>CM060857.1:11357495-17010742 GCA_030737835.1 Acorus gramineus
TTAGTAACTCCAAATAACCTCGTGCAAAAAATTAATGTTTATAGATGATGAATATTATATTATTATCTAAATATTATGTTTGGTTAACCATAGTAGAAAACACAATATATCAAAAAAAACATACAATGTGTTAAAAATGTGAATTTTTTTTCATAAATAATGATTTTGCTTATCTTTCTGGATAGAGTTTTATAATATATCCAGAGAGGGTAAAATCATCATTTTCTTAGGTTTTCTTGTATTTTTAATCCATTGTAAATTTTTTTTAGTATATCGTGTTTTCAGTTAGGATTAACTAAACAAAATATGTAAAATATTCATCATCTATTAACAAAAATTTTATTGAGCTTGTTATTTAGATTTACTAGGTGTTTTCAATGGGTTATATGGATTTTAAGAAAATTCAGAGGTTATATAGATTTCAGTCAGATTTCTAGGGGTTGTATAGATTTTTTTCCTTTGAAAAAACTACCCACAATTAACGCTCTCAATTTTTTTCAATCCATTTATATGCGATATAATGTATCATGTTATATATACATAAATTATTATATATAATAAAAAAATTATTAATAATTAAATAAATTGTTTATTAAAAAATCTATACAACCCCCTTAAATTTGACTGAAATCCATATAACCCCCTGACTTTTCTTAAAATTTATATAACCCCCTGAAAACACCTAATAAATCCAAATAACCCCCTGAATAAAATTTTTGTTAATAGATGATGAATATTTTATGCATATTTCGTTTGGTTAATCATGACTGAAAACACGATATACTAAAAAACCACTACAATGTATCAAAAATACAAAAATTCCTGTAAAAATGATAATTTTACCCTCTTTGAATATATTATAAAGCTCTATCTGAAGGGATAAAATCGTCATTTATAGAAGATTTTTTACATTTTTAACATATTATAGGTTTTTTTTTTATGCTATGTTTTCTACCAGGGTTAACTAAATATAATATTCACAAAATATGCATTATCTGTAAACGTAAATTTTATTCAGGGGATTATTTGAATTTACTAGTTGTTTTCAGGGGGTTATATGGATTTTAAGAAAAGTCAGAGGGTTATATGAATTTTAGTTAGTTTACAGGGGGTTATATGAATTTTTCCCAAAAAAAAGAAATATTGCAAATACACGTTATTTTTTTGCATATTCCCTTCGACCAATCATACATTTAAAAAATACCTTGTTTCAAATTTCTAAACCAACAATACTTATTGAATGGAAATAAAATGAATATTTTTCAGGTTTTGCTATTTATTCTTTGGGGTTTTATTTGCTGCAAGGTCATTTTTTGTTTTTTAACCTGCGCAATGGATTGAGTTCAGAAATATCATTTTCAGACACACCAATAAAAGCTATCATTTTCAGAAATATTATTTTGATGGTGATATATGCTCGGACCAATAAGTATATGGAAGGTGCAGGTTGGTTGGGACTGTGTCATGAGAATGAGTGCAGACCTTCGAGATTTATTTATACATGAGGCATTCTTGTATTATAACCCTCTTTTGTTTGTGGTGAGTTGTGTTTCATTCCAATTCCTTCTTGTTAAAAAAATAAATATATTTTTTTTGGCAGCAAACAATGTTTTTTTTTCCATATTTCTTTTTGAATGAAAGGATTCCATTTCAAATGGGTCTATGACATTCAATTTAGCTAAAAAGTATTTTTTAAACAAGGCCCCCGGCCCGGGCCCAGGCCGGGCCGGCCGTGGCAAAAAAGAGGGCCCAAGCCCTGCCCACGGGCTCGGGCCTAACAAGTAGGGCATGGGCTTCGGTCCTAAAGGCCCAGATTTTAAACATACTATTTCTTTTGATTTTTAAATTTTAAATTGTTCATTTGTATATAATGTTAAAATAACACAAAATTTTAAGTATAATGTTGAAAACCATATTTATATCTATTATTCAACAATAAAAATATTAAATGAATTAATTACTTAAAAAACTAAATAACTACATGTAATTAACTAGATTGGCACATACATAAATATAAATAATTTATATAATTCAACCACAATTCAAATAAAAATTACTTAAAATTACATATGACTCATTTATTGGATTGCCCCTATGGGCCTACGGGCCGGGTCCCCGAGCGGGCCTACCAGTAAGCCCGAATGGGCCTAGTTTGGGCGAGCCTGCGGGCCGGGTTGGCCCGACATGTGAATGGCCCGAGCCGGGTGGCCCGGGCTTTCGGGCCTCGGCCTTTTGAAGACCCTTAACTCCACATCCAGAACTGATTGTTCATTTTTTTTCTAAATCATATAACTTATGTGATAAGATATGAATTTTTATAAAATATAAAATATGTCTTAATAAATTAGATGATATCAGTTAAAAATATATAAAAAATTTCAATGAGATAAGACAAGTTACGTAAGACCGGCATTTGAGACTGAAAATGGAACGGCGGAACAAGTCTCATTGCAATTTTATATGATTTGTTTTATTCACACCAAAAATATATATAAAAAACCAAAGTGTCCACCCTGTAGAAACAGTGCTGCTACCCGGGCCCCAAATATTAGGCCCCATTGCTGAGCCCCAATAGGTGGCATAATCCTATTGGTCCCTTGTTTGACTTTTTCTAACCACCAAAAGGCCAATTACATAACTATCCTTATCATTAATATCCTCATTAAAATCGTAACCGAATCCCACAAATTGGGGCACCATTAATTCCTCTCCCCAAAGTAACCGAATTCCACAAATGGGGGCACCATTAATTCCTTTCCCAATAAAATTTGAATGTTAGGGTTCCGATTTGGGCAAAGCCATATGAATGAAAAAAAAAGAAAAAAAATTAGGCGATCAAGATTTCAATCCATCTGATTCTCTTCCCCAACAAACCGTTAACAATGGCGAATAAAAAAGGATAGATTTTGTATTTTTTTTTTTTTTTGACAAAAAAAAAAACAGGTCATTTGTATCTGATAAAAAAGTCACATTTTTTTTTTTGCACTTCTTGCAAATGTGGAATCCAATCAAGAAACTGTCTCAGTTGTGAAATTTTTCCTTCCGTGCATCTGAATTTCTTCCGTTAATATCGTGTATCTGAAATTCGGCAGTGTATCTAGATTAATTTTTTGCACTTCTTGCAAATGTGGAATCCAATCAAGAAACTGTCTCAGTTGTTGAATTTTCCCTTCTGTGCATCTGAATTTCTTCTGTTAATACTGTGTATCTGAAATTCGACAGTGTATCTTGATTTGGAAAATCACAAATGTTTTATGTTTTCCTGTGCACACCATTCATATTCTGCTTCGAATGATGCAATTAGCCTGTAATATCAGATACTTGTATCTGAAAATCATTTTAAGATACAGTGCTGTATCTTAAAACCAAACAAAAACCATGTGGATTTTGAATTACCAAACATGTTAATTAGCAGTACATATATTTTAAAAAAAAGTCCTTCAAGCCTTTATATATATATATATATATATATGACAATTAGAAATTAAATATGAATCAGTTTAATCAATTCCATGGAGAAATAAAATGTCAAACTTCAAATTGTGCTTGAAACAGGTTTTAAGATACACATTTCACATTCAGACACACCTCAATAGTTATTATCTACTATGCTGGAGAAGCAGCCAATTATATTTGATTCATTTTTTGAGTTAAGGTATACCTAATAAAAAGTCTCACATACACATCACAATAGACATACATTCCACATACAATTTGAAATTGATTTGCATTTCACATAGATGTCTAATACAAATTTCAGATACACCATCAAATTCAGATACATCTATCACTGTATCAAATACAATGTTATCTCGTCCACATTTTGCTGATCAGCCAAATCAATCACTTCCTTTGGTAAACTGGTTTCCATTTCACATGAATCGTAGATGTCTTCCAAATAATTTGATTCTTCAAATGTGTCATCCATATAATCCTCCTCACTGCCTGTTGAAAATAGAAAAGTAGTCACATGTTATAAAATTCAAATTAAGATACACAGGTGTATCTTAAAACCAATACAAAAACATATGGATTTTGAATTACCGGACATGTTAAAAGCAGTACATATTTTCAAATATAGTCCTTCAAACCTTTATATGTATATACGTATATGACAATTAGCAATTAAATATTAATCAGGTACACATTAATCAATTCCATGGTGAAAATAAAATGTCAAAAATTGATTTTAAGATACAATGCTGTATCTTAAAACCAAACAACAATCATGTGGATTTTGAATTACCAAACATGTTAATTAGCAGTACATATACTTAAAAAAAAGTCCTTCAATACTTTATATATATATATATATATATATATATATATCTATATCTATATGACAATTAGAAATTTTATATGAATCAGATAAACATTTATCAATTCCATAAAATTCAATTTAAGATACAATGCTGTATCTTAAAACCAAACAACAAACATGTGGATTTTGAATTACCAAACATGTTAATTAGCAGTACATATACTTTAAAAAAAGTCCTTCAATACTTTTTATACATATATATATATATATCTATATCTATATGACAATTAGAAATTTTATATGAATCAGATTAACATTAATCAATTCCATGGAGAAAAATAAAATGTCAAAAATTCAATTTAAGATACAGTGCTGTATCTTAAAACCAAACAACAAACATGTGGATTTTGATCAATTCCATGGAGAAATAAAATGTCAAACTTCAAATTGTGCTTGAAACAGGTTTTAAGATACACATTTCACATTCAGACACACCTCAATAGTTATTATCTACTATGCTGGAGAAGCAGCCAATTATATTTGATTCATTTTTTGAGTTAAGGTATACCTAATAAAAAGTCTCACATACACATCACAATAGACATACATTCCACATACAATTTGAAATTGATTTGCATTTCACATAGATGTCTAATACAAATTTCAGATACACCATCAAATTCAGATACATCTATCACTGTATCAAATACAATGTTATCTCGTCCACATTTTGCTGATCAGCCAAATCAATCACTTCCTTTGGTAAACTGGTTTCCATTTCACATGAATCGTAGATGTCTTCCAAATAATTTGATTCTTCAAATGTGTCATCCATATAATCCTCCTCACTGCCTGTTGAAAATAGAAAAGTAGTCACATGTTATAAAATTCAAATTAAGATACACAGGTGTATCTTAAAACCAATACAAAAACATATGGATTTTGAATTACCGGACATGTTAAAAGCAGTACATATTTTCAAATATAGTCCTTCAAACCTTTATATGTATATACGTATATGACAATTAGCAATTAAATATTAATCAGGTACACATTAATCAATTCCATGGTGAAAATAAAATGTCAAAAATTGATTTTAAGATACAATGCTGTATCTTAAAACCAAACAACAATCATGTGGATTTTGAATTACCAAACATGTTAATTAGCAGTACATATACTTTAAAAAAAGTCCTTCAATACTTTATATATATATATATCTATATCTATATATATATATATATATATATCTATATGACAATTAGAAATTTTATATGAATCAGATAAACATTTATCAATTCCATAAAATTCAATTTAAGATACAATGCTGTATCTTAAAACCAAACAACAAACATGTGGATTTTGAATTACCAAACATGTTAATTAGCAGTACATATACTTTAAAAAAAGTCCTTCAATACTTTTTATACATATATATATATATATATATATATATATATCTATATCTATATGACAATTAGAAATTTTATATGAATCAGATTAACATTAATCAATTCCATGGAGAAAAATAAAATGTCAAAAATTCAATTTAAGATACAGTGCTGTATCTTAAAACCAAACAACAAACATATGGATTTTGAAATACCAAACATGTTAATTAGCAGTACATATACTTTAAAAAAAGTCCTTCAAGCCTTCATATACTGGAATATATATATATGACAATTAGCAATTACATATGAATCACATAAACATTATCAATTCCATGGACAAATAAAATGTCAAACTTCAAATCGTGCTTGAAAAATAAAATCAAGATACACGTGTATCTGGAAATCGAATGAGTAATAAAAAAATCAGATAGGATAGGAATCATTCATATCGAATATAAATCTAACCTGATTGGATCGCCATTGTCTCACCACAATCGATCGCGAACAAAAAAATATGAACCGCACAATTCTAATAACCTCCACAGATCCAACTGAAAAAAAAAAATGATTTCGATGCTTGTTTTCACTTCCACCATTGAGTCTAGATATAAAATAAATGTAAATCGTGATATTTTTTGAGGGTTCGAAATACCTAACCTGGATATTTGCACCACCATTAAAATCGCACGAAAAAAAAAAAGAAAAACGATGAAATCCTCTCTTTCAACGTTGAAAGTCTGAACGAAAAATGTAAATTGATGTTTGTTTTCTTTGCAGCATATCAATCTTATAAAACTCTGTGATTTTTTTTTTTTTGATCGTGCAAATGAAGTATCTTCATACACCGAAAAAATTTGAACGGTTCATATGCTAGGCATTAAATTTTTTTTATCGTGCGTATCAAAGTCGTAACTAACTCGGCATTAATTGAACGGTTATTGAAAAAAACGGGGAGAATAGTTAGGAGGGCTAATATAGGTATTTCAAGGTTGCCACCTCATGGGGCTTGGGTTGGGGCCTATTAGTTGGGGCCCAAAAATCATTATTGCTGTAGAAAGCCAAAATCAATAATATAAATATTTTTGAGATCCCAAGTAAACGTTCCCACCAAGTGTCGGCAGGTCTGTCTCTCCCTCTCTCCATTCACACGCTCTTTCAGTCTTCACTCACTTGACACAACCCACTCTGCCTAGCTCACGAACATCACATGTGACCCGACTGACCGTACCATCCAAAATAAAACCAATTAACAGAACAAAACGGTCAAGGCCCGGCCCAACACTCCACAACCGTTAAAAAAACCAATCCCCATCAAACGCCGTTAACAAGGGCATTTCCGTCAATACACCCAACCTACCCCCCCAACATAAAAAACAGAGCCCCCTCCTCGAACGAAGAGCAGTCAAAACAATGCCGACTCACCGTCTCCCCGCCGCGCTCCTCCTCCATCTCCTCCTCTCCGCCGCCTTATCGTCCTCCCTCACCGACCCAAACTGGGAACCCGCCACCGCCACCTGGTACGGAAGCCCCGACGGCGACGGAAGCGACGGTACGTGAAAATCCAATCCCCCCCTCCCAAAATGTAGCCGTTACGAATGGGTCTTTTGTTTATTTGTCTCACGCGCGTGTGGTGTGACAGGAGGCGCGTGTGGGTATGGGTCGCTGGTGGACGTGAGACCGCTGAAGGCGCGGGTGGGGGCGGTGAGTCCGGTGCTGTTCAGGGACGGGGAAGGGTGCGGGGCGTGTTACAAGGTGAGGTGCCTCGACGAGGGGGTGTGTTCGAGGAGGGCAGTGACCGTCATCGTCACCGATGAGTGCCCCGGCGGGTACTGCTCAAATGGGAGGACCCACTTCGATTTGAGCGGCGCCGCGTTCGGACGCATGGCCGTGGCTGGGCTCGGGTCCGAACTGCGTGACCGGGGCGAGATTCAGGTGGTCTACCGGAGGTGAGTCTAAAGGGAGGGGGGGGGGGGTGGAGAATGACGAAAATGCCCCACATTCGTCTTTGGATAGAGAGATTGGTCTCCGGGGCCCATGGGATGGGCATTTTCGTCATTCAAATTTTTTTATTTTTTTTTATTTTTATCCTCCGTTATTTTCAAGGAGAGTGGATGTTAGTCAACTTTTTCAAAAGCATGGTTTGCAACTTTTTTACATTTGTTGAAATGCCGTTTTGTGATTTGTGTTGGAGATAAATTGAACTATGACCAACTCAACTTTGGGTATGATCTAGGTTGAGTCAGATTTGGTTCTGATTTAAGTTTCTAAAATGATACTATTTTAAGGTCTCATTTGAAATGAGTTTGAAAATTAGTTTTTTCTTAAAAATTAAATTTAAAATTAAATTAATGAGCACATATTATATAAAAAAATAGTTTTTAGATTTTTTTTATAAAAATGAAACCGTAATTTTTTTATTTTTGTTTTGAAATGAATTTGAGAAAAATAATTTCCTGCAAACTCAAAAGCACCCCAAATTCGTATTTGGATGGTAAGTAAATAAATAATAATTTCACTTATACACTAGTTGTAACAAAGAATAGTTGGCGCTCCGGTGGAGGAGGTGATAGAGGTGAAAATAAGAAGAAGGGTGATATATATTGTATTAAGACCACACTTGAAAATGTGTTTGAAAGGGAGTTTGATTTTGCATAAATCGAAAAACGAAAAAAATGTGTCTTCTAACGGATTAAAAAAATATAGTTAATTAAAAAGTTATTTCAGCTTTTCAGTACAAATAATATGCTTTTGAAAAAGTTTAGAAAATGAGTTTCCTAGATATCGATTCTTATCAAACTAGTTTATCAAAAGTTTTATCTTTCAAACGGGGTTCTAAACAGGGTAAAAAAAAATGAAACTGTTGATAGATTTCAAGATAAAAAATAAAATAAAAAAATTAAACAGTTTATATTTTATTCACATATTAAAATTTGAGTTGAACTTTGAAGTTTACTACTCATCCCAATATCCCATTGGATTCAAGTTGAGCCAGTATAACCAAAGCCCTCAATCCAAACTTCACCCAAATCGGAGTGGGTTTGTTTGGGTTGGGATTCAGGTTAAATCCAACTACTAACATCTCAACATGAATCCACCCAAAAGTCCGATTAGTTTGGGTTAGATCAGATTTAACTTGTTCAAGTTGCACCATCTTATACTGAAGTTCAATTTTTAAGCCTCAATAAGGGTCAAGCTTTACTTAAACTGCATGAATAATGTGTCAATTAAGCTCATATATATGTATATTAATGACTTTGATTTTTCATGAACTTGTAATTGCAGGACCAAATGCAAGTACGCAAGGAAGAACATAGCGTTTCACGTGAACGAGGGGTCCACGGATTACTGGCTGTCCGTTCTGGTGGAATTTGAAGAGGGAGACGGTGACATCGGTTCCA
The DNA here is from genome assembly GCA_030737835.1 of Acorus gramineus. NCBI lineage: Eukaryota > Viridiplantae > Streptophyta > Magnoliopsida > Acorales > Acoraceae > Acorus > Acorus gramineus. Next base: position 11,366,549 of record CM060857.1, read on the forward strand.
TGCACATCAAACCTGTGAATCTCTTGCTCTCTCTCTCTCTTTTTTTATGCTTCATGTGTCATCTGTTATTGCTCATAAAAAATAGAAGTTTTTTGTTTTTAATATCCTAAATTCATTGGACAAGACACTAGACTTTCCTCTGTTTTTTCTTCATTATGTAATAAAGATCTTGCTTTCCGCTCATATTCTTGGCCAGACCTTAGTGTGGAACCCAGTTATTGTGAGTTGTTTTTTTCATCCACTTGTCATGAAATATATGAGATGAGAATCATGAGATGAGACTGTATTTGGGATTCTCAAAAAAGACTGATGAGTGTTAACACAACTCTTATGAAAAAATCTGGTTGAAAACTCCTATGAAAAATCTGTTTTGAAAATGAGATCCTCAATCTTTTCACATTGTCCATGCTAAGAGCATCTCCAATCCTGTATTCAAATCTTTGTTCAAATTTAAATTTGAGTAAAAGTCACCGAAAACCCTCTCCAACCATTTACTCGTACCTGTACCAAATCAAACTTTTACTCAAGTCTTTACCCAAATCAAATGAGACCAAAATCTTTAACCAAATTTTCAACATCTCTTTTTTTTTTTTTATCTCTACATTTTTTTCCAATGTGAATTTTTTTTTTTCAACTCCACCGTTGAATTATATTAGATGTTTTCCCTCCCCCTCAAAATTTTCATCATCTCTTGAAACTCAAAAAATAAAAATAAAAGTGGTCTTCTTTCTTAAGTTTTTATATTTGTTTTTTAATATCTTATTTTTACTCCATAAAAAAAAAATATTTTTATCTTTTTCAAAAAATTGGATGATTATAATTTTTAAATTTAAATATCTTAAAAGGAAGAAAAATTGAATAGTAAAAATGTTTGGGAAAAGTCTTTAAAAATGTTTATAGGAAATAATTAGAAGAAGACATGAATTTTTAAAAAGATTTGAGTGAAATACAAAGTGATGGTTGAAGATACATCATATTAAATCAAGTTTTTACTCGAATTTTAAATGAAATTTAAGTATAGATTTGAATAAGGGCTGGACATAGCCTAAGAGAAGAGTTGGTACTATGAGGCACTAACAAATGGGCAAATGATTGAAATGCATGCAGACTTCTTCAGAGGACTGGTTAGAGATGAAGCACATATGGGGTGCTAATTGGTGCATCATAGGAGGACCTCTGAAGGGACCCTTCTCACTGAAGCTGACCACACTATCCACACAGAGAACTCTCTCTGCAAGAGATGTGATTCCAAGGAACTGGTCTCCTAAAGCAACTTACACTTCCGGCCTCAACTTCTACTAAAACAACATGAGAGTTGTCGGAGACCAACAAAAAGGTAGTCGTTGATGCTGGATGTGTTTGTTTTAAAGAAAGAAAAAACAAATAAAAAGTAGCCTTTGTTGGACTGCAAAGGCATCCTACAAAAGGCTATCCATCTATTGTTGTTTTAAAAAAATGAGAAACTCTGCTACTAGGTGTGTTGTCTCTCTGTGTGTGTGTGAGCCCTCTCCAAAGGGAGAGAGAGCGCGCCCTCTCTGTCTTTTATTTATTTCTTTATTATTATTTTTCTGGACTAGACTAGATTTCCTTGTGTGTGTGAAATTTTGTGGGGTACCCCTGTATTACTTGTTATTCAATGCTGAATGGAAATTTTGGTGTGATATTTTTCTTGTGTATTCATCAAAAGTAAAAAAAAAAGGGGAAATTAATACCTTCTTCTTTTTTTTTTATTAATTCGCTATTTTTTAGGACTGTAATTTTTTTAGGATAAGAAAACACCTCAATTTTGTCATTATATTTTTTTGTACAGGTCTATCTCTCCAACACCGTCCATATTTGAATGAATAACAATATAATGTATGAGTTAACAATGTACATAGATTGAACCTCCTCTTAATAGAATGATAGATGTACTTCTCTTTAGTGAAGGGATTTGAGTTGAGTCTTGTATGTCTACAGATACCCCCGATTAAAGGTGGAAGACGGTCCCTGTACAGCCCTTCCTTGGTGTCCGGTGAGAAATCAAATCCACCCAACATGTTTACCATACCAAGTTCACTGTACAGTGAACATGGAAAAAGACCGCATAGTGACCCGCTGTGAAATTTTGTTTTTAGGACATACCCCACTAACATGGGGGTGAGAAAAATAAGTCTTTGGATAATCTGGTATAGAAGCTTCTGTCTATACGTCTAAAAGAAGTAGATTTTTACAAGTCCGAATCCAGTCAAGCTTGATATCATCTGTATCAAATTGTAGAATCTATAAATCGAACTACATAGCTTATTAATCAAATTGCATAGAGAATGACACTATACCAAATAATTGGTTGTGTAATTTGATTTATAGGTTGTGTAATTCGATTAATAAGTTGTGCAGTTCGATACTAATGGTACCTAGGCCTAACTGGATCTAGACCGGGTTTTTACCATAGTTATTCACACTTTGACACATGGTCTCCCTTTCCCGGAATGCCCCCACATTCCTTGAGAGGGAGGGACACACAGAACTGACTGGAACGCTGAAACAGTTATTAACTCATCCATCCTTAAATGGGTCAAACTGTTTTGCAGTTTGTCAGTGTGTAATCAAGATTTGAGGGGGGCATTCTGGGAAAACAGAGGTCAGGCCCTCAAGATTCCATCCATCACAACAATATGACTTGTTAGGCTGAATTGAATATATAACACCACTATAGCAATGCCACTTGCAGGGAAAGAGAGTTATGACTAGTATTGATAGTGAGTACATTTGGCAGAGACATTACACAATTAAGGATTTCATTAGATGTGCAACAGTGAATTGAAGTAAAGAAGTAAAAAAAAACACAATCTCCAAGAAGACTTGGTTAAGCTAAAGATTACATATATTCAGGATAACAGACTCTTTGTATGGGGCTTAAAGACTTGGCACTACCTTTCAAATTCCAAGGGATGTCTATAGTTAGCATGAGAATTTAGTTATGCAGAAAATCTTCCAACTTTAATTGGAATTTGATAATAATTACACATCTCACCTAATAGTGGGATCCTCTCCTCAGTAGCCAATGTTTCCAAATATTCATTCTAATACTTGGACATCAAATTTCACAATCTTATATATGCTATGTCATGAGTGTAATATAATTTATGGTTCAGGAAATTGAGATTAATGGTTTTAGGATAACAGACTTTTGACAATAGCAAAAGAAAGTTTCATGAGAAAGATTAATGGGTTATGAAAAGAATAAGAATCACCACGAGGTAAGGCTACTAAATGAGTAGGAGTTTGATATACATATACTGACATGGTAGAGTTTGTTAGAAATTATATATATTGTGAGAGCTACTTTGTTGATTGGTGTCGTCGGTTCACCTTCACTACTAATGCACCACAGAAGGGTTGAGGATGTGGTGCTCCTGTCAAAGACACTTCAACGATCAAGTCAAAAATAGGTCTTTTTAGTTGGAGTTAGAGGTCTTAAAAATTATACCATTCACTACTAATGTGCTCCACAGAAGGGTTGAGGATGTGGTGCTCCTGTCAAAGACACTTCAACGATCAAGTCAAAAATAGGTCTTTTTAGTTGGAGTTAGAGGTCTTAAAAATTATAACATTCACTTGTCCAGTATAACCCTTTTTATCATATTTCAATCTCGCGGATTTGGGAGATCCGCATGTAACCTCTGGATCCCATTCAATCCGCTTGTTATGACAGACCATTCAGTGACATTTTATGCTCAGGTAACCCGCACATATTTTGATACGGTCAACATTCCTCCAACGGGTTATGATTGATTAATTTGATTGACACTAGACAGTAAAAAAATCTACTCGGATCAGATAACTCCATATTGCCCATTCACACCACTTTAATCACAACCATTTTTTCATTTTACCTCTACATTTTTATTCAATTCAATGAAAATCCATTTACATTATTTTAATCTCATTCATAGTATATTTAATACATACATTTCATCGTGTAACACATTTATTAACTTATGATTAAATTTGGTTATTATAATATTATTAGGATAAGAAAATGCTTATAAAATAAAAGAATATTCATAATATAATTTGCACAAAAAAAAATCCCGTTTTAGTCTTGTGTGAACTCAACAATAAATTTATTCCAATACATACATTTCATCATATCTTTTATAAATCATGTTAATAATTTAAATAAATTATATGTATTTAAAAGTTCTATTCAATCCCATGAAAATTCCACTAGACACATTTCATCATATCTTGCGTAGCATATTAAAATTTTAAGCTTCACATTTCGTCATACTTATATGATGACTAATATAAATATATCATAAAATAATATTAAAAATTTACATCAATTATGATAAAATTAAATTAATATATTTATTAACTTATAATTAAATTGATAATCAAATGAGATTAACATTCTAATTAAATGATTAATATGAAATATGACTTTAATATTAAAAGAATGACCGCAACAACAAAAAATATTAATATTTGCATTAAAATATGATAATTAATATATAAATTTATTTATTTAATATTTAATGTTCCCAATACTTTCATAATTGTTTAAATTATGATATATATAAAAGATATGATGAAATCCATTTAAAGTTTGTATATAATTTGCATATTAGTTTATCAATAAAAATATGAAATCTATTTAAATTTTATCTTTAATTTGAATGTTAATTTGATTTTATTTTGAATACTATCCAAATCACAAAAGACAATATAATTAACATCATTTTGTTTTTGAATTATAAGAAAATCTGAAGATTAAGGAGACAAGATTGTGTGTCCCATGATAACAGTTGATTATATTTTTTAAAATATTTACATTCAAATGTGTTGCTTAAATTTGGAATGGTAAAAAAAAGAACAAACCCAAAAAATTAATAATATTTGCTTTCAAAATTTCTAATTAATATATCAATAGATGAAATTAATATTGGTAATGCTGCCTTTTTTTTAAGTTTAAATTGTGAACAAATCCAATGTCATGCTTAATATGTATCTTACCTATGGTTAGTTTCTAAATTTATTAAAATGTCTATATCTATTCTATACAGCTTATATATATACTACAGATCTTGGAAATACTTTCATTTGACACTTTTATAATTTCTAAACAATGAAAATCCATATGTATATAAGCCAGTCAATTAACTAAAAAAAAATTATGAATCCAATTGGAATCCGTATCCGAAATATCATAAATATCCAATATTCGAATATTTGGAGTGTGGATATGAATATCAGTCTATCCGATTCAAAAAATATCCATGTCTGACATATATTATAAAAAATATATATATTTGTATTATATGTTAATAAATTACAATGATAATATATTATAATACTATTAAATTTTTAATATATAATATCTAAAAAAGAAAATAAGCCTTATGATTTTAATTTTAATACCTCTCTATATCACTTGAATATACAAATTAATGTTAATATTCAAATATGTCAATTATCCTAAAAATATAGGTACCCTATCCGTATCGGAAGAAATCTTAATTCAAAAATTAATTTTTGTATTCGAATTCAAAATTAGGATATAAATATTAACATATCTAAATATTAACATTATCTTGATTATATATTTTCAAAATTGTGATTATAGATTATATATGTCAAATAAAATGTTAAAAAATCATCATAATTATGCCACAAATTAATAATCCAATACAATATTTATTAAAACATTCAAAATTCAAAATGTAAACTATTGGGACCCAACTTTATTTTTCATATGCATTCAAGAGTTATAAAAATATATATATTCTTTATAAAAAAATAAATATATACTCTTCAATCCTAAGAAATTAATGGATGCAATAAATGTTGGAGATATGATAAGTTTATTCTCCAACAATAACAACAAAATAAATATATACTCGGCTACAAAACTCCAAAATAGTTGAATAAAATATCTCCTTGTCTCCAATACAAACCATTCCTCCACGAAAATATAAATGGAATTGGAATAAAAACCTTTCCCAAATTAATTAATCAATTCCGATAGAATAAATATCATTTTATCTTCTTATTATTATTACGGTTCATCCCCCAAATTCATCCCCACATGTTGGTTTGTCCTTTCTTATATTTTTGGTCATCAACGGTGAGTTATCCTATAATTTAAATGGAGTATATTATATATGATTAGTTTTTTTATATAAAATTTCCTATTTATATCATTTTTTATATTTAGTAAGACATTGATCAATCGCAAGTTTCTTTCTTCACAACTTTTAAGGTGAGGTGAAGATTCAGTTCAAAGAGCAACATATATAAAATATGTGGGAATGGCTTCACTCTCACATTTATCATCTTTTTAATTTCTATGTTTCACTATTTTAATTCTATTTTTCTAAAGATTTATTTATGCGGAAGCAATACTGTCTTTCCAAGATAGTTGATAAGCATATTAATTATACATTAAAACCCCTTAATCTAAGTTTCTATATCCTTATTTTATGTATAATAATAACTAATATTAAGAATTCATGTGTTATTGCAGGTAATTGACTTAAATGATGATTATCAATACAAGATATGCTACAAATCAGTTAAAGATGTGAAGGAGAATCAAGAGTTTCTAGAAGATCCTTATGGAAAAAGATTTGGTTAAGATTGAATAAAAATCAATCTAATCAAATATATTCTTCAAAATCCTGTCCCACTGTTTTGATCATAACTTTTGCCTCAAGTATCTGATTTATTCTCATGATATGGCGTTGGAAAGATAATTTCAAGATCTACAAATCACTATTTCATGAAGATTTCGTAATTCCATCTTATTACGGGTCAAAAAGCCATCTGAAGATTCTGCAGAAAATCAATGACGGGAATTAAATCTAAACTTCATATGAGGTTGTTGAGGCCAATCTTAACTACCAAATCTTAACCATCCATTATATTGCAAATAAATGGTTGAGATTCAAGAGCTGGAGACTATAAAAGGAGCACATGTGAATAGAAATGAAGAGGCACAAAGACAATCAAGAGGAGAAGAAGAATTCAAGAGTTTTGCTTTGTTTTTGTTTTTTTTCTTTTCATCTCATATATTTTGATTCTTGTATTCTATTAGATCTGAATTTTAATATTAATTTTGTGTTTTTATTTTCAAGAATTTTTTAATAATATGATGTCTTTTATTTTTCTTTTCTTTTATTTGATCATGTTTTCTAGTAGCTAAATCTTCAACTAGGGTTGAAGATGAAACCATGCAATGTTAGTTTAGGATTTTATATTTAGATTTGAATTCTCCATATTGTTTGCTTTATTGCTTATCAATCTCTCCTTCAATTCTCTTTTGAAACCTTTTGTGTGAATTTCTTATTACCTTCTTCAAAAATCTCTTGTATTTGATTTGATAAAATATGCTTTGATTAAGTTCTATGATATTTTATGCTCTTCTTAACATGTTGAATATTGAGTTGGTAGATTTTATAAAGGGAAGGGAGATAGATCATTCTATTGGATTTTCATAAATCAAGGTTTTTAATTGTAGAATCATCTTCAAGGATCTCTTATTTAGGGTTTGATAGGGTATGCTTGGTTAACTATTTGATATCTTATTCTCTTCCTAATATGTGAATATTGAGATGATTGTTTTGATTTCAAATCTGATTTTATGAAATAATTAATATGATTTTAAATATTTATTTTCCGATTGGTATTTGATTAACGTCAATATTGATTGAGTTATATGGTGGAGTTTCATATTTGAATATAATCCCTAAATTGGTATTGCATGGTGGATTCTAAAACCCTAGTTATCTTTTCATATTAATATTCTCTTTTTAATAATAATAATAATAATTAAAACTTCATCAATCTTTCTTTCTAGTTCGATTAGTTAAATTGATTAATAATCTGATTTAAACAATTCTCTGTGGGTTCGACCCGTATTTGCTAGATCTATACTTCTGTAACGATCCGTGCACTTGCGGTAATTAATAACAACTTAAATATTCAATCGTTGTAGTATAGTGGTGAGTATTCCCGCCTGTCACGCGGGTGACCCGGGTTCGATCCCCGGCAACGGCGCCAAAAACTTGATTGAATATTTAAGTTGTTATTAATTACCGCAAGTGCACGGATCGTTACAGAAGTATAGATCTAGCAAATACGGGTCGAACCCACAGAGAATTGTTTAAATCAGATTATTAATCAATTTAACTAATCGAACTAGAAAGAAAGATTGATGAAGTTTTTTTTATTTATTATTATTATTAAAAAGAGAATATTAATATGAAAAGATAACTAGGGTTTTAGAATCCACCATGCAATACCAATTTAGGGATTATATTCAAATATGAAACTCCACCATATAACTCAATCAATATTGACGTTAATCAAATACCAATCGGAAAATAAATATTTAAAATCATATTAATTATTTCATAAAATCATATTTGAAATCAAAACAATCATCTCAATATTCACATATTAGGAAGAGAATAAGATATCAAATAGTTAACCAAGCATACCCTATCAAACCCTAAATAAGAGATCCTTGAAGATGATTCTACAATTAAAAACCTTGATTTATGAAAATCCAATAGAATGATCTATCTCCCTTCCCTTTATAAAATCTACCAACTCAATATTCAACATGTTAAGAAGAGCATAAAATATCATAGAACTTAATCAAAGCATATTTTATCAAATCAAATACAAGAGATTTTTGAAGAAGGTAATAAGAAATTCACACAAAAGGTTTCAAAAGAGAATTGAAGGAGAGATTGATAAGCAATAAAGCAAACAATATGGAGAATTCAAATCTAAATATAAAATCCTAAACTAACATTGCATGGTTTCATCTTCAACCCTAGTTGAAGATTTAGCTACTAGAAAACATGATCAAATAAAAGAAAAGAAAAATAAAAGACATCATATTATTAAAAAATTCTTGAAAATAAAAACACAAAATTAATATTAAAATTCAGATCTAATAGAATACAAGAATCAAAATATATGAGATGAAAAGAAAAACAAAAACAAAGCAAAACTCTTGAATTCTTCTTCTCCTTTTGATTGTCTTTGTGCCTCCCCCTTTTCTATTCACATGTGCTCCTTTTATAGTCTCCAGCTCTTGAATCTCAACCATTTATTTACAATATAATGGATGGTTAAGATTTGGTAGTTAAGATTGGCCTCAACCTTCATATGAAGTTTAGATTTAATTCCCGTCATTGATTTTCTGCAGAATCTTCAGATGGCTTTTTGACCCGTAATAAGATGGAATTACGAAATCTTCATGAAATAGTGATTTGTAGATCTTGAAATTATCTTTCCAACGCCATATCATGAGAATAAATCAGATACTTGAGGCAAAAGTTATGATCAAAACAGTGGGACGGGATTTTGAAGAATATATTTGATTAGATTGATTTTTATTCAATCTTAAACCAAATCTTTTTCCATAAGGATCTTCTAGAAACTCTTGATTCTCCTTCACATCTTTAACTGATTTGTAGCATATCTTGTATTGATAATCATCATTTAAGTCAATTACCTGCAATAACACATGAATTATTAATATTAGTTATTATTATATATAAAATAAGGATATAGAAAATTAGATTAAGGGATTTTAATGTATAATTAATATGCTTATCAGTAGTGTTGACGAACGAAGTGACAATCGATCTCAGTTCCTCATTCGCAAACTCATCTTGTATGATCCACCATGAGTTTGAGGGGGGTTGTTAAATTATATTTGTTATGTCATAGTGTATTACACGTGCAATCCCATGTGTACTTTTATATAAGGTTTTAAACCCTAAAGTGTAATACAAGGATTCCCATTATTTCATTCTCTCATTCTAACAATTTCAAATCACAAAAGAAAATTAGGGGTTTAAATATCTTTAAAGAAGTATTATCACAAAATTATAGTAACAAATATTATTTTATTCCAATATGTAAGGTTTTAGATTCAAATAAGATTTGATTTCATAGAAGATTTTATTCATATGATTTTTTCATTATAATTTGATTCTAATATTTTCCTATTCAAAAATTTATTTTTTTCTTTAGTTCCCCATCTTCAATAAAATTTTTACTCATTCTCACAATTTTTTCTTTGTTATCTTGAAAGTCAAAAAAAGAAATCTCATATAATTATATTTTTTCCCTTTACAGATGCTTCTTATTTTCTCTACTTTGGTTGGAAGTAGCACAAGAGTGGAACATGTATTTATTCATACATCTTTTTCAATATAATTTCATTCTTGTTTTATGATATTTTCATAATCAAAATAGAACACTATTTTTTATTTAACTAATAGTGAATTATATCTTCCATGTTCTTTCATTTTATCAGCATTCCCTAATCATGAGAATATTTAAGATATCTGAATATAATTATAGATTAATAAATATATAAACTATTTACCCAATTTAAGTAAAATTTTCTATCCTATATTTTCCTCGAATTAGCTTTTCATGAAAAAAGAATATGTAGTCGTCGTCCCTTTCTTTTCAGTAATTTCAAAATGAGTTTTCATTTTTTATAAAAATCATGACAAAAAATAATAATATTTTTTTTATGGGGAAGAGTGATGTTTTACAAAGGTTAAATTGAAGCTTATTTATATTTGATCGTGTAAGAAATTATAAAAGGAGGCAAGTCATTTAGATCAAATCAGATAAAGATTCAACCCGCCTGATAAAGTAAAAATCATTATTTTACACTTATCAAAAAAGAAAAAAAATCACCTAAAAAATTGGCAGTTTAAAAAATATTACCAATAGGGGGAATAGTGCTGGCCCAAAACCATTTCATGTTGGAAAATTAGGGATATATATAAGGGAAAATGATAAAAAAAATCTCTTAAAAGTTAGAAATATCCAAATCAGCCACTTTTTAAAATTATATCTAAAAAAATCTCATTTCGTAATTCTAGGAACATAAAAGACTAATATACTCTTATGTAATTAGATCCTTAATATGCCTCTAACCCTTGTTAGGTCATTTCATACCAAAATCCTATTTTTCCTACAAAACAACAATTTATCTCTAAATGACCCAAATCAATCCCCTTAGAGGTTTTGTTATTATATATCATATTGTGTGTTTCTTATATATATCATATCTGATGCTCTTTATCATTTTTCATTGTGTATAATCATAATATGTAATTTAAATATGCATTGTGCCTTAACACAGCAGATGATATTTTAATATTCTAAATCTTTATTCATATATTTTTTACTTGGCTATTCATATATTTTTATGAAGTCATTAATACATATTCAAGAAGCATCAACATTTAATGGAATTCATCATAAAAAACTTAAATTATATTGACACATATCTCACAAAATCCACCTAATCACAAAGAATTTAAAGTACAAAAAAGTTTTACATGAGAATATATTAAATACATTAACAAAATTAAAAGGGTGAAATATTTTAACAAAGTTAAGAGGTATGGAATATGTTAAAGATCTAATTACATAAGGATATGTTAGTCTTTTATGTTTTCAAAATTATGAAATGAGATTTTTTTTTGTATAATTTTTAAAAGTGATTGATTTAGGCATTTCTAACTTTTTCGAGACTTATTTGGTCATTTTCCCTATATATAATGGATATGATGGTATTTGAAAGATTTTATGATATATGTAATGGGTATGATGATATCAATTTAAGGTTTATTCAATTTTTAAAATGATTTTATCCGTCTTTTATATTATGTTTTTCATTTGTATATTACTAAAAAAAATTTAAGTTAATCATATTTTGATATGGCCAAAATTTAAAAAAAATTCATAATTTCCTCAAATGTGAATTGGGAATTTCAAATTGTCAATAAAATTGTGAAAAAATTTAAATTGCATATTTAAGGCTGAACATATCCTCAATGTGCTACACCAAAAACAATTTATACAAAACTGAAACATAAAATCTATACTATACTATCTATATAAATAAAATCTATATTACTATATAAAAATCTCTTGATCCAAAAATTTGCCATTTGACCATTTTACCCATAGCAATCCATTCAATCCCATTACAATCCATTCACACCACTTTAATCACAACCATTTGACAATTTTACCTCTACAATTCTATTCAATCCCATGAAAATCCATTCACATCATTTTAATCAAATTCATAATTTGTTTCAATACATACGTTTCATCGCATAATATATTTATTAACTTATAGTTAAAATTAGATATCATGGTATTATTAGGATAAGAGGATGCTTATAAAATGAAATGATATTTAAAATATAATTCATTATTATAAAATGAAAGGGTATTCAATATATAATTAACTTATACTTTAAATTATATATCATAATATTATCATGATAAGAGGATGCTTATAAAATAAAAAGATATTCAAATATATCTATCTATCTATATTATTATTATTACTATATAAAAGTCTCTTAACCCAAAAATCTGCAATTTGACCATTTTACCCAGAGCAATCCAGTCAATCCCATTACAATCCATTCACACCACTTTAATCACAATCATTTGACCATTTTACCCCTACAATTCTATTCAATCCCATGAAAATCCATTCACATCATTTTAATCAAATTCATAATTTGTTTCAATACATACGTTTCATCACATAATATATTTATTAACTTATAGTTAAAATCAAATATCATGGTATTATTAGGATAAGAGAATGCTTATAAAATGAAATGATATTTAAAATATAATTCATTATTATAAAATAAAATGAAAGGATGTTCAATATATAATTAACTTATACTTTAAATTATATATCATAATATTATCATGATAAGGGGATGCTTATAAAATACAAGGATATTCAAATATAATTCTTATTCGTCTTTTTATTAACATTGCAATATATGATGCATGGACTATTTAAATATTAAATAAATCTTATATATCCTATTCATATTTTAACCTTACATATCCTATTCAAATTTTTTTAACACGATGATGCATAAGGCTCCTATTCACATTTTAAAACCTTACAAACAATGCAATAAATACTAAATGCATGGGGTTGGTGTTCAATTTTATCATATTTTGTTTTTAACACGTATGATGCATGGCGCTCCTATTCACATTTTGAAACCTCACAATGCAAGGCATTAGTGTTCAATTTGATTTACAATTTTTGTTACTATAATTTATTAAAAATTATTAAGCATTTAGTATTCAATGTCATTAATTTGCATAGAATCCCAAAATATTTTTCATCCACAATTCATACCATTTATTTGCCACTAAAATAAATGACCAAAAATATGACAATAGGACACACGAAAAGAATATATTTAATTTAGATTTAATTTTGAATTAAAAAATAAGATTTACATATTAAACATTGAGGTTTAAGTAAATGGTTAAGAAGAAATATGACTTGAATCTATATCTACAGCCCCCACCCCCCCCCCCCCCAAATCCCAAATGAAATTGTTTCACAAATTTAATTTACCCTGTAAGCCGTTCCAACTCCTACATTTCTTTTTCTTTTATCTCTCATTTAATTATGAGTTTGCAATCTACCCCTCTCTCATCAAATGCTCTAACAATTGCCACTATTTCTTTCTCTTCCCATCCCTCAAACTCTCACCGTCTTCCTCTCCCTCTCCGCTTCTCTTTGTGCATCTGCATCCTCAACGAGCCTCAAAAGATCTTCAACATCTTCGACGGAGACACCAAATCCAGTGAGTACACGAAAATTTTTCAATGGTTTCACACAATATTTGACCTTTTCAATTGGGTTTCACAGAAAAACTTATTTTTTTTATTGGGTTTCTTTTTTTAGTCTCTATTGATTAAAGAGGATGAAGTGAAGAAATCGAGGTGATGGATTCGGCAGCCATAGCGGCGAAGGAGAGGCGGAAGTGTTGGCACTACAAGGCGGAGGAGACGTCGCTGAAAACACTATGCAAGGTTTGTGGGTTCTCTACATCTATAGATTATATGCTCCAGATTTATTTTTGTTGAAAAAAATAGTCATGGGTTTCATACATCCAGGTATCAGTTATTGTTCATTTTGCCATTGTTGGAATGAGTTTTGACATGGCTAATGAATTGATTTATGATTGATGTAGTCATTCATAATTAGTAATTGTGGCAGAGATTCCTGCATTGGATGCCTTAAAAAAAACCATCAAACTTGATCCAATCCCCAACAGTTTTTTTTATGTTGCTAAGATCCATAGAATAAAATCAAAGTAATATGACCTAACAAAAAGAAAACACACATTGCTTTCATATGTCATTAACCAATTTTCAAAAACCAGAGCTGGCCAGTTCGAACAATGAAACATTTCACTTTTAAACCCCTGTAATGAACAACAGCTAACCTAAAATTTAGAAATCATTCTTTCCATCACTTAAGTAGGTCTTTTTGTTTTTTGGCAAAAAAAAAAAAAAATTGTAATCTATAAAAATAGATTTTATGGTTTGTTATAGAATATTTTGTAAATGTCTTTCATATATTTTTGAAATAATGATTAATTAAGAAATATATCATTTTATCCTATATTTTTTTGGTATAAGGGCTTTAGAAAATCTATAAATTTACTAACATAGTGCTTAAGGGATTTCCGATTAATGTCATAATTATTTGTTTTGGGATCAAGCAGGTTTTTCGGTCAATGGTTGTTTCTTTTTAGATTTTTAATTTTTTGGGCAATTATAAAAATTCTTTTTTATTTTATACATGATATTAATTTTCTACAATTTTTTTAGTTTTCGTGAAACTTCCTTAATGGAGTAATTCAATTCAAAATTTTAACTTTTTAAATTTTTCTATATATGTATTTGTTGGATTTTTCAATATAATTGTCTTTGATTTTTTTTTCTTTCTTAGATTTAAAAGGCCGATATTTTGGGTTATTTGTTGTTTCAAAAAAACGGGATGATTTCATGTTATTTGGTTGATTTGAGATGTCTTATTCAAACTCTTTTTGACAATTTTTCAGTTTTAAAGTTTAATAGATGTTTATAAACCTAAAGTAATATTTTTTTACTGATATTTAAACATGTGTTGAGCTTTTTTTTATATATGGATTTTCTTTTGCATGGTTCTCTCTTTTCAAATTTCTTATTTTTGTGAGGAATTATAAAATATTTTTCAATTTTATAGATGACATTAAATTTTTTAAAATTTGTTTAATTTCTGTGGAACTGCCTTAACATAGTGTTTTTTTCCATTCAGAATTTTGACTTTTTAATTTTTTTCATGTGGATTTGTTGGAATTGGGTATTTTTCAATTGTTTGGATTTTATAATTTTTATGGGGGCCTTGTTGATTTTTTTTTATTTAATTTAATTTTAATTGATATTCCTAGATCAATAAGTAAATCCTTTTTTAACATAGTTTTTTTTTCCATTCAGAATTTTGACTTTTTAATTTTTTTCATGTGGATTTGTTGGAATTGGGTATTTTTCTATTGTTTGGATTTTATAGTTTTTATGGGTCCTTGGAATTGGTTTTTTTAGATTTAATTTAATTTTAATTGATATTCCTAGATCAACAAGTAATTCCTTTTTTAATGAATTTTTAAAAGATATTTTGATCTTTTTATTATAATCATCTTTTTATTTATGGAGTTGGAAGGTCATTTTAAAAAAAAAAATTGTGTTTTATTTTAGTGAATTGCCAACTTGAGTTGGTTTTCATTATCAAAAAATTTGAATTTTTAGATTTTTCATTTCATGTGAGTTTGTTAGATTGGGTTGTTTTTTTATTATCATTTGAAGAAATCTATTAATCATATTGATTTTCTTTTTTTTTTTTAATTTTCAAAATAATCTGTAGATGAATTCATTTATTTAAACGGTAATTAAAATCAATCAGTGATCAATCCATTTATTTAATTCCCTCATTTAAAGGCAATTAAAATTCATGGAAATCCTCACAAGCTCTTGGTAAGCAGCAATCACAATTGATTATATGAGAATATTAAAGGCATATAATAATTAATGCAGGGTGTGAATTGATGAGGCATGATAACATGCATGTGTGTTAAAAATCCAACCTAAAAATAAATGAATAAAAGTTAACCTAATGTCCTCATTTATTATTTCATAACTTTTCATAACTTTTTATAAATGAATAAAAGCAGGGTGTGAATTGTATACCTCACATCTTGTTTTCAATCCATTTTTTTTGTTACAGGCAAAGCAAGAAAATCTGAAAATTACATAATGAGCTCTCCTATAAAGGAATAAAATTAGAAAATTTTGTGCCTAATAGATATTTAAGAGTAGGATTTTTATTTAGGTGATTTAAATTTTTGCTATGAGTTTATTAGGGTTTTAGTTTCGATGTAATTATGCTCAAATATAAAAAAAATTATTTTTTAAAAATTAGGTTTTATAAAAATGAAAATTCAATAATAAACAACTTGACCAAGTTCAATCTGACTTTCTAAAAATGTTCATCCTAAATGAACATATATCCTTACAACTAGAATAGTCTTTTATTCATAAAAAGAATATATATAATAGAAAAGGAATTATCCCTTTCATCACAACATAAATAATATAAAAATAACAACTAAAATACTACTTTAATCATCTATTGGAACCAATAAATTAATGACACCTATTGGGACTTCTCAATGGGGCTCAAATTTTGAGGTCCATGTAGCAAGACCCAAATAATATTCATCACACCAAGTAATTATTATTCCAACATATACATTTATTTGATTTTAAAATTGAATAAATTAATATGTGCATTCACCACTACATAATGAAGAAAGAAAAATAAATGCAGTCATATAACATTAAAATTTCAAATGAATTTATTTATTTTTATGGCAATGACATAGAAACCTAAACACGACAGCCCCAACAACAACCAAAATAAAAGCTTTTATTCAGATCTTTATATTAATAAATCATGTATTTCCTTCAATATCAGAAAATAAAAAGATTTGATCCAACTCAACCCCAACATTAGATGAAATCATCAAAATCTCATTTCAATCACATAAATTAAAAAAGGCATTCAAACACATCTTATACAGGATTAAATAAAAGAACACTCGAGAGATAAAAAAAAAAACATGTTTAATTAAATGGTTACATTGAAATATGACTTGATTATTAAAATATGAAAAAACAAAATACAATAAAACAAAAAATATCAATATTCACGTAATCTTATTATATAATTGCAAAATATATTATGGGTGTAGATTATATGTAAAATAAATTTTCAACAAATTCAATTTGATGATTAATATGCCAAAAATAATAATCCAATGAAATATTCATTAAAAAAATTCAAATTCAAATGTCATGTTCAAAATTCAAAATTCAATATTTATTGGGAGACGAGGTTGTATCAATAATTTTTAAAAATAAAAAATTCAAATTCAAATGTGTTGCTTAAATTTGTAATGTGTAAAAAAATAAACAAACCAATAAATTATTAATATTTGCATTCAAAATTTATAATTAATATATGAATATATGTAATTAAAATTGTTAATGTTCTCATTTATTTCATGTTTTTTGAATTGGGAAAAATTTAACAATGACAATCCATTCACACACCTTCAATCCCATTATATTTATTCAAATTTACACATGCAATGGCTTTGGATCATCTTCTCAGTTTCTTATTAAATGTTTACATTTTTTCCTCTTCTACCATTCACCACAAAAAACATGAATATACTTATTTGCAATGCATTCATTCGATTCTTTACCCCTTGTGATTATTTTCATTTACACGTCAAATGGAGTTGGATCAAATCCTCAGTTTGTTATCAAATATTTGCTTTTCCTCTTTTCCCATTCATCACAAAAATTATTTTTTTGCACTTAATCATCACAAAAAAAATTGAATGTATATAATTTCAATGCATTCAATTGATTATTTTCCCTTTGTTGATTATATAAGACTGATCATTTTATCTTTCCTAGCAATTAGTTTTTTCACACTCCATTTTTCTTGTTTGCCATCTTCAACTGTCATATATATGATATATATGATTTATATGTCATTTCACAATCCATTAGTCATCATGTGATCTATATGATTATATTATTCATTTATATGATATATGATTTTTTTTTTGTACATTTTAAATTTTTTTCATATAAGATTTTCAATAAGCATTCATCACAACTTGTCCTTCTATCACAACTTCTAAGGCAAGGCGGTGGTTTAACCCAACGAACAATAAATCTAAAATTGTGGGAATGGCTTCGCTCATTTTCTATCTCTACGGTTCATTGTTTTGATTCTATTTTAATAAGTTTTTTTTTCAAACACATTTTACTTTTTTATTTTTTTCTCTTTGTATGTAATTCAATAATAAATTTAGTTTAAAATGATATATTAAGACAAAATATTTTAATTTTAAACATAACTATGATTATTGTCAATCTGTTGAATCCTTAAATCCTAAATCTATGCCTAACGGAAAATAACATAACAATAAGTATGATAAATATTTCTATGTTATTTATCTTTAATATAAAGCACCATGATGCAGACAGAATTCATCTAACATGGCAATTGGGTCATTTCGTCGATCAGGGAAATTTGGTCATTTCACCTATCATTTCACTTATACAAAAAAAAATAAAAAATCCGAAGAAAAAAGAAAGGGATGAGAGGGTCACCGCATCCTACTGTGTCATGTATAAATATTTATCAAAACGGCAACATGTATATAAATATTTATCAAGAAGACATTATGTGTATTGTTAAGAAAATAAATAAATAAATTAAATCAAACCATATGTTCCAAGAGTGTGAATACAAAAATTGAAAAAATAGCACTATAAAATAAGTAATACTAAAAAAATTTATGCAAATGTGAAAACTATGAATATCAATTATAGTATGCAATATTTGGATCATATATATAAAAAGGGAATATTTGGAATTTTAAATCTTTATTAGGTATTTTCTTAAATATATAAAAACTTCACATTGTGTTATTTTAATGTGTTTATCAAATGGTTCATTTTCTACATATATGTGTTGTTATGTATTGATTAAAAAAATAGAGATAATATTATCAGCTGTTTATTTTTGTGTGTGGTGGTGTGTTCGTTGCATCAAATTTGTTTTGTATTGTGTTTTTCAAGATAAAATGATATTTAATATATCCTAAATTATCTTTAAAAAAATATTTTTTTATAGAAAGTTCTTATTTGTGTCAATCAGATTGTCATTAGCATATTTACTTCTATTTTTGTGGTGTATTTTCAGCCATTTCTTATTTCCTTTTTGTGTATTAGTGTTCTAAAATAAACTTGTTTAAAAATAATACATGAACTTTTTTAACAAAAAAAATATGTTATATGGATTTCGTCAATGTTATGACCTAATAAAAGAAAAAGAAAACGGTGTCATTTTCATTTGGGTTTTGTACTTCATAACAAAATGGTTTTTGAAGTGATAAAGTTACACCAAAATCTTATAAAAATATTTGTACAATATAGCTATCAGTGATGTCAATCCAATAAAATCCTAACTTTTGAATCCTAAATCCTAAACCTTTGTCTATATGAAAATAACACAATAATAAGTCTTATGAATATTTATGAAAAACACAACATGGCTGTTCATAAGAAATAAATAAATAATTGAATCAAACCAATTTTTCCAGAAGTGTGAAAACATAAATTGAAAAAACTAAACAACAAAACTAACACCACAAAGTAAATAATCTTAAAATATTAATAAGAATGTGAAATGTATAAAAATCAATTATAATTATGCAATATTAATATATAAAACTTCGGGTGTGTCATTGTTATATTTATCGCATGGTCAATTCCCTATATATGTTGTTATATATAGATTAAAAAATATAGAGGATAATATCAGCCATGTATTGCATTGTGTTCCATCAATATATAATTTTTTTTTGTGTTGCGTTTTTCTCAAATCATATCTAATCTATCGTCTCATATTACTCTAACAAAAAAATTACTTTAGAACTTTTTTTAACTTGCGTTATTTAGATTATTACCATGTTTACTTTTATTTTTCTGGTGTGTTCTCAACCGTTTGTTATTATCCTTTTCCTTGTGTGTGTAAAAAATAAATTTAATATATAGTTGAAAACAATTAAAATCACTAAAATAATTTTTTTTATATTAATATTATTTTTCAATTAAATGATGATGTGAAAAATATATGTTTAGAAGTTTTTTTTTAATACTTTTCCTTCCTATAATTTATTTTAAAAAAATTTCTATGGTTCACTTTTACCTTCATCTCAAACGGTAATCCTCTAAATTAATTCTTATTTGACGTGAGACAAACCATTTTAGTTTAGTTTGAATATCTCTCACTAAAAGTTTAAGATTATTTTATTATTTTGAATTGATTAATTATGTATAAACAATAGCTTCATTTGCTTAGATAATTTTTATGGGACCAATGTTAAAGAAACAACAAATATAGAACACAAAATGATTTACGTGGTTCGGTATGTAGCCTACGTCCACGGGAGAAGAGAGGGAGGATCGTTTTTATTCATCTGTGATACAATGGAGATTACATGAGCCCAATATAAAACCAATACAATTAATAGCATCAATTAAGGAGATAGAAACAAATCTCTACAAATCTCCCACCCCAATTAAGGAGCATAAACTGATAGAAACAAATCTCCACAAATCTCTTACCATATCAACCCTTAAATAAAAACAAATCTCCATTACTCTCTTTTCTCCACCAACACTCCCCCTCAAGTTGATGCGAAAATATCGATAGAGCCCAACTAGGACAATATCTCTTGAAACTTGGCAGCTGGTAGTCCCTTAGTAAAAATATGTGCTAACTGTTGATCACTACGAACAAATAGAGTACAAATAACATTAGCTTGCATGTTTTCACGAACGAAATGGCAATCTATCTCAATATGTTTAGTCCACTCGTGAAAGATTGGATTTGAAGCAATGTGGATTGTAGCCTGGTTATCACAAAACATCATAGTTGGCTGAGAAAAATCAAAACCCAGTTCCTTCAATAGAGCTCGAAGTCAAATAACTTCACAAGTGATTGACGCCATTGCTCGATATTCTGCTTCTGCACTTGATCGTGCAACAACATTCTGTTTCTTACTCTTCCATGTGACCAAGTTACCTCCAACAAAGGTACAATACCCAGTTGTAGATCTTCGATCAATTGGACTCCCAGCCCAATCATCATCAGTGTATGCAATGATAGAACTATGTCCATTCTTACGCATCCATATGCCTCTTCCTGGTGAACTCTTTAAGTACTGCAAAATTCTATTAACAGCATTCATGTGAAGAACTCTTGGTGCATGCATAAATCTACTGACTAGGCTAACAGCATATGAAATATATGGCCGAGTAATGGTTAAATAGATTAATCTGCCGACTAATCTTTGATATTGACCAATATCAGAAAATAATTCACCATCATTACCAAGCTTACCACCACTATCAATGGGAGTGTCTGACGGTTTTACTCCTGTTTTTCCAGTTTCTTGTAACAAATCCAAAACATACTTTCGTTGATTAATAAATATACCTTTTTTTGAGTAGGCAATTTCTAATCCAAGAAAATACTTTAGAATTCCTAAGTCTTTAATTTGATAAGTAATTTTCTTTTTGTTAATACCAGAAAATTTGCTTCGATCTTCTTTCTCAGCCACAAGAGCATTTGATTCAACTTTCTCGGATTGCTGTTATGAATTCATAGTCTTCTTTCGAGTTTCTTCACATTGGATAATAGCACAAACACTGGAAAAAGAGGGAAGCTTATCATCCATAAGAATATCACTCCTGATATTTTCATATTATGGCTTCAAGCTACTGAGCAAACAAAATTTTTTATCTTCTTCAACCCTTTTCAAAAGAGTCTTCGCATCAATAGTATGTGGGCGATACATGTTCAATTCATCCCACATCCTTTTCAGATTTCCTAGATGTTCACTGAATGTTTTTTCACCTTGTTCTGCTGCTGCAATCTCAAGCTTAAGTTGAAAAAATGCGAGCGACATTATTCTGCTATCGAATCCCACAACTCCTTTGCCGAGTTAGAAAAAGTAAATATTCCAGCAATATGAGGTTCCATTGAATTAAGAATCCATGATCTAACAAGCTGATCGCCAGAGATCCAATCTTCATATCTTGCATCAATAGTAGTAGCAGGACAAGCTTTCGTCTCATTGAGCAAACCAAATTTTTTCTTGCCACCAAGAGACAAGGTTACAGCCCTCGACCAAGGTACATAGTTAATCCCATTCAAGAGAACAGAGGAAAGCTTCCAACCAGGATTAGCTTCTGATTCTCCCATTGATAAATGACAGAGAGACAATCAGAACATACAGCAACAAATTTCAGTGCAAGAAGCAGATCCGTGGACTTTGAAGCAATTTTTGACCCCTTAAACGGTGTCAAAATAAAAAATAAATAGAAGGTGTTAACAAGCCACGGACGATATGAATCCAATGGCGCTGACCTTGCTCAATTCCGAGTTACGAATAGAAAAATATTGAATTCTGAATGAAGGGTGCGCAAGAAACGCAAAGAAACGACCCACCACCTTGCCGAGCTTCTCAAGAACAAATCAGATCTCAAAAACACTGCTCTGATACCAGAAAGAAACAACAAATATAGAACACAAAATGATTTACGTGGTTCGGCATGTAGCCTACGTCCACGGGAGAAGAGAGGGAGGATTGTTTTTATTCATCTGTGATACAATGGAGATTACATGAGCCCAATATAAAACCAATACAATCAATGGCATCAATTAAGGAGATAGAAACAAATCTCCACAAATCTCTCATCCCAATTAAGGAGCACAAACTGATAGAAACAAATCTCCACAAATCTGCCACCATATCAACCCTTGAATAGAAACAAATCTCCATTACTCTCTCTTCTCAACCAACAAATGTACTTAACAAGGGTGGTTTACTTTCTTGGTAGTTGTATTTTTTGTGAACTTTTTAATAATTTATATATTTTTTTTTAGAAAAATGCATACGAAACATTGTTTATTGTGAATCTATGATTACTTTTTTCGTGTTTGACACCATTATTTTCATCATTTTATTGGATAAACTATAAACATTAAATTTCTTATCTTTGAAGTCAATACTACGAAAATGTTACTGTAACTAAATTTTTTAACATTACATATATTACATTTAGACATACACAACAACTATATTGTATTAAATGACGTAACATCAGAAATAATTTGATAGACCCCCACAGTTCATCTGTGTACATTGATAGAAGCTGATGTATCATGATGTTTCTATTTTTCAGGAGGGTGAAAGCGGACCAGTGACCACAATTGATGATGGGGAGATATTATCTCCTAATAGTGCAGCTCTTTTAACCACCCAACAAATGGTGCCATGTTGGCCTATCAACAATATCCTTGTGGACACTGTGACTGTCACACAATCACACTCACACTCACAAAGAATGGCAACCTGTGCACTCGTACTATTGTTTCTACTGTCCACTATTGCAATGGTCCATGAGCTTTGTTTATGGACCACTGTGGCCTCAATTTTATCATTGATGTAATACTTTCTGAGGTAAATTCAATTAATTATCAATTGTGAGTTCTCAAGCTCCTTTTGTAAAACAAAAAGGAAAGAAAAGAACAAAGAAAGAGACCTTACAGATTCAAGATCTATACAAGTGCACGTTAAGTGACATTATATTAGAAATAAATAAAGACTAACAGATGCTTGAATGTAATAGAATCTTCAAATGTGAATATGCATGCAATGAATTAGTTGATTGTTCTCATTCATTGCACTTGGTTGATGAGTATTGACTAATTAAGAATTTATGGATTGATTGGCTCATTCAGATCGTCAGTTATCTTTTCTAACCGTGGCCCCGTGGGTGCATATCAATGTTCACTAGGTGAAAAAAGGTTTAAGATCCCCCCAATATTGCCTGTGTCACAAGAAATATTTTATTATTATTTTTTATTACAAACTTAGACCCTAAGATTATCTCTCAATTGTATGACTTTATGTCACAAACATACATACATATATATAGGGGCGCGATGGGGTGCGACCGTGCGCACGGTGCACCTCTCGTACGCCCCTAACGTCGACCATGAGATCGACGTTCTCGCGATCGCACGGTTGATGTTTTTTTAAAAAAACAAAACGAAAAAAAAAAACGTCGTCGAAGCTGTCTCTCTCGACCCCCGTCGACGACGACCGCGACCGACTGCACGGACCGACCCCCGTCGACGACGACCGCGACCCCCGTCGACGACTGCACGGACCGACCTCCGTCGCCCCCGTCGATGACGACCGTGACCCCCATCGACGACTGCACGGACCGACCCCCGTCGCCCCCGTCGACGACGACCGCGACCGACTGCACGGACCGACCCCCGTCGACGACGACCGCGACCCCCGTCGACGACTGCACGGACCGACCCCCGTCGACGACGTTTTTTTTTTCATTTTTTTTTGTTGTTTTTTTAAAAAAAAGTCGACCGTGCAATCGCGAGAACGTCGATCGCACGGTCGACGTTAGGGGCGCACGAGGGGTGCACCGTGCGCACGGTCGCACCCCATCGCGCTCCTATATATATATATATATATACACACACACACATACACACATATATATATATATAAAAGATAAAAATTCGGGGTGGATGACACTCGAATAAATAATTTCAACCCCATTACAATTACTACAATATCTTTTGCTATCTTATCATGGCATAACTATGCCAATTAAAAATTAATAATTTTTTATTATTATCAATCTATTGAATTTTATTCTTTTAATAAAAGACACATGGGGGCTTGAAAATGTATTTAAAGAAATTGTGATTATTTCTATTTCATAGCAAAAAAATAAAGATTACGTGTAGTGGAAATGAGAGGACTAGAGTATATAATGCATGAACGAAAACATAGAAATAAAAAATGAGAACTCAATATAAATGGTTTCTCCTGGTTCCAAAAAATCAAAACACACCATTACTCCTATGCATCTAGTATTCGGCACTACTTTTCCTTAAAATGCACCTCTGTCGCTCCCGTGAGATGTTTGCATCAATCTTTTACGCACTGTCGGATTAACTCTCATAAATTCTCATAATATGAGTAGTTCTTGAAAACTATCTCATTTCTTGTTCTCCAAATGACCCACACCATGGCCGGAATGAACGACATCACAGTGTTTAACGACTTTGATAGTATGCCAATTCAAAATGAACAAAAAGGAAAAAAAACAGAAAAATAAATATCATTGCACGTCTTTAATTTGCACTACTTGGTGTCACTGTTGCCATGCATTAATATCTGGGCAATACTGATAAAGGATTATGTATTGAATCTGCTTTTCTATTTGAAGATACCTTCCCCATACAACAAAATAAACAAAATCCAAGTGAAATGAATTATTTTGAGGATTTCAATCAATATGAAAAAGACCATACATAGCATTTCTATTTTCATTCAGATATTGCTTGGTGAGTTGGACAGCACCCTTACTTAACCATGGTTAAAGACTTCCTGGTCAAGGTGATACTAGCTTAGATACCCCACCAAGATCTTTTCCTCCCTTCCCTTCCACTCAAACATAATCTCCAAACTTTATTCCCAACAACATTGTAATAAAGAAAGATGTATGTGCATATATATTGATTTCCAACTACCAATTGTCATAATCTTATTCCTGAATATTACTTATCAGCAGGTTCATTGTGTTGTCTCCATATTATTAAAATAGAATAATTAGGCAATAGATCATTCACTTATTCTGGTATTATTTTGAGTCTCAAAGGCCCCATGACCTGTATAGTTGTTGTATAAACCTGGAAATAATGTTCTTTACTATTAAAAATGTTAAGAATTAATTGTTATTAAAATAATATATTTTTATATATTCTCAAACAAGGGTTTAACAAGTCAACATGAGAAATTAAGTAGTATTTGTATGTGCATATTGTTTTCAAACACTGGTATATTGCCACACATTTCAGAAAATATTGATTTTTTTTAGAACTGTACAAACAATACCAAATGCAAGCCAAAGATAAAAGTGGCTCATATAATATTTAACAAAAATAATTTCTTAAATTTCAAAAAATAAAAGTGGTTTAAGTTTATGGTGAAGGAAAATACCCTGCACTAGTTTCCGAAGGTCAATCAACAGTTAAGTTGTGAAAATTCACTCAACAATCAAATTTTTGAAAAGAAAAATATTCAAAATTAATCAAATGAGAAAGGTCAATGCATGAGAAAATTATTCACCATTGATGGAGATGGTGGGGGAGGGGGGACATTTTCCTCCAAGTCCTCCACCCACCCTCTAAATTTAAAAAAAAAAAAAAATTGAAAATGAAATGTGCAATCTTGCTTACAGCCTTATATGCTATTCCTAAAATATTTATAATTTTAATATATGTATATATATATATATATATATATTAACTTAATAAAATATATATTATTATAAAAAGTGAAATATATATCTAAATAATCCAATATATATTATTATATTTTAAAAAATAAATTTTTTAATGAAACATGCATCATACCGTTGCAGATGAGACTACAAACAGAAACGTGTATCGGCATAAAAAAAAATTGTCTCCCCGACAAAAACCCTACTAAACCTAATAATTCTGCCATGCAAATGGCCCACTTGAAACACATCTTATAAGAGGATAGAATTCTGCACTGCAGACATGCAAATATATATTTATTTGATTAATATACATAAACTTTGATGGAACCTAAAGTCACTAACTATCAAACCCGTGATGATAAGGAGGGTCTACCACTGCATTAGCTGATAACCCTACCTTATTTTTTAGCTCGGATCATTTTTTATTGGGGAAATTAATTAGCGGTCCGGAAGATACATATTAGTCCCTTGATTTTTTTTACTTTTTTTTTAATCTCTAAAAATAGGTGAGACATTATTTTTGGGTCTTTTAAAATACTTGCCATTTAAACTCCCCTTTAACAGTGTACAAAAATGATTTAACAATGTACATATAAGAAACCGATTTAATTGATTGGTGAAGACATTGCCTTGATCATAGAGCTGCCAGTTTTGGGGGAGACTCTCATCTTAGACTCATCTTCAATGGGATACGTTTTTTTGTTGTACGATGATCCAATATATAAGTTTTTCATTACTTAAATAATGTTATTGTTCAATTTATTATTATTTTATCATGAGATATTTCAATTATTTTCATAGGCTTGATTTTACAAGCACACAAGAATCAGTAGATGGAAGCCGACAACTCATCATGTCTCTCCACAGTTATTCAAGTGGGTCATGAAGCTGACAAAGAGAAGGGGGAGAAAAATGTTGCACCCTTTGGGGTATCTCCAAATGAGTTAAATTTAAATGCTATAAAATTACCTGGATAAAACTACTAAATTGTTTTTATACACTTCTATGTTAACATGTGTACACTGCTAAATCACTTGTGTAAATTGCTAAATCACACCCTCATGGTATGCATATGTACACTATTAAGTCACCTTTGTACGCTGCTAAATGGGTATCTAAACGATAAGTCTAACGACAGTTATTGGTAGGGACTTAAAAATAATGTCTCAGTCACTCTAAAGACTTATCACTTAGCAGTTATTGTCAAGGATCTAAAAATAATGTCTCATCAACTATAAGGATTTAAAAAAAATAAAAACAATCCAGGGACTTATTGTCAATATAACGGCGGCTTCAACTGGGGTTCAATGAACCTTGATTGTTTCTGTAGATTACATCAAATTTATTTGGTCGATATTAATATTATATATATTTGGAAATTATTTGATATGTAAATATTTATATTGATTTTAAAACAAAATATTTGTTTCATTAAAATGGGACCAATACGTGTCATAATTAAAAAAAAAATTATTATTATTTAAATTCAATTACCTACAGAAAAAAAAAACATAAAATTATTTATTAAAATTTATTTCATTCAATCATTTCTATTAAGGGAAAATAATCAAAAAAATCTTTTAAAAGTTAAAAATATTCAAATCAGTCACTTTTTAAAATTATATTTAAAAATATCTCATTTCAAAATTTTGAAAACAGAAAAGATTAATATACCCTTATATAATTAGATTTTTAATAATCTCTAGCTCTTGTTAGGTTATTCCACACTAAAAACCTATTTTTCTAACAAAACAACAATCGCTCTTTAAATGGCCCAAATCAATCCCCCTTAGAGATTTTGTTATTATATTTCATATTGTGTGTTTCTTGTATATATCTTACCTAATGTTATTTGTCATTTTTCATTGTGTATAATCATAATATATAATTTAAATCTATGTTGTGCCCAATGCAGCAAATGATATTTTAGTATTTTAATCCTTATTCATTTTTTTTTCCTTCGCTATTCACATATTTTTATGGCGTCTTTGATATATATATATATATATATATATATATATATATATATATATATATATATAAAGAATCATCAACATTTAATGAAGTTCATCATAAAAAACTGAAATTAAATTGGTACATATCTCACAAAATCCTTCTAATCACAATGAATTTAGAGCAAAAAAAAAAGTTCTACATGAGAATATTTGAAATACATTAACAAAATTAAGAGGGTGAAATATTTTAACAAAGTTTAAATGTATGGACTATATTAAAGATCGAATTACACAAGGGTAGACTAGTCTTTTGTGTTTTTAAAATTGTAAAATGAGACTTTTTTATATAATTTTTAAAAGTAGCTGATTTCGATATTTCTAATCATTTTCTCTTCTATTAATTACCTATAAATGTAAGTGTCATAATTTGGCAAGGTAAGTGTCTCAACAATGAAAGATTAAAAGAATATTTTTTTTGTTGTAATAATTATTTAAAATAAAATGTTAACAAATTAAAACTAAAACAAATGTATTTTTTTGTTTATTTTTAAAAAAGTGAATATGCTACTGATAAGTACAGTAAATTTTTTTATTTTTTAGCATGAATATGTTACTGAGTAATGACATATATATGGAGGAAATGTCAAATATAACATGGGAGAAACTAGCATAATGTTACAAATCACCAAACTTGTGAGGTTTGATCTAGTCATCCCATCATTCAGAGCCACTCCATAACAAGTGATGACTAACACATATCTAAAACCATGCTAGAGCGGACATATTTAAATTGTGAAGTGGTATATGTTATATATATATATATATATATATAAAAATAATAATAATAACTAACTAGATTTATCCCATATTGAAATAAAATTTAAATATTGAAATAAAAGATAAATGCGTGGATAAATTAAAAGAGAAAAATTTATCTCATTTGTTAGATTTATTGTTTCATCTAATAGCTGAAATAACATTTATCCCGTTTGTTGACTACGTTCATGACTGTCTGATCTTATCACTTTTAGATATGCAATTTAATTAAATTCTAAAAAAGAAGACTTAAAATTTAATTTAATTTTAAATTTAGTTTTGAAATCTTATATAATATCTCAATTGTAATAAAGTGAAAAGATCAAACGATCACGAGTGTGTTAGACAATCAAATTGTTCAACGTGCATTAGACCTAAATTGGACTCTAAATTGTAAAAGTAAACCGAATCACAATTTAAAGTAGATGAAGATTTAATCGGTTCAATCGACCATATTGAGTCATAATTCAAAACACTAAATCAAGATGATTTATCCTCGGAAAATGTTAGATTCAACCATTTTTATCAACCAAAACTCAGTCATTTTTATCAACCAAAACTCAGTCATGTTTTCATTTTTTTTTTAAATTGTGACTATTATCTAATGAGATATATGTTTTAATAAAAGAAAAAATGATAAAAAAAAAAGTCTCTTAAAAGTTAGAAATACATAAATCAGCCACTTTTTAAAATTTTACTTAAAAAGTCTAATTTCACAATTTTAGAAACAAAAAAAACCGACATACCCTTGTGTAATTAGATCCTTAACATATTTCATAACTTTTAAAATATTTCACTGTCTTAATTTTATTAATATATTTCACACATTCTCATATAGAACTTTTTTTTAATCTAAATTTTTTATGACTATGTGAATTTTGTGAGATATGCGTCAATATAATTTGAGTTTTTTTATGATGAACTCCATTAATTATTGATGATTCTTTATAAAAATGGATATGTACTAATGATGCCATAAAAATATGTGAATAGCCAAAAAAAAAAAATGTGAATACGGATTTAGAATTTAGAATACTAAAATATTATTTACTGTATTGAGATACAACACATATTTAAATTACATATTATGATTATACATAATAAAAAAAATGATAAACAACATCAGGTAAGATATATAAGAAACACACAATATGATATATAATAACAAAACCTCTAAGGGAATTGATTTGGGTCATACAAAGAGAGATTATTGTTTTATAGAAAAAATAGAATTTTCGTGTGGAATAACCTAACAAGGGTTAAAAATATGTTATGAATCTAATTACATAATAAATTAATCTCTTGTGCTTTCAAAATTATAAAATGAGATTTTTTTAGACACAATTTAAAAAAATGATCGATTTGGATATTTCTAAATTTTAATAGATTTTTATTATTATTTTTTATTAATAAAAAATATATATTACTCCAAGTTAAATGAAATCATTCAACAGGTGTAAAAAAAAAATTAGATTTCTCATAAGCCATCTACTACTGTTTTTATGGACGGTAAAAAAAAAAAAAAAAATGGTAACAACCCCTTTTAGTTCTCAAATCACCTTTTATCCTCAAATCATTAACACCTTACCAAATCAGCTATTATTATTTAAAATTTTTATAATAATAAATAATTAATAAAAATGTACGTGGCATATTAAATGTCGTATATCACCCGCGCGTGGAAGCAAAGCCACCGGAGACAGGGAATGTGGGTCCCATAAAAAAAGCGGGCGATGAGAGAGAACGTCATTGCGATAATCATTTAATTAACATTACATAAATAAAATATTAAATATAAACTTTTATATATATATATATATAACAATAATTAAATAAAAAGAACATAAAGGAAAGTGTGGATAAGGGAGAGGCCGTCAGTAGATTGTAATACCCAAAGCCGGCAATACAAATCCCTCTCTCTGACTCTCTCTCTCTCTCTCTAAAATCTGATCGCCCGTAGTTTGAAAAACCAGCCCCACCTGAACCCCCTCCGCCGTCCACGTGTCCCTCCATTCCCATGCGTTTCACCTCCTCCGATAGAGAGAGAGAGAGAGAGAGAGAGAGAGAAAAGTAAAAGCAGAGCTGCTGTTGTTGGTGGTTGTGGTGGTGATGAAATTAGGGTTTTTGAGATTGTGAGTTTTGAAAAGCAAAAGCGTTTGATGAGATCGAGGGAGAGGGAGATGGTCTACGTTCCCATGCGGAAATCGTTCAAGGATTCACTCAAAGTCCTCGAAGCCGACATCCAGCACGCCAATACCTTGTCCTTCTCTTCCTCCTCCTTTTTTTTAATTTTTTTTTATTTCACTTGTGTTCTTCGATTGACGGTGTGTGTGTTAGGGTTTGTGATTCGATTGTTGATTTTTTTTTTTTTTTTGGGGGTTTTAGTATGTTTTTGTTGGAGTGAGTGAAAAAAGAGGGATTTTGTGAAATTCCATAAAGGTTTGGTGTTACAGAGGAAGAGTCGGTTTTGCTTGTTTGGCATTCTGGATAAATTAAAGTTTTTTTTATTTTTTTGGGGGGGTGCGGATATGATCAGTTTAGTTGTTTTAAAATTAGTTAAATATAGAAAGTTCAGATTTTTCATGCGAATTTAAGCTGACTTGTGATTACTATATGACTTTCTGTAGTGATTTGATGGGTTTGTTGAAGCTTTTCATGATTTGTGATTCAATCTGCTTAAGGAGTATTTCTAATAAGCTGAAAGCATTCAATTTATTTTTTGGGGTGTTTATTTTTATTTCTCTTGTGGTTTCATCCACCCATTTATGTGTTTTATGTTTTTTTTTTTTTGCTTCTTTCATTATAAATTGAGGATTTTTTTCCACTTCAAGCTGGGGTTCCTCCGTTGAATATCTATTCATGTTTGGAACATTTTTGTTGGGACGTGCAGGGCTGCAGATTATCCAAGGGAATACGATGGCGCGTGCCTTCAGATGCGAATATCGTACAGCCCGGCTGCACATCTGTTCCTTTTTCTAGTGCAATGGACTGACTGCAGCCTCGCCGGTGCACTTGGGCTGTTGAGAATCCTCATATATAAGGTTGCTTTTTCGCTAATGTGCATTTGTTTGGCATGTTCTTGCATTGTTGTCTCTGTTTGCAGGCTGTTAAGTTCACTAATCGAATGCAGGTTTATGTGGATGGCACAACGACGATGATGACCCATGAAAGGAAAGCGAGTTATAGAGAATTCTATGGTATAGAAAACTTATCATATTGAATGGATAAAAAAATGCTGTTCAGCTGGTTCTTACTCTGCACCATTTTGTTGGGCAGCTGTAATATTTCCTTCTCTTTTGCAACTCCAAAATGGGATCAGTGATATGGAAGATAAGAAGCAGAAGGCTGTGTGCATGGAGACATACCGGAGAAGAGATGACGAAGAGAGGAGGCAGTTCTTGGAGGTGGATCTTGAAAGAGAAGAAGAATGTGGGATTTGCATGGAGATGAACAGCAAGATTGTGTTGCCAAACTGCAGTCACGCAATGTGCATGAAATGCTACCGGGAATGGTACAATCTCTCCCTCCCTCCCTTGATATTTTCTTCTCCATTTTAAATCTATGAAGTCTTTTGTGTAAGCTATAGTTTTTCTGCAATAACCTTTTTCCTCTACAAATCAAACAAACACCACCTCCTCTGCCTTTGTTTGTAGATTTGTATTAATTGTAGTATTAAGTCTTCACTTTTTCATTGGTTTTGTTTTGTCTGTTTTACTCCATGGCCATGCAAAACCTTCTTAATTTTCCTTGTCTCCTTGGATTTGCAAAAATCTTCCAGTTACAGTACGTCCAGCTTCTGAGCGCAGGAAACGTTACTTTCCCTTCTATTTTCTCCCTG
This sequence comes from Acorus gramineus, assembly GCA_030737835.1. Classification (NCBI taxonomy): domain Eukaryota; kingdom Viridiplantae; phylum Streptophyta; class Magnoliopsida; order Acorales; family Acoraceae; genus Acorus; species Acorus gramineus. The sequence goes on from CM060857.1 coordinate 11,399,549, forward strand.
TCATTGTGCATTTTATTCCATGACCATGTTTCTTCTGTTTAGAACTTTTTAGATTTTTTTACACTAATTTACATATAATACTATCAGTTCAATAAGTACATGTTCCAGTAAATAAACAAGTTCTTCAGATAACAAGTTGGTTTCTTCACATGCGAATTTCATAATGCTTCCTTCCATGTTGTCAGTCTGCTAAAATGGTTGTTCCATGGGGTTTGTTTGATTAATGCTTGACTGGCATGTATATCTTCAACGAACAATTTTTTAAAAAATATTGGTGCCCCCCCTGTGCACATTTGGCATCATGGGGTTTGATCCCCTGACCTCCTTTTCAGAGACAGAGGGTGCTAATCGGATAAACGAAGCTTGCTTTGCAGATAAACAAAAAAATTGAAATAGAATTATTGGTAGATAGGTGAAATTCCAATTATTATTCTTTACTTCATCACTTTTCAAATTCTTGAGACCTTGATTTTGTCTATTGCATGTATGATGTTTGATCTGTCTGGGCCTTAGGGGACTTGGGTCGTTTATGGTAGGGTGCTTGAGATCTTGTGACAGTTTGAATTGGATAAGCATAGATTGATCTCAGAATCTTAATGCAGATGCTTTGTGGTCAACTAGCTCATTCATGATGAATGTTACTGATAGGTCAGCATAAAGTGCACTCATAGACCACACCATATCTCCACAGGGTAGGAAACTATAAATGTGATTTGATACCGGAGAGAAAGACCGAAGTACTTGTCAGATTTGAATTACTATTCTTTGCTGTCAAGCTGTAAAATTGATATGATTCTGACTTTGGTGAACATGATCTATTTATTTATTTTTTTGGATGGGGGGTGTGTGCTCTAAAACTCAACAATGGATTCACTCCAAAGCATGGTTCAGAATTCAGAAGGATGAGGCATGACTCATGAGGAATTCATAAAGATGAATGGGAAAAAAACTTTGGGAAATGGTTAGTAATGATGAAGTGAAAAATGTTAAGAATGCCAAAATAGTGGTAGGAGACTACATGTATGATGTATGCAAGTGCATTCGCAAAAGCGATAATATGGACTTGTCTATAAAAAAAAATTTCACAGGTTAATAAAAGTTTTATTAGGGGCCAATGTACTTCTAATATTTTTTAGCCTAATTAAGTCTCAATGTCTCATATTGTAGTATTATAATTTCTTGTGGAATTTAGGTATGTTATATGTCAATGAATATATCTGTTGCATCTATTTGTTTCACATTTGCACGTGCTTGATACATTTGAAGTACTTCTCAAAATTATTTGGAACTCATTGTACACCATCTTACTTAATGTAACATGTTTCAACTTTCAAGGGCTACTTTGTGATTTTAGATTTTGAGTATCCACGCGTTTAGGGAATCCTTCCCAAATAAACTTATATAAATATATCTTATTTTTGGTACACACACACACACGGGATTAGAGGAAACATGGTTTCTGTGTTCTCTTCTTCCTTTGTGGAAGACTACATGTGTTTCTGATTGCAGGAACCGTGGAAACTATGGAATTCTATGTTTAGGCATGCAGATTTCAAGTTTGTAGGACGCCTTGGATAATAAAAAACTGTTGTAATGTGGATTTTTTATGGATGTCATGAGATCGGAGGAAACTGTGGTTTTTGTGTTCTCTTTGCATTCTTGCTTTCAGTTTTTTTTATTTTTTTAAAGAAAAATTAATAATTAATTGGAGAATATTCTGCAAAGCAAGATGGAAGGTCAAAACAATAAAAGTTTTTCTTTTACTTTTTTTCCCCTTTGGGTTTTTTTTTTCCTGGGGGGGGGGACCCAGTAGGATGTTCACCAATTTATATAACTGTATATGCTTCTTATATAATTATATAGGCAGAGAATCTCATCATTCATCTGGAGCCTAAGCTTCTGGTAGTATTCATGGGGATGAAGAATTATGAATTAATTGAACACCCAGAGATAATGAAACACACTGCTATTTTTTCAAAGTTCTTGGGAAGACATGTATACCTTGTATATATACCATCTGGTGCAGCATTGCAGTTGATATGTAGGTTGTTAAACTGTTGCAGGCATTCAAGGTCACAATCGTGCCCCTTCTGCCGTGACAGTCTCAAGAGAGTGAACTCTGGCGATCTATGGATCTACACAGACAGCAGAGACATAGTTGACATGGCTACTCTTACCAGAGAGAACCTGAGGCGACTGTTCATGTACATAGACAAGCTGCCCCTGGTTGTTCCCGACGCCATTTTTGACACCTATGATTCACACGTAAAGTGAGCCTTTGTAAGTCTAAAGCACCACCTGATTCCTTTTACATCAGCTAATATCTGAAATTAGCTTGATTGATTTTAAGTAGGAGCGATCTCCATTTCTGTTCCTACGCCTGCTAATAATCAGACAGCAGTGCAAGAATGCGAGGAATCGTGTTGTTAGGTGTCTGTAAAGTGTCTATATAATGATTGTATATGCTTGTACAGTATCAGTTGAACCAGTACGTATTATGTATCTATCTATATATGCATTGGGTGAGCTTCCAGACCAAGTTCTTTTTACTTCAATGAGTTCCAGTTGTTCAGTTTCTGCTTGGGGATGGTGAGTCGTGGAGCTTGTAAAAGCATTATATTCCACTTTGTCACATAAATAAATTCATAATTTTTTAATACATGTCACGTTGGGGTGCTGGTAAGCCAGAAAAATCTCAGATTATCATTATCTGGTTTTTGTTATCCCATTGAGACAGATAGGGAGGCTGTTATGTTAATGTTGAGCACTCAGGTTCTAACAATCATATTGAGTAGGGATTTAATGGTCCCTTGGGTCCATCCTTTCATTCTGACTTCACTGTGATGTGAGGTGGGAAAAAGTACAAATACAAGTTAATAGGTGATATTAAATTTGGGGGAACAGACAGCATCTTTTGTGAATCTTAAAAGAGTCATGAAACATGCATATTGTTTTGAGGTCATGAAACAGGGGAGATGTGTTTTTTAATAGTTCTAAATTATCTGCAGTGATGTTTTTTTTCTTTTCTCCCCCAACATTTTTGTGAATCTGAAAGTGTCCCAACTCATGTTCAAAGAAGATGATCTTGGTGTTAGAGAGCTCGCACTGCAACGGTTTGGCGTCAAAGAAGGATGAGTAGGCGTTATTATATTCTGATAACTATTTTAGGAAGTGCTAGAAATGACAATGGAGATAAATATCATTAAATATCATTCTATGTTATTTAAAAGAAAAAAATTATTTCATATAACGCTTTTACACACATCCGAGGTTGTTGTTTTTCAATTCAATTGTAAATGTAATATCTATCATATCATACACACATTTCTCACGTATTCTCGGACAAACAATTTGTGCAAGAGTAGAGTTCACATTTAAAAAATCAAACTCTTGTTCATTTTTTATGTACCATTTATTTTTATTTTATCCAATGTGAAGCAAACAATATGTGATTGTTTTACGCTTTCAAATAAGAATAACAAAAAAAAAAAAACATTCAAACAAAAAGTCACTTATTTTTCATAGACAAATATCTATCTTATGTAGCTATAAAGAGTGAATAACGTTAAGTCACACCCCAAAGGTGAATGCAATGTGATTATTTGCAGGTGGAAGATATCTATTTATTAATTTTATTTCATTTGGGATCCTCCTTTGGATGCGATTTGGGCAGTAGTTGCAATTATCACTGGGATTTTTATTTGGAGGAATCCACATGTTGGGTTGTGTATCATCTGTCAAATTTGCAATGTACTAGGAATTCAAACATGCTATGAGGTGTCCCTGTGACATTGTCTTAATTTCTCAAAGGATCTCGTTTCACTTTTTATAATAATACATATTTCAATGGCCGAATGTATATTTTTTTTTTTAAAATAAAGATTATAAATAGGGTTACACAAAGGGCTGAAAATATCATTTTAAAAAAAATAAAGATTATAAATAGGGTTACACAAAGGGCTGAAAATATCAAAAAAAACAATACTCACTTCAATTGCACAAAATACAGCAAAAAAAAAAAAAAAAATTAACCAAAGGATGTAGCATAGAGTTCATAAATAGGCTTAAGGGGGTCTCTACAAATATCCAAACAGACCTGCTCTTCCAACTGCAACAGTGATATTTGAAGTGAAACATAGAGATCATGTGACAAAAAAACAGACATTAACACTGAATAAACCAAGCGCAACATAATATGCATTATCTTCATCACAAAGACAATGTTGGTGTATAAAATGTAACACACAGTGAAATAACTGTACATGGAGATACACAAAGAAAGTACAACATACGTGAATACTAAAAACTTTACATGCTTTCAAGACACTCCCATTTCTTATTCGAGTATAGTATTTCCAATGCGTGTATTATCATTATCAAGATTCAAGACTCGCTCTTTTCAAACTCCATATGTGACCTTAAGTAATCTCCCCTTCCAGTGAAACAGCTATTCAGCATGTAAGAGTGCCTCATCTGAGATGAGACTTCGATGAATCCATCAGCGAGTCTGGTAAAATAGCAAATGCGAATCAATCCTGTGTTGATTTTTTTTTTTTATTACATGAATCACATAGGCGTAATCAAGCTCAAATTTCAATTACCTCGGGGACTCTTATGTTCCAAGCATCAGCCTTCATAGTTAGATGAGGTTCTGGGATGTAAGGAGGTGGCTGTTGAATGTGATTCCTCAGCAGGGGAAGCCTTGCAGGCAAGTACTCATCGTCACTATCATAGCACCTATTATCCAGACCAACAACTCGGAGAACCATCGCCAAGAGAATGGAAAGTGCCTGCACATGAGTGAATATAAGGCTTCCAACATATATGACACTGAGACACTCTTCCGCCTTGAGCCATCTATCAGACAATGGCAACAGACATGTTTCACTGGCACATAACATGTATAGGGTGAAAAATTAATGAAGATAGAGCACCTAAAGAAAGATTGAATGGATGAAAGAGGGGAAAACATAGTAGGTAATAGAAATCTCTGGACAACTTAAAAAAAAATACATTACACATACATATAAACAGTAATCTGAGTGGTAAGATATCATACGCTGCAAGTTTAGCAAAGAAGTTGCATTTTATTTTCATGACACTTGTAAATATTGGTATGGGATAAAAACCGGTATATTTCAATAAAAGTCTCTGACCATGATTTCTGAATTCTGACTAACCAGATCTTTTGAACTCAGATACTACTATGAGTGCTTCATGCAGTAGAAACTGATATTGGACAATGCATCTGGTGGAAATTTTTCTCAGGCAATAATGGTTTTGACTTTTGATTTATATTATGAACACCTTTTTGCAGTTTATGGTGTTACAAAGTTAAATATTAAAGATATAAATAGTGTGCAAAATTAGGCTACATGTCAGAAGGCACAGTTCAATGTAAGTCAAGATGACGAGCATACCTGCGCAACCACAATCAGCAAACCTATCCATTTGCAGATTTCAAAGTTTGATTTAATAAAGTCCTTGAGTTCATCAAATTTACCAGTTGGATCCTTGGGAAAGTCCTGTGGAAGAATAAAGGAAAGTGAAATATATTTTGTGGTCCAATACAGGCTAGTTGCTTGCATGGAGCATTAGAGAAAGACATACCTCCTCCCAGTGGCTATTCAGGAATACATCTGCAGTGATGGCAGACTCCAGCAGGACAAGTAAGAGGACAAAACCCATGTACTATGCCCATTTAAGGTTGACAATAACTGACCACGAATTCCAATAGCGAATATTTGCATCCAATATGTACAAAAACCTATATGGCTAATAATATAGTCTAGAACATCATATCTATTAAAAATTCTCAAAGTGAAAAGCATATAAATGTGAAAAACATAACACATTAAAAAATGCATAGAATTATTACTTTAAACTTCTGAATCCAAGATTAAATCAGTATGATGCTGTCTTGATTTTCCTTACAACTTCATGATGGTTCTCTTGGGGGAAGTACAATTCATAAGTTGCACATTACATATGATCTCCACCTTCACATTTGTTACTCTGAAAAGTTAAGCACTCTAAAAGAGTCGGTTCTAATCCAACAGCCACTAATGCATATATAATATGGTTTTCCCAGTTACATTTTAACACTTTATGCCTGATTTATAAGAAAGAATTACACAAGCTCAGGAATTGATGGTAAATGCCTCCCAGTTATTCAAAAATGTTTTCAATAGAACCACTCATCCATCCTTTTACGAAACAAAACAAATAAAAAAACACAAAACAAATAAAAGTAATTAACAATCAACAAGATCAAAGGGATAGTAATCTCAACCTTCACCAACAGTGATATTGGAAAGCTCAAATCCATCTAAAAGCCTAAATAAGGATACACAAGAGAGGCAATGGCCATTGGAAGTTTCGGCAGCAATATGGCCAGAGCAAGTTATCAAACAGAATGAGACGCCCAAACCAAGAGAAGTGTAGATAAACCTGCAAAAATTTCAAACTTTAGGTGGAAAATAACAAAGTCCATGACGCCGAATATATAGTGTACAATAGATTGTAAATTAAAGGAAGAGTGTCAAGTTTCCATACAAGACTAACACATACACCCAAAAAAGGAAATCTGCAAGAATTATCTATAAAGTATTAGAAACATCCATGTCAAAGATCTGCACTGATTATTTTTCAGGAGCAGGTATAGATGGAGATCTATATCAATTACTGAAAAAAGGTCAAGCTGTTAAAGAGTCTATTAGTTTAAAACCCCAAATAACACGATGCACCAAAGGATTCACACCCACCCACATATTCATGTCCCCCATGTCTTTTCCTTTAACAACTTGTCGTTGCAAATAACTGCAACTTCAGCATCATCTAAACACCACTTTTTTTTTAAGGGTCACCATAATGCCACGAAAGATACTCCAGAATTAAAATATTAACACCATAACAAGGCCCATGAAAAATTCAATACATCATTTCATCAATCTCTGTCCGCATTACTTTTCATGGCAGAGGTGTATTATATCTCCAAGAAAAAGTGAAGGAAGCATATGATCATGCTTATACAGTTATACTTGTTGCTCCAAAATTAAACGTGAAAGCAAGGCATACACGGAGAATGTGAAGAAAAAAAGAACCATTTTGGGAGACACTGATCCTTATTCCTCACTCCTACTGGAGGACCCATGTCACCCATAAACCAAAATCAGCATAAGCATTAGTATTCCCTTTGGCAAACAAACAACTGAAATTCTCTACTTTTTCTATCATGATGAAACTAAACGAGAAACAAGAACATTGATGAGATAATCTTACCAACTAATGAAACGAAAACTAACAATTACATTCATTGGCAATTATACAGAAAAAAAAAAAAAAAACTTATGTATTTCCACAATCAGGCAACCAAAGAGACCATTCTGTCTCACCATCAACAAAAGTACAATCAGATAAACATCACACTCTAACATGAACATCAGTAGTCTAAGCAACTATTTCTAAATTCACCCCACACGGGGTTGGCTCTTTGGCTAGAGCTCCAGATTTGCTCCACATAGAACTCAAGTTCCAAAAACCCCACATGATTCTGTGCATCTGGGGTTTTTCAATTAATATCCGGGTTCCTCATCATTAAAACAAAATATTAAAATTAAAATTAAAAAAAATTAAAAAAATAAAATCTTAATTCATGAACAACAGGCACCAAATTGGAGCTTTTCAAATCCACAAATACAACAAATTCTTCATAAACTACCCATTCTACTTCACCAAGTAACATGAGTTAAAAAAAATAAAAACAGATCTAAAAAAACATAAAAGAAGGAACATTTGCCACAACCATAAAACAGAGTAAAGCAGTGCAAAAGCTTGAAACCATAGCCAAATTAAACAAAAAAGCGAACATTTTTTTATTCCTTACAGTGATGTATTGAAACCAAAACCCTAGACCACTCAAGATCAAATAAAGAGATAGAGAGGGGGATGGGGGTATACCAAGGAGGGGTTGAATCGGAATCGCCCCCGTGCACGCACCAAACCCTAAACATCCATAGAGAGTAGAGGATCATCGCCAATCCAGCAACCCCCGTCACCAGATTCACGAGCATCAGCAGCGACCGCAAACAAACGCTCACCAATCTCGCCATCTGAAGCTGTCTTAACAAAATCTGTGAAAACAAATCGATGCGAGAGAGAGAGAGAGAGAGAGAGATGAAGACTTTCTTTTGGAAACAAAAACTGTGAAATTTCGAATTTTGGATTTTTGTTGGAAACTTCACAAGGGGGGAAGCAATCCTGTTTTGTTTTTAATGACAGATATTTTGGTACACGTGGCAATTTATTATTGGTTTGAGCCAGGATAGTAGACTTTTTCATGCAATGACGAAGTTTGCTTATTTACATTACATTTTAAAAGAAAAAAAAGGTCACATTTGTTGTGAATATGGTGGATAACCACCACTTCTCTAATCCATAACCTCCCCCACTCTTCAACTCCATAACCTCCCCCACTCTTCTATTCCATAACACTCACCATTATTGCCCCACTATCTCCCCCCTCACCTCTATAGACTTGTAACTCACCACCTTTGGGATTCCTCTATGTACCCTATAAATAGAGGGGTTTCTCATGTATTCCATCAACCAATGAAAGAAGAATAAATACCTCTCTCTACTTCTCTATTTGCTTGTGTATTTTGTTTATGTAGTTATATTTTACTTAGTTTACAACACGTTATCAGCACGAGAAGAACTTTGTCAAAAAGATCAAAGGTTTGTGTTTTTGGTGGGTTCTTGTAATGATGGTACTTAGTAGTATTATTCCGAAAAAAAAAAAAAAACCCACTATTGCTGTCTGATTTTCATTGTATATAGTAGTATTGTCTGATTTTCATTGTATATAGTAGTATTAAACCTATTATTCCGAAAGAAAAAAAAAACCCACTGTTGCTGTCTGATTTTCATTGTATATAGTAGTATTATATATCTATAGATGTCCATGCCTTTATATTATGTTAATCATGCATGCAGAAGGTGAGTGTAATATTAATTCATTTTGCACCCTATACATCAGTTATATACCTTGCAAGATTGTCAATTTTTTTTTTCTCATGACCATCTCATGCAGAATTTTTATTGCTCCGGACTTCTTTCTTTTGGGTTTGAAACAGTGATGGCATATTTATCTTATGATTATGATACTTCTTTCTTCCGAACTGATATATGTATCCAATCTAATCATGTGAATTTATTCTAGTAGTGATTGATGCATGATTTTGAAAATTATTATGGTTTATTCAAATATATCGGTATTAAAAATACTTGTTGCTGAACCTTCAAGTTTTATTGTTTATATTTTTATTTATATTCTCAATACATGTAGTGACATTACTTCATTTTTCTTATAGAGATATTTACCATGTCGAATCTTACAAAACTCGAATTCACCGCACTTGATATTTCGGGCAACAACTATCTCTCGTGGATACTCGATGCTGAAATTCACCTTGATGCCATGAACCTTGGCAACACAATAAAGCAAGGAAATCAAGAGTCCCTGCAGGACCGCGCAAAAGCAATGATTTTCCTTCGCCACCACATTCATGAGGATCTCAAAAGCGAGTACCTCACGGTGAAAGATCCTCTTACCCTTTGGGAGAGCTTGAAAGATCGATACGATCACCAAAAGACTGTCATCCTCCCAAAGCTCGGTATGATTGGATGCACTTGCGATTGCAAGATTTCAAATCTGTTGCTGATTATAATTCTGCCCTTTTTAAAATTAGTTCACAACTTAAGTTGTGTGGTGAAAAGGTGACAGAAGAGGATATGTTAGAAAAAACATATTCTACTTTTCATGCCTCGAATGTGCTCCTGCAGCAGCAATATCGAGAGCGGAGATTTGAAAAATACTCGGCATTAATATCATGCCTCCTTGTTGCCGAGCAAAACAACGAACTCTTATTGAAAAATCATGCATCCCGTCCAACTGGTTCTGCATCACTGCCTGAAGCAAATGCATTAATGCCCGAAGCAAATGCATCCACGATGTCTACCCGTGGGCGTGGACGTGGACGTGGACGTGGCCGAGGACGAGGGCGTGGTCGAAACGACAATCGAAATTACAAGGTTCATAAAGATAGCAACTTTAACCACCAGAAGTGGAATGAAGGGCAGCACAACAAAGGAAAAGGTTTGATGAACAAACCTTCAAAAAAGAATGAGACTGCATGCTATCGATGCGGTGGTAAAGGACACTGGTCACGTACCTGTCGTACGCCAAGACATTTAGTTGACCTTTATCAGGCATCAATCACAGACAAGGGAAAGAATGTTGAAGTAAATTTTGTTGACCCTGTAAACCATGTTGGCCCATCAGATATTACTCATTTGAATGTATCTGATTTCTTTGCTAATTCTGATGGCAACATCGGTTATATGATTGATGATGGAAATGTCCACATCAACTAATATTTCCCTTTCTGGCATTTATTTTATGTAATTTTCCTCCCTTTTTTTTATGTACTTTGCTTTATTTCAATAAAATGCAATTTTATGTTTTCTATATTTATCTTATTTATTTCGTTTTTCTTTTTACAAGAATGGCTATGGTTGGTGACATCTGTCTGGCAGACAGCGCTACAACGCATACAATCCTACGAAATAGAAAATATTTTTCAACGTTGACATTAATTAATGCAAATGTTAATACTATCTCTGGTACTACAAAATTAATTGAAGGCTCTGGAAGAGCAAATATAATATTACCAGGAGGTACAAAATTTTGTATTAATGATGCATTATATTCAGCAAGATCCAGAAGAAATCTGCTAAGTTTTAAGGATATTCGTATTAATGGATATCATATTGAGACTATAAGTGAAAACAATATGGAGTATTTATGTATTACTTCAATTGTTTCAGGCCAAAAGCATATATTAGAGAAACTTCATGCTCTCTCATCTGGGCTGTATTATACAACCATAAAAACAATCGAATCATATGCTGTAACGAACCAGAAGTTCTATGATTCAAATATTTTTACACTTTGGCATGATCGTCTTGGGCATCCAGGGTCTACAATGATGCGTCGAATAATTGATAATTCATTTGGGCATTCGTTAAAGAACCAGAAGATTCTTTTACCTAATCACTATCAATGCACTTCGTGCTCACAAGGAAAATTGATAGTTAGACCATCCCCTACAAAAGTCAATGTTGAGTCACCAACATTTTTGCAAAGAATCCAAGGGGATATATGTGGCCCAATCCACCCCCCATGTGGACCATTCAAATTTTATGGTATTGATAGACGCATCTGCTAGATGGTCGCATGTTTGTCTATTATCCACTCGGAATGCTGCATTTGCAAGACTACTTGCTCAGATAATCCGATTACAGTCTCATTTTTCGGATTATCCTATAAAGTCAATACGCTTGATGGAGCTGGTGAATTCACATCGAAAACTTTTAACGACTATTGTATGTCGCATGGCATCGATGTTGAACACCCTGTTGCTCATGTGCACACCCAAAATGGATTAGCTGAATCATTTATTAAGCATCTTCAGCTAATTGCACGTCCTATGCTTTTGAGGACAAAATTACCCGTTTCAGCTTGGGGTCATGCTATATTGCATGCAGCAGCATTAGTTCGCCTTCGGCCAACTGCTTATCATCAATATTCCCCTTTACAGCTCGTACTGGGTCATCAACCAAATATTTCACATCTTCGAATTTTTGGTTGTGCTGTACAAGTTCCTATTGCCCCTACACAACGAACTAAAATGGGCCCTCAACGTCGATTGGGAATTTATGTAGGCTTTGATTCTCCTTCTATTATAAGATATCTTGAACCATTGACAGGGGATGTTTTTACCGCTCGATTTGCGGATTGTCATTTTGATGAGACAATATTCCCGTCATTAGGGGGAGAAAATCCGTCGCCAGAAGAACGACGTGAACTTACATGGAAAACTCCATCTTTGTCTCATCTTGATCCTCGCACTAATCAATGTGAAACTGAAGTGCAAAGAATCACTCATCTTCAAAGAATTGCGCATCAATTGCCAGATGCATTCAATGATGCAGCAAAAGTGATGAAATCACATATTCCAGCTGCTAATACTCCAGCTCGAATTAATGTTCCAATAGGAAAAACTGTTAATATGCCGGCTAATGAATCAACAAAAACACGCCTGAAGCGTGGAAGACCTATAGGCTCAAAAGATTCAGCTCCCCGAAGGAGAAAAACAATGAAGAATAATTCTCTAGAAGAGTATGAAACACTTGAAAGACCCACAATAATAACTCCTACAGAGGAAGAAGCCCTGAAGTGACACAAGTCCCCGAAGAGACTGACGTCCCTGAAGTGACGCCCGTGCATGAAGAACAAGTACATGGAAATGAAGAAATTTCCATAAATTATGCAAATTCACAAATATTGTGGGATCGAAAGCAAGTGCTTGTTGATGATATATTCTCATTTGCAGTAGCTACAGAAATCATTTCAGATAATGATTTAGAACCACGTTCAGTGGATGAATGCAGACGAAAAAATTGTTGGCCACAATGGAAAGCTGCTATTCAAACAGAATTGGATTCACTTGCAAAACACCAAGTATTTGGACCAGTAGTCCTAACCCCTGAAGGTGTTAAACCAGTAGGATGTAAATGGGTGTTTGCGAGAAAACGAAATGAAAGAAACGAGATTGTTAGATACAAAGCTCGTCTTGTGGCACAGGGTTTCCTGCAGAGACCTGGGATAGATTTTGAAGAGACATATTCTCCTGTGATGGACACAATCACATTTCGGTATTTAATTAGTCTTGTAGTCTCAGAAGGACTTGACATGCAGCTAATGGATGTGGTTACTGCATATTTATATGGAAAATTAGATACCGACATTTATATGAAAGTTCCTGAAGGACTAAAATTGCCTGAAGCAAAACCACGAAACATGTACTCAATCAAGCTAAGACGATCCTTGTATGGATTAAAGCAATCTGGACGAATGTGGTATAACCGTCTTAGTGAGTACTTAATAAAAGAAGGATATGTCAATGATCCAATATGCCCCTGTGTATTTATTAAGAAAACGGAACTCGGATTTACCATTATTGCAGTATATGTTGATGATATTAATCTAATTGGAACTCCTGAAGAGCTCGAAAAGGCTTCCGAATATCTGAAAAAGGAGTTTGAAATGAAAGATCTTGGAAAAACAAGATACTGTCTCGGCTTGCAAATTGAGCAAAGTTCAAATGGGATACTTGTTCATCAAACAACATATGTTGAAAAAATCCTGAAGCGTTTTAATATGGACAAATGTCATCCATTAAGTACTCCAATGGTAGTAAGGTTACTTGACCCAAAGAAGGACCCTTTTCGTCCAAAAGAAGATACTGAAAATCTTCTTGGTCCTGAAGTACCATATCTTAGTGCAATTGGTGCCTTATTATATTTGGCCCAATGCACTAGACCTGACATTGCATTTTCAGTTAATTTATTGGCCAGATTTAGCTCTGCACCAACTCGAAGGCATTGGAATGGTGTGAAGCACATTTTTCGTTATCTTCGTGGAACGTCAGACATGGGTCTATTCTATGCAAAGGATTCCAATAATGGTGCACAACTAAAGGGTTATGCAGATTCAGGATATCTTTCAGATCCTCACAAGGCTCGCTCACAAACAGGCTATGTATTCACTTGCGGTGGCACAGCAATCTCTTGGCGATCTACGAAACAGACTTTGGTCGCCACGTCTTCTAACCACTCTGAGATTCTTGCACTCCACGAAGCAAGCCGGGAATGCGTGTGGATAAGGTCTTTGGTTCATCATATTCGTACTGCATGCGGACTATCTCTCATTACAGATGTTCCAACAACTATATATGAAGACAATGCAGCATGCATTGCTCAAATCAATGGGGGATATATCAAGGGTGATAGAACGAAGCATATTTCTCCAAAATTCTTTTACACTCATGAGCTCCAGCAGAGACATGAAATTGATGTTCAACAAATTCAGTCAAAGGACAATCTTGCAGATTTGTTTACTAAAGCTTTGTCGACATCAACATTCAAGAAGCTGGTGTATGAAATCGGGATGCGACGAGTTTGCGACCAAAATTCTTGAAATCTTGTACTTATGAGGGGGAGTAATCTTTGATGACATTTTGCGAACTGTACTCTTTTTCCTTCGCCTAGGTTTTGTCCCATTGGGTTTTCCTGGCAAGGTTTTAATGAGGCAGTGTCAAACGCATACACTATTATACGATTAAGTTACATTGTACTCTTTTTCCTTCGCTTTGGTTTTTTCCCATTGGGTTTTCCAAGCAAGGTTTTAATGAGGCAATTTTCTTAGCGTGGTGGTCATCCAAGGGGGAGTGTTGTGAATATGGTGGATAACCACCACTTCTCTAATCCATAACCTCCCCCACTCTTCAACTCCATAACCTCCCCCACTCTTCTATTCCATAACACTCACCATTATTGCCCCACTATCTCCCCCCTCACCTCTATAGACTTGTAACTCACCACCTTTGGGATTCCTCTATGTACCCTATAAATAGAGGGGTTTCTCATGTATTCCATCAACCAACAAAAGAAGAATAAATACCTCTCTCTACTTCTCTATTTGCTTGTGTATTTTGTTTATGTAGTTATATTTTACTTAGTTTACAACAACATTCTGATTATTAATGACCTGTTTTATTACATGAAATATTTTTTTAATAAATATAATGTAAATAAAATTGAATTAGAAAAGTGCAATCGCCAAAAATAAATACCCAGAAATCGAAAGGACGAATATTTGTTAAAAAAAAGACATTGGTCAACGGGCGATTTTTTTTAACACTAGACGTAGGATATATGTTTTTATTTGACTGAGATCTTTTTCTTTTTATTAAATATTAGTTACTGAGATTTTGATTTTTTTTTTATCACCTGTGTGATTAAATTTAAATCACTGAGGTTTTTTTTAATATATATTAGATTGAAAAGAGAAATTTTTCCATAGAAGATTTGTTTTTCTTTATCTAGAGAAAATCATGGACTGGATTTTTTTAAAAAAATATATAGTGTTGAGAGAGAAAATTATGAAAGATTTGTTTATTCCATTAAATTTAATAACTCAAATTTTTTTGTTTAAAGTACATTTGATTAAGAGATGAGAAAATCATAGAAGATTTTTAAGGATGGAGTTTTTAATTTGGTGGAGAAGTATATGAAAAGAGATGTTATTTAGCCACTAAAATTTAATTAAAAAAATTAATCAATAAAGATAAACAAATCTTCCATGTTTTTCTCTCTACCGAATATATGTTAAAAGAAAAGAACCATTAATATTTAATCAAAGAAGAAAAAAAAATCTCAAACTAATAAAAATATAGGAGGCGTTACCATATATATGGCGCCTCAGGTGTTATAAAAAAAAATATATGATCAACATTGATCAGTATTATTTTTTGCAAATATTCAGCATCCAGTACTGTTTCTACTAATATTCGGTTTTTGGGTGTTATTTTTGCTAATTGCCCATTAGAAAATGAATGTAACAATTTTATCTTTGTTATTACTTGTTAGAAACCGTTGTCACAGCCCAAAAAGCCAATTTTATAGTATATGACAAAGAATTTCTTGAGATAGTCAATAAGAGAATGTCACGTAGACAGTGTAAAAAATTATGTTCATTTTTGTAATAGATTCTAATAAGAGTATATAGAAAATTATGTTCACTTTTTATATACTCTTAACACCTATGTGACACTTCTTATTGGTTGTCACATAAAATTCTTGTGTCAAACTAGGCTTGTCAACGGGTCATAGGTCGACCAGGACCTGACCAGGACCTGACCCGATAAAAGGCGTAAATTCCTGACCCGAAGAACCCGATAATCAAAACGGGTCGGGTCTGGGTCCACCCCGACCCGATCATATGGACCCGTTGGACCTGATTGACTAAACCTAAAGATTATGTAATTTTTTTTATTTATGATCCAACCTAACACTTATGATTCAATCAAACATTTATAACTAAATATTGAATAATCATTTAAAATTTTAAACATATAAAATATTTTTACAACTTTTTGACTTTACGTAAAAGCATAATAATCTAAATCGTATTCCAAATGTTCTCTCATAAAACATTAAAAAATCAAAATAGTGAAGAACTATTTATAATACATTAGACTTTATTAAAAAGAAAAAAAATGAAGCCATTGTAGACCCTGAAAAAGTTTCTGAACTTCACTTTATCTGACCTGAACTTGTTAATGGGTCGATCCGACCCGACCCGATATGAACCCGATCAGAAGGACCCGACAATCAAACGAACTGGGTCTTGGTTCATCCCAACCCGACCCGTTGATAGGCCTATGTCAAACTGATCTCGGGCCAAGTGGGCTGAAAAGGTATAGAATTTGTGAAGGGAGGCCCGAGATAGCATGTCACGCGAACAAGCGATGGAATCATGCCCGTACCGGCACCAGTCTTCTTTTCTTTTTTTTCACTATTACACACATTTTTTTTTTTCAATCCGATGTATACCGTTAAAAAAAATTTATTTTTTTGTAAATAGACCCATACAATTTATTTTAATATATAGTTTAAATTTTATAAAAACGTATGCATAACATTTTCTCAAAAATTATATGCATAACAGTTTATGTTTTCCACCGAACCCAACACAGCTCGGCTCCCCGGGCCATGACCGACCCGACATGACTCAGACTCTTAAAACGGGCCGGACACATGTCGTGCTTCGTTAGCCCGTTTAATTTTACATCTCTAGGGTTAATTTGATAAAAAGATAAATGATGGGATAATAAATAATTGTAGAGATAAATGAAAAAAAAACAAAACGGCTATTATTATGGATGGCTCCATTGGAAAAATAGATTTCTTATCATTACACTAGTATTAGCATTATCAATCCTTACTAAATCTCATCCTAGATACCTCTCATTAATAAGAGATCTTTGACTCCTAAGTTTTGAGTCTTGTCACCCGGTGATAAGGAAAGATTTAACCACGAAAAAAAAATCCTTAGTGACTCCATGAAAAACATAAAAAAAACATATGCATTCAATTTGTATGTACATCAAGAATATGTACTTCAGTGGCTAAGTTTATACTTCAAAAAAAAAATAATGATAGTTTTTAATAGGACTGAATGTATTATTTTTTCTTAATATAATGGCCTTTGTAAAAGACAAAAAAAGGCCTTGGGAGAATAAGTCCATCTCCAAAGGGTTAGGGGAAGATCATCCTCAAGATGCATCATCTTGGAAACAATACCCAGAACCTCAAAATAACAATTATTGATAGATTTTGGTATGGTTATGCTGATAATAATGATGTTTACTATGACAAATTCAATTTGCATCCCCGCCATTAATTATGATTTCTGTAAATTTTGGTGTACCTTCATTTGATAATACTCTGGACAAAAAAAAATTTCCCTTCCGTCTTTTTTTTCTCTTCTTTTTCTGTATCATGCCCTGCAACTACCAAGAACATGAAATCAGAACAAACTAGCAAAATTTGAAGCATAAATAACGTATCCCCTGAACAATACACATCTCTGCCTGTATACACTGTTATTTCTGCCTCCTCAGGAAGTCTTTCATGTCCTGGTGATATTCTCCCCGAACGACAAGGCGTTTCTTGTCGGTGTCCTCCCACAACAACCCTCCCATGTCTCTCGCAAAATCACATGTTGCTTCAAATACCTCCTGGAGAACCAGGAAATAATCATTGGCTGTAGAGCTCAAAAATTAAAAAACAAGAAATACACAAACAAGAGGTGATTCAAAGACTACCTTAGAAGGAAAATCCTCATAAACATGCGCCAAAGTCATCTCCACCCTGTTACGGTCGTTTTCCCAAAGCCTTATCTGGATCAAGAAATGTTGAACTAATCAAAATATCGAACAAGGAGAGGTTTGGCGGCCAATAATTTTAATTTGGGTAAGTGAACAATACTAGTTTTTGAAATATGTCCACTTCTGAATAGGTTTCTTAAAACAAGTTTCATACCAAGTCATGGTTCCACATTCAATTCTGACCTCTCTGTGCTTAACTGATAATTTTTTTGTGGATAGATAAATTGGATTTAAAAATACATCCTTGACAACCCATTTTCCATATAACCTATTTGTGTTCAACCGATGGAGTCCAAGAATATTTTGATATTTCAAGAAACTTTATCGGACTCTTCTATATAACTAAAGCAGGCTGAGTACATAGTATGTGTGATATTCTTATAAATGTCGGAGCAAAAAAGCACCTGGTCTGTGACATTCTCAGGAACCGCTGGTATTCTCTCTGCAACACGTGGATGTGCATTCTCCTGAAGAAAGGAAATTATCTGCGATCGACAATTTAGTCAAAATCAGTGATTCAAAAAAATGTCACAGAAATCAGAGCAAATGGGTTTTCTCACAATTGAGGAACAGTCAATTCAAACTAGGATAGTCATAATCTATAACTTTCACCTTAAATGCATTGATGAAATTCATTTTGTTGAAGTAATTACAAAGTTCGAAAAATCTATTGCACCTATGATTGGTCATATCTTCAAAACGTTATGAAAGACAAGGAGATGTTGTACTTCTATCCAGGGAATCTAAAAAAAATGTGCATTAACACCTGACAACGGAAGTGAGATAAGGTTCACATGGGTATAGTTCATCAAATGCAGATTTATTAGCTGGAACAAATCAAAAATCAAAATTTTAAAAATTCCCAGGTTGATTGACCTCAATATCTGAAGTATCAACATCATAATTTAAACGTAATCTAATTTGCTTGAGATTGATTTCTAAGACTCCCTTGAGAAGGAAAATAAAATGAATCAATAGTTAATTAGTTAGTAATGTAACACATGCCTGGTCTGAATTTATGCCATTTTCAAAAGCACTGTACAAACTTTCTTTTGTTATAGCTCCAACAATGAGATTTGGAAGTTGATACTCTATCCTGCAAAGAAAGTTGACATATGAAAAATGCTTAATCACCCAGTCAAGCAAGAAGACATCTTCAAAATCTTAAAAACCTAGCACATAAAGCATTGAACAAAATTAATTTATATGAAACTGAACCCAAGTATAAAATAAACATTAATGTTGATGAAAACACAAGCTATTCAAATTTCTCTAGTAGCTATCTTTAACAGAAATCTTAAGAATCGTGTAACCTGCCCCTTACATGCTTTCTACTTAAAAAAAAACAAAAGATGGGCCTAAAATTCTTCTATGTTATTTCTTTATCCACCAATCAAGCCATACCCCTTCGTACCTGATCTTCGCCACACTGCCCATAGACTTGACAGAGAACTTCAAATTTCTATTGATTTAAGGTTTCAACTTAAAGTTGCACATAATATATGGATAAACAGGAGATAGAATCAGAGTTGAAATGAGGAAACATCCATTTTCAAGAACTCACTATAAGTAGAATGGCAATGATAATTAGTAGAAAATTATGCTTAAAATTATTGCTGTGACTCACGTATGAAAAACCTAAAAAGTCATGATTTAGTGGTACAAGTAGTTAAAAACATAAAGTGAGAATGAGAATAAGAATGATAAAAATAAATAGGATAAACTGTAAGAGTTTGAGTGCCTGAACAAAGAAGTCTTCATCAGGATGCTATTTTCATATATTAACAACCAATAGTCTAAATCAAGAAAAAAATAATTTCTTGACGGTTATCATTAGGAATTTAAGAAAGATAGAAAGGAGACAGAAAAACAGACATGATATTCTTCGAATCTAATACAGGCTATAGACATACATTTCATCATGCCATGAAGATGTATTTTCTTTGAAACACAACAGTATGCTCAAACTTAGATCAGTCTTTCATACCTAGAGAATAGGCGTAAAATTTCACAGTGTAACTTGGATGTAGAGTAAGAATACATCCTAAAATTTGTTTCCACAACTACAAATCCCTGGAGGAAAAATTCAACGTTAAGGCACAAAATAATTTAAAACACAATGTGACTGTCGACAGTCATTAATACTTTATAAGAATCCTTTAACTTGTGGAAAGCAAAAGGTAAAACATCAATTTGTATTTATTCTACAATGCTATCATTGATACTTTACTAACGTAAACATTATAAAGTGGACCAAGTTCTATCATACAAAGAACACATATATGGACTTATCAATGCTGTCTCTGAAAAAGAGCCCAAAATAGGCCAATTTGAAAAAGTATCTAAAAAACAGTCAACCCACAAGACACTATGGAATGAGGAAAAAACATGAGACAACATTCTCCTATTTGAGCATCTGACTAAATCAGATCTCCAAGCTTCAGCTTGATAGAGTTCAAAATCAATGATTTTGATGAATAACAAATACAAAAGGGAACATAAAAGACAGCATGCACATAAATGCTGGCCATCATATAGTTTTCCTTTTATTCTACCTCCAATAAAAGATTAATTTGCTAATTCAATTCCTTGCCAAAACTCCATTGTCTTATTTGTTGGTGCACCCAGGGAGACATGTTGAGTTGTTGAGTTATTTTAACATGTATGGTCCATTAAAAATATGACTGGGGCTTGTTTAATAGATCATAAGCCAAATCAAACAGAGACGTTCCTTTTAACTGAAGATCTCCTATGATATCAAGACAAATTTCATGTATCAAGAGCTGATAATTTATGAAATTCGAAAAAACGTGGACAACTTATTTCTTCATTTTAAGGCCAACCGGCAAACAAGTACAGATTATAGATAACTTTAATTCATGAGGTATGACATGAGGAAATTATATTGAAGCACACAATTTGCAACCTGCTTGCGCGCTGAAGAATCTGACAAGCTCACTGAAAGATTGGTTGCCAATTTAGTCGGTATAAACCAACTTTCTTTTCTGCCCTGAAAAGAGAAAATTTAACAAAACTTCACTAAATCATTGCAGAAAATTATCTCATTTACTACAAGTACGATGTATTATAACATATTCTAGGGAAGGGAATTTGCAACACCTGCTGAAGTTTGACTAATCCCAGATTGGCAAGATCCTTGATAACACTTCTCTGGATGTCAGTGAGAGTGTTCAAGTTATACGCCTGCAAAAGGAAGCAGCATTTTAAGGAAGGTTTGTCATCACCCTTGCAGATGGGTCACAAAATGACAGGGGAAATTGATCATCCTACAATACTCCATAGAAAAAAAAATTTACCAGAAAAATATAGAGTTACAGACACACAAGCCAACACTTGATCAAGGAGAAGGAGCATTATGAGTCCAACGTACTTTTAGAATTATTAAAGAAAAAAATAAGAATAGCATGAAGAATCAAACAGTCTATAATCCTGAGAAAGGTATAAGTTATTTTGTTTAGAGAATAAACCAAAAAAGAAAAGAAAAGAAAAGTAGAGATGACTTCTTTACAGATTCTCATACACCTAGAATCAAGTCCTAGAATCTTTAGTGTGTGTGTTTTGTAAATCTTTGATTTCAAAGAGTTTCAGATTTGTGATTTCATATTTTTATTGATGAAGTCAATTAAAACACTTCAGATCAAGCAAGTTGACTTTGAAATTATTAAAGAAATTTCATTCTTTGTTTTTCGTGGCAGTTGTAACATGTCATCATGAGTTAGCACATGGTGTTTTCCACAAGGAAAGTAGATTAACATGATCTTTCTAGATATGCTCCACTACATCTTTTAGTTAGTTTGTTATATTAATCAACAAATGTAACACAGAGGCAACCTATACACCACAAGAAGGAAAAGATACAAAGGAAGAAACTTAGCCTTACTATCAAAGATGGCTTGGGAATTTCCAATAGTAGTCGTGGAGGTCAGTAAATGAGAATATTAACAAAAATGAGGGTCTAAGGTTTCTAACAGTCATAATATGAGATAAGTGAACAAGCTGCTGCATGTTATAAACAAAAGAATAACAAAGAACAATGCAATCATGCCTATGAAGAATAATATATAACAGAGACTCTCTTGTTACCTCCCCCGTGGTATGAAAACTAAGCTCCAGAAGAAAAGAAATCAAGTCCATTTGTTCTACACCGCGATCCTAAACCACAAAGAAATGTAGGAGGCATAAGATTATAAACTACGGACTGCATGGTCATTGTTCAAAAATAAATAACATGTACCGAAGTGTGTGAAAATCCTAGTTTTGACATGCATCAAATAGCTCTGTTTCCTATGCTACACCAAGTGACTTTAAATCGGGGGGAAACAGTAGAATATAAGAATATCAACAAGATCGTACCTCGGCAGTAGATATGTATTCTCTAATTATGTACCAGAGTTGTGCGTTCGTATCCATCAACTGCATATAAAATAGAAGTTAAATCAGTGCATTACAGTAGGTGATACAATACTTAGCTATCTTAAATGTATGTAGTACATACTAAAAACTGGAAGCCATTCTCCGTCAACTTTGGAGCTTCATTTTCTCTGCAGATGTAGCAAATCAGCACTTGTCACTTGCCAAATACCTCATTTAATATATAGTATCTAGTCCGCTATCATCATAACCACTACTAAAAACAAGCCAAAAAAGATGGGACCTTGCACTTAGAAGACCTCGCTGAAAAAATTTCATCATAGAAGCGCTAAAGCTTGTCAACTTCTCCACTTGGCTCGAACTTATAAGTTGCAACAAAAAGCCCTGGTTGATCAACATCCCAATATAATTGAAGAGAATCTGAAACTACTTCTTTTTCCTCATTTGTATAGTTAAACAGAGCTAAAATGCAAATGCATGTCTACATACATGTAATAAAACATATTATAGAAACAAAAAGCTGCAGTAGCAACCTCCCATTGCTCAAGTACATAGGTTTCTAGATCCTCCAAGGTTGGCAATCTCACAGTTACGTTAGAAGGCATTGGTTGCCTTGGTAAGCTTCCACTGCAATTTAAAATGTAGAATTTTAGAGGACAAAATTCCGTGGCTGGAGCATTACATGAGACAATAAATGGCCTTGAGCAAATTAATAAAGACAAAGGAAATTCGCAACACACAAATTTAAATGCGCATTAGAAATTGACATTAATGTGCTACTAATTATTCAACACATCAGTTTGTCTTGGAAGTTTAATTGATGCATTCATTGAATAGTATAAAAAGCAATAAGAAATGTATTTGGCAATCATTAAATTGAGTGACAAATGGGAACTTGAACATACCCATATACTAAATATTTCTGAATATTTCCCTGAAACTTGGGATTCAGCTTGTAGGTCGATTCCTTTTTCCTGTCAGTACCATGGAATGTGAAAGATCACATAAACAAATGTTGCAAAAGCAATAATCAATATCAAAAGAATTATCACTGACGGTAAGAAAACATATGAACAAAGAAGGTGATAAATCTATAAAAAATCAAGCATCTGCTACAAGGTCCTTAAGTGTCACTTGGAAAAATAATAAAAAAAGGAATCTATGGGTTCATGATTTTATATATTTCGCAAAACTTTAGCATGAGTCTTTAACACTAAAAGTTCACATTGAAACTGCATGTGGTTTCAGTTTTTATAAAATCATAGACCCAAATCTTACTATCGTACTTCTACAATAATCAAACACCCACATACCCGAACACAAAACCATAAACTCCAAATCAGATCCCCCGCCTTGAGATTTGGACAAAAAGGCAAAATGATACCTGTCAATCTCTTCTAGAAAAACTCTCAACTGCAGTAGCCTGTCGATTGCCACTCTGTGTTTGGAGATTCCATCAGCAAGAACCCACCCCTCCATAGTCTTGGCAGATATTGGTGAATCAATGAACAGCAGTTGCAAGGCATACTTCTTTGCCAAAGGTGGTAATGACCTGATAATACAAAGACAATGCATTCCAACATAAACAATGCTATGTGGGTAGTTTCAATTCCTTAAAAAATAATCACTTTTAAGGAATGACTAATCAGATTCGAATTCAATGAGCAACCCAATGCCATATTTCATCAAACTAAAGTATGTTCTTGCTGTCTTTTAATGAAATACAAACATATATATATTGCCTAACATGACAACAACCCAATTGAAACAAATTTCTCCAATTTCATTGTCTATAAAAAAAAAATGAAATCTTTGTCCCAAAAAGACCAATATGAAAAGAAAAAAAAAACTTTTATTTTTAAATCCAACAATGACATAAAACTACTGGACTGACAACCAAATCACAATACCCATAAAAACCCAGAACACGAAATCACACCAACACACGTATCTACTGAAAAATCAGAACTTGAACTCATATTCGATTCAAAACTTGAAAAGGAAGGGGTGGGTTGAGAGGAGGACCTTAAAACGGCTTCGCATATGAAGGGGTTCTCGTAAAGCTTGTCGAGCTTCGTAGCCGGCAAGGCCGCCACCATGTCCATGAAGTTCTTCGCGAGTATCCTCACCTGCGGCATCTTTTCGAATTCTTTTTTCAGAGACCTTCAGAGGACCAAAAAAAAATGGACTTCCTTTCGCTCCTCCGGCGAAAAATTTCGGCTTGGGAGGTGGAACCGTTTAAGCCTAAAGTGTTCCTGCTTCACTGGGGTAGAGATCGTCCTTGGTCGACGCTTTCCCAAAAGTGACAAACAAGATGATCAAGTATTATATACGCACCCCGGTTGATCTTTCTCTCTCTCTCTCTTTCTCTCTCTAATTTTTTATAAACATATAAACACATCTTGATCGGGTAGCAACGTAAAATTTAAACAGAATTTATACTGTTGGGACATAGAGACGAGGCCGGATCCAGTGTGCCTCTAGTGAGTCCCATCAATTTTGAATTACATGGTCTCATGAATCAAACTACGCAATGAATTGAACTGTACAATCAATTATTGGATATAGGTTTCATTCTTTTATTGGATACACTAAGACCTAGGTTTAGCCAGTATCTAATATGAGAGTGAGACTTATATCTAACAATTGACTGTACAATTCGATTGATAGGCTGTGGCAGTACAATTCGATATTGATGGATTGATTAAAGTCAGTCCTGATTGGATTTGGACTCAAGTGAAAGGTCATGATAAAATTCTTTTTATTTTTTTAAATACTTTGTGTTATTAAATATGAAAAATGTTATATATCTAATGTTTTGATTTTTAGAATGGAAAATGTTAAGAAGTCTCGTGGATAGTCCCACATATAGTCTCCACATGTTTTAATTTTTTTTTAATCGTAAACATCATCTAATGAGGTATATGTTTTAATAAAAATTGATCACTCTATTTTAAATTGATGAATAAACTCATTTTCAATTAATGTAAAATTTTTTTTTATCAAGATATAGGAGACTATATGTAGGATTACGCGTAACAACGCTCTTTTAGAATGTATATGTTTTATATTTAAGTATATATTTTTTTAAAAATGAAATATGCATCTTGATAAATGTGAATTAACTCATAGATTGCATACCTTGTTTAATGATTTATATATCTCAGTCTATACTATAATATTAGTGATATATATCTCATTCTACACTATAATATTAGTGATATATCCAATAAGTGTTTCATTCTTTCTAGACAATCTTCGCTAAGGTACTGACACATGCGGAATTCTGTAATAATAACTTTTAAGCAATCTTGTTAGTAACATAACCTGATTGCATGGTTATATTATCTAACCCCCGTTTAAGGTGTAACATAAGATTATTCGCTTTTGATAGCTATACTGTGATAAATAACAATCCATACTGAATTGAAATGGATAAGAGTTTATGACTTTTTAAATGACAACTATATCCCTGCATAAATTATTTGTGTTTATGAATAAATATGAGAGATGTGTGTGTAATATGATAGATGTGACAATTTTTAGAATGTGTGCAGAGAGTGTTAGGTTAGATAATTTTTTAAAATGATAGAAAAATGTATTTTTATCAATTGGCATAGATAAACCTTGATAAGCAATTCCACCATTTTTTTAGAATAGTTATCAAGCCTTATCCTAGCTTATCCAGGCATAGCTATCAAGGTTTATTCTTGTCAAACAAACAGCTGTTTGAGAGCTATTTTATTGTATTCTTCCCTATCCATCGGTTATGTTCCACCCTAAACAGGAGATAAGTATCTCCGACTCCATATCGGAGTTCACCACGTGTTTTTATTTTTATTAAATGTTTACTTCACAAACTTTCAAAAAAATATATATATATATATATATATATATATATAATAAAGTACACTTATTCACTTATTCGAAAAAATAAAATAAATTCTTGTTAACAAATAATATCAAAATAAAACGATATGTCCAACCCCTCGTAAAGCCTCATTTACCGCCCACACCATTTTTCTTTTTAAAAATTTTTTACTCCCCCACTAAACAATATATATATATATATATATATATTGTTATATGAAATAAAATATATACTGAAATATATTAGTGTACTTTTTTATTTTTGAAAAAAAACTCCATGCATTATTATAGAACTCATGCATTATGATAGTACAGGAGGCATTACGCTATCATAGTGTGTGGAATTGTAAAATGGACTACAAAACAGACTAAATATATCAATACTCAATATTAAAATATGCATCTAACCGGTATAGAGGGGCACCTACAAAGTAACTACAGTCAGAACTTTCTGAAGTATAGCATATGCTCAAAATCACACATGAATTGCAGCATCAGATAGATTGGTAAGCTGGACCATCAGATTGCCAATACTACCAGAAATGATCGATTCTTTTTCCCAGAACATTCTTCATCGTCATTTCCAGAAAGCTAATATTTTACAAACAAGATCTACCTGGCCTCACAAAAAAAATACCTGGCCTCACAAAAAAAATGGCCAGCAATGAATGCACCTGTAGAAACTCTTATGAGATTGAATCGGCTTTGCCATGTAAAAACGCGGATACCTATGCTGATGTAGAAGGTATGTCGTCAGAATCTGTGGTGTGTTCAACCGGCGTTGCAGATGGCTTGGGCACAACAGCAGGCTTTGGCTTGGGTGGTCTTTTTGGTTGAACCTGGTCGACCTTCTCTGAGAGGATGTCAAACTGCATCACCAGAATCAGTAGCAGAGAAAGGAAGACTTTCTCAAGTTTATTGATGCATTAGGAAGTTAAGATAAGGACCAAAGCAGGGGATTTCCAGAATAATTTGTTATATACTTTCCTCTCTTGCAAAACCACATCACAGCCAAGAATGCCATGTATTCTTGAATGTATGTTAATTGTTAAATCGAATCCATTTCACCCTCCCTTATTAATTGGTATTGGGTTTATGTCTTGCATTTTGGTTTCTGGATATTAAATAAGAACTGCATCAAAGGAGTTCCCCCAATGTCGAAATATATAGTCCATTGTGATTAGAGTTCTCATATCATTGATAGGCAACCCGAGGGTTTGAGGAGGAGAGTCCGGTATGTGACCCAATACACAGAGTCTGACTCTGTAATGCAGAAAAATAGTGAGAAAAAAAATATTCTCCCCTCCGTGGACGTAAATAAATTTTAGCCGAATCACATAAATCTTCTATTGTATGGTTGCATTTATTTTTCGTCGTCTCCAATTCGATTCATGACTATTTTTCAACAAATGGGTTTTACTCTGTTATTAATTTATTATCCAACAAACTCAATTGGACAGACACAGAC
Source organism: Acorus gramineus (assembly GCA_030737835.1). Taxonomy (NCBI): domain Eukaryota; kingdom Viridiplantae; phylum Streptophyta; class Magnoliopsida; order Acorales; family Acoraceae; genus Acorus; species Acorus gramineus. The sequence goes on from CM060857.1 coordinate 11,427,134, forward strand.
ATGATCCAGCCAGTTATTGTACAGTGATGATCATAGATGATGATGGTTCAAGGTTTCCACAAAATACATCTATAAGAAGAGGTTCTTTACCTTCCTATAATTGTTAATGATATATTTTAAAGAAATATAATGTATTACTTTCAAAAGATAAACTACAAAGTTTGAGTTTCTTATTAATATCAGGTGTTTTATTTAAAAAATGACCAGACTGGATCATATTATTGTATGCTATATGATTCCCAAATCTTTGTTGGATCAATTTTCTAAAGGTCTTCTAGGAGTATCATCACGCCCAACCAAAGCTAACGACAAAAGAACAAAACAGTTTTATCTGACGAGAATTAAATAAACCTCCAACACAGTCGAGAAAGACTTGAAAGATATCTTGCATCAATATTTTAAAATAATAAGAGTTATCATGGACTTTTAATCTAAACAGACATGCATGACTTCCAATATTCAAATCAATGAGGTGGCACAATGCCTCTTCACAGTTTTTCTCACCAGTGATAAAAGATATTAAAATGAGGCATCAGATGACGATGGCTTGTGCGTTGTTCATATCATTAATTATGGTAAAAGGAAACATAATGATGCATTAATAATTAAAATTGAGGAAAACCTAACCTTGAAACCACAGCCCGAAACACAAGCGTGGAAGCATTGCTGCATACAAAACAAACCACACAGAACAAAAACACATAAAAAAGATGGTAATCTGAAATGCTATGTTCATTTATTGCGAAACTCAATCTGAAAGCGAATATTGCCAAAAAAAATCTTTTATTCCAGAAACAACTCAATATCCCCAAATTTGGAAAACCCTCCGCAGGTATGCTTTTATAATAGTTTACTCTTGCTTTATTTTCTGGCAGTAGGAATACAAACATATAAACATTCTTGTGATTATACATCCTGAGTGACGCTCATCGATGACAGCTAGACGCACATGTTCTATGAGCTATCAATGTTCACGCAGAAAATGCATTTGAACATAACATGCAAGCATGCCGGTTAGGTTTAGATAAGTCACAGAGCTGCTAATACATATATTATATGTGTGTTAAAGACATGGAAAAACCAAAAAACCATAAAAATACCATGTGACGTGGGAAAAGGGACAACTGCATGCATCGAATTGTGCATCCTTACAATCTCGTGTGAGTTCACACTTTGCACAGTTGTCATACATTAATTGATGGGTGCATATATTGTGCTTGACTGCAAGCATGCAAGACCAAATTAACGGGTACATATATTGCACATGCAAGTTTCATATGGTAAACATCACAATTTTTTTAAAATCATGATCTAACAAAAAAATTCTTGTAGTTAATCTGTTAATGTGTTAATATTTCAATCGGTTATTAAATATGGGATCAGAAATCACAGATGTCAGAGCCTGTAAATCATCCATATGCAAGTAGTATAGAAGACATAAAATAAGCATTATTCTTAGACCACATTAGCCATGTCCATGTAGAATATCAGCGTCTCACACAAATTGCTCATGAATGTAGATAGATGATTAAAAAAGACAAACCAGAGAATAAGTATCAGCTCCTGGAGATCGGTCGATGTAAGCACTCCACTCACGATCCTTCAAAACTGGATCCTTGTAGCAAATCTCATTGCACTCTTCCACACCTAACAATGTAAAAATAATACAAATGATAAAATAAGAGTGGGGTGTATGAACTACAGCACTTAATGCTAGATATTTTCTTCATAAAGGTCTTATATCTTAACATACTGGTTTTGTTTCTTTGGACCTTCAAACATAGTGGTATTTAGCAGCTAAAGAAAGTTTTATGCTAGTTAGAAATTGATGTAAAATGGATTTGGAAAGGAATTATTAGAGGAGATTTGATTTAAACATTCTGATTTGGTCATCAAAATAGAGCATTTATGAGAATTTTCCATTCATATTGATTTATTATTTTTGGCAAATCTCTCTATTCAGAGTCATAAAAATCACCTTTTATTAGTGAAAGATGAATTTCAGATTTTTACAATCTTATTTTGAGGATTTAATTAGTTTTTTTTTTTTTTTTTTTTTAGTAAATTTCAGTAAGCGTGTCATTAAGAAGATTTTTGCTAATTGTAGTCTACAAAAGGGAGTGCCACTAACATTTTTTTTTTAATGTAAACAAAGGCCTTCACCTTCGTATTAGATAAGAAGAAGAGTGCCCAAACGGGAAAACAAGTTCATAAAGCACAAAAGAAATAAATAGGAATCCCTGGTAGAGAAGCTCTCTACAAAAAAGAAGAATCCCTCATATAACAAAAACTACTCATGAATCACTACGAACCCCCACCAAAGCGATGAATGTCGCCCCCACACAAAAATGCCCCCAATCCTTTATGTTGCTAATCACCGTCTCTCACACATTTTCAGCATAAGGGATTTCGCCATTAAATATAACATTGTTCCTCGTGCGCCAAATTGACCACACCACCACCGGAATAATGATTTGTGAGACCTTTGCTCTAACGCTCTTATCTCCTGAACATCGCAGTGCCTTACCGGTTGCCACTAACATTGTATAGTCAACCTTTTGAATGAATACAAATTATTCTTTTTTGTTTTCTTCCTTGTGGATTCAAGGTGTACCATGTATATTCAAAGAGTTTTTCAAGAAGAAAATGTGATCTTCTTCCAAAAAATGAAAGAAAGAACACCATGACTGAGCAATAGAGTTAGGAGCTGGCTGGCCCAAATATTCTCTTCTTGGAATTTTTGTAACTCTTTAGTGCCAAACTTATTTATTATCCATCAGCATGAACATGCATGATCTAAGTAAGCAAACTGAGATATGTATTTGCTTTTCTGAGGTTGGACCGGCAGCTAAGGTGTCACCAGATTGCTTGATGTTCGATTTAAACCAACAAAACAATAAGTTTTCCAAATTTTTTTTTTGATGGAAAATAAGTTTTCCAATTAAACCAACTAGTACAAATGGATGTTCAATTTGAACAACCAAGTGAATAAGTATCTCCTATTACCATTTAATAATGAATGCTCGAAATAAATGGACAAGTCAATTAACACAAATGAATTTAGGTTTCCTTGAGAATTTTTTACATGGACTGCCAACCCTGCAGCTAAAGGTGTTTCTTTACTAATTCACAATGTCATATAATGTTGCTATTTTTTTTCATCTAGATTCACATCAATAAGTTCTTGCTTGGTAACATTTTCAGCAATGGTGAAAGATTCTCGCTTGTTCCTATTTTCTTGCTATTAATTTCTTTCCATAGATTTCCAAGCTCCCGTGAGCCTGAGAGACCATGCCATGCCGATTGCAGTTTCAAAGGGAAAAAAAACCATATATACTATTTGAACTAATAGAGCAATGGAAAGGAAAATGAAAGATATCAGAACATGGAATTCTATTTCACTGCTCATACCATTGTTAAGAACTCAAGCACTGAAATTTTTTAAAAAATGAAATAAACATGTGTGTGGAAGAGAGCAACAACTTACATTCTTCCCAGGTCTCTCCATCACAGTCACAACCTTTCTTGCAGAAAACCCTCCCTGAAAAAACAACCCATGAAAGAATATTATAACACTCCAAGAGGGCAATCAACACCCATCAAAGATCCAATTCTCGATCAATCAAACCCTAACCAAAAACAAGACAAAACCCATCACCAAATATATTAATCAAAGAACCAAGGTCCTTCAACAAGCAATATTGACACGGAACTAAAAAGAGCGAACCCAATCACTTTCCAACAAGATATATGAGTCCACATAAAGAACAATGTAAACCCACAATGGGAATCAATTTATTCACTCATTCTACATGAAGAACGCATGAAAGATCCGTTGGAACCCCTAACATAGACAAACCTGTATCAAACAAATGAAACCAAGAAATCAAGGTCCCCTGGATTGGAGGAACAACAATGACATGGAATAAAAAAGAGTGGACCCAAATGAATCCCCACAAAAAACCCAATGAAAATCCAAACCCATATCGTTAAATATGACGAAGAACAGAGAAAGTGAAGAGTGAACACAAAATCAAACACCATGTGATCGTATTTGTTGGTTCAACAGAAGCCAATCAAAAGTGTTGAGCAGCGCTTACAGGGGATCTGCATAAGAGCCGAGTATTTGCTCGTGCATTGATTCCCGCATGGAGAAGCCCATTGTTGTGGGAGAAACTCTCCTACTTTCATTGTTTTGTTGATGCTCTGTCGGAAGAAGAGTAAAAGAGAGAGAGAGAGAGAGAGAAGGAAAACCAAAAAAAGAGAGGGAGAGCTACAGAGTCGGACAGAAGAGGGGAGGTGAGCACATAAATAAGAGCTTCCCGAAAGCCTCACTACACCACATTTTTTTTTCGTATTATAAAAGCATCGCTAATAGATAGGTTAACTTAAGGGCCGAGTCGAGTCCGGCCAGACCAGCCCATTAAAACAAGGCCCAGACCCGAGGCTGCGGGCATTCTTGGCCAACCGGCCCGGGTTGGGCTGCCCTCGGCAAAAAAAGAGAGCCCGGGCCTAGGCTTCGGGCCTACGGGCCCAGATTTTAAACATACAATTTCTTTTGATTTTTAAATTTTAAGTCGTTTATTTATGTATAATGTTAAAATAACACAAAATTTTAAGTATAATATTTAAAAATATATTTATATCTATTGAATTTTCAACAATAAAAATATTAAATAAATTAATTACTTGAAAAACTAAATAGTTATATATAATTAACTGATTGGCACCTACATAAATATCAATAATTTGTATAATTCAACTACAATTTAAATAAAAATTACATAAAATTACATGTAACTCATTTATTGGATTGTCCCCATGGACCTACGGGCCGGGTCCGCGGGAGGGCCTATGGGCCAGCCCGAACGGGCCTCAGGCCTGGCCCGTGCCCCATAATCAAGCCCAAGCACAGCCCTCCCTGAAAACAGGCTCGGGCCGGGCTTTCGGGCTTCGGGCCTTTTGAAGACCTCTAGGTTAGCTAACCAAGATATTAAAGTGACATGTGAGCATTTTATACTTCAACTAAACCCTCATTTACTACATCCCTATTTAGTTGGCCTCATCTCTCTACTCACTCAACCTCCCAAATGTATTTTTTTTTTATTCTTTAATGAGAACAATCAGGTGAGGCACACATTTGTTTAGCCACAATTAGCTTAAAAAATAATACCTAATAGGTGGGGCCCACATTTAACTCTCTTTTAACATCGCTATTGAAATTGAAACAACATTTTTACATGTTATGCAACAACTGAACATTATATGTTAATTAACATATCCATTGAAGATGCTTTAAGGAGTCAAAACCCTTAAAGCCCAGCTCCAAAAGTCTCCTTACACTCCTCCCTCATTACATTTTTCTCTAACACTCTCTATGGGTGGGGAACCAAATTCATTCCCTACATCCAAAAAAGACTATATTATCCTCTTCCCTTCTTTCATTTTTTTGTTTCTTTATGTGGACATATTGGGTATTTTCCTACATAAAACTTTTTCTATTCATTATTAATAATTAATTTTTATCCATTATAAATAATTATTATTTATTTTTCATGTTTTTGAAAATTTTAATTTACTTTTAATTAATTTTTATTCATCATTAATAATTTTATTTAAATATTTTTTATTCTAAGTCAATATTTGATAAAATTATAATATGCTTTTATTTGTTTGATATTTGAACATCTTGTAATTTAGAGATGTGAATTAGGGTAAATTGGTCACTTAGAATGAAGATAGGGTAAGAATGGGGGGGGGGGTTTGAAGTGATAAAAGAATAATGGCTCCTTACATGTCATAGGGAGCCCTTTTTTTTACAATATAAAGAAACAATGAGGAGACTTTTAGAGATGCTCTAATAATGATAATATAATGTGTGAAATGCATTTTTGTTATTCTGAATAAAATTAGATGATAGAGATTAATATATGGGACCTCATAAAAAAACAAAAAAACAAAAAGGAAACTAATTAGGGGTACTCACAATCACCCTCCTATTATTTTTAGGTCCCTGATTTGTTTTGAGTTTTACCAAGATGCTTATTTCTCAATCCCATCATTTCTAGGTCCAAACTCCAAAGTAACAATTTCCATCTGTACTAATTGTTTGATTTATGAAAATGCCCTTTCAGTCTTTTCGTTTACTCAAATCATACTCTCTCCCACCCTTTGACATTCAAATAGATGTGAGGCCCTTCTTCTTCCCCAACCATCCTCGTTTACTCGCAAACCCTAAATCATTTTCCCACCAAATCACATAGAGATCATTTAATTGAAACACCCTAAATCATTTATTCCCCACCAATATGTTATGTATATTGTTATATAATTTGGGTATACTATTAATTAATTTGAGTATACTATTAATCTATCTAGATACATTGTTAATGAAAAAGGTTGAAAGGGGATGTGTGGAAGTCAAAGGTGGATACATACGAAAATGGTTACGTTGGACATGGAAATAATGAGATTGAGAGATGAAGACCCAGAAATAACTCGAAACAAGAACCTAAAAATAATAGGGGGTGATTGTGAGTCCCTAATTAATTTTTTCAAAAAAAGGATGGACTTCCAATTTTTAAGAAAAAGAGAGATAAAATGGTAAGGAGAGAGAGAGAGAGAGAGAGAGGGGAAAGGGAATAGGGATAGAGGCCATGGAGGTGACCAAAGGAGATGGCAGAGACGGAGGGAAGAAGTGATAGAGAGAGAGAGAGGCCTAGAGGGGGAGGATGGCGGTAGTGGGCAACAATGGGGGAGGGGTGGATGGGGATGGTGGTTTTTTGCCCCCCTCTCTCTCTCTCTCTCTCTCTCTCTCCCTCTCTCCCTCCCTCCCTCCCTCCCAGTTGTCGTTGGTCACCACCGCCTCTTCCTCCCTCTTCGTCGCATCCTCTCCCTGTCTGTCATCTTCAACACCTTGATTCAAATATTGATTTAATTCAATTAATGTTTAATTATATTTATTCAGTGAAATTTTTTTATGCAACTTTTGATAGATGAATATTATTTTATAAAATAAATAGAAATAGTTTTAAAATTTAAAGTTGGAGTCCTCTGATACATAGTTGGTCCTCAAAAAAAAATTGAATCATATTGCATATGCTGTTATAAAAATAAAAAGAATTCCTTTCTTCCTCTTTCACACGGAGTCTCCTTTTAAATTTGAAGAGGTTTTTTTTATTATGCCTCCTACAAGAAAATGTGACCGCACTTGAAAATGGGAACAACCTGAATTTGTGAAAAAAATGCTCCAATGATCTAAACACAGTGTTTATGGAAAATGTTGCGTACCATATTTTTTCAGCTCAATTCCAACTCTCACGTATTTTGAATTTTTTAAAAGTAATATATATCATTTAATAAAATACATATATTTTTATCAAAAGTAAAATATATACCTCAATGAATTGCACTTAGAAATAGAACAACCCAACATTGTGAAAAGACACTCCAATAATTTAAACTAAATATAAATATTGTCTAATAAGATAGAGACATGAGATGATTTATCAATTTTACATGAATTTTTTTTGTGATGTGGGACTTATTGAGAGTATTTATTTTATAAAGTGTGATATTAGACCCATGTAAGAGGGTGTCAAATTTCACTCCTACACACATGGGGAATGTTCCTCGTGAGAAAGTACTTATGTTAAATATAGGTAGTACGTTGGAACCCCTTTTATTTTATTTTTTTCAAATATAATTCAAGAGCTTTCTATTCATGTGGTACTGGAGATGCTCTAAGAAACTTTTCTGATTATATTTTTAGAGAGTTATATTGATCTTTTTTTTAAATAAATATATTTTTGGTAGTATCAAACAAAAGTGCACGATAGTTGGCCAGTTGGGATTCCATTCCGACCACCACACATAGAAAAAACAAAACAAAAATACGCCACGATTGGATTAGAGAGAGAGTGAGAGAGATGTGGCGATGGAGGGTTCTTCCCCTGCTGTCTCTGGTGGCCTCTGTTTTGTTTCTCTACATCAGAACCTCTTCCAAGGTTTGGTTCCATCTCTTCTTTCTTTGATGGGTGTTTTTTTTTTTTATTTATGTATTTGGTTTCTTTTGGGTTTTTAATGTTGCAAAATCCAAAAAGATTTGCTTCTGCATTAGATAATTTGATTACCCTCTTATGTTTATCATATATATATATATATATATATATATTTGCTTTGATGAGTTCCTCTTTTTCTTGACATTGATTGTGTTGTTCCATTTTCATATTTCAATGGTTGTATCTGTTTCTGCATTCTGTTAATTTCTATGAAGCTTATGTTAGTTTATCCAGCCTTCATTGCTAATATTCTTTTCACCAGGGGGTATTTTGTCATTTATCCATATTGGATAAGTATTGACTTCACCGCCTCATATTTTCCTTGAGTAGAAAGTATACTCAGCCACTATTTGAGCCAATCAAATTATCCCACCGACCTTAATATATCACTTGCTTAATTGATATTCACCGCCATTACATACTATATATATGCATGCATGGACGACCACAAAAACGATCTTGTGTGGCCTCAACAGAAGTGTGTGTATGTGAGAAAGAGAAGTTCTCCCACTCCATCAAAAACCATCTCCATTTTGAGTAGTATATGAAAGGGTTTTCCATCTTTAGCCTAAGATCTTGAGGGATGGATATTCTTGTTAGTTTCTCATTTAGTGGAGACTAATCAAGTGAGATATTCACTTTTATCTACCTCAATTGAGTGGTCAATTTTGGACGTGGGTCCAACTCCAGTTCGTGATTGACGCTTTCGTAGTGGTACATGTTTTTACTTATTATTCCCAACAGATGAGAGGGGAAACGGCTCTCATCTGTTGGGAATAATTAGTAAAAACATGTACCACTACGGAAGCGTCAATCACGAACCGGAGTTGGACTCACGTCCAAAATTGATCACTCAATTGATGTAGATAAAAGTGAATATCCCACTTGATTAGTCTCCACTAAATGAGAAACTAACAAGAATATCCATCCCTCAAGATCTTAGGCTAAAGATGGAAAACCCTTTCATATACTACTCAAAATGGAGATGGTTTTTATTGGAGTGGGAGAACTTCTCTTTCTCACATACACACACTTCTGTTGAGGCCACACAAGATTGTTTTTGTGGTCGTCCATGCATGCATATATATAGTATGTAATGGCGGTGACAAACCATCTCTACACAAGCGTTTCATTTTGTCTTTACTAATATGGCACAGCCTCGCATGCCAGTTCAGACATTCAGAAACACTGAAATTTTCATTATTCATTACTGATGAGGAGATAGGAAAGGAGCAAGATTTGCATTCAACTTCTAACTTGAAAAGATTTTCGTACATTCTGCCCGAGGCAAAAATTACATTGTTCAGCCTTATAGACACTCTTTCACCAGAAAATCGAACATCAAAATTATTTTTACATAACTGTGAGACAGACACAAGATTCTTTCTTATATTTGGAACATACAAAATGTCACGAAGCTCCAAAACACGTCCAGTCTGCATGTGTAACTGGTACGTGCCGATCCCCAAAACATCCTCCGCGGCATTGTTCCCCATATATAACTTGTGTTGTCCTTCAAAAATCTGGTGAAACTCCACAAAACCTTCCCTATCCTTCGTCACGTGCTTGGTTGCCCCTAAATCCAAAAACCAATCAGAGCAAACCTCATCAGTAAGGAGAACCTCAGAACAAACATTAACAGAATAGGAGGAAGAGACAGGAGGACATACTGTTTTCTTGTGCTTGCATTTTCTAGTGAAATGTCCCTGTTGACCACAAACAAAGCATGTGATCTTGGACTTATCAACTCTGCCACGAAAACCTCCTCTTGGCTTGAACTGCTGTTTCCCCTTAGAGTTATTATCAGGTTCGGTTCCCCTCTCATTAGGCTTCTTCTTATTTTTGAATTTTCTCTTCTTCTTAAATTTCTTAGGTCCCTTTTCTTCTACATTCATGATCAAATTAGAAGAGCTACCCATTCTTCTTTCAGCCTCAATTTCTAAAGCAGTTCTCAAATCCTCAAAAGTCTTAACAGACTTATCATGGGTCATCAAGAGCTTCATCTGCTAACAGGATGGAGGAAGTGACCTTAATACAGCTAGAATTTTCTGATCTTCAGTCAGTTTATTCCCAGCTGCAGCTAAGTCACGAATCATTTGGGACATTTTCCTCAAATGGTCTGATATGGACTGATTATGAGGCATTCTATAATTCTCAAACTGCACACTCATTACTCTGAGTCTTGCAAGACTATAGCCGGAATAGGCCCTTTTCAAGGCATTCTACATTTCTTTTGCAGTTTCATAAACCTCATATTCCCCAATCAGATCATACATCATACTGCTCAACAAAGTATATCTATCAGTTGTGTTATCATGTGCCCAACTATCATAAGCTTCTATCAGTGTACTAGAAGAGCCACTATCAGGTTTAGCCTTAACCTCTCGCAATGTATATTCAACATTTTGCTCATGCAACAAATATGTCATTTTTCTCTGCCACTGATCAGAATTGGTGCCATCTAATTTATCTCCCTTGATTAAGTCCGAGATAATATTTTTAGATGCCATATTTTACTGCAAATAAATGAATATGCACATTCATCCACAAATCATGCATGCTGTGACTGATTTCTAAATTTATCTCATAGTTATTATCATTTTCACACACAACATGACCTACATGACTTATAGGAAACAGAATTAAAATTTATCAAGACAACTGCACCAAAATCAACAATATGTGTAGAAATCAAATGCAATCATCAAGATAATAAAATTAATTCATTTTCTTACCTATTTTCATAAGTAATACACATATCTCATCTGGGAGTGGTAAAATAAAAATTACCTGTTACAAGGAAAGTACTTTGATTCCCTCAATTACTCCACAAAGAACGAAATCCAACTCACAATAGCTCTGATACCACTGTTGGGAATAGTAAGTAGAAACACGTACCACTGTGGAAGCGTCAATCACGAACTGGAGTTGGACTCACGCCCAAAATTGACCACTCAATTGAGGTAGATAAAAGTGAATACCCCACTTGATTAGTCTCCACTAAATGAGAAACTAACAAGAATATCCATCCCTCAAGATCTTAGGCTAAAGATGGAAAACCCTTTCATATACTACTCAAAATGGAGATGGTTTTTAATGGAGTGGGAGAACTTCACTTTCTCACATACACACACTTCTGTTGAGGCCACACAAGATCGTTTTTGTGGTCGTCCATGCATGCATATATATAGTATGTAATGGCGGTGAATATCAATTAAACAAGTGATATATTAAGGTCGGTGGGATAATTTGATTGGCTCAAATAGTGGCTGAGTATACTTTCTACTCAAGGAAAATATGAGGCGGTGAAGTCAATACATATCCAATATGGATAAATGACAATATACCCCCTGGTGAAAAGAATATTAGCAGGGAAGGCTGGATAAACTAACAATCTCCCACTCAGACTTCACTAGTATACGGGTTTAGTCTTTTCCACATATGCAGTACTCGCATATGTGGAAAGGCAACCAAGAAACCATTATGAAAGGCTACCCGATCAACTGAATTGTTGAGTATCATTCATTCTAATGTTTGTGGGCCTATGAATGTGAGAGCCAGAAATGGTTCGTACTATTTTGTCACATTCATTGATGATTATTCTCGATATGGATATGTATATCTCATCTCCTATAAGTCTAATGTGTTAGATTGCTTCATCAGATATAAAAATGAAGTTGAGAATAGTTAGGGAGAACAATTAAAGTTCTCAGGTCAGATAGAGGAGGTGAGTACATGTGTACCCTGTTCAAAGAATTCTGTGAGAAGCATGGAATAGTCAAACAATTCACGATGCCGTACAGTCCTGAGCAGAACGGTGTAGCAGAAAGAAGGAATCGTACACTCCTTGATATGGTGAGAAGTATGCTGGCCCATGCAAATTTGCCTATGGAATTTTGGGGTGATGCACTCTTGACAGCGACATATATTTTAAATAGAGTGCCTTCAAAATCACTCCCCAAAACTCCATATGAATTGTGGACAAGCCGCAGAGTGAAGCTTGATCATTTGCGCCCATGGGGATCTGCTTGTTATGCACTAATTCTTTCAGTTGATAGAACCAAGCTGGAGTCGAAAGCAATGGAATGCATATTCATCAGATGCCCTTCTCAGTCCAAGGGATATGTTGTAATCCATGAGACTGAAAAAGGCGGAATAGTTGAAAAGGAGGTTCCACATGCTGATTTCATTGAAGAAAAATTTTCTCAAAGGAAAAGGGCCAAATTTTCAGTAGAACTGCATGAAGTTCCTCACTCCTCTACTCCTAGCACAAGTCAGTCTCCTAATGTTGGCGTTCTAGACAACTCGCCTATGGATGCTGATTAAAGTGGGAGTGTTTCAAAGAATGTTGAAAACAGTGGGAGCACTTCTGAGAGTTAGAATATTCGGAGAAGTCTTTGTGGCAGAATTCCTTTATTAGATATTTTGATATCGAAGGGGAATGCTATACCTGCATCTCCATAGATGATGATGAACCAGATTCTTATCAAGAAGCATTATTCGGTCCAAGATCGAAGGAATGGATTGTTGCAATGAATGAGGAGATCAATTCCATGATGAAAAACAAGGTCTGGGATCTTGTAGACCTGCCTGCTGGAAGAAAACCCATTGGTAACAAGTGGGTGTTGAAGGTGAAAAGGAAAGCTGATGGATCAATTGACAAGTTCAAGGCAAGGCTTGTGGCAAAAGGGTACAGTCAGGTGGAAGGTTTAGATTATCAAGAAACTTTTTCACCAGTTGCTAGATTCATATCAATCCGGATGATTCTAGCTATAACTGCAAGCCTGGACTTGGAATTGTATCAGATGGATGTGAAGACAACTTTTCTGAATGGAGATCTTGACGAAGAAATTTATATGTTGCAGCCATCTGGATATGAAATTAAGGGGCAGGAAGAGAAAGTGTGCAAGCTAAAGAAATCTATATATGGGCTAAAGCAGTCTTCGAGGCAGTGGTACCTCAAATTTCACAATGCCATAAAATCTTTCGGCTTCACTATGATTGAGGAGGACCATTGCATATATATAGTGGCTGGATAAGAGTTTTATTATTCTCTTCTTGTATGTCGATGATATTCTTCTAGCTGCAAATAACATGGAGTTGTTGAATATCACTCGACAATGGCTTTCTCTCAACTTTGATATGAAGGTCATGGGAGAAGCAAGTTATGTGCTTGGCATCAAGATTCAGCGAGATTGAGCTAAGAGAAAGATTGGCTTATCTCAGTCAGCATATATTGAAAAGGTACTAGATCGGTTTGGCATGAAAGACTGTAAACCTATCGATACTCCTATTGACAAGAATCAGAAGTTGAGCCTCAGAATGTGCCTACAAACTGATGAAGAAAAGGAGAAGAGGAAGAGAGTTCCTTACTCCAGTGCAGTTGGAAGTCTGATGTATGCTAATGTTTGCACACGTCCAGATATTTGCTTCGCTGTGGGGTTGGTCAGTAGATATCAGAGTAATCCTGGTCAAGGTCATTGGCAGGCCGTGAAGCGAATACTTTGGTATTTGAAAGGCACAAAAGACCTGGCTCTTTGCTATCAGGGACGTGGTGAACTTAAAGTTCAAGGTTATTCTGATGCTAATCATGCAGGTGATCTTGATTCTCGCAAGTCCACCTCTGGCTTTGTATTTTTATTGGCTGGTGGAGCTTTCTCTTGGGCTAGCCGGAAGCAGAAGTCTACAGCCTACTCTAGCATGGAGTCTGAGTATGTGGCCTGTAGTCATGCTACAAGAGAAGCTGTGTGGATTGAGCGGTTTTTGCGAGATATGCGGATCATTAGAAGTGCAGAAGAGCCAGTGTCGATATATTGTGACAACAACTCTGCCATTGCACTTTCCAAAGACCCTAAATTTCATGAGAGATCCAAGCATATTGAGTCCATGTATCACATTGTGAGGGATAAAGTTGCTGAGAACAAGATAGTTGTGTCCTATCTTCCCTCTAGAGACATGGTTGCAGACCCACTGACTAAAGTAGTGCCTCGAGATGTTTTTGTGAGTCATGTGAGAGGCATGGGATTGCAATTCTGGTAGTTGTGGTCCTTCTATTCAGTGGGAGGGTCTTCTTTTGTGTACATGTAATTACTGCTTGTGTATAAATGAATGAGATATTTTGCACATTTTTATATATATGTTGTTGACATGCACGCATCATGATTATGTGACTGATTTATCTAATGAATTTGTGAAATAAAAGTGATTATCATTAACTGTCGGCAGGCCGTGTTCGCCTAGTCAAACGGGCAGGACAACCTCCTGTCTTGGGATGCAGGGGATGAGACACACACGAGTAGGTGTTGATGTTGCCTTGGTTATTTAAATAATCAAGATGAGATCTCTCCAAGATCATATATAATGAGGCTTGAAAATTAAGCTAGATCTGGTCACTGGGAGGACCACCTTAGTCGACTGAGACGATTAAGGGATCTACGTGATACAGGAACCGACAATATTTTATTTTTCCAGTATCACAACGTGCAAGAGAAGTGGTACGTGCTGTAGACCACTTACCTACTGCGATAGAGTCCTATTTCTATCGTTGTGCGAGCAGAGCCAGTCTCGTAGGTGACTCTAGTGCCCTTATGTACCCTTCACTGTGTTAAGAAGTTGAGGTCTGGTGACGCTACTTTGGTGTGCAATGTTAAAGCCATGAGATTATACGGCTGGGTCACATGCACTGCTGGGAAAGCGGCCGGGTCGAAGCTGACGAGCATATGTGCTAGGGGAAGACTCCTTGATGACTACACCTTGATGCTGAGGTCATTTTTGTATGCACTTTGACTACTTATCCTCCCCGGGGATCACGTTTTGAATGAGATTTTATTAATATACATATATATTATTATTTTCTTATTAAAACATGATTGAAAATGGATAAGTTTGTGAAATATTTTTATGATAAGTACAGAAGTGCATACATGAGTTGAGTGAGATTGTAGTGCTCTAATAGGACTAGAGCAGTCTTACTCTGGTGTGTGTCATGCGAGTCTAGGGCAGTCTAATTGAGGATGGGAAGTTTCACGCTGGTCAGATGGAGACTTGGCGCGTTACCTACCTTTAGGGTATATGTGAATCCCCATTGGTCTCACCCCTCAGGTCTGTTATTGTGTGTATTTATTACTTGAGATGGAGATGGACAAGACTAAACCCGTATACCAGTAAGTATGAGTGGGAGTTTTATCCATCCTTCCCTGCTAATATTCTTTTCACTAGAGGGTATTTTGTCATTTATCCATATTGGATAAGTATTGACTTCACCGCCTCATATTTTCCTTGAGTAGAAAGTATACTCAGCCACTATTTGAGCCAATCAAATTATCCCACCGACCTTAATATATCACTTGTTTAATTGATATTCACCGCCATTACATACTATATATACGCATGCATGGACGACCACAAAAACGATCTTGTGTGGCCTCAACACAAGTGTGTGTGTGTGAGAAAGAGAAGTTCTCCCACTCCATTAAAAACCATCTCCATTTTGAGTAGT
This sequence comes from Acorus gramineus, assembly GCA_030737835.1. Classification (NCBI taxonomy): domain Eukaryota; kingdom Viridiplantae; phylum Streptophyta; class Magnoliopsida; order Acorales; family Acoraceae; genus Acorus; species Acorus gramineus. The sequence continues at coordinate 11,442,692 of CM060857.1, forward strand.
ATATGAAAGGGTTTTCCATCTTTAGCCTAAGATCTTGAGGGATGGATATTCTTGTTAGTTTCTCATTTAGTGGAGACTAATCAAGTGGGATATTCACTTTTATCTACCTCAATTGAGTGGTCAATTTTGGACGTGAGTCCAACTCCGGTTCGTGATTGACGCTTTCGTAGTGGTACGTGCATTTACTTATTATTCCCAACAGCTTATTGTGTTGCTGACCTATAGGCATAAGTTATTATGAGATTGATAACTATTTCAGTAAAGATTATAGACATTCTCGTTGGAGAATGTATTAATGAAGTTTTTGTTGTTTGATTGATCATGGATAAGTTTATGGATAAAAATAAATAAGATGTGGACAATGATTTATAAAAAAATAAAAAAATAATTTGATATATGGGTTCCTGATTTATAAGTGGTGATGATAAATGATTTACATGTGGACCCCCTTATACTAGTGGAATAGGTTGGGTGGAATAACAGAATTCCGAGGGCGACCTGGAATTATTCCCACCTATTATGACATAGTTATACCATCTATTTATTGAAATAAAAAGGTTTTGGGGCTTATTCACCCCTATTCCTTCCTATTTCCCCTCTATTCCTCTACCCAAACAGGGGCATACAATTTATTTGGTTGAGATTTTTCTTTTTTTATTGTTGCATGAAAGACGACCTTTTTATTTTGTCAAAGTGTCCCATGAATGCAAATAATTTCACTTAATTATTTTTGACTATATGGTCATAAAATTTTGTGTATGAGTGAAAACTATTTGCTTTATAAATCTATATTGGTTATCAATGCTTCCCTGTTGTATCCCAATCTTGTTTGTATCTGGGAGCAATTCAAAAGTCTGATGCGTGCCTCAAGCATGTCCATGTGCAACACATCGATGTCAGGTGTCGTTATGTGTATATTTAGGATGAGAAATTGTGGCTTTTGTGGTGACTAAATGCATGTTCTACCTTCAATTATTCAAGTATATCATGTTGTGAGATAATAGCAAATTGGGGGTTGCAGTCACTATTTAGCATTATATATGGATTCCCTAATCATGTGTTGTACTTTTTATGTACAGCCGTCAAATAGTGACTGCAGCCTTCTCCCACACGAACATTATTGGATATATAGCAAGAGAATTGTGACGCCAGAAGGAGTCCTTGCCGGTGCAGGTTTGTCCATGATAATTTGAATCTTTATTTTAAATGAATATAATGTGATGTTGGAATTTCCACATGTTAATATGTCATACTTGTGGTGTTTTTGTAATTGAATGATGTACCTTTGTTAGTCCTCCTCTAAAGTTTTTTATATGATCCCTCAATTTTGAAATAAATCATCCTTTGAAACTTGAAACCTTGGATCTCATCTTTTCTTAGCTGAATTGAAAATGCATTCCAACTATCTTTTTATACTTGAAATGATCAGTTGAAGTGAGAGAAGGGTTCATAGCATCCGTCGTCAGGGGAGATTATCAGCCTGGGGGATCCGTTGGAGGACGTGTGGTTGATTATGGGGAAGCCATCATCATGCCTGGTTTGGTGGATGTGTAAGTTTTTTTTTTTTTCTCTCTCTCATATAAGTAATTATGATAAAAGGTTTTCTTTCTCCTGAAACATGCTTGCATGCACTTTTGACTTCTCATGTTGATGAGGGTTTTTTTTTTCTCTCTGTTCTTTTTCTTGAGCATGTGAGCTGTTTATGTGGCTCAAAAATGCAGTCTCCATAACAGATAGCAACTTTAGATGATATGTTGATTACTTTTCAAAATAACGTTTGATGCAGGCATGCTCATCTTGATGAACCAGGAAGGACTGAATGGGAAGGTTTTTCTTCAGGAACTAGAGCAGCTGCTGCTGGTACATCAAATAATTACGTCATAGTCTGTCTGCAATTCTGATCTTCATTAGTTTTTTTTCTCAGCATTTATGTAATATTAATCAATTGTCCTCCTAGTGGAATTGCAATATTTAATTGTGTCATTCATTTGGTTTGGTTTTCTCGCAGGTGGTGTAACAACATTGATTGACATGCCTCTAAATAATTTTCCCTCTACGGTATCAGAAGAAACACTAAAACTCAAGGTTTATGTGACCGTGTGGTCTGTGTGTTAAGATTTCCTTTTTATTTTTTTCTGAACTAAATGAAAATCTCATGAGATTGGCCATATGTCAGTTACTCTAAAATTATATAGATTAATTCCTTTCTTTATTGCTTCTCCTGATTTGTTTAATGCTGTTCCATTTAGGTTATTCATCTAGTTGTTTAATTTTATAGTTTCATATTCACCCACCCGCAGAAACAGTTCTTCTGGAGGGATTTCAGTTAACAAACACTGTCATTTATATTTTCAATTTTTATTATTTATCTCTCTTGATTTTTTTTTTTTTGTAACAGGTTGAGGCAACACGGAAGAAGATTTATGTCGATGTTGGTATGCTGTTGTGCCGCACCTAATGGGAATACCAATGACAAGGATTATAATAATTGTCTGATTCAAATTTATATTAATTTTTTCAACCATGTCACACTGCTTCAACCTTCAGATGCTAAAAGCATGTGTTTTAACTGTTTCTTCCACGTGTTTATTGTGTATGGTCAGGTTTTTGGGGAGGTCTAGTGCCTGATAATGCTTTTAATAAGAATGCACTTGAGAGTCTTCTGAAAGCAGGTGCTCTCGGTCTCAAGGTATTGTTTTCAAACATTAAAATTGTTGCCACCCCTTGAAGGTGCTTCACATACTTATTGAGATTTAGTAGTTCATCAAACCTTATGTCTCATCGATGAATTTAGAATTGGGTGTCCAAGATTTTGAGGTTTGCCTTAAATTCCTTTCCAAGTGATGCATAATCTTCCAGGAATCTCATTTTAGCTTGATGTCGCACTGATGGTTTGTGATATTCTGTATATCTGAGAGCACTTCTTCCATGTTTGTGCAGTCCTTTATGTGTCCTTCAGGAATCAATGACTTTCCCATGACAAATGCAACCCATATTAAGGTGTGATATTTACATCCTTTATTTGGGAAATTTCTCTGTCTGTCATGAATTATGGTCAACCTCTTTGCCGGTTTGCCCTTTCAGTCTGTTCCTTATTTTTAAAGAAAGATGACCTCTTCAATTATCCTCTTTTACCTTCTTGTACTTCTTTTCACACTTCATAGGAGTCACTGTATACATTAGCAAAGTACAAGAGGCCTTTACTTGTTCATGCAGAGATCCAGTTGGATTCTAGCTCCGCAGAATCAATTGATGACCTTGGTGACAGTCGGTTGTATTCTACTTATCTCAAAACTAGGCCCCCATCATGGTAAGCTTCTGTTTTATTCCTCATGTTGCAGTCAGTATGCCAAGATGCTTTCTTTTAGATGATCTATGTGTACATAGCTCAAGTATTTTCCAAATTCATTTCCAGGAATGTGTGAGATAAGGTTAAAATATGATTTCTTGATTTTCAAGAAATTATTCATAGTTGGATAACTATTAGTTTTGCTAATTTATTTAGATATCAAGGATTAATCAGTTGTGCACTCTTTTGCTTATTTTTCTTATTCATGATAATTGGTTACCATGCAAAATATATAATATAAGTACATAACCAGGCTAGAGGAATACACCCTTCAGCTTCCCCCCCTCTCCCTTATGTTCCAAAAACTATGATGTTTTGATAATAGCTCCAAAACAGCTTGATAGAAAAGGTATTTTGTACTTATGTACCAAAGAGTTTTTATTTTATTTTATTTTAAACCAATTTTATTTTGACCAAAGTAATTAACAAAAGCAGGGTAATCGTTTGACCTCCAACGCTGTAGAAGAATTTATCATTTTCATAAGTGAATATGTATAGAGTTTCCTAATCTCAAAAAGAGGTGCATGTAGCTACTGACCTCCTTAGGTGATTGACTCAATATTATATAGGTAATCAATGAGTAGATTCTTAACACTAAAGCTTAACACCCATTAGAAAAAACACTAAAGCTTAACAATGACATCCACAGTCATCTTAGGCATCATGCTTATTTACTGCAAATTATTTATCAAGCATTTAATAAAAAAAATGCATTTGTTTCCCTTCTATATAGGCTTTAGAAAAATGTTGATTTATTATTTCCAAGTTTCAACATATTATTTTACTATTTTTAAAGGGAGGTAGCAGCTATTCGACAATTAACAGAGGCACTGCAGAACACTAGGAATGATGCAAAAGGAGCCCACATTCATGTTGTTCATTTGTCAGATGCAAGAGCTTCCCTAGATCTTATCAAGGTATTTTTATTTTCTCTTCTTTCATCTATTTATATACTTATTGAACTGCTGATCAATATAGTGGCTTTGAATCAAATATAAAAACATATGGATGCATTTATTGTAAATTTTGTTAGGTGAGTATTAACAACATAACTGCATAACGATTCTCATCTTACAGTTGTGACAGTTGGGTGGAGGGGTCCAACAACAGGGTTCTATTTTATTCCCTCATTATGCAATACGTGTTCTGGATAATGTTTGATGACAAATTATTGACATTGTCAAAATTGTTTGGTTTTAGTTGTAAAACTATGTTGTTGTGTTTGCCAAAGAAAATCCTAGTCATTGATTCATGTTCCCTTTGCGAGCACATGACTGAGGATTCTACTCAGGAAATTGTAAAGAGGTGTTGTTTTTATTTCATAAAAGAACCATCACTCAACATAACCATACAAACAGCAAGTTGTGTGACTTGTTTTATATGTTTTAAATATGATCTGATATTGGCTGTTCTCAATTGTTGGAATGTTTATTTGCCTGTGACCCGGGCTATTTCTTTTTTCTCTCTCTCTTTTTATTTTTTTAATTCTCTTTTGTTCTAACTTAACCTTTTTAGATTGTTGTATTGCATCTATTTATCCAGGTTCTTTTCAAAAAAAGTTTGAGTTCCTTTTTTTTTTTTTAACCATGCCACTCATGAATTTTTTATCTGATGTTTTGTTCAGGAGGCAAAGGGTACTGGAGTGAGCTTAAGTGTTGAAACATGCCCACATTACTTGGCATTCACAGCAGAAGACATTCCGAACGGAGATACTCGTTTTAAATGTGCTCCACCTATCCGTGATGGGGCCAATAAAGAGAAGCTATGGGAAGCTTTGATGGTATGCAATTAAACCACTTGATATTTTATTACAAGCTGTAATCTGTTATTCATAAGCTGATGGCGGATTCATTACAGGAAGGACATATTGACATGTTAAGTTCCGATCATTCTCCATCAACACCAGATCTTAAACTTTTTAATGAAGGAGACTTTTTAAGGGCATGGGGTGGGATATCATCTTTACAGGTCAATCATCTTTTACTTTCACCCATCATTCAGAACAGCTTAAATGTTTTCAGAAATATATATTGGCAGTTACCAATTATGCATTGTTCGTTTATCACAGAGACATGGTAATTGTGTCTTTTTTAATGTTTTGTTTGGGTTTGTCCTGGCAGTTGTATCAAATATTGATCTGATAATACTAGCTTGTTGTCCCTGTTTGCAACTATGAAATTGTATATTGTGCATTTCGAATGAGGATGGGAAAAAGATATTAATATGACCTCTTGGGATTAAAATATTTTATCACAGTTGATTATGGGGTTCTGAACTTCCCACTGCATGAAGCCAGTCTTTACATGAGTGCAATGTTGGGTTTGCATTAATTTATTTATGGTCATTATTGACAATCAAAGTAGGATGTAGATTAATTTGTTGGATTGAAAGAGCTGAGAAGACTGATCTGCTTGTGCATTGCAGTTTGTTCTTCCCGTGACTTGGACTTATGGTAAACAATATGGGGTCACCTTAAACCAATTGGCTTCTTGGTGGAGTGAGAAACCTGCAAAACTTGCAGGACAAGAACTTAAGGTAATGTGCTCTATCACACTGTTATTTGATGTTATCATTTTTTCAAAATATAGTACAAGAAAAACAGGAAGTTTAACATCACAAATGATGCCCCGGGAAAATCAGGGATGCCCTCCATTGCTCTATACACTAATATAATGCCAGACATGCAGCGCTTCCGTTATTGATTTAAGGACTGATGTGGCTCAAGTGCCAATCAAAATAGGGAAAACGATTTTTTTTTACTTGTATTGTGCATAAATTCTAAAAATGTCACATATTATATATATATAATACTCTCATTAGTGGTGTTGGGTATATTATTAACATTATTATAACTTGTCTAACCTTATCTCAGAGAAACAGAACGTATCATAGATGATCAATGTTTTGTTCTCTCTTTCAAATGGTCTGATACAGGGGGCCATCAGGAGAGGCAACCATGCAGATTTAGTTGTTTGGGATCCTGATGCAGAGTTTGAAATTAACGAAAGCCACACTATTTTCCATAAACATCAAGTATGTAATTCTTCACTGACCTCAAGACTGTAACACTCAGCACATTGTGGTTGATCTTTTTTGAGATATTTATGGCTGTCACACACATTCCTCGAAACTGTTTAGTCACTTTTTTTTATTATACAGACTCACTAAAGAAGAAAGGCTTAGCATAATATTTACTCTATTTTTCCTTTATAATCGTCACAGAACATCTCAGCTTACGTGGGAAAGAGATTATCAGGAAAAGTATCAGCAACTTTCGTAAGAGGGAACCTCGTCTATAGCGAGGGTGAACATGCTCCAACAGCCTGTGGTGTTCCAATCCTTGCAAAATCCTGATATCTGGTCAGGTAATTTCATGGACGACAAGCTAGGACCCCCTAGAATTTGGCCTTTTGAGTTTGACTACGAGATATAGACTATTATGTTGTTTTTATGCATTGATATGTTTGATTTGTGAAGTTGCAGTCCATTGCATTGAATTTGATTGCATGACAAGCCTCTTTCAAATGAACATGGAGTTCAATCATGCAGTTTCTTTCTTCTGTCATTCTTTTCAATTTTCTTGGAAGCTATGATTCCACGTTCCTTTATCAATGGTTTTCTTCTCTTCATGTTTTCAGGTCCACTTTGCTTCTTCAGGAGGTTATGTATGTGCATCATATGCATAACCTAACCATGCTTTGGACTCAGAACCTGAGTTGCAGATGCACCCTTGTATCATCCAGCATGTTATTGAATGACTGCTTTTAGAATAAAATGTGCAGCTATGCTTACACTAAAGTTTGTCAATTGGATTTTTTTTTAACGTAAACCTTGGAAGATGGTATGATTATTCATAATTATTGACCAGATACACAAATTTGCTATGCTTACACTCACTTTTTATACATTTAATGCCCTGTATCATAGTGTTCTCAGGTGGGGAATAAAAAAACAATGCAGAATTCATGCATAATTCAGGATATTTTTCTTCTAATGCTCCAGGAAGGGTTTATTATATAGCAGATGATGCTACTAGATGTAGCATAAATTGAAGGGTGTACACACAGTTTCACCTGTAATTCTATTTTGTCTAACAAAGTATATTGCTTCATCATGTGAGTTTCTGTTTGTATATTTTTTTTCTTTATGTAAGGCTGTATGTGTAATTTATTGGAGTTATATATATTTTAATAAAAGTAAAATTTCATTTAAAAGTAAAATTTCATTTGTTTGAGCATTCAGTCTCTTAAAAATGAACGTAAAATAAATTGCACATAAAATTGTTCTTAACATGAGACAAACTGAATTCATAGTAGTTAGAGAAAGCTCTATCAGCTCAAGTTTTTCAAGAAACTTGTGGTTACAAGGATCAATTTGTCGTTTATTCTAATTCCTTTTCTGTTGAATACCTAGAAATACTGTGTTTGAAATATTTTATTCTTGTGTTATTTCTTGAGATATCTAGTTTTTATATAAAGAATTTCATTCAAGAGCATACGATTCACTTTTTATAAAAATACATCTCATTAAATAAGGAATATGAGTTTTAAAAAATTTAAAATATATATTATCTGTATTTTAGGGCCTGTTTAAAAAGGAGTTTGAATAGCTTTTGGGTTTAGAGAAAGCTATTTTTTCATATCCGTTTTTAAACTGAAAAACTAAGCCAAAAGCTAAGGATAGATTTATGTGAAAAAGTATAAAAATTTGAGTTTTTCATAAGCTGTGAAGAGGTAACTTTCTGTAAAATCACTTTTAAACCCAGCTTTTGCATAAAATCACTTTTGCAATAACAGCCTTAGACTGTAACATAGACTTATTACAGTCCATATTTAGTCATTCAAAGGCGATGTGTTTTTCAACCTGCTATTATTTAAAGGAAAATGTTAGACTCAGCCACATTCATCGATCAAAACACAAACCTCACATGTTTTCATTTTAAAAAAATAGTAAAAATCATCTAATTAGGTATATGTTTTGATAAAAAGTGCATATCGCTCTATTTTGAGTTAAATAAATCTATTTTTAGTAAGTGCAAACAAATATTTAATATGGTATATACAATATTTAATGATATATATGTTTCACTGGATTTTTAATATGGTATATGTAGAACTGTGTTGTAAACGGAGAAAAAAAAAATTGAGTGACAACAGCACTCTTATTCAAATATTGATTGGTATTTCAGTCATTTCAAGAGTTCACCTCTATTTCTTCCCTCCAAATAAGATAACGTCCCACCAAAAAATAAATCGCCCTTGGAGATGCGTTCGTCTCTTCTATGATTCTTCGATTCATTCAATGGAGCTCTTCAATTGCTCGTTTTCCGTTAGAACCCCGTCAATCCTTCTCTTCGCACCGGGAATTAGGGTTTCACAATCTCCCAAAACCATCCACACAAGAAATTGGAAGGTCAGGGTCCAAAGCCAATCCCAACCAGGAATATCCGATTTTCAGAGAAAGATTAGGGTTTCGGAGAAGCTCCGAAAGGAGACGGAGAGGACCCTTGAATGGCAGGAGATCTGCGCCAGGATCTCCGCGTTCGCTTCCACGGGCATCGGCCGCGCCGTCTGCGTGAACGGAGGTCTTCCATTCGGACGGGACCGGAAGGAGAGCCAGAGGCTTCTGGACCAAACGACGGCGGCCATGGAGCTCCCCCGGCCGTTGGATTTCACGGGGATCGAGGACGTCTCTGCGATACTGAGCGCCTCGGTCTCCGGTGAGCTGTTGACGGTGCGGGAGCTGTGTGTGATTGAGCGGACTCTCAGGGCTGTGAGAGGGGTTTATGAGCAGTTGGAGGAGATTTCATCGTTGAGTGGAGTTCCTGATAGGTATTAGTTGGGTTTTTATCAGTTAAAATTGTGTCTTGAAATAATTTCCTTAAGATTATATTTTATCATTTTTTCCTTATTTGAAAGTTTTCATATAAGTTTGTTAGTTCTGTGAAAATAAGTTTTCAAATATTGATATTCACAAAAGACCTTGTTGGAATTAATAATTTTTTTTTTATATAGTTATGGCATCTGACATGCACATGAGTGAATTAGTCTATTCAGGCATGACAATTAAATTGAAATTGTTAAAGTAAATTCAAGTATAAATGAGGAGTGTGTTCACCAACAGCCCATTGTGCACTTGAAGGGGACAACATATCTTTCTAAGATATCATCACATTGATTGAGCTTTGTTGTCCAAAATTTCTTTTTGGACCCGTTCTGACATCTCCTTGGCATCCCCTCCAACAGCATTCTTGGTCTCTCTCGCTATTTTTGGTCCTTCCAATACCGTATTTTAGATGAAAAATGCATATTTTCTTTTATGTATTGATATTGATGAGAACAAATATCAGGTTTGAAATTAAGTAGTGTTCTGTATTAGTGTAAGTTTATGTAATTCAATCGCTTTCATAACTTTCTCAGCTTTCTATAATTGAGAAGTAATGGAAGCGTCATCTGAGATTGAATTTCAACTATTTTGATTTGTTCGGGCATATCCTTGTTTCCTTTTTTTTTTTTTTTTCATTGATGTATATTTGAATTCTTTTTTTAGGGCCATTCTTTGTAACTTATTTGTTGACTGTCATTCAATAGGTACTCTCCCTTGCTTGAAATTCTTCAAGACTGCAACTTTCTAATGAGTTTGGCTCAGAAAATAGGATTTTGTATAAATTGTAGACTTTTAGTAATTGTTGATCAAGCTAGCAAAAAACTGGAAACTATTAGGAAAGAGAGGAGGAAGAATGTAGATAACCTAGAATCCCTGTTAAAGGGAGTATCTGCCATGATTGTCGAGGCTGGAGGCATTGACAGACCATTGATCACAAAGCGCAGGTCCAGAATGTGTGTTGGTTTAAGGGCTTCGCATAAATCCCTCCTTCCCGATGGCGTAATTCTGGATGTTAGTAGCTCTGGGGCAACTTATTTTATGGAACCCAGTGATGCAATGGAGCTGAACAACATGGACGTAAGGCTCTCCAAGGCTGAGAAGGCTGAGGAGTTTGTCATTTTGAGCATGCTGACATCTGAAATAGCAGAGTCACAATCAGAAATCAGACATTTGATGGATAGAATTTTAGAATTGGATCTTGCGGTTACTAGAGGTGCTTATGCCACGTCTTTGAATGGTGTTTGCCCCCTTTTCAGTGAAGATGGTGAGAAAGCCAAGGGGCACCAATTAGCCGTAGATATAGAAGGCATTCAACACCCTTTGCTTCTTGAATCCTCTCGAAGAAATTTGCCTTCCATTTCATTATCAGAAACAGAAAGCTCAACTTTGTTGAACAGTAGAAATAGTGATGATTTTCCGGTTCCATTAGATATCAGGATAGAACATAGCACTAGAGTTGTTGTGATATCAGGTCCTAACACCGGAGGAAAAACAGCAACTATGAAAACTCTGGGCTTGGCCTCTCTTATGTCGAAGGCGGGTCTGTATTTGCCTGCCAAAAATTGTCCGAGGCTTCCGTGGTTCGATCAGATCTTAGCTGATATTGGAGACCACCAGGTACTTTCTCATTTTTAAAGGGAGAGTACATATAATGTCTCTGTTTCTGTGTATTTTTTTTTCTTTCTGAAACTCTTATTTTTTTATTGAAGTCATTGGAACACAATCTCTCCACCTTCAGTGGGCATATCACGCGTCTTTGTAAAATACTAGAAGTTGTTACAGATGAATCACTCATTCTCATTGATGAAATTGGAAACGGGACAGATCCTTCAGAAGGTATTGCTCTTTCTATCAGTATTTTGCGATATATTGCCAGTCGAGTGAACTTAGCTGTGGTGACAACTCATTACTCGGATTTAAGCTGTTTGAAGACTACTGATTCTCGGTTTGAAAATGCTGCAATGGACTTCTGCATTGAAACATTGCAGCCTACATATCGCATACTATGGGGGAGCACTGGGAATTCAAATGCTTTAAGTATTGCAAGAACCATTGGCTTTGACCACAAGGTGCTGAATCGAGCTCAAGAATGGGTAGAGAGATTGATTCCTGACAAACTAAAAGAGCGACAAGGTCAACTCTATCAGTCCTTGATGAAAGAGAAAAACGTATTGGAAGCTCAGGCTGAGAAAGCCGCTTCTGTTTCTTCAGAAATTATGAAGATTTATCAGGAGGTATGTTTTAGATTGTGTACCATGCTTTCTTCCCTCAATTTTGCTTCTTGAGACCTGTCACTTATTCTCCTCTTGTTACTGAAGATCCACTCTGAGGCTGAAGGTCTTGAGAAGCGTGAGGCGGCTCTGAAGGTGAAGGCATCACTGTTAGTCCAAAGAGAATTAAGAGATGTAAAGTATCAGATGGATGCCGTCGTAAAAAGATTTCAAAACCAGCTTAACAGGTCAAATGATGATCAGTTAACTTCGCTACTTAGAGAATCAGAAGCAGCCATTGTATCAATTGTTGCAGCTCACACTTCTGAAGATGAATCATTGACCAATGATGCAGATGGTTCCAATTTGTATACACCAAAAATTGGAGATCTAGTACATGTTCAAGGATTAGGGGATAAGTTGGCTACTGTTGTTGAAGCACCATTGGATAACGGGACTGTTCTAGTCCAATATGGTAAAATAAGAATCCGTGTCAAGATAAAGGACTTGAAAGCAATTCAAAGTAGCATGGATGCTTCTCAGATCGGTGCTGCTCAACAGGTAATGCAACTAGAATGCAATACAGCTGTTGCAAAAAATTTGAAGTTCACTATAAATTTTGTCTCATACTTATTGCTAATGCAATTTGTTTTTGAAAGTAGAGGGGCAAAAAACTTTTTCATCAGATCAATTTCACTTGAATCTTGATTGACTAAAATATTTTTACTATAAATCATTACTCTCGTCTCTACTGTCATGACATTTTTTTTTTTTTTGCATGAAGGCAAGTGAGCATGAAAATATATGTTATAGTTCTTATGTACACCATATATCTACTCACAAATCTAGAGATACATATTTACCCTTACAATTCAGATGTGGGATCATTGCACAATCATCAATTGTTTGACATGAATGAAGCACTAAAATGTCATTACATGTGATACTGTAACTAAAAAATTCTTTTGTGTTTGGGCTGTGCTCACTAACATTATTAAACAAGTGGTCATGCAATAACCTTCTATATTGTGATGCAGACTCTCTCACTCTCATGCTAATGCCACTAAACTAATCAATCTCTCCTTTTTAAGATATACTTTCAGTGTTGTCACTCAGTCCACTAACATTCTGCGTCATCTTTTCCCTCAAAAACATTCTGCATCATAATGCCTGATTTGTTACTGTTACAATCACTGTGACATATTAGTGTCTGCATGCAACCACTGTAGGTGTTTTGTTGTTGAGCTTTTCTTATAGATGTTCATGCAAGGATGCATTCTTGTATGTACAAATTCCCACAAAGTGAGTGAACACCTTGCTGCATACACAGTTGACATCATTGTTCAACGGGTAATCAATTTGTTGTGCTGCACCTGTTTCCCCTCGTTTAACAGGATGGTTGAAATAAGAATGTATGTACATTGTATAAGTCATTGTTCTACTATAACCTAGGAAACACAGACACAATGGACATGTGTATCAGATATGGGACATGACATGACATGCCTTAAACACATGTCAGACATCTCAGACATTTCGGAAAATCAAATATAATTTTTAAAATAGACGTGTGTTGAACACAAGATAGATACTGTGCAAACACACAACACATATGGTATAACATTTAATTTTTCCTTAATTACTATCCTAAGCTTTATATTCACATGAAGTTGTATGATGTTAAAATATTAATGGAGTAGGTGGTTCAGAAACGACTGTAGTTACATGATCATTTCATTTTTTTTGAATGGTCAATCAACTTTTTTCAAATATAATCATAATATAGCACAAACTTAAACAAATGTACTTGTTCATTCATTCTATGTTTCAATCCTGTTTCATTATGACTGCCTTTTGTGTGTAAATCTGTTATGCATTTATAATCTTAAAAAAACCAGAACATATTTTGTATTCTGTCTCATCATGTCTTCCAATTATTCAAACATTGATTCCTAGGTGTATCCATCTGATGTGACGCAGAAGCAAGACCAGAAACGCAATAGACCTCCTCCAGAAGCGAACAAACAAGAGGATGCTGTCTTCGGGCCCGTGGTCCAGACATCAAAGAACACCGTCGACTTGCGTGGCATGCGAGTCGAGGAAGCATCCCACCGACTCAATGTGGCCCTCTCCGCGTGCAGGCCTTATGGGGTCCTCTTCATTATTCACGGGATGGGCACCGGCGCTGTCAAGGAGTCCACACTGAAGATACTCGCCAAGCACCCCCGCGTCGCCAAGTTCGAACAGGGAAGCCCCATGAATTATGGATGCACCGCTGCTTACATCAAATGACTAGTTTTCCTTTTTCACTTCTCAGTCTACAGATCTGTTTTTGCTGATGATATCAAGCGCTTGAGTTCTCCCTCAAGTTGGTGTTTAAAGTAATGAATTTTTCAGATATGAAGTGAGGAGATCAGCCAAGATATTCTGCATCTGAGGAATCACAGGTGGCCCCCATTCCAACTTGGACTTTTTTTCTTTCTTGGAGAATTATGTGATAACTGAAAAGTTAAATAATCCTGTGACCCAAACCGACATGAACTAATCACGAAACTAATAGAATAACAAAAATGATCTAATACCCAAAACCTTGACCAATTTAGTGTCCGAAGTGATTGAAGTAACAAAAGTGATAACACTCGTATCAAAAAGTGACTTGTTTTCTTGTGATTATTTGATGTCACCAAATTGATTAAATTTTTGATTAATTGTCCTGATGCTACATACATAAATGTTTTTTTGTCAAATTGGATCAGGACTTTTGTTTTTGACATGACATACATAGTTTTTAATGTTTAGGCTGATTGCTGACATTTTTGGTGCTGGCTCCAGTATTTGAAAGAGACTATCAGGCCCACTTACCCACCTAACCTTGTCCCTTGATAGTCAGCCGGAGAAATCCCTTCTGTTTTGGTCACTAATAAAGAAGAATTCATAATTGACTGTATTTGATCAGTTTTTCTATTAATGTGAGAACGTGATTGTGATGTTGATATGATAGTACTCTAGCTGGCTGACATGCATTACAGCTCTGGAAGAGATTCAATTTGATTTGTCTCATCTGGACTAAAGAAGGTCCAAGTGGATTGTCATAACTTAGATTATGAATATTTAATAATGTTTGTTTTCTGAGGACCCAATTACATGCCCACACTTGCAAATATGAGAACAACTAAGGGTGTTTGGTTCGACGGATTGTTGATTTTAAGTGTTGATTTTTAAGTGTAGCTATGCAGATAACATAAGTGATGATATTTTAAGTGAAAAACGGTTTCATTCGATAAGAAAAATAAATTCTTATTATGCACATTTTATTTTTTAAAAAAAATATTGATATTTGGTTCATCATTTTTTTATAAAATGAAAAGATTGGGAAGTTAAATGGTCATTTGACAATCAATAAGTAAATTACTTATTAAATAAGTGTTTTATTGTTTATTCATTAAAAAAAAGTACTTATTTGTCAATAATAAGTGTTTTAATTTTTAAATAAGTGTTTTATTTTTTCAGTTCACGTGAATAGGACAATAATGGCATTGCTTTGCAATTTTCAGCAACGGTCATGATATTATTTTATTTACTCTATGATCCTAAGGTTACACCATTATCTGACGTCTCATTATGCATGGATTATTTGTAATGATAGTTGAGTAATGTTTTTGGACCACCATACTTTGCATTATACATTGCAGCAAAACTGTTCACTGGCATGAATGTGAGTATCTAAAGTTATTTCTGGCATCTACATACGTTTTTATTTAGTAGCATGTATATCCCAATGTACAAGCTTGTCTGAATGCGCACATAAAACATCATAATTTAAAGATTGGGTTATGACTTATTATTATCTTTTTAATCACATTATTATATCTGATGAACCAACCATGGGTTTGGGGACCATCCTCCTAAAAGCAAGCCACATGGCTAGAGCATTGGAAAACAAAATTTTCCCAAATTTTGTATGCCAAGAAAAATTCATTTTTTTTTTTTTTAAACTTTTCCATTCCTCCCACGATTACATGTGCATGATCACGTGTATAAGTATAAATAAAACAAAAGATTCTTTTAATCTTGTAAATATGCCTAGAAAATATATTTAGATGAAAGGAATATAAGAGTATAATTATATCATCATGGGTTGGAATAAAGTGATATTGATATTTCGTATTTTTTTTAAATTTTATTATTTTATCCAATCTATTTTACTGATATGGTATAAAATGGTTCATATGTCAAATCACTTATCCTTATTTATTATAAATCATACTTTACATGTCAATTATTATTTTATTTTCATAAATAATTTTTCATATATTAACAACTTATTAATACATAACCAAAAACAAAAATTTCTTTTTTACGTTTTAAAAAAAATATATTTAAAAACACAATTAAACAGAAATAATTTATTTTTTATTTGTATTTGAATAATAATATATTTCAGAATAATTTATGTTCATTTAGGCTAAAACTCCAAAATGGGACACTTCATTTTTTTATTTTTTGAATTATGTCCGTGTAATTATATATATTTTTTGAATGCTACCCATAACTACTCAATGGACTAATCAAAGGGCATCATTACATGAGTTCAAATTTCTTGTATTAAAGACAAGGGCAATTGACAATAATAGCATTTATAAATCAAATATTAGGAGAAATAGCATCATAAGTCAAATATTTGCAAAAAGTAACTAGGATCAACGTCAACAGTTTTTTTTTCCTTCAAAATAGAGATCGAATACGGCGTCTTCCTTTAAAACAGAAAAATACTGGAGACGTCTTATATATAAGACGCCTCTAATGTAAAAAAAAAAATAGTTAGAGCTGACCAGTGTTATTTTTTTATAAATATTTTTCATCCAATGTTATTTTTGTTAATATTAATTTAAATAGTGCTATTTATGCTAATTTCCCTAAAGATAATTGATTGGTGGTAAGAGCCTATTAAAAAAAAACATTGTTTTGCACTACTTATTTTTTTGCACTAAAAAAATGACATTCTCATGTTGGCTTTTAGAGGAAATCAAACTCTTATTACATTATTTTAAGGGAAAAATCCATATAACCCCTTATAATCTTTCTGATATTCATATAACCCCTGTAATCTCAATATATCTATATAACCCCTTGTAAACACACCATAAATGCAAATAACCCCATGTGGTTAAAAATTATTTAACAGAATTGAAATATTCTGAGCATTTTCCATTATCTAAACCATGATTAATAAATATGTATTCTTTTAACCCCTGAAAAACAGTCAATAGTTCAAAAAAAAACCCTCATATTTTTAATTTTACAATCTTTTAGAGTTTTCTTTTTGAAGTATTAGCTGCTTTCAGAGGGCTAAAAGAATACATATTTGTTAATAATGATTTAGATAATGAAATATGTTTAAAATATTTCAACTATGTTAAAGAATTTTTAACTGCAGGGGGTTATTTGCATTTATGGTGTGTTTAGGGGGGTTATATGGATTTTTCCCTTATTTTAATTAAGCAAGGGTAAATTGGTAATATCAACCCCTCTCTTTTCTCAATGTCTGGGAGGGAAAAAAAAAAGCAGAGAAAGGACTTACGTGTGTTGTCCGAACAAGTCTCTCCATAGAATACGGAGATAAAGCACACACTCTCTCACTCTCTCTTTTCATTACTTCGTAAGAAGAGCTTTATATATACAAGAAAAAAAAAAAAATACACGGCAATGTATCTCTGTAGATCTCGATCGGCTTTAAAAACCCAAAAAGAAAAAAAAGAAAAATAAACATAATGTATTTCTCTCCTGAAAAAAACATAATGCAGTTTCAAGGAAGCTCCAGAGACCCACACGAAGCATAAAAAAGGATTCTTTCTTTCTGTATTGGAATCTCTTGCATTGTTGAAGTGGTTTTCTAGAAGCTCATTTTGTTTTTCATTCTCGACCCACCCATATTTTCTCCTGTACAAATCAGAGGATGTTCAAAAAATCTTTTCTTTTGAAGTGAATCCTTGGACTGTATGGTGTCATGGTCAAATGGGTCCTAAAAAGTGATGACATTTACGTGTGGGTTCTTTATAAAAGCGGGATCTTTCACCAGTTCGGTTTATGAAACCGCGTCTTGAAGAGAAGGCATCTTTGTCGGGGCCATTAATGCATTCATTGCTGCGAAAGCCAGGTAAGATAGGTTTCCATTGATGGATTTTTTTGTTATCCTTTTGAGTCTATTTAATGCATGCCAGAAGGATGTATTTACATTGGTTTTGAAGGGCATTTATAGTTTTGCTTTTGATTCTCTAAAGGGAGAAGTGCCGAAGTTCTATTGATAAAAAGGGGTATTGGGTTTGCAGGGGAAGGTTGTTAAAGTCATCTGTTGCAATAGGAGAGAAGGGGAGAGATTGGAAATGGAGGAGAGTTCACAAGAGTTGCGGTCGCTGGCATTGACGCCGACGTGGTCTGTCGCGACGGTTCTGACTGTATTCGTCGCGGTTTCTTTGCTTGTCGAGCGTTCCATTCACCGTTTAAGCTCTGTATGTAGTTTCTACACTTTCTCTAGACCCTCAAGAAAATGTATTATGATTTGAATTTATGTGGCTTTTATGCATTGTTTTAAATCTATGGGCTTTTATACATTTATGTCCCATTGTTGACAAGTTGTTCCATAGGGGCCATAAGTGAAGTTTGATGTGTTCATATCATATGTACCTACTGAAACTATGTTTAACTGCTGCAACAGTGAAAATCTTAATATGCTTTCCCTCTTGTGTAAAATATGGTTCTAAATACTCAAATCCATATCATATTTTGTTCCTTGGCTTCATTGATTGGAGGACATTGTATTAAAGAACAATTTTTGCAGGAATTATATCTCCTTCTGATTCATAATAATCGACACCTTTGTTTGAGCCACATTAGTTTCTTGTTTGAACTTTGAATAGATTGCATGCTTAATTACTCGATGCAGCTGCATTAATTTCTTCTTGTGAGACTAACTAAATTTCATCACTTGATAGTGGTTAAAGAAAACCCATCGGAACCCGCTATATGAAGCACTGGAGAAAATGAAAGAGGGTATGCTCAGTTGATAACCCACTATATGTGGTTTTTGTGGAGATTGGAAGCCTTTTAATATTAGTCCACTCATGTTCTTTTAATTGCCTGTCTGTCTGATTTGCTGTGATGCAGAATTGATGTTGCTAGGCTTCATATCACTCCTCCTTACGGCCACCTCAAGATCAATTTCAAATATTTGTATAGACTCGAAGTTCTATGACAGTAGCTTCTCTCCATGTAGCCGGTCTGAGGTTGAAGACACTACAGATGCAGAAAACGTTGCACCAAAGGATCCGAAGAGGTTGCTTGGAACTATTATTCACCACTCAATCAGGAGGGCAATGGGTGAACTAAATCAGAATACCTGTAAGGAGGCATGTAAAAAAGTTCTTGTTTTTATCTTGGCGAGGTTTTTTTCAAGTTAATGCTTGTTATTGTTATCATAAAAGTTTGAAGTTTAGTTGATCTTTTTTGCTTTTTCCGAAATATAACATCCCGTGCCATTCACAAGCTATGGAATTACCATATCATCTTTGGTTTGATACATCTCTCTCTGAATAAAGCTTTAACCTTAAACAAACATTAAACTAGTCTTTGTATTAATTACAAGGAGTTGGTGATTTGGCATCTCAGATTCCATGTCCAAAAAACTTATTAGGATATTGCTAGTAGTACATAATTGGATGTTCTTTTTCAAGGGCAATTTTAAGCTCACCGTATATGTTTGGTCTGATGTGCAGGGTCACGAGCCTTTTGTATCATATGAGGGTCTGGAACAGCTTCATCGCTTCATTTTTGTCATGGCAATAACACATATTTCTTATAGCTGCTTAACAATGCTACTGACTATCATAAAGGTTTGAAGACTCCAACAATTGTTATCTGCATCATAAAGAAGAACAGCTTCATCACTTCAATTATTACCATCATGTATTAGTTGCAGCCCCATAATGTCAGCATACGCCTTTCCTCATGGATTTCTCTCATTTTGATGATCCTTTTTGCATAATCAAATTCAGTATACTACCATGAATTTTGACACCTCATTAAAAATTGCATTTGATTTTCTCGCATTGCTGTGCTACTTTCCCTGTTTTAACAAACCTCCATTTGAACAAATGATTTTTTTTCTGGGTGAGGTGGCTGCATAGCAGGGACATTAAGCAGAATTGATAGTTTCTCTCCTGTGTAATAATTTTTGTCCTTTTTAATCAAGATGTCATACTGTTTTGTTTGATCTATAGCATGTAAGCGTACAATTTCATTTATTCTTTATAACAGACTTATGGTGGCATAATTGGTTTTTAAATAGCATTATCCAAATTTTTTTGGCAGATACATACTTGGAGAAAATGGGAGGACGAGGCTCACATGGAACGACACAATGCGTTAAAAGGCGAGCAATGAGCTTCAGTAACTCCTTTTGCTAATGCAATGAAAACTATCAATCCTCTCATAACATGAATATCAAATTCATTCTGGTTTGGGCAACTAAATGCTAGAGAAGAACTCAGGATGAATAAAATTAATTTGATGCATAGTTGTCTAGAAGTTCAGGCAGTGACCAAGTACCTAGCTGTCTAGGTGTGCCTAAGCGAGCCTAGGAGATGCTTAATTGATGTATGGATCTAAATTTTTTAATCTATAAGCTGATTGACATATGTAGAATTATGGGTGGAAACTATGATGAAAGTATACAACACTTTGAAAAAGAAATGGATAGAAATTAAACTTATGGTATGGATAAAATATTATAATCTAATATATGATCTGGTGGAGAGCCACAAGGAGAAAGAGGGATATGAGGGCTTTAAAAGGATATAAAAATTAGTTAACAACACAAAGAGTGAAAAGGAGAGGGAGAAAGAATGAAATTAGTCAGTCAGCTGAATAAAATAATCAATATCGCCTGAGCCAATTTCATTGACTTGCAAAAGATTAAAAAGCCATGCATGCTCAGTTGATACATCTGAAGGAACTGGAATTCAACTTCTTTAACCATTCATGTAGGGTTTTGTCAAAAACTTTGAGCATAGTATGATCTGTGATTGTAATCTCTTTTCAGTTTTTTGTTCCTTTTAGATTCTTCGAGAGTAACCAATTCCAACTTCCAAGGATCTACAATTTATCGAATAAGTTTTAAAAAGGATTATTTAAATGAACAATCTTGAAATAATCTATAATGAGAGGTCATGTGTATAACATTGGCTTGCCCTCTGCAAGTTTAATATTTTAGTTATGTAGGTGTAAAATAATTGAAGTACAAAAATGACTTGTTTGCCACCATCGGTTGATATATTATTGTTTAAAGGTATTTTGGCCATGCACGTCAACGTACTTGTACTCAGATTTTGTAAATCAATCTTTGACAGAAATCACAAGGGTGTTGACAATGCGAAGGCAATCTAGTTTCGTGAAGGTTCACGCATCAAATCCTTGGAGTAGAAACCAGTTTCTTGTCTGGGTGGTATGTTCATTAGTTATGATTTCTTTAATTCTTTCATCATATTCTATTAATCTTTTATTATTTCCATATGTTATTTTTGGAAGTTGAACTTTATCGTAATAGTTGTCTGTGCAAACTGCTTTAAAATAAGGATAGTTATTTAATTTCATCCTAGCCATATATTATGAAGATGCCTTTCAGACCTTATACACATCTTTGTTCTGTGATGTTAGAACAAAGTCAGAAAATTAACTATATATTAGTATATATTTTATGTGATTGATTTAGTTGTTTTGTTGAATTGCTGTGCTTCACATATTATTGTCTCCACGTGAAAATTTATAAAAAATATTTATACTTTCATAAGATTCTGGTTCACTCATTATCCTCCAGGATTGATTAAAGTATTTAACCATGTTCATTGAACAATGTCATGCACACATTGTTGCACGTGTAGATTACCTCACACTTCACATCCTTGGTTTTCTTACTCTGCAGACCTGTTTTTTCCGTCAATTTGGACGCTCTGTTGCACGTGCAGATTACCTCACACTTCGCATGGGTTTCATCACGGTATGCAATATATTTAAAGCATTTCCAAATAATGTTGTGTTGCTTCCTTGCCCATGCTCTCTGATAGATTGAGGAAGTTACACACACACAATGTTTTCTTCTAATTTGTAGTTACATGTATGATTGATTATTTTGATTTATCCTGTTAATGACGGATATTTTCTCTATTTTAATTGGCAGAACCACAATCTCACGTCAAAGTATGATTTTCACAGCTATATGATTCGCTCGATGGAAGAGGAATTCAAAATGATTGTTGGTGTCAGGTAAAGTTTATCTACGTTCTTTTTCTATTAACATGGTTTGCCTCAATTCATTCAGATAGTTTGTTGTATAGATTCTAGGACTGACTGTTGAAAGCAAAATTGGGTAGTTTATATATTAGTTGGATTTATGACGTCAGCAATATTTTCAAGATTAAAAATTTATCCACATCATTTCTTGTACATTGATTTATTTATTTATAATTTAGAATAAAGAAAGGAGCAATATTATTAGAATAAGTTGCACCTTGAACAAAATGAAGACATGGGATCCCTGATAAATAATTCATATAAAAAACCAAGAACATAAAATAATCAAGAAATAAGAGAGGGCCCAGGGAAAGGAAGGCCTTCACACAAAAACTTCAAAAGCACTTGAGTTACAACCCTTTCCAATTGTTGAACATCTCATTGGACATTAATTGCATTTCCCAATGATTTCTTGTAGATATAACTTGTTTTAAGTACCCATTTTCCGAATTGTAAGATTTTTCAAAGAGGCTGAATATCTGACATTTTCTTTGATGTATGGCAGTGCACAACTGTGGGGATTCGTTGTTGCTTTCATGATGTTTAACATAAAAGGTGATGCATCAGTAGCACTGCATAGCCACTTTTTTTCGCTCACAGTTCTTTCAACACTATTGGGATTCTCTCTGGTTCCAGAGTTCCAGATTTAGTATCTTGAGGTTCTCATACAACGTTACAGTTGTGGAACTTCTACTCGCACACCATGACATCTAATGGAACTTCTACAACTTCTACTCGTCCATGACATCTAATGACTATGGTTCATCTTGCAGGATCCAATCTTTACTTTTGGATAGCAGTCATTCCTATAACTGTAAGTTTTGTCTTGTTGTAGTGGCATCATTAAAGAAATTTTATTTATTAAAGAGTTCTTCAATTTCAAAAACCATATAATTCAAAGTCCAAATTTGTTCTTGCAGCTTGTTATTCTGGTGGGTGCAAAGCTCCAGCACATCATCGCAACACTAGCATTGGAGAATGCGGGCATCACTGACCTCGGCACTGGCGCAAAGATAAAGCCTCGAGATGATTTATTCTGGTTTAACAAACCAGAACTTTTATTATCTTTGATCCACTTTATTCTTTTCCAGGTTGAAAAAATAATTTCATGCGGTGTTGATTTTTGAAAAAAAAATACTCTACCTGATGTCTCAATGTAGTCACTTTTTAACACTTTTGCAGAATGCATTTGAACTGGCTTCCTTCTTCTGGTTCTGGGTACTTTCTCAAGCACAATTTAGCTCTTATTCAGATCAGGCGACTCATTCATATTCTTCAAGAAATCTGTCCTGTGCAGTTCGTAGATTCATAATCACTAAAAGAAATGATTTTTTTTATGTACCTACAGTGGCAATTTGGGTACGATTCATGCTTCATTAGAAAACATTGGCTGGTATACATACGGCTGACTTTGGGGTATGCTAGTTACTTAACTTATTCACTTCTCATTTACAATAGTTTGTGAGATTGATTGGTCATCTGATTGTGCTCATTATTTTTTCAGCTTTGTGGGGCAATTCCTCTGCAGCTATAGCACTTTGCCTTTATATGCTCTGGTCACACAGGTATTCCTTTAGCTCCCATTTCAGGTGCAGAATAAGGGCCGATAGGACAGGAATAGCTAAAAAAACCTGTTTGTTTAGGACGAATAAAGCCCGATAGAAATGCTTGGATAAGCTAATATAAATCCTGATAGTAATTCCAAGGGGAGGGGGCTGGAATAGCCTTTCCATACCTTGTACTACCCAAAAAAGCATTACAAGACAATGATACTGCTAGAATAAGAAAAATGTAAGCAAACAAAAGCTGCTCCAATATCTATCCATCTTAGATTACCAAGCTGTCCCTATAAGATTATGTTGCATCCCAAACAGGGTTTACAGTTGTATCTTAGAACCACCACTAAAGAACTTGACTCATTTTAATTCAACGTCTTATCTGTTATATCTAAATTCATCAGAAAGACAAAATTATATGTGAAAATCATCAACTATTAATTAATCTGTTCTCTGCCCATTGAAACATCCAGATGGGTACGAACTACAAAGCTGTGCTAATCCCACGTAGGATCCGGGAGACAATTCACGGGTGGGGGAAAGACGCGAGGAAGAGGAGGAGACACCAAAGGAGCACCGATGACTCGACAATACGCACGGAAACGAGCACAGTGTGCTCTCTGGAAGAAGACGATCAGTTACTCAAAGACACAATCCATGACCATTACATAGAAATCGAGCTTCAGCCAACCGATGATCCTACCATAATATCAGACAATGCGAACAGCTCTGAAGATCACACAGCTATTTCTTATGAGAACTCGAGCAATGTATGTTCACCTCTTCTTCAAATCTCCGCTTCAGTGCCTTCCTCGCCTTCACAGCTCCGCAGAAGCATGGTCATGAGGTCGGCTTCGATGCCTTCAACTGCAAGGAGAGAATGAAGGATGACAAGTTAGTGTATTTTCTGTTCCTGTTTTTGTGGAATGGAAATTTTGAGCATATGTATACATTATATATATATGGTGGTTATGGTGAAGAGAGGCAAAGATGAATACATGCATGAACAGTTACTGTAGTTTTTTTTATTGCTGATGAAAATATGTATAGATAGATTTATTAACTGAAAGAAGCAGTAGCTTTATCAGAAGTTTCACTCATCAGAGCAGCCATATTGAAAGCTCTCCTTGTGTGCAGTTTGTGTGCAAATACTTGGCTGTTTCCACTGTCCTGTTAACTTCTGAACTAGTTAAAATGTGTTACTAGGGAAAATATTTCACATGGATACAGTGTTATTTTAGTTTCTTAGATAATCTTCATGTGAGCCTGAGTTGATATTAGAATTGTTAGTCCCTGCCTTGCCCATAGTGGTAAAGTTTGTGGATTGGATGTATTTGACAAGTGTTTTCATTGTATATATTTGTAAATGATACAGGACAAATATAGTAAAAGTATAGAGATGATTAAACTATATATTTTCCGACGTATTCTGACTACTATTGTGAGAAATACCAACAACACAACACTTCTATGTTGGTTGTGAAGGCAGCAAGAACAAGTAGAGTTGTAAATTATTCAAAGTAAATTGGAACATGGAAATGATGAAATCTAAAAATGTAGTAAACTCACAGTTCAATGAATAAGAAGCTTGTTCCATCAGTTAATTATCGAAGATATCTAATCATCAATCTTTTAGCCCCTGTTTGGAACGGGGATAGAATTTATTCTTGGGTATACATTTATCCGAGCATAAGTGAATATAAATAAGAATAAAGTGATTTTGTGTTTGATTGTGTTTTGAATTATTCTCGTTAGTTAACGTAAGAATAAATGTTTTGTTGTTTAGGTAAAATGTGAATAAAGTATGGATAAAGATTTATAAAAGGTAAAAAAATAATGATAGTTAATTTGACATGTGATTTATAAGATGTGATGACAGTTGATTTGACAGTGGGTCCACATATTCTTTGGGTGAAATAACCTAGGATAACTTTTATTCTAGGGGTTGATTGGAATCCATATACCACTTTATATCAGTTTATTTTAGCATATTTTATCCGGGGTTTATTCTCATTCCAAATATGGGCTTAGGACTCCGGAGTGCTTTTTAATATGGGCTTACCCCATGAAAAAAAATCAACTAATTGAAAGGCACATAGGTTCCTCCATTCAAGAAGAAATTATACCCGGATATCATAGAGAATTTTGCACAAATACAAACTTCATTTGGGTGAGTGGGATGTGTACATAATGCCTCTTTCTTTTTGTTTCATTTTTTCTTTTCCTGATTCTTTTGTGGAAGCCAAAATTATGGAAACAAGTAGACTGGGACTAATCTTTCATATATATATATATATATATAAAATAAATCTATATTAGTTTATGTGCTTGAAGAGATGGATAACTTGAGATTGTTATACTAAAAGGGTTGTAAGCGGGCTAAACGAATTGGTAGGTGAATTTATGAGACGAGTATGTGTTCAGACTTGGATTTGTTTTTATAACAATACAAAAATAAAAAACAAAATATGTTTTTATTGATCTAGGGTCCGTCCCAAGTATACCTATTGGGCTATAAATCAAGTGCTCAAATAAGGGGAAAAAATCAACTTTGGTAAAGTATTATGTATCAATTATTATAAATGAAACCACTCATCGTCTAGGTCCCGTAGCTCAGTTGGTTAGAGCATCGGTCTTATGAGCCGAAGGTCGCGGGTTCGAGCCCCGCCGGGACCATTGAAATTTTCTTTTTCGACCTTCCATGCTTTTGGTGCTGGCCATCTTGTACTGCTATCTTTTTTTGTGAAAATAAATTTAATTTTTCAATATATATATATATATACATTAGTTTTTTGCACTAGATATAATTTATATTCTGATAAATTTTAAATTAATAAAATCTAACACTATGAGCTATATCATATATTAGCATACATAATAAGAATATTTTAATAAAATTTATTACTGTTTAAAGTGAATTTATTTAAAAAAATTGATATTGTCGAGGGCTATTTTTCTCAACAAACAAAATAAACTATATTTATAAATTATTTCTTGTAAACTTTTGATATTGATATATAATTCTATATTAATTAAGATAATAATTCTAACAAATGGCAAAAAATTCAAACAAATGAACAAAGTTATTGACATATATTTGAGAAAGAATTTCTATTTTCATCCTCAACTCATTTTTTTTTTAAATCTTAATTTTTTAATTAAAAGTGTTTTCTCACGATATCACTCATAACATAATAGCATGTCCTCGTAAATCCAAAATTTCAATTTTAACGAAAAGTCAAGTCAACCCCATTCCTTCTCAACCCTCAAAACCTACATCATAAAAAAAGAATTTAAAAAAAATATTAAAACAAAACCACTCCATTAAAAAATAATAAATAAATTGCTCAACTTTGAATAATATGTAAAAGCCATTTTGAATGAAAAGGCCATTTTATATAAATTATAACACAAATATATATATGTTTGTTTCAATTATTGATAATTCAATGAGAGAAAAACCCAAAATAATAATAAAAAAAGAAATTGAAGGAGATACTTAAGGGAATAATATAAAAAATAAATGAATATACTACCATTCTGTAGGGGCAATAATGAAAATTAAAATTTTATAAATCAAAATTTTCTTCCATTTTATTCAATGTAAAAAATAAAAAAAGAATAAAAAATAAAGTGATACATAAAAAATAAAAAAAAAATAAAAAATAAAGTGATACATAAATAAACTGATTTCCTATGCATTATATTTAATTTTAATTATCTATAGTGTACGTTAAATTAAAAAAAAATTTATAAGCACTATATCTTAATTTTAAATTATTTATGATGTACTTGAAATTTAAAATTCATTAAAAACTGAATTTTCAAAAAAATTTGTCATTTTTAATCCTCATGTATTTCAAATTCAAAAAATGATTATTATATGCATCATATATTCAATTTTAGATTATTTTCTTTAAAATAAATAAAAATAAAAAATTTTATTTTACTTATTTATTTGTTAAAATTAAGATCTTTTATTCAGATAAATAAATCCCTATATAATAGGGATTCGATAAAAAAAAAATATATATAACCAAAATAGAAAAAAAAGTAAAAAAATTTCAAAATTATAGGTAATAAATAAATGTATAAAAAATCAAGATGAGATAAAAACAATAATGATTCCTAGACCCCAACTTCACATTCCCCATTATGTGGCAATAGGAAATTACCTATTATAGCCTCTAATTGATAACAACCTCTAAACAAGGAAAACGGTTTTGATTTATTCCTACGATTGCAGAGATTTCATTAATTACTGTATTTTCTTTTCCTTGCATCGTGTAAAATAATTCATTCCAAAACTTTTATTTATGCAACAATATTGATCGATTTTGATTTTCATAATTGAATTTGTTTATGAAGAACACATAGGAGCAGATCCAAAATTATACTTTTGAGGATTTGGAAGGCATAGATTTTTTTTTTTTTTTTCCAATTTAGATCTCACCTCAATGTCTCTCGGATCAGGTTTGACATTATTGGATTTGTAATCGAGTTGTGTTTTGCTGATTGTTTTTAATTTTAAACACAAATTTTTTTATTCATTAAATGTCATTTTCTACAGTTTGATTTGTCTTTGCTCCTATATCTTAAATGTAACAATCGATATTGTTACATTTTATATATGGATAGTTTGTATTTATTATTGCATTGTTGACAATGTAAATATTCATTTTTTATATTTATGTTATTTTTGTTACATTCGTAAATGTAACAATCAACCGCATGTGTATATTAATTTATATTTGTCACATTCATAGATGTAATACAAGTTACTGTTACATTTTTGTTACATTTTATTTCTAAATTGTTTAAACATTGCATGGAATGTAAAATATTTAGATAACACAAGTTACTGTGTTACATTCATAGATGTAAAATATTTGTCACATTCATAGATGTAACACAAGTTACTGTTATATTTTTGTTACATTTCATTTCTAAATTGTTTAAACATTGCATGGAATATAAAATATTTATGTAAATGTAACTGGGTAAATGTAATTGTTTGTTATATTTATGTAAATGTAACAGTTTTTATGTAAATCTTACAAATCGTTGTGAGAAATGTAAACATTTAAGAAATGTATTTGTAACTACCATTATAAAATGTAACTACTTCATATGGTAATTATATGTGTTTTTTATTTAAATTTGAATATAATAAATACTTGAATTTTTTAATATTCAGTTAATAACATTCTTAAAAAAAAAAAGAAAATTAATGTGGACAATAAGAATGTAAGTTTGATAAAAAAAAAAATTAGGCTATTTGAAGGATTTTGACAAAAACAATTTAGGTAACTTTTGGTGTAATCTAGGTTTAATTATAATTTAGATAAGGATTTTGAAATTTAAAATTTGAAATGGGTTAATGGATTTCAAAATAAGGGGATTTGGGTTAATGGGACAGATTTTGAATGAAGGGCAAATTTGTATTTTGTCATTTTATCATTTTTGAAAAGTCAACAAGACAACCAATGAGATGATGACACCTCATGGGGCTTATGAGTGAGGCTTATATTTTGGGGCTGAGTATCATCACTGAGATAAAAAATACAAATAACCAAAACAGAAAAAAGTGTAGATATAATTTTGATGATGTTAATTATGATAATGAAAACTAAATAAATCCTTTTAAAATAGGGATTGATAAAAAAAAATATAACAAATGAATCGAAGAAAAATAAATGAATAAACATTAAAAAATCAGAAAAATATAAATTATTTGCATTAATTATGATATATTATCAATGAATTAAAAAATATAATTAAAATTAAAATAAATGGGGGGATATGTTAAAGTATGAAAAAAATAATATATCAAAATTTAAATATAAAAAGCTATTTTTTACTATTATTCTTTTTTTATTAGATTTCACATAAAAAGGTTAAAAAAGGAATATATTTTATTTATCATGATTTTAGAATTAAAATAAAAGTAGACTATTATAGCTTATCTTTTATTAATAGACAAATAATTTTCTATAAAATAGGGATTAAATAAAAAAAATACGAATAAAACCAAAAGTGAAAACAAAAATTTGGAAAAAATTTACATTATTTTTAACGAAACATGTTAATTATGATAACAAATGAATAAGTAAAAATAAATCCCTATAAAATTTGGACTAGATAAAAATTATAACAAATATGACCATTTTTTTTAGATGAAAATATAAGATTCCTATAAAATAGGAATTATCATACAAAAAAAATAGTCGGTTCTTTAATTATAATCCTTTATACAAAATTATTATTATTATGTATGATTCTAACATGATTTTAAAATTTCACATTATAAATAAAAAATTAAACAAATAGTAAAAAAATTAACAATAATAAATCAATGAACATATTAATGCTTTATGTAATCAAAATAAATTAATCCAACATACTATGAAACTAAACCTTATAATATCAAATCATGAACATGAAATTTATAATAAATAGTTAAATCGAATTTAATGTAATTCTAGAAAAACATATCTAGAAAAGAAAATATAAAGATTAACATCTGCAACTAATAAAAACAATAACAACTACATATACGAAAATTAATTAGAACAAACAATCATGAACATGAAATTAAAAATAAAATTTGATAGATGTAATTATGGAAAGACAAATCCAAAGGAAATTAAAAATTATTGTGATATTACCTAATAAAAAAACTTCCAGAAGAATTTCATTGCAGACCAATGATACAAATAAGTATTTATAATGTATTTGATATAGAATTTCTGATGTAGAATTTTATTTAGAAAGATAACCATGCAAAAGATATGTGAATTTTTTTAAAGATAACTGTCTAAATCTATGGTGTAATAATGTAATATGATACAGATAAGTATAAATTTCAAATTTTAAATCTATTAGTAATAAAACAATTGATTAAAGGATAAAAAAGAGAAATAAAAATATTGGGTCACATAATTTTTTAATAAGTAAGTTAAATAGAAAAAAAATAAAAATAAAAATTATGTGTGACTAAAAAATTGAAAACAATGGAATGAAAGAAAGACCAAAAAATACAAAATATGTAATGTATGAAATATAACATGTACATTGATTTTATTATTTACAAAGTCAAATAATAAATAAAAAATATGAATAAGTTTTAAAAATTAAATAAAATATTTTTTTAATAAATTTATGGTGTAAAAATAAACCTGAAAAAGCTGGATCACATCTAACAAAAAATAAATAATTATTGTTTTATCATATCACAATCTTATTAGATCAGATTGTATCATTGAATAATTTTAAAAATTTAAAATTTAAATAAATATATTAATATTAATAATTAAAAAATTGATTAAAGAATACAAAAGATCTTATTAGATTAGATTGTATCATTGAATAATTTTAAAATTTTAAATTTAAATAAATCTTTTACTCTTGAGTAATAGATATTTACAACTATTTGGGATTTAAGGGTAAAATGATCTAGAACATGTATATTGGACCTCAAGTTATAAAAATTTACGTGAAATTATGCATGTTTATAAAAACTGTCAATGCTACTTGACCAATTTTCCAAGTTTGTTTTCTATGGTCGGTTGATTTTCCAAGTCCTTTCTTCATATCCGTCGTCTCTCTATAATAAATACACGTATATTCCAAGATGGGACAGGATCCCATCGATTTCTATTAATTCTCGGATAAAAGACCACATTTTCAAAATTACTATAACCTTCTGATAATAACAAGTCAACAGATCTTCCCTATAGATTCTCCATAAATCACTTTCCAATATATCCATGACGCGCTTTGGCTGGCAAAGCAACAGCCCATCCTAAGAAAAGCCAGCTTTTTTTTGTTCTTCTTCTATTCCCCCTTCTTTACAGGCTGACCCATCCATATCTTCCCAAAAATAATTCCTCTGTTTATTATTCTGGAAGAGAGAGAGAGAGAGGGAGAGAGAGAGAGAGAGACAGAATGGGAGATTTCGAGAAGCAGGTGAAGGAGAGGGCGAAGGAGCTGAAGAACCTGTTCCAGAAGGGAATGCAAGTGGTGGGCCAATCCTGCAAGAGAGGGTGGTACAAGGTCAGGAACATGAGGAGGGGCTAGTGTTCATCATCAATGTTTGGGTTCCATGTGATTCTATGTTTCTCTTTTGATTCCAACCGATTCTGTTTTATTTAAGTTTTATTAATATTAGATGCTTTATCATGGTTGGGTTTTATCGGAGTTGTCTGGTTTCCTTTGATGTCATGATTGATTTGTATTAGGTACTCAAATGCAAATAAATTAACCATATATTACATTCTTCATCATGTACTGTTATATAAAGAGTTTTAGTCTTTCTTTAATAGAATAAAAATTTAAAGGTTTCATTATTATTTCTCTCTTATTCTACCATGGTATCAGAGCTATCTAAAAAAGAATCATAGATCCATAAAAAAATCACCGTAGCACTGTCGTTTCCGTCGGCATATCCCGTGATTCTACACCACACGTCGGATCTCATACATGATTCTACGCAACATATCAGATCTGATTTCACGTAACATTTGGTGATCATACACGTGCTATGCTGATTTGGCGAGATCTCATACGCGGATTTCACAAAACAATAACTTGTTGAGATATTAATCTTTGATTGGTTGAGGATATGTGGGAGCAGAAACCATCTACATCAGTTTGGATTGATTTCACGTACTGCCTTGAATTAAGTGAGAAACGTGTGAAGTTGTCTTCTTTCCCGGACTGCGACGGATTTGAGTCTGGGAACTATGCACAGTTGATCATTATTTTCATCAATTAAGAGACAAAAATAAATTTATTATCAATTCTAACTTATAATTTTTTCAATTGTATCATCTTTCATTCCTAATGCGTAGTTGATCGCTCCAACTAGTACCCACATTTAGACGCTTGAATCATCATAAAACATATTCATATCAGCTCTCAAATATTAATATTTGCATCTAAAAGATGCAAGAGTAAATACGAACATTAAGATATCTGATCTATTTACATGTTTATTTTAGTCCATGTTCGATGTATATGCTATGCATTTTTTTCGATCCATCATGCCTGATTTCCTATGAAGAAACTCTGAAAAAAAGAACTTTAGAGGTTCAGAACATGGAAGAAAGTTGGCTTTAACACAACACCTTGAGCCTTTTGGATTGCAGATTAATAGAATTCAACTAAATGTAGAGATGTGCTCATGATCCTTGGGTGAGTCTCTGCGTCTCTTCTTGACTGTCAAGTGTCTCCATAAGGAGGGGTGGAGCGTATTGCGCAGTCCCTTGATGCTCCTCTGCATCCTGACAGAACGACAGGATGATCGTATCGATCGCCATCTCCACCACCGCAAAGAAAAGAGTAGAGACCACGTAGCCAAGTCCCCAACAAACCTGCATGTACAATAGTTGGACTTGTCAGAAACTAAAACCAAGTATAATCAATATATATACTAACATTATGGTAATGCTTGGAAACATGTTTGAAAATGAGATTTTCACTTAAAGCTGCCTTTTGAAATTAGATTCCGAGGAAGCATAATTATATAAAATTTCTGAAAAGCTCATTTTTTCATTGTTTATAATTAAAATCTGTTTTTTTGCTTTCTTCAAAAGGTCAGACCACTTGGGGGAAGTTGGAACCTGCCTGGGTTAAGTATGATTTCTGCTTCACATGACTTGTGGAATTATGGAAGTGGAAATATTAAATATATAATAACTCCACAACAAGTTATATTTCCCCCTAAAGACCAACAATTCAAAATAAAACTTCCTGGAAGAATATGGGATAGAAATTTAGCCCTCTGTTCAAAGATCAATCAAGATTAGAAAACCAGACAGAACTTGTGAAAGCTCACCAAAACTGGAAAAAGTGGAGAAGAGATCTTGTTATGCGCAGAACTGTACTTGTGGGTGTCCAACATAAGAAATGCGAAAACAGCACTGAAGAGGCTGACGCATAACTTGCCAAGGAAGAGAATAACATCACCAATAACATTTACTTTTCCTATACGCAGAATGTTGTTCATTATCAAGCCTGTCGCTATCACAGAAGCCTTGCAGAAACTTTTACCGGTTATCGCGATCTGCATAAGAACAAGAAATCATAGAGATTAAGCCAATTCAGCATTCATAATTGAGAACAAAGAATCATTTTGCAGAATGTAGTAGATGATATACAATAACCCCATGTTGTCACATGCTTATGTTGCACTGGAAAAAAAAAATTTGCTTCAGTATATACGCAGTAGATGTAATTTTAAAGTTTACCATTATGTATGTATTGCGATTCACCGATTTGATGGTCCACTCTATGCCTCCAAGACAGCACTTAGAAGAATATGATGTCACTTTCCCTATCCGGCTGAGGGGTGCAGAATCAGTATATTTCAGTCTACGACGTATTGATTCGAGCATAGAGCGAACTGACTCAACGATAGATACAACAAGAGAACCCAACGCAACAGAACCAAGGCTATAACGCATGAGCCTCTTCATCGAGGAAAATACAGGGAGAAATGGAATTTCCTGCTGCATTAAACAACTTCTTCACTGATTAACAAGAAGAAACACCGAAGTAGTGAAGATAATATAAATTAGAGGACTAGTAAAAAAAATTCTCACACCACAATCATTTTTATATTGAAGGATCAGAAGCATTATAGATATAAACGTTGAAGATTAAAAATAATGGAATTCCATTTTAATATTTATTTTTGTATTGTTATAAAAAAACAGTTTATCTGTTCTGTAAACCATAATATGATTGTTAACTTATTTCTTGGAAAGAAATATTTCTTCTCATTTTTAAGGTTAACAATCATATTATGGTTTAAGAAGTTTATAAAAATACAAAAAAAAAGGAAAAATAGTCTATCAAATCCTTTTTTTCTCAAATTTTTTATTTCACCTGAAAAGATGTACTGTGGAGCTTAGAAAGTCTTTGTATCAATCAAATATTTTATAAGGATTGCATAGGGCAGTGATCATCGATGGTCAACAACATATTCAGTTAACTAAATATGAGCTTAATTAACAACTTGGCATTCTGAGTCATGATGTGGTTTGGAACTCACCGATATCTCACCACGACCCCAATAATAAGAAGCAACAGATCCAGCAATGACAGTTGAAGAACATGCAACAATGAATTGGGTTACCCAGTAACATCCAAACAAGTGGAATATGATAGCAACAGCTATATGAGGAGTGTAGTGGATCCTGTAGCCACAGCAACTATCACAGTTTACTCTGTTGATCTTAAGGTCATATGCACAGCAATCTTGACAATCATTTTGCAGGATCTGACCAGAGCTGAACAGATGAAGTGCCGCAGAAATCCAGAACATGTAAAATATCACAAGAATAATATATGGTATAACTGGAAATACAATGAGTGCCTGAACTTCGCCTATGACCTTTGCAGCAACCTGCGACCAAGTTAGAGCAGCTATAATGCTCAGGTTTTACTTCCAAATAAAAGAATAAAGCAAAGAAATGCATATGTTAACCAATGTCAAATTTTCATTGCTAGGAGCAGCTAATATAGGGGATCCCACAAAAATCCTGCTAGATTTTATAGAAATTTTGAACACAAAAAAAAGATGTGCAATTTGAATCTCACATTAATTGATGAGCTTAGGAGCAAGAGAAACTTTATACAGGCGTATTAGGATACATTTCCTTAGCCATTTCTCACTGCATGTATTGAAACATGGGGAATATTTGAGCTAGCTTACCTTCAAAACAGATGTTGCCATAAGAATACGACGGACAATTGCTATTGTGGATAAAATGCAAACAACCATCACAATTGTCATGAGAACAGTGGCAACACGTAAATGATTAAGTTCCTGAAACAAACAATTATGAAAAATCAGCTAATAATCAGATGGAATTAAAATGACATCAGATAATAGAGACACACCCTTCCAGTTGTGCTATAATAGGGATCTCCCACACCAATAATTGAGGATATGGCATCATTTCCAATCCACCCAGCTGAAATAGATAAATTCATGAGTAAAGGAAATCACATGCTCTGTCAGAATAGATCAAGTAAATATTAGTTTCTAGCAAGAAAAAAAAAACGAATTATGTTCCAAGTTACCTCTGGCCCCATACGTTAAACTAAAACCTTAAAACAGTGTGTTTGCAACTAAAATTATATTAAAAGTATGATTCATTTTGTTGTGAAAAAATCATGGCAATGCATTTGATCATAGTTCAATAAGAGTTGGGCAATATCAGCAGAGTAAAGTAGATATTATAATTAACAGTTTAAATTGTGTTTAAATTTAATTCCGTAAAAACAGTTTAAATTTGAAATTGAGTGCCAAAGAGGAGTTTTATTAAAAAATTACCAAAATAGCCATTGGGATTTAGAGAGCTATATTTGGTTTAAAATTGGTTTTTTTTTTTTTTCTTCTCGAACAAACAGATGCATGCCTGTGTTCATGAGCAAAATGATGAAAAAATTATTCTCTAGTTCTATCACAAACCCATCATATGTCAGGAGGACAAAATTTCTATACAAATGAATAAGAGCATGGTAAGAATATACAAATGATTAAATGAAAGCGCATCTGGTGTAGTGGTATCATAGTACCCTCCCACGGTACTGACCAGGGTACGATTCCCTGGATGCGCATTTATGTTCTTTAATTTTTCTCTTGATTTTTATTTTGAATTGCTGTTTGTTGGATCAAAGCAAACACGGACGGTTCTCTTTCGGAGCAGGATATGGGTTCCTCCTTCGGGATCACTTGGGTCTTCTGATCAAGGCAGAGGCAGCAAAGACTTCCAGGCAGACCATCAACCATTTAGAGCTAATGGTAATCTGGCAATGCATGAAATTGGCATTGGAGCTTGGCATTCAAAGTCTTTGGGTGGAAAGCGATTCAAAAGTTGCACTATTGTGGGTCACTACATGCTACAAGGTGCCATGGACAGTGCGAAGGCTGGTAAATTCAATTCGAAATGACTGCATCTCCATCTTCAACATTAAGTTCTCACACATCCATAGGGAGGGAAACTGCCCGGCAGATTTTCTTGCCAGCATGCAAGGTCATCTGGGGGTAACTCAGTTCAACCCATCTCATGGTTGGCTAGAACTGAAAGCTCTCATTGACAGAGATAGAAGTGGAATTCCATATCTCAGGGAAAAGCTTATGTAGCCTTACTTTATATTACTGTTGTTGTATTGTAATTGACCTCTCTTTCTTTTTGAATAATCAGGTGGTTTGAAAAAGGGTGGGGCGGATGCACAAATTCAGTTTACTGAGTTTGTTCCCTCGCCACACCCTTCTTTCCCTCCAACCTGGTTAAAATGGCATCTCATTCTAACCACTGGCATCTTTTGTACATTTGCCATATAGTTTTCAAGACTACAATTTTGGACTTACCAACCAAAAAAAAAAAAAAAGAATATATGACTGACCTTTAGTGTAGAAGAACATTGTAACTCCTATTATGAGAATGTTGAAGACAGAAACTGTTATCCATGTCATTCCAGCAACAAAATGCTGAATCATTAGTAGCCAGATCACTGACAAAAATAAAGGGAGTATTGCACCACACACAATTAACACTGGCCACGTCTTTCCAATATCTGCTACATACCTCTGCAAGTCAAGCAAAAGAGCAGAATGTAAGCAAAAAGCAAATGTTGTCTACACCACCACCAGTCAAACAATGATATAATGGAAACACTAATGCAGGCAATCAATATATTTGCGTTTAATTAACAATTAACATAACTACTTAGCACAGATGAATGGAAAAACATATTTGACAGGTGAAAGCAAAGAGTAGATCACACAAAACGAAAAGGGCATTTGTCATTTGATAGCATGCAAATTACAATTTATTTCTATTTTTCATGTTATATACAGTTCAAAGTTCTTCAGTTTTTTTTTTTTTTTTATTTAGTCTCCGCGTCATTTCTCTTGAATCAGAAGTCTTCGACTGTAAATTTAATTGACAATGAACACATACTTTTTATGTTCTTCAAGATGAAAGGGTGTTAATTAAGCAATCTCAGCAAATGATTGGTAAGGCACATTTGGCTATAGCAAACCCCAGACAAGAGCTTGATAACCAACATACTGCAAAGAAATCGATTAAACTAGTTTAAAAAGCAATGTAACCCTTTGTGTGGCAAGAAAAACACCAAACTGGATTGCTAGCACGTCATGTACAAAAATCTCTCACATTCACTCAGAGTAAGTGCACCACAAGAATTTCAATCTAAAACAACACAATAAAAATTCCATCAAAGAAATTCCCAACCTTTAAGACGGCCGAGGGGGAATTGATGGCCCTATGAATAGTTTTATCAATAATGATGTTCTCATCAATATTCACCCCACCCATCTGCTGCCAATGCCGCATAGAAGCATTCGAGGCGCGTGCTATGATTTGGCAGCTCCACAAAACTAAACAAACCAATAACCAAGAACTCAAGTTTCTACATAAAAACAATAGCAACAACACAACCAAATTCACAAAAACACACTAAAAACTGAAAAATCTCTCACCATTAATACTGGGGAAAATGACAGGGTAGCAAGGCCCCTGGAGCCGAAGAGTGCTATTCCTCATGTCAGGTGTGAGGAACTCGTAATAATCGTAGTTCCGATCGATCCACTCATCGATTGTCAGTTTGATGTCCCCCTCCGGATAATCGCAAACCCAATTCAGTGAATCCTCCGAAGCCGTCGGACACTCCATCAAACACACACCCCTCGCATCACCCAACCTGAACCGGGTATCCTTGAACCCACTCTGATAAACCTGGTTTGGGTTCATCCAGTACTTCACCTCCAATTCACGGAGATCCGGATCTCCGTGTCTGTCCCCACACACATTCCCTTTGTAGTCCAACCCATACGTGAGCCTGCACAGACTCAACTCGAAAAATCACAAACTAGAACTCAAAAAGGAGAGATTTTTACAGTGACCCAGACCTGAGTGGGTTTCCCTGGTTGAAGGCGAAGCTTGAGTTGACGATCATGGCGACCCAGAAGGCGATGAAGATGAAGAGGAAGACCAGGTCCCTGCACTTCCTGTTGTGGTGCATGATTCCTCCGCCGGTTCCGTCTTGTGGGCCCTCCTGTTCTGGCCTGCCCATCGTCGGGTACCGACCTATGATCGCCCCCAGTGGTCCCCCCATTGTTCTTCCCCTCTCTTTGGTATCTCTTCTTCTGAAGTAGAGATAGAAGAGATATCTACTCTATCTCCTGGTCATACAAGAAATTACACTGCTCTACTCCATCTTCTGCTTCCTTGTTATAGTGTGATTGTAGAGAGAAGGGGGAAGGGGGGAAGGTAACAAAGGGTGGGGAACAGAGACAGAGTGAGTACTGCTTTGCTTGTTTTATGAGTGCATGTTGTCTGTATGTGTGTGTTGTGAGTGGGAGAAGCAGTGGAAATGTTTAGTGTGAAATGGAAATGTTGTGTTGTTTGTTTTTATTGCTTTTCGGTGGTTCCTCCAGCTCGGCTTCGACAATCGGGTCTACAAAATGCGGAATTCCATTGAATAGTTGATTCTGTATGGTCGGATGGGACTGTCTCTGCGTCGGCTCAGCACGGATTTCCAAGCACACAACACTTCTTTCCTTTTCTTTTAACTACTACAGTTTTTAACTAAAAAAATTCGAAAGAGAGACATAAGCTATTTTGGGGTTTATACATATTCTAGGAATTGATGACTTTATCAATGGAATAAGAGATTTTGTGTTTAATTGTGTTTTCAGTTATTCTCATTGAGAAACATAATAATAAAGATTGGAGTGTTTGGTTGATGAAGAATAAGATGTGAATAAGTTGATTTGACACGTGGGTTCTATTAATGTATAAGAGGTGATGATAGGTGATTTAATGTGATGACATGTGATTTGATAGGTGGATCCCCTTATTCCAGTGGAGGAATAACTCAATTCTATGGGTGGACTTGGAATATAAATATCAGCTTATTCTCTCCTAATTCCGCATAGCTATACCCCTTTATTCCCTCTACCCAAACACCTTTTTTGCCTTATTCTCCCCTATTCCACCTCTATTCCACCCCTATTCCTCTAGCCAAACAACCCAGAAGTAATTATTGATAGGATCCAACCAGTGTAATTTTTACCTTTCAGTAAACTCAAAAATATTATTGATAAAACTGTTATGTTTTATAGATTACAAATTTTTTATTTATACTAATTGCATAAAAATAATAGAATCAGGATCACTAATTTATACTAATTAAAAGATTACTAAAAATTATAGAATCAGGATAACAGTTATTCCTGATTCTACTAGATCCTAGATGATCATCAGAATTAATGGAGATCAATTCTGACTTATTAGCAAAAAGAAATCGCAATTAACAAAATTGTTAATTTGAATGCCTAAAAAAAGAAAGTTTTGAAAACGGATGATTTGTAGTGACATGGCTACTATTTTTGAATATCTCCTCGATATTTATCTATGTCCACGTAAAATTTATGAAAAAAAAAAAGTTTCCTATAAAATCAGTAAATCTCCTAAAGTCTCTATCTATTAGACAAAATTTATTTCAGTCTCTACTGAAACTAATCAGATCTGTTATTGACTCTAATTTAAAATTTACTTGATAAATTATTGTAATACACTAACTAGATTTGTGGTTGATTTTAAAGAGATTTACTGATTTTACAGATATTTTTTTCGATTTTCATAAGTTTTCAGTGAGTTATATCGATTTTTCCCATTTCTTTTTACCATTGGTGAGTAAAAAAGATAGCAGAAGAATATTTAAGAAAAGGCAGGGACATTTTAGAATCTTCAGAAAAAAAAGGTAGAGACATTTTTGAGATCAAAAAGACTAAATCGAAT
Organism: Acorus gramineus; assembly: GCA_030737835.1. Taxonomy (NCBI): domain Eukaryota; kingdom Viridiplantae; phylum Streptophyta; class Magnoliopsida; order Acorales; family Acoraceae; genus Acorus; species Acorus gramineus. Next base: position 11,482,878 of record CM060857.1, read on the forward strand.
TTTTTATATTTTGTAAAAGCTTATTTAAATGTATTTATTTAAACAATTTAAATGAGGGGCTATATTAGCTAGCTGTACATATTTTCTAGAGATTTATAGTCATTTTTAATTTTACATGACTAATAACGATCTAGCTAACTTTACATGAAGTTATATCAGTTTTTTTTCCTTGGAGTAAAGTAAACTCTTAATCACATATATGTTTAATTGTTTTTAAAGAAATAAAATAATGAATGAATTTAAAACACTAGTTATATATAACATTAAAAAATGATGAGAAATAAATAAAACGACAAAAGTCTATGAGGGCGATGCGAAGGACAATGCTACGTCGATCCCAAGAACATTAATTTTTATAAATTGTATATTTTATCTTCCCGTATGACGTGTGACATTAGGTTATTCACTTCTGATAACTATATTAAGATAGATAACAATTCAGGCTAAATAAATAACTTTTTGTTTGGTTATCTTTTTTGTTATTTTTATTAGGAAACGTAAAAATGACTTTTTTGTTGTTTGATTCACCTTGGATAAAGTGATGATAAATGGTTGATAAAGGATGAATAAGAGTTTATGATTTTTTAAATGACAATTATACCCTCTGGGAATAGTGTGAGAGATATATAATTGATTTGATCGATGTGACAGTTTTTGAAATCTGCATGAGTCTGTTAGGTGAGATAAATTTTTTAAATGACAGAGAAGGGTATTTTTATCCATTGGCATAGATAAGCCTTGATAAGCAATTCAAACATTTCTTTAAAATCATTATCAAGCCTTATTCTAGCTTATCTAGACATAACTATCGAGGTTTATTCTATCAAAACAAACAACTTTTTTTTAGCTATTCTCATCTATTCTTTATTATTCTGACCTTATGTTCCACGCCATACGGGAGGTACGTGTTTTATAAAAATTAAAAGATACGTACAAACCAATAGCATATACCGTTTCCCTCCGTTTGAGTAACGGGTTAAACGAGAATAAAAGTGGTATAAGGGTGGTATAAGAATGGATAGAGAAAATGACTGTTTGTTTATAGGGTATAACTTGGTATTACTAAGCCAGTTTAAACGAGTATAAGAGAGTATAACAGTTCTAAGTAACCCTTACGATAAACTATACTCAGTTTATCTATTCTTATGGATAAATAGGGCTCACCTATAAATAAATAAAAAACACATCTCATCACATCAAATCACATATCATCACCTCTTATACATCAATAGAGCTCATATGTTAAATCAACTTTTTATATTTTATTTATATTTTATTCTTCATCAACCAAACAATTCAACCTTTATTCTTACGTTTTCCAATGAAAATAAAAAAAACACAACCAAACAGAAAATCTCTTATTCATGTAGAATTGTTATCTATACTGGCATGTTTATCTATCCAGAATAACTCAATTCATCAATTCAAACGGGGCCAAATTTTTTAAAGAAAAAAGGAGAAATTGTTCAAATACCCCTTGATTAAGGGTTTAATTTGTTTTTTACCCTTGAACTTTTTTTTATTTTTTATTTACCACTGAAATCTGATCTTTTTTTTTTTCTGCTCCTAGATTTGTGCCACCTCATTTTTTATACTTAAACCACCCCATCTGTAAATTAGTATTACATTTCTGTAATCAGTTATTACATTTCTGTAATTTACATGTCCTTAGTTTAGTTCTATGTATGATATTACATATTTGTTGTGTAAATTATAATTTTTGTAATTTTTATTGTAATTATTATAAAAATAATAGAAGATATTACATTTCTATTATGTAAATAGTAGATTATGTCATTGGGCATCACATTGAAAATTTTTGTTGTAGTTATTATGTAAATGTTAATTTCAGTAATTGTTAAGTACATGGATCAAAAAGTAATTTTATTAAATATTACAATTGTGCATAAATTTTTAGTTCAAATTCATGCTATTACTAATTTTGTTTACATTGCTAAATAAAAATTTATTTAAGTGTTTGATTGTTGTATTTTTGATATAGATTGAAAAACTCGTTCTTCGTTATGAAGTACATTGAATGTCTAGTTCGATAATCTTGTTTCATTTTACCCAAGAGAACATGAAGATGATTAAGGGAGAGATAACAATTAATCATTAAGATTTGAAGAAAATGTCGTAATTTAAATAATTGATGTATCTATTTTAACGAAACTTTGAGATTGCATCTATAACAATTTTGTGTACATTGAATACATTTACAAATGATAATGTAATGACATTGAGAATGTATATATGATAATTTTGTGTATAAACATCTTTTCATACTTTAATATTTTGTAGATAACTATTAAATATATATAACTATGTGTATAATTTCTATATGTATCACATTATATTTCTGTGTTTCTGTAACTCTGTTTGTAAGGAATAGTTCGAGTATTATGAAAATTCAGAGACAAAAAAAAAAAAAAAACCAGATTTTAAAGGTAAATAAAAAATAAAAAAAATCCAGGAGCAGAAAAAAAATTTAACCCTTAGTGAAAGGATATTTGAACCATTCCCTCAAGAAAAATGTAGTACAGGTTTCATTTATTAATGATGTTTCATTAATAAAATAAGACTATACAAGGGAAGGGACTATTTAGGATTTGAATATGAGGACCACGTGTAACATCACAAAAAAAAAGACATTTATACAAACTTTATTATATACATCACAGCTCGTCATGTCATTTATCTAACGTTTATATGCTTAATTAGATGAATAATGTATTTTTTTATGCAAGTGGATATAAACAATTTTTTGCATAAATATATATATGTGGTAAACATTAAAATATCTCTAAACATTTAAAATACCTAAATCATAAATCTTATATATATATATATATATATATATATTTGTTTGCAATAAATAGTTGCGTATAAATATATCAAAATATATGAGAATAAACCGGTATTAATATCTCGGGTCCCCTTGAAATGGTGCCACTCATTTTATTCCATTGATACAAGGAAACTTACTTGTCAAATCATTTTTTCATATTTAAATTATTATTTACATATTATTCATTTTTTATTCACAATTTATACATGATAAGAAAAACTTCATTATTACATTTTCTCAATAAAAATAATTAAAAACATAACATAACATATAATAAATTATTATACTTATAATTGTTTATACTGTAATAATTATCTATACCTATTTGTTCGTTATAAAAAAGGTTTCAGCCCTAATTTCAATCCACATATTTTTTATTTTTTACAAACCGAGCTTTGAGAAAGTCGGCTAACACCCCCATCTCCGTAAAGAAGAACCAAAGATTAAATCCTAGAGGTATCAATATTCAAAAAAAAATTTATATACTTCATCTAATGAAATATATTTTTTAAAAAATTAAAATATATACTGTAATAAAGTATATGGATATATTTATAAAAAAAATATAATTTTTATTATCAAAATATATATTTATATAATGCTAATAAAATATATAAAATTATAATTTAAACTGAAATAGAGACTGTGAACAAAAAAGAAAAAAAAAAAAGGGACAGATATTCCACCAACACTATTGGTCCCGTTTTGATTCCAACAAAATAAAGTCCACAACTGAAGCAGTGGATCGTGACACAACGCAGAAAAAGCAGGATAAGAACACAACGTTTCGTCTTCTCTTTCAACTCTTCCAAGGACGGAACCGAGGACCATGGGCGGCGGCGGAGGCGGAGTGATGAAGGACCTGCGGTCGAAGGAGGAGCTGGACAGGGTGATCCGCGGAGGAGAGTCCGTTATACTGCACTTCTTCGCGGGTTGGTGCGAGGCGTCGAAGCAGATGGACCAAGTCTTCGCCCTCCTCTGCACCGACTTCCCCCTCGCTCACTTCTTTCGGGTCTCTCTCTCTCTCTCTCTCTCTCTCCAAAAAAAAAATTGAATTTTTTTAAATCAGAAAAACATCAATTCGACCTTTTGGTTATAAAATCACATGTGGTTTGTTGTTTTTGCGCAATTGAAGATAAAGATGAAATCATTGAACAAAGAGGTTTTTCTATGGGTCTTAATGAATGATCAATATGTTGGGGCCCTTTTTCGATTTGGGTTGTGGTGTTCATTGTACTTGGGGAATATTTGATTGGAGGTTTTGATGATTTAGTGTTCCATTGTGTAAATTTTACCTTTTTTTTTTTTTTTAATGAACTGAGTGTGGGAAATATGATGTTCTTGTGATTTTTGCTTTCAATTATAAGGACCTTAGAAATGAGTGGTTTGCTTTCCACCATTCAATGGGCAGAAGACATCTTCTAGTTGAGATTGAAAAATCTAACCTTTGTGCGTGCGTGTGTATGTTGCGCGATCATCGTTCTTTTGATTGAATTTATATGTTATTCCTTGTATCAATTAGTTTAAACCATCTGTTCTCACTGTGTTTTAGTGTTTTTTTTTTTTAAATAAAAATTATAGATGTTAGTTATTTGACATCAGCGATTTTTGACACTGTGTTTTAGCAGTTTATTGTTCTCTTTCAAAAGTATATGAAACCAATATGGTTTTAAGTAATTGTTGTATTATATCTTGTTTGATAAAAAGAATTTGAATTATGGTTCAGAACACAACTCTTGTATCCTATCTCATGAAGTCTCGAACACATGTATTATATGGTATGGTATCTCTAAGACATCTCAAAATTTTGATGTAATAAAAAATGAACATGAGCCATGCCGGATATGAATATAGATTGTTGAGAAGAGCTCTAAACCCATATATGGAGTCTTCTATTTAATTTAGATTATCTTCTTCTTCTTCTTTTTTCATGCGCATTCAGGAATTTGGGTTCCAGATTATGGTTTTATGCAAATCAGAGTTTTGCTGTCATATCTTGTAGAATTCTTTGATTTTCCTTTTTTTTTTTTTAAATATTATTGTTGGTGTCTTCATTGTTTTATTGATTGATAGATTATAATTGTTTTTCAGGTTGACGCTGAAGAACTACCAGAATTATCAGAAGCATATTCTGTTTCTGCTGTGCCTTATTTTGTTTTCTGCAAGGTATGGGTGTATCATTATGATCATTAATCCTAGTATATTACTGATGAATGATGATTATGTATCCTTTCAGAAAAGGGGTATACAAATAGGAGGCATGTCCTTGCAGTAGATAGGTTTTATGACCTTTCTATCAATATGGGATAAAATACTAGATTACTGGAAGAATAACCTTCCGGAAAAAAAAATGAGGCATTGCATTGAACAATCAGGGTTTCACTTTCACCAGAGGTTCCACTACAAAAGACCTGGATTCTAATACATATACGAATTTCTCTATGTAGCCTATTCTCCAGATGTAGGGTTTGTTGATTCTTCCACAGAGGAAGAAATCCTTTTTATGTTCGTATGATCGAATTCACTGATTCAGCGCTCAGGAGTGTCTTTGTAAGTCAGACAGTTGAATGACTCTGGTTGTATTTTGGTCACACACTCGTCCACCCACCAGGTCAACGACATTAGCCAACACAAAATACATTTGGACTAACAATCTTCTTCCTTGATAATTCTGTGTCAAAACCTTAATATAAAAATGGGAAAGAGTTTTTGAAAGAGATGAAAAACAATTCTGGTCAAATAGAAAAACTATCATCAATTTGGATAAGATTATATGTTTTTGATCTAGTTGTGAATGTAATCACGAGGTCAGATTTCATCTTCATATAATTTATATTTTATTTTGTCTAATAGTTTTCGTGATACCTTTCATGTTTTTTCTCCTTCAGTTCTACGTGATATTCAGGCAATTATGTTTGTATTAGTAGATTGACAACGTCAAGTGTACGTAGGGTGTTTAAAGCAATCAATAATTAGATGAGACAATCACTTCTGCCTTTTCTCTGTCCTGTTTTAATGGTTGTTAAATTGAGGGAACCTGCTAGGTAGATACAGAGTTCTCTTACAAGATTGAAGGTATGAAACTATAAATCTTTCATGTCTTTCTTCCTTGCTTTTGTGGTTGTTTGTAATTCTCTTTTTATGCATTTGTAAATGGCATGTTGTCGAGCTGATTCACTCTACATATACACATACATGGTCTATTTTATAACATTAGAATGTGTTTGACACAGTATTGCTTCTCTAATTACGCGATTGTATAATAGAGGATGGTTTCCACGTAATGATTTGACATTTGTTCCTTAGGTTTCCAACTGGTTTTGCATCAATATTTAAAAAAAATTGCTAGCTGTGCTTTCTTTAATTCTGATGTTTCGGTTTTCATAAATTGCAAATTGGATGTTGTGAAATGCTTCTCTTACCCATCTGGTTCTGCTCTTGTTAAGCGCTTGCTGTCATTTGGTTTAATGGTATGTTTTGGTGCACCTTCTCAGAAACTAGAAAGTTGAGATTTCTAGAATACCGTGAGTTGGATTTTGAAAATTATTAAATCCACAGTCTGAGATTTCTCCAATGCTATGATATCGATGGTTACTTGGTGCATGTCTGTGGGAATATCTAGCTTTCGTTTAGTTCTTCTAATAGTGTTTGTATATGCATTTTTATGGAGATTTCTGAAACATAGTTCTATTATCTGAGTTTTTCTCACTGGAATGTATGGAGTGATCACCTAGTTTGTAGTTTAGATTTATAATCAAGTGTAATCCATATCCAAATGATAGCTCGGATGACGCTTTAAAACCTTATTTACAGATCCCAGCTTTCTTTCTCAGGATGGTAAAACCATGGATACACTGGAGGGTGCAAACCCGTCTAGTCTGGCCAACAAAGTCGCAGAACTCACAGGATCCATCGACCACACAGACTCTGCTGCTCCTGCTAGCCTTGGAACAGCTGCAGGGCCTGCCGTCCTCGAAACTGTCAAGGAGCAAGCAAAGGGAAACGATTCTTCCCAGACTGAAAAACCGTCATTAAATGAGCGTCTCCAACAACTGGTGGATTCCCACCCAGTTTTCCTCTTCATGAAAGGAAGCCCAGAGCAGCCCAAGTGCAAGTTTAGCCGGAAGGTTGTCGAGATTTTGAAGGACGAAGGAGTGGAGGTTGGAAGCTTTGATATACTCACAGACGACGAAGTTCGTGAGGGGATGAAGAAGTTCTCCAACTGGCCAACCTTCCCACAGCTCTACTGCAAGGGTGAGTTTATTGGGGGATGTGACATCACTGTGGCAATGCATGAGAGCGGTGAATTAAAGGAAGTCTTCGAAGATCACGGGATTCTTTCCCACTCCAACGGAGCTAAAACTGCTTCTGGCTTGAGCTCTGCTTTAATTTCTCGGTTTGAAAGCCTCATCAATTTGAGTCCTGTCATGTTGTTTATGAAAGGAAAGCCGGAGGAGCCCAAGTGCGGTTTCAGTGGCAAGGTTGTTGAGATTCTTCAGCAGGAGAAGGTCGAGTTTGAGAGCTTCGACATTCTCACTGACGATGAAGTCCGCCAAGGCCTAAAGGTCTTCTCGAATTGGCTGAGCTATCCACAACTATACATAAAAGGAAAATTTATTGGTGGATCCGACATCGTTTTAGAGATGCAGAAGAGCGGGGAGCTGAAGAGGGTTCTAACTGAGGAGGGGATCCTACCCAAGGAACTGCTCGAGGATCGCCTGAGGAGTCTGATCTCTTCATCAGAGGCTATGCTTTTCATGAAAGGTTCGCCAGACAATCCGAGGTGCGGATTCAGCAGGAAAGTTGTGGATGCTCTCAGGGAGGTTGGGGTGTCTTTCGGGCATTTCGATATCCTGACCGATGATGATGTGAGGCAGGGTTTGAAAGCATTCTCAAACTGGCCGACATATCCTCAGCTTTACTACAAAGGCGAGTTTATTGGAGGTAGTGATATCGTGCTTGAAATGCAGAAATCAGGGGAGCTTAAATCTGCCCTCTCTGAATAGGCTGGGTTTTTCATGTCTCAAAGAGTTAATTAGTTATACTCTCATATGGGAACATATTTAATCTGGAGCTGAAACAATCATGTGAGTGCAGATTAGTGAAACTATGCATTTGTCAAATATGTATCACTGAATATTTATGTGATTTTATCTGGAGGTTTGTAAGCCAAAAATTGGATTTTTCACCTGCTTATTGGGTCTTCCATTGTGATGTTGGCTTTCATATGTTGTTTATCTCAAATTTGGCCTGCATTATTTGTGGATCCTCCAATGTTGTAATAATCTAGGAGAAGTCTTGATAACTACCAAGGGGGTTGGAATTGTTTATTGGGTTTAATTAATATATATATATGTTAATGGATTAAAATACTTCATCTTTTTTTTATATAAAAAAAAGTCTTGATGATCATCTAATGAACAAAAATTTGATGATCTGAATCAATCATAAGAGTACAGGTCATTCAATCATTTTTTGATGTGGGTGTTATCATTTTTGTGTTTGATTCAAATACAAACCACTTATGTAAAGATAGAATTATCATTTGATAAGTTAAAATATGAACAAAATTGGTATATAGTATCCATCAAATCATACAGTGAATCTCTCCCTAATTTAAGGGAAATGATCAAGCAAAAACAAAAAAAACCATTTATGTGACCCCAAGCTGATGTGGATCGATCATAAGAGTATAGCAAATTTACCAAAAAAAAAAAAAAAACACAATAATAGGATGACATGTTGTATAGTGATTTGTCTGATATAAAATTGGTTATGTTAGAGGTCACAAGATCAAAGACTCTTTATAAAACCATGATGAATATGCATCAAATGCACAGCGTTCTAAAAAATCTTTTGATCCATCAAATGTAGACAACCCACACTAACAAAAAAATTAGTCCCTGATCAAATTTTAGTCAGGTACTAGTGCTCACATACTGAGACAAACAATTCAACAGCTTCTTCTGCAGGTCCTTGAACTGGGCAATCTGAGAGAGCAATTCAGAATTCTGCCTCTGAAGGCTCTTGTTCTCCTCCAACAACAATTGATCATCACTGCTGTCCATGTCTGGTGCCTCCTTCTTCTTGCAAGGCTCGAGAGTGCTCGGGAAAATGCTCGGCTCGCACCGCTTCCTCCTTATCTCCCCGAGTTCTTGCCGTCTCCCCCTCCGAAACTTCTCGTGCCGGAATTCCCACCGCCCCGAAGCCGACTTCTTGAAACCCTGCTATGTGCATGGTTTCATATAATTCAACCATCAAAACGTTAACAGCAGTCATAGAGTTCATGTACAATAAATATGCGATCATTGTAACAGTAATATGGTGAAAATGAAATTATTTTCTATATGTTAGTCTAGTTTTAGTGTGAAAAATTATATGCAAAAACTTATATCTTTGGATGTGATGAATTTTCAAAAAATTAAAAATATGATAAATCATTAAAATTAAATGATGAATCTACTTAGTTTTGGGTTGGTTTGTAATGGGTTAAGGTTTTCGAGATTAAGATATCTTAATTTTATAATAAAAATATTCATAAATTTTTTTTTTTTCAAAATTAAGATATAAATTGAGGATAAATGTTACTTTAGTTTTTAGACACAACAAAAACTTTCTATTTCAATCATTTTAAAATAGGGGAAATTGTCTATATTTATTTTGATTATTTTTTAATAATAAATAAGATAAGCTGTTTTCCTCCCAGTTGACCATAAATGTATTAAGAGATAAGTAAGACAAAGTATCATATATGTTTGATGAAATTGTTTTCTAAATATATCATAATTAGTACTAGCTAGAAATACAAAATAATGTGAAGAAAGTGACAAAAATTAGAGTTTCATTTCATCCAAACACACAGTTCGACAAACAAAATGTGTTTGATCGATGAGTACAGAGTTACATGATCATCAAACTCTTTCAAACGTTTTGAGTATTTTATCATTAACAAGGAGAACTTTTCATTCTCAAAATTTAGTTCTACTGTATTACATGGAATTAGAAATTTTGATGGAATATGTAGGAATGAACACATGCATGATGTACCCCATATATTATATGTATGCATATAATGATCAAGCACTTATAACTTACATAAGTGTTGAGTTGTCTGACGAAGCTGGAGAAGTTGCAGTGCTTGAAGTACTTTGGCAACAAGACCTCCGAGAACTCCTGCGGCGACCACACGACGAAGCTCGTCCCGTCCTCGCTCCACGACACCACGTGGCCGTTCTCCGGCCGTTCGATCAGTTCGTACGTCTTCGACAGGAACGGTGCCGGACACTTCACCATGGGACGTCGACTCCCCATGCATGCATGCATAGACAGTAATTAAGATCGAGAGAGACACACAAGAGAGAGAGAGAGAGAGAGAGAGAGAGAGAGAGAGATTAATTTGTCTTCGATGGACTTCAAACACAAACTTTACTTTATCTTTATTGGGTTACTTTTCTTTCATTGATGTGTAAGGGAAATAGAAAGATAAGACACTAAGGAGAGACGAGAAGTTTGAAAGAAAGAATTGATGAACGAATGAATGAACAAAACGTTAGGCAGTCATGGTGGGCATGTTTCATTTTTCTTCCTTTTTGACTGGCTGAAATGGACAGCTTATGGAAATATATAATATGCATGTGCGGGTTGAAGACGTAATAAGTAGTTTATTTTTAGAAGTCATGGTTGTCAGGGGTTGGGGGACCCATGGAATATAAAAGAAAACGGCTGCACCTGCTAAGATGCCTTCACACGTATCATCTATGGTATATAATTTTTTTTTTTGTAAATTTTTTTTTTTTTGAAATAAAATTTGTTATATTATAAAGAGAAGACACAAACACATAACTCTATGAAAAGGGAGATGGTTTAGTATAGATAAATAATTTATAAAAAATTTTTTTTTTCCCTATGGATATGAGTGGTTTTTTTTTTTTTTTTTTAAGAACGGTGCTTTTAATATTTGATCCATTGACCTCTTTCTAAAAAGTGAGAGGTGTTGGTTGACTTAATCAATCGATTCGATAATGATTGAATGATTTTTTTAGCGGGTTAGAATTTTATGGTTTTTATATGCAATATTAATTACAATTCTATTTTTCTAACAAGGCATGTATATAAGTGAATTTTTTTTAATGTAAAAGAGTATATTCAATTTATTGATTTAAAGATACATGTTTCTTTATATGTAACTTTTTTTTTTTTTTTAAAGGTTTGTATGTAACTATGTTAAAAGACGATTTACCACTACAAATAAAGTCTTTTTTTAGGTTTTCTTTAGTCTTATTATTGAATCCAATTTACATTAAAGAAATGGTCTTCTGTAACACATGGTAGTAGGGATAGTTTTCATATTTTAATTAGGAAGTGAAGCCTGAATAAAAGTACATATTTTAGTTGCGAGTAGTCAAATAGAGTGACTGGTGTTCTTTAAAAATTTCCTTTCAAAATTTTGTGGATGCCAATTTGTGTCCTGCGTGAGAGCTTTACAGGTCATAATATATGCAAGATTCTAAGAAATGCTACAAACTCCACTTCTAGTGTTTAAAAAGATTTAACAAGATTCCAAGAAGTGCTTCAAACTCCCTAGTGTCTCAACATCACCAGTTTAAAAAGATTTTTAACTACTTGTTATTTTTAAAATTAGTTTTTTTAGAAAGCTTAATTTTGTTAGAATTGTTGGAAAGTTATTTTTCATTTTCATAAAAAATATAAGCTGTTCGGGTGTTTCAAAAGAGGTTAAATTAAGTATGATTTTTGTAAATATAAAAATCAAATCTTCAAAAACTGCTTAAACTCATTTTCAATGTTATTTTAATCTACTCCTTATGTCTTAGTTTAGATTTGTATTCATTAATTCAAATGGTAATAGAACGTCTATCTTCAGCTCAAAAAATAAAATGTTATTTTAATCTACAAATTCTCCCAATGCACATTTATAGCTCTGGTTACTGAATTAACCCTCCGTATGGCAAGGAACATAAGATAAGAATAATGAAGAATAGATGAAAATAGTTAAAAAAAGTTGTTTGTTTTGATAGAATAAACCCCGATAGTTATGTCTGGATAAGCTAGGATAAGGCCTGATAACTATTCTAAGGAAATGATGAAATTGCTTATCAAGGCTTATCTATGCCAATGAATAAAAATATCATTCTCTATCCTTTTAAAATTTTTATCTCACCTAACAGACTCACACAAATTCCAAAAACTGTCACATCTATCAAATCAATCATATATCTCTCACACTATTCCCAGAGGGTATAATTGTCATTTAAGAAATCATAAACTCTTATTCATCGCTTATCAACCATTTATCATCACTTTATCCAAGGTGAACCAAATAACAAAAAATCATTTTTACGTTTTTCAAAGAGAATAACAAAAAGGACAACCAAATAAAAAATTGCTTATTCAGCTGGGATTGTTCTCTATCCTAGTATAACTATCAGGAGCGAATAACTTAATGTCACACTCCATACGAGGGGTAGATGGATAGAGCTATCCATGCTTACGAATATAATATATTTCAACAAAGTCTCCAAACACGAGTTTTTTTTTTTTTTTTGAGGGTTCCAAACACGAGTTGGACATGTGAGATTGATGCAAGAGGATATGTTGTCTCTACTGACAAATGATCAACTGATCACGTCTATTCTAACATCTCATTTATGTCTATTCATGCAAATGTAAGTTTTTTTTGTTCTAAGAAGACTGAATGAGCTGGTGTTTCATTGTATTTGTATCAAGTGGGACTTGCCATCTGATGAATCAATAAATAAATAAAAGAGTTATGCTTGTGCACGCATCATACCTAAAAAAACGCCTCCTACGTGGCAACATTGGGGGTACAATTGTCCCCAGTGGTCATAGCACAATGGTTCATGGTTTACCTGTGTTAAGGATAGGTCTTGGATTCGAGTCTTGGCGGTGACTTACCCATCTATTTGTTGGCGATTATTCAAAAGAATTTTCCGTAGGACAAGGACAAATAGGCGGAGATAACCTTCTCAGCTCGATCGTAAAGTTAGTCACGTGGATCCCTCCCATATCCACAAAAAAAAAAAAAATTATCTGCATTTGTCTCTGTGCCTGATATTTTCAACAGATAGAATGGCAGCTTTTTCATTCACAAAGATTGGTGGACTGCTCACATTTTTCCAGGAAAATCCAGCATATGTTGCCATTCATCTGTTGAAAATATCCAGCAAAAATTGCTAACATCCAAATCAGTGAACTCTTTTTCCATATCAGGGTGTAGCAGTGTGTATCTCATCATGTGAGGTTGTATTTTCATTTTTTTTATTTTCCTCCATTGTCTCTCACCTCCATGTTTTATCTTAATTTTTTTGAAAATAGAATATACATTCTCTATAAAAAAAAAACATTTATTATGTTATTATTATTATTATTATTATTATGAGTGTTACTACACTGAATTCTTTTTATAGTTTCAAATACACTCATATGCCTTGTTAACTCTCTCCACTCACTATAAAGAAGTACATGCTTCGTTAAATTTTTTTCACATTTTCTATAAATCATATCCTTCAATTTATCTGAATATATACTTTATCTTTTATAAAAATATATATTTTATTAGATGGGATAATAATTTTAAGAAAAATAAAAATATGGGCAGTATATGTTTGTAAAATAGTCATACTACAATATTTTCCTATTATTATTAGTATGAAGAGGCCCTTCAAACAAAGTGCAGTATTATACCCATATGCGCATGTACAAAAATGACTGCCCCACTTGGAATAGTGTTGTCCAAAATAGAGATACATTCCAATAAGATACATTATAGTATTATAACATATCATTAGTCATGTATCTAACATACATGGTCTAACATCTAGGGATACAACTTGAGTCGGAGACCAAATACTTTCCCGTTTGAACTAATATTTATTCGAGTTAAATAATTAATAAATCGATCTCTAATTCAGTTTGGGTTTGGTTTCACTTTCCTAAAAAACCGAATTAAACCAAACTGAACTGAACAAGACTCTTCACAATCTTTTGCAACTAATTCAAAATTTGTAGAGAATCATCTGCCTCTGATTCCCCAACACTACCTGTCTGATCACACTCTTTTACTCTTAAGATTTCCTCTGTTTCTCCATCAATTTCTATTTTAGCAGCTTTCATTCCCCGTAAAACCCAATCCACATCTTTCCCATCTCTGATGTTCGCCTTGATCATCGCATGATACATCTCTCTATCCAAATTCACAGCTTTACTCAACAAACCCAGAAACATATCCAATTCTTCAGCCTTCCCTTGCTCACCAAGCCAACCCACTATACGTGAAACAACCTCTGAATTGGGCTGCCAACCAGCATTTGATACATACAATGCCAATGCCTTCCTCATACATTCAAATGCCTTCCTCATCTCCTCTTCTTGAGCATAACCACACGCCAGTATCCCCCAACAACTTGATAAGGGTGTCTTCCCATTCTCCTCCATCTTGTTAAGCATTGCCTCCGCCTTCTCCAACAAACCCATCTTCCGATATTCATTGAGGAGTATATTTGGAACTCGACAATCAAAATGGTTTCCTGAAGACTCCCATTCATTGAACAACAATTCTGCTCCTTCAATCTCCCTGAGCTTTACCAATCCAGCAAGCATGACTTTGTAGTCATTGTTGGTGATTCTCTTACAGTTTGATTTTTGCAGTTCCCATATCCTCTGAATCTCGGACTTGTCCCCAAGATTGGCGAAATGTGAGATAAGATGGCCATAAGCAAGCCCATTGTTCCATTCCACCCTTTCTTCCATTTTCTTCAGTGTTGATATAGCCCTGTCAGAGAGTCCTGCCTTGATGTAGATGCCTGCCATTGTTGAATAAGTGTTCCAATCGACAGCAATGTGGGGTTGTTTCTCCATTTCATCTAAGATTCTTTCAGCCATTTCGATGTCAGATCTCACCCCATAAGAGTTCATGCAGATTCTGTAGCTGAAGTTATCGGGCGAGACCTTGTTCTTCTTCATCTCGGAGAATATCAATGGAACCTTTTCATGCTGGTTGGTATTTGTGTAGAGGCACATGATGTTATTATAGGTTAAAGCTGTGGAAGCGAAGCCCAGCTCTTTCATCTTCTGTAAATGGGTTATGGACTTGTCTACAAGACAGTCCCTGACGTAACAATTCAGAAGAGCACCATAGGACTTGTTGTTCTTGTCTTTTCCCTGTAATTTGTTGAAGTAGGCCTCGGCAGAGGCCAGCCCATGGATCCTACCAATGAGGTCCAATTGTAGGGCATGGTGGCTGGGACATAAAGCACCGATCTTTTTGTTACTCATCCACTCAGATACCTGATGGCAGACAGGTATATATATTTCAATCAAACAAGGATACATATTAACAAATAAAGAAGATGAAGAACTCATAACAGGCCTCCTTTTACATCAATAAGAATGTCAGAAAAGAGAATGGTGTATGCACACTTGTCTGAGATAAGCCCTTTATTTATTCAAATAAAAACGACTAAAGGCAATAATGTGTGTCCTCTTCACCTACATTACAATCAATCTAATTTTATCTAACTTTTGTTTTTGGATGGAAAAAGGTGATATCTCTTTATATAAGGCTGTGCCATCTGCTACATCTTACACAATTGTGATAGGAACTATGCTGAATGTTTTCTTAAAAATCTTAGTCCAAGTTGGTGTAATAGCAAAATTCAGGGATCGCGGTCAACCTGATTACAAAATCTTCTTAACGAGGAAGTGAACAGTTCATAATTCTTAACATCAAAGCAACATATGTGATATCTCAGCTACCAAAGCAGAAGATGCTGTTTTCAAAATTAAACTCAGGATTCCCAAAAACTGCTGAAACTAACACCGAAACAGCTCCATTTTGCAGCATTTGAGCATTCATAACACACTATTCTTAAAGTTGTGCATTTAACATTCTTAGCCTTCCACCAAAAAGTCTTTGAATGGCATTTTAAATAACATTTCACCATGAACTCCTGCATTTTGCTCTATTGCTACATACATGCTACATTTCACATCACTACTCCACCAATTCTCTAACTCTATCCAAGTCATTTAGGACTCCCCTTTATCTTTCTGGGACCCAATATTGACCTGCCCCACTCACTCACAAATAAAAATAAGAAAAGGTGGAAGTTCAATATTTGAACCACTGGATAAGTCTTACAAAATGTCTCTGAAACTTCAGCAAACTGTTTTTAGCAGACCCAAGCATCAAAACTGCAACATGTAACTACATCTTACTACCAAACCATATATTGGCATATTGGTAGAGGTACCCATTCTTGTTAAAGAGTCCTGGATTCAAGTATTACTCTTAACAAGAAATAAAAATGAGTGTTGTTATACAGTCTCTTTTTCAGCCCCAATTCCAGTCTCATATGCTTGGTTAGCGTCATATACTCACATTAACGAGATATACGCTTTGATAAAAAAAAATTTACATTTTCTATAAGTGCATCCATGCAATTCCTTCAAGTATATGCTCCATTTTTTTAATAAAAGCATGTACCTCATTAGATGAGATATATTATTTTTTAAAAAATCAAAATGTGAGCGGACTAGAATTGGGGCTAGAAAAGGGGCTATATGTAACATTATCCAAAAAAAATACTTACCAACCAAAAGAACACACTTTAGTCAAATGCATTTTCAGATACTCACACACTCAGACTCAAACTCTAGAGCCTATTTGTTTAATGAACAAGATGGTGGATAAGAGTAATAGACTTCATCTTAAAAAAAACATGATAATTTAGCATGTATAAATTGTAATAGTTATACCCTTATAAGTTATAATAAACCCTAATAAATATACTTGCGAGAGGCAGGTATAGTTCTTTCCTACTTATCCATCCAAAACTCTAATTAAGACAAGCACAAAAGCCAAATATTTATCCGAACAGAGAAAGGAATAGCAAGTTAACAACTAAACAGAATTATTTAATTTTCTTTTATCCTCGCTTAACTATTATATACCTAGATAAATTATCTGTGAACCAAACAAAGGATTCAAATATCCAACAATGTTCATGAAAAATTACCCTAGCCTGTAAATTTCTTTTAAATGCCCTTAAATATTAAAAAGTGAACATGGTTTCAAAGTTTCTATACCAAACAGAATTCCCCCCAAAATTCAACCACTTCAAGTACATGATACATCCGCTATGATTATGCAATCATACATTAACATTTCATTTTTCAAAGTGTAGTCAATATTCCATTAGAAGCTAAATAAGACACACACACACACAAAGAGACCTCAAGAGCTTGTTTGAAGCTGCGGCGCTTGCGGAGGTCGCGGATGACATGCTGGATCTCCCAAGGCCGGACCCTGTTCCCGATGTTGACCCAGCTGTCGATGACGGAGACCAGGCTAGCGTCATTGGGGTCTCCGAGTGGGTAAATCTTCTGTAGGAGCTCCGATGATCGAAAAGTCGTCCTTCCCGACGAGTACCTTCTCTTCTCCTCCGCCGCAGCCGAGGCCACCGAAGCCGGAGGAGCGATCCAATAGAGGGATTCGGTGAGCAGGCGATGGGTTTCAAGGTTCCTCCTCGTCAGGCGGTTCAGGAGGGAGGAGCGAAGGGGATTCATGGCGGGAAAAATAAAAAAAATTGGGGTTTCTAGGGTTTTAGCGGAGGAGTGACGAATGGGGGTGGATCGGGGAGTGCTTTGTGGGGTTTAGAGAAAGATATTTGACACCGTTTGATGGATGGACCCTTGCAGGAGGTCCATTCGATGAAACTAAAGTTCAAAAATGTGTGGGGCGATGATACCCTCAGTATATATATAAAAAAAATGTAAAATTCAATTTGTATAAGTTTGTATTTTATTTTTTTCAATAAAAAAATGTGATTCATTATTCATGAATATCATTTAAAAATGGATAATATTTTTGTTGTTAATATTTGGTAATTGATTTATATATTGGTGAGGATGTCTATGATACAACACCTCATATGGTAGAAGATTTAAGATTTATAGATAGATGATTTTATGAATTTCGGTTTCATGAAATTCGTGATATTTTTAATTACATAGGACTAACAAGACTTGACAGAATTCTGTCAGGGTTTTCAAAAGCTATATCACTAAAGGTGCAAGTATGTTTGTAATGAATGTACATTCATATAAATATATACACTCGTATGATTTTATATATATCATTTGTATGGTTAATGCCAGGGTAAATCATGGTCCTTTCCACTTGTGCTTTGGCTGTACTGTATTGATCATACCTATACACACTGAAAGCAAACTGAAACCAAAGATTACTACATGCAAATTATTCAAAACAATCCAAAATCACCCAAAATATTGAGCAAATTAATACATGCAAATTATTCAAAATTGAACTATTGTGGATCACCACCTAAAACTATCAGAAGCATTTGATAATTGCTATTTTGCTCCTATGAATGGGAGCTGATACTGATGAATTGGAAAACTGATCCAGATAAATCTGAAGAGCATGTTCAATGTTAATTTTTGAATACGAAGAAAGTGCACTGATTGAAAGATCTTCGGTTAAATATTCTTCAATAAGCTAAAACAACACTCGAACCAATGACCCTTTGGTGAAAATGAGGACACATTTTGCTGACCTGCCAAGATATCATTGACAAAAGGACATCTCTCGTTCATACAACGAGTTTTTTATAAATCATTTTGAAATTTTTTTTAAAAATTAAATATAATTATTTTCTATTCTAAAAAAAGTTAAGATAGGACATGACTGAATGTGAGTGAGAGAATGAGAGAAGAACATAAAAAACAATAAAAACATGCACACAAAGTGTCAATCACCACGTCCCACACTCCCAAAAAAGCACCCATCAAAGTAGCGGATATAAAATGCTTCTCCTCAAATCCCCAGTGGCCTCACTAATTTGTATGCTCGAAACCCCAAGGACACACGTGTCCCAATCCTTGATACTTAGCAGCGTTATCTTTCACATGTTCTCGAAATAGAAGGATGATCATTT
This sequence comes from Acorus gramineus, assembly GCA_030737835.1. Lineage (NCBI taxonomy): Eukaryota > Viridiplantae > Streptophyta > Magnoliopsida > Acorales > Acoraceae > Acorus > Acorus gramineus. Next base: position 11,501,721 of record CM060857.1, read on the forward strand.
GAAAATCATCGCATTTCTCGTCCTTCATGTCGCCCAAGCGCCCGCCAAAATAATCGAAAGTCAAATCAAGCCCGATTTGCAAATTCTTTTAAAAGTAAAAAAAAAAAAAAGGCTAAATCTACAAATATATACCCAACCAGATTGCCTGCTACATAAATGTATTCATTTGATGCCTAAAAAAGCTACCCATATAATGATGGCAACACTTCTAGCTATAGTTTTAATAACTTCCATGTGATGTGTTGCCTGGCAAAATTTTATTATTATTATTATCATTCATTTAGCAATCTAGAAAGCAATACCACATCTACCAATTCATTGGGTGCACGCAGAGGCAGCTTCATAACCATTTTTTTTTCTTACTTTCTTTCTTAAGAAAATTAATTAGAGGTCATTTGAAACACTTATGTAATAATAATAGATCCTTTGATTTTTTCTTATTTTCTTTAGGTTTCTAAAATGGTTGAGCTATTTTTTCTGGGTCCCTAATATCGTTTCATTTTGTGTGCATTCTTTCCGTTATACCCCCCAGTATGTACATTGTTATGCGCAGCGTATACGTTCTTATACCTGTTACAGGTTTTGTGTCTTACACTGTGTACATTGTTATGCACAGTGTGTACACTCTTATATCTGTTACAGGTTCTGTGTGTTTAACTGTGTACACTTTTATCCGCAGTTTATACATTGATATCGATGGGCGAGATCGAGGCTCAGGAGAGGTCGGGATCTAGGACAGGGTTGTAGGAGGGGGTGTGGGTGGCGATGGGGTCGCGGGAGGCGGTTGAGCTCCGGTGGGAGGTGGTCGGGAGAGGTTGGGGGTGCAATTGGGGGCGCTGAAGGTAGGGCTAGTAAACGAGCCGAGCAGCTCGGGCTCGGCTCGGTTAAAGCTTGCTCAGACTCGTTCGATTAGACAAACGAGCCGAGCTTAAACAATTTTTAAAGCTCAGTTTGTAAACGAGCCGAGCCCGAGCCTAGATGAGCTCATTTACTTAACAAAAAGAAGGTGAACGAGCCGAGCCCGAGCTTATGTTACTTTCACATGTATAAAGTGTTGTGATTTGTGAAATGTGACTTCTCAAATGTTAAACAAGATTTTTTTTTAGCTAAACGAGCTCGAGCTGAGCCTTGATTCGAGCTTCGGCTTTGCTTGTTTAACAAACAAGTTGAGCCGAGCTTCAACCGAGTTTTTCACGAGCCCAACGAGTCAAGCTTGAACACAAAATAAAGCTCGTTCCAGAGCCGAGCCGAGCCTGAGCAGGTCAAAGCTCGGCTCGTTCGGCTCATTTACCACCCCTAGCTGGAGGCGAGATTGGCTGGTGGTGGATTGGTGGGAGGGGGAGGGGGGGTTGGTGGAGGTGGGCACAGTGGGGGAGGGGTCTGGTGGAGGTGGTCTCACATTTTCATTTGTTTGGGGGAGAAAGAGAAAAGTTGGGGGAGAAAGGAAAAACATATTGAGTTGGGGATAAAAGAGAAAGGAAAAAAATTAGGAGATGAAAATTGAATGAAATGATCTAAACATAATACCACCACTAACTGAGGGACCTAAAAAAAATAAAAAAAAATTCAGAGACCTATTATTATTAGAGAGATGTCCCCAGGACCTGACATCTCTCTAACATGACATCTCTTGAGGGGAAAAAAAAAACTTTGGATATACGGAACTACTCACAAAACCTGTGCATCATGCAAATTGGGGGATCCGAATTCTAGATTTATAAGAAAAAAAAATTCGTAACTGTAGAGTTAACTCGATGAGCAGAATCACCTGAAAACCCAGATCTAGTCAAAGAGTCAATCTCCATGCATAGATCACTCAGAAACCCAGATGCACAAAATCAATTGTTGATCCATACTTGCATTAGGCATTAGGTTTGGTAGCATGAGATCATGCATTGCTTGCCTTAGGACTTCACACCTTTTCATGCTGCAATAGAATTTTTTTTTTCTTCAAGGAATTCTATTTTGGAGAATTGAGTCCTCACAAGTAGGATTCAAGTCATTCTCTATAGTTGTTGCTTAATTAAATTTATACATTTTTAGATACGGAATAAGACACGGAATAACCTGGAACAAAGTAGAATAAATAATTTTTAGTGTTTGAGTGCAGTGAATACCTTGGGATAACTTATGCTAGAATAAACTGATATAAAGTGGTATATAGATTCTAGCCAACCCTTGGAATTAAAGTTATTCCAGCTTATTCCACCCAAAAAATATGTGGATCCACTGTTAAATCAACTATCATCATTTTTTTTATATTTTATAAATTTTTATCCATATTTTATTCACATTTTATCCAAACAACAAAAATTTTATCGTTATGTTTCCCAATAAGAATAATTCAAAACACAACCAAACAAAAAATCACGTATTCCAATGCTATATGCCTTTACCCACTTATGCTGGTATAACTCAAATGTTGTTACACTCAGTTTATTTTTTTAGTTCAAATTATAGTCTTATATACCTCGTTATAGATTCAATGAAGCAGATATCTCATTAGACGATATATATATCTCGCTAAATTTTTTCTTATACTTACTAATAATGGATTCATTCAACTCGAAATTTATTGATATATACGTTTTATTAAAACATATACTTTATTAGGTGATGTTTACTATTTTTTTAAAAATAAAATATGTATGGTCTGAGTTTTGGTTAATAAAAGTGACTGAGTCTAACATTTTCTGGTATAACTTTATACCCTAAAATAAATCTTATTCTGTATCCAAATATGAACTTACTGAGTCACTTGCATTTGAGCATTCAGTCATGGATTTTTCCATAGTGGGTTGGTTGTGAGAGAGGTGCATGACAATGATGTCATTCTATCAACTGATCTTTTATCCCTAAACATTATTTTAACAGATGTTTAATGAATATGTACATATTTAAACATGACCTATGGATTATTGAAACATTAAAAACACAAATTTAATTTGTACAAACAAGCTAATATTGTGATATAATTTTTTCTTTACTCCAAAAATCAAGTAAACAACTGACGATGACTTGCAACCGCCCGAAGATTATCCAAAGATATAGATTATGACATTGCTTATAAATTATAATGTACACAATTGACATGGCTATTTAAAATGCAAGTGTGGTTTTCTTAATTCCTTCACCCTTGTTATAAAAACACACATCTAACAGAGGACATCCCCTGAGAATGTGTCATTCATGCATTACCTACAGAGAAAACATGGGGCAGGCTTTTGATATTTGCCTTGTAACATTGCTTCTCAATCCGCTCTACATAATAAGTTTTGGTGCTCATACATTGAGTCTGTTTTGCATTAAATAATAATAATAATAAATTAAATTAAATTAAAACGTGTGCTGGTTACAAACAAGGTTGAATGTAACTTTTTCCATGAGATTTTGCAATCTTGTTTACAATTTCATGCATGTTTTGATTATTTTTTTTTTAAACATAAATTTCATCTAATCATCCTTTTACATAAAACAAAAAATAATATATTTTCATCTAATAAAATATAAACATTATTAGCAAACAAAAAAAAAAAAAAATTGTATGTAAGAGCACAATGAGAGCTATATAGAATCTGAGCAAGACATTAAAAAAAATTCAAGTAACTCAAATGAAGAGAAAATTATAAATATACACGCACAATTGCACATCCATGCTTCTTATATTTATTTCATCCTGATCAAGACCTCTATAGCACTCCTTTAGATATCTTTTTACACTGTTTGGGACACAGGTTTTCATCCATACAATCACATTCCATGATGGATGAAGAAACTAACAAAAATAAATCAGACAAGTAGTCTGAAAATCTCTGCTTAGCTATGTATAAACACAAACATTATCAACAAAGAACAGAACCTCCATTTACAGGTATACATACAAGTAGAGAATTCTATTCAATTCATCTATGTAAATGGTTCAGGGAAAGACAAATTTGTTTCTCAGAACAGAAGGAAGCACAGCACAAAGCAACAGAAGAGGAAAACCGATATGAAATGCAGAGACTTCTCCTGCCTCCGCATCCTCGGACTGTCATCCCCTCCACCCAATAAGTGATGATGTCTCACTGGGTAGTAATTCAAACTGAAATTCGTGTTATTGCTTCCGAGCACCCATGGCAGCACGGCGATCGCCATCCCCCCAATCATCCCGGCCATCGGATGGATGACGCGTGGGTAGTCATAATTTGGGTGGTGAAGGCGGTGGTGGTTCGGTTCAACTGGTGCACTGGCTCGGGGACAGGGGGGCCTACGTGGGATTTCGAGGCTCTTCGCTCCTGAGCCACGGCTCGGGGAGGGGCTGTACCCTCTGCCGTAGAGGGGGACGAGGGTGGTCTGCGAGAGGGAGGCCTTGCACACGGGGCATTGGTGTTGGGCGGTCTCAAGACGGAGCCACTTGTAGATGCAGGGCCAGCAATAGAGGTGGCCGCAGAGGGTGACGACCGGGTCCTGCGCATGGTCCAGGCAGATGTTACAGTCGAAGCAGCCGTTGATGGATGGCGATGGTGCAGCGCCTAGGACGTAGTTCTCTAATCTTGAATCTAAGGCCATGCTGGTTTTGCTTGCTTTTAATGAACCCTTTTGTTGGTTATCTCTCTATGGGTCAGTATTTGGAGGGTCCTTGGTAGCTGCAGATGAAAGAAAACATAGAGGGAGGAGATTAGTATGTGCTTTAGTGGAGATGATATAATAATGTCTCTGGCGTGTAACATAGGCATTGATTATTGCTGGGAAGACTTTAATGTCTATAGCTACTACAGTACTACTTGGTGGTGGGTCTCACTAAAGTGAAAACAAAGGAAAAACACCCCTCAGCAAACGACCACCACCACCACTAAAAACAGCCCTCTGTGTGTGGGGTTGGTTCTAAATATAAAGAACAGTTGACCAATCAGAGGCTTGTATAGGTAGGTTTAAAAATATTGACTGTATGTGTAAGTGCAATAAAATCGACAAAGAGCTGCTATAATAGTCTTTTTTAGCAATTCTTTAATACTTGTTTTGATTGAATGGATCGGATTGAATACTCATATACAGTTCATATCATTGGTTGCCTCTGCATTGAAGAGATAAAGACAGTGCCAAAAGTCATGCATCTTCAATTTCAAATATAATTACTATTACAATATTCAGAGACAATGACACCTGACACAAATGCTATAAAACAAAAGTTATAAAATATGAGGTACCTCGCAGGAATATAGAAAAGCTGTTTTAAAAGGGGAGGTTGAAGCAGACATTGGAGCATAAAAAACAAGAGAGATGGATGACATATGAGGTTATCACGTCCCAACAAATACACAAGCACACATGGTATGACAGGAAAACCTTATCTGAAGAATGGCATCTACTCAATTACAAAGTGTATGGCTAAGGCTAGATAGTGGAAAACAACAAATTTTAAAATTTAGCTTTTCACTTTTGAAATTATTCTCAGAAACATACATTTGTAAATTCTTGAAAACCTATTTTCATAATTGTAACTAAAAACTGTTATTTTTTTTTTCTTTCTTTAAAAGCTGAGATCATTTAGGACATTTGATAACACGTTTGGGTTTCCCTGAGAAAAACAAGTTCACTAACAGTTTATTTTTATGAGTAACATTGGTTATGCATTTGGGTATAAAAAAACAATTATCATTAAACAAGACAATTGTGTCTGAATTGTGCAAAAATCATAGCATGCGCATTTATGAATAAGCAATACAATGGCCCTTGTATTTAGTCCAATACAATCATTTTATTAAAAAAAAAAAAATCTTATGGAGTCGAATGATTCATGTGTTCATTGTATAATCAAATACAAACATTGTTGATCATTGGGTGCGCATGATTCGTGTCTTTGGCTCTCTAACAAGAGGTTTTGGTTATTCAAATCTGGCAGCACCTAACGCGCCTGTGGTACAAAAAAACAAAACAAGGGTCTAAATAGAAGATTGTGGATCTTGTAGGTCTTGTTTAATCACCATTGAAGAATCAATCAAACAGAACATACAAGTCTTCATAAAATAAAATTGGAAGGAATTCAGTTGTAATCATCCATAGCTTCAAAAAAAACAGATCAGATATTCTTGGCCATCTGATTGTATATTAAAGGCTAAAGCTTTATGAATCCAAAAAAAAAAAAAAAAAACACACATGACAAAACACAAAACTGTACCCAAAAAAGCTCTGACATGTATCTGATCCTCTTTTTCTTTATTGATGAGGCATAAAAAATAAAAAAAATTCACAAAACCGGACAAAAAAAGAACATGTTTTCTTTCTCTTCTTCATCTCCGGCGAATCTCTCAACACGTTAAATTACACTATCCAATAGAGAAATCTCTGAAAGCGAATAAGCGATGATTCCGAAAAATCAGCCACAATTGACCCCCCCCCCCCAAAAAAAAAAAATCAATTTCAGTGAAAGAAGAAACAATAGAGACAAAAAACGCACTCCAAATAACAAAAAATTGAACCGATGAACACACACATAGAAACAATTCAAACAAATACGAACGGTTCATCAATCCATTACGTGAAAAAGAGAGAGACTCACCGATTGAATTCAAACTATGATTCGAAAGGCTTCTGCTTCAGCGGGGCATTCAACAGCGAAACCGATGACGTGAAAAAGAGAGCAATTTTTAAAGAGAGATTCGAGTCTTTCGAGTCTCTGAAAGAGAAGGAGGTGATGTGGAGAGGAGCCATGGCTGGGGTTTTATATGGACTTTCTATGCACGATTTACGAGGAGGGGCTGACGTATCAAATTCTCACGTGCGAGTTCGCTCGTGCGGTTGGGGTCCTGGTCCGGGTCCGGATTGGCGGATTCTTTGATGAGCCGATTCGAAACCGTCCATTTGGTGGACCTTTTTTTCGGATGGGCGCGTGATAAGAGTCCATTTTCGTGGCATTTTTTTTTGGCTTTTCCATGGTACGATCTCTATTGGACTTTTCTGATACGACAAGTTAGAGAAACCGTTTCTGATTATTATTGAAGTTCTTTTATTGTGGATAGTTGCTATAAAGTCCAACCCATAATTGTGCTTTTTATTTTGGTCCCTCCTCCCTATACTACAAGTTCACACAGTAATTTATTCAATCTTTAAATACCGACTAAAATAAAACAAAATAAACGGACCCATACGTATGGGGTCTTCAAAAAGCCCGGCCCGTTTTCAGGGAGGGCCGGGCTCAGGCCTGGTTCTGGGCCCGTGGGCCGCAGGCACGCTCGAATTGGACCAGTTCGGGTAGGCCCGCCCACAGGCCAGGCCCGTAGGCTCATGAGAGACAATCCAATAAATGAGTAACATGTGATTTTTATTTGAATTGTGATTGAATTATACAAATTATTGACATTTGTGCAGGTGCCAATCTAGTTAGATACATGCATTCCAAATCCCCAAACTCCACTGTCATCCCAGACGCCTCCTTCAACCGCTCCCACACTCCCCGGACCAGAGGGTATGAAGTGAACAAATGATCCATTGTCGTACATCTTAAAACTATTTAAGTTTTTACTTGGCATTATAACATGATTTTATTATAGAAAATCAAACATTATATTCAATTAATAACTTTTCGTGAATAAAGAACCGACTTATTTAATCAACTCGTAGCCAAACTTTAAAAACAAAAAATTGGTTCAACAAGTGGGTTGATTGGTATTTAGTGGTTTTTTATTATCGGATTTTAAGGGTAAATCAAATTGAAATTAATATTGGGGAAGATTCAACCGATTCAACTGGTTGAGTTGGGTTTAAGAACTATTAGGGACAATCTCTTTAAAACTCCAAATGTTTTAGATTTTAATTTTAATGCATATACTTGTATAATAAAATATATAATTTTACAAAAAAAAAAGAAGAAGATACTGTGTACTTAAATGAAACAAATGCAAATATTTTCATATATTTTTAATATGGTATATACTGTGTAACCTGTTCGGGCAGCAAAAAGGAATGGAAAATTTCGGCTCAATTCAAATTTATAATCTCAAACACAGTCCGCTCATTTGTTAAATTTTTTATTATATCTTAACTAATGAGGTATATAACTCGATTAATTGAATGATATCATTGATAAAAAATAAAAAAAAATTAACGAGTTATACATCTTATTACAATAAGTGAATGAGACCAATAAGATATATAAAATTATATTTAAAACTATAAAAAAAATTGAGTACAACAACACCCAAAAAGAATGATAGGAATGCTAACACTATGTGCATTAACACTCTTTGTTTTTCATGGTGTAAACACAGCCATGTGAGGGTGGAGGTGGAGAAAAAGTGTGGCCGGTGGAGATTGGGATATTTATTTAAGGGAGATATATTTAATAGATGAAAGAAAATGGGAACCTTGTGTCAATAGATGTCTTGTGTGACCTACCAAACATTCAATAGTGTATATAATATAAATTAAGTGCTTGATGAAGTTTTGGTGGCCCGTCGACTTCGAACTCGTTCTTTATTGAGGTAAAAAAGGGAATGTATTGTATTACAAATGAAAAGTGGAAATATGGGATGGAATTGAATGTAATTACGTGTTTGTTGAAACTATTAAAATAGACGTTTTGTGTTTTTTATTTGTTTATAATAAATTGATGAGGGAGGATGCCGGAGGAGGCCGAAAAGGGAAAGAAAGAGATGTCAGGGAGGGGGTGAAGGTGAGCCACGGTCATAAATTCATCATATAAAATGAATCCATTTATATATTCACGATTTGATATATTTTATAACCGTTTGATTTTAATTGTGATGATGTAACAATCCCACAATAAAAATCAAGTATGATAAAAAAAAAAAAAAAAAACAAATAATCCAAACCAATGAACGACACGCAGAGAGTAGGGCGGGAAAGGGGAGGGGGAAGAGAGAGAGTGAGAGAGAGAGAGGCAGGAAGGGGATTGACATTACATTTATCATATTTATTTTGTTGTAAATGTATTTGAACATTATATGCATTGTATTTTTGAAATTTTTTTGTTTTTATGCAGTTTATATTTTTCATTAAAGTTAAGTTACATTCCAAAAATATTTGAACGATGTACTATACTTCTTGGTTTATTTGTGTTTCTCAACAATATTTGTTTTTCCTTGAAATTCAGTTACATTCCAAATGTATTTGATCATTATATGCATTATATTTTATATTTTTTTGTGTTAAACAATTTTTTTTTTTGAAGTCAAATACATTTTGAAATGTATCTGAATTAAAAAAAAAAAGGTGGAGGTCGAAGGAGGTGGAGGCCAGAGGAGGACTCGAAAGGTCGCTGAAACACCTCTCATATGATAGAGGGTGGTGAGAGGAATCCAATGGCGGCGACGCCGATCACCGAAGATGAGGATGCCGGCCAGAATGAATTTTTGAAGTGACAGATAGGAGTGGTAAACGAGCTGAACGAGCCGAGCTTTGACCTGCTCAGGCTCGGCTCGTTTAGTATCAGGCTTGACTCGGGCTCGGCTCACCTCTGGAACGAGCTTCATTTTGTGTTCAAGCTCGACTCGTTGGGCTCGTGAAAAGCTCGGTTGAAGCTCGGCTCGGCTCGTTTGTTAAACAAGCCAAGCTGAAGCTCGAATCAAGGCTCGGCTCGAGCTCGTTTAGTTAAAAAAAATCTTGTTTAGCATTTGAGAAGTCACATTTCACAAATCACAACACCTTATACATATGAAAGTAACATAAGCTCGGGCTCGGGCTCGACTCGTTCACCTTTTTTCAATTAAGTAAAAGGTCGTCTAAGCTCGGGCTCGGCTCGTTTACAAACCGAGCTTTAAAAATTATTCAAGCTCAGCTCGTTTGTCTAATCGAACGAGCTTTAACCGAGCCGAGCCTGAGTTACTCTGCTCGTTTACCAGCTCCTAGTGACAGATGACTTAGGAGTGCTGTAATGTGAGAGGGTTAAGGAGGGAGTGTTATATTGGAGCAAAAAATTCAAATATAAAGAAAGTGTAATATTGTCTTTGTCATTTTTACCATTTTAAAAATCAAACAGGAAACTCCTATGAGATAATAACACTTATTGAATCTTTTCAATGAGATCTACATTTTGGAGTCCATATTGCACGACTCTATATATACTCTTTTTCAGCCTAATTCCCATCCACCCATGTTTTATTTTTTAAAAATAAGTCCACAAATGTTTATATAAAAAAAATAACACTCCCGTGAATTGCATGATTACTAATTCAAAAACATTTGAAATTTTTAAGAATTGAAATTGAGTCTGGGCAACAGATAAACACTGTGATAACAACACAAATGCACGACTTCAAGAAATTAGAACCCATCATCCTTTTTTTAGGGGCAGTACATCTTACAATATACCTGACATGATCAAACTTTTATTCTATGGGGGGGTGGACAGTATGACCTGAGGCACAGGGGAAAGTCATTGTCATGCTGAGAAACCATGGGCTCTTTCGCCAGAAAATCAGCATATTCAGAAACAGATAAAAGAGTAGTGACATCAGAGAATCACATGGCTGGCTTTGCATTGGAGGAGAGGTTCATCAAAAAATCAAGCACTGTGTGATAGTGTGAAGTGTCATCATCATTAATTTATCCAATTGTCTTCTTACTAGGCAGAATTTCTGAAGCAGTCCCATTTCTATCTATCATTTCGCACCAGATTCCATGAACCCAATTAGTCAGTTACAACAAACACCAAACAAATACGACAAACACCCCCTCTTATATCCTAGGTCACAGACTCACAGGAAATATATTTTTAAACAAATCCAAATCACTTAGTACGTCACATGCAATCTTCATCCTCATGAAATGGATAAATTTAGAATTTATTGATGCTATGTTTTATGAAGATACATGCAATCTTCATCCTCATCAAATGAATAAATATAGAATTTATTGATACTATGTTTTATGAATATACATGTTTTATTATACACATAATAAAAAAAATCAAAACCTACAAAGACTACAAGTGATACCATCTACTATCTCTTAACATTAATCCAAATGTGAACGATTACTCCACAATCCACCCTCAAAATTTAGGTGGGGTGAATGATAGGGAAAATAAAAGGGAGGGAGGTCAGGAAGGAGAGAAAGAGAGACAGAGGAGGCAACGGCCAACAACGTAGGAGGGGAAGAGAGAGAGTGGCAGGCCAGGGAGGTGGGTAACGACACGGCGTGGCATTGGGGGGAGGGTGGTGGCGGAGGTTAGGGGAAGACAATGTGGGGCACGGGAAGGAGGGAGAGGGAGGACCGCTGCCCGTGTCCACCCATTTTTATTGGGGTGGGAACCCCATAAACTGGGGTGGAAGTAACCGCCCCCCATTCCAAATGACATTACACGCCATTCGCTGTTAAAAAATGTCTTCCAAAGTATCACACTGCAAAAACTCTCAAGAAAGTTTTATTTTTAAGCTCAATCATACAGAAGTCAATTCTTATGTCATCCTTTAAACAGATAAATATCACAAAAATTTTGACTGATGGCTGCCTAAGGGGGCTACTATTTAATTTAATAGATTTTTATTTTTAAATCCATGTAAACTATGTTATTTAATGATCAATCCTTCTCTGTATTTTTTTTAAATTCCTAACTTCAAATGCTAATTTCGTTATTAGTCCCCATGTCAAACGTCCGTTGAATACCGTTAGTTTGTGATATGAGATTTTTATATTTAAGTAATTGTAAACTATATTATTTAGTGATCAGTTCTTTCTTTAATTTTTTTTATGATACGATGGTGTACATTGCCAAACGTTTGTATGATTTTTTCATTGTTGAAGTTTGATTTAAAATAATTTTTTGTTGATTGAAAATTATGAAATACCAGATTAGATATTTTGAGTGTGTTTAAAATTTTAAATTTATAAATTTAGATTTCATTTAAACATTGAAGGTAGGTTTCGAGATTTTAAATTAGATACCAAATTAAAAAATTTAGATGTCATTTAGATGAGTTTTTCTTCATTAGAAATTTTAGATGCTATTACATTTTAAATTAGATATTCATGAAGGATCCAGGATTTTTCCTACGCCATTGCAAATCATAATTAATTTGAAGTATCAAATGATGGAAGTTGAAGATAGGACGAATAAGAAAATCGATATCGTAATTATAAAAATGTTAAAAATGGTTTACAAGGACCTAAAAATAAAAAATATAAAGAAGGGATGAATCGATCACTAAATAACATTGTTTACAGGAAGTTAAAAATAAAAATTCCAAAGGTAGTTTAGGAATTTCAACTATCCGTCATCCCAAACAAACAGACGTTTGATGGATGGACTAATAACGTAATAGCGTTTAAAGTTGGAGACTTAAAATGAAATATGAAGTATAAAAAAGGGATGAATCGATCACTAAATAACATTGTTTACAGGAACTTAAAAATAAAAATTCCAAAGGTAGTTTAGGAATTTCAACTATCCGTCATCCCAAACAAACAGACGTTTGATGGATGGACTAATAACGTAATAGCGTTTAAAGTTGGAGACTTAAAATGAAATATGAAGTATAAAGAAGGGATGAATCGATCACTAAATAACATTGTTTACAGGAACTTAAAAATAAAAATTCCAAAGGTAGTTTAGGAATTTCAACTATCCGTCATCCCAAACAAACGGACGTTTGATGGATGGACTAATAACGTAATAGCGTTTAAAGTTGGAGACTTAAAATGAAATATGAAGAAGGGAAAAATCGATCACTAAATACCATAAAATAACATACTTCACATGAACTTAAAAATAAAAATCGAACCATTAGTCTTGAAGACTGATAATGGAATACAACAAGATGATCAACAAAGCTTTTACATGGTTCTTATAATATAATCACTGTTGCGTCCACAACATTTCACCTGATTTTCTTTGAAGGACAACAAAAACATTACAAAGTATTTACACATGGAAGCAAGATATAACAATCAGCAGGACAAAAAAACTAAATGCAAAAGATTTTTAAAGAGGCAACAATCCTTATTGAAAACCACTTGAACTGTGCTCGCGAAAAGAGAGATATAAACAGATGATCATTTGCTTACCATTCGAAGAACTTTTCGATGCTAGCAGTCAGTGTAGCTTTGGGCACAGCCCCAATAACCGCATCTTTCTTCTCGCCATTTTTGAATATCATTATAGTGGGGATGCTACGAATTCCATATTGAGTTGCTATATCTGGGCTTTCGTCTGTGTTCAGTTTGAAACACTTCAGTTTGCCCTCGTATTCCTTTGACAATTCTCCGATAGTAGGACGGATCATGCGGCAGGGTCCACACCAAGGTGCCCAGAACTCGACGAGCACTAGATTACCCTCCATGACGAGAGACTGCCATGTGGACTGTGTCACGTCAGGGACTGCATTCCAGCAAAAAATGACATTCCATCAGAACGTAAAAGAAGAAAATCAAATCAGTAGTACAAGAAACAATATCTATGATAACAGAGGAGTAGGGAAAATCGTCATGCAGCAATTACATACTGTTTGGTATAAAGTAGACACATCAATAAACATTGCAAAATCTTCACATCAATAAACTGAATGTTGAGGATTGATATGGTATAAGACAAATTTGCTTGACTATAAACATGAACCAGAGGAATATTGGTCAGCCTAAAATTTCTTTTGGTTGCCTTAGAAGAATTAAAAGTTTTTTTGCTACAAACATAAAAAACAGTGTCGAGTATAGTGTGTTCTGTGTTCAAGCAGGACTAACTTATCCTTATAAATTACCTTATGAGTTGTTATTACTAGACATATTATTAGAATAAGTCAACTCTTGCTACCATAAAAAATAAGGACATATTAATGCATCCAGGGGATGGAGCAAAAAAAATTGCTGTGAATTTGGGGGGGGATGGACAAAACTTTAGAATCAGTGTGAGGGAAAGGAGTAGGCAGGCATAAATAATATAAATTCAATAAGGCGCAATTAAAAAAGCCTACCCATTTAAGGGGTGAATATACAGATTTCCAAAGCTTTTGGTGGGTGGGTGGGGTTTTTTAATGCATCAAATGATAAGAGAATGTAAGCAGCAGTAATTTTACTAATCCCCGAAGCAATCGATAGGAACGAGATACAAGACGAAGAAGACTAATTTCAGCGGAAGTAGATCAGTAAAAATAGACCAACAAATTAACATCAATAATAGCTTCTTCTCAATCTATCAGTCATGCTTTTATTTCTCTTCATAAATCCCCATCCAAAGTCATTGCAACAATAAATCTATTATTTTTCTAACTACAATAATTATTTCTCACCATGACCCACTCAAACTTTGACTCATGTAAAGTTACGAACCGCATTTTTATGTTTCGATTCTGGAACCCGATTTTCTACTATAATGAAATTTTGGTGGTACTGTTCCAAAACTTCCAAAACAAAAAAAAGACCAAACCAAATGAAATTCCGTGTCTTCCCCTTTTATTTGTCTATGCCTATACTTTCACCATACAAGACTCTCCTTTTTCTATTTTGGCACTTTCACCATACAAGATCAAACTAAATGAATTTGCACATGGGTAAACACACACAAACACATGGTACAATGATAATCAGTGTTCTAAAAATCCTTTCTAGACCCCGATTAATCCATCGCCTAGGCCTAGGCGGGTTCAACCTGCAATACTTAGCACCTAGCCGCCTTTCTGATTAATCACTAGTAGACTTATAAGCTATTAAGTTGTCTTATGCATTACACATATTAATTAATTTTTGTATATTATCCCTAATGCTTATATTATAAATTTTGTTTTGATGTTACTTTGTTATTATTTTATAATTTAAAATGTCAACTATTATATATACAACATGTATATATGTATTATATTTATTAATTTAAAAAGTCATTGATTAATCCCTGATTGATCCCGCTCACCAATTAATCACTGGTCGGTCACCACCTGCCTGATTAGCGCTTGGCATGTTTTACAACATTGATGATAATTATCAGAAATTGCTAACATGCCCAAACTCGAAACTTTCTCAGAATTCGAAAGATTTTAGCGCATCTTTTACTGTGAAACAATTAAATTGTAGTCGAAAACATCACTTAGATATCCGACCAAGCATGCAACATGTCGTGGATCCAAAAACTTCAATCATCACCCAACACACTCCATCAAAACAGTAACGCATTTTTATAAATTCCAATATATAAACACGGTTGTTTAGAAATTGTCCCCCTGCTCTGGTTTCATGGTGAAGTCCTTTTATATAAAGCTCAATAAGCATCTCTCTCATGACATTCCCACCATTTGAATTAACTGTCAAATTTGAGGTTTGCTTGCCCCGTGGAAGATGCAATGCTTTGTGTGGATTGTCAACCTTGACACGGTCCTCACCAAAATCAACCAATTGAAACGGGCGCAAGACGAAAATGGTACTTATGATCTTTGCGGAAGGGAGGAAGAAACAAGCGCCCTTTTAGAGTTTGGATTTAAGAGAGGGTTGGATTGGCCTTAGGGTAGTGTTCATTTAGAGATATT
This sequence comes from Acorus gramineus, assembly GCA_030737835.1. Lineage (NCBI taxonomy): Eukaryota > Viridiplantae > Streptophyta > Magnoliopsida > Acorales > Acoraceae > Acorus > Acorus gramineus. Next base: position 11,517,170 of record CM060857.1, read on the forward strand.
TAAGGCATGTGGATCATCCATAAGAGACGTAAAAGACGCGACCATAACAATCTTGCAATATTTCAATGACTCGTTCCACATAAGGTGTGTTAAGAGTATATGGTTGACGCACAACAAATGTCTATTTCAACCAAGAGAATATACGAGGAGAATACGTGGGCAGCAATTTCCTCCATGCTTAAAAGTTGAGTTATCATGCTTCTTGGTGAGGCAACACCAACCACAAGGGTAATGCAAGGTTCGAGTAGTTTGGAGTTGCGAATATTCTTGTGATCAGGTTGTATTGTTTTGGAGGAAATTCTTTTTTAATTTTCTTTTTTGATCTTTGTTCGAAGTTCCTCAGGGGGCTATCTATTAATAAGATCACACCTACAATTTTCTCCCAAAAAATTTCTTTCTTGCTCTTCCATCACTAAGACACCAAAATAGGGCATGCCCTGTGAGATGCTTCAAAATGGTATTACTAATGTCATATCGAACATCTTGTATGGAACAAAATATGCAACTTCTACAAGGTATTTCAATACTGAATGAAATTCAAAACATCAAAATATATTTTAAAAAAAACATTTTAACCATGGACCAAAGAGGTTTGGTGCTATTCGTGATCTAATCGTCGTGTATTTTTCACTCAATAGAAGCCAAATAACGCATCTATTGAAGAAATGAAAGCCTTGTAGGAGACACAGAAGAGTTTACCAAGATGCTAATAATCATTTTCTTTTTTGGAATAACATGATATTTAAAACTACAGTATTATCTGCTATGACGTGCAAAGTTGTAAACATATTTTACGTGAACAATTCACACACTTAAAAGGTCGGATGTGCAAGGTTCCTTGCATAACTAGGCACTTCACAGTCCCTATGTCTGATGTGTGAAACCGATGACCCACATCAACAAGTATTATAAATTGTATGGGGCACATTGGGGTGCCACTCTTAATACGTAGTGGTGTTGCAATTCCCACATTGTTCAATTTTGTTGGGTGATCACCAGTGGAAAGTAATTCAGGTCAATGATATTTAGTAATTCCAGGACCTTAAGAACCATTTGTTAAAAAGAAATTATGATAAAAGTGGTCAAGTGAAAGTGTGAAACCCAACTAAAATAAGTCCATTGTCAGTTAAAGGGGTGAGAAAATCTCATTGACGCAAGGGGAATGAATCAAAGCCCAAATATTTGTATCTTGCAATATATTCAGACAAGGAGGTGGGAGATATAGAAACATGAACCGAAGTGCTCATAGGAGAGTGACTTTGGAGATGGCTTATTGACCCTTATATTTGGAGTTGTGTGATTTGAGAGAAATACTCCAATGGTGGCATTAGATTGACCTTGGAGCCTATTTCAAGAGCCCATCTCTGTTGAAGCACATTATTGAAACGGTGGAGGCCTTTAAAAGGGAGATCAACCCCCCCACCTTTCCCCCCCGGGTAATGGTGTTGAAACTAGATTTTGGAAGGATAATTGGTTGAACGGAGGAGCATCAGAGAATATATTTCCTAACCTTGCCTTGGTGGTCATCAACAAATATAATTTGGTTTATGATTCCTTCATGTGTGGGAAAACACCATTATTTGGTGTCGACATTTCCAGAAAAACCTAAGGGATGAGGAGATGGAAGGAGCCTTTAGTCTTCTAGCAACTCTTCACGAAGTGAAACTTGAATTGGAGAATTAAGATACGGTGTATTGAAAGATATCCCCATCCAATTGTTTTACTGTGAAGTCCTCCTATAAATGTCTTAATAGACACTCTGGGAGATCTCCTCACTGCAAGATATGCTCGTCAAATTTGGATCCCCTACACACCATTGAAAGTACTGTGCTTAAAATGTAGTCATTTTCTCTCTATAAGTTCCTCACCAAGGTCGATCACGCTAAATAAATAAATGATGGGAATACCCTTCGCAAAGGGGATGAGGAGAAATATTGTGGCAACCCCTTCTTCGGTTGTATGTATAAATTTAAATTCTCGAAAGAGTAAATTTTTCGTCGGTACAAGTTGATTTTTACAAAGGTTAAAGACATGTACCTCTCGTATGGCGTGAGAAATAAGTCCAGAATAAGGAAGAATACTGGAGAATAGTAAAAAAAAGTTGTTTGTTTTGACAGAATAAACCCCGATAGTTATGTCTGGATAAGCTAGGATAAGGCCTGATAACTATTCTAAAGAAATGTTGGAATTGTTTATCAGGCCTTATCTATGCCAATGGATAAACATATCCTTCTTTGTCATTTTAAAAAATTTATCTCACCTAACAGTCTCACACATATTTTAAAAACTGTCACATCTATCAAATCAATCATACATTTCTCACACTATTCCCAAGGGTATAATTGTCATTTAAAAAGTCATAAACTCTTATTCATCTCTTATCAACCATTTATCATCACTTTATCCAAGATGAACCAAACAACAAAAAAATCATTTTTACGTTTTCCAATGAGAATAACAGAAAATGCAACCAAACAAAAAATTGCTTATTCAGTCTGAATTGTTATCTATCCTAGTATAGCTATCAGGAGCGAATAACCCAATGTTACACCGGGGGGGGGGAATTCTTCAAAAGTCAAGGGAAAAGGGATGATGGAAAAAGGGAGGCCAAATTCCTTGGGATCATTCCACGTATGGTTTGTTGGACTATATGGCTTGCCAAGAATGAATTTATATTTCGAAATACGAAGGTGTACTCTAAAAACATTTGGGAAGCCACTATGACAGCTCTTGTAATACCTCTCTGAAGTAATTTGGGTTCAGAATCATTTTCTATTTTGGGGGGACTTCCTTTTGTGATCTCGTCTTTATTTTATTTTCTTTCTTTACTTGGAGATCCCTTGTCTCCGTTCAAAAAATATATTCAGACAAATTTCAATCAAATCAGAACTACAACATGAACAGGGAAAAGAAAAAAAAAGGACTACCGAAAAGAGCTCAAAAAGTCCACTCAGATCTCAAACTCAAATTCCAAAAAACATACAAGGCGGAGGAAACCCTAACCTTCGATCACCGCGTTCTTCGCCTTCGCCTCGCAGACGATCCCGCCCCGGACGGCCCTCGGGCGCCTCGAGATCGACGCCGATGCGATCCTCGGAGAGAGCGCTCCGATCCGGAGACCTCTGATTTCCGGGAAAACGTCCGTTCCTCTCCGTCCCCCGGCGGAGAACGACGTCGGAGCCAACGCCGACGCCGCCGCCACCGAGGGAAGTGAGGACCTTCTGAAGACTGGGGAGGAGCGAGAGGCGGGAAGGACTTCGAGGATAGCGGCCATTGAAGGCGGGACGAAGGAGAGATGGGGGTTTGTGAGAAAGGCAGAACTACAGAGCTCTCTCAATCAATGCAGACTCTGAAAGAGAGACTTGATACAGAGTCGAGAGAGATTGTGCGGGAGAGTGACGAAAAAAAGACCAAGTTTCTTGCTTTTATGGATGAGGAAACGGATAGCGGGGCCTACGTGGGCCGATGAGTCTAATTGTACCGTTTCCAAATGGAAAGAAAGTATTACCTCTAGTTTTGGTACTGAAAAACATGAAAAATAATTTTGATGATAAAATAATTTTTAATAAATAAATATTAAACTCCATCACATCCATTCATTAAAATTCAGACTTCACATTTTTTTTTTTTTTATAAAACAGTGAACATCATTTAACGAGGTATATATATGTTTTGATAAAAAATATATATAGCTCTATTTCGAGTTCAATGAACCCATTTTTAATAAATATAAAAAAATATTTAATGTGGTATATACAACATCTAATGAGGTATATGCTTCACTGGATTTCTAATGTAGTATATAGGACTGTGTTTTGAACTAAGAAAAAATTGAGTGTAACAACACTCTTTTTTATATATTTTTTTATCATGCTTTTTTTAGAATGATATTCTTTTAATCCAAAAATCATATTTGTTGCTGATAACAGAAATTAATTTTGCACATTTAAAATTCAAAAAGCATACACAGACTGCTTTGAAAAACACAGATTTTGACCCTAATCTACCTGTTAATTTCCAATTAATCCGACGCATTTGACAATCCGTTTGGAGTCTGCTAATCGACTGAAAAGCAAAAGTTGTCACAAATAGATTGTAAAACGCACGTTTAGTTATAGTTCACATGTGCCTTGATTTTTTTAAAAATCATTCGTCACATATAAAGAGATAATGTTTTCATAAAAAAATAAATAAAGGTATATATTATAATAGATTAGATGTATTAATCTAAGTTATTAAATAGGGATAAAAGGACAAGGGAAGTCATGAAAAGTTTGCAAACATCCCTTGCTACAGAGAAGAAAATAGAAGACAAAATAAAGGGGGGCCTTCAAACAGCAGAAAACGTGGAAGGGGGAAGAGAAGATAGCCTGAGAGGATAAGACTCCCCTGGTGGAAGCAGAATATGTATAAAATATATATATTACGGAAAAACATAAAATTATATATTTCACTAAATAAATATATTTCAAAAAATTCAAACATGCATGATTTGTAAGAAGACTCTAAAATTATGAAGTATAACCATTTTCCTTTCCTTTGGGATTTTTTTTTTTTTTTTGAGATACTTTCCTTTTGGGTGTCGATACTCAATTTTGCAAGTATGCAATCTTCTTCTCCTAATATTTTCTTCGGGGAATGTTGGAGTACACAACAAATGCCATCCCCGCGTTCCTAATAGAATCTGTAAATCTCTGGAACATCTGCCAATCCGATTTGGGTGCGTCTATCCCCACCAAGGCTTTGTTTTAACCCATCGTTGACAAAAAAAAAAAAAGAAAAACCAAACTCAATTTTATATCCTGAGTGGCTAAGCACTTGGTCGACCCTGCTTGACCCTGTTCAACCTAGAAAATGATAACAAATCCACTCAACTCGATAACACACAGTCGTTATGTGAAGTTCCGATCGACTAATATTAGTCGAATAGAGTTAAGAACTCTTTGATTCCTCCTGACCCTCATTTATCTCGGGAAATGTGATTTAAACCTCCTAGGTCGACCATACAGAGTCGTCCTTATAAGTGATGGGTGACCAATCCTGGTCGAATAGAGTCCAAGACTTTTTGACCCTTCTTGACCCTCGTTCTATATGAGAATGTGATTTAAACCTCCTAAGTCGACTATACAGAGTCGCCAGTGTAAATGATGGGCGACCAATCTTGGTCGAATAGAGTCCAGAACCCTCTGACCCATCCTGATCCAATAATGGAGTATTTCTCCACTCCACACCTTCCGACGGCTTTCACTGGGTTTTCGGCGATCCTTCTCCTCGAGCGTTGTTAGAAACATGATTGGGGGTAACCTGCAAAAGAACATCTGACACTAAGTCAGTCAATGCACAACTTAGGGTTTTGTAAAATGAGATTTTCATATATCTTAATAGGAAGAATTGATTCCCTATTCATAGTACTTTTGTAGGTGCCCTAAAATCAATGGTGGATATCTCTATCATCAGACAGATGGGAAGAGATCCCAGATTTAGAAAATTAATTATATGTTATTCTGAGAAATTTACATAATTGACTGTCATTATCCCTGGATGAATACACATAATTTGTAGGGATCTTGTGAATCAATTTAATGATAGCTCTAAATTTAATATATCCTATTAAGATTTAGAGAATCAGTCATTGATGATCCCTTAATAAAAAAATTGAATGTAAAGTACTGACTTGGATTTGTGCTAGTCGTCGGGTACAGAGAGTTCAATGGGTCAGATCCACGTTCGGTGGGGTATACCCGAGGTCGTGGGCCCTTGTTAATTGGATCCTAGATCGCAGATACATGAAGCATAGTTAATGAGTTCAAATTTTGACCCCTACATAAATAATAAATATTCCTTTCTGCATTTGGGCCATTGTTTAAGAGGGATCACCTAAAAATAATAGACATGCCCAAAACGAATTACTTTCATTGCTTTCTTTGGCACTCTTTAGATAGTTTGAGATGTGCTTTTCACCATGTTAAAGTTAAAAAAAAAAAAAGGCGCCAGCTTTCTTTAACCGAAACCAACTGTACTTACCTGTAAAAACCAACCCCTCCTCTTCCCAACGGTCGAATTTGGCGGGTATTTGTTCACAAACAAAATTTCCCCCAACAACAACAATCAATCAATTCTCCTCCATTTCTCTCTCCACCACCACCTCAACCAAAATCCCAAAAAGAAAAAAAAACCCAACAAAGATGTCTCCGTCGGCGATCTACCTCCTCCTCGCCATCGCCCTCCTCCTCTTCCTCGCCCTCTCCCAAACCCACACCGCCCCTCGCCGGGCCCCCGGCCGGCGGATGGCGCCCACCCACGCCTCCCTCTTCGACCCGTTGTCGGCGGCGGGGATCGGTGGCGACGGGGGATTCCAAGTCGATGTGGAGGCCTTGAAAGAGGCATTCCCCGGCGAGTGGAAGCCAGTGGAGGAGTTCTTCAGCGAGGGGGGGAGGCTCAATGTGACAGAGAGGTTGGCGTACCTGTTCAGGATTCTTGACAGGGCGCCCATTGATGGTGGGTTGAGCTACCGTGAGCTTGAGATGTGGAATGTCCGACAGGCGTTCGATCGGTTGATTCACAGGACCGAGGCAAGGATGAGGGCGCATGACGCGGATGGTGATGGGGCTGTTACATTGAGGGAGTTCTTGTCGAATTTATCCGATCGAGAGCTAGGTGAGATCATGAACCATTGTTTGTGTTTTGATGAATTCGGAAACATTTTTATCTTTGGCTGGCATTTAGTATGGTTTATACTTTATACATCATTTTTCGCAATAGGGGTTGTTTGAAAACACACATTTAAAAGTGTTTTTAATGAAAAAAGAAGCTTTATAAAACATGATTCTAGATGCATAATTTCTTAGACCCTGTTTGGATCCAAATACATTTTAGCATTTGGCTTTTCAAATCCTCCCTCTAGATTTTCCAGACTGAAAAACCCAGCAATTGAAAAGCTACCAAAACAAATTTTTCATAAGCTAGATTTAAAAAGCTAGATTTTAAGAATCTCTGCGTTTCAACCACACATCTAGACATAGCCTAAATTTTTCAAAAGCATAGTTTTTTTAACTAAAAGTTGAGACATTTTTTTTGTTAATCAAACCCATTTTGCATTTTTTGTTTGACACATGTTTGGGATTTTAGTTTCCTCCAGAAGCAAAATCAAACCACTACGTGTTTCCAAATGCCAAGGGTGGTTAATGCATTTTTTATTATTTATTAATACTTTATGTAAGAGCAGTTACTTTATTTATGCCATTGGGTGGAAAAAATATTACAAACTCAAATGGATTAGTTAAACCATTGTTTGAGAAAAATGGTATTCTGATAACAGATAGTCAGATACATTACAAGCATCTTCGTAGTCAAATGATATTAAAATAATATTTCAGCTTTATATGATGATTATATGAGTCACTATATGACTACCAAATGGGGTTGATCTGTGCAAATTTTGTTAGGTTGGAATGAATTGTGCGTATTGATGTTGTTCTGCACACTTGTGTTTTCAGGCTTCTGTTATAAGCTTTACTGTGAGCTCACAGTTGGGTGTTGTTTGATCATGGTGAATGATACCTGATAAATTAAGATCCATTAAAATTCTTTCTTATAGCAGTTAAAAACAGAATCTTAATTCTATGGATCTCAAGCCTTCATATCAAGAAGCTCAAATGGTTCTTTTTTCAAATTCCAGACTTCCAGTCTCCAAAGTGTGTCTGCTTGGCATCTGAATGGTTTATACATTCCAACCAATCGGTTCAATTAGTTTGGAAAACTTTCTTTGTTAGTGTCAGATAATTGTAGTACTTTGTTAACTGACCTTCAATTATATATTTTTTTAAAAAGAACTATGGTTAGATTAGAAATCATCATAGAAGGTTTTCTCAGTATCAAAGATATGTCATAAATTGTACTTTGGTTGCTGCATGCCGCAGAGAGCAACAACACAGCACATGGTAAGCCTGGGTGGTGGAGGGAACAGTTTGTTAATGCGGATGCTGATGGGAATGGATCGCTGAATCACGTGGAATTTAGTGAGTAAGTATTATTCAGGCCCCTTTTTTGGAGCCTTTCAATTAAACAAATTTCTTTTCAAGTATCCTGGTTGGAATGGATGTAAAAGAATGAAAAAACCTTAGAAATTTGATCTGAAACACGAGAAATATCACCGCATTTTAATTGTTATTTGCCCCCTAAAATAAAAAGCGATCAACAAGATTCCCAACAAAGGATACAACAGACCAGATCTTGTGTTCACATGATCAGTTTGTTAAATTGGATCACGTTGTACCTAGCATCAAGTATCTTGGAAGCTCTTCTTTTTTTATGAAAACAAACATCTTCTAGATGTTCAAATTTGAAATCAGATAACTGATTCATCAATGGAAAATGACACAATTATTTGACCAAGAGAAAGACAGTTAGAGAGAAACTATTAAATAATTATAAAATTTTGAATTTCAAAATAGTCTATGTAAAATAAAGTACCTAAAAAATAGAGCATAAACTATAACACTACAGATCACAAAATCTTTTGAAACTTTTAAAATTTCCGACACTTGTCTTAAAGCATCTTTTTTTTTTTTTTTGGCAGCTTCCTTCACCCAGAGGACAGTACAAATGCAAAAGTTCAACTCTGGCTGCAAAAGGAAAAGATAAAGTATACTTCACTGCCCAATCCAATTTTCATTTATTTTCAAGTTCCTGTATCAGTAGAAGTATCACTGTATTAAAATGACTTGATATGGGTGAATTTTGAGTGAATTGAAGTGATTGCAACACAAAATGAATGGTGAAATTGCTTTAATTTTTATGTGCCTTTTTGATGAAATGGAATGCAGAGAAATGGATGAAGACAGAGATGGGAAACTAAGCTTTAATGAATTCAAAAATCGAGTGTATGACATTTACAAGAACTACGCCGAGTTTGAAAGCGCAGAGGAGGATGAGAGCCAACACAAACTAAATGCTGAACAAAAATTTGAAGAGCTCGACGCAGACAAAGACAGGTATGCATCATCGACCACTCAACAAAATAGCAGAAATGACACGCGGCGCTTGGAAACTAGTTTGGTCAAGAGATTCTGCTTTTGTAGGAATCATATTTAAACCAGATGTGTTTTTAAATGTCCCAAGTGGTCTCATCATTGAAAGCAAAGCAAAAAAATAGCTTCTATTTATAAGAAAGAGATTTTCAGGAATTTACTAAAAATAAGTTTCAGGAATTTACTAAAAATAAGTTTCCTCAAAAGCTAATTTCAATAGCTGCTTTAAGCGATGAAAAGTTACACTTCGTCTATTTTACAGTCCAAAACGCAATCTGCCTTTGTTTTTATTTATTTTTTAAATCATACACCTCATCTAATAAGTTATGCGCTTTTATAAAAATTGAAGTATATACTCCAATGAATAGAATGATATCATTTATAGAAAATGCGAAAAATTTGTAAAGTGGTATATATCTAATTAAGTGGAGGGGGTTAACGAGATATATGTGGCTGCATATAGGATTGTAAAAAGGACTAAGTGAAACAGCGCTCTTAACTGATAAACTGTTTTTCAAATTCATTTCGAAACACTAAACAATATGCTAAATAAATATATTTTTTTATTGTAATACTCATTTTGCAGATTCCTGACAGCAGAAGAATTGAAGCCCATTATTCACAATCTCCACCCTGGAGAGATCTCCTATGCTAAATATTACACCAAGTACTTGATGCATGAGGTCAGTTAACTTAGCATCTGAAATGTATCTTGGATTCTCATCATGTTTTCATTTTTTCTTTTTTCTTTTTGCTTTCTAATGTTCAAATGTAACCAGGCTGATGAAAACAAGGATGGCAAGCTGACACTCCTTGAGATGCTTGAACACCAGTATGCCTTCTACAGCGCAGTTGTCGAAGACAGCAATTCTGATGATAATGATGATGATTATTGGCACGACGAGCTCCGGTGATGCTGTGTTTAGTTTGTACTGGAATCATGTACAAATCACTGCTTTGGATGTGTCAATTATTTATTGTCAAGTCACATTTGATACTATGTAACAGAGCTTGAATTTGTAAATACAAGAGATAGAGAGAAAAAATAAAGAATTTTTTGTTTTGATGATGAAAGAATTTACTTTTAATTCAAACAAATTTTCGATGCTGATATGTGTTTGTACGAAATTTTTTTTTTTTTTTAACACTAAAAAAAATCAGGTGTTCATACCAAGCCAGAAGGAGAGATTATTTTATTTTATGTATTCATAGTAGAAAATGTGAAAATTATCTTCTGATTGGATATGAAATTTCAGCTTTCTTTGAGACATCAATCACTGTTGAGAAATGCGTTGTTATACTCAATCTTTTTTAAGGTTCAAAATACAGTCCTATATGCATCGTTAGACGATAGAGATACATGATTATTATTTTTATTTTACATTTATTAAAAATTGGTTCATTCAACTTGAAATGAAGCGGCATACATTTTTCATCAAAGTATATATCTTGTTAAATAATATTTACTATTTTAAAAATAAATAAAAACGTATGTGGTCCATACTTTTGGACTGTAAAAAAGGCTAAGTAACACTTTTTGCTAAGAAAAGGTGGGAACATGCTGATGAGAGGCACGCAAGTTCAATAAGCAATTGTTTTGGTTTGTTTGTAGAATATACATCACTGGACAGTGGACACTGATTGAGGTCTATGGAATTGTAGACATGTTTATAAACTGAACTGTGTATAAAAACACCCAAAAAATAAGAAACTCTACAGCAAAACATTACATGTATCCAATGCACTAAGCCTGTTAATTATAAATATGCTATCTGAATCCACATACAAAAAATAAAAATGATCTGATATTACAAATCCAAATATCAATGTATTTGTTATGAAAATATCTTAATTTGATTTACTTTATAAAATTATATATATTTGTATTATATCATGTTTAAATTCAATTATTTTGAATGATTAATCATAATCTAAAATATTTATGTGGCTGAACATTTATATTTAGATATTATTTATCTGAAAAATATGAAGTACGAATGGCGAACCGAGCTTTGGTTAAGTCGGCATGCATTTCCCACCTCTATAAAAGAGTTCAAAGAATCATATCACATGGAGCATCATTCTTAAAAAAAAAAAAAAATGAATACGAATGATTTTAAGTAATATTTAACTAAATCAACCCTCTTCCTCTGTAGAGTGATTTTATTTGGGAAAATAATATGTTCAGCAGCCCTATTGCAGTCTACACTATTTTTTTTTTAAATCATACACTTTTTCATTGAAGTTCATGTTGTTATATGAAATAAAATATTTATTAAGATACATTAATATATTTTTTTTCGCGTTGAATAAATGATAAATTTTTTTATGTCATACATTATGACAGAACTTCATTCATTATGATAGCGAAGTATATACTATAACATCATAATATATGGGATTAATGTTACAAAATGGGCTCAATATCAACACTCTTTTATCTGTTGTGCTTGATTTATTTTGCATTACCCCCCCCTCAAACAAAACAACTTATAAATCAACGGGGGTGCGCAAAATAACGCGTGGGTTCATCACCTTCCCCAATAACCGTTCCTTTACATCGATGACAAGATCGGACGGCCATGATCCTCCCACAGCTCTACCCAAAATCCCATTGGCGGACGACACACGCGGAGAGTTCCCATTGGTCCACGTCACCAAAAATGACGTCCAGTTCTCTTGTGTTGTGCAACCCCAAAAAATTTCCTATATATTGTCCAAATTGAAAGACCGATTCCAGAAGACCCGCTGAGAACGAGAGACGAAGAAGAGAGAGATTCATCAGATCTGTGTTTCTCCATTAACAATGGCGGCCTCGTTTAGAAGCCGAGGTTCTCTGATCTTCGCCGGTCTCCTCTTGTCAGGTAAGCTTCGGTTTCTCTCCATCCGATCGTTGTTTCAGCTTTGGATCTGCTTTTACTGTTTCTGCTTTTGGTCTCGTGAAATAACGAGATCTTCTGTTGCATATATCGTTTGCGGTGCTTGATCTACCAAGGTTTTCTATTTTCACAAGCTCGACATTTTGGACTCCTCATGATTAAATGCTGTGATCGTTTAGGATCTGTAGATGTGAGAAGGGTCTGTTGCTTGTTTGATGTTTCTGATTTAAACATGGGAGTTCGATTAGATTTTGCGTGTTGTGTGGTTTTTTTTTAAAAAGAAAACTGTAAGAACCAGTTCTGATTTGAACCTGTTATGTTTTGATATATCGTTGAATCAGAGTTTCAGTGTTGTTTATATGTGGTTTGATGTTATTAATCGTTGAATCATTATTTGTTGTGTGGCAAATACAGTAAGTTGTGGATACTTATTCGGTTGACTCTCTATTTGGAATGTAGTGTAAACAAGGTTCTTGTTCTCTAGGTTTATGCAGCCCTATATCACTAGATGAGATTATGATCCTGCAATGCCTCCGATGCTTGGTCCAAAAATTCAAAGCTATTGCTCTATTTTGGCTGCTTATTAAATACATAGCTTCATATTGGGAGGAAAGAAATGGAGATTGCAATTTTTCAACGTTTTGCAAATGCATGTCAATTTTTTTGGCTGATTGTTGTTGAAATCCTTGTAAATAAGGATATCCAATCCTGTATATTGGATCAATATTGTTCATGCAGTGCGCCTTTTAAGAAACATATATTTGTATCTAAATTGACATGAACAATGAAAATATGTTTACATGTACACTGAATCGTTTGCAGCATCTCTGTTCACCTTTAATATTGCAAAGGAGGAGGCTACCAAGCTAGGAACAGTCATTGGGATAGATCTTGGCACCACTTACTCGTGCGTTGGCGTCTACAAGAATGGTCATGTCGAAATCATCGCCAACGATCAAGGGAACAGGATCACCCCGTCGTGGGTAGCTTTTACTGATTCAGAAAGATTGATCGGTGAGGCGGCCAAGAATCAAGCGGCTGCAAATGCGGAGAGGACCGTCTTCGATGTCAAGAGATTGATTGGAAGGAAGTATGATTGCTCTCTCTCTCTCTCTCTCTCTCTCTATAGAGTTGTTGTTTCAGTTTTTGCCAAGTATTGGGATTAGTGTACTAAGCTATGTGTTTACAGATTTGAAGACAAGGAGGTCCAGAAGGACATGAAGCTTGTTCCATACAAGATTATTAACAAGGATGGGAAACCTTACATCCAAATAAAAATCCAGGATGGAGAGACCAAGGTTTTCAGTCCTGAGGAAATCAGCGCTATGATTCTGACGAAGATGAAGGAAACTGCCGAGGCATTCCTTGGGAAGAAAGTAAAGGATGCTGTTGTGACTGTTCCTGGTAAGAAATTTATAAAAAAAAGGAAGAAGAATTACATTTTCTTGGTTATGTTTTTTAACTTTTATTTGTGAAATGTTTGGCTTTCTCAAAGTCCTATCTGTTGTGTGCTCTAGCATATTTCAACGATGCTCAGAGGCAGGCCACCAAGGATGCCGGTATAATTGCTGGGCTGAATGTGGCTAGGATCATCAATGAGCCCACTGCAGCTGCCATCGCGTATGGTTTGGACAAGAAGGGCGGGGAGAAGAACATCCTTGTTTTTGACCTTGGTGGTGGGACGTTCGATGTCAGTATCTTGACCATTGACAATGGGGTTTTTGAGGTTTTGGCGACAAACGGAGACACTCATCTTGGAGGTAAATTTTTCTATCATTCTACTATTGAATTCTATAATTTCCTTTGTGATTGGATTTTTTATGCTGTTGCTTAATAGAAAAAAATGGTTGATTTTCTAAATAATTTTGGTTATATATATATATCAGTTGTAAAATAGGATGCATAATTTCCGCCTCAACATGATTTGAAATAGAAACTGCTACATTCAGTGAAAAGATTCATTATCCCAACTCCTAAATTTTTACATCAAGAAAACTCCTCCAACTAGAGTGGTTCTTGTGCAATCTGGGACTCTTCCACTGATAATTTCAGAACATTATCAGTAACTACTATTTTCTACAACCTTTTTCATTCTCATATTAACCAATCATTTTGGTATCAGTGACTATTTTCTTGGGTGAATATCTCTTTCATTCCCTGGATTTAGCTTGGATAAGAAAATGCATGGCTTAAGAAAGTTGAATTATTTAGTTTGTAGGTGGTCTGGGAGCCTCATTAAGCACCCCTGCATAAAAAATTGAGTGCCTGATGCATTAAATGAAATTAGGAAGCTCAAATTCTGTGCCCATATTGTTCCCAAGGTTGATAAATGCATTACTGCCAAGAGTATATGATGATCAGGAGGAATAATGATAAAAAATTGAAGCAACATATCTTGACACTATACAAATTCTGTGCTATTGCAGGTGAGGACTTTGATCAAAGGATCATGGAGTACTTCATCAAGCTAGTCAAGAAGAAGCACGGAAAGGACATCAGCAAGGACAACAGGGCTCTCGGGAAGCTCAGGAGAGAAGCCGAGCGTGCAAAGAGGGCACTTAGCAACCAGCACCAGGTCAGGGTGGAGATCGAATCCCTCTATGACGGCCTGGACTTCTCTGAGCCACTGACCCGCGCCCGTTTCGAGGAGCTCAACCAAGACCTCTTCAGGAAGACCATGGGACCCGTGAAGAAGGCCATGGACGACGCTGGTCTGGAGAAGAACCAGATCGATGAGATTGTCCTTGTTGGAGGGAGCACGAGGATTCCCAAGGTCCAACAGCTTCTCAAGGATTACTTCGACGGGAAGGAGCCCAACAAGGGTGTGAACCCTGATGAGGCGGTCGCCTTTGGCGCTGCTGTTCAGGGAAGTATCCTCAGTGGAGAGGGTGGCGAAGAAACGAAGGGTAAAAACTAAGTTTTACTCTTTTTTTGAATGTCTGAAAGTTTTAGATGGGGTTGACTGATGTGTGATGAATATTTGTATTGGCAGATATCCTTCTTTTGGATGTTGCACCACTCACTCTTGGAATTGAAACTGTTGGAGGGGTGATGACCAAGTTGATTCCAAGGAACACTGTCATTCCTACCAAGAAGTCTCAGGTGTTCACCACTTATCAGGATCAGCAGACCACTGTATCCATCCAGGTAATTGATAAACTGAGATTTGTATTGTTTTTTTTCTGTTTCTGTTCCTGGAATTGGCTTACTTATAATGCGATCTGGATGTGTTCATCTCATTGCAGGTCTTTGAGGGTGAGAGAAGTCTCACTAAGGACTGCAGAAGTCTTGGAAAATTCGACCTTTCTGGAATTCCTCCAGCTCCCAGGTTTGTTCAAATTCAGCTATTATTTAAGCCCCTCTTCGGGAACTGTCGTAGAATTATTCTTTCCTAATAACTATACGATAGATAACAATCTACAATCTATGTATCATTGTTTGATTCAGCTTGAATAAATTGAAAAGAAATACTGTAGAGAATTTAGATTAGTGTTTGTAACTTCTTAAGTATCTTTAAATTAGTTGTTTGTGCTTGGGAATGTGTGAGAGAATGAAATGTTTTGGGATGTGTAAGTGTTAAAAATAAGAGAATTTTTTTAAAAATGATGGAGAAAATAATTTTAAATCCATTTACATTGATGAGCTAGTTGAAGCAATTCTAGCTCCCTCTCGATCCATTTACATTTTTTCGCTTACTATTTGGAGGTTATCATTGCTACACAAATAAAACTAACAATGTGACTTTCATTTTTCTCTTTCGACAGGGGCACGCCTCAAATCGAAGTGACTTTCGAGGTGGATGCGAACGGCATCCTGAACGTGAAGGCGGAAGATAAAGGCACAGGAAAGTCGGAGAAGATCACGATCACGAACGACAAGGGGAGGCTGAGCCAGGAGGAGATAGACCGGATGGTGCGTGAGGCAGAGGAGTTTGCAGAGGAGGACAAGAAAGTGAAGGAGAGGATCGACGCCCGCAACTCGCTCGAGACGTATGTCTACAACATGAAGAACACGGTGGGCGACAAGGACAAGCTGGCCGACAAGCTGGAATCCGAGGAGAAGGAGAAGATCGAGGAGGCGTTGAAGGAGGCACTCGAGTGGCTCGATGACAACCAGACCGCCGAGAAGGAGGACTACGACGAGAAACTCAAGGAGGTCGAGGCCGTCTGCAACCCCATCATCACCGCCGTCTATCAGAGGTCCGGTGGGGCGCCTGGCGGCGGGGATTCGGAGGGTGGTGATGATGAAGACCATGATGAGCTGTAGAGGAAAGTTTTTTTTTTCTTTTTCTTCTATTTTTGTTGTTTGACTGATTATGGGGGGAGGATGGAAGGAATTGTCTTCTGATTTTGGATCATGAATTTTTGGAGGGAAAAGTTTGTTAGGTTGGATACTATATATACTGTAGACAGACTCTAACGAGAGTTTTTCTTTGTTTTATTAGCTTAAACGTAATGGATTATTTGTTCCTTTTTTGGGTTCTATCTGTGCTGATGAGTTCATTTGGATTGAACGACTGGTGAATCTGATTTTGATATAAAGTATATGATTGATGATCCACAAAGGTTTTAAGACCAGTAGTTAAAGTATAGATGCTGTTACACAATTTCTATGCTTCAGGGTATGTATTATTTACAAAGACATCTCTTACATTGTATGCACAGCCCTTAAAAATTAAAAGTGAAGATTGTACATTGGAAAACCAAAATATTTGACTGGAACCCCGTGTATAACCCCTCTTTTACAGTGTATATTCTTTGTGGAGTTTTTTATTGTGTATTTTTTTTCTTTTTTTCTCTCTCGTCAATAGTCATAGTTTTGTTTTCCACTTTGCTTCTCTCTCCTTTACTTGTATTTTAAACTCTTGAAATTTCTATTAATATATGATCGATGTAGAATTGTAAAAATTGTCTACCATTTTCTAAAAAAAAAATAAATAAAAAAACCCTTGTATAATCCTGCCTACAGTCTACTATTCTACTGTCCACAACAGTTTTTTTTTTAAAAAAATAACATATCATTCAATAAAATATGTATTTTTATAAAAGATATATCATAGATACCAAAATGTAAAAAATCTCAATGGAAAAATATATCCCAAGACACATAGAACAACCGAGAAGGTATATGTCTACTATCCACAACAGTTTTTTTTTTTTTTAAATAACATATCATTCAATAAAATATATATTTTTATAAAAGATATATACTAGAATGTAAAAAATCTCAATGGAAAAATATATCCCAACACACATAGAACAACCGAGAAGGTATATGACATTGCGAAGACTGTGTATGACACCGACAACGTTGCGTGACATCGAGCTAAGGACAAAAACTGTCACCATTGTACAACAATGTTGTAACTACCAAAAGATAATAATAAGAACAATAATGCTAAATACAGACTCAGATGCTATCCCAATGCAGTCCTCACATGTTTTAATTTTTTAAAAAATAATATAAATATCATTTAATAAAATATATATTTGATGAAAATTATACATTACTCTATTTCACATTGGATGGACTCATCTTGAACAAATGTAAAATTCATATACATTTAAGACTAATTGGCCGTTTGAAAACACAGGTAAGCTTTTGCTTTTGCAAAAATCGAGAAAGCTAAATGTAATTCCAAACAGTTTTAGGCTCTATTTAAAAATAGGTTTAGGAGCTTGGGTTTGCAAGAAACTGAATCCCCAAACCTGTTGTTTGAAAAGCTACAAGCACATTTTTTTTAAATGTTAAAAAGCTAGTTTTTTTTAATAATATGTAGAGAGATAGCTTCATGGTAACTCAGTTTTAAATTAAGCTTTTAAGAAAAAGTTAAATCTCAAATCCGTTTTCAGACCTGTCCCAGTAAAAAAAAAAAAAAGGGAAATATTTGTATAACCCCTTGTAAGTTAGCCAATATCCAAATACCAATTATGTTTTTTGAAAATCCATATAACCCCCTAATATCTGTCATGGTTAAGCAAATACCCCCTTGGTTAAAATACCGTTTATTTTCAAATAATATACTATTTATTATCTAACAGTGCTCCGAATTTTTGTATTCATATAACCCCTGGCATTTTGAAAAAAATCAAAATCAACCCCTCCAAATGACCGAAGCGCCCCCATCTTCAATAGTCCTTAACATCGATGTTCTTCCTCCCAAATTTTTTTTTTTTAAAACTGTTTGGGAGTTTTGAAGCTTCAAAAAGTCCTCCAACACGCATTGAATCACAGAGAAACCATTGTTGTCCATCATTTTTTTCATTGCACTTCATACCCGTTTGAGTATCTTGTTATGGTGTTGTTTTAATTGAATTACTGCAAACCGAATTCACCATTACATTCATTTCTAAATCAAGGATTTCGAGCTCCATTAATTGTTGTTAGAATGGGAGAATGAAATAATGGGAATCCTTGTATTCCACTTAGGGTTTAATCCCTTTATATATACAAATGTCTAGGAGTTACACGTGTAATACACTACACACATTATAAGATAACACATATAATCTAACAGCCTCCTCAAACTCACGGTGGATCATACAAAGTGAGTTTGCGAAGAAGAAACTGAAATCGAGGAATTGGATGTGACTTCGTAAAGAAATCAGCAAGCTGCTCAGCAGAGGAGATATGCGGAAGCGATAATGTCTCTGCAAGAAAGTGCTGACGAACGAAGTGACAATCGATCTCAATGTGTTTGGTCCTCTCATGAAAGACCGGATTGCTAGCAATCTGAATAGCAGACCGGTTATCACAGTGAAGAGGAGTAGGACCAGTCATAGTAACTCCTAGATCCACCAAGAGACGTCTGAGATGAACAATCTCCTTGGTGGTGATAGCCATGGCTCGATATTCAGCCTCAGTGCTGGAAAGAGAAACAACCTCCTGTTTCTTGCTGCGCCAAGAGATGATAGAATCTCCGAGAAATATGCAGAAACCAGTGGTGGAGCGTCTAGTGGTCGGGTCTCCAGCCCAATCAGCATCAGTGTAAGCCCTGAGAACCAGAGTCGAAGAGGATGACAGATAGATCGATCTAGTGATAGTACCACGCAAATATCTAAGAATTCGCATAAGAGCACCATAATGCACTGATCGAGGAGCCGAGACAAACTGACTAACAATACTGACGGCATGAGCAATGTCAGGTCTAGTGATGCAGAGATACACAAGCTGACCCACGATCTGTCTGTATCGAGTAGGATCTGAGAGGAGCTCACCATCCGTAGGACGAAGCTTCACATGAAGCTCGAGAGGAGTATCCGCACTGCGGGTATCGGAGAGGGCAGCACGCTCTAAAATGTCAGCTGTATACTTCTGTTGAGAAAGCAGAATCCCACGATCACTCTGTGCAATCTCGAGACCAAGGAAGTAGCGAAGAGTACCAAGATCTTTCATCTGAAACTGTCGACTGAGGTGATTCTTGACCCGAGTAATACCAGCGGAGTCATCGCCAGTTATAATCATGTCGTCAACATACAGAAGAAGGATTACCCGCCCCTGCGATGAGGATCGCACAAACATAGAGTGGTCCTGGTGGCTCTCAACAAAACCAGCTGTCAGAATAACACTGCGAAAACGCTCAAACCAGGCACGAGGAGCTTGTTTCAGTCCGTATATAGCCCGCCGAAGACGACAAACATGCTGAGGAGGAGTGCTGAGACCTGGAGGTGGTTGCATATAAACAACCTCAGATAAATCACCATGAAGAAAAGCATTCTTCACGTCCATCTGAAAGAGAGGCCAGCGACGAACAGCAGCAACGGCGAGAAGGGTGCGAACAGTAGTCATCTGAGCAACAGGAGCAAAGGTCTCCTCATAGTCAATGCCATACTCCTGAGTGAAACCTCTGGCAACAAGACGAGCCTTATGTCGTTCAATGGAACCATCAGGGCGATGCTTGATCTTGAAAATCCACTTGCAGCTGATAGGGGTAACACCATCCGGAAGGGGAACAACATCCCAGGTCTGTGTCTGCTCAAACGCCTGAAACTCCTCAGCCATGGCCTGCTGCCACTCAGGGTACTCGACTGCCTCTCGATAAGATCGGGGCTCACGATGGGCATGTATAGCGGTGAGATAGGCCTGGAATTCTGGAGAATAGGTACTCACTGATGCAAAGCCAAATCGGTCAAGTGGTCCAGAGTCAAAACTGAAGCGATCAGGTGGATGACGCTCACGCTGAGGGTAGCGAGTCAAGGGACGAGGATCCACATCAGAGGGAGGTGTGTTAGCCGTGGAAGACGGAGTACCAGCGGAGTCATCTGCGGAAGGAGCAAGAGGAGACACAATAGGAGGAGAACAGGGAGGACCATGGGAGTTGGCTGCAGGAGTGTGAAGAGGAGACGAAGAACCAGGAGAGTCAGCAGTGGGAATGCCAAGATGAGACTCAGGGAGAACAGAACTAGGAGTGGGCTCAAGCAGAACAGACGGCCCGAGAAGAGGTAGAGACTCAATAGGAGAGGCCTGAACAGGAGAAGGCACCGGAGGAGAGGAGGCAGTGGGTGTAGAAGAAAAATAGGGAACATCTTCGACAAATGACACATGACGAGCTATCCAAAAACGATCTCCAATAGGATCGTAGCAGCGATATCCCTTGTGTTCGAAACTAATCCCCAAGAATACACACTTAACTGACCGAGCGGCCAACTTAGTGCGTTGATGAGGAGGGAGAAGCACGAAACAAGTACATCCAAAAGTGCGAAGTCTGCTATAATCAGGTTTGGAGGAGTAAAGGCGCTCATGAGGAGTCATACCGGAGAGGACAGAAGAGGGAGTGATATTGATAAGATGAACAGATAGAAGAGCAGCCTCAGCCCAGTATGTGCTGGGGACTGAAGAAGAAAGTAAGAGGGAACGAGCGGTCTCAAGAATATGGCGATGTTTTCTTTCAGCAACACCATTCTGCTCATGAGTATAAGGGCATGATTGCTGAAAGAGAGTGCCATGAGATTGAAGAAGAGAACGCATCGTGGAAGAAATATATTCTCGAGCACAATCAGACCTAAAGATTTTGATACGAGTCTGAAACTGGGTGTGAATCATAGTGGTAAAGACCTCATATATCTTTGGGACCTCAGATCGATGACGCAATAAATAAATCCAGGTAAAGCGAGAATAGTCATCAATAAAACTGATATAATACGAAAAACCACTCTTTGACGTGATATGAGAAGGACCCCAGATATCAGAATGAACAAGCTCAAATGGACTAGAGGACTGATGATTACTAGAATGGAATGGAGTAGCAACAGGTTTGGCTAATTTACAGCCCTCACAAACAGAAAGAGGAGAGAAAGAAACATGACCTAAATCACCAGACTTAATAAGGTCTTTAAGACGAGATTCAGAAACATGACCTAACCTCTTATGCCACAAGTCAGTATCAGAGGTGACAGTGCCACAGAAAACTGAGGGATCAGGTACAGGAAGATAAAGATACTCCACATAATACAGTCCGCCAATCCGACGACCAACACCAATCCTCTGCCCTGAACGTGGATCCTGCACAGAACACCCAGAAGAGGTAAAGGTAACGGTGAATCCAGAATCACACAATCTACTAATAGACACAAGATTCATGCAAAGCTCAGGAGCATGCAAAACAAATGGTAATGAAAGGCGGCCAGTAGGGTGGGATGTGGTGGTGATCGATCCACACTGCGTGATGACTAAAGGAGAGCCATTAGCAGTATGAATCGAAGGGAGGTGTGAGGGTGCAGGTGAGCATGCAGTGAGGATAGAACTATCAGGAGTCATGTGATGTGAGGCACCCGAATCAAAAATCCAATAAGCAGGAGTACCCATAGTAGAAGACAAGGCAAAGGGAGTAGAAGCACCAGAAAGTGACTGCTGCAGAATCAGGTGGTCTAGGCGCTGACTGATCTGGACAAGCATATCCGAGTGTGACTGAATGGAGGCAATCGAAGTAGCAGTCGTAGCGGCAACAGGAGGAAGATGATGTCCTCGGCCTTTCGGTTGATAACGCTTAGAAGGTCGTTGTCTTTTCGTAGCAGGAGCGGACCCCAAGATGCCCTCATAGATAAATGACGAAGTAGACTGACGAGATACCTTCGAAGCCGCCGGTGTCGGAAGAGTAGGGTTGTCGTTGGTTTCTGACATTGTGCAGAACCACTCGGATGAGGATCAGAAGCAGACGAGGACGTAGAGCACGAAAAATCGAGCAAAATGGACTCCTGGATCACCTTAATCGGACTTCCGGAGAGGAAGTTATAACCGATTTAGTGATTCGAAGTCTCAAGGAGGTGCCGGAGGTGGCGGAGAGCGGCCGGTGGCTGCAGGGGGGTGGCCGGAGGAGTCAGGGGCGGCCGGAGGAGCCGGAGGACGGCCGGAGTTGACCTGAGGTTGGACTTGGGTGGAGTGCCGGGCTGAGTTCGCGGACTCGGGCCGGGTGCCGGGCCGGGTTCTGGGCCGGGTTCGCGGATCCGGGTTGCTGGGCAGGGTCCGGGTCAGGTCGCTGGGCAGGGTCCGGGTCGGGTGCCGGGTCGGGCGCTCAAGACTATCCGGAACACTCGGGACAGGCTGGCACGAGCTGTCCCAGCAGATCCCGGGTAATCCGGGCAGAATCTACGGATCGGTGCATGGGCAGATTTCTCAGGCGCGACAGATCCCGGGTAATCTGGGCAGGTTCAGACGCGCGGCAGGGCGCGTGGCAGGGCGCGGCGCGGCAGGGCAAGGCTGCTGGGCGCGGCAGGGTAGGGCGGCGCACGGCAGGGCACGTGGCAGGGCGCTGCAGGGCGCGCGGCAGGGTGCGGCAGGGCAGGGCGGCGTGCGGCAGGGCTGCTAGGCGCGGCAGGGCAGCGCAGCGCACGGCAGGGCACGCGGCAGGGCAGGGCGCAGCAGGGCACGACAGGGCAGATCTGCTGAGCGCGGCAGGGCGCACGGCAGGGCGCAGCAGGGCACGCGGCAGGGCAGGGCGGCGCACGGCAGGGCACGCGGCAGGGCGCGCGGCAGGGCAGGGCGGCGCACGGCAGGGCATGCGGCAGGGCGCGGCAGGGCAGGGCGGCGCACGGCAGGGCACGCGGTAGGACACGCGGCGGCGCACGAAGGATTCCAACAAAAAAAAAAAAAATTAAGGTTTTTGAGGTGGTTGCTCTGATACCATGTTAGAATGAGAGAATGAAATAATGGAAATCCTTGTATTCCACTTAGGGTTTAATCCCTTTATATATACAAATATCTAGGAGTTACACGTGTAATATACTACACACATTATAAGATAACACATATAATCTAACAATTGTAAACCAACATTTCGAACTCTCTTCTAAAGCGTCTAAGCAATTATGTCAGTAGTAAGTGTAAGTTTTTAAGTTGTGTCTATATGATGTTCGATGAAATGTGTGAGATTAATTTTAGGTTTTTTTACAATAAATTGGAGTGCATGTGCTTAGAGTGAGATGGGACTGGGGAGACTAAATTGAATTGGATTGCAGGTGCTTAGAGTGCGAATGGATTGGGATGATTGGACTAAACCTGTCAATCGAACAGATAGAGATCAGATAGGCTTATATCCGTATCCGTATCCGAACTAGATATCTGAAAAAATATCCATATCAGATATTCGACAGATATTGAAAGTAAATATCCATATCCAATCCGAAAATCCGGATTCAGATATGGATAATTATCCGAAATATCCAAAAATTTAAATTAAATATGAAATGACTAAAATATCTAAAGATCCAATATCGAAAAATAAAAATCATATATCCAATATTTGAAATATGTAAAAAAATATAACAATTACCTAGCATAAAACATAAAATTATAAGTACATACATAAAGCATTACATACTTTAAAGTACAAATAAAAAAAATCATACTAATTATAAAAATATAAATATATAATTAAATAAATAATAATATTATAATATTTTCGAATACAGATATTTTTCAGATCGGATATAGGCATATCCGTATCTAATCCGAAAATTTTCAGATACGGATAATTTTTTTAGATAGGGATACAGACTTTTCGGATATCGGATATTTTCTGGATTGTCAGATACAGATTCGGATCGGATACAGATTTTTTTCATATAATTGACAGGTTTAGACTGGACTGGTTGGCTACAATGGACTGCGACTACACTAGGGAGATTAAATTGAACTCGACTGCACCTGCTTAGAGTGGGACTGGACTGGACTAGCTGTAACAGACTGCAACTTACAAATAATTACTACAATGTTATGAGGGTACGGCTGCATTGGAGGGCTGCAGGTGGGGCTCATAGAAGCTTGGACTAGATGCATTTAAAAACGAAACTACACTCGACTGGAGTTATATTCACTCACTCAAAAAACGACCCGGGGAAAATAACCTGGACTGCTCTGGAGGACTTGGACTGGAATGACAACAAACATAAAAGCATTCAAACAACAAAATAAATCAACCATTCAGTCTATTACACCATACAAACAATAATATCTCTTGAAGAAATTTCATCGAATAGATGGGGAGCTTCAGAATTTCATTCAAGTCACCAAAATTCTAGTTAGAATCAACCAAAAATGATAATCTCAACAATGAATCATCATCATCATTATCTAAACTACCACACAATCAAGCAAAAATACAAAATGCATATCATAGCCACACATACAACACAAAAGATTATTTTTTATAACTAAATAGTAAAAAATAGTAAAAAAAAAAAATGTTATAACTAAATTTAGAGGATTTTAAAAGATCTTTAGAATTAATAAAAATAAATATTCAGAATTTAAAATTTTATTAAAAATAGTAAAAAGACCATTTTGAGGGTAAAAAAAAAGGAAAAATGGAAAAAATCTTCTCGATATCTAACTCCAGTAAAAGTTTTAGGCGATTCCGAGTTCGAGACGTCTTTTTTATTTCTACTAGTCGATTTTTCTGTAAATACTTGAAAATCTGAAAGTGGATCCTTTCGGGTTCATCGCTCCCGGAACGCGTAGGCCATTCGCTATGCATCACCTTAGGAGGTGACATTGGCATGTTTGATCGGACGACGACTGCAGGGGGAATTGGTCGCCAGATTGCCGGATTGTGACGGAGGGTCGGGGTTGTCGGAGATTTTAGTGAAAAGGAGTTACTCATTGAAGAAGGATATAAAACTCATTTACTTGCTTGTGTTAAATTAACTGAACAATGGGTTTAACTAAAGTGACGGTAAGAGAGTTATGTAAATTAAGTCAAGTATTCCAAGGGGTTATACGGATATTCACATTTTTGAGGGGTGGATCTGAATATCAATCATCTTTCAGGGGGTTATATGCATTTAACCCAAAAAAAAAAACTCGTTGTGCCAAAACCACTTTTCATCGTTGCAAAATTCAAAGTGAAAGTTTTGTAATCACAATATATCCCATCAAAATTCGAGAGTTTTGTAATCCCGCTAATCAAATGCTATCTCAGTTTTTTTACGGTCCAAAACACAGTCTTATGTGTATCTTTAAAAATTCAATAAGACATATGTATCGTTCAATTTTTTTATATTTGTTAAAAATAAGGTTCATTCAACTTGAAATGAAGTGACATATTTTTCATCAAAGCATATGCCTCATTAAGAATCTGTTTGGAAACATCTTTGCAAAATAAGATTTTGAATGAAGTGACTTGAATAGACTTGATCATTGGAAAGCGCATTTTCTGCGCTTTTTAAAAAATATATTTTTGTATTAAAATCTGTAAGTAACTTTTTAATTAAATCTGCTTTTTAGAATGCGTTTAACAACACTTTTCAGCTTTCTGCTTAATTAAAAGCAGAATCTTATTATTTAAGCATTGCCAAATGTCCCTAAATAAAGTATACTATTTTCATCCAATCAAAGCCATAATCTTACAATTAATCGTAATCATAACATTAACATTAAATCCAACGCCCTCCCGTATATTGCAGCACATACTTAACTCACACAATATGGCTATTATTATTTTGTTTTAAAAAAATTCAGTAATTTTTTATGTAAGAAAGTCCGGTTATACATAAACTTTATAAAATGTATCATCTATTAATAACTTTAAGATAAAATTCAGAGAAAAAATGATATTTTAGGATAAGAATGAGTTTTAAAAACTTAAAAATCTATTACATACACCATTTAAAAGTTTGAAAAACTATAAAAGTATAATAGATTTTAATTTGCTATCTTATATATAAATATTATTTTATTTTATTTAAAAACTTCTATATTTTTTAATTAACTTATTAATTAGAGAATTTGGTTATATATTAAAATTATAAAATACAATTATATATTTAAAATCTTAAGATAAGATTAACAGAAAGATTGGTTTCAATAATAATAATGAACTTCAATAAATTTGTTAGACGATAAAAATATAAAATTGTGTTAAATAAACTTAGAAAACCTTTTATAGTTAATATAATAGATATAATAGATTTATTTGCAAAATATGAAGAAAAATATTAATACGAATGATTTTAAGGCACCGTTTGATAACCCGTTCTGGGTTATTTTTAGCTTCTTCAAAAGCTAACCCCCCGTTTGGGGTGGAGCGTAAAGGATGGATAAGGGAGAATACAGTAGTGTGAGGGATGGAATTCGGTTCTCCCCTCTTGGGTCGGATCTTCACTGATCTGAGCTTTGGATGTAGACCCGATATGGCGTGGGTTGGTTCTTCCCTTCGCGTCAGTTCATCACCGCCTGCAGCCTCCTTGATCGTCTGGCTCCTCCTTCCCCTGTGGCTTTGGGTACCTGAAACTCACACCAGTGTGGTGCCGGCTAACGCCCCTCCGACGCTCAAGTCAGTAAGCTCTCCCTCTAGGGTAGAAGAGGAACTTAGAGTCATTCAATCTTAGTAGGAGAGAGAGTCAGTGTTTGCATACCTTCAGAAGGAGGGGAAGTCTCCCCTTTTATACTCCATAAGGGCGTGCCGAGCTTGGCCTTGCAGGGTGATCATATCACGATATGGAATCTCCACGTGGCCTCAGGATCCTTGGACATGTGGCTCCTAGGGATCATCATCATAGTATAACCGTTCTTTTGACGAACTGTCTTTTTCCAGTGTCAGGGAATATTCCCTTCGCTAACCGTTCTTTTGCAGAGGAGGGCCCTATGGCTGACCTGCCTTTTACTCGGGCACTGCCCTCTGGTCGGCTTAATCTTAAGGTCAGGCAATGTTTGACTCCCGTCCTGTGACTAACAGCGTATGGTTGCCTTTTTAGGTCAGGCTTAATCATCTACCCAACTTTCGAAGGAAAGCGGATTCATCCGAGCCGTTGGTGAAATTTCGGGCCCATGGGTTCTCCTTCCTCCGGCCCATTTTTACCAACAGGGCTGCTCCTAGGCCTGTCAACCGGTCGGGTCGAATCGGATCGGGTCGGGGTGGATTCGGACCTAATTCGTGACAGGACCCGACGGGTCCGGGTCTAACCTAGGACCCGGCGGGTCCGGGGAAATGTGGACCCGGACCCGGACCCGGACCCGTCGGACCCGGGTCGGGTCCGGGTCCGACCCGACCCGGTGGTTGGGTAAAAAAAAAAAAAGAGAAGAGCTCATGTATTTGTTTGCCTTATCATTCTATTTGAAATTTTTTGTAATAAAACATTATTGTTAATGAGACTATGTTTGAATATAATTTTATACAATTCAAAAGAAGTAAATGAATTATTAAACAACATCCAAAACAATAATCACTAACATAAAAAAACATATTAACTTAAATAATAAACATAACTAACCTAAACAACATTCAAAACAATATTAACCTAAACAACATTCAAAACAATATTAACCTAAACAACATTCAAAACAATAAACACTAACATATTAACATAAATAATAAACATAAATCATGCAACAAACTAATTAATCATACAAATTCAAAAGCTAATATGTTAATTGTCCAAAATAAATCGATTTATAAGCTTGTTATGATTATGATTTATGAACTTGTAGATACAAAAATAAGTTAAGTAAGAAATAAAATTATGTATCAACTAGTATTAATGGTCTTATAATATATAAGCATATTTTAATAAAACAATCGGGTCTCGGGTCCAACGGGTCGGGGCGGGGTGGACCCGGACCCGACCCGTTTGTTTGTTCGGGTCCGCCGGGTCGGGTCTAAATCGGGTCGGGTATATTACACGTGTAATCGGGTCCGGGTCGGGTCGGGTCCGGGTCTGGACCCGACCCGTTGACAGGCCTAGCTGCTCCTAGTCCAGCCCTTGTGCTTATTCGACATTGACTAATTCGGTCACTGACAAGTAGAACAGCCCCCAACCAGCTATTTGTTTGACAAGAATAAACCTTGATAGCTATGCCTGGATAAGCTAGGATAAGATCTGATAACTATTTTAAGAAAATGGTGGAATTGCTTATCGGGGCTTATCTATGCCAATAGATAAAAATACCATTCTCTGTCATTTTAAAATTTTTATCTAACCTAACACTCTCTGCACACATTCTAAAAATTGTCACATCTATCATATCACACACACATCTCTCATACTTATTCCCAAACACAAATAATTTATGCAGGGGTATAGTTGTCATTTAAAAAGTCATAAACTCTTATCCATCTCTTATCTACCACTTATCCTTACTTTATCCAAGGTGAATCAAACAACAAAAAGATCAATTTTACATTTCTCAATGAGAATAACAGAAAAGACAATCAAACAAAAATTTACCTATTCAACATGGATTGTTATCTATCCTAGTATAGCTATCAAGAGCGAATAACCTTATGTCACACCCCAATCGAGGGGGGTAAAAGTCTCAAACAAATTTTCAAATAAGCCAATTTATTTGAAAAACTATCTTCATGATTACAACAAAAAAAATCCTCAAAAACTGTGTTTATTTCAACAATAGCAGCTTCTGTTAGCAACAACAAACGTAAATCCTTGATTAATTAAAAAAACAGCCCTCATGATCGTATTTTAAAGGGTCTTGCTACATGGACCCCAAAATTTAAGTCCCATTGAGAAGCCCCAATAAGTGTCATTAATTTATTGGTTACCTGTTTGACTTTTTTAAAAGGTAAAAAGTGCAGAGACAATACTACCCTTCCTTTATATTTGAATTTTTCATTATAAAAAAACAGTCCCTCATTAATTGGGATTGAATAACCGCCTCTAGCACTCCTTCTTTGAATTTTTTTTTTTTTACCCTCATAAGGCATCTACTACTTCAAAAATTCATTCCGGCTGACATTCTCATCTTCGGTGATCAGCATCACTACTTTTGGATTGCTCTCGTCGCCCTCTATCATATGAGAGGTGGATCGGCTACCTTTCGAATACTACCTCCATATTTTTTTCAGATACAGCTATAAATGAATATATTAGAATTTCATATACAGATGAGTATATTCATATGAAACAATTATATTCTATCTGTTAATGAAGCATTGCTTAGATGATTAATAAAAATATTTAAATATACATGACAAAACAATTAAATATTATTCAGATACACATTAATCAAATCCATTAAAAAGAAAAATAACAAACAACAAATTGAGCTAGGTAAATAATTTAGATACGCGTGTATCTAAAATCTGAAATAACAACTTTACATTAGATACAAGTGTATTTGAAATTTAAATGAGTTTAAAAATGAAAATTATGGTTTATATGCTAATGAGAAATTGCATAGATGATTAATAAAAGTCTTTAAATATAGATGTCAAAAAGTAATTAAATATTATTCAGATACACATTAATCAAATCCACCAAAAGAAAAATAACAAACAACAAATTGGGGTGGATAAATAATTAAGATACACATGTATCTAGAATCTGAATTAACAGATTTACATTAGATAATAATGTATGTTGAATCCGAATGAGTTAAATAATGATCATGCAAGGTTAAAAATATACTGAACGACTCAATATGCATACTTATACACATACACAACAACAAAAACGATTATACAAATCGTACTTATTAGGATCTTAAAAATCGTACTGAATAATATTATACAAGGCTAAAAATTCATATATAGTGGCAATGTATCTGAATTTAAATTAAATTCGATCTAAAAAATGTATTGATGATTCAAAGATGAATGTAAAATCAGAACAATATGTTTTATTCAGATTGAAAAGCTTAACCTGAATGGATCGTCATTGTTTGCACCACAATCAGATCGCAAATAAAAAAAATTTACTAGAGTAATTATAATCTTCTCTTCCAATCCCCACCAAAACTGAATTTGATATTTTTTTCACATATCAATCTGAATAAAAAAATGTAAATCTTATTTTTTTGTATTCAATTGAATTAATTACTTTAAAAAGATAGAGAATATCCTAAATCATAACCACCTCGAGATTCAAGGAATTTCTTATGAAAATAATCCATTTAAATAGGAAGGGTAAAGTGAATAATTCAATCTTGCCATCTCATGGGGTCTATCAAATGGGACCTAAAATTTTTTATTGTATTTTAAAATACTGTGTATAAAATTAAAATCTATTTTTCAAACTATGTTTTCAAACTAATGGTTAACCAAATGCTGATTTTAAGTACGGTGATTTCATTTGCTGTGCTTGATTTATTTTGCATTACCCCTCAAACAAAACAACTTATAAATCAACGGGGGTGCGCAAAATAACGTGTGGGTCCATCACCTTCCCCGATCACCGTTCCTTTACATCGATGACAAGATCGGACGGCCATGATCCTCCCACAGCTCTACCCAAAACCCCATTGGCGGACGACACACGCGGAGAGTTCCCATTGGTCCACGTCACCAAAAATGACGTCCAGTTCTCTTGTGTTGTGCAACCCCAAAAAATTTCCTATATATTGTCCAAATTGAAAGACCGATTCCAGAAGACCCGCTGAGAACGAGAGACGAAGAAGAGAGAGATTCATCAGATCTGTGTTTCTCCATTAACAATGGCGGCCTCGTTTAGAAGCCGAGGTTCTCTGATCTTCGCCGGTCTCCTCTTGTCAGGTAAGCTTCGGTTTCTCTCCATCCGATCGTTGTTTCAGCTTTGGATCTGCTTTTACTGTTTCTGCTTTTGGTCTCGTGAAATATCGAGATCTTCTGTTGCATATATCGTTTGCGGTGCTTGATCTATTTTCACAAGCTCGACATTTTGGACTCCTCATGATTAAATGCTGTGATCGTTTAGGATCTGTAGATATGAGAAGGATCTGTTGCTTGTTTGATGTTTCTGATTAAAACATGGGAGTTTGATTAGATTTTGCGTGTTGTGTGGTTTTTTTTTTTTTTTGATAGAAAACTGTAAGAGAAGAACCAGATCTGCTTTGAACTTGTTAGTTTTGATATATCGTTGAATCAGAGTTTAAGTGTTGTTTATATGTGGTTTGATGTTATTAATCGTTGAATCATTATTTGTTGTGTGGCAAATACAGTAAGTTGTGGATACTTATTCGGTTGATTCTCTATTTGGCATGTAGTGTAAACAAGGATCTTGTTCTATAGGTTTATGCAGCCCTATATCATTAGATGAGATTATGATCCTGCAATGCCTTCGATGTTTGGTCCAAAGATTCAAATATATTGCTCTATTTTGGCTGCTTATTAAATACATAGCTTCATATTGGGAGGAAAGAAATGGAAATTGCAACTTTTCAATGTTTTGCAAATGCATGTCAATTTTTTTGGCTGATTGTTGTTGAAATCCTTGTAAATAAGGATATCCAATCCTGTATATTGGATCACTATTGTTTATACAGTGCGCCTTTTAAGAAACATATATTTGTATCTAAATTGACATGAACAATGAAAATATGTTTACATGTACACTGAATCGTTTGCAGCATCTCTGTTCACCTTTAATATTGCAAAGGAGGAGGCTACCAAGCTAGGAACAGTCATTGGGATAGATCTTGGCACCACTTACTCGTGCGTTGGCGTCTACAAGAATGGTCATGTCGAAATCATCGCCAACGATCAAGGGAACAGGATCACCCCGTCGTGGGTAGCTTTTACTGATTCAGAAAGATTGATCGGTGAGGCGGCCAAGAATCAAGCGGCTGCAAATGCGGAGAGGACCGTCTTCGATGTCAAGAGATTGATTGGAAGGAAGTATGATTGCTCTCTCTCTCTCTCTCTCTCTCTCTCTCTCTATAGAGTTGTCGTTTCAGTTTTTGCCAAGTATTGGGATTAGTGTACTAAGCTATGTGTTTACAGATTTGAAGACAAGGAGGTCCAGAAGGACATGAAGCTTGTTCCATACAAGATTATTAACAAGGATGGGAAACCTTACATCCAAATAAAAATCCAGGATGGAGAGACCAAGGTTTTCAGTCCTGAGGAAATCAGCGCTATGATTCTGACGAAGATGAAGGAAACTGCCGAGGCATTCCTTGGGAAGAAAGTAAAGGATGCTGTTGTGACTGTTCCTGGTAAGAAATTTATAAAAAAAAAGGAAGAAGAATTACATTTTCTTGGTTATGTTTTTTAACTTTTATTTGTGAAATGTTTGGCTTTCTCAAAGTCCTATCTGTTGTGTGCTCTAGCATATTTCAACGATGCTCAGAGGCAGGCCACCAAGGATGCCGGTATAATTGCTGGGCTGAATGTGGCTAGGATCATCAATGAGCCCACTGCAGCTGCCATCGCGTATGGTTTGGACAAGAAGGGCGGGGAGAAGAACATCCTTGTTTTTGACCTTGGTGGTGGGACGTTCGATGTCAGTATCTTGACCATTGACAATGGGGTTTTTGAGGTTTTGGCGACAAACGGAGACACTCATCTTGGAGGTAAATTTTTCTATCATTCTACTATTGAATTCTATAATTTCCTTTGTGATTGGATTTTTTATGCTGTTGCTTAATAGAAAAAAATGGTTGATTTTCTAAATAATTTTGGTTATATATATATCAGTTGTAAAATAGGATGCATAATTTCCGCCTCAACATGATTTGAAATAGCAACTGCTACATTCAGTGAAAAGATTCATTATCCCAATTCCTAAATTTTTACATCAAGAAAACTCCTCCAACTAGAGTGGTTCTTGTGCAATCTGGGACTCTTCCACTGATAATTTCAGAACATTATCAGTAACTACTATTTTCTACAACCTTTTTCATTCTCATATTAACCAATCATTTTGGTATCAGTGACTATTTTCTTGGGTGAATATCTCTTTCATTCCCTGGATTTAGCTTGGATAAGAAAATGCATGGCTTAAGAAAGTTGAATTATTTAGTTTGTAGGTGGTCTGGGAGCCTCATTAAGCACCCCTGCATAAAAAATTGAGTGCCTGATGCATTAAATGAAATTAGGAAGCTCAAATTCTGTGCCCATATTGTTCCCAAGGTTGATAAATGCATTACTGCCAAGAGTATATGATGATCAGGAGGAATAATGATAAAAAATTGAAGCAACATATCTTGACACTATACAAATTCTGTGCTATTGCAGGTGAGGACTTTGATCAAAGGATCATGGAGTACTTCATCAAGCTAGTCAAGAAGAAGCACGGAAAGGACATCAGCAAGGACAACAGGGCTCTCGGGAAGCTCAGGAGAGAAGCCGAGCGTGCAAAGAGGGCACTTAGCAACCAGCACCAGGTCAGGGTGGAAATCGAGTCCCTCTATGACGGCCTGGACTTCTCTGAGCCACTGACCCGTGCCCGTTTCGAGGAGCTCAACCAAGACCTCTTCAGGAAGACCATGGGACCCGTGAAGAAGGCCATGGACGACGCTGGTCTGGAGAAGAACCAGATCGATGAGATTGTCCTTGTTGGAGGGAGCACGAGGATTCCCAAGGTCCAACAGCTTCTCAAGGATTACTTCGACGGGAAGGAGCCCAACAAGGGTGTGAACCCTGATGAGGCGGTCGCCTTTGGCGCTGCTGTTCAGGGAAGTATCCTCAGTGGAGAGGGTGGCGAAGAAACGAAGGGTAAAAACTAAGTTTTACTCTTTTTTTGAATGTCTGAAAGTTTTAGATGGGGTTGACTGATGTGTGATGAATATTTGTATTGGCAGATATCCTTCTTTTGGATGTTGCACCACTCACTCTTGGAATTGAAACTGTTGGAGGGGTGATGACCAAGTTGATTCCAAGGAACACTGTCATTCCTACCAAGAAGTCTCAGGTGTTCACCACTTATCAGGATCAGCAGACCACTGTATCCATCCAGGTAATTGATAAACTGAGATTTGTATTGTTTTTTTTCTGTTTCTGTTCCTGGAATTGGCTTACTTATAATGCGATCTGGATGTGTTCATCTCATTGCAGGTCTTTGAGGGTGAGAGAAGTCTCACTAAGGACTGCAGAAGTCTTGGAAAATTCGACCTTTCTGGAATTCCTCCAGCGCCCAGGTTTGTTCAAATTCAGCTATTATTTAAGCCCCTCTTCAGGAACTGTCGTAGAATTATTCTTTCCTAATAACTATACTGGATAGATAACAATCTACAATCTATGTATCATTGTTTGATTCAGCTTGAATAAATTGAAAATAAATAGTGTAGAGACTTTAGATAAGTGTTTGTAACTTCTTAAGTATCTTTAAATTAGTTGTTTGTGCTTGGGAATCTGTGAGAGAATGAAATGTTTTGGGATGTGTAAGTGTTAAAAATAAGAGAATTTTTTAAAAAATGAGGGAGAAAATAATTTTAATCCATTTACATTGATGAGCTATGTGAAGCAATTCTAGCTCCGTCTCGATCCATTTACATTTCTTCGCTTACTATTTGGAGGTTATCATTGCTACACAAATAAAACTAACAATGTGACTTTCATTTTTCTCTTTCGACAGGGGCACGCCTCAAATCGAAGTGACTTTCGAGGTGGATGCGAACGGCATCCTGAACGTGAAGGCGGAAGACAAAGGCACAGGAAAGTCGGAGAAGATCACGATCACGAACGACAAGGGGAGGCTGAGCCAGGAGGAGATAGACCGGATGGTGCGTGAGGCGGAGGAGTTTGCAGAGGAGGACAAGAAGGTGAAGGAGAGGATCGACGCCCGCAACTCGCTCGAGACGTACGTCTACAACATGAAGAACACGGTGGGTGAAAAGGACAAGCTGGCCGACAAGCTGGAGTCCGAGGAGAAGGAGAAGATCGAGGAGGCGTTGAAGGAGGCGCTCGAGTGGCTCGATGACAACCAGACCGCCGAGAAGGAGGACTACGACGAGAAACTCAAGGAGGTCGAGGCCGTCTGCAACCCCATCATCACCGCCGTCTATCAGAGGTCCGGTGGGGCGCCTGGCGGCGGGGATTCGGAGGGTGGTGATGATGATGACCATGATGAGCTGTAGAGGAAAGTTTTTTTTTTTTTTTTTTTTGTATTTTTGTTGTTTGACTGATTATGGGGGGAGGATGGAAGGAATTGTCTTCTGATTTTGATTCATGAATTTTTGGAGGGAAACGTTTGTTAGGTTGGAAACTATATATACTTTCGGCTATTGCTGTAGACAAACTTTACCGAGAGTTTTTCTTTGTTTTATTAGCTTAAACATAATGGATTATTTGTTCCTTTTGGGTTCTATCTGTGCTGATGAATGAATTTTGATTGAACAAGTGGTGAATCTGATTTTGATATAAAGTATATGATTGATGATCCACAAAGGTTGTAAGACTAGTAGTTGAAGCAAACAAAACACATACTGGTTCAGGCTCAGGCCAACCATATTCAATCGAATTGATATCGAAAAGTATTATTAATATCAAATTGCACAGTTAATTTGTTGGATACAGCGTCACTCTCTGTGCAGTTTGAATAAGGCGATAGTCCGCCTTATTCAACAAGCGGACCAGGTCCTCCTCCACTTCAGGACATTGTTAAAGACATAAGAAATACCATGATTTTAAAAGCTGTTTTATGTGCTATAAAGGTGGATAGGGGGCATGTCATTACACAGGAGTTCAAGATCACAGATCAGCTAGGGGATGATCTGATTCGAGGGTATGTTCAACAGTTTTTGTTTAGTATTAAAGAATGTATACAATATGTAGAAGGAGTAAACATTCCTCATCTTTTGATATAAGATATGTAATAGCTTTTGTATGAATGAAATGCCCATGTACTATGGGTCTGTATACCAAACAAATAAATTAAATGTTGTTGCACAATTTATATGCTTTAGGGTATGTATTATTTTTACAAAGACATCTCTTACATTATATGCACAGTCCTCAAGAATAATTAAAAGTGAAGATTGTACATGTATAACCAGAATATTTGACAGAACCAAAGACATCTCTTCTACAGTGTGTTCTCTGTGGAGTTTTGCATTGTGAATTCTATTTTTTCTTCCTCGTATTGTGGTTTTGTTTTTCACTTTGCTTCTCCTCTCTTGTATTTCAGACTGTCGAAACTTTGATTAATATATAATAAGTATGTAAATTATTTATAATGTTTTGAAAAAAATCGTGTATAACCCTGCCTACGATCAATCTATTGTCAACAAAAGTTTTTTTTGTAAAAATAAAACATATTATTTAATAAAATATATGTTTTTGCAAAAAGATAATGGGTTTTTTTATTTTTAAGTCTCCATAAACTATATGATTTAGTGGTAGATCTCTCACTTTTTCATATTTCAGTTTAAGTCTTCAGATTTATTGGATATGTTTCTTTTAATCCCTTCCAAGACTAATAAAAAACATATCATTTTAAATCTAGAGATTTAAATTGAAATATGAAGAAGTGAGGGATCAATCACTGAATCATATAGTTTACAAGGACTAAAAAATAAAAAACCAAAATGAGCTGTTTGGCTACAGGAATAGGGGAGGAATAGAGGAGAATAAAGAAAAAAAAGATGTTTGGGTAGAGAGAATAAGAAGGTATAACTATGTAAAATTATGTGAAAATAAACTGGTATTTGTATTCCAAGTCTTTCCATGGAATTGTGTTATTCCTTCACTAGTATAAAAAGACCTACCTATCAAATCAAATGTCATCACATCAAATTACTTGTTATCATCTCTTATACATCAATGGGGTCCACATGTCAAATCAACTTTTTACACCTTATTCACATTTTATTCATCATCAATCAAACACTCTAAACTTTATTATTACGTTTCCTAACGAGAATAATTGAAAACACAACCAAACACAAAATCACTTCTTTATAAAGTCAACAATTCCTAGAATAGGTATAAACCCCAGAATAGCTTATGCCTCTATCCAAATTGGCCTAAAGATAATATCAAATTCCAACGGATATATATATCCCAATGTAGGGGTGGTAAACGAGCCGAGCTTTAACATGTTCAAGCTTGACTCGTTTATAAAGCCGAGTCAAGCTCACGAGCCTAGCATTATTCTTCATTTTAGTGTTTTTAGGGGTTGAAAATAAAATTTTATCCCAAATGAGCTAAGTTTATGAACTTAAATGAGAATAAATTTATATTAATTTAATGTTCTGATTTTACAAAGGAGTTAAGTCAAGCTTCAACAAGTTTTTTATAACACAAACGAGTTTAGTTTGAACACAAAATGAAACTCGATCCAGGTCCCGAACCTAACCGAACTTTAAAAATTATTCAAGCTTACTTATCTGTCTAATTGAACGAGCCTGAATGAGCTCGAATCGAACCGAACCAAACCCGAGCGATTTAATTCGTTTACCAGCCCTATCCCAAGGTATACAGGACAACCGACTACGTATATATGACCAACTGCGTGTGACACTCGATAGCGCTACGTGACAGCGGCGGTCAAAAGGGAACAAAAACCGTACCACTTTGTGTACACAGTACACCCATTGCTGTAAGCCTGTAAGAACCTAAAAAACAAAAAAAAACTCTCGTTGCGCCAAAACCACTTTATCGTTTCGACGTGGAAAATGTCAAACTATTGTTTTAACAATCTAAAACACATATAATACATATTTTTATTTTTTTACATAATAAATATTATCTAATATGATATATGTTCAATTTTTAATTGAATGAACTTATTTTTAAAAGTACAAAAAAGAAAAAAATTAATTAGATAAATATATTATCTAACAGGAGTGCAACTTGGACGGATTGGATCGGGTTGAGATTAAAAAAAGTCAACTCAAGCCTAACCCAACTCGACCCTCAAGTTCGAAAAGCTCAACTCTAACACAGCCCATTGGGTTCCGATTAAGTTCGGGTTTGATTCACGCCGTTTTCAAAAATTTTAACAGTGATGTGTCCGGAACATTCACCCGTGACCGTGACTCATGCATGATATTGTCCCGTAGCATCCATCGCTCACCACCACGCGTCATCCACTCTCGTCACAATATATCCCCATCAAAACCCGAATAGTTTCTACACAAAAAATTTAAAAACAAACCCCAGTTTCACGACGACGATTCGCTATTCGCTTCCCCCTTTTTTTTGACCGAGATCCCAATTTCTCGTCCTCTCCCCTTCTCATATTCTCTCTCTCTCTCTCTCTAGAGATCTTAAAAAAAAAAAAAAAAAAACCATGAAATCATCATCCCCACTAACCTCAGCTTCCACTCCCATCACCACCACCCGATCATCCCACACACCACCCACTCTCCCCCTCAAAAAACCCCAAACCCACCCCATCGGCAACCCAAAACCACCATGGATCCTCCACCCCCCAATCCACCCCTTCCCCACCACATCCGACCCACACCTCCTCCACCTCAAAACCCTCTCCGCCGACACCATCCCCTTCTCCCTCCGCCTCATCCAGCTCAAGAAGCGCCTCGACCACTCGCAATCCGTCCCCACCCACTCCCCCGTCGGCCGCGCCGTCTCCGCCCTCGTCTCCGTCGCCGCCGAGCTCCACCGCGACAGGGGGTCGAGAGAGACGGGCCACTCGTATGCCTCGCTCTTCCGCCACGTCTTCTCGGGATCCCCGAATCTGCTGGTCTCGCTCCTCGTCCTCCTCGCCGACTACTTCGCATCCTCGACGGAGAATTCGATCTGCGTCGCGGAGGGGGGGTCGCCGCCGCCCGGGGAAATCGTTTCGAGGGCGGATCGCGAGCGCAGGCGGGCGGAGTATGAGAGGATCATCGTGTCGGGGATGCAGAGGAACTCTCTGATACTTTTGAATTACGCGCAGTTCTTGCATCGGATCGCTGGTGATCTCGACAGGTGAGGGAGCTGATCGAACACGCTATGAACATCAAATTTTTTTTTTTTTTTAGTGGGAAAATGTTAGACAGAGAAATGAAATATATATGCTTCAATGAATTTATAGAAATGAAAGTTTATATACCTCATTGGACAGTGATCGAGACATATGGAACTGTATGTAGAGCTGTAACCGAGAAACACGGTTAGGTAAGCTTTTGCTTTTGCAGAAATCAAAAAAGCCAAACGCGTTTTCAAACAGTTTTAGAAAAGGATGTTTAATTAAAAAGTATATTTTGGTTTTTAGTACAAAATGTATTATTTTTAGAAAAAGTAAAGAAAGTGAGCTTCTTGAAATTCCAGTTTTATCATGCAGACTTTGGCTGCATTTGGTTGTACGGTTATAAAACTGATTTTATGCAAAAGTTAGGTTTAAAACTGAATTTACAGGAAACTGTTTCTCCAAAGTTTCTGAAAAACTCATGTTTTGAACATTTTTTCATAAAAATCTGTTTGCAGTTTTTAACCCTAGTTTTTTTGTCTTCCCAAACCCTTGGGGTTTTTATACAAATCATGCCTTTCAAACGTGTTATGTTCTGTAGGGCGGAGCAGTACTTCAAACTGGCGGTGCAGGCGGAGCCAGTGGATGCGGAAATGATGAGCCGCTACGCAATGTTCCTGTGGGAGGAGAGGGAGGACATGGAAGGCGCGGAAGAGATGCTTCTGGCGGCCATCGATGCCGAGCCCAGTTCCTATCACACCGGCAACTATGCGAGGTTCCTGTGGCAGACCGGTGCGTGGGATACTTGTTATCCTCTCAACCCTCCTTGAGCTTTTGTTGTTAGGCCAACTAGTACTTAAGAACACTCACATTTTCTGCATTTGAGTTCTATAGAATCTCAAAATAAACCTGCACCACTAATTAGTAGAGGAGACCTTGAGGAGGACCACCGACCATCTCATATTTTGTGCAATATGAGAGTCTAAAATGGATGCAATTTTGATCAGTGTAACTTTGTACATTCACCTGTCCTGCTGGATTGGCAGAGGTCTGCCACTGAAAGCCATGCAACCAAGTGTACATGTGTGTTCTTATATCGAAATAATAAAAAAAAAAGAAGTCAAATAACTGGTGGGAAACACATTTTTCAATATTACTGCTATTGTTCTTCCAGGTAGAATTTAAGAAAAGTGGCAGTACAGAATATGGGATAATATAAAGTTATGTCTTCTGATAATATTAGCAGATGAACTTATATGAGAGTATTATCTACATCAAATGTGCTTCTACTATATTTATATGAATGGCGTTGATATGTCAACTTGTTAACTGGGTGATTATATCTAATATGTCATTGCTTTTTATCTTTCCAAGTG
Organism: Acorus gramineus; assembly: GCA_030737835.1. Classification (NCBI taxonomy): domain Eukaryota; kingdom Viridiplantae; phylum Streptophyta; class Magnoliopsida; order Acorales; family Acoraceae; genus Acorus; species Acorus gramineus. The sequence continues at coordinate 11,557,450 of CM060857.1, forward strand.
ATTAATTCCAGCTAGTACATAGGATCTGAGAAGGTTGAATATATAAACTGTTACTCACGGGCAGCATATCACTGCAAAAACCTGTTCCTAGCATTCTTTTATGTGGATGGAAAAAAAAACAGGAAGAAACCATTGAATGACCATGGATGCAACTCTATGTGTCTGCAGTTCTCGAGAGTCGAGTCTGTATATTTATTTGTATAAGATGGTTCAATAACAAGAAAACAAAAGAGAATCCATGAATATGAGAAAATAGATGGTTGGAAAGAGAAATCATTCTCTAAATTTAATTTTGAAAGGAGAAACACAAAATGATATCCTCAATAACTTTTAAGATTCCAACAAAATTAAATGGAACTTCAAAGTCTAATAACTTAACTTGATGCATTCAGGAATCTAGAGGGAGCATGATCACACTGAATAAGACATACACCAGGTATTGGCTAAGATGAGAATGAAACTACTGATAATTGTGATTTTAGAACTATGAAAAAGGCATTCAGAATGACTCAAAATCAATATCAATGTCCATCTCCAGCAGCTCTATTAGTGTATTTCAATACCCTCTGGAAAAAAAAATTACATACTGAATACTACAATCAGGCATGTGGAAAAGTTAATTGTTTTCTGGAAGATATTATGCATGAAAATGGATGCACAATTACTTTAGGATCTGTGATGATCCTAGAAGAAGTCTAGAATACTGGCCACACTTGTCAAGTATGATAAGATGGGCAAAATAAATGGTTTTATTGCCAAGAATTCTTTATAAAGGCCACACACCCCTACAAGTTCACTAGAATGCTAATTCTCCAGCTCCCCTCTTCTAGCAGAGGCATGCATAGCAACCAGCTTTCTCAGAAGGCACTAGGAAGGGAATGACTTATCGATCATAGGAAAAGAATAATTTACTTTGTCAACAATTTGTTATTAAGAAAGCATCATAAAACAAAGGATAATAATTGTCTTATAAGACTAGGGACCATAAATCATCATAGCAATGTTGATTATATTTGGGTATGCTTGTACACAATCTTGCATGGAAAATGAAAGAAAGCGAATGAATTTAAGTTGATTGAAAGAAAATATATTCCCGTTTGAACAATTTTTATGTTAGGTGCACTTGTGATGTGACAAAAAAATTTATGAATTGTGGTTGTGATGAAAAATGTTAGAAAATAAAAATTATTTGTGCCATCATCGAAAGTGATTCAAAATAAAATTATCGCTCATTTCATCTACAAAATATTTTAGATGATTCATAAGAGGTGATCTGACAATGGATCCACATATTTTTTGGGTGGAATAACTTATAATAACTTTAATTTCATATATCAGTTTATTCCGACATAGTTTATCCCTGGGTATTCAGCTCATCCTAACAACCAAAATCCTTTATTCCTCTTTATTCCGATTTATTTCTTCTCCTAATCCATATCCAAACGGGGGTAGATAAACTGTGGAAGGAAGAAAAACCTATACGAGAATAAGTTATGTGGTGGGTTATTGTGTGGGGTTCAATACAGATTTTTGGATTGGAAAAACGGTGCGAATTGTGAATTCACGAGTTAAAACGAGGAGTAGAGTGTATCAAATTTTCATTAAATGATGTGTTGAAGTATAATATTTTCATAAAGGGTACTGTTACACTACATTCCTATATATGCAGCGTTAGAAATCCAGTAAAATATATATATCGTTAAACGAGAGATATATATTGTTAACTTTTTTTACATTACTAAAAATAAGTTTATTCAATTCAAAATAAAATTATATATATTTTTCATTAAAACAAATATATCGTTTGATAATGTTTATAATTTTCTAAAAAATAAAAACACAGGTGATTTACATTTTACATATATATATAAATATATAAATGTGGACTACATTTTGGGCTGGAAAATGGGCTGCTCTAGTGTGCCCGTTAAACAAGGGCCCACAGTAGCCCAAGGGTGGCTCTATTCATCCCCCTTCAAAATAGGTGCACTACCCTCTTGTAAGCACCCCAACTCAATTCAATTATTTCCATTTGCATCCCCCCCTATATAAAGACATTTCAAGTCTTGTGTGCTCCCCCCTCTAGATTTTTAGAGTTTTATCACACATCCCTCTCTTCTTCCCCAAAGTGGTTTGAAAAAAAAAAAAAAACTGTCCATCCGAATTACCTCCCCCTAGTGGTTGGTCGTGGCTCCAGTTCTCTCCGTTGCTTTCCTGGTGGTCGGCCCTGGCTCTGTTCTCACCTTCTTTCAGCAAAGGAGTTCATTCATCTTCATTGTCTCACTATTTGAAGATTTATTTTTTACATCATACAAATGGGTTCAAAGATTTATTTTTTTATCAAATAAAAGCTAGAATGATTGACACATTTCTGAATGGTTTCATTATGGTTTGAATGGTTAAATGGTTTAAATGTGGTTTCTGAATATATTTTTGCTTATGGAAATGCATTTTGAAGTGTTTAAACATGATTGGTACAATTCTTTTATTGTTTCTTTCTTTTAATTTTGATATGAACATAAACCTGATAGGGTCAACTTTGATTTAAACATAAACCTGGTAGTATCGACACTGCAAATGTCGACAAAAATGTCTTCCATTGACACTTAGCCGGTCGACAAATCTAAAAGAGTGGGAAGTTTCGAAGCTGACAGCTTTGACACAAAGAGTGTCAACATATTGTGTAACCGTCGACAATAGCGATGTTGAAGCCCTCACTGAGAACTAGTGGTATTTGCATATGTTGACACAATAACTGTCGACAAATAGTGCTTAAGTCAACACATGAACTATCAAAGCATCATCCTATGCATCCCTCAATGTGAGACCGCCAGATCGACACCCGAGAAGTCGACAGTTTACACAAATGTCAAACGACCACCTAGTGTCTCCTTTATCTTGGAGATGGAGTTTCGTCGCCGAGTCTGACTCATAACCATCCACAAGGTCGCCACAACACCTAGGTTTTGTCAGAGTGTCGCTGTCAATGTCGTTGTCGCCGTCGATCATCGCTAGGTCCTCCCCTGTCTTCCCTCGCGCATGAAGTGGTGAAGAAGAGGGTGTTCAAATGTAGGTTTTTGTATATGAGAGGGGGGTGTACCTTGCTTTTTAATATGGAATGGTGTGAGTTTTTTTTTATATGGTGGTGCAAATTATCTTATATATAAATGGATTTTTTTTAGGGAAAAATTGATCTAGCTCCCTAAAAATTTATGAAAATCAGAAAAAGTCCCTGTAAAATTCGTAAATCCCCTCATGTCTCTATCTTATTAGCTAATATTTATTTTAGTGTCTATAACTAACCAAATGTGTGGTTAACTCTAATCATGTATGGTAAATTACTGTTATACCCTTTTAAAATTTATTTTCTTTGTTAGAAAAAATCGATATAACTCCCTGAAAACTTATGAAAATCGAAAAAGTATTTGTAAAATGTAAAAATCGTTTTAACTCCCTGAAATATTCTAAAAATCATAAAAAAATTATGTGATTATCTAAAAATATATGTTGATTTATTTAAATTTTATTAAACAAATTATAGTTTTATAGTCAAGATGTTATGCTTTTTATTGCTAGTAATTTTGACTTAAGAATGTATTATAGAATTTTGATTTAGTTTTTAAATTATTTTCTCTACTGCTTTTGTAATGGAGTTAATGAAACTGTAATTTTTTTTTTATTCAATCTCGATAATGATATTGAGGAGGGAAAAATGTTGAAAAATGACTCAATTTTGTAGATCAATTGACGTTTGACGGATATATATATATTTTTTACATATGAGGATATAATTTCAAGACATGAGGATGTTAAAAAATGACAGGGGTATTTGTGTCTTACAAAAGAACTAAATCTGATTTTATAAAGTTTGTAGGAACTGAATCCAATTTTAATAAGTTTCTGAAGACTTATTTCAATATACTCTTGATCGGAGGACTAAATTCGCTAACCATGTACAGTTTATAGAGATCTAACTCATCTAAGATGATTTTTTTTATTTTAGAGAGACTTTATCTGATTTTTAAGAGCTAAAAGAATATTTTTTTCTTTTTTTTAAGATCTATGCAAAGGGGGGTGCAACTATTTTAAGGGGGTGTGAATAGTGCCACCCGTAGCCCAAACCAACGATCGGACGGTCCTCGTCGAGCGATCGGACATCTACGGAGCGAGGCGGTGTTACAAACCCTTCCCTCAGAAAGGGCAAAGCTTTATAGCGAGAGAGAGGGAGAGAGAAAGGGTTTTGAAGGAGAAGGTTGAAGAAGAAATGGTGGACGTGGCGAGCAACATAGTTCACGAGGTCCTGGGTCCGAGGGCTGACGACGTTGACACGCCCATCATCGACTACATCATCAACGTTTTGGCCGACGAGGACTTCGACTTCGGAGAGGAAGGCGAGGGAGCCTTTGACGCCCTCGGAGAGCTCCTCGTCGACTCCGGTTGCGTCGACGACGACTCCGAGTGCCGATCGGTAACGGATTTGCTTGTTTGCTTGCTTTTTGGGAGATTAGGTTGATAAACGGACGCAAAATTTGTTCTCGGAGTGTTTATTGAGTTGTTCGTGGGTGATGGTTGTAGGTGTGTAGTACACTCAATGAGAAATTTGGAAAGCATGGATTGGTCAAGCCTAAAGAGGCCGTGCGGAGCCTCGCAACGCCGCTGCGGATGTTTGATGGGATGGATGAGGTCGAGCCTCCGAAGAAGAAGGTGGAGGTCTTCGATGGTCCTCTTCTCACGGAGCGTGACAAGCTCAAGATTGAGAGAAGGAAGAGGAAAGACGAGCGTCAGAGAGAGGTTTGTTTCCTTCCTTTCTTTTTGTTGATTTATGTTTAAACACGTGGTTTGTGCACTCCTTGAGTGGTTTCCAAATGTAGTTGATCCTCATTTCACTCATGCTGTTTTTCAGACATTGATTATAACATGATTTGATACCAGTGTCAACTTTCACAAGTAAATTTTCATATTTTTCAATTTCTATACATCAATCTATCTGCAAATCGATTATTCTGTATTTGTTAAACGTACAAGTGAATCACATGATCCTTGGCATTATGTGTATTAACTTCAATGATGTATTGGCATAGCATGCTCCATAATTTTACACTCATTTTGGTTCCTAATTTGTTAAATGGGATTGAGCAGAACTTAACATAAAAAAGAAATTTGCAAGTACAAATTCTCAATCTGCAGCTTTTTCGTGTTTAAATTCTGAAGCTTAGATTTTTGTTTTTCAATTAAATTATATTCCTTCATTTTTGTTTATGACTTGGATTCTGCACCCATTGCATTTTCATGGAACAGGCACAATACCAAATGCATTTAGCAGAGATGGAAGCGGTTAAAGCAGGGATGCCAACTGTATGTGTGAACCATGATGGTGGTGGTGGTGGTTCTGGTGCCAGAGATATCCACATGGAAAATTTCACAGTTTCTGTTGGTGGGCGCGAACTTATTCAGGAGGGCACAGTAACTCTTTCTTTTGGAAGACACTATGGTTAGTGATTTTAGCTTCATTTAGACACTAGATATTGCATTCTCTAAATGTGATCCAGACCTGTATGCGCTCTTTCTGATCCTGTGAGTAAATTTTTCTCCTTCTGGTGAGAGAGGAGAAATGCACAAGTTTTGTCAAATACATATGTGACATGTCCATCCTGCTAATCAACACTGTTTTTGTGAGATGTTGGGCATGTAATTCTTTTCTTTTGCATTTACAAGACTCTTCCTTAGTTATGTGGTACCCAAACTGATTATTCGTTGAGTTCATAGAAAATGTGTTGTAGTACTTGAGCATGGCCCAATCACTGTGCCCATGTGAGATTTTTGTGAATGAAGCAAAGAAGTTTGTATCTTTTTAGCATTACCTTTTAATAATGTTTAGTATGCTCAGTGTACATGGAACATCTTTAGGTCATTGAGGTCCTTTGGAATCATATCGATCCATTGAGAACAATTATTCTTTTTTAAGCCTACAATATATGTTTGTGCGGAGTGGTTCTGAGACATCAAGGCATTAAAATAATAACAAAATATTCTATTCTTACAGGCCTTGTTGGAAGAAATGGTACAGGCAAAACGTCTTTTCTCAGGCATATGGCTATGCATGCGATCAATGGTATTCCTAAGAATTGCCAGATATTGCATGTGGAACAAGAAGTGGTGGGTGATGATACAACTGCATTGCAGTGTGTTTTGAACACTGATATTGAAAGAATCAAGCTCCTGGAAGAAGAAGCCCTTCTATCTGCTCAGCAGGTGTGAATGACTTATATACTAAACAACATCTTATTTTTAAATGTATTCTTAATGTTCTTGTGCAATAAATTTGTCTTATATTTGTTGCATATGATATTTACTAAAACATTTATGTTAAACTGAAGAGAGATCTGGAGTTTGATGAGGAGATGGAAAAAAACAATGGGAAGCTTAATGGGGCAATAGACAAGGATGCCATATCGAAGAGGCTTCAGCAGATATATAAAAGGCTTGAACTCATTGATGCAGATTCTGCAGAATCACGTGCTGCCTCAATTCTAGCGGTTAGTTCTTAAATTGAACAAAAACTTGAAATTGTTGACCGTAGTTGATATGTGCATGATAAAGTTCCAAAAACTACGTAGGCATTCTTCTCCATTTTTTATTTCTTATGGCTTCCAAAATTTTCAGGGTCTTAGTTTCACCCCAGAGATGCAGAAGAAGCCAACTAAAACTTTCTCTGGTGGATGGCGCATGCGAATAGCTCTTGCACGTGCTCTATTTATTGAACCAGACATATTATTACTTGATGAACCAACGGTATGTATTGAATTACATGTGGATGCCACCCCTTTAGAATTTTAAATAAGATTCTTACGTTTCTCTGCAGAACCATCTTGATCTCCATGCAGTTCTGTGGCTGGAATCATATCTTGTGAAATGGCCAAAGACATTCATTGTTGTTTCTCATGCTAGGGAGTTCTTAAATACGGTATTGTTGCTTATTTACTATTGAAAATTGACTCAAATAAGGAGCTTGTGACCTATTAGTTAGTGAGGAAGGAGGAAAAAACCTCATACAATGTATATTGCATTATCCTCTTGGCTGTTTCCTCAGGTGGTTACCGATATTATCCATCTTCAAGGACAAAAGTTGATTACCTACAAAGGTGACTATGATACGTTTGAGAGAACACGGGAGGAGCAACTCAAAAACCAACAGAAGGCCTTTGAGTCCAGTGAGAAGGCTAAAGCTCACATGCAGGTCTCTTTAACAACCTACATCCCTTTCCCACGTCTTCATGGATGTATAGGGTAGTTGTCAAAGAATGATTGCATGTACATTTAGTAATATGGCACATTTATTTTTTTGAGAATGATGTAAAATTTTGAGCGACCTCTCTTATGTCCATAAATACCATCATTGTAGTAATTAGGAAAATGTTAATGATAAATGTCAGTGTGGTTATCATCAAAATTTTGCATGAATCCCATTTATCATAATATTGAAGGTGATGCATGTGATTGTTGTCACTCTTTAAACAAGTGTATCCGAACCATTTCAAGTCTTTCATCCTCATCCCAGTGCTGTTGATCCTAATCTTCCCTGTCTGCTGTCTACTTTATTCAAGTTCATCACAACTTCTGCCAGTTTTCCATAAAGTTCTCCCCCTTGTATTTCATAAGAAGTTATTAAGTTTTATAATTCCTTTTTTTTTTTTGGTAAATAAGAAGTTATTAAGTTTTATAACTGTAATTCTAATGTTTCATCTTATGTTTGCATAAACTATTACAAATTTTGTTCATTGAAACAATATTGGCAGAAATCTATTATATTCACTGGTTCAATAAATTGTCATTTGAATAAAATGTTTGTTTATCCCTTTCTTTTTGTGTATATTTTTCTTTTCGTAGCCATTTTTTTTTTTTGCGATCTATGATATGTTGGTTCTTATGCATTCGGCACCTGAATCAGTGTTAGATCTTTAAGATGCACCCATAAGTTTATGTTGCCTTCCAGGCATATCTGCTGTACTTTGGTTGTGTGTGTGTTTTTATTTGTGTGGGGGGGGGGGGGGGCGAGGTTGGGTTAGAGTGGCGCCTGGTTGTAAAGTGCTGGGTGGATTGATTTTTAAGCAAAAAAGAAAAATTATGAACATTATATTGTTATGCTTTATGTCAGACTTTGCTTGAATTCCTTGAACTGGTAGGTTTTTATAAACAGTTTTAATTATTCATCCTTTTTTTCTTTGATAAATATCACATTCATCTTATTCTTCTGGCATCAAACTCACCCAAAAGATATTAATGTAAATCTAAATTATTTTTGAAAAATTATATATATATATATATATATATATATATTTATTGTTTTGGTATTTTTAGTTTATTCTAGCATTCCATTGTAATCATACTTGGATTTGATCTCTAACTTCTTTGTTTTGGTGTTAATAGGCTTTCATTGATAAGTTCCGTTACAATGCTAAAAGAGCATCCCTTGTTCAGTCAAGAATTAAGGTATGTATTGTCAAGATCTTATATTGGTCAGAGGCCAATACTTAATGGCATGCCAGTTGATTCCATCAAAAAAAAAAAAAAACATGCCAGTTGATGTAGAAGTCAAACCAGACTGAATTCAAAATGGTTCTAGATGTAGAGTTCATTCAAATCCGTATCTAAGCCCAACTATGGATCGGTGTGAGATCCTGAATTTTAGTAAAGGCTATTGTTTATAACTGTAATATGTCTAAAGATCTAAAAATGATTTAATATTATAACCAAAGCTTTTATATGCAAATAGATAGTAACAGTTATTAAAATCATTTCATCATATGGAAATTTTCAGGCATTGGATAGAATGGGCCATGTGGATGAAGTTGTCAACGATCCAGAGTATGCACTTGTTTCTGATACCCAAAACAAATTTTAAATGATGTAAATTTCATGTGGCTCATATATGCAGCTCCGTTTAATCTTGTGACAGATTAAGATTGTTTCAGTTCATGATCTGATGCTTATCTAATGATTTAACTTCATCTTTCACTAAATGTACATATTTCATCCTTCCAAATGCAGTTACAAGTTTGAGTTTCCAACGCCGGATGATAGACCTGGGCCTCCTATCATAAGCTTCAGGTTAGCTTGCAGTATATAAAAATGTAGTTTTTGATTGGATAACATTATAATTATCCCAAACTAAAAACTACATTAATTTCTTAAGAGTTTTAATTTACATTTTACATAAGAAGCCCGTCTATTCATCTTAAATTGCATATGCTTACATTCACTTGACCAAAAAACTGATGACTGACCGGAACCAAAATTTACTTTTTGCTGTTTTTTTGTAGGAAAAAATGCATATAGCCCCCTGAAAGTTTACTTATATCCATATCACCCTTCAAAAATCCATATAACCCCCTGATTGTTTGGGTATACCCCCCATGCCATTAACATCTTGAAACTAGGGTGTGGTTAACTTAACCACACGTGATTAGGTTACATTTTTATCCTCGTCACTTTCATCCACTCCTAAGGGAAAATGATTATAACTCTCTTAAAATTTGCAATTATCCATAGTGACCCCTCATTTTTCTAAATATCCATATAACCCCCTACATTTTCTCATGGATAAAGATTTAGGCCCATTGGGTTAGTTTTCTATCAAATTTTAAGGAATATCCTGAGTATTTCTATCCATCTAAAGGTGTTGTAAATTCATTTGTCCAAATAACTTCATGAGATTTAAGAAAAATTCAATAAGACCCTCTAAATGATCAAAATGTTCTCTACCAAAAAAAAAAATACCCCACTATGTTTTTTCTTCAATGTGTTAAGAAACCACTCTTTACTCCAACCAATAATGCATGTGGTACAGTTTTTTGTCATCTGTCACTCCAACCCTTCTAGGTTTTACCAAGTATAAACCAAAGATAACCTATATATATTTATTTGAGGAAAGGTGGGAAGGTGACATATAACCTATGTAAATGGGACTTTCCAGTTGAGTCAGAAACCACTCTTTACTCCAACCAATAATGCATGAGGTACAGTTTCTTGTCATCTGTCACTCCAACCCTTCTAGGTTTTACCAAGTATAAACCAAAGATAACCTATATATATTTATTTGAGGAAAGGTGGGAAGGTGACATATAACCTATGTAAATGGGACTTTCCAGTTGAGTCAGAAGCTTAAATGTATCCTTTTTTCCTAAAATGTGTTGTAGACCATGTTTGAATGGGAATCTGATCAATTCAGTATGCCATTGACACTAGAAACTCCCAGTGCACACAATGGCCAGAAACGGATTTAGCTTTCCTCCAACCTGCATAAAATTATCCGTTTTCTGAAGAATGTATAGATTTTCTTCTGATCTTGGATTCTTAACAATCTACATTAAGGGATCTTGTGTACCTAAATTTCCATGAAAAAGGTAAAAATTTTCAATGTACATTTTGTGACTTCTCTTGTAATGTGAAATTCATCATTGGATTACCAATTTTTATTTTTTCACCTTTTTTTTTATTTCTATTCAATTTCTTATACATACATTCTTGAATGAAGTTGTTTACAATGATAGATTTTATTATCTAGAAAATGCTACAGTATTTTGTTCATAAGTACTTAGTGCTTTCATCTTTATTAGAACACATCATGTGGATTGTTGCTACAAGTTTGGAATTATATCATCATTGACATTATATGATCACCTTTACAAACTATTACTGGTAACTGAACGTTGGGGAAAAGGCTATGTAAGGGATGTGAAATTGCCTGCCTAGGCACTTAAGTTGGAAGAAGATGTAACCAGTGTGTATGATGGAACAGTAAGTAGTGTTAGAACAGTTGAAGGGAGGACAAGTGCATTTCCAATCATGATGTGCTTACAATAAGGATCGACTTTGACTCCATATCTTATGGATGAACTTATAGGTATTTTCAGGAAAATGTTCCTTGATGTATGCTGTTTGTGATGAACTAACGATATAGTCTTACTGGATGGGACTAAAGAAGAATTTATGATAAAATTGAAATATGGAGAGGAGAATCTTTGAGATCTAGAGAATTTAAAATATATAGGAATAGAGGAACATATAGAATACAATTGTAGCACGAAGGTAACAGAAATAATGGAATGGTTAAGCATTGATATCTAAGGTTGAACGTTTTCATTGTGTTGGATCCATTATTTATGGTAAAGATGAAATCGACAATGACATCTTGAAATTAGAACAGAAGGGTTCCAGTGGGGAAGTGTGGTTGGGGTATTATGTGATCACAAAATATCTATAAAAAATGGCCAACAGTGCTTTATAAGTCAGAACTCAGAGTATTGGATAATAAAAAAAAACATGTTTGAAAATGAGAGTAGCTGAGATGAGAAAGTTAAGTTGGATGATTGGCAAGCAAGAAAGAATAGAATAAGAAATGAACATATTCTTGGAAAGTTAGATATTGCTCTAACAGAGGATAAAATGGAAACAAATTGGTAGATATGGTTTGGACGAGTGTGACGGAGCCCAATAGGTGGTCCCGCTAGGAGGAGCGATAAGGTCGACTCGACGTTGATGTGCTTCATGGATGAGGGACAGACCAAAACTAACTTGGATAATAATAGTAAGAAAGGATATGTAGATTGTACATGTTTTGAAGGATATGACCCTTGATATAGTTGAATGGTAAAAATGAATTCATGTAGCTGACCCAAAATTTGGGTGGTTGTTGCAGGCACTTGGGCCCATGAAGTTAACCCTGCTTCAGTGTAATGATTAATTTTGTAAACCAAAATGTGGGTGCTAATGCATGCATAAGAAAACTGGTGCTTTTATTTTTATTCCAAAAAAGATTCCGTAAACAAACAATTGTGAGTACTGAAGGGAGTGCTATATAATATTCCATAAACAAAAAAAATGTGGGAGTACTGAAAGGAGCTTCTGGGTAATACTTGGTCTATGGTGTTAAGTTTTTTGAAATCCTGGGTTTGCCATATTTTGAAAGCTGATAACTTTCAATTACCTTTGGTGGGCCCCTTAGGGTTGAGAATCTTCTGCGTCTGCTGCATACAGAGTGGATACTTTCCTGATGTTCTCCACTCATCTTTCTCTTTTTTCCCACCTTCACCTTTGTAGTTTTTCACACTTTACCATATTAATATAACTGGAACATGATCTTTTCTTCCCCAAAAAAACATAAGTCCTGAAAATGGTGCTCCTCTTCTTATGTAAGTTCTTCAGTGTATGCCTATATATTGAGGTCCTGTATTACTTGTGTTGATTTATTTACTTTTCATGTCATAAATAATGTGTGATTTTTGGTATCCATGGAACTCATGATTGAAATTTCTTCAACTGATTTTATGTCGATTATAAACCCCTTGTTCAGAGCTGTTATGTCAGTATTGAATGCTTACATGCTGCCACCTAGTCGGTTCACCAATAATGGTCTGTATTTATCTTGTCATGTGGCAGTGATGCATCATTTGGTTATCCTGGAGGACCACTGCTATTCAAGAACTTGAACTTTGGTATCGACCTTGACAGCCGCATAGCAAGTAAGTCATGAACTCTTTCCATTCTCATCACTCAAGTTTTGATATTCATCTCACAGTAGCATATTTGAGTTTTTATTATTTCATGGAACAGGAGATGAAAAAATGCATCTTCCTGATTATTTACAGTGGCCATTTGAAAGATTTGTTCAGCTCTGCACTACTGCAGTGATATTGTTTGAGATTATTTATTGAAGCAACTTAAATTTTTGCATATAACTTGCTAGAATTCAGCTAATACTTCTAGGCCATGTATAAAAATCATGTTTTTGTTCTGCGATGGTTACTTTTATGATTTAGACAAATTCGAGATCAGTAAAATCCAAAATAGGAAAATACTGAAACGGTAAGCCAAAAGATGGCCTTTTTTCAAGTCTTTTTTTCCTTGTACCCACACAGCCAATCCTCCCCACAAACTACCACCACCACCACACACACCGTTGGGTTGGGCAATTTGAAAACAATATGACGAAGCGTGTTGAGGTCAAGGAAGGAAGCAAAGTAAAACTGAAGTAAGGTTGCTTTCTCCATGGTTGTTTTAAGTCAACACCTATTCACCAGCTATTCTTAGTATTCTAGACAAATAGGTTGCTCTTTATTATGGAAGCTGGATTTAGAAAATTGTGTTGATTAATAAATTATGCTTGTACCATGCTTTTATTTAATTATTTGTCAAGTGAGTTTTAGTAAATTTTGATTAGTTGCAAGTGCAGCCTGACAAAACCCATTTTCTTTTCATTCAAATCTATGATAGCGTATTGCCAACAATATTTCATTATTTATTTGTTTCTGACCTAATTCTTTTAATTTCTTTTTCAGTGGTTGGTCCAAATGGTATTGGTAAGTCCACGATTCTTAAGCTTATATCAGGAGATCTTCAACCAACTTCCGGAACAGTTTTCCGATCAGCTAAGGTAATTGCTAGATATCTTTGTTTGGTGTCAATCTGCTGATCCTCATGATCTATGAAGGCACATATTGGTTTCTTTGTATTTCATGCTCTTGTGGCTTCAAATGTTGAGAAAGTGATAATTGCTGGTTTTGGATTTCGTGAAACATTGACGTTGCTAATTGCACATTGGTTGAAATCTGTCTTCTCAGAATGCGAAATGCTCTGCCATCATGGCAGTTTCAGGTTCTTATAGACTATTGTCAAGTATGAATTTCAATTTTTTAAATTTTGGTGTATTATAATAAGAATTCTCTTTCAATCTGGAAGCTCATCAAAATTTTGATTTGAGAAGCTGTCAATATGAAATGGTCCTATTTATTCCAATTAACAAGAGGCGAAAGTTGAGATTATCTTTTAGTGGAATCCTATCTAGTTTCTACATGACATGACTCTGGAGCATCATTAAGCATCAATAAGAATAATATTTTTCTGTTCTGATGCTTCCCAGTTCACAAAAATAGGCTTGTTTGTACATGCAGCAAATTTTATTTTTTTTTGAAAATTGGGGCCTCCCTCGATTTGATCCACTCACCTCCTTTTCGGAGAGGGTGGTGTTAACCGGCTCACCAAAGCTCAGTTCACCATGCAGCAAATAAGTTGCAAAACTATTTAGTATAAATCTTATTTTTCTAACAGAAGGTATAAATTTACGATTTAAATTATGTATTTATGTTGAGTACTAAATTTTTGGAGGATCTCACAATATTTTTTTTTTTTTTTTGTGTGTGTGTGTGAATGTTGGAGCTTTTTACTAAATAAGTTAGTGCCAAAGCTCAAATTTTATTTTCTTATCTTTTTCCATACCTGAAAAGATTTATATTTCTTGGACCAAATTATAATTACAATCTGAGCAGGAAGTGGTCTTTTTTCTTCTTCTTGCTAGATAAGTTATGGTCTTGTTTTCTGGGATCCAGAGCTGTCTCACAGATAGTAAGGTATTCAGAGGGAGGAGACTTGATATGCTCTTAATCTTTAATTTTTTTGTGGGGACACAAAGTGGCCACTCTCAGCACTCGAACACAGGATTTTGTCATGTTAGCATGAACAATACAAAAAATTAACTCCTAACAAACCAAGGACCCTTAATGGACAAAAAATAACTTCTTAAGTTATAGTTTTGTTTTCTATTACTTTATTTCTTTTGGGCATTATGCTATATTTTTGCTGGATAATGTGCTCCCTAGGGGCAGAGACCATAGTGATCTCTTGTTTTTTTTAGATTTCTATGATATTTCTTTTTGCAGTACTTACAAAATCATGTATATGTAATATGTGTGATATTCATCAACTGGTAGGTCATTGGTTGATTTAGATGCTTCTTGCAGGTTCGGATGGCTGTCTTTAGTCAGCACCATGTTGATGGACTCGACTTGTCTTCAAATCCTCTTCTCTATATGATGCGCTGCTTCCCTGTGAGTTAAAAAAACTTGTTTATATTGAGTTCCACACCCCCCCCCCCCCCCCCCCCTCCCAGCCCCACACACACTATGTAAATAGCATATATAGTGAGTAGCACAATGGGAAAGTTGAACTGATATTACTAAAATGGACTGTCATCTCCACCATAGTCGCACTTAACAGGTTTCATTGATATATTTTTGTACATTTGTCTACGGAGATGGGTATGATAGTCTGGTTTCAAATATTAAGGCTACAATAGATTATAGATTAAAAGCATGATAGAGTAAAAGCATTGTGTAGTCCTTCCTGTTCTGCAATTTGAACTGCTGCACACATGATATCTTGACTGTTGAGTGAATGTACGCTTTATGTTAGAACTATTGGATGCACACATACCAATTTGAAAAATTCCTGGAAATATTTCATGGGAAATTATTCATGTAGTGGTGACTGGAAACAATTTCAATGATCTCATAAAAGTTCAACTCATTTTCAGGGTGTGCCTGAACAGAAACTTAGAGCTCACCTGGGTTCTTTTGGTGTTACTGGCAACCTTGCTCTTCAGCCCATGTACACTTTGTCAGGTAGCATTTCCCATCATCATTATGTAATTACTAATTACAAAAATTATTTTAAGCAATGTTTAATGACTTGGTCGTATCTGAGGGACTTGTTTCTGATCTTCAAATATATACATATTAAAAATGGTGTAACAGAAGTCTATCCACTCCTGCTATACTAGCAACTTGACTATGAACATTGGTTTTAATTATATACTATTTACATCTACGAACATTAGGTAGGCGGTTTCCCTTGTAGATATATACTTCTGTGCCTCTAATATCTCCATATGTTATCTCAGGTGGTCAGAAGAGCAGAGTCGCCTTTGCAAAGATCACCTTTAAGAAGCCACATATTATTCTGCTTGATGAGCCATCAAACCATCTTGTAAGTCTAACTTGGTAGTTTGTTTCCCCTTTGAGATTCCACTGTGTTCATCGTGAATAAACCTGGGCTTTATCCTGCCAACCAAACATTAATAAAATGACTAGACTACAAATACGGTCATATTAATTAGCTAGTGGAATATTTGGGAGTCAAACCCTCACCAAGTTTTGTAAAAAGGCAATATAATCTAACGGAGTATATGAAATGTATATATGCTCTATTACAAATGTAACAACGTATTCATTCATCGAATATGTACTTAATAATCTTTGTAAAAGCATGTATTTCCATCAGACAATTATGTACTAAGAAAAAAAGTTTCACTGTGTGCTATTTGTAAAAGTGACGGTAGGATTGACTGGAGGATAACATTTTCATTCATAAAATACGGTTCTAACACTGAGTCTGGTGCAGGATTTGGATGCAGTCGAAGCACTTATCCAAGGACTTGTCCTGTTCCAAGGAGGGGTTCTGATGGTACGTCGTTCGTTCTGGCCATTCATCTTCATATTATCGTTGCATTAGTTCTGACATGGTATGTGCAACGTCGAATTGCAGGTTAGTCATGATGAACACTTGATATCAGGGAGCGTCGACGAGCTGTGGGTGGTGTCAGAGGGTCGGGTGACTCCATTCTCGGGGACATTCCAGGACTATAAGAAGAAATTGAAATCTTCCTCTTGAAATGTTTTTTTTATCATGTGGGAATAATAAGTGATGTATCACTTTCATGCATTTTATGTCCAAACTTGGAGCAGCAATTCAACGAAAATCAATGTAGGCCATGGAATACAAGCTCAGTAAAATCATCAATATATTTGAATAGACTCCATATTGACTCAACAGGGAATTTTTTTTTTTTGAAAACATGGTGGGCATGTGCCCCGATATTATTAAACTCAAAAGAAGATCTTGTAATCTCTGGTATGTTGAAGTCGGGCTGGCTGACCAATCATTTGTTCTAAACAGTTCATAAATCAATCCAGACTGAGAAAAGGGGGAAATTAATTACGGGTCTTCTGAGAACCCTTGAATTAATTTTAAGTCCTTGAAACATCTATGTTTATTTTTAGGTCTCCGGATGAGGGTATCTTTTATCATTTTTTTTAATTTTGCCCATCTTTATGTCCTCCCCTCCCCCTCCCATCCACACAAACAACCAAACATTCTCTTTACACGCATCAAATTTTATGATGAACACAATAATTTTTCATCGTAACATAATATAATGATATTATAATAAAAAAATTAACAATGTATATAACTCATAAGTAAAATATATAGATTTGTTAACAGTGTACAAACAGACTAAAAAATAATACACAATGGGATCTAAAGATCTAAAAATAATTTCAAATATTTTATAGTGTATAGACTTAAAAATAATTCAAGTTCCGAAAGACCCAGGATTAACCCCCGCCCCAAAAAAAAAAAAAAAGTGTTTTAACCCGAATTCATGCAAGTAAAAAAAAAACAAAAGCACATAAATGCGCATCCAGGGAATCGAACCCTGGTCAGTACCGTGGGAGGGTACTATGATACCACTACACCAGATGCGCTTTCATTTGGTAGGGTTTACATTTAATAATTCATATATGTTTAACAAGCAAACCACTATTCCATCCTCCCCATAGGGGTAACAGTTCTCCCGGCCATTGTTACAAAATTGGTACGACAAATGTCTTGTTGAATATCTTACATTTACATTTATAAATCATACATAATGAGTATAATACAATTACAAAGATAATTTTCTAGATGTAATTTGTCATTACTATGAAAAATACATGCAAAATTTCTATGTTTAGTGTGAATGTAACGTAATAATTGAGATTAATATATCATCCAAACTAAATGGATGTATTAAACGCAAAATTCAATGCACAAAAATTTGATCAGCTGATAGCTAAAGGAGACATCCAATAAGAGTATTTTTCATAACATTTGGGAAAATATGGAGTACATTCAGAAAAGATTGGAATACTTTAAAGTATCAATTCTGCAGATCTGTTACTTTGGTTTTTGCAACCCTTTCTTTTCCTGAATTATGTGAGCATCAAGCAAAATTGACTTACTTTAAATAAATTTAAAGCAGAAAGAAATGGAGACACAAAAAAGAAGATGCAGTTTCTAAGCGCTTTCGATTTTCAAAGAGAATCTCTTTAGTGGCTTGCGGAAGGCGATGTAGAAGCTATTGAGGAAGAGAGACATCTTCAACTCAGCTAGGGTGAAACACACACATTGTTCCCTGACCATTAGAGGTCCATGAAAGAGCCTGCTCGTGATGTTTTATGATTCAAAGTGTTCTTAATCCAGAAGAGAAGCACATATGAAAGATCAACAACATGAGTAGAGCCCAAGATTACTTCAAAAGTTCACATTCTGCCAACTAAATGGTGCAGCAAACTTAATCCAACCGACAAAGAAAAACTTATGCATCTAATATATATTGCCTTTCCCACAAACTCAAGAACTTCTTGTCCACATCCCTAACTCACTGGTCTACCATCACAATATACTTCCCCTCCAAGTTACAATTGAGTTATTCACATCTAGTAGATATCAGAAATTCCCGCTTCCGCATATAAGACTAAGTAAATAGCTTGTACATCTCAATCAAAGGAAAAACTGAACATAATAAAAGACATACACGGTACTTAAGTACAATTTTTATAGTGGTGAAAAAGGCAAGCTCTATTTCTCCTCAGTCACTCTTACAGTACGCTGTACATATTCATCCATAAAAAGAGACAGATGATTGTGCAATGCTCGTTTTCTGCATCAAACTCTTGTAAAATGGGGTATCTAGCATGAAGAACTATGATCCTATGATCACTAATAAATTTCCACAGAGAAAACATAATCCATGATGGATATTCATTTTGGTTAATTTTTATTCTATCACACTTTAAGTAATAGTTTTGGTGACACACCTTCACAATAAATCATCAATTTATACTCCAACATGGTCATATCATGTATAGAACAAGGGTGCATGTAATGTGGATACTGAGAAAAGGGCACACTTTCAGATGCCACCAAGGAGAAAAAAAAGTAATCATCCAATCTCTATACACAAGCTCTTCCCAGTGTTGCTGCTTGCTGCATCTTTCTAAGATAAGATGCGTACATGCACTTAACTGGCCAGAGCTTAATATATTCCAGTCAGCTAGCAGGCTTGGAGAGATGGGCTGAGCATTTAACTACTGACACAACAAATCTCACTGTCCTCAGATCCAATTCATGGGTCAAATAGGTAATCATAAAGCAATCAGTTACCTGATCAGTTTGTGATAACCTTTTTGTAAGGATTCTAGTTTCTACCACCGCCTTTTATTATAAAACGTAATAATTTCTAGGACAATCAGATACAAGTAGGAACAGGGTTAAATGATTTAATTGCTCTCGAGAGGTTCAATTTAATAAGAGAAAAGTCACATATGTTCAAAAGTTGGGCTATCATGTTGGATGAATACTAGATTTTAGACTTAGTTTGAACTACAGTCTACAATAAACTCGTCCGTCAAACAAATCATAATACCAGATGACAGTCGTTTCATAAACATATTTGGACTATTAAATCCACCAGAAACTCTGGGACAATCACAATTTGATAAAGAAACAACATTTATACAGAGTTACAAACCTCATTTACCGAGAAAATGATCGGTGGGCAAAATATCATCACTACTGAAGAATCTGCTAAAAACGAAGCTTTGGTTCATATGGAATTGTTGTATAAATTGTTAAAAGCTAATTTTATTGAAGGCCCTAAGGTCATGTGCTTCTCTATACCTTCCCCTTGTCTAAATCATTCGCTATCTTCCTACAATCATACATATCTCGTATTCTCTTTGTGATGCAATAGGCAATAGCCAAATGAAAGATTTCCCTACAACATATGCAACTTGTCTTCAAAAAGAAACAAAAAACAGTACTTCGCCTTCTAAAATCCTTAAAAAAACATCAAAATTAAACAAAAGAAAACAATATAAAGGTATGCATTTTGTGGATTCTTTCAAATGTTTCATATTCATGCAATATATTCCTTCCATTTCTAAATGGTTTCTTCAATGGTACCCAAAAACCAAAGATGGGAGAACAATTAAACAAGATTCTGATCCATCTCCCAAAACAAAAACATTTTCTAAAAAGACAGGCTGAATTGAGTGATTTTCAAGATTTCCCTTCATTAAATAAAGAATAAATCAATATCACAATTAAAAAAAAAAAAAAAACACCAAACGCATTGAATTTTACAATCAACTCTTCTGATTCCAAAACAACATCAGATGTCACAATCACATGTCGAAACACATTTAACACATCAAATCCATCCCAAACAACCAACAAACCCATTCAAATTACTCCCCGAAACTATATATCTACAAAAGAGAAAATAAAAAAATGAACAACAGAAACCAAAACAATTACAACGAACAGATTCCGAGGCAACAGAGGCAAACCGATCACAACGGAGGAGAGACGAGACTCATACGGCGGTGGAGATCTTCCCGAGGCCGGCGGCGCCGTCCTGGCCGTTGACCGCCTCGGAGGGGACATCGTGGACGGTCGGTTTCGTGAGCATCAACGGGCGGTCCTTCGCCTCCTCCTCGTCTTCGAAGTCGGTGGTGCTCAGGTTTATGCAGGAGCACCTCTCGAGGGAGGCGAAGAAGGCCGAGGCCACGCTCGTCCCCACCCAGTTCGCCATGCGGTCGAGCTTATCGCACGTCAGGAAGCCGCAGTTCTCCATCCTCGACCGTCCGATCGGGTCGATTCGCTCGATATCCTTCGTTCGATCGAAAGGGAGAGAAAACCCTAAAAGAGAGAGAGAGAGAGAGAGAGAGAATTAATGGTGAACGTGACAACCGATTTTGGTTTCAAAATGGGGTTTGAATGGAACGAACGAACGAGGGCAGTTTAGTCATTGTATCGGTGGAGGCGATGTTTGCAATGAAGACCAGTGATGATGTCACCGGCGGTGAGAATAACATAGAGTGAACGTGTATTTTAACCGTACGATCTAAGTGTGATCTTCTGAGAATGGCTAGTGATTTTTTTATCTGGTTACCTTGGGAGAATATGATTTTGGTTGCGTTTGGTTCTGTATTTGACCAGCGGGCCTGTCAGGGCTATTTACGTCATTTTACAGAAATTTGGACAAAGGGACTGAACGACTAAACGATGATTGAGCGATGTGGACCGTCGATGGGTGCTTACATATGGAACTGCTGACGTGGTATTTGAAAGGATTGGCTGGATTCGGAGGTGACACGTTCCGAAATGTGAAAAATAACGTGTCATTTTTAGGTAAGTTCACAATATTTTAGTTAAAAAATGAATAAGAAATTGGGTAATCACACTTCTTATAGAAGTTGTGTTAATTATAGTGTCACTTTTTATTGTAGTCAAGATTTTTATAAAGGAAGATCTAATGTGACTTATGTAAATATATTCTAAAGTTATATTATTATATATATATTTTTAATTTCAATAGCTTATATTAAAAAATGAATATGTATAAAATAAAATAAATGCATTCACACAAAACATATCACTGAATAATTCTAAAAGATAATTATTATATTTTAAAACAATATGTCAAATTTCACATTGATGATTCACAAAAAAAATTAACAATACATAAATAAAAATTATGTTTTTTAAAGAGGTTTGACAATTCCAAAAAATAAAAATTAGGGTTTTTTTTAGACATAGAGATTGATATTAGGAACAATTGATACACTAAAAAAGAAACAAAAAGTCAAAAATTTAAGTTTTTCAAGATGCCGATCAGTGGGATCTGTAACTGTGTGCCGACTGCCGACTATAGCTCTGTTGGTTTTTTTTTTTTTTTTTTTTGTGGAGGTGAGGGGGATGATTAATTGTAAAAGAAAGAGTGATTGGTGAGGCCGATGAGGGATTAAGACCAAAGAGCATATGTCTATAGCTCTGTTGGTTTTTTTTTTTTTGTGGAGGTGAGGGGGATGATTAATTGTAAAAGAAAGAGTGATTGGTGAGGCCGATGAGGGATTAAGACCAAAGAGCATATGTGGATTAATCAAGAGGTATCATGGCCTCATGGTAGTTTCTTTTTTATTTTTTTTATTGCCTGATTTTGCATGGTGGGCTGGCTGCTGTCCATGGTAAAGTTGAGTATGATTGAACAATTTTAATAAGATAAAAGAGAGAATTTTTTCTTTAAATTTAAGAGATGTAATTTATTTACAATTCTATTGAGACCTCAACCTGGAAGAATGAAACTAAACGGCTTTGGAATTTAATAGAATTATAAAATTTAGAGATAAGCTTATCAACAAAAGCGCATCTGGTGTAGTGGTATCATAGTACCCTCCCACGGTACTGACCAGGGTTCGATTCCCTGGATGCGCATTTATGTTTTTTTTTTCTTCCCTTATATGAATTCGGGTTAAAACGTTTTTTGTTTTTGTTTTTGGGGGAATCAATTTTGGGTCCTTGGAGGACTTGAATTATATTTAGGTCTCTAAAATATTTGAAGCTATTTAGGTCTCTACCAATTGAAAGCGCATTTGGTGTTGTGGTATCATAGTAGCCTCCCACGTTGTCGACCAGGGTTAGATTCCCTGAATGCGCAATTTATTTACTTTTTTATTTTTTTTTGTGTTCAATTTTGTACAAAAAATAAATAAATAAGGGTTTTTTATTTTTTAATCCTAAAAAACTATATGATTTAGTGATCGATCATTCACTTCTTCATATTTCAGTTTAAGTCTCTAAATTTAAATGGTATGTTTCTTATTAGTTCTTGGGAGGGACCTATCCCTAAATTTTTTTATTTTCTTTTTAGTATCTGGGAGGGACTAAAAGGAACATATCCTTTAAATCTAAGGACTTAAACTGAAATATGAAGAAGTGAGGGATCGATCATTAAATCATATAGTTTATAGAAACTTAAAAAAGTTTCATAAAGAGAGTCAGTCCTGTCTGAGACAAGGTTTAGGCATAACGAGCTTCACCTGCCATACCTCTCATACGACTTAAACAACCATAGCTATCCTCCCCCATGACTGAGACTGGAACTTCCCTTCGGTCGCCTCGCTCTAATCTTAAGGCTTCCATGGTCTACCCAAGGACGTGACTTAGCCCATAACTTTGTACCAGTAGAATAAGAATCCTAGGTATGACACGAAGCGACTAGTAAGGGAGGTGGTCGCAGGGAAGAGCAACCATTGTAGTAGTAAGTATGTCCTTCATTCTTAAGGGCGTATGCCTACCATTTCATAAAAAAAAAAAGTATGACCTTCATTTTGTTTTTTTTTCCCTCGAGACTTGTAGTTTTCATTCCATGAGGAGAGCTAGTTCCATGTGAGACAAAGTTTAATCTTAAAGAGCTTCACCCGCCTTACCTCCCATACGACTAAACGACTATAGCTATGTTGGTTTTTTAAAGAATTTTTCAAAAAAAATAAAGTTTTAAAATTATATATTTGGTATAAAAATATATATTAATATCAATAATGATTTTTGGACCCCAATTGATAGACTCCATCCCAAGCCCCATGACTGAATTTTCCACTTTACCCTTTCCATCTAACTCGAGTGAATTTTACCATAACAGATCCCTTAAATCACAAGGTGGTTACGATTTGGTTTATTCTTTCTTTTTTTAAAAGCAATCAATTCAATTGGATGTCATTGTTTACACGAATTACAAATTTCAATTTAGATTGATAAGTGGAAAAGAAAACAAAAACTCAAATTTCAATTTTGTGGGGATTAGAGGAGAAGAAAACAATTACTCGATTTATTTTTTCTATTTGCGACCTGTTTGTGATGCAATCAATGGCGATTTAGGCTATTTCGATTTGAATAAAACAATATTGATCTGAATCGAGAAAGTTTGATCTTTTACATTCCTTTTTAAATCCTCATATACATTTTTTAGATCGGATTCCTTAATTTAAATTCAGATATATGGCCACTATATCTGGATTTTATATGCACTTTGTGTGTAGGTACGATTTTTATAATCGTTTTTTTGTGTATGTGTATAATTATGTATATTGAGTCGTTCAACATATTTTAGCCTTGCATAATCATTTTTCAACTTATTTACATTTGTCTAATGTAAAGTTGTTAATGATGATTCCAGATACACGTGTATTTGAATAATTTATCCAACCCAATTTGCTGTTTATTATGTTTGTTCTAATGGATTTGATTAATGTGTATCTGAATAATATTTAATTTTTTTTTTCATATATATTTAAAGATTTTTATTAATCATATAAGCAATGCCTCATTAGCATGTAGACCATAATTGTTTCATATGAATTTCAGATACACAATTGTATCTTAATATTGTGTTTAAAATTTGTATCTGAAATTTTTTAGATACATGTGTATCTGAAAAAACTAATATAGGACTGTATCCAAATCTGTATATGTATTTGAAAAAACTAATATACTTGTCTGTATCTGAAATTCTAATATATTCATCTATACTTATAGTTATATCTGAAACAAAATAGAGGTAGAGGTCGGAGGAGGTAAAGGCCGGAGGAGGGCACGAAAGGTAGCCGATCCACCTCTCATATGATAGAGGGCGACGAGAGAAATCCAAGGGTGATGATACCGATCGCCGGATATGAGGAGGTCGGCTGTAATGAATTTTTGAAGTGGCGGATGACTTATGAGAATAAAAAAAAAATTTCAAAGAGAGAGCTAGGATGTGGTTATAATTAATGAGGAATTTTTTTTTTGGAGTGAGAAACTCAAATATTAAGGATAGGGGTGGTAAATGAGCTGAATGAGCCAAGCTTTGACATGTTCAACGAGCCGAGCCGAGCTCACGAGCCTCAACGAGCCTGTTGTTCTTCTTTATTTTAAGGTTTTTAGGGGTTAAAATTTTTTTTAGCCTAAATGAAGCAAGTTCATGAGCCTAAACGAACATAACTTTGTATTAATTTAATGTTTTGATTTTACAAAGGAGTTGAGTTAAGTTTCAACTAAGTTTTTATAACACAAACGAGCCGAGTTTGAACACAAAATGAAGCTTGATCCACGTCCGGAGCCTAACCGAGCTTTAAAAATTGTTCAAGCTCACTCATTTATCTAATTGAACAAGCATGAACGAGCTCAAACCGAGCCGAGCCAGAGCGGCTTGGTTCGTTTACCAACCCTAATTAAGGAAGGGTAGTATTGACTTTGCTTTTTTTACCTTTTTAAAAAGTCAAACAGAGAACCAATCATGTAACGACACCTATTGGGGCTTTTCAATGGGGTTTAAATTTTGTGGCCCATGTAGCAAGACCCTATTAATATATTATATAATATGAACAAGGGCTATATATGGATGTGTAGTACTTGGCACGTGGATATGGACTTTGACATGATTCATGTATTTTGGCAAATGGAATATATACATTGAACTCTAATTATGGAATTAAATATAAAAGGTTCATTTGTGTATAATTTCTAATTGAATCTTGGTTGGAATGAATCCATATTTAAAGTATTGAATCTGTGTAATTCATGTATGTAAGATTTCTATAATGAACCTAAGGTGGAATAAACCTACTTGAAGGCATTGAATATGCAAGGTTTTTATTCCAATGATGCACTTAGGTTGGATACATGAATTAACAATAAAGGAATCTGTTATGTACCTTGAATTTGTTAAGCCCATTGAGTATGGAACATGAATCATACATAATACACTTAATTAAGTCCATGAATCTAAATTGAATGGGTACCTTGAATTTGGAGATGACTCTTGGACAACCTAGAAGCCTAATAAGGGGACCCATGTATGCCATTCCATTTGTCGAAGTTACAAGTTGTGTATCCACTCATAGAGAGAGAGTCCCTTGTGAGAGTTTGTGAGAGATAGTCCTAACGTCCTATTATTCCAATAGCCCAAGTGCTTCTGTGGTGATAGAATTCTTAACAAGTTTTTTATTTCACCTGAACATGCACTCTGTGTGGGCTTGCTGGATCTTGAAGGCGGTTCGGTTCAATTCAAAACTTCTGAATCGGGAGGAGCCGAATAACTCCTTAAACGTTTTCTTCTCATTCTTTCTATTCTTTCAGTATTTTATTTTGCTGAATTTTTGTATTTTCTCCCTATTTTCATCTAATCCTATAACAAGCTATCCTTCCCCCACGACGGAGACTAGAACCTCCCTACGGTCGCCTCTCTCCAATCCTACAGTTTCCATGGTTTAACCAAGGGCATTACTTGGTCCACAACTTTGTACCAGTAAAACAAGAATCCTAAGGCTCTATCACACAATCTGAGGCTACAATTTTTTTATATATAAAAAATATATTAATGTATCTTAGTTTATACTACAATTTGTATAACAACACGTACTTCAATATAGTGTATGTTTTCTTTAAATAAAAAACAGTGGGAGTTAAGGGGCTGCACAGGTAATGAAATTTTCCTTGAAGAAATGAAGGCAGGAAATGAAATTGAGCTGCCATTCTATACCGAACTACATTTCCTTCAGTCTTTCCATTTTTTTTTAAGGTGTGAAAACAAACACTCTTTTATGTTTGTTTGAAAGAATGGTGAGTCAAATGCAACCAGTCTCCTCTCTCTCATGCTAACTACCATGTCTCCCTCCCTCCCTCTCTCTCTCTCTCTCTCTCTCACTCTCTAAAATGATCCCAATTTAGACTATTTATACAACCATAGTGGGACTTTTGGATTCCAATGAGAATGAGTTGGAGAGATTTATTTGTATGTTGAGGGATATAATCTGCGGCCTCCTTGTAATGTTTCTTGCTCAAATGAGTATTCCAATGGCTGTTCTATTTTGGAATTGTTTAAGCTGCTGAGATATTCATTTGAGCAAGCAATGTTGCAATGGATGCCTCTCCTGTCTACTACTATCTCAGTTGGGCTATTGTTTATTAGGTTCATGCTGCCTTGCAATTAGTTTCATATCTAATCTCCGAGGTCAACCCTTCTTTCATTTATTTATTTTGATAATTGTTGTAATTTTTGAATAGTCAAATTCAAGTTTTTTTCCAAATTTTAAAGCAATCTATTTACTTCTTTTCTGGCACACAATATGGGTTTTGACACTGTTTTGCAACCTCCTTTTTGCAACCTCCTTTTTCATATTTGTCATATATATGCACAAAATTATAAAAATGAAGGTTGCAAAAGAAACAGTTTGGGAGAGTTTGATTCCGTGAAAAATAAACATTTTATATGGCTTATCACTTAAAATAAGAACTTATTTCTTATTTGAGTATATGTTTTAAGTGTTTATTATAAGTACTTATTGACGAATAAGTATATTTTTTAATAAGTAAACAGTTTAATACTTATTTAAAAGATATTTTATTTATTGATTGTTAAAAGAATATTTTGCCCACAATTTTTTCATTTTATAAGAGCATTTTTAACCCAAACTTCCAAATATGGAGGGTTGATCCTCCATATGTAAAGGAAATTCATTTTTGAAGAGCGTTGCACTCCAACCATCACCTTCTATTTTTTCTTATCATTTTTAAAATATATAATGTTATATGAAAACTCATTGATAAATATTATTATTATAGGTTAAAGACATTTAAGTCCCTACAAACATGGGAAAATCCATATAAGTCCCTACTAAAATTGGGACAGACGTACGAGTCCCTAAAAACTAAGAAAAACTCAATTATCATC
Source organism: Acorus gramineus (assembly GCA_030737835.1). NCBI lineage: Eukaryota > Viridiplantae > Streptophyta > Magnoliopsida > Acorales > Acoraceae > Acorus > Acorus gramineus. The sequence continues at coordinate 11,584,937 of CM060857.1, forward strand.
CCTGAGTTAAATTTCCATCCAAACTTAACGGAATATTCTCATAATATTCCATCACATATAATTGTGTAGACATTGAAGTCCTTATAAACAGTCATAAAGACAAATTAGTTCCTGTAAAAGATAAAATTGCCCCTGAAAGACTTTTACATTAAATTGTGTACACATTGCAGTCCGTATAAACAATCATAAAGACAAATTAGTCCCTGCAAAAGACAAAATTACCCCTGAAAGATTTTTACATTTATTTGGATAGACATTACAGTCCTTATAAATAATCGTAAAGACAAATTGGTCTCTGTAAAAGACAAAAATGCCCCTCAAGGATTTTTACATTTAATTATGTAGACATTATATTATTTGTCTTTACGATTGTTTATAAGAACTGTAATGTCTATTCAATTAAATGTAAAATTCTTTCAAGAGCAATTTTGTCTTTTACGGTGACTAATTTGTCTTTATGATTATTTATAGGGACTGCAATGTCTACACAATTTAATGTAAAAGTTTTTTAAAGGCAATTTTATCTTTTGCAAGGACTAATTTGTTTTTATAACTGTTTATAAGGACTTCAATGTCTACACAATTATATGTGATGAAATATTTTGAAAATATTATGTTAAGTTTGAATGGAAATTTAAATCAGGGATGATAATTGGGTTTTTCTGAGTTTTTAGGAAGTCGTACAGTCTGTCCCAATTTTAATAGAGACTAACATGGGTTTTCCCATATTTGTAGGGACTTAGACGTCTTTAACCCTATTATTATTAATCCATTTATATAAAAATTATACCATTGAAAAGATCTCATTAAGACCTTTAAAATGAGTATAATATTAAATGGTTTTAGAGTTATTTTTAAATTAATAATTTTTTAATTAAATAAATAAAATAATTCTTGAATAATCAAACGTATGAGGATTTATTTAAAATCACTTCTAAAATAATTTAATATTAGTCTCATTTTGGAGGTCTCAATAAGATCTTTCCAACTATAGTACTTTTATTAAAATGGATTAGCGGATCTAAATTTACATTAGATTGAATTAATTAGTGAATAAAATAAAAGTGAAAAAGGTGATTTGGAGGTGGCCTTCAAATATGGAGGTGGCCTCCAAATTTGGAGGTGGATATGGAGTGTGGTTGGAGCACACCACCCTTCAAATTTAGAGATATGGAGTGTGGTTGGAGATGCTCTAACAAATAAAAAAATTTCTTTCTTGTGGAACCAAACAATTTTTTACTTAAGCTACATTTGGATATGAGGTTGAAATGTTAAGATTTTTAGAATCTTGTGCTTCACTCAGCTTTTGAAAAACATTGTTTTATTAGCTTTTCAACCATCAGTTTTTTTTGCTTAAAAAGGGAAAATGGTGGTTTGAAAAACTTAAAAATGTGTTTGGATGAGTATGAGAATTTTTTAGTATTTCAAATGCAGAATCTAGTTAAACTTAAATCCAAACGGGCCCTTAAAATATTAGCACTTATATTACCTGCACTTATATATGAGCACTTAAAATCAGCAAATCTGCCGAACCAAACTCATTTAGAAGTGAATCTAAAATTGATTTTACAGTTTGTTCCAAAGGAACATAATTCCTTTCAAAACCAGGTTTACTATGAAAATTCGGGCCAACTATTTCGTATATGTAACTGTGAAGAGAACTACTCCAAATATAATTGAGTCCCAATTAAGGGCTTGTTTGGGTCCACATTTGAACAAATTTTGTGTTTGAGAACAAAAAAAATCCAAATACGAATCATGGCAGGTAACAAACAGGTCTGGTGAACCAGCCTCCCTAAGAAAGGAAGGCTCGGACTACCATGAATGTATATTCTCCTTCCATGAATGATTCTCACATAATATGAAGCCAAATCATAAGATCAAAACATACAATCACGAGTACAGATGGCCACAGTGAACATAGTAACTTAGAATTCAAGAATACCAAAGGCCACAGAGCTTCATTTCTGCTGCTCCATCATAAACTGTTTCATTGATATAGCAAAGCAAAAGTTTACAAATTCAATAAACTAAAGTGTTACAACAACATTTGATCTCGACAGGTCAGGTTACCCGAAAATGGGATCAGTTACATAAGAATCTGAGAGAGGCTCACAAGGAACCATAACCTTTGTATTTACATGTCCTGTTTTTCTTCTACTTGTTCAACTTACCACCAGAAAAACATGGTGGGGTGATGTCTCCGGCGGAGATGCTGCGTTTCTCCTTCATCTCCACCTGATACATGTTAACTTTCTGGAAACCATTGTCCATATTAGGAGGCACCAAAGGCGAGTTGCTCGAACCAGGATTTTGAGCATAAGTAAGATGCTGGTTGAAGAAGTCCTCGATCAACGAAACATCTTCCAACACCGGAGGAGTCGCACAGGTGAGCGTCTTGAACGCGAATTCGATGCATGGGTCAGGCCACGAATCCCCAAAGGGGAAGGAAATGGGAGATCCTGGAACGTCTCCGACTCCGATACATGGGTCAGCATTTTCATCTTTTTCCAAGGTGAGATTGCTTGAAGTGGGTTCACTGGGTGGGGCAACTTTGAGCTGACTCGTCTGCTGAGCACTGCCCTTTCTAAGTGCCCGGTCGCAGATTCCGTAGTCCGGTTGCAGATCGGCTTCTAAACCAGCTAGTCGCTTTGAAGCCCGACGAGGCCCATAAATCTGTGTCTTGTCTTTTGCTTTACGCTTTTGTCGCTGTTTAATATCGCCATTTGATGAAGGTTTTTCTTTTATATCACTTGATGGATCCAACTTCTCATCAGCAATAACCAGATGCTTCTCATTTGATGAGCAAGATCGTTTGCTGAATGGCTCGCATAACTTCTCTTCAACTGGATGTTTGAGCTTGGGCTGTGACAATTCTTCTTTAGCCGACTCCAATGATTTCTTACCTCCCATTTGAAATGATTCTTCATTGATTATTGTCTCTGGCAGCTTCTCTGACGGTCCATCTGAAGGAGATGCAGAGTCAACTTGGTTTTCATTGTAAGGCTCCATCATCTGCTTGACTTGTGACTGCGACAAGGTTTCTTTCATCACGTCCATTGAACCCTTGCTTTCCAGCGAACATGAATCCTCATTTGCAATATCCGGAGGCTTCACCTCAGTTGGCTCCATTTTCTGCAACTTCTTAGATTGCGCATCTGAAACAACAGTAGAGTGGTTTAAATAAATAAAACACATCTCTATCATTTACATGCTGAAAATCTGACATATCTATGCAGTTAAATGTGGTACAGACTCTAACCGCATGGACACAGAAAATTAATATCAATGCTTGGACTTGGTTCACACTTGTAATTCTTGTACATGGTCCCCAGCCTAAACTTAATATTCCAGAACCACAATGTGCTTTTTTAACTTGTCAACATGCACAGGCACAACCCCCTCCCACACACCCACATGCGTAAGGAGTAGTTTTGGCAATACTGATTGAACAAAGGCAGAATAATCAGAGAATGCTCTTATATAATAAAATCATTGTGGGCAAACAAAATTCTGCATAGAGACATGAAATCTCTTGAAATAACTATGAGGGCTGAACCATGCAAGAGACACCCCTCTTCTTGAAATGTCTCACAATCATTGAATAGTCCTTTATTTTTAGTTTCTACTGAAGATACCCAGAATGAAAAACATGCAAGGACTGCTTTTCAATATGAGTTTAAATATTCTCACTGACAAGAAGCATTGCTGGAACCCGAAATACAAGATTCTTCCTATACTGGGTAAAATTATTATTCTTCCTAGTATACAAGATTCTTCCTTGTATAAATGAACGGTTTTTCATTCTTTCCTTCTTTGATGATATTGATTGAACAGAGATAAATTGTCAGAGTTCTCCAATACACCAAAAAAAATTCTAAGCAAACGAAATACTGCATAGAAACATGAAAAATCTCTTGATAACTATATGAGGGCTGAACCGCTCAAGCATAGTAACATAAGGTACCCCTCTACCAAGTATTTCAATGGTCTGTATAAACTTGTTTTAAAATGTCTCATAACCATTGACTGTTCCTTATTTGTAATTTCTACTTAAAGTTCCCAGAATGAAAAGCATGCAAGGACTGTTTCCGATATGGAGTTTAGATACTCATACTGACAAGAAGCATTGCTGGAACCTGGTATACAAGATTCTTCCTTTGGTGGCTCGCAATTGTCTTCCATCAAATTTGCACTTGAATTGGACCCCCTGTCCAGTAAAAGGCATCGACTCGCCGAGGTTCCACGTAGTTTCTGCCTCTTCACTGCAGCAGAACGCTAAGGAAAAAAAAATGTTCAAGAAACAAAATACAACTGGTCTAATATATTTAATTAATCAATTCACATTCTTTCAAAAACTTTGTCAACCACCAGTTAGAGTTTGGGTAGGTCTAACTGTTTCCAGAATGTCAAAAGGATTTTTTTCCGTCTCCTGACAGAGAAATACAACAATTGAAGAAATAAAGAGTGGTGGTGGGCATACAGAGAGTTTGTTGTCCACTGAGTTCACGTTCTCTATTTGGTTTGGCTTACAGACATGCTTGTCGATCTTTCCAGTATTGAGATAGTGAAAAACAGCCTTCATTGAGCGGAATATGTATCCCTTTACAGGATCAATGTAATACTGCAATTATATCAAGTCTATATTAGATATTAGCAGAAATATCACATTTATCTATCTACCATAGTTTGAAGTGCGGCCGCACGTGGCCACACATGCTGATGTACGCCCCGAGTGCACATTCCATCCCATATGCAGAGCTGAATTCGAATTCAGTTCGAACTGAATTCGAACGGTCTCTTACCATTCGAATTCAGTTTGAACTGACTTCGAACGGTAAAGGGGCGTTCAAAGTTCAGTTTGAACTAACTTTGATCGGTGAAACCTTTCTCTGAGTTTGGATTGTCGTTCGAACGGTAATTATAACGGCAACATACCGTTCGAAAGCCGTTCGAACGCAATTCGAACGTCCAGAATTCAATTCGAACGGGGGTTCGAACGGAGGTCCAAACGGGAGGTCCAAACGGTTGCCTTACCCTATGTGCGACCGCACATTCGATACATGCGGCCGCATATGCCATATGAGGACCCCACCGCACATGCGGTCCGCACATGGTTTTGAACTATGCCATCTACATTTAATGCGATCCAGAGAAGCATGATGAGAATGGAAAACAGAATAAACAAGTAGAATGACAAATAAAGGAGCCATTTTTTTTTGTATAATAAATAGCACGACAGGGACTATACAATAGCAGATAAATTTAGTAGTTAAAGTAGAAAATGTTAAAAACTCAAACGGAAGATATAATTAAGAATGAGGAGATATGTATCCATTTACAAGATCAATGTAATACTGCAATTATAGCATGTCAAGCAGAAATATCACAGTAAGCTATCTACATTTGATGTTATCCAGAGAAGAATGATGAGAATGAAAAGCAGAATAAACAAAGTAGACTGACAGGTGGAGGCATTTTGTTTTGTATATAAATAACACGAAAGAGACCATACAAAAACAGATAATTTTAGTAGTTGATGTAGAAAATGTTAAAACTCTACGAAAGATAGGCATGGAAACATATCACTCGATATTAAATAATAAGTAAGCAATTCTTACTCACACCCTCATTTTTTAGGGTTAAACACATCTAAGTTCCTACAAACACTTATAAACCCACATAAGTCCATGTAAACTTGGGGTAGGACATACAAGTCCTTGAAAATACACAAAATGCCATATTAATCCCTCCCGATAATTATTATTAACTCATCTATGGTCAGAATGAACTATGGGTGTAATTTGACTATTATATCCTTCTAAAATCAAAAACCCTCCCTTGATGAAGTTTCAAGGGGAAATCCAATGAGTGCCAGGTCATCCTCACCAGGCGCTCCTCCTACCTCTCCACACATTCTGATTTGTTATGGTATTCTTTGCAATTAGGGTTTTTTTTTTATTGGATTGAGTTAACTGTTTTGGGGGGAATGGAAGGTGTCACTGTCTGGAGAAAGGAAGAGGCGAGAGGGACATGGAAGACGCGACGACTGTGATGAGATACACGGAGGACATCAGATACAGTTCCTTTGTCAGCCTTTTTTTGTTCAAGATTTTTTTTTTCAAAAATTTCATGTGTATGTATTCAAAAAAAACTTTGGAAGATACAAAATGAAGGGTATATACACCAACAAAGACATAATGCTCATTTGATTTGGTGGAAAACCATGAAATGTTTTAAAATATTTAACATAGAAACAACATTTTTGATAATACATAATATGAAAAGGGGTTGAGGTGAGGGAGAAAATGTGAGAGAGGAAGGTAGAAAGAGAAAAAAAGAAAAAACATGGGCTTAAGGATAAAATGGTCATTTAAAAGTATCAGCATGTCTTTTTCAGTGTTTCTATGGACTTATATGGGTGTTTAATTTCATAAAGATGGAATATTCTAAAAGTATTATGTTAAATTTGAAGGAAATTTAACTCAATGACTAAATTGACTAACCGTTACATTTTAAAGGACGTGTATGTCTAACCCCAAGTTTTGAGGGACTTATATGGGTTTATGCATGTTTACAGGGACTTAAATGTCTTTAACCTTATTTTTTTATCCTAAATTCACATGTTGATCACATGGCATCACATTTCAAGCCACTATAATGGTAAAAAGTTATTCAGCATGACAGAATACTATCCATTTGGATCAAGAATTTTACGAAGCCCACAGCTTTGGTTAATTATAAAATCTGGTAGTAGTTGAAATGGCAAAACGAGGCTTATCCTAATTCATTTTTTCTCATCTTTATCTTTGCTTCTTCATTTTTTTTTTCTCTTGAATTCTCATCCTATACCTTGAAAACTATGCTCATACTAGGTTCTTGTGAGAATTAGGAGAGCCTCAACTTATCTTTTAAAGGAAGAGCTCAGCTTTTTGTTTTATAATAGAGATTGGAGCCTTCATATTATATTAAAGAAGATAATGTCACTCAGACAAATGGAAACAAGGGATCTCGAAGAAGAGCCTAACTTAAATGACATACATATGAAAAAGATGTTTGGTGTGGCAGCGCAGAGCCATTGAGCTCTCTCCATGTACCTCGTAAGCACCCAAGCATATGTTTCGGGGAGGCATAAGTTTTGGAGCTTTTGCATTTTGTAAGAAAAATCCAATTTTCTTCTTCCAAAAAAAAAAAAAAAAGGAAAAAAATTTCTTGTTTGTCACACTCGATTCAACCATGCTACTGGGGAGATCTTCAATCACCATTTCTTTTTTCATCAAATCAAAATGTTATGCTTGTGGAATGGAAGGCCATGGCATGGAAGAAAAAGGGGATCCCAAATGGATCACACCACTTATTGATAAGTTTGCCATCCACAACTTATCACTGTTATGGTGTTTATATCAAACACACAGTTCCAACTTAATATAAAAAGGCTGTAAGGCACATTTTTGAATCCCACTAAGAATTTGGAAGATAAAAAGAACAGTCATTTTGGATGATCGTTGAACATGGTAAAACTGTGAACCTCCCCTATGTGTGGCCTTGTGTTCCCGCTTAATTAAGAATGAGGAAATACACTGACATGGATAATAATCAGAACACACAACACAACAATATATCAAAGACAGAGCACTCCAAGATGAGACACTTGACCCCAGAAAAAATGTGCCAAAGGGCATGGAGAATAATCAGGAAAAAATTTCTGATCTCTATTAACGATCTTACATACAGAGTAATTTTAGAGATAAATTTATCAACTTACCTAAGGACATGCAATAATATCAAAAACAACACCAAGAAGGAAGAACAGACTATGAAATCACTGAAGAAGAAAGGCCAAGATCAGAAATGATCAAAATGGTCAGAAACTAATGTTGACATATATCCACAGCCAAAAAAACTCTACCACAGTAAAGGCTATTAACATCCAACCAAAATGATTGTGACAAATGGTACAATAAACTATTCAACAAACAATAACACTGGAAAAAATGAGACAATATCAGCATGTGTTTGGACATGTGGCATGAAACTTCATCACCAAATTCAGCATCACATTTAATGGAGGTGATAACTGTGTGAGCAAAGAGCCAAAGACTCATCATGCTGAAGAAGGGTCACTTAAATGGCAAGTCACTGACCTTTTTTCCCATGCATTCCTCTACATTTCTTGAGAATGGGGAAACTCAAAACCATAATAGAACAGTCATTGGAACAATCATACCTTATTGATAAGTCTACATCAATAATAAAAAAAATTATAACTTTCTAAGATTGCAGGTCTATTAAATAGTAAATTTGGACATTAAAGCTTGCCAAGTCTGCAATTACACATTTCCAAGTGTTTTTAGATTTCCATATATAAATAATAAATTATTGGCAAAATCTAAAATTTTGCAGTACTGAATGAAAAATTAAAATAGAACCCTTCGCAAATACCCAACAAATAAGCGTGATCCGGCAGATACTCGCTTGAAATTATGAATCAACTAATGAAATATGGCAAATAAAAATTATAGTTGAACAAGAGGGTACCTGGTCCTTTCTCTGTGGATTTTGTGAATGATTCCTAAATTTTATCTCCTTGATCCATCCAGGAGGTAAGCCATCAGGAGAATGCTCGAACTGAGATATTACCTACCATACATCCATTGTTCAGATAAGTTATGCTTGGAATAACTTACTACTATGAATTGTGTACAAGAGGAAATGCACTTGAGCAGCGAGGAACACCCAAAAAAAAAAAAGCAAAAAATTGACGATGTTGAAGGACCAACATTTTTTGAGGGAATGCCAACACGTGCTTTCTTGCATTCACTTGAGGGGATTCCAAGATCTCCAAAGCTGAGATGGCGGAGAACCTGGGGCTTTGAATAGAATCTGGATCGAGTCACAGGATTAACATAGCACTACAAAAGCAAGAAAAAAGAAACACACGTGTCACTTTAATGAATGAACCTTTATGCTAGGAGAAAAATCCTACATTACAAAAATCACTCGCTAAGGTGAAAAATCCTACACGTAGACACACATGCACACTGGAAAATATGCCCATGCCGAACAAGAGTGTCTACTACTCTGCTTAAAATCATGAGAAACCACTTGAAATCTCGCATCCCTGTAAATTTTCTCCGCGTCATGCAAGTGTGGTGGTCCAGGATAATCATCTCAAATATAAGATTGGAGAGGTCCCGTACGTACAAATATGGGATCTCTACAACTGCTGGAGATAGCAAATACCAACCCTCAGATCTTGCTTTGAATCAGCATGAAGCGCATGGTAATTGTGTGCTTGAGTGATCATTTTTGTGTGTGTGTGTGCTTGAGTGATCATTTTTAAGCCATGCCACCTATGTTTCCTTTTCTACAACATAATCCACAAAAAGCATTTGTTTGATAATAATGTTGAAATGCTGACAATTTTTGTTAATACACGACTGCTCCATTCCAATTAATTTCCTCCTCCACTTTCATACCCTAAATCATCATCACTGGTTCAACCAAACCAAGACTGTTGAGGCCACTAAGAAGTGAACAAAATTTTCATTTTTTCCATCCATTCTGTACACATTGTGACAAAGTTCATGTGTGGTAAATATTCAATAAATGTTATGTTCAGTACGATGCATGCACATTCGTAAATCATACGGGATAAATATGGAAAAGTACAGATATAATGCATTCAAGCATTTGTATGGATATCCGGATTTCACATGCATTGTGTTCGGTTTGTACATTCTATTAAAACCTCATCGATGCTTAATCCCACAAGAAAGCTAAATAAAATCTGATCACACAACTGTCTGTTAACAAAAAACCTCAAAAAGCTGAAGATTAACTACAATTAAAAACAAACAAACAAAAAAATATTTTTCCTTTTTTTTTTTTTTGAGAATTCCTTCACTACCTTCATTATTTAGGAAAAAAAAAACTTATTTTTCTTATTAAAACTGCTCTTATTCATCCTCCAACATCATATCTAAATCGCATTTCAGGCTAAACAAAATCAAGCACGGATTCTTCTAATTCACACAATCGTTTCCAACATCTGCAAATGATCATCGTCAGTTTCAATTAAAACACTAATTCGTCAAACAAAATCCATGTAGATACAAAATCCATATAGATCTGATCCAAACCTCCCAAACACAATCGACACACAATTGCAATAAATAAAATAAAATAAAACTTCGCAACTACAATCACCTTGTACTTGACGCCGCTGCTCTTGCGCCGGACCTCGACGATCCATCCGTTCGGCAGCCACTCCGGCTTCTTCTCCACCACCATCTCCACCAAACCTCCGACTCCTTCGGCGATCTGTCGCTGGAACCTATTCTTCACCGATCGATCGTCGATCGATCACCTTCGCAAACACAAACCCCTCTCTCTCTCTCTCTAAAACACCGAAATCTCCCTTTCTCGCTCGTGTTGCACGATTTACGAGGTGGGGCTGTGGGAGGGGTGATTTGGACCGGATCGGACGGTCGATGTTTTTTTCGCTTATTTTTTGTATTTTTTCACCGTTGGTGGGGAGTGAAGCAGCAAAGGCGTGAAAGAGAACTTCCCCCAATGGGTTTGATTTAATGACACGTGTCAGAATTCAGTGGACGAGATGATGTGACGGCGATAAATGTTAAGTGAAGAAAAATTTTCAACTGTTGTGCTGTCGGATTTTTTTTGTTTGACGCACTCTCCCGATACGCGGCCAATAGAAGTTCTGGATTAACTAATAATTCACTGTACACTTGAATTCATAAGGTTTAATTATTAGGTGTTAATGATATCGACTAAATCCAGACGAATTGAATTTAGACTTATCTTCTAAATATTAATTTTTAAATTTATCTTTACATATACGAATATTAATCAGATAAGCATAATTGACATATTGAAATATGAGTGTTAATTTGAATAAACAAATGATGTTTTAAAAAAACATGAAAATTAAAATTGAATTTTTAAGATTTATTCTCTTTTAAAAAATTTAATAATAATATAAAATTTCATGATTGTGATTAGTCATATAAGATAGATATATATGTTTATAATATATGTCGGATTCGTATATTTTTTGAATCGATACACGGTTTTCATATCTGCACTCTAGATATTCGAATATTGGGTATTCCTGAATTTTCTTATACGGATTTGGAACGAAAACAATTTCTTTCGTATAATTGTCATGTTTAATTTTTTTTTTTTTAGGGATATTTAGACCATTTTATAACTATGCAAACTTGAGTTACAAAAGGTCCGAAATATGAAAGGGACGAGGGCGTAAACCCCGTACTGATCATGTTGTCACAAGTAGTGCACCACATGTTCGGTCCGGGTCAAATAAAAAAGATACAGAATAAGATAGCATGGGACAAAATGAATACTGAAGCGGATAAGGCTTCCGTCCACCTGCCTCCCAGATGGTTCTAGGTGGCACTCAAATTAGCACACAAATGTTTAAATTATAGCACTCAAATTAGCGAGTGAGTTAATTTGAATGTACAGAAACCCGAAGATGACAAGATCTTGGACAGAATGAGATCGTCCTCTATGTTTTCAACATAGAGAAACTCTTTATTGATCAGCCAATGAGTGCCATGTAGATGACTTAAAAAGAATTAAAGTGTACATCCACTTATTTTTTGTAAATAACATCACAAATGATGATATTTTTATTAAATTATTTTTTCACATTTACGTGACAGATTCTCAGGAGACAACACAAAGATTCTTTGTAATTGTCATACAAAGAATCTAAACTCATTTTAGACGTATAGTAACAATTCATTATTAATAGTAGAAAAGCATTGATCAGTATGATTTTAAAAGGACAGTGAATCAAAACTTTTTTTTTTTTTTGAATCAAAAGGACAGTGAATCAAAACTTACTGGTTACTAAACTCAGCCTACCGGGCTATGAGCATATTTTTTCACATGCAATGTGGTTTTCCCCGAGGGTACAGTTGAGAGTTTCAATTGATCAAAAACAAGATCTTGTTCAAAGGAACAATTCCACTTTGAAAATCTATGGAAGTGGGTGGAAAGTTTTTATCAAAGATCAGGGTTGCAAAATTGTAAGCGTGAGAACAGGGGTGCAACTCGGACGCGTTGGATCGGGTTCAGCTTTAACCCACATTGCACAGAGTTCAACACGAACCCGAACCTGAGCTCGAGCCCGGCCTCAACCCGAAGGATTCAACCCGAACCCGACCTCAATCCGCGGGTTCGGGTCGGGTTCGGATTGAATTCGGGCTCGGGTCAGGCTCGGGTTTAATACTTAAAAGATCATAAAAATTATTTAATAAACAACACAATAAACTCTAATTAATTAAATGTATATTTACTACAAAAAAAACTTACAAAATCTAAATAGTTTATGAATACATATTCTAAATTTTAATTAAGCCAAACATAACTTCATCGCTTTTCAACAAAAATATAAAAAAAACATTCACTAATTCAGGTTCGGGTTGAGCCCGCATAACCCGAACCCGACCCGAATTGGGTTCGGCTTAGTTCGGGTCGGGTTGAACCCGGCAGAGAAAAATCTCAACCCAAACCCGCTCATGAACCGGGTTGAGTCGGGTTCACCCACCCAAGTTGCACCCCTACGTGAAAAGGATTGCTTTCATTGGTGGGGTGTTTCTACTAGGGGTGGGTGTGTTTGTTTTGTGCTTCTTGGTTGTTTATTTTAGGGCTGCAACTTGGGTCGGGTTGAACCCGATTTTTACATGAGTTGAGTTGATCAAATCGGATTCGAGTTGACTCACAAATCGGGTTGGATTCTGGTTGGCCTCACTCACAACCCGACCCAACCCGAACTCGTAAATTAATAGTTAAAAAAAAATTATGGCCGTTCATTCTATAGTTTCTAATCTGGGTAGTCCAAATTTTAGGTAAACCTAGCTAATCTTACAGGTTGGGTCGGGTTTATTTATTTAATTTGCACATCATGTTAGGAATTTGGGTTGGGTCGGGTTGGTTTATTTAATTACGGTTTGGGTTCGGGTTGGTCCAATTCGGGTTGAAAATCGGGTTGGGTCGGGTTAGGGTTGAATAGTTTGGAATTCGGGTTGGATTCGGGTTAGGGTCAACCAGAACTCAACTTGCCCGAGTTGCAGCCCTAGTTTATTTTGATCTATTTCCCCTCCCTCGTGTCATTGTACTTCGATTTTTAGTACAGTCACAGGAGCAATTGTCTACCTCTCCTCTTAAAAAATATAGTTCGACTTAAAATGTTGGGGTCAAAAAAAAAAAAAAAAGGGTTAATTGTCTAAATACCCTTGCAGTTAACCCTCCATTATTCCTGTGTCCTCACATTTTCAAGAAAAGTTTTCTGTACTCCTATAGTAAATATCTAATTTTTTTTACCCTCCTCTCTTTAATTCCTTCCAGCTCCACAAAATCATAGCTTCTCCCTCTGTAAGTGCATATATGTTTTCTGTAACTTGCAGAACACAAAATATAATTTTTATTAATATTATCTGTAAGTGCATTATTATACATGTTATAGAAAAATGGTAACTCGTGAAACATTAGAGAAGCATACGTTAATGTATAACACCTGAAAATATTTTATTACAATAAATACATTAAAGCAATTGAATTCATCGAATGTTTGCATTTCGACATTCTTTTTCTACTCTAATAAATTGAGTTGTTGTCTTCCCCCAGATCTTTTTCATGTCCTTTTAGCTGAAATTGAATCTATTGTTACACATTCGAGTTAGCAAGCGTACTTCATTAGGAAGAAAACGCAATCCAAACTATATTAGAGATGCAACAATCAATCAAACACCCAAATAAATCAAATATCAACAAGTGTGTACTCCATGACATTATAAGAGACCGGATCCAGTCAGGACTGGATCTGATCAGTTCGGTCAGTATCGAACTGGACGACATGAAAATCGAACTGCACCACTTATAAATCAAACTGCACAACTAATTGTTGGGTGTATATTTCACTCTCTTATTGGATACTGATGATATTTATGTCCAATAGTTGATTGGATCCAATAAGAGAGTGAAATATAAATCCAACAATTGATTGTGCAGTTCGATTTATAAGTAGTGCAATTCGATTTTCATGTCGTCCAGTTCGATACTGACCGAACTGACCGAATCCAATCCTGACTAAATCTAATCCCTAATGTTATGCATTAATGTATATTTTTCTGGTGTTTTACAAGTTACTATTTTACATGACATAATAATGCATTCACAGATAATATTTACATAAATTACAATTTATGTTCTGCAAGTTACTGAAAACATATATGTATTTATAGAGAAAAAACTGTAATTTTATGGGCTGTTAAAGGGAGGAGGGTAAAAAAAAAAAAAAATAGTTATTTGTTGCATGGTACCCAATTTTTTTTTAAAAGGTAGGAGCACAGAAATACCAGAGGGTTGGCTTAAGGGTATCTAGGTAATTCAATCAAAAAAATACAATGAAAAGTTGTGCATACTTATTCTGTATGCATTTATATTTCGACTGAGCATTTGAATATTTTTTGTCAGCAATACTTTCTATGAGACCAAAAAGTTCACAATTGATCATTTCAATTTGCGGTTCAATATGATATCTAATTATCTCAATAGGGAATGACAAAAAAATCTCGTAAAAGATAAAAATTCCCATGTCAATCATTTTTTTTAAAGAAAAAATCTATATAACCTTCCCGTAAACTGACTGAAATCAATATAACCCCTTTACGTTTCTTAAAATTCACATAACCCGTTGAAAAAATCTAATAAATCCAAATAACCATCTGAATAAAATTTACATTTACAGATAATGAATATTTTGTGAATATATTTTGGTTAACACTAGTACAAAACACAGTATACCAAAAAACCAACAATGTGTTAAAAATGTGAAAAGTCTTCTATAAATGATGATTTTACCCTTCCAGACAGAGTTTTATAATATATTCAGAGAGGGTAAAATCCTCATTTTCATAGGTTTTTTTTTTACATTTTTAACGCATTGTAGTAGTTTTTTAGTATATCGTGTTTTCAGTCATGGTTAACCAAACGAAATATGCGCAAAATATTCATCATCTATTAACAAAAATTTTATTCAGGGGTTTATTTGGATTTACTAGGTGTTTTCAGGGGGGGTTATATGGATTTTAAGAAAAGTTAGGGGGTTATATGGATTTCAGTCAGATTTCAGGGGGTTGTATGGATTTTTCCCTTTTTTAAATTATATCTAAAAAAATCTTATTTCACTATTTTGGAAATACAAAAGACTAATCTATCCTTATGTAATTAAATCCTTAACATCCCTTTAACCCTCTTAGGTTATTACAGACCAAAAACATATTTTTTTTACAAAACAACAATCTCTCTATACATGACCAAAATCAATTCTCTTGAAAGTTTTGTTATTATATATTATATTGTGTGTTTCTTATATATATATCTTACATATTGTTATTTATCATTTTTCATTATGTATAATCATAATATATAATCTAAATCTGTGTTGTGCCTCAATGCAACCGATAATATTTTAATATTCTAAATCCTTATTTACATTTTTTTTTTGCTATTCACATATTTTTATGACATCATTAATACAAATCTATTTTTTAAAAGAAGCATCAACGTTTATTAGAGTTCATCATCAACATCTCAAATTATTTTGATACATATTTCACAAAATCCACATAACCACAAAAAATTTAGAATAAAAAAAGTTAATCTATATGAAAATGTGTGAAATATATTAACAAAATTAAGAGGGTGAAATGTTTTAATAAAGTTAAGGAGGTATGGAATATATTAAGGATCTAATTGCATAAAGGTAAATTGATCTTTTGTATTTTCAAAATTGTGAAATAAGACTTTTTTAGGTATAATTTAAAAAAGTGACTGATTTTGGTATTTCTAACTTTTAGAAGATTTTTTTGGTCATTTTCCCTTATCTCAATTAATATCTATAATTAAACAATTAAACATGCAAAAAAAACCAAATATAAGATGAGAGGTACATTCTAATTCTAGCAAATCCTATGTGGAGCCTATTAAAATCTAAAATATAATTTAATAGAGTAATATGGTTCTCCCTAAAAGACTTCTTTTTATAAAAAATGATATAATATACTGTTTTTATATTGTTTTTTATATTTTAAGAAAAATTATATATTCATTTATTAAAATATTTTCTGTTTTATCAAATGAAATTATATATTAAGTTATGAAAGTGAGTTTTTTTTATAACCTTTATATGTTATGATTGAGCTCAAAAACTACAATGGCGCAATATATATTATAGTGTATAAAGCTTTAGATAAGGTTGCAAAACGGATTGAATATATGAGCGCACTTCTCTTTATACCCGAAAAAGCCCATTGTCTCTAGGTCTGAATTGGGTTTAGAAAATGATATATCTAGCCCCTATTGCAGCCCCAATCGCATTCCACATTGATTTTTTTTTTTTTTTAGAAAAAAGAAGAAAAACAAACATTCTTTAATTGAAGTGCATGCTACTATATGAAATGAATTATATACTGAAACACATTAGTGTATTTTTTAATTAAAAAAATGATAAATCACTATGATAGAACTGCATACACTTTGATAATACAGTATATACTATGTTATTATAATATATAGGACTACAAAACGAGCTGTAAAATAGTATGAGTGTATCAGCAATCATCGAGTTTTTCTCTTCTTGGAAACCGAAATAATGGGTTCGTCGAGGATAGTTTATGTAGATTTTTCTCGTAAATGGGGATATATATGATTGACCAAATATTTTATTTTTTTGCATCATCACGAGCATTGTTTTTAAACATGAAATAAATTTATCTATTTATTTTTTTTATTTCGAAGAGATCTTATATGATTGACTTTACGGTCAATATGGAATAAATTGTGACTATATATGTTAATTTTTGCATCATGATCATTGTTATAAATTATGAAATAAATTGGACATATCATACTTTTATTAATTTTCAACATGATTATAAAGTTATATACTTATTTAATTAAATATATATTTTTATAAATTATAAAACAAGTACTCGAATGAATTTAATGCATCCATTATTATGTTTTTTATAATGAAATATACACTTTATTAAGAGATTTCATATATCGCGTTAGTTGATTTGACGTCTGCTGTATTGGCACGCTTCTAAATGCGGATACTATATGCAATCATTTTGATTAAAGTACTTAGATTAGTTTAAACTAGTCTTTTTCATGCACGATGTGCATGTAAACAAAAAAAAAAAACTTGAAAAAGTTATCCAAAACCAATACTCTTAATTTTTGTCAATCCACTTATATATGATATAATATACCATATTATATATACATAAATGATAAAATGAAAATTTTAATAATAATTAAATAAATTGTTTGTAAAATTTATTATGAAAATACACATAAAAGAGATATGTTACGACTGAAAATGAGTTTTTTGCATATATACCATTCAACCAACCTTATATTGTAAAAATACCTCATTTAAAACTCTGAAATCAACAATATTCCTTGAATATATAAAAAAATGACATTCATATACAATTTAAACATTTTTTAATTATATTATTGAAAATAAGTCAAATAATAAATAATCAATGATATTTTGCTAAAATAAATTTATAACTTTTCATGTATAAATCTCATTTGGATTCTCAATAACTTATTGGAAAGATCTTTTCGTTGTATAGTTATCACCGTTAATAAGAGTTTTGGTGGATATTGATGATATTATCCAATGTATATATAAATACCAAAAAAATCATGAATTAAATTTTCATGAAATTATTTAAAATTTTATAACTTTTCGAGTATAACTCCTATTGAAGTGATCAATAGCTCGTTAGAAAGCGCTTTGCGATACATACTTAAGAATGTGAAATAGATTTTTTTGTAAAAATGACTATTTCACGATGAAAAATGAGATCAAACGTTGAAAATTTTATTTGACCTAAAATTAGGTATTTATCTATATTCCATTATTATCTCAATCTAAATCTAATTTAAAAAATGATGATGTGGCATGATCAACACCATTCATTTAGATTAAAAAGATAGATTTGATTAATATTTGACATTATTTTTTAAAATATTAAAAATTATGTTTTTTTTTCTATTCTTACTCTTAATAAAAAAATAAAAAATTATAAATACCTAAGGATAAAATTGAAAATGAAAACGTTAGAAGGGAAATGAAATTAAAAATTTGTAGATTTGAATAACATAGATTGGGTGAATATCTCATTTTATCATTTACTTTTTTTTCCATTCTCACCTTTAATGCAAAAAATAATGATCATAAAAAAATTAAGAATAAATTCAGAAATGAAATTGTTACAAAGAAACAAAGTTGAAAAATTTAAACACTTTTGATAAGTATATAGATAGATAGACTAGTCTTTTTCATGCACAATATGAGTGTAAATATAAAAATTATTTTAAAATGACTATACAAATAAAGAATTGATATAGTCTAAAAAGTGAATATGAGTTATTGAGTTGGATATGAGACAATCTGTATGACAATGATTTTTTTTATCCGCATGGAGTCATTAGTATATCTATACTGATGTGATGAGGTCAGGAAGTAAGTTGGACAACTCAATAAGTGCTGTTTTATCAAGGTTCGAATATTCACTTGATCGATCAGCAACATGTTTTAAGACTTAAGGTCCGTTTAAATATAAGTTTAGGTAGATTCTATGTTTAAAAAGCTAGAAATTTTGAAACTCAAATTCAAATACATTTTCAGCGTTTAGCTTTTCAAACTACAATCATCATTTTTAAGCTAAAAAATCTTGCGATTGAAAATCTAATAAAATATAGCTTTTCAAAAGCTGAGTTTGAAACATAAAATTTTAAGAATCTCAGAGTTTCAATCTCACATTCAAACGCACTCTTAATCAAATTGATTTAAACGCTCGCAATTAAATAAAGAAGTCAAACGCTCGTAATTAAATAAAGATGTCGTGCTTAAACATGCCACGTGTTGGCTCATGAGCACCTCACGTGGTGGCTTTATATTGATTCCGACGGTTTATATGGGAAATCTAAAGTTCATATTTGAAGTCGATTTCTAAAAACTGATATTACAAAGTAAAAATCTATTTGAAAACTGGGTTACAAACGTGGCCTTAATCCAAACACAGCCTTGGATTCATAATACAACTGTTTTATGCATAGAAAATTTTGTTTCCTAAGTACAACAGTATATATATACACAAACATTTACAAAATCCTACAGCAATATTAAATTCTCCAAACCAACGGGTCAATTAAGTGAATAATTTTCATTTGGCTGAGGATCAAATAAATTTTAAAAGGGAAACATCCATATAACCCCTTGTCAACTTACTGAAATCCACATTACCCCCTAACTTTTTTTTAAATCCATATAACCCCCTCAAATACCTAGTAAATCCAAATAACCCCCTAAAAAAATTTACGTTTGCAGATACTAAATATTTTGTAAATATTATGTTTGGTTAACCCTGGTAGAAAACACAGTATATTAAAAAAAACATACAATGTGTTAAAAATGTAAAAAATCTTCTATACATGACGATTTTACTCTTCCAGATAGAGTTTTATAATATACCCAAAAAAGATAAAATCGTTATTTTTATAGGATTTTTTGTATTTTATACTTATTGTAGTTGTTTTTTAGTATATCGTGGTTTCAGTTAGGATTAACTAAATGAAATGTGTGCAAAATATTAATTATCTATTAACAAAAATTTTATTCAAGAGGTTATTTGGATTTATTAGGTGTTTTCAGGGGGTTAAATGGATTTTAAGAAAAGTTTGGGGCGATATGGATTTAAGTGGAAACGTTGGATCGACATATTAAAAATATTGGGAGAAGCTCATATATAATTACATTAAAAAAAAAATCAGTGGAAACTTTGGCCATATTAGGCAGCACAGAATCCAAGGACGGATAAACTGAAAATTTATTAACAAGGATCTTATTTAATTATTTGTCTTATCATCAATAATTGATTAGCCATTCAAACATGCATGTCTTGATTTGATGCACTTGGAAATCAAATTATATTTTTGAAGACACGTTTGTCATCAATTGTTTGGTTGGTCGGCATTGACTTAGACTTATATGTTGATTTAGGTCGATTCATCACCTAATCTATGTCTGCAGTCTATGGATCCTTTAATTATATTTGAATCACTTTACAGAATCTCTTGCCAAAGATAAACACATTCACATATATGATGATAGAGTCATAGAGATTGCTATCATTGTGATCTATAGAATCAACAGTTTGATCTTTTGATTAGACCTGTCGATAAATTAATAATAAATAAAAAAAATGTACTCGTCTGGTATCTAAAAAATAATGAAATTATCTTATATTTGAATAATTGATACACTCATAGTGCAACTATAAAATTAATAAGAATATACAATTTGAAAGGATTTGTGTCTAAAAATAAAGCTTAGCCAATAGTCTCCAGTAATAAATAGATCTTGACATAACTGTGTCAAGTACTATTTTACTTATTATAACGTTTTTAATGTGAGACTAAAAATGTCCCTTCCAATGTCATATTAAACTATATTTGACAAGACTCAACTGATTTTAACACACTTTTAAAAATTTGTTAGGTGTGTCTCAAAAGCGCGTGTGAGCTATATCAAGCTCATTGTGAGCCAAACTGATGAAATCATTGGTTGGTGAAGTATAAGCATCATTTACATCAGTCTATAAGCACACATTTTTCTAATGGGTACGAGCTTTTGCAAATTTAATTAGTTATGATTTTAACATGCATGTTTGCCTTTTGAAAACATTGTTCACGTTGCAGGCCTGCCTTTCTTTGGCTCCTGTTGTACAATATATTTTTAACACCTACACATGATGATCTGTATGCATTTAGATTATGTAAGTAATGCTGATCATAATATGATAAAGCTTCAATATGACAACACCTTAGCAAGCCCCAGTCTAAGAATAATCCAAAGAAAATTCAATTTCATCTTTGTATTGTTCCTTAATATTAAAACATAATCATAGGCAAAGCCAAAAATCATCTCCCCACCTACACACAGTGATGGAATAAAATAACATCATAGTTATGCCCCACAAATAGGGAAAAAAAAAACTAAATTAGTTGAAGAAGTGGCTATACTAGATACCAATCCAGACTAATAAACAATTATCATTATAGTTGAAATAAATAAGTGAGGCTGATGAAACCAAAACAAACCTCATTGTCTCTTTCGATCAAAATTCGTTGTTATTCATAAAAACAAAGACAATTTCGACTCTAATTACGGATCATATGTCTATCCAAAACTTTCAACTCTTGGTAGGTTGGTAGAAATGCAAGTTGATGAAATAAGTTTTCTACACCAAAAAAAAACACTTACTTACCTAACAAGAAAATTCAATTCAATCAAACTAAACATGATCAGTATAAACATATCTATGCAACTTTTATAGTGTGGAGTACTAATTCAAACCAAGAAACATAAATTCCTTCCAATACTCTACCCCTTTTTCACAAAACTCAAAACAAAGAACTATAAGTACACATGATGTTCTATGAAGTACACAGACTCTAGTAACTCTCCATCCTTAACCTTTGAGAATTCATTGAATTGACTCAAAATTCAGTTGTGAAGGGGATTGGGACCTTGAGGCACCAGCCTCTTGGATGCACCATATATGAGGCTAGTCTTATCCTCACCTGAATTGTGATCAGAAGGGGAGATTGTATCTGAGTTTGGCTTCGATTGCCCGTAAAACTCGAACCTCCATCTCTTCCAGCCTTCGTCGTCTACGGTGATCGTCCGGCTGCAACCTCGGCCGGCCACTATGATCATGAGCAATAGGAGGAATGATATGGATGGTATTGAAAATCTTCCGAACTTCATCACTGTATGAATTGTAGAGAGATGGGGGGAGGGGGAGTTTGGGGAGGGGGAGAGATTGCCTAAAGAGAGGGAAAAAAATAAATAAATAAATAAAGTTTGGCTGGCTGAAGTGTATTAATATGAGACAGCTATATCTATGGTGAGGGATGATAAAAAGTGGAGGCAACCACTCATGAATCAATTCTTATGGTTTTACTATAATACCCATGCATGGATTTGGTTTTTGAATGTATCTTTTATATTTAACAACAAAAATTTAAGTATTTCATCTCCTGATGTTTTTACCTGATCAGGAAAATGGAACTATAATTTAGACTGCTTATAATAAATAAAAAAAGAGTGTAACAATATACTATTGGAAATCACAAGAAATCCATCAAATTAAAAAATAAAATTTTAAAATAAAAATGTAAATATATATCTGATGACATGTAACACGGTTTTTAGTTTTACGGTGGGTATTTCAGATTTTTTCTATGACAAACACAAAGAATCATTGAGTCAACTAGTGTGTTAAAAAAAATCAATGTGAAATATTAAAAATAAATAATTTAAAATTTGAAATATTAAATCTTAAATAATTTTATCCCATCACCATTGTGGGGGTTAGTTTGGGTATTAAAAATATTTTTTTATCCAGTGGGACCAGTAAATTAATCGTTGATGATGGTAGGTAATTATCATGGGGGTGTTAGGCCACTGTGCAGGTCCCACTTGTTCTCACATTCATTTATAGGTGGGCATTCTGTTACACCATATGAAAAATGTCATGAAAACAAATTTCAGTGATATTTTTGTTGTCATTTTTGTTGTTTCAACACACGTTTTGAATTTCTTTAAAATATATATATATATATATATAAAGAAATAAAATATATATGTTTGAATCAATTGAAAGCATAATTTTATTTTTATTAATCAAGTATATACTCACTGATTTGCTGAATGACTGAGTATAACAACTCTCTATAACATACTATATATGAATAAATTCCTACCATTGAAAATAATGTTGTTAACAACACTTTCGGATTTCCTCCTCGCTTGTGATGTGCTTTTCTGTGTGGGTGAGTGACGGAAACGCGGATGTCCACTGGTTTAAATGATTGGTCTAATCAAAGTTTGAGTGATTTATGTGATCTAGGTTCATTTGTTTTCTATAGACAATTAATGATTTTTCAGCATATGGTAATTTGTGTGGTTGTGCTGTGAAGGGATATCATGCTTGTTCGCTATGTGGTGAAGACACTTATTCTGTTAGATTGAAGTATAGCAGAAAGAATTCATATACATTACATTATATTGTGATATATGATGCATTTGATTTTTGTAATTATGTTTGTTATTTCTGGTAGTTCTAAAATTTATTTACTTTGCGGCTCGATCGGATAATCTCTTTTTGTATGTAGAATTGCGAGGCAAAGGTCATGGACTGATTTTTTTTTTTTTTTTTTTGTGATGGAAGAAATACAAGTTACACTTATTGTGGTTTTCTTTGACTTATAGTTATTTAGAATACAATTATGTGTGTGAAACAATACTTGTACGAAGTTTGATTCATATCAGAGAAATGAAAGTATTTTTAATGAGCATTTTTCTTTTGTTGTGTGAATTGAATTGTAAGAGCATGTACAATCAATATATGAAATTGTATAATGGTTCAGTAAATTGTGATTTTTTTATAATTTAATATCACATATTGTTTATAAAGCGTGATCTTAAATAATGTAAAGATCACATATTATTTATAAAGCGTGATAAAAAATAATATAAAGATCACGGTTCTTCTCAAAACTGTGATCGTTTGTCACGTTTTATAAAATAAGTGTGATCGATTCCTATATAACCATCACGGTTTTTTCCAAAACCGTGATTATTTATCACTTTTGATTACGCTTCCAAACCGTGATTAAAAATATGATACAAGCAATCACGCCCTTGTAGATCACGGTTTTAAACCATGATCAATGTCAGAAATTGTAGTAGTGTTGGTAGAGTTCTTATCCCATTTATCTTTTTTTTGAAAATATGTCTATTATCTCTCTTTTCAAAATTTGTAATTCAAATTCAGTAATGAAATCGAGTAGCAAATAAAAACCTTTCTTTAAAAAAAAAAAAAAAAATTCAAATGGATCTTGTGAGCTTCTATCCACCATCTATTTTTAACTCTGTTTGTTCATGTCTACGCATGGCGGACCATTTTATCATGTCCGGAACTTTGTACCAAAATATATATACATACACCATGAATAAACAGATCATCAACTGCTCTATTTTGTCCATTATTTTTAGCATCAACTGAGAAATTGAGCATCTTCAACAGAAGTTCAATTATATTGTACAAACTGTACTCAAAACACTGCGTGGCATTAAAATAATCCCCAACACAACATTAAGTTTTTGAAAATTTAAGTTTACTGCAAACGTGGAAGAAGCTGATTGGATATGTGATCAACAAACAACTGAAGATGACATTTGAAGCAAAAATAATAATAACAATATATAATAATAGTTGTCCTTCTTTGTTTCAATTTCAACAAAGCCATCATTTTTAGGGGGTGGTTGCGAATGTTGAAGACCATCTAAAGATATGGGGTCCACCGATCGGACAGTCCGGGATAGCTTTGGGCCTCTCCTCTCCATCAAGCAATAATGCCTTTTTTTTTTAATGAAAAAAAATGAAAAATCAATATAACTCCTTAAAAAATTAACTAAATCAATTTTTATCACTATAAAATTAAAAAATCATCACATGTCCATATATTATTAGAAATATATCATTTCAGTCCCTGCTGTTATCTCAACTAACCAGATACATAGTTAACCCTAACTACACTTTAAAAATTACTAGAATTCTTTCACCCCTTATTTAAAAAAAATCGATATAGCTCAAATTTATGAAAATCGAAAAAAATCCCTATAAAATCGATAAATCCGCTCAAGACCCTATTTTATTAGACAATATTTATTTTAATCCCTAATGTAACTGAAATTAACTAGAATTGTGGTTGACTATAACCATACATGATAAATTATTATAATACCATTTTAAAGTTTACTTGATATATTACTGTAATACATATACAAGATTTTTGGTTGACTTTAAGGGGATTTACCAATTTTACATGGACTTTTTTCGATTTTCATAACTTTCTAGAGAGTTATATCGACTTGTCCCTTATTTTATTTTTTTTATCATTGGTGAATATAGGATTTTCATAACTTTCCAGAGATAATTTTTAGGAAAAAACAGGGACATTTTCATCATCAAAAGAACCAAATCGGATATTTCATATTTGATAGGGACTTATTTGAATATATTTATTAAAATAATATTACTCATAGACTAAATCCGTTAACCATACATATTTTCTTGGAGACCTATAGGAATTTTTTAATTATACATGGATTAAAACCGATTTAGTTAACTTTTCATGAATATATATCAGATTTTTTTTAACAAAAGGGGGGAGAGGATTGATATATGTAATTATTGATAAATTAGGCATGTCCCCAAAATAAGAAACAAAACCTTTTAAGATGTTTAACTTTTGGATGGTTCACCGCCTATTAAAAAAATAAATTTCAAGGGATTTTAGTTTCAGATTCTCATTATATTTTGTTATCTAAGATAAGTCCAATTGTTCTCTGTTATCTAGAATTTTTTTAAAGAACATGGATATCAATGTATCCGTTATAATACTTGCACATTATGTATATATTATATATTTTTTATTATATACTATTTAAATTTAATTATCATAATGACTAATCAAATTCATCACAATTTAAAAATTATATGTTATCTAAAACGGACAGAGATGCTTTTATTTTGATCCTCAATTTTTTTCATTACACCATTTCATTTCGATGATGTCATATGATCATTTAATTGTTGTTTATAATATCTTAATAATATTAGTATTTTTTTAATATTTAAGTATCTGATTCGGATATCACTTTTATATCCAAAAGATTCAGGAGTGAATGTTAAAATTGGGAATAAAGTCCATGAACCAGTTCGTATATATTTTTACCCATTTGCTAAGCATTGCATTTGAAACCAGGAAAAAGTTTTAGAAAACTCATACATGGTTCATAAGTGGTGGAGTCGGGATTTTTATAAAGGTGAGCCTAATGTAACTCATGTAAATATTTTCTAAAGTTAAATCATTATATATATATTTTTTAATTTCAATAACATAGATTAAAAAATGAATATGTATAAAATAAAATAAAGATATTCATATGAAACATATCACTGAGTAATTCTAAAAGATAATTGTCATATTTTAAAATAATATGTCAAATTTCATATTGATGATTCACAAAAAAAATTTAAAAGTAAATCTAATAAGCAATGCATACATTTAAATTTGACCTTGAGGAGTTTTCATATTCTGAAAATGTTGAATGATTTATCATTATCAGTCCAACAATCTCAGTGAATAAATCAGATACCTAGTGCTTTGTATTTAAGGTGCTTATTTATATCTTGAATTTTCTTTATATGTTAGTGTATCAACGAATCATTTATTTGCTTTATTCGGTGTTGAATTGTTGGGTTTTGGTGATATTAGGAGGGTCTCACACTCTTTCCATCATCTTCATCATCAGTTTATTCGTGCAGTGGTTGATAAAATAAATGAAGAGCTTGTATGGATTTTTATTGTGATTAAGAGATTTTATAGAGTTTTCATCTTTATAAAAGGGGGGGTTCCTTGATTTTTTGATCTTCTAGATACATAAAAAATGGGTTATTGTTATTGCTGTTGAGTTGTGGTGCTATGACCTATGGCCTATATGTTATGAGCCCTAATAAAAAAGATATTAGAAATAAATAAAAAAAGAGCGTTGATACACTCAGTCCGTTTTACAGCCCTATACACTATGATAACGTAGTACATACTGCGTTATCATAGTGTATGAAAATCTATCATAGTGTATAGCATAAAAAATTTATCATTTTTTCAACGCGAAAAAAAAACACACCAGTGTATCTCAATATATACTTCATTTCATATAACTGCTTACACTTCAATTTGAGAGTATATGATTTTTTTAAAAAAAGAAAATTGATATGAACTGCAATTGGAGTTGTAATTGGGACATGGCATAATGTTCTCCAAAAAAAACCAAGGGGGGCCATGCCACCCCTCGTCCCTTGTTTTACGACCCTCTCATGCTAAGGGTCTGTTTGGAAACACGTATGAAAAATAAGATTTTGAATAAAGTGGCTTAAATAGAATGATTCTTTTTTCGCTTTTTAAAAATCAATTTTTTTGCACTAAAAGCTGAAAGTAACTTTTAATTAAGCTAGCTTTTTAGAATGCATTGGACAATACTTTTTAGCTTTCTACTTAATTAAAAGCGGAATCGTTATAAAAAAGCGGAACCAAACGGGGCCTAAGTCATCCAAAATGAAAATCATATTAACAATAAATTACAACTTCCTTATTGGATCATGATTTACTTCTTAAATTAGGCAAACTAATTGTGAGAAAAAATGTTGTTGCGTAGGACTATAAAAGGGAAAAAGAAGAAGAAAGATATTGAGGGGTTAATTTCAAAACAAAGAAACTTGTATGGACTAGAACGTAAAAATATCCTATTTTAATAAGCGATTTTTAATTTTAAGTTCCGGTAAACATGTCTATTTAGGGATCGACCCCTCACTTCTTCATATATTTTTTTAGTCCCCATATTCAACCGCCTATTTGGTTTTTAGTCCCTCCGTCAAACGTCCGTCCATACACCGTTAATTTGTGAAATGTGATTTTATTTTTAAGTCCCAACAAACTATGTTATTTAGTGATCAGTTCCTATAAACTATGTTATTTAGTGATTAGTCCATGTAAAATATAAAGAAGGGAATGACTAATCACTAAATAACATAGTTTACATGGATCTAAAAATAAATCACATTTCACAAATTAACGATGTATGGACAGACGTTTGACAAAGAGACTAAAAATCAAATAGACGGTTGAATATAGAGACTAAAAAGAAATATGAAGAAGTGAGGGATCGATATCTAAATAAACATGTTTACGTGAACTTAAAAATAAAAATCCCTTTTAATAATGGGGATGGTATGATCAGTAGTCCTTTTATA
This sequence comes from Acorus gramineus, assembly GCA_030737835.1. NCBI lineage: Eukaryota > Viridiplantae > Streptophyta > Magnoliopsida > Acorales > Acoraceae > Acorus > Acorus gramineus. The sequence goes on from CM060857.1 coordinate 11,612,956, forward strand.
GCCCAATAAATGGCCCCCACGAAGCATGAATGGGCCACTGTCATTGACGGACCGCCCAGATTATCCAATCAATTGGGCCATTTATGACTGTCGTTGATTGATTGGACGGCTAAGGTTGCTGCAATTATTGGATTTTTGTTGAAATGACGCGTCTGATTTAACAGTTTGGATTGATGGACTCATCGAAACTGTGGGCCCCGTCTTTAAAAGTCCAAGTTGACCATCATCAAATCGTTCGCTCCAGCGGGGACCATGGAATGGACGGCTGTTATGTGCCCCGAAGAACAAGTCGCATTTTTAGGTCGGACCTGGCCCGAGCCTGATCTTGGGGACCTGACCCGACCGACGGGCCAGCCCTAACTGGTCGGGCTGGCCTGTAGGCCCATGGAGGGCGAAATGAGGGTTATGTGGCTAGTGGAACATTCAATTAATTTCAGCATTATATTTTTATTTTTTGTGTTATTTTAATATCAATGTACAAATATGCAACATAAAATTGAAAACAGCTCTGCTACATAGGCCCCATTATGTAAGCCCCACTCATAAGTCTCATGAACTGTCAAATTTTTATTGGCTACATAGTTGTCCATTATAAAAAAGTAAAAAACAAAATACAGAACTACCCCTACTTCCAACCGTTTCTTCTAATACATATCCACCACTTAAAAAAATCATTCCGACCGACCTACTCAACAAACGGTGTTACCACCACTGGATTTCTTTTGTCGCTCTCTATCATATGAGAGGTGGTTCGACTATCTTTTCAGTCCTCCTCCAGATTCCACATTTTTTAAAAATTCATATCCACTTTTTGATGAATGTAACTGACTTTTGACAAAACAACTAGGATCAGATAAAAAAGTCAGTTACATTTCATGCATATAACTTAGTTTCGAAATATACTGCATAAATAGTTCACTTAACTGACTTTTATTATTTAAACATCTATTATATTTCAAATATATAACTGGCTTACAAAATATAATGCATAAATGTTCATATTAGTTTAAAAATGTAACACAACCATATACCAATATAACATCAAAACTCTATAAAATCTTTCAAAAAACATATTTAACATCAAACACTAGATTCAAAGAAAAAATTGTAACCAAAAGCTAGATCAAATGCTGCCATATTTAATATTAAACACCAAATTCAATTAAAAAAAATTGTAATAAATGCAAAAACAAACAATAAGAAAGGTCATACCTGAATCGACAGATATTGAAAACGATAGCCAAATCTATTAATTGCACAAAAAATGTTAGTTACATTTATGAATGTAACTAACTTTTACAATATATTTATCAGTGGTGATACCCAGGCCCCAAAAAATAAGCCCCACTCATAGGCCCCATGAGGTGTCATCATTTTATTGGTTCTTATTAATTGGTTTGTTGACTTTCAAAAAGGGTAAAATGTCAAAATACAAATATGCCCTTCATTAAAAATCTATTTCATTAACCCAAATCCCCCCCCCTCCCCCCCATTTTCTCTATTCGGTTATAAGTGAATCTTGAAATCCATTTATCTATTTCAAATTTTGAATTTTGAAATCCTTACCTAAATTACAATTAAAACTAAATTACACAAAAAATTATCTAAATTGTTTTAATCAAAATTCTTCTTCAAACTTATATTCTTATTATACACATTGAATTTTTTTTTTTAAGAATGTTAGTAACTGAACATTAAAAAATTCAGGTATTTATTGTATTCAAATTTAAATAAAAAAACATATATAGTTACTATATGAAGTAGTTACATCAAGTACATTTCTTAAATATTTATATCTCTCACAACGATTTGTTACATTTACATAAAAACTGTTACATTTACATTTAAACAATTTATAAACAGATTCTATTTTCAATAGTCAGTTACATTTTATAGAAAATGTCAAACACCTTTTTTGTTGTGTGATACATTTAACAAATATATGTATTTGACTATTATATTAATAAATGTAACAAATATAAATTACTACATGCATTGAAACAAATGCAATACACGAATAAATGTTACATTTCAGACTGTTACATTTCAGACTGTTACTTTTTTTGTTGTGTGATACATTTAACAAATATATGTATTTGACTATTATATTAATAAATGTAACAAATATAAATTACTACATGCATTGAAACAAATGCAATACACGAATAAATGTTACATTTCAGACTGTTACATTTATTCGATGTCAGAAATGTAACATTAACATCATACAAATCATATATAAATTAAATGTAACTAACCTTAGAAACAATAGAACAAAGAAACAGAGGATTTTGAAACGCTTTGTAGCATCCTCCATCATTTTTATCATCTCCTCCTTTCTATGTTGATCTGATCACCGCCTATAATTGACTTCTTTTACATGTTATAATACTCTTCATAGTTGGGTTTTTTTTTTGGAGATCTTTGAAAAGTTTAGGTTGGAAGAGAAGAGACCATCTCAATAGAAATGTTTGATTAAAAAGAATTTACTCGAAAGAAAGTTGTGTCCGTCCAGACTCACCTTCACTTTTTTTTTATTTAAAGATCTTTTTTTATTTTTTATTTAATCAATCATAATTGTCTCCTTATTTTGTGGGGATCAGTTATAAAAAAAAATAAAATAATTAACTAAGGGTATAACAGGTATTAGACACATGCCACCTCATGGGGCCTTTGATGGGGCCTTTGAAGTTGGGGCCTAGAAAATATTATTCTATATTTATATAACAAATTAGTTGCACTTATAAAAAAAATGTATAAATATATAAATTAGTTTGGAATGTAATTATTTTTTGAAAATTAATGCATATAAGTCCAATAAAATTATGAATATGTAACTGACTTTAAATATTAAACAACAATATTCTAGATTCAAACTTCAACATCAAAACACCAGATCATAAAAACATGTAAAAAAATATCACATAAACTCATGCAATTGGTTTGTTAGACACATTTGAAATGTATCTGGATTTTAAAAAAATGGTGGAGATGGAGGTTGGAGGAAGTGGGGGCTGGAGGAAGGCTTGAAAAGTAGTCAAACCACATCTCATATGATACAGGGCGACGAGAGGAATTCAGAGGTGGTGACGTTGGTCGTCAGAGATGAGCATGCAGACCGGAATAATTTTTTAAAGTGGTGGATGATTTAGAAGGGTATAAAAAGAATTCTACATTTGCCTAATTGTCTCAGTAATACGGTATAGGTTAACCAAATTGAAGTCAAGAGTATTATTAGTTATGTCATTAATGCCACTCATGGAACTTACATGAGGCCTATGTAATGGGGCTTGTGAATCATTTTCCAATTGAAAAAAACAAGCTTGTTTAAAATCTCCGCCCATAGGCCCGCTTGTAAGCCCAAAGCCATAGCCCATGGGCAAGGCCTGGTCCTTGGTTGCCCCAGCGGGGCCGGGTCGGGCCGGTGCATGATGATATATCATTTTTAATTAATATAATAATAAAAAATGTTGTGTTAAAATTAACCAAAGTTTAATTATTTGTTTGGCCATAGGTACAAAGCTTTTTTTTATTATACAAGAGTACAAGACCCTATCTAGTTGCAAAGTCCCTATAAGTATTGATGGGACATGAGTCTGCACTTATCTAAAACAGAGGCACATAAATTTTGTGAACATACTTTAAAGTTGTAAACACATGTTTTAATAATCCCACTAACGATAAATTCACTCGGGGGGGGGGTGGTATTTGAGATGTCCCTCTCTATTGTAAGCCAAAGGCTTGAAGGACACTTGTATTAATTAACATGAATGCAGACCTGATCCAGTTGAAGTTCAGTGTTTGGGTCTTGAAGGCTTCATTCGAACTAAACGGGGGAGTGATACATTTAAAAGCTCATGTTAGATTCAATTAGTGAAAATAGAATCTAAATCGATTAATTTATGTTTTTCCTAAAATATATCACTCTTTAGTATTTTCACTCCTACATTCTCTCGATCCGCCATCTGCACATTTTGTTCTCTATTGTCTTGTAGTTTGTCATCCTTGCTGGAAATTCAAAGTTTAGTGTATGGGATAAAATCAGTTTTGATTGAATAAGGAATAAGCACATCATAATTAATCAGGAATAACGGAAAGTCACCCTAAGAATGAGTAAATTCCATCTCAGCATAAACGGCCACTTCGGCAATAGGCAATCACCTCGAATTAAGTCGAGCTCCCATCTTGGGTCAATCCTTTAACGAGCTTTGAATGTCTGAAGGTAGGTGTCCGACCTCTTAGGGTTTGCCAAGGTATGTGGGGTGTTAAGTCTCATGTTTGAGAATCCCGATAGGCCCAGTAAAACTACAAGTACGCCCATTGAAGTACATGAATGAACCGGCTCATGCCACCTGGCGCTAGGTCATTAGTTTACTTGATTAAAAAGAGAATGAGTAACTTACGTGTCAATCAATCATTGAGTCACGTGAAAATCTCTCATGTCAGTCATATGTTAGCCTAACGTGCTTAACATATCTTTTCTCGGAAAAACCCGCTCAGTTTAGATTCTTGAATCTCGCACTGACTTAACTATTGGATGTTTATTAGCTGACACTACACTAATGTGAAATCAAGTGATCAGAAGAGAGAACCAGAAAAACATTGATCGATAGTGAAGCCTTAATCGCTATTTCTTCCAGGATCTATTTCTAAAGAAGGTCGGATCAAGCTTGAATCCAGCCTGATTGAGGAGAGGATCATTTCACCCTCCATATACAGAAATGATGAACTTCTATTAAAGATGAACCCAATCGAAACAAAGGTTGAATCCAATCTAACCCAAATTAAAGTCGAAGTCAACTTGAATATGAACCAAAGGGCTTCATGGTTCCGCCCTAAAATCCTCCCAAAAGGGTTTGATTGTCCTATTACATTTAGATGCAATTCTTCAAATATTTTTTATTTTTTAATTTAAAAAATAGTTTTATTATCTTAGATAAAACCTAAACCTGTTCCACATCTTTACACAGTTGGGATGAGTCATATTTGAGCCTAATAGTTATGGGATTAAACCTAACCCAACTAAGATTTTCATATAATCAATCTCATTGTAATTCTTAGTTTGGGTTAACCTTTTATATATCTTTTTGTATTGAATTTCGAGTGATCATTTGAGTCTCAATTCTTATCAATATCCAATGAGAGACTAATATATTAAACATGTGAAAAGACAATCACATATTAGATATAACTGACCTATCCCATTTTTAACCATTCGTACCTTTGTTTGTGTTTAGACTGAGCATCAACATGGTTAATTCACAGCCTTACAGAGGTAGTGTTTGGTAGTAAGATTGTAAAATTGATTTTCTACAAACGTTGAGATTTAAAACTGATTATGTAGAATAGTGGTGATACCCAGACCCAAAAATATAAGCCCCACTAACAAGCCCCATGAGGTGTCATCACCTTATTGATTGTTATTAGTTGACTTGTTAACTTTTTAAAAATGGTAAAATGACAAAATACAAATATGTCCTTCATTAAAAATCTCTCTCATTAACCCAAATCCCCCAATTTTCTCTATTCGGTTATGAATATTGAAATCCATTTAACCATTTCAAATTTTGAATTTTAAAATCCTTACCTAAACTATAATTGAACCTAAATTACACTAAAAAAGTTGGATATTTATTGTATTCAAATTTAAATAAAAAAACACATATGGTTACTATATGAATTAGTTACATCAAATACATTTATTAAATATTTACGTCTCTCACAGCGATTTGTTACATTTACATCAGAACTGTTACATTTACATAAATATAACAAACAATTTCATTTTCCTACCTAAATATTTTACATTCCATGCAATGTTTAAACAATTTAGAAACAAATTATATTTTCAATAGTCAGTTACATTTTATAAAAAATGTCAAACACTTTTTTTATTGTGTGATACATTTAACAAACATATGTATTTGACTGTTACAGTAATAAATGTAACAAATATAAATTACTATTTACATTTAAACAAATGCAATACACGAATGAATGTTACATTCATAAATGTAACAAATATAAATCAATACATGCATGCGGTTGACTGTTACATTTACGAATGTAACAAAAATAAAACAGATTTGAAAAATTACATTGTCAACAATGTAGCAGTAACATCAAACAAACTACTCATATATAAAATGTAACGATATCGAGTGTTACATTTAGATATTGAAACAAAAACAAATCAAAATGTGATAAATGACATTCAATACATGAAAAAAAATTGTGTTTAAATATTTAAAACAAAAAGCAAAACACAATTTTTTTACGAATCTAATAATGTCAAACCTGATCCGAGAGACATTGATGTGAGATCCAAATCGAAAAAAAAAAAACGATTTAGTGCCTTCTCTTGAGAAATAGAATTTTCGATTTGCTCCCATGTATTCTTCATAAACAAAATCAATTCCGTAATGCAAAACCTCATCATTTTGCATACAAGACAGATTTTCAATTGTTTCAACATCAATGGTTTCTCCGGTCCCTCTCAAATATTATTGCAAGATTTTAAGAATCCATTAATGGTGAATAAATACAAAATTTTTATAATTAAATGATACTCCACAATCATAGGGATACATGTTAAGGTAGTTATCAAGTAAAGGGTATAATAGATAATGTACACTTGCCACATCATGGGGCCTATGATGGGGCTTGAAAAATTGGGGCCTAAGAATCATTATTGTATGTAGAAAGCAACCTCCCCTAGCCTTCTCTAATCGCAGTTTTTTGACACTATTTACCTGAAATTTGTCTATAGAAAGCTACGATTAACTAACTAAGCCTATCAATTATCCAAAAAAATATTCGTATTCAATTCGCATCCGAAAATGTAGAAAATAAATCTGTATCCATATTCAAAAAAATTATATGTACTTGCAAATTTTCAAATTGGATATGGATGTGCTTGTATTTGATCCGAATAAACAATATCCATATCCGATGGGTTACTTTAATATTTTTTTATTAATACAATATCGGGATTATTTTTAGCCCTTGAATGTAAATCTAAGGTGTCGTATCAGTCTTCCCTCTCTAGGGCAACACAAAAAGTTAGGGTTCTTAAAAAAAAAAAAACACACACACACACACACAAAACAACAAAGTCGCCATCTGTAGCTTCTCTGTTCTCTCTCTATTAGGTAGCGTTTGGTAACGCGATTGCAAAACTGATTTTTTTGCAATTGTTGGGTTTAAAACTGATTTTGCAAGAACCTGCCTCCCCCAGCTTTCTCAAATCGCAGTTTTTGGGTACTATTTGCTTGAAATTTGCTTGCAGAAAGCTGCGATTGCAAAACTGTTTGGTTGCACGATTCCAGAACCAGCTTCCTGCAATCGCAAAAGCTGCGTAATCGTGCAACCAAACGCTACCTAAGGCTCTCTCAAATCTCAACACACACGCTCGTTGCGGCTCCTCAACACACACTCACTGACTCACTCGCCGAGTGTCGACTCTCTCTGCGGCTCTCTCAACACACATATGCTCGCTGATTCTCTCTGCAGCTCTTTGTTCCCAAATCCCAGCGACCTCCTCCTCTGCCCGCAATCAAATCATCATTTTTTTTTACAAGTTCTATAGATTGATTCATTCTTTGATTGGTTTGGAAGACAAGAAGGGTTTTCATTGTACTTTAGGAAAATGTTTCATCCTTGCTAAATTAAATACTAATTAGTCCAATATGTTAAGTCTTTTATTTGAATTTTGAAGTGAAAATTTGTTGGATGTTTACTGGGATTGAGAAAATTGGATATTTAAAATGAATATAAAAGTATATTTATTTATCCGTTTTTGATATTTTAGATATTATCATAATTAGTATTCGGATGTTTGGATTGGATACGAATATTTAATTCAGATAAGCCTCATATTTATTTGATTGATAGGTTTAGTTGCAATTATAAAACTATTTAATTATATAATTACAAAAACAATTTTACATGAACTCAAAGTCTGCAATTGCAAAACCAAAAGCCCCCCAAAAGTAGCTATTCCCGTACCATGACGTCACTCTTTGCGGCACAAACACCATAAACCCCGGTGTCGTGCGTCGCACAGAACCAAAGAATCTCCTGAAACTCGATTTCGTTTTTTTCATGTCATAAATAAAACCCTAATTTTTTCTACTACCGATTCCCGCCCTCTCCAATTCAGAATCCCCACCGACGTGTTGAAATCTTTCTCAGGTAATCATTTTCTTTAACCCCCCCTGTTGAATTTACTGCATTTCATAGTTTGCAATTCAATGCGATTGATCTAGAACACTAAACACGGTTTGCGATTCAAATTGAATCTCATTTGATGGGGTTCTGCTTTGTTTCCTCATTTGGTCTCTCCAAAAGCTTGGCTTTTGAGATTCTGAGCCATGTTGACGGGCCAGACTTTTGGGTTACGAGAAAGAGGAGATTCGGATGACCTGTTGTTAACTGATCCCGTGTCGGACGCCGGCGATGAAGAAGAAGTCGAGGATTCTATAGTTTACAGCGCGTCGTTTGAAGAGCTCGTCGGGAAGCATGTGCAGTACGATACGGTCATATGGGTCATGATATCGTTGTTGTTGGTCTTGGCTTGGGGGGTTGGATTGATTATGCTCCTATACCTTCCTGTGAGAAGGTATATTTTGAGGAAGGACATGTGTTCGCGGAAGCTCTACGTTACGTCCAATGAGATTGTTTATAAGGTTTGTTCTCTTGGTTTTGTTAGTTGGGTTTCTTTTTGTGTATTAGTATGGTAATATGTATTCGTGGTCTGGAATAAAATGGTTGTGTAGGTTGTGAGGCCGTCGTTTCTACCGTGTTTGGGGTTCAAGAAAATCGAGAAACGTATACCTCTCTCCCGTGTGATTGATATCGTAATTGAACAAGGTGCGCGGTTTTTTTTTGTCTCTGTGTTGTCTGATTTCCAGGATGATGTGATTGTGCTATGTTTTGTGCATGTGTTTTCGACATCTGGTATGCATGATGTTTTAATTTTATCATTCAAATGGAACATTATCATATTGAGCTGGAATTTTTCAAGTGGCTTGTAGTGCTCAGAGTGACTCAAGGATGCCAATCTGTCTTCAGCATCAGAGCGTGCCAATTTTTGTACTTTACTATGATGTTTTGTTGCTGAATAGTTGTTTCATTTTTATCTTGTGAACTGTTGGATGCAGCAGTATTTCTGCTTACCTAGGAGTTTCTGATTCTTATACTTGATCCCCTTTCTCCTTCATCCATTTTTTTTTGACTGACTGTTTTAGCATTGACACTTTAGAATGCAGATTTTTCCGTTGCAATTTATATTCCCATTTTTAATCTTTTTGATATTGATTCTTTACCATCATTTCCTTCTTTTCATTTCTTATATCGTGTGAGGTTGAGAAACTGTCGTTCTCTGTAATTGCGAGTAAGGGTGTTTGGTGAATACGGTCTCATTTCAGTGACTATAATTTGACCTTACGCTGTGGTTATTTCAGGATGCTTACAGTCTGTATATGGGATCCATACTTTTAGGGTTGAGAATATAGCCTATGGGAGAGCTGCACCTATAGATGAGCTCCATGTTCAGGGGGTCTCTAATCCTGGGTTTTTGAGGAAGGTAGTTTGAAACTTTTGTTTTCATTTTATTTTTTTCAAATTCTCTGTTTGTGGTCAGGACATCTGATTAAAGCTTAGCACATGGATTTTGGATTATTGACTCTTGTAGCATAATAATATGTTCCATGTTAAATTTAGTCTAGTAGCTCAGGTGTGTGTACGCAAGTTTTATTGAAATTGTCAAATGTTGTATCAGTTTCTTGCCATATTGTTAAACTTAGCACATGGATTTTGGATTATTGACTCTTGTAGCATAATATTATGTTCCCTGTTAAATTTAGTCTAGTAGCAGGTGTGTGTATGCCAGTTTTATTGAAAATGTCATATGTTGTATCAGCATCTTGCCATATTGTTTAACTTTAATGAGTGATTGAATATTTTGAGTTCGTCTGGACAGCCTGAAATCTCGAACACAGACTCACAGACATGAATGCTGCGTGATAGCATGAGCATCAATATTATTATATATGTGATATAGAAATGCACGTGCATTATGGTACTTAACTATATTTGTACACACAGTGATGGTTAAATGCAATAATATATGGAATAATTTAATTTGTCTCTTGCAACTTGCAAGAGTGTTCTGTAAGTATCTGGTGGGTGCCTGACATGTAAATGCAATAATATATAGCATGATTTGATTTTTATACCCGAGCTAACTTGATCACTGTGACCTGGGTTCCTCTTTGTATGATATGTGCACCAAAATGTTGTTATAGATGTGATCATGTTTTATTTTATTGAATGATCATTTAATGAGATCTGTAGAAATGCATTATGTAGCATTCATTTCAATATTTTTTTAGGTCATCATTAGTGAAGCTACCAAGAATATGCAAGGAGTTGGGAAGAGCTTGATATCCACTGCTTGTACTGGGGTGGGAGACTCTACACCAAGGCGTATGCGATCTCTCACTGAGGTTCCAATTGCTAGTATATTACAATCTCCAAGCCGGAAGGTATGAGATAGATCTAAATTTAAGGTTCTATCTGTTTCCCTAGAGATGCTTTCCTTTGCAATTCATGATAGAAAACAATCTTTTTTCTGAATTCCACATATCTTATTGTCTGGTTGTTTTTTTCCTGGAAGCAACTGGCATATTGGAAAAGATCCATATGAGGGCTTGAGGAGAAATTCTTATATATTATATGCAAACACTAATATATACGATTGATGCAGTGAAATGCTTTTTTAACTTGCATGAAGTTACATTGCTTGATGGGATAATTTCCAGTGTTGAGACTGCTGACGAGTCAGTTCATCTTAAAGAAAATATCAACTTAGACAAAAAAAACCAATGGCTCAAGATAAACAGCAGTTAGACAGTAACTAAACTACAACCTGTTATGGTATCTATATGTGTACATCCTATGTAATTTAAGATGAGGAATGATCCAGAAGTTTGAAATTACATTTCAAATGAAGTGCATTTCAATCTGGGTGGGACAATCCCATTAAAGTGACAGTGGTAGTTGCTGTGATGAGATCAGGATTTGAGATGATACCTGAAGAATTCTCTTTCGGGGATAGACTCTTGGGAACAACACCCAGTCTGGAAGATGCGAACCAAAAGTTGAGTTGTAATTCATATAGATCCTAAGTTTCCGGGACTGGCGTGCACAGAAGCTTTTGGGTTGTTTTTTCCCCCCAGTTTTGGGGTGTGTGTGTTTTGGGGGTGGGGTGACAGAGTAAGTGACAGAAACTGGAGAAACCCCCATTTTTGTGTGTTTATGTTAAAAGTTGTAGTGTATAGTTTAGTATTATAGTACTAGTGTAACTCACAGAAATATTAGCGACTGTTTTGTGAAAGTTTACTCAAGTATGGGTTTACAATAAAATCACACTTTGACTTCTTTTTTTCTTTTTTCTTTATGCACAAGGATGTGTTTTTACTTGTGAAGGAGACAGAGTGCAAATCACAATAATCTACAAAGACAAGGAGCCGTTGAGATTTGCATGTGGTAGGGTGTTTGATGGACTCACAGATAGTTTAGATTTGCCAGTGTTCAAGCTAATAAATGCCTTTTGTGTTTAAGAGGAAAGGAAAACTAAATTAGTTGTCGAGAACCATTGAATATCTGTTTTTGTTGCTGCATTTTGTATGAGTGTTTGTTGCTTTGGTTCCATCACTGCTGGCATGTTTCCAAGGATTATAAAGTCTGATACTGGCTTTTCTTGATTTTTTTTAATTCTAAATGCAATCATGTGGTGTAGCATATGCTGCATACCATGTGTACATAAAAAACAATACCATATTATTGAAATTGCAGGTAGCGCCTTCGCCACAGCATGCTTTCTTGGAGACAGTAAGAGTAATACCCAATGACTTACTGCTGAAAAAGCTTGAAGAAGTGCAGCAGTCTGTGAAGGTGAAATACTTGAGAGTTAATTTCAGCTCATTCTTGTGATTTTCTGTAAGCCGTCTTCCTATGTAGAATAATTTCCTCTTATTCATTTATGTTCTTTTTCACATTCCGGACAGAAAATTGAGACCCTCATCGGCAGACCACCAGTTCGCCAACTCAGTTTTGGTGAACAACAAGAAAGCAGTTAAATATGCATGCAGCTTTGTTTGTCAACTACCCTGCTTTTGATCTCAGGGAATGTGTATAGCTCTATTTGTAACTATTAATGTATAATATGTGAATTATTTTGCAATTGGTTATCTTTGGAAGTTGAAGAACTAATTGATGTTGAGTCTGACATCGCATCTTCTCCACCCTTCTCTAATTGAAATCCAAGTGGGCAGTTCCTGCTACCAAATATTTGTAATTTTTTCAAGTTGTGTTGATATGCTAAGAAATTCTGGTGCATTTTGTGCAGACCATGAAAGGTGGAATATCAAGACCCTGTTTCAATTCATTGTATGTTTTTGTTTAAATTTTACTAGCACCTTTTTTTGTTGAGGAGATGCAATAGCTGGTCTTCATGTTATTCTTATTTTTCAGTTTGGTGATTGTTCTTGATGTAATGGAAAGATTTGTCCGGCTATCCTAAATTAGAACTGGTGCAAAATGGCATGGACAATTCCACTCTTCTTGGCAGCCAAAAATAAATGGGTGTTGTTATATACAGTCTTTATACAAACGGTTGCTCCATAGTCACGTGGTTTTGATTTATTTTAAAGATATATAATATATTTCATGTAACAAAACATATGATCATACAAAATAAGATATATGCTTCTATGAATTGTACAGATTGCTCATTCCTTAATGAACTATATGCCACATTGGTCATACGGAGTATGTGGAACTCCATACTAATATGAGGTATATAAAATTCAGTCTAATATATAATACATTTAAAAAGTTTTGCATGAATTTATACACTTCCAAATGAATTAAAGTTAAGTGGAGATTACATAAACCAAAATAAATTAGGTGCATACTTGGTTCAAGATAATGATATTCAATTTTTTTAAAAAAAATGATTACCAGATTTATAATTAATTTGTGATCAAACTGACATTTTAACAATAAATAAATGATCCAAAAAATATTTGTGTGATCATGTTGATAAAATTTTGGGTTAGTGGATATCATTCAAGTATCTTTTGGAGAAGAGTTTTTACCCTTGAGGTAAATTTTTTGAGCTACTGTATTTTTTTACAATAATGTTTTTTAAGCCCCCTTTTAGGCCCATCACAAGTTCCATAAGGTGGTAAATGGACATTATCTATTATATCATTTTAACTTTAATTGATAATCACTCCCCAAAACGTGGTGGATGAGCATTAATTCCCGTATTTCTTTTTTTTTTGTATGTTCAATTGAATTTTTATTCATTCATCATTATTAATCGATTTTTTTTTTCAGAACCAAATTTTCTACGAAGAACACTTAGATCTGAATTTCTACTTCGGAGGAATTTGAAATCACTTATTCTTTTTTTTTTTTTTCCAATTTGGATTTCGTCTCAATGTTTGCCAGATCAGGTTTGACATTTGTTATGTTTTGGATTTGTAATTGGTTTTGTTATGATCCTGTTGGAATGTCAGTTTTATCTGAATTTGAACTTAACCTTTTATGATCTACATTTTAAATGTATATTACATTTTTAAAATCTAAACATGAAACCTTTTTATATATTGATCATCAGTTACATTTTATATTGCTTGTTACATTTACATAAATATAACATAACAGTAACATTTACTTAAATTTCTTACATTTTATACTGTTTGTTACATTTATGTAAATGTAACATAACAATAACATTTACCTAAATTTTTTACATTCCATTTACAATTTAAAAACAGATCATCTCTTCGATAGTGTGTTACATGTTACAAAGTGTTAGATTTAGGAAATGAAAAAATAAATTTGTTACATTTTTCATTGTAAGCTATATAAAAAAAAATGTGAGATGTTTTTTATAGAATGAATTGGTTTTTCATGAAATAAGATGTTTTCATTGTTGTATGTGTGTCAGTGTATGTGCCATGATGAATCTGGAATAAATAATTAATTGTTAAATGTAACTACCAATAGAAAATGTAACTACTTCATATGGTAATTATATGTGTTTTTTATTTAAATTGGGTTAAAGACATCTAAGTCTCTACAAACATGGAAAAACCCATGTAAGTCCCTACTAAAATTGGGACAGACGTACGAGTCCCTGGAAACTCAGAAAAACCCAATTATCATCCCTGAGTTAAATTTTCATCCAAACTTAACGGAATATTCCCAGAATATTCCATCACATATAATTGTGTTGACATTGAAGTCTTTATAAACAGTCATAAAGACAAATTAGTCCCTGCAAAAGACAAAATTGCCCTTGAAAGACTTTTACATTAAATTGTGTACACATTACAGTCCCTATAAACAATCATAAAGACAAATTAGTCCCTGCAAAAGATAAAATTACCATAAAAGTGCGAGTTGAAGAGGAAACATTTTAGCCGATTTTACCTCTTAAAGTTAATAAAAAATACAATTATATCCATCAACAAATCTATCTATTTGTAATGTGATAGATTTTATCTCACAAATTAGATTTTATCTCATAGAATATGATTTTACAAAAAAATTGAGTATTATTTTATTAATTAATCAATTCAAAATCTCATCTGATTTTACTAGATTTTATTTAATAAATATTATAATAATATTAAATTATGAAAATATCTATAGATAAATATGGATGTTAAGAAACTAAAAATTAGTTTTAATGATGACCAAATTTAAAATATTTCATTTTTAATATTCAAAATACATATAGATAATATTTTTTTATATTTAAATTAAAAAATTTTGAAACAAATATATTATAAGAACAAAAAATGGTTATTTCTATGAAAAAATAATAATCATTTAATATATAAAAGATATGTACAATAGATATAATAACCAATTTTTTTATTTTTAGAAATTCAAAATACATATAGATAAAAATAGATCTTAAAGAATAAAAAAAATTGGTTTTAATTATCTTAGAAATTAAAATAATTAACTTTCTGAAATCAAAATCCTTTTATTGAGAATAATATGGTTTGTTTTATATTTCAATTCAAAATATAGATAAATATGTATCATCAAAAAAAAAAAATGGTTAAATCTATAAAAAAAAATTGTCATTTACTTCGGATGAACTAGTTCCAAAAAAGTAAATATAAATGTCCAACCTCTCATATTCAATTCATTTTTTTTTTAACTTTTTGGGTGTTTATGTCTTTAGAAGATGATTTTATTTAAATTTTATATTAAAATATGTGGATCAATAAGATATAAATTATAAATAATATATTAATAAATAAATTTTTTAAATATTTAAGATAAGGATAAGAAAATGATTGATAAGATATTAATTAATTGATAAAAAACGTAACATTAATTTAAAACTGTTAACTCAAGGATAAATAATCTGAATAAGATAATATTCATATATTAAAATAAATAATATTTGAATGATAAAATAGATAATTTAATTTATATAGATAATTTTAATATTATCCGTATTAAATAGATTTAAATTAACAATAAAGAGAAAATGAATATTCAAATTAAATAATATATTTTTATTTTTTCATATGAAGAAATTAAGATAGATTAAAAAATTTAACTCAAAAATTGATAAATTAAAGAAAAATAAATTTATTTTCATAAAATATAGTTGATATTATTTGAATTTGCTTAAATTTAAATCATTCAAAATATATATCCATAAATTAAAATTGATTTAAGTGATTTTTCATAAAAATATCTGTCATATAATTTCTAATATATGTTTAAATTATTTTTGCTTGAAATTATATTATGAATTTTATTTTAAATTGTATTAAATTTTTGAAATTATGTGTGAAATTTGGCAATGCAAATTTAACCACATAAATTTAATTGTAAAATTTTTATAGAATTATTATGATACAATGCAATGTACGAATTTAAATATATATTATTAATATTAGAATATCTACATTTATAACTTTTTATTAATATTATTAGTATTAGAATATCTACATATATAACTTTTTATTAAAGGTATGATTTTACTACTTAATCAAATAATTAAATCAAATTAATGAGCACAAGTAATATTGAAAACAATTCAGGTGCAATGCACGTGTACATTAACTAATATATAAAATAAAAATTATTTAAAAAAAAAAACTAATTTTTTGTTTTTGTTAGAATTGAAGTCTGAGTGATAAATTTTAAATACCATATAATAAAATAATGATAATTTACAAAAAGCAAACAGTTTATAGGGGCTTATACAAAATTCTCCCTAGGTTGTAAGATTGAAAGATATTTTTAAATAGAATTTTTAAAAGATACTGATTATATTATTATAACTTTTAATTCCAAAAAAAATCCGAGAAAGGTTTTTGGGTTTGTATCAATGAAACCCAAACTCGGACATGGACGATTTATGTGATTTATATATACAAAGAAACGAAAAAGTTTCCCCAAAAACCGCCGCTTTCCGCCTCCAGTACACACATAGAACCCATCAATGGTTAGTTTCATAGATTTCAAAATCCTTTTTTTTTTTTTGGGTTTTGATTATTTTTTTACATAATATGTTTTTGATGTTGCTTTCAGCATAAACATCAACGAATGTTTGATCTTCTTTTGTGTGAAATCCGTATTAAAAGCTCTATCGTTTCGAAGTCAAAGACGAATTGTTGGTAATGTTTTAGATTCTCAAAATCTCTTCTTTCAGTGGTTATCAGATTTAAAATAAAATTTTATGAGTTAAAGTTCAGATTTTTGTTTTGGTTGGACCTGAAAAAAAGGGATCATATGTGGTGAAAGTTGCCCTAGATAAATTGCACATACTTCAAGATGTGTTTTTTTTTTATTATAAAGTATAGTTGTTAATGTGGTGTTGTTGATTCATTCATTATAGGAAGACATTGTTTGTGAGAGGGGAGTATCAGAGATACATTTTTTGAAGTGGTGCATTGTTTCTTTCAGTGGTGCCGATCGACCACCATGCGGTTCAAACTACAATTGGCTCGATGTGTTTGTCAAGGTCAGCTTATCATTCTTGTTTTAATTTGTTGAAATCTATCCTGTTTTAGTCATTGAATGGGTTTAAGTGAAAATGGCAAACTCAATCAATGTGTATGGTGAAATTTTCCATAAGTGAACTTGGAAATCAAAGGTAAACCCTGTGAACTGGTGGAGCTGGTGATGATTTTGTTATAAAATGTGAAACCTGAGTTAGACAACAGATCAGAAGACCATTGTTTTTCCTGCTCTTTTGTTTTGTTGTGAACATTGATCGCACAGGTGTATAACATTGAACAAATTAAGAAGAGGAAGACGATAGGAAATAAGTTAATATGAGAGAAAACTTGAACTTATATGTCTATGATGTTATATATAGCTATTATGATGCTCGATGGCTGGTTGCAGAGTAGAGAATCCAAACTATAAGAGGGGTATCCTGGGTTTATGAAGAAGCTTATCTTGGAATTGTGAATATTTGGATAAACATGTCTTCTTGATAGTGGTCTTGTTTTCTGTTATTCTCTCTTCATATGCCCATGGGTTTATTGGTTTGTTCATATGAGCAAACTGTTGGGTAAAACTAATTTTTGCACTAAATCTATCGATTCTACACCCATTAAGATATAAAGGCTTCCCACTCTGAAAAAGAGAACAAAGCAGAAAATTCTGATTTCTATTTTTCCAGACAGAAGACAATGGTCTAATTATCAGTATTGTTCCTTAATAAAAAAAATTAGCTATACAATAAAATATATATACTTTCATATTAGGGTGCTGGGAGAGGAGAGACTGGATATGATCCTAATATTTGCCATTTTTTGCACAAAGTGGCCCCATGACTTTGTCCCGGTAGCTTGAGTACCTGTAGTATATTGTGATTTCAATAAGTGTACCGAAATCACAGTGTATTACAAGAGATTGAATATATATTTTCTTGATACTGAGCTCTATTTATGTTTTATTTGATGATTAGTGCTATTTCTTTCTCTGGACATTCATCCTGTCTCTTATCCCAAATAGACTGTTCTTATCATATTTAAGTTTTTGTACTACATGCTTTCCATTTGCATGTTCCAATGATTCTGACATGATCATGGGTTATTGCTTGTCTTACTTTACATTTGTTTCCTTTACACAATAAATGTGACATTTTAAATATGTAGGGATAAACCTGAACCCGTGTTGGAGGTGGCGTCATCCCTGCAACTTGCAATATTGCAAATTTTCATCGTCATGTGATAGACCTTCCGAACCATTTATGAAGGATAACATGTCCACAGGTAGAGGAAACCACCAACGGCAGACAGAGAGGAATTGGCAGACAGAAAGGAGATGGGGAGATACAGTTGATGATGTATGTCACATTTTAAATCAGGGTTCCTGGGGACCTGATATGGAAAATTGTCTATCCAAATATGACCACTCATCTGGACCGGAAGTAGTGATCGGCGTGTTACAGAGGCTGAAGGACATGGGGTTAGTGATAAAGTATTTTCGGTGGGTGGTGAAGAAAACCGGGCAAGTGCACACACCAAAGGCATATGACACCCTCCTTATGGTGATGGCTCGCAGTAAGAATTTTCAGAGTTTGGAACAGATCCTTGAAGAACTGAGCCTTGCTGAGTCTGGACCATCGAACAACACATGCATAGAGCTTGTCTTGAGCTTCATTAAATTGGGGAGGCTCGAAGAGGCTGTACGTATGATGCAGACCATGAGGAAGTTCAAATTCCGACCAGCCTTTTCAGCATACACCACTCTGATTGGTGCCCTTGCTGATGCCAACAAGCCTGATCTAGCACTTACCATGTTCCATCAGATGCAAGAGATTGGATATGAAGTCAACATACAGTTATTTACAACGCTTGTCCGTGTATTCGCTAAGGAGGGACGACTTGATGCAGCTCTCTCCTTGCTGGAAGAGGTGAAGAGCAATGCGTTCGAAGCTGATATTGTTCTTTACAATGTCTGTATAGACTGTTTCGGAAAAGTGGGTAAGGTTGATGTGGCTTGGAAATTTTTCCATGAAATGAAGGCCCAAGGTTTGACCCCTGATGACGTGACTTACACTAGCATGATTCAGATCCTTTGGAAGGGAAACAAACTCGATGAGGCTGTTGAGCTGTTTGAACAGATGGAGCTTAACAGGGAGGTTCCGTGCGCCTATGCATACAACACCATGATAATGGGCTATGGTTCTGCTGGAAAGTTTGATGAAGCATACAAGTTGCTTGAGAGGCAGAGAGAGAAGGGTTGTATACCTAGTGTAATTGCATATAATGGAATCCTAACTTGCCTTGGAAAGAAGGGGAATGTAGATGAGGCTTTCAGGATCTTTGAGGATATGAAGATAGATGCGGCACCCAATTCAGCAACATACAATATTCTACTAGATATGCTTTGCAAGGCTGGAAGATTAGAGGCTGCATATAAAGTCCGAGATGCAATGGAAGATGCTGGTCTATTTCCTAATGTATTGACTGTGAATATAATGGTTGACAGGTTATGTAAAGCTCAAAAGCTTGATGAAGCTTTCCGTATTTTTGAAGGCATGGGTGAAAAAGGCTGCTCTCCTAATGCTGTTACTTTCTGTTCATTAATAGAAGGCTTAGGAAGGAATGGAAAGGTTGATGATGCATACAGATTGTTCGAGAGGATGTTGGATGCGGGTCACATCCCAAATGCTGTTGTTTATACATCTTTAATCAGAAGCTTCTTCAAGTGTGGCAGGAATGACGATGGGCATAAGATTTTCAAAGAAATGCTCCGTAGAGGTTCCCACCCTGATCTCACGCTTCTCAACACGTACATGGACTGTGTTTTCAAGGCACGTGACATTGAGAAGGGCCGTGCTTTATTCGAAGAGATAAAGAACCATGGATTCACCCCAGATGCACGGAGCTTTTCGATCTTGATTCACGGTCTCATTAAAGCTGGCCATGCAAGGGAGACCTATAAGTTGTTCTATGCGATGCAGGAGCATGGATGTATGCTTGATACCCTTGCTTACAACACAGTCATTGATGGTTTCTGCAAGTCAGGGCTTGTTGACAAAGCTTATCAACTTCTTGAGGAAATGAAAACAAAAGGTCATCCTCCCACCGTCGTCACCTATGGATCTGTCATAGATGGGTTGTCTAAGATTGACAGGCTCGACGAGGCATACATGCTTTTTGAAGAGGCAAAATCGAAAGGGATAAAACTGAATGTGGTTGTTTACAGCAGTCTCATAGATGGGTTTGGGAAAGTGGGAAGGATCGATGAGGCTTATCTGATAATGGAAGAAATGATGCAGAGTGGTTTATCTCCGAATGTTTACACATGGAACTGTCTTCTCGACGCTCTAGTTAAGGCGGGTGAAATAAATGAAGCCATTGTCTGTTTCCAATCAATGAAGGACCTGAAATGCTCTCCCAATACCTTCACTTACAGCATCCTCATAAGCGGCCTCTGCCGAGTGCAGAAATACAACAAAGCCTTTGTGTTTTGGCAAGACATGCATAAGCAGGGTCTTGTTCCTAGTGTGGTAACGTATACAACAATGATCTCCGGTCTTGCGAAGGTGGGGAATATAACGGAGGCGAACGGGCTGTTTGAGAGGTTCAAAGCGAGGGGAGGTGTGCCTGATTCGGCCATCTACAATGCACTCATAGAGGGACTGAGCAATGCGAATCGAGCTATGGATGCTTACAGAGTCTTTGAAGAGATGAGGCAGAAGGGATGTCGTATCAGTGCCAATACATGCATTGTTCTTTTGGACGCCTTACACAAGGCGGATTGCATCGAACAAGCAGGAACGATCAGCGTTATTTTAAGAGGAATCGCCAAGTCTCAATTCGCAGTGGCAAAATCATAACAATCTCAGATTGAACATCATAGGAATCTGTGCCTTGGTGAGTTCATATTTAGCTGCTATTTATATAGTGCTGCGAAGGAACTCAGTCGATGACAAGATTTTTTATTCAGCTTACTGCATAACCAGCAGAAGTCTGAGTTCAAGCAGAGGTTGATTGATTTAAGGGAGCCATGCAGAGAGGGTCCATAACCATTCTAATTGAATAAAAATGTTGTATAATTTTATTAAATTTGCTTCATGTCGCTGGCAGGAAGCCTATATTGTAACAATACAATAATATATCATCAGTTTTGCAGCCATTGATTTCCATGAAATTATTTATTTTCTTGCTACTTGAATCATTGAATGTAATCTCATTTTCTTGCACAACCTGCTCTAGATGTTCTCCAACTGTTGAGAGATTTTCTTGGACTATGATGCAAGGGGCCCCTTTTCCTAGTCCCACTTTCAGTTGCCCCTTTATTTGAGGGTATTTCATTGGGAAAAAGATACGTACAGCTTCGCTTAAAGCCTGCATGCGTTTTGGTTTTGTTTAAATATATATTTGTTAATGAAGTGCATTTTATTCATGAAAAATGATGCCATAAACAGTTGGATACATGTTTTTTTTTTTTTTTTTTTGGTGATGAAGTATATATTGAGATAATGGAATTTATATTGGGTTAGTAGATTTTATATACTATGTTAATTATGTGATGACCGCAAACATGACTACAAATTAGATTGAGTGTATTAGTGTCTTATTCATTTGAAACATATATCTATTTCGAATGTCCGAAACCGTATCTGAAAAATCAGAATTTATCCAATATTTGAATATCCGAAGTGTGAATACAGCTATTGATGTATTTGATCCAAAAAAATTCCAGAAAAATTGCCTAAGTCTGGCATATTCCATAAATTAATATACGTTCTATCATAAATTATTCGTACTCTTTACCCTGGATAATCAATTATGAAATTTTAAATAACCATTGTATTTTTTATATATGATCTCTGGAAGAAAGAATAAGTTATGAAATATCAATTTTAGTTCTTATATTCAAATTGATGTCCATGCTGTTGCTTATCCAAAAACTATATGCATCGAAAGATATTCAAATCTCAATATTATTATTCATGTTCAAATGATTTAAAATAGGATATGAATATCAAAATATTCGATCTATTGTTTTATACCTTTCAAATGGTCATAAAACCATAAGAAAAGAAAATTTGGGGTGTCTTTGTTTGATTGAATGCATACTTTATGCTTTCTCTTGAATGTTAGGATTGCTTTGGTCTTTCGAAGATTTACAGGTTGAAAAGTTGACTTTTCTTCATTATTTTTTCTCTTATTTTCTATTTTTCTAAACATTTGAGAAAAAGTTAATAAACTTTTTAATGAACGTTAGAGAAAAAGTCAAATATACATTTAATAAACTCGTTTAACTAATTTGAGTACTTTGTTATTCTTATTTGATCGTGTTATTTATCAATAAACCTCCACATTAGTTTTATGGATTTTTTCATAGAATTGTATCTTTGGTTAGCTTTGTTGATTTCGGCCAAAAAATTTAATATAAACTTAATTTTATAGTCCAAATATTCTCTTTTTGTAATTCAATGCCTTTATTATAAATTTTTAATCATTTTTACATATCTATCTTGTTATCTATTGTTTGAAAATAATATTCATATTTTCATTAATAAAATATAAAACCGCATATACGCTATGTGATACCCTAGCTACACACGGATACCGCATTTCTAAACATCGGTTTAAGGTATATTGCATATTGTAATGTAGGGTGGCTGAGAGACCACTTCCGTAATGCAGAGAAGATTGCAAAACAAACTCTCGTTAATTAATTCCTGCAGCTTATATAGATGTGAGAAACAACAATTTTCTGCAGCCCAATAGCCCTAAACAAATTTATTTTGGGGGCTTCAAACATGTTTCCAATCATATATATGGATTTTCATATGCTGTCATTAAACCATCAAACATAAAGAACCTTGCATGGTATATACTACAATCTAAGGTGATACTGAGCACTTTAAGAGACGCATCGTTTTGATATAAAAAAAAAAGACTCGTACCCCACCATGAGAGGCCACACTACTCCTTGTGAGAGTCACCGAGGCTGACTTCACTGGCCTCCGCGTTATCCACCACACTCTCTGATGGCTCTCCCTCTGCTTTAGTGTTGGAGCCCTCAACAACTGGTTCTTCTGTGACTGGAACAACTTTCTTGATCGTCCCGACTGTTGTGTACTTGCTCATGAACTTGCACTCCCAGTCCTGCAAGGCTTCGAGTTCGAACGGTCCAAGGCCTGAGATGTCTCCAGTCAAATCTTTGTCATCGAATGACATCTTTGCCAGTGCTCGGCTTGCATCCTTCCCTGCGAACAAAGCGTATGGGCCACCGGGACCATAGAACATCCTGCCGAAGCAATTCAAGAAACACATAGTGTAAATATTAGATCATGTTCATGCAAGAATAAAAAAAAGACAAAACAATGTGGATTTTGCCCAAGAGACACGGCCCAGACTCCCACGGGGGGCAGCAGTGGGGAATCTTGGACAATGGGCGAACAATCAACCTATTTGCGAACATGGATAAGAATCGCCATAAATCAGAATTGAAACTGCAATTCCAACGGGATCCATTGAAATTGGAATTAGTTGAATTCGATACTAGGAATTGGAACACCAGCCTGTATAGGTGGAAACTGAAATAAAGGGATTTGGATCAGCTTGGAATTCCAATTCCATACAATTCCATTCTTCAAATCCAAATCCATAAAGGTGAATTGCATTTCCAAATCCACCCAATTCACCAAGCCCGTATACACCCTTAGATTTTTCCCTTCCCCTTCTCGATATCTTTAAACTAAAAATCTCTTGTTGCTGAAAGCATCAACACAAGTTATTAGTACCACTGCACACACTAAGAAGAGAAGGATCCTATTTCAACTTCGTTATTTTGCATTCTTTGTTCATTTTCACATCGTTCTATTCATTCGAAGGCTGACTGAGCCCCTTCTGTGTCTACTATAATCCACTATAACCTTGCAAAAGCCTACCTGACAAGCCAACCTTTTTCTATTACTGCCCAATCCTACCATTTTCCACCTCTTCTTCCTTCAGTTTATAATATGTTTTCCAATACCCACATGATCAAGGCCATCCTACCGTCTCCTTCTCTGATTATTCCTCCTGTTTCTCTTCATTCTTTCTTCATTTCCATTCACAGCTTCCTTTACTTTCTATACAAAAAAAAAAAAAAAAAAATCACAGCACCTGCATAATTTTACGTTGCGCTACTCCGAGTTGTTTGGAATAAAATTTTGTGCATGAGCGACTGCCCAAGTACAGAAGGGATCCAGCACTGAGTCTTATTCCTACTTTGACAACCTTGGTACCAAGAGAATAAAAATACATGGTCAAACAAAGCATCTTGGTCTGTCCCCAATTGAATAATCCTATGCATCCATTGATGCACATGTTTTGAAGCAGATAACTCAATGTCTGTGTTATAAAATTCCCTATTGAGCTAACAATCCTAACATGCAAGCACACTAAAAGTAACAAGAGGCATTGATTGGCATATATGAACAATCATATGCAGCACCAAAACCCAATAAATTCATTGGTCAAAATGATGCAAGAAAGGAATACTATGATCAATCATAAAACAAGGCAAAAACCATTCGAAACAGAAAGAGCAAATACTACATATTTTTAACACAATAATCACCTCCTACCAATGAATTTATGTACCTAGGTGTCTAAATTCATTCAATTTACAGAATCTTAAAGATCAACTACTTCTCAACAATGATTAAATAAAGAAAAAATCACTAACCCACTTTTCCAAATCCCTAAAGGACCCGACTTTCGATATAAACAGATAAAACCAACATGAACAATAAGAAACCCAACACATAAAACAAACATCATCAATCCACACAGGCTAAAACCGAAAGATCATCCAGTCTCAAAAATCACGTTTTTTGTCCAAAACCCATCACCTTCCCTGAGAGACATCATAGATCTGGCCCTTGATCGCCATGAGGAGTGGCTTCTTCGGGTCGGTCCCATCGTAGACCGTCAGCTCCTCCTCCGTGATCTCCCCGAGCTGCACAGGCGGCGGGAGAGGCTGCGCCTCCTCGAAATCCTCCCTACTCCTCCGCGGCGGCGGAGGCGGCGAGAAGAAGGCGGAGAGGGTGTAGTAGAAGGCGACGGCCAGGGCGAGGACGGAGAAGAAGGTCGCCGGAGAGAGGCCGGTGTAGGAGACGATCGATTCCTTCAGAGTGGCCCACAGATCACCCACTTCGACCGCCATTGTTGGAATCTTTCGAAGCTCTGTTGACTGAGAGATTTGGGGAAATTTTTTATGGCTTTGCTGTGGAGACTCTTTTCGTAGGGATTGGTAACCAAAAAGACTGCTTTTTTTCTTTTCAAGGACTGATCGGTTTTTACGAAATTACCCTACATGGGTTGAACCTACCTGGACCGTTGGATGCATTTTGTACCTTCATTGGGATCTGAACAGTGAATCATCGTCTTGACATAAAAAATATAATAATAATTTTTATTAAATTAATAATTTTATAAGAATATGTTTGTGTCATTAATTAATTATCAAGTCTTAATTATAATGCTTTTAAAGTTTTTTATTTAACATCGTTATATAATTTTATTATATTCTATCTAAACTTTTTTTTTATTACATTTCTTGTTTTAACATATAATTAATCACAAATTATATGTATAAAGAACCAGTCGGTTTAATCAAACCGTAGTTGGTTCTTCAAAACCGTTGGTTGAACCAATGGGTTTATTGAGTTTTACCTATTTTTTAAATCATCGGGTTTTGAGGATAAACCGAACTAGAATTCAAAACGGGTGAAGGTTTAACTGGTTCAATCAGTCGAGTCGGGTTAGGTTTAAAACACTGATTTTTAGTATAAAAAATATGTTTTTTAAAAAACATAAAAGCATTTCCCCATGATCAAAATTTTTAAATTATTTTATATAAAATCAAATTATCTTTCTATATTAAATATAGCTATGTTACACTTAAGGCTTGTTTGTAAACAAGTTGGAGAAGCTTTTGAGTCAGTAGAAAATTGAGTTACCAAACTCATTTTCAAAAAAAAAAAAAAAAAATCCAGTTTAATTAAAGTTGTATACACATTTTTACAAAATAATGTCTAAAAGTTAGTTTTTTCATAATATGTGTAGAGATCATTGTCTGCAAAGTTAGTTTTAAACCTAGCTTTTGAGAAAAAACTAACTTTTAATCCTGTTTCTAAATAGGATCTCAATATCTACATTTATTATAAGTTATGGGGACCAATGATAACTTCAACGAGGGAGAGTGTGATTTAAAAAAAAAAAAAGAGAAAATCGACACTCAATGCTATATATTGATCCTTCTTGATAGTTGTGGTTGGGTTGGCTAATTAACAGTCAAGTGTCAGGTTTGTGTTTGCTGAAGTTGAGGCTGCTAAGCTAATTCCACTTATCTTGTTTAATAGAAGATGTTAGACCTTAGGAATTGAATGAAATTTGTCTTTTTTATCATATGATCAATCTAAATTACAATCACATCATATGATCCTATTTGACATTAGTTGGTTTTTCAAGTAATGTGAGAATCGTATCATATCCTATCTTGTTCTATTCCTAAAATAGCTGAGGGAGTCTTGAACTTATATCAGTGAAAATATCCATCAACATCAAGTTATCAAATTGCATTAAAATTTTCAAATAGTTCAATTTATCAATTGTGATGGACTGTGATTTATAGAATAATTTGATGTATTTATTAACAGCCATAACAGTTCCATTATTATTATTATTATTATTATTATTAGTAGAAAGGCTTTAGAGGAGCTACAAGTCCTGTGTAACATACACATACAACAACAATGGGCCTTACAGGAGGTCGACAACTTACTGGGCTACAGCCCATGAAACCAAGCCCAGTCGGGCTTGTTTGTCCACTTTTTTTCTTCTTCTTGCCAAAGGCAAGAATCGAAGAACCACCTTTAAGAAAGAAAATGTTAGGCTCAATTACATTCATTAACCAAGTTTCAAACCTTACATGTTTTCATTTTTTAGAAAATAGTAAACATCATCTAATTAGGTATATACTTTGATAAAAAATGCATATTATTTTATTTCGAGTTAAATGAACCTATTTTTAATAAGTGTAAAAAAATATTTAATAAAATATAAACAATATCTTAACAAAATATATGTTTCACTGAATTTTTAACGTGGTATATAAGATTATTTTGAATTGAGAAAAAACCCGAGTATAACATCACTCCTTTGAGAAAGGTGAGGTGTCCCATTACCAATCAGGCAAAGCCTCGCTGGACTATAACAGTTCCATTATTTTGGTAGTTGAAATAGTTAGTTGAATTGAGACAGGTTTTTATGTCGGTGCTCTAGGCCAACATAATTAACATTAATGACACTGACAAAGATGGACAGCTGCTAAGATTCATATGAAAATTCTCCCTTGCATAAAGTTTCAAGATTGCCATGGTGACACAATTTTGGTTATGCTGGAAACGAGTTTGAAAGATGAATTTTCATTCAAATCAATTTTTGAAAACAACTTTTTAGAAAATATACATTCGTTAGCTTGAAAAGTTGCTTTTTCATTCATCGGGAATAGATGTGTAAAACGGGTCATATCGGTCTGACCAATTAGCAAACCAGGCTAATGGGCCGTGCTGTGCGGACCTGTTATTTGTAGACGGGCCATGTCAGATCGATGGAAGACCGGCCCAGCACAATCCTTCGTGTTAGCCCGATGGACTCATGAGCTAAGCCGTGCTACTCTGCTGGATCTAACTGACTGGTCCCATTTATTGGTCAGACTAATGGGCCTAATGGGCTAACGGATTTAACGGGCCGTGCCCTTATCCAACAACCCCCCCCCCCCCCCCAACTAAAGGTGTAAAACGGGCCGGACCAAAACATGATCTATAATGGGTCGGCCATCGGCCAAGTCATGCTGGGCCGTCCTGTTTTACACTTCTAATAGGGGGATTTTGATACGAGTTTGGACCACAAAAGCAGAAACATGTCCAAACCCAAGCCCATATACCTTAGAATTGCATCCCTTGTGTATTGTTCTGTCACCTCTACACATTGCTATATATCTATGTACGTTGTTAAATCTCATAAATTTTTAACATTGGTATGTAACATGCACATACGGGCTATATTTGAATGAGTTACGAATGCAATAAATAAATCCAACAACAACCTCATGCAACATATAAGAAGCTCATTATTTTTTTTTTAATAGGCATCCATTCAACAATTAAAATCACATAATTCTATTCGATCCCGAGCTGTTTCTTAAAGACACCTACAAATTCAACAGTGTCTTTGGAGTCAGGTAGAGCCCCAGAGACACTCTCCCTCCCCTTGTACCTCTTCACCCACTCCAGAATTATAGGACAAGCATCCATGATACTGAAGCCTCCTTCGACCTCGAGCGCCTCCCCTCCAAAGAAGGGTTGGTCCCCAAGTGCAGCCTCGAGGAGCTTCATATTGGAGATCATCTCCTCTTTGGTCTTCTCCTTGTCCTCCCCTTTGTTCTTCACTATCCTTTCCCCACATACAAATATATAAGTATATGAATATACATGTACAATGTCAAACACTCAAAAAGAATTTTTAATATGGGTCAATCAGAGTGCAAAACAAAAATTATATAATGTGATCATAAATTTTCATTGAAAATATTTTCTTTTATCTAGGCGAGAGACTATTTACTCCCAATATTTTTCACAAATACTTAACCTTTTTTTTATTATTAGTTATGCATGAATATTTTTTCACAGAACTCAATCAAATATTTCTACAAATACTTTTGCAATATCATGTTGTTTATTATTTAATAATGACATGGCTTATCAGAAATGTGAATATTTTAGATGTAAATAATGCCTTCAAATTTTTAGGGATAATTCGAAGCTGACTTCGTGCGGAGGGAACAGGCAGGTGTTCTAAGGCCATCACAGTGAGGTCTCTCTCTCTCTCTCTCTCTCTCTCGCTTTGATGTTATGTTGAATCTAATGCTTGGAATTGAATTTGTTGGTTTTTTTAGAGTGATGTTGATGTGAGTTGGGTGATTTGAGACATGTATTTGTGTAGATGCATGAGGAGTATTTCTTTGATTGCGAATTCAAGCATAGGTTTTTTTTTTTTTTTGTGTTAGGTCATTTAGATTCAAGGAGCTGTCAAACTAATTCCCTATTTTTGAGAAGTGTCAGGTACTCAGGTACAAATACAAAATCTTAGACAGGTTTAGGGTGCGTTTGGTTGCGCGATTGCAAAATTGATTCTGCAGGAATCTGCGATTGCAAACTGATTCTGCAGGAAGCTCACTTTCTCAGCTTTCTGAAATCGCAGCTTTTGGGCACTATTTGCCTGAAATCTGTGTGCAGGAAGCTGCTACAGTAAAACTGTTTGGTTGCATGATTGTAAACGCAGCTTCCTGCAATCGCAATCGCAGCGCAATCGCACAACCAAACGCACCCTTAGTAGATTAAACCAATATGTTGACATATTTGTTTGTTGGGGGGGTCTCGCTAACTTGTCAAATACTAAGACCAGCATCAGGTATGTCCTTTTCCCCTTATCCTACTTAATGAATTCACTTAATTTGTTTTTTTCTATCTTTAGAATTGTTGCATCTAACCAGGTCCTGGTTCAACTTCCATGAGGAGTCCTTCTTCCTGTTCTTGTTGCTTCTAGGTACCTGATGTCCTTCTCATTATCTTTTGATGCATAGTTTATATATCTAGTGTTATGGATGGAATGGAATACATTTAGATTTGTATAATCTGTTTGTTTTGTTCCCTTGACAAACACTAACCCGGTCAAGCTTCAGTTTGGCACCAGTGAGTCCCTTGTCTCTTCTTATTTATCTCCTTCTATGTGGCATGGCATGCTAACTTCTGAATTTTATTGGCAGAAACCATTTCTTATTTCAAATTTTGGAGATATTTTCACGTTTTCAATTCTTGGGATGTTTGTTGCTTCGGTCGTCACGGGTGTTTTAGTGTAACTGCTTTGATTGTCCTGGTCTGGTTTTGCTTAAGCTATTTGAGCATTGTCACTAGATTAATTGTGATTGTCTCTCTCTCTCTCTCTCTCTCTCTCTATTGCTGCAGTTTTTTTTTTTTTTTTTTTTAAGAAAAATGATATGTCTAGCCCCTTGTATAGGGGTTGGGATCTCCTGTGTAAGTAGGGGTGGTAAACGAGCCGAACGAGCCGAGCTTTGACCTGCTCAGGCTCGGCTCGTTTAGTATCAGGCTCGGCTCGGGCTCGGCTCGGTTCGGGAACGAGCTTCATTTTGTGTTCAAGCTCGGCTCGTTGGGCTCGTGAAAAGCTCGGTTAAAGCTCGGCTCGGGCTCGTTTAGCTAAAAAAAATCTTGTTTAGCATTTAAGAAGTCACATTTCATAAATCACAACACCTTATACATGTGAAAGTAACATAAGTTCGGGCTCGGGCTCGGCTCGTTAACCTTTTTTCAGTTAAGTAAACGAGCTCGTCTAGGCTCGGGCTCGGCTCGGGCTCAGCTCGTTTACAAACCGAGCTTTAAAAATTGTTCAAGCTCGGCTCGTTTGTCTAATCGAACGAGCCTAAGCGAGCTTTAACCGAGCCGAGCCCGAGCTGCTCGGCTCGTTTACCAGCCCTATGTGTAAGTGACACAGAGACGTCCTGTGCATGCAAATCACCGTGTGACGCGTGGATGAAGGGGGGCACGTGAGTGGCATGTGAGGAACTAATGAGATGGGAACGCCAGTGACGCCGTCAGCCTCTGTTAAGGCAGCACACGTGAGCAGCAGTTTTTCTTTTTTAAAGTGGTTCTTGTAAGTCTCTGTTTTGTGTTTTGTGAAAACCCTAGCCACCATTGTCAATCCCCTCTACCACACCGACCCAATGCACTGCCGATCTAGAAGACACCGTCGATTCCTCCGCTGATCTCCTCCATTACCGTCCCCCTCCACCGCTGGTTCCCACATTGAATCAACCACCATTGTCAGCCTCCTTCCACCGGCGATCCCTTTTTAAGGGTTTGTATAATTTTTTTAACATAGTCTTGATGAAATTTTGCTTATGTAGGGCTTTGATTCATTTATTGTTTTGTTTAATTACTTAGGGTTTTTTTCCTTCAAAAATGGGTTTCTAAGTTTTGTTGGGTTGTTTCTTGAAGAGTTTGTAAAAAAAAAAATTCAAGGGTTTGCCTTTGTTATTTTGTCTGTAGAAGTTATTTTTTTTAATTTCTTTTGTAATGCCTTAATATGACTTTGAAGATTGTAGTATCCCTAACCTGTGGAGTTGCCTATCATATTTAATTGGAAATAGATGTAGAGGGAGTGTAGAGGGAATGTCACTCTGCATCTAAGGTGACTTTAGACCACTTATTCTAAATAAAATTTATATGCTCTGAATCATTTTTGACAGTTATTCTCACCACATCTGAAAGATTTGTGACATGTACTCTGTTTTATTATATCTCTTTATAGTGATGACTGATGAGAATTTCATGTAATGAAGAGAACCAAATGGACAAAAGAGTATTATTACAGATTTGTTTTTTTTTATTTATCCTAAATGTTTTATTTTTTTTAACAAATTTGTTTTTATTTTATAATGCATCAGTTAAGAGTTTGCTTGGCTAGATTTTAAAGTGCTTGTAAGGTTTTCTATAATGTTGGATTATAAGGATTTTTTTATATTTTGATTTTATTTTTTATCCATGCCTGTTTTTTTTTTTAACAGATTGGATCTTAGCTGAATATTTTATTAACATGGAAGGAGACAATGAGTTTGTTGAAGAATGTAGTTATAATTGTATGCCTGAAATTGGTATGGCATTCGATTCTGAAGATAGTGCCTATCAATTCTACAACACATATGCAAGATCAGTTGGATTTAGCATTCGAAGAAGTGATGCACATAAGTCCAATGGCATACTACGTAAGCGAAAATTCTGTTGTTCTAAAGAAGGGTTCAAAGGGGTTGATAAACGAAAAGCTTTGCAGCCACAGCCCGAGACAAGAACAGGATGTGAGGCACATATGGTTATCATTTATCAATCTTCTGGTTCGTATCTTGTCAGTAAATTTGAAGAAAACCACAATCATGATCTTGTTCCAACCCCCTTGCGCCATAATTTGAGGTCACATAGAAAAATTGGAAAAGCTCAAGCTGCTCAGGTTGATATCATAGATGGTTCGGGATTAGCACCGAAGACAGTTATAGATTTGATGAGTGGATAAGTTGGAGGTATACGGAAT
Source organism: Acorus gramineus (assembly GCA_030737835.1). Classification (NCBI taxonomy): domain Eukaryota; kingdom Viridiplantae; phylum Streptophyta; class Magnoliopsida; order Acorales; family Acoraceae; genus Acorus; species Acorus gramineus. The sequence goes on from CM060857.1 coordinate 11,645,196, forward strand.
CTTGGTTTTGTTTTGAATGATGTAAAGTCTTACCTCCGCACCAAAAGAGAAACAAGAATGGAGAATGGAATTGCGGGTGCTCTTATTCAGTATTTTAAGAATAAGCAAAAGCAAAATCCTTCTTTCTTTCACTCAATGCAACTTGATACCGATGAACAAATAACCAATGTGTTTTGGGCCGATGCTAGGTCTATTGTCGATTATGCACATTATGGAGATGTTGTTTGCTTTGATACAACCTATCGTACAAATAATCATGGAAGACCATTTGCACCATTCGTTGGGGTTAATAATCATAGGCAAACAATTATTTTTGGTGGTGCATTACTTTATGATGAGACGGCTGACTCATTTATTTGGTTGGTTGAAACTTTTCTTGAAGCAATGTCTGGAAGACGTCCGAAGACTATTCTAACAGATCACTCAGCGGCAATGGCCAAAGCTATTTCAATTGTTCTACCAGATACTCGTCATCGGCTCTGTGTTTGGCACTTGACTCAAAATGCAACAAAACATCTTGGACATCTTTATGCTACTGAAGGTTTTAGAAATGACTTCTATGCTTGTATTTATGGGTATGAGACGGAGGATGAGTTCTTAGATGCTTGGAAAGTGATGCTTGAAAAATACAATCTTGAAAGTAATAAATGGCTACAACAAACTTTTGCTGAAAAGGAGAAATGGGCTCTAGTGTATGGGAGGGATACATTCTGTGCAGACATGAAGAGTACACAACGTAGTGAAAGTTTCAATGCTCTTCTGAGACGCTATTTGAACTCAAAGCACGATCCATTGCGTTTCTTTCAGCATTTTGATAGGGTTATGGATGACCGACGTGAAAGTGAATTGAATGCTGATTTCAAGATGATGGATACGATCCCCGTAATTCCATTTCATGCTCCGATGGTGTCATGTGTCGCATCAGTTTACACGCCAGAGATCCTTGAGTTGTTTCAAGCAGAGTATGGAAAATCTCTTAGTTGTTCTATCTACATTCATGGGGAGGTGGGACATATGATACAGTACAAAGTTCACAGATATCGTGGTAGTGAGAGGACCATTTTTATAATCTCTCTACTGATATGGTCTATCTACATTCATGGGGAGGTGGGACATATGATACAGTACAAAGTTCACAGATATCGTGGTAGTGAAAGGACCATTTTTTATAATTCCTCTATTGATATGGTCACTTGTAGCTGTAAAAAATTTGAATTTATGGGTATCCAATGTTGTCATGTTTTAAAAGTACTTGACCACAGAAACATCAAGGAGCTTCCACAACTATATATCTTGAAGAGGTGGACCAGAGATGCAAAATCTGGCGTTGTGCCTCATGTTCTTCTTCAGTACAGGTTGATCCTATATCTGAATTGGGAAGACGTTTCCAAGAATTAAGTCATGGTCTCATTCAAGTGGCATCAAAGGCGGCTGAAACACACCATTCAACAAATCTTGTAAAACGCCGCACAAATGAGATGATGAGGGAGGTTGAGGAAGACTTGAGAAAATCTTCTACAACATATGAAGATGATAACGTGCAAGATGATGAGGGAGAGGATCCTAGTAACAACGAGGTCGCCAAAGGCTTTAAAAGAAGAGGAAAGAAGACTGTGGGAGGGAAACCCCAAAAAAGATGGATCGGCGGGATGGAAAGGAGATCACGAGGTCAAAGCTCCCAAACTCAACATGAACCCCATATTGCGAGTCACAGTGTTCCATTATTTCAGCCAATGGTTGGGAACTATGATAATAGTGAAGGAATGCATTCAATGACTCAATTGCTTCAGGTATATTTCATATATTTTACTTTTAGAAATATTTATTAAATGGCGCATTAATATATGAATTTGTATCACAGGCACAAGAATCTCTTTTTTATCCTACTCAAATGAGTCAATCTTCTCAAAATTTATCTGAAGAATGGAGGAGGAATACAGATTACTGAGCAGATCACAGTTCTATGCTTATAATGAAGAATGTTTTGGTTTTTTGGGTTTTATTTAATTTGGGTGTCTTTGTTATGCTTGTACTGAGGAACATGTCTTAAGAACTATTTTGGATGTCTTTGTTATGCTTGTACTGAGGAACATGTCTTAAGAACTATTTTGGATGTCTTTGTTATGCTTGTACTGAGGAACATGTCTTAAGAACTATTTTGGATGTCTTTGTTATGTTTTCTAGATGGATAACATCTTTAGTGCCTTCCATATATCCATGATTCCATCTTAAGAACTATTAATAGTGTTGTGTCTGATAGTGATTTTGTTGGAGGCAGTTCCATGTCAATGTCCTTCTTACATCACTGTATAAATAATTTGGAAGTCATGTGGTTACATGCTTGGATGTTATTGGCTAGATTTTTTGTATATGGAGCTTTCAGTTATCCCTTAATTTTATTTACAAATTCTTTGAGGTTTTATTCCTTAACTGATATTTGTATAATTTTTTGTTGGTTTATAGATTGTCAAGTGACAAGTGGGTTGAATTTTGAACGGGTTCATGATTTGTCTGTCTTAATTGATGATGAAGATTACTAAGATTTTAGTAGTGTTCTATTGTTGATAATTTAGAAGTCCTGCTATTACATGCTTGGACGGATTTTAGTAGTGTTATATTGTTGAATATATGGTTCCGACCAGCATTGACAATTTCCAGATTCCAGAACTGAGAGTAATGGATTACACATCTATAATTTTATATGAAAATTGACCAAACATCTAAGCCATAAACACAAACCATACAAATTTCATTGAATCAGTCACTCTCTAATTTAACCTTCAAACTCAACTTTTTTCCTCTAAAAACAAAGTCTTCTTTACTAAAAAGGAAGATGGCTCAATAGAAAAAGCACGACTCAGAGTCAGTCATATGAAGAAGCATAAATAGGTACAGATTAGAAAAAGCAATTCAAGCAACTGAGATGTTAATACAAGATATACACAATGTGACCAAACAAAAACAGGGTATCCAAGCCGAATAACATCATCTCATGTATCTTCATTACAAAAATGGGGGAGACTGAAAATCATCATACACCAGACACAACTAATAAAAAAAAATGGAATCATCCCTGCAAGATACAAGATACATCTTTCTTCATACAACAACGAATTATCCCTGCAAAGTAATCTGCAAAGAAGCTGATGACATGAAAGAAACAAGGAACAACACCCATGTAGTCATTCAATTTCCCTGTGAAGAGATACCTTTTATTTGTTCACATCCTATCTAATTCATCATTCATCATTCATCATTCAAATTCAAATTGAAAGGAAAAAAAATTGCATAAATATAATCCATCATTCATAAAATTCTTCAAAGAAAGAAATTACATAATCCTTACATACGAAAGAGGATGAGGGAGAGGAGAATTACAATAATAACTAATAAAACCAAAATCCCAAACAGGATCCCAAACATGATCCCCACTGTGATAGGCTGCAGATTCTGTTGGATTGAAGGAGCTACTTCTAAACCTCCAGCCAGCAATGGTTCTTCAACTGCCTCTTTTGTGCCGACCACTCTTTCTGGTGTTGGATTGAATGTTTCTTCAAACTTTTCATTATGATCCCCATAATTAATTGGATACATCCATTCAAAATAATTGCAATTTCTAGCATTGCATGAGTAGTATAGTTTTCCAGGGTTTTTATCTGATTCAGATACTTTAACTACTGCTCTATTTTTACAGTTTATACAAACTTTGTTTTTGAATAATAGTTGACTAACATTGTTCCTCGAAGAATAACTCGATGAAGCCATGTGTGACATGTTGCTACAAAAGAACAGGCATATCAACCAATGCTTGAATTCATTATAAACATTTTGATAGTATTTAAAAATATTATGCCACAAATTCAAATTGGTACACAACTAGTACAAGATATTAAAACACACACAACATACTGAACATAAAACTGCCTTCAATACAAGTCAGATGTGTAGAAGTTCTCTATATACCTATATTCTTGCTATCATGTCAGTTACACTATCATGAATTACACAACAATAAAAGAAAACAAGTAGTCCACTGCAAGTAGTCCTCATATTAGAATCAGGGTCTTCATAATTAGGCCGCTAATTTTATGTAAACCTCTTTTGTTCTCTATTCAAGGTAGCTTCTTCAAAGGTGGGGGATAAAGTTTAAACAGGATGCAAGGTTGACATAACCATGAAATAGACAGCCTGCTCATTCATGCATTCAAACAATTCATTTACCAACACCTCATTCTGGACAATAGCATTTCAGTCACATACATAGCTTCTTCATACATATATAAAATAGAAAAAGTCATTGACATAACCATGAAATAGACAGCCTTAACACTCCCACGAAATCACATATTATTCAAATGTAGGAAGTCATCAAAATTTACAACCAAGTCTATTTCAACTATATTTTTCAAATGCATCAGACAGGGGAGGGGGACGAACCTCTGAGTTGGTGAAGGGGTCAGACAGGGGATCGGCAGGTGTTGGCGGAGGGGATCGGCAGGTGTTGGCGGAGGGGGTCGTGAAGGGTTCCGATAGTGGATCGTCAGGCGTCGGTGAATGGTTCGGACGGGGGATCGTCAGGCGTCGGTGAACAGTTCGAACAGAGGATCGTTAGGCGTCGTTGGCAGGCATTGTGAAGGCTTCGGACAGGGATTCTCAAGCGTCGGTGGTGCCGGTCAGCGGTGCCGGACGGTCGTGGCAGAAGAGGGTGGCTAGGGTTTCAAAGAGGAAAGAATGGTGGCTAACAAAGTGAGGAGGTGAAGGGGTCAGACAGGGGATCGGCAGGTGTTGGCGGAGGGGGTCGTGAAGGGTTCCGATAGTGGATCGTCAGGCGTCGGTGAATGGTTCGGACGGGGGATCGTCAGGCGTCGGTGAACAGTTCGTCGTTGGCAGGCATTGTGAAGGCTTCGGACAGGGATTCTCAAGCGTCGGTGGTGCCGGTCAGCGGTGCCGGTTAGCGGTGCCGGACGGTGGTGGCAGAAGAGGGTGGCTAGGGTTTCAAAGAGGAAAGAATGGTGGCTAACAAAGTGAGGAGAGAGAAGATGGAGGGTATTCATACCCTCCATCATTTAATCCCAACCGTCCATATTAAATCGGACGGTGGGAACGCCAAAAAAAAAAAACTAAAAAAACTTAAACGACTTGGACGGTGGTGATCGACCGACTTGGACGGTGGTGATCGCTGTTCACGCCAGATCACGCCGTTTCTTTTGGCCAGATCACGCCGTTTCTTCACGCCAGTTCACGCCGTTTCTTCACGCCAGGTGTCGCGGTCTCATTGGTGTTCACAGGCTCACCCTGTGTCACTTACACAGGAGATCCCAACCCCTTGTATAGTTTCATTTGTAGCCCACACCAGTTTTTTTATATATAAAAAAAATCATACACTTTTCATTGAAATATATAATGTTATATGAAATAAAGTATATACTGAGATATAATAGTGTATTTTTTTTTATTTTGAAAAAATAAAATGTTTTTTTACGCCATACACTATAATAGAACTCCATACAGTATGATAGTGCAATGTATATTATACTATCATAGTACATGAGACTATAAAACAGACTGAGTGTATCAACGCTCGTCCTACAAACTCATAAATTAGTTAGGCTCTTGGCGAATTTGGGGCCCATAGATATTTTTTGATTGAGCGCTAATATACTCAGTCCGTTTTTAAACTCTATACACTAAGATAACGTAGTATATATTGTGGTATCATAGTTGAGGAGGATAATTTCCCCTACAGTTAAATTTGTAGAAGTGGGATTAAAACTTGGATTGAACTTTTTGTGGAAAAGAAAATTAATTTGATAGCTTAAATCTGTCCTTTTCTGACTCAATGACTAACTGAGCCCTTAGAGTACTATCGCGCAACTTCTTTATAGGCTGTCTACGTACCCCTTGGGGATCAAGTCACACGGAGTTCTTTTACTGGCCTTATAACTGCTTTGCCACTAAGTGTTTAGTGGGCTTTTTCCCAAGGAAACGTTCCACACGTCGGACCCTTGATTACCCACGTTTCGTAGGTAGTGAGCTTTAATTGTCAACTTGGCAGTTACAGGCGTTTCATTCCTCTGACCGTTTTTTCAGTCTGTTCGTGGCCCTTTGGCCTACTCGTTTACCCGTCACGTCTTTTTGAGTACGCTCGTGAGACGGAAGATCACCCGACCAGACCTTTTGTCTGGTCGTGTCTTCTCTGCTTGTACGCGAGGAGCAAGGTTGTCCAACCATACCTCTTGCCTGGTCATGCCATAACGGCTCGGGGTGGTATTTTTTTTGCGAAGTGCCTGACTGTCCGATTAGACCCTAGATCTAATCGTGTCAACGCATTTGGGAAAGTCATCATTGCTCAGAATCCAGACTCTGATTCGTGGGGCCCACGCATGACTCATATCCGTCTTGCTTTGACACGTCAGTCCTGGCTTCACATGTGTCGCGGTGCGGATTTTTACCTCCACGATAGTGTATGAGATTATCATAATGTACGGCGCAAAAAAATTATCATTTTTTCAACACAAAAAAAATCATAATGTATCTCAGTATATACTTCATTTTATATAACAACATGTACTTCAATGTGAGACATGATTTTTTAAAAAAAGAAAAACTGATATTGACTGCAATTGGGGCTGCATAAGGGGCTAGACATATCATTTTCCTTTGTGATTAGAGCACTGTTACACTCAGTTCTATTTACAGTTACAATTACAGTTTTATATAGATTATTAGTCTCATCCACTTACCTTAGCAAGATATATAAATGAGATATATTATTTCTTTACTGACACATGTATTCCTTTAACGGATGTATATACTTAGTTTGTACGAACCGCGCACCGTATCATTACTCCCCCCCCACATCTTCATGTGCAAACAGATTTCTGTTTTTTGTTTTTCTGTGTCTTTCAGCTTTAAAAGTAGTATATTATGAGGTTCCATGGCACATGCAAGGAAAATATATAAAGGAACAAAGTTAAGGAGTCATTTTATTTGTTTACCCATCACATGTATAAAGAAAGAAATAATTTGGTGGGATTCCTGGTATAAGATACAACCATTCCATTATTCCTCAATAGCTGGATGGGATCTAATTAAAAGCAAAGTTCAAAAAGGTTGAAACACATTGACATTTCTTTACTCATTCTGCAAAAACATCCCCTTCTTCCACCGAAATACATGAAATTCTAATAGATATATATGCTCTATTATAATAGTATATACTATATTATGAAAAAAAAAACATAAAAAGTAGATTTTAATTCATTTTGAGCAATATTTTAAAAATCTTTTTTAGATCTCGATTAATCTCCTACCTAGGCCTAAGTGGACCCAGCCCAAAGTGCTTAGCGACCAAATTAATCAATGTCGAATAAAGATAAGACTGTATAAATGTAAAGATTGAACTAGGATTCCTGGAAGGAGGGCCCATGGGCCCAGAATTCTATTACGGCTTGAATAAGCCCGCATTCCCTCGAAGGTCGGGTAGACAATTATGCCCGACCAAGATAAGACGGTCATACGCTGTTGGTCTCAGGATAGGAGTCAAACATTGCCCGACCTTAAGATTAAGCCGTCCAGGGGGTAATGCCCAAGTAAAAGGGCAGGTTGGCCATAAGGCCCTCTCCTGCACAAAAAAGGTTAGCGAGGGGAATATTCCCTGACATTAGAAAAGGACAGGACGTTAGAAAAACAGTTATAGGATGATGATGATCCCTAGGTGCCACATGTCCACAGATCCTGAGACCACGTGGAGATTCCATATCATGATATGATCATCTCGCACGATCAAGCTCGGCGCGCCCCTGTTGAATATAAACGGGGGACTTCACCTCCCTCTCAAGGTATGTAAACTCTGACTCTCTCTCCTGCCAAGACTCAAGAATTCTAAGTTCTTCTTCTCCTTCTTGAGAAGAGGAGATTACTGACTTGAGCGTCGGAGGGGCGTTAGCCGGCACCACACTGGTGTGAGTTTCAGGTACCCGAAAGCGAAGGAAAAAAGAGGAAGAGGCAGACGACAACAAAGATCCAATACGGTGGTGAACTGGTGCGAGGAGAAGAACGAGCCCACACTATCTCGGGTCTACATCCAAAGCCCAGATCAGCGAAGATCCGACCCCAGAGGGGAGAGCCAGATTTCATCCCCCACAATTATATATATAACATGTATATGCATATATATTTTAAATATATTCATTGTTCTAAAAAGTTTGTCTAGTTGATTAATCCATAGTCCCTTCTCAACCGTCTGATTAATGCCTAGCGTTTTTTACAACATTGATTCTGAGCATTACTTTAATTTATGTAAAGTATGTAATTCTTTAAACAAGCATGTACAAATGTCTAAATTAATGTAACATTTTTTAATAATAATAATAACAACAACAATAATAATATGTAAAATTTGTTAATTTCCTTTGATTTGTTATTTTTTAGTGAGTACAATTTGTTATATTGTTAAAAGAAAAAATATATTATGTACCCCAATAATTTAGGAACAAGATAAAGAGTGAAAAAAAAATGTAATCAGTGACCTACATAAATGGGAGCCCTAGGCGGTCTCTTACTTCATCTATACTCAATGTTGACTCTGTCAACGCTTGATATATATTTACCAAAAGAGTGTTGTTACAAATAGTTTTTTTTTTCCCTATAGGCAGCATTATACATTCATATTTCACTAAATAACATATATTATATATAAAAAAATCAAAATACGTACGGACTGAAATGGAGACTAAATAAACACATTAAATAACATCCTCCTTATATATATAAAAAATCAAAATACTTATGGATTGAAATGGAAACCAAAGAAACACATTAAATAACATTCTCCTTTGGATGGAGGAGCTCGGTGGACTTGCCTCGGGGGAGTTGCGCGTATTCATTTAGAGGATGATATTTTATCAATTACGACGTGACACGATGGTAAGATCAAGTTGGTTTGAAGTGGTAGAAGCCTTTTCTACCATTTCTCGATTGTGGCTCACTATCTTGTGTTTATATTTGTCTTATTTTCTTTTCTCAAATTCATCTTATGACTAATTCAGACATGCTCTTTTGATTTACAATTTCTTAAAAAAAAACTATTTTTCTTTAGAAAATAGTTTCCCAGGTTTTTTTAAAAGAGTAGAATTTCTCATAAATTCGAGGGCTTTTTTTATTTTTAAGTCTCCATGAATTATATGATTCAGTGATTCATCTATCACTTCTTCATATTTTGATTTAAGTCCCTAGATTTAAATGATATGTTTTTTTTTAGTCCTTCCTAGGAATTTATCCCTAAATTATTTGATTTTCTTTTTAATTCCTGGGAGAGACTAAAAAAGAACATGCTCATTAAATCTGGAGACTTAAACCAAAATATAAAAATATAAGATATCAATTACTAAATCATATAGTTTACATGGACTTAAAATTAAAAATCCATAAATTCTATTATAAAGGGCACATGACATGTAGGGCGTGCGTCAACTCCCAAGTAAATCGAGGTTTTATTAACTCTCATTTTCAGTGGGTCCTATATTAATTAAACTGTATATATCTCATTTTGTGGACGGGATTCAAGATGAAATAAAATACTGATTAAAAATTGGTTCATTGAATTTAATACAGTTGGATACCACAAAGTTTGTGTGGTTTGTTGTGACACGTGACTGTGTCTTAAGTCCCACGTGATTTATGTACTTTTTAGTATTTTATAGGGCTAGTTTGGTTTTTTTTTTTTTTATAAGTTATCATAATTTTAAAAATAAATATATATTTTTTATTATTTAAATTATTAAACTATAAAAAAAGGGATAAATACTAATTTTTATCTTTAGTTGAAATAAAATATCATTATTTTATTTTAAAATATGAACAATTATTCCCACTTTCTTTTAATTAAGAAAATAATATGTTTAGCTTGTATGCGACTCCATCCATATCCCTCATCAATTTTCATGTATTAATAAAATATATTCACTCATTTAAATACATATTGTCATAAAAAATGAAGTATACCATGAGAAACGCTAATATTTTTTTTTTTTAAAAAAATATATATTTTTTTTTATAAATTAGTATACACTGGTTATTACAGTGTATAATGTGCTATCATGATTTATAGGTGCCGAGTTTATGAGCTACAGACAAGATTATAAAATGCATTGAGTGTATGAGAGTTGTTCCGTTTATAACAAAGTGGATAAATTGTTTGGGTGTCACTATTTGCACCCCTCAAATCTAGAAGCATGCCCTTCTAATTTGAAAACCCCACATGCTTAAGTATTTTTCTTTAAATATATATATAATTACTCTAAATGAATACCACCATAAAAAAAAAATTACCACAAAATAAAAAATTCCAAAAAGACACAAATTCAAAATAAATTAACATAAAAAAATCACAAAATATTTTACTAAAAAAATTAAATATACATATAAAAAAGATGTAGGGTGCCTGAAATGGGGGCGTTCAAAACAAGTACAAGGGGGCATTATTTCCATCCCATTAATTATTCACCCCACCTCTTCAAAAAATAAAAATTCATTTTATTTTTGAAAGGTGAGATCCCACCCCGCCGAGTTCCAACAACAAAGACAGAACGAGCACCTCCCGTCTTCACATGACTCTCTTCTCCCTCTCACCGAAGGTCAGGCTGGGAGAGGGAGGATAGGGTCCACTCTGGTGAAGACGGACGAGTCAGTGACTTGGTGCTCATTCTTCTTTGTTGCTACTGTTTGTATTGGACGAGTGGGATCTCATCTTTAAAAAAAAAAATGAATTTTTATTTTCTATTGGGGTGGGGTGAGTACTAATGGGGGTGGAAATAACCCCCCCCCATCCCAATCCATATAAGGGGCATGTTAGAAGTTGGATCCGATGGGATCAGAGTCCGACCCGTTTACAAGACCGCCCATGTGTTAGAACGGCCCTCACTCAACTGCAACTTGCCTTTCAATGGCAAGTTCCAAGAAAGTGAGAGAGAGAGAGAGAGAGAGGGTTATCCGAATCCCGAGAGTGGGTCTCCTCTGTTAATCAAATCTCTTTCTCTCTCTCTATATATATATATAGACACATACACACACGTAGGAGTACATATCAGAAGTTATTCCATTCATCAAGGTTTTGGTTTTTGAACCCAAGTGAATACAGGTCTGCTTTTCAGATTCATTTTTTTTTTTTTTATGTCATTGTATTGTATTATTGAATATCTCGGTTTGTATCTTCAGATCTGTGACTGTTATTCACTCTTTGTTTGCAATTTCTATTGCCCCCAGTTGAGTTAGTGTTATCATAATTTTGAGGTTTTATTGTTTTTAATGTTGCATTGGTTTTTTTTTATTTTTTATTTGGAAGGCATTGTGTAGTTTTGAATTTGTTTCTTTTTTCAGTCGTAGAACTTCTTGATTTATCCAAAAAGGGGAGATTTTTGGCCAACTTGGTTGATTTGATGGGAATTCTTCTTTTTTTTTTTCTTTTTTTTTTTTGGGATGCAATTCTTTGTAGATTTGGGTGTTTGTTTATCTCCTCAAGTTCTGTTTTTTCTAATGTGATTCAGGTCTTCATTGAAACTAAATTCTTTCCGATTAGACATTCTCTCTTCTAATTAATACTATAGCGACCGTGCACTCCATCGTACGCCCCGTTTAAAGACCGTCCGATCGATGGACCTCGATCGGACGGTCAATTAAAAAAAAAAAAAATCAAAACCACCTCGAAATCAACCCCCGTCTCTCTCTCGCTGTCTCTCTCTCTCTCTCTCTCTCTCTCTCGAAACCACTCTCTCTCTCTCGTCGACCCCCGTCGACGACGACCGTGACCCTCTGACCCCCTGCCGACGACGCCCTTCCGACCACCCCCGTCGACCCCCTTCCGACGACCCCCTTCCGACCCCCTCGACCCCCTTCCGACCCCCTGCCGACACACACGTAGGAGTACATATCAGAAGTTATTCCATTCATCAAGGTTTTGGTTTTTGAACCCAAGTGAATACAGGTCTGCTTTTCAGATTCATTTTTTTTTTTTATGTCATTGTATTGTATTATTGAATATCTCGGTTTGTATCTTCAGATCTGTGACTGTTATTCACTCTTTGTTTGCAATTTCTATTGCCCCCAGTTGAGTTAGTGTTATCATAATTTTGAGGTTTTATTGTTTTTAATGTTGCATTGGTTTTTTTTTATTTTTTATTTGGAAGGCATTGTGTAGTTTTGAATTTGTTTCTTTTTTCAGTCGTAGAACTTCTTGATTTATCCAAAAAGGGGAGATTTTTGGCCAACTTGGTTGATTTGATGGGAATTCTTTTTTTTTTTTTGGGATGCAATTCTTTGTCCCCTTTTTTGTAGATTTGGGTGTTTGTTTATCTCCTCAAGTTCTGTTTTTTCTACTGTGATTAAGGTCTTCATTGAAACTAAATTCTTTCTGATTAGACATTCTCTCTTCTAATTAATACTATAGCGAATGCCAATCTTTTCCGTCAAAAAAAAAAAAAAATTTATATGACAGTGCTTACATTTTCTGAATGAAACGCAGAGAAAGTTTTGATCACTGTAAAAATTTATCTGCGAGTGTTTTATTATTATTATTATAAATATTGAGAATTCCAACAATAGAGACATCGCCGTGTCTTGTAATATCGAAGATGTGATTTGCAATATTGTGGGATTTGCAATATTGTGGGGAATCAGATCAGCTGAATTCCTCATAAGATAAAATGAAATTTTTAATTAAATTTCAGCTTATACCGATGAGTAGGTGGAGTGCATCTACCTGTTAGGTTGTTTCTCGTTTTAAACTTCTCTTGATTGTGACCAATTCCAACAGTTTATGACATGATCACCACTGGTTTATGCTCTACTTTATATCTTAGATTTATATGTGATATTTATACTCTTTCTTTTCGCCCTCATTAAAAAAGAGATCACTCAGATTGATTTAGTACTAGTCATACAACAAGATAAAGTCTGGTTTGCTCAGGCAAAATTAAGATTGAATTCATCAATGAAGTTTTTATTTCTCACATTGTTAAATGAAACGATTGATTTGCTTATTGTGAGTCATATTACAGTGAATAACATTGTTTTCATGGTGTTATCCCAGATACAATTTGCCATTGCATGTTGGCTTTCATGTTGGGTCTTCTTTATCACAATTACCAGATGACCATATAATTTGTTTCTTCTATGGAATTTTTAGAGATCGGTGGACTGCGTGTGATCTTTTTTTTGCTTGGTATGTGATCTTAATGTTGTTACACTATCCACATGATTTGATTCTGCAGGTCATAAGATAAAAATCGTAAAAAAATGGCAGCAAGGACACCTGGTTTGATCGCTTTGTTTGATGTTGATGGGACCCTCACTGCTCCAAGAAAGGTATCATTAGTTATATTTAATCTTTTGCTGGTAATGCCATGTTGTCACTAACCGGTGTCAATTTCATTAAATTTTCAATATATATAGTTTGTGCTCCTGTTGCATATTTTTCAATCAATCCATATCTTTGCAGGTAGTAACTCCAGAGATGTTAAAGTTCATGCAGAAACTTCGAGAGGTATCTATTATTTGATTCGCTCTTTTGATCTCTTTGAGGAACATATGATATAGAAATGCTTGATCAGAGAAAGTGTTTCTTCCCTCATTTTTTCTGTCTATGATGGCAGGTTGTCACAGTCGGTGTGGTCGGAGGATCCGATCTTGTGAAGATATCCGAGCAGCTTGGAAGTGCAGGTTTCAGTTTTCTACCTTTTACTACCTCTTGTAATTTGACATGCAGAGAGACCATGTGGACATAACTCTAAATTCCAAGTGCCTTTGTCTAGTCACATTGTTTGGCTCTGCCAATGACTCTCTTAGTATAGGAGGAAATGCAAGAAGAATTTCGTTCAGATTGTTTTATTCAAATGCTATGGTAACAGCAATTAAATGATGCCATAATATATAATTACACGTTCATACATGTACCCCACTGAATAAATTACTGATTATGTTATTTTAAAATATTTACTAATTAGAAGCTTTAGTTTGAATTTCTAATTTTCTTTTATTTATAAGATCTAATAGCTTTGATTTTTTACTTGTTTTGCAGTTATTAATGACTATGATTATGTCTTTTCTGAGAATGGCCTTGTTGCTCACAAAGATGGGAAACTTATTGACACTCAGGTTTTTACTCATCTTATAGTCCCCAGCAGTTTTACCTGTTACTTTGAGATTAGTACTCATGTATGTTGTAATGCATTAAAGCCAAGAAAATATAATCCAAAACCTCATCAATGGTTGGAATCCGATACTGGCAATCTATTTTAACATATATTAAATTTTATGGATTCATTAGCTGCACAGTTCAAAACAGAAATTACATATGGGGATTTCATGTGGAGAACTCATTAACAGTTTTTATTGGAATAATTCATTCTATAGAAGCATGAATCAAACATCACTTCCCATAAATAAAAAAATCAAACATCTGTTCATAATTTTGAACATCACAGATATTTATGAACAAAAAAAGGATAGCAGACCAACTTACTGGTTTACCAATATGGAGCTGCAGAAGCTTTTTATGCAGCCAATTTACGGAATTTAAACATTTCTTGTGGATCGGCTCTATTTATTAAATTACTAAACTACATGGCTGATTCATAAGAGACTCAAGCATATGAGAACTAACGTAATTTAACTGTGGGATGCATTGAAGTTGGAATTTTTCTTCTTTTCTCTGATTTAAGTTTCAGTATTAGACCGTAGCATTATTATAAGACTATGTTGGCAAAAAAAAAAAAAAAAGACTATGTTGGCATTATTGTAGACTATGTTATATGTACATTTTTTTTCTTAATTATTCCAGGTTCCCTACTCCACAGCATGGCTAATGTTGTGCATTTGAACCCCTGAGAACTTTTCACTAAATGAAAGAAAATAAAGTAATTTTAGATTGTGGGTGGGCAATTGCATATAAGTTGTGGCTGTCTTTTGCAAAGTCATGCCTCAAAGTCAAAACTAAAGCCTGTCAAATTTAGCATTTGATAGTAGCGGTTACTCTCAGGATCATATAACAGGAGCTTGGCTCACAAAAAATCTTCTGGTGAACTTTGGACCACCTATTTGGATGAACCATGCCACTCATAGGCCAATATTTAAAGCTTAAGAGTGGATTCCTAAGATCATCCAAACTGACGGTCATCAAACAGCCAAAATCAATTTTGAAAATGCAATCTCTTGTAATTCTGTAGTTCCCTCAATCTCACTTATTTCCTTTTATGGTACAGAGTTTGAAATCATTCCTTGGTGAAGAAAAACTAAAAGTAAGACCTTTCCATGCTATGTATATCACTTTAGAAGAGTTATGTATATGTCATAATGACATTGTTGGGTGCTTATGTAGGAGTTTATCAACTTCACACTTCATTATATTGCTGACTTGGACATTCCGATCAAAAGGTTTGTAAAGATTATTTTGTTTTGGAAATACACACACTTTGTGGTTCATATTAAGGATTTCCTCTAATTTCGTGTCCAGGGGAACATTCATCGAGTTCCGCAGTGGAATGATTAATGTTTCACCAATTGGAAGAAATTGTAGTCAAGAAGAACGAGACGAGTTTGAAAGATATGATAAGGTATGAACTGTGCACAAGCTAAAAATGGTATATCCAGTTAACAAATGTTCCTTGACAGAAGAAAATAAATAAGTCTTTTTTTTGCTAGATTTACAACGTAAGGCCGAAAATGGTTTCTGTGCTTCGTGAAAAGTTTGCTCACCTTAATCTATCATTTTCCATTGGTGGGCAGATAAGCTTTGATGTAAGTATACTTACCTCAGTTCACACATAGTTGTTGAAACAAAAAAAGATGTTATTGATTATATTTTTCTCCTTAATCATGATAACAGGTATTTCCCCAAGGTTGGGACAAGACATACTGTTTGAGATATCTTGAGGACTTTCAAGAAATCCACTTTTTTGGAGATAAAGTGTACAAGGTAATGTCTTAAAAACACAATTTCTCCTTACTACAGTTAAACTGGAGCTTCACCATTAAAATCCATCGAGTAGAATAAGTGAATAGCGAATACACACCCTACTTTAACATTGGAACATCTGTGCCTTCCAAGCAGCCGTGTCACATTTATTCGGTTTTTTTTATAACTTAAGCAGTTCACTTTGTTTTTAGTGTTTCTCCCATTTTTTAGCATAATCTAATTCCAAAAATGGACCCCCACAAATTCTTTTAAGAGAAGTTTGTCAACATCCTACTACTTGTAACATGATTGATTGACCTAGTTCAGCTTAATTGTAAGTTGATCAAATGATTTCATGATAGGATTTAATAACTAACAAATTATTTCTTTTACACAGGGAGGAAACGACTTTGAGATTTATGCATCTGAACGCACCATCGGTCATGCAGGTTTGTTACCTCCCATTTCCATTATATCATAATAATATTATTGAAAGTATCATTGGCATGGCTTTTGCTTTTCTACATCAAAATTTCCATTTTAGATTAAATTAAGTCCCATGTGAATTTCTTTCTACAGTAACCAGCCCAGAAGACACAGCAGAGCAGTGCACAGCCCTCTTCCTGAACAAGTAAACCGGTGATGCCCGATAGTGGCCAACGATTTTATTTTTAATTTATCACCGAATAAACTAATATGTATGATCATTTTGAAATACCAGACTGAGAACTCTGTTTAGAATTGTGATTTTAAATTTCATGATAAAGGAAATGGGAATCAACAAGGGGGAGAGACATAAACTCCCATTTTACACCTGTATTAGGATTTGCATCTCACTAACAAGTGGTGATCTTAAACTCGTGTGATCTACACATTGCATCTGAATTTATATGAACAGGATCCAATATTCATAGAGAAGCACCTCTGTGATCTGTACAACAAATTCCAATGTGAACATCTTTGTAAAAGAAAAGTGGAATGGTGGTTTCTACATCCTTTACATGCATAATAATGTCGTATTATATGTATAGGTGTTTTTTTCTATAGCTGGAATTGGGAATTGTAAGACGTCTTCGGGTGTATCGGGTTTTGTATACCTGGGAGTTGGAATTACAATTGCTCGAGAATTACCTGGGAATTGTATTGCAATGTGCATTTTATATAGGATCAGGAATTGTTTTGGATTTTCAATTCCATCAATTTCTGATTTAAGAATTTTTATAATTCCAATTCCAGTTCCAACAAAATTCTTTAAATAACGATACAACAATCGGTTCCGGAAATTCAAATTATAATCCCATTTGCTTCCAACTTTAATCTTTCAAAACCAAAGTGAATACTTGAAAAGGAGGGTTATAAGAAAATTCAGGCCAATTGTTTTAGGGACAGTCCTACGTGCAGTACATGCTTCATGTAACAAAATATGTATATTAAAAAAGGGAAAAATCCATATAACCCCATATAAACTTCCATGTATCCATATTGCAACATGTATTTCATGAATATCCATATGACCCTCTAGAAACACATAGTTAAATCCAAATAATCCCTTAAGTTAAAAATCTCTTACCAAAATTAGAATATTCTAAGAATATTCCGTTATGTTAACTGAATGTTACAAAAGAGTCCTCTTACACAGGCCCCACTATTTAGGCCCCATTCACAAGCTCTATGACATTATCTCATTCGTTGCTCTGTTGATTTAAAAAAAAGTTAAGAAGACAAAATACAATATTACCCTCATTTAAAACCCACGATTTTCTCCTTCATTAAATCCATCTCCATCTTAGCATATCAACATATTCAATTCATTTCAAGAAATCTATTTTTTTTCAAAACCAATAAAAAAAAATCATTAATTACATTTATGAAAACATAATTGAAATTCAAATTCTCTAGGGTTTATTAAAAAGAAACTGAAAAACGAAATCATTCAAATAACCCATTTCATCAAAAACAGCAAAACAGACCAAATTTTTGTTTGCGGCCTCTCATTCAACCAGAAAACAATGACAATAAGGAATAATCAACGTTTTTTTTAAACACTGTTGTTAATTTGTAATTTTTCGATTCCAATCATCAAACAAAGTATTTGTGATAGATGTAATTTTTTTTCAATAAATGCAAAAATGAAACACAAATCACAGTATAAAATTAGAGTCCGGAATAAAATTTTGTTACATTTATAAAATGTAACTTATTTTTAACAATAAATTGCATTTTTTTTTGGTGGGTCACAATAAATTGCATTAAAAGTCAGTTACATTTGTAAATATAACCGACTTTGTTTATATAAAGCAATTAAAGTTAGTTACATTCCACAATATAACCGACTTCCAGATATAATTGTTAAATAATTTAAAGATCAAACGCTCCAGATTTAAGGCTGTCAGATTTAACATCTAGCACCAACTTCAATTAAAAAAACTATAACAAATGCAAAACAAACAAAAAATAACGGCCCGCACCTGAATCAATAAGCATTGGAACGACATCCAATCGTTCAATTATGATTTCTAATCTGATCGGAGACTAAAAAGTTATCCGAAAAACAAATCAATGCTTGAAAAACATCTAGTCCTCTCAAAAACAAATTAATGCTTGAAAAACTTCCAATCCTCCAAAAAACAAATCAATGCTTGAAAAACCTCCAAAACAACCTTCTGATCTGGTTCTATATGTTCTTAAAAAAAAATGTTGTAAAAGAGTTGTAACAAATGCAAAATAAGAAATGTGACCCAAATACAAATTTTATTTTAGGTGGAGAAGAAAAAGAAGTCATAGATGGACAGGCAGATCATGTATTTTTTTTCTTCTTATAAAGCAAAAGAGAGAAAAGAGAGAAACTATTAATTATAAAAAATCATGGGATTTGATCCTTCAAGCAAATTCAAAATCATGACACATCAGCCATTGTAACCAACTCCTTGATTATGAGGAGTAATTATTGAAAAAGACATAAATGACAAAATAGGTATTAACACTTGTGCTACCTCGTGAGGCTTATATGGAGCATGTAAAATGAGGTTTATGAATCATTATTGATTACAAAAACATTATCCGATTAAACCCTTGTATTCAATGAAAAATTCAAATATATCCCTTGAAATGACAATTTTATCCTTCATCTTCTTCCTTAAATTTCTCACCTCTCGGCCACCACCAAACCCTCTCCACCACAAGATATTGTAACTCCCTCCTCCCTGCCAACACCACTGCCCACTCCCTCCTTCACACCATCACCACCACACCCCCTACACCCCCCAAACCACCACTAGCACTGCCCTCCCTCCTCCCCACCACCACCAACCCTCCACCACGGCACCATCCAAACTATCACCACCTCTAAATCACACCCCCCCCCCCCCCTCCCCCCGGTCTCTCATCCCCATCATCTCCATTCTTTCCTTTGCTACACCAAACAGTTCTATGAGATTGATAATCTCCAATTTATTTGTTGTTGGAGAGAGAGAGAGAGAGAGAGAGAGGGGGGGGGGGGGGATGAATGGGTAATGCAAAGGAAGAGAATAGCTTTCAAGGTTCCAACAATGGTGAGATAAGAGGGGACAGAAAGGCTTTTTAGGGGGAGGGGTGGTGGTAAAAAGTCATTTCACATAAATGGAACTAACCCAATGGTTAGTTTGACTATCAAAAAGACTGAACTGGATTTACTTTATGTTAGCATAGGGTTATATGGATATTCATGAAATTCAGGGTGTTATGTGGATATAAAGCAGTTTGTAAGGGGTTATATGAATTCTCCCCCCCCCCCCCCCCCCCCCCAAAAAAAAAAAAAATGAAGTAAGAACTCACTTATAGGAAAAGGTGAAAAATCACATCCTTTGACTTGTTCGAATATTGGACATTTATGCAGATTAGAAGAGAACAGATTCATACTACTCAAAATGCCAGAATCTGTTTAAGAAATCTACAACATACTTGTTCAAATTCTGCGTTGTATGGAACTCACGTCTGTTGACAAAATTATAGAGAGGACAAAAATGATCAAAAACCATTGGTGGATGGGATGATCAAGGAATGAAATGTAATCACAAGCCTCCCACACACACTTCATTCAATTTTCGGGGTGAAAAAAAAATGGAATCTTGTTCTCCAACTCCTGGTGTGTATGGTGTGATTATATTGCCAGAGTTCCTTCGATGATTTGGTCGTCTTCAGAATCGGAATGGGAGGAGGACTTGGGCTTCGACATGACCCGAGAGAAACCATAACCAAGAGAACTCCCACTTGCTTGGCATAGCTACAGAACAAGAATTCATCAGAGATATTGAGTTATGGATTCGCGGTTTCTAAGTTATTAAATAGAAAGAAAAGGATGTCATATTTCATGCACTCCCAAACAAAAAAACACACATTAGGACATAAATATTGGGATTATGATAAGTTATTGGTCACATATTCACGTGAACAAGCAAATTTTGAGTTCATTTCATGGTTAGAAGACATATTGGATTATAATGATTTCGTGAAATTGCCAAGATTTTCGCCAATAAAATAACACTGATGTACACATACCTCAGTGAGCTCAGAAAGGTGACGAGATCTAAATTCGTTGATGGTAGCTGCAATCTCTGATGTTGGCAACTTCACCTGAAAAGAATAAAAGGAGTCATGACAACAGAAGTATGAGTGAAATATCTATCCAAGCATATGACATGTTGGGATTGCCAAGCATAAGCCCCGTATTTTTACCTGTGCAAGAACAGCAGCTGCTAACTGTAGACTCGGTTCTAATGTCTCAGGAACAACCTTATGTTTCAGAAATCAATAGCAGTTAGACATAATTTGTTTTAAAAAAATTTATTTTTCAGAGAACTCCGGATCATTAAGTAATTTGTAAAAGACATACCGCAGTTGCACCCGCTTTCTCCAAATTGAGACCATGATCAACATCATGAGCACGAACAAAAGTCTTCACATTAGGAAAATATTTGCTTAGAGCCCAAACAGTTCTGTAATTTGCACCTGGAGTATCTAAAGTTATCGCTGCAGCACATGCTCGCTCAGCACCAACTTTGTGAAGAACCTAGTCCAAGTGCATGAAGAAAATATCATCAGGAACAATATTTATTGAAACATGCACAAATTGGAGATAGTCCAGTCACCTCTCGGCTTCCTGCATCCCCAAAGTACACGGGAAGGTCAAGCGCACGCCCAACTGCAACTCTGTCACTGAGATTGCATGGAGATACAAGAGAATCAGATTTTATGTGATTATCCAAAAGCAACATTACCTATAGAGATATAGCAAATTAACATTAACATCATCCATAACCGTTGAGAGATAGAGAATTATCATCCATAACTGTACTCGCTCACCAAACCATGGCTGCCAATAATTTCATGTGCAAGTGTAAACTTAGTATCAGTTCTCTTACATATGCCAATCTGCCCAATAAACAATTTCCTTAGTGTTTCATTGAATAGTAAACACTAGCATATCATAAGCAATTATGTTTAATTGAACAAGAATAGCTTCTCCTAAAGTTTAGCCAAATGGTCAATTGATGTCGGAGAAAACAATCCACATCCTAGCTCAAATGAAGGTGAAATAGTAAATTGTAAAAATATAAGGAATGTTTATTATCGAAAACTATGCAAAGACGCACAAACTTGGAAAGTGAACAAGGTTATCTATAAGCAAGCCTAGAGTCCTCAACACCAGTTTGCACTGCATTTTTTTTTTTTTTGACATACAACAGTAGACCAGCACCCTTTAATTAGATTAAGGAAGGGGCCCAAAGGGAAACTACAACAGCAAAACAAGAAAATAAAACCAAAGGAAAAAGAACCCAGCCAGTAGAGGAGAACTCTACTGAATCAAAGGCCAAAAGAAAATTTCAGACTACCCCCGAATCCGTAATCTCCCATCCACCACAGAGATTAGAGAAGCACCAGCACATTGTTTTCACTTTGGGTGAAATGTATTACAGTTTATATGTTCTGATAAATTGTGCATGGGCATTAAATATTTTAAGGGAAAAACCTAGACACTGATATTTAGGTAAATCTTGCTTACCTCCCCTCAGGTTTTAAAAATGTACACTCCCCTCTCCTGGTAGATCATGAAAATTTTCATATACAAAACATTCAGAATTACGCTTGAAATGACCATATTTTGCCCAATGAATTGAAAATTGAATTTGTTCAAAAGATCTACACTTACATAAAAACGCATTCATATAAAAAAAATGCATAAACTTAAAATTTGAAATAGTATTTTTGTAGGACATAACGAACCGATTTCTATAAATTGATTATTATTGATGTATAACTATAGTCTATAAAGCATGCATATTATTAAGAGTTTCAATTTCTTAAGTTTTTTTGGGTCCAGATCACATTTAATGGTTTAGATTTTTAAGTACATGAGTTATAAACGAATGGTGACTTGGAAGGTTAGAAGATTTATGTAACCGCCAATGGTCTAGGTGAAAATCTGCCCAAATTTTAATTCACAAAATAATTTAAACAGGTTAACTGATTGGTAATATGCCACATATATCAACAGTGGTCTGCAACATCTCAGAAATGAGTGATATTAGCATTACTGAGAAATCAAAACTTAACATTGCAAGATAAAGCAAAAGGTACCTTCTCACATCAAGAGCAACAAATGGAATCAGTCGCTCAGAGAGGAGCTGGGCAATGATCTGATGGGTAAAGAATGATCATAAATTACATACTGTAAACAAGGTATTAGGTTGGTCGAAAGTTTCTGACATCATGAACAAACCTGCCCAACTCGTCCAAATCCACATAAAATAATATGATCTTGCAAGTCATCCGTCTGTCAAAGAACAAAATCCAAAATAAAATAATCATACAAAAATCCACTTTGTTTAGTCAAAACATAACAGAAATTTACTTAATATTTTATTAAACAATTGATATTTATTTTATATTAATTTACCATGCAAATAAAGCAGAACTTCTGATCGAAAGAATTTAATATTGTCTGATTATGAAGTAAAAGGGATGCAGCATCTACAAGGGGTGGCACAAGTTTTGAGCAGAGCAATGAAAAGGCTTCAGCTGTATTTATCATTCAAGTGTCTTATGTAGCTCGACTATACAGCTAAGTTTAGGCGGAACTCTACATCAGCCTTTATGCATCCTCGCAAATTAAGTATGATGATATACTCAAATTTTCAATGCATATCAATCACCAAATGTGAAATGGACGGACTAATTTCTCACACATTTCACTGTACTGATAGAAGTTTCAATAAGAAAAGAAAGCATTTATTGATCTGAGGTCATTGGGAAAGGAAACTTTCCCATGTGGACAAATTGATTTAACTTCAGAAAGTAGTAAGTTCACCTCACTCTCTACAGGCAAAAGGCTTCGCACATCATGTTGCTCAAATCGAGATGCAAGCAGCTGACCTCCAGCTGCTATATATGGCGTGAGCGCCATTGATAGGCCAACGACTAGAAATAGCAGTGAGGAGAGCTGAGAAGACATTATACCCTGCATCCAAGAGATGATGAAAGTTAACAACATATATCAGGCAGTTTTTGGATGTAATTCTAACACATGCTAAACTTTACTGAACTGCAACTCTGAC
This sequence comes from Acorus gramineus, assembly GCA_030737835.1. Classification (NCBI taxonomy): domain Eukaryota; kingdom Viridiplantae; phylum Streptophyta; class Magnoliopsida; order Acorales; family Acoraceae; genus Acorus; species Acorus gramineus. The sequence continues at coordinate 11,668,737 of CM060857.1, forward strand.
CGAAAAAATAAGAGACTATTCTTGATTCAGAACCAACACAGTGGAAATAAAAGATTGAGAATAAATACAAACGAAGATGGCACTAGAAATGCAGTGCGGAGCATTACTACAAGACTACATATAAAAATGATAACTTTGTCCATATGTTGCATTAAATACAATTAAGTAAACCTGATTTGTAGCTTCCCCGAATGCCACAAATGCAAATTCTCCACCTGGTGCAAGAAGAAGGCCAACTCTGATTGCAGCTATGCTTGAAACGCCAAAAATCCTACCTACTAAAGCAACAATTAAAGTTTTTCCAGCTATCAAGACACTTAGTGTCCCCAGAACAACTGGAAAGTTCGACATGAGAAGCTTCGGATCAATGGACATTCCAACCTACAGTCAGCCAACAGTGATTTCAAATATAGTGTGGACTGATAAAAACAGCAAATCCAATAATACGAAAACTATCCAAAACCACAAAAGATGCACGTAAAAAAATGTAAGATGCCAAATTCAAGAAGATATTACATCTCTTTTTCAAAAATACATAGTACATACACACATTTATATATGTAGACAAGAATGCTTATGTTCATAATTCTGAAGAAGATACACACATTTATATATGTTGACAAGAATGCTTATGTTCATAAAAACATGAATTCCCTTGCAAGGAAACTGAACAGCAAAATTTGCAGAACCTATGAATTGAATATTATTATTGATAATGAAAGCAAGCAGTAGATTCCCTAGATAATAAACCTTTTGCACATAGATGAACATATATTAGACAGTAAAACAGCATGAGTGAATGCTCTTTGATGCATATATGAACACTGAGGGCTGACAAACCCCACTACAATACATTAACACAATGGATTTTAAAATAATAATGATGGGCTTTTCTCTGTGTTGTTATGGTATCTACATCTTAGACAAAAACCTAAATCAAGTTCACATAAACCTGAAATATCACAATCACTCACTATCCCTCTGAAGTAAGTTATTTATTTTTCATGTTTTTGTATAGGGGCATATCTCAGAATACAGTGAGTTGACTGCTATAATCTATATAAATTTAAATTATATACCATGGACATGCAGGATTATTTTTCATTAACGTAAACATACTTCAGAAAGTTCTACTACACTGCCTTTAGAATGGCATGGAAACTATAGTAAGCCCCCAGCCACATAACTGTCTAAGGACCCAGAACATAAACAGGACAAAGAATAGGCACCTTTGTTGAGATAAACAGCACAAATATCTAGAGATTCATTTTGAAAACAATTCGGTGCCTACATAATCCATTAGTAAAAATGAATCTGAAGCACATCAAGATTAGGTCATGCACTGTCCAGAATAAAAAAGAATGAATGACAATTATGGTAAACATGACCTAAACAATGTATACTTGTAGATGGAGAGAATATAAAAAAAATGCATTCGAGCCACCAACCATACACCCGATAATATACACATCAGTTGCTTCAGTGCATAAAAGGATATTATGAGCATAAAAAATATTGCACATTATACTTACTGTCATGAAAAAGAGACCTAGCAAAAGTCCCCGGTATGGAGCAATATCTGATTCAACTTGCAGGGAGAATTCGGTCTCCGCCAGAAGAAGACCAGCCAAAAATGCGCCCAATGCCATGGAAAGCCCAGCCTGTTAAAAACAGAATGGCAAATGATTGCAAGAGGAATATTAAAAAAATTTGCAGAAAATTAGTTGAATAGTATTCACATACCCTAGCTGTGAGGAGACTAGTTCCAAGTATAACAAGAAGAGTATTAGCAGAAAAAATTTCTGCATTTTGATTCTCCGCGATTTGTTTATAGATTGGCCGGAGCAACTGTCAATCGCAAGACCAGCCAAGAAATTTAGTCCAACTATAATTTGTACCTTGAAGAATTAACACTAATATAAAATAAGGTCTGAATATACACAGGATGCAATTGTCTACATTCTTATTGACCAGAAACTTGGTTAATTTTTCTGTGGACCAGGTATCATAGATTTAGCAACCATATGTTACACTGGAACCCAAGGAGATATGCATTGAACTCAGTCCTTGCAGATGGCAATAGCCAGAGCAACAAAATGAGGACCAAATGTTTACAGGAAATAAAGTAACACCCCCTCCCCCTCCCCCCCCAACACAAAAACTTCTTGAAAAGATAACCAGATTTTACCAAGCGCCCTCCCGCAATTATGGCAGTAATTGCGACTATAGCTTTTACAGCAGCAATTCCAAGAGCTTCTGCTATGGCTTGAAAACCAACCTATTGGAAGAAAAAGATGTTAATGATGACAACATTAACCCAAAAAAAAAAAATTTGCAAATCCACATACAGGAGACACAATCACCACAAGCTTGCCGCATAAACCAAGAACACGATATGCAACAAAAGAACATGCCATTTTAACACTCAGGGTTTGAAATGCACAAAGCTGAGATGAAATTTGTTTAAGTTCAGCTAAAATTTAATTTCAATATAAACAGTGGAGGCATCGTCTGTGAAGAATTTCCATGTATACCACAGTTTAAAGTTTAATGGCAATATAAAAAGTTGGAGCATAATGTGGATTTTCTTCCATAGATATGAAAATTTAATGTCAATATAAGCAGTGGGAGCAAGGCATGCAAGATAACTAAACTACCTTCCACCTTCAAGCAAACACTAAAAATTTATAAGTTTTTGAATTTCTGGATGGGGTCAGAAATAAAATCAAGACAACCTCTCGCTATTTGGATACAATTGCCAAAAAAAAAAAAAAAAACAAGAAGAAGAAGAAGGAAAAAGACAGCCGTATCAATCTAAACTTATATGACCATAAGTTGGAGTTGTGTGTGTGTGAGAGAGCGTGAGAGTGAGAGATGTTACCCCTCCTTTTGAAGAATTAGGTGAAATAAGAGGTATAAGTATCAGCAAAACCACCACTGCCAAATCCTGATGGGAAACAAGAAAACATTCATCAATTTTGAAGAATCTAAACAGATACACAGCAGAAGCACTTTCATGAAAGGATATTGTATCTCTCCCAGAATGAGTAAACAAACATGAAAAGTAGAAAGGCCAGAGCCCAGATATAGGAACTTGGTTTGAAATGATTTATTATGTTTCTATAAATAATATGATTGTACGGGATGAAGAAGAGAAAAGGCAGCTCGTGCATGTATGTGCAAACATGTGTTCATATATGCATGCCGTCCAATGTATCAGTACAGTTGACAGATGTCAAAGAATGCTACCCTCAATTTTGATAAATGGAAACGTATCACAACGAGGGACAGTTACCTGGAATAGGAGCACAGAGAAGGTAGCACGCCCATGGCGTGAGGTGCTTTCTCCTCGTTCTTGAAGCACCTGTACAACAGGTTCCAGTGAATCTCACAGATGCATAACCATCCGTTACACTAGCATGACCACTTTATCAATTGAAACGTAAATCTATTTTCCATCCTAAGTAACAGAAATATCAATAAAATCATCAAAGATGAAGCACAATAACAAAATATAGCTGCAAATTGTATGCAGCTAGCCAATTGGAAAGAGACAACTTCCTTAAGTTAGAAGATGAAACTCCTTATAGTGGACTGATTTCTTCTGAATACTTAACAGCACATTTACTTTATCAAGAAGAAGGCAAAATTCAAACATAAGATTAAGAAGTGGAATGGGGATTATTTCAAATCATCACGCGTGAGAGAAATCCACCTTCAAAGAATATAAATTTGATAGGTCAGAGAATAACCTGCAAGACAACGGCTGTTGACGATAGAGCCAGGCCATTCCCAACCACAATTGCGGCAGGACCAGGTAGCCCAGAAACATAGTGTGCAACCACGCCGATCACTACAGCAGTCACTAGGACCTGAAATTTGCTACGTGCACTTCAGATCCGAGCAAATAAAAGAGGCACCACTTAAACAAGAAAAAGGAAATGAAGCTTGCCTATCACCTGGGCAGACCCTAATCCAAACACATATTTCTTCATGGAGCTCAATCTTTCCACCGAGAGCTGTAAATACAAAATGCCAATTGTACATGTTCAATAATATAAAACAAAAGTCCAGTAACTGGCAATATTACTGAAAATAAATCGGTCCAACTAATTCCACCTCAAGTCCAATATTGAATAACAAGAAAACAACACCAAACTCAGCAATGGCCTTTGTCCCATGCACATGGCGAATGATCGACAGACCAAATGGTCCAATCAAGATGCCAGCAGCGAGGTATCCGAGGACAGGACTACCTATATCCATCAATACAATGGCATGAATTTAGATCCAGGGAACCAGGTTTCAAATTCAAATTTGCATCGGCCTTAAACATTGTATTTGCTAGAACAGAAAGACTTGAAAGCAGCTATTGTATTTGCTGGAGTAGAAAAAAAATTTAAGAAGTAAATGATGTCCATCCAAAAGCAAAAAAAGAACAGTGGAAACAGTTTGGCCTGTAATTCTTTTAAAGATATCAGTTGAACAGTTCACTGCACATATATGGTTCCTAACCAATTATAACTATTGCCAGCAGAAACAGGAAAAAAAAATGCAAGGAAGATCAATTTATCTGTTACATGAACAAGAGAGTTTGCATGCAATATGAGATGATGAAACAGCTCTAGGCATAAATTTGCAATATTAATGTCAATTGAACAGATATAGAAACAACAAAAAGGAGATATATTATGGTTGTTCATTCAGATTTTGCATTACATGTACAGAAGGTGAAGGAGAAAAGTCTAACTTCCAATATTGATGAGAAAACTGGAAACAAAAAAAAGGTGAGAAAGGCATAGGGTAAAACAAATTTTCTTTTCTTTTCTTTTTTGTCTTTTCTTTCTTTTTGTATTTTTTAGGCCACAAGTCACATGACTGCACCACTATGATGTCAACTAGAATATATTAAGAACAATGTAACCAACCAAGAGACTAGCACATGTTTCCAAAAATGCAGTGATGAGGCTCTATCAAAGTTATCTAATCTAATTCACAGAAAAGTGGAGCATTTCAAGATGGTTGTGATGCAACCCTTCACCACTTTTTTGGAAACCTATGATACATTCCCTGTTTATTTAGTGTTTTTTATGTTTTAATGTCAGGGTGCATCCACCAGTTAAAAACATTTAAAAAGAAAATGAGACTGCTACTCTCAGGAAAAGTAATGAGTGTAGGAAATCAAGGTTTTGTTTCAAAATGCTATCCCATCATGAAAAATTTAGCTGTATATTACCTTATCATGCAATTTGACAGTTTTTTATTTACATTTTTTTTATATATATCGGAGGGACTCCCCGTGGCTGACCTTACGGTCGAGCTGGGAAGGTTACCTCTGCCTGTTTGCCCCGGTTCCACGGAAATTTTTTTTGAATAATCGCCAACAAACAGGTGGGTAAGTCAGCGCCAAGACTCGAACCCAGGACCTATTAATCAAAAGAAAACTGAATATTAAGTTTGTTCTGACTCCTGAGTTAGTTTAATAGGAATGCTGGCGTAATCTTCTTTGGAGGAGGGAAGGATAAGGGACGCAAGGAAGATTAATCTCTTCTTAATGTGGCAGAGGTAAAAAAAGATCTTGTGATTTTCAAAGATTGAGGTCCAGCTTTTCTATTGTTGGTTTTCCCATGCCATTAGCCAACAATTAAAGTTCTCCTCGCAAAGGTTTCATTGCTCATCAGAAGTGGAAATGGTGTAAATTGTGCTTTCCAAATAAGAACACTGGGGATTGTCCAATGAATTATCCACAGAAAAAATTCTTTGATCATTTCCACATTCCGAACAAAGAAATATAGGTAATCCTAAAGATGAGATATTTATAAGCAAATAAAATTAAAAAGGGCATCTTTGTTAGTCGTAAAATGAGCCTCACAGACTCACAGTAGAACATTGCTGCAGTGATCCCATAAATAACTGATAAGCTCACACCTACTAGTGTTGGTGTGGCATGTATAACATGTTTAAAAATAAAGAGCAGCATGTGTTATCTTACCAGTCAAAGCTCAAGACCGTTGAGAAATGAAAAGGCACAACACAAATGATATAGAAATCCAACCATGTGAACAAGAAATTGAATGAATTAGAAATTTGCATACCCCCGGGGATTTTCTGAAATATGGGCACAAATATAACACTTGCTAGCAGTAACCATAACATATCAAAAAGAGAAGCCTCTTCTTCATTGATCTGTTTATAAATGAGAGGGAGTCAAACAGGAATAAATCTGTGAACTCATAAAAAATTGAAATCCAATTGACAAAACAAAAGACATAGTTAGTCAAAATCTTCACAGGTCAACAGCACAATTAGGGAAGGGGGGAATGCACCTCTTGATGGGGTAATTTTTCAATTAGTCTCTTCAGTCTCTTGGGAACTCTCCTTATCTCTCTGACTAAGGGCTTGGCGGTTAATGTTACTTCTTCGATACCAGTAGCTATATCTGGCTGTTGAAGCAGGGGTGCACCCTTTTCTGTTCGGTTGAGAAACATGGCACTGTCACAAATTGCAGGTCATGTTAAAATAAATGTTCCTTATGAATAAAAAAAGTGCACAAAAGTTACAACCAGATCACCATTTACTGAGATTCCCTAACAGTTTGCATGCTAATTATTGAAAAATGCTATTTCTTTCTTTCTTTTTTTTTTTTTTTGAAGGAAAGATTTGAAAAAAAAAAAATATTTTGGTGAAATTCTAGGATCAACAACAATTCAAGTCATGTATAATACTACACATGTATATAAAGTTGGTCTCAGGCACAGTTTCAGTTTGTCAAAATGAATTGGACTGACTTTATAGAATAAACTCGACAACGCATGAGACAACGCCAACAAATTTTTTTTTTAATAATAAATGATGTCCAGAGTTGACAGCATAATCACTACCAAAACCATAAAATCAGGAGCACAGGTGGTTATTTTTCGGCAATGCATCACAATGTGTGTTAAGAAGCACCACAAAGCAATGCCTGTTCACAGTTTATTAATTTTCCAGGATTTAGAAGGCATGTTTGGTATTTTTAAAAGCAGTCAAACAGACATAAAACCTTAATCACTACCAAAACCGTAAAATCAGGAGCACTGGTGGTTATTTTTCCGCAATGCATCACAATGTGTGTTAAGAAGCACCACAAAGCAATGCCTGTTCACAGTTTATTAATTTTCCAGGATTTAGAAGGCATGTTTGGTATTTTTAAGAGCAGTCAAAGAGACATAAAACCTTAATCACCTCAACCGTACAAAACCACCAAACAATTTAAATTGTCTATATAGGTCTGACAGATGTGAATGAAGTAGGATGCAATAGACTAGGTTGACAGCCTTGTAGGCCTCCAGGGGAATTTATATGCAATAAAAGAGGTCATTCAGACATGTATCAACAAAACTTATGAATGCAATGATCATAACCGTTAGTGTGTAGGATGCTTGACAAATTGTTTCACTGCTCTATTCCTGTGTGCATGGAAAACTTGCTTACTCCCCAACTCATGAAATTTTACCGAGGCAGAAGATGCCAAATGATTTCACGAATTCACACCAATAACATATGACATGCAACTAGAAAGTATACTCCCCCAAGAAAACACAGGCTAGATAGTTGACAAAGTACTTACCCCATCCCAAGGAGTATTGCCCCAAAAATCAGCTTAGGGGCCAGATTCCTCAGATTGAGAACAAGACCATGGAAAACTGACCCCTGTGTAGATCCTTCCTCATCTACGTCAAATGAAAAGAATGACGCAGAGAAAAATCGGGATGATTTCTTCAACAATGCTTTTGGAGAACTTTGAGGAGCACTCTCTTTAGTAAGGTCCTGCTTCTTTGCTTGGAAAGTGCTCTTTGACCTCTCCACCTCAACTTCGGTTTCTTTAACAGAATCCACACCTAATTTCACATTCTCCTGATCAGTAAACTCATTTAATGGTTTCATCCCCTCAACATACTGCTCCTCTACATCAGGAATGTGATCAGAGAAACCCGGCACAGCATCAGCGGCCAGCACTTCTTCATCTCTCCCAATACTAATGCCAGGTCCAGCTCCTTGACTAATTTCATCTACAGCAGAAGTCTCGTCGATCAAAACCGGCTCTTCAGAAGCCAGAGCAATAGGTGCATCAACACTGAAGGACATTTTCTCCACCTTCTGCAAAGCAATCTCTGCATCGTTGACGTGTTTCGTAGCCTCAAGTTCATAAGCCATGGCCTGCTCTGCGAGGACCATTATATTCGCCACCTCCTCCTCTGCCCTCGAGGCATCCAGTTGAGACTTCTCGGCAATGACGGTCAACCTATCCACCTCCTTCTGAAGCTCAGCCTTCCTGTTCTGCACCCGCCTCAACTCCGCCTCACAGTTCATCAAACAGTCCCTACATTCTTGAATCTCATCCCGAGCAACCAAAACCGCCTCCTCTTCCTCCTCTCCACTCCACGTAGAATCTTCAAGAGCAGCCTCTTTCACAGCATCTAAAGCCTCGACCGCCAATTGCAGTCTCGCTTCGGCCATCGAGAACGCCATCGTGGCCTTCTGAACTGCTTCTTTCGCGTGGTCCTCTTCCCCGACCATCTCCTGAACAGCCGACAAGATGGAATTGACATCGTTCCAAGCACTCATAGCTTCGTCTTTCATTGCAATTGCCGCTTCCGATATACTCTGCGCCCTTTCTTCGAACATGGTGCTGTTGAGCCGAGCGACTTCCAGTTCCTTCATAGCCTTCTCAAGAAGCTCCCTCAAATCCTCCAACTGAGGCGTCTCTGCCTCTTCCCCCGCCGATCCTTTGCCCTCCGCATCAGAGGGAGGCCCCGCTCCCGAGCCATCAATCGAAGAAGAACTACTCGATCCCTCACCAGAATTCGTTCCGGAGAAATCAAGATTATGATTATTTCCCTTAATAAACGCTACCGAATCATTCGTTTGACACCGTAGAGGAACTAGTGCCCTCAAAGGCCTCAGTGAAACACAAGAACTAATACCGGCAACCCTGCTTGCCCTCTTCGGCGTCCATGGCCGATAGAACACCCTAGAATTCCCAAAAGAACCACGTCGGGAGCTCAGATCGGGACGGAGACGGTGAGAAAACGCATTCGCGCGTGGAAGACTACAAGCGAAGTCCATCTCAGCCTATCTTCATCCGATGCTCGGCGTTCCGGATTGTTCGCAACACAAAACGTCGTCGCTCGGGACTCTATTTCATCAGTCCATCAAGTGAGCTACTGAGAAAGGTTGATCAGATAACGAGAATAGAAAGACAAGCTATACTCACCAATGGAGGAGAGTTTCCTCAGTTGAAGCTCGAGTCGCCGAAATCCATGGCGCCGCCAAAACGATGAAGACGCTTTTTTAAAGGCGGGCCTTCCTCTCTCACGGTGGTTTATGGTTTTGGTGGTTTTTATTTATTTATTTATTTATTTTATGTCTGAAAAAATACATTAATTGTTTTTTCGAGGGAATTTGAAGCGGAGTTGACGAAGAGGGCCGTGAAGGCGTGAAGGATGGAGTGTGCAATTACGCAAGTACCCCTTGCATTTAACTTATTTACGGACGATCTTTTCGGAATCTTCGGTGAATGTACGGACGGAGATGCTTCAGTGTGTAAAGGGTGCGAAAGAAAATCTACCACGAGTCCAGCAATATCCACCGTTGGATGGATATAAGTCATGCCTCACCGTTGGATGGTTTGGACCGTCACTATCGTCGGTCCACCTGAAATGTATCCACTTTCACGGAAAAAAAAAATCTTGAGTTTTTCCAAAAAAATATTTAACCGTAAAATAAACAAATATCCAATATTTTAATAAATTCAAATAATATCCGACTTACTATCCATATTTATTATCTGATTAATCATAATTATAAAAATTTAAAATAATCGTACGTTTTACTATCACGATTTTCACACACACTGACACACATATATCTCGATTATATAGATATCCAAAAAAAATTATCCAACTCAAATTCGAAAAAATTCAACTGTAAAAATTAATATAAATTTAGGATAGAATATGGTATTAGTTGAAAGACTTGAGAAAGAATAAATAAATAAGAAGAATCAAGAATACTTTGTACCTATAGGGGAATACGGACCCCTGGGTAGCTTCAAAGGCCAATCATATACAAACCATATGTACCATGCAATGAGATATGCGTCATCTATATACGTAGCTCTAATATCTTTTAATGGTTGTATATTGACTAAACATGGTATTTGATACCGTTTGACAACAAAAATGATAGCAACACATCTATTATCAAAATAATTTTTAACCATCAAATAGTAGTTTAGCTATTCTATTTGAGAATGGACTTAACATTCAAGCAATTTATATATATATATATATATATATATGCTTTAACACGAAGGATTAATAATAAAAAATTGATATTTAAAAAAAAATGCACATTGTATGCCAAATGCCTACAACCAATGTTGGAAGGAACTGCTAGTGCTCTAAAAGGGAATAAAAATTGAGAATTTGAAGTGTTCTACTATTAAAAGGGAGGTTAGGCAGCCAGTCTACATCACCAAATCAGTAACAGTTGATGTCTAAATCAACAAATGATCATCCACAGTAGAGAATATTTATGAGGCTTCTCATGTAGGAATCACAGAACTAGATGCATTGGACTGGACTTCACAATGTTCATTTTTCTCCAAGTGGACTACAAAGAGTGTAGTAATTGAGGGAGACAATTCTAACATTAAGATGAAAGCTCCATGAAATCTTGTAACCTGGAAAGACTTGAATAAATCATAACTTAAGTCTTCGTTTTACATAGCAACTCAAATTATACCTGTAGACCTATACAAAATACTTCAGCATCTCCTGCGCCCATTTCACAATACTACACTTGATACTTACAAAATTGATTTGATAAGAGATCTTGGGAGTTGAGCTGCTCTAAATGGTTCTGTCAGATTCACTGAGAAAAGAAAAAGGAATACTTACAACTCATATTTGAACCTGAATTGTGACAAAAGGGGCAGCCATTTAACTTCCCAGTGATGCTCTCACCACCATGTTACTGTATCTACACTGCATATTGTTGAGCTTAATCACCAGGAATCCATTATTCACTGACTGCACACCCTAAAAAAAAAGTTAAATATAACATTAAGCATTCTTATACCTCAAACAAACAACTGAGAAAAAGAAATAAAGTATAAGGAAATTAATATCGAGGCAAACTACATTTCAGTAGACTCATATTCATTCACCAGATCTAAAACAGAAAACAGGTTTTGGAAAGACTAAAGAATAGGGTATAGTTTGCCCTTTGCATATTTATTCAAAGACACATGCATACGTACCTTCCAGCATCTTCATTGCTAGTTCTTTGGCTTCCTTCAAAGACCCCATTATCTTCATGGGATCCGAATTACTAAATGCGGATTGGAGGTGATGGAACAATCTAGCATATGGTCTATCGAACTCCCCCAAATTATCCTTTCCGTTGATCATTAGATTGCAATGGTTACCATGTGTCATGTCCCCTTCAGGTTGGGCAAATGGTCTAATTGATGGCTTCCCTGCAATTCGTGATTTCACCCGAGCGCTTAATTCTGCCTCCAACTTCGCAGCCATGACAGCAGCTCTTGTGATGCACGAATATGGCAGCTGAACAAGGCAAAAACAGAAATTTTTTATCATCACTAGCTACAGAAGAAAACACACACATAACCAGTTGTGTATGGATTATGCACTTCGAGATCACTTCAAACTAGAGAGTTCATCCGTCAAGAAATATGCTTTAGACATAATTCTAAAGAGAGAAATAACTGCACACAAGCAATCTACTATGAGATAAAAGAGATGAACAGACTATAAGAGGGTCAACACAGCCTAGACATCTGCACGTATTTTGAGTTAAAATGTCAGAAATTTTTTATCATCACTAGCTACAGAAGAAAACACACACATAACCAGTTGTGTATGGATTATGCACTTCGAGATCACTTCAAACTAGAGAGTTCATCCGTCAAGAAATATGCTTTAGACATAATTCTAAAGAGAGAAATAACTGCACACAAGCAATCTACTATGAGATAAAAGAGATGAACAGACTATAAGAGGGTCAACACAGCCTAGACATCTGCACGTATTTTGAGTTAAAATGTCAAAATGAAAATCTACAAAAGATCAGCAGCATTTGATGATATAGCCGTGTTGCATGCAGCATGGTTATCAAGTTCAAAAGCATACATGCATATAAGCCATGTCCTCCATGTCCTTTATTTATCCATGCTATTTATATAATGTTTCGGCTTTTTAGACAAGACCAATTTTTTAAATATAAAGGCAGAAATTTGGTTAATTGGAGCAGACCTGAGCAAGACATGCAACGTTAATGCCAAAGCTCTTGTCTGATGCTCCCTCTACAACTTTGTAAAGAAAAGTAACATCATTGTTTTCCATGGGATCGACAGCCAAGTCTGACATGGAAGATTTCTGTGTAGTCATATACGAAACATGGTATGCACCAACGCATCCTGGAAATTTTTCCTGAATATTCATCATCTCGGGATAGTGTGTGACGAAAAGGACCATGCATCTCTTTTGTTCCAGAAGGTAATGTAATGTGGCATAAGCGATTGCAACCCCATCATGTGTGCTCGTGCCACGTCCAAGCTCATCAATGATAACCAGAGAGTGTGACGAGCATTTTTGTAGTATATGACAAGCCTCACTAAGTTCCTCATAGAAGGTGCTCGATCCTTGATGGATACTGTCTGATGCTCCCATCCTTGTGTAAATTCCATCCACCACATGCAACTTTGCTGATAAAGCTGGTACAAAGGAACCAACCTGAGGGATCAGAGGGAATCTTTTATCAAACAATGGCCAAAGCAATCAATTTTTTTCAATATAAAAGTAAAAAAATGATGGTGGGACTCGTAGTATACAGCTCAGTGTATCAAACAAAACACTCAAATTCAGAAATTGCAATGGAAAAAAAAAACATCAGCTATATAATGAGGAAATACATGCAAAACATATACATCTTGGGCCTAATCTCACAAAAGGCAACCTAGGAAAGGACAACCTAAAAACATTCATTAAAAAAACCATTGTACATTCATTAAAAAAACCAGCACAATGGGGATTTTGGTCACTATGCAAGCTAGTAATCCCACCAATTTTTATATGCATTAAAAACACCGCATGCCCAGCTTGAGCTTGTCCCTATACCCAACCACATAAACATTAACATATATCAGCTCACTACATATTTGCTCAAATTTATTTGAATTAATACTGAATACGGATTTACTTTTTTAAGTACCCGTTCAACATATATGTTCAGACTGATGATTTATCAAAGGTTCTGTTGCTTACAATGATTTATTCACTCCAAACTCATTCAAATGTTTGTAATTGTTTAACATCCAGAATATAGATTGTCAAATAAAAATATGTTGGTTCACTGCTCACTTTCAAGCTGATACCTGAGCCATGATGGCAATGAGAGCAACCTGTCGAATGTAGCAGCTCTTGCCACCCATGTTTGGTCCTGTGATAATCTGACAAAACTCTCCATCCGTGTGCAACTTAGTATCATTAGGAACAAAATTATCACCTAATATCAACTCCAAGACCTGCATAAAAACTTGCCAACAGTGACCAGGAATCAGAAGCAAATTTCTTGGTGACAAATTTCAACATATTATTTACTAATTAAAACTTGTATTTATGCACATAATTCTGTTGATCCATAGTGAACCAAGCTTTGAGTAGCCAGTAAGCATCAGCCATCATCAAAGTTGAGGTCTGGGTTAACCTACCCTTCTTTATTCTTTTCTTTTTCTCTCTCTCTCTTTTTTTTTTTTGAGGGGGGGGTTGTTCTAAAATACTGTTTGTGTATAGTAGTCCAATGAACAAATTGTTGACAGAAAAAAGGAGATTACCGGATGACGACCAGAACAGATCTGTATTTGTCCAGGTACATCGTCATCAAGAAAATCGGGACACACATAATTCTGCATATGAAAATAACAAGCTATCAGTAAAGCATATTGCTGATGGCAATGTAAGTATTTACTTAGGTTTCTATGAATGAACTATACTACCGCAATTACCGGATTTCTTGAAAGAGTGGCAAGTGAATGCAAACAGTCCAATGCAGCGAGGGCTTGAACAACTGCTTGAAATTCAGCATAGTATTCACCAAACCCTGTAAGGAAATCATTCCAAGTAGCCTTGCAGGCAACCACAAGTTCCTCCTTGGCAAGCATCAATCCATCCAAAGCGGTCAAAACTTCAGGAGGGTGGTATCGAATTGCCTTCTTGGTACTACTGACCTTGACCCAATTTGAAGGTACCCTTACATTTGAAGGCAACTGCAAAAATTTATACAGTGAGTTATAAAAACAAAAACTAAAAAGAGTGAAACTGAAACTAATTGAACCTATACAGAGAAGAGAATTTTCTATTCCTTAAAAAAAGGTTCATACCTGTCACAAGTAAAGCATATTTAACTTAAAGTTAGGCACTAAAATGTAATTTTTGGGATTCACTTTAAATTCGTAGGTATCACACCTTGAATCAAGCCATTAAACAAAGATCTTTTACCAATTGGTATCTCATAATGGTTAAATATATATCACATGATATTAATACAAAATAAATTTAAGAAAAAAAAATTAACAGCTTTGGCATATATGTCCACCTGCCCTGTCCTAGAACATCTTCATGATCCAACCACACAGGCATCCATATTCACACATTGACTGAAAAAGAAAGAAAAAAAAAAAGGAGCAATATGTGATCGTTTGTAATTGGACTATGTATATGATACGAAACAGAATGACAGAAAGGCAAAAGGACACGTATGAGATATAATAACAGATCATAGATGGGGATGTAAATCCATTACATTGAATACCAGAACAATATAATGGTCACGGAAAGGCGTACTGATATGACTTTACTTTTGCCATGCGTTATGTGGGAAAGAGATACAAAATGTTCTCTTTTTCGGGGAGAAAGCCAAGATATAAAAATGTTTTTTTTTTAAGAATAATCCCAACATTAATTGGGGAAAACCCAAATGCACAAAATCACCCACAAATTTTTTGCATCAGGTAAGCTTGAGAGGAATTTGAACTTGTGGCCCACGGGAAGCAAACCCATAGCTTTAGCCAAAGAGCCAATACAAAAGGCTGAAATCTGCCGAGATTATCTTGTTGCCAAAAGAATTCATGGAAAAATACTTCACCGTAATAAAATAAAAATTACTGAAAGGTCATAAAGGAAATACTTCTATCAAGTGTGTAGATCCTGATACACTGGTGAATTCCAAACTGCGCATTCCAAGCTGCTTCCGATACTGACTGATCAATAAATCCAGCTTTTCCTTTGCCACTTGGACAGCTGTATGACACCTAAAAACCTGTATGTAAAGTTTAAATATGTGATCAGAGTGCAGTAATGTGAGCATGGAAGGCAAAACACAGAAAATGAACATATCAATACACACCTCTGAAAACTGGCCACTGGAAACAATAAATAAGTTCTGGAGATCTCCTCGAGTGGCTGCATCCTTGTCCAAAGCAGAGAGAAGCTTCATCGCATGTGCAACAAAGGAAGAGGATGAAGCAGTCAGAATCAGCCTTCTCAGAAGAGTAGATTTTACTGTCTTTCCCTGCTTTTTAGCATTATTCTCATCATCTTCAAGGTGTAGTTGTTGAAGCTGTTTCCCAGCAACCAAGATAGCACCAATGACTGCAACGAACTGTAGCATTTGGTCAACCAAACCATCCATAAAAACAGCAACAAGGCATTGATATGCCAGATATGCAAACCATGCAGTCACATATTACCTCAGATGCTGTGGCTGTTCGGTGAAAAATTCTTGTTATTCCTCGTTGAACATCAGGTGCTCTCCCCAATGCTATCAAAACTTGTGATAAAATATTACTGATCTGAGGTGGAACCACATTCCCACAAAAAGCTTCCTCATCCAGCTCAATTATGCCCTGTGAAGCTTTATAGATCCCCATAGATTCTGCAAGTTCGGAAACTGCATCAAGACGAGCACATATCGAATTTCTTTCACACAGAGGATGAGTCACCTGCATGCAGATGCAAAATGTAGATAACATAGAAAATCATAGAAATGAGAATTGACGACAATTTCAATGCAACTTGACCTAGGGCATATCTGCATTCCCAGAGCAGAAAGCAAGTCAGAAAGTTGTGAAACAGGTCTTGAATTACATGTGTAGATAAAAATGCATGGACACATAGGTATATGGTATCTCAATGTCATTTTGTGATTGTAGAGAGGACCAGTAATGCAAGAATGCATAACAATCCAGAAACACAAATAAATCCAGAAGGCACCAGAGACAAGTTGTTCATTAGAAGTAATGCATATTATCCCTCTACAGTATATATGGCAGCAGTCACAAAACACGAAGATTAAATTCATGTCACAAAATTATGACACACATGCCACTTTAGATTTGTTTTTCTTATTGCAAAATAGAAAGCAGAGGTTACCCACGGTTGAGAAAATCTAGATTATCGATCACCAGATTCTATATTAACGAAAACAGATCTTTCGAAGATAATGGTCATACTAAAATCTACTAAAATATGAATGAATGACCCATCAAACACAAATTTCATTGTCAATTTCAAGTGTGACCATTCAAAACAATCAGAAATGGTCACTCTTAATAAATAAAAAAAAATTTAAAACTTGGTAGGAACTCTACCACCGTTGTTCATTAGAATTCACAGGGTATCTATGTTAGAGTGCATGAAGTATGATATTTATGTAAAGGTATTCCATATGTGTAAGATTGGATGTACAGAAATTCTGGATCATGCTTGATGGTTTAAGATTATGATATAAGCCTACTTCATAATTCTCAACCGAGTGACCCTAGCTGCCTAGCATTTCATTTATTTTAATTTTCAGAATTTACCCATCAAACAACCTCACTGGGTTTAAAATATAACATAATGTAAACCACATCTGTGTGCATGAATATCATACCCAATGCTTGAGCAACCTCGAACCAAAAGCTGTGCAAGTGTGATTCATCATCTGTAGTAATGAGCCATTTACAGAACCATCGGAGCTGTTCCTCAGTACCTGAAAGACATTTATAACCTCATATGACACATATAATAGATATTGGAACATTTTAAAGAAAATATAGAGAAGTTGCATGATACCACTATATTTTATTGATAGAAACTCTGAAGGTTTCTCAATGAATTTTTTTTATCAGTTTCTATAAAATGTAATATAATGTAAGATCATCGAGGTCCTCTACATCATCCCTTCATTCGTTACCTCTTTCTTATCCATCCCAATTTATACAGGTATCTTATTTGCTGACTCATATTATTCAATGCTTATTCAGCCCATCAACCAATCACTTATGTTTGCTCATATAGCATTGATATACTGCCATCACATGGATCCAAAAAAAAAAACAGCATATTGAAAAAGCAAAACAAGACTATTAGAACATATAGATATTGCTTCTGCTATAGGGCATATATGTCCTTTCATTTGCCTCCTATGTTTTAGGGTAAATATGAATGTAATGTGGGATACGGTAGCTGTGCCTTTTACCATCTCTCCTTCCTCAACCCTCAATTCTCTTCCTTCTCTCTTTTCTCTTTGTCCATATGCAAGATATTTTCAGAGATAAGAGCCAAGAAAATGGCAGAATACACATACTTCAAGATTTACGGAAAGCAAAACTGGATATAAAACCAGCTGTTACTAGTGAAAGTAGATATTGAAATGATAAATGTTGTGACTACTATTACATTTCATCATAAAGATTGCCTAGTAGCATATATGATGGTATGGATCCCAAATAAATTAAACCATTTGAATCTCCATCAAGGTAAATCACCGTATTGTCCTACATTGTTCATCTCTAATTCTAATTAAAATTCAGCTACCCAAAAAACAGGTGGCTAGTTGATATTTTTACATGATGTACATGAATCCATCGTTTAAAAATTTGATATGTCCACGTGGAAGACATCAATGAGAAGGCGGCCTGGTGTTTAATAGAATATGTGCACCCAAAGCACAATCTGCAGAGTATTAAATCATGCAAGGAATAGAACAGACAATTTTACAAATGGATGGGCGGAAATATAAACAATTCATGAATTTCAAAATGTACAGAATCAATCTAGCAACAAATTTTTGGTATATGCTAATGTAGCCAAGACATTGCCAATGCACATCGATCACTTACCTCTAGCTGTCGAAGAGTATTTGCAGACAGGGTCAATTCAATGTTGCTAGAAAATGGGCGAAAAGAAGTTCCAAGATTCAATATCCTGTCTAAACCAAACTGCTTCAGATGACGGATCGTTAAAGCCAATGCTTGGACTGCTAACTCGGGCATGGCCATTATTCCCTGAAAATGTCACAATTCTCAGCATCTTAGGCAGATACCTTGGGATACCATCTCGTCATAAGCTGTATCAAAAGTTCAAAGTTACTTCCAACATTTTACCATAAGTTTGGCAATGTATTCCTCATTATCAAAAACTTTCACATATTATTTCAGTTTGCACACATTAAAACTACCATGTCTATCAATACCTCGACTCCAAGTTGACCCCTTTCCTCTTTTGCAATTACTATATAATCATCCTGCTGTCCTGATGTATTCCCATCCTCATACAATGACATCAGTTCAGCAAGAGCACCTCCATCTCTAAAGCATTCACGTGAAATACACTCAACCCGGACATTAGAAGTTGGTCCAGCATAGCCCAAAAGTAACTAAAAGTTGAAGGACACAAATGTTCAGATCAGTGAAAAATAAGTGAGACAACCAACAAAACAGTGAGCAATAACTTCACATTTGCTCCCATTAAACATTAAATCCAACTATATATAAAAAATCGGCCTTGTTTACTTTTAACATTCACAAAAAAACACACAAAGAATGCAAAAGATGACCTTCTTAGTTTGCAAAGAAAGCGGCTCCCCAAGCAGAAGCTCAGCAGGAGACAAGCTCATCATCACCGCCTCGAGCCCCGACCTCATCACGTTGTCATTGAATTCCCCGAACATAACATCCCCCGTCGATATCTCCACCCCGACAACCCCAACCCTCACATCAAAACCCCCCTCGATCGCACACTCCCTATTCACCGCCCTCGAAACCCCCCTCTCAACCACGCAACACAGATAATTCCCACCCGAACCCACCTCCTCCCCCTCCCTCCCTCCCCCAAGCTCCTCGGCTGCCTCAATCGTCGCCCTCGTGTACAGCGCCGACAGCCCCCTCGAGAACGGGCCGGCCCGGTTCGACCCGTGTGCCTTGATGGCCGCAGTCTCTGTCTGCCTCACCACGCCGACCTTGAACCCCGCCGCGACCAGCCTCCGCACGTGGAAGCCGAGGCGGAACGCCGGGACGCTCGCGGTGAGGAAGTTACGGTCCACGTGGGCGATGATCCCGAGGACCCTGGCGGCCGCCTCGGCGTCCGCGCCGAAGAAGCGGTACTTGTAGCCGACCTCCACCATCAACAGCACGTCGGGGTACCTCGACTTCAGATCGACGACCTGCTCTTCTAAGGGGGTGTAATTCGAGGAGGGAGCGGCGGCGGAGGGGGGCGGAGGGGGAGGAGGTGGGGAGGGTTCGAGGAGCTTGTCGAGGAAGGATCGGTGGAGGGAGGGGTCGATGGGAGGGGGGTCTAGGGTTAGGGTTTTGGGCTTTTTCGGGGTTGGGGAGACGGTCGAGGGGAGAGGGCGTCGCTTGGAGGGGGAGAAGGTGACGGTGGCGGAGGTTTTGGGGGGTATGGGAGAGGAGGAGGAGGGGTTAGGGTTTTGTTGTGGTTTTGGGGCGAAGAATCGGGAGATGATCTGCTGTTTTTGTTTCCCCATTTTTTTTTAAATTTTGTGAAGACGGACCGAGAGAGGGTTTGTTTTGGCGGTTGAAGTTTTCGCGGGTTTTTTTAGTTGCGCCGCGGGAGTGCCTGGTCGGTTGCCCAGGTGTCGGCCGTATATGGCGGCGTGCGTTTTTATTTTTTTTTCCCAATCGGAGAAACCCTGTTGCTAGCCTTATTCTACGATCAAGAGTGATTTTAGTATAAGATATTCTACAACATTTTCAAGAAGTATTAAAGTCATACTTTTGATTGTCCGCATTATTAATATAGTATTCAAAATTATCTAATGCCATAAAATACTTCATAATATCAACATATATTTTACCATATGAACTAAAATTTAGTGTAACTTTTTAAAAATTTTTCCATGTTCAATTTATACAGTTATGTATTTTATTTTTTTATTAAAATTTTATTCAATGAACAATTATATATATATATATATTTTATTAAAAAAAAAAAAGAGGTGCAAACAGGAAATTTTTCCCATTTTCCCATGTGCATCGACACGTTCCACAACATGGCCCAGCAAACCCGGTCCAGATACGGCCCAGCAAAGGCTGGCCCGATTAATAGACTATTTAATTAACCGGGCCAAACAGTAACCCCAAATAAAATGAAAAACACACTTTTTTTAAAATAAAAAAGTGTATATATGTTTTTGTGTAATAAAACATATTAGTTATCTTTAAAACATAATAAAATATAATTATCATTACCGTGACCATATCTTGGCGTAGATTTCACTTAAATTTATATAATTGTTTACTAAGGTTGGTTTATGCGATTGTTATGGTATCCAATTACTAGTGAGAATGATGATTGCATCCAAATTTTCAATTGGCTTTGTTTAAGTTTGTAGTTTTCCAATAACATATTTATTAAATGCCCTTTGGGCCAATGTTTTTGTGATCTTTGTAATAGTATATCTATTAGGGTGTGTTTGATTGCGCGATTGCAAAAATGATTCTGCAGGAATCTGGATTTTAAAATTGATTCTGCAAGAAGCTCACCTCCCTCAGCTTTTTGAAATCGCAGCTTTTAGATACTATTTGCCTGAAATCTGTGTGCAAAAAGCTGCAACAGTAAAACTGTTTGGTTGCACAATTGTAAATGTAGCCTCCTGCAATCACAAACGATGCGCAATCACCCAACCAAACGCACCAATACTTGTATAGATTAGTTTGTGTTAGATATAGCATTGTAATATTAGTGGATTTTGGAATTTATTAATAGGTTTTTTGGGGGGTTGTTAAATGCATGGCGGTCTTGGGATTTTGTTTTAAGTAGGGGACTAGTTTACTTAAGGCCTGTTTGGAAACAGGTTTGTGCAGCTTTGCAAGAAGTTATTTTTTTCAAACTCAATTCCAAACAGAAAAATTAGGGCCAAAAGCTGCAGACCATGGAAAAAATGCTCAAAACTTGAGTTTTTTAAAAACTGTGGAGAGACAATTTCCTGCAAAATCAATTTTAAAATCAGCTTTTGTTTAAAATCAGTTTTGTAATTATACAACAAAATGCAGTCTTCCAAGTTGACAACAAATATATTTTTTTTGTCTTTTTTTTATTGATCACAATACACCAAATAGGATTATTTACTCGAGGCAACATTTGAAAACATGTTTTTGATGAATTATGGAGATTCAACATGAATCATACTCAATCCAAACTAATTTTCAAACATCTCAACAATCCTAGTTTTTAAAGAAAGCACAAAATAGTTTTAAATTCTAAAAAAAATGGTTTTTTTTGGAAATCTAAGAAAAATTTGATTATAGGAAAATTGTTTCTAAATGCTACTTTAGGTGAAAGAGTTTTCGTCAAACCCATTTCTAAATGCACTCTAAATAATTAGAATTCATCACCATGATTTAGATATTCAAATAACCACACATATTTTCAAACAGTTTGGGATTTTGTACACGTTGAATCAATCTACATATTCAACAGTACTGCAGAATTATCTGAAATACTATATATTAATATTCTACAAAGATTTATGGGCATCATAGTCCAATCTTTTCATTAAACAGTCCACTAGATGGCACCAATTGACAAAATGATACAGATATCTACCAGTGAGATTTGTTGTTTACTATTGCACATGGAAGAGCTCCATCTATATAGATGGAAACTGAAAAGGATTGAATTGTCATTCAAATTTTATTTTATTTTTTTGGTATTAAATATGAAATTGATTGAATGCAAAATATATATATATATATATATATATATATATATATTATTTTAGTATATACATACGCAAGACATCTCACAACATATATGCTAATCTTAAAGAAACAAAAAATCAACTGACTAATTAATTAGTTAGGTCTAGTTTGATAAATGGATAAATATTTATAATAAGTTAGCCTAATTTATGAGAATAGAAAGACCATTATTTTTATCCATATTTACATTTGGTAATGCATTTTGTTATCCCCATTTTTTTGTGTTTTTATCATTAACTTTGCATTTGGATCACATGATGTAAAATATGGGATAACTTCAAAAAAAAAATTAAAAATACCAAATCTACCCTTTCTATTAAATGGGCATTAATATTGTTGGTTTTGGTTTTATGAAGTTTTTTGTTTTTGTTTTTTTTTTGGAAGGGCAGTCATAAATGTTGTTTATGTTTTACAAAATGAGGTTAAAAAATGGGGATAAAGTCTATTCCACATTTTACCTATAACAAAATATCATCATTTTTTCTCTCAAAATACGGACAATTGTTCATGCTTTATCCCTTTTTTTTTCTTATGCCATAGGGATAACATGTGATTTAATCCAATTATTTTCTTATCCCAACCCCTTATCTCAATGCCAAACCAGACCTTAGGGTTTGAACCTGTAGCCTAATAGTTAATAAGAGAATTTGCAAACAATAGATTATTGTTAAGACTCTGTCACTTTTTAAAGGTCAAATATTGTGTTTTATTTATTTTAAAAAGTTTGGGAGCTCAAGTAAAAAATCTGACTGCATATTTATTCTCTTGGAGCTAGCATTGGCCTACCTGTAAATTTTCATCGCATTCTGATGTCGTTTTAGAAATTATGCAGTTCCGATTGATATCTGGGTTTGATTTTTATTGGATTGGAAAGTGGGTGAAATTGATGTTTCATCTTGCATTTTTTTTTTGACGAAATGGTAGGCACTCATGTTTCATCTTGCATTAACTTGCCGAGCAAGCCACCCCGACTTTAAAATCACTATTTGGTGAGTGAAATTTGCCTAAACTCACCCCCTAATTATCTCATCACATCAAACCCTCAAATAGACTTTTTGTCTCCATCTCTCTCTCACACACTCATATTTTTCCCATTCTTTGTGCTGCTGCCGGCGGAGAATGAAGAAGGAGAAAAACAGAGAAATAGAAGGGAAAGAAAGAAAAGAGAAAGGAAAAGAGTGAGTGATTAGGGAAAGAATTTGTGTGTTTGAGCTTGGCTTCCCTCTTCTCCTCCCTCTCAAGGTTATTCCATTTCCTTATTGTGAGTGGGTTTGTGTTACTCTGTGTATGTGATGGTGGTGTTGGGTATGTGTGGGTTATGGGTGTGTGTGTGTGTGCCCTCTTTTATTACCCCCACCTCCCTCTTTTTTTCATGGCATTTTTTTGACCTCATTATTTGTTTTGGCTTATGTGAGAGGGCAGATCTAGTGGTGGTTGTGGCTATGCATGTGTGGCATGTGTGATGGTTTGGTTGCTTGCGGTGAAGGTGGTGGAAATCCTTGTGTGCACCGCACCCTCTTCCCCTCTTCTTCTCATGGTATGTTTGCTTCCCCTTTATGCAATGTAGGTGTTTGTGTTTATGCTTCAATGAAGTATGAATGTTTTTATTTAGTGCTTTGGGTGGCCAGCAAGGATGCTCAGGTGTTATTGTATGTGTTTTTTCTTTTTTCTTGTTGTTGGGAGTTCTATGTCATAGTAAGGCAGATTTCTGTCTTGTGAAGATCCTTATGAAACTAGTACTTAAAGGCATATTATGAGTATTGTGTCCTCATGTGATATGATCATCCATGTGTCTAGATGCTATATATGAAATTTGGTGTCGTAATATTACCTGTGTTGTGAGTTATAAGCTAATTTGCATAGGCTGTCCAGATTCACGTGGGAATTAACCAGTGTCTGAAAACATTTTGGTGTCTTCATGAAGTAGGCTTATTTATGTGTCAGGAAGCTTCATATTTGATTTGAGCACCATTGGTTGTCGGGTTTAGAAGTTATGACATTTTTCATGTGATTGTGTTGCCATGGGAGTGCGTCGTGCGCTGCCCGCCCCACCCCGTGCACTGTCCTGCGTCCGGGATTATGTTTATGATTCATTTATGTAAGTTGTGTATGTCACAATGTTTATCTTTATTTTGTTGTTTCTTGCAGATCTCGTAGACCGGACACATGACGATCTAAGTACTTGTGAGTGCTTCGATCCACCCCTTTTGGGAAGCGCTCTATGCATGTAGTTGTGTATCGCGTATCCATGGGTCTTTATAGCTATACTCAATCTTGATTTCTAAATTTTATTGCCATATTAGATCCATACCATGCTAGACAACTTGCATGTTTAGTTTATATGTGAATTGTATTATGTTTAGGATCCTATGCTTGCTAATATTATTTTTGGTGTCTTATATATTATGAAATATAGAGTATAGCATGCCATAGGTAGTCATTTGTAGGGCTGCCTTCATATTAGTAAATGCTTAGTATGGTTGTATTATATTTAGTTAATGGTATGACATTTATGCTAGCTTATTAGTGGGTCTATGTTGGATTGTATAAAGTGTGTATATACATGGTTTAATCATAGGTTATTTGGACATGTGGTCCATGTATCTCTTTTAGATAGAATTTCTTGTAATAATTGTGTGTGTGTTTAATTAGTCAGGCATAACTGTGATACGCATATGTGTGATTCGTTGTCTGGATCATACTTTGTGTTTTACTATGCAAGTGTGGTAGTTTATCTACTCTGCATCCATGCGATGCTCTCATATGGGAATTCAAAAGAATTCATTTATTGTATCGGTGTTTGTTAACCGATAGCTATGATAGTATGCTTCGCCTATCTGTAATAGGCGTGTGGATGACCCGCATTTAGGGTCATGCCTTCTCATTGTTAAATGCTAAAACTTAACTATTTTTCCCCGCGTTCGAGTGATGCATCTGTATGGCAATTCAAGAGAATTCATTAGTATTGTTAATTGCTAGATGATTATAGTTGATCCTTGAGGATTGTATTACAAAAGCGGAATGCTTCTCCCCTACCTCGTATCCGCGTTGAAGCTACCCGGTGTTGGAGCTATTCTAGATTGTGCCTTCACATCGTAGGATGCCCCATATGTATTTCGATACCGTTTTGGCATCGGACCTACCATGGATGGCTGCCAGGAAGAGGGCTACCCGGGAGAGGGCTACCGGAAGGTTAAGGGAGTTAGCGGGTTGTTTTCTATTTTCAATAGTCCTATGTCACCCCTAAGAGTGAGGGTGATGGTGAGTTGGAGTCACGTTGTCACGTGACATTAATATTCATTGAGAATGCCCAAAGTATAATATATCTGCTGGATGATCTGAGGCATCTAGCGTAGTTATACCTTGATGCAGATTGACTTGTAATACTGTGTTATCCAGTAATGCTATGCGTTATGGTTAACTGTACAGTTCCTTTCCAAGAGTCCTAAAAGTTCCCCTCCGGGTCGAGGGTGAGGGTTAGGTGAGGTCACGTCTTCACGTGACATTTATCTCTGTTGGGTTTCTCCCACATTTCTTTTCCTTGGAAGAAAAAATGCACTAATATTATATTATTATGGTAGACTTTGGATTCTTGCTACTCACTGAGCTTGTAGCTCACCCCTTGTGTATTGTTTATCCACCAGAGACTAGGTTGGAATGGAGCTAGAGCATCCCTCTGGCGTGGTTCATGCGTGGAGCATTCCACCTTTCGGTTGGCGAGTGTGAGGCTGTCAGCAATCCTATTTTTTTGTGTATGTATTAGTAATCGTGCGTATTGCACATGTAGTTGTATTTGGACTAGACTTGGACTCTTACAGGACAGTGATTGTGTATTCGGGTATGTAATAATTTTTTATTTACAGATTTATTTGTATTTTATGCTTCTGCATTTTTTTATTGACTATCACTTCCTTGTTGTCTTGTTACCTTATTCGATCCTTGTTAGTTATTGTTACACTTTATTTTGAGTCATTATTGACCTCTTGTGTATGACTCTTGATATTGTATGATTGGTTTGATCCCGGGGACGGCCGCTCTAGGGCGTAACAGTTATGGGTTCGAGTCTCAACATTTATCAATAAAAAAAAGACAAAATTAAGAATGAAAAAAGAAAATGAAAAAAATGAAAGAGAGACGATGCTTTTGGGAGAGAATTGAAGGAAATCAATTCATGAAATAGTGTGGCAAACAGTAGGTGTTAACAAAGGCATGCATTAGAGTAGAGAGACGTTGCAGGAGCTGGACCATAATTTAGGGCTTCCAAAAAAATATACATGTCAATCAAATAATGGAGACAGAGGGAAAGGGACACCCAGAATCTAATTCTTCATTCAAGTGGCTATAAAAAGAACCAATTCCATTATTTTTATGGTTTGCATTGTCACATTCAAAGCCAACCTCTACTCTTATCCACATGTATTTATTGTTGTCTCCTTGTGGTTCTCTAGCATTTATTGAATGGGTCTATAAGGTGACATGCAGTGGTTTTTGAATTGAACAATGTTGGAACAATACGATGTACAGTCCTTTTTTCAGTTCTTTTTATAATTGTTAGGTCTTTTTATATTCAAGCTCTGTTTTGATCCGCAATGGGGACAGCCGTGTTCAAAAAAATTTAAAGTTTTAAACCTTGCGTCAGTTGTGAAAAAGCACTAATTGATTTGCGGGCGTTTGAAAACACAGGGGGAAATTAGGCGTGGTGAAGTGGGACAGTGTGGATGCGTGAGTCAAAAACGTGTTTGGATTTGTGATGACATTTCTTCAGCTTCCAACCTGCTAAATTCGTTCTCCCACATATCCAAACAGACCCTCAATCATTTATTTCATTACTACAGTCATTATTCTTATGGTTTCCAAATAATTTTTTTTTTCTAATCTAACCTAATACATGTAGGTTTGACTAGTACATACATTTAGATTAAAAAAATACAAAATAAGTATGCATATTTCATATTAGAAAACCGAAGACATGTACACTAACTCTTAAACATGTTAATTATTTGTGTTACTTTCCACGAGTCATGTGAAAATCATATTTTGTTTGTTTAATTATACACAAGTATTTGAATAGTGTTCATAGGAGGAAATTAAACACGTGTTGATTCTCTCAGTACACCCAAGTCTAAATAATGAAAAAAATAAAATAGCCCAGTAAATTGAAAGTACTCATCCTTGCATTTTTTCAATTGAAGACAGTATAAACTATTTTAAGATAAATAATTATTTCAATATTAATAACTACATTAGTGTAACAAATCATTTTATGTTTTGTTGTGTTTTTATTTATCTTCATTAGAAAATGTAATAATGAAAGTGAAAAATTATTTGACAAGTGAGTATCTTTGATTTATAAGAAGTGACGATAAATGATTTGACATGTGAGTTTCTTTTACATTAATAGAATTTATTGAGTGGAATAACATAATTTCAGAATAAACTGAAACATTAATATCAACTTATTCCAACAAATATATATTTAGAATTAATATCAGTTTGATTTAGAATTACTCCTTACAAATATATAATTCTTTTAGAATGACTCATTATTTACAGGGGAAATTAATTAGAGGTCCTCGCAGCCACCACCCAATTATTTTTAGGTACCTTGACTTTTTTGACTTTTTTCTAGGTCCCCATCTCTCAAACTCATTATTTTTAGGTCCAATTTTAACACTTTCCGTTGACCCCTTTTTTGGACTTTCAAAAATACCCTTTCAACAAATACATTTACTCAAACAATCCAAATCTCACTTTCTTCTTCTCCAAGTCATCTCTTCTATTCACCTTTTCTCTTTTTTTTCTCACCAAATCGCAGAGAGAACAAGAGAACGCAATCCAAACCCAAGATCATTTCTTTCATCACGCATGTTCGTCCACCCTTTGTGTTTCTTCTCCATTCAAAACCCAAAAAAGCCCACCATTGAAAACCCTAAAAGCCTACTCCATATGAAACCCTAAATAGGCCACCAACCTGACGCTCCCCCCTACGCCGACGACGGCGACGACGACGAAGAATCACATAGACTTCAACACATAGAAATCTTCCTATTGTAAGTCATTTTAATATGTTCTTTTCAAAATCAATTCTTCAAATGAATGTCTAGGTCCATATTTAATGTGTGGTACTCCTTTCCATGTATGATATACTTTAGTGATATATTTCATGTTATAGCATCATTTTTTTTCTCTGTTTGAGTGATATGTTTCACGTTGGTCTTTTGGTACATTGTTATGGATTCTAGGCACATTGTTAAGTATTTTTAGTACAATATTAGGTCATATTGGTACAGTAATAACCTATGTTGTCCTATGCTATTCCATGTATGATATATCTAAATTATTGATTTATGATTATTGAAGAATACATTAATTTTATATTTACAGGTTCTCATAAAAGAAACTAGTATGTTACATAAATTCATCTTTATTGAAAAACTTGTTATGTTAGTCTCTCATAAAAAGAATTAGTTATTTGTCTTTTAGTACACTGTTATGGTATGCTTTAATGATCTTGTAATTTTTTTTTCCTAAATGACTCATCAATCCTCAGATCCTTCCTTTTAAGATTTTAAAATTTTTTCCTTCGACAAATGGGGTTTAATTCTTCACTTAGTCTGCGATATTGGTTTTTATATATCTAATTATAATTTCTCTTAACATATGATTAATTAAATTGTATTGTTCCATTTGCCCTTGTTAGGAATGATAGATGCACATTTGGAGTATTAATGAATGTCTAGGAGCATATTAGATGTTATTATGAAATCTATTTATGAAAATGCATTACCGTGATCCATTGTTATTACTTATTGTTATTTTTATTTGTGTACACTGTTATTTTTTGTGTGTGTACATGTTTGTTAGCTTCTTTTTTTCTTTCTTTCTTTCTTTTTGCACATTGTATAGGATTTTTCTCAAAAATTTATCCCAAGCCATCCATGAAATCTCC
Organism: Acorus gramineus; assembly: GCA_030737835.1. Classification (NCBI taxonomy): domain Eukaryota; kingdom Viridiplantae; phylum Streptophyta; class Magnoliopsida; order Acorales; family Acoraceae; genus Acorus; species Acorus gramineus. The sequence goes on from CM060857.1 coordinate 11,697,794, forward strand.
AAATACAATACAATCCAAAGCTCCTTTCAAGGAATCCATCAAACCTCCTCCGAAGACAAAAGTGAAGAAGGAATCAATAAAAACATCCAATGTGTCTATAAAAGAAAGCAGAGGTAAACAATTCTATGTGTCCTACTTGTTGGTTTTGTGAAATATATGTTGTTATGTGCTATGTGCATTATTATATAATCTGGGTACATTATTAAACTATATGGATACACTATTATAATGTACTTGTTAATTCTGAGTTTCATATTCTTTTTTGTCTGTAATTTGATCTGGAGGTAATGTAACTCCACATCTCTAATGCTTGGAAGAAAATGAAGAACATATAATAAACATATTGGTTTAGTATGTACAAACACGGTAATGATTATGCTTTGATGGGTTAGAATGAACTCTATTTATTCAGCAAAAGACTTTACGTAGGCCTGTGATATACTTATTTCAGGGGGTCTATGTCTCCATGACAAGTTTATCAAAGAAAGAAAATGTAAACTCTGTTAGGGGGTATATTGTTAATTCTTTTCAGTAACCTATGTTTGTTCTATGTTATTTCATCTATTAGTGAGCACATTGAAGGGGTTGTCCTATATTAATTCTTTTCTGTTTACCAAATAAATGACTTCATTTAGGCTTGTGATATGCTTAGAACATATTTTCTTAGTCTTTTAGTAGTTATGGCTTCTTACTAAACTTTTTTGTTAGTTGATGAATGATGTGCTAATTTTGGGGATATAATAAACCATCAACAACTTTCTTGTCTTTGGTTTTATATATATGAGAAAATCTATTGGGGAAGCATGTTTTCAAAAATACCAATTGGTCTTTTGTAAGGTATTTTGCTACTGGTACACTATTCTGAATTATGGGTACATTGTTAATTCTTCTCAATACTTTGTTATAGATTGTAGGTACATTGTTAATTCCCAACAACTTATGTTTATTTTATGTTATTATTCTTTTTGTATATTGTTGTTGACGGCTGAGGAGGTTACTCTAATAGTAGTGTTTCTTGCTTTTGTGGAGAGGGCAGTCACAGACTCTGACTTTAATGGATTCCAGGCTGAAGAACAAGTATTTCACCAATGCTACCATGTCATAAGGGAAGCATTGAAAGAAAAGATGTTGTCCTTGGTGGATTCCAAGGACGAAGAGGACGTGAAAGACTTCATTCGGCTGTTGATAGCCTTCATGTTCCCAATTTTTTAATTTTCGGCTGACCAAGTCGACATTCCAAGATTCAGAGATGAATATTTTGTGAAGATTCTAAGACGATAGAAAGGAAATATGTTATGAATGGACAAGACGTGTTTTGAATGGATCTATTATACAAATAACTTGAATGGACATGAAGTTGTGTTTTGAATGGACAGAAAATGTGTTATATTACATATAACTGTGTTTGAATGGATCTAATGTACATTTGTTGACCAATTGATGTTATGGATATAAGTTACTTTATGAATGATAGTTGTGTTTTGAATGATATAACTTATGATGTAATAATTGTTATGTTATGAATGAAGTGGTATTATGAATGCCAATTGAGTTATGAATGGTATAGTTGTACGTGTTATGAATGAAGTCGTATTATGAATGATAGTCGTGTTATGAATGACAATTGTGCTATGAATGGTAAGTTGTGTAGTGAATGATAGTCGTGTTAGTCCATCTAGTTATATTGTGATTCACTTGTAATACATTATTAGCCATTTGGGTACATTGTTACGCACTACCAATGCATTGTTAGTTCATGTAGGTACACTGTTATGCACTATCACTTGTAATACTAGATCCACTTCACTTACTACCCTGTATACATTCACAATAGTTTAACCATCATCAGATCAACATGCACTCAATAAGCAATAAGCATATGAGATAATTTGACTTAATACAAATAAATGTTCATACATGATAATAAGAATATTTAATTAAAACATAAAGTTATTTTTCAAATTGGACCAAGTACTTCATTTTAAAACTACAACTGGATTTTTACATGTCTTTGTGTTGTGTCCAAGACCCTTGCATCTCGAACAACGATACAATAACACTGCATCTGGATCTGCTTGTGACTCAATCATATTTTTCTTTTTTCTCTCCGACCTAATCTTCGTTAATGGAGGTTTGATGCATATGTTACCTTCTTTCTCCTTTGTTCTCTGAACAACAATGTAATTTCATTGTGTATGGATTTGCCCGTGACTCAATCCTATTAACTAGTTGTGCTTCTTTATTGTAGGAACAAACTACCATGAATGATTCCATGGATAAATTTTTGAGGAAGATCCTATACAATATGCAAAACAAAATAAAAAAATTAGAAGTTAATAAACAGACACACAAAAAAAAAATAACAGTGCACACAAATAAAATTAACAATAAGTAACAGCAATGGGTCACGATAATGTATATTCATAACTAGGTTTTACAATAACATCTAATAAGCTGCTAGACATTCATTAATACTCTAAATGTGCATCTATCATTGCTAACAAGGGCAAATGGAACAATCCAACTTAAAGAATTTTATGTTATGAGAAATCATAATTGGATACATAAAAACCAATATCATAAATTAATTGAATTAAATCCTATTTGGTGAAGGGAAAAATTTTGAAATCATGAAAGGAAGAATGTGATGATTTGGTGATTCATTTAGGAAAAAAAAACATTACCAGATTTTTAAAGCATACCGTAACAATGTACGAAGAGACTAACATTACTAGTTCTTTTTATGAGAGACTAACATGACAAGTTTTTTTTAATAAAGATGAATTTATGTATACCACATACTAGTTTCTTTTATTAGAATCTGTAAATCTAAAAATAATGTATTCTTTAATAATCATGAATTAATAATTTGGATATATCATGCACGGAATAACATAGGACAACATAGGTTACTACTGTACCGATATGATCTAATATTGTACCGAAAATACTTAACAACGTACCCAGAATCCATAACAGTGCACCAAGAGACCGACGTGGAACATATCACTCAAGCACAGTAAAAGAATGATGCTATAATATGGAATATATCACTAAAGTATATCATACATGGAAAGGAGTACCATACATTAAATCTGGACTTAAACATTCATTTGAAGAACTAATTTTGAAAAGAACATATTAAAATGACTTACAATAAGCAGATTTTTATGTGTTGAAGTCTATGTGGTTCTTTATTGTCGTCGTCATCACCGCCGTCGTCGTTGTAAGGGGGGCATCAGGTTGATGGCCTATTTAGGGTTTCATATGGAGTAGGCTTTTTAGGGTTTTGAATGGTGGGCTTGTTAGGGTATTGAATGGAGAAAAAATACAAAGGGTGGACGAACATGCGTGATGAAAGAAATGATTTAGGGTTTGGGTTGCGTTCTCTTGTTCTCTCTGCGATTTGGTGGGGAAAAAGGAGAAAAGGCGAATAGAAGAGATCACTTGGGGAAGAAGAATGTGGGATTTGGATTGTTTAGGTAAATGTATTTGTTGAAAGGATATTTTCGGAAGTCCAAAAAAGGGTCTGACGGAAAGTGTTAATTGGACCTAAAAATAATGAGTTGAGAGATGGGAACCTAGAAAAAAGTCAAAAAAGTCTAAAGACCTAAAAATAATTGAGGGGTCACTGTGAGAACCTCTAATTAATTTCCCCTATTATTATTAGTGCAATTCATCTCCTATTTTGGTTTATTTTATATTATTTTGATCCCCCACCCAACATAAGTTCAAAAACCCTCACGTGTGTTGAATGAATTACATTTGGATTTTTATTATGATATATTCTCTTATCTTATATATTTTATATATTATATATTTAAAGAACCTTCCAAGGCCGCGTGAGATGGTGGGCCCCATGTAACGTGTACAGGCAATCCAGTCTCGCTGTTCCTATGGATGTGTTTGTTCCTTGTCTGTGATTGGTCAAAACTGAAGGTATTCCGGATAACATGCATGAAATTGTGGATAAAATTTTGCAGTCATGTTTGAATTCTCAATATTTTAAAAATAAATTATTCTAATTTTAAAAAATAAAAAATTTATCAATTTTATCTTTATTTGTATTCATTAAAATTAGAATAAAAAATGAAGATACATTTTATTTCAGTCTTTAAATGAAACAAAAAAATTTTTATTTTTATTTTAAAATCAGAATAATTATCTACATTTTATTCCAGATATTTTTTATATCAAATGAGATAAGTTATTCTCTCATTCCATTTAACCCTAAATTACTCATTTTTTCATTACTAACCCTCTTATCAAACCAGCTCTAATATAAGCAGTATATATATCAATATCAAAGTGAGACTGTAATTTTTTTTATTTTCTCAAAAGAATATACCAATATATTTTAATATACACATCAATTAATATAACAATATATATTTTATTATGAGAGTATATACTTTTTATAAAAAAAAACATGTACAAGACTGCACATATCGTTTTTCTTATAAATATTATATCATATTGCAGTGTTAAGCTAAAACTCAAAAAATCTATTTATCAAAACAAACAAAAGACTATTATAAGTCTGAAAAAAAATGAACCGTCGTTGTTGCTGATATAAAGCCATTTATTCTCTATTCAGCCTTGAAAAAATAAAAATAAAACACGCATGACAAGACCAATCAGAGTGTCAATACACATTGATAGAATACAAAAAGGAGGATGAATCCACGCTTCTGTGATCCAGTGGGCCCTATTAGGCCCAGCAAAATCTTAACCACAGCCATCGAAAGAGAAAAAATCGGGAGTCTCTCTCTATCTCTCTTTTTTTGACAGACTTTATGGTACAGTTTGATATCAGAATAATAGGTTGAAATAAAAAAAAATTAGATTAAATTATTTATTATCCTATATAGTATTAAAAAAAAAAAAGAGATAAAGCATGTACAATTGTCCACACTTTGAGATAAAAAATGGTGATAGTTTGTTCTGGATAAAAAGTGTAACAGACTTTGTCCTAATTATTTATCTTAATTTTATAAAATTCGGATAATATTTATGACTACCTTTTCAAAAAAAAAAAAAAAAAATGTATTCCACCAAAACAATATTAATGCACAATTAATAGGAAGGGTAAATTTGGTATTTTTTTTTAAATTTGAAATTATCTAATATTTGATCCAAATGTAAGATTGGTGATAAAAACATAAAAAATAAAGATAATAAAAAACATTCTGGATAATAATAATGATTTTTTTATTCCTATAAATTAGACTAACTTATTCTAAAAATTTTTCCTTTTTATGAAACTAGGCATATGAGTTTTAGAATTGGAATTGGCTTGGCCAAATTTGTATGCTCATGGATTTTGTAATAATATGTGGTTGGTTGAGTTTCAAATTCTGTCCCTTTAACAACTGTGTTAGTCCAAGTGATTTTTCTCGGTGATCATTAATTATTTTTTTGAAAAAGATTAGGGGCAGTCCCACGTACATAAATTGATGTTTTATTTGACAAAAAAAAAAAAAAAGGATTTGTTGACTCTTTATTAATTATTTTATTTTATTTTTATACTTTTCTGAGTTTTGAATTCGCTTCCTCTTATTTGTATGCACCATGTATTTTGGAATATGTGGTTGGTTGGAGTAATTGGTGGCGGCGGACATTCTTTTTTAAATTCTTTTAGTAGAGCTGACGTTTTGTGTGGTCTCTTTTTAAGAACTGTGTGATCCAAGTAATTTCTCCTAGAAATCATTAATTAATTTTTTATATAAAAATTAAGGTGCAATCCAGTGTATTTGTGTATTAGTCCACATGGGTTTGAATTTTGTTTTTTTTTTTAAGTAAAATGTGTTTGGTCCTCTAAAGTTTTCTAATCCAGAAACACGCTTTTTAGTTCAAAATCATGTAATTACACCCCTGCCGTTAGATTTTTCATTAAGATGAGATAAGAGTACGATTTTACCATTTTAATTAAATCCTTATCGTGTTTTTACTTTTTTTTTGTTGGTTGTTTTCATCTTTTAATTAATTGTTGTGACTTAATGCTCACTTAAAATGCATCGAATGCATTTAAAGAGTTAATTATTGTATAAGTTAATATTCATAAAACATATCCAGAATTAATTGATTGATTTTTTTCGTAGGTATTTAGAGAGTTAAGGATAAAATAATAATTTTAAATTACTTTTTATCACATCTTAACAAAAAAATATAAGGTGTAAGTGCATCTTTTTGAACTTCAATAAGTATTTTTATAGATTTCGAAGACTTTAGGGGCCCAAATGCATTTAACCTATTTTTTATTATATGGTTGGTAAATACTAAGTATATGATTTCATAAGAAATGAATTATATAATCATTTACACAAATAATGTACTTTTATTTCATCAAACATTTTTTCGTTAGAAAATTGGGTCTGCAAATTAAATCTGAAATAAAAGTGTGTATTCAATATAAGAACTTTTTTTTTTTTTTTGATATCGGAGAGACTCCCCGTGGCTGACATTACGGTCAAGCTCGAAAAGCTACATTCGCCTGTTTTCTTTTGAATTTCGCATAACAAACAGGAGGTATGAAACAATGATAAAACTCAAACCCAAGACTTACCTTTTAACACAGGTAAGTCCTAAAACGTTGTGCTATGACCACTGGGGACATGAATTACTAAATTATTTCTAGGTCCTTGGAATATTTGAACTTATTTTTAGGTTCCCAGGTTAATTGGGGGTTTTTTTTTAGGTCATTCCATGTAATAGAGTTATCTTTTACTTATTTCTTTTCACTTTTATCCCTACCTTCATATTTTATTTGTGCCCCCCTCTCTTTCTCACCCATACCAACAACAGCCCCTTCCCCTCTGTATGCAACCTTATGTCACCCCTCCCTCTCATCACCCTCTCATTCCAGTGACTCTTTATCTCTTCTACCACTTCCTCCCTCCCATCTTAAGAATGTACCCTGACATGTTAACTATATACACGGTCCGTAAAAAAGAGGGTTAAAAATAAAAATATTAATAGTAAACTTAACGACTCTTACTCTAAAAGACCTGAAAATATTAGATAATGATCAGGTTTGCGTAAGAACCTAAAAATAATTCAGGATGCCCCGGAGGACCCTAATTTCTCCAAAGATCAACTAAATTAAAAGGAAAAAAAATATAAATAAACAGTGAGTATTAATATATAATGTTAGAAATTAAAAGCATAAAAAATAATAACAAAGGCAACCTCAATTAGTAAATATGAATCTGAACAAACATCTCATTGACAAGTTTATACATGAGACTCAGTTAAACTTTGTACTAACCCAAATTATAATCAGTTAGCAGTCAACCCCCATTTTTATAGACAGGTAGAGTAGGTACAACTCTTCAAGCTCGAAACAGTTAATTGAATGCATGGATACGAAAGAGTTTACCAGCCGACAAGATGGTAGTATATAACTATATATAATAACCATGTACATATTATATATTTATTATAAAAAAAAACATTAAAAAATTAAGTCAAGCAAAGTGAGGGAGGGCCAAAGCCAGAGAGGCAGAGACTCACACGATAGGCCACCCTTTGCCCACGTAACATTCAACCCACCACGTATCTTGGAACTCACTCTCAACATCTCCCCTCCCCCAACAATATTTGAGGCACACATGCAACCACCATTTCATATATATTTTTTTTGTGTGTTCCTCACATAACAAAACCATACAAAACCAAACATTATTAACACCTAAAACCACAAAAAAAAAAGAAAGAAGTGGTAGTTCCAATGAACGAATAAAGAGCTATAGCTAACCTCAAAACCCTCCCTCTCTGTCTGTCTCTATTGTCCATGAATGGGCAAGCAGAGAAGGCCAGGCATGAATGGGACTTCACCCTCTCCAAGCTCATCACCTCCACCTCCCGCGCGAGCAACACCTCCGACACCCTCGGCGCCGTCGAACTCGACCCTTCCAACCGCCTCCTCGCCACGGGCGGCATAGCCCGCAAGATCCGAATCTACAACCTCACCAACAACGACGCCCTCTCCGCGGACCACGCGGACATCTGCATATGCGTGCCCGCGAAGCTGAGCAGCCTCTGCTGGCGCCCCGAGCCCGGGTCGCGCGTCGGGCGCGTGGTCTGCGCGGGCGACTACGACGGGGTCGTCACCGAGTACGACGTCGAGAGGTCAACCCCACTCTCCGAACGCGACGAGCACGGCGGGCGCCGCGTCTGGAGCGTCGACTACTCGCGCGCGCAGCACCAGCACCCGCTCGGCGCGTCCGGGTCGGACGACGGCACGGCCCATGTTTGGGACGCGCGGTCATCTTCGGAAGGGCTCAAGATCAAACGCGGCTCGCCCGTCTGTTGCGTGGAGTTCGACCCGGCCGGGAGTGGGCTCATCGCTTTGGGGTGCGCGAATCAGAAGGCGTACGTTTACGACGTGAGGAGGGTCGGGGAGCCGGTGACGGTGTTTGACGGGCATCGGAAGACGGTGACGTACGTGAGATTTCTTGGGGAGGGGAGGATGGTGTCGGCGGGGATAGATGGGTGTTTGAAGCAGTGGGAGGTGGTGGGGAGTGGGGAAGGTGGGGTGGGGAGAGTGGTGAGGACTTATGAGGGGCATGTGAATGAGAGGAGGTTTGTGGGGTTATCGGTGTGGAGGGAGGGGGGGTTGATGGGGTGTGGGTCGGAGAGTGGGGAGGTTTTTGTTTATGATTTGAGGTGGGGAGAGCCAATTTGGATTGGGGCTTTTAGTGGTGGTGGTGGTGGGGATGGGCAGTTTGTGAGTGGGGTGTGTTTGAGAGGAGGAGGAGGAGGAGGGGTGGGGATGGAGGAAGTGGTGGGGGAGAAGTGCACGCTTGTCGCCGGGGGGTCGGATGGGGATCTGATGATCTTTGTGGGTGATAGAAAGATGTCATCTTCTCTGGGGTTTGGTGACTGTTGATCATTCACTTTCAATTTTTTTTTTTTTTTAATTTTTGTTTGATTGTTTTTTTTTTTTTTTTTTTCATACAAAATGATATGAAACGAATAAGAACGGAAGGTGCACATACAGGCTGAGTTTTGTTTGTTTATTTGTGTAATTTGTTTTTAATTATTTGTTGTCATTTGGAATGTGTACTTTTACAACTTGATTTTGCGCAAAAGAATATTGATGCGAGGGACAACAGAGAATGGATCGATCACGCTATGTATCACAAAAATTGTTCTTTTAGAATATTTAAGGAATTGTTAAACATGTTATGTTTTGGACAATTAGTAAAAATAATATTGTTTAAATCAATATTAGTAAAAAATAGCACTACATGAAGAATATTCGTAAAAACTAACATTGATCAGCGTTGATTATTTATTTATTTTTTTTACACTAGAGGCGTCATATATATATGGCGTCTCCAGTGATTTTGCATTTTAAAGGGAAGCGCCGTATATATATGGAAAGATGTTATTTTTTAGCCACTCAAATTTAATTAAAAAATTTAATTGATAAAAAAAAACCAATTTTCCATGATTTTCTCTCGTAACAAATAAATCTCACCCATTAAAATTTAATTAAATAGTTGATAAAAAAAATCCCAACCATTAATTTAATTAAAGGAGAAGAAATAGTGATCTCAATAAAAAAAAACAAAACACCTCCCTTTAAAACGTAAAATCACTGGAACGCCATATATATATATGGCGTCTTCAGTGTAAAAAAAAAAAAAAAAAAAAAAAAATTAGCGTTGACCAGTACTAGTTTTTACAAATATTCCTCATCCGATGCTATTTTTGTTAATATTCTTTTAAATGATGTTATTTTTACTAATTGCCCTTATTTATTTATTTATTTCATGACATGGTATCATAATTAGGCATTTCCTTCTTCTTTTTTTTAAGGGTATAAAAGCTGTTATTTCAGGTGAATGGCATAATATGTGTGATTCTACCTGGTCACACTTTTCTATAAAGGGTTCTCATTCTAAATTTGATCAATTATCAAACACATTCTGAGTCGATAATAATTATAAAAAAAAAATCCCTTATTCACTTTTGGGTGTGGGGTGTTGGAAATGTTTTTTTTTTTTTTTAAATTGAGATAGGCTATATATAAACTGAATTTGTTTACATAAGTCTCAACGACCTTACTCCGAACAACAAGGTGACGGGAGAGAGTGAGAACATACAATATAGAAGCATGAGGAAATAAAACAAAAGGGAAACACAAACTGATCCCCACACAAGCAGTGTGTGATCCGGCCTGTTCACTGCGTATAGCCGTGGCCCAGTCTCCGCCTTGCCTTCAACCCGGATCAATTTGGAAGACTCCTCCAATTAGCTCCACACTTTGAGCACCCACAAGAGAGCAGCCCCAACTCTTAATGAGGTACACCATCTCCTTCCATACCTTCTCGATGTAGAAACGCTGGCATGTGAAGAGTTTCTTATTTCTACATTTTTCATTTTTTTTTTATTTCTTATTTCAAGGGGAAGGGACTCACAAAGGGTGTTGGAAATGTTAAATGTCATTTGGTTATTCACTAGGGTCAAATTTTTGTTCAATAACTATTCACCCTTTATAAAAATTTAAACGAATCTTATATACATCCTTTATATATATATATATATATATATAATCACATATTTTATTTTTTATTTAGAAAATAGTAGATTATATAATTTTTTAAACATAAGTTATAATAGGTTGAATTCTTACCTCAACACAAAAAAAAAAAAAGAGATGATAGAAGAATGAAGAGCACAGTTCACTGGAAGACAAAACCACACAAGATGTGTGAGTCCCTTCCCCCTTGAAACACATATTTCATTACTCAAATATATACTTTACAAACCAATATATATATAGCATATAAGGCTGTTCGAAATAAGATTATATTCTTTATAAAAAGTTATGGGCTGTAAGTTTTTGTTGGCTGTTGTGACCTGTATATTGTCTGAGAGGGGGGTCATCACATGATGCTTTTGGGACGACAAATTTGATGGCAGATCTACTGTTCCATCCAACAAAACCAGACTTCATCAATCAGAGATTCTCATTGTGTGGTCTGAAATCCATATAATCTCCCTCCTCAAAAATCCGGCCATTTCAGCTTTTCCTGGACAATATTGCTGTCGCATACAATAACATAATTATTTTTAGCATATAATTAATTAAGGGTGTGATTACATACAGGGATGTGGGTGGAATACAGGAATACCATTTCTATATATAACTTGTTCATTTCAACTTTTCAGACCTTTTGAATAGGTTTTATTGATAATCCATTACCCTTTTTTATTTCACTCGATCAAGTCCATCTGGTCCGTGTCATTTTGTGATGGATTTTGATTCCATATGAGATTATTAAGAAAGTGTGTAAAATCTAGTATTTGATTAGTGATAATCTTAATAGTAATTATAGGTTCCACTGGAATTTATAAAATCAAGGCATGGGGGAAAATAGGGTTGAATTGGATTTCCACTCTTTTTGTGGTAATATCAAATTCTGCCTAGAATCTTAAATTAGATTACTATTTTGTCCTTTACGAATTAATTATAGGGATTTGTTAACGAGTGCTTTAGGGCACTTGTTAACTAACATTTATTATTAACTTTTTAGACAATCCAACAAATTTAATTATGATATGAATAAATAAATTAAAATATTTGTTCAAATTCCAATAATACCCTTAATAAATTCACCACATTCTTCTTCCCTCCCATATCCAATTTTTCCTCTTGTACCCAAATTTTTTTATTAAAACAACATTTATTTTTACATGTGTTTCTTATAATTTAATTTTTATTAATACATTTTCAATGCATAATCTACAATACCAACCTACTATAATGAAATACGTAAAAGTTAAATTTCAACATCTGCCCCCCAAAATTATTTTTATAATGCACTTCTCTTTTTTCATTTATCTCAAATCCTCATACACCAATTTAATGTGAAGCACCGTACCTGCCAGAGCTGGAGCCAAAAGCATGCGAGATCATTTATTCATAATATATTGAAATAATTCAAATGATAAAAAAATTAATTAAGAATGGAGGTGTATATAAAATAATTAAAATAAAATATTAAATCCAACAAAGAATAAAAATAAATTAACTTATATGCCGCATAAAAAAAATTTTCATATAAACAACACTAAAACAAGTATCACAATCATATGAGATATGAGATAAAGAACAAAAAAGAAAAGAGATGTATATTTTTATATTTTTGGATGAAACTTTTGTGGGAGATGACAAGGGAAAAAAATTTAGGTATGGGAGGGAAGATAAAAAAAAGTGGTGAAAATTTATTAGGGGTGTTGTTGAAATTTTAAAAAATCTTTCAATTTATTGATTCACATCATAATTAGATTTATTGGATTGCTTAAAATATTAGCAATAAATTTGGGTTTACAAGTGCTTTAATGGCACTCGTTAACAAAACTCTTAATTATATTATTATCTAGATCATTTCTAAAATAAACATCCTCCTCTCTTTTTTTTATCCGCCGTTTATATATTCGTTTTGATTTTATAACTAAGAAACTATGCTATAATTGGTATATGTTAAGTGAAAATCTTGACTGTGTATTAGATATTGATTTGTGTTTTTGAAGTCATTTTTTATTTTTATAGATGAGTTAGATTTATTATAATTGATATAATAGTTTTTATTTATTTACATTCGTTAAATATTTATAAAAAAAACTCCTTTTTTATTATTGTGATATGAATAAAGAAATAAATTTTGTAAGTATATGTATAATAGTAAGGGTATTCTAGACATATAAACCAAATTCCTTATCATTTTTCATGTGTGAACCAAACACTGGGAATTGATTCCTTAGAGAAATTCACTGGAGAACCAAATAGTACGATGGAATCTAGATTTCTAGTAAAATGATGATTTCTGATAAAATAATTTCATAAAAAAAAAATAACAAGAACTAAACGGGCCACGGAAGTGAGTCAAATAAGAGGCAAATTATGATCAAATCTTAACCTTTTATATCTCTCTGATGCAATTGGATCACACGATTCTTGATAATCAGTTTGCATGCCATTCATGGCGGGTCTCCTTTCACGTGTTTCAACAACTTTTCATTGGCTGTCAAACTTATACCAACAAAATCCATCCAAACATATATAATATAACAAATGAAAGCTCTCATGCACCTTACTATTAGCCATTTATAATTTTATAGATGTGATTTTGCTATATACATGGATGATGGATCCTTAGTGTGAGAAACATGGGTGGTCCCAGTGTGTGGACCAATGAATAGGCTTCTGATAAATAATGACACAAAACCAGTTTTGATGAAAATGACCATCTCTTTATTTGATATTTATATAATCACTTCATTTGTTATTTATATGAGGAAGAGGCATGCGCTCCTTAACTAGTTTTGCAATATTATCTAGGTGATATCTTTTTGATTGACTTACATACATGGTTTTGGTGTGCTTAATTATCACATGAAAGATCTTATTAGCTTTGTTAAACCTATGATCATTCGGCAGTATCTTAATCTGAGATCCAAATTGAGATTTTGAAAATCTTGTTAAAATAACTCAGTTTTCCAAAACCCTTGTTGTTTTGACGGATTTTCAAACGTGGGGAAAAGTAGACAAAAAATGTGTGGATACCGATGAGGATGTTGAAACGGATAAATTGTTTGGATATTTTTTAGATTTTCAATGTCTAATTTGTCCAAAAGCAAGCGGATTTAAATGGGGCCTAAGTGTAACTAGCTAGGAAAGTTGAAGATACGAGTACAATATGAAATTGATTGAATGTAACCCAACCTAATTTCTGGATCGGTTTGTGTTGGGATTTTATCAGTTGGGATCCACCTGATCTCAAACTTGAGCAAGTTAATCCAATTTCAGTGAGGTTTGGTTAAGGGATGATCAGTTATATTAACTTAACTTGAACCTAATGGTATAAGTAATAAATTGAAAATTATAGTTAATAATATTTTGATGAATTGTTTCTTGTATATTTCTGCTTTGGGGATTCTCTTTCTTAATATTAATTGAGGTTGAATGCCTAACATATTTAAAAAAAAAAAATTCTAAAACAAATCGTGAATCATTTGAATTGTTATACCTTACTTCTATCACCTTTCATAGTTTCATTTAATTTCTTTCATTCTTTCTCCACCGTAGCACTTCCATTTTTATATCTTCCAACATGAATTATTTTAATGGATCAAAACCTACAATTCTTTTGGTTCCATCACTTTACATAAACCCTGTCAAATCTTAAGCTTTGTTTTGTCAAACTGCTAGTGTATTTTTTTTTTTTTTTTTTGAGAAAACGGCAAACAAGACTTATATTAATAAAGACAAGGGAGTGTCCAAAACATACAAAAAGAAAAAAAAAATCACACAAGATTTGAGGAGCAGTAAAAGAGAGATGTAGAAAGGTTGCCCGAATCCTAATCTTGGAGACACTAGTTATTTATTTATTTTTATCAAGGTTCCCCCCTGATCTGTTCTATGAAACCATGTATGACATGCTATAAGAGAGTTATACCAAGTAAAGATCATTCAATAAAAATTCTAAGTGTCGTATGGAGACTCATTCTTGACAGTCTAGCCACTCGACACACGCTCCATTGTCTCGGAATCCACATGGACCAGATGGTTTACAATTCATTATGTATAAACCAAATCTTGACCAAAGTTTTGATCAAAATCCAAAACAACCCAAATCTTGACCAAAATTTTAACCAGTCATATTTTGAAACATTTTGGACCAAGGTTAGTTGGTCATTTTCTCTTCCTTTCCTTTCCTTATCTTTGATTGAAAGTCAAGATCTACTTGGTTTCATCACAGGAGACACACCATAACCTTTAGGTGTGATCAATGGTGTCAACAATCCAGATCTGGCGGCATGGACACGTACATATAGGCTGGTCAAAGCTTGGATCACAGCTACTATTTCAGAAGAAGCTCTCGGAACTGTTGTCGGTCTTACCACATCCTTTGATGTTTGGAAGGCTTTTTCTAATACTTATTCACAAGATTCTCAGGCTCGTGAATTTGAATTACTCCTCAAGCTTCAAGAGAAGAAAAAGGAGTCTACTTCACTTAATGACTACATCAAGGAATTCAAATCCATATGTGATCAACTTAATGCCATTGGCAAACCTGTACCTGATCAGAAAAAGGTATTTTGGCTTTTAAGTGGTTTAGGACCAAGATACAACTCCTTCACTACAGCTATGCTAAGCCACCAGTTCCTTCTTATAATGATCTCATTCCATTACTGCATAGTCATGAATTACGTAATAAGTCACAGCTATCTGAGCATGCAAATCCTGCACCAGCATTTATTGGGCAACATTTCAATATTCGCAATCAATACAAGAGTGGATATAATACCTCTTTTACCTCACGAGAACGAGGTTTTACTCAAGCTAGCTCACAGCCTACCCATAACACAGAATTCTCCATCAAGGATGACATCAGTCCATCCTTTACAATCTTGCCAGATTTGCAAAAAGAAAGGTCACGATGCTCTTAAATGTTGGCATCGCTTTGATAACAGTTATCAAGATGATCAAGTTCCTCAAGCTTTAGCTGCAATTCATCTCCATACACCAAATGAAAGCGAATGGCTCCCAGATATTGGTGCAACAACCCATATTACTCATGATCCAGGTACTCTTTTACAATTTAATGCCGTATATGGGATCTGACCATGTTATAGTTGGTAACGGTGACAAGTTACCCATCACACATATCGGCCAAGCAAATATCTTTCCTCACAACTCACAGTTATATCTCTAAATAATTTGCTTGTTGTTACTGATATAAAGAAGAGTTTGATCTCTGTCTCTCAACTTACATGTGAGCACCCATGTTATGTTATATTTAATGATCATGGTTTTCTTATTAAGGATCAAAAGACTCATCAGGTGATGGCATCGGGGAGTAAGAAGGCTGGATTATATGTCCTTGAGAATGCACTCGTCAAATCTCTCTTCTCAAACAGGTTTCATGTGGTGAATGCAGATACTTGGCATGGACGACTAGGGCATCCCCAATCCAGAGTTCTGTCTTATTTGCAGCATCATAAATTTATTTCTGTTAATAAAAAGACATTTGGTTTATGCAAGAGTTGTGCTCTAAGCAAAAGCTCTAGATTTCCTTTTATTCCTTCAAATAACAGGGCGTGTGCACCAATTGTCAAGATACACTGTGATTTATGGGGCCCATCACCTATTTTATCTAATCAAGGCTTTTGCTATTATGCTATATTTGTTGATGATTTTTCTCGCTATTCATGGATTTATCTCAAACAGAAATCAGACTTTTACAGGATATTTTTCATCTTTCAAGCTATGGTCGAGAAACAATTTCAAAGAGAAATGCAGGTCTTCCACTCTGATCATGGTGGAGAATTTTCTAAACAGGAATTTATTGATCACCTCCTTCACAAAGACATCATTCATCAGTTATCATGTCCTCATACTCCTGAGCAAAATAGTATGGCTGAAAGAAAACATTGTCATGTGGTTGAATTAGGGCTTGCCATGATGCTACATGCGTCTATGCCGAAAAAATATTTGGTCGAAGCTTTCCTCACCTCCACATTCCTTTTTAACCCTTTACCCTCACCCTCTCTCGGCATGACCACACCCTACTTTCTTCTTCATCAAAAACAACCCACTTATGATTTTCTACGTACCTTCGGTTGCCATTGCTACCCATATCTTCGGCCCTACACAAACAATAAACTTGAACCGCGATCTCTCCCTTGCATTTTCATGAGCTATAGCGATGAACAGAAAGGTTACTGTTGCCTATATCTTCCAACCGGTCGTGTATACATCTCTCAGCATGTCGTGTTTGATGAAAATACATTTCCTTTTCATAAACCTTAACCACCACCTCCTAAACCCATTGATGACACATCCCTTCTTGACTGGTTATCACCCCCACTTTCACCAAATCCCACTGATTCACTCACTCACTTATCACCAACCATTGACCAAAATCATGCTCGTCTCTTTCATCAACACCCCATCCATCCTCCACTATCTTTACCAACTAGATCTCCTACATCCACTTCACCTCACTCTGAAATCCCTTTACACACTCCCATTCCATCTCCTCAGCCTACTCCACCTCTTTCACCAACTCCTAACCCCACACACTCCATGACCACCCTCAGCCAAGTTGGCATTCACAAACCCAACCCCAAATATGCCTTCATACTTTTTATGGTTTTTGGTTCATGTGCTTGTTGGACATGTAACATTTTGCGCGATTACAAAACTGATTCTATAAGAATCTGAGTTTTAAAATTGATTATGTAGGAAGTTCACTCCCCTTAGCTTTTAGAAATTCCAGCTTTTGAACACTATTCGTCTGAAATTTGTCTACATGAAGCTGAACGCAAAAGTTACCCAATCATGCAACCAAATGCTTCCTAAAAATCTAAAAGTATCATGTTGTCCATAGGTTTTAATGATTGAAGAACACCTCTCTAGCCCATTGTCTCGTCTAGATGAAATCTGAAATCAAATTTTGGTTTTTCAAATGGTAAGAAATAGCCTTTTCGATTGTGTGATTACCATAACACATTTGAAAAAAAAAAATAAAAAAACTCGGATATGAGAGAGATTTGACATTTTGGGTTAATTGTATGTGTTTGGGGGCAAATTAAACATTTCAGCTCTGTTTGGGAGCACGTCCGCGGGTGTCCACAATGTCAAGACACGGGGGTCTTGCGATTGTAGGAAGCATTGTTTCTATGGAATTAGAAAAATGCAAAAAATACACAAAAAACATGATACAACAACATATTTGTGGATTGTTGACGCAACGACGAAAAGGACCATTTGTGTTCGCATTTACGTTCGTGGTGTCCGCCCGACTCCACCTCGACTTTAACGCTCCCCCAACCAGAGTCTTCATAATTGTTAAAGATCACTTTTCAAATGTAAAAAATATATTTTAAATACATATTTTTCATGGTTTTTAAAATATGAAAATTTACACATGAAAAACTAAGCATGGTTTTGATATTTTGAATCTCATTTTCATGTTAGGAATTTTTGAGATTCTTAAACTCAAAACCCAACCAAAACGAGATTTGCATACGCAATTATATCAATTCTATCTTCTAAAATATATATAAAAAAAAAAAACTAAACTAATATCCAAACATGCATTTACATCCCAAGCTCACGGATCTATATCTTTATCTTTACTTAAAAAAAAATTAGATTTTGAAAAGTTACAAAAACTTAAAAGTTTCCCAAAAAAAATTGAGTTTGAAGTGTTATTAAAGGTTCTATTTAAACTCTATTAAAATTTGATTGACGAATATGCCCACATCTTAAAACCCAAATGACCCACCAAAAAGGCCAAAACGCGCACACATACTCCCAACATTCAGGGCTATCACTGTCATTTCCATCAATCCGATCAAAAATATTATATTCCAAAACATCGCCTCTTCGATTCATCAAAAGAGAGAGAAAAAAAGAGGGCGATCGATCGCGAGGAGGGAAGGGAGAGATGCTGACGTCAACGGTGGTGAACGCGTACCCTCTCTCGAGCTACACCTTCGGTACCAAGGAGCCCAAGATGGAGAAGGACACCTCCGTCGCCGATCGTCTCGCCCGAATGAAAGTCAAGTATTAGATCTTAAACCCTAACTTGACGAATGTTGTGAAATTTAGGGTTTTGATTTGACGATCTTCTGCTCTTTTTTTTTTTTTTTTCTTTGTAGCTATATGAAAGAAGGGATGCGCACGAGCGTGGAAGCGATTCTTCTGGTATGCATCCATCCTATAATCGCTGGCATTTGTTGGCACTTGATGTGAATCTTGATTGTTTGTCTGATTTTTTGTTTGTATCGTCTCTGGAGATTCTTTTGCGCCTAATCAAAATGTGTTAAAAATGATGTACCTAGCTTCAGAAGTGGAGTTATTTATAGGTAATAGACATTTGATTTTAAAATCATAATTAGTTTTTAGTTTGATTAGGTATGATGTTAAGAACTCGAGAGCTTACGCATTGTCAAATGATACATAGCCCGCGTTACTTCTTGAAACTTCATATTCTCTTTTGTGGAGAAAATATAAAAGTCGATCTTTTATGTTAAACTGTCTTGGGCAGTGTCTTTGGAAAGAAAAAGGAACTTTCTAAGTTCTCTGTTGAACTCTAAACATGGGAATTTTTTTTTTTTGAGTGAACTGAGACTGAAGTTGTAGTGAATTTATATATCTGTGACTTTTTTATGATTCCTTAAGCATTGTATAATGCTTTTTTTTTTTTTTTGGAAAAATGTTATTCGATTTTCCTGGTCTCTTGGTCAGAAGCTTTCAGGTGCATATGTACTTCCTATCATTGCAAAAACTTATGAAAAATCTTATGAAGATAGAGTGTTGATATATGAACAGTTAAACCTATGGCATCTCATATTCTAGGGTACAGAGCAGGACTTAAAAAATGGGATCTCCATTGAAGTGGAACTTGTATGAATTGGGGTTTATTTGTGTTAGTATCCCATTTAATGTGCGAGTTAAATTATAAAATAAAACCTCTAATAAAATGAACAAAATAATTAATGCAAGAGGCAGAACTTTTTTTTGCACATTCTAATTTACTATTTGACAGCAGTTTGGGGTGCAAGGAATTATTTAGGTGTATCTTTTGTTCTAGAATCTAGTCGGATATAGGTTATTTATCATAAAATTGCAAGTGCTGCATTTAAGTTAATCGAACATTGTGTTTTGTGGAGCTGGGAGTCTGACTAGTTTTCTCTGAATTTGATGTGTTGGAGTAGGGATACAACCTGGGTCAACCAACACTGCAACATTTTTGTAAGGTCAAAGTGCTACCCAGTCAATCTGAGGTTCTGCTCAACAAACCAGTAACTGAAGCCAATGCAACATTGGTCAAGTGGGGTTGTGGGTTGAGTCAGCTTGGGTTACTGTAGTTTCAAAAGTTTATTCACGGTAGAATGTTCCAAAATCATGAATTATTTTCAAACCATTAAGGTGACTATTTGGGGCACTCATGGGTCTGCACGCGTGAAATGAATATAAGTTCAAATATTAAATGTTACTACATCTTAGATCCTAAGGGAACAATGGAAATAAGAAAAAAAAAACTTTGTAACTTGTTGCTTTGCATTCTTATTTACCAGTTTTATCAGAGCTTGGTGGATTCCGCTTTCTAGGAATAAAACAGATATAATTCATATAAAAGATTGAGATATAAAACCAATTTCATTCATGAACCCGTATTGTGTCAATCAGAGACAAAATTGGGTTTGCCGACATTCCTTCTATGAGATGCTAATAGATACCCGTTCTGTTGGTTAAAGTGATTTTAATCACCTCATCCTTATGGCAACCAAAATTTATATTTGGTTTTCAGAAATTTTAACATTGTGATGTCACACTGTCCTTCCAATTACAAAACAGCACCATTCCTTTTAAACTCCTGAAAATGTGCCTAATACCTAGAAAATGCTAAATCATCTCATCCAACATGTGAAATTTAGAAATACAGAAAAACAAAGAATAAGATAATTGCCCTATTAAATTCCTAAACGACGAGAGTATGATTCTGAAACTAAAAAGAGAAAATACAATTCCAATGATCATATCACTAAAGTTTGGGGAAAAAGAGGAAAAGAAGGAAAGAAAGAGTAAGAGAAGTTAAAGAAATGAGTGGACCAAAAAGAGGAGAAAAAGGAGAAATAATGTATTATATGATGCATGATGGCGTTCTACTTTTAGAAAAAGGATACATATCCGTCACCTGGAGTATTGTGAGTTTGTGACATGCACAACATGAAATGCATCAGCACCTAAATGCTGCTAAAACCACAGTAAGGTCTATCTGATCTCTTATTTTCTTCATAGAGCTGGGGGAGTTGTTGAGTGAACTTACTAAGAATTAATAATAGTTAACAATATTCTGTAATTTCTTATAGGTGCCATAAAAATCTGGGAGAATTATCGGATACATCCATCATGGTTTGCTTCTTGTGTAAGACTGAACAGAATGACCATACCAGAATTAAGTAGTTATCCAAAACTTCTAATTATTCCAATAAGCAGGTTGGATCCCTGTGCTCTGTTGCTCAAAATAGTTTTTTTTTTTTTGGGTCATATGTCGCATGAATTTGCAGTGTGATACTATCAGGTTAGTCAATGGGCTTCATTGGTTGTGTGCCATGAGGAAATATTAAGTGTTGCAGCTTTAATTTCCTTTCTTAGCGTAAATTTGTCAGGTTGTTGTTTGATTTACTGATTATGGTGTGTGCGATTAACAAATTTATACTTTGTCCAATGCAGGTCCAAGAGCATAACCATCCTCATATACTTTTACTGCAAATTGGTAATACATTTTGTAAACTTCCTGGTGGACGCTTAAAGCCCGGTGAAAATGGTGGGTGTTGCTAATTTTACAAGTACCTAAACCTGTGTGAAAATGTTGCAATTTTGACATGATGTTCACATTATGAAAAACAGTTTTCCTCTTCTCTGAACTTCACAGAAATTGAGGGTCTAAAGCGCAAACTATCCAGCAAATTGGCTGCTAGTTCAGGTCCTCTTCAGCCGAATTGGCAGGTATCCTGACATTTAATGCTTAATTTTGTATCTGAAACTAAGCGACAACTCTTGAACATGGAAATGGAGAAGCATTTAGTAATTTATTAAAAGCCAATGTTGAATTTCATAAACTATATTACTTTCAGTCTGTTGTTATTCTTCGATGAATATAATGACTCGCCTGAACACACATTGTCATGTTACAGATTGGGGAATGTGTTGCTATCTGGTGGCGGCCAAACTTTGAAACTATAATGTATCCATATTGCCCTCCTCACATCACCAAGCCCAAGGTGATATCTTAAAGCTGTATATGTGATGCTTTCTACTTCTGTACTTTTGCTTTTTTATCCTGTACTTTTCTAACTTTAAGGGCAAATATGATCCAGGAGTGCAAAAAACTTTACCTTGTTCACTTGTCTGAGAGGGAGTATTTTGCTGTGCCAAAGAACTTGAAGCTGCTTGCTGTTCCATTGTTTGAACTCTACGATAATGTTCAGGTGTAAATGCCATCTTCCGTCTTCTTTTTTACTGCTAAATCTGTGTTCAGTAACTGTTGCTTTTCTGTATTTGCCTGGAAACTTCGTGAGGTTTTTTATAATTTTGAAAGCTGTTTCTTTTTAAAAACTTGAAAACATTCTGACACTGGTTGAGAATTGGTGTCCCTACAAATCATTTTTTTTGTTTGCATGATGATTTTTTCCTTCTGCTAGTGTTTTCCTTTTCAAATTTTTTTAAAGCAGCAGCAATGCAAGCATTTGAAGCAGTGTTGCTTCATTATTCTTGAGAAATATTGGTTGTTCCGTGTGGGGAGAATTTTCACTGACCTGACCAGACATGTTGCTATTATCAGATATCTATATTATTTGGAAGCCATATTTCTTGTGTTCATATGTTATATTTTATAGAACAAAGAAGTGTGTGACGAGTTGATGACATTTAAGTCCATCTAGGGTTTGGTTATTTTTTTCTTTTATATATTTTTTCAGCATCTTTGAAAAAGAGTAACCTTCTCAGGTAATTGCGGCAAATCTGTGTATTTGGCGTTCTAAATCGATATTTTTTCAATGCTGGCATGTTCATCTTAATTTACAAACAGTTTTACCAATGGTTATACATTGAGATTGTAACATAATGTGTGTTTAAGTTGGACCTTATGTTTAAATTACTCATGCTCCCACACCTGTTTTATGTTCTCCACTAAATAATGTGGTGTTCATGTTTTCTCTCAAAAAAAAAAAAAAAAAATCTTTTTAAATCACGTGAAAGTTGGTTTTGCTATATATATATATATTCTTTCACAAGTTATTCTTTCTGAAACACAGTCAATTTTTTTTTGATGCAGAGATATGGGCCAGTTATCTCCACAATCCCACAGCAACTGTCCAGGTTCCAGTTCAACATGGTCAATTCTTGAAACAGGGCATTCGGAGTTATATTTGAGAAGGAATCCAGTATTACGGTTGATCAATTAACTCGAACTTAACTGATTTTTTGCACGTGAAAGACTGTGAGTTTGGATCTGCCTGGACAGCTTATGACTCTGCTATTCATATATTTTTATTTGTATGACATCGAAGAAATAGTAGGCTTATGGATTTTGGTTTTAATTTAATTGAGATTTCATGAATTTTGATCACACATGTATGCTTAAGCTGATGTAGAATGTTGTATGATTTAGCCCCTCACTTCCATGTATGTGATTGTTCTTTCTGTACCATTTAGCATCTTTCCCCTTCTTTTCTTTTCTTGTGTTATGTACAAATGTAACATGTGAGAAATATATCACCAATCATTTTGGTTGAAGTTGTGTGCATGAATTCACAATTCTGCTTCAAATGGACTTTTTCAGCATGAATTCAATTGGTTCGGGCGCCAAATTGATGAAATTATTGTGCATTTATGTTGACTTTTTTTTTGTTTTAGTTGTGTTCTTGTTCTCTTGAAAAGCAACATTGAATTATTTTGTAAGTTTTATATGTTTGTTTGAAAGGGATTAGGCTTTGCCAGGTACCAATTTCTCAAAGTTTCTGATACAGGATGAGTTGGGACTTTGGAACAGGGATTTGCTAAAATTGAAAGGCCATTTTTTTTAATGTAAACGGTAGGCAAACGCCTTTGTATTAGATAGGAGTGGTGCCCATTACAATGAAGAAAAACAAAGGAAGAAAAGAAATTGGATAGACCCGGCCTGTAGAAGAGCATTCTACAGGAATTTATCCAAGATACCAAATACTATGCATGGAGTACAATCTTAGACCATTACATGCTAAAATTGAAAGGCCATTTACATACAAGAACTTCATGTTAATGTGTCCTTAATAATCAAACTTGTCTTAACACTGGGCTGGCTTTTAGTTTAGAGCCATGAATTTGTTCCTTGTGGAGTTTGAATTCTCTTAGAATTAATGTGTAATGTCTCTGGAATTCTTTGTTGGGAATGGAACATCTGTATGTTTAAATTTGTTGTTCTTTGATCAATTAGACAGTTTTAAATTCATTAAAATGAGTTCATTTATCACACATGGTTCCATTTATTTGATGAAATGAGAACTATCGGATTTAGTCAACAAAAAAATAAAAGTAAAATGGAATTGCATGAGGACTGCATTTGGACATATGGTCCATGATTAGTGTATGCTTGAGCAAGGTTACCCACTTACCCAAGACTGGGGGTTAGGAATTGGGATAAATTGGTAAGTTATTCTATTTTGTTATGTTATAGGATAAGTCTTATCTCTGATCCCACAAAACTAGGGGGTGGTGAACGAGCCGAGCAGCTCGTGCTTGACTCGGTTAAAACTTGTTCGAGCTCGTTTGATTAGACAAACAAGTCGAGCTTGAATATTTTTTAAAGCTTGGTTTGTATATGAGCCAAGCCGAGTCGAGCCTATATGAGTTCGTTACTTAATATAAAAGGAGGGAAACAAAAAACCCGAGCTGAGCCCGAACCAGAGTTTATGCCATTTTTACATGTATAAGATGTTGTGATTTGTGAAAGATGATTTTTCAAATGTTAAATATTTTTTTTTTTTTAGTTAAACGAGCTCGAGCTGAGCTTTGGTTCGAGTTTCGGATTGACTCGTTTAACAAATGAGCCAAGCCGAACTTTAACCAAACTTTTCATGAGCCAAACGAGTCAAGCTTGAACACGAAATTAAGCTCGATCTCGAGCCGAGCTGAGCCCGAGCCGAGCCTGATCAGGTCAAAGCTCGGCTCGTTCAGCTCATTTACCACCCCTACACCAAACCCAACATATGCATATAGATTTACACCCCCCCCCCCCCCTTATAATTCTTTAAAATCAAAATTTTACAATAAAATAAAAATAAAAATTTGAGTTACTATCATGCATTTATCCCAATCAAATAGTTTTTCTTTATTTGATTTCTATCATGTTAGCGAAATAACAGACTTAAAAACATAAACATAACAGTTCCTAGTGATCATAATACAACGGTTCATGGTTTATCTATGTTAAGGGTAGATTTTTATGGGGGCGAAGAACAAACAAACCAATGTAGTTTTTTCAATTTGACGTAAGAACAACCACGAAGAGTCCAACTATATTTAAAAAACATAAACATGGATAAATTTATTCGACTGGTGACCGAGACAAATAAATATCATGGTTCTCACAGGATTTCGTACAAGTCACATTCATATTTGTTGCAATAAAAAATTAAATTAAATTTTAATTAGACTAAAAGTTTAAAAGCTTTTATCCCATGTCATCCTCAAACAAAAAAGAGGTTTAACAGTAGTCAAACTAAAGGCATCACAATGCTTAATTTTTTTTTTTAATTGATGACACATAGAGTTGGCCTACTGTTGCAGAGCATGATTCAGCAAAGCAAGCAATGATTGATGTCACCCTTGTGAGGACAAAGCATAAACAATGATGGGTTAGAAAAGATTATTGTTACAAAAAAAACCTCATCGGATACCAATCAAGTGGGATATTTATATCACTAAATAACTATAGTTTCGTACCAATTATAATGGAAGACAAGTAATTAACAAATGGGGTTTGTTTCTTTTGAAGCTTATTTTATATCATTGTTGAACTGGATATGATTTCATCAAAACATGTGAAGGAATACAGTGGCATGCAAAGATGATGAGTAAACAATGGAGGCAGCTCTGCCTAAACAAAGGTTTTAATCACAAACCGGTTTGACTTAACCTTTGATGTGTTTAATATTAATTCGATGGAAAATTGTTACATGTTGCCAACCTATGCCTTCGTATTTTTTGTGACTCAATGTGCTGTCATGAGTTCTGTTTATAGATTTAATAATCTCTATAGGAAAAGACAATTCGATTGTACTAAAACGTAGTACAACTTTTGGACGAAATGAGATCCACTCAATGTTGAAATCCATTAATTTTCATTAGAAGATTAACCATGTAATAAAAACTGTTATAACTATTATAATCTCATGTGCTACTACGGGAGAACGTGATAGTAAAAATTGAAACTGTTAAAAAACATAACACTGTCACATTCAGCTGGTGAGGATGCCACGAATCAGTATGGAATTCCAAACCTATTTCCATTTCAATTGGAGAGAAATTGTTTGATTCATGACTACTTGTGGGTTATGAAATTATCACTGTAGGGAGAAAAAAGAAGAAAAAACCATCAATTATTGGTTGTTTGGTTGTTGGGACTTCGGAGACAAGCATTATGAAAAAAAAAATGCTCGTCTGATGTACAAGTGAAAACAGTTTTCATGACAGCTCAGGAAGTGCAGTATTTTGTTTATATGGTTACTGAATAACATCATTTCTGGTGGGTTGTAAATTCAGGCAACTGAATTGATAGATTCACTCCATTGGTATTGGCCCTTACTCATGAAAACAAATGAATAAAATAGAAGGTTGTTATAAAAGGCATAGAGTGAACAAAGAGAGATCTGAAAGATTAAAAGAATGAGAAGAAAAGGTTTAGAATAAATGATCATTTGTGTTAGGAGACAAGTTTGATATTATATGTTGAGAAATCTGAACCTGCTACTGCTCAGTGTAAGAGTGAAATATATTATCTAGTTGTACTATGTTTAATCAAAGTTGAACATTGTGGGCGGGTGGTGATCTATAATTAATGCTGATGTAAACTACTGATACTAGGTGCTTGAGATATATATATATATATACACACTAATGTAAGAGTGAAATATACTAATGTAAACTATATATATTTATAGCAACGGCTTAACCAGAAAATGCTTGTGAGTTGATCCAAGTAACCAAACACTCAAGAGTTGTGAATATTATTAATGAGACTATTATCATCCTCTTTTTCGAATATTTTTCTTGGCATCATCTTTACAATATATACACATCTATCAGACTCTTTTTTAAACCAATTACCAGATTGATTTTCAGATACTAAGCAACGAAAGGGTATATATTTTTAAACTAATAGTTTTTTGTTTCTTAAAAGCCACCAAAACAATTTTTATAAAAAATTGGTTGACAGTGGCTTTTCTAGAATTACTTATTTTAATCAATGTAGAGCTCAAATTGTAATAAAAATTTGATTTCAAACAATTTTAGATAATCATAATCTTTTTTTGATTCATGAGACCTAAGCCCCATTGAAAAGTCCCATGATATGTCATTCTCTCATTTGTTATCTATTTGATCTTTTTAAAAAGTTAAAAATAAAAAATACAATATTACTATTCACTTAATTCCTCACATTTTATTCTTGAAACTCATCCTCACCTTTTTTGAAAAAAATTTAACATTTTCTTTTATACCATCTTAAAGACATACATCACTTCAAAAAATCATTCCGGCCAACTTGCTCATCTCCGACAATCAGCGTCACCACCCCTTGATTTCTCTCATCTCTCTCTATCATATGAGAGGTGGTTCGGTTATCTTTCCAGCCCTCCTCTAGACTCCACCTCCTTCGATCTCCACCTCCCAGTCATCCAGTTATATTTTGTGGAAAATCAAGTTATATTTTCTCAAAAATCAAGATACGTAATTTTAACAATGCAATGATATAAGATTGTTGTTTTAGTTATGTATTCAAATTAGAACTAAATGTAACGGAAGTCCCAATATGAAATTAGAATACTCATAAATACATTAAGATCAGATAAATTTCAAATACATTTTAAAATGTGATTGACTTTAAAAATATAATGCATATAAAGATAAGTTACATTTAAAATGTAATTGACTTTTAAAAATATAGTGCATATAAAGATCAGTTATATTTCAAAATATAACTGACTGTAAAGTATGATGGATATAAAATACATATACATTGACAAATGTAACTGTTTTTCACAATATAATACATAAAAGATTAATTACATTTAAAATGTAACTAACTTTAAAAATTCCGGGATTAAAAATATAAAGATTAGATTCATTTTTCAATGTATCTGAGTTTCAAAGCAAATAAAAAAAAAAAGAATATATGAGTGATAATACACATTTAGATATAAATATGAATTTCAAGCAACATATTGTTTAAACCAATGTAGATGATATCATCTATAAAAAATTCTAACTCCAAAATTTTTGTGCAAACACCATATTCAACAAAATATAAAATGCATAAATGAAGTAATTAAAAAACACAGCTTTATAAACAAAAGAATAACACATGCTAAACTTGAATCGACAGGCACTGAAAAAACGATATCTAAATCGTTCAAAATCAAAGCAATCGTTAAAAAATCCTCCAAAAAAAAATATTCGATATGCTAGTAGGTGTTTTAAAAAAAATAATGGTGTTTTAGAAATATAGTGAACAATTGATTATGGATATAAAAAATGTTCAAATGGAAGGAAAAAAAATACATGAATCACATATGGCCCAGATAGTTTTAAACGTGAAAAGAGGCCGTCTCCTCGATTAAAGGGATCGATAACTAAAATAAGCAAAATTAAATCAAAGAGTAAATCAAGAATTAGTCATGTGTCATCTCATGGGGCTCAAAAATCATTATTATTATTTTTTTTTAGATGAAATTTTTTCTAATTAGCATGTCCCTCGTTGAAGAGAGATGATAACTTAGCCAACCTGTTAAGAGGTGATTTGATAACAAGTAATTGCTGCTGTTCATGAAAACAATTCATGAATTTGCTATTGTGTTATTATGGATGTCTTTTAACATAATCCTTGCCTTAGATCAATTAACCAATTTGTTGATTCCTAATTAGATTTTGTTAAAACATGAATAGAGACAAATTTTTCTTTAATTTTTTTTATAGGTGTGTTTCCTTGACATCATCATCTAGTTAAGTACACATGCATACTATTGTACCCTCCCAATGACTAATACATTTTTCTTTTCATTTTAATTAAGTACTATAACCATCAAACGTAATCTCACGAACAGCAAGTCTTTATGGACTAACTAATTACTTTGTCTATATCCTATTCAATAACTAGTGAACTCCTTAAAAAACTAGTTTTGTGAATGACTTCAATTATATATATATAAATATATTATCTTTTGCATGAAGTACAAATCTTTTTTCTTATTAAAATTGTGCACCACCTTATAATTACATCGCTTTCATATGCCTACCAAGCACTAATTAACCTTTTAACTGTCCCATTCTTTGTATCATTATATATCAAAGTTCCTTGTCAATTCTGCAGTATTATATAAGAGACTGTAACACCTGTTATATAAATATGAGTGGTTCACTAGCCTTTCAACCATTTGAATTTCTGGATCGGAATATAATGAAGGTTTACA
Source organism: Acorus gramineus (assembly GCA_030737835.1). Taxonomy (NCBI): domain Eukaryota; kingdom Viridiplantae; phylum Streptophyta; class Magnoliopsida; order Acorales; family Acoraceae; genus Acorus; species Acorus gramineus. Next base: position 11,727,053 of record CM060857.1, read on the forward strand.
TGCATGTATCCATAGTTAAAGTATTCTGAAATGTGTTTTGATATCTATCTACCGAAGAAATTTCTGTTCAGTCTATAGCTGTACATTTAATTTAGATATTTGTTTAGTTAGGATGATTTATTACATTAATTCTTTGTAATTTAAATATTATTACCAGTTGCTTTCACAAAAAAAAATAAAAATATTACCAGTTGCCATTATAGTTTTCACACCTTGCATGTATTTCTCAATTAAATTAATTATGTACTAATAATCAAATTAAATTTGATTATCTTCATATTTTTATGGTACTTATCTCATTCAATTTATAAGTATACATTTATTATATTGAACGAACCCTTTGTTGAATATTTATCGTCTACAAATGTTGAGGGGAAGCCATCTTCAAATTCTAGATTTATGTTAAAAGTTCAAGAAAAAAATATAAATCAACAATCACATAACAAGGAATGATTTACGTAATTTGATAATATTGTCTATATATATGTTCATGGACAACGTTGATAACTTCTTTTTTTTTTATTGATCTTAAAGTGTTATGCATGTTATATATATTGATTTTAATGAAGAAAAGAAAAAGAAATATGACTATTAATTTGTTCAACCTCTCAATTCTCAAATATATATATTTTTTGTGATAGTCGAAAGAAAACTTTTAGATTGTCTGAACAATTTGGATGAGACAAAGATCGAAACCTAGATACCCAGATGAAGGGTGAGATTGCAGAACCAACCCCTTCATTCAGATGATTATTCTTGACCTCGATCACCTGGACATAAAATGTCATTCTATCATTTTTTTTAATAGAAAACTATGTTTTATGCATTATGCATGTAAAAGAACAATCAATCTTGATCTTACTACTTGAAATGATTTGCTCTATATAGATTTCAATTGCCAATTGGCATATATATATATATATAAACACAAGACTTGCTGATACACAAAAAAAAAAAAAAGTTGAACCTCAGATGAACACTCACATGTAATAAAACGACAAATTAGTGAAAAGCTCACGTGTCACTACTTGCATGCATGTATACACCACAACAACATTATAAAAATTCAATACGTACTACTATTTTAATTCAGTGTAGCAGTAGAGATTTAAAAAAAAAAGAAATGGCTCTCACGCGCACAGACTATCAATATGGTCCCTGTTCACTAATATTGATTTCCCAATTATGATAACAAGTGTTTAGATCTCATCATAACTGGCTAGCTAAATAAATAAAAAAAACTAACTTGTACGTGACAAAAAAAAATGTTTTTCAATTTCACCCGCTAAACACACGAAAAAGAGTTTAGACCAAAGGATTCATTTAAAAACCCATTTGAAAAGTGTGATTTTGGATAAAATAGTTTAATAAAACTGGATTCCTAAAAAACATATTTTTTTAAAAAAAAACTTAATTATTTTTTATATTAAAAAGTGAAACAATTTTTTTTAACTAAACATGTTTTTTAGAACAATTTGAAAACATGTTTAACTTTTTCTATTTTTGTAAAAGCAAAAGTGAATCCAAACATATTTTCAAGCGGACCCTAAGCAGGTTTTGACATGGGGATAAGTGGTGGAATAAACAGATAATTGTATCGATAAGTGAAGAATAACTTATCCCTTTAACATAAAAAATAATCGTTAAAAGTGTGGACAGTTGTTTCAATTTTAAAATAAAAATAGAAATTTTTTATTTCAATTTTGATAAAAATATGAATACAAAAAAATAAATTTTTTTTATTTAAAATTAGAATAACTTGTTCACAGAACCCTTAATCTCATACCAAATTATAGCTCTAAATATGAGAGAGCTAATATTAGATTAGTAAACAAAGTACATACCCACCCTGTCAAAAACCCTTTTATATAAGTACCCTTTAAAGTAACCACTTGCATTTGATGAGTTGGAGTTGTTAATGAAGAGAGAGTTGTAAGCTTTTAATCGCATGTCAAACTTTCTTCTCATTGGGTTTTGACTGAGACCTACGAACGCAACTTGTTTTTTTTTAAAAAAAAAAAAAAAAATTCTGCCAGACTAACACAGTAACACGTGTTTCATTTTTTAAGTTTCAAAAGTCCTCCAAAATTAGGTTCTTGTATAAGCAATAGATTAAAAAGAAGACATACTGTGCTAAGTCATCGCATCAAAGGTTGGTCAATCTGCCACGTAAACCGTTTGTGAGACACACAAACAGTATGATATAACATATGTTTTTTATTTTCAATTTTTTTTTTTTTACACCGGATGGACCTTGTGGCTGACCTTACGATCGAACTGTCTCTACCTGTTTGTTTCAGTTCTACAAAAAATTCTTTCGAATAATCGCTAACAAACAGGTGGGTAAAGTCATCGTCAAGACTCGAATCAAAGACCTACCCTTAACACATGTAAACCCTAAACCATTGTGCTACGACCACTGGGGATTTATTTTTAAATTTTGGAGAAGCAGTAGGTTCTGATATTGTACTTGGAACACATTTTTTCAAGGTTCCTTTTCAAGTTAGGCCCCGTTTGTTTGCACGTTTGGGGCAGTTTTTGTTTTTTTAAAAGCTGAAAAGCTAAAATCGTGCAGCCAAACGAGACAGCTTTATTCAGAATCGGAAGCTGATTTCCTTTCAATTTTTCTCTTGAAATCCATGTTTTGAAAAGCTAAAAAAACAACGTTTTTTTATCAGAATCGATTTTTTGAATTGAAAAGCAATTTTTTTTGCCAAACATCAATTGCTTTCGAATATTGATTCCTGAATTAAAAAAAAAAGAATCCCAATAAAAATCAAGATCTAAAATAATCTTAAAAAACAATTTTATTCCAAAAACCACTTTTCAATCTGTGTTTCCAAACGGACCCTTAGGTCCCATTTGGTTGCGCGTTTGGGCGTGCTTTTGCTTTTTGAAAAACTGAAAAGCTAAAATCGTGCAGCCAAACGGGGCAGCTTTTTGTAGAATCAGAAGCTGGATTCCTTTTAATTTTTTTCTCGAAATCTGTGTTTTAAAAAGCTCAAAAACAACGTTTTTTTGTCGGAATCGATTTTTTTAATTGAAAAGCAACTTTCTCTGTCAAACATTAAACTCCTTTCAAATATTGATTCCTGAATTAAAAAAAAAAGCATTCTAAAAAAATTAAGGTTTAAAATCATCTTAAAAAGTAACTTTATTTTAAAAATTACTTTTCAATCTGTGTTTTCAAATGGAACCTTAGTCTAGTTGGGATTCTGAAACCCAATGGCCTTCGCAGGACAGAGGCTAGAGGGACTTAATATGTGTGGTTTCCTATAATTGAAGAGAATGAGAATGATATTTGTATTAATTTGATTTTATTGTTTTTTCAAAGGCAAGAGAAAAAAAAACAACAATGGACAACTATATATATATATATGTGGGGAAGGGACAAGGAACTCTCCTTAAACAGACTCCTTCCGGATGATATAGTTGACATTTAAAGCTAGCTTGTTTATTAGTTATGAAATGAGTAGGTAATTGTACTTGAGCAATTGAAACAAAACTACTTAAAAAGGAACTACTTGAGTAATTGAAACCTAATGAGAGTACTTAATAGATCCGAAACAACTAATTAAAATTGAAATGAAATTTTTTTAATGATGTATGCTTTATATAGGAGTGTTGTTACACTCAATTTTTTTCTCAGTCCAAAACACAGTCCTATATACTACATTAAAAATCCAATGAAGCATATCCCTTGTTAGATGTTGTATATACTACATTAAATATTTTCTTACACTTATTAAAAATTGGTTCATGCAATTCAAAATAGACCGATATGCGCTGTTTATCAAAGTATATATCTCAGTAGATGATGTTTACTATTTTAAAAAAAATAAAAACATATGAGGTCCGAGTTTTGGTTGATGAATATAACTTGAGTCTCACATTTTCCATTATATAGCATTGGGATCAATTCCAAAAATGATTAGATGATGTGTCATCACATGATTGATCCAAATCAATTTATATCATTAAATTCATCAAATTTTGGATCACTAGATCAAGATTCTAGAATGGCAGAAACCAGAATTATGGATCCTCATTTTGTTAAACTATAGCATTTTTAATTTGACCTATTCTTTTTGTTAGTTATTTATATGATCATCACAAAGAAATATTGCAAATATATGAGCGAATCACCCAATGTAGGTCGTTGTTGACCTGATTTTTTAAAAAATGTCCCACAAGGAGCACACATTCAATTTTTAAAAAAATGTTCATCACTTTATAATGTCCCACAAGGAGCACACATTCAATTTTTTTTTTTTTTTGATAGTTTGATAATTTATATTGATATTTGAGCTAGGAATGTTTATTTTTAATTGAAGTTTAGGAATTTTAATTGTGTAGGATTTTTTTTTCTCTATACAAATAATAACTTCTTTGAAAAATCAATATAGTAAAAACTGGACATGTGTCCCAAATTAAAGACATTTAATTTCATTGTTGAAAATTTTACTAAAGCAGCCGTGGCAATTATAGTGTGGATACTATACATGGTAGACCATTTAATCACCAGGAAAAATAATATAATAAAACCAATAAAATGTGAAAAATGTTTCACAAAATGGATCCCACATTAATCCAAGCTGAAGCAGTTCATTATTATGGTAATATATATGAGAAAGGTATCTTAAAATTTTGTTTGTTATCTTACAATGAAGGGCATAATGTGCTTACACAGCAAGCCTAAAATCTAACTCGGGTATTTGATCCCTACATATGTAGTCTTCATCAGCAGCAGCATCACCATCCTCCTTGTCAGCATCTTCCATGTCTTTCTCCATTTAGTATATGGCATTAAAATTTTGTATATTTTGATCACTCAATTAAAAGATGCTGACAATTCATTAGGTAATTTTGTATATTTTCTCCATATATATTAATCAATTAAAAGATGGGGTACCTCAAATTACCTAGTGAAAGCCCTTTTTAATCATGTCTACCTCAACTCATTATAAAAATAACTGTTGTTTGATTAATATTATATTGTGGTCATATTGTTGCCATGCATTTTCACTAGTCATTTTCATGAGGAATATTGTGTTTCAAAGAATAGTACTTCTAAACATTGAAGTAAACTTAGTCCAAAATTTGAGTAACTTTTCCTTTAGTTTGATAATGCATCCAAAATTTTTGTATTGTTGTAAGATGTATTGCATTTTAATTAGTAAGAGTAAGCTTATTTCTGAGGACACTTAGGGTGATGACAGAAGGGCTATAAAAGGTTTGATTTTCTCTACCTTTATTTATTTAATATTTTTGTTATGGTTAAGAAATGTTATTTTTTCATTAGACAATCATGTTGTGTTTTGAGTGAAATGAAAATGAGGAGATAAAGTGAGAGGTCTTGTATCCCAGTTTATTATTTTGGAGGTAGGTAAGTATTGTCCATTCCTCTTCTCTTCTGTTGATGTGGGTAAGTAATCAAATCACATAAAATTTGATTTCTATATATTATGGTATTAATTAAGACTAAATCCTAAGATTCAACAATCCTAAAAATCATATCCTTTAACAATCTTGTAATTATGATGCTTATTAACAAAAATATCATTGTTAACCCCAAGTATGAGACAAATTTATTAGGTTCGCATTTCATATGATATGAGCTTGGCTAGGTTTGAAAAGGCTTGGTAATATACATGTGAGAAGAATATGTTAACAAAGGACATAACTAATATTTTATGATGAATGATGGAGGATTAGTTGGTATTTATATAATTCATTATCCGACAGCAAATGAGATGAAGTTGACATTGCTTAAACTTATTATAAAATGTTTTTACACATTTTTTCCCTTTCCTTCTGGTTTAGTTGTTTCACTATTTGTTACTTGTATTATTAAAGGAAAAAATGGAAGAAGAGTTGGACTTTCCATTATTAAACCTCCAAATCAGGTTGTGCCCATCCTGTTTAATTTTGAGATTTGGTTCCCAAATTGGCCTAAAATATATATTTTGAATACTAGATAGCTTTACTAATCACAAGTCAAACTTAACAAGTGTATACATTCATTTATACTAGCTTACACACGATGTGACAATTTTGCTTACAATATAATCAAAGTTAATACATGTTTTAATTGACTTAAATAATGGAACACACAAGTATATTATCCCCCCACCCCCACCCCTTTAAAGCCCCGCATCTCTTGGTCGATCTCTTCTGATGGTTAGAGAAGAGAGTACTTAAAAGGCATTCTCAATCTCTCTAAAACATCCACATCTACTTATTAAGTCCTTGCAAAAAAACAGAATTACAATTCAAGTTTGTGGAAAGAGATGGGCTGCAAGACCTGTGACAAGCCTAAGACAAAGTGCAGGAAGGGACTCTGGTCACCAGAAGAAGACCAGAAGCTGAGGAATTACATCCTCCAATATGGCCATGGCTGCTGGAGCGCGGTGCCCGCCAAAGCCGGTGAGGCTGTCTTATAATCTCATTCGATTCTATATTTAGGCTTAGCAACATATGTTCACAAAGTTCTATGAACAACCATTTCAATCTTTGGTGCTCCTTCTTTTGCTTTATGATGAATGTACCATTTGTTTGTGTCTAGGGACTTTGATTTAATTTAATCAATCTTGGCATGATCTCCCCATGTTTATAACAAGTACAAATAAAATCACTACTCACCTTAATTGAATGAAAATTCAATTCTCTCACATTGCCTCTTGAGATAGTGCATGCACATTAAATTTCTAGTTATGATCAATCTCTTAATCATATGAGGTTCAGACAAGTTAGTCTCATTTGAGAGTAACAAAATCTGATGGGATCCCAACCTGACTAGATAAAGATCTAATTCTTCACAAGATGAATGTTTTTAACATTATCACTTGTCCTTACTAGGCCTGCAAAGGAATGGCAAGAGCTGCAGACTGAGGTGGGTCAACTACTTGAGGCCTGGTCTGAAGAGGGGAGTTTTCACACAACATGAGGAAGACACTGTTCTATATCTCCATAACATGTTGGGAAACAAGTAAGTCCCCCCCTCACTAATCTCTTGTATGTTCATCACATAAAATTATAAAGTTAACCTATTAAGACCATATACATTCCTTTGATCAGGTGGTCTCAAATAGCAATGTATCTGCCAGGGAGGACTGACAATGAAGTCAAGAATTACTACAACTCTTACCTGAAGAAGAAATCCACCACCAACACCACCACCACCACCACCTCCATCAAAACCGATCAATACGCGAATGCCACCGCCCCATCATTCAATCCAACAAAACCAGACTCTACCCTCAAAGACACACCCACAAAGTTTCTTCCCCCAAAGATCATATTCGCCGATTGGCTCGAGAATTGTAATTTTCAAAGTACCGAGAATTCTACGGTTCTTCGTCAGAGTTCAGAGAATTCCAGTGTGGGTCAATACGTGATTCCATTGACACAGGTCGATGCATTGTTACCGGAGAATTATTTCCATAACTTAGGAAACACTGGTGATGTTTATGGAAACTGTGAGCAAGTGCAGACTGAATCAGGAGGAGGACTTCCAATGGTGGGGAGTGGGGTCTTTGATATTTTGTCTATGGGAGACATATGTGCTAATTTTGGTATCAATGATGATGTGTTCTATTGATGGATCATGTGGTCAGTGCTATTGTAATAACTTATGTCAGAGTAATATATGCGGGCATTGTCACTGTGCGGGAATATTTTCAGATCCATTTAGCTTAATTTCTTTTATGTGAGTTATATAGTTTAATTAGTGGTTTCTTTTGTGCTTCGTCGCATGTATAGATGCCACTAATTGAGAATGTCAACTGATTTCGACATGTTGTTGGTAGCTCTGTCAATGGCACAAGGAACATGATTCGTTTTTCAACATATACATTAAAAAAAAAAAAACAGATTTTTTAATTCCCATTGTATCTCCTCTTTTAATTGGGAAACAATATCAATCAGTCTCTCTTCTTTACCTACCACCACTCTCTTTATCTTCTCTCAAATATGTCTCTAAAAATCTTATTTTAAGCCTGATGAGAGTATGCATGTATGTTTGTAATCTAGCTTGGATAGAATATTAAAGAAAGTGAAAGAGCCTGGATCAAAGAAAATGTGATGGAAAGTTAAAAAAAAGTTTGATTAAGAAAAATATGGAAGAGGTGCCCCCTACAATAAAGAGATTTAGATTCGAATCTTGTCATCTATTAATAGGAGAATACTTGACCAAGAAAAAAAAACTTAATGTGATGCAAAAAAAAATGATCAATATTTTTGAAAAAAAAAGATGGGGTTGGTTGCTAATCACACAAGTCGTGTGATGTCCACATCTAAGTGGACATATTAATAACCATATCTTTTGGTTGGATGATAGCTAATCACATATTTTGTTTGGGCGTGTGATCAAAAGGGATGAAATCATTTTCTAACCATTTGTCTCACATTCACTCATTAGGGGGGAAATTTTATTCATCTTTCTTGATATGACAAAACATGTAAAAAAGAATTTTTTTATTTCCCTTGTTCAAGATAAACACTAATTTTTTTAGTGATAAAAGAATTTTTTTCTTTTTTTGAGAGGGGTAGACAATTTCCATTCGGATCATATATTAATCGAAGCATCGAGAGTCTGAAATACAAGCTAAGAGCAAATAAAGAAGGCAAAACGAAATAACAAAAATAGAAAAATGAGCCCCACTCAAACCTCATGAATCACTCGGTAGAAGAGAGCTCTACTTCGTAAAACCATGCAGATGAAATAATAAAAAAATTATCTTTCTCATTCACTCACACACACTAGGAAAGAAATTAAATGTATAAAGGTACAAAAGAATTTTACTACTGCTTCTTTAATTATATGGAAGGCAATGACTTCTTTGTATTTTTTTCCCTTTTTAATTTGGTTTTGGAATAACAAGTGAAAGAGAAGAATTTAGAAAATAAAACAAGAGCGTTGATGCATTCATTCCATTTTGTAGTCTCATACACTATGATAACGTAGTATATACTGCGCTATCATATAATATGTGGTCTTATCATAGTGGATGGTGCAAAAAAAACATTATTATTTTTTTAACTTGAAAAAAATACATTGTATCTCATTATATACCTCATTTCATATAACAGCATACACTTCAACTGAAGAGTATATGATTTAAAAAAAAAAAACCAATGTGAACTGCAATTGGGACTGCAATGAAGACTGCATTTATCATTTTCCATAAAATAATAAAAAGAATAATTTGAAATCATGAATTAGACTCGGGTCCTGGCCTATCTCCACATTTCCATTGGCTCAAGAGCGCTGATACACGCAATCCTTTTTACAGCCAGTTTTGCAGCTCCATACGCTATGATAACGTAATATATATTACGCTATCATAATGTATGGAGTGCATAATTTAAAAAAAAAGAAAAAAAAACTGGGCTGGATTACAATTGGGGTTGCAATGGGGCTGTGTGTATCTTTTTCCTTGGCTCAAACAAGAACCGGACATGGAGATTGGCCGTTTCAAGCCAGCAAGCCCACACATTGTATCAGAGCCCATTGTATGATTAACCCCCATTTGAATAGTGACATAAGTTATTCTATGATAGATAACTATTATAGTATAAATAAATAAAAAACATATTGATTGTATTTTTAGTTATTCTTATTAAGAAATGTAACAATAAAGTTTTGTTGTTTGATTGATAAGGAAAAATGAGATGTGAATAATAATTTATAAAATGTGAAAAATTGATTTGACGTATGGGTCCCCTGATTTAATAGAAGTAATAACAGATGATTTGACATGTGGACTCCTTTAAATCAGTGAAATAAATTGGATTCTAAGGGGGACATGGAATACTAATATTAGTTATTCTTATTCTTTTCAAATAAATTGCAAAGCTATATCCGTTATTCTTTTCAAATAAATAGCTTTTTGGTCTTATTCTTCTCTATTTCTCTTTACTCATCTCCTATTCTTTCATCCAAACAGGGGCTCAAAACATATATTTGTCTAATAAAATGCATATTTTAAAAAAATGTGAGTTTGTATTCTAATGAATAGAATGCTAGCCATCTTGTTTTCACTAGTCAAGTGTGTGTGTTTATTAGAGAAGATTTCAAATGTTGGGAGTATAACCGTAAGACTATATGAGTCAGAAGTTCATTCTCATTTCTATTGCTGTTGAAACAATAAGGTAAAAGGTATTTGAAATCTTCAATTTCAGTGGTCATTTTAGATGAATTTTCTTCATTCACCTGTCCCATTGATTCTGCCGTGACTAGATTCATGAAAAATGGTAAATATATCAGAATTAGAATTACAAAATTGTTCTTAAATTTCTCAGCACCCCCTCCTGATATTCAAATGGGCATTGTCATACATAATCCTTATTTACAAGTATAGTCAGCAATCCTATATCCCCAAAGAGGTATCTATTTCGATAGACAGAGTATGTAATTTGTTCATTTTTTTTTTAAGTGGATTCTTACAATTCATTGAAATATAAGCTTTATTATATAAAATATACACATTAAAAAAAATTAAAGCATGTCATAACTACATGTGAGGTTGCATATGAGACTGTCATTTACGTGATCCAATTCACATTAAATGGGTGCTAAACCACTAAAACCTTTCCAAATAAAAATTAAAAGAAGCTTAAAAGTTGTACACTTTTTTATTTGCCAAACTTAAATATTAATCCACTATCACTAGTGACACTTACATGATCTTATTGTTCAAGTGGGTGACATTCACATACCACGTCCCCTCCAAAAGAAAAATTCAAACAGAAGAGACACATTTCATAGGTTCCACCGTCTCCAGACCAACTAAAATACAACCAACTCACAAACATTGTTACCAAAGTTCACAAATTTTTCATATTTCTTTCAGATCAGATAAGTTCAATTAGCAATGGCTACTTATAGACCAAAACTCAATTTCACATTGATCCTCTTCATCTTCTTCTTCATGATTTCAAGATCACAAGGCCTGTCATTAACAGTAAATGAAGTCGAATGCATAGGCGAAGAAATTCGATCTTCTGGCGAAGCGATCTCCGGAAGCTTTGTAGTTGTGGAGCAATTCCGATTTTGGAGGTGGAGTAACAGTGGAATAGATTTCTATGTAGGTTTTTGTTCATGTAATCTTATTGTGTATATATAGTACATAAATATATTGCATGTATATCTGATTGTAACACACTCTTCAGGTTGTTGATCCTCTTGGAAAGACTATACTCGAAATCAAGAAATCCAGCAGAGATAAGTTTGAAGTGTTGGCACCAACAAGTGGGATATACAAATTCTGCTTTCAGAACCACATATCTGGATCTCAGATTGTTGTGTTCCACTTCCATGTAGGACATCTTGCTCTAGAGGAAGGCGTCGCAAAAGATGGTATGACTTTCTAGATTTTTTATCTTAGATTTTTCTGACTTGTATAGAAATATCATCCAACCATCTCTTGTTAGATTAATAGAGGTATCTCCTATCATTATGACTCATTGATTCTAATGATTTAAAAAGAAAAATAAAAGTAAACAATAAAACGCTTATATGAAAAGGTTTCTAATAGAGGAACAGTACATTTGACTAATTTGACGACTTAGACCAATCTCAAGAAGAGGATATGGCATCCTATCACTTTTTGTTATGTAGATTATCGCTTTTATAATTGATCCATATCAGTATGAGTCACCAAATTTATTTATTTATTTTTTTTTTTTTAGATCATTTTTCATTTGAAAAAAATATAAATACGTGCGTTGAGTAACTCTGGTTCATAAGAAAAATATCTCTTTCCGAGGAATTCAATCTCGTTAGATTTCGTGGGAGTAATTTTATTTTATTTTTTTGCCTAAACTGTCCAGTAATGAACATAGAGTAGAGGATTCCAAAATACAATTTTTCTTTAGCAAAATGAGAATAAGAATTGGTACAAAAATATGATTGAATTAGTACAATTTTATTCAGAGTCCATCTTGATAAATATTGAGACACTTGAAAACCATTGTAACCAATACCATTCATTATCTATTTCATTGGTGTGGTACAATCTTTATAGAATCCGCATAATTGGTTTTCACCATAATCCCTAATTAAAGGTAATTATCAAACAGAACAACTGGGAAACCTTGTTCTAAGGATTGCTAAGCTGAAGGAAGCATTGGAGGCCACTGTAGCCGAGCAGTACTACCTTAAAGCCCGGGATACTCGTCACAGGAAGAGTAAGTGAAGTTCATATACATATATATACATATATATGTTTCCATTAACCTTTCACAAAGCCCCATAAAGTTTTTCGATATAAATAACTATTCCAGCATAAATAACTATTCCAGCATAATAGACATACATAATCGTTTGTTCTATGGAAAATCCAGCAAATGAGAGCACCAGAAGGAGAGTCGAAGCGTACTCGTTCACGGTGTATGTCGTGCTGACCGTCATGAGTGGCGCACAAGCTTATCTGATCAGAAGAATGTTCAAGGACAGCCATGGACGTTTGAGAGTTTGAGAGGTTGAAGGAAAGCTTTATTTGTGCTTCTCATGTTCCAGCCCCAGTTCATATGTTTCTCTTTTTACATCAATTGTTATAGGCTTGGTATGCTTCTGAAAGATCACACAGGAAGTTACAACAAATACCATTATGGTCATTGTTATTTTAAATGGGAATTCATAATTAAATCCTATCATTGTGGATGAAGTGGTGGTAGTTTTTAAATGGATCATTTGTGACTTAAATTTCTTAGTTATAAAATGGTCTACTTTTTTCTAATAAATTAAAGGAAAATGATCATGTAACTAAATAGCTTCTGTTTAGGTAGCGATATAATTTATTCTATAATTATTTCAGAGCATAGATGTCATATCAGTAGAATAAATTTGGTAGAATAATTCAATTTTAAATGAGAGATTTGAAATACTGAGGTAGAGTCATATGGAGATCATGAATCATCTACATTCACAATAAGTTTTAAAATATAACTTTCATGGGAATTTATCATTATAGTATTTACTATTTTTGTCAAATCTATTTTAGAATTACAATGATCAACTTTTATTTGTGAAATTTGAATTTAAGACTTTTAAAATATTATTTACTATATTTAAAATTCTCATGATTTTATTTTCTAATTTTTTATAATTGCAATAATTTTGTGTCTTTTTACTGTTTTAGCAGAGTCTATATTTAGTATTATATAATATCTTTTAATAACTATATCATTAAAAGTATGTCTAAGAAATTATGTCACTGACATTTGTTGTATAAAAAAAGATGTCATTACATTTTGTATAAAAAAAATTTATGAATCAATAAAAATTATTCTCCTTTGTGTTTTATCTTCCTTGTGATTTCAAATGTACCTTGTGGATTCAATGTTTTTCATGAGATCTTGACGTAGATATTGCGTTAAATACTAATATGATTTTACTCCCAAATATTATGTGATCGTTATATTCCATGTAAACAAAAATCTGTTTTGAGCTTATTTATCCATAAGTTATTGGCTTATCTAAAAATAATAGATGATAAATCATGTTATGTCATGTTATGATTGGTTTATGGGATCCAACTAATAACTCTTCAAAGTTTATAATTACAATTTTGACGATAGTTAAAAAATTAGGTTTAATTCATTATAATTTTTATAACAATAAAAATCTTCGGAAGATCATAAACACAATTTATAATCCCACCTAAATCTTGTTTTTCATCATTTTTTTTCAAATTTAAAACACTGATAGGAAAAAAAGGGAAAAAAATTCATATGACCCCGTGCAAACTGTTTAATATCTGACTTTTTTGGAAATTCAAATAACCACCTACAAATCCACATGTAAATTCAAATAAGTATTTCTATTACTTAACCTAACCATAGGATGAATAAATTTTAACCCCATATTGAGAAGTATGCTTTAATGACAAGAACAGCTTCGTCGGCAATGGTGCGGCAAAGATGGGTGGTGGAAACTGGAGACGACGAGAACTTTTCAGTGGGGTGGTGCCATCTACAGTACTGATATGGTTGGAAAAAAAATTTTAAAAGCAAAAAAGTACAGACTTGTTTTCAAATATCTCTATAAAAGTCAGTTTAATTAAAAAGTTACAGCTTTTACAGTCTTAAATGCAGTCTTATGTACCTCATTAATCCTATCCAAATACAAAATGATCTCATATTTTACATCATATGATTCAAATGTAAAGTTAAGAATAAAAAAATAAAAAAATGGAGATAACAAAATGTATTATCAAATGTAAATATGGATAAAAATAATGATTTTTTTATTCTTATAAATTAGCCTAATTAATCCTAAACATTTATTCATTTATCAAACTAAGCCTAAGGGTTCGCTACGGTTGAAGCTTTTTGAGAGTGTGTTGTGTGTTTTTTTTTTTTTTTTTGAACGTCGTACAAGAACTGGGTGGATGATGAAGAACGCGTGCAAATCGGGCCAAAGAATCAGGCCGATACCACGGGCCGAAGGACCTTGGCAAAAAAGACTGGGTCTCGAGGATCATCCATTGTCTAATGTCCTCAACACATTCTCATATATGCAAAGAGCCATTCATACTTCCTTGTAGTAGTGTAATAAGGGAATCTGAATCTGAGCATACACATAACTTGTTTAATTTGCACCTTCTAGCAAAAGTCAAAGCTTCTCTAATTGCTTCAGCCTCCGCTCTTATTGGAGATGCCCATGGCCAGTATTGATCGTTAGGAGCTCGAGTCTTTTCTTTTTTACTCATTGAATGGTGGAGATTGTTTTTGATAATGATCAAAGGGTGCCATTGAAAGAGGTGCATCGTATGGTGGACGATCTGGACCACACGATCACATGGAAACGGTGGACCACCGATCGGACGATTACAATAACTTTCCATTCATGAAAGTGTGTTTCTTTTGCATCAAGAGACACTATATTGTCTATAAAAGAAGACCCTTAGATTCAAAATCACCACAACAATAATCACTCATCCTTTCATATTTTTTATTACGAGTTAGCATTATCAGCCATATAAAACAGAGAGTTTTAAGAGGTTGAACCAGATAGTATACACTATGTTTTTAACGCCAAGTGGAGGCTTCATTGTTTTCTGAAAGTTGTACTTCATTATTCCATGGTGTACTCGCGGTTCTTACTAGAACAGGAGGAGTCTGTCTAAAAGCATTCAACTCTGTTGATCCTTGAAGCACTCGCACTAGTTCTGTCCTCTTCCATTGTCCCGATTTCCAACACTATCTTCATTTTCTTCACACTTGCTCCAGTTTTGGGAATCATGTTGCTTGCTTACTATACTACAACAAAGCAATGACTTCTTTATTCTCACACTACAAAGTGGGTGGAGCTACATTGAGATGTGGAGGTTATTATGATCCGGCCATTGTTACTGGACTTGGGAGCATACATGGTAAAAGCCATATGTTTATTGTCCAGCAGAAGAGTAGGAACACAGAGGAGAAACTTCAACGACATTTCGGAATGCCAACTCCGCATGGGTATGTTTTCATTTGTTGTTTAAATATGAAAATCACTTTTAAATAGTGAATCTGTGATCCACCACTGTCCAGCAGAAATATGTAATGCTGTAGTTTAAGGCTGTTAAATGTTTATGAAAAAATTAATCTTTAATATATATGTTAAAATTTATTGAGGCTCACCTTGAATTAGGTGTCCATTCCATTGAATTTATGTGGATGGGAAGTTTAAATGATGTGAGGCACTTATTCTAATTCTTTATGAACCAATTTTATTGAAGGACGATATAGACATTTTTTCTTTTGGGTGGCATCCATGGCAGTAAACTTGATGTCTGATTATTCCCAAAAATTTCATCTTTTTAATAGTCTGTTTAAGTCAATATTTGTAGTCATACTGAAGTGGATATGTTCACGCTATAAAGTTACAAAGAGAGCTCACAAAAGCTTTTGGTTCTTTGCAGTTACAGGAAGGCCTAACGTATGATGATGTATGCTGACCATCATTGTCTTCCTATTATTACTTTTGTGGACACTCCTGGGGGATTATCCGATATCAAATCTGAGGAACTTGGTCAAGAGCGTATATGATGAATAATTGTTATTTTCTTCTTTCTAATTATGTTGACAAATATTCCTCGGTGAGGTTTGACTTGATTTGCTTCATGCAGGGAAAAGCAATAGCTCATAATTTGAGGGAGATGTTTGGCCTTAAAGTTCCAATCATCACTGTTGTTATTGGTGAAGGTGGCTCTGGTGGAGCTCTGGCCATTGCATGTGCCAATAAATTATTCATGATGGAGAACTCTGTTTTTTACGCTGCGAGGTAATCTGATTTTGAAATTTTAAAAAAACTATATTGGATACTTCATATAGAAATGAATCTGATTTAGTCATTGATTCCTCTTTGTTCACTGATGGACAGTTTAGATGTTATTTTGTTATAGATTTAGCATTTTGTTTGATCAAGCTAAGTGTTTTTTTTGGCATGATTGTTGCAAGCAGTCCTGAAGCATGTGCAGCAATCTTGTGGAACTCTTCTGCAGAAGCTCCCAAGGTATTAGATTTATTCTTTTTTTTATTCCCGTGGTAAAATCTGTTTCTTTTTTAAAACTTTTTTCCTTGGTGGTTGTTTTAAGCAGCTGAGAAATTAAAAATTACTGCCACAGAGTTGTACAATCTCAAAATTGCAGATGAAATTATTCCGGTAGATTCTGTTAACTTGACTAGTTTTACTTATTATTGCTCTTATTTATGTATTTGTATTGAAGTCTCACAACTAAATTGTCTTCTCTTTTTTTTTAAGCAACGAGCTTTATCAGATTATGATCTCTGTCAGATACTCATCGTTTATATTTATTGCAGTTGTTCATAAACACAAACTATATGACCTATCTGCAACTTAGGGTCCGTTTGGAAACACAGATTGAAAAGTAGCTTTTAGAAT
This sequence comes from Acorus gramineus, assembly GCA_030737835.1. Classification (NCBI taxonomy): domain Eukaryota; kingdom Viridiplantae; phylum Streptophyta; class Magnoliopsida; order Acorales; family Acoraceae; genus Acorus; species Acorus gramineus. The sequence continues at coordinate 11,743,944 of CM060857.1, forward strand.
AAAACTGCTTTTTAAGATGATTTTAGACTTTGACTTTTTTAGGATGTTTTTTTTTAATTCAAGAATCAATATTTGAAAGAAGTTTAATGTTTAGAAGAGAAAGTTGTTTTTCAATTCAAAAAATCGATTCCAACCAAAAAGCGTTGTTTTTGAGCTTTTTAAAACACAGATTTCGAGGGAAAAATTAAAAGGAATCCAGCTTTCGATTATGTAAAAAACTGTCTCGTTTGACTGCACGATTTTAGCTTTTCAGTTTTTTAAAAAATAAAAACACACCCAAACACGCAACCAAACGGGTCTTAATCTTGGTCATGCTGGTCCCTTCTCCTTCCACTAACTACCCCTCAGGAACTCCAGTACCATTATGAATGGTTGACATTAGGTTGAGAACCATTTGTCAAAAAAATTCTCGTATCATGATGGATCATAATTCATAAAAACCAACCAGAAACTGATGAGACAAAGTTTCTTGGTTTGGTTTAGTAAATACATTTTTTTATTTTTTTTTTTGTGTTTTTTTCTTCAATTAAAAATACTCATTTCATTTCCCTGCCAGGTCTTAGGAAAACTCAGCCAGAAACGAAATTTTACAAAATAAGTGAAGATGAAAGATCACAGTTTTTCATATTTTTCAAGTAGATGAAACTAATCACATGCAGTTTATAAATTATCTTTTTCAAATTGGTCATTTAATTAAACTCATCAAGTTTGGAGTTTTAAAGACTTTGGAAAGACATTGTTCTGGAAAGGCTTATGGTTGGAGCAGGTATGCACTGAAGACTTATTCCCAAAGTTCCTCGGAGTGGCTCTCGGCAGTATTGATAGTGTGTAGCATGCTTATGAAGTTATGAGTGTGCTGAGCATATTGTTGTTTAAAATCCTACTATCAGAAGAAACCTAAATGAAGATGAGCTGGTAGAAACACATGCTGCTCATCCTTCAGAAGTCAGTACCAACACTAATATGGTGGATGGGATTAATGGAGAAAATCAGATTTAGGATTCTCTGTTAAATCCCCCTACAAGGTGTTTTGTGAAGCTGCTTAACACCAGATTATTCATGTACAAGGTGGGCTGATGTGAGAAGGATCAGACAGAATCAAGAAAGTTAAAAACTTATAAAGTTCAGGCATTCATGTTGCATTTGGTTCAGAAATAAAGCTTTAACAAAGGTGAACAGGGGGGGCATCCATGTAGGGTATCTTCCTTTTTGTGTATTCTGTGGCACATATGATGAAGATGAGATCACCTGTTTTATCCATTGCCATTTCAGTAGAATTACATAGGGCAAAGGAGACAGTCCAATGAGGAAGAGTTTGCATTTTGATTCAGTCAGATTGATGATGTTTCTCAATGGAAAGTGAAACAAGCACGAAGAAGAAGCAAGGCAGCTAAATTTTCAGGGCACAACGTCTCCGGTGGTTGTAGCACAACAGTTCAGGGTTTAGCGGTGTTACCGATAGGTCCTGGGTTCGAGTCTTAGTGCTAATTTACCCACTTGTTTGGTGGCGATTATTCGAAAGAATTTTCCGTGAGACCGAGACAAACAAACAGAGGTAGCCTTCCCAGCTCGACCATAAGGTCAACAATGGAGAATCCCTCCGATATTAAAAAAAAAAAAATCAGCTAAATTTCTTCTCGACTCGACAGGCTGTTTGCCAGGCATTTTAGCTACCTTGAAATGTTAGTTTATTAAACAGAAAACAGCAAATATGGGAGAATACATGGTGCAACAGTGATTTTCCTTAAATAATGGAGCTTGGACATCCTCATGGCAGACAATTAATATTGAGAGGGAGTGGCTGCTCTTTGTTGAGTAGTATGCTGTAACACCGGTAATTAGAGGTTCTGTAGAACTTTTCTGCTTTCCTTATTTCCTTTTCATCCCATCTTTTCTTCATTTTTTGAAAAGAAGATGGGAACTTTCATTAAATTAAAAGCCCCCGAACAACCAGAGACAAGGGATCTCCATACAAAAGAAAATGAAAAAAAAAGGGAAAACATTCCCAAATAATGTGACACAAATTAACTCCTCAAGAACCAAGAATGCCCCATAATTGAGCAAAGGATTAACCACATAAAGGATCATCTTTACCCAATATCTAAGAGTAAACGAAATGAGAGCCTAAGTATTCTCCACATATACCCTCTTTTTTTTGAAAAATACCTTCGTTTCTTTGTAATCTTTCTGTTATTTAATAACATGGTGACCCAACTGCCATTAAAAAATTATCTTTGATGGATGAATATCCATGTTCCAACATCAGCTACTGTGATTTCTAAATTTTGTCTCTGACCATCCTATTTTTGCCCCTCAAGATATTCTGATGATGATAAAGTGGTTGTCTTACATGCTACTCTCTAGTCATGTTTTCAATCTGGTAGTGTAAATCTTTGTGAACAGTCTGAAATATTTCCTTCTTTATGGGGCATTCTTGGTGTTGAAGGAATGGTTATATACACTACTACTGTCAGTGCTTGTGGTTGAGAAGAAATCACCCCCTTATTATTTTTATTTGTATTTTTTGGTGTGTTTTTGTTGTTTGCACTACTTTTTCTTCTTCTCTTTTAGCTAATATTTACTTTGTGTATTATTGTAATTTTTGTTCCATGCTATTTTCAGGTGTTTCATGCATGATAGTAATTTGCAGTCTATACAAATTGTACTGCTTATAGTTGTCCTTTTGGAAAAGTTTGGCAGGTGTACTTGATTTAATACATTTTAACCTATTTATTTTCCTGCATGATGATGTTATCATGGTTGACAGGAACCTCTTGGTGGAGCTATACTGATCCAATGTGGGCTTCTCAACAAATAAAATACGATATGATTTTTTGTAACAAAGGCTATTGAGGTACTTTGTCAGTATTTCTTTCCTTCTTATTATCCTTGCTATTTGGGCTTTTGCAACAAAGGAATTTCTACATAACTTTACTTCAGATTGCAGTTTTTAATGGAAAAAAAATTATTGTCAAACTACCTTATCCCATGTTTAGTTGCTTGGATATGAAATGGATGGTATAAGGTTTATGGAAAGTGATGGTCTATGTACAGGTAAACGGGGGTTCTTGAAAATAATGATCAATTTGATTTTTCAAGTCATGGAAAAATGATGGGTGACATAGGAAATAAATAAAGTGGTTGGTAGTGGAAAATGTAGGAGATGGATAATGAACACTAAGATAGATAAATAGATAATAAAGTTCACTTTAAAATTTCACAAGCTTGTCTTCTAACATTGCTGTGAAATGACTTTTTACTTTTAATCTGTAAAATCATTTCCACAGTTTTGATGAAAATGAAATGGGTATATTGATCATCTTCATCCAAGAGAAATCAATAAACCCCATTTATTAAGGTGTATCACATTTTCAATTTCACATTTCTCACCCCCATGTACCATCAACTAGATGTTGCATAATTGTCACTATCTAGGATAATTCCCCATAATTGTTTCATCTTTAAAAAGCACCCCTTGACTTGTGTATATATAGGTGTGTTATGTCAGATTGCTCTGTTATGTGTGTGTGTCGAATATCTACTATGAAAACATAGTAATGTTATACAAAACTTAGAAAAGTGTGTCAGTATAGTAGAGAAAGAATCTATTTTCCATGTGACCAAGTTTTGTGTAGATTAGGCAGCTAGAATTATAATGGGTAGTAGAAATAGTTATGATTGTTGGTTTTTTTTTTCTTCTGTGTTTGTACTTTTTGAGTACATTTAAAGGATGGGGCCATCTCAAGTATAATGCTAAAGATTTAAATATAGTACATCACATAATTAGAATTGAGTCGATTGACAATGATGCGCACTCTGTATTTTCCCATTCTAACATCCATAATTATGTGCCGCAACTTCCAAGAAAACAAAATGTGTTTTTTAAAAGTGTTCAGTCATTTCATTTACTTGAATTCACTTCACTAGTTTATTTTGTTTTACAATTGGACATAACCCATGATTTTCACCCACCAGGAACTTGAAGCAATGGATGTGGATGATTTGCTTGAACATCGGAGGCTTAATGTGGAGATAAGTGTATGAATAATAATTTATTCAGTTTGATATAAAAATAATTAAAATAAATATAATTCGATATTGAAATAAAATGAGGTTTCTATTCACATAAAGACTTGAAGAGGTATTTTTCACCATCAATTAAAACAATCGGTCGTTGGAGCTTCTTTCTCAAATCCGGACCCGATTGGGTGTGAATCTTGCACTAAAAAAGGATTTAAGGGGACACCGGTGTGGTGCCAGTCAAAGGGCCTCCAAAGAGATATATCAGTAAGGGAATTTAAAGATTAATCTCACTAATATGGTGGTTTGTGTGTAAATGAAAAGTTGGATACTTTAACTCGTTCATCACCTCCCTTTTTATAGGGTCCCTTGACTTAGATAATCGTTGTTACTATCTTCCAAACCGTTATAACGACTTTCCTTAATAATGAATGCTTAGTGGGCAGTTTTGGTGATAACCGTCTTGTTTTATTATAGCTGAACATGCCTTTAATTATTCACGTTCTACAAGTAATGAGCCTTAATTACCTACCTAACAGTTACAAGCGTTATGAATGTTTGACCGTGTCTCCGATCCTCCTCGTAGTTTTGGCCTGATCGTTTACACGTGGTCTTATTCAACGTGTACATAGCCATTTACCCGCGAAGTATAAGACCATCCAACCAGACCTTCAATCTGGTCGTGTCTTATCTATTCGGGATGACATTCACTTACGAGGTGTAAAACCGTACGTCCGATCAGATCTTCAATCTGGTCGTGTCCCACCTACTTAGGAGAGTCCATGTGGTATTCTGAATTCCGATACGGGCTCTCGGTTGTCAGATATGGTAAGCTCATACTCGTCTAAGTCCTGACACATGTCATCTTGTAATACGGTGTAGATTTTTCTCTCTACAAGACTGAAATAACATTTATCTCCACCTTTTAATATGTATTTGACAAATACGAAATAAAAACAAAATCAATGGATTTTTATCTCCTAAAATCAATACAATCTATTCTCCAAACATAACCAACTACCACACCTGCCCAAAAGAATTTGAAAATTTTCACATACAATCTTTCTTATAACATCAATAACAGTCACCTCATGTTTATTTTTTAAAGTCCTAATCTATATATTTTTATATATAAAAAATTTATATAAATAAATAAATTGAATAAATTTATTTATAGAAAATATGATTTTTTTTATGATTTTTCTCATTACGAGTGTGTAACAAAACTCCAAGAAGAAGAATGTGAGAATCACTTATTTTTAGAGAGTTCAAAACTCAGATCACAGGTTATTTCAATTTTTTTTAAGAAAAAAAAATCATATAACCCTTGTAAATTGTCCGAAATTCATTTAACCCCATGACTTTTTCTGAAGTCCACGTAACTTTTTGAAAATTCCTATATAAATCCAAAATAGCCCCTTGAGTTAAATTTTCAATGACAGATGAGGAATAATCGTGAATATTCTATTTGGTTATTAATGCTACCTAAAAATACAGTATACAAAAAAAATCCCTCCAATGTGTTAAAAAATACGAAAAAATATTTGTAAATGATGATTTTATCTTCCGGATAAGGTTTTATAATCTATTGAGATGGAAAAAATCATCATGTAAAGATATTTTTCACATTTTTAACAAGGAATTTTTTTAGTATTTCACAGTTTTAACAAGGAATTTTTTTGATATATTGTGTGTTCTGTTATTGTTTAACTAAACAGAATATATTTTTCATATGTCAATAAAAATTTAACTCAAAAAATTATTTTAATTTATATAAATGTTTTCGAGGGATTTGTACGGATTTTAGACAGTTTACTAGGATCAGTTGGATTTTTCCTTTTTTGAAATATTATAAACATCATAGGAGGTATATGCTCTTGGTTTCAATCACTCGTGGGACTCAGATGTCAATTACGTAAAAGATAAAATACAAAATCGTCCTTTAAAAACCACGGGAAGACTCCAGTCGCTCGAACCCCTCCAAACAAACCACCATTTCGTCGAAGATGCCCTAACGAGTGATCTTCTCTTTATAAAAAGCCATCTCAAAATCCCTTCTTTTCGAAACCTTCGATTCCCCCAAAAACGGTCGATTTTGATTTCCTCCTCTCGCCGACCCTTCTCAGATCTCCCTCTTCTTCTCTTCCGTCCTCCAAATTAGGTCAACAAAACAAAAGCTTCCACAGCCTCTCATAGATCCCACCCGATTGAGCCCGATCGTCTTCATATCTCCTCTTGATTTCGATTCATTGTTGTCTGTGTTTATTTTGTGTATATTCTTTTATTTCTTTCGATCGCGAGCGGCGATGAATCCTAGAGAGAGGTACCCACCCGGGATCGGCAACGGCCGTGGCGGCGGCGGAGGGAACGGGAACCCTAACCCTAACCCTAACTTTTACGGCAGGAACCCTCAACAGCAGTATGTGCAGAGGAATTATCAGCCGAGTCTGCAGTATCGGCAGCTTCAACAGCAACAGCAGCAGCAGCTTCAACAGCAACAGCAACAGCAGCATTTTCAAATGCAAATGCAAATGCAGCAGCAACAGCAGCAGCAACAGCAGCAGTGGATGAGGAGGAATCAGATTGGAAAGGAATCGAGTGGCAACGAAGTGGTGGAGAAGGCCGTTCAGTCGGAGACCTATGATTCGAGGTGGTAATTGTTTCTCTTAAAGAAAAATCGTGCTATGTTCTGAGTTTTGAGCCAGTGTTGGATTTAGTGGCGTACATAATTTCCAGAGTCGTTGTCTGGGTTCTTCTATATGTAGTTTAAGGTTCTGATGTAGAAGAACTAGGTAGAAAGATAAGGGTATAAATTACCCAATCATTTTCTAGCCAAACTGAAGTTCTTTGTAGAATGCTATTATGCTCTGCTGCTTATTTATATTCACCATTTTATCATTTGTACCAATTTATCGAATTTTTATATTTACACCCATTTCGTGGTCTATATATTGCATATTGTACCTGTATTGCTATGTTATCTGCATGCTCAGTTTCCATTTTGTAGAAGCAGTATATATTGGTTATAATAATCTTTATTATCTAGGTTATTTTTTTTAAAAAAAAATCATTTTAATTGACATGAATTATGGGATATCTTCTTTCTTTAAGACTGTTATTCATCATAGAAATGCTATATCATTATCAATGATAAAAAAAAAATCATTTTAATTGACATGAATTATGGGATATCTTCTTTCTTTAAGACTGTTATTCATCATAGAAATGCTATATCATTATCAATGATATTTTTTTGGCTTTAATTGTTTACCAAACATATTCTGGTATTAACATTATTTCTGGATCTGTCTAGTTCTCAAAACTGGAAGGCACAGCTGAAGATACCACCTAAGGATACACGTTACATGACTGAGGTATGAATTTATTTGATGTCATCTGTGGTCTTTATTAATTTCTAAAGATGCAAGGTACATTTTGTTAATACAGTTTTTTTGTGAGCCAATGTGTGTTTGTCTTTTACTTTGTTATTAAGATCCAATGAAATGTCAATAAGCCACTGAAATACTGGTTTCACTAGCTTTGATTGTTAAATTCATAGAAGGAATACATAAATTTCTGGTGTGAGAGTGAGTGAGATTGCTGTTGCTTTGTGTTAACTAATTGTCCATTCTATTCATTTAATATTTATACTCTTGACGAAGTTAGAGCGGGCCAATGAGATGATACATATAATTGTGAAATGTGAAGTGAACTTGAAGACTGGATGATATGTTTTTTGTTAAATTTCTATATATCATTGTGGAATATAATATTTTTTTCTATAAAAAAATTGTTCAAATGTGCGTACATGTGTACATGTGAACTAGCATATACCTAGTTCTATTTGTCTAAGGGCAACTTTTATTGGGCCTTCAAATATATTGAAAAAAATTAAAAAGTGTTTTCAGTGCACCATATCAAATATTAATCCCATTTAACATCTCTATCTTCTATCTGAATTCTATTTTAAAATAATATTTTTGTCCCGTAACTTAATTTATAAGTGTAATTAAGTCAGAAAACACTTGGGCAATTTTATCTTCACTTCTTAGAACTTGGGTCATTATGCTTTTAGAAGTGGAGCATACATCTACCATCATGGGTAACCCATGGTTCAGGAGGTGAAGATCAGAGTTAATCATTGAGGTGGTCCCCTCATTCAGGAGAGGTTAATCTTTGATCATTTGCTTGGCTTTCTTTTCTTTGTTTTCAATGTTCGGAGATCCCTTTTCTCCTCTTATGTTCGGGGGCTTCCTTATTTAATAAGATCACTCCAATCTTTTTTTCTTTAAATTTATAAACAAGTGTAATTGCAGGAATAATATTTTAGTAAATAAATATAAGTAAATATTAATTGAATCAAATCAACATTAATGGAACTTATGCAAATGCTAATTAATGATATCTTGAAAATTGCTATTTTTAAATATATGTTACGTGTATGCAATATTATTAGTATATTGACAATATCTTTCCAAAGGTATCAATTTTGTAAGAATTAAATTTATATAATGAAAGGCATGCTTATATATGTAAAAAAAAGAAACAGAAAATGAGCAAGTGGAATTGGAGACTGAAAATGGTATCTCTAATATAGAGATCCCGTTTACAGTCCTATTGGAGCCCAACTGTCCTCCATAATGAAGTTATAGAGCATGGTTGGAGATGCTCTAAAGCAAGTAGTGGTAAAATGGTTAAATCAACAATTTTGCGTTGTTTGATTTTTGTTTTTTAAAAAGGTCCTGCATGGAGGTTCTACTGGGATTCGAACCCAGGTAGCCAGATTCAAAGTTTGGAGTCCTAACCACTACACCATATGACCACTGTTCTGTTGGTTAAATTTTTTATTGTTCGACTTTTAAAGTGGACATTATGTTGCGATTACTCATATATCGTACCTGTGTCATATTTTTTGTATTTTAACAGTCTTGTTTATCTGGTATTTGTAACAATTAAATTTTTGACTTGTTTGCAGGATGTAACTGCTACTAAAGGAAATGAATTTGAAGATTATTTTCTGAAACGAGAGCTACTTATGGGAATATATGAGAAGGGATTTGAAAGGCCTTCTCCTATTCAGGAAGAAAGTATTCCAATTGCTTTAACTGGAAGTGACATTCTTGCTAGAGCAAAAAATGGAACCGGCAAGACGGCTGCATTTTGCATTCCTGCCCTTGAAAAAATTGATCCAGATAACAATGTTATTCAAGGTTAAAGCTCTATACATTTCTGCCATAAGTTAAACGGAAATTGTTCAATAGGACATACTTGCCTTGTTTTAGTTATGGTGGTGTGTGGTGCCATCTGATCTCGCATTGTCGGTTTGTAACATTAAATACCCTTTCTATCACGTACTTCTATCCATTTGATTTTTTGTAATCCCGAGGATATTTCTTCATAGCCAAATAGGAGAAGAAAAGTAAATTTTTTTTAATTTTGTTTGTTTTACATGATAAACAGTTGTTATACTGGTTCCCACAAGAGAACTGGCCCTTCAAACATCACAAGTATGTAAGGAGCTTGGAAAGCATTTGAAGATTGAGGTCATGGTCACCACTGGGGGTACGAGCTTGAAGGATGATATTATGCGTTTATACCAACCAGTTCATTTGCTTGTAGGAACCCCAGGCAGAATTCTTGATCTTGCCAAGAAGGGGGTTTGTGTCTTGAAAGACTGCTCAATGCTTGTTATGGATGAGGTATGCTATAAATAAAAATAATGAAGTCCTTCTGCTTGTGGAGTAAGTTTCAGATTATGCTTGTTAAATTATGACTGTGATGTCTCTCATGTATGGGAAAAACTTTATTGCGCTGATTGATAATATCTTTATTGAGAATGTTAGACAATTTTGTAAACTGTTTTTATAATGATTTGGTGATATCGTACTATCACAACCATGCCCTGTTTTTTTATTGGATTTGGTCACGTGATTATGATGATGTCACATTAGTGAATGTGTACCACCCTATCTTTCATGATGAACAAACATAAATGTACTACATCTGATAAAAGTGGTTAACTGGTCATAGTCAGTCTTATTATGGATTTAACTTTTTTTTAGTATACACATGCTATGAGGATTACTCATGCCAGGAGGCAGAGCTCCACATATTTAGCATTTCATGTCAGGATGAATTCTTTGTCAATGATGGTAACACAACGACTTTAAATTGATTGTCAAAATTGGCATGAGATAATGAATTTGAGTTAGAATATCACTTGGCATTTACTATATTCTCCTGGTCCAATTCGATTTCCGTTATTGTCTAGGAAGGGCAAACTCTTCGATCGACTGATTATGCTCGTATTGGACCACGAAACATGATGCGACTCCCGTCAATGTGTGTTGAGCATACAACACGTTTCAAACATCTGCTGAGCACATGACATGCATGGACCATAGAATCTGTTGATATGCGTGGACCATAGAATTAAATGATGCTGAAATCTTATTGGAGTTGAGAGATGATACCCTACTATAATTATACTTTTGGATGCATTATTTCTTGTTTTTCCATATGAATATAATGAACCGTACACCTTTTATTTATTTAATGTCGTGTCTCCTAGTTTTTTGCCGAATCGGTGTTGTTATGACCATATCATGTTTGTGTGCCCTGTCTGTGTCCATATGCTGTCGGCTATTGTTCATTGTTCATCACTCATGATCTATGAAATTATTACCAGGTGAAAATATTTTACGTATTGATGAAAGTTATTTCTTGATAACCAAGAAAAGATATTCAGCAAGTGGAGTTTACTATTTTAGGGAAGCATGTGTTTGAATTGTTTTCTTTTTGTCGGAGTTTTGATGGTCAATGTATCCTTCCTTGCAGGCAGACAAGCTCCTGTCACCGGAATTTCAACCTTCAATAGAACAGTTGATTCGTTTTCTTCCTGCAAATAGGCAGATTTTATTATTTTCAGCAACATTTCCTGTAACTGTGAAAGATTTCAAAGACAGATATCTGAAGAAGCCTTACATTATAAATCTTATGGATGAACTTACTCTTAAGGGTATCACACAGTATTATGCTTTTGTGGAAGAGAGGCAAAAAGTTCATTGCCTAAATACCCTTTTCTCTAAGGTTTGACATTAGCTGGACAACTTCCTTGCACCTTGCCTACTTATTTTTCACCCCTTATGTAATATCTCTTTTCCTACCTTTTGCTTTGACAGCTTCAAATCAACCAATCCATTATATTTTGCAACTCAGTGAATCGGGTAGAACTGTTAGCGAGAAAGATCACTGAGCTGGGCTATTCTTGCTTCTATATCCATGCGAAGATGTTGCAGGACCATCGTAACCGAGTTTTTCATGACTTCCGTAATGGTGCATGTAGAAATCTTGTTTGTACAGGTATGATCTTGATTTTTTAGCTAGCTATAAAATGAGAATCAGTTCTAAAGTCATGGTTAAAATCCTGATGTTTTCTGTTGTTATGTTCCTTGTATGATGTGGATCATGCCAAAAGTTAATGACACTTGACATATACATATGTGTGTATTGTCTCTCTGTGTGTATGTGTGTACATATGTAGTTAACTACGTATAAGTTTGATGCCTTTAAACATCCATTGCGCTTGATCATGATATGATGATATTTTCACCCACTGGATGGTATTCTTGCCATTTGACCCAAATCCCATGTTAATCCTTCTCGAACTGAATGACTCTCTCCCTTCTCTCCCTTACTTCACTGGCCACCCACTCTATCCCTAGTGATATCATTTTACTTCCTCCACTTTGCATGTCATCTCTCCTCTCTCTGTCTCCCCTAGCCCTATCAAACCATCCAGAGTCCTATTAATCCATCAGCGGTGATATTGATCCTGTGGAGGAAAAGGAAGAAGAGGAAGGTGTGGTCAGAGGGAGGTTGGGGACTAGAGAGGGTCGGAATGGGATGTGGGAGATAGTGTGGAGGGAGGGGGAGCAGAAGGCCATGATAGGCAAAGGGGGTTGGACAGAGGGCAGAGGGGATATGCGAAGGCAAGGCAGAAAGTGGCAGGCAGGGAATGAGAAGGGTGGTGGGGTGGAGAGCGAACGAGATGTAGGAACCATAAGTTAATTGATTGGGAAAGAGGGAGAGAAAGCAGGAGTAGCTGATGATGAAATACTCTGGACCATCTGATAAAATGATCTTATTGATCGGACGGTCAAATTTGGGGTCAAGGAACTTATATACTGTTATCTACATATTCCCTTCCTCTGAATGTATGTCGACATATACACACATATACCAGAAAGACTAAACTTGGTTGCCAATGGGGAAAGGAAAGCCAGGAGTAGATGGGTAACTAAGTTCTGAGCTAAGTCAACCCAATGAGGGTTTTTGGTTACCTAATGAAGTCATTGCTAAACTTGTGTGAGCGTGTATTTTACTACCTGATTAATGTGATATCAAATTTAAAATTGACTTGCTTCATGTTCACCTTCACATCAGTTTCTATTGTGCCTTTCTCGCTTTCATCATTCATCTTGAGTCTCCTACAAAGCTGATTTTTGTTTATTTTTTCATGGAATTTGGATTGCCTATCCATTGAGGATTCAGGAAATAGTGTGTACATTTTTTTTTGTTTGTGTATTTTATATCTGGTGGGTTTCACACAAAACTTTCCTCCTATCATTCAAAATCGAGTTGTGTTTTGGAAAATGTGCATTTCACCCAACATATTTCCTCCTATAAGTCAGTTCTGTCATCTGTGTATCAGTGTTTTTTTTCTCTTCTTCTAGTTGAACAGTTGAGGCATGGGCATGGGAGAAATACCAGATACTCTTTAATAGATGGCAATGTGTCATGATTCATGACACATATACATATATATGTGTAGATGTATATATGTATGTATATATATGTGTGTGTATATATATGTATATATGTATGTATGGTTTTCATGTAGACAACTTTGAAGTAAACCATTAAAATGTGTTGCGGCTGGCTTTTTTTTCTGATGGCTTGGTTTTTGCAGATTTGTTTACAAGGGGTATTGATATTCAGGCTGTTAATGTGGTCATCAACTTTGATTTCCCAAAGAACTCAGAGACATATCTACACAGGGTATATTTTACATTTGGTTTTCTGATGCTTTCAAAAACCGATAAATTTTCTCCAAACTTAAAACCTGATTGTCGCAATTTCAGGTTGGTCGTTCAGGGAGGTTCGGCCACCTTGGTCTAGCGGTTAATCTGATTACCTACGAAGACCGGTTCAACTTGTATGAATATTAACCCAATATGCATTGCATATACACCTAGTTGGAGTTAAATTATTCTTTCGGCCAATAACATTATTTTTCACCCTTAACAGGTACAGGATTGAACAGGAGCTCGGCACTGAAATAAAGCAGATTCCTCCACAGATAGACCAGGCTATCTACTGCAGATGAGTTCTTAAGAATCAGTATATATTTGGTGGTGTGTGCTGATCATGAATTTAATAAACTACTAGAAGGATGGATTGGATAGCCAGCGTGAATGTTTTCCACCTTTTTTATTTTTTATTTTTTTGCATTAACTTATTTAGGTTTGTCTGAATCCCCAAACATGCTCAGATGTTTTATAGATTTGGGCTTGGGTTGAGTCTGGTGGTGGGATTGATCTGGCCGATACTTCCGCCAGTCCCGTCACAATCTAAACTAGAATATGGACCTGAACTAACTGGAGATAACTGGTGTGTGTTATTGGTCACCTGCTTTTGAATTCGGACGTGCTTCTACTGGATCCAGTATGTAACCTGGTCTTTTAAGGCCCTATGTGTTGCATGAATGTACAAAAAGATAATGTTTTGATGTTATTGTGGTGATCTTAGTAAGTGATTCTCTTCTTAGCCTGACGGCAACGGATTGGTATCTAGTGATCTGCATCAGCTATTCTTATGTGCTTCATTCTGGAATTGGTCCCAATGGGACATTGCATCACCAGACTGAAACGTGCGTTCACCAGGTTCTTTGTTAGAACATTTTGTGCAGCAATATTTTTTGGTGTTTTAGCATTGCACCCTTACCATGTGTCAATTTAGTGAGTGGTCCAAAAAGATTTTTTTTATCTTTTTTCACAAGAATCCAGTTTATTTGGGCTGTCCAGGAGTGGCCTAAAAATGAAGGATTCCAAAAGTCCTCCTAACTGGCCTTTAATATGCATATCTATCAAAGCTAGGCGTCTAACCAGCATGAAGGAATTGTCAAACAAAAATGATCACTCGCAGCAACTTTATTGGACCTTTTTATTAATGTTACAGGTGCTCTTGTGAGACCTGTCTATTGCTCTTAATCCTGCTGCCTTGCTGAATATCTATCTTTAAGTCAAGCAACATGTGACTTGATGCCTTTATGATGATGGAATGAATTATGAGATGCACTGATGAAGGTTCTATCTTCATAATTGAGAATTCAGAAGAGAAGCTACGTTGAGTGGTATACACTTAGGTTTTAATTATAAAAGAGTGTCATATCACTTTATTGAAGCGCAGTTACAGACAATCTGTGCTGCCATTATATAGTATGACAGTAATTCAACGATGTATGTATTTTTTTTAGATGATGTATTTATTTTATTAATTTTTTTTATATTTGTTATCAATAGAATAATATAATTTTTTATTAAATTATATAATATAATTCATTAAATGAAATTTATTATTTTTAAAAAAATAAATCATGTCTACTGTCCCGAAACATTATTCCACTGTTATTAGTATTGATCCCCATAATTTTCTCGGACATAAGTGATCACAAATACAATGGTGATACGTTTAAAATTCACTTCCCCAATTCAAAATCATAAGTTTTCTGTCACACTTTCCTCGTACAATAAATATAAATAATAAATTTAAAGTGAAAATATATGTAAAGATGAAATTATTATGGCACGTCGCGTTCGAACATGTTTGTCTGATACGGTGAACCTCTGCTCCCCCCCCCCCCCTCAAAAAAAAGGTACACGTAATCGAACGGACATAAATCTCGCGATGGCGATCGTTTGACCGGATTAGACTCACCTCCATTAAAACAGGTCCTTTTTTTCCATATATTCCGATCATACCCTTCCCTCCATATGCGTTGGCACGTGTGGGACACATTCGGTGATTATCAAAACCAGTAAGGGCAAACCCGCAAAAAACCAAAAAAAAAAAAAAAAAAAAAAAAAGGATTCCCTCGCATTCAATGCAAGAGTTTGACGTGCATTGACGTCTGACCCCGGACGACGAACGCCTTAAATGATCTTCTCCGTCTATAAATAGCAGAACCAGTTTCGTAGCGAATCGGAAATCCCGAAATCCCAACCGTTCATCGCCTTCACCTCCATCGACAACCTTAAAAAAAGTTTTTTTTTTTTTTATTAAATAAAAAGAGAGTGAGAGAGAGTGACAAGGCTTGTTCAATTTAAGTCTGGCTTTCTTTTAAAATAAAAATAAAAACAGAAGCATTTATTTCTCTACCCGGCTTTTCACCTCTGCAACACCACCTTCGTTTTCGTGCGTGTGTGTTGTGTGTGAGAGAGAGAGAGAGAGGTCTCATCAAAATCGGGAGGAGATCTTATTGAGAGGGGGTGATAATAAATGCATCGAATCGGTTAGTTTATTATTGTTTTCGTTTTTCATTGGAGGGAAAGAAAAACGAATAGAGAGGGCGTGAGAGAGGGAGAGAGAGAGAGAATGGGAAGAGCTCCTTGTTGTGATAAAGAAGGGCTGAAGAGGGGACCTTGGACTCCGGAAGAGGACGACATCCTCGTCGACTTCATCAAGAAGCACGGCCATGGCAGCTGGCGCTCCCTCCCCAAACAAGCAGGTCTTTCTCTCTGTCCCTCGTTTTTTGAATCATTTGAATTTGAAAAAAGTCTGGGTCTTTTTTATGTGTTTCGCCGACATTGAAGATGGGTGTAATCGATTACAAAGAATCCATGGAACCCAAATCGTTGCAGGTTTACTGAGGTGTGGGAAGAGTTGTAGATTGAGGTGGACGAACTACCTTCGACCGGACATAAAGAGAGGGCCTTTCACTGAAGACGAGGAGAAGACCATCATCCAACTCCACGGCATCATCGGCAACAGGTGCTTCTCTCTTCTTCCACCATTACCACCATTACATTATTATCTTCTTTTACTGTTTTGGATTTAATGCTTTTTGGGTCCTTCTCTTCCTTTCTTTTGTGGGTCCGGTTTCATACAACATGTTTGTGCATTTACTCTTCTTTGCACTTGCCTTTATTTACCAAGTACACTGTGGCACTTGCGTTTCTTCATCAAATGCCATTATTGTTACTTGTATGAATGATTTGAATAGGTGATTGTTCATCTTGATGTGTTTATGCTTGCTTGTGCAATTGGGTCTTGTTCATGTTTTGGGTCATTCATTCTGTGATAAATTGTTGATGATGAAAACTGAATTGGGTCTTTGAAAAAACTGGTTTTTTTTTTCATCTTTTAAAAAACCCAATATGTTGTGATTGAATCATTGTTCAGGTGGGCCTCCATAGCAGCTCAACTTCCAGGAAGAACTGATAACGAGATCAAGAACTTCTGGAACACCCATCTGAAGAAGCGCCTGGTCAAGATGGGCCTAGACCCAAAGACCCACTCCCCCGCCTCGCCTTTCTCCGCCCTTCCTACCGCCTCCGCCTCTGCCGCTGCCGACCCATCATCCTTCCCCTCCACCCGCCACATGGCGCAGTGGGAGAGCGCGAGACTCGAGGCCGAGGCACGCCTCTCCCGGGAGTCCATGCTCTTCTCCTTCTGCAACAATGAGGACTACCCACAACCATCCGATCCTTCTGACAAGCCAGGGGTCGATGTCTTCCTCCGCATTTGGAATTCGGAGATTGGAGAGTCCTTTCGATCGAAAAAGGGAGCCTTTGTGAAGGTTGAAACAGAGGAATCCCCTGAACCGGCTTCCCCTGCTTCTTCGTCGTCTAAGCATGGCTCGACTGTCACTGCCACCACCACTCCCAATGCTCCTGTGTTTTCGACTGTGGGTTGTGAGGATTTTGAGTGCAAGAGCTCGGTCTCGGGTGGAATGATGAAGATGGTGATTGGCGGTGGGAGTGACTCGTCGTGCTCGAATGAATTGGAGGATTCTTCAGAGACTTCGTTGCATCTTCTGTTGAACTTCAATGGAGATGATGAGATGAGTGGGTTCTTCGCAGAGGATGCTTGGTAGTTGGATTATATTGATTGAACTGCAAATTTGATGCCAAAAGTTCAATCTTGAAATTGGCCCGTTTGGTTGCTGAGTAGGAGTGAAGTGTCTCATTTTGGGAAGATTTTTTTTACAGCATTAGTATAGTTGATGGTAGATCAGTAGATGGCCTTTAGCTTTCTGAGGATCTCTTGAGTTGAAGAAAGAATGCTGTTTGTTTTGTTTATGTATATGTTGGGGAGTGACAGTTGAATGGCAGTTATGAACTTAGTTCTCTAGGCCAGCTTGTTTTGATCCATGTAGTAGTCTCTGATTAATGGAAAAGCGTGTGATTGGTTGATAAGCATTGAATGGTGGTTGTGTTAAACTTACCTACTTGCTTGATTCACATTGTCTTCTTTATTTGGTTGAATGTTTGTTTGGTTGGACCAACCTTCCATGTCTGATGTCATGTTTGTTTGTATAGCATAATCATGTTATGAATTGTGGGGAAAAAATCTTGTGCTTGCTTGTTTTGGGTGATTCGAACACCTTGTTGGTTTCCATCCATTAAGGATTTTCAAGGGCTATTAGTCTATTATTCAAGGCAATTGTTCATTAAAAGGCATGCTCTTTTTTTTATGACATCTGGTAATTGTTGAACTGTGATGCCTCCCATACAGCCAAAGTAGTAGCATGTAATGCTCCCCACTTTGGATGTGGTGTGATGTGCATCCCATCTTCTAGGACTTCATGCTCCATGGTTTCTGGATACGTGATGATTATTCTTTTTTAATGGAAAATGTTGTTCTGCTATGTTTGTAGCCCCTCATTAATTCTTAGTGGGAGACTTATTATTGTTGCAGATGAGAAAGGATATGTGTTTTTCTAATGGAAATATGTGCACCATTGTAAAATTAAGAAAATATAATTCAATGAACACTTGAATCTTATGCGGGTTGAACCTTGAGTATTGTGTTTTTTCACAAGCAGCATCAACTCTTCTTTTACAATATCTCTATCCCAGATGGAATATTTTTAAAGGAGTGAGAGGCCCCATATCATAAAATGATGAAAGTTTTTATTTTTAACGAAAATTTATCATATTTTATCATTAATTAGTATATTCTTCATCATTTAAAGATGCGTGAGCTAACTGATTTTTTTTTATTATTATTATTGTATCCACCATTCATTCACCGCACAAAGAAAAAAAATTCAGTGTGAGGTGAATGACCAGGAAAAGTGAAAGAAAAAAAAAAAAAAAAAGACCAAGGTAGGTAGTGAACAGAGGTCAAGGAGGGGGAAAGCGGCGGAGGCTGCCTGCCACCCTCCCCTAATGCCCACGGCCACCCCCCCCCCCCCCCTCCTTACAAGTTACACCGGTAACCACTTGCTCCACCTACCTCCTCCGCCCATCCCCTTTCTTCCTTTGTTCTCCTCCCTATCCAAAAAAATAATTTTTTTTTAGTAGAACGGAGTAATGAGATAGGGGTAGTCGCACCAATCACATCTGTTTGTTTGTGAGTCCTTAATTAAAGTGACATTACATGACATGTCATATGTTTGCGTTGCACGCAATTTACAAACGGTCTATATTTTTTTTATTATCATACATTGTGATATATATACACCTCGTTAAGTGAGACTCTTTATGAGACTGTCTCTAACATTATTCGTGTTTAATATATGAGAATTTGTAATTTTTTAATTAATACGTATGTAAGTAACGTTACATATTAAAAATTAACAAAATTGATCCGATCCAAAACTCATCTTAAAGAGTATTACGTTATCCATGCAAAATATGGGATCCAGTTAAATTCAATACGTGTTGAACAATTAGATCATCCAACGCATCAATGACTGTCCGATCGTATAATAAAATTAAAATAATCCTAAAAAAGAAAAGAATCTAATTAAATCTTATTTTAATTTTTAAATCTAACAGAATATCTCAATCAAAATTTTTATATTAAAGTGATACGATCGAACAATCATGAATCCTGAACGTGTTGGAGTTTACCCGTCCCTACAGCACGTACATATTAATAACCAATGTTTCTTCTGAACCATCCTACGTACAGCAATCAGAAATAAAGAAAAATCGTGAAGCAAGATCCCTCTGCACATGCAGAAGAAACTCGATTTCAAAAGGTCTTTGAAACCGCCATTTCTTTGTTTTCTTTTCCATATCCATTGCTCGTTCGAATGACAAAACAATATTTATTTCATGTGATTCTTTCTTTCTACACGAAAATAAAAATAAAAGAGATCGAGAAGCACCTCACAAGAGATCCAGAATATGTGGATCTATTGTCCAAACATCTGTCATCACCTCTTATAAATCACATGTCAAATCAACAATCATCATTTTTTCATCTATTATAAATCTTTATCCATGTTTTATTCACATTTTATCTAAACACCAAAAGTTTTATTATTATGTTTCTCAACGAGAATAATTTAAAACACAATGAAACTCAAAATCACTTTATCTTTATTGATACCCACTTATGCCGAAATAACTGCATACTTAAGAATAAGTCATATTTTGTATCCAAACGGGCGCTATATTGGGATTAATAACAATCTATTAACAATAAAAAAAATATTTATTTGATTGTCTTTCTATTATTCTTATGACAAAATGTAAAAGTGACATTTTAGTTTTTTTATTCACCTTGATAAAATGAATCAAGCTATAGATAAGAGATGGACAAAAATTTATAACTTTATAAATGATAACTATACCTCTGCTCCTACACAACAATTTATATTTGAATCAGTGTGATAAATACGTGTGTGACATGATAGATGTAACATGTTTAATTTTTAGAATGTATAAAACTGTAAGTAAAATAATTTTTTAAAATGATACAGAATAATTTTTTAGGATTTTTAGTTTTAAGTCCCCGTAAACATGTCTATTTAGGGATAGGTCCCTTACTTCTTCATATTTCTTTTTAAGTCCCCATATTCAATCGTCTATTTAGTTTTTAGTCCCTCTGTCAAACGTCCGTCCATACACCGTTAATTTGTGAAATGTGATTTTATTTTTAAGTCCCTGTAAACTATGTTATTTAGTGTTAAGTCCCTATAAACTATGTTATTTAGTGATCAGTCCCTATAAAATATGAAGAAGGGAGAGACTAATCATTAAATAACATAGTTTACAGGGACTTAAAAATCAATCACATTTCACAAATTAATGGTGTATGGACAAATGTTTGACGGAGGGACTAAAAATCAAATAAATTGTTGAATATGGGGACTTGAAAAGAAATATGAAGAATAGAGGGATCGATCCCTAAATAAGTATGTTTACAAGGACTTAAAAATAAAAATCTTTAATTTTTTATTTATTGACATAGATAACCCTAAAATAGTTATCGAGTTTATTTTTATCTTATTCAAACATAACCATCTACTTGTATTCTATCCAAACAAATAATTTTTTATTATTCTTTCTATTACCCCTTATTCTCCGGTCACGTATGCTTTATCCCACATGGGGGGGTACATGTATATTTATCCCTACAAACACATGCAAGTGGAGACGTACTGTACACTGTAGTAGACTCACTGTAGCAATGTAAAAGAAAAAAAAAAAAAAAAAAAAAGAAAGAAAGGTGGTCCACGGCCCCCACCTCACCGTCATCATTTATTGAGGTATGTAGGGTCTCTTCTTTTTTTTTTATCATGTATTATTATTTTCTCTCTCAACATTTAATGAATCCAAACAAATAACGATCGATCGTCCTCTCTTTATTTTTTGTACTTTTTGTTTTTGACAACACATGAAATGTGAAGCGTATCAGTCGGAACACGTCACGGAACCGTCGAAAGAAAGAAAGGAAAAAAATAAATAAATATGGGTTTGAATAAATAAATATATATAAAGATATATATATGGAACCGTACGATGTAACAAGGCAATGAACATCCTATACTACTGTTTATGTTCATATTATTAATCGTAAATAAACGATACGAAGCGCCAACATTGGGACTTGGGATCCGTAGCTAAAAGGAGGGTGAGTTTTGGTTCCGGCTGGGCCGTCCACTCATGCAACAGTGAGGCTGCGTGTGTTTTTTTTGGTTGCGTGATTGTTAGATTGATTCGATAGCATTCTGAATTTTACATGAAACTCATCCTTAAGCTCTTAAAAATCGTAAATTTAAATATTATTTATTTAAAATCCATCTAAAATTATATAATTGTATAATTAAATACTGTCTAAGCACGATACATTTATCATTCAAAAAGAAAAAAAAACACAAATACATATGTGCAACCATTAATTACAATTTACACTGTTTTTTTTTTTAAATTATATACTTGTTAAAATAAATATTATTATATGAAATAAAATATATACCGAAATGTATTTTTAACTTTTTTTTAAAATAAGTTTTTTTTTTTTACTTCATACACTATGATAAAACCTCTTACACTTAGATAACGTATTGTATGAGTTTATAAAACGGATCGAGTGTATCAATATTCTTGTCATAATTATATTTTTGTGTATATAAATAAATAAAATTAGTAATCTCTTAATGGATTGTTAATAAATTATAACAAACAAATCTTGTTTACATAATACCTATCAATTCAGACTTTCTAGAACGACCAGTGAAAATTTATGTAGAACTCTACCTTTCAAGAACACTTTGCAGACATTTTAAGAATATCTTCCTCTTGACATTTGTACCGTCAAACAGTCAGATGTATTATTATAGTTTTTAGTTTTTACTATTAGTAATTAATTTGATTATGTATTGCTATACATAAACAAATTAATAAAATGCACAATAATGGAATTATAATGGAACATGGATAGTAATTTGAACACTTTCCACAAATAGAGGGAAGGATTCTCCATGCAACCTATCCTCAATTGTTAAAAGAAAAATGATATATAGGGCTGGTAAACGAGTCGAACAGCTCGGGCTTCGCTCGATTAAAATTTGTTCAGAGCTTGAATAATTTTTAAAGCTCGGTTTGTAAACGAGCTGAGCGCGAGCCTAAACGAGTTTGTTTACTTGACAGAAAAAAGGAGAACGATCTGAGCTTGAGCCCGAGCTTATGTTACTTTCACATGTATAAGGTGTTGTAATTTGTGAAATGTGACTTCTCAAATGTTAAACAAGGTTTTTTTTAGCTAAACGAACCCGAGCTGAGCATTGATTCGAGTTTCGACTTGACTTGTTTAACAAATGAGCAGAGTTGAGTTTCAACCGAGCTTTTCAAGAGCCCAACGAGTCGAGATTGAACACAAAATGAAGCTCTGTCCAGAGCCGAACCCGAGCAGAGCCTGATACTAAACGAGCAGAGCCTGAGCATGTTAAAGTTCGGCTCGTTTAGCTCATTTACCACCCCTAATGATATATACATTTGGTGTGTTTGTGCATGATGTAAAGTGGTGGAAAGTAAAATTTTTCCCTTTCACCATTTAAAAAGTTAGTATTTGTATTAAACAAGGAAAAGAAAAAAATTTCCTTCACTTTCCCTCTCTTATTTTGTCTTATTAGAAAAAGTGAAAAAACTTTTCCTTTCCCCATAAGTGAGAATTTGAGAGAAAGCGATGGAAAATTTTTCCACCATATGCACAAAGCCACAAACACCATGAAACTTGGTTAAAGGGAAAATCTTCTACTTTCCACCACTTTCCCTTTGATTCAAATTCCCTCACTTTTTTTCATTTTTCCTTCAAATTTGTGTACAAACACATCCTAATTATGTCAACAGTTTTCACATATTTTGATTTTTTTAAAATATATATATTTAACTAATAAAGTAAATTCTTTTATAAATAAATAAATAAAATGCATATTCATATATATATATGAATTGAATGCATATTTTTATGCTTCTTATGATAGAATATATATATATATATATTGTGAGCTAAATTTTGTACATTGCCTAGGGTGCGTTTGGTTGCGCGATTGCACAGCGTTTGCGATTGCAGGAAGCTTCGTTTGTAATTGTGCAACCAAACAATTTTACTGTAGCAGCTTCCTGCATATAGATTTAAGATAAATAGTACCAAAAAATTACAATTTCAAAAAACTGAAAGAGGTAGGTTTTCTGCGGAATCAGTTTTATAATCGCACAACCAAATGCACCCTTAGTAACATGATATGGTAAAATTTATTCAATTTATTTGAGTATTTAACTTTAAACAAATGTATAATCTTTTAAAAGTTTAAAACATATTGATAATCTTTTAAAAATTTCACTCACATTTTCCTTACTTGATTCACCTCTCATTCCAAAAATAAATAGGGCTGTTAGTCTTAATCATTTTTATAGTTCAAAGTATAATCTTATATATATCATTAAAAATACAGTGAAGCATATGTATTAATAGACGATGTATATGCATCATAATTTTTTTTTTTTACATTTTTTAAAAATTGAATTCATTTAATTCGAAATGGTGTGATAAACATTTTTTTTTATCAAAGCATATACATTGTTAAATGATGCTTACTGATTAAAAAAATAAAAAAAATATTTGATCTACATTTTTGAACGGTAAAAAGGTGTGAGTAACATTTTCAAAAAGGAAAAGGAAAATGATACGTCCAACCTCCTGTGCAGTCTCAATTGTAATCCACACCGAGTTTTTTTTTTCTAAAATAATACACTCTCACATTGAAGTGTATGTCGTTACATGAGATGAAGAATATACCGAGATACATTTGTATATTTTTTTCGCATTGAAAAAATGAAATTTTTTTTTGGCATCACACTATAATAAAACCCCATACACTATGACAGTGCAATATATACTATGCTAGGACTGCAAAACGGATTGAGTGTATGAGCGGTTTTTCCAAAAACAAAATGGTAATTCATGTGATTTGTGGCCATGCCAATCCATTTTGGGATGCTTAAGTCTTCAGGCCTATTCCTTAGCCCAAGGCCCATATAGGTACACCCCCAAGACAGATGAATGATATTATACTTCCAGAGTTGGAATCCGATCTAATAAATCTGGCTTATAATGGTTTGTAACTTAGCATATTATATTTATCCATGACATAATCCAGAGTTTAGTGAAGGATATTTCGATTTGTTAACAGTAAGCAAGTGCTAATCGTCCATTCAAGGTGCTTTTTTAGTGGATTCCAAGCATAGCATGCGCAAGTGGTTGCAAGAGAGACGAATGTGAAGTCCCACCACTTATTCTATTCCCACTCTAGTTATCACATTCTGCTCATTGCCCTTCAAAACAAAGAGAAGCTATGTAATATAAGAATAGATGTAGAATGAAGTGAAATATGAATGAATATGCCTAAAAAACCTATTTGTTTACAAGGAATTAGTGAGTACAGTTATGCGAGAATAGATTAGAATAAATTTATATTTGTATATTCCAGATTCCCCTAATAATTGTATTTTTTCCACTCAATGTATCAACCAAATAACAACTTTATTATTACGT
Source organism: Acorus gramineus (assembly GCA_030737835.1). Taxonomy (NCBI): domain Eukaryota; kingdom Viridiplantae; phylum Streptophyta; class Magnoliopsida; order Acorales; family Acoraceae; genus Acorus; species Acorus gramineus. Next base: position 11,768,538 of record CM060857.1, read on the forward strand.
TTATCGATGAAAATAACTAAAAAACAGTCAAACAATATGTGATGTATTCCACTGGTATAATTATACATTCCAGAATAGTGTTTATCACTACTTAAACTGAGGGTTAGAGGAGTATAATTAATTCAAGATTGGATCATATTTTGTCATTCAAGACTTGCAGAAGTAGTGAAAGCACGAGAGGTGATAACCACAGATATCTTAATCGATTACAGAGTCAAAATCATTACAGCACTGTCACAACGACCGTATCCACACTAAGGAATAATACATCAAGAACTAAAGAATACTTTCCAACTCCATAGGCAATTCAGGTTTTGTACAAAATAAAACACAACAACTATGCACACAAAAGCCTGATATCCAAACTAAAAACTTATTACTGAACAACACACACAACAAACAACTGGAAGAATTATCAGAGATGATATACAAACAAACACAAACACAAACACAAGATACACCTTTCGGACTTGCAGGCTCAGAAAGTCTAGCCTCAAAAGCACCCGAGGAGCTTCTTCGGAGCTAACCCTGTTGCGCGATACTTCGCTGCCATCTCCTCTGCCTTGAGGAGATCTTCACCACGCTTCGCTTCCACCATCGCTCTCTTCTCTTCGGCAGCCTTGTGGATCAAAGCTATCTTATTTTTCATTTTCTCAGCGTATTCGGCCTTCTTCTTTTCCAGCTTTTCCTGATCATATAGAGAGGAAAGCAAACACCAACATGGTCACCATAATTGAAATGGGATACCATGAAAGAGAGGGATTGTCTCATTTAAATTAACTCTATATGAAGATATTTTTATGTTACTCAGGCTGGTCAAGAGCAAGTATAACTCAGGGTATTCTGAATATACTCAGACGATTTTGAAATTAAATTTTTAACATGTTCACTCAGATGTGCTTGAAGAACTCAGAAATAGAGTGCAATAATACACAAAGACTGGAGACTTTAGGCATGGTTTGAAATTCTGACCCAATCTATAATTATATGGAGGCTAACTAATGCAACATGAAGGGTGAGAATTTCCTCTGTTCTTCAACACATTCACAGTTCATATTCATTGCATGGGAATATGTAAGCCAACTACTAAAATTTCAGTTGTCAAATTGACTAGACCAAGGTACCATGGTTTAAAACATTAAGAAACAAAAACTTGGAAAGAAGAAGAACTATATTCCAATTTTGGTTTTTCTCAGAAGGTCTAGGATCCTCATAGTTTTCATGCATAAATAATATTATATATTAACTATAGGGCATCATATTGTTTTTTGTTTAAAGATTATTAAAATGGAAACCAGTCAACTATACAAAGCATCAGAACACCTAACGAGAAAATTCCAACCCAGGGATGATCCTGTGAAGATTTCACTTGTACCTTTTCTTCTCTCTCCTTCCCTCTATTTCTGTCTATTTCCTAATCTGATTCCTGCTACTTGCAAGGACTATTCATACTAACTGCTTCAGTAAATGGCTTTAAAAAATTGGTTTATTTATAAGTTGATCTCATAAAACAGAAGAAATAAAATGATCATCCTCTTAATCTTATGAATAAGCTCTCAAATTGTTATCAATAATGGAAGTGATTATCATGCCAACAAAAGCCTCAATGATGAATTTCTAACCTCAACTTTTTTCAACTCAGCTTCCACATCTGCCTGCTTAGTTTTCTCCCAAGATCCAATAGCCGCCGCCTTTTTCTGAGCCCTGTTTTGTACATCACTGGTTAATTTCTGCTTCTTACCAGACATAACTAGGAATCCAAATTCACTTTCACACTTCAAAATAAAATATCAGATGTCTTCTAGTCAGCTTCAAAATTAACAATATTAAAAAAGACAAGTAAACAAATTTTTCATCTTCCATTGAAATCGGTAAAGCTCATCACTCATGTATTAGTAATCATAGTGAAGATAACACCAGCATCAACTAAGTTACCAAGAAGCAAGACAAAGAAAAAAGGGAAAAAGGGCTTTGTGTGAAGGGATTAGAAATGAGCTTACTTGTTCTCAGCTTTAGTCTTCTCATTATCTTCCCACGCTTTAATCAAGGACATTCTCTTCTCTGTTTGCACTCGTGTAAGAACAATATCTGAACACAGAAGAATAGTTGTTTTAATTTTGTTTAAATTGCAATTCCAGAATTTGAAAGAGAAAGGGCACATTTGTTAGAATTTACCTCTATCAATTGAGCCACCTGAGGGTTTCACTTCCGGAACAGGATCAGCAACCTCTGCCAATAGAAGGAAAAGAAAAATTGAGCAATAATAACCGGATTGTAATGTTTTCAAATAATAAACATTGAAAGGAAAAGGGAAGAAACCATTTAATATAAAATGAATCAATGTTGAGCCCCAATAAATAATTACTATTAATCAACATGCTATTAAAAATAGGAAACACATACAAATACAACCCAACCATGCAGCACACAATCACAAACTCACTGGACTGCCAGAGTAATTAATTAAGGCACTTGTATATAGATTGGCAGGGATATGAATACAAGAAAGTATGGAACATGCAAGAAACATATGAAATAAATATTTAGCTTCATTATCAATACAACTACCCAAAGGGACTAATCCTTTGGAGAAAATAAATTTGACACAACAAGCCGGTTCAGTACAACCACCATGGGTACTGACCCCTCTTTACCCCACCACCTGCTCCTCTTCCGTCATTGTTTTTCACACTTGCACTACTCTATTTGTATCAGCTTCCCTTAATGATCTGATTAACCTATAAATTTCGTGGGATAACAACCACCAGAATCATCCACAACAATGACAACCAAAAGCTAAAGTTCCAATGAAGATATTTATTTTAAAGAAAAACTCTATATTGGAGAATTTGAAAAAAGCCCATTGCTGAGAGTGTGGAGTATAAAAAAGATAAGAGGGTGGAATGCAGTGGATGCAGTAAACAGGCTAAGAGGATGCTGTGGTAATAGTTGGGTAGAAGAGAGTAATGGTCTATGTGTGGAGCAGTCATGTGGCTAGAATGTGTAGAAGAAACACTTGGCATGAAGATTCTGGTGGTGGCTGGGAATGATATATTCCAAGTCGATTTTCATTCAATAATATGAATGAACCATATTCTGAACGGGTAATTGCATATTTTTGCTGTGGACAGACAAGCCCAGGAATTGAATTTTATATTTCTTATTGCAAAATCTACAAAGTTTTTTTTTTTTTTTCCAAGAAAGATGAAGAGAAATATAGTGTAAATCATGTTTTAAACTTCATCATACTAAAAACATCATATGCAAGAAAATTCTGGGAGATAGGATGAAGATGGTATTAGAACAAACAGTGAAAAAATCTTTCTAGAATATAAAGGTTGGTTCATGAAAAACATGTGAATACAAAAGTCAAGAAAAAAATTAAAGACATCAGAACTGCAGAGTATCATTTATAGCTTTTGACCACTTTCAGAATGAGAAAATTGTTCACAAAAGACATGTGAGTGTACCACTTCACATGATTGCACTTCAGAGAATAACTTTTGTGTAAAAGAAAACAAGAAAAGAAAGATAATCCATAGAGTTAAATATGAACATCTATGAACAAAATCCACTTTGAGGCACATAAATTTAAACTTCAAATAAATCCATATCAACAGGACTTCTCAACGGTAATAGATCCTTTAGACATTTAATGATACTTTTATATATCTATGCACAATTCCCATAATTTACACAGACACAAACCTTGAATAGAAAGGCAATCACTAAACAAAAGAACAGATCCTCAACTTATAAAGGTGGAATTAACAGAATCATTTTTCCGCTAATCGTAGGCGGAAACAACCAATATATAACTCTAAATGGATTTACTGAATCTTATAAACAAAGTTTGGTTAAGCTGAAATATTTCAACATATAATCATCAAAATAAACCCATAGTTTTTTTTATAATTTAGCAAATCCTTTAATTATCTTCACGCATATCATACACAAACATGTAAAAACAAATGATTCAAACAATCCAATTCTACTAATTTAATATAATTATGGAATGAAATTCTCTGTTAAAAAAAACAATCCATTAAAACTTCCAAAAAAAGGAGCTATATTTAACATAAAAACAATCCATCCAGACACACAAATACGAATTTTTCGTAAAACCTTTCATAATCGACGAGTCTCAAAATAAGCACAACAGAATTTCAGGAAGAAAAGCAAAAGAGATTCAAAGAATTCTCACTCTCAACGATGGCGAGGGCTTTGGACTCGTCAGGCTTCTCCTCCACCACCGGGGGAGGTACCACCGACTTCACCTCCGCCACGTCAGCAGCCGAGGCCACCGGCGCCTCCGCCACATGAGGTTCCTCCGCTGGCGCTTCCGCCTCTACCTTGGGAGCCTCCTCTTCACCCATTCCTTCTTTGAATTCGTCAAACGATTCGAAGATTCAAATCCGATTTTTCAGTAACTCCAATTGAACCTAAATTTAGCTAAAACAGAGATTTTGAAGTCGAGAGAGAGAGAGAGAGAGAGAGAGGAAAAATCAACAATGTCGCTGGAAGGATCGGTTGAAATAGAAACGATAATGGCGGATATGTAAAGAAAGATGGCGAGAGGTCCTTTTTTAAAATTATTATTATTATTATTTATGACAGTGGAGATACGGAGAGAAGAAGATATTGCTCGTGTCCATTTGCATAAAACACCCTGTATGACGGAATATTACGAAACTTGAAATGCCAGCTCAGCTTTAACGGATCCGATGAGATGATCTCCACCGTCCAAAAGACGGGTTTACGTGAACCGTCGGATTAATAGGCCTACGGTGTACGTGGTCAGGGAGACACAATTCGAGGCGTCCACATGGGTGGTCCTTCATTTGTGGACCTAATTTTACAGTGGCCGCTTGATCAACGTTCCTCTGGTTTCTGATCTGATCAGACGGTGATCCAAGGAAGGTTATTTTGGTCTTTCTCATATATGAGGCGTTGATTGTGTGTGGCGATGTTGCGGTCCACGTGGCAGACAGGGGGAAATGCGTCCTCTTTATCCGAAATTTTTATATGGATAATATGACGTCATAAATACTTCAAATATCTGGCACTCTCATGAAAGTGGGTCCCACAATGTGACGCGTCCATTGATATGTGATGAAATCAACGGCCAACTCAACCTCTCATCATCACTTTATATTTCCCTCATTTTTGGCCTTGGTTTTTTTGCAGATTCATCCCTGGAAAGAGTGAAAATATAACCGAGGAGGTTGTTCTGTCGGCAGGTCAGATTTGTCGCCGGGTCCACCAATAGAAGCGTCCTTGTAAGTCCAGGCTGTCCGATGAATGGATTCTTCTCATTTGATGCTCTTGTAGCCGTCCAAAAAAATGATGGCTCGTGATTGCAAAGTGAAAGCAATATAACTCGGTGGATTTTAGAGTGCTAGACAACGATGCGCGGGCCCATATTGATGGAGTATCCGAGATGGGCTTGCCGTCGTGGGTGGGGGCCCAGATGGAAGTAGGTAACCGTTATAAATGCCTTTGAACGGTAGTACACTCAACCCGTTTTGTATTTTCGTCTACACGAGCCTTTCAGCTATCTATATATTGTGATAATACAGTATACACTGTGTTACAATATATTATTCTATCATAGTGTAAGACAATTAATTAAAATCAAAGAAAAAAATATATTAGTATATTTCTGTATATATTTTATTTTTCATAACAATATATATTTTAATAAACAAGTATATATCATTTAAAAAAAAGAAAACAAGTGAGGGATGCAGATGAGACTACACATGGACTGGAAGGCGTTTGCATATATTATTGGGAATCCAATCTCACCGTCCATATAAAAAAAAAAAGTTAGGTGAACAAATATGTGACTATTGTCGCCACCTACTAAGCTGATACAAAAGTTAATAATAATTCTTTAAGCCTGAATAGTCTCATGTCTTTGATGGATAATTGACTGTTTGGTTGAACAGTATTGTATTACAATGATATAAACCAAATATGTCTCCTATTTGTTAGCTACATGTGGTTGGTTATAAAAATAGTGAATAAGATTGCATTGGTGTGAGAAGGATTTTTTTGTTTTATTGTTGGCCTAACATGGAAACATGTCTGACCCACAACAAATGGAGAATAACAACTACACTTTAACTGTATGTGCTACTATGGCCAATTTATTGAAGAATTTGATAAAGTTAGCTTTTACAGATACCGGAAGGAACAGAAAGAATTCGTTAATAAGATGTCACAAAAGAGCTTTGATTCTTTGAGGTTGGAGAGGTCCCAATGCAGTGCATCTATTTGGTTGTCCATTGTTCTTTATTCATTCCTTATATTATATTTTTCTTTGGACAATTAGTGCACTTGATGATTTGCATTGCATATAAACAACAATTCTTGAGTTGAGTCCAATATAAGAATAAATTATATGTCCATCACGCATTTTATGCAGAATTTGGTGTGTGTGTGTGTGTGTATATATATATATATATATATATATATATATATATATATATATATATATATATATATATATATATATATATATATATATATACAGGGAATAATGATTTTTGGGCTCCAATTGGTAGACCCCCATTTTAAGTCCCATGAGGTGGCAAGTGTGAATTTTCTATATTACCCCTCATAATTAATCTCTTCGTTGTTTCCATAACCGGTCCAATAATTACGGGGTTAGTTATGATATGGAGATCACTTCCTTTTCTGGAATATACGAATTCAATTGCACGTTCAAGAAATTAAAAATCACGAGTTTCATTTTTTTTTCTGATTGTTATCTCACAACGAAAACAAACATCAAATTTTTTTTTTCATTCATATTTGATCGGCGGAGAAGAGAAGAGAAAAACGAGTTTCGTTTTTGTTTTTGTGCGATCTGTTTGTGGTGCAAATGTTCAGGTTAGGCCAATCGGAACACCCAAAAATTGATGATTTAGAATTTTTAGATCCAGTTTATTCGGTGAAAATGAAAACAAACATCGTAATCGTTATTTTTTTCAGTTTGATCGGTTGAGAATATAAGAATTACACGATTGTGGTGGAAACAATGGCGATCCATTCAGGTTAGACTGTTTTTTATCTGAATAATTGAATTTGATCTGATTTTTTTAACTGTTCCTTTGAATCATATAATTTTTTTTATACATAATTTAATTTAAATTAAGATACGTGTGGTGTATCTGAATTCTGATGCGTTCTTGTGTTTTACATTCAAGCCTGTATAATCAGTTTTTTAGTGGTGTGTATATGTACATTTATGCATATTAAGTCATTCAGCATATTTTATAGCTTTGAATGATTGGTATTCAACCCATTAGATTCAATATTCGGTAGTATCAAATGTGTAGATGTTAATTCCAATTCCAGATACATGTGTATCTTGATGTTGTTTTCTAGCCCAATTGAAGTTTGATTTATTATTTATATAGATTTGATTGATGCCTATCTGATTAATATTCAATTGCTTATTGTCGTATGTATATAAAGGCTTGAATGACTTTCATTGAAAATCTATGTGTGTTTTGCTAATTAGCTTGTAGACCATGAAATTGTTTTTTTTTTTTATTGATTTTTCGTCATTACTTTGAATCATTATATACATTAATTGAATCTGAATTTTATTTTAAATTCAGATACATGGGCTGTATCTTGATTTTCATGCATTGTTGTGTACCAAGTATGATCTGTACAATGGTTTATGATTGTGTGTTTGTGTATAATTATGCATAATGTGTCATTCATCATATTTTTTAGCTTTATATCAGTATTATTCGACTCATTCAGATTGAAGATTTTGAAATACACTAGACATTCACTTGTATAGAATGTGTATTTGTTAATTCAAATTCTAGATACATCTGTATCTGAATTTGAATTCAGCCCATTTTTTGAAGGTTGTTATTTTTATTTTTATGGATTTGATTAATATATAGCTGATTAATATGTAATTGCTTATTGTTGGCATTTTGAAGACCTTTTATGAATTTTCTATACAGTTCTGAGTAGCATGTAGATCATATTATTCATTTCGATTTTCAGATACATTATTGTATCTTAATTGATAACATTTGGTTGATGTTCTTTTTTTCACCAGGCAATGATGGTGATTTTGTGGACACATGTGAAAACTCAATTCATTTGGATGACATCAATGATCCATGTTCTGTGAAAACCAGTTTGTTGAAGGAATTGTTTGTTGTGGCTGATCAGCAAAATGTAGAAGAGATTGTCTGAATGTCTGAATGCCTTTAGCTCAACTCTATTGCTGCAAATGTTTCAAATATTCTGTGCACTGTAGATCTGTATTCGGGATAGTATGTCCAGTTTCTTATTTGTTCAGCAACTCCGTCTTTTTTTGCTTTTGCATAATTTGTACAACATCCAGATGCAGTTAAAATGCCTAATACAGTATCATACACATGACATTGTCTTTTCTATACGAATAGTGGACAAACATTGTCTTTTTGTGTATTAAGATACATGTGTATCTTAAAAATGAAATCAAGAGTTTCTAAACAAATATAAGAGAAATCAAAACTATATATACCATCTATATTTCAGATACATATGAACAGCCAGATTGCACACAAATAAATGCTATCAAATGTTTGTTTTTTCAGATATAGCCAAAGGATTTAACCATGTTTTATATAACAATTTCATATATAAATGATTCAGATACATACAATTTTTACAAGAGCATTAATCTATTTTCATCAAGGGATTTACAGAAACAGTTGAGTAATCCAAAATATAAGATTGAAGTTTTTAATACACAACACATTCTGATTCATGGCTACTTGTTAATAGCTTGTAATGTGACTATTAGGTTCTCTGTTACTACATAATTGCTTCATATTCATATTTATTTGATAACAGGTTTTCAGATACATGTACAGTTGATTAAGATACATGGATTGTTTACAAAAAAATGAGATATATTCATCAAACAATGCATGTTAATTATCAAAGATAATATAATAATTCATGATCTACATGCATATGATATTTCAAACATTTCATTTGGCTACTATTAATTGCTCAGTTAACCAGATTTTGTTTCACTGAATCATGAAACAATTGCACATTATATAAAATTTTCAGATACATGTATCTGACTTATGTTTTTGTTTCATCAGAAGCGAAATATGCACACAAGAAAACCCTAAACAATCGAAAAATGTAATTTCATTTTTCCTTTAATCTTGATACATTGGCAGACAAAGACAATGTATCAGAAAACAATCTCATAATATTAGAGATTAATGACAATGTATCTTGATACACATTTTTTTTTATTCAGATGCATGTATCTGAATCACTGATTTCAAATCATTTTTTTTTTATTTCAGATGCAAGTATTTGAAACAATGATTCTTCAAATGGATATCAGATACAATCGGATTAACAGGAGTCGAGATAATCGAAGGAAATCGTTTTATATATTATTTTGAAAATAAAAGATTTCATCTAATAAGAAGTGCAAAAAAAAAAAAAAAAACGCGATCTCTTTATCGTATACAAACGACCTGTTTTTTTTTTGTAAAAAAAAAAAATACAAAGCAACAGTTAAGTTTCGATTGGCGGAAGAAATCTATCATTTTTTATTCGCCATTGTTGTTGTTTTGTTGGGGAAAAGAATCAGATGGATTGAAATCTTGATAAATCTTGATCGCCTAATTTTTTTTTTTTTTTTTCATTCGTATGGTTTTGCCCAAATTGGAACCCTAACATTTAATTTTTTTTGAAATATGTTAATTCGGGGAGAGGAATTAATGGTGCCCCCATTTGTGGGATTCGGTTACGATTTTAATGGAGAGGAATTAATGGAGGTTATTTTTTAAAAGGGTTAAAGACATTTAAGTCCCTACAAACATGGGAAAACCCATATAAGTCCCTACTAAAATTGGGACAGACGTACGAGTCCCTGAAAACTCAGAAAAACCCAATTATCATCCCTGAGTTAAATTTCCATCCAAATTTAACGGAATATTCATAGAATATTCCATCACATATAATTGTGTAGACATTGAAGTCCTTATAAACAGTCATAAAGACAAATCAGTCCCTGCAAAAGACAAAATTGCCCCTCAAAGACTTTTACATTAAATTGTGTACACATTGTAGTCCCTATAAACAATTATAAAGACAAATTAGTCCTTGCAAAAGATAAAATTGCCCCTGAAAAATTTTTACATTTAATTGGATAGACATTACAGTCCTTATAAATAATCGTAAAGACAAATTGGTACATGTAAAAGACAAAAATGCCCCTGAAGAATTTTTACATTTAATTGTGCAGACATTGCAATTTAAAAATTAAATACCCTCTAAAAAAAATGCAATTTCTACACAATTAAATGTAAAAATTCTTCAGGGGCATTTTTGTCTTTTACATGTACCAATTTGTCTTTACGATTATTTATAAGGACTGTAATGTCTATCCAATTAAATGTAAAAATCTTTCAGGGGCAATTTTATCTTTTGCAAGGACTAATTTGTCTTTATAATTGTTTATAGGGACTACAATGTGTACACAATTTAATGTAAAAGTCTTTGAGGGGCAATTTTGTCTTTTGCAGGGACTGATTTGTCTTTATAACTGTTTATAAGGACTTCAATGTCTACACAATTATATGTGATGGAATATTCTGGGAATATTCCATTAAGTTTGGATGGAAATTTAACTCAGGGATGATAATTGGGTTTTTCTGAGTTTTCAGGGACTCGTACGTCTGTTTCAATTTTAGTAGGGATTTATATGGGTTTTCCCATGTTTATAGGGACTTAGATGTCTTTAACCCTTTTTAAAATTATAAGAAGGGTAGTTTTGTCATTGACATTTTGGTGATTTAAAAAGTTAAATAGAAAAATAATAGGAGAGTGTCACCTATTGAGGCTCATAAATAGCGCTTAATTTCTGAGACCCACGTAGCAGCACTGATATATAGGTGAAAGGTCAGTAATGAACAATAATGGGGTGTCATTGATAACCTCTTAGCAGTTGAATTCAAGTATGACAAGCAAATGTGACGATACATTGAAAGTCCTTTGCATTCTTATCTTATCAAGCACCCATCGCTTAAGCAAAGTGACTATCCTATGAAACGAGACTGAACTCAAGGTCTAATTAAACTTAAAAGCAGACACAATATCACTAATGCAGTATACGAAATCATCTAACATATTATATACTCTAATACGAAAAACATAAAATATTTGTATCAATTCATATGACTATACTTTATCTTTTTATAAAAGAATGCACTCTAGTAGTTAAGTATATCCTTAAAATTTTAAAAATAGTGAAGTTGGTTAAAAAGGTATTGAGCATAACATTTTATTTGATTTTATTAATATTCATCGTCCACCGGAAAAGAAAAATTCCCATCATTTTATCTTAAGAATGAATGCATTATGCAAATATGAATTGATAGAATTTGAATGACCATTCATCCACCAGGATTAACTCCAGTATTTCTCATATGAAGAATAATCCTCAGTGCAAATAGACCAATCCTTGCTAGGATATGTAAGTACTTATTATGTTCAATCACACAGGGTGATTCACACTTGCCATATAAGATTTTCTAAGAAGTTGGAGTAAAAATTATAACGTGCAAATCCATTCAATTGATGACCAAGCTTTACAACAAACAAGGATGTATTGAGTATTGAGTAATATCAACTACATTCAGGCCCCATCATTTGAGTGACTATTGGTGAATGGATTCTCTGTGTCTTTAACATGGGAATCAATAAGATACCACTACGTAGATGATAAAAAAATGCTTTTTAAGAACCTGCTCCCATTTTTAACAATGTTTAAGAAAAAAATCACGAGTGTACTAGTTAAGCCATTTTGTACCACATACGTGGTGGGTTGTGATTGGTCAACAAAAAAAAAAAAAAGGAAGATTACCCCGTGTTTCTAACACATAAGATCCCTTCCTAGTGGAGGGGTAGGCCGAGAGCCCCTCAACAAGGTTGCTAGCACCAGCTCTTGGTAGACAACATAATAAACAATAATAAATAAACATAATGTGACTGAAAACTTAGGGGAGAGTGTGTGTTAAGAATGTACCAATGGCAATGTCAAATTGCCAATATAACATCAAAGGAGCCAATCACTCACCTAGCGAGGTTAGGTGATAGAAGGGTGTTTTCCTCGTAAGAGAGGTCAAGAGTTCAAACTCTGCTGCTATCCCAACTGTTGAGATGTGAAAAACTGTTGACTCTGGGCTTGGGCCCCTCTTTTGTAAAAGCCCATCGTAGGCCTTCCTACAAATAAACAACAACAACAAAAAAAAAAGAAAGAAGTCAAAGTAACAGTATAAAGACATGTGGCTTAAGCGCCATTTGGGAATGCCGTGTATAAGCCCATTTTCCGATAAGTCAAGAGATGAAACCTGACATCAGAAAAGCATTGTTTCTTTTTTAACTTTGTAAATGCGAATAATTTTGCGCATAAAATGCTTCTTCAATGCCCATCACTAGATTGTGTTTAGAGGTGGTAAATGAGCTGAACAAACTGAGTTTTGACATGTTCAAGTTCAGCTCGTTTATAAAACGAGACGAGCCGATCTCAAGAGTTTTAACGAGTTTAGTTCTTCTTCATTTTAGGGTTTTTAGGGGTTGAAAACAAAATTTTAACCTAAATGAGTCAAGTTCATGAGCCTAAATAAGCATAACTTTGTATTAATTTAATGTTCTGATTTTATAAAGGAGTTAAGTCAAGCTTCAATTAAGTTTTTTATAATACAAAGGAGACGAGTTTGAACACAAAATGAAGTTCAATCCAGGTCCCGAGCCTAACCGAGCTTTAAAAATTATTTAAGCTTGCTTATTAATTTATCTAATTGAATGAGCCTAAACGAGCTTAAACTGAGCCGACTCCGAGCCGCTTGGTTCATTTACTAACCCTAATTGTGTTTGATTCGCAGTGGAGTCTTGATGGATTGCTTGCTCGTCGCGGGATCTCCTCTAGTAAGGATCCAAATGAAGTCATAGTGGTAAATTGGCATCGTCTCTCTAGGTGCGCCTGAGTTCCAAATTTTCTAGCGTGGATGAAAAAGAAATGTTTACTTAGCTTTATAGGTTGTTATATTGGACTTTGGTACATGTATGTTTTAAAGTTTCTCTTATACTCATAATGATTTGCTACATGATGTTAGGGATTTCGTATCCTATTAAAGGTCTTTATACAAAAAAGACATAAGAGGACTAATACCTCATTGAATTATGTGGCTTCCTCAAGTGTCTACTATTGAATAGTGATATATTATACATGAGAACATTTATGTTATTGTCATGCATGATTATTTGAGAGAGTGATGGATTAGTCCAGACAAACCGTTAATGAGTCTTGAAATACCCATAACAAAGTTAAAGCAAGGATGTAGGGTGAGTTTTTAGACCATAAATTTAATCTTACATCGCATAATGAATGATGATAGTATATGCTTATAGATAAATATAATTTAAAAAATGAGTCAATTAAATGACAAACAGACAATATTTCTATGTGTAAACATTGCACATTACAATTTATATCATATCACTACAAGGTGGTGGGTGTGTCCTCACTCCCCAGTGTACTTAATTAAAAAAATATTTTCATCTGACTTATAAATTGATATTATGTATTACAAATTGATATGATTCTATAATATATAATTTATATTCATGATAAAATAAGCATGATTAACCATAATTTTGAAATAATTATTATATGTTCTTCTATATTTATAAGTAACTTGAAAAAAAAAAGAGAGAAAATGAAGGCGTACATGAAATGCGAAGTGGTCGTCGTCCCTGAAGTACGAGACCCCCAAACGATCTGACGACGGACCTTCATCATCGACGGGAGAGATTACCGCCTCTAATGAACCTCTCCCTTAATTTCTCCCTCAATTTCTCCCCCTTTCGTTCTTCAATTCCATCCCTTTTAGGGTTACAGATTCAAATCACAGGTCCTGAGAGAGATGCATGAGGTCTGATTGATTACTGAGAGTTCTAACGAAGATGGTGTTGGTATTAGCATTAGGAGATCTTCACATACCTCACAGGGCGGCTGAATTACCCGCCAAGTTCAAGTCCATGCTCGTCCCTGGCAAAATCCAGCACATTATATGCACCGGGAATCTCTGTATCAAGGTACGATTCTTGTTTCCCATTCTGTTGTGTTGTTCTTGAGTTTATTTTCATGTTTTCTCTCTAGATTTCTTGTCCTCAAATCACTTGTGAATTGCATCTTCAATAATAATAATAATAATTGAATAAGATTTGGAGCTATCTTATTAATGAAAAAAGAGGCCCATGAACAAAAGGAGACGAGAGATCTCTGTCCAAGAGTTAAAGAAAAAAGAAAAGAAATTTCGAAAGAGAAGAGTAAGAGCAGTATGGGAGGGATAACCCTCTACAAATGATACCCCGAAGCGTCACCTACTGTACCAAAGATTGCCCATAATGAAGGATGGAGTACCCACTCCCAACATCAAAGAAACCCAATCTCTAAACATTGATGATTGTCGCCCGAGTATATTTCACGTAAAACTCTTTTGTTGGAAAACACATTCATTGTCTCCCACATGTGGGACAAACCATTAGAATTTGGCAATGTTACTTTGAGTGGCTCGCTTCCGCCTCTTACGGAACCAATGGCACATTCCTTCAACCTCATTGAAAGAGAAATAGGAGCCAAGAGCCGTCCCCACATTTTCTCATATCTTTCTATAAATTAAAGAGCATCAGAAGAATAGGTGGTCCCTAGTTTCCTCTGCCAACCAGCATCTTCAATAACATTAGATGTGTGTGGAATGCAAGATCTTCAAAATATGGGGAAATTGTGAATGATGCATGAGGTTTCTTTTTTCCTAATTGGGTATCTTCTCTTAGTTGAGGAATGTATGTACTGATGGGGAATGGCGTACTTATAAGTGAAACACAATGCAAGATTGAAAGAAAGTGTGTTTGTTTCGTGGATTTGAAGCCTCCAGTGGATCGAAATTGCACTTGCTTCTTTTGATGATTGGGCAGTGTCATTTGAAAGCCTACATGCATTGACGTGATCCGGGCTTATCCTTTCTTTTTCTTTTTCTTTTTTCCCTACTTACAAGATTTGCTTATCAAATGGGTTTCGTTTCCCTACCCTGAGTTGGGTCTTGAATTGACCTGCTTCAGGAATATATGCAATAACCTATGTGTTTTTCTTCATTGTCCTGAATCTTGTTGATATACCTGCTTGGTGGTATAACTTCAAGGCCCACGTAATTCAGGCCTGCACAAGGTTTATATATATAAAAAAAAGATAATTTACAGGATATTTTTTCTCTTTCTGTGTCTTCAAGAACTTATTTGTCCAAATCCAAATTATCTAGGCATTTAGCCAGCTATAAAGTTGTTGTATGCATTGTCTCATGTATTCACCCGCACTAAATGCAGGTAGAATTGAACAATATTTCACTTGTGTTTCATGTACTGCAACCTCAACACTGAAGATCAGTATATGTCTGTTGTTCACTTAATTTTCAATCGGTCTTGCGATAAGCTTTTAAAATTTTTCCTTATTATCTTATTTTTTCTTATTATTTAATTTTTTCACTTATTATTTTCAATCTTATTGTTCACTTAATTTTTTATTATTATTTAATTGTCTAAAGATTTCCAATATAGCTTCCTTCATTTACCGTCTAAGGTCTATTTGCTTCACCATCAGTTCTTGTTTTCGGAATTTCAAGATAACTGAAAGTGGGCTTTAAGGGAAATAGGTGGAAAATCCCCTTCAAGGCAGAAGTAGCTGACCGCTCTCGTGGGAAAAAAAAATTGCTTCCTGGGATGTGGGGAAATTTTTGGGTGTCCCACTTCCAAGTCAATATTCAGCCAATGCATTAAAACACTAGAACATGAACCACCTACATGGAATCCCACTTCAATGGCCTACTTACATTCAGAAAATGCGCCATTAGTATTTAAGCTTCTTAGTTAGATAATGAACATGTGTGAAATAGATGAAATAAATTAGCTACTGCTGATGAAGCAGTTCTTCTACCATTCAAGGATCCATCTCACCCATGGTTGAGTGGCTTGGATGACACTTGGGGTGGGGTTTTATTGTGAGATTGAGATATATTGTGACCGTTTGAAGCAGTAGTTTTTTCAGAATTTTACAATTCACCGCTGGACCTTTTCATCCATTTATTTTGTGAGTGTTTAGCAATTTCTAACTAACAACCGGATCAGGTTTGGGCATTACTTGGCAATCCCCTATTGGATTATACTTATTGATTCCTTGATTCTGTAAGCCAAAATAAACATCTGTATGGTGATTTGCCACTACCTAGCACCACAATTGTGAAAAGAAGTTCCATTAAATCAATGCATTTAGTAAATGGTTTGGAGCTGCAGTTGTAATCATTTTCAGGGTGCTAGGAGTCTCCTACTATGGAAGGATCCTTGATTTTCTTTTGGGGTCTCTTAATCCGCTTCTCTTTGGGGGATCTCGTAATGCTATTATCCAATATTGCTAATACTAAATTGTTTTTTATGGCCCTCCCTAATATGATTTGATCATTGTATTGTTAGATAAAGTTGAACAACCTTTTTTTAGCTACAAAAGTTTTATGTCATTTGATCCTTTCATTTACGATTCATTTATTATTCAATCCAATTTATTCCCCCATCCAATTTACAGAAGATTTTGAAACATTAAAAATATGAAAATCCTTAAATTATATGAAGATGTTACATTATAGCAGATTCATTAATTGCTAGTTAGATTACTTTGTTAATAGACTTCTATCTTGTACCTGTGACAAATAAGGGACAAGTTACCTTGGAGATATTAAAATGCACAGAGGAAATGTGGGTATCCAAATAGTGTACGGCATTATCTTGTGTTCTCAAGTTCTTTCCTCTGCCCATTGATGATTATTTTGTCACGTAAAATTCTGTTTAGATTACTTGTGATGAATTTACAAATAAGAGGCAACATTGAAGTTAAACTACCTGCAACAGTCATCATAGATTGCCTTTTGTTTGTATCATCATGCTTGAAATATATAACCAAAATAAATTCTTCTGGCTTGTTATCTTGTGGAAACTCATCATGGATAGTTCTCATCTATTCCCCAAATAGATGCCTACATCCCTCTGAAATTCTATAGAGTACATGATCCTGCTGACCACCTGCCTTGTGTTGCTTTCTTCTTTTTATGAGTTGTAATTTTGTGTTCCTCTGGTGTGTAGGAAGTTCATGATTACCTGAAGAGTCTTTGCCCAGACATGCATATTACTCGAGGAGAATATGATGAGGATTCCCATTATCCAGAGACTAAGACTCTTACAATTGGCCAATTCAAGCTTGGATTGTGCCATGGCCATCAGGTTTGCCTTCTTACTTTCTTTTACTGAACGGGACTGTTTAATTTTCCCTCATTGTTGCTGCAGTTTTTTAACCCTGCGCTCTGGAAATTCTTTTGTTTGTTACAGTCCATTTAGGTGTTTGATGTGTATTCCACTTCACTGTGTATTATAATTTAATAACAGCACACTAAGATACACAGATGCATGCTAGATCACCAAATATGGACACCGATGAATATAGATTCATGCAAAGAATACCTGAAAAATCAGTGTATGCACAGTTGCACACCCATGAATGTGGAAACACGTGTACACATTTTTATTGGAATGAGCAACACCTGCATGCAAAGGCCTCTCTGCATATAATAGTGTTGTAGAAGTATCGTTTTTCCTTTTACTGCTTAATAATCTGCTAGACTTAAAACTAAAAATGGGTGGGGCTTTTATTGTGTGAATAGAGACTGAAAAGGCTGAATGACCTGTATTCCAAGGCTTATCCATTAACTATATGTAAAATTATAAATAGCTGAAATTATTTGAAGTTTGATTTAATAAGCTGGCAATGTCATACTCGCTATGACTTGGGCAATTGTGACAATGGCGATTGATGGTTAACTAGACTAGAGGAACATTATTGATCTTATAGGGAAATGGAAGTAAAAATAACCTCATACAGATGTTCCATTCATGCTTACACAAAAAATTTCTTGCTTTAAGCAATCTGGTTGCATCCTGAGGAGAAATGGACCCATATTTCCTTACTTATAAATCATAAAAAACTGCATGCTCATCTGTTAAGGTTATCCCATGGGGGGACTTGGATTCTCTGGCAATGCTACAGAGGCAACTGGATGTGGACGTCCTTGTAACAGGCCACACCCACCAATTCAAGGCTTACAAACACGAGGGAGGTGTCGTCATAAACCCTGGCTCCGCAACTGGCGCCTACAGCAGCATCACCTATGACGTGAACCCTAGCTTTGTATTAATGGACATCGACGCCCTCCGTGTTGTGGTTTATGTGTATGAGCTGATTGATGGAGAGGTGAAGGTCGACAAGATCGATTTCAAGAAGACTGCCACCACCCAGCCTACTCACTGAACCAAAGCTCATGAACTGAATGTTCTTTTTTCTTTTTTAACCTAAGACCTCGTGATTGCAAATTTTGTTGTCAGTCATCCTTTTTTTCCTTCTTGTTTGCTGATTGCTAAATCAGGATTACAGAAGTTCTTTGTTTGAATTTTTATTTGAATGAAATAACGAATACAGGAATCCGTGTTTCATTTGAATGATGGGTGTTGTTACATGCCATCTTAGAGCATCTCCAACCTCCACATCAAAAGAAGTAATTTAAAAATTACGACAATTTTTTTACACAAATCACCGACCACTCTTTTTTTTTTTACTGTTATTGACAGCCGAAACTCCTAAATCATCACCAGTTTCATAGCCAATCAACTATTACACATTTTTTCTCTAACAAAATAACAATAATAAAATAATTAATAAATGAGAGAAGTCTGATACGAAATTTGAATCGGAAACACAGTGAGCCCACAGATCAAGGCAGAGAACCAGTTTCAGTTGGCCCCCGGTTTAGGCCCCACCGTCCCTCGGCAGCAACAACGTATGTACGGCCCACGAAACAAACACTCTCTCTCAAAAACACAAACACAGCTCCACAGGATCGGCTGACACCTGGCGGAGACCATCACATCCACACCGTAAACGAAACCAAGAGTTTTTCCTGGTTTGGGTTACTAATAAAACGTTGGACTGAAGCCCACTGTTTTCACTCCCCAAACCATCGCTATATATTTAGTATCATAGCATTCAATCGGCTCTTCAAATGTACGTACGGCATTATATTTTTTTTTTTTGGGATGGACGTTTTCATCCCGGAAGAGTACGTGATCAAACGGAGGAGGGAGAGGGAGGCCAAGAGAGAGAAACGGACGACGGCGATGGTGAAAGAAGAGGAGGAGGGTCGTCGGATCAGGCCGTCCAAATCGTGTAACGGAGGGACCTTCGTTGGAGGTCGTGGTGTTGCATGGGATGTTGAGATCGTGT
This sequence comes from Acorus gramineus, assembly GCA_030737835.1. Classification (NCBI taxonomy): domain Eukaryota; kingdom Viridiplantae; phylum Streptophyta; class Magnoliopsida; order Acorales; family Acoraceae; genus Acorus; species Acorus gramineus. Next base: position 11,787,970 of record CM060857.1, read on the forward strand.
TCTGCTGCTTTTCCGCATGAGGAAATACCCCTTGATTCATCTTATATTTACGATATTGCTGTTCTTGTTGAAACAAGGCTCTCCTTTTTTTTTTTTTTTTTTTTTGGAGTCCCTGTTTATGGGGGGAGAGTCTCGGTTAAGGTTAACCAGGGGTGGGTTTGTAATATCAAACATCGAAATGGTTGTTTTTGCAGTTTCAGACCACTCATTTAGGGAAATGTTACGTTCGGCGGCGGTTCGGCCCTGACTTTAGGCGCTTCTACCGTTTTACATGTTTTATACATAAGATGCGGACCCCGATTTAAAAACTGATCTGTTTTTAATCTTTTTCTGTACACTTTTTAAAATATATATATATATATTTGAATAATAAAATAAAAACACATGCCCATATGAACCGGACATATTATTTGCTTCTTCGGGGGACAGCACATGCACTTTTGTTTTTTGTTGGATTATTTTTGTGGTGGTCATTATCAAGACCACAATCATTTCATCTTTAAACATGAATGTAGGTTTTTTTTTTCTTCTTTTTTTAAGAATTGATAGTAATGGTTGGGAACCGAATTTTGCTTTGACATCCAGACCTGTTATTAAACTTCATGAATATTATGCCCACACTGAGATCTCTTGATGTAGTTTTGAAATTAGGTTTTAGAGGTCCTAATTTCATGTTGAAATTAGTTTGGATTAAATAACCCTTATTTGGATAGAGGTATGATAAATTCAGGTTCTCTGGTATTGTGCTAATTTTATTTAATCTATTCCATTAATATGGAATTGTGTTAGTTTCACTTAATTTGTTTCATTAATATAATTATCTATCACGTATCAAAATCATCTATCAGATCATGGAACTCACATGTCAAATTATTTTTATACATCAGAATAAAAATAACTATGAATTGCAATCAAACATGTAAAATGATTTATTTTTTGTACATCGGAATAATTAACTATTTAGAATGAACGAGGGCATAAAGTATAGATTGAGACAAATCGTGTATCAGCACCCATTCATTTATTTAGTAGCCTTATTTATACTAATTATATGGATAATATCAAAAAAGTCCATTACAAAGGAAGTCTATTTACATCAGAAATGCACTCGAAATGTTTTTGTGCACCTGCATCAATACACGTAAACTGTGAACTAGAGTGACCTACAATTAATATACAATGACAACCAGTAAACTATCATTATAGAATTTGTATCTTCCAAGAACAAAAATCTTGCAATATAACTGCACATCAAGGATCATAAAAATCTTGCAATATATCTGCACATCAAGGATCTGTAATCTCTGTGTATCCGGTGGTGTCTTCTACTTGGGCAGGCAGAACAGCCGACAACACGACGGAAGCTCCCAAAAATATGACCACCAGAGCGGTGAAGTTCACCAGGAAAGCCTCTGAACCGTATTTGTCGAGGCCTGAGCTCTGCAGAAAAGTGAGCTTCTCCAAGAATCCCAGTTCCGCTGTTGCGATCGCCAAGATGTAGACGAAGAGGCCGAAGATCACGTGCCACGGGAGCGCGTCGCGCCTGAAGGTCATCGATGCCCCCGGGTAGAAGAAGGTGACTAGGCCAAAAATCCACTGCAAAAAGAGAGAGAATTCAATTGTGATGGTGGGAAGAAAAGAGTGAGTAGTTGTGTTAGGAGAAAGAGGAAAAGAATCAGAATGGCAACCCAGTGAAAATATTGTTTTTTAAGGTCCCCTTTGACAGTTATAGCATGGTGAAATGGCATTAACAACGAAGATGACAGGAATATCTCTGTTTCTAGACTAGCATTTTGATCTTCAATAAGTGGTTTAACCAGTCCACCTTAGAGATGGAAGGACTTGTGCCATTTTTATAACTACCGGTCTACATAAAATGAACTCTTATATATTAATAAAAAGAAAATACATAAACTACCACTCTCCACTTTTACATTACCACAATTTTACTTAAGAATAAAATTGATATTTAAAAAAAGATGTGTAGATTATATGAATGTCAATTAAGGATAAAAACTGGTTTATATAACAAGACTAATTAAATTTCCAAAAGATTAAAGTAATTAAAGTTCGTGGGTAATAAATTACCTACATCATGATATATTTAGCTAAAAAATCTTAACCCAGTGGTAAAAGGGCCTTGGAGTCCACGGAGACTTGGCTTTCATGCATAACCAGTGATATGAATTTTCCACTATGGTACTGTTTTTGCATATGGTTTTCTAAGTAGGGTCACACATACATGGGAATAATGCCAACAAACCACATGCATAAACACTACCAAGGCATGCTAAATCAAATACAGGCGTACAGAATCAGCCCATGATTAAGATGCAGATTATATTTTCGATTCCATCATCTAAAATTAGCAAAACTACTTTGTTACAGATGATCTACCTGATCTATCAGAGTATATGATTCTCACCTGAATGGCATATAAACATATCGTCCCAAGGCCGACCCAAGAATGCAAGCTATACAGGTTATAGATCCCGCTCTCATTGTGGAACTTGAATGCGGCGTATATACCCACAGCACCAAACACGAGGGCGATCGCATGGAGGACTAGATGGATGAGCTTCTTCACTTCTTTGCTCCATGGAAGTACTTTGTAACTAATAATAGCTGTAATTGTTGTTCCCCATGAAAAATGTGTGTATAAATTGTAATAAACCCATCAAAGATAAGAAGAAACCATCAGATGCAGAGCAAGTTCATCCTACTCACCTTCACTTCCTAGGATGATAAACCCAATGAGCATGAACACAGGGTGAATCTGCAAGAAATTAAGAAAAAAACCCTGTCAATAACATGATGTTGAATTTTGGTACTGAAAGTTCACCCACCAGGTTAGCTCTGCATCCAAGTAAGAACGAAATTTAGATTTAGTCTTGTTTACCATACATGCATGTTTTGAATTTTTTTTCTAAAACAAATGTGTGCAAAAAAGTATGCATTTCATTCAATCAAGTATATACTTCATTTTTTAGAGTTACATACTTCATAATTAGATAAGTATATATCTTCAAAAAAAATTAAAATATGTTGGTAAGTGCAAAAGAGTTTGCATGAATAAATGTCTCCCTAAAAACATGTTGGTAGCTCCAAAATATATATACTCTAGTCAATTGAATGCATTATTTTTCACAAAAAATAGACTTCCTTTAAAAATGACTGAAGATTGCATATAAGGATATGTATATAATAGCATCCAAAATCGGAAGTTGTCCTCCCAAAATCGGGGTTGTGCCTTTATCATGTCTATTCTTTCAACAAACTTTCCTATCACATACTTGTAACTAACACATCAAATCAGTTTGAATAAACTCTTAAAACAGATGGAAAAACATAATCAACATAACGCAAACAACATAAAAAATTAAGAGGTGCAATAGATTCAAGAACAACTATGAATGATACGCAAAGAGAAGGTCAGGGGTTAATCAAAGCAAGGCACAGTTACATACGTTGAAGATGAGATTCTTGTTGGTGGATTCGAAGGCGAGGCCCCCACGGAAGTGGATGCACCACACGAGCACCATCACCGCCGCCGCCGCCGCCAGCACGTGCGACACGTACGTGAACCCCGTCGCCCTTACTCCCACCCCCATCTCTCTCTCTCTCTCTCTCTCTCTCTCTCACTCTCTCACACACACACACACAGACACGCACAACACGCAAGAGACAAATGTTTAAAGAAAGACAAACATCTGTTTCGGATGAAAAGATGAGCTTTGAAAGATCGCAAGCTCCATCCACCGTTCAATTCCATCAATTTTGGAGCTTGGGTGCACCGGTTCTTCAGGCCACGTCAAAGACACGGGTCTTGCCTACGTGGCTCCCCCTCCGTCAATCGATGAGGATCACGAAGTGCCACCAATGACGTGTGAGTGTGTGACTGTGTGAGCCAAGCCACCTACCCTTCTCGCGTGTGTTCATCGTGGCCGTTCATCCTTGGATAAACGGCGGATAGAAAATCCGGTCGAATTTGAAAATCAGCGACATTGAATCCGGACGAAAAACGTGGTTCATTGATTCGGGCCTAATAAAACCGGTAAGGATTGATTTCCTCCAAAGTTGTCCTCAAAGAGTCTGGTCTGCCGATGAGACACAGGTCACGTGATGCTCGTGCGATCGGTTATTCATGTGCCTGTGGTGTATTTTATTTTATTTTTAAATAAAAAATAGATATTTATTATTCGATTTTATTGTTGAATTTTAAATTACAAATTTTAAAACAAGTGGAGATTAAAAGATAAATTAAAATTGAATAATTAGAAAGTGCGGGAAACAAAGAAACTGCAAGGCGACTCTTTCCCGATTAGAAGAGACTTCGAACGTGGTGTATTTTATTTGCGGGTCGATTCACGGATCAAGCCGTTAATTTTCGGTAGGGCAATATAAGATTTGAAATCCATGTTATGCCAGATTCTACAGTGCCTATCAGTTGTCACCAGGAAATAATATATAAGATTTTTTTCAGTTTATTTTCCTCTGCCTGAATGTATTCTTTTTATTTTATTTTTTCAGTGTTTTAAAGTATCGGTTGATGAAACTAAAGAGCTTTCAAAGAGCTGCTATTTATACCAATCAATTTAAAGAAACTTGGGAATGCCGAGTCTAGGTACAGTGTTTTCTCAATAATCTTCACGAAATGTTGGTTAGTCTCTATGTCAAATACGCAGAGAAATGCAGCTGCTCATGAGAAGCCTATTCAAAAGTACAATTGTTCTCATGTTACGATATATGTAAGAAGGAAAATAATAAGAAGAGTCCACAGTGTAATTGTATAATGAAGCATGAAGTTCTGTATTTAACAAACATTTTGATCTTCTCGATCATATTGTTTTCTATCATTATCAACAAAATCACAGCTTTTTAAGTCCAATGAATTTCAGTTGCTTGGAAAAAAAAAAAGCTGCAATCAGACTAAAATAATGTGAATATGTGATACCTTTTATGGCTTTAAACAGAAATACCCATCTAGGCTTCATCGCTGTGTCTTTTCCTAATTCCCGGAACATTCATGTTTCTCCAAACAAGCTTGCTTTGCTTTGCATTTCCATTTCTCATGAAGGTCAGATTCTGCAGTAACCAAAATGCATTAAAAATAACATGGTTTTCTCAATCAAATATTACAAAATATAAAAGCCTTCCATTTTGATATACAAACCTGTCTTGCTCTCTTGTCAATAGGTGTCCATGTTGGAAGAAGGGACGACGAATTATTCTTGTGAATGCTTGATAAGTCAGGTGGTCGTCCAACGCCTTTCTGCCAATTCTGCTTGTTTGTTTTCTTCGGTTGGCTGTCTCCTTCATATCGATAGCTATAGATGATGGAGGGACTCATTTTCTTATAAGAAGTATCTGTGCCCTTGGAACTTGAAGAACCACGCATGGATGTGCGAAGTGGAGGGGATATCATATTCTCTCTGTTCTGCTTGGCTCTTCCAAAATTCTGAACCTTCCGGCGGGACCCTGGTTGTAACTGTGATGAGAGAACAGGATCCTGGAATCTATTGCGACTAGTGGACATTTCACCTTTTCCATGAACTGATAAACTGGGGGAGTTTCTGATGACCTGCCGACTGGCATCTCTGTAAATGTCCAGATTTGATAGTCCAGAAGCTTTGTATCTTTTTGGAGATTGTCTCCAACCATCCAAATCATGGTTGATCTCTCCTATGGTTGGAAAGACGCGATGATTCTTCATACTACCTGCAAACTTTTCTGCAGGCCAGGAGGCTTCTGCTGCAACCTCCATTTCTAACTCTGGCTCCGTCCAGAAACTTGAAGAGTTTACAACCGGGGGCAGTTTTTCATCCAGGAAAGAATCATCATAATCAACCACCACGCCTCTAGTATCATCATGCCCAATCACAGATTTGGTTGTTCCAAATGGGGGTAGATTGTTGGGTACAGAATGATTGATTCCCCATTTTCTAGATGAAAATGTTTCATTAGTATTGAATCTACTGTTCTCAGCCTTCTGCGGTGGTTCATGAACGTTGGAGAACCTGTGATTGTATGATTGCAGCGCTTCAGAAGGTTCCAGGAAACTATCACTGGGTTGGAAAATTGGCTGCTGATACAAGAAGTTATCAGTAGGCATTTCTACAGTATTATTCACCATGCACTTCTGCTTCTTTCTTTGAGGAAGCATCTTAAAGCTATTGTTATCTGAATCAACAGAGGAGCACTCTGTCTCAGTCATTCCAGATTTAGATTCTCCAAGTTCACCGTATGTGCATAGAGCATTGAATAGTGCAATACTCTCATCAGGAACATGAAACCTTCCAACAGCCTTAATTCTACGATCATTCGACCATTTAAGAAATTCCACAAGCATGCCACCAGATGACAGTATTGCGTTAGCAGACAACGGATTAATTGAAGGGAACTTCGTAAGAAATGTTTCTGCAAGGGTTTCTGATTCAGGCAGTGTTGGAAAGAGGCCACCATTTGACTTTGCGGCATACCTGATGCAACTCAATATTATTTCATCAGTTAATTCGGGTGAACAGGACCAGAAAATCTGCAAATGTATGTCCAGGATATTAGCTGCTGCATAGAGTCCATTCAATGATTCCATCACAGTGCCTATGAAGTTTATTTCTCCCTCGAAAACCTGGCAGGAAAGTGAAGTGAAAGTTCAGAAACCTTTGTGAGTGATACACATGTTGGTAAATATTATTCTCTTTACCAATAGCAATATCAGGCAAATCATATTGAGGATTTGGGGCCATTCCAAAGCCTCGAAGGACCAGCATAAACTATTCTCACATTGTTAATGGAAAACCTTACAAATATTGTCCTGTTTATATATTAGAAATGCTTTTGAATTTTCTATTTGATCGGCTACATTTGAGAGCAGGAAGTGCCCTCGGAATCATATTCAACATGCAACAACCCTATACAAGGTTCTTGGAAGTTTGAATATGAAGAAACATTAACTAATTTTAATTTCTAGTCTGAGCTAACTTCGTAAAAAAAACCAATGAAAATTGGGAAAGTCACATTTCAGTTAGCTGCACATGCCTCACCTTAAAAATTGCTATACTGCATGCTCTGCATACTGAACCCAACCGGTAACTACTCTGATCTTCCTCATATGTAAAGATGATTTTATTGATCATTGTGACTAAGTACCATACAACTTGTGTATGGTGTAAGACATGCATCATAAATGAAGATGGCCAATAGGCCCAATACCAAGAAATTAAATGTATATAATGATGATGATGAACAAAAGATCCCTGTAGTTGTGAATTTATCGCGTCAAAAACTAATTCTTGATGCATACTGAGCAGGAAACAGTTCTTATATGCATCAATTTAGAGGCATCCATGAAATTTAGATGTCAGTTTAATTATTCTGCTTCTTGATCTAACTGGAAGGTTGATTAAACAAAACATGATGAATGATGGAGTCTTCAAGGAGGCATTTAAGACAGTTACCAATATGCAGTCACTGAAAGCAAAACTCATTGATGTCAGAACTTCAGTTATCTTCTCAACAAAAATAGGTAATCCTGAAGAAACTTCTTCGCTGGTTGTTGAACTGAGCCCCACATTTTTGGCATCGTACCACACTAGACACACAGCAGCGCTGAAGATGAGGTCCACGGGCAAATTAACTTCTCGCTCAACAACTTGCACTCCTCCTTTCTCTAATGCAAGAATCCGCTGATATGAGCTTCTTCTTGATATGAGCATTTCCTTATCATAATTTTGGGTGTTAACAATGATGACTGTATCAGAGAGAGAGGACATGCTTGGATCCATATCCTTGGATGTCATTAGATAGGGAAAACTTGAAGATTCAGTATTATGGCAGGGGTCTGCTCCATATTCGGATTCCCCAGATGGTATGCAACTGTTATTTGCTGCAACAGGCACATAATTGATTACCTCTGCAAACTGCTGAACACTGAATCCCTCTTGCACAACAGATATGGATCTAGGGACTCCTTCCTGAGTCATAGATATCTTAGTCAAATAAAAACTATAAAAGTCATGACATGCAAGGAAATTGAGTAAATTTAAAGAAACTCTACATTCATAATACTTTTTTTTAAATAGTTGTCACCTCTGAACACACACCACGAGGGGTGAGATTTGAACCCAAACATCTTCTTTGGAAGTGGTTAGTACTCACCAGATAATCAATGCTTGGTTTGCACTCATACACTAAAGGGCTTTTAAATCATAAGAAAAATGAACAGGTAATCCTAGTAACAATTACTTCTGTAACATGGGTAACATAAATCTGTTATTTCTAGTACTATCAATGTAATTGGTTAATATTTAGTTTATGAACAAATTTTTGTCATTTCTGTTGACAACAAATCCATATGCATAACCAATTTTTTAATATGCATAGATTGTTAATTACATACAGCAAGGTAGCACATGGTGGTAAGAAAAACAAGGCACCAAAATTTTAGACCGGAGACCTGGTACATGATTATGTCACTATGATATTTCATAGTGCTTTAATTACCAGTCATATGGGAAAAGAGGTTTTTTTTCTTAATTATTTAAATCAAGGGTACATTAGTTAGGAACCTAAGCATCCATCATTTTACATCATTTTTCCAAAGAGATAGCATTAGGTTTGTAAAATTGCCATAGAATCAACTGGATCATATGTTTTGGCAGTAGATAAAAATGAGACAGAAATTGAAAGGTTTGAATCACTACACATCAGCAGTTACAACTGATATCTTAGAACATAGTAATGAAGGTCAACATTTATCTATAAATCTAAAGAAAGAGTTACCATTAAAATTTCAAGAAGCTTGGATACATCAAAATCTTCAGAAAGTGACTTCAGGGTACTACTACCCTCCAATTCCACCTTGAGGAAGTGAACATGAGGCAAAGACACTAGTTTGGAAAAGTTCGGTGATATCGTGGGCACACCATTTGGACCTCCATATTCCACAATAATATTGAACTTGTTGAATGGAAGTGAAGAGAAAACATGCCTTGCATACAAAAGAAGAACATGTGAGGATACCAGATAAGAAGTACAACAAATCAAATGTTCTGCTATCCACATAAGCCATAACAACAGATAAAAGTTTCCAAATTTAAAAATCTGCTGAAACTGGAGAAAGCTAATGGAGAAGACAATACTATCAGGCTACAATATTCTGGTTGTAGCTGCTACAGTCATAACACAAGATTTGGTTATGCAGTTACTGTTGCCCCTAGAGCGTGTGTTGCCCTTCTTGATACTGAAAATAAAATGATAAACTTTAGCCATTTATAAACTTTCTCTGGAAATAAGTGACTTGACAATTTAGGTTCAATGGTATTTTAGCTGTCATGGTCATGTAGATTCATGCATGGAAGTGCAATCAATCTGTAAGAAATGATGGTCCTTCAGCTGGGGAACTAAAAGAAAGCATCATGAGTGATTCTTTTCATGTGGTTGTGACACAATATGCAGGGAGAGTATATAAGTTAGTTACAATTCCCAAAATCTTAGAAATCATCAAACACATGTGGCGTCCAGACACATTGGTCAATAGTTCTCCACATTTGTTTGTGGTTACCTCGTACTGGTGAACAGCGACACAGTATCTTAATGAAAAAGACATGTAAATACTAAATTATGGACCAACTAGGCATTATCTCATGGCATTTAATCATTGTGGGGAACCAGCATTAATAATGTATTCAGACATGCTCATTAAAAATATAAATTTGAAAGAAGACAACTGCACTGATAGCATTGAGGACTTACTCATGAGGTATGAGCAAACAATCTGCATGATGGAGCGCATCCATTATAGAATGTATTAACTGGTCACTTTCTACTAAATCAGATTGATGAGAGTGCAAATTATGGACATGTGTTATTTCATGATATGATATCCCCATTTCTGTCAGCTTTTCCGTCAACATTAGCCAGAATACTTGATCTGCCACAATCAGTACCTTTTTGTTATTCAGCGATGAATTTGGCCTCAGAATCCCTTCAATAATGGTTAGGGATGGATGTGACTCAATAATTTTTTTCTCCACCTTCCAGTGTGCATCTTCAATTAAGGACTGAAATAGGCTTAATTTTACTCTCAAATATATAATTCTATGGAATAAGTTCCTCAGGTACAAATAAGCTGCATGGATCCCATAGAAGCACAAGTAATAAGCCATCTTTTTTATAGCACATAGGGATAGAAACGCCAAGAAGGTGTCCCCTTCAGAAGCTGAAACAGATGACTGTTTGGTTTTGCCTGTAATGAGATTCACCAGCTCTTGCTTTGGGAGGTTCATCAGTTTTAAAACATCACCAGCTGGAAATGAACAATCCTTCTCCAAAACTATGTCATTCTGAAACATAGAAATGCAACTTTTCTGGATTTCCTCAATGAGTTCCAAAAATTGACCACATAACATAACCTGATGCACTTCTATTTGCTGCTTTTGAGAATCCACTTCAAGGGAAGCACATGGCATTGTGGAGTCCTCAGAGGATACAACACTAGGTTCAACTTTACCCATGGCATTATCTTTGATCCCACTTTCACTCCTTTTAGTGCCACCTCTTCGGGCATTTATATAATAGTTGAGATCATTGTACTGTGACTCTGAATCCAGTATAGAAGAAACCCTTCCAAATGACAGTATGGGATTCCGATCTCTACATTCGGGGTGACTAATTTCTTCTCTGGGCTCATGACTTGTGGTTGGTTTAGTGGCTGTCTCAATGAACTCGGTGCCAACAAATGGAAGCTCACTTGGGATTTCTTTGCTTTGAAACGTGCAAGACCCTTCCAGCGTTTCATCAAGATTAACAAAGTCGATGACCCCCATGTCTGGGATACTAGGTTGTGGCAAGTAAGCTGTCCTGTCAATATTTATCTCTTCTAAGAGTTTCCTACTACACATGCAACAGACATCACGGTTGCATGCTTCATCCTGTGAAAGATGCCAATCTAAATATACCCCGTCGCTTGCAGAAACTGAGTATGGTATTAACTTGCACAGGACACCCTTAAAAATTGCAGTTGTTGATACCATTATATTATCATCACAGCAGACAGGAACTGGAAGTGATCTAAATGTATCATCAACCAGGGCAAGCTCAGAACTGATAAGAGATTCATAAAAGCACCCAGAAGAATCTACACCTTCCTCAATCAACTGCTCTGGAATTTCTAGTGTATGGGCTTCCTGTGGGTGGAGGAAATTTTGGAAGGAATGAACAGGTACAAGATCAAGGATCTGGACTCCCTGAAAATGAATTGTGAGTGGGAGCGGAATGGAATCTGCACACAGTGTAATCGGGTAAACTACTGAATTGCTTTCCATAAGCGTGGTATTTTTCACATTTATGACATTCATCTCCAGTACCGAGTGAAGGCACATGGGTTGGAAACCAAGAAGCTGCTCAGGTAGAGAATCACTGATCACACACTCTAATATGTCAGTCACTTGGTGATCCCCGCAATCATCCAACAAATACTCCTTTTCAGCTTGGCAACACAATTTGAGGTTTGAAAGTAAAATGTGGAATTCATTTTCAGATTGGCATGAGTCCAGCTCCCAAGAGATCTCACTGTCTTCAAAGCAAGGAAATGTCCTAGGATGTGCAAGGGTTCTGTCTGTAACAGAACTGTTATTTTCTGCAGATAAGGGGCTATTATGGTCCACATGGATCCTTGTAGGCATGTCTTCAATTGAAGAGAGGAGCTTCTCAAACCCTTCAGACATCAATCCTGTGTCATCCTGTTTCACATTGTATATTTAATACAAAGAAACCAACATGAATGATCAAAGAACATATGGATTACACTGGAAGAGAACTTTAAATTAAAGTCTTAATTGGACACATTATACTAGAAATGTTTTACCCATTTAAAATCATCCAAATAAAAAACTGTCTTTGCAAGATATGCAAAATCCTGAAAATTATGTCTTGGAAAATAGAATAGAAAACAGAAAACAGCGACATAGGATGAAGACAGTTTCATCTTAAATAAAGCATCACATCTCAAATTTCAAGTTAGACATAAAGAACAAACGGGAATGGAAGTTTGATATCATGATCTATGCAATAAGTTGATACAAGATGGAACTTAAGAACTGAGTATAGACAAAATATTATATGAGGTTGGGATTTGGGAATGACCACTACATAGTTGTTTTTAGTTTTATTGTTCCTCCGCGAGCAATGGAGAAACCACAATGAACAAATTGTGGTTCTTTCAAACCCCCAAGAATGGAATAATGGAATTATTCACATGTCTGCTAATTAAGCAATTTAGCTCTTCACACATTCACAAAATTTTATCGTTGGAATTATTTCTAGATACAATAAATTTAGATGAGAAATGAATGTCAAATAAACGATTGTACGACAGGAATATAAGATATGCATGAATCCTTTTAAGAAGAAATCTTTGCAGCATTTGAAGTAAATCAGTCTGAAGTATTGTCCATGCAAATATAACATACCTTCTCCTCCTGTGAATTGTTACATAAAAACTTGCTCTATTCTGTCAAATTCACTACCGCATTAATTCAAAATTCATTTGCTTGTGGCTTAAACTGCTCATAGCAGTACATAATTAAATATTGGCTGGTATGACAGTGAACGCCAAACTATCTGATATACTTACACTATGATTATTACTTATTTCTCAAGTTTTAGTGATGAGTAAGTTTTCAGATAGAAAAAAATGAACTCCAATGAAGATTTGATGAATGAAATTCTGCTCTTACCAAAGTACTATCAGTCTTCGGAACCTCCAAAGAGAGTAATCCATTATCCCCTCCCTGCATAAGAAAATTCAGTCAGTAAGACGCCCACATATTCACAGAAAACAAAGTAGTAAAATTAGGGTCATTTGGTCAAACAGCCATCTCACCAGGCCAATATGGAGAGAATTTTCAGACTGGGGATTTTTGGAGTTCTCTCCAAAATATTCAAATTCTCTCTGTAATGCATAAAAGATGGCAAGAATCAATAATAAAAAAAAATGACTTTTGAAGCAATTTATGAAGAAAGAAGAGATTTACTACGCAATTTTACCTCTGGAATTTCAAACTCTAATGTTTCAGATATACATAAATGATATTTCTCGGACTCATCGTCTCCAACAAGGAACTCAAATAATTCCTCCTGTTACAAACGACTGAAAGAATAAAAAGGCAGCTCTGAATATACAAAAATCAAAGGAAAAAAAGAGTTGGAATAGTCTGTATACCTCTCCATTATCAATATCAGGATTTCCAGATCCAGAAATCGTCCTGAATCTCCCGTACTCCTCTTCATCAAAACTCAAACTCCTCCTCTTCAACAGAGCACGATTTCAAGATCACAAAACGAGTACCTAAAGCAGAAAACAAGCAAAACAAAGGCAAATTTTACCGGATTCACCTCCAACTCTTGGAATTCGCCATCTCCAGATCGGAGATCTCTTGTTCTCCCACTCGCAGACTGAGCGGCAGAGATCTTCCCCTCTTCAGAGACGCAAATCTCGGGAAGAACGTCGGAGAGGAGAAGAGACAGAGCTCCATCGAAACCGAGGCTCAGACTCTCCCAATCGACGGAGACGGCTACATCGATACCAGAGAACGAGATCCGTCCGTCAATCTCGAGATCCGGATCGGAAGTGACAGGGACCGGCAGTGATGGGACGAAGAAGCCTTTTAGGGTTTCGTCTGAAGGTCTTCTGAAGTAGTCGATGTTGAGAAATCGAGTCCTCATCTCTCTCTCTCTCTCTCTCTCTCTCTCTCCGCCTTTTCGAGATTGGCGGGGAATCGAAAACGTTTAAATAGCCTGCGCGGGAGAACTTCAAAACACGCGACGCGAACGGTTTACCTCTGATGCTTCCACGTAAGCGTGGACCATGGTCGTCGTTAATCCGGTGACGTGTCAAGCACCGACGCTTACGTGTCGTTTACACATGCATGATTCCCCACGTGTCTCGGTCTTACATGCAAAGGTGACGAAAGCCGATTCTTGTTGAACGTTATCACTTATCACATCCCCTGTTTTTCTCAGCTTATAATGTCACATCACTCGTTCTGATTGTGAAGAGGCCTTGAATTCATCATCACTCATTCGGAAAATGGAAGCTCAAATGGCTCATGGTGAGGATTAACCAGGCATTTTGGATGGGTGATGCAGTACTACTGTATTTTTAATTTGTTTTATATATAAAGTGTGTTGTATATATGTATGATTTTGTAGTGACAGAAGGAGAGGAGCAGCACCATGAGAAGAAGTCGGTGTTGAAGAAGGTGAAGGACAAGGCCGTGAAGATCAAAGACACGTTGAAAAGACATGGACCTGGTCATGACGATGAAGGAGAGAATGATGAAGACGAAGAAGAAGAAAAAGATGATGATGAAAAAGTACAAGGCCCAGAAGTCCATGGAGCCTCTGGTGAGTGTTAAAATCATATAATCCAACAGAAAGGAAATTTTGGTTGATTTGAAGAATTCGATAATATTGTGTTTTGGAATGCAGTGTTTGAGTCAACTACTGCACAGCAAGGGCAAGGAGGACATCCACTCCAAGAGGATCCAAACCAACCAGGTGCGGGTATGGATTCGCCTGCAAATTATGAAGCCAAGACTACGGACCCATCATCCACAGGTAATGAATCTTCTCGCCTTCGTGTGTGTGTGTGTAAAACTTGAATCAATGTTTTAGAAACCGAATCCTTCATTGAATACGAAAGATGAACCGGTTAAGATAAGAATCACTAGTTCAATGATTAAGATAATTATTAATTATTATTATTAATAAAATAGATTTATAAAAAAATATAAAATATTTTAAAAAAAAACTTTTCAAATTATCAAGTTTAAAATTCTAATATTTTTTAAAGTTTTTACGCAACATCGGAACATAATTTTATTATATAAAATCTAAAAAATTTTAAATTAAATTTAATATTTTAATCACAATTTCTTGAATAAAGAACCAATCAACCGATTGGTTTAATCAGCTTGAAACGTGTTCTGTTTTCAAAAACCATACGTGAGTGAATTGATTGATTGATTTTTAACAAGTAAACTGAACTAGAATTCAAAACTGATAAAGATTTAACCGGTGGGAATGCTATCTCCTCAAACTGTGTAACACAGGTGGAGCAGAAGCACAGGTAGGTCCTGTCACCCGCTCCTTCCAAGAAATGAAGGTCTCTGAAGAACCCGAGAAGACAGAGGACTCTCCAACAAGAAGCCACGACCAGTTCTCTCCAACCACTCCCCCATCCGAACCCACACCCACCCAAGCAAAACCCGAACCCACCCCAAGTCACCCACAAAGCTACACAGAACAGATCACCTCCGCCGCGTCCGCCATCTCCGGGAAGGCCTCCTCCGCCGCGTCCACCGTCTACGAAGCTGTCGCGGGGAAGACCGTGAAGGGTCCGGAGGAGGGGAAGGGAAAGGAAGACAAAGGGGTGTCGGTGAGGGATTATTTGGTGGGGAAGCTGAGCCCGGGAGAGGAGGACAAGGCGCTTAGTGAAGTCATATCGGACGTGATACACAAGAGGAGGGAAGGGGAGACGTTGGTGGGGACGGAGGGGGTGGTGGAGACAGAGAAGGGGGTGGTGAGGAAGGAAGAAGGGGTGGTGGGGAAGATCAAGGGGGCTGTGACTTCGCTTTTTAAGAAAGGCGAAAGTGGTGGGGGGTCTTCTTCTTCGGAGGTTCAGCAAGGCAAGTGATATCAATCAGTTTTTTAGTGTTTTCAGCAAGGCAAGTGATATCAATCAATTTAAATCCTATCAAGTGTCTTATATTTATATCCTAGCTTAAGGATACAAATATTGATATTTAGATTCAGATATTTATTTTAACATTGTTACGCCTATGTATGGACACAGTAATAAAAGTTAAATGTTAGAGAAATAAGAAAATTAAAACTAAGATTGGAGGGACTAATCTCTCTTCTTAGTATTATACAAAGATTTTTAGTTTTTCAAATAATTATTATTAATCATATAGAATGCGGATAACAATATGTAATACAATATAGTTTTGCAATATATGATGGATTCTCATAATTTTTTGGAGTGTATATGTTGATGTTCACTGATATTTTTTTTATTTTATTCTTTTGGAAGGACAAGGTGAGATTCACCATCAAGAGACGAAGAGGCGGGGGCTTCAGGAGTCTGGCAACTGATGCGACTCTGCTGTTCTGTGTGGGGTTTTGCTTTGTGTAAAATAACGGGTGGGTTTTCTTTAACGGGGGTCCTTCAGTGTCCTGTTCTGCGCAAATGACTGATGCCTTGTGTCTATGCTCTGTTTTGTATGTTGTACTCTGCTATTACCCCAGTGTTGGTGATGTGATGGAAATAAATTGGAGTTGAATACGAAAAACTGAGATTTTGCGAGCTTTCATGGTCTTTTGTTGCCATTCTTCATGTAAATAAAAAGTGTTGTTAACACGGTATTTATTTCAGCCTTAATTTCAATCTTATACGTGTCGATAGAAAATTATTCATCATGTAAACATACATCTCAACGAGGTGTATGTTTTAATAATTTTTTTTCCACATTTTCTGTAATTCATTAAAGTTGATATAAACAAAGAATAAAATAATGGGAATCCTTGTATTCTACTTAGGATTTAATCCCTTTATATATACAAACGTCTAGGAGTTACACGTGTAATACAGTACACACATTATAAGATAACACATATAATCTAACAGCCCTCCTCAAACTCACGGTGGATCATACAAAGTGAGTTTGCGAAGAAAAAACTGAAATCGAGGAATTGGATGTGACTTCGTAAAGAAATCAGCAAGCTGCTCAGCAGAGGAGATATGCGGAAGCGATAATGTCTCTGCAAGAAAGTGCTGACGAACGAAGTGACAATCGATCTCAATGTGTTTGGTCCTCTCATGAAAGACCGGATTGCTAGCAATCTGAATAGCAGACTGGTTATCACAGTGAAGAGGAGTAGGACCAGTCATAGTAACTCCTAGATCCACTAAGAGACGTCTGAGATGAACAATCTCCTTGGTGGTGATAGCCATGGCTCGATATTCAGCCTCAGTGCTGGAAAGAGAAACAACTTCCTGTTTCTTGCTATGCCAAGAGATGAAGGAATCTCTGAGAAATATGCAGAAACCAGTGGTGGAGCGTTTAGTGGTCGGGTCTCCAGCCCAATCAACATCAGTGTAAGCCCTGAGTACTAAAGTCGAAGAGGTTGACAGATAGATCGATCTAGTGATAGTACCGCACAAATATCTAAGAATTCGCATAAGAGCACCATAATGCACTGATCGAGGAGCCGAGACAAACTGACTAACAATACTGACGGCATGAGCAATGTCAGGTCTAGTGATGCAGAGATACACAAGCTGACCCACGATCTGTCTGTATCGAGTAGGATCTGAGAGGAGCTCACCATCCGTAGGACGAAGCTTCACATGAAGCTCGAGAGGAGTATCTGCACTACGGGTATCGGAGAGGGCAGCACGCTCTAAAATATCAGCTGTATACTTCTGTTGAGAAAGCAGAATCCCACGATCACTCTGTGCAATCTCGAGACCAAGGAAGTAGCGAAGAGTACCAAGATCTTTCATCTGAAACTGTCGACTGAGGTGATTCTTGACCTGAGTAATACCAGCGGAGTCATCGCCAGTTATAATCATGTCGTCAACATACAGAAGAAGGATTACCCGCCCTTGCGATGAGGATCGCACAAACATAGAGTGGTCCTGGTGGCTCTCAACAAAACCAGCTGTCAGAATAACACTGCAAAAATGCTCAAACCAGGCACGAGGAGCTTGTTTCAGTCCGTATATAGCCCGTCGAAGACGACAAACATGCTGAGGAGGAGTGCTGAGACCTGGAGGTGGTTGCATATAAACAATCTCAGATAAATCACCATGAAGAAAAGCATTCTTCACGTCCATCTGAAAGAGAGGCCAGCGACGAACAGCAGCAACGGCGAGAAGAACATCCCAGGTCTGTGTCTGCTCAAACGCCTGAAACTCCTCAGCCATGGCCTGCTGCCACTCAGGGTACTCGACTGCCTCCTGATAAGATCGAGGCTCACGATGGGCATGAATAGCTGTGAGATAGGCCTGAAATTGTGGAGAGTAGGTACTGACAGATGCAAAACCAAACTGGTCTGGTGGCCCCGAGTCGTAACTGAAGCGGGAAGGGGGGTGACGCGCACGGTGAGGATAACGAGGCAAAAGATGAGGATCAGAAGTAGATGAGGACGTAGAGCACGAAAAATCGAGCAAAATGGACTCCTGGATCACCTTAATCGGACTTCCGGAGAGGAAGTTATGACCGATTTAGTGATTTGAAGTCTCAAGGAGGTGCCGGAGGCGGCAGAGGGCGGCCGGAGGAGCCGGATGGCGGCCGGAGGTGACCTGAGGGCAGACTCGGGTCGCGTCCCGGGCCGGGTTCGCGGATCCGGGTTGCTGGGCCGGGTTCGCGGATCCGGGTCGGATGCTGGGAGTGCTCGGGTTGGGTGCCGGGTCGGGCGCGCGAGATGATCCGGAACGCTCGATACAGCCTGGCAGGAGCTGTCCCCAGCAGATCCCGGGAAATCCGGGCAGGATCAGCGGTGCCCGGGCAGATCTGTCGGGCGCGACAGATCCTGAGTAATCCGGGCAGATTCAACCGCGCGGCAGGGCACCGGGCAGGGCACGCGGCAGGGCTGGGCGCGGCAGGGCGCAACGCGTCAAGGCATGGCGCGGCAGGGTGCAGCAGGGCGCGCGGCAGGGTGCAGCAGGGCGCGCGGTAGGGCACTCGGCAGGGCAGGGCTGGGCGCGGCGCGGCAGGGCTGGGCTGGGCGCAGCAGGGCTGGGAGCGACAGGGCTGGGCTGCGCGAGCAGCGGTAGGGCGGCGCGCGTCAGCAGCAACGACAGCGGCAGCGGCAGGGGCGGCGACGGCAGAGGCAGGGGCACGACGGCGAAAGATTCCAAAAAAAAAAAAACTAGGGTTTTTTAATTTCTGACTCTGATACCATGATAGAAACAGAGAATAAAATAATGAGAATCCCTGTATTCCACTTAGGGTTTAATCCCTTTATATATACAAATGTCTAGGAGTTACACGTGTAATACAGTACACACATTATAAGATAACACATATAATCTAACAAAAGTATATGTTTTATTTTTTTTATATATAAAAATATATATTTCATTAAATGAAGTGTACTGTTTTTGAAAAAATCAAAACCTTTGCAGACTGAATTTAGGGTGGGGAAATGGATTGGATATAATATTACCCACAAAAAAAATGATTGTACTTTTTAATCTGGAGGATCCGATGACCAACAACTGACTGAATCCCAATATGAGCTTATAATAGGATTTTGTTTTTAAATTTTTAAGTTATGTCAATCCATAACAAAATATAGTTAGAAACATTTATAGAAATATATAAGTTTGATAAAAATGACTTAAGATAAAAAAAAATATTACAAAAAACAAAGCTTAAATTATTTTATAGTTTTTTTTTAAAAAATACTCTATTATTTAATTATATATTTTATTTTTTATAACAACTCCATGTAAGACAATAATGGATGAGTATACTTTTTTAGGAAAAAATGTATATAATCCCTGAGAGTTAGCTCTCTCCCTCTTTTTTCTAAAAATTAATATAACCCCTTGAAAGTTTTCCTAAAATCGATTTGGTCCCCTACTGTTAACACCCCTAAATTGTGGTCTAAGTTAACTAAACATTGTTAAATGACTATATTGCCCCGTCACTTTCATCCATACTCACCCGACCTTTTAAGTTTTAACCCACCAGACTGTGGTTTTAGATTTTACAAAATTAAAGAAGCTTCAGCTCTTCTGCTCCTTTTCCCCTCGTCGATGGCCAAAAAGTCACGCTGATCACCGATGGTGAATGCCTATGCTAAATGCCAGTTACAGTCCTCACGCTGATCGTGATTTCTTACGTTCCCACATTTCCGGCTTCTCCTCTCTCCCACCATTGATCGTGCAATCAATTTCTCTTCATCGTGGTGGACGATGTATCATCTTTAATGCTCTTTTTTTAAACATGCCTAAAGTGACGTGTGGTTTTACTCTTTGACATGAGGAACATGCCCTAATCTGTTGTTGTACATGTCATAAATGAATTATCCATCCTATATGGTACATGGTAGGGAAGTTTTACTATTTAGGTTTTTTTTTTAAAAAAAAAAAAAAATAGATATTGTTGTCACGATTTATTTCTAATTTTGAAATACAATTCTGAAAAATGTGAGAGGAAATATAAGAATAGAAATAAAAGATAAAGTACAGAGACTAAAGAGCGGTATCCCGGTTAGAAAAGGTACTATTTAGGGGTTAAATAATGAGATTATGATGTTTGTGTAGGTGAGGGTGGTGATTTGTGTTGAATGTGTGAAATTCCTATCTTGCATGTTAAGTGTTTGATGATTTGTGTATGTTTTAGTATTTGATGATTCGTGTGTGTGAGTTAAGAGGTGAAGTTTGATTGATGAGTCATCAATCTACTATGACCAATTGAGCATAGACGTTTGTTTTCTAATTTAATTATATAATTACATGATGCTTGAATTTGACATTAGTTGAAAACATGCCTTAACAAATATTGCATACACTGCCACAGGTTTCAGGGGGGCTGGTACTAAAACTACACAAGTTTGCTGGTTTCAGTGGAGGAGGGTTCCAGCTGGGGGCTGGTGCTTCAGGGGGTTTGGTTTCAGGGTTGGTCACTGGTGGTAGGCTAGTAGGCTATGTTGCTTGTATGTTTGACATACATTAACAAAAATTTACAACAAAATATAAACTTAAACATTTATTGAAATATATGAGACTGCATGCAAAGTTGTATTAGGGGTTGTTAGGAACAACACTGTTTATTTGTGGTATTGATGCGATCACTTGGTGAGTGGTAAGGTGACTGTCACTAGAGAGGTGTACGAGGGGTTTGACCCGTCAAATTGATGGGTTTGTTGTGCTAATTAAAATTTATACAACCTAAAGAAAACAATTTTTTTTTCCCACTTCTCTCGATTCTAGACATGGTGTTTCATATAGCCTACACATTGAAGCCACTGCTTTGCAATTCTAAATTTCATTCACATCCAATTGGGATTACTTAACATTGAAATCATTACTTAATCCTATTTCATGTAATCATTACTTAATCCTATTTCAATTGGGGGCTGTTTGTGTGGCAATTTTTCAATTTTACAAGGGCTACAACTGATTTAGCTAGCATTTCAGGGAGTTATATTGATTTTTCTTTTCTTTTTTTATTTCTTCCAAAGTTCTCACAGCCATTTTTTAAATTTTTTTATATCAATTGGTTTATAAAATTTTATATCCTGCAGAGAGCGCCTTCTCACAAAGATCTACCGAGCGAAGTGGAGGTCATCCGAGCCGACAGGCTATGCTCTCTACGGGGAGGAACCTGAGACGGTAGCTCACTTCTTCTGTCAATGTTGGGTGTCCAGACAGCTATAGGACGCGGTGGGTGCAGCCACGATATGGAGACATTCTTTCCATGACATTGAGGGCATGTGGGCGGCTGGGAAGGACATCCGCCAGCCGGACACATCAAGACTCGCGAACTCCATGTTGCGATCGATCATACCGGCGGTTACATGGGCCATTTGGAAAACTAGAAACGAGACGATCTTCAAAAATTCCAGGGTCTACGTGAAAAATATGTGGGAAATGGTAGTGCTTTCTATGTCCGAGTGGGGGCGTGGCATTGCCGAAGCAAGGGGGATCGCATTCTCTCGAAACGGAATAATCATCACAGATTAAGCAGAGGCACTACAACAAATTTAATTATTAGCTACGAACTTTTAGCTGCGAAATTTATTTTCGTAGCTAAAGGTGACTTTTACCTGCGAAAACTTTTTTCGTAGCAAATGGTTTTAACTTTCTCTACGAAATTTGATTTCGTTGCAAATGGTACAACATTCCTTTTCTACTCTTTTTTTTTTTTTATAATAAATTTCAAATGATGAAAGAAATAAAGAAAAAATTGATGAAACAAATCAAAATACAATTCACCCAACTGTTTTCATCGGGTCCGGGTGGAGACCAAAGATCTTGAGCGACCGATCCGGCAGAACAACTCAAAAGATAAAGAAGTATCGTTAATTTCTTCATGCTCGCTCCAAGTTCGTAGTACCATTTGTACAAATAAGAAACCAGAAGTGATGTGGATTATTCAAGAATCAAACTTCTTCTTCCAAGCGCAGGGTAACCCCAAGGGGTTGTGGGTTTTTTAGTTATTGACTTTCCTAAACAGGGAGACCTTTCTTTCGCATTTTGATGCCCGATGCATTATGTGGGAATCTCCATTTCATGAATATGGAGCATAAAGTTACATTTTCACAAACAAATTGTCCAAGGCTAAGTATTGTGGATGTCTCTTCAGAATAATCGTGATGGAGAAAGCGCCATTTTTTTCGTAGCAAACAATATAACATTTAGCTACGAAATTATATTTCGTAGCAAAATATTTAACATTTCAGCTACGGCGCAAAAGATATACTTTTTGGCTACGAAATACGAGGTTGTAGCAAAAGAATAGACTATTTGCTACGAAATGTTTGACTTTTTGCTGCGAAATTAAATTTCGTTGCAAATATTTAAGAATTTTCAAAAAATTTAATTTGTTATGAAATCATAATACACTACATGACTATCAAATTAAAATCCTTTTGAGTATAAATTCTTTCTATAATTTAATTTTAATTCTTTATAAGACAATTGCATATTTCATTAACAGCACTGACTCTCTCCTCTGTAGTGTAAGTTTTGTGTGACATTTCATCTGTATCTCCATTTGTTTTTCAAATTTTGGGCCTGGATTTTGCAGCTCCTCTGCTGACTCATTGTAGGCTTAGTTGGGGACTGAAAGCCATTGTTTTTTTTTTTTCGATTCCAAATTTGGGTTTCTCTCAATGTAGTCCATTGTGTGTTCTCTGAGCATAATTTGATTCTTCAAAAGCTTTCTCTAGTTACCTAATTCTGGAAGAATTCATTTTCCCTGTTTTGCAGTAATATGTCTCAAATTTACTCTCCCAATACTACACTTGTTAAATTTCAGATCAATTATGATGTTCTGAATGTGTATGTTTGTGGATACCCAATTGGAGAAATTCTTAGTCTTTAATGTTTTTGTGAAGCATTACAACTTTTGGCCTCTGCTTGGGAGGTTTATTCAGTCCTTTTTTTCCTCTTTCTTTCTGTCAAATTTCAGCAAAATGTAATGTTTCAAATCTTCTTACAGTTACCCATCAAGGGAAATTCTCAAACTCTACAGTAAATGTGATGTTTCAACTCTTCTTACAGATTCCCATTAATATGTCTCTAGTCTGTTCTGTACTGGTCCTTGATCTGTTTATAACTCAAGCTTTTAATTTTACATAATTATAACTTGTGTTGATGCGTCTGTGATGGGTTTGTTATATTATATAAAATTCTGTATTTATTGTTTATGCTGCTTATTGTTTCACAAGAGCTCATGAAGTGAAAAAAAAAACACTTAGGAATCAATTTAGCTTTCCTTTTCTTGGCTTATATGATGAGCTGTTAAACTGATTGGATTCTTTGTCCCCCTTTATGCTCTTCATGAAATCTACCATGAATTTCAATTTTCAATTTCAAATTCCAAATTGCAATGTTTCATGATTCATCTGCATGGCTAATAAGTGAAGTTGGTTTTATGCAGCTGTTGATTGTTCTGTTTGCTTGCTTGCATCAATAGGCTATGTGCTAGGCAACATTGTCCCGAAGGCCAGAGTGGATGAAGTGGCATTTATCAAGGTATCATCATTCACACATCTCTTCTCCTAATTATCACCAGTATCATCTTTAGTAGCATGGTTGGCTAGTTTGGCTAGTTAGTTTGTTGATTTGTTTAAATGTGTACACTCTCTCTATATAAAATGCTCTTCAATAATTTCAAATTGTCTAATTTGTATGTATTAGACATAGTAGGATATCAGCCAATACTTCAAACTCCTTTATGTAAAATAACATGCATACTCAAGGTACCTTCGAGTATCTGATTTTAATGAAACAATCAAATGAAAGCGGTTTTGTCTCATGTGACATTAAAGATAAAATCCATGTGGGTTTTTCCATTACAAATGAACCCACTAATAAATTATTAAAGAAAAAAAAAAGATTTTAGGACCTTATCTTTAGGGAAAACAAAATTGGGTGGTCTAATGCCAAACCTACATATAGAGGATCTCACACAAGAAATTTTTTTGTTGCAACGAGCTCTTGAGGCATCTCGTGCATTAGCAGAATCATTGGTTATAGAAAATTCATTTCTTACATAAAGCTTCAACCAACAGGTGTGTTCTTCAACCAAACTAGCTTGTTTGTCGATGGATTGAAGATGGTTTAGGTTCTTCTTGTATGATGTATTTGGTTTAGTGATTGTTTTTATTATATTTGGTCAGTTGGTGAAGAGCAACCCAATTCTTTCTATTTGGTTTTTTTCTGTTCGTAGAATCTGAAATTTTGTTTTTCTTTGAGGCTTTGGATTTAGAGGGAAGCTTGCTTTGATGATCATTTTATTATCCAAGGAGATTTCTTTGACATGAATATTTAATATAGAGTTATTTTTGCAATAGGACTTGAATTAGTAATACAAAACTTTATATTATTGTAATATTTTCAGAATTCCAATAGAGATCTATATGTTGCTATGTTGATCGATTATTTCGAATGTTTTGGGGGGAGGTTTAGTTTGTTCAAAAATTTCTTTAGTGTTTAATGAATTCTGTGAGGTGTTTTTTTAATGATATGCATTTTTTTTAATGTACACAATTAGTTTTAATTAAAAACTTGGATGGTTTTATTATTATTATCACAATTAGATATTTATTTAATTCAGTTTATATACTTTTAGCTAAAAAAAGAAGAATTGATTCTAGAAAATAAGACCTTTTCCATCTAAATATTACGCAGGGAGGGGTCTTTTTTGTTTTTTTTTTATTCACTTTAAATACTTTTAGCTGCGAAATATTTTCGTAGCAAAAGAGGGCGTAGCTACAAGTATCCTTTTGCAACGGAATTAATTCGTAGCAAAAGGGGAATTTCAGCTCCGAAATAAAAGGCTGTTCTTTTTTGCTACGAAATCATTTTGTAGCAAATACCCCCATTTTCTTACGAAATTGGTTTGTAGCAAATACATTTTGCTACGATATTTTATTCGTAGCAAAAGGAACTCTTTTGCTACGAAATAAAAATTTCGTAGCTAAATGTTTTCCGATACGAGGCTATTGCAATGATAATTGCAACGAACAAATTTCGTCGACAAAGGTTATTTGCTACGAAATATAGAGTTTTTGCTACGAAATATTTCGCAGCTAATGATTGAATTTCTTGTAGTGAGGGTTGGGGGGGTAGGGGGTAGGTGGCCACCGGGACGACATTAGACAACCCGTCTAATGCATCGCTACCTCTTCACCTACATTCATTATCGAAACCTTTTATCTTTGTATTTTTGTTTTCCTTCCTATAATTACTTCTCTCTCTTCTTCTCACCACCATTTGAACTTGTAACCCACTTTTAATACAAGTGTTGATAGCAAGATCTACCTTTCTCTAAAAAAAATGGTTTATTTACTCAGATTAATGTTCTCTATAGGGTGCACAAATACTATCGCACATGATTTATATGGGTAGCAATAGCCAATGTCCACCATTGATGTACCACACATATCATGAGTGATTTTTTAAAATTTATTTATATTTATATATTTATAAATATCATGTTGGTCACTAAACATATCAGTTGACACAATTATAGGGAAGTAATATATCTAATTCATCATCATGGGTGCCTTATGAAGAACTCTACCATAACAGCTTCCGATCATTACTTCAACAAAAACTCATTGACTCATCAAAACAACTTCGCACATCATGACACACAAGCCTCGAATAGCATGACTGTTGAAGATGTGTGAACAAAGAATCCTAAAGAGCATGTGTGAGTTCAAATAACATACTTTACAAGAAGTCTTTTTATCTTATTGAGTGTTTGAAAACTTTCTGATCCGTATTTCTATTTAAGTATTATCATTTTTATATTTTAGTGGCCGTGATTATGATGACTTTTCCAATATAAAATATGTTGTTGACGCAGTTTGATTTTATTGGAGTATTCCAAATGAGATGTATTTCACTTGTATCGATTTAGCTAATTTTCCCAAGTAATTTAATAAATATATATAAAAAAACTTATTATACAATTTCATCCATAGTAAAAGAGTTATACAACCTATACGTGACTTTTTGATACATTTCATTGTAATAAGTACTAAAAAGTTATATACAGGCAGGGGCTGAACCATGAATTACAGCAAGGTGGGAATAACTGGAGAGGATGACAACTTATCCCGTTTGGTATGAAAAATAATTGGGATAAAGTGCAGACAATTGTCTAGATTTTATAATGAAAATGAAGATTTTTTGTTTCACCTAAAGGGTGGAATAATATTTATCCTCACTTTTGTCTCAATTTTGACAAATATGAATAAGAATAAAATTAATTAACTTTTTATCTTCTAAAATTAAGATAATTTATCTTCAAAACTTTAACCCCTTTACCAGAGTATCCCCTAGAGTAAGATAAAAAGTAATTATAAGCACATAGATAAAATTAACATAGTTGAATGACGATCGAGTCGTTGGAGTAATAACGACTCAAATTGAAAGTTTTTATTCCTCTTTGCATGTATTTAGTGATATGGAATATTTTACATAGCAATCATAAAAAATTAAAATAAACAAAAATAACTAGAAAAAGCTAAATCGGTGATTTTTCAACTCTTCAAAACCATATACCAATGTTCCCTTAAAAACAAAAATTTCACAAATTATTTTTTAAAAAAGACCCAATACTCCAAATCTAAAAAAATTTAAATCGAAATAGCTCTATTTGCATTTGATATGTCTAACGCAATATATAAAATTGAAAAACTCAATATATATTTCACAATCTCCGCATACACTGTTATAGAAAACATAAATGAATAAAAGTATTTATTTCATGTGAATATGTATTTTATTTTCTATAAAAGATTGGTATTCTTCTTTATATTGGTTTACATTAAAAAAAAAAAACAAATGTATATATGCTAACCGATATGTAAATAAAACTGAATGTAACAATTTCGATTTTAAACCCATTCATCAAGTCAAGGACTTTGATCCACATGGCTTTTTTTTTTTTTTTCTTTTTTAGTTATCGGGTCACAGTCCATACGAAATTTCCAAACCATCCACGTAGCAAAGTAATCAATTATTATTTTTTTGGTGGTGTAGCAAAGTCATCAATTGAAACAAAGAAAAAAAAAATCCCATTCATCACTTATTGATGCCACCTATATGCATTGACGATGCATGACTTGGGGGACCACTGTATGCAGGAATAACTTTTATTAATTATATGAAAAATTCGTGTGCATGTGTCAGTTCCTTCTCTACTGTATACGGGGATGATTTTTATTCAATAATTTTAAATAAATAATTTATGTATACATGTCAGTCCTTTTTTTACTTTTAATTTTAATCTTATATATTTTGTTAATACTATATATTAAAATAAAAAATAAAAAAAAAATAAAATAAGTATAGATTAAAATTTAAAACTGAAAACATATATGTAACAAAATAAAAATATTAAAACTTTTGAAAGACCCGTGAAACTTCTAAAGGAATAAAGAAAATTAGCTATGGAACCAAAACCAAAGCAACCACAAATTTGGAAGACAAAAAGAAAAAGAAAAAGGAAGTGGTTGTCAGCCAAGAAACAAAAGAAGAAAAAAAAGTGGGACCCAGTCCGCCAAGGAAACGTCAACATACATCAAGAAACCAAAAAACAAGTCGGCTGTGTCAAAATAATAATAATAATAATAATTGAGACCCACAATGGTTATTTGGGGGGCTATATACCCACCCCGCAAATTAGAGTCCAACCCCATTTATAAAAAAAAAAAGTAGATATTTATAGTTTTTTTAAAAAATGCTGAACAAACCGCTTAGAATTTTTGCTCCCCACATCCAATAAATGACACACCCCACCTAGGGCGGAGGTGAGATCCGAAGCACGGTGGGTCGATGGATATAGAGACCAGAGAGCAAGGAGCAGCAGTGGCACTGCGTCTCATTATTCGACTCTGATCCCACTGAATTATGCTCCTCCAACAATTGAAGAGGCGGAGACAAAACCGACCCTGAGATTTGTTATATTGGAATGGATTCTAAATGAATTTATGAAATGTGGCCTTAAAAATAAAAAAACAATACAGTGAATAACAAAATAATTAATTTTCAAAAAAGAAAAAAAAAATAAAAAACAAAGTAAAAATAGCATTACCAAATAAAAAGAACGATTATTAATTAAGTTTTCTGTTTTAATGAACAATAAAAAAAACAAAAACAAACTCCTTGAAACGTGGGATTTATTAATGAAAAAATTACATTCTTTATAAAATTTAAATGCAAAATTAAAGTATTATAAAAACGGAAAAATTTAAATCAGTTATCAAAAAGTAAAAAAGAAAAGAAAAAAAGATAAGAACAAATATTCGAATGATTTTTAAAATAAAATAAAAAAAATTAATTCTTAATCCTAAAAATACTCAAATAATTATAATACAATGTGTATGGGGCTCTGTTTGGGATACAGGGGTCACATCTTCGGCACGCCCACGCTGAGCGCAGGCACGATGGTGGACGGTTCGCATGGGCTGCTCCCACCCGACATGGACCTCCGGAGTTTGCGGCAAATGTCGAGAGCATGCTCAGAGAGGAGTCGACGATGATGACACACGAGTGGATTTGTCTTTCGAGATCAAAATCCAACCTCCTCGAACATGAATTCATCAAACAAATCAACGTTGAACCATTCGACCAAACTCAATCTTCGACCATCCACTCAAAACCCGCAACACTTCGTCTTTGAACACCCGGCGTTCATCACAATCCGAGAAAAGACTTTTGGGTCGCTCGTTCCGTCGGACAATCTCTCGACATCAACGATTTGAAACTCACGTAAATGCTAATCAAATTGTTGTCCACAAAAAAGCATACACTACTAAACATTTTTAATTTACATCAGAGGATCGATGCTTGTATTTGTGTTCCCCTTTGTATAAACATCGGCGGAGGAAGCTGGCGGAGGGAGATAGACAGGGGAAGAAAGGAGAGGATGAAAATCTTGTGGGGTGGGATTCCAAGATGCAGTGTGGTGGATTTGCATTTCATAAATCTTAATAAAAGTGGTGGATTTTCTAACGGAGTGGGATTGTAAAATAGCAGGTTAAAATAACCGCCCTCTGATTAGTTTTTACTATACATAGCAAAAAATTTATTTTTTTTTTTTTTATCAGATGACTCTTCATAGTTGATCTTACTATTATCCTTTGCATAGTAAAAAGATGAGTGAAATGATCCCGTCCCCGACCGACAGTCCCGATGACGTGTTGAGCACCGACTTTTACGTGTCGTTAACACAGGCGTGTATCCCCGCGTACGAGTCTCCATCTTACATGCAAAGGTGTCGAAAGCCAGATTTTTTTAAAAATATCACATATTCACATTGCCCTGTTTTTCTCTGCTTATAATAACACCACTCGTTGTGGAAGAGGCCTTCAATTCATCACTTTCGAAGCAATGGAAGCTCAAGTGGAACACCCTCAGAGATCAGGTATAGTCTTCACTCTGGTGAGGAAACCCATTTTGAAGGGGTGATCCAGTAGTTTTGTTTAATTAATTTGTGTTGTATATGTGTATAAATTTGTATATAGTGATTGGAGAGGAAGAGCACCATGAGAAGAAGTCGATGATGAAGAAAATGAAGGACAAGGCGGTGAAGATCAAAGACACGCTGAAAAAATATGGACATGGTCATGATCATGATCATGTCAATGAAGAAGAGAACGATGAAGAAGAAGAAGAGGAAGAAGAAGAAGAAGATGCTGATAATGAAGGAGTACAAAACCCAGAAGTCCATGGAACCGCTGGTGAGCATTAAAATCATTAACGCTGTTACACACAATTAGCAGCTAGTCTCTTACACGCTCCTCTATTAATTTTTTAGAGTCCGGATGCTAGTCTCTTATATACTCCTTTTTTTTTTATAATTTTTTTAGAGTCCAGATGCAGTCAAGTCTAAATTCGGCCAGTCTAGTCAATATTGAATTGTACAATCCATTAATTAAATTATACAACTTATGAATCAAACTGCACAATCAAGTGTTGTTACATGTTCATTGATGATGGGTCCGATCAATATCGAATTACACAGTTAATTGTTAAATACATGTGTCACTCTCCTATTGTATCAAGTCAAGATTGGGTTTGGTCAGTACCATCAGTATCTAATAAGAGAATGACACACGTATCTAACAATTGGTTGTGCAGTTTGATTCATAGACTGTGTAGTTCAATTCATGAGTTATGTAGTTCGATATTGATAGACTGATTGACGTCATGCCTGACTGGATTCAGACTCGTTGATAATACTTAGGAATTCATGTTTTATCGAATAGCTGACTGGATCTAATAAGAGAGTGGAATATGTATCCAAATAATTGGTTGTACAGTTCGATTCATAAGCTGTATAATTTAGTTAATGGGTTGTGCGGTACGGTATTGATAGGACAAACCGAAACTAGTTTTGACGGGATCCAGACTCAATTTTATTACGTTTTTCATTCATTTAGTCTATTCAAATGCATCATATATATATATATATATATATATTATAAATTACATAAGTGATGTTTATTATTTTTAACAATTCAAAATATGTGTAGATTACCTGCCAAAAAGTCCTAACTTTAAATATTATTTTAAAATTATCTAAACAAATAAAAGGAAATTTTGGTTGATTTGATTTTTTTTTATATAGAAAAGATATATAGTCCATGCAAATATAAGTTACAATAGTTCAAAGAGGGATTGATTTGAAAATTATTATTGTGTTTTGGAATATAGTGTTTGAATCGACTACTGCACACACCTTAGAAGGGCAAAGAGGACATCCTGGAAGATCCAGTGTCCATTTGGACAACCCTCCACCTCACCAAGAAGACTCAAACAAATCAGATGCAAGTGAGGCTTCGCCTACAAATTATCAAGCCAAGACTGCGGACCCATCATTCATAGGTATAGTAATGAATCTTCTCACCCTCGTGTACATGTATAAATTGAATCAATGTTTTAAAATTGAACTGTTATATGAATTAAAAAAAATAAACGGATTAAGGATCATTTATTCAATAATTAGGTCAACTAGATTAATCATGAGGAAATCATTACATAATAAATATGTTAATTAGTATAACATAAATTTATATAAAAAAATTAAAAATTTTAAAAAATTGTAATATTTTAAAAAATCTTTGTATAATTATGAAGTCTCAAACTTAAATTTTGTTATTAGATTTAATATAATTAGTTATAATTCCGCGAATAAAGAATTACTCATTTATTTAACTCGTAACATGTTTCACCATCGGATTTCATCAATTTTATATATCATAGAATTTTAGAGAATTTCATAATAACCTGAACGGTGAAGATTGTGGTGGAGAATTAACAGATAATAGGGGTGAATAATGGAGAATGACTCTTATTTGCTGTTTGTTTTCTCTCGATAATTTATGAAAGTTATGCTTGGATAAGTTAGGATAATGCATGATAACTATTTTGAGGAAAGATTAGAATTGTTTACAAGGCTTATCTATGCATGTCAATTGGATAAAAATAACATTCTCTATCAATTTAAAAAATTTATCTCACCTAATAGTCTCACACTCACATTCTAAAAACTGTTACATCTATCAAATCAGTCACATATCTCTCACACTTATTCAAAGATATAGTTGTCATTTAAAAAGTCATAAACTCTTATCCATCCCTTAATTCACCATTTATCATCATTTTATCCAAGGTGAACCAAACAAAAAAAAATGTTACTTTTAAATTTTCCAATGAGAATAATAAAAAAGGAAACAAAAAAAAATTAAAATTTGCTTATTTAGCATGGATTATTATCTATCTTGGTATAACTATCAAGGGTAAATAAGCTTATGTCACACCTCATACAGGCCTTAAATTGATGAAATCTGGTAGGAATTATATCCATTCAAGAGTCGAAGAGGAGGTTTTTATGTAAGTTTCCATGTGTTACAGGAGGGGCAGAAGCACATGTAAACCCTATCACCCACTCCTTCGAAGAAATGAAGTTCTCCGAAGAACCCGAAAAGACTATTGAACAGACCCTGGAAGGGCAAGAAGAACATCTTGGAAGATCCGAGGTCCATTTGGGCAACCCTGAACCACTCCAAGAGGACCCAAACAAACTAAGTGCGGTTGTGGCTTCATCAGCAAATTATCAAGCCAAGACTACGGCCCCATCATCCACAGGTAACGAATCATCTCACCCTTGTGCATATAAATAAATAGAATCAATGTTTTAAATTTTTTTTTTATGTTTTTTATTCATTTAGTCTATGCAAATACATCGTGTGTGTATATATATTACACACGTGATGTTTATTATTTTAACAATTCAAAATATGTGTGGATTATTTGTCAGACTATCCTAACATTAAATGTTGTTTTAAAATTATATAAACTAATAAAAGGAAATTTTGGTTGATTTTAATATTACTACTGTGTTTTGGAATGTAGTGTTTGAATCGACTACCGCACATACCTTGGAAGGGCAAGGAGAACATCCTGGAAGATCCAGTGTCCATTTGGGCAACCCTCAACCTCACCAAGAAGACTCAAACAAATCAAGTGCAAGTGAGGCTTCGCCTACAAATTATCAAGCCAAGGCTATAGACCCATTATCCACAGGTAATGAATCTTCTCACCCTCGTGTATACGTATAAATTGAATCAATGTTTTAAAATTGAACTGTTATATGAATAAATAAAAAAATTGGACGGATTAAGGGTCATTTATTCTACAATTAGGTCAACTGGATTAATCCTGATGAAATCATTACATAATAAATATGTTAATTAATATTACTATAACATAAATTTATGACATAAAATAAAATATTTTTAAAAATTGTAATATTTTAAAAAATCTTTGTATAATTATTAAGTCTCAAATTTAAATTTTATTATTAGATTTAATATAATTAATTATAATTCCACGATTAAAGAATTACTTGTTTATTTAACTCGAAACATGTTTAACCATTGGTTCAACGGGTAAGTTGATTGGGTTTTATCAATTTTATATATCATAGAATTTTAGAGAATTTCATAATAAACTGAACGGTGAAGGTTTAACTTATTATATTTTAATACACAAATCCCCCGTGGTGGAGAATTAACAGAGAATAGGGGTGAATAATGGAGAATGACTCTTATTTGCTGTTTGTTTTCCCCCAATAAATCATAATAGCTATGCCTGGATAAGTTAAAATAATGCATGATAACTATTTTGAGGAAAGATTAGAATTGTTTACAAGGCTTATCTATGCATGTCAATTGGATAAAAATAACATTCTCTATCAATTTAAAAAATTTATCTCACCTAATAATCTCACACTCACATTCTAAAAACTGTTACATCTATCAAATCAGTCACATATCTCTCACACTTATTCAAAGATATAGTTGTCATTTAAAAAGTCATAAACTCTTATCCATCCCTTAATTCACCATTTATCATCATTTTATCTAAGGTGAACCAAACCAAAAAAAAATGTTACTTTTAAATTTTTCAATGAGAATAATAAAAAAGGAAACAAAAAAAAATTAAAATTTGCTTATTTAGCATGGATTATTATCTATCTTGGTATAACTATCAAGGGTAAATAAGCTTATGTCACACCTCATACAGGCCTTAAATTGATGAAATCTGGTAGGAATTATATCCATTCAAGAGTCAAAGAGGAGGTTTTTATGTAAGTTTCCATGTGTTACAGGAGGGGCAGAAGCACATGTAAACCCTATCACCCACTCCTTCGAAGAAATGAAGTTCTCCGAAGAACCCGAAAAGACTATTGAACAAACCCTG
This sequence comes from Acorus gramineus, assembly GCA_030737835.1. NCBI lineage: Eukaryota > Viridiplantae > Streptophyta > Magnoliopsida > Acorales > Acoraceae > Acorus > Acorus gramineus. The sequence continues at coordinate 11,822,000 of CM060857.1, forward strand.
GAAGGGCAAGAAGAACATCTTGGAAGATCCGAGGTCCATTTGGGCAACCCTGAACCACTCCAAGAGGACCCAAACAAACTAAGTGCTGTTGTGGCTTCATCAGCAAATTATCAAGCCAAGACTACGGCCCCATCATCCACAGGTAACGAATCATCTCACCCTTGTGCATATAAATAAATAGAATCAATGTTTTAATTTTTTTTTTATGTTTTTCATTCACTTAGTCTATGCAAATACATCGTGTGTATATATATTACACACGTGATGTTTATTATTTTAACAATTCAAAATATGTGTAGATTATTTGTTAGACTATCCTAACATTAAATGTTGTTTTAAAATTATATAAACTAATAAAAGGAAATTTTGGTTGATTTTAATATTACTACTGTGTTTTGGAATGTAGTGTTTGAATCGACTACCGCACATACCTTGGAAGGGCAAGGAGAACATCCTGGAAGATCCGGTGTCCATTTGGGCAACCCTCAACCTCATCAAGAAGACTCAAACAAATCAAGTGCAAGTGAGGCTTCACCTGCAAATTATCAAGCCAAGACTATAGACCCATTATCCACAGGTAATGAATCTTCTCACCCTCGTGTATACGTATAAATTGAATCAATGTTTTAAAATTGAACTGTTATATGAATAAATAAAAAAATTGGACCGATTAAGGGTCATTTATTCTACAATTAGGTCAACTGGATTAATCCTGATGAAATCATTACATAATAAATATGTTAATTAATATTACTATAACATATATTTATGAAATAAAATAAAATATTTTTAAAAATTGTAATATTTTAAAAAATCTTTGTATAGTTATTAAGTCTCAAATTTAAATTTTATTATTAGATTTAATATAATTAATTATAATTCCATGAATAAAGAATTAGTCGTTTATTTAACTCAAAATGTGTTCAACCACGGTTTCAACAGGGTAAGTTGATTGGATTTTATTGATTTTATATATCAGAGAATTTCAGAGAATTTCATAATAAATTGACAGTGAAGGTATAACCAATTAGATTTTAAAAACCAATCCCCTATTTGTGGTGGAGAATTAACAAAGAATAGGGCTAAATACTGGAGAATAGCTCTTATTCATTGTTTGTTTTCCACTGATAAACCGTGATAGTTATGTTTGAATAAGATAGGATAAGGTTTGATAACTATTCTAAGGAAAGATTGGAATCGCTTATCAAGGTTTATCTATGTCAATGTATAGAAATACAATTGTCTATCATTTTAAAAAAAAATTATCCAAAAACTGGTACATTTATCAGATCAGGCACACATCTCTCACACTTATACAATGGTATAATGGTTATTTAAAAAGTCATAAACTATTATCCATCCCTTAATGCACCACTTATCATCACTTTATCGACGGTGAACCAAACCACTCCAAAAGTCACTTGTATGTTTTCCAATAAGAATAAATAGAAAAGGCAATAACAAAAAATTTGTTTATTCAACATGAATTGTTATCTATCTTGGTATAACTATCAAGATCAAATAAGCCTATGTCACCTCATACAGGCCCTAAATTGATGAAAATCGGTAGGAATTATATTCATTTAAGGATCGAAGAGCTGGTCAAATTGTGTATGTTTCCATGTGTTACAGGTGGGGCAGAAGCACATGTAAACCCTATCACCCACTCCTTCCAAGAAATGAAGTTCTCCGAAGAACCCGAAAAGACTACTGCACAGACCCTGGAAGGGCAAGGAGACCATTTGATCAACCCTCAACCACTCCAAGAGGACCCAAACCAACTAAGTGTGGTTGTTGATTCGCCAGCAAATTATCAAGCCAAGACTACAAGCCCATTATCCAAAGGTAATGAATCTTCTCACCCTTGTGCATATAAATAAATTGACTCAATGTTTTAAAATTGAACCACTATATGAATAGGAAAAATGTACGGATTAAGGAACATTTATTTAACAATTAGAGGTCAACTAGATTAACCGTGATGAAATCATTACATAATAAATATGTTAATTAATATGACTATAACATAAATTTATAGAAAAAAAATAAAATATTTATAAAAAATTAATATTTCCAAAAATCTTTGTATAATTATTTAGTCTTAAATTTAAATTTTATTATTAGATTTAATATAATTAATTATAATCCCATGAATAAACAATCAATCGTTTATTTGTTTATTTAACTTGGAAACATGTTCAACCATCCGTTCAATGGGTAAGTTGATTGGGTTTTATCGATTTTATATATCATAAAATTTCACATAATTTCAAAATAATTTGAACAGTTAAGATTCAACATATTAGATTTTAAAACACTAAAATGATGAAAACTACTAAGGAAATCTATCCATTGGAGAGTCAAAGCCATATCACCCGCTCCTTTCAAGAATTTTTATCTAGAATTATCTTCGAGAACGATTGTCTTTGTATAGGCGATTAGGGTGCACTAGCTTCCCCGTTGGAGGGGTGGGGTGGTAGAAATCTTTTCTACCATTACCAGCTCCTTCCTTTTTGTTGAACTTCTTTATTCTTTTTCTCTATATTGTTCTTCTGTATCTTCTCACCACCATTTGAACATTGTCCGTTTTGAACTTTTTTGAAATGCAAATGCCTACAAATTTCACTAAAAAAAAAGAGTCAAAGCACAGGTCAAACTGTCTAAGTTAATTTCATGTGTTACAGGTGGGTCAGAAGCACATGTAAGTCCTGTCACCCACTCCTTCAAAGAAATGAAGGTCTCTAAAGAACTTGAAAAAACTACTGCACAGACCCTGGAAGGGCAAGGAGGACATCTTGGAAGATCCGAGGTCCATTCAGGCAACCCTCAACCACTCCAAGAGGACCCAAATCAACCAGGTGTGGGTGTGGCTTTGCTTGCAAATTATCAAGCTAAGACTACGGACCCATCATCCACAGGTAATGAATCTTCTCACCTTCATGTGTGTATATATATATAACTTGCATCCACATGTTTTAAAAACCAAACCCTTCATTGAATACGAACTATGAATGGGTTAAGAATAATAGATTCAATTGTTATGTTAAATGGGTTTTAATTGTGACATAATTACAATATTATGTCTTAAGCTATTAATTAGTATTACTAATAATATAGATTTATAAAAATATATAGAAAAATCATTGCATAATTATCAAATCTAAAATTTTAATACTTTTGTAAGTTTTTTATTCAACATCATAATATTATTTTATCATATAAAATCTAAATTTTTATATTGTATTTAATATTTAACAAGTAATTAATAATAACTTTTATAAGTAAAGAATCAATCTGTTTAATCAGCTTGAAGCATGTTTTCAAAAACCATTAATTGACTTTTTTTACTGAGTAAATTGAACAGGCATTCAAAACACATGAAAATTTGATTTCATTAGCTCAAATCTGTCACATTGAATTGAATTGAATAAAAAGTGATACGAATTTTATGTGTTTGAATGTGAGTTTGAGAAGATTATCTGATTTCTTCAAATCTGTTTCTAAACAGAAAAAAATATAGTTTAATTAAAAGTTATAGATATACTTTTATAAATAAATATTCAAAAACAACCTTTTTCTTAATAATGCGAAACGCAGGTGAAGCAGAAGCACATGTAAGCCCCCACTCCTTTCAAGAAATGAAGGTCTACGAAGAACCCGAAAAAACAGAGGACTCCCCAAGAGGAAGCCATGACCAGTTCTCTCCAACCACTCCCCCATCCGAACCCACCCCCACCCAAGTAAAACCCGAACCGTCTGCCGCGTCCACCGTCTCCGAAGTTGTCACGGGGAAGACCGCGCAGGGTCCGGAGGAGAAGGGGGTGTCGGTGAAGGATTATTTGGTGGGGAAGCTGAGCCCGGGAGAGGAGGACAAGGCGCTTAGTGAAGTCATATCGGAGGCGATGCAGAGGAGGGAGGAAGGGGAGCCGTTGGTGGGGACGGAGGGGGTGGTGGAAACAGAGAATGGGGTGGTGAGGAAGGAAGAAGGGGTGGTGGGGAAGATCGTGGGGGCTGTGACTTCGCTTTTTAAGAAAGGTGAAACTGGTCAGCAAGGCAAGTGATTTCTAACAGTATTTGATATATATTGTTTCCGTTTGAACATATATTTATTTTTACTGAAATTGAAAAAACACACACACACACACACAAACCGGTTTTCTAATGGTTTTGAAAAAAAAAAACGTATTTAATTAAAATCATATTTTTCTAGGATTTAAGTTTTATTAATTTTGTTTGTATAAAATCATATTTTTTTAACGGAATTTTGAATAGCTTGTGAGCTTCAATTTAATCATGTCAACTCATCGGATCAGGATCAGATACCTATTAGATTTTTTTTTATATTATGTTTATCAGTTTATATATAGACACAATTTTAAAAGTGAGAGATGCTTGTCGACTTAATCAAAGTTCGATTTGAGAAATAAAGAATTGGATGGATTAATCTCTCTTCTTAGTATTATACAAAGTTTTTAGTTATTCAAATTATTATTATTATGATTAATCATATAGAATGTGGAAAACAATATGTAATACAAGTAAAGTGTTGCAATATATGTTGGATTCCATTCTCATATTGTTTAGGAGTGGATATGTTGATATTCACTGATATTATTTTTTTGGAATAATTGAATGTTACAAGAGTGGTTTAATTATATGTTCTTTTTGGCAGGACAAGGTGAGATCAACCATGAAGACACGGAGGGGCGGAGGCTTCAGGAGTCTGGCAACTGATGCGTCTGAGCGCGCGCGTGGAGTGATGTGTTTTGTGGATTTTAATACGGTCCTTCAATACCTATTTGAACAAAAACATTAAGCTATTTTTATATTTATATCTATTCAGGAATAAATAATGTTATCCATAAAATATGTGGTTTTCTGTTTGGTTGTGTTTTTTTTGTCATTCTTGTTAAGAAATATAATAATAAAAATTGAGTTGTTTGATTAATGAAGAATAAAATGTGAATGAGGTGTAAAAAGTTAATTTGACATTTGAGTCCCATTAATGTATAAGAGGTGACGACAAGTGATTTAACAGGTGGATCCCTTTATACTAGTGAACAAATAACACAATTTTAAGGGGCACCTGGAATATACATATTAGTTTATTTTCATCTAATTTTATACCCATTTATTCTCTTCTATTCCCACCTATTCCTCCCCTATTCCTCTATCCAAACACCGCCTCAATGTCCTGTTCTGCGCCAATGACTGATGACTTGTGTTTATACTGTATACTCGTCTTGTATGATGTACACTGCTACTTCAATTCGATCGAGCCCTTGGTGATGGAAATAAATTGAGTTGGCTTTTTCCGAAGACGAAAAACTGAGATTTTGTGAGCTTTTATGGTGATTTGTTGTTGTTATTCTTCATGTAAATAATAATAATAATAATAAAAAGATTGTGGTTGCAGCTTGGGTTGCTGCGGATCCTCCGGAGTCTGGAGAACAGGATGACCAACAAAGAGTGAATGAATCCCTGTATGAGCTTATAAAAGGACTTTGCTTTTAGATATTTAATTTATGGTAATCGATAACAAAATAGTTGCAAACATAAAAAAAAAATTTCGAGCATAGTTGCATATACTTGTACTTGATAAAAAAAATTAACATAAAAAGTTATAAATATTACTATATTAAAATTATATATTATACTAGAGAGAATTATATGTGATTCTTTCATTTTATATATTATATTTTGATTTTTTGTGACAGCGTATGTTCTTCAATGAAGGATATATTAAAAAAAAAAAAAAAAAAAAAACAAAGATAGGATACTTTTTTTAATGGAAAATGTTAGACTCAGTTTGTTTAACTAACCAAAACTTAGACTAAACATTTTTTTTTAAATAGTAAACATTATCTAATGAAGTATATGCTTTGATAAAAAAAGTTTATATCTCTCTTTATTTCAAATTGAATGAACAAAATTTAAATGTACAAATGTATATACAACATTTAACGAGGTATATGCTTTATTATATTTCTAACGAGGTATATAGAATTGTATTTTGGACTGAGAAAAAAATTAAGTGTAACATCACTCTTTTTTTTATATTGGTAAATATTTTTTTCTTCTGATTAAGATTTGAACCCGAGTCCCCTCACTAAAGATAGAGTACATTTACCATCCTACCAAGATTATGTTTGATAACTGTCTTAGGACATATTTACTAACAGAGCTGGATGTCTCATTTTTCATGAGCTCTATTATACTCAGCTATTTTTACAGTATCATCCTATATTCTTCGTTAGACATCTCCACTCACTGTATCGAGTTATATGCCTTGTTGAAAAATTGTCACAATTTTATAAATGATAGCATTTAATTCATTGGACTATATACTTTTCATTTTATAAAAAAATATATATCTCAATGAGGTATATGATAAAAAAAAAAAAAAAACCACGCACAATCTTGTTTTGGACTGTAAAATGGATTATGTGAGACATTTTCCATTCAACACATCCCTCAAAACTAGACCAAACATGACACAACTAAGTCAGATCTTGTGACATGCTTGTTGTCACACCCTAAAACTCATGGCATGTGGAGGGGACACGTGCCATGCATGTTTGTGTGCAAGTGCGCAATGGCTTGTGGACATGCTAAGACGAGCGGGACGCATATGTGGCTTGGAGACATGTGGGGATGGCTGGCACGGACCCCAGTCATACACGGAGGCATGATCAAGAAGCGTGATCCAAATGAGCCGACATCACAGGCACAATGACGTGGGATTGCTGGGCAACTATCCTGGAGCTTCGGAAGCCCTGACCGGGAGTGTCAGGCAATTCATTTGGGAATATCGGATAACTCGACCAGGAGCATCAGGAACCTCGACCAGGAGTGTCGGGTAACATGTCTGGAGTGTCGGACATCTTGTTCGGGCAAACTCATGGGATCTGTCGGACAGACTCGGGAGAACCAATGCAACGTAGCCAGTTGTGTCATAAGATGTGCACCGAGTGCGCAATGACTCGGGGGACACATGGACACTCATAAGGGATCTAACCTTGCAAGGAACGTGGGGGAGATGCGTGGTGATTGACATGTGCATGGGAAACGGATGTGGGCAAACACAAGGGTGCATGAACCAGGCGTGGGCAAGAACTGGACTGCATAAGCCAGACGTAGGCACGTGGGGGACGTGCAGGAGTGATGCGCAATGATCACTCCATCCAAAGGGGAAGCCGGAAAGTACGTGGCGTACAAGTCGGAGAACCAGTGAGCATCCGGGTATGGTGACCGGATGCGCTCAAGGTGTGCACCAGGTGCATGAGTGCACGATGGCTCGTGGGCACAACCAGAACGGGCGGAAGCGTGTGCGATGCGTGGTGCATGAAACAACGTGGGACACGCGGAGGCGCAATCTGAAAGTGGGCGAGCGGTTGTACGAAACCACTGAGACACGACAGAATGTAGGCAAAGTGGGGAAGCGTTGCACATGTGGACTCGCCACAAACGCAATCAGTTGCAAACAAGCAAGAGTGGGCAGTTGGCGCCAGGTGGGCAGTTATGCCACAAAAGCTGGCGGTTGCAAGGATGCGGTTGGCGAGGTGCGTGCATGGGCAAATATGTGGTGTGCAAGGGCCACGCGTGAGGCACGACTGATCATGTTGACAGTTAGACCCCTGCGTAGGTGAACAGTTATGTAACCGTGTGGCACTTAGACTCCTGCGTGGGCAGTCGGTTATGTAACTGTGCCGTAGTGGCTCCTACGTGGGCTAAGTTTTGTAACTGTAGATTGAGGCAGTCTATATAAGGGTGTAAGTGTGATCCTTCTAGACACACAAGTCCTTGAGGCATTTCCTTTGTATTCCGGGAGTAGAATAAAAGGTTGGAAAGAGAGTTTCTTGTAAATCTGTGGGTGTCTAAGGATTGTGTCGGGGTTGACCGGTGTGGGCATCGGTGCCACACGGAAATAATTTCTAGTCTGAAATTTGACCCCGTGACACTTGTCTATGCCGATTCGGCCTAGTCCATCTGAACAACTTTAACGTGCTTGTTACCTGTTCTCCACGCACCTGTATAATGGCCATGTCTCACCTAAGTGGCTTCATATTCTATTTAAACAGACAACATACCGTATATAAAGAGTGTGTTTGGTTGCGCAATTGGACAACTTTTGCATTTGTAGAAAACTGTGTTCTGCAATTGTGCAACCAAACAGAAGCTTCTTTCAAACAGATAAATAATGCCCAAAAGTTGCGTTTTCCAAAATCTAGGGGCAGCTTCCTACATAATCATTTTAAAACATAGCGTTCACTGAAAATCAGTTTTACAATCGCGTAACCAAACACACCCAAAGTCATCCACCGTACCGTGTTTTTAAAAGCACATGCATCTGTATCTAGTCCGGATCCAATTAAGATTAACGTTGGTCAGTCCTGTCAATACCGAACTACATAGTTCATTAATTGAACTACACAACTTCTCACAGTTAATTGTTAGGTATATTTTTTAAGTATTATCAGTGTTCAATAAAGAGTCTCAACAATTTGCTTTGCATTTCTATTCATAGAATGTGGACATGAATGAGCAATTCCATACCGACAAGATGGATCGAAATCATCCGACTCCACCGTATCGCCCGATTTAGCGGTCGCCATCCATTCAGTCTCCCAGATTCGCGGAATGTCTAGATTCTCATTCAATCATGGCTTCTCATTAACATAAACTCCTCTCATAACACTTTAAAGACTTAGCGACAGTGCTTTACAAACGAAATGAAGCCCTCACGAGTCGTCCCATTATGACACCCACGACTCTCTCCCTCCGCCGCGCCGCCACCGCCGCCGTCATCGCCTCCCGCCGCGCCATTCACCGCTCACTATGCACAATCCATGGTGGTGGAGACGACAAACACACACCCAAACCCTCCCCCTCAATCGATCACCCAAAAAGATCCGATCTTGACAGTACACACTTCCAATACCCACCCAAAGATGACCCCTTGAACGCCAATTCGGAGATATTCGGTTCCGCCGATGTCTTCCCATCGATGGAGACCCTCTGCGATTCAATCCCCATCGACGAGGATCCGATGGAGAGCACCACTCGCGAGAGAATCTTGAAGAGCCTCCGATCCGACGCCGACAAGGTGTTCGACGTATTGCACCAAGACTGCCCGGGCTTCAACGTCCGTCAATCGCTCGACGAATTGCGCGTGAGAGTCTCAGCGGCGCTCGTGCGGGAGGTCCTCCAGAGAATCCTCCGCTCCTCGCCCGCCCTTAACAAGCCTCGCCTTGCCAAACTCGCGTACAAGTTCTTCTCTTGGTGTGCCTCGAGTTCTGGTTACACCCACACATCAGACGCGTATAATCTCCTCATCAAGATATTCGCTGAGTCCGACGAGTTCTCCGCGATGTGCAGATTAGCTGATGAGATGGCCGAGAACGGCCTCTCAACTACCGCGTACACGTTCATTCTCCTTGTCTGCTCGTGCGGAACCGCGGGCATGGCGAGGCGTGTCGTGGAACGGTTTCTGCAGTCGAAGAGCTTCAGCTACCGCCCCTTCAAGCACTCGTATAATGCAATCCTGCATTCTCTTCTCACTGTTGACCATTACCGCCTCATCGAGTGGGTCTATCGGAGGATGGTCTCCGATGGGTACGCCCCGGATGTGCTCACCTACAACATCGTCATGTCTGCAAAGTACCGCCTTGGGAAGCTCGATGAGTTCCATGCGCTATTGGATGAGATGGGGCTCAACGGGTTTGCGCCTGACTTGCACACCTATAACTTGCTCTTGCACGTGCTTGGCAAGGGGGACAAGCCGCTCGCGGCGTTCAATTTGATGAATTACATGAGGGAGGTCGGTTGTGAGCCATCCGTTTTGCATTTCACAAATCTGATCGATGGGCTCGGGCGGGCGGGGAACTTGGAGGCTTGCGAGTACTTCTTTGAAGAGATGGTGAAGAGCGGTTGCGAGGCAGATGTGGTTTGTTATACCGCGATGATCGCAGGGTGTGTTGCGGCAGGGGAGGTTGGGAGGGCGGGGGAGTTGTTTGAGGAGATGGTCGCTAAGGGGCAGCTCCCAAATGTGTTTACATATAATTTGATGATAAGTGGGCTTTGTGTCGCCAGGAGGTTCGATGAGGCATGCAAGATATTGGAGGAGATGGAGGCAAAGGGGCGTAAGCCAAACTTTTTGGTGTATAGTAATTTGGTTGGGAGGTTACAGAGCGCAGGGAGGAACTCGCAGGCGCGTGAGGTATTAAGTGGGATGTTGGAGAAGGGGAGGTACGTTCATCTCGTATCGAAGTTTAGAAGGAGTTGGAAAACTTGAGATTGTAGAAGAGGGATATTGCATTTTTGTTTAAATTATGCTTGTAAGTTTATAAGGTTTAGGAATGGAACATGTAGGATTAGAATAATATCATTCTTTATACAATTTTGCAATATAAATCTGAACCAAAGTTAGATTTTGTGGTTCTTTTGACATATACTATTACAGTGTTTCAGATCATATACTCTATATGGTTTTCTTTTCATGGAACTGAATTTCTGGTGGTTTAGTACTGGTTCAAAGCAAGAGGAAAGCTTTGAGAATGCTCAGGTATGCTGACTTTCCTCATTGGTACACTTTATCTTAGGCCCTGTTTGGAAACGAGTATGGGTATTATTTGTGATGATGCATAGTATTGTTCACCTTGTTAAATTTTGATGTTTATCATTTTATTGCTTAAAAATTGTAATTGCATTTGAACTTCTAAGCCTTTAACGTTTATTTACTTCATGATATACATGTGATCGACAATGCTTGTTGTGTACAACCAAAATACAATTGGATATCCGAAAATGAATTTTGTAACTGGAAATGATCAATGGTTTCACATAATTGCCCCTCTGCAATGGCATGGAAATAACTGCTTGTGGATTATTAACTTTGCACGCACAATGAGAAAAACTGTATCAAAAACCCCTATGTTGTTTGTCCTTTTTCTTGGGAGGAAGAACTACCAAATTTCTGAAATAGGTGAATATATTAAATAAGAAAATTATGCTTGAGCTTTTGGAATTGATTTTATGGTCTCAGTGTATGATAGCACATGCCTGAAATCCAGTTCCTTCTGATGTATGCTTACATCCAATGGCATAGAAAAAACTTTCCTAATTCTCCATGACTTGTATGTTTCATTGTTTATTTATAACCTTATATATTTGGAAAATGGTTCCGAGATGTTCACTTTTTACTGCTGTCCTTGCATCAGCCTCCATTCATATATGGTGGACACACCATCATTTACACATTTTGTACAGGTTAAGATATTCAGTTTAGGATGACTAATTTTAGGCTTTTGATATGATGATATCATTCATTGTCGTGAGGGAAGCACAATTTGATTCTTGAACTTCAGATGAATGCTTGATTGTATACAGAAACCAATGTGTGACCGGTTGGTCTTTTGCGCTTGACTAGTTTGTTTAGCCAGGAGATGTTAAGGTTCAGGTCCATCTAGATACGATGGTTCTATATCCTTCCTAAACCCGTTTGCCAAAAAAAAAATCATTCAATTGTATTGGATGCACCACTCAAATTGTGTGGAACTTACGTGAAGAGCTGTTTTTTAGCCCTGGCATACCATGTTAATTAATGTCCTTAATGAGGCAAATATGATTCTTTTTTATCCACAATAAAAATAATACAGACTCACATAGTGTGTTATTAAGAAAGTAGCCCTCTGTATCTGGTTTACGATGAAGAGAAAGAAAGGTTTCTATATGTTGTTTGTCATTTTTACAAAAAAAAAAAATGATGCTTATAGTTCCTCTTTCTGGGAAAGGTTACACAGGCCTTTAAGTTGTATGCAACCAACTCTGGATTACTTTATCAATTTCTCATAGTTTTCCAATATAAAACTATGGTTCTCATAGAGGGGGGGTCTGAACACAAAGCTTTAGCTTCAGCTGCATCATTTGCTCCTATATTTTGTTGAATGTGCTTTTCAATAACTTTGTAAGCATGGAAGATTAGACCTCCTAACAAAGAATTAGGAATCACAATAAATCTGACAAAGGCAAGCATTTATATGGCCTGGCATTGATTAGTACATTGTGGCGATCTCCAGGAAACAAGAGACAAATGTGGAAATGTAGAAATTCATTAATAACAAATGAACTGTACGTGTGGGGAAAAAAATACAACAGATACACCACCTGGAAACCATATCAATGAATAATAACATAAATTACATGGAAACCAATATCAGTTTTTATAACCTCTATCAGAACAAATTTGTAGCAATAGCCTACATTGGTGGGCTAGTTCACTTCCTGAACCACAGGCAGAAGCGTTTTTTTCTTCAGGCCATGCTTGTATTCACAATTCGTACACAAAACTGAGCAGGCAAAAGGAGCCTTAATAACTGATACCACTTGCCTGTCTACACACAAAAATCTAAGCAGACAGCGGTGCAAAACAGGAACAACTGTTGGAATTGAACCACGAAAAATATAAGTGTAAAGTCATGGAGTTCTATTAGACAGCATAGCCGCAGATGCTGCTGAAGCCTCTGCTATTAGAGAGACAGGCTGCCGAGCTTGCAAGCAAGCTCCTATGTCAAACGGGTGCAATCGAGACCCATCAAATATGAGATTGACTCCTGGCAGGACTACTTCTTTACTGTCAGCATCATCTGATTCGGTTTTTGCTACACTTGTTGAGGGCAGATCTTCAACAGGCCTGGTTGCAGCCTCGTACACGGGAGAGAGGGCATATGACCTGTACAGTTTATTTAGAATTTTTTATTGAAGCAATAAAATGACTGCATTAAGGGTATACAATGTCTTAACATTCAGTTGAGTTTTCCATAGATCAATGATTTTGAATAAAAAAAGGAAATGATGAATAACACTGGATAGATACAGAGTAATTGTAAGTTTGATTAATCAGTCGATGGCATGTGCACAAGTACAATTTACCCTCGTGATTTTAAAAGCTCAGCAACAGTGGTAGGGATTAATGAAAAGTAACTATGGAAACAACATAAATTTGATGGCCAGTACCTTAAATGAAGAAAAAGGCTACTAGATCAAATCTCAGTCACCTATTTTACCATGTAAATTTCATGCCAAGCACCCCAAATGAAATAGGCATTACAATGTTTCTGTTCCAGTCAGTTTGTTGGTTCATGAAATTGTCAGTGAAGTCTATAATACAAGTTCCATAAGCATGCACATTCTTCTTTATGAATTTGGTAGGTGACTGATAAATGTGAATTCTATCATACCTCAATTATTTTTTTTATTCAAAGAACATTTTTGAAATCACATATGAGGTTTAGAGAACATTAGAAAATTAAAGATGTAGTTAATTTTGTTTGATGGTTTAACATCATGGTTCACTCATCCAATTCATTAGTATCTAAAAGTGCAAACACTATGCTCATAGCAAACCTATCTCCTTTTAAAACTGAATATGGTTAACCAAATATGAACAATTCCTTCTAGATGACAAGAACATGCAATGCAACTCATAATTACGGCCAATAAGCTGCATCAATGTGAAAACAGGGACAAGTGGTTGAGCAAACCTGAGAATATTTCCATCGAAACTAAGAACTTCAGAACGACAACGTGCTCGGTTTGCCAGCTTGAGCCTTTGGTGTTCACTTGATGATCCAGTTATCGGAGTTGAAGGCTCAGATAATGGATTCCATCTTCCACTGGCATAATTCATCAGTTGACGGGAAGATTCCTTTGTATGGTCTCTGTGGTAAAGAAGTTTAGCTGTAGGTCCTGTCGCTTGATACTCGGCACAAATTTCTCGCAACTTTTTCCTTAGGCCTTGCATTGCATCATGGTGTTCAGCTAGTGAGTCCATTTGAAGCATATGTGATGAAACAACTCTTTCACATATATTTTGGCATAAATTTGGACTAAAAAGCGGTATCCCAAATTCTAAACTTAGAGGAACCCATTCAAAATCCATGTTGTCAGAGAATAGTTGATCAGATTCTGTTTCCTTCTGAAGCCTTAGAAGTCGAATATATCCAATTGTTTGTAATTCCATTTTAGTTGCCAAATCGTTTAAAACTCTATCCACTTTTGCACATTCTTCAGCACAGAGTCCCATTTTTTTTGTGGGAGCAACAGAACCATCAAAACTTTTCAAAGGCAACGGTATATCCAATGTAATAATTCTTCCATGCTCATCAAGATCATGTTTATTCAGGGGTTGAACCAGCACAGCTGAATGTTTGAGAACAGAATTTAAACAATGTAATAGTATACTTCCATTTACTAAGTTCCCCTCAAACTTGCCTCCTAGTCCTCCAACTGTATGCCCATCCCAAGACCATATAAGGGCTTTCTCACAAGCAGCCAATGGCACAGGAAGCAATCGCAGACATTGCCCTTTCATTAGAACAACTGATATTGGCCCACTGAAGGCTGCCAAATAGAGTATCAGCTTCATCCAGGGTGTCATTGATGAATAAGATGGGGGCCCAAAGTGAACAGGACCTGAAGGTCTTGGTAGAACTGATGTAGAAGGAAGTGGAATCATTGATACAACAATGTTATAGTCACGATGAAATAGTCGATCTAATGTAGCTGGTGCAAGAGAGGCAAGACTCTCAGAACGAAGGATATCAAGTCGATATTTCTTATGTTTTTTTAATATGCCCTTTCCAGCAGTTAAACTATCTCCTGCCATCAAATTTGCATCATTCAGAGGAAGTTGGTTTTGTTCAATGTTCTTCTCTAAACCTGTGCTACTTTCTGAAAGAGCGGATTCAGTTGGGAAGGAAATAACTGGAGGAAATTTAGACTGAGTAGAGTCCAAAGAGTCATCTTCAATGAGTACCTCTGCTTCTTCAGTTGTTCCAGAACCAGTAGATTTTTCGATTATATTCATGTTACTCATATCAGTTGTAGGAGGTTGCATGTCCTTTCTGTCAGTAGCCCCATCATCCACTGCATCAGTAGTGATGCCACCGGATCGCAGACACTCCAGTATGGAACGCAGACTGAATGCATGATTTGCAAATTCCTGCAATTCACCCTCAAACCTCTTCCCTTCTAATGCAGTCAAATCCTTACAAAGTTCCGCAATGCTGGCATCACCTAGTTTTCCGGCTTCATATAGTGTTACAGCATGAGACTTCAGTCCTGCAGATGATAGGTATTTAGTTAGAAATAAGTTGAGACTTTTAGTTTATAACCAATGCATTAGACATTCATGCAATGCTACACGTTGACACAAAAATTTTTGCCGATACTCTAAATTTGAATATATACGAAAGGATCAACTAATATGCAGAGGAGCCCGTAGTCTAGATAAACTAAAAGTAGAAGATCCTGGAATTCCATCTGTGATTTTGCAAACTGACAGACCGAACCCAGGTTCAGTGAGGATTCTACATATATATAGACCAAACAGAGTCTCCTAGAATAACAAATCTGATTGATCTAATTGGGAAATTCTCTTTTTACACATGATTGCATCAAGTGTTTTTCTCAGTACTAGGCAGAACATATCAACCTTCAAAAGTCGAACTCGAACACCGATTTTATATATATACCAATTATGTGGCTTGGCATACTCTTTTATTTCACAAAACTGCAAGTTATAACAAGTTTGGATTAGCACAAACCGCAGTTGCTACTGGAGAAAGGAAAAGAAAACCTGGTGAAACAGAACCCATCATCAGATAGGAAGTTATATTAGCATCAACAAGAAAAGCAACACGAGGAGAGCCGGTAGCTGGCGCATGATCTCCAACTCCTAAACCATCTGCTTGTGGAAGATCACCAGTAGAAGCAAATATGTTCTCCCCGATACTAGCATTTGAAGCCTCTTCTTCATCACTAAGAATGTTACGAGGAGAATTTGGTAAACTCAAATCCTGAAGAACAGAAGCTGGATCTAGAATTTTCACAGCCCATCCGAGCCGGCAAGCAAATGATGCAGCAGCCTGAAGCTGAGAAAGATCGGCTAGTAAAGTTGCAGCTAGTTCAGAAACAGTTGCATTCTCACTTGACACAACGAAAACAGCATACAGTAACCTGGACAAGGGGAAGTAATTACCATGATTATTTCCCTCAAGTGTGAGATAACCATATGACATAGAAAACCCAAGTTGTAGCATCATAAAAAACTAATTTTTTTAACAAAATAACATAAACTTACTCTTCAATGGGATCTTCATAGGATTGCTCTCTATTAGAAATAAACCCTTCCAGCCTAGACACTGAACAAGCATAAATATTATCCGGTCAAAATTGCATTATCAAGATAAAGTAATTGTAGTAGAATTTTACACACAATAACCAAAATTCTACTATGAAAAATTTATTCCTCATCATATTTCTGAAAGAGTTTGATATTTCCAAATTCAACCATTTGGACTTGATAAGAAGGATCATGATCAGTTAATAGCATATGTGACCTACCTTTGAACCGATCATCAGGATAAACAGGGACATCAAAGTAGACCAATCCCCGGCGGTAAAGTCCTCTTACAATATCGGGATCAAAAAGAACAAAAGAATTTGCTTCCTCCTTACAAACTTTGTCTATGGTTCCCATTTCTTCTTCAGAGAGTTTCTGAAGCAGAAGAAAATTTTCCACATCAAAATGATGCCCATGTACAAGTATATTCTATATAGTAATGGTTCACCAACTTTATCAATCACAATTTGTTTCATAAATTCAGAATCAAAATGAAAGTTTACTGTCGAGGACCACCTTAAATTCCTCCAGTGTAAAGTTAACAAGGCAGACACCCCACCATGGCTCAATGGGAAAGTCCACTGGCTGTGTAGGCAGTAATTCCTTAGCAATCGACTTGTTCAGTTTCCACATAATTTTCTAAACAACTCCAAGAAAATAAATAAGAGTCAGAAAATGGGAAGGTCATCTCAATGTAGCCATTTTGAATATCAAGTTCATAACAGAAAAAAACTTGCATTACAAAATTGGAAATTATTATGATGAAATCAGAGATGCATGCATCATGGCACTCACAAAATAAGGACATAGATTACAAAATAACATTAAAACACATAGGTCCATGAGATTAAAGAGCATGCACCCTAGAGTAGATCACACATAAACAACCAATGACTATTTTACATGCGAAAAAATAAACAGACAAAGATCTCTTCAGTCTTCAATGGTACAAGAGATCTCAATTATATGTTTATGTAAAAAAAAAGATAACAACGGATTTCCAATCCATTTTATACTATTATATGGGATCACCATAACATCTGTCATACATCAATCTATCCGATCTGCTTACTCTATACTTAAAGAGTGATAGGATAAACATTTTATTATTGTAAACATTTTTTCACTTTTGACAATGATAGCTAAATAGAGCATCCTATAACTATACCAATAAGATATTATACATCGTTTCCTCTCTTAATTCAATAAATTTTATTGACGTTTTCTTAGAAAAAAAAACGGAGCTTTCGTTGAGAGTCAAACTCAAGACCTCTCGCTTACTAAATGGGTGCTCTAAAATAAATAAATAAAAATCAAATATGATGATGGAGAGTATCTTCTTTGTTGTTGGAGATCTCTCATCTCCTTTTATTCAAGGGGAGCCATTATAATATGGATGCCCAATCTTTCTTCAAAAAAAAAAAATGATGGACAGCATCCTTTTGTCAAATAGCACAAGACCAAGTGTCCATTTAATCATTCTTCCAAAACTTTCAAATATACGTTAAAAGATTCAGAACACATTTAGCGACCATCAAGAAGAGAAGATAAAGATGCTCACTCTGCCACATCAGGCATTCCAAGTAGTATGTAATCCAAAAGTTCTCCAGAAGAATCATACCGCAAGAATTATTATGGACAAACAGTTGTTGACATCTTATAAGCTGAGATGTAACAGTACAGGTCTATGTTAATGTATGTGTTATATATTTCATGGAAAAAAATTAATACATGTAAGGACGTGTCCTGAAATTTCATGGGATGACACAGTCATGAAAACTGAAGTATATCATATGAGCACAATGCATTGTAAGATGGTATGTAATCTATTCAGAAAAATCCAGGCATCACAGCACGTATGTGTTCAATTTATTAATTAAATTTGCTATCAGCATAACATCATGGGAGTGTAGAAACTGGTAAGAAAACTCATTTTTGCATGACTGATGTTTATGTTTGTGTATTAGTAGTGTCGGACCATTTGAAAAACCATAAAACATTAAGAAATAGCGAGCTCATACCTTAGATCTGCACTTGTTCATTATGTCAATAAATTCATTTCTTCCTATTCCTGTCAGCCTCAAAGCATCAGCAGCACTGAAATTAGGCATGCTATCATATGGTTGCTCTGCAATAATATCAAATGCATTAGACAGTTAAAAGCAAACAGCAGTGTCCAAGAAAGTATGATCCTTGTGCAAGCAAATGAAACAATGCCATAAAAATTACATGCTAGTAAAATTAACAAATGCAATCAGTTAACCAAAAGAAATAATTTCATTATAAACAACAGATGGTGACATATATAAATTACTCTGCTCCACGTACAAAAGCTTGTGTTGACTTAATTGATTTACAATTAGGAATTAAATCATCACTGCACTCCCACACACCAACTCCCACACACCACCACTCAAAAGAAGAATAATAAGAAAGATTTATATTTCATCCCAAGTGTCAACTCCAAGCATTGCAGCATATTTATTTCTTTCTTCTCCTCAATTAAAGAATTTACTTTAACTTTGTTGACTTACATCTTACTACACAAACCAAGCTTAATTGCTGATGAAGTTTGAATAATTACTTCTTTTTTTCTGTTCCACGCACTTGAATATAGTAATCGTTCTACATCTCTCTCTTCTTCTTCCCCAGGACCAAGATAACCTACTGATGAGGTTTGAGCTGTGACTTCTTTTTTCTGATATGCACTTGAGTTGTGAGCACGGTAAATTGGTAATCACTCTACTCCTCTTCTTCCACCAGGCCACAGGACTCAAGTAGAATGCTACAGTTGTGAAGTATTAAACTTTCCCAAATTTACAACACTCCTCTAGCTAACACTTCCCAGCCACATAAACTATTTACTACTTGTCTAGAGTTTCAAGTTTAGGCAGAGTACCATATAGATGAGATGCCGAGATGGATTCACCATCCCCTTGGCCTCTCATCTCCACTTAAATGTGATCCAAGGTTTTCCCCACACTATAATACATGCATGGCATCCATAGCCTCATGATTTCCAAAAATCCATTTCCTGTGCTTAACTATAATATGGATGAAAAAATAACAAAATCCACAACACAATTATTTTCTGACACAAGGCTTTTTGAGCATAACTGTGAGTTGATTTAAAATAAAACTAAAAATTAAATCCTTGAATGACGCCATTTATTTAGCTTCGCCATAAAACAAGCCAACAATGCTGACCATAAAAAAATATATAAAATAAATAAACTGAAAACAAAGAGATAAGATCAGGCAAAATATTGCACAATGGTTATAGACATAATGCCATGAAAAACACAGTTTCTACATAAAAAAAAAACATCATTATCAACTATGAGACGATCTAAGGTTGTTCTGATTCACTATCAATATATCATATACTTCTCATAAAGATTACCATTTCTCATGACCTCAAATATCATTTCACAGTAATACTTAAAAGGCGACACCCTCATCACTCGGCAAACGTACTCCGCGAGATGGTAAGGAAACAACTGCAAAAACAAAAACGCACTTCATTAAAAACCCAATCGCACCGCGAATCAGACAAAACAACGCGCATCCATGGCCAGAGAGAGTACGCACTGCTAGATTCTTACGCAAGTAACGCATCATCTCCTCGTAGTACTCCCCTTCCTTGCAAACCTTGCGAGCGAAGCACGCGTTCCACTGAATCCGTTTCTTGATACAGTGTTCCATGACCCTGCATTCAGATCCGAATGAAGCGAACACGCATCGAATCGCGTAAGATCGAGAACAGACGGGGAAACGAGAATTACCTCCTGTGCCATTCTTCCTTGGAAGTGAGGGTCGCCTGGAGCCGTTTGGGGAGGCTCTCCCATGGACACTCTTCCCTGATCGATTTCAGGAGGAGCTGTTCCTCGACCGTCGCCGCCGCGTGTTGCATCGCGTCGCGGATTTCAACGGAATCAATGGAGGAAATACGAGTTCGGATTGCGAATCTGCGTTGAACAAGGGTTTGTTGTGCTCAATTTGGAATTTTGTTTTTGTTTATAAGAGTTGATATCTGAACCGTTCGTTTTTATTTTTGTGTTGACTCTTATGAAATTTGTGCCGTTGATTTTACGTGACGTATGTGTAGTAGATTTTGGTGAACTCGGGGAAGGTGAGGAGCGAAGTCTTTATTGGTGAGATGGAAATGATGACCGTCACGTTGAGCAGATCGTTGAGTGTCCCACGGTCACGTGATGTTCTGACCTGGGAAAGTTGGATCCTTTCAATACACACACTGGCTTCTGTTAAAAATAATACCACTGATACACTCAGTCTGCTTTGGGACAATCTCATTAAATATATATTACATTATTATAATATATTATCATAATATATAATATAAACAAATTTATTATTTTATTAACTTAAAAAATTATATTAATGTATCTCAGTCTATATTTCATTTCATATAACAACATTCACTTCATTTGGAGAGTGTATAATTTAAAAAGAAAAAAAAGTGTAGAATATAACTTGAGTTGTAATGGAGTTAGACATATCATTTTCTTTAAAATAATAATGTTAGCCGATGGCTGTGGAAGTGTGTACTTGCAATTCAATTGAATGTCATAAAATAATAGTCCGGATCTGATAACCTAAATTTTTTACTAATTTTATAATTTGGATCAATTATAAAAATACAAGTCATTCTATCATTTTGTATTGATTGATCTACATATCTTGATTTACGAAATTGATTAATATTTTAGATATTAAAAAAATATGCAATCTCAGTGTAATTTTTATCTTAACAATGACGAGGTTGCTGAAACATGAGATATATTAATTCTACATAAAAAAAAATGTTATTTCATTGAATAGGTATATGTTTTAAAAAGCCAAACAATTTATTTTTAACATGACAATTACAAATCAGTTTGTTTTTTTTATTTTATCCAATTAATTCAATTTATGAATTTAATAATTCGACTTCCATCACTATTGAGTATTTGACTCATATTCAGATCAGTACTTGTTAATGTTTGCGGAATATCATAATGGTACCTAGCCAAAAATTCATGTTATACAGTGTATGCTTAATCTCCAATCAATTGAGAGCTGATACATAGTATGTTTTCCAGCATCATCTACAGTTAGTTATTTTTTATTATTATTATTATTTTTTTGAAGAAATGTTCTTGACTGCTGTATACAGTATATGAGTATTTTTATTTAAAAATGTAACTATATTTTTAACAATATGTGCAGTGTATAAAAAAAAAGGGGGACAATTATATTCATCCCACTGGATTTTCGATTGAACGGTCCAGATCGAGTTAGACCTTTCGTCTTCTCTGCAATCACAAAACCCTCACGACGGTTTTCACCACTCTCCGATGATCCCATCGCCGTCGTCCAATCCGCCACCGCCTCGGGATTCGGAATGGGGGGGAAGGGTCTCGGAGGCCGTGCTATCACACTATCGATCACTGCCCAAGAAGGGCAAGCCCCAAGGCAGAGAGATCACCGTCCTGTCCGCCTTCCTCCTCTCCTCCCCTCCTCACGGTGATGACGACCCCCAAAACCCTAATTCAACATCCCGTTCGAGCAAATCAGGTCTGCAAGTCGTGGCTCTCGGGACGGGGACGAAATGCATCGGTCGCTCCCTCCTCAGCCCGCGCGGAGACGTCGTCAACGACTCTCACGCGGAGGTCATCGCGCGGAGATCTCTCTTGAGGTTTATTTCAAGATCTCTCGCGTTATGTGTTCTTACACGGTGAGAATTCACATTGCTTTTGTTGTTTCTGTAATTTCAGGTATTTCTATTCGGAGATTGATCGCCTTAAGAAGGTTTATGGAAATCACGATGGAGGGGAACGGTTTCGTGTTGATGGTATCGTAGATTCTCCGTTTTGTTTGGTCATGGATTCTTGTGGTCAAGAGAAGTACGTGATGAAACCAGGCCGGGAGCTTCATTTGTATGTTAGTCAATATCCATGTAAGATTGTTGATGTTCCATTGATTAGGTGGTGATAAATATTTGGTTTTCTGTTTTTTTTTTTTGGTTGGTAAGTCCAAAAGTGTATTCCTCAAAACTATATGGCAAATGTACAAAAGGTGCATGTAGTTACAATGAGATGCCATTTTAATCAGGTTGGAGGGAAAGAAGGGTGTGGCGAGGGAACAAACTCAGTAACCTGAATATGTGCATCCACCCCACCCCTTTTCAAACCACCTGATTATACAAAAAGAAAGGGAGATCAATTACAATGCAACAACAGTAATATAAAGTAGGCTACATAAGCTTTTCCCTGAGGTATGGAATTCCACTTCTATCTCTGTCAATGAGAGCTTTCAGTTCTGGCCAAACATGAGATGGGTTGAACCGAGTTACCCCCAGATGACCTTGCGTGCTGGCTAGCAAATCTGCCGGGCAGTTGCCCTCCCTATGGATGTGTGAGAACTTAATGTTGGAGAAAGATGTGCAGTCATTTTGAATTGAATTTACCAGCCTTCGCACTGACCATGGAACCTTGCAGCATGTAGTGACCCACAAAAGTGCAACTTTTGAATCACTTTCCACCCAAAGACTTTGAATGCCAAGCTCCAATGCCAATTTCATGCATTGCCCAATTGCCATTAATTCTAAATGGTTGATGGTCCGCCCAGAAGTCTTTGCTGCCTCTGCTATGATCAGAAGACCCAAGTGATCCCGAAGGAGGAACCCATATCCTGCTCTGTCCTCCGAAAGGGAACCATCCGTGTTTGCTTTGATCCAGCCCCACTGAGGAACTTCCCACTTCACCTCAATGGAATGCAATGAGAGTTCAGTTATTGAGATGCCCAGCCCCGTTTTCATCCTGTCCAGATCAGGAGACATCTCCGCTTTGAGTGCGAATTGACTCAATTTCAGTCTGGAATCCCGTAAGGCAAGAGTGACAATAGAATCTTTTGTCCTCTGTTTCCCTTTGAAAATTCTTCTATTTCTTTCAAGCCAGACATGCCATGTGGTAGAGCATAATAGTGCTTGAAGGATGAGTTGTGGGACCTTGGTCTTGAAGGAAGAGTCCAACCACCTAATTTCAGTGAGGATTGTAGAGACTGTGCTCCTTGTAATTCCTGCTTTTGAGAGAACTGATTGCCATACAACACCAGAAAAGGAACACTGGAAAAAAAGGTGGTTGCATGTTTCTGTGCCAGAGTTGCAGAGGACACAAATGGGACTCTCCACCAAGTTCTTTTGGAATAGCCTGGCAAGGGATGGCAATTTGTTGTGGCATGCTAGCCAGAGAGTAAAAGATTGTTTGGGCACTTGTGATCTTTGCCATACCCAGTCCTTCCAACAAGGGTGCCCTGCTTTGGAGCGCACTTCCTTCCAAGCTTCAGCTAAAGAAAGGTTGCCAAACTTGCTTGGACTCCAAATAATTTCATCATTGCCTCGACCACCAATTTCAATGTCAGAGATGGCATCCCAAAGATTAGAGAGTTCAAGCGGCCATCGCCTTGGTTTATGCCACTTTCCATTGACAATCAACCAACTAACCTTGGAGTCTTTATTCAGCCCAAAGAGCAAGGCTAGCCTTTCCCCAAAATGCCCAGCTAGTCCATCCCCATCAATCCAGGGATCCCCGCATATGTTTATATTAGAGCCAGAATAGATGTTGTACTTGACCTTTGGTTTGATCCAGTCTCGAGCTGCCAGAATTTTCCACCAAATAGCCATACTCGTGGATCTCACTTTCACCTCCCACAAAGAATGAGATTTTAAGTATCTACTATGAATCCACTTAACCCACAAGCTTTCCATACCAGTAGCCACATCCCAGAGATGAACTCCAGTAGCAGCTTTGTTCCAATCCGCAATTCTTTTTGTCCCAAGCCCCCCCTTCATTCAAAGGCTGACAGATGGTTATCCAGTTGACATGGTGGGAAGCACGTTTTTGTGGAGAGTCCCTCCAAAGGAAATCTCTAATCATTTTTTCAACTTCTTTAATAGTACGTTTGGGAAGAGAATAGGCACCTGTCCAATACAAATGGAGTCCATTGAGCACTGTATGGGTTAACTCCAATCTGCCAGCTGAGGAGAGTAGAAAAGCTTGCCAAGAAAGAAGTTTCTTCCTCATTTTTTCAATGAGAGGTTGGCAGTGCAAATGCTTAAGGGATACATTGATCATTGGGAGACCCAGATATCTAACTGGAATAGAGCCTTCTGGAATACGGAGAGTATCTAGAAAACAACTTCTGTTAGGATCTGATGGATTAATGAACACTTGGCTTTTGGACAGATTTATCTGCAGCCCAGAGTCCTTGGCAAATTCATCAAGCAATGTGACTAGATTCCTTGCTGTTGAAGGGGAGGAGTCACTGAATATTAGGAGATCATCTGCAAATGCAAGATGGTTGACTTGAGTTCCCCCTTTAAGATAGGAGCCAATAGCCTTTGATTGGGATGCTGCATTTATTCTTTGTGTGAAACCTTCGAGGGCTAGTACAAAGAGGAGGGGAGATAAGGGATCTCCCTGCCGTAATCCACAGTTGGAGCTAAAGAACCCACATGGGCTGCCATTAACAAGCACTGAGAATCTTGGAGACTCCACGCATTGTTGAACTAGTTTAATGAAGTCTTCATGAAAGCCAAGGCCTCTTAGAACTGTATAGAGGAAGGGCCATCTAAGACTATCAAAGGCCTTTTTTATATCAATTTTAATGCAGGCTCGTCCATCAAGAGAGGGAAGGTTAAGGAAACGAAGCAATTCATGGGCCAATAGGATATTGTGACCAATTCTTCTCTTCTTGATGAGTGCTGTTTGATTCAGACTAAGGATTCTTTGGAGGATGGGCTGGAGTCTATTAGAGATTATTTTAGTAATCCCTTTATAAATTGAGTTGCATAGGGAAATCGGCCTAAACTTGTCCACCGAATCAGCCTCCAGTGTCTTTGGGATGAGCGTGATGAATGCAGTACTCAACTGCTTTAGCATGTGACCCGAATGAAAGAATTGGTGGATTGCCTGACAAACATCTTCTTTGATGGTTGGCCAACAAGCTTGATAGAACCCAGCACTGAAGCCATCAGGTCCGGGACAAGAAGAGGCTTTCATATGAAAAAAGATTTTTTTGATTTCCTCCTCCGTTACCTCCTCCAATAGCATGTGATTATCAGGTTCAGAAACCTTCTCGATGAAAGGCTCTTGCGAAATTGGAATAAAAGACTCTTTGTTTAAGAGATAAACATAATAGTCAACAATGGCTCCCTTGATTAGCTCAGGATCATCAGTGTACATCCCATTAGGAAGTCTTAGTCTTCGAATAGTGTTCCTTGCTTTACGATGGGCGATTTCAGAGTAGAAAAACTTGGTATTTGAGTCACCAAGTTGCAACCAATTCGCTCTTGATTTTTGTCGCGCGAATGATTCCTCCACTCTCAGAGTATCCTGGTAATCATGTCTTGCAAGAAATTCGGCTTCCATTAGGCTGGGATTCCGGGGGTCAACAACAAGAGCCGACTGAGCAGAATTTAAGGCAAGTTGGGAGACCTCCAGCCTTCTTTGTAACATCCCAAAGGTTGACCAATTCCATCGTTTTAGCTCTGTTTTTGTGTTTTTTAACTTGGTCACTAAACTGAACATGCTAGAACCATGGACTGGGATATTCCAAGCTTGACAAACTGTATCTTGAAAAGTAGAATGGCCAGTCCACATTTGAAAGAATTTGAAGGGGGAAGGACCCCTAGGCAGAGTGGGGTTATGGAGAATTTCCATGGCTGCATGATCTGATGTCCCCGGGGGTGATAATGCACAAATCCTTCAGGATATTTGCTGAGCCAAATAGAATTGACTAGTGTGCGGTCTAACTGACATGCTACTCTTTCCTCCTGATTATTATTCCATGAAAGATGATGTCCCGTAGCTTTGACATCCTGCAACCCAGCATGAGAGATCATTCTATTGAACTTGAATGCCCTTCTGCTATGAATTGGACGACCACCCACCTTTTCTGAGCCATAACGAACTTCATTGAAGTCCCCACTGACAATCCAAGGAGAGGATTGACATAGTGTCGAGAGATCAGCCAAATCAGTCCAGAGTAAAGCTCTTTGAGTCGCTGAGTTAGAGGCATATACAACTGATATCAACCACTTCATGGGCTGAACATTGGAGGTTACTTCACAGTGTAAAAACTGATCATTAGATATCACAGGCCGGATGTGCACAACCTCCGGGTCCCATAGGACCCATATTCTTCCAGCTGAGGTGGGGCTGTTGTTTGTGAGCAGGGAGAAATCACGCCGAAGACTGCATTTAACCAACTCCATATTCAAAGAATTGACTTTGGTTTCCAACAATGCAAAGATAGTGGGCTGCCTTTGATCTAGGAACCTTTTCACTTCTAGTTGTTTCACCCTGTTATTAAGACCTCTAACATTCCAAATGCACATGTCAATCATTAAAAATGTACACAGGAGGGGGGGAGAGGAAATACTAAAATGGGTGAGGGTCCACAAGGGACCATAATTCACTTTTTCAAAGGAGGGGCTTTGGAACCGCCCCCTCATTTGACATCTCCCTTTTTTGTTGCCGGACGCTTGTGCTTCTTAGTCCTTGCTAGGAAGTCTCCCAATAAGGAGCTACCTGAGTCAGCTTCTTGATCTTCATCCTTCTCAGAAAGAGGACCAGAGGCAGTTTGCCTCAATTTCTTTTTTTGCTTTTTTGTTAACTGTTGTCTCTGTGATGTAGTTATAGAATTCTCCTCAGAATGAACCTGATCACTTTCTTTTAGATGAGGAGCCACCGAGTGCTTGTCTCCATTGATAGAGGGGATAGACTTCTCCACTGGTGCACCATTGTTTGTGGGCCTTATAGATTGTGCAGAAAGAGAATCCTTGTTTGAGTCCTTGTATGGGGCCTCATGAACACTCTGAACTTCCCCACTTCCTTGCTTGGAGGACCCATCCTTGGGTTGAGGGATCTTCATAGGCTTGTCTGCTGAAGTAGTTAGAGTTGGGGTTTGATTGGTCTCCTCTCCAGACTTGTCATCCGGAGGATTGTTTTTCGCATGTGTGATGCTTTCTATTGGTTGAGAAGGCTGGTTGTTCATTTCTGAATTTCTCTGATCAGAGACCATGGTTGTGTGAGCATTCCCTTGCAAGGTCTGCTGAATCATTGCACCAGAAGCATGCAATTGCTTAGTGGGGGGAACTGAGGACTTTTGTTTGCCACACATGGCATCATCATGGCCAAAAGTTGAGCACAGAGAGCAAGCATTGGGTTTCCAATCGTACAACACTTGGAGTTATTCCTTCTCACCATTGCACCTGACACACACCCAGTCCGACAGAGTAACCCCAGCTTCAACTTCTACACAGACACGAGCATAGGAGATACGGGACCTCATTCTTGTGGCGGTGTCCAGGAACAGAGGGATACCAATAAAGCTTGCTACTTTTCCAAGGGCAGTAGGAGTCCACAAATGGAGGGGTAGGTTGGGGAACTTCACCCAAACCGGAATGGATGTAAGTTTGGCATGTTCTAATCTTGTTTCCGGAGACCATTTTTGCATGATGAAGGGGCGATTTGACATTGTCCATGGCCCTCCTTCAAGCACCGCAGCCATGTCTTCTTCAAGGGAGAATTGCACCAAGAAAAAACCATTTCCTTTCAATAGCAACTTGAACTCCCCCTTTGGTTTCCACTTTCTCTGCAGGAACTGAAGAAAGGGTGTATAGACAGGATTCTTACCCACAATGTACCCAACTACGGAATTAGCCCACGCTTCCAGGGCTTCCTCATGATCTTCCTCATTGATGTCTGCAAACTTCTCTCCATGTTCAACTTCAGGGACACAGAATGGAACGGGAGCGTGCCTGACTACCGCCGGGGGCTTGGAGAAGAGGGAGTCCCAGCTTAGTGGTTTCTGAGCCACTGTAGGAGGTGGGGGAGGAGGTCCTCTGCTTTTCCCCCTTTTGTTGGGCCCAGTTGGATTTTCTTTTGGACCTCTGCTCCTCCCTCTATTTTGAGTAGGGAGAGGAGGGAAGTTCTCTGCATTTTTGGAATGGATGGGGGCAGTGCCCGCTCGAGCAGGAGCAGCAGCCACAGATGGGGAAGGGGCTATAGGAGAGGAGGTTGAGGGTTTTGAAGTGGAGGGTCCATGGAGTGCTGAAGAAGGAAAGGGATTTGTAGAAGATGAAGGTGGATTTGAAGAGAGCGGATTAGAAGGTCCGGCCACCTCCAAAGGAGGGTCGGGTTCCACCGAAGAGATCGGCGACCCCGCCGGCAAAGCCGGCGGCATAAAGCGCCGAGGGAGTCACGGGTGGAAGGGTTTCTCCGATGTTTTGATTGCATGTCTTTTCTTTTTCTTTCTATAGGTGGTGATGCCTCCGTTTTATCGGCATCGGTGTCACCCGCAGGAGACTTTTCCATCCCGGAAGGGCATTTGTCTTCTGAAAGAGAAATCACTGGCACTGGGGGTGAGTATGAGAGTATGTATCTCTTCGAAAAAGCAGAACACAGTCAACTCATTTATGTTAAGAATATATCTTCTGAACATGTCATTCCGGGCCTTAATTGAGTTCCATTCATTTTTAGTTGTTAAAATTTACTTTCAGACTTTTCTAATAGATTCTTATGATTGAATGAAAATGAACGATATCAAGAAGAGGTTTCGACTAGCAATCGTGCATTTTACTTACTATTTTTTAGGTAACACTTAGCAGTAGGCTTGCGATTTCACCTATTTCTTCCTACATCAAAAAACATTGGTTTTTCCTATTCATATTCCATTTCACTTCTAAATTTTCCATCTCTAACCTCTTTTTCATCCCACAATAGTATGTCATTTGGAAAGCAAATCTGCTAAATGTGATCATTGGTGTAGAATCACAGTGCGACCTTTATGTTTTATCACTAAATTTATGTGTTTATAATCTTAAATATCAATAAGATTCCACTTAAGCATGCTTACAAGGTGTGAGAACCATGAAACTTTGCACAGCCACCCCCCCAAAAAAAGTAACTTTTGTATTTGATGTTATTTTGCACAGTGGTGTATTTTGATGTTCTAGAATCAAGTTATTTGTTTGCCTTTTTTTAATAGTTCATACAATATAAGATATTGTTGAATATAAATTATATTGGAGGTCGTGTCTATTAGATAGCAGATGTCCTGCTTGTCAACTTCAGTCTTATTTATATGTTTACTGTGTTGTTATCTTTTTTCATAAATATTGTATCACATGTTGAGGCATTGTGATCATATTTATGTACAAAATGTAAGCCATATATATCTGCATCTTATCTCCTTCTCCATCACATTAAAATTTCATTTGGATATTAATTTCTGGGTTCCCAAATAAGTAAAGTCTCTCTTGTGGTAGATCTGGTGGGAGTCGTTGGTCCAGTTCAGAGGAAGCCTGGTCGTGGTGACACAACTTTGTCGATGAGCTGCTCTGACAAAATAGCCCGTTGGAATGTTGTGGGAGTTCAAGGTTTCCTATTTTCAGAATCTTTACAGATTAATAGAACCATTTTTATAGTTTTCTTTTAATTATAATGGGGAAATTCATGACAGAAAATCCAGTATCTACTCATTGTGCCAATTGGAATTGACAATTACCAGCTTTTATGACCTTTCAGAATATTTTTTTCTCCTAAATGTTCTGAAACCAATCAGCTCATTGTTATATTCCTCCACTCAATTACATAGGTCAGGCATGAACATTTGTAACAAATAAATGTTAGTGACAATGCCAATATCATAAAGAGAAGTGAGACTGAAGATTCACTTGCAAAAGAAATGCAATGTAAAGGACAAATAGCTATTGTATCGCAGATTTACAGTTTTTTTGGTAAAATATTGCAGATTTAAGTTGATAGATACAATTATACTGTCAATTAGGTTATTACTCACCTCAAAACTATTATTACATCACTTTATGGTTCTAATTTTTTTTTTCCTTGTCTTTAATTTATGTATGGAGATCCCTCGTCTCCTGATGTTCGGGGCTTCTTCAGTAATAAGATTGCTTCTCTATCATCTATTAAAAAAAAAAATTATTCTCTTTTAGCATTATTTACTTAGACCTTTACGAACCCTTTAAAGACAAAATATTTGTTTTTGTTTTTGAATGACAAAATATTTGTTTTATTCTGTTTCATTTGGTTTCTAGATAATCTGTTCTTTTTTCTTTTTTTAAATAAGTTGATCTGTTCTTGACATGGATAGCTGCTGAATGCAGGCATCATCTCGTTTGTGACAGGAGCACTGTTTTCTTATTTTTAGGAGCCAATCTATCATTTAAAATGATATTTGTTTCACTGTTTTATTTCATAGGTTTCTAGTTGATCAAAATACTGATAGCTGAAAGCCGCTATTATTTCTTTTGTGACAGGAGCATTACTTTCTCACTTCCTGTATCCAATCTATATATCCTCCATAACTGTGGGAAGGCCTCCTGTGAACACTTCTGAAGAACTTTCCTTTCAGGTTATAATGGAAAGAGCTCTTTGGGGCCGCATACTTCCACTACATAACAAGCTACCTAGCCCCTTCTATGTGAATAAGGTGCACAATCTTTACACAATTCATATTAGTCATTAAAAGTGAAGTAGTAGATTCAAAATATAATTTACAATGCCATTCACAGCCGTCATTGTACGAGGCACCTGTCCCACCGCCAGAGTTTCAGCAGAGCCACTCTATTATGCCTAATTTAACTTGCGGGTATCTTATGGTTTGTTCTTTTTACCCCGCCTTTCTATTTTTAGATTTAACATATAATTAATTCTTGTTATTTCCTTAAGCACATTGAAAATGCGATATTTAATGTCATTCTTTTAACTTATAGGTATTCTATATGCTGGAATAAACATGGCTTGCATGAGGTTATTCTTGGGACAACTGGCAGGAAGCAAGGTACCTCTTCAAAAGGGGCAATATACCCGTCTTCTCAGTCATCTTTATGCAAGTATGATAATCCATCCCCAGTTAATGTTTCATTGGTTGTGTATGTTGCCTATGAATCTATTCTGATACCTATGATGCAGGCTTGCAGCCACAGCAATATATCTAGAACTCTATAATTTAGTATTTTGATAAAGGAATTAGGTCAAGGAATTAGACCGATGCATTGTCATATTTGGACAGCAGTTGGTCATGTCTCAGAATATAGCGCCATGTAGTGTCCGTGCATAGGTTGTTACATATAATGCCATGCACATGTCTCACACAAATACAAATTAGGCACTTCTTCCACAGGAAGACATCCTTTCTGGCTTTTTTGAAATCATATATAGTGAAAACCCCATTTGCAGTCTGGCTGATCATTATTAATTTATTTAATAGTCTTCTTTCTTTATGTTTGTGAGGGAAGGTGATTGAAATTCTACCCTTTTTAAAAGAATTTTGTGAGGAAAGGTGGGTGCTCACCACCATTAATTTTTACTACAAAAATGATGGATTCACCTGCATAGAGGGTGATTTAAATGCCACACCTCCAAGAACAAAATGAAACTCCTCATACCTTACTGGCAGGAAATTTATCTAAAATTTCTTAATTATTCATTACTTCTATATATTTTGTTTCTTTCTATCCTTGAGTGATAGGAAGCTATATAATATTTTCTATTAGCATGGGAGCTGCCCTATTACCTTTTGAGTGCACATGCTATAATTCAAATAAGAAATCATAGGCTTTGGAAGTTGATTTCATGCATTCTCTTTTTAACAAAATTTATGCATGTTTTTCTTAATGCTAGGAAGCGGCTGATGGAGTTTTTCCTTTCATTGAGGCACACAAACATCACTGGACATCAAGCAGACTCTCTTTCTTATTGGGAATTAAAGGTTATATCTCATCTCTTAGTAGAAATATATGAGTTAGATCCATGTTGGCATGTTTATACAAAGAAAAATAAACATTATCATTGTATCTCCTTCACTCATATTATGTCATCATATTCATGTATCAACCTAATATGCAGTGTTTGAATGATGGAAGAAAACTAAAGGATCACATGTATAATTAATATGTAGTTTTATTGTTGATGACCATCACCTTGAGCTTGCCTGATTATTTTGCTCACTCAAATCATCTTCAAAATCTATTCTACTTTGATACGTGTGTCACCATACAATCTTTCGTCATAATAGATATTTTAATTGCTTAATACATCTCCAATTCACAAGGTGCCCTCAATATGAGTGGATCGATGTCCTCATTGACTGGTATCCCCTTTGTTGAACTTTAGGAAATTGCATTTGTAATAAGATCTACAAAAATGAGAGATGGTTTTTTATTCAGGTTTGTAATAGGTCATTCGCTTTTTATACTTGGAATAAGTTGAAGTGATTCAAACATTCTCTTTGCAGGTCATGGCCCAAGAATACAGGTCAGCTCTCGTGATCCTTAAAAGTAACCCACCTTTCAGCTACTGGCTTCCAAAGCCTTTAGATCTGGAGTCCTCAATTGCAAAAGTATGTTAAAAGTTCTGTTGGAACCCCTTATTCGATCATTTCAATGAATATTTCCTTGTTCATTAAAACTTACCCCTCATTTTTCAGGTAGGGTATCAAAATGCTTAATTGAGTACTACATGTTATGCTCTCAGATCGGCGGCTTTTAAGTTCGGTCCTATCAAGGAAGAAGGCATGCTAACCATTACATTCTTCCCACAGTATTCACTAAGCAAGAGATTACTGAATTGCTATAAACGAAACTGCGATGGGATCAGTGATTGCTATAGAAAAAAATCTGTTTATTGTAGAACTGGCATATGGAATCAGCTTTTGTTTTTGAAGTGTGGCTTCCCGTATGTTTTTTACTCTCCTTGGTGGATTGCTGTAAAAATGAGCTAGGTCACGCTTTAGATGGGGACAGTAAGTTGAAACCATCCTGTTTTTTATACTATTAATTAATTAATGTTAGGGAAAAATCCATATAACCCCCTGTTCTTAAATTCATATACTTAAATTCATATAACCCCTTGACTTTTCTTAATATCCATATAACCTCCTGAAAACATCTAGTAAATTAAAATAATCATTTGAAAAAAATTTACATTTACAGATGATGAATATTTTATAAATATTATGTTTAGTTAACCCTGATAGAAAACATAATATATCAAAAAAACCTATAATGTGTTAATTATGTGAAAAATCTTCTATAAATGGTGATTTTACAATTTCAGATAGAGTTTTATAATATATTTAGAGAGGATAAATTTAAATTAATCATTTTCATAGAATTTTTTTACATTTTTAACTCATTGTAGTAATTTTTTAGTATATCGTGTTCTTAGTCAGGATTAACTAAACGAAATATGCTTAAATTATTTATCATCTATTAACAAAAATTTTATTCAGGGGGCTATTTGAATTTACTATGTGTTTTTAGGGGGTTATATAGATTTCAGTGAGATTTCAGGAGGTTGTATGGATTTTTTCCCTTAATGTTATTCAAGATAACACAAAATTGTTAAGAGTATCTCCAATGTATATGTTAGCTAAACAAGATGTTAAAGTGCCATGTCAACACTTTATACCTCCACTACACACTCATTTACTACATTCCTATTTAATTGGTTGTTGTTGCTCCAATGGACTAGCTAAATAAACTAGCCAAACCAATAGTGGGTCTCACCTCTCCACCCACTCAACCTCTCAAATGTATTTTTTTATTAATTTTTTAAGGAGAACTATCACGTGGGGGCCCACATTTGGCTAGCTAAAACACTAGCTACAGTTAGCATGAAAGATAACATCTGACACGTGGAGCCCACATTTAGCTCCCTCTTAACATCTCCATTGGAGCAACATTTTTACATGTTATGTAAAATATGACACTAACATGTTAGTTAACATATCCATTAGAGATGCTCTTTTAACATATCCATTGGAGATGCTCTGATACGTTAGCTAAACAAGATGTTAAAGTGCCATGTCAGCACTTTATACTTCCACTACACACTCATTTACTACATTCCTATTTAATTGGTTGTTGTTGCTCCAATGGACTAGTTAAATAAACTAGCCAAACCAATAGTGAGCCCCACCTCTCCACCCACTCAACCTCTCAAATGTATTTTTTATTAATTTTTTAAGGAGAACTATCACGTGGGGCCCACATTTGACTAGCTAAAACACTAGCTACAGTTAGCATGAAAGATAACATTTGACACGTGGGGCCCACATTTAGCTCCCTCTTAACATCTCCGTTGGAGCAATATTTTTACATGTTATATAAAATATGATAATATCATGTTAGTTAACATATCCATTGGAGATGTTCTAAAAAAGCTAGAGTTAAAAAGTAGGATTGTGGAAAGTCAAGATTAGGGGAATACTCACGTTCCTGAAAGGGAAATTCTGGTGTCGGTGATTTCTTATGCAATGGATACATATAACGCATAAAGAGACAGAGCACTTCTATTGAATAAAATAGTGGGACATGGTCTCCTATGCAAGTAGGGAAGGGTCTTCAACAATTAGAGGAATATTTTTTTTTATTTTGTAAAGAACAACAAAGGAATATTGAATTAGTCAATTGTGCAGGGTCATGTTCCATTGTCTTACACACAAAATCCTGTCTCAATGCTCATTCCATATTGATGTATCATTCCTCTTTAGAGAGATTCTGAATGTTGAGGTATGTTGACGTATTTTGTTGAATTGTGATGTATTACAGAGATTTGAATTCATCGACCCATATATAGTCGAGGGGTACATAATTGGTTCGACATATATGCGGTTGAATATTAAGAAATACATCGACAAATATATTATGAATTGGGAAATCATCCAAAATATGGACTTTCTAAAGTATGTCGACAAACAACCGTTGATATTTCCAAACACAATCGATGCGTCGAATGGGGTGATATATAAAACAATGCGGAACGTGTAGGTATCAACAGAGTTAGTGCACACCTCGTCAATTGGGAGGCGGTATGCCTCCGTCGGAAGCTCGGCAGATTCAGGATACCCGACTTCGAGGCTACTAACAATGCCCTCAGGTTGAAATGGCTATAAAAATGGGGAGACAATACAGATACTCGGGGAGCAGTCCAACAACAGGCGCGCTTGGGGTGG
Organism: Acorus gramineus; assembly: GCA_030737835.1. Taxonomy (NCBI): domain Eukaryota; kingdom Viridiplantae; phylum Streptophyta; class Magnoliopsida; order Acorales; family Acoraceae; genus Acorus; species Acorus gramineus. The sequence continues at coordinate 11,857,230 of CM060857.1, forward strand.
CTTCCCCGCGACCTTCATGAAGGATGACTCATATAGTGAAAGGAATCTTCTCCTTGGCCGCCGAGTTTGAAGTTTCGGTGGCATGGGAGGTGGGGGACGGAGCTGGGGTGAAATTCTGGGAGGACGCCTAGTTCGTGTGGCCCCCCGTTGCAGTCTAGTGTCCCTCTAGCGTTCCGGGCGGTAGCATACAAAGAAGGAAGCGTGCTAACCTTTTAGAATCCAAACAACGTCTGCTGGGAGGTGCCCTCTGCTCAGCCTAATTCGATGGAGGAGGAGCTCGAGTTCATTGCTTTACGTGCCCGTATACAAGGGCATCACACCGTTGGAGGGGTCCATAGATAGGCCTGTCAACGGGTCGGGTCCGGGGCCCGACCCGGATCTGATTACACGTGTAATATACCTGACCCGATTTGGACCCGACCCGAGTTGGACCCGACCCGGCGGACCCGAACAAACAAACGGGTCGGGTCCGGGTCCACCCCGCCCCGACCCGGTGGACCCGAGACCCGATTGTTTTATTAAAATATGCTCATATATTATAAGACCATCATTATTAGTTGATACATAATTTTATTTCTTACTTAACTTATTTTTGTATCTACATGTTCATAAATCATAATCATAACAAGCCTATAAATCGGTTTGTTTTGGACAATTAACTTATTAGCTTTTGAATTTGTATGATTAATTAGTTTGTTGCATGATTTATGTTTATTATTTAGGTTAATATGTTAGTGTTTATTGTTTTGAATGTTGTTTAGGTTAATATTGTTTTGAATGTTGTTTAGGTTAGTTATGTTTATTATTTAGGTTAATATGTTTTTTATGTTAGTGATTATTGTTTTGGATGTTGTTTAATAATTCATTTACTTCTTTTGAATTGTATAAAATTATATTCAAACATAGTGTCATTAACAATAATGTTTTATTACAAAAAATTTCAAATAGAATGATAAGGCAAACAAATACATGAGCTCTTCTCTCTTTTTTTTTTTTTTACCCAACCATCCGGGTCGGATCGGACCCGGACCCGACCCGAGTCCGACAGGTCTGGGTCCGGATCCACCCGACCCGACCTGGACCCGTTGACAGGCCTAATCCATAGATAGAAGAGTGCGGGTGCCGAACCCAGGTCTTGGGTTCTCAGTGCGTCGGGCTTATGATTGGTGGCGTCGAGCAGTGGAACCTAATGTGCATGTACAAGCCAAGGCGTCGACTCTTTGAAACCTTTCAGTACCGTTGAAAATTAAGGGATTCCTATTGTTGGTCTTGCAAGAGCGTCTGCTTACAAGGGCACTACGGGTGAGATGGCGACCGCATGAGTCAGAAATATGTGTGTTGTGTGAGGTGGACCGCGAAACTACTGAACACCTGATGTGTTCTTGCAGCTTCACGCGCCGATTGTGGGAGCGGTTGGCAGCAGTCGTTGGCCTCAGCGTGCAGTTTAATTCAGTGGATGAGATGTGGGAAGCGGGCAAGCAGCTGTGGGATTCGGCTGGCAGAGGAGTTGGCAACACAGTGGCTTTATATATAATTCCGGCGATGTCATGGGTTATTTGGAATGTCCGCAATGCGGCAGTCTTCAGAGGATGCAGGCTGCTTATGTGGAGAACGCGTGGGATGATCTTGTTGGGCTCATAAAATAGTGGGGTTGAACCTTAGCGGGAGCTAAGTTGGTTGGCTTCAGAGGGGGTCGACTTATTGTCGAGATTTAGTCCGAGAGGAAGACCGATGCATTGCTAGCGGACGGGGCAGATTTCTCTTCTGCTGCCTTCCAAATAGCCCCTCCCCTAAGCCCCTCCATCTAAGTTTCTCCTTTTTTGCTTTCCTCTTTGATGAATCTATATTTTAATCTTATCTTCAGAATTGTACAACAACACTTCTTAATGAAATCGGTTGATGGAGTATGCATGTCTACCTTTCTTAAAAAAAAAAAAAAAAAAAAAACCTTCTTAATAAAATCATGGTAGAAGTTCTAACGTTCACTCAAAAAAACAACTGAAGTATATTTCAACCATTGCAGTGTCGACGCTAGCATGTTGGTAAATCAATCGTTGCGTTCGATAGCGCACACTCAAAAGATCAACACATTAAATGAATGTGTGTATAGATCCAAGACATTCGATAAACAACTGTCAACGTTAATCACCAAGTACATTCAACATATATATTAAAAAAAAAAAAAATTGCATTCAACCATAACAACCATGTTTCATTACATTCAACCCATGTTGGAAACCAAAATTCCAGTTGTTCAAACACATTCAACCGAAGTATAAAAATAGTGCATCACTGTTGTTGGGATCAGTTATGAGAGCACGGCAAAAAGGGACACTCGCGGCGGTGGACAGTGGGTGGAGGGGACAGGGAGCGGGGTCGGACGGCAACTGGGACTGCATGGTTAAACACCAACTATTTATTTGGAGATGGGGCTCTATATTGTAATAAAGTGGTTATGTGGGTTCTCTAACGGGGTGGGATTCTGATTTAGTGGGGTGGATATAAAAGCACTTATTTGAATAAGGTGATCTCTGTGCTTACAAAAGCTTACTTCTTGTCATCCTTTTTATCACCTTTCTTCTCATCTTTCTTCTCTTCTTTGGCAGGTCCAACAGAAAGTATGTCTACATGTCCTATTTTCTTCAACTTCTTCGCAATTGCGACAGTATCCATCTCGCCTGTGATTGTCATCTTCTGGTCCTTCAAATCTGCGGCGATAGAATCTATGCCTGTTGGGGAAAAAAAATTCATTCAGAAGTCTCGAATTGATGAAAGAAAACCACATCATAGACATTCCTCTAGACTGAGTTGTTGAACAGTCATGTGAAAAAGGATTGACAGCACCTGCAAATGAATACAATGGTTTGTCTGAACCATCACTCAGACACCCATTCAAGTGATTGATTAGTTATCCACTTTGATTTGTAGAATTGTAGTGTAGAAACTTACTGAGACAGTTTATACACATGAAACTGTGTAAAGTTGCATACTTAGTAAGCACATGAGGCCAGGTAGGTTGTCCACATTGGCAACCGACCCCAAAAAAAAAAAAAACTGATCAAGTCATTGCATTCAATTTGACACTACAAATGTTAGCCAATGTCATTACCTTGGTCCAAGAAGACAGGAGTAGTTTGTGTTTTATTGTGCATGCATGTGATGGTTCTTGCCCCTGCCATTACCTAAAATAAAGTATACCAAACCCCACATGCTTTAGAAAGATTATTCCCTCAATTACATAGGACTAAAAACCCTTTCCCAATGCTAAGAGCAGAGGCGGCCCAATAAATCAAAATATGAGCTGGCAAAGACCAAGTTGTCTTTGTCATCCATCATTATTGATAGTTATCTTTCATGATAGCAAGATATCTAAAAAGTATGCTAAAACTACAGGAAAATGAATAAAGTCCAATAAATGAAGAGGATGGGTGGAAAGCCTATTACACCAACAAGCAAATTACTGAGCATCATCAACCTTCATAACTTTCCCTTGGCTTTATTATTTCCTCCATTTTAAGTATTCACAAAATGTTATCAACAATAGCATGAACTATACCTATGAGAGCAGCCCCCCATGGGTTGGGGCTCGAACCCATGATTTATTAGATGCCAAGTCCCGCTATACTAGGCTACAATGACAAGACGATTCTCATCGAGTTGGATCCGGTTGAGATTCCAATTTGATACCAACATAACAAACTCCAAACAAAAAATGAGAAGAGAAGCAATTAGTATCATTACCATAGATCTCAGCAACAGCCTCCATAGCTTTCTGCTTACTCTTTGAGTCGACCATCGCGGTGAGCTTCAGCACCACCTTTTGCTGCAATTGCAACCATTTGAAAAGTCAAAACATTAAAGGAGAGTCAGAAAAAAAAGAGAACAAACAAAAGGAAAATTGAAACATCAATAGATGTGAAGAACCTGTGCCATCTGAGCAGGTTAGGACTGGAGAGGAAGAGATTGAGCTGAAGATCTCTTTGTGGGTGGTGCGGTTGAATGAATCAGTGGAGATGTGTGAGAGAAGGGAAGGGGTTTGTGCTGTTTATTTTGTAAGGTAGGGGACAAAAGGAGCTCCCGATGGATGCCAGGTTTGAATGAATGACTAGTTTGGGTGGGCGGCTTTTTGGAAGGCTCTTCGTTTGACCGAAATAGATACACATAAAACAAAACAAAAACCATAAAACACTACACTCGTAGTCCGTGCAGTAATTTTGATTTATTTTGAATCTAACTATTTATTTAAGCCCGTTTGATTGCACGTTTATGACAGTTTTTGTTTTTTTTAAAATTAAACAATTAAAACCGTGCAGTCAAACGGAACAGCTTTATTCAGAATCGAAAGCTGAATTTTTTTTAATTTCATCTCGAAATCCGTGTTTTGAAAAACTAAAAAACAACGTTTTTTTTTTTGTTGGAATCGATTTTTTAAATTGAAATGCAACTTTCTCTACCAAACATCAACTGCTTTCAAATATTGATTCCTGAATTAAAAAAAAAACATCCCAATAAAAGTCAAGGTCTAAAATCATCTTATAAAGCAGCCTTATTCCAAAAGTTACTTTTCAATCTGTGTTTCCAAATGGACCCTTAATATGATATATACAGTTTCTATAAATATATGTATATATACAGTGTTCTAAAATGCGAGATACAGTTCGCGTGTGTTTGAGGTACTGTACAAAGTATATGCGGTGTGCTAGAGTATATGCGGTTCTATAATTTTTTATTAATAAAAAACATATGATATTATGATGATGATTTATAAGCAATTGATAATAAGATAAATATTAGAATGTTATAAACATCTAACATTCAACGCCCATCATTTAAAGGACTATGTAAAATTAATCATAGAATATAATATAAATACAATCAAATAAAGAAAGAACACAATTTACAACCAAATAACTTGTTTTTAGCCAATAAAATAAACCAAATAAGATGGCATGATGAGTCATCTTGTCACAATTATAAACCAAAGAAAATAAAATAGTATAGATACAGGTGTCACTTATACTTCACATTTACAAACCAAATAAAATAAAATAGTATAGAAACAGCCAAACAAGTGTCACAATTATAAATCAAATAAAATGCAATTGTGTATATATATATATATATATAGAGAGAGAGAGAGAGAGAGAGAGGAGAGGCTAAGAGAGAGAATGATAAAGAGAGATGGATAGACAGAAACAGAGAGATGAAGGAAGTCGGCGCTGAAGCCTCAAGCCGCTGATGAAGGAGGAGTCGGGGTCCTCGGGGAAGATACAAAGAAAGAGACGCTTCGTTCGGATGAAGGAGGCCCTTTGTTGTTGTTTTTTTTTTTAAATTGCCCAAGCGGGCGCACATGCGGGATCGGGTCACTTATGAGGGCCCGACCCGCATATACACTGATTTTCAGAAAATCAGTTCGGTCTCCTGACCGAACTGTCTGTGCGGCTGTACAACCCGATTTTCAAAACATTATATATATATATTATTAGTATTTTTCTTTTATCAAATATTTCATTATTGATAGGGGTAAGACTTGAACTCAAATACCTTCACCGAACAGAGAATATATGTATATTCTCTTTAGATATGTATCTTCACCGATTTTTACATCCTACTAAAAGGAGGTTCGATAAAATATATGTATCTCATTAGAGATAGTTTATTATTTTTCAAATAATTTAGTAGACATATAATGTTTTGATTTTTGAAAAAAAATAGTTTATTATTTTTCAAAAATTAAAAAATGTAACATCTGAATATCCAGTTGAATGTCGCAAACACTATTTAAAAATTTCCTCATATCATATTGATAATCATTCAAGTGAGGGACTAGAATAGTTTATTAATTTCTTATGTAATCTAAAAAAACTAAAAATAAAAACAATGATTAAAAAAAGATAAATAATAGTATCGCATTTTCATTATGGGTAATGTTATATTCAGTTCCATTTTCAGCATCAATTTCAGTTAACATGTGTTTCAAATTTTTTTAAAATAGTGTACATCATCTAATAAATTTTTATAAAAAATGAAGGGATTTTTAGTTTTAAGTCCTTACAACTGCTCTATTTGGCTATCGATTCCTGCATTCTTTCAATTTCTTTTTAAATCCCCACATTCAAAAGGCACTTACTCTTTTAATCCCTACAGTGTATTTCCGTCTAAAAGAGGTTAACAGAACTTTGAAATACCAAAACTACCCCAGCCCTAAAATAACCTTTCGTCTCCACCAAATACCTAAAGTCCTTTGTCCCCACCAAATCTTCTCCAATTGAAAGTGAAATCTTTCATCCCCACATAAAATACCAAGCCTCATCTGTCCCGCCCTCCGAAATCAAAAGAAGCTGACGTGGGTTTGGAGGGATAGTGCAACTCGGTGACTTTGTGGGTGTACCTTTTTTTGTGGATTTGTTACTAAGGCCCCGTTTGGTTGCGCGTTTGGGTGCGCTTTTGTTTTTTGAAAAGCTGAAAAACTAAAATCGTGTAGTCAAATGAGGCAGCTTTTTGCAGAATCGGAAGCTGGATTCCTTTTAATTTTTTCCTCGAAATCTGTGTTTTAAAAAACTAAAAAACAATGCTTTTTGGTCGGAATCGATTTTTTGAATTGAAAAGCAACTTTCTTTGCCAAACATTAAACTCCTTTCAAATATTGATTCTTGAATTAAAAAAAAGCATTATAAAAAAGTCAAGGTTTAAAATCATCTTAAAAAGCAGTTTTATTCCAAAAACTACTTTTCAATCTGTGTTTCCAAACGGACTTAAGGTTCAGTTTTTTATGTGAAATCTGATATAGGTTTTGGGTTTTTTTGGCAGGCTACGATGGGGGATCTGTTGGAGGTGATTCATGCTCAAAGTAAGCTTTGGGAAATGTTTGGTTTTTTTTTTATTGATTTGTTGGGTTTTTGTTTCCTTTTATTTTTGAAGATAGTGATTGTGGTGGGAATGGGTTATTTATCATTGAATGATGAATTTTTTTGAACATATTAGTTGTTGGGTTCTTTGCATATTTTTCGGATTGGATGCATAAATTGATAGTGGGTTTCATATAGTTCAATATTTTTTAAAATTAATTTACATACCCATGAAATGAAACATGTGACTTTGAATGGAATTAGTGCTGAATAGTGTAATAAAGCATCTTTGCATGATGGGATTGCAGAAGATGATGACTTAACCAACTTTGTTAAGTAACAGATTTCTGGAAGTTTCTCCTTCTTGTGCATTTGTTGGTTGCTGTTCATTGAGGATACATGACCATGTCGTTGATATATTTAGGCCTAGAAACTGAGAAAGGAAGCACCAACAGTTGTCCAAATAAAATTGCTCGTCTCTTCCTCCTGTTCTCCTCACACCATCTCTCTCTTTTATTTTTACTTATTTCATGTTTTTCTATCTTCCCGTTGCATCTTTGGACCCCTTGTAGCTGTTTCGCCAAGTTATAAAAGGTCTACTTATCCTCAAAAAAAAAAAAAAATCAGGTTAGTTGAACAATTACGCATCCTAATAAAATCATATAGCAGTTAACTATGCATGGATGAACTAACATAAAACTCTGATAGTCCAAAAGAGTTGAAGTAACTTTGCTTTGCTTCTGAGCATGTGTTAAGTATTCCTTTTAGTGCAAATCATTCCTTAAGATATTGTATTTGTTCATTGGCTGACATTTCTTTTTGAGTTTGTTGGCTGACATTCTTTGGTTTGATAGGTGTTGTCATGGATGAGGCACCATTCAAAGTGACTTTTTATCACGGGGGTTTCTGGAAAAATACAAGAAAAGGGGATCAGAAATACATGTATGCAAAGCAAAAAACAATTCTCATGAATGCAAACCATAGCAACATGATGACTCTAGCTGAAGAAGTGATCTATGTTTCGCAGTGGGCTGCAGGACATAATGTTCTTTTTTACTTCAAGGTTCCAAGATCCAATCCTCCAAAATATGAGAAGCTTACAACTGATGAACAATTGTCAAAGTTATTTAGAGATAACCATGTTACAAGAAAGTTCAGCATTTGGCTTAGTGTGGAAGAATGTGGCAGATCTATTATGGCTCCAAAAAGATTATCTTTAAGGCAAAGGACTGAAAGTTATCATAGACAATCATCTAAGCCAAAAGGTCCTCCAATAGTGGTTAATTTAGATGCAGATGATGAGGATAATTGTAGTGGAGAGGCTGAACTTGATGAAGAACTTGGTGAAGAACCTACTGATCCTCTTGCTATGAACCTTGTTGATACTCCTATTATACCTCCTGTTGGACCACTTGCTGATGCTCTTATTTCTGTGGGAATTGGTGATGATTATGAGGGAATTGGAGTTAATGATGATGGTGACTGGGAACAGAGCATTGCAGGATACACTTTGGATAAAACTAAGAGTTGGTCAACCTCTTCATTTGGAGATTCAGATCAAGTGGAGACATCTGAGAGTTACCACAGTGTACCTCCAGGTTCAGATGACTCAATGTCTGAGGGTATCAATGAGTATGATGGTGAGTATATGGAGATTGACAAAGAGGCTCCACAAATTGCTGTGGGGGCAACATTTAAGAATGTTGAGGAGTTTAGACTGTGTTTACGAATGCATGCAATATCCAAGGGAATTGAGTTCATATTTTTGAAGAATGATCTCCTAAGGGTTACTATTAAGTGTGCTATGCATGAATGTCCTCGAAGAGTGCACGCATCCCGTCTTCAAGATGGTGTAACATTTCAAATCAAGACATTGCATGATGAACACACTTGCATCAATGTAAAGAAAGTTGGCAGCAAGATGGCATCGTCAGCTTGGATATGTGAGAAGATATTGGACTCTGTTAAAAGCAACATGAAGAATGTCACGCCCCGGGCGTCCCCGAGACGCGGCAAGTGTATATAAAATATCAGAATCTACACAGGAGGTCAATAATATATCATACACAAGCTACTAGAATGACATACAGACAACAAAGCAGGGCTGACATGATATATACACCAAATGCGGATAACTAAAGACTGAATCTGTAATCAAAACACACTACAGACTCCATACATAATCACATGTCCTGTGAGAGCCAATATACATACAAAGACGTCCAAATACAACACAAACGCGTGCCCAAGCACGGAAAATAATACATACTGGTACAAGGGATGCTGATAGCCTCAGAAACTCGCGGGACGTGGCGCTACTCCGCTACTGACGAAGTCCCTCGGGGAGCTCCTCCTTCGGATCCGACTCAGATGACACTGAAGAAAAATATTATGCGAGGGGTGAGCCACATGCTCAGTGAACGGCACAACCCATGCATCACAGACAATATTGACCACAACCAGATATCCTTATAATCCACAATTCATATTACTTAATCCACAAATGATAGCACAACTCAAAGCCGTGGGTTGCTCAATCACCAACCCACTACACCCTCACCCTCACCCTTCAATGGGCGACAAAGGATATTGGGACTGGCTACACATATCCAGCGGGTCGCTTCCGCCAACCCGCCACACCCTCACCCTCACCCTTCAATGGGTGACATAGGATATTGGGACTAACTGCACCAAAAACCAACGGGTCGCTTCCGCCAACCCGCTACACCCTCACCCTCACCCTTCAATGGGTGACATAGGATTTTGGGACTTACAAGCATCCAATCACAACTCCAGTGGTCGTTCATCGCCAACCCACTACACCCTCACCCTCACCCTTCAATGGGTGACATAGGATTTTGGGACTGACTAGGCTGTTGGTTACCCTTGGTCCACCGATAGTCTCTCCTCCACTCCGTAGGCCGCCTGGTCTACTCCCACATTCAGCACAGTCCGTCCTAAATCAGGAGGTGCCTACTGATGGGAGCCCTCTGTCAGGAAGGCCTGTCTAACGCTGGGGTAGTCTCTACCGGATCCAACGAAGGGAACAGAACAGCCTATCCATCGCATATGATCCACTTGGATCCGCAGACAGCACATTATAACAACACTAATGTTCTGAATTCCTCAGAACCCACCAGGGCGCATAACTACGATGCGGGGAACATGCATAAGGTTATAACAAGGTGGAATATCATTGGGGGAAAGAAACTCGGGAGGGCAGCGTGAGTTCCCGTTATAGGACACCCCGACAACCAAACAAGGAACACGGTGTACCCTAACCCGGGTCTCACCGCTGTCCTCGCAAGGCCCCTCCCCTATAATATTCACTATAACATGCAATTTAACAAATACTAGCATTTAATTTAATAAATAAACTAGTAGGGCACATGCATCGGTCGGGCTTCCTAACATGGAACCAGGGGACATGCTGCATGGCTCATACACATCCTAAGGGTGCAAGTCCCTAACATGCAGAGTCTAGGGTAACATGCATTCTACATTTAAATCATACAAACATGGATTACATATTACTGCTGGTTAATATACATCCATGGTACCCCAGGAGAGGTCGGTATACGCCCAAAATGCGTATAACGCCTCTCTACTGGGTTGGATTGTCCCACTCACCGGAAGTCCGGGTCGTCGCGCGATCGTCCGTCTAGATCTGCAAGACAGACATTCAATATGGTGAGAAATAACACAATTTATACATAGAAATACCCAAAACTTGGATAAGCATGCATACGGGCTCGCACGCATGCGAGCACGCGCGTACGCACGCGAGTCCGAGTGCCCCGACACCTACCCGAACCCTCGGGCAGCCATTCGCATGGCCCCCTGCATGCGCACGCACGAATGCGCACGCACGCACACACCCCGGCACCATCGGCGCACTGCCGCGCGCTTGCCCGCGAGCCCAGACGCGCACCCGCACGCATGCGCACGCTCGCGCGCGCCCACGTGCACCGCGCGTCCAGCCAGCGCCCCTCGCGCAGCACCCCGCGCACTGCCCCAGCACGCCCCAGCAGCCCCAGCACGCCCCAGCACGCGCACGCACGCGCATGCACGCGCGCGCGCGCCTGGCAGCACGGCCCCAGCGCGCCTGCCAGCCTGCCCGCGTGGCCCGAGCACCGCTCGCCTGCACGCCCGGGGCACTGCCCGCCTGATGCCCGAGCGCCCCTGCACCCCCCGAGCGCACGCCCGCGCGCGCGCCCGCGCGCACGCGCTTGCGCGCCCGGCAAACTGGTGCCCTGCTCCCAGCCTACCCGGCTAGCCCTGCCAGCCTAGCACCCGACTAGCCCTGCACGCCCAGCACCAGGCACGCCCAGCGCCAGCCAGAGCGCACGCCCGCGCGCACGCCCAGCGCCAGCCCGAGCGCACGCCCGAGCGCACGCCCGCGTGCACGCCCTGCCAGCGGCCCTGCCTGCTGCGCCTGCGGCTGCTGCGCCTGCTGCTGCTGCCCTGCCATCCTGCCCGAGCCCGAGCTCCTCTACCACCCACCTCCGACCACCACCTCCGACCGCCTCCCACAGCCCTCCGACGGCCACCCACCGCCGCCAACCGCCTCCCAACCACAAAACCACCCCCCTAGCATACATCTATGCAAGAAAAAGAGGGAAAGGGGGCTTACCAAGGGGAGGAGGGGAAGTCCGGTTGCTCTCCGCGCACCGAAACCTCTCCCAATAGGTTTCCAACGCCCCGATCTACCTCCACCGCCGAGATGGCTCAAAACAGAGGAGAAGAGAGGGCGGACGGACGGGCAAAACTCGCCGGAATTGGGATTTGAAAACACCGGAGTGTAGATCGGGTCCCGATCTACACTTCTCGTGCTTTAACTTTTAAGTTTTGAGGGGTCTAAGGGCCTCAAACGGAAGAAAAACGGAGGAGAGGAGAGAGAGGGCTCAAGGTAGGGGATGATGAATAGTGCCAGGATATTTTTAGATTCCACTTATATAGCGGGCGACTTAAAAACCCAGATACGCTCTGAAACTGTAAAATTTCGGAAACGTTACCGGAATTCAACGAAATTTTCGTGAGAGGTCTAAAATGGCACCAGGACACCAAATATGCAGTTAGATTTTCAATCGGAGTCCTCTAGCTCAGGACGATAGCTAACAGTCCAAAAATTAGCGGTACCGATCGAAAAACCGAAAAAAACGAAAAACTGCCAGAACGCTCTAACGGTTACCAACAGGCTAAAAAGTGACACATATATAACAGATATACTTGCGGTTGTGGGCATTGTTGGCATCGTCATCTCCAGGAGGAAGCAGGTGTCGTCGTCTGTGTGGGAGTGGTGGGTGTCGTCATCGTCTTCAACGTTGATGTTACCGTTAGACTCTTTAATGGAGGAAGCCACGATGGAGAAAGAAGGGTTAAATGTTACTGTTAGAGTCAAATTTTAATAAAAAGAGTGATCAAATGGTAGTTTGGACATTTTAAAAATATTTAAAACTCAAAACTAATGGGGAAGGGAATATTCTCTGCATATTCTGACGGAAGTTCACTGTAGGGCTGAAAACAGGAAGCACCATTTGATTGTGGGGACTTAAAAAGAAATAGAAAGAATGTAGGGATCGATAGCTAAATAGAGCAGTTTTCAGGGATTTAAAACTAAAAATCTCAAAAATGAAACATATACTCTAATAAATTACATGGAAAAATTTATAAAATATATATATACATATTTTTTTTTTTCTGAAACATATAACCTTTTTAACATGAATATAATGCAAATTCGATCGAGCAATAGCGGACACATAAAATAAACTGAAAAACAAAGAAAAATGAAAACGTAATGATATCATCAAAATAGTAAAAAAGAAATACAATCTCGTATGGTTCTACTTCTTTCTCCCATAACAGTATATAATGATAATATTATTATATATTTTGAAAAAGGCTCTATATCAGACTCCAATAAGGCGCTCCACTGTTTCTCTTTGTCACTAGTTTTGTCTGATTGCATTATTCACATGGGACAAACAGGTTTTGGTTCCATTATATTAGCTTTCAGGCTTGTAGGGTAGGATCAGGTGATGACATCAGGGAATTGTTTGTTTTGGGTTGTTCTGGGAAATGTTTTGAGGGTGCATCAGGGACTGGGACGCTTCATTATAAAGGTGGAGGAGGTGGCATTCAGAGGTGGGAGGATATGTGTCATGAGGTAGTCATGGGGTACGCCTCCTCACCCCTTCTGTCAGGTTAGATGTCTCTTCTAAACCCGGGGAGCGAGGGGGTTTTATTTTATTTTATTAGATATTTTTTTATGCGTTCTAATCACCCTCTTTTCGGAGTTTGTAATTTGAAATAAAAATAAAATCAGGTAGCAAACATTTACTTTTTTTTGAAAAAAAAAAAAACAATTATCTCTCGGTGATAACGAAATATTCATAGTCAGTTTTGTTGACTCTTTTTGAGAAATTATTTTTAAAAACCTAACTAGTGTTCTATTAACATTAATATTGGATGATATATGTGTTAAAGAGTATCTTCAATATTTTCTCTGTTTTATTAATTGAATGTGTGTGTATATATATTTTAATTTTGTTTGTTGGTTAAATTTTTTGTATCAATAAGAGAAAGATATGAACCAATGACCTCTCAAGTCTCCATGAAGAAATGAACCTTTTACAAACTATTAAAACATGGTTAAGTAAATAAAAGATATATGAATTGGCTATTCACGAAACAAAAATACGTAGAGATTTTTCCGTCAATCATCTTTGCAGTCATCTGCAATATTGATTATTTTATTTTTTTTATTTTATTTTGGACAAACTTGTAGTTATATATTCTCCAAAACGAAAGGGTTGTTTTTACAAAACAGTATACCTATACTAGCTAATAGAAATATAGCATGTGGGAGTACTGAGAAGAAGAACAACTTTACTGGATTGACGAATCTGATCTGTTGAGAAGATGGCCGAGGCTAGAGTTGGACTCTATGTCCTTAAGACAATAATCGTCCCGCACTGGTGCTCACGGATCTAACGACTGTCTCCCAGGATACAACGGCGAACTCCTTACGGTAGCAGCACTTCAGACCGTAAGGACAGCGAACCAACTCTGTGACACCCTCTCTCTGTTTACTGACGGTATGTATGCACTCGAATGAACTGGACTGAAGACTTGAATGCACCCTTAGAATGTCTATTGCAGTGAATGAATGGATGATTTACAAATGCAAACTTTGGTGGGTTTTATAGAGTAGAAAAGTTGGTTGAAAGGACTCTTGGAGGAGTCCATTCCTCTGTTTCAGTTTTCACCGAAACAGAGTCTAAGGCAGCCCTCCATTCAAAAATCCAACGGTCAGAGTAACCGTCGATCCGACGGTCCAGATTTCATTTGATCAGAATGATCTCCACCGTCCGATCTGACAAAAGGTCCAAAAAGAAAAGGCTCCAGCTCTAAAACGCCCAATACGCCCCACGTGTGCGCATGGAAAGATCCACCATAGATGTCTACCAAAATCAATTCACTAGAGTACAAAGAGCTTATCTTATAAATCCTCAATACTTTTCCCTTTTAACCGATATGGGACTATAGCTTTTCTTTCTTCCCCAACCACCAAACACTTTCATCATGTTATTTGGAGAACTTTGAATCCAATTTTCTCATTCACCTAAAATTGGTTTTGAGAATGTAAATAAACTACGCTCATTAACTCAACGAGAGGAACGTAATCCAATGGGTTTAACCCAAACTCATTTTAACCCAAAATTGGTCAAAATCTAAGTTTTTCCTACAATTAGATGGATAAAAAAAATGCAGGAGTCATGCAATGCTATAAAGCTCTTATGCTAAGCCTCCGTTCGATAACATGTTTAGATATTATCCTATTTTTTTAATAAAGCAAAAATCACAAATATGTTATCAAACACTTTTCAGAAAAAAGCGGATTTTATTAAAAAGTTGCTTACATGGGTGTATCTTTAGTTCATAATATGTATGTTTTTAATACATGAGTGCATAGTTGCAAGGTCGAATTGATGCAAAATTTTGTTGTTCATCTTGAAATGAGCATTCTGAATTCAATATTTTACTCCAACAGTTCTTTGTTGTCAACAAATCAAAAGTCTGTTAGTAGATATTCAATGTGAAACTTGATGTTTAAACACAATCATAAAACCTGTTATTTATAGTATCAAGACTTTTTAAAACTTCTTACCAAAAAAATTAAGACTTTTAAAACTTAAAAACTTAATACAAAAAATAATAATACCCAAAAGATTTGTATATGTTTTGAGCTAACAAAAGTATAAAACAATAAACCTGTTAAAAAAATGAAATCAAATGATTAAAAAAATCTTTTTAATGATTAAAAAAATCTTTTTTTACGGAGAGAGAAACTGTTTTTTTTTTTAATTGGTAATCAAAACGTTTGTATTGCTATAAAAGATTTACAAATACACAGATCTTTAAATGATGCAAAATGGGAAAGAAAGAGTGTAAGGGTGCCACAAACACAGCCCCTTGTCCTACTTAATCCCCTGTTTTCATGAAAAAACTAAGACTATGAGGGTGTTTTATTCCCTGATACGTGTGATCCCTTTAGCTTGTTTGTTCAGCTCAAGAGCTTCGTCAATCTCATTCCAAAGCTAGTGAGGATGATAAACAGTTCCCCCCCTCATCATTGGTATGCTGCGAGAATATCAGCCGGAGAGTTCCCTTCCCTATGTATGTGTGTGGCCCTCTAGTCTTCTAGCTGATTAAGGAAATTATGGGTGGTTCGAAGTGATCTTATCACAATCCATGGGAACCCCTCTTCCCTTCAGCCAAGCCAGTGCAGTAGTTGAATCAAATTCAATCCACAATTTTTGGACCTGAGTCATGTTACACAACTTGACTCCCTGCTCAATGGCTTTAAGCTCAAGAAGATTGATGGAAGGAAGGTCAAGTCTGCTAGCTAGGCCAATGAGAAAATCTGCATTATGGTTTCGAATGAGTGCCCCATAGCCCCCTCTATCTTCCGCTAGTGAGCCATCCTTGTTGAGTTTCAGCCAACCATCTTTAGGATGCATCCATTTAACAATTGAAGAAACCCTCTCCTTCTCAATCGTATGGACACCAAAAGCTTCTGAGATTTTAAAGAGATCAGGAGTAGGACTGATTTTGAAGACCCCATATAGAGTACTAAGCTTTATGCTGTCCTTAATTCTCCTCAAGGTGACCATTTTGTGAGTTTTTTTTAGCAGAGAAGACCCTGTTGTTTCTTTCAGTCCAAAGGAACCAAAAAGATGTGGAGAGTAGGATGTAGGCAAGCTCTTTTTTGAATGGATCAGTTATATACACTATCATCCAAAGGAGCAAATAGCCCAAGCTTTCGAGGGAATGGATTTCTTAACTGAGGGTCTTGGAATATTTTTGGAATGAGAATAAACTCCCGGATAATCTTGGATAGAAATTTTGTTATGTTTAAAAAGCCCGGATAACCCCAGATAAAGTATGTCAGAATAAACTTGTATAAAGTGGTATATGGATTCCAATCAACCCCTAAAATAAAAGTTATCCCAGGTTATTCCACCCAAAGAATATGTGGGCTCACTGTCAAATCAACTATCATTATTTTTTATCTTTTATAAATCCTTATCCATATTTTATTCACATTTTACTCAAACAACAAAACATTTATTCTTACGTTTATCAACGAGAATAATTCAAAACACAATCAAACAAAAAATCATTTTATTCTTATTTATACTCACTTATGCTCGAATAAATGTATATCCAATAATAAATTCTATTCCGGTTCTAAAAGGGGGCTTAAAAGGGTTAGCCATCTAAAATCACAAGTTTTCCCCGAGCTTGGATAAAGAAAACTGCCGATTCCCAAACGTTCTCATAGTACACCCTAGTGTTTCTGAAAACCCGATTGTCAGTACCCAGTCGTTATAGTGGAGAGTCGAAGCCTATTTAAGTAAACCCTCCCGGTCCCCGGACCACAGAAAGTCGTCGTCTTCCACCCCAAATCGCCATTTAGGGTTTCCGACATTTCGCCTCCGGTTCTGCCGTCCTCCGTCACCCACGGTTCGTTCAAAATCGAATGAAAACCGACACCTTTCATCTTACATTTCCATTGTTGTTATTCTATTTGTGTTGATAGTTTTGGAAACTTTTTTTTTATTGCTTCTTTTTTGGTATATTGAGTTTTTCCTCCCTCTCTTCTTGCATTCCATATAAATGCGGAGTTCATATATTTATTTTTAAATTAGAATGAATTCAAACACAAGAAAGCTATGATTTTTTTCTATAAAATTTTCATACATTTTTTTGTTTCAATGAAAATTAATTGTGACATAGTATTAATGTGAAATATATATATTTTTTAAATATACGCGAGGAATGTATGATATCCCATTCGAAGATCTTTTTGGTCATTTTCTTTAACACGTCTATACTCTTTTTTTTTGGTTGATCGACCAAAACATGATAAGTAATGATGATATTTAATGTATGCAGTCTGAACCAGAGAGAGTCCCAATTCAAAGCGTGCGCCTTCAATATCTGTGTTTATCTATTCCTCTTTGATATATTTAGCTGAAGCTTTAATGGCCACTAGAGATCGAGAGCCCTCCAGAGCGACCTCCTTGACATTCCTCGAACGGTTTGGTAGAGCCTAATATTTCACTCCAATGCTCTCTCTTTTTTTGAACTGGAACTTTTTGATGGTTCAATAACTAGATTTTTAAAATTCAATTTTGCAGGTTGGGACCTGTTATTGGGATCTATTGCCGCTTTTTATGTTCTTGCCGTTCCATACACTAAAGTGGAGGAAAGCTTCAATGTCCAGGTGATTATCAACTAAAGAAAATTGTTTTTAGCCAATCTTCAAAAAAAAAAAAAAATGTTTTTGTCCGGCCACAATTAATGAAGCTCTGTTACTATTCATGTTTTGTTGTCTTATTTGATGTTTGTTCGATTCATTTCATTGGAAGGCGATGCACGATATCCTCTATCATCGTCATCATATCGAGAAGGCAAGGCTCCTTTTTCTGTACCTGTTTTCCTTGTATTTTTTCCCCTGTTCACTTTTTTTATTTATTTTTATATAATATCACAGTATGACCATCTAGAATTTCCAGGAGTCGTGCCCCGGACCTTCATAGGTGAGTTTCACATTCATCTATACATGCATCATTTTATCTGTTGTAGTAATAAAATTCATTCAGGTTCAATTGAACATAGTCTGGCAAGTGCTTTGTTGGTTCTCTGTGTGGCAACATAATCCAGTAAGTGTTAAGGATTCTCTGATGCACTTTTTTTTCCCCTTAACTGCACTCACTGCTCAACTGATTGGTGAGTAGATCTTTTAGCTTGAACATAGGTTGATGGTGCCTGATAGGTTAGACCAATCGTGTGGCTTTATCAGTTAATAATAATAGTAATAATATCAGCATTGAGCATTTGAGGGTATTATGTTCATGGGGTAACGAGATAATGCATTATTTATTCTATAAAAAAAATTCAACAATTGTTGTTCTCTTAGAGTAGAAGACGAATTTAGTATCAATGAAAGCAGGCACAAAAACGTTCATGTATTACAGAATCCTGCTTTAGATCAGCCGATGAGGGATTCTTGACATGCAAATGTCATAAATTGGTTGCTTTTATAGCATTTTTATGTCATCAATCATCAAAATACCGTGTCGCTCGAGTGGATTGTGTGGATAATTTGATAGTTACCAAGGGTACTACATCAGCCAAGATGCTTGTCTGGACCCAATTTCTCCTCATACGTCTAGGTGAAATTATGTGTTTAACATTTGGGATGGTGTCCTTGAAAGCTTGAGAGCATGGGCGAAATACAACTTGGGGGACCTTAAACAGAGATGGGTGATTTATGATAGAATAATACCTGGGGTTGTAGAGATGGGTGGCCCTGTGGGATCTGTCTTTTTTTTTTTTTTTTCATTTTTTCTTGACTGATGGGAGTTGTCTGATCTCCTAGTCTGCTTTTTGGAGTTTCATCCTGAACTCAATAAATTTGAGGTGGTGCTCCCACGCTTCCTTGCTTAAAAAACTTACCCTTGTAAATCTTCACAGTTAGGTCTAGGTTTGACCATCAGGTACATTAAGCTGCAAATTGTGTTCATGATTGAATGGCATTAGTGTTCTTCAGGTGTTATTCGTCAGATGTGAAGTTTCTTCATTAATCTGGTCTATCCATAACATCTTTGAGCTTTGATGAAATTCTGATAACGTTGTCTCTTATCCATGACTCCATGATAGACATATATCTGTATATTTTGTACCTTGTACTTTCCCTCTAGCTGCATTCCCGTCCTATTGTCATTGTCTAAATCTTTTACATATGGTTATGTTCAAGTCAGTATGAATTAATTTCCCTCTATTATTCTATCCACACAGCCAAGCTATGGTTCTTGATATGACTCGCCATGCTTGGCATCTCTCATGCAGGTGCTCTTGCTATATCTCTATTAACATCACCAGCTGTTCTTGTGATCAATTTTTTACATCTACCCAAGGTCTATGCCCTGATTGCAGGTTAGCATATTTCAATTTTATATAAATATTTTTGGTGCAATACTGTAATTCTTTTCATATGAATTGTGATGTCAGCCGTTTTGAATATAAAAAAATCTGCTACTTTGTCCTGGGTCTAAAGAAGTTGAATTATTTTATTTTCTGTGATTTCTTATGAATCTTTTGCTTTATTGTTTATGTAGTTTCATAATAGATGGATAACATGAAATCAACTACTGCCTCTGTTACTGTAGTTATGTTTTGTTATCATGTATTCATGACACAGAATATCTGGTTATTTATGCATAACCATGAAGGCATGTATCATCAATATTGTGTCTCCTCCAATTCCTATTTACTTTGTACTAACACCACATAAGAAAACGTTATCAGATACTAGTAGCTGACTTTTTCTGGGGTAGGAATCAGCCTCTTTAATTGCCTGAAATTGCACCTTTGCATTTTTCCCCGAGTATCATATTTTTTTTGGGGATGGGGGAAGGGGAGGATTTCTTCCCTATCATTTTTGCAAGATGAGCAAGATAGGCTTGATGCTCATTTTCTTGAATGATTTTATAGATGTTTTTGTTGATCGATGTGTTAACTGGGCTCTAAAGCATGAGGTTTGTTCAACTAGGAGATGAAGAATAAAATGGTTTTTTAATTGTTTGAGAGAAAATTAATACATATATAGAGAGAAAATGTGCATCATTATCGTGTGATCTTCACAAATATGCTATTTTTAATGTTAAACACAGCATGTTTTATGCAAGCAGCACTGGAACTTCCTCCGTATAAGTATTTGTCCTTTCATTCATATTACATGTAGATTTCCTTGATTGTTCTTCAGTATTGAATGAAACATGGCTCAATATTAATAAATCTGTAGTAGTCATGTCAAGTTGGAACGCTTAGAAATTTGTGTTTCCTGTTCAACAGTAGTTAGCTAGTGTAGCTTATAAAGAGAACAATTTATTCATATTGCATTATCCATGTGAACTTGTTACAAAAAAATGTTACAGAAAAATCCAAAAAACTTTCTTGGGGTCTCCTTTGTAGTTTTAAGGATCCCTAATTTTCATCTATATCTATATTAGTATATCTTGTCTTGCAACTGTGGGATTTTCCATTCCTTCTGATGTTATTTTGCTTGGTTTTCTGCAATTTACTTGGAAGTTGGAAAGTGCCGCTTCCAATCCATATAACTAACTTCTTTGATGATTGTGATGTCCAGTTCGTTTAATTTTAGGTGGCTTCATATTGGCAGCACTATGGTATTTCCGTGTCCAGGTATGGACTTCCATTTTATTTTTTTTATTCACATGCTTATTATATGAGAAAACTGGT
Organism: Acorus gramineus; assembly: GCA_030737835.1. NCBI lineage: Eukaryota > Viridiplantae > Streptophyta > Magnoliopsida > Acorales > Acoraceae > Acorus > Acorus gramineus. The sequence goes on from CM060857.1 coordinate 11,877,914, forward strand.
CATTCAAGAAGAGAGAACCAACTTACCCATTCCTTCATCTAAAAAAAGGAAAATAAAATGAGAGAACCAGCTTTTCCCGGACTTCCATTTTATTTTCTTCACATGCTTATTATATGAGAAAATTGGTCATTCAAGAATAGAGAACTGGCTTACCCAGGGCGAGGGAGAGGGAGAGGAGATTCCATAACAATTATGATTGGTAACTTGGTTGCACACTTTGAGTTGGTGTACATTGCGGGTTACGTTGGTGTGTCTGAACAAATCTTGCTATATTTATTATTTTATTTTTATCTTTTAATGTTATACACTCTGTTAAAATGGAAGGAAAAGCATGAACTTCACTTGAACTCGTTTTCTCTAACTTGGACAAGAAGTTGAAAAATGACCCAAATGAGGTTGGCTCTTTGGCTAGAGCCATGGGTTTGATCCCCAAGTCTCGAGATCGAGCCCCCCAACCTTATCTCATGCACAGGATTTGTGAGTGATTATTTGTTTCCTTGTTTTCCCAACTAATTTTGGAGTTGCTTGTCACCAAAAAAGAAGTTGAATAAGTATTCTGTTCTCTTTGTTTATTGTTCATATGCATAGGTAAAAAAATAGAGATTGTTGACTCAGTGTTGCTTTTTTGCTGAATATAATCTGGTTCCTCTAGAAGTTTGGGTTCATTGTTAAAAATGTGTAGGTATTATGCTTCAGTTGAAAAACTTTTCTCTAACATGGACAGGAACTTGGAAAATTGTGCTGTTCTCCTTTGTGATGATCCATATTTCATACAATTGTTTACCAATCATATGTTCATAGGCCATCACATGGTCAAATAAGTGTTGAGATTTTTATTCTATATGTTTATATTGTGTGCTGCATCTTCTAAATTTGAAGAAGATTGAGTTGATTTCTTAATTGCCTGCTATATAGTTTCTGGTTGAAGAATACCTCTTTTGTTGCTCACAAGAATTGAACCTCATAAAAGGTTAGGAGGAAATTTGGTGGCCAAGTTGAAGCTTTCTTTGTCATATTGACAGCGCTGCAATTTCACTTGCTGTTCTATTGCACACGCCCTCTTCCAAATATTTTTGCTTTGGGCTTAGGTGATTGTTTACAACATTAATTATGTTGTATTTTCACATTATATCAGTAATAATGTTAGTTGCATGTCAGATTACTTTTCCCAACAGCTGGGTTACACATCATTGTTTATTATCTGTAATGTTGTGCATTATTAGAAATATAATCTCTTCTCAAGGAAGAAGAAGGATATACAGGAATTGTATTCTGGACAATGTTATATTTTCAATCTGAATTGGAATAACCTGGTTGGTCCCTGAAAGGTATCTGTAGTCCAGTTATTTTAACTGTTGAACTATATTAGACATGATCACATGACAGAGAATTTGTAGCAGTTTTTTTTGTGTGAAAAAGGGTTTTATTTTTGGAATATAGCCCTGAAATCTTGTTGCTGAGAAATGCCTAGTGTGTTAAATTTAGACGTATAATAGATGGACAACTGAACCATTTGGTGGTGGCAAGTTCAGGAGTAGTATCTTTTCACTGACATAGGGAAAGCAGGTTTAGTATTAATGTTAACAATTGATTTGGATTTTGGAAATGATTCACGAGGGGATATTCTCTTTTAGGATGTAAGGGCTTTCCTTCAGTATCATTTTATAAATACAAACACTGATGTGTATATGGATTGACAAAAGGTGAAAACACGCCATCAACAATTTTATTTAGCAAGGTAAGCTCCTACATGGAGGGAGAATAATGCGTGACATCCAATGGATAAATTCAAAAAGAACAAAATTTGGAGATAAGCAATCTCCGTAGCCGTAGGACCGTAGGCATACATGGGTGAGAGATTTACCCAAACAGTAAATACTATAATGGCAAATTCTCATAAAACCTGTATTTTGAATATAAATTTGGAATCAAATTTCCTGCAATGACCTCTCTCCAAATCTATCCTACATTAGTTAGATGTGTGAAACATATTTACATCCAGCATGATGAAGACGGAAGGCAATATCTTGATTTGGATAATGATCTCCTCATGTCAATTTTGTTAAAAGAAGACATTTATTGCATTCCTTTTTTTAGAACAATTTGATTAATAGGGGTTGGACCCATAGCTCAATAGTCAACCAAATTTGTAACCATGATGTCTTGGGTTCAAGTCCCACCATTTACCAATAAGAAAAAGTTGATTAATAAGTCTTTTATTGGATTTTTTATGGAAATAATTTATGTCATCTCTAGTATTACTGTGTTATTCTGAGATTCTTATGAAAATTGTCATGAAAAATTTAGAATTGTAAACCTTAGATCATTTTAAGTTGCACTTGATTGATTTTTTAGTATTTGTATGCAGTTATCTTGGCATATGCTTTTTGGTTCAAGGGAAACTCTGTGGCCACTTTGCAGTTGCTGGTATGTGTGGGTGAATTCTTTTTGTTATATTGATTAATCATCTGACTGTTTGTTTTCATTTTTTTTTCCTGAAAAACTTGTATCACTTCTTTACTAGAGAAAAGTGTAATACATTAGTACCTCTGTAACACCTTTGGTCAGAACCGGGATTGAAGTTCAATTGAAGTTCTCTAGATGCCATGAAATTGGGTTTGTTGTTACTTGGTACTTGTAGATATAAAGGTTCACATTTATGATGGTATTATATGTTCCTAAGTTTTCAGAGGGCACTAATGCACCATTTGGAATTTGCGTAGGCCACGATATGGAAATGGCATTTATGAAGTTGCTACATTTGCTGCTGTGCTTCTGTACTGAAATCTATTTGAATTTTTCATTTGTTGTTAGTGTGGGCAATCCTTTTATTAAATTTTCACCCACTTGGGGCTGGTTAATTCTTTGTAAGTAGAGTGGTTTACATGGTGGGTTTTCCTGCTTTTCTTCCATTTTCACTAGCAAGTTACTATGGGTAGCTATTAGCATAAGATGAACTTTCAACTCTTAAGCTTTATCGTAAACTTGCTATCAAAGGAGAAAGAAGTAGCTACCTTTATCTTTGTGCTGGAAATAAGATTACTGGTAGGGGTGCAACTCGGGCGGGTTGAACCCGACTCAACCCGACCCAACCCGGTCCATGGGCGGGTTTGGGTTGGGGTTTTTCTCTTTCGGGTTCAACCCGACCCGAACCCGAACTAACCCGAACCCAATTCGGGTCGGGTTCGGGTTGGAGGGTCGGGTTAGGCGGGCTCAACCCGAACCCGGACCCCAGTGTATGTTAAGCTAAATTATATCATGCCATAACAACTTACCCATGCCTAAACCCTAAAACACAAATCACATTTCCTCCCCCTTACATTCCAGCCGTCACACCCTCGTCGACCTTTGCCGATCCGTGTAGAAGTTCCCGTTCTTCGGTGGGCTTGAACCGGATCCTCCGGCGGCTCAGACCGGGCTTTATCTGCTCGATACACAAATGGTTTCGGTGAAGATGGAGGAGAATCATCAGCAGAGGCAATATCTCGGCCTCCCGGTGGTGGGAACGTGTGGACGATGATGACCGACTTATCGAGATTCACTTTTCTTTGATAAGTAATCTATTGTGATTTTGTATTTCTCATGTTTTAATGATGATCGAAAGCTGAGGAAGATTGATCACTAGAAGCACTGGTAGGTTGGACTTTCTTTATTCTTTAGGTTTACTTGTGTTTGGTGATCCATTGATTTCTACAATTTTTTTTTTAATATTTATTGTTTCTTTTTTCTTTTTTGTTTGAAAACTATACTGTATTTTTACAGTAACGGGTGTATGAGTTCATTTGGTTTGGATATCTAACATGGAGAGGTTTTAAATGTTTAGAAAATAAGGAAGAACCAACTAGTTTTGCTTTTATTGTTTCATTAGTTGTGCAACCCGAGCCTGACCCGAGCCCGACCCCAACCCGATCTCAACCCGAACCCGACCCCAACCCACGGGTTGAGGCCGGGTTCGGGCTCGGGTTGCACCCTTCGGGTTGAGACCGGGTTCGGGCTCGGGTTCGGGTTGGACTCTGTGCATCGTGGGTTGGGTTTGGACAAACCTTCAACCCGACCCAACCCGCCCGAGTTGCACCCCTAATTACTGGCCTAAAAACCATAAGCACACAGCGATATTCTGATCCTAACCTGTACTCGTGATTGATTTGTTATTCTTTTATCTGAGCATTTTATAAATTTTGCTCTTTGCTGCTTGGCTCTCTTATGTAGTTGCCTTTAGTGAGGATTAACACAATTGTAGTTAATCTCCTAGGGGATTGGACACATAACTCAATAGTTGACAACATAATTTGCAACAATGAGATCTTGGGTTCAAGTCCCACAACTTACTAAAAATATTGTAGCTTATCTCCTAGTACATGAAAATGACATTTGGTATGTTCCAGAGAACTGATGCTTTTGTATGATGTGTTAAGACTTATGAGTGCTACTAATAGGGGAAAATGTCATGTTTATTTTAAGGGAAAAATTCAAATAACCCCCTGTAAACTAACCGAAATCCATATAACCCCTTGACTTTTCCTGAAGTCCATGTAACCTCCTGAAAACACTTATGTAAATCCAAATTACCCCCTGCGTTAAACTTCTGTTGACAGATAATGAATATTTTATGAATATTCCGTTTGATTAACCCTGGCTAAAAACACAATATATCCAAAACCCCTTACAATGTGTTAAAAAAGAGAAAAATCATATATAAATGATAATTTTACCTATTTGAATAGATTATAAAACCTTATCCGGAGGAGTAAAATCTTTAATTACAGATGATTTTTTGTATTTTTAACACATTGTAAATCATTTTTTGTATATTGTGTTTTCAATCAGAGTTAACCAAACAAAATATTTGTCATCTAAATTTAACCTAGGGGGTTATTGGATTTACATAGGTGCAGGGGGTTATATGGATTTCAAGAAAAGTCAAGGGGTTATATGAATTTTGGACAGTTATAGGGGGTTATATGGATTTTTCCGTTATTTTAATTGCTCATGTCGCTGACGATTCTGTCTGCACTTTGCATTTTGGTGTTCATGAGAACTAGTACTTCTTTGTTGCATCAAACAATTCTTCTTCATGATATCCTTCTAATTTAAGTTCAATGTGTACATTTTATGCATGACAGATATTTGCTACAACAGTATTTAGATGCGACACGTTGTTACTACTGGGCCCAATTGGCCTGGAGCTTTTATTGGTATGTTACCTCTACGACCTTCATTTATACTTATTTTAGAAAATGTTGAATGAAGTTTACAAGTTAGCTCTGCTTGCTGGTTCAAGTATGCATTGTGCATGTCCTTTATTCGTTTCAAATATCAATTGTTGAATAAAATATCCTGATCTATGCTGAATGCTTGCTTAATTGTTCTTGTAATCTGGCTATGATCTTTTTCCTGTGATATGCTTTGGAAACTTATGATAGATTATCATGTCTTTTTAAGTGTGGAAACCAACTTCTATTTTCTAGGTTGGATGCTATATAAAGCAGGTAAGTCATTCAACAGCCAACAGGTATCCTATGTGACATGGGAGCAGGAAGTATAAAAACCAAAGGAAAAAGGAAAACAAAACATTATAGTTCCACTCTTCATTTTTAGATTCTGCTTCCTGGTCTGCGGTTTTTCTCTGAGAGTGATAGGGAATACCGGAATACAGGTATCCTACGATACTTGAATAAGAATGAAGACAACGCCTTCTCAGAAATAATGTTACTGCGAGTCCACACAGGGCTCCTTGAATCCACAAGGATGAAGAGAATAGACGAAACGACACCTCCGCAGAGAAAATAAATCATATGAGTCCACGTAAGCCTTGAATCCAACAAGGATGCTCCTTTAAACTCTGAATAAAATTTTATTGATCAAAAGATTGTTTAGAAAGTTGGAGAGACTACTCCTTAAATAGACTAAAAAAGAATCTAAACTACCTAAATCATAACCAACTTATCCTAACATCCAAAATAAAAGCAGAAAATCATATCCTAATTATATCTAAATACAGCTATAAATTTTAACTAATCCTAATTATTCATAAAAGATAAATAAACCTAACAAATAAAATAAAAACTATACATTATACATAAGCATCCGTTTGATGGTCCTCTGTGCTGATCTAACGGTCCATGGATGCGTTGCATCAAAATCTTATCCTACTACAGAACATTTGCAAGATTATAATTAGAATTGGATTTGTTCTTGAGTTAATGTGTAATGTATTGTTTGATATTCAATCACTGTTAGAGTGTAGCTTAAACTTCAGAACCATTAACCAATAAACAGGTTTCCTAATGGCCAACGTCTTATCCAATAACTTATGCCATACATTTTCTTGGCACCACATACCTGGATCCTTCATCTTGGGTGCCATACGCATATGGGTTCCTTTCGTATCTGATATGATACTCCGAGAGTATCCTTCGTTTTAGTTCAATTTTATTTTTCAAAATTATTAGGATCCTGTAAGTGTTCTCCATAATATCCGGCTAACATAGTTTGGCACCATTGCCATTGATAGTGGGTTAATGTTAGGTGCACAGTCAAAAACCTTAATCAATCTTTTTGAGGAGCTATTTTTATTTTTTTGACTAGTGTTCTATAACCAATTTTATATTGATGGGATATGATTTTCTGTCTGTTTCAGTATGGGTTTTTACATTTTAGTCATGCTCATCTGCTTATTAGGTTTCTGTTTGGTTTAGCTTGAAAACAATGTAAATACTTTCTATATTTGTAATTCATGATAATAAGCATTTTCATTCTTTGAGGTTGATTTTACTTCCAGTTGAAATAATTGAGGGCATCATACCCGTGCATCCCTTTCTATAAGCTGTTGGGGCTGCTGTTATATAAGATATCATGTTATAGGTGGTTTGTTGTCGTTTGAAATTTAAATTTGACTATAAACATATTTCTAGTTATGCATGATGATGTAAAATTGTTTTAATGTATTTGAATTAATCAATGGCAGACCAAGTCAATTTCACTTTGGGAAGCGATAAAGTGTGGTTGCTTAACTGCCTGTTGTTGTATAGGTTGGTAAGCTTCCTTCTGCCATTATGCAGAGCTATTTTCTCGTAGGAAATACTTACTAAAATTTAATGATCAATGCATTGTGTTCTACCAAAAATTTGTTTTCACTGCAGGCCTTACCCTACTGGTTGATACAATAATGTGGCGGAAGTTACTTTGGCCGGAATTGGAAGTCTTTTGGTTCAACTCTGTTCTAAATAAAAGTTCTGAGTGGGGTGTATCCTTTGTAAATTGCTGTTTTAAGTGATTCTACCATTGCAATATTGTTGTCCAGTTTAGCTTATTACTGGGACCATTTTAAATGTGGGTTTGCAAGCCTACATTAGTGTGTGGATATATGGTTTCATGTGGAGTTTGTACATGACATCCATGCCTTCGAACATTTGTGGTTGGGTGCATACATGTTATGAGATGGTTTCTTCATGTCATGTACTCATGTGATTGCTTGCTGCACCTTTTCATGTGTGGGTAAGGGAACATGCACTTGCCTTTGTGTGCATATGTGAGTTTGTGAATGCGTATGGGGATGATGATATGTCTAGTTTTTGGAACATGTGCATTGCCAAGAAGTTGTTTGTTCATGGTCTTCCCTGGCTGGATGCTTTGGAACTTTTGAATTTGAAATAATAGACCTCTGGAATTTGACGCAATATTCATCTTGCATAAACTTTCACGTTATCTTTTTACTTCCTTTTTTCTTCTTTCATGAAATGGGTCTCGTGCTGTTTCTCCTTGATATTTTTTGTTGCTCAGACTCATGCGTTCCATTGGTATTTCACTTCTGCAATCCCTCGGTCTTTGCTTGTGGCATATCCTCTCTGTTTGGTAAGTTCAGGAATTGATGCATCGAGCACCCTCTGGTTTTTCTCCCTCATGTTTTGTAAATAAGGTCTTTTTGAATGATTTCTGTATTACTATTTGCACTTATTGAAGTTTCTGTTGAGCTCGTCGGGTGTCCATCTTTTTGTCCACTTATGTGTTCACTTCATGATAGCCTTTTCTTTCAGTATGCCATCTCATCTGCAAAGTCGTTGGGCATAGTTGGGGGCATATCTGAGATGCCTGGGGAAAAAACTCAATTTATATTGTTTGTACAACTTCAATGTTTTGATTTTCTCACTATGTTTTCCTGGCAAAGAAAATTAATTTCTAAAAGTCAAATTCCATGCATTTTTGTGTGTATCTCCTGCACATATGTCTTGGCTTAAAACAGAATAATAAATAAAATTGCGCATGTATGCACTTATTACTGCATATCTCTTATGATAAAATTGCTCTATTAGTACAATATTAAGCTGTGGTGAAGTAATGTAAACTCCAGACATAAATATTGGCTTCTGTGTCATTTATGTGTATATATATGAACCCCTCTGGTGACAAACTTCTTTTGGTTTTACTGATAATTTACTGACTTGTCTTTAAGGCAAGCCTTGGATGTGCCATGTCTTATATCTACCATCGTTTTCCGTCAATCCACTCATATGTTGTCCCCATGTATCCATTGCAGTGTAGAGCACTTTATCCTGGATTTTAATGGTGTTCTTGGATATTTCACAAACTTGTATCTGGTTGCATAATTTATTGCATACTATTTACTTGATTGTCATTTCTGGCCAAGGCTTCCCGTACTTATAGAAAACAATAAATTTGGCATCTGGAGGCTAAATGTTCTCAATCTAGTACACATAATCTAACGTGTGCCTGCAGGGAATGCTCATCTGTATTTAGTTGCCAGATAACTGCATTGGATTGGCAAATGGGTTGAGCTATTTTTTTATCATGTTCCTAAGACTGTCAGTCTGTTTATACTTTATGTTAATAAGGTACTGTCATAATACCTTTCTGGTAACTGACATTAACAATGCGCTGTATTAATTTGCAATCTGGAGAATTTAATTGATCAATTGGATTTGCATGGATGACTTAATGTGCTTTTAATGTAGAATAAAGATGATGAACCAATGATGTCGGCTTGCAGGTTGGACTGTTACTTGATAGAAGGATTTTGCGTTACGTTCTTCCAGTTTTCTCATTTGTCTTGCTCTATTCAAAGCTTCCACACAAGGTATTGTATTTGTGTGTATTATTCATATATTGATTGATACATCTGGTCAATGTCCTGCTATATCTGCTATATATGCAAGTGTTATTATACACATATTTTTGTAACAGGAGCTACGTTTCATAATTGGTTCAATTCCCATCTTTAACGTGTCAGCAGCGATAGCAGCAAGCAGAATGTATGGCCATAATATGTTGTGCATTCCCTTACTCTGTTTATGTTGAGCTCACTGCTTTATATGATTTTAATTGTTGTGCATTCATTTGTAGTTATAGGTTTACTAGATTTTTATCAGCATTTTGGTACAGTAGTTGGCAGCACTTATTTTTACAGCTTATGGAGTTTTATCACCATTTTTATAACTATGGTGTGATTATAATCTTTTCCCAGCTATAACAACAGGAAGAAAAAAGTATGGAGGTGGCTCTTTGTAATTATGCTTGGTTTCGTTTTTGTCAGGTTGGACACTAATCATTACTCACTACATATCATTCAACATCGCCTCCCTATGCTTATTTCTGTATTGTTTTAGTCTAGGATGCACTGCTATAACATTCATGGCGTCATATGACAATTATCCAGGTGCCTATGCTCTAAAGTCTTTACATCAGATTGGTGAGTTTATAGTTCAAATCCTTCCTTTCAGTTTTGAGTATTTTGAATTTCTAGTACTGTAAATGCAACCATGCACTTGTACATGAATGTGCCAGGTTTCAAGAGCAATGGGTGGTTTAAATACCGTATCACTGCCTTTGTTCATAGCTATTCAGAATGGGCAACGATGTTCAATTTTTAATATGAATAGGCACTAAGAAACTGTATTAAAATATCATCTCTCTCAATATCTATGATGTAATATAGTGAAAAAATTGAAATAAAAGGATGCTTTAGTCAAGGTGAAGTGTCATATTGTTTGAATGCAGTATTATACCCATCATATTATCTGGTTACTGGAAAGTATGAAAACTCTATATATTTAGCAGTGGCCATTTCCTACAGGTAGGGAGGGAGGGTTTTCAACTATGCAGTGTATGAAGCATTATAATACACAGCGATGCATTATTCAGCCAGTATTGGATGTGCTAACCTTAATGGGTATACTCCATTCAATGAAAAACTAAATAAAACATTTCATAGAACATGAGAAAATGTAAAGAAAGAATACATTCTGTATCATTTTCACAAATATTTTATCACAATAATACCAATCAATTTTAAAACTCTATTAGCACTTTAAGTATTCACTTCTTATACATTTTCAAATAAAGAATGGCATAAAAAAATTATTGCCATATCATTGTATAATTCTGTGTTTACAAATATAAAATTGATTCATGGACACGGTTTAAATCCTTTCAACCGTTGGCAGTTTTCTAGACATTTGTTTTTGGATATTTCTTTGTAAAATTTTGCAGTAGGTGGCTTTAAAACAATAATAAACCAAATTTTTTTTTATGATTGGGCTACACAGGTCAGAATTCCAGCAGAACAGATCAGTGGATTCACGTTGATTCTTTTGCAGCAATGAGTGGAATTTCTCGATTTTGTGAAAGCAATATCCCATGGAGGTATACTATTTTTGATATTTTTAGTTTTATGTATGCTAAAACTTCACTATTTCCTTTTTTGTTGAGAAAATGCCATTTGGAAAATTTAGACACATTCTAATGTCTTCTCTCTGAACACTTAAAAATTCAATTTATAGTTTTGTTTCCTTCTGGATGTTTTTCAGTTACCAATATATGCAGATATTTTCAAATTTTTTTTTTTTTTGATAGAAAAGTCAAGTTGTTTTAAGTTTCATATAGTGTGCACTTAGTGAAGAATGCTCAAACTATGTGTATGGGCATTTACATCATTGCACTGGAAGTAATTGCAATGCTTTTCAGTTTGCCTGTATGCGTATCATACTATCATGTATGCATGGAAAGATATTGACCGGCATTTTTCTTTGAAAACACAAGTGATAGATCTAGTACTCTAGATCTACATGGTGCAGAAGATCATTATCACTATCTCTGCTTCAAGTAACCATTTTTTGTCTTGCATATAGATCTGTGTGCTGCATGATGAACTCTGTATTGATAAATGTTATAACACATTGAATATATTATATTTACTTTTGGAAGTTTGATGCATAAAAACGCTTGTCTACCAAAAAGATAAAGATCTATATCATATATTGAGGGTAATAAATAAGATCACAGAGATGAAGGCACAAGCAGAAAGGCTACATCTTATTTGTTAAAATTATCCTTTTTGATGAACATCTTATTAGTTAAAATCGTCCATCATGATGCTTGTTGACAAATTTGATGACAGTGCATATTTTATGAAATTGTAATTTGTATTGAGAACAACATTGTTAAATTTATCGACTGAATATTATGTTGGTTTTGTTCTTAACTTATTGAGCAGAACATACTGAAAATTTTCGAAGTTCTCTGCGTGAGTTCCTGCTTCGCTGACTGGGCATATGTTGGATACTTGTTTGTGTCTTCATGAGGACAAAAAAGATTGAATCAGCCTGTATATGTTGAACAATTTGTGTGGTGTCTACAAAAACCTTACATATTACTGATTTTAATCAACCCTCAAGTTGCTTAAGTAACCTTTTAAAAAATTTAAAGAAAATTAGGCAGTTAGCCAGGCATAAATCTTTGAGCAAGGAAATTAGAACACAGAACAAATATAGATATCAAATTTGCAAAATACATCGAACTAAATTCCTATAAAGATGTAATGGAAATTAACCCTTCAAACATGTTAAAAGTTTGTATTACGTTTTTGTGATTAGGGAATGCCTTTTCCATGAGTTGAACCCGGGTTTATTGAGACTGTTGGTTGAGAACCCATATGAATCCAGGCACTCTGTTTCCTGTAATTTGTTGCTCTTGTAGAACTTGGCTATAATATAGTTGTACTGGGTTTTACCATGTGCCTTTGGGGGTGAGCTGGCCATGGAAAGCCCCCATGGTTGAAGAACAATACTTACGTACTGATCTTCTGTCCGTTTGCCTCTATCTATGTGATGTGCAAAGCTCTTTTATACCTCCTCCATGTTAGTCGACACTCTATGAAACAAGTCTATTGGTTTCCATTTGTTTATGCTAGATAAAACTGTTCGGCAAGCTGTCATCACATCCAATGACAAATTCTTGTTTATACTCTCGAGCATGGAAACTCTGTTAACTGTGTAGCACAAAATTTCAAACCACAATATATTTCCTTTTTTTTTATTTTACCTGGAAATGAAGCAAGTCAAATATTAGAAAACAAGTGGTTCAATCTTTAAATGCCACGTGTATCTGGATGACAAGAAATACTGGCATTTGATCTTCTTCCTTGTTAACAAGAGATGGTGAAACATTTACTTGCTGGAAAATACTTGCTTGCACTTTTGCCCATATCAGTAGCATCATAGTGTTGTGGCATTCATATCTGAATTGTATAATTAAGTTCTTCTGTGGGAGCAGATATTCCAAAGAAGAAGGCATTCTTGTGGAAGAATATCATCACAGAAATTTCAGCTACTTGATCAAGTAAGACTACTCGGTTGACTTCTCATTTCTGGTAGCTCATAGGTATATTTGCATAGTCTCTATGATGTTTGTTGCATGAAAGGAATTCTGCATTATTGGCTGACGGAGTGTGTATACCATCAAGGTCAAGTACTATGTGATTTGTAGATCTTGTGTTTTTTAACGTGGTGTCACCCTTCATAATTGAAGTAAAATTTATTTGAACTAGTAGCCAGCACGCAAGCATGAACCTGAGGTCTTCATTAACATAATCTGAAGCAGGATATCACAGAATGCACAGGCAAAACACATGGAATGATCACCCAGTTATCCGTGTTCCGTTACAATCAGGCAGATTGAACTCCTAGGTAGAGGGTTTCAGCTGGGTTTCTATTTCTCCCTGGGTTTCACCAATATTTGTAGAACTTTGAAGTTATAATGCACACACCATAGTGACATTGCCTCTCATTACGATAATTCTTAAAAGAATTATGATGCAACTAGGCTTTAAATACTATAGTATTATTGGTAAACATGGCAGCGTGATGTATAGAGCATCAAGGGGATACCATAATAGCAAGCAGCCTTTTAAAAGTGTAACTTGTCACTACAATTATGATATGAAATCCCAGGCATGGGTTTGCCTGGTGCTATATGACAGCATGCACACAAGTAGTGTTGCAGTTTAGGTACTCGTGCCCATAGTTGACATAAATTTCTGTTGTCTATTTTGACAAATTTTATGGACCAATTATATTACTATAATAAGGCCAATCTGTAATCTTGTTTATAGGTTTCTGTGGTTATGATAACCATAGTTAATTGAGACATTGAAGGACATAGGTTAGTTAGAGGGAGGCAATTTTCTTTGTCAAAGTCTCAAAGGTTTGACATCAGAGGCCCACAGACTTCTTAATCACAAAAATGCCAGGTCAATTGTAATGTAGGATTACAATGAGTTGGCACGTAGTCTCGAGCTCAGTTGAGGCTGGCTGGATTAATCTAGACTGATCTGTATCATATAAGTAACAGTGATTCATATTATGTTTTTTTAAAAAAGACAGTGATTCATATTATGTTTTTTTAAAAAAGACAGTGGTTCATATTATGTGGTTTTGATTGCCTCTAGACTGGATGTATGAACAAATTTTCTAGCTCAAACAAAAAACAACAAACAAAAAGACTGGTCTAACTGAGATGAGCCAAGTAGAGGATAAGTCCAGGTCTGAATCTTAATTTACAGGTACTCGGCCCGAGTTGACCCTAATCCCAATCCTGGCCAAGTTGGAACCCTAATTAAATTCTAAACCAGTCCCTTCTAGGGTTACTTACTGAGTAAAAAAAAAATCTTTCTTTTCTTCAATATATTAATTAGTTTTTAACTAATTTGCATATAAAAGAATGGTCTTGATATGCATCCCACAGGCTATGCGAATACTTTGGTCTTAGAATCATTAATTTATTGTTTCTGTGCTCTCATTTCTCAAGTTTTCAATTCTTGCCCAACCAATGATTGATTCATTATTTGACAATGTGGCAGTGAGCACCCTAAGATTGACGGGTTCAGGTGTTTGTTTGCCGTTCATGGATTTTCAAGAATACGCATTAGGACCAGCTTCCCACCAATTGTGCTGGTATGATAATCTCTCTTCTGCCCTTTTCGTAACCGTGGTCCTCCCTCTGTTTTCCTCTATATATTGACCAAGTTCAGTATGGCTGGGTTATTATGCCCACAGCATTATAGTGTAGAAATCTAACTCTATGGATGAATGATTTAACCACTAACACACATTAAAACAGTGGAAGAGGTCTTACCAGTAAGTCCAATTAACCAATTATTTGTCTTTTTGCTGCAGTTAAAGGAGCCAAAAGTATACGTCCATGGAAACATCAAAAATCAATACATCAACCATTCAGAGTGGCCAGGTTGTTGACACTGGTATATGAACAAACATCAAAAATCAATACATCAACCATTCAGAGTGGCCAGGTTGTTGACACTGGTATATGAACACCCTTAAAGACTGGTAGATGTGCTAGGCCGTTGGAAATAATAATATTCAGATCCACCATCTTCAATTAATGAAACTTTCTAGATTGGTATCACCGCTTCAGAATTGATGATCTACCAGATTCTACTAAATTTGATGTAACCAGTGGATCAGTTCATTATTCACAATGACATAATTATGAAGCCTAACAAGGATGAGATTGCACCTGAATTAAAATAATGATCAGCATATCATTATTTTCCAAGGACTTCCTCTGATAATCAATGTTTTTTTTTAATATGTCCAGTCAGATATGCATGCTACAAATATTACCTACCTAGTTCAATCAAGTTTAATAGGAGTGGCTTTTATCTTATGAATGTGTAGTAATTACATACAATCCCCCTTTGATTAATTTTTTATATACATGTTAATTACATTACATGGATCTCATAATATGTTTTCTGGTGAAAAGAAAAAAAAAAGATCTTTTCTGGTAAGTGAAACAAAATCTATTTTTTGTCAATCGACTTAAACAATGGGTGTTGTTATACTCAGTTTTATTTATAGTTTAAAATACAGTCCTATATACCTCGTTAGAAATCCTGTGAAACATTCACCTCCTTAGATAATGTATATACCTCGTTAATTTTTTTTTTACACTTATTAAAAATAGGTTCATTCAATTCGAAAGCTGTGATATACACTTTTTTTTAAAAGTATATATATTCTATTTGATGATGTTTACTATTTAAAAATAAATAAAAACATGTGTAGTTTGATAAAAATGACTGAGTTTAACATCTCTCTTCAAAACTTTAAAGAAAGAGGTTGGTTCCTTTTCTTTTTTGAAATAACAATGCATATGTATCTAGCTTGTTAACAGAGCAGATATGGATTAGATAGACTCCTATTCGTATTAGAATTGAATATTTGAAAAAAATATCCATATATGATATTCGATAGATATTGAAAGTAAATATCTTATTTGATTTGAAAATCCAGATTAGGATGTAGATAATTATTTGAAAATTCTAAAAATTCAAAATGAATATGGAAGATTAAAAGATCCAATATCTAAAAATAAAAATCACATATCTAATATTTGAAATATGTAAAAATATCTGATAATTACTTAGGGTCTGTTTGGATATGAGTTTAGGTAGATTCTGCGTTTGAAAAGCTAAAAATTCTAAAACTCAGATCCAAACACATTTTCAACGTTTAGTTTTTCAAACCACAATATTTCTTTTTAGATAAAAAAATCTTGCATTTCAAAAATCTAATAAAATATAGCTTTTCAAAAGCTGAGTTTGAAACATAAGATTTTAAGAATCTCATAGTTTCAACCTCACATCCAAACGCACCCTTAGTATAAAACATAAAATTACAAGTATATTAAACATTACATGCTTTAAAGTAAAAATAAAAATAAAAAGCATACTAATTCTAAAAATATAAATATATAATTAAATAAATAATAACATAATACTATTTTCATATACAGTTATTTTTGGATTGAATACATGTATATCTGTATCCGATCTGAATATTTTCGATTAAGGATAATTTTTTTGGATACAGTACAGATTTTTTGGATACCATATATTTTTAAAATTTTCATATACAAATTCGTATTGGATACAAATAATTTATCGGATAATTAACATGCGTACATGTATCTTTTCTTTCATTAATTCAACAAGGATACGACATTAATTGGGAAGTTATCAACTATTACTCATCATGGTTTTCTTTTGGGTTTCTCCTAAAAAAAAAAAAAAAAAAAAAAAAGTATTTTCTGTTGGGTTGGACCCCTGGTGGGGTCACAGTTTCTGTGACGCTTTGTGCTGGTATAGACATGCCTTTTTTTGAGGTGATTGATTAGGTACTTTTGATTATAAAATACATAAAGAATGACTTTTTATCTTTTATATTGAAAAAAAGTCTCTCAATTACTCATAAAAAAAACGTCTGTCGAATTACTTGACATAAACGCCAGGAGAGAAAACAGAGGTCGCGTGTTCTACCCGGCAAGAATTTAACGGTCCTGTCAAAGTCAAACAATCCAAGAATTCCCATTTCAGAACTGTACATGCTATATACTCTGTTTTATCATAGTGACTGAAAAGTTAACACTGTATATTTCATTTTATATATCAATAGTTAAATTTATATATTTATATTTTTTATGATTTTTAATGGATTGTCACATCACCTAATTGATGTTACACATCCAAATAACAAACAGTTACTCTCATAGCAAGGTCACCTTATATGTTTAATATGAATTTTGTGATAATATAAAAAGATCTCATGAGATCTAATTTTGAGTGAGATTCATAATCAATATCCATGTCTCCCCTTTTCTCTCTTTTTACCATTTTTTAATTTTTAATTACTAGATCTCTACGATCCCTCCCATAGTAAGTGCATCACAACTGTGACACGGGATTTGTAAAGAAAGAATAGCTAAAAAGATGACTACATGCACAGGGCCAAACCACAATTATTTGAAAGTGGTACTAAAAAAATCACTTTTTTTTTTTTCTTCCAAAGAAATCTTCTTTTCTTAAAGCTTGTGTATTCCTTTCAATTCCCCCTTCTCTTCCCAAAGTCCACCTGTCCCATTAATCACGGGACTCCCGTCTTTTCCCTTTCTCGTCTTCTTCTTCTTCTTCACATCTCTCTCTATCTACGGACTCTGCTTTTACAGGAACCCCTTCTCGGACGATCCATGGATGTCTCCTGGTACGAAACCAGTGGCGGTGCTTGTAATTACCGTCAAATTTGGGGTTCAATCCGTCGGAGAATCCGGTGTTTCCTTCCTCCGACGCTGAAGACGTGGCGACCGTCGGCGCTCTTCGTTGCCGTCGTATTCGTCGGTGCTCTCTTCACCGGCCGTTGGACCTTCTCCGTAAGTCCCTCGAAAACCACCCATTTTAAGTGCCTCGGTCCGAATTTCAGTTCTCTATTTCCACATCTCTCGTGAGTCTGGATCAATTCAGGTGTTAGTCCATATCGAATTGTATAGTCTAATGAATAGAATTATACAGTAATTATTAAATACACGTGTCACTTTCAAAATTGATAACTTGAATGTGACAAATAAAATCAAGATGGAGAAAAATATCTAATACCAGAGTGATACAAGGTAAAATATCAAAATTGATAACTTAATTGTATAGTTCGGTTTAAGTCAGTTCGATATTAGTAGGATTGATTGATAACTTAATTGTATAGTTCGGTTTAAGTCAGTTCGATATTAGTAGGATTGATCGAAATCAATCTTGACTGAATCGACCCATCTCCCGATCTCCCCCTCGTCTTTTACCATAAATAACGTAACTTTGCCTGTTTGCCCCTGCCGACGATCTCAGATGTTCCGCAGGACCACAGTAACTAAACGTGTCTCTTTTTTTTTGCGCAGTCTCTCACCACCGCCACCACCACCAACAACAACAACGCAGCATTGAATCCAAAAGCGGTCCACTCAACGACCCGGCCCATAAAACCCTTCACGTGCCCCTCCGGTAACCTCACCGCCCTCATCTGCCCCTCCCAAACCCTAGCCCGTCCTCCGCCCATCCAAGACCCCCACCCCCACCACCGCAGCCGTCCGATCTGCCCAGACTACTTTCGCTGGATCCACGAAGACCTGAAACCATGGAAGGCGACGGGAATCTCGAGGCAGGCGGTGGACCTCGCGAGGAAGACCGCCAACTTCCGCCTCGTGATCCTCGACGGCCGCGCCTACGTGGAGACCTTCAAGAAGTCGTTCCAGACTCGCGACGTGTTCACTCTTTGGGGGGTCGTCCAGCTCCTCCGCCGGTACCCCGGGCGGCTGCCGGACCTGGAGCTCATGTTTGACTGCGTTGACTGGCCGGTCGTCAAGGCGGCGGACTACCGGACGGCGGTTGGGGGGCAGCCGCCCCCGGTTTTCCGGTACTGCGGGGATGAGTCCACCCTCGACATCGTCTTCCCCGATTGGTCCTTCTGGGGTTGGTAAAACCATTCTCAAAATTGTGTTTCTGTGAATGTTTTAAAATCTAGGAAAAAATTCATATAACCCCCGTAAAACTGATTGAAATCATGTAACTTCCTAATAGAAAATATCATGTTTAGTTAACTCTTATGAAAAACACAAAAGACATTAACTCTCATGGAAAACACAAAACAACAGTATGCCAAAAATCTTTTAATGTGTTAAAAATACAAAAAATCTTTTGACGATTTTATTCATCTGGATAGAGTTTTATAATATATCTAAAGAGAATAAAATTGTCATTTTTATAAGTTTTTTTTGACATTTTTAATCAATTGTAGTGCTTTTTTACTATATAGTGTTTTCAATCAGGGTTAACTAAACGAAATATGTGTAAAATATTAATCATCTATTAACAAAATTTTTATTCACGGGGTTATTTGGATTTACTAGGAGTTTTCAGGGGTTATATGGATTTTAAGAAAAATCAGGGAGTTATATGGATTTCAGTCAGATTTCAAGGGGTTGTATGGATTTTTCCCAAAAATCTAATAGTTTATTAAACTGAAAAAAATGAACGGATAAAAAATCATTGGTTCAATTGTTAGATAAATCAAATTTGAACTGTGACTTTATCATGGTATAATAAATATATTAATTATTATTATTACTAAATAAATAAATTTATAAAAATATGAAATAATTTTCAAAATATTTACATAATTGTCAGAGTTATAGTTTTACTATTTTTAAGCTTTTATTTAATATCATAGTATGATTTTTATTATATAAAATCTAAATTTTTATTAGATTATAATTTTTATGAATAAAAAATCAGTCAATTTAATCAACCCATAGCAGACTCTCAAAAACTGTTGGTTCAATTAGTCGGTTTTTATGAATTGAAATTTTAAAGCGGATGAAAGTTTAACCGGTTCAAATAGTTTGTCCCTTTGTTTGGTTTCCCTTTTGTGATTGCCCTTCATTTGACGCCGTTGGAGGGTGAATGTAGGGCGGAGATCAACATAAAGCCGTGGGAGGGGTTGCTGAAGGACTTGATGGAGGGGAAGAAGAGAGTGGCGTGGATGGAGAGGGTGCCATACGCGTATTGGAAGGGGAACCCGGCGGTGGCGGTTACGAGGCAGGAGTTGTTGCGGTGCAACGTTTCTGAGGCGGGGGACTGGAACGCGCGCGTGTACGCGCAGGTTTGGTTGTGGGTTTTGTTATGGCTTGAGAAAATGTGTGACACATGATGATGGTCTCTCACTGGTGTGTGTGTGGTTTATGTAGGATTGGCTTAGTGAAGTCCGGGATAGATTCAAACAGTCCGACTTGGCTAGTCAGTGTGATCATAGGTGAGTTCTTTTTTGTTATTAGGGTGCAATTTATGCGGGTTGAATGTGATTAACCTGACTTTTGAGGGGTTTAAGTTTGGGGTTTTGGAGGTTGTATTGAACCCACAACCAAGTAAATCAAAACTTAATTTGGGTTTGATTCAAGTTGAGGAGTCGGGTTATCCTTTTTATAATTACTCTTTTTCATTCTCTCTCTGCTATCGGTCTTTACCGTTTTAAAAATCAAATACGAATATGACTCTAATTTGATTTAACCCGAATTAAATCAGTACCCAATCATAACCTGAAGTAAACTTGATGGGTTAGGTTTGAGTTGACATAATAGGATTTCATGGTTCAATTGAGTTGGATTTGGGTTGGTCTTGTTAGAATTAAAAATTGAAGAAAATGAAACAAGTCTCTTGTTAGGGCTTTGGCCCTGAATATATAGTACAAAAAAGGAAAATGAGTATGATCATCTCATTGTCTCTATTTTCTTTTAAGCCTGCCATGTTTCAATGTACTATGAATCTTGATGTGCAGATATAAGATTTATATAGAAGGGTCTGCTTGGTCTGTCAGTGAGAAATATATACTGGCATGCGATTCTCCTACGCTGGTGGTGACACCCAGGTACTATGATTTCTTTACAAGAGATTTGATGCCTGTTCATCACTACTGGCCGATTCGAGATGATGATAAGTGCAGATCTATCAAGTTTGCTGTTGATTGGGGCAATAGACACAAAAGAAAGGTACTAAGATGACGATCATAACTTGTTTTCAACTCAGTTTGTAGGAATTGTTTTGAAACAACATACATTCAACACTGGGACTTTTTATTGGATATAGGCACAAGCTATTGGGAAGGCTGCAAGCACCTTCATACAAGAAGAGCTGAAGATGGATTATGTGTATGACTACATGTTTCACCTACTGCATGAATATGCGAAGCTCTTGAAATTCAAACCTGTGAAACCTCAAAATGCAGTGGAAATCTGTGCAGCATCCATGGCTTGCCGTGCCAAAGGACTGGAGAGGAAGTTCATGATGGAGTCGATGGTGAACGCTTCTCATGATTTGGGCCCGTGCGAGTTGCCCCCTCCATATGATCCAGTGGTCCTTGATTTACTTCACAAGAGGAAAGCCAATTCCATAAAGCAGGTGGAGATCTGGGAACAGGGAACCGGAGGAAAACAAAAGCCTTAAAACTGTATATTCTTCTCTGGCATGGCTTATGAGGTTCCTTCATGGGATCTTGGTTTACAAGGCTTTTTTTTAAAAAAATATTTAGACTTGAATTATTTTTTAGCAATGCATTTTTTTTTTACTATAGGAAAAATTTAAGTAAATGAAGCTAATAAATAAGACTTTTTGGTTGGTTTTATATCATTTTTTAGTGACAAAGATTGTATCATGAGTATGGTACAAATTAGTCCTCCAAACGAGTATGCTTTATGTTGATGCAATTGCCATTTCTATTCAGGTTTTTACTTGTGTCATTATTGCCATATAGTTGTTTGGGTTGTACAAATTTTGAATCCATGTTTGACAAGTGAAGATTCAAGCTCTCCACACATGTATGATTAGCTGTAAACTTGAAGCAAAGAACAAAGGATAATATTAGGATGGTTTTACACAGTCTCTCTTACAATTTCTACAATCAGTTTGATAAGGAGATAGGTATGTGTGTGCGCTAACGAGAAAATCCAATCAAAAGGAATCTATGTGAAAACCGACCACTGGAGTGATTTTTTTTTTATACACGAAGACCCTGAACAAGGCGACGGTCCCAATTACATAACAGACTACTACTGATTAGTACACAATCATGGACCAACAAGGGCCCAGAGAGCGGTGGGCTAAAAGCCCATGATACGCAGCTCACAGGGTTGAATTTTCCTTTTATCATCTTGTCAGTGGCAAGATTCGATTTGGCATTCCCTTCTCCACAGGGGTGTCCCTCGACCACCCAGCTAAGTGGGCATGGGACAGAAAACTAGAGTGATTTGAATATAGAGAATAAGACAGACGGATGATATGAGAAACCAAGATAACATAAACTTTTCTTTTCATGAAATGTAGTCCAACGCACCCTCCCTTAAATAGTTGCTTCTTGGTTGACCTCAGTCAACACGAAGTCCCCACCTGCACCCACGACTAATGTTTTGAAAACCAAACGTTCATCCTTGTTTGTCTCATGACAGACCAATTTATCATTGTCAAGTGTTAGAATAAACGAGTTAGACACCCATGATGGGCTGACCCGCCTGGCCCATTTAGTGAGTGAAATGGATGGGATGTGACAGTTATTTGTGAACGGTCACATCCATTGCATTTCCCGATCCCTTCTTTATTTATTGATCACATTCGATGATCAGACATAACTGACAGACACAAAAGCATACCATAAGAAATCAAAAGAGAGAGCTCTTGAGTTGTGAAAACCATTTGAGAAATCCAAACAGGTTTTTGTGATTCCTCAAGACTTGCGAAGCATTGATTCATCTATTAGAAGAGATTCCATTCCGCTGCGAAGATCAAGAGGTAACCCGAATCTTGATCTATTTGTTTCTTCATAAGGTATCAAGATACATGAACATTAATTTATGACGGGCGCGTCTATCCTCACCAAGCGTTTTTCTTACCCCACCAATCAAAAAAAAAAAAAAAAAAAAACGGTGTTTGGTTGTTCCCACCAATCCAGATCGACCGAAATTGGTCGCCATTTCTGGTTTTGGACGACCGGACTTGGTCGCCATTTCTGGTTTTGGACGACCGGACTTGGTCGCCATTTTAGGTTTTGGGCGACAGTAATTGGTCGCAATTTCAGGCTTTGGGCGACTGTAATTGGTCGAACAGGGTTTAAAACTATATCTACCTATTTTTTGTAAACAAATAAATTTTTGGGTTTATCCATCATATTCTACATTTATTCTTTTATCCAAACAACAGCTAAGGGGCCGAAAAAAATGTAAGTAGGTATACTTTCAATTAATTCAAATATATATCATTCTTAAGCTTCGCTTGAATTCGTAGTTAAGAAGATTCTTGGTTTGAAAACAAAAAAAACCTATCAGTTGATCCAAACACATTATATATTTGGCTTTTGAAAATTAGTCCGCCACTTATGTAAAAAAAATTGTTCTTATATTCTACATTTAAGAATAATAATTGATTCTCCTTACATTACAACTCAGATTTGGAGTGGTATGAAGGATTCAAGGAAGATATACATCATGGGATTATGTTTCCAAGAAAAAAAATTATAAACTTTATTACAAATCCTGTTCGACCAAGTTCGGTCGTCCGAAACCTGAAATGACGACCAAGTCCGGTCGCCCAAAATCTGAAATGGCGACCAAGTCCGGTCGTCCAAAACCTAAAGTGGCGACCAAATCTGGTCGACCTGACCGGATCGATGGGAAAAGATAAAACACCGATTTTTTTTTCCTGATTGGTGGGGTAAGAAAAACCCTTGGTGGGATAGCCGTGCCCATTTAGGACAAGTGAGGGAGTAGTTTATGTTGGTGTATGGGCCTTGTGCCCAGTTGTTGTATCTACCCCCTCGTGGGCATTGCTACCAAAAAAAAAAAAAAAAAAAGTGTACATCAACAATTAATTTTGAAGAATAACAACACAACACTGTAAGTTATTTTTTTTTAGAAAAGCGAGATAAGCATTAATTTATAAGTAACGATTGGCAGGGCAACCTCACTTCCAATACAGAAAGATAAACATTTCAAAGCTGCGAACAACTATTTAAGCATGTCATAATATGAAAGAAAGCAAATCTAAACATTACAATAAGTATGCATTGAAACACACCTTCCTAAACAGTGGTTGTTCTAGCACGGCAACCTCTCCACTTAGACAACTTCACTGAGACTTTGACGTACAACCAATCCCAGATATCATCAAAGAATCTGAAGAGGGCTATTCTCCATGATCTTTTGAGAAATAGAACACCCATGAGTCCCCAAAAACCTGCAACAAATCCTGGTCCTAAACCCATGTAAAACCATATCATGTTGGTTCCATTGTCCTCGTCTCCTCCACTACTTGGAGAAGGTATTGGTTGAGATGCTTCATCACCGGGGCAAGGTACAGGTAATGGGCTTCCACAGAGGTTGGGATTTCCAATATAAATAGATGGATCAGGTAAGGTCTGAAGTTGGTTTCCTGATGGAATTCTTCCTGATAAATGATTATGTGACAAGTTCAAACGCTCCAGAGAAGTCAAGTTTGATATGCTAATTGGAATATCACCTGAGAGTTGGTTTAGTGACAGATCCAATGACTCCAATAGTTCCAAACCACCAATGTTTTGGGGGATCTTCCCTGCCAATTGATTTCCTGATAAGTTCAGGAATCGCAATCCAGTCAACTTCATTAGCTCTTTAGGAATATCTCCAGAGAGACCATTATTTGAAAGGTCCATGCTTGTGAGCAATTGATAAAAAGATCAATTTTTGTTAAGGACAAAATTGATAAAAAAAATTTATCCCTTAAAAAGGTTGTCATTATTCATTGGGTGACTCTATGTACGTCTCTCTAATCTATAATTATGGATTATGTTATAAAAGATCAATTTAAATATGTATGATAAACAAGCCCTCAATTTTCCCAAAGAGTGGCGTGCGCCAGCTCTTCTTCCACACATTTATCTCCCTATCGATTCATTTATATACACCTCTCTCTTTTTAATTCTCTCTGCCTCTCTCTGTTCGGGATAGTCGCCATGAATGCACAAACTTCCTCTCTTTATGGGGCCCTCACTGTCCCCAGCTTTACGACCGCCAGGCCACCGAAATGCTCACGCCTCCATGTGATCCAAGCGTGTTAAGTCCAATGTTTTTAGTCAGAACTTCTTGTCCATTTTTTTTTCAATTGATTCATCAAGAACAGCATTGATGTCTTGTAAAATACAAAGGAAGATGCATTGATGGCTTAACCTTTCTATCTTGTACCAAGCAAGTACAAGGATATGTGGTAATATACGTGTGACGTATTGCTATATGTTATGAAGTTGGATTTTTAGTATGGGAACAATAAAAAGTGCAGCTTAACAAATCTGATAAAAAAAATCTCATGCTTCATGAACGATGAGATTGTAGTTTTAGTCTAGCAAGAGTAACATAAAGGATGAGATCCGATTTAATAAAATAACAATTTGAATTAAAGTACCATTGGTCAGGCAACCTTACTTCCAAAATAGAAAGATGAACATTTTGAAGTTTTCATCTGTTATTTAGGCATTACATGATACAAAACCAGGTAGAAGTAGATATTACAATAATGACATTATTTAGACATTACATGATACAAAACCAGGCAAAAGTAGATATTACAATAATGAAACTATTTAGGCATTACATGATATTAAGCCAGGTGGAAATAGAGATGACACATTCAAACACCTCCTTCAGGTAGTAGCAGCTCTAGCTCTATAATCTCTCCAACTTGCCAACTTCACTGAAACTGCAACGTACACCCAATCCCATATTTCATCAAAGAACCTGAATAGGGATAACCTCCAAGATCTTTTAAGAAATAAAACACCCATTATTCCCCAAAAGCCTGCAGCTAATCCGGGTGCGAACCCTATGTAAAACCATATCATTTCAGATTCAGCATCCGCTTCTCCTCCACTTCTTGGAGTAGATGCTTCATCCCTGGGGCACATGGGTAATGGATTTCCACAGAGTTTGGGATTTCCGATGTAAATAGATGGATCAGTCAAGGTCTGAAGCTGGTTTCCTATTGGAATTCTCCCCGATAATTCATTATATGACAAATTCAAGTATGCCAGAGAAGTGAGAGTCGACATGCTACTTGGAATTTCACCTGACAATTGATTCACTGATAGATCCAATGACTCAAGTTGGCTCAAACCTCCAATGTTTTGTGGGATCACTCCTGTTAATTTATTTGTAGATAAATTCAAAAATCGCAGTCCAAATAGATTCATTAGCTGTGCAGGAATGTCTCCAGAGAGGTCATTACTTGAAAGATCTATGCTTGTTACAAGTGAAAGCGTGTTGGTGTACTCGAGCCCTTCTCCTTTTGCGAAAAGCATAAGATTTTCTTGGTAGTATGCTGATGCTGATTGTTCAATATAAAGAATGTCATTCACCTTTTTAGTTGAAGCCATCGAGAGAAAATTCCCCAACAAGGCTGGTATTGCTCCTGAAAAATTATTATGCGCAAGGTCCAAGACCTGAAGAGAAGCAAGTTGTGATAGCTGAGGAGGAATATGTCCACTCAATTTATTTGATCGAAGGCGGAGAACTTTTAGAGATGACAGACACTTACCAAGCCACATTGGTATGAGGCCCGTTAGTTCATTCTCACCAAGATCAAGAACAACCAATTCTCTATATATCTTCAAGGAGGATGGAATCTCACCGGAGAAATGATTGTTTCTCAGGTGCAATGAATTTAGATATTCAGATCTCAATGAACGAGGAATAACTCCAGACAGATTGTTGTTAGAGAAATTGATTACTTCGAGAGTTAAGGAAGGCCGACAATCGTGAAGATCTCCTGATAAATGGTTATAAGAGAGATCAATGACTCCCAAAGGCCCATTACATATGGAGGAGGGAATGGTACCATTAATAAGGTTGTGAGAAAGCATGAAAGAACCCCTCCATATAGAAGCAGACATATTTACGACAATAGGTCCAGAAAATGAATTATTGGAGAGCGATAAATAACACATAGTATAAGACAGACGAGGCAGAGGACCATCAAACTGGTTTGATGCCAAGTCAACTTCATGACAATAAATGGGGAAAAATTCAAATGCATCTTGTGGCAGGTTTCCCCTCATTTGGTTGCCAGACATATACATATAATTCACTGAGGATGATAAATTCCACAACCATCTTGGAACGACATCTGAAATTCCATTATTAGATATGTCTAAATAATCAAATTTCGTTTGGTTATAAAGCCAAGTCGGGAATTCAGGTCCCAACCCGCAAGACTGTATCCCAATATATGTGGCTTGAAATGGTGGAATCCATTCTGCACTCACCTTCAAAGTGATCAAGTTGTTAGCCAAATCAAGGTGATCTAATTTGGTGAGATTGGCAAAGTGAGCTTCAGATATAACACCCTCAAAATAATTTGATGAGAGATCCAAATATTCCAGTTTTGAATGTTGCCCGATGCTCTCTGGGATGGTTCCACTTAGTTTATTGTTGCTTACTTCTAAACTGATCAAAGGTGATACGATCTTTTTGACAGATGCAGATACTGAACCATTGAGATTACTTTCCTTGCTATTCATTGCCTCTGAACAAACCCCATCGCATTCTAACAAAGCATCCATTGATCCAGAAATGTTGTTAGAATGAAAATTCAACTTTTGCAAGTACCGT
Organism: Acorus gramineus; assembly: GCA_030737835.1. Taxonomy (NCBI): domain Eukaryota; kingdom Viridiplantae; phylum Streptophyta; class Magnoliopsida; order Acorales; family Acoraceae; genus Acorus; species Acorus gramineus. Next base: position 11,905,223 of record CM060857.1, read on the forward strand.
AGGTCGCGAATGGATGACGGAATCTCTCCACTGATCCTGTTCGAGGATAAATCCAAGCTCTGCAAGTTCTGTAGGTTGCCAATAGATGATGATATCTCTCCACTGATATTGTTCTTTGACAAATCTAAATCAACCAATCTAGTGAAATTCCAAATAGTTGCAGGGATTTCTCCAACAATAAAATTAAATGAAAAATCTAACTTTTGTAAATTGTGCAAGTTTCCAATTGTTTGTGGTATCCCTTCAATTTGATTAACTCCCAGATCAAGGGTAACAAGACCATTGATGTAGAATAACCAATCCGGCGTTGCACGTAGTTTGTTGGCACCAAGAGTTAGTTCGGTAAGAGATGTAAAATTTGCATTTAAAAGAGGAGGAATACCACGTAGATCACAATAATCTAGATGCAACACTGAAAGAGAAGGGAGTGACCCCATCACCTGTGCCCAGTTGATCACACTTTTTAGGTTTATCCAACTCAAATCGAGAAACTCCAGAGACGAAACATGAGAAAGCCACCCGATATCATCCACAACCATGCCTATATTTGAATTGAGATCGAGGAATTGCAAGCCAGTGATATTCCCAATCTGGGGAGGGATCGTTCCACCAAATCCCATTTTAGAAAGATTAAGATATCTCAGCCTGTTTAATGATCCAATGAATTGTGGGATATAGAGCATATTGAAGCTGTTGACGCTGAGGTCCAAGTGAGTGAGTTGTTCCAGACCGAGCAATGAAGGACGGATATCACCACCCAAAGCATAATTGCCACTGTCAAGATAGGAATCATGTTGATTGTGAAGGTCAAGCCTCACAACATGACCCGTCCTGTTGTCGCAGCTGACTCCATACCAGGCACAACAGTCTGAGCCTGTCCATGAAGAGAGCACAGAACCTGGATCTTTGAGACCACCTTTGAAGTTTAAGAGGGACTCCCTCTCGATCTTGATGCATCCACTCGAGAGGGATGATTGGACTGCCATGAGAATGACCAAATTGAAGAAAATATAGTGATTGAGTGGAACTTTGAGGGCTGAATCTGTAGCCATAGTTCAGCTTTCACTGCAACTCAAAAATAATGTATCACACGCCAATGGCAGGAGAGTAGTGGTGGTGACCAAATAGCATGAATATTTATTAATCAAACACATGAATCTGTAGCCATCGATAAGCTTTCACTACACCTGATGCCGAGAGAGTAGTAGGTGATAAGAATGGATAATAATTTATGATCCAGAAACTTTATTGTCGTCTTCTGATTGCCACCAAACTCCTGCAAGTTTGACGTAGCATGTATGAGCCATCCAACTAACGTAATAAAATTGAAAATATGGTGGTTTCAATTGGTATAATAGTAGATTATATCAATTAGTGATATTCCCCTACGCATACGCATGATATGTGCGTGTACGTAAAAAATATTTTAAAAAAATTGCTCACAACTAATTCTTTCAATTTTTTTCAATTCATTTAGACGTAATATGATAAATTTTTTTAATAATGATTAAATAAATATTTTATAAAATTTATTATGAAATTATACATAAAAAAGATATGTTACAACTAAGAATGAGTTTTTTACATATACACCCCTCAACCAATCTTATATTATAAAATATCCCATTTGAAACTCTCAAACCAACAAAATGGCTTGAATAGATAAAAAAATAATATTAATATACAATTTAAAATCTTTTGAATAATATTATTAAAAAAATAAATAATCAAATATATTTTATTAAAATGTGATTTTTAAGGTATATATATAAAAAATAAAAAATTAAATTATTTTTGAAATTCTTTGAAAATTCGTAACTTTTTCAATATAACTCAAATTAGGGTGATAAATAGCTCGCTAAAAAGATGTTTTTGATATATATTTATGACTGAAATATATTTTTATTAAAAATGACTATTGCGTGATGAAAAATGAGCTCAAACGTTGAAACTCATATTTAACCTGAAATTATCTATCTATTACCTATATTCCATTAATATCTCAATCTAATAATAATAATAAAAATAAAATGATGATGTGGCATGATCACCACCATTCATTCAATATATTATTAATATAGATAGATAGAGATTAAAAAGATATATTTGATAAATATCTCATATTGTCCACTAAAATATTAACCCTTTGCACACTATTTTGGGAGCAAATATTGTCTTAAGGAGAACGACTCTATAACGTGACTCGAAGTTCCATTGAAGCCTTTATCTAATTTCCAAAAAGTAAGCATTTAGTCATGGACAAGGTTTTCCCATGACTAACAATTATTCAAGCGGGAGACCAGCTTTGAGAATTTGCTAAAAAGATGGATTACTTAATCACACAAATGGCGGGAGTGTTGTTATGGTGAGGCTGTGGGTGAGGACATGGAAATGTATTAAATATAAAACAATAGCTTATGATCCGATAACTATACTGTCACATATTAATTGCCACTAAATACCTTGAATCTTTCATAACCAGCTATCTGAGTTTTGATTAGTATCACTCTTTCCAAAAAGATCAAGGGATCAAACTCAGCAACACCAATTAAAAAAAATAAAAAATTTCTTAATCAAACTTATGCAAGTTACCATAAGAAATGTTTTTTTTTGTTACGTATGATTTGAAATTAAATGAGAGGATAACATCATTTTTAACATCAAGATTCAAATTTTCGTCAAATGATTTCTTTAATTTTGTAGGATCTAAATGATTGTCATGTTCTCCATGCAATTTATTCTAATTAGCTTTACCCAAAACCGAGACAATATCATCATCCCAAACAATAAACAATCATTAACAAAAATAAAAATAAATGAAAAATTCATAAGAAAAAAAAAAAAGGAAGAACAAAAGAAATAAACAAATATAAAGACGAGAAGAAAAGAAACGGAAAGCTTACCTGATCTCCATACGTGCTTGCTGAGATATTTAGAAGAGCTGATGATGAGAAGATCCAATCAAGATTCAAGAGGAATCTATACCAATAGAGTGATTTGAATATATATAGAGTTTAAGACGGACAGATGATACGAGGAACCAAGATAACATAAACTTTCTCTTCTTTTCATGAAATGTAGTCCAACACACCCTCCCTTAAATAGTCGTTTCTTGGTTGACCTCTGAGTGAGCACGAATCTTACTATTTTCTAGTAATCTTGGCGTTTTATAACTCTGATATTATTTCTCTGTGTGAAACAGGTTTTCTTTAGTATAATGAAATGAAAATTTTACACGTTGCGATCAGAAATGAAAATTTTCTTTCTTTGATTTGATACGAGACACAAACGTCAATCTTTGATGCTCAATTGTACGATTTCATTCAGTTGGAAGTTTGAGATATAAAAATAAAATAAAATAAAATAAATTCTACTAGATGTTATACATTTCTTTTTTTTTTTTTTTTGTGTGTGTTTTGCTTGAATCACTTTTTTTTATTATATAGATTTATGGTTTCGAAGTAATATAGATTGTATTTTGCTAAATAATTTTTTGATGAAATGTAACTTTTAATTAGGTTTCTAATGAATTCTTCAAAAGAATGTATTTCTTCTGAAACTGTGTGAAATGTAACAGTTTTATGTTACTCTATTACATTTTGTTATATGAAAGATATGATGTTTCAGACGTTTCAGTTTTTTTCATGGTATGCAAGAATGTGACAATTTTATTTTCTTCCTTCAATAAATGTAACAAACAATTAAAGAGATGATTTATTTTTAAATTTGTGGAACCAATGTAAGATGTGCTGGTAAATGTTTCAATTTGTTACATTTATATATGAATGTAACAAAAAACAGTATATGAGTTGAAACATTCATAAACTTTAATCATAAATGCCATAACAATTAGTTGTTTTGATTTTTTTACATTTATGTGATTATAACTATTACAGAAATGTGACATTTTTAATTTATTCCTTCAATAAATGTAACAGGCAATTAAAGAGATGATTTATTTTTAAATTTGTGGAACCAATGTAAGATGTGTTGGTAAATGTTTCAATTTGTTACATTTATATATGAATGTAATAAAAAAACAGTATATGAGTTGAAACATTCATGAACTTTAACAATTAGTTGTTTTGGTTTTGTTATATTTATGTGATTATAAGTCTTGAATGAGCCCCTCGAAAGGTTGCTGCAAATAAACGAATTTTTGTTCGACGTCTCCGAGCTATATATCCTCGCCTAACTCTGGTCATTGAATCAAATACAGAATGTAACATTGTTGCATAAATGTGAATGTAACGGTCTTATGATTATGTAATTGTGTTGTATAAATGTAACAATAACTTTTAATCTGATAGTTTTATGACTAAAAATGTTCAACAATTTTAAAAATAATAATGTATAAATGTGTTTGACTGTTACATCGTCAACAATCCAAATAAATAAAAAAACAAAAAAACCTGAATATGTGACTTCCAAATCCTCAAAAGCTGAAAAATCCTCCAAAACACATTTATGATATGCTGCTATGTGTTCTTCAAAACAACAATAGTGTAAAAAAAAAGATTGATTATTATGAATGAATAACAATTTAATTGTGATTAACACAAAAAAAAACGATAATTAAAACTCCACTCTTTGCCCGGTTTCATAAGTGAAAATAGTAACCGTCTCCTTGATTATGGGGAGTAATTATCTAAAAAAGCATGGAGGGTATAATAGGTATTAAGCATATGAGACTTATAATGAAACCTATAAGATGGGCCTAGAAATCATTATTGTATTATAAATGACGGTAATTTTTAATAAATGTCATAAAAATAAAAAATAAAGATAAAATAATTGAATGTGGCTACCAAATTATAAGTGTCACACCCATTGCCACTAAATCAATCTATTTAAATATAGAACAATAATTTAGGATTTTAAATCAGCTATCACAGGAAACAATTATAACTCTTCATATCCATCACCCCATTATTTCCCCCCACCAAATTTCTTTCATACTTCAATTCCAACGTCCCAAATCAAATTTTCACATTCTTCCTAATATTAACAAATTGGAATTGCATATATCTCCCCAAAAATCCCTTTTCCCTCATAACCACTCACGGGTTAGTCAAAATTCATCTCCCAAAAATCACTGACTCCATCTCTCAATTTTGATTTCGTTCGGTTTTATTGTTTTTCTGTGTACGGGCTGTTTTGAAGAGAGACGACATAGGAAGATTATTGGCTTTTCTCATTCAAAATTTGTGGATTTTTCATCATAAATGTTTATTTTTTTCATTGTTTATATTTTTGGTGTTGTTTTCTATTATTTACATTGTGTTGATGTTATGTTGATATTTTGGTTTTTTTTATTGGTTAAATAATTTGATTGTTGTAAAACATATTTAACTGATTTATAGTGGTAGTTTTTTTTTTATTTTTAAAGGCAAATAAAATTGTTATAATGAATTTTTAAAATATCCTTCAACGGTATTCTATGATTCTTTAGTGGCGAAAACAAATTAATCATTATCTATCTCAAATAAATCGTGAGACGGTTTTATTTTTATTTAGCGGCAGTTTTTGGTACCCTTAAAACTAAAACAAATATCGTTTTTGTTTATAGTGGCAGTGTTAGAAAACTTTGTAGCAGCAATTTTTTTCCTACTATATGTTAGACCCTTTAGCAACTCCTGATTTGGCGACATTTTGTGCATAAATGCCGCTACGTTTACATGATAAGTTCCCATAAAAAAATATATATTTTCGCTCATAGAAATAAATGCCGCTATGATTTAAGAAACTTTGGTCAAGTTTCGCATAAATAATGTTCCCATCCAAACAAATGGCAATGTTTTCTTTTTCTGCCAATATCTACCAATTTTGTCGTAGTGTGGTAGGTGCAACTTTGATCGAAAACCTATTTTATTTTCATGAAATTTAGTCTAGTGGACCCTCACTTAATAAATAGTTTTTGGTTGATCTAAGTCAACGCGAATCTCCCTATTTTCCAGTCATCTCCGCATTTTGTAACTGTGATATTATTCCTCTGAGTGAAAATTCAACGGGTTGCGATCAGAAATGAAAAATTTCTTCTCTTTGATTTGATATCAGACACAAACGCCAATCGATCTTTAATTTCAATAGTGCGATTTCATTAAGTTGGAAGTTGAGATATAAAAATAAAATAAAATAATTCCTGTAATTATATAAATATAATTGTACTAGTACACTCGGTTATTCCTGTAATTCTAATTTATTACTCATATAAGTACATATATTAAAAAAAATGAATAATGATATGGTGCCGTCCGTATAAATCATGTGAATAACAACATATATGCTATTTAAAAAGGCATATGCGTCAGTAAAGAAATCATACACCTTATTTTAAAGGTATTTCACGTTATTTAAAATGGTATATACATTAGTAAAGAAAACATATGCCTTATTAAAGTATTGCATACCTCATTGAAATTTCATGATCAACAATATCTTCAACGAGACAGATGTTTTCTTTACCACGCATATACTCTTTAAAGAAAGTATATGCGCGGATCACACATACTGTACGGACCGTTTATTATCACTTAACTTAAGAATATATTCAAATGTGTGCAATTTCTTCAATTATTATTAAACAAATGTATATTCCAAAAGCATTCAAAAAAATGCTGGAGAGTAACATTTTTGTTTTACAGGTCCATATTCTAGAAACAAACCACTTGAACTTTTTTAGATATCTGTCAAGGTCTTGCCGTGACTAACACTTTTTCACACGAGACGCTGGCTCTTTAATAATTCTAAAATAGTGCGCCAATATACTCCATCATTTATATAATCCTAACTCAGAAATTTCTAAGCCCTCGATGGGAGAATAAGCGGAGGAATATATGAGAATAAAACTAAAAAGTTAGTTGCTTGTTTGCAAGGACTAACTAGGTATAATTATGTTATAATATGTGAGAATAAGCTTATATTGATATTCTAAGCCTCCTCTATATTACAGTTATTCCATCTAATCTATTCTACTGATATAAAAGGAGCTCACATGTTAAATCATCTGTCATCAACTCTATTAAATCAGAAGATTCATATGTCAAATTAATTTTTTTATCTTTTATAAATTCTTATTTATATCTTTAATAATATATTTTATAAATTATCATACCTTTTATAAAAAAATGTTATAACTATGTCAGATAAAAATGAGTTGGTCCCCTTGAAATTGTTATATTTCACCCAATATATTCCATTGGTACAAGGGGGCTCTCATATTAACTCACTTATCATACCTTTTATAAATCAATTTATTTGACTGATCATGTATAAGTTGAGGATGATAGATAAGACCTGGATAATGAATTATAAAATACGAAAAAATGATTTGACATGTAGGCCTTTTATGATTTATAAGAGATGATATTAATTGAGTTGGCAGGAGAGTCCCCCTTATACTAATGGAATAGATTGGGTGAAATAAAATAATTTCAAGGGGGACCAACTTATTCTCATTTGACATAGTTATATCTATTTTTTCTATGCAAACAAACATATTTTTGAATTTATTCACCCTTAGTCCACCCGATTCCCCACCTACCCTGTAATTTAAGAGCATCTTCAATAGAAATGTTCATTCTAAATACTCTCATTGAAGATTTTAGACTTTTGAAGACCCTTGAACTCCAATGAAGTCTTCAATTTGAAGATTTTAATGTTTTGAAGACCCATCAACTCTAATAGTGGATTTTCAAATTTTATTGTACTATTTTAGATTGTAAAATACTCATTCTACCATTTATTTATTTCATCTTTATTGTTTATTGAAATTTATGTCTCAAATATTCAATTTGTTATCAAACTTATACTCATATTTAAAAAATATTATATTTGTATGGATCCGGTTAACCCAATGGTTGAACCAGTAACTCTTAAATCATACATTTATTTCAGTTCAATGAATAATTCAATTTTAAAATATTTCTTTTGAACTTTCAAAAAAAAAAAATTGTGAAAAAATTAACACACATTTGAATATAAATTTTAACTTTTTATTAAATACAAAAGATAAATTGAAGATTTGTAATAAAATAGGATTAAATGTTATTTATGCAAAAAGGTGTTGAGAGGTATTTGAGGGGGTGACGAGACATTTGAAGACACAAAAATAGATCTCCAATCAAGAGAGTTTTGGAGGCTGTAAAATGAAGACACGCAGCCGGTCTACATATCAGGCCTGTTAGAGTTTTTTTTTTTTTTTACAGGTAGATGTTTATTACTTGATTTCATTCCTGAATTCAAATTACGAACTCCGAGATAAGAAAATTAAAAAATGAATTGTCATGCCAAGGGGGTGTTGTTTTCATTGTTGAGCAGTCGAAAAGATCTTGGATTCTTGAAAGAAAAATTTCCAAGTCCAAGCTGACAGCCCGTTGAATTAATGTTTCCTAATCATGACTAGCCGAAACTTCAGTTCTCCATCAATGGCTCTGATTTGTCCACAGAGACAAAATTGCAGAAAAAAAAGCCTCGCCTAACACCTGGACTTCCTCCTGGTGTGAAAACAATGAATGCTGGGGGTCACTTATTGAGAATGAGAGAGAATTAGGGGTGGCCATGGGCGGGGCCGGGTTGGGTTCGGGCAGAGCTTTGCCAAGGCAGGCTTTTTTCAGGCGGGCCTCCCACCGGGCCTGAGGGGCATCTGTCCGGGTCCGGGCCAGGCTTCAAGTCCAAAATCAGGCCCGTGCCCGCCTATAGGCCTCGCCACGAACGGGCTAAGCCCGGGCCGGGCCGGGCTTAAGGTCCGGGCCGGGTTTTGTTGCTTGGATCATTTTTTTTCATATTTTTTTACTTTTTGGTTTTTTTTTTGTTTAGTTGAAATTAAAACATACAACAAAGTAAATAAAAATTTAAATAACCTGAATGGGAAAAACTTTGAACAATAAAACCATTTGAATTGAATATTGATGTAATTTCACAATAATTACACATTACAAGTTTACAACAAGAAATACTTGAACATGAATTGAATAGCCATTATAAATTCATAGAACAATATTTGAATGGAACATTACAATTATTGAATATTAACTTATGGGTGATGACTGCATCACAATAAAATGAGTACATCCCAACTAGATCGACGCAGGCTCTGATACCAACAGATGCAGCGTGAGGATCACGCTCTTCTGCTGACCCGATCAACCTTCAGGGATGCAAGATTTGCAGGCTCCAATGACACTATTGATTCGCGAAGAATACCAGGACGATGGGCTTCAACGAGTTTGTTGATTTCTGAGAATATCAGAAACGGTGAAAATCTATGTATTTGACAATCCTCCTAAGATCACAAAAATAGAGTAGAGAAAATAAAATTATATTAATCAAAATCTAAATTCTTAATGTGATTTACAAGTCTATTTATAGGGCAGAGAATCATTAACAGATTAGAATCTTAACTACTTATCTAAATCTGTTAAATAGGATTTTAACAGATTTTCTAAATCTGAAAATCACAAACAAATTCATATCTAATCCTAACTCATAAATGACAAACAAACTTCATATCTATCCTAACTAATATTCAAATTCGAATTCAAATAATTATTTGAAATTCAAATTTAAATATAGTAACTAAAATAAATAAATAAATCCTAACAAACTCTAAAACGATCAAAAATAATAAAAATAATAAAAATTGTGAATTATCTATAATCGTCCATTTGATGGTCCTTAATGCCAATCGAACGGTCCATGATCGTGCTACATCGCCACCCCTTTGTACTTGGAGGATTTGAGCTTACGAGTGGTGGCAGTGGCGATGGCGGCGGAGGAGGAGGAGGTCTTTGCTTCGTTGCCAGAGTTAAATGGGTCTATGACCACGGACGCGCCCGAGGCCATGCGTTGGAGGTTGGTGGTGGTGACTAAGGTAGTGGTGGTGGTGGTATGTTTTAGTTTTGAAGGGTTAGGGATCGAGAGGGAGGGGTTGGGTTCTTCTCAATGGATGACAAGTTTTTTAGGGGGTGGGTTGAATAACTGACAGGTTAAAAATAACCAAACTTATTTGCGGCCCAAACCCATATGGAGTCAGAAAGTCAATCATAGGGTTTTGGTCATTGTTCATTCTTGTTTAACCCTGGTGGGTGGTCTGGTTTAGCTGATTTTATCCTCCACTTATTAAAGTATACCAAATTGTTACACTAGCGTTCTATTATTTGTTGGGCCATTTGCATGAATACCCCTGAAAAAACATCTATTTGGTGTTATACCCCTCTTAAAAAGATAATTGTTGGTGTACCTCTAGAAAATTTAATTGTTATGCATGTATGCCCCTAAGTTAGTTCTGTCAAATAAAAGTAAAATATAATATTCCGTTAAAGGTGTTAAATATGATCTGAATTGACTATTATGCCCATATGACCATTGGCATTGACATTTGAGAAATTTGCATGTAAACCTCTGGAAAAACATTTATTTTGCATTATACTCGGCTTAATACCACCCCATCCACAACTACCAGTCTAACAACCCAAAACATGTAATCAATGTTCAAACATATTCAACAACACATTCAAACACATTCAACAACTACCAATCCAGTAATCCAACCCATAGCCAATTCACAAAACAAACAATAATCAACACCAAATAACCCACATTTGTCACTAATAAATGAACAAATAACAATCATTCATGAACAAAAGTTCCATAAGCAATGTATTTCATTGAATAAACCATTTCCAATCAAACATTTCTTCAACTAAACTAAACCTAGTATTTATATTTGATAAAAAAGGATAACCTAGTGTTTACAAGATCAAATACGGACAAACAATTGTCTACAAGGGTTTTTAACAAAGAAGAAAACATGAGAAAAAAAGGGGGCTCACCTTTCACTTGGATGATCAGACGATGAGGAGAGGAAGGTATGGAGATAAATAAAACATGTTATCAATGGCGAGAGATGGGGAGATGGCAGCCGGGGATTGGGAGCGGAGATGACCGGGGAGGAGGCAACGACTACCGGGTGCTGTGCATTAGGACCGGCCGAGGGGGATATGAAAAATCTGTTGGGGGTGGGGTTGGAATGGTAACATATAGAATTTATAATGGGGTGGGGTTAGTGTTTATCAAATTTAGCTGGAGTGGGTTAGATAACAGGGTAGGAAAGCAATAAACAGGTGTGAATATAACCAACCCTTATAAAAAACATAAAGCAAATATGTATTTAATCTATATGAGTTGTGGATATTTTTTTATTATAAAATAATGTACTTCATAGCAAAAGTATATATTTCTAAAAAATTAAAACATGTGCAGGGCTATAAATGGGGTTACAATTAGATATAACGTATCATTTTCCTTTCGAGTCTCTTGTATTATTTTTAGTTTTGATAAATTAAAATATCAATGGTAAGTTTCCAATCTATCCTCCCATGAAAGGGGGTTATGCTTCACAGCTTCACCACATTGGCCTGCTGGTCTAGTTTGCAAATGCTGCAACCAACAATCTCAGGTCAATAGAGATTTCTCCCTAGAAGAAATTCCAAAATTTCAGAAAGTTTTACTCAATAGTCCACTGTTAATTCTATGCAGAATGTCAAACCACCTATTGGCAGAGTAGTAAATGAATTCCTTTTTCATCGAGAGGTCATGAGTTCGACTCTTATTCCTAGTGGCCCAAAAAGATTTCTTTAAAATAATATACATTACTTAATCAAGTATGTATTATAATAGAAGATGAAATATATACGCTAATAAATTATAGAGACTCATTTATAGAGTATATAAAAAAAAATTATTAAATGGTTTGGTGAGTGTTCACCACTTAAAAGATGGTACAGATGGCCTGAGTATAATCATCACGAAACATATATTATATAAGCTCTCTTGGTGGATCAATGCATATACAGAAAGCATGAGACAACCTAGCTTTGGCTATAACTTTTAGGATTTGTACAGTAATACAAATCCTTCAAGATATTGTAGTAAATAGACATTCAAACACGAGCAGACAGATGCTACAAAAACATACACATTCAGGCATCAGCACTTATTACACCTTCATTTATTTATATCTCCAACCAAGATACCTCAATGAGACCAATCTGTACGACCAATCCCAGATGTAGTTGAAGTTACTGAAGAAGGCCAAAGAACAGAACAACTCCCAAGAAACCTAAGCATATTTGTGTCTGATGCTTGTGCAACGCCGAGTTATGCCAGGGACATCTTACCTGTCTTTAACATGAGTGTTGGAGGTGCTATCGATTTAGATGCTTCATTGCCATGGCATGGAACGGGTATCGGGTAACCACAGAGGTTGGGGTTTCCGATATAAACAGATGGATCTTTTAAGATCTCAACAGGATCGTTGCCTAATGGAATTTTACCTGACAATTCATTGTATGACAAGTTCAAATGCACCAGGGAAGTTAAAGTCGTTATGCCCTGTGGAATTTTGCCAGAGAGTTGGTTATGAGACAGATATAGAGACTCCAGTACACTCAATTCTCCAATGCTTCGTGGGATCTTGCCCGTCAGTCGATTCCAAGATAAGTCCAAGAATTGCAGTCCAAAGAGTTTTGTAAGCTGCCCAGGAATCTCACCAGATAGGCCATTATTTGAAAGGTCCAAGCTCGTAGCATACAAGAGCACTTCATCATAATATAATGTTATGTAAAGAGGTTCGCTCGTGTTGTGAATCACAGCCATCGAGCTGAAATTCCCGAAAGATGGTGGTATTGTTCCTAAGAGATTATTATGCGCAAGGTCCAGGACCTGAAGAGAAGAGAGTTGGGATAGCTGGGGAGGAATAGATCCATCAAATCTATTTGAACGAAGGCGGAGAACCTTTAGAGATGACAGGCTTTCACCGATCCATGTTGGTATCGGGCCTGAGAATTTGTTCCCACTAAGATCGAGAACCACCAAGGATGCAGAATTGTTCAATGAAGGTGGAAACTCACCAGAGAAGCCATTGTTGTTGAGGTGCAGTGACTTGAGAGAATATATAGATCCCACTGAGACGGGAATGGTTCCAGATAGATTGTTATTCGCAAAATTGACAGTTTCAATACGTGAAGAAGTAGCCCAACAGTTGGGGAGCTCTCCAGATAAATAGTTATTAGAAAGATCAAGATTGAACAAGAGCCGTGTGCAGATGTTCGAGGGAATGCTACCTTCAATAACATTATTGGAAAGAAAAAGAGCTCTCAGCCCCGCAATTGTTTCTGTGATGTTTAGAACAATAGGCCCAGAGAATGAATTGTTGGAGAGAAGCAAATCTTCAACCGCACTAGGCAGACGGGGTAGAGGACCCACAAACTGGTTGTATCTCAAGTCGACCGTCGAAAGACTACCTAATTCAAATGCATTCTGTGGCAACTTGCCCCCCATTTGGTTATGAGAGAGATTCAAAAATGTGGCAGAGGATAAATTCCAGAACCAATTGGGAACAGTATCTGAAATTTCGGCATTGGAGATGTCCAAGAATGAAAGTTTTGTCTGGCTGCGAAGCCAAGCTGGGAAGTCAGGGCCCAAGTGGCATGACGCAATCCTGATATCAACAGCTTGAAATGGTGGTACCCATTGTGAGCTGACACGGAAAGTAAATAAGTTTGAAGAGAGGTACAGAAGTCTTAATTTGGTGAGCTTGGCAAAATGAACTTCAGATACAACACCCTCAAAATAATTTGAAGACAGATCCAACCGATCCAGTTCTGAGAGTTGTCCGATGCTCGATGGGATGATTCCACTTAGTCTATTGCTTCCAAGGTTCAACACTGTCAAGGACAACAGATTTCCGATAGATGCAGTTATTGAACCTTTGAGAAGATTGCCAGTAAGATCAAGGGTCACGACGTGTCCAGTCATGTTGTCGCAGCCGACTCCATACCAAGCACAACATTCTGAGCCTGTCCATGAAGAGAGCACGGAACGGGGATCTGTGATACCACCTTTGAAGTGTATGAGGGAATCTCTTTCGCTCTTGATGCAGCTGGTAGAGAGGCATGACTGGGAAGTACTGATAATGAGTAGAATGAAGAGAATACAGTGATTGACAAGAATCTGGAGTCCTGAATTGGTAGACATGGTTTACTGCAATTCAAATACATAAACAACTCATTAAAGAGAAGAGAATATGGTCATGTATTGAGGTGGGCCATTACAGGACTCATAAGATAATGTGCTGTTGCATACTAGTGACTGGATAATTCTAGTTGAATCTTATTAAAGAAAATCCAACATAGCATCATTATATATGATTTTCATTATGTACAAAACTAAAATATTGCCATTTATAAATAAACAAAAAAGAACAAATCTAGAGAAATAGACCACCCAGCTACCTCTTGATAGTAAAATGTGACTTCTCTGCTGTGATGGCTACAATGCTTCTCTAGCATTTAGGCTTATCGGATAATATTACTGTTGCATAATAGTGACTGGATAACATAGCATCACTTTCAAATCTTCACAACCCAGCTATCTCTATGTGATGGCTCCACTGTTTCTCTAATCATTAGTCACTGCACACTCTAGTTTTCATAATTTGTATTATTCATCTGTCACATCGTACAAATGACAAGCAACGAGAATAGAAATACAGAGTAAATGCACAATGAAATCCATGACATAAACAACTGAATTTAGAAATATAAGAATATAAATTAACCGCTGGAAATCTTTGATGCTATTCTCAATTTGTGTGTTTACTGTCAGCATATTAATTGCCACCAAATACCTTGGAATTTTCTTAACCAAACTCGTACTTGTTATGATAAAAATGAATTGTTTTATTCTATTTGATTTGAAATGAGAGCATAGCACCATTTTGAACTTCTGCTTTCAAGTTTTCACTAAATGTTTTTTTTCTTTTTTATGTAGGATCTACAACATTGCCTTGTTTTCAATGCAAATCTTTAGTCCTAACTAGCCTAACAGAAACTAAAGATGCAAATTCATCTATCTAAACCCCTATAAATGACTCCTATAAAAATATACCAAGAATATTCCATTAACATTCCGTTAAAAGATCTTTTTAAAATCCGAATATCCCTCCTATGAAAATATAAAAAAAAAATCAAAATAATTCCACCTGACAAAATCTACCCTGTTTTTCTCATTTTCGATCTAAAAACTAACTGTTGCTTCCTCCCTCTTGTCATTGGTTAAAAAAAGTGAAGGGCATTAATATTCAAAATAAATATTATTTAAAGCAAATCATAAGTTATATCATAGAAGCATCATTTATCCAGTTTACATATTCTGACTTTTAAGATTGTTTTTAGTTTAAATAGGTTTTAATAAATTTGAATAAAGTATCTGTTTATTTTAAACTAAAAACTATAAAATAAACTTTAACAAACATGTACAAAATATAATGAAAAGTTTAGAGGCCTAATAAAAAAAAGGACTACAAAAAATAGTCGGAATTAAATACCCAAAAAAAATAAACAATGACTAATAAAAATAAACCTCAACGAAAAGCTCATAGATAGAAAAAAGAAAAAATGGAACAACAATCAGCAAATAAATAGAGAAGAAAAGAAAAGAAAGCTTACTTGATGTCTATGCTGATTTACTTGTTAATATATGTAAGACAGAACTGATAAAAGAGTGATTTAGATAAAAAGCCAACCATGAGAGTATGAAAATGAAACCAAGAGAACCAGAGAACCTCCTTTTCTTCTTGATGAGAAATCTATTACAAACGGACCCTTAAATAGTTATCATAAATCCAAACCCCTCTGACACGTGGTTCTTGAACTTATCAAGTTATAGATTAGTAATAATAACGTGAGTGTATCTGTACTCTTCATGAAAAACATGTAATTGTTAAAACTGGACCGTCTGCTTTACAATCACCCCACTAGTGCACCCATTGCCCATGTGAAGCAGTTGTTCCCAATAATGAAAGTCTGTTGTGGATATTGTTTGTATGTGAAAGTGGGGGCTCTTTTATAAATTTGTACCATGGATAACAAAATTTCACCTGTAAAAATTTGTATGTACTCACAAAAAAAAAAAAAAATCTACGAAGAGACGCAGTTTATTGATATCAGCATCTAATTAGGTGGATACCTCGCATGCACGCTAGATATATTAGGCATTTTTTTGAACTTTTTCATGGAATTAAACAATTTATGGATCTAAATGAACAACTATGAATTGAATTGAACCACTCATTAATAAAACTGCAACCATGTTAATTATAATGAAAATTGTACTAAATAAGATAATTGTTGGATTATTTTTAGCATTAAATTGAATATAATTTTGACATTGAAATGAAAAGATCTTGCATTTAGTAGATGAGAGATAGTGATAGTGATCCATGTTGTGGGGCACTAGAGATAGTGATCAGAGCATCATTGCTTATTTAATAATGTTAAGTGTGTTGGATTCTGGGGATTGGATAAGATTTGTTGAACCTTCTTGATGCAAATCCTACAAAACATCAATATTAATATATATGATTTTTACTGTATATATATACAAACAAAAACATTCTCAATATTTTCAACACACAAAATGAGCAAATCCAGGGAAATAGACACCACAACAACCTCTAGATGGTATGAAATCAATAATAATTCCTAGACCCCAACTTTTCAGGCTCCATGATGTGGCAATAGGACATTACCTATTATACCCTCTAATTGATAACCACGTCTAAACAAGGAAAACGGAAAGTTTAATATGAAGAAATTTGAAAAACTGATTTGTTCTTTATCGAGTTGGATCTCTCTTCCGGATCAGGTTTGTCAATTGTTTTTTTTATTTTTTTTTATCTTATTGAATGAAAATCACATCGAATTTGAAATTAAATTTTTGATGATCAACTATTCAATCTATGTTCAATTCAAAAAATGAATTTTTTTTATGTTTTGATCACTATTTCACACTTTTTTTTATATTTGTTTCGTTATAATTTCATAAATGTAATTTTGATATTGTTACATTTAATTGTTACTGGTTCGTGTGATATTTATATTAGACTCCCAAACTCGGATATTCATTTACACAATTTTGTTACATTCATAAATGTAACACTCTGAAATGTAACATTATCTCATGTTGTGCATTTCTTTTAACAATGCAAATAGAAATGACATATAAATGTAACAGTGAAGTACATACTTTTACAGAGGATTCTGATACATTTTCTTTGGAAGGCAGTACACTAGAAATTGAAATAGATAATTTTAAATAGTAAATGTAACTGTTTGACATTTAGGTAAATATAATTGTTTGTTCCATCTATATAAATGTAACAGTTTTTATATAAATGTAATAAATCGTTGTGAGAGATGTAAACATTTAAGAAATGTATTTGTAACTACCAATATAAAATGTAACTGTTTCATATGTTAACTATATGTGTTTTTTATTTAAATTTGAATACAATAACTACCTAGAGAAAATGAGTCGTTTGAAGGATTTTAATGAAAACAATTTCGGTAATTTTTGGTGTAATCTAGATTCAATTATAATTTAGGTAATGATTTCAAAATTTAAAATTTGAAATAGGTAAATGGATTTTAAGATTTACATGGAAGAGTCATAACCAAATAGAGAAAATGAGGGGATTTGGGTTAATAAGACAAATTTTTAATGAATGACAAATTTGTATTTTGTCATTTTACCATTTTTTGAAAAAATCAACAAACCAAAAAACCAACCAACTAAATGATAACACCTCATGGACTTGTGAGTGGGGCTTATATTATGGGGCTGAGTATCATGACTCGTATGAAATTGACTTCTCTGCTCTGATGCCTTCTTTGTTTCTTTAGTCTTTTGGTCACTGCTGCTAAAAAGTGACAACTATGAAGTAATTATATGCCCCTCTTTTTTTAATTTAAAAAATTTTAACCTTGTAAAAGATGTATGCGTGGTCGCCTACGTGTCACACCTCTGGTTTGTAGGAACAAACAATATGAAACATATTCCAATGATGTTCTTTCTAATTATCTCACAAAATTACATCTTGAAGCAGGATCTGTGGACAAATAAACAACACATGTAAATCATACCCCTCATCCATGCCTGTAGATCGTAGTGATTATTGCAAATGGCGTCTTGTTGCATAGATCCGTTACAGACACTTTGAGAAGATTCAATACCATCAATGCAGATTGCATGGAGTCCATATTATGTATTGCATCCCCTTCAAATGGTTGCTTGAAATTTGGTTGATACACTCACATATTCAACTTACAAATGACAAGCAACAAGAACAGCAAATCAGAGATTCAGAGGGAAGTGCTTGACAGAAAAACACACTCACCAGGATATGGCCATGTTTTCAAACATATTATTTATGTATTGTGAAGGCAATCGATACCCTTGTATATGCCAAACTCAGAGGTAGAAAGTAAGATATATATCACAAGCAAATATGTAATAAAATTTATGGTATAAACTACTGAATTTAGAAATGGGAGAAAATAAACTAACCAATGGAACTCTTTGATGTGATTCTCAATGTGCATGTTTGTCAGACTCCCTCTTGTAACTCTCAAAATATGGAAAGACTTTGGCGGCATGAACTTAATGAAGTTAAAAATATTGCATCCAGCCGATTGACATTATCTAGAGTAGAATCATGATCGCCCAGCAAAAAGCTGGATGGATGTCAATTATATTTTACTATCTCATTCCCGATGGCAATGTGATTAGGATGATAAATTGATGGATTTTATATCCCCGAAAATTAGGCTTTCTATCTTTTACTATGCAAGCAGAGATATGAACACAGAGAAGAAAGCAAGATAAACATTAATTTATGACTCAAAAGTAATACTGACAAGGCAACTTCTCTTTCAATATAGATGACTGTTATTTAAAATGACATAATGCAAAAACAAGATACAAATAGATAAGCACACATTCAAACACCTTCTTGAACAGTAGTTGCTCTAGCTCTGTAATCTCTCCACCTATTCAACCTCACAGCAACTGCCACATACAGACAATCAGAGATGTCATCAAAGAACCTGAAGAGGGCTATCCTCCATGATCTTTTGAGAAACAGAACACCCATGATTCCCCAAAAACCTGCAACTAATCCTGGTCCCATGCCCATGTAAAACCATATCATGTTTGATCCATCATCCTCATCTCTTTCACCCCTACTTGGAGAAGGTATAGGTGGATATGCTTCATCATCGCGGCACATGGGTAATGGATCACCACAGAGGTTGAGATTTTCCATATAAATAGATGGATCAACCAAGGTCTGAAGTTGGTAGCCTGATGGAATTCTTCCTGACAATTCATTATGTGACAAGTTCAAATGCTCTAGAGAAGTCAGAGATGACAAGCTAATTGGAATTTCACCGGAGAGTCGGTTTAGTGACAGATCCAATGACAATAGCTGTCTCAAATCTCCCATTTTTTGTGGGATATTTGCTGTCAATTGATTTCCAGATAAGTTCAAGAATAACAGTCCAGACAGATTCATTAGTTGTTCTGGAATAACGTCAGAGAGACCATTATTCGAAAGGTCCATGCTAGTGACTAGTGAGAGTGTTCTGGTGTACAGGAGTCCTTCTCCTTTTGCAATGACCTGCACTTCTTCTTCATAGTATGTTGAATAATAAAGCATTGTTGGAAACCAAAGTCAATTCTTTGAATATGGAGTTGGTTAAATGCAGTCTTCGGCGTGATTTCTCCCTGCTCACAAACAATAGCCCCACCTCAGCTGAAAGAATATGGGTCCTATGGGACCCAGAGGTTGTGCACATCCGGCCCGTGATATCTAATGATCAGTTTTTACACTGTAAAGTAACCTCCAATGTTCAACCCATGAAGTGGTTGATATCAATTGTATATGCATCTAACTCAGCGACTCAAAGAGCTTTACTCTGGACTGATTTGGCTGATCTCTCAACACTATGTCAATCCTCTCCTTGGATTGTCAGTGGGGACTTCAATGAAGTTCGTTATGGCTCAGAAAAGGTGGGTGGTCGTCCAATTCATAGCAGAAGGGCATTCAAGTTCAATAGAATGATCTCTCATGCTGGGTTGCAGGATGTCAAAGCTATGGGACATCATCTTTCATGGAATAATAATCAAGAGGAAAGAGTAGCATGTCGGTTAGACCGCACACTAGTCAATTCTATTTGGCTCAGCAAATATCCTGAAGGATTTGTGCATTATCACCCCCCGAGGACATCAGATCATGCAGCCATGGAAATTCTCCATAACCCCACTCTGCCTAGGGGTCCTTCCCCCTTCAAATTCTTTCAAATGTGGACTGGCCATTCTACTTTTCAAGATACAGTTTGTCAAGCTTGGGATATCCCAGTCCATGGTTCTAGCATGTTCAGCTTAGTGACCAAGTTAAAAAACACAAAAACAGAGCTAAAACGATGGAATTGGTCAACCTTTGGGATGTTACAAAGAAGGCTGGAGGTCTCCCAACTTGCCTTAAATTCTGCTCAGTCGGCTCTTGTTGTTGACCCTCTGAATCCCTGCCTAATGGAAGCCGAATTTCTTGCAAGACATGATTACCAGGATACTCTAAGAGTGGAGGAATCATTCGCGCGACAAAAATCAAGAGCGAATTGGTTGCAACTTGGTGACTCAAATACCAAGTTTTTCTACTCTGAAATCGCCCATCGTAAAGCAAGGAACACTATTCGAAGACTAAGACTTCCTAATGGGATGTACACTGATGATCCTGAGCTAATCAAGGGAGCCATTGTTGACTATTATGTTTATCTCTTAAACAAAGAGTCTTTTATTCCAATTTCGCAAGAGCCTTTCATCGAGAAGGTTTTTGAACCTGATAATAACATGCTATTGGAGGAGGTAACGGAGGAGGAAATCAAAAAAATCTTTTTTAATGTGAAAGCCTCTTCTTGTCCCGGACCTGATGGCTTCAGTGCTGGGTTCTATCAAGCTTGTTGGCCAACCATCAAAGAAGATGTTTGTCAGGCAATCCACCAATTCTTTCATTCGGGCCACATGCTAAAGCAGTTGAGTATTGCATTCATCACGCTCATCCCAAAGACACTGGAAGCTGATTCGGTGGACAAGTTTAGGTCGATTTCCCTATGCAACGCAATTTATAAAGGGATTACTAAAATAATCTCTAATAGACTCCAGCCCATCCTCCAAAGAATCCTTAGTCTGAATCAAACAGCACTCATCAAGAAGAGAAGAATTGGTCACAATATCCTATTGGCCCATGAATTGCTTCGTTTCCTTAACCTTCCCTCTGTTGATGGACGAGCTTGCATTAAAATTGATATAAAAAAGGCCTTTGATAGTCTTAGATGGCCCTTCCTCTATACAGTTCTAAGAGGCCTTGGGTTTCATGAAGACTTCATTCAACTAGTTCAACAATGCGTGGAGTCTCCAAGATTCTCAGTGCTTGTTAATGGCAGCCCATGTGGGTTCTTTAGCTCCAACTGTGGATTACGGCAGGGAGATCCCTTATCTCCCCTCCTCTTTGTACTAGCCCTCGAAGGTTTCACACAAAGAATGAATGCAGCATCCCAATCAAAGGCTATTGGCTCCTATCTTAAAGGGGGAACTCAAGTCAACCATCTTGCATTTGCAGATGATCTCCTAATATTCAGTGACTCCTCCCCTTCAACAGCAAGGAATCTAGTCACATTGCTTGATGAATTTGCCAAGGACTCTGGGCTGCAGATAAATCTGTCCAAAAGCCAAGTGTTCATTAATCCATCAGATCCTAACAGAAGTTGTTTTCTAAATACTCTTTGTATTCCAGAAGGCTCTATTCCGGTTAGATACCTGGGTCTCCCAATGATCAATGTATCCCTTAAGCATTTGCACTGCCAACCTCTCATTGAAAAAATGAGGAAAAAACTTCTTTCTTGGCAAGCTTTACTACTCTCCTCGGCTGGCAGATTGGAGTTAACCCGTACAGTGCTCAATGGACTCCATTTGTATTGGACAGGTGCCTATTCTCTTCCCAAACGTACTTTTAAAGAAGTTGAAGAAATGATTAGGGATTTCCTTTGGAGGGACTCTCCACAAAAACGTGCTTCCCACCATGTCAACTGGATAACCATCTGTCAGCCTTTGAATGAAGGGGGGCTTGGGATAAAAAGAATTGCAGATTGGAACAAAGCTGCTACTGGAGTTCATCTCTGGGATGTGGCTACTGGTATGGAAAGCTTGTGGGTTAAGTGGATTCATAGTAGATACTTAAAATCTCATTCTTTGTGGGAGGTGAAAGTGAGATCCACGAGTACGACTATCTGGCGGAAAATTCTGGCAGCTCGAGACTGGATCAAACCAAAGGTCAAGTACAACATCTATTCTGGCTCTAATATAAACATATGCGGGGATCCCTGGATTGATGGGGATGGACTAGCTGGGCATTTTGGGGAAAGGCTAGCCTTGCTCTTTGGGCTGAATAAAGACTCCAAGGTTAGTTGGTTGATTGTCAATGGAAAGTGGCATAAACCAAGGTGATGGCCACTTGAACTCTCTGCCATCTCTGAAATTGAAATTGGTGGTCGAGGCAATGATGAAATTATTTGGAGTCCAAGCAAGTTTGGCAACCTTTCTTTAGCTGAAGCTTGGAAGGAAGTGCGCTCCAAAGCAGGGCACCCTTGTTGGAAGGACTGGGTATGGCAAAGATCACAAGTGCCCAAACAATCTTTCACTCTCTGGCTAGCATGCCACAACAAATTGCCATCCCTTGCCAGGCTATTCCAAAAGAACTTGGTGGAGAGTCCCATTTGTGTTCTCTGCAACTCTGGCACAGAAACATGCAACCACCTTTTTTTCCAGTGTTCCTTTTCTGGTGTTGTATGGCAATCAGTTCTCTCAAAAGCAGGAATTACAAGGGGCACAGTCTCTACAATCCTCACTGAAATTAGGTGGTTGGACTCTTCCTTCAAGACCAAGGTCCCACAACTCATCCTTCAAGCACTATTATGCTCTACCACATGGCATGTCTGGCTTGAAAGAAATAGAAGAATTTTCAAAGGGAAACAGAGGACACAAGATTCTATTGTCACTCTTGCCTTACGGGATTCCAGACTGAAATTGAGTCAATTCGCACTCAAAGCGGAGATGTCTCCTGATCTGGACAGGATGAAAACGGGGCTGGGCATCTCAATAACTGAATTCTCATTGCATTCCATTGAGGTGAAGTGGGAAGTTCCTCAGTGGGGCTGGATCAAAGCAAACACGGATGGTTCCCTTTCGGAGGACAGAGCAGGATATGGGTTCCTCCTTCGGGATCACTTGGCTCTTCTGATCATAGCAGAGGCAGCAAAGACTTCTGGGCGGACCATCAACCATTTAGAATTAATGGCAATTGGGCAATGCATGAAATTGGCATTGGAGCTTGGCATTCAAAGTCTTTGGGTGGAAAGTGATTCAAAAGTTGCACTATTGTGGGTCACTACATGCTGCAAGGTGCCATGGTCAGTGCGAAGGCTGGTAAATTCGATTCAAAATGACTACAAATCTTTCTCCAACATTAAGTTCTCACACATCCATAGGGAGGGCAACTGCCCGACAGATTTGCTAGCCAACACGCAAGGTCATCTGGGGGTATCTCGGTTCAACCCATGGCCAGAACTGAAAGCTCTCATTGAGAGAGATAGAAGTGGAATTCCATACCTCAGGGAAAAGCTTATGTAGCCTACTTTATATTACCGTTGTTGCATTTGTAATTGATCTCCCTTTCTTTTTGTATAATCAGGTGGTTTGAAAAGGGGTGGGGTGGATGCACATATTCAGGTTACTGAGTTTGTTCCCTCGCCACACCCTTCTTTCCCTCCAACCTGATTAAAATGGCATCTCATTGTAACTACATGCACCTTTTGTACATTTGCCATATAGTTTTGAGGAATACACTTTTGGACTTACCAACCTAATAAAGGGGTTCACTCATCTTTTGAGTTGTAGCTACCATTGAGCTAAGATTCCCAAGGAAGGGCGGTATCGCTCCTGAAAAATTATTGTGCGCAAGGTCCAAGACTTGAAGAGAAGCAAGGTGTGATAATTGGGGAGGAATATGTCCGCCGAATTTATTGGACCGGAGGCGGAGAACCTTCAGAGATGACAGGCTTTCACCTAGCCACATTGGTATCAGACCCGATAATTCATTCTCACCAAGATCAAGAACAACCAAGTTGTTAGAATTCTTCAAATTGGACGGAAGCTCACCAAAGAAATGATTGTTGTTCAGGTGCATTGACACAAGATATGTAGATCCCATTAAGCTAGGAATAGCTCCTGAGAGATTGTTGTTTGACAAATTGATGACATCAAGATGTGAGGAAGACCAACAATCAGGTAGAAGTCCTGATAAATTATTATGAGAGAGATCGAGTGATTCCAAATTTTTGTTGCAGATGGAGGAAGGAATGCTACCCTCGATAAGGTTGTGAGAAAGCAAGAAAGCACCTGTCTGGACGAGCCCCTGCGGGATTGTGTCATTTAGGACAATATGTCCATAGAATGAATTGTTGGAGAGAAGTAATGTCGACCAATTAGGAAGATGAGGCAGAGGACCATCAAATTTGAGGAGAATTAAAATCCATCCAGTGGCAGCTTGCCCATCATCTGGTTATTAGACATATTCAAATATCCAATAGAGGATGATAAATTCCAAAACCAGTTTGGAACAATATCTGAAATTTCATTATTAGATATGTCCAAATTCCTAATTTTCTTCTGGTTGTGAAGCCAAACCGGAAAATTAGGTCCCGATCTGCAAGACGGCATTCGAATATCTTCAGCTTGAAATAGTGGAACCCATTGTGCATTCACATTCAAAGTAAACATGCTGTGAGACAAATCAAGATGAACTAATTTGGTGAGATTGGCAAAGTGAGCTTCAGACAACACACCCTCCAAAGAATTATCTGAGAGATCCAAATATTCCAGATTTGTGAGCTGGCCAATGCACTCCGGGATGGATCCACTTATTTTATTGCTGGATACACTTAGATGTTTCAAGTGTAATGGCTTTTGGATAGATGCAGGTACAGAACTACTGATATTATTTTCCTTACTATTTATCGTCTCTAAGCGGACACCAAAGCATCCCAACAAACCATCCATCGATCCAGAAATGTTGTTATATGACAAATCTAACTCATACAAATTCTGTAGGTTGCTAATGGATGATGGAATCTCTCTGTTGATGTTGTTCCACGACAAATCTAACACTTCCAAATTCTGTAGGTTGCTAATGGATGATGGAATTTCTCCGTTGATGTTGTTCCGTGACAAATCTAACACTTCCAAATTCTGTAGGTTGCCAATGGATGACGGAATCTTTCCACTGATAGAATTCCATGACAAATCTAACTTCTGTAAATTCTGCAGGTTGCCAATAGATGAAGGTATCTCTCCAATGATACCAGTTCTCCTCAAATATAAACCACGCAAGCTGGTCTTATTCCCAATATTTTTGTGAATTTCACCCCCAATTTCATTATCCGATAAATCTAAACTATGCAGTCTGGTTAGATTCCCAATAGTCGCGGGGATTTCTCCCCTAATTTTCATATATGATAAATCTAGATGTTGTAAATTGTTGAGGTTTCCAATTGTTTGTGGTAACACTCCTTGAAAGTTATTAAAGCTCATATCAAGGGTGACAAGGCTGGTGATACGAAATAGCCATTCCGGCAATTCAGAATTAAATTTGTTGCCAAAAAGGATTAATTCGGTGAGAGATGTAAAATTTATGACCGGAATAGAAGCAGGAACACTGACTAGCCCACAATAATACATACGTAACACTGAAAGAGAGGGGAGTTTACTCATCACCTCTGCCCAGTTAATTGCATTTTTGAGGTCCACCCCACTTAAGTCGAGGTACTTCAATGAGGTAAGATGAGAAATCCACTCGACATCATCGATGGCCAAACTCCCGATCTGAGTGATATCAGGAGTGTGGAACTCAGCAGTGTTGTAAGATGCACCGAG
Organism: Acorus gramineus; assembly: GCA_030737835.1. Classification (NCBI taxonomy): domain Eukaryota; kingdom Viridiplantae; phylum Streptophyta; class Magnoliopsida; order Acorales; family Acoraceae; genus Acorus; species Acorus gramineus. Next base: position 11,931,110 of record CM060857.1, read on the forward strand.
ATCAAGATATTGTAGGCCAGTGATATTCCCAATCTCATGAGGGATCGTTCCAGCAAACTGAGCTGCAGAAAGATTAAGATATTCCAATCTGGCTAACGAGCCAATGAAGGTGGGGATACCCAGAAGTTCAAAGTTATTCCAGCTGAGGTCCAAGTGAGTGAGTTGTTTCAAACCGAGCAACGAAGGACTAATATCACCACCCAAAGCATAATTGTCACGTTCGAGGAAGGCAATATGTTGATTGTGCAGGTCAAGCTTTAGAACATGACCAGTCATGTTGTTGCAGGTCACTCCATGCCAGAGGCAACAATTGAGGCCTGTCCATGAAGAGAGCATGGAACCGGGATCTTCCAGACCATCTTTGAAGTTTAGGAGGGACTCCCTCTCGCTTTTGATGCAGCCAGTGGATATGTATGATTGGAAAACAATGAAGATGACCAGAATGAAGAAAATATAGTTGTTGGCGAGAACCTTGAGTGTTGTAGCCATAGTTCAGCTTTTATTACAATTCGAATTAGAAGAGTAGTAGTGATAAAGATGTTGCCACATGTATCAATTGCCACCAAATGAGTTGAATCTTCCTTCTTAACCATACTCCTGCAAATCGCAATAAGAAATTTATTGTTTTATTGTACTTGATTTGAAAATAGTGTAGCATGGCATGAATTTTCATGTTTAAAACTTCATTATATTATATATGATTTCAATGTAAGTAATCCTAATTAACCCAAGAAAAACTAAGCCAAAAAAATGAACAATCATTAATTAACAGAAGTAAACCTCAATGTACGAAATTTATAAAGGAAGAAGTAATAGAAGAACATAATCAGCAGACAAATAAACAAACCTAGATACTAGAAGAAAAGAAAAGAAGCTTACTTGATCTCCATATAGTGACATGGTTTGTTGAGACAATTTGAACAGCTGATTAACAGATCTAATCAAGAGGGATATAGATATAAAAAAAAACCGACCATTAGAGTGATCTAATACAGGGAGGCATGGACAGATAAAATTATGAACTAATGAGGGTACCAATTTTTCCACTTTTATTTTTCAAGAAATCTAGTCCCATTGGACCCTCCCTTAAATAGTTGTAATAAATCCACTTTCCCTCCCCCCTTGGTCTGTTTTGTTTTCCACCTAATTATCTACACGTTTTGTTACAGATGATATTATTATTTTTAATGAAATGGGTTGAATCTTCTGATCTTAGCCATCTAGCTAAAGTTTTTCTTATATATCTCGGTAACAGCGTATAATCACATTTAGAATTTATATATCTCATAAAAAAATTTTATAAATGGATTAATGCAATTGTTGAAGTGTGTGTGTGTATATATATAAAGCATATATCTCACTAGATGGAGTATATTATATTTATAAAAAATCAAAATATATGTGTACTGTAATTAGGGTTGTAAAAAGGGGGCCGATATCTGCACCCCATCTTACAAGAAACCCACCCCTTTAAAAAAAATAAAAAAAGTTTTTATGTACTGTAGCAATAAATGGAAACCCACCTCGAGGTCGGCATTCCCTCTGGCATCGGTGGTGAATGATGGTCGTCAAAGGTTCCGACGAGTGCACCAACCCAGGTCGACAACCACTCGGACGACGGTGTTGAAGTATGGTTGCCCAAAGGCCCGGCGAGCTAAAGTAAGATAGAATAAATTTACATTTTTACAAATTTCAAACCAAATAAACAAATTTTACATTTAAACACACATAGACATCATAGCAACATTTATAACACATTAAAATATGACGTTCGCATTCCATAATCAATCATTCACGTAACTACACAACAAAATATATGTTCAAATTCCACAACCATTCATGTGACTATATTGATTTTTTCATATATAAAAATAAATAACATATCCAATAAAAACGATTACTCTTTTTTTCAAAAAATAAAAATAAACATAAAAATAATTACTTGACCAAAAGAAAATGCCTGCTTCGTCTCCACCCCCTCCCTGTTTCTGTTGTATTATTATTATTATTATTATTATTATTATTATTATTATTATGGTTTTATGGTACTTTTTTTCTCTTCATGTATGACTTTTGAAATTTGAACATGTATTTTGTAGTGTAGAAATATGAATGATTCGTTATGGAATGCTAACATTATATTTTGATGTGTTATAAATGTTATCATGATTGTCTATTCTGTGTATTTAAATGTGAAATTTGCCTATTTGGTTTGAAACTTGTAAAAACGTGGATTTATTATCTCTGACTTTAGCTCGTAGGGCCTTTGGGCGACCATACTTCAACACCGTCGCCAGAGTGGATGTCGACTTGGGTTGGCACACTCGTCGGAACCTTTGGCGGCCATCATTCACAACCGTCGTCAAAGGGAATACTGACCTCGGGGTGAGTTTTCATTTTATGCTACAGTACATAAAAAAAAATTTAATTTTTTTTTAAAGGGTGGGTTTCTTGTAAAATGGGGTGCGGATATCGGCGCCCTTGTAAAAATGATTGTATGTTACATTTTCCTATTATTTTTTATTGCTCCTCAAAGCTTAAACAATGTCTCTGTCTTGTATAAAATCTAATTTTAATGATAATTTAACAATGTGCCTCTTACATAAAATCTAATTCTAATGAAATTAAACAATGTTGACTCTCTCTTATATAAATTTGTATGTTTCCGATTTGTAATTGGAATCCCAGATTCAATGTTAATGTAGACCCATTTACAGAAGAGAGAACCCAGTAAGTTTTCATACGGCGAATGATGACCTTTTTCAATTAGGCAAGCATGATTTGGTGGCACTGATTAAAAATGATGAAGAAAGAAAATACAGTGATTGGGAAAGCTTATGCAGACGTATATAGTAAGCTTTTCATTGCACTGCAAATACAGAGATTTTGCATTTGAAACTTTACAACGTATACAACACGGACGACAAAAGAGCAATCGTGGTGAAGCTATATGCAATTGCCTATGATATTTTTTATTATTTATAAAAATGTTGAATCTATTGGCAATTTTTTTTGTTTTCTAACCAGAATGGTCCTGATACATATATGGACAAACCATCCACCTCTTGAAAGGAAAAGGTGAATTTATAATGCTTCTACGTGCTGGCTAAGCAGTCAAGGTGTTGCAGGCCTGCTGCTTGACATTTTTATGACGTGCTGGCTAAAAAACATGTACTCAAATGAAATTGTGTGGATTTATTTATAAAAAAATGTAAAAGGAATAATGACAGTGGTTGACGAGATACAGGAGACTATAAAATGAGTTAAGTGAAGTAGCGCTCAATTTCTAATGATCTGGTGGGTGTTCACCACCTAAAAGATGGTATAGATCGCCAAGTATAGTCATCAGGGAATACACATACAGAAGCTCGCTTGGTGAATCAATGCTTATATAGAGAGCATGAGACAACCTAGTTTTAGTTATATCTGTAAGGGTTTGTACGTAATACAAATCCTTACAGATATTGTAGTAAGTAGACATTCAAACAAGAGCAAACAGATGCTACAAAAACATACAAATTCAAGCATCAGAACTTATTACACCTTCCTTTATTTATATATCCAACCAAGATACCTCATTGAGACTGCTCCTGTACAACCAATCCCAGATGTAGTTTAAGTAACTGAAGAAGGCCAACAACCAGAACACCCAACTCCCAAGAAACCTAAGCATATTTTGTCTGATGCTTGTGCAACGCCGAGTTATGCCAGGGACATCTTACCTGTCTTTAACATGAGTGTTGGAGGTGCTATCGATTTAGATGCTTCGTTGACATGGCATGGAACGGGTAACGGGTAACCACAGAGGTTGGGGTTTCCAATATAAACAGATGGATCTTTTAAGATCTCAACAGGATTGTTGCCTAATGGAATTTTACCTGACAATTCATTGTATGACAAGTTAAAATGCACCAGAGAAGTTAAAGTCGTTATGCCCTGTGGAATTTTGCCAGAGAGTTGGTTATGAGACAGATATAGAGACTCCAGTACCCTCAAATCTCCAATGCTTCGTGGGATCTGTCCTGTCAGTCGATTCCAAGATAAGTCCAAGAATTGCAGTCCAACGAGTTTTGTGAGCTGTCCAGGAATCTCTCCAGATAGGCCATTATTTGAAAGGTCCATGCTCGTAGCATACAAGAGCACTTCATCATAATATAAGGATATGTAAAGAGGTTCGCTTGTGTTTTGAACCACAGCCATCGAGCTAAAATTCCCGAAAGAGGGTGGTATTTTTCCAGAGAGATTATTGTGAGCAAGGTCAAGGACCTGAAGGGAAGAGAGGTGGGATAGCTGAGGAGGAATAGATCCATCAAATCTATTTGATTGAAGGCGGAGAACCTTTAGAGATGGTAGGCTTTCACCGATCCATATTGGTATCGGGCCTGAGAGTTTGTTCCCACCAAGATCGAGAACCACCAAGGATGCAGAATTGTTCAATGAGGATGGAAACTCACCAGAGAAACCATTGTTGTTGAGGTGCAGTGATTTGAGAGAATATATAGATCCCATTGAGACAGGAATGGCTCCAGATAGATTGTTATTCGCTAAATTGATAGTGTCAAGAGGGGAAGTAGCCCAACAATCAGGAAGTTCTCCAGATAAATAGTTATTAGAAAGATCAAGATTGACCAAGAGCCGTGTGCAGATGGATGAGGGAATGCTACCTTCAATAACATTATTAGAAAGAAAAAGAGCTCTCAACCCCGCCTTTGTTTCTGTAATGTTTAGTACAATAGGTCCAGAGAATGAATTGTTGGAGAGAAGCAAATCTTCAACAGCACTAGGCAGACGAGGTAGAGGACCCACAAACTGGTTGGAGCTCAAGTCGACAGTCTGAAGGCTACCAAATTCCAATGCATTATGTGGCAGCTGGCCCCTCATTTGGTTACGAGAGAGATTCAAAAATGTGGCAGGAGGGGATAAATTCCAGAACCAATTGGGAACAGTATCTGAAATTTTGGCATTGGAGATGTCCAAGAATGAAAATTTTGTCTGGCTGCGAAGCCAAGCTGGGAAGTCAGGGCCCAAGTGGCATGACCCAATCCTGATATCAAGAGCTTGAAATGGTGGAACCCATTGTGAACTGACACGGAAAGTAAATAAGTTTGAAGAGAGGTACAGAAATTTTAATTTGGTGAGCTTGGCAAAATGAACTTCAGATACGACACCCTCAAAATAATTTGAAGACAGATCCAACCGCTCCAGTTCTGAGAGTTGTCCAATGCTTGATGGGATGATTCCACTTAGTTTATTGCTTCCAAGGTTCAACTCTGTCAAGGACAATAATTTTCCAATAGATGCAGGTATTGAGCCGTTGAGAAGGTTACCATTAAGATCAAGGGTCTTCAGTTTTGAAAATTGGCTTAACAACTGATCCGATAAATGCCCATCGAGTTTAGCCCCCTCAATTGTCAATGTCACTAAGTGAGCCCCAAGGCACCCCGAAAAACTTTCAACAGATCCAGAAATACTGTTCAATGACAAGTCCAAAGTCTGCAAGTTGCAGAGGTTCCCCATGTTTTTTGGTATCCTCCCCTCAATATGGTTACTTGTCAGCACCAATCTTCGCAGGCTTTTTAGGTTGCCGATGGATGATGGTATCTCACCACTGATATTGTTCCATGACAAATCTAAATTTTGCAACATGATCAAGTTCCCAATTGTTACCGGAATTTCTCCACCAATTTCATTGTTTGATAGATCTAGCTGTTGTAAATTATGGAGATTTCCAATTGTTTTTGGTAACTTTCCTTGAAGGTGATTATAGCTCAGATCAAGAACAACAAGAGAGGACTTGCTTATGAAATCATCAGGAATCGCACCGACAAACTGACTGAGTGAAAGATCCAGGTGAATAAGGCTGTTGATATGGAACAACCAGTCCGGCAACATAGAATTGAAGTTGTTGACACGAAGGCTTAGTATCGTAAGAGACGTAAAATAACTGTTTGGAAGAGCAAGAGGAATGCTAACTAGACCACACTGTTGTAAACGCAACACAGAAAGAGAAGGGAGTGTACTCATCACTTGAGCCCAGTTAGAAGCATTTTTAAGGTCCACCCCATTTAAGTCGAGGTACTCCAAAGACGAAAGTTTATAGAGCCACTCAACATCATCCACGGCTGCACCATTGTTATTATCGAGGTCGAGGTACTGCAAACCAGTGATATTCCCGATCTGAGGAGGGATGTTTCCACCGAAACCCGCGTTGGAAAGATTCAGATATATCATCCTTCCCAGTGAACCAAAGAATGCCGGAACAGGAGTCTGAGCAAAAAAGTTCCAGCTAAGGTCCAAGTAAGTGAGTTGCTTCAAACCAAGCAATGAGGGACGAATTTCACCACCCAAAGAATACTCATAGCCATTGACATCGGTTGCATGTTGGTTAGAAAGGTCGAGCTTCACGACGTGTCCGGTCATGTTGTCGCAGCCGACTCCATGCCAAGCACAACAGTCTGAGCCTGTCCATGAAGAGAGTACGGAACGAGGATCCGTGAGACCACCTCTGAAGTCTATGAGGGAATCCCTTTCGCTCTTGATGCAGCTGATAGAAAGGCATGACTGGGAAGTACTGATAATGAGTAGAATGAAGAGAATACAGTGATTGACAAGGATCTGGAGAGCTGAATTGGCAGACATGGTTTACTGCAATTCAAATACATAAACAACTCATTAAAAGAAGAGAATATGGTCATGTATTGAGGTGGGTCATTACAGGACTCATCAGATAATGTGCTGTTGCATACTAGTGACTGGATAATTCTAGTTGAATCTTATTAAAGAAAATCCAACATAGCATCATTATATATGATTTTCATTATGTACAAAACTAAAATATTGCCATTTATAAATAAACAAAAAAGAACAAATCTAGAGAAATAGACCACCCACCTACCTCTTGATAGTAAAACGTGACTTCTCTGCTGTGATGGCTACAATGCTTCTCTAGTATTTAGGCTTATCGGATAATATTACTGTTGCATAATAGTGACTGGATAACATAGCATCACTTTCAAATCTTCACAACCCAGCTATCTCTTGATGGTATAAATGGTGATCAGATTTCTTGTGTGGCTGCCACGGGAAATTCCTGTAGCAGCCAATAAGAGACTGCTTCGTAGGCAGTGCAAAAAAATAATTTGTTCACTTTTTTTTTTCTATTAGAATATATATTTTATTTTTTTAAAAATAAAAATACATACACCATCAGATAGAGATAGAGGCTGGAAACTGTGCTGAACTAGCATTTTTCAAAATATATAATAATAAGAATAATAATTAATAATAACCACACACAGACATTCCTCCCCCCTCCCTAAAAGATTAAATTTTTTAAAAAGAAATAAGCATAAAGGGCAAGTTGGAAGTGAAAGCACAAACCCTGACCAAAGAAGACAACCCCACTCGCACCAAACATTCCCCACCACCACTACCCCATCAAACATGGCCAAATCAACCACATCCCTCTTCCCTCCAAGGACCTCCTCGGAATCCATATTCCATACATAACAGCGACTCCTGCTGCAGCTGCTGCTGCATAGTGGGCTCCGCATCCGAGGCGACGGCATGGACGGAGCGGAATGGGCGGAGGGAACGGTGAGGCGGCGGCGTTGCGGAGAGGGGTTTAGGGTGGTGCGGAGAGCGATTGAATGGTGGGTTTTTGGGGAGGCTGTGGGGTTGGGGAAATTATGGAGTCCGTGGAGGGGATGAGTGAATGTAGAGACCGAAAATGTAAGGTGAGTCCAGGGACTAAAAAGTCATTTTATATTGTCTTTTTTTCTGACCCTGATTAGTTTTAAAACTTTTGGCAATGAAATAATTGATGGGATAAAAAAATAATTACAGGGATAAATAGAAGAGGATAAATTATCTCATTTTATATGAAAATATAATTAAGATAAAAGGTGTGAATAATTGTTCTAAATTTAAAATAAAAATTAGGATTTTTTTTGTTTTCTTAAAAGTTAAAATAATATTTACTTCTATTTTTATTTTAATTTTTTATAAATATGAATAGAACAAAATTGATAGACTTTTATCTCTAAAATTAAAAGAATTTATTTTTAAAATATTAATCCATGGACAAATAAGCTCTTCATTAATTAATTATAGTTTGTTCAGCGCATGAAAAGTGTTATGATAACATGGTTGTGTGAGTTTCAAAGAAACTACTGTTCAAATAAATCATCCCAAAAATAAAGGGAAATTAATTTAAGTAGGTCCCTCAACTATTTTAGCATAATCAAACCCCTCACGTATTAACGATTATATTTCTTTCAAATCCTTCCATCTTTGTCCGCATGTGCAAGTTAATTAATATATTAATCAGATAGAAACATAAGTTATTCTAAGGTTTATGACTATTCTAGGAATAGATTATCATACTAATGAATAAATGATTTTTCGTTTGGTTGTATTTTTAATTATTTTTGTTGGGAAACATTATGATGAGATTTTTGTTGGTTGGTTGATTGATCATGAATGAGTTATAAATAAGGTGTAGAGAAATATTTATAAAAGGAAAAAATTTGATTTAACATGTGAACCCTCTGATTTATAAAAATTAATAACAATTGATTTGTCAATTCATTTATACTAGTGGAATAATACAATTTCAAAAGGACATAGAATACAAATATCAACTTATTTTAGGATTATTCTACCCCTATTCCCTCATGTTCTCTTCCATTCTTCTACCCAAACAGCCTTTAATGATGTACAGGGGAACAAAGTATCAAATTTATATATAGGATGCATAACAATGTATTGATGATAAATAAAAATTAACCATTTACTCAAATGCAACGGAAAAAAATAACCTCAAAAAAATATAACAGCTAAAGACCATGTTTGTTGTAGCTTTAGCTTATAAATTTTAGATAATAGCTAGGTCTGTCAAAAAGTTGGGTCTAGATTGGGTTGAGGTGGACCCGAACCCGACCTATTTTGATTGTTGGGTCTTTCGGGTCGGGTCCATATTAGGTCTCGGATTTTTCAGGTCAGGTATTTTATACATTTTATCTAATCTAAGTCAAGTTTGAGTTTAGACCCGACCCATTTGACAGATCTAAATCGGATCAAAAGAGGCCAAACTCGGAGAGCTCCAGGGATTTCCTACATTGTGGTGACATCACTAGGGTTGGTGGTCTGATGTGGATTGGGGGAATAGGATTATGAGGATGAAGAGGAGGGACGTGATGACCCTGGAAAGGTAGGGTTTAGTCATCTTCTGTTGTTCTTTTTGTGAGCTACAATGACTTCCTTGTTTGAGAAAGGGAGAGGAGAAGAAGCTAAGAAGGTTTTGATTTAGTGAGAGAGAGCCCTACTTTACTGCACATGGGGTGGTGGAGATCACGCTATCCTTGTTTGGATTTTTTCATTTCTATTGTTGCATGATGAAGTTAAATAAATAAAGTTTAGTGTATTATAAATAGTTCTTCACTGTTTTGATTTTTTTTTTTATTGGAGGCATTTGGAACACAGTTTAAATTATTCTACTTGAAATCAAAAATTGTAAAAATATTTTTAAATGCTTAAAATTTTAAATGCTTAATTAGAATGAGATTCAATTTTTAGTTATAATGTTGGATTATGTCATAAGTGTTGGGTTAGATTATAAACAAAAAAAAAAAATGATAGTGATTGGGTATTTTACATCTTTTGTCGGGTCAGATCCAACCCACCAACAGACCAAATTATCGCTTATGCATTTTAGAGTTTAACTTTTCTAATAAAAAATAAACAGGTTTGTCATAACTGTTAAAAAACAGATAATAAGCAGTAGTGGATGTTTGTTAGAATAATTTTTTAAATAGTTTTTTGCTATGTAATTGTCAAAAAAATACCCTTTAAAACTGCAAACAGAGGCAGAATCAGGAATTAGAACAAAGGGGCTAGAGGGCCATGAGATATAGTGAAAAAACTTCAAATCTCGTTATTCCCATCACAAAAAATAAAGTTTTAAAAATTGAAAAAATGAATATAAAAAAACTAACTGATCACAAAAACATACAAAGATATTATTTAAACTTATATTTTAGGAAGAGAATTTAAAACCTAACTTTTAAAAAATTTGAGACTCAATATAGCAATTATAAAAAATCAAAATAAATTTAAAAAATCGCTAAAAAAATCTAAATCAGTGATTTTTCAACCCTTCAAAACTAGATACCAATATTTCCTTGAAAACAAAATTTTTCATAATTTTTTTTAAAAAGTCACACGCCTCCAAATCTCAAAATATTCAATGAGCATTTATATATTCAATCCATTTTACAGCCCTATTTATATTTATCCCTTCTAACGGAGTATATAAAATTAGTTAACTCAATATATATTTCACTATCTTCATATAAACTATTATAGAAAACATAAATTAAATATATGCATTTATTTCATATGAGCATATATTTTATTTTCCATAAAAGATAAATATATACTTCATTATATAGATATGTACTTCAAAAAATCACATATATGCATGCTAACTGGGATGCAAACAAGACTGAATAAAACATTTTACAATTTTAAACTCACTCATGGCTATGAACATCGGTCCCGAATTAGATGGCTATGAACATCGGTCCCGAATTAGATGGCTATGATTAACCTAGGGCATACTATGATGACTGGTAGATAATTCAAGGCCACCCATAAATAATTTCATATCAATGATACATCTGATACGTCTGTGATGAAATACAGAAGATTAGGAAATGAAAGTGAAATGAAAGTGAGTGACTACTGTGATTAAATAGAAATGAAGGTGGACACATGACACATTCACCTATGACGGTTTGGGGGAGGCCCGGGCCCCAGCCCGCTCCCATTTGGGTCCGGCCCTAACTATAGAAGAAGAATTCGGGAGGAGATAAAAAGATTTGTCATTAGTTAAAAAGTGAAGAGCATTAGTAACCAAAATAAATATTATTTAAAACGTACAATAAGTTATATCTTAGAAGCAACGTTTAACTTACATATTCTGACTTTTAAAATTGTTTTTAGTTTAAAAAATTTTAAACAAGCATGCAACAACGGTTTATTTTAAGGTAAAAATTATAATCTTTAACTTATAAGTTTTAACAAATATGTACAAAGCATGCTGAAAAAGTTTAGAGGCCTAATAAAAAAAATAGATTGCAATAAATACTTGGAATAAAATACTTAAAAGGTTTTAACTAAAATGTATGAAGTATGTTGAAAAAGTTCAGGGTCTAAGAGCATCTCCAACGGCTTCACTCCTTCGACGATTTGGATGAGCGCCCAAGGTAAATTAACTTCAACAGGCACCTCATGAATCAACAAATAGGGCAAACCATGAAAATGCCTCAACAAACGGAGGAGGAGGGACAAGGAGCTCCCATGGTGGCCCCCACCACATAAAAAAATAAACAATATTATTTTTTTCATTTGAATTTTGGTGGGTCCCACATAAATTTTTTTAAAATTTTTGTTTTGTGTGCATATTTGTAACGGTTATATCTCCACGGATATAATAACTCATTTATTTAACTTCATCCTCATTCATATAATTTTTACATTCTCAATCTCCAATTTTGTTGTTCCAAAATTAAGGCAATTTTTTTTTGCTCTCTAAATTTTACATTTTTATGAATTTCTCATTTGTTATCATTTTATTTTTTCAAGTATTATTTTTTTAATTTATTTTAATTTAATTGTTTTTGTGTAGATGGATCCTCATGGTAATGCATTTTACAGCGATCTTCTTAACAATGAGTACTCTTTTGATCTATCTGGTGAATATTCCACTCAACTATCCAGGTCATCTCAAATTCGTGTTGAAGAATATAAATTACAAATATACCCATTAAAAAAATGTGACCGTTAAGATATAAGCATTAAAATAAAATCGTTACAATATAGTCGTTACAATATGACCGCTATAATATAGCCATTTAAATGACTGTTAAAAAAAAATTAAATATGACCGTTAGCCGTTAAAATTTGACTGTTACACTATAGAAAATAAAATATTATCATTTAGTTATTTTTTGTAGCTTTAAAATTTAAATATAATTAATTTAAAAAAATATTAATAAAATATTATTGTAGAGTCATTCAAGGAGTATGGTTAGAGTGGAAGATGTAATTTTAGCTCCTTACCTAGATAAACGTGCCATGCTTCACCAAATGAAAGAGCCATTGATGGAGCATGGTTGGAGATACTCTGATAAAAAAAAACATGGATTGCAATAAATACTTAGAATAAAATACTAAAAAACATAAACAATGACTAATAAAAATAAACCTTAACTAAAAACTCATAGAAAAAAGAAATAATGGAACAACAATCAGCAAAAAAAAATAGAAAAGAAAAGAAAGCTTACTTGATCTTAATGCTGATGATTTAGTTGTTAATATATGTAAGATAGCTGATGAGAAGATCGGACCAACTGATAAAGATGATTTATATAAAAAGCCAACCATGAGAGATTGAGAGATGAAAACCAAGAGAACCAGAAAACCTCCATTTCTTCTTGATTCAATAACAGAACCTTAAATAGTTATCATAAATCCACATCCCCTCCGACACGTGGTTTTTGAACTTCATGACAAAGTGATAGATTAGTAAAAAAACAACGTGAAAATCTTGACACACGTTTTTTTTAAAGGAAAAATCCAAATAACCCCCTATAAACTGTCATAAATCCTCATAAATCCATATAACCCACTTATTTTTCCTAAAAAAACATATAACCCTCTGAAAGCATCTATATAAATCTAAATAATCTTTGAGTTAAACTTCTATTGACAAATAAAGAATATTTTGTAAATATTTTATTTGATTAACTTGACTGAAAATAATATTTTAAAACCCCCTATAATTTATTAAAAATGTTCAAAATCACTATCTACTATCTGAAGGAGTAAAATTGTCCCGATAAAACCGCCAAACTGAACAGTCAGCTTTACAACCACCCACAAGTTCACCGAGACTGTGAGCAAGCCCAATGCCCATGTGAAGCAATTGGTCCCAATAATGCAAACCTACTCATTAATAAAACACAACCATGGTAATTATAATGAAAATTGTACTGAAAATAATGATTGTTGGATTTTTTGGTAGCAATAAATTGAATATAATAACTTTTACATTGAAACGAAAAGATCTTGCATTTAATAGACGGAGGAAATGAAGCAGTTATAAATGAATAAGAGGAGACTATGGTACTGTAGATGCTGAGGGCCATTAGAGATGGTGATCAGAGCATCAATGTTTTATCTAATAATGATGGTGTGTCAGGATTCTGGTGATTGGATAAGGTTTGTTGAACCTTCTCGATGAAAATCCTACATAAGATCAATCTTAATCTATATGATTTTCACTATATACAAACAAGAAAACATTCTCATTTTTGTCAACACACAAAATGAGCAAATCCAGGGAAATAGACACCCCGACAACCTCTTGGTGGTATGGTATGAAATTGACTTCTTTCCTCTTATGGTTTCTTTGTTTCTTTAGACATAATTTGATAAAGGATAAATATTTAAGATAAGTTAATCTAATTTATGAAGATAAAAAGATCATTATTTTTATCCAAATTTACATTTAATAATGTATTTTATTATCTCCATTTTTTACTGTGTTCTTATCCTTAATATTGCATTTGAATCACATAATCTAAAATTTAGGATAACTTAAAAAAAAAAAATTTAAATATCAAGTCTACCATTTCTATTAATGAGGCATTAAAATTGTTGATTTTGATTTCATGAAATTTTTTGTTTTTGTTTTTTAGAAAGGACAGTCATAAATGTTGTCCATGTTTTACAAAATAAGATTAAAAAATGAAGATAAAATCCGTTCCACCTTTTACCTAGAACAAAATATCCCTATTTTTTCTCTCAAAATATGAACAATTGTCCATGTTTTATCATTTTCATGTGATTTAATCCAATTATTTTCTTATCCCAACCCCTTATCCCAATGTCAAACCAGACCTTAACACTGAAAAGTGACAACCATGAAGGAATTATAAGCCTCTTTTTAATTTTAAAAGATGTTAACCTTCTCAAGTATATGTGCGGTCACCTACATGTCTCGTCTCTGGTTTGTAGGAACAAACAATCTGAATCGTACTCCAACGATGTTCTTTCTAATTAGCTCACAAAATTACATCTTGAAGCAGGATCTGTGGGCATATAAACAACACATACAAAGCGTACCCTTCCTCAATGCCTGTTGATCATTGTTGCAGATGGCTTCTTCACTTTGAGAAGATTCAATCCCATCAATGCAGATTGCATGGAGCCCACAGTGTGTATTACATGCCCTGAAAATGTCTGCCTGAAATATTCGTTGATATATTCACATATTTTAACTTACAAATGACAAGCAACAAGAACAGAAGAGCGGAGGGAAGTTCTTGACAGCAAAACACTCACACCAGGCTATATGGCCGTGTTTTTTAACATATTATTCGTGTTTTGTAAAGGCGGGCATTTGACGGTCAAGCCATATCCTGTATGTGCCAAACTCAGAGCTAGAAAGTAAGATATATCACAAGCAAATATGCAATGAAATTCATGATATAAACAGCTGAATTTAGGAATAGAAGAAAATAAACTAACCAGTAACCAATGAAAATCTTTGATGCGATTATCAATGTGCATGTCTGTCACACTCCCTCTTGATACTCTCCAAATATGGAAAGATTTTGGTGGCATGAGCTCCATAATGAAGTGAAAATATTGCATCTAGCCGATTTACATTATCTAAAGTAGAATCATGATCGCCCAGCAACAGCTGGATGGATGTCAGTTTTACTAGTTCATTCCCGATGGCAATGTGATTAGGATGATAAATCTTTTCCAAGATCTGTCCAATAACCAAACAATAGAAACTTCATTAGAGGTGCCCACAATAAATATGGAAGTAATCAAAAGATCCAAACAGACATATTTGCCTACAGAAGTTTTGCTTTTAACCTTACATTACATATTAGCATGAATCAATGCTTAAATCTTATAATAAATTATTGATCACCGCCTCTACAGATCCAAGAGTTATTTTTTATTCATAATATACAGCTGCAAGATAATGGCTACAGCTTAGCATGCATAGCCAAGGGAATGGGTGAAAAATGAACTAGTCTTTAAATCTCAACTCTATGTAAATACAAAACAATGGATTATAACTTTATAATCATCTTCTTTACCTGAGGAGCATTTATATTAGTCAGTGCTGGCAATGTTGTGATGCTCTATTGGACTGAAATTAATGAGAAGCTTCAGTAGAGGGTTAGATTATTAAAAGAAATTCACTGTAAAAGGAGGGGTTAAACAGATTGAAGCTACTTGTATATGGAAAAGAAGGGACAGACTAATTTTTGAATGGGGTAAATAAATTGAATCCAGGAATGACCTTGGACAGGGACTCATTGTACCTAAACAAAACCTCATTATGTGCTAGGACTCAAGTTTATGCACAAGTCAAAGGAGGCAGGTATGATATAAAGTACTTGCATATTTAAGAAACTCTGTCCGAGTTCACACATAAATAGAAAGTTAGGTTGTTCATACGTCGGTTAGTGGGACAGAGTAAATTTCTCCAAATTAGAACAATGAACATGCAACCATACATTGAATAACCAAGTTTACCAGTGAAGATGTGCTGAAATAAGGACATGATGTTTAAATCAAGTGTGATACAATGAATTCCTTAAACTAAAATCAGCAAACACATTGACCAAAGAAAGAAAATTAAATAACAGAAAGGTGCTCCAGTAGAAAATTGAAGAATGAAGAATATCTGTGTTCATCAATTAAAGAACGGTCTGCAATTTTTACCTCAACTGATGCTTTGCAGTGATCCACTGCTTGTCGAAACTCTCCGAAAGAGCACAAGGCTTCAGAAATAATGTCTTCAGCCTAGGAAAACAGGATTGTGCAAAAGATGAGGAAAATTCTGCATATAGTACTAGCAAATTTAGTCATATAACATAGTAGAGTGATCTTCCAGTAAATGCATAACCATCGTTTTGGTTATTACCGCCACAACTGTGATAATCATAATTGCAGTTTAATAATCCAGATATAAAGGACAGAAATAGATGACAATCTATAATATGATGCCCAAAGCTCTTAGAGCTCTCATATTGATATGAATTATTAGCAGATTTTTTTTTTGTTTTATATTTGATATGTGCTTTTTCTATATGACTAACATGACAATTGATCTCAAGCTTAACTTACCTGAGCAACGTCCTTACTATATGCATGCCTCACTGATCTCATAAGATTGAGAGATTTTAATCCTGAAGAAATTACTTGAGATGACATTTGGTTTGAAGTTAAAAGATCCTGCAACCTGTGATAAAATAAATGTTACATCCTTCATGACATGTATCGCATAAAGTAAGGTTTCGTAATGAACAAGTAAAACTAATTGGAAAAATTCGCACTTTGAGATATAAATGCACTTTCTTGTTGCAATTTGAGATGTTCTTATACTTATATATGTGTGTGTGTGTGTGTGTGTGTGTGTGTATAAACAGGGACCACGGAAAATCCACCGATGTGTCAAACCTGAGATTCAAAGCTATGAAAGGTCAAGTTTTTGTCTTACTTGCTATAATCCCAGTTGAGCTCAAATATCAATCTTCCCTTGAACAACTGCATAACCAGAACTTTCATATAGCTAACAAGGAGGTAATCCTAGTCCAGACTTTTTTTCATGAAAGTAGTATTCTCTGGTTTCTTTTTCTTTTTGAGTAGGCAAGCGGAATACTAGACCAGAAATATTTAAATCATTGCAGCAAATTGAACATTCGTACAGTATAGTTATGATTTGTTTCCCTAATATATAATAAATGGAAATTTCATTAGTAATTTCTGATACCATCATCCAGATGTCATTTCCCAAAACAGATTTACTGTATTTTCCACAGCTTCCATGAGATATAGACTCTTGCTAAATGTGCACACCACTTGGAACTATGATGGAAAGAGAAATAATTATTTGAACCTTCTGATTCTTTCTGTAGTTTCTTTGGCTGTTTTGTTTGAAGATTCAAGATCATGATAAGAACCACAACACAGACAATGTCCTGTTTGTAGTGGAGGCATGTCTGTAGGTCTCTTCAGTAAGAGTTGAGCCACCTCTCGGATAGCATTCTTTTTCTCTTCACAAGCCTGCATAAACTTGTATGATTAATGCGAGTGATAAAGAATCAGACCTTATTTTAGAAACTGAATATGAAAGAAAAGTGGTGGTGATAATAAGGCAAACCGGCATAGGAAGTTCCCAGATGCAAGGAGCAACATAATCTTGCAGAAAACTGCTTGCAAGTCTCCCTCGATTGACCTTCTCAGTTTCTAAAACTACTCCACGACAGTTGGTTGTCACACAACAAAAAGCATGTATGACAAGGTCAGACAGGTTCAACTCTGAACAGGCATTGCATTGACAGTTAAATGCATATTGATCTTTTAACATCTGCTGTCTCTGTTGGAGATCCAATTGCCCAATCTGAAATTAAAAAAAAAATAAGTAGAATATATTCCACTATTGAAATTGAACTCAAAATCTTAGATTACTATTGTGAAGGACACATGCATATAACAATTTCTCAGACTTTTACTTCAAAATAAAAATATAAAACAATTTCTCAGACAAGCAAATGTAAGGGAGTAATAATGTGCAATAGAGGCTGCATTGATTAAATATTGGAATCTGAGATTTGTGTTATCAATGGTAAACGGCGCAAATAGCAGACCAATATTTTTTACCAACTTGGTTCTACAAGAGAGGAAGACGAGTTTAAAAATTTGAATATTTTGTTTCTACCAAAATAATCCTTTTACACACTGTTTAGTCTTCATTTATTGTCTTATCAAGAAAATAAAAAGATATATAAGGTCATGATAATCCTCTTCAAAATTCTATGACTTGGATCTAAGATAGTGCTTGGAAACACGTTTGAAAAATAAGATTTTGAATAAAATGACTTAAATAGACTTTGATTCCTGAAAAGCGCGTTTTTTGCACTTTTTAAAAAGCAACATTTTTACAATAAAAGTTGTAAGTAACTTTTTAATTAAGTCTGTTTTCTTAAATGCATTTAGTAACGTGTTTGCGCTTTTAACTTTATGAAAAAGCAGAATCATTTCATTAAGCGTTTCCAAATGCTCCCTAAGTCACTATTTCATCCAAATTATTGATGGCCTTTTCCAAGGACTTCACACTTGCAATACAATTTTATATTCGTGTCCACAGTCCAGCGCATGTAGGATTTTGGATGCACATTGAATTTTAACTGTCTGAATGCAAAAATTGATAAAATGCAGATAACTTGAGCACATCAATTTACAAAAACAATAATGATTGTACAAGTTGTTGAGCGAATTATCTTGAATGCAAAAATTGATAAAATGCAGATAACTTGAGCACATCAATTTACAAAAACAATAATGATTGTACAAGTTGTTGAGCGAATTATCTTGGTTTATCTTTGTGACTTTTTTCTTTCTTTTATGATGTAAGGAGATCCCTCGTCTCATTTTTTCAGGGGATTCTTGAAATAAGATTCACCTATATTTTATTCAAAAAAGTTGTTGAGCGAATTATCTAATCAAGAAAGTCATATTTTAGGCATTTTAAAGTATAATTTGGTGAAATTTTGGAGAGACAAGCTAAACCAACAATTCATGGGATTCAGATCCTCTCCCAACATCTGTACCAACCAAGTAAGGAATTTTGGGTCTCTGTTTCTTTTGGAAATAAAGATTAAAATGAAAAGAAAAAAATAAAAACAAAAGAGAAAAAATAAGAAGAAAAAGAAAAACAGAAAACAAAATGAGGTCTTTGCATGAAAGAGGGCTTAGACCACATGCAACAAGGGCTCCCAGGATGTGATCACATGTAGGTGGTCAAGGGCGGTGAGTGCATGGGATCATGCAAAGATGGGCAAGGGCAGTGCAGAGATGGGTGGGGGACTTTGAAAATAAAGATTAAAATGAAAAGAAAAAAATAAAAAACAAAAGAGAAAAATAAGAAGAAAAAGAAAAACGGAAAACAGAATGAGGTCTTCGCACGAAAGAGGGCTTAGACCACATGTAACAAGGGCTCCCAGGATGTGATCACATGTAGGTGGTCAAGGGCGGTGAGTGCATGGGATCATGCAAAGATGGGCAAGGGCAGTGCAGAGATGGGTGGGGTAATGCCGGGCACACTCACGGGAGAGGAGCCCCTTGTTTTGTTTTTGTTTTTGTTTTTGTTCTTTTATTTCCTTTGTTTCCTTGATTTTCAAAACGGGAAAAGAACCCAAGTCCCTTATACATATTGGCAGGTTAGGATGGGATATGGGAGAGGATCCACACTCCAATCAAAGAGGGTCGTGTAGTAGCTTGATGTATATTTGGTATTTCTTCACTTCACTTACTTGGCAGAAGACATGAAAACCAACTTCAAAATTTCCCAGAACTTTGGGTCTTCCTAAAATTTGATTTTTGTTTTTTGACATGATTAAATATATGTATAATGTTTTTTAATACAAGGTATTTAGAAGCATAACTTAAGAAATTTTTCATAGAGAGAGTGGTAATAGTTAGATGACTGAAATAATCTAACGAGCAAATTTTGTAACTTGACTTATAAATTGGAAGACCTGTAGACGAAGACATAAATTCAGTAACATACCTGTGGGCCATAAGATAGCTCAAGTGGAATTCCTGCCGGCACAAATTCTGTTGTACGTATGTGAAGAATACGTGAGAGGAAATAAGAATGAAGATTTGGCTGGCACGAATGATTAAACAAACTGCCTCGCAAATAAACAGCTTGACCTACTCTTACCTATCAGGCAAATGGGCAGATGACAGCATAAGATTTTTTCACACTTTCTTGTGAAGATGACAGCAGCTTTCTCACTTATATGCTAATTTTGATTTTAAAACTATATTTCAGTGCTAAATGACTTCAAAACAGGACTATTAACTCTCCCTGCTTGTAGAACCCATTAAAAATTATTCTATATATGAAAAAGAAAGATTGAATTTATGTGTACTAGTCAACAAAATCCCATTGTTATTTCTGCAGTAGCAGAACCTCCTCCAAATACTGGACCCCCACATGTATCCCTCAAGCTATCTATTGGGCAATAT
The DNA here is from genome assembly GCA_030737835.1 of Acorus gramineus. Lineage (NCBI taxonomy): Eukaryota > Viridiplantae > Streptophyta > Magnoliopsida > Acorales > Acoraceae > Acorus > Acorus gramineus. Next base: position 11,951,237 of record CM060857.1, read on the forward strand.
GGTTGGACATAAATGATGATTACATGGGCATCAGTTTTATGTTTTCTGAAACGCTGGAGCTTGTATATTTGAAATGTGGTTAGAATTCCCTGGGAGCATGCTTTCTTTGTGGAGTGGGACATTCTCTGTGAGAGTGGGGGTCTCTGTATGGAACATTCCTATTTTACATTGGTGTATCTTTTTTTTTCTTTTTTACCCCTTTGCTGGGATCCTCTTAATGCAAATTGGGACACACCTCTTTTCAAGGAAAAAAAAGGAACAGAAGCAGCAAGAGTGACATTTTGGGCATATATACTGACACATATGTACTGATTAGCATGTATAACAACGGTGACAGATGCATAGTGTGGGAACCTGCTCTAAAATGCAAGTCAAAGAATTCCCATTGACAGAATGTTTTTCCGACTTCAATGCCCCATGTGCATCAACTGATATCATATGCACAATTGCCATTGAATTGATCTTGATCTGAGATATAAGCACAACCACCTGCAAGAAGAAAAAAGATATCGTTCAGTAAAACAAGTCACATGCAGAATACAAGATGTTACATATTCTAATGCCACATAAATTTCTATTGTTTTGTCTTCCTCTTCTATTTACGTATTCAATAGTATGTGGATCTCTCAGGGAAGTCAACCGAGCGTCATGAAATGTAAGCTCTAGAGAAGTAGATGGGCAATTCCAAGCACATGAAAATATAAGTTAATACTGTCATCTTCATTTTGGATATGCATAGATTGATTATCTTCTGGCCCATGGAAAAACTACTTGGTCATAAAAAAAATTCACATTTTAGATAAGGCATGCAAACTAGAAAACACACCGGTTATATCTTGAGGTCTTCTTTGACATTCCTGCTACAAGTAGAAGAAAGAAACTTCAAGCAATAAAAATTCTAAAGTCAGTTTTCGATCCTTATGATATCTACTGGTACTTAAACTGTCAAGTGGCTAACCAATACACAAAGAGCACCTGCATGATAGTGGTGTACAAAACTAGCATCTTAAAAACTTGGGGTCAATCCCAAAGTCGAGTGCACAAGTTGGCCCAATTGAATCTTGACATACAACCATGTTCCACTGTTGACCTCAGCCATCCACTCCATGCGACTCACCCTGACAACTTCCACTCCAGCTAAGAAGCCATTACCCATTTTGTGGCTCTCACTCCAGGCAGCTCTCTGGACTAAGTAACCTCTTCCATGATCATATCCTTTTGGGATTCAAGTTCATGTTTTTATGGTAAGTTCTAATACAATTTATGACCTCAGCTAAAGCACAAAAGCATCTAGATGGTAGCAATGTGAAAAATTAAAATCTTAACCATTCAGGTCTCACACCCAGCATCGGGCATAAATAGGTGACATATCCTAGGCTGGTCCAATTGTATTGTAACATAAACGTCGTGAGAATTTCAATTAGATGGTTTCTAATGCAAAATTAAAATGAACAAATATATAAAAAAATTTATTTGTACTACTGTGACACATTCTGAAAATATTGTTATACATCAGCATATGATGCTCTAGAAAATGAATGTAGCCCCCACAAGCTACTGCATACCGAAATTCAAGTCGGCACATTCAGCAGCATCATTTATGGCTGTGAAAAAAAAAAAATTTCCCACGCATGGGGGGTGGGGGGGTTGTGTGTGTGTGTGGTAGAGAGAGAGAGAGAGAGAGTCAATCACCATGAAAAATACCTGAGCAATGGAAGACCCACTCAAGGTAAAATCAAGACTTGAGCAGCTCTGAAGGCAGTACAACAGTACAAGTGAATATATGTGTGACTCCAATTTGCTCTCTGGAGACATCTGGGGATAATTATGAACAAGGTCCTAACCGACAATGAGAGGTACAAGAACTGAGAAACACGTAATATTCAAATAATAATAAAAATAATAATAATGACAATAGCTTAAGATGATGGCCAAGAAAGATACCAGACTTTCAATAGACTCAGAGGTCGCTGTAAAAGCCTTTCTTTTTTCAAATAACTTTACAAGAACTCGACCTGCGAGAACGACTTCAGATGGCAACACGAATGGCCAGTGAACCCCTCCACATTCATGGCGGTGTTCAGGGTTTTGCTGAAGATTGACATCAACAATACAGGGGTCCATGTTGGCCAAGACAATATCCATAAGATGACTTTCAAGATCTTGAGATAAATCAGCATGCGTTACATAATTGCTAGGATCCCCTGGATATTCCTTCCCCTCTGCCTGGTTCCTACAAAATGTGGAGCAATACAATGCTTTCGTACATGATGAACACGCTAGAAAGTCTGCTGGAAGTCTATTGAAGCAGAAATGACAATGTGTCTCCCGACATTGTTTTGAAACAATCTGCATGCCATGGTCAGCAGTAAAAAGACTGAAGAAATTTTCCAGCTTAAAGCACAAGAAGAGGACGCATGGAATTAGAGGTACAACTAGCTCAACTGAACCAACCTTTGTGCTTGGTAAGAGATTGGCTCATCAACTCAATCTTACTCAAGCTTAATTCAGGATCTATTTCGGCCATGAATTTCAAGTGAGGCACTATGACACGATGGCGGGTTCGGAGGAGTGATGGGATAGTGGGCTGGGAAGTAGGAGAGAGAAATTTGATCGTTTTAGAGTGTGCTAGCGGCGGTTGGGAAGATTCATCTACCGTATAATTAGCTTAGAGTGTGTTTGGCTAGTTGATAATCCTATTGGAAAATCTACTGTAAAAATTGTACCAGAAATGTGACATAAAGTTAGCCATCTTCTTTACATACACAAGCATATATATGAACAAAAAAGCAGATAAGAATACACAAAAGAAAATGCTGCCAATTACAAAATCTGATTCTTACAGCAGCATATGGTTCTTCACGATGAACCAATGAAGCTGATTGGATGTTGTTACATGATGCCATGCCTCTTCCCTTATCTGGTGTTGAAACACATTCCAGTTGCACACCTTGAGGCTCAACTGTCATAAACATGCAATTTTAAAGGAATTAAAATAAACAAGAAAAATAATTTAGAGTGTTAATTTACCTGAAAGACGGAAATCATAAAAAAGACTTCCACATTGAAGATTTATGATTTTCTAAGAGAACCAAAACGATTCAAATGATAAGTATACATAGTTCTACTTCTAGCTTAATATGTAGAAGTTAACTTTAAAAAAATTCTCATATTGCAATCAAGAAAAAGGTACTTCCAAATGGGACAGTATGCACAAGGCCAAATAGGATTGGTGAGTTAAATATCTCACAAAAGTATAGGGACTTTTTGGGAAATGGTTTTGGCATATGATGACTGAACCCGATCTGCAATGGACAAGAGTCATTCCCGCAAGGTTCTACATGGGATGTGGTAAAATTGAGATCCTCCAAGGGACATTTACAAGTTATCCATCTTCTGGATAGGGGTAATGATAGTGATTGAACCTTCCTTACAAAATGGCTGGGAGCAAAAACCTTTTTTTTTTTTTACAAAACAAGGGTGGGAGCAGCACTTGAACTATATTACTTCAGCAAGGACAACTCCGAAATAAGGAAAATGAGGCATCTCATCTCCAAACAAAGAGAAGTATAAGGAACCCCTCCAGACACTAATAGAAACATTCACCCACAATGAAATGAAATGACGGATAAAGATATCAAATTCTAGATGGATGATTGGCTGTAATTGTATCAATTGCGTCATTTTTCCCAAGACTCTTTTGGATCACCAACAGTAAGAATGACTTGACTGTTAATTCTTTTATTTGAGAAAAAGAATCAGTGTGGTGCTCAAAGCTTCCCTGGAATCCAACAGGTAAATCGTTTTTGGTTGCCTTGAAAGCATGGTGATTCATGAAAGTCAAGAAGGTCAGGTACACTGGTTAGGGGGTTGTAAAAGATCTAAATAGTTAAAACATTTTATTCTGCAACTCTGGACAGCAGGTTTGTGGGAGGAGAAATCCGACCATGTGTCTTAGGCGGTGATGAAATCATGACCACCGAGCACTTTCTTGAAAAATGCAAGGCCATCCAAGGGTATGGTGCAAATTGAGTTCCTAGGCATTAAGCCCCTCCAGTTTTCCATTCAAAGAATGTGGAAGACTGGCAGTTCTTCCACAAATTTAAAAGGACATAACTTCCAAAACCAAATTTACTCAGATAATTCCTCACACAATGTGTTGGAGTTTATGGTAGACCAAAAATAAATCTTCAAGGAAAATGATGTAAAGAATATTTGGAGTGGGGCCTAAGCATGGGAGACTCATATTGTAGAAATTTCTAAATTTCACTATGTAGGGATGGTTCATTTGTTGTGGATAGCACAGGCGTCAAAAGTTTCTTTTTCTTTTTTGTTTTTCATCATGAGAAGAGGCCTCATTTCCTTGTACTTTTGATGTTTATCACATTAAGTTAATCTGTTAGACATTCCACTCCTCATTCAAAAAAAAAAAAGGAAAAAAAAGATTATCAAATGGCGTGTACTTAATAAGCATTCCTTATGCTCCCCAAAATTGGCAGAATGAATCCTTTTTCTGAAGCAAAACACTTTCAATCTAGCAATGAATAATTCAACCACCACATTCAAAGTATCAAGCTAGCGCATGCGGAAGAAAAAAAAAGAAGAAGATCACTTGCACCTCTTTAAGTTGACTTGAAAATGTTGCAGTAACTGCAGTTATTATCATACTCTGATCCTCTATAAAAATTAAAATTATCCAACTAACTATATGAAGACAAATTAGAAAGTACATCATTGATACTTTGCGGTTTCAGGATCTATTACAGTTGTTCTGGACTACGTAACAGTTTGTATCCTGAGGGACCACCAACACAAGCTACAATTTGTTAATAACCAAAAAAAGAAATGCTCAATATTAAGGGAGGAGCATACCACAGCCCAAATTCTTCTCATAGCTATGTTTAGATGGCCTACTTGTCCCATGTGTACTCTTTGAATGATTTAGTGCATCCTCAAGTTCATCCTTTATGCGTTTCTTTCCAGATAAAGAGCCTTCCATGCTCAATGCAATTTCCATATCATTAATTGCATCTCTGTAGTTCCCCAAAGAAGCATTTGCTTTACCTCTTCTATACCATGCCTACATAAAAGGATATTAAGAATTGGAGAAACACAAGCAATGTAGCAACTCACAAATAACACGGAAAAATTCACTAGATATTTAGAGGAGCTCAAATGCCTACAAAATTTTTAGTGACTAATACTACAGAATTACATAGAAATTATATCTTCTCTAATTTTGTTTAACCCTCAGGCAAAAATCTGTGAGGTCATCCACTGACATTCTTCAAAAACAGGAAGTGGAACATTAAAGACAGATTTTTTTTAAAGTAACTGGTAGACCAGCTACTATGGAAAGACAAAGATGGGAGGATCACGTGTTTGATAGAAGTTTTCTGATATATTAGTAAAGTATATATTCAAGATGAGTATGTATTGTAATAATTCTTCCAAAAGGACCAATTTCTAATAAGAATGTGATACATAAATAGTTACATGAAACTAAGATAGCTAAATATATACCTTTGCATATTGAAGAGAAAGTACAACAGCCCGATTGCAGTCATGTATGCACTCTTCCAAGAGGCCCAAATTCTGGCAAGAACACGAACGGAAATGTTGACCATAAGAAGCAATCACAGGTTTAGCTGTCAACAAAAATAACCAATAAATCCAAAGAACTTTTCACTAGAAAACCACAAAACTCTTCACTGAGAAACCTCCATACATAAAACAAAAAAAAATGTCAGGCCAGATTCACACATTCAAATAATAGGACTCACATGAAGAGAGGAACCAATTTCCAATCAATTGAACCCTACGAATTGTACTCACATGAAGAGAGGAAGCACGGTTCACATACAGCACAGCCACAAAGTCCTTGTCCATGTCATGGGCACTCATTGGCACGAATCGCAACGCCTTTCAAGAAAGCAAAAACCCCTAATTAGCAGTATTAATAACGCAATCAAATTATGTCAAGGAAGTCCAACCTGAGAGTAAAAGCTCGAAGCTTTCTCATAATCCCCGATAACAAAGAACTGGTTCCCCTTATTCTTCAATTTCAATGCCTCCGCCGAGCTCTTCCGGCAGAGCCCCATTTCGGGATCATTCAATTCTCCTAGAATCTGAATTACACGAAAATGAACAAAAAGTACTGAATTTGAACCAAACAAAAGCTTCCACCCATACAAAAGAAGAAAGCGAAGAAGAAGAGGAAGAATTACAGTCCGAAATTCCGGAATGTTAAGGAATGATTCGTGCAAAGCAGAACAAGTCGATATGAGATCTTCAGTGGTGCTTTCATAAATCGCCCTCTTCAGACCGACCGGGACCATAGATTCCAGCCTCTCCATTCAAAAATCTGTCAAACGAAAACCCTAATTTTCCAGAAACCCCAACTAAAACCCTAGTCCCCCCCGCCCTCCATAAACCCTAATTTTCCTAAACGTGCTCCGCGGGTTTGTTTATCTGATCGCTCTCTACGTACAACTGTCAAAAAAAAAAAAAAAAAACTGTTTTGAATCTATAATAAATAATTAAATAAAATTATTACATACAATTTAAAAAATATTTATTATACACATATAGAAATACTAAATCTTATTTTTATTATAAATATATATTTATATTATAAATTATTTGTATTCAATATTTATTGACAAACATTTATTAAATAATTATTGTAAGTATTTATTCATGTATAATTTTTGAAAGAGATAATTTTCATTTTTCATATTCTATCTGAACTCAGAATAATAAATTTATGTATAAGGTTTTCATATAAATATTTAATCATTTTTATATATTGATTAATATATACTTATTATCAATATTATAAATGATTTACTTTGAAATATGATTGGAAGATTTAAAGCATTCCGTTAATAGGTTTACGTTTGATCGATAATATGCGTGCGAAACACTCGACCCATAAAAGAAAAGAAACCCTAGCTTTGTTCGTTCGATGCGCATGAGATTACCGCCTCGCAAGGGACTCACTCGTCTACCTCTCCTCATCCCTTCGAGACCCGTCTCTTCCTCGCCTTCCATGGCCGTCCAATCGGAAGAGGACCGTCACCCAGACGACGGCCTATGCTCTCCGTCCGATCGGTGCTCCTCCTCCCCCGCCGACCAACCCCCTCCGCCGCCGCTGGAACCCCTGTCGGCGTCCCCCGGCCGTCTGTTGGATGGTGAGTGGCGCATCGAGCGGGCGTGGGCGCACTGGAGGAAGATCGGCGAGCCGAAGACGATTGTGGCGCCGATGGTGGACAATTCGGAGCTGCCGTTCCGGATGCTCTGCCGGAAATACGGGGCGGCAGCGGCGTACACGCCGATGCTCCACTCGAGGATCTTCTCGGAGAACGAGAAGTACCGCAGCGTCGAATTCACCACTTGTAAGGTAATGATTGGGGATCTTTGGTCGGTGTTTTATTTGAGTCGGGAGGATCTGGGGGGATTTAAATTTTGTGATTTTGGTTTGTATTTGGTCATGAATTTCTAGGGTTTGGGGATCGTTGTGAATAACAGTGGATGGAAAAGGTCAACTTTATGATGAAATTCAAGTATTCAACTAAACAAATTGAGTTGGCCTTGTGTTGCGGGTGGAGATTGAATTGTTTCATATGTTTTTTGGAATCTTTTCTGTCATGAGCATTCCCTCCTGAGTATGATATTTCATTCTATTGCAGGAGAATTGTAATATCAGAATGTGTTATCTCTGCTCTATTCCCTTAATTAAATGGAGACACAGTGAAGATTTTTGGAACAACTTCACTGCATATTTTGATGATTCTTGCTTATTGTTGATTTTCTTTGTTCACCATAACGCACTATATTGGTCCCCATCCACTTTTTATCGGTAGGACTTCATGTATACTTAATAACACTTAATTCTTTTTACATTTATTTTTGGATTTATGTTCTAGTTCTTTTGGTGACATTTTATTTTTTAACTAGAGACAATATGAACAACTGAGGTTGCTGAAGTTTAAATAGCCTTGAGAAATTTGTTTGTAACATCATCCCCACCAATCGAATTTTAATAGACAAAAAATCTTCTGAATTTTGTGCAATATATTATTGCTTCTAGATATCAACTTTTCCTCATACAATTAAATGTTCTTTTATTGTTGAACTAGTCTTTGAGTCATTGCATTTTGAATTATATATCCATATGAGGATAATGGTTGACTTGATAAACTATGTAGGAGGATCGCCCACTATTCGTCCAATTTTGTGCAAATGATCCAGATGTTTTACTGGATGCTGCACGGCTGGTGGAACCGTATTGTGATTATGTGGACATTAATTTGGGGTAAGTATTATGTGGCATTCTATTCATCTTTCAAAGTTGATAAGTTAAATTTGTTGCTTGCTTTTGTTCCACCATTTGTTAAAATTACCTGAACATGCTATTAATATGTATACCTTTTATTGTTGTGAAAGCATGCTACTTATCTTGTGAACATGTACAAAGTAGAATCATCATTTGTAATATCTGACTAGAATGCATAGACAACTTTAATTAGCAAGCTAGCTAGTCATGTAATGGATATATATGCCAAGATTTTAATCTGTCGGTGAATGGATATACATGTGAAGAAGATTTTTCTATCTTTGAATCCCTATAAATACCAACGTAGTCCTACCTAATCTTGTCACTAAATATACTACACCAACCCAACTATCCAATGAAATTGAGATTTATATTGAGCGTGGCCTTTCTTGTCTGGGCCCTTTTGGGGCTCTCGGCCGAGGCTCGGACCATTGTGGCCCATGCAAGTGGAGGCAGAGGTGTCGGTACTGGCGGTGGAGGCTCTGAATCTGGATATGGTGGTGGTCGTGGAGGAGCTAATGGTGGAGGTGAGTCTGGATCCGGTTCTGGCTCCCCGCTATGGAAAAGGTGGCAGCAATCCTAGTCAAGTGTTGGTTGTATTTTGGTTAAAAGGACCCTATTCAAACTTATGCATCTTTGATGAAGAAACAATGATGGTTATCTTAAGTTGCTTAGGTGACTCGATGATGAATATTGGGACCTTAACATTTTTATGCTTGTTCTTAATTTAAGGTGATATGTCTAAAACATGACCTCCAAGTTCATTGAACAATGATAAGTGTTTGGATGTTGTTTCTCTTGATTCAGGTATGAGGAACGGTGGATAGTAGAGCATGATTAAATTGCATCTTTTTTACTTGAAACTAATGAATTCATCCATTAGTTTCAAAAAGATGAAATATTCTACCATATCAGTTATTTGAAATGTTCTGCTTTCTGCCAGTTTGTCTGTCAGTGTCGGGAAATATTGATAATGCTTGGTGTTTTGTCATTTGTGTCAGACTACTTCCATGGAGAATAAACATTTTGGTTGGCCTTTTACATCTCCACAAATTATTTTCCTTTGTCTTTATGATATTGAATGCCATTAGTAATTGATTGTGATGTTTTACTTATAGTACCTGTTACATCTCAACACACGTGATGTCAAATAGTTGAATCTCTGATTCATATGTTTTACATTTCACATGCTTTACATGCAAGTCCGTTCACCTTGCGTAATATGCAATGTGCTTTTTATTATCCAGGTGCCCTCAGCGGATTGCAAGGCGAGGTAATTATGGAGCATTCTTGATGGACAACCTCCCTGTCATAAGATCCCTTGTCCAAAATCTGGCAGTCAACCTGCATGTCCCTGTTTCATGCAAGATCAGAATCTTTCCAAGACTGCAAGACACAATCGCCTATGCCAAGATGCTCGAGGAGGCAGGTTGCTCCCTTTTAGCCGTACACGGCAGGACAAGAGATCAGAAGGATGGAAAGAAATATCGAGCTGATTGGGAAATGATTAAGGCAGTGAAACAGGCAGTTAGGATCCCTGTCCTCGCCAATGGGAACATACGCCACATGGATGACGTTCAAAGTTGTTTGGACCACACCGGTGCTGATGGTGTGCTTTCGGCAGAAACTCTTCTTGAGAATCCCGCACTCTTTGCAGGATTCCGCACCGCTGAGTGGAGAGAGGGTGATGGAGAGATGAGCCAAGACTGCAGGTTGGACCAGGCTGAGTTACTGGTGGAGTATTTGAAGCTGTGTGAGAGGTACCCGGTGCCATGGCGGATAATCCGTTCTCATGTCCATAAGTTGCTTGGGGATTGGTTTAGGATTCATCCCGAGATTAGAGAGGAGCTCAATGTGCAGTGGAAACTTACGTTCGAGTGGCTCTACGGTATGGTTGATCGGCTCAGGGAGAAATGCGAGAGGATTCCTCTTTATGAGAGAACCAATTGTTCAAGAATTGTCATTGAAAGTTCTGGCAATTGAGGATCTTCCACTCGAAATGGAACCAATTTTTTTGGGCAACCTGAAAGTTGATGATCTTGCAATCACAACTTCGCAAGAGTATAACTTGTATTCCCATGATGGTATAACAATTTCGCATTGTGCTACTCTATTCTTTGTAATTTAGATGAGATGTCATTGTTTATGATTGGAAAGGAACCTTGTGTCAAAATATTATTATCATATGACCCATAAATTTATTAATGACAGATACTTCTGATCTCTTTTATCGACGAGACTTTTACAAGGATTTATTGACATCATTCATTCCCGATGTACAAGTCAGTCCCACTGATTACCGACCTCTCATGGTGGGGGTGGATCTAAAATGGTGTGATTAAATGGTCCCTGCATGGTGTGATCAAATGGGGATCTAAAAATGGCATTACCTTCAATTAATATATATATATATACATGTGTGTGTGTGTGCGGAAATTGATGTGTAAGAATAATAAAATAATAATAATTTTTTAGATGTTGAAAAGCTGATCTGAAAAGGTTTTTTTATAAATCAGGAAATAATATCATTTTAGATACCATAAATTTGGATTATGATTTTTTTTTTTTTTTTTTTTCGCTTGGTAGGTTAGGTATTTTCTATTGTATAATTTTTAAACATGTCCGAAATGATGAAATACAGGACTATATCCCATTTAAGGGATCATAAAAAAAAAAAGCCTATGAGTGAAGCTTCACTTGTAAATTGTAGTTATGCAATGGTTAAGTTTTGAAACTGAGAACATACAAGTATTACATTTGTTCTTTGTCAAACACATCCTAAATGATGAAATACTGGACTATATCCATTTAAGGGATCATTTAAAAAACACTTTTGAGTGAAGCTTCACTTGTAATTATGTAATGGTTAAGTTTTCAACTGAGAACTTACTATTATTACATTCGTTCTTTGTCCTCTCATATTTGGCTAATATGTCCAATGACACCTGATTTCCATCTTTAATCGAACTTGAAAAGAAATTTCACGGTTACAATACGCGGATATGACAAAAATAAAATAAAAAAGGACCTTCAGGTTGACTAATAAAGGTAAATAAAAAAAAAAAAAAACATGGGGGGGTGTGTGTGTGTGTTGGATATATCAGTATTATTTAAGGGAGGATCCATTGCACTAGATTTCATGCAAAAAAAGATAGAAGCTTTTGGTTCTCTTGGATTCCTCACTTCATTTACTCTCTCTACATATTCAAATCACTCTATCTCATGGTAGGCTTCTATCTGTATCACTCTTGATCAGAACTTCTCATCAGCTATTTAAAGTATCTTAACAAACTAGACCATCATATAGATATCAACAAGTATGTTTTACTTTTCTTTTTGTTCTAATATTTAGATTTGTTTATTTCCATACTCATTATTTTGCTCTAATTTATGAATTTTTTTTGTTGAGGTTTATTTTTGTTGATGAATACACTCCCTTCTCTTTCAGTGTTGCGTATGGATGGCTGTGGTCTAGTAGGTATTCCTTCTCTTCTTTCGCTAATAAATTTTCACTGAACTAAACCTTGGTGGCAATAACTTCAATACTACATTGCCTGACTGGTTATTCTGTATCAACCACCGTGTTGCCCTCAATATAAGCAGTAATATGTTTCAAGGATTGTTCCTGCAAACAATTGGAAATATCCAAAATTTACAAATGTTGGATTTATCAAATAATGAAATTGGAGAAGAAATCCCAGCAACCGTTGGGAACTTGACAAGACTGCGTGATTTATATTGATCAAGTAACAATATCATCGAACAGATACCATCATTCATTGGCAACCTACAAAACTTACAGGAGTCAGACTTGCGTTCAGAAGATCACTTGCACTAGTTTGGCTCAACAAAGAAGGAACGATTATGGACAGTGAGAAGCAATGATAATGGAAGCAATGAAGGAAGAGCGTTGATACTCTTAGCCCTTTTGGCAACCCCGTTTGTAGTTTAGAAGTTGTCCCATTGGGATAGCGTAGTGTATGCAGTGTTATTGCAGTGTATAAAAATTATTATTGTGTATGTTATATTATCCTTTCTAAAAATCCTTTCTAAGCCCTCGATTAATCCTTCACTTAGGCCTAGGTGAGTCTGGCCCATAACATTTAGTGCTCAACCGCTTTTTTTATTAGTCCACATTTCCTCCTCAACCACCCGACTAGCATCTAACGTTTTTTACAACTTCCGCATGTGATGTCAAATAGTTGAATCACCCAAGCATATGTTTTACATTTCACATGCTTTACATGCAAGACCATTCACCTTATGTAATATACAATATACTTTTCATTATATATCCAGGTGCCCTTAGCAGATTGCAAGGCGGGACAAGAGATGTCTTTTTTCCTTATTGAAAGGAACCTTAGGTCAAAATATTATTATGATATAACCTAAAAAATTATTAATGACTGATACAACTGATATTCTGATTATAATAGGATGCTTATCTTGTCTGAGGAATCAAGTAACCATCCAAATGGGACTGGGCAATGGCAGCTGTGGTTTTTTTGAGATGGTTCTACCACACAATTTGGGTGTGAAAAATATGTAGACCACTGTGTATTTTTATGACAACTATATATATCTTCATAATGAAAATGTGAAAAGAAAATGAACGACGAGGTACGTTAGATGGCAGTCGATGTATATTTGTAGCCTGATTTATAGCTAGTTCTCATTTTTTTTATATAATGAAATTTGATGCACATGCGCGTGTTAAGTGTCAATAAATTGAATAGTACGGTATTCATAAGGGACATGAATTTTTTTTTATAATGAAATTTGATGCACATGCGCGTGGAAGTATCAATAAATTGAATAGTTATTCATAAGGGACATGATGACGTTGTTGACGTACTTATAATTTATGCCTAGAATTGATTCTTTACCCTGTTTGAATGGGAGAATAGGATAGGAATAGCGAGAAATAGAGAAAAGTAAAGACAAAAAACTGTTTGTTTATGAGGAATAAAGGTATTGGGGGGTGGGGGGGGGGGTGGTTGGATGTATTAGTAGTATTATTTAAAGGAGGATCCATTGCAGTAGATTTCACGAAAAAAAAGATAGAAGCTTTTGGTTCTCTCGGATTCCTCACTTCATTTACTCTCTATATATATTCAAATCACTCTCATGGTGGCTTCTATCTGTATCACTCTTGATCAGAACTTCTCAACAGCTGTCTAAAGTATCTTAACAAACTAGACCATCATATAGATATCAACAAGTATGTTTTACTTTTCTTTTTGTTCTAATATTTAGATTTGTTTATTTCAATACTGATTATTTGGTTCTAATTTATGAACTTTTCTTGTTGAGGTTTTTTTTTGTTGATGCTTGTTTATTATTTTGGATGATGACACCTTTTAGAATAGAAGTTTGGAAACTTGAAGTTGGAACTGATGACATGTTCTCATTATGTATCAAACAGAATAAAACATTTCATTTCTTATTTCAACATGCAGGAGTTTGATTAATAAATATTCATGGTATTTGGACACCACCATTACTGTCCTGCCATTGGTGTGTGATACATTATTTTGAGTTGTAGTAGTGAAAGCGGAACTATGGCTACAGATTCAGCCCTCAAAGTTCCACTCAATCACTATATTTTCTTCATTCTCATTGCTGTCCAATCATCCGTTTCGAGTGGATGCATCAAAACAGAGAGGGAGTCCCTCCTAAACTTCAAAGGTGGTCTCAGAGATCCAGGTTCTGTACTCTCTTCATGGACAGGCTCAGACTGCTGCGCTTGGCACGGAGTCGGCTGCGACAACAGGACGGGTCATGTTGTGAGGCTTGACCTTCACAATCAACATGATTTCAATCTTGACAGTGGCAACTATGGTTTGGGTGGTGAGATCCGTCCTTCGTTACTTGGTCTGGAACAACTCACTCGCTTGGACCTCAGCCTGAACAACTTCAGTCTCATTCCTATCCCGACCTTCATTGGATCGCTAAGAAAATTGAAATATCTTAATCTTTCTTCAGCGGGCTTCCGCGGGAAGATCCCTTCTCAAATCAGGAACATCACTGGCTTGCAATACCTTGATATAAGCAAAAATTACATTACTGCACCTGATGTCTATGCAGGTGATATTGAGTGGCTGTCACAATTTTCATCTCTGAAATACCTCGACTTAAGTTGGGTGGACCTTAAAAATGTGACCAACTGGGCACAGGTGATGAATACGCTCCCTTCTCTTTCGGTGTTGCGTCTGGATGACTGCGGGCTAGTTAGTATTCCTTCTTCTCTTTCGATCATAAATTTTACATCTCTCATTGAACTAAACCTTGCTGGCAACAACTTTAATACTACATTGCCTGACTGGTTATTCCATATCAACAACCTTGTTGCCCTCAATATGAGCAATAATATGTTTCAAGGATTGTTCCCACGAACAATTGGAAATCTCCAAAATTTACAAAAGTTGGATTTATCATATAATAAAATTGGAGGAGAAATCCCAACAACCATTGGGAACTTGACAAGACTGCGTGATTTGTATTTATCAAGTAACAATATTATTGGAAAGATACCATCATCCATTGGCAACCTACAGAATTTGCAGGAGTTGGACTTGTCCTTGAACAATATCAATGGAAGTATACCATCATCCATTGGTAACCTATATAACTTGCAGAAGTTAGATTTGTCATCGAACAACGTCTCTGGATCGATGGATGTTTTATTGGGATTCTCTGGTCTTCCTTCAAAGACGATGAATGTTAAGGAGAATAATCGTAATGGTCCAGTTGTTGCAGTTTCTGGAAAGCTATTTCCATTGAAATATTTAGCAGTCGATGGCAATAAACTGAGTGGAACCATCCCGGAGATCATCGGGCAATTCTTAGAGCTAGAATATTTAAGTCTCAGATATAATTCTTTTAAGGGTGTGATGATGTCTGAGGCTCACTTTGCCAATCTCACCAAATTAAATCATCTCGACTTGTCACACAGCTTGCTTAGTTTGAATGTGAGTCCACAATGGGTTCCACCATTTCAAGCTCAAGAGATTTGGTTAGGTTCTTGCCGATCGGGGCCCAACTTCCCAGCTTGGCTACGCAGCCAGACAAAAGTTAGTGCATTGGACATATCTGATAATGATATTTCAGATACAGTTCCAAACTGGTTCTGGAATTTATCTTCCCCTATCCAGTTTTTGGATTTGTCTGATAACCAAATGGGGGGAAAGCTACCACACGACGCATTTGAATTTTTTCGCTCTCTTGGTTCAATAAACTTGAATTCAAACTACTTTGATGGTCCCCTCCCCCGTCTTCCTACTGGCTCATCCCTTTTTCTCTCTGAAAATTCATTCTCCGGACCTATAGTCCTAAACATCACAGTCTCCACTTGGTCAAAATGGACAGATTCTATATATCTTTCTGACAACCTTATTGATGGTAGCATTCCCCCCTCCATCTGCAAAGCGCAATGGGAAATCCTTGATCTCTCTGATAACCATCTATCAGGAGTTCTCCCTGATTGTTGGTCTTCATCAGCTGTGGAAGTCATCATTTTGTCGAACAACAATTTATCCGGTGCTATTCCTGCTTCAATGGGATATATCAATCTCAAGTCACTGCATTTGAATAGCAATCATCTCTCCGGTGAGCTTCCATCCTCCTTGAAGAACTCCAGAGACTTAGTCTTTCTTGATCTTGGTGATAATGAACTATCCGGCCCGATACCAATGTGGCTTGGTGAAAGCCTATCATCTCTAAAGGTTCTTCGACTTCGATCGAATCAATTCAGTGGACTCATTCCTCCCCAGCTATCACACCTTGCTTACCTTCAGGTCTTGGACCTCGCAAACAACAATCTTTCAGGAACGATACCGCCATTCTTTGGGAATTTCAGTTCAATGGTTGCAACTCAAAAGAAAAGTGGTTCTCTTTACAATGTGTCATCACCATTATCATACACTGTATCATCCCCATCAACAAAATACACTGTAATATTTACATTCAGTGAAGAACTTCTCGTTGTCACAAAAGGTGAAGGACTCCACTACACCAGCACGCTTTCGCTAGTCACAAGCATGGACCTTTCAAATAATGGTCTCTCTGGAGATATTCCTAAAGAGCTAATGAAGTTGACTGGACTGCGATTCTTCAACTTATCTAGAAATCAATTGACAGGAAAGATCCCCCAAAACATTGGAGGCTTGGGACTATTGGAGTCCTTAGATCTATCATTGAACAAACTCTCGGGTGAAATTCCAAGTACCATGTCGAGACTGACTTCTCTAGAGTTCTTGAATTTGTCATATAATGAATTGTCCGGAAGAATTCCATCAGGCAATCAGCTTCAGACCTTCACGGATCCGTCTATTTATATAGGCAATCATGACCTCTGCGGCATTCCCTTACCCATACAGTGCCCCGGTGACGGAGCACCTCAACCTATGTCTTCTTCGGGTTGGGATGTAGGAGATGAGGACAATGGATCTGACATGACATGGTTTTACATGGGCATGGGACCAGGATTAGTTGCAGGTTTTTGGGGAATCATGGGTGTTTTGTATTTCAAAAGATCATGGAGGATAGCCTTATTCCGCTTCTTTGATGACATCTGGGATTGTCTATATGCGGCAATGGTTGCGAGGTTTGCTAGGTGGAGAAATTAGAGAGAGAGAGCAACCACAAGTTAGGAAGTCTTGGAGAGACTGTTTTTGTATGTGTGTGTATAATAATGCGTGTTGTATAATAATGTGTGTGTGTACCACCATATCCCGTGTTATTATGTTGTATGTAAATAACAACTCAAACTATCTATGTATAAATAACGAGATTGCCTAGCAGTAAAAAGTTTTATTATTTCTAAAATCCAATTTTTTTCCTTTTTTTTTTTTTACTTACAGCGGACTAAAATCATAACTCATGAACATCTTGGTCACAAGCTATCTCAAGATCATTTTAACAAAATCAGTCTAAAATGCGTGTTGGATTAATGGGTAAAAAGTTTAATGCGCGAGACTAATAATGTGTGGCAAGGTCGTTCAAACAAAAAAAAAAATTAAAAAAAAGCTTAAAAAGTTTTTTTTAAGAAATGGTAAACATCTATGCGTCTTAAATTTTATTCAAATTCAATTGACAAGCCCTTGTAAATTTAATAATGACAATGTTAACATTCTCGATGTATAGCATACTTAGAGAAATTAAAAACATGTAAAATCACTTTTAAATAAAAATTATTTTTTTTATTGAAATTATTTTTCAATTAGATGATGGTGTGAAAAGTTTTAAAAATAGTAAGAGATATTTAATACAGCTACATGGACCCTAAAGTTTAGGTCCAATTGGGAAGCCCCAATAATAAATGTCATTGTGTCCATTTGCATATGAAAAGCTAAAAATTCTGAAACTCATATTCAAATACATTTTCAATGTTTAGCTTTTCAAACCATAATATTTCTTTTTAGGCAAAAAAAATTTGCGGTTGAAAATCTAATAAAACATAGTTTTTCAAAAGCTGAATTTGAAACATAAAATTTTAAGAATCTCATAGTTTCAACCTCATATCCAAACGCACCCGTTATCTCATTAGTTCTTTGTTTGACAATACTATCATTTCTTTATATTTGAATTTTTTATTCTCAAGAAAGCAATCTCTCAAATTCATTTTTTACTCTTCTATGTCATCAGCCACTTCAAAAATATATTCCTGCTGGCATCCTCATCTCCATCGACCGGTGTTACCACCCTTAGATTCCATTTGTCGCCCTCTATCATATGAGAGGTAGATCAGCTATCTTTCGAACCCTCCTCCAGCCTCCACCTCCTCCAACCTCTACCTCCACTATTTTTCAGATACAACTACAAATATATATGAATATATTAGAATTTCAGATACAGATATTAGTTGTTTCATATACAGATAGATATTTGGATACAGTCCTATATTAGTTTTTTCAGATACATATACATATGAGTATATTAGTTTTTTCAGATACAAATATAGATACAGATTTAGATACAATTCTTATTCACATGAAAATGCATGTATTATTTAGATATACCTTACATGTATCTAAATTTAAAATTTTGATCTATTCTTTGGTGTTTTAATAACATATACTGATCAAATGATTGTAGAAGAACAATGTGTATAAATGATTGAATTGGAAGGAATAAAAAAAAAACTCATAATCAAATAGTTAAAAATATATTAAAAATTAATCTAGTTTTTCATTAACATAATAATATTTCTTGCAATAAAACTGTAACGATTCTAAACAAATCAAATTCACGCTTGTGACAAGTACCACCGTAAGACGTCAATGAAGTTCCACGATTTTGACAGCCAAGATGATCTGAAAATTGAAGAACAGATAATAATAATAATAATAAAAACTCTGGAATGCCATTGTAATCAACATCGTCTCCCGCTCGGCCACAGATATGAAAAAAAAATCCTGATTAAGATTTGTAGGTATCAATTAAAAAAAAAAAAAGAAACATACAGGGATATAACATATGCAACTCATAGGATTTGTGATGAGGCCTAAAAATTGAGACTTAAAAATCATTTTTATATTTAATATAAGAGACGATGTCAATTGCGTCATTTAGGTTATAAAATTGTTAAATGAGATTTTTTCAGTAAAATTTTTAAAATAAGTCGTTTTGGGTTTTTTTTATCTTTAGAAGAATTTATTTGGAATTTTCTTTTTATAAAATGTAAAAAAATGGTTTAACATATAAATCCCTTTATTTGCAAAATGTTGATAACATGTGTTTTGAGGCATGAACCCCCTTTATCATTTTAAATCATATAAAATCTCCAATTATCATATTTCATAAATCAGGGCTCAAATATTGAATCATTTTTAGATTTGATAATATTTTATTTATGTCCTATTCATATTTTATATAGAACTTATAAATAGTCAATCAAAAAATAAAAACTTCATTGTTACATTTTTTTAATGAGAATGATTATAAATACAATCAAACAAAAAGATTACTTATTTTTTATTACTATTGAAATAATTATCTATTCCGAGCTTTTCTGCTAGGCCTGTCAATGTGTCAGGTCCAGGTCGGGTCCAGGTCAGGTCGGGTTGGGGTGGACCTGGACCATACCCGTTTGATTGTCGAGTCTTTCGGGTCGGGTCGGATCAACCCATTAACAAGTCTAGGTTAGACAAAGAGAGGTCGAAGAACTTCTCAAAGGCATACAATAGCTTCATTTTTATTTTATTTTTAATAAAGTGTAGTGTATTATAAATAATTCTTCACTATTTTTTATTTTTTTAATATTTAATGAGAAGACATTAGGAATACTGTTTGGATTATTATGCTTTTACGTGAAGTCAAAAGGTTGTAAAAATATTTCAAATGTTTAAAATTTTAAATGATTATTCAATATTTAGTTATAAATGTTTGGTTGAATCATGATAATTTGGTTGGATCATAAATAAAAAAATCACAAAGTATTTGAATTGGGTCCATCGGGTCCATAGGATCGGGTTGGGGTAGACCCAGACCCAACCTGTTTTCACTGTCGGGTCCTTTAGGTATGGTATTTATACCATTTATCGGGTCGGGTCCGGATCGTCCCGCGATCAGTTGACAGGCCTATTTCCCGCTACCCAAAAAGGTTGATTATTTATATATATATATTTTTAAATGAAAATGTTATTTTCATCAATTTTTTATTTTGTTAGTGATTTGTTTTTATTTTGTACTATCTTATTGATTTTTTTTATTCTTGGCCTAACGATGATATTATTTTTTTTTGGGAAAAATTCATATAATCTCCATTAAACTGATTGAAATCCATATAACCCCTTATTTTTCTTAAAATCTATATAACCCCCTTGAAAACACCAAGAAAATCCAAATAGCCCCCTAAATAAAATTTACGTTTACAGATGATGAATATTTTGTGAATATTATATTTAATTAATCCTGGCAGAAAATGCAATATCAAAAAAAACCCTATAATGTGTTAAAAATGCGAAAAATCTTTTATAAATAATAATTTTACCTCTCTAGATAAAGTTTTATAATATATCCAGATGAGGTAAAATCGTCATTTTTATAAGATTTTTAGTATTTTTAACACATTGTAGTGTTTTTTTAGTATATTGTGTTTTCAGTCAGGGTTAACCGAACGAAATATTCTTAAAATATTCATCATCTAGTAACGAAAATTTTATTAAGGGTGTTATTTGGATTTACTGAGTGTTTTCAAGGAGTTTTATAGATTTGAAGAAAAGTCAGGGGATTGTATGGATATTAGTCAGATTTCAGGGGGTTGTATAGATTTTTCCCTTCTTTTTTTTTTTGGTAAGTGATTGAACAAGGGGACGGTTATTTAAACCCCTGCTTAGTGGAAAGCCACCCCAATTGGAATGCCACCCAACCAATTTTTTAGAACCTATAAAACCACCCCGACTAAATACTATTGTGTAAAACCACCCCTACCGACCACACCCCATTTTGAACCAAGCCCACCCCCTGTACTGTTCGACAAACGTAGTGTCGACCAATGCTACATACGTTAACACTTCTACTGTCGAACTGAAGGGTTGCACAAACATTTTTTTTTTGTTATAATATCAACACATGTATTGTCGATATGTGTTAAATATGTTGTCAAGTGGAGTATCGATACTAGCAGATTATTGAAAAATAAAAAGAGTTATGCTTTTCAAACTAACATCTTCTTCTTGTTTTTTTTTTGTGTTATATTTTATCCTTTAAAATCCTTGTTGATCAATGATTTTAATTCATTTCTTAATTATTAGTTTGATATAATTTA
This sequence comes from Acorus gramineus, assembly GCA_030737835.1. NCBI lineage: Eukaryota > Viridiplantae > Streptophyta > Magnoliopsida > Acorales > Acoraceae > Acorus > Acorus gramineus. The sequence goes on from CM060857.1 coordinate 11,972,344, forward strand.
TTTTTTTATCTATATTCAAACCAGGCTGGCAATATAAACTAACAAGGACTCATTTTATTCAAATATGTGATTGATGTTAGTTTGAAAAGCGTAACTCTTTTATTTTGTGTGTATATCTCTTAATTTCTTGTATATGATTGAGTATTTACTTAATTTTTTTACAGTGCAGTATGACTCCCAAGGCACGTATTCGACCTACAGTTTGCAATCGAAAAAATTATTCTAAGGACATGTCATTGAATTCTTTAGATGATGAAGTTCAAGCATATCCATAAGAAGTAACTTGCAATTATCTGTTGGTATCGACACTATCATTGTTGGCCATTAACATTTTTCTCGACATCTTATATACCGATCGATACTTATTTTTTTATTTTTTAATAATCTGTTAGTATCAACATTCCGCTTGACGACATATTTAACACATATCGACAATACATGTGTCGATATTATAACAAAAAAAATGTTTGTGTAACCCTTCAGTTCGACACTCGAAGTGTCGACGTATGTAGCATCGGTCGACACTACGTTTGTCGAACAGTACAGGGAGTGGGCTTGGTTCAAAATGGGGTGTGGTCGGTAGGGGTGGTTTTCCTTTGATTTCGGGTGCATAAAAACGATTAATCACGGGATGATTTTCTAATTATATGAGGTGGGTATATAACTCCCCATTGAACAATGGGGTGACTCTGCGTGGTGTTCCTTGTCCCCACGCGGCCTTTTGTACTCATTTTTTGTCTTTTGTTCCCCCATCTCTTCAATGTTGTCATTCTAATTTTCAACTTCTCAGTCTCTACTCTGATATGATTAATGGAAATCGTGGTAGCATTTTTTTCTCAAAAAAAATTCATGTGAGCAAAATCCCATATAAACCAATGTTAAAGTTGAGGGTACACATACAAGTTCTTGAAATTTTCCATCCAAACTTATCAAATATCCTCATAATATTTTATTACTATTTAATTATGCAGGCATTAAAGTCTTTATAAATAATCATTAAGAAAAAAATTTCTCTACAAAAAATCAAATTATCTTTGTATGACTTTTATATTTCTTCATTTTCTATCTTTCATTGTTCACACTTCGCCTGAAGCTCTCAACAACCAGAAGCCCACCCCCTCCCTTTCCCATCACCCTCGCCATTGGCATCCACCACCTCCTCTCCTCCCTAGCAGCATGCCTCCTACCACTTCGTCAAATGAGACAGACTAGGGGGAAATCAGACATGTTGGGAGGGGATAAAATATCGGAGATAATTATTTAATCATTTCATGGTGTGGGTTAAGATTAGCTAGGGGTAAGTTGGGTCAAGGTTAACTTTTCAAACATATATACATCAGTTTCCATTTTAATAAAGACTTATATGACATTACTTATGGTTTAGGATTCATCCCGAAATTAGAGAGGAGCCTAACGTGCAGTGGAAGCTCACGTTCGGGTATGGTTGATCGGCTTAGGGAGAAATGTGAGAGGATTCCTCTTTATGAGAGAACCAGTTGTCCAAAAATTATCTTTGAAAGTTCTGGCAAAGTATTTTGAGGGCAAACTGAAGTCTGCTTGCAAGAGTATAACTTGTACTTTTTTAATGGTATAACAATTTCGCATTGTACGTGCTTCTCTATTCTTTTTAATTTGGATGAGATGTCATTGTTTAGGATTGGAAAGGAGCCCTGGATAAAAATATTATTATGATATGACCCAAAAGTTCATTAGTGATCAAAGATAATGTTTTAGATTTGAGAAGGTCTTTTTATAAATCAGGAAATAATGTCAGTGTTTCAATACCATAAGTTTGGATCAAGAGTGACATGTGTTTTATCACATGTTTAGCATGTGAGTTTTTACTTTTTTGTGTTTTTTTATTGATAAATATATTTTTTCTGATCAAATATTCTTACAACAGAGTCTTTAAATAAAATGAGTTTCGATATTTTTATTGTGTAATTTTTAAACACGTCCTAATTGATGAAATACAGTACTATATCCCATTTTATGGATCATACCAAAAATACTTTGAGTGAAGCTTCACTCGTAATTATGCAATGGTTAAGTTTTCAAACTAAGAACTTCTAGTATTACATTTGTTCTTTGTCAAACATGTCCTAATTGATGAACTAGAGTACTATATCCCATTTAAGGGATCATATAAAAAACACTTTGAGTGAAGCTTCACTTGTAATTATGCAATGGTTAATTAAGTTTTCAGGCTGAGAACTTCTAGTATTACATTCATTCTTTGTCAAACACGTCTTAATTAGGCCTATCAACGGGTTGTGGGTCGACATGGACCTGACCCGACCCGACCCGACTTGATAAAAGACATAAATACCCGACCCGAAGGACTTGACAACCAAAACGGATAGAGTTTGGGTCCACCCCGACCCGATCCTATGGACCCGATAGACCCAATTGACTTAACTTAAATACTATATGATTTTTTTATATTTATGATTTAACCCAACACCCATTATCCAACCCAACATTTATAACTACATATTGAATAATCATTTAAAATTTTAAGCATTTGAAATATTTTTACAACCTTTTGAATTTACATAAAAGCATAATAATCCAAACCATATTCCAAATGTTCCCTCACAAAACATTAAAAAATCAAAATAGTGAAGAGTTAATTATAATATACTAGACTCTATTAAAAAAAAAAACAAATGAAGCCATTGTAAGCCCTTAAGAAGTCCATCGACTTCTTTTTATCTGACCTAGACATTTTATGGGTCAACTCGATCTAACCCGACCTGAGACCCGATATGGACTCGACCCGAAGAACCCGACAATTAAACGGGTCGGGTCCAGATCCACTCGACCCGACCCGAGCTTTATCTGTTGACTGGTCTACTCCTAATTGATGAAATACAATACTATATCCCATTTAAGGGATCTCATAAAAAAACATTTTGAGTGAAACTTCCCTTGTAATTATGCAATGGTTAAGTTTTCAAACTAAGAACTTTTAGTATTGCATTCGTTCTTTGTCCTCTCATATTTGGCTGGTGTTCGCCTAATAGGTCCATGAATGACACCTGTCATTTTTAGGGTCCGGTTAAAAACACGTATGAAAAATAAGATTTTGAATAAAGTGATTTAAATAGAATTGATTGCTGGAAAGCTGATTTTTTCGCTTTTTAAAAATCAATTTTTTTTAAAAATCAATTTTTTTTGCACTAAAAGCTGAAAGTAATTTTTTAATTAAATCAGCTTTTTAGAATGCGTTTGAAAACATTTGTTAATTTTCTGTTTAATTAAAAAATAAATTGCTTTATTTAAACGAAACTAAACGGGCCTTAATCGAACTTGAATAGAATTTTCGCAGTTACAAAACGCGGATATGTCTAAAATAAAATTAAAAAGGACCTTCGGGTGGACTAAACAAGGTATTGGGAGGGGGGGTTGGATGTATTAGTATTATTTAAAGGAGGATCCATTGCACTAGATTTCACGAAAAAAAAGATAGAAGCTTTTGGTTCTCTCGGATTCCTCACTTCATTTACTCTCTATATATATTCAAATCACTCTCATGGTGGCTTCTATCTGTATCACTCTTGATCAGAACTTCTCATCAGCTGTCTAAAGTATCTTAACAAACTAGACCATCATATAGATATCAACAAGTATGTTTTACTTTTCTTTTTGTTCTAATATTTAGATTTGTTTATTTCAATACTGATTATTTGGTTCTAATTTATGAACTTTTCTTGTTGAGGTTTTTTTTTGTTGATGCTTGTTTATTATTTTGGATGATGACACCTTTTAGAATAGAAGTTTGGAAACTTGAAGTTGGAACTGATGACATGTTCTCATTATGTATCAAACAGAATAAAACATTTCATTTCTTATTTCAACATGCAGGAGTTCGATTAATAAATATTCATGGTATTTGGACACCCCCATTACTGTCCTGCCATTGGTGTGTGATACATTATTTTGAGTTGTAGTAGTGAAAGCGGAACTATGGCTACAGATTCAGCCCTCAAAGTTCCACTCAATCACTATATTTTCTTCAATCTTGTCATTCTCATTGCTGTCCAATCATCCGTTTCGAGTGGATGCATCAAAACAGAGAGGGAGTCCCTCCTAAACTTCAAAGGTGGTCTCAGAGATCCAGGTTCTGTACTCTCTTCATGGACAGGCTCAGACTGCTGCGCTTGGCACGGAGTCGGCTGCGACAACAGGACGGGTCATGTTGTGAGGCTTGACCTTCACAATCAACATGATTTCAATCTTGACAGTGGCAACTATGGTTTGGGTGGTGAGATCCGTCCTTCGTTACTTGGTCTGGAACAACTCACTCGCTTGGACCTCAGCCTGAACAACTTCAGTCTCATTCCTATCCCGACCTTCATTGGATCACTAAGAAAATTGAAATATCTTAATCTTTCTTCAGCGGGCTTCGGCGGGAAGATCCCTTCTCAAATCAGGAACATCACTGGCTTGCAATACCTTGATATAAGCAAAAATTACATTACTGCACCTGATGTCTATGCAGGTGATATTGAGTGGCTGTCACAATTTTCATCTCTGAAATACCTCGACTTAAGTTGGGTGGACCTTAAAAATGTGACCAACTGGGCACAGGTGATGAATACGCTCCCTTCTCTTTCGGTGTTGCGTCTGGATGACTGCGGGCTAGTTAGTATTCCTTCTTCTCTTTCGATCATAAATTTTACATCTCTCATTGAACTAAACCTTGCTGGCAACAACTTTAATACTACATTGCCTGACTGGTTATTCCATATCAACAACCTTGTTGCCCTCAATATGAGCAATAATATGTTTCAAGGATTGTTCCCGCGAACAATTGGAAATCTCCAAAATTTACAAAAGTTGGATTTATCATATAATAAAATTGGAGGAGAAATCCCAACAACCATTGGGAACTTGACAAGACTGCGTGATTTGTATTTATCAAGTAACAATATCATCGGACAAATACCACCATCCATTGGCAACCTACAGAACTTGCAGGAGTTGGACTTGTCCTCGAACAATATCAATGGAAGCATACCATCATCCATTGGTAACCTACATAACTTGCAGAAGTTAGTTTTGTCAAGGAACAACATCTCCGGATCAATGAATGTTTTATTGGGATTCTCTGGGATTCCTTCAAAGACGATGAATGTTAAGGTGAATAATCATAATGGTTCAGTTATTGCACTTACTGGAAAGCTATTGCCATTGAAATATTTAGCAGTCGGTAATAACAAACTCAGTGGAACCATCTCGGAGATCATCGGGCAACTCTCAGAGCTGGAATATTTAAATATCAGATGGAATTCTTTTAAGGGTGTGATGATGTCTGAGGCCCACTTTGTGAATCTCACCAAATTAAATCATCTCGACTTGTCACACAGCTTGCTTGCTTTGAATGTGAGTCCACAATGGGTTCCACCATTTCAAGCTCAAGAGATTTGGTTAGGTTCTTGCCGATCGGGGCCCAACTTCCCAGCTTGGCTACGCAGCCAGACGAAAGTTAGTGCATTGGACATATCTGATAATAATATTTCAGATATAGTTCCAAACTGGTTATGGAATTTATCCTCCTCTATCCAGTATTTGGATTTGTCTGATAACCAAATGAGGGGAAAGCTACCACACAATGCATTTGAATTTTTTCGCTCTCTTGGTTCAATGAACTTGACTTCAAACTATTTTGATGGTCCCCTCCCCCGTCTTCCTACTGGCTCAACGCTTTTTCTCTCTGAAAATTCATTCTCCGGACCTATAGTCCTAAACATCACAGTCTCCACTTGGTCAGAATGGACAGATTCTATCTCTCTTTCTGACAACCTTATTGATGGTAGCATTCCCCCCTCCATCTGTAGAGCGCAATGGGAAATCCTTGATCTCTCCGATAACCATTTATCAGGAGTTCTCCCTGATTGTTGGTCTTCATCAGCTGTGGAAGTCATCATTTTGTCGAACAACAATTTATCCGGTGCTATTCCTGCTTCAATGGGATATATCAATCTCAAGTCACTGCATTTGAATAGCAATCATCTCTCCGGTGAGCTTCCATCCTCCTTGAAGAACTCCGGAGACTTAGTCCTTCTTGATCTAGGTAACAATGAACTATCCGGCCCGATACCAATGTGGCTTGGTGAAAGCCTATCATCTCTAAAGGTTCTTCGACTTCGATCGAATCAATTCAGTGGACTCATTCCTCCCCAGCTATCACACCTTGCTTACCTTCAGGTCTTGGACCTCGCAAACAACAATCTTTCAGGAACGATACCGCCATTCTTTGGGAATTTCAGTTCAATGGTTGCAACTCAAAAGAAAAGTGGTTCTCTTTACAATGTGTCATCACCATTATCATACACTGTATCATCCCCATCAACAAAATACACTGTAATATTTACATACAGCGAAGAACTTCTCATTTTCACAAAAGGTGAAGGACTCCACTACACCAGCACGCTTTCTCTAGTCACAAGCATGGACCTTTCAAATAATGGTCTCTCTGGAGATATTCCTAAAGAGCTAATGAAGTTGACTGGACTGCGATTCTTCAACTTATCTAGAAATCAATTGACAGGAAAGATCCCCCAAAACATTGGAGGCTTGGGACTATTGGAGTCCTTAGATCTATCATTGAACAAACTCTCGGGTGAAATTCCAAGTACCATGTCGAGACTGACTTCTCTAGAGTTCTTGAATTTGTCATATAATGAATTGTCCGGAAGAATTCCATCAGGCAATCAGCTTCAGACCTTCACGGATCCGTCTATTTATATAGGCAATCATGACCTCTGCGGCATTCCCTTACCCATACAGTGCCCCAGTGACAGAGCACCTCAACCTATGTCTTCTTCGGGTTGGGATGTAGGAGATGAGGACAATGGATCTGACATGACATGGTTTTACATGGGCATGGGACCAGGATTAGTTGCAGGTTTTTGGGGAATCATGGCTGTTTTGTATTTGAAAAGATCATGGAGGATGGCCCTATTCAGCTTCTGTGATGACATCTGGGATTGTCTATATGCGGCAATGGTTGCGAGGTTTGCTAGACGCATGGGCGGAGCTATATAGAGGCGGGTGGGGGCATTACTTTAAATTTATGTATAGTTTAATTCATATTAGGTGGTGGTTATTGGTTGGGACAGTGACTTTCTTTAATTCAATTGATTGCCCCACTGACTTTTGATTAATGTATAATTTAATTAATGATGAGTGGTTAGTTGGTTGAGATAATGACTTTCTTTAATTCAATTTACACACCTACAACATACATGCATGTATATGTGAAACAATTTTCAACACATACTGTTTTCTATTTGACATGGTAAATAATTGTTCACACATTGTCATATAGGTATCCGTTAAACTTCAATGAGATAGTGATTTGGAAAAGCAAAATAAAATGATAATTAATGTGTATTTTATTTTAACTTTTTCATAATCTAGAAAGGTGCCCAATCATTTGTTTAATTTGATAATTACTATTTTAATAAAAAAAATATTTTTATTATTTATTTAATTTATACATATAATGGTAGTTTGGTAAGGGGATAAAATTTTGATAACAAATTATCCTTATTTAGGGGATAAAAAGTCTATCAATTATGTCATTTTTCACAATCTTAAAATTAGGATTAAAAAGATTTATTAAAAAGACATTAATTTTCACATCTATAACGTTTAGATGGAACAAATATCTTTATTTTTATTTTAAAATTGGACAATTATGATCACTTTATCCTGATTTTTTTTAATAACAAGCATGATAAAATTGTCTAACCATTTATTCCCTCACTTAGCCCCTTATCTCACAAGTTATTCTTTTACCAAACACAAACCAACCTATAGAATTTCATGAATTTCTCATTTAAATTAGTTTTCATCCTAATTGATTTAAATGTTAATTATATTGACTTCAAATTTATCCCATGTAATAACAATATTTGATTTTAGATTATGTTTCTCCCTGATCCGCCCCCCCTCCCCTCTCTCTCTTTCTCTCTCTAGCTCCCTCTTTCTGTACATAGTAAACAAGAAAAAAAATTCACTCTCTTTCTCATCTATTATGTAGAATACAAAATTAATATTATCATGCTTATAGATTATTATTTTAATACTTGTGAAAGGTGTAATTAACTATTTATATTGTTTACTTATTTGTATGTCCATTGTAATATTAGGTTTTGATCATCTTTTGTGTTTAATTATAATTACAGAAATTAATCTTAATTATGAAAAAGTGAAAACTGATTGTCAATTAAGAAAAAATAAAAATTTGTAGTCAAATATCGCCCCACTTATGTAAATTTCTGACTCCGCCACTGGCTAGACGGAGAAATTAGAAGAAAGAGCAACCACAAGTTAGGAAGTCTTAGACGACTAGTGTTTGTATGTGTGTGATCTAATATTTGTGTGTTGTATAATAATGTGTGTGTGTACCACCATATCCCGTGTTATTATGTTGTATGTAAATAACAACTCAAACTATCTATGTATAAATAACGAGATTGCCTAGCAGTAAAAAGTTTTATTATTTCTAAAATCCAATTTTTTTCCTTTTTTTTTTTTTACTTACAGCGGACTAAAATCATAACTCATGAACATCTTGGTCACAAGCTATCTCAAGATCATTTTAACAAAATCAGTCTCAAATGCGTGTTGGATTAATGGGTAAAAAGTTTAATGCGCGAGACTAATAATGTGTGGCAAGGTCGTTCAAACAAAAAAAAAAATTGAAAAAAAGCTTAAAAAGTTTTTTTTAAGAAACGATAAACATGTAGCATCTTAAATTTTATTCAAATTCAAGTGACAAGCCCTTGTAAATTTAATGATGGCAATGTTAACATTCTCTCGATGTATAGCATACTTAGAGAAATTAAAAACATGTAAAATCACTTTTAAATAAAAATTATTTTTTTTATTGAAATTATTTTTCAATTAGATGATGGTGTGAAAAGTTTTAAAAATAATAAGAGATATTTAATACAGCTACATGGACCCTAAAGTTTAGGTCCAATTGGGAAGCCCCAATAATAAATGTCATTGTGTCCATTTGCATGTGAAAAGCTAAAAATTCTGAAACTCATATTCAAACACATTTTCAATGTTTAGCTTTTCAAACCATAATATTTCTTTTTAGGCAAAAAAAATTTGCGGTTGAAAATCTAATAAAACATAGTTTTTCAAAAGCTGAATTTGAAACATAAGATTTTAAGAATCTCATAGTTTCAACCTCATATCCAAACGCACCCGTTATCTCATTAGTTCTTTGTTTGACTTTTTAAAAAGGTAAAAACTGCAAAGACAATACTATCATTTCTTTATATTTGAATTTTTTATTCTCAAGAAAGCAATCTCTCAAATTCATTTTTTACTCTTCTATGTCATCAGCCACTTCAAAAATATATTCCTGCTGGCATCCTCATCTCCATCGACCGGTGTTACCACCCTTAGATTCCATTTGTCGCCCTCTATCATATGAGAGGTAGATCAGCTATCTTTCGAACCCTCCTCCAGCCTCCACCTCCTCCAACCTCTACCTCCACTATTTTTCAGATACAACTACAAATATATATGAATATATTAGAATTTCAGATACAGATATTAGTTGTTTCATATACAAATAGATATTTGGATACAGTCCTATATTAGTTTCTTCAGATACATATACATATGAGTATATTAGTTTCTTCAGATACATACAAATATAGATACAGATTTAGATACAATTCTTATTCACATGAATATGCATGTATTATTTAGATACACCTTACATGTATCTAAATTTAAAATTTTGATCTATTCTTTGGTGTTTTAATAACATATACTGATCAAATGATTGTAGAAGAACAATGTGTATAAATGATTGAATTGGAAGGAATAAAAAAAAAACTCATAATCAAATAGTTAAAAATATATTAAAAATTAATCTAGTTTTTTCATTAACATAATAATATTTCTTGCAATAAAACTGTACCGATTCTAAACAAATCAAATTCACGCTTGTGACAAGAACCACCGTAAGACGTCAATGAAGTTCCACGATTTTGACAGCCAAGATGATCTGAAAATTGAAGAACAGATAATAATAATAATAATAAAAACTCTGGAATGCCATTGTAAATTTGTAATCAACATCGTCTCCCGCTCGGCCAAAGATATGAAAAAAAAAAGGGATAAATTGAGTATTTACTTAATTTTGAACCTAGCCCACCCCCTGTACTGTTCGACAAACGTAGTGTCGACCAATGCTACATACATTGACACTTCTAGTATCGAACTGAAGGGTTACACAAACAATTTTTTTTTGTTATAATATCAACACATGCATTGTCGATATGTGTTAAATATGTTGTCAAGTGGAGTATCGATACTAGCAGATTATTAAAAAATAAAAAGAGTTATGCTTTTCAAACTAACATCTCCTTCTTGTTTTTTTTTTGTGTTATATTTTATCCTTTAAAATCCTTGTTGATCAATGATTTTAATTCATTTCCTAATTATTAGTTTGATATAATTTATTTTTTTATCTATATTCAAACCAGGCTGGCAATATAAACTAACAAGGACTCATTTTATTCAAATATGTGATTGATGTTAGTTTGAAAAGCGTAACTCTTTTATTTTTTATGTATATCTCTTAATTTTTTTGTATATGATTGAGTATTTACTTAATTTTTTTACAGTGCAGTATGACTCCCAAGGCACGTATTCGACCTACAGTTTGCAATCGAAAAAATTATTCTAAGGACATGGCATCGAATTCTCGAGATGATGAAGTTCAAGCATATCCATAAGAAGTAACTTGCAATTATCTGTTGGTATCGACACTATCATTGTTGGCCATTAACATTTTTCTCTACATCTTATATACCGATCGATACTTATTTTTTTATTTTTTAATAATCTGCTAGTATCGACATTCCGCTTGACGACATATTTAACACATATCGACAATACATGTGTCGATATTATAACAAAAAAAATGTTTGTGTAACCCTTAAGTTCGACACTCGAAGTGTCGACGTATATAGCATCGGTCGACAGTACGTTTGTCGAACAGTACAGGGGGTGGGCTTGGTTCAAAATGGGGTGTGGTCGGTAGGGGTGGTTTTCCTTTGATTTCGGGTGCATAAAAACGATTAATCACGGGATGATTTTCTAATTATATGGGGTGGGTATATAACTCCCCATTGAACAATGGGGTGACTCTGCGTGGTGTTCCTTGTCCCCACGCGGCCTTTTGTACTCATTTTTTGTCTTTTGTTCCCCCATCTCTTCAATGTTGTCATTCTATTTTTCAACTTCTCAGTCTCTACTCTGATATGATTAATGGAAATCGTGTTAGCATTTTTTTCTCAAAAAAAATTCATGTGAGCAAAATCCCATATAAACCAATGTTAAAGTTGAGGGTACACACAAGTTCTTGAAATTTTCCATCCAAACTTATCAAATATATTCAGAATATTTTATTACCATTTAATTATATAGGTATTAAAGTCTTTATAAATAATCATTAAGAAAAAATTTTCTCTACAAAAGATCAAATTATCTTTGTATGACTTTTATATTTCTTCATTTTCTATCTTTCATTGTTCACACTTCGCCTGAAGCTCTCAACAACCAGAAGCCCACCCCTCCCTTTCCCATCACCCTCGCCATTGGCATCCACCACCTCCTCTCCTCCCTAGCAGCATGCCTCCTACCACTTCGTCAAATGAGACAGACTAGGGGGAGATGAGACATGCCAGGAGGGGATAAAATATCGGAGATAATTATTTAATCATTTCATGGTGTGGGTTAAGATTAGCTAAGGGTAAGTTGGGTCAGGGTTAACTTTTCAAACATATATACATCAGTTTCAATTTTAATAAAGACTTATATGACATTACTTATGGTTTAAGATTCATCCCGAAATTAGAGAGGAGCTTAACGTGCAGTGGAAGCTCACGTTCGGGTGGCTATACGGTATGGTTGATCGGCTTAGGGAGAAATGTGAGAGGATTCCTCTTTATGAGAGAACCAGTTGTCCAAAAATTATCCTTGAAGGTTCTGGCAAAGTATTTTGAGGGCAAACTGAAGTCTGCTTGCAAGACTATAACTTGTATTTTTTTAATGGTATAACAATTTCGCATTGTACGTGCTTCTCTATTCTTTTTAATTTAGATGAGATGTCATTGTTTAGGATTGGAAAGGAGCCCTGGGTAAAAATATTATTATGATATGACCCAAAAGTTCATTAGTGATCACAGATAATGTTTTAGATTTGAGAAGGTCTTTTTATAAATCAGGAAATAATGTCAGTGTTTCAATACCATAAGTTTGGATCAAGAGTGACATGTGTTTTATCACATGTTTAGCATGTGAGTTTTTACTTTTTTGTGTTTTTTTATTGATAAATATTTTTTCTGGTCAAATATTCCTACAACAGAGTCTTTGAATAAAATGAGTTTCGATATTTTTATTGTGTAATTTTTAAACACGTCCTAATTGATGAAATACAGTACTATATCCCATTTCATGGATCATACCAAAAAATACTTTGAGTGAAGCTTCACTTGTAATTATGCAATGGTTAAGTTTTCAAACTAAGAACTTCTAGTATTACATTTGTTCTTTGTCAAACATGTCCTAATTGATGAACTACAGTCCTATATCCCATTTAAGGGATCATATAAAAAACACTTTGAGTGAAGCTTCACTTGTAATTATGCAATGGTTAATTAAGTTTTCAGGCTGAGAACTTCTAGTATTACATTCATTCTTTGTCAAACACGTCTTAATTAGGCCTATCAACGGGTTGTGGGTCGACATGGACCTGACCCGACCCGACTTGATAAAAGACATAAATACCCGACCCGAAGGACTTGACAACCAAAACGGATAGAGTTTGGGTCCACCCCGACCCGATCCTATGGACCCGATTGACTTAACTTAAATACTATATGATTTTTTTATATTTATGATCTAACCCAACGCCCATTATCCAACCCAACATTTATAACTACATATTGAATAATCATTTAAAATTTTAAGCATTTGAAATATTTTTACAACAACCTTTTGAATTCACATAAAAGCATAATAATCCAAACCATATTCCAAATGTTCCCTCACAAAACATTAAAAAATCAAAATAGTGAAGAGTTAATTATAATATACTAGACTATTAAAAAAAAAACAAATGAAGCCATTGTAAGCCTTTAAGAAGTCCATCGACTTCTCTTTATCTGACCTAGACATTTTATGGGTCAACTCGATCTAACCCGACCTGAGACCCGATATGGACTCGACCCGAAAAACCCGACAATTAAACGGGTCGGGTCCAGATCCACTCGACCCAACCCGAGCTTTATCTGTTGACTGGTCTACTCCTAATTGATGAAATACAATACTATATCCCATTTAAGGGATCTCATAAAAAACATTTTGAGTGAAACTTCACTTGTAATTATGCAATGGTTAAGTTTTCAAACTAAGAACTTTTAGTATTACATTCGTTCTTTGTCCTCTCATATTTGGCTGGTGTTCGCCTAATAGGTCCATGAATGACACCTGAATAGAATTTCATTTTTTGGATCCGGTTAAAAACACGTATGAAAAATAAGATTTTAAATAAAGTGATTTAAATAGAATTGATTTCTGGAAAGCGGATTTTTTCGCTTTTTAAAAATCAATTTTTTTTGCACTAAAAGCTGAAAGTAATTTTTTAATTAAATCAGCTTTTTAAAATACGTTTCACAACACTTTTTAATTTTTTACTTAATTAAAAAATAAATTGCTTTATTTAAACAAAACCAAACGGGCCTTAATCGAACTTGAATAGAATTTTCGCAGTTACAAAACGCGGATATGTTTAAAATAAAATTAAAAAGGACCTTCGGGTGGACTAATCAAGGTATTGGGGGGGGGGGGGGGTGGTTGGATGTATTAGTATTATTTAAAGGAGGATCCATTGCAGTAGATTTCACGAAAAAAAAGATAGAAGCTTTTGGTTCTCTCGGATTCCTCACTTCATTTACTCTCTATATATATTCAAATCACTCTCATGGTGGCTTCTATCTGTATCACTCTTGATCAGAACTTCTCATCAGCTGTCTAAAGTATCTTAACAAACTAGACCATCATATAGATATCAACAAGTATGTTTTACTTTTTTTTTGTTCTAATATTTAGATTTGTTTATTTCAATACTGATTATTTGGTTCTAATTTATGAACTTTTCTTGTTGAGGTTTTTTTTTTTGTTGATGCTTGTTTATTATTTTGGATGATGACACCTTTTAGAATAGAAGTTTGGAAACTTGAAGTTGGAACTGATGACATGTTCTCATTATGTATCAAACAGGATAAAACATTTCATTTCTTATTTCAACATGCAGGAGTTCGATTAATAAATATTCATGGTATTTGGACACCCCCATTACTGTCCTGCCATTGGTGTGTGATACATTATTTTGAGTTGTAGTAGTGAAAGCGGAACTATGGCTACAGATTCAGCCCTCAAAGTTCCACTCAATCACTATATTTTCTTCGATCTTGTCATTCTCATTGCTGTCCAATCATCCGTTTCGAGTGGATGCATCAAAACAGAGAGGGAGTCCCTCCTAAACTTCAAAGGTGGTCTCAGAGATCCAGGTTCTGTACTCTCTTCATGGACAGGCTCAGACTGCTGCGCTTGGCACGGAGTCGGCTGCGACAACAGGACGGGTCATGTTGTGAGGCTTGACCTTCACAATCAACATGATTTCAATCTTGACAGTGGCAACTATGGTTTGGGTGGTGAGATCCGTCCTTCGTTACTTGGTCTGGAACAACTCACTCGCTTGGACCTCAGCCTGAACAACTTCAGTCTCATTCCTATCCCGACCTTCATTGGATCACTAAGAAAATTGAAATATCTTAATCTTTCTTCAGCGGGCTTCGGCGGGAAGATCCCTTCTCAAATCAGGAACATCACTGGCTTGCAATACCTTGACATCAGCAAAAATGATATTAGTGCACCTGGTTTCTATGCAGGTGATATTGAGTGGCTGTCACAATTTTCATCTCTAAAATACCTCGATTTAAGTTGGGTGGATCTTAAAAATGCAACCAACTGGGCACAGGTGATGAATACGCTCCCTTTTCTTTCGGTGTTGCATCTGGATGACTGCAATCTAGTCAGTATTCCTTCTTTTCTTTCGATCATAAATTTTACGTCTCTCACTGAACTAAACCTTAGTGGCAACAACTTCAATACCACAGTGCCTAACTGGTTATTCTATATCAAGAACCTTGTTGTCCTCAATATGAGCAGTAGTATGGTTCAAGGATTGTTCCCGCAAACAATTGGAAATCTCCAAAATTTACAAATGTTGGATTTATCAAATAATAAAATTGGAGGAGAAATCCCATCAACCATCGGGAACTTGACAAGACTGCGTGATTTGTATTTATCAAGTAACAATATCATCGGACAGATACCACCATCCATTGGCAACCTACAGAACTTGCAGGAGTTGGACTTGTCCTCGAACAATATCAATGGAAGCATACCATCATCCATTGGTAACCTACATAACTTGCAGAAGTTAGTTTTGTCAAGGAACAACATCTCTGGATCAATGGATGTTTTATTGGGATTCTCTGGGATTCCTTCAAAGACGATGAATGTTAAGGAGAATAATCGTAATAGTTCAGTTGTTGCACTTACTGGAAAGTTATTGCCATTGAAATATTTAGCAGTCGGTAATAACAAACTAAGTGGAACCATCCCGGAGATCATCGGGCAACTCTCAGAGCTGGAATATTTAAATATCAGATGGAATTCTTTTAAGGGTGTGATGATGTCTGAGGCCCACTTTGTGAATCTCACCAAATTAAATCATCTCGACTTGTCACACAGCTTGCTTGCTTTGAATGTGAGTCCACAATGGGTTCCACCATTTCAAGCTCAAGAGATTTGGTTAGGTTCTTGCCGATCGGGGCCCAACTTCCCAGCTTGGCTACGCAGCCAGACGAAAGTTAGTGCATTGGACATATCTGATAATAATATTTCAGATATAGTTCCAAACTGGTTATGGAATTTATCCTCCTCTATCCAGTATTTGGATTTGTCTGATAACCAAATGAGGGGAAAGCTACCACACAATGCATTTGAATTTTTTCGCTCTCTTGGTTCAATGGACTTGACTTCAAACTATTTTGATGGTCCCCTCCCCCGTCTTCCTACTGGCTCATCGCTTTTTCTCTCTGAAAATTCATTCTCCGGACCTATAGTCCTAAACATCACAGTCTCCACTTGGTCAGAATTGATAGATTCTATCTCTCTTTCTGACAACCTTATTGATGGTAGCATTCCCCCCTCCATCTGTAGAGCGCAATGGGAAATCCTTGATCTCTCCGATAACCATTTATCAGGAGTTCTCCCTGATTGTTGGTCTTCATCAGCTGTGGAAGTCATCATTTTGTCGAACAACAATTTATCCGGTGCTATTCCTGCTTCAATGGGATATATCAATCTCAAGTCACTGCATTTGAATAGCAATCATCTCTCCGGTGAGCTTCCATCCTCCTTGAAGAACTCCAGAGACTTAGTCTTTCTTGATCTTGGTGATAATGAACTATCCGGCCCGATACCAATGTGGCTTGGTGAAAGCCTATCATCTCTAAAGGTTCTTCGACTTCGATCGAATCAATTCAGTGGACTCATTCCTCCCCAGCTATCACACCTTGCTTACCTTCAAGTCTTGGACCTCGCAAACAACAATCTTTCAGGAACGATACCGCCATTCTTTGGGAATTTCAGTTCAATGGTTGCAACTCAAAAGAAAAGTGGTTCTCTTTACAATGTGTCATCACCATTATCATACACTGTATCATCCCCATCAACAAAATACACTGTAATATCTACATACAGCGAAGAACTTCTCATTTTCACAAAAGGTGAAGGACTCCACTACACCAGCACGCTTTCTCTAGTCACAAGCATGGACCTTTCAAATAATGGTCTCTCTGGAGATATTCCTAAAGAGCTAATGAAGTTGACTGGACTGCGATTCTTCAACTTATCTAGAAATCAATTGACAGGAAAGATCCCCCAAAACATTGGAGGCTTGGGACTATTGGAGTCCTTAGATCTATCATTGAACAAACTCTCAGGTGAAATTCCAAGTACCATGTCGAGACTGACTTCTCTAGAGTTCTTGAATTTGTCATATAATGAATTGTCCGGAAGAATTCCATCAGGCAATCAGCTTCAGACATTCACGGATCCGTCTATTTATATAGGCAATCATGACCTCTGCGGCATTCCCTTACCCATACAGTGCCCCGGTGACGGAGCACCTCAACCTATGTCTTCTTCGGGTTGGGATGTAGGAGATGAGGACAATGGATCTGACATGACATGGTTTTACATGGGCATGGGACCAGGATTAGTTGCAGGTTTTTGGGGAATCATGGGTGTTTTGTATTTCAAAAGATCATGGAGGATAGCCTTATTCCGCTTCTTTGATGACATCTGGGATTGTCTATATGTGGCAATGGCTGTGAGGTTGGCTAGACGGAGAAATTAGAAGAAAGAGCAACCACAAGTTAGGAAGTCTTAGACGACTAGTGTTTGTATGTGTGTGATCTAATATTTGTGTGTACCTCTTCCTGTGTTATGTTGTATATATATGTAAATAACAGCTCAAAATATGTGTGTATAAATAACAACAAGATTGCCTAGCAGTAAAAATTTCTATCAGTTCTTAAATCCAATTCTTTCCTTTCTTTTTTCTGCAAACTAAAATCATAACTCATGAACATCTTGGTCACAAACTATCATATTTTGAGATCTTTTTTAACAATTAATGGGTAAAAAGTCTAATGCGAGACTCATGATACGTGGCAAGGTCATTCAAAAGGTCACTTGCTCTAGTTTGGCTTAACAATGAAGGAATGATTACAGACAGCGAAGCAACGATAATGGAAGCAATGATGGAAGAGCGTTGATATTCTTTTTTTCACAGCCTCGGCTGCAGTTTAGAAGTGGTTCCCTAATCACATATACACTGAGATAACGCAATATATACAATGTTATCACAGTGTATAAAAATTATTATTTTTTTTCATTTTTGTAATAAAAAAAATACCCGAGTGATGAAAAATGGTGATGTCCAACCATGTGTGCAGCTTCGTCCGCAGCCCTCACTGATTTTCTTTATAAAAAAAAAAATACACTCACCCATTAAACATATTGTTATAAAAAGTAAAGCATACACTGAGATGTGCTAGTTAATTAATTTGCATTGTACTATCGCAGTGTATAAACAGTTGAGAATTGTTTTTATACTGTGTTATCGTAGTGTATGGATGGTGGAGGATTATTTTTAAGGGACTACAAAACAAACCGAGTGTATCAACACTTAGCAATGAAATGGACGGCCAGAACAGGGTTTTAGGGAAGAGATAAGTTGTACTGCATTTTCAGATGTTTAGAAGACCGGGTAAGTTGTACTGCATTTTCAATTGTTTAGAAGACCAGTCTATCTGCAGCGTTATGTTTTATTGTTGGGCATGGAATTGAATCATGCCCCCTTTTGCCATTTGGCTTTTTTTTTTTATGTGTTGAGTCAACTTTGGTAAACTTCAACATATGTAAGGCCATCTCCAGCCCTTATTCAAATCTATATCCAAATTATACTTAAAATTTGAGTATAACAAACATCTACATTTTCTTTTAAAAAAAAAAAAAAAAAGTGCCACCACAAGTACAAGAATGGAAAAATAATTTGATCAATATATATATGTTCCAAACTGGCTTTGGAATTTATCCTCAACTGCTCTAAATTTGAATATGTTTAACAACCAGATGAGGGGTAAGCTGCCACAGGACGCATTTGAATGCCTCCCCCCTAAGCTTCATGTTATTGACTTGAGCTCAAACCAATTTGAGGGCCACCTGCCTCGTCTGTCTGCTTCTGTGGCATTGTTTCTCTCCAACAATTCATTCTCTAGACCTATTGTCCTAGATGCTACAGCCACTACCATACCAATATATTACTTTTTTCACATAACCTTATTAATGGAAGCATACCCTCCTCCATCTGCATGGTGAATTTGGGAATCCTTTATCTCTCATATAACCATTTATCAGGTGTTCTTCCTGATTCTTGGTCTTCTTCACCTCTCGAAGCCATCAATTTTTATCAAACAACAATCTGTCTCGCTCATTGGGATCTAACTGTCTCAAGTCACTGCACCTGAGCAACAATCATTTCTTCGATGAGCTTCCATCCTCCTTGAAGAATTCTAAAGAATTGGTCCTTCTTGATCTTGGCGAGAATAGACTATTGGGCCAGATACCAATGTGGCTAGGTGAAAGGCTATCATCTCTAAGGGTTCTCTACCTGCGATCAAATAAATTTGATGGACATATTCCTCTCCGGTTGTCACATCTTGCCTCTCTTCAAGTCTTGGACCTCGCACACAATAATCTTTCAGGAACAATACCACATTCCTTCCAGAATTTTAGCGCGATGGCTACAACTCAAAAGATGGGTGGATCTTTTTAAGATGCAACATCATTTCTAGAAATCTATGATGAATAGCTATCGCTTATCGTGAAAGGAGAAGTGCTCGACTACACCAACACGCTTTCACTTGTAACAAGCTTGGATTTTTCAGGTAATGGCCTCTCTGAAGACATTCCAGAACAGCTAATGGATATATTTGGACTTCGATTCTCGAACTTGTCTGACAATCAATTGTCAGGAAAAATCCCCCAAAACATTGGAGGTTTACGTCTACTGGAATCATTGGATCTATCACTAAATCAACTCTCGGGTGAAATTCCAAGTAGTATGTCAAATCTGACTTATCTAGTGTACTTGAACTTGTCATATAATAAATTGTCAGGAAGAATTCCATCAGGATACCAGTTTAAGACATTTATTGATCCATCTATTTATATCGGAAATCTCAACCTCTGTGGGAACCCATTACCCATGTGTCCCGGTGATGAAGCATCTCATCCTGTACCATCTCCAAGTAGTGATGGAGGAGACAAGGACGATGAATCTGGCATGATATGGTTTTACATGGGCATGGAACCAGGATTAGTTACGGGTTTTTGGGGAATAATGGGTGTTCTATTTCTCTTCTATTTCTCAAAAGATCATGGAGGATAGCCCTGTTCAGGTTCTTTGATGACATTTGGGATTGTCTGCATGTAGCAGTTGTGAGGTTGGCAAGGTGGAGGGATTACAGAGGCAGAGCAACAACAAATTAGAAAGGCACAGAGACTCCGGTGTTTGAATGTGTGCTTTGTGTAATACTTGTACACCTCTTTTAGTATTATGTTCCATCTAAATAACAGCTCAAAGTGTGTGTATTTCTACATTGAAATGGTGTATCTCAAGCAAGATTACCTAGAAATAAAAAGTTCTACCATAATAAAAAGTCACATCAATTCTGAATCTGATTCTCTTTCTTTTCTTACTTTTGGTAGTCTAAATTATATTAATCATGTCATAATTCATGAAGTCCTTGGGTACAAACTCAAATTCCAAGTTCTAGAGCATAAGATTGACAAAAGAACACAATATCAGTCAGTCTCTATTGATCATTCTACATTGTTGGGTAATTATTATTATTTTCCCTAGGCTAATATATGAAAAGTTCTTTTTTCTTCATCGGGACAACTATCTTGGCCCAAGGAACATCCACACCCTTCCCTGCCCATCCCACTGCCCCGTGCCTTTTAGGCCCTCCATCACTGTCCCTTGCCATCCATGCTAAAAAATGACACATTTCCAGGTTATTTCTAAGTAGGGGACTAAGCATTGTCAGGTTAATTTTCCTGAATATTGATTTTCAGGCAATGAATTTCTAAATTTTCCTACATGCCAAGGCATTGAGATGGAAACCTTAATTACAATTCAAACGCGATGGAAGAATGTCAAGATAAGCCTGGGGACTACACGCTAACAAATCATTCAATTTTCAATGCACCCTAGATAGCTACCTATGCTTGCAAAAATGCCATTAAAAAGAGATGCTTATCCATGATAGAAAATATAATAATATATGCTAAATAAAATCAGAATATATGAGTTCCATAACAATAGGAGAATAATTCATATCAGCAAAATTGATGAATAGAAATCAACAGAAACTCTAAGATATTGAGAAAAATGCAACCTCCAACACTATCTTAAACATGAAGTTTACACCAAAAAACTCCAAGTATTGGGGCAATCATATCTAATTCTTACGATGAGAAAAGTGATTGTCATTGGGATTTCTCTTTCCATGGAAAACTGCCAATGATTGACCTACAGGAGGCTTTAAAGAAGCATTCTTGTTGCCAATGTGACCAAAGAAATCATCTGCACTGAAGAAATCGTCCTGTAACATAACAAAAACAAACAATTAAAGTCTAAATTATGAAGATTGTATATATACTAACTGACGAAAGTACATATTTGATGCCCATAGAAGGGAATGAGAAGGATAAGGCTATATGAATATCAAACCAGTTTGTTGGATTTCTTTTTAGTTTTGGGATACAGGAGCTTGTGAGGGAGTTGATCTTCACGTAAAACAAGGTTCTTAGAGATGGCATCTCTTCCCCCTTGAGGCAAAGGAAGCGAGAACTACAAGTTCAAAGAAAAGTAAAAAATGCATCAAAAATTGAGTTTTTGACAAGAACGAGAAATGACTCCAAGTAGTCTGTAAATACTATATGCTAAAAATATGGCAGAAAAAAACTGTTAGTGTGCAACTGCAATTAAATTACGTGACAGCAGGCACTATACAAGACTGAGCAAGTAAATTATCTCTAAATAAGAAAAGATAAAACACAAAGGAAAATTTTGATCATGATTGTAATCAATAATCACACAAAGCATAAAATACAAGTGCTTTTATAAACGAGGAAACACAATGTCAGAAGATGGGATCAGCAACAATTAAGAAAATCCTAAATACAAGTAAAATAAAAGCTGATTGTACCTTAGTGCCCCGAAGATTAACTCGTGGTTTGCGAGCTGCTAAAACAATGCCATTTTCACCAATAGTCACAGACACTTTGCGCAGTGTGCCACCATTACCGCATTTTGGACAGAATATTCTTCCAATTTCTGCAGTCACTTTGTTGCATGCATGGCATTTCAAAACCCACCTGCATCAAGTAAAAATCAGCATTAATATCGTCAATAGCACAAAGAATAGTATAATTGCAAATAAACTCAGGAACTTGAAAGAATGCAGGACAACATAAGAATGAATCATTAAATTTGTACCAGAATAAAAGAACCATCAAATTATCTAATATTCAGTTCTCAAAATGCCATGCAAATGAGATTTTAAAAAGGAGACTACAGGATATAGAGTTTTTAATGTCACCAATATTTAAATAAATGACATCGTGATGCAAATTAAAAGATATAAAAAATGGCAATTCATTTCTAATTTGCATCGCTTCGTCATACAATCTTTTGAAAGCCAACCTTTTTTCAGAAAAATAATAATAAAACATTGCAAACTGAGTGCAAACAGTATCCAACAGTGAAGCCACATTGACAACTCAACATGCTTATTATCTTCTGCAAAATTAGTTCACTATCTAGAGATCATAGGTTAATTTCGGAATTTCCCACATATAGCAGGTGCTGGGAGGGGAGATATCGGATCCTAACTTTTAATACTTTTCAGACAAGGTGACCACTTTCAAAACTGGAACCCAGGACTCAGGACTTTTTCCTTTGAGCCTAAACACTTAATGATTACTCCAAGCAATGGCCCCTAAATTTAAAAAAAAAAAATAATAGGAAGAAATAAAAAATGAAAGATGCACAAAATCATATTTCTAAATTTTAGACCAGATCATTTTAACCTAGAAACTATACATGTACACCAAAGGAAAATAAATAAAGGAAAACAAGTATAAACAACAAGAGTAGAAATATATGTTCGAGGGTCCACAAATAAGGAAATGGAAGATCAACTTCTTGATGCATGCTAAACATACCTATGCAATTGACGGATCTGCACCCCCTCAGGTGCGAGAAGCCGTAGACCAATCTGAAGAATAACATTTTGCATGGCAAAGTCACTGGTCACACAGGCTACATTTGATTCAAACAGGGGCATAGTCAGCCAGCTTTTTTCACTACTGGCATCATCACTCTGTAATATATCTATGCCTTCATCTGCGTTGCTTGAGA
Organism: Acorus gramineus; assembly: GCA_030737835.1. Classification (NCBI taxonomy): domain Eukaryota; kingdom Viridiplantae; phylum Streptophyta; class Magnoliopsida; order Acorales; family Acoraceae; genus Acorus; species Acorus gramineus. Next base: position 11,995,520 of record CM060857.1, read on the forward strand.
TCTCCAATCGATCCAATTCATCCACCAAACAGCTGTGAAACTCTTTTTCACCAGACCCCATAGGTCCATCTAAAGCAGCTTCTTCCTTAATATCATCATTGACAACATCTCTAGCCTTGTCAATCAGATCATCAGTGCTCACTTCTGCAGCCAAGTCAAGATCCTCTGATGCTTCTGACATGTCATGCCTAGCTTTCCGTCTTAGGTATTTTTTTTGAGTCTTCCGACTGACGGCAGGTAGCCAATCACCCGGATTCTCCAACTCTTCTCCTTGAGAAGCATCAATTCCAGGTACACCTATCTTTTCAGCAATTTTAGTCTCCTTCTTCTGATTCAATAGACTATTCAGTTTTTTCTTCAAATGATCCCCATCATGCTCCTCGGACTGCAATTTCGTACTTCCTTCCACAGAGCCATTACCTGAACATACAGAATTATCTTCCGGAACAGCGTTCAAGCCCAGATCCTTCGCAGGGAGAATCCTTGAATCAGAACTTTCATCTCCCTCACCGACATGCTCAAGAGCTTCCCACTCTTCCAGATTGGGCACATTGGAACCCCACCCTGGCATATCTTTTTCAGGTAGATGTTTCACGTTCACAAAACGAAGAGGGGGAGGGGCATCCCTTAGGTGACCAGTTCCATGGAGCTGGGCCTCCAATGTGTAAGTCAGAGCAATAAGTTTGATATCAACATCTGAAAGTGTCTGCAAGTCTCCAGTTGCCCTTGCAAAGCTGATAACTGCCAGGCCAAACATAGGTAACAATGAATTGATATATGACAGACAAATAGTAAAGCATTCTAAAGAGCATATCATATGTAATACTGAAACAGTGAATACAAGCCACAAAATTAAACTCCGCACCAGTGCACATAACAACTTTCTCCAAGGAATTGCATCATATAAAGTAACCCAACATTTAGTCATCGAAGAAAAAGAATCAATTTTGCTTCTTGTAAAGGTTCCTCTATTTCGGTACATCAAATGCCTTGGGAATTCAAATATTCAACTATCAAATTCAAGCTTGTGAGAACCACTAAGCACAAAATACATTCAGAAACAACCATTTCAAAGATCAGAAACTATGCAACCACAATTGAATGAAAAAGAGAGAGTGAGAGACCCCCCAAAAAATACCTTTTTTGAGGGCTTCGGGTGAGGGTTCCATGGTCTCGATTGGGAAAGGCAAGAAGGAGAGCCTGTGACGGGAGACCGGGTCCCTAACCTCCTCGACGACCTCCCTCACCGACACGTACCTGTCGGCGAAGTGCATCAGCTTCTCCCCGCCCCGGATTATGGCGTTCGCGTCAACGACGGCGATCGCGATGCCCTTCGTCGAAGACACAGACTCGTCGACCTGTCTCGCTAACGTCGGCGCGGGAGGCGGCGCACGCGGCGGCTCGAATTGCGGGTCTCCGCCTCCTCCCCGAGGGGGCGGCACCGGCGCCTTCTGCACGATGCGACTCCACAACTGCTCGGGCGCCACTGTGGCTGACATCGGAGATGAACTATGCGTGAACCGGAGAATCTCGAGCTCTTCTTTTGTTCCCACAAAACCCTAAAATTGAACAATTAAAAAAAATAAAAATAAAAAACCCTAAAGCAGTCTCGGCCGGGGCGGGGCGGATTTGTACGGGCTCGACCCGTTTACATCTCGTGCCAGTGGAAACGTGAATTTTTTGTACCAACCGCTCGTTTCAAAGAAGTTCATTGATCCGACGGTCCTGAGAGTTTTCTTGAATCTAGATAATCCATTCGTGGATCATGGAAAATGATACGTCCAGCTCAATTGAGGGCTGGTAAACGAGTTGAACAAATCGAGCTTTGACCTGTTCAAGCTCGACTCATTTAGTATCAGACTCGACTTCAGTTCTGCTCAGCTCATGATCGATCTTCATTTCCTGTTCAAGCTCAGCTCGTCGGTCTCGTGAAAAATTTGGTTGAAGTTCAGTTCAGCTCGTTTATTAAACAAGACAAGCGAAAACTCAAACCAAAGCTCAGCTCGGGCTCGTTTAGTTAAAAAAAATCTTTTTTAGCATTTGAGAAATCACATTTCACAAATCACAACACTTTATACACGTGAAAATAACTCGGGCTAGGCTCGTTTCCCCTTTTTATATTAAGTAAACTAGCTTGTCTAGACTCGAGCTCTGCTCATTTACAAACCGAGCTTTGAAAATTGTTCAAAGTTTGGCTAGTTTGTCTAATCGAACGAGTCTGAATAAACTTTAACCAAGCCGAGCCCGAACTGCTCGACTCGTTTACCAGCCCTAGCCCAATTGCAACCTCAATTGCAGTTCACATCATTTTTTATAAAAAAAAATCATACACTCTTTTATTGAATTATATGTTGTTATATGAAATGAAGTTCATACTGAGATACAATAGTATATTTTTTATTTATAAAAAAAAAATTTGTGTCATACACTATGGTAGAACCTTATCGCAGTATATATTGTGTTATCATAGTATATGGGACTACAGACTTGGTTGTAAAAAAGACCGCTCTTATTATAGTTGTTAATAATTGTTTCGATGCTCAAGAAATTTAGAAATCTCAAAAGAACTAGGTAATGAAAAAATGATAATGTAATAGTGAGTGATCCAACATCAATTTGGATAATCAAATTAATTACGGGATCAGGATTCTTTATATTTTTATACATATGTTGCATTTGTGCACCTATCTTGCATTTTACATTTATTGATCAAAATATATATGAAGATTTTTTAATCTTGTTTAACCATTTTGGAGTATTAACTCATCCACAGAATATATTGTAGTTCAAATTGCGAGAGACAAAGCAAGCTTATGTAAGACAGTAAGAGCACCATTTCACTTCATTCATCTTTATTACTCCATTATAAATTATGTACTTTGCGCGTATTATAACCTGCTACAATAATAGAAATACAACAAAATTCACTATATCGAAGTCTCCACCATACAATATTACAATGCATAACAAAAAACACTTCCAGTCCCACAACCAATCATTTATAATCATTCAAAAAACAAAAAGTAAGAAGAGATCAAATCAATATAGACTGTCAAAATAGAAATGCAACAAGAGAAATTAATCACAGATGTTTCATGGAGACGGAAAGAAGAAAAGTTGGGAGTTCAAATGGCCCTGGCTTTGATGATATCGATGCTCATCTCGCTTGGATCCGTGGCCTGCAACTCCACCTGAATCCCATCCAGCTCTCTCTTGAATCTATCCTTTGAGCTTGCATACAACATTTTACTCCTCACCCTTGATGTATCAGGGGACCTGCACAAGATACACAGGCAATAATAATAGCATCTGCATTTATCCTTTATAACAATTCCAAATTAGATATACTTGTTTTCTATCAACATATGTGTATCTATATGCATGTATGCTACCTATGGTGCTACTATGACCAGCTCTACTTTTTAAGATCTTTTCTGTCTCAAGGGGTATAGCATTCATTTAGAAGACATGAATGTATGTACCTTGCAAATAAATTAGATTTTTGATATTGTCATTAGTACTTAAAAGACTCTTTTGTGATCTTTCGAGGGGTTTTGTTATGTGATGATGAACTCGACTTTATTTGAGAAAATCTCGAATGCACATAATCACCCACATATATTGTGGGTTAGAGAGTACAATGAATTATCCTGGAACACCATAATCACTTACAAACCTTGTAGATAAGACTAGCTAGTCCAACTGATTAACGACAGGAAAGATATCCGTCAAACCTAACATCAAGCTTAATTAATCTTGTTAGAACTGGTGATCTTTTTAATCTACTTAACAAATCTTCTTAGGTGAGATTTTTTTTGGTGTTTATCAAAAGAAATAATTTTGTGGGATTATTAATTTGTTATGTGTAGTTCTTTAAGTAAACAACTACAAAACCTTTAATTGAACAGGTAGAGTAAATTAAATGACTAGTCTAATTCAACGTAGAGAACCAAAACAACAACCAATGTTGTTCTTCCACATGATATACACGCATTGTCATATAAAAATTCCATGCAACACAATAATTGAACATGTTAATTAACTAGAATCCAAAATTACCAAGCAATGAAGAAGATCTTGCTCTTCTGGCAGTTCTCATCGGTGACGAAGTCGAAGTCGAAGACGGCGTAGCGGCACTCATCGCTGGGCAGGCTGGAGGAGAAGTCATCGTAGGTCTCGTCGGGGAGGCCCAGCCTCTCGACGGTGACCTGTTGGATCTTCTCCTCGATCTTGAAAACGATGAACCTGTAGTTCCTCTTGGCCTTCAGTTCCAAGAATCTCAGTTTGCAGTCATCATGCACAGCCATTCCAGACGCCGAGTTCGCCTGATCATCAAGTGCAACACAAACAACATCAACACGATTTGAGTTTCCACATATTTCACGTTTGAAAATCAGAAGATTCTCAAAAACTGATCTAAACACATTTTCAGCGTTTAATCTTTAAACACCCCCCTCCAAACCAAAAAAAAAAAAAAAAGTTTAATTATTAAAAAGCTAACAAAACGACATTGAATATAGAATTCCAGTGTTTCTATTTCACATCCAGACACAGCCTGAGAGAGTTGGCTTACCATCTTATGTTTTGTTGCAGTGCGAGATGACCTGAATTGCGAGGGAGAAAGAGAGAGAGAGAAAGAGAAAGAGAAAGGAAGGTTTCAAGGAGAGATCCTTTGAATGAGGAGGGGACATTTGAGGGAGGAAAAGGAAGGGTGGGAAATGCTAACAAACCTCTCTTACTTGTTGCCACGTTTAGGGACTCCATATATAGATAAGCAATTCGTTTATTTCATTATTTGATTTTTTTTGTGGTTGAATTTCACAACCTTTCTCCGGAGTCTAAATTCCTCAGTTTTGGCAGTTTTGGAAATCTGCGGATAGCATTAACGAATTAGTTAGGGTGGGGGCATTATGAATTGGAATTTGATACTCATCTAATGAAGTGATTATTATCATGAAAAATGAAATATATACATATCTAGATCATTAATTATTTTTTATGAGGGCATTATGAATTGGAATATGTGTGTTTACCTAGTGAAGTAATTACTATTGATAAAAGTAAAATTTATATCTACATAAATCAGTATATTTTTGTTTTGTGAAGTAAATGAAAATTATTAATTTTTTCACTGTTTGAATATACACTGGGAGTGTGTGTATATCAACACCCTCTAAATTAGTTTTGGTGGGCTGATGTTAGTTTTGGTGTTGTTGATACGAGGAACCATCTGATTGATACCTAAGACCTGTCAAAAGATAATGTCATATAAAATCTCACTGTATGCTTCATGTATAATTGCAGTTCAGTGTACATTTAATGCAATAAAACATGTAACTTAATTGTTAAAATACGAAACATATACTCTTTTACCCTCTTCCTCTTGCACAAAAAATAAATTAAAAATACATATATTTCATACTAAAAAAAGATACAAATTAAATAATATAAGACTGTATAAGATTGTGTGTAACACCACATGGTTCCCGGTGGTACAAGCTGGAATTTGCTATATTAATTGGTTAAATTGCTCAGAGTGGCATAAACATAGCATAAACATCCAAAAGTTATGCATTCAGTGAAACTGCAGAATATCCAGTCATGAATACACAACCTCATTCAACCTAGAAAATTCACAACTTTTGGACCCTGTTTCTTCTTCTTAGGATTTACATCATTGTCCTCCATTATTCCTTTTGAAGAACTCGGCTCGGCTGGAGGACCTATTTTACCTTTTCCGGATTCCGCGAATGTAAAATCATCTTGGAGATCATCTCCACTGCTAAATTTGGTCACCCTCCCCTGCGGAGCATGTCCTTGTTCACTTGCTGAAATAAGAGAACACGGACCGATCAGAGGAGATATCAAGGTTATGAGTATTGTTAGGTTCAAGGTGAATGTTGAGTTACATGATGAACAAGAAAATAATATGGTGATTGCAAATAGAGCATCCTGATATTTATGTTCTTGGAAGCTCGACTGCATTAAATCTTTGTACCAATAACAAATACAAAGACGATACCAGAAAATAGATAAGTCAAAACTTACAGAAGTTTCCTAGACCAGTGGCATTCCTGGTTCCTTTGTTTGGACAGTCTCTGGCTAAATGTGTCACTCCACCACATATTTTACAAGAACCACCCTGCATAAAGAAAACATTTGCAAAGGTCATTTTGTGCTAAGAAACAAGGGACCAACACAAATACATGATAAATTTCAATAATTCAGACCTTGTCAAATGATGAACTCATACAACTGGACAGCATGTTGCAAGGAAAACATACAACACTACATCTTTACCAAATTAACCATGAAACCCATAATCTCTTTGGACTTACTGATGACTTCATTTAAGGAGAGTGCTCTCAGTGTCAGCTCGCACACAACAGCAGAAGCACATGCTTGCATTTCTTTATAAAAAGGTGATTCAAGCTATATAATGCAACCTATAAATCAAGCGAGTCCAAAATACAATTTTAAGGATGAAATAAGGGACAACTGGTGATGTGACCAAAAACAAATTAAAGATTTGCATAAGACGCAAAATGATTTTACTCGAGGTGAGTTAACAGACTGAATCCACTGGTATTATCTGATCTAGCCTACACCTTCAGTTTGAAAGTTGAAACAGCAACAAAACAAGGAATCATATGCAGCATGAGAGAATGAACTTATGACCTGTGCACTAATGATTGTATTGCTATTGTGTGAGAAAAAATGCACCTATCACAAAGAAAAATATGCCTGGTTGCCTTCAGATTATCATCCACTACCGGTTAAGAATGTAAAATCCCATTGGTCTTTCAATTGTGTAGCAATTCATGGTGGAAGCTAAAGAATTAGTCTTGATTTTGTCAACATTATATACACAATATTATGCAGCAAATGGTCATCTCTATTTGCCTTGAATCCACAAAGTCTGCAATGAAATTCCAACTAAAACAAAAATTTACCATCTATTGTAAAGCTAGAGCGACTTATATAAAGAATAAAGAGTGCAAATTTATAGGATGCACTAGATTGAGAAATATTACCTTTGGATAAATTCCATGTGTATTTCTGGGGCAGTTCTTGCTTAAGTGTCCATGCTGATTACAGATGAAACAATTGGCAAATTTTGTACCCCCTGAAGAGGGAACACAGGAATTATACCTCCAATCATGAAGAACAGCACACGAATATAAATGAGTGAGATAATATAGACATGGGTATGTCTGTTACTCTCTGATGCTGCTATGAGGTGTTAGAGCAATGCACCAGTTAAATAAGTTAATTGTGCCTAGTTCTTGTCCATAAAGTAATAATACAAAAACAAGAATTGAGTATAGCTAATGTAAAACATTTTATCAGAATATAATAGATTATACACGAAGATATCATTCAGTTTCTAACTGCTACTCGAAGATCATTTGTTCTTTTATATTATTTTTAATAAATAACTTTCTTCTCATAAATGTTCTCATTATCTTAAAATAAAATTCTCATCTCCATCTTATTTCTTTTTTTTTTTGAAAAAAATTTAAGAGCAATCTTATTAGTAAAAGATGCCCCCGAACAAAGGAGATGCTGGAAATCCATAAAATAAATATTCAAATCTGAAATGGACATGATGGACAAACACTAACTCTTGTACAATTAAACATATATCATCCATGAAAGTTTATGAATTTTGCTCAATTTTGCCTTTGTGTGAAATGTCAGGATATCCTATACATGACAAAGCAACAACTTTATACGTCCTTGAATTATATATTATGCTATCTAATCTTATCCTGTTTAACAAGCTCACTTCATTTTTCAGTTTGTACCTGCATCAACACCTTTTATCTGTCGGTTGTGAAACCCGTCCTTTATCTCATTACATTACATAATACATCCTTGGTCTAGTGCCTGGAGTGTTGTTCATGCCAGAAAGTGACACACGTGCCTACATCTTTACTACAAAAATTGTGTCAAAATATCAAATACATACATGTAAATGGCAATACATTTGGATATGGAAACCCAGATTGTGTGTTGTCTTGTAAAAAAAAGAAAACCTATCTCACTCATATAGGAATAACCTAGGGTATGGCTAATTGGCTATCAATAGTTCCACGTGGACTGACCATAAATACTCATGAAATGCAGCATTCTCATGTTAAACTTAAGCCAGGAATCTCTTTACCAATTCGGCCTAAGAAAATAGGGAAAATATAGAGAACGGCGCAATTTTATAGATACTCAATATCATGACATGGGCACGTTTGTATAAATTGTGTACCTCTCTCATATTTGATAAACCAATCTCATCAAATCATCTGACAAATCGTCAGTATCCTCTCAAATTCAGTTTAAGACATCCATGCCGAATACCTGCATCAGGCATTCTGACAAGACTGATCACAAAGAAGAACTTCTGGTTCAAACTACGCACATTAAGAGTTATGCCAGCAAAAAAAAAAAGCATCAAACCCCTTTAATTTGCATCAGGACAGGCCAGAGTGCTCGACTGTTTCAAACAATATATGTACATGTTGATATTTTTTGTTAAGTTTGTTTTTTGTTTTTCCCCTAGTTAAATCTTCTCCTATCAGGAATATTAAGACTTGAACCCAGAACCCCTCAATGAAGAGGGATTACTTTTGCAAACTTCCAATAGGTGGTTCAATCATACACATTTTTTTTTTTTTATGTAAGCGTTTATCAACCTGGGTCAAAACCCCTAAATGTGATAATATTAATAAATATAAAAACCAGCAGTGGCACTAATAGCACTAAAATATAACAATTTGGGACAAAAAAAAAAAAAAAAAAACATCAATAAGGTGCATAGAGGGGTAAATCTGAAATGTACCATCCTGGAGAGGCTGAGAACACTTCGAAAGCGAATGCCCCGCTTCGCCGCAGTTATAGCAAAGCTTCTTCTCACTGGAATCCCCCTTCTCCGTACAATTCTTCAGGGAGTGCCCTCGTTGTCGACACAGCAGACATATCTACAAACAACGCAACAATCCCATCAAAAACTCTTATTTTGAATGAATTTTAGAAAAAAGATGTGACCTTGTTCCTCTCCCACTGGGCTTTCTGGGGGCAGCTCTTGGCGATGTGGTCATGGGCCTTGCATATGAAGCAACTCTCCCCGGGTCTCATCCCTGGGACCCTCAAAGGGTGCTTCTTGCTTCCTGAATTAGGGTTACTCTTTTTTAGGGTTTGGGTCTTCTTCGCTTTGAGGCTCTTCTTCTTCTTGTTCTTCTTGGTTTCGCTTGGGTCTTTCGGTGGTTCGGGTTTGGGGAATAAATCCGGGTGCGCCTCCTTGTAGCGCTTCCGGGCGAGTTTCTGTGCCTTGCTCACCATTTTTTTTTTCTTCTTCTTTGGATCGTTCGTTCGGGCTGTCTCGTCTCTGTTGTCGGAGGTGAGAGGGAGGGCGGCGTTTATCAGAGTCAGTTCGATATACTTTGATGAAGTCAATCACGGCCGTCCGTTTTCTGATGGGCCACAACTGGTATTTTAACCTGGAGCACTAGGATAATGTTACATTCAGCCTCGCTTCTAGCCTCAATTCTAATTTATATATGTTTCAAATTTTTAAAAAATAGTATATCTCATCTAATGAAATACATATTTTTATAAAAAAAAATGAAACATATACTCTAATAAATTGCATGGATGCATTTATAAAAATTGTAAAAAAAATTCTTTCAAAGCATATGCCTTGTTAACGTGAGCATATGCATCGATAAAAATCTATCGACGCATATAGGGCTGGAATTGGAGCTGGAAATGGATCTGGGTGTAACAGCGCCCGGAGCGCTGACCCCTCAATTCATTTTGGCAGCGCATATTTCAATCAGGGCGCTGTTATACCAAGATCTATTTCCAGCCCCAATTTTAGCCCTATATGAGTCAATAGATTTCTATCGATATATATGCTTATATTAACAAGGCATATGCTTTGAAAGAATTTTTTTACATTTTCTATAAATGCATCCATGCAATTCATTGGAGTATATGCTTCATTTTTTTACAAAAGCATATACCTCATTAGATGAGGTACACTATTTTTAGAAATTTTGAAATATATGCAGACTGGAATTGAGGCTGGAAATGAGACTGAATGTAATATTATCCTTTCAAATATTGTATATGACATAAAAAAAATTATTATTTTTTTAATTTGAAAAAATATGTGTTAATGTATCTCAGTATATACTTCATTTCATATAACATCGTGCACTTCATTTAAAGAGTGTATGACTTTTAAGAAGAAAAAAAATCAGTGTGGACTGCAATTAAACTGCAATAGGAACTGGACGTATCATTTTTTTTTAACCTGTTTGTGAGGCAAGTTTATGCGCTTGCATGCATTTCTCAATGTTATATACATCCTCTTTTCAAGCCCAATATTTTAGACAACATATGTTTTGAATTTTTTAAAAATAGCATACCTCATCCAATAAGTTATATGCTTTTATAAAAAAACTGAAGTATTATAGTTTAATGAATTAAATGAATGCTTTCTTAGAAAAGGTGAAAATGTTCTATCGAAACATATACTTCATTAATGTAAATACATGTTCCGGTGATTTTCTATTGATGCACATAGAACTAGAATTAGGATTAGAATGGTGGCAGTAGATGGGGGATGAGGGAGGTCTTTGTTGCCCTCATTGTTGTTCGCCCATCTATATCCTAGCACCTTACCTTTTTTCTTGATAGAAACTCTTCTCCAAAGTCACCTCATTACTCTTGAAAGCTATGATGCCCCGCACACTCTCACCTAGTGCAGGACAATAACCAATAGTGGCTAATTAAACCTTGGTTGTCCATAACCAATAATGCAAACCGAGTTTTGGTAAAGTCGGTAAGCATCTCCTACCTCTGTGAAAGAGGTTAAACGATCAGATCCTGTGGAGCACCATTTTTCAAAGAAAAATCAATAGTGATTAATTTTAAAAAGTGGCCCCGCTTGTCCTGAGCTCCCAGCTATGGAACAGCCCCAAGCTTTCATGCACTCGAATGCCTCCCACGTATTCTCTATTGTTAACCTGTAACTAACATTTTCTTTCTTGGCGATAGGTCCCCACACCCTTCCACCTTATCCCATCGTGGGGTGACATACATGTCTCATCTTAGTAATGATCCCCATCAAAATGGACCTTGAAAAGTAATAAATTTGGTTTGCTCCAAATAAAAATATAAAAAGGGTCCTCTATTTACACCATTTTTTATAATTACCATCACATAATTTTTTGAATATAATCAAACAAATATTGATTAAAACAAATCATGATAATATATAGAAAAAAATGAAAAAGTTTTTAACAAATAATAGAAAATCGAAAATAACATTATATAAATATTAATAAATTAGTAAAAATAATTTTGAAATGGGAACAATATTTAGATAGTGGCCCTGGTCAACTATCACGGTCGCCTAATCTTAGAACCAACTTTGGTTTCATTCATTCTCTAAAATCTTAACCCCTTCCACCCCCCAACCTCCTCCGTCGCCACATGACCCACATGTCACATCTTGACAACAAGACTTTACACCCTATCATGCTTATCTTATTCAAATGATGAAGCATGTACTTAGTTTAAAAAAAATATTTCTTCTGATGAAACACATGCATCATTAGTAAAATAGAACTACATTTGAGATTATAAAAAAAAGATTGTATATAACAATATCTTGTTATCATTGAGATCATATCAACAACCACCTTAACATCATATGCAAACTTGTATACGATCCAACGACCATCTGAAGTCGCTCAAAGAATTTGTTAGTTTCAAATAGAGAGAACATATATAATTAAGATCTCAGTCAGCACAACGTGCCTCTCAATCTCTTGCCAGCAATGCTTCTGTACCAAGCATGGATTGAAGAAAATCAATTAAAGAAAAGAATACGTAGTAAACAAGCAGTCTCAGTCAATGAATCCCACTTGAGTGACACCCACTGCCAACCAACACCATTGATTCCTGCAGGTTGAAGCCTCCCTTTATAGCATATAATTAAATTCTCATTCACCTTATTAAACTACATAATCTAATAAGTTCAAAGTTTAACACTCACGTGACATTGCGTGACAAAGAATAACAACCTTTTCTGTATATTTATGGTCTCTTGATCATGCAAGCACCTGAACTTTCAACCACCACCGTCACTGGCTCACTTTTTTTCGGATCGTTTTCACGTGCCCACACGCGTAACACCTCACGAGTGAGGGCTTTAGTTTCGCTGTGTGGATGTGAATACCGGGAGACATGCACATGTTTTAATGACCAATGCTTTAAAAATTGAATTGTTCTTTGAATTGAAAAAATCCCTTCAATTGTTAAATTTAATCAATTTGATTCATTACATTATCATAATATAATAAAAATATTTAAAATTTTTAAAAATATGAAATGTTTTTAAATTTTTTTTGCATGATTTATCAAGTCTTAAATTTTAGGGTCAGTTTGTCATTCATTCTCGTTCTGTTAGAACACTCAAGAAAAAAATTGTATTCAGAATCTTTCATTTCTGTGTTCATTCTTATACATGGTTCTTAATATTTTTGTAAGTTTTTACTTAATATCATAGTATGACAACGACGACGACGATGATGATAATAATACAATGCAACCGTGTAACCAGACCCTTACGTGTGATAAGAATCCGGACCGTCCAGATTCACTTTTTGCTTATAAATTATGTGAACAAAGAGCGAACAGTTTTAATCAACATAGTTGGTTTTTAAAAACCGTTAATTCAACCAGTGCCGGTTAATCCATCAATATCAATTTTTTATACAATCAAATTTTAAAAATAAACTAAATAAAAGTTTAAAATAGATTAAAATTTAGCCGGTTCAACCAGCAAATCGAACCGGTGTTAAAAGACACATGACCACTTATACCACGGGAAAGAAGAGGCCTGGCTATTCAAGTCCGTTTGATCTGGATAATTAGTAGGGCCATTTTTTGGGTGTACATATTGGATGGTATCATATGACCACCACGTGGTTACACTGGGAACAAATTAGGTGCAATCTGCCCAATGAGAGTAGACATTTTGGTAAAATAATGAACATGTGACAATGCGAAACAATCACGTAAATAGAATATCTAGATGTATAGATATGGAATGCGTGTGATGTGATACAAGACGATTATTCGGCGCGCACAAGCATCGTTGGTGTCCCTACCCAGTCACACTGTCGGCTCGGTTCCATCGATCAAACGTTCAATATTGTTTTCCGTGGATTACTTGTTCAATCTTCGCCGTCCAAATCAAGGATTCTCCGGGCTGTAACTCTTGGTTTTGGATTGGGTTGGAGTTTATTGAATCCAGCCCAGAGAGTAGCGTATGGGCAATGTTTTATGTAATCAATTTGTACGCTAACATGCATTTTATTTATTTTTTTATAGAATATATTTGATGATTAAATTATGACTTCTTATAAAAAAATAAAATGCATATTCTTCTGAATCAAATGCTTAATATTTTTTATAATATAATAATATAGAGTATATACTTATTCGATAATTTTAAAAACAATAATGATTTTTGGGCCCCAACTAATAGACCCCAACCCAAGCCCCATGAGGTGACAACCTTGAAATACCTATATTAGCCCTCCTAACTATTCTCCCCGTTTTTTTCAATAACCGTTCAATTAATGCCGAGTTAGTTACGACTTTGATACGCACGATAAAAAAAATTTAATGCCTAGCATATGAACCGTTCAAATTTTTTCGGTGTATGAAGATACTTCATTTGCACGATCAAAAAAAAAAAAAATCACAGAGTTTTATAAGATTGATATGCTGCAAAGAAAACAAACATCAATTTACATTTTTCGTTCAGACTTTCAACGTTGAAAGAGAGGATTTCATCGTTTTTCTTTTTTTTTTCGTGCGTTTTTAATGGTGGTGCAAATATCCAGGTTAGGTATTTCGAACCCTCAAAAAATATCACGATTTACATTTATTTTATATCTAGATTCAATGGTGGAAGTGAAAACAAGCATCGAAATCATTTTTTTTTTCAGTTGAATCTGTGGAGGTTATTAGAATTGCGCGGATCATATATTTATTTTTGTTCGCGATCGATTGTGGTGAGACAATGGCGATCCAATCAGGTTAGATTTATATTCCATCTGAATAATTCATATTCGATCTGATTTTTTTATTACTCATTCGATTTCCAGATACACGTGTATCTTGATTTTATTTTTCAAGCACGATTTGAAGTTTGACATCTTTTTTATCCATGGATTTGATTAATGTTTATGTGATTCATATGTAATTGCTAATTGTCATATATATATATTCCAGTATATGAAGGCTTGAATTACTTTTTTTAAAGTATACGTACTGCTAATTAACATGTTTGGTAATTCAAAATCCACATGTTTGTTGTTTGGTTTTAAGATACAGCACTGTATCTTAAATTGAATTTGTGACATTTTATTTTTCTCCATGGAATTGATTAATGTTTTATCTGATTCATATAAAATTTCTAATTGTCATATAGATATAGATATATATATATATATATATAAAGTATTGAAGGACTTTTTTTAAAGTATATGTACTGCTAATTAACATGTTTGGTAATTCAAAATCCACATGGTTGTTGTTTGTTTTTAAGATACAGCATTGTATCTTAAATTGAATTTTATGGAATTGATAAATGTTTATCTGATTCATATAAAATTTCTAATTGTCATATAGATATAGATATAGATATATATATATATATATAAAGTATTGAAGGACTTTTTTTAAATTATATGTACTGCTAACTAACATGTTTGGTTATTCAAAATCCACATGGTTTGGTTTTAAGATACAGCAATGTATCTTAAAATCAATTTTTGACATTTTATTTTCACCATGGAATTGATTAATGTTTATGTGATTCATATGTAATTGCTAATTGTCATATATATATATTCCAGTATATGAAGGCTTGAAGGACTTTTTTTAAAGTATATGTACTGCTAATTAACATGTTTGGTTATTCAAAATCCACATGTTTGTTGTTTGGTTTTAAGATACAGCACTGTATCTTAAATTGAATTTTTGACATTTTATTTTTCTCCATGGAATTGATTAATGTTAATCTGATTCATATAAAATTTCTAATTGTCATATAGATATAGATATATATATATATATATGTATAAAAAGTATTGAAGGACTTTTTTTAAAGTATATGTACTGCTAATTAACATGTTTGGTAATTCAAAATCCACATGTTTGTTGTTTGGTTTTAAGATACAGCATTGTATCTTAAATTGAATTTTATGGAATTGATAAATGTTTATCTGATTCATATAAAATTTCTAATTGTCATATAGATATAGATATATATATATATATATATATGTATATAAAGTATTGAAGGACTTTTTTTAAAGTATATGTACTGCTAATTAACATGTTTGGTAATTCAAAATCCACATGATTGTTGTTTGGTTTTAAGATACAGCATTGTATCTTAAAATCAATTTTTGACATTTTATTTTCACCATGGAATTGATTAATGTGTACCTGATTAATATTTAATTGCTAATTGTCATATACGTATATACATATAAAGGTTTGAAGGACTATATTTGAAAATATGTACTGCTTTTAACATGTCCGGTAATTCAAAATCCATATGTTTTTGTATTGGTTTTAAGATACACCTGTGTATCTTAATTTGAATTTTATAACATGTGACTACTTTTCTATTTTCAACAGGCAGTGAGGAGGATTATATGGATGACACATTTGAAGAATCAAATTATTTGGAAGACATCTACGATTCATGTGAAATGGAAACCAGTTTACCAAAGGAAGTGATTGATTTGGCTGATCAGCAAAATGTGGACGAGATAACATTGTATTTGATACAGTGATAGATGTATCTGAATTTGATGGTGTATCTGAAATTTGTATTAGACATCTATGTGAAATGCAAATCAATTTCAAATTGTATGTGGAATGTATGTCTATTGTGATGTGTATGTGAGACTTTTTATTAGGTATACCTTAACTCAAAAAATGAATCAAATATAATTGGCTACTTCTCCAGCATAGTAGATAATAACTATTGAGGTGTGTCTGAATGTGAAATGTGTATCTTAAAACCTGTTTCAAGCACAATTTGAAGTTTGACATTTTATTTCTCCATGGAATTGATTAAAGTTCATCTGATTCATATTTAATTTCTAATTGTCATATATATATATATATATGTATATAAAGGCTTGAAGGACTTTTTTTTAAATATATGTACTGCTAATTAACATGTTTGGTAATTCAAAATCCACATGGTTTTTGTTTGGTTTTAAGATACAGCACTGTATCTTAAAATGATTTTCAGATACAAGTATCTGATATTACAGGCTAATTGCATCATTCGAAGCAGAATATGAATGGTGTGCACAGGAAAACATAAAACATTTGTGATTTTCCAAATCAAGATACACTGTCGAATTTCAGATACACAGTATTAACAGAAGAAATTCAGATGCACAGAAGGGAAAATTCAACAACTGAGACAGTTTCTTGATTGGATTCCACATTTGCAAGAAGTGCAAAAAATTAATCTAGATACACTGCCGAATTTCAGATACACGATATTAACGGAAGAAATTCAGATGCACGGAAGGAAAAATTTCACAACTGAGACAGTTTCTTGATTGGATTCCACATTTGCAAGAAGTGCAAAAAAAAAAATGTGACTTTTTTATCAGATACAAATGACCTGTTTTTTTTTTTTGTCAAAAAAAAAAAAAAAATACAAAATCTATCCTTTTTTATTCGCCATTGTTAACGGTTTGTTGGGGAAGAGAATCAGATGGATTGAAATCTTGATCGCCTAATTTTTTTTTTTTTTTTTCATTCATATGGCTTTGCCCAAATCGGAACCCTAACATTCAAATTTTATTGGGAAAGGAATTAATGGTGCCCCCATTTGTGGAATTCGGTTACTTTGGGGAGAGGAATTAATGGTGCCCCAATTTGTGGGATTCGGTTACGATTTTAATGAGGATATTAATGATAAGGATAGTTATGTAATTGGCCTTTTGGTGGTTAGAAAAAGTCAAACAAGGGACCAATAGGATTATGCCACCTATTGGGGCTCAGCAATGGGGCCTAATATTTGGGGCCCGGGTAGCAGCACTGTTTTATATATCATGTCAATGATGTAAAGACAACAAACAAGATCACATATGTTTGGATTTGACTCGTGCTTGGGTGGAGTTCATATTTGATTTTAAAAGTTATTACAATAGTAGACTCTTGAAAAAAATTTATGTTTGATAAGTAAATAAAAATATGCAATATGAAATTGTGATGGACTTTAAAATATAATCAAATTAAGTTCTTTTAGGATCCGTGGTAGGAAATCCAATAAAATGTCATTGCAGATGTAAATGAGTTTTGAGCTTTTGCATCTGAACCTCGTATTTTTTGTGTTAGTAGTGCATTTTTTTGATGCATTTAAAAATATTCGAAAGTAGGCTTTTGGATGAATTTAAAATCTTGACATTTTGATATATATATATATCATTTAGATTTCATTTCAATAATTAGATTTGATACAAATATTACATTTATCATTTCACCAAACCCTAATTAGGGTAGGGTCTGTTAATCCGGTCCCCCAACTAAAACATACCAACAATGAAATTTGTTGAATACGGTCCCGTCACCACCACCACCCACATCCGAAACCAACTATAACCGATTATTACAAGTCATCCAGGTGAACTACAAACAAATCGGGAGTGACAATAATAATTAGGGCTTCACCCAAACAGCGGTGTAAAAAATATCAATTCCATTTCAAAATTCAAAACTCCCCCTAAAAGCTAACGTCCGTCAAACTTCACCGTCAAATCTAACGCCTCTCTCCCGTCAGCACACGCACCGTTACGGAAACCGTCACATCCGATATAAAAATATCCTCTCTTCCCTCACATTCCCCCCAAACCCTTCCATTCGACGCTCCTTCCATTTCTCCAGATCTCCCCCTCTCTCTCTCCACCGTCAGATCCGACCAGTTCACGATCTCCACCGTCCGATCCGTCCAAGATGCGAGAGATCCTTCACATCCAGGGTGGCCAGTGCGGGAACCAGATCGGGGCGAAGTTCTGGGAGGTGGTCTGCGCCGAGCACGGCATCGACTCCACCGGGAGGTACAATGGAGACTCCGAACTCCAGCTTGAGCGGGTCAATGTGTACTACAACGAGGCGAGCTGCGGCCGGTTCGTTCCCCGTGCCGTTCTGATGGATCTAGAACCCGGGACGATGGACTCCCTCCGATCTGGTCCGTACGGTCAGATCTTCAGGCCCGATAACTTCGTTTTCGGGCAGTCCGGGGCCGGGAACAACTGGGCCAAGGGTCACTACACGGAGGGGGCTGAGCTTATTGACTCGGTCCTTGATGTGGTGAGGAAGGAGGCCGAGAACTGTGACTGCTTGCAAGGTGAGGTTTGATTTGTTGTTTTTTTTGGGGGTCTTATGGTTTGTTTTGGTGGATCTGTGAATTATTGATTTTGTTTGTGTTTAGAAGTTCTTGATATGTGATTATTTGCATCTTATGTGGTTTTGGTTCAATGTATTTGCTTTTTTGTGAGGTTTTTTTTTGTTGGTTTTTATGTTTGTCTGTTGATATTGTTTGATCACTGTTATTCTAGGGTTTCCGTCTCGTCGTATTTGTCTTGTACATGTTAGATCGGTAAAATCAATGTTATTTGTGTCAAAGAAATTAATGCATATTCTGTACTTGTTATGCTTTTAGTGACCGTGAATTGCAATTTCTGTATCTTGATTAATGTTCTATCACTGTATCAATTTTTTCTTTAAATGCTGTATTTTTTTTTATTTGTAAAATTTAGGCAAGTCCTTAAAATGTGGTTGTTGAAATGTCTATTCTTTGGTGCTTGCTCACATGTTATGACAATGCACCGTTCTTTGTGAATTTTAAATCGAGTTTTCTTGTTTTTTTATTCTGGTTTTATATAATTGTGTACATGTGATTCTGTTTGTTAGTATTTTGGTTGTGAGTCCCTTTCAGTCACTTGTTGTCTTCTTGTGCCGAATTTGATGAATGACACCCTACAACGTTTTTGTCTCCAATATGTTACAACGAATCTTTTCAACTTACACTTTTTAATCTTCTTTAGATCCATCATTTGTAGGCTAATTGAATAATTACCTTTTCTGCATATATTATTTTATTTCATGCTCATATGTTTGGTTTCACATTGACAATTGTTTTCTCCATTAATTGTTTTTTGATCGTTGATATTGGTTACTTGAGAGTTATTTGTGCTGTATATTGATGCTTTTTATCCACCTTTACAACTAATGTTTCCTAACTGCTTGTTTTTGGTGTTCGATTTTCAAATTTTTTTTAAAATGGTTTGGTTTATCCCTGCGTAGATCCAAGTGAGAATTAACAGTTCATTTTCTTTATGACTATCATAATCCAATTTTGGAAGTTCACCTGATTTCTCCTGTGGATTTTTTTTCTGTTTCTGTGAGACCTGATGATTTTCTTCATTTCATATCCGTTTGTCTTCTTTTCAAGCAATCCTAGATACTATTTTTTAGTTTTAGGTGCAGCTATGTTTATCTATGATTGTTATGTGCAATTTCTGGTACTGGAGAGAATGTAGACATTTGGAGATGGCTTTTTGGCCTAGACGCTCTCCAATTTTAATTATTTCTTTGTCTAACTGTTCTATTGTTGCTCTGCATCAGGTTTTCAAGTATGTCACTCCTTGGGAGGTGGAACGGGTTCTGGCATGGGAACTCTGCTAATTTCCAAAATCAGGGAAGAGTATCCCGATCGAATGATGCTGACCTTCTCCGTCTTCCCATCCCCTAAGGTCTCTGACACCGTTGTAGAGCCCTACAATGCCACCCTCTCTGTCCATCAGTTGGTCGAGAATGCCGATGAGTGCATGGTTCTTGACAATGAAGCTCTCTATGATATCTGCTTCCGCACTCTAAAGCTCACCACTCCAAGCTGTAAGGAAACCAACATTCATCTCTTGATTTGAGATTTCTCAGAATGAAAACACCACTAACACTCTTGTTCAAATTTTGTCCAGTTGGAGACCTCAACCACCTGATCTCTGCAACCATGAGCGGCGTCACTTGCTGCCTCCGCTTCCCTGGACAGCTCAACTCCGACCTTCGCAAGTTGGCAGTCAATCTCATCCCCTTCCCCCGCCTCCACTTCTTCATGGTTGGCTTCGCCCCCTTGACCTCTCGTGGATCCCAGCAGTACCGCGCCCTCACTGTCCCCGAGCTTACCCAGCAAATGTGGGACGCCAAAAACATGATGTGTGCCGCTGACCCCCGCCATGGCCGCTATCTGACTGCCTCTGCCATGTTCCGTGGCAAGATGAGCACCAAGGAGGTTGACGAGCAGATGATCAATGTCCAGAACAAGAACTCGTCCTACTTCGTGGAGTGGATCCCCAACAATGTGAAGTCCACTGTCTGTGACATTCCACCGACGGGGCTGAAGATGGCATCCACCTTCATTGGAAACTCGACCTCGATCCAGGAGATGTTCAGGAGGGTGTCTGAGCAGTTCACCGCCATGTTCAGGAGGAAGGCCTTCTTGCATTGGTACACCGGGGAGGGGATGGACGAGATGGAGTTCACCGAGGCTGAAAGCAACATGAATGACTTGGTCTCGGAGTACCAGCAGTACCAGGATGCAACTGCAGATGACGAGGGCGAGTATGAGGAGGAAGAGGAAGAGGATCTCCAGGAGGCCTGAGTGGTGTTAATCTGCTTGGAAAGAAGAGATTATGTTTCCATTGATTACTTTTGTCTGTTGTGGAGTTTTGGTTGCCTTTCTGCTTTGGGTGATGATGATGATGGCTTTTGTTGCAATATCCAGTTGCTTTTGCTTTTACAGTGTGCATTTGTCCCTAAGATCTAGCTAAGGTTGTTTTTACTTGTTGGACATTGTTCAAGTCATCTGAATGATTTTGTTCAAATGTGTGTTGTGGAGTTTATTGACTTCTGTTTTGGATTCCTTGGATGTTCTTTGATGCTAATATTTGTAGAATTCATTTGTGTTCAAAAAGTAATGTTTGATTAAAGCAGATGTTTCATCCAATGATATATCAAAGTGAACTAATATTCAATCACAAATTCTCTGCCTTATATTGATGAATAGCAAAATAAAGGCTACAGAATCATCTTATTGACAAACAATCAGTACATTGAACAGAACAAGACTGGACTTTTCACTTGTTGAGTGACTCCCAAAGCACACCCAGATCAACATTGCCTCCTGATAGAACAATTGCAATGTTTCTGCAGTTCTTCCAGGCTGGATTACTCTGGAATTCTTTGGATAGAACAGCTGCCAGGCCAATGGCCCCGCTGGGCTCCACGGCTACTTTCAGAATCTCATAACGCAATCCCATTGCATCAATTATTTCATGATCATCTTATAACATGTGGGATCAATAATGTTTCAATACAACAGTAGGATATACTCAAATACAGTGAGACAAGGATTTCAAAACAGTGGTTGTAAAAAGGGGCTCACAAACTTCCCTATAGAATCTTATTTTTATTAACTTCTAGTATCTCCTGAAAGAAAGTTCATGAATATCTACGCATCTTGGTGCCAACAAAAGTATCCCATTTTCCTTCATCTAATCACATTTTGTCATCCATTAGGCACCATTTAGTTGTTCTTCATATAAAACTGATCCTGCAGAGACATGCCGTTTAATTATATTGCCTAAATTGCTCTGAAGTTGAAGAAAAACCAAATAAGGTGCACCTATTGGTCCTGAATTTTAAAAACTTACATCAACAGACTGAACATTGTTACTTGCCAAGAAACAGACTAAGGATTCTCCACGATGCAGGACTAATTAGAAGACATGCGAACACTATATAAATGTGCATTTTTATGTTGTTAAACAGGATTTATAGAATATTAAAGGAGCCTTTGATCATGGTGTTATTATTACCTCAAATCATGTTAAAAATATGACAGAATGATAAATCTCAGGTGGTTGCCCAATATGTCGATAAGCACACAATTTGTGTGCTCTTTTGGTGCCATAGTGCAGAAATTTGAGAAAACGCCCATGACCTTAGTATAAAGAACTCATTAAGGCTTGTGTTTATGCATCATGGATGGAAAATGAAAAAAAAAAAGAGTGAATGAATTTGAGTCAAAGAAAAGTGATGGAAAATGAAATAATTTCTCTTGGACCAGTTCTTCTGTTGTTTGAGCATATGATGGAAATTGATAGAAAATGATTCAATCACTTTCTCTCACATTCACTCTTACATGGAGGTGAAAAATTCACCACTATCAACACAAGTGGCAAACAAAAATAAAGGAAAGCTCTCTCTCTCTCTCTCTCTCTCTGGCTTAGTGAAGACATTATTTATTTAGTGGTCAAAAGGAAAATTTTACTTTTCTCTCATTTTTCTTCACAATCGTGCATGCACATACACATCCCAAATGTAGAAAATTTGTCATTGCCAAACCTGTAAATGACATAACAGGACATCTTTCAAACATAATGAAGATCTCACCCTTTCTGAAAGCATTCACACTTAAAATACAGCTTCCTGCCTGAAATCAGATATAGAGATTCAGAGGTCAATACTGAAGTTCTGTGAACATATGGGCTGATGCAAAGCTGCGCTTCCTTTATTGTTAGAATATCAGAACCATAGTTTTCACATTGTCACTGGTTCGTCTCTACGCATCCATATCTGAAACCAGGGAAACGCTGAAAGTGAATAAGCATCAAAGCATAATGTTTTTCAAATAAATTAAGAACAACTCCATCTGAAGCAGTGCATTAGTGGTCTGATCCTAAAGAATTAAAAATTTAAAATGGTACAATATACACTATGAACAAAACAATGTATGAACAGGTTTGGGGAGTTGACAATGCTAGCATAGTAGCAGTGAGAGTGATTGTATTTTAAATATATTAAAATATCATATATTTAATATGAAGTGATACATACCAATGGTAGGATACCAAATTGTATTGTTGGGTTCAGTGGATGGATCCCATTTAGAGGGAGTATCCCATTCCCGCTACGTGGCCTAAAATGTATGAATAATGTTAAGGATAACCCTATACATCATATACAACTAGATATTTGGAATTTCATCTTTATATTATCTAATTCAATGCGGTGTTACTAATATATAATTCCAAAGTTTTTGTCAGATTTTATATAAAAAAATGCACAGTTCATTCCAGAGTCTCTGCTTTCAACTGTGGTTTCCAGGTAGCTTTTTGCTCACTGATTAAATTCAGTGGGAACTGTTTCACTGTATATTTCATTTAATCTTTGGCACTGTAATTTTCTTCTTCTTATTTTAGTGGAAAGTATGAATTTCTAATCAAGCAGATTGGAGAAGGTTTTGTTTTGTTTTTTTTTTTTTTTGGAAATAACAATATAGTTTTTTAGAAAATAAAATTGGTGGGAGTGTCACTTCTTTGATATAAATTAAAATAGTACATTCCTATGAGAACAAGAACAAACTGAAAATAGAGTAAAAGAAGAAGCAAATATAATTAAGTCAAAATAGGAGAATCCATAAAAAACTAGGTAAAAGATTTAACCAGCCTCCCATGAAATCTCCTAAACACCAAAATCAGTTATCTAGATACCATCAGCATGCTCCTCTGCGTCCGAACTGAGGTTGCCCCAATATAAAAGATTCTCCAGGGAAATAACAATATTGCAAGACAAATTTGATGAAATGAATACTTCATAAAAAAATATTTTTAAGAAAAATGATGCACTTGTTGTTTGAGGTCACATATGAGATTTTCTTTTGTATTGTATGTCTCTATGAGTCATTATGACCTCTAAATAATTACATGTGACACAAAAAAAATTTAGACCAAATTATAGGATGGGTGTGTCAATTTTTTTTTAAAATGAAATGCACCTCCAGCGTTGGAATAAAAAACATAACTACATAAATCGCCCTAACAAGACAAAAGCGTGATCTTACTTACTTTTGGGCAAAACATAAATGTGTCCATTATTCAGGTCCCATGAATTGCTTACCCATCACACATATTAATTACTTATTGTTTTTATGATATCTGATATCCCACGACTCCCATAACAAATCAACAAAGGTATCACCAACCCTCTCCTCCCTTTTCCAACAACCTTAGCTTCTTCAAGTTTGTCTTTAATTGCAGTGAGCTGTATCCACACTATCATGTATTGACCATGTTTGTTGCAGTTTAAATTTACAGATTATAAATTGTAACTTGTAGATCTTAATTTTTCTGATAAACCAACCGTTGTCATGTTTGTTGTTACTGTTAAAAAGCAGAGAATAATAAGCAATTGTTAATGTTTACTAGAATAAGTTGTAAAACAGCTTTTTGCTGTGTAATTGTCATAAATATCTCTTCCAAATGTAGAAATTAAATTAATTTCTATTTGATAAAAGAATGTAATTTTACTTATAAAATTAGTTTTATAAATTAAAAAAAAAACAAATTGATAAAATATTCAACATACATAAAAATCATCAAATTACAAATGGTTCTTCAAAACTAATGAAAAATAATGGAAGTTCTCAACACATTTAATAGGTGATGATGGTAACCCACTCGTCCTCTATTAACATTAAATAATATGTAAAATTTTTTATGAAACCATGGATTCTACGTTAATTAGAAAACAGAATTTGAGAGACAAAAAATAGAACTTGATCATAATTAATAAAAAAACACAACGAAAATATTTTAGCTACAATCCAAATTTTTTCCAAAGAAAAGGTTACAATCCAAAGTATCAAAATTTTTTTTATTTATTTCCCTTGGTATTTTTGGAAGGTGATTGGAAAAGTTAAAGGAAATGAAAAGACTTGGACATTAGTAAATATAAAGTGAAAGCTAGTTATGTCTAAAAGATTTTTTTTAAAATAATTCATAAATTATAATATGAAAAACACCCCTAATCAAGCTTAGAGATTACTTTTTAAACTTGTTTTTAACTTAAATAAGTTTCAATAAGTTTAAACAAACATGCAATAACTGTTTATTTTAAGCTAAAAGCTATTGAAGAGGTTCTTTTCCCCTTCAATTAAACTTGTTTGTTGCAATAACGGAGCCTTTCTTCTCGAATCTGGACCCGCTCAAGGATGGATCTTGCACTCAAAAAGTGAATGAGAGGGACACCAGTGTGGTGCCAGCCAAAGGGCATTCGAAGAGATGTATTAATAAGGGAATTCGGGGTAAATCTCATTAATTTGGTGGCTTAAGTGTAGATGAAAAGTTAGATACCTTAACTCCATGATTACCTCCCTTTTTATAGGGTCTGGCGGCTTAGATAGCCATTGCCACTATCTTCCTAGCCGTTGTAACAACTTTCCCCAATGACTGCTTAGTGGGCAATTTTAGTGGTAACCGCAATGCTTTAATGTAGCTCAACGTATCCTTAATCACCTATGTTTTGTGGGTAATGGGTCTTAATTGCCTGCCTGACAGTTACAAGCGTTATAGGTGTCTGACCATTTCTTTGGTCCTCCTCGTAGTCCTTGGCCTGGTCGTTTACTCGATGCGCTTATAAGTGTTTTCCTGCGAGGTGTAAAACTGTCCGACCAGACCTTAATCTGGTCATGCCTCATTTACTCATTCACGAGATGCAAGGTCGTTCGATAAGATCTTATATCTAGGTCTGTCAACGGGTCGGGTCTAGACCCAGACCCGACCCGACCCGGACCCGATTACACGTGTAATATACCCGACCCGATTTGGATCTGATCCAAGTTGGACCCGACCCAGCGGACCTGAACAAACAAACGGGTCGGATCCGGGTCCACCCCGCCCCAACACGTTGGATCCAAGACCCGATTGTTTTATTAAAGGATAATGTTTTTTTAGGCCCCAACTCATAGGCCTCATGAGGTGGCAGCAACATATTACTCATTATGCCCCTATATTGATTATTTCCTTGCAATGTGGTTGACGGTTTTGATTTACCGATTACTGTGAGATCCCTTAATTCTTCTTCATCAAGTCATCTGAAAAAAACGGTTTTGATTCATCAATTCTAAGATCCTATAATTCCTCTTCATCAATTCGAACCGATCCTCAATTCAATCACCTTTCAACGATTATGATTTCGATCAGCAACACTAATCGATCTTGTTTATGAAGAACGCGTAGGAGCATATTGTAATTCATAATTTGAGGTTTCGGAAGGCATCGAAGTTTTTTTTATTATTTGGATCTTACATAAATGTCTCTTCTATTAGGTTTGACATTTAAGGATTCATAATTGAATTTTGTTTTTGTTGTTGCTTCTAAATATTTAATCATTTTTTTTTTGAATGCTGTTACATTGACTACATAATCTTAGATTTGATGGTATTTGTTGTTACATTGAACGTCATTCTCAATATCCAAATGTAACATTACATACTGTTAGATGCTGCCATTATATTGTAAATGTAACATTAAATTGTCATTTTCAAAATCTGTGTTTTTTTTGTTACATTTGTAAATGTGACAGTCATTTGCATAGTCATAATGATTTATTTTTGTTTGGACTTGTAAATTATTTATACGTGTTACATTCTAAAATGTAACAGTATACTATATGTGTATTATGTGGAAGTGTTACATTTTGTCATTTGTTTTTGATGTTGCAGACGAGTCTGCTACATTTTCGTTGGATGAGATTACATAAGAAATTGAAATTGATGATTTTAACTGAAGTTTGAATATCTGATTCGATTTTGTTTATTGAAGAACACGTGGGAGTAGATCGGAATTTATACTTTTGAGGTCTTGGAAGGCACAGAAGGTGGGTTTTTTTTTTTCATTTGGATCTCACATCAATGTCTATCCGATCAGATTGGTCATTATTAGATTTATAATCGAATTGTGTTGTGTTTTTTGTTATAAATGCTTAAAGAAGAATATTATTCATGGATTGAATGTCATTTTTCATAGTTTTGATATGTTTGTATCAATATCTAAATGTAACACTAGATGTTGTTACATTTTATATGTGGTTGTTTGAATTGATGGTATTGCTACTTTCTTTACAACATAAGTAGTCATTTTCTTAACAGTGCTACATTTGTAAATGTAACAATCAGTTGCATACACAATGATTTGTATGTGCTGCAGTTGTAAATGTAACAGTCATTCATAAATGTATATTTTTGTTACATTCGTAAATGTAATATTCAATCGCACACACATAATGATTTGTATTTGTTACATTTACATTTATGCAACACTGTTACATTCTGTAACAGTTATAATCATAAAAAAAACTGAAACATTTTTTTTTTGTTATTTAGGTAATTTTGGTGTAATTTAGGTAAGTTTTGGTGTAATTTTGATGAAAAACAATTTAAGTAATTTTTGTGTAAGTTAGGTAAGTTTTAGTGTAAAATTCATGGGCATTTCAAATTTTAAATTTTGAAATAGGTAAATTTTAGAGTGGGATATATTTTTCAAAATAGGCAAATTCAAATTAATGTGAAAAATTAATAAGAGAAAAAATGGGGATTTGGATTAATGGGATCTAGTTTTTAATGAAGGGCATATTTGTATTTTACCATTTTATCAATTTTCAAAAGTCAACAAGCTAACCTATAAGGTGATGACACTTCATTGGGCCTGTGAGTGGGGCATATGAGTTGGGGCCTAGGTATCATCACTCTTTATTAAAATATGCTCTTATATTATAAAACCATTAGTATTAGTTGATACATAATTTTATTTCTTACTTAACTTATTTTTGTATCCATAAGTTCATAAATCATAATCATAACAAGCACATAAATCATAAGTCATAATCATAATCATAACATTTTTTTTGTTGTGTTGATGTTGCAACTTGCAAGAACTTGATTGTTTAATATGTAATAAACTTAGTAATGTATTGTCGTTGGTTTATTTTGGACAATTAACTTATTAGTTTTTGAATTTGTATAATCAATTAGTTTGTTGTATGATTTATGTTTATTATTTAGGTTAATATGTTAGTGTTTATTGTTTTGAATGTTGTTTAGGTTAATATTGTTTTGAATGTTTGTATAATTAGTTATGTTTATTATTTAGGTTAATATTGTTTTGAATGTTTGTATAATAAACATTGCTGCTACCCGGGCCCCAAATATTAGGCCCCATTGCTGAGCCCCAATAGGTGGCATAATCCTATTGGTCCCTTGTTTGACTTTTTCTAACCACCAAAAGGCCAATTACACAACTACCCTATCATTAATATCCTCATTAAAATCGTAACCGAATCCCACAAATTGGGGCACCATTAATTCCTCTCCCCAAAGTAACCGAATTCCACAAATGGGGGCACCATTAATTCCTCTAAAATTTGAATGTTAGGGTTCCGATTTGGGCAAAGCCATATGAATGAAAAAAAAAGAAAAAAAATTAGGCGATCAAGATTTCAATCCATCTGATTCTCTTCCCCAACAAACCGTTAACAATGGCGAATAAAAAAGGATAGATTTTGTATTTTTTTTTTTTTTTTTGACAAAAAAAAAAAAACAGGTCATTTGTATTTGATAAAAAAAGTCACATTTTTTTTTTTTGCACTTCTTGCAAATGTGGAATCCAATCAAGAAACTGTCTCAGTTGTGAAATTTTTCCTTCCGTGCATCTGAATTTCTTCCGTTAATATCGTGTATCTGAAATTCGGCAGTGTATCTAGATTAATTTTTTGCACTTCTTGCAAATGTGGAATCCAATCAAGAAACTGTCTCAGTTGTTGAATTTTCCCTTCTGTGCATCTGAATTTCTTCTGTTAATACTGTGTATCTGAAATTCGACAGTGTATCTTGATTTGGAAAATCACAAATGTTTTATGTTTTCCTGTGCACACCATTCATATTCTGCTTCGAATGATGCAATTAGCCTGTAATATCAGATACTTGTATCTGAAAATCATTTTAAGATACAGTGCTGTATCTTAAAACCAAACAAAAACCATGTGGATTTTGAATTACCAAACATGTTAATTAGCAGTACATATATTTTAAAAAAAGTCCTTCAAGCCTTTATATATATATATATATATATGACAATTAGAAATTAAATATGAATCAGATAAACTTTAATCAATTCCATGGAGAAATAAAATGTCAAACTTCAAATTGTGCTTGAAACAGGTTTTAAGATACACATTTCACATT
Source organism: Acorus gramineus (assembly GCA_030737835.1). Taxonomy (NCBI): domain Eukaryota; kingdom Viridiplantae; phylum Streptophyta; class Magnoliopsida; order Acorales; family Acoraceae; genus Acorus; species Acorus gramineus. Next base: position 12,024,717 of record CM060857.1, read on the forward strand.
CAGACACACCTCAATAGTTATTATCTACTATGCTGGAGAAGCAGCCAATTATATTTGATTCATTTTTTGAGTTAAGGTATACCTAATAAAAAGTCTCACATACACATCACAATAGACATACATTCCACATACAATTTGACATTGATTTGCATTTCACATAGATGTCTAATACAAATTTCAGATACACCATCAAATTCAGATACATCTATCACTGTATCAAATACAATGTTATCTCGTCCACATTTTGCTGATCAGCCAAATCAATCACTTCCTTTGGTAAACTGGTTTCCATTTCACATGAATCGTAGATGTCTTCCAAATAATTTGATTCTTCAAATGTGTCATCCATATAATCCTCCTCACTGCCTGTTGAAAATAGAAAAGTAGTCACATGTTATAAAATTCAAATTAAGATACACAGGTGTATCTTAAAACCAATACAAAACATATGGATTTTGAATTACCGGACATGTTAAAAGCAGTACATATTTTCAAATATAGTCCTTCAAACCTTTATATGTATATACGTATATGACAATTAGCAATTAAATATTAATCAAGTACACATTAATCAATTCCATGGTGAAATAAAATGTCAAAAATTGATTTTAAGATACAATGCTGTATCTTAAAACCAAACAACAATCATGTGGATTTTGAATTACCAAACATGTTAATTAGCAGTACATATACTTTAAAAAAAGTCCTTCAATACTTTATATATATATATATATATATATATATATATATATATATATATATATATATATATATATATATATATATATATATATATATATATATATATATATATATATATATATATATCTATATGACAATTAGAAATTTTATATGAATCAGATAAACATTTATCAATGCCATAAAATTCAATTTAAGATACAATGCTGTATCTTAAAACCAAACAACAAACATGTGGATTTTGAATTACCAAACATGTTAATTAGCAGTACATATACTTTAAAAAAAGTCCTTCAATACTTTTTATACATATATATATATGACAATTAGAAATTTTATATGAATCAGATTAACATTAATCAATTCCATGGAGAAAAATAAAATGTCAAAAATTCAATTTAAGATACAGTGCTGTATCTTAAAACCAAACAACAAACATGTGGATTTTGAATAACCAAACATGTTAATTAGCAGTACATATACTTTAAAAAAAGTCCTTCAAGCCTTCATATACTGGAATATATATATATGACAATTAGCAATTACATATGAATCACATAAACATTATCAATTCCATGGACAAATAAAATGTCAAACTTCAAATCGTGCTTGAAAAATAAAATCAAGATACACGTGTATCTGGAAATCGAATGAGTAATAAAAAAATCAGATCGAATATGAATTATTCATATCGAATATAAATCTAACCTGATTGGATCGCCATTGTCTCACCACAATCGATCGCGAACAAAAAAATATATGAACCGCGCAATTCTAATAACCTCCACAGATTCAACTGAAAAAAAAAAATGATTTCGATGCTTGTTTTCACTTCCACCATTGAATCTAGATATAAAATAAATGTAAATCGTGATATTTTTTTAGGGTACGAAATACCTAACCTGGATATTTGCACCACCATTAAAATCGCACGAAAAAAAAAGAAAAACGATGAAATCCTCTCTTTCAACGTTGAAAGTCTGAACGAAAAATGTAAATTGATGTTTGTTTTCTTTGCAGCATATCAATCTTATAAAACTCTGTGATTTTTTTTTTTTTTGATCGTGCAAATGAAGTATCTTCATACACCGAAAAAATTTGAACGGTTCATATGCTAGGCATTAAATTTTTTTTATCGTGCGTATCAAAGTCGTAACTAACTCGGCATTAATTGAACGGTTATTGAAAAAAACGGGGAGAATAGTTAGGAGGGCTAATATAGGTATTTCAAGGTTGCCACCTCATGGGGCTTGGGTTGGGGCCTATTAGTTGGGGCTCAAAAATCATTATTGTTTTATTTCTTACTTAACTTATTTTTGTATCCACAAGTTCATAAATCATAATCATAACAAGCCCATAAATCATAAGTCATAATCATAATCATAACATTTTTTTCGTTGTGTTGATGTTGCAACTTGCAAGAACTTGATTGTTTAATATGTAATAAACTTAGTAATGTATTGTCGTTGGTTTATTTTGGACAATTAACTTATTAGTTTTTGAATTTGTATAATCAATTAGTTTGTTGCATGATTTATGTTTATTATTTAGGTTAATATGTTAGTGTTTATTGTTTTGAATGTTGTTTAGGTTAATATTGTTTTGAATGTTTGTATAATTAGTTATGTTTATTATTTAGGTTAATATTGTTTTGAATGTTTGTATAATTAGTTATGTTTATTATTTAGGTTAATATGTTTTTTTATGTTAGTGATTATTGTTTTGGATGTTGTTTAATAATTCATTTACTTCTTTTGAATTGTATAAAATTATATTCAAACATAGTCTCATTAATAATAATGTTTTATTACAAAAAAATTTCAAATAAAATGATAAGGCAAACAAATACATGAGCTCTTGTTTTTTTTTTTTTTTTACCAACCATTCGGATCGGGTTAGACCCGGACCAGATCCGGGTCCGATGGGTCCGGGTTCACATTTCCCCGGATCGCCAGGTCTTGCCATGGACCCGGACCCGACCCGTTGACAGGCCTACTTATATCTAATCGTGTTTTATCTACTCGATGTGACATTCATCCACGAGGTGTAAGACCGTCCGACTAGACCGTTGATCTAGTCGTGTCACACCTATTCTGGAGTATCGTCATATTATTATGAATTTGGATTTGGGTTTCTGGATATCGGATATGGTAGCCCATACTTGTATAAGACCGGACACGTGTCATCCTTTGATAAGCTACATATTTTTCCCTCCAGAACTATAATCTTCGACTTATAAGTTTTAACAAACATGCACTTTAATATCTAGGGTCAAAGACATCCGAGTCTTTGCAAATATGCATAATCCCACAAAAATCCTTGTAAGCTTGGGTTTGAAAATACATGTTCTTGCACACACAAAAAAATATCACATACATCCTACATCAACCATAATTAAGTGTGAATTAGCTATTAAGAATCTCAAAAAGAAATATTCACCAAACAAACAAGTCAATTGAATCTCTCCTCCTTCTCAGTCTCATCCTCTCATTAACATTATAACAATATAAAATAACTCAATCTTTACTCAAAAATTTAAACCAACGCTACTTATACACACACAACACACTCTTTGAGGCAAGAAAATCTAATTTATACTATGCATCCGAAAAAGAGTGCATACAAACTATAACAGTCTTCGGCAACTCATTCATTATGAAAAACTCTTCGGCACAAACGATGCCAAATTCTTCTTGCAGTACTCCACTTCCGCTCCCTCCCTCGGTATCACCGCACAATTTATCTGTTTTCATTGGACCAATCCGTAAAAATTCCATCCATCCATCCCAAAATATGCTTCGTATAATAACGTCATCAATATGACAAACGAAAAAGGAAAGAAAAACAAACCTCTTCGCCGTATTTGTCATCGGGGACTCCGAAGGCGACACCCTGTGCGACATCCGGGTGCGACAACAAAACCGCGTCCACTTCTATCGGCGATATTTTCTCTCCTGCGAATCATAACCCCAACCGTCAATGCATTCTATCGTTCGGTATAGAGGGTTAGACAGGTCGGATCTACATACAGTGGATCATCCGGGTTGTGGATTTTACTAGTCAGGTTTTTAGCTGTTGATGTGTGGAATATAGTTTGTTGACCTAAATTTTAGTCTCTATAAATAAGATTAGAAATATCGCATTTGATCGTGGATTTTATTTCTGATTTTAAAAATGCATTATTTTAAACAATTTAACCTCTATATTTATTAAACAATAGAATGTAGAAAAGATATTAAAGTTTGATAATGAAAAGTGGGAAAAAAAATTTATAATTTGACATTGTGATTGATTTTTTTTTTTAAAGGTAGAACGTGTTACCATGCACTTCTACAAACTGTGATGGACTGAAGTAAAATATTATTACATATCTGAAACAAGTTTTAAAATGCCCCTCCGGGCGGGTAGCATCTGACGTCAAAAGTGAATGAAACCCGACTTTCTCATACAGGCACCTAGCGCTTCCATTCGGTAACCTATGGTCATCACTATAACAAAGTAGTCCTTCCCCCTCCCAAGGGTCGCCCTCAGTCGCCTCATTACACTTGAAACTCTTCTTTATTCTGTATTAGATACAACTCAATCTAAAGCTAGAATTATTCTTTAAATAAATAAAGTACGAAGTTGAATAGTAGACTACCCCTTCTTGCCCTTCAATAATGTGATTTCCAACATACAAAGCTTTTCGTGAGATTGTCGCCATTCCCTGTATTTTCATTCCATGTCGTTTAACGTCCAGAGCTGTAGTTTACCGGGATTTTTGTACTCAATGTAATTTTGTTTAATAAATTTATGCTTTTGCACTTGAACTCCATATTTATGTATCAGTAGTATATATATATATTTTTGTGTATTTAAAAACCATCAAAAGTATGTTTTTGAAATGATATTATAGTTTTGATGAATTTTCAAAAATCAGATATCTATACATCATTTCATTTGATTTCACAAATTGAATAATTAGATTTGATCCAAATATTACATTTATCATTTCACCAAACCCTAATTAGGTTAGGGTCTATTAATCCGGTCCCCCAACTAAAACATACCAACAATGAAATTTGTTGAACACGGTCCCGTCACCACCACCACCCACATCCGAAACCAACTATAACCGATCATTACAAGTCATCCAGGTGAACTACAAACAAATCGGGAGTGGCAATAATAATTAGGGCTTCACCCAAACAGCGGTGTAAAAAATCAATTCCATTTCAAAATTCAAAACTCCCCCTAAAAGCTAACGTCCGTCAAATTTCACCATCAAATCTAACGCTTCTCTCCCGTCAACACACTCGCCGTTACGGAAACCGTCACATCCGATATAAAAATATCCTCTCCCCCCTCACATTCCCCCCAGACCCTTCCATTCGACGCTCCTTCCATTTCTCCAGATCTCCCCCTCTCTCTCTCCACCGTCAGATCCGACCAGTTCACGATCTCCACCGTCCAAGATGCGTGAGATCCTTCACATCCAGGGCGGCCAGTGCGGGAACCAGATCGGGGCGAAGTTCTGGGAGGTTGTCTGCGCCGAGCACGGCATCGACTCCACCGGGAGGTACAATGGGGACTCCGAACTCCAGCTTGAGCGGGTCAATGTGTACTACAACGAGGCGAGCTGCGGCCGGTTCGTCCCCCGTGCCGTTCTGATGGATCTCGAGCCCGGGACGATGGACTCCGTCCGATCTGGTCCGTACGGACAGATATTCAGGCCCGATAACTTCGTTTTCGGACAGTCTGGGGCCGGGAACAACTGGGCCAAGGGTCACTACACGGAGGGGGCTGAGCTTATTGACTCGGTCCTTGATGTGGTGAGGAAGGAGGCGGAGAACTGTGATTGCTTGCAAGGTGAGGTTTGATTTGTTGTTTTGTTGGGGGTTTTAGGGTTTGTTTTGGTGGATCTGTGAATAATTGCTTTTGTTTGTGCTTAGAAGTTTTTGATCTGTGATTCTTTGTATGTTATGCGGTTTTGATTCAACGTATGTGCTTCTGAGGTTAAGTTGCTTTTGTTGTGAGTTTTTTTTTGTTGGTTATTATTTTTGTCTGTTAACTGTCCTTCTAGGGTTTCTGTCTTGCCAGTGTTTGTGTTGTACATGGTAGATCTGTTAAATTACTGTTGTTTGTGTTAAAGATATTAATGCATATCCTGTACTTGCTGTGCTTGCAATTGGAGATATTAATGGTAGATCTGTTAAATTTCTGTTGTTTGTGTTGTACATGGTGACCGTGAATTGCAATCTCTGTTTCTTGATCTATCACTGTGTTAATTTTTTCTTAATATTTTTTTATTGTATAATTTTGGCAAGTTCTTAAAATGTGATCGTTGAAATGTCTTATTCATTGGTGCTTGCTGACATGTTGTGACAATCATTTTCTCTATTAATTGTTTGTTTGATGGGTGACGCTGGTAACTAGACAGTTTTTTGTGCTGTTTGTAGGTGCTTTTCATCTGCTTTTACAACTAATGATCCTTACAGATTGTTTTTATTGAGAGTTTCAAAAAACATTTCTTCTAAAAATTGTTTTGTTTATCCATGCATAGATTCAAGTAAGAAATAACAGTTCATTTTCTTCAAGACTATCATAATCAAATTTTGGAAGTCTACCTGATTTCTCCTGTGGAACTTTATTTGTTTCTGTGAGAGCAAATGATTTCCTTCAATTCATCTGCAATTCTCTTCAGTATTAGGTGCAGCTATGTTTGTCTATGATTGTTATGCACATTTTCTGGTAGTGGAAAGAATTTTGACAAGTGAAGATGGTTTTATTATTTGAAATCAGTCACTTCTATTCTCTTCAATCTTACTGTTCTGTTTTCCTATCTGTTTTATTATTGCTTTACATCAGGTTTTCAAGTATGTCATTCCTTGGGAGGTGGAACGGGTTCTGGCATGGGAACTCTGCTAATTTCCAAAATCAGGGAAGAGTATCCCGATCGAATGATGCTGACCTTCTCCGTCTTCCCATCCCCTAAGGTCTCTGACACCGTTGTAGAGCCCTACAATGCCACCCTCTCCGTCCATCAGTTGGTCGAGAACGCCGATGAGTGCATGGTTCTTGACAATGAAGCTCTCTATGATATCTGCTTCCGCACTCTAAAGCTCACCACTCCAAGCTGTAAGGAAACCAACATTCATCTCTTGATTTGAGATTTCTCAGAATGAAAACACCACTAACACTCTTGTTCAAATTTTGTCCAGTTGGAGACCTCAACCACCTGATCTCTGCAACCATGAGCGGCGTCACTTGCTGCCTCCGCTTCCCTGGACAGCTCAACTCCGACCTTCGCAAGTTGGCAGTCAATCTCATCCCCTTCCCCCGCCTCCACTTCTTCATGGTCGGCTTCGCCCCCTTGACCTCCCGTGGATCCCAGCAGTACCGCGCCCTCACTGTCCCCGAGCTTACCCAGCAAATGTGGGACGCCAAAAACATGATGTGCGCTGCTGACCCCCGCCATGGCCGCTATCTGACTGCCTCTGCCATGTTCCGTGGCAAGATGAGCACCAAGGAGGTCGACGAGCAGATGATCAATGTCCAGAACAAGAACTCGTCCTACTTCGTGGAGTGGATCCCCAACAATGTGAAGTCCACCGTCTGTGACATCCCACCGACAGGGCTGAAGATGGCATCCACCTTCATCGGAAACTCAACCTCGATCCAAGAGATGTTCAGGAGGGTGTCAGAGCAGTTCACCGCCATGTTCAGGAGGAAGGCCTTCTTGCATTGGTACACCGGGGAGGGGATGGACGAGATGGAGTTCACTGAGGCTGAAAGCAACATGAATGACTTGGTCTCGGAGTACCAGCAGTACCAGGATGCAACTGCAGATGACGAGGGTGAGTACGAGGAGGAAGAGGAAGAGGATGTCCAGGAGGCCTGAGTGGTGTTAATCTGCTTGGAAAGAAGAGATTAAGTTTCCATTTGTTACTTTGGTCTGTTGTGGAGTTTTGGTTGCCTTTATGCTTTAGGTGATGATGATGATGGCTTTTGTTGCAATATCCAATTGCTTTTGCTTTTACTGTGCATTTGTCCCTAATATCTAGCTGAAGGTTTTACTAGTTGGACATTGTTCAAGTCATCTTAAATGATTTTGTTCAAATGTGTGTTGGTGGATTACATTGACTTCTGTTTTGGATTCCTTGGATGTTGTTTGATGCTAAATACTTGCAGAATTCATTTGTTCTAAGAGTAATGGTTGATTAAAAGCTTATGTTGTCTTTTCGTCCCCAATGCATCAAAATGAACAAATATTCAATGACAAATTCTCTGCCTTGTATTGAAGAATAGCAAAATAAAGGCTACAGAGTAACTGTTTTATTGACAAACAATCAGTACACTGAACAGAACAAGACTGGACTTTTCACTTGTTGAGTGACTCCCAAAGCACACCTAGATCAACATTACCTCCTGATAGAACAATTGCAATGTTTCTGCAGTCCTTCCAGGCTGGATTGTTCTGGAATTCCTTGGACAGAACGGCAGCCAGACCGATGGCCCCGCTGGGCTCCACGGCCACTTTCAGAATCTCATAACACATTCTCATGGCATCAATTATTTCATGATCATCCACAGTGAGAACCTCATCCACCAAGTCCCTGACTACTGGCCTGAACAAAGAAAGTAGCGCATTTTAAGACCAATAATTGGATCAGAAGCAATTTATTAATCAACAAAATTAGTATACTGTACTATTGTTTGACATTTATTTAGGAGAAGTATCTTGTGGAATGGGGAGAGCAATAATGTCAATATATAACAGTTGGAGATACTCAGATACAGAGAATGACAAGGATTTTAGGTGTCATAGCAGGGAACAGTGGTTGCACAAAGGGGTTCACAAACTTCCCTATAGAATCTTCTTTTCATTAACTTCTAATATCTCCTGAAAGAAAGTTCATGAATATCTACGTATCTTGGTGACCACAAAGGTATCTCATTTTCTTTCATCTAACGTCTAATCACATTTTGTTATCATTAGGCACCTTTTAGTTGTTCTTCATATAAAACTGATCCTACAGACACATCCAGTTTAATTATATAGCCTAAATTGCTCTGAAGTTTAAGAAAAGAAAAACCTTATAAGGTGCACCTATTGGTCCTGAATTTTAAAAATGTAAATCAATGGACTGAACATTGTTACTTTTCAAGAAACAGATGAAACATTGCTCACAATGCAGGACTAATTAACAGACATGTAAACACTAAATATATGCATTTATATGTAGCTAAACAGAATTTACAGAATATTAAAGGAACCCTTAATCATGGTGTTGTTATTACCTCAAATCATGTTAAAAATATGATAGAATGATAGATCTCAGGTGGTTGCCAATATATCGATAAGCACACAAGTTGTGTTCATTTTGTGCTTCTCATGTTCTACAAGAAATCAATATAGGCAATCTTTTTCCCCATAAGTTATCAATCATGAACTAACAATTAAACAGTAGCAGTTCATGCATATTTTCAAAGAAAAGATGGTTTATATTATCCATTTTGCCCGCATATAGAAAAACTTTTCATTTTCCATCCCAGAAACTACTCAAACAAGCCACATTACCAAGTCAGATCTCCAAGAAAAGCTCTAAGCCCATCAGCAACAGTGTTGGTCTGAGGAAGTTTTATAATCCTTCCTGCAGCCTTGGACTGAGCAGCATCATCAGCTCCCTTTGGCTCAGCAGCCAGTACTCGAATTGCAGGGTTGATGGCTTTAGCAGCCAAAGTGACACCCGAAATCAAACCGCCACCTAAAATGTTCAATCAGAAAAATAAAGCAGGCCAAATCAAACCTTAAAATAAAGGAAACTGATTCTGAATAAATAGTTATGGCCTACGACAATGGTACATTACCACTGATTGGGACGATAATGGTATCGATTTCTGGGACTTGATCCAGCAACTCCAGTGCAATTGTACCCTGCCCACTGCAATATTATTAGAGTATCTCTTCAATATTATTCCTGAAATTTGAATAAAATGCACATACAAAATATATCTAGTGACCATCAAATTAATTTCTCATAGCTACAAAAATGACTGTTCTTTCTAAACTTTTCTCTCAACGATATGAAGTCATAAGGTTTCTGTACCAAAAACAGCACCACATGAGTCCATGGCACTGCAAATATCGGCTGATAAAGTTAGGAAATTATTGAATACCTACAGATGAAAAAAAATTTCTTCTGGGGAGAGGTCCCATCCTGATGAATGTACATGATATTAAATAAGTCAAAACATAGAAGAACACCTCATAATGTGCTTATCGTTGAAAGGATGAATCAAAACTGCTCCAGTTTCTGCCTGTAATTCATTAGCAATGCTCTCTCTCGACTGCATTGTGGCTTCACTCCAGACAACCTGGCCTCCATAGCGCTTGACATTCTCAACCTTACATTTTGGAGCATTTTTTGGTATAACGATGTAAGCTGGGATTCCACGTAAACTTGCAGCAAGAGACACCGCAGCAGCGTGGTTACCACTAAATGGAACGTATACCATTAGATTTAACATCTTAAACGAAAATAAATGAGTAAAGCATAATGACAGTTGACACATTGGAACATTCCATATGGAGAGTAGAGAGCATACCTGCTGTGTGTCACAACCCCTTTTGCAGCTTGATCATCGCCAAGCGAAAATACGGCATTAGAAGCACCTCTGAATTTGAAAGCTCCACTGGAAAACAATGAATAACGTATCAGAATGGTCTGGAGTTCCATAGTGCTGAAATTGAGAAAACGCCCATGACCTCTAAGAACTCATTAAGACTGTGTTTATGCATCATGGATGGAAAATGAAAAAAAAAAAAGTGAAGGAATTTGAGTAAAAGAAAAGTGATGGAAATTGAAATAATTTATCTTGGACCAGCTTTTCTATTGTTTGAGCATATGATGGAAATTGATAGCTTATGATTCAATCACTTTCCCTTGCATTCACTCCTACAGGGAGGTGACAAATTCACCCCTATCTTCTCATAATACAAGAGGTAAACAAAAAATAAAGGAAAGCGCTCTTTCTCTCTATCTCTCTCGTTTAGTACAGACACTATTTCTTTTAGTGGTCAAAAGGAAAATTTTACTTTTTCCTCATTTTTCTTCACAATCGTGCATGCACAAATGCATCCTGAATGTAGAAAATTTATCATCGCCCAACCTATAAATGATAGAATAGGACATCTTTCAAATATGATTAGGATCTCACCCTTTCTGAAAGCATTCACACTTAAAATACAACTTCCTGCCTGAAATCAGATTTAGAGATTCAGATGTCAATACTGGAGTTCTGTGAACATATGGGCTGATGCGAAGCTGCGCTTCCTTTATTGTTTGAATATCAGAAGCATAGTTTTCACATTGTGACTGGTTCTTCTGCGCATCCATCTCTGAAACCAAGAAACACTGAAAGTGAATCAGCACCAAAGCATATTTTTTTTTTAAAAAGAAATTCAGAACACACTCTATTTGAAGCAGTACACTATTAGTCTGATCTTCTAGAGATCAAACCCAATATTCAAATTTAAAATTGTACAATATACACTATGAACAAAACAATATATGAACATGTTTAGGGAGTTGACAGTGCTAGCATAGTAGCAGTGAGAGTGAAATGTAATTGTAGATAAGCTGTTCTTAATCACTGGATTGAGGTTCCAGTAAATCGGAAAAGAAAGCACTGTCTTTTGTGAATTATAAAAATAAAAAAAGCATCTTTAGATGAATCAAAAGAAACCCATATGTGCAAACAAGTGTGAGACCCAACAACACCCGTGACACAGATTTTGTGGTTCTTCATTTTTACATCCCAAAATGGAATTCTACTTCCCGCGATTGGTATTCCAACAACAAAAAAAATCATTTAAAGAAGAATGAGTACTCATCCGAAATCGAAAAAAATAGAATTAAAAGATGGAAAATCAGACATTTAACAGGGTTTCTCGAGGACTCACCGGCTAAGTTTTGTGGGTCTTGGGGGATGAAGAAGAAACAGTGCAAGAAGGCGAGGAACATCAAGGTCTTGCTTGGTCCGAGTTGCATGGGCTTTCGATTCAAGAACCGCAGTTTGGGGAGCAATGTCGGGGGAATTGTTTGGCCTCAAACCAGGCAAACAGGAGCCCAGCCCAATCACAATTCCCACGTGGAGTGGGATTAGATACAATCAATGCTAGATCAGTGAATGCCAGTCCTCTGTGATATGATTGATTGACTGTGTTTTTTGTTTTTTTTTTAAGAAAATGTACATCTTACGGCTTGATTGTCGATCCGGTCAGTTCAATCAGTATTGAATTAGACAACATAAAAATTAAACTACACCATCTATAAATCGAACTAACAACATAAAAATTAAACTACACCACCTATAAATCGAACTAAATAACCAATTGTTGGGTATATATTTCACTCTTTTATTAGATCCAACAAGCTATTGAAGAAAATATGAATTCTTAAGTATCATCAGTATCTAATAGGAAAGTAAAATAAATACTCAACAATTGATTGTGGAGTTCGATTTATAAATGATGCAGTTCGATTTTTACGTCGTCTAATTCGGTACTGACCGAACTACAAGTCTAAAGGGACAAAGGGTGGTGACAAGAAGAGAGAAAAGAAATTAAAAGAAGAAAAAATACAAAGACAACAGGCGTTGAAACAAAAGTGAAGTGAAGAGGTAACAATACATTAGACAGATTATCTAATGTCTAAATATATATTGACTGGTTTCTAATATATATTATTAAAAAGAAAATATTGGATTTAATTCATTACCAAAATGCAGATGACATATCTTTTTGTTTTTTAAAAATAATAAACATCATTAAATGAAATATATATTTTGATGAAAAGTGTATATCGCTTTATTTTGAATTGAATGAACTTCTTCTTTAATAAATATAAAAAAAATTAATAAGGAACATATCTTGTTTAACTATGTATATATTTTACTGGATTTCTAACAATGTATATGATATTATATTTTAGGTTGTAAAAAAAAAATGAATGGAACATTGCTCATGTTACGATATCATATATTTTAACATGTGAGGGGATACGTATGAATAATAAGACACTAACATCAATTATTGGGTTTAATGGATTACAGGGTGTGTGGTCTCCTTGTATGTGAGGATAATATTAGAGATAACCCTACGTAACTGTATGTTTCATAAAAATAAAATATATATTATAAATTGATGATGTTAATAAATTAAATTATATATTTTTTATATTTATGAAACATACGTGAAATCACCTAACATAATATATATTATATTCTATTGTGAAATACATTAAAGAATCACATAGGTGAAGATCTAGAATGAGCCATTCAAGATACCCCTTGTTCGATGTAGTGGAGATGATCAGATGAATTTCTTCTAGATGATTCAGTGCTTCACAAGAGATGAAAAATCAAAGAAGATATTTGAACTCCTCACTTGTTTTCACAATCTCATGAAGAACCTAAGTACCATATTTTATTTTGAAGTGTGTTCTTTTTTTGTATGCAATTGAGAGATGATGTTCAGATTTAGATGAGCCTTCTATCTAAGAAGGAAGGAATCATATGAGAGGTTATGCCACGCATGATTTTCTCAATGGATGGAATAATTTCTAAACCGTCGCATTACATTTCCTTTTCAAATGGGCTAGGTCGGGTCAGCCCATCATGGGTGCCGGCCCGTTTAAGCTAACATACATAAATAATAAATATTCCATATATTTTTTATAAAATGTGTTTTTTGTTAGCAAAACTGGATTTATATGCAGACTGCTTGGAACAACATTCAAAATTTAATTTATAAAGGTCACTTATTGGAATGGAGTGTTGATACACGTGAGAAGTACATATCAAGCTATCAACTAATTGATATTTTAAGTAATTAATTATTTAAAGTAAAAAAAAAAAGGCATAATCATTCGTGTAATCTCATTTTTTCTAATATAGTATATGAACATTTTTTTTTTTATAGAAAATGTGCATCCAATTATTTTAAATCCGTAGTTTTGTTTTTTAGTAAATAAAAATTACTTATAGTTTATTAAATAATATATGCCCTGAAACACGAAAGAGAGAACACCAATGACTGTCTGTAATTATTTAATTATTTTAAACAAGCATGTTTTCGTAAGGTGTCCCTGGATTAGGTGGCAATCACTCAAGTTAAAGCATATAGGTTAAAGTCCATTCAAGGGCACGCGAGGAACTTTTTTATGCCAAGAATAAAAGGAAAAATACAATTTCATCACCTACAAAAGTCGATTAAGACTATTAACTACCATATTTTATGTGTGTTTTTTGTCATCATCATCCCGTGCTTCTTCTTTTGCCTGTTTGTGGACTCAAAAGGCAGGTATCGTTACTTTTGTTTAACTCGTTTTCATGACATCATTTAAGGTACTTATTTTATTTTTTGAAAAAGTTAGGTGTTTACCATCTGATTTTATTGTTAGATTCGAATTACAAATTTTTAATGGAGAAAGAACAAATTTCAAGTATCATCTAAGGTACTTTGATAACAATATATATATATGGGTATAATATGAAATTCATCAAAATAGTTATTGTGACGTGAATCATGCGTATCAAGACCTAAATTACAACTAGATATTTGAAATCACATCTTTATAATATCTAATTCAATGAGTGTTACAAATATATCATTCAAAAGTTTATGTCAGATTTTATATCAGAAAATGCACAATTCATTCCAGAATCTCTGCTTTCAACTGTGGTTTCCAGGTTCCTTTTCACGCGCTAATTAAATTCACCCTAGTAGTTGTTTTACTATAGATTTCATTTTATCTTTGGCACTGTAATTTTTCTTCTTCTGATTTCAGTGAAAAGTATGAATTTCTCAACAAGCAGAGTGGAGAAGGTTTTGGTAAATTTTTTTGGGAAATAACAATATTGCAAGGCAAATTTAATGAAATGAATACTTAATAAAAATATTTTAAAGAAAATGATACACTCATTGTTTGAGGTCACTTGTGAGATTTCTTTTGTATTGTATGTCTGTACAAGTCTATATGACCTCCAAATAGTTACATGTGACACAAAAAAAATTTAGACCAAATTATGGGATGAGTGCATAATTTTATTTATTTATTCATTTTTTAATGAAATGCAACTCCAACGTTGGAATAAAAAACGTAGTTGCACTCGCACTAACAAGACAAAAGCGTAATCTTAATTCTTACTTTTGGGCAAAACATAAAGGTGTCCATTATTCAGGTCCCATGAATTGCTCACCCATCACACATATTAATTACCTATTGTTTTATGATACCTGATATCCCACGACTCCCATAACAAATCAACAAAGGTATCACCAACAGCCAACTCCTCTGCTTCCTTTTCCATCAACCTTAGCTTCTTTGAGTTTGTCTTTACTTGCAGTGAGCTATGTCCACACTATCATGCATTAACATCAAGGGTTAAAATATCTGAGTATTCATATAAATTCTTATAAACTTGGGGGAGAGACATGCATGATCTTGCAAGCATAAAAAATATCTAATAGATCCTTGTCATTAACCATTATTAACTCATCTATGGTTAATATTAATCATGAAGGTAAATTAGCAATAATACCCTCCCATATATCTTTCCCCAATAAAATTTAAAGATATTTAAGTCCTTACAAATATGTATAATCACTGATTTGGTCATGGAATGAGTTATTAGGACGTCAAAGATAACCTGAAGTGGAAGAAGACGAGAATGGGTTGTAGAAGAAGGGAGGGAATATGAGAGAGGAGGGTTAAAAGGAGAAGAAAGTAAATATTGGGTTTGACGACAAAATGATCATTTAAAAGAACCTAAATATCTTTTTTTTGTGTTTTCAGATATTTACATAAGTATTTAATACAATATTTTAAGAATATATAATATAGTTAAAAGGGAAAATGATTAAAAAAATATTTGAAAAGTTAGAATTACTCAAATCAGTCATTTTTTAAAATTATACCTAAAAAAGTCTCATTTCACAATTTTGGAAACACAAAAGACTAATATACTCTTATGTAATTAAATACTTAACATCCTTCTAACCCTGTTCGGTTATTCCACGCTAAAAATCTATTTTTTCTACAAAATAACAATATCTCGATACATGATGAAAATCAATCTCCTTAGAGGTTTTGTTATTCTATACCATATTGTGTGTTTCTTATATATATCTTACATGTTGTTTATCATTTTTCATTGTGTATAATCATAATATGTAATTTAAATTCGTGTTGTGTCCCAATACAACAGATGATATTTTAGTATTCCAAATCTTTATTTACATATTTAATGACGTCATTAGTACATATCCATTTTTTTAAAGAAACATCAACATTTAATAGAGTTCATAATAAAAAAAACTCAAATTATATTGGTACATATTTCACAAAATCCACCTAATCACAATGAATTTATAATAAAAAAGTTGATCTATATGAAAATGTATGAAATATAACAAAATAGAGGGTGAAATATTTTAACAAAATTAAAAGGTATGTAATGTATTAATGATCTAATTGCATAATGGTAGATTAGTTTTTTGTGTTTTTAAAATTATGAAATAAGACTTTTTTAGATATAATTTTAAAAATTGCTGATCTAGATATTTGTAACTTTTAAGAAAATTTTTTGATCATTTTCCCTTGTTAAAATGGATGAAAACTAAACTCGGGAACTAAATTGACCAACCATAAAAATTTAAAGAACATGCATATCTGACCTTGTGTTACAATGATTAATATGAGATCATGCATGTTTACATAGACTTAGGCGTCATTAACCCTGATATCAATCATAATTGAATTATGCTGTGAAAAAAAAAAAAAAAAAAAATTCAACAAACGCGGTGGTTTTTTGGGTCTATCATGTTTTTTTTATTAAAGTTCCCTGACATTTCAAACACTTTGGAAAAACACCATTTCATAAAAACAAAATAGATCTTTTTCAAAAATAAAAACAAAAACAAAATAGATTTTTGAAAAATGACGGTTTGAACTTCAATTTCAAATGGGTCCTCATTAATATATCATCAACTCAAGCTGGACATCTCATTTTATAATATTATAAATATTGATTCCTCACAAACAATAAAAGCTAAAAAAACACAATCCCATTTACAAACCAGAGGGGCATTTCACAAATCGTGAAAACTTCTAAATGGATATATATATATATATTTCGTTTAAAAGGGACTTCTTGTAACAAAATCCCAAATGAACAAATGTCATTTATTGTAAGAAATAAAATTCTACAAAAAAATAACAATATCAAGAAGAAGAAGTTG
The DNA here is from genome assembly GCA_030737835.1 of Acorus gramineus. Taxonomy (NCBI): domain Eukaryota; kingdom Viridiplantae; phylum Streptophyta; class Magnoliopsida; order Acorales; family Acoraceae; genus Acorus; species Acorus gramineus. The sequence goes on from CM060857.1 coordinate 12,041,701, forward strand.
CACAACCCCTCCATGGCTCCATATATCTCAAGCCCCAAACTTGGGGACTTTGGCAGCCGAGACCATGGACAAGAAATGCTCGGCGACCAACCTCCTCTGTATCTTCCCCGTCGCCGTCTTCGGCAACTCATTCGTTATGAAAACCCTCTTCGGCACCTTAAACGACGCCAAATTCTTCTTGCAGTACCTCACTATCTCCCCTTCCTCCACTTCCGCTCCCTCCCTCGGTATCACCGCGCAATTTATCTGTTTTCATTGGACCAATCCGTAAAAATTCCACCCATCCATCCCCAAATATGCTTCATATAACGTCATCAATATGACAAACGAAAAAGGAAAGAAAAACAAACCTCTTCGCCGTATTTGTCATCGGGGACTCCGAAAGCGACACCCTGCGCGACATCCGGGTGCGACAACAAAACCGCGTCCACTTCTATCGGCGATATTTTCTCTCCTGCGAATCATAACCCCAACCGTCAATGCATTCAAAACAAAAATCAAATAAAAAAATATAGAAAATTATGGGTGCGTGCTAGCAGTTATTAAAATATCATAGTTGATGTGGACATAAATTCAGATATTAAAAAAAGTATATTCAATTCATTACCTCCCCGGTTGATGAGCTCCTTGATCCTACCGACCAGATGCAAGAACCCGTCCTGGTCCATGAATCCGGTGTCCCCCGTGTGGAACCACCCGAACCTGAAACCCGCCTTGTTCGCTTCCGGGTTGTGCTTATAACCCTTCGTCACATTCGGCCCGCGCACGCACACCTCCCCCGGCACGTTCGGCGGAAGCTGCGACCCGCTCTCGTCCAGCACCGCCATCTCCTGCCCCACGGGCCGGCCCACCGACCCGGCCTTGTGCGGCCCGTCCTCCGGCAACGGGTTCGACGCCATCAGGTGCGCCGCCTCCGTCATCGCGTACGCCTCCAGCACCGGCGCCCCGAACGCCTCCTCCATCCGGGACAGGATCGCCGGCGCGAGCGAGGCGGAGCAGCTCCGGATGAACCGGAGCTTCGGATAGGCCTTTTCGGGGGAATTGAAGTGACGGTCGAGGAGGATCTGGTGGATGGTGGGGACGGCGGTGTACCACGTGGCGCCGTAGGCGAGCATGTCGGGCCAGAACGAGGAGGCGGAGAACCGGCCTGAGGAGGGGAGGGTGACGGCGGATCCGGCGGAGAGGGAGGAGAGGAGGCCGGCGATGAGGCCGTGGACGTGGAAGAGAGGGAGGACGAGCACGGTCGAGTCGGATTCGGTGAGTCGGTAGACTGATCTGATGTTCTTGACCGAGGCGGCGAGGTTGAGCTGGGTGAGGGGGACCCCCTTGGGCCGGCTCGTCGTGCCGGACGTGTGGAGGAAGAGCGCCACGTCGGACGGATCGTTGTGGTGGGCCGGCCCGAGTTCGACCGGGCCGGATGGGCGGGCCGGGAGGGAGAGGGAGATGGGAAGGGAGGGGTCGGGGAGGGAGGCGGTGGCGTGGGGGATGCAGAGCTTGGCGGCGGCGGCTTGAGCCGCGCCGTTGCCTTCGACGGAGGTGATGAGGAGGGTCGAGCCGGAGTCGGAGAGGTAGAAGTCGAACTCCTCAGCCGTGTAAGCCGAGTTCAGCGGCGCGGCTACGGCTCGGGTTCGAATCACCGCCAAAAACATGATCACGAACTGAAAAAGAAAACGACACGTCAGCGAATAAGGACAAAAGAAGAGATTGCCGTTACGATTATCAAGGATCACGAACGGACGGAGGGACGGACCTCGACTGTGTTGGGGAAGGTGAGGGCGATGACGTCGCCGTGACGGACGCCATGGGAGATCAAGAGACGGGCGGCCTCCTCGACGAGGTCGTGGAGACGGGAGTGCGTCAGATCGAAGCGGCCGGAGACGGAGAGGGCGCGGCGGGAGGGGAATTGTGCGGTGGAGTTTTTAAGGGTTCCGGTGAGTGTTAGAGATTCCATTTTTGTTTTGTTTTGTTTGTTTTTTTTTTTTTTGGTTTTGGGTCCGAAAAATGTGTGTTGGATGAGAAGATTTGAAGTTGTGGAGGGCTTAAAATAGGGGAGGGAGGGAGGGAGGGACTCGGGGAGGTTCGTTGGGGACACGTGGCAGGCGGAGGTGGAGAGGACGAGCGTGCCTTGCCTACGTTCCATGAATCTGTGCCTCCTCGGGATGGTTACACGTGTGATGCCAACTTGCAAGACGCGGTTTTTTTACACGTCATCGAAATAGACGGTAAAGGAAGGGCGGAGTTTTCCGTGTAGAAGAAAAGACCAGAAACATCAGTTATGACCCAATTTTTTACTCTAAATTTTATATTGTCTCTCGACGGTTATATTTCACTCATTTTTTTTAATTTATAAATATTATTTAATTAATTAAAATATGTATTTCACATTTTATAATTTTTTATTAAATTAAATAGATAATTAAAAAAAATCATAAGTATATAATTTTTTATGCTATAAAATAAACTTAATATAACATATATCAAATTTTTTTTTGTTGAATTTTCAGTTTTTTAGCGCGCGCACACCTAATAAAATCTTTTATATATATATATAAAAATAAGAGAATAATCATGTAAATTTAATATATTTTTTTATATTAATCAGTAATATCCATAAAATAACGGTAAAAATTTGAATATCTGGAACTTATATATATTAGGTTCTATGTTTTTTTTATTTTCATGTACACATCAGTATCAGAGTGTGTCGTGTTGTTCGTGGGCTGATGGAGTTTTCAACTGAACATTTTTTCGCTGATCTCACGTGGAATTGTTTTTGCTTTTCTTTCCCTGAATTGCATTGTTAGACTGTTATGAGTCAATTGTCTCATGTGATTATATTAATGAAGCAAAGGTCATCAATGACTAATAAAGCATGCTATACAAGGGTTATTAATTAGTTTATGGTGCTGATTAACACATCACATTTTACAATAAAAAAAATTATGATAAGAAGAAACTAGTACATTATGTGGATGCACAACCCATGGAGTCTAGTATTACTAGTATTATTAAAAAAATATTAGATTCAGTTTTTTTTACAATCTAAAACGCAAACCTATATAACTTATATATTAATGTATAGGAGACTGTATTTTAGACTATAAAAAAAATTATATAATTCATTATTATGGTTTGACAGGTGAGCACAAAAGAATTCTCCTGATTTGAAAGGTGGCTCCAACTCGGCCGCCACTCGTCCCTTGTTCAACTCGTCTAGCTAACTCAGTTCGGCCCAACCCGACTCAGCAGTTCGACCGTTGGGTTTGTTCCGAGTCATCTTTGACGGGCTCTCTGTGGTCTCAAACAGGCTCCTCGAGCTTGGTTTGCTCGATTCATTGAGGCCATTCACTCTGTTGGGTTTGTTCCGAGTGCTTCAGATCCGGCTATGTTTAGGCCTGTCAACAAGTCGGGTCCAGACCCGGACCCGACCCGACCCGGATCCGATTACACGTGTAATATACCCGATCCGATTTGGACCCGACCCGGCAGACCCGAACAAACAAACGGGTCGGGTCCGGGTCCACCCCGCCCCGACCCGTTGGACCCGACTGTTTTTTTTAATAAATGCTCATATATTATAAGACCATTAGTATTAGTTGATACATAATTTTATTTCTTACTTAACTTATTTTTGTATCTACAAATTCATAAATCATAATCATAACAAGCCTATAAATCGGTTTGTTTTGGACAATTAACTTATTAGCTTTTGAATTTGTATGATTAATTAGTTTGTTGTATGATTTATGTTTATTATTTAGATTATAATGTTAGTATTTATTGTTTTGAATATTGTTTAGGTTAATATTGTTTTGAATGTTGTTTAGGTTAGTTATGTTTATTATTTAGGTTAATATGTTTTTTATGTTAGTGATTATTATTTTGGATGTTGTTATAAGACTTTCGCTCCTGTGGCAAAGATGACCACTGTTCGCACCTTAATTTATGTCGCTTCCGTCCATTAGTGGCCTATTTACCAGCTTCGTATCAAGAATGCCTTTCTTCATGGTGATTTATCAGAGGAGGTTTATATGTCTCCCCCTCCAGGTCTTTCTCATCCATCTGGACACGTATGTCATCTTCGACGGGCTCTCTATGGTCTCAAACAGGCTCCTCGAGCTTGGTTTGCTCGATTCACTGAGGCCATTCACTCTGTTGGGTTTGTTCCGAGTGCTTCAGATCCGGCTATGTTTATTCATACTTCTGGTCGCCACCGTACCATTCTGTTACTTTATGTTGATGACATGATTATCACCGGTGATGATTCTTCTCATATTCAGTCAGTTAAGCAGCATCTTCAGCGTTAGTTTGAGATGAAGAACCTCGGACTTCTTCGATATTTTCTGGGTTTGGAGGTCGCTTATGCTCCACGTGGTTATCTTCTCTCTCAACGCAAGTATACTGCTGACTTGATCGACCGTGCTTGTCTGACTGATGATCGCATTTCTCCCACTCCTATTGAGCTTCATGCAAAGCTCTGACCTGACGATGGAGAACCTCTTTCTGATGTTACTCGTTATAGACAGCTTGTTGGGAGCCTCGTATATCTCACTGTTACTCGTCCTGACATTGCCTATGCTGTGCATATTGTCAGTCAGTTCGTCGCTGCCCCTCGTACTGTTCATTATGCAGCAATTCTTCGGATTATACGCTATCTACGTGGCACCATATCTCGTGCTCTGCTGTTACCGTCTTCTTCTACTCTTGAACTTCGCGCTTATACTGATGCTGATTGGGCAGGAGATGTCACAGATCGAAAATCCACGACTGGTATATGTGTATTTCTTGGTGACTCTCTTATATCTTGGAAGGCCAAGAAACAAGACATTGTTTCTCGTTCGAGTGCTGAGATCGAATATCGTGCTATGGCATCTGCTACTGCTGAGGTTGTTTGGCTTCGGCGCCTCCTCTCTGACATGGGTGTCATTCTATCTGCGTCTACTCCTTTATATTGTGACAATAAGAGCGCCATTCAGATTGCTAGCAATCCAGTTTTTCATGAACGTACGAAGCACATCGAGATCGATTGTCACTTCGTCCGTCATCATTTTATTGCGGGCACTATATCACTCTCATATATTTCCTCTTCTCTTCAGTTATCTGACTTTTTCACAAAGTCACATACACTTCAACGATATGGTTTCTTGTTGAGCAAACTCTCGGTGTATGATCCACCATGAGTTTGAGGGGGGTGTTAAATGTATATATATGTTAGGGTTAAGGGTAGATTAGTCATTTCATCGTTTCCCTTTTTGTACTATAAATATTGGATACAAACCCTAATAATATTCTTGATTTATTCTCTTATTTTTGATCCTGACATTATTCACATGAAAATATGAATTACACTGTATCTATATGACTATATGATGTAAATTGGCAAGTATTGTTGGTGGTTGAGCATAGAATATGGGATGGATTATCTATTTGTTTTTTTCTGCTTGAATCTTACTTGACTTTTATTGTAGAATTGTCATATCATCATAATTAAAATCAGACGGTTATAAATATATCAAATCATGAATAGATAAATGGATCCATTTTATATGATGAATTTATGACCGTCTGATTGATCAAAACACATAACAAGTATAAAAAAACAAGCAGAGGATCCAGACCCTGGGATGGAATGAAGTTTAACCCACAAAAATTTGTTTGGTGCAAAATAATTGGAATTCAAAGATTGTCCTGTATAATTCAATAAATTCATCCTCAAAGAAAGGTTAAATAAATTTATTAATTTATCTCAGCTCTATCAAAGTTTCATTAAAAAATCAATCATTTTCATTAAAAAAAAATTCCCCAAATAGCATCCATGATAAAAAAAAAAAAGAGAGTAAGGATAATATAATTTCTTGTTCCAAAATATCAAGGTACTTATGGTTAAACGTAAAACCGGTTAGAAAGTCAACTATTTTTTAACCTAATCTGAATCTAGTTATTTTTCTTCCGAAGAAAAGATATATATGTTGTTATCCCAATTTCATTAAAGATTTTGAAGTATAATTTTGAAGAAGATAAGAGAAAATAGATAAAAACAATAAATAAATAAGTAAGGAGAGGAAAGAAAGCAAGCATCTCGGTAATGAAAACCGGGTTAGAAGAGCTATTTAATCAAGTTAAAGCCACCGAAAGAGCCACTTCCCTATCAAACTGCGATGCTTAATTAAGCGTTCATTGGAAAATTCACCTCCCTCGCACCTGTGATAAAACGTCGAACACATCCACAGAAAACCTCCAACATATTCTCGCTCTGACTCCTCTAAACAACGTTGCGTTTCCCATTAACCAGATCGCTCATGTGCCAGCCAAAACGATTGATTGAGAAATGAAGGCTGCAGTTCTTCCTTCTCTGAAGCTTCACAGATCTTTTCCCACTGACCAAAGTTCGGGCCGCCACTGGGCTAGCTGCTGAACCCAGCCATGTTGGAAAATTCAATCCTTAAGTGGAGCTATCTATGTTTGACAAAGCAAGCCCCATGTTTATGACTGGAAAGGTTAGTGTGGAACTGATGGAGAACAACCTCCCCTGTTTCTTCCTCCCGTAGAAGATGCTAGAAGGAAAAGATCACCAAATACGTCACATTTAAAATCTAGATGATGTAAAGTGGTGGCTCATCCCATGTTGTTGACAACAGAGGACCAACTCACCAAGTGTCTTTTTCAATAGGGATGTTGAACTACTATACGAAAATACCAAAGTTTAGGTTCTTTTTCTTTTTGTTTTTTGAGCATGTATGGCTCTATGTATAGAGATTTAGTGTTTACTTGATAGAAGATTGGTCTTTCTATACAGGGAAAAAAAATTATTTAATTTTTGTTGCTGTTACAAATGAGACGTGGTACATGGGAAAGATTGATTTAACTCTATGTAAACTTGTAAAAATCAATAAAAGTCTATGTAAAATAAAAAAATCACCACTATCTTTGTCTTTATAGAAACATTGTTGTTTTAATCCATGTAATAACCCCAACCAATTAGATACATGATGATTTACATAAATGCTCTCATACAGACATTTTTATTCTTGATTTTCTCACTAGTGGTCTTTGGGGGGATGGCCTATGCCGAGGTGGGAGAAGTACTCGTCGTTACCCTGGCTGGTGTCGGAGACAATAGGGTCCTCTAAATCGGATTGGGTGAGGGAGTGGTGTGGATCTGGGAGGGGTTTGAGATGGGTGTGGTTGATGGGGTGGAAGGAGACGGAGAGAGAGAGGCGGGACTAGAGGGAGCAAACGCGGGCGGAGTCACTGGACGGTGAGAGAGATGGTGTGGGTTTGGTAGAGGATTAAAAATCCATTAAATTTATTTATATTTATACTTGTGAAAATTGATATAAATGTTATCACAGTTTTTAAATAGAATAAAATATTTCTATTTTTATTTTAAAATTGGACCAATTGTCCGCAGTTTGTTCAAATTATTTTCTGAGGGTTTTGGGTTGCTTTTTTTTTGGATAATTAGAAAAAATAACACTAAAAAATCGAATATTAACAAAAATAGTGTCAGGGTTTGAATACTTGCAAAAAAATTAGCATGGGTCAACATTGAATTTTTATTTTAACACAATACACACACACATGCATATATATAGCTTTTCAATTGAGATTACTTTTTCTTCTTTGATTAAATAATTGAGATTTTTTTATATTAAATTTTAATGGCTAAAATTTCTTTTCTTAAGTTAAGAAAAGAGAGAATCATATAATATTTATATATGATTATCCTGAGAAAATCATGAAACAAATATATTGAGAGAGAAAATCATGGAAGATTTTTAAGGATAGGGCTTTTAATTTAATTTGATGGAGAAATATATGGAAAGATATTTTTTTAGCCACTAAAATTTAATTAAAAAAATTTAATCAAAGATATTAAATTCAAAGATATTCTAATCAAAGATATTTTTTTATCAAAGATATTTTTCTCAAAGATATTTACAAGGATATTTTTTTTATCAAAAATATTTAATAAAAAATTTAATTAAAAATTTTTAAATTCAAAGATATTTTTTTAGCCAATAAAGAAAATTAAAAAATCTTCCATAATCTTCTCTCTTCTTAACCGAATATATATTAAGAAAAAAAAAATGTCAACCATTAAAATTTAATCAAACAGTTGATAAAAAATATCAATTATTAATATTTAATCAAAGAAAAAAAATGATCTCAAGTTAAAAAAACAGGCACTATCTTTAAAAAAATAAAGGAGGTGCCGGACATATATAGCACCTCTAATGTTAAAAGAAAAAGTTGATAGGAACCGGTGTTATATTTTGCTAATATGCACACGGGGGTGCTAGTTTTGCAATTATTTATTCTAATAGTGTTATTTATGCAAATTGCCCCTGTTTTTTTTATTTATGACTCTTAGTAGGTCATGGTTTAATTTGGGTTTTATTTCAAATTTATTACTGTTTTTAATGAATTTTAGGTCCTCATTGATTGATTTCCTTGAGTATGATTCGAGCATGATTCATGCAACATCCAAGGACTTTGATTTATCCTGATAGTGTTTTCTTCCAAGTAAATTTGATGTTCCAAGGTTGAGATCAATCCAAGGTCCTTATTTTAACCTTTGGAGAAGATAGGGGTATTTTGGCTATTAAAAAAACTAATTTAGATTTTATCAATTTTCAGGGATTTATATGAATATTATTTTGTGTATCACTGTTAACTTAACAGAATGAATATATTATATCAACCGACAGAAATTTAACTCAGAAATTAATACTATTAACAATGACAAATTAAAGATAGGAACATGTGATGATTTTTCTATTTTACAGGGATCTTTATCGATTTTTACAAGTTTATATGGAGTTATATAGATTTTTTCTTTAAAAGAAAGAATATTGTTACATTCAGCCATGTTTTCAACCTCAATTTTAGTCTATATGTGTTTAAATTTTTCTTAAAACAATATACATCATCTAATAAAGTACATGTATGTTTATATGAAAAAATAAAGCATATGTTATAATAAATGACATTGATGTATTTATAAAAATAGTGAAAAAATTCTGTTGATGTATATATCTCGTTAATATAAGTTATATGCTTATGTGATTTACTATCGACGTATATAAGACTAAAACTTTAACAGCACTTAGAAAGAAAATCATCAATGGCTAACAATGGGTTAACACAGTTTTTAAGAAATACATAAATATTTTCCAAAGGGAAAACCATTATCTGCGTATTAAAGTCGAAAATCATTCTTTTCTTTTAGATTCGAAATCCATCAACGACAAGTTTCACACGATTTGAGCATTTATTTCCTGTTATAGTTCCTTGAGAAACCAAAAACAGAGAAAAAGTGGTTGATAACACGCAATTCAACATACTATTGATGTAGTGTTGATGTAGACTTGTAATGGTGTTCTCTTCCTTGCATTCAGTGGGGCTTTTGGAAAATTGGTTTTCCACATATATGTATGTATAATACATACATAGTTTAAAAACGTGTCCACACATTCTTTTTTTTTTTTTTTTATTACGGAGGATCCTTATATGCATTCTCATTTATATTGAGATATATGCTATATTAAATAATTTTATTTGTTTTGATATATAAAGAATTATATACAATTAATTAAAATATGTATTTTATTTTTAATAAAAATTCAAGTATCCAAAAAAAAATCAAAGTACACAAGAAGCTAATAAGATAAATATTTAATTATACAAAATAATCAATTTGATGAGTGAAATTAATAACGTCTTAAAATTGATAAGATGACATGATATTTTGTAATTGATTCAAAATGAAGTGAATTGGGTTGAATCAATATCTGAATCACTATATCAAATATCAACAACTGTAAAAGGATTGCATCCACTGATCCACATATAAAATCGATTCAAATATTACTATTTATAATAAATCCGTCCAATGCAACTCCACAAGAATCTCTATTTTCTCGTTCATGGATTATGTACGAAATCCAAATTGCCAATACATGTACACGTTGCGTGAATTCCCCTATTTATTATTATCATTAATCCGACGTATCTTTTGGCCACACAAACAACAAACTGATCTGGTCGGTCGGAGCTGACCTAAGCGCTTACGAAGGTGGGGTTGTGGAGCCACGAAAAATTCTATCCAAAGGTAAGCAATTGATTGTATCCATTAAAAAAAAAAAAAGAATTTTTTTACATATATATCCATGTTATATTTCATTTTTGTTAAAATATTCATGTAAAAACTATCTTTACATAAAAATCCCTCAAAATTTTCTACTTTGTGTATTGGTGTCCCTGTGATCAATTTTTGGTGTCCCTGTAAAAGTCTTATTTGAACCGTTAAAAATGACTGAAAAACTCAAAATACTCATTTTTCATCTTTTTGTTTAATGTCTAAAACAATAAACTGTGTATTTACATCATAAATGGCTCTTATCTAAGCAAACAGTGATTATGATTTATTTTTTTTATCACAAGAAGATGAAAATGAAGACAATGGTGATTCCGGTTTGGGACAAGAGAGAGATGAAGTGATTCATTTAGGGTTAAGGTTTATCTGGTTGAAGTGAAAAAAAAGGAGATAGAAAAATATCTGATTTACGACAAGGGTAAATAAGTAAATGCATGCATCAGGGTTACCCAAGTAGTAGTCAATGTTGACATCATGTAACAGATGCACAATTTATAAAATTTTAAAGGATATTTATGCAAGGATGTCTTTTATAGGGGTATTTTGATATAAAAAAATATATAACATGTATATATATGGAAAAAAAACCCTAATTAATATGTATATGTGTTAATAACCCTGTCTAGATGTACCTAGACCGGGAAAACGTCGCCATCTCAAACGACGACCTTGGTCTGGTCCTTATCAACATCCTTTTTGTGGGTCGACTGTCAAGAATGAGGTTTGCACGTGTGACCATATTTACAGTATGTTTTTTATATTTATTAGGACACCATTTTCTACGCTTTTTATGTGGATTATTCTTGTGAATGAAGGGACAACATTTTCTACCCCTTTTTGGACATCTTCCTAGTGGGTTCTTTGTTTGGAGAGTGGACGCCAGTTCACTGATTCGAATCAATTTTAAAATTTTGTTTCTAGGAAGATTAGATTATATTTGTTAGGATGATTTGATGGTAGGGTGAATATGTTGGGATAGAATAGTTTATTTTATCATTTATATACACATGTTAACCCTTTTAGGAGATCAGTTGGAACAGTTAAAACGTACGCACAAAATCGATATAACTTAGTTAAATCGATCCTTGTAAAATCGATTAGTTGCTATGCATGATTAATAATTTGAGTCGTCGTGTTAAATTTCTATAAGTTTATAGGAGATATTCAAGAAATTTTTCATTTACTTAACGGAGGTCATTCAAATAATATTTCAATAAGTTCCTATAAACTATAAAAAAATCCCGACAAAAATTCTGTTACCTTCTCTAAGGAAGTTTCCAGGGGTGGCCTAATCATTATGGCGTGAGAGTCTCGGGGCCTCTGGGAGCTTGTTTGAATTAGAACCCTTTTCAAATCCTCAAGCCACCTATGGGTTATATTTTTCATGTTTTCTCCTACTATGTTTTAGATCTTCTCTTCTATGTATCACATTCGACCCAAAGTTCATCGATTAATATAATCAAGGGAGATAAAAAAAAAAAAAAAACTCTATCAAGTTCAACGGTACAAAAATGACTCATCCTACTTTAGCAATCTCATCCCACCTCTCGTCAGGCTTTCTTCTTCACTGCATTGTAACCCTTCCACCACCCCTGACAGCCAATCATCGCAGACACAATTGTCTGCTGTCAGCCAGTCATCACCTGATTAGGCTTTTTTCTTCACCGCATCGTGACTCTTTCACCACCGCCTAGAGCTAATCACCATGAACGCAACAGTTCAACCAGTCACCACCCTCAACATCCATCACCAATGACGTTGCGAACAATGTTTGATTGTGTGTATATTTTCATTTTCTGTTGACTACTTCAAATGCTCGATGAAATGCCAAAAAGAGACTGCGGGTTATTTGTTGTTCCATTTATATTTGCTTGAAATGTGTTTGTGCATTTTCATTCGATGTTTTTGGGCAATTGGATTCATTGTGGACTTCCGACGTGCATATAGCGTGCAATGTGGTTTTTTTTGTATGGCCTAAAATCTTTTGAAACCTAATTGTGGATTACCTCCTCCTCTCCTCGCCCATGACCACATCCTTATCCGCCATCACCTCTGTCTTGGGGATCTCGCGCATGCCCTCCCCTGACGTGCTTGGCTTTGCCTCTTTCGCATCTCTCCCGCTCTCACTCTAAGCTCTTCGATTTAACATGAACAGTTTGTTATGGGATTAGACTATAATAGGGTGAAAATATAATAATAAATTCAAAAAAATAAAATACTGAAATAATAGAGAAAATGAGTGAGAGATGAATCAATGGACGAAATCCGCTGTGACGCTTAAAGTGTTATTTAGATTCTCCAGTTACAGAAGTCGCAGATTGAACTACCCCCAAGATATAGAAAGATTGCATCTGCACGTAGAATAGTTCTTAACATTATGATAAATCCGTGTTGTGCAACTCCACAAGAATCTCAGTTTACTCGTTCATGGATTGTGTACCAAATCCAAATTCCCAATACACGTACACGTTGCATGAATTCCCCTATTTATTATTATCAACAATCCGACGGATCTTTAAATAGTTGGCAACACGAACAACAAACCGATCTGGTCGGTCGGAGCTGACCTAAGCGCTTACGAAGGTGGGGATGTGGAGCCTCGAAACATTCCCTCCAAAGGTACGCAAGTGACCATATCCATTAATTAATAGGATTCTTTTATATACATATATATCCATCTATGCTCAATTTTATTTTTGTCAAAATACTCTCGAAAGAACTATCTTTGTATAAAAACCCCTCTAGATTTCATAAATTGCGTTTTAGTGTCTTTGGGGTCTTCCGTGGACTGGGGTTAAATATTAATATTGTGCATTTACACACAAATGTCTGAAGGTAATAATGATTCTGATTTGGAAAAAGAGAGATAAAACAATTTATTTATGATTAGAGTTTATCTGGTTCAAATAGAGAAAAGAGAGATAATAAATATATGACTTACAACAAAAGAAAATTAAATGCACGAAAAGGTTACCCAAGTAGTAATCCACGTTAACATCATTCAATGAAGGGGCACCGATGCAAAACTTATAAAAATTTACAGGGCAATTCTACAAGGATGATTTTTATAGGAGAATTTTGACAAAAATAAAATATGACAGGTATACATACGCAAGCAACCCCTAATTAAGATGAATGTGTTAATAACCCTGTCTAGATATACCTAGACCGGGCTGCGTCGCCTTGTCTAAACAATGACCTTGGTGTGGTCTTTGTTAACATCCTTTTTGTGAGTCTGACTGCCATCTGAGGATGTTTGCACGTGTGACCATATTATAAAATATTTTTATTTATTAGGACACCATTTTCTACGCTTTTAATGTAGATGATTCTTGCGAATGAAGGAAGCGACAACATTTTCTACCCCTTTTTTGAGATCAGCTTCCTAGTGGCTTCTCTGTTTAGGAGAGTGGACGCCAGTTCAACTTATTCCAATCAATTTTAACATATAATTTTTAGGAAGATTAGATTAATTAGATTTGTTAGGATGATTCGATGGTAGGATATATGTAACTCGTTAGGATAGAATAATTTATTTTATTATTTATACACATGTTAACCTTGTTAAAACGTATAAAATGGAAAAATCGATATACCTCAATGTAAACTTAGCTAAATCGGTATAAATCCTTGTAAAATCGATTAATCGCTATAGATTCTTGAAAAAACATGAATCATGCATGGTTAACAATTTTAATCCCTGTGTTAAATTTCAGTCAGTTTATAAAAAATATTCGATAAATATTTTGTTTATATAACAGATGTCATCCAAACATGCTTTCTTCTTCACTGCATCGTGACCCTTTCACCACCGCCTAGAGCTAATCACCGTGAACGCAACGGTTCAGCTGGTCACCACCCACGACATCCATCACCAACAACACTGCGAACAATGTTTGATTGTGTATGCATTTTCATTTTTCTATTGACAACTTCAAATGCTCGATGAAATGCCAAAAAGAAGGTTGCGGGTTATTTGCTTGAAATGTGTTTGTGCATCTCCACTTGATGTTTTGGCATTTGGATTCATTTTGGACTTCCGAGTTCCGACATGCATAGAATGTGCAATAATGTGATTTTTTTAAAAATAAATTTGTATTTGTATGGCCTAAAATCTTTTGAAACCTAATTGTGGACGTGCTTGGCTTTGCCTCTTCCGCATCTCTCCCGCTCTTACTCTAAGCCCTTTGATTTAACATGAACAACCTCATCAGGGACCGGCTTTGCTTCTCTACCGCTCGTTGTATAACGACGTTCCATCGCGTTCCGATCACCGTCACCACCTCCTTGGATCCCACTGTCCTCCCTTTCCGAATTTGAAAGGGAGGATGGTTGGATCATGGGAGAATCAGTGAAGTTTAAACATTTTGGTGGGGTTGAACTGCTGTGAGGGTTAAGAGTTTAATCAGCTGTGACGACGGTACGGACTAAAATAATATATTTTTTAATAATAATACATGGACTTGTAGTAATTAATCAATTATACAAGGACCTATATACGGCTATACCAATATCCCAAAATTAAAATAAAATAAATAAATTCTAAGATGTGTTTTTGAGAAAAAAACACAAAAAAAGAGTTGATAGGTCCAATACATTCATTAGAGAAGTAGGATTACATATCAAAAACGAGAGAAAACAGATAATAAAAACAAAAAAGAGAATTTTAAGACATGTTAAAAAAATAAAAAATCAAATCAAATTGTGTAAAATAGTTATTAACAATTTTAAATTATACAAATTCATATTAAGAATATTTATTCAATAAATTGAGATGTCACAATTTGTTATGCTGTAATTATGTAACTATTAAATCTTATCCAGAATTGAAAATAATCAACGATCAAGATCTGTTAAATTAATACATACATATATTAAGAATAACTCAAAATAGACATTGATAAGATATAAATTGTTATTAGAAAATTATTGATACCTTTAATTTATTTGATTCATTCCAATAAAATCTTCAAAATTAGATAAAATTCATTTGAGAGCGTACTCCATCTTTCCCAACAACAGTTAAAAATAAATACATGACCAAGTTAAAACCGTTTAAATACTTTTGATATATATATATACTTTTGACATATATAGATTATTGAAGAATTTCAAAATATTATTATTCTCTTTTTTTTTTTCTTGCATCATATTGTACTGTCTGCAGTCTTGTCTCGGTTGCAACTGTCCGGATTTCCCGGGATCTGTCGCGCTGATCCTGCCCGGATTTCCCAGGATCTGCTGGGACAGCTCCTGCCAGCCTGTCTCGAGCTGTCCGACCCGGGCGCTCCCAGCGTCCTACCCGGGTCCTCCCAGCGTCCTACCCGGGTCCTCCCAGCATCCGACCCGGGCACTCCCAGCATTCGACCGGGATCCGCGAACCCGGCCCAGAGACCCGGATCCGCGAACCCGGCCCGCTCCTCCGGCCGCCCTCTGCCGCCTCCGGCCGCCCTCTGCCGCCTCCGGCCGCCCTCTGCCGCCTCCGGCCGCCTCCTTGAGACTTCAAATCACTAAATCGGTCATAACTTCCTCTCTGGAAGTCCGATTAAGGTGTTCCAGGAGTCCATTTTGCTCGATTTTTCGTTCTCTATGCATCTGTGTGATTCTTTTCTTCATCCGAGATCTCTACGATCCTCCTCGCAGATTTGCACACCTTCGCGCATCTCCTTGCGGCATCGACCGCTCTCGCGCTCTTCGTGCAATCTCGCTACTTCTCTTGCTCCCTCTACGCATGTCTTCTTCTATGTGCGCTCTTTCTCTTTTTCACAGATTTGCACACCTCCGCGCATCTCCTTGCGGCATCGACCGCTCTCGCGCTCTTCGTGCAATCTCGCTACTTCTCTTGCTCCCTCTACGCATGTCTTCTTCTATGTGCGCTCTTTCTCTTTTCACAGCATTGCGACCACCACACGCGCCTATGCAGAGCCCTTACCGTGCCTTTGTTGCACCCCTGCCGCGCCTGCACGTGCCCCTGCTGCTTCTGCACGTGCTGTCGCCAGCCTTCGCCACCTTCTCATTTTTGTCCAAACTCTAAGGGTTCTACCTTTCAGAGTTTGGGAGGGGGTGTTAAAGAATCATTATTAGGATAATATTATATCTTTATTGTCATTATTGTGATATTATTAGTTTCCTAGTTTTCCTAGATTCCTTATCTGTATTTTAGGGTTTCCTCTGTGTATCTATAAATAGAGCCCTTTGGCTCCTCTAATATAATAATAATAATTTCCTTTTTTTTATTCTAACATATACAAATTCATATTAAGAATATTTATTCAATAGATTCAGATGTCACAATTTGTTATGCTGTAATTATGTAACTATTAAATCTTATCCAGAATTGAAAATAATCAACGATCAAGATCTGTTAAATTAATACATACATATATTAAGAATAACTCAAAATAGACATTGATAAGATATAAATTGTTATTACAAAATTATTGATACCTTTAATTTATTTGATTCATTCCAATAAAATCTTCAAAATTAGATAAAATTCATTCGAGAGCGTACTCCATCTTTCCCAACAACAGTTAAAAATAAATACATGACGAAGTGAAAACGGTTTAAATACTTTTGATATATATATATACTTATGACATATATAGATTTTTGAGGAATTTCAAAATATTATTATTCTTTTTTTTTTTTTTTTTTTTGCATCATATTGTACTGTCTGCAGTCTTGTCAATAATATATACACAGACACACACTTAATTAGATGAAGAATGTGAATTTTTGTTTTTTGGTAAATGAAAGAAAATTTTCAAAATGCTTGTGGTCTCCACGTAGGGTTGATATTAATTAACATTATCATTTTATTGGTTGTATCTGATTCATTGGCCTTCCGAATTTGGCATCCCATGACAATACAGATTTAACATCACCCATGAATTTATGGGAAAAATGATATAAATCATAGAAAAACTAGTTAAATCAATTTTAATCCATGTAAAATTATAAAATCGCTACATATATCTATATTATTAGAAAAATATTGTTTCAGTCTTTATCGTCACCCCAACTAACCAGGTACATGGTTAACTCTAACTATACACATTAAAAGTTACCAGAATATCCTAACTTTTTATTTTCAAAAACTTTCAATATAGCCTTGAAACTTATGAAAATAGGTATATATGTCCAAGTCTCTATCTTGTTAGACAATCTTTATTTTAGTTCATACCATAACAGAAACTAACCAAATTTGTAGTTGACTCTAACCATTCATGATAAATTACTATAATATCATTTTAAAATTTATTTGATAAACTATTATAATACACTAATTAGATTTGTAATTGACTTTAAGATAATTTATTAATTTTACAGGGTTTTTTTTATTTTCATAAGTTTTTAGAGAGTTATATTGATTTTTTTTATACCATTAGTGAGTATATGATAACAGGAGAATATTTAGGAAAAGATAAAGGCATTTTTGGCATCAAAAGGACTAAATCGGATTTTTCATATTTTGTAGGGACTTATTATAATGTATTTATTGGAGCATTTTATTCCGGAACTAAATTCATTAACTATATATACTTTTTGAGAGCCTGTGACGATTTTCTAATTTTACAGAGACTAAAACTGATTTAGGTAATTTTATATGATGCAAGATTAACAGACAATTATATTGTTATAAAAATTGTGATCAGAGGAGGTTTGTATGACTTGAGTTCTCGAGAAGGTTAAAATTTCACAAAGACAGAAGAGGTTAATACGTTGCGAGAAAATCAATAATTGGTTTAGGCTGTGTTTGGATCTGAGGTTGAAACGCTTAGATTCTTAGAATCTTGTGTTTCAAACTTAATTTTTGAAAAACATTGTTTTATTAGATTTTTAACCGTAAGATTTTTTTTATCTAAAAAAAGAAAATGGTGGTTTAAAAAGCTAAACTCTGAAAATGTGTTTAAATTTGAGTTTGAATTACTATTATTTTTCCTTATTTTTTGGAACGAGACGTAAGCATTTGCCTTAATTTTATTCAAATAAAGGAGATACCCAAAACATGAAATATTACAAGAGATACGCATACAAGAACACATTAGAAAGAGAAAAGTAGAAGAGATATCTACTCCCTTCCCTAATCACATATCTCTTGATAAACAACATAGCTTACTTTTCCATACAGAGCAAACCCCTTCGAACCGAGACACTTCTCGCTCCCGCACAACACCTGCCCCAATCCTTTATTGCGTGCATGACCATCTCCCATATATTCTCCATATACATTGATGTCCCCCTAAAAATCAGATGGTTTTTAGCTATCCATAAAGCCCAAGCTACCTAAACTTTGAGTTTGAAAAATTTAATTTTTCAAACGCAGGATCTATCTAAACTCATATCCAAACATACTTTAGTTTGATACAGGTCATGATCATTTGTGTGGATCACTGTACTTTCCATTTCATTCAACATTAAATTTTGATAATAAGCTGAGGAAATCGACATGATTTTGTCTCATGGACTAGTACTCACTAATGGGTATACATTGGTTTCTGATCTGTATTTTGATCTAGAGCTTGTAATGAGTAATACATGAATGGTCTCTGTTACTTCATCTGGGAATTATCTTAAATGTCAAAAAAAAAACGTTAGACTCAATCATTACAATCCAAAACTCAAACAACAAATGCTATCATTTTTTAAAATTAGTAAACATCATTTAATAAAGTAAATATTTTAATGAATAAATTTATCTTAATGAAATAAACGTTTTGATAAATAAAGTAAATATAGTATATTGCTTCACTGTATTTTAGATTGTAAAAAAATTGAGTGTAATAGTGCCCATCTCAATATATTTCCCTCACAAATGAATTGTGACTAGGTGTGGGCTGAAGGCCCTTACGACCAAAATGCATTAGCCCAATTTTGTGCATTCATCACTCATCTTTTGATTCGACATGATCCATTAATTGTTTTGATGTTTATTATTTAATCTCAATCATTAATTTAATGTTCTTACTCACACAATTTCCATCACTATATATGAACAAAAAGATAGGTATTTTTAAAAAATAAAAAGACTTGACATACTTTTGTGTAATTTTTAACTCTCTCTCATTATATTTAAAACTTTTTATAAATAGAATAAAAAGGACAAAAAAACAAAAGAAATTCCTGTTTTGTGTTAGAGCTTCTGCAATTTCTTCTTCTTCCTCCCTCTCTGCAATTTTTTTTTTTCTTCTCTTCTCTCAACAGCCACCTCTCAACAACCAAACCCTCTCTTTTTCAATCCGTTGTAAAACAGCCCACGCTCCTCCTCAAAACAGCCAACTCCTCTCTCCAAATAAAACAACCAAGTCTCCTCTCTCTATTAATAAACAAAAACCCTTTCTTTCAATCCCCTCTCTCACACAAATGATCTAAGTGTGTTCACCATCCTCATTTTGTTATGAATAATAAAGTGCATGGTGGATTTTGTGAGTGATAGTGTAAGCTTATAGTTGTCGAGTGTGTGAGAAGGATTAGTAAAAGTGATTGATGACTTGTCCGTGTATAAGATAAAAATAGATGGAGGTGTATATATGACGGTCCGGAGGGAAGTGGAGTGTATAAAGTGATGGGAGGCATGGATGTGTTAGATATATGTAATAATGAAATAGAGGGAGTGAAAAGATACGTTAAAAAAATGATAACAAGATAATAATAATAATAATAATAATAATAATAATAATAATAAATAAATAAACCAGATAATTGAGTGGAACAGAGAATGAAAAGAGAGATAAATTTATGTAAATGCATGATATATTTGGATGTAGAAATGTAGTGTTTAATTATTCTGATAAAAAAATGATGTATTTATGACAAGTATTGAACTAATTTGAATATCACTTAAGATAAATAAATTAAGCCTAAGCCAATTTAAAATGAGGTATCTACACTGACGACGGTCTCGCTCGTGCTGATGACGGTGGGGGTCATCATGTGGGGGGAGAGGCGGAAGACTGCTAGGGGGATGTTGATGGCGGTCGAGAACCTACAGGTTTTTTTTGTTTTCATCGACCGAGATTTTGTCTATTTAATACATATATGTAGATACCCCACGTGTCTAACTCTTTTCAGAACCTATAGGTTTTTCTTCTATTTCTATCGAGTGAGCCATTGTCTAAGAAATACAAATATGTATGCACCCCACGTGTCTAAGACTCTAACCTTCTTTCAGAGCTTACATATTTTCTTTTTTCCATCGATTAGGTCATTGTCTAGGAAATACAAATATGTAAACATCCCATGTGTACTTTTTCTAGAACCGATAGTTTTTTTTCTCTTGTTTCCATCAACTAGGTTATTGTCTAGAAAATATAAATATGTAGGTACCCTATGTGTCTAACTTCTTCCAGAACCTATAGGTTTTTTTCCTGTTTCCGTCGATTGGGCTATTGTCTAGGAAATACAAATATATGTAGACACCACATACTTATTCCAGAACCTACAAATTTTTTTTTATTGACCAAGACTTTGTCTATATAATACAATATGTAGACACCAAATATGTTTAACTCCTTCCAGTATCTACGGGTTCATTATTCTGTTGCCTTAGACATCAAGATTGTCGGCACTTGGCAAAGTGGATACTAGTCGACATATTATGTGTCTAACCTTCGTTCCATAACCTACAGGTTGTTAATCCATTACCGTCGGCAACATGTGTGTCTTCATTTATAATATCCGTCGACAATTAGTGTGTCTATACGTCTAGAAATGTATGTATTTCTTGAACTAGGGCATCACAAATTAACTCAATGGACACGATGATTTTCATCGGTTGCCGGAGGGGGTGCAAACATTGGGTCTTGGCTAGACCGTTGAGGAACTCGACCACAATCGACGATGGTGAACGATAAACGTGGGTGAACGAATGAATGCAAGAGAGAGAAAAGGCGGGCTGAGGAAGTTATTGGGTGGTGGGCTTAATCAATCCAAGGATTTAGGGTGGTGGCAACTATTGGGTGGTGGCCTTAGTGATTTTAATGGGTAATGAAATGGCAAGTTTTTTTTTGTAAATAAAGGTGATGAATTCTAAAATTGGGGTGGTGGGCTTATCGCTGCCCTTTCTCCATTATTCATATGGTTCCATATTTTAGGAACCACAGAAATAATTTCAGTGCAATAACTGCGCCAAGTGCTATTTTTACCCAAGGCTTTGCTACTTCGGGTCTTTTAACGGAAATGCATCAATCCATAAACCAATATCCTTGGAAGGAAAATTTGGTCTTTCTTTCTTTTGTTTTTTTGGGGGTTTACTATTAGCCCTCTCAAATACTGACATTTATATTGAACCACTTTAAAGAGTTTTTTTTTCCAGTGTTTTAAAATTCGAAATTGACTCGATCAGTTTTTTTTTTTTTTTTTTGAAACTGGTAGACTAAAGTTACCCCGATTGTATTAAATCGTATAACTTTGGGCTGAAATAGATACAAGAAGATGAAGAAGACAGAAATAACATAGAGTTAAGGAAGAAAAAGTGTCCGTCTTGCAGGTGAATAGAAGAGATGTCTATTACACCCTGCCCGGTTCTCCTCCATCCTCTAAACCGTGATACGTAGTCCATCCATATCCAGTTCCATCCTCTTGGCACCACCGAGCCCTCATCCCCACGCACATGCTAGGCTTGAGAACGAGTCCCATAAGTTGTCGAAATAATAACGCTGACCACGGAACTGACTCAGTCAGTTGACCGGTTGAATTTTCATCCAATCTGAATTTCGATCTAGTTTATTTTTAAAAACATCAATAAAAATAATCGGTTAAAAAAAAATCAATCCATCTATTGAGCAGTGGATTTTTAGAATTAATATGTGATTGATTAAATCGATAGATTCTCCATTACTAAGATATAAACTATTCAAGGATAACTTTTATATAGTTAACTATAACTGTGAAATAATCCATTTGGTGACTCTATTCGCACTCCATAAATCAGTGTGCACCCCGTGAGGTAGTGATATATATAAAAGATATACATTTTTGTCAAAACATATACTTCATTAAATAAGGTTTACTATTTAAAAAAAAATTAAAACACATGTGTGACATTTTGCGGGATTGCATAACTAAAAACTCAAAAGGGGTGTGCAAATTAATTTGAGGGTGCAAATAAATCCACCAATCGAATTCACAGTGTCCTTCCTTCCCTTCCATGCTCTTCGGTACAAATACCCCTTCTTTTATATTCCATTATCTTATGTGAGCCTGTCAATTATCTGAAAAAATATCTGCATCTGATATGAATCTGAATAAAATTATTCATTCACATCTCAAAATTTTCTGATTAGATATGAACACGCTTGTATCCGATCAAAACAATATCCGTATCCTATAGATTATTGTAATATTTTTTTATTAATATAATATTAAGATTTTTTTTAATCTTTGGATGAAAATCCAAAGGTTCAAACTCATTCATTCATTAAAGGAACACACACAAAGATAAAGGTTTATTTTTTCAACCCGATAAAAATTTAGGGGTCTGCATTCACTCATCCATTAAGCAACACGCACAAAGTTAGGGTTCAAAAACAAAATAAACGAAAAAAATTGAGTCGTGTGTTCTCAAGCATCTCTCTCTGCGGCTCTCTCAACTCTCACAGGCTTCCCGACTTTCACCAGCGTTGCTCTCTCTCTCTCTCTCTCTCTCTCTCTACAGAATCCCCCAATCGATCTGTTCGATCTAGGGTTTCTTACGCTCGGCTGCTCGATCTGTTCGATCCGAGGCTCTCCGGTTCTGGATATCGCGGTTTTCACGTAGGAGATCTGAAGATCCGGAGCTTGTTCTGCTCCAATAATTCGGTGAGGGTAAGGAGATCTTGCGGTTTATGGGTTTGATCTGTTTTGATGTTGTGTTTTAGTTTTTTTTTTTTCACGGTTATGGTTGAGTTGCTATTGTGATCTGTCTGAATGAGCGGGTTTGGTGAGGTTGTGAGGGTTGAACGATCTCTCTGTGTGAATATGGAGTTTGAGTTAATCAAGCATTCTTTTTGCGTGTGATTGGGGTGGTTTATTCTCTAGCTTAAAAATGAAAATTTCAGTTTTTATTTGAATCCGAAATGAAAATGTTTCATCCTTGCTGAATGTTCGGATCATAGACTATGTGCAGGACAACATGTGCGGTGGGGTCCGTGCATGGCATATGCAGTCTACCGAACATGCGGTCGCACATAGAGTAAGGCAGCCATTCGAACCCGTTTGAACTGAACTTTGAGTGTCCTCTGTACATTTGAATTATTGTTCGAATGATTATGAACGGTTTGTTGCCATTCGAATTATTGTTCGAATGGCAATTCATAATTAGAGGGAGTTTTTACCTTTCAAAGTCAGATTGAACTGAACTTCGAACGCCCTCTGAATGTTTGAATTCAATTCGAACTTGGGCGGCATATGTGCCACACATGGGGGATATGTGCTCCCTGGGGTGCATAAGTGCGGCTGCACTTCGAACTATAGTTCGGATATTTTGGATAGTTATCCAAATGTTCGGATCGGATATAGATACATGATTTTGAATATTTGTCGGATATTGGATACGGATAATATTTTGAATGTTTAGTTCGGATAGGGATGTGGACAGATTCGCTCCGTTGACAGGTAAGTTAGCGTTTGTATGTTTTTATGCTCTAGTTGGGGAATTCAATATTCTCTCCTTCAGCCTTCTTTTGATATTATTATATTTTAGAGATCCCTCTCATTAATTGTACAATCAATATAAAGTAAACTCAAATAATTACCCAGATAGGGTACTTTTCACTTCAAATGAGAACTTATTCATTTTCTGGCGTCCTTTTTGTTTTTGCTATGCTAAAATAAAACAAAGAACAACCACCAATTAGGCTTCTTTGTTCAAGGGGCATCATTTTTTATATGAACGCTCCAATCTCCTTACAAAATAAAAAATCATGGGTTTTACGGCAAAGACAACCGAGGCTCATACAGTCGAAGATCAAATTATGCCCCTCCCCAACTTCACTTCACACAGACTCTTTACACCCCCAACACACAATTGGGGGTTGCAGAGGTTACAGAAACCTAAACAGGTAAAGAAAACCTAGACTGGACACGCATCAACTGGATCCATCAAATCAGAAAGATCCACTACCAAAGACTAGCATTTCATTTCCACGAATCACAGGAAGAAGAGCCAAATCACACGCCAACACAACCGCATTTCACCAACAAAGAACCACCAAAACAACACCTCTGACAAAGGAACCTCTACCGCAGACATCCAAAAAAAAAAAAAAAACTTTACTTTCCCACGAAATCAGAGAGGCTTAAGGTATGATGGATTGAAACAAAACTAGGTCAAGACCTAAAGAGAGAAGCGTCTAGTTTTGACCTTCTTCGATCTCTGATTGTCTTTCAAATCTTAAACAATGAACGAGTAGAAGAAGAAGGAACGACAAGAAACCTCGGAGAGAGAGAGATAGTTGAAGAGGAGGTTGTGAAGGTCTGTAAGAGTTGAAGATGGATAGATAGAGAGAGAGAGAATGATCGAAGAGAAGACACAAGGGGCATAAATGGAATATAAAAGAAGGGGTATTCATAGGAAAGAGCATGGAAGGGCACAATGGAAACGACGTCGTGAATTCAGATGGGTGCATTTATTTGCACCCCTCAAATTTCACTTTATATTTTATTGGACAACAAATGGGATCTCTAAAATATAATAAAATCAAAAGAAGGCTAAAGGAAAGAATGCTGAATGTCTCAACTAGAGCATAAAAACATACAAACACTAACTCAAAAACCTCAAATTTTACTTTATATCTGGGTAATTATTTTAGTTCAGTTTATTTTGATTGTACAACAAATGCGAGGGATCTCTAAAATATAATAAAATCAAAAGAAGGCTAAAGGAAAGAATGCTGAATGCCCCAACTAGAGCATGAAAACATACAAACACTAACTAGGGCTAGTGTGCATACTGTATAATTATTTAATGAAATTGATCAACTATCTCGTCCCTCCAAACCATCACCACAAGGAAAAAATACAATTTATTCGGTTAGGAGGATATTTTGGGTGGCCAAGTTAAGCTTAATTATCTGTTTAGTTGATGAATGGTTTTAGGGGGGTTGACACTTCCATTTAGTAAAACTAAGATTTGTATATCGAGTTGTGGGTTTTGCTCAATTTATTCGTTTTTAAGTTGGAACTGTTCTGGTCCATGCTGAGATTGGAATCAAGATCAATTTCCTTTTTTTCATCCTTGGATATATGGTTTTTACTAATTATATTCCCATATCTTGGTTGATTGGAGATGATTTGTGCTTTTTTTTGACATACAGTACGTTTGTTATTTGATTATGAATTGTCGTGAGAGAATGTTGCTTCTCCCTTGAGTTTTTTTTATTATGTCCATTTGATTTTGACTATCTTGTCATTGTCTCTTTTACAGAGTGGGAATTGGTTTAATAAAAAAACAGACTGCCATAACACCACAGATCAAATCACAAAGCTAAGCGGGAGGGACTTCTTCTTGGATAAGGGATCGAGACCATGATCCCTTGAACCTCTCAATGTCCGGGTCACTAAATGTATTTCTTCTCTTCTTGGCTTATTTGAAATAGTAAAATGATTGGTTATTTTGCAGTGTACTGTTTTGGATTGAACTTGATTTGAATGTGCAATGTGTTTATACTCTCAGACTTATAAAATTGGGTGTATTCTTTACTGAAGTACCCTATTTACTTGCCAGTTCTTCTGGAGGATCGGTCATTGATATCAATTCTATCAGGATCTCTATCTCTTTACTATATCTGCTCGGCCATGTTGTAGGAATAAATTAAATTTGTCACTGGAACCTCTATAATTATTCTAAGGGTTGGCACCAATTTTTAGAACTGTGGATGACACCAATTTGTAGAATATTAAGTAGGCTGAGGCCTGGATTAAAAATGGATTCTCTTCATGTGCTTGACCTGACTTTGTCGTGTCTTTCATTGCTCATAATCAAGCATGCCTTGTTCCAGTTTTGTCAAGCTGAAGCTTTAATCATTATAAAAGGGTTTGTCTATGCCAAGGTTCTTGGTCCTATGTGTTTTTGAAGTAAATTCATAGAATGTCAAAATCCCATTTGTTCCCGTGGGAGTCACAAAAATTTTCAGAAAAAAAACTAATCCCTTTTTTAATCTGGTTCCAAGTCTTATATCACTTCTTGATGGTCTTTGTGTATAATCAACAGATTTATTTATGTTCATTTCTGGACAATTGACCAAAACATGTAATTTTCCCTCTCATGGCTGCATTTTGGAAAAAAAAAAGAGAGAAAATCAACGTGCCTTTCTTATTATTCCTGGATATGTTTTTTTATTGGTAACCTATTTGCGTTTCTATTCTAGTTTAGTTAGTAGTACATTCTATGTTAGCTCCTGAATAACATGAGAACTTGCTGGTTGCAGTCAACCCTTAATGGGTCAACATCAAATCTTGCAGACTCCACAGGACGACCCTTTGCATCACCTTTTTCAGCCCAGTCAGCAACTGCTCCTGGATTCCAGTACTCTGGTCTGCCAGAATTTTTCAGATTTTAATTATAGATTTTAGTAGAATGCATGTATACGAAGGAAATCATTCCATATGAACTTTTTATTCATCAGGAGCTATGCAAGGACTGCATAACATTCATGGGAGCTTCAATGTACCAAATATGCCCAGTTCATTTGCATCAAGAAATTCTACTGTTGGTGGTGTTCCATCAACTGGGGTACAACAGCCTGGGGGAAGTATTTCTAGTGGACGATTTGCATCAAATTATGCTCTTTCTCAGGTATTCTTTCAAATTTAATGCATCTTGTTTCATGAGAGTATGACAAAGTCTCCATGTCTCTATCCCTCTTTTGGTACCCTTTTTGTTTTGGTGATCCTTACTAGGAGTTTTAAAAATAATAAATTTATTGGGATGTTAAAAAGTAGTAAACAAGGCTTTCAATTAAATTTATGAGAAAACAATAATAATTGTTACGGGCTGTTGGACGCTATATTTCAAAACAAGAAAGAGCCTGCCTCTGTCAGCACTTTCCTTTGGTCATTGAAGACGCGTCTGGCCTGAGCTTGACATGGCTAATACGGTACTTGAATGGCCGATAATATTTGATGATCAAATTAATGTGACAAACAAAAGTTGATTAATGTGGGAAAGAAAGTTGTTTGTGTGTTGTTGGTATTTGATATTTTCTAAAAAAAGTTTTGCTTTTCAGATGTTTCTCACTTCTCAGATAATCTATGCCCCTGTTTGGGTAGCAAAATAAGGTATTCCGGAATAGATAATCATTTCAATATAGATAACTATAACATTGGAATAAACCAATGTCTGTGTTGTTGCGCTTTAAGTTATTCTCGTTGGGAAACGTAATAATGATGGTTTTGTTGTTTGGTTGACCATGGATAAGTTGTGGATAAAAAATGAATGAAACGTGGATAAGAATTTATAAGATAGAAGGGGAATAAGATGTGAATAAGAGGGAATCAATCTTCAAAAAAAAAAAAGCACATCATATATCATACCTGATGTCTTGGAAGTTCAAATTTGTTTTGTTTGCCATTCAAACAATTGACCCTGCACTGTTTAGAGATTTGTGCTTGTTGTTTTGGGGAGTTGTAAGATTGAACAATATATATAATGCAGTATGATTAAAATGTTAAGTTTAAATCACAGAACTAAATGTATTACTTTGATCTTATTGTTGATGAACATGTTGATTCATTCTTATGTTTATTTATTTGTCCGCAGATATCTCATGGAAGCACACATGGACATTCTGGTGTCACTAATAGGGGAGGTATAAGTGTTGTTGGAAACCCTGCATTTAGTAGTAGCATGAATGGTGTTGGTGGGTCTATTCCGGGGATTCCTCAGAGTTCTGCTGCCGCTGGAAACCGAAGTTCTGTACATGGACTAGGTGTGTCGCCAATTCTGAGCAATGCTGGTCCAAGACTTACTAACTCTATGGGAGGCATTGTTGGTGGGAATAACATTGGAAGGAGCATAGGCTCTGGAGGATTATCCATTCCTGGTCTTGCATCACGCATGAATAGTGGACCTGGCAGTCTTAGTGTACAAGGACCCAACAGATTGATAAGTGGTGTGCTTCAACAAGGTAGCAACTCACTGTTCATATGTAATTATCCAATAATTTTGCAAATAGGACTGGCTCTTATCTACCACCTGTTGGCTATCTTTAATCAGCAGCACCACAGATGATTAGTATGCTTGGAAATTCTTATCCCAGTTCTGGAGGACCATTATCTCAAAACCAAGTCCAGGGCGGCACTAATCCATTAAACTCCATGGGGATGTTAAGTGACATGAACTCCAATGATAACTCGCCGTTTGACATGAATGATTTTCCTCAGCTGACTGGGCGTCCAAATTCTGCAGGAGGGCCTCAAGGACAACTGGGTAGTTGTTTGAACTAGCTATTATCTGTTCAGAAATGCTTAGCACCCTCTTTGATTTTTTGACCATAGGGACCCAGAACTGGGGCCACTTTGTTAAGTTGTTATAGGATCTTTAATATTTGGATCATTCACAACCCTGGATTTCTTTGGGTTGCTAATTGCCTTGTGTGTTTAAAACTTCTAACTATTTAATGTGTTTCTTTTGTGCACTCTTCTTGTTATTGAACACTGGTTCCACTAATTATAGGTTCTCTTCGAAAGCAAGGCGTTGGTGTAAGTTCTATGGTCCAACAGAACCAGGAGTTCAGCATACTAAATGAAGACTTTCCTGATTTGCCTGGGAGGAAAGGTGCGCCACTTTATTTTTTCTGTGTTAACATATCTCTGATGAATTTTGTTGGCAAAGTTGACTTCTACTTCAATTTCATTTATTTGGCTTGTAAGTGTTTTGGGGCCCTATACTCTGGGAACAGTTCATAGAAGTTTCTCAGCTCTTTCCCCTTTTTGTATGCACATGCAATCCTGCATGTATTCATGTGTGAGTTCATTCATGCATGCATGAATGGTTTGGGCGTGTACAGCTTATTCTCATGCATGCGTGTTCACATAAATATCTATGTGTATGTTTAGAATATTTCAAGGCTGACATAACTTGTAATCTTTCTTCAGGTGGAAATTCTGATTTTGCGATGGATATGCTTCAAAAAGAGCAACTCCATGATGACTCAGTATCTATGATGCAGACACAGCACTTTCCTGTGAGGCCAATCTTTTAAGTGATTAATCAATTACACTGGTGATTTTATGTAATAGCGGATGTATTCAATTCTCTTTTTCCCCTATATACAGATGGCAAGGTCCGCTGGTTTCAACTTAGGAGCAACCTACCCATCTCATCGACAACAACAGCAGCAGCAGCAGCAACAGCAGCTTGTTTCGTCAGTCAGCAGTAGTGGTGTTTCTTTTGCACAATCTAACAGTCAAGATCATCTTCGTCTGCATGGGTCAGATCTATTCCCATCTTCACATGGCACTTATCATTCACAAGTAATATTACTCTCTTTAACAATAGTACTATGTGGTCATCCAGATTTTTTTTTGAAGCATCACTAGTAATTAATCACTTTCTATGTTCTATAACTTCCAGGTCCAAACAAGTGGCCCTTCTAGCATTGGATTAAGACCTCTAAGCTCGTCAAATCCAGCTTCTGGTATAGGATCATATGACCATATGATTCAGTACCAACACCCGCAAAACCAGTCTCAGTTTCGCCTTCAACAGATGTCTGCTGTCAGTCAATCTTATAGGGATCAAAGCGTAAAGTCCTTGCAGGGGACACAAGCTGCTCCTGATAGATTTGGCCTGCTGGGTCTATTAAGTGTAATAAGGATGAGTGATCCAGATTTAACATCACTTGCTTTGGGAATTGATTTGACAACCCTGGGTTTGAACCTAAACTCAACAGATAACCTTCACAAAACATTTGGGTCCCCATGGTCTGATGAGCCTGTCGAGCGAGAGCCTGAATATAATGTTCCACGATGTTATTATGCTCAAAAGCCACCTCCATTGCAAGTGAGCAACTTGTGTTCAATTGTCCATATTTTGTTCATTGTCATGATTATATTATTCATTTGATCATTATGAATGTAGCAAGGATATTTCGCAAAGTTTCAGCTGGAGACTCTATTTTACATTTTCTACAGGTGCATTTACCGTGCATTTTCCTTTACTTTTGCATCAATCAGACCATAGAGACTAATGTTCTCCATGTTCCTTTTGTTCAGCATGCCTAAGGATGAAGCCCAGTTGTATGCTGCTTATGAATTGTAAGCAACCCCCCCCCCCCCCTCTTTCCTGCACACACGCGACACTCATTTTGCTTATTCTCGCTCTGTCTTTTTCTAGCTGAGTAACCAAGGACTTTTCTGTGCCATTATAGGTTGATTTCCAATCAAAACCTAAATTGACTATATCTAGTAGCAATGGCAACCATTCTTGCACATGAGTGCTTAATTTAAGTGCTATAGCAAGTTCTATGATGAATTTGTTTGTGTCATATAGAATTGTGTCTTGTTTATATATATGTTGTCTGGTTTGATCACTGATACACGTTCACACTCACATTCACACAACAAGCATTCAGTTGAAATAAGAATGATTATGCAGAAAATGATTTATATCAAATGCAAATTATCTGTATATTAATAAGAAATTATAGATATGATCAGACATGTTTAATTTCTCATATACTTAGTAATACAACGAAGGATTGTGAGGGCACATCTGAAACCTCCACATTATAATATAAGATGATTCTAATTTTGCATCAATTGCATTAAAGGGAAACCTGATGTAGTTGATAAGCCACGAGTGACAAGGGTGTAGTAAATATCCAGAACTATTTATTTGTCTATAGTTCTCAAGTATCTCTGTAGTCGTTGTTGAGCTTATTGCCATGCTGATCACAGCTTGTCACCTGTGGGAGCTTTCAACATTGATCATACAAACGTTGGTATTCACATTTTTCCTATGAAAATTCTCAGTTAGTTTTTTTCCCCATGATAATGCAGGTATGAACGAGGGTGGGTCTATCACAAAGAACATCGGATGTGGTTCACAAGAGTGGCCAATGTAGACCCTCTTGTCAAGACAGACAGCTATGAGAGGGGATCCTACCACTGCTTTCATCCAAACACATGGGAAACAATTCGAAAGGTTTGACATCCTCTTTTATACCCCGAAATTCTTTACGTGTCAGTTACCCTTTATTGAATTTATTGAATTTGACGTCGTCGTGGGATTGCAGGATAATGTTGTCCTCCACTACAATTTGTTGGAGAAGAAACCAAATCTCCCCAAACATTAAGCCGGATCGTGTGTGTATATTTTCCATCACCCTTTACTAATTTGATGTGCAGAATAAGTTGAACCTCTAATTGTCACATTTTCTCATCTTGTTCCAATTAGATGTCATTAATCTTTGTAGCTGATGCAGTAAGTGCACTGTGGACAGTAGTCTCTTTAAAGGATATCACAGGTAAATCCCCATTGTGATCCTCTTTGCTTAGCACGTTTAGAGAGACTTTTTTTTTCTTGTAGCAGTTCAAAAGCCTCTGCTTTGTCTAAGTTAATTATGTTTTTAGCCTTTTCTCGTGCAATGTTTTTCAAAAATGTAAAATTGATCAATTAAATATAACCTGCAGGTTGACTCTCCAGAGAAACTGTTAAAAGTTTAGCAAAGAATCCATTAGTGTTAAATCAAGTCACTTTAGGGAATTGATTACAAATTTGGAAGTGAATGCATGCTTTGAGAAGCAAACTATTAGACTATTGGAAACCTAGCCCTCAAAGAGAAGCTTGGCAGTGACATTTCTGTGTTGTTTTGGAGTTGGAAAGTGAAACCCTAGAGAACTACTGTGCTTCGTGTTTTGGGCAAATGCACTGTATTTTGAAGGGGTATATAAAAAACTACAAAATATGGCATTTGCTTTGTTGTATTTGATGAAGTACATATGAATTGAATTTAATAATGCATGAAAAAAGGGAGCAATTGGGCCCTCACTCTGAACCATTGATGTACAAAAGTAACAACTGAACCATTTATGGGTCAGAGAGTATGAAAGAGTGGGTATGGGGAGAGTAGGGGAGTGTGAAAGAGAGTCTGTGACGGAGAAACAGCAAAGAAAAGGGGAAAAACACCACTACTTCAGAGGAGGTCCCATATTCCATTATTTATGAACAACCAACTACGTCCAAACACTGGACCTTTGAATTAAGGTGCATCCTTAGCTTGTTAGCCATTCATCTTCTATGTTACGTGCTATTTGTAGTCTCATGTGCAGTGTATATATTTGAACAACATGACTACTGTAATTTAATATTATTGTGGCGATGGCAGCTTCGTCTGTCAATGTTCTACTCTTCTCTGTTGTTGAATTATATGAAGCCAAACAAGTTGGAGACTTTTCACTGTTGAATAAATAACTTATATAATGGGGTTTAAATGCTAGGGATCTTTGAAGGGTTTAACTTGAATTGCCAAACAGGATGCACAAAATGCCTAAAATGAACACCAGCAAATATTTCTGATTTACAAACTAGTAACCCCAAGTATCCATTATCAATGCCACAAATTCCCTTATCTTATATTATCAAGCAGCAACAACAACACAAGTTTATTAAGTGTACATCACTACATATGATGGAGATAACAAAGACCATCAGCAAAAAAAAGAGGCACCATTATCTCCGGTGTTTCATCCTACAAAATGGTGTACTACAACAATTCCCTTTATTTTTTAGTCATATGGAATTTGAATACATGCAACATCACACAAGAAGGGACTTTGGCGTACATTCCTATGAGGGAACATGGAATGCATTCAAGCACTGTGAAGAGGAATGTCTTTGGAAGCTTTGGAAACCATGACTGAGCCAGGTCCTCATTTATATATGTTCGATTCCCTCTTCTATATTCCAACTCCTCAACCAAAATGGTGGAAAAAAAGGAAACCTCTTTTGAGTTCCAACTCATTTATATACTTTCCCTCAACCAAAATGTTGAATAAACCACTGTGAAGAGCTTGAGTCCAGGTCCCTCCTTTTCACAATAATTAAACCTCTCCCATCAAACAGCTTGGATGATCGGGTCGATATTAGAATTCACATCAGAAATCCTGCTCCGAGCAGTGTTTGTATAAAAATACATATTGCCTCTTTGACCTCCTCGATCGGACACTCTTCTGGAGCATGACTGATCTATGTCCTCACATAAATAAAAAAAAAAAAACCAAACTTATATCTTTTGAAATAATATGCATAATTAAAAAAAATTGTTTTCACTTTTAGTACAAAAAATATTAAAAAAAAAAAGTAGAAAAAGTGAATTTTCTAAGAACCGAATTTTATTAAATTGTTTTATATAAAATCATACTTTTCAAACGAACTTCCAACTATACCTAAAAATAGGATGGAGTCACATTAATTGGAGGATTGAGGGTGACCCTGAAAGAGCAGATCAAGTCGTGGCTTTAGTGACAACGAATAGTCCCCCAGTGAGACTTATCGACGGAATCAAAGGAAATTGTATCAAACTATCAAAAGGAATGTTAGCTCAATCTAAAACTCATGGTGGATTAATTAAAGGTGTAAAGTGAGTCATACCACATCGGCCTGACCCGTTAGGGAACCCGACCAACAGGCTACCAAACCGTGTTGTGTCAGCTTGAAATATTACCAAGTCGTGTCATGTGGTGTCGGTTTGATCAGGAGAACCCCATGATCCCTATCCCAACACAATATTATTAGGGTTTGTACCTAATATTTATAGTACAAAAGGAAAACAAGGACAAGACTAATCTACCCTTAACCCTAGCATATATATACATTTAACACCCCCCTCAAACTCATGGTGGATCATACACCGAGAGTTTGCTCAACAAGAAATCATGCCGCTGAAGTGTATGAGACTTTGTGAAAAAGTCTGATAACTGAAGAGAAGATGAAATATATGGGAGTGATATAGTGCCCGCAATAAAATGATGACGGACGAAGTGACAATCGATCTCGATGTGCTTCGTACGTTCATGAAATACTGGATTGCTAGCAATCTGAATGGCGCTCTTGTTGTCACAATATAGGGGAGTAGACGCAGATAGAATGACGCCCATGTCAGAGAGGAGGCGTCGAAGCCAAACAACCTCAGCAGTAGCAGATGCCATAGCACGATATTCGGCTCAGCACTCGAACGAGAAACAATGTCTTGTTTCTTGGCCTTCCAAGATATAAGAGAGTCCCCAAGAAAGACACATATACCAGTTGTGGATTTTCGATCTGTGACATCTCCTGCCCAATCAGCATCAGTATAAGCGCGAAGTTCAAGAGTAGAAGAAGACGGTAACAGCAGAGCACGAGATATAGTGCCACGTAGATAGCGTATAATCTGAAGAACTGCTGCATAATGAACAGTACGAGGGGCAGCGACAAACTGACTGACAATATGCACAGCATAGGCAATGTCAGGACGAGTGACAGTAAGATAGATGAGGCTTCCAACAAGCTGTCTATAACGAGTAACATTAGAGAGTGGTTCTCCATCATCGGGCCGGAGCTTAGCATGAAGCTCAATAGGAGTGGGAGAAATGCGATCATCAGTTAGACAGGCACGGTCGATCAAGTCAGCAGTATACTTGCGTTGGGAGAGAAGATAACCACGCGGAGCAGAAGCAACTTCCAAGCCTAGAAAATAGCGAAGTTTGCCAAGATCTTTCATCTCAAATTGACGCTGAAGATGTTGCTTGACCGACTGTATATGAGACGAATTATCGCCGGTGATGATCATGTCATCAACATAAAGCAGCAGGATAGTACGATGAGGACCAGAGGTGTGAACAAATAAAGCTGGATCAGAGGAACTCGAAACAAACCCAGCAGCACAGATAGCATCAGTGAATCGAGCGAACCAAGCACGAGGAGCCTGCTTGAGACCATAGAGAGCGCGGTGAAGATGGCATACATGACCAGATGAATGAGGAAGACCCGGAGGAGGAGTCATGTAAACCTCCTTTGATAAATCACCATGAAGAAAAGCGTTCTTGACATCAAGCTGATAAATGGGCCATTGACGAACAGAAGCAACAGAAATCAAAGTACGAACAGTTGTCATCTTTGCTACAGGAGCAAATGTCTCATCATAATCAATACCATGCTGCTGAGTGAAACCACGGGCAACCAACCGAGCCTTGTGACGCTCAATCGAACCATCAGAGTTGGTCTTGATCTTATAAACCCACTTACAGCTGATAGGAGTCTTCCCTGGAGGAAGTGGTACAATTTTCCACGTATGAGTGCGTTGTAATGCACTAAGCTCCTCTGCCATAGCACCTTCCCATTCTGGAATGCCGACAGCCTCACGATATGATTGGGGCTCCCAATGAGTGGAAACAGCTGAAAGAAAACACTGAAAACTAGGAGAAAAAGAATCAGAGGCAACCAAGCTGAGTCGTTGAGGAGGTCGACGAGCGCGAGGCGGATTGCGACGAGGAGCAACTGGTGTGGAAGCAGAATCGTCTTCTGGCGAAGCAGCATCAGGAACAGGTGTAGGAGTAGACAGAACCGTCCCACGTGAATCATCCGGAAAAGAAGTTGACGAAGACGGCAAGGGTGAAGATGGGACTGACGAGGAAGAGTGGTCAGGTTGAGACGGAGTAGATGACTGAGGAGCAAAAGATGAAGATGAGAAATCAGGAATGGAAAAGTCCAAAAATGTGACTTCCTCAACCGTGGATGGGGGAAGAGGAACAGGAGGCGAGCGAAGAGCGTAGTATGGATGACTCTCAAAGAATGTGACATGACAAGATGTCCGAAGACGACGAGCAACAGGATCATAGCATCGATATCCTTTGATCTCATTACTATACCCAAGAAAAACACACATAGTGGAACGAGGAGACAATTTGGTACGCTCAAGAGGAGGAAGTAGGAAAAAACACGTGCATCCAAAAACACGAAGACGAGAATAATCAGGAGGACTATGATAAAGACGCTGAAAGGGGGAGATGCCAGCAGTGATAGACGAAGGAGTGCGATTGATGAGATACACACTTGTAAGAACAGCCTCACCCCAAAACTGAACAGGAACAGAAGCAGAGAGGAGTAAGGACCGGGTCGTTTCGAGGATATGACGGTGTTTGCGCTCAGCAACCCCGTTCTGCTGATGAGCATAAGGAGTGGAAAGCTGCGGTAGAGTGCCTTGGGAGGATAAAAAATCACGAAAAGCACGAGAACAATATTCCCCCCCACAATCAGAGCGAAACACCTTGATGCGTTTGGAAAACTGAGTTTCAACCATTGTAGCAAAAGATTTATAGATGGGTAACAACTCAGAACGACTATGCATCAAATATATCCAGGTAAAGCGAGAAAAATCATCAATAAAAATAACATAATAACGGTTACCCCCTTTAGAAGGAATAGGGGAGGGACCCCAAACATCAGAGTGAACTAGATCAAAAGGAGAAGCAGAAATGTGTTTACTAGTAGGAAATGGAAGAGCCAAGTGTTTTGCCAACTTGCAGCCCACACATGGTTGAAGCTCAGTTTTTGAAAAGGAACCTAAAACACCGGTACTTATTAGATAACGAAGTCTTGGAGGAGAGAGATGGCCAAGACGGCGGTGCCATACATCAAAGGAGGAAGGAGAAGAAGAAATCAAGCGAGCAGAAGCTGCAGAAGACGAAGGAATATGAAGGTGATCCATGTAGTAGAGCCCACCGCGTCTAGAGCCTGTCCCAATCTGCTTCCCCGTACGACGATCCTGTACAGAACAAGTAGAAGAATCAAAAGTAATGAGACAATCATGATCCGCAATTTGACCAACAGAAAGCAAATTTAGTGATAGACCAGGAACATGAAAAACATCAGGAAGTTGAAATCGATGAGAAGGATCAGCAAGAGAACCAGAACTCGACACAGACAGAGGAGTCCCATCTGCCGTACGAATAACAGGAGTGGGAAACACGCGAGTAGGACAACTAATAAAGGATGCCTGAGAAGTCATATGATGGGAAGCCCCAGAGTCAAGAATCCATGAGGAGGTAAGGTTACCTGTCGCCGCAGTAGAAGCAGAAAAAGGAACAGATGAATCACTACCAGTCACTGAGCGAAGCATATCTTGAAGCTGTTGTTGTTGAAGGTGGAGCTGCGCAAGACTCTCAGTGATCTGAGAGGAAGAATATGCCGGCGGATCAGTAGGAAAATCAGTTGCAACAACAGCTGCAGATCGAGGCTGAGAGCGACGTAGAGGAACTGTAGAAGGTGCCCGAGGTGCTTGCGCCCGAGGCGCTAGTGCACGTGATGCTGCAGGATCTAGTGGACGAGGTGCTGGAAGAAGTGCTCCAGGAGCTGAAGTGCGAGGTACATAAACAAGAGGAGCACCATCACGAGCACGCTTACGACATTCAGATTGCACGTGTCCAAATTTATGGCAATAATAGCAAGTGACCCGAGTGTAGCGATTGTCTTGACGATGTGCAACATTGACAGAACTGTGATCAACGATAGGCGGAGTGACAACAGTGCGAAGACGCGTCTCCTCAGCAACTAACTCAAAAAGAACTGTATCAAGAGACGGTTTGGGAGAACGATGAAGAATCTGTGCACGAATAGCCTCGAACTCAGGACGAAGACGCATCAAGAATTGGTACAATCGTTGACGATTACGGTACTCACGATAGCGTGTCAGAAAAATACCCTCCATCTAAGGATCCATAGGTGCGAGTTGATCCCAGTAATCAGACAAAAGAGAATAAAAATCACGAATAGAAAGCTCCCCTTGATAAGAAGTAGAAATGGCCTGATGTAGATAGAATTCCTGAGCACCATCGGTCTGCGTATAGAAATTCTTCAGAAAGTCCCAATATTCCTTGGCTGTAATGAACGGCTTCAAATGTTTACGGATATTTGGAATAACCGAAGAAGCAATATAAGCTTTCACCCGAGAATCGGCCTCCTTCCATGTCAACAAAGCCTTAGTATACGCCTCAGCTCTGGCCTTGATGGTTGTCTCATCAGAACCCGGTGGAGATGGTTCAAGTACAGGAGCTAGATTAGTGCCAGTAACATGACCCAATAGGCGACGATAATCAAGCTAAAGTTCAAGACTAATAGACCAGACATCATAATTGTTACCATCAAACTTAACATCGATGATCTGAGTGTTATCCGTAGCCATAATAGGCAAAAAGAGAATAACAGAGAAAAAAATATACCTCGGATGATGAAAATATAGTCACAGATGCGTGCAGAACGCAAAATGGAGCAAAATGAGTACCAATATGACTATATTTGGAGTCCGAATGAACCCGTAGCGGCCGAATAAAGAAAATACCGAAAAAGGCGATGACGGGGCGGTAAACGGGTCGCGGATCCGGGTCGGGCAGCTAGTGCCGGGTCGGGTCGGGCGCTGGAGCCGGGTCGGGTCGGGCAGCTGGAGCTGGGTCGGGCAGCTGGGCCGGGCGCGAGCGGGTGCTGGGCCGGGCGCGCGCGGGCGCGAGGCACGGGATCTCGGGACAAATTCCCAGGAGATCCGGGATTGTGTCCGGGACCGAATCCGGGACAGGATCCCAGGAAATCCGGGCTGATCGGCGCGGATCCGCGCTGATCACGCGATTCCGAGACGACGCGCAGGCAGACGCGGACGGTGCGCGGGCACGGCGCAGACGGGGCGCGGGCAGGGCAGGGTGGCGCTGGACGGCGCGGCAGGGTGGCACAGCAGTGCGAGGCGGTGCGGCAGGGCGGTGCAGGGCGGCGCAGCAGGGTGGCAGGGCGGTGCAGCAGGGTGGCACAGCAGCGGCAGGGCGGCGCGAGAGGGCGGCGCAGCGGCGGCGCGACAACGGCGCAGCGGCAGGGTTGCGCGAGGCGGCGCGAGAGGGCGGCGCAGTGGCGGCACGACGGCGGCGCAGCGGCGGTGCGACAACGGCACAGCGGCGGCGGCACGGGGCGGCGCAGCGGCGGCACGACGACGGCGTAGCGGCGGCGCGGGGCAGCGGGACGTCGACGATCAAAGAAAAAAATTGGATTCAAGCTCTGATACCATGTTAGAATATGAAAAGAATGAATCAATCATATTATTAGGGTTTGTACCCAATATTTATAGTACAAAAAGGAAAACAAGGAAAAGACTAATCTACCCTTAACCCTAGCATATATATACATTTAACAGTTTTTCCACCCGTTGTATCGATGGGTCATGTTGTGCTGCCTTAAGGGCCGGACCTGGCTATGCCTCATTACAGTCATTTTTTTTTACTATTAAAGAGTTATTATTA
This sequence comes from Acorus gramineus, assembly GCA_030737835.1. Classification (NCBI taxonomy): domain Eukaryota; kingdom Viridiplantae; phylum Streptophyta; class Magnoliopsida; order Acorales; family Acoraceae; genus Acorus; species Acorus gramineus. The sequence continues at coordinate 12,081,098 of CM060857.1, forward strand.
TGATAATATTAAGCCATTATTGTTTTTTAGTTTTTATATATTCCTATTATTGTATTTTAAGTTTTTATTTGTGTATCTATGAATAGAGCATTTGACTTCTTTAATATAATAAGAAAAATCTCTTTATTTTATTCTAACATGGCATTAGAGCAACTCAAAAATCCTAAATTCATAACAGTTTATCTTTCTCTTCCCCTCTCCGTTTAAGGAATCTTCAATCAGAGCCAGAGAGAACTTTTGATATCCATATTTTACTTTTGTTACTTTGTTTGCTCGTTGCTCGCCTCTCTCTCTTTCTTGTCGGTCAAGAAATTTTTTTTTTTTTTAAAAAAAAAAAAACCCTGACAAACCGCTCTTCTTCTCAAACCACAAACCACATCCAACACCTTCTTCACGTCGGGTTCACCAAGTTCCCTGCGGCCATACTGGCCGTGTGAGTCTCGTGGTCATCGTTAATCGACCGATGAGAATCCGTGGAGACGTCCGCGCTCCCTCCGCGGAGATGTCCGTGCCCTCCGTCCGCATGCCCTCCATGGAGACGTCCGCGCGTCCTCCGTGGAGACGTCCTTGCCTTCCGCACGCCCTCCGCGAAGCCGTCCGCGCGCCATACGCGAAGACGTCCGCGTTGCACTCTGTCTCTGTCCGCACTGTCCGCGTCGCGCCCCGTCTGCGCCAGTTCGTGCAAGTGTGCTCGTCCGCGAATTTGTGCAAATTCTAAGTTTTCTAAGTTCTACCCTTTAGAGTTTAGAAGATGGTGTTAAAAACTCATTATTATAATAATATTAAATCATTATTGTTTTTTTAGTTTTCTTATTTTCATATTATGTATTTTTAAGTTTTCCTTTATGTATATCTATAAATAGAATCAATAGAGTATGTAGCTTCTCTAATTCAATAAGAAAAATCTATTTATTTTATTCTAAGGTCTACTAACACCTAACCTCTATTTGTTTTTTAATTTAAAAACATTAGTTTAAAGTATAAATTTCACTAAACTTTTAAGTTCGAAAGTTAGTTTTATAAAGTGTAATTAAATTAACTTCAAGTTTAAATTGAATTATGAAGTTTAATATTTAAAGTTAACCTATGTTTGGTTCAAGAATATAATTATTCCGAGATTTATTACTATTCTAGTATAAATAAGGATAAAATGATTTTGTGTTTGTTTGTGTTTTGAATTATTTCAATTGGGAAACGTAATAATAAAGTTTTGTTGTTTGGATAAAATATGAATAAAGTGTGGATAAATATTTATAAAAGATAAAAAAATGATAACAGTTTATTTATAAGAGGTGATGACAGTTGATTTAATAGTGGACCCACATATTCTTTTAGTTTGAATAACCTAGAATAACTTAATTCTAATGGGTGGATAGAATCCATATACCACTTTATACTAGTTAATTTTGACACATGAATTCTCATTTATTCCAGTTATCCAAACAACTATAATGAAGTTATTCTGACTAATTCCAATGTATACCGGGCTTATTCTCTAACAAAACATGGGTAGATTTGAAGTTTAGATTTGATATTTAAATTTAAAGTTGTGAATTTGAAATGTAAATCTTGAATGATAAAATACCCCGTATATCCCTTAATATGATCTTTTTTTTCCTTTTTGTATGATAGTTGGTCAGTTGGGTATTTAAGATAAAATCGACACAAAAATATAGATTTGTCATCTTTGTTGGACCAAAGGACGAGGCCAACCCGTTAGGAAAATGATACATCCAATTCTCTTTGCAGACCCATTTATAGTTTATATCATTTTTTTTAGGAAAAAATCTTTTTAACTCTTTGAAATTTTTTTGAAATCACAAAAAGTCCCTCTAAAATGATACATCGAGCTCTCATTGCAGCCCCATTTGTAGTTAACACTATTTTTTTTTGGAAAAAATCTTCTTAACTCCTTGAAATTTGTTTGAAATCATAAAAAGCCCCTCTAAAGTCAGAAAATCATCTTAGGTTCCCATAAAATGTATATAGTTAACGAATTTAATCCCCCGATCAAGAGTATATTGAAATAAGTCTTCAGAAACTTACTAAAATTGGATTCAGTTCATACAAACTTTATTAAATCAGATTTAGTTATTTTGTAAGACAAAAATACCTTCGTCATTTCAACATCCCCATCTCCTGAAATGTCATCCTCATCTGTAAAATAAAATATCCATCAAACCTCATTTGATGTATAAAATTAAGTTATTTTTCAACATTTTCACATCCCCAATCTCATTACAGAGACTGAACAAAAAAAATTGCAGATTCATCAACTACATTACAAAATCAATAGAGAAAATAATTTAAAAACCCAATCAAAATTCTATAATACATTCTTAACTCAAAATTACTAGCAATAAAAAGCATAACACCTTGATTATAAAACTATAATTTGTTTAATAAAATTTAAATAAATCAGTATATTTTTAGATAATCTCATGAATTTTTTGTGATTTTAAGAAGATTTCAGGGAGTTAAGACAATTTTTAAATTTCACAGCGACTTTTTTCGATTTTCATAAGTTTTTAAAGAGTTATATCGATTTTTTTCCAACAAAGAAAATAAATTTTAAAAGGGCATAACAGTAATTTACCATGCATGGTTAGGGTTAACCACACATCTGGTTAGTTATAGGGACTAAAATAAATATTATCTAATAAGATAGGGACCTGAGAGAATTTATCAATTTTACATTGACTTTTTATGATTTTCGTAAGTTTCTAGGGACCTATATCAATTTTTTTTTTTTTTAAATCATACAATATTTCATTGAAGTGAATGCAACTATATAAAATGATGTATATACTAAAATATATTAGTATATGTTTTTTCAGTTTGAAATTTTTTTTTTAATCCATACACTGTAATAGAACCCCATATACTATGATAACGTAGTATATATTAATATTATACTATTATAGTGTAGAAGGCTGTAAAACGGATTGAGTGTATCAACGCTCCCACCTGTTAAGCCATAACAAGCTAATGGCCCCGCCCGACCTATTAGTCAAGCTCTGCGCCCTTAACAAGCCACCACCGGCCATGTCTAGTTTTACAATTCAATGTAGGATTCAGAATAAATCACCCCCCCCCCCCCCCCCCCTTCCTAAAAAAAAAAAAAAAAACAAAAGTTGAAGTTGTTTCCAATTTTGTATATGAGAGCTTATACATTCAATCCATTTTGTAATCTTATTTATGGTATAAAAGTAATTCCTCAACCTCTTAACAATGATGCAATATACATTGTGTTATCGTAGTATATATGAGACTATGTACTATAAAAATTAATTATTTTTTTTTAAATACACTGACATATATCAATATATACATCACTTTGTATAACAGTATGTATTTTAATAGTAAATATATGTTTTTTCTCCCCCCACTGCTGCCCCTTAGAGATGCTCTAACCCAATGAGTGAAGAAGAAGAAGCAGCAGCAAATTAGAAATGCAGTGAATTTAAAGTCTTTTGAAACAGTAGCACGATAGTTAGCTCAATCCAAAGTAAAAGTCATTGTGGACTAATTAAAAAATTCTCAGAGTCTTTTGAAACAGTAGCACATACATCTCTTTCAATGGCCAAGCAAAAAGTTGGAGTTGTCTGATGACTTTGATCCGTCCAAAACCATTAGACGCGTTCAATGTGAATTGTGGAGTGCCTTACGGGACATTCCAAGGATGTGAATTTGATCCCCTGTTATATATAACTATGCTCATGTTTTGGATTTAAAATTTATTGGAAAAGATAACTGAGACTTCAAAAAAACATTTTGAGTCGTGTTACGACGTTGTTTTCCTTAAGATAATATTTTCCCCCAATATAATGTGAATAGGATTTTACAAATTTGTCTGCGGGATAACTCGAAGCTATTTCCACCAACGTTTGCACTGACGATGGTGAACAAAAATATTGAGGAGACCCAAAGGAATCAAGACCCCAGTATTAGATTCTGCAAAAACCCAATCCTGAAACAAAGTTTAGAGAAAAAGAGAAGGCCTTGTATTATTTTCATCACATTAATAAAACCTCTTCCATCAAACTGCTTGGACCAGCGGATCAGCATTAGAATTCACAACAAAATCCTCGATCCAACTTTCTTCTGAAGCATGATTGATTTAGGTCCTCGCATAAATAAAAAAAAGGTTAAAGACATTTATGTCCCTCCAAGCATGGATAATCCTGTATAAGTATCTATTAAAGTTGTGGCAGATGTACAAGTCCATGTAAACTCACAAAAACAAAAACCCCATTATCATCTCTAGGTTTAATTTTTTCATCCAAAATTGATGGAATATTCCGAGAATACTTCATCACCATGTAATCGTGTAATTGTATAAACATTACAGTCCTTATAAACAATCATAAAAATAAATTAGTCCATGCAAAAGATCAAATTGCCCATGTAAAACTTTTATATATTTCTACATTCTCAAAGATACATGATTTGGAGAGGTAAAAAAATTGAGAACGATTTAGTTATTTCCATGGGCGGAGCTATATAGAGGCGAGTGGGGGCAGCTGCCCCCACTCACTTTAAATTTATGTATAGTTTAATTCATGTTAGGTGGTGGTTATTGGTTGGGACAGTGACTTTCTTTAATTCAATTGATTGCCCCACTGACTTTTGATTAATGTATAATTTAATTAATGATGAGTGGTTAGTTGGTTGAGATAATGACTTTCTTTAATTCAATTTACACACCTACAACATACATGCATGTATATGTGAAACAATTTTCAACACATACTGTTTTCTATTTGACATGGTAAATAATTGTTCACACATTGTCATATAGGTATCCGTTAAACTTCAATGAGATAGTGATTTGGAAAAGCAAAATAAAATGATAATTAATGTGTATTTTATTTTAACTTTTTCATAATCTAGAAAGGTGCCCAATCATTTGTTTAATTTGATAATTACTATTTTAATAAAAATTTTTTTTTTATTATTTATTTAATTTATACATATAATGGTAGTTTGGTAAGGGGATAAAATTTTGATAACAAATTATCCTTATTTAGGGGATAAAAAGTCTATCAATTATGTCATTTTTCACAATCTTAAAATTAGGATTAAAAAGATTTATTAAAAAGACATTAATTTTCACATCTATAACGTTTAGATGGAACAAATATCTTTATTTTTATTTTAAAATTGGACAATTATGATCACTTTATCCTGATTTTTTTTAATAACAAGCATGATAAAATTGTCTAACCATTTATTCCCTCATTTAGCCCCTTATCTCACAAGTTATTCTTTTACCAAACACAAACCAACCTATAGAATTTCATGAATTTCTCATTTAAATTAGTTTTCATCCTAATTGATTTAAATGTTAATTATATTGACTTCAAATTTATCCCATGTAATAACAATATTTGATTTTAGATTATGTTTCTCCCTGATCCGCCCCCCTCCCCTCTCTCTCTTTCTCTCTCTAGCTCCCTCTTTCTGTACATAGTAAACAAGAAAAAAAATTCACTCTCTTTCTCATCTATTATGTAGAATACAAAATTAATATTATCATGCTTATAGATTATTATTTTAATACTTGTGAAAGGTGTAATTAACTATTTATATTGTTTACTTATTTGTATGCCCATTGTAATATTAGGTTTTGATCATTTTTTGTGTTTAATTATAATTACAGAAATTAATCTTAATTATGAAAAAGTGGAAACTGATTGTCAATTAAGAAAAAATAAAAATTTGTAGTCAAATATCGCCCCCACTTATGTAAATTTCTGGCTCCGCCACTGGTTATTTCATAGTATAGGATTAGGGTTAACTAGGATGGTTGGGTTAGAATTAATGTCTGCTTACAACATGAATGTATATAGATTTTTGTGAGTTTTCAAATACTTGTACATTTGCTCAAACTTTGACAAAGACTTATATAGGATTATCCATGTTTGTAAGGATATAAATGTCTTTAACCCATAAAAAAACCAAACATATATCTTCTGCAATAATGTGCTTAATTAAAAAAAAAATAACTTTTTTTTAAAAAAATATGTTTTATACAAAATTATATTTTTCAAAGGAGTTTACAACTATAGCAAAAAAAAAAAAAAGTAGGATGGAGTCCGTTACCTGGAGGATTGACATTGACCCTGACAGGCTAGATCAAGTGGCTTTAGTGACAACAAACAGTCCCCCATTGAGACATATGGATCGGAATCAAAGGAAATTACATCGAACCATCAAAAGGAATGTTAGCTAAATCCAAAAGTCACGGTGGACTAAGAATTTAAAGTCTTTAGGAAACATTAGCTCAATCCAAATTAAAAGTCATTGTGGAATAATTAAAAAATTCTCTGAGTCTTTTGAAACAGTAGCACATGCATCTCTTTCAATGGCCAAGCAAAAAGTTGGAGTTGTCTGATGACTTTGATTCCGTCCAAAACCATTAGACGCGTTCAATGTGAATTGTGGAGTGCCTTACGGGGCATTCCAAGTAGGTCTGTCAACGGGTCGGGTCCAGACCCGGACCCGACCCGATCCGGACCCGATTACACATGTAATATACCCGACCCGATTTGGACCCGACCCGAGTTGGACCCGACCCAGCGGACCCGAACAAACAAACGGGTCGGGTCCGGGTCCACCCCGCCCCGACCCGTTGGACCCGAGACCCGATTGTTTTATTAAAATATGTTCATATATTACAAGACCATTAGTATTAGTTGATACATAATTTTATTTTTTACTTAACTTATTTTTGTATCTACAAGTTCATAAATCATAATCATAACAAGCTTATAAATCGGTTTGTTTTGGACAATTAACTTATTAGCTTTTGAATTTATATGATTAATTAGTTTGTTGCATGATTTATGTTTATTATTTAGGTTAATATGTTAGTGTTTATTGTTTTGAATGTTGTTTAGGTTAATATTGTTTTGAATGTTATTTAGGTTAGTTATATTTATTATTTAGATTAATATGTTTTTTATGTTAGTGATTATTGTTTTGGATGTTGTTTAATAATTCATTTACTTCTTTTGAATTGTATAAAATTATATTCAAACATAGTCTCATTAACAATAATGTTTTATTACAAAAAATTTCAAATAGAATGATAAGGCAAACAAATATATGAGCTCTTCTCTTTTTTTCTTTTTTTTTTTACCCAACCATCCGGGTCGGGTCGGACCTGGACCCGACCCGGGTCCGACGGGTCCGGGTCCACATTTCCCCGGACCCGCCAGGTCCTGTCACGGGTCGGGTCCGGGTCCACCCCGACCCGGACCCGACCCGTTGACAGGCCTAATTCCAAGGATGTGAATTTGATCCCCTGTTATATATAACTATGCTCATGTTTTGGATTTAAAATTTGTTGGAAAAGATGACTGAGACTTCAAAAAAACATTTTGAGTCGTGTTACGACGTTGCTTTCCTTAAGACAATATTTTCCCCCAATATAATGTGAATAGGGTTTTACAAATCTGTCTGCAGGATAACTCGAAGCTATTTCCAGTAGCGTTTGCACTGACGATGGTGAACAAAAATATTGAGGAGACCCAAAGGAATCAAGACCCCAGTATTAGATTATGCAAAAACCCAATCCTGAAACAAAGTTTAGAGAAAAAGAGAAGGCCTTGTATTATTTTCATCACATTAATAAAACCTCTCCCATCAAACTGCTTGGACCAGCGGATCACTATTAGAATTCACAACAAAATCCTCGATCCGACTTTCTTCTGAAGCATGATTGATTTAGGTCCTCGCATAAATAAAAAAAAGGTTAAAGACATTTATGTCCCTCCAAGCATGGATAATCCTGTATAAGTATCTATTAAAGTTGTGGCAGATGTACAAGTCCATGTAAACTCACAAAAATAAAAACCCCATTATCATCTCTAGGTTTAATTTTTTCATCCAAAATTGATGGAATATTCCGAGAATACTTCATCACCATGTAATCGTGTAATTGTATAAACATTACAGTCCTTATAAACAATCATAAAAATAAATTAGTCTATGCAAAAGATCAAATTGCCCATGTAAAACTTTTATATATTTCTACATTATATTCTCAAAGATACATGATTTGGAGAGGTAAAAAAATTGAGAACGATTTAGTTATTTCATAGTATAGGATTAGGGTTAACTAGGATGGTTGGGTTAGAATTAATGTCTGCTGACAACATGAATGTATATAGATTTTTGTGAGTTTTCAAATACTTATACATTTGCTCAAACTTTGACAAAGACTTATATAGGATTATCAAGGATATAAATGTTTTTAACCCATAAAAAAACCAAACATATATCTTCTGCAATAATGTGCTTAATTAAAAAAAAAATAACTTTTTTTTAAAAAAATATGTTTTATACAAAATTATATTTTTCAAAGGAGTTTACAACTATAGCAAAAAAAAAAAAAAAGTAGGATGGAGTCCGTTACCTGGAGGATTGACATTGACCCTGACAGGCTAGATCAAGTGGCTTTAGTGACAACAAACAGTCCCCCAGTGAGACATATGGATCGGAATCAAAGGAAATTACATCGAACCATCAAAAGGAATGTTAGCTGAATCCAAAAGTCACGGTGGACTTAAGAATTTAAAGTCTTCAGGAAACATTAGCTCAATCCAAATTAAAAGTCATTGTGGAATAATTAAAAAATTCTCTGAGTCTTTTGAAACAGTAGCACATACATCTCTTTCAATGGCCAAGCAAAAAGTTGGAGTTGTCTGATGACTTTGATCCGTCCAAAACCATTAGACGCGTTCAATGTGAATTGTGGAGTACCTTACGGGGCATTCCAAGGATGTGAATTTGATCCCCTGTTATAACCATGCTCATGTTTTGGATTTGAAATTTGGAATAATGCCTCTTAAATTCTAAAATTTTGAATAAGGTCATTCAAAATAGAATTTCAAAATGATTTGGAAGAGTTGTTCAGGTAAAGTGTTACTTAAAAACATAAAAAAAAAAAAAAAAGGTTATTAGAGTTGTTGGCCAGTGTGTTTAGATCATATCACCGTCTAAAATGATTGACTGACCGGTCTTTTGGAGAAAAACGTGTCAGAGAAATCAAATTCCTTGACGTGTTATCACTTGCAATTTATTATTTATAAGATAATGTTATGTACAATCATTTTCCAACTCCGGTTTCAGATTATAAGTGTATTGAAATTTTTAAAAATAATATACATCATCTAATAAAAAACGTGTTTTTATAAATAAAAAAATGAAACATATATTCTAATAAATTGCATGGATACATTTATAAAAATTATAAAAAAATTTCATAAAAACATATATCTCATTAATGTAAACATATACTTCGAAAACTTTTTATCGATGCATATAGGACTAAAAAATAAATTGGGTGTAACGGCACCCTTATTTGTGTCACCCAATCACAATACCAACGTATTTAGTACGTTGCAGTGAGGAAAACGATTCAGCCTCCAAATATGGAAAAAAAAAATTAAAAAAAAAGGGATAACTTCTTCTATGTAATTTTAATTTTAAAAAAAATTGTACCATTGGATAGATACAATCAATACAATTCAATTGGTCTAATATTGAATATGTTTAACCTATGTTTAAAAAAATATTTAATAATATTTTTTATTTTTTAACATTAATATTGAATTTTATTCTATTAATTATCATTTTCACTTATGTACTAAAATATCATTTATTTTAATCAAAACTGATAACAGAACAAAAAAAAATACATGAAAAATTAAATAAAACACAACACAAAATAAATAGCATCTAAATTCATCTGAAATAGATGAACCGCCGCATTAGTAATCTTGTAATCCTTCTTCGTATGGATCGAAGTTTGGATACAGATTATTTAACCGGGTACAAGTATAGGGTTTTTGGATACAAATATAATTAATTTTAGAATAACTAATAAGTTTCTTGATATTTCTCAATTTTGTGTATTACATCTAAAAATAAGAGGGATATTATAAATTGAAGTTTTATAAAAAAAAATAATATATAAAAATAGAATAGAGATGAAAATAGAAATTATGGTTGAAGTTGATAAATGAATAGTGAGACTCTAAAAGCACTCTATGATTTTTTTTTATTGTTTTTTGGCCCTTCATTTCAGAGATCTCCATTTTACAACTTATTCACAATTTATCACTAGTCAACAAAACAACAAAAATTTACTTATTACTTTTCTCAACTAGAATAACTAAAAATCAACCAAATACAAAGTTATTTATTCTTTATCCATATTGAAATAATTATATATTCCATAATATCTTAAGATGCTATCCAAAAAAACATTGGTCCATTAGAATTTCACGTTGATTAACTTGTGGGAATTCCAATTAATTTCAATCTTCCATAAGAAAACACAAGCACGTCTCTCTTTCATAACACTGTGATTTGGACTTAAATCAACCACTTGCCTGCCTCATTTAATGACTTTTTTATTTAAAAATTGTAGAAAATGTGCTTTATTTAAACTACCTTATTCAAAATCTTATTTTTTAAACGTGTTTTCAAATTCTATTTAAGAATTCACATCAGAATTGTTGCTCGGAGCAGTGATTGTATGAAAAGCAGGTTGCCTCTCTTGCTCTCATGGGACTCTATTCTGTAGCATGACTGATCCAATTCCTAACCTGCTACAAGAGCAGGATGCATGTGGGTGAGGGTGCCATGCACATGAAAGGTGGAGGGTTGCCAACCCTAATGCCCCATTTGGATATCAACATAAGTTATTCTAATATATTCTGATATGATAAAGAATAAGACATTTTTAATTTAATGGTATTTTGTTGTTTGATTAATCATAGATAAATTATGGATAAAAAATTGAATAAAATGCAAAAAAAAAAAAATTCCATGATCAACTAACCAATAAAAATTTCACTATTACTTTTTCAACAAAAATAGCTAAAGATGTAACCAAATAAAAATTACTTATTCTTTTATCTATACTCAAATAGTTATCTACCCTAAAATAATACATATTTCTACACCAACATGGCTATGTGTTCATATCAGGTCCATCAAAATCTCATGTTGGTTGACTTGTTAAATTCCGATTGACTCGGGTCTTCCAAAACAAAACACAACCCCGTGTCTTTTTTCGAAACATAATGGTTTGGACTTAAATCAACCACTTGTATGCCGCATTTGATGACTTTTATGCACTACCAACTTTCATACTTCTACACAATATGATGGTGACAAACCATTATATATACTCGCAGTATATGGGGTTGTGGATTGACATGGTTATCATGACTGAGTATACTAAAACTTGTGTAGTTTGGCTCCTTTGGTTTCTACTTTGTGTGGCAACAATCAATCTATGTCTGTGCAATTCACTCTCCTCCGCAACCTGCTGGGAGATTGAGAGGCAAGCCCTCCTCAAACTCAAAGCGGGCCTGGTAGACCCTGCAAATCAACTCTCTACATGGACCGATGAGGATTGCTGCCGCTGGAGAGGTGTATCTTGTGATAACCAGACGGGCCATGTTGTCAAGATTGACCTTCAAAGAGATTTTGGTAGTTTCTTTAGAGGTAAGATTGGTCCTTCTTTGCTTGATTTGAAACATCTTACTTATTTGGATCTGAGTTGGAACCACTTTGAAGGCTCCATTCCTCCTTTCATTGGTTCCTTGTCAAAACTGACATATCTAAATCTCTCAATGGGTTATTTCAATGGTACAATCCCTCCCCAGCTTGGAAATCTGTCCATCCTCGAGATTCTAGATGTAGGAAATAATTTGCATCTCCGCGCGGACGACCTACAATGGTTGTCGGGCCTTTTATCTTTGCAGCATCTTGATTTGACTTATGTTAACCTCACTAAGTCATCTGACTGGTCCCATATGATCTTCAGGCTCCCTTCTTTATCAGTTCTAAAATTGGGCAATTGTGGACTTCATAGTTTGCCGAGTTCCATTAAGAATCTGTATGCTAATTCAACACGTCTTTCAGTCCTTGATCTTTCTCGTAATGACTTTGATTCTGAAATTCCAGGTTGTTTGTTCAATATAAGCAGCCTTACATATCTGGATCTTACTTACAGCAATTTCAATGGTCAAATTCCTAGTGCTTTTGAAAACTTGATCTTTCTTGAGGTTCTCCTGCTCATGGGAAATAGATTTGATGGTTTGATCTTTCCAAGAGGCATAAAAAATCTCTGCAGATTGCACACATTGGATCTGTCAGACTATCGTTTTGGGGGAGAGTTTATGGCAATGTTAGGAGGTTCTTCAAGCTGCATTAAAGATAGTCTCCAAATATTATCATTGCAATCCAATAATCTGAAAGGGAACCTGCCTGACATACTAGAGCAGGCAGGTTCTTTCAGATACCTAAGAACTCTTGATTTGAGATATAACATGATTTCCGGTTCCATCCCAGCATCCATTGGAAGGTTGTGGTTCTTGTCAAAATTATTTTTAAGCGGCAATCAATTGAATGGTACAGTTCCTAATATCATTGGACAACTATCCAATCTAAAAGTTCTAGATCTTGCTGACAACTCATTGCAAGGGATCATCTCTGAACATCACTTCACCAATCTGATGAAACTAGAAGAACTGGATATGTCTTCAAATTCATTGGTTTTGAATGTTACTCCTGGCTGGGTTCCTCCATTTCATCTTAAAGTAATTGGGTTGGGATCTTGCCATTTGGGTGGTTATTTCCCGAAATGGCTACGTACACAGAGCAAATTTACTGCACTAAACTTATCCAATACAAGAATTTCAGATACCATACCTGATTGGTTATGGAACTTGTCTTCCCAAGTTGTTCTACTAGATCTCTCACAAAATGAGATCAGAGGAATGCTACCCATGTCCTTTTCATCCACTGACATTGTAGATATCAACCTGAGTTACAACAGGTTTGAAGGTTCATTACCTCGACTCCCTTCTCGTCCTTTTTCTCTTGATTTGGCGAGTAATTCATTTACAGGTCCCATTGCTTTTGGCAATAATGAAGTATTTTTAAGCCATCTGATTTTATCAAACAATAAAATAAACGGAAGCATCCCCTCATCTATATGCAAACTTGAGGAATTGGCGGTTCTCGATATCTCTAACAATCAGCTATCAGGAGAGCTCCCCACTTGTCGGAAAAATTTTACTAACTTGATGGTTGTTAATTTAGCAAACAATAACCTCTCTGGAGAGATCCCGACCAATGTGTCATTATTCTTATCCTGATCTTGAAGCATTAAGCTTAAGCAATAATAGCTTTTCTGGAGAAATACCTTCTTCTATGAAGGATTGCACGGATTTGGTTATGGTTGATCTCGGGCAAAATAAGTTACATGGAAATATTCCAACTTGGATGGGAGAGAGCCTATCAAGTTTGGTATTTCTTCGGCTTCGATCAAATTTCTTTGGCGGGACGATTCCTCCTCAAATCTGTGAGCTTTCTTCACTTCAGGTCTTGGACCTTGCAGACAATAATCTTACAGGAAATCTACCAGTGTGTATTGGCAATTTTAGCAAAATGATCGTCAATCCAAATGCAAGCCAACCGACACTAAATATCCCGGAATTTGGGGCAAGTGCGGGAGACTTTGGTATTCATATATTTCCAAACTACAAATATAGCTTGCCATTGGTCAGGGATGGGGAGGAACGCGAATACACCAACAACCTCCCACTGGTGACGAACATCGACTTATCCGACAACTCCCTTGTTGGGGAGATCCCAGAGGGTCTACTCAATCTTCTCGGATTGCAATGCCTAAACTTGTCTGGAAATTATTTGACGGGGAATATCCCGTTGAAGATTGGTGTTATGCAATCAATGATGACACTTGATCTATCAAGAAACGAGCTCTCTGGGCAGATTCCGCCAAGCCTCTCCAATCTCAGCTTTTTGAATCACTTGAATTTATCATTCAACAATCTATCAGGGAGAATTCCAACGGGCAGCCAACTCCAGACTCTCAATGATACATCTGTTTATATGGGCAACTCCTATCTATGTGGACCTCCACTCCCCCAAGAATGCCCGGGCGATGGGCCGTCACAGAACCCATCATTTACTAGTAAAGAAAATGAAGATGAAGGTGGAGACATCCAAGAAATGTTATGGTTTTACCTCGGCATTGTTTCAGGCTTCGTCTTGGGATGCTGGATGGTCTGGGGAGTTCTGTTTTTCAAAAGAAGCTGGAGGATCGCTTATTTTCTTGTTGTGGACGACCTGTATGATAAAGTTTATGTAACTTCTGTACTCGGCATCCGAAGATTGAAGGAAATGAAAGGAAGGAGAACTTGAATAAGAGCTGATGGGTTATTGTAATAATAAATATTATATGTGATTGAGTACCTATTGTGTGCAATGCTGAAAAATAAAATGTATTTTATGGTTAATTTACAGTTTGGTATGTAAACTGGAGAGTCCTCTGGTTTGATATGTAAGAGTGATGTATAACTTGTTCATCTCTCTGGACATGGAAATAAAAAGTGGTGATTTTTAACTATGAAAGAGGTAGCGATCGGCCCCTCACACTGAGTCATTGATGTACAACTAACAACTGAACCATTTATGAGTGAGAGAGGAAGAGTGAGAGTGTATGAGAGATGGAGGAAGAGTGAGAGTGGGCTCTGAGATGAAGAAACAGCAAATAAAAGAGGAAAAAAGAGAAACAGAGAGTAGAGAAAAAAGGAGAGAGAGAGAGAGAGAGAGAGAGAGAGAGAGAGAGAGAGAATACCCAACGAGCACCACCTTGGAAAAGGAGGTCTCACGTTCCATTATTTATGGTCACGCCAAATTTTAAGCTCTTCTATCCCTGCTTGTCAACCTGGAGCTGATGCTACATGGATTTGGGAGGGATCGGTCTCTGTGACACCACGAGCAGTCGATGTATATAATCTTATCCAACCTATGGAGCTGACAAGTTCTCAAGATCAATGGAAAAGGCTATGGAGGATCCATGTGACCCCTCGCATCAAATTTTTTCTTTGGAAACTATGTTGGGATGGCTACCTACACGGGCTTATTTGGACTCTCTGTGAAGCTTCTTCTGAAACTTCGGTTCATTTATTTCTTCTATACCCGTTCTCTATGGATTGTTTGTCTCTTATTTCTCCTGAGGCTCGTCCATTACAATTACTATGGGGGGAGTCGAGTTGGTTACGTGCTCTCACTGTAGATGAATGGTACTCTGACTATTGTAAAAAATTCAAGCAAATCTTATGCTGCACCTTGTTGTGAAGTATATGGAAAACTAGAAATGCCTTCATATTTCATGGTATTAAACCTTGTGCACACTATACTGTGATGCGTGTGGTTTCCCTTGCCGAAGAGTGTGCGTCAGTGCTTTCTAACAACCCTCTTACTCCACTTTTCGGCGGCACGGCGAAGCGTAAATGTTCTCCTTGGGGTATGTAGGCGCAATATCCTCAGTTTCAAAATCCAGGCCATCAGATTATTATATTGACGGATGGGAGTGTACATTCCAGAAACTTATCAGCAGGTCCTGCGTTTGTTGTTATACAGCAATCCCCACCGGCCATTCTAGGGGTTGGTTTTTCTAGTTGGCCTTGGGCCACTCCGATTCGGGCAGAGGCTGAGGCTATACGTCTGGGCCTGAAATTTGCATGTAGTCGGGGAATGCAGTACATCAAGGTCTGTTCAGATTCAGCTCAAGTAATACAACTTCTTATTAGTGTTGGGGACGGTCCACCTCAATTAAAGGAGTTAGTATCTAAAATTCGACAAAACAATCAAAATTTAGCCCCTGTTGAATATATTCAGGTCCCTCGGGAGTGGGTGGCAGGCCCAGACTTATTGGCTCGGTACGCTCGTCATACGCAAAGTGAAGTGTTAACGGACAGTCTCAGACATGATCTTATCCGGTGTTTACTTCATCCTGTAAAGCATACTTTATATTTTTGTATAAATCACAGGTCTGATCATGTGTCTCTTATGTAAATATATTCTTGGAGGTTCTGCCCTTTTGTTAGTTAGTTAATATAAGCCCACTCTATGGGCCTTTCTCCTGTCAAAAAGAATAAAGAAATGTTATTTCTATGTTAGATGCAGCATTTATTTGCAGCCTCCTTAGTCACATGTCTTATTTATATATTTGGAGAGAGAAATGTCACTACAATTCATTTTTCATGTCTCATTTTTAATATATATGATGTTTTGAGTTTTAAAAAATAGTAGTATTTTTTTTATAATAAAATAAAATATATATTTTAAAAAATTGCATAATTTTCTTCATAAGGAAATGGAAAAAAAATTATAGTAGATTTATACTTTCATTAATGTGAGAGTATGATGTTAACAAACTGTGTGTACCAATGCTTATTTGCTCATTCGGAAAGCATGTAATATTTATAGTAAATGTTAAAACTTTGTTTACAACCTAGCATGTAATCCACGCACATTTTTAATTTTTTAAAAATATCATACATTATCTAATGAGGTTTATAATTTTATAAATAATGAAGTGTATACTCTGATGAATTGTGTAAATTCATTGATAGAAATGCTAAAAAGAGCCCAATGAGAGGTACGTGGGGACTGCTGGTCGGGTACGACGCTCAATTTTTTTTCTATGAGTGGCCTAAATAATTCAAGTATGTATTACATTTTAATAAATATACATGACTGATTACATGAAATGTATTTATTTAAAAAATAAAAAAATGAGGGGGTTGCATGTGAGGTTACACGTTGGACTGTCCCTAACATCATGTTAAATTTAACTTTGGTAAACACACAGTACTGTATAAAGATCAAGTTAATGGGCTACCACCACAACATTGGTAAACACAGGCTGTATAAAGATTAAGTTAATTTAACTTTTAATTAAATTGAAGCCCAGAACAATGATAAATACAATAAAAACAAACTTGAAATCGATACAACTAAATTAAGTATTTGCATAAAATCATGTTACCATTGAAATGTAATATTTTCAATGCGATGACACACCTAACAACACGACCATTGTAGGTGGAAGCCGGGTCTCAGTGGTCTGTCAATGGTCACCTTTTTGTTGCCAAAATTGCAAGAGGCCTAACAAGTTATGGACCAAGAGCATCTCCAGAGGCCTCCTTACATCATTTTTTTCATCATACAGTGAGTCAAATCTCTTAAAACTCAATTCCAATGGTTTCCTTACACCCCTTCTTCACTACATTTTTCCTTAACACACTTCTCATGGATGGGGAGCCACATTCATTTCCTACATCAAAAAAAGAATATATTGCATCATTTCCGTTCTTTCATTTCTTTTTTTTTTATATGGGCATAATGAGTATTTCTTTACATAATTTTTTTGTTCATTATTAATAATTAATTTTTATTCATTATAAATAATTTTTATTTATTTTTCTTGTTTTTTGAAATTTTTATTTTACTTTTAATTAATTTTTACTCATTATTAATAATTTTTATTTAAATAATCTATATTCCAAGTCAATATTTGATGAATTTTAGAATATGTTTTTATTCATTTCATATTTGAACATCTTGTAATTTATAGATATGATTTGAGATATTTGATTATTTTGAATGAGGATAAGATAAAAAATAAAGAGGTTTTTAGAATAACAAAAAAAAAATTAACAATGACTTCCTACGTGTCTTAGAGAGGCAATCTCTCCCCCACAATATATGGAAAAGAAAAAAGAGATTTTTGAAAATGCTCTAAGAAACTCCACTGTAGAGGAATCACTGACAAAAAGAATTTATGATGGGAATAAATACCGGATCCTTAGAGGCTGTAACTTGAATTACCAAACTGGATGTACAAAATGCCTATGATGGACACCAGCAAATATTTCTGATTTATAAACTAATAACCCCAAGTATCCATTATCAGTTCAAGCAAAACAAAGCCACAAATCCCCTTCTCTTACATTATCAAGCAACAAGACACAGTTTATCAAGTGTCACCACTACATATAATTGAGAAACAAAAGACCATCAACCAAAAAAAAGAAAAAAGAAGCACCATCATGGCATCATCTCTGGTGCTTCATCCTACAAAATGGTGTAATACAACAATTCCCAATGTTTTTAGTCATATATGAAATCTGAATACATGCAGCATCACACAAGAAGGGGACGTTGGCATACGTTCCTGTGAGGGAACATCGGATGCATTGAAGCACTGTGAAGAGGAATGTCTTTGGAAGCTTTGGGAACCATGACAGATCCAGGTTCTGGCCTACGGGCATTGTTCCTAGGCAAAGCAGGAATCATGTGGGTTAGGATGCCATGGAGTCGATGCAAACAAGGGTTAACACACAAAATATATCACCGTCTCCAAGCTCTTAATTAAATTAAATGCTACCATAAGTACAAAATATACACCAATCACGCGCAAATTACTTCCAATATCCCATGTGAGTTGTAAAAAAAAAAATTGAACAAGGCATAATGATGCTGCAGATTCTAATTTGTATATAACTTCATCATGAATAGTCTTGTACATCATTTTTAATCCAAAGGTTCATTTATATATGTTTGATTCCCTCTTTTGAGTTACAACTCAACCAAATTTATACTTTCCCTGACCCTACTACGAAGAGCTTGAGTCCAGGTCCCTCCTTTTCATCACATTAATAAAACATCTCCCATCAAACTGCTTGGATCAGCGGATCTAGGTCCTCTTCATACTCTCTTATGAAGCATGACTGATCTAGGTCCTCGCATAAATCAAAAAAGGGTTAAAAGAGATTTACGTCCCTACAAATATGAATAATCTCGTATAAGTCTCTGTTAAAGTTGGGGCAAGTCCTTATAAACTCAAAAAACCCCATTATCATTTCTGAGTTAAATTTTCATCCAAAATTGATGGAATATTCTCATAATATTTCATCATCATGTAATTGTGTAGACATTACAATCCCTATAAACAATAATAAAAATAAATTAATCCCTACAAAAGATCAATTTGTCCATATAGAACTTTTATATTTCTTCATTCTCAGAAAGGTATTGTTTGGAGAAGTAAAAAAATTGAGAACAATTTAATCATTTCATGGTATAGGGTTAGGGTTAATTAGGATTAAACTCCGCTAACAACGTGAATGTATATGGATTTTTGTGAGTTTTCAAATATGGGATTACCCATATGTTTACAAGGATATAAATGTTTTTAATTAACCCATCAAAAAAACCAAACATATATCTTCTGAAATAATATGCTTAATTAAAAATTTTGTTTTAACTTTTTTATATGCTTTATACATAATTATATATTTCAAAGGAGTTCACATCTATATAAATAAAAAAATAGGATGGAGTCCGTTTACCTGGAGGATTGACATTGACCCTGACAATCATAATATTTCATCGTCAGCGTTTACACTGACGATGGTGAACAGAAATATTAAGGAGACCCAAAGGAATCAAGACCCCAGTATTAGATTCTGCAAAAACCCAATACTGAAACAAAGTTTAGAGAAAAACAGAAGGCCTTGTATTATTTTCATCACATTAATAAAACCTCTCCCATCAAACTGCGTGGACCAGCGGATCAGTATTAGAATTCACAACAAAATCCTCGATCCGACTTTCTTCTGAAGCATGATTGATTTAGGTCCTCGCATAAATAAAAAAAAGGTTAAAGACATTTATGTCCCTCCAAGCATGGATAATCCTGTATAAGTATCTATTAAAGTTGTGGCAGATATACAAGTCCATGTAAACTCACAAAAACAAAAACCCCATTATCATCTCTAGGTTTAATTTTTTCATCCAAAATTGATGGAATATTCCGAGAATACTTCATCACCATGTAATCGTGTAATTGTATAAACATTACAGTCCTTATAAACAATCATAAAAATAAATTAGTCCATGCAAAAGATCAAATTGCCCATGTAAAACTTTTATATATTTCTACATTCTCAAAGATACATGATTTAGAGAGGTAAAAAAATTGAGAACGATTTAGTTATTTCATAGTATAGGATTAGGGTTAACTAGGATGGTTGGGTTAGAATTAATGTCTGCTGACAACATGAATGTATATAGATTTTTGTGAGTTTTCAAATACTTGTACATTTGCTCAAACTTTGACAAAGACTTATATAGGATTACCCATGTTTGCAAGGATATAAATGTTTTTAACCCATAAAAAAAACCAAACATATATCTTCTGCAATAATGTGCTTAATTAAAAAAAAATTAACTTTTTTTTAAAAAAAATGTGTTTTATACAAAATTATATTTTTCAAAGGAGTTTACAACTATAGCAAAAAAAAAAAGTAGGATGGAGTCCGTTTACCTGGAGGATTGACATTGACCCTGACAGGCTAGATCAAGTGGCTTTAGTGACAACAAACAGTCCCCCAGTGAGACATATGGATCGGAATCAAAGGAAATTACATCGAACCATCAAAAGGAATGTTAGCTGAATCCAAAAGTCATGGTGGACTAAGAATTTAAAGTCTTTAGGAAACATTAGCTCAATCCAAATTAAAAGTCATTGTGGAATAATTAAAAAATTCTCTGAGTCTTTTGAAACAGTAGCACATACATCTCTTTCAATGGCCAAGCAAAAAGTTGGAGTTGTCTGATGACTTTGATCCGTCCAAAACCATTAGACGCGTTCAATGTGAATTGTGGAGTGCCTTACGGGGCATTCCAAGGATGTGAATTTGATCCCCTGTTATATATAACTGTGCTCATGTTTTGGATTTGAAATTTGGAACAATGCCTCTTAAATTCTAAAATTTTGAATAAGGTCATTCAAAATAGAATTTCAAATTGATTTGGAAGAGTTGTTCAGGTAAAGTGTTACTTAAAAACATAAAAAAAAAAAAAAAAAAAAAAGGTTATTAGAGTTGTTGGCCAGTGTGTTTAGATCATATCACCGTCTAAAATGATTGACTGACCGGTCTTTTGAAGAAAAACGTGTCAGAGAAATCAAATTCCTTGACGTGTTATCACTTGCAATTTATTACTTATAAGATAATGTTATGTACAATCATTTTCCAACTCTGGTTTCAGATTATAAGTGTATTGAAATTTTTAAAAATAATATACATCATCTAATAAAAAACGTGTTTTTATAAATAAAAAAATGAAACATATATTCTAATAAATTGCATGGATACATTTATAAAAATTATAAAAAAATTTCATAAAAACATATATCTCATTAATGTAAACATATACTTCGAAAACTTTTTATCGATGCATACAGGACTGAAAAATGAATTGGGTGTAATAGCACCCTTATTTGTGTCACCCAATCACAATACCAACGTATTTGGTACGTTGCAGTGAGGAAAACGATTCAGCCTCCAAATATGGAAAAAAAACATTAAAAAAAAAGGGATAACTTCTTCTATGTAATTTTAATTTTAAAAAAAATTGTACCATTGGATAGATACGATCGATACAATTCAAATGGGTCTGATATTGAATATGTTTAACCTATGTTTAAAAAAATATTTAATAATATTTTTTATTTTTTAACGTTAATATTAAATTTTATTCTATTAATTATTATTTTCACTTATGTACTAAAATATCATTTATTTTAATCAAAACTGATAACAGAACAAAAAAAAGTACATGAAAAATTAAATAAAACACAACACAAAATAAATAGCATCTAAATTCATCTCGAAATAGATGAACCGCCGCATTAGTAATCTTGTAATCCTTCTTCGTATGGATCGGAGTTTGGATACAGATTATTTAACCGGGTACAAGTATAGGGTTTTTGGATACAAATATAATTAATTTTAGAATAACTAATAAGTTTCTTGATATTTCTCAATTTTGTGTACTACATCTAAAAATAAGAGGGATATTATAAATTGAAGTTTTATAAAAAAAAATAATATATAAAAATAAAATAGAGATGAAAATAGAAATTATGGTTGGAGTTGATAAATGAATAGCGAGACTCTAAAGTTTTTTTTATTGTTTTTTGACCCTTCATTTCAGAGATCTCCATTTTACAACTTATTCACAATTTATCGCTAGTCAACAAAACAACAAAAATTTAATTATTACTTTTCTCAACCAGAATAACTAAAAATCAACCAAATACAAAGTTGTTTATTCTTTATCCATATTGAAATAATTATATATTCCATAATATCTTAAGATGATATCCAAAAAAAACATTGGTCCATTAGAATTTCACGTTGATTAACTAATTCCAATTAATTTCAATCTTCCATAAGAAAACACAAGCACGTCTCTCTTTCATAACATGGTGATTTGGACTTAAATCAACCACTTTTTTTATTTAAAAAGCGTACAAAATGTGTTTTATTTAAGCTACCTTATTCAAAATCTTATTTTTTAAGCGTGTTTTCAAATTCTATTTAAGAATTCACATCAGAATTGTTGCTCGAAGCAGTGATTGTATGAAAAGCAGGTTGCCTCTCTTACTCTCATGGGACTCTATTATGTAACATGACGGATCCAGTTCCTAACCTGCTACAAGAGCAGGATGCATGTGGGTGAGGGTGCCATGCACATGAAAGGTGGAGGGTTGCCAACCCTAATGCCCCATTTGGATATCAACATAAGTTATTCTAATTAATATGCATAAAGAATAAGACATTTTTAATTTAATCGTATTTTGTTGTTTGATTAATCATAGATAAATTATGGATAAAAATGTGAAAAAATAATTATAAAAGATTAAAAAATGATTTAGCTCTTGATTAAAAAACTAATTACTTAGATTAAAAAACAATTATGATATGTTTATACTACATCATCTTTGCAAACAAACATGATTTTGTGTTTATTCATCCCTAAAGTACTATATTTTCCACATATTTCACTAATCAAACAGGAGCTAAAGAGTTTGCTAACAGGAAGGAGTCTATTAACTGGAGGTCTAACACTGACAATGAAAGATCACATCAAGTCGTTGGCTTTCAGTGAGAAATATCAGCGGAATCAAAGAATATCGCATCAAAGAAAAGTTGGCTCTGTCCAAATTCATGGTGGAAGTCTTTTGAGACAATATCACTTCTCTTTCAATGACCAAGCAAAAAAGTTGAATTGTCTTATGACATTGATCTTTCCAAAGTGCATTTGTCACTTCTAAAGGCCTCCCCATCTCTTACAAGGATGTTACCAGGCTTGCTATGCATGGGCATTCCCAGGATGTGAATTTGGATCCCCAATAACAAAGCTCAATGTTCTGAATTTGAATTTGGAACAATGCCTCTGGAAAGCCAAAATTTATAATAAAGTCAAATCAGATTAGAATTTCAGGAAGTTGTTAAAAAAAAGGTTGTTATTAGAGTTGTTAAAAGTGTGTTTTTGTTAAATCACAGTAAGATTGACTGACACTGACAAGTCTTTTGGAGAAAGCGTGACAGAGTTACATCGAATGCTTTTACGTATTATTGGGTGCCAACGGAGTTGATACGTTGCTGTGAAAACGAATGTCTGTTCTTTTTGAAGCATTGAAGATTCTGCGTTCTTGGCCAATATGTGATGCATTGTTTCCTCGCTATAACTTAACCCTGTAGGGGAACAGGTGGGGTAAAAAAGTAAAATAGCGTTGAATAAACCCAAAGTTTGTTTGTTTAAAATGTATAAATGAGTATAATTATGTTAGAATATATGAGAATAAATTGATATTCCAGATCTTCAAAAATTGAGTAATTTCCTTAGTAAAGATAATTCATATTTACTAAGGAATATATTTCCTTAGTAAAAAAAAAATAGCTTTAGACTTTTTTTAAGGAAAACTTTCTTTAAAAAAAGTTATTTTCATAATAAAAAACTACAAAATAGAAAATTTGCCTTTTCAATGAAATACATTCACTGGAAAAAAAATACAAACATTAAAAAAATTTATTTTTTTTCCAAATCAACCCTCATTTATCAAGGAAATTATTCATTGGTAAAGATAATTCTTGGCAGGGAGATCCCTTATCTCCCTTCCTCTTTGTACTAGCCCTCGAAGGTTTCACACAAAGAATGAATGCAACATCCCAATCAAAGGCTATTGGCTCCTATCTTAAAGGGGGAACTCAAGTCAACCATCTTGCATTTGCAGATGATCTCCTAATATTCAGTGACTCCTCCCCTTCAACAGCAAGGAATCTAGTCACATTGCTTGATGAATTTGCCAAGGACTCTGGGCTACAGATAAATCTGTCCAAAAGTCAAGTGTTCATTAATCCATCAGATCCTAACAGAAGTTGTTTTCTAAATACTCTTCATATTCCAGAAGGCTCTATTCCGGTTAGATCCCTTAAGCATTTGCACTGCCAACCTCTCATTGAAAAAATGAGGAAGAAACTTCTTTCTTGGCAAGCTTTACTACTCTCCTCAGCTGGCAGATTGGAGTTAACCCGTACAGTGCTCAATGGACTCCATTTGTATTGGACAAGTGCCTATTCTCTTCCCAAACGTACTATTAAAGAAGTTGAAAAAATGATTAGAGATTTCCTTTGGAGGGACTCTCCACAAAAATGTGCTTCCCACCATGTGAACTGGATAACCATCTGCCAGCCTTTAAATGAAGGGGGGCTTGGGATAAAAAGAATTGCAGATTGGAACAAAGCTGCTACTGGAGTTCATCTCTGGGATGTGGCTACTGGTATGGAAAGCTTGTGGGTTAAGTGGATTCATAGTAGATACTTAAAATCTCATTCTTTGTGGGAGGTGAAAGTGAAATCCACGAGTACGACTATCTGGCGGAAAATTCTGGCAGCTCAAGAATGGATCAAACCAAAGGTCAAGTACAACATCTATTCTGGCTCTAATATAAACATATGCGGGGATCCCTGGATTGATGGGGAAGGACTAGCTGGGCATTTTGGGGAAAGGCTAGCCTTGCTCTTTAGGCTGAATAAAGACTCCAAGGTTAGTTGGTTGATTGTCAATGGAATGTGGCATAAACCAAGGCGATGGCCACTTGAACTCTCTAATCTCTGGGATGCCATCTCTGAAATTGAAATTGGTGGTCGAGGCAATGATGAAATTATTTGGAGTCCAAGCAAGTTTGGCAACCTTTCTTTAGCTGAAGCTTGGAAGGAAGTGCGCTCCAAAGCAGGGCACCCTTGTTGGAAGGACTGGGTATTGCAAAGATCACATGTGCCCAAACAATCTTTTACTCTCTGGCTAGCATGCCACAACAAATTGCCATCCCTTGCCAGGCTATTCCAAAAGAACTTGGTGGAGAGTCCCATTTGTGTCCTCTGCAACTCTGGCACAGAAACATGCAACCACCTTTTTTTCCAGTGTTCCTTTTCTGGTGTTGTATGGCAATCAGTTCTCACAAAAGCAGGAATTACAAGGGGCACAGTCTCTACAATCCTCACTGAAATTAGGTGGTTGGACTCTTCCTTCAAGACCAAGGTCCTACAACTCATCCTTCAAGCACTATTATGCTCTACCACATGGCATGTTTGGCTTGAAAGAAATAGAAGAATTTTCAAAGGGAAACAGAGGTCACAAGATTCTATTGTCACTCTTGCCTTACGGGATTCCAAACTGAAATTGAGTCAATTCGCACTCAAAGCGGAGATGTCTCCTGATCTGGACAGGATGAAAACGGGGCTGGGCATCTCAATAACTGAACTCTCATTGCATTCCATTGAGGTGAAGTGGGAAGTTCCTCAGTGGGGCTGGATCAAAGCAAACACGGATGGTTCCCTTTCGGAGGACAGAGCAGGATATGGGTTCCTACTTCGGGATCACTTGGGTCTTCTGATCATAGCAGAGGCAGCAAAGACTTCTAGGCGGACCATCAACCATTTAGAATTAATGGCAATTGGGCAATGCATGAAATTGGCATTGGAGCTTGGCATTCAAAGTCTTTGGGTGGAAAGTGATTCAAAAGTTGCACTTTTGTGGGTCACTACATGCTGCAAGGTTCCATGGTCAGTGCGAAGGCTGGTAAATTCAATTCAAAATGACTGCACATCTTTCTCCAACATTAAGTTCTCACACATCCATAGGGAAGGCAACTGCCCGGCAGATTTGCTAGCCAACACGCAAGGTCATCTGGGGGTATCTCGGTTCAACCCATCTCATGTTTGGCCAGAACTGAAAGCTCTCATTGAAAGAGATAGAAGTGGAATTCCATACCTCAGGGAAAAGCTTATGTAGCCTACTTTATATTACTGTTGTTACATTGTAATTGATCTCCCTTTCTTTTTGTATAATCAGGTGGTTTGAAAAAGGGTGGGGTGGATGCACATATTCAGGTTACTGAGTTTGTTCCCTCGCCACACCTTTCTTTCCCTCCAACCTGGTTAAAATGGCATCTCATTGTAACTACATGCACTTTTTGTACATTTGCCATATAGTTTTGAGGAATACACTTTTGGACTTACCAACCAAAAAAAAAAAAATAATTCCTGGCAAAGGAGCCAATTTTTTTTTTTCCACGGCTTTCATTTCCTTAGTAAAAAAATAACTTTAGACTTTTTCCAATGAAAACTTTCCTTAGAAAAAGTTATTTTCATAATAAAAAAATAAAAAAATTACTTTTTTCAATGAAATTATTTTCCTTGATAAAAATTTCGTAGCTAAAAAACCTTTTTTTGTAGTGTATGTCAAATTATCTCCATTATCTCTTATAAATTAAGGACATCACATGTCAAATTGTTTTACATTTTATATTTATTCATTCATTTTAATCCACAACATTCCATGATCAACCAACCAATTAAAACTTCACTATTACTTTTTCAACAAAAATAGCTAAAGATGTAACCAAATAAAAATTGCTTATTCTTTTATCTATACTCAAATAGTTATCTACCCCAAAATAATGTATATTTCTACACCAACATGGCTACGTGTTCATATCAGGTCCATCAAAATCTCATGTTGGTTGACTTGTTAAATTCCGATTGACTCGGTCTTCCAAAACAAAACACAACCCCGTGTCTTTTTTCGAAACATAATGGTTTGGACTTAAATCAACCACTTGTATGCCACATTTGATGACTTTTATGCACTACCAACTTTCATGCTTCTACACAATATGGTGGTGACAAACCATTATATATACTCACGGTATATGGGGTTGTGGATTGACATGGTTATCATGAGTGAGTATACTAAAACTTGTGTAGTTTGGCTCCTTTGGTTTCTACTTTGTGTGGGAACAATCAATCTATGTCTCTGCAATTCACTTTCCTCCGCAACCTGCTGGGAGATTGAGAGGCAAGTCCTCCTCAAACTCAAAGCGGGCCTGGTAGACCCTGCAAATCGACTCTCTACATGGACCGATGAGGATTGCTGCCGCTGGAGCGGTGTATCCTGTGATAACCAGACGGGCCATGTTGTCAAGATTGACCTTCAAAACCCTTATTATGATGGCTCACTATATAATGATTGGCCAAATGGGTCCTTGAGAGGTAAGATTGGTCCTTCTTTGCTTGATTTGAAACATCTTACTTATTTGGATCTGAGTTCGACGGATTTTGAAGGCTCCATTCCTCCTTTCATTGGTTCCTTGTCAAAACTGACATATCTAAATCTCTCAATGAGTTCTTTCAATGGTACAATCCCTCCCCAGCTTGGAAATCTGTCCATCCTCGAGATTCTAGATGTAGGACAGAATTGGTTTCTCCGCGCGGACGACCTACAATGGTTGTCGGGCCTTTTATCTTTGCAGCATCTTGATTTGACCCATGTTAACCTCACTACGTCATCTGACTGGTTCCATATGATCTTCAAGCTCCCTTCTTTATCAGTTTTAAAATTGGTCAATTGTGGACTTCATGGTTTGCCGAGTTCCATTAAGAATCTGTATGCTAATTCAACACGTCTTTCAGTCCTTGATCTTTCTTATAATGACTTTGATTCTGAAATTCCAGGTTGGTTGTTCAATATTAGCAGCCTTACACATCTCCATCTTCGTCGCAACCATTTCTATGGTCCAATTCCCAATGTTTTCGGAAATTTTATCAACCTTGAGGTCCTTGATCTTTCTTCAAATACAATTAATTCCACAATACCCCATTGGATCTTCAATATAAGCAGCCTTACGTATCTGGATCTGAGTTTCAACAATTTCAATGGTCAAATTCCTAGTGCTTTTGAAAAAAGCTACATTAAAGTTAGTCTCCAGATATTATCGTTAAGATCCAATAATCTGAAAGGGAACCTGCCTGACATACTAGAGCAGTTCAGATACCTAAGAACTCTTGATTTGAGTAATAACATGATTTCCGGTTCCATCCCAGCATCCATTGGAAGGTTGTCATTCTTGTCAAAATTATATTTAAGCGGCAATCAATTGAATGGTACAGTTCCTAATATCATTGGACAACTCTCCGATCTAAAAGTTCTAGATCTTGCTCACAACTCATTGCAAGGGATCATCTCTGAACATCACTTCACCAATCTGATGAAACTAGAAGAACTGGATATGTCTTCAAATTCATTGGTTTTGAATGTTACTCCTGGCTGGGTTCCTCCATTTCATCTTAAAGTAATTGAATTGGGATCTTGCCATTTGGGTGGTTATTTCCCAAAATGGCTACATACACAGAGCAAATTTATTGCACTAAACTTATCCAATACAAGAATTTCAGATACCATACCTGATTGGTTATGGAACTTGTCTTCCCAAGCTATTCTACTAGATCTCTCACAAAATGAGATCAGCGGAATGCTGCCCATGTCCTTTTCATCCACTGACATTGAAGATATCAACCTGAGTTACAACAAGTTTGAAGGTTCATTACCTCGACTCCCTTCTCGTCCTTTTTCTCTTGATTTGGCGAGTAATTCATTTACAGGTCCCATTGCTTTTGGCAATAATAAAGTATCATTAAACCATCTGATTTTATCAAACAATAAAATAAACGGAAGCATCCCCTCATCTATATGCAAACTTGAGAAATTGGCGGTTCTCGATATCTCTAACAATCAGCTATCAGGAGAGCTCCCCACTTGTTGGAAAAATTTAACTAGCTTGATGGCTGTTAATTTGGAAAACAATAACCTCTTTGGAGAGATCCCGAACGTATGTCATAATCATCTTCTTGGTCTTCATGCATTACGCTTAAGCAATAACAGTTTTTCTGGAGAAATTCCATGTTCTATGAAGAATTGCACCAGTTTGGCTATGGTTGATCTCGGGCAAAATAAGTTACATGGAAATATTCCAACTTGGATGGGAGAGAGCCTATCAAGTTTGGTATTTCTTCGGCTTCGATCAAATTTCTTTGGCGGGACGATTCCTCCTCAAATCTGTGAGCTTTCTTCACTTCAGGTCTTGGACCTTGCAGACAATAATCTTATAGGACATCTACCAGAGTGTATTGGCAATTTCAGCAAAATGATCGTCAATCCAAATGCAAGCCAACAGGCACTATATATCCCGGAATATATTGTATATTGGGGAGACTTTCGTCGCTATATACATCCAAACTACAAATATAGCTTGCCATTGGTCAGGGATGGGGAGGAACGTGAATACACCAACATCCTCCCACAGGTGACGAACATCGACTTATCCAACAACTCTCTTGTTGGAGAGATCCCAGTGGGTGTACTCAGTCTTCTTGGATTGCAAGGCCTGAACTTGTCTAGAAATCATTTGACGGGGAATATCCCGTTGAAGATTGGTGTTATGCGATCAATGATGACACTTGATCTATCAAGAAACGAACTCTCTGGGCAGATTCCACCAAGCCTCTCCAATCTCAGCTTTTTGAATCACTTGAATTTATCATTCAACAACTTGTCAGGGAGAATTCCAACCGGCAGCCAACTCCAGACTCTCAATGATACATCTGTTTATATGGGCAACTCCTATCTATGTGGACCTCCACTGCCCCAAGAATGCCCGGGCGATGGGCCGTCACAGAGCCCATCATTTACTAGTAAAGAAAATGAAGATGAAGGTGGAGACATCCAAGAAATGTTATGGTTTTACCTCGGCATTGTTTCAGGCTTCGTCTTGGGATGCTGGATGGTCTGGGGAGTTCTGTTTTTCAAAAGAAGCTGGAGGATCGCTTATTTTCTTGTTGTGGACGACCTGTATGATAAAGTTTATGTAACTTCTGTACTCGGCATCCGAAGATGGAAGGAAATGAAAGGAAGGAGAACTTGAATAAGAGCTGATGGGTTATTGTAATAATAAATATTATATGTGACTGAGTACCTATTGTGTGCAATGCTCAAAAATAAAATGTATTTTATGGTTAATTTACAGTTTGGTATGTAAACTGGAGAGTCCTCTGGTTTGATATGTAAGAGTGATGTATAACTTGTTCATCTCTCTGGACATGGAAATAAAAAGTGGTGATTTTTAACTATGAAAGAGGTAGCGATCGGCCCCTCACACTGAGTCATTGATGTACAACTAACAACTGAACCATTTATGAGTGAGAGAGTAAGAGTGAGAGTGTATGAGAGATGGAGGAAGAGGGAGAGTGGGCTCTGAGATGAAGAAACAGCAAATAAAAGAGGAAAAAAGAGAAACAGAGAGTAGAGAAAAAAGGAGAGAGAGAGAGAGAATACACTTGTAAAACCATAACATTTCTTGGATGTCTGATCCTGTGTCTCTTATGTAAATATATACTTGGAGGTTCTGCCCTTTTGTTAGTTAGTTAATATAAGCCCACTCTATGGGCCTTTCTCTATGGGCCTTTCTCCTGTCTAAAAGAAAAAAGAAATGTTATTCCTATGTTACATGCAGCATTTATTTGCAGTCTCCCGTGTCACACGTCTCATTTATACGTTTGGAGAGAGAAATCTCAGTGCAATCCATTTTTCATGTCTCATTTTTAATATATATATATATATATATATATATGATGTTTTGAGTTTTAAAAAATAGTAGTATTTTTTTATAATAAAATAAAATATATACTTCAAAAAATTGCGTAATTTTATTCATAAGGAAATGGAAAAAAAATTATAGTAGATTTATAACTTCATTAATGTGAGAGTATGATGCTAACAAACTATGTGTAACAATGCTTATTTGCTCATTTGGACAGCATGTAATATTTATAGTAAATGTTAAAACTTGGTTTACAACCTAGCATGTAGTCCACGCACATTTTAAATTTGGGTTAAAGACATCTAAGTCCCTACAAACATGGGAAAACCCATATAAGTCATTGCTAAAATTGGGACAGACGTACGAGTTCCTGAAAACTCAGAAAAATCCAATTATCATCCCTGAATTAAATTTCCATCCAAACTTAACAGAATATTCCCTGAATATTCCATCACATATAATTGTATAGACATTGAAGTCCTTATAAACAGTCATAAAGACAAATTAGTCCTTGCAAAAGATAAAATTGTCCCTGAAAGACTTTTACATTAAATTGTGTACACATTACAGTCCCTATAAACAATCATACAAACAAATTAATCTTTGCAAAAAATAAAATTACCCCTGAAAGATTTTTACATTTAATTGGATAAACATTAAGTCCTTATAAATAATCGTAAAGACAAAATGGTCCCTGTAAAAGACAAAAATTCCCCTGAAGAATGCATTCTACCGGTTCAATGTCAACACAATTATATGTGACGGAATATTCTGGGAATATTCCGTTAAGTTTGGATGGAAATTTAACTCAGGGATGATAATTAGGTTTTTTTCCGAGTTTTCAGGAACTTGTACGTCTGTCCCAATTTTAATAGGGACTTATATGGATTTTCACATGTTTGTAGGGACTTAAATGTCTTTAACCCTTTAAATTTTTTAAAATAATGAAGTGTATACTCTAATGAATTGAGTAAATTCATTGGTAGAAATGTTAAAAAGAGCCTAATAAGAGGTATGTGGGGACTACTGGTACGACGCTCAATTTTTTTTCTCTGAGTGGCCTAAATAATTCAAGTATGTATTACATTTTAATAAATATACATGACTGATTACATGAAATGTATTTATTTAAAAAATAAAAAAAATGAGGGGGTTGCATGTGAGGTTACACGTTGGACTGTCCCTAACATCATGTTAAATTTAACTTTGGTAAACACACACTGTATAAAGATCAAGTTAATGGGCTACCACCACAACATTGGTAAACACAGGCTGTATAAAGATTAAGTTAATTTAACTTTTAATTAAATTGAAGCTCAGAACAATGCCAAAATTGCAAGAGGCCAAACAAGTTATAAACCAAGAGCATCTCCAAAACCATCCCTACATCATTTTTTTCATCATACAATGAATCAAATCTCTTAAAACTCAACTCTAATGGTTTCCATACACCCCTCTCTCACTACATTTTTCCTTAACACACTTCTCATGGATAAGGAGCCACATTCATTCCCCACATCCAAAAAAGACTATATTGCCTCCTTCCCATTCTTTTATTTTCCGTTTCTTTCTATGGGTATAATGAGTATTTCCTTGCATAAATTTTTTTTATTCATTATTAATAATTAATTTTTATTCATTATAAATAATTTTGATTTATTTTTCATGTTTTTTGAAATTTTTAATTTACTTTTAATTAATTTTTACTCATTATTAATAATTTTTATTTAAATAATCTATATTCCAAGTCAATATTTGATGAATTTTAGAATATGTTTTTATTCATTTCATATTTGAACATCTTGTAATTTATAGATATGACTTGAGATATTTGATCATTTTGAATGAGGATAGGATAAAAAATAAAGAGGTTTTTCGAATAACAAAAAAAAAAAATGACAATGACTCCCAACATGTCTTAAAAGGCGATCTCTCCCCCACAGTACATAGAAAAGAAAAGAGAGGTTTTTGAAAATGCTCTAAGAAACTCCACTGTAGAGGAATCACTGACCAAAACAATTTATGATGGGAATAAATACCGGATCCTTGGAGGCTGTAACTTGAATTGCCAAACTGGATGTACAAAATGCCTATGATGAACACCAGCAAATATTTCTGATTTATAAACTAATAACCCACCCCAAGTATCCATTATCAGTTCAAGCAAAACAAAGCCACAAATCCCCTTCTCTTACATTATCAAGCAACAAGACACAGTTTATCAAGTGTCACCACTACATATAATGGAGAAACAAAAGACCATCAACCAAAAAAAAGAAAAAAGAAGCACCATCATGGCATCATCTCTGGTGCTTCATCCTACAAAATGGTGTAATACAACAATTGCCAATGTTTTTAGTCATATATGAAATCTGAATACATGCAGCATCACACAAGAAGGGGACGTTGGCATACGTTCCTGTGAGGGAACATCGGATGCATTGAAGCACTGTGAAGAGGAATGTCTTTGGAAGCTTTGGGAACCATGACAGATCCAGGTCCTGGCCTACGGGCATTGTTCCTAGGCAAAGCAGGAATCATGTGGGTTAGGCCGCCATGGAGTCGATGCAAACAAGGGTTAACACACAAAATATATCACCGTCTCCAAGCTCTTAATTAAATTAAATGCTACCATAAGTACAAAATATACACCAATCACGCGCAAATTACTTCGAATATCCCATGTGAGTTGTAAAAAAAAAAATTGAACGAGGCATGATGCTGCAGATTCTAATTTGTATATAACTTCATCATGAATAGTCTTGTACATCATTTTTAATCCAAAGGTTCATTTATATATGTTTGATTCCCTCTTTTGAGTTACAACTCAACCAAATTTATACTTTCCCTGACCCTACTACGAAGAGCTTGAGTCCAGGTCCCTCCTTTTCATCACATTAATAAAACATCTCCCATCAAACTGCTTGGATCAGCGGATCTAGGTCCTCTTCATACTCTCTTATGAAGCATGACTGATCTAGGTCCTCGCATAAATCAAAAAAGGGTTAAAAGAGATTTACGTCTTTACAAATATGAATAATCTCGTATAAGTCCCTGTTAAAGTTGGGGCAAGTCCTTGTAAACTCACAAAAACCCCATTATCATTTCTGAGTTAAACTTTCATCCAAAATTGATAGAATATTCTTATAATATTTCATCATCATGTAAGTGTAGACATTACAATCCTTATAAACAATAATAAAAATAAATTAATCCCTACAAAAGATCAATTTGTCCATATAAAACTTTTATATTTCTTCATTCTCAGAAAGGCATTGTTTGGAGAAGTAAAAAAATTGGAAACAATTTAATCATTTCATGGTATAGGGTTAGGGTTAATTAGAATTAAACTCCGCTGACAACATGAATGTATATAGATTTTTGTGAGTTTTCAAATATGGATTACCCATATGTTTACAAGGATATAAATGTTTTTAATTAACCCATCAAAAAAACCAAACATATATCTTCTAAAATAATATGCTTAATTAAAAATTTTGTTTTAACTTTTTTACAAAAAAAAATATGCTTTATACATAATTATATTTTTCAAAGGAGTTTACATCTATATAAAAAAAAATAGGATGGAGTCCGTTACCTAGAGGATTGACATTGACCCTGACAGTCTAGATCAAGTGGCTTTAGTGACAACAAAGAGTCCCCCAGTGAGACATATGGATCGGAATCAAAGGAAATTACATCGAACCATCAAAAGGAATGTTAGCTGAATCCAAAAGTCATGGTGGACTAAGAATTTAAAGTCTTCAGGAAACATTAGCTCAATCCAAATTAAAAGTCATTGTGGAATAATTAAAAAATTCTCTGAGTCTTTTGAAACAGTAGCACATACATCTCTTTCAATGGCCAAGCAAAAAGTTGGAGTTGTCTGATGACTTTGATCCGTCCAAAACCATTAGACGCGTTCAATGTGAATTGTGGAGTACCTTACGGGGCATTCCAAGGATGTGAATTTGATCCCCTGTTATAACCATGCTCATGTTTTGGATTTGAAATTTGGAATAATGCCTCTTAAATTCTAAAATTTTGAATAAGGTCATTCAAAATAGAATTTCAAAATGATTTGGAAGAGTTGTTCAGGTAAAGTGTTACTTAAAAACATAAAAAAAAAAAAAAAAAAGGTTATTAGAGTTGTTGGCCAGTGTGTTTAGATCATATCACCGTCTAAAATGATTGACTGACCGGTCTTTTGGAGAAAAACGTGTCAGAGAAATCAAATTCTTTGACGTGTTATCACTTGCAATTTATTATTTATATGATAATGTTATGTACAATCATTTTCCAACTCGGTTTCAGATTATAAGTGTATTGAAATTTTTAAAAATAATATACATCATCTAATAAAAAACGTGTTTTTATAAATAAAAAAATGAAACATATATTCTAGTAAATTGCATGGATACATTTATAAAAATTATAAAAAAATTCATAAAAACATATATCTTATTAATGTAAACATATACTTCGAAAACTTTTTATCGATGCATATAGGACTGAAAAATGAATTGGGTGTAACAGCACCCTTATTTGTGTCACCCAATCACAATACCAACGTATTTAGTACGTTGCAGTGAGGAAAACGATTCAGCCTCCAAATATGGAAAAAAAAAATTAAAAAAAAAGGGATAACTTCTTCTATGTAATTTTAATTTTAAAAAAAATTGTAACATTGGATAGATACGATCGATACAATTCAAATGGGTATGATATTGAATATGTTTAACCTATGTTTAAAAAAATATTTAATAATATTTTTTATTTTTTAACATTAATATTGAATTTTGTTATATTAATTATTATTTTCACTTATGTACTAAAATATCATTTACTTTAATCAAAACTAATATCAGAACAAAAAAAAGTACATGAAAAATTAAATAAAACACAACACAAAATAAATAGCATCTAAATTCATCTTGAAATAGATGAACCGCCGCATTAGTAATCTTGTAATCCTTCTTCGTATGGATCGAAGTTTGGATACAGATTATTTAACCGGGTACAAGTATAGGGTTTTTGGATACAAATATAATTAATTTTAGAATAACTAATAAGTTTCTTGATATTTCTCAATTTTGTGTACTACATCTAAAAATAAGAGGGATATTATAAATTGAAGTTTTATAAATAAAAAATATATATAAAAATAGAATAGAGATGAAAATAAAAATTATGGTTGGAGTTGATAAATGAATAGTGAGACTCTAAAAACGCTTTATGATTTTTTTTTATTGTTTTTTGGCCCTTCATTTCAGAGATCTCCATTTTACATCTTATTCACAATTTATCACTGGTCAACAAAATAACAAAAATTTACTTATTACTTTTCTCAACCAGAATAACTAAAAATCAACCAAATACAAAGTTATTTATTCTTTATCCATATTGAAATAATTATATATTCCATAATATCTTAAGATGCTATCCAAAAAAACAGTGGTCCATCAGAATTTCACGTTGATTAACTTGTGGGAATTCCAATTAATTTCAATCTTCCATAAGAAAACACAAGCACGTCTCTCTTTCATAACATTGTGATTTGGACTTAAATCAACCACTTGCCTGCCTCATTTAATGACTTTTTTATTTAAAAAGCGTAGAAAATGTGTTTTATTTAAGCTACCTTATTTAAAATCTTATTTTTTAAACTTGTTTTCAAAATT
Organism: Acorus gramineus; assembly: GCA_030737835.1. Classification (NCBI taxonomy): domain Eukaryota; kingdom Viridiplantae; phylum Streptophyta; class Magnoliopsida; order Acorales; family Acoraceae; genus Acorus; species Acorus gramineus. The sequence continues at coordinate 12,117,470 of CM060857.1, forward strand.
CTATTTAAGAATTCACATCAGAATTGTTGCTCGGAGCAGTGATTGTATGAAAAGCAGGTTGCCTCTCTTACTCTCATGGGACTCTATTATGTAGCATGACGGATCCAGTTCCTAACCTGCTACAAGAGCAGGATGCATGTGGGTGAGGGTGCCATGCACATGAAAGGTGGAGGATTGCCAACCCTAATGCTCCCATTTGGATATAAACATAAGTTATTCTAATATATTCTAATATAGATAAAGAATAAGACATTTTTAATTTAATCGTATTTTGTTGTTTGATTAATCATAGATAAATTATGGATAAAAATGTGAAAAAATAATTATAAAAGATTAAAAAATAATTTAGCTCTTGATTAATTACTTAGATTAAAAAACAATTATGATATGTTTATACTGCATCATCTTTACAAACAAACATAATTTTGTGCTTATTCATCCCTAAAGTACTATATTTTCCACATATTTCACTAATCAAACAGAATCTAAAGAGTTTGCTAGCAGGAAGGAGTCTATTAATTGGAGGTCTAACACTGACAATGAAAGATCACATCAAGTCGTGGCTTTCAGTGAGAAATATCAGCGGAATCAAGGAATTTCGCATCAAAGAAAAGTTGGCTCTGTACAAATTCATGGTGGAAGTCTTTTGAGACAGACAATATCTCTTTAAGATTGATTGACACTGACAAGTCTTTTGAAAAAAGCTTTACAGAGATACATCGAATGCTTTTACGTATTATTGGGTGCCAACGGAGTTGATGCGTTGCTGTGAAAACGAATGCCCGTCCTTTTTGAAGCATTGAAGATTCTGCGTTCTTGGCCAATATGTGATGCATTGTTTCCTCGCTATAACTTAACCCTGTAGGGGAACAGGTGGGGGTAAAAAAGTAAAATAACGTTGAATAAATCCAAAGTTTGTTTGTTTAAAATGTATAAATGAGTATAGTTACGTAAGCCTGTCAATCGGACGGATACGGATCGGATATGTCAATATCCATATCCTAATTTTCGGATTCGGATACAGATATTAATTTTCGGATTCGAATCCCTTCGGATACGGATATTTTTCGGATAATTGACATGTTTGAATATTAACATTGATTTGGATAATCAAGTGATATTTTAGAAAGATGTCAAAATTAAACTTAAGATTTTAAGGCTTATTATCTCTTTCAGACATCATACATTTAAAAATTAATAGTATTATAATATATTATCATTGTGATTAATCATACAAGATAACAATATGGGCAATATATAATACAAATATATATATATTTGTAATATATGTCGGATACGGATATTTTTCGGATCGGATAGACCGATATCCATATCCGCACTCCGGATCTTCGAATATCGGATATTTCTGATTTTTCGGATACGGATTCGGATCGGATTCGGATTTTTTTCGGATAATTGACAGGCTTATAGTTACGTTAGAATATATGAGAATAAATTAATATTATAGATCTTCTAAAATTGAGTAATTTCTTTAGTAAAGATAATTCATATTTACTAAGGAATATATTCCTTAGTGAAGTAGTCAATTTTTTTCAAAGACCAAATCTTAGTGTTCGGATATGCGCCCCGTGCGGCCGCATATGCGGCCGCACGTGCGGTTCGGTCGCTCAACCGAACCGCCTGGAGCATTAGGCGGGGTTATGCGGGTCGGGCCCGCATATGCGGCCCGATCCCGCTTATTAAGCGGACGCACAATAATCGGAGTGCTAAACGGGTCAACCCGTTTAGCACTAAAAAAAAAACCAAAAAAAAAAAACAAAATCCCTCGACCTGCCCTAGTTTTCTTCTTCTTCTTCAATACTTCTTCTTCCTCGGGACTTCTTCAACGCCGAATCGCCGAATCCACGCAGGCGAGACTTCTTCAAGATTTCTTCTTCTTCGACTCCGGCCGGCGACTCCTCTGGCGGTCCGGCGACTCCGGCCTCCTTCACGCAGCGAGCCAGCGACTCCTCTGGCGGTCCGGCGCGAGCCAGCGACTCCTCTAGCGGTCCGGCCTCCTTCACGGGGTGAATCGGTGATCTAACTCCCTCTTTTACATATTAAGATGTACTGATTTTACTTTCTTTGCTTGATGGTGTATAATATTGGTGTTTGCATTGTTAAATAATTTGATTCATCAAACTAAGATTTGGATTGGTCACTCCTCTATCACATTCCACTGAAGTAGTGACAAGCAAGAATTTGATAATGTTGATTCACGTTTTTGGGACCCAAAAAGAATGGGGTAAAAGCATCCTTTTAATTTTAAACATTGGACTTCTCCAGAGAAGAGTGGATATTCCTAATTCTTATTTGTTGTTGGGGTGGGGGTTTTGAGGTAAATAGGTAGTTTGCTGAATTTGGGTTAATCCTAAGTTTGTATAAATTTCTTGGACATATCACATATCTCACCTATCTGCTTGGTTTTCTAACTTGTTTTGTTGGAGCTAAGGCCTATGTTCCTGAGTTTTCCATTGCTATTTATTTTAAATACAGGCAGTGAGCTCTCACCTTTTTTTCAAAAATAAGTACTGCTTTAGGAAGAAATGTAACAAAGGAGTCACACTGATAAACATGCAAATACTATTCTAAAGGAGCTCCAACATTGTTCACAAACTAAAGCAATTAAATTAAGCTCCATAATTATCAATTTTAATGCCTTGAGATTTGAAACCTCCATGCTGAATGATGGTCACCAATCTGTTGGTTTCTCTTGTCGCTTTGTCGCCTTATCCCTCTTCTAAATATTTCAAACATACAAAGATCTCATGAAAACAAAGGAAAAAAAAAATATTACAAGCAAAGTTTATGGAGGAATTATGTTTCATAGTTTTAACTTTTATGTATGAAATAAATTGCATGATTGGTTGATTGTATCATTGATTTATTGTATATTTGTATTGTATGAAATAATTGTATGTTTATATTTGTTTGATTGTCTTTCATTGTATCATTGTTTGAAAAAATGAATTATGAAAATTTGATGTATATCATGTATGTTGAACTCTTGAACAGTAATGGATAAAACAACGTCTATTCCAACTTCTGAAAGTGGATCGTCGCCACCGGCGTATACACCACCTGGTTCAACTGATCCAGGATGGAAGTATGGGTATTTGATGAGCAAGAGCGATACCAATTCGGTCACTTGTAGGCTATGTTCCAAAATCATCAAAGGAGGGATTAATAGGTTGAAGCAACACCTAGCACACATTCGAGGAAATGTGGCTCCATGCAAGCAAGTTGATGAGGAGACAAAAAAAGCCATCAAAGATTATATGGAAGGATTGTCTAAGAAGAAGGAAGTCAAAGCAAAAGATTTGAGGGAGGTTCGGGAGGAAGTAGACATTGGTGGTGGAGAGACAAATACTGGAGTTGGAGGGACGAGTACTGAGGTAGAATCTGACAGTGTGGCTAAAAGACCTCGTGTTGAGGTGTCAGATGCGAGACAAAAAGGGAAGATGCGACAAACATGCATAAAAGAAACATTTGCCAAAGACCAAAGAGATAGAGTACTGGGTTACTTGGCTAAATGGGTATACAAAGCTGGCCTTTCATTTAATTCCCTAATGATGAATGACTTTGTGGCTTTTTGTGAGGCAGTTGGACAATATGGCCCTGGATTCGTACCTCCATCATATCATGAGCTCAGCCAGACTCTCCTAAAGAAGGAAGTTCAAAACACAAAAGAGAGGTTGCAGAGTCATGTAGAAGAGTGGAAGAGAAGTGGTTGTTCTATTATGACAGATGCATGGACTGACAGGAAAGGTAGAAGTATCATGAACTTGTGTGTCAATTGCATATTAGGCACAAGTTTTTTGAGATCTATTGATGCTTCTAAAGAGTCACACACTGCTGATTACATTTTTGGCTTGGTAGACTCATGTATTATGGAAGTTGGAGTTGATAATGTTGTTCAGGTTGTCACAGATAATGCATCAGCCAATTTGGCAGCAAAAAGAATAATGAAAGCAAAATATCCTCATATCTTTTGGACATCATGTGCTGCCCATACCATAGATTTGATTCTTGAGGAAATTGGCAAAGAACCAAAGGTAAATAGTGCTGTGGAGAAGGCTAGAACTGTTGCTACTTTCATTTATAGCCACACGAAGATCTTGAGTATGATGCGCCGCTTTACCGAAAAAGGAGAAATTGTGAGACCTGGAGCCACAAGATTTGCCACTATGTTTCTTTCCTTAGAGAGTATATATTCAAAGAAGGATAAACTTAGATTGATGTTTACTTCTGAAGAATGGAGGGATTGCAAGTGGTATCACACAAGGAAAGGGCAAAAGGCATCAGATATTGTGATAAGTCCAAGTTTTTGGAATCAAGTTGCATTGGCCATTAAAATCTTTGCACCTTTGTGTCATCTCCTTCGCATTGTAGATGGTGAACAGAGACCTTCAATGGGTTTTGTATATGGTGGTCTTGAGGAAGCTAAAAAGGAGATAATGGAATTGTTTAAGGATGTTGAATCATCTTACATGCCTTTTATTGCTCCTATTATCTCGAAGTCAAAAGGAAGATTAGATGGTCCTCTTCATTGTGCAGCATATTATCTGAACCCCTACTACTTTTTTAGAGACCGTACTTTCATTGAAAGCAACAGGGAATTGAAGAGTCATTTGCTGGAATGCATTGAGATTTTCTACCCTGCCTTGGAAATTCAAGATGTAATTACAAGGAAAGAATTGATTGCATATAAGAATGCCGATGGACTCTTTGGAAAGCCATTAGCTGTGTTGCAACGATCCATTAACAATGATGACTACAATCCTGGTAATAAATATTTAATTGTGAATAATATATTATTTGCTTTCTACATTTATTTAAATGCTCATGTATTTTGTTAACACTTAAAATCTTATTGTGTAGCTAACTGGTGGGACGTGCATGGATTGGATACACCGCATTTGCAATTAATGGCTTGCAAAATATTGAATCTCACTGCATCTTCTTCTGGGTGTGAGAGAAACTGGAGTTCTTTTGAGGGGGTAATTTATTTTTATTTTGCTATTCACTTTTTTACAAATTTACAACTTTTTATTGATTATGAATTTACTATATTTTATTTACAGATTCATTCAAAGAAAAGAAATAGACTTGAAGTCCAAAAGTTAAATGACTTGGTATATGTTCAATTCAATGCCAAGCTCATGGATCGAAAGAAAGAAAGGGCCCAAAGTGGTAAAGATCCTCTTTCTTCGAAAGATCGTGCTCATGCTTACAAGTGGATTGCTGAAAAGGATGCAGAGGAGGAGGTCTTCCCTGAATCTGGACTGACAAGAAGAGGAGAGCCTTCCACGTCTACTTCATCACGATTGCTTGATATTGATGAGGACATGCATGAGTTAGATGAGATTGATGACGTCCCTGATGATGAGACTGATGATGATGTCTCTAATGCTAGTATTGAATGGGAATCGGACTAATTTATATTGTTTTATTTGTAGAGTGATTGTGTATTTGTGTGAACTTTTGTTTTATTATGTTATGTGAACTATATTCTATTTTGTTTTATGTTTAAATGTTTCATCACTTTCATGTCTCATGTGATCATGTCTCATTACTAAATTGTGTTTGTGCATGTCATTTGAATTGAATACTTATGGTTAAATAGACTTATATATCTAATTTATGCATTTTTATTGTATTATAGGTGCCAGTGCCACCGTGTTTCTACTGAATTATTGAATGGATTGTTCATTGTTGCAGGATATTATTTTACAACTCCTTTGGATTATTGACATAAAAGGTTAGATTTATTTAAATTTATGATATTAGCTTGTTAACTCCCCTCCCCTCCCCTCCGACCATGTCACCACCTTATATGTGTGCCCACAACTGAAAAAAAGGTTTGGTTGGTATTTTGCCTTCTTGGATCAAGTTCAGGTAATCGACTATATTCTAGATCCCATTTAGTGATGGAGCGAGAAATGAACCTATAATATCCCTTACATACATTGATTTGGGGACTGCGCCAATACACTTGGACAACACCGACATATTGAATCAGGCAGTGGTCAAATTCCAGATCCCATTTTCTTAGAAGGTGAATACTGTAATTTGAAAAATGATAGAGGTCAGCTGGGTAGCCAAGCAGTACATATACAAGGCTAAACATGCTTTAACAGAACCGTTCATTGGGAAGCCCTCCACAATACGAAAATAATTCATAAAATATGCTCTCCTCCCAAATCTCCCATAGACCATACAAAAAGGTGAGAGTGAGTTAAAATCTGGGCATGGTGCTTCTTCAATAAAGTTGTAAAAAACATGTGTATCATGCATAAGATAAAGTAAAACATCACATAGTTCTTATCTTTTTTTTCTTTTTTTTTTTGAATAAAGGTAGGAACTTTTATTGATTAAAAGTTATCTTGTACAAATCAACGAGTATTGATTTGATAGAGCATAATATTCATAGTGAAAGAAGTCTCACTGTACATATTGCATAGATAGATCAAGAATAACCTCAAAAAGAAGCCAATCTTTGCTACTCTCAAGTCCAAATAAAAACAGAAAAAAGGAAAACGAGTGATTTTCTTTACACTCTCTCCCCTTTAGCCCCCATTTGGAACGCAACATAAGCTTATTCGGGATATATTGGTATTTTGAGATAGACAACTTTCAGGGCAGTTTTTCTTTGTCTGTTATCATTCTTTGGTTACATTTTCTATCCATCATCATTAGTGTTCTTCAGGGTACCAACCGGGGCTTAAAGAGTGAAACTTTACAAAATGATCCCCATCTACCAAAAAATATCCCTAAGCATATTTTATTCACAAAAGGATCCATAGACCACCTGGCTCAGACAGTCATCAAAAGAAATGTACAGACAAGCATCAGAGAACTGATTAATGAATCCATAAAATGACAGCCATCCATAGATTTCCAGTGATTAAAATGTAAAAGTGATCACAAGCATCCAATTTTGCTTTGTCCCCCCACTTTTCAATGCTCCCAATCATTTGCATTCGTATGCAGGAAACAAGCACCCTCTAAAACCCCAAAGTTCTAATTTCACCCATCATTGAAGACAACAAAATTTCAAGCGCGTTAAGTGCGTGAGGTTTTACCTTTCAAAGCCTCAAAATTTGGTCCTGCATGAACCCCACCGAAGGTCCTCCTAGCGTGGAAGAGTGAGCTCTTGGCCTTGAAAAGGCCGGGCTTTGAAGCCAAACTCGATGAGCACCCATTTAAGATCATGTCATAACACCTGCATTGCGTAAAACACGTGAGAATCGGAGATCGTTCAATGAGATCTAACAGAGAATACGAAGAGCAGATCACCTGGTCTAACGAAACAATGGCCTGAAATCCACTGAGCAAACCCTAAATTTTGGGGGAAGCCGCGAGAGGGATAGGAAGGGCAGTGCAGGATAAGATAGATTTTATAGTGTTTTAAATGGATTTTTTTTCTTTTTTTCTTCAGAGCAGCCAAACCAACCAACCCGACCTGAAAAGGAGCGGGTATGGGTTGGGTTTTGAGGCCCACCGAATCATGTCGGGATGGATCAAATTTAAGCGGCGCTGTTATACTTGGGCCCGTTTGACATACCGTTGTGTGGTTGTTTTTAGCTTCTTTCAAACTAAAAACTCTAAACATGTTATCAAACAAGCTCACGTATAATTGAAAAACTGTCATCGTGATTATAACAAAAAAATGTCAAAAAAACCATGTTTACTCTGAGAAAAACAGTTTCTATTATCAGTAACAAACGTGATTCTTTTATTAATTAAAAAACAACCCTCATGATTACATCCTAAAAAATTGTGTATAAAGTTAAAAGATGTTTTTCAAACTGTGCTTGAAAACATATTTATTATATTAAATAATAAATAAACGATGTCTATACTCAATCTTTTTACAGTCTCAAATACAATCTTATATATCTCGTTAACCATGTTTATATTTTTATAAATGATATCATTCAATTCATTTTTTTATAAAATTACATATTTCATTAGATGATGTAAACAATTTAAAAAAAAAACATAAAACATGTGAGAACTATATTTATGACCGTAAAAATGACTGAGTGACATTTTTCAAAATCTCCATATCTACTTTAAATATGCATTCGAATATCTTAAGTGTGGACATAGGTATCAATATATCCATTATGAAAAGTATGAAAAATGTTAGACTCATGTCATTTTTATCATTCACACATATTTCATTTTTTTTTTAAGTAGTAAACATTATCTAACGAGATACATGCTTTATTAAAAAATTATATATCATTCTATTTCAAGTTAAATGAACCATTTTTAATAAGTGTGAAAAAATATTTAACAAGGTATATATATCATCTAATAAAATATATGATTCACTGAAGATATATAAGACTGTATTTTAGATTGTAAAATAAACTAAGTGTAATAGTGCCCTTATATATATTATTCATATTCATTCATGATTAATCACCATAATAGAGAATTAAGTAATGTATTGCTTTATGTATGATCACTGCAAAAGGCCACAGATCATTCCTCTCTCTCTCTCTCTCATAAACATACATAATCAAAACTATCTAATCAAATGCAAATTACATAGTAACACATAGTACCATAAGAAAATCAAGAACAAAATTTCACTCTCATCGAAAAAATTCTGGCGTCGTATGAATGTACGCCGCATCAGCCACGGAGGGAACATCCGCATACGCCCCATAGAGTGCGCATCGCATACATTCCAAGACAGTGAAGATATAAGCCAACGCAACCCCAGTCCAGAAGTGGATCAAGAACCTGTTCCCCTTGAAGAAGAAGACTGGAAACCAGTTGCACGACGTGCAGATGATCTGCAGCACGTTGTCGAGGAGCAACGCCATCAGCACGTGGAACCTGAAGAAGTGTGGCAACTCCCGCCTCCTTATCAGGAACAGAGACACCGCGCAGAAGTACACCATGAAGAACCAGCTCGGGACGAGCACGATGGTGTCCATGAATGATTGGGTGAGGAGCTCGTTGTACTCGCCCAAGAGAGGGGGGAGGTGGAAAGAGTTCTCGGCCATGTAAATGGCCTCATGGAGGGGCAGAAGGTAGGGGACACACGAGAGGGTTCTCCAGTACCATTTTGGCTTCTCTGTCATCTTTGGGTAAGGATCAAACCGGAAGCTCATGAGGGATGCTCTGGGAACCAATAGAGAATTACGTCCAGCCATGCATGCACAAAGGGTGTGCAGAGCAGGAAGTGATGGTGCTGAGGCTAGACCTGCTGTTGTGTAAAGAGCACATGAGTAATGTAATTTCTTGGTTAAACCATTCAACCACACATCAAGTAATAAAAAATATATCAACCAATTTGGTGACCCAAACTGATGTAGACCAATCACAATAGCGATAGCATCCATATCAAAAGATGATAAGATGACACGTTCTTTTATAATTGATCTATGCCACCAAACTGGTCAATTAATTGTTCACTGGATCAAGACTAGCAAAAAAAAGCCAAAACTTCAACATATTGTGCGCCTCGAGTGCCAAAAGATTTATTCAAATCATACATGTCTAACATTTGAGTGTCATACTTTCTTCAAACATAATATAGGGGAAACTCCAACTCATTTAAGAAGTATATTAGTGACAATTCTATGCTTCATCCCATTACCGTGTTACAGATAAACATAGACATCATTTTTTCTGCTCATTCAAGACATATTGTCCAGTTGCAATTACCATTGCAAAACCAGAATGATTGAAACAAAAAATTAATCAAGGTAGCTTCTTCGGTTTAATAATACACCCAATACCTAGTACATCGCCAATATGAACCCAGTGACACTGAATTCTCAGTGAAGAGGCTTGGTAGAGAAACAGTGGACCCTGTATATCAATGACTACTCATCAATTCCTCACGCCTTGGATTAATAGAACCACAGAAAGTTTTTTCTATTTTTTTAAAACCATTTCCTAGCAGACCAAAGTGCTAACCTCCTTGCCATAGATTTATTCAATTTGCCTTGGTTTTTTTTTTTTTTTTTGTCCTTCTGTCTCAATATCTAATTCATCCAACTCGTCCTCCAGGTTTGTTTTATCATTGTGTGCTTTGGGCTCTTGCCTCATTGGAAAAATATATATATCTAATTCATCTAATCATTTCCCCCCCGCAAGAGGAACAAATAAATAATAAATAAGATTACTCAACATATCTATGCATCAAAACAAGAATACTATTACAAAACAGCTCAAAATAACCAAACCCCTGCATGTTATTTTTTTCATAATTTTTAACAAATCAAGCTATAAAATGAAACCCTGCCTAAAGCCAGGCTCGAACATACGCATACCTCCCAAATGTTGGATTCTCTGCCTTTGATGATCTCTAAACAGAACTTGACACAGAGGAAACCTCGAAGGTGTCCTCTCCACGCCAATGAATCGCATACCAGAATCCATCATTGAAGAAGAAATAAACTGTGCATTTGGAATCTTATGTAGCCAACCTACAAAAATATGTACATATGGTGTTATAATCCATTCAGAATAAACAAAAATCGCGAATAAAACAACTATGAGAATCTCATACAAGGGGAAAAAACAGAATTTTAAGGATTCAACAAATAAAACACGACAATTCAACCCACTACACATGAATAATTGTGATGAGACATATAATTCTTGATTCAGGTAACTAGAATTACATGAAACTTTAAAAGATATGACATTTTAGTTGACATAAAACATCAATTCTTTTGTTTCCTCTTTTTTTTTTTCTTTTTTTTTTTCTTTTTGTATTTCCTTCATCACATCAACAGATCAAAGTATGAAATTGAATACTTAGAGAGATTTACTTCTCAAGGAGACACGACAGGGAGGAGACGCGAGAGGCGGATGGAAATCCGTGACACGGGGGGCAACAATGCGGACTCCGAACAGGGAGGAGCGATCATGTCTTTCGCTTCACCTGTAAAGAACGATTAAGAACTACAAAACCATCGTTTTTGTTGTTGGTGTTCGAAACAATCCAAACCCAGAATACTTTTGAGGAGACAATTATGGGGTGATGAAAAGACAAACCTTGATCGAATGTAACCAGATGGAGAGCACGAGAGGTGGTTAGGGTTTTTCGGACTTCGAAACCATGTCAACGAGAGACGTCACGGTTTAGGGTTTTAGATTCGGCTTCTCGAAAATGGTATTCGTTGGTTCTCGAATTCCCTGTTTTGAGTTGCGTAGCTGTTCCTCAAACATGATACAGGGCATGACTTGTGCCTCAAGTTTTCTTCACGGGCTTTTTCTTGTCATTGGCCTGGCTCAATTGGAAAGCTCATACACACAGCCTCGTATAATATAATTTTTATTATAGTATATAACAAGAGTTTTTTTTAATATATACATCATTTTATATAATAGCATACATTTCAAAGGGAGATTGTATGATTTTAAAAAAAAATCAACGTTGCTATATTTAATTATTTTTACATTCCTAAATATAGTCATATATATTTTGATTGTCCCTTTACTCACTATAACTAAATATACAATTCGTTAGAAAATTTTCATATTTGTTATAAATGATATCATTCAATTTATTAGATTAATTGCTTCACTTTTTATAAAAATATATACCTCATCAGAAAAAATATATGATTTTGAATAAAAAAATAAATAAAAGAGTCTTGTTACACACGGTTTTTTTTTTAGCCCAATTCCAGTCCCATATGCATTAATTGAAAATTACCAGATCATATATTCACACTTACAAAATATATAAAAATTTCTCATTTTCTATAAATGCATTCATGTAATTTATTAGAGTATATATTTCATTTTTTATTACAATATGTATCTCATTAAATGAGGTATAGTATTTTTTTTAAATTCAAAACAACTGTAGGTTAAAATTAAGACTGAAAAATGGATTGTACTCAACATTGCTCAAAATAAAACGATGTGCAGATTTATGTGACCGTGTATCAGTGTATGTTGTAAAGTATGATGGGCCCGTACGATACGGCCGAACCGTATATGGGCCTATCATATTTCGAGTCGTGAAGTACCAACCCGATGAAAGAGCCCATACCAGCCCAAAAGGTTGATGGGTTCCTATTCTGGCCCGCTTTCATCATACCGTATTCAAAATTGGAAAATGACATTTCTAGCATATGTTATGATCTCATTTGTAGTCCATACTATTTTTTAAAAAAAATTATACACTCTTTTATTTAAATACATGTTATTATATGAAATGATGTATAAATCGAGATATAATAATATAATTTTTCACATTGAATAAAAAAAATTGTTCATACACTGTCATAAAAAAACTTTCAAATATTATGATAACGTAGTATATACTATGTTATCTAGTATATAAGACTATAAAACGAGCTACAAGATGGACCGAGTATATCAACGTTCATTCAAATTCAAAGCTCCTCCAAATGTAAAATTTAGAGAGCAAAAAAAAAATACCTTAATTTTGGAACAACATAACTTGTAGATTGAGAATAAATTGTATGAATGAGGATGGGATTAAATAAATGAGTTATTATATTCAAATATTCACACAAAACAATTTTTTTTAAAAAAAAATTATGTGGGACCCATCAAAATTCAAATGAAAAAATAATATATTTTTTTTTATGTGGTGGGAGCCACTATGGGAGCTCCTTGCGGCCCCTCCTCCGTTTGTTGAGGCATTTTCATGGTTTGCCCTATTTGTTGATTCACGAGGAGCTCGTTGAAGTCAAATTAGCTTGGGCGCTCGTCCAAATCGTCGAAGGAGTGAAGCCGTTGGAAATGCTCTCAGGCCCTGAACTTTTTCAACAAACTTCATACATATTAGTTAAAACTTTTTAAGTATTTTATTTCAAGTATTTATTGCAATCCATTTTTTTTATTAGGCCCCTAAACTTTTTCAGCATGCTTTGTACATATTTGTTAAAATTTATAAGTTAAAGATTATAATTTTTATCTTAAAATAAACAGTTATTGCATGCTTGTTTAACTTATTGAAAAAATTTTAAACTAAAAATAATTTTAAAAGTCAGAATATTTAAGTTAAACGTTGCTTCTAAGATATAACTTATTGTACATTTTAAATAATATTTTTTTTGGTTACTAATGCTCTTCACTTTTTAACTAATGACAAATCTTTTTATCTCCTCCCAAACTCTTCTTCTATAGTCAGGGCACCCAAATGGGGGCGGGGTGGGCCCGGGCCTCCCCTAAACCGTCATGGGTGAATGTGTCATGTGCCCACCTTCATTTCTATTTAATCACAGTGGTCACTCACTTTCATTTTCTAATCTTCTGCATTTCATCACAGACGTATCATTGATATGAAATTATTTATGGGTGGCCTTGAATTATCCACCAGTCATCATAGCATGCCCCAAGTTAATCATAGCCATCTAATTCGGGACCGATGTTCATAGCCATCTAATTCAGGACCGATGTTCATAGCCATGAGTGAGTTTAAAATTGTAAAATGTTTTATTCAGTCTTGTTTGCATCCCAGTTAGCATGCATATATGTGATTTTTTGAAGTACATATCTATATAATGAAGTATATATTAATCTTTTATAGAAAATAAAATATATGCTCATATGAAATAAATGCATATATTTAATTTATGTTTTCTATAATAGTTTATATGAAGATAGTGAAATATATATTGAGTTAACTAATTTTATATACTCCGTTAGAAAAGACAAATACAAATAGAGTTGTAAAATGGACTGAATATGTAAATGCTCATTGAATATTTTGAGATTTGGAGGCGTGTGACTTTTTTTTAAAAAATTATGAAAAGTTTTATTTTCAAGGAAATATTGGTATCTAGTTTTGAAGGGTTGAAAAATCACTGATTTAGATTTTTTTAGCCATTTTTTAAATTTATTTTGATTTTTTATAATTGCTATATTGAGTCTCAAATTTTTTAAAAGTTAGGTTTTAAATTCTCTTCCTAAAATATAAGTTTAAATAATATCTTTGTATGTTTTTGTGATCAGTTAGTTTTTTTATATTCATTTTTTTAATTTTTAAAACTTTATTTTTTGTGATTGGAATAAGAGATTTGAAGTTTTTTCATTATATCTCATGGCCCTCATGGCCCTTTCTTTTAATTCCTGATTCTGCCCCTGTCTGCAGTTTTAAAGGGTATTTTTTTGACAATTACATAGCAAAAAACTATTTAAAAAATTATTCTAACAAACATCCACTACGGCTTATTATCTGTTTTTTAACCGTTACAACAAATTTGTTTATTTTTTATTAGAAAAGTTAAACTCTAAAATGCATAAGCGATAATTTGGTCTGTTGGTGGGTTGGATCTGACCCGACAAAAGATGTAAAATACCCAATCACTATCATTTTTTTTTGTTTATAATCTAACCCAACACTTATGACATAATCCAAGATTTATAATTAAAAATTGAATCTCATTCTAATTAATCATTTAAAATTTTAAGCATTTAAAAATATTTTTACAATTTTTGATTTCACGTAGAATAATTTAAACTGTGTTCCAAATGCCCCCAATAAAAAAAAAATCAAAACAGTGAAGAACTATTTATAATACACTAGACTTTATTTATTTAACTTCATCGTGCAACAATAGAAATGAAAAAATCCAAACAAGGATAGCGTGATCTCCACCACCCCATGTGCAATAAAGTAGAGCTCTCTCTCACTAAATCAAAACCTTCTTAGCTTCTTCTCCTCCTCTCCCTTTCTCAAACAAGGAAGTCATTGTAGCTCACAAAAAGAACAACCGAAGATGACTAAACCCTACCTTTCCAGGGTCATCACGTCCCTCCTCTTCATCCTCATAATCCTATCCCCCCAATCCACATCAGACCACCAACCCTAGTGATGTCACCACAATGTAGGCCTCAAGAAATCCCTCGAGCTCTCCGAGTTTGGCCTCTTTTGATCCGATTTAGGTCTGTCAAATGGGTCGGGTCTAAACTCAAACTTGACTCAGATCAGATAAAATGTATAAAATACCTGACCTGAAAAATCCGAGACCTAATATGGACCCGACCCGAAAGACCCAACAATCAAAATAGGTCGGGTTCGGGTCCACCTCAACCCAATCTAGACCCAACTTTTTGACAGACCTAGCTATTATCTAAAATTTATAAACTAAAGCTACAACAAACATGGTCTTTAGCTGTTATATTTTTTTGAGGTTATTTTTTTCCGTTGCATTTGAGTAAATGGTTAATTTTTATTTATCATCAATACATTGTTATGCATCCTATATATAAATTTGATACTTTGTTCCCCTATACATCATTAAAGGCTGTTTGGGTAGAAGAATGGAAGAGAACATGAGGGAATAGGGGTAGAATAATCCTAAAATAAGTTGATATTTGTATTCTATGTCCTTTTGAAATTGTATTATTCCACCTAATCCATTCCACCAGTATAAAGGAATTGACAAATCAATTGTTATTAATTTTTATAAATCAGGGGGTTCACATGTTAAATCAAATTTTGGTGTTATGTATGGAATATGGATTCCGAGGAGGTCCTTGGAGGGAAGAGGGATGTGGTTGATTTGGCCATGTCTGATGGGGTAGTGGTGGTGGGGAATGTTTGGTGCGAGTGGGGTTGTCTTCTTTGGTCAGGGTTTGTGCTTTCACTTCCAACTTGCCCTTTATGCTTTTTTCTTTTTAAAAAATTTAATCTATCGATGTATGTATTTTTATTTTTTTTAAAATAAAGTATATATTCTAATAGAAAAAAAAAAGTGAACAAATTATTTTTTTACACTGCCTACGAGGCAGTCTCTTATTGGCTGCCACAGGGAATTTCCCGTGGCAGCCACACAAGAAATCGGATCACCATTTATACCATCAAGAAATAGCTGGGTTGTGAAGATTTGAAAGTGATGCTATGTTATCCAGTCACTATTATGCAACAGTAATATTATCCGATAAGCCTAAATACTAGAGAAGCATTGTAGCCATCACAGCAGAGAAGTCACTTTTATCAAGAGGTAGGTGGGTGGTCTATTTCTTTAGATTTCTTCTTTTTTGTTTATTTATAAGTGAGAATTTTTAGTTTGTACATAATGAAAATCACATATAGTGATGCTATGTTGGATTTTCTTTAATAAGATTCAACTAGAATTATCCAAGCACTATTATGCAACAGTACATTATCTGATAAATGGTCACCTCAATTCACGACCATAGTCTCTTCTCTTTAATGATCTGTTTATGTATTTGAATTGCAGTAAACCATGTCTGCCAATTCAGCTCTCCAGATCCTTGTCAATCACTGTATTCTCTTCATTCTACTCATTATCAGTACTTCCCAGTCATGCCTTTCTATCAGCTGCATCAAGAGCGAAAGGGATTCCCTCATAGACTTCAGAGGTGGTCTCACGGATCCTCGTTCCGTACTCTCTTCATGGACAGGCTCAGACTGTTGTGCTTGGCATGGAGTCGGCTGCGACAACATGACCGGACACGTCGTGAAGCTCGACCTTTCTAACCAACATGCAACCGATGTCAATGGCTATGAGTATTCTTTGGGTGGTGAAATTCGTCCCTCGTTGCTCGGTTTGAAGCAACTCACTTACTTGGACCTTAGCTGGAACTATTTTGCTCAGACTCCTGTTCCGGCCTTCTTTGGTTCACTGGGAAGGATGACATATCTGAATCTTTCCAACGCGGGTTTCGGTGGAAACATCCCTCCTCAGATCGGGAATATCACTGGTTTGCGGTACCTCGACCTCGATAATAACAATGGTGCAGCCGTGGATGATGTTGAGTGGCTCTATAAACTTTCGTCTTTGGAGTACCTCGACTTAAATGGGGTGGACCTTAAAAATGCTTCTAACTGGGCTCAAGTGATGAGTACGCTCCCTTCTCTTTCTGTGTTGCGTCTTCAACAGTGTGGTCTGGTTAACATTCCTCGTGCTCTTCCAAACAGTTATTTTATGTCTCTTACTATACTAAGCCTTCGTGTCAACAACTTCAATTCTATGTTGCCGGACTGGTTGTTCCATATCAACAGCCTTATTCACCTGGATCTTTCACTCAGTCAGTTCGTTGGTGCGATTCCTGATGATTTCATAAGCAAGTCCTCTCTTGTTGTTCTTGATCTGAGCTATAATCACCTTCAAGGAAAGTTACCAAAAACGATTGGAAATCTCCGTAATTTACAACAGCTAGATCTATCAAACAATGAAATTGGCGGTGAAATTCCAGTAACAATTGGGAACTTGATCATGTTGCAAAATTTAGATTTGTCATGGAACAATATCAGTGGTGAGATACCATCATCCATCGGCAACCTAAAGAGCCTGCGAAGATTGGTGCTGACAAGTAACCATATTGAGGGGAGGATACCAAAAAACATGGGGAACCTCTGCAACTTGCAGACTTTGGACTTGTCATTGAACAGTATTTCTGGATCTGTTGAAAGTTTTTCGGGGTGCCTTGGGGCTCACTTAGAGACATTGACAATTGAGGGGGCTAAACTCGATGGACGTTTATCGGATCAGTTGTTAAGCCAATTTTCAAAACTGAAGACCCTTGATCTTAATGGTAACCTTCTCAACGGCTCAATACCTGCATCTATTGGAAAATTATTGTCCTTGACAGAGTTGAACCTTGGAAGAAATAAACTAAGTGGAATCATCCCATCAAGCATCGGACAACTCTCAGAACTGGAGCGGTTGGATCTGTCTTCAAATTATTTTGAGGGTGTTGTATCTGAAGTTCATTTTGCCAAGCTCACCAAATTAAAATTTCTGTACCTCTCTTCGAACTTATTTACTTTCCGTGTCAGTTCACAATGGGTTCCACCATTTCAAGCTGTTGATATCAGGATTGGGTCATGCCACTTGGGCCCTGACTTCCCAGCTTGGCTTCGCAGCCAGACAAAATTTTCATTCTTGGACATCTCCAATGCCAAAATTTCAGATACTGTTCCCAATTGGTTCTGGAATTTATCCCCTCCTGCCACATTTTTGAATCTCTCTCGTAACCAAATGAGGGGCCAGCTGCCACATAATGCATTGGAATTTGGTAGCCTTCAGACTGTCGACTTGAGGTCCAACCAGTTTGTGGGTCCTCTACCTCGTCTGCCTAGTGCTGTTGAAGATTTGCTTCTCTCCAACAATTCATTCTCTGGACCTATTGTTCTAAACATTACAGAAACAAAGGCGGGGTTGAGAGCTCTTTTTCTTTCTAATAATGTTATTGAAGGTAGCATTCCCTCGAACATCTGCACACGGCTCTTGTTCAATCTTGATCTTTCTAATAATTATTTATCTGGAGAGCTCCCCAACTGTTGGGCTACTTCTTCACGTATTGAAACTGTCAATTTTGCGAATAACAATCTATCTGGAACCATTCCCGTCTCAGTGGGATCTATATATTCTCTCAAGTCACTGCACCTCAACAACAATGGCTTCTCTGGTGAGTTTCCACCTTCATTGAACAATTCTGCATCCTTGGTGGTTCTCGATCTTAGTGGGAACAAATTCTCAGGCCCGATACCAACATGGATCGGTGAAAGCCTGTCATCTCTAAAGGTTCTCCGCCTTCGTTCAAATAGATTTGATGGATCTATTCCTCCCCAGCTATCCCAACTCTCTTCTCTTCAGGTCCTGGACCTTGCGCATAATAATCTCTTAGGAACAATACCACCATCTTTCGGGAATTTTAGCTCGATGGCTGTGATTCACAACACGAGCGAACCTCTTTACATAACATTATATTATGATGAAGTGCTCTTGTATGCTACGAGCTTGGACCTTTCAAATAATGGCCTATCTGGTGAGATTCCTGGACAGCTTACAAAACTCTTTGGACTGCAATTCTTGGACTTATCTTGGAATCGACTGACGGGCAAGATCCCACGAAGCATTGGAGAATTGAGTGTACTGGAGTCTCTATATCTGTCTCATAACCAACTCTCTGGCAAAATTCCACAGGGCATAACGACTTTAACTTCCCTGGTGCATTTGAACTTGTCATACAATGAATTGTCAGGTAAAATTCCATTAGGCAACGATCCTGTTGAGATATTAAAAGATCCATCTGTTTATATCGGAAACCCCAACCTCTGTGGTTACCCATTACCTCCATGCCCTGGTAATATATCACCTCAGACACTGATGTTGGAGACAGGTAAGATGTCCCTGACATAATTCGGTGTTGCACAAGCATAGGACACAAATATGCTTAGGTTTCTTGGGAGTTGTTCTGTTCTTTGGCCTTCTTCAGTAACTTCAACTACATCTGGGATTGGTCGTACAGATTGGTCTCATTGAGGTATCTTGGTTGGAGATATAAATAAATGAAGGTGTAATAAGTGCTGATGCCTGAATGTGTATGTTTTTGTAGCATCTGTCTGCTCGTGTTTGAATGTCTATTTACTACAATATCTTGAAGGATTTGTATTACTGTACAAATCCTAACAGATATAGCCAAAGCTAGGTTGTCTCATGCTTTCTGTATATGCATTGATCCACCAAGAGAGCTTATATATATATGTTTCGTGATGATTATACTCAGGCCATCTGTACCATCTTTTAAGTGGTGAACACTCACCAAACCATTTAATAATTTTTTTTTATATACTCTATAAATGAGTCTCTATAATTTATTAGCGTATATATTTCATCTTCTATTATAATACATACTTGATTAAGTAATGTATATTATTTTAAAGAAATCTTTTTGGGCCACTAGGAATAAGAGTCGAACTCATGACCTCTCGATGAAAAAGGAATTCATTTACTACTCTGCCAATAGGTGGTTTGACATTCTGCATAGAATTAACAGTGGACTATTGAGTAAAACTTTCTGAAATTTTGGAATTTCTTCTGGGGAGAAATCTCTATTGACCTGAGATTGTTGGTTGCAGCATTTGCAAACTAGACCAGCAGGCCAATGTGGTGAAGCTGTGAAGCATAACCCCCTTTCATGGGAGGATAGATTGGAAACTTACCATTGATATTTTAATTTATCAAAACTAAAAATAATACAAGAGACTCGAAAGGAAAATGATACGTTATATCTAATTGTAACTAGGCCTGTCAACGGGTCGGGTCGGGTCGGGGTAGATCCGGATCCGACCCGTGACAGGACCCGGCGGGTCCGGGGAAATGTGGACCCGGACCCGTCGGACCCGGGTCGGGTCCGGGTCCGACCCGACCCGGATGGTTGGGTAAAAAAAAAAAAAAGAGCTCATGTATTTGTTTGCTTTATCATTCTATTTAAATTTTTTTGTAATAAAACATTATTATTAATGAGACTATGTTTGAATATAATTTATACAATTCAAAAGAAGTAAATGAATTATTAAACAATATCCAAAACAATAATCACTAACATAAAAAACATATTAACCTAAATAATAAACATAACTAACCTAAACAACATTCAAAACAATAAACACTAACATATTAACCTAAATAATAAACATAAATCATGCAACAAACTAATTAATCATACAAATTAAAAAGCTAATAAGTTAATTGTCCAAAACAAACCGATTTATAGGCTTGTTATGATTATGATTTATGAACTTGTAGATACAAAAATAAATTAAGAAATAAAATTATGTATCAATTAATACTAATGGTCTTATAATATATGAGCATATATTAAAAAAAACAGTCGGGTCCAACGGGTCGGGGCGGGGTGGACCCGGACCGGACCCGACCCGTTTGTTTGTTCGGGTCCGCCGGGTCGGGTCCAACTCGGGTCGGGTATATTACACGTGTAATCGGGTTCGGGTCGGGTCGGATCCGGGTCTAGACCTGACCCGTTGACAGGCCTAATTGTAACCCCATTTATAGCCCTGCACATGTTTTAATTTTTTAAAAGTATATACTTTTGTTATGAAGTACATTATTTTATAATAAAAAAAATGATCCACAACTCATATAATTAAATACATATTTGCTTTATGTTTTTTATAAGGGTTGGTTATATTCACCCCTGTTTATTGCTTCCCTACCCTGTTATCTAACCCACTCCAGCCAAATTTGATAAACACTAACCCCACCTATATGTTACCATTCCAACTCCACCCCCAACAGATTTTTCCTATCTCCCTCGGCCGGTCCTAATGCACAGCACCCGGTAGTCGTTGCCTCCTCCCCGGTCATCTCCGCTCCCAATCCCCGGCTGCCATCTCCCCATCTCTCGCCATTGATAACATGTTTTATTTATCTCCATACCTTCCTCTCCTCATCGTCTGATCATCCAAGTGAAAGGTGAGCCCCCTTTTTTTCTCATGTTTTCTTCTTTGTTAAAAACCCTTGTAGACAATTGTTTGTCCGTATTTGATCTTGTAAACACTAGGTTATCCTTTTTATCAAATATAAATACTAGGTTTAGTTTAGTTGAAGAAATGTTTGATTGGAAATGGTTTATTCAATGAAATACATTGCTTATGGAACTTTTGTTCATGAATGATTGTTATATGTTCTTTTATTAGTGACAAATGTGGGTTATTTGGTGTTGATTATTGTTTGTTTTGTGAATTGGCTATGGGTTGGATTACTGGATTGGTAGTTGTTGAATGTGTTTGAATGTGTTGTTGAATATGTTTGAACATTGATTACATGTTTTGGGTTGTTAGACTGGTAGTTGTGGATGGGGTGGTATTAAACGTCCCCCTTTTACAATGGAGGATATGCTAAGACAGTGGAGGATACACACACACACACTGCATTAGACGATTTCATACAATGTATTAGTGACGTGTCAACAACAAATGGCGGTGCATCTGTTGTGCTATCGGGGATACATCATCTAATTCAGGAGTAGTTGTGGGGATATTTGTCTGGATGGACCCTAAGTAGAGGTTTATTTGGATCGTAAACCAGATAGTCGAGTTTTATCATGGCTGATTCCATGCTGATTACAAATTTCTCACGAATTTGTTAATAGATTAGCTTCAATAGCTGTGGGCTGTTTTGGCTTTTTTTTCTTCTATATTCCTAGTTTTCAGCCCCTATTTAATAATGGATAGGTTGCTTCTTCTTTTTTTTGTGAAGAAAGAGATAGATATTGCTATCGTGATTTTATTTTAAAATCGTAGGGATAAGAAAACATATAAAATAAAATGAAACAAACATAAAAAAGCAATAAAACACCGAGCGACATCCCGTTTAGACGAGTTATCTAAACCTGGGAGGGATCATCAGTGCCATCCTCGAGCCTCACTCCTCAATGACCAATCTCCTATCAGTGAGGTTTATCCCTCTTGCATCTGCGATGGAGCGGCTCCACTCTTACAAAGAAAACTAGAACATCTCCCACATGTTCTTCCAGCAGATGCGCACACCCATCAAAATAGCTTCGTTTTGAGTTTTCCAAATTATCCATGCGCCAACGGGTATCATGGCTTGAGAGATTCTAGACTACTTGCTCCTTACATCGGTCCCTCTCAGACTTTTACCTGCGGTTCACAACTCCTCCAGGGTCTGGAAGTCCATGTTCAGGCCAGTGCACACCCCAATCATTCTCCATAGGTGCTTCGCGGTTGAAAAATTGCGGGCTGTTGATCAATAAAACTTATTAAATAAATATACAGGGTCCTCATATCACTTATTCTCAAGAAAAGAAAATTCTCTCAACATTTAATCCCCACCCATTTTCCCCTTTTACAAAAAAAAAAAAAATCGCCTCCCATCTCCAGAGTGAAAAATTGTCAGTCAAGGTAAGACCTTGATCCTAACATATAAAAGTTGAAAGTAGGTTTTTTTTTTCTTGTGATCCATGTAATGTCAGGTGACTCAGGCCTATCATTTTCTGTAGAGAATACGCAGAGATGACTAGAAAATAAGGAACTTCAAGTTGACTCAGTTCAACCAAAAACAATAATCACATGGGAGTGGGGGCTTCATGTTGACTTAAGTGCATTCCCCGATCATTCTCCATCACTGTTGAAAAATGCGGGTTGTTAATCAATAGAATATTTTTTTTCAAAAAAGGAAAATTCTCTTTAACATTTAATCGCTTCCCATTTCCCCTTTTTACAACAGCAACAAAGAAATAAAAAAAATAGCCTCCCATCTCCCGATTGAAAAATAATTGTCAGTCACGGCAAGACCTTGACCTTTACATAATATAAAAGTTGAAAATATTTTTTTCTTTCTTGTGGTCCAGGTCTATGATGATGACGAGAACAAGCAGGGGCCAACCAATGTGTCCACCCTCTTATTTTTATTAAACGCCACTCTTTATTTACAATTTTACCATCTATGTATAACTCCCAAAATGCATTAAAGGCACCACTCTTCCCTTCACAACCCAAGTAATTGTATGGTCAAATCCACCATTCCAAGTAATTAGCATACACATTGAGTGTCTACATAATTATATTTTTTAGCTAATGTTCATGTCGATTGAAAAAAATAAAAATTATAGGTTCTGAAATGAATTAGACGCATGAGATATCTACATAATTATATTTTCTT
This sequence comes from Acorus gramineus, assembly GCA_030737835.1. NCBI lineage: Eukaryota > Viridiplantae > Streptophyta > Magnoliopsida > Acorales > Acoraceae > Acorus > Acorus gramineus. The sequence continues at coordinate 12,140,890 of CM060857.1, forward strand.
AACAATGTCCCTGTCGATGGACGTAGAAAATAAATCCGTAGGTTCTGGAATGAGTTAGACATATGAGGTGTCTACATAATTATATTTCCTAGACAATGGCTCTGTCGATAGAAACAGAAAAAAAAAACTCAATAGGTTCTGGAATGAGTTAGACAAATTGGGTGTCTATATAATTATATTTTCTAAACAATGTCCATGTCGATCGAATAGAATTTTTTTTTATAGGTTATGGATTGAGTTATAGCTGTGTGTTTGACTACACCAGTGTCAATGGTTATAGTAATTGGAGACGGTTATCGTTAAATACATAAATGTATGAAGCTTTAATGTTTTTTTTCTGAAAGGGTAAACACATCGTGTGTCGAGTATATGTGTATTGTTAGACAATTTATATGTCGATTCCTATGTGAATCAAGTTTCCTCGTGAAACAAAATGAAAAAAGTTATAAATTCAATAGGAGTTACTTATCCAACCAAACATTTACAAACACATTCAACATTCACATTCACATTCACATTAATTTATATATTCACCCCTAAAACATTACGAAGTTCTACCAAACACAATAAAATCATAATACCATCATGTTTTTATCAGTCATTTCATAAAAAGAATTGCAAAGATAATGACTAGTGTATAAATTATCTCAAAATACATATCTACAATGGCAGCATTCATTCAACTTTGATATACAAATTTTTTTTTTTTTTGAAGAAACACAATTGACGGGGAGGGACAGGGAAGGGTGATGGGGATAGGTGAGAGGGAGGTAGTGTCGCGGGAGGGGAGATGCGCGAGGGCTGCCGCGGGAAAAGGAGGATGGTGGCGATCGTGGACGGCGCGACAACAAGCGAGCGATATTGGTAGGCGAGCGATATTGGTGCGGTGATGATCATGCGATGACGGGGCGACAAAAGAGTGACGGTGGTAGGGGCACGGTGGTGATCGCGTGACCAAAAAAAAAACAGAAAAAAAAAATTGTTATATCAGTTATAATCCATTGTCCTTTGTTGTTCTTTTCATGAGTCAAAGTAATTGTCTTATTTTCTTTTAATTGATGGTTGATCAATTGCTTTGACTCATGAAAAGAACAACAAAGGACAATCGATTATAACTGGTATAACAATAATTAACCTTTTAAAAAATGCATTTTATGAATGATAAAATGAATTTTATTTTATGAATATTTTTGTTTTTATATCAATGATTTAATTACTTTGTATTCCTAATAAATTTTTTTAAGCCCCTATTTTAAAACATTCTGAGACCGTCATGGAGAGGAAGGGAGATCTGAGTGATATTGTATTCTCTCATAAGCTATGAGGTGATTGCAGCATATGAAGGAAAACATCTTTCACATTCTTGGATGGTAATTCCAAAATGAAGAATCCTCAAAAATGCATGTACGTGTCCGAGACGCGATGCATCGTCACTAAGGGTGCGTTTGGTTGCGTGATTGCGCTGCGATTGCGATTACAGGAAGCTGCGTTTACAATCGTGCAACCAAACAATTTTACTATAGCAATTTCCTGCACACAGATTTCAGGCAAATAGTGTCCAAAAGCTGCGATTTTAAAAAGCTGAGAAAGTGATCTTCCTGCAGAATCAGTTTTGTAATCGCGCAACTAAACCCAAGAGTGTTTGTGATGTCGACGGCCCGTTTGAAATCAAGTGATTCCCCTTTTAATTAAATAGAAAATTAAAAAGTGTTGTCAAACGTATTCTAAAAAGCTGACTTAATTCAAAAGTTGCTTTCAGTTTTTAGGGTCCGTTTGGAAACACAGATTGAAAAATAGCTTTTGGAATAAAGCTGTTTTTTAAGATGATTTTAGACCTTGACTTTTTTAGAATGTTTTTTTTTTAATTTAGGAATCAATATTTGAAAGGAGTTTAATGTTTGGCAGAGAAAGCTGCTTTTCAATTCAAAAAATCGATTCCGACAAAAAAACGTTGTTTTTGAGCTTTTCAAAACACAGATTTTGAGGGAAAAATTTAAAGGAATCCAGCTTCCGATTCTGCAAAAAACTGTCCCGTTTGACTGCACGATTTTAGTTTTTCAGCTTTTCAAAAAGCAAAAGCGCACCAAACGTGCAACCAAACGGGGTTTTAGTGCAAAAAAGTTGTTTTTTAAAAAACGTAAAAATGCGTTTTTCAGGAATCAAGTCTATTTAAGCCACTTTATTTAAAATCTTGTTTTTCAAACGTGTTCTAAAAAGGACCCGTCATCATCAATATTAATGATAACGATAAGAACGTTGCACCTACCTTTAGCTAGGAGGTGGTGGAGGTCGGGCGACTGGTGGGTAGACGCCGCGCCTACTCCCGGTCCAGTACCACCGGACTCAGGTGGTCTTTCATGTTTTTCGGTTGCTACTTTGTTTTATGTTTTGTTTTACGTTTTCTATTTCTCCTCACCTTCTTTCAGACTCTGTACTAATCTATTTTTGTAATAAAATCGATTAGTGGAGCGCGTTCACCTTTTTTTTTTCAAATAAAATAAATAAATAAATAATAATAATGAATGAATGAATGTTGCACCTACCACATCTTGCATTTACCCAATCAATGAAGAAGTTTGGCTAAATATATGGACATGCAACATGCATCCAACTGTCTCCAAAGTTGATTGGATTGAGAATAAATTTGAAATAAAAAACTGTCTCTTCTAACATTTATAATCGCCTCCAGTGAAAAATTGTGCGTCACGGCAAGAACTTGACCAGGACTTTAAAAAGCTGGAAGTGGGTTTTTCTTTCTTGGGGTCCAGCTAATGCCATATAGATATGAGGGGACTAGGACATAATGAAATCATCATATAAATAATACAAAAGAGTTACCGTTACAAACACGGAGATAACTTGAAAATAATGAACTTTTGGTTGACTCTGGGTCAACTAAAGAAAACAAAACCACAAGGGGGTGGGGTACGGAGCAATGTTTTAAAATTTGATCAACTTGGTTGGTTGAATTGATTAAACTCTCACCCACTTTAAATTTCAGTTCCATCTACCTTCAAAACCCGAGATTATAAAATATTATAAAAATCAATTAACCGATAAACAGACTTTTTTTGAAAGACTGTTATGGATTGATTAACACTAACAGTTTTTTATTAATAAAAAATTTAAGTATAGTAAAAAGTTTAGAATTAATTAATAAAATCATGTTGTGACGTTAGATAAATGTTTAGAAAGTATAAAATTTTAAAATTATGCAAAGTTATTTTAAAATATATCTTATTATTATAAATTTATTTATTTAGTAATAATAATTATCATATAAATTATGTAATGATATTGTAACGATTTAAATTTAGTTAATCCAATAATTGAATCAATGACTCTTAATATATTCATTTTTTCGATTCAATGAATGTTCAATTTTTAAAATATTGGTTGCAGGTGCGGTCATGGGCGGAGCCATAGGTAGGCTGGGCCGGGCTACAACCTGGTCCAGATTTCTCAAGAAAAATCCCTAAGGCAGGTAGCTCTTTATGCAACCCCAATTGTAGTTTATACTTTTTTAAAAAAAAAAATTATAAACTATTCCACTGAAGTTTATGTTGTTATATGAAATAAAGTATATATTAAAATGTATTAATATATTTTTTTAAAATTAAAAAAATAATAAAAAATTTACGCCAACGTGATATTCGTGAAACAGAGTTTCACTTTAATACCAACTGACATGTATTTTTTATGATTTTATTGATTTTACATGGTTATTTTTTTATATGATGTTTAGTAATTTTATTTTCTCTTTCTAGAATATCTATTTGAATTTCTATGTGTGATAGTGGTTTTCTTTTTTAAAATAAATAAATAAGATTTCTATCACTTCTTTCATTGAAACAATGGGTGCAGTTGTATTTTTATATGTATTTTTATTTATTTTTAATGTTTCATTATCAAATTATCTTTTTGTAAAATAAAGGTAGTAGTTTTTATTGACATTTTAAAGTGATCAATTTTTATGTAGTCAGATTATGTTGATATCATTTAAATTATAGAATAGAATAACACTATTTTCATATGATCTAATATCATGTTGATATCATTTAAATTATAGAATAGAATAACACTATTTTCATATGATCTAATATCAAATCCAATAATGTTTATTTGTATAGTTTTTTTTTATATATCTATGTGATTGTGGAGGAGATTTTGATTTTATAAATTTTATAAAAATCAAAAGTGCACTATTTGTTGGTAAAAAAATTCAGAGTTTTGTGTTCCCCTTTACCGATGAAATAAACATTTTCTTGTTAAATTCCGATTGACTCGGTCTTCCAAAACAAAACACAACCCCGTGTCTTTTTTCGAAACATAATGGTTTGGACTTAAATCAACCACTTGTATGCCACATTTGATGACTTTTATGCACTACCAACTTTCATACTTCTACACAATATGATGGTGACAAACCATTATATATACTCAGCAGCATATGGGGTTGTGGATTGGCATGGTGATCATGAGTGAGTATACTAAAACTTGTGTAGTTTGGCTCCTTTGGTTTCTACTTTGTGTGGGAACAATCAATCTATGTCTCTGCAATTCACTCTCCTCCGCAACCTGCTGGGAGATTGAGAGGCAAGCCCTCCTCAAACTCAAAGCGGGCCTGGTAGACCCTGCAAATCAACTCTCTACATGGACCGATGAGGATTGCTGCCGCTGGAGCGGTGTATCCTGTGATAACCAGACGGGCCATGTTGTCAAGATTGACCTTCAAAGCCCTTATTCAAATAATTATGATTGGCCAAATGGGTCCTTGAGAGGTAAGATTGGTCCTTCTTTGCTTGATTTGAAACATCTTACTTATTTGGATCTGAGTTCGACGGATTTTGAAGGCTCCATTCCTCCTTTCATTGGTTCCTTGTCAAAACTGACATATCTAAATCTCTCAATGAGTGGTTTCAATGGTAAAATCCCTCCCCAGCTTGGAAATCTGTCCATCCTCGAGATTCTAGATGTAGGATACAATAATTGGTTTCTCCGCGCGGACGACCTACAATGGTTGTCGGGCCTTTTATCTTTGCAGCATCTTGATTTGACTTCTGTTAACCTCACTAAGTCATCTGACTGGTTCCATATGATCTTCAGGCTCCCTTCTTTATCAGTTTTAAAATTGAGCAATTGTGAACTTCATAGTTTGCCGAGTTCCATTAAGAATCTGTATGCTAATTCAACACGTCTTTCAGTCCTTGATCTTTCTTATAATGACTTTGATTCTGAAATTCCAGGTTGGTTGTTCAATATTAGCAGCCTTACACATCTCCATCTTAGTCGCAACCATTTCTATGGTCCAATTCCCAATGTTTTCGGAAATTTTATCAAACTTGAGGTCCTTGATCTTTCTTCAAATACAATTAATTCCACAATACCCCCTTGGATGTTCAATATAAGCAGCCTTACGTATCTGGATCTGAGTTTCAACAATTTCAATGGTCAAATTCCTAGTGCTTTTGAAAAAAGCTACATTAAAGATAGTCTCCAGATATTATCATTAAGATCCAATAATCTGAAAGGGAACCTGCCTGACATACTAGAGCAGTTCAGATACCTAAGAACTCTTGATTTGAGTAATAACATGATTTCCGGTTCCATCCCAGCATCCATTGGAAGGCTGTTGTTCTTGTCAAAATTATATTTAACCGGCAATCAATTGAATGGTACAGTTCCTAATATCATTGGACAACTCTCCGATCTAAAAGTTCTAGATCTTGCTCACAACTCATTGCAAGGGATCATCTCTGAACATCACTTCACCAATCTGATGAAACTAGAAGAACTGGATATGTCTTCAAATTCATTGGTTTTGAATGTTACTCCTGGCTGGGTTCCTCCATTTCATCTTAAAGTAATTGAATTGGGATCTTGCCATTTGGGTGGTTATTTCCCGAAATGGCTACATACACAGAGCAAATTTATTGCACTAAACTTATCCAATACAAGAATTTCAGATACCATACCTGATTGGTTATGGAACTTGTCTTCCCAAGTTGTTCTACTAGATCTCTCACAAAATGAGATCAGAGGAATGCTACCCATGTCCTTTTCATCCACTGACATTGAAGATATCAACCTGAGTTACAACAAGTTTGAAGGTTCATTACCTCGACTCCCTTCCCGTCCTTGGTCTCTTGATTTGGCGAGTAATTCATTTACAGGTCCCATTGCTTTTGGCAATAATGAAGTATTTTTAATCCATCTGATTTTATCAAACAATAAAATAAACGGAAGCATCCCCTCATCTATATGCAAACTTGAGGAATTGGCGGTTCTCGATATCTCTAACAATCAGCTATCAGGAGAGCTCCCCACTTGTTGGAAAAATTTAACTAGCTTGATGGCTGTTAATTTGGCAAACAATAACCTCTCTGGAGAGATCCCGAACTTGATGTGTCATTATAGTGATCTTAAAGCATTACGCTTAAGCAATAACAGTTTTTCTGGAGAAATACCTTCTTCTATGAAGAATTGCACCAGTTTGGTTATGGTTGATCTCGGGCAAAATAAGTTACATGGAAATATTCCAACTTGGATGGGAGAGAGCCTATCAAGTTTGGTATTTCTTCGGCTTCGATCAAATTTCTTTGGCGGGACGATTCCTCCTCAAATCTGTGAGCTTTCTTCACTTCAGGTCTTGGACCTTGCAGACAATAATCTTATAGGACATCTACCAGAGTGTATTGGCAATTTCAGCAAAATGATCGTCAATCCAAATGCAAGCCAACGGGCACTATATATCATGGAATATGGGGTACTTGCAGGAGACTTTGGTCGTTATATATTTCCAAAATACAAATATAGCTTGCCATTGGTCAGGGATGGGGAGGAACGCGAATACACCAACAACCTCCCACTGGTGACGAACATCGACTTATCCGACAACTCCCTTGTTGGGGAGATCCCAGAGGGTCTACTCAATCTTCTCGGATTGCAATGCCTAAACTTGTCTGGAAATTATTTGACGGGGAATATCCCGTTGAAGATTGGTGTTATGCAATCAATGATGACACTTGATCTATCAAGAAACGAGCTCTCTGGGCAGATTCCGCCAAGCCTCTCCAATCTCAGCTTTTTGAATCACTTGAATTTATCATTCAACAATCTATCAGGGAGAATTCCAACGGGCAGCCAACTCCAGACTCTCAATGATACATCTGTTTATATGGGCAACTCCTATCTATGTGGACCTCCACTGCCCCAAGAATGCCCGGGCGATGGGCCGTCACAGAGCCCATCATTTACTAGTAAAGAAAATGAAGATGAAGGTGGAGACATCCAAGAAATGTTATGGCTTTACCTCGGCATTGTTTCGGGGTTCATCTTGGGATGTTGGATGGTCTGGGGAGTTCTGTTTTTCAAAAGAAGCTGGAGGATCGCTTATTTTCTTGTTGTGGACGACCTGTATGATAAAGTTTATGTAACTTCTGTACTCGGCATCCGAAGATGGAAGGAAATGAAAGGAAGGAGAACTTGAATAAGAGCTGATGGGTTATTGTAATAATAAATATTATATGTGATTGAGTACCTATTGTGTGCAATGCTGAAAAATAAAATGTATTTTATGGTTAATTTACAGTTTGGTATGTAAACTGGAGAGTCCTCTGGTTTGATATGTAAGAGTGATGTATAACTTGTTCATCTCTCTGGACATGGAAATAAAAAGTGGTGATTTTTAACTATGAAAGAGGTAGCGATCGGCCCCTCACACTGAGTCATTGATGTACAACTAACAACTGAACCATTTATGAGTGAGAGAGGAAGAGTGAGAGTGTATGAGAGATGGAGGAAGAGGGAGAGTGGGCTCTGAGATGAAGAAACAGCAAATAAAAGAGGAAAAAAGAGAAACAGAGAGTAGAGAAAAAAGGAGAGAGAGAGAGAATACCCAACGAACATACACTTGTAAAACCATAACATTTCTTGGATGTCTGATCCTGTGTCTCTTATGTAAATATATACTTGGAGGTTCTGCCCTTTTGTTAGTTAGTTAATATAAGCCCATTCTATGGGCCTTTCTCCTGTCAAAAAGAAAAAAGAAATGTTATTTCTTTGTCACATGCAGCATTTATTTGCAGTCTCCCGTGTCACATGTCTTATTTATATATTTGGAGAGAGAAATGTCACTATAATCTATTTTTCATGTCTCATTTTTAATATATATGATGTTTTGAGTTTTAAAAAATAGTAGTATTTTTTTTATAATAAAATAAAATATATACTTAAAAAAATTGCATAATTTTATTCATAAGGAAATGGAAAAAAAATTACATTAGATTTATAACTTCATTAATGTGAGAGTATGATGCTAACAAACTGTGTGTAACAATGCTTATTTGCTCATTTTGACAGCATGTAATATTTATAGTAAATGTTAAAACTTGGTTTACAACCTAGCATGTAATCCACGCACATTTTTAATTTTTTAAAAATATCATACATCATCTAATGAGATTTATAATTTTATAAATAATGAAGTGTATACTCTGATGAATTGTGTAAATTCATTGATAGAAATGCTAAAAAGAGCCTAATGAGAGGTATGTGGGGACTGCTGGTCGGGTACGACGCTCAATTTTTTTTCTATGAGTGGCCTAAATAATTCAAGTATGTATTACATTTTAATAAATATACATGACTGATTACATGAAATGTATTTATTTAAAAAATAAAAAAAATGAGGGGGTTGCATGTGAGGTTACACGTTGGACTGTCCCTAACATCATGTTAAATTTAACTTTGGTAAACACACACTGTATAAAGATCAAGTTAATGGGCTACCACCACAACATTGGTAAACACAGGCTGTATAAAGATTAAGTTAATTTAACTTTTAATTAAATTGAAGCCCAGAACAATGATAAATACAATAAAAACAAACTTGAAATCGATACAACTAAATTAAGTATTTGCATAAAATCATGTTACCATTGAAATGTAATATTTTCAATGCGATGACACACCTAACAACACGACCATTGTAGGTGGAAGCCGGGTCTCAGTGGTCTGTCAATGGTCACCTTTTTGTTGCCAAAATTGCAAAAGGCCAAACAAGTTATAAACCAAGAGCATCTCCAAAGACCTCCTTACACCATTTTTTTCATCATACAGTGAGTCAAATCTCTTAAAACTCAATTCCAATGGTTTTTACACCCCTGCCTCACTACATTTTTCCTTAACACACTTTCATGGAGGAGAGCCACATTCATTCCCTACATCAAAAAAAGAATATATTGCATCATTTCCCTTCTTTCATTTCTTTTTTTTTATATGGGCATAATGAGTATTTCTCTACATAATTTTTTTGTTCATTATTAATAATTAATTTTTATTCATTATAAATAATTTTTATTTATTTTTCATGTTTTTTGAAAATTTTAATTTACTTTTAATTAATTTTTACTCATTATTAATAATTTTTAGTTAAATAATCTATATTCCAAGTCAATATTTGATGAATTTTAAAATATGTTTTTATTCATTTGATATTTGGACATCTTGTAATTTATAGATATGATTTGAGATATTTGATTATTTTGAATGAGGATAGGATAAAAAATAAAGAGGTTTTTGGAATAACAAAAAAAAATGACAATGACTCCCTACATGTCTTAGTGAGACAATCTTTCCCCCACAATATATGGAAAAGAGAAGACATGTTTTTGAAAATGCTCTAAGAAACTCCACTGTAGAGGAATCACTGACCAAAACAATTTATGATGGGAATAAATACCGGATCCTTGGAGGCTGTAACTTGAATTGCCAAACTGGATGTACAAAATGCCTATGATGAACACCAGCAAATATTTCTGATTTATAAACTAATAACCCCAAGTATCCATTATCAGTTCAAGCAAAACAAAGCCACAAATCCCCCTCTCTTACATTATCAAGCAACAAGACACAGTTTATCAAGTGTCACCACTACATATAATGGAGAAACAAAAGACCATCAACCAAAAAAAAGAAAAAAGAAGCACCATCATGGCATCATCTCTGGTGCTTCATCCTACAAAATGGTGTAATACAACAATTCCCAATGTTTTTAGTCATATATGAAATCTGAATACATGCAGCATCACACAAGAAGGGGACGTTGGCATACGTTCCTGTGAGGGAACATCGGATGCATTGAAGCACTGTGAAGAGGAATGTCTTTGGAAGCTTTGGGAACCATGACAGATCCAGGTCCTGGCCTACGGGCATTGTTCCTAGGCAAAGCAGGAATCATGTGGGTTAGGCTGCCATGGAGTCGATGCAAACAAGGGTTAACACACAAAATATATCACCGTCTCCAAGCTCTTAATTAAATTAAATGCTACCATAAGTACAAAATATACACCAATCACGCGCAAATTACTTCGAATATCCCATGTGAGTTGTAAAAAAAAAAATTGAACGAGGCATGATGCTGCAGATTCTAATTTGTATATAACTTCATCATGAATAGTCTTGTACATCATTTTTAATCCAAAGGTTCATTTATATATGTTTGATTCCCTCTTTTGAGTTACAACTCAACCAAATTTATACTTTCCCTGACCCTACTACGAAGAGCTTGAGTCCACGTCCCTCCTTTTCATCACATTAATAAAACATCTCCCATCAAACTGCTTGGATCAGCGGATCTAGGTCCTCTTCATACTCTCTTATGAAGCATGACTGATCTAGGTCCTCGCATAAATAAAAAAAGGGTTAAAGGGATTTACGTCCCTACACAAATATGGATAATCTCGTATAAGTCTCTGTTAAAGTTGGGGCAAGTCCTTATAAACTCATAAAAACCCAATTATCATTTCTGAGTTAAATTTTCATTCAAAATTGATGGAATATTCTCATAATATTTCATCATCATGTAATTGTGTAGACATTACAATCCCTATAAACAATAATAAAAATAAATTAATCCCTACAAAAGATCAATTTGTCCATATAGAACTTTTATATTTCTTCATTCTCAGAAAGGCATTGTTTGGAGAAGTAAAAAAATTGGAAACAATTTAATCATTTCATGGTATAGGGTTAGGGTTAATTAGAATTAAACTCCGCTGACAACATGAATGTATATGGATTTTTGTGAGTTTTCAAATATGGATTACCCATATGTTTGCAGGGATATAAATGTTTTTAATTAACCCATCAAAAAAACCAAACATATATCTTCTGAAATAATATGCTTAATTAAAAATTTTGTTTTAACTTTTTTATATGCTTTATACATAATTATATTTCAAAGGAGTTCACATCTATATCAAAAAAAAAATAGGATGGAGTCCGTTTACCTGGAGGATTGACATTGACCCTGACAGACTAGATCAAGTGGCTTTAGTGACAACAAACAGTCCCCCAGTGAGACATATGGATCGGAATCAAAGGAAATTACATCGAACCATCAAAAGGAATGTTAGCTAAATCCAAAAGTCACGGTGGACTAATAATTTAAAGTCTTTGAAATATAGCTCAATCCAAATTAAAAGTCATTGTGGAATAATTAAAAAATTCTCTGAGTCTTTTGAAACAGTAGCACATACATCTCTTTCAATGGCCAAGCAAAAAGTTGGAGTTGTCTGATGACTTTGATCCGTCCAAAACCATTAGACGCGTTCAATGTGAATTGTGGAGTGCCTTACGGGGCATTCCAAGGATGTGAATTTGATCCCCTGTTATATATAACTGTGCTCATGTTTTGGATTTGAAATTTGGAACAATGCCTCTTAAATTCTAAAATTTTGAATAAGGTCATTCAAAATAGAATTTCAAAATGATTTGGAAGAGTTGTTCAGCTAAAGTGTTACTTAAAAACATAAAAAAAAAAAAGGTTATTAGAGTTGTTGGCCAGTGTGTTTAGATCATATCACCGTCTAAAATGATTGACTGACCGGTCTTTTGGAGAAAAACGTGTCAGAGAAATCAAATTCCTTGACGTGTTATCACTTGCAATTTATTATTTATAAGATAATGTTATGTACAATCATTTTCCAACTCCGGTTTCAGATTATAAGTGTATTGAAATTTTTAAAAATAATATACATCATCTAATAAAAAACGTGTTTTTATAAATAAAAAAATGAAACATATATTCTAGTAAATCGCATAGATACATTTATAAAAATTATAAAAAAATTTCATAAAAACATATATCTCATTAATGTAAACATATACTTCGAAAACTTTTTATCGATGCATATAGGACTGAAAAATAAATTGGGTGTAACAGCACCCTTATTTGTGTCACCCAATCACAATACCAACGTATTTGGTACGTTGCAGTGAGGAAAACGATTCAGCCTCCAAATATGGAAAAAAAAACATTAAAAAAAAAGGGATAACTTCTTCTATTAATTTTAATTTTAAAAAAATTGTACCATTGGATAGATACGATCGATACAATTCAAATGGGTCTGATATTGAATATGTTTAACCTATGTTTAAAAAAATATTTAATAATATTTTTTATTTTTTAACATTAATATTGAATTTTATTCTATTAATTATTATTTTCACTTATGTACTAAAATATCATTTATTTTAATCAAAACTGATAACAGAACAAAAAAAAGTACATGAAAAATTAAATAAAACACAACACAAAATAAATAGCATCTAAATTCATCTTGAAATAGATGAACCGCCGCATTAGTAATCTTGTAATCCTTCTTCGTATGGATCGAAGTTTGGATACAGATTATTTAACCGGGTACAAGTATAGGGTTTTTGGATACAAATATAATTAATTTTAGAATAACTAATAAGTTTCTTGATATTTCTCAATTTTGTGTACTACATCTAAAAATAAGAGGGATATTATAAATTGAAGTTTTATAAAAAAAAATAATATATAAAAATAGAATAGAGATGAAAATAGAAATTATGGTTGGAGTTAATAAATGAATAGTGAGACTCTAAAAGCACTCTATGATTTTTTTTTATTGTTTTTTGGCCCTTCATTTCAGAGATCTCCATTTTACAACTTATTCACAATTTATCACTAGTCAACAAAACAACAAAAATTTACTTATTACTTTTCTCAACCAGAATAACTAAAAATCAACCAAATACAAAGTTGTTTATTCTTTATCCATATTGAAATAATTATATATTCCATAATATCTTAAGATGATATCCAAAAAAAACATTGGTCCATTAGAATTTCACGTTGATTAACTAATTCCAATTAATTTCAATCTTCCATAAGAAAACACAAGCACGTCTCTCTTTCATAACACTGTGATTTGGACTTAAATCAACCACTTGCCTGCCTCATTTAATGACTTTTTTATTTAAAAAGCGTAGAAAATGTGCTTTATTTAAGCTACCTTATTTAAAATCTTATTTTTTAAACGTGTTTTCAAATTCTATTTAAGAATTCACATCAGAATTGTTGCTCGGAGCAGTGATTGTATGAAAAGCAGGTTGCCTCTCTTGCTCTCATGGGACTCTATTCTGTAGCATGACTGATCCAGTTCCTAACCTGCTACAAGAGCAGGATGCATGTGGGTGAGGGTGCCATGCACATGAAAGGTGGAGGATTGCCAACCCTAATGCTCCCATTTGGATATCAACATAAGTTATTCTAATATATTCTAATATGGATAAAGAATAAGACATTTTTAATTTAATCGTATTTTGTTGTTTGATTAATCATAGATAAATTATAGATAAAAATGTGAATAAAATGCGAAAAAATAATTATAAAAGATTAAAAAATGATTTAGCTCTTGATTAAAAAACTAATTACTTAGATTAAAAAACAATTATGATATGTTTATACTACATCATCTTTGCAAACAAACATGATTTTGTGTTTATTCATCCCTAAAGTACTATATTTTCCACATATTTCACTAATCAAACAGGAGCTAAAGAGTTTGCTAACAGGAAGGAGTCTATTAACTGGAGGTCTAACACTGACAATGAAAGATCACATCAAGTCGTTGGCTTTCAGTGAGAAATATCAGCGGAATCAAAGAATATCGCATCAAAGAAAAGTTGGCTCTGTCCAAATTCATGGTGGAAGTCTTTTGAGACAATATCACTTCTCTTTCAATGACCCAGCAAAAAAGTTGAATTGTAGAATATCGCATCAAAGAAAAGTTGGCTCTGTCCAAGTTCATGGTGGAAGTCTTTTGAGACAATATCACTTCTCTTTCAATGACCAAGCAAAAAAGTTGAATTGTCTTATGACATTGATCTTTCCAAAGTGCATTTGTCACTTCTAAAGGCCTCCCCATCTCTTACAAGGATGTTACCAGGCTTGCTATGCATGGGCATTCCCAGGATGTGAATTTGGATCCCCAATAACAAAGCTCAATGTTTTGAATTTGAATTTGGAACAATGCCTCTGGAAAGCCAAAATTTATAATAGAGTCAATCAGATTAGAATTTCAGGCAGTTGTTAAAAAAAAGGTTGTTATTAGAGTTGTTAAAAGTGTGTTTTTGTTAAATCACTGTAAGATTGACTACACTAACAGGTCTTTTGGAGAAAGCGTGACAGAGATACATCGAATGCTTTTACGTATTATTGGGTGCAAACGGAGTTGATATGTTGCTGTGAAAACGAATGTCCGTCCTTTTTGAAGCATTGAAGATTCTGCGTTCTTGGCCAATATGTGATGCATTGTTTCCTCGCTATAACTTAACCCTGTAGGGGAAGAGGTGGGGTAAAAAAGTAAAATAGCGTTGAATAAACCCAAAGTTTGTTTGTTTAAAATGTATAAATTAGTATAGTTATGTTAGAATATATGGGAATAAATTGATATTACAGATCTTCTAAAATTGAGTAATTTCCTTAGTAAAGATAATTCATATTTACTAAGGAATATATTTCCTTAGTAAAAAAAACATAGCTTTAGACTTTTTTTAAGGAAAACTTTCTTTAAAAAAAGTTATTTTCATAATAAAAAACTACAAAATAGAAAATTTGCTTTTTCAATGAAATACATTCACAGGAAAAAAAATACAAACATTAAAAAAATTTATTTTTTTTCCAAATCAACCCTCATTTATCAAGGAAATTATTCATTGGTAAAGATAATTCTTGGCAAAGGAGCCAATTTTTTTTTCCACGGCTTTCATTTCCTTAGTAAAAAAATAACTTTAGACTTTTTCCAATGAAAACTTTCCTTAGAAAAAGTTATTTTCATAATAAAAAAATAAAAAAATTACTTTTTTCAATGAAATTATTTTCCTTGATAAAAATTTCGTAGCTAAAAAACCTTTTTTTGTAGTGTATGTCAAATTATCTCCATTATCTCTTATAAATTAAGGGCATCACATGTCAAATTGTTTTACATTTTATATTTATTCATTCATTTTAATCCACAACATTCCATGATCAACCAACCAATTAAAACTTCACTATTACTTTTTCAACAAAAATAGTTAAAGATGTAACCAAATAAAAATTACTCATTCTTTTATCTATACTCAAATAGTTATCTACCCCAAAATAATGTATGTTTCTAAACCAACATGGCTACGTGTTCATATCAGGCCCATCAAAATCTCATGTTGGTTGACTTGTTAAATTCCGATTGACTCGGTCTTCCAAAACAAAACACAACCCCGTGTCTTTTTTCGAAACATAATGGTTTGGACTTAAATCAACCACTTGTATGCCACATTTGATGACTTTTATGCACTACCAACTTTCATACTTCTACACAATATGATGGTGACAAACCATTATATATACTCACAGTATATGGGGTTGTGGATTGACATGGTTATCATGAGTGAGTATACTAAAACTTGTGTAGTTTGGCTCCTTTGGTTTCTACTTTGTGTGGGAACAATCAATCTATGTCTCTGCAATTCACTCTCCTCCGCAACCTGCTGGGAGATTGAGAGGCAAGCCCTCCTCAAACTCAAAGCGGGCCTGGTAGACCCTGCAAATCGACTCTCTACATGGACCGATGAGGATTGCTGCCGCTGGAGAGGTGTATCTTGTGATAATCAGACGGGCCATGTTGTCAAGATTGACCTTCAAAACCCTTATTATGATCATATAATGATTGGCCAAATGGGTCCTTGAGAGGTAAGATTGGTCCTTCTTTGCTTGATTTGAAACATCTTACTTATTTGGATCTGAGTTCGACGGATTTTGAAGGCTCCATTCCTCCTTTCATTGGTTCCTTGTCAAAACTGACATATCTAAATCTCTCAATGAGTGGTTTCAATGGTAAAATCCCTCCCCAGCTTGGAAATCTGTCCATCCTCGAGATTCTAGATGTAGGATACAATAATTGGTTTCTCCGCGCGGACGACCTACAATGGTTGTCGGGTCTTTTATCTTTGCAGCATCTTGATTTGACTTCTGTTAACCTCACTAAGTCATCTGACTGGTTCCATATGATCTTCAGGCTCCCTTCTTTATCAGTTTTAACATTGAGCGATTGTGGACTTCAAAGTTTGCTGAGTTCTCTTAAGAATCAGCATGCTAATTTTACCAGTCTTTCAGTCCTTGATCTTTCTGGTAATGACTTTCATTCCACAATACCCCATTGGATGTTCAATATAAGCAGCCTTACATATCTGGATCTTAGTGTCAACAATTTCAATGGTCAAATTCCTAGTGCTTTTGAAAACTTGATCTCTCTTGAGGTTCTCCTGCTCTTCGGAAATAGATTTGATGGTTTGATCTTTCCAAGAGGCATAAAAAATCTCTGCAGATTGCACACATTGGATCTGTCATACAATCGTTTTGGGGGAGAGTTTATGGCAATGTTAGGAGGTTCTTCAAGCTGCATTAAAGATAGTCTCCAAATATTATCATTGCAATCCAATAATCTGAAAGAGAACCTGCCTGACATACTAGAGCAGTTCAGATACCTAAGAACTCTTGATTTGAGATATAACATGATTTCGGGTTCCATCCCAGCATCCATTGGAAGGTTGTCGTTCTTGTCAAAATTATATTTAAGCGGCAATCAATTGAATGGTACAGTTCCTAATATCATTGGACAACTCTCCGATCTAAAAGTTCTAGATCTTGCTCACAACTCATTGCAAGGGATCATCTCTGAACATCACTTCACCAATCTGATGAAACTAGAAGAACTGGATATGTCTTCAAATTCATTGGTTTTGAATGTTACTCCTGGCTGGGTTCCTCCATTTCATCTTAAAGTAATTGGGTTGGGATCTTGCCATTTGGGTGGTTATTTCCCGAAATGGCTACATACACAGAGCAATTTTATTGCACTAAACTTATCCAATACAAGAATTTCAGATACCATACCTGATTGGTTATGGAACTTGTCTTCCCAAGTTGTTCTACTAGATCTCTCACAAAATGAGATCAGAGGAATGCTACCCATGTCCTTTTCATCCACTAACATTGTAGATATCAACCTGAGTTACAACAAGTTTGAAGGTTCATTACCTCGACTCCCTTCTCGTCCTTTTTCTCTTGATTTGGCGAGTAATTCATTTACAGGTCCCATTGCTTTTGGCAATAATGAAGTATCATTAAACCATCTGATTTTATCAAACAATAAAATAAACGGAAGCATCCCCTCATCTATATGCAAACTTGAGGAATTGGCGGTTCTCGATATCTCTAACAATCAGCTATCAGGAGAGCTCCCCACTTGTTGGAAAAATTTAACTAGCTTGATGGCTGTTAATTTGGCAAACAATAACCTCTCTGGAGAGATCCCGACCATGATGTGTCATAATAATGATTTTCTTGAAGCATTAAGCTTAAGCAATAATAGCTTTTCTGGAGAAATACCTTCTTCTATGAAGGATTGCACGGATTTGGTTATGGTTGATCTCGGGCAAAATAAGTTACATGGAAATATTCCAACTTGGATGGGAGAGAGCCTATCAAGTTTGGTATTTCTTCGGCTTCGATCAAATTTCTTTGGCGGGACGATTCCTCCTCAAATCTGTGAGCTTTCTTCACTTCAGGTCTTGGACCTTGCAGACAATAATCTTATAGGACATCTACCAGAGTGTATTGGCAATTTCAGCAAAATGATCGTCAATCCAAATGCAAGCCAACAGGCACTACCTGGAATTGGTAGTGCGGGAGACATTGGTAGCTATATTTCCAAACTACAAATATAGCTTGCCATTGGTCAGGGATGGGGAGGAACGCGAATACACCAACAACCTCCCACTAGTAACTTACATCGACTTATCCGACAACTCTCTTGTTGGAGAGATCCCAGTGGGTGTACTCAGTCTTCTCAGATTGCAAGGCCTGAACTTGTCTAGAAATCATTTGACGGGGAATATCCCATCGAAGATTGGTGTTATGCAATCAATGATGACACTTGATCTATCAAGAAACGAGCTCTCTGGGCAGATTCCGCCAAGCCTCTCCAATCTCAGCTTTTTGAATCACTTGAATTTATCATTCAACAACTTGTCAGGGAGAATTCCAACGGGCAGCCAACTCCAGACTCTCAATGATACATCTAGTTATATGGGCAACTCTGATCTGTGTGGACCTCCAATCTCTCAAGAATGCCCAGGTGACGGGACATCACAGAGCCCATCATTTACTAGTAAAGAAAATGAAGATGAAGGTGGGGACATCCAAGAAATGTTATGGCTTTACCTCGGCATTGTTTCGGGGTTCATCTTGGGATGTTGGATGGTCTGGGGAGTTCTGTTTTTCAAAAGAAGCTGGAGGATCGCTTATTTTCTTCTTGTGGACGACCTGTATGATAAAGTTTATGTAACTTCTGTACTCGGCATCCGAAGATGGAAGGAAATGAAAGGAAGGAGAACTTGAATAAGAGCTGATGGGTTATTGTAATAATAAATATTATATGTGACTGAGTACCTATTGTGTGCAATGCTGAAAAATAAAATGTATTTTATGGTTAATTTACAGTTTGGTATGTAAACTGGAGAGTCCTCTGGTTTGATATGTAAGAGTGATGTATAACTTGTTCATCTCTCTGGACATGGAAATAAAAAGTGGTGATTTTTAACTATGAAAGAGGTAGCGATCGGCCCCTCACACTGAGTCATTGATGTACAACTAACAACTGAACCATTTATGAGTGAGAGAGTAAGAGTGAGAGTGTATGAGAGATGGAGGAAGAGGGAGAGTGGGCTCTGAGATGAAGAAACAGCAAATAAAAGAGGAAAAAAGAGAAACAGAGAGTAGAGAAAAAAGGAGAGAGAGAGAGAGAGAGAGAGAGAATACACTTGTAAAACCATAACATTTCTTGGATGTCTGATCCTGTGTCTCTTATGTAAATATATACTTGGAGGTTCTGCCCTTTTGTTAGTTAGTTAATATAAGCCCATTCTATGGGCCTTTCTCCTGTCAAAAAGAAAAAAGAAAATGCCTTATTTATTTCTATGTTACATGCAGCATTTATTTGCAGTCTCCCGTGTCACATGTCTTATTTATATATTTGGAGAGAGAAATGTCACTATAATCTATTTTTCATGTCTCATTTTTAATATATATGATATTTTAAGTCTTAAAAAGTAGTAGTATTTTTTTTGTAATAAAATAAAATATATACTTAAAAAAATTGCATAATTTTATTCATAAGGAAATGAAAAAAAATCATAGTAGATTTATAATTTCATTAATGTGAAAGTATTATGTTAACAAACTGTGTGTAACAATGCTTATTTGCTGATTTGGAAAGCACGTAATATTTATAGTAAATGTTAAAACTTGGTTTACAACCTAGCATGTAATCCACGCACATTTTCAATTTTTTAAAAATATCATACATCATCTAATGAGGTTTATAATTTTATAAATAATGAAATCTATACTATGATGAATTGTGTAAATTCATTGATAGAAATGTTAAAAAGAGCCTAATGAGAGGTATGTGGGGACTGCTGGTCGGGTACGACGCTCAATTTTTTTTCTATGAGTGGCCTAAATAATTCAAGTATGTATTACATTTTAATCAATATACATGACTGATTACATGAAATGTATTTATTTAAAAAATAAAAAAAATGAGGGGGTTGCATGTGAGGTTACACGTTGGACTGTCCCTAACATCATGTTAAATTTAACTTTGGTAAACACACACTGTATAAAGATCAAGTTAATGGGCTACCACCACAACATTGGTAAACACAGGCTGTATAAAGATTAAGTTAATTTAACTTTTAATTAAATTGAAGCTCTGAACAATGATAAATACAATAAAAACAAACTTGAAATCGATACAACTAAATTAAGTATTTGCATAAAATCATGTTACCATTGAAATGTAATATTTTCAATGCGATGACACACCTAACAACATGACCATTGTAGGTGGAAGCCGGGTCTCAGTGGTCTGTCAATGGTCACCTTTTTGTTGCCAAAATTGCAAAAGGCCTAACAAGTTATAAACCAAGAGCATCTCCAAAAGCCTCCTTACACCATTTTTTCATCATACAGTGAGTCAAATCTCTTAAAACTCAATTCCAATGGTTTCCTTACACCCCTTCTTCACTACATTTTTCCTTAACACACTTTTCATGGATGGGGAGCCACATTCATTCTCTTACATCAAAAAAGGAATATATTGCCTCATTTCCCTTCTTTCATTTTTTTTTTTTTTATATGGACATAATGAGTATTTCTCTACATAATTTTTTTGTTCATTATTAATGTTAGATTATATGTGTTATCTTATAATGTGTGTAGTGTATTACACGTGTAACTCCTAGACATTTGTATATATAAAGGGATTAACCTCTAAGTGGAATACAAGGATTCCCATTATTTTATTCTCTGTTTCTATCATGGTATTAGAGCTAAAAATTAGAAAATCCTAGTTTTTTCTTTTTTTTTGAAATCCTTCGCCGTCGTGCCCCTGCCGTCGCTGTCGCCGTCGTGCCCCTGCCGTCGCCGTCGTCGTCGTGCCCCTGCCGCTGCCGTCGCCGCCCCTGCCGCTGCCACTGACGCGCGCCACCCTGTCGCTGCTCGCATAGCCCTGCCCTGCCGCGCCCGGTGCCCTGCCGTGCGCCCTGCTACGCCCTGCCGCGCCTCGCCCAGCCCTGCCCGGTGCCCTGCCGCGCCCCCTGCTGTGCCCTGCCAAGCCCAGCCCTGCCGCGTGCCCTGCCCGGTGCCCTGCCGCGCCGCGCCCTGCCTCGTCGTGCCCTGCCGTGCGGTTAAATCTGCCCGGATTACTCGGGATCTGTCGCGCCCAAGTAATATATATCCAAACTACATAGTGTAGCTGTGAGAGGCTATGGTGAGTATATATATCCAAACTACAAATATAGCTTGCCATTGGTCAGGGATGGAGAGGAACGTGAATACACCAACAACCTCCCACTAGTAACTTACATGGACTTATCCGACAACTCTCTTGTTGGAGAGATCCCAGTGGGTGTACTCAGTCTTCTTGGATTGCAAGGCCTGAACTTGTCTAGAAATCATTTGACGGGGAATATCCCATCGAAGATTGGTGTTATACGATCAATGATGACACTTGATCTATCAAGAAACGAACTCTCTGGGCAAATTCCGCCAAGCCTCTCCAATCTCAGCTTTTTGAATCACTTGAATTTATCATTCAACAATCTATCAGGGGGCAATCAACTCCAGACTCTCAATGATACATCTATTTATATAGGCAACTCTGATCTGTGTGGACCTCCACTCCCCCAAGAATGCCCGGGCGATGGGCCATCACAGAGCCCATCATTTACTAGTAAAGAAAATGAAGATGAAGGTGGAGACATCCAAGAAATGTTATGGTTTTACCTCGGCATTGTTTCGGGGTTCATCTTGGGATGTTGGATGGTCTGGGGAGTTCTGTTTCTCAAAAGAAGCTGGAGGATCGCTTATTTTCTTCTCATGGACGACCTGTATGATAAAGTTTATGTAACTTCCGTGCTCAGCGTCCGAAGATTGAAGGCAATGAAAGCGAGGATTTGAATCAAAGTTGATGACATGATCTTTCATTTTGTTGGGTTATTGTAACAGCAAATTTTATGTGTCAGAGTACCTATTGTGTGCAATGCTCAAAAATAAAATGTATTTTATGGTTTAATTACAGTTTGGTATGTAAACAGGAGAGTGAGGTATAACTTGTCCATCTCATTGGACATGGTTTAAATAACATGGTGGTGATCTTTGAAAATTTTAACAATGCATGAAAGAGGGAGCAATTGGCCCCTCACTCTGAACCATTGATATACAACTAACAACTGAATCATTTATGGGTCAGAGAGTGGGAGAGAGAGTGTGTATGGGGAGAGTGGCGGAGTGTGAAAAGAGTCTCTGTGAGGGAGAAACAGCAAACAAAAAGGGAAAAAAGAGAAACAGAGAAGAGAAAGAAAGAGAGGAAGCATAACCAACACCACCACTGCAGAGGAGGTCCCACATTCCATAATTTATGATCATGCCAGTTGATCAACCATGTCCAGACATTAGACCTTTGAATTGTCCAGACATTAGACCTTTGAATTGTCCAGACATTAGACCTTTGAATTAAAATGCATGCTTAGCCATTCCATCTGCTATGTTAGATGCAACATTTACTTGTAAGTTGTAGTCTCAAGTCACATATCTCATGTAAGTATTGGAAAAGCTTGTAATTTTTATGGAAGACAATGCCCGGTTTACAACATTGTTGTAACCTTCACACTTTTTTTTTTTTTAAAGTATACATCATCTAATGAGTTTTATATTTATAAACAATCAAGTATAACTCTAATGAATTGTATGGACCCATCACCCATTCATTGAAATGTGAAAAAAAAAATTAATGAAATATATACCTGATAGCTTGAGGTATGTAGACTGCAAGTGGGATGTAAATGAGATCTTGTGTAACAGCCTGCATGATGGACTATCCCTAACGCCATTGATCTTTTTTACCGGTGTAGATTAGATTAAAATAGTTGGTGTAGATTAGATTAAAATAGTTTGCCACCACAACACTAGTAAACACAGGCTGTGTAAAGATCAAGTGAATCTAGATTTTAATTAAATTGAAGATCAAAACAATGATAAACTGGATAAACAACTTATAATGGGGATGAATACAGGGGGATCCTTGAAGGGTGTAACTTGAATTGCCAAACTGGATGTACAAAATTCCTAAAATGAACACCAGCAAATATTTCTGATTTACAAACTAGCAACCCCAAGTATCCATTATCAGTTCAAGCAAAACAAAGCCACTAATTTCCTTCTCTTACATTATCAAGCAACAACACAAGTTTTAAGTGTGCATCACTACATATGATGGAGAAAACAAAGACCATCAGCACAAAAAAAAAACAGACACCATCATCTCTGGTGCTTCTTCATCCTACAAAATGGTGTATCACAACAATTCCCACTTTTTTTTAGTCATATGGAATCTGAATATATGCAGCATCACACAAGAATGGGACGTCGGCGTACATTCCTGTGAGGGAACATCGGATGCATTCAAGCACTGTGAAGAGGTAGGCGAATGCAACTGCTGTCCAAAAGTGCATGCCGATCTTGCCCCAGTACACGGCAAGGGGCATCCACCGGCTGATCTGCCCAATCACCTGCAGGGCAATCTCTAGCAGCATCCCCATCACAACATGGAAACGGAAGAAGTGAGGCCATTCCTTCTTCCTCACCACCCCTAGGTATGCCGTGAAGAAATAGGCCATCAGGAACCAGCTCGGGAGGGTCCCAATGAAGCCCAGGAACGGGTAGGTGAGGTGCTCAAAGTACTCGAGAAACGGGTGGAGATGGTAGGCCGTTTCTGCATACATCCACGTCTCATGAAGGGGCATCAGGTATGGGATGCATGCAAGTGTTCTCCACCACCACCTCGGCTTCTTTGTCATTGGAGGGTACCGGTAGCTGAATGGAATGTCTTTGGAAGCTTTGGGAACCATAACAGAGCCTGGTCCTGGCCTGCAGGCATGGTTCCTAGGCAGAGCAGGAACCATGTGGGTGAGGCTGCCATGGTCCCCAACTAGCACAGGGGCCAAAGCAGACGAAAGGTGGAAGGTTGCACAACCTGTTTTTAGAGGAAAACACAAAACATATCACTGTCTCCAAGCTCTTGAAATGCTACGATAGGTACAAAATGTACACCAATCACATGCAAATTACTTCAACTATCCCATTGGAGTTGTAATAAAAATCGGATCATCAAAAGGATCTTCTATCACTAACCATTTTCCTAATTCTGATGCTGCAGATACTAATTTGTACATTATTTCATCATGTATACTCCTTTACATCATTTAAATCCAAAGGTTCATTTATATATGTTTGATTCCCCTTTTAAGTTCCAACTCCTCAACCAAAATGGTGGAAAAGAAAGGAAATCCACATCTCTACATCCATAGGACATGTTATTTTGATAATCACCACAACCCTCAAGAGAATGATTCCTTCGGGGTATGTCTCCCAAGCACTCATAGCAATCATATTTTATATTTTAATAAGAAATAAGATAATGTTAGCTATAAATCAAGCCATCAATCCAACAACGAGTATATATATAATGTACAAACTCAATATATGCAAATATTGTATATAAACTCTCTAAACCGTGTATACACCTGTGGTTGAATTTAGGACTAAATTTTGCAGTTGCCTCTAAAGGTTCTCTTTTTATAAATCAGACTGCTTAGTACACAAGCCCATTATACAAGCCCCAATGAAATGCAATTGTGAAAATTAAAATGAAAAAAAAATGTAATATATATTTCTATCCTTCTCATAGGATTCAGGCATTCCAAGTACATTTCTGTGGACT
The DNA here is from genome assembly GCA_030737835.1 of Acorus gramineus. Classification (NCBI taxonomy): domain Eukaryota; kingdom Viridiplantae; phylum Streptophyta; class Magnoliopsida; order Acorales; family Acoraceae; genus Acorus; species Acorus gramineus. Next base: position 12,165,588 of record CM060857.1, read on the forward strand.
AAGACTAATATGGTTCATCAAACTGGAACAAATTCATCATATTTAGGGCCTGGACCTGAAATAATCAAGTTAGCCAATATGACCACATTGGGCCATTTGCTGATCAAGGTATAAATCCTACCAATGATGAACGCCTCAAACATCCAATTGATCTAATTCGTCAACCTGGACAAAATGAAAGATGCAACCACCTTTGTATTACACCTTTTTTAATAGATGAATGCTGCACTGTCTTTAATCTTCACAAATCCTATTGATCCAATTATTCAACCTGCAGTCCTGCTTCTTCCTCCTCCAATACATGCATCATTCCAGGATTTTTTTTTCTTACCGCATTAGATCCAAGAAAAATAGCAGACTGCATAGAGAAGATGCTAAAGGAGATCCTCTACTTCCTCCCAAACCACGGATCAGGCATGCACTCTTGTACTCTGAAAGTCATCGACAACATTCTCCCGACCACACCTCCCCCCCCCTAAAAAAAAAAAAAAAAAATCCATCTTCCTTCTGCAAAGACAACATCCCTACTTCAATTACCACTGACATACACACCTTCCTCTGTTGGTTCACCACCTGCTCCCTCCAAACTGTCGATGTCTACATTTATAACAGTGAATCATCTCCTTCATACATTGTTGCTGCCATTGACCAAGGTCCATCTGCAACCTCCGACTCGGCTTTGACAGGTGTCTCTCCCCTCCCCTCCCCTCCCCTCTGACCATGTCACCACCTTATATGTGTGCCCACAACTGAAAAAAAGGTTTGGTTGGTATTTTGCCTTCTTGGATCAAGTTCAGGTAATCGACTATATTCTAGATCCCATTTAGTGATGGAGCGAGAAATGAACCTATAATATCCCTTACATACATTGATTTGGGGACTGCGCCAATACACTTGGACAACACCAACATATTGAATCAGGCAGTGGTCAAATTCCAGATCCCATTTTCTTAGAAGGTGAATACTGTAATTTGAAAAATGATAGAGGTCAGCTGGGTAGCCAAGCAGTGCATATACAAGGCTAAACATGCTTTAACAGAACCGTTCATTGGGAAGCCCTCCACAATACAAAAATAATTCATAAAATATGCTTTCCTCCCAAGTCTCCCATAGACCATACAAAAAGGTGAGAGTGAGTTAAAATCTGGGCATGGTGCTTCTTCAATAAAGTTGTAAACAACATGTGTATCATGCATAAGATAAAGTAAAACATCACATAGTTCTTTTCTTTTTTTTTTTGAATAAAGGTAGGAACTTTTATTGATTAAAAGTTATCTTGTACAAATCAACGAGTATTGATTTGATAGAGCATAATATTCATAGTGAAAGAAGTCTCACTGTACATATTGCATAGATAGATCAAGAATAACCTCAAAAAGAAGCCAATCTTTGCTACTCTCAAGTCCAAATAAAAACAGAAAAAAGGAAAACGAGTGATTTTATTTACACTCTCTCCCCTTTAGCCCCCATTTGGAACGCAACATAAGCTTATTCGGGATATATTGGTATTTTGAGATAGACAACTTTCGGGGCAGTTTTTCTTTGTCTGTTATCATTCTTTGGTTACATTTTCTATCCATCATCATTAGTGTTCTTTAGGGTATATAAGGTATCCATAGGCTATCCTCCCCCCCCCCCCCCCCCAAACCCCGGGGAATTACTATCAGGGCTTATTCTAACTCATCCAGGCATAGCTATAGGGTTTTACTGCCTATCTTTGCCTTATTCCAGCACCAACCGGGGCTTAAAGAGTGAAACTTTACAAAATGATCCCCATCTACCAAAAAATATCTCTAAGCATATTTTATTCACAAAAGGATCCATAGACCACCTGGCTCAGACAGTCATCAACAGAAATGTACAGACAAGCATCAGAGAACTGATTAATGAATCCATAAAATGACAGCCATCCATAGATTTCCAGTGATTAAAATGTAAAAGTGATCACAAGCATCCAATTTTGCTTTGTCCCCCCACTTTTCAATGCTCCCAATCATTTGCATTCGTATGCAGGAAACAAGCACCCTCTAAAACCCCAAAGTTCTAATTTCACCCATCATTGAAGACAACAAAATTTCAAGCGCGTTAAGTGCGTGAGGTTTTACCTTTCAAAGCCTCAAAATTTGGTCCTGCATGAACCCCACCGAAGGTCCTCCTAGCGTGGAAGAGTGAGCTCTTGGCCTTGAAAAGGCCGGGCTTTGAAGCCAAACTCGATGAGCACCCATTTAAGATCATGTCATAACACCTGCATTGCGTAAAACACGTGAGAATCGGAGATCGTTCAATGAGATCTAACAGAGAATACGAAGAGGAGATCACCTGGTCTGACGAAACGATGGCCTGAAATCCACTGAGCAAACCCTAAATTTTGGGGGAAGCCGCGAGAGGGATAGGAAGGGCAGTGCAGGATAAGATAGATTTTATGGTGTTTTAAATGGATTTTTTTTTGTTTTTTTCTTCAGAGCAGCCAAACCAACCAACCCGACCTGAAAAGGAGCGGGTATGGGTTGGGTTTTGAGGCCCACCGAATCATGTCGGGATGGATCAAATTTAAGCGGCGCTGTTATACTTGGGCCCGTTTGACATCCCGTTTTGGTTGTTTTTAGCTTCTTTCAAGCTAAAAACTCTAAACATGTTATCAAACAAGCTCACATATAATTGAAAAACTGTCATCATGATTATAACAAAAAAATGTCAAAAAAATCATGTTTATTCCGAGAAAAACAATTTCTATTATCAGTAACAAACATGATTCTTTTATTAATTAAAAAACAGCCCTCATGATTACATCCTAAAAAATTGTGTATAAAGTTAAAAGATGTTTTTCAAACTGTGCTTGAAAACATATTTATTATATTAAATAATAAAATAAACGATGTCTATACTCAATCTTTTTACAGTCTCAAATACAATCTTATATATCTCGTTAACCATGTTTATATTTTTATAAATGACATCATTCAATTCATTTTTTTATAAAATTACATATTTCATTAGATGATGTAAACAATTTAAAAAAAAAACATATAACATGTGGGAACTATATTTATGACGATAAAAATGACTCAGCAACATTTTTCAAAATCTCCATATCTACTTTAAATATGCATTCGAATATCTTAAGTGTGGACATAGGTATCAATATATTCATTATGAAAAGTACGAAAAATGTTAGACTCATGTCATTTTTATCATTCACACTTTTTTTTTTTTTAAGTAGTAAACATTATCTAACGAGATACATGCTTTATTAAAAAATTATATATCACTCTATTTCAAGTTAAATGAACCATTTTTAATAAGTGTGAAAAAATATTTAACAAGGTATATATATCGTCTAATGAAATATATGATTCACTGAAGGTATATAAGACTGTATTTTAGATTGTAAAATAAACTAAGTGTAATAGTGCCCTTATATATATTATTCATATTCATTCATGATTAATCACCATAATAGAGAATTAAGTAATGTATTGCTCTATGTATGATCACTGCAAAAGGCCACTGATCATTCCTCTCTCTCTCTCTCTCATAAACATACATAATCAAAACTATCTAATCAAATGCAAATAAATAGTACCACATAGTACCATAAGAAAATCAAGAACAAAATTTCAATCTCATCGAAAAAATTCTGGCGTCGTATGAATGTACGCCGCATCAGCCACGGAGGGAACATCCGCATACGCCCCATAGAGTGCGCATCGCATACATTCCAAGACAGTGAAGATATAAGCCAACGCAACCCCAGTCCAGAAGTGGATCAAGAACCTGTTCCCCTTGAAGAAGAAGACTGGAAACCAGTTGCACGACGTGCAGATGATCTGCAGCACGTTGTCGAGGAGCAACGCCATCAGCACGTGGAACCTGAAGAAGTGTGGCAACTCCCGCCTCCTTATCAGGAACAGAGACACCGCGCAGAAGTACACCATGAAGAACCAGCTCGGGACGAGCACGATGGTGTCCATGAATGATTGGGTGAGGAGCTCGTTGTACTCGCCCAAGAGAGGGGGGAGGTGGAAAGAGTTCTCGGCCATGTAAATGGCCTCATGGAGGGGCAGAAGGTAGGGGACACACGAGAGGGTTCTCCAGTACCATTTTGGCTTCTCTGTCATCTTTGGGTAAGGATCAAACCGGAAGCTCATGAGGGATGCTCTGGGAACCAATAGAGAATTACGTCCAGCCATGCATGCACGAAGGGTGTGCAGAGCAGGAAGTGATGGTGCTGAGGCTAGACCTGCTGTTGTGTAAAGAGCACATGAGTAATGTAATTTCTTGGTTAAACCATTCAACCACACATCAAGTAATAAAAAATATATCAACCAATTTGGTGACCCAAACTGATGTAGACCAATCACAATAGCGATAGCATCCATATCAAAAGATGATAAGATGACACGTTCTTTTATAATTGATCTATGCCACCAAACTGGTCAATTAATTGTTCACTGGATCAAGACTAGCAAAAAAAAGCCAAAACTTTAACATATTGTGCACCTCGAGTGTCAAAAGATTTATTCAAATCATACATGTCTAACATTTGAGTGTCATACTTTCTTCAAACATAATATAGGGGAAACTCCAACTCATTTAAGAAGTATATTAGTGACAATTCTATGCTTGCTCCCATTACCGTGTTACAGATAAACATAGACATCATTTTTTCCGCTCATTCAAGACATATTGTCCAGTTGCAATTACCATTGCAAAACCAGAATGATTGAAACAAAAAATTAATCAAGGTAGCTTCTTCGGTTTAATAATACACCCAATACCTAGTACATCGCCAATATGAACCCAGTGACACTGAATTCTCAGTGAAGAGGCTTGGTAGAGAAACAGTGGACCCTGTATATCAATGACTACTCATCAATTCCTCACGCCTTGGATTAATAGAACCACAGAAAGTTTTTTCTATTTTTTTAAAACCATTTCCTAGCAGACCAAAGTGCTAACCTCCTTGCCATAGATTTATTCAATTTGCCTTTTTTTTTTTTTTTGTCCTTCTATCTCAATATCTAATTCATTCAACTCGTCCTCCAGGTTTGTTTTATCATTGTGTGCTTTGGGCTCTTGCCTCATTGGGAAAATATATATATCTAATTCATCTAATCATTTCCCCCCGCAAGAGGAACAAATAAATAATAAATAAGATTACTCAACATATCTATGCATCAAAACAAGAATACTATTACAAAACAGCTCAAAATAACCAAACCCCTGCATGTTATTTTTTTCATAATTTTTAACAAATCAAGCTATAAAATGAAACCCTGCCCAAAGCCAGGCTCGAACATACGCATACCTCCCAAATGTTGGATTCTCTGCCTTTGATGATCTCTAAACAGAACTTGACACAGAGGAAACCTCGAAGGTGTCCTCTCCACACCAATGAATCGCATACTAGAATCCATCATTGAAGAAGAAATAAACTGTGCATTTGGAATCTTATGTAGCCAACCTACAAAAATATGTACATATGGTGTTATAATCCATTCAGAATAAACAAAAATCGCGAATAAAACAACTATGAGAATCTCATACAAGGGGAAAAAACAGAATTTTAAGGATTCAACAAATAAAACACGACAATTCAACCCACTACACATGAATAATTGTGATGAGACATATAATTCTTGATTCAGGTAACTAGAATTACATGAAACTTTAAAAGATATGACATTTTAGTTGACATAAAACATCAATTCTTTTGTTTCCTCTTTTTTTTTTTCTTTTTTTTTTTCTTTTTGTATTTCCTTCATCACATCAACAGATCAAAGTATGAAATTGAATACTTAGAGAGATTTACTTCTCAAGGAGACACGACAGGGAGGAGACGCGAGAGGCGGTCTCTTCGCGGAGATGGAAATCCGTGACACGGGGGGCAACAATGCGGACTCCGAACAGGGAGGAGCGATCATGTCTTCCGCTTCACCGGTAAAGAACGATTAAGAACTATAAAACCATCGTTTTTGTTGTTGGTGTTCGAAACAATCCAAACCTTCAGAATACTTTTGAGGAGACAATTATGGGGTGATGAAAAGACAAACCTTGATCGAATGTAACCAGATGGAGAGCGCGAGAGGTGGTTAGGGTTTTTCGGACTTCGAAACCATGTCAACGAGAGACGTCACGGTTTATTTAGGGTTTTAGATTCGGCTTCTCGAAAATGGTATTCGTTGGTTCTCGAATTCTCTGTTTTGAGTTGCGTAGCTGTTCCTCAAACATGATACAGGGCATGACTTGTGCCTCAAGTTTTCTTCACGGGCTTTTTCTTGTCATTGGCCTGGCTCAATTGGAAAGCTGATACACGCAGCCTCGTTTACAATCCGATATATTATGATAGTGTAGTATAATTTTTATTATAGTGTATAACACGATTTTTTTTTTTAATATATATATTATTTCATATAATAGCATATATTTCAAACGGAGATTGTATGATTTTTAAAAAAAAAGAAAAAACAGTGTGGAGTATAATTGGGGCTACAATGAGGGCTGGATGTATCTTTTTCTGTTACACACGGTTCTTTTTTTTCGGACCCGGTTTCAATCTCATCTACTTTGTTAGCATCGTGTACTCTCATTAGTATCTATATAATTCATTGGAGTATATATTTTATTTTTTTATGAAAATATGTATCTCATTAGATGGTGTAAACTACTTTTAAAAAAATAAAAACACGTGTGAATTAAAAATGGGGCTGAGTAAGAACTGTATGTAACGTTTTCCTTGAATTTTGGAAATGAAAATGATATGTACAACCCATTATGCAGTCTCGTTCACAATCCACATGGTTTTCTTTTGTAAAAATTATACATTTTTTCATTCAAATACATTTTAGTTATATAAAATTAATATATATTGAGGTACAATATTATATTTTTTTCGCTTTAAAAAAATAAAAAAAAATTATGCTATACATTATGATCCATATACTATGATATAGAGCCGCAGATAAGACTACTAAACAGAGTGTATCATTGCTCGCAATGGAAATTTTCACCTTTGAAAAATGTTTAAATACAGCCCTTTCTTTTGTCCCAAATCCAGTCTAAATATGTTTTTATTTTTAAAAAATCAATATTATTATATTCAATTATTTTTACATTCCTAAATGCAGGAGCGGCTCCACGTTGATGTTTGTGGGGTTGACCCCATCCAAATGTTAAAAAACATCAAATATTACCCATACATTAACCCTGTCCCAAAAAAAAAAAAAAAAAATTACCACATCCAAAACCCACTTAAAAAAAAAAACGTGGACGGGCTGGGGTGAGTGGCAGAGTGGGCGACATATAATATGTTGTGGTGCTCCAATGGATCAATCAATATTTTTTAAATAAATTTACCTGGTTATACCCATATTAACTGAAAACTGAAAGGATAACGTTACGTACAATCTTATTTTCAGCATCAATTCTAGCTATATATATTTTAAATTTTTAAAAAATAATATATATTATCCAAGAAGGTACATACTTTTATAAAAAATGAAACATATGCTTCAATAAATTACACGGATACATTTATAAAAAATGTTAAAAAAATCTATCGGCGCATATACCTCTTTAATGTAAGTACATGCTTTGTTAATTTTCTATTGAAGCATATAAGACTGGAATTGAGATTAGAATTATTCTAATTGTTTTAAGGAAAACAATTGACAAGCCCCAATTCGTAGGCCCCTCGTAAGCCCCATGACATGGCATGGTTTGGAATACCATAAATACCCCTACCCCCTGTTTGGGGTGTGACATAAGGTTATTCGCCCTTGATAGCTATACTAAGATAGATAATAATCCATGCTGGATAGATAAATTTTTGTTTGGTTGCATTTTCTGTTATTTTCATTGGGAAACGTAAAAGTGATCTTTTTATTGTTTGGTTCACCTTGGATAAAGTAAAGATAAGTGGTAGATAAGAGATGGATAAGAGTTTATGACTTTTTAAATGACAACTATACCCCTGCATAAATAATTTGTGTTTGGGAATAAGTATGAGAGATGTGTGTGTGATATGATAGATGTGACAGTTTTTGGAATGTGTGCAGAGAGTGTTAGGTTAGATAAATTTTTTAAAATGACAGATAATGATATTTTTATCTATTGACATAGATAAGCCCTGATAAGCAATTCCACCATTTTCTTAGAATAGTTATCAGGCCTTATCCTAGCTTATCCAGGCATAGCTATCAAGGTTTATTCTTGTCAAACAAATAGTTGTTTGAAGGTTATTCTACTGTATTCTCCCTTATCCATTATTTATTCTCCACCCCAAACGAGGGGCTAGAGTGTTTCGTTAGTGTTGGCCGTAATTAATGGAGCGGATAGAAAAAAAGGATGGTAATTAATTACAAGAAATCACACTAGGGAATTAAATTATGTTTTTTTCCTTGTTTTTGAATTTCAACTTTTAAATCGTCAATTCATAACCGATTCATGTTTGGTGCTTTTTTTTTTTCAATTATTTGAATTTTATTAGTTTTATATGTTAATTATGGTTTTTTTTATGTTAAATGTGTTTTTGAACATGGTACATCTGTTGTTTAATTTGTTGAATGTCAGTTATATTTATATCTCTTTTTTTATCTTTTCTCTTCGGTTATTTTTTATTTTGGATACCATTTTTTTAAAATATAACTAACTTATTAAATGTTTTTTAATGTAAATAAAACTAGTTAAATTAACAATGTAACTAACTTTTAGAACAACGTTTTTGTAAAACAAAGCTGCATTCCAAAATATGAACGACTCTTAATATGATCTTTAGTGGAACTATGAGTCTTATTATTCGTTTTTTAAATTTTTATGTCTATCTGATTTCTAGTGATTATGATAATACATTAATTTTATTTGATAATTATTTGCATTTCAATCTATGAAATACTATTGAATCAGTTACATTTTCTGCGGATGACAATGCGTAGAAAGATTTCATTGTTGAAGTTGAGAAGCAATGTGCAGAAGCATTTGCTCCAAGTGTTGGAATGACATTTGATACAGAAGAAGATGTGCAGAAGTATTTGCTCAAAGTGTTGGAATGACATTTTTTAATAGTTAGATACAAATGATTACGAAGATATTTCCTTTGTAACATAAAATAGTTACATAGTATATAAGTTAGTTACATTTGCTTAACAACAACAACAACAAACACGTAATGATTAAGGAAATATAAATCACGAGATAGATATGCACAAATTAAACAAAATGTAGAGGATAATGTCACATTGTCGATCAAGTTACATTTAGAATGTTATTATCATTATACAACTCAATAAATATAATTCTTTCTACTAGTTGTTATATTTTTTCTAATAATAGTTAGTTACATTTCAAATAAAATTACATTTTCCAGTACACTGTAATAGTTAGTTACACTTGCTGAATATTTATATACACTAGTAACAACTTATAGTTAGTTACATTTACTACAAGGTCACATTATGCATAGCAGTCATGTTAAGAAAAATCAAAATACATGTTGTTGATGAAATCCAAAAACACTCATCTGATTTTGTCAGCTACATTTCAATATCAAATGTTAAAAAAAAAATTAATCATACATTTCATATTTCTGTAAAAACAAAGTTACTTTTGTTAATATTCGAAAAAAACCCTAACTCATGTAATCAACACCGTCATCAAATACAACATACACGTTTTGTGAAATACCAAAAAAAGGTTTCGTACCCATTTTTTGGCTGTAGAAGAATTTTCAGATCAAATGTTTTGTTTCAAATAGATTCTTCAATGATATAATAGGTCTTCTTCAACATTTTATACAAGAGGGTTTTTTTTCACTTACATTTTTTATTCAAATTTGATATTTGAAAAGCAATAAATGCTGGGGTGGTTGTCAATGGGAAAGAAAAAAAAGAAAAACGTGGAAAGAGGGTGGGTATTAATTAGGAGTATTTTGATATTTAGCTTTTTTGCACTTTTGTAAAAAACAACTACATAACCAATAAAATGTTGACACATCAAGGGGCCTGTGGGAGGGGTCTATATGCTGGAGCCTGTGTAGCAAAGCTCTTTTTTAAATAATCAAAACAAATGAAAATTCAATATCGGACTCGTTTAAATGCTTTAGTTGATTGCGTAAGATTCCTTTTACATCAAGAGTTAGCTTTTCATGGTCATGATGAATTTGATGACTCAACTAATAAAGAGAATTTTCTAGAGTTTAAAAAAAATATATATATTTTTTATAAATATATAAAGTGTAGATTTTTTTAAAATTTTGTAGTATTTATTTTTCTAAATGACCACATCTAAAAAAAATTCTACAGCCGCCACTGCCTAAATGTAGTCATATATATTTTGATTGCCCCTTTACTCACTATAACTAGATATACACCTCGTTAGAAAATTTTCACATTTGTTATAAATAATATCATTCAATTCATTAGATTACTTGCTTCACTTTTTATAAAAGTATATACTTCATCAGAGGAAATATATGATTTTGAATATAAAAAAAATAAAAGAGTTTTGTTACACACGGTTTTTTTTAGCCCCAATTCCAGTCCCATATGCATTGATTGAAAATCACCGAATCATGTATTTACACTAACAAAATATATAAAATTTTCTCATTTTCTATAAATGCATTCATATAATTTATTAGAATATATGCTTCATTTTTTATAACAATATGTATCTCATTAAATAAGATATACTATTTTTTTAAATTCAAAACAATTGTAGATTGAAATTATGGCTGAAAAATGGATTGTACTTAACATTGCTCAAAATAAAACGATGTGCAGATTTATGTGACCGTGTATCAGTGTATGTTGTAAAGTATGATGGGCCCGTACGATACGGCCGAACCGTATATGAGCCTATCATATTTCGAGTCGTGAAGTACCAACCCGATGAAAGAGCCCATACCAGCCCAAAAGGTTGATTGGCCTATTTTAGCCCGCATTCATCACGCCGTATTCAAAATTGTGAAAAATGACATTTCTAGCATATGTTACGATCTCATTTATAGCCCACACTATTTTTTTTTTAAAATAATATATTCTTTTGTTTAAATACATGCTATTATATGAAATGATGTATAAACCGAGATATAATAGTATGATTTTTCACATTGAATAAAAAAATTTGTTCATACACCGTCATAAAAAAAAACTCTCAAATATTATGATAACGTAGTATATACTATGTTATTTAGTATATAAGACTACAAAACGAGCTACAGAATAGACAGAGTATATCAACGTTCATTCAAATTCAAAGCTCCTCCTTGCCTTTCTATGTATTTCCAAATCTTTCTCTCCGTGTTTGGGGTAAGTAATGTGTCCATCTAGATCGCGGTAGATAACTTAGCATTCGAAAAGACGGAACACATTAGCCATAGGTTGTTTTTAGGACTTCTGAAATGTGAAAAAATTGGTCTCTAAATGCAAACACACAAGAAATGTTTATATCTGCAGTGATATTACGCTAGATTTCCCAATGTGAAATCCCCCCCACCACGGGACCCAAAAAGATAGTGAACTGAGTATGGCATTGTCCCTTTTTTTTTTGAGAAGTAAGATTGGACAATTTTTTTTTTTTGTATATAGGCCCGGACTAGGTGACACAAATGGTGTGCATAGCCCACACAAACACACAGGCCAAAAGGTTGGTTTCCTTTTTTTTTTTCTTGGACTCAAGCAAGATTAAAACCCACATTCCTCGTAAGATGGGAGGTGTCCTAAACCACTGCGCCAAACGTGGGCTAAACAATAAGACTAAACAGTTGCCTACGTATTTATTGAGGTTAATCGTTTGCGAAATTAATAACTTACGGAAAGGCCCCATGGATCATATATGGTGTAACCACACATGGTGTGGTAGAACTTCAACAAATTAGAGAACTGGAGAACTATTCTCACCTAAAAGTTCTCCCTTGTTTGTGTTTTTATCTCTCTTGTATTCCTCACTTCTATTTTGACATCTGCTATTCCAATGAATATATTTTTATGGCCCGTTTGGATTGAGGCATAAGCTATTTTGGGTTTATACCTATTCCAGGAATTGTTGACTTTATCAATGGAATAAGAGATTTTGTGTTTGGTTGTGTTTTCAGTTATTCTTATTGGAAAACGTAATAATAAAGGTTGGAGTGCTTGGTTGATGAAGAATAAGATGTGAATAAAGTGTAAAAAGTTGATTTGACATGTGGGCTCCATTAATGTATAAAAGGTGATGACATGTAATTTGATAGGTGAGTCCATTTATACCAGTAGAGGAATAATACAATTCCATGGGTGGACTTGGAATACAAATACCAGCTTATTTTCTCTTTATTCCGCATAGCTATACCCCCTTATTCCCTCTACCCAAACACTTTTTTTGTCTTATTCTCCTCTATTCCTCCCTTATTCCACCCTTATTCCTCTAACCAAACAGCCCCTTAAGGTAGCAATTGTCTATCATTTTTCTAAAAAATTTAAATAAATAAAGAACTGAACAATTAATAATTCTATTTTAAAAGACTTTTCAGGATTCACTGATTCAATGGAAAATCTCTGTAGTGATTCACCAGAGTCATCGGAGTATCTGTTTTTCAATCCTCGAGGAAGATCAGTGTTTTACACTGTTTGTGTAGCATTCATATTATACTTCGCAACAATTGAAATGCACTTTTGTTAATTATATCTAATATATATATACTTAATAAAAAAAACATAAAAGCATATTTAATATAGAAGCTAGCCCCACTCATGGAGGCATAAAAACTCGCAAGACGCTGCCGTTTGGGAAGACACCCCTTTCATTAAAACAATATTTGCAAGTTGTCAACTTGCTCTGCAATTTCAAATAAATGAAGCACATATATAACAATATAATAATAAAATAAAATAAAATAAAATAAAAAGTTGGGCATGCTAAAGCCAATTCATGTTTCAAGTCAAGGGCTAGTCAAGATTTGCTTAAATTCTAAACTTTGTTGATATCAGAATTTAATCAGAATAAAAAAATTATAATATCCCATATGTGAGATACTATAATAAACCTTAGATCAAGATTTTATTTTATTAAAGAGTATTTGCCGATACGTTGGTTTAGCAAGATGGAGGCCGGAAATATCGACAACGTTCGAGCTATGCGAGACGTACTCGGAATCGGCCGAACATTTGTTGTGTCAATCATAGTCACAAAGATTTTATCACATATCCGACTATTCGGTAACATTCGCCGATTAGAGACCAACCGTATGAAACGGCCGAATATACTCGTGTCCGGTGAATCCACCGTATATTCGAAAAATACGTCCCGAATCCGAACACTTCGGATTTTGCGGATGAACAATATCAATCATCAACCATGAAATCTCTCTTTTTTTTTAAATTAAATATATAAAAAAAACCCTAATATCCATTACAAGTCACAAGTCACAACTCATACGGCTTCCCAAACTAAATCTCCTCCTGAACCTCGTCCGATCGTCAACTTGTCGACCGCCGTGGCGCCGCCTCCAGACTTCCAGTCTCCTCCGAAGTCCGATCCTCCCTTTCCTATCCGACTATCTGCCGTGCCTGACTCCCTTCTCCCTCTGGTCTGGTTTTCATGACTTTCTCATGTTTTTTTTCTTTTTTTCTTTTATTGTTAGTTCTTGAGTTTTAAATATTGTGACTCTGTTGTGTGAGGTGTCTGTGAATTAATGACTGTGGAGAGTGGAGTGTGAGAATGGGTTTGTTAAGTACTCAAGTGTCTTTCAAATATAAAATAATAAAAAATGGGTTTGTTAGTGTCAATAACATTATATATTTGACAAGTGCAACAACAATGCCTTATGTGCAAGTAGGACTCTAGAAACCTCACAAAAACAAGTCACCGACTCCTAAACCAAAAATATCTATTTTAATATTTTATTTTAGATGTTCATCTATCCATTGAAGAGCAGGAAGAAGAAATAAGCAATTAAATGACGTTTAACTAAAGACGATTATATTTATTTATGTTTTTATGTTGATATTTTATATTAAAATAAAATTTTTGAACGCTAATATTCAATACATTTGATAATAAATTTTCTCTGTGTTAACATTATATTAGGATGACAAAATATAATTTGATATTTTATATCTACTCACAGTTTATATCATATTTATGTGTCCCCGTATATTTTCTGTATCTATCCTGTATAATTTACGAATGTACACGCGTCGTACCGAACAGACACTAGCCATACATTTGCCTTACACGAACTTTGTTACTATGGTGTCAATGCCCAGCTTTGTGTCCTTTGCGGGCTCTCATTGGAGCTGCCTCGGGAATTCCGGTGAATATCTCAACCGGCAGGGGTGGAGCCAGAACTTAATTTTAGGATGGACTAAATTAAAATTTAATAAATTTTTTAATCTATATTAAAAAAAAATACAAAATTTAAAATGTATATAAATTAAACAAATTCATATTCATAATGGACATTATATATCTAGTAAAATTGATAACATACACAAAATATATATAATAAAATGATAATATTAAATTGAGCGTTGTTACACACAGTTTGTGGGGCCCCTAAATGCAGTCCTACATATCTCATTAGTTATTCAGAGAGGTTTATACCTTTTTAGGTGAGTATATACCTCCATAAAAAAAAATACATTTGTTAAAAATATGTTGAAAATTAGAAATGAAGTAATATACATTTTTTATTAAAATATATATTTAATTAAATGATGTTTACTAATTTTAAAAAATTAAAAATCGTACATACTGTTCGTCGGACTATCCACATAACACCCTAGTATTTCCTATTAAAATCGAGCCCTACAATGTTTCAAATAATAAAAATCACTTATTATCAAATATGGATCTATATTTTGTAATCAAACTCTTTTTCAATATAGAGAATCATCTAATATGCAAGAGATTAATAGTCCACTCACAGTAAAAATGAGTTTTATAAACTTTCAAAAATAAATTGAAGATAAAATAAAAAAATTATTTTGACAAATCTCGACCGGTCTACAGCCCAGCCGAGCCCACTCATGGCTCCGCCCATGTCAACCAGCGAGGATCTTTGGTTCCACTTGCGTAGATGCACCAACCCGGGACACTCCCGCGTTCAAGCACGCGTCAACAAAATCATCATGCCAGCAGCGTTGTGGGCAATTTGGTTAAGCAGGAACAAGAAACTATTTGTCGAACAACGTTCTACATAGAAAACGTGTGGGACGACATTCTACATTTCTTCTCCACTTGGGGCTGCATCTTAGCAGGTGCTAGATGTGTCGGCGTTATCGATGGAGTGTTCCACATTGACCCGGGCTAAGCAATACAGACAGCTAGTCGGGGCATTCGGACTGCAGGGCCCGTTTTTTTTTTTCTTTCTATTTCATATATTTCATGAGGAGTCTATTTCTACACTGTTTGTGTGAATAACTTCTCTTTTTTATTTTCTCCTTACTATTGTCTACACGCCTTCTCTCCCCTCTTATTTGTTTTTTTTAGACAAATTCAGACTTATGTAACATCATTGATCAGTTATATATTATCTACCTTTTCTATAAAAAAAAATTTATTTTATTTTATTTCCACGCCGTGGTTTGGTTGCATATCGCGGTTCAATAAGGAATATATAAATGCAAATTGAACTCTGAAAATTTGTTTGGCATCTCCTGTCCAGTTTAGTCATGCATGTTATATTATCAAATCCATTCATTCAACTCAATAGTGCCTAAATAAAAAGGAATGTTAGTTAAAAGGGTGCTAATAAGTTTTTATTACAGTCCTCACTTTTATTTATTATAGCCTATATGTACACTAGATTAAGAAAACAGAATATTATATATTACAACTTATTCGACTATATAATTTATTTCCTAAAATAAATTTAAAATATGTTAAAAACCATAAAAAAATCATTATAGTAATGATTGTCCTTAACGATTTTATAGTTAAAAGAAAAATACATATAATCCATGTTTATTTTATTTTATTATATGTCACAATAAGAATCTATCAGGCAACTCCCACCATCCGATTTGTATAGCAACGTACATATATCTCCATTATAGAAAAAATATTAGGTTTAGAATAGAATAACATATCAGGATAAAATAATCTTAAATGCATATAACCACTGAAAAATAAACAATATTTAGATCGGCTCCTTGAATGTCTCAATATCTATATAATCCCATGTCTTCTCGGATTTAATACAAATAATACCCTGTCATTACCATTACTAACTTGTTGTAAGTTAACCCAACATGACCAAATGATCAATATACCCTTGGATGCAAAATACAATTACCTAACCCTCTCTTTTTTACTCCCCTGCCTCTGCGAGCGCCTGGCCCCACCCCTCGGCCGTCTTCTTCCATCTCCATCTCACAATATTTTGAAAACACCACGTGAGTAGCAAATATGAAAATAAAATGTTAGAATCAGTCATTTTCATAATTGAAAACTCAGATTACATGCATTATTATTATTTTTAAAATAGTAAATATTATATGATGAAATATATGCATCGATAAAAGTGTATATCGCTCCATTTTTTAGTTGAGTGAACATATTTTTAATAAATATAAAACTATTTAACGAGTTATATGTGTTTCACTCAATTTCTGATAAAATATATAGGACTGCATCATAATTCATGAGTAGAAAAAAAAGGTTTTTTTTGTATGTAAACCATAAAAAAATATGTTATTTATTTTTATATCATTACAAATAACATATTTATTTTTATACTATTAAAAAAAATTTTAATGAAAAAATATGCCCATCTTTTACCTTTTTGAATCAAAATGAAACTCAACCATAGTTAGTTCTTAACCAAAAAATAAAAATAACAAAAAATCACCTCAACGTAATAGTTTTCATAATGTAAATAATTAAACATAATAGCTTAATTAAACTTTTGTTCTTTCTAAATCAATCATGAGACAATGAGACATTCAACCATATCCCTTCTTTCCTTTTATTCAAATCAAGATTTATTTTTTTTAAAAAAAAATTGTCATTTTATAATATATATGATTAATTGTTCTCATATTAATTTATTTTATTTCTACCAAAATAAATATTAATAATTATTATGTCTTTGCTAATAAATAATTTGTATGTTTAATTTTCATGTTTGAATTTTTTATGAAATTTATCATTTTCATGTTAAAATTAATATTTTTATACTTTTATAAATATTATAGTTGGTAAAGTAAAATATGTAAAATAAAAAAATAATAATTTGATCGTTTTCTAAAACTTTAATGGTTTCAATAGAAATTTGAATAGATGTTAACTAGGATAATAAGTATGCATAATTTCTACATATTCTAATGGTTTTAAAATAAATATGTTATTTTAAGTAATATAAATATAAAAAAAATATTATTATTATTATTATTATTATTTTATGTATACATGCAAAAAAAACGCCCCCAAAAATTTGAAATGCACGGATCTTGCCTTACTAATAACGTGACCAATCAGTCGGCCCAATATCTCTTTCGGAAACAGAGAGAACCGTGTGGGCCCCACAACCCCAACAACAAAGATCTTTTACAACACCCGAACGGACGGCTCTGATGTTTCGGATCCCACACTTTTTATTCGTGTGTTCCGTTATTCCCTCTTGCACACACTTCTCTTCTTCTGCTCTTCGAGGCGGAAGCGAGAGATATATTTAATTCGTGATCGATAGATCGATCTATCGATTCTCGGTTTCTTCCCTTCATCGATTCGTCGTCTCACAAAGGTTTGGATCTCGTCATTTTTTTTTCCGTCCTTTGTTGTTCTGATGAATAGATCTGCTTAGTGTTTTGTTTATATGTATGCCGATCTTCATTATCACGCTTTAATGGTATTTCGCTGTAATTTTTAGGGTTCATTGTTTCCTTTTTTTTGTTGTGCTCAAAAGTCGGTTCATTTGAGATCGCAAAATTACTGTTGATTGGTTTTATCGGTTTCTTTGATCTTCATTGGTTTCATGTGCTTCTTGAACTCTTATTCGTTAATTTAGAGTGTTTATCATCATATTGTCACTGATCATAGACTGGATCGGAGTTTCAGATGGGGTACATCGGGCTTCACGGCGTCCAGGCTCTGCACAGGTACAGATACAGTGGTGTGGACAAGTCGCTCGTCGCGAAATACGTGCTGCAGCCATTCTGGAGCCGATGCGTCACGCTCTTCCCCCTTTGGATGCCGTAAGTGATTCAGGAACCATGTATCCTCTTTTCAATGTGATGAAGAACGACAAAGTTTTTCTGAATTGCACATAACTTATTTGACTGAATGTGAAAACGTTTGTCTTAACAACTCAAAGAATAATTGGTTATCTCACTGAATATAAAATTGCATGGAAAAACTGATTTCTCCTGTTTCATTTATGCTGCCAAGATTCTCATAGCATCCAATCAGCCGGAAGGATAACGTTGAAGGTTTTTAAACAACATAGTAAGGACAGGCGAACTGCACATGCTGAAGAGGCATGCACTTGTGTCACCTGTGAAAATGTCATACTTGCGAAAGTTTCAGGAATCATGCATTTTGTGGTCTTTCCTATGTGAAAACATGGAGATTTTGTGGTATGCTATTCAGCCCCCAATTAGGATAAGTTTGTGGGAGCAAACTAGAAGCTGTAATTTGACTGTCAGTTCCGGGATTCCTTTTTCTGAAATTTTTCTTTGGAAGAATATATCAGAAACAAATATATATAATGTAACAGGAAATCTTGGATCTGATTTGAAGGGATTGAAAGTTACTTGGAGCCTGTTGAGTTTTATCTGGTGATTTTTTTTTTTGATTGTCGATCAGATATGGATAGAGTGGTCATGCTTATATTTGATAACTTGCAACATGCTTGATACTGCTTATAAATTGGATATATGATTTAATGAGGAATTTGGATTTAACAAGTTTCATATTGATCATTGGAAAAGATAGGATCCCTTTTCTGGTTTTAATTGCTATCTGGTATGCTTTCAGATCTAAAAAGTGGATCTAGATAGAATCTACTGAGGAATCAGCTTATTGAAGTTATAGTGGCCTTAGCGATCTTTGTTCAATAAATTTGAGTAATAATTATTTAGTAATGGGCCCACTTGTTGGACAACACACATTCCATTTGTCACAACAATAAATTCTTGCAAGTTGCAGCATACATATCACATGGCATAATTGGTTACTTTTATACATCCAATGATTCCTTATCTGTG
This sequence comes from Acorus gramineus, assembly GCA_030737835.1. NCBI lineage: Eukaryota > Viridiplantae > Streptophyta > Magnoliopsida > Acorales > Acoraceae > Acorus > Acorus gramineus. Next base: position 12,184,772 of record CM060857.1, read on the forward strand.
GATTCAACATCCGTGGGTTTTTATGCAACATAAAAATAACAGGTTTATTACAGTATATCCATATGTCTGTTTAAGTGAACAAATCTTGAGGGTTGGTGATGTTTAAAGTATTAGAAATATTTTGGTCTGGCCTTTTGATTCAGGTTCATTAGATATTGTACTACATCAGTATATTGGTGTGCTTTGTAGAGCATGCACACTGACCGTCATGTAAATTTTTGTCCTTGTCCATATTTATCACTCTCTATGATACTGATATTCTCCGTTTGGTCTTTTGTTTTTATATCTGTTGAAAATTGCATCATGTTTTATCTGATGGTTAACCCTTTGGCTGATAGTAGAATCATTGTATGTTTTTTTTTAGCATTAAAAAAAAGAGAAGCAAACATTAGAGATTATTTGCTTTTTGGATGTGCATGGCATTGTCTTGATGCAATTTCCTTCCTTTTATATGTTAATAGTTTATGATGATGTTTTTTTTATCTTTCATGTTTGTGCATTTGGATCCTCCAGACCTAATATGGTACGCCCCTTTAGCATGCAACTTTTTCATATCTTAATTTTGGTCTATTTGCTTCTTGTGCAATCTGAAAATGTGTTGCTGTTCAATTTATATCCAGATTACACTGACTGGGTTCCTGTTCTTACTCGTATCAGCCCTACTTGGATATGTAAGTTGGACTCTGCACGATCACCGTTTTTCTGGTGTGCAATGTTATATGTAGTGTTCTATTATCTCCATTACCTATTCTATTATTTTCCATTGTCAATGGCATTTAAAGCGGCATTGCTTGTCTAGCTCATTGTTTCCAGTGATAGTCGTTGCCGGCATATGAACTGCATGTGTGATCACCAGGAAGGGAGATGAGAAAGATATAGGGAGAAATCATTGGCGATATAGAAACTGGGGTTAAATTCTGTCTTGTGCTTTCACCAAATGATTTAGTTTGGAACAATTGAGTCCAGCATTACATCTCTTTATAAAAAGTATGAAAAGTATGCCTATTTAATTTTCTGAATTATTGATGGAGAAATGTGACAACCACTGCTTCACTCTGAACGTAATGCATACATATACTTTAGAACTTCAATCCTTCATCCCGTGATAATAAAGCTGAATGCTGGGCGGAGATGTGGCATTTTCCTAACCATCTTGAGTTTTAATTTGTGCCGAAATTGAGGTTGTAGGAGTAAATTGCAAATCAAATGTCATGCTCTTTGTAATTCCCATTTTTGTTGGCATAAACTGTAAATCACCTGCCGTGACTGTTGCAGGGTATATCAATGCTCTCCAAATCCCTTCTTCCCCCTCTGACCTGTGACAGAAAATTAACTGAGTGGTGAGGGAGGTTTCTCTGTGACTTCAAGCCATCTGTGGTGATTTTGACAAACTGCATCATTTTAGGTCTAAACTGCAAATAGCCTGTTATTATATGATGGTTGCAAGGGATTTTAAGGCCAACCAGATTCCATCACCACTCTATGGTGTTGCACTAGATACTATTTGTGGATGTGGCAATCTGCAATCCTTTAGTCTTTGAGGATTGTGATCTTTGAAATGATGGTGATTGTGAACCTTTCTGCTCAAAACTAGCAATGATAATATCATGTTATACATGATGATGACACGAGTTGAGGTTTCTGCATATCATCGCTGGTCTTGTAGTGGATTTAAAATTTTCATTGCTTGCATAGTTATATCAATTGTCTTGTTGCTGATATTTGTTCGCATATTGGCATTTCTTAGTAATGCATTCCTTTCACTTTGTTATGTTCCCTAATATTTTGCATAAAAGTACATTCTGTAACAAATCTGTGGTGAGTAGAATCTCGGCATTTTTGTTTTCTCAGGTATCTTTTCACTTCATCTAAATTCGTCCTTACAGGTATATTCGCCTCACCTAGATACTGCACCACCGAGATGGGTGCACTTAGCCCATGCGTTGCTTCTCTTCTTATATCAGGTTTATAGATTGAATTTTTTATATTTCTTTCTCGATCATTTGCATACTATGTGGTGTTTACATAAAGTTACTTTTCTTTGCAAGCATTTATTTTATTAGCTTTTCTATATATATTTCACTGTTTGCAGACTTTTATTTTTTTAAATCTAGATAAAAGAATATTGATTGTTTGCAAAGATCTTTAAGTTTACATGTTAGATGATTTTGATGCAGTAGTAATCCATTTTTAGTTGGCCATTTTAGCAGAAGTGATTGAACTTAGAAAAATCTGTTTATGTTTATTCTTTATCCTCGAAAAACTTAAAATCTGTTAAGTTGACCATTACTCTTGGTCCAAATAAGTTGGATATTAAATGGCAATGCCTATACATATAATAATGTGTATCTATATGTTGTATGAAAATCAACTCAAATCAACATCGTACATAAAACCATATTTTGCACATTTCTAAAATTTCTGAGCTTTTAAATAACTATTATCCAGAGAAAAAGAATCTCGTAAAACATGAAACTTCGTTGAATTAACTGATAATGTTACTTAATATTGGTCCTTTCTTGTTTTTGCATACTTATATTTTGATAAAGGAACAAATATTATTCAACTGCTGTATGCTTGGATATGTTGCATACAGACCTTTGATGCTGTTGATGGAAAGCAAGCAAGGCGTACAAATTCATCAAGTCCACTGGGGGAGCTTTTTGATCATGGTGATTTTTTCTTCACACAAAGTTTTCTTGAATGGTTAATAATTAGTGAATTTATTTCTTGAACGCTTCAATGTTACTTATGCAGGATGTGATGCCCTTGCTTGTGCGGTATGTTTTTCTCTGTCTGTAGTTGTTTTCTACCACTAGGTGTTTCATTTTGTGCTCAGATCATGTCCTCCTCCTGGTTTTCAGTTTGAAACCTTGGCATTTGGCAGTACTGCCATGTCTGGGAAGACTACATTTTGGATCTGGGTAATTTCAGCAATTCCATTTTATTGTGCAACTTGGGAACAGTAAGTTGTTTGTTTACTACATCCTTTGTTCAATCCCTCTCCTTTTAATCTTTAATACATAACTCTTTCTTGAATTCAGAGAAAATTACTTCCTCTAAATTTGTGTTTGTTTTGTAACAATGTCATCTTGTTTTTTGTTCTGAAGTTTGTGTTAACTTTATTTTGTCCTGAGCATGGTTTTAAATTGCGCGACATTTCGTACTAGCCCATTTGTAATGTTTATGTTTTTTTTTTTTGTTTGTTTGGTTTTTGTAATTTGATTCTGTACTATGATATATTAATAAAATCATGGTAGATCATCTACCTTTTTTCAAAAAAGCAAACATAAGGAAATTTAGATGCCTAGCCAGAGAATGACATAGATGTTGGACAATCAATGAATGCTTTTTCCATTTTAGTGCAGAAGAGTTTAATTTTTTTTAAAACATAATGGAGCATAAAGGGTCCAAGGCTCCAAACATCTGAATATGGCAATGGGAGGACAATTTCCCAAGGGAAAAGAAATGGCAGCCTTTGAAATGACATTGTGAGCTCACTAAAAAGGAATCAGTTATGCAAAAGGAAGAGCCCAATAAAAGTCATCCACTGTAAAAAGTTTTATGAGTACTTCGAGATAGAGATTTCATTTGTTCATAGGGCTGGTGGAATATAATAAGTTGGATGTGAGCCTAATGTAATAAGTTGGATGTGAGAATGTAATAATGAATGTTACACACTCATTTCAAGAATGGGTGTTACTAGAATCACATTTAATTGAAAATGATAAAGCTATCCAATAAGATATCAAACAACTAATTAGGCTGTTTTTTCCTAGCTTTAAATTAAAATATATTGTAATCCTAGGATTACGATTTTGTATTTCTGATTGAGATCATTTTATTGTGCATTTACTGTTATCTAGCACTTTGTTATAGGAGATTTTAGTATTAGCTAAGCTGATCTTGCAATTTCAATTTTTATCTAGACTTGATATCTAACTTGGCATCTAAACTGACGCTTCTTTTTTTCTGTTGCTACAGTTTTTTCACAAATTCTCTTATTCTTCCAGTAATAAATGGACCCACAGAGGGTCTGATGATGATCTACATGTTCCATTTTTTTACGTTTTTTGTTGGTATGACACTTTGTCTTTTGACCGTTTAGCTCTTGTATTTTTTCTTTATGCGAGATATATTCTTGATTCTTTTTCTTTTCAGGAGCTGAGTGGTGGGCGCAAGACTTCAGGATCTCTTTCCCCTTTTTAAGTTGGGTGCCATTATTGAGTCATATTCCTGGTATGACTTGCTCTGACATTATCATTAGCATATTGCATCACTCTGACATTCAGTCACCTGGAGTCTGTGAAACGGATATCTTTGTAGTTGTAATGATGATGTTGAATTAGAAGACATTTAATCCATGGAGCTCGGACATGGACACAGGGTACGGATATGACATGACATGGACTCGTTGACCCGACAAATCTTGAAAGGCATGTGTACAATATAGATACAACAATAAGTAAATAAATAAAATATATGCCATATTATAATAAAGTAAGTGAGGAATGAGAATGCGTTCATCAATTATAAAAATTTGATTTAATTATAGATTTATAATAGTGTGTCAACCATCGATTCCCTTGAGATTTTAATATCATGTAGCTTTATGGTTCACACATCCATCAACATAAAACTTACAATAGTCACAAAGAAATAAAATACAAGACCATGATGCATAAGTGTCCTGCGTTTTTAAACATCTGAAATTCAAAAAATTATTTTTGAATTTTTAGGACACATTCTGAGTGTAGGCCGCGTGTTGTGTCTTGTCTCATGTCCGATACAGGTTGGACAAAGACATGACATCTTCCCAGTCTATTAACTAATAATTGATGTGGTTGTTTGTAACGACAAATCTTTTAGTCTCCTTGTATGAAAATTGGATTTATACTTCTTGTGTCACAATTCATAATTTTGAAATATTTAAATGAGACCCGTGGAAATATAGGATCCCATTATGGCCCACATGTCCAAATACAAGGAGACATGCTTTCCTCCATTTTTTTAATAATTTTTATTTTGCGCACATCATGATGCAGGTCGTTTTTTATTTACTTTACTATTTTGAAGGTTTCCGTTGCTCTATCTCATTTGAATTAGATGCTTTAACTTATGGGATTTTTTTTCATCTGATCCAAAAACTTATATGAGATGTATATCTAGAATGTAAATTTTCTGTTTGTCTTTCGAGCTTTGACGATCATATTCTAATAGCTCTTAAATATGTTTCTACGCCAAGTGATTTTGTGAAGTGAATTTCTGATTTAACAGTTAACATATATTGAACATTTTTTACTATTTAATTAATATGAAAATTAGTTTTCGAACTCCCTTGAGACTGAAATGTCTGGATGTTGATAAGCAGTTAAATGTGATGATATGGATGCCATTGTCACATGTTATATACCTACAGCATTATATTGGTGAGCCACCTTTCATGAAAATACTAATAATAATAGTGATATACAGCTGTGATTTCAGGAAATATGAAAACTAAATGATACACTGTTCTTTCTCTTTTAGATTGCTACAAATATCCCTTCTCGTTCTCTACTCCCTTTTTCTTGTGCATCAGACGTTTCTTTTTGCCTCTTATCAAGTTGGCTTGATGTTGTACCAGCCATTCCAAAGGGTTGGGAATTTCCATTCATTTAATTGTTCAGTGTCAATGCGCGTGTATATTCTTTGGTTTACACCTAAACATGTCATACACAATTAATTTCTCTTGAAAATTACCTCTCCCATGGTATGGGTCCCTACACGCATGATGTACCCCAGCTCATCCCTGCATATTTTGAATATGTGATTGTGGAGAACTCAATGCAGGATCCCAGGTATCATTCTTGTAAGTCATGCCTCCACTGATGCCTGAATTTGCATAGGCTGCCCAATGAGCATCTATCCATTTGTCAATGGTCCCCCCTTTTTATTGGAAGTCCATGTTAAGTATCTGGTCAGTCATCTCAGATTCTGGGAGCAAATGATGAATGAGGAAAAGAAGAATTTACTGGAATAAAATGTCTGGGTAGTTATCCTAATGTCTTGGTTCTGGTGCGTTATAAAGTACTGAAGGCGGTGGCAACCATTAAGAACTACCTTGCTGCTAATATTCTCATCATCTTCACCTAGTTTCATCGCTAATCTGATAGTGTAGTCTCTTGAGTCTCCCTCTCCAATTGCAATTTGACAACTGGTCATAGAACATTCCTGGTCTTTTTGGAGTTTGTTCTGTCAGGCTGCATTCCTCATTAGAGCTAGCTGCAACAGTTGATATTATATTTTTTTGAAATTTTTGTTATTGTATTATCACATCACTAGGTTTAAAATCACTGACTTAGGTCTAATTCATTCCTCTTGAATTGACTGATATATGGTTCTTTTGAAAGGAAATTGAAATGTCTAGAAACTGGTTGAGGCTGTAACTTCAGCATTCTTTAGATTCTAACTGTTCCCTTTCTTTGCTGTTTGCAATTTTTTGTTCTCCCTCATTGCAGACTATGTTTTCCAAGTCATAATATCTTATATGATATTTTATGTATCATTGTTTTATTGCAAATTGTTGTGTTAGGATTCAGGTTGTTAAGGAATATCTTAATTTATATCTTCTTTTTTTCTTTTTTCAAACCAGAAATCCCTGTGTATGGCGTTGTGCTATGTTTTATGATCGCTTGTGGTGTTTTGCCGACTGTTGGCTACAAGTAAGTCCCGCTCACCTTTATTAGCTCAAAAAAAAAGAAAAAAAAGAGCAAGTCCCGCTCACATCGTCTTAACAATGTTTTGGTAGTAGATTTTTAGTTAATAAAATTGTGGATATCTGCATCTGTTCAGCATCTATTGTAATCAATTTAGTTATAGCGACACATAGGTATGAGTTTGCTTTTGACCATTTTCCTCGCTTCTGAAAACTTTTTATGGTCGATGGTAAGGAATGTAGTACCACCATTTACTCTGCAGTCCATTTGTTTCAAAATTCTTAAGATCTGGATGGGATCAGCATTCATGCTTCAAATTTCTGATTTGGTTAATAGTCCACCAAACAATTGATCTAGAAACTTCTTAGTGGGAATTAGGTGTGGGAAAAATTTGGTGACAACTTAGTGAAAAACAAGCAAACCCTATAATTGCTTACCACTCCATTTGTGGAAAAAAAGGCAACCATCAAAACATGGATATGGTGGGAGCCTCTTGGAACATGGACTCACTGTTTCACTTTGATGTCACCATGCATGGGATATTGAGGAGATGGTGCAGAGACCTTTGAGAGGCTTCCCAGCACATTGAATGTAGGTAGCTTGATGGGAGAATATGGGAAAGACCAGAGAAGCTTGCTTGTTCTGCTTTAAGAAAAATTTTGACATATTTGAAGAAATCATGGAAATGTTTCTTTGTGATGGATTTCAAAATTTCTTGCACGATAAATCTATGAAGCCAGTTGTGAAGGGTGAGACTGATTAATAATCCTTTTTAGAACCAGAGTGGATTAAGTCTTTTTCATACTGCATACACAACAAATGTGATAAAAATACAAAGAACTCATCTTCTTTCTTCTATCATTGTGAGTCAAGTGAGATGAAAGTCTCATGCACTGGCTTGAATAAGAGAAAGGAGGAACTCCTTTTCTCCCATTCCAGTCATTGCTTTTCTTCCTGTTACTTTGAAAGTAGCTGCTTCAGCCTCAGCTACAAGAATTTTTATATCCTTCTTATTTCTGATCCAATGAATGACATCTTTTTCTGGAAATCCCAGTTGTATCTAGAAAGTAATGGCTATAAAGGGTTCTTGGGAAGGAGGGAACTTGCCATAAATTGGGGTTGCAAACATTAATGAAGTAGAAGTAATTGCTCTTCTATTCTTGCTCCTCTTATTGGCTGTTTGCTACACAATAAATTGACCATTTTTTTAGAAAAACATCAACCACAGTGGTTTCTCATATAGCAGGGGAAGGATGAGACTAGATAGTCATAATATTTTGCATTTTTGTATAAACTTGTGTCTCTCAGAACTCAAACCCAGGATGTCCTATTATCCCTAGCGCTTACCATTGCTCCAAGCAATGGCCTCAAATTGGCTGTTTAAGGAGATCCATAATATTGTGGTTGGCTTGTGGAGAAAAAAGATAAGTGGCTACAATTCATGAATCTTTGATGATATTGTTGCAAACTTTTACTATGTAACATATTTGGAGACAGAAATCCAATGAAAAAAAAACAGTAGAGAAATCTTCATTGAGGACCAATCGACTACTCTGAATCCCTGATCTTTTGTGCTTGGTTTGGTTTTTAACTTGGAACATACTTGAGGTTCTGGAAAAGTCTACTACTTTATCTCCACAGTTATGCCTAGTCATGTCTGAAACAAAGAGCATGGATCCCATGGACAAATTATAACTTAACAGTTGGACAAAAATCAAAATATGATTTTTACTCTGCTAAGTTGCAATTTGTTTCTGCTTTAGGTGAACATAATAATTGGTGGACAACATACAATAAGTGCTGGATTTCAATCGAAATATGTACCCCACTTTATGCAGGGAAGCGGAAAATGTTGCAACCCAAACCAATTAAAATTTATTATGAATGCTTTTATAGACAATTTAGTATGTAAGAGCTAGCATTGTCTGTACTAATCATTGCAAAGCTTTATTGCAGCATCTATAATGTTTATAAAGTTGTCCAGGCAAGAAATGGAAACATGTTGTTGGCACTAGCAATGGTAATTCACTTATGTTCAACATATTTAGCTGTTTTCCTTTGGTCACTCATTAAAGGTCTTATGTTTCCCCGCAGCTTTTCCCCTTTGGAGTGCTCTTGGGGGGAGTTCTTCTCTGGTATGGATGGATCTGGTTCCATATCTATTTCATTTAGGGTTTTTATAATTTTCCGATTTTATACAATTACATGCGCAGGTGCTATTTGTCTCCTTCTGATATAATGAGGAACTATCCGCATTTGCTTATAGTTGGAACTGGCTTTGCATTTGGATACCTTGTGGTAAGATATCCAAGTAGTCCTTGCATGTGCATTACAAAGAGACACACTGCCTTGAACCTGTGAAATTAATTGTACAATGATGTCAAATTGCACTTTAAATGTCATTATGTGGGTGATTTTCCTATTAGATACTTAGTAAACAGAACACATGATCAAATGCGGGGCACATCAACAAACATTGAGTGGATTTAGGTACCAGTTTACAAGCTTAACTGTGATGACAGGTGCACCTAACACAAATCCTCAAGAAATCAACACCTAGTTAAATGCAACTTTTTGATATAATGATGAGCTTTTTGTTAGCATGTCAGGAGGAAGAACATGTGGTAACGGATGAAATTTTTTTTAAGCACATGGGTGTCCATTTTAACTAATTACAAGTTAGTGCATATTTGCCTTGCTAATTGGAAATACTTTGTTCAGTAATTAGTTGAATTGTAGGCGCCTGGGCACTGGATGGATAATGATTCTGATGGTTGTCTAGTTTTTTTTTAAGTGGCTATTTATTTCAAACAACTGGAGGTGCAATGATCCTATGGGTCAAGGATTGCTGAGGCATTTGAACAACCTTTTCTATAGTGATTATTGCAGTAGTTCCATAATTTTGAATCCTGGTTAATTTCTGTTGTGTTTATATTTGGAACATTTTTTTTCTTTGACCACTATCTATTATGGTTCTTGTTTTAGACATTTACATACTGTATGGGAAGCTGGTTAATGAAGGTTAATCTACAACATGGATCTTGAAAGGACACTAAATAGAGATGATTTCTAGTTTATACCTATCTACAAAGCACAGACACTTCCCTGGAGGCTCCGTACCCGTGTCGGACACAGACACGGTGCAGACACAGACACAGCCTAGACACGTGTTGGACACGGCTCCAGCCGTGTCTGCCTTCATTTTGTCTGGGCACGCCTGAGAGGACATGACCCAGCCAGTTTCAGCCCAAAAATAAAAAAGAAAAAGAAAAAGGAAGGCCCAAACATAGCTCAAAAGTATTCAACCTATTTAAAACAACCTAGAACAACTCATTTAAACAAAATCTCTTTCTTAAGGTTAAAAACAATAGTTATTTATTAGTTTAAAACAGTAATTTATAGTTTAAAATAGTGGTTTATTATTTAAAACAGTGATTCATAAAACGGTGATTTATTAGTTTATACAGTTGATTATAAATAGTGAATTAAATGAAATGTGTTTGTTTATATAAAATAGTGATATCTATTTATTTATTATATTAATTTATTTGTTGCCGTGTCCTAGCCGTACCCATGTCTTATTTTTTCAAAAATTGCCGTGTCGCCGTGTCTGTGTCGTTGTGTCACTGTGTCGCATGTCCGTGTTCATGCTTCATAGCCTATAGATGATGGATCTCTGTGCAAAATACCGAAGTAATTAGAGTATAGAAGTTGAACATGGACACTTACATGTAGACACAACATTTAGAAGAAAAAAAATAGTTCTATCGTGAAAAGACATAAACACGCATCAAAGTCGTACATACAAATTCTGAGCCATTGTATATTTTATTACATGAGTTAGTGCTGCAGCTCTATTTTATGTATAGAAGCCATTAGTTTTATTTTGTATGGGATATCTGTACCATGTTTTATTCATATTTTCATATTCTGAGCATGGTAACTATGGGTGCAATGGTTAATGACCTAGAGGATGTTTCCATTACTAGTAGTCATACAAATAAAAACATTTGCTTCCTTTTAATATATTAATTAAATATGCTGTCATCTAAGATACATATGCATGGGTATATTACATGCTTTCTGATCTGAAGAATACTGCTCTGGAATATTACTATACTGTAGCATAAAAACATTTGGATTCCTTAATTTAAACCCTCCATGCTATATTTCCTATCTGTTATCTCAGCACCATACAGACTTTCACCAGAAGCCGGTACTTCCACTTAACTGATTATAACTTAAGAATTGATGCCTCACTTTTCTGTATTTGGGCCGTGGAAATGCCAGTATATGGTTCAGCATGAAGTATTCTTTAGTTGCACTCAGATGTGTTAATATTTCATGAACCTGTGTGTTAATGGCGATTGGTGGATGACACACAACATTTTGAGTAGAGTGGGTACACATGATAGTAGAAACTTCGTGAAGGAAAAAAGAACTCTAGAAAGAGGGGTACAGTACCCCCTTTCTTGTACTTGCAGAACTTACTTGATGACCTACTTGAGAATAGTTTATGGAGTGAGGCCCTTGATAAGTGCTAGATGCTACAATCTTGTTTTCTGTATGGATCTTTGGCTAGATAATATTCTTGACTGTTATTCATGTACTGCCCTGCACAATATATGTGATTTTTTTTTATTGATGCATTTTAGTCCATATTGATTTTCCCCTTTATATCCTAATAAAAAAAAATTTCATAGCGCTTGCTCTCAAAAATAGAAAAATGTCTTAATGAGAAATTGTATTGACAGGGAAGGATGATTCTCGCCCACCTTTGTGATGAACCCAAGGGCTTGAAAACTGGAATGTGTCTGGTTCGTAATTCTTACTAGTCAGAAATTTTTTTAGTTACCTCTTTCTTTGATGCATGATCAAGTGCTAAAATACTAATGCCCTTGGTTGTTCTGTACTTCGCTTTCTCTTAACAGTGCCACTTTAATCTCCAAGAATTCTGCTAGCTTCGGTTTTAGTCATTCCATCTTGATTTCAATTTTTTTAACACACTGGCTTTCATTCACAGTGGGGTGGCCATCATACTCATGAAATTAGTGATAATTAAAGTTGTGGTAGCTTTAGAGCGTTGATAAACTGTCTTTTTTGCGTCCTTGAATCGGTCCCCCAGCTACCCATACATTGCGATATACAATGTTTGAAAATTAATATATAAAAAGATCATTTTCCAAAGAAAAAATACACTTCTGTATCTCAGTGTATATATCACTTCGTATAACAGTATGTACTTCAATAGGTGGGCGTATAATTTTTTTTTTAAATGAAAAGCAGTGAGGACTGTGGAGGGGTCATTTTTGTAGTTCTATCATCTTCTGAAGAATGCCGGTTTTAAATCTCAATGGCTGGGGGAGGTGCAAGTATAAAGGCATGCATGCACGTCATAGCATAAATTTCATTATTCTCTATCTAAACAGTTTTGTTTGCTGCAGTCCTTAGCGTATCTTCCTTTTGCAATTGCAAATGCACTCAGTCCTATAATCTATAATGGGTACGCCTCTGATTTTTCCTGTGATTTATAATTAATTTACCTAACATAATTTTTATCCTATTGTTTGTAATATTCCCGGGCTTGTACTTGGTTGCAGAGTTACCTTAGTCGACGAGCGTATAGTCCTCCTTTTGTACTGTGTATTTACAGGTAAAACAATTTCTACTCCTTAATTGATGTTTTCTATAGAGCATGCATTTCCTTATTATGAAAATTTCACCTGGATTTATGGGAGAGTTGACCAATATCAACCCCTCAATTTCTTCTTGATCTATCTTTGTAGTTGTATCTGGAAAGCTTTGTTAATCAAAATTGTTTCAATTTCTGTGGCCCTTACATGCAGTTCTGAGTATCTGTGGTTTCTATAAATGTCATTTTCTGCAGTGACCATCCATGTCCAGAGTCGAGTTTTCCTTGTGCCCTTTATATTTTTCGCCCATTCTATCTTGCAGTGTTTTCTTAAACAATCTTTTCTTCTCTTATGAATCTGCCCTCTGTGTGTATCAGTTTCATTCTACGTGCATTTTGCCACATCAGTGGTTCATGAAATTACCTCTGCTCTCGGCATCTACTGTTTCAGGTGAGAATATGTACTCATTTGAAAGCATAGCTGATCTTTTCATAATATTATCACATCTAAGTACCCCCTCTGATTATTTGTACAGAATAACAAGGAAAGAAGCTTGAGAAAAATTGCTGATCTGGTTTGTGGGTTCACGTGTGATGTGTATATTTGGTGATTGCGTTCCTAAAAACCAAATAGGGTTACCCAGAAAATTTATTATGACCCTGTTATAGGTGAAATTAATTTGTAACCACCCAACCCGGCGGGGATTTTGTGTGATGACTGAATGCCTTTGATTGTTTGGAAATGGGTCTTGCCTGTGTATTTTATTCTGGGCCAAGGAACATTCAGTTGTTTTGGAGGCAGCACAGGTTGAAGCAGAATTGTGTAGGGTGCACTCATGACCAGGTGACTCATCTCCCCTTCTACTTTTAATTCATGTCCCACGCAGGGGCGCTATAGACTAAAGATTTGTAATTCCTCCTGAGAAAGGTTGCTTCTTCTCATTAATGTACGTTATGTGGTTTATGACAAACATTTTGGCACTTTTTTGTGTGATATATACTATCATTTATCGTTTATGACAAGTTTGGTAAATGATAGCTTTTTTTTTAATTACAGTCCGTACTGAGTGTATATGAAACTGAGTTGGGGAGGGTTAAATAAACCCTGTTAAGTCATTCACCCCACCCCACCCCGTTTGTGAACCACCCAACTGATTTTTTACAAATTGCTAACCCATCCCTTGTATATATTTTGGTTTGTACCTTTTCCACCTACGCTTTTTCACACTTCCTCTCCTCTTCCCTCTCCCCGACCAATTCCCCTCCTCCCATGACCTCTTCTCCCCCCCCACCAAGCTTTACATCTCACCACCTCTTCCTCCTTTTCCACCGAGCTCTTCCTTACACCATCTCTTCCTCCATGAACCCCAAGCACCATCTTAGACCTCCTTTTTCTGCTGCCCCTCCGTCGATGATAACAAGAACAACCACCCCAACAAGTGACAACCTGCCACCACCACCGACCCATCCTCCTCCATAACCCCCATTGAATCTAACGCCCTCCACCTCCTCGGCCCCCACCATGGACAGTTGCCATGGATCGCCTCTCCTCCATCAAGCACGTCTCAACCTACTTCGCGCACGCTCTCCACTCCCACCTCTTTCACATCCTCACGTTCAGACCTTACGTTGTCGTTGAGTTGGGAGGGTCGTTGGCATGGGCTCCTCCGTTGTCAAGTACACAAGCTTGTGGGAAAGATTGGTTGTGCTGAGGCGTGCCCCGCTGTGCTGCTCTGTGCTGCATTGGACACTCGTGGGGTGGCTATGAAAGCCCCCTAACTGAGGTCAGTGTAAGCATTCAATTTATGTGAAGTATATACTTTATGTTTTTGTAAATATAAGTAAAAATAAAACATGTTGGGATCGCAAAAGTAACTATAAATTTTCCAAGCATTTTCCTCTCCCGTTAGCAATTGCAGAGAATTAGTAATGGTAATAGACTCCGGCTCAAATTCAATTCTTTATCCCCTGCAGAGTTCTGTAACTATTCTGGTGTTAAAATGGCACAGGGTTCTAAAACTAGTTTCAGATTGAAAATATGAACCCGCATATAAGCAGTTTTCATGTTAGAATAGAACCTGGTATCGTCATTAGGTTTTCAGAAATCAATCAGTCCAGCTATCTGCAAGATCATGGAAAATTTTCTTGTTCATGTTTGCAGATAATGTTTAACATGTATGCGGCAAAGTTTCTGAGTGCTTGTAAGATGGGTGGTGATCTCTGTCACAAAGCTCAGCAGAACCACAATAACATTGCATAGACTCAGTGGAAAAGGGACTCATCACAACTGAACTGCTTGGGAAGCACCCAGAAAATTCCATTAGAATGAAACAAGAGTAAATAAATGATCAAGTATGAACACCAGATGGTAGTTGAAGGAGATCTGAACAGGCTGACTGGTACGCACATCTTTTTATTGATTTTTTTTTTTTTTTTGAAAAAAATAAGACGCTACCATCACATTCATTAGAAATCTGAATTGGAGGTGAAAAGATACAAAAATAAAGTAAAGGAAAGATACAGATCATGAAGATAAGCAAAAAAAGGAAGACTTGGCGACGAAGGGGCGACGGAGGGGTAGATGGGGTATCTACAACTAGGCCCGCCCGGAAAGATACATCTTTTTATTGATGGATAGGGACAATCAATATGAAATGAACTTACCCCACTATTTATATATTTAAAATTCCTCCTGCATTGACACAAACAGGAATAGATAAACCCTATTATATACATTGCCTTCAATGCCCCACCAGTTTCATTCCCTCCCTGACATCCCCTGCTTCAATCTCCTTATCAACTCCCTCCTGCATTCACAACACAAAAAAACAAAAACCCTCAGAAACACTGAATCTGTAAGAGCTGTACCCATGACATTCACAACCAACGCACCTAATAAGCTGCCTATCCAACGCCGAAGACGACAAAAGCCCCCTGTTTTCCTCTGCCCTCCGCAGAAGATAAGGCATGACCTGCTCCACAGGCCCAAATGGCAGGTACTTGCTAACCATGAACCCCGCATTCCTCAGCCCAAGCGAAAGCGCGTCCGCCATCCCCTTCAACTGCGCGAATTGCAGCCTCGGGTTCCCCTTCCCGATCCCAAACTCCTCCGCTCTCGCAGCCGCAACTCTCCCTACCAAGATAAGCTAAAATTCAGCACAAGAAGGACAATATCATCACCACCCAAAGTCCCAAACACAATTGCTCACCAGAATCAACATTGTGGGTGGCTAAGACAACCGAACCGCGGCCTCGAGCAACCCTTTCGAGCATGAACGAAGCACACTCATCGTAGCACTCGTGCGTTTCCCTGATCGAACCATGTATAGGAGACGCGACACCCAGCGAGGAAGCCAGCGTGGTCTCCCTGCTTATGTACGCCCCCCTAACCAATTTGAAACCCAATGAGATACCCTCCCTCTCCGCCGCCTCCGTTGCGCTCACCATCCTCTGCTTCGCGTCCCGCAAGTACGCCTGAACCGTCCCGTACACAAAAGGCTCATCCTCTCTGTTGAACTCCATCGCGGCTGCGTAAACCAAGTAATCGATCGCGGGTTGCACCGACGTGTACTCCGCGTCGACGAGCAGAGGAAGGCCCGCTCCGACGCAGGTCTCGCATAGCTTCGACAACCTATCATGCGCGAGTTTGAGGTCCGATTCTTCGGTTTCCGTTAACAACTCCGGCTTTGAAAGCGTGTGATAGAGCGGACTCGAATCCAATAAAACAGGGAGCGAGTGAAGCTTCCACGGGAGTTGAAAAGATGGCTCCTTTCGTTCCCACCTCAACAGATCGCTCACTCTCTCGAGCAACCCAATCGGGCAAATCGCGGTGACTTTCACGCACGCGAAGCTCACCGACGAAGGCGGAAGCGACGAAGTCGCCTCGACCGTTTTCAAGAACTCTTTCAGATTGCGATCGCAGCCGTCGTTGTCCGCGGCGTCTTCGAGACCGTAATCGAGGATCCCTCGCAACCCATCCTCCCAGAGTCCTTGCAGGGTCCGATTCGCTTCACGGAGGTCCTCGCCCGCGCAGAAGTGGTCATAGACGGTGGCCTTGATCGCCGCCAAGAGGGGTTTCCGCGTGAGGGGGTTGTCCATGAGCCCCGAACGCATGACGCGGATGCCCACATCGACGAGGGGGTCGAACGTGACGAGGTGGAGGTGCAGGAGGGATTTCAAGAGATGGGTCGTGCGTAGGGAGGTGAAGGGGGTGTCGCCGGATTCGAAGTTGAGGGTCTCGGCGGGGATTGATTGGGTGGTGGTGGAGATGAGTCTGGTTAGGGTTTGGGTTTGGGTTTTGATGGGTTTGCGAGGGAGTCTGAGAGCCGCCATTGATGGAGAGCTTGTTTTGGGGGTTGTGGGAGTGTTTATAGGTTGATGACGAAGGACATGTTTGGTAAATTCGATGAAGTTGAGGGGTGGGGATAGGGGAAAATATAGCTGGCAGCCTGGCAGGGACGTGGAGTCGATATCTTCTGTGATGGATGAGCTGTAAAAAAAACAGGTATCTGATGACGTGGCTCGATCAGAGCGGTCCAATGCGTTTGGAGACTCTTGACTGAATGGGATTGGAATCTCAGTGGGTCAGCGGAAGGGATTCACTTTTGTTTGGACGAGAATTGATTTTGGGAACAAGTGATTGGATTCTGATTTTTTTTTTTTTTACGGTTGGAACTTTAATATATGAAATATAGGTGGTAGATTTTGACTTAAAATTCATAGATTTTTTTACAGTTTCGGTGGACATTTGAAAACACAGATAAAAAAATAATTTTTAAAATAAAACTATTTTTTAAGATGATTTTAGACGTTGATTTTTTTAGGATGTTTTTTTTAAATTCAGAAATCAATATTTAAAAGGAGTTTAATGTTTGAAAGAGAAAACTGTTTTTCAGTTAAAAAAATCGATTCCAACAAAAAAAACGTTGTTTTTGAGCTTTTCAAAACACAGATTTTGAGAGAAAAATTAAAAGGAATTCAGCTTCCGATTCTGTAAAAAGCTGTCCCGTTTAGCTGCACGATTTTAACTTTTCAGCTTTTTAAAAAATAAAAGCACATCCAAACGCACAACCAAAACAGAATTCCATATATGTCGTTACTTATATTGTTAAAAAAAAGTTTTTTTTTTTAACATGTATATCATCTGTGGTCAACCGCTTGTTATTTTTAGGTACCTGAAAATTTTACTGTTTTTTTTTTTTTTTTTGTTCATATGGTGATGAAAAAATATCTTTATGTTCCTCTAGTCTGATGTTGTCCAAAAATAGCAAAAATGCCCTCCCCCAATTATGCGAAGGTTAACATATACTGGGAAGTGTTAACAGTATATTAAAGATACTTAATAATATACTGAAGAGTGTTTATAGTGTATTAAAATAATGTGCGGGGGGGGGGGCATTTTTATGCGAAAGTTAACAATGTACGGGGGAGCATTAATAGTATATTTGAGCTACTTAACAATGTATTGGGGAGTGTTAAGTATTAATAGTGTACTAAAATAATTGGGCGGGGAGCATTTTCAGAATTTTTGAACAATATCCAATTGAAGGGACCTAAAAATAATTTTTCACCGCCTCAAAGACCTAAAAATTTTTTGAAAAATCCAAGGACTTAAAATAATAGACAGGTGACCACATGGATCTCTAAATTGATTTCCCCATTTATTTTTTTACCACTCCAAATAACCTATTTATTTTTATATCATTAAAATATTTATAATTATGCATATTGACCATCTTAATTAACATCTATCAAAATTTCTATTAAACCTTATTTTTTAATTTTATCATATTTTACCTTATTAAACACAATATTTATAAAAATATCAATTTTAACATGAAAATAATAAATTGTATCTAAAATCCAAGAAAATAAAAATTAAACATAAAAATTATTTATTAACAAAGACATAGTAATTAATTAATCAATATTGGCATTAGTCGATATGAATTAATATTATCTTGGATGGGTACATGCAAAAAAAAATCTTATTAAATTTTTTTATATTTTTTTATAAATGATATCATTCCATTCGATTCATTAGAATATATATTTTATTTTTTTTAAAACTATATTTAAAAAAATAATAATAACATGTCCGGGCATTTAGATTGTAAAATATCTTTCATGTTTTATTGTAGTGAATCACGTATCTATGGTTCCAAATTCTTGGTCTTGGTTGTAAATTCTATCGTGAATCACGTGACTATGGGTCCCAGGTCTGGAATTCTAGAATATTGATTACATGCCATTGAGAATTTTGATTTTACATTTTAAGCATTGATTGATATATAATAATCATGTTAAGTCTAAATAACGTGTTGAGACGGGGATCGTACTTATAATATTAAAACAAAAGTTATCTTTATCTTGATAAATGTATAGTAATCTTAACAAACGTATCTTGATAAAGGTAATCAAACTTCTTTTCTCACTATCCATAAATTCAGGATCAGCTCTTTTATTAAACAACTTAGATAATTATTTAAGGCTCTTAGATGTACAAATGCCTCTAAACTTTTATTTATTTATAAGTAGATCCAGATATTGACCAATAATATACATTGCAAAAAAATATTTATTTTTTACAAATTAATAATAATTTTGGTATGGTTTGAAAGTAATTAATAAAAAATTAACAATATTTTATGATACCTACAAAATAGCACAAAAAAAATTTATATGATCACTATGATTTAAAGGTTTTTTTTAATCCCAAAAGAATGAGAATATGAAATGGCAAGGTCTAAAAAAGCGGATTTTTCATGCTCTTCTTTTATTCTTTTCAATCTATTTCTTCTTTATTTTAAAAAAACTCTTCTTCTCACTCTATTTCTTATTTGTATAAAAAAAATTTATCTTTGGACTTTTTGTTTGCTGTAGACTAAAAGAAATATACGGTGTGGACAACAAGGAACAAGACATTCTTTTATTTGAATCAAATAAAAATTTGAATATAAAAACTTAATTAACAATTTTGCATCCAAAAAATAGAAGAATGATATTTAAGTAAAAAAATAATAATTTAAAATTAAAATAAATATTATTTAATTGCCTTAGGCTTTATAATATATCAAGCTGGCCTACATAAAATATAGGAATATGTCTAACCCAACAAATATACCTCAATTTTGAAGAAATATATTTTCAATAATAAACAAACAACAAACTAGATAAATTCAAAACATAATTCTGCACATTATGTTCTTACCAAAAAAAACCTAAACATTCAATTATGCATATTATCGTAAATTTTTGTTAGATAATTCTTTGCACAGACCGAATGGTCATTTGATCTTTGGGCGGGTTACATCAAGAATTGAATGAATATATATATGAATGATAATACGCGACTAGTGTAGCCATAGAGATTGCGTATGGACCGTCTAATTGTACAAATCTCACGATCGGATGGTCTATGTTTCAGGCAACTCTTACCAGTAAGAGTTAAATAAACTCTTATAGGTAAGAGTTGATGAAAATTGAACCGTCCGATCGTGAGATTTGTGTGATCGGGCGGTCTATAAACAATGTCGCACGGTGTTCCCCTGTCCGCACGGTATACCTCAATCCGCACTTAATCACTTATATATATATATATATATATATATATATATATATATATATAAGGGGGCGATGGGTGCGCCCGTGCGCCCCCCTCGTCGATCGTGCGATCGACGTACTCGTCGATCGCACGGTCGACGTTATTTAAAAAAAAAAAAAAAAAACGAAAAAAAACCCTCTCTCACGCCGTCTCTCTCCCTCTCGAAATCTCTCGAAGTCTCTCGCGCGCTCTCTCTCTCTCTCTCTCTCTCTCTCTCTCGCTGCATCTCTCTCTCTCTCGAAATCTCTCTCTCTCTCTCTCGCTGCATCTCTCTCTCTCTCGATCTCTCGCTGTCTCTCTCTCTCTCGACGACGACGACGACGACGACGTCGACGACGACCGCGACCCCCGTCGACGACTGCACGGACCGACCCCCGTCACCCCCATCGACGACGACCGCGACCGACCCCCGTCACGGACCGACCCCCGTCGACGACGACCGCGACCCCCGTCGCCCCCGTCGACCCCCGTCACCCCCGTCGACCCCGTTGACCCCCGTCGACGTCGCCCCGGTGACGGGGGTCGGTCGCGGTCGTCGTCGATGGGGGTGACGGGGGTCAACGGGGTCGCGGTCGTCGTCGACGGGGGTCGATTTCGTCGTCGTCGTCGTCGACGAGAGAGAGAGAGAGGGACGTCGACGGGGGTTTCGAGAGAGGGTCGACGGGTTTCGAGAGAGTTCGAGAGAGAGAGTTCGAGAGAGAGAGACAGCTGTCGACGGGCTGTCGACGTGTTTTTTTTTTTTTTTTTTAATTGACCGTCCGATCGAGGTCCATCGATCGGACGGTCTATATATAGGGCGCACGATGGGGTGCACCGTGCGCACGGTCGCACCCCATCGTCAGTGTAAATAAAATTTTAAGTAAATCTATTTTTTTTAAGTAAAATTTTAAAAAATGGACAACTTAAAATTTGATGCATCTTAAAAAATCACTTGAAATAGTTTTTGAAAAAAAAAATCGTTTTGTTAGATTTTTGAATAACAGTTTATAACTAAAATGGTTTTTAATAGGAAACAAGTTTAGGTTAAATGTAATTCGTGTGAAAAGTGAAATCTTCAAAAGTTTCTACTTAAATCTGGTTCCAAACATTAACTTAACGATGGATTCTTATTTTTCTTTTTAGATTGATTGATTGGGTCAAATAAACTTTTTCCAATTATAAACAAGTCCTTGTGTATTAATTTTACTATAAATTTTGCTGGTAGCTATCCAATATAAACAACGAACTTTAAAAGATATTACATTAATCCCTAAATATATTTGATATGCTTAATAGTATCTCCAATCCTATATTTAAACATGTCCAATCCTATATTTTTTTTTTTTTTTGTGCTCTGCGTGTGGGATTGGGGATGTCAGAACGTGGGGTAGGGTTATTAGGGCTTTTTTTTTTTTTTCCAATGGATCCCACTTGTTGACATCAGCATCTCTTTGTTGTTTCTTTGTTGTTTGATGGACTAATGGGCTGAGAATTAATTTCATTTAATACTATATGAAGTTATGCATGAGTTGTTTAACGTTTTCAAGTTTTCAAATGCTCTGGGGCCCCGGGCCTCATCTTGCCCCCCTAGGTCCGCCTGTTCATTTAATCAGAAAAATGAAGAAGTTAAAAATTATTAGTTCAATAATTGGATTTATTAAATTTGAATTATGGCATTAATGACATGACAAATCGTATGTATTATTTTTAAATAAATTTATGAAAAAATATGAAATATTTTTAAAAAATCTTTACATAATTACCAAGTCTTAAATCTTAATATTTATTAAGGTTTTCTTTAACATCTTAACATGATTTTACTATATAAAGTTTAAACATTTTATTAAATTTAATATTTTAAAATAATTTATTAAAATTTCTCTGAATAAAAACTAATCAGTTTAATCAACTCATAATTCGTTATTAATTTTTATCAGTTCTACTTTTACGTGCCATTGAATTTTAAGAATAAATCAAATTAAAATTTAAAATCAGTCAAGGTTGAATCATATTTTAAACCATTGGTTCCGTACCCAAAAATTAAAACCTTTTGCACAAGGAATTAATATGTGGACCATCATATTGAGTACTTTGTTTGTGCCAGACTCGTCAGCTCAACAAAGGCGGCTTCGCTTTTTATGTTTTGTTGGAATGCAAGGACATACGACTGAAATAATGGGAGGGGACCTTGGGAATGAAGGCATTAATTAAGGGAGAAAATGACACAATCATTGACATTAATTAAGGGAGAAAATGACACAGTAATTAGTGCTTTATGAGAGATGCTAGGTGCATGCAGTCCAACTGTAGGTCTCATCAGTTTTTTATTAATAAAAGTATGTACACATTCATTAAGATATACATACGATTATAAAAAATAAAATATACATTGATATATATTATTATATTTTTTTCTTTAATTTTTTTTTATGATACTATGATGACACAGTATATATTACATTATATATACTACAATTTAAAAATATTGGCTATATAAACTATTACAAGAACTACCAGGATCATTACAGATCCACCCACTTAACTAAGATAAAACTAAAGCCCATATAACCTAAGCCCACACGAACTGTTTTTCAAACTCTCAGACACAACAAGATTCGAATCCTGCCCTTTCAAGAAGAAAGGGTGTCTACTACCCGCCTCAATAAGGCCATGCAGGAGAAGTCAGCCCTCTCTTCTAATTGAAGATATGGTTGGTCGATCTGCTGAATAAATAATAAACCATACTATATTACTGCGTGAGCTATAAATCTGATGGAACCAATGTAGTATTGATTATGTAAGTATTAGAATTACATTTATATATCTTTCTTGGATTCTCTTCAGATACCTTCACAGGACACACACAGCTGGAAAGTGTGGTATTTGTGCTATCTATGAAACAGATCCAATCAAAGGTAGTTTTGTTTTTAATAGATTTTTTTTTTTTATTTCTTCTTCAATCTCACGCATGCAACATGTCTTTGATAAGTGTCGTGTTCGAATCTACTTCTCTAATGAAAGATTTAATGAGTTTATTATGTTTATTATTTACAGTTTTTTCAATTAATTCTTGGAACGAAACATGTTAGCAGATTTCATACAAAATTGAGGGTTGACATATTACACAAACAAGAGAATTAAAATTTCCACTTCAAAATTTGTATCATACAAAGATAATACAGTACGATAGTTACTTAAATTTTAAGATTATAACTAATTAAAAATACAAAAAATTACATTTGAAAAGCATATAAACAAATATGTATAATTTTTTATTTCTCGTATCTGGAATAAAAAATAAAAATATATATTTTTCAGATAATTGACAGACTTATCGTATAGATAAAAAGATTAGTGTATGGTGTATGTGTAGTATATATATACTATACATGTGGGTCATTTTAAATATTTGATAAGAGGCAGATAGTTCTTTTAACATATATTTTATGTTTCCGTTAAGTAGACAGAATATTCGGAGTATATTCCTTACAATCTGATTAAACCAATTGGGCTATTTATTTAACCAAGGCAAAAGTGAGAATTTTTTTGGTATTCTAAAATTTGAATAGTCGATTTGAATATCAGTCATTTTTAGTGAGGTATATGCATTTTTTCCAAAAGTTAATTTATTTTGTTTATTTACAACATTTTTTCAATATTTAACTCTCGTAAAGAAACATATTAGCCGATTCATACAAAAATGAGTTGATATATTACATAAACAAGAGAATTAAAATTTGAATTCAAAATTTATCATTTCTTTTAATTTAGATATATATCATACAAAGATAGTGCAATATATTAATAGTTACTTAAATTTTTCAAGATTATAACTAATTAAACATACAAGAAATTACATTTGAATAGCATATAAACAAATATATATAATTCATGATTTCTTGTATTCGGAATCAAAATAAAAATAGATATTTTTCAGATACTTACAGACTTACTGTAAAAATAGAAAGATATGTGTATGTGTTCGGTATATATTATGTTGTGCGTGACATATAAAATTATTAGGCAATACACAAATTTTATATAATTATCATATCAAGAATATAAATATTAAATATATATTAAGTCATACATGCTTTAAAATATGATAATTAAAAAGAAAAGAAAAGAAAGAGAGATAGGATTGCGTGTCCAAAAAAGTGAGAGCGAGCGGAGATGCTTTGTCCTCAGTGAATAAAGCCCCTAATCCACATGGATAATTGGCTCTTACCACCGAAACATACGATTATTATGGGTTCTGTTTTTCCAATGCGCGAGTTATAAAAGAACCTCAGTGAATGGATAATGATACTTTTAGACACAGAGATATCAAAAAAGCACATTGAGACAGAAAACGAGTAATTGTTGTCGGCTGAATTGTTCAAACCAAACTGGGCTCTTCAAAATAAATAGGCTACACAGTGAGAAGTGGAAGGCACTCTTGGAAAGGTGTATAAAATACAATAGTGTAGTTAAAGCATATCAAAAAATCTTCCCATTGTTTATTTATGTTGTGAGAAAGAAATGCACATGAAGGGAGCCATTCTCTTTTTATCACTCCAAGAGTGTCATCATTCTAATCCTATCTTCATTCAAAATAACAAATTTACCTAAATTCATGTGTAAATTACAAGATCTCAAAAAATCATATTCTAAAATTTATCAAATATTAACTTGGAATAAAAATCACTTAAATAAAAAATACTAATAAGAAATAAAAATAATTAAAACTAACTTAAAATTTATAAAAGAATATAAATAAATAAAAATGATTTATAATGAATAAAAATTAATCATTAATAATGAATAAAAAAGTTATATAGGGAAATCTCATTATAACCATATATAAATAAACAAAAAATGAAAGAAAGGGAATATGGCAATATGATTTTTTTTTTTATGTAGAGAATGAAAGTGACTCCCCACCCATAGGGAGTGAGTTAACAAAAAATGTAGTGAGAGAGGGATATATATAAGGAGGCTTTTCAAACTGAGTTTTAAAAGTTTTGACTTCTTATGCGAAGAAAATGTGGTGTAGAGAGACTTTTGGAGATACTCTTGAATGGTGATACAGACTCAAACAATGGATAAAAAATAATGTTAAGTACAACCCTTTTTTAGTTTCAAATCCAATCTACCCAAGTTTTAAATTTTTCAAAAATAATATAACTTATCTAATGAGGTACATACTTTTATAATATATATACTTTTAATGAATTGCATAAATGCAATTATAAAAAATATGAAAAAAATATATCGAAGCATACACCTATTTATGTGATTATATAATTCAATAATTTTGGGAAAATTAATTAGGGGTCCCTGACCCTATATCCATAATAACAATAAGTCCCTGCAATGTTTTAAGTTTTCTTTAGGTCCCTCAGTTAGTGGTGGTATTTTGTTTAGGTCCTTCCATCTTTTTTCCATCCAATCTATTGTTTTTATTCCTCTTTTACCCTCAACTTAACCTTTCTCTTTGCTTTCTCCTTCTTCTCCAACATGTCTCTTTCTCTCCCAAAACTCAACATAAGATGAGAATGTGAGACCACCTCCACTGGCTCCCTCCACCGTGCCTCCGGCACCTCCCATTGCGTCCCCCAACCTCCCCCGACCGCCTCCCAACAGTGTACATATGTTGCATAGCAGTGTACACAATGTAATAGACAGAATCTATAACATCTATAACAGTGTACACATGCTCCATAACAATGTACACAATGTAACAGACATATTCTGTAACATTTATAACAATAACAGTCAGAATCTGTAACATCTATAACAGTGTACATATGCTACATAACAGTGTACACAATGTCAAATACCAAACCTGTAACATCCACAACATGGTACACATACTGCATAGAAGTGTACATATTATAACATAGAAAACCTGTAGCATCCACAACAGTGTGCACATATTGAATAACAGTGTACATAACATGCATTTAAAACATTTTCTGATAAAAACTGTTCAAAATATATTGTTCAAAATATATAAAACATCAGCACCATATTAAACTTCACCACCACCGATGTAAAATAGTACAACACATTACACCATCACCAAATTATATTACAAACACATTTGGTTTTTATATGTTTCACTGTCTTTTTGTATTTTCTTTATCCGATTCTCACTCTCTTTAGCTTTTTGAATGACTTTGATTGCATACTCCCCTTGGAACCTTGGAATCTCTTTTTGTTCAAAATCCATGTTCGTTCCTTTTATGAGGTGCTCGCTGTATTTCAACCTGACAACGTGAAAAAAAAATGTTAGAAACAGTGGTGGACAGTCCCTCATACTACATAATTAGAATAATGATTTACCAGTGTACATATAAAGCATAACAGTGTATCAAAGAAGCATAAAAATGTACAAGAAGAGAATAACGGTGTACAAGAAGAAGAAAAATTCGATAAACATAACATACGTAGTGGCTTATACCAAATAAATTTAGTATGAACCACTACGTATGCTTTAGGTTAATTAAAGAACCGGGATTCCCGTATCGTTTTATGTTAATTAAATTTAGACTTATATTCTACAATTTATTTAATCAACTTTCCTTAATTTGTATGGTTTTTCACAGAAGTCTTGGTTTCTAGTGCATGAGCTTTTACACTAGTATTCTCTTTTGGGGAAGGGAATTCAAAATGTGTAAATGTGTGTTGTAATGTGCCCACTTTAGGATTTTTTTTTAAAAAGCATGGTGTATTATGATATGAAACAGGAATTTGTTTAGATAGAATTTTAGATTCACATATGAAAGAACTATAAAACTTTTGAACATTTATGAACAGTACAACAACGCAATCAATCAAGACAAAATCTATTCCCCAAATTGTCTACAACATATGTACTGAACATATTTCGAAGATATTTTGACTGAGCTTGAAAAATTGACCTCTTTATAAGAATGATGATGAATAAACCAGGTTTTATTAATCAAATAAAACTACTTATTTTGAATATTTTCATATACACCTTCCATGATGTTTGCATTATATTTTCAAAACAGAGGAATCAAATGCCCATTCAAGGCTTAATTTTGCGAAGATCACTATCAAACAACCCAAATGCTTACACACTATTCATAACCAAATCCACCATAAGTTTTTTAATAATAAATAAACCTCATAAAAATATCAAAACTACAACACCAACTCTGTAAAAGGAATCCCAAGTAAATAATATATAAAATAATAATGTAATAGTGAATCATATATTGAAAAATGTTAGGCACAGACTAGTTTAATTGGTTTCCTTAAATCAGATCTTGAATCCCTTTTAGAACAACGAGAAGATCTTCCCATAATCCAACACCCACTTCCAAAAAAAAAAAAAAATCAAAATTCAACACAAAAAACAGATCTCACATCCACAAAAATAAACCTCATAAAAATAAACATCCACAAAAATATTGTCCGTGAGCAGGGGAGGCGGCAACCCTTACCGCAGAGGAGAAGGTGCGCCGCCTTGGGAGGGACTAGTAGCAGCCTTCACCGTGAGTAGGGGAGAAGCAATCGAGGAGGAGAAGCGGTCGGTGAGGAGAAGCGGTAGAGAAGTGGTTGACGAGGAGAAGCGGTCAAGGAAGAGTAGCAGCGTCAATGGAGAAGCGGTTGAGGAGGAGAAGCGGCGGTCGACAAGGAGGAGAAGCGACGGTCGACGAGGAGGAGTGGCTAGGGTTTTTTTGGGGGGAGAGAAGGGTAGAGACGAGGGTCTCTGAGTCGATTTAATTGGGAGGGTAGAATAGGTATTGTTAACGGACGTTTGAGAAGATGTTAGTCAGAGGGACCTAAAGATAATAGGTTTTGGGACTGGGGACTTATGATTAAGGTAAAACATTGCAGGGACTTATTGTTATTATGAATATAGGGTCAGGGACTCCTAATTAATTTCCCCAATAATTTTCTATCGACATATATAAGATTGAAAAAAAAAATAAACTGTGTGTAATTAAATAAGGATAAAATGTATTTGGACTTTCTAAAGTTTTCAAAACCTATAAAAACACCCCCTCTATTTTAAAAACGTGCAACGACACCCCCCCACCATTAATTTTTACATCAAAATGAAACTTAAATGACATGAAATTACTGTTGTACCCTCTGATTAAACTTTCACCTGTTTAACATTTAATCTTCTTTGATTTGTTGTGCCATTAGGGTAAAAGTTGCATTATCACAGAGTCGGCAAGAAGATCTAATCTTCACCCATCTCAATTTTTTTCTTATCATAAAATTCCAATATTGATTTTAACCATGGGACACATGATTTTGGTTATGGATTCATAGGGTTGAAACTTGAAAGATGAATAATAGTGAAGGATCGGCAATGATAATGTGAAGAGCTACTCACCTTCACCGAGATCCAATTTTATTCACATCAGGTTCACACTCACTTTGGATCTCATTTTATTTTGGGTAATATATCAAGAGGAGAGATTTTTTTATTCTATTTCGATTTGATAATTTGAAAGATGAGGACCACTTAATTGTTCATATCAAGCTGACACTCACTTTGGATCTCATTTTATTTTAGGTAAAATATCGTGATAGAGGGAAGATTTTCTTATTCTATTTCAATTTTGATGATTTGATAAATGGGGACTACTTAATCTTGATCATATAGCATCCGCCATGTTATTTTTTTTTAAATAAAAAAAATACCCTAATTGCACGAGGGACTGACCGACGGTGTCCCTAACACTATGTATAAAAAAATCTCGGAGTAACTGTAAAAAAGTATTTGCAACCCATGGAGTTTCAACATGAATAGGAATAAAACATCACTTAAATGAAGATTTGTTTAAAAGAATAAAATTGTCAATTTCAAGTTATTCTTTCTCATCCTGAAGGAAAAGTTAACTACAAAGAGTATAATTATACATTTTCCAAATACATTTTGCCCATTAAATAATGACACACTAAAAATGAAAGGATTGTCAGGCCTTCTACGGACACATGACACATGCAAATCAACACTATATTAATGGTGCACGTTATGCGCTTTGCATGTTGAGAAATGAAACGTATGAAATTAGATGTGAAAACGTTTCAGTGATACAAACTGCCTTAACAATCCTTCACCAATCACCACCTTAACATCCTCCAAGACCTCCACTTCGTGAGTGTATGGTGGGCTATTCGAATCTCAATGTGCTCCTAGGAAGTGGCGTCTCTTGCACCTCGGTGACCGAGCTCGCCTCGGAGAGCGGTTGCTGCAAGACCCAGCTCTGCCTCCAGCTCCTCCTCTGCGCCCGCCTCCTCGAATCCCGAGGCGGCCTCTCCTCCGCCTCTCTTTGTCTCTTCTCCGAACCCCCCTTCCCTCTCAGCCGCCTCCAATCCCTCTCCCTCTCCTTGGACACCAACCGCGTCGACTCCCTCCTATTGAACCCCCCTGTCTTTGATTCCGATCGGGCTTATCGTGATCAACTCAATCGCGGCCCTGTTTTGCTCTGATTTCAACAACAACCCGAGCGATCTCAGGTGATTGAATATCTTTTTCCGTATCGCTTCGAAGCTGAAGGCGCAGACGAGGTGGCATGGGCCGGCGGTGGTTGTGACCAATCAAGTGGTCGATGTGGTGGGGTCTGACGGAGTGGTGTGGGTCGGGAGGGAACTATTGTGCAATGGGGTGGGCTTCTCAGAGTAATAAAATTAGAATTCTGAATTTTTTTGAGGTGGATTGAATACCCTAAGGGTTAAAATAAAAACACTGTTGTAAACTAAATAGAATATGATATATAAGAGTATATAAACAAAGCACACAAGTATACAGAGAAGAGAAGTAGAGAGAGATTTCTTATTCAATATTTGTTAGTTGATGGAATACAAAAGAAACCCCTCTATTTATAGGGTGCATAGAGGAATCCCAAAGGTGGGGAGTTACAAGTCTATAGAGGTGAGGGGGAGATAGTGGGGCAATAATGGAGTGTTATGGAATAGAAGAGTGGGGGAGGTTATGGAGTTGAATGAGGGGGTTATGGAGTGAAGAGTGGGAGAGGTTATGGGTTAGAGAAGTGGTGGTTATCCACCATATTCACAACACTCCCCTTGGATGACCACCACGCTAAGAAAATTGCCTCATTAAAACCTTGCTTGGAAAACCCAATGGGAAAAAACCAAAGCGAAGGAAAAAGAGTACAATGTAACTTAATCGTATAATAGTGTATGCGTTTGACACTGCCTCATTAAAACCTTGCCAGGAAAACCCAATGGGACAAAACCTAGGCGAAGGAAAAAGAGTACAGTTCGCAAAATGTCATAAAAAATTACTCCCCCTCATAAGTACAAGATTTCAAGAATTTTGGTCGCAAACTCGTCGCATCCCGATTTCATACACCAGCTTCTTGAATGTTGATGTCGACAAAGCTTTAGTAAACAAATCTGCAAGATTGTCCTTTGACTGAATTTGTTGAACATCAATTTCATGTCTCTGCTGGAGCTCATGAGTGTAAAAGAATTTTGGAGAAATATGCTTCGTTCTATCACCCTTGATATATCCCCCTTTGATTTGAGCAATGCATGCTGCATTGTCTTCATATATAGTTGTTGGAACATCTGTAATGAGAGATAGTCCGCATGCAGTACGAATATGATGAACCAAAGACCTTATCCACACGCATTCCCGGCTTGCTTCGTGGAGTGCAAGAATCTCAGAGTGGTTAGAAGACGTGGCGACCAAAGTCTGTTTCGTAGATCGCCAAGAGATTGCTGTGCCACCGCAAGTGAATACATAGCCTGTTTGTGAGCGAGCCTTGTGAGGATCTGAAAGATATCCTGAATCTGCATAACCCTTTAGTTGTGCACCATTATTGGAATCCTTTGCATAGAATAGACCCATGTCTGACGTTCCACGAAGATAACGAAAAATGTGCTTCACACCATTCCAATGCCTTCGAGTTGGTGCAGAGCTAAATCTGGCCAATAAATTAACTGAAAATGCAATGTCAGGTCTAGTGCATTGGGCCAAATATAATAAGGCACCAATTGCACTAAGATATGGTACTTCAGGACCAAGAAGATTTTCAGTATCTTCTTTTGGACGAAAAGGGTCCTTTTTGGGGCAAAGTAACCTTACTACCATTGGAGTACTTAATGGATGACATTTGTCCATATTAAAACGCTTCAGGATTTTTTCAACATATGTTGTTTGATGAACAAGTATCCCATTTGAACTTTGCTCAATTTGCAAGCCGAGACAATATCTTGTTTTTCCAAGATCTTTCATTTCAAACTCCTTTTTCAGATATTCGGAAGCCTTTTCGAGCTCTTCAGGAGTCCCAATTAGATTAATATCATCAACATATACTGCAATAATGGTAAATCCGAGTTCCGTTTTCTTAATAAATACACAGGGGCATATTGGATCATTGACATATCCTTCTTTTATTAAGTACTCACTAAGACGGTTATACCACATTCGTCCAGATTGCTTTAATCCATACAAGGATCGTCTTAGCTTGATTGAGTACATGTTTCGTGGTTTTGCTTCAGGCAATTTTAGTCCTTCAGGAACTTTCATATAAATGTCGGTATCTAATTTTCCATATAAATATGCAGTAACCACATCCATTAGCTGCATGTCAAGTCCTTCTGAGACTACAAGACTAATTAAATACCGAAATGTGATTGTGTCCATCACAGGAGAATATGTCTCTTCAAAATCTATCCCAGGTCTCTGCAGGAAACCCTGTGCCACAAGACGAGCTTTGTATCTAACAATCTCGTTTCTTTCATTTCGTTTTCTCGCAAACACCCATTTACATCCTACTGGTTTAACACCTTCAGGGGTTAGGACTACTGGTCCAAATACTTGGTGTTTTGCAAGTGAATCCAATTCTGTTTGAATAGCAGCTTTCCATTGTGGCCAACAATTTTTTCGTCTGCATTCATCCACTGAACGTGGTTCTAAATCATTATCTGAAATGATTTCTGTAGCTACTGCAAATGAGAATATATCATCAACAAGCACTTGCTTTCGATCCCACAATATTTGTGAATTTGCATAATTTATGGAAATTTCTTCATTTCCATGTACTTGTTCTTCATGCACGGGCGTCACTTCAGGGACGTCAGTCTCTTGGGACTTGTGTCACTTCAGGGACTTCTTCCTCTGTAGGAGTTATTATTGTGGGTCTTTCAAGTGTTTCATACTCTTCTAGAGAATTATTCTTCATTGTTTTTCTCCTTCGGGGAGCTGAATCTTTTGAGCCTATAGGTCTTCCACGCTTCAGGCGTGTTTTTGTTGATTCATTAGCCGGCATATTAACAGTTTTTCCTATTGGAACATTAATTCGAGCTGGAGTATTAGCAGCTGGAATATGTGATTTCATCACTTTTGCTGCATCATTGAATGCATCTGGCAATTGATGCGCAATTCTTTGAAGATGGTGATTCTTTGCACTTCAGTTTCACATTGATTAGTGCGAGGATCAAGATGAGACAAAGATGGAGTTTTCCATGTAAGTTCACGTCGTTCTTCTGGCGACGGATTTTCTCCCCCTAACGACGGGAATATTGTCTCATCAAAATGACAATCCGCAAATCGAGCGGTAAAAACATCCCCTGTCAATGGTTCAAGATATCTTATAATAGAAGGAGAATCTACTTTGTATGATAAATATGTCATCGATGATCATTTATTTGCGATTCCACATTTCTCTTATATGCATATAAAATATAGAGATCTTAATATTATTAGGTACCTTTTCCTCTTCAAGAGTTTGTGTAGTCACTTCTGGAACTCGTTTCTCTTCATGGACATTATACTCTTCTAGAGTTTTAGAGAAAGTGGATCTATTGTTCATAATCTCTTCTGGAACATTATGTATAACTTCTTCTGGAGCATTATTAGAGCATGATTTTACATTTGATCTCCACTTCTGGGGAGCTGAATTTTTTTTTTTGAACCTATAGGTCTATCACGCATCTGGCGTGCATTAGGAATTTGATTTTCACGTTGAGCGGTACGTGAGTCTAGATAAGACAAAGTGGATGTATTCCACGATAATTCTCGTTGTTCTTTAGGAACAGATCGTACTTCAGATACGTTCTTCCCTCCCCCTAACGGCGGGAATATCGTCTCATTAAAATGGAAATCCACAAATCATGCGGTAAAAACTATCATCGAGCAAAAGAATCTTCTAGTTCTTTAGTATATGCCCAAATGAATAGTTCAATGCATCATCGTGTACCATGGATATCCGAGACGGTCATGTCAAATCATAAAGATCATAGAACTTCTAGTTTATATGAGTGAATATGGATATTTATAATAACCCTTAGGAGAGAGCATAAAGCTTTTCTAATGTATGCTTCTGGCATGAGACATTATTAATGCATAGATACTCCATAATTTTAAAATGGCATATGTTGAGATAGGTATCTTCAGTAGACTTCTTCTGGATCTACATGAATACAATGCATCGTTGATACAAAAATTTGTATCTCTTGATAACATGATATCTGCCCTTCTGGAGCCTTCGACCAAGTTTATAATACCAAAAATAATATTATCATTTGCATTAATTAATGTTAAACTAAAAAAATAAGATAAATATGAAAGTGCATTTCATATAATAAAAAAATAAAGACGTAAATATAAAATTGACAAATATCTAATCATATATCAAGTACATGACCAATAAAGAGTTTAAGCGTACTTCAGGTATGCAACCAATTTAAAGATTTGGACGTACTTCAGGTACGTGACCAAAATTATGTTATGAAATACCAAATAGATGACAATAATTTTCCTTTGCATTTTAGGGGTTTGTTATGCAACTTTTGCCTTGCTTTAGTTTAATAGCAAATCACTTCTAGTGATTTGAGATATTTTACAAACTTTATGATTGTTGTGCTTTCTCAACTATATAAATCATGATCTCATCATTCATGACCACAACTTCCATGGCGAACATAAAATAAAATGCATTTACTTCGGGTAATGATGCTATGCCATTGAGTTGAGTTACATGATATTTTAAAAAAATCGTTGTTCGGCAACGAGAATATATAAAATTAATGCTCTCAATATTGCTACAACTGGAGCATATTTGAGGCATAATGGCCGGTGGACCTTTGTCAATGAGGTATTAATCTTTAAATCCTCTTCATTATGATGATGATGGTGAAATCTAATCATAATTTACATGTTCCTGCTGGGATACATGGATTTTTTTTTTATTATTTGGTCCTTCAAGGACCCGAAAAATATATCATATAACTTTTGTTTGGTCCTACAGGGACACGAGCAATCATGATTTTTGTATAGTTCTTCAGGGATAGAACAAAATAAAATTTTACATGATCCTTCAAAGATTCATATAATCATAATTTTTGTACAGTCCTTCAGGGATAAAATAAAATAAAATTTGTATGATCCTTCATGGATACAATATAATCATAGTCCTTCAGGGACATTTTTAATCATATCTTTTACATGATTCTTCAAGGATCCATGTAATAATTTTTGTAGTCCTTCAGGGATAGAATAAAATTTGCATGGTCTTATTGGAACACATTATTCATAACTTCTACATGGTCCTTCAGGGATCCATATAAATACAATTTTTGTATGATCCTATAGGGACACATGACATTGTAACATTAAAATGAATCTCAAATCAAATATAAATATCAAATTAATTGATATTTGTGAGAACTTCTGGTTCTACACATAGATGTATAATATTTAAATTTTAATAAAAGATGACAAACATGGAACAGTTACATGAAAAATAAATAATCAAATGATAGATGCCGCATACTGTTGCATGGGAAAATTGCATACTAGTTTTCATAAATTAATCATATCATAACATATGTATGGAAAATTTTCACGGGGATTGCATGCATGGAAAATAAAAGATAGATGTATACAGTACATCAGATGAAAATAAAAGATAGATGTATACGGGTTCTACACATGATTTGCATACGGTTCCATGCATATTGAAAAAAAAAATCATATGTATGTAGTAGATGATTTACATAAAAATACATAACATCAAGAAGGAGTATATTTTTTATATAGATCATTAAGAACCCACCGAATACAAACATTTCTCTTTAACAAAGAGCTTCTCGTGCTGATAACGTGTTGTAAACTAAATAGAATATGATATATAAGAGTATATAAACAAAGCACACAAGTATATAGAGAAGAGAAGTAGAGAGAGATTTCTTATTCAATATTTTAGTTGATGGAATACAAAAGAAACCCCTCTATTTATAGGGTGCATAGAGGAATCCCAAAGGTAAGGAGTTACAAGTCTATAAAGGTGAGGGGGAGATAATGGAGCAATAATGGAAGTGTTATGGAATAGAAGAGTGGAGGAGGTTACGGAGTTGAATGAGAGGGTTATGAAGTAGAAGAGTGGGGGAGGTTATGAGTTAGAGAAGTGATGGTTATCCACCATATTCACAACAAACCCCTTTTTCTTTTTTTTTTTTTTTTTGATGAAAAGACACATGCCTTTTTGGTTACTTAAAATACTAACATCATACCATATATTACTATACATGTGGGTCCCAAATGTTTATGGAACCCCAACAATAATTGGGTGGGAGAGAGAAGAATGATTTTTTTTTCTCAATCGATTCCACTCTCCTATTAATAAATGATGATGAATAGCATCGACCATGCGTGCATAGATTGGACTAACTGTTGGTGAAAGTGACTCAAAGAAATTGTATGAATGAAGAGTAATGAAACAATCAATGCCCCTATGTTGTATACACACTTTTATTACATTATATTATATTATTTATTATGGGTCGATGTCTTCTAAGAGTGATAAACAAGTCGAACGAGTTGAGTTTTGAACATGTTCAGACTAACTCGTTTAGTATCAAATTCTGTTTGGGCTCAGTTCAGGACTGAGCTTAATTTTGTGTCTAAACTTAGCTCGTTTGGTTCATAAAAAGCTCGGTTAAAGCTCAACTCAGCTCTTTTATTACTAAGCCGAAGCTCAAACCAAGGCTCAGCTCAGACTTATTTAGCTAAAAAAATTTGTTTAGCATTTAAGAAGTTATCTTTCACAAATTACAACATCTTATACATGTGAAAATTGCATAAACTCGTGCTCGGTCTCGACTCAGATTTTTTGTTTCCTCCCTTTTATGTTAAATAACGAGCTCGTATCGGCCCAGCTCGATTCGGCTCGTTTACAAACCGAGTTTAAAAATGTTCAAGCTCGACTTTTTTGTATAATTGAGCGAATCTGAATGAACTTTAACCGAATCGAATCCGAGCTGCTTGGCTCATTTATCACCCCAAATGCCTTCATGATCATGGTTTGTAAATACAACTGTGGATCTATAAAAAAAGAGTTTATATATTTTTTCAAACATATAAACTATTTTATATATATGTGTGTGTATATATATATTATTCCTTTGGGTCTGCAACATAGTTATTCGCCCATAATATCTATACTATAATTGATAATTATTTATGTGTTGTGAACTAAATAGAATATGAATACATAACAGTATATAAACAAAGTACACAAGTATATAAAGAAGAGAAGTAGAGAGAGATTCTTATTCACTATTTGTTGGTTGAATACAAGAGAGAACCCCTCTATTTATAGGGTGCATAGAGGAATCCCAAAGGTGGAGAGTTACAAGTCTATAGAGGTGAGGGGGAGATAGTGGGGCACTAATGGGAGTGTTATGGAATAGAAGAGTGGGGGAGGTTATGGAGTTGAAGAGTGGGGGAGGTTATAGGTTAGAGAAGTGGTGGTTATCCACCATATCTCACAACACTCCCCCTTGGATGACCACCACGCTAAGAAAATTGCCTCATTAAAACCTTGCTTGGAAAACCCAATGGGAAAAAACCAAAGCGAAGGAAAAAGAGTACAATGTAACTTAATCGTATAATAGTGTATGCGTTTGACACTGCCTCATTAAAACCTTGCCAGGAAAACCCAATGGGACAAAACCTAGGCGAAGGAAAAAGAGTACAGTTCGCAAAATGTCATCAAAAATTACTCCCCCTCATAAGTACAAGATTTCAAGAATTTTGGTCGCAAACTCGTCGCATCCCGATTTCATACACCAGCTTCTTGAATGTTGATGTCGACAAAGCTTTAGTAAACAAATCTGCAAGATTGTCCTTTGACTGAATTTGTTGAACATCAATTTCATGTCTCTGCTGGAGCTCATGAGTGTAAAAGAATTTTGGAGAAATATGCTTCGTTCTATCACCCTTGATATATCCCCCTTTGATTTGAGCAATGCATGATGCATTGTCTTCATATATAGTTGTTGGAACATCTGTAATGAGAGATAGTCCGCATGCAGTACGAATATGATGAACCAAAGACCTTATCCACACGCATTCCCGGCTTGCTTCGTGGAGTGCAAGAATCTCAGAGTGGTTAGAAGACGTGGCGACCAAAGTCTGTTTCGTAGATCGCCAAGAGATTGCTGTGCCACCGCAAGTGAATACATAGCCTGTTTGTGAGCGAGCCTTGTGAGGATCTGAAAGATATCCTGAATCTGCATAACCCTTTAGTTGTGCACCATTATTGGAATCTTTTGCATAGAATAGACCCATGTCTGACGTTCCACGAAGATAACGAAAAATGTGCTTCACACCATTCCAATGCCTTCGAGTTGGTGCAGAGCTAAATCTGGCCAATAAATTAACTGAAAATGCAATGTCAGGTCTAGTGCATTGGGTCAAATATAATAAGGCACCAATTGCACTAAGATATGGTACTTCAGGACCAAGAAGATTTTCAGTATCTTCTTTTGGACGAAAAGGATCCTTTTTGGGGTCAAGTAACCTTACTACCATTGGAGTACTTAATGGATGACATTTGTCCATATTAAAACGCTTCAGGATTTTTTTCAACATATGTTGTTTGATGAACAAGTATCCCATTTGAACTTTGCTCAATTTGCAAGCCGAGACAATATCTTGTTTTTCCAAGATCTTTCATTTCAAACTCCTTTTTCAGATATTCGGAAGCCTTTTTGAGCTCTTCAGGAGTCCCAATTAGATTAATATCATCAACATATACTGCAATAATGGTAAATCCGAGTTCCATTTTCTTAATAAATACACAGGGGCATATTGGATCATTGACATATCCTTCTTTTATTAAGTACTCACTAAGACGGTTATACCACATTCGTCCAGATTGCTTTAATCCATACAAGGATCGTCTTAACTTTATTGAGTACATATTTCGTGGTTTTGCTTCAGGCAATTTTAGTCCTTCAGGAACTTTCATATAAATGTCGGTATCTAATTTTCCATATAAATATGCAGTAACCACATCCATTAGCTGCATGTCAAGTCCTTCTGAGACTACAAGACTAATTAAATACCGAAATGTGATTGTGTCCATCACAGGAGAATATGTCTCTTCAAAATCTATCCCAGGTCTCTGCAGGAAACCCTGTGCCACAAGACGAGCTTTGTATCTAACAATCTCGTTTCTTTCATTTCGTTTTCTCGCAAACACCCATTTACATCCTACTGGTTTAACACCTTCAGGGGTTAGGACTACTGGTCCAAATACTTGGTGTTTTGCAAGTGAATCCAATTCTGTTTGAATAGCAGCTTTCCATTGTGGCCAACAATTTTTTTCGTCTGCATTCATCCACTGAACGTGGCTCTAAATCATTATCTGAAATGATTTCTGTAGCTACTGCAAATGAGAATATATCATCAACAAGCACTTGCTTTCGATCCCACAATATTTGTGAATTTGCATAATTTATGGAAATTTCTTCATTTCCATGTACTTGTTCTTCATGCACGGGCGTCACTTCAGGGACGTCAGTCTCTTCAGGGACTTGTGTCACTTCAGGGACTTCTTCCTCTATAGGAGTTATTATTGTGGGTCTTTCAAGTGTTTCATACTCTTCTAGAGAATTATTCTTCATTGTTTTTCTCCTTCGGGGAGCTGAATCTTTTGAGCCTATAGGTCTTCCACGCTTCAGGCGTGTTTTTGTTGATTCATTAGCCGGCATATTAGCAGTTTTTCCTATTGGAACATTAATTCGAGCTAGAGTATTAGCAGCTGGAATATGTGATTTCATCACTTTTGCTGCATCATTGAATGCATCTGGCAATTGATGCGCAATTCTTTGAAGATGAGTGATTCTTTGCACTTCAGTTTCACATTGATTAGTGCGAGGATCAAGATGAGACAAAGATG
Organism: Acorus gramineus; assembly: GCA_030737835.1. Taxonomy (NCBI): domain Eukaryota; kingdom Viridiplantae; phylum Streptophyta; class Magnoliopsida; order Acorales; family Acoraceae; genus Acorus; species Acorus gramineus. The sequence continues at coordinate 12,223,871 of CM060857.1, forward strand.
GAGTTTTCCATATAAGTTCACGTCGTTCTTCTGGCGACGGATTTTCTCCCTCTAATGACGGGAATATTGTCTCATCAAAATGACAATCCGCAAATCGAGCGGTAAAAACATCCCCTGTCAATGGTTCAAGATATCTTATAATAACGCCTGAAGAGAATGCTGATAACGTGTTGTAAACTAAATAGAATATGATATATAAGAGTATATAAATCAAACACATACAAGCATATAGAGAAGAGAAGTAGAGAGAGATTCTACTTTGTATGATAAATATGTCATCGATGATCATTTATTTGCGATTCCACATTTCTCTTATATGCATATAAAATATAGAGATTTTAATATTATTAGGTACCTTTTCCTCTTCAAGAGTTTGTGTAGTCACTTCTGGAACTCGTTTCTCTTCATGGACATTATACTCTTCTACAGTTTTAGAGAAAGTGGATCTATTGTTCATAATCTCTTCTGGAACATTATGTATAACTACTTCTGGAGCATTATTAGAGCATGATTTTACATTTGATCTCCACTTCTGGGGAGCTGAATTTTTTTTTTTTTGAACCTATAGGTCTATCACGCATCTGGCGTGCATTAGGAATTTGATTTTCACGCTGAGCGGTACATGAGTCTAGATAAGACAGAGTGGATGTATTCCACGATAATTCTTGTTGTTCTTCAGGAACAGATCGTACTTCAGGTACGTTCTTCCCTCTCCCTAACGGCGGGAATATTGTCTCATTAAAATGGAAATCCATAAATCATGCGATAAAAACTATCATCGAGCAAAAGAATCTTCTAGTTCTTTAGTATATGCCCAAATGAATAGTTCAATGCATCATCGTGTACCATGGATATCCGAGGCGATCATGTGAAAGCATAAAGATCATAGAACTTCTAGTTTATATGAGTAAATATGGATATTTATAATAACCCTTAGGAGAGAGCATAAAGCTTTTCTAATGTATGCTTCTGGCATGAGACATTATTAATGCATAGATACTCCATAATTTTAAAATGGCATATGTTAAGATAGGTATCTTCAGTAGACTTTTTCTGGATCTACATGAATACAATGCATCGTTGATATAAAATCATGATTTCATCATTCATGACCACAACTTCCATGGCGTACATAAAATAAAATGCATTTACTTCGGGTAATGATGCTATGCCATTCAGTTAAGTTACATGATATTTTTAAAAAAATCGTTGTTCGGCAACGAGAATATATAAAATTAATGCTCTCAATATTGCTACAACTAGAGCATATTTGAGGCATAATGGCCGGTGGACCTTTGTCAATGAGGTATTAATATTTAAATCCTCTTCATTATGATGATGATGATGAAATCTAATCATAATTTACATGTTCCTGCTGGGATACATGGATCTTTTTTTTATTTATTATTTGGTCCTTTAAGGACCCAAAAATATATCATATAACTTTTGTTTGGTCCTACAGGGACACGAACAATCATGATTTTTGTATAGTCCTTCAGGGATATAACAAAATAAAATTTTACATGTTCCTGCTGGGATACATTGATCTTTTTTTATTTATTATTTGGTCCTTCAAGGACCCGAAAAATATATCATATAACTTTTGTTTGGTCCTACAGGGACACGAACAATCATGATTTTTGTATAGTCCTTCAGGGATAGAACAAAATAAAATTTTACATGATCCTTCAAAGATTCATATAATCATAATTTTTGTACAGTCCTTCAGGGATAAAATAAAATAAAATTTGTATGATCCTTCATAGATACAATATAATAATAGTCCTTCAGGGACATTTTTAATCATATCTTTTACATGATTCTTCAAGGATCCATGTAATAATTTTTGTCGTCCTTCAGGGATAAAATAAAAATCAGAATTTTACATGATCCTTCAGGGATAGAATAAAATTTGCATGGTCTTAATTGGAACACATTATTCATAACTTCTACATGGTCCTTCAGGGATCCATGTAATTACAATTTTTGTATGATCCTATAGGGACACATGACATTGTAACATTAAAATGAATTTCAAATCAAATATAAATATCAAATTAATTGATATTTGTGAGAACTTCTGGTTCTACACATAGATGTATAATATTTAAATTTTAATAAAAGATGACAAACATGAAACAGTTACATGAAAAATAAATAATCAAATGATAGATGCCGCATACTGTTGCATGAGAAAATTGCATACTAGTTTTCATAAATTAATCATATCATAACATATGTATGAAAAATTTTGATAATTTTCATACGGTTCCATGCATATTGAAAAAAAAAAATTAATCATATGTATGTAGTAGATGATTTACATAAAAATACATAACATCAAAGGAGAGTATATTTTTTGATATAGATCATTAAGAACCCATCGATACAAACCTTTCTCTTTAACAAAGAGCTTCTCGTGCTGATAACGTGTTGTGAACTAAATAGAATATAAATACATAAGAGTATATAAACAAAGCACACAAGTATATAGAGAAGAGAAGTAGAGAGAGATTCTTATTCACTATTTGTTGGTTGAATACAAGAGAGAACCCCTCTATTTATAGGGTGCATAGAGGAATCCCAAAGGTGGAGAGTTACAAGTCTATAGAGGTGAGGGGGAGATAGTGGGGCACTAATGGGAGTGTTATGGAATAGAAGAGTGGGGGAGGTTATGGAGTTGAAGAGTGGGGGAGGTTATAGATTAGAGAAGTGGTGGTTATCCACCATATCTCACAACATTACGCAAATTAATTAAATTTTTGTTATTTTTTTGAGAAAATTACAAACCACACAATTGTTTTTTGTTCCGTTCACTTTAAATAAAGTGATAATAAAATTGTGGATAAGAGAAAAAAAAGTTATGACTTTCTAAGTAAAACTTCAAAACCCTCATAGATTGTTTGTGTTTGAGAATGTGTGATAGCGTGTGTATGATATGATAGATGTGACAAGTATTAACTTAATTAAGTATTTATAAAAAAATGATACAAAAGGATATCTCTATTTCTTAGCATTTATGAACCGTGATAAATAATTTTAGACCTTTTCAAAATTACTATCAAGATTTATACTAATTTATCCAAGCATAACTAATTAATTATGATGGTTTATTATAACAAAACAGACAATTTTTTTTCCTATTCTCCTTAAATTTGGGTTATTCCTCACCCCACAACAGGTGGATTATAAAATAGCTTATACATATCCACCTTTTGGTGGATAATTTAGACATCGTTATCAACCACCAACTAATTCGTAATCAATCAATTTTTCAAACAAGTTACGAATTGCAAGTCTGTCTAACTAGTAATATTTAATCGAATTATCGAATGTTTATTTTTATAAAGTGATTCACGTGATAATTTAATTTATGTAGTGTGGACCATTAATTAAAAAGTTACTCATCTTTTTGTCTGAAAAGTCAAAAACTTCGGATTTAGCACAAAAAACGTGTATTGACTTGAAATTTAAGCATGTTGACTTCGTTATTTATGTACATTAGCGAATTTTATTAGCCAAATCGTTAGGAAGATCAAATGCTAAATCACTATCTATGTTTCTTAACTTATTTTTTAGGGAAAAATCCAAATAACTCTATGCAAACTATCTGAAATTCATATGATGCCCTGATGTTTCTTAAAGTCCATATAACCCCCTTATAATATCTATGTAAGTAAACTATTGAATTATATAAATCTAAAATAAACTACTGAGTTACAGATGGAAAAATATTATGTGAATTTTTTATTTAGTTAACATTGAATGAAAACACTGTATATCCAAAACCCTCTACAATTTGTTAAAAATGTAAAAAACCATATGTAAATGATGATTTTACCTCTCTAGATAGATTATAAAACTCTATCCGAAAATGTAAAGATTTCATTTAAAGAGAATTTTTAATATTTTTAACACATTGTAAAGATTTTTTTAATATATTATGTTTTCATCTTGGATTAAGCAGACAGATCTATAATGAAAATTTAACTCACACGACTATTTTGATTTACATGGGTGTTTCTAGATGGTTATATAGATTTTAAGAAAAATAGGGGTTTATATAAATTTTGAACAATGTATTGGAGGTTACATGGATTTTTCCCTTTTTTTTAATTTGTGGATCTTGATTTAAACAAGAGGATTAGAAAGAAAAAGAGAGTTTGGAAAAAGACACTGACTTTTTGAGAGAATATCTAAAGGGCCCACAGATGGAGCAGGAGATCTGTGAAGTTCAATTAATCCGACTGCTTGCATCAATCATGGTGGCATTGAATAAGATACAAAAAATATTATGTATAATCTTTCGTGCAATTTTTTTATGGTACTTTTTATTTTTTTGGAAAAGTATATAATTGTGGAATAAAAGACATACTTTTATACTAAGAATGAAATTAATTACATACATCATATTCAAAATCAATAATGTTTTTAAGTGATCCGCTCCAATCGTGGAGGCATTTATGTTTTTCATAACTTCCTTATTTATAATCGTTTAGAAAATTGAAAGTCACGTTTTTCTTTTTCTTTTTTTGTTTATTTTTTATTTCGTTTAAAAAATTGGATCTGTATTTACTCTTTTTTTTTTATTCCGTTCAAAAAATTTGGATTGTTATTCATTTTTTTATTCAATCATTTTGAATCATTTAATGCTACAAATACACGAAATAGCATATTGATTTTATTTTTTTAATGATTATCATCCATTGTTTTTGTCCATCCATCGGATTTTGTGTTCGATTGATCAACTATTTCATCAATTGGATTAACATTGTCTGTCGTGTCTGGTTTATATAATGTTTTCTTTATCTTTATTCACTGGGTTAATAATCACATTGTTTTTTTTTTGTTGAATCTCGTGTTGGTGTTTCAAATTTAGTTACATGTACAAGTGTAAACGTGTAACTGAATTTTATATGTTTACATCTCTCACAACTATTTGTTACGTTTATATAAAAACAGTTACATTTACATTATAGCAGTTACGTTTACTTAAATATTTTACATGCCATGCAATGTTTTAAACAATTGTAAAACAAATTATCTCTTCAATAGTCAATAACATTTTATAAAAAATGTTAAATATCTTCTTCGTTGTGTGTTATATTTAACAAATGTTACATTTAGTTAATAAAAAATAAATTCTGTTACATTCTTCAATCTAAGCTATACAAAAAACATAAAATATCAGCGAGATCTATGTCTTCAGATAATTCATTAAAGTATTTAACAAATATTATATACAGTTCATAAAAATGAAACAGTTACATTCATCAAATTAAACTATTTTAAAAAAATAAAAGTCACATTTAACAAAGTTACAAATTATGAAAAATAAAAGTTACAATTAACAAATGTTACATACAGCTCGTTGGAAAATTTATAAATTTTAAATTGAATGTTATGCAATTGAAAGCATTTAATTTGTCAAGTATGAAATGAAATACAGTTACATTAATCAAAAGTAGTTACATTCATCAAAAGGTAGAAGTAGAAGTTGGAGGAGTTCAAACGAGAGCTTGAAAGGTAGTCAAACCATCTCTATATGATAGAAGGCGACGAGAGAAATCTAGAAGTGACGCGCCAGTTGCCGGAGATGAATAAGTCGACCAAAATAATTATTTTAAGTGGCGTGTATGTATAAAAGAGACGGTCAAATTTTTTCAAAAAATGAGGGATATGTTTTTAGAGGACGAAAACATATGATATTAAGTGAAAAGTAGTATTGTATTTTATCTTTTTAATTTTTTAAAAATGTCAAACAAATAATCAATAAAAAAATACTATCTAATGGGGTTTGTGATGGAGCCTAGGTATCAAGACTCTAAATGCTCATACGATAAAGACAATAAAAATCATTATACAATTGGTTAATCTAGTGTAATACTACACTAGATTAGTGAATTCTTTGAAATCTTGGAAACATGCATCTGGAAAACTACGGGACAACTAGTACATCAGCATGATTTTAAGTATGATGATTGACCTAATCGACCTGTTAATGTTCAACATTGTAAATCTAGCTCATCATGTCATTAGCATTTAAGCTAGGGTTTGATTGTAACTTGTATTTGGTTTGAGTTGCTCATGTATAAATGTATAATGTAGTTTTCAATCCAGAGGATCCCTTTGACACACCAGGTTAAGATTTTTGAGTTAACTATACTATAATGTGTAGTATTATAATAACATGGATATTCCCAACGTCTATATCATCAAATGGTATTAAAATGTTATTTTCGTTTTATACTATTATTATATTATGCATTATACCACTACCAAAGCGGACCAAATGAAATAAACTTCCAAAAACATTTCTTTATAAAACCTACTCATAACCAATTTTCTATAAAAATTGTTTTATTAATTTTTAACAATAAAGATCACTAAAATAAAAACTATAATGTATACCAAACCCCATTATTTTAAAAAAAACCTTATTTTGTATAATTTAATAATAGATTACTGTGTGTTCACTGTTTTTCATTCTCAATTTTCTCTGTCAACATAAGATGGCTATACAATTTTATACCGTACAGTCAATACTTTGTCTTATTAATCATAAAATATATATACCACCATATGGAAACATGTCAGTACCACTACATGTGCAGCAAGTCAGGTTCCCTTCTGATCTGTTTCCTATGATCCAAACAGATGATCTGTTTTCAGGCCATCTATTTATCTTCTATAGCACATGGACCCCATACAAAGTTTATAAATTATTTCAAGCACATTAAATTTTATGATAATGTGTGGAAAAATAATTCCATGGATATTTTTTATTTTCCCAGCTACTATTTATTTATTTATTATTGAGGAATATATTTTGTCACATGTTGTAATTATTAAATGCTTTTGACAAAAACATGCATGTGTGTCTTTTACCTTTCTTTTGGTAGTTGTTGAGGCCTCAAATCAGTAATATTTGCCAATCACAAATCAACTTTATTTTGTGGTGAAAATTTTATTTTCATTTTTCATTTAAGTGCGCTGCAACCTATGTTTCCTGATTAATTAATATACACTATTTAATGTTTAATTTACTCAATTTACATATAATAATCTTCAATTGTGTAACGCATTGGTAGAATTGAAATACCATTTTAGTGTTGTACCTTTCTCCTGACATCTATTTTTAATCCAAGTCATAACTAAATGTAAAACTAAACAAGAATTGAAATTATTTCCATACCCATTTCTATTAAGGGTTCGGGTGGACTTGTCTTTCCGCAGGGACACAAGTAAAATCATAATTAGAGAATTACATTTAATTTATTTTATTTTGTATTTTTGTATGAATTTTTAAAATTTAACATATTGAAGAACAATATACTCGTGGAATAAAAAATAATAAGTATTCATTAGTAGGGGTGGTAAACGAGCCGAACGAGTCGAGCTTTGACATGTTCAAGCTCGGCTCATTTATAAACGAGTCGAGTCGAGCTCAAGCCGAGCCGAGCTCACGAGCCTAGCGTTCTTCTTCATTTTAAGGTTTTTAAGGATTGAAAATAAAATTTTAACCTAAATGAGTCAAGTTCATGAGCCTAAATGAGCATAGCTTTGTATTAATTTAATGTTCTGATCTTATAAAAGAGTTTAGTCAAGTTTCAACTAATTTTTTTTATAACACAACGAGTCGAATTTGAACACAAAATGAAGTTCAATCCAGGTCCCGAGCCTAACCGAGCTTTAAAAATTGTTCAAGCTCGCTCATTTGTTTAATCGAACGAACCTGAACGAGCTTAAATCGAGTCGAGTCCGAGCGACTTGGTTCGTTTACCAGCCCTATTCATTAGGTTGAGGGCGTGAGTTGACCTGGTCAATGCCCTATGTTGTTATTTGCACCACTTGACTCAGATGCACATAGCTAAACAAAGGGGCCATGCAAGATCTCGAGTGAGACACACAGTTAGAAAAAAATGTAGTGATTTATCATTGGTTTTCACAACTTATAGATGGCACACAATGTCTCAAAATACTTTCAACACGCACCATATTGGTGTCCCAGTTCAGAAGGTTATGCGTTAATTTTTCTGTATTCTTTGACGCTACATTGAACGTCCATGAAAGAAACATGTTACGTTTTAATATTGTAGAGTTTTTTTTATCTTAACTAAAATTTTTTGCAATGTACTTTAATTTTATAATTAGACATAAATTATCACAATTTCAAAATACTTGTACCCCCGTATGGGGTGTGACATTAGGTTATTCGCTTTCGATAGCTATACTAGGATAGATAACAATCCAGGTTGAATAAGCAACTTTTTGTTTGGTTGTCTTTTTTGTTATTCTTATTGGGAAACGTAAAAATGACTTTTTTGTTGTTTGGTTCACCTTGGATAAAGTGATGATAAATGGTTGATAAGAGATGAATAAGAGTTTATGATTTTTTAAATGACAATTATACCCCCTGGGAATAGTGTGAGAGATTGATTTGATAGATGTGACAGTTTTTGGAATCTGTGTGAGTCTGTTAGGTGAGATAAATTTTTTAAAATGACAGAGAAGTGTATTTTTATCCATTTGCATAGATAAGCCTTGATAAACAATTCCAACATTTCCTTAGAATAGTTATTAGACCTTATCCTAGCTTATCCAGACATAACTATTAGGGTTTATTCTATCAAAATAAATAACTTTTTTTAGCTATTCTTATTTATTCTTTATTATTCTAGTCTTATGTTCCACATCATAGGGGGTAATGTTCTTGATCCATTTTTTTCAAAAGATAACTTTTAAATTAAAATCCTTCCTATAATCCTGACTTATTTATTTTGAATCAGGATTGCTAGGTTTCCAGTCAAACAATACAAGGGACTCTGGTCCACACAAACCAACCAGTCATGAATCCACCTACAAAAACCGCATGTTTTAATGGATGGCTCTTTCCATGCATGTTCATTTTCTCTTTCTTTTTTCCTATTTTTTTTTTTTTTGTGATTGAAACATTAGTTCAATTAATTAAGTGGCAAAATCGTTATATCACTCACAACTCAAGCCGACATCCGTCTTTACACGTGACGCGTGCGGATTTGGATCAACAGAACGTGCGGCATCGGAGCTTTGACTGTAGAGAGTCCACTGAATGGACGGTCTGATCCCCGTATCCACATAGACGTCTCATTCTGTGTAAGACTCGCATTTCGGGTCTCGGTCACCGTTTTTGTTTTTTTGTGACGTTACGAAAACGGTGGGGGAACAGTCATTTAAAAAAAAAAAAAACAAAGCTTTCTCAGCTCAAATGGCGAGAAAACTAAATCTCTCTCTTCGAAAACTTTTTTAGGGTTTCTTTCACTTACACCAATGAAAGCTTTTGTGGCTCCCAATGAGTTTTTAAAGGCTTGAGATCGACTGAGACGGAGGCATCGAAGGATCTGTGTTAGCTCACAAGGTGAGAAATGGTTTAATCTGAAGATGGATTTTGTTTTTTCTCTTTGGGGTTTCTTTGTTTGAAAGTTGTGATTTTTTGGAGGTTCTTTGGGCTCATATTGTTGAAATGAGTGGTTTTGGTTCATTTGGTTAACTTTTGTGATGTTTGGATGGTTTTTCAACACAAAAAGCTGAAAGATGTGGTTTTTTTTTTGGAATTTTTGAGATTATCTGTCTGTCTCAGTTCTTGAAATTAGAAGCTCAACATGTCCTGCTTTATGTTTTTGAGGTGTTTTCGGAATTTGAAGTGAAAGGGGTTGCAGTGGTTGATGTTTTCTTCATCTATAGTATTATCAGATTGAGAATTGTTTATGATGAGGGATCTGATGGGGTGATCTCTTTTGAGGTGGATTAGAGATCTTTTGAGAAAGATCTGGTTTTTGTTGTGGTTTCTCTATCTTCCTGTCTTATGTAAATAGTTGATGAAGCCTGTTGTTTCTAGATTTACCCATTTAAAATGCCTAGTGTTTGATTGATATATGTCCTGTTAGGAGTGGGAGATGGTGTCCAATGGTTATTGTTGCAGATCAGATAATAAGGCAGATGTGGACTTTTATGGTTGAATGAGAGATTAAATTTATCTGATGCATCTCAAGTTGTGTGTACTGTGTAGTATCTTGTTCTTCTCGTTGTGTATTATTCTGTTAGACATTAGAGGTTTGATATTTTGATGCATTTCCATGGGGGGTATTGAGATGATATTACTCTTCTGTGAATTGGAACAAGCTTTTGGAATTTATGGAACTTTGAAGTGTGTTCTACATTAGATGGACATCCTGTGATTAATAGTTTTTTTTTTTTTTAATATTTAGAGTATAAAAATCCGACAAGATCTGTAGCAGTAGAAAGAAAAATAAATAGAAGCTGGTTTTTCAATTTGTTATTGAGTGATTACTTGAAGAATTTGTTCTCAGGTGTGCTATTGATGCATTCTTAAATTTAAATATCTCATTTTTTTTGTTTCTTATGTTGGAATGGTCCTGCTGAAACTTGCATTTTTTTTGTTGATAATTTCAATAATTTAATTTCAAGTTGCTATGATTTCCTTCGTTATTGGTGGATGCTGTTAAGATGAAATCCCTTGGTTCATTTTTAATGAATTGCGTAGATTGGATATTTGGATGAGATGAGGATATGGTGAATGATAATATAGACATATAGAGAGTATCAGAAGGTCTAAATCTGGATGAAATTTGGGGGTGAGGAATATTGATGGAAACAGGAACCACAAGCAGCTAGCTGATTGAAAATTGACTTTCTTGTTTGTGAATTAGTCTGAAGGGTGAGAATATTGACAAGTGTTTACACCATTCTAATGATTTCAATATAAGTTTGCAACATTTGGTTTTAGTTACGGAGTGCATATTGGAAATCAAGAAGACACCAAAATAGGGTTGGACCTTTTTTTTATCACCATTCATTGACCTGATGTTGACCCACCCTTCAGATAACGTCAGGGCTTCTGCTTAGAGATAGAATATGGGTAGATGGTGAGGTTGCTTTGATGTGATAGACAATGTTTCCCTTCCTGGACAAGGCCAGTTGGGGGACCCAGGAAGGTGGCAGAGGCATGAGTGTTGAAATTCAGCACTGAAAAACTGCATGGAAATGATGGAATTATGGTTGAAAGCATTTCAGCTGTGTAAACTTTTTATTGCTCGATCATTTTACTATATTAATGTTTGGTGATGACTTCTTGCGCTTTTGCCTTTTTTTCAATTCATTGTAATTATTTTAGCATACATTACCTATGGAAATCACTGACAAAAAGAGTTCTTGTTGTTTTCAAGTTATTTTTATGTATATGATGAATGCAGGAATGCACTAAATAAGAACAAACTAAATTGTTTTGAGGAAACTACTTAGGTGCTTCAGATTCTCTGTTTTTTTTTTTTTCAATCTGTTTGGCCCTTCAGCACCCTGGATGTAATGCAAGGACTTTCAGCAAGTTACTCTTAAATATCTACTAGAGGAACTTATTTGTAGCTATACATGCACTTGTATTAATGTTTTAGTATGTTTTCTTAGACATTAGAGTACTTATAGATTAAAAAGAGCAGGAGACTATTATTGAAAGATAATAGTGCTATATAATTTGGTCAGAGAGCCACCAGCATAATATGTCAGACATTCAATGCATGTTCTCATATATATATATATATATATTTCATTGTGATGGACTTGGAACTATGTGGATCTCTATTTATATTTGTGTGACTTCCAAAATGTATATGATTGAAATGTGGTATCAGTGGTTTCGTTTGAGAGTAATTGATATTTGAAACTTATAATCCATTCTTCTTATTAGATTTAAAATTGCTTCTAATCTTCTATTTGGTTGTTTCCAGTGACACTTGTACTCAACAAAAGTAGTTGATATGATCATCCTTATTGTTGAATTTAGGAAAGCCAATGCATAATTAAATAGTTACTTGGTTGCTGTTATTATAAAAGGGCATAGAATACGGGGTTGAGGATTTTCTTGAGTTTGAAGAGAAGTTCAGAAATTTACTTCATTTAGTTGCTATAAATGAATGTGTCTTCACTTTGCCTGATTGACAAAGTACTGGAGCTGGGAGCAGTTGGTGAAGGTTAATGTCACAGGATGATGGGGAAGCGTAAAAGTTGGGTAGTAGTGAGAGATAATATAAAGCTTATATATTGGGAACAATTATAACCCTGAACAGGCTGGAGGTGCTCTTTCTAGGCTTCATTCTCATTGTATGCTTGATCTACTCGCCCACAATATGAGCTCTTTAGCGGAAGCTATGATAGGAAAAATGATGCATATTTAACATATTACCCCTGCAAAGTTTAATGTACCACTGATGTGCACTGATTTGGAAGGATCAAGTTACTGATAGCATTGTCGTGTTATCTACTAACTGTTGGATATTATTTGAAAGTCATTACTGCTTTATATGGTTGGCTTGTTATTTTTTGACAATTGAACTCTTAGCTCCCGTTTGGATAGAGAATATGATTTATTCTTGGGTATACAGTTATTCTAACATAAGTGAGTATAAATAAGGATAAAGTAATTTTGTGTTTGGTTGTGTTTTCAATTATTCTTATTGGGAAACATAATAATAAAGTTGTTGTTTGGATAAAATGTGAATAAAGTGTGGATAAAGATTTAAAAAAAGTGAAATAATGATGATAGTTGATTTGATTGATGATTTATAAGATGTGATGACAGTTGATTTGACAGTGGGCCCACGTATTCTTTTGGTGGAATAACCTAGAATAACTTTAATTTCAAGGGTTGGTTGGAATTCATATACTACTTTATACCAATTTATCCAGGCATACATTATCTCTGGATATTCTGGGCATCCAAACACCTTATTTAGCATATTCCACCTTATTCTAGATTCTATCTGGGGTTGTACTACATCCAAACGGGGGCTTAATGTGCTTACTTTAAACACTTGTGCTTACTCCTATTCATGAAGTAATTCTTTACTGTTCTACCTTTTTCTCGTTATTAAGGAGGCGATGGATGTGGGTTTGGGAAGATTATGGGTTTGTAGGAATCTAATTTCTCCAAACTCGTTTTCAAAAAGAAAAAAAAAACTGTAGCTTTAACTGCAGACACATTTTTAAAAATAAATGTTCAAAAACTAATTTTTTCATAATCTATGGAGAGATAACTTCCTCTAAACTCAGTTTTAAACTCAACTTTTGAGGAAATACTAATTTCCAAACCCACATCCAAACCCCCCCTAGATCCATGTCATCAATATTAAAAAATAAATAATGAACTATAATTACATGTCTCCACCTAGTAGTATTTGATATGAAAAATGATCTTTTAAAATGACTTTGTACTATATCAGCCTTACTTAGTATTCCCTAAATATACATATGGAGATTGGACCCTGTTCTGCATTTAAATTACACAGAAATTTATTTCAACATATGTTTTGATGTTGTGGATGTGTACTTCTATTTTAATTAGTAAATGGCCAATCTTTCTAAAAACACATGTTTTCGTGTGCACTTCGTATAACAACTTCCTACCTAAAGTTTGCAGTGTGTCTACTTGTTTTCAGGTGGTGGTGTACTGGTCCCATTTGGAATCCTCAATTCCTTTTAGGTTGTTGCGAGCCTCCCACCAACTACAACCACCAAAGAAAATATAACATCCTCCTCCATCATGAACAATCTTAAGCTTGGGGTGGAGGTCCTGAGTGCTCATAATCTTATGCCCAAAGATGGGCAGGGCACTTCCAGTCCATTTGTTGAGGTCATCTTCGACAACCAGAAATTCCGCACCACTGTGAAACAGAAAGACCTCAACCCTGTCTGGAACGAGCGCTTCTATTTCAACGTATCTGATCCAACCTCTCTCCCACAACTCACTCTTGAAGCATATGTTTACCACAGCGTACACGCTGCGACCCATTCAAAATCCTTCCTTGGAAAGGTCTGTCTCAGCGGGACATCGTTCGTCTCCTTCTCTGAATCAGTCGCTCTCCACTACCCCTTGGAAAAGCGCAGCATCTTCTCACGCGTGAAGGGGGAGCTCGGCCTCAAAGTCTTTCTCACCGATGACCCATCCGTGAGGCCTTCAAACCCTCTTCCCGCCATTGATCCGCTCAATAACATTCTCCCCGTCCAAGCTCAGGCACAGCAGGCCCAAATCCCTAGCTCGATCCCGAACCCGTTCAATACCAACAAAGCGGAGTCCAGGACGTTTCACAGCATCCCGAACTCCACTCAGAATCAACAGCCCTCACAACAACCCACTGTTGTGATGGGTGAACCGCCTATGCGGTACGGAGCGGACGAGATGAAAGCAGAGCCACCAAGGATGGTCAGGATGTACTCTTCATCGTCCTCGCAGCAGCCGGTTGACTATGCGTTGAAAGAGACGAGCCCGTTCCTCGGCGGTGGCCAGATTGTGGGCGGGCGTGTGATCAGGGGGGATAAGCCCTCCAGCACCTATGACCTCGTGGAGCAGATGCAGTACCTGTTCGTGCGCGTGGTGAAGGCACGTGACCTCCCCTCCATGGACCTCACCGGGAGCCTTGACCCGTATGTCGAGGTGCGGCTTGGAAATTACAAAGGCACCACCAGGTACTTTGAGAAGAAGCAGAACCCTGAGTGGAATGAGGTCTTTGCCTTCTCGAGGGATCGGTTGCAGGCATCTCTCCTTGAGGTCGTCGTCAAGGACAAGGATGTTGGAAAGGATGATTTCGTCGGCCTTGTGAGATTTGACCTCAATGACATCCCGACGAGGGTCCCGCCTGACAGCCCGCTGGCCCCCGAGTGGTACCGTATCGAGAACAAGAAAGGGGATAAGGTCAAAGGCGAGCTTATGCTTGCGGTGTGGATTGGTACTCAAGCGGATGAAGCCTTCCCCGATGCATGGCATTCTGACGCCACTGCTTCTATTGAGGGTTCAGTAGCCCACTTGCGTTCGAAGGTCTACCACTCTCCGCGTCTGTGGTATGTTCGCGTCAACGTCATCGAAGCACAAGATATCTTTGTTGCAGACAAGACCCGTTTCCCAGATGTGTACGTAAAGGTGCAGATTGGGGGGCAACTATTGAAGACGAGGACGGTTCAGGCCCGTACGATGAGCCCGCTTTGGAATGAGGACCTCCTCTTTGTAGCTGCTGAGCCATTTGAGGAGCACCTGATTCTCACGGTCGAGGACCGAGTGGGTCAGAACAAGGATGAAGTGATCGGACGGGCCATAATCCCCATCTCAAACATTGAGAAGCGTGCTGATGACCGCATTGTGAACACGCGCTGGTTCAATCTCGAGAAACCCGTGGCGGTCGATGTGGACCAGCTTAAGAAGGACAAGTTTTCCAGCCGTCTCCACCTCCGCGTCTGCCTTGATGGGGGCTATCATGTCCTCGACGAGTCCACGCACTACAGCAGTGACTTACGCCCAACAGCAAAGCAACTGTGGAAGCCCTCGATTGGGCTGCTTGAGCTCGGCGTCCTCAAAGCTGAGGGGCTCCACCCGATGAAGACACGGGATGGGAAAGGCACGTCGGACACGTACTGTGTGGCGAAGTATGGCCAGAAATGGGTGCGCACGAGAACGATCGTCAACAACCTGTCCCCCAGGTACAACGAGCAGTATACATGGGAGGTGTATGACCCCGCAACGGTCCTCACGATCGGGGTCTTTGACAACAGCCAATTCGCGGACAAGGATTCATCAAGCAACAAGGACATAAAGGTCGGGAAGGTGAGGATACGCCTTTCGACTCTTGAGACGGGGCGCGTGTACACCCACTCTTACCCGCTGCTGGTCCTGCACCCATCCGGTGTCAAGAAGATGGGCGAGGTCCACCTCGCGATACGCTTCTCGTGCACGTCGCTGGTGAACATGATGTACACCTACTCGCGCCCTCTGCTACCAAAGATGCATTATCTCCGCCCCTTGACAGTGATGCAGCTTGACATGCTACGCCACCAGGCGGTGAACATCGTCGCGGCCCGCCTGAGCCGGATGGAGCCACCACTGCGAAAGGAGGTGGTGGAGTACATGTGCGACGTCGACTCCCACCTGTGGAGCATGCGGAAGAGCAAGGCCAACTTCTTCCGCCTGATGTCGGTGTTCTCGGGGCTCTTCGCGGTCGGGAAGTGGTTCGGGGACGTGTGTGCGTGGAAGACCCCTGTCACGACCGTGCTCGTTCACGTGCTCTTCGTGATGCTTGTCTGCTTCCCCGAGCTGATCCTCCCAACGGTCTTCCTCTACATGTTCCTGATTGGCATCTGGAACTACCGGTACAGACCGAGGTACCCCCCACACATGAACACGAGGATATCGCACGCGGAGGCGGTCCACCCTGATGAACTTGACGAGGAGTTTGATACGTTCCCGACGGTTAGGAGCCCGGAGCTTGTGAGGATGAGGTATGACAGGCTGAGGAGCGTGGCGGGGCGAATACAGACGGTGGTCGGGGATGTGGCGACGCAGGGGGAGAGGTTGCAGGCGCTGCTGAGCTGGCGTGACCCCCGCGCGACGGCAATATTCGTGATATTCTGTTTGATCGCTGCATTGGTGCTGTACGTGACTCCTTTCCAGGTGATTGCAGCGATCACAGGGTTCTACGTCATGAGGCACCCCAGGTTCCGGCATAGGATGCCATCTGCTCCGATCAACTTCTTCAGGAGGCTCCCGGCGAGGACAGATAGTATGTTGTAGACAGTGGTGGTGGTGGTGGTGGTGGTGGTGGTGAGGGTTTTGAGTGTGGATTTTTATGGGTCAAGTTCTGGTATGGCCTGTGAATCTGTAGATGCTGAAACTTGAATACTTTAAATGTTTTCTTTAATTGCTTTAATGTATTATGTATGTTCTGTGGTCGTCTGCCCTATGTTTTGCTTTGTAGGGTTATTTATGGTGGTTGTGGAAGTAGTAGAGGGCACTGATCATCTCTGTTTTTACCACAACATGTGTTGCTATATGGGTAATTATTTAATGGAAATTATATTTATGTATTACTGTTTAGGAAGCCTATTAGGATGTGTGTTGTCTCTTCCATTTGCATTATTCATGATTGGGGTAATAATTTGCTTGACCAAATTTTGATGTATGGGAAACTGTTTCTAGGCATACGTATGCATGCATGTATGGGATGAGGGAGTTGGAAGGGAAATAAAAGAAGTGTATAAACATATCTAGTTAAGTTTTGGGCATCCAAAAACATCTAATTTATTTTTATACTATTTTAAATAACAAGTTTATTTTTATACTATTAAAATATCAATAATGATTTTTGAGTCTCAATTAGTAAACCCTATTTCAAATCCCATGAAGTGACAAGTTTGAATTTTTTATTTTATCCTCCTATCTAATTTCAGTGTTTTTTTTTCATAACTGCTCCCTTTAATCTGGAGGTGATTACAATTTAAGATATTCTTTTTATTTTTGAAACAATCAATTTAATTGAATGCAAATTTAGAATCCTTTTTAAATCTTCGTCATGCCATGGCTGTTGCCATCCTCTCGTCTTTCAGATGACATTCTGAAATGCTGATAAATGTTTGATTTAATCTGATTGTTCTCCATCATCTCGCTCCCCAAGGTATCACATTCTATCTCTTCTTATAACATTCTATCCCTAAGATATAAGGAGAACCTAGACCTCATCTTCAGAAGTTATCTATAAATAGTTTGTTGAAGTTGGTTGTTCGTTGGATGATGATTTTATACAGTAACCGTCAATTGATCTGGCAATCTTCCAAATCTTGCACCCTTATTTCTCCCTAACTATGCCTTAGCACGATTTACAATTTTTTTATTTGGATTGATATGTAGAAATGAAAACAAATTATTAAATTTAGTTTTGGTGGTGATGAGAGGAGAAGAGAAGAATTACTCGATTAATTTTTTTTTATTTGCGACCTAATTGTGGTGCGCGATCCATTCGAGTTAGGTATTTTCGATCTGAATAAAACATATTGATCTGATTTTACATTCATCTTTGAATCCTCATATATATTTTTTCAGGATCAGATTTAATTTAAATTCAGATACATGTCCACTGTATTTGGATTTTATATGCATTTTGTGTTTATGTACGATTTGTATAATCATTTTTATTGTTGTGTATGTGTATAATTATGCATATTGATCCATTCAGTATATTTTTAGCCTTGCATGATCATTATTCAACTGATTCAGATTCAAGATACACTTTTATCTAATGTAAAGTTGTCTAATTCAGATTCTAGATGCACGTGTATCTGAATAATTTATCCAGCCCAATTTGCTGTTTGCTATGTTTGTTCTGATGGATTTGATTAATGCGTATCTGAATAATATTTAATTATTTATATCATGTATATTTAAATATTTTTATTAATCATCTAAACAATTCCTTATTAGCATGTAAACCATAATTGTTTTAATTTATATGAATTTATGATGCATAACTATATCTTAATATTATATCTGAAATCTGTATCTGAAATTTTTTAGATATATGTGTATCTGAAAAAACTCATACAGGATTGTATCCAAATCTGTATATGTATCTGAAAAAAAAATATACTCATCTGTATCTGAAATTCTAATATATTCATCTGTATTTGTAGTTATATCTTAAAAAAATTGAGATAGAAGTCGGAGGAGGTGGAATATCCCAAATTGTAGATACAGGACTGTATCCATATTTAATCTCGAGGGCTTGAAAGGTAGTTGATCCACTTCTCATATGACAGAGGGTGACGAGAGAAATCAAAAGGTGGTGATGCCGGTCGTCGGACATGAGGAGGCCGGCTGGAATGAATTTTTGAAGTGGATGCCTTAGGAGTTAGGAGGATAAAAAAAAGAAATTTTTGAAAGAGGGAGTACTAGGAGGCGGTTATATAGTTCCAATTAATGAGAGATTTGTTTTTTAGGAGTGAAAAACTTAAATATTAAGGAATGATAATATTGTTTTTGCTCTTTTTACCTTTTAAAAAAATCAAACATAGAACCAACCAGGTAATGACACCTATTAGAGCTTTTTAATGGGGCTTAAATTTTGAGGCCAATGTAGCAAGACTCTTAATATATATATAAATTATGCATATTTACTATCCTAATTAAATTCCATACAAATTTTTATTAAAACCGTTATAGTTTAAGAGAAATGATCAAAGTACCCTTATTTTTTATTTTGCATATTTCATTTTACCAAATACAATATTTACAAAAATAATATGAAAATGATAAAAATAATCTAAAATCTACAAACATAAAAATTAAACATAAAAACTATTTATTAGTAAAGCCATAATAATTATTAATACTTACATGAATAGAAATAAAATAAAATTATTTTTGAGAAAAATTAATCACATATATTACAAAATAAAATATTTTTAAAAAAATCTAGATCCTGATTGAAAAAAAAGGGGTAAGGTTAAATGACTTATGATTGATTTGGAAAGAACAAGAGATTAATTAGGTTATTATGTTTAATTATTTACATTATGATAAAAATTATACTATGGTTATTTTTGTCATTTTTATTTATTGGTTAAGAACTAACTATAGTTAAGTTTAATTTTAATTAAAAAAGATGACAGAGGGACACATTTTTTTATTAAGAAAAATTCTAATAGTATAAAAATAAATATATTATTTGTGATGGTATAAAAATAAATAATATATTTTTCAATGGTGTACATAAAAAAAAAAAACCCTAAGTTTTATGTAAAAAAACTTATTTTAGACCAGAGTGTGCATATGTACTAAAATAACCTGATGACTTCCTATATCTTCTATTCTCATCAGTGAATGGTGTGGGACTGTGGGTGGGTGTTGAATGCTGTGAAGAGCAGGGTCTGGAGATCAAGTCTGAAAATCACTCTTGGTCAATTTTATAAATTATAATCAACACTCAATGAGCTTTGCCTCCAGAAGAAGTAAATCTAATGCCTCTATTTGATTATTCTACATGGAAGATCAACCGTCTAATTTAAAATGTCAGTCAGATACCAAGCTTTAGCTGACAGATTTTTTTATTTTTTTTACAAAGATACATGTAAGGCCCATACAAAGGCGACACTATCCCCTTTGAAAAAGGTTACACTCAATCACATTCATCAATCAAAAACTCAGACCTCACATGTTTTTATTTTTTATTAAATAGTAAACATCATCTAATGAGGTATATGCTTTGATAAAAAATGCATATCGTTTTATTTCGAGTTGAATGAACTCATTTTTAATGAGTATAAGAAAATAATTAATGTGGTATATGCAACATCTAACGAGGTATATGTTTCACTGGATTTTTAACATAGTATATAGAACTGTGTTTTAGACTGAGAAAAAAACTGAGTGTACCAGCACTCATCCCCTTTATACATAGTAAATCCAGAACAAACAATGGGCTTTTTTCCCTCTTGCTTGCTGCTTGGACTGAACCCAGAAGCTTTCAAAGGAAATCAATATCCTTCACCACTAGCTTAAAGTCGTAGGAGACCACTGACTAGAGGTGTAAAACAGGTCGTGCCGGCACGACACGTTAAGAAACAGGCACGGCACGGCACAACACGTTAACGGCATGGCATGTTAAGGTTTATGGGCTGTGTTGGGTCAGTTTTGTGGCACGTGGGCCATTTTCAGCATGACACGTTAATGAGCACGGCACGATAGGCATGGCATGGCCCGTCAAAGTTAACGGGCCGGCACGGAACGGCTCGCTAGCCTGTTAGCCCGCTTTCTAAATGGGCCAGACCAGCACGGCACGACCCATTTTACACCTCTACCACTGACAGAAGATTAGAAAGACAGCTTCATACAATCATTTATGCAGTCCAACATGCTTTAAATTTAAAAGAGAGATTTATTCTTACAATCTAATGGATACATGCTCATTTAGAATGAGTCAAAATCTAATGACAAAAAAATTAACTAGTTATGCACCCTAAACCAATCACAAAGGGTCTGTTTGGATAGAAGCATAAGCTATTATGAGAATTATACATATTTTAAGAATTGTTAATTTTATCAATGGAATAAGTGATTTTCTTTTTTGTTGTATTTTCAGTTATTCTCGTTTGGGAAACGTAATAATAAAGGTTGGAGTGTTTAGTTGATGAAAAATAAAATATGAACAAGATATAAAAAGTTCATTTGATACGTGGGCCCCATTGATATATAAGAGGTGATGACGGATGATTTAATTTGATAACATGTGATTTAAGAGGTGGGTCCCCTTATACCAGTGAAAGAATAACACAATTTTATTGGAGGTCTTGAAATACAAATACCAGTTTATTCTCATTTAATTATGCATAGCTATACCCTTTTATACCACTCACCCAAACAACCTTTTTACCTTTATCCTCCCTTATTCCACTCTTTATTCTCCCACCCATATGGGCCCAAAGAGAAAGTCATTTTATTATTTATTTTTGGTAAGAATATTATCAGTTTTGTAAATGACTCATCTTGTTTTTTATTAGATCATTTCCAACCCCCCACCCCCTTTAAAATGTGGCTACTATACCAAGTTTAAAGAACAGTAATAAATTCTCTGGCTCTTTCTGGTTCACATCCGAGGAATTGTGATTTTTATGCGAATTAGAATCATTAGATCAAAAGATAGAGTTAAAAAAAATGACACAATGAATGGCATCACGGCTGATGCTTCCATGGTAGTGTGAATACTGAAAAGTGAAAACGCACATTTTCGTCAACAAAACACTTGGCATATCCATCTATACGCGTCGCTCATTCTGAATACCACGTGGCACGCCCTCAGCCGTTCAAGCAGACACGCATCCTTCACATGCAAGGGTCCTTCGATAGCTTTATAAAGGCATCAACAGCTAACCATTGAAGGCCGACATATGCAGCGTCTGATATTTCGTTCTCCGAAAAATCTGAGGTTCTGCTCCTCTATCCCTTCCAATCCCAACCACCCAAATCGATTTTTAGTTCCTCCCGAGAAAACCCTTCTGTCAGATTCGATCATCTCTTCTTCTTCTTCCTTTAAAAGGGCCTCCTTTGGATCCCAACCAAAACCTCTGTTTCGTGCTCTGCGCTTCACATCTTCCATGGCGAGCAGCCAGTCTGAGAAGCCCCAATCCGTCCATGACTTCGTTGTCAAGGTTTGTGTTCTGTTGTGGGTCTCTATTTTTAATGAGGATCTGGGTATACATGATTTCTTTTCTTTTCTTTTGATGATTTGGTTATTTTATTGGATCAAGAGAATATTCATGTGTGTTTTTATGTTGGTCAGGATGTGAGAGGGAATGATGTTGATCTTAGCAAATATAAGGGAAAAGTTCTGCTGATTGTGAATGTTGCATCTGAGTGGTATGCAATCAATCAATCACACCCAAATTTCTTGGTTTTAATTTTTTTTTTTTTCATCTTTGATGTTTTAGTTGTACTAATCTCACTTGGCAATTATAGAAAGGAATTTTTGGTTGTACCAATTTGAACAAAAAACCTTCTGTTGTTGTTGCTCTTAAAACTAATAATGATCTTGATTTCATATTTGCAGTGGATTGACAAACTCAAATTATCCAGAGCTGACTCAGTTGTATGACAAGTACAAGAATCAAGGTCAGTGCTGCCCAAATCTTGTGGCTTTCTTCCATTTTTACTTGATTGCCTCGTTTAGTCTTTTGATTTATGAAAAAGTGGTTTATCTGTTGAAAAATGAACAAGCAAAATTAGTGTAGCGTGCCCATCCTGTATGAAGTTACATTTTCCTCCCACTGTTGTCCAGTTCATCTGCCATTTGTTATTCACAAGAGTTTATTCAGTTCAGCATCACAATGTTCATTGGTATAATTTATTGAACTCTCGGTGTTGCCCGTAGAACGCTGACATATCTTTGTAGTACTAGTGTAATTGTTGTGTATGAAGTTTTGGTATAGATTGGAAGTTAGTTTATTTCTCTTATCGCTTCATCCCTCTCTCTTGTCAGTAATACACAAGGTTTTCACCTTGATCCCACATCGTCTGGATCCTACTTCTTGCAGGCTTGAACCATGTATCTACTTCTCTATTGTAGCTTACCCCTTCAACCTTGCTTAACATACAGCAAAAGTTGGGAATTATGAAGCAAATACATATAAGGCTCTGACCCATAATTTTTGTTTGAAGCCCACCAATATTATTGCTAGAGTATTCAGTCACGAATATTTTACATAGATCCACCATTATTTAGAAGGTATTATTGAGATGAGTGGTTCCTGAGAATATCATCTTAATATAATTTGGAAGATTTTGATTACATCTTGACTGGAACTATATGGTAAATGAACGCATTTCTGAATTTCTTCATATTAGCTGTAATTCTCTTGATGTACTGATCTCCACTAGCCAATTAAAACCTGATCTTGAATCATAGTCTTCTTCTCCCATGAATATCATTTGAGTTTAGTTGTTGCCGCTCTGAATTGCTGTTGTTAACTTTAATTTGGGGGAGGTTGATTTCTTGGCCCATCACCTTTTTTTTTTTTTTTTTTGAGCTCTCACTAGTTATTCCTCAGTCTGATCCCTCCCCTCTTTAGGGGGGAAAAAGCTATTGAAATTTGACGTGTAATGTTCATGCAGATTTTGAAATACTGGCTTTCCCCTGCAACCAGTTTGGCCACCAGGAGCCAGGCAACAACGAGGAGATTGTGGAATTCGCTTGCACTCGCTTCAAAGCTGAGTTCCCCATCTTTGACAAGGTATCACTTGTGAACTTCTGCAATTACTCTTTCAGCCTTTATAATTTATGGATGGAGAATTTGTATTGATCTGCATGGTTTGTCATTTGGATTCATTGCTCACATTGATAAGTTCAGTATTGGTACTCAATACATTTTCTTGTTTCGGAGGCCAATTTATATGAAGCTAACCTTCAGCACCATGAAGGGTCAAGAGGGATACAAATCTTGTCTGAGACTTATGTATGTACTTTGGGCTGTTTATTGTTAGGTCGATGTGAATGGATCCACCGCCGCACCGATTTACAAGTACTTGAAATCGAGCAAGGGCGGCCTCTTCGGGGACAGCATTAAGTGGAACTTCTCCAAGTTCTTGGTTGACAAAGATGGCCATGTGGTCGATCGTTATGCGCCAACCACATCCCCTCTCAGCATCGAGGTAAAATACGTTCCTGAAATTGGAAGTTGATATGTGCACACAAGTTGTGATGCTGAAGATCCTTTACATGTGAAAACTTTTATGTGCCATTTGCAGAAGGACATCAAGAAGCTGCTGGGAGTTTCTGCATAATAGTTGGTGGAGCATCGCAACAAACTCTTCGAGTTGGTTTGACTATAATGAATAATGTCATGTACTGGATGTTGGACTTAACATTTCTTTCATGTTGTGTTGGTTGTCCTTTGGGAATGTGAGTTTTCTGTACATGAATTAAGCTATACCTGTTTTATATTGGATTGGGTGCTTCTGTTTCTTGCTTCATATGGATCCACATCAAGATATGTACATGAATATATGTCAGTGGTTGATCAGTTTGTGTGAATATCTAATGCTGTGGGTTGTGGGATGAGCAGCCGTTCACAAAAGAGCTTTGTTACACACGGTATTTTTTTTATAGCCCCAAAGTTGTCTATACTTTATTAGTCCCTTCCACTCAGAAAAATTTTAACATTTTGTGTAAGGGGAAAATTGATACAACCACTTTGAAAGTTAGTGAAATCGGTTTTATTTTCCGTAAAATTAAAAAATCACAATAGGGGTCTATGTTATTAAAAAAATATTATTATTTTAATCTTTAACTTCACTCCAATTAATCAAGTGTATGGTTAACTCTAACTACACATTACAAGTTATTAAATCCCTCATTCTTTATTTTTGAAAAATCGATATAGCTTCCTAGAAATTTATAAAAATTAGAAAAGGTCCCTATAAAATTGGTAAATATCCTCAGGTTCCTATCTTAGTAGCAATATTTATTTTCATCTCTATCTTAATCAAAATTAATCAGAATTGTGGTTGACTCTAACCATACATAACAAATTAATGTAATACCTTTTTAAAATTTGTTCAATAAATTATTGTAATACATTAACCAAATTTATTGTTGATTAGTATGGGTCCGCAGGATAATAATGATATGCCCAACTCCATTTACAAGGGCTAGAGAGTTTTATATACCGAGTTAATCGATGAGATCTATACAATTGGATATGTCATTTTCCTTTATATATACACCAAAACTCAATTATTGAGCCATTCCATCGTGATAATGATCCGCCCAACTCCATTTACAACTAGTTTGTATTTTTTAAGTGCATATTTATTTAATTAATAAAACACATGTTTCAATAAAAAATGATTTACATTATTCATAAATAAGTATATATATCAGGATATTTTGAAAACAATAATATCATAATAATTACTCATTAACATTAATAAACTTTAAAAAATCTTAACATATTCAATTAAAAAAAAACAAAAAATACCCACCATTATTGATAGAAGCCCCGCCGGTTTTTCTTTTTGAGTAAAAAATACAAATAGTGCCCAAAGAAATTTTTAACTAGAAGAATTAAAAAAAAAAAAAAAAAACAAAGAAGAACATACACCATAGAACTCTCTTTACAAAATACCCTACTCGATCTAAACAAAGAAAGAAAAATCAAACAATGTCGTGGGAATGCTGCGGTCAGATATCTTATCTACCGAGCGTCGTCCACAATCTCAAAGCTCTCTTTTGATCTTGTATTTTGTTTTCTTTTCTCTCTTCTCCTCTCATCCCACAAAATGACTACAATTTACCTCAAACAATATCATCGATTGCGATGGCAACGGCAGAGGCACGGCAAAGAGGGCAAGTCCGTGATTTTGTGAGCCAGGTGACGATGCAGTGATCATGGAACCAATGCCCACATATTGGAAGCACGCGGTACTGATCACCTATCTCCATATTTTCAAGGCAGATTGCGCATTCCAAGTCTTCCATCATCGTTGTCGTCATCGTCGATTCACAGCTGAAGAAGGAGACTGATATCCTTTCAAGTTCCATATTGGAAAGCCCATTCTCCATCACATTCACATTCACATTCACATTCGTCGCGTTAGGTTGCCTGCTAGCAGTGCTACCCAGCCATCTCGTCCTAAACGCCGCTGTACAACGTATCAACAACCACACCATTACTATTATCACCCCGCCTGCTGAGTAACATATTATTACAGTTAACCCTGCCCCCATGTTTTTTTTTTTTTTTTTTTATGGACACATGATGTTTATATGTCTCCCTCCCCCACTAAATATATAGATTAGTTTTTATGTAATCTTTGGATAGAGATTGAGTTTGTTAGAAAATCAAATTCCTATTACAAGGACATCCAGTTTTACAATAGTAATATTAGTTTCTATTTAATCTTTTGATAGAGGAAATAAGTCGGTTAGAAATCAAATTCATCCTATTATATGTACATATATTCATTACTTACTTATTATGGAGATAATGACTCGTTTTTTTTGTTTCCATATTTACTTTTTTATAAATTTAACAATTATTTATATCTTATTTATTTAAAATTTAAGATTTCAAATAAGATTTAAGTAAATCACATCAATATATAATTATTCAAAATTATAGATATTCACTAAGTCTGTCTCAATTGAATTAATAAAGATTTGTTATGCTATTTTTAATTAACATAAAAAATATAATTATATGACATACAAATTTATAATGACATACAAATGGAATGAGATTTCTGAGTGGTTTAATGTTCTATAAATATTTCATCTATATTATATTATTCATATTACTATTATAGCTAAATTTTAAACATTTAGGTTCACATGCATTTGGCACATGTACATAACTAGAATATGTATATGTGTGTGCCTTCATTGGATTTTTATATTATACTAGTGAAAATGTATTCGTGGGAGTTAATATTGTTTATTATCAATATATATCAATATTCTAAAAATCTTGCCCAGGCCTCGATTAATTCCCCATCTAGGCCTAGACGGGCCCAACCCGTAATACTTAGGCTCCGTTTGGCAAGACGTCCGGGGACATTGCATCGGCGAAAGCGGGGTGTAGCATGAGAATCGTTTTTTTGAGGCGTCGGGAGGCGAGTAAAAATTGGCTTGAAACATGGAATGAAGAAATCAAACGCGGAAACTTGTTTTTCCGTTTAGTTGGGCGCCGGCGTCCGCCACCACCAACGCAGGTGGGACGCGGATCCAAACGGAGCCTTTTACACCCCGTTTGGGTAACAGATTAAGCCGAATAAGGGTGGTATAAGGGTAGTATAAGAATAGATAGGGAAAATAGTTGTTTGTTTGCAGAGTATAACTTGATATTACTGAGCCAGTTTAAACGAGTATAAGAGAGTATAACAATTCTAAGGAACCCCTAAGATAAGCTATACTCAGTTTATCTATTCCCATGAGCCCACATATCAAATCAACTTTTTACACTTTATCACATCAAATCACCTATTAACACCTCTTATACATCAAAGGACCCACATGTCAAATCAACTTTTTTATATTTTATTATTTATTAACCAAACAACTCAACATTTATTTTTACGTTTTCTAATGAGAATAATACAAAAACAACCAAACAGAAAATCTCTTATTTATGTAGAATTGTTATCTATGTTGGTATAGTTATCTATTCAGAATAACTCAATTCCTCAATCCAAACGAGGGGTTAGTGTTTAACTACTTTTCTGATAAGATATTAAGTTATTTTATATATTATATATATTTATTAATTAATTTTTTATGTTATCTCTATTATAATTATATTAATAATATTATGATAAAATTACGAGATGTTGAACAAAAAAAGGATTTCCAGTATATATTATCCAAAAGAATTGTTCACTCGATGTCTGTGTATGATCTTCGATGACCTGATAAACAAAAAAACAAAAGGTCAGAAATAGTAAATCATATATATTCAATGATATTATCTAACCACTAATGCATTTGCAAACACAATCACATATTGGTTATGTTTGTTACCGTTTAAATTTACAAATTATAAACTATTACTAATAAATTATAGATTTTAACTTTTGTTTATTGTATCTGTTGAAATGATAATAAGCATTTGTGGGTGTTTATTAGATTAAATTGTAAAATAGCTTTTTTATATGTGATTGTCAAAAATATGTCTTTAAAATGTAAAAGTTAAATTTAATTTCTGTTTGATAAAAGATGTGATTTTATTTATAAAATTAGTTTTACGAATATTTGAAAAGCAAATTAATATAACATAAATAAAGTTCAGATTCACTCAAATATTTTTCAACACATTCAATAGGTGATTATGATCGATGTCGCACTCATCCTCTGTTAACATTAAATAATATGTAAAAATAAATAAAATCATGGTTTCACATTAATTTAAAAATTATAACTTGAGAGATAAAAACATAGAACTTGATTTCTATTCTCTATTAATAAAAACATAACTGAAATATTCTAGCTACAATACATATTTTATCAAAAAAAAAAAAAAAAACTACAATCTAAGCATCGCAACTGCCTCTTCTAGTAGTAATGGTTAGACTATAATGAATAATGTCATGTACTGGATGTTGGGCGTAACATTTCTTTCATGTTGTGTTGGTTGTCCTTTGGGAATGTGAGTTTTCTGTACATGAATTAAGCTATACATGGTTTGTATTGGATTGGGTGCTTCTGATTCTTGCTTCATATGTATCCACATCAAGATATGTACATAAACATATGTCGATGGTTGATCAATTTGTGTATGAGAGCACGCGTTCACAATATATTACAGTCCTTGCATACTTTTTCTGGTAGAAAAGCTTCAGAGAAGCTACAAGTCCCTGCATAACATACACATACAACAACATTGGACCTTATAGGAGGCCGACAACTTACTGGGCTACAGCCCATCAAAACAAGCTCAATTGGGCTTGTTTGACCACTTTTTTTTTATATTAGATAAAACATGTGAATATAAACAAATCATTGGGTTATATATTCATTCTTAAAAAAAAAAAAAACACATGTTTCGAAACTGCTCGAATAATTGTTCCTAATTTAATATCTTTAGCTCTAGAGGGGGAAGGGGAACACTAGTTGGAAGGATATTATCTTTAGCACTGGTTTTTTTTCTTCCGATGACACAATTTATGTACACGTCATAAAAGAAATGATTAGTAATATGTTTTGGGAGTATCTAATGAGGAAACGAGGCATCCTAATCAGATATTTTTATCCAACTTGTATAGGATTTGGATTAGAATTAGATTCGGGTCTATCCCATAAGTAGGTGTAATAGGTTGGTATCCCCTTGTAAAAATCACAGTGCCCAAGTTCTTTCGGTTATTTAGTATAAGAAATCAATGTATGCATGTTATTAAATTCTAAATCCTGTTTTTCATTATTCAAATAATTTGTATATCTTAAAATGATAAGATCCGATGGTCACTGAAATGTTGAACGAATTAAATTGTGCAACACGACTGTTGAATCTAACTTAATCCCAGAGCATAAACTGGATTTTTCATGGTGAAACCGAAATGAAAATCCTAACAGTATTTTTTTTTGTCAGTGGTCTATAAAAGAGGTGCCACCAACTTTTGTATATGATGACTTTGGAATTCAATAAAATATATTCTTCCATTGGGCTTTTATCATTCTGGATTCAAGAATGTTTCGTGGATTCTAGGTCCATCATAGATCAAATATCTTCTATGGTGTCGTGTGATATAGAGTCAGTTATGTGTTAATTAACCTAACCCAAAAGTATTTTTGATGGATTAAATATCCGTTGATACACTCAATCATTTTTTTTTACAATCTTATTCATTTATCATCTCAGTTTTCCTCTAAACAATATGATACGAGATCTATATAAATATCTGCTGCAGGATATATATATTTAATAAAATTTTTTTATAAAGTATGCATTTGTGATCAGTTTATGTGACGGCACGTGTGTGCAGGGAAGAACAGAGAAAGGATTCGTTTGTTTGATTTGAGGGGGGTCGATACATCTTCTGCTGAAAGGGTGTTGTCGTGGTCTCACACAGATCTTTTTCCTTTTGTTGCTCTGCGTTTTTCTTCAACCATGGCGAGCCAGTCTGAGAATGCCCCTCAGTCCGTCCACTTCTTCACTGTCAAGGTCCCTCTGCCACCCCTTTCGGAATTGTTTCTCCAAACCTCCTTTTTTTTGGACTTTAATTGGGATTTCTGATTTGGGTCTTTTTTGATGATCTGGGTATATGAGATTTTGATCACTGGAATACTTCTAGTGTAGTTTTTTGAGTGGTTTTTGTGTTTTATCCTCTCTTTTTTTTTCTGTATTTTAGAAGATGGGTTTGTTCAAAAGATCAAACTTTGGTTTTGGGGTTTTAGTCTAAATGATGTGAGAAGAAGCCCAGAGTTCCTATGATGATTTTTGTGGTTTGGGTTGGTGAAATTTTACTTCTTGGGTTGTGTCTCTTTGATCTTTCATGATCAATTTGAGATTTTTTTTCTTTTCCTTGTGATGATTTTTGTGATTTGGACTTCTCTAATATAACTGTTTTTTAATTGTGCTGTTGAAGTCATATTTGATTGGAAAAGGAAATCCTTTTATATGCTTGTATGCTGTTGCAGGATGCAAAGGGGGATGATGTTGATCTCAGCAAATATAAGGGAAAGGTTTTGCTGATTGTAAATGTTGCATCTAAGTGGTATGTATATATTCATTTTCACATCTCTTTGAAACAGATCTTTGGTATTCTTTCAAGTTTTCAATTTATACTGATCTCAAAGAAATCCAATTTATAATTCAGATTAAACTCTGTTTTATGGGTTAAACTTTGGCAGTGGGCTGACTAAGACAAATTATACGGAGCTTACTGAACTCTATGACAAGTACAAGACTCAAGGTCAGTGCACTCCCTTCTGTTTGGCTGAATTTATTGTAGTTTCAGCTTCTACACATATAGTTCATTGCCTCAATATGTCTATGGAATGAACTCTGTTACACTCGCCCATTTCACAACCCCATATACCTCGTCACCATCATACACTCATTGTAACGAGGTATATACCTCATTAGAAATTTTTTAGATGAGTCCATACAATTCATTGAAGTATATATTTCTTTTTTTTTTTATTAAAGTAGATACTTCATTAGATGAGCTATATTATTTATTAAAAAAATCAAAATTGGTGTGGACTATATTTGGGCTGGAAACGATGCTCAGTCTAACATTTTCCTTATAAATTGTAGAAGAGCGCTGATACACTCGGTCCGTTTTGTAGCCCGTTTTGCAGCCTATACACTATGATAACGTAGTATATACTAAGCTATCATAGTGTACGAGGTTCTCCATCAGCCACTCAATTTCTACCATTGGTGTTAGCTTTTAAATTTCTACGATTACTAATTCCTCTGAGATTTTACATTATCTGTCAGTGCCCACCTGTTGAATATATTCTTCATGGTGTACAAGGATGTTTAACTTTTACGATTACTATGACTATTTTCATTCAGGTACGGATTTGCCAAATGTATATTATTACGCATAGAAAAGCTTCCAATTTTGTAAATGGCTACAAATGATATGAGTGGTTTCTAAGAATATCATGTCTGAATAATCGAGACAACCCACTTGCATCATTAATTGTGGTTGAGTGTAGCCCCCTTTTTTTTTTTTTTGAAATACCCAAAACTCAATAAAACTGCTCTTATCTTTTTTTATTTATTTATTTTAACTTATATTATCAAATTTTAGTAGTTTTCACTTTGAAATCCTGATGCGTCTGTATCTTGACATGTTACGTTCATGCAGGTCTTGAAATACTGGCTTTTCCTTGCAACCAGTTTGGTGAGGAGGAACCAGGCAGCAATGAGGAAATCATGGAATTTGCTTGCACCCGTTTCAAAGCTGAGTTTCCCATCTTTAACAAGGTATTTGACATTGGAGTGATGCTGAATATTTCAAATCATCTTCAAGAATCTAGAATTGATTGATAATCTATAATTGGTCTTCATTAGTTAGCACCCATAAAGAAAATGGTTCCCAAATTCATGCTTTTCTAGAGCCTTTCTTTTCATTTCTTTGTTTTCTGCTCATGACTGAGTGCATTCACAAAATTTTCTGGGCAGGCATTTCAACTGGAGATTTTCTGATTGCAGAAACCATTTTATTAGAATCTTAGAAGGCCAAGTAATTTAGCCTCCTGAACCATGCAACCAACTGCATAACTTGTGGTTGTATCTGAACCTGTTAGTCTAATGTATGGCATGCGAATGGTTGTTAGGTCGATGTGAACGGAGACAATGCTGCACCGATTTACAAGTTTCTGAAATCAAGCAAAGGTGGCATATTCGGCGACAGCATCAAGTGGAACTTCTCCAAGTTCTTGGTCGACAAAGATGGTCACGTGGTGGATCGCTATGCTCCAACCACATCCCCACACAGCATCGAAGTAAGTGAACAACATTAGATCAAGTTATATAAATTTCATGCTGTCATAAGCCCACAAGTCGAAGATCTGACTGTCGGAACTTACCTGTGCCTTTTGCAGAAAGATATCAAGAAACTGCTGGAAGTTGCTGCTTAAAGTTCCCTGAGCCTTTGCAAGCTGAAACTTTATGAGTAAGAATAATGTCGTGTAATGTGTTGGTAGAACATCATGTGGGATTGTCTTAATTAATCTATCATATGGGATTTCTGTTATTTGGCTTTTTTATGAAGTAAATAATGGTTGGCTCTCTGTTGTTTGATTTTTATGATGTGAACAATGGTTCTTTATTTATTTATTGGGAAAAATTCATATAACCGCTTGTAAACTGAATGAAATTCATATAGCCCCCTGACTTTTCCTAAAATCCATATAAACCTCTAAAAACATCTAGTAAATTCAAAAAAAACCCTGAATAAAATTTATGTTAATAGATGATGAATATTTTGTAAATATTATGTTTGGTTAATCCTGGTGGAAAACAGTATACAAAAAAAAAAACCCTACAATGTGTTAAAAATGTGTAAAATATTCTATAAATGACGATTTTATCCCTTCATATAGAGTTTTATAATATATCCAGAGAGGGTAAAATTGTCATTTTTATAAGATTTTTTACATTTTTAACACATTGTAGTGGTATTTTTTAGTATATTGGGTTTTCAATCAAGGTTAACCAAATGAAATATTTGTAAAATATTTATCATCTATTCATGAAAATTTTATTCAGGGGGTTATTTGGATTTACTAGGTGTTTTCATAGGGTTATATGGATTTTAAGAAAAGTCAGGGGGTTATATGGATTTTAGTCAGATTTCATAGGGTTAACCCTGATAGAAAACACAGTATACCAAAAAAAGCCCTATAATGCGTTAAAAATGCAAAAAATCTTATGTAAATGACGAATTTACCTTTCCAGATAGAGTTTTATAATATATTCAGAGATGATAAAATCGTTATTTTCATAGGAATTTTTGCATTTTTAACACATTATAGGGTTTTTTTTAGTATATTGTTTTTTCAATCAAGGTTAACCAAATAAAATATCAGTGCTGCTACCCAGGCCCCAAAAATTAGGCTCCATTGTTGAGCCCCAATAGGTGGCATAATCCTATTGGTCCAATGTTTAACTTTTTCTAACCACCAAAAGGCCAATTACACAACTACCCTTATCATTAATATCCTCATTAAAATCGTAACCGAATCCCACAAATTGGGGCACTAATTCCTCTCCCCAAAGTAACCGAATTCCACAAATGGGGGCACCATTAATTCCTCTCCCCAATAAAATTTGAATTTTAGGGTTCCGATTTGTGCAAAGCCATATGAATGAAAAAAAAAGAAAAAAAATTAGGCGATCAAGATTTCAATCCATCTGATTCTCATTCCCCAAAAACCGTTAACAATGGCAAATAAAAAAGGATAAATTTCTTCTGCCAATCGAAACTTAACTGTCATTTTGTATTTGTTTTTTTTTTTTTTGACAAAAAAAAAAAAACAGGTCATTTGTATCTGATAAAAAAGTCACATTTTTTTTTTTTTTGCACTTCTTGCAAATGTGGAATCCAATCAAGAAACTGTCTCAGTTGTGAAATTTTTCCTTCCGTGCATCTGAATTTCTTCCGTTAATACCGTGTATCTGAAATTCGACAGTGTATCTAGATTAATTTTTTGCACTTCTTGCAAATGTGAAATCCAATCAAGAAACTGTCTCAGTTGTTGAATTTTCCCTTCTGTGCATCTGAATTTCTTCTGTTAATACTGTGTATCTGAAATTCGACAGTGTATCTTGATTTGGGAAATCACAAATGTTTTATGTTTTCCTGTGCACACCATTCATATTCTGCTTCGAATGATGCAATTAGCCTGTAATGTCAGATACTTGTATCTGAAAATCATGGTACTGTGCAATGGTTTATTATCACACATTAAAAATTTATGTATCTTAAAAAAAAAATTTCCTTCCGTGCATCTGAATTTCTTCCGTTAATACTGTGTATCTGAAATTCGACAGTGTATCTTGATTTGGGAAATCACAAATTTGACATTCTATAAAATGTTTTCCTGTGCACACCATTCATATTCTGCATCCAATGATGCAATTAACCTGTAATATCAGATACTTGTATAATGAAAATCATTACTGTGCAATGGTTTATTATCACACATTAAGATTTATGTATCTTAAAAAAAATTTAATTTTAATTTAAATCCATTTGGTGTATCTGAAAAATATAACTGTATTTGTTAAATAATACAAATGGTAAAAAAATTTGTTCTGCACATGCTACTATCTCGTCCACATTTTGCTGATCAGCCAAATCAATCACTTCTTTTAGTAAACTGGTTTCCATTTCACATGAATCGTAGATGTCTTCCAAATAATTTGATTCTTCAAATGTGTCATCCATATAATCCTCCTCACTGCCTGTTGAAAAATAGAAAAGAAGTCACATGTTATAAAATTAAAATTAAGATACAGTGCTGTATCTTAAAACCAATACAAACCATATGGATTTTGAATTACCGGACATGTTATTTAGCAGTACATATTTTCAAATAAAGTCCTTCAAACCTTTATATGTATATACGTATATGACAATTAGCAATTAAATATTGATCAAGTACACATTAATCAATTCCATAGAAATAAAATGTCAAAAATTCATTTTAAGATACACTGCTGTATCTTAAAACCAAACAAAAACCATGTGGATTTTGAATTACCAAACATGTTAATTCCTTTGGTAAACTGGTTTCCATTTCACATGAATCGTAGATGTCTTCCAAATAATTTGATTCTTCAAATGTGTCATCCATATAATCCTCCTCACTGCCTATTGAAAAATAGAAAAGAAGTCACATGTTATAAAATTAAAATTAAGATACAGTGATGTATCTTAAAACCAATACAAACCATATGGATTTTGAATTACCGGACATGTTATTTAGCAGTACATATTTTCAAATAAAGTCCTTCAAACCTTTATATGTATATACGTATATGACAATTAGCAATTAAATATTGATCAAGTACACATTAATCAATTCCATAGAAATAAATGTCAAAAATTCATTTTAAGATACAGTGCTGTATCTTAAAACCAAACAAAAACCATGTGGATTTTGAATTACCAAACATGTTAATTCCTTTGGTAAACTGGTTTCCATTTCACATGAATCGTAGATGTCTTCCAAATAATTTGATTCTTCAAATGTGTCATCCATATAATCCTCCTCACTGCCTGTTGAAAAATAGAAAAGAAGTCACATGTTATAAAATTAAAATTAAGATACAGTGCTGTATCTTCAAAACCAATACAAACCATATGGATTTTGAATTACCGGACATGTTATTTAGCAGTACATATTTTCAAATAAAGTCCTTCAAACCTTTATATGTATATACGTATATGACAATTAGCAATTAAATATTGATCAAGTACACATTAATCAATTCCATAGAAATAAAATATCAAAAATTCATTTTAAGATACAGTGCTGTATCTTAAAACCAAACAAAAACCATGTGGATTTTGAATTACCAAACATGTTAATTCCTTTGGTAAACTGGTTTCCATTTCACATGAATCGTAGATGTCTTCCAAATAATTTGATTCTTCAAATGTGTCATCCATATAATCCTCCTCACTGCCTGTTGAAAAATAGAAAAGAAGTCATATGTTATAAAATTAAAATTAAGATACAGTGCTGTATCTTAAAACCAATACAAACCATATGGATTTTGAATTACCGGACATGTTATTTAGCAGTACATATTTTCAAATAAAGTCCTTCAAACCTTTATATGTATATACGTATATGACAATTAGCAATTAAATATTAATCAAGTACACATTAATCAATTCCATAGAAATAAAATGTCAAAAATTCATTTTAAGATACAGTGCTGTATCTTAAAACCAAACAAAAACCATGTGGATTTTGAATTACCAAACATGTTAATTCCTTTGGTAAACTGGTTTCCATTTCACATGAATCGTAGATGTCTTCCAAATAATTTGATTCTTCAAATGTGTCATCCATATAATCCTCCTCACTGTCTGTTGAAAAATAGAAAAGAAGTCACATGTTATAAAATTAAAATTAAGATACAGTGCTGTATCTTAAAACCAATACAAACCATATGGATTTTGAATTACCGGACATGTTATTTAGCAGTACATATTTTCAAATAAAGTCCTTCAAACCTTTATATGTATATACGTATATGACAATTAGCAATTAAATATTAATCAAGTACACATTAATCAATTCCATAGAAATAAAATGTCAAAAATTCATTTTAAGATACAGTGCTGTATCTTAAAACCAAACAAAAACCATGTGGATTTTGAATTACCAAACATGTTAATTCCTTTGGTAAACTGGTTTCCATTTCACATGAATCGTAGATGTCTTCCAAATAATTTGATTCTTCAAATGTGTCATCCATATAATCCTCCTCACTGTCTGTTGAAAAATAGAAAAGAAGTCACATGTTATAAAATTAAAATTAAGATACAGTGCTGTATCTTAAAACCAATACAAACCATATGGATTTTGAATTACCGGACATGTTATTTAGCAGTACATATTTTCAAATAAAGTCCTTCAAACCTTTATATGTATATACGTATATGACAATTAGCAATTAAATATTGATCAAGTACACATTAATCAATTCCATAGAAACAAAATGTCAAAAATTCATTTTAAGATACAGTGCTGTATCTTAAAATCAAACAAAAACCATGTGGATTTTGAATTACCAAACAAGTTAATTAGCAGTACATATACTTTAAAAAAAGTCTTTGAAGCCTTTATATATATATATATATATATGTATGACAATTAGCAATTAAATATGAATCAGATAAACATTAATCAATTCCATAGAGAAATAAAATGTCAAACTTCAAATTGTGCTTGAAAATAAAATCAAGATACACATGTATCTGGAAATGAACCGTGCAATTCAAATAACCTCCACAGATCCAACTGAAAAAAAAAATTGATTTCGATGTTTGTTTTCACTTCCACCATTAAATCTAGATCTAAAATAAATGTAAAGAACAGTTAAAAAATCAGATCAATGTGAATTATTCAGATCTAAAACAGTCTAACATGAATGGATCGCCATTGTTTCCACCACAACCGTGTAAAAAACTTATAGTCTCAACCGATCAAAATAAAAAAAAAATTACGATGCTTGTTTTTATTTTCACAAATAAAACTGGATCTAAAAAGTCTAAATCGTCAATTTTTGGGGGTTCCGATTGACCTAACCTGAATGTTTGCACCACAAACAGATCGCACAAAACAAAGACGAGTTTCCTTTTTGTCTTCTCTTCTCCGCCGATCATATATGAATTTGATGTTTGATTTTTGTTTTCGTTACGAGAGAACAATCGGAAAAATAAAAAAACTCGTTGTGAGAGAGAAGGGATTTCCAAATCGTAACTAACCCCATAATTATCGGACCGGTTATGGAATCTTCATTTACGGAAATCAATGAAGAGCTTGATTGTGAGGGGGGTAATATAGGAAATTCACACTTGCCACCTCATGGGGCTTAGTATGGGGTCTACCAATTGGGGCCCAAGAATCATTATTCAATAAAATATTCACAAAATATTCATAATCTATTAATAAAAAATTTCTTCAGGGGGTTATTTGGATTTACTAGATGTTTTCAGGGGATTATATGAATTTTAAAAAAAATTAGAGGGTCATATATATTTCAATCAGATTTATGGGGCTGCATGGATTTTTTCCTTATAAAAAGTGAAGCATATGCTTCAATGAATTGCATAGATGCATTTATAGATTGAAAGGAAAAATCCATATAACCCCCTGTAATCTTCCTTATATCCATATAACCCCCTGTAATCTCAATATATCCATATAACCCCCTATAAACACACCATAAATGCAAATAACCCCCCGCGGTTAAATTTTTTTAACAGAATTGGAATATTTCGAACATATTGCGTTATCTAAACCATGATTAACAAATATATATTCTTTTAACCCCCGAAAAATGGTCAATACTTAAAAATAAACCCTCATATTTCTAATTTTACACTCTTTTAGGATTTTTTTTTTAGAAGTATTGGCTGCTTTCAGAGGGTTAAAAAAATACATATTTATTAACCATAGTTTAAATAACGCAATATGTCGGAAATATTCCAATTCTGTTAAAAAAATTTAACCGCGGGGGGTTATTTGCATTTATGGTGTGTTTACAGGGGGTTATATGGATATCAGGAAGATTATAGGGGGTTATATGGATTTTTTCCTTATAGAAAATGTAAAAAATTTTTTTCAAAGCATATGCCTTGTTAACATGAGCATATGCATTGACAAATTTCTATCGACGCATATATGATTGAAATTGGGACTGAAAATAGATCTGGGTGTAACAGCGCCCGTAAATGTTTGATGCTCTTGGAATAGTGTTGTGAAGATGGACTTGGTATCACGTCATGAAATTTTAGCCCAAATATGATTTCCCATTGGTAGCTGATACACTCCCACCAGCCCCATTTGCAGCTGGTTGTATTGGACGTCTAACTTAGTATATATTCTATTATAAAAATGTTAAAAAAATATACATTGTATATATATCTTTTTTTATTAGCTAATTATATATTTCAAAGTAAAATTAAAATATGTGCATACTACAAATAAGATTGCAAAATGGGATTGAATGTGCAACTTTGCATGTAGTCATCACACATTTAGTGCATAATTTATGCAGCGAAACATGTATTTTCATAAAACTAAAGAACAAATACTTTACTTAATTATATGTATCCATTTACACAAAAGCAATAAAGAATGTAATGTATGCTTACACAAAAAATTTTAAAAAAAATAGATGGAACATGTATCCAATTAATAAAATGAGCTAAAAAAAAAATACATTTTTTTATCCTCATAAAATATATATCTCATCAACAAAACTAGAGGGCATGTGAAACAACACCCTACAAAATACTCATAACTAACAACATAATATTCAAGGTGTATTGATATACTTATCTGACCACTTATACACTATGATATCACATTGCATATTATTGATATCACAACATATTATTCAAAAGTATTCTCAACTACCTATACATTACACTAGCATTAAATTTAAA
Source organism: Acorus gramineus (assembly GCA_030737835.1). Classification (NCBI taxonomy): domain Eukaryota; kingdom Viridiplantae; phylum Streptophyta; class Magnoliopsida; order Acorales; family Acoraceae; genus Acorus; species Acorus gramineus. The sequence goes on from CM060857.1 coordinate 12,263,373, forward strand.
TTTTTACTTACCACAAAAATAAAAAATAAAAGTAAAATAATTTTTCAAAGAAAATATATATTTTTTATGTATACTTCACTTTTTATAACAATATTTTACTTCAATAAATAAGTGTATAATGTTTTTTTAAAAAAGAAGAAAATCAGAAGGCACAGACAGAGATGAGCTCTAAACAGGGTTAGATATATCATTAGTTCATTTTCCTATATATCAGCAACACATTGGTCCGGCTAACCAAACCAATTGGGTCACCAAAAAGCACTGCAAATAATAAAACACTTCTAAACATAGTTCAAAGAGTTACAAATAACCAAAAGAATTAAACAAAGACAAGACTATTTGATCCATTGGTGCATCCGTGCATGGCACTGGGAATGCTAAACCTGCAGCTCTGAGACTCAAATTAGAACATCAGTTCCAGCAAAAATCAAGAAAAAAAAATGACAACCAAAGTGAACTTGAGCAACCGATACAATAACATTGTGAGCACTTTAGGAACTACAAATGACCAAATTTTTTACAAGTATATGTTAGTACAAAATGTGATCACCAATATACTGAATATCATGCTGATCTCCCCCGGTCCGCCATCTTCCATAATTTACACACCCATACCTCCGCACGCAAACAATCATCCACGCATCAGATCAATATCCATATGAGCATTCCTCATGTCCATCTGCCTTGAGCCCGGCCACCCGCCCATCATCGATGTCGGAGTAAGATTTTGAGTAGGCGGCATGCTGGAGGGGGTGGTGGTTCTATCACTTGTTGGTTGGTCAGATTCAGCACCTGATTCTGGGCCAATCTTGCCTTTGTTCTTCGCTTTGGAACCACTGTAAATAAAGCTCCCAACAATCACCTGCAATAAGCAAGTCAATGTCATGTCACATGCAATGTTATGATTCCATCACATATAGCAATTGTCACATGCAATATTTTCATTCCATCATATATAGCAATTGATGGTACTAAATGGTTCAAAATGGAATTTTTAAAGTAAAAACAAAATAATCTAGGCTCGTAATGATAACCTGGACTTGGCTTGCGGCAATGAGCATTCCACCGACTCCACCACCAATCACCCGACCATCAGGACTAGACAAAGAAACACTAAGGCCACCGGTTCGATTGCGAGATCCAGTGTTATCAGTGAGCAAGTAAGAACCAGATAAGCAGAGTATTTCAAAACGTCCCTGCAAAATCCAACAAGCACAAACATAACTAAAACAGTAAAGAAAAAAAAACATACTTAGATCTCAGTTTCTTATAAAAGTGCGCAGACCAACATGTAATACCAAGCGAGTTCAGGTTCATAGTCCATCTCATAATAAGTGTGTGTGTGTGAGAGAGAGAGAGAGAGTAGAATTGATAGCATATTTATTGAACTGAACAATTTGAAGGTATTTATTGGTCTACTTCCTTCTCCAACAAGGATTACAACATGAAAGAAACCGGTACCACAAAAAAAACGTAAGACTTGACCAGTAAAATATTGAAAACCATATGCAAGTTAAATCTTTTAATGGTGGACCAAGAGAATGAACAATACAAGATGAGGAAAAATTGCCCAGGGAAAAAGGTAGAATAACACTGCTCAAAATTTCCTGGCAAACCTATGGACATCCTTTCATCTTTCACATGACCAATGAAGCAATATATCCTCCATAGTGTAGACTGGATTGCCAGTTGTAATATCATTGCCTTACATGTCACACCCATTAAAGAATAATTAAATCATGTTATTAAAATAAAGTGGTCATCCAAAAGGATTCTGATAATAAGGTGTCCCTTCATCGTGAGCCCAAACAGGGTGGCTCTTCAAATAAAGAGTGTGGGTTCACTCCCCATAGGTCTCAGGTTCAATTCTCCGAAGCTTATATGCTATATAAATTTTGTGGGCTATATTGTGCACTCAGGCTTTCCCAGCTCTTGTTGGGGTTTCTCACTACACCACAAAACATGTTCCTTCATCAATACATTTGGGTGGCTCTATAATTATTCTCATTCCACCCCCACCTTCACTTTTCATTTTTTTAGCATGTTATTTCCCATATTTCATTATCATGTTATAAGTACTTCAACAGGCAATTGTGCTTCATAATACATCCCATGTCTCGGATTATAAGTTCTATTATTATGTTTAGACGTTTGTCACTTAAGAAATTCCGCTGTTCACTAAAAAAAAAAAAAAGCACATTTGGAATTATTTTCTTTAAGAAAAGCATTTATAAATATGAAAAGTCTTCAAGCAAATATCAAATAGTAACCAATTTTCTAGCTTTAGAGAATAAGGTAGATGTTATATTATATTAGCAGCCAACTGAATTACAGTAAGCAGATACCAAATAGTATTTAATTTTCTAGCTTTACAGAATAGGGTGGATGCTATATGAGCAGCCAACTGAATTACAGCACTGCCAACATTTATAAATTTATTAACCACAGAAAAACATGTAGCATGATAGCCAGGTGCATACTCAAACAGAAGCATGTGATTCAATTTTCAATTATGTCCTGGGAATTTTTTTAATAAGCATGCACTGACAAAAGGATATTAGTGAAACGTACACAAAATTTATCAAGACAAAATCCAACGTCAGCACACATTTGGAAAGAACCTCCCAAGAAAAACAAAACATTTACAGCTACCAATGCTTCAAATTTTGGAAATTGTTGAAACCTCGTAAGTTACAGTACCACCAGAAGTGGCAGGTTGACGAAGTGTCACTGTAGACACAGCACCATTGGCTGAAAGGATGCAAACCGCCCGAGGCCCCTGTTGTGAGAAAGCCAATATCTTTGTAGAAATGTCCTGTACAAATACATGGGTATATATGTTTCAAAGGCATTCATTAAGCAAATGGCCAAAAAACTCATCACCTCAGTGCAATGAAATATCTACATGAACCTTATCATCTAAGATGTATAAAGCCATAAAGGAAATATTAGTACTGCCATTAAGAATGTTTTAATCTGTGTATAAGCCTCAAAAATCAATAACCAGGAGAGCAGACAAAATAAATGAATATGTTATAGTAATGACAAGACATATATATCCATACACTAGCAAAAACTCATCACCTCAGTGCAATGAAATAAATATCATTATCTAAGAATTGGATGCTTTAATATCTGTATAAACCTCAAATTTTAATAACCAAGAGAACTTACAAAGTAAATGCATACGTATTTCAGCAATGCCTGGAAAATACATGACACTGGAGAATCCCTTTATGGATTCACCATCTACAAATTAAACAAGCAAGGGATATAGATACTGGGAGAAAAGAAAATGGCATTTCAAATATCCATGTTCATCACCCACAATGTCCATGTTGGTCATCCCATTTCAAACGAACACATATATTCTTCAAATCTCAAAGAAGTTGCACAAGCACAATAAAGTATGAAACCCCACAACAATAATCTAGATTGACATAGTGCCAAATGACATCAAACAACAAAGTCTACAATGCCAAAATACCTCGCCGATAGAAATTGTGATTACATGGGGAGTGAAGCCCACCCCGGCGGAGCCAATCATCCATTCACCTGGCAAGCATTAAAGATATTTCGAGACATGTAAATTGAATCATATACTAAAATTGTCCAAAGCACAAGAAACATACAGTGATCAAGAAAACTCACCAACCGCCGCCAGCTGCTGCTTCCGCCCAGTCCCAGGCGGCCGGCCTCTACCCCGCTTGGGTGTTGTGGAGGCCGGCCCCGACATCGAAACTGACCCTGACCCAGGCCCAAGCCCAGGCGCAGGCGACGACATGGGGGACAAAGCCAGTGCAACCGTGCCATCGGGCCCGTACTTCCTAGGCCTCCCTCTCTTCCTCTTCACCGTCTCCCCTGACTGCCCCCCGGATTCGCCCACATTGACCCCGATATACTGCGCAACCCCTGAAGCCTGGGAATTCACATGGAACATGGACCCCCCTCCGACTCCGCCACCACCGGAGCACGGGCGAATGCCCGGTGGCGACGCACCATGTAAGGCTCCCAAGCTTGAGGACCCACCCATTCCCCTGTGCATGTAATAGGAAGGTCCTGACATCCCCATTTCATCGCTTCCATCCATGCATCCAGCGATCAAATTTCAAGCAAATCTTCCAAAAAGTAAGTTTTTTTTACTTGTTTATTAAGAGAATGTGAAGTGGGTGATGTTTGAAAGCGGTTTTACAAGTGGGTTCACAAAGACTTGCAGATATGGAAAACTAGATCACCATCTAACGCTTGAAGCAGAAGCAGAATGGACGTTCAATTTGCGCCTTTGATTTCAAGGGACAAAAAAAAAAAGCTCTTTTTTCCCCTCTCGTGATCACATAAACTTGAGTGGGATGAAATAATTGGCCTCTAAAGTAGGATTTCTCAAGAACAACAAAAGCAACTTTTAAAAGCCTACAAAAATCACTTTTTTTTCATTTCCGAATACAAAACGCCCGAAATCAGAAGAACTCACAAACTGAAGCAACAACATTTGCTACAACTACATCACCTCCTAAATCCCAACTTCAAGAACCCACCAACAATAGCTCGAGAACATAGAGCTGGCAATGAAAAGAAAAGGTAGAGATTTCAAAAATGCCGAACCCAAACAAACAAAGGATCCTGAACCAAAAAAGGAAAGATTTTTTGAAATTCAAAAGCAGAGACAAAGGAGGGGGGAAGAGAGAGAGAGAACATCAAAACCCGGAACGGATTCCCGAGGAGGCTCCAGTTTTTTGAGCAAAATTTGCAAAACAAAGGCAGGCAAGATAAAAGTGACTCTTTTTCCAAGAAATTAAAGCTCGCTAGCTGGTACTTGGCAGGAACAGCAGGAGCAGCAGAGCCGTAGTCGCTGTGGGAGAGCGGGGAAGGAGTTGGTCAAATTATGAAAAAGTCCACAATCAACAGAGCTCCACAGCAATGGCCTGTTTTCTTGGGAAAAAATAGTAATGAAAATTTAACAAAAAAGTCCAAAATTTAATATAAAAAAGTGACAAATAAGTCTTTCAATTAAGCCTATCAATCGGATAGATACGGATCGGATATGCTAATATTCATAGCCTGACTTTGAGATTCAGATATGAATATTAATTTTCAGATTCGGATCCCGTCGAATGTGGATTGGATACGATACATTTTGGATAATTGACAAATTTAAATATTGACATTAATTTAGATAATCAAGTAATATTGTAAAGAGATGTCAAAATTAAAATTGAGATTTTTGAGGTTTATTCTCTTTTTCAGATATTATACATTGAAAATTTAATAGTATTATAATATATTATCATTGTGTTTAATTATACAAGATAACAATATGTGTAATATATAATTCAAATATATATATTTTTATAATATATGTCGAATACTGATATTTCTGATTTTTCAGATATAAATTCGGATCGGATTCGGATTTCTCAGACAATTGACAGGCTTACTTTCAATTCTCAACAGAAGTGATAACTTATCATTGATTTAAAATGTGTCTCGTTTAAAAATTGATCAAAAAAATTGTTTAGAACTAAATATATGTTCAACCTGTTTTTAACTCTAATTTTAGGTTGAATTTGAATGTGTAGTTGAGACGGTAAGATTCTTGAATAATTATCTATCCTAAAATAACTTATATAGCTACCCAAATGAGGGCTGAATCTAATATTGTTCACAAATGCGTGCATCTTGGTGAAATTTTTTAACCCTAGGATTTTAATTACTAGGGTACAATATGAGCTTAACTCATAATGAATTTGCTTAAGATTTGCTAAGCTCATCAGAAATATTTTAGAATACATTTTTAATTTTCTGATTTATATCGTGGATTAACTTAAGTAAGAAAGACAAATTGATGAATTTATTCGTTTTGTATTGATTCTTTTCTGTTTCCATGACAACATAAAAAATATATTTTCAACTATGAAACAAACACAATATTGCACCCATATTTTTTTTTTTGGTAATTCAATATTGCAACCATATGATAAATGAGTTTTATTCACACATTGCATTCTACACTTAAAATTAATTAAATTGATGACTCGTACTAATATCATCACGTGAATTTCGTTATTTTTGTTACAATTGATCAAAAATTTTATTACTTATCATTTCACATCCCAAAAAGAAACCCTATCTAAGTATTCTTTTTTCTTAGTGAAAATTAATTCTAGGCCTTTCAAAAAAACTTGAATTGTTTTTAAATCTCTAAAACATCTGAACTTATTTTTGGTCTCCAAATTTAATAGTATATTATTTCTGGATCCTTCTATCTTAACATAATTAAGTCCACTATCATACTTTTCATTTTTACCCCTCCTTCACTGTTTATATATACTGTTAAAAATGTAAAGACAAGAGCAAAATTAAAAAACAAAAGAGTAAAAGATGACCAACCCATTAGATGGCAAAACTTTAGAAACAATACGCCCACTCATTTGGGGACTTAAAAATAAGTTTAAATATTTCAGGGACTCAAAATTAATTTAGGGGTGCCCTGAGACCTGGAATTAATTTCCCCCTGTTTTTTAAAGACTACCTAGTCCCTCGTTTAACATCCGGGTGGTTTTTGGCATTTGCACAATGGATAAACACAAAATCCCCCCTATATGGAGCTCCCATGTGCCTCTCATATTCCCAGTACATGCATCACGTCACACGATGGGGGGCGATCGTAACCGTTGAAACGATGGATCACCCTTCACGGAGAGGGTTTTCTTCGATTTAATAAATGCCTCAAATCCGCGACCCTTCATTTTGCTGCCTTTTTCGCCGCTTTAGGTGCTGACGTGGACGTTGAAGATCTGGAGAGCATTCATTTTTTTGAATTGTTTCACTGTATGAGCTCGGTAGCACGTAGCGGTCTCAGACTAATCCAGATCCCACAAAACCACTGTTTTGGGTGGGTTCAAGTGAGGTGACGTGGAGCTTTCCATGCTGTCGATCTTTTGGAAAGATGGGGTCTTTGCCTATCTTGGAAAAGCGGGATAACGTTTGCCTAATTTGGATGAGGACAACTTTTTGAAATGCTGCGCCACAATTATATTTTTTTAAATTTTTTTTTATCGAGAAAAACCCAAACAAAACCCTGTAAAGTTGCTGAAATTCATGTAATCTATAAAAATATTTATGTAAATTTAAATAATATGTTAAAAAAAACTTTTGTTCATATATGAGTAATATTTTGATAATATTTTATTTGATTAACCTCAGCTAAAAATAAAATAGTATATCAAAGGTGCGTTTGAATATGAGGTTAAAATTCTAAGATTTTTAAAATCTTATGTTTCAAACTCAACTTTTTAAAACCTATGTTTTATTAGATTTTCAACAACAAGATTTTTTTATCGGAAGATTGTGGTTTGAAAAGCTAAACGCTAAAAATGTGTTTCGATCTGAGTTTTAAAATTTTTAACTTTTCAAACGCAGAATATTCATAAACTCATATCCAAACGAACCCTAAAAAAACTCCTACAATTTGTTGAAAATTTAAAAAAACTATCTATAAATGGTTATTTTACCCATCCAAATATATTATAAAAGCATACTTGTAAAAGAAATACAGTCATTTACAAATGATTTTTTTCATTTTTAACATATTATAAAGGGTTTTGGATATACTGTGTTTTCAATTAAAATTAATCAGACAAAATATACGTAGAATATTTATCATCGTCAATGGTAATTTAACTTAAAAGGTTATTTGAATTTATATAAGTATTTTCAGATAATTAAATAGACTTCAAAAAAAAAAAAAAGGGTTTATATGGATTTCGTGCAGTCTGTAGGGGGTATTTGAATTTTTCCTTTTTTTTTTCTTTTTGGGAATTCAAATTGTAGTCCCACATCACGGACGGGGCCCACAATAATTGCCACTGTCAAACGTGGTTTTTTGTCGGGTTGGATCCGGATCCGGATTCCGAAACCATATTTGAATAGAATTGGGCCTCAGATATTATAGAAGGAAAGGGCCCGAAAAATGTTACACTAGGTTCTTTTTATAGTACAAAACGTAGAATATATATTTTTATTTTTAAAAATAGTAAATATCTTCTAATAAAATATATATTTTAATAAAAAAATATAAATCGTTCTATTTTGAATTTAATGAATCTATTTTTAGTAAGTGTAAGAAATTTTTTATTGAGTTATATATGCTTCATTGGATTTTTAAAGCCCAGAAAATGTTATACTCATTTTTTTTTGCAGTACAAAACGTAGATCACATGTTTTTATTTTAAAATTAGTAATATATTCTAATAAAATATATACTTTGATAAAAAAAATGTAAATCGTTCAATTTTAAATTGAATAAATTTATTTTTATTAAGTGTAAGAAATTTTTTTATTGAGTTATATATGCTTCACCAGATTTCTAAAGATATATATAGAACTGCATTTTGAATTGTAAAAAGAATTGAGTATAATAGCACCCCAGGAAAAAAAATGTTCAACCCAACCCAGTTTATTATCCTCCCAGTCCACATTCATTATAATTTAAAAAAAATTATATCTTATCTAATTATTAGATAATATATATATTTGTAACGAATGAAACATATATTTCACATATGTGTGGACTCATTTTTAAAATTTTAAAAATATATTTCGACTTGATACCATGCCTATACCACCTAACAATATATATGCATATGCATATATTGAAAAACTATCGAGATATATGAAAATTTATGTGGAATTATATTGAGGATTGCGTTTAACAAGTTTTTCTTGATCGTCTGGGATAACAATGTATTAGACCACCTCTTTAACTAAATGATTACATGCAGTAGATCTGAAAAAAAATATTAATAAAAAATAAAACAACGATGTATCATAAAAACAAGGATATAAAAGAACTCTTTTAACATAATAAAGATAAGTAACACATTTCTCGCTTCTTTCATCAACATAAATTCTCTAATGATTTGATCATCAGAATATTTTTGAAAGGGACACACTGTCTCATCTTCAATAAGAAGATAAACAAAACTTAAATGTTCAATTGAGATAATGATGTGATAAACTATAATTAATCACACGGTCCCCTTCCCAATTGTCCTCGCATATTTTGAACAAACCTTGGGCTAGACAAACAACATCGATCATGTTCCCTTTAATCAAATATGCTAGGCCCAAGCATTGCTTGGATAACATGAGAGAAAGCATGATGAGAAGTGATGGAATGTTTTTTATTTTCTTTTAAAATTTAAAAAGTAAAGGAGGTTCCAAGGAAATGGTCAAGGTAGCAAAAGACATGATGTAGTACATTATTTGGATACCAGGAATGTGACTGCGTCGGAAGATTCACGTGTTTGATAATATTTATAATAATAATAATAATAATAAATCACATGAAATGTAAATTTATTAGAATCACTGTCACATGCATTACATAACATGCACCATCACAACTATTTTTTTGGGGGAGTTACGCCTTCTTTTACCCCCCGTTTGCCAACTGACATAAACAGAGAATAAAGGAGAATAACAGTAGAATAGCCCTTATTCGCTGTTTGTTTGGGGAGGATAAACCCCGATAGCAATGCCTGGATAAACTAGCATAAGGCCTGATAACAATTCCACTAAAATGTGAGAATAGCTTATCAGGGCTTATCTATTCCTGAGAATAAAAATACCCCTCACCATCATTACAAAAAAATTCTCTCTCTTACTTTAACACAACCCAATGATACACCCCCATTTAATCTACACCGTCAGATCAGTGGATCTAGCCAACCATATTTAATCAGAACCGTCCAAAAAAAATAAAAATCTATAGCTTATCCGGACCGTCGAAAATGGTGGACCCTATTATAATCTGCCAACACGTGTATCATTAATCACCACACCCACTTCTCACCACGACTTCTCACTCTCGTCCCCATCGAAATACTCTCTCTTCTTCTTCACTGCCAAATCGGATGACCCTAGATGTGAAAAATTAGGGCTTCACCGCATCCGCCTGTCAAGCTCCTCCGTTCGTCTGTCAAGCGCGGCCCTGCGACGATACTTAGGTGGTGCACGAAACGTGGGGAAGGTGGTGCTACAGTGCACATTGAGTGCAGTCGGATCCAGCGGTTCTTTTTCGGTTTTTCGTCGATTTTTTGCGAGGTAAGCATTGATTCTTCGATTCTACGTGTCTGTGTTTTGGTGCTTTGGATTTGTGGGGTTCGAATTTGTTCATTGGATTTTAGGGTTTGGTTTGTTGTATCTTTTTTTAGGTAACATTATTGATTTGATCTTCTTTTTTTTCGTGTTAAATTTTTGTATCTTGAAAGGGTTGGTTTTCATCTGATTATGTTTTTCTTGTTTTTTATGGATTTTTTTAGCATCTTTCTTTTTCATGGCTTTCTGGGGAGACATTTTGTTCTTCATAGTAAAAAATTCATACAGGTTCGGTCTGATTGGATTATTTGCTTCTTGTATGTGCAATATATGGTTGTTTCCATGAAAAATATTTTGTTGCTACAGCTCGCAAGAAGAAGAAAGTTTTGGAATTTTGAGGAACCCTCAGGATACAATAGGTACCTAGGGTGATTTCTTGCTAGTAATTTGGGAATTCTAATAATCATTAATATTACATCTAATTGATCAAGTTTATTTTATTTTAGGAATAAATGCATCTAAACCACTAAAAAAAATCCATATTCAGATTAACATGATTCACTGCACACAATTAACCTTAATGCAATCTGATTTATTGTTAGCCATCCAGTGAGGTGGACACCTTGTTAAAAACATTTATATTTCCACAAAAAATGTTCCATTTAATTCGAAATACAGCAATGTACAATTGTCACTAAAGCGTATAAGTAATTACATCAGATGTACTATTTGAAACAGCTTATAACTGTCCAAGAGGCTGTCCCGAACCTTCAATTGAATACATTTACACACTTCTTTTTACAACCTTCAATGCAATCTCATATATCCCATTAGTCATCTATTAGTCATGTATTGAAACATATGCTTTATTACAAATTATCTTATTTAATTTAAAATAGAGTAACATTCATTTTTCATGAAATAGTATAACTGTTTATACAAGATTTATCATTTCAAAAGATTTAAAAAAAAAAAACGAAGTCCACCTGAAAGAACCCTTTAATCTGCATGAGTCCATGCTTGCACACTTTTTTTATCAATACTCTCCAGTGCACCCAATCATCATTAAATAATTTTTTGGTGTTAACTAATCAAGTCACTTAATAAATATGAGTATCTAGTAAAACATAGGTAGGTGGCATGTATCTCCAAAAGGGAGTCTATGTCATCTACATATATTTACCACTGGTAATTAAAACTGGACTATTCAAGTACATCCATATCCGTATCCACTTATGGAAAACAAATACAGATGCATAAACTCATATATCCGCGCTGTATCCACTCCGTCTGCATTGTTAGTTATTCGTTTAGTTGTACTTATGATGTATTTTGTTCATATTACCATTAGTGCTATTGCTTTAGCCACATGTCTGCTACTTGGGCTACATTATTCTCCAACCCTGCAAGGAAAGCTAATTGGCGTGGACATCTCTCTTAGATATCCTATGAACTTCCATATCAATTTTGATGCACCACAACCATTTCTATACATCCGCACATATTTCACATCAAGAACTTAAATACGCATTAGGCTAAACCATAATTTGCAATCTTTGGGAATCATTGAAAAGAAAATGAAAGTTACTGCTACAATAATGTATTCATTATCCCTAATGAAACCCCCCTGTACACCTGTGTCTTAGCATAAATCACTCACCTTACAGAAAATCGTGATTATAAGTTACATACCTATTAAATTTGGGAAATGAATCAGTAGGAAGAGGTCAGACAGTTTACAATCGTATCTGTTGCCCAATTCTTTTCAGTTTCCATCATCTTTTTCTTCTTCCTTTCAGTAGCTTTCTTTTATCCATGATATCTCTGTACTTCATTTAATAGTTCATTATAGGTCCTTGGAATGTTTTTATTTTTGGGCTTTTATTGTTTCCTATTGTTCTTTCCATCAGCAGCGCAAGATATTATGGTGTCTAGGCAATTATATGAGCTAATATGAACAAATTGCTTCTCATCTACCTTATTCCAGACTTTGTACTTGTTATCTTAATATGTATATTTCTTGCATTGAAATTCTACTGCCCTTCCATTTCTTAAGTTCCAGATCAATCTTGCTTGCTGAACTTATTAATATGGGAGCAGATTTCACACCATTTAGTTTATGTATATGTGTATAGTGTATATGTATGAATACTGAAGATTATTATTCAATTATTGGAATGTTGTATTGTTTAAATATGAATAATTATTTTAATGTTCTTACAAATTGATGGTCTGAAATATGAAGTCTGTAATTTCTAGTACTCAATAACAGTTAGTCTACCAACCCAGCTGTTAACCTCTCATAATATTTGTGCACATTTCAATTCTTATATTATTGCAAGTAAACCTTCAATAAGTGTCTTTCATACGTTTTGCATTAGTAATGCTAACAAACTTAATAGGCTGAGCAATTGCAGTTAGTTTGTGATTCGGTATGCTGATTTATATTCCATAAATCACTCACTTTAAATGTGATGTTAACATGATTCTTACAAAGGCTTCAAGTGTATATGATAAAAGAAATTTTATTCAATATCCCAGTGTCTATAAATATAAAACACATAACCTATTTGCCTATATATTTTACAATTGAGTCTATTATAAGTTACATGCAAATATATACGACCACATTTATCAATAATTCAATGTAATTTGGCGATGTGTAGGGTTGGCTATATATATTTGGTTGACTATACAGATATTGCAACCAAAACTTAAGTTTATATTGATTTTAAATTTGATATCCACAATATTATTTCATTACTACCCGTTTTGACTATCCAGTTTTAATAGAAACATAAACATTGTAAAACTCCTACTTTTATAGTATCTAGTCGTGCATTTGGTGTATAGGGGTTATTAGGTGTTTCCCATTGAATCATTGTTTCATGTCTTCTCATGGCTTGTCTCATCTACAACCATAGGGGTTATTAAAATTACATATTAGCAACACATACTTAAGTAAACATTACACAGATGGAGTCTATCTCATATAATTTTATTTAATACTAGTAATTTTACATATATGATAGGTTTATGATAAGGGTGAAATCTGATGTTAATAACCAATGACTATATTTTTTGTTTTATGCTTATTTTTAGTACTATTATGTGTTCAATTTTTAGCATAATGTCCCCTAACTCAACCTTCATGCTTTACATTATTTTTCATATATGTTGCAATTATGTCATGATAAATGAATGATTCATAGAAACCTTCTACACCCATTGGTGCATCCCAATCTTGCGTATAACCAACCCTAACATATAACCGAGTATAAATTGATGTTTACACATCAGTTACATACGTTAATTCATGTACCTCAGATCAATGGCCAAATAATATATTTATGTGCTCATGTGGGTTAGTCTTATTCTCAATCATATAGATGTCAATGACCAATGAATATGTGTGTGTGTGTGTGTCTGTGTTCATGTGAGTTATTGTTTTTTCTATTTTCTATAGATGTCCATGACCAATGAATTTATGTATCAATTCAAATATTTAATTCATTCCATGGTGTCCAATGTGTCTAGATGTCAAAGATGAGCCAGCTTCCCCTACGCATGGCATCCAATAAGAATCGGATTGGAAACTGGACCAACCCGATGGATGCTTGTTTGGTGGGGTTGCTAGTAGATCAATTTCAACAGGGTAATTGCGTGAAGGGAGTCTTCCAAAACAGTTCTTGGAAGACTATCACTGCAACCTTGAACTATCGAATGGCTATGACTTTGGAAATGAGTCATTGCAAGAATCGTTGGAAAGTGTTGAAGCAAACCTATCATCTATACCAAGAACTTAGCAACAAAACAGGATGGGGTTGGGATGATGCGAGGAAAATGGCTGTACCGGGAGATGCACAGGACTGGGATAGGGTCATATCGGTATGTGTATTTTACAATCCTTGATGTGTTATTCATCTAAATATGGGTTTTCTAATTGCAGAGGCAGTAAGGTGGTGGCTTTCTGGTAGTTTGGTCTGTCAACGTATTGAACTCCTATTCCCCTCTGGGTTATGTGATATTTGTTTCCTATATCTGTAAATATTTATTTCGTTGACCATGTCATTTGATAAGTTGGATACTAAATCTATTTTCTATTTATGTAACAGGCACTTGTTTCCATCGGATGGGAAATTATCCATATTACGCGGTCGCGAAGGGAAGGAAGCCCGGGGTGTATGATAATTGGGCCGCCTGTCAAGCGCAGGTGTATCGCTTTAGAGGAGCTACATTCATGGGTGTTGAAGACATCGAGGAGGGGTACGCGTTCATCGCATCTGTGAATGAGGGCCTACAGCCAGATGCACCCATCATCGTGTCGGATACCACACCCACTCCATCAGATGAGACCAAAGGCATGAACAAACCACTGCTACCAGACACTCCACCAGCTACTGCAGATCTTCCAGAGCTTACACCAACCGAGATACTACAACCATCCTCACAGCCAGTGTACCACCAGTTGTCCTACAGTGCAGAACAGTCACGCCCCATTTCAGGTGACATTCGAACCACTATTTCCTTGTCTGAGGTTACTGTTCATGGCATTCCAGTTATGCCACTGTTTCTGGGTTTGTTTGCATCACTTGTGGTGCTTGTTGGACTTATTTTCATTATGTTGTTTCTTTTGTTCCTGCGTCATCAGTAGTATGCAGGAGTTGTTGGGATAGCTGGACAAACTTAATACTTTTATTTTGTGATGCTCACTAGTATATGGGCAGATTTTGTGGATTATTCAGTTTGTATGGATGTTTAAACACCACATTCTGTTTATCCAAGATGTTAATTTTCATTTAACATCGACAGTACAGGAGGTTAATGTGAATATAAACTTATGAATGTATGGTTGTATGTTGTCTTTCAGGTCTATTATTATATAAAATAGCTTTTTTAAACTATGGTGTGTATATGTGTTTAGATATGTGTGCGCAGATTTTTATGTACATATAAATGTTAGGGAGTTGATCACAGGGATGGCATAGTTCCAATTGAATATACTGTTAATATGATCAATCTTCATGTTCACCATGGTTTCCCATATGAGAAGGGATATTTGGAATTATGTGAAGTGAGGGGTTTATGTCAGTCATATATGTTTTGCAAACTTAACTGTTCTAACATTTTACAATATATTTACAGAGGTCAATACTTACCATATTTCTGCATATATTGTTATTTAAGTATTTACCTATTTTATATAAAAGTAAAATACACAATATAGGTGTATAAAAAACTTAGTGGACCCTATTATAATCCATATAAAAATTTACATATAACACATATAAGTTAATTAAATGAAGCAATGTATAAAATCACTAGGGTTACTTGGTACCCACCAACAATGACATTGATATTGGCAATATAATTTGTTAATAATTCATATTTGAATTTTATTAGATTAGAATAAGCGGATAATTTATTACTATTTATGATCAACTGATTGGGTAAATTTAATTAACTCAATCCAAAAAAACCTATCATTACAAAGCAAATGGAATCAACACTAAGCATACATAGAGTAATTGACAAACATATTTGAAGGTCCACCATAAAATATTACATAAGATGGACGGTACTTATTTAATTTAAATAAGTGTTTTTTCTTGATATATATATATCAACCTTAACCAAACATAAACATAATCAGTATTTCAATATTAAATTAAATGAAGGCTTATATAAGAATGCTAGTGATATTTGGTACAACAACAATATTGACAATGTTACTTGTGTAATAAAATCAATCAATTTTATGGACAACCTATGATTTATATATATTTTATATTTATGCTTATTTTCATTGAGTAAATATAATTAAATTGATGTAAGATAATTAGAATCACCATAAAGCATTTGGAATCACCAATGAATACATAGATTAGTTGTAAAAAATATATAAAGGCCCACCATAAAATATTACATAAGATGGACCGTCCAGATTTAATTACACTCATGATGGACTGATTTATACCCATTTAATATACACCAAACATAAAAATATATTCCAGGGGCAAAGTTGACATTTTAAAAATAATAACTCCCTATCCATCCCTTATCAACCATTTATCCACAGTTTATTCTAGGTCAACCAAACACCAAAAATCTACATTTTACGTTTCCCAATAAGAATAAATAAGAATAACAAAAACTGCAACCAAACACGGATAGGCCTATTCTGCCAAACACTAATATTTATCCCCGTATAACTATCAGGGCTGAATAACGCAATTCCACTTCCCAAACGGGGGGTTATAGTCTAACATATAGGCATGTATACATTATGCATCATTAGACGAGATATATGTTTCATTAATTATATATATATATATATATAAAATAAGTTTAATCAATTTAAAATTAAACATTTTTTACTATTTAAAAAAAAAACGCACATGGTTCGCGTTTTAGATTGTAAAAAAAATCAAAAGTCTAATATTTTTCATTTTTTTTAAATAGATTAATGCACCACAATAATTCGTGGTTTATGTACTAATGAATATATAAAAATGAGTTTATTTAATTTAAAATTGAATGCATTTTATTAAAAACATATACTTTGTCGGATAATGTTTACTATTTAAAAATATATATATATGGTTCGCATTTTAGATTGTATAAAAAACCAAGAGTTTAACATTTTTTTTTTTATCATTAGATGCACTATATAGATTAATGCACCATAAGGATTGCGTGGTTTATGTACTGAAGAACATTTACACTATTAATTAATTTGAGACATTCATCGAATGAGCTATTATTACATCATTGTTACTGATTAGTCTAATCTATTGTAAATGAGTGTTTTACTCCCATGTTACTTATACCTATTTTGGTCTTATTCCAAGAGCAATTTAAGTTTTAAAGTGCGCTTCATAAATATATATAATCTGATTAAAACTTGAAGGACTTTTATAACAAACCTTTGGTGAGAAAGGTTTTCGGTGAATCTCAATTTAAAAAGAAAAATTTCTATATGATATTCACTTAAGCCCCATTTAGAACCAATTAGACCAAATTTTTTATTGTTAGATTAATTTTTTAAAAGAAGAATACAAAGATTATCACTGGATTGGACACTGGTTTATAGTCATCGGAAACAGTTGCAAAAGAAAGGGATTCAAAAAAGTGTTTCAGCCCATCTCATTGTATCACATGATCCTGTTTTGTAAACATGAAAATAGAATGATAGATCCAATCCCATTGTAGCTTCAATCGCAGTCTACACCATTTTTATTTTTTTTTTAAAAAATCATACACTCTTCTATTAAAGTGAATGTTATTACATGAAATGATGCATATATTGAAATACAATTTTATATTTTTTTTGTTTAAAAAAAAATAAAATAATTTGCATCATATACCATGATAACGTAGTATATATTATGTTATCACAGTGTATTAGACTGTAAAATGGAATGAATGTATCAACACTCAGTGGTCGAGTCACCTTGGGCCCAGGGGGGGGGGGGGGGGGGGGGGCGGAGGGGGGGGGGTTCTCATATAGGCCTGTCAACTGGTCGAGTCCGGGTCGGGTCGGGTCAGGGTGGACCCGGACCCGACTCGTGACAGGACCCTGCGGGTCCGGGTCCAATCTAGGACCCGGCGGGTCCAGAGAAATGTGGACCCGGACCTGGACCCGTCAGATCCGGGTCGGGTCCGGGTTCGACCCGACCCGGATGGTTGGGTAAAAAAAAAAAAAGAGAGAAGAGCTCATGTATTTGTTTGTCTTATCATTCTATTTGAAATTTTTTGTAATAAACATTATTGTTAATGAGACTATGTTTGAATATAATTTTATACAATTCAAAAGAAGTAAATGAATTATTAAACAACATCCAAAACAATAATCACTAACATAAAAAACATATTAACCTAAATAATAAACATAACTAACCTAAACAACATTCAAAACAATATTAACCTAAACAACATTCAAAACAATAAACACTAACATATTAACCTAAATAATAAACATAAATCATGCAACAAACTAATTAATCATACAAATTCAAATGCTAATAAATTAATTGTCTAAAACAAACCGATTTATAGGCTTGTTATGATTATGATTTATGAACTTGTAGATACAAAAATAAGTTAAGTAAGAAATAAAATTATGTATCAACTAATACTAATGGTCTTATAATATATGAACATATATTAAAAAAAACAGTCGGGTCCAACGGGTCTAACGGGTCGGGGCGGGGTGGACCCGGACCCGACCCGTTTGTTTGTTCGGGTCCGCCGGGTCGGGTATATTACACGTGTAATCGGGTCCGGGTCGGGTCCGGGTCTGGACCCGACCCGTTGACAGGCCTATTCTCATGCCCCCCTGGATTTTTTTTTTCTAAAATCATTTTTGTTTTTGTGATAGATTGATTTTAATTATGATAATGTTACGTACAGCTTTATTTTCAGCCTTAATTCTAGTCTACATGTATTTTGATTTTTTTTTTAAAATAATATATTTTATCTAATGAGTTACATACTTTTATATAAAAAAAAATGAAGCAGATATTCCACTGAATTGCATTGATGCATCTATGGAAAATGTAAAAAAAAATTTATCGAAGCATATACCTCATTAATGTGAGAATATGTGCCGAATTTTTTGTCAACGCATATGAGACTGGAATTTGGACTGAAAAAAAATTGTGTAACAACACTCTTTTAATTAAGACCCATATGTCATGAGCCTCAAATACATATGAAATTTTTCAAAAGCAATAGCCCACTACTAAAAAAAATAAAAATAAAACATTACATTTATATTTCGACATCTTTTTTTTTTTGTGAATCATCGATTTGAAATTTAACATATCGTTTTAAAATATGATAATTATCATTTAAAATTATTCAATGATATGTTTTATGTGAATGCCTTTATTTTATTTTATACATATTTATTTTTTAATCTATGCTATTAAAATTAAAAAAATATATAATAATATAACTTTTAAAAATATTTATATAAGTCACATTAAGCTCCCCTTTATAAAAATGCTGGCTCCACTCTACATAAAATTCTATACCAAATAAAACTGGGGCGGTTATTTCAACCCCATCAACTCCTCCACCCACCCCTTATATTTTTTTTTTTTGTGATCTTAACCCATCCCTCTCTCGCCTCCTCCACCCACCTTCGCGAAGCCCTCATCGTCATCGATCACATGTCCCGCGACAACCTCCCCGCCACCCCCTCCTCCTACTCCGCCCTCCTCCGTCAATGCATCCGCCACCGCGACCTCCTCCACGGCCGCGCCCTCCACCGCCACCTCTCCAACCTCCCCCCTTCCCCCATCTCTCCAACTCCCTCATCTTCCTTTACTCCAAATGCGGTGACCTCCCCGCCTCCCTCTCTATCTTCGATTCCCTCCCCCTCTCCCGCCGCGACCTTGTCTCGTGGTCCGCGCTCGTCTCTGCATTCGCGCACAACGTCCTCGTCGAGGAGGCGGTCTCCGCCTTCGTTTCCATGCTCGGTTCTGGCTTTCGCCCGAACGAATACTGCTTCTCCGCCCTCATCTAGGCATGCGCGTCGGATCTGATTGGAAGAGAGGGGGGGGGGGGGGGGGGAGGTTGGAGAGGTGGTGGTGAGGGCGCGGCCGTGGAGGAGGTTGCGGTGGCGGATGCATTGGCGGAGGAGGGGGAGGCGGGGAGGTTGTCGCGGGATATGCAGTCGAGGACGATAAGGGCTTCGTGGAGGCGGGCGGAGGAGGCAAGAGAAGGGGTGGGTTAGGATCACAAAAAAACAAAAAAGGGTGTGTGGAGGAGTTGATGGGGTTGAAATAACCGCCCCCAACAAAACTTCCTCCAATTGGCATGCTTGAACCAGAATAGTATTAGCGTTTGTTTGGAAGTTCGAAAACTGGACTAGTCTAAAACCCGTCCTACCCCTATTCAGGCTGGCCCATAGGCCTGTCAATGGGCCCACTAGACAAGTGTCTGCTGTCCCCTCCTCCTCTCTGAGAGGAGGAGCCACCCCCAATGTGGGCGGAGGAGTCCTTCGTTGTTAAATTATTTTTTGATAGTGTGACATAGCTTCTTTTTTTTATTATTTCAATTCTAATTCATCTGTTTTGATTTTTTTTAAAATAATATATATCATTTAAAAATCTATATATATTTTTTATAAAAATAAAACATGTATTCCAATGAATTGTATGAATATATTTATAAAAAATGTAAAAAAATTTTATCGAAATATATATCTCATTAATATAAGTATGTGATGTTAAATAAATATATGAGATTAGAAATGGGGTTGGAAAAGAAACAGCCAGGAACATCACTCTTTTCTTTTAAGAGCATGGGCCGAAGCCTGGGCTTGACCCGTTCGAGTCTGAGCCCGCGGACCTGAGTTCTACCCATCAGGCCAACTCTGCCCGGGCCGGGTTGGGCCGGTTGGCTAAAAAAATAGTCCGCAGGCTTGGGCCCGTGCCAGGCTTAGGCGTGGATTTCACGGGCTGGACCTACACAGCCTGATCCGCTAACGTGAAAAATTTAAATCAAAGGAAAATGAATCACTAATTTTTTTTTATTTTCCATAAAATTATTAAATACTCTAAATAATTGTACGAATTCGTTTGTATAATGTGTAAAAAAAAAAATTGTATGTGCTTTGTGTGAAGAATGTTTTTTAATGAGACAGAATATAAAAATGGCTATGCAACAAGTCGACGAAAGATTTACCAACCACAACTATGATTAATTAGGTGATCCAAGCTGACATGGCCAAGTAATAAAAGAACAAATAACCCATATTATCTTGGAAAGTGTGAGACTTTCATTTCTCACCCAAAATAATATGCATATCCACTCTAATAAATCAACAACTATTTGTTATTCAAGAATCCGGCTAATTTTAATTTGTTTATAATCTGTCAGTGCGTGAGTCTTGCAAAGGAGGATTTGTGTGCCTGGTATGTTTGATGAGGTCCCAATCTATTTCCAGGACACAAATTAAATAAAGCTATATAAGTTGAAAAATTGGAATGGCATGACACTGGCCAAGTTGTTCTTCGCAGTCCCATCTAGTCATTATCTCATCGTTAGCTCGTCTTGAAATTTGAAACACAGTGAAAATGATGGCAATAATATAGGCCCTGAACTGCAGCCCAAACAAGTCACTTGACTGATTATATATCCCTTGGTGGAGTATAAAATTATTTTTTTCATGTTTAATGTGTACTAATTTATACTTCGTGTTTCATAATAGTAAGATCTGTTGGATGCAATCCAGCCTCACAACCTCTTCTAGGATGAACGCACACAATAGGACATGCTACAATCACTCAATTGAATAAGATGAAACAGCAGCCAAGTAAAAAAAAAAAAACACAATGAAAGACAGCCCCTGTTTTTTTTTATGGTGAACCACACACGCATTTCTCCTGTTTCTTCTTCTTGTATTTCTTCACATTTCAAGTTTACAAAATATGTGGATAGAAAGTAATTACATATCACATCAAGGTATTATATTTGACTATCTAAACTTTACCATAAACAAAATATTATGTGTCCACTACACATCAGACTAAATCTAAGCTTAAAGTCTAAGCACAGTTGGGAGGGGGCAACACATGCGATTAAAATATATCATTTTCTACTCATTAAAATCCATTAATTGTAATGGCTTAATAATGCATTTGACAACATGTTTTGTGCATTAAATTTTCAGTGGTTTTTTCTGTTTTATTTGTTTTCTTTCGAGCTATGTTATTCTTCTCCTTTCCTTACCTCATTGTCATTCGGTCATGTTCTTTCTTACTACAAGAATAGAAAATGACTACATTTGATTAAAAAAAAAACATGTTTGGAGAATTTTTTTCTTCATAAAATAGCTTTCAAAACAACTTTTCACTGACCACACTTTCATTTAGAATTTTTTAAGGCTTTTTTTTTGTAATTGAATTTTTTTTCCCATCTAAAACTGGCTATTGTTAGAGACGTTCAAAAACGAATTTAAATTAAATATAATTCATATAAACAGAATCTTTAAAAGCTATCTAACTTGCCAAATGAGTCAATGTCTTTGCAACTCTACAAATACATGATTTTTGATACTCTCGGATATTCGTATGATGAAAGTATCATCGACCTCGGCTTTGCACAGGATCTTAGCTGGCCATTCACTTTAACATGGAATTACTATTCTTTCTAAAAATAAAATGATATTTTCAATCAATGCTTCACCACGGATCTAATCATATATTACAAAACAGTCCTGATCATGACACCACCAATTTAACCATATTCAAAGTTATTCAAAAAGATGACAAAGAGACATGACAATATATGCTCCCTTCCTCGAGCACATCTTATACCCCATCCATTCATGAAAACAAAGTTGCATAAATTCTGTCCCCTGGGAATTTTCTTTACAAAGCCAGACATATCAATCAGAATCGGTCCTCGATGTAGGCGATGCATGTTAGAAATTTTTTTAAGGTGGGCCTACATATATCACATTATTAGACATTGTTGACTGTCAAATAAAAAATGAGTGGTGTTGATTATACTTATTCAATTGTGATTTAATTTTCTATAAGGTTAAATACACATCTCTTATGCACGTTCAATTACACGTGTATTAAGTGAGTACAAATTCAGTTTTTATATGTAGAAACCTATTAAGGACCCATTTATAATTCCAGTAATTATGATGGACAAATGCGGAATTTGGGTTGTATATATAAATGGTTGAGGTCTCCACTCCAAACCCTAATTTCTCTTTCTCATACCCATACCATCATTGTGTGAGAGAAGGCAAAAGAGAAAGGGACTTGGAGATGGAAGACCTACCATCAGATCCTTAAAGTAATGGTGACAAATACGCATATTATTGATTTTTCTTCATTGATGTGCATGACATCTAGAGGGTTTAAAGGTTTTATTGAAATCCCAACAATGAATGCTACCATAGTACCACTTGGGGCCCTTGATAATGTACTTTTCTTCTTCATTTTTCTATTATTTTTAAATTATTGGGATTTTATTCTTTTAAAAAGAAGATCATTTTTTCTTTAACAAACTAACAAACCATACCTATAAAACAAGTAATAACAAATTAAAACAAACACCAAGATCTCTTTTTCTTACTGACATTTTTCAGTTAAGAAAAAAAAAATTAATAAGTTTTTCTTTCTTCTTATTTTTCAATTTTTTAAAAATTTTGATAATGATTTTATTGGGGTCTTATATTTAAAGTCAGCCTAGATTCCCATCCTATAATTATTTTTCAGGGCAGATCCTGACACTAGCACCTTCACAACACAAAGTGATGAGGAGGTTTCCACAAAGACATATATTATGAGCAAAGGCTTATTTGAGCATGGTTTGTATATTTTCTCTAACAAATTAATCTACGTGATTTTGATGTGGAATTCTCCTTCAGATGCTACATTTTAGTTATCTGAATAAATAACTAGATATACTATATGGGCGGCGCCAATGCACTTGGATCATTCATGTGGTCGTAAAAGTATATGGAATCTCTAATCAACTATATAATCAATTGAACAATTAAATATATGTTGGATCATAAAAAAATTGAATATGAATGCATTGAATACATTCGAGTATATTTTTCATTTTAGAATAAACTTGCAAAGTTGACTCCAATAATGATTATTTGATTTTTCATACTTAATTGATTTTTTGATCTAAATAGAATTCATTGTAGAACTAAATTGATAAATTTTATTCCATGAGTGCGAAATCTTATTTCCCCCTAAATGCGTTAATTATTCAATTAAAAAGCCAGCCCTGCATAATTTCCCCAAAACATAAAAAAAAAAATTCAGTAAACCATGAAAGTCTTTGTGCATGTCTTTTTTTTGTTGTTCAGATTCGACTCTGCACATCTTAAATGTTAAAAATACATCTCACTTTACAAAATATGAATGCAAGGGACATGAAATTTCCCCCCTTCTCATATGTTTGCATGCTCCTCCAATTTGCCCCTCCAATTTATAAATGAATTTGTTTGCACGTCTCTCTGTTTTGTACACCCCATTTGCGGAAAACTTCTTCTCATCAGATCACCTCTTCCTACTCGGTCCGCCACTCCTCTTCGTTGGCCATCCACTTCCTCCTCCTTGTCTTCTCTCACACACACGACATATCTCAACATATGTGGACATAGGAGATATGGAGGTATGCAAATGAAAAAATATTTTGTAAAGGAGGACATACAAACTTATAAATGGATCTTGGATTATTATATCAATTTAAAGGGGGGTATGCAAACAGATTAAATGGTGCAAATAGAGGCATCCGTTTAATAAACATTTGATTGAGATCATTGGCAATTCTATATATGTATCAAAACGTACCCCATGCACACCCACCTTCATGTGCTTAAAAATGTAACCATTCATACTAATATAAATAACGCCTAATCATTGTGTGATATATATTGAATTAGCTTAGCAAGAGACCTTCTCTACAAGATCCCAATCAATGGTTTTAGAATCTACACATGCAACTCACGTACCTTGGAATTTATGGTGTGAAAGTGTGACTGAAAATAAAGACCACCGGCGGAGAATTCCGAAGGGATCGCAGTGATCCCTCGGAGAAAAGAATCAATGCGATCCCTTTGGAATCCTCCTCCGCCCGCCACCGCCGCCGCCTCATATTCTTTCTCTACTTGTTAATGAACTATATGTGTGTGTGTGTCTGATGGAGGCCTGGCTCTCTCTCTCTTTCTCTCACTATTTATAGAGAGAGATATATGAAGATGTAAGTTGAATTGGTGAAGGTGATGAGTGGTGGTTGGATGAACAAGCAGACAACTCGCTGGAATGACAAACTAACAACTAGTCCCAGGAAATAAATAGGTCCCCACACAAAAATAAATTCAAAGAAAGATCTTTTCTCCTTTAATTCCAAGGGGACCACTGAATGGCCTTTTCTCTTTCCTTGGCATTTATAATGGAGAACCAACTTGGTAGTTTTTACTAGTCATGACTGTACAGAAAAGTCCAATTTTTTTGATGGTTTCTGATTGAGAGTTTTACTGGTCGTGATTTTTTTACATAATAAAATTTAAAAACCATGATATTTAAAATTTAAAATTCATTTAAGATAATGTAAAAAATACGATGTCCAAAGTAACGTGATTCATGACCATGTTTCATAAAAACGTGATTATGAATCATATCTTCTATGTAAAAACAAGGGCAATTAATAAAAATAGCATCGTTTAAACTAATATTAACAAAAATAGCATCTGATTGAAAATATTTGTAAAAAGTAGTACTGGTCATTGTTGACTAATTTTTTTTTTTTTTTTACATATGACGCCTCCAGTGATTTTGGGTTTTAAAGGAGGCGCTATATATATGCAGTGCCTCCTTTGTTTTTTTTTTGTTTTTTTGTTAAGATCACTACTTCTTCTCTTTTTTTTTTTTTTTTACAATGGAGGCGTCATATATTTCTCCACCAAATCAAAAACCCTATCCTTAAAAATCTTCAATGATTTTCTCTTTCAATTTGAGCCATTAAATTTAATCAAATAAATAAATCTTCCATGATTATCTTATCAACTAAATATATATTTTTTTAAAAAGAACTCAGTCCATTATCTTCCATGATTTTCTCTCTTTTGAATATATGTTAAAAAAAATATCAGCCATTAAAATTTAATTAAATAGAAATCTCAGCCGTTTAATTAAAAGAGAAGAAATAGTGATCTTAACGAAAAAATATTAAGGAGGTGCCGTATATATACAGTGCCTCCCTTTAAAATAAAAAATCACTGGAGGTATCCTATATATATGGCGCCATGAGTGTAAAAAAAAAATATGGTCAACCCTTACCGATGTTAGTTTTTACAAATATTCTTCATCAACTGCTAGTTTTGCTAATATTGATTTAAATAATGCTATTTTTGTTAATTGACCTAAAAACAAAATATAAAAATCTAGATCAGTGCTGAGGTGGTAATGTTGATCTAGTCAACGTGGTCCCAAACCAAATATGACAATTAAAATTGGTCTAGGTTAATCTTGACTCTTGAAATTGAAAAACATTAAGGGTTAAAAATGAAAATTGCCCTTGTATAACGGTAGAGTTTGTTTTATTTGTTCTCCTTAGATTTTACTATATATATATATATATATATATATATATATATATGATATGATATTTGAACCGGTGTAAAATAATGAGATGGGTTGGATAACAATCAGTAAGATTTTACTTCAGTTGGTTTCTGGGCAATTTGTACTGTAATAAATAATATTTTTTTAAAATAATATAGAATGTTATTTTTATCTACTAACATAATAGATCCTGACAAACAATTTCATACTCTCATTAGAATAGTTATTGATACTTATACTATGGCGCCCATGCTGCTCATTCTCTTTCTATTGAAATATCCTGAAAAATTGCCTTCGGAATTCTCTATGTTCATTTTATGATATTCAAAACCTTTATTGAACGTGATCTACCACAGTTAGATTCTTAAAAATGAGTAATTCTCATTCTGAACTAGAGTTATCAAACTTACCTTGAATTATTATGGTAGATCTACCAAGTCTCGTAACAACAAAATGAACAAATCCTACTTTTTTGGCTATCAAGATTGCGGGGACTAATCATGGATGTACAGTGCTAGACATGGGACTAATGGAGGATAAAATCTAAACAAAAAATTCTAAGTTTCTAACTCCAAACAAACTAATGGAATTAGCATCAAAGGTAATTTTTTTTTAGTCGAATGTAGCATCAAAGGTAATTGTTCTACACTTCTGTTGCTGAGTCTTTGTCCTACATCTTTCTTTTTAACCGTGTGGTGTGTAGGGTGTGGCTCCCCTTTAGTGGGGGTGCTAGCTAGGGCCATGGTGTGTGCATGCATCTATGTATACATATTTAAAGACTTCCACAATGTGTTAAATCACCTAACGCAGTAAGTGCTCAATTATGTCAAAATGTACTTAATTTGTTACAAAAAACATAAAAATGCACATCTTAATTTCATTCGATTATGTATTTTATTTTTTATAAAATGTGTATATTTAAAAATCAAAAAGTTAAATCGTGTGTGATCAGCAATAGTGACTATAAAAATGACTACGCAACATTTTCTTTATAGTTAATAGGAGGTCGTTCTCTAAGGAACTGGACTCCCCTCCAACCGCCTCCCCCAAAAGGACCTTTAATCAAAGAAGGAAAAAGAAAGCCAACGGTCCCAACAGATTTTCTATGTGATTGTGGATTACCATTAAATCAATATGAAAGGACAGGTGAAGAATTTGCTGGAAGCCTAATTTTTAATATCCAAATGAATTAAGAGAGAATCTAAAAACATTAACATATCTTATCCTTATTCTAACATAAACACAATTTCTCAACATAAACACTGCCCATTGATGAGCATTGGCCACTTGTGAAAAGGACACAAAATCAAACCCCCACATCCCTGCAAATCTTCATCATCAACACCACCACCCCCTCACATATCAATGTCTCTCCACATCACAGGAAAACAAAAGAACAGGAAAGAGAGGGTCGGTCCCCAATAACCAGCAGTGCCACTCTACACCACTTGAAAACACTGACTGCAAGAGTTTACCATCTTACAGCATTAGCAATTCCTCAAAGAGACATAGGTCATGTGATGTGTTGGGAGTATGGTTAAAACAAAAATTATATATATATGAGATTTCCGGCAAAGACACAGTTGCATGCGGAGGTCGGCGCGCATTTGCAGCTGACGACGTGCCCCCACCACTATGGGTCTTCTCTTTCTGTCATGGACTTGCATGGGCAATTTTGGCAGAAGCTCTCGATCAAACACGGAACATATTCAAGTGTGTGAGATGATTGATACTCTCTATTGATGACAGTTTCAGAAAACTGTCGCTCATTATGTTGACATGGTAAAAAAAAAAATGAGACAGCTGAAAGTAGAAGTAACTTCTCTCTATTTTCCCGTTCTCACTCAACACATTCAGATGTCGGTAAGACTGTAAACTACGCTTTTCAGTTATAAACAGTCTGCCGTTATCTCAAGAAACAAAAACAAGGGTAATTAGCACTTTTAACCACAAGAAAATGAATATTTACAAAAATAGTCATGTTCCTCGAATATTTAACAAAACTAGCTCTGTTGATCCGGTCAGCGCTGATGCCATTTTTTTTTTAATGTTTATACTGGAGACGGTGTATATATATGTCATCTCCTGTATAAACCCCGAATAACACGGGAGACGGCATATATATATGTCGTCTCCTTTGCATTTTCCTCACTGAGGAATTTTCAAGGGGGAGATGGCATATATATATGCCGTCTCCCGTGTTATTCGGGGTTTATACAGGAGACGGCATATATATATATGCAGTCTCCAGTTCAATCGTCTTATAAATTTTTTTTCTTTTTTGTTTTTGTTCAAACATAGTTCTGCCTTAAATATAGTTTATAATCCTGTTTGAACATATATGAAAATGTATGAAAATCTTGCTTGAATGAAATAAAACAACTTAAATGAAATAAAACATAAGTTCTATAAATTACAATCACTTCATTACTGTTTGTGCATGAAAATTCATATATCTAAACATATCTTAAGTCCCATAAATACAGTCATCCAAAAAACTTCATAAACCATTTCTTTTTTGCTTTCCTTGGAGCAGGAGGTGCTGATGAAGAGGGTACGTCTGTGGCTGTAGAAGATGGCGCAGCTGATTGAGCCGGAGTGGTAAATGATTCACCCGATCTCCGACTGGCAGTAGTAGAAGTGCACCAAATCCTGCGTGGTCCACGAACATATGTCTGGAGTGTCATCTCTGGAGCTTGATCTGAAACTGGAGCTGGTTGTGGTGGCTGCTCATCCAATTCTGGCTCCAGTCATACATCACCAAAGAACTCATCAATTGTGAATTTAGTATCAGCTCCTGGCCCAAATACACTGTCATCTATGACATCTCTAGAGTAATCATCATCATCTGTAGCTGCACTAGAGGTACTCGATGGTTGTTCCCTTTCCCCCATCATCGTCTCTGCATAATCACGTGCCACAGCAATTATACGTCCTCACTCATCATAATTGGGGTACAACACCAACCTCCTTGCAAGCACCTCACTAATATTCTGTGTAACTCCCCCCTGTTTATCAGAAGTTTCATTATAATAAGTGGTTTTAAAATCATTTATCACTTTATAAAAATGTAACAGATATTTAAGAAATTACCGAATGTTGTGCGACATAGCCTGGAGGGTGGTGTGGGGGTGATGGAGGTGTGATATATCTGACTGTTCTCTCCCAATACCACTCTATATATCTCCTCGAACTTCGGGTATGTAACTGGTGGATGTGATCCAAGCGTTGGTCCCAACGTTCGATAAAAGTTTGGTGATATACCATCCAATTGGTATCCTGTCTACCTCGTCTGTTCACTCGGTCGATGACCTCTACAGTGGATGGTATGTCTTGATGCACCCCAAATTGACGTGTGACTCGATCGGGCACGTGCATCTCCACGATATCAAAGCAAATGAGTGGGACCCTAGCCAACCACAACTCCATATGATCCCTACAAACATATGGTAGTATAACATATGTCCCAATATAAGGCTGCCAAATAACCTACAAAAAATCAAAATTATAATTAGTATCACAATCTTAATGAGTATATATTGTGTGCGATATAATAATAAAGTTCGAATCACCTGTGACTCAAGCTGGTAGTCTAGTTGTGCCCTATAGTATATTAGAACTCGTGAATTTTTATCAAACCTCTGAGTCACCTTGAGGAATTTAGTGAAATCTGATCATCCATGAATTGATAATAGAAGATGAAAAATATGTATTACCTTGCCCCCAAAGGTCTATCTCCAAGCACAAAATCTGAGTCATGTAAGTCCGGTCGTCCCACGTGTAATCTCTCCCACGACCATATCTGTGGGAACAAATAAAAAAATACAAGTAACACTGATAAAAAAGAACAAGTTTTACAAAGGAAACTTGGAGTTTTCATATTACCTGTAGCAGCGAATAAAATCCATGAGATCCTGCGGACGTCCTCTCTCCAAGCACACTACCCTTGTACAGCGCTCTATACAGGTGGGCCAACGCAGCTGCACCCCAGGAATATCGGCCAGCATCATCCAAATCTCTAAGTAGATAAAGATAACATGCATGTATCTTATTTCCTGTGCCATCAGCGAAGATGGTGGATCCAAGAACAAATAAGATATATGCACGTGCATACTGCTGGAGGATGTCGTCGTCCAAATCAATATCTGGTACAATGCTGAAAGTTTCTTTAAGCCACGAGAGATAAATTCTACCACCCTTGATCTTCTCTGCAGGGGGGCCAACACCTAACAGATCCTCACAAACGTGTCCCCAATCATCGCAGTCTGTGATACCGGTCACGGGCTTGCCATCAATGGGAAGCCCTGTCAGAACAGCAACATCCTGAAGTGTGACAGTCATCTCGCCATGTCGCAGATGAAATGTGTTGGTTTCTGGTCTCCATCTCTCCACGAGTGCTTGTAATAGTCGATGATCTGATCTTGTATATCCCATCTGTGTCAAATAGTAAAATCCGGATGCCCTCACGTATGGCTCGATGCGTGGATCCATGACCCAGTGACGCAATGCCACCATGTGGATCGTGAACTTCATGATATCGGTCTGTGTCAAATTTAATCAGTTTGTTAAATAAAATAATTTTGACCACAATAATAACAGAAGAGATAAAATTATTCTAATGGATATACCTTTCCCTGAAATCCATGATGAGATCTATGAGATCCCTGAAAATACAGCAAATCATCCACGACGGGTCCATGCCACTCACGTATGTCCATCACCTGTAATTTGAACACAAATTAATATATACTCAAACAATTTAACATTCATCGTAATATCATAATCATATTTAACATTTATACCAGCATTTGTATTTCTACATGGACATTTATTTTTTCTGTAGCCTTTCTTATGACATATTGAACATGTATATCTTAGACTTGGATCCCTGGAGTCCATATGCATACGTCGACGAGTTGATACAGGGCGCCCGCTTGTCTCCTAATATTTGGTGGGATGAAGATAGGATCATTTTTCATAGGAATCGGCCAACGACTTTTATCATTAACAGAGTGGAATCGGGGTTCATAAGTGTGTCTATATGACTCTGAGGAAAGCCAATGTGACACATATCTCCCAGGACTAATACGAGCATACCCGCAAGCCGCTATGACATGTGCACATGGATAGTGAAACAACTTCGGAACATGACATTGACAATCTAAATAGTCAGAATACAAGAAGACAGTGTACATAACCGCATTCTTGTCTTGGACATTGAATTCTGACCTATCAAGCCTTCTTACTAGCATCGCCCTTGCATCATGTGCAGTTCTCTCCAAACGCTGCTGCATAGATGGCACATGTTCACCTGACATGCTCTTGCCCGACTCACGCCTCGTATAAAAATACTCTGACACTCGTATGAATGTCTGTTGTAATATGGCAGTGACTGGCAATCCTCTTACACCTTTCAAGACCGAGTTCATGCTTTCTGCTCTATTGGTGGTCATCGTGCCATGACGACGACCATCGTCATAACAAAGGGCCTATGTTTGTGGAGGGACTTGATCAAGCCATGTGCGAGCTTGTAGGGAGGCACTAAGAATCTTTCTCATTTCGTCAGCAAATTGATTTGGACATTTCAAGGTGGCAGCCCTCCAAACCTGGTCACTCAACTCCTTTGATTTAACATTTTTTTTGAAGTTGTCTATCATGTGTCTCATACAGAAACGATGGTGCCATGTCACATTGCTTGCTTCCTCAATAGCTTTCATGCCTGCTATGATGCCCAAATGCCGATCAGATATGACACACACATTGTTTATACAACCAACAGAAAAGAACAAGTTCCAGAGGAAGAAGGTCCAACTGCTTCTGTTCTCATATTCAACTATAGCAAAGGCTATCGGAAGCAAACCATTTTCTGCATCGCAAGCAGTGGCTATCAGGAGATTTCCTTTATATTTTCCATACAGGTGTGTTCCATCGATGCAAACCAATGGACGACAATGTTTGAAAGCCTCTAAGGCTGGTCCGAATGCCCAATAAACACGTTCAAACTGTCGGATCGGTCTGCCCATGTTATTCTCTTGTATGACAGGGCCTTCGAAGATCACATTTGTTCCTGGATTAGACCTCCTCAGGGCATCAACATATAGAGGCAACTCAGCATATGACTCCTCCCAATTTCCAAATATCCTCTCCATAGCCTTCCATTTGGCACGGTGTGCCTTTGAATATGAAATTGTGTAGTGATGATCAGCACGTATCCTGTCCATTATCTCAGTAGGACTGATTCTCAAATTATGACGAATCGTTGGCATAATCAGCTGTGAGATATAATCAGAACTAAATTGTCTGTGATTTGAACTGAGTAGAGGATCCAAGCATGTATGAGGAACTCTCAGAGTGAAAATCTTGAACATTTCTGAACCACCGACCCTCCTCGCATATAGTCTCCAATGACATTCATCATTTATGCACTTAACGGCGTATTTTTCTGCATTTGATTTCACCACATGACACTGTACACATTTCTTTATGCTCCAGGTTCGGACAGCATTAATGAGTGACTTCTTATTCGCGAAAAGCTGACCAACCTCAAGTTCATTACACGAAGAAGATCCGATTTCATAAATGCATTGATGGACATTTTTAGTCACCGCCTGCTCCATAAGCTCACGTGTAGGAAACATTTGAGGAACACTATATTCATGGATGGCAGTTCTCCTCACATCATGGTCCTCCTCAGTATCAGGTCCTTCAACCCAGTGATCTTCACGATCCTCTTCTTCTTCTTCAGTATCTCCTCCTTCTTGATCTTCTTCTTCATTGTTTCCTTCAATTCCCTCACGAATATCATTCCAACCCATGTCATGAAATGGAGACCTATAAATGAAAACACACTATACTTACACATATGAATACACCCACCAAAAACATTTTATAAATACACAATACTTACAAATGTGGTATATTGACACTCCTATGGGCATTGATTGGTGTTGCATCAATCAAATCTTCTTGGGTACACGGAACGAACGACGACGATGAAGGTTGGTATGGATCATGAACAATGGAGGGATATGAATCTTCTACATTGTAATTTATCGCACCACGACCTCTTTGTATGATCTCTTCCTTCTCTAACCATAATTGAATGACATGCACGTGCTTTAGGTACAACATTATCATCACTTTCACACTCATATTATCTTCGAGAGAGTCACCCAAACTCTTTATGTCGTGATTGGGATGCACAACACTCATGGACAATTTGTAACAACTTGGATCGGTTTCCGTCAAATGGTACATCATTTGAAGTAAAGTGACATAAGAGATCCTCTTATTTATGATGGTGGTTTTCCTGGTACCACCTTCATAAAATGAAGTATCTTCACGTTGAACAATCCTCCCGTTAAAATAGTACATTAACGGGACATCGAATTTCTTTACCATCTAAACCATAAATTATTCAACTTAGTAAATATATTTCTAAATTCATAATAATAAATCAATCCAACACATACATATTAAACACTATAACATTCATGCACCGCATACAAAGTATATTTCCTAAATAGCCTTTGATTTTTTAAAAATGTTTACTAAGAGGCCATTGAATTTTTTCCTAAGGCCATTGAATTTTTTAAAAAGTTTTTATATGTGACAATAAAATTTTTCAATTTTTTTTTAAGATTTAAAAGTTTATTTTGACAAATAGGAAATTTTAAAATAACCAAAAAACCTTAAAAAATTCACATTTAACTTAACAAAACATCATACAATCAATATTCCAATAATAAATAAATTCAACATTTAGGGTTTTGATAAAAAAAACCCAAATTTAATCAATAAAATCAAAACAATTGATAAATAAATAATAAAATTCAAGAACATTTAAGGTTTTGATGACCTTTGGATTCAGATTTGTTTTTGATGATTTTTTGGGGTTGGCAGCGGGTGGGTGGGTGAAAGAGGGACAAAAGGGGGTGAAAAATGAGGTTTTAGGGCTTGGTAGCGGGGACGGGGCTTATATATGCCGCGATCTGGAGACGGCATATATATATACGATCTCCAAGAAACGGCATATATATATGCCATTTCTCTTCTGTGCATACAGAGGTTATTTGTTGTTGTTTGATGTTGTCAGGATAATACTGGAGACGGTGTGTAAACTTCAACGGGGCTAGTTTTTGTAAATATTCTAGGGGCATGACTATTTTTGCAAATATTCATTTTCTTAGGGTTAAAAGTGCTAATTACCCCAAGAACAATTAGTCACATAATCAAATGTTTTTTAAAATCATTGTTTTGATAAATTCTTAGACTCCGTTTGGAAACACATATTGAAAAGTAGCTTTTGGAATAAAGTTGTTTTTTTAATATGATTTTGATCTTGATCTTTATTGGGATGCTTTTCTTTTATAATCCATGAATCATGTTTGTGGTTGGTAACGGAAGCTGCTTTTCAAGATTCGAATAAAAAGTTTTTTTTTCCGAGCTTCTCAAAACACAGATTTTGAGGATAAAATTAAAAGGAATTCAAGTGTGGATTCTTAATACAGTTGTCCCGTTTGACTATACGATTTTAGTTTTTCAACTTTTCAAAAAGTAGAATCTGTCCTAAACGTGCAACCAAACGGGGGTCTAAGACACGTGAGAAATAACACATTAAACGTGGAAGATGCGGTGAACGCAATATTTGGGTTTGCATTTGGCTGTTGGACCACATAACCCGCCTCAACGCAAATTCAAACGGGCATAAGAGAGAGACCACTACAATAAAATCAATCATCGTGAACCTGTGTAACTTTTGATTTATGAACATATTGTTTGTGAAGATCATGAATTGTTTTACTTTTTGGTGAGGGAATTCATAAATTGATGATGAGCAATGCAGTGTTGGTCGGTTATTTTAAATAGATCTGAGATCTTTAAAAAAAAAATCCAGATGTTTGTGGAAGTATTAATGGACAACAGGCCCATGTGAGGTGAGGAGGAGATCACAGTTTAGTACGATAATTGTGTTTATGAAAAATCATCTCAATTTTAATCCATACCAAAATATTTAAAAAAATATAATAGTATATTTTTTTTTAAAAAAAAGAACAATTTGTTTAGTCTCATATATTATAATAACATAATATATATTATGTTCTCATGTGTTTATGTATGATCACAGTTATAAAACGCACAAATGCTTCTTAAAGCAATGAATCAAAATGGACAATACCTTACCACATGAGTTTGATATGGACCTCCCAGTACAAGCAAGCAACCCTTGGTGGGTGTTTTAGGTGACCACCAAAAATGGTTTGTAAAAAATAATTTTTAGAATGCTTTAACAAATTTGACAAAAACTATTTTTTATAAAATTCTTTTTGTGAAACAGGCGGTTTCACCTTGAAGGTTTGCTACAAAAAATTCACTGTTTGAAAAATAGTTTTTCATTTAAAACAGCTTTTAAAAATAGTTAGTTTAGAAAACATCTTTATTCGATTCCTCAATGACGTTTTTATTATTAAAAATAGAATTATTGGAGAGTTTGAAAATGAATAAAATTAGTATCATTCCTACAAAAATAGAATCTCCAAAAGCTGCCTAAATTTTCCAATCACCAACATAAATATGCTTCTCAAGATTTAATATATTTTCTTTTTAATGATCCGAACAGTGCAAACCAAGCTTTAGTTAAGTCGACAAATACCTTCCGCTTATGTGAAAGAGATCAAATGATCAAATCTTGAAAAGCAGAGCACCATTCTTAAAAAAAAAAAAAAATCCAAACAGTAACATGACCGTGAGAACTTTTTGTGGATTACTCGTATTCAAATTGACATGGATCATTAAATAAAGTTGTTTGATACCAAAATAAAATAAAAACCTAACCAAAGCCAAGAATAAAAAGCACCCAGTGGCAGATCAAGAATAGAAAGGAACAGAGTCTAAAAGAGATGTAGAATAAATCAGAGAGCCAACCATGAAAAAAAAACGACAGTGGCACCACATACTGTAAAAACATGACATTTTCAATGAATCCAAAGCACAAACTTTTTCACAAAATCAGTATTTCCGATGCATTGCTTTATTCACACAGCTTCCAATAATAAATACCAGTTAATTACGAGCAGCAGCAGTGCATCTACTATACTGCTGGTGATACAAACCAAGAGTTGAGTGAGATGATTCTGAGGATTATGTAAGGTCGTCCTCCTCATCTTCTTTGGCTTTCAGTGCATTCTTTGCTCTAAGTAGGAGAGTGGTTTTCCATGGATCCTATTTGCAGAAGTAAAAAGAGTGCAGTTAAGAATGAATCTGATAAAAAGTTCAATTTAACTATGATAGAGTTTAAATATGCAGGTGACTGACTCGAAAAGTAGTGTTTATCATCAACTGCACAATCCTAGATCCTACCAGACTCAAAAGTTTTAAGAGGACTGGCTACAAGTGGTAAGATCTCTGGAGAGTCTGCAAGAATTATGAGAAAGCAATTGGGAGGTATGCCAATCTACAGCATATAAAAGTTGCAACCAACCAGGATCAAATTGAATGTGGCAATGGGGACCAGATTTTGTATAATTTAAATCTAAATGCCAGGTTATTTAGGAAGAGTTGGATGACCTAAAACAAGAATATGAGTTCATTTCACCAGATACTGAAGAAAAATTTACTATATGTGATATTTGAGTAGATGTATCCATTACAAGAATCCATACCAGCCGGGTCATGTTGTCGAATTCTTTGATAACATCAGTAAACTTTCCAACATCTTCCTCATCCATGGAAGCTGCCAGATCCTGCGATGTATAGCATACTCACAGCTGAGCAATTACTAAAATACTCATGAAGACCACAATCAATCAAAGGTTACAAATATTCAAGTATGCATAGGTAATTCTACTATATGTCTAGCATTTATTTGTAAACAGACAGTATATTGAACTTGTATGTGCAAAAATTAGAATTCCAGAAGACAGACAAAAAAAAATGACAGGTTCATAACGTACAGCTAAAAACTTGTACTCGCGTGTGCCTGAAAAGGTTGGATCAAGTTCCTGTGAAAGTATTTATGTTTAGTTATTCCACATATTCAGTATGAACTTCCAAAAAAGGGGGAGAGATGAACCTGGTATCTCTCAAGGGAGTTGTGTATTGCAACCAAATCACCTCGGCACAGTTGGCAAAGCCCGGCATTAAGAAGAAGCCCTTTAACACTATACTTCAACAGGTTATTGTTGATAGAGTGCCGAGCTATCACTTCAAATATTTCAATTGCTTTTGGGTATCTGGCAGGACACTTGATATGCGTTAGGATTCTTTTCCAGCAAATATTCATGCAGCACTGATAAATAGGCTAATCAGATTCATTGAGAACTTTTTTATCAGATACAAATATAGACCATTTAACAAGCATATCCATGACAACCTCTAACATGTCTTCTATCTGAACTATGCAAAATGCAATATATGGATATATAATGGTAAGCTAACAGCGAATCAGAGTTAAATTTGTTATCCTTGTGGGAAAATTAAACCACTCATAAATATTTGAATTGCGTGATAAGAATGCTAAAGAACCCAAAAAAATAGCACCCAGCCACAGTATATAAGAAACTTCAGAAAAAAACCAGTACTTACTCCAAAGTCAACCTTGACCTTTCTTCAGTTAAACGGAAAAAAAATTACCCACCAGAAAAAAAGGGGAAATAATTCAATATCCTCTGGGAACCCTGAATTATTTTTAGGTCTTTAGAACATTTGGACTTATTTTTAGGTCCACAGGCTAGTTGGGGTATTAATTCTGAGTCCTTCCATTCAATGGGGGTTATCTTTTTACCCATTTTTTTCAGATTTGCCCCTACCTTCATCTTTTATTTGTCTCCCCCCCCCCAACACTAACGGCAACCCCTCCACTCCGCCCACAGCCTCCAGTCATGCCTCCCTCCCTTCTTAACAATGTATCCAGATCTATAAACAATGTATCCAGACCTGTCAACAATGTACATAATTGGTAAAGGGAGAGGAGTAAAAATGAAGATGTCAATGGTGGACTTAACTGCTATTACTCAAAAGAACTTGGAAATAATAGACAAATGGGTTCTGGGACCTAAAAATAAGTCCAAATATTCTAGGGGCCTAAAAATAATTCAGAGATTCTCTGAAGGATCCGGAATTGATCCTTGGTCATCCTTTACAGAGAGGAAGGTGTTGGCCGACTTTCCCAGAGCTTGGTTCGCAAAAAAAATAATTTTTTGTTTAAAGGGGTTTATAGTTGCATAGTTAAAAGTTGACTGCAAGTGGTTATCTGTTGATTTTCATCCACAACTTGAATGTACTTCTACCTTGTGACTATCAATAAAATGAAACTGATGTAAAACAGTAAAACAAAGCCTATCAATCATTATCATGTAATATGCAAGATGTACATTGCAAAGAATGACTTACTGTTCTAGTTGTGCAGCATACTGTGCAACCTTTTGCCTGCACTGGTTGGCCGTAGTTGTCACTTCCTCGCTTTGAAAAAGATCAGCAGAACGTTCAAAGTAGTCTATAGCATTCTCAAAATTCTGCTCTGCTTCATATAGTTCACCAATTTCCTGACACGAGAAATGCAAAATGAGCAAAACCTAAACAAAGGCCCAATTAATATGGTGAGGGCTCTGCTGTTAAGTAGCATCCAGGGATACAGTCAGTTGCGTAGACACAAACAGGTGGAGAAAAAAAAGTAGAATATTGAAAGAAAATAGAGAGAAACCAATAAACAGCCAAAATAAGGAGTATCTTTTCCATGGGTTTTTTTCCCTTGGAAAGTGTCAATAATAGGCCAAGATGCAGAAAGATTTCTCAACTGCAACCTATCTCAGTTAAACTATGAAATACATCTAAAATACAATTTTCTCTCTCATTTGAACCATACTCTTGTGCACTTTACCATTCTTCGATTAATTTCTAATTTATTGTCAAAATCACACACGCCTTTCCAAACCAAATTAAACACTCAGGGAGCATTCAGTTGATGGATTAACTGAACAGTCAGTCATAAGGTTTCCCACCAAATTTGCCAAGCATGCTGTGAGGATTAAATATCAAATCTTTAGAATTGCATGATTATGGTCAAACCACTATGAAGTGAACTATGTCTCTAAATTTCTTTGTTAACGTCAGTAGATAATCCCAGGTGGGGTTACAGGCTTCGGTCAATAAGCCCAAGTCTTTACCCTTGAACAAATTTGTTGAGTTAGGAAAAACAGGCATATTTTTCCAGTTCTGCCACACTGCATTAAACACTATCAACATACCTTAAAATACAGAAAAAGGAAACATGAAAGACAATACAACCACATAAAAGCACAGAGACGGAGATGAAAATTTATTATAGTAAACATGTAACAACAGAAATGACCGTATATAATGATTCAGAATAAATAAAGCATGTCAGTATAATAAAAAAAAAATCACTGAAAATCCTGCAATGGATTATTCAGGTTTAAATGCCAAACTGCAATTAAATATAACCTTGCAGTATCTTGCTGCCATATTCAACCTCCCAATTTCCATGAAAAAATTCACAGCCTGATTTAAGCATGATATTGCCTCTGCAGAAAAAAGGCTAATTATATCAATAAAGAGAAGAAAAACATTGTACAGAGATAAAAATGAAACAGTGGAACATCGGCAAGTGATGTATGTAGAGAAGTGATGGAACATGCAAAAGGAGCATCCTTTTCAATTTAGACAATTATAACATTAAAGAACCAAACATGTTCTTTAAAGAAAGATGTAAAAGAAGTATCATCATGGAGTCATAAGATATTTGAACGGCAACAGCTGTACATGTTGGTAAAACCTATATAGCACATCGACAGATGAGAACCTTGGGAAGAGACTTTCTTGTAACAATTAGCAGCATCCACATAAGAGGAGGCAGCTTCATGCTTGCTTTCTAACTGCACTCAGGAAATTTAAAAAAAAAAAACAAAACAAAACTTTGAATGAGTCTGAACTACGATAAGTTAATAAACATGGCATCATTCATAAGTGATAAGTGCGAAAACATACCTTAAGATGACAATTTGCCAACTTTATGTACACAGATCCAGCTTTATCCCCTGAAAAAATAATTAAAGGAAAGGAATAAGCAATCTAACTCGAATACAACATTCAAATACACATACACACATGTGCAACTATCTTCTCCATTCATTACCACAAAGCTAAGTGAAATAATTTCCCAACACTTTATAATGAAAATGCTGCTTTAGGGGGGGGGGGGGTAGTCGATACGGACTTTGATGGATTTCTGTGGACATTATTTAAGTGATGGAATTTTGTAGACTTTTCAGACTTTCACATACTTTTGCAGATTTTCATAGACTTTTACAGACTTTTAACAAATTGACTCTCATGGACTTTCACGGACTTTTGCAGACTTTCACATATTGACTCTCATGGACTTTTACAGACATTTGCAGACTTTCACAAATTGACTCTCATGGACTTTCACAGACTTTCAGAGACATTTGCAGACTTTTATAAATCACTCTCATAGACTTTCACAAACTTTCACAAACTTTCAGAGATGAACTCTTTTCACATATGGATTTCTATTAATAAACACAATAATGTTTTTGAAATTATAAAATAACAAATAAACAACTCCAATATTCAAATTCAACATGAATTATTGATACCCAACATAAAATGTAATTTAATATAGTAGATATCAATCTTCACATATCTGAAATGTATATTGCTAGAATGCCATGATAAAGACACCATTTTTAACTAGATAATATTACATTAGTTCACCATGAATATTGATGTCATGGTCATCCCATATACGTTTAGCAATATTTAATCGCCAATTATTAGCATCTCGACGTTGTTGCTTTTGAGTTTAAACTTCCGGAGGGTCTTCATTGTCCTCTCGTTGTTGCTCCTTAGTTAGAACATTTTAAAAAAATATATATGCATTTATATTGTACAATGATAGAAACATCTTCAAGGAAAATCAAATCAAACATTATACGTATAATTAAATATATAATAAATCTTTTCTTTAGAAAATAATTGTGGATAATCTAGGCATATATTATATAAAATAATCTACCATTCTCATATATTCATCAAACATATGAAGTGATAGGAATATTTCATACATATGGACATTCATAAAAAAAGATGATAAATAAAGAAAAAATGTGAATAAAAATATGAAAGGCATGGATAAAAATAATAAAGGAGATTTGTTAAAAGAAAAAAATAAGAAATATTCACAATGTTGGAATAAAAGTCCATGAAAATCCCACTCATTTGGGTGGGATTTTGAAATGACTTTTTCTTTTATATTTCTCTCTCAAAAGTCCACAAGAATCCATCTTTTATGAAAGTCTTCACAAATTCTGTTTAAATTGAATAACACATGACAAAATGTCTACTATAAGAAGTCTCAATCGAATAACGCTGGACTTTTTGTCCACGACATAATGTCTCAATTGAATAACACTGGACTTTATGTCAATGAAATAATGTCTCAATCGAATAACGCTGGACTTTTTGTACATGAAATAATGTCTCAATCGAATAACGCTGAACTTTTTATCCATGAAATAATGTCTCAATCGAATAACGCTGGACTTTTTGTCTACGAAATAATGTCTTAATTGAATAACGCTAGACTTTTTGTCCATGAACCAAAGTCCTGATTGAAAAACATCAGATTTATAAATCCATGGACATGGACATTTTGTCCATGAAAAATCCTAATTGACCATATATTGAGCAACCAATTGGTCCCAAAGAAACCATTCGATCAAAGTTTGTCTCTATCAATAGTTTTACATAACTTCATTTTACGCAAAACGATATTGGAATTAACAATACATCTGCCCTATCTCCCTCAGAAGTAACAGTTGATGATAATTATAAGTTCAACGAAACAATCACACACTAATACGAAAACACGCCAAAAAGGTTTTACATGATAAACTTCATTTCTCATACCAGACCGACATCGTGCCAGTGCTGTAATGTAAGATACAAAACTTACCAAATCAAACGCATACAACGATCTCTAACTCAACTGTTCAAGTAACATCACAATTGTTCCAAAACGCGTATGAGGATGAAAAAAAAAAAAAACAGGAGATTGAAATAATCATCAATTTCGATCACTCTTACATAATCACATAAGTCAATGCCCCGTTTATAATATCAAATCACGCTTTCTCCTTAAAGCATTTCATCGCAGATCACAATTATGCATTCAAAAACCCTAAACGCACACACGACAATTCAATCATCGATGACTACTCGGACCAATATTTTAATCCAAAAACAAAAAAAACACAAACAAATCCGAGTAAAACATACAGTTCTTGGCGATCTTGAAACAATTGGCGGATTTGTCGTAGAGATCGGCGGCGTCTTCGTATTTGGAGCCGAAGAAGCTCCACCCGTTGATCTTCTTCTCCGCCTTGCTCTCGAATTCCTCCCCCCTCGCCGTCTGATCCGCCATTTTTTGGTTCTCCCCTCCCTCGATTTCCCCTTTTAAAATCTTTTTCGGGTGGGGATCGCTTTCGATTTTTTTCTTCTCCGCGTATTTGTTGTTGATGCTGCGATGTTCGTCGAACCGGTTGGTTTTCTTTTGCGTGAGACTTCAATGAACGGCTGGGATGATATCTTGTTTGGTTGTTTTATAGGATAACTGACTTTCGCCGTGAAACACGATTTATGAGGTGTTCGGCAGCAGACAACTTTAAAAAGTTAGACTGAACGGCTGAGATGACATCAACACAAACACGCGTGCCCGGGCAACATTCAACCTTCCCATTGTTTGATTAGAGAATACGTTACCCATCCGATGCTGACAGTTTGACATTCATTTCAATGTAACAAAAATTATGTTTCAAGTCATTTATTTTTAAAATAATATTACATCTAATTTCATTTTCAGTTTCAATTTTAATTTGTATGTGTTTTAAATTTTTTAAAAATAGTATACATCATCTAATGAGGTACATATTTTTATAAAAAATGAAATATATATTCTAATAAATTGCATGAATGCATTTATCAAAAATATAAAAAAAATCTTTCAAAACATATGCTTTGTTAATATGAGCATGTGTGTCCATAGAAATTCATCGATGTATATAGGACTGAAAATAGATATGGGTGTAACAGCGCTCTTAATTTCATGTTTTTATTCTTAGATTTATGAAAAATGGGATTTATGAAATTATCAAAATGGGATTTATGTAACAACGCCCTTAAGCAATAGGATTTTGCTACTGAAATTATGAAAAATGGGATTTCTATAACAGCGCCCTTAAGAAAATTATCAAAATGGGATTTCTGAAAAAGAAAAATTCTTTCTACTAAATTGATCCTTAATATAAAAGAAAAAATTCTTTTTTTTTATTAGAGTTCTTAAACTAATCCTTAATAATATTCATTTGTGACAGTCAACAAATACATAGGATTTGGACCCTTTAGCATGAACAAGTGTGACCCGTTTGATTCATTTTTACATTTTTTTAAGGTTTATACACTAATATGTGTCGTCACCATATTATTAAAATAGTGTTTGAAACTGTTTAATTAGAGTGCATATTTCACTTTATTGGTGTACACCATGTTGATGCATTGAAGAATATATATACACACACACTACTCTCTCTTTATTTTCATTTTATGAAAGAATGTGTTTTGCTACTCGTTAGTCATTTATATACTTTCAAAAAAAAAGAAAAAATTACAACATACGTGGGATGTTATAGGGACTGCAAAAAGAAATAATAGTAACATATAGATTCAGATGAAGGGTTATTGCCCTTACCCTTTTTTTCAAAACCAACCACCAAAATATCTGAAAGAGACGGGAGGGGAAGATGAAGGGAAGAAGAGGGAAAGAAAAAAAAAAAAAGGAGTGGAGGGGGTGGTGGTCAAAGAGGGCGGCGGCGATCAGAGGATGTCGAAGAGGAGG
The DNA here is from genome assembly GCA_030737835.1 of Acorus gramineus. Lineage (NCBI taxonomy): Eukaryota > Viridiplantae > Streptophyta > Magnoliopsida > Acorales > Acoraceae > Acorus > Acorus gramineus. The sequence goes on from CM060857.1 coordinate 12,307,515, forward strand.
GGGCAGAGAGAGGAAGTGAGAAAGAGAGAGAACAAGAGAGCCAAGGAAGGAAGGGGAGGGGAGGGACCGGAGAAGGCGGAGGGGCTCTCGACTCATCCTCGCTCTCTTCCTCTCCCTCTCTTTCTCTCTCCGCTCTATCGCCTCTCTCTCCCTCCTCTCTCTCTCTCTCTCTCTCTCTATATATATATATATATATATATATATATATATATATATATATATCACTTTCTTTCTTTACCATTCCCCCCACTCCAACATCCTCCACCCCATCTGACCGCCACCCTCCTCTCTCCCTCTTCTTCTCTTTCTCTTCCCTTCCCCTTTTCTTTTATTTTCAAACCCAACACCCTCTCATGGATTCAATATGCATCATCATAATGTAGCATGTTAAGTGACTCATATAAGCGATAACAATGAGAATAAAAACTGCTAATAAGAAAATAATATAAGATCAATTGATTTTTCATTAGGAACACAAAATGTAGGAAGATAGTTGGCTGTAGGGTTGAGAGAATACCTTAGAAAAAAAGATTAATATGGCATTTGCTAGGGGGGGGGGGATTTTGAAAAATATTATGACTACAAATTACTAGTGTTTTAGGAAAGCTATAAGTGAAATTGCAGCTACAAGTGTTGTTAAGGAATAAAGTAACAAATCTTAGCCATATCTTGACTGCAGGGAGAGTAAAAGATGCAGAAGTAGCCAAGTGAGTTGAATAAACGCCTTAGATGTTGATAAATCCATTTTGTATTACCAGGGATAACTTGCTATATATATTAACTTCTCAATGGATACTTGTAACTTTTGTTAGAATTAACTGTCATTTTATCATTTGTTCAAGCGTGCAAAAAAAATATCCACTTGAATTCCTTGGACTTTCTTTGCAAAGACATGAACATGACTATAAAATCTCGTGCAATGAAGATTCACTATTGATACAACAAACATAGATCAACATTAGCTTAGAAAGTAGACTTGGATTAAAGACAGCTAAAATTACACTACAAAGCTACGAGGCATTTTTCTAACCTACGTTTAGTAGATCTCAAACTTGGGAGGGTCTTTGAGGGGTGACTGATGGGCACATGAATCTCCCATTTGTTAGAGGACTCTTTTAACTGGGAGTTGGATGCCTCGCGTAGCCTAAGCTAAATTTGTTGCTTGCATGGTTTTTCATTTTTCCCCTCTTTGTTTTTATTCTATATCTTCTCTCCATCATTTCGGAATTTGTAATTCAAATTCAGTAATGAAATCGGATTGCAAGCATCTACTTTTGCATTAAAAAAAATGTTTTTTTTTTTAAAACTGAGATGGACTATATATAACCTTCGTTGATTACATAAGTTTGAAAAGTGACTTACATCATCAAAAGAGCAATTCACAGGGGAGAAGTGAATAATAAAAAAAATCAAAAATACATTATAAATATGATTTTATGTGCCTCATCCCCACATGAGCAGTGTGTGACCAGCCGCGCAAAAACCTCTGTTATACTCTTCTCCTCTTCAACCCGGGTCTATGTGGAACACACCTCCAATTAGTTCCACACTCCGAGCACCGACAAGGGCACAGCCCCATTGCTTGATGAAGTAAACCGTCTCCTCCCAAACATTCTCAATGTAAAAACGTTGTTCGGTAAACAGTTTCTTATTTCTACCTAGCCATACTGCCCAGAGGGCCGCGAGGAGGATGATTTTGGCGAACCTCTTATGCGTGCGTGAGCTCATGCTATCATAATAGTTGTGCATCCGTCCCCATAGTTCCTGCATGCGGAGAAGTTTGTTGCCTTCCCCGACGCGCAACCCACCATTGCCCACAATGGTCTCAGCGCAGGGCATCGGGCAAGGAGGTGTTCTGCCGTCTCCACATTCTGCTTGCAGAGTTCACAGTTCGTCACCAGCTCCGGTCTCCACCTGGCTCGGTACGCCTTAGTGAGAATTCATCCTTGGAAAGCCAGCCACATGAAGAATTTCACTTTGAGCGGGATCTTACACTTCCACAGCAATGGCGTTTTCTCTGTCGACCCCAAGACCTTTGGCTGCCCCCTCCTCCACCACAAGTAACACGCCTTGATTGTGAACTCTGTCGTTGGTTGCGGCCCAAACTATCGCGTCCTCCTCCCTGGTGTTAAGGTTTACATCTAGCAGTGTCGCCAACAACGCAGCTAGCTCGTGGACTTCGACCTATGATGTTATGCGTCTTAATTTGACATGCCATTCGTTCTCCCCTGACTAGCATTATCCCACCCTGCACCCCTTGTTCTCCACCAATCTGAACACACGTGGATATAGCTGGCAGAGAGGGCGCTCGTTGCACCATCGATCCTCCCAGAAACATGTCGTGTTGCCCCTGCCCACTTTCCAGTGTAAGGCCGGGGCTATCTCCCCTGCTAGCGCGAACCACCCTTTGCAAAGGAAGGACATCCTTTGCGATATCCCAGGAAAGGTCGACGATGTCCCATACCTTTCTTTAAGCATCCTCACCCACCAAAGATTTGGTTGAGTCGCCCAACGCCACGCCAACTTTGCAAGCAAAGCTTTGTTCAAATTATCAAGGTCCGCTATGCCCAGTCTTCCCGCCTCTTTTGGTAAACAAATGCTTGCCCATTGCACCAGGTGAGGCCTATCGTTGCCATTGCTTGCACCATTCCAAAGAAACCGCCTTCTTATCGCGTCAATCTTCGCAAGGATCGTGTGTGGGATTCGAATATTGATAAATAAAATGTAGCCAGGCTGGAGAGGACTGCTTGCAGGAGTACCAGCCTTCCGCCGCGCTTAAACACCTGTTTTGCCATCCGTCGAGCCATCTCTCGCAGCGTTCGATGAGGGGGACCCAATGTTGTCGTAACAATCTTGTCTTGACTAAAGGGAGCCCGAGATGTTTGGGAGGAGCCATCTGTAGTTCACAACCTATCGTCTCCGCTAATAAACTAGCTCTGTTTGGCTCCACATTGATCGGCATATAGAACTCATGCACCAGTTGATCTTCAGTCCAGACACCAAAGAAAAACATGTCAAGATGAATTTGAGTCCGCTCATCACATTTACATCGTCCTTCGCGAATATAATTGTGTCGTCCGCATATTGTAGGTGCGAGACAGGGGTGCCCCCCCTCACGCATGGGAGCCCATGAAACCACCATGTTCTCTCTGCCTTCAAGCACATTCGGCTAAAAAATTTTGTTGCAATCGTAAACAGCGGGGGGGGGGGGGGGGATAATGGGTCACCCTGCCAGAGCCCCCGGTTTATGGGAAAGAAACCGCACCTTTCCCTGTTGACACAGACTGAAGCTTTCGCTGTTCCAATGCACAGGCGGATCATTCTGATCCAATTCAAGATGAACCCATGTTGCTTCATCACCTGCAGGAGGAGGTCCCACTCGACGTTGTCACTCACAAAGTCAAGTTTAAGAACCCTTCTGCTGTTCTTATCTTTATGGAGGTTGGTGATGATTTCCTGTGTGATTGCAAACCCTTCGTGCAGGCCTCGGCCTGGAATAAACGCCGCTTGATTGACCTCCATTATGTTCTCGCAAGCGCTCTTTAGCCTCTTTGATGGAACCTTGGCCAGGATCATGTAGCACCCATTAACTAGGTAGATAGGCCGATAATCGGAGATGGATGTCGCCCTCTCTTTCTTTGGAATGAGCACGAACGTGGACACGTTAATACATCCGATCCCTTGTCTACCACACCTGAAATCTTCAAGCATAAGCAACACATCCTCCTTCACGATGACCCAGCATTTTTTTTATAAAAACTCATCCCAAACCCATCTGGGCCCAACGATTTGTCCCCCTCCGCTCCTCTGATCACTGCCCATATCTCTGCTTCTGTGAAAGGTGAATCGGGATTGTCGAGGCAAACCACCGAGATTTGGGGGAGCTCCGGGTCGTGCCATCACGGTTTCCAGCCTCTCTTTTTCTTGAACGAATTCTTGAAATGTTGAACAATTCCCTGTTCGAGCTCTCGTTTCTCATGCAAACATTGCCCATCCACTTGCAGTTCATTGATTTGGTTCAAACGCCTCCTTTGGTTGGCCATTTTATGGAAATATTTAGAATTGTTGTCTCCTTTTTTAACCACAACACGTTTGATTTCTGTCGCCATTCTTGCTCCTCGAGCTTCAGAATTTTAGTGACCTGCAACTTTGCGTTAGCCCTCTCTTCATTCTCTGCGCTTGCTAGTGCTCGTCCCTCCTCTCTGTGGTGTCCAGCTCTGATATCCGAGCCTGCCACCTTTGTTTATCTACATTCCTCTCTGTCATCTTCTGTCTGCTCCAGGTACTAAGGATCCTTTTTAAGCATCGGAGCTTGAATGTTACCCGTCTGGCCCCTCGGAGACCACTCGCGGAAGCTGACCAACTATTTCTCACAAAGTCCTCGAGCTCAGCAAACTCTGTCCACCAAAATTCAAATTGAAACTAAGCTTGTGTTGGTGGTGTCCCGCCTGCCTTAGCATAATGGGAACGTGATCGGATGTGCTTCTTGGGAGGCCTATCACCCCATAGTTAGGGAACACATCCTCCCATTCCAAGGAAACCAAAAACCTGTCAAGTTTAGCCATAGAAGGCTCCTCCCGCATATTTGATCACGTGTACGCGAGGTTAGTTAACAGTACGTCTAGAAGCCCCTCCTGGTCAATCCACTCCGAGAACCTTTCCATGTCCTGAGACACTCCTTCGATGGGGTTTTCTATCAGATGTGAATCTTGTGATATTGAAATCGCCGAGAATACACCATGGCGTGTTCCAGGTATTCTGCACCTCAGAGAGTTCCCCCCACATTGCTTCGCGGCCCTTACTATCATGCGGTCTATAGACGTTTGTCACTGCCCATTGCTATCCGGATGAAATGTCTTTTAGTAGCACCAAAATGGAAAACTGTCCGATCGATTGGGCTAACAACGTCCAGCGCGCCGAGCTCCAACACATTAGCATGCCTTCGGCCGCCCCTGCTGAAGGCTAAAATGTAAAAGCGACCATCCGTCTACCACCTACTACCCCGCATGACATTTGTGTCGATCCTCTCCAGTTTTGTTTCTTAGATGCCACACACATCCACTTTGTTACTTCGGACTAGGTCCTCAATTGCACGTTTCTTTTCAGAGGAGGTCGTGCATTCCCCGTATATTCCACGAGAGGCAGCTTAACATGGATCTCCCTCCTGAGCTTCTCGGCCAGCCACGCCATTAACCGAAACATTTGAGTCGCTATGCTCGCTCTGCGCCATAGGCCTCTTTACCGGGGGAGCCGATAGTGACCTGGAAGCCCGCCCCGACGTTCTGGCCGCCCCACCATCCTCAAAAGCACGCTTGAGACATTTCATGAATTGTGACTTGTCCCCACTGGTTCGTACCTCCAGGTCAATCTCCGCTGCTCTGCGGCATAGGGTAGACTCTCGCTGTTCTTCGTTACTCAGCTCCTGAACCCTTTCGCTGGCCGTAGAGGATGGAGAGCGACGCATCGGGATTCGCGTCCTCAGCTTTTGATTCTGATCGTCCAAACAGTGGTCCCTAATACTAAAAGTCCGCTAGACTCGAGAAAAAAAAGGTCCGACCGATACGGCACACAATCGAGGCAGTCCCGGTCCCTGCTGACGTGTCCTCGCCTTTTATATATACAGTCCCTCTCCCGTATTTATTCGTCTCCACTCTGTACCTTCAGAGTGTCGTCTCTGTAGCTCCCTCAAATCACGCACAAAGATCCAGAGCGGGAGAACCCTAGATCGGTTTCGTCTCTTCATCACTTGCGAGGTAATCCACATGTTTCTCTCCCAATCGACGAGTATCCGTTCCTCAATCCGTGATTTATTTGATCAAAATTACTCCCAGAGGTTGAATTTTTTATGAACTTGTTGAAATCTGGTCAGAACACGTTAATATCAGTCACGGAGAAGAACACGGTGTATGTTAATCACGGTTTTCTGTGTTGTGAAAAATCTGTAGGGGGTGGTGAAATGTCACTCGTCTCTCGTACGCCTCCTCCATGCCGTATACGTGCAGAGAAATTCCGGTACGGAGTAGGTCCGAATTGGGCGGAGAGGGTAGGTTGTGATGCGGTTTCGCGGAGTGGTGTGTTCGGTGTGAAAGAGAGAGTGGTGGGTTCTTCGTCCTTGTCGTGGAGTGCCGAGAATGGAGCACGGGCACTGGGTTTCGGTGCTTCGGGATGTGAGAGATTAGGTCATTTCATTGTTGCTGCTAGTCCACCCACGGAGGATGCGATCATCGCTACTGAACCGTTGACGAAAGAAGACCTTGTGGATTACTTGGCTTCTGGATGCAAACCAAGGGAGGCATGGAGGTACGGCTTTGTTTTTTGAGAAATCTCTTTTTCGTGGTTCAGATATGATTTTGTTATTTTAGGTTCGTTATTTCACACGTAGGTGTATTTTATATGTTAATGGCATAAATGCCTGTGATTCTGCGTGATTTGTTCATCAGTTTTGACCAAAGAGTGATTGACAGTCACAGTGCTTGTTAAAGGCTTGACATAGTGATGTCACGATGGCATGAAAACATGATATTGTCAGATGGGCATGGAGCGTCAAGCGGGGATTCATTGCTCTATTATGCGTGCTTCTAATAAGTAACTTATAACTTTTCTTGGAAGAAATCCATTAGAAGCTTTTTCAAAATGTGAACTTCATTTACCTCCAAGAATATAAGGCAGAACTTTAGCGTTCATTTCATTAACCTTTTCGAATAAAGAGGTAAATCAGGTCATATTTGTTTTGTGCATTATAAGGATTTAGGGTCGGCTGTGAGAGTAGCCAGGATAGATGAGGTCTTAGGAAAACTCTTGAAAAGGGGCCCGTACTCGCAAACAATTTGTTTTATGATTACCAGCACAAAGGTTTTTTAAACAATTTTTAAAATTAATTCTCAATAATTTTTTTCCACAATGGATCATGGCCATCCATTTATACATAAGTAGTAGTTGACTATAACCAGTGCTGATGTAGCATACCATGACCCTAATCAAGAGTCATTTAAGCAAAAAACCAATAAAATAGTAACAAATACAAATGAATAACAAACAAATTATGCTAAGTTATAATACGTATGTTTAAGAAAAATAAAATTAAAAATTAAAAACAGAACAAAAATTTGAAAAATAATAGGTACCCAAAAAAAGGAAAACACTTGTTTTCTTTAAAAAGAGTAGGAAAACAACCTTAAAACTGGGGATTTGTTTTAATTTATTGACCTGCCAACAAAATATAAAAAACATGTTTTTTAAATATTTTGGGGCCCTTTGTGACTGTTGGTCTCAGGCTTGCCTATACTCAGGATCGGCCTATAAAGTATTGCCATTTACATTGTGTCATTCTCAGATTGCTATGGTATAATACACGGAATATGATTTCTACCCTATTTCATTGAAATTTATATTATTGTTGTTCGATTCTATGAGAAGTGTATCCTGACCAAGTCTTTAATTATCTCTTTATAGATTCCTTTTGGAATTTAATTTCTGCTTTCTTGGATTTTTACATGTAATCTTTTTCTACAGGATAGGTACTGAACATGAAAAGTTTGGCTTTGAAATCGATACTTTATGTCCAATGAAGTATGGGCAAATTGCGGACTTGCTCAATAGCCTTGCTGAGAGATTTGATTGGGATAAGATAATGGAAGGTGATAATATTATCGGTCTTCAACAGGTTAGATCATTTGCATGCCTTTTAGCATGACATTTCTTTTTATAATATTCCCTAAGTCTGGTGTGGCTTACATATTGCTGTTGCAACTTATTTATTTCTTCATGTGGTCTATAAATGTTTTTTATCATATGTTTCTTAGGAATATTACATGCTATTGGATATGCTGTCGCTCAAATCATGATTCTGAATTTCTCATCTCCTTGACCGAATTTTATGTGATGACTAAGCAGGGTAAACAAAGTATTTCTCTGGAGCCTGGTGGCCAATTTGAGCTTAGTGGTGCACCCCTCGAAACTTTGCACCAAACTTGTGCAGAGGTCAACTCACATCTGTATCAGGTCAGTATAATTAATTTGTTGTATATATTGTGCCATTCAACAATTGATGTATAATTCAATGGATGACTCGATCCTACATATTTTATACAAATTCCTAAATAACCCTACCCGCTTCAATCCACATCTCATTTCACAAAAAAATTATAACCATCTTTATCTTGGGACTCACATGCAACACAAATCCCCCTTGTTAACTGTTTCATGTGAACCTGCAATGCTTCTTTTAGTCACACACATTGTGCTTTCTGATCCCTCTTTCTGCAAAAGTCAGTTTACAAAGAACACTTGTTTGATGATGGAAGACCAAACCACCTCTTGGCAAGTTGGGAGAGATACCCTCTTCATTGAGGGCTCTTACTTTTGTTAATAGGATAAGATTTAACGAGAAAATAAAACAAAACACGTACCTATTAAAAAAAGGGTCCAAGTTGTAGATCTTGCTGGACAGGTCCTCTGTGCACCGAATAGGACTGACTATCTTCTTCTCCCTTTTCTTTTCTTTTGTTTTCTTTTTTTATAATTTTTGAGAAGTTGGCGGGTATCCTACCACCAAATTTTATTAAAATTGTGTACAGTTCCAGCTAAATAAAAAATCAGAAAAATCAAATAACATAAAAAAACAGTAGATGAGAAATCCACTGCATAACAATAGAAAAATCTACAACAATTACTCAACAGAAATCTGCTTTCTAGAAAGCTTCAACAATTAAAATGGGACAGAATATCTAATTTAAAGATTATATCAAAAGCGTAAAGAGATTTCCTTTGAAATTCCAGTGATGTGCACAAGTTTTCAGTGATAAATTTGGAGAAAACATCTCTTACCTAAGGAAGAATTCTTGTAATAAAAGCTTGGGCTATGAAGGTTTCATATTTGGTGCATTGGATTTTCAATCTTCAACTTATTATATTAACAGGTTAAAGCTGTGGCAGAGGAATTGGGAATTGGATTTCTGGGAATTGGTTTTCAGCCAAAATGGGGACTGAAAGACATACCAATAATGCCAAAGGTATGCAATTTTGCTTCTATTTCTATACACTTTTTTCTTTTCAATGCATAAAATACTACAACTGTTGTGATGCATACATGATGCTGACATCCATGCATATGAGGTGTACTGAGAATGCTAGAACCTGCAATGTGCACAAAATACCATAACTATCATGCTGCATACACGAGGCTGACCTACATGCATATGAAGCGTACTGAGAATGCTAGGACCAGCAATCTGTGTTTTGTTGGACATGCATGGTGGTATCAACAAATTATATTTTATGTACAAGAATTGTCATTTTCAGACCTCATGATTGCTGGAAGGGTCCTGTATCTCTGTCGGATTTGACGTTCTATATGTTAATCATATGTCATTTCATAAAATTTTGGATTTGTATCATTTTTCAAATCAACATCCAACTTCATCATTGCAACAATGCAGTAGAGATGTGCTGAAAAGGAGTTTCTGCTCTCACTGATCTTGATTATTTTCCATCTTATTCTTTGTGATTTGTGTTTGGAAACCATCAATTCACTTCAGGAAGATAATTTCGTAATCAGAGAGCATGAAATCTAGTCGAACTTTGTTGCATATTTCTGAATAGAAATCAGTATATGATTTCTCCATAGGAAGTTAACATGCCTTGATTTTCAGTTGAAATCTAATTTTTAAAATTCGCATTTGAAGTAAAATTTCAATCATGGAGTTGCCTCAATATATGAAATATGAAAAATGAACTTTTGGTGGGTAAAATAGACATTTTCCACCTGGCCTACCCCATTTCCAGCATGTCAGATGGCAATGTTTAGATGAAGAAGAATAAATTGTAATTGTTCAAGAATCATTGATTTCAAATAACTTCTTTACTATTGAGGTCTGGAGTCAAGTATAGCAAGGAAGTGATTCTTTTCAGTTGGGTATTTTACTGTTGAGTATCTTTGTTGGCTTATTAAGGGAATGATTTGGCACAGGGAAGATATGAAATCATGAGAAACTACATGCCCAAGGTTGGGTCTCTTGGATTGGATATGATGTTCCGTACATGTACAGTTCAGGTGAGATAAAATCAGTGTTCATAGGCCTTTCTTTTATTGATTGATGATAGTTGTGCTGTCACATTTATTTCAACATTCGGTGGAGAAGAAAAGAATGAAGAAACAATCAAACATTAACAAGGTGATAACTTCTTTCTTTCTAGGTCAACCTTGACTTCAGTTCTGAATCAGACATGATTAGAAAATTCCGAGCCGGTCTTGCTTTGCAGCCTGTGAGTCCTTTAAGGCAACACTTTTCATTTTAGGACATCAGTTATTTCTTCGGTATTCTCACCAGTCCCAGAAAACAGATTGCAACAGCATTATTTGCGAATTCACCTTTCACCGAAGGAAAGCCAAATGGTTATCTGAGCATGAGAAGGTATTAATCAGTACTGTATAACCTTTCTCACAAAGCAACTTTATGAGTTACACCAAAACTTTATCAGTTACTCTGCCTTTTTTATCTTCTGTGTGTACTGCAGCCATATCTGGAAAGATACTGATAAGAACCGCACGGGCATGCTACCTTTTGTTTTTGGTGACTCCTTTGGGTAAGGTTTTTTCTAAATTAATCTGATTTATTTTCTGTGGCAGGTTATGTACTCACTATGGTTGTTTTAATACATTATAGATATCTACAGTCCATTCTTCCATGTTAAGATTACTCTGTATTTGCATGATCTATGTCATTCATTTTCAGGTTTGAGCAGTATGTGGATTATGCTCTTGATGTACCTATGTATTTTGTTTATCGGAAGAAGAAGTACATTGACTGTACTGGAATGTCCTTTCGGGTTTGCTCCTATCCTTAGTAATATTTCATTACCTTTGTCTTTTGGAAGTCATGCTCTTCAACCTGGTGATTTTTTTAAAATCATATGTTCTATGTTATTATTATTTACCTGAAATGTCATACATGGTATTTTGCAGGATTTTTTAGTAGGGAAACTTCCTTCAATCCCAGGGGAGTTGCCAACTTTAAATGATTGGGAAAATCATCTAACAACTATTTTTCCCGAGGTATCTTACATAAAATTTCAGGCTGTCATGTTCTGAACTGGTTACTTTTTTAGACAATTGCTTTTGAGCAGAATTTATTTCTGCTCTGTTCAGGTCAGGCTAAAAAGATATTTAGAGATGAGGGGTGCAGATGGGGGGCCATGGAGGAGATTGTGTGCCTTGCCAGCCTTTTGGGTAATCTTGGTTTCCAGATTGTGGCCTTGATATGGGTACTTTATTGCATTTGTTAGATTATAGGATTTTAGCCATGCATCCATTTATCCTCCATCTAGCAGCTTGAACGTTCCACTTTTCATGCAGGTGGGTTTGTTATATGATGACGTTGCACTGCAAAATGTTTTAGACATGACAAGTGACTGGACTGAGGAAGAGAGAGAGATGTTGAGGAACGAGGTATATGTATATGGTCCTTCCCTCCACATGCAGTTGGGACTTGGGAGTTGTATTTTCAGTCATTGAGAATGTTTAGGATTTTAAAGTGTGCATTTATCCTTAGTTAATTTTTTTTCTTCATGTTCTTTATAGCTTTTAAGAACAAACTTCCATTTGAATTTTATCATATTCCTCAACTGTTTTCTGTATAAGCTATGTTATATTATGCCTTCTTTCATGGGGTCCACCTGTGACGCTGAATGCTTGGATTCTTGTGCATGTCAATGGAGTCTTGTTGACATGTGACGCATTCTGGCACTTTTAGGAGTGACAAATAGGATTTTGTCATGTAGTTCTACATCTTAGGGTTTTGGTCTTCTCACCTAATCTGCTTGTTGATATTGGGCTTGGATTGTTGGGCTAAAAAGTTCATTCATTTCAAAGTTGGCTGAATGACATGGTAATTTTGTGTGGATGTTTACCAGTGGTTCAAAGACATTGGCAGATTTGTATTATTTTATTGTGTTGTTCATGCCTGTTTGTTCGTGTTAAGATGCCAGTACACTGGGGCGTATTGTTGTATGAAAGCACCTTGAATACACTGATATGCAAGGGAATATCTACCATGATTCAATTGTATCATAACAGAATTCTAGGCACTGGGTTTATATTTTATTTTGTATTTACATGCTACATTGATGAAAAAGATTGTGGGAGCCTTGTTGATATGAAATTAAAGGGCTTCTTATTAGCCATTTCAATGCTCAAGAGGACCAACTTAATTTCTGTTTACGGTTTTCCTATATTTCATAGCTGTTTCCAATTCGAAAATTATGATAAATAATGCTTCATATCCTCTTGATTATTTGATTGATGTGGATTTTTATGCTCTCATGCCAGACTCCATTTTTTTCAACAATTTGTTATATTTATATTATAACAGGTGCCTATAACTGGTTTAAAGACGCCTTTTCGCGATGGGCTGCTGAGGCATGTTGCAGAAGATGTTGTCAATCTGGCCAAGGTGGTCATTGAAACCAGAATTTGTTGTGGGGAATGTTTCTAATGTGCTGCTAAGATATATTGACTTGTATATTGTGTGTATTCTTGTTTATTGCAGTGTGGCTTGGAGAGTAGAGGCTATAAAGAGACTGGATTTTTAAGGGAAGTAGCGGAGGTAGTCAGAACAGGCAAGCATTGTATATGTTAATACTGTCTCAATCTTCATAGTATAATCTTTCCACCACTTGTTATGCCAAGGGTCTACTTTTTGTTTTTGTTTATGAGATCTTCCCCTGTTGAGAAAGGTTTGACACGCAATCATCTCTGCTTACATAGAATTGAAAGTATAGCCATCGAGTCAAATGTTACAAAAAAAAAAAAAACCTGAAAAATACTGCATGTGGATGAAGTCACTTCTCTTAGCCCCCTCTTTGGGCCTATGGAAGAACAACCCCATCCTGTGAACTGATTGAAAGATTACCCTTCTACACGAGAAACATTATAGGAGACTTCCTGCCTGTACATGCCACCTTAAGATGATTGGTTGATATAGCACACACTCCAAATCCCCCTCTTGATTCCATCTTGCCCGATTTCTTTGTTTAGAATTTCTAAAGATATACAAGTCCAAAAAAAAGGTGCATCTTCTAAGGCATATACCAGATCTCTCTTTATTGTGTGTCGACACTTGCGTTGTCCCACACATTAGTTGTCTGTAACAGCATACGTAAATTATATAACTTCAAAGCCTTTGAGCTTCCTTCTCTTTTAAACCAACCTGTTTTCTCTTTCTTTACCCCATCTGTGCTTTCCTGTCTGAATGTTCTTCAATTCTCAGTGAAATTATTATAAATTCAGTGATGTCTTCTTCTGTTAATCTTCCAAGTCTTCTCTTCTCTTTTGTAGCTCTTTTTGCATCTGTCTTTGTCTTCAAAGTACATTGTCCACCGCAGTTGTCACTTTTTCTTTTTTTTTTTGTGTGTGTGGGGGGGGGGGGGGGGGGGGGGGGAGAATGGCATGTTTGATTTGGATGGTCCAGTTTCACATTCCTTCATTTCTCAAATGGGGCATATACTCCTAGACAGGAACTTTTCGCCTTTAATGTAGCCATAATGTCTTCAACAAATGCGTTTTATACATTTTCCTTATAGATCAAATTTAGGCTGTGTCCCATGAATTTGATTAGCAAGAATCTCATGCGTAGATCCAAGAAGCCAAACCCCCCATGTGATATGCTTTTGCCTAGTATGGAAATTATTAGAATGGATTTTGTTCCCTGATTGCACTTTGATTTTTTGTATCATATATCCAAGTTTTGCCGCTCTTGATTTCTATTATAATCTATCACGTCGCAGGAGTCACACCTGCTGAGAAGCTACTTGACCTGTATCATGGGAAGTGGGTTGGCAATGTTGATCCAGTGTACGAAGAGCTACTTTACTGATGACCAACCTAGGCTTCTCATAATCTCATCCAACCTCATTTGTCACACAGATTTCTTGGAACTTGTTTGTTGGGGAGAGAGAGTAAATTTCAAACTAATTCGCCCCTCCATTATTAATAATGTGCAGTTGGCTTTGTTATATACTGCCTCAAGAAGTGGCATGTATATTGTTGTATGGGCACAATATTGTTTGGAAAACATGAATTTTTTGAAGTGAACTGATTTGTTTCCCTTTTCCCCTTTCAAAGAAAAGAATGCCAGTTCAGTCTGGCTACGTCATGATGATTTCTCAAAGCATAATCAATTCAGGAATGATTGATGCTCAATTGCCAGAATTGAATAAGAGATCTTTTGGATCCCAAGCTCTCACTTTCTTTTGCGTTGGGAGGTCCATAGCAGAGAGTACCTCCAGAACAATCTTTTTTTTTTTATACTTTAGATAGGGATTGCTGACCAGCAGAATAAGGCCCACTATTGGCCATGTGTGGTTTTCCATCTCAAAAATAAAATGCATCTTTGTTTCTTTTCTGAAAACAGGGCCATAGAGTGAACTGGAGAATCAACCAAAATGATGGTGCAACAGGTTTACCAAACTTTAAAAAGGCTCCCAGTACTTCAATATGGGGCTTGTGTGATATTTCATGCATTGGATTGGTTTATTCTCTTCACACCTTCCTCACCTTTACTTGGACTGCTGTCAATTTCAGGAATCTCAAAAGAAAGCAAGCAAAAAGAGACAGAAAAGAAATCTTCATCTGCTGCATTATTAGCTAGTAAGTCTCCACCCCCGATTCACCTAATTATGTTTTTCATGTCTAATAGTCTCCAATGCACTCAATTGGACCACAAGTCCATCGTACTGCCTTCTTTAGAATATATATATATATATATATATATATATATATATATATATATTATTCTGCATTCATGCACCCTTTGAATAAAGACTGATCACCATTTCCACCAACCCTTCCTTCTAATCCAATTTTATCCAAACTTATGTGTGCCTCATTAGCTACACCAGTTGAATCTGGGGTATCTAAAAGATCATGCACATTGATCATAACAATTAATTTATTTCATCATAATTTTGTGTCTTAATTGTCTCTGTACAGTATGATTTGGATGGCATTGGATTCCAAAGATAATGCCACGGGTTGCTTGTGAGGGTGGTCAGGAGGGGGGGAGACCTCTCATGTGGAGAATTATTGAATTTGTCTTTCGTTCATGGATCTAAGGTATTTTAATTGAATGGGATGTGTAGCTCAACATTAACTAATATGGCGTGTATTCCTCACTGTGGATCATATATTCAACAAAAATGTCCATGTAATACATAGCTCATCACTGTGACAGTGTAAGCATTAAGAACTTGTTTAAAGAAATGGGTTTTGGTTTAGGTCCCTTAAACCTTCCCTGTTTGGGGATTAGTCCCTCTAATCTTTTTAATCATCTCTAAGAAATTACGATCATCATCATCATCATCATCATTTTTTAGATGTCTTTGGTTTAACATCTTTTATGTTAAACTTGATGGAATATTGAAGGAATACTCCTCTCAGGTAATTCTTAATAGTGGGCAAAAAATGGCATTTGATGGGTAAAAAGAAGTAAATACTTTTAATTCTCTAATTCCAATCAAGTAATGGTGGAAGTTTTAAAGATGAAAAAAAATAGATATAATTTCCTAAAAAATTATGAAAATAAAAAAAATATTTCTATAAAATCGATAAATCCCCTGTGTCTCTGGTTTATTAGACATACACACACCCACTTTCACGCATAAGTACATAACACATGCGATACACTCACACATGCATGTGCACACAAACATGCATACTGGCGCATGACAAAATATGGAGGATGTGAGGGATCTAAATCCAAAAAAACCCCCACAACAACAATAAAAGAAGAGGAAAACAAGAAGTGGAAAACGTGTACAAGGCAAATTGGTCTATCAAAGATACATAAAAATCACACAACCACCACCCAAGTTAGACTTTAGCATACAATCTGATTGTCACCACTCCCATCTCCAGCTCATGGAAAGCCCTCCCTGTTGTTGCCATGTCCATCTCAAACCCCCACCACCACTCATATTATGTCACACACACCACATTAATTATTGATCACCCCACACATCTCTCTCACACCATCCATTTTATGTTATTTTTATCTAATTAATCATCATCATTAAATAAATAAAGCATTATCAATCTCCAACCCCCCATCATAAAAACCCATTCTTCCATTGACTCATTCTCCCCCACAGGAACCTCTTCCACCCAAAGTTCCTTATATTCAGGTCCCATATATAGCCCAAAAACCATTCATTCATTCATTCAATCAAAAACCAAAAAAAATGAGAGAGATCCTGCACATCCAGGCAGGGCAATGTGGGAACCAGATTGGGGGGAAGTTCTGGGAGGTGGTGTGCGACGAGCACGGCATCGACATGAAGGGGAACTATGTGGGGGACTCACATTTGCAGCTGGAGAGGGTCAATGTTTACTACAACGAGGCGAGCGGGGGACGGTACGTGCCACGCGCCGTGTTGATGGACCTGGAGCCTGGCACGATGGACAGCCTCCGGACCGGGCCTTATGGGGCGATATTCAGGCCCGATAACTTCGTGTTCGGGCAAAACGGCGCTGGCAACAACTGGGCCAAGGGACACTACACTGAGGGCGCCGAGCTCATCGACTCTGTCCTCGATGTCGTCCGCAAGGAGGCTGAGAATTGTGATTGCTTGCAAGGTATGTTAAATGAAAATTTTCATATCAGTGTGTATTGATCAGATTATCTACCATTAGTATGTGCTTGAATAGATGAAGCTTGATTTAATTGTTGATAAGAATTTAAATTTTCAATTAACTGATGATTATATGCTTGAAAATTTATAGTGATCGAGATCCCCGCGCATTGTTTTTACATAAATTGCGATTTAAAGGATGATATTTTCGTTAAAATGAATGTGCCCTCTGTATTATATGAATATTTTATATGATTGTCAAATGTGAAATGTCAATCAGAGGGCGATCTAGACCTGAATTTCTGTGTGTTTTTTACTTTTTATGTTTTTTCAGAAACAGAGAGAAGATTGAAATCTTGAGCTCTGAAAGGGTGGACATTTTGGATGTAAAGTATTAAAAGTGTAGTTGGCATTCTTTTTTTAGAATATATATATATTTTGCATGGGAGGTGACCCACATGTTGTCGGCCACGGACCATGATTGGTTGATTGTGACAAAAAGTCAAAAACTATAATGTTTAGTCAAAAACTATAATGTTTGGGGCTTTGGGCCGATTGGATCTACTTGTTTTGTTATCTATAAATGAAGCATATATTTTTATTACAGATCCTGACTGATATTTTCACATTTAAAAATCAAGTGTTTTAAATTTATGAATGATCTCACAATATTAGATGCATCCATCTAAAACGCTGCCAGTGGTTTTAATTTAAATTTTTTTTTTTAAAAAAAAATATATGATGGGCCCGACATACAATATTGTTGGAGATCCAGCCCACATGGTCCATTACTAGGATTCAATTTTATATGTTTGTTGGAGATCTGTAGACTGTAATTCACATGGTTCCTGTACATGTGGTCTTGTTTTGCATGGATTTTGTAAAATATGTTGGCATGAGAAACCATAATTAACTTCAATTTCTTTGTATAAAATTAGTAAGTGTTTAGGAATTCTTACTTTTTTAGAGAGATTGCATATAACCAACTATTATACATATTATACATATATATATATATAAAAGATGCTTAATAAACTTCTTGGATTAGTTATAAAACAAAGGGGAAAATCCATACAACCCCCTAAAATCCATATAACCCCTCACTTGCCTTAAAATCCATATATCCCTCAAAAAACATCTAATAAATCCAAATAGCCCCCGAATAAAATTTTTGTTTATAGATAATGAATATTTTGTGAATATTTAGTTTGGTTAACCCTCACTACAAACACAATATACTAAAAAACCACTACAATGTATTAAAAATGTGAAAAATCATATGAAAATGACGATTTTACCCTCTCTGGATATATTATAAAACACTATCCGGAATAGTAAAATTGTCATGTATAGAAGATTTTCTGTATTTTTAACACAATGTGATTTTTTTAGTATACTGTATTTTCTATCAAGGTTAACCAAACATAATATTCACAAAATATTCATCATATGTAAATGTAAATTTTATTCAGATGATTATTTGGATTTATTATGTGTTTTCAGGGGGTTATATGGATTTTAAGAAAAGTCAATGGATTATATTGATTTCAGTGATGTAATAAGAAAAACTTGATTTGAACAATTTAATGACCCAAATTGATGTGAATCAATCACAACAGTGATAGCACCATTATATATATATATATAAAAAAATGATAGGATGACATGCCCTCTTCGGATTGGTCTAAATCATCATGGTTACGCATGTAATACAGGTTTTCAGATTTGTCACTCTCTGGGAGGTGGCACTGGATCCGGTATGGGAACGCTACTCATATCAAAGATCAGAGAGGAGTACCCAGACCGGATGATGCTGACATTCTCAGTGTTTCCATCGCCAAAGGTGTCGGACACGGTGGTGGAGCCGTACAACGCCACCCTCTCCGTCCACCAGCTCGTCGAGAACGCCGACGAGTGTATGGTACTTGACAATGAGGCTCTCTATGACATCTGCTTCAGGACCCTCAAGCTCACTAACCCCAGCTGTAAGCCCCCTCTCTCTTTTCTTAGTTATTCAGCCTCTCTATCATATGTTTACATGGTTCATCACTTCAAGTGGTCACATGACTTAATAATGTTGAAGTGGTCACATGACTTATGATTGACAATAAAATTTAAAACCACATTATTTTCAATTCAAATCTCCTCGTTTATCTTAAAATAGTTGAATCAGCAATGATAAAATCATTATATTTTCAAAATCGCATGCTTCATCGATGAGATATAAAAACTGATACACACAATCCAATTTACTAATATATTAATTTATGCATATGCCAAATGCACCCGATATAACGACCCATGAAATGTTTGCATATAAATAATGAATAAGGATATATCTATAATTTTTGGAATTTAAATTAAAAAAATCAATTATTTTGTTTTCTTATAATTTATTACATATTGTGCATTTAAAGTATAAATTTCAAAATCATTTTTTTTATAATCTATTTATATCATGACTTCATTTTAAGAAATTTAAAACAATGCTTTTAGAAAATGGCCTAGATTTTTGAAAAGCTGGTGGCCGCACATCCAAATATTCCCTAAGAAATAATGAATAAGCTTAATTATTTGTTTGGAAGAAATAAATGGATATAGTTATGCTAGAATAGATAGGAATAAGTTGGTATTTGTATTTCAAACCT
Organism: Acorus gramineus; assembly: GCA_030737835.1. Classification (NCBI taxonomy): domain Eukaryota; kingdom Viridiplantae; phylum Streptophyta; class Magnoliopsida; order Acorales; family Acoraceae; genus Acorus; species Acorus gramineus. The sequence continues at coordinate 12,326,786 of CM060857.1, forward strand.
TCTTAAAATTGTGTTATTTCATCCAGGGTGGACCCTGAGCAAAGACGATTGTCTAGGGCCCTCACTTAGGAAAGAGCCTTGATAACCACATGATTGATAGAATAAATTAAATAAACGATGAGATGTGCCATTTTTCCTGATGAATTAGTTTCTTAACCCACATTCTTTCCCAGCCTAGAATTTTTCTTCCCCTTAAATCTCTTTAACCATAACGGCATCTGCCTCTCTATATCTTTCCCTCTCTACTCCCTTCGATTTATGATTTTATAATTTTTTCATTCCATTTTTTTTATTGCTTTTACGTTTTTAAAATATTATATATCTATTTTTCAATATTATTATAACTAAAATACAATGATGTATAAGATTAAACAAATTAGATTTTTAATATCCATGGGCCCTATTTTAAAAAGTTACTTAAGCCCCGATAGAAAAAATCAATTTTCAAGGTCAATCCAGATTTCACCCAATCTATTTCACTTGTATAAATGAGTCTCACTGTCAAATCAACTATCATCACCTCTTATAAATCACAAGATCAAATCATTTTTTTAACTTTTATAAATCTTTATCTACATCTTATTTACATTTTATCCATAATTTATCCATGATCAACCAAACAACAAAAATCACTTACTTATATATTCTTTAAATAATAATAAATCATAGTATAATTATGTCCAGTGCAAACGTCGAGACCGGATCTAGTCAGAATTGGATCTGGTCAGTTTGATCAGTACCGAACTGGACACCCCTTTAATCGAACTTCACAACGTATAAATCGAACTGCACAACCAATTGTTGGATATATATTTCACTCTTCTATTGGATACTGATGATACTTAGGAATTCATATTTTTTTAAATAACTGATTGAATTCAATAAAAGATTAAAATATATATATTCAATAATTAGTTATACAGTTCAATTTATATATTGTGCAATTCAATTAAAGAGATGTCAGTTCAGAATTCACTTGATCCGGCCTCGCAAATGTCACCCAAGGGGCACGAGCATTAACGCATTGAAGTTTTCCACTTTTTTTTTTTTTTCCAGTCGGCGACCTGAACCACCTGATATCAACAACAATGAGCGGCGTGACCTGCTGCCTCCGCTTCCCGGGCCAACTGAACTCCGACCTCCGCAAGCTCGCCGTGAACCTCATCCCCTTCCCCCGCCTCCACTTCTTCATGGTCGGCTTCGCCCCCTTAACCTCCCGCGGCTCCCAACAGTACCGCTCCCTCACCATCCCCGAACTCACCCAACAAATGTGGGACGCCAAGAACATGATGTGCGCCGCCGACCCCCGCCACGGCCGCTACCTCACCGCCTCCGCCATGTTCCGCGGCAAGATGAGCACGAAAGAGGTCGACGAGCAGATGATCAACGTCCAGAACAAGAACTCGTCTTACTTTGTCGAGTGGATCCCGAACAACGTGAAGTCGAGCGTGTGTGATATCCCACCGACGGGGCTGTCGATGTCTTCGACTTTTATGGGGAACTCGACTTCGATTCAGGAGATGTTCAGGAGGGTCAGCGAGCAGTTCACGGTGATGTTCAGGAGGAAGGCGTTCTTGCACTGGTACTGTTCGAAATTTTATATGAAGTTCTTTATTTTTATTCAAATTTTTTTTTATGTGTTTTGAGTTATATTATATGGATATCTGTCTAAGTGATCCGTTTGGGTGATCTGGTTAGGTCTAATGGGGTTGGACAATAGACAATTGTCTAACATGTTCATATCTAAGTTTACAATTTAATTGTATTCTAAGTTTGATTTTAAAATTACATAAAGTATCTCAATCACAACAAAATGAGAAGATTGAAAGGTTACGAATGTGTTAGACAATCAAATTGTTTAACGTCAGTAGTAGTTGGATCTAACCGATCCATCCGTTTAGAGTTTTAAGATCCATTTAGAGTCTTTTCAGATTACTTGATGTTAAAAAATTCAATGCATTAAATCTATTCTTAATTCAAAAACGTTTATTTTAATTGTATGTCATTGTATATCTTTTTCTTTCTATGAAAGCCATGTTTTCTTCTGATCTGAAAAAAAAAAAAAAAATTCTTATTTTTGTTTCTACAAAATATTTGGTTTTAAAGATAACATCTCCTATACATCTAGCAAATTTATCATTTCAGCCTTTTTACTTTCAATCTTATTATTTTCTATATTATCATTCATAAAATACACGAGTTGATCTTCAAATTTATTATTTGTTAAGATACAACATTTTTCATAAAATGTGAAAATATTTCAAACAGGTACACAGGGGAGGGGATGGACGAGATGGAGTTTACGGAGGCGGAGAGTAACATGAATGATTTGGTGTCGGAGTATCAGCAGTACCAGGATGCTGTTGTGGATGATGAGGGGGTGTATGGCGAGGAGGAGGGGGAGGAGAATTGATTGGGTTGTGATTTTGGTTGAGTGAATAAAGGAGAACAAATTGGTTGCTTTTCTATCATTTGGGGTTGCTGCTGTTGTTTCTTCCTTTAATAAGTTTTGTGTGTGTGTGTGTGTGTGTGTGTGTGAAGGGATTGGTTGAGGAAGGGAATGTATATTGGATGGGGATTGGTGGGTGTAATATTTATTTGGATGACTATGAATTGAAATTGAGTTGAGTTGAATTGAATTGAATTTCTTTGTTTAATTCTAATGCTGGTTTTGTAGTGTTCAATGAGTTTAGGAAGTAATGGTGTATTATTTTGATCTTCGTTGTGTGTTTGAGCAACAGTGAAATAAAAGGGAAATTTGTTAAAATAACCTTGATTATTTTTTAATTGGGTTTTTGAAGAAACTTTTCAATTGACATCAAAACCTCGCCCCCATTTTAATTGTAAAAGTATATCATTAACCCAATTAGCATTGCTACGTTGTCACTAACTGTCTTTATTTATTTTATTATTTATTATTATTACGCTGAAGGTGTGATTTCAATCTACGGGCGTTATTTATTTTTATGAGAAATACCCCTTGACTAAGGGTCTAATTTTTTTTTTTACCACCGGACTTTTTTAAATTTTTTATTTACCCCTGAAATCTAGTCTCTTATTTTTTTGCCCCTAACCTGTTCTACCTCATTTTTTATACCTAAACCACCCCCATCTGTAAATTAGTATTATATTTCCGTAATTGATCATTACATTTCTATAATCAGTTATTACATTTTTGCAATTTACATATCCTTAGTTTAGTCCATGTATAATATTACATATCTGTTGTATAAGTTATAGTTTTTGTCATTTCTGTTGTAATTGTTGTAAGAATAATAGAAGATATTATATTTCTATTATATAAATAGTAGATTATGTCATTGGGCATCACATTGGTAGTTTTTGTTGTAGTTGTTATGTAAATGTTAATTTTTGTAATTGTTAAGTACATGGATCAAGAAGTAATTTTATTAAAATATTACAATTGTTCAAAAATTTTCAGTTCAAATTCATGCTATTACTAATTTTGTTCATATTGCCAAATAAAAATTTACTTAAGTATTTGATTGTTGTATTTTTTATATAACTTGAAAAATTCATTCTTCGTTATGAAGTACATTGAATGTCTAGTTCGATAATCTTATTTTTTTTACATAAGAGGACATGAAGGGGATTAAGGGGGGGATAACAATTAATCATTAAGATTTGAAAAAAACGTCATAATTCAAACAATTGATGTATCTATTTTAACGAAATTTTGATATTGTATCTATAACAATTTTGTGTACAATGAATGCATTTACAGATAATAATGTAATGATATTGAGAATGTATATATGACCATTTTGTGTATAAACATCTGCGTATTTTAATATTTTTTTAGATAACTATTAAATATCTGTAATAATGTGTATAATTTCTGTATGTATCACATTATATTTATGTATTTCTGTAACTCTGTCCGGAAGGGATAGTTCGGGTAATATGAAAATTCAGGGGTAAAAAAAAAATAGAACTAGATTTCAGGGGTAAAAAAAAAATAAAAAAAAGTCTAAGGGCAGGAAAAAAATTTGACCCTTAGTTAAGGGGTATTGGAATAATTCCCCCATTTTATTATAAATTAGGCGTCCAACGATAACAAAAGAAAAAAAAAACCCTCAATTAGCTGGTGGGGTTAATCTTTCAATTATAAATGAGACGAGGTTATTTCTGTCATTAAAATAAAAACAATGTTATTTTGATAAATTGCCAAAATAATTTTGAGGATTTGATACATTCAGTCATATTTGCAATCTCAACTCAGTATATGATCAAAGTATATATCATATTAGAAAAAAATTAAAAAAAAATCACTTTTTTTTTTTATGATGCGTATTTCATAAAAGAGCATTTATTTCAAAAACAAATCAAAACATAATTGAACTACAAAAGTAATTGAACTGGTGACCGAACATAACATTTCCCAATACTATTTTTGATGGCCAAACTTGTACAAGTAGATTTTGCTAAATTTATAGATCAGGAGTAAGGACGGATACAGAATCACAGAATACAATATAGTCAATACATTGATCTCCCTGTGAATGCTAGACAACTCTCAGGAACGCATTCCTCGTAGAATATCTCCTCATCTGCTGCTCTTGAATATGTACAGCCAAACTTCCATGAACATAGCATGTCCTGAATCACCTATTTCTTCATTTCATGTTCTGAGACTTGAAAGCTCTCCCCATTTGACAGATTCCTAAGCAGAGCAGGACAGTTAAATTCTCTCTTGCAGATGTATTGTATCTTTAACCGGTCAAATTCTCTCTTCCGCTTCACATGTATCATTGGCACCAAATCCATTGAGAAATATCTATAAGAAGCAATCCCTATGGCTCATGTAAGCTATGCTCCCCAATAATAATAAATAAATATTGGCACGACTATGTTCACTGATGTGTTCCTGCTTCAGCAAATCGAATAGACAATGAATATGATCCAAGCATTCTCTGTCATAATTCCAGCCACACTAGGTGTTTCTGTTTCAAGTTAAACTCGCCCGATCGGAGAGAAAGGCGGATCAAGCACCAATGATGGAGGGACTTCCTTTGTGCCTGTCTTTGCCTTTCTTTTTTCTTCTGCTGCAACTGCTTCAATCCAGTGTCTCACTTCCTCCTCAAGCAGCAACTTGAGTGAATTAGAGTGTAGCCGCTGTGCATCTCTATCTCGTCCAACTGCTGCAGATGCTGTCGCACGGTGTAATATCGCAACACACATGGAGAATGCCTGTAACGTGGTCAGTTGTGCGTGAAAATCGACTCCATAACGCCCATCATCAATGGTTTTCATTATCAATGCTGGTGTCCTCTCCTTGGATCCCTGAGTAGGAAGGATACACACAGTGATCGTTTTTAATCTAAAAAATGTAACGAGACCATACAAGATAAAATGCCAGATAATATACAACTATGGAATAGTATATTATAGGAACTTTTAAGAAAAAAAAGGGCACACAGTGGAAGAAGCAGTGAATATTTACAAATTATTTTCGTCTATGATTATAACTTGGTCTGTTATGAAATGAACATAAAAGAAATAAAACATAAATAAAGTATATTTAAATCTCAGAAACTACACATGGACACGTTTGCAGTAGATCAGACAGGAAGTGTACCTGAACAAAAAGCTCGAAGGGCTGTTGGTTTTCTATGAATGAATGATCTGCTACATTTGTGATTTTAGGATTGTCTAAAACAACAATTGGGCAAGCCATGTCCCAGCCACCACAATCACAACCTCCGCCTGATCTCCATCTATCAAGTAGTGGTGAAGGGCCACCCGCCTCATCTGTGATCGGCAAACCATGTGTTCCACTAGTAGTAACAACCTTCACATTTGCCGGACCCAAGCTGCTTCGGTTAATACCACTCCTCCACTCATTTGCAGATAGGCCCACACAATCAATATTTTTCTCGCACTCAATCTTATCACCGGATTTTCCTTTAATTTCATCCTTCCAAAAAGGAACCTGAATCACAATGGCTGCAGTTTCCAGGTGTGGATGGAGATATGAAGGATCCCAAGGTTGTGAAGTTGAAGCAATTGAATCACAACAGTCCAAACCACTCCTAGAAGGAACACTGTTAGTCTCTGGCTCCAATGAACCACTAGCTTTGGATGGAGTGCCCATAATCAAGACCTCACCATCAGAAACTTTGGGAGGGATAGAAGAATTCACTGAACAGGGAGGGCTTTCTTCAACAACAAAGCTCTTTCTCTTTCTTGCTTTTCCAACATCATATAATATAAACTCTGTTACAGTAGAATTGACCAGGAATCCGTGGGTACTCACCTCAGAGCAAAGATAACAAGAGACTTGCATTTGACCAACCATTGGGGCACGTTTATGCCTGTCTTTCGTTCCCCACACTTTGCTGGAGCTTTTCTTATTATTATTATCAACAGAATGAAAAGTATATATTAAATTATCACCATTCTGCATCCTCCATGTCCTGGCTACAAGATCATCTTCTAAGTTATTGACAGAGAACTGGAAATATGGCACATCATGCTTAAATTCCAGCTTAAGAATGCCATGCAAGTGGACTGGTGAAGGAGCTGAACTTTGATCTTTCTCGACGGTCTGATCATTGTGTTCTGGAATTTCGGTTATCTTTGAGAAGCCATCTAATAAAGCTTTGTGAGACATTCTGCTTCTATTGGTTTTTGCAAGTTCAACATTTGCAGGACTGTTGGCTTCTGTGACAGATAACGATGGGTTTCTTTGTGATTTTGATTTCATAATAGGATCAAACATCTTCTTGAATGGGCGAAACCGAGCATTTGGACTGGATTTACACTGATCACTTCCAGACCGAAAAGGCAAATCAAGCACTCCCACTTTTGCAGAGAAGGATTTGGGTAAAGTTAGTACTGCATCTCTATCTATCAAACTGTTACTATCTTTTGTATGGGCAAGTTCCTTTTTGCTCTTGAACGATGGTTCCGCCTCTGGACCTCCCTCTACATGCTCTGAAACCAATTTGGGACAACAACGCTCACTTTCCCCTTGGTGCAAACAGATCTCCAAGAAACCATCTGTTGGAATCTCATCATCGATGACAAAATCTGGGGTTAAATGATGGGGTCGTGGTGGTGCTTCGGAAAGATGTCGGAATGACAAATCGAGAAAATCTGGAGTTACTGAATCCATGTGAGAGTGGACAACAGTTTTTGGTATCTGATCCTGTGATCTTTTCTGTTGCGCAAGTGAAAGAGAATTATTGCTTGATGAGGATAGTAATGCTTCATTACAATGTGCCAGTTTGATCTTTCTCCTTGCCTCTCGCAGCTTTTTCATTTCCCTTACCTCCTTTGATGTTCGATAAACAGAACCCCTCTTGAGCTCCATGTTATCATTTACTCCAACAGTTCTACATGGCATGCTTTTTCTTGACGGATGTGAAGAACCACTGAGGATTATTTCTGTTGTTTCTCCATCAAAACCTAAAAGGTAATTTCTGCCCATCTTATTTTGCAAAGATATATCTCTTCTACTTTTGCACCATTGCAATATAAGGATCGAACATCATCCAGGTCTCGTCCTACGTTGGAACAGTTCTCACTCCAAAGCAGCATTCATGCCCATGGAAGCAAGGAACTGCATGGAAAACAGATTAATTAAGGTCATGCAAAATCATCTCTTGTAAAGAAAAAAAAACAACACATTCAAATTCTACACCATGGTGAAAAATTGATGAGTGCACACACAACATTTTATAATACATTTTCCATTCAACCATCCCACAAAAATCACAAATAAACGCAACATTTATGGTAAAAGGTGATGCTACAATCCTCGCCCAAACTCCTATCAGTTCATGGAAAGAGGTTTTGCGAGAGAAAATATTCAGTTTTATTTATATATGGAATTGCACTTATTGCTCGCAGAAAATAGTTGAAACTGTATTTAAAACCTAATAAATTGATGCATCTAGTCTGCACAATTAGTCAAGCATGTGTTCCTCAAGATATTGTATACTGTTGATCTTAAATGTATAACCCCTATCACAAGTACAGATATGTTTTCTGCTATAATTCTATGATAGCAGAGTAGGACTGAAATTTAAACAAGGGTCGAGTCCAATTAAAAAGGGACTCAGTATCATGTTCGTTTATGTCTATCATATAAAGATCAAAGATTGCTTGGCTCAACAAAAATTTAAAATACATATTTGACTTAGTGCGCACCACTAATTAAGATACTGACTCAAACGAAGAAAAAGATATAGGTTATTCGGTTATGTTAAAAGAGTCACATCTGAACAAAATAACTTGGCAGATATACAACTGAAATTAGCAATGAAAATTTATGCTAATTTTTCCAAGGCCATCAAGCAAAGCGGTCCCAGACATTCCAAGATGCTAGGAGGGGAAAAACTGGATATGGCCCTAACATGTGATATTTTCTTGCACAAATTTTTGCTCTCAAGACTCAAACCCAGAACTTGGCCTGTTAGCCCAAGCACTTTATCATCACTCCAAGCAATGGACAACCCCTTGATTTTCCTAAGATTAAAAATAAATTTACCTTGATAGTTTCTTCCCGCCAGAAAATGCAATGGAAAACACAACCTGACTGGCGTTTGTGCTACTTCAATGGCACGAATAGATCTATCCTGAAAATAAAACAACATTTTTTTTTTTGTTATGAGTATAATCTAATAAGGCTTAGCAAGGGGATAATGGAAATACGTAATTATCCAATATTTCTATCACTCTTATGCACAATTCTCAACTCAACAATATATCGCAACCAAGCCAGGCAACATGCTCTTATTAGAATTTAAAAAAATCCACAGTGGTTCTTGACACAAGACCAGGCACATGTAGTCATGATGTAAATTTCTTCCTTTGATAAACACGAAAATCAATTCTGCATAACCATCCTATATGAACAACATGTATCAACAATTAACATAGGGGTCTCCAATCACTTCTTTGACTAGTGTAAGATTCACAACCAGGGCTTGGACCCATTGTTCAATGATTAACAATAGAATTTGTCAATTTGCATCCACGAGGTATAGGGTTCATATCCCAGTACCTAACTAATAAAAAAGAAAGATTCACACTCTCTTTTTTTTATTATTTGTCTTAGCATAAATACCGCTTACAAGGTATAATTATGGATTATAGAATGAACATTAGTGAGCTGGAAAAAAGAAAGAGGTGTTCTAGGCAAATCAACAGCCCAGGAATGAGTTTGACTGGGAAGACCTACCTTCGAGATTAAACACAAATATTATGGATTGGGAGAAACATTTGAGTACCGACTCTCTTGTTTAGGCCAGAATCACAAACTAATGGAGCATCTTTGATATAACGTATGCTTCACTCAAACAGCACAACCCTAAGAGACCGACTTAATAAATGAATACAATGCCACATTCATGCCAACTACATGGGACAATTTCTATGTCCCACAGAATCCAAATTAATAGCACCCTACACATCCTGCCTCAGTAAGTATGACATGTTTCACCAAGGAATAAAATTGATAGAATATAAACCTTGGACAAACAACAGGAAGGTCTAAATTGGCTTCCAAAGTTTGTAGAAATCAAGGAAAACAATTAACGACTAAATGCATCTTTCAGAAAATAATATTACATAAATAAATAACAGACCTATTTCAGTTTGAAAAGCTGGAAACCATAAACTAAATGATCAGAAAAGACAGAAGAAATACAGAAACAAATAAAGAAATATAAAAGCATCCCTAAAACGCAGTAAAAGCAAGAAATGCGTCAACTCAAAGAGAGAGTAAAGGGGACAAAAACAATTTACCATCATATTTAACATCACCAACAAGCCATAGAAAGCTCTGAAGCATAAAATTGTGTGTGTAAGCTTTAAGAATCAAAGTCCAATTTCAATACAAAATGAATGTGCATTACTCCTTAAATAAAAATAAGTATCAAATTACACGAATGACAACAAAATTTTGAGTAATCAAATCAAAAGCTCATTTGGTCCAATTTAGGAACAAAAAGGGGGGGAAATGGGCAAAGCAGATGCAACCGAAACCACCCAAAATCGAAGATCTCGTCTTAAACCAGTATCAAAGCATTACAACGACCCAAAAACAGGATGAAAGCAGTGATCAACAATTACCCAAATGAGGCATTTTAAAGCCATTACCCACAAATTTTGATTTCTCACTCTCAGCTACCCAAAAACACCAACACCTTCTCTTCCCCTCCCTCAAAAACAAAGTACAAACACAAAGAACAAAAAGTAATGACAAAATCACCAAACACTGAAACTCACATTCCGATCCAAACCCCATCATAAATGCAGCTCATAAAAAAATCGGCCCCCCATCACCACCTCCCCTATTCAATTCCTAGGTACTGCCAAACCCCAGATTTTCCCACTCATCAAAAAAGTTAACACAACAAAATCAAATTTTTTCACTGACCCATCCAAAATTGTGAAACCCAGAATGACATTAAAAACCTCACCTTTCTCTGTACGCCGATCTGAAGAGCGAAACACACTCAAAACACAAAGAGAGTGAGGACTTGTTTTTTCAGTGTGGCTTTTAGTAGTCTATGGTGGGAGTGGAGACAAAAGCCATGAAAGGTGATGTTTTTAGGTTTCTCTCTCTCTCTCTCTCTCTCATAACCTCGCCATTAATTTATTAATTAATTAAGTTTTAAATCGTCATTAGGTCGATTGACTCTAATACCCCTTCCTCAAACTCGCCCGCTATTTTATTTTGGAGGGTATTTACGTAAATTGAAATCTGTCGGTCGCAGACAAATCGGGTTCACGGAACTCTCTCATTAGAAGAAATCCACCGCGGGCGGTGTTTCTCACGTGCGGGACCCAATGTTTCCGTTCGAATGTTACGCATTAATAACCTATCATATCAAAATCTTCCAAAACATGACGTCACCACTCGTTGTCTTATTTGACAATCCGTTTAAGCAAACCACATTAATAAAAAGGGAAAAATTCAAACAACTCACAGGAGACTGTTCCGGATCAATGTAACCGCCTGACTTTTTCTAAAGTTCTTAAAACTATTTGAAAACACTTATGAAATCTAAATATGTTCTTGAGTAAAAATTTTTGTTAATAGATGAAGAATATTCTACGAATATTTTGTTTGGTTAATCTAATTGAAAATAAAGTATGTAAAAAAAACTCATGTATTAAAATATGGAAAACCCTCTATGAATGATAATTTTACCCCTTTGAATGGTTATAAACCCTCATCTAAAGGGGTAAAATCACCTATAAATGATGATTTCAATGGTGGATCCATAACATTTTTTTGGCATGGGTTGAACTAACAAGAGAAGTTTTTTGGGGGGCCGTTGTTATATTCAATTATTTTTACAATCTAAAATACAGTCCTATATACCTGTTTAAAATCCAATGAAGTATATACCTCATTAGGCAATGTATGTATCTCATTAAATATTCTCTTACACTTATTAAAAAATGGTTCATACAACTTGAAATAGAGCGATATACATTTTTTTTTATCAAAACATGTACATTATTAAATTATGTTTATTATTTCAAAAACAAAAAAACATGTGCAGTATAAGTTTTGGTTGTTAAAAATAGCTGAGTCTAAACATTTTTCTTTATGGGATAAATTTAGATTTACAAAGTAATGACATTTTAAAGTTTTTCTTAAAAAAATCTGGGCTGAATTGATATTTTGAGGTTTTTATAACAAAATAACTGGAGTAAGCTGATATTTTAAAAAAAATTTAACAAAATCTACACCAGGATACAGCTCGGCCCAGCCAACTTTTACGTCCGCCCTTGGATAATTTTTCACATTTTTAACATATTATATAAGGTTTTTGGTATACTATGTTTTTAGCAAAGATTAGTCAAACAGAATATTTCTCATCAGTCAATAAAAATTTAACTCATGGGATTATCTGAATTTACGTAGGAATTTTAAAGGAGTTACAAGAACTTGAAAAAAACTAAAAGAATTATTATATGGATTTTAAACAGTTTTCGGATACAGTTTACATGGGGTTACATAAATTTTTTCCTTATTGAAAAAGTAAAAAAGAAAAGCAAAAGATGGTCCGACAACTTGATTGGGTTACGTAGACTGAAATCCAAAGCTCTACGACGAGTCTTCATAATAAAACCTCGTCAACTTTTCCACATTTTTTAATTTTATTAACGTCTCGAGATTCTGTCAAAGGCGCCGGTCTTCATTGGGGCCCACACCTAACCAACCGCATTGACGTGTCACTATCTGTAAAGTGATCGAGGAAACCCTAGCCGTTCAACAGATGGGCCTTTTCGCCTTCTGGGGCCATCGTGTTGCCTTCTTTGGACTACACAAAGTCCACCAGTCAACGTCATTTGATGCCATTTTTTTTAAAAGGTAGAATCTAACCGACTTTATTAAATAATAAAAGAGTTGATACAATTCTAGATTAGGGATGAGAAGAAGCAAAGTAGAATATAACAAAGTAAAACATGTGTGTCATCGGAGTGAACTGATCGTCAACTCACCACCGGCCTCGCACCGCCTTGGCTACGTGATGACCTCGAACGAGCTCCCACTGAAATTCACCCCCTTGCACCGATCAGTTCAGGTGCCCATCGTAGAGAAGCAGCACCATAAACTCCCACATATTTTTTACATATGTATGTGCCTCTTTGAAGACCGCAACGTTTCGCGTGCAGCCAAATCACCCATGCACCTGCCGAGATAATCAAACGTGTCACCACCTTCGCCCATCCCTGTCCAGCTTGTGCACATAGACCCGCGCCCGCCTCCCACATCTCCACCAAAGAGGACAAGGGAGCAAGTGAAGTAGCCGCTCCGACCTCCCACCACAGTGCACACGACACCTAGCACTGACAAAACACGTGTGCCACTGATTCTGGTTCCTCGTTGTAAAAAGCACAGAGCACCTACTCCTCCCCTCCTCCCCTCTCCATTTGATGCCATTTAAAGCGTACCTGTTTAACGCCTTGGTTACAGATTGCATGTTGGGTATTTACAGTAGTCAGCCTAGGCACATAAGAATCATCTATTTAGTGGACTTGATAACATGTACGATGACATGTGTTATTTTAATTAATCCCTCTCAACAAACTTTCTCAATCTGTTTAATCTTAAATCAAATCTAAAATTTCTCTTTTTCAAAATCTCTCAAACCGTAATCTAACAGACATTTCAATTTTTTATTTATTATTAAGTACATTTTTAATTTAAATAATTATATAATATTATGCATCTATTTAATAATATTGATAATATGTAAGATTTAAAACAAATAGTATTTAGTAATATTGATAATCTAGTTTTTTTTTTATAATAATATATGGAGCCCCATTTTAAAATTTCACTTAAGGTTCATAGATCTAAATGTTTCACTGATCCACGCTACGTCCACCTGCTAATTTATCTTTCGTTTCAGAAACCCGATAATAATTATTCTCCAACGCGTCCTACTTTTTTAAAACGTGAACATCTCCAACTATTTCTCTTTCATTTCAGAAACCCGAAAACAATGATTCTCCAACACGCCTTACTTTTTCAAAACGCAAACATCTCCACGCCTAAATAAGCCAATTTTCATCATCAAGAGAAGTTTGATCCAACCTCCTACAAACCTTAGCTATTTCTCTGTTTAATTAACAATCAAAATAACTTCCCATAAATTATTTAGGTAAATTAAAAGACAAAAGAGATTATAAGAACTTTACAAAAGGCATGTTATATCGATTCGATAATTGTAAGTTATTGATTTCAAGAAGTTTACAAGGAATTAGATAAATTTTTCCCTAAAGCAAACAATATCTCAAATCCTTCTGTTTACCCAACAAAAAAAAAAAAAATCTTTTCCATCATTATCAACTGAAGGACATTTTGTCCGTAAATGAGTAGGAAAACAATCAATAAACCTCTTTATGATTTCTTTTGTTTGCTTCTTAATGATTGTATATATTTATCTTTTGGTGGACTAGTTTATATACAACTAAACAGGGGCCACCGTTAGGTGTATGATTAAAAGACAACTATTTCTTGGTGTGTGACACATCATACAAACACTGAAGCAACACTATTCTAATTAACATAAGCTGATGATGGGGACTATTAGTGGAGAGAACAATTAACCTTCTTTCCATTTGGGTCATAGGTGAGGCAGATCATGCACTATTTGTCGGCCGGATTCCATTGCCAGCGGCGCCGGCACAACTGATGATTAAAATTTATGGCCGACCGTTGCACGAGCGTTCTTCACAGTGGGCCTTGTTCACCTTGGACAGGACTCTGCTTTGAATCAGACCCTCAAAGGCAATTGCTTCTCTGATGCTGTTGTGGAGCAGATTGCACAGCTCATCGAGCGCGAGCATCGCGAACGGCTCCTCAATAAGAACACCGACCTGCATGCATTATGATGGATCTGAATTGAGGAACATATAAATACTTTTGAGTTACTGTTTGAGCTAATGGGATAGCTGAAGGTGCACCATGCTGCAGTTATGCGGGTTCTGTTAATCAATATGATCCACATATGTGAAATGCAGGTGATGTCCTTTGACTATAGAGAGTTTCTCATTTGGTGGAAATTTATGACTCAACAAGTTGACAAGCGCAGAGGGACTATGTACTTTTCAATCTTCCTTCATCTTAAATGGAGTGATCAAATCACATGAATGCTTTAAAAGAGACAGAGAACTTTAACATGCCAAACAATGTGAGTGAAATTGGAAATTGATTACTGCATTGAAAAAGAAGCAATTTGCTTTAAATATAGATGTGAAGATTCATAAGCAAGAATCACACTAAGATTTTGAAATGGTTTCAATTATTTTTCATTGGTCCCTATGCGGAACATCACTTGGTTTGAATTAGAAATTCCCATGTCCTAATTGAATCCAATGCTCTGAAATAAGATGAGACAAGGACAGCATTATAATATATATAATAAATGAAAATAGATTGCCTAATAATCACAGTTCGAAGTGCGGCCACACGTACACCCCCTTATGCGACGCATGTGCCGCCCAAGTTCAAACTAAATTCGAACGTACAGAGAGCATTCGAAGTTCAGTTCAAACTGATTTCAAATGTCAGTTCAAACTGACTTCGAACAGTAAAACCCCCCTCTAGTTTTGAATTGCACTGAACGGTAATTCGAATGGCAATATGCCATTCAAAAGTCATTCGAACAGCAATTCGAACGTACAGAGGACGTTCATACATGGGTTCGAACAACTACCTTACCTATGCGCGACCGCATATTCGATACATGCGGCCACATATGCCATGTGCGGACCCCACCGCACATCGCACATGCGGGGTCAACACATGATTTTGAACTATGATAATAATGGTCCAGTGTGATTTTCACACATGTCAAATCCAATTTGGGGAGCTCAAGCTAAAAAGGCAATCAGTTGCTACAGATGTAAGAAAATGACTTACTTCTTCAATGCAGAACAAAGAGGCAGCACTGATGAAAGTAGCGGGAACGACAATCCATGCACAGTCATCCCAAAGTATAATGGGAAGCGTAAGATGCCAGAGGACCAAAAACCTCGATGTCAAGCGAGTGTATGAGAGAGGGATTGGAATTCCCATGATCTGTTCACATACATTGATGCCCTCATGAAAACAAGATAATTTTGACTCCTGCATAAGTAAGACATAAGATATTCATATTAAAATGTTTTCTTTTGGCATGAAGGAAATTTCATTAACATAGATCCATATTAATATTTTGCTTCTTTCCTACTAAGTTCAACATGTTCCTGAAATTAAAAATATTGAACTGAAAGAGAACATGCATGCTCACCAACAGAAAATCGAATCCATAGAGTAAAAGCCATGAGCTTATTATATATTTCATTATAAAGTTTATAAGGTTTTCGGGATAGAATGGATTTACAAAAATATCAATTACCGAGTTTGACAACAATAGCTATCAATAAATGATGAGATTACCAAGGCAGTTCTCTTGGTGTCATCCAACTTCAGCAATCGAAGGCTTTGCGAAATGAACTCAATGATACAACGTGGACGATGCCTCGAACTTAGGACTACTGCTAGGTCCTCCTCTTCAAGCACATTTTGCAGATCATGTTTTAAATCTGAGCCATAAATCACATGACACTGCAGAGGAAAAAAAGGACTATTTAGGGCTATTTTGAACTATACCTACCAGTAATTTACAGCAGCAATAGAAGACACATTTTTTCCTTTTGCATTCAACTCATAAAGATGGCTAAATTTATGTAATAACAGATAGCAGGCAATTCTGATCTCATGTTAATTTAAAATTTTGATATAACAGCATGCAAAACAAGTGATAAGAATGATGTTACAAAATGCACCGGAGTTTTGGAACTTAACAAAATGAATAACACCCACATTTAAATGTGAGACTGAAACCAATCATATTCGGATGTAAAAATGGAAATAAAACCATTAAACATTTGGTGTGTTCACCACTCACAAAATTTAGCAAATCAAAATCATCAAAACCAGAACAATTTATCTGACATCGTATGTATTGATATTGAAACCTAGATGTACACTGCCAATAAAATTAGAAATAAATTGTCCGAAGGACTGACCAAATCAACCCAATATATAACAACATAATGACATGCACTAATGGTTATACATATGTTAGATCTAAGACATTCATCATACTGGATAGATTATTTCAGAATTTTGGTGCAAGCCACACCGCGCTACAAATTGTAGACATTTAAGATGCTTTTAGGTATACAGACATGACCTATCTCGTGCATGGTTCAAAGTGCAGCCACAAGTACCGATACGTGCAACCGCACATGCTGATGTGCCCCCCTATGCGGCGCATGTGCCGCCCAAGATCGAACTGAATTCAAACGTACAGAGGGCGTTCAAAGTTGAACTGACTTCGAACAGTAAAACCCCCGTCTGGTTTCCAATTGCCTTCCGAACCATAATTCAAACGGAAGCATACCGTTCGAACGGTAATTTGAATGTATAAAAGACGTTCAAAGTTCAGTTCGAATAGGATTCGAACAACTACCTTACCCTATGAGCGACCGCATGTTAAATACATGCGGCCACATATGCCATGTGCAGACCCCATCGCAAATGCGGTCCGGTCCGCACATGGTTTTGAACTATGATCTCGTCACATCTCTAGAAATGGATTCATCTGCTTCTACTCAATAGAATGATTTCTCATGTGTCCCTTATCCATCATAACAAAAAAGCGCCTGCATTTTTTTTTTAAATCTCTAAAGTAGAGTTTTAAGTGGGGGCTTGATGAAAATTATGAACTGTATTTGGTTACTGATGTATCTCCTAATGTAATATTTTTTGCTTGAAATCTCACCTAGTAAGATATGCTCTGGAACTTTTTTATTTTATAACCAAAAAACCTCTTGAGTGACAGCATTCACCGCATCCATTAAAATTAGGATAAATAATATACTGTGTTCTCACCCAACAATTTGATGTAGATATAGAAATAACAATTTGATGTAGGTATGAACATGGTTAGCAGTGTCAGATATCTTCCATGAACTCAATGATGCTTGCAAGAAGAGTCTATGAACAGATATTGCAGCTGATGATGTAATTCACCAGTACTCTCATATTGCCTTCTTCCAGATTTTCTTCCAGTCAGATCAGGATTATCTTGGTAAACCAGAAAGGTAAGGATGCCAATAATATTACCCTGCTCGGTATAATTGATTCATATAGCAAGAAAGTTCCAAGAAGCAAGTCGCTCAAGCTCATAATATCTTAAACCTTTTTCTGATACAGTTGAAAGCCCCATCATTGTTCAAGAATTGTAATCAGCTGATGCCTGAGTTTGCTAAGGAATTGTCAGCAAGTGGAAAGAGATTGATTTTTGGTCAGAAAATATATGGGAGTTAGGCATTGTATTATGAGATTGCATTAGAAAAAAATAATGGAAGACAGAGCTCATGAACTCATTGGGTTTGGTTATTACGTTGAGCCCTGTATGATTCATGAATAAATGCTCCCTCAAACTGCTCATAATCAGCTTCAATAACCGTTACCTAGAATATATCTAAATAAACAAGTCCTTAACTTCACACTTTAGATACAAGTTACAGAGCATCAACACTGAAGTTAAGCTCTGCCTTATGTTTAGTCTCTTGAGTGTGTCAATACTGAAGACTTTGCCAGTCAATCTAGTGTATTGCATGATTTGGAAATACTTCTCTTTATGGCCAGGAACCACAAACATATTTGACAAGTTTTTATGTGGATAATTTAAACCCCGTCTCATTCCAAGATGCTGCCACTGGTAAGTACTCAGACATGCCTATGATCACACAGATCCTTTTTTTCCTTTTCTTGTCTGACTCTATACAACACAAGGCTTCATAATTTTATTTCCTGACCCAATTTGAACAATCATGTGGATATGATATCTCGTGTTCTAATGTATCTGCATGTTTTAGTTGGATAAACAGATAAACAAAATGATGTGTGTCACAAGGAGAAAGCAAGGTCTGAAATTCAACTTTTGAACTATGTCGTTATTTTGTAAAAGGACTGTAGGGGGAGAGAAGATGGTAACAAAATTATACACACACAGGCACACACATTAAACTATACAATCAAATGATGATATCTCGATGAATAAAACAGAAGAATTGTATTCCCTCTCATATGTTTAAAAAAACATTGGAGAGTTATTGTGCAATTCAGATATATGATTGACATAAATTCTATTACAGCATGTTCTTCTGCCATCTCTCGGTAGTGCATTTAGCATCTTTCATATTGTTGGTAACTACCTCCACTCAATTTTGTTAAATTTCTTTCCCCCTTTTCCCTCTGCAATTAAACCTGGTCTATCCAACTTTCTTACAGGAGCCAAGCAAAAACAAAAAAAACTTTCTTACAGGAGCCATCACTTGCAATTGCACGTCTAATCACCTAAGACAATGTTCTACGATTTCCTCTCATATATGTCCTTCGATACACTCAGTTTAAATACCATCTTTCCTGGATATGCTGCCCATCGTGATAAACCATCTTAACATCCTAATTAAACCATTACATGACTACATACACTACTGCAATGCTTCCAGATATATCAAACAGTGAGATCATAAAACACCCATGAAAACATTAGCTCCAGAATATCTTTCTATTCAATACTGGAACATGAGCAATTATAAAGATGTAGATTTCCATCATTCACAAAATGCTCAGTTGGATTCACTTCATTTTGGGGGGTGTCCCTACAATCTTCCACAGTAAACTTAAAATAAAAAACATCAGGCCATGTCCCATATATTAGTGTCTGTTATGGATTTCTCTCGAAATAACTTTACATAAGCGTGTTGTAGATTTCTATGACAATCTCAATTCAAGGAAACAATGGAAATCAATGCAATTGGTCAACACAACCAAAACAAACCCAAACAAATCAATCTCTTCCTCACCTTAAGAGCGACCGGGAAGGCCATGATATAGTCCAACAGCGCCCTCTTCAACCTCAACTGCTCCTCCGACCCAACCACCCCCATCGCCGTGCGAGCAAAATCATCCGTCACTGAGACCACCCTCATCCACGCCTTCCTCCCCTCATCAAACCTCCCATACGACGCCTCCGTCCTGAAAACAAGCAGCAGCGCCAGCGCGGGCGCCGTCAGCTGGTACGGCAGCGCCGACGCCCTCATCAAAGGGAACCCCTCAGGGAACCACCCGATCAACACAGCCGAGTTGTACCCGGCGATGACAGCGGCGAAGGAGGTGAAGGTGAGGACGGGCGGAACGAGGGAGAGGATGACGCGGGAGGAGAGGCTGGAGAGGAGGTGGCGGAGGTGGCGGCGGGAGCTGCGGTGGTCGCGCCACTGGTCGTGGGTGTAGAGGGCGCGGGGCCTCCGCATCCCCCGCTCCTTGATCTCGTCGGCCCAGTCGGGGATCCAGCGGATGAAATCGATCGGGTTGGGGGGTTTGGAGGAGGAGGAGGAGGAGCAGAGGGTCCGGAAGCGGGTGGCGCGGGTTGAGGAGGAGGGTTTTGGTGGGGGTGGGGAGGGGAGGTTCTTGAGGAAGGTTTTGGGGGTGAAGGAGGAGGAGGAGGTGGAGGAGAGGTTTGAGGGGGCGGTGGTCGTGGGTTTCCTCATTTTTTTATTTTTAGGGTTTTTTGTTCTTTCTTGATTTTGGGATTGTTGGGGGTTTTGGAGATCAGTGTGAGTGAAAGAGACAAGTTTGGAGGGAGTGGTGTTTTGATTCTGTGAAGGAGAGTTTTACACGTTGAGAGGTGGGGAGAGAGGGAATGGATAAAAAGAGGAGGGAGATTTTGAAGGGGAGGGTTGGTGACAATGTTCTAAAAATTCCGTTTAGGCTCTGATTAATCCCCCGTCTAGATTTAAAGCATCTTCAATTATATATTTAAACATTTAGGCGGTGTTTGGTGAAAGCCCCATTCAGCACTTATTAGACTGAAAGCGGAAAATAAGCACTTTTTCTGTTATTAATGTGTTTGGTTGGCTCCTTTATTCATTACTTAAAAAACCCCTTTCAGTGAAAAAACTTCTGATTTTTTAAGTGAGGGAGAAGTCACTTTTATTAATTCCGCTCGTCAATCGCGAGCTCGCCGTCCAAATGAAAAGACCAATATACCCCTGCTAATATCCCATATTGACATTGGTTTAAAAACCCTCTCTCGACAGTCTCTCTCCTCGCGATGTTTCTCCCTTCATAATCGCCGAATGAAAAGAAAGTGAAACCCTAGACGACGATGTAAATCCCTTCATAATCGCCAAAAAATACAGATCGAGAGATACAAATCCTGGTCGAATCGTCTCCTTCATCGTCTCTCCGTCGACGACAACCCGACCCCCATCACCGTCGCGAGACCCGACCCCCATCACCGTCTCCTCACGATCGCGGCGGCGGCGGTGGCGTTATCGACAATGGAGACCTCGGAAGGGGTGATAGGCGCGACGAGCTTGGGCTTCTTCGGGGGACGACGACCGTGAGGACCTACCGGTGGTGTCACGGTCCCGTTCGCCCTCCGATCGTCGCCGATCTGCCCGTCCAAAACCTCCGCCGCTGCCCGTCCGACCTCCGCCTCTGCCCGCCCGACCTCCGCCTCTGCACGTTCCCTTGTTTGAAATCGTCGCCGATCTGCCGGTCCAAAACCTCCGCCGCTGCCCGTCCGACCTCCGCCTCTGCCCGCCCGACCTCCGCCTCTGCACGTTCCCTTGTTTGAAATCGTCGCCGATCTGCCGGTCCAAAACCTCCGCCGCTGCCCGTCCGACCTCCGCCTCTGCCCGCCCGACCTCCGCCTCTGCACGTTCCCTTGTTTGAAATCGTCGCCGATCTGCCGGTCCAAAACCTCCGCCGCTGCCCGCCCGACCTCCGCCTCTGCACGTTCCCTTGTTTGAAATCGTCGCCGATCTGCCGGTCCAAAACCTCCGCCGCTGCCCGTCCGACCTCCGCCTCTGCCCGCCCGACCTCCCCTCTGCACGTTCCCTTGTTTGAATTTTTCTAGTTCAGTTTTTTTTTTTGTTGAATTTATCTTTAATGGTGGATAATAGGTGTATGGGGTCATATAGTGAGACAATCAGAGTATGTGATTTTGTTGTAAGTTGATCGATCACAATTTATCATATTTTGTTGTAAGTTGATCCAGCACAATTTATCATTGTTCTTGAAGATGATATTTCAATCCAAATTAATAGTTGATGTATTTTGAACATGTTAAAAAGGAATAATCTTTAGTATCTCTAAAAACACATGTTTTTTCTATTTTAATCAAACATCAAAATAACATTCAGCACTTATAAAATCGATCAAAATACTCTTTCAATAAGCACATATGTCAAGTGGTTAACCAAACGCACTTATTTAAAATACTGCTTAACATTTTTTGTTAAACCAAACGCTTTTTTTCCTGAACTCTTAAAGATTATCATCACAACCTCTTTCTGCACTTATTAATCAGTACTTAAAATCCGCTTTCCGTCGCTGCCAAACACCACCTTACTTAAATTTAAAAATCACTTAAAATTCTTTTTAATTATTAACTCATATTTATATTAAATTAAATTTTTATTCAAATCTTTACCCAAATAAAAGAGACTCAAATCTTTACCCAAATTTTAACATCTCATTTTTTCATTATCTCCACATTTTTTTTCAATGTAACATTTTTTTCTCTTCAACTCTACCTTTAATTTAATTATATTATATTTTTTCTCATCCCCTAAAATCTTCACCATCTCTTGAAATTCAAAAAAAAAAAAATATTCTTCTTTCTTAAGTCTTTATCTTTTAATTTTTAACTTCTTGTTTTTACTCCAATAAAAAAAATATTACTTTTACTTTTTTAAAAAAAATTGGATGATAATAATTTTTAAATTTAAATATTTTGAAGCAAATAAAAATTGAGTAGTAAAAATGTTTGAGGAAAGGACTTTGAAAATTATTATAGGAAATAATTAGAAGAAGATGTGAAATTTTAAAAGATTTGAGTAAAATACAAAGTGATTGTTGGAGACATTTCATATCAAATCAAGCTTTTACTCAAATTTTAAGTGAAATTTGGGTATGAGTTTGAGTAAGGGCTAGAGATGGCCCTAGGTGGTCCCTATCTGCAAAGTTTAGCGCTTAGTCGTTTTTTTTATTAATCCCTAGATGACTAATAAGCTATTAAGATAAATTATATATAATATATTTATTTATTAATTTTTTATGCTATCCCTATTACGCTTATATTATTAATTTTGTTTTGATGTTACTTTGTCATTATTTTGTAGTCTAAGATTATTATATTTTTAATATTTATATGTATATGTGTTATTCTTATTATTATATAAAGTGATTGATTAATCCCTTATTAACCCCCCTTAGCCAATTAATCCCTAGTCCCTTCTCAACCACCCGACTAGCGCATAACGCTATTTACAACATTAGTTGGTGAACGGGTGCACGAAATTGTATGGAGCACTAATACACTGAATCCGTTTTACAGCCTCTGTTATAGCTCATATGCTATAATAATGTAGTATAATGTATGGGGTTCTATCATAGTATACTAATATGATATAAGGTATTATTATTTTTTTAACTTAAAAAAATGCACCAATGTATCTTAACATATATTTCATTTCATATAACAGTATACACTTTAATTGAAGAGTGTATGATTAAAAAAAAAAAAACCGTGTGAACTGCAATTGGAGCTGCAATAAGGATTAAACATATCATTTTCCAATTATATAAAAAAGAATAGGAAAATGTTACACTCATTTCTTTCTATGAAAAGATCGCATGTACAATTCTCACATTTTTAAAATTTTCTAAATCATATACATCATCTAATTAAACATTTACTTTTATAAAAAACAATATATCTACTCCAATAAATTAAATGATATCATATATAAAAAGATATACAAATCTTACAATGAGTATATATATCTTGTTTGCTCCGTATATATGTGATTGTATGTGAGAAAGTTAAAAATAATAACCACCACCTAATAAAGTATATAGTTTGATGAAAAATATATATTAGATTATTTTTTAACAAGGACAGCATATAACAATGCTCTTTCAAAAACATAAAATCATGTGGGAAAATTGTTCTCCTCCTCGACATTCTTCCCTCCTCCATTAGAGGGTCTACTTCTTCTAGCCCAACCACCATGCATCACGTGTTATTGGTCTGATCAGATCATTTGATTGTTCAGATAAATTTTTTTTGATCGGATGCACATTCCCCTCAAAGAAACATGAGATTTTTTCTTCTTTAAGGAATGGACTCACTCGAACTCATTGAAAAGCTAAAATTCAAATAGATTGAATGGTAACTCTGGATGCTGTAGTCTTCTCGCCTATAGCGATTATGGAATATCCAGAGAGTTTAATGAGGGACTGTAAGAGAAAGAAGAATAAATTAGAGACTCGAACAATTTCAGATAATTAATAATATTTATCTCTACTTTTTGTTATAATTTTAACAAATGTGAATATTGACAAAATTGATTGACTTATTATATCTAAAATTGAAATAATTTATCCTTAAAATCTTAACTTTTTGTTAATAGCTCATATTCACATTTGTCAAAATTGAGATAAAAAGTGGAGATAAATGTTATTATAGCTTTTAGCTAAAACAAAAAATTTCTATTTTTATTTTAAAATTAAGATAATTATTCACAGTTTATTTCTATTACTTTATAGGGTTAAAGACATCTAAGTCCCTACAAACATAGGAAAACCCATATAAGTCCTTACTAAAATTGGGACAGATGTACGAGTCCCTGAAAACTCAAAAAAATCCAATTATCATCCCTGAGTTAAATTTCCATCCAAACTTAACGGAATATTCTCATAATATTCCATCACATACAATTATGTGGACATTGAAGTCCTTATAAACACTCATAAAGACAAATTAGTCCCTACAAAAGATAAAATTACCCCTCAAAGACTTTTACATTAAATTGTGTATACATTGCAGTCCCTATAAACAATCATAAAGATAAATTAGTCTCTGCAAAAGATAAAATTACCCTTGAAAGATTTTTACATTTAATTGGATAGACATTACAGTCCTTATAAATAATCGTAAAGATAAAATTATCACTGTAAAAGATAAAAATGCCCCTGAAGAATGCATTCTACCGGTTAAAATATTATTTTTACATCCAAATTGTGATCTTCAGGTAGAGTGTGATTGATATAATAGAAGATGAAAAAATAAATAAATAAATTATATTATTTGTCTTTATGATTGTTTATAAAGACTGTAATGTCTACACAATTAAATGTAAAAATCCTTCAGGGGTATTTTTGTCTTTTACAGGGATCAATTTGTCTTTACGATTGTTTATAAATACTGTAATGTCTATTCAATTAAATGTAAAAGTCTTTTAGGGGTAATTTTATCTTTTACGAGGACTAATTTATCTTTATGATTATTTATAGGGACTACAATGTGTACACAATTTAATGTAAAAGTCTTTTAGGGACAATTTTATCTTTTGTAGGGATTAATTTATCTTTATGACTGTTTATAAGGACTTCAATGTCTACACAATTATATGTGATGGAATATTCTAGGAATATTCCGTTAAGTTTGGATGGAAATTTAACTCAGGGATGATAATTGGGTTTTTCTGAGTTTTCAAGGACTCGTACGTCTGTCCCAAATTTAATAAGGACTTATATGAGTTTTTTCATGTTTGTAGGGACTTAGATGTCTTTAACCCATATTTTTATATCAAACAAGAATAAACTATCCTCTCACTCATTTATTTCTATAATTATTTCTTATCCCATTATTAATCCATTTACTAAACCAGTGATGAAGTTTACATAAATTTTTTTATTAAACTCAAGATTTCCGACAAGGTCTGACAAAAAAAAAAAAAAAAAGAATTCGACGATGTCATGATTCAACATTTTGAGCGTCACTACTACGCCCAAGCAAACGCGAGGCAAGATAAAGAACCGACGTGTACACAAAACCAGCCAATAAGCCTTCGCCCCGGCCGAAAAAACCGGCATTAAAAAAATAAAAACTATAAATAAAAAAAAAAAGGAAAAGGAGAAACCAATGCCGGGTCTCCTAGTCATATATAAACCCTCACTTTTTCGCAACCTCTCTCAATCATCACTTCCTCCTGCTCTCTCATCATTTCGCAGCACCGCCTATAAAAGGCGGCGGAGGTTCCGAATCAGGGAAATGCCTTCATCACCTTCTGCTTCTTCTGAAATCTCTAAAGTCGGAGGTGAAGGAGCGACCGGCGATGGAGTAGATCTTCTCGGTTCGTTCAAGCTGAGCGAGTCGACTTTTTTGGCTTCTCTCATGCCGAAGAAGGAGATCGGCGCCGATCGGTTCCTCGAGTCCCACCCCGAGTACGACGGGAGGGGAGTCTTGATCGCTATATTCGGTGATTGACATCGATTCCTCTTTTTTATGTGTTGATTTCGAGTTTTGCCGTCGGTGATGTCTGGATTGGCGTTGTGTTTCGTTGTTTTTGTTACATGAACTGGATTTGGAGTTTAGTATTGTTTGTATTTGACGTCATGATCGCCATTCCTGTCACTGTGGTAGAGGGCCGCGTTGTTGTCTGATTTTGAATATTTTCGGATTCAAGGAATTCTGTGCAGTTTTCAATTCCATGCAGTTCACTTGTTTTGATTTCATTATAATATCTGGAATCGGACAGAACTGAATTTCTAAGTCATTGTAATTTTCCTCACTTTCATTTCCTACTTAAATATGTGGATGTTCTATTTCCAAGTATCCCCTGGAATTGCAATCTTGATCAATTCCAATTCTAATAGATCCCTGAAGAGTGAAGAATTGAAATTCCGTTTTCAATAAGTTCAGTAGATGCAATGTAGTGTCTGTTCATCTGTCTTTAGTTGAGCGTGCTTATTGTTTCTGGAATTATGTGAATGCATGGGATTGGTTGTTTGTTGGTTTGAATATAATCATGATCGTGAACCTTGTTATTACATCATCAATTCTGAAATAATTCATTGTTTCCAGATTCTGGTGTAGATCCAGCTGCCG
This sequence comes from Acorus gramineus, assembly GCA_030737835.1. NCBI lineage: Eukaryota > Viridiplantae > Streptophyta > Magnoliopsida > Acorales > Acoraceae > Acorus > Acorus gramineus. Next base: position 12,353,305 of record CM060857.1, read on the forward strand.
CTGGTTTGCAAGTGACTTCAGATGGGAAGCCTAAAATACTAGACATCATTGATTGGTAAACTTTCAATCTAACGTTGTTGATAGGAAGATGTATCTGCCATATCGGGGACTGATTGGAGAGGGTAATTGTATGAGATGGGGGTGAGGTGTTTTGGACACCTTTGGGTTGTTACATTTTTTTATTTTTTTATTTTCTTTGTTACCGGAGTGACCTCGCCTCCTTTTCTTTTTTAATTCGAGGGGAATCTTTTAATTTATGAAATGTTCCTTTCCCTTTAAAATAAATCGTTCATGGGAAATAAAGATGCATGCATAATTTTAATAATATTTTTTTCTCTTGTACTTTGTGTTGACTATTGTGTGGTTAATGATTCTTCTGCAATGGCCAAATTTCCTTTGCAGTACAGGTAGTGGTGATATTGACACCTCGAAGGTGGTTAAGGCTGATGCTGATGGTAACATAACTGGTGCATCAGGTTGGTGAACTGAAAACATTGATAATTTCCTATAATATAGAGGATTATAAAGTATATTTAGATGAATTAGCAACCCTTTTGGTCTCAAGCTCTAATTATTCCTTTACAGTAGGTTCACATTTTTTTTTGGGTCTATTTTTTATTGTTGATATCAACTCCGAAGTGGTACTCCTGCTGTTATTTTTATTTATATATTTAATATTTCTTTTTTGGTTTCTTGTTGTTCACTTCAAAACCATTTTTCCTTATTTTTTTAGCCTTTCGCCATGATAATGTATAAATTTTCTTGGCATTGCATTCCATTTATCTTAATATATGGTAATAGAATGCCTATCAGTTTCATTAAAAAATTTATACATTTTCTTCCTTCCTAGAATTCTTTTTATTGCATGTTTGTATTTTGTCTGTTTGTTCAGTTTGTTTACTTTTATTTTTCTTGAGCTCAGTTTTCTTCATTACACGGGATCTTTTAATTGTTACTAGCAGTACAGTTCTTCTCGATGCTTTTAAATTGAGTTAGCATTATTGATCAAAGAGAGCAATCGATAATTTATAAACAACTTAAAACGTTGTGTGAGTGAGTTAAGTAGAAAATAATTGTTGTTGGTTTTTAATAGCATATGCTTTGATTCAAAATACAAGATCGTCAAATATTTTTTATGTCACACATGATTGTATTTGTTTGAAGTTATTCATTGATTTTTTTTCTTCTTTCAATATCATGTTCTTGTACACTGCAATAATTAGCATTGCAAATTATAGATGCACTAGGCCTCCTCCACTTGTCCATGCAATCGTTGCTCAATTAGACAACTCCCCCCCTCCCCCCCACCACCCATGCTAACCAAAGCTCATGACATCTAATTGACTACCTTTTGATTTTTTTTTTAAATATTAGTTTGTTGAGTCCAGTTTCTTGCATTTTCAACTCTTTTTTTGGAAGATGAAACTTGCAGAAAGACTAATATGCGTGTGCGAAGTATGAAACTTCCCTATATGCATATATCATTGAATACCCCCCCCCCCCCCTCCCGGGGCGCATGGCAAGTTTGCAGATTTTATGTATTGATGCCTTTTTCATGGAATTCAGTTTGGTAGTTCATCATTGTTTATTATCTTCGACAAATTCTGCCATGTTAATGTGATGCATTAGACCTGAATGGACTCATGTTATCCACTGTTCATACTACTGTGCAAATGCGTTGACTCCTCCATGCAGAGTTATGTGTCTTGTGTGCCTCAGTGATCTATGGCTTATGTAATCCTTCCATTCATCCGTAATGTGCACAACTCAGGATTAATTGATATATACACACGTATGTAGGCACACGGTTGGTTGTAAATCCATCCTGGAAGAATCCTTCTGGGGAGTGGCGCGTGGGATATAAACTTGTCTATGAGTTCTTCACAGACACATTGATTTCTCGTTTAAAGGTAAATGTTGCAGGTTCTAATAGTAGTTTGATAACTTATTACTTATTTGAATTTCCTGATAATCATTTTTGGGTTATTAAATTTCCATGACAGAAGGAAAGGAGGAAGAAGTGGGATGAAAATAATCAAGAAGCAATATCGGAGATTCTAAAGCAACTTAATGAGTTTGACAAGGTTGTTGAATTGCCTCCAATTTCCTTTTATATTTTTCTTTTTCCTTTGATAATGACAATTGACATCTAGTTTTTAATAGTAATATGCTCCAGCACCAATACAATTCTATGGTATAATGTAGTAATAAAGTACCAGATGTTTGTTATTATATTGAGCAAACAATATTTTGCTGCAAACTATAACTGGTCAGGAGCAACTGAATGACACTTATCTATGTATTAAATGTTTGAATCCAGTTCTGTGGTTTTTTCTTGCATAATTTGACTGATCTGACCACAAAATTCCCTGACATTGAAAAGACTTCCACAATCTGTTTCACCAAATGAGCATCATTCAAATATGTACTGATTTAGACACTTGTCAGTACTTATGCATGATGACCCATTAGCATGACATGAGGAATCATGATCACGACAACTCCCATCCAATCATACCCTAATAGATCTGTATAAACGTCTATGAGTTCTACATGAGTGCAACCTAGGCCTCTGGCTGTCGACTTATTCACAATAACACTTTTGTGCAGAAACACAATAAAACTGATGATATCAACTTAAAGTATGCTCGTGAAGATCTTCAAAATCGACTCGACTTCCTTAAGAAACAAGCTGATGTGAGTGACTTGCAATTCTTTTTTTTTTTTTTTTACTACTGTCTTTTGAATGCATTATCCTCCTGAGCATTCTTTATCATCTGTTTCAGTGTTATGATGACAAAGGACCTGTCATAGATGCCGTTGTGTGGAATGATGGTGCTGTTTGGAGGGTTGCCATTGAGATACACACTTTTGAGGATAACCCAGAGTTTGGGAAGCTGGCTGAATTTATTCCTCTAACAAACTACAGGTATGTTGTTTGAATGCCTGTACTGTGCACTAGATCTAGTTATGCATGGATACAACTGCTATATATCTGAACTAATTGATCATATATTTGTGGAACTTGAAGAGTGTCTATGCCATTGGATTCTTGAATATTGATAATGAGCTGGGGCACAGCCTGTTAATGTAGTAGGCATTGGGTAGCAGGCAAGAGGGGGTAGTTTAATTTCAACCATACAATAGAGATTTTAAATATAGCTAGTAGCACAAGGATTGGTTGGGATGGGAAAGCTGACAATTAGCTATGAGTTTCTGTTAGAATTTAGGATTAACTATGACATAAAGTCTAATTTTTCCTCTTTCCAACAGATCTCACTCTATGCTTAGTTGTGGATTTCTTTCTTTCTTTCTTTTTTTTTTTTGAAAAAGGTACGCTAACTACCCCGATATCATTAAATAATCAGACTACAAAGTCCGATGAGGGAGAGGGAAGGAGTGGAAAACAGGGAGGGAAAGAGAAAAACTAGACAAGAAAAAAACTGCACTGGTAATGGCGTTGCATGCCCGATCCATAGAAGAGATTTCTACAAGGATAGGTATCTGACACCCCAAAGGCCAATTAATCCTCTACTACCATACTACCTTGGATTTTATTGGCTGTTAACTATTTTGCTCCCTTCCCCCCCCCCCCCCTCCCCCCCAAAAAAAAAAAATCTTTGTGAAAATGTTTATGTTATGTACTGTTCTTTTATTGCTGGGTTTTTACTAAGTATGATCTTTATTTATTTATTTTTTGGTCAAATTACCTTAAAATTCAGGGCCTCATCCAGTCATCCTTGTTGGAGTAAGAACTAGTATTGACAACCTTTTTTTTTTATTGGGATTCCCTTGTAAATGGTTTGACTTTCTCATGTACAGTTTTGCCTTTGCACCAAACTTGGTCTGTCTAGTTAACTGCTCACTTCTTGTCAATGTAAGAAACAATGAATTTATGCAACAACTTATTATTATTTGATGGTATTATCTCATGAATATGCCATTAAACAGTCACCAGTTGCCAGTGCTGTGACATGTTATTGGAGACCAACCAAAGATTCAATTTAGAATCGGTGCTAATTTGTCACATTGTCAAAAATTCTACTATGCTGATTTGAGATCGCATTGCAAAACATGCTTCTACTATGTATTGTTTGGAGGAAACGAAAGATATTGGTTGTATGACTCATACCGCTTGATACCACTTGATCTTTAATTATCTTGAGTTTTCTTTCTTAGCACAATGTTGCTCTATGATAATAAGTGTGGTGGGTTGATGGAATACTGTTCCTATTTGTACCTCAGAAGTTGGTCAATTACAGTTGTGTAATATATAATATATATGTGTGCAGGATTGAACGGAAGTATGGTATATTTAGCAAATTAGATGCTTGCTCTTTTGTCACAAATGTGTATGATGAAGGAAATCTCTTAAGTATTGTAACAGATTGCTCCCCTCATGGTACCCACGTCTCTGGTATTGCTGCTGCTTTCCACCATAAGGTCATTTTCCAATATCCTTTTTCATCATTCTCCAGATAGTTGTCACACATGCATTGACCATGATCTCACTTCTCAGGAACCACTGCTAAATGGTGTTGCACCAGGAGCCCAGATAATTTCCTGCAAAATTGGAGATGGACGCTTAGGTTCGATGGAAACTGGTACAGGCTTGATTCGAGCTTTGATAGCTGCTGTGGAGGTAAATAAGACCATCTGGGTTATATGCTGTATAAACTTTGAAATAATTTTATCATTGAATATGTAATATTACTCATTTTTTAAAAGTTTTGTATGTAATCTTCCTCTTCCTTGATGCTCATAGATGTCACCTCTATTGCAGCACAAGTGTGATCTCATAAACATGAGTTATGGAGAGGATACACTTCTTCCAGACTATGGATGTTTTGTTGACCTCGTGAATGAAGTATCATCTTGGACATCCTTCTGTTTTTATCTCTCTTTTTTTTTCCTTTGTGGTTTAGAAGTCTCAGCTTGTGTCTATCAATTATGATTTATGACTCTCAGGTTGTAGATAAACATCGTCTGCTATTCATCAGCAGTGCTGGAAACAGTGGTCCTGCATTAAGCACTGTAGGAGCACCCGGTGGAACGAGCTCAAGCATAGTAGGAGTCGGGGCCTATGTCTCCCCTTCAATGGCTGCTGGTGCTCACTGTGTAGTTGAACCACCATCTGAGGGCTTGGAGTACACCTGGTAATATATTCTTTGGGAATTTTTTGACTGAGCTTTTGCAATGTAATGTTTCATATGAATTCCTATGTAGCATGGACACAGAGACATGGAAGTCAGACCCAGTGATACGATGAACTTTGAAAAACTAAGAATGGACACAAGAATAAATAAACAAATAATATATATGTTATATTAAAAATATCCATATGAAATGAGGTACAATGAATCCATAAATTGTAATAATCACTAGTACATGATGAGGATAAACTCAATGGTATATTCAACTACCCTTTAATATCTCAGAAAATTGATTGAGCATAAACAATCATTACTTTAAAGACACAAACAATTATGTTTGAGGCTGTCGGTGCCGTGTTCATGTCTGACAAGTACAATAATTGTTTTTGCATGTTTGTGCTTTAGAGGGAGTTCCCATATTAGGGGAACCATCCCTCACCTAGGAATGTACCTTTCACTACATTTAACACATTCTTGTAGAAAGTACATAACTAATTATCTGTTCAGATTAGAGTATGAAATTTATCTTTCATTTACCTTTTATCATTGGAAAACTCATTTATGTCCTATTTTGAATGAATATATCGACACATATGTTCTCGGGAATGTCTTGAAAAGACAAAAGGGACAAAGTGGTCTCTCACACACGTCCGTGGCATGGGGAGTGGCCTGTAGGACGCATTTTCAACTCTGCAGAATTTGTACCCATTTTATTGTTTGAAATTTTGGTAGATATCTCTTTTACTGGGTCCTAAACCAGTAGTGAGTGTGAGCGGGCAGGTGAATGGTTTGAGAGTAGTGAGTTTAGGGGTGTAATGTATTGTGGGGGGCTTATTATGATTGAAGAGTAGTGAGTGTGAGCAGGTAGGTGAATGGTTTGAGATTTCTGTAGATATCTCTTTTACTGGGTCCTAAACCAGTTTTTTTTGTTATCTTGTATTTGAGGGTTTTATTTTGTTCTTGGGCATTCTCTTCTCTTTAATAAAACAGAGGTAGGATGCCTACCTTTTCCAAAAAAAAAAGAAAAGAAAATAACACTCAAGGAATAGTTGGAAAAATAAGATGCAGAATTTGTTTTTAAACTGGTGAGACACCTGTTGTATACTCTGTTACGAACTAGCTTAATTATATATGCTAGAATAATCATAAAACTATTTAAGCATTACAGACATTACATGTAAGAAGAAAATGTGAGCATGTTCTTCCTTCTTTTCTTCTTTTGATGCTTGTGGTGGATGCATATTCAGTTTTTGATTTGGAGTTAAAGTTACTATGTTTTGAAAAATGAATGTTAGAATCAACAGGTCTAGTAGAGGTCCAACAGTTGATGGGGACCTTGGTGTCTGTGTGAGTGCCCCTGGTGGTGCTGTGGCCCCTGTGCCTACTTGGACTCTGCAACGGCGCATGCTTATGAATGGGACTTCCATGGCTTCTCCATCTGCTTGTGGTGGAGCTGCTTTACTAATTAGTGCAATGAAGGTATTTGTTGTGTGGTTAGTCTTTGCTTCAAAGTCATAACCATGTTGATGGGACAAGATTTTTACCTTTTTTTAATTATCCTATCTATGCCTTTGCAGGCTGAAGGTATCACTGTGAGTCCATACACTATACGCAAAGCACTGGAAAATACAACAATTTCTGTTGGTGAGCTGCCTGAAGATAAGCTAACTACAGGGCAAGGACTTATGCAAGTTGACAGGTTGTGCTTATAGTTTCTGTTTTGTTTTGTACATGGGCAGTAATCGAATGGTCCAAGATTTGCTCCCAATTATTACCTTCACGCCTGGACTATGCCCAATAAAGTTACCTAACTTTCTATTATTATTCCAATGCAGGGCTTATGAATATCTTCAGCAGTCTAAAAGTCTCCCTTGTGCCCAATATAAAGTAAAGATCAATCAAGCAGGGAAATCAAGTGAGGTTACATGCCTTTTTTTTTTGGGAAACTTTTGATTCTTGTTCACTTGAACTAATTGGCAGTTCTAAATCTGTCTTGTACAAATTATTCTTCAGCAATCTTCCATTGTATGCTATCTTCGATGGTTCTGTCAGTTCAATGGGACCAAATCAGGTGCAGACCTTGGCCTGATTGTTAGTCGAGCCAAAGTTCCTTGCCTCAGCTCTGCCTATAGTAATTAGATTTATGATTTACAGTGAGATGTTATGGAATAGGGCCAATGATCCACTGGGGCTATCAAATGGCTTGCTTTAGGTCATCTGTTGGCTGATTTTTCCTGGGCTATACATCCTGCCCAAAATGTAGCTTGTTCAATGACTGCTGGGACATAGGTGTTGATAATGCACAAAGTAATCCTCACACGAACATATAAAGAGATGGGATGAAGGTTTGCTCCTTGAGCTGTTGCAACATTGAAACAACCACCTTCTTATCGGTTGTCCTTGGAATTAGTTTAGAGCCATGCTTTAGAGCACTATGAGGTCCAATTAACTCATCCTCTAGCAACACTAGTATGTGGGGAAGTGTGGAGATCTACTCATTTAACAAAAAGAAAGGTAATAACGACCTGAGTTTTCAGTGTAGTTCTACGTTGGGCTACCTGGCTAGACAAATAAACAACAATAGAAACTTCATTTACATTGAAAATTTGTAATTGTGGCAAACAAAATATTGAAGCTTATGAAAACATGGTTAACATAAAAGTGATTGCTAATAGATGAGTCCTAAATCTACTCCATCACACACTTATCTCTGGAAGGTCATTAAGCTGGCCTTCGTGACAAAATTGTCTTTTAACATTCTAATCATAATTGCATTCCGTGATTTTTTTTTTCAGTTTATGCATTCATTTTGTTTATGCGCCTCATGAATTTCTTTAGATGGAAAGGCAGATGCTGTATAAAATGTGCATTCTGAGATTCCCATCTTGATATTTTCCAAGTCTTATTGAGACAGAATTGCTCCTTGGTTGTATGAACTTGATGCATACAAGGATTCCTGTTTTCCAAATAAATTCGGCCGAGGTTTCATGGCAGCTCCTCTTTTTCTCACCACTTTGTTTCCTCAGAGTTCAACACATCCAGAGTGTTATTTGTAGGATGCAGGCAGTTGTAAAACTATATCATTTTTTCGTGGATTCGTTGGACTTCTTCGAGATGACACTGCATAAATGTGCAGCCTCATTCTCATCTTGATGTTTTCCTAGTCTTATTGAGTCAAAGAATTGTTTTGTGGTCATATGAGGTCAAAGCATCTGAGCATTCCAACTAATTTAGGCCAAGGTTCCAATTCTCCAAAAAAATGGCGGGCAGTTGTAAAAATATATCATCTCATTGTGGATTCCTTTTGACTTCTTTGAGATGAACCCATTTTGATGGGATAAGGCTTTTCATACATTTTCTTTGTATCAGCAAGTCATGCATATTTTGGGTCCAAATGGAAAAGATGAATAATAATACAAGTTCCTTAGAGTCAGTATTTTGTTCTTGTGTACCTTGATCTGGAAGTACGACAAAAAAACCATTAGTAGAGCAGGCATTCTTTGTAGGAAAGGCAGAGGGTGCTCTTGCATGATAAAGATCACCTTCTTAGATATTTGAAATAGTTATCTGTACCTTTTCTATATCATTGCCAATGATACTGATAATTTTTTTCAATCAGAAACTGGGAAGTCAGAATTAATTTTGTTGTTGAAGGCTTGAAGCTGCTAATTTATTTCTATATAAAATGCTATTGCTCTTGTCATCTTTTGCATCAGTCTGGATCCTTGAGACCAGCACCACTTATTTTTCAAAAATTGTTTGTCAAAAGAATGATTGCAGATTGCAGACTCATGTGTCCAGCCATTTCTGGATTTTGAAAAAAATTAAAGGCAGAGGATTCAAGCACCAATAACAGAATCTAGATTAATAACAAAGTAACAAACAGAAGGGATAACCATATTTTTCATGTGATCCTCAACAATTATCCTATTATCGGGGTAGAGTGCCTATCTTCTTCTAAAAAAAAAAACCCTATTATGAGTAGATAAAAAATTAACATTAACATAGCTGTTGTTCGCTATGCTTGGAAAATAGATGAATGTGCCTTCTTATCAGTCTATATCTATATATTTTCCATGTATGGGGAGTAAGGAGTTAAGGAATAATCCTATGGTTACATAATCATAAACTACATGACTTTTAGGGTAGGTTTACCCAAAGACCTATTTTCAAAGGTCCCCCCTTTCCTCTTTTCTTTTCCCTAGACTCTCTCTTCTTTCTTAGTTCTTCTACGTATACTCTCATCTCCTTGTTTTAGGCACCTTTAATAATAAGATAGCTCAGAAATCTTTTCAGGAAAAAAAAAAAACAAAGAAAAATCTTGCTTGCATCAACTGGTCTCTCTGGAAATCTGCACCATTTTATATGGCGTAATGTTGACAGCCAATTGTAAAGCTCCGTTACATATGGCAGACTAACAGAAGATAGTTAGAGGATAGACAGATAGATATAGTCTCCACATGATAGAAATTCACTTTGAAATGTCAAAATTCTTTTATAAAGTATATGAAACAGATCTCCTGATGTTTTTTAAAAGGAAGATATGAGAATCTTGTTAAGCAAAGAAGCGTCCAGACAAAAGGAGACAAGGGTTAAAAGAAAAGAAAACTTAGTGCACTCCTCTTGGGTTGATGAACACCCTCAAGAAAATGAACCCGAACTCCTTACATCCCCCAAAGTTGCCCATAAAATTAGATGGCGTGTCCACTCCTAAATATTGACGACCTAACTTGTACTGTTGTCACTTGCTGGCTTTAACTATTGTAGGCCCAACATTACGGGGAATCTATATCAGGGAGGCAAATGCTTGTGAGCAAGCAAGCGAGGTGAGATTTGGAATATTTTGTTATTTTAGTGTGCTATATGTTGTTTATTAATCATTTCTGGATATCGTGATTTCAATTATGACACATTCCTTATAGGAAAACTAAATTTTTCTACTTCTAATTATATAATTTTCTTGCCATTTTTCAACTTCTAACAGCTTATTATAATTTTCATGCCATTATTAAATTTCTTACTACTAATTATTTTCTTGCCATTATTACTTTTAATTTTGAAACATGAAACCACAACTTCATGGTCATTATACGTTGTTATGAAGATCTGTCCTGGCCTATTTTAGTTAGCCGGACACCCAAAAAATGACGTCATTAAAATTTGAAGTCAAGTATGCTCTGATGCTTTCTCAAAAAGGATGCATGCCCAAGTTGGGCAGCTGGGAGTTTTTTGGGTTTCATATGGAAGGTTCTGATAAATTCCCTGGTGATCATAAGTTGTTAGAAGCTTTTGGCATCATCTGATTGTGGTAGAATTGATGGGTCAGCTGTTAAATGTAAATATGTGGGTGTTGAGCCCATAGTAATTAATAGAGAGGGTGTGACTGTAATTGTAGTATTTTGCTACTGATTTGGCCTTTGGGAAGTGTAAGGAGATTATTTTTCTGATTGACTCTTGGTTTCTCCTATGGAGATTAATAAAATTCAGGTGGTAGCTCAGAATCCCCTTTTAATAAAGAAAAAAATAGTCTCATGTGATGGATTCAAATGCATATCATCATGCCTTTATATTTAAAATTCAACTACTTCTGTATGATGAAAATGGGCTAATAAGGGTATGACCGTTACATGAAGTTCAATAACCTTAGAGAAAAACATACAAATATCAAATGCACTCTAGGTCATAATTTCTTTTAGCACAATTAATTTATCTAGCATCCAGACTACTAAGAGTCTATGAGGCTCAAATATGGATACAAGCATGACCATGATATGAATGTGATTATTGACATTTCCAAACATATAGGACATGATTGCTGGTATTGCTGAATAAATGCTATTGTTATCACTTATCATCAAGTAGGTATACATTATTATGCAATGCATATTTCTGTTTATGTTGTATTGTATTTTGACCTCATATGGTGTGTGTGTGTGTGTGTTTCTGGAATAGTTGAATATGAAATTTCTTGATACATTGAAGTAAATATCAATTTTCTTTTTATAACTTTATTTCTGTAATAAAGGAAATGACATAAAATTGCATTAGTTTCTTGATTTTTTCAAAGACTCATTTGGCAATTAATATAATCAGTTGTATTTCCATCATTCCTTAAAAAAATTCGTAGCAGAAACAACTGTTTTACACAATTCATATTTATCAATAGTGATTGGTTATGTCAGCGTCAATGGCATTACTTTGCTTTAGAAACATTGTCTTATTATATTTATTTTGTAGCTTTATGTATATAATCTTGCTCACTCAACAGTGGACAGTGCAAGTTGAGCCGAAATTCCATGAAGATGCAAGTAATTTGGAACAGTTGGTTCCATTTGAGGAGTGTATTCAACTGCATTCCAGTGAAAAATCAGTTGTCCAAACTCCTGAATATCTCCTCCTCACCAACAATGGCCGTCCCTTCAAGTTAGTTAGATTTCTACTGATATTTATATTTTCTCATAATATTATTGTTTCATTTATAAATTCATTTACAAATTATAATTGTTTCTGGATTCTATGTTGATTTTATTTTGAAAAGATAATGGTAGGCCTTCACCTTTGTATTAAAATAAGAAGAAGAGTGCCCGATAATGGAAATACAAAGAGAAAGGAAACATAAAGCCACAAAAGAGGGATCCTCCTGCAGGAGAGATCTCTATAATGGAGGACCCCCAAACAAAAACAAAACAAACTATGCGAGAAAATGATGTGTTGATGAGTTGTAGTGTTGATGAAGTTTGTGTACTCTGTTCTTTCATCATTAGTTCAATTTTAGGTTAGACATCCAATATGTATTTGGTGTAATTTAAAGGGAATCAAATGTCAATATAGTAATAGATGAGGAGTAGTTCTTGAGAAACTGAAGCAGATGTTGTATTGGAATATCAGATGTAACTGGCTAAGCATATGTGAAGAATATATAATGAGCACAAAGACATGAATCATGCAAGGAAGGACGCTTGACAGTAGCGTATCCTTGTCCAATTGTCTCCCAGACTCCCAATTAGAATTTTTGCCTCAATAAAGTACCAATGACTTCAACTTGGAAGATATTGAAGTATAGAATTGGTAGAAAGAGAGAATGTAGAACAAACAACAACTGTTTTTGCTTTTGATATTTCATTACAATGCAGGGGCAAGGGCAAAGTGCAGAATCATCTTGGCCTTTCATGTCCTAGTGAATGTCCTAGGAATCATCTTATTATTCCTCCTTTGCTTACAGACTTTCATTTGTCCTTGAACAATGTGCTCATCGCAACTATCCTGAGATTAAGCTTTCATTTTTGTTGAGAAAGGTAGACATTCTACCACGATATAATAAAATAAGAAAATAAAATGAAAACAATCTGAATCAGGCAGTAGAAGAGTCATCCACAGCAGCCACCTGCCTCCCATACAAACAACTCAATTACAAGTTTTCCACCCTCAAAGATGATCTTACTAGCACCCACACAATACATCCCCCAGTGCATGATGAAGTTTTCCACGGAATCCCAAACATTCTTGGAATACATGTTAGCCCTCTTCAAGATTGGTTGGTTAGCCAACCAAATTGCCCAAACTCGTGTGGGAATGAAGAACAGAAATTTCGCTTTCTTGCTTTGATCTCCTTGGTTTTTTGTTTCTTCCCTGCTTCCCACATTTGTTCCAAGATGCTGAAATTTAAGTTGAGACCTGCTGCCGCTCTGAGGCCCTCTTAAATCTGCCAAAGTTTATATCAGTCAAATTTACTTTGCATTTCAAAATATGAGCAATCATTTCAAGGGTTGGCATTGGTCATGTGATACAAAAATACTATGGAACAAGGACTCTCTGGGTCAGGGTTTCACAATCATGTATGGCGCTCCCCATCCATTAGGCACACCATGGATCCTTTTCCTATTTCCCTGTCAACCATATTCTCTAACAAATCATGCTAGGGGTCAATTGAATAAATTTGGCATTAGTACTCTTAACTGTGTCCCCTTTTCCTTCTCAGATTGGAATATAAATCCCTCTGGAAGTCTGCATGGTTCTATACTTCTAATTTCTTTTTTCATATTTTTTTTATGAAGATAGTTTTTTTTTTTTTTTAATGAAGATTTAGAAGCTTCTTATTATAATTCAAGATGCCTCCAAACAAAATGAAAATAAAGAACCTAGTAAAGATACAAGGGGTTTAAGCTCCTAACATGAAACCAAATGCTGACACCACCCAAACCATAGATTGCCATGATGGAGGAAGGAGCATCCACCTCTAAAACCGCGGTGACTCAATCTCTAAGATCTGAATATGTACTTAAATAATTCTAGTTATGAATATGTAGGAAGGATAGGGTGCTCTCATTTGCCCACAACTGTGTGGTTTGAGACTCAGAAATTCATAGAATAAGTCTTGAGAAGAATGCTTCTTGAGGCCTCTTAGGATGAATCGATGAAGTGAAGCCTGTATGCTTGAAGATTTTGAGAGAGCACAAGGACAAAACAAGATCTTACTAATGCACGCTAATTTCTTAATCATGCTGGTTTAAAATATAATTTTCACTCCCAAACTGCTAATTCAGTACCACCTTTACCTTTGGTTTGCTCCATTGAGCTACAATTTTCCATATCAAAGAAGATTTTGTTGTCTTTCCTATTTTATTTATTTATTGATGTATATTTCCTTTACATAATGGTTGTCATTCTCTTCACCCGACATGTTGGTATCATAATTTTTATCTCATTTTCAGCATAATTGTTGACCCGACTGATCTTAGTGATGGCCTGCACTATTATGAAGTCTATGGTACCGATTGCAAAGCCCCTTGGCGCGGTCCGCTTTTCAGAGTTTCCATTACTATAGCAAAGCCTATGATTTTGAAAGACCATAATTCAAATATGTCATTCTCTGATATACGATTTGTGCCAGGTAATATATTTTCAAAGTTGCTATGTTAAATTAGGCCTTGCTGTTCAGGGTGGTTCCAAAATTACGTGTGATGGTCATTTAATAATTTTCTGTTTCTGACACCTAATAATTAGCTTTGTTAGGATCAAACAATTATTTCAAATAATGTTATTGAGTCAAACATCACAATTTTGGAAAGTTAGGATACACACATCATCCATAGGACCTATCATTTGGTGCATTATATATTATGTTCACCAAAGGCTCCATATCATTGTTTGGCAAATGATATGGCAATCCTGCAGATTTTAGTACCATAGTATTGTATCCCATATTTTGTTATCATTATTTATTATCTGTAGGACCTTTGTATCTCTTTTTACTTCTTTTTCTTTCTTTCTTTCTGGTTTTTTTTTTTTTTTTTTGTAATAAGGTAGGCCTCCCCGCCTTGATTTTATTCAATACCAAAGTGAGTGCCTGAGGCACACAAAGACAATCATGACACGATACTCTTGGTTTTCTTGTCTTAATAGTTTTACTGTGAATCAATAGGCCATGTAGAAAGAAGGTTTATTGAGGTACCACATGGGACTACGTGGGTTGAGGCAACCATGCAAACTTCAGGGAACGATACCGCAAGAAGATTCTTTATAGACACTGTCCAGGTACAAATCTTGCAAGGTTGATTTTTTCCGATTTTTCAAAAAGGTTGAAATTTCACATTGTACCTAAATTACTGTTTGGCAGATATGCCCCTTGAGAAGACCTATTAAGTGGGAGAGTGTGGTGACTTTTTCATCCCCTTCTCTAAAGTCCTTCTCCTTTCCAGTGAAGGGTGGTCTAATGATGGAATTGGTTATAGCACAGTTTTGGTCCAGTGGTGTAGGTAGTCATGAAGCCACAGTGGTTAATTTTGAGGTACGCTTTTATCAATTACTAGTTCATTTTTTCTCGTTCGCTAAAGTTGTGTGTGTTATCTCCAAGAATTTTGTGTGTACTTTTGGATGTTCTCTGAAATCCATTGCCTTTTTTCAAAACAAAAGGATTGGAGCATTTATATTATGAGAAAGAAATGCCCCTCTAACAAAGGAAAAAAAGGACCTCTAAAGATCTTCATACCATGAAATCACTCATATTCATTAATAAAATCTTCCATGCTGGGAGGCTTTGTATTTCAATTTACCTGTCTTTACATTGGGCACATGGCTAATGAATAAGTAGTGTGTAGGGAAATAAGTTAAGTAATAGATGTTTATGATTTTGTCTTTTACATGTGACATTAAAGCTTAACGAATATAGGGTGGAGTGATACACAAACTTAATTTTATTTTATTAAATGTTCTTGTTTTTTGGATATCCCCTGTCTCCTTTTGATCGAGGGGCATCTTTTCAGAAATGTTTGTATTTGTACATCCAAAGGAAAAAATAAAGAAGACTAGATTTGAATGTCATCAATTAACAAGCACATGAGCATCTCATGTGGGATCAAACAGCTTTGACAAATATTAGAGCTGATCAATTAAAATATTTAGCTGTTGGAAAATGACATGGATAGTGATGCCATCATGAATGAGGATAAATGTATATTTATTCGCTAATGTTGTTCTCCATCAATCTGAACCATTCTCATAGTATTCATTTTAAAAATTTTGAGGTGGGATAGTCTCATCGCATTTGTTAAGATTTTTTTCATCTCTAATGTGGTTTGTTTTACTCATTCAAAAAGGCGATCTGGAAAGTCCTATTATTCAGCTTTTTTCAAACCTATGTCTTTCTCCTTTTAGTCAGAACACTTTATAATTGCTCCAGGCAATGACCCTTATACGTTAAGAAAAAAAAATCTTTTGCAGCAGAATTAGAAGTGCTCTTTGTTGAACTTGATGTTCTTGATCATCTTTTTTTGTAATAATACCAGTAGTTGTTATTTATGCAAATTGTAGTTAGAGGATGGTTTTTTAGTCTATTAGTTTAATATGATGCTGCTACCACTGCAATCTTGAAAAGGAATTTGTAATACCAACATGCAAATTATAAAGATTCCATGGTCTTTTGTTTAATTATGCATAACATGGAATTTTTAAATTTCATCATGTTATTTTGGGTAGAAGTGTGATATCTGAGTTCTGACCATTTTTTTATTAATAATCTTTGGGACCTTAATTGCTTCATGAATTTTAACTATTATTTGATTCCAAATATTTATTGATAAAACAGTTTATGCTTGTGTGATGGTTCCACCTGAATGTATTTTCAGATTGAGTTTCATGGGATCAGTATCCACAAAGCTGCAGTTACACTTGATGGAAGTGAGGCACCTGTCAGAATTGACACTAAAGCTCTAATATCATCTGAAAATCTTGTTCCTGCAGCAAATTTAACAAAAGTAAATTTTCACTCTTAACTTTGGATTAGCCTGTCTTTATGTATTTCACTATTTCCTTCGCATGACACCTGATAACATGTGTACTAATATATTCTCTCTCTGTCTCATTTTCCAATGTTCATTTATAGGTAAGAATACCGTACAGGCCCATCGATTCTAATTTAAGTTCCCTTACTGCAAGCCGTGACAAGCTGCCCTCAGGAAAACAGATACTTTCTCTAACTTTAATGTGGGTCTCTACGTTCCCGCTCTCCAATTTGTCTTGTAAATACATGCAAAATAATTTCTTTTGTATAATAATAACTCCTATATCTGCTTTTCTATATCCCGCAGTTACAAGTTCAAACTGGAAGATGGAGCTGAAATCAAGCCAAGTATTCCGTTGCTTAACAATCGCATTTATGATAATAAATTTGAGTCGCAGTTCTATATGATATCAGATTCTAACAAGGTTCCTTCATTGCTCTGTCTGTTATTTGGTGGTCTTGATTATGTTACCTTTTGAACTTGATTGTGTGTTCAACTTCGTAATATTTAAATCTCACTGCTCACAGAAAATGCCAACTCAACATCTTCAGACCTACTCATCTTTGAAAATTTTGAGAAGCTTTATTCGTCATGAATGCTATATTGAATTCTTTTGCATTCTTATGGAAGCTGACCAAGTTTTTGCTTCTTTTTCTAGCGTGTATATGCAACAGGGGATGTCTATCCCAAATATGTGAAACTTCCAAAGGGTGTATACAACCTTCATCTATATATTAGGTATGGATCAACTGAACCTTGTAAACTTATGGGTTTGTATTTTTTTCTTTTTGGATAAGTAGCAGTGGGATTTGAACCCAAGACCTCTTCATTGCAGATTTTGATGTCAACCGTTCTAGGTCCAACTCCTTTGGGCGTGTATGTTTGATTTTTTGTTTTTGTTTTTAAAGACTAGCTTTGGTAGAATAACACATGGAGCATCATTGTGAACTGTTTCAGATATTGGAGCATGTACAGTCTAGGAGCCACTTCCATGAGAGTGAACGGAGAGTTTTATTTATTTATTTTTATTTTTAACTGGTGTGTGTGTGTGTGTGGGGGGGGGGGGGGGGGGGAGGTAGGAATTGGGATCTTCTGATATATAGAACTTTTGAGCTCTATTAGGAATATTTTGCTTGGGAGAACCCTTCTTTCTCCTCAAATCAGTCTTCGTAAATATTTAATAAATGTCTTGTAGGTGATGATCATAGAACTCTTGGCTAGTGGTAGATGGCACACTTGGCATCATGAAACATTATATTTTCCTTACGAAATCGGTATAAGATAAAAAAATCACAAGAGAGCGAAGGCTATCATTTGTATAACAGACTATCAGCTTGTCCTGTCCACTGCAAGTGGATTCAGTTTCTTTACTCTTAGGAGATTGTTGGCGATGAGAGGAACTACAAGAAAAGGCCTTTGCAGAGGGGGTCCCGGGGCATCTGCTGTGGTTGTTTTAGTGGTGACAGGAGATCAGCAATGCGTCTAAATTTTACAATCTGTGCTTGGTGGCTTCTATCTATGGGCCTGAAATCTTTTTAACGGGTGAGAAGCGTGAATAATTGTTTAAATGTTAGGCAGACAATTATGGTTGGTGGTGGAGGCAGACAGGGGTTTATAAATTGCTCATTTAATTTTTGGAACTTGGCTTCTATGACCTTGCATCTCAAAGAGATCCAGTGATCATGAGGAATTTTGTGTTCAATCAGTGAATCATGAAATTACAGCTGAGGGAGAAAAAACTTGATGGTGGTGCCTACCTCCATGCAATCTCGTGTGTCTGTGGAATAGGCAGGTTTGGTAGAGGTTTTAAGTGAAACAGGGAGTGTACTCATCAAATGTTGTCAGCAGTGAGGCGGGTCAGATGGGGGGGGGGGGGGGGGGGGGAAGTGGGGTAAGGGATGTGGGCCAGAGGATGAAGATGCCCATATTGGCATACTCGGAGATGAGGAGAATCGGAATGCTCTCCACCTTTGCCATGAATGAGGGGTTGGCCCGACAAGGGGTTTCTTGGTGAACTTGGAGATAAGTGGTCGGGGTTGGCCAGGATGGTGGCACGTCAGGTTGCCCTGTTTGAAATTCACGTGGATTAAATGTTAATCACATGAGGTCTACATGAAGTTAAAGCTGCCTGAATTTAACAAGGGACATGGGTGGGGCCGTGCTGCATGTGGTTCAGTTGAGCCCCAATTATGTGGTTTGGGGTCTTGGACTGTGGATCGGTTGATTCTGAGGCCCACGGATCATCTTCATCTTGGATTTGGTAGGGTGGGCCTACATGCTTGGTTCAAGGTCCGTAGGGATTGTAATTTTGATGTGTCTGTAATAGGGGTTGCTTCGTGCTTCCCAGTTTGACAAGGCCCAAGCGTTTGGGGATCCTAGATCCAAGTTATAACTTGTCGGGATATTTATTCACATAAGGAGCACGTGACATATTCACTTGGGACTTCTCATAAAAGAAGGTTTGGTGGTTCCAAATCTCACAGTGAAGTTGGGGACATACAAATATGGGTTCTTTGAAAGATTTGGTCTGGAGTTTTCACATATATATAAAAAGAGTTGATGGAAGCAAAAATGATGAAACTCCTTTCCACTATTTCTCAATTCTTTGTTGGGCCATATGTCTAAACCTGAAATGAAAAACTATTTGAGGTGAAGGGCTTCTACCCAGAGAAACCTGTACCCCAATCATCTGCCTTATGAATGTTTGTGCCATCCATATTATTAAAGTTGGGAGAGATGTAATTTTGGGGAATGGGAGTTATATATTGAGTGAGACTGCTATTTGAGAGGGGTATGGTGATGGAGATGTGACATCTGGTATCTCTATCTTTTATTTTTTATTTTTGTTCTTTACTTTCTGTATCAGCATATTTTTGCCTTATTAATATAATGGATCAATTTCTTTAAAAAAAAGAACAGAATTTAATTGCATGCTACATTGTGTTACACTTTTATTCTGATCCAGTTGCTTAATCATTCTTATGTGCAGGCATGCAAATGTTGAAGTCCTGGAGAAATTGAAGCAGTTAGTTTTATTCATCGAAAGAAAGTTAGACAAAAAGGTAAATCATATAGTTAACCTTTAATCATTTTGACACACATTCCACTTATATTTCACCTTTTTATCAATTTTTTAATTGACAATTTCGACATCTTGCTCTTCTTAATTTATTCAATAATGAACACCACAAATTATGAGGAGTGCATGTTCAAGCTTGCTAAGTTTATTACATTTTTTTAAAGAAAAGTGGTGTCACCATGTTATTTACTATCCGGTAATCTACCAAGTGGTACAAAATGATTTAGTAAGAATGAAAATACGTTGGTCCACTATTAGTTTTACAAGGATGATTCTCCAATATCCAATATGACAATGTCCGCCCCACTTTCTTGTGGCTTCTCTACCATCTTCATACAGAACTGACTAGAATGCTTGGCACATATTTATTGTTCGATACAAAATTGCAATCTTCACATACTCAGGTATAAAGGAACCATTCGGCAACACCCCACCCCACCCCCCGTGCAAAAAAAAAAAAAACACGCGGATTCATATACCGACAAAAACCTTAAAGCCAAAATTTGGGGCTGGCTATATGTATCCTTCGTTTTTTTTATTTTCCAGTAAGTTACATAGTAAATTCTTCATCTATTTCATTTCTAGTCATCTTGCCTTGCAATTTTCAATATTTTTTTTTGTTGAAATTCTGAGTAAATATGAAATTTGGTGACAGATCAAGTGTTTAACATATATCATCTTATTTCTTTATAACAAATAATTTAGTCCATGTGCATTCTATGATAAGTCATGTAGCACCATGTTCATCAGTTATTAAGCCAAGTGTAGAAGATCCCTGATACACAACTCATAATGCTGATGCAGGATGTCATTCAACTAAGTTTTTTTTCTCAACCAGATGGTCCCATAATGGGAAATGGTACTTTTAAGTCCTCAGAACTGTTACCTGGGTATGGCATTCTGAAATGACCTTTGATTCATAATCTTCTGATAAACTTTGCTTGGGTTGACTGTAACTGTATAATTTATAATCTTTGTAGGCAAATGGAAGCATTCTATGTTGGTCCACCGACAAAAGACAAACTTCCAAAGGCATGTATCTCTAGAAATTTCGTGATTACTTTGGACTCATAATTTTTCTCCTTCTCTTTGTTATTTCTAAATTTGTATGCAATCTTCCAGAACTGTCCTCCAGGATCAGTATTGGTTGGAAAAATTTCTTATGGAAAAATGTCCCTTGGCGCCAGAAATGAGAACCAAAATCAACAACCTTCTCCTGTATCTTATCACATTTCTTATGTAGTACCACCACCTAAGGTATGATCTTCCTTTTTCTCCATCATCTTATCTCAAGGAAATGTTTGTTTGTTCCTTACTAGAAATTCACATAGAGATTTTTTTTCTTCTTTTCCTTCAGATCTTAATTGTGTTTATCACATTCTAAATATGTATTATCTTCTTTGGTAGCTTGAGGAGGACAAAGGAAAAGATACTTCAAGTTGTACCCAAAGTGTCTCTGAACGTTTGGAAGATGAGGTATTGTGTGAATTTCTTGTTATTGTCTTCATTCATGTGCTTTCCTTACTGTGATTCTCTGTTGATGCATATGTACATGCTTTGATCATTTGTTGAGTTCATCTTTCAAGGGCCAGTACTTTGGTATATCCTATACTAGTATCATCTACAGATTTGGAATGACAGAGTGGCCTGTAAATCATCTTTGGATTGGCGATATAATTTTCTTTTGTTTTTGCTGGCAAATCCATTGCACCTTGATACTTGTGTGTTATATTTTGATATTTCAATTTTAGGGAACATTTCCCTTTTGTACAGCTATAAATATTCCACACATATTTGACATAAAGAATACACACAAGTAAAAGCTGACTTTAACATCATTGTTGCCATCTTCTTCTTCGTAAGGTTCGCGACACAAAGATAAAATTTCTTTCAAATCTGAAGAAAGGTACTCCGGAAGAACGCTCAGCATGGAAGGACCTTGCCAATTCTCTCAAGGTTATTACCCTTCTTCTGAATTATAGCACAAAACCTCTCTATTCTATTAGTTGGGATCATGGGGAAAGTTTCCTAGTACCATGACTTTTTTATTTTGTATTTTATAGTTATAAATAACAGATAATTCATGTATAAAACAAGATCTAGATTGCATGCTCCCAATGTAGTATTTCTTAGGTCATCTTTAAGTTAGTGACAGATAATATTTTTGTAGTTCTATGCGTGCCTCTAGAAATACATGTAACAATTATCCTTTCCAGTTTCTACTCAAAATGTCTCTTTTTATGCTCTATGGTTCATATATTTTGTCCTTCTCCAGTTTTATTAAACTTAGCTCAGTTTCTTCTGTAAATGTGGGCTAGAAACTAATGGATATACTAGAACCAGATGATATAATACATTGAAGTCTTTTTTTGTACTTACAGCAAGAATACCCAAAATATACGCCATTACTTTCGAAGATTTTAGAGGGCTTGCTCAACAGTGGTGCTGATGAAGATAAGATTATTCGCAATGAAGAGGTGCATATGGTGATAATACTATTTTGTGGAGCAGATCATTTTACATCTGTATTGTAGCTTTACCTTGAAATGCAATGTTATCATATGAGAACATTCATTCCTCATATATTCAATCACTCTTTTACATGATTAGGTTGGAAATAGAATCCTCCTATTTACAATTTTCCTGTGAATTCTATTCATCTTGTTCTTGTAGGAATTTTTGTATATTTATTCCTGTGTTGCAACTTTTGGCCCATGTTTGGTTCAAGAATAAGCCTGGAATAAATTAGAATTAGTCAGAATAACCTTATTATGGATGTTTGGATGACTGGAATAAATAAGAATCTGTATGCGAGAATTAACTAGTATAAAATGGATATGGATTCCATCCACCCATTAGAATTAAGTTATTCCAGGTTATTCAAATCAAAAGAATATGTGGGCCCACTGTTAAATCAACTGTCATCATCTCTTATAAATCAACTGTCAAATCAATTGTCATCATTTTTTTACCTCTTATAAATCTTTATCCACATTTTATTCACATTTTATCCAAACAACAAAAACTTTATTATTACATTTCCCAATGAGAATAATTCAAAACACAACCAAACACAAAATCATTTTATATATATTTATACTAGGAATAGTCATAAATCTCATAATAATTTAATTCTCTAACCAAACATGGGCTTGGTGTTTTCATATCCTACTTTGTAAATAATCCTGAATTGCAAAGTTTCCAATATTTATCTTTTTGTATTGTGATTGTTAAGTTCTTAGGAAATTCTCATTTAATTCCTAGCACAGGTTCATGTGAAGTATTCAAAATCAAATGCGCAATGTGTTTTCCCTAAAGTTTATTGTTTGTTATAGATTAACTTATTGATTTATTCAGATTGGGAATAGTAATCCGCTAATCCTCAATCTTTGTTCTATATTTAGATCATAAATGCAGCCAATGAGGTGGTCAACAGTGTCGACAAGGAGGAGCTGGCAAAGTATTTCTCTGTGAAGTCTGATCCTGATGATAAAGAGGCTGAGGTATGTTGTGCTTTTTCTAATTATATGCATGGAACTATTTAGTGGTATTTTTTACTGGTTAATCATTTTACAAGCAAATCGATTGTTATTGTTGAATAAATAATATTAAAATTTCGAACTGGCTATAGAAAATCAAGAAGAAGATGGAGGCAACACGAGACCAGCTATCTGAGGCACTATATCAAAAAGGATTGGCACTTGCAGAGATTGATTCTATAAAGGTCAGAATGGCTTTTTGAGCTTTTCGTAGTTCTTTTTAATAATTTTATTATCATCTTATAGATAAAGTGACGAAAAAGGCATGTGAGGAGGAACACTGCTTCCTTATCTTAACCATATTCTAGGATCAAATCATTATAAGAATAAGCTTTAAGAAATGATTTTGGCTTTTTTTTGTATCTACTTTTCCAGTTTTTTTTATAATCCATACATGAGAATGGGGCTCTAATCACACATCAGATGTATCACTGGGATCCTGGATGTATAATTTTTTTAGTACCTAACCAGTGTAAATTTTAATTTATTTTTCTTAGAACACATTACCATTTCCACACAATGATCCCTCTTAAGAAATGCATCCACTTGTTTCAATAGCTTAAATTTGTTAGCCAGTAATATGACAGTAACTTCTGTTGTACAAATTTTAAAATTATGAAATAATTCACCAAAAAGTGCTTTAAAGGCATCTTCCAAAGAAATTAAGAGCAATAAAAGGATATGTGGGAAACAAAATATGTGTGCATGTAGCCTTTTTTTTTTTTGAGACCTTCAGTTTTTCAAAGGTATTTTTTTTAACAAAAAATCTAAAACTGAATCAGATACATCATGTCCGGTCGTTAATTTATTATATGTATATCTGACCTTAGTTGTCAAATTTTTATTATAATTATGTTAAGCATATGATGATGGCCTGCATTTGTATAATACCTTTGCTGAACAATTAACAATATATTTGGGTAATTGGATCCAATCACCTTATTGTAAGAGCCAATAATTTGCCAATAATTATTTAAGACAATCACAACATTCCTGAAACAAAAACCCCCACTGAATGCTTTTTTTTTTTTTTTTAATTTCCATTTACATCAAGAACGGATACTTGTGAACTTCAATATTCTTCAGGGTAGTAAGTTAGATGGATCAGCTACAGCGTCTGGTGATGAACTCTCTGATGGGGCAACAAAGGATTCTGCTTCTCCCCCCGTGGACCAGCCAGATAAATTTGAAGAGAATTTCAAAGAGTTGAAGAAATGGGTGGATGTAAAATCGTCAAAGTACAGCATGTTAGTGGTGGTGCGTGAGAGACGCTGCAAAAGACCTGGAACCGCATTGAAGGTAAGCTCAATGATTTAAGTTCTGAGATTTTTTTTTTGTTGAGAAAATCTTGGCAGTTCATATAATTGGGGTCTTACATGTCTGAATCCAAGTGTGTTCATGTCTTGATTGATATTGATACATTCTGTTGGTTCAGGTCCTTGTTGACATGATTCAAGATGATTCAGATGCACCAAAGAAAAAGCTGTATGAACTGAAAATTGAATTGCTGGATGAAATTGGTTGGTCCCATTTGGCATCTTACGAGCGGAGATGGATGTATGTGCGCTTTCCTCCAAGCTTGCCTCTTTTTTAACAGTTTATCATCAATTCATCTTGCATTAGTGTATCGTATTCATGACGCTGAACCATTAGTTCAATGCGTTTTTTTAGATTCCACACTGTAAGACATGTATTGTGTAACAAGGGATATACGTCAACCTTCATACAAGGTTGCTCAGGTCATGGATTTTCTGAAAATAATACACCATTGAAGTTAATAAAATCTTACACCCGGTTGGCCTTTATATGTATTCCATACCACTCTCTAAAACAGGGGTTGTTTCTCGTAAAATAGATTAACACGGTACATAATATCTTGGAAAATGATACTCTAGCCCTTTGATACATACTGTTATATGAAGTGAAATATAAGTGAAATATATATTGAAATGCATTAATGTACTTTTATTTGAAAAAAAAATTTCATACATTATGATAGTGTAGTATATATTGTGATTGTACATTATATGCTGAATTATTGCAGTGTATAGGTTGTTGGAGACCGCCTCTGAACTGCAGATGTATGAAGTGTATCAGCACTCTAATAATTGATGTCTTAGATGTTGTGTTGTGCTCGAGTACTATATAAAGGCCCATGTTAAATTCAATAATTGTGATAGAGGAAGTTTTTACAAAATGTTACAAATACAAAAAATCTCACAGAAATGACCTGTGTTGTCATATTTTCAGAATGTCGTATTTGAGAGATTTATTTGGGGCAGTTTTTAAAAATGATCAATTTTATCATACAAATCTTTTCTAGCATCAATTTCATTCATACATCTCATTAATTTCACACACTCACATTTATGAGATATATTGTTTGAAATTTTTTTCATTTTTTATAAATAGTTTCATACAATTCATTGAAGTACAGGTAACATTTTCCTTTCTTATTTTGTCTGGGGATTGAATTTTTTTCTTTCTTTGATCATATAGCTTAGTATTACAGTAAAATGTGAATCTTTTTTTTTTTTTTTAGTGCAAATATCTTAAATATATTAAAGGACTTGTCTAAATGAAAACATACACAAGTGATAAAAGAGAGATTTACCTCCAAAATCAAAAGTAGATAAAATTATTCTGCAATTACAAGTTGCCCACCGGCAAAACCCACTCTTCTTACTCTCACACTGATGATCCCCCAAACTTTAATGAAGCTCAAGAGCATATCCTAAACATTTTCAACATAGAGGCGTACGTTCTTGAAGATCCTCTGGTTTTTTCAGTTCAGTGATTAAAAAATTAATAAAATTATTGTAAAAATAACAAAAGAGAAACAGAAAACACAAAAGATTATAGAGAACTATTTTTCAAGAGATTCTTATTTCATTTTCATGCCTTTCATATTTTACAAGCCTTCTATTTATAGGGGAAATAACTATAATGACTCATTCATGTATTTTCAACATACATGAATTTACAATAAATTTGGTATACTAATGTATACATGCACCAAGAGGTCATCCACAATTACATGCATCTAGAATTACATGCACATTCATATGCATGTATTTACAACACTCCCCCTTGCATGTATCCACAATATGCCTCGTTAAAACCTTGCTAAGAAAAACCTCGTGGGATAAAAACTTAGCGAAGGAAAAAGAGTACATATTCTTGTGTATACTTGACTACTACCTCATTAAAACCTTGCCAAAAAAAAAAAAAAAAACAAAACCCAATGGGAAATAAAAACTGGACGAAGGAAAAAGAGTACAGTAAATAAAATTTAATTGCTCCCCCTCATGTCAGCATGAAGATCCTTGAATTGACGCATTCCGATATTTTGTACTAGCTTCTTAAACGTCGTAGTTGGTAACGCTTTAGTGAATAGATCCGCTAAATTATCACTTGAGCGAATTTGTTGGACATCGATATCACCACTTTTCTGGAGCTCATGCGTGTAGAAAAATTTAGGCGAGATATGCTTGGTCCTGTCACCTTTGATGTAACCTCCCTTAAGCTGTGTAATACATGCAGCATTGTCTTCATATAAAATAGTTGGCCTATCTGTGATCGAAGACAATCCACATGTATTTCGAATGTGTTGAACCATAGATCTTAGCCAAACACATTCTCTGCTTGCTTCATGAATTGCGAGTATCTCAGAATGATTTGAAGAAGTGGCAGTTAAGGTTTGTTTCACAGACCGCCATGATATTGCTGCATTATTACAAATAAAAACATATCCAGTTTGCGACCGAGCCTTGTGTGGATCAGAAAGATATCCAGCATCCGCATATCCAACTAGTGGTTTTGATCCTTTTGAATAAAATAAGCCCATATCAATTGTTCCACGGAGGTAGCGTAATATGTGTTTTACTCCATTCCAATGTCTTCTAGTTGGTGCAGAACTATATCTTGCCAATAGATTAACTGAAAATGCTATATCAGGGCGTGTGCAGTTAGCAAGGTACATCAAAGCACCAATTGCACTAAGATATGGTACTTCTGGACCAAGGACTTCTTCTTCATCGTCTTTAGGACGAAAAGGATCCTTCTTTACATCGAGTGATCGAACAACCATTGGAGAATTCAGTGGATGTGCTTTATCCATATAAAAGCGCTTTAAGATTTTTTCTGTATATGCTAACTGATGGATAAAAATTCCATTCGGTAAATGTTCGATTTGTAGCCCAAGGCAAAATTTTGTTTTTCCCAGATCTTTCATCTCAAACTCTTTCTTCAGATAGGATGCAGTTTTTATAAGCTCTTCTGAAGTTCCTACCAAATTTAGATCATCGACATAAACTGCAATAATAGCAAATCCAAATTCTGATTTTTTAATAAAAATACAAGGACATATTGGATTATTCTCATACCCCTCTTTCAATAGATATTCACTGAGACGATTATACCACATGCGCCCAGATTGTTTTAATCCATACAGTGATCTTTGTAACTTTATAGAATACATGCTATGGGGTTTTGATTTGCTTACTTCAGGAATTTTAAATCCTTCAGGAATCTTCATATATATATCACTATCCAATGATCCGTACAAGTATGCTGTAACTACATCCATTAGATGCATATCTAGTCCTTCCATGACTACCAAGCAAATCAAAAATCTAAATGTGATTGCATCCATTACAGGAGAATATGTCTCTTCATAGTCAATGCCCGGTCTCTGAGAAAAACCTTGTGCTACAAGACGTGCTTTATATCTCACAATTTCATTTTTATCATTGCGCTTTCTTACAAATACCCATTTGTATCCTATAGGCTTTACATCTTTAGGTGTTTGGACTACAGGCCCAAATACTTCACGTTTCGCTAGCGAATTTAATTCAGCCTGTATTGCCTCTTTCCAATTTGGCCAATCTTTTCTACGTCGACATTCGTCAACGCTTTGTGGTTCAGGATCCTCATTATCATTCACAATATTAAGAGCAACAGCATATGAAAATACATTGTCAACAATGATTTTGTTTCT
This sequence comes from Acorus gramineus, assembly GCA_030737835.1. Lineage (NCBI taxonomy): Eukaryota > Viridiplantae > Streptophyta > Magnoliopsida > Acorales > Acoraceae > Acorus > Acorus gramineus. The sequence continues at coordinate 12,381,354 of CM060857.1, forward strand.
ATCCCATTCTTTATAATTTAATGAGATTTCATTATTTACATGTGCCTCTTCAGGGGCTACCTCTTCTGGGGTTATTTCTTTAAAAATATGAGATTGATCAGTTATTTCTGTTGCTGTTTTTGAGGTCTCTTCAGGAGCACCAATTATTTTATTTTCTTGTGCCTTTCTTTTTCTTGGAATTTTGTCTTTCGCACCAATCGGTCTACCACGCTTCTGGTATGTTTTAGATTCACTCGCTGCAATATTAGTAGATTGTCCTATAGGGACATCAATCCTTGCTGGAACGTTTGCAGCTGGTATATGTGATTTTACTACCCTTTTTGTATCAATGAATGCGTCTGGTAATTGATTTGCAATATTTTGCAATTGGATTATCCTCTGAACTTCTAGTTCACATTTACTTGTTCGACAATCAAGATGAGACAAAGTCGACGTATTCCAAGTGATTTCATGTTGTGCTTTTGTTTGCTGTTTTTCTCCCCCTAATGATGGAAAAAATGATTCATCAAAATGACAATTAGCAAAACATGCTTTAAAAACATCTCCTGTCAAGGGTTCAAGAAATCTGATGATAGATGGTGAATCAAAACCAACATAAATTCCAAGACGACGTTGTGGGCCCATTTTAGTACGCTGAGGTGGTACAATAGGAACATATACAGCACTACCAAAAACTCTTAAATGAGATATATTTGGTTGTATACCAAAGACAAGTTGTAATGGTGCAAATTTATGGTAAGTAGGCAGCTGCATGTAATATGGCATGACCCCAAGCAGAAATAGGTAGTTTTGTTTTCATGAGTAATGGTCTAGCAATTAACTGAAGGTGCTTAATAAAAGACTCAGCTAAGCCATTTTGGGTATGAGTATGGGCAACAGGATGCTCAACATCAATTCCTATTGACATGCAATAGTCATTAAATGATTGAGATGTAAATTCAGCGGCATTATCTAGACGAATTTTCTTGATTGGATACTCAGGAAATTGTGCTCGCAAACGAATGATTTGTGCAAGAAGTCTAGAAAATGCAGCATTACGTGTAGAAAGTAGAGAAACATGTGACCATCTTGTTGAGGCATCAATCAAAACCATAAAATAACGGAAAGGACCACATGAGGGGTGGATTGGACCACATATATCACCTTGAATTCTTTCCAAGAATGTAGGAGATTCAAAGGTAATCTTTGAAGGAGATGGTTTGACAATCAGTTTCCCTTGTGAGCAAGCTGAACATGAATAATCACTTGGCAAAAGAATCTTTTGGTTCTTTAATGGATGTCCATGTGAATTTTCAATAATTCGACGCATCATTATTGATCCTGGATGGCCCAGACGATCATGCCAAAGTATAAAAGTTTTTGGATCAGAGAACTTCTGGTTCATCACTGCATGTGATTCAACTAATCTTATAGTTGTGTAATATAACCCAGAAGAGAAAGCAGCAAGTTTCTCTAGTACATGCTTCTGGCCTGAAATAGTAGAAGTGATGCAAAGATATTCTATAGTATTTTCATTTATGGTTTCAATATGATAACCATTGCGACGAATATCTTTGAAGCTTAGCAAATTTCTTCTGGATTTGCTTGAATATAAAGCATCATTGATGTGCAATTTTGTTCCATTTGACAACAGAATATTAGCTCTGCCTGAGCCTTCAATAAGATTTGCAGTTCCAGATATTGTAGAGACATTAGCCTTAGATAATACTAAGTGCGAAAAATATTTTTTGTCTCGGAGAATTGTGTGCGTTGTTGCACTGTCTGCTAAACATATATCTTCATCACTCATCTTGGAATCCGACAGTGCATTAATAGGATCCATGTCACTTCATGTATGAAAAAGAAAAAGAAATTAAAATTTAATTACTTTAATGAAAAAAAAATTGCATCCAACTTATTAATTTTATTATAAAACAACCAAAGTTATTACATAAAACATATAACAATATGATAAAGCTTTATTAATTGGTGTGGGCATTCCCATCACCAATAACATTGGGATCAACAAAGAAATCTGAAACATCAAGATGAGTTAGGTCCATTGGATCAGAAACATTAATGAGACCAAAGTCTGTAGAATCATAGTGATCAGTAAAATTCATTTCTACATTTTTTCCTTTTCCCTTAATTGAGGCTTGGTAGAGATCAACCAAGTGTTTAGGCGTACGACAGGTACGCATCCAATGCCCTTTCATACCACACCTATAGCAAATATTTTCAGAGTTCTGTGTTGGTCCTTTCTGTGAACTCTTTCCATTCTCTTGTTTTGCTTCTACATATTTCTGCTTCTGATGATATGGTGCATTTCTCTTGGAATGATCATAATCACTATGATACCATGAATTGTTTCGACCACGTCCACGACCGCGACCACGACCACGACCACGGCTACGGCCGCGTCCACGTCCACGTGATGATATTATGTTCACTTCAGGGAACAATGTTCCATTCGCTTCAGGGAATGGTGTGGAACCAGTTGGACGTAATTGATGGTTTTTCATCAAAAGCTCGTTATTTTGTTCAGCCACAAGAAGACAAGATATCAACTCAGAATATTTTTTGAATCTGCGCTCTCGATATTGCTGCTGCAGGAGCACATTCGAGGCATGGAATGTAGAGTATGTCTTTTCTAACATGTCTTCTTCAGTGACATTTTCTCCACATAATTTTAATTGGGAACTAATTTTGAAAAGTGCTGAGTTGTATTCACTAACAGATTTAAAATCTTGCAACCTCAAGTGCATCCAATTATAACGAGCTTTTGGAAGGATTACTGTTTTCTGGTGGTCATACCTTTCTTTTTTTTTTTTTTTTTTTTATAGACCGTGTTATTACATGCCCAAAATTAATTCATTTCTTTATATTACTAAATATTCAAATTATCAATTCTACATGAAGAACAAATACACACTGCAAGGTAATTATAATCTAATTATGTTGAGGATCTTGGAAGGGTTATAAGATCACGTAGATAGTGGCTTTGTTTTTGTAAAAAAAATGCATAATAAAAAATTTGCACATGAGTTTTATTGTTCTGACATAGTGTTTATATATATATATATAACCGGAAAAACCACTTGTAAACACTGAACAAAAAAAAAACATTATTTGGTGATATGGGTAGGATTACAAAAAAAAAAACATGATGACTTTGAAGACCATTATGCAAGAGAACCTTACATTATCATCTTAACACAAGTATATAGCATGCATCTATCAAACTTATGTTTTATCATTATCACCCTATGCGTGGATTATGACAAAAAAAAAATATAACATGCTAATTAGGATGCTATTTCTATTTGAAATCAACAAGCCATGAGAAATAAAGTATTGAATTACATAACTTGTTTTCCGGTTAGCATGTATTCATGGGGTGATCTCAAATACCATATAAAAAAAATAACATACAGCAAGTCAATTGAAAAAAATGTTAATTACATAACCAAGTATCTTGAAGACGTTTTTTCAAAAATATGAATTATGTGACTCTCTATCACTTTAGATGTGGATTATGTGCAAAAAAAATAAAATAAAATGATTTGTATAGTATATTATCATAAACCCACAAAAAATACAAACCTATCTTGTTGAGAGCCTTCTCGTGCTGATAACGTATTGTAAAAATAACAAAAGAGAAAGAGAAAACACAAAAGATTATAGAGAACTATTCTTCAAGAGATTCTTATTTCATTTCCATGCCTTTCATATTTTACAAGCCCTCTATTTATAGGGAAAATAATTATAATGACTCATTCATGTATTTCCAACATACATGAATTTACAATAAATTTGGTACACTAATGTATACATGCACCAAGAGGTCATCCACAATTACATGCATCTAGAATTACATGCACATTCATATGCATGTATTTACAACAAAAATAATATATTTTAAAAATTGAATTTAAAATACAAGATTTTAATACTTTCATATTTTGATGAAACAATGTTGGGATTTTTAGTTTTAAGTCCCCACAAACCATCATATTTAGTGATCGATCCCTCCCTTCTTCGTATTTAAGTTTTAGTCCCCAGATTTAAATGATAGTTACTTTTTAGTCCTTAAGAGGGACCTATCCGTAAATTATTTAATTTACTGTTTAGTCCCTGTGAGGGACCTATCCATGAATTATCCTTTAAATCGGGGGACTAAAACCTAAATACGAAGAAGGGAGGGATCGATCACTAAATATGATGGTCTGTGGGAACTTAAAACTAAAAATCCGAACAATGTTTCGCTTGGACCACCGTGTCACGGGCGCACCCGCCGCCCTCGCTTGGACCACCGTGTCACGGGCGCACCCGCCGCCCTCGCTTGGACCACCGTGTCACGGGCGCACCCGCCGCCCTCGTTTAATTCGCGCAGAGATGCCATTGTCATGTCCTGCTCCAATAAATAGTACAATCGAATAAGAAAAACGTGTTACTCCATCGATAATATTACAGCCACCCATGCATAAAGAGAATCTTGTACGAATACAACCCCACATAATCACACCACCACACAATATCATCTTTAAACATTTAATGAAAAATTAATTTCAATTGATATTTTTAAATGTACATCTTTTTCTATGAAGCATGTGTATACTTAACTTTATTAAATGATATATATGATTCAATTGTAAAAGAAGTGAAAAATTAATATCATGTTATTTTTGAAAATATATATTTTTTATTAGACATATGTAAAATTTTACATAAATTATAAATAGGACCGTGTGAATTAATACTTTTTTTTTTATAATGAACATAAAGTTCAATTTCATTAATTATTTTGTTTCAAGAGAAAAAAGTTCAATGATGTATTCACGTAGTGTGGGAGTGCTTTTTTTTTAAAAAAAAAAGAAATGATAGGCATGCACTTTAATTTTATAAATCAACAAAATCATGCTCAAAGCAAAGATAGGTAGAGAAGAAGTTTACCATATAACAAAGATTATACAAAATCTACTCCTTAAAAGACAATTTTCTTTCCCACTGCACACCATCCCCCAATCTTTACTTTGGGAGTTGTTAAAAAGTGTGGGAGTTTTTAATAAAACTACTCTGGGAGTTATATGGATTTTAAGCAGTTTACAGGGGGGTTATATGAATATTTCCCTTTCTAGTAACACTATGAGAGATCGGGTTAGATCCAACACGTGTTGGACAATTTAATGGCCCAACACGATCATGACCGTCCGATTTTACATTTTGAGTTACAAAATTTAATTGAATCATAAAAAAGAAAACGTTAGAATTTAATTGATCTTAATTTTAATTTTAAAATCTGACAGAATATCTCAATGACAATAACACAACAAGATCAGACGGTTACGATCGTGTTGGATCATCAAATTATCCAACGCGTGTTGGACCTAATCCGGTCCCTTGAGGAAAACATCCAAACTACCCTATCACACCTCTATAAAATACCCCATGCAGACAGTCATACACAATCACACCACAATCCTCACACCCACACACAAGAAAGAGAGAGAGAACCAACAATGGCAGCAACAGTTCAAACCGCGGCTTCCGTGTTCGGAGAAGGGAAGCTGAAGGTAGGTTCGATCAGTATTGGACCTTTACACGGGTCCCCTCCTCGGCCGCCGAAGCCTCTGTTGATCACATCTCCCAGTGAAGGAGGAGAGTATCCGGTGGTCCTCTTCTTTCATGGCTTCGAAATAAAGAACACCGACTACACCGTTCTCTTCCGACACATTGCTTCCCATGGCTTCGTCGTCGTTGCTCCTCAGGTATATATATATATGTCTATCCATCTTAGCAACTTTTTTTTTTTCCACTTTTTCATTTCTCTTTTTCTTCAATGCAGTGCCATACTTGTTTTGTGTTTGAATCAATCAAACGGTTTTATATTAATCAAATGGAATGAATATATTCATTTATTACACACTCAATCATGATTTGAAATATATATTTTTGTAGAGTGAATTCGAACTTATTTTATTTTAAAAGAGTTCAAAATAGACAATAAATAAATAAATAAATAATAAAAAAAATAACAAAACTTGATTGAGTATACCCTGACCCAAAATATGACCAAATTCTTAATCCAACACAATTTTAATCATTGACGAGGGCTACGGGGGCATGTCACCTGTCAAAAACTGAGTGTGGACAGTAGAAAGCTTAGTTGTCTTTTTCTTATTGGATGAGATGATTAACAATAATGAATCCTAGGCCCCAATTTTTCAGGCCCATCACAGGCCCCATGATGTGGCAAGTGTACATTGTCTATTATACCCTTTACTTGATAACTATCTTAACATGTATCCCTATGATTGTGGAGTATCATTTAATTCTGAAAATTCTTTATTTATTCACCATTAATGGATTCTTAAAATCTTGCAACAATATTTGAGAGGGACCGGAGAAACCATTGATGTTGAAACAATTGAAAATCTGTCTTGTATGCGAAATGATGAGGTTTTGCATTACGGAATTGATTTTGTTTATGAAGAATACATGGGAGCAAATCAAAAATTCTATTTTTGAGGAGAAGGCACGAAATCGTTTTTTTTTTTTTCGATTTGGATCTCACATCAATGTCTCTCGGATCAGGTTTGATATTATTAGATTCGTAAAAAAATTGTGTTTTGCCTTTTGTTTTAAATATTTAAACACAATTTTTTTTCATGTATTGAATGTCATTTATCACATTTTGATTTGTTTTTGTTTCAATATCTAAATGTACCGTTACATTTTATATATGAGTAGTTTGTTTGATGTTACTGCTACATTGTTGACAATGTAATTTTTCAAATCTGTATTATTTTTGTTACATTCGTAAATGTAACAGAGAATCGCATGCATGTATTGATTTATATTTGTTACATTCATGAATGTAACATTCATTCGTGTATTGCATTTGTTTCGATGTAAATAGTAATTTATATTTGTTACATTTATTACTGTAACAGTCAAATACATATGTTTGTTAAATGTATCACACAATAAAAAAAGTGTTTAACATTTTCTATAAAATGTAACTGACTATTGAAAATATAATCTGTTTCTAAATTGTTTAAACATTGCATGGAATGTAAAATATTTAGGTAGGAAAATGAAATTGTTTGTTATATTTATGTAAATGTAACAGTTCTGATGTAAATGTAACAAATTGTTGTGAGAGATGTAAATATTTAATAAAGGTATTTGATGTAACTAATTCATATAGTAACCATATGTGTTTTTTTATTTAAATTTGAATACAATAAATATCCAACTTTTTTAGTGTAATTTAGGTTCAATTGTAATTTAGGTAAGGATTTTAAAATTCAAAATTTGAAATGGTTAGGTAATAACCGAATAGAGAAAATGGGGGGATTTGGGTTAATGAGAGAGATTTTTAATGAAGGACATATTTGTATTTTGCCATTTTATCATTTTTAAAAAGTCAACAAGTCAACTAATAACAATCAATAAGGTGATGACACTTCATGGGGCTTGTTAGTGGGGCTTATATTTTGAGGCTTAAGTATCACCACTCGATGATTAAACCTAAATTTTGGATATCAAATCTTTATCCTTTGTGCTCATGTCGCATTTATTTATATTTTTTTTAATCTGGTTATACAAGTTGATTATAATATATGAAATTGTTTTTATAAAAAGATACATATATTAAATATATTTAAATATATATTTTATTTTTTAAAAATATATATTTTTTAAAAAATGTGTATAATTTTAGAAAAATTAAAACATGCTAGAATTGCCATCGGGACTGCAAACGGGGGATTTTCCTAACAAAATTTTTCGTACTTGAGTGTTTCTTTTTTATAATTGTTGTTGTCATGGTTACGTGTAAACGAGATAGGATCCATCCAGTCTGATTAGGACTCTTTCAAAAAAAAAAATTAGCATCCAGAAAAATTAATTCTACATTAAATTAGTAATGATAATTAATATCTAATGAAGTTGTCACTCTCCAAAAACCATAACTTTCACCGCATGTCATTTCATTGACAGATTCACAGGTCATACGAATCAAGAATTAATTCTACAATGATAGTTAATTTAGAAAAATGATACACCGAGCTCTAATTGTAGCCCAGGTGCAATTCGCATCATTTCTTTTAAGAAAATCATATTCTATTAAATAAAATATATGATAAAATACAACAATATATATTTTTTAGTTTTAAAAAATTAAATGTCATACACCAAATAATTATGAGATTGCATATGATGCTGCAAAATAGACTAACTAAACATTGTGGTGTGGACAGCTATACGTCCTCCCAGAGGACTCCGAGAAGGAGGTGAAGGACGCGGCCGAGGTGGCAAACTGGCTCGCGCACAACCTCAAATCCGTCCTCCCCGTCGGCGTAAAGCCAAACCTCCTCAAAGTGGCCCTCGCTGGCCACAGCCGCGGAGGCCACACCGCCTTCTCCCTCGCCCTCAACCCCACCCAACAAATCCTCAACTTCTCCGCCCTCGTCGGGGTCGACCCAGTTGCGGGCCAAAGCAAATCTCATCAGATCAAGCCTGAGATCCTCGACTTCAAGCCCGGGTCCTTCGACCTGGGCGGGGTCCCGGTCATGGTCATTGGGTCGGGTCTCGGCGATGAGAGTATTGGGTTCTTCATTCCCCCGTGCGCGCCAGAGGGGGTGAGTCACAAGGAGTTCTACAACGAGTGCAGGTATCCTATCTTAATTATCGGATTCTGATTTCTTCGAATATTGAGATTTTAAATTTTTTGTTTTCAAATATCATATATAAATTTTTTAATAGTAATATAAAATATCATAATTGTAATTAATCATACAAAAAAATAAATATGAACAATATATAATAACAACATATCTAACTTTATAATATATTTCAGATTCAAGTATTTTCTGGATCGGATACTGACTATGGATATTTTTTATTTTTCGCATTAGGGTAGATACAAATTATTATTATTTTTTCAGATAATTGAGAGGTTTAAATGCAGGCCGACGTGTTGTCACTTCGTGGTGGAGGGGTACGGGCACTTGGACATGCTGGACGATGGCGCGGAGAAGCTCGAGAGTTGCTTTTGCAAGCACGGGGAGACCAGGGAGCCGATGCGGAGATGCGTTGGAGGGCTGACTGTTGCGTTCTTGAAGGCGTACTTTGAGGGGATGAAGGGGGACCTGTTGGCGATTGTTGGTGGGGCTGATAAGATCGCGCCCGCAAGGCTCAAACCTGCCGTGCTGCGCGAAAGAGTGAAATAGAGCTTTTAGTGTATGATATAATTAAAATCTTATCCTAGATCCTCACCTTTCACATAAGAATGGATCTTATGCTTGATTTTAATTATGATGATGTGATAACCTCACAATAAAATTCGAGTAAGATACAACAAAAAAAAACAATCATATAAAGCCAGTCATCCATGCGAAATTCATCATAAGAAGACTGGAGTACATATACTTTTTTTTTTTTTTGAGAAAAAGAGTACATATACTATGTTAAATGAGTGTATAATGTGCATTTACTTCACTCAAATATACTTTATTTTCATGAGTATATATTTTACTAAATAAATACATATATAAATTTAAAAGAAATTAAAATGCGATAGAATTGCAGAAGCGAGTGAATGCATAAATAAAATTTATATCTTTCTGAAATTTTTTTGACATGTTCTATAAATGAATCCATAAAATTCACCATAATATATATATACTTCATCTTTCATACAAATATACACTGATCATGTATGCTATTTAAAAATAAATATAAAAAAATGTTGGCTGGATTAGGGACATACTGAATCTAACATTTTCCATGCAGAATGAATGATTATTCTAACATTTTCCAACACATAAAAATCCGACTTTGCTCCATTCCAACTAAGCCTTCTTATTTTTTGAAAGAAGGGAGGACATGCTACCAACTAATTTCATTTAAGAAAATAGTTAATACATATCTGAATTAGAGATGAGAGAATTAACAAACAAGCACTGATAGTCTGATACACTCAGTCCGTTTTGTAACTCATTTTGTAACTTTGTAATTATGATAACATAATATATACTTATTATGTTTGTGTCACTTTTAAGTGGTTAATATCATGTTTTTATTTATTGTTAGAGTTCAAACTCTCTATTCAAAAATATAACCGCATATCGGTGATCCTAGTATCTGTTTTGACTTACCTGTAAATTTTCATCGTCTTCTGACATCGTTTTAAAAATTATGCAGTTCTAAATGATATCCGTGTTTAGTTGTTATTGGGTTTTGGTTGGTTCTTTGATTGGGTGGGTGGTGATTCTAGGCAAGTATCACCATTCTCTAACCCTTGGTTCCTAATGTCTATATTAAAGGTGAGTGTAAGCCTAAGTATACCCTACTCCTTACTCATCACATCAAGCACATTTGTACCTCTTTTGCCTCCGTCTCACACTCAAAACCCTAAATTGAGTTTACTCTCCCTCTCTCCCCCTTTCATTCTCTCTAGGGCAGCCCCTTTCGTGTGTGATTTTTGGTGGTGCAAGTGAAGATGAAGAGAAGAAAATGAAGGAAGAGTGAAAAAGATGATGAGTATGTGTGAGAACATTGTATTTCCCACACCTCTCTCTTCTTTTCCATGGCATTATTTGATCTCATTGTGGTTTTGGCTTATATGAGGGTACTGATCTAATGGTGGTTATGACTATGCATGTGTGATGACTTGATTGCTTGTGGTGGTTAGTGGCGGAGCCACGTAGGGGTCGGGGGGGGGGGGGCACATGACCCCCCTGAATTTTTTTTTATTTACTTTTAAACCCTTTTATTTTTTAAACCCTCACCCTTTCTTTTAAGAGTGGTGATACCCTGACCCTAAAATATAAGCCCCACTAACAAGCCTCATGAGGTGTCATCACCTTATTGATTGTTATTAGTTGACTTGTTGACTTTTTAAAATGGTAAAATGGTAAAATACAAATATGACCTTCATTAAAAATCTCTCTCATTAACCCAAATCCCTTCATTTTCTCTATTAGGTTATGAATATTGAAATCCATTTAACCATTTTAAATTTTAAATTTTAAAATCCTTACCTAAACTATAATTGAACCTAAATTACACTAAAAATTTTGGATATTTATTGTATTCAAATTTAAATAAAAAAACACATATGGTTACTATATGAATTAGTTACATCAAATACCTTTATTAAATATTTACGTCTCTCACAGCGATTTGTTACATTTACATCAGAACTGTTACATTTACATAAATATAACAAACAATTTCATTTTTCTACCTAAATATTTTACATTCCATGCAATGTTTAAACAATTTAGAAACAGATTATATTTTCAATAGTCAGTTACATTTTATAAAAAATGTCAAACACTTTTTTTATTGTGTGATACATTTAACAAACATATGTATTTGACTGTTACAGTAATAAATGTAACAAATATAAATTACTATTTACATTGAAACAAATGCAATACACGAATGAATGTTACATTCATAAATGTAACAAATATAAATCAATACATGCATGCGGTTGACTGTTACATTTACGAATGTAACAAAAATAAAACAGATTTGAAAAATTACATTGTCAACAATGTAGCAGTAACATCAAACAAACTACTCATATATAAAATGTAACGATATCGAGTGTTACATTTAGATATTGAAACAAAAACAAATCAAAATGTGATAAATGACATTCAATACATGAAAAAAAATTGTGTTTAAATATTTAAAACAAAAAGCAAAACACAATTTTTTTACGAATCTAATAATGTCAAACTTGATCCGAGAGACATTGATGTGAGATCCAAATCGAAAAAAAAAAAAACGATTTCGTGCCTTCTCCTCAAAAATAGAATTTTCGATTTGCTCCCATGTATTCTTCATAAACAAAATCAATTCCGTAATGCAAAACCTCCTCATTTTGCATACAAGACAGATTTTCAATTGTTTCAACATCAAGATTTTAAGAATCCATTAATGGTGAATAAATACAAAAATTTTAGAATTAAATGATACTTCTTAATAATAGGGATACATGTTAAGGTAGTTATCAAGTAAAGGGTATAATAGACAATGTACACTTGCCACATCATGGGGCCTGTGATGGGGCTTGAAAAATTGGGGCCTAAGAATCATTATTGTTCTTTTAATTAACCCTCCCTTCTACATAAAACAAAAGTCTATTTTGATTCTACATTTTCATTGACCCCCAAGCCTCCTTCAATATCTATATCCATCAACATTTCGAAGGTATATAATTTTTCTTTTAACTTATTGTATTGTTATTAATTTATTTAAAGTTAAAATATTTGTGTAAATATCTAAAATAATCAAATCATTCAACATTTTCAAAATATGAAACCTCGTTGAGGTCAAATTTAAAGGTATATATTGCTTTTTAAATTTAGATCTTGACATTTTTTTTTTAAATCATCGATATGAAATTTGACAAATCGTTTTAAAATTTGATAATTATCTTTTAAACTTATTTAGAGATATGTTTTAGAGTATTTTTATTTTATTTTATACATATTCATTTTTTAAGCTATGCTGTTGAAATTGAAAAAAAAAACATAATGATACAACTTTAAAAAATATTTACATAAATCACGTTAGACCCCCCCCCCCCCTAGAAAAAATCCTGTCTCCGCCACTGGTGGTTGTGGTGGTGGTGGTGGTGAAATCCCTTGTGTACATCTTTTTTTTCTCTTCTTCTCATGGTATGTTTGTTTCCCCTTTTATGTCATGTAGGTATTTGGGTTTATGCTTCAATGAAATATGAGTGTTGTTATCTAATGCTTTGGGTGGTCAGCAAGGATGCATAGGTGTTGTTATATGTGTTTTCCCATTTTCTTGTTGTTGGGAGTTTTGTGTTGTAGTAAGGCAGATTTCTGTCTTATAACAATCCTTGTAAAACTAGTATTTAGAGACATATTTTTAGGATTGTGTCCTCATATGATATAATCATCCATATGTCTAGATGTTATATATGAAATTTGGTATCATAATATTATCTGTGTTGTAAGTTAGAACCTGATTTTCATGGACTGTACAGATTCGCGCAGGAAATGCTTAGTTTCTGAAAATATTTTATTTCGGTCATGTAGAGGTTAAATCAGATTATGATGTCTTCACGGATTATGATCCCAACATGCCAAAGAACTTGAATGATTTATTTCAGAATTATTGGATGTGTATTTGGTGGTGTGTAGATTAAAGTTTAGTGCTGGTTGTAGTAGATGTACCAATTTTACTTGATTGTGTGTCAAAGAGCTATTATGCATGATATGAGAACCATTAAGAGTTAGTGTCTTCATGAAGTTGGCTTGTATGTGTGTCAAGAGACTTCATATTTTAATTGAGCATCATTGGTTGTGTTTTGCAGTTTTCGTTGACAAAACTCGCGACGATCCGGGTAACGGTGAGTGGTTCGATCCACCCACCTAGGAAGCGCGTAATACACGTAGCCGTGCTCCGTGTATTCTAAGAGCGCTGTAATTATGTAGTATTAGTATAAATGGACGTATTATTAGGATTATAACTTACCATGTTAGATAATGCATACATATATTTATAAATTGTATTTTGCGTAGACAATTTATATCTGCACCCATTACTTGTTTGTCTATCATAATACATGCATAAATAACTATATTTTTATACATCTATTGTTAGCATGATATTGTATCGTGTGTATCTTGTCACGCCCCGGGCGTCCCCGGTACGCGGCAAGTGTATATATAATATCAGAATCTACACAGGAGGTCAATAATATATCATACACAACAACCAGAATGACCCACAGACAACAAAAGCAGGGCTGACATGATATATACACCAAATGCGGATAACTAAAGACTGAATCTGTAATCAAAATATACTACAGACTCCATACATAATCACATGTCCTGTGAGAGCCAATATACATACAAAGACATCCAAATACATCCATACGCGTGCCCAAGCACGGAAAATAATACATACTGGTACAAGGGATGCTGATAGTCTCTGCAACTCGCGGGACGTGGCGCTACTCCGCTACTGATGAAGTCCCTCGGGGAGCTCCTCCTCCAGATCCGACTCAGATGACACTGTAGAAAAAGATTATGCGAGGGGTGAGCCACACGCTCAGTGAACGGCACAACCCATGCATCACAGACAATATTGACTTCAACCAGAAAATCCTTATCCTCCACAACACATTATCAAGCCACAACAATGATATCAACGACTCAAAGCCGTGGGTTGCTCGATCGCTAACCCACTACACCCTCACCCTCACCCTTCAATGGGCGACAAAGGATATTGGGACTGGCTATACCAAACCAGCGGGTCGCTTCCGCCAACCCGCTACACCCTCACCCTCACCCTTCAATGGGTGACATAGGATATTGGGACTTACAATCCAGTGGGTCGCCACATCGCCGGCCCACCATACCCTCACCCTCACCTTTCAACAGGTGACATAGGCTCTTGGGACTGACTAGGCTGTTGGTCACCCTTGGTCCACCGATAGTCTCTCCTCACTCCGCGGTTGTTTGGCCACTCCCATGTTCAGCACAGTCCTTCATCAAACCAGGAGGCGCCTACTAGTGGGAGCCCCTGCACGGGACAACCTGTCTAACGCCGAGGTAGTCTCTAACGGATCCAACGCAGGGCAACAGGACAGCCTATCCATCGCATATGATCCACTCGGATCCGCAGACAATACGTCATAACAACTCTAACGTTCTGAATTCCTCAGAACCCACCAGGGCGCATAACTACGATGCGGGGAACATGCATAAGGTTATAACAGGGTGGAATATCGTTGGGGAAAGAAACTCGGGAGGGCAGCGTGAGTTCCCGCTATAGGACACCCCGACAACCAAACAAGGAACACGGTGTACCCTAACCCGGGTCTCACCGCTGTCCTCGCAAGGCCCCTCCCCTATAATATTCACTATAACATGCAATTTAACAAGTACTAGCATTTAATTTAATAAATAAACTAGTAGGGCACATGCATCGGCCGGGCTTCCTAACATGGAACCAGGGAACATGCTGCATGGCTCATATACATATCCTAAGGGTGCAAGTCCCTAACATGCAAGGTCTAGGGTAACATGCATTCTACAAGTAAATCACGCTCGCATGATATACATATTACACATGGTCAATATTTATCCATGGTGCCACAGGAGAGGTCGGTATACGCCCAAGTGCGTATAACACCTCTCTACTGGGTTGGATTGTCCCACTCACCAGTGATCGGGGTCAACGCGCGACCGTCTGTCGAGATCTGCAAGACAGGTATTATTTGGTAAGTATTAATCCACAATTATCATTAAATACATAAATAAACACCCCAAACCCACAACAAGCATCCAACACCTCCCCAACAACTACCCGCGGCCTCGGCAACCACCCGCACGGCCCCCGGCAACCACCCGCACGGTCGGCCACCGCCCGGACGCGCCGCCGCGGGCCCCGCACGCCTCGCGCCGGTCCGCGAGCACCCCGCGCGCCCCCGCACGCAGTGCCCCGCCTCGCGCGCACCCCGCGCGCACCTCCGCCACCTTGCCGCACCTCGCGCGCACCTCGCACGCACCTCGCACACCTTGCCGCACCTCGCGCGCACCTCGCACGCACCTCGCGCACTGCCCCGCGCCCCGTGCCTCCTCCGCGCGCGCCCCGGCACCTCGGCCACCGCCTCGCGCACGCCCTCCGCTGCCTCAGCCACCACCTCGCACCTGCGCGACCTGCTCCACGCGCACCAGTCCGCCCAGCACCGCGCGCACCTCCGCCAGCACCTCCGCCAGCACCTCGCGCGCCCAGCACCTCGGCCAGCACCTCCTCGCGCGCCTGACACCTCGGCCAGCACCTCCTCGCGCGCCTAGCACCTCGGCCAGCACCTCCTCGCGCGCCTGAGGCCACCAGCCCACACTCCCGCCCTCCAGCACACCAGCACGAGCAAGGCAGCCAGCCCCCGACCCGCGCACGCCCGCGCGCACGCGCATCCCTGCACGCGCCCAGCCCACGCGCGGCCCGGGGCTGCTGCCGCCGCTGCTTGCTGCCCGGGACGGCGTCCCCGCCTGCCGAGCACCTCCAACCACCTCTCCCACTGCCGCCGACCCCTCCAGCCACCCCCGACTACCCTCCGGCGACCCCCACAGCCACCCACCACCCCCAATCACAAAACCCACCCCCCCAGCACACATTCATGCAAGAAAAGAGGGAAGGGAAGCTTACCGAGGGGAGGGGAAGACGTTCGGTAGCTCCTCGCGCGCCGAAACCTTCCTCAAAGGCTTTCCCACACCCCGATCTATCACGGCCCTCGATTTGGGTCGAAACAGAGGAGAGAGAGAGGAGGTCGGGGAGGCTAGGATCGTCGGAATTCGGATTTGAAGACACCGGTGTGTAGATCGGGACCCGATCTACACTTCCCGTGCTTTGGGTTTTCGATTTTGAGGGGTCTAGGGGGCTTGAAAGGAAGAAAAACGGAGAGGGGAGAGAGAGATCTCGACGAGGAAGATGATGAACAGTAACTCGGGTTTTAGATCCCACTTATTTATAGTGCGCGACTTAAAAACCCGGATACGTCCCGGAACTACGAAATTTTTGCAAACGATGCCGGAATTCAACGAAATTTTTGTGAGAGGTCAGGAATGGCACCAGGACACCAAATATGCAGTTAGATTTCCAATCGGAGTCCTCTAACTCAGGACGATAGCTAACAGTCCAAAAATACGCGGTTCCGATCGAAAAACCGGTAAAAACTGAAAACTGCCAGAACGCTCTAACGGTTACCAACAGGTTAAAAGTGACACATATATAACATATCTAGTATAATAGAATATGGTATGCCATAGATGGTTCGTGTATCGATTTTGCTCCATGATTAGTTAAATATGTGGTATGCCATTTATCATTAAGTTTGTATGGTTTCATGATTAGCTTTGATGTATTATGGAATATTAAAACTAAATATTTGAATAATAAACTTTACCTATTAGTTATAGGTATATGTAGGACCCGCCTTTGGGGTCATGCTAGGATATTATTCAGTTGTAAATATAGTTAATCTTCCCGCATCTGAGAGATGCAACTTTATGGGAATTCACGAGAATTTGATAGCGTATCAGTAATGACTAAACGATAGTGGAGGATTTATAAGGGTTATATTGTGAGTGTAGAGTATTTCTTTTACACATTATCGTGCATTGAAGCTGTCTAGCGTCGAAGCTTTCCTGCGTGGTGCCGCCATGATGTTGGAAGGCCGCCAAGAAGAGGGCTACCGAATGATGTAGGGTGTTAGCATATTGATTTCTCTCAAAAGTCTCTTGTCATCCCTATGAGCAAGAGTGAGGGCGTAGTGAGGGTACAGTGAGGGCACATCATTGCGTGATGTTCTGTTATTATAGGTTATTCCATGTCTTGGTTGAAACTATTATTGTACTATTGATGTGATATAGATGCGGTGTGTGGCTTCTTACCATTCACTGAGCTTGTAGCTCACCCCTCATGTATTGTTCGTCCACCAGGGGTTGAGTTGATCTTGAAGGAGGAGCTATGTGAGGTGGGATTCCAGTAGTTGTTGCAACGTCCGATCTTTTGGTTGTGCGAGCATGAGGCCGTCAGCATTCCTCTTACCTATATGTTATGGTATCCGTGCTTGAGACACATGTCATTATTTTTAGTTTATTTTTACTAGACTTGACTCTCACGAGACAGTAATTGTGTTAATTGGATTTGTAATATTACTTTGGATTACAGATTTATGTCATTTTACGCTTCTGCACTTTCTGATAAACTATCTATTATTATTGTTTTGTTAAACAAGATATGTCATATGTTGGATCATCGATGTATCCCTTGGAGTCATTATTGACCTCTTGTAATGATCACCTGATATTTATATATTGCTACGATGCGGGAACGGTAGTTCCGGAGCGTAACAATACTACGTTATCATGGTATATAGGGTTCTATCGTGTATGAACTACGTTACCTGATATTTATAAATGTATCTCACTACATACATCATTTCATATAATTACATGCACTTCAATGGGATAGTGTATGATTTTTTTTTAAAAAAAAATGTTATGAATTACAAATGAGACTACAAGGGAGGCTAGATTTATCATTTTCCTTAACGAAACTACTGTCGAGTGAAAGAACCAATCACCAAAACATTTAAACTCTTAATTCTGTCATCAGTCTTCATCAACCACCCCCACCACATTAAGTACAAAAACATGGGAAAACAAATAAAAAAACTTTTGCCTTGCATCCAAGGCACATGGGTATGACGCAAACTGTACAGCAATATCAACATGTTGGCATTAAAAGCCCCACTCTTTGTTAAAGCTATTTCAGCCTCTTGGACTCACCAGATTCTTCTATTTGGGGTCTATTGTCAGTGAAGAGATGGTATCCCGAGACGCGTACCTAGTATAGATTCCAACTGCATTTCATCATTGAGAAGAGATCAAAATTAATTGCATGGGTTAAATGTCAAGTAGGAACTAAGCATCATCATACACCAAGAAAAGTAGTAAAACACACAGATTTTGTATTTGAAGATTAGTAGAGAAAGAGTGATTGCCCATGTTTGTGGCATTAGATCCCCAGTTGTCTAAGAGTTTGCCCCAACAAGGCAATCACAGAAGACAAAGTTGTGTGCTATTATATTGTTATGTGAGACACACGAACAGAGAATGTATGCGCGTATGGCCTTCAATGTGCGTTTGAAGTAGTGTATAACTCCTCCAAATTCTCATACAGGATTTCTTAGGGAATAAATCATGGGGGGGGGGGGGGGGGGAATGTGTGCTCCACCAGGGAGACATTTTTGGAGATAGAATTTGATGTTCCTATCAGCAATATATGATCTAAGCATTGATAACCCACAGTCCTTCTGAAGAGCTGCATGAGATAGTATTTTTCTGATACAACACGACAGACATCACATGCATGTCCAAAATTTGAAAATATTTTTCTACATCACAAGAACCAAAGAAATTATGTCAACATCACATCACCTGCATTCGTTCAGATCTCTCAGGATCCTTGTTGCCTTTTCATCTGCGGTCAGACCATCCTGTAACAAATTATGTCAAAAAAATTAAATCAAATTAAAGTCAGGATCACTTTTATCAATTTAGGGGCAGGCACCAAAGAAAAAATATCATGAAGACCCATTAGCAGATGAGCATCATATCCTTCTCCAGTTGAGTGGAAAACTGGAAACAGTATATCAAAATATGACATGGATGACAACATTAGAAGTACACATTGTACATAATAGTTCCAAAATCAGAAGATTTTATATATATTAAATTTATCATTAAACCAAAAGCAGGAATGATTCTTGACTGCTATTAGTGATGATGCAATAAAATGTGAAACAAATAAATCAATTAGAAATGCTGATAATTCACATTAAATGCTTCCTAACTTATTATTTTCCAGAAATGCTTCCTAACTTATTTAACTTTTCACTTGAATTGAATGAGAATATGAGATTGATATATCTCATAAACTAGTTAACCTCTAAGGGTGTGTTTGTGCACAAATTGGAAGGAAAAATGAAAGAAAGTGAGGGAATTTGGGTCAAAATGATGAAATTTTTTTTTCTTTTCCTTGTTTTACACTAGTTTTTTAAATGGTCAAAGGGGAAATTTTTACTTTCCTTTACTTTCCATCATACACAAACACACCCTAAGTAATAATATAAATGTTAGCAATTATCTATAGACACATTCTTATCCACAATTGAGTCATATGCCACCAATATTACATAACTATAAAAAAAATTCGTGTGCACATAACATATGAAAATCTTCCACAATATGAACTTTTTCTCAAAGCTTCATAACAATAGACGTGAGAGGTGCACAGTCCCAACCAGTGACACTTGGAAAAGACGATAATTTACAAAGTAAAGGATTTAGTGTTAGATATATATTAAGTGCCATCATTTCACTCGATATATTTTTGCAAGCATTTTGTAGGATTGTTATTTCTCCACATAGTTTCCTCTACTTAAGTGGAAAAACAAAATCATCAGTCACTCTACCATATATCTTGGGCATCTCCTCTTCCCATGCCTAATTATTCCATCCATTAAAACACATTACTGTGTCCCTATCTGCCTCAGGTCAAATATGTCCTTAACATCTATGCAATAGTTATCCTACCATAGCCAATCCTAAGAAAAGAGAACCAAAATTTATGTAACTTAAGCTGTTTTGTTAAATCTTCCCGTTTAGTTTTGCTAGTAAAAGAAAAATCACCTAAAAATCTTGCGCCACAGTTTTATTACTGATAGGAACATCAAATTCTATCTCCAAAAATGTCATATATCATATATGGATACAGAGTACTTGAAATTCCCATTAAATTCTGCCCTGACAATTCAATAAAATTATGCTCTCAATCTGACCAGAGTCACTAATTCTCATGTATATCAATGCTTTCCATCATACATTCTAATAATGATATAAGAGAAACAGTAACCTCATACACCAAAATTCATTATATGAAAGGGCCCACAATCATGACAATATAGACCACCCCTTCTCCATAATTTTCACAAAAAAATATTAATTTATTGCATGACTGACATAGTGACATCTCATTTGTAATGCATCTATGTGAGAGAAAAAAAAATTAAACCTACACAAAAAGAATTACTGCCAACAGAAAAACACGCAACCTGATGCATATTTCAAACTGGAAAAAGAAACCCGAATCAATGAATAGTATTTTCACAAACAAGAACCCAATCTAATAATAAACCCCAGTGAAGCATTGATGTTTGAGAAATTTTGTTTCTGACTTCATAAGTTTTGTGTGTCATTCAAAGCCTCATCAAGTGGCACAGCAAGCTCCCAGACTTCATTTATTAAACTTTGAACATATTGACACAGAAAGTATAACTACATTTTCTCAAGGTTTACTACATATATAATGCATGGTACTTAGGGATGAAGTTAACATTTTCTCAAGGTTCTACGGCATCTGTCATATAGGTGGCCTTCTACCGAAATAAAAAATTCATGCCTTCACGATTCATGACTTGTTCACTCACAAACTTATCAGCCTCCCTCATGCAATAATCTAAATTCATGAAAGAACTTTAAAAAAAAAATTTGACATCAACAAAATGAAGCACGTGATTAAAAAAAATGATTACCAACATAGAACAATGCTATTCTTTGAGCTTCAAATTTCAGCTGACTGTTTATATCAATAACTCTGTAAAGTTTATGCTGGTTTGCAAATTAACCATAAACAAGGATGTTGATTCAAAAGAACTATTCAGTGGTTGGATCAAAGAATCAATTACCTTACCATGGGAATAACCCTTAACTAAACCTTATGACGTGCTAGTACTCATAATTCAGAAGCTGAATTTTTAGGATAAAGCAATTAAAAATCTGAGTATATTTGATTGAATGGAAAGGGCTACCTATGAGAACATTCTAGCATACATATATGAAGTCAGGAGGTTTCAAATATGCAGAAAAAAAATATATAAAAAAAATAACAAGAACCATAAAAAATGTGAAACAGCTTATCAGGAAATAAGAAACAAGAAACGATTTTCCAAGATAGAATAAATCAAAATAAATACCTTCAACTCATTAGGTGACATATTAAGAATCACTGAAAGTTCCAACTCCTTGTTAAGTAAACGTTTTGCTAGTAACACATTGGTCTGCATGGAAATTTTAAAAAGATCATGAATTAATGGACAGCACCTCAAAATAATAAATTTTCAGATGATTGTTATTTAGGATCAGAAATGTACTTTTGGAACAATAATTAAGCAAGAATATTGCAGAGAGGATCACAAATATGTGTGTAAAACCACTCAGAAAGAGTTTGAATTTCCATCTCTTTTTTCTTTTTTTGACAAATGGTAGGAACTCAGCAATTGTAATTTTACTAAATCCAGATGAAAGATCCTCATAAGCCTGGGCTCCAAAAACAAAGAAGATAAGGTATGATGTATTAAAGAAGAACAACTAACAGGACAAAAAAAAAAAAAAACCACAATTTTTACACGCCATATAAAAAAAGACATAAAACAAAGATAATATCACTGCTGCTGTACATTAAATGATTTTTGCCATGTAGCGCAAGATTGTTAGGACATTCACATATACACAGGTCATACAATTCTTCATTCCAAATATTTTCAAAATCCCTTGTCTGTAGAGAACATTTGAACAATGAAGTATGAGACTTTCTTCTAATTCAAATTAATTTTTTAAAATCCAAAATATTTTGAAGAATCAAGTTGAGAATATACTAGAGGAAAGAAGAAACATAAACTCGTTTGAATACTTCCATGAGCATTCAAAATTCACCTTTAGTCATCCAAACTTTCAACAAATATGAGATCCTTTTTGAATTTGATTTTCAATAACTGCATAATGAACCAATAAAAAGTAGAAGATGAAAGCAAAAGCACATTTTTGGATTTTTGTAATTAATTTTTTTAATAAAAACAAAAACATGTTTTTTGGGATATATTTGGTTTTATCAAAAGAATAGAGTATAATTGCTCCTTTAGAGATTAATGGAATGCGAAAATGGTTCCGCATGTGGTGCAAAAGAAGCATTCAAGTAATCATTTAAAGTTCCAGTGGTTGTTCCTCATGTGTTAAAATTGTTTGTTAGCGCGCCCAACGAATGCATTTTCAAACAGAAAAGAGAACCTACGTGGAGAATACATGGGCAGCCATCTCCTCTAACATTAAATCATGGGTTCTTTTGATTTTTGGTGTTGACTTGCTTCACCACCATGGGTGATGAGTGGTTCAGGTAGAATCACTTTGGTCTTCATATCAAGTTCAGAGGGGCTCTCTTTTATTTCCTTTTTATTTTCTTTAAATTTTGGATGGACGTCCCTCCTCTCCTTTTGACAGTGGGGCTTTCTAATTAATAAGATTGCTCCAACACTTTCTTAAAAAAAAAGCATACAAGAGACACACACACATTTAATTTTTTTTTAAGTATTAAACATTTTGGGAATAGGAATATTATTTATTTCGTAGTTGACCAAATCATAACATGTAATAAGCATCATATGTCAGTGATGTTGTCCAGTATGAGAAAACAGTATACATTAGTATATAACTTCAAACCTTGAGATTAAAATCTAACTGCCGCATTTTTTGGTTATATTTCTGAAAGTTGGAACCAAGAGAACCATGTGAAGCCCTCTCAAGAGCAATTACCACTGTAACAGCATCATCTGGCCAGCAAAACCTCTCACCATCCTAGAGCAAAACATTGCTAATTTAAATAAGTATAAGAGATAACACGCCAATGCATATGAATTGATGTCAAAATGGACCACGGAATTGGAGCAAACTACATGGAACATGGTAGAATATTATCATGAAAAATGTTTGCTTCAAGATAGAGCTATTAGTCCAAGCTCCAAGCCATAGCTGCCATACTAAACAAACCCGAAGAAATGAACAACCAATACTCAACTAATAATAAATTTGTAGAATATAGGTTATAAAAGCATGCAATTTATCAATGAAAGGCCCATGATAACATAAATTGAGTTTTTTTTTTTTCCAAAAACACGACAATGAGTATTAAATGAATGGGGGCTGTTATAAGAAATGAAATGATTGATGAAGGTCTCTTGACATGGTTGAGTATGGAATTAGTCATTCCATTTGTGAAGGTAATGGTACTTCCAATCACCTGATTTAGTAACACTAGGGTTTGCTCAAGATGTAACAGATTAAAAAACTATTGCAGTCACAGACAATTACACAATGTTGGATTGCAAAGATTATGGCACCACATAGGTTCAGAACAAATCCAGTAAGTATGCCCAACTAAAGTGCCTTGCAAGCACAGTTTATCACATGATTAGCACTGGACAAAACACTCATTGAATAAGGATAGAGCATGGAGTTTAAGGTGAACTTAACTACACATTCTCATAATTTTCTTTTAGCACTTACTCAAAAATCATATGTTATTAAGACAAATTCACAAATCATTCCTCTTAAGACAGATAAAAATATCTTTGCCATACTCTGTTGCAAAGCTAATCTTATTTTCTGTTCCAACTGACACATCCTATCTCATTCCTAAATACCTTACAAGCAATCAAAGGTTTGAAAACAAAAGACCATTGGCATGATGGAAACAAAGCAGCACAATTACTATAACCTTCAAAAAGATAATATTGCTAACAAGTACAATAAACTTCAAATAATCATCAGATCCTTACAGAAGAGGGTGTGATGATAAAAGAAATCTTGCTAATGTCTTACCAATATAATATCATGCTGTGATCTATTAATAGCTTTTACAAAACTACTGCTAGCCATTTCCTTGTCATCTGCACGCTGTGATCCATTGATAGCTTTCATACCAATGCCGCTATTCTCTAACTCGTCACCTAAAGGTACATTCTCCAAGCTACACACAGATTGAATTCCCTGAAGCAACTTTTCCAACCATTTGTTTCGACATGAATCCCGAGTCAATGCCATCGAGTTTAACAGAATCATAAATAGTTCAGAGGGAACAGCTGAACAACTTTCCCGTTGTCTTCGCTTTTGCTTCACCCCCTAAAATTACGCCATCATCCCTTGAAACATCAATCATTTGCATGTTTTCCTTCCCCAGACTCTGCTTCCTCTTTAATCGATCTTCGTGCTCAACAACATCTTCAACCTCATGTTCCGGAAGTTTTCCCATACGCTCTTGAGTTTTCTGAATAAGCATATGGATCTCGTGCTGTTTAATGTCCCCATAATCTTTATCAGTCAATTTCCAAATCTTCCTATCAACAGCATCATATACTCCCTGAACAATAAATCCTGGATGCACTGATGGGACAGGAAGCTGCTTGTCTAAAGGAACAAAGTGCACCACACATTTGTGCATTGCAGCTTCCTCTGGCACATCATCATGATGGAAACTATAAAAAAGCACCCCTGAATCATGTGATTCCCAGCTTCCACCTTTCTTTTTAATTTCCTCAGGACGATATAACCACTGTCCTGTAACCATCACAGTCCCATCTTTGGCCTGTGTTATGTCCTGCGGAGATGTCCCATAATTCATAAGTTATAAACGATGAAAATGCATATACAATATTTTAATTTATAACAAAGTTCAAAAATATCATAACTCATAAGTATATAGGGCAGCGCAAAACTGTGAGATACAATCCATAGGAAATGTAAAATGCTTGTAAAGAAGCAAATCATTTACAGTAATAAAAACTTGTCAATACCAAGAAAAAGAAATTCCCTTAGATCTGCCTCAATCAGAAAGTGAATCTAAGTCAGGATTCATAAATATCTTTGCTCAGGCAATGATATGGCTCCGGACAGTAGAAGCAAAATTCTAATGGACATGAAAATCGTTGGAGAAAATATCTGTATAAAAAGGAAGAAATTGGTGCTTTTAATTCCACAATTTGGTAGATAATTTAAATCAGAGTGCTCCAATCTCTTGCATGTGTCAGAGTTAATGCTGGTTAAGAGACATCCACCAAGCAGATAGAGGAATAAAGGATCCCTGTTCTTGTAAGCTCTGAAGCCAAATCCTAGAGTGCTTCAGAATCATAAATGCTTAATAAACTCCATAAAAAAAATACAGGTATGAAATACTACAGAAGCAAAATGTGAACAATAAAAATGAGAACAATATTGACAGTGCAAAACACAGCAAAAAGAAACAAATCCACTCTGAGGATATCACAACGCAATAAAAATCATGGATGTTTTGAAAATCCATTTGTGTGACTGCAGAAACTTAATTATCTCATTGTGCTTAAGCAATTTATTAAATAATATCTTAATAACTTTCTAAGTTAAAAAAAATCTCAATGCCTTCTCCCTTTTTGCTTCTTGAACAACAAGGAAAGAACACGGTCGAAATCAGGCAAACACTTGACTGTCCAGAAATCAACTGTCCAGGAAAATCAGATAAGGATCAGACAAAATCACAGTCCTGTAAACATAACAGTCTCCTGCACACTCCCAGTGATCTCTTTTTCGGTAAGCAAAAAAACACTTCATTTGGCTCTTCCCTAACGTATATTAATCTATACGATAAACCACCTCACTGAAACTGTAACTATCCTGAAGCCATCCAAAACTAATCCATGTTGGTTGAAAATTAAGCCCTGCCGGCAGATTAAAACATATTGAGGTATGTTTGTAATATATATTGGATAAAAGAACTGATAATAAATTTATCATAATAATTGTCATTTTGAGTGAGAGGAGACCATTCATTGTATACAAAGATTCATAGCAAAGGGAAATATGATATAGGGGCTCCAGTGCTAATTTTATATGGGGATGGGTATTTGATAATTCAGTAAGTCTCCAGGAAGTTTTTACTTTGAGGATCATTTTTATTTTGTATAGACGATATCTCCTTTCCAATGTTTTTGGGATGATATGCAATTAATAATATTTGGACACACCACCCTTCAGTCAAAAAAGAAAAGTTGGCACTCTGCATTAACACACACACACACATACATATTTATTGTGCTTGATTTCATCAGTATCATAAATAAGATCATCAAAATCATTACTTCCCTGAATATTAATGGCACTGCTGTTATTCAATGTGCAAAGATCTATTGATATCTCCTTTCCAATGTCATAGCAAAGTATCTGTCATATAACCTCTCATTAATCAGCAAATTATTTCTAGACAATTTGAAATATGAATAGAACAAAAAAA
Organism: Acorus gramineus; assembly: GCA_030737835.1. NCBI lineage: Eukaryota > Viridiplantae > Streptophyta > Magnoliopsida > Acorales > Acoraceae > Acorus > Acorus gramineus. The sequence continues at coordinate 12,408,054 of CM060857.1, forward strand.
AAACCTCCATACAATTAAAATTTGCAGGATAATCTTGAAGAATGGAAGGACATCTTATCCAATCATTAAATTTAAAACCATTTGACACCATTGAAACATCTAAAACACATATAACATGTGCACTACTATTTAAAACCACCATTTGACTTACCTCAGTAGATTATTCAAAATAAACTTGAGGGTATAACATACAGGTTTCATCTCATGTGTACACAGAACTGGTTACAATTACAAAAACATAGCATCAAGAAACTCACCTTAATAATAGCAACATAAGGCTTCTTACTTTTATCCTGGGGGGCTATTAGAACAGAATCCTCCTACAGTCAGAGAAGCAAAAAAAAAATGACCAACAAAACAATTACAAAAAAACTTCAACCATTGGTGAAAATGCATGATTCGTGAAATAAATAATTCATTTAACCATAACCAGCATCACAGCGACATTTGGACATCCTTAAAAAAGATGATATTTTTTTGTTTTTATTGTCTCTTGGCTACCACTCAAGGTTCATCATCGTCATATGACTTTTATTTAAATAAATAAAAAAAAGCTTTGAATAACCAAAGAGTTAAGTATCAAATATCACCTAAAATCACATGCATCATGACATTCAAATTTTTTACATGTCAATGATTCCTTCCATTTAATCATATGAAACAGCATCTATATATCGTTTATCAGAACATTCAACAGATAACCCTACCACTAAAATGATAGACAATCGCCAAAACAAAATGGAGGATTCCCAAACCCTAGTTCCTCAATACCCTGATCATCCAAAAAGAACCATGCATTAATCAGAGATTTCTCAAAATAACACATCAAAACCCCTAAAAATCATCAAAAATGATACTAATCAAACGCACAAATATGGACATAACACCCGCTCACCAGCTCGAAATGCTTCTCGTTGAATTCAAAAGCTCCATAGTGAGTCTTCCTCGACTTTCCCTTCCCGGAAACCCTAATCGGATTTCCGACCGGCTTCGCTTCCTCCTGCAGGGGCTCCCCCTCCTCAGCCGCCGCCCCATCACCACCTCCGGCGCCGCTGATCCGACCACTTGACAAAACAAATTTTTTTGTTTATATGAAAAAAACGTGATGCATTGTAAAGCATAGTTCTAAATATATATAATATGTAATAATGTGGTGGAAATTGTATTTCCGATATAGTTTTTTTTTATTTGAAAGTATGTTTTGAGAACATTTCTTAAGATCACTACAATAAATCGCCCACACCTCACATCTACCTATCTCTCTATTTATATTACTAGCGAAAAGTTTTTTTTAACTTTCTTCATTCAGTCACACTAATGATGTTTTTTTAATATACATTAATGAATTATGGCGATTCTGTCATATCATTATTATTATTATTTTTTTACTGTATTTAGATTTCAAATAATCACATAGTATATGTGATAAATAGTTAATTTTAGATCAAACATGAGTTTCAACGTTTAATCTCATTTTTCAATGTGAAATAATCATTATTGAAAAATTTATTTCACAGTCATAAATATATATTGAAAAGTTTTTTCTAATGAGCTATTAATCACCCTAATAAGAGTTTTACTTAAAGTGTTATGAATTTTTAAAGAATTTCGAGAATAATTTAATTCTTGATTTTTTTGTAGCTATATATAAATCGGATAATATCATCCATATCCATCAAATCTTAATGTTTTTTTTTATGTGATTTGTTGCAAATTTATCTATTTATCAATTATACTAACTACAAAGAGTTTCGAACTTTGTTCATTTGTAACTGTTTCATTTTTGAATTTACCCTTAATGTTTTAAGTAATGACCAGATATCCTTATTGAATTTTGATTTTAGATTAAAAACAAGAATGAAAAAAATACATATCTATATTTCATTCAACATTTAAATATCAATATATTTAAAAGATAATGTTAGTTATTCATCAAATTTATTTTTTTCAAATTTACAAAGCTTCAATTAAAAAATCAAATTTATAAAAATATATGGTTTCAATCACATTATAATTAATTATCTTAGATAAACAATGTTTTTATTTTGAACTTTTCACTGTATTTTTTAGTTATAATACATTTTTCAAGTTAAAATTAATAACAACTTGAATGATGTAGTTGAAATATGTTATTTAACTCCATGTTTAAATGCATATTTATGTAATTATGATTATTTTAACTAAATATTATATTACGTGCTTTAACACGTGCATAAAATTAGTAACTATTTTTAATCTTCATGGACCCAAGAAATCGAGACCGTCCACTCCTTATTCTCCTCTAAAATCAGTCATCCAATCAGTAGAGGATATATACTGAGTGAAAAGACATAAATAGGTGATCCATCAATGATAAAATTATGAGTTCGGTTATTCAGTGATTTTCACAGTCCTAAATACAGTCTTATATATCTCTCTATCCCTCTATACTCACATTGTAATGAGGTATATATCTCGTTAGAAATTTCACATTTTCTATAAATGATATCATTTAATTCATTTGAGTATATATTTTACCTTTTATAAAAATATATATTTCATTAGAGATTTAGAGGAGATATATGGTTTAAAAAATAGTATGTATTTTGCCCTGTAAATAGATTTTTCTTTTGAGAAAAGTGATAGATAGTTGCTATCCCGATATTATATTACCGATATTGTATATTGGACTGAGTGTAACATTTTTCAAAATATATAATTTCAATGAAAGGGATGGTTATTTTCACCTCATAAGTTATTCACCCCACCCCGTTTTCTTCCCCACCCCAAGAAATATTTAAAGTTTTCTAACCCATTGCCAATATATATACATGAAAATATTCTTAACAACCCCACCCCAGGCATTTTTTGAGGACCTCTCTCTCTCTAGTCTCTTCCTCCCTCTTGTTTTTCTCCATCTCCCCCTTTACTCCCCCTCCGGTTCCACCGGCCGCCGGTGCTCCCCTCCATTTTGGCTTCTCGCAAGTGTTCCCCTCCGGTCTCTCTCCATTTTCGTTAGAGGTGTAAAACGGGCCGTGCAGTGCTGGCCCGGCCCGCTAAACAACCGGACTAACGGGCTGGCCCGGCCCGTTTCATGTGACCGTGCCGTGCCGGTCGCAGGGGGTCGGCCCAGGACGGCCCTCCGTGCCAGCCCGGCGGGCCACCGTGCCGTGCCGTGCTAGCCCGGCGGACCAAACGGGCCGGCCCATTAAAATGTCCATTTTTTTTTATTTTTTAAAGTTTAATATTTAATTCCATGTTTAATTTACTAGTTCCTTTAAATTAAAAAATAAAAAAATATACATAAGTCATTCATAAAAATTGAAAACTAAAAAGAATTAAGAATACAAATATTTATTTTATTGAATATTGAATTTCTTGAGTACATGAACAATAATTAAATAAATGATAAAATGAATAAAAAATACACAAATAGTACATTGATGAATAAAAATAAATTATACAATTCTTAAAAAATATATTGACAAATACAAAAAATTAATATAACATAAAAAATGAGTAATAATTGCATCACTATAATTTTTAATACATCCCAACTAGGTTGGCACCTATTAAAACTATCCGTTGGTGGAGGTGGGGCCCGCGACACAAACCGTGCCGCGGGCCTAGCGGGCCGTGCCAGAAACGGCACGCGAGCCGAGGGTCAGACCCAACCCGCGTCGCCACCCAAACGTGCCGGCCCACGGCACGGGCCCTTAACGGGCCGTGCCGGGCCGACCCGTCCCGTTTGATACCTCTAATTTTCGTGCACAACACAATCATCCATCAAGGTAGTGTGTTTATTTTGTTTTTCAATGTTAAGCTCTAGATATTTCAACAACTTTCATTTTAGATTTCAATTGTATTCCTTATTTTTTTTAATGTATTTCTTGAATCTTTGTGTTTTTTTCTTAACAAACTTAACCATAGTTCTAGTTCTAGTTTTTTTTTTTTTTTTTTAGCAAAATTAACTCTAGTTCTTTTTGTTTTTTTACTTTATTCTTACATACCCTAAGTTTTTATTGGAAACCCTAGTTTAGTCATAGTTGATGGAAAATGTTTGGTAGAAAACGGTTTATATTGTGATTGATATGAATTATTTGATGAAAAATGTTTGTACATTGGTTCATATGCATATATTTGTATTTGATGCATTGAATAAATAAACCCTTATTCAGTAATCATTTTTTGTTATGGGGGAATCGTTGATAGCTCATTGTATCATTCGTCAATTGAGAATGTAAAATACATGTTTATTGAATCATTAGTATGTATTATACATATTTATTGGACATTTTGTATTCAATGACTTGGATTGGTTGATTGAGTGTGAAAAACACTCGTATGATGGACATTGTCGATTGAGTGATAATCATTTGTTAGTAAAATATGAACTACATATTTTTATTGGGCATTCTTGATTCAATTACATTCATTTGTTGATGTCTTTTGGAAAACATATGATCATTGATCTCTGTTGTTTGAACTAATGAGAATCATATGATGGTAATTGAATCACACATGGTTATTGAACATTCTTGTTTCAAAAACAATAATTGGTTATTGTACTTTGGAAAACACATGCATTGAATTTTTTCTAATTCAATGAATAAGGATGATTGGTTGACTGAGTATGAATTACTTATTTTTATTGGTTTATATTGATTCAATCATTTGATTGATATCGTGTGGAATACACATGTTTTCCGAACAGTTTTTTTATTAAGATAGAAAAGTTGGTTGATTGAGTATGAAAAAGACTTTAATCGAACATTATCGATTGATTGATAGTCACTTGTTGGTAGAGGATTGTCTGAATCATTGGTTGATTCAAACTAGTTTGACCAATATAGCACCAAAGTAACGAGTTTCGCAAACTACCTTGCTTTGTAGACGTCAATCCAAATGGTTGTTTTGTTTAGAACAATGTGTCATTTTGTTACAACTAGAACAATGGTTAAGAGTGCGTTGTAACTAAATTCTGGTTATTTTGATCAGTTTTTTTACATGAGAATGATTTACAGTTGATTTTGAATAGAGAAATGATCTCTAGTTATGAAAATAAATACAATAGATTTTGAACGGCGGAATGATCCGAAGGCGTTCTATGTTTTTGTCTCTTTTGACGTAGCGATTGCCAACCTACTCAATCTAGGTCGACCTAACAGTTGGTAGCTATTGCCTAGTTCAATAGTAATGTTGTCGAATGAGAAGCATAATGAGAGTAAAGATCTTTGGTTACCGTTCAACAATATCTCTATCAACCACTTTAAAAAAGTGATGACATCCCGTTTTATCAAAAGGGAACAAAAATGGGATTATGATCTTCTGGTTCCAGTTCGACACAACCCTTGTCGACCACCGCACACACAGACGACATATAGTATGTCGAACTGGAATAAGAATGGGTCTATGGACTTTTGGTTCCCATTCGATAAAATTCATGTCGAACCACTTCAAAAAACGACGACATCCAGTGTGTTGAACTGGAACCGGAATGAACAGGGTGGGATAAAGATCTAGGTGGGATGTGTGGGGTTGGATAATGATATGGTTGGATTTGACATGAAAAAAAATGAAGTGGAACAAATTTCTAAATTAAATAAAGCGGGGTGGGTGAAATAACTAGTGAGGTGGCTTTAACGGCCAACATGTATTCATGAAAAAAAACGCGCATGCACAATTTTATGAGTGCATTGGCTATGTGGCATGCTGTGATTGGTGCACACTGGAATTCCTTAAATAAAGATGCCTTTAGATAAATAAAAAATTCATCAATCAATGACTGAACGTTCCAAAATCATTCGCGATTCAAAATTCCAGATCAAATTGGAACAATTCGAAAACCCTAACGCGTTCGATCTCCATCAATTCGACCGGTTCCTTCGTAGGTAGTGGAAGAGATGAACCCGAGGATGATGATGCACCCTCCGCCGCTGGCGCCACAGCCCGCGCCGCCGCCACCGATGCCGTCGGCGGCGTCTATGGATCTGGTTCTGAAGGGGTCGTGCGAGGGGTGCGGGTCGACGACGGACCTGTACGGGAGCAACTGCAAGCACATGACGCTCTGCCTCTCATGCGGCAAAGCCATGGCCGCCGCCCGCTCCAAGTGCTACGCCTGCGGCTCCGTCATCTCCCGTCTCATCCGTGTCAGTCTCTCTCTCTCTCTCTCTCTCTCTCTCTCGATATGATCACCTTCTGTTGTGATGGAGCTTTTGTTCCTTTGATTTCGTCAGTTCGGTTGGGTTGTAGGGTTTGGATTGCGCTTTTGATGGATTTTATATTTGCGACCTCAAAAGATTGTGTTTTTTTTCTTTCATATTGGTGTTCATGGTGTGCTGTTTGATATGGGTTATGGGTTTCCCTCTATTGATTTTCTTTTCTTACTGTCCGCCATTCTGGTTATTCGCCCCATGGTGAAGCGTTTGTTCCTTTGATTTTGGGTGTTCTTTGGTTCGCTATAAGGTCTGGGTTTGAGGTTTGGTTTGCGATTTTGATGGAGTTTGTATTTTACACCCCCTAAAAGATTTTCTTTTTTTCATTGTGGTTTCCATTCTGATTTACTGTTTGATATGGGTTTTGGGAAATTTCGTGTGGGGGTTGGGTTTCATGATTTGGCATTTCTTTTTTGCAATCCTCTTTTGATGGTTGTTTTCAGAAGTGGGCGTTGTTTGGGTGGATTTTTTTTTTTTTTGGAGGGGAAAGGATTTAGTAACTAGTCGAGTGGAACATGAGCAAAGCGAGATAATAATGTTAGCACTGTAGCGAGATACCGAGGGAGCAAAGAGAGCTAAATAAAGGTGAATGAAGTGAGGCAAATGAGTTTTTCTTTTCCATTTCCTACTGAAGAAAAAAGTGATAGGATGACATGTCGTATTGGCACTGGTTTAAAAAGTGTTTGGTTAAAGAATTGGTCAACAATTTGGTATCATGTTTTTTTTTTAAAAAAAATTGCATCCTCGGAATGTTTGTATTTTTATTTTCTTCTTTGTGATGGGGTCTGAATTCAATTTTTTGATTGTTGAATGTGAAATATGTATATTTTTTTATGATGGACTGGGTTGAATTTCCATTTTTCCTATAGTTTGGGTTGCATTTGGGGCTTTGATTAAATGGCTCACATTTACATGACATTTGGTGTTCATTTGGCCATTGTCTTATGTGCCGCACAGGAGTATAATGTTCGGGCAAGCTCTAGTTCAGATAAGATGTATTCTATCGGGAGATTTGCCACAGGTTTGCCGAGCTTCTCTAAGAAAAAACATGCTGAGAACAAATGGTCCCTCCACAAAGAAGGCCTGCAGAGGCGTCAGTTAACCGACAGCTTGAGGGTATCATTGATAGCTCATTGTATCATTCGTCAATTGAGAATGTAAAATACATGTTTATTGAATCATTGGTATGTATTATACATATTTATTGGACATTTTGTATTCAATGACTTGGATTGGTTGATTGAGTGTGAAAAACACTCGTATGATGGACATTGTCGATTGAGTGATAATCATTTGTTAGTAAAATATGAACTACATATTTTTATTGGATATTCTTGATTCAATTACATTCATTTGTTGATGTCTTTTGGAAAACATATGATCATTGATCTCTGTTGTTTGAACTAATGAGAATCATATGATGGTAATTGAATCACACATGGTTATTGAACATTCTTGTTTCAAAAACAATCATTGGTTGTTGTATTTTGGAAAACACATATGCATTGAATTTTTTCTAATTCAATGAATAAGGATCATTGGTTGAATTACTTAGTATGAATTACTTATTTTTATTGGTTTATATTGATTCAATCATTTGATTGATATCGTGTGGAATACACATGTTTTCCGAACAGTTTTTTGTTAAGATAGAAAAGTTGGTTGATTGAGTATGAAAAAGACTTTAATCGAACATTATCGATTGATTGATAATCATTTGTTGGTAGAGGATTGTCTGAATCATTGGTTGATTCAAACTAGTTTGACCAATATAGCACCAAAGTAACGAGTTTCGCAAACTACCTTGCTTTGTAGACGTCAATCCAAATGGTTGTTTTGTTTAGATCAATGTGTCATTTTGTTACAACCAGAACAATGGTTAAGAGTGCGTTGTAACTAAATTCTGGTTATTTTGATCAGTTTTTTTACATGAGAATGATTTACAGTTGATTTTGAATAGAGAAATGATCTCTAGTTACGAAAATAAATACAATAGATTTTGAACGGCGGAATGATCCGAAGGCGTTCTATGTTTTTGTCTCTTTTGACGTAGCGATTGCCGACCTACTCAATCTAGGTCGACCTAACAGTTGGTAGCTATTGCCTAGTTCAATAGTAATGTTGTCGAATGAGAAGCATAATGAGAGTAAAGATCTTTGGTTACCGTTCAACAATATCTCTATCAACCACTTTAAAAAAGTGATGACATCCCGTTTTATCAAAAGGGAACAAAAATGGGATTATGATCTTCTGGTTCCAGTTCGACACAACCCTTGTCGACCACTGCACACACAGACGACATATAGTATGTCGAACTGGAATCAGAATGGGTCTATGGACTTTTGGTTCCCATTCAATAAAATTCATGTTGAACCACTTCAAAAAACGATGACATCCAGTGTGTTGAACTGGAACCGGAATGAACAGGGTGGGATAAAGATCTAGGTGGGATGTGTGCGGTTGGATAATGATCTGGTTGGATTTGACATGAAACAAAATGAAGTGGAACAAATTTGTAAATTAAATAAAGCGGGGTGGGTGAAATAACTAGTGAGGTGACTTTAACGGCCAACATGTATTCATGAAAAAAAACGCACATGCACAATTTTATGAGTGCATTGCTTATGTGGCGTGCTGTGATCGGTGCACACTGTAATTCCTTAAATAAAGATGCCTTTAAATAAATAAAAAATTCATCACTCAATGAAATTTCAGATCAAATTGGAGCAATTCAAAATCCCTAACGCCATCGATCTCCATCAATTCGACCGGTTCCTTCGTAGGTAGTGGAAGAGATGAACCCGAGGATGATGATGCACCCTCCGCCGCTGGCGCCACAGCCCGCGCCGCCGCCACCGATGCCGTCGGCGGCGTCTATGGATCTGGTTCTGAAGGGGTCGTGCGAGGGGTGCGGGTCGACGACGGACCTGTACGGGAGCAACTGCAAGCACATGACGCTCTGCCTCTCATGCGGCAAAGCCATGGCCGCCGCCCGCTCCAAGTGCTACGCCTGCGGCTCCGTCATCTCCCGTCTCATCCGTGTCAGTCTCTCTCTCTCGATCTCTCGATATGATCACCTTCTGTTGTGATGGAGCTTTTGTTCCTTTGATTTCGTCAGTTCGGTTGGGTTGTAGGGTTTGGATTGCGCTTTTGATGGATTTTATATTTGCGACCTCAAAAGATTGTGTTTTTTTTCTTTCATATTGGTGTTCATGGTGTGCTGTTTGATATGGGTTATGGGTTTCCCTCTATTGATTTTCTTTTCTTGTTCGCCCCATGGTGAAGCGTTTGTTCCTTTGATTTTGGGTGTTCTTTGGTTCGCTATAAGGTCTGGGTTTGAGGTTTGGTTTGCGATTTTGATGGAGTTTGTATTTTACACCCCAAAAAGATTTTCTTTTTTTCATTGTGGTTTCCATTCTGATTTGCTGTTTGACATGGGTTTTGGGAAATTTGGTGTGGGGATTGGGTTTCATGATTTGGCATTTCTTTTTTGCAATCCTCTTTTGATGGTTGTTTTCAGAAGTGGGCGTTGTTTGGGTGGATTTTTTTTTTTTGGAGGGGAAAGGATTTGGTAACTAGTCGAGTGGAACATGAGCAAAGCGAGATAATAATGTTAGCACTGTAGCGAGATACCGAGGGAGCAAAGAGAGCTAAATAAAGGTGAATGAAGTGAGGCAAATGAGTTTTTCTTTTCCATTTCCTACTGAAGAAAAAAGTGATAGGATGACATGTCGTATTGGCACTGGTTTAAAAAGTGTTTGGTTAAAGAATTGGTCAACAATTTGGTATCATGTTTTTTTTTTAAAAAAAATTGCATCCTCGGAATGTTTGTATTTTTATTTTCTTCTTTGTGATGGGGTCTGAATTCAATTTTTTGATTGTTGAATGTGAAATATGTATATTTTTTTATGATGGACTGGGTTGAATTTCCATTTTTCCTATAGTTTGGGTTGCATTTGGGGCTTTGATTAAATGGCTCACATTTACATGACATTTGGTGTTCATTTGGCCATTGTCTTATGTGCCGCACAGGAGTATAATGTTCGGGCAAGCTCTAGTTCAGATAAGATGTATTCTATCGGGAGATTTGCCACAGGTTTGCCGAGCTTCTCTAAGAAAAAACATGCTGAGAACAAATGGTCCCTCCACAAAGAAGGCCTGCAGGGGCGTCAGTTAACCGACAGCTTGAGGGTACTTGCTTGATTCTGACAGATTATGCAGTACTGTTCATTTTTGTAACATCAATAATGCTTGATAAAGGTTATAAATCTGCATAATGCACAGTTTCTGCATAACTTGCTGTTGGAAGCTCTAGGTTTATTGTTCTTATGTTCTATTGATTGACATCAAATGTTGTGATCTGAAATGAATTCACTTGAATGATCTTATGCCTCTAAGGGCAAAAAGGCCTCTTTCGATGTGCCAAAAATTTGTATCAATGATGAATCGTCGACCTATGGTTCCAATATTGTTGCAATATGCAAACTTAGACAACTTATCTGTTTATTTTATTTTATTTTATATGTCTGGCTGATTGCTTTAAATTTTTGTAGTGATGCATTCATTTTCTTTGGCTCATAGGAGAAGCTGAGGAACAAACCTTGGATTTTGGAGGATGAGACCGGTCAACATCAATTCCAAGGTCAGGTTGAGGGTGCTCATTCAACTGCATATTATCTTTTAATGATGCATGGGCATGGGAAGGAGTTTGTAGCTGTGCCAGCAGGCTCCTGGTATGAATGACTTATGTTATCTTTTATTTGCCTATACAACCATTTTGCTATTTTTCCCTCTAGGGAAGTCTTGTTCTAGGAACATACTTCTTTATATTTCTAGTTAGTGAAAGTTTGTAGACTATATTTTACATTGTATAAACGGCTAATGATGGTCAACCAGTGATAATCTTGTGCAGAATGTAATTCATGCTTCAGTTCTATTATGATGTCATGATTGAGGAGTGATGCTTGTTCTTTTCATAGGTACAACTTTAATAAAATAGCTCAATATAAGCAACTTACATTAGAAGAAGCCGAAGACAAGATGAAAAACAGGAAGAGGACAGCAGATGGGTATGAAAGATGGATGATGAAGGCGGCAGCCAATGGAGCTGCGGCTTTTGGTGCTGTGGAGAAAGAAATTGTAAAGAGTGAAGTGCCTGATGGAAATCGGCGCAAGAAAGGAAAAGGTGACAGTGGTGAGGATGCTGCTGAGAAGGCTGAAGAAGATGAAGGAGAAGAGGAGATGAAGAAAAATAAACCAGGCTTGAACAAAAAGAGCGTTGATGAGGATGAAAATCCTGCTGAAGATTTTGACTTGGATGATGATGACATTGAAAAGGGTGAGTGCAGAGTGCTTTATATTTCTTTGCTGTTGACTGGGTTCATGAACTACTCTTTTTTTTTTATGTTTGTGCACATTTTTCTGTTTGATTGCATGAGAGTTGCTGTCATTTTTGGAGTTTCATCTGTTAACCATTTCAGTTAGTGTGCTCCCACCTTTAGTTTTAAAAAACCGTAATTTTAAATTTCTTTACGTAGAGTGGTGCATTAGACTCAGTCAAATAAGCATGCTTTTTTTAATTTTGCACAGTACCTGGCCTATGGAATTTGTTTGTTCACCTGGACATGTTCTATTTTCCTGACACCCTGTATCACCCACTCTGCTAATTGCCTAATTGTTGTATTCTTCAACATTTAAGTTAACACTAGTATACTGTACGCACAAATGCGTGTAAATAAAAAATTATATTTCACATTTGTAAAAACATGAATGGATGACCATAAATTCTACTTGTTAACATGAGAAAATAAGTTCAAGATTGATAGTATTCTACCTTCAAAAAAGGTTGAATAATGAGTCATGTTTAAAAACTTCCTTTTTTAATTCTAATGAGCTCCACCACATATAAAACACAATAGTACAAACACAGAGAATACTACATAACATTATTAGAATTTATAAACTTTCGCAGTGCGTACATTCTGATGCTCATTTGCCTTCCAATATTTAAAAACCTACAAATAATAGGAGAAAATACGTATTCGATTCTATTTTGTTTCTCTCATCTTGTCCACCACTCATTTTTCTTTCATCTCATTCAACACATTCATTAACACGCTCTAATTCTCTGTTTTTTTCTTACTTGTCAGCCATTTTCTTTAACCATTTTTTGATATCATTCAATCACAAGAATGAAAAATCAACATGACCTGCCGCAAGAAAAACACCAGAAAAGCTCTCCCGTTCATGGTATGCAAAAGTAAATACATAGAAACTAAGGAAACAATCAAACATTATAATATAATAGTGGCCAAGAATATACAACCACTTGGGAGGTCATATCATGGTGAATTAATTAAGTGCACAATTTTCTAACATCAATGTAACTGAAAGCCAATCACAACAACACTCTTTCCATAAAATAATAATAATGATAATAATAACCAAATAATATAAAAATAAAATAAATATGAATCCCATGGCTACTTTTTTTTTTCTATTTCTATAACAAATTGAGATTAGCATCCAAAAGCCTGTTTTGTACAACAAAAGGAGTTCAGGTGCAGATATAAAAATACATATAATATTATTAATGTACAATGTAACAATCATATAAAGAAAAAAGAATGCATAAATATACATTGAATGGAAAAGAAAAGAAAGTTTATACTTGGTACAGAGAGAGCACACTGAAATGACACGTTACCCACGCAACCTGCAATGCACCTTCAAATTAATTGTTTACCCCGACTAAATAACAAAATTACACACAAACTGGGATGGCGAAATTTTGTCGTGATCGTACCACTTTATAGTATAGTATAGATAAATCTGCATAGCGTGGTTTTTTAGGTGTCTTAAATTGTACTATTGGCTTTTGTTTTTTCTACTTCATGCTGAAGAGATTTCAGCATGTTAAATCAGTAGATCAATATCAATGGAATTCGCATGCATGACTTGAAGATGATACCTTTAAAAGTATCATCATTTTTGGCATTATGTTAACTAGGTTCCTTTCAATCATAGATGGCTGTTATTTATAGGTTCATTTTTATGATCTTTTGAATATATGGGTTCTGAAGGACATGAAGAAAATTAAACAGATCTGATTCCCCCGTTTTAAGTGAGTTTGGGAGTTCTGAACTTCTGACTGCCTGGTGCCATAGTAATATACATGTTCTTTGATTCTCCTAATTTTCTTCTCAATTTGATTTTTTCTTTGCTTTTTTACATATGTTTCTAGGTGATGATTGGGAGCATGAAGAAACCTTCACTGATGATGATGAAGCTGTGGGCAACGATCCGTTGGAACGCCTCGATTTGGAGCGTGAGCCCACTCCACCTAGAATCAAGGTTTGAGTTGAAAATTGAAGAACTTGTGTGCAAGTTTATTGTGAACATTTAGTTTTGCATGAGTAAAACAATGATTACTCTCTAAATACATGGCAGATGACGATTATGATTTTGATGCATGCTCATGAATATATAAATCTACATGACTTGGTTTTAGTATTGCCCTTGTCAATGTTCTGACTTGCAAAATATTTGCATTCTTATTACATCAGTGAATTTGGTCTTCTGAAGGTATTGTTGTCTCAGTTAATAAGAGTAGATGTGTATGTTCATGATGTGTTTTGGAAATGGAAGCTCATAACAACATTTAATGTTCCAGGATGATGAAGAAGATGAAGAGCATGAGGAGGAGGGTGGAGCGAAATTGACCGCTGCAGGGAAGGAATTGAAGAAGTTGCTTGGACGAGCAAATGGACTAAATGAATCAGATGCTGAGGAGGAGGAGGAAGAAGAAGATGTAAGTTCTTCTTTTACTTATTGAAATCTTTCGTTTTTTGACATCCTTGAGCTATGAGGAACTTTGTGATGGAAATTATAAATTATTGCCAGTCTAGCCTGCCCTCAGAGTGTGATGTTAACTGGTAACTTTGTTGGATAAAGTTCTATGTTATGCGGAAGAAAAAGTTATTAGACATGAATTTTATTTTATAATTTTTTTGAATTTGAGAAGATATGGCATAATTAAGTAGATGAATAAAAAAAATGCCTGCAAAACGCCCACAGAAAGCAAGGCTGTCCAATTTTACCTCTCTATCTTTGACATCTCGGTCTCATTCATATTCCTCAAGCAGCCTCTCAGAATATCCCTTTGTATCCATCTTCAGGAATTAAGCTTAAACTTACATCACATAGTTGAATGTTGTTTTGATGTTTTTCCTTTTGCCCCATCCGAATTGCAGTATAAATTCTGTATTTTCTTCCCGGAGGTGGTTTTAGTCGTGTTGGGTCAGCATTAGGCTAGTCAACCTTTATAATGGTTATGGTCTGGCACGTGCCTTTCCACTCTGCCAGTTAGTCGGTGTTGCTCTCTAAGGTACCTGCTGGCAGGAAGTGCAAACTTGTTAACGTGTCTCCAATGCAGTGAGCCCCTTCTTTTATAGGGTAAAAACAAAAGATCTTACGTCAAGCTGGAGGTAGAGAGGGAGATTTATTGGTGTTCTGAGTTTGAGGATAATGTTCTATGAAGTCAAAATTTCTATCAAGGCCAGCATTGGCCAGAAAGTGTCTCGATCTAGATCATTAGTTGAAAAAAAGGATTTTTGTTTTTTTTTTTGGGGGGGGGGTGTTGTGCAGCTTTAGAACATCCCCTCCTAATTCTAACCCAACTTTCTGAGCTTCCTAACATCATATATGTGTCAATTGCCTCTTTTGGCATATACTCAATATTAAACCCTGGATGACCACCAATAAGTTCTCACCTCCTTAAAACACTAATTTTTCTCAATTCTTCCCTAGGTACCCCCTACTATCCTATATATTAAACAATCAATCCACCGAACTCCCTTCTCCTAATCTCATCGCAAACCACCAGCTTGTGATGACTACTTAGCAAGTTCCAACCCTTGATATGTTTGGATCTGGGGAATTGAGTGAAATTTGTAATTAATTCTTTCAGCCTAACATATATGAGGTGGGTGACAATCACGACCATCAGATCATGGGTTATAACGCTCCTAGTGGTGGAATCACCGTTTGCAATCAATCATGGGTAACACATAGCTTGGGGTGTGAACCTTTTGGGTGAGGCTGCACAAGGGTGTTCATGATCCAAATTTCTTCTTTCTTATTACTCTATTTTCTTGGATTCCCACCTAAATGGATTGCAATTCTAATTCTAAAAAAATCATCAGAGTTGTAATTCTGATCATTTCCAATTCCACTTAAATTGCAGAGGAATTGGAATGATAATATTCCAGTTCCAACCAATTTCCTAAATCCAAGACTCTTTGAATGTCACAATTCCATCACCATCAGAATGCATCTAATCCTCCCCTTCCACTCTCCTTCCAATCCTAAGATCTCTTTCCAGACATTATACTTCCACCTTAATTGGTTCTGTTCCCTCGTAATCGTCTGCCAACTTTGCCGTCCTATCATAGCTAGAATTTTCCACCATGAATTTATGTTTTCTATGCCATATCCAACACAGCTGTAAAACCTAGCTTCCCTTTTTCATCCTACTTATATTGAATCTGGGTTTTGACAACTGGTATCATAGTGATATAGGTTTGTATCATATGCAAAATTTCCTTTGAACTTAGCACATTGCAGGCATGCAGCACATTGCACATTTTTGAAATATGACCACTTAAGAGTAGGTTTAAAATCTGATTTTTTGCCTTGTCATACTTTCACCCAGCATTGAGCTTTTGGATTTGATCGAGACAAAATGTCAGGTCAACCATTTGCTGTATATTTCTCTGTTGATGTTGAAATCTAGGGGATGTTTACTTGTTTCTTGTATACACCAGCCACTTCAGATGTTTCCGTCACATTTCTTTCATGTGCTGGGATGGCAAACTACTCCCCTTCTATCTATGATATTCATCATGAACATCACAGGTGAACTCTGATTTTTTTTACCTTTGCAGGTGGAGGATGAGGCTGGCAATTCTCCTGTTCTTGCTCCAAAGCAAAAGGATGCTCCAAAAGAAGAGCCTTCTGATAACAGTCCTTCAAAAGCAGCACCCAGTGGATCTTCTCGTGGAACTCCATCCACATCCAAGTCAGGAAAGTCAAAAAGAAAACATGGTTCTGATGATGCAAAGTCTGCGAATGGTGGTTCTGTGAAGAAGGCTAAGACAGACAATGTATGCCATTCCTATATTGCACAAATGAAATTTAGATATAAATTTTAGAACCATTCTGTACCTTGTCTTCTTTGGTTGACTATTATGCTATATTATTCTTAAACAGGATTCAAAACCATCATCTGTTAAAGATGAGCCTGTTAGCAGTGCTCGAAATAGTGCATCTTCTAATGGATCAACTCAAGCATCATCGAAAACTAAATCAACATCCACTGTTGGTCCTGATATAGAAGAGGAGATAAGGACTGTTCTGCTCCAGATGGCTCCAGTGACAACCCAAGATCTTGTTGCAAGATTTAGGTCGAGACTAAGAACCAAGGAGGTATATCTTGATTACCTAGATCCATATCCACCAACATTGCTACATTTTTCATTAATGGCCTGCACATGGTTATAGTTTTTCTGATAATGAAATGTCCTGGATTTTTTTGGATAGCGTGTGTAGACAATTAGATGCAGATTATATCAAAATTTACATGGTTTGCATAATCTTAATGTCTTTTTATTGACATGTTTATTTAATCATTCTATGTGCGTCCCTGCTGGATCATATGTTTTATTACTCAAGGAAGTTGACATATAAGTTTAATTCATATATCTTTCTGCTTTCATGAGGCATGCCCTTCCCTTGTTTACTGTTTGAACTAGTTAATCTATGTATGTAATGGATTCTGCATGTCCCTAGTTTTGAATTTACTTACCTTTTTTTTTTTTTGCAGGATAAGGCGGCTTTTACAGAGATTCTGAGGAAAATGTCCAGAATCCAGAAGATCGATGGAGCAAGCTACGTTGTGCTGAGAGAGAAATGAGCCCCATCACCTGTAAGCTCATCACGTAATTCCATTGAATCCATTCCATTGGTTGTTAAGTTTTGTTCTAATTGTTTGACATGCAAACGTCGGAAGATTTTTATTCTCCTCAATATGACAATCTGCACTGGTAATTCGGAATGTCTATATTTTTATTCTCTTATTTTTATTCTCATTTTGTGCCATTTATTGATAGATGGAAAACATGCTTTAAAGCAAATGTGCTTCTGCTAAAAAATTCTCTTTTGCTTGACATGCAGGATGTCAAATTGTTTGTAAGGCAATCCACAGAAGAACTTATTATATGGTGAGAATGCCAGGATTTTTTTCCCCAGAGACGATGGACTTCTAAATTATCAATAGATTGTTTAAATTTTTTTTTATTATTGATTTCCTCCAGGTTGTGCAATATTTTGTAAACCATTATAGACCCAGTGTATGTATGATAAGATGAATAAGTTATTCCATATTATATTAGTATAAGATGTGCGTGTCCCTTCATGAACATTTCTATGTGAGAAGAGCTTCTTCGATTATTCTGTTGATTGCCATTTGTGGTGCCACACAAATAGCAGCAAATGCTAATGATAAACCCTGGTCCTTTGGAAACCGAATAGAATAAGGTGGATTGGAATATTATTTGATCAAAGATAATGTATTGTTCTACAAGGGGAAAAAATAATTTATTTAAATTTTAAGATTAACCGTGACGAAGTGCTAAGGTAAAAATGGACATACGATTGATATACTGGATGTAACGTTTATGTTGTGTTGTATACAATTCATTGCAGTTTTGTGAAACTATAAAATAGAATGTTGAAATGATTGGCCCTCTAATTTTTTAAATAATATTTTTTATGATGTGCTGAAGTTAGATTAATTAATATTTTAAAAATTAAATTGTTCAATAAATCAGAAAAATCATCGAGTCAAGGGTTACTTGTTCATCTGTTGGGTTAGCTGGATTTAAATCGTGACATAATTACAATACAATGAATATATTAATTTTCATCATTATGCATAAAATTTAATTAACATATCTAAATTTTTATAAGATTTCCATAGATAATCAAGTAATTAATAATAATAATTTCTATGAATAAAGAATTGATCAGTTTAATCAACGTATGCCAGTTGCATGGTTTAACTGGTGGGTTAATTAGGTTTTACTATTTTTTTTTATATCATGGGGTTTTAAGGGTAAATCGAGCCGGAATTTAAAACAGGTGAAGGCTTAACCAGTTCAACCGACTGGGTTAGGTCGGCTTTTAAAACACTAAGATTAACCAGCACAAAACATAAATCAACATGAATGATACTGATGTAACATTGATATACCATATTACCATATGATCTACATCTTTAAACAAACTAAAATCACAATATAATTCAAAATAAACATTACTGATAAGCTCACATTGGATTGCTCCCACCTAAACATATATAAAACCACTCCCAAATCGATGTAGAGCCAGAGCCTGATAGAGCCATTCATGGTCTTCAGAGTCCAATCGAGCCAGACAAGGGGGGACCCCTCAACGGTCCCAACCCGAACAACATCAGACAACCACATTCAAAATAGATAACACTAATGTAATATTGATACGACATGTGATCTCTTTCTTTAAAGAAATAATATAACAATACAAATCAAAATAACAAACAACATATAATCAATTTTTTCAACCAAAACGACATTCCGATCTAGCCATCAACAGCCCCAACTCGAACAACATAATAAATAATACTGATATAACATTGATATAACATGCAATCTTCTGTATTAAACAACACAAAATTCAAATATAAATCAAAGTAAACATCACTAACATAACACCAATACAACATATAATCAATCTCTTCAACCAAAACAACACTCACAATAACAAACTTTTCAAATAAAGTATTGTAAACCCGCCTAAACATTTGAAAAAAAAAAATCACACTTTCAAAAGTTGGAAAACAAGAGAACCAGAGCCAGACCCAACAGAGCCATAACAGGTGGCCCTACGAGTCCAATCGATCCGGACGGGGCAGGACCTTGGGCGGCCTCGACTCGATCAACATCGACGGTCTCTCCTTGAGAGGCTGGAAGGACCTCAACCCGCAATTTGAGGCCTCTCGAGCAGCTGATCGGCTTGGCACTCGCGAAGTACCGCTCGCCCTCGCCTTCGAGGGCGACGCGGCTCAGACCGTCGGTGAACATCCGAATCGGGTTCGTGACATTGCAGGCCTCGAAATCTTCTTTGCTCGTCAGTTCTGCGACCGCCTCCTCCGCCGCCGAGTACGCGAACCCTGTGAAGATTCAGGTCGGGGAGAGATTGGTTGGTGAAGCAATGCCATTGGAAGGTAAGTAGTTCATTCAGATTTCTAAAAGTTGATGTTTCGATTGTTCTTTTGGTGGTTATTTTTATCTTTAGTTATAAATTGGGGTGCATAAGATGTAGATGGGCATGGTTTTAAGGATTAAATTGTCTTAATTTTAAAACATAAAAAATCTTGTTATTTTATCATTAGTCACATTCATCAAAATTGGGAGAGAAAATGGGGATAAATGTTATTTTAGCTTTTAAGTGGAAAAAAAAATCTCTATTTTCATTATAAAATGGGGACAACGGTTTGTATGTTATTCTTTTACACTAAGTAGAATAAGTTGTTCTTCCCCCATTTATCCTCATGCTTATCCCCTTATCTCAGCACTTGTCCCTTTATCAAAACAACCCTAAATGCTAGTTGAGCAAAGAGATACGAGTGAAAATAAGTGAATGGAGAATAATTTGTCCTATTTAATATTAAAAAATTGATAAAATATGAACGTGCAATTGTCCCAATTTTAAAATAAAAATGATAATTTTTTATCCCTTAAAAATTAGAATAACTTAGCCTCAAAATCTTAACCCCTAGCCAAACCAACCCTCAAAAATATATGTATGGATAAATTAATACACTTTGATAATTTTACCTTGGAGAGGCAGATATAATTATTCCTACTTATTTATTAAAAAATATAACAATAATAATATTAGAAAATCCTAAAAGACAGACATTTATGAAAACTGACTGAAAGATAAACAACCAAATAGAAGATCATCTAATTCAACTCCATCCCTTTATAATTATATTATATATCTGGATAAACTACTCACAAACCAAACGTGTATGCTAACTTGTCCAAACAAAATTATTTCATCTAGACAATTTGAAAACTATCTTTCACAAATAATAATAATGAGAGGTCATGCTAGTCTTATTGGCCATTTTATCCAGGTATGCAGCCTATGGTGGGCATTCTTTCTTGCTCTGTTTATTTGTTTTATTCCCTATGAAAAAAGAAATATCTTCAATGGATGAACAATCTAATCATCCTCTACAATTCCTTCTAATATTTCTCTTATCCTAATTGTTTATTTGAATATAAGCTTTAGTGGCAATCATTTGGTAAGCAATAGGTTTTTTTTTTTTTTTTTTGACAAACCAAACAAAAACAGAAGTGCCAGGATTCAGTCATCATTTCTCAAGAGTCCAGATCCTTGAGACATATAATCTTTGTGTGGGTCAGTAAGAGTCACATAGACAGTAAAAGAATTATATTTTTGTGAAAAAATTAAACATATTCACCTTAAACAATTTTACAACATCTACGTGGCATATATTCTCATTGATCCACATACAATTTTTTGTCTTCAACATAAAGGATATGTTTACCTTAAAGAATTTTATACCATCTCCCTGAGGCATTCTAATTGATTCACATGGGGATTTTTTGAGTCTTCAACATATAGAATCCCATGATCATTAAACATACAGTTACATACTAGCCCTAACTCCTCCAAAAAATAAAATATAAACTCAAATATGGGGCATTTATAAATAAACCTCCTGATCATCCTGTTCTTCCAATTTCTAAAAAGCAGCAACAGATCACAGAACCTCTCAATATACATATCAAATCATCAATCAATAAGATGCCATAAAA
This sequence comes from Acorus gramineus, assembly GCA_030737835.1. NCBI lineage: Eukaryota > Viridiplantae > Streptophyta > Magnoliopsida > Acorales > Acoraceae > Acorus > Acorus gramineus. The sequence goes on from CM060857.1 coordinate 12,429,196, forward strand.
AAGAAGAGTGCACATAACATTATCCAATATCTAACCATCTACCCACCCAAAAAAAAGATCTAATCATTCTCTTACATTTTCATATAAAAATATCTGTTATCCTAATTGTTTATTAAAAAAAACTATAAATCATGTCAATCATTTGGTGAGCAATAGCTTTTCAGTAACAAATCAAACAAAAAAGGAAGTGTGAGGATTACTTTCAAACATGAGTTCATCATTTTCAACATTCTGGCTCTATTCTCCCCTCCCCACCTTCCCCAGAAAAAGTAAATAAATAAATTAATAATTCTCAAACTCAAACATAAATGAACCCTTCTTAAACAATCCTGCTTTGTCAAACTCAAAAACATATCAAAATATCCTAGCAATCATACGATTTTTAAGAGTGTATTTATGCATGTTTTGTATGAATGGTGTCCGCGGCTTATCATCCCTCTATGTATGTATGCATATATCATCCCATCAATCAATAAAATGCCTTCAAACAGAACATTAGATGTTAGAGCGCCATTAGATTGATAATATCTATCAGGAAAGATTGTTTTAAGTAAAAAATATTAAAAAACTACCAACAGACTATTCACAATTAAATATTTACTGAATAATAAACATATTTGAAAACAGAAAAATAGGATATTTTGTTCTAGATTAGAGAAAGACAGAGAGACTCACAGATGTTGTCACCAACCCTGAAGACCTTGTCAAGTGACCAGACCCCAATGTCTGAACCCAAATCCCAACCTCTGTCCCCTCCCACCACATGGTGCTGCCCAGCCTCAGCTAACCCACACCCTCCTAAAACACTCACCACAACCACCACCATCAAAACCAAGAAACACTTCCCCATCACAGCCATGGAAAACACACAGAAAAGAGAGGATGAGTGGAACTCAAGAAAAGTTGTGTCTTCTAGTCCTTCCTTTTGTTGTTGTGCTTTCCCTCTTTTAAATGGGAGCATCAAAGCAACAGTACTGAGAGGTCACATGAGAGAAGGTAAAGTAGGGTTTCTTTTTTAACCCTACCAAGCATTCAAAGGGGGGCTTTATAATTCTTCCTCCTCCTGCCATACCAACCGCTTCTATTGGTTTATGGTTTTTTGTGTTTTGTACACAACCACCAATCTCATTTTCAATTTTTTTTTTTTTTTTATTAAAAATTGTCTCAAGAGGGTAATTATGGGTGTGTTTAATTGACTGACTGACCCTCTTAGGTGGGGATTCAAGTGTTCCTGATATTTTGCAATGGCCAATATTAAAAAGAATGTTTAGGCTAGTGACTGACCCTCTAGACAATGATAAAATACATACACTGGGTCAGTTTAGGCTGATAGACATTTATTAGCATTTGGTGGTACATTGGGAAAAAAACAAAGGATAAAAAGTAAGGTGATTTCTTTTTATTTCTTATTGTTGTATTCATTCTGTTTTTGAATTTAGGGTACGTTTGAAAATATGTATGAAAAATAAAATTTTGAATAAAGTGGTTTAAATAGACTTAATTCGTGAAAAACAGATTTTTTTGCTTTTTAAAATCAACTTTTATGCACTATAAGTTAAAAATAACTTTTTAATTAAGTCAGTTTTTTAGAATACGTTTGACAACACTTTTTTTCTTTTTACTTAATTAAAAACAAAATCGCTTAAAAAAAATAGAACTAAACGGGATCTTAATCTATTAACATAATTTCTCCTTACAGCGTGAAAAATAATTGAAAGAGAAGGTCGAGAATCCATCAACCTACCAATTGATTGAGTCTTTGACATAAGAAGTATCAAGTTAGTTTTGATGCCTATGGTAAAGATGAGTTTAATAGAAGAAATATGAAACAAAATCTTTATTTTCTATTTATTTTTAACCTTTTTTTCTCTTAGGAGGAGCTCTTTGTTCTCAATTTTGTTTGCTATGTGTCGTTAATCAAAATCTTCAACAATCATATCATTATTTTAGAATCATGTTTCTAGTCATTACTTTCAGACATGTACATAGACCTTATTTGAAATCAAATCTAAAAATTAACATTCCATAAAAGTTGTTTCCAATTAGTTTTTCCATAAAACTCACTGCCTCTTTGGAGAGATGGGTTGGGAGTCTCGGGGACGCCGCAATAGGCCGACATGGGCACCCAATCCCCGCCAAGGGTTTTCTGTGAAACGCAACTACATCTGGTGGGGGCGCGCCACCCATCGGTCTCGCTGATGTGTGGAAGTCCCAGCCGCATATGGAATCCCAAGATTCTGAGAAAGATCAAAGTTTTTGCGTGGCTGCTGGTACGGGACCGCCTCCTCACAAAGGTGTATCGGGCGAAATGGCGCATGGAAGAGGATACGTGGTGTGGTCTGTGCGGGGAGGCACCGGAAACCATCGCGCACCTATTCTGTCAGTGCCGCTTCGCACAAGAGCTTTGGCGGGTTATGGGGTCCTTGGTCGCGCTGACTCCTTTCGATTCTCCGTTAGGCATGTGGGAGGCTGACACCGAGCTCCGCCATAGGTTCGCGTCGGGTCCCCAGAAACTCATCTCGCACTCAATCATTCTGGCTTGCGCGTGGGTGATTTGGCGCACTAGAAACAAGACGGTGTTCAGAGGAGCAAGAACATACACTGAGAACATGCGGTACGCCGCGCTAGCATTCATCAGATCATGAGCGCGTGAGCTGGCTGGCGTGCGAGGAGCGCTGCTGCGCGATAGGGCGATCGAGGTGCTCACCTAGACTTGGTCGGAGCTGGTCCGGGCGCGCTTCTTGGCGATGGATAAACGGCGTTTCTATTCTCGTCTAGCGCGACTGTTTTACTTTTTCTTATTGTATTACGTTTACTGCATGCGTTGCATTCTGTTTCCTCTCACCCTCAATTTAGACCTGTAACAAATCTATTTCATAATGAAAGTGATCGGTAGCCAGTGTCTATCTTTTTCAAAAAAAAAAAAAAAAAAAAACATATTTAATTCATTTCAAGAAACCTATTTTTTTTAAACCAATAAAAAAAGAAACAATTAATTACATTAATAAAAACAGAACTCAAATTCAAATCACTTAGGATTTCTTAAAAAGAAACTAAAAAAAGAAATCATTAAAAAAAACCCATTTAATCCAAAACACAAAAAAAGACTAAATTTTTGTTTGCGGCCTCTCATTCAACTTTTTTTTTTAAAACACTGTTGTTAATTTATAATTTTTCAATTCCAATAATCAAACAAAGTATATGTGATTGATGCAATTTTTTTTCAATATATGCATAAATGAAACACTATAAAATTAGATGTGAAATGAAACACGATTTTTCTTCTTCCAAGCCAAATAGGCTTCATGATCTGGTCGATGCTGTGCGGAGGTCCCATGCTCATGTTCAATCATGGTTTGTGTTACAGTTTCAAGCAAATCCAGTTCCTCTAGGAGATACTGAATCTTACGATGCCAAACATCATAATTCTTCTCATTCAGTTTGTCTCCCTGATTGAGGTCAGCGATAATGCTTTTGGTAGCACTCATAGTCAACTATAGGAGACAATTAAGCTAACATTGATTACTAGCACAACCAAATAATAATAGTAATTTGCAGCAATCTTTCAAACTAAAAAAAATAATAATAGAACATATGCCACATAATCCAAAGATATATAAAACATTCAATCATCTTCCGTGAACAAAGTTAAACTATTATTGATTAAGTTAATTATGCGCAAAAAAACTAGGGAACTAGGCGAGAATTTTTAGTTCTGCCAGCCTCAATCATTAAGTTAATATGTTACTGTATGTGCCGAATGATATCATTTTAACATGAAATATGTGATAGCATACAATGATCTCAGAAATAAACTCTAATCGGATTACTGTGTCAACATGCAACATATTCATCAATAAGTTATATATATATAACTTATCCGATTACAATATCAATGGTGTTATAACATACATAATTCATCCAATCAAACAGAGATATAAATCTAGCATAATTTTTCTCTTACCATAAAAATAGGGATCAAGATGAATTATCGTAAATGTTCCACTTATATATCAAAATAAACAGAACATGCTGTTACATAAAAAAAAAATTTAACTTATATCTGATGACATAGACATGAATTTAAAATAACACATCTAGGAATCAGGGTCAATAATTCTAACTGATTCTCATGACATGTAAAAAAAAAAAAAAAGGATCTAATAATCAAACAGATCATCCCGAGCATTTTTTTTTTAAAGGTTCTTCTTGGTAATGCCCCTTTTTTATAATTACTGTTATTATTATTCGAGTGTGATCCATATTCTTGTTAATGTGAAATATGGAGTAAACTCACCTTAATTAAGGGATTTGAAATTTTTTTTTTTTTTTTTTAAAATCACATCACATATCTATCTCATCTAACAAAAAAAAATGATCACATTCAAATTTCGCATGTTTGTTTAGAATGTGACATGTGGAGAACATCTCACCTTTATAGGGATTCCGTTTTTAACAACTATCACACGTCTGACACATCCAAACATGATTAAAGGAACCATCCGAGATCATAAATACATATGTTTAAGAACATCTGGAAAAAAATTTATGAATATGAATTCATTTCAAATTGAAATTAATCCCTAAAGCATGTATTCTAACTTTTATGCTCTGATACCAATGTCGGAACTCAAGGATCATGCAATCCAATTTGCGGAATAAATACATACATATCTTTATTTTAAAAAAATAATTCTTCTCACTTTATTTCTTCTTTATATAAAAAAACCTCTTGACTTTCTGTTTGCTGTAGACTAAAATAAATTATGTGGTGTAGACAACAAGGAATAAAGTTTTTTTTTTATTTGAATCAAATAAAAACTTACATATAAAAACTTTATTAATATTTTTGTAGTCCAAAAAATTAGAAGAATGATTTTTAATTAAAAAATTTAATAATTTAAAATTAAAATAAATATTAATTAATTGCCTTAGGCCCAATAATAGATTGGGCCAGCCCTGTGTTTGGACAGCTCTTTTTTAGCACTAATCCCAATCTATAAGTGTTTTGAATTTGTTAAAAATTAGTATATATATTTCATCTAATGAGGTACATGCTTTTATAAAAAAGGAAGCATATACTCACATATACTCAAATGAATTGCATAGATGCATTTATAGAAAATAAAAGAATCTATCAAAATATATACATTGTTAATATGTATATGCTCCATTGATTTTCTATTAAGGCATATGAGACTAGAATTGAAGTTGGAAAAAATAAAAACCGTGTGTAACAGCACTATGCAATACTATGCATTTAACCTAGCCAGTAGTAATTTGTTGCAGAACTATGCAGCAGGAGCACAAACTTATCCTTAGTATCATCATTTTTATAAATTCTAGCATTTGTTAGTGAAGTATTAATGTGTGATGAAGCAACAACAAAACTACAGGAACTACACCCAAAACCACCAACATCACCACAAACAAAAAAAGTACAAACTCATCCTATCCTAGTTTCACTTATTTATTCTACTCTACTAATTATTAATCTAGTATTAATGTGTTGTAGCCGGGAATGGGAAATGATGGAGCTGCAACAACAACACTAACACCAATATCAGAAGCGGATCCGATAGCAACAGCATCAACAAAAGCACCTGCAACAAACATGGTCACAAGCAGATCCAACCAGATGTTGCACATCAGAAGCACAAAACTTACTCTATCCTAGTATATATCTTATTTATTCTAGCATGAGCCTTGTTAACCTTGTATATATGTTTTGTAATGAAGATGCGTGCAATGACGAAGTAGGAGCAATAACAACATCAAAAGTGGAATCAGAGGCAACACCACCAGAGGAAGCAACAACATCATTAGCAGATCAATCAGCAGCAACATCATTAACAGCACCAACAACTTTGTCATGGAAAGAGGTTAGAGGATTCACTCTACTAACATCACATATGATGATGCATGAAGCTAGTACATGGCACTTTTAGTCTAGTTTATGTTCTGATTATCCTGTATTTGTACAGAACTACTCTGAAGGAAAGAATTAATGTTTAGCAATGATAACCCATTGAGAATTTTCTGGAGCAGTCCATGGACATGTGAGCAAACACTATAACTATTCATTTAATACATTAGTTATAAAATAGTCCTCTTAAGTTCATCTTGCTTGAATGTGTAAAGAATCTGGCTTTTCTTGTTACTTACAGTAAATTCATATAGTTTTAAGAGAGTCCATTTCAATAGAAATGCAAATCTTTACATGGAGCCCACACAGTGAACATTTGTTGCTATCTTTTGATAGAAGAGAGCCCATTTGATTCAAGAATAGACTTGGAATAAGTGAGAATTAGTCAAAATAGCTTCAAAATAAATGTTTGAAAGGCTGAAATAAATGAGAATATATGTGTCAGAATTAACTGGTATAATTTAGAATATAGATTCCAATTAACCCTTAAAATTAAGTTATTATATGTTCTCCAATCCAAAAGAATACGTGAACCTACTGTCAAATCAAATGTTTTTATTTTTTATAAATTATTATCTACATTTTATTCACATTTTATTTAAATAAAAAATTTGTTATTAAGTTTCAATAAAAATAATTTAAAATATATTTAAATAAAAAAATATTTTATCATTATTTATATTAAAATAGTAAATCTCATGATAATTTAATTATCTGTCCAAACGGTGCTGGCAAAAACATCCATTCCAGTCATCCAGTCGTTCTCTCCAAAAAAAGAATCCGATCCGTCCAAAAATCCCCTCTTTTGTGTCTCTGTCAATCCCGCTTAGGGTTTCTCTCGCAAGGGCCGCCCAAAGGAGCTCCAGGAACCCCAACTCGGCGAGGAGGAGGAGAGGCTTTCCGCGGAGCGATTTCCAGAAGTGCGTGGTGAGTTCTAAAGCTTCTCTGACGTCGATTCATTGTATCGAACAATTGATTTCGCGATGTTTGTGGTAGTTTTTCAGTTCTTATTGGTGCATATGGTGACAGAAAACGAACGGGTTGGGTTTAGAAGTTCTCAATCATGCAGACTGCGTTTTTTTTTTTCTCTCTGTGTTCTGTTTTGATTGTATTTGTATTTTTTTAATGTCATTTTTTTTCTGTTCTGTATGTTTTGTTTTGGTTGTCATTTGTTATTGTGATGCCTACTATATATGGGACTGTGTGCACCTCAGAAGATATATGTATATATATGTGTGTGTATATATATAGAGAGAGAGAGATGGGTGGGGGAAGGGCTAGATGAGAAGTAGGTTTGTTTTGGGTCAGGTGAAATTGAGCGTTTTCAAATTAAATTATGAAAATTTTGGCCCCCAAATACAAACTTGGTACTAAATAAATGGCATTGTGTCACCACTTACCAGCTTGGAGGGAGGAATATATACCTCTATTCCATTATGATTGCAGGGAAGAATTAGGATACGATTGCAAGAATTGTATTATATCTGTTTGTTATAAAATTGTCTTATATTAGTTGGACTTGTTTGGAATATGTGCGGGAGTGGTGAAAGATAAGTGCTTGCAGGTATGTTTGATGTTTTTCAAGTATGTTAATTACGCTGAATGTTAGTGCTCTAGGACATTAGTTGAAGGGCTTCAGTCCCTTTTTTTTGGTCCCACTTTCAGGGGCTGTTTGGAAGCATCGTTTGAACATGTTTTTGCTTTTGAAGAAATTAAAAAGTGCAAACATGTTCTCAAACGGCTCCAAAAAAACATGCTTAATTAAAAAATTTGTTTGTGCTTTAAGTAGAAAAAAATTGATTTTTTAAATGGTAAAGAAAATGAGCTTCTTAGAAATCAGTTTTACTAAGTTACTTTATACAAAATCATATTTCAATTAGGTTTTCAAACAAATCTCTAATCATATCCCTTTATTTGAGGGTATATATGAAATTCATACGTGAGGTTCTTTATTAGCATATGCATTTCAAATAAAAGAAAAGATCTGAAGATTAAAATTAAGGCTGAAAAATGAGTTGATATATCTTTAATCATAGTTGAAAACTTGTCAAACTCGACAGTCATTATATTTGCCAAGACTGTATATAAACAGAAATATCATTTAAAAAAAACAAGATCATTTCAGAAACATGTTGTATAACTGCAGTTCAGTAAGAGAAAATACTAGCTAGAATACATAAAAAAGTTATTGTGGAAATGTCTACAGCACATCTCTTTTACAAGATTCACAGTTTCTTCAACTACACTTAACCAAATAAAAAACAAAAGTTCAAAATTACAGACAGAGACAACCATAAAAAAGCAGAAGTATATTGTTTAAGAGCATCTCCAATCCCATACCCAAACATTTACTTAAACTTAAATTTGAGTAAAAATCTCCCAAAACCCTCTCCAACCATTTACTCATACCAAATCAAGCTTTTACTCAAATCTTTACCCAAATCAAGGGAGACTCAAAGTTTTACCCAAATTTTTAACATCTCTTTTTTTTCCTTTATCTCCACATTTTTTTCTAATGTAACATTTTTTTTTCCCTTCAACTCCACCTTTAATTTAATTATATTACATGTTTTCCCACCCCTCAAAATTTTCACCATCTCTTGAAATCCAAAAAAAAAAAAAAAAGTAGTCTTCTTTCTTAAGTCTTCATTTTTGTTTTTTATCTTCTTATTTTTACTCCAATAAAAAAATATTACTTTTACCTTTTTTAAAAAAAATTGGATGATAATAATTTTTAAATTTAAATATTTTGAAGGAAAGAAAAATTGAGTAGTAAAAATATTTGGGGAAAAGACTTTGAAAATGTTTATATGAAATAATTAAAAAAAGATGTGGGATTTTTAAAAGATTTGAGTAAAACACAAAGTGATGGTTGGAGACACATCATATCAAATGAAACTTTTACTCAAATTTTAATTGAAATTTAAGTATAGGTTTGAGTAAAGGCTGGAGATGGCCTAAGGGCATCTAATTAATATATGGGTTAAGTAGTTTCATTAATTGTAAATCTTCTTTGTTGATCATTGATGATAGATGAAAGCCTGAAACTATTGGATGGCTATTTTATAAAAGTGGCAACCTCAAAACTCAAAAGTGGATAAACGAAGGGATACAATTCAATGAGAATTCTATTTCACACAGTGCCCTCTCTTTCACTCTGTGTATATATGTATAGGTTAGGTTAGATTAGATTCTACTTTTACAGGGCCACATAGTGATATAATTGGATTCCAAAAACACAGAAAAAGGAAGAAACTTTGAATCTATCGATGCATGGAAAAAAAGGAAGTTTATAGCACCTATTAAAAAAATTGTTTGGAATTGTTGAATATAGATGCGTGAATTTATTGATGGGGAGATGAGGCAGTGGATCCATGATTGATATTTTGCTCGGGAAAAAATAAGCTACATGTCTAATGAGAAATTTGGAGGATGTGGAGGTTCTCTTGTATAGAATGGAGATGTGCAAGTTTTTGTTGTACAGTCAATGCCCAAAATTCTGTGATACCTGTCCAGAAAATGGGGATGGGCCAAAATTTTCCTTTGGTTAATGAATGCATTTTGAGAGTGGAGTGGGAGAAGAAAATGAACCCCTTTAGTTTTATTTGAAACTTAATTATAGTGTAAACCAATCCATTTTTTTGTGGGTGGCATTGAAGGAGAATCTGAATTTAATTTGATGTCAGAATCCATCCAGCTGATCTATTTTATAGTGGAACATAGCACATCCTGAACTAAATTGTACTTGTCTTCAAAAGCTGGATTTAGAATTGTACTTGTCTTCAAAAGCTGGATTTAGAAGTGTAAGATAACTGAAATGTGTGTCCTGAGTTGAGTATGTCTTTTGCTGAAAGTGAACAAAATAATCACAAGTTCATGGTTATTGTTAGAATAAAGGAAACCTTATAGATACACAAATAAAACCTTAAAATACCATAACAGGAAATTATGAAAACTAGGAAAGTAATAATGACTCAATATTGTCATAATAATGACTTTTAAAACCCCTCCCAAACTCTAAAGGGCAAATCCTCCAGAGTTTTGTGTGTTCCGTATCTCTCTCCCTCTCCTTCTCTCTCTTGTTTCAGTTTGTTTATGATCAGTGTTCTGATATGTGCTATGTGCGGCCGCATAGGCCAGAAAGCAGGGATATGCGGGCAACACCGGCATAGGCACCACATATGCGTTTATGCGCCTTCTTTTTCAGTGAATTAAAATGGGCCTGCCCGACCTGTGTAACACTTAAAAATAAAAATAAAAATGGGGTCTTCTTCTCTGTCTCGACCAGCTGCCCTAACATTTGTCCTTCTCCTTCCCTTCAACAAATTAACCTCCGACCGCAGAGATCTACTCCCCCCCTTCGACGGTTCGACCTGCTCGACCACCGACCTCCACAGCTCCACTGCAGTAATCTGCTCCTTCTTCGACCATCAACCTCCACGGTTCCACCGCAGCGACCCCGAATAAGTCGGTCTCTCCTTCTCCATCTCTCCACCATCTGCCGCGTTCCGACTCCTGGTGAGTATTGTCCATTTTTATGTGATACCTAGATGGTCAGATCCAGTATTCTCAGTGGTCCTTTATGGGTTTTTGATTTGTGTGGATGTTTTATGGTTCGTGTTTGATTCATGGATTGTTGAGGGGCTCCTGTTTTACACAGGAACTGCATTTGATTCTCTTCTCTCTGTATCTATTCAGTTTGTTGGGCTGCATTGATTCAATAATTTCAATCATTGTTATTTTCATTGGCATTTGATGATATAAATGACAAAGAATATATTTATCTCTCTCTCTCAGTCGAAGTCCCTCCTTCGTTGTATATTTATATGAAATATATGTATGATTGTCTGATTTGTATATGGTTTTGGTATATAAGTTACATTGAATGGCATCATTCTTTAGAAGATCAAGTTAAAAAGCTATAAGCTTTCAACAGAGATGCTTGGAATCTTGGATTATGGTTGATATAGATATACCACATCTCATTTTGTTTATTACTAAACATAATTCAAACACTTGATCAAATCATTCATTTTTTAACATTTATTAATAAAAAATTACAGACAGTATATACTCCCCCGCATACCGCATGTACTCTGTGCAGTACCCCAACTGCACGTAAACCGTATATCGCATATCAGAACACTACTTATGATATTTGATCGATGGATTCGATTTGTTTTTGATGTGTTTTTGGTTTATTTTGGGGTTAGATTCTGATGATATGTTAGATTTATTTTTTGATGTCTGTGGGTTTTGAATGTCCCCCCAGCGAGTGACTGAAGTTGTTTATTTTGGGCTGATATGATCAGTTTTGTTTGTCAGTATTATTGTTTGATCAAAACAGATGGACTGTGTTGTGTTTCATGTTAATTTTGTGTTTGTCATTAGGTTTTTGGGACAATATGCACTTTTTTTTGGGTCGGTGGAATTGGAATCGTTCAATTCTTTTTTATGCTTGTCAGGTTGAACCCGGATTTTTCATTGAACACCCAAAATCGGGGTTTTTAAGATTTCCCCAAATTTGCCTCCAGACGGTTCCTTAAAAGAAAATCCTTGAGGGTGGTTTTGATTTTTACCTTTGATTCTACGAGTTTTGCGACGTGTGACATACGAACGACGGTGAAGGTTCTAACGGAGAGTTCATTTTTCTGACCCATGGCCAAGAAAGAAGGCCATGGGAAGTTTCTAATGAGCAATGGTAGTAACAGAAATCAGAATCTGACACTCCGAGAGGAAAACACCGGAAAGAAACGGGTGAGCATCAGCACGATCTTGAAGGTACAACACCTACAGAGGTTGGCCACGTGGGCCGGAGGCGAAGCCTCTGTGGCTCCGCTAGGTGCCCTTCTCGGCCACCACCTGGCATCAATTGCCGAGGCCGAGGGGGTTCCTCTTGACCAGTCCCTCTTCCCTTGCCAGAGGTATCACTGCATGAATGTATTCCTTGTCTAAGCATTGCATTTTTTCGAACAGTTTCCTGATTGGGCGTCGTGCAGGTGTGAGACAATCCTTCAACCAGGTTATAACTGCACCGTGCGTATCGAAAGAGGCGCACACAAGGCGAGGCGGCACAAAGGTTCTACAGTCCCAATGCAGAACAGTGTGGTTTATACATGCAAATTCTGTTCTCACAGGAACCTGAAAAGAGGCGGCACAAAAGGGTATGTAAAGGAGATATCAACTGCAAAGAAGAAGCTGGAAAAAGGCCCTCCAAGTGGATCAGAAAATTCCGAGAAGATGAAAGGAACAGGTCCTGATGTTATCTCATCTAAACCAGGAATTCAGTGCAGTCCAGCAACGCCGTTCAAGAAAATGTGTATCAGCTCTTCTTCAGAGAACAAGAAGCCTTGTAACAAGGTGGCTGTGAATAGTGGTGGTTGTGCGGATTCAGCACCGACCAATGGGCGCTCGAAGAAACGCAGGCGAAAATCGTGGAGTAGCCTGAAGGAGATTGTTGAGAGTAAGGAGCGGGAGGCATCAGGGAAATCAGGTGGGTTGGCAGTCCCATTTGCCTTGTGATGATATGGCATTCATTTTTTTTCTTTTTTTCTTTTTTATGATAATGATGATATCATTATTTTTGTTACCTTGGCAATCTGTCTTTTCAAACAGAATTGAAGCAAAAATCATAGATGCATATGCTTTCATTTATCATCATTCCAACGTGTTCTGGATTTTTTGTTTGAAGGCATATACTTATCCATTGAAGCCCTTCCCTTAACAAAAGTGAAATATATATGCATTTAAAAACCAAGCAATTTAGGGGGTTATATGCATTTAAAAACTTTTTTTATTTTTATTTTTTCTCCTCTGTTCCCAGCGTTAACAAAGAAATGATGATCGTTCACTACTGTCTGATCAAATCTTTTGAAAACCCCACCAACAGAACGGCTTAAACACATACAGAATCAGAGATTACATTCTTAGGGCTAGTGTGCAAACTCTAGGGAAAGGATTTCTCATTAAGAGAAATCCATATACATAATAAATTTTACTTAAGACATGTATAAATGATTACAAGAATTAGAGAATTTTAAATTAAGGAGAATAAGACTGAATGTTAAACTGAACCTTAATAACAAAATCAATTGTTGTTCAATTTAATTATCACACTGTAAAAATAGATTAATCAGATGCTTTTGAAATTACAGGAATATCAGCTTCATTTGGTGAATTGAGCAGAGCATGTCCGGTTGGAAAAAATTTGTTGTTATCGTCTCTCTTTTAGACTTGTTATGTTATAGATATAGTATTTCCGATATAGATTTTTTTTTTGAAAATAGGTTTGGAGAATATTTCTTAAGATTACTTTAATAATCACCCAGATCTCACATTTATATTATTCTCATTTATAAAAGAATTGATTCAAGCTTATGTATTGCGTATGTTTGGTGAGAATTATTGACTTCGAGTACATGCTCAATGTTGATGGAGGGGACTTATTTCATGATGACATGAAGAATCCCATTGATGTTGATTTGACGTTAATGATTTAAATTCAAGTAACCGACGTTTCATTTAAAGACCATTCGACGCCTAACAACACAACTTTTTTGTTTGTATGGAAAATAATGCGATGCATTGTAAAGCATTGTTTTAAATATTATAATATGTAATAATGTGGTGGAAATAGTATTTCCGATATAGGTTTTTTTTGTAAAAAAAAAAACATTTTGAGAATATTTCTTATGATTACTTCAATAATTGCCCACACCTCACATTTATACTATTCTCATTTATAAATGAATTGATTTAAACTTATGTATTGCATGTGTTTGGTGAGGATTATTGAATTCAAGTACGTGCCCCATATTGAATTAGGAGACTTATTTTTTGATCACGTGAAAAATCCCATTGACGTTAATTTGACATTAATGATTCAAATTCAAATATTGACGTTCCATTGTAAAGATCATGGGACGCCTGTTCCAAATATATGTTATTGCAACATGTTTTGAATTTTTTAGACATATATTTGTCTAATGAACTTTATACATTAACAAAAATGAAATATATATCCAATGAATTGAATGTATATTTTGCTGATGATATCATTACTTTCTTAAATTCTCGACCTTCGTCTCTGCAGAATTTGTCCATCATGCTTGGTGATCTAGTGGCCCAGGCTTCAGACAAATCCTCATTTAAGAGTATATAATGGATTACAGATATTCTGGGGTTTTCTGCCAGTCAGTTTCTTATTACATATCTTGGCCTTTCTCTACTCTCAGGTTATCAAAAACTTCATGTCAACCTTTTCTGGATAAAAGCAAACTAAGGTTGTCTGGATGGTCCAATAGGCTGCTTATCTTATGCTGCTATGCTAAAGCCTTTAAGAACTGTTCTTAATGGTATAATAGTATAGTTTTTGGTCTCATTTGATTTGGGGACAATGGATAGTTGTATTTTCTTCTGTCTTTTGGCTGCCCTACCATTGAGGATGGCAGAGTTATATTTTTGTTTTAATTCTGTACCTTTCTGGTCCATGCTGAATATTTGTGAAATACATAAGCCTCTCCAGTTTTAATGTGTGTGGCAACTTCTCGCAGATATATACAGTGTATATATGATTGGAGGAGATGGGGGAGACATGACTACACATGGGACTGCAAATAAAGACTGCACCCAAAAAAATGTTGGAGGGTGTTATTTCAGGAGTCAACAAAATTCAAACAATGAATAAAAAAACAGTAGTAATATTTCTTAGATCACATTCATTAATATTGATAGATGTGAGGTGTGGATGATTACTGAAGTAATCTTAAGAAATATTCTCAAAATATATTTTCAAAAAATAATTATTACACATTATATATATTTGAAATTATGTTTTACTGTGCATCATCACGTTCTTTTTGTATAAGCAAAAAAATTTTTTGTGAGACATCACATGGTCTTTACTATGAAACATCAGTACTTGAGTTTGAATCATTAACATCAAATCAACATCAATGAGATTCCTCACATTATCAAGAAATAAATTCCCTCTATTGAATTCAATAATCCTCACCAAACACATGCAGTACATAAACTTGAATCAATTCATTTATAAATGTGAATAGTATAAATGTGAGGTGTGGATGATTATTGAAGTAATTTAAGAAATATTCTCAAAAATATATATATATTTTAAAAAGAGCCTATACCAGAAATACTATTTCCATGCATCAGTTCTGGTTGAAATGACAAAAAAATTATTCTCCTTGCCAAGATCAAAAGAATAACATCATTATCATCATCAAAAAGAAGAGATTTGGATACAAAAAAGGAATGCCATATCATCACAAGGCAAATGGGATTGCCAACCCACCTAATTTCCCTGACGCCTGCTGCTCTTTCCTCTCAACAATCTCCTTCAGGCTACTCCATGATTTTCGCCTGCGTTTCTTCGAGCGCACATCGCCCGGTGCTGAATCTGCACAACCACCGATATTCACAGAACCCTTGTTCCAAGGCTTCTTGTTCTCTGAAGAAGAGCTGATACACATTTTCTTGAACGGGGTTGCTGGACTGCACTGAATTCCTGGTTTAGAAGAGATAACATCAATACCTGTTCCTCTCATCTTCTCAGAATTCTTTGATCCACTAGGAGGGCCTTTTTCCAGCTTCATCTTTGCAGTTGATATCTCCTTTACATACCCTTTCGTGCCACCTCTTTTCAGGTTCCTGTGAGAACAGAATTTGCATGTATAAACCACACTGTTCTGCATTGGGACTGTAGAACCTTTGTGCCGCCTCGCCTTGTGTGTGCCTCTTTCGATACGCACGGTGCAGTTATAACCTGGTTGAAGGATGGTCTCACACCTGCACGACGCCCAATCAGGAAACTGTTCGAAAGAATGCAATGCTTAGACAAGGAATACATTCATGCAGTGATACCTCTGGCAAGGGAAGAGGGACTGGTCAAGAGGAACCCCCTCGGCCTCGGCAACAGAGGCCAGGCGGTGGCCAAGTAGGGCTCCCAACGGAGCCACCAAGGCCTCCCCTCCAACCCACGTGGCCAATCTCTGTAGGTGTTGTACCTTCAAGATCGTGCTGACGCTCACCCGTTTCTTTCCGGTGTTTTCCTCTCGGAGCGTCAGATTCTGATTTCTGTTACTACTGTTGCTCATTAAAGACTTCCGGTGGCCTTCTTTCTTGGCCATTGATCAGAAAAATAAACTCTCAGTCAGAACATTCACCGTCATTCGTCTGCCACCCGTATTCGAAGGTGAAAAATCAAAGCCCTCCTCCAGGGTTTTCTTTCAAGGGACCGTTTGGAGGCGAAATTGGGAAAATCCTAAAAATTCTGAATTTGGGTGTTCAATGAAAAGTCCGGGTCAACCTGACAAGCATAAAAAAGTGTTATTACTCGCAATATTATTTGCAATCATACTTTTAATATATTTTAATATTTTTCAAAAAGTATATTTTTATAAATTAATGAACTAAACACCCCCATCTTGCATGTACTTTATGTATACTTTATCCAATGAAATATATAATTCACTAGATAACAGGACTATAACTTGGGGCTGTGTATAAAGGTTGTTCGTCATAGCTTTAATTTAAAAAAACTGCTCCAGATGTGGTACTTCGGTTTGTAAAAGTGAAAGAAACAAATTGACAAAACAAGATAAACAATTTTCTTTATAATAAACAAAAACAACATCTTTACCACAAATAAGCAACAGAGCCAGTCATTGAATATACAACAAAGAAAGGGCGATGATATACTTAGTCAATCCTATGGATCTTATCGAGTATATACTTGATCAGGGAAAATACAAAAAAAGGCATGCATTCAATTCATTCAAGTATGAACTTCATTTTTTTAAAAGATATATATTGCATGAGGCATGTATATACCTTCTAAAAAAGGCATGTATATCATCAAGTATATCGATTTTACGTTATAAAATTGTGGTAGCTGAGAGTCTACCTTTTATTTTTTAAAAAAAGTATTTCATTAGACATGTATATACCTTGAAAATATTTAAAAACAGATTAATACTGCAGGACTGACTGTCCCTAACATTTTTCATTAAGTAAATGCTCATAGCATAACTGCTGCAATGGCAGATAAATGTACTCAGAAGGGTGACTCCCAGTACAAACCCGCATATATTCTACATAAATTCCACACAGAAATCAATATGTGATTGAGCAATAAGACTGAAAATGCTACAGACAACCTCTAAAATTATAAATATTTATTAGATTGTGAATAAAATTAATAGATTCTAATATACCAAAACACCATTCCTCACACATGGCAAATCAACAAAAGAATTCAACAATTCCAATATCATCAACCCAAACAAAAGCGCTTATTGTCCCAAAAACCTAATGACAAACACAAAATAACGTGAAACACAACATGGTCCATCTGTTTCGATCAGACAATAACACTAATAGACCAAACCGATCATATCAGCCCAATAATCCATTTCGGTTGCTAGCCAACAAAAGGAAGGGGGGGGGGGGGGGGGGGGGGGGGCAACCTTCAAACACACAGACATCAAAAAATAAATCCCATATATCATCAGAATCTAGCCCCAAGTAGACGAAAAACACATCAAACACAATCGAATCCATCGATCGAAATCATAATCAAACTAAAACAAGTGACAGAGGGCGAGAGAGATACAGAACACCTAAAATGTCTTTGACTGCAGGGAGACCCTAGTATCCAACCGAATTCAATCGAGATGCTGAGATGCTGAAAAGTAAAACAAGATACTTAGATAAAACAAAGAAAAAGCGAATCAGAAGGGGATCCAAAAGTTACAGTTCTCGATCAATATGAAACTCTAATTCTTGCTTTTGGCATCTTCGACGAGAGAGAAAAGTGTGGCACCGAGTTTTTCTTTTCTTTTCTTTTCTTCTTTTGTTTCATTAGGGATGGAAGAGATGGCCATGCCAATGTTAACTTGCACACAATTAGATTTTTTTATATAAAGAATTGAATTTATTAATTAGAGAACAAAAAATAAAACAACAGTTCTATCCTATATTAATTAAAGAACTTAAATAAAACAACAGATCTAAAATTTATAGGGAAATCCATACACTGATACATCGTCAAACTTTTTTTTTTTTTGAAGTAAATGGTAGGCCGACACCCTTGAGAAATCCCAAAGGGAAAAACATAAGGGAAAACACAAATCAAAACAAGAAAAATGATCTCCTAAAAATGGGGACCGACCCATAAATGAAGCAAAATCAGGAACTACTCCTGAATAATAAGAAGCATGATATCTCATCAAACTTTTCCATAAGCTCTATTTTCATTGACAAGAATATGATACCAAGTCTATCCAATCAAAGGCATATGCAGTCCCATTACATTAAATTTAACGGTCTTATCAACAAAAAATATAATGGCAATATTTTCAGAGAAAGATAGGATGTAATATGATTCAATCTCAAGCTCCTTTCCCAATAGCAATTTGATCCAGCCACATTTATAAAAGGTTACCCTCCTAAGCCAAGTACACAATATTATCACAGTCACATTTGATGTGTTGAAAGTAACCATGAACTTGTGATTATTTTGTTCCCTTCTGTGTCAGCAAAAGATATACTCAACTCAGGACACACATTTCGGCTTCTTACACAAACCTAGCTTTTGCAGACAAGTAAATTCAATTTAGTTCAGGATGTGCTTTCTTCCACAGTTCCGCTATAGAATAAATCAGATGGATGGATTCAGCATCAAATCAAATTCAGATTCTCCTTCAATGACACCCACAAAAAAAATAGATTTGGTTTACAATATACTTAATTTTTGAAAACAACAAAAGGGGCTCATTTTCCCCTCCCACTACACTGTC
This sequence comes from Acorus gramineus, assembly GCA_030737835.1. Classification (NCBI taxonomy): domain Eukaryota; kingdom Viridiplantae; phylum Streptophyta; class Magnoliopsida; order Acorales; family Acoraceae; genus Acorus; species Acorus gramineus. Next base: position 12,447,940 of record CM060857.1, read on the forward strand.
AAAATGAATTCATTAACCCACAGAAAACTTTGACCCATCCCCACTTTCTGGACAGGAATCACAGAACTATGGGCATTGGCTGTACAACAAAAACTTGCACATCTCCAATCTATACAAGAGAACCTCCACATCCTCCAAATTTCTCATTAGACATGTAGCTTCTTTTTTTTTTCCCAGAGCAAAAGATCAGTCATGGATCCACTGCCTTATCTCCCCCATCAATAAATTCACGTATCTATATAATCAACAATTCCAAACAATTTTTTTATTAGGTGCCATAAATTGAGAGCCGCAGCTTACCCAACAGAATTACAGAATTTATACACCCCTCCTCTTCTACATCGAATTCTTTTACATGCAAAGTTGGACCAACTATCCCTAAAAAAACCAACTTTATGAATCACAAGCTTCAAAATTCCACCACTTCATCTCCCCATCAATAAATTCAAGCATCTCCACAACCAACAATTCCAAACTAAATTTTCTGGCAGGCGCCATAGATTGAGAGCACAACATATCTAACCAAATTACAAATCGGCACTTCCCCTAATCCCCCTTCAAAATCATATTTTTGTCATTAAAACTCTCACATTTCTCGTATTATATCAAAATTTCACATCCTTAACAGTCCAAGATGGACCAAATATCCCTAAAACATCCAACTTTCTGAATCACTACCTTCAAAATTCGATTCAATAACAATGAAAACCTTGTGGGTCATCTCTCTCTGCAGTCGCTCAAATCGATTTCAACTAAAAAAACAATGCAATAATAGAGAAATCATGAAACCTAACAACACAAGCAACACTAGACCAAATGAAGAAAAAAAAACCCCTAAATTTTCAAAGCGGGGTTACCGTTGGGAGGTCGATCGTGGTTCCGATCGAAAAATTGCGAGATCCCCTTCCTCTTCAGCAAACGATCCCCCAAAAATCGGAGCTTTATTCATCTGAAGAGATCAGACGATGCAAAAATCGTTCTAAAAAACTATTCCACCTAGCGCCTCACCGTCACGGCTCGATGGCGGCTATGTTTGATTGGTCTTTACAGTTAGGGTTTTATTAAAACCCGAAAGGGATGAACTCCGAAGCTGCCTATGCTTTTGATTAATTAATATATATAAATATAAGAGTGCCTCTAATTACACCTCTCGTTTTTAGGTGCACACTCTTATTAATCGGGTTGTGTTAAAAATATTCATTTGTATTCGGATCTTATGTATACCCCTTCTGTAAAGCATTCGACACTACGTCCATCGAGTAATTGTGAAAAAGCGGATATTTCTTTTGTCGAAGTGGACACATAACTTATCTCATAGCCCTTTTGAACCTGATCGACACTACGATTTGTCGTGAGTTTGTATCAACGTCGACATCCCTTGTGTCGAATGGGTCACAGAACTCACCCTGTAGCCACTATAAATTTCGTCGACACTGTGTTTGTCGTTGAATGTTATTACTGTCAATGGTGGTGTTGTCGAAGAACCAATCAGTAAACTTGATGGTCATTTTCTGGGTGTGTTGACGGGTTAGATATATATGGCGACAGTATAAGTGTCGGTACTAATAAACTAATATTATTCTTCATTTTTTCCAATGATTCAAACATTGAAACAGTCGAACATATATTCAAAGAGCTGAATATTGAAATTTTATAAAGTCACTTTCAAGCATTAACCCAAACATTCAAACATTAAATATTAACCCAAACATACAATACTATTAAAACATTCAAACATTGAAATAGCTTATAAACCCAATCGGCGTGAATGTCGATGAAGAAAGAGACGGACGGTGTGAGGGGACGAGCAACACCAAGTAACAAACGAAGAGAGACGGGTGGCGTGGATGTCGGTGAAGGATGGCGGTGAATGTGGATGACGATGGCGCATGAGTAGACGGGCGACACCGAGCGAGGGTCACCGAGAGAGCTGTCGGCCAAGAGGGGGATGGATTGAGAGGAAGGGAGAGAGAAGGAGCTAGGGATTTTTTTTTAGGTTTCAAAGGGATTGGTTGGAGGGGGGTGTATTGAAAACCATATGTTCTTTTAAGTAGTGGGGTGTTTAAAGAATGTTTGTGATTTGGGTTGGGTGTGAAAAGAATGGGGTGTGCACTAGAAAACGAGGGGTGCAATTAGAGGCACCTATATATATGGATTCATGAATCTGATTTTGTGGTTCCATCAATTCAACGGTCCTCATTAGTGGATTTTGAGTGTTTATTTTGATATTGCCACTTACGTGGTTGCGCGTTTGAGTTATCTCATTTAATCAGATATATACTGTTCTAATAAAAAAATGTAAAATAAATAAATAAATATATTTTTAATAATTATAAAAAATATTTAATTACCTCCCTAGATATTTATGGAAGTCTCCCCACCCCCACCCCCAAAAAAAAGTCTCTAGGTTAGATGGCCCACTGGTGGACTGTGAGCTTGGGTGCTACCTAGCAGGCCAACTCGATCCATGCTCGCTGGTCAGAAAAGCCAACAAGACTAGGCTCAATTGACCAACTTGGATTGTGCCCGCTGGCTAGAAAAATCCATAGACCTAGTCTCGGGTCGGACTTGAGATGAGAGAGAGAGAGAGAGAGAGAGAGAGAGAGGCCATTGAACGATGAACAGAGGAGGATGTGGACGCCAATGCGCTGCGGCTAAAGAGAGGGCATGGGGAGGGGGAAGAGAGTTGGGGGGGGGGGGGGGTTGTGGTGATGGTGGTAGTGGTGGTATGCGACGACGATGACAATGGTGGTGGTGCATAGGGAGGGCATGGTTGGAGGTGGGCACAACACAAGAGAGGCAGACGGTAAAGAGAATGGTATACCATCAGATCTAATCAAACCTCAGATCAAAAACACAATAAAAGAAGAGAAGTAGATATAGATCGAGAGAGAGACCTTTCAATGTAACCGTTCTTCCTTATGGTCCCCGCGGCGAGGTGGTTCAGCGAAGGTGGCGTGACTCCGAAGTGTACTCTCCGAAGTCCGATCGGTGTTCCTGCGTGACTTCGCCCAACGAGCCGCTGAATCGGCGATTGCGAGCGTACTCCCCCAAATCGCCACAGGTTGTCTGGAGAGGGAGAACCCCCAAAATGTTTTCTTTTGTTCAGGGAGAGAGAAACCCTAAAACCCAGGTGTGTTTTGGGTATGTTCATTCAAGCATCATATGCTTGTTTGGGGACACAGGAGAATATGATGATTTTTGTTTGGTTTCTTGGTCTTTTGCTTTTATAATTACAATAGATTTGGACAAATAATTGACTACTCTGAGTATAAATTTGAGACTTTTTAATTTTTATCTTTGTTTTATGACATAATTTTTGAAACTTATCAAAGCTAAACAAATGCTTCTTCTTCTTTTTTTTTTTTTTTTTTTTTTCAGAATTAAGCTTATTTTTCCCTTGTTCACCTTTATTATTCGCGAAACAAGCATGGGTTAAGAGTTTATTTGATTTGGACTTTAGGTTTGAATTTTTATAAATTTGGGTTAGATATTGTTTATATTTGCTCCTAATATATATATATATATATATATAAAAGGATTATTAGGCTAAAATATAAATTTTTTTTATTAAAGCATATTACAATTCGAGGTATCGTAATGTAATTAATGCTCTTGAATTTTATCTGTATAAAAAAAAATTAATCTTGTCATATGAATAATCATTTTATTTTTTAGTGGAATTCAATATAACATGTGCATTTTTTTTAAAATAATAATTTTATCCCTAACTAAATGTATGGTATATAAAAAAATGATATTTAATTCACTTAGACGGTGGAGATACGGTGTTTTGGGGTTGGACGGTGCATTGAATGTACGACTGTGATGATGATCACTTGTTTGAAATAGTGGTGTGCCTTGGTTAAGTGTTTGGTTTGGGCTTTGGATTTGGCATTTTATATATTTGTGCTAGATATTGTTTGTGCTTCCTCCTAATATATACACATTATATATATAAGCGATAACTAAAAATCTAATTGACATTGAACTCAATAAAGACAAGAACAAGCGAATTGTATATAATGTCAAAATGAATATACTCAAATTTGATATCAACGAACCTCAATCAATTACATAATGTCCTCTGGAAAAGAGTTCATCAAGCACATGCATCATCCAAATTCAAATGTCTTTCAGAATATTTAATTATGATAAACACAATTAATATAATAAATCATCTAATTCGATGATGGACTAGTGTAAAAAATAAAGTATATATCTAGATTGAATATACTAATTTTTATCTATTTTTTCTATTTATACATATCTGAATAAATAGAAAAATATATATGAAAAGGGACCTCGCTCTTTGTCCAGTATAATAAATAATATTTTAATTTTATTATATATGTTTTGAACCAAATTATAGAAAGTATTTATACTCAAAAGATCTCAGTCTGATAATGATACATTGTAGATCATATTTTTATTTTGTAACAAATTAAATTTTTTGAAAATCCCTAAAACTTTTGTAACGAAATTTATTTCGCAGCAAAAAGTCAAGCATTTCGCAGCTAAAAGTCAGGTCTTTCTTTCGCAGAGAAAGGTTACACTATTAGCTACGAAACAATTTTTCGCAGGTAAAAGTCTCCTTTAGCTACGAAATTACATTTCGTAGCTAACAGTTCGTAGCTAATAATCACATTGGTTGTAGTGGTAGAAATGAGTGGGGTGGGGTTAGAAGTGTGTGTGTGTGTGTGTGTGTGTGGGTCGGATTAGATATTACAAAAAATGGATGGACAACAATGGCGTGGAATCAGGGTAAGACTACTTGTGCTTTGCATAATGTAAATTAGTAATTATAAAATGTTTGAAAAACACTGTGACTACTCTTCTATCAGGTATCTCATAATAGAAAGTAAAAATCATAAACTAATTAATAAACAATCAATATAAGGGTTTCAGGTCAATCCATGTCCATGGGAGCAGGTTGAGGCATATCTGGACCCGACTTGAATTTTAAAACAAATCAATTGGATCTGAGTCCATGTTCTAGAATTTTTATACTTCTTATCAGGCTATCACGAACTGATTCATCTTATTCATTTTGATTAAAATTTATTTTAAATGAAATTTCCAAAAATGAATTATTATCCTTTTTTTTTACTTGAAGCTTACTTTTTTATATTTTTTGGGTAGTTATTAATATCCAGACCTAAAAGCTAAGAGAAAAAAAAAACCAATTTGGAATCAATTATTTATAAAACTAATTTTCCAGAAGTAGAGTCCAATAATTAGACCTAACCACCACTTTTGGTATCAACATCGCTTTCATACCATTTTGCGCTCAACGCGTAAGACAATAAATCCAAGATCAAACAAGAATAAGACAATATACAAGAAACACAAGTTATTTATAATAATAAAGGTAATTTATAGTCTAATAAGTACAAGTTACTCACAAAATTTCCACGGAGTTTCTTTAATTATCTGCTCCTTTGGGATCTATTTACATGGGGACATTTATATAAGATTATCTCAAGAAAATCAAACAACCTTTTTGACAAAATATTACCAATAATCTTTATCAACAACAATTTATAAGACCTTAATTATAAGAGATCAACTTTATTTAAATATGAAATCTTAACTAATCTAAAATCACCATAACATCACTTCATTTGCCATCCAATGTAAAGCATATCATATCCAAGACACAATTCCAATGAATTTGATACCATCACACAATCACACTAATAAATTGAACTTGTAAACAAACACCAACACCATCAATATGAAAGAGAGACTATACCTAATTCAAATCCTAATAAATTTATGATTCAATTCTTAAGATAAAATCTACTGTTATGAATAGTTAGTTAAAATGAATAACTAATTTATTTAAATTAGATATTGATAAGGATGTAACCACGTATATGCTGTAAATTGAAAGCGTGTGGGGGGCATGTTGATCAATTGATTGTGAAATGAATCAATAAGGACTCGCAACAACTTTATCCAATCAGAGAGCGATGCACAAATAATTTTATTTTATAATCATGCATGACAACCATTCAAATTTTCTTTTCCTAGCTAGAAATTAAAGGCACCCGCGTGAAACTTGTGAATTAATTTTCATTGATTGCTTAAGAACCGACAATTTTGATTTTGACAATTTTGTGATTCCCATGCTCATGTCTATTTGTCTTTGCATGTAAGTTATTCTATACAAGTCAAATTTATCTGTTGAGGAAACGGATTTGATCATAGTTTACTTTTATTACTACAGATAAGGTTGTATATAATGAAATCAATTTAGAAACTACTTCCTTTCTTCATTTGTCACCCTAAATATATAAAATAACAATTTTTAAAGATACATGAAATGAATGATATTGATCATGCCACATCATCATTTTTTTTTATATTGATATAAAAGTGAAACAAATAATATATATCTATATTTATGCATGTGTATATATATAAATTGGATATTATCATTTCCATATATATCCAACCAATCTACATCTTGTCAAAATATCCTTAAAAATTGTTTAAATTGTGCACTTTTTTAATCCATTTGAGGGTATTGATGATTTTGGAGTTTTAAATGGGAAATTTTGATATATATGTAAAGAAAAACTTTTTTTTAGTTATAACATATTCTTTCATTTGTAACTTTATAACAAATTTTACTAATAATCTATTTAATAATTTTAATATTTTCTTTATATAATTTACATAAATAAGATTAGATGTTTTATGCATAAAAATGGTTCTTTAAACAAAGAGGGTGTTGGTTCATGGAAACTGTTTCAAATTTTTTTTATTTACACACACATCTTGCATCTTGCGTAGATAAAAACTATTTTAACTAATCAAAATTGATGGTAGAGGATTGCATACACTACATATTGTGGATTATTATATTGAGTTGACCCACATGTGAATTTTAACACTTACCAAATCCATGGATATTCCATTCCAGTTGTATAACAAGGAAAACATCGGTATAGATATTCATTTTTTTTAGTCACTTTTGGTGTACATTTTTTTTTAGAAGTCTGAATATATTTGAATGAATTGAATACATGCATGCATATACTTTTATACACCTTTTTTTCCTAATCGGGTATATATTTTGATTGCCCAACTTAATTATATATTATATATATTTCATTAGATGGATTTCATACCTCGACTAGGATTATATACGAACATTGATTGATGCATGCATAATAAATTCTAAAGCTTCACATGAAACACTCATAAAAAATTAACTTTTACTCTCTTACTTTGAAACAGATACGCTTCACCCAGAAGATGTCAGATTGAAAATTCCGTTTTAATTTATATCCAGTGGTCCATATAAAAGATAAGCACGGCTAGCTAGGGCATGATACATAGATATGCTTTATTTCTTCCATACAAGTACATATATCAACAAATTAAATCACATCTACCCTACAATGTCTCTAGAATGAGTGGCATCCCACGAGAAGGTCTCATAGTGAGCATGACAACAGGAGAGTGTTCATAGCTTGGAGAGAGGGACAAGGAGAACCTTTTGAGTATGAGGGACACCACAACCTTGTACTCCAACACTGAGAGGTTCTTTCCCACACAAACCCTACCCCCGTATCCAAACGGAACGTACCCCATCCGGTGCGTGCAACCCCCATAGGGGCTGTCCTTGAACCTCTCCGGCCTGAACTCGTCCACATCGTCCCCCCAAAGGGATCGATCGTGGTGCATCCCGACCGCGTCGATCCATATGTTCGTCCCATGGGGGATGATAGTCTTGTCTCCAACCCTTATGTCCTCCCTTGCCTGTCTTAACAGGTTTGGAGCTGATGGGTATAGCCTTAGGACCTCATCCATCACCCATGTCATCTATGAATAAGATAAAGAAAAATTAAAAATTTGGTTCATGATGAACTTAGGATGAAAATTATCCAATTTAAAAATAGTATTTGATTTGAAACATCTTTTATTTAAGATTAGTCTATGTTATGCTATGATAACAGCAAAATGCAGGACAGTGATTCATACCATAACTATGAGAGGTTATTATTATTGTTGTTATTTTGGTTGAGAGGCTCACAAGGTGCAGATAAAGGACATGGACCCAAGACCTATAACACAATTTTTTATTTTTCCACATTCCATATAAATGTAAGCAATGACTGATCTTAGGACCTCCCTTGATTAAGAGAGGGGTGTCTTCACCACTTTGTCAAACGATGGTTTAAAATGTAACAGAAAATTACCGTAAAGAAACAAATGATAACGTAATAAAAAATTTCATGTGCATGACATACACAAACAAATTAACTTATGATCGGTATATCACCCAATTTATGTGTCTTGACAATATTTATTTATGTGTCATGCACAGACCAACTTGCATCGCACGAGTTACATAATTACAATGGGTGTGAATTAAAATATTAACGTTATTTAACTATATATATATATTTTAATTACATGTTTGAATGCCAACATAAAAAATCCGTCTTATTATATACCTTAAACCAGGGGCTATATGCATGTATATAGGTGGCCACCGGGACCCTGTCTCTTCATCACTATCCCAAAAGTTATGCTAATTATTCAGAAAAAAACAATATGAATGGATTTTTGTTTAGTTTTCTCTTTTCAAAAATGATGTATGACTTTTAATATAGAAAAAATTAAAATTCAAAAAAATGATATATTCTATAACCAATGATTATCTGAAGGATAAAAATGTGACTTTAGACAAATGAAAAACGATCCTGCTACAATTCAAATTATTGTGGGCCATTGAAAAGTGCGGTGAATTGGTCTCATTCTGAAACTCCATATATTAAAAAAAAATTCAATAACCATTTTTTTCCATCTTTTTTGTAGTCGAGAACACAGACCATATGTATTTTTATTTTTTAAAAAAAAATAAACATTATCAAACAGTATATATATTTTGATAAAATGTGTATAACATTCCATTTTGAATTAAATAAATCTATTTTTTAATAAACATAAAAAATAGTGTAAAAATGCATATAAGACTGTAATTTGAACAGTAAAAAAAAGATTGAGTGTAAGATTACCTTGGTGAGTTTTCTCACCGCGACCGAGTCGATATCCCCCCCTCCGGTGGCCTCCGCGACCTCCTCCCTCAGCTGGCGCTGCCACTCGGGGTGCAACGCGAGGAGGAACATCGTCCAAGTGATGGCCAACGCGGTCGTCTCGTGTCCCGCGAAGAAGAACGTCTTGCACTCGTCCACCAGCTCCCGCGCCGTCAGTCCCTTCCCGCTCCGCATCAACAGCCCCAACAAATCGATCCGGTCTTCTCCTTCTCCCTCTCCTCCATTCGATTTTCTCCGCCGCGACTCAATCACGGAGAGGAGGAGGCGGTCGATCTCCTCCCCGAGCCTCCGACACTCCGCGGTCCGCCTCGCCTGCACGTACTCCCCGAAGGGGACCCCCGCGAGGCGGTTCGGGGAGAAGAGCGCGACTTGCAACGCCTTGAACTTGTCGAACGCGGCCTTGCCTGCACTGTCGTCAACACCGAAGCTCGCCATCGCGATGATGTCCGCGGCGTTGCGCACGATGTAGGGCTCAACGTCGGTCTCGTGGGTGCCGGTGGCGGAGGCCCGCGCGGTCCACTCGGCTAGCATGGTGGTGGTGATCTCCACCATGCTACTTATCATGGCCTATGTACATGAAATGACAGGAAAATTTATGGTGTGTGATAGTTTTGATGGCATAAAATATAAATGTATAATTCTACGGTTTGGTTGGTCCTATGTGGGTCAAATGGATTAGGTTGAAGGCTAGTTGGACAATTTGATTGTTCAATGTATTCGTAACTGTCATATCTTATCACATCAAGATAGATATATCAATACTTATAGTGATTGAGATATTTTATCATTAAATTTTTTCTTTAAATGATAATTACACATAATGACTTTTAATATATATATTATTTTGAAATGTTAAAATTAGATGATCCTTAAACACGTTGGACAATCAAATTGTATAACTAGTATTGGACCTAATATGATCCCAACATCTCTAACATTAGTAGTGGTCGTGCTATTGGATGGAAAGGACTTTTTAGCTTAGTTGATGCGTTTGTACTGAAAGAAATAATAATAGGGTTAGAAAGGCTTACATTCAAGTTGGTCATGGAAAATAGAGGGGTGATGGTGTGGCGGTTGCCGACCCATCGATCGCCCTCCACCATGACCAACCCATCGCCGAACATCGGCTGCCTGTCACGCCTGAACACGGTCGGCTTTCCCCAGTTCTTCGTCACGACGACTGAGGATATCGCTTTTAGGTACTCGGGATCAGCAATATATAGAAATGGTTCAGTCCCTAGCCAATATATGAACACTTTCCCTACAAATATTAAGTTATTGCATGTTGTGTGAAATACGATAACAATATATGAAGATAATTAAACGATATAAAAATACATGCAAAAACTTTTAAACTTCAATGTTGAGTTTTAAATAAAACAAGAATGTGATAAATCATCAATGCGAAACGGATGCATGAATCTTAAAAGTTCTAAACTAACTCATAGTTTGATAAACAAAAAAATTATTATGTAGGTAAAGTTCAGGGTACTTAGTGTCACGTTGCTTTATTGACACTAACTTACCATATAATTTCCTCCATTGAGCGAAATGAGGAAAGACCATGGAGTGTATATCATGTGAAACCTCCAAAGGATCCTCAGAAGGATCTCTCTTTATATTCTCCTTCTTGGCCATGTCAAGGATGTTCCCAAGGGGAAAGCGCGGTGGCGGCCCGGTGAATCCGTTCCTCCGCAACCTCCGAAGGACTAAAGTCGGCGAAACCACGAAAACAAATGCCACGTAGGATGCAAGGAGGAGGAGGAGGAGGAGGAGGAGGAGAGAAGCAATTGCCATGTTGAAAAACTATATCAATTTAATGTGTAGATATGCTTGACAGATGAGCTTATTTTTTTGCTTGGTTAACAGAAGATCTTCATATTTATAGGGAAAATGGTACACTCGGTCACCGTATGTAGGCCCAATTGTCGTTTGGATACCAAACAAATAACGCCAACCAGGCCCAGTTGTCGTTTAGATATCTGAACAGAATCCAAGTTTTTTTTTTTTTTTTTTGTTCTGTTTTGTTAAGGATTCGTTTGGGTCAGTGTTTCCGTAGCGTTCGCTTTCGCAGACACTAGCCGACGCAAACTCCCGACCAAACAAAAAATACGGCGTTTGCATTTTACACATACGTTCAAGATCAATGCCTTTTTTTCATCGAAATCACTTACAGATAAATACAACGTTTTTGCGTCACGGGATAGTTTTGGCCGTCGCAATAGTGCAGAGCGCATATCCAAACGGACCCTAACTCTTTTAGATTGGTTAGACTTCCATTTCCCCCTTGTCAAGTAAAAAAATCACATGGTATTCGTTTTTCCCTATTGGAAATAGGAATTAATATTCCAACTCAATTAAAAGGTGTGACAATTATTTCTAAAGTGAAATTTTTGTTAAAAAAATAAATGTGGGAAAAATTAGAGTACTGATTAAAAATTGATAGGATAGTTTGTCATCGTGTAAGCACTATGATTAAAATAGTGTCTCTAATTTTGTTCTTATAATTGGAACAACGAACATGACTTTAATGTTTTCTTTTAATAAGCAGTGCGTAGGACTGGATTCAAGGAACCATTGTTGTAAATTCTATTATTCACTATTGAACTATGATCCGGGTCAACAAGACTATTTTACAGTCTTAAACTCAACTATTGAGAGTAGAACATGTCCTGCAGGACATCCTTGGAATGATACAGAGAAGATTCGTATGACTCATATGTAAAGATGACATGCATAAATCGAGAAATAGTTTAAATTTATCAAGTGAAAAAAAAACTCTTGAGAGCAGTTACTATCTGTTTGCAAAAATTTAATATCAAATATTGGAACTCGTGCATTCATTCTTCTCCAATATCCTGCTATGATCGATGAAATCTTTTTTTTCAAATATATAATCATCAATGAGATTTTAGTTTAGGCATTATATAAGATCTTATATTAAGTAGCATTTGAAAAAAATAATTATTTCAATTAATTAAAATCATTTTTAAATGACCATCAGAAGACATGTTTTTGTTAGATTTCTAAAAATTATTTATCATAACTTATTGTTATAACTAGAGAATGAAAATAATGGGAATCCTTGTATTGCACTCCCCTTTATATACAAGTACATATAGGATTACACGTGTAATGCACTATAACATAACACATATAATCCAACACTTATAATTACGTATAAAAGTAGTTGTTTTTTCCTTTATTCAAAGATTGTGGACCTACAGCGTTTGAAAATATTTTGCGATTAAGTTTGATTCTTATATATATATAAAAAACTCATTTGAGTATGGAAAATATTAGTATGCTATTTTTTACATTGAGAGGGGAAATGGATACTTTCGTTTTTGTTTATTTTTTATTGACTACTTCATACATTCTCATTTAGATCTTCAAATGAATGAATTTATCTCATTTGATGAATTTTAGCTCATTTAGTTAATCAAAACATAAAATAAATACAAAAAAACAAACAGACAACCTAAACCTGAGAGAGCGTGTGCTCACTAGTTCCCTAAAATAGACAATTGGAAAGGGGTTAAAGTTTTGATAATAAGTTATCCCATTTTTTTAAGATAAAAATATATCAATTTTGTAGTTAATTACATTTGTCAAATTTAAGACAAAAAAAGTGACAATAAACACTGTTCCAGACTCCAGTCTTTTAAGTGGAAAAAAAATTCTCATTGTCATTATATTGCATAATTAAAATACCTGTCTATAATTTATCCCGATTATTTTTTATACCACACGAGATAAATTATACTCCCTCACTTATCCTTGGATTTTAACGTAGCGTGAAACGATAGAAAAGATTCAATCAACGTTGAGATCATTAAACAAAACTGATCACAATTCTTAAAAGAGAAGAAATTCAAATTTTTATTAATAAAAAACTAATATGTCCTAGGTTACAAGTCTCTATTTTATACTAATAACAGAAAATTTAAGAAATACTAAAAATAGTAAAAATTAAAGTTTGTTAGAATATCTCCAACCCAAGCTTTCAAATATGGAGGGTCAACCCTTCATATTTGGAGGAAATTCATTTTTGAAGGGTGTTGTACTCCAACCACTACCCTTCATTTTTTTTTTGTCATTTTTTAAATTATATAGTGTTATATGAAAATTTATTAATAAATATTATTATTATTAATCCATTTATACAAAAAATTATACCATTGAAAAGATCTCATTAAGACTTTTAAAATGAGTCTAATATTAAATAGTTTTGAGATTATTTTTAAATTATTAATTTTTTAATTAAGTAAATAAAATAATTCTTGAATAATCAAACGTATGAGGAATTATTTAAAATTAATTTTAAAATAATTTAATATTAGTCTTATTTTGAAGGTCTCAATGAAATCTTTCCAATTATATATTTATAGTACATTTATTAAAAATTGATTAGTGGATCCAAATATACATTAGATTAAAGTAATTAGTGTATAAAGTAAAAAGTAAAAAATAGGATTTGGAGATCAAATCCAAATCTCCAAATATGGAAAGTCAAATCCAAATCTCCAAATTTGAAGGTGGATATGGAGTGTGGTTAGAGCACATCACCTTCCAAATTTGAAGATATGGAGAGTAATTGAAAATGCTCTTATAACTGAATCTACAAGATCTTAGATGATGCTTAAAACTAATAGAAGTAAATTTTGATTTGTTATAATACGGATATCACAAATTTAAAAATTATTAAAAATAGTAAATTTACTAATTCAAGAGCTTTATAAATAAAAATAATAAAAAAAAAAGCGCGTGCGATGGTGGAGAAGATGTCACGGGCGATGCAGTCGGCATGTCTGAAAAGCCCGATATCAATGGCCGCAAAGTCGGTCAGCCAAAACGATGTCCTCACATCGACACTGTATTATTATAACTTTTATATGCACATAATTCACGTGTTTATCTTCCGATTTCGTTATCTGGGTGGAAAATGATATTATAATGAAAGATTTAACCTCTAGCTCTTTCCGGCCACAAATGTATACGCACTCTTTTTTATTCTTTTTTAACATAGTAGATGTATTTTTATAAAAAAATAAATTAAATATATAAATATATCTTGTCACAATGAGCATAAAGTGGTTAATGAGGTATATAGAGTTATAAAATGAATTGAGTGTAACAATACTCAAAATGATCATATGACCATTGACTCAAATCCGATATGTTTGCGACTCATAAACTATTTTTTAAAACTTTTTATTTGAAATATATTACTTAACAAGTGAATTAAGTACATACGTACTCATATGGATCGAATGCATATATATGTTTATGTATTTTTCATAATGTAATATATAATGAGACAGTATATTATTATTATTGTGTTATTGAACGACTTCATATATTGTGTTAAAGACGTGATGACTGCAAAGAGGGGCCCTACCTAAAAATGTTCTAAAAAATGCTAGGCACTAGTCGGGTAGTTGAAGGGAGATTAGGGATTAATCGGCTAGGTGGAGATTAATCAGGGATTAATTGGTTAGTACAAAATAATACATACATGTAGTGTTCCTATATGCGGTGTGCGGTTTTCGTGCAGTAGAATACATACACACAAGTATACAGAGAAAAGAAGTAGAGATAGATTTCTTATTCTTCACTTGTTGGTTATGGATTACATTGCAAACCCCTCAATTTATAGGGTTCATGGAGGAATCTTAAATGTTGGAAACTACAAGTAATAAGAGGTGGGGGTACATAATGGAGTGTTAAAGATCTATATATGTGCGTGTGTTTTAACCAAATAGAATACATACACACAAGGATGCACCAGAGAAGACAGATTTCTTATTCTTCACTTGTTGGTTATACATTGCAAACCCCTCAATTTATAGGGTTCATGGAGGAATCTTAAATGTTGAAAATTACAAGTAATAAGAGGTGGGGGTACATAATGGAGTGTTAAAGAGGTGGGGGGTTAGGGAATTGAAGAGAGGGGGTTATGGAGAAAGTGGTGGGAGTTGAAGTGGTGGTGGTTATCCACAATATTCACAACAGTGTGTGCATAATATCTAAATATTGAAAAAATAAAATAAACTAAAGAAGATAAATGACCTGGCACATAGATAGTCATGAAGAGAACGTGTAACTATCACATAGATAAATCATGAAGAGAACATAAGTGGATTCATACAAATAATCATGAAGAGAAAATATGTAAAACATCTATGACTTAGATAATACTTAATTAATAGGTGCAACTATAACATACTACATAGATAATAAAAAGAAAATGTCAGTAATTAAATAACCAAAAAAAATCTTCATTTTTATATGCTACAAATTTTTTTTTTTAGGCCAACTAGTCCCCACCTAGGCCTGCCTCGACCCGCCTAGACGGCCTACCGCGTAGACAAGATGATTATGCCCTAAGTGATGCGGGAAGACCATGTCTATGCCTAGGCAACTGACTACTCCCCGCCTAGGGCCACTTTTTAGAACACCATGAAATTTCTGGGGTTGCATGTTTGTACAAACAGACAGTGATGTTTGCCACCCTCGTTTACATGTTTTATGCATTCATATCACTGTGATTTTTTATTGTACTACTGTCATTTTGGGGCCACATAAATTGAGCCATTTTTTTATCAATGATGATTTTTAGGCCCCATTTGATAGACCCATCCCAAGCCCCATGAGGTGGCAAAATTGAAATACCTATAATACCCCATTCCCTAATTAATCGTTTTAGTATTTCATAACTGCCCTATTAATCCCGAGGTAGTTATGATCTGTGATATCTTGCCCGTTTTTGAATATTTGTTTTCAATGAGTCGTTCAAAACATTTACAATTGTCCATTTCTGTTTCTGAATGATCGGGTGATGGGAAAACAAATATCAATTTCATTTTTTATTCAGATTTGGTCCGTGTATACGTGGTGAATTCTCGATTTTATTCTTCTGTGCGATATGATTGTGGTGCAATCAGAAATTGATACATCCAGGTCAGGTTTTTTGGATCCCAAAAATTACATGATTTTGCGATATTTTAGTTTTCAAATTCAGATGGATCGGTGGATTTGAAAACAAACATCGAATTTTATTTTGGTTTCAGTTCGATCGGTGGAGAAGAGAAGAATTTTGATTCATTTAGTTATATTTTTTAACAGTTTGTGGTGCAAACAATGGCGATCCATTCAGGCAAGTCCTTTTCCGATTTGAATACATTATTTTGATTTTGATGTTTCGTCATTCCTTTAAATCATCATATACATGTATCGAATCTAAATTTCATTTTAAATTCAGATACATGGCATGCATCTTGATTTACATGCATTGTTGTATACCAAGTATGATCTGTAGAATTGTTTATGATTGTGTGTTTGTCTATAATTATGCATAATTTGTCATTCATCATATTTTTTTAGCTTTGTATCAGCATTATTCGACTCATTCAGATTCAAGATTTCAAATACAGTGCACATTCACTTGTATGGAATATGTATTTGTTAATTCAAATTCCAGATACCTATATTTGAATTTGAATTACAGCCCATTTTTTGAAAATTGCTATTTTTATTTTTATGAATTTGATTAATGCATAGCTGATTAATATTTAATTGCTTATTATTAACATTTTGAAGACCTTTTATGAATTTTCTTTGCAGTTCTCAGTAGCATGTAGACCATATTTGTTCATTTGGATTTTCAGATACATTATTGTATCTTAATTGATAACATGTGGTTGATGTTCTTTTTTTTTCACCCGGCAGTGATGGCGTTTTTGTGAACACATGTGAATACTCAATTCATTTGGATGACATCAATGATTCATGTTATGTGGAAATCAGTTTGTCAAAGGAATTGTTTGTTGTGGCTGATCAACAAAATGTAAAAGAGATTGTAGCTTCCGCAGATCTTCATAATATGTGACCGTATCTCCAACAAACGCATTCAGGAGTTGTTCCTTTACAATTGAGCATCTGACCTTTTCACATTTTGAAATCTCCTTTGTACAAAAGGAGTTTCTGATTTGATGTAAATTCATTTTTCCTTTAAAGAAAAAAATAATGCTCTTGTTTTCTCAGTAGTGAAATATGCACACGAGAAAACCCTAAACAATCGAAAAAGAAAATTTATTTTTCCTTTAATCTAGATACACCGGTAGACGAAGACAATGTATCAGAAACAATTTATAATATATTAGAGATTAATGACATGCTTCCAAACCAAAATAAAAAAAACCAATTCAGATACACAAATTTTTTTTGGATTCAAATGTATGTATCTGAATCACTGATTTCAAATCATTTTTTTTTTTTTATTTCAGATGCAAATATTTGAAACAATGATTCTTCAAATGAATATCAGATATAATCAGATTAACAGGAGTCCAGATAACTGAAAGAAATCGTTTCATATATGATTTTGAAAATCAGATATTTTGTCTAATAAGAAATGCAAAAAAAAAAAAAAAAACGCGACCTGTTTATTTCGCAAAAAAAAAAAAAACTGACAGTGAAGTGTCGATTGTGCGAAGAAATCTGTCCTTTTTTCTTCGCCATTGTTGACGATTTGTTGAGGAAGAGAATCAGATGAAATGATCTCTTGATAGCCTAATTTTTTTCTTTTTTTGTTGGTATGGTTTCGTCCAAATTGGAACTCTTAAATTCAATTTTTTTGGAAATATGTTACGTTGTGGTGAGGATTTAATGGTGATGCCCTTTTGTGGGATTCAGTTACGAGGTTTAGTGAGGATATTAGTTAGTTGGAGCAATTTTTAAAATTATATAAATGGTAGTCTTGTCATTGTCATTTTAGTTGTTAAAAAAAATCAAATAGAGAACCAATAGGAGAGTACCACCTATTGGGGCTCATAAATAGAGCTTAATTTTTTGGATCCAGATAGCACTGTTTTTCAATGGGTAGGAGTGCAATGCATTGCACAAATAGGTTAACGTTTTTTAATTAAAGATTTTGGAATGTAATGTAGGATGTCTTTGAAAAATGAGATTATACTTGATTTTAATATGTTTTCAAATGGAAACACCAATGTTTTAAAAAAATGGACTAGATTTTAAAAAAAAAATCGATGGTTCAATTGCACATCCAAAAGGGCTATGAGACAATATCTTTGGTCCTTGATTATGGAGTGACATATATGCAATGGCGAAATCAAGATTTTTATAAAAAGTGAGTCTAATGTAGCTTATATAAATATTTTATAAAGTTATATTATTATTTTTTAAAACATTTAATAGTATATATTAAACAAATAAAATAAGGACATTAGGGATGGCAATGTGGTGGATTTTATTGGTAACCAGACCTGAACTGCCCCTATTGGGGTGGGGTTGGATTTCAGGTTTTTCCAACCCGCCCCGCCCCGTATAGTGCATAGGTTGGATTTGAGTTTTATGTTTAAAATCTAACCCAACCTGTAAACCTGACCTATATTTAATTATTAGGATTTATAAACTATAAATGAAAATTAATTGTTAATATAGTTAAAAAAAAACAAAACTCAACTATCATCATTTTTTTTTCTCTACATCCATTCATTCTTATTCATTTCACGGAAAAAATTCAAAATACACACCTTCATAAAATCAATTGTCTGTCATCATAAAAATAAATGATGTTTGATATTTTTATAGTATTTTATCTTTTCGTATTCCTTTTAACATATAAGTCAAAAAATTTATTTATTTTGTCTTATATGTAATTTTAAACTATTTATATTATGTATTCAAAAATATTTTAATGAACTTTCAAATATTGTATGAAATGAATGTCATAAACTATTTATGATATATCTATTTTGATATTTTAGTATTCAAATTGAAGTTTTTTTTATGAATGTAATCTGCATTCATGTCAAAAATAATTTATTTTGTTATATAATTTTTTTATTATGTTAAATATAGTGATCGATCAATTCAACTCACTTTAAACAGGGTGGGGTGGGGGTAGATATGGATTTTAAGATAGAAAACCCGAAATGTAATGGAATGGATATGGATTTCAAATTATAAAATCTGAGTTGGGGTGGGGCGGGTATGAAGTCTATCATTGGGGAGATGGATTAAGTTTGGATTACGGTAAACTCAACTCCAACCCGACCCATTGCCATTCCTAAAGGACATTCATATAAAACATATCATTGAATAATTCTAAAAAATAATTACCAAATTTTACAATAATATATTAAATTTCATATCGATGATTCACAAAAAAAATATCAAAACATAAATCTAATAAGCAATACATATCTTTAAATTTAACCTCAACGATGTTTCATATTCTGAAAATGTTGAGTGGTAGGGTGGTGCTGTGTAGGATATGGGCGTTGTTACACTCAGGTTTTTTACAATCCAAAATACAGTCTTATATACCTCGTTAGAAATCCAATGAAACATATACATCGTTAAATATTTTCTTAAACTTACTAAAAATGAGTTCAATTAACTCAAAATGGAGCGATGTATATATATATATATATGTATATATATATATATATATTTTATCAAAGTATATACATTATTAGATGATGTTTACTATTTAAAAAAAATAAAAATATGTATGGTTTTGATTTTGATTGATAAAAATGACCGAGTCTAACAATTTTCCTAGGGAATTTCATATATAGGTGAGGTCATGACCTATGGGCTCAAATAAAATCAATCAATTACAAAAAATAAAAGTAATCTTAAAAAAAAAAAACCGTGTCACATGCCCCTGGGGGGCACATCTATCCCCACCAAGCATTTTCTTTAACCCACCGTAAAAAAAAAAAACCAATGTTTGGCTGTTCCCACCAATCCGGGTTAACCGAACTTAGTCGTCATTTTAGGTTTTGGGCGATCGGACTTGGTTGTCATTTCAGGTTTTGGGCAACCGAACTTAGTCGTCATTTCAGGTTTTGGGCGACCGAAATTAATCAAACATGATCTAGAATTATATCTACCTATTCTTTATAAACAAATAAATTTTTGAGTTTATCCATCATATTCTTCATTTATTCTTTTATCCAAATAACAACTAAGAGACTGAAAAAAATGTAAGTAGATATACTTTCAATTAATTTAAATTTTTATAAAAAAAATCTTATTAGATAAATATATATCATTTTAAAGCTTTATTTGAATTCGTA
The DNA here is from genome assembly GCA_030737835.1 of Acorus gramineus. Classification (NCBI taxonomy): domain Eukaryota; kingdom Viridiplantae; phylum Streptophyta; class Magnoliopsida; order Acorales; family Acoraceae; genus Acorus; species Acorus gramineus. Next base: position 12,468,125 of record CM060857.1, read on the forward strand.
GTTAAGCAAATTCTTTGTTTGAAAACAAAAAAAACACACCAGTTGATCCAAACATATTTTATATTTGGCTTTTGAAAATTTATCTGTCACTTATGTAAAAAAATTGTTCTTATGTTCTACATTTAAGAATAATGATTGATTCTTCCCACATTACAACTCAGACTTGGAGTGGCATGAAGGATCCTAAGAGAATACACGTCATGAAATTAGATTTCCAAGAAAAAAATTATAAACTTTATCACAAACCTTGTTTGATCAAGTTAGGTTGCCTAAAATTTGAAATGGCAACCAAGTTAAGTCGCCCAAAACTAATCGAATTGGGAGTTTGTGTCTCCAATTGTGTTTTGTGATATATTTTTTGGACATGTCACCAACATTAATAAATATTTGGAGGGATTAAGACTATCTTAAATAAGTTTTATAAATATTTGGACGCTAATTCTTGTGCGGGAGGTCTGGCATCAAATATTGCGGATAACAAAACTGAAAACAGGACCAAAAAAATAAAATAGATTGGACTTGTTTCCATTGTCATTCATGGTTTCCTCTTGGTTCATACCTCATAATACTGGCATAATTGACCCACTCTGTCAGAGATTTTGTTGCCGTTCAACGGTCTTTGTACCGAAAAATTTAAAAATTGGCTACGAATAAAAACCATGACATTACAAATACAATATTAAAAAGGTAATTTAGAATCGATCATTATTACACACGATCCTATTTATAGCTCATTAATTACATATCTCATATGCACATCTGAAAAGAAAAGAAAAATTGGTGAAGACTGCTCGCAAAGATATAACAAGTCTTATATAATGGTGCTCGAGGTTAGAGGTGATGTGAGACTATCAAATTTGTGATCTCACTTAGCATGACATTTTTTAATGACTTTATATATATATATATATATATTTCGTCAATGACTTATATATTTCATTGATAAAAAAAATTTCATTCAATACATTGATCACATGTATAATTTATGGATTAAAAACATATACAATCCCACGTAAATCCTGAGGTTCGACATACATGTCTTATAAACTTAATTTTTGAATTACTTTTTCATCTAATATTTCATAATATTCTTTCTCTATAAAATTAAACACCCTTGTTAGTCTCTCAAAATACAAAAATGACCACATATCTTCTTTTAACTTTCCTCCCTTTCATTGTCTCACCGTCTCTTCAATCCTTTTTCATCTTTTTCACTTTGGATCATTATTGATGTGCCACCACCTCATTTCATTCTATGTTTTTTACATGATAAAAAGTGGAGAGGGTAAGACCACGAAAAAGATGAGAAGATAAGATTTTATTGAGCTGTATATTCGGAGTAAATGACCTTACGAAGGATTTAATAGTCAATTCATAACATCACGATTAATTTTTATTGTATTATTTAATAATGATTGACGATAAGGATAAGGATGTATGAGACATTTTTGTGTTTACCAGATGTAATACATATCTGACCCAATTTGTAAAAGATTTATATAGAATTATACATGTTTACATATATTTAGATGTCTTTAACCCATAATTTTTTATATTGTGATATATATTTAAAACTTTAATTATTGTAGAAGGCCGCAAATATGACCGGAGATAAAAGTTTTACTCTTCAGACTGCAAGCATCATTTTTATGGTGCCAGCACATATGGTCTTTGTATGTATTATTTTATATTTTTTTTTATAAATATATGATTTTTTTAAGTTTTTTCTTTTGTGAAGTTTTACACTCAAATTATTAGGCGTTGATACACTATCATTATTACAATCATTAGTGCAAAAAAATATCTTTTATATTCATTATATATATATTTAAAAAATTAAAATATAATTGAATATAAAAAAATTATAAAATGACTGTTCTTAATATTTCCTATACGACTTTGAATGAAATGCACGTATTTTAATTATTGATGTACCTAACTTATTCCCTACTTGTGAGAAAGGCAGTGGTGGGTTGGCCCTATCAACATACTCTACCCCAACAACACAAGCGAAGAAAAGGAAAATGATATGTACATCCTTTTGTGCAGCCCCATTACAGTATATATCGGTTATTTATTTTTAAAAAATTATATATTTTTTTTATTGAAATGCATGCTGTTATATAAAATAAAGTATATACTGAGATACATGCATTAACATATTTTTTTCTCGTTGAAAAATAATAATTTTTTTACGTCATACACTATAATAAAACTTCATACAATATAATAGCACAGTATATTATGAGGTTACAAAACAAGCTACAAAACCGACTAAGTATATTAACACTTGGAAAGTAAAAAAGGAAGTGGTTATTCCGACCCCTTAAACCTCTTAGGTCCTGTTTGGTTGCACGTTTGGGGCAGCTTTATTTAGAATCAGAAGCTGGAATCCTTTTAAGTTTTTTCTCGAAATCCGTGTTTTGAAAAGCTCAAAAAGAACGTCTTTTTTATCGGAATCGATTTTTTGAATTGAAAATCAACTTTCTTTGTCAAACATCAACTGCTTTTAAATATTGATTCTTGAATTAAAAAAAAACATTCCAATAAAAATCAAGGTCTAAAATTATCTTTAAAAGCAGCTTTATTTCAAAAGCTATTTTTCATTATGTGTTTTTAAACATACCCTTAATCAACCTGAAGAGAACAAAGAATCCAATATAAGAAATTTGTTTTTGTAAAACATTAAACACTACCCTCATCCATCTGTGCCCTCATCGTCCTCCTCTATCTCATCCTCCTCCTCTATCTCTGCCGTATGTCGCGTCCTCCTCCACCGAACCCCCACAAACACTCTCTCTCTCTCTCCAATACTCCAATGTGGTTGCCGTCGGTGGCGAAAACGGAGGAGATGACAGTCATAGCAGCGATATGGTTGGAAGAAGGCATGAGAGAGAGGAGAAAGGGAGTGAAGAAGTTTTAAATAAAGTGAACTTATAGGTTGATATTGAATGTGTATATACGGGTGTAGGCACTAACTTTAACTGGCGTAGTGGCGTGGATTTTAAAAAGGGAAAAATACATATAACCCCCTGTAAACTAACTGAAAACTATATAACCCACTTACTTTTATTAAAATCCATATAACCCTCGGAAACATTTAGTAAATCCAAATAACTCATTGAATAAAATTTACGTTCATAGATGATGCATAACTCATTGAATAAAATTTACGTTCATAGATGATGAATATTTTGTTAATATTATGTTTGGTTAACCCTGGTAGAAAATACAGTATACAAAAAAAAATCCTACAATGTGTTAAAAATGTGAAAAATCTTCTATAAATGACAATTTTATCCCCCAGATAAGGTTTTATAATATATCCAGAGAGGTTAAAATCATCATTTTTATAAGATTTTTTTACATTTTTAACACATTGTAGTGATTTTTTTAGTATATTGTGTTTTCAGTCAAGGTTAATCAAATGAAATATTCGTAAAATATTTATCATCTATTAACAAAATTTTTATTGATAGGGTTATTTGGATTTACTAGATGTTTTTGGAGGGGGGTCATGTGAATTTTAAAAAAAATCAGGGGATTATATGAATTTTAGTAAGATTCAAGCGAGTTGTATAAATTTTCCCCATAAAAAAAAAAGAGGTGGAGACACCAAATAACAGGGTGAGAGTATCCGCGTCCCCATGGGTCGAGGGGGAGAGAGTGGAAGAGAGAACTCTCACGCACCCTCCACCCTCTGCCAACTCCGGCCTCTCTTTCTCTTTTCCCTCTCTCTCACACCCTCCGGCCCCACCCCTGCACGCCCTCCAACCCCACCCTCCTTCGCCCCCAGCCCGCCCCATCACCATCCTCCGCGGCTCCGTCACACTACGGCCTCTCTTTCTTTTTCCCTTCCCTGTTGTCCCCTTCCCACCAAAAAAGAAAAAAAAAATTTCTGTGGGGTGGGAATTGTCTTTGGGTTAGTGGATAGTGGGGATAGCCCCTCCCACTAAACGCAAGTCTTGTATTATTTCTCCTTGATTGACTGTATATTTCATCAAATCTAGTACTCGATCCTCGATCCGATAGGGTCGTCGGCTTTAAAGTTCTGAAAACCTCTCCATTTCTTTCTCCACAAAATCAGCCAATTTTGCAAAAACAAGAGAAGAACATAAGAAAAAAACTTCTTTTGATCTGAAGATGGCAGTGATGGAAGGACCGATACCCGGATCCGAACAGAACCCACCACCACCACCACCAGAAACCCTAACAGGGACGAAGAAGAGGAAGCTCGGCACCGACCACCAGAATCTGCACAAGATCCGCTCCATCGTCAAAGCCCTCCGCCCTTCCTTTGTCGAGGTCAGTCAGTGATTCTTTAATTTATCTTTCGAGGTTTGTCTTTTTTTTTTTATATATAGTATGATCAGTCAGTTTCAATGTGGGTGTTTTGGATGCGTGTAAGTAAGTTTGAATATCTGTATTTAATGTGAGACATGAATCTTATGAAGTTTCTTATATGGTGATAGATTTATAAGATGTGACTTCAACAAGAACACCAAAGCACCCATCTTTCCTTTGACGATGAGATACCCCCGCATTGCTTTTGGAGCCATAGTCACAGAGTACTGTGAACTTTGCCGAATGTTCAAAAAAATTTGGCGATTGGATACGACCCATACCTGTTGGTCGAATTTAGTACCTTCAGAACCTGGGTATCTTTTTAGTTTGGATGGTTTACCACATTCTTTGTAATTTAAAAACTAATTCTAATTATTATCACACAACACACACATCCAACATAAATGTTTTGCATGTATTTCTCATGCTAATGATCAAAGTGCATCTAGAAAACAGTTTTAACTATCTTCGTATTTATACCATACTTATCACGTAAGATTTACAAGTGTGCACTTAGCGTAGTAAATGGAACCCTTTAGAATATTTGTTGTACACAAACTTCGTGGCTATGTTTGGAGCTAGCCCGGATTTGGCATTAATGTATAGTTTCCATTGCATTGTTGATTGGGTGCTGTGAGATTCAAAATACATTCATGAACCTTACTGATAATCTACAAATAGTAGAGTGTATTGTGTGGAACTTTTTAGGCTTCGATTGCCTGCATGTAGATGGTAGAGAGTGTTTTCTTTTTTGGGTCCTCTTCTTTTGGGTTACATTGATTTGTGGTACCACCACAATTATTTTTGTCATAGAGGAGTATGGATGACCTAACTTCCTTTAGAATGCAACCGAGAGAAGGTGACTCAGCTCTTGCCTCTCTGGTTTATATTTTTCTAGCTTATTGGGAGCAAATCTGTCTATCAATTCAATCATTTCTTCTGGGGTATGACACATTCGCTGAAGTATTGGACGTTGAGCAGTGGCCAAGCTACAACAGTTTTTTTTCCGCTCTGGTACATATTAGGCAGTAGGTTGGTCTGCAAGTTTGTTCCTCCGTTCTTCACGTTGTGTCGACCCACAGTTAGACATGTTAGTGGTGTCTGCATTCTTTGACGCTCTTATCCAAATTGCCTGTCAGACTGAAAGAAAAAAAACTTCAAACTTCAGCTTATTCACTGAATTCACCAATGAGCGGTTCTATGAGGAATTGTAAACTTTGTTAGTTTGTTTAATTGATGAGCTGTTATTTGTTCAGATCAGGACCATCAGGTGGAGGATAGATTGTGTGGCGGGAGAGGTGGGGTTCCATAAGATATATTACTATAAGTGCAAGTATAAGCTGACTGTCTAATCTACTTGGGCAAGGAACTTGCAAAATGCTTTTTGAAATGTAGCTCTAGAAGAATATTTGCTAATATGATGTTTGTGCTTGTGGTCTGACAATTGGGCATCTGGTCATAATAGACACTGCATACCTTAAATAAATAGTCTTGAAGACAAAGTAACTAAAATAACTTAAAATTACCAGATGAGAGTATGTTATTATGAATGACTGCAAGAGATATATCATATATATAAGCTTGCTTTGGTACATCCACCATTATGCCCTTTTTCTTTTGTTGTAAGATGTCATCAAGGGAAGGGTGGTTTGACGTTGTTCTTATACCTGGTTCTAGGAAGGGTACATAACATCCTAGGATCAACAGTAACTTTGGTACTAGAAATTTTGTTGTAAAGGAGATCAAGTACACTTTAGGTAGTACTTAATTTTGACAATGAGAGTAAAGACTAGGTACATTATTTCAACCATAAGCATCTCATGTTACATGCAAGAGCAGTATTTCATTGATGCAACATCAATATAACCTTCATGCACTAGTGCTTTTATTTTAAAGAGCACGTTTGAATTTGATATGTAAATTTCTATGCAATGGCCCAGTTACAGCCTTGTGGCATGAGTTGCAGAATTATATTCCTGTTGGTTGATGTGCTTATTGTCTGTAGTTGGGAGGATAACACTTCACCATTGACAATATCTGTCAAGGCATCATGATTTGTTGGATATTGAAATAGTCCTAAAGTTCTAAAATCTATCATTACCAATTAGAGACTAATTCATTTAAATTTTGAAGGTTCTGCATGCTCCTGACTTTCGGAATTGCAAAGCGGCTCAAGAAATTCGTGAACGTAAGCTCCCATGCATTTTTTAGTTCTATTTATTTGCAGAATGTGTTTTTATGAGATGACAACACTGTAATGCCTGTTAATGATATTATTTGGGCATATGAGGTGAACGTTATAAATTGTATTACATGTTTTCTGGTTTAATTATTGGATAGAGGTGAAGCTGATGTTGGAATTCATGGACTTGAATTTCTCTGGTAGATTCAATCATCCAACAACAAAAAAAGCTGTCAACACCTTTTTCAGAAAACTATATCTTGCTTCTTCATCGGAGATGTGCATTGGAGGATTTCTTTGTAGCAGTGCATAAAATATAACTATCCAGAACATTTTCTGCTCAAATAGTTCACCATGCAGTGTTACTAATATATATTACCCATAATCAACCCACCGTGTCATCTCTGTCTGTATCATCTTATCATGATAAATTTGCCACAAATTTTAAATATATCCAAAAGACTTATTACGCTTCAAGATTTGTTGATGTGATAATGCACAGTTAAAATATCTTCACATAGTTTTTCTTGCTTGTATTTGGGTTATTTATTATGCCATCATCTATACGATAGTGCATCATGATTAGCTTCAACAACATCATTCTGAACTCAAATTCCCAGAGATGAAGATCATGATTGATTTATCTCGACAAATAAGAACCGAGGCTGAAGAAGGATCTACGAAACTCCCAGAAAAGCCCAAGGAAGAGCTGGCAGAGCAACCCCAATCACTCACAGACTCGATGAGGCCTCCAGTGGAACAGCCAACTCACACGCCCCAATTTGAGGAGGTCTCGGAAAAGTCACAAGTGAAAAACCAAGAAGAGCAGAGAGAAGAGGACTGTCTTCAGGGCACATTTATCGTCGGTGGTTCACCCCTTGGTTGGAACTATCTCTTCTATCCAAACGATCATTTGGTGTACTGTGGCGAAACCAAAGAAACCTTCCGGCAACGCCAGGTGACCAAGTAGGTTCAAGCCCCCGCCTTATTCCTAAATTATTCCAGTTTTCAAACACCAGTTGGGTTCTGATTGGTATCTGCCTCAGTTGTATGCTATATTAACACCAAAAATGAAATGTTTGGTTTGTAATAGAGGTGCTTGTAATTTCTATATGTGGAATGTGGATGGAAACCCAGGTGACAAAACACACAAATTCATTCACATTGTATGTAGCCTTTTTTTCAGATCAGATGCATCTACCAGTCAACCTGTTGATTATTGGATTTCATGTGTGTATATTCTGTATGGTGGATCATAGACTGCCCAATCACCATCATGTGCATACGTTAACAAGGAAAATCTAAGACTCCAAATTGGACAAATTGGGTCTGGTTAGAGATCAACTTAAATCTAACATGTGGAGGCCAAGCTGGTTAACCCAAACTCAGTCCATGAAGTTATGTTCAGGTTTTGGTTAGGTTTAGATTTGATTTTTTAAGAATGCAACCATGAGAACAATTTGAACTTTATAAAGGTCATAATAATGAATAGTCAGCGCCTCGTGGTTCAAGTAAAAGCAATTTGAATACTTCAGATTTCCTAAAAGAAGTTTATAACTGGCTCCATCATATTTCAGTTGGGTCTACATTGATTTTATATAATCTTAATCAAATCCATCCAAAAGTCGGATTAGGTCTGATTCAACATGTTGAAAGTGCACCACTCTAGGAAACATGAGATTCTTAGGCAGTATTTGGTTGCGTTTACAAGATGTTGTTCCTATAGTTTTATGATGAAAAATTTTTGTAGACGGATTTTAGAAAAATAGTGTCTAAAAGCTGTTATTTCAAAAAAAAAAAGGGGGGGGGGGATCCTATAATCACGTAACCAAAACGCACCCTTAATTAGTTTGGGTGAAATCTTTCCATGGAAAAAGCATCATAGACAGAAGACAACAACCAACAATGGGGATGACGTGGCCTGATTTCCTCCATTGGAGGAGGTTGATATGAGATTCGTTTCTACATTGCAAAAGAACAAGATTAGCTGATGCGTGCAGTGATGCAAACCCTGTGAAGATTCATTCAAAAATGGTTCATTTTGAGAGGTTGGTGTGTCTCATGTAGGTGGCCCATGTGGACCTAGTTCAAACGCCTAACTCCTCCTTCAATCTACACCGTTCATTAGACAATCTCCATCGATCAGACGGTCAATACTGTTTTAGACACGTGGCCGGTGGCGCCGCCTGCGGAAGAACCTACATAAACCGCCAAATGAGGAGGGATTCATTTGATTCATCTCACTCTGCGTGTTTGTTGCAACTTCTGTTCCTGACCGTCCGATCCTCGCATCGGACGGCCATTTCTCTCCAGGTTCCTTGTCTTCGTTCCTCCCCAAACAATTCAGATATAAAAAATTTTGTTTTTTTGTTTTTGAATTTTCTCTTGTGGAAAACGTGGGGGTTTTTATTGTTTCTTCTTATTTGTTGCAACCTCTGCTTTAATGGGTGTATCTGTATTGGTTTAAACAAAAAGATTTGATTTTTTTTGTGGTCATTTTTCTTTTCGGAATTTTGGGTATTGATGGGTTTGTGAATCAGAGATCAAAAAAAAAAAAAAAAAAGGAATTATTTTTGGGGCAGATATTCAAAGTGCAACAGTACATAAGGTTGGGTGGCTTATTGGATCTGAAATCAATTGAAATTCATAGTTCAATCACCCAATTGAGGAGAAATTTAGTATTTACAATGGTGGATTTAGTTGCAGCAAGCACATCCTTCATCGGGCACCACCCGCTTAGTCATCGATCAAATTCCAAAGATGGGTCGATCAATACAATCCCCCATCGACGCCTCGCATCGGATTTCAAGCTCCAAAGACCCACCTTTTCACGGAAATCCATCTCTATCAATGAAAACCACGGCCGCCCCTTCTTCGCACCGATCAAATCCCTCGCAACGGAGACGAAGGAGACCTATTCAGAAGAAGAACACAAAAGGATCCCCCGCGATTGGAACCACGCGTTCGGCGTGGCAGTCAAGAAGCGAGGGCTCTGGCCTCCCCCAAACAAGGCCGACAACCCGTCTCTGCATAATCCTCTCCTTCGCCAAGAACGGATGGGGTCCGGTTGGTTGGGCGTGATCTTCGAATGGGAAGGCGTGATCGTCGAAGAAGACCCCGAATTGGAGAAGCAGTCATGGCTCACGTTGTCTCAAGAAGAGGGGAAGTCGCCCCCGCCCGCATTCGTGCTTCGAAGAATCGAAGGTATGAAGACTGAGCAAGCCATCTCCGAAGTCCTCTGCTGGTCAAGGGACCCCACTCAGCTTCGAAGGATGGCGTCCCGAAAAGAAGAGGTCTTCCGGGGCTTGCAAGGTGGGTTCTTTCGGGTGCGGTCCGGGTCGGAAGAGTTTGTGAACACCCTCATCAACTGCAATGTCCCCATGGCCTTGGCTTCGACGAGACCGAGGCAGAGCATCCAAGCGGACATTGAGGCGGTCGGGATGGGAGGCTTGTTCAATGTGATTGTCGCGGCGGAGGATGTGTATCGGGGGAAGCCCGATCCGGAGATGTTCATGTATGCGGCCCAGTCATTGCGTTTCATACCGGAGAGGTGCATTGTGTTTGGGAACTCGAATCAGACGGTGGAGGCCGCGCATGATGCGAGGATGAAGTGCGTGGCGGTGGCTAGTAGGCATCCTGTGTATGAGCTTGGGGCGGCGGACCTCGTTGTCAGGCGGCTCGATGAGCTTGCAGTGGTTGATTTGAAGGAGCTCGCAGATGTTGACTTGGTCGGAGAAGAGGCGGAGGTGGAGGTGGAAGAGGAGGAAGAGCCTTCGTCGCAGACTTCGGTGGCTGTGGCTGACCTTGACTGGTGATGCTCTTTCTTTCTCTACATTCTCCATATGTACAGTTATGCACGTGTGCTTGATTTGATTATTAAGATTGAGCATATGTTTGGGGGAGGGGGGAATTAATTTAGGTGATGTGTATATACTACATGACATGGATATAAAAAAAAAGTGACAAAGATCAAATGTTGGGTTATCTGGACTGGGATCCCATATCATTTATGTAAATGTTTTTTTTTTTAAATGTGATATATGAAAAATACCATTGATAATTGTTTATGCCCAGTTTATATTCAGCATGAATGTTGTTCTTCCAATTCAGGGAGAATGTAATGGTATGCCCTCACAATTGACTGATCGATGTTATTATTGTTTCATAGAATGGTTGTTTGTCCAAAGCATTTATGACCAATTGTTGAATGAAGTTAGAGGTTGATGCAATAGTCCATTCAATTGGATAAATTTATTTATATTGGTATCTGCAAGTTCCCCAAAAGCACTAAAAAATGAACCTTGGATTCATGACAATGTCCACAATCTTAAGTTTGTAAGAATCTGACAAACCTTATTGAAATAAACATGGCTTAATTATTGAGTTACTCAGCTGCTGTATCAATTATGCTACTGCCTACACCTAGTAGTTGGGGTTGCCATCAGTCAGGATTTTTTACTTAAATCTTAACTCCAATATCAGCAGGGGAAGAACAAATTAATTCAGTTCCTCTTGTGATCTTAAAAGTATTTTTTTAATCCAAAATCAAGACTTTTTTTTACGTAGTGGATTTAGAGTAAAAGTTGAGAAAGAAAGGTTCCTCTTAAATTGTATTGTATGCAGATGTACCAAAGGAAGGAGATGACCTCCATTGTAACACGTTTATTGATAAAATTTGTATTTCAGTCTTTAAATTATCACTACTATTTATAGTAACCTTCACAAGTACCAAAACTATTACACCATCATCACAAAATTCGAAAAAAAAGAAAAGAAAAGAAGGCATAGTTCACAATATAACCTTCCATTACATACCAAAACTACTATAACAACGCTGAAACAACACAATCATCCTCCTTTTCAGCCTAGCATGCCCAACCACAATCGCCACATACACTTCATCCATGAATCTGAACATTGACATTCTCCATGTCTTCTTCAACAACATGACCATGAATCCCCAGAAACCTGTGATGAACCCCGGTGCAATGCCAAAATAAATCCACACAATATTAGTCTCTTCTCCTCCAGGATCAGCCAATGATTGATGAGCTTCAGATGACTCATCGCACTTCTTCGCCAGCGGGAACCCACAAAGCAGAGGATTGTCTTCATAGATCAACGCGTTGTCCAGCGTACTAAGTTGGTCGCCTGATGGGATCTTCCCCGACAAATTGTTGTGTGACAGGTTCAAGACTTCCAATGAGTTCTAGTCCGAAAGGCTCGGGGGAATTGGCCCAGATAACCAGTTCCTCGACAGATCGAGAGACTCCAGCATCGGGAAGTGGTTCATATTCCATGGTATCCCTCCTGTCAAATGGTTCCCTGAGAAGTTCAGTGAGCGCAGTCCACTGAGTTGTGTTAGCTCTTCAGGGATGACACCAGTTAAACTATTGCTCGACAGGTCGAAGAGCTTTATCATTCATCATTTCATATATGATATCGGTAATATGTAACCTATAAAACTCATATACTACTTATTCGTGAAATTATTGATTTAGACTCAGGTAATAGATGAATTATATTCTCTAAAACACTGCAAGGATCAATTTTAATAATGCTTTATTACAAAGTTTTTTAATCTTTATCTGTTATTCTCGATTAGACTTTGATTATAAATTTCTCTACTTATTGACTTTTTTCTATTTTGAATATAGTATTTAATTATCGGTTTTTGTTTTAGTCAACTTATTTTATTTTATTTAATATTTTGATGAACTTATTTCATTTCAAGTGCATCATTTTAACTATTTTTTATCAAAAATAATTAAACTTATAAAAATATTAACTCAGCCCACCCCAAAAAAATGTTTTGGATCCGCAAACTGTTTCACCGTCTCAGAAATTTGTTTGAAAGTGATTTCAAGCGTTTATAAGCATCCCACCTGCAACCGCTCCAATAACAGGCATCCAAACGGAGCCTTGGAATCTCTTTAAAGTTTATTTTCAAAAACTAATACATGAAAAATGTATAGAAGGATTATAAGTTTTCAATACAGTCTCAAGAAGAAAAAAAATTAGATAGAAAAAATAATAGTAAATTTTATGTGAAAAATAAATAAATAGCTCTTCATATTCCACACATCTAATAAAATAACGGTTCTTGGGAACATTTTTTACTTGCATTTAGCATGTGTCGACTCGTGGTTTCTAAATGGCAACGTTTCTTTTATCGATCAGCATCGATTCGGGTTTGAATTTAGTTAAAATTGGTTTCGATCAGTTTTGTCAGTCTTAAACTGCACAATCCTTTAATCGAATTACACAGCCAAATGTTAAAAACAGATTCCACTCTTTTATTGGATCCAGCTATATATCGAATAAAATATGAATTCTTAAATATCACCGATATCTAACAAGGGAGTGACCATCAATTGGTTTGTACAATTTGATTATATGTAGTTCAATTAAAGGTGAGCCGAGCTTTGACATGTTCAAGTTCGGCTCGTTTATAAATGAGTCGAGTCGATCCGAGCCAAATTCACGAGCCTAACATTCTTCTTTATTTTAGGGTTTTTAAGAGTTGGAAATAAAATTTTAGCCTTAATGAGATAAGTTCATGAACCAAAACGAGCATAACTTTGTATTGATTTAATGTTCTGATTTTACAAAGGATTTTAGTTAAGCTTCAACTAAGTATTTTATAACATAAACAAATCGAGTTTGAACACAAAATGAAGCTCGATCCAAGTTCTGAGTCTAATAGAGTTTTAAAAATTGTTCAAACTCACTCATTTATTTAATTGAACGAGTTTGAACGAGCTCAAACTGAGTCGAACCTGAGTGGCTTGATTCGTTTACCAGCACTACCCAAGTGCTATACATCCCTGGCCGGGTTACATGTAGCAAAAATAAAAAAAAAATTAAATTTTTTTTCCTATTCCTGTACTAGCAGAATAACTATCCCACTCTTATCTTATTTCCATACCGGAACAAAAGCAAGGAAATATTCGCTATTAATTATTAAATGACACAGATCAACAGACCCCAAAAATCCTCACGACCCATCATCCACCGTACAATCGAAAACTTCAGCCAAATCCGAACATCACAACCGTTGACGGTTACAATCAATTGCCGCCAAATCCCAAGGAACGCAAAACAGAAACACCAAAACCCTAACCCTATAAATCCTCTCTCTCTTCTTCTACCCCCGTCTCCAAAACCCTAAACCCTCCCCAACCCCCCACCGAGAAACCATGGAAACCCTAAAAAACGTCAACGACGCCAACCTCGTATTGATCCTCGACTACGGCTCCCAGTACACCCATCTCATCACCCGCCGCATCCGGAAGCTCTCCGTCTTCTCCCTCTGCCTCTCCGGCACCACCTCCCTCGAGTCCATCACCCGCCTGAACCCTAGGGCCGTCATCCTCTCCGGCGGACCCCACTCCGTCCACACCCCTGACGCGCCGTGCTTCCCCGACGGGTTCCTGGGCTGGGCCGAGGCGAACGGCGTGTACGTGCTCGGGGTCTGTTACGGGCTGCAGTTGCTCGTGCAGAAGCTCGGAGGGGAGGTGAGGGTGGGGGAGTGGCAGGAGTACGGGAGGATGGAGATTGAGGTGGTGGAGGGCGGCGACGGGGAGGGGAGGTTGTATGGGGTGGATGCGGTGGGGATGGAGCAGACGGTGTGGATGAGTCATGGGGATGAGGCGGCGAGGCTGCCCGAGGGGTTTAGGGTGGTTGCGAGGAGTCGGCAGGGGACGGTGGCAGCGATTGAGAGCACAGAGAGGAGGTTGTATGGTCTGCAGTACCACCCGGAGGTATGGTTGGGTTTCTAATTGGGAACTATTCGTTTGTTTGTTTTGGGTTTTGTTGTTTATGGAGTTTTTATTTCAAATTATTTACAAAGTGCGGATTTTGTGATTGGGTTTTGTATATGATGGCAATGGGTGTTGGTTGTTGGGGTTTTCTTTTGGTGATTATTTGGCTGTTTTTTTTTGTTTTTTCGTTTTATTTATTTTGGGTTTTCTGTTTGCGTATTTTCTTTTAAAAGTATGGTTTTTGTGATTCGGTTTTGTATACAGTGGGTGATGATTGTTGGCTTTTCTTTTGGGGATTCTTTTTTTTTTTTGTTTTTGTGAAAAGGAATTTGGAGCGTCTTATCAAAAAAGATTCCCTTCCATCCCCCCCCCCCCCCCCCCCAAAAAAAAAAAAAAAGGAAAAAAAAAAGAACTGTGTGTTTTTTAGTCAGCCAGTGCCCGAAAGTTTCTTTTGAGGATTTTTTTTTCATTTTTGTTATTTTGGGTTTGTTGTTTATGGTTTTTTTTTTAAATGAAAAAAGTATGGTTTTTGTGTTGGGTTTTGTATAGGAAAGCAATGGGTGTTTGTTAGCCAGCAAAACCGGGAATTGGAGCGTGTTCTTATTTCCAAGTGATTTTTTTTTGTTATTTGGCGGTTGGGGAACTGAGGAAGGTTTTTTTTTTTATGATATTTGACCTAGTGAAGTATCTTACTGGATCTTATGAAAGATTAGGATTATGTGCAGTTAGTGGACGTGTGGAAATTGGAATTCTGGTTTTGACACTCATTGTGAGAAATATGAAACACGCATGATGAGTATGTGAATTTTATCTGATTAAGCATACCATGATGGAAATCATTGCAGAAGTTTTCTAGACGGTTGGGTTTTGTGAAGAACTTATGTTGGAACAGTTACTCTAACTTCTATCCAGTACCCACCTTATGCCTCACTTATTATGTAAAGAAGTTTAAGCCTCCTGTTCGTGATTTGCTTGTCTCATGGTCTTTTTTTTTATTCATATTGATTGGCGTGAATGAGATGCTCAACTGTGCTGATGATAATTTATTTTGGGAATGTTTGTCAAAAGAGAAGATCATGATAATAGTAAATGTCTTGTGCAGAGATATAAAAAATACTTGCACTAAGGGGGAAGAAAAACACTGGCATCACCTGAAAGGGTTGAAAATGGGTGAAATTATAGAATTTGAAATATGGAAATGCTTATTTTAAACTTATCATAGGCATATTGGCATTCAATGCTTGGTTTGAGTACTACAAGAATCTTCTGAGTTCAGGATAAAAGATTCCCACTTTTGGTGTTCATATGCTGACATGATGTTTAAATTTATTTTTGTTCAATACATTGCAAATGTTGTCCAGTATTAATATTTATGTAGTCTGATTTTCTTCAAAGGTCAAATAATATTAGAATTATTATTTATTTGGTGTATGTTGTGCTGCATAGGTGACACATTCTACATTGGGGATGGAAACACTGCAACATTTTTTGTTTAATGTGTGTGGATTATCTCCTGGTTGGAAAATGGAAGATGTCCTGGAGCAAGAAATTAATGTGATCAAAGATCTGGTGGGACCTAATGATCATGTCATATGTGCGTTATCTGGTGGCGTTGATTCCACGGTTGCAGCAACCCTTGTTCACAAGGCTATTGGGGACAGACTACATTGTATATTCGTTGACAATGGTTTGTTGAGGTGACACATAATGAGTATATTAATGCCACATGTTCAGTTTCGTCTTTTGTTCAATATCTCCTCCGGTTGAGAGGATGACATACTTCTTTCCTTACTGTAATGTGCATTTTCACTCTCTAGGTACAAGGAGAGGGAGCGTGTAATGTCAACCTTTGAAAGTGACCTTCATTTGCCAGTTACTTGTGTTGATGCGTCAGATCGTTTCCTTAGTAAGCTGAAAGGTGTAACCGACCCAGAGAGGAAAAGGAAAATCATTGGAGGAGAATTTATCGCCATTTTTGATGATTTTGCTGTAGAATTGGAGCACAAATTGGGAAAGAAACCTGCTTTCTTGGTTCAGGGAACGCTCTATCCAGATGTAATTGAATCTTGTCCACCCCCTGGAAGTGGAAAAACTCATTCACATACAATCAAGAGCCATCACAATGTTGGCGGGCTCCCCAAGGATATGAAGTTAAAGCTAATTGAACCGCTTAAGCTTCTTTTCAAGGATGAGGTTTAGATTTTAATCTTTCAACCATCACATGCAATGTGTATTGTGTCCCATGATGCTGATTTTTCTGATTAATGTTGGTAATTTTCTTTCAAGGTGCGGGAATTGGGAAGCATTTTGAATGTTCCTCAAGCTTTTCTTAAGCGCCATCCTTTCCCTGGGCCAGGCCTTGCCGTGCGTGTATTGGGTGATGTGACTCAAGGAAATGCCTTGGAGATTACACGGCAGGTTGGATTGGTTCTCATTGTTGGAAGAAATTATCATCTATTTTGAGAAAATATTTATTCATACTTGAGTTTTGTGCTTTCAGGCAGATGAGATCTTCGTACAAGCCATTAAGGATGCTGGCATTTATGACTCTATTTGGCAAGCTTTTGCTGTGTTTTTACCTGTTTTAACTGTTGGTGTTCAAGGTGACCAACGAACTCATTCTTACGTTGTTGGTCTTAGAGCGATTACAAGTGAAGATGGAATGACTGCTGACTGGTAACATAAGATTGATTAATTCTTCTGAAATGCTGTTTTATTTTGTTTCTTTATATATAAAGTTCACGATGAGACATTAATAATCTATCCAAGAGATTTTAAATCTTCTCATTTTTTTAATTATATTCTCAAAGGATTTACTAGGGTGTGAATTCTTTCTGCATTTGTGCACTCTATGCTTTGGAACTGTTCTTTTTTCTTTTTTATTATAAAAAGAGCAAATATGAGAACTAGGGTTTTAAATAAGGTTTTCATTTCTTTCATTCTGTGGGTGCATCTGCATGCCATGTTTATTTAATTTGCATTAAAAGATACTGACTGATTAAGGTTATGCTGATGACTTGTGGATATACCTCCTCTTTTTTGTCTTTTACTTTCATTGCATGCAAATTTCTTTACAAATTGCAGCACGCATTGTTTTATATTTTTTATGTGACAAGGAACCCCAATATTAGTTGGGAAAACCTTGGATGCATAGAATCAGCCGCAAACCCGTGCATTGGTTAAGCCTGGGGGGATTCGAACTCAAAACCTATAGGGAGCAAATGCTAACTCATGGCTCTAACCAAAGAGACAACCCCAAATGGGTCAAATAGTTGTATTATAAGTGAGGCCATCTTCTGATTTCTCATACATGTCTGCTGCAATCTGCTTATTGTTGTTGTCAGCAGCGGCGGCATCATCATCATTGTCTCATCTTCCATTAAACTTTATAATGTCTAGGCACTTGGTCTCAAATGGTGAGGCCATCTTCTTATTTCTCATACATGTCATTGCATTTTTGGTGCAAAAAAGTACTGATTTGCAATTCATAGCACTTTTAGTTAAAATGCATAACATACTCTATCAGTTAAATGAATAGGAAAGGTGGGGAAGAATTATCTAGACACATGCGAAACAATTTACCCTAGTGCAAGTATTCATTTTCTCTGAAAGCTGAATTGCATGAAAGATTTGTTTTAAATCGTAAGATGTTGTTTTACTCTGTCTGCTGATATTAATGTACTGTTTAATGTTTATGTAGGTATAAATTTCAGTCAGAGTTCCTTGACAATGTCTCTAGGAAAATATGCAATAATGTTCGAGGCGTGAACCGAGTTGTCCTGGATATTACTTCAAAGCCTCCAGCAACGGTGGAATGGGAGTAAATGCAGCTCCACCAGTAAAGCTTGTATACATAGATTAATCTCGAACGAAGTGAAATGGTTTGCTGAAGTTTGATAAAACCAGAATATCATGCATACTAGATTTTCATTTTATCTTCTTATTTGTCAGCAGACAAATAATTATTCTTTGTATTGATAACTGCATTATTTATTTGATGCGGTTGAATTTTTCATTATAACCAGCCAATTACATAGATATCATGTCATGTTAAACTATTAAAAACAAATGAGTGGCTGGTGTCTGAACATGTTATATTGGACCAACATATTATTTTTTTGATGTGTGTTAGTTTTCATTATTTAAATATAAGAGTTGGTTCTCTACCATTTAAGCTTGTTGAAGGACCTAATCTTTCAATTGGGCTTAATGGTCTTTGTCATAGGAAAGTCAGACTTTCTGGACAGCGCATCCAAGTTTTTGCATGTTTTCTTGACTGCAACATGTTTATAATTTATGTTTCTTGATATTCAAGTGTGGAACTTTTGAGGACATGAAGACTAAGTTTGCTGGCATTGTTCCTTTTTAATGTAGAAATAAATAGAAGCTTTTTTTTATGGTTACAATGCTAAATAGAAGCTTTTATTTTATGGTTACGATGCTATTCTTTAATGCTTCCAGAAGAATCTAAGTTTCTCAACCCATGGATGACAAGCATCTTGCATACCTGCTAGTTGCTTCAGTTGCTTACATTAGATTTTTCCTATCTTCCATTGACTTTTCTCCCATAAAGCTACTTTTTTTTGTCTCTGTTTCCCTCACTGTTATGTTTATATGTGGTGAATGAGTTGGGGACATGTAGTTTGGCAAGACAGGTAGAAAAATAGTTTATCAGTGTATCATCTCAGGTCTGCTTTGTCTCATCTGACTATACAGTTGGGCTAGTTGATCAGGTCACAAACATAACTGTCATCTTGAATTTTTCTGCTCCCTCTCTATTTATCACTCCCCATAGGAAACCCAACCCATCTTTCTTTAACAAATGTCTGAAGTCCAGAGATCTCTGCAGCTCCCTCTGTTAGACATCTCCCAGCCTTTAAACCCTTCGATCCTCTCCAGCCTCTCTCAGGCATGCAAAGACTGGGGCTTCTTCCACATAATCAACCATGGCATCTCCAAAGACCTCTACAACACCCTCCGCTCCCTGTGCCACAGCCTCTTTGAACTTCCACTAGACTCCAAGCTCAAGCTTGGTCCCCAAACTCCCCTCAAAACCTACACACCCCACTTCATAGCCTCCCCTTTCTTTGAGAGCCTCAGAGTCTCCGGACCCGACTTCTTTGCCTCCGCAAAGAGCTCCGCTGATGTCCTTTTTGAGCAATCTAACATTGATTTCTGGTATGTGACGAACCCTAACTTTCCCTTTTTTAAAGTTCTCAAGCTTGTAATTTTCATGGGACTTGTATCTGTCTTGTAGCAATACTTTACAAGAGTATGGAAACAGAATGATGGAGCTTTCGAAGAAGATTGTATTGGTTTTACTGAACTGTCTGGGTGATGGTTGTGAGACCATGTACTATGAGTCTGAGTTTGGTAACTGTCATGGGTACTTGAGGATAAACAACTACACCTTAGGAGGCACCATTGGAGAAGGAGAAACAGAAGGGCTGGGAATGCACACTGACATGAGCTGTATAACAATCCTCTATCAAGATGAGATCGGTGGTCTCCAGGTGAGATCAAAAGAGGGAGATTGGATGGATGTTAAGCCATGCGAGGGGACTCTGGTGGTGAACATCGGTGACTTGTTGCAGGCGTGGAGCAACGGGCAACTGAGATCGTCTGAGCACCGCGTCGTCTTGAGGCAGATTGTGAACCGCTTCTCCCTTGCCTTCTTTTGGTGTTTTGAGGATGAGAAGGAAATCTCGGCACCCGAGCAAGTTGTGGGAGATGGAAACTTGAGGATGTATAGACCCTTTTTGTGCTCGGATTATGTGAAGTTCAGGGAGAACAGCGAGAACGGAAGGTTCGAGAGAGTGGGGTTTACTGTTAATGATTTTGCATTGTCTGAGGTTTCAAATTCAACCAATTTATCAAAACAATCCTGAAAGTTTAAGCCTTTGTGAAATCTTGTGTCATTAGTCCTCAGGTGTGTTTTGTATAGGAAATCCTGAAAAAAATAAATTGTCAGTTGAACTGCATGTACTTGAGAAATCAGTTTATAAAGTTGGGTGGTGGCTTGAAAACATTCTATTTTAGATGTTTTGGTGTTCAGTGTGGGGGTGGGGGTGGGTGTATTATTTTTTTATTTGAATCTATAGTATATGCTTTTGGGGGTACATTGCAACTTGGATTTGGTCAAATAGATTCCTTTGTTTGCTTGCCCACATGGTTCATTAGTTGCCCAGTTTGTGGATTTAAGTAAATGCTTGATTTTTAAATCGAAACTTGAGGCATTATTATATATTGAATGTGTGAAGGAGAGGGGGAGAAGAAGTTAGGCCTCAGAACATGCTTGTGTTTGTTCTCATTTTCTTAAGCAGCTTTAGCAAGACATCTAGTGGAAGCATCACATCTATGAAATGCAACATTAGCATGTTTTAGGGGCACATTATGTGAAACTGTATTAACAAATATGAAAGCCAAGCATATCCAAAAACCCGCCGAAAAACATGGCCTATGTAACAATACTTATTAACAAATCATATTTTCCATTATCTCCCCCCCTCTCCTCACCAAAAAGAAAAAAGAAAAAAAATTATTTCGATATCCGTTTATAGCTGTGTTATAATTTGGTCTTATTTTAGTTTGATAACTCTGATCTAAAAGAATAATCTCTCCTTCTATAGAAATCCAATTATCATAGATTCTGTACAAAGGAGAAACCAAAAAAGTCAAGGAATGATCATATTTCAAGCATCATTTATATAGGTGTTCTAGCAAAAAGGAGAATGAAAAGAATTATCAAATTGGATCTTAGTTTTATCCCATGAGAGATATATAGTGATTATATGTTTGTGTGAAGGTGCATTCATTGTTCACATGCTTTCATATTAAGGTATATATATTGGAGGCTAAAAATAGGGATGCATGTATCTTTATTCATATTAATGTCTACATGTTTTTTTGAGCAGACTAATGAGTTCTATTAGGCTTATGAAGTACAAGCCAAGGTCATTCCCATTGGCAAGGTTATATGACCGCATCCTCCATATGATAATCCAAGATAAAAGCCCTACAGGAGCCATACCCTATATGATGTTCTAACTTGAAAGAAATGTCCTTAACGTTTTCTTGAAGCTTGGACAGATAATAATCATGTTGAAGCAACCATTACAAAAAGAACCACTCAATCCACTCAGGCTGTTTCCTTTTACAATATTCACTGTAGGTCAATGAAGTGCTTCAGGCACTGATGCACCACTAGGCCACTTGCAAATTAAAATAATTCCAAAGTGGGTATATTCAATATTGCTGTCTCTGATGCATGCATGTTGTCCATTCTGTTAAAAGCCTAAGCATGGACTGAAAACTTTTCAGGGGATAAAGACTACATGGGATTGCCAGTCTGCCATTACTGATTTTCAAATTGAGCCATTTGGGTTTGTTTTCTATGTGCTGAAATTAGAGCCGTAAAATAGGTCATGCTACAGCACGATAAGACACATTATTATTATCGCACGGCATGACACGTTAAGATGTATAGATCGTATCGAGTCAGTCTGATAATACGTGGACAATCCACATTAGACAAAACATATAATATAATATGTTGAATACGTGTTTTATCTCATCCTTTTTATCAAGTATATATAATGTTTTTGTGTGTATATAAGTATAGTTAATACATTTATATATTTTTTGTGTGTATAATATTAAAAAAAGTACAATTTATATATATATTAAAAATTGCGGACCGGCTGGGCGCCCGACACATCAAAGTTAACGGGTCGGCCCGACAAGACCCATTAGCCCATTTCCTTAATGGGCCGGCCGGCATGGCACATCCAGTTTTACACCTTGAGGTGGAATTATATTAATGCCATAGTTATGGCAGTACCTTTAGACCTTGTTTTGGAACAATTGTCAAAAATAGTTTATTCTTAAAAGCTACTCTCAATCAACTTTATCATAAAAACTGTTTTGTTGTCTTTTGTGTCCAGTAATAATAAAAAACTGAAGTTCAAAAATACCAATTGGGAACCGATTATTTGATAAACTAATTTCAAAAAAGATAAATCAGTCTGCCAATTGATTCCTCTATCCATCATGGCAAATCTAGAACTCACAAAGATAGAATGTGACTTGCTTTAAATAAAAAGTATTATAGTCACTGATCTATGATTTGAGCAACATAAACATGTTTGTTAAGGAACAGATCATCATGAACAACATCATGAATACAACTAGACCTTGTGGAGCTGGTGCATCTCTATCAGATGATGCCAGTCTTTTGTTTATGTGAGGTGTCAGACATGAATCTGTGTTGCTTAGGATTTCAAAAGTCTCAATTATCCAAAAAATAAACAAGCAGATTAGGGGGGTGGGGGTGTTTTCCGGTTGACAAAGCCAATGATCCTTTTCGCCACGAAGCAAAGAAATCGCAAACTCCAGCACAAACTTTGCAAGATTGTCTCTTGAGTAATGCATAGAAGCATCAACTCTGCTAGTTTCTATATTTCAATATATATTTTATGTATTTCTTTTGTTGTTTCTCACTGACTGTTTTTTCTGCATGTTTACATTTTGGATGTAAATGTAACTCTTAAAAAACAAGTTCATCAATGACCTGGATATAAGCTTAGTTTCTATGGTTTATTTTGCCACCTGTTTTTACGAAGGAACCTGTTGAATGTTGAATTTATATTAAAAGGCAGATGTAGATTGTTTAAGCACATAATACGCCCAACAACAGAACTTACAAATTTGACTCTAGAGAATCTTATGACATTCAACAGCTTTACAAACATTTCCAAGATCAAGTATGATGCATGATTGGCATTTAAAAGAGCCATGCAACATTCTTGATGAATTTATAGCCATAAAACCACTCTAATGATCTGCCAAGAAAAGAAGGAACTTCACTGCCTTCGAATCCTAGGACTCTGAATATCTTTTTTAGCTAATAAATTAACATCAATTTTTAAAACCAGTTCAAACTTCCCACTGAATTCAACAGTAAAATAATTACTTCATTAATCCTTGAATAAGGGATTACGTGTAAAAAAATATCGCCTAATTAACTTTATGGGAACCTTGCTACCATCAAGCATTATATGCTACTAAATCATCTTCTCCACCTATCAAAGTAGTAAAATGGCTAGAAATGCGCAAACAAAAATATAGACCGTTAAATCTTGGAGATAAAATTCACTCAAATAGTGAAAAATTAGAGAGCTTCCACGAGCTTTAAAGTATTTTCTACAATACATGAAGCATATTTTACAAAGTTAGAGCAATTCTGTGGCAAATTAGTAAGCATGAACCTCTTCAACACTTACTGACAAGTCTCTGAAGTGCCTGTTTGATCACGCTTGGAATCGCCAATCCCGAACCCATGTGCTGCATTCAAGTATTAACCAAGTCAATATATCAGTATTACCAGAAATGGGAATGTACCAATGGACAGCAAAAGCAAAAATTTTAACCTTCGAAATTAGTGTGAGTGAGAGGATCCCATCAGCAGTGGATGACTGAACAGATTGAGCATCTAGGTGAAGTTTCCTTATAGCATCCATGATATCGATCAGCAGACAATCTCTCCATGGACAGTGCATCTCAATCAATATTTCCTTATCACTTACAATAACATTCACATCAGCAGAACCATCCTTTGTTGAAATCCGATGATTGCCAGCTTTATCCCCATCAATTTCACAAGCCTTCCTCTTGTTAAACGGACGCCTTTTTTCAGTTGTGTTATCTTTGTTACCATAATTATCAGATGTTCTCTCTGCTATATCTGGGTATTTCCTTCTCCCGCCTCTCCCCCACTCGCTGCAAGATTCCAACTCTTCCACCCTCCTCTCGAGCTCTTTCAGATACTCTATCGTATCACCAAGAATGGATGCCTTATCAACCTGCATAAATAGGCAATGTAATGACAAAGAAGTTATTGAATTTTTCCAAACTATAGAAAACCTCAAACAAAAAGTCTAGTAGCGAAATTTTGTGAAATCGAATGCCCCATATGGAATCAATTGTTTTTTTTCTTTCAGATAACCGATTCCAAATGGGTTTTTAAACTTTGGCTTTTAGTTTCACATTTTAGTTTTTATGAGTTAAAAGTCAACAAACTTTTAATCAAAAAAAAAAAGTCAACAAACTATTTTTATAAAAAAACTGATTGAGAGTAGCTTTTATGAAAAAACTGTATGCTATAGCAGTTTGATGTACCTTACTGATGGAGGGAACTAGAGACTTGAGAACGATGAACTTCTCGTTCAATTTTTCTCTTCGCCTCCTCTCAGACAGAACGTGGTTCACACTGGTGTCATCTCCTGGTTTTATGACCCTGTCCTTGAGGCTAGGTTCCTCCACAGATTTTGGTGAGCCAACACCACGCGTACATGCAACTTCAAGCAAAACCTTCTTCAATAGTTTCTGCGGGAAACCAATTTTGTTTGGAGTCTTTGGGACTTTCTTCCATCGAGAAAAGCTTGAGTTAGGATTGTTGAGGACTAATGGCATATCGACTAGCTGATCAGAATTTCTGAAAATGAAAGAAAGAGTCCTCCTAAAGTGTAACTCATTAGTCCCCAGATCCAACTCACTGAGCTTTGAGTGATTGCTCTCTTGGATGTTGTCCACAAGTGGACTACTTGATCTCTTAAACTCTGAAGACTTCGATACACAGTTGCTTGAGTTTGTAGAGACATGAATACCATTGTTGAGCAAGTCACCCATGACCTTCAAACCTTGGATGGGAGGTGTGACATTTGGACCATTATCAAGTAATTCATTGACAAACTGCCAACTCTGAACTTGGGAAGTGATGTTTGGCTCGTCCACCATAAAAGAGTCATCTGTTTGTTGAATCAGATAATTATCATTGGAGCTGTCTTGTGGGGAACCCACTGACAGTTCCTTGCAGATGTCTGCATGCAATATTTCAAGACTGTCATTTTCAAGCTCGGCTTCTCCAGTAGCCACGCAGGACTGAAGGGAAGCCGGTATAGTTGGGGCAGATTTGATTATCTCTTGTTCTTGACATGTGTAGTCCTCATCCTTCTCTACTTTGCTGGGGCTGGATATTGATCTCTCAGCACATATGGACTCTGGGGCTTCCCAGAAGGAAGTTGTAACCTGTTGGAGAAGATCGGGGTCCTCTGGTACCTAGAGATCATCGAGAAACATATGTTTATAGACATTATATTGATTTAAAAGTTTAAAAAGTTGACAAACTACATAGGATGGTTTTAAAAATAGTTAGCCAAATTATTTTGATTTATAGATTTATAGACAACTCTCACAATAAATTAAATATCCTGTATGGATATCTGATTAAGTGACAACCATATACAATAGGATCTACATCATAAGATATTGGAAAGCTAAACGCTTGTCATATATTGCTAGTGATGTGTAACTTCATGCATAATGAGGGATTACTGGGATGTATTTCTATCTATCTATTGGAGTGTCAGAAGGAATCTGATAGAAATATTACCAGATCTGTTGTTCCGAGTTCCAGCACGCCACCCATAAAGGGAAAACAGACTACAGTCTGCAAAACAAAGGGTGATTTGAGTCACAAAATTTTGATTAATAGTCAACTAAACTTCTAGAATGCTGAAGTGCAAGAAATTTGTGACGCCACTTAGGTAACATAGATGTGAAGTAGTAAAAGGCCAACATTTGAAATTTATCATATATATCCGTATAAAGAGAATACTCGATTCAATGTAACAACAATTGGAAGCTTTCATTCACAAAAACTATGAACAGAATAGCAGGCATAAAGGAACTAGTATCAGCACCCAGTAGAACTCAACCACTAACCAGCCAAATCTTACACACCATATGCATAATGTATTAGACTTTATCTAGAATAACTAGATCGTACCTGAATGGATGCACTCTGAAGGCGTCAAACGAGAAAACCGAAGTAGAAAAGCCAAAATCAAGCAAAAAAAAGTGTCAGATTTTCTCCTTTCCTCATTATAAAAAAATTTGCATTGAACTGAACGTGGGCATTGAACTAAATACAGACCTTCGCTAGAAGAGAACGTGTGAAGACTTTGCTATCGGCACATGGAGCATTGCTTAGCCATATATGCTGATTGTTTTCTAGGGCCGTTCCTGGCAACCTGAGGATCACCAAGAAGAAAAATCTCTCAGGAGAAGAACGAAGGACCATTTATATCATAATGTGTTAAATTTTTGGTATATATGATAACGTGGTTAGGCAAAGTGAATGAAAATATCTGTATAAATGCCAATAATTTGGAAGCAGAATATGCCAAAGCTCCATTTGGTAACAATTTTCAAAAAGAGTTTTTCCATAAAAACTGCTCTAAACCAGCTTTTCCATAAGAGCTATTTTTTTCACTTTTAACATGTAAAAACCCGGAGGATTAGTTCTTGCCTCAAAGGGTTTGGGATACCTCAGATAGCCAAAAAAAAAAAAAAAAGAGTAAAAACCAAAACACAAAATCAAAAGCTAAAATTTAAAAATACATGTATGAATTCGATTTTCCAAATTGATTTTGCATAAGCATAATCAATTTGATAATTAGTTCTAGACGGGGCCTAAGAGATATCTATAATGTTGCAAGAACAAAGAAAAATAATAACTAAAATGTATTATCTTTATGATCAGAAACTCGCAGAAGTGAATCCTAAGCATAGCAATGAGGAAATTTTATCGATACCAAAAAAATACCCTACTAGTCAAGACCGCAACTAGATGTAGTACCAAAACAAGTAAATGATATCTGTCACATGTAAGACATCCAAACTATCCACATAAAAGAGTGAGTGATGCTGGATCAGTACCCTTGGCCAGGACCGAATGTGAAGGACATGCAAACCATGTAATACCACTCCAAGTCAGTGAGATCTTCGGGAGATAATGAAGCGGAGGGCCTCTTCGCCAGCTGATTGTTCTCTCCTTCTGAGAGAGACATGAATAGATCACGGAGTTGTTCGCTCCTTTGCAGTCCTGCTTGGTCACTGTTCAGTTCCACATTTTCAACTGTCTTCCTCGTCTTTATGTCACCATTATAGTACCCATCGTTCCATCGCAGTGTCCTTAGCAGTTGAAGAAAAAAACTTCTCAGATGGAGATCAAAAACATGGTTGTTTGAAAGTAGAAAAAAATGTGGTACATGGATTACATGATGTAATTATTTTCTCATGTTGCACTAAATTGGTTTTGTGATGAAAAAGCATGACTCTTTAGATCTTCTGTTACTGAATCTTGTTATTGTAGCACATTATATGTGTAATTTACATGATGCATTTATAGGCATGGGTAGAAGAAAAAATTCAGAGCTAGAGGTACCAAAAAAAATTCACAACTGGGTATACCAAAACCTGAAAGAAAGATCATCTTCATATGGTTATATTAGATGTTAAAGCTTCTAATTACACTTTTGTCTCCTCTTGTTTTCTATATAAAAAAAAGGGAAATAAAGATGTGTCTGAAGCATCCCCAACTCAGAACAGTTAAAAGAACACAAAAAATTGTTCAATGAAATCCAGATTACTTCTATCTGTGAAAGAGTTGATCAAATAGTAGGTTAGAATTAAATAACAGTTGCATTAAATTCTTACAAGCAAAAAAAGAATGAAAAACTTAAATTCACCACATTACATTTTCTTCTGAAAAAACTCATGCAAAACTTAATGAAAAAAAAAATTAAACAAACCTTACATTAAAAAGGAAAACAAATCATAGACAACAAAGAGTGAATAAAATTCAAGAGAAAAAAATTATGGAATTGTTTTTGGTACCCATTTTGTCTAGTTGAGATGGACCAGAAAATGCCATAGCTCCACCTAATGCACCCGACAGCAGCTGCCAATTGTTTCCTGAACTGAATTCCTGTAAC
Source organism: Acorus gramineus (assembly GCA_030737835.1). NCBI lineage: Eukaryota > Viridiplantae > Streptophyta > Magnoliopsida > Acorales > Acoraceae > Acorus > Acorus gramineus. The sequence goes on from CM060857.1 coordinate 12,496,249, forward strand.
TCCCTCCTCGTTTTGGAGACCAGTAGCCATTGCTCTACTCATAGCCTGGTATTCCTCCCCAATTTAGACAAGCAAAACAGAACCTACTCTCCTTCAATAGAGAAGAATGAAAAGGGGGTGTTTTGATGTGACTTCCTTCTCTGCTCAGGCTGTTTTTTTACCAGACCCACAGAGACCATGACACAATCTGTCAAAATGAATTACCCAATACTAATTTACAAGAGATTAAATTTTTCTGTACCACAAAGATGAGGATTTTTGGAGTTTAGCAGACAACCATTAGAATCCCGTGTTCTTCCTGTCTCTGTTCAGGTTTTTGTATGTAACTGACAAACAGTTGGCACTGCCCAAATAAACATGAATTAGTACTGCAATTCAAGAAGATGGGTCTATGAATTTGGACAAATATTTAAAAAAAAAACATACACACAACTAACCAAATTAAATTGGAGGACTTGATAAGAGAACGCACACACCCACAAAAAAAATGTCACGACTTTAGAGAGCTAGAGAAAACTTGGATTGACAGATTCTTTTGCGAACTGAAAACAAAACCCAGATCAGGAAACCAGGAACAGATATGGGACTCTCTTAGAAAAGCAAATTTTTTGTTAAAATGGACCTAGAAAGCAAGACTTTGGTCAAGGGAAGACTCAAACAACTTTCATGGCAGAGGAATTTAAAAGCCCAGCATCGAAAGCCTCGACTTTGATATGGGTATGCAGAGCTTCCTCTCCAATCCCTCTCTCTCTCTCTGAAGTGACGGAGAAAGAGAGAATATACTGTGTGGGATAATAAAAAAGATAAGATTTTGATGGATTGGCAAATTCTGATTTCCAGGTTTTCTTTAGTTGTTGATGAATCTCGTGTACATATTAAACGATGGGAGTTATTAATATTATTTGGAGTTCATAAATATTTGCAATGATAAGGGTTTGTTGAAGGACACCATCATCATCATTTGAGTTAATATCTCCATCACTGTCAGTTTCAAGAGACGTACAGATCAATAGTTGATTATTTTATTTGAATTCAATAAAAGGTGCGTGAGATCTTTAGCCACCGCTGACCGTCGGCATTGAAGACAAGAAAAGGTGCATATAAAATTGATAAATCAGAAAAGGTGCATATAAAATTGATAAATCTCCCCATGTCTCTATCTTATTATATCTTATAAGATAATATTTATTTTAGTCCCTACCACAGTCGAAAATAACTAGATTTGTGGTTAACTCTAGTCAAACATGATAAATTACTATAATATCCTTTTAAAATTTATTTGATAAATTAATGTAATATACTGACCAGGTTTATAGTTAACTTTAAGGTGATTTATTAATTTTATAGGGACATTTTGTGATACACTAAACATATAAAATTGGCAGGGGCATTTTGTCAATAAAAGGACTAAATTAGATTTTTCATATTTTGTAGGGACTTATTTGAATATATTTATTAAAATAGGGTTTTTTTGCATGTATACCATTGAAAAATATATTATTTATTTTTATACCACCACAAATAACACATTTATTTTTATAATATTAGAATTTTTCTTAAGGAAAAAATCGATCTAGCTCCCTGAAAATTTATGAAAATCAGAAAAAGTCTCTGTAAAATTGGTAAATCCCGTTAGGTCCCTATCTTATTAGATAATATTTATTTTAGTCCCTATAACTAACTAGATGTGTGGTTAACCCAAACCATGCATAGTAAATTACTGTTATACCCTTTTAAAATTTATTTTTTTTTGTTAGAAAAAATCGATATAACTCCTTGAAAACTTATGAAAATCGAAAAAAGTCCCTCTGAAATTTAAAAATTGTCTTAACTCCCTGAAATCTTCTAAAAATCATTAAAAAATCCATGTGATTATGTAAAAATATATAGTGATTTATTTAAATTTTATTAAACAAATTATAGTTTTATAGTCAAGGTGTTATGCTTTTTATTGCTAGTAATTTTGAGTTAAGAATGTATTATAGAATTTTGATTTGGTTTTTAATTTGTTTTCTCTACTAATTTTGTAATGGAGTTAATGAAACTATAATTTTTTTTTATTCAGTCTCTATAATAAGATTGAAGAGAAAAAAAATGTTGAAAAATGACTCAATTTTGTAGATCAATTGAGATTCGATGGATATTTTTTTTTTATAGATGAGGATTAAATTTCAGGACATAAGGATGTTGAAAAATGACGGGGTATTTTTGTCTTACAAAAGAACTAAATGATTTTATAAAGTTTGTAGGGACTGAATCTAATTTTAGTAAATTTCTGAGGACTTATTTCAATATACTCTTGACCGGAGGACTAAATTCGTTAACCATATACACTTTATGGGGATCTAGGATGATTTTCTGATTTTAGAGAGACTTTTTGTGATTTTAAGAAGATTTTAGGGGGTTATGAAGATTTTTCCCTTTTCTTAATGAAAAAATATGTCACTCTGTCATGTTTTTTAACCAAAATTAAACTTAACTATAGTTAGTTCTTAACCAATAAATAAAAATGAAAAAAATAACCATAGTATAATTTTTATCATAATGTAAATAATTAAACATAATAACATAATTAATCTCTTATTCTTTCCAAATCAATCATGAGCCAAACCCTTCAACCTTACCCCTTTTTACCAATCAGGATCTAGATTTTTTTTTTAAATCTTTCATTTTGTAATATATGTGATTAATTTTTCTCAAAATAATTTTATTATATTTCTATTCATGTAAGCATTAATAATTATTATGTCTTTACTAATAAATAGTTTTTATGTTTAATTTTTAAGTTTGTAGATTTTAGATTATTTTTATCATTTTCATATTAAAATTAATATTTTTTTATTTTTGTAAATATTGTATTTGGTAAGATAAAATATGCAAAATAAAAAATAAGGGTACTTTAGTCATTTCTCTAAAACTATAACGGTTTTAATAAAAATTTGAATGGAAGTTAATTAGGATGATAAATATACATAATTTATATATATATTAATGGTATAAAAATAAATATGTTATTTGGAATGGTATAAGAATAAATTGGGTGTTTTTAGATGGTATACATGCAAAAAAAACCCATTAAAATAATTTAATTTAGATATTAAATCCATTAACCATATTAGACTTGTGATAATTTTTTAATTTTATATAAATTAAAAATGATTTATCTAACTTTCAAAGAAGTTACATAGATTTTAATATAATAATAAAATAATTATTATTATAACAACAACATCAACAACAACAACGACAATCACGTGAAACTGAATCTATGAGCCTTCGTGGGTTGAATTTTTTATTATCAATTTATCATCATTATGAGAGTCAAATGTACTCAGAGCCACCAAATAAGAACAAAGAACAGCTAGGACCTGCGCAGACCTTTGAAACTTCAGTTAGTCATTCAAAGTTTATCATCTCAGTAAGTGAAATTGAAACAATTGTTTTCACATCAACAACTCAAGAAGAAAAAAAAACTGATTCAATAAACAAAAACACAGATCATGTGGTGTTATATTTAAATGGAATAATGATGATCGTATATTTAAAATGATATAGATATTCTAATATCATTAATAGTGAAGATGTCAATTTTTTTTTCTTTTTATTAAAATATCATTTTTGTTTATAAGTCCACGGCGAATGATGGGTCATGATCATATCATTATAATTTAAAGTACGAGTGCATTAATCATCAAATGTCATTCAACTGATATTGAATTATCTAACATATCAGAATTATTAAATGTAAAATGAGTAAATTCATGGGCAGCAATTGCAATACTTTGACACTGTTGTATATTCACGCATGTTGTGTTTAAAAATGAATTTATAAAATAAGTTTTATCTAAATGTGACATTTTTTTCTATTGTGTTTAAAAACGCATTGAAAAAATATAATTTTAAATAAATTATTTTAAAAATTCGATTATAAAAAAAGCTTGATTATGGAAACAATTATCTAATAAAAAAAGAAACCACAAAAAAATAAAATAAGTATTATTTATATGAAATTTATTTAAGACTTATAAGTTAAGGTTTGTGAATTATGTGTCTAAATATATAAAAAGTGAAACATAATAATTGGAGAGATAGGTCGTACACTCGTACCCAGCTATTCACTTGTTTATATTCTCAAAAATACTTTTTAGTTTTTCTTTGGGTGATGAAGCTAGACCAGTACTACTGACAAATGATCCCACAAATCACTGTTGGGTTTGAAAGCAATTTTACATAAGCCATAATTGATTGAAAGACAATAAAAAAGAGGTGCAGCTCAGGTGGGCGTGTTCCTAATGGAGATGACAACAAATTTATTGTTTCTTTTTACACCAACAACCAATTCTTTCTTTTAAAGATGTCACATAACTTGACAAACTAATTTATGTAACAAATGAAAAATTATAGGGAAAAATTTGATGTAACTCTATGAAAAGTCACATATTCTACGTTATTAAAAAATATCAATTCAGTTTATACTGTCACCTTCAATTAATAAGGTACATAGATAAATCTTAACTACACATTAAAAGTTATCAGAATATCTTTATCTTTTATTTTCAAAAATCGATATAACTTTCTCGAAATTTATGAAAATTGAAAAATATCTCCATAAAATTAATAAATCTCCTCAAGTCTCTATTTTATCAGATAATATATATTTTAGTGTTTACTGTAACTGAAATTGACCAAATATGTGTTTGACTCCAATCATATATGAAAAAACTAAAATACCCTTTTAAATTTTACTTGATAAATTATTGTAATCCATTAATCAGATTTATGGTTGACTTTAAGGGAATTTATTGATTTTTCATAAACCTTTTTTTATTTTTATAAATTTTCATGGAATTAAATCAAATTTTTCCATTTTTGGCCATTGGTGAGTACATGTTAACATGAGAATTTTAAGGAAAATGCAGTGGCATTTTTGTCATCACAAGGACAAAATCAAAATTTTCATATTTTTGTAGGGAGTTATTTGAATGTATTTATTGAAGCAATTTAATTCAAGGACTAAATTGTTAACTATACATACTATTTTGGGGATCTGTGGTGATCGGCTAACTTTTCAGAAAGCTACATCAATTTTTTCCAAATTTTTATCATAAAACAGAAACCTATATATATACTCATTCAAAAAAATACATGAACATGATCCGAGCATTCAGGGCGGCCCTGAAAAATGACCAGTGTGGTGGGGATCTAGGCTAAACTTTAAAATTGACCTTCATTAGACAATTTTTAGTGATTACCATCATATAAAATTTTCAAAAAAGTTTTTAAAGCTATTTTTTTTTAAAAAAAAAAATTGAACTGATCCGATAAAAACAAATCCCAATTAAACAGGAATAAAGAGAACTAAATTAAAAAAAATTTAAAAAGGGATAAATATAATACATCTAGATTAAATAGTAAATAAAAAAATTCTTAATAAAATAACAAGATATTGAATAAATAAAAAACAAAATACAAGAAGAAATGGATAAGTTTTTAAATATATGATAAAAATTTTAAAACAAGATCAATAAGAAATTTCAATATACATAACAAAAAATGATATATATATATATATATATATATATATATTTGGGATTCATGATGCCCTTTGAAGATACGGGGCCCTAGCCACTGGTGGAGCCAAGGGGTACCTCTGCTCCGACTCAGTTTTGTGAAAAAATACATATATCTCAGTTAATGAGATACGCATTTTTATAAAAATTAAAGTGCATACTTTAATGAATTATATAGATGTACTTATAGAAAATGTGAATTTTTTTTTTATCAAAATATATACTTTGTTAAGGTAAGTATATGCTCTTACAATTTTCTATCGACGCATATGAAACTGGAATTGAGGTAGTTGTAATAAAAACTATGTGTAACAACACTCACTATAATTTGGTAGAATATTAATAAATTTTAATCCGTTAATTATGATATGTGTATGTATTATATAGGTAGTTTGATTATGAATTAAATTATTTATATTTATATATATAATTATAGTACATTATTATTTCATTTTGGAAATTGTTACACTTTTTTTTTAAAATAGTAAACATTATCTAATAAGGTATATGCTTTGATGAAAAGTTAATATTGCTCCACTTCGAGTAGAATAAACCCATTTTTAGTAAGTGAGAAAAAATTTAACGAGGTATATACCTCATCTAAAAATATATATACTTAGCTGGATAGCTAACAAGGTATAGACTACATTTGAGACCGTAAAAAAGACTGTATCTAACAGCTCCCCTTAATTTTTTGTTTTTGTAACTTTTGATTGGTCCGTGGATAAATATTTAGGTATAAAATAGTATTGTCTATCTATTTGGTTAGCTTTCTCTTTTTTTTTCTATGTTATTGAATTGCAAATGAAAATTAAAATATATATTATTTTTTTCTTATTTTTCTAAATAGATTTAAAAGAGACAAGTGACATTATTTTTTTTAACCTTGTAAAGACATTTTTAAATTTCTTGTATGTCAATTTAAAAATAATACTTTGAAAAGATGTATAATTTGATTAAATAAATTTTTTATTAACAATACTTTGCTTAATTAAAATTTTTAATTTATATAAGTTTGCCCCCACTAAGCATAATTTTGGCTCCGCCATTGACCCTAGCTACCTAGGTTGTCTATAGTGAGGGCCGACTATGCAAGCATTGTAATCAGTTTTTTTTTTTTCCTGCGAGTCGATAGACAATTTCTACCCTGATCATATATTAATTGAAAACACCGAGAGTTTGAAATACAAGCTAGGAGCAAAGAAAGAAGGAATAACAAAAATAAAAAAAACGGACCCCCTTAGCAGAGTGGTCGAGATGCACCCTCCAATAAAGGAGATCGCGGTTTGAACCTGTCTTTACCCACCAAAAAAAAAAAAAAGGAGCCCCACCCAACCTTCACGGATCACTTTGTAGAAGAGAGCTCCACTTCGTGAAACCATGCGGATGAAATAAACACTCAAGTCTTATTGTCTGTGACATGATATTCAGTATGTGAACATTTATAATGTTATAAATATGGTAACAATACAAAGTATGAAACTATGTTCTATATGTATTCAGTGATTGGTATGAAAAAATATATACAAAAACTCTATACTGAGTGTAAAGGCTGCGTGACAATCAATATCAGCTTTTCAACAATTAAGATTCTTAAAAATCATTCAAACAACTGAATATTCAAATTCCAGACGCAATAAACACTCAGTTTGACAAAATAAAACTATGTTCGAACTATAAAATAATTAAAACAAGGGAAAAATCCATACGACCTCCTGAACTGAAATTCATATAACTCCCTAATTTTTCTTAAAATCCATATAACCTCTGAAAACACCTAGTAAATACAAATAAACCCCTGAATAAAATTTTCGTTAACCCTAATGAAACACAATATACTAAAACACCACTACAATGTGTTAAATATGTGAAAAATCTTATAAAAATAATGATTTTACCCTTTTTTAATATATTATAAAACTCTATCTAGAGGGGAGGGAGGTAAAATCATCATTTATATAATATTTTTTATATTTTTAACACATTGTAGGAATTTTTTAGTATACTGTATTTTCTTCTAGAGTTAACCAAACATAATATTTACAAAATACTCATCATCTATGAAAGTAAATTTTTGTTCAAGACATTATTTGGATTTACTAAGTGTTTTTAGGGGTTATATGGATTTTAAAAACATTCAGGGGGTTTTATAGATTTCAGTCAGTTTACAGGGGGGTTATATGGATTTTTCCCTTAAAAAATTAATTTCTCAACATTAATTATGGTCAGCATGGGTTCCCGGATGTGGACCGTAAGATATGTTAGGACAGTTGAAGAGATTATTCCAGTTGAAGAGATTATTCCAGTAAACATAGAAACAACTAGGGAAAAATCCATATGCCCCCCCTTCAAACAGCCCGATATCCATGTAACCCCCTAACTTTTTTGAAAGTTTATATAACCTCCTAATAACACGTATGAAAATCCAAATATCCCTTTCCATTAGACAAGTTAACTAATCTTAACCCTCACATTGAAATTTACCATTTTATCCTTGTATGAAAACATGTTACTATTCCCTTTCTCTCTAGAGCTTCATCTAGAGTTTTTTTTAACCATTATGGTAGTAGATAATCTCATACCTGCGTCTACTTTTGTATCCTTTTAATTTTAAGTAGATCATATTTATCGTGATATAGTTTTTTTGTTTGAAATGAAAAATAACACAAATTTTATTAACCGGAGAAAGGTTGAAGAATATGGGTTCATATGCTGGAAGGGGTAAAATCATCATTCTAAAGTTTTTTTTGAATTATTCACAGAATATAAGGAGTTAATAACATATATTTTTCAAATATTAGAAAAATATTTCACATCTGTCAACGAATTTTTAATCCAATGGGAATTTTATGTTTTGGCAGAAGGTTATATGGATTTTTTTAAAAGTTAAGGGTTATATGGATATTTCTAGAGGAAAGTTAAGGGTTATATGGATATTTCTAGAGGATGGTGTGATTTTAAACCAAGCCCCCCCCCCCCCCCCCCCCCCCAAACCAAAAAAAAAAAGGGAAAAATAGATATCTCCATGAAAATTTGAAAAATCATCACAAATCCCCAGAAAGTATGTATAGTTAATGGATTTAGTCCCTCAGTTAAATTACTTTAATAAATACATTTAAATAAGTTCCTACATAATATGAAATATCCGATTTAGTTATTTTGATGACAAAAATGCTCTTGCCTTTTCTTGAAAATTCTTCTGCTATCTTATACTCATCGATAATAAAAAAAAAAAAGAGAAAATCGATATAACTATTTGAAAACTTATGAAAATCGAAAAAGGTTTTTGTAAAATCAGTAAATCAAAGTTAACTGCAAATCTGATTAATGTATTACAATATTTTATCAAGTAAATTTTATAATGATATTATAATAATTTATCATGTATAATTAAAGTCAACCGTATATATGTTAATTTTGGTTATAGTAGGGAATAAAATAAATAATCTAATTAATAAGATAGGGAGCTGAGAGGATTTACCTATTTTACATAGACTTTTTTTTTATTTTCATAAGCTTCAAGGGAGCTATAATAAATTTTCAAAAATAAGGGGGTGAAGATATTTTGGTAACAATTAATGTCTAGTCAGGGTTGTTAGTTGGGATGATGATAGGGATTGAAACAATATTTTGTGATGACTTTTAAAATCTTATAAGGATTAAAATTTATTCAACGGCAATTCTATAAATTTTTATAGATGGAGTCACTTAAAAAAATAAATTCTACAAAAATTTTAAAAAATATACTCTTATAAATTTTATCAAAAATCTACATTAATAAAAAAGACCATAAAAAAAAAGGAGATAGATGATTAACTCATGGTTTGAAAAAGTCCCAATAGTAGTTTAATTTTTTAAAATGTGATGGTGTCTTATATGATCGATGACAAATATAACTGCACATTAAAAAGAGAGACTAATTGAAATGCACGTGCTCAATGCAATTGTCATTTAAAATGGGGCGCTTTATTATACCGACGACCACAAGGCTACAGTCACACACGTCGAGTATGATAATTTAAGGGTTTTTATATTATTAAAAATAATATATTTAATTGTATACTGTTAAGATATTTTCCAATGTAAACGTGTCATTCTAAAAACCAAGATTAACCACAGTTAATAAATTAAATTCTATCTAATGGACATATACATGACAAATATAACATTTATAATATGTTTGTAGCGCGCCCATGAACTATGTTTCAAGTGTCTATGGTTCAAAACCTGAACGGTGAAAGTTCATGACTTGGATAAATGTTTATGTCAGTATTTAATATTAAATGTTTTATTAAGGGACTGATCCTTTGAATCATTCTCTATGTAATTTGATTTATAAATTGTGTAGTTTGATTTATAGGTTATGACGTTCGATAATAATAGTATTGTTGATACTAGGCCAGATCGGAACTCCAGCTCAGGATCCTATTCCCTGGTGGCTGTTGCCCAGGAATTGGTAAAAATGGTACGCAGACTCACTATCATATTCTGTTCCTGATTAATTGCACATGTTCTTCCCTTTCTTCTCTCTCTTCTTTTCTTTTCTTTTCTTTTTTGCATGATATCCTTTCATTGTAATAAGAAATTAAAAAAAAAAATTCATTGATCTTTGGATTCAGATTTCAGACCAGACAAGGACTGCACGACCTACCCTCCTTTTTTTTGGTATTCAACTTGATAAAAGTCCACCTATTCACAAAAGGAATCCCCAATTCCAATTGCAGCAGATCTATGAAATAAATTTTAAACATTGGCACGAGTAACAGTGCTTGTACTTCCACAAAGACTTGATCGATTTTGCACACATTTGTCACTCAATCAAAGGGCCTTGTTATATTAATTTATTAATTATTCACTTGGACACTTTTGCTAGGCACTTTAGTATAAAAATCACCTAATCTATTACAATAAAAAAAATAATTACACATTTAATTTATCAAATTATATATTTCATTAATTTGTAATTTATTAAACATATTGAGTATATATATATATATATATATATATATATATATATATATATATATATATATATATATATATATATATATATATATTTCAAGCTTGCAAAAATAACTTCAAAAATGACTGTTAATGCATGGATTAATTTGGAAGTGAAAGGGCATAGAAAATATGGATACAAGACTGATTCACTATCAAGAGATTAATTAGGAGAGATGATTTTAGGAGACCCATGAGCTGTCCACATGGGTAATATGAAATGTCATTTATTTAATTATAATGTGAGAAGTTAACGAGACAATTAAGAATAACCTCTCTGAATTGTTATTCACTGCTCAAAAAAAATGTGAACATAAGTTACATAAGAAATTAAGATCATGACTGGATGGCTCATAATTAGTAGTCTGTGACTTATTAGTAAGATATTTGGGGAGTCCATGGAAGCCATTAATCTCTCCAATGAAAAACATTGTTTATGCCTCTACATATCGATAATATTATTTTTTTGGATGGTCAAGTCCACGTAAATGATGGTACCAAATGATGACTCCAAAAGTAGTTCAATAATCATATGATTCACATTGTTTTTTTTTTTTAAGGAAATCTGTTGCATGTGACATTATTGCCGCCCATAGCTAGAGACCTAGTTTTATAGTATATATAATGAACATTATTTTGCCACTATCATAATCATGTGCACCCATAATCCCTAGTTTAAGATTTTTCATGAAAAATGTGGGATTAATTAAATTTTAATGAAAATGTTGGGGCCAGTGTTACTGACATTGGACCTTTTTAATTTTCATTTTTATATAAAAAGAAAATGTTCTACCAAATCCTAGTTCTATATAACCCAAATGTTTTTTTTTTAAAAAAAGGTAGAAATAGCTACCTCGATTTCATTTCTGATATTCAAAGTACAATTCTGATATAGATGAGAAGACATAAAGAAAGCATAGAAGAAAAGGAAATGAAAGGTCCATGAACGTACTATTGCTTGATTAGAAGAGGTATCTAACCAAGCCAACGGTCCACCTGTACCTTCATGCTATCCTGTGATTGTCATTCGTCCGTTGCAGAAGGTAACCTCCCTCGCTCCCGCCAAGAAACGCCAAATGTTATATTAGGCTAAAAGTAGATTTCGATCTATCATACTCTTCTTTATAAAAGTCTTACTGAATTAATATATATACACAAACATATATAGTTTTAATGCACGCATACATGTATTTTCGATCGGCTTTTGAGGGCATCTAATCTAAATTGCATGCATGCAACATGACCCATCAAAAGAAAGATTTAACATAATTTAAGATGACCTTGACCTTGACCTTCGTGTTTGCTTGAATCTTGATATTTTTATAAATTCATGCAAGTACCTTATTCATTGTAGGTAATGCCAAGTCTCAAGAATACTTAATTTTCTTAATTAGTAGATGTCAGTTGTCATTATATTCCCCGGTTAGTTATGTTTTTAATTTCGGCCTACATCAATGAATGTGGTCCTTCATTACCAGATTTTCTAAGATGGTCAAATGGGATACACATTTCTTTAATGTTTAGGCACTGGTATTTTTTTGCAACCCCTAACATGTTGTGGATTTATTTATATTATTTGCTTAATGAAATATATAAGTTTACAATAATAAAGTATCTATTTGAAAAAAAAAAAAACTCACTTTATTGTATTTCAGCAATATGATATATATTAGTCTAATTTAGTATATACTAAATTTAAGTAAAATGAGCTCGGTATGCTAAAGAGCATACAAAAATGATAACGGCCATACATGTAAATTTAGATAGATATCACCCGTTTGAAAATGTAAAGTCATCTAAAAAATTATGTGGTTTATCTAGGAATTCAAAGCATCATTTTTCTGATTTTCAGAATGGTCAGCCTACAAAATTAGAAGAATTAAAGGAAATGTAAAATTGTAATCGTTTTACTGTAAAGTAAAAATTAAAGGAAATGTAAAATTGTAATCGTTTTACTGTAAAGTAAAAATTAAAGGAAATGTAAAATTGTAATCGTTTTACTGTAAAAAGTTAAAATGAGAGTGTTTTTTTTGCAATGATGTAAATTTATTGATGGTATGTGGTTGTGGCTGCTTTTTTTGTTTTTTTACTGGAGGTAGATATCGAGGAGATCTACAAAATTTGTATCTATGCCATAATGCGCGCTTATTTTTCCATTTTTTCCATTTTTTCAACCCTCAAAATGACTTTTTTGCTATTTTTAGTAACTTTTTAGATTCCGTATATCTCATTCATAATAATTCGGATTTGACTGAAATCAAACCCGAAGATCTTCTAAGATCCTCTAGAGTTTAGTTATAACAAATTTTTGTTTTTACTATTTTAGTAACTTTTTAGTATAAAAGGGATATTTGTAATTTAGATTTAGCATTTTTTATTAATATATTTATGAGTTTTATTATTCTCTTTGAGAATTATGGTTTATTGAAGGATCTCAATGCTTGCTGGATCTTTGTTTTAGTTTTTCGATGCGTTAGTGTATCAGGCTCTGTCTTTTAACTCTTCTTCTTCTGTCTTTTACTTCTGTGCAAAAAGTCTAAAAGAAATAAAAGAGATAAAGAGAGATTTGGCTCTCTCTCTTTAGCTTTTTTTATTTAGAATATATGAGATCCTCTCCCAATTTAATTTATATGCTAAGAGATGGGTAATCTTAGTAATGAGATCTTTATAGAATCACACCCTCCTCTCACTTAATCTCAGGATGTGGGTAGTTACTATAACAGAATTGGAATTAATATCTAGTACTTTTCGATTGTATGATGTGTATGCCACTTTAAGTGAGATTAGAATGAAAAGAAAACATGTCACGCTCTATAAAAGATAATCAAAATAACAACAATAATATAGTGTTCAAAATAGTGGGATACTAATCCTTATCTTTAATTAACTTATCTTTAATTAACTCAACGTGCTAGGATATAATCTATAAATTTGATTTATCTTTATTCAGATCTATCACAATGATAACAAAAGGAGATAATTAATGTTGTTTTAACATTTAATTGAAATAAAAGGTTCTCATTTGCATTTTAAATTTAGGATAATGATACGTATTTTATCTCAATTATTTTTTATAAAAAATTATACAAGTTCTTTTTTTCTATTTATCATCACATTTATCCTTTTAACCTCCTCCGTCTTGAGAAAACACAATCACGTACTATAACCATGATTCATGCCCCAATGGTAACCTAGTTTTTTTTTTTTTTGAAATATGACACGTCTAACCCCCAATGCAGCTCTTAATTGCAGTTCATCTTAATTTTTTTTTTTAAAAAAATTCATATGTTTTTTAAATGAAGTGCATGTTGTTACATGAAATAAAGTTAGTGTGTTGTTTTCAAGTAAAAAAATGGATAAAAAAATTTGTGTCATATACTATAATAGAACCCCATATGTTATGATGATGTAGTATATACTGTGTTATCATAACGTATGGACTGCAAAACAGACTGTGTGTAGCAGTGCTCTCTTTTTTTCTTTTTTTTTTTTAGGAAAGACACACAAAGGGCATACATTATTCAATTGGGCTCAGGGCCCATTGCAACAGCCCACCAGGGCAAACTCCCCATAGGGGGTGTACACCAGGATTTAAACCTGGGATAATTACTTAAAATGGGTGCATCTCAACCACTCGACCAGCAAGTGGTGGTATAATGGCAGCCTAGTTGCCAACCATAATAATGGAGTCTCAATTGTAATATACACTAATTTTCTTTTCTTTTTTTAAATCATGCACTCTCCAAATGAAGTACATACTGTTATATGAAATGAAATATATCTTGAAATATATTAGTATATTTTTTATGTTTTTTTACGTCATATATTATGATAGAATCTCATACTACGTTATTATAGCGTATGAAACTACAAAACAAGTTGTAAAATAGAGTGAGTGTATCAATGTTAGATATAAAAAAAAAGGAACAAAAACAGGTCCATGTTTGTCAACAACTCACTCAGTGAATCATCTTTTTATGACTCAGTGAAATCAGTGTTAAGATAAAGATCTAATATATAAAAAAAGACAATTTTTTTTGACATAACCCAATAAAAATAGGAAAATGTTACACTCAGTCACATTTACAAATCAAAACTCAGATTTCACATGTTTTTATTTTTTAAAAAATAGTAAACATTATCTAATGAGTTATATGCTTTGATAAAAAGTGTATATCGTTCCATTTCGAGTTAAATGAATCTATTTTTGGTAAGTGTAAAAAAATATTTAATATGGTATATACAACATCTAATGAGGTATATACTTCACTGGATTTCTAATGTGGTATATAGGACTGTGTTTTGGACTGAGAAAAAAACTGAGTGTAACAGCACTCATAAAAATATAATAGTTCATCATTTGAAACCGGAAAGTAGGACATGTCCTAATGTGTTTAACCGTGACTGAAAATACAATATACCAAAAAACTTTACAATGTGTTAAAAATACGAAAACCCTTTTATATATGATGATTTTAGCCCTCTGAGTAGATTATAAAACCCTAAGTAGATTATAAATTTTCGTTGAATGATGAGAGAGATAATGTGAATATAATGTTTGGTTAACCCTGACTGAAAGTACAATATACCAAAAAACCTTATAATGTGTTAAAAATGCGAAAAACCGTCTATAAATGATGATTTTATCTCTCTGAGTAGATTATAAAACTCTATCCAGATGAGTAAAATTGTTATTTACAGAATATTTTCCGCATTTTTACGATTATAAAGATTTTTGGTATATCGCGTTTTTAATCAGAGTTAATCAAACAGAATATTCCTCATCTGTTAACTAAAATTCAACTAAGTGAATTATTTGAATTTACATAGATGTTTTTGGGTTTTTATGAACTTCAAGAAAAGTTAGGGGGTTATATGGATTTCATGTTACAGGGGGTTGTATGGATTTTTTCCATCATTTATTCACTTCATTAATAGATAAAACACAATTTTTTTATTTTGGAGAAATATATATGTAATCTATTAAAATATATATTTCCTTTTATTTTAAATACATAATACATTATAAGAAATATACACTTCTAAGAAAATGAAAGAACATAAGGACCGCAAGTAGGATAGTTTCTGACATTGTCCTAGCACAAACGAAAGATGAGTCATCCCTAGTGGCCAATCGTTGACCTGTGTTAAGGATGGATGTTGGGTTCGAGTCTTGGTATTGACTTATCGACTTGTTTGTTGACGATTATTCGAAAGAATTTTCTGTGAGACCATAACATAAAGGCGAAAGTAGCATTTCTAACTTAACCGTAAAATCAATAAATAAATAAAACGAAGGGTGAGCCCTTCATTGTTGAGACTTTCAAAGTTGTGCAGTTAAAATGAAAAGGGATTCTTGAATCAATGCTTCTTTCAAAGTTGTGTAGTTAAAATAAAAAAGGACTCTCGAATCAATGCTTCAAGTTCAAACATAATGCACTAGATGCATACAGTGAGTCAAAAGAGAAATGGAACAAGTATGGCAATTCAACATAAATTATTTGTCACTTTGGCCAGGTTTGATTGGGGAAAACATGTTTTACTGGAATGAAGATTGGAATAAGTCATATTCCATTCCCCATAGAATTTCCAAATCAGGTTCTTTTTTTGCAATGTAGAAGATGGCAATTCCACGCTTATTCAATTTATTCATTGACCAAGAAGAAGAGAATAACCATTCCAGATTTAGGACTTACTAATTCAATATCTAATCTGTTACCAAATGCCAATATATTGATCAAACACAATACACATGTAGATCTCAAACAAGCTCTTATCAGGACTTTGAACTGTGCCTGACACATGAAGATGTGAAGATACATGCATGACAGTGAAACTGAACGGGATAGAATTCTGAAACAATGTGTACAATTCCCTAACAAGTCAAATGATTGGAAGCCTTTACAACTTATTCTGAACACTGAATGAGGTCACGGGTGCATTTGGATATGAGTTTAAAACGCTATGATTTTTTAAAATCATGCGTTCTAAACTCAGTTTTTAAAAATTGTTGTTTTGTTAGTTTTTTAATTGTTAGATTTTTTTAGCATAAAAAGGACAAATAATGATTTGAAAAATTAAATGTTGAAAATATGTTTGGATCGGGCGTTTGAGAATCTTTTAGCTTTTCAAATGCAGAATCTACTCAATTACAGATCCAAACAGGGTCTACATCAATTATACAAAGGGAAAAATCCAAATAACGCCCTGTAAATTAAAATGTCTGAAATCCATATAAACCTATAACTTTTCTTAAAATCCGTATAACCTCCTGAAAATACCTATGTAAATCTAAATAGCCCACTGAATTAAATTTTCGTTTACAGAGTAGGATTATTCTGTGAATATTCTGTCTGATTAACCATGGTTAAAAATATAGTATACTAAAAAGCCCTTACAATGTGTTGAAAATGCCAAAAAATCATCTATAAGATTATTTTACCGTTTTAGATATGGTTTTATAATCTATCAGAGGGATATGATTATCATGTATATAAAGTTTTTTACATTTTTAACGAATTATAAGGGATTTTTGATATACTGTATTTTTAATTAGGGTCAATAAAACAGAATATTCACAAAATATTCATCATTTATCAATATATATTTTTAATTAGGGTATATCAATATATGAATCTCAAACAATTTACCCAAGGTTATTTGGATTTTTTCCTTATATAAAATAAGCATACAATGGAATGGATGTTAGAATGTGATGCTGTGTTCTACAATTACTGTACCATTCAGGTTTGGGGCCCCAAATAGACTCACTTCATTATCCACTTATTTTGAAAATTGTACATCGCGAGCATATATTTAAGGAAAAAATGCATATAACCCCCTACAAACATATGAAAATCGAGATAGCCCCCTGCCTTTTCCCATAATCCAAATATATGCTTGGAATATTCTGTTATCTTAACTCACGCAAAAAACAATAATTCAAATAACCCAATGTAAATTAGGAAAAACGTAAATAACCCTTACAATTACATTTTTACCCACAACCCAAAAAAAAGAGGGAAATATCCAAATAACCCCCCCCCCCTCACTTTTTCTAAAGTTCACATAACCCCCTGAAAATATTATGTAGATCCAAATAACCCTGTGAATTAAACTTCTAGAATATTCTACAAATATTTTATTTGGTTAGCCGTGACTAATAACACAATATACCTAAAAACCCCTACAGAAAACCCTCTGTAAATGACGATTTTACCTCTTTATAAAGATTATAAAAACCCTATCTGGTAGGGTAAAATCATCATTTCTAATACATTGTGGGGGGGGGGGGGGGGTTGATATATTATGTCTTCAGCTAAGGTTAACTAGATGGAATATTCGCATAATAATCCAAATTTTTCAATTTAACTCAGGGGCTTTTTGGATTTACATATGTATTTTAATTGGGTTATATGGATTTTAGGTAGTTTATAAGGGGCTATATGAATTTTTCCCCAAAAAAAATACTTCGAGGAGGAGGAAGAGGAGGGGATGTTAGGTTTAGAGGAAGAGGAAGAGGAAGAGAAAATATTAAGTCTGGGTTTATTTAGGTGAAAAAGAGGAAGAGGAAGAAGAAGAAGAATGAGATGTTAGATTTAGATTTATTTATGTGAGGGGATAAAGGTAAATTTACATGGTTGAGTTAAATTCAAGTAACCTATAGTTAACATAATAGACACAAGGGGTGATTTGGCTTTTAGTTATGTTTATGGGTTATTTGGATTTTAGAAAAAGATAAGGGATTATCTGAATTTTCATATATTTGTAGGAGATGCATTTTTTCCTATATTTAATTATAAAAAATGCAAAAAAGTATATATTCAATTCATTCAGTTATATGTGAAAGCGATTACTTCATTGAACAACAAGTATATACCTTTATGAAAGAAAAAAAAATGAAAACCTATTGAGATTACAAAAGTGACTGTCCCTAACATTTTCCTCCTCCATTTATCAGTAATGCACATGCTAGAATAGGAAAGGGAAGTTTGCATGGGTCTTGGCTTAAATAAAACAAAATCTCATAAATATAATAAATATTTCAACCCCCAAAATGTATGTACTTCATCTCATGCATAAAATCAAAAGTTGCAGCCATGCATATAATCTGGGTGTTCATTGAGACAAGGATCCAACCCAAAGCTGGGTGTTCACTGAGATTATTATACATAATTTCATCATACATGATGAATTAAATTTCTGGCTTAAAAATGAAAGGGTTAATGAATAAAAGGATACAAATTTCATGGTGAACCTTACCATTACCATGCCTTCATTTCTTCATTTAATCTGAAAATACAAAATACAGTTCACATACTGCTTTAAAATGACAGGCAACCACATTTCGCAAATGCACAGTGATAAAAGAAAGGACTGCATTGACTTTTGGAAAGAAAGAAAAAAAAGACTGGAATAGCATATTCTATGATCACAATGAATGATCTTATTATTGATGTAGGACAGATTATGCAGATGGGAGCACCAAAAGAAGTCCATCAGATAAATTACAAATCAATGGTCACGATCTCGGAATCGCACGAAATTTTACATGGTGAAATATATCGAGGAGATCTTCTAGATAGTTGTTATACAACTAACAATTCTTATTTTTTAAAAATTAATTCATTTAGGCCTTTAAATTAGCGATTTTACTATTTTTAGTAAGTTTTAGATTTGTGATATCTCAATCATAACAGATCGGAATTGATTTCTATCAATTCCTATGATCATTGAGGATCTCATAGAATCAGAAAAATTAGTTTTCGAATTTTACTATTTTTAGTAATTTTTAATTTTATGTTATTAGTATAAATAGCAGACTTGTAATCTAGGGTTGACAGTTTTTTATCAATAATATTTCAAATTTTCTCCCTTTTAGGGCTTTCTTCCTTGTGGATTCAAGGATTCCTTGTGGATTCAAGGAGCTTATGAGATCTCAACGCTGGTTGGATCTTTTTATCAGTTTCACGCTGCGTTAGGTGGTATCAGAGCGAGGATTTGCCTTGTTGTGATGGCAAATAATGGAGGGGGAGACAACCAATCTAATGACGCTGGTCGTGGATTGGAGGATGTGCGGAAGGCGATCGAGGAACAGCGCGATCAGATGCGAGAGATTCGCACGATGATCGCTGGCCTGAATCTCAACGCCAATAATAGGCATCCTGAAGGTGATAGGAGACGCGCCGAGGGAGTTGCCCAAGGCCGACCTATTGCTCAGAACATCGTTCGACGTCCCACTCGTTATCAACCTGATGATGAGGAAGACTCGGAGGA
This sequence comes from Acorus gramineus, assembly GCA_030737835.1. NCBI lineage: Eukaryota > Viridiplantae > Streptophyta > Magnoliopsida > Acorales > Acoraceae > Acorus > Acorus gramineus. The sequence continues at coordinate 12,516,096 of CM060857.1, forward strand.
TGAAGGTGATGGACTTCATGGATATCAGCCGGGGAGGCGGCGCATGAAATACAATGATTACCGATTGAAGGCGGATATTCCATATTTCAATGGTAATATGCAGATCGAAGACTTCCTTGATTGGATCTCAGAGGTCGAGAGATTCTTTGAGATGATGGAGGTTCCAGAGGAGAAGATGGTCAAATTGGTGGCGTTTCGATTAAAAAGTGGTGCCGCCGCTTGGTGGGACCAATTTCAGAAAACCCGACAACGGCAAGGAAGATCACTTGTTCGTACGTGGAGGAGGATGAAAGAGCTCCTCATGGATCAATTTCTGCCACGAAATTATGAACGATATTTACCCCAATTGTATCGAAATTGTTGTCAAACCGTAAGGGTGAAATCACGACCGGAGATATCAAAGGCGCAAGAGGTGATAAGAGCAAGTCCTCCAAAAGATGGGGATGATTCGAGGGCCAACCCTTATGATCTACCATCATCAGAGAAGTACGGAGGTTCCAATGAACCAGAACTTTGCTCAAATCAAAATCAACAAGAGAGCGAAGTTTTAGCTGAACAAGAAGTTGATGATATATATGATGGCGCAGAGTTCGCAGAAGAAGAAGGAGAGCGGGTCAACTTCATCGTTGAACCAGAGATCGATGAGGACATGAGCAATAAAGAAGCAGAGGATGTTGTTTTCTCTGGTGATTCTGAAGATGTCATTGGAGGAGAACAAGAGGAGTTGTTTCCACAGTCCATAGCGGTGACCCCCAAGATGGAAGAGCCCCTACAGAAGCTCGTGTTGCAAAATATATGCACCATCAACAAAAGTGTTTTGGATGCCATCATCAACATTGATAACAATGAAGACTTTGCGGCTACTACTGTGGTGAAGAAATTTGGGCTACAAATCGAGGGGCATTCAATTTTCTACATGATCGGTTTTATTGAGAAGAAATTTGAAGTCAAGAAAATATCTCTTCTCTTGCCGAAGGTGAAATACAAAGAACATCAATTGAAGAGCGGAAGAACTCGAGGACGAGTTCTTTTGAAGAAGAGGAGTCTGATGTAGGACAGATTATGCAGATGGGAGCACCAAAAGAAGTCCATCAGATAAATTACAAATCAATGGTCACGATCTCGGAATCGCACGAAATTTTACATGGTGAAATATATCGAGGAGATCTTCTAGATTAGTTGTTATACAACTAACAATTCTTATTTTTTAAAAATTAATTCATTTAGGCCTTTAAATTAGCGATTTTACTATTTTTAGTAAGTTTTAGATTTGTGATATCTCAATCATAACAGATCGGAATTGATTTCTATCAATTCCTATGATCATTGAGGATCTCATAGAATCAGAAAAATTAGTTTTCGAATTTTACTATTTTTAGTAATTTTTTAATTTTATGTTATTAGTATAAATAGCAGACTTGTAATCTAGGGTTGAGAAGTTTTTTATCAATAATATTTCAAATTTTCTCCCTTTTAGGGCTTTCTTCCTTGTGGATTCAAGGATTCCTTGTGGATTCAAGGAGCTTATGAGATCTCAACGCTGGTTGGATCTTTTTATCAGTTTCACGCTGCGTTAATTATCCACCCAACCAAGTGGAGTGATAAATAAACAGACCTGATTCTAAACATCTGTCTAACTATAGTGAGATGTCTTAACCCTCTAGTTAACTGTGATTGTTCTTCTACATCCCTGTCTTTAAAAAAAATAAAAAATCTAACACAATTTTCACAAGCTAAGTTTGCCATCAGATTTGATAATCTGACCATAGAGGATGAAGCAAGAAGGATTATAATCCGGAGGGAGTGAGAGACAACACTCAACCTATCCATGTTCCTTTTTGACCTAAAGAAATATTGGTGAGGTTATATGGAACATGTACATTATACAATTTGTTTACTGAAACAAAGAATAAAATAAAAAGTAAAAGCAATAATGTGTGGCAAACATGTATCAAAAATAGCTCACGGAGTGAAGAACAGAAGCAAGATAAATTTAGATTACATAACAGATTAGATAATTCAAGATTTATCAGGCAGTTTTGATACAAATATGCATTTTATGGTCACATGTTTCATAATTTTTATTCTGCCATAATAAAGCTATTCGACCGACAAAACTGTAATACATTCATATTTTTACATGGGAAGAACTACATATATGGTTACTCTGTCTCAGAGGAGGAGATGAACATGGCAGGAAGCAATAGATATTTTGAAAATAACATTGAAAATGAGGTAATAAAAGTGGCTTCATTGATGTAGAAAAGTAAAATGCTTATTTAAAATAAGTTTTATGACATTAGGTGGATCATTAGAAGCTCTGTAGAAGTATACAAGAACTATACTAGAATTTCAATTAACTACTGATCATGAAAATAAAGTGCCATGTAATTTTTCATTTCAGCTTGTGCTTGTTGAAACTAGAAATGCTATGGTACAGAAAATCAAAATATGTTGCTAAATTGAATACAACTGGAACAAAAAATCTCTTTTGATTGCCGTTTTATATGTCATAGATTTGAACCCTTAAGAAATATGATGGAAATTTGCCATTATTTTCCAGTTGTCGATTAAAGAAAAATATCATGATCCTAGATTCTTATATTATTATTAATCACCTGTCTACTAATTGTGTCATCAATAGCAAAACGCACCCGCACCCCCTAATTCACAACGTCACACCTTTCATTTATAAACGTATATTTTTGATAATGAAGAAAAGCAAAAGCTACTTTAATTTGGATTAGATAAGGTCATTTATTCAAGACAGAGCACTGACTTATCACCAATCATCAATATGACGCATTCAGCCCTCACCAACTTATGCCTCACTACTATTGTTGTGCACACAACCTTTCACCATTAGTCACATAACCTTTGACAATTAGCAAGTTGAGAGAATGATCACCTCTACTCTCTGTGTATGTGGAAATGTCTTCCATGTTCTGTATGCGTGGAATTGTAACATCATAGGCTGGTAATAGAAAATTTAAAAGAATAGCCCAGGTTTAAAGACACTGCCCTTATCATAGCCAGCCTGATATATATATTTTTTTCTTTGAGATTACATAGCCATTCTGATTACATCAGCTAAATCCATGCTCATGCACTAATGTCTACACATTCATCTATATGCCATTTCTGTTTCAGTGCAACCTCTCTTGCAAATCTGTTTTAGCGGACCGCTTTTCTTTTATGATGAAGGATTAAGAAGATCAGTGAATAGGCCCTAATTTACTCAACCAATCTTAATAAACAAAGGAAACTACACTTTCCTAAGATTTCAAAATTGCAAATTTGTTATATATCATGACCAACTATATTTCAAGATTCCCAGAGATAATTTGGCTTATAAATATAACAAGATTTTCTCACATAAAATCGATAAGATAATTGTGCTTAGTGTATCATGACAATGCAGCAGCAATCTTACAATTGTAAATCTACATAATGCGCATTTCCAATTTACAAATGCCAGATAAAATATGCATAGAACTTGATACACCTAGCACACTTCGATAATTCACCAGGAACTATTAAATGACATAATATTTGTAATTCCAAAAATTGAATTGCATCAAACAAACAATCATTAGTGCTTACAGGAAAATAACAACAGAGAAAAATGGAAAGCAAGAACTACACACCCGTATCTGGAAGAATAGCTTGAAATCCACCGTCGAATCAATCGATAGATTGAAATCCAACGGCACTCGAAGAACTGGGTCTAAAAGGCTGAGATTTCTAATAATGTGTAATTTTAAGCAGTACCTATATCATATGTATCAGATTCTCACACACACCCACAATCACACCTTCCACCGTTCAGCATGTGATTCTCTTCAATTAATAAATATATTCAATTTGCGTTGGCAATCTATATATATATTATATATATATTATAGTATTGGGAAAAATCCATATAACCCCCTGTAATTATCATAAATCCATATAATCCCCTGTAATCACCTCTGTTTATCCACATTACCCCCTCCGTCTGCCTTCCGTCCATCTAGCTAACGGGGTGTTAACCACACCTCACTTTCTTAATCATACATGTTTTTTTCATGTCAAAACTAGTCTATACGAAAAGACAACCTAAATCCTAAAGTAGATCCACATCTTCCCCTTGTTTTCCCGACGGCAGCACCTCCCACCAGTTCACGTCGACACCCCTGGCTCTAGAATGGGCAATCCCTTTCTCTGGTGACCGAAACACCACGAGCGACCAAGTCTTCCCATGCCTCCGGTGACCGCTTCCCGACGTGCGTGACGAACAGTTGATCTCTCTCCGGTGACCGCAACTCGACGCGTGACCAACTGGTAAATCTATCTCCAGTGACCGCAACCCTAGTCACGACCAACATTTCATCTGTGACCGGTGAGTGTAATGCAAATACGGAGTATCTATTGAATAAGTTTCTGCATATGATGCATTCGATTTCTTGTTGATTGGTGCATCAAATTCATATAGTTGTATTTGATTTTCCTGATCTACCAATTTTGGCTGGTTTTCTTTGTTTTCCCTTTAGATCTACTGCTTGATTGAAGGTTCATGATAATTCACATTTCCATTTGTTTCAAGTTTTTCCTCCCAATTGATGGATTGAGAATGTAGCATAAAGTTTCTTTATTTTTTCTAATTTTTCTTCTTTGATTAATGACATTCCACTGTTTTCATTTGTTTGTCAAAAAACCAAAAAAGTGGAATTTGATTATTCAATTAGTTATGTTTGGGCAATTTTTATTCACTTATTGAATTGATGAGAATGTGAAAGCCTCAACGCCACAGGTTTGAACTCCTTGTTGATGGATTCAGGATGTCGCATATAGTTTTTGTATTTCTTTTATTATTTTTCTTGTTAGATTAATCACATGCCAATGTTTTTATTTGTTTGTCAAAAAACCAAAAAAGTTTGGTTAGTTATTCAATTAGTTGTTAGGCAATTTGTTTTTCACTTATTGAATTGATGACAATGTGAATGCTTCAATGTCACAAGTTTTTCCTCTTTCTTGATGGATTGAGGATGTTGCTTATAATTTCTTTCTTTATCCAATTTTTCCACTTACATTAATCATATTCCATTATTTTCATTTGTTTGTCGAAAAACCAAATCTGTGTGGTCAGTTAATCATTTATTTATGTGTGGGTAATTTCTTTTTTTCACAAATTGAATTCATGAGAATGCGATCTTCGATTGTTACTAGACTTGAATACTAAACACATATATTTTTCTTCTTGTAACTAGAAATATGTAGACTTCATTACTAACCATGTATATTTTTTTCTTGTAGACCAAATATGGACGAAGACACTATATTTAAGGTCACTTTTGTGCATGATGGGTACTGGAAGGAAGTTAAATCAAGCAATGGACTGAAATATGTTGAAGGAAGGCAGTTCACAGAGAAGCTGGATGCAGATAAAATTGCTATGATTGATTTATGGGAAGACATTGGGCCTTGGTCCAGGTCGACAAACCCGGCACGAGTCATCTTCACTTACACGCTGCCAAATGTGTTGCCAAGACAGTATGTTGAGGTTGACAGTGATGCGAAGCTGCTACAGATCTTCTCCCAGAATCGAAGAGCCAAAAAATTCACATTGCATGTAGTCCAACCGAAGGTTGTTGCCCCATTCCCAAGTATTTCGCAGGCCACTACCTCTTATATAGATTTCGAAGGAGTTGACATGCAAGACTTCCAACAAGAAACACAAGTTGCAGTTGAGGAACTTCATGTAGTTGATGAGTTGTTTGGGGGAGAAGAAGAAAGGGTACTTGTTAAGAGTGAGGAGGATGTTGTGTCCTAGTAATTCAGAGTGATCCTCTGTCAAACCAAACTAGCACCTACTGATTCCCAGGATTTTTTTGTCAATCCAAGCTAAGTCATAGTGATCCAGGAGAGGAGCAGAAAAGTCCACACATTGCCAGATGATTTTCATCAATCCATTCTATGTCCATCTGACTGGGGGTACATTTCAATCAGTCCATGCTAAGTCCAAGTGTTCCCAGGTTATTCCAGGTAAATTTCAGACAATTCAAGCACAGATAAGTAGATTGAAGTCTAGAGTCATGTGTTATTTAGTTAGTACTTCTCTTAGACAGTTGTTTCTGAGCAGGATCAACCATAGTCCAGCTATTATGAACTAATATAAATCAATGGAGAAGTCCAAGTGATTCCAGATGCACTGACTCATTCCAAGCTATGTCCAACTGATTCCAGATCCATTTCAGTCAAACCAATCTATGTGCAATCCAGTCCATGTGAATTGACCCAGTCAATCCAAGTTCCAGGGCTTCCAGGTTGTTCCAGGTAATTTTCAAAAAATCCAAGCTATTTGCCTTGTTGAGTCTTTCATGTTTCAGGTTGTATTCAGATAGTACTTCCCATATGCTGTTGTTTCAGTGCATTTTTCCATGTGAATGTATGTGAAATTCAGTAAACAAAATCAATGGAGTAGTCCAATCCAGGCACATTTCAATCAGTCCAAGCAAAGTCCAACTAATACCAGGTGCAATTCAGTCAATCCAATTGATTAATATGCTTCGAAATAGGTTACACATATGCTCCAATTGATTACAATTCAGCAGCAGGAGCAATGGCAGCAGCGGCAGGACCTTGTTGCAGCAGGTTGTAGCAGCACCACAAGTAGCAGGAGCAGCAGCAGCAAGAGCTATGGCGGCAGCAGCAGCAGGAGCAAGAGCAGCAGCAACAGGAGCAGGAGCAATGACAATAGCAGCAGCAGCAGCATGCCAAGAGCAGTAGCAGCACCACTGATAGGGCAACAACAATAGCAGCAGAAGTATATGCAGGCCAGGAGCATTGTCAGCCAAACCATGAAGCAGAAGCACAACCAGGATGCAGAAGCTCAGCCAGAAGCAGACCAACTAAGAAGCAGAAGCAATACCATTTTTTTTTTTTATGTTTTTTGTTCAATAAACATTGTATCAATAAGATTTATTGTATTCTGACAACCAAAATGAATGAAATAGTTGGAGTTCCCTCAAATATGCTTTCACATCGTGTGCTTTAAATTCATTCAATCAAAGACAATCACATTCGCACCAAGCTACATTCCAAAACATTCATAATACCATACATGCACATTCAAACCAAAACACATTCCAACACATTGATATTCATTGAAGCACATCACTCATACATTGTTTTTCTCATACTTAATACTTGGATTTCACGTATTCATAACACTGAAACCCACATATAAGAAACTGTAAAACTATTACAATTAAGAGATATTTCTTAAGCATCTTATACTTCTTCTCTATAGATAACTCCATATCAATTAGTTGATATTTGAGGTCAACTGTAGAGTGGCTTGGCTCGTCGATCCATTCAAAGAAATTACAATCCTGAGGAGTCTGAAATTAAAAACAAAAAAAAATTAGATTAATAGCATTCAACAGTTATTGAGTAATATCAAAAGCATCAATCATACGCACCCTATTGAATGGGCAACAATAAAATCGTCGACCCTTACTATGTTCTTGACGAGAAGTGAAAATCAAACATTCGCCCTTCTTACATCGGCATTCCCGTGCAGAAACAAATGCGTGGCGAGGCCTGACACGACTTCCATATGAGCTTGATGACTGCGGTATTGGTTTGCATAAGTGAATAACATAATTTTAGTTCAAGCATTCACTCAAACATAACAAAAAACTAGTTCAAGCATTCTGTCAAACACAAGACATGCATCTCATTAACCATCTCACCATCTCCGACATTGTCCTCGATCTTGAGGTGCAGCGGGTCTGATCGGTGATGGAGCTTCCGGGTAAGGTCGATGGAGATGATTCTTCACGTCTGATTAGTGGAGGTGCTGTTGCAGGTGGAGCAGAGGAGGAGCTTCTGCGGGTGTCATTGTCAACTGAAAAGTGGGGATTATATGGGAGATGGAAGCAACGGCCGAGAGGCAACGGTCGACGGACAACGGTCGGGGTAGGGGTCGAGGTCTGATGATAGCAGCTTTAATGGAGGTCGAACATGTAAAAGAAGGTTCAACCCTTTTGACATGGTGTTTTTCAAAATTTTGGCAGTTCACATAGGGTTTATTGGATTTTTTAGAGATAACAGGGGGTTACAGTATTTTACATTGTTAATCATAGTTTAGTTGACAGAATATGCTAGGAATATTCCACATCTGTTAAGGGTTATTTAACTGAGGGGGTAATGTAGATATATAGGGGTGATTACAGGGGGTTATATGGATTTAGGTTAGATTACAGGGGGTTATATGGATTTTTCCTTATAGTATTTTATATTTTATGTTTTTATAAACCTAAAACAACGCATTATTAACGAGCGGGCCCAAAAAGTCAGTGCCTCTCGCACGCAAACCCCGCAAAGCACGTGCGACACGTGTCTCTCCCACGTCCGTCCGATTCCCATCGCAACCCTCGTTCGTGTAAAGCCTTAAACGCAAACACGAGGCCTCACACGAGCGAAACCCTAACACGCTCACCGCACTCGAGTCCTCCCCCCCCCCCAACATCCGCCGGAGACCCGCCGTCACACACGACCCCTCCGGCGAAACCCCCAAATCGACGTCTCTGATTGCTAGATCACGAATGCCGCCGGGATCCGAGGCGAAGGCGGAGCCTTGAAGAGGGGGGGACATTCGATGTCGCGGGAGATGGAGAGGCTGGTGGGAACGAGCGAGGAGGAGGAGGAGGAGGAGGAGATGGGGGTGAAGGAAGAGGAGGGAGACGACGACGAGGGGGTCGCCATGGATGGAGGGGGTGAGGATGTGATGAACAGGTACCACCAGCGAAGCGAGAGCGATCAGAACCCGCAAGAGCAGCAGATCGGACGGCGGGCGAGGCCGAAGGAGGAGAAGGAACGGACGAAATTGAGGGAGAGGCATCGGAGGGCGATCACGGCGAGGATCCTGTCGGGGCTGAGACGGCACGGGAACTACAATCTGAGGGTGAGAGCCGATATCAATGACGTCATCGGCGCCCTCGCTAGGGAGGCCGGATGGGTCGTGCTCCCGGACGGCACCACCTTCCCTTCCTCTCGTCAGGTCTCTCTCCCTTCTCTCTCTTTCTCACAAATTGAGGATTTTTAAAAATACTAAAATAAAAAAAAATAAAAAAGAGGAGGATTTTTTTTGGCAATTTTGAGATTGAATTCGGGATGGTTTAATTGACGGTTGAGAGGGAGATTGTGATATTTTGATTTCGAACATTTTTGAAGTTTTCGAAAATCACGATATATCACTGTTACAGGGCACTTGGGTAGTGGCATAAGGTGAGAATTGACATGAAAACTGTTTGGGTGGAATAAATAAATGAATGTAACTACGCAGAATAGGCAAAAATAAATTGCGTTATTTCGTACGATTTATCATATTATAGGGTGCTGTCACTCCTTATAAATGTTTTTTTATAAATGAGTCGTTCAAAAGTTAAATCAATTTTTTACTATTTATACATTATTATGTATTTTATTAAGATTTTATTATTCATAAAATTAAATAATAAAAATTTAAAAATAATTAAAAAATATAATTAAACAGAAAATCGTTGATTCATTTACAACTATAGAATAACTCATGTACACGTTTTTTTAAGTTTGATTTCTGGCCGTTAAAAAGGTCAGGAATTGCAACATCTCTTGATTGGATGCGTGTCCCGTAAATCAATCACAGCCGTTTGATCTTTTAAATTTCACGTGTTACTTTTTAAAAAAGTGAGAAACTGTGACTGGTCTCACGGGATTCAGAGCTTCTTCAAACTTCAGTTCGAACCGTAAAAAAAAAAAGGAAACCAAAACAAAACGGACTGAAAAAATGGCTTCGTCTTCTTTGCGATTCTTCCAGACCGGAAGACCTCCTGGAGGAAGCCCTTCTCCGATGTTACCGTCGACGTCGTCGCCGGTGGCAACGCTTCCTCTTAAGGGAATCTCTTCTCCCGGCGTCGGCGGGACGTGCCGGATGAAGGGCGTGTACGTGCCGCCGACACCGTCTCCCGTCTCGCACGACGCATCGTCTCGGCCTCGGGCTTCCGCATCGGCGGCTCTTATGGGGGACAGAGAGGGAGGAGTGATCACTGGCGATGATTCCCCGCTCATCGGGAACTGTATGGATGTCGTCACCGACAATCAGGTATTCACTTCGGAAACCCCTCTCTTACTGTGCTGTGAACACATCGAACCGTTGATCATGTGATTTTTCTGTTACAGGTGATTGAAACAGCTCCGCGGATGCAAGAGAGGGACTTTGCGGGAACGCCTTATGTTCCGGTCTATGTGATGTTGCCGGTGAGTTGCTTCTATGTTTTAAGTTCATTCGCTGAATTATGGGTTTAGTTGAATGTGTTTACTTATGTGATGTTGTGGGTAGTTGGGAGTCATCAATATGAAGTGTGAACTGGTTGATCCGGATGGGCTGATGAAGCAGCTCAGAATGTTGAAATCGATCAATGTGGATGGTGTCATGGTTGACTGCTGGTGGGGGATAGTGGAGGCACATGCGCCGCAGGAGTACAATTGGAATGGTTACAAGCAGCTGTTCCAGATTGTCCGCGAGTTGAAGCTTAAGTTGCAAGTGAGTATGAATCTTTTTTTCTTTTCAGAGTATTTTGTGTTGAAAACCTCCCGGGACTTGGAACGCATGCAGGACACCTTAAATCAATCTCGTTTCTATGTTGTTGTAACCCTGAAAACTCTGTTCAGTTTTGGTAACTAATTGTATTTCGTTTATGTGGAAGTCATTTGCAGCTTTTCCATTTGATTGAGATAATGATAAACATATTTCTAGTTACATTGATGTCAGGATGTTATTCTTATCACATGAAATTTCTGATAATAATTTGGACTGCTATTGAGATGCTTACTCATTGCATCTTGTGGAAACTTTGTAAGCCAATGTAAAATGTGGTGCACAAGGATAGTTGGATGTTCTTCAAAATTTCATGCTAGAATAATGTCAGGTTTCATGATATTCCAAATTTTCAATTGTCAAGGTGGTGATGTCATTTCATGAATGTGGAGGCAATGTTGGTGATGATGTATGTATCCCCCTCCCCCACTGGATCGCAGAAATTGGTAGAAGCAATCCAGACATTTTTTTCACTGACAAGGAGGGAAGACGAAACCCAGAGTGTCTGACGTGGGGGATCGATAAAGAGCGAGTTCTTAGAGGTCGAACAGCAGTCGAGGTGAGGTGCTTGGCTTATCTGTCTTTCATTTACTTTTGAACATCACCTTTTTTCAAAAAAGAATCTTATTTTTTAAAAATTGCGACATGAGATCAACGATAGATCTTTGGGACAGAAAATGTGCAAATTACCTTATGAAAACAGATGTCAAGCTTTTACTGAGTAAAACATGGGATGCATACTGTGCTTTTATCTAATCACAAAAACATGAAGTATCAAAGATACATGTATTTTTCTCCAATTTTGATACATCATATGTGTGTGCGCTTTTGGTGGATGTAGGTTTACTTCGACTATATGAGAAGCTTCCGAGTGGAATTTAATGATTTTTTTGAGGATGGTATTATATCTGAAATCGAAGTTGGATTAGGGCCATGTGGAGAGCTGCGCTATCCATCCTATCCTGTAAAGCATGGTTGGAGATACCCTGGCATTGGAGAGTTCCAGGTAATTATGTAGTTTGAATGTGCTTTGTTAAATCAGCTTAAAACTTTTGCTCTGTTTTCATTAAGAATGATTTTAGCTATTTGTTGAATTGAGTGGTGTGCATGACTTTCTCAGCACATTGTGAGCCCCTCTTACAATCTTACCTGTTATATCTCATCACTCATCAGAAATGCCAATACTCTCTTATTTGTCGTAATTGGACATGTGTTGCTTCTGAAACAGTTCTACTATAGAGTGTCGATGCCTTCATTATTAAAAGCTTTAACTTAAAATGACAATATGGAGGAAACATCCGACTTTTTAAGCAAGCATATCTTATTCTTCATCCTGTGGGACTGGAGAACTCTCTGTACTTTTTACTGACAAATAATTTATTTTATTATAACTGTTTGTGCGCACAAATAATTTTACTGTAGCGTACACAACTGAGATTGACCTTTTACTGACAAATAATGCTATTACCATTGGTTGGAGTAATTTTTGTGGTCTTTTTGTTTATTTTGTAGTGTTATGATCATTTTTTGTTTAAGAGTTTAAGAAAGGCGGCAGAAGTCAGGGGACATTCGTTTTGGGCAAGAGGACCGGAGAATGCAGGGTCTTACAATTCTCAGCCTCATGAAACCGGGTTCTTTTGTGATGGGGGAGATTATGACAGCTACTATGGCAGATTCTTTCTTGGTTGGTATTCTCAGTCATTAGTTGATCATGCAGACCGTGTATTCTCTCTGGCCAAGATTGCATTTGAAGGCACCTGTCTTGCTGCAAAGGTGAGTATGTGATCCAGTCTAGTGGACAGCAACTGACAGTAACCCTTGCAGGCAAGAATGTCATGTGTTTTATCTTTCATCATCTTTTCCTTTAATGAACAGGTATCTGGCATTCACTGGTGGTACAAGACTGCCAGCCATGCTGCTGAATTAACCGCTGGGTTTTATAACCCTTGCAATCGTGATGGATATGCGTCTATTGCCGCAATATTAAAAAAGCATAGTGTGGCTTTAAACTTCACCTGTGTTGAGTTGCGCACTTTGGACCAGCATGAGGATTTTCCAGAGGCATTGGCAGATCCAGAGGGCTTGGTATGGCAGGTATACAAATGCGATAACTTTTCGGATAGAGGCCTTTAACTATTTAGAATAAACGAGAAAATAGATGAAACGTGCTGGCCCTTTACTTTGAATGTCAGGGAGGAACTGGGTAACTAGATATTCAACATATATCTGTAACTGCTACAATAAAAAAAAATTGTTAAATATCCGAATCTTTTAACATTTAAGATTTATACTAAACAAAATAATGCATATTGCATGAACCATATGCAGAAAGGTGCCACTTATTTCCATTGATGGTTAGGCCATATATTGTGCTGATTCAAATGACCTAAACACTATTCAGCGTCTCACATGTCATGAAGTTATCATGTAGTTATTCAATTGTATTTTGAGTTTTATGAAAACAACTGGAATCATGTGTGTTTATCATAAATACGAGATGTATTGAATCATTGAATGATAAAAAAAAAATCAGAAGTTAGGTACTGCATGAAATGGAAAAGAAGAGAGTTTGTCTATCAAATTAAACCCTCATTTTTGTCTATCTAATTGAGGCAAGGCTGATATATTTTGCTTTGCCAAAACCTTGGATAATTTTCTATTCTTTTGGTTATTTTCACACAGAGGTCCGTATAAAAAGTAGGATTAAAGTTCGTTCGTAATAAAGTCAAGCAAGTTGTACTGCTAAATGCTAATAATGAAACATTTAGACTAAACTGTTCAGCCATCCTTTAAGATACAATTAGAATTTGATATGTGGTTCACACTAACGATACAGAAATCGAACCATCCAGAATAGTCATCTACCTTTTATTTACCTAAATATAAAAATTTGGCATCAATTGGATGATAATCTAAATATTGGTTGAGAATATTAAAAGCATATTTTTCTGATTGTTCATTATTGTGAACTTTTAGAATTTGTATGTGAATAATGCATAGTAGATATTGCTATTTCCTGGTTCTGGTTTAACTTTCCATCATCAATGTAGGTCTTATTTCAAATTTGAATTGCTACCCACATGATTGCTACACTGTCTATTCTAGCTCAAAAAAATTCCGTCTTCCTTGGGTTTGATTCTCCTGGTGCTGCAGGTTTTGAATGCGGCATGGGATGCTGGTATATCAGTGGCCAGTGAGAATGCTCTTACATGCCATGATAGGAATGGTTATAACAAAATACTCGAAAATGCAAAACCTATGAATGATCCAGATGGGAGGCACTTATCAGCGTTTACTTACCTTAGGCTTAGTCCAGAACTCATGGAAACAATGAATTTTCTAGAATTTCAGCGCTTCGTCAAGCAAATGCATGGTAAATATTGACACCTCCATTTTTCATATTTCCTTATATATTGAAGCAATTTCAAATTCTTGGGTGATGATTTTTTTTATCATGATAAGAATTTTAATGGTGTTTTATGACAACCCTACCTGATGTTAGTGTATGACATTTTGCCTACCTCCTTGTCCTTGGATGTACACGTCGCATGGCAGTGGCATAAGGTCAGGGCTACATGAACAGGCCCATGGTAGCAAACAGAATAATTAAAATTTCATGGATGGCTGTCCCTGTATTATTACTTCTCTTTGGAGATCATTGTTGAGATTATTGGTTGCTGTGATCACTATCTTAAGCAACACTTTCTGTAGCTTCTCAGGCTTTAGCATGCAAATTTAACCATATAGTTGTCTTGATAGCTGCCATCCAATTTGTAGGGGATGGGGACTGAGCTTGATAGTCCCCGTCTGGCTGGTTTCACCCTATCCACATTTGTCGTGTTCAGGTCATTAAAAGGTAAATAAATAATTAAATAAATGAACCGAAATAGTGCATGGTCATTAAAAGGTAAATAAATAATTAAATAAATGAACCGAAATAGTGCATATAATCACCTGTTCACAGGGAGTTGATCCTGCCGAATCTAGAATTTGCTATAGCAGTTACATTTTTAAGGCATGCAAATCCAAATGCCGTGTTCTGTTAAATTTTAAGAACTGAGAGCTACTAAGAGTTATGAGTAGTTTTTGTTGATACCCTTTATCTGCTTGTGGAGTTAATGTTTTTGCATTGTTTCTATTGGCAGGCGAAGCAGTCCTCGACCTGTAGTTGTAAAATAATGAGAGGTGATATATATAGTTCAAAGGATCCGCTTCCCATGTGATCCTGAGTTCATTTGAAACCACAAGAGATATGCGCTTTCTTCTCCTTTTCTCAATTTTCTAGCAGGTTGGTTGGGGCCATTTCAACCCCACTCCCACCACATGTAAAGTAATGAAGTTGCAGTTTATAAATAGATTTACTTATTTTATCTTTGGTTTACCTTCCACATCTGTGCTTACTGTGATTCAACAGAAATTCAGGCCTTTCTTAGAGCTTGAATTTCCCATGCAATAAACACAGGAAATCTATGTGTAGGCTACTGAGTGTCATATAGATGATAAAAAAATTTATTTTTTTATGAAGATATTCTCATATTTACGTTTTAAAAAAATACATGCTCGAGATTTCTTGCCGTTCCATCTGCTGCCTTGCTGGTGTGTCTGTTGCAAAAAGGAGAAAGAGAAGACCTTTGGTTTATTGTAAATTCAAATGTTTTTTGTTGGGCTGCTTTCATTTCTTGCATTTGAAAATGATTTCATAACTTTCATTAAAAGTGAATTAAAACGTGTATATTCATAAAGATTTTCCTATCACCATAGAACACTCACTCTTGTCTTTCGTCCCGGTCATTTTGTGCATTGCTATACACTCTTGTGTTTGTGTTTTTTTTTTTTTTTTTGAAAGAAGGGGATATGTTATTACTACGATTTTCTTAATCAAAATACAACTCTAAATGAGATGAGAGGAAATAGAGTAAAACAGTAAATAATGCAGAGATAAAGAGAAGAGAATAGGGGGAAGCTATATCAGTAGTGGATACTCGATTAGAAGAGCTATTTAACCTGGGTATCACCACTCTATCGAAATGCACAGTAGTGGATACTCGATTAGAAGAGCTATTTAACCTGGGTATCACCACTCTATCGAAATGCCCCCCCCCCCCCCGGGGCGGTTCACTCTAAGGCCTAGTTTGGTAAAGAAATAAATTTTTAGGATAAGTTAGCTTAATTTATAGAGATAAAAAATCACTATTTTTATCCATATTTGCATATGGTGATATTTTTTATTATCCTTATTTTTTGTGTTCTTATCCTCAATCTTGTATTTGGATCAAATATGTGATAACTTTAAATTTAAAAAAAAAATACCAGATTTACTCTTCCTATCAATGGGTCATTAATATTGTTTGGTGGAACACATTCTTTTTTTTTTTTTTTTTGTTGGGAAGGTTAGAGTCATAAATGTGTAAAATTGGGATAAAAAATTGGGATAAAGTCTGTCCCACCTTTCATCTGGAACAAATTATCTTTATTTTTTATCTCAAAATGTGGACAATTTGTCCATTCTTTATCCATTTTTTTAATGTCATATGGGATAACAAGTAATTTAACCTAATTTTTTCTTTATTTCAATCATTTATCCCCGTGCCAAACTAGGCCTAAGTGCGTTGTTAAAGAAACTGTCTTCCACCAAACTATCTTCCTGTCATTCATCAATATACATTGTTATGTAACTTGTACACTGTTCTGTATATGTGTAAATATGGAGAGACGAGATTAGGCCCCATGGCTTTTTGCGTGTGGAGTTTTGGTTTTCCTCGAAGGAAAATGAAGAATATTTGCCATTGTGGATAGTGTTTTACTTGACCTATCTTTTCCATCCAAGTATTGTAATTGAATCCTCTTTTTCCGCTCTCTCCCTTTTCTCAAACGGATTCAATCTCTCTTGACCAATTTAATGGTTCAATTAATTTTAGGAGTTCGTATCCAGTCAGGCTTGAAATCATCAATATTGTCAGTATCGAATTGGACAACATATTAATTGAATTGTACATAGAGTGATATTGTATCTAACAATTAGTTGTGCAGCTTTATTCATAAGCTGTACAATTCGATACAATATCACTCTATGTGCAATTAGTATCGATACAATTCGATACTAATGGTACTACATTCAAACCCTAATTTTAGATCAATAAAAATACATATCATCATTTTTGATATGGATGGCATCCTTTTTAGTATAAATCCAAAATTGTTCACATCACCAAATTAATCAATATTTTTACTATTGAATTTTTTCCTCAAAAATGGATATATGGAGTTATTTTTGTTTAAAAAAAAAGTAAAGAATTTTGTTCCTTTTAGAGCATCTCCAAAAACCTTTTCAATGTTTCTTTATATTATGGGAAAAAAAAGGCTCCCTATGACATGTAGGAGTCTTTTTTTATCACTCCAAAAGCATATTCATTCTTACCCAATCTTCATTCTAAATGATCAATTTAACACAAATCATAACTATAAATTACAAGATATTTAAATATCAAATGAATAAAAGCACATTCTAAAATTTATCAAGACTTTGAATAAAAATCATTTAAATAAAATTATTAATAATGAATAAAAATTCATTAAAAGTAAACTAAAATTTTTTAAAAAATGAAAAATATAATGATGAAATTTATTAAAAGGGGCAATAAGGTCCTTTTACATAAAATTATTAATAATGAAAAAAAAGGGGGTTTTGTTAAACGGGGAAATATGGGTCTTTTACATTGTAGTTTTCACTACAGCTCCATACATGTATGGAGCCTTGTTGGAAAAAAAATATTATATGGAACTTTGTAAGAGCATCTCCAATGGAGATTTCTAAAATGGTCTCAAAATATATTAAAAAAAATAAAAAAGTGAGTTTAGAGTCTCACTACTCATTCATCAGCTCCAACCACAATCTCTATTTTTTTTATATTATTTTTCTTATAGAACTTTAATTTATTATCTCTTTTTTTTTTATGTAATACACATAATTGAGGCTTATTCGTGAAATTTAAAATCGGTAGAAGTTAATATTATTAGTTCTGGACTAAGTGACCAGTAAATTTATCAGCTATTCCAAACTGATTTCTGTACCGGAAAAACCTGTATTCGTATCTGGATCATGTCTTATTATGTGTTGTTGTGTTTTGTTGTTGTACTATCAGTTTTGATTATAATAAACTCATTTTAGAACATAATTGTAAATAATAATTAATATAATATTAATGTAAAAAAATAAAAAATATTATTAAATATATAGCATTTTTAAATATATGTTAAACATATTCAATATTTGAATCGTATCGACGATATCTATCCAATAGTATCAATTTTATAAAAAATATTATAAAAATTATCAAACATTATTTAAAAAAAAAATAACAAACCTCTGTATTTGGAGGCTCAAACAGTGAGCCTCCAAATATGGAATCTCATTTAAAGGCTTCTAAAATAGAGACCGTTTGTGCTGAACGAAAATGATTTCGCTGAACGATTGGAGTTGTTCTAAGAAGTCTTTGGATTTTTTTTTTCATTTTCAACTCCCTTTGTTAAGGAATGAAAGCTTTTGGAGATACTTTTAAACTAAAGAAATAATTTTCATATTAGGTGGAAAATTAGTCTGCGGAATTATTTACTTATCATAAAAAAAACTTCTTGAATTCTAACAGAGATTTAAAAAAATCATCCACATAGATCCCATCATTTTTCAGCTGCACATGATTTTATATAATAAAACTAAAGCCTATAATCAAAGTTATTAAAAGATATATATAAAAAAAAAAAAACAATAGTAGAAACAAATAGAGAAGAGCATGATAATAGAGGGATCAAAGGTTTTTCATTGTTGAACTTCCACTGCATGTGACAGCCAGAAAAAGTTCTCAAAAAAAGGCTAGAAAATCAGGGTGATTTGATTTCCATTCTTTATTATGTCACAGCAGTATCCTTCCCTTCCCAACACAATTCCCTGTTTCATAATTATTGATTGAATTTTATTCTCTGTGCCTCTACAAACAAAATCACTGATATTACATATCATGTCTTGAATTTCTGTGTGATCCTCTCCAAGCTTTCCCTGCAATCCCCGGCGGCTCTTGTCGCCCCATCTTTAACGCTTGAGCCAAAGCTCACTGCATTGCGCCGAAATTCTCCAGCAGATTCATTCGCCTTCAAAACCACCACACTCTGAAGCTCTCGAGCTCGTCCAGAAGCCATGGTAGCAGCCTCAGAAGCCTGCTGCTTTAGAGCTGAGACAAAGAGAATTATCTGTTGAGTTACTGTCTCTATCACTGCGAGGGACCTCCCCTTTGTTTCGGCGGCCATGGCCTTGAGTTTCTCGACCAAGTTCTTAGCCCTGCTGATGGTTCCGTCAACCAGGGATGGTTTTCCTGCATTGAGCCACGGGGTTCCGATGTTGGCGTCGTCGCGGAGGTCACTGTCAACGACAACTTTAATGCCACGCCTCTCCCACCGTTCCCTGGCTTCCTCTAATTCTTTCGCCTGCTCTCTAGCTCGTAGCACTTCTTCCTCTGCCCAGGTCCTAATATGTAGAAATGGTTTGGAACTCAGACATGCAAAGTGAAACTACAGGAATAATTCAGAACATCCGACTTCCCTGTTTTTTAATAAACATGAACTTTGCAGTACAAATGCTTAGAACCCATCAATCAGTGTAAAATAACACATGCATCTCCTCCATCAGCTAACAAAATTGTTTCTCATCAAGACAATTTGCAATACTAGACCAAACTATTTTTAAATAATTCTCAAAATTCACTGCCATATGTACATTTTTTTATATGTGGTGCGTGCACCAATAGACCAAACTGTATTAAATGTTTGCCAAATGTGGGTATTAGTAATGAGTATTTTTTTCCATGATAGAACGTGCAATGAAAAATATTATACTAGCTGGTTCCATGAGACAATGAATATTCTGCAGTATTACTTTTACTATGATTTTAAAGAATAAAACGCGGATTGTGAGATTCTGGCAGTTTTAAGGCAAGCAAAATACCATAACATACTTTTAATCAATGAAGACCTCATGGAAACAACATCCATACCTGGCCATGGACAATGCCTTCCGCTCAACCTCTAGCTCATACTGCAACTTGACGATTGCCTGGTTTTCAGTTTCAGCCTCCTGTCGAAGCTTGTTAATCCTCTCCCTCTCATACGATATCTCCATTTTATTACTGATAAGGCTCTGCAGTTGCTCCTCCATCTCACCCCTTAATCTTGCAAGGACTTCTGTTTCTGAGTCAACTGCAGCTCGTCCCCTCAAAAGGGTATTACGTTCTAACTCTCTCTCAGCTCTCAACTTTTCTAGTTCCAGCCTTGCTTCTTCAGCCAGTTTCTCAACAGCATCTACCTTTTCCCTTTCTCTAGCAAGCTCCTCCTCAAAACTTGCATTTAGATCATTTTCTACTTGGGCAACTAATGCAGTATGGGCAGCAACAGCAGTTTCAGCCATTGACTCGGCTTCAATACGTGTGAGCTCCTCAACAACAACTTCAGCAGCATCACCAGTTGCAAGTGCAATGGCAGCCTGTGCTTTTGTCACGGGTTTGTTTGGCTGAAACAGCCTCGTGTAACCTATGGGGGAATGCAAGTCATGTGGTACATTAAGATATGACTGAATGGATAAATCGAATTGTAAAGAGATTTAAGCATCTAAGAGATGAATACCAAAAGCAAGGGATGTGATTCCCTGTTCCGCGGCAGATAAATCAGCTACCAGAGCAGGCCAGGCATCTGGGTTTATTCTATCAATGTCTATAAAACCAGAGCACTGATATAGAGTCTGAAAATAAATCAGAGACAAATGGTAAAACTGGTGTTTTGCATGCTATTTTAAGTGCTTGCCGAATTAACAATCATTTTAGTATCACCTTTTTGTCAACTTCTGCTAGCAGGCTTTTCTCTAGAGCCATCTTCCAACTCACAAGATCCTGGCGTGATAGAGGACTACATTGCAAAATGGTTCACAGAAAAACAAAATCAAAAGAACAACCTTAGATGATTTTTCAAGAAACAAATATGAAACAGGATGACTCTTTTCTAATCACCTATCAGGAAAAAATCGAATAGAGCCTAGCTCTCCATCAAGAGAACCATTTGCATCATATCCTGAAAGCCTGCTTTGAATAAGTCCAGCTTCTCCCAAGCCTGAAATTCCCATCAAATAAACATATTGAACAATGGAATCAGGTGACAGACAAAACAAACAAGTCGTGCATTGAAAGTACTATAACAATATTGGAATGCCATATAGGCACAATCTATAGCTCAAGATTGCACACACACCTTGAATTGATGCAAAATCAGGGTCTTCAGGAGTGATATCATCAAAGGCAAGTTCAGTCACCTTCTCTATGTACATTGCAGGATATACTTTTGAAATTGTGTTTCTGTGTAAGGAAGCAGGTTACTTTCACTAATACATAAAATTTCAATTAACATAGTGTCTAACATTTTGTAGTAACATTTGATACATAATATTCTGAACATTAAAGAACATAATGAATTACCTCGAAAGTGCACCACTTGCAGAAACCAGCCAACGAGCATATTCCCGGCGAGTACATATATCACCTGGCCGTGCATCAGACTCAATAACCTGAAATAATTGCAACAGTTAGAAGATGCTAGATGCGTGGTAGGATGCTGAAGAATTCACATGCTAAATAGAATAACTTGCCAAATTTTAACTTCCAATTCCACATCAATCAATAAATCAATAATTATATGACAAAAATGATCCAGATTGATTCCATGATATGTACAATGTGTCACTAATTTATGTTAGACGATGGACAAGATAAAATCAGAGTAAGAGAAGAATTATAATGCAAGTGACAAAAAAAAAAGGATGCTCTCACAGGAACAACATAGATGGCACACTTTTGAATGAAGTCATGCAATCATCCATCATTTAAACACTGTAATGGAACATCTTTTTAAAATAAAAATAATAATAACAGTCGAACACTGGCCTTTTTTCACTAGTTCATTTGCAAAAGCCTTGCCTGTTTATATCAAGATGGTGGTAAAATTTCCAATTAGAACCCAATGCTTGATTTGCCACCCAGGCTGGATTGTTTACTATCATTAAGATCTACAGATTAGTACCACTAACTACTATATGGAGAACTACCATGCTGTCCTCACCGGGAAATGATTTACCCATATATAATAGAAGCATGAACTTTGATCACATGGAGCACTCAAGGAGTAACCATACATGAATATAGTTCTATGAAGATGCAGGTAATATAACATACTAGTAGTAGTGGGGTATACCTTCAAAACTTGCAATGCAGCAAATGCCTGCCCTTGAACCTGGTCAATTACTGCAGGAACTAAGATTTCTCCTGGAGTTGCCTGGAGAGCTGCAGAAACTAAAGATGGAGCAGGTTTACCAGCATAGGGAAGGGAATGCTCAGGAACTGGTGATTCAAATAACGGTCTACTACTAATTTCACTATCAGAGCTTGTATGAGTTATGTTTTCATGCGGAAGTTCAAAAACTGATGTTGTGGTTTCTGCAGATTGACCATTTTCATTTGGTTTATCCCCCTCTGGGAAGGAGTCATGTGTTTCACTTGAGAGCTCCGGTGCTTTGATTTGATCATAAAGTGAACTAGAAGTTGTTCCAGATGAAGAATTTTCCATTTGATTATGCTCCTCTGGAGTAAAACTACTGGCCTTAAAGGGGAACTGCATCTCTTCAGCCAGACCAACATGGCTACTAGTATTGGATGTAACAATCTCCGGCACATCTCTAGAATCAACCTGAGAATTTACAATCTCATCTGACTTCAAAGGAAGTGAATTACTGGAAGCCATAGGCTCAATGTGGAGCTGGCTTCCAGAGTCATTAGAAGAATCCAATTGTACTTCTGGATTATCTACATCGGCCGGAACGGAATGAGTTGAAATTGCACTTGTTGAATCAGTATATACAGAGGACTCAAAATGATCTGGTGAATTACTGTGTGGATCTTCAAAAGTAGAAGCATCAGAAGAGCCATCAATTGCATGAGATTCTAGCAATCCAGTTGAGCTGGGATAAGAGCTGGTGGGTGTTACATGGTCATCAACATCTGGGCTGATTTGCAAATCCTCTTGACTTGCAGCATTGTCAAGTACACCAAGATCAGTGCAATCTGATTAAATGTATGGAATTAGTTTGGGTTCCAAGTAGACATTCTCAGATCATACTCTAAGAGGAGCAACTGAGTAATTAGGGTATATGAAAATACTGTTTCCATACCCGTTGTATATTCTGTCTTGAGATCATTTTCCAGGCTTTCTTTGTCGAGTGTCACCTCACTGGACACATTTTTGACCTGGTTCTCATTACCATGGAGATCATCGGAGCTTAGTAAAACTTCCTGCTGAGAAGTTAAGGGTTCCATATGCTGTTTGATTCCTGCAAAATCCACCAAATCAGAACAATAATCAAATATTGAGAATGAAAACATTTCCTGCCATTTATAAGCTTGTTATAATAACAGATTAAAAAATTGAGGTTGGTTTAAAAAGAAAGAGTGGCCCTAAAGACCTGCAATTCAACTGCAGAATGAAACAATTAGTTGCATCATCCAACACACACTCAGAAATCGAACCTTTGAACTACAAATATTTCCAAAATATTTCATCATGGCAGTAGACTCCCAGAGCCCACAGAAATAAGGTCCATGACTATTTACTAAGAGATTACGAACGTACCGGAAGTACTTCTGCTTCTAAATGAGAAGGAAGCAAAGGCAACCCCAACAGCAAAAATTACTGCAGCAACTCCTGCTCCCATAACACCTGAAAGTAAGCTATTTGAGAAGTTTCTTTAGTCTACCAAAAATCAAGAATTCTGAAAGTATTTACCAACCATCACGAAAACAAAGATGATTCTGCATTTTAACTTTTATTAAACCATAACAAAACATTAATGCCTTCTCAATCATCTTTGATGGGTAAACTCTATCCTGCTTATTCAAATCAGTAAAAAGAAAGAAGGAAAAATGGGTTTGATCCTTCACATTGTGCTTTCTTATAAAGTAGAACAGATGTTCACAGTTAAACAACAGATGTTCATAGCTAAACAACAAGTCAAAGATGAAAACATCAATGTAACACAAAATGTAGAACTTTCGCCTCAAAAGGTGCGCAGTTGCTAACAATTTGTCAACTATAATTTGATGGCATACCTTATAGGGAAAACTAATAACACACTCATTCTCTTTAAGAGGTGCACTTGCTAAATCAGCGTGTGTTTTGGATGATGACCAAGAGTCAAACACAGCCAAATATAGGCAAAGAATTCTCGTGTTAGTCAATGTACAAAGAATTCTACTATAATAGTTAATGTAACACAACACAACCAACGTTATCAGAACAGCATACTGACCATTATGCAGGATACATTTTCACTATCAGGGCTGCTAAGTGAACATAAAATATTTTGCCTGCCTCACTGCATAGCATGCAGTGTGATCCATCTGGAAAGAAAAAAAAGATGGTATAAGCTAGGATGACCTATTGAAAAAATTCAGTTTTTTTAGTTTTTTTTTTTTTTTTCTTGAACCATGGATCAAAATGAAATATTGAAGAATGTATAAATGTTTATACTAGAAAGTGATGTTCAACAAATGGGTACAGGCTACAGATGTTGCAAGCTAAAAAATTAAGAGCACCCTAAACATACTATCACTTGTACATCTAAAGCTGCAACCGGAAATTTCACATCTTCCTCTCTTTATCTAATAAGTCATTTCTGAACTTCAGCACTAATTCTCAAACAAAAGAATTGCCCTCGACGCGATTTTCACAAGTGTCATCAATCTAATAAACACATCCGTTCCATTGAAAGTCTCTCTAAACCAGAACAAAATCGAATGCAACCAATAAGGTTTAACATCAATCCATAGCAACAAAGGATCCTCACCTGTAAAACCCGGCTTCCACGATGACCCGTCCCCCGGGTCGGCGCCGACCCAACCCGCGAACGGATCCGACGACTTGTCCGAGTTCGTCCACGACTTTCCATTCCCATCGTCTTCCTTCGCAGCGGACGAAGAGTAGACGGCGAGCGAACGCCTGTCCGACGTCCGGAAACGCATACGGAGGTGGACCGAGGACGATTTCCTGAATTCGGGGCCTAATTTAAGCCGAATTGCGTTCGGAGACGAAGTGATAGTGAGGCACGCCATTGCAGGAATTGGAGGAGCTCGAATCAAGGAGGCTCGAAAGGGTTGAGAATTTTAGGGTTTCCAAAAAGGTTTCTTTTATACTCTGAGAAATGGTGGGGAAGAAAGAAAACAGTGCAAAAGAAAAGATGGAACCTTGAGCGGTCAATTTGGGTATTCAGTATTCTATCCATGCCGGGTTTTTTTACGAGAAACCCCTCGGCCTTGTACAAAATGTGGTATGTATCCTCATGTGTGAGTTTTATGCAAAAATAGATTTTCAAACTGAAAAAAAAAAATTGGACACAAATGTTCTTGAACTCAAATTATGTTGACATATTGTAGTACTTATTGTATGTCCGATTGGATCACAGATCATGTGCATCAGGAAAGGACAATGGTTACAGTATATTAAAGATCAGTTTGATATCTCTTACTCAAATGGATAATTTCTCTTTCCTCGTATTTTGCCTAGTCCTCATGAAAGACCACACAAATGAATCATTTAGCTAGAAAAATGAAAAGCTTAACCTAATTGACTCAATCTTGTATACAATTTTGTGTGCAGTTTTAATTTTAAGAAAAATGTTAGATATAATCCCGGTTTTCAGTCTTATCTAGAGTCTACTTTCATTGATGGATGAGTATTTAGAGTCTACTTTCATTTTGATGGATGAGAGTTCCATACTAGAAGGTCCCCGCATCTCATGGACATGTTATTTTGTTAACTCAATCAAACACCCATGGGACATATTATATTGATATTTCATAAAATAAATTTGACAATTGGTACCTCCAGAATTTGATTATTCGTCATCCTTCACGGAGAAGGGGATACTAATTGATTTTTTCAAAAGCTCGATTCACAATTTCATAATTTTATATACAATATTATGGTTTTCATAAATAACTTCATATTATATATTTGAAAAGGGGGAAATGCCCAGCTGGCAGTTTCCAAATACCAAATTCAATTTTCTACACACCCCACAACAACATGGACTAAATTTCTAATGATTAGATAGATTATAGGACTATGGTAAGTGCATGTCATTG
This sequence comes from Acorus gramineus, assembly GCA_030737835.1. Classification (NCBI taxonomy): domain Eukaryota; kingdom Viridiplantae; phylum Streptophyta; class Magnoliopsida; order Acorales; family Acoraceae; genus Acorus; species Acorus gramineus. The sequence continues at coordinate 12,541,944 of CM060857.1, forward strand.
CTTGTCACTCTTTTTGTATTTTAATGAGCCATGCTAAACATGTTTTTTTTCTGCAACTATATGTCTACGTGTTGGAAAGGACAACTGCCATACCACCACGGCACCACTACCTGCTCCGAATAGTTCATAAACCTGTTTGTTAAATGTTTTTTGTATTTCAATTTAATAATCATTCCGCAAGATAAATACTCAATTTTATTATAATATCATAATCTGAGTAATTAAGTCTGAATGGTAAAGTAAAATCGAATTTTCATAATCTGGCAGACATCAGTGGCCATACATATATTGTGTGTACAAAATTGGATTTCTTAGTTCCTAGAGAGGTGTCCCTCATTTGGCTGCCTTTCATATATATATATATATATATATATAAAACATGAACTGCCAAATTTTATAAATAATCCTATACCTAAGTTTGATTTCTTTTGTAATCACTGCAATCTTATAAAATGATAAGAGTATTAATTTGTGACAAACATTTAAAACATATACAATATGGATGACAAATGGATCATGTTGGAGTCGGGTTTGACGAAATCAAAACTCAACCAATCAATTCTCGACTCTACAACATCAGAACTCCACACAACAAAAAATTAGACTGATAAAAAATATACAAATTACTCCAAAATAAACAAGCTAAACATCTCAAAATATATAGAACATAAATTACTCTCCATGATTCAAAACATCTCCATGTATATAAAATATATAAAATATTTCATCCAATCAAAATTAACATGACTGGTACAAAATACTGATTCTTAATAGTTTCTAATGTAGGTTGGGTGAGGTAATTGGGTACCAAACCAGACACGGAAATTACAATGGCTTGGGGCGGGTCGGGACAGTTCAGACAGATTTAAAAAACATGGAACCCAAACACACTCCAAGGTCGGATTGGGTCAGGTTACCAATATAACCCACCCTATTGTGATCCTTACTCGATAACCACCACATATTATAACATTGCATGGTAGATAGAACACAAACAAATAAAGTGACTGGACCACTTTAGTAACCGCAGCTCTACTACTTCTGCCCTGACACCAACTGATCATCATTTACCTTCTCTATCTCAGCAGATACTTTTTACAAGTTCAGCATGAGAGGTCCCATTTAGAAAGCTCTACTACTTTTGCCCTGACACCAAGATTTATATCATAGCAGATAAAACTGAGAATAAAGAAGCTCACGAATCTTGTAATACTCTTCTGACAAAGGCCCCTCTAAGACCACTTGCTGAGTCCCAGGTCCACCCTATAATAATCCAATATAAACATTAAAACCAAATTGAAAGATCTCAAGAATGTGAGTAGAGGGCAACTGTTAGAACTGATTGATTACCTTTTGGCTTGTATCCCCGACCTTGCGAAGAGTCACGTGCTCACCACAACGCAAGGCACCGGCGGCAAATTCTACCTGAAGAACAATATCAGGAAGCACTAATCAACCGTGTCATAATTCAACTGTGACAGGTTCAAGAAAAAATACCGGGATGCCTTTGCTTGCGAGAAACTGCTTGAAATCTGCCAATTTTAAATCTCCAACGAGGACAGATTTGTGGGGTGCAGGTGTAGATGAAAGAGGGAGCAGTGTGAGCATATCATTAGTCTTGCCTACTTCAGCATCCACCCAAGCTATCTCATAATCACCTAGCTGCAAAAAAAGAAAGATATAGTTCAGAAAAATATAATAATGAAACCGGGAGAGGTTTACAGTGAACTATGGTGGATGTGTTTTGTTTGATTCATTTCAACTCATGCTTAACATATTGGAAACGAAGAAACTGAAAGGCAAACAAGTAAAAATGAGTGTTAATACGTCTACACAGAAGATGAGAAGAACAATTCTAATTGGACGTTTTCCCTAATACAAAGGAAATTCCCTTGAAACTGCATATAAGACAATTAGCAAGACTCAGAAATAGGTGTGCTGAGGAGTCATTGTATTTGTATCTGTGAGAGGCTGGTATGACAGAAAAGTTCATAAACACTCAATTTGTTAATCTATGGGGATGCTTTTGGAAATTGGAATTCATTGAGAATTTCGTAAACGCATAGAAAGAACAGCAGTTAGTCAAGAATAATGTGGAATTGTTTTACCTTCTTGAAGAGGATGCTACTCATCAACCTCTCAGACAGCTGGACCTGCAATCATTAAAAAAAATTAAAAATGGTAATCAGAACTCCAACTTGTGGCATCATAATTTGCTCTCAAATCAGGTAATTCAATCATCATTACCTTGTATGCACACAAATCTGAGGTAGCATCAATTTTTTCTCCAATTTGGGGAGCATATACATGAGGGCAAACATGTTTGGAGCAATGCTGTTTCAAGTGCTCAGTAGCTTCAGCAGATCCATGCACAAGCACCTTCAAAATGCAATTCATATAAAGAGTTAATCCCAAATTTGAATCTACATTACAAGTAATGAAAAAAATTTAAAAAAAAAACAATTTCAGAGGACAACAGATACGGAGATCAAATAATTAATCTGTTTTTAGTAAAAATAAATTATCAAGTGATTCCAGTTTCGTTTGTCACTGTAACACACAGCAGTTTAGGAACACATCCGTGGTGACTCAAAATCTTGGCATTCAGTACTCTGTTATAAATCCAAATGCTTTCACAATGAAAATGTCTATCACCATGGTTACCGCCTAAACACTAGTACAACTACATTTTTGTCATAGTTTTGTGTTCAAAATCATGCCCACATTAATTAAGCAGACAAAATGCATATCCTCTCTCGATAAACAGATGGTTTCTGGTATTGTCCTCATCTATATCCTTTTACCTTCTATTCTTTCCGTCAACTACTTGCCTGACGCACCTCAGCAAGTGTCCAGTTCACCCTACTTTCCTCCAACGTATCTCTCTCAAGGAAATAATATTCCTTATATGGACTCATACTATTCTTCTTAGTTTTGTTTAATCCATCTCATTATCCTTACGGCCAATGCCAACCCCTGTACCAATCAGTTCATAAAGTATTAATGCTTTTTAAACACTGTCAGTACTAATCTATGAGCCCCATCACCTCCATTTTATCCAGCACACTTAAATCATGTTTAGAAATGCATCAGAACTCTGCATCGTGTTCAAGCTCATAAGAGGAGTCCCCTGAGGTAGTATTTAAACTCTGAGTCTAATTAAAGCATTTTCATATATGTAGCTCTCCACTTCCATCATTTCCATTAGATTTGCATTCATACCCAATTTGTACATCATGGATTCAAATGTTGGACAATGCCTGCAATTTAAATTTGAGTGCTTGGAATTACTGGATCATGGATGACAAGATACATACCAATTTTAATGGTGCCACATGAGAAATGATTGATTTGATTGAGCGGCCATCAGAACGACCCTCAAAGTCCATGTAAGTCAATCCACACTTCACTTGTACCTGAAACATATGAATACAACACATCCAAATTTGTAACACCAATGCAATGAATGTAGAGCATAATTATATAGATTCTATTTTTATTCTTCTCCAGGTCCAGAGTAAAACACTGATTAATTTTCTCAATAAAGATGATAAACAGAAAATGAATGTAATAAAAAATTATACATCATTCACTCATTCTGCATATCTGAACATTATAGATTACTTGATAAAGCAGAACATTATTCAGGTTGCAGAGGATGTAACTGGAAGTAAACCAATTACATCAACCCATTCACGAGTTTCTGCAATATCACACATCAAAGTAATTGAAAGAAGCGGGAAGAAAGGAATTATGACCACACTAAATATTACCAACTGCTAAAAGTATTATAATATTTTGGACTCATATACCCTGTGAATAAGAAATGAACAAATAAACATTTGAAATTTACATTTATTAAATGAACAATCAACACTACTTTAGCAATACATTTTATATAGCTCAAGGCATAGACATACCGTTACTTCATTTGAAACAACTTTAGAAGGTGTTGAGTCAAGAAGCAAATGAGCAGATCCTTCGTCAAGTTTTCCATCAAGATCACCACCAAAAAGCTGAAAGAGAATGCATAGCATTAGAATAACTCATGCAGTAAACCAAATTACATACTCTTCATTCATATACTGGGACCTTGGACTTAACAATCCTAAAGGCATTTCTTTGATGAACTTTCCTACAACTTTACAATGCAAAATTTACACAACAATACATCATAATATTTTACCACACAAATGTGACATTTTTAGAAACAAAACAGGCAAAGATGAAGCATGCACCATAATAATGCAGACCCTTCTTAACTGGAAGAATTAACATTCACCCCCTTCTCCAGCATAAAAATGAAATAAAGAAAGAAAAATCCAACCTGCCACCAATAGAACCGTGAAGCATGAATTTGAATCAAATCTTTAAATGAATCTACCAAATGTATCAGTGTGTGCACGCAGACACATTGGTGCATGGACTGAATGGACAAGCATTTAGAAATCCATGAAGAGGATTGCTGATTTATTTCATTGGTATCTAGCTAAACTAATATATACATATATACTTACATGCATGGATGCATCAACCATCTCTTCTTCCTTGTTCACGTAATCATCAGGATTAATGACCTCACCAAAATCATCCCATTCAGCGGAGTTGTCAAAGAAGGGAAACATCGGAGCAACACTTGTTGGAGGTGGGACAAAACCATCGATAAAAATATCACGATGGCCCCCAATATGTGAACTAGTCACTGCAAAAAAAAAAATCACAAATTGCAGTCATGCCTCTACTGTCCTCAGCAAATACTCATAAGATGCCCATTTTTTGGGGAGGGAACAGTTGGGTTCAGGATGCAATCAATATCTGGTAAATAGTGAAACACATTTCTACATCTTCATAGCCTGGCAACAGAAACTTGTTATACTCTAAATTTAACATGCTTTATACAAGTAAAAATGCATAAAAAATTATATACCTGACTGAATGTTATGTAGCAACAGATGTACCACTTCCTAAAGCAACCAGGCAATCAAAATGGGTATATAATTTAAGGTATATATGCTGTCTCACAAGAGTCGACTAGAATATATAAATTTTGAAGTGTTTTACGTGCAAACTAGAACAATTTTGGTGGATCGTGGTTCTTTATCATACAAATCTCAATGAAAGTTGTTTCACCTTTTTATGCACAAAAAATGTCATGGGTGTTTTGTTTATGGTCCTCTCAAATGATTGTTATATCACCATGGTGATGATGTATCAAAACTAAAGTGACAAAAATCTTTCAAATATTTCAAGCATAGTTGTCTGGGCGAAGCATAGGTGGCTAGGCGACCCATGCAGACCTAAGCAACTGACCGCCTAAGTAGCCTGTTAATTTTGCATGTGTTTTAATTTTTTATTACATAAAGATGCTAACAATTGTCAGTCTGACCTATACAAAAGCAGAAATCATCTCTTGATGAATTCTTCATGCTGGTTAAGCATGAAAAAAAAAATTATAATATTAATCAATATTCAAGGATCAGGAAGATGTTACTGCAAGCATATATCTTCATTATATCTTGGTCAGTAATAAGAACTTGTCTTGATTCTTTGTAATAGAGTTGCAATGCAACTATTCCAGTGTGTGGATAGGTAAATGGGCTTGAACCAAAAACCTCTTTGTTGCCCCTAAAAAATTTGGAACAGGCTTTGTGAGAACTAGAAAATTAGGAATAGATGATTGTCTAAGGCAATAACAACTAAACCATCATATTAATCCATTTCAATATATTGCCCTTGGATATAATGATAAAGCATTCTTGAGGCATGGAGAGAATTCAAGTACATCTGGGTTATATTGTTTAAAAGATCAATCCTATGTATTTTATCTTGAATGAGAAATCGATGAAAGAACTTGAGATACGTATCACAAGTTGCACCTGTACCAAACCATACGTAAAGAAATAATAGTCCGGAGAAAATGATCAAAGATGGCATGTTTGCAGCATAGAAACATTATTGCTATATATATGCCATATAAAAGAATATATTATAGTTAATGTTGCATAATTATACGTAAGTGCTACGTGAATATGTTACTGACAGATGAAATAATTGAGGACTCCCCTCCCCATAAATGACAGCCACAGAATGTCTTGATCTCAGACACAACATAATTGGGCAACAGTGAACATTTTATGTGCCACAATGAACCGTGGATAAGAAATTACAAATATGTAATTCAAACTGTAACTTAAGGACAAAGTAAATGAACATGCATACAGCATACCATCAGATGCATCCTGGGCAGTGATTGTGTCAACCACCATTGGGTCACCCAAATTTGTATCAGGTACACGAGAGGCTTTCAACTCCTCCTCTTTGGCAATACTAGCCTTTAATGCTTCTTCCTTTTTTATTCGTTCTTGTTCTTCTTCATAAGCTTTTAATTCCTCTCCGACCAAGGGAACCCTCTTGCTCATAGTAACTTTCACAGCTTTAGGAGGTGGGTCTGCCTGAAGCATACGGGCCAGTGTGCCAAACTGCATATCAAAGCATTAAGAACAATCTGAAGAGAGTAGCCAGCAGAAGGAGGTAAAAAATCCATATGAATCCACACATTGCTTCTAGATGTTATGGGATTTGTCCGCCATATAGTTTGATTATTGGGCAAAACTAGGACTGATAATACTAGATATGACAGGAAGGTCAGGGAGCAGCTTCCGTTTGAAAAGGCATGATAAAAACTAATTTTAGGTTTCCTGGGTCATTTGGAATACACACAACCAAGTTATATTCAAAGGATACCCCTATTTTAAAAATATTTGGGAAGCCTCCACCCAGTTTAGTATAGACTGGGGCAAGTACAGTACTAGAGGAAGCAGTGGTAAATTTAATGATGGAAAACTGTTAATAAAGGAGTCAGTCAGGGAGATCCCACTGCAAACAGTAGACAACTCTTCTACTGTTTGCAGGCAGATGCAGGGTCTTGACTTGGCCCTGAGCTCTTGTTTTTTCAGTTCTAATATATCACGGTACATTGTCTACCTTTTTATTGAAAAAAAATTATTTTAGGTGGTTTAAATATGTACAAAATTAGCCATCAATAGCCAGTATGAAAGTGATGTGAAGATAGGGGACATGGTATTTGGGGATTGTAGTCATGAGCGGATTTAATCAGCAAGTGAACAAAAGATGATGAACAGTAAATACGTTTCAATAGTCAATCTAAAGGAGAATATGATATGGTATGTTGCCAAAAAATCTCAAAATATTCGATAAACAAGCTAGACTGATGTGATGATCAAATACAAATATATAATGCACATAAATTCTATATGAATGAAGTTCATACAAGGTGGGTTCGTCTGCATGTTTTTTAACAACCCCCCCCCCCCCCCCCCCCCCCCCAATTTAAAAAATTTTAAACCAAATTTTAAAAAATAATATGTGATTACCAAAAATTGGATATCACTACAAGGAACCCTCTTAATCTATGTTTTTGGGCAAACATATGAACATCTATTACATTTGCAACAAACTAGTACCTTTTGTGAGAAAAAGGGTACAACTCCTGTTATAACACATCTATATAATTCATCCAGAAGATTATAGTGTAAAGTCTGCCAGGGATATTGAAGAGTCAAGAGGCAACCAGTGGACTAACATACGGTTGAACAAGCAATTTCAACATCTGTGGCGGCACCATCTGTTTGAATTGTTGGGATAATTTCACAAGTATATCTAATATACAGGGATCATATACCAGCAAATGTATCTTCAGACATACATCTATATGATAAAACGGACACACATTTTTATGTCACACATTGCAAAAGTGTATAGGACGTGATTTCAAGATGTGTACACGACGTGTGCATATGTGCGCATGAAATCAACTAGTTGTACACACATAGAAATATTTTAAAAAAGACGATATCCAAGGAAATGAAACTAACAATTTGAAATAACATACCTGGCCTCTTTCTGTGAAAAGCACTCGGTTCTTCACTCCAGTTGCCCAGTCAACAAAAATGTCATGAGAATAACCCACCTCCAAACTGGCCATAGATGCCAGAACAACCTAGATAAGTTTCTATCAGTTCACTTTTAGGCCTCAAATGCCATATACAATGGAGAACAAAGTACAGTACCTTGGGAACTTCAGGTACTTTCTCAAGCTCAGTTTTGTTAATTAGGAGAGTGACATGCCTGTAAGTTTAATGAAACATTCCCATATTAACAAATAGATAAAAATAAAAATATAGAGAGCTATTTGCTTTTAACTGATTCATGAAGACTGCAATTGTCAGTATGGAAGTCAATAAAAACAGGATGTTAATGAAATGGGTCCATCATAAAAAATATTTAGAGAAATATATAGCCCTCTAATAATAGAAGATTTGAATAACCCTAACATCTAGCGCTATCAACAGATTCAAATACTTAAAGTGGTATTTCTCCATAATCGAAAGAACTTCTGAATTTCCAAAATGGAATACGAAGTTCGTGCGTGCAAATCTTTAATCACCAAAATGCTAATTGCAAATCTTTCGATCAATTTAAACAGATGGGAAAGGTTTTTCCTAATATAATGGGAGGTGGGTTGTAGATGATGGAACAAGGAACTAGAAGAGAAAACCAAGAATATCATAAACAAATTTTAGGTTAAGTTGGTTTGAATTTAAAGACCTCTTGGTAGCAAAAACACCTTATCAACCACTGATCTATGGGTCCAATCCCCATGGAAGAAGGTAGTACACCATAAAAAGGTGGAAGGATCCCATAAAACAATGGAAAAAAGTTATCTGGGGCACAGTCTACTAAGTTACATTATCTTTTCGTTTCAATGCTTTTCATGAAGTGATTGTATTTTGGTGATTTCTCGTCCTTAAAGGTGGCTGGTTTATTATCGCATCATCTAAACAAGTGCTGTAGGGGGGTGGATTACATCTTTTTGTTTTTATTTTTGTGAAAGAAAATAAAACATACTACTTGACTTATCCTCCATGATAGGGACACCAACCATAGTAGACATCTTCAAACGTGGAACTGTTCCTAGTTAATTTAGAAAAAAGACTATAGTTGAGAACCTAAGGATTTTTTTTTGATGGGATGGAATGATGATTTTAATAAAAAGGTATGAAGGAGCTTTGGCAAGTGAAAGGGATGTAAACTAAAAGAATTTTTATAATTTTCATGGGTTATTTCTAGTGGCTTAGGAGTGCTTCAAGAAATGGACATTCTTTAAACATATACGAAAGATACATTTTCTCAGAAGCGCACATTAGCATTTAGCAATTTCTGTACTCCATTATCGTAAAATTATAACTAAACAGCGAATGGATAATCAAGGCAAATCAAAATAGAACAATTTGACAAAGATGTGAAAAGACAAAATATTCTCTAGAAGATATAACAGAATAAGCTTACTTCAATAGAAAAGCATTGTCACGTGTATGTTCAAATGACTTTGCTATCGAATCACTCATCCACTCAAGGAAACTCTTGATGTATTCAATCGTGCTTGTTGAAACATTTGTCAGAAAATATATGGGAAATGTCAGATGGTGTTGGGTCCAATACTGCAAATTAATATAATTGTCCATCAGGTGTCCGAGAAATCAAAAAAGCAATGAAGGAAAAAAAACAACTTTTTCTCACCTGGTCTAAGATTAGAAGTAATTCTAATACTCTTCCAGCTGTACCAACAGGAAGTAATACATTTCCATCGCCCCTCAGGGTCTCCAATATAGCATCTACAAGAGATTAAACATTGACAGTGAGGAATCTAAATGTAGAAAATAAACTATATAATGAAATAGTACACAAAATAGCATATAATTATCAAGAACACTTTTTTTGAAGAATTTTCAGTGTGTTTTATTAGATTAAAGATGCCACTGAACACAAAGGAGACGAGGGTTCTCCACAACAAGAAAAGGAAAAGGAAGGAAAAAGAGAAAGCTCCTCCAAATCGGGGCATATCCCTCTTTGGAGCCTTAACCTTTAACCAATAATCATCACCTTCCCAACCATATGTTTCCCATGATGCTTGAAGGAGAATCCACTCCTAGGAGCACAGTGACCGATGATTTAAATAGTGAGGATATTGCCACCCAAGTTTTCTCCAAGTAAATCTTTTTTTGATGGAAGATTTGTTCGTTGTGAGTGGTTACTGGTCCAAATGCACCAACACACCACAAGAAGGAGAAGTGAAGTAGTTTGTTTGGTGACGAGGAACCCCAATGTTGGGAAAATCCTGGATGCACACAATCATCCACAAACTATGTGCATCAGGTAAGCCTGGAGAGTTTTGAACTCGAGACCTATGGGGAGCAACCCATGGCTTTAGCCAAAAGCATCAATCCTGCGTGGGTTTGCAACGTTTGTATTAGTTAAATAAGAAAACTCTTTTCGAACATGTTCACCAGACCGAGGTCCTCACTTCTCAACAGGCCAAAAGTAGAAACAATAAGTTTTATGCCATAAGTTGGAGTTGGCTAAGGAGCATATGTCAAAGAAATAAAAGACTCCAGAAACGGTGTCAAAATCCTAAAGACCAATTGCCTGGGCAAGAGAGGGCGCTACCATTAAATCCTTGGTCGTAAGTTGTTGGTGGGTAGGGTATACTAATTATTTGTTACGCAATTTAAGTTCATGCATACATTAGAGTAATTAATTAATTCCCCAAAACTTGGAAATTGTCTAGATGAGGAGGTGAGGCACATTTATTATGTAATTACCTTAAAAATGATTTCGTCAAAGTAATTTTTTTATTACCTTTCCAACCAATGATGAACTTGATTCAAAGTTATGGTCATTTATCTCATTCCAAATTTTTTTTTCAACAAATCAGCATGTCCTGCTTTCACATGAAGAGTAAAATTTATGCAATTCTAACCAAGTAGCAATAAAACATACAACACCTTAGTGTCCTGAAAGTGATCTTGAACACAAAGAAAATGAGTCACATAGTGAGCATGGGAGCAATTAATAGAGACATGAGTACCAAGAAATTCTTGATCCCTTTGACGCCGTGAAGGCTGGTTGTTCAAAGCATTGTAAGCATCCGTTATTAGAACAGCAGGTCGCACAAAAGATTCTAAAACAGTGCCATTCAAGTGCCTGAGAAATAAAGCCAAGTAAGATTATTTCTTATTAGAGTGAATGACAAAAGCAGTGTGGAGATAATCCTATAAGCAGCAATTCACCGTTCTTTACGATGGTTGAAGTCAACAGCATATAATACATCCTCTCCATCCTTTGTAATTTTCCAGACGGTACCTCCTAGGAGATGCCCAGCAACATGGGGTGCAATAATAATACCCTCACCTTTGCCTGCCCAAAGTAATATTGTAAGAGTTAAAATAATAGAAATTAGTAAAAAGAGGTGGCATCTTCTTTTGCAGGGATGAACATCAAGACGGTAAAATCACCAACTCTGATCGTTATATTCTGAGATTGTTGGATAACATATCATGTTTAACTTGGAGAACGAGTACTTATTTAACAGTAGATATCAATCCCATGTAGCAGAAGAATGTAAAAAGGAACAATATCAATTTCAGAAATATTAAGTGATAGTGCTAACCCGAAAAATGATGGTTCTGAGAGTATGTCAGTCTTGTGACATTTTGGAAAGCTGAATCAACGTCATCCAGAGTGAACAAGTCAAAATCTGAAACTTGCTGCCATTATTATGCAAAATGGTTAGGAATAAAATAAAATTTGAGAATTAAAATGTAAAGCATAAAACTCAGCAATGCATGTTTCATTAAGAAGATATTGGTTCTGCACTTGTCTAGGCAGATATGGAAAGTTGTGTAATTATTCAATGTAATGCATCAAAAACCTTGAATTCCAAGATGGTCTAAGACTTGTTATCACGTGGAAAGTATTTTGGGGTTCACTAATGTTTTCCAAATTCTATCATGATTCGTAAAAGTCACATTCAGTTTGATGAACTCTATAACTTCAATGGAAAACAATCTTACAAAAAATGGAAAAAGTCTGTGACTCAATTTTTCATCTTCAATCACAGAAAACGGCATGCATGTTTTGTATTGATTGATGATATATTTTATTATATTATAATTTTCCAAACAAATTACAAACTTCTATCAACAGATATTACTATCAAGCACAATTGCATGCATGAGCTGTATGTTCCAAACAATAATACAAAAAAGTATGTATTCTTTGAGACAGATAACATGAAATGGAAATACCTTGCGAGAAATGTAATGATCATACATGGTTAGAAGCCCGAGTCTGTAAACAGGTTCCGTGCAATAGACTGGAGCAGAAAGTCCCAGGTGTTTTATTGCATAGGGCAACGCTCCAAGGTGAAGCATGTCCGGATGTGATAGTAAAACAGCATCGATTGTCGAGGACACACTAAAAGAAAAAAAAAATCAAATAGATGAGATTATATCTTGGGCTTGTTGTTTTTTCTATCAGAATTCTGAATCTTTGACCTAACAATCAACAATTTCTTCCTCATTGTCTGGCAGTATCCAATTTCATCATTTTCACGTCGCTCTTCAACAATTTCATGGATTTAGGGCATTCTATGCAATCTTATGGGTTATAGAAAATCCATCAGATATAGCCAATCCACCCGTATTACCGTATACACAAAGTATGTGTCCGGAATATATTCAGCAAGGGTTCTGTACGATGTTATACGCGTACTTCCAAAAAAATCACAAGGCACGAGTACGGTAAAATACAGAAATAGTTAAACTTTTTTTGGGGGGTTTATTTGGATGTATTCTGATCACCATTATTGAAAAAACACGCAAAAATCTCCATTTAGGTGTAACGGTGATGAGACATAGATTCAGAAGGTGCTGCACAAGTCAACAAACAGAATTACATTCGGCGGATAGGTATGGGAGGTATCAAATCGTTCAGAAAAGTTTGGAGCACTTTGTGACTATGAATCCAACATGGAAATTGAACTCTCTTACTGCTGATACTCGTGTTGCTTCAAATGCAGCTACTATTTGAGCTACCGCAACTTCACAGACCAGATTCAAGAATCCACATTGTTGAGTTTCTAGTGTGCACGGCATGTGAAAGGTTTTCAAATAGACTAGGTAACGAAAGACGGAGCATGAAAGAGAGGGGAAATGAAGGAGAGATACCTGGAGAGGGGTTGGAGGAGGGTGGGGTCGAAGAGGTCGTTCCAACCGCAGTCGACGAGGAAGTTGAAGCCGTCGATGGAGAGGAGGTACGAGAGGGGGCTCTCGCTGTACACCCCGCACAGCGGCGTCACCTGCACTGACGTCCCCATTTCACGAAACCCCTTTCGAAATCGAGATTGCCTTTTTACGACTGCGGAGGAGCCAACGAAAAAAAACAGAAAGGGCAGGGAAGGTTTCTGCTAGGGTTCTTCAAATGATAGACCACAGACCAATGGAACTGTGGAACCAAATTAAAATTAATTATTATAACATAATAATAATAATAATAAAGAAAAAAATGCATAAAGTCCTTTGGCCCATGTTTGATTAAAGAATAAGCTCGGAATAAATTAAAATTAGTTAGAATAATCTTATTATGGATGTTTGGATGACTGAAATAAATTAGAATATGTATATCAGAATTAACTAGTATAAAGTGGTATATGGATTCCATCAATCCATTAAAATTAAGTTATTATAGATTATTCAAATAAAAAGAATATGTGATCCACTGTCAAATCAACTCTCATCACCTTTTATAAATCAATTAACAAATCAATTGTTATCATTTTTATATCTTTTATAAATCTTTATTCACACTTTACTCATATTTTATCCAAACAACAAAAACTTTATTATTACGTTTCTCAATGGGAATAATTCAAAACACAACCAAACACAAAATCATTTTATCTTTATTTATACTAAAATAGTCATAAATCTCATAATAGTTTAATTCTTGAACCAAACATGGGCTCAAAGTTCACCAATATTCATACTCCCTTTTATTTTTTCTAATAATCCATATAACCAGGGGTGATAAACGAGTCAAATGAGTCGAGCTTGAACCAGGCTCAACTCAGGACTGAGCTTAATTTCGTGTTCAAGTTTTGCTCGTTTAACTCGTAAAAAGCTCGGTTGAAGCTCAACTCGACTTGTTTATTAAATGAGCCAAACCAAAGCTCGAACCAAGGCTCGGCTCAGACTCGTTTAGTTAAAAAAAAAAATTGTTTAGCATTTGAGAAATCATCTTTCACAAATCACAATAACTTATACATGTGAAAATAACATAAGCTCGAGCTTGGCTCGGATTTTTTGTTTCCCCCTTTTTATGTTAAGTAACAAGCTCGTATAGATTTAGGTTTGACTCATTTACAAATCGAATTTTAAAAAGTGTTCAGACTCAGCTTATTTGTCTAATCGAACGAGTCTAAATGAGTTTTAACCGAGCCGAGCCAGAGCTCGTTTACAAACCGAGTTTTAAAAAATGACTGCATTTCACTCATGAAAAAAAAAGGGACAGAGCCAATTAAAAATAGGGTTGTATTTAACATTGTCATTCAAAGCATGGGAAAGATAGTGTTTCATTGAATATGTTAATGACAGATGTAATGATTGTTGACAAAAGATTGTAGAGGCATGGGATAGATGACTAGGGAGGAATGGAGGATACAGTAACAGGGTCTGAACCCCTGTTGTTGTTCCCATACTGTTATATTGCTATAACTTTTTTCTTTGTGTTGTCACACAACATCCAAAAACATGGATGATTAAAAAATGTTGACACATGTCTCACATTTTTTTTCTTCGTTTTGATTCACCTTTCGTGGGCCACATTTTTTTTTTATTTCTTTTCATTCATCTTTACATGGGCCCACATTTTTTTTCTTTTTCTAGTACACCAGCAGGTGATTCATCTTTTCATAGACCCCACTCTTTTTTTTTCTTTTCAAGTGCACTAGTAAGTTTTTTTTTTTTCATGGACCCCACACTTTTTTTTTCTTTTCATTAAGTTTTTGAGGTACATTTAATGCTCACTTTGTTTGCCGTTGATGTTTCTTCCTAGAGGATTTTTTTTGCATTGCAGAAGCTGTTTCAAGCTCCAAATCTTCATTGTATCTGTCGTCGGCCCTATCATTGAAGCTCCGTGTGAAGAATAAACTGTTATTTGAAGGCACCATCCATTTTTTTGGATACTAAATAGCAACGCAAGGAAGAAATATAGCAAGTATGAGAACAACGACATGGGAATCAAACCCCCGTAAGAGGCAGGTTGAAAAAAGGGATGACACAGGTGGGACACACGTGTTCATCTCCATTTGAAAGGAGTGAAATAAGCCTATTCCAAGGTACATGGAATTCCTACACCATCTAATACTAATAAATTCTAGGATCCATATTTCTTTTTCATTCCAATTATCAGAACAACATTTTAATAGTTACCCATCTGTTTGTTGGTGATTATTCGAAAGAATTTTCTATGAGATCGAGGCAAACAGGCGAAGATAGCCTTCCCAATTCAACTGTAAAATCCAAGGGGGTCCCTCCGATATATAAAAAAAAAAATTTAATAGTTATTATGTATATGTTTGTTAAAATTTATAAGCTGCAGATAATAACTTTTAGCTTAAAATAAGCACTTATTATATGTTTGTTTAAATTTATTAGAACTTATTTAAACTAAAAAAAACTTTAAAAAGTCAAAATCTATGTTTTACAACAGCTACAACAAACACTTATTAGATAGGTCAAAATCTATAATTTATATGTTATGATATATAATTTGTAAAATTAAACTGTAACAAACATGACCTATGCCATATTCCATGTTATTCTCTTTTTATACCACTATCCAAAACAACCCCCAAGTAATTACATGCATCCTTGTAGTTACATGACAATGTGCATTTGGTTGCACGATTATAAAATTGATTTTGCAGGAATCTATTTTTAAAACTGATTCTATAGGAAGCTCACTCTCCAGGAAAATGCTATGGTAAAACTATTTGGTTATACGATTATAAAAGCAACTTTAGGTAAACACAAAAACTGTCAAATCATGCAACAAACGGACTTACCGGACTTACCAGTGCACTTTATTTTTACATTTTTTTTTTGGGAAAAATCCATATAACCCCCTGTAATCTTCCTGATATCCATATAACCCCATGTAATCTCAATATATTCATATAACCCCCTGTAAACACACCATAAATGCAAATAACCCCCCGCAGTTAAAAATTCTTTAGCAGAGTTAAAATATTCCGGGCATATTCCATTATCTAAACCATGGTTAACAAATGTATATTCTTTTAACCCCCGAAAAACAGACAATACTTAAAAAAAACCCTCATGTTTCTAATTTTACACTCTTTTAGTGGTTTTTTTTTTTTTTGAAGTATTGACGGCTTTTAGAGGGTTAAAAGAATACATATTTGTTAATCATAGTTTAGATAACGCAATATGTCCAAAATATTCCAATTTTGTTAAAAAAAATTAACCGCAGGAGGTTATTTACATTTATGATGTG
Organism: Acorus gramineus; assembly: GCA_030737835.1. Lineage (NCBI taxonomy): Eukaryota > Viridiplantae > Streptophyta > Magnoliopsida > Acorales > Acoraceae > Acorus > Acorus gramineus. Next base: position 12,558,381 of record CM060857.1, read on the forward strand.
TTTACAGGAGGTTATATAGATATATTGAGATTATAGGAGATTATATGGATATCAGAAAGATTACATGGCATTATATGGATTTTTCCCTTTTCTTAATACGGTTGTTACGTTGTTACGGTGGCTGAAACAAAAGGGGGCCGTTATTTCAACCCCTGTAGATCTCCAACCCACCCCTTACCAAAAAAAAAAAAAAACAAAAAATTCATGTTTATTATTAAGAGGAACCCACCCCGTCATCTTCTCCGTCGACATGGCCTCCGACTACGTCTGCTCCCTCCGCCTCCACGTCGCTCTCTGCTGCCTTTCCTCCGTCGACCTCCGATCCAGCTCCGCCTCTTCCTCCTCCGTCCCCAACCTTCTCCACAGCCACCACATCTCCTCTCCCGTCAAGAACGAGACCCCGGTAACGTCTCCGTCGCCGTCAAGGGCGTCAACACATCTCTGTCCCCGTGTCACATGATCCTGTCGAGGCCGTGGTGGCGATGCCGTTCCCTTCCAAGATCCTGAGGAGGACCACCGCAACGCCATTGACATCATCGTCGGGATCTCGTTTTTGACGAGAGAGGGAGATGTGGTGGCCTTGCAGGAGAGTGGGGACGGAGGAGGTGGAGCTGGATCAAAGTTCGGTGGAGGGCAACGTGGTGGCGAAGGGAGCAGACGTAATCCGGGGCGAACCAGGCAGAAAACGAAGAAAACGACGAGATACAAGAGTGGGTTGAATATTCAGTGGGTTTGAAATAACGGCCGCCCGAAACAAAAACGTGCATTGATATGTCAACGTCAGGCTTCCGCAACACGGTCAACATAGTCCTTTTGCTTCGTTTTATGTGGCACAACGTGCAACTAGTCCTATCTTTGTTCTTTAATGAAAATTCAAGGAGCACTAGCTTTTCTTACCCTAAAATAAAAAACAAAAAAAACAAAAAACAAAACAAAACGTGTTCTTTGGTATGTTTCATGTGCCAAAACAGAAAAATCAAAGAAAAAACAAAAAGAATCAAAGAGAATGAAGGGTGTTTAGATTTCTTCAAAATATATATACTTATGAAATTAACTAATTTTACATTATTATTTTCATGCAAATTATTTAATCTTTAAATATCAATTTAATTTTAGATGGATTTTTGTGATAATATAAAAAAAATAACGAATGATTCATTTTTATTAGCACTACATCTTAATTTATATCTCATAAGTTAATTAATCAACTTCAATTATTACTTGAAAATAGAAAAGATTATAGTCATTCCAATTTTATATTATGATCATATAAGATACTATAACACTATATCTTAATCCCCATATGGTTCACAAACACCTTATTCAATTATAAAATCATTATATTTTTACAAATTTTTTTTTCTTCATAAAATCATTATATTGAGAAAGAATATAATTACCAAATTTTTTTTTGGTTTTCATAATTTTCTTTCTCTTGTGTTCGTCTGACAGCATACCTGACATAAATAAATATCAGTTATTTAAAATGGATAAACAAAAATAAATCAATTTTATTATACAAATATTATAACTTATCCAAGTTTATTGAGTTAGAACTAGGCCTGTCAACGGATCGTGGGTTGACTCAGACCCGATCCGATAAAAGACGTAAATACCCGATTCGAAGGATCCAACAATCAAAACCGGTCGGTTCTGGGTCCATCCCGACCCGATCCTATGGACCCGTTGGACCTGATTAACCCAACCCAAATATTATGTAATTTTTTTTATTCATGATCCAACCTAACACTCATGATTTAACCAAACATTTATAACTAAATATTGAAAAATCATTTAAAATTTTAAACATTTGAAATATTTTTACAACCTTTTGACTTCACGTAAAAGCATAATAATCCAAACCGTATTCCAAATATTCTCTCATAAAACATTTAAAAATCAAAATAGTGAAGAACTATTTATAATACATTAGACTCTGAACTTCTCTTTGTCTGACCTGAACTTGTTAATGGGTCGACCCGACCCAACCCGAGACTCGATATGGACCTAACCCAAAGGACCCGACAATCAAACGGGATAAGCCTAGTTAGAACCCATATATATACAAGCATAAAATATCAGGTACAACTCTAAAGAAGAACACATGGCTTGTTGTATACGTGTCACCTTTTGATTTAGGGTGGGGCTATTTGCACCCCTTTTTTTCCCATGCACATACAAGATCTATTTATGTTGGGTGTGTGTTGGGTGTGCTTAGGTAGGGAGAGGGAGGAGTGCTAGGTGGGTAGAGCCGCAAAGGGTGGGGCTGAGGCGGAGTTGGGAGAGGGCAGGGGTGGGGCGGAGGACCAGGGGAGGCGGTGGTGAGGAGGAGGAGGCGGCAAAGGGGGTGGGATCAGTGGTGGAGATAGGGTTTGCGGTGAGGGTGATGGAGGAGGCGGGTCGGCGGACTTCGCGGGGACCGGTTCTCTGTCGTTATTGTTGATATGATTTTCGTCGGTGAGGTACAACTTCTTGTTGGATTTTGTTTGTGTGAAAATATTTTATGTGTTTAATATGTATTTTATTTTCTTATGTATCCATAGACACTGAAATCGTCGACAAAGTCAGATTTTGTAGACATTGTATCTGTCGACAAGGTTTCACAAACAAAGCTCAAGTGGTTTCTGGACCCAGAGACACTAGAACTGTTGACGGAGTCTGATTTTCTAGACACTAGATCTGTCGATGAAGTTCTATAAACAAAGCCAAATGGTTTCTGGACTTTGTAGACACTAGAACTGTTGACAGAGTTAGCTTTTGTAGACACTAGATCTGTTGACGAGGTATTAGAAATAAAGTCAAGTGATTTTTGGAGGGGACATGAGCTATTACCATAAACGGAGGTGAGGGAGACGGTCAATTTGTTATTTGTTTGTGGAGAATTGGAGGGACAAATGAAATATTAAGATTTTTTTTTTCCTGAAAGGATCCACACATGGGGTGTCTACGAAATGTGAAACCGTCGACACTGGTAGTGTCTATGCGTGCAGAAGGACAACTTGTTCACATATTCGATTTCATCCCCCCCAATCTCTTCTCCTGGTCTGCCTCATCTCCGCCTACGCCCACCACTCCCTCCACGACCACTGCTTCCATGCGCTCGCCTCAAAAACCGCACACCAGCCCGACGTTGATTTTGATCGAGCGACTCTCCTCACCGCCTGTCCGCCTTCTTGGATCTCCACGGACATCGAGGGCTGCCAACGTATCTTCTCGGAGGCGCTCTTCTCCACCCGGCCCAGCCCTGCTCTCTACCCCAGCCTTCCTTCTCCTCCCCCTCCTCCTCTTGCATAAATGGATTTTTACTTATTTGAGGGTGTTTAAACCACTCAACTGATTTGGGTGGGGTGTATAAAGACACGGGTGTATTCGGTAAAAAGAGGGGTGCAAATAGCTGGACCCTTTGAATTATCAGACCATCCAAAACTTTGTTAACGGATCTGTGAGAGGGACCCGTACCCGATCCATATAAGCTGGACTCTCTTCAATCAGAAACAGATACGCCATCTAACCAATTTATTGAAAAGATTCACAACAAAAGCGTGTGATTAACGAACCAGACGCAACCTTCCTCTCAATTTTTTTTTTTTTGAAGATCCATTGAAGGAATCAAATCGTCGAAAGTGTTTATCAAATCGTCGAAAGTGTTTATCAATGGATTCCGAAGAGGGTGAAGAACTCCAAAACCAAATCGATTTAAAACACTGTACTTTCTTCATTTTAATGAATCTCTCTTTTTGTCCCATCTTCATCTCATTCGATTTTTGTTTGTTTGTTTTTTTTTTAAATTTTGGCCTCGACAAGCAGTGATTGAGTTCCTCGGTCAAGTTCCACTTCTGCAGAGGCTTCCGGGTCTCTCCTTGAAGAGGATCGCCGAGGTCGTCAAGACGAGGCATTACGGTGAGGTTATTTGCCTCTGTTTCGTGTAATTTCGGAATCTCGAATCACTTGTTTCGTTGAAAATTGAGATTTCTTTTTAAAGTTGGGAGGATTTGGGGAAATTATGGTTCAAAAAAGTTTTTTTTATTTTTTTATTTTTAAATTTTAATTTTTATGGATATGGATTTTTTGGTTCGCTACGGCTTCGATTTTTCTAAAATTCGTTGAATTTTTGGAATACGATGTTCTCTTTTGAATGTGTTTGGGGTTTTTGATGTAGAGCCTGGTGAATATGTCGTTCGGGATGGGGAGAGGGGAGAAGGCATTTATTTCATATGGGAGGGAGAGGTGAGTTTTTTTTTTTTTTGTATTTGGAAACGAATTTGAAGATGAGAAGTTGCTTTTGAAATGAGCTTTCTGTGAAGGAAAATAATACATCCAACTCGAATCGCAGTTCACACCGTTTTTCATTTTTTTTAAAATCATACACTCTTCCTCGGAAGTACGTGTTGTTGTTGTTATATGAAATGAGGTATATATTGAGATATGATGGTGTATTTTTTTTGCTTTGACAAAATGAAAAAAAAAGTATCATATACTATGATAGAACACCATACACTGTGTTATTGTAGTGTATGGGGCTACATAAGGGGCTACAAAACGGACTAAATGTATCAGTGCTCTTCTGTAAAACATAATTTTATTAAGTCCTTGAAAAGCTCTTGTATACTGTTTATAATTAAAAGTTGTTTTCTTGCTTTATTGAAAAGCTAGGACCACTTGGGGCTTTTGAAAACATGTATGGTTTAAGTATGATTCCTGCAAAAGTAGAATCAAATCATCCATGTTTCCAAACACCACATTAGACATCATATGTTTCCACGTGGATTATGGCTTCCCATGATGGCGGTGTAAATAGTCTCTTGGTCTCAGATGAGTCGAACATGTCATGCAATCTTCTTCGAGTTTAATTTATTTTCTGTACCAGAGATCATATAGTTGTGGTTTCACAAGTAGATTCAGGAGTATCGAACATGGTGTTTCATATAATTGAACATTAAGCATGTGGATGTGATATTCACAATGTGGATATACACAGACACATGAAGAGATTTGAACATGATGTTAAACTCTAAACCGAGGAGGTGAATTTTTGGACAACACATGCATACAAACTACAAAGATTTTAGATAGGCATTACACTAGTTGATAACAAATTTAGATTGAATCCATTTAGTTTCTACGTCTTAAATGGATGGATTGCCCCATAGAATCGTCCAATCACGTAAAAACTTGCATCAACACATTTGTTGTTTTAATTCTACATCAGAGGCGCGTGGCTTCATATTAGATGTTTTTTTCTGGAACTAAGGTTAGAATATTTCAAGAAGAGAAAAAATGTCCCTTGAAACAACCAGAGACAGATCTCCTATAAATACAACATAAAGAAAAAAAAGGACAAAAAGAACAAAGAAAAGGGCATCAATCAGGCCATAAACTGCCTAACAAACAATTCCAATTTTTTTTTTAAACAATCTTCCATCTGTACATCTTGCATGCATATGAGTCTTATGTACTACTTACATATGCTTGTCAGGCTGAGGTTTCTGGATTTACCAATGCTGAGGAAGGAAATCAACCAGAGATCCAATTGAAAAAATATGACTTCTTTGGCTATGGTGAGGGTTTTCTTTTGTGCCATATGTGCAACTTATCCCTTGTGTTCTTATCTCAGGTATACATGCCAAGATTATAAATTCGTGAATGTAGAATTTATTTGCACATTTGAGCATCCTTCACATCGAAGAGTTTGTATATAATCAAGTATTTCTTTCATGATTTTTTTTTCTTGAACAAATTTGGGTGTCCAACCGAACAAGATTAGGGAGCTAACATGTACTCGCTGTGGTTATTCTTGTGGCTCATATTGTTTTCTGCATGATGCAGGTTATTATTCTATCATTTATGAATTCACAGTATGATTATGTATTTTATTGGGTGTGTTCCTGCATTAGCTGTGGGCCTGCTTGTAACCAACTGTCAAATTTATTATGCTTCTTCATAATCAGCTTTCGGATAATTGGTTTGAAACATTTTTTATTTGGTTCCGAATTTGATTATGTCGTGTTAAACATCCACAAAACAGCTTTTTCTGTAAAAGCTAGTTGAGGATATCGTTGAGAATATCGCTTAAGCTTGTTGAGAGCAGCTATTATGAAACAATTGTTTCTAAAAATCGGTTCCAATAAGGACTTATGAATTCATGTGTGAGTATTTCATTCATATTATGGATACTGGAACCAATAAACTGAAGAGACGATTGCAATCAGGTTCACAGCCAGATGTAGAGAATAATAAGTAATGGTATAACGCATCATACTTCAGTCACAAAGTCCATGTAGAGGTGATGAGACTTCTTGTTGTGGTGGTTCTTTGAAAGTTGATATTCAGATTTACATTCTTGTTGCAGCTATGTTGTATCGTATAGATTATTGGACTTTTTTTTTTGCTTGCTAATTAAGCTGGCAAGTTGGGTTTTGTTCCTTTATTGCATGTGAGACTTGTAGATACTGACACTTTTCTGGTTTGCTTATATATTGTTGATGTATTCATGATAAGCTTATGCTTCTGATTCTGATGTTTTAACTCTGTTTGCTACTGGAATTTTATTTTGATGTATGACTGTGTTTGGTTTTATAGGAACTGTGATACCAGTACATCAGGCCAATGTTATTGCTTTATCTAAGGTAAATAGGCAACCACGGCTATAGTCATTTCTGTATTTTTGGGTTCTTCATTTCATGATATTGGCCTTGTTCTTATAAGTCCAACCTAATCAATGTTGCAGCTGACCTGCTTGGTCCTGAACCATGCGAACAGTAATCTGCTGCAGCCAACATCTATTTGGAATGCAGATGATGTGGTTGAGACATACTCTTTAGTGGAACATTTGTTGCGGTTAGAGCCCATAGAAGTATGTTTTATTTGCTCATATTATTTATTTGCTCCCATTGTATAGCTGTTGTGTATACGTGGTGCATGCGCGCACATGTGCATGTGTATATGCGTGTGGGGTTGCATGTTCATGAAGGTGTATGTGTGTTCATGTGTGCTTGCACCACGGTTTCATACCTTCTCTGAGATGAAATCCCATTCAGACTAATATACTAGTTAGATAAATTAATCCCCTGCAACTGCAAGTATCATCTGAGAGTTTTATTGCAAACAAGTGAGTTCGAAGAAATCCTCATCACATTCAGGAGTTGGAAATTAATGCCCTTATTCTTTTTAATTGGAAAATGCAGAGAGTTGCAATCTACACCATGCAGAATTGTGCTAATTGTTATTAAACAAATTTCACATCTCGGCTTGTCATGATATGATCAGTTATGAACTAAGATCAAACTTTAAATTGAAGTGCAAAATTGCATGTGGTGATTTTGTCTGGGTTTTTTTTATACTTTGCAGGTGGACATTTTTCGTGGAGTTACTTTGCCAGATGCTCCAAGCTTTGGCCAAGTGTTTGGAGGACAATTTATTGCACAGGCATGATTCTTTTTTCATCTTTTATCTGAATACAGTATCTCTCATATGCTCCTTTCATGACCTCTACTCATAGCTCCACTTAACAAATTTTGTGACCATAGTTCGATAAAATGAAGTGACATCCTTAATATTCTTGTGGATGCATTTTGTCCATGTAAACCCTGCCAAATGTGTCCATGTTTTCTAATGGATTATTTATTAACCTATTTTATGAATACATGCTTAATTTTGCTAATAGATTATTTATTACTCTATTTTATGAATATATGGAAGTAGGCTTTCCAGGTTATTTTGCTGTAACATATAGAAGGTAGTTCTGTTATTGTTTTATTTTGCTGTCATGCTGTGTATGCTATCCTCTGTTACATTGTGATATGAAATGGACTGAACCATAAAAATGTAAATCATTGCCTCAGTTATTGCAATTATAATGTTCTCTTGTTATTTTATGTTTTCTAAAAGCATCCTAATTTATTCAGTCTTATTTTGTGGAACTTTTTTTTGTCATTTACCGGAAAATGTAAGTAGACATACTCTCGACTTGTTCACATTGTTCTGCTATATACTGAAAGGGGATCTAATAGTGATGATGAGTTCCCACAACTGCAAACACATGGCCTATGAATTTTATCTTCTCATCAGACACCAAATCCACTTTTTGCTTTGAATAGGGTTCTGAGGATGCTTGCTGTGTTTATCAATCACCTTGAACTGTTTATTAAGGTTGTGAATTATTTGCTTTAGTTCTGTGGATGAGTCAGCCATTGGTGATGGTACATGAGTTGTGTGAAAGGTGTTATTTGCTGGTTGAGCGTCAGGCCCATATATAACTATGCCCATGATATACTTTTTGAGAAAAATTGTAGTCCATGACATCTAATTTGAAAGCTTTCTGTCTAGATCATTTCATCCCTCTCTCATCTCGGACTACATTGATGTTGTGTGCCTATGATTTATTTTATGTATTAGGATCGAGCCTAATGTCACATCAGTCTGTTTTCTCTGCATATTCTTTGTGTTGATCCATTTTTCATAGAACCAATAGGAGAAATATGGATTGAAGATGTTTGTATTAAAGGATACTTTTTCTTTTTGAGGAACTAAAAGGCTACACATTATCAACAAATTCTAAAAGCACATCACACCATTTTGGAAAACTCTTCTTTAATCTATTCTTTCCATATTCGTCCTTTCCCTCTTTTATGTGTCACTCTATCTTATCAATCTATCTGGAACTAATATATTTTTTTAACTTCCTTCCTGGATGCTGCAATGTGCTCATTACAAAATCAAGGGGTATTGGAAATTCCAATTGGAACGATTCATAAATAGACCATTTATAACTGAATTATAGGTCAATATGGAAAATCTTGAATTTTTTATATTTATAATTTTGTACACATGGAGGTCAATGATGCAATTACACAAAATAGTGAACAATTATATGCGACTACAACGCATGTGTTTGATTTCCACTATTTGATCCTCTGCAGAGGTTCTTTGGTTCATATCATGTTGTATGATTCTTATTGTAACCCGAAAAATCCATCTTAATCAACATCATATTATGCCTAAAGAATTTTTCCTACCAAACTGTCTGGTACTGTTGTGTATCTGGAGAAAAGTACAGGAATCGTTCTCCTCACCTCCAGTTCTGTCCTGTTAGATGCTCACAAGTTGTGCCAATTACATTATATGCTTCATCATTTGAGAAAAAAAGCTATTTTTGATGCACATGAGTTGAATACCTTGACCAGCATGCATTTTCTGGAACCTAGAAGAACTAGACAGTTTTTACCTCAAGTGTTTCTCATCTTTTGTGCTATTCTGTGCTCATTGTGTTATATAATATTCCAATGCTAGAACTGTGGCTTCTTGGCTATAATATTCAATGATATTTCTGACAACTCAAATTTCCTCATATGAAGTTGACGTGCTAGATCATTCATGGTGTACATATGCCTTGTAGGAAATCTATGAAAACCTAATTGTTAAACTTGTTTATGGATTGCAGGCATTGGCTGCAGCATCTAAAACTGTAGATTGTCGTAAGCTTGTGCATAGTTTGCACTGTTATTTTGTGCTCATTGGAGACATTAGCTGTAAGTTTGTATTTTAGTTTTTTTCCCATTGCACCATTTTCTTGGTGAATGATCACTAATTTTCTAGCTAAAACAGTTTCCATGCCATTATTTTAACTTCTAATTTTTATGTATGTTCTTATTTTATTTTTTTAGATTGTTATGTGTGTTTCTATTAGATCCTGTCATTAGAATACGTGTAATTATGTGAGATTTCTTTAAGTTGGTATGCATATATGTTGCACTGTCCATATTCCAAATGCACACAATTAGGTTTATCTAGAGGTAGGGCTGCTTGCTTATCATTGTGGCATCAGGGAAAATGGGTTTTCCAACACATTTTTCAAATGGGCTGCATCATTAGCTATCAAAAAGGAGCAACACCTGATCATCCATCTTCCATTCTTAAGTTTCAAGCTCTTTTTCCAATGGAAAACCTTTCTAAGATGAACATGAGAAGGTTACATTTTGAACATGCTGTGTAATGATCTAATTGCCCTTAACCGGTAGGGAAGTAGGGACTCATTGGTTTGTGGGTACACGAAGAACTCAATTTTTTTCCTTTTTGTGTCTTCTAGTTGCCTGCTTATAGCTTGAAATAGCAGTCGAATTGCAGTTTATAACTTTTGAAATGTCTTGTTGAGGAAAGCTTTGATGGCTCTTGCAACGTCCATAGTTTCATTGGCAATGATGCCACAATGTGAGCTTCATATAAGGCATCCAAGTGGCTCATAAAACAAAGCTATATAGATTTAAAAAATTTGTTAAGCCACAGTACTATGACATTATAACCGCAGTGTGTTGGGAAGGGACCATGCTACAGACACATTCACCGTACGCAAGATTGTAAACACTTTGAAATAAATATTCCATCATTGTTAATTATAAGTGTATGACTATTGTTTATACTGTGAAATTAACTTTGAGATTCAGAGCAGCACAAGCTTGTCTATAGACAATTTTATTTTATCAATTAGATGAGTCACACACACACACACACACGCGCACACACACACACACACACTAGAAATAATTAGATCTGTTATATTTATAGTTTGTGTGTCAAAAAGAGAGGGTATAAAAGTCTCTGATGACGTAGATATGTGAATATGGTGTCTTGGATAGTTGGATTGTCAAACCCTCAAGTTCACTTCTATTCTTCCATGTATGGTTCTGTTTTATTCATACAATCCATTATATTTTTTTTTTCAGTTTATGATCATATATCTGTCATATTGATTTATTTAATAGGCACCTTTATTGATTTGGACATAATTATTTTCCTTCAATTTAGTGCCAATTATATATCAGGTCCATCGTGCCCGTGAGGGAAAGAGTTTTGCTCTACGGCGAGTGGATGCCATACAGCGAGGAAATGTCATATTCACGTTGCATGCTTCTTTTCAGGCAATTACTTGTACTCTCTTTTTTTTTAGTTTTGTCAAGCTTATAAATTGATACCACTATAATTTACTGTTGAATTTTGGTGCTTTTTGTTCCTGGCATACGGTTTGTCCAGTTTTTCTTCATCTTGCGGTTCTCTTTCAATGTGAATGCAAATGACTGATAATTTTGAGGATATCATAAGCTACCTCTAAATTGGTTTGCTATAGATGTACCAGGAACTTGAAGTCATGGTGGTGGGATTGTTTTGATTTTCTGTTCTTGAATGGTGTACTATGGATAACCACTCCTACACATATGCATAACTCATTGGAGGATCATGGATATTGGGTAAACTGTCCTAGGATCACATATTATCTATTGCATTTAGATCTGTAAACTTCTAGAAGTTTAGGGGATATATCGTCTGTCTGTGACTGGGAGAAAGTACAGTGCTGAATATGATTGTATGTGATGTTAAAGCTTCTTCATTCTTGTTGCTTATTGGAACTGTTATGTGGGCATTAAATCATAAATTTTATTTCTGTGGTCATCTATTATTGGCTTACGAGAGTTTTGAGCACACAAGCATGGGAATGCCATTTTTTTAGGACACTGCATATTCCCAAATTGGTCGAAATTAACAATGTCTGCAACAACATAAGCACGGATAAGGAATGGTGATAGGTATCTTTTTAAATATTTTTGCATCTGAATTTAACTTGTTATATGTTTTTCCTATTATCACACATATTTATGTTTCGGTGATAACTGCAATTTCTAGGAGACATTCCCTTGAAAGCACATTTGCTATTAGTAAATTAAGGAACATGTTTTATATATCACCAGAAGTTGTAAACACACCAAGAATGCATGGGATAATATCATTGAATACACAGGACAAGCACTTGAGTTGCTGGGTAAAAAAGAATTTCATTATTGCATGGTTGTATATGCATTTATGGACATTTTATCTTTCTGCGGTCTGAATTGTTTCTGTGTGAGCTGCTTTTGTGTTTCCCAGTTTTTTCCCTACGAGTTGCACTTAAACTTCAGATAGGTTGTTTTGGTTGGTTTTGTTGTTCCTATTTTGTCATAGTCTGGGAGATCTCCCTCCTCAATTGGTGGTATTTCACCTCATTTTCATTCCATAGATATTGTAAATCTCTCCAATAATGTTTATATTTTAGTGTAAGAAGGATTATACTGAAATATTATCACATGGCAGAAAGAAGAACTGGGTTTTGACCATCAGGTGGAGATGCCTAAGGTTCCTTCTCCAGACACGGTAATTGAATTCTAGCTACATGCTTCATGGTATATCTTTGTTCTTTTCCAGTAATCAAGCTTCTCTTTCGAATGCAGCTTGCAACATTAGAAGAGCTGCGTGATAGACGTCTTACTGATCCTCGCCTTCCTCCGTGAGATCCAAATTCTCTAACTCATGAATTTTGCGATGCCATGACCTATTAGATGCCCTGTATTACAAGTTTTTTTTTTTCTTAAAGGGTTCAGAATGTTGTTTCTACTTTGATTCTCATATGAAAGTTCCAATCAGCAGTTCTGTCAATGAATGAATATTTACTTGTGACTAATAACTCCCTGGCGAGGTGGTAAGAATGGCACCTCCCTTTTGGGGAAGGACCAGGGTTCAAACCCTGTTATCATCCCAGGTGGGATGTGAAAAAAATGTTAGGCTGGTGGGCCTTGGGATCCTTTGTTGTAGTATCCTCTTGTGGGCCTTTCTACCAAAAACAAAAGTGACGAGGCTGAAGGAAAATATATATTGGGCAAAATTGCAAATCGACTGTTTAGATCATATACAGCAGTACCTCTGGGTCAAATACCCATCTGAACCTGGTAGGCTTGGAAAGACGGACTGCATACGCTGGACCTCTTTGCTTCTATGACTATATAGAAGGGAACCAGATTTATACTTATAATGTTGTATGCTTTTCAAACAGCACAATTGTGATGTTTAATTATTGTTATGCAACATTCTGCTCTGACCTTTTCTTCCAAACCTCAAAATGTGATGCATTGTATTCTGTTTTGGAGGTGTGACATGATGCCACCATCCTGTGAAAACTTTTCTTGTCATTGATAAATTCTTAACTACCACCTCATTGAGAAACTTGGAAAGAATTAAATTTTTCTGGATTCTCTATTTTATATGCTTAAATCTGCGTTAAGTAAACATTGTATTATTCTTCAACATGTTCAACTGATCCTAAAAGGTTGCTGCAACAGGGAATATCGAAATAAGGTGGCCAAGAGAAAGTTTGTTCCCTGGCCCATAGAAATTAGATTTTGCGAACCAAACCCTTCCTTGAAACTGTATAAATCTGAACCAAGGTTAGATTCTATCTTTCTGTTGACTTCAAGTACTTCCAACTGCTTTAGCCAATCTTTCCAAATGCACTTATATTTGTTCCTTCTGAATACTGAATTCCCTGGTAGTTTGATGTACTGGTTCAAGGCTAAAGGAAAACTTTCAGACGATCCAGCTCTGCATAGGTAAGCAGACTTTCTACTTCGCTACTATTTGCATTGGTGAAGGCAGAAGCACGGATGCATGTTAATCAGTTGTTAAAATTTTTATTGCTTTAAATTGTCAATGAAGCTGTTAATTTCTTTCTTGGAAATTCCATGGTATATTGTTTTTTTTTTTTTTTTCCTGTAGTTTTCTAAGCCTGTAAAGTTGATGTAGTTCAGGATTTAGATTGAATTTGCATTTTTTTTCCGAAGGACTGCTGGTTAGCTGGCTGGTAACATTCGATTATGCTAAGTAATATAAAAATGATGTTAAAAATCAAATTTGTAGCATATGACTAAGAAAAGTGGAATTTTGAATGAATTGCATAGAGGCGGACGCTGATAAAAAATACAGTTATTGATTGCATATGGTTGTTACACTGCAATATTAATTGTATATGGTTGTGAAAAAGAAAAGAAAAAAATGGCTGTTTGTTAACTTTAATGTTATAAGTACAAGTATACCCTTCTAAAGAAAATAAAACCATGACAATGCATCCATGAGTCTTGGCATTTTATTGGAAAGAATCAAACACTTTTAATTTATCGTTGCATTAAATGAGAAGGTCACCATTTCATCTAAATTTTATATAAATGTTAGATATAGCCCATACTGTCTGTGTTGCAGGTGTGTGGTGGCGTATGCCTCAGATTTGATATTTGCTAACGTATCCACATATCCACATCGTGAGGAGGGCGTGAAAATAGCATCCCTCAGCCTGGATCACTCGTAAGTTTCACTATCCTTACTTTAGGTGTATGGCAAGTCTTCAAGTCATCTCATGGGAAGCATGATTTTGTACTTTCCATTTGCAATATTTTTTTTCCAAAGATATTCAATGTCTAGTGCTGCACTTTTACCAGAATCCCTCAGATAATATCCAACTTTTACTGTGACATACCGACCATTACGCATTGTGATTCTTTATTGACTAATCTGGGAAGTCCGGTTTCTTTTATGGTTATGCCCAAGCCAGTGCCATATTGATTTATTCCTTTGATGATCAATTTGACAAAGCAAAAAACAGTAGTAAAACAACTTTCTTTGGAGCTAATTGATAAGACAATACCATTCATTGTTGCAAGTAAAATGAAACTGTGTGATACTTGAATTTAAATGAATGCCTGATGGAGATCATGTGGAATTTGATTCATGAGTGGTTTTCCACAACTAAATTGTTTTGAACTTCAGAGATCGAAACATTTCAGCATTGACACTGCTGATGATGTTTATGTTTTGCCTTTTCCAGTAAACTCACATGTGCTAGGTATTTCTGCTTTCCACAGCCCTAACAAGAGGGTTAAGTTGGTTTCTCAACTACAACAACGAAAAGAGGGTTGACGCATAATAACTATTATTTAAAAAAAAACAAAAATCAAAATTCTATTCTGAAATTCCTTGACAGTTTAATGGGTATAGAAATCACAATGTATCTAGGTTGCTCCTTTGTGCTTAGCTAGTTTTTATGCTAAGGAGATTATTACAGGTTATGTCCAAATGGATGTATTGGTCTCTGTTCTTCCTAGACCTGGTTGCTGAATCTATTGAAAGATGCATCATTGAGATAGTGCGAAACTTGGGTGAGGAGCATTTCTTTTCACTCATACCATGTAAAATTGTAAATTTCTTTGAGAATGTGATATGTCTAAATATCATAATCAGACAATATTTTATTAGCAAGTGAAAATTACCTATATTAGGAAGCAGCAATTTGTATATTATATGGAAGATACAGGTCTTCATAATGTTGTTAGAACTTTTTTTTTTTGCTTGGTCATTGTTAGAACTTTCCAAAGACATAATGCATATGATTTTTTCTTTTCTTTTCAGGATGTGGTTTCACAGGCCAGTAAGAGCAGATGAGTGGCTGTTATATGTGGTATCAGATAGCTAATCGGTTTACCTGGTTGTCATTACGATATTTGTTATAAACTTATAATATGCCGCCTAATTTTTTCATTCATATAGATTGACGGCTACACAGCGAGTGGTGCTCGTGGTTTCTGCAAGGGGCTTATGTTCAACAGGAAAGGGGAGGTAAACACGAAACTCATTTATGTCTTTAGCTGCATTATTTGTTGAATAATTTTGTTAGATTAGATTAGCTGCATTTCTGACTCATGTCTGATTGTACCCGTCTTCTGACAATTTAATATAAATCACAGCTTGTAGCATCACTGGCTCAAGAAAGTGTGAATAGGAAGGCCAAACCTCGTAATCAAGTCCTTCACTCGAAACTCTGAAACCTGCTTTAGGTGAGGAACTACACTTTACATGATGCAAACATGCACTTGAAATTGGTATCTACTTGGACCTATAATAAATATTTCTCATTTCTTATCCTTGAAATTAATCAATATCTCATGCTAACACTTTGGATTTCTTTCCCCTTTTTGTCATGGCAGGGGTTCAAATATGCACAGTGCAATACCAATTTTTTTTTTAATAATTTAAATTAATCAGAACGCGACAGCATGCTTCAGCAGCCTTGGAAGGTCCAGATCTTTTTTTGGGGCATGGACTGCGTTATAATAAAGTTCTGGATGGTTATCTGTTTAATAGAAATCAAGTCAGTTGTATCTTTAACATTTTATAAATTCCTCATTATATCTTTCCTGTTGGAAATGGATTTTTCAGATTTGTTTGTCTTATTTGAAGTTGAATGGTAACAAACATTGAAAACTAATTAATTATATACTCTAAGAATGAATTCTTATTAGAGCATCTCCAATAGATATGTTAACTATCAGGTGGGGTCTATATTTGGCTAGCTAAAAACACTAGGTATAGTTAACTTAGAAAGATAACACCTGACATGTGGGGTTCACACTTAGCTCTATTTTAACATCTTTATTGGAGTAATATTTTTACATGTTATGTAACAATATGACATTAACATGTTAATCTATCAATTGAAGATGCTCTTAAGAGTGTAATTTACAGATGAGTCAATTACTTCTTATTTTTGCCATCCACTATCTTTTCTGTGAATATATATATATATATATACACAATTAATACTGATATCCATATCTAAAGTTTGATAAATTTCTGTCACTTGTAATGTTTACAGATCCAATTTTTTTCCCTATCAAGGGATTATTTGTTGGATGGATATCTTTTTGGTGGGTGCCTCTCGTGTACATTTGACAAAGGAAAATAGATTTATTTTTAGTGTTGAGCAATCCTAATATTATTTGGGGAAAAAAAGTCAAAACTTGGATGCATGGGTAAACCAGTGCATCATGTAAGTTTGGGAGAATAAAATTTGAGAAGGGAGCAAATTTATGGCTATGGAGCCAATCCCATGTGGGTCAAATTAGGTTTATTTTTAGGTAGGTTTTGCTTGGGTGGCAAATGAAACTACAAAACAGAAAAACTAAATCAGAGGCATAAACAGAGGCTCTCAGGCCCATCAAGGTGTGGTCTAATTCAGATCCTGGAAAACCTCATTTCTTTTGTAGTCTATTTCCACTTAAACATGCTTTCATCTGGCAACAAACAACAGCCCTGTGTTTGGATATGAAAACACAGTGGCACAGACAAGAAATCACAATACAATAGGAAAACCCTGATATACAATGTAGTGGACTAAAACCATGTCAGTATGTTCGTTTCCTTTTAAAATCAGGGTGTACATTTCCGTTGTATCGATCCCGCTTGTTGATTGCTGAGATACAGTCATTCATTCTCTTTAATATGACAGGTATTGCGGTGGCATTGCTGGAGATCTTCGACTTCAACATCTCAATCTTCTCAGCAGTCTCAGGGTCCTCTTCTGCTAGCAGTGATCCTTTGCTTGTTTCGCCTTCTCTTGCCTCTGAAAAAAACAGTTTTAACTATTAGTCAGTGAAAAACAGATTACATGACCAAATCAAATCGGGAAAAATGATTTCACCAACTAATGCACAAGGGAAAAATTAACACTACGAAACCTCTTAGCAGGTTGATAGAGATAACCTCTGTTTAGTCCTGATAGGTTTGACTGGGTAAAAAAAAAACTTACCTACTCCTAAAAAAAGGAAAAAACACACCAGAGCTATCATTTGTTTAAGATACTAGCATGTGAGATATGTCTTCAATTATGAAACAAAACTATTTAGAAAGAACTCAAACATTACAGGCTTGAAAAAAAAAATCTAGGGTGGGTGGGGGTGCAGAGAGGTAGTTGTACAAAACTTTGAAAAGGAATGAAAATGAAAATTTGTGCAGCATTGTAGGATCTATTTCAACCACACACTACAGCCATTGCTGCTGACGTCTACAACTATATTAGTCTGTTCTGCTCAATATTCAGAAACTAAAGATTAGTTGTTGCTGAAGATATGAAGATCAGAGCAAGGGCATATATCAAAAAAGTACCTCCAACTTTGTCATCAAAATCCTTAGTCCCAATCTCATACTATGTGGCCACCCACAAGGGGTTGGCTCTTTCTATTGAGCCATGGGTCTACTCTCCATGGGTCTTGATTTCGAGTCCTCCAAAACTTACTTGATGCACAGGGTTTGTGGGTGATGCTATAAATCTAAAGTTTCCCCAACTAATGTTGGGGTTCCTCATCACCCAAAAAATTGGGAAGACATTGACACTGATTCTTCGAGTTTATCATTGGAACCATTTGCACATTTGAGCTCATTGTCACAGAATACATTCCCTTTGATCCTACTTTTATTCAATCAGCATTTCTTATCAATCAACAAGAACTGGGCATTATAATTAACTTGGATAATCGGATCTACTCATATATCCTATAAAACTCTATTCAAATGAGCTTTCTATCATACTAACATACAATGTAAATGACAACGAGCACCCAGAACTGACTAGCAATAACTACCAGCTTCAAATTCCATTATAGTTCACATTCATCTCTTCCAAACAATTCATTCAACATCATGCCCCAAAATCACTTCAGTTGTGCCCAATTTGACATTTTAAACCAAAAAAAAAAAAAAAAAATCTCAAACGCAACCCTAATAAAAAAAAAAAAACAGAATTTTGAAGACAGAGCCCCAAAAATAACCAAATTCAAACCGTTATCGTCCGAAAAACAAAAACGGGTAAAAGAACCCTCTCTCAAAAACTCATTTTCTTTTAAAAATTCAAAAACCCTAGAATCCGAACCTGCCAGGACATCCCCATCGACGGTGGGACGAGAAGGTGGCGCCTCGTCTATGTGTGGAATCTCGGGCCTCCGGGAGGCGAGGAGGGAAGAGAATGTCATGGATAACTCGCCGGGGATGGTTCGCCGGAAGCGGGTGATCCTCCGGGCCATCCCTTCCAGCTCCCTCTCCAGCTCTTCGAGTTCTCCGTCGTCGTCGTCTTCTGGGACTTTGGAGTCTAATGAGGTGGGGTTATGGTTGGATTCGGGGGATTTTAGGGTTTTGCGTCGATCGTCTTCTTCGTGGGTCATTCTATCGGGGGACAGACGGGACGGTGTTCTTCGGGTTTGAAAACTTTCAAAAACCGCCGCTCTTGGTTTTTCATTTTCAATTCAAGAGAGTAGTATTATTCGAATACACGTGCTCATGCACGTGTGGACACACTAGAAATCTAAAAACTAAAAAAATTCAAAATGTCTACTACTTCGACATTGATATATAGTTATATACTTATCAATATTGGGCCCGGGGAAAAGTTTCATATTGTGTAACTTCATTCATCATGTGTGTCTTATTCAAATATTTTAAAAATGTCAAGTGAAAGAGAAAGTATAGTCTTTGAAATTTTGGATAAGAATTTGAATCTATCTTGATTTAATTAAAAGTTTGAATAAAAACTTGATTTGATATGGATATGAGTAAATTGTTGAAGACATTTTTGGGTGACTTTTATTTAAATTGAAAATTTAGGTACACATTTGAATATATGATTGGAGATGCTCTAATGCGTCTATGGGGGCATATCGAGTTGTGAAGAAAAAAAAACTTTTATTGTACTGGTTTAATAAACTTTTGTTCTCATAATTTATCATAAACTCGTGATGATCCCATTCATGCTGTTGTATTAAAAAAAAAGGAGCGCAAATATACTCCATCCGTTTTGCAATATTACATGCATTCCAATAATAGTTTTCTTGTTGTCTATATATTGTAGTAGCACAATTTATACTGTATTATTGTAGTGTTTGAAAATTGATTTGTTTTATTGTTTTTTCAAAGTGAGATATTTATTACATGTGTAAATGGAATAAAATATATTAATATAAATAATAAAAGTTGTTACACGCAAGAAGTCTGGGTGGTGTAGTCGGTTATCACGCTAGTCTCACACACTAGAGGTCCCCGGTTCGAACCCGGGCTCAGACAAAACATCTTACATTTTTTTATTTTTTGGCCTTCTAAATTTTACATATTTATCCACAAAAAGTGTTCGAACCCGGGCTCAGACATAGCATCTTAAATTTTTTTATTTTTTTGCCTTCTAAATTTTACATATTTATCCACAAAAAGTGTTAAAATCAAGAAAATATTTGCTTCATGCTCCATAGGATTCAGAATCAAGAGGGTTATGTAATTAATTTTTTTAATGACCATTATACCTCTAACAAATTAATCATATCTTAATAAATATTATTTTATTATGCAAGATTACTCTTATTATGTTTTTAATTATATAATTAGTTTTTATTTGCATTTGTTAAATATTTATAAAAAGGATTACTTTTTTTTTTATAATTGTGATATTGATAAAAAAATAAATTTTACAAGTACATGTATAAGATTATTAGTTAAAATATTTTTATATATTTAAATCAAATTCTTTTATCATTTTTCATAAATAATATTTTAACGAGAATATAGATTTCTAATAAAATGATTAAATAATTTCTGATAAAGTAAATCATTTAAAATAATGACACAAACGTTTCAAAGCAGAACCAAAGATATCTCAAAAAAGGTATTGTTGTTCTTTTGATCACAAGGGGACATTGAGACAGATTCATAGAAAGATTTGCACCATCAAATATAATGCACATAGAAAAAATAAAAATAGGTAAAACATATAAAACAGTGATATGGGTGGAGTTTGTAACTTTGCATACAACAGATAAAAAAAAAAAAAAACCATCAGATTATCATGTCATAAGATGACACAGATACAACAAGTTCCCATGGTTTTCTTTGTTTGAAGATCATCTTGGATGACCTCTAGCTGTGTGATGATCTCTTCAAATGACGGGCGGCTTTGTGGGTCCTTATGCCAGCATTCGCGGAGAAGCCTGGAACACGAGAGAAAACAAACTAAAAATTATCATAAGCAGGATATGCAAACACAATTATTTTTCTTTGTGAGCAGTTATTTTTGCCACATTGTTTGAAATTTTTTGAAGTATATACTTATCTAATGAAATATATACTCGAATGTATTGAATGCATATATTTTTATATTTTTCATATTGGATTATATACTGATATAGTAGAGTATGTATGTGGCATTGCATCTGCAGGATTGATTGCGAAAGTGTCCAAGTTTACAACATTATGATGTCTATTTTCAATGTTTGTTTTATTCCATAAATTACACAGTCAGAAGTCTGAATCAACAAATTGTGGAATACTAAAAAATGGATTCCATGTAGCTACATAATAAGTAGCTTATGTATGTTTCAAAACCTATTACTATTTCACTCAAGGAGTTCTGATCTCCATGCAAATGGAGTAAAATGTGTGATCCATAGTTGAATAATTACAAACAAAAGAGGGTACATTTTTCTGCAAAATGAGCTAATAATATCTAATAGCAAGCCATGCAACCAGATTTAGTTCATGAAGCAGACTTAGAAAATATTACTTTCTAGTACTCAATTGTTTCCCACTAGAAAAGCTAGTCCCCCGGTTTAAGAAGGGACTTAGAAATATCTCACCATTTGGAAAACATATGTAGTAAAATTAGACATCTGAAGGAATCCTTAAATAAATATTTCTTCTTCAATTCAACATGCCCCCATCTTCCTCTTTTACTATGATCCACATTAGACTAGAAGACTATCTAAATCTTCTATGTTTCCAGAACAATCACATACTTGATGTATTCACATGATGTATTGACATATTCAATCCACCAGAGCACACATCATGACATTTTATCCCCCTTGTAACCGATAGAACATTCGTGTACAAGCACATAGATCTAGGATAACAATAAGGTTTTGGTAATCTTTATAGGAGAGATGGGGGATGTTGACTGAAGATCTGAACTTGTGCTTAGCATCAACAGTCCAGCAGCCAAATCAGCTTGAGGTAATATGAACTTTGATCCTAACTGATCACAAGAAATAATACTTGCTAAAAATAGTGATAAGTTAACAAAAGACTCAGGCTGTCAAGCTTAGATAAAATGATATCCAAGTAGGATGCAAGAAGATCCATCACTGGCTCTGTAAACTTAGGACAAGGTGTAGGTCATGGGAGCACAAATCCATCATGGTTGCTCACACTTCTACCAGTACATTGCGAGACTATGAGAATCTTGCAGAGATGCATGCTTAAGATGAATGAGGCATGAGAATTTTACAGAGAATTCGACTTATAAGTGTGGTGAAATTGGAGATTCCAGTTACTCACGTTTTGATTGCTTCAGGATAAAAAGCAGAGGAGAGAGAGGGTCTGGAACCTTCATAGGCTCTCCTGTCTGCTACTGCCTCCGCTGATTGTCTACCATTCGAGGGTTGTCCTTGGACCATCTGCAGTAGTAAGTTGCCATTATTATATCAGTAAAATATTTATTCTTGGATGACTATTCATTATAAAAAAATTGAATGAAGTACAGAGATCTAATATGTCAATTCTTGATAGATGTGATTATTTCATAAAAAAAAATATTTATAAGAAAAAATTATGTTCCATAGAAAAAAAACAACTTTGAGGTTGTTCACGGATCATGAAATCTTCATTCTGGTTGCATATGCTGCTTTATAGTTTTATGGCCAATATACAGCTTAATGTTCACCATTAGTCTCGGAAATTCAACGCACCTCATGTACAAGCAAGGCAAATGAAAATACATCAACACTTTTTCCATATGATTCTCGACGGTAAACTTCAGGTGCCATGTAGCGATCTGCCAAATGAAAGGATCCTCAACAAGGAACTTTAAAATTAGATGAAAGAAAATCGTTTACAATTGAAAAAGGCCAGAAGTCCCACATGATCCTGTCCCTCCAGTCATTTTATATGAACCGGTTGAATCGTTTTCTTGTGCGATTTTGCTTAAACCAAAATCTGTGACCTTGAGATGCCCAGACTCATCTTGCAAGACATTTCTGTTCAAGGAAAAAAAATGGAAAAAATGAAAAAAAGGTATCAAAATAAAAGATGAATTGTGGCTCAAAGTTCACATTTTGAGTACCTTGGTGTCAGATCTCTATGTATGATGGCATGTGGTTTGTGCTGGTGAAGATAGTTCATGCCCCTGCAGAATTTGGGTTTATCTAGATCAATCATAGGTTCAAACTTAAGATGGTATAAGCTGAAAAATGGAGAGGACAGAGTTACTTTGCAAGAATAGAGGACAATATAGTTCCAATTGGAAACATGAATATGAAGCTTTTTGATGCACTAGAATACTATAGGTATCATGTGGCTGCATCTTTCTGAAAATCTATAGCAAACATAGAGAAGCATTAAAAGTCATATACAAAGTTGTGCATACATTATACATTTAATGTAGTCATAGTAAATAACCTTGCTTGAACTTCTACAGCTAAATTTCCATATACAAATCATGAAGTTTCTATACATGGTAAAAGCTTTGGATCAACAGGTGATATCTGTTAAAGTTTTGTACCTTGCAATATCTAACGCATACGTGACAGCTGTCAGTGGATCGAGTCCCCGTTTATTTTTTTTCAAGATGTCATACAAACTACCCTGCCATTCAGGAAGGAGTGATCACTAAAATGAAAGTGTGAGGACTCATGAATTGCTTAACCAAAGACATACATTTCGAAGGTACTCGGTGAGGAAGATCACACGGTCGCTACGTTTCAAAACACCAAGGAATTGCACAATATTAGGGTGGCGCAACCGTTGCCAAAGTTCAAATTCCTTCATAAAGGTGTTCCTGCAGTTGCAAAGGACCAGAATATCTGAAATGATTAAGAAAAGATGAAACATAATACGATTGTGATAACACAAAAGACAACCCACCCCTATTGTACTTTACTACATTATCTTTTAGTAGAGAAAATATACAGCATTTATGGCATATTTACGGCATTGTTACCTCAGTATGATGTACATGAACATGAACAGCAACTTGTCATTGAATACCTTGAAATTAAGACCTTAAATACTTTTACTGTCTCTTTTAGTGAGAAAAAGGAAGAAGTTGTGCATATAAAGAACATGTTTTAATCCCACAAGTGGTAAAACTTCTAACTTGAAAATGTTATGTCATGGATTGTCGTTCGTCACCATAAAAGTAATGAAAACTAACCTAAACGGCCAAGCCATCACTTACTTTGCACGTGAAGCAAACCATAGGAGGCCAAGCAAGCTGCCCATTTGGAATTAAATATTGAACATTAAAAAAAATACATGCAATTAGAATCGATGATATTATATCATTGAAAAGTGAATTCTAGGAAAAATTCTTATTACCTGTGTTAAATATTAATAATTGCAACTAATTATCTTTGCCATCATGAATTAACAATATTTTCACAAATATCTAAGTTTGTCAACGAGATGGTTAACAGTTGACTTCTTATTTAAGCGAAGGGTGGATACCTGCCAATTATGTTATAAAGGGTCAACATCCAAAATGAAAGACAAGTTGTCTCCCCCCAAAAGAAAACACATCTTGTCTCCCCCCAAAAGAAAACACATCCTTGCTTCCCATAACACATCTCTCATTCCCTCTTCAAACATAAAACACATGTTCCCTATTAGTACTTGCCCCAGGTTGAACCTGCTCCATCTCCTCAGATTGCTCATAAAACTGCCCCCGGAACTACTGCTCAAGCTAAAGGGTGTTTCTGGATAAATCATGCATTATTGAAGAAATATAATGAGCCAATATATATTTAAAACATTTGGACCAAGGTTGCTAAAGTACACTATTAGAAAGTATAGATTTTTAAGAATATAGTTAGAAATATAAGACATAAAAGTATAGATATTTTAAAAATATAGTTATAAATATAAGACATAGAACTCACCTCACCGTGTCATTTGATGCTATGTTTGAACGGATGGTTTTTGCAGCAACTTCTGTACCCCGCCACTTCACCAGATATACCTCCCCATAAGCTCCCTGCACAACGTGCATTTTGCAACATCCACAAAATATTATGAATGGAGTTGTCACATCAAATGAACAAGCCAATCAAACACCAGATTAGAAATACGTG
Source organism: Acorus gramineus (assembly GCA_030737835.1). Taxonomy (NCBI): domain Eukaryota; kingdom Viridiplantae; phylum Streptophyta; class Magnoliopsida; order Acorales; family Acoraceae; genus Acorus; species Acorus gramineus. The sequence continues at coordinate 12,583,163 of CM060857.1, forward strand.
AGAACTTATATATTACAGAATTCAACTCATGGAGGCATATTCAGTGAGACCAATTTTTTTTTCCAAGTACCAAATCTAAATGCCACCAGATTTTTATCGAAATAGATTTTCTTCAGCAGAATATCAAACAGATCATACAAGCATAGAGAATTTGATGATGCCAGCATATTCGAACAATAATGTATGAAGAATCTGATAATACCGGCATATTTGCTCTGAAGCCACTGATATGCCATTAATAGACAGAAGATGACTAGTTTCTTTGCATGCTTGTAAAGATGACATCTTCCATGTTCTCCTTAATGTCTAATGCCAATCTTTCCTTTCACAAGATATCTGAGGATAGAAGACAAGACTCCTTTCCTCTGCTCATTAGAATGGAGAAAATCTGTTTCTCCAGAGGGGAAAAAGGGATCAGAAAGCAACAAGATATGTTTTCATGTTTTCCCACTCAGTGATCTGCTTCAGTAGCACCCTTATTTTCTGCATTCACAATGGTCTATGCTTTCTGTTTCTCCATGAACTCTAACTAGGTCTTGACATTCCTTTGTTGAATTCGCCCCCATTATTTTAGATTTGAATTTTGGTTAACAAATAAAAAAGTTATTTAAAACTCTGAGATGGAAAAAAAATGCATTCTGGTTGAGTGGAAATAATCATGTCATCAGGAGAAAATAATTGATCTCTATCTAAAATGAAAAACACATTGGAGCCAATAGTAAATTTAAGCCACAAGCGTAACACTCATAGTATACTTTCACAATGAAATAGATAGGTCATGAATATAACATTTAATTGACTGTGATGGAAAGCTTACTGCAAAAACTGATTGCTATTGAAGCAAAACAAAATGAAAAAGTATTTTGTAAGTAGAATCTGAAAGACTTACTTCTCCAATTAGGGAGGCATCATCCATGTTCACTTCAATGGGATCAATTTCATAGCTTGGATTCTGGGAATCACGCCCTACCTAGAGCAAAAATGATAACATAGATTAGACTTCACAGGCTCAATCTAAAAAGATAACCGGTAAACATGCACAAGACATACTGCATATTTTCTAATTACAATATACATGAAAACTGATAAAAAAAATATTCATCATGAATTCCTAGCAATCCACATTAGTTGACTGTCAGTCTCCTGAAAAGAATAAATGGTCCATAAAAGAGATCTTCAAAACAAGAAATCTGGAACTTAAAAACAAAGGTCTGTGTTGCACATATTATGAAACTCAAAACAAATGCAGATCAAATACACTTGTAATCTAATCAAATAACATGTTCAAAGCCATAAACGATTTTATCAAATACACTTGTAATCTAATCAAATAACATGCTCAAAGCCATAATGATTTTAAGTAATAGATGCTAGCTAATTAGAAAACTAGAAGAAAATTAAGAAAACAACAGAAGCTACATTTTTAGTTTCATTAACATTTAAAATCATGCAGCACCAAAAGAGAGTGCCCTCCAAAAACCTCATAAATCAAAAGGCACATTACATGTGTATATGACTAACAAAATTTTGTGAGGCATGATTTTTCTTTCAGCTAAACAATTTACATACAAGAATTTTCAGATTGAATACATACTGGATCTGTGCCACCTCGTGACTCAAGTATCTTGCAAATATCCTCATGTCCAAAGCTGCGAGCATCTGACAAGGGCTGCAATTTTTTATTGATAATATGATAAGCACTTAAGCAGCTAACCTCTAATTGTATTTAAATGATTTTAAATGGCAGTTTACAAAAATTGCAAACTGACATAACATGACTACTAATAAGCATCTCAAACTTTCCTAAACCAGAGATACATAATGCGCTCTCCTCGATATCATACAAAGCATCTCAAAATGTGATCCCTAAAAAATGCCTGATCAAAGTACTAATGGAAGTGAAGAACAAAAGAAATAGTAGGTTAACTTACAGTGCGGCCAAACCTATCTTTAGAGTTGACATCTGCCCCTTCTTGAAGAAGCAATTCGACAATTTCGGTGCATCCTTCACAAGATGCCAAATGCAGAGCTGTTCTCCTATCATAATCAGCCAGGTTAGGAGAGACCCCTTTCTGGATTTCCTGAATCACCCCATCTTTGTCACCCTTGCCTGAACAATGGAGGAGACGGTATGGACCTTCAAAATCAATCGGTTGTGGTTGAATCCTCTGCTGCGAAGTTTACAGGGTAAGCTCAATATTCCTGATAATTATTCGTGCAGAGCAGACTAGGACAAACAAGGTAGACACTGACAGTATTAACATGAATAGATACTTGAAGAAGAAATAAGCTTCCCCAAAATGAGAAAATGACCAATACAGTCAATTGATGACTATAAGAATTCTTTGACATCAATCAAACCTGGCCATAACAAACTCTTCTTATAATGGTTACACAAATGAAGAGTGTGTACCGATGACTATATTGAGTCACTCTCAATTGATATAAGAAAATTATACTTCAAGAAAGAGAGCAATGCAATATTTATTAATGTAAAACCAAAAAGATGGAGCTTCTGGGAGCATAAAGTTGTGAAAATCATGTATATTCAGAAGAGATCATGCATGTGGAACAGTTATACGCATGAATCTTTTATTGGAGGAACAATTATAGATGTGCCATTGTTGTTCATGTACGAGAATGACCATAGTCACAAGGTTCATAAATGATAAATATTCAGTGAGAGTTCCATTCGGTATGTTGAATGCACATTCATAAATCATACGGGAAAAGTATTGTGAAAGTTAAAAGACTATTATATTGTTTTGAAGATGTATCATACCCTAACAAGACTATTAAATCATAAGTTGGGTATGAAGATGACAACAAGAAATAGGGTTTTTTATTTTTTTTATTTTTTATATATATATCGGAGGGTCCCCCGTGGTTGATCTTATGGTTGAATTGGAAAGGCTATCTCCGCCTGTTTGCCCTGGTCCCACGGAAAATTCCTTCGAATAATCACCAACAAACAGGTGGGTAAGTCAGCGCCAAGACTTGAACTCAAGACCTACCTTTAACATAGGTAAGCTCTGAATCATCGTGCTATGGCCACTGGGGACAACTTTTTAAGTTATAAAGAACGTGATAAACTATCCAACTAAATAGATACCCATCATTTGAAGGTACTAGACATATGGTTCAATAAACAGAAGTATGTTAAAGACGCAAAAAAATACTTTTTAAAACAAGTATACACCGTAGTAGTTTGTGAGTTAGGTGTAAGACATAGAACCTAACAATAATGAAGTATTGCGAGATGGATTGCATACGCTAATGAACGACAAGTACATGTGACACAAAGGATGCCCATGGATACTAAAAGAAAACAAAAAACTTTATACAATACAATAATTTATCTAAATACAAAGCTAAACCATTTCAATCAAAAGGTGAAAGAGCGCGGATATACTCAGTCCATTTTATAGTTGAGACTGCAGTCCATACACTATGATAGCGCAGTATATCATAGTGTATAGTGGTTTTTTTTTTCATTTTTTTAAAGTAAAAAAAAAAACACCATTATTACATTGTATCTCAGTATAAACTTCATTTCATATAACAATATATAATTTATTAGGAGAATGTATAATATTTAAAAAAAAAAGAAAAACGGTGTGAATTGTGAGTGGGGTTGCAAAAGGGGGATGAACATATCATTTTCCAAAGTGTAAACAACAAATCATGGCTTACCTTTGGTGGCCCAGGGAAATCGTCCATGGATGGAATCCGGGAAGGGAAGAGGAGGAATTGAAAGGCGGATGGAGGACATAAGGGGCATATTTATTGGGAACGGAAGAGTCCAACAATATATTCCACATCGATCTTTCCTTCGAACGAACCGAAGAGGGAATTAAAAAAAAAAACAAGGAGATAAAACCGAGGTTGTGTTGGAGGGTTTGCTAGTGTTGATCGAGCGGTAGAGCAGAATATCAAATATTTGTTGTTTTTTTTTTTGGCTGGATTGGAGGATTGGGAATTGACGGGAATTGGATTTGTAGAAGGGGATTTATTTATTATTATTTGTCTTTTTTGTTGATCAAATTCATGATGAGATTTTTTTGATTAATTTTGACATTCAATCAAAACAGGTGTTGTATCAAACATTATATATAGTTGTTTTTTAATCATCTTACAAGATGACCTCACATAATAGGCAATCCATGCCATATCACCTTTAGATGTTAAGTTAAATTTAAATGCGGATACCTTTAAAACCATATGATTAAATGGCTTTCTGTTAGAGGGTTCAAATTGGGTGTATTTTTATTGACCTTTAAGCATAGTTTTTTTTTTTTTTTTATATAAAAGATATTAGATTTATTTTTATTGACAATGTTATACTTAGGTCTTGTTTGGAAAAGGGGTTAGAGTTTTTTTAAGTTTGTAGGAAACTTAGTTTCCCAAATCTGTTTTCATATGAAAAAAATTATAGCTTAATTAAAAATTCTGGTGACAGGGGAAGATAAAACATATACATATATAATCAGCCTTGCAATTCAGTATAACCTATCTATAATAATGTATCTTATATCCTCATAATCCAGACTTACTTCATGATGTATCTTTGACATAAGTTGGTCCGTGCAAAATTTTTTTTTTTTTCACTATCAGTCACAAAAAGAATATATATAAAGAAAATAATATAACTAGAAACATTACAAAGATAAATCGAAATAGATCAAAATCTATGGAAACAGTCATGCACTTGCAACTCTGAATTCCATTTCAAAAAATAAGAACGTATTAGAGTCACAAAACAGAGCCCCCTCTGCAACCAGCCACAGTCATGGTGATGGGAAGAGGAGGCGGCGTTTGATTCTTCGCGAAACAAGGCGGCCGAAGATTGCTCGCCGCCTTCGTGGTGGTTGTTGTAGCTTAGGTGATCGGAAGACGAGGTGGCGTTCGAAGACGACGAGGGGTTGGACTGGTGGCGTCGTGGCGTTTTTCATCTTGTCATATTCTTTGTAAGTGACACCCCCAGTCACCAAGTTGATCTCCACCCACATCAACTTCCCCATCCCTTGAGCCTTAGATATGCTGTCCGCCTTCTCCTTCTTCGGCACAAGGTACAACATGCCTCCACGGCCGTGACGCAGAACGAAGACACCCCGCACGAAAGAAACACCCACTCCCCATCGCGCGCGGCGTACAACTCCAACCAATTCACTCCCCACACCGTGTGATTGTGGAAATTCAATCCGTAGGCCACCACCGCCTTTAGTAACTTCTTCTCGTCCCCGACGTGAGCCACCATAAAGTAGTCGTCGTGCTCTGAGCGGTCCAAATTGGTCGTGACGGGTGTGATGTATGAGAGTTAGTGAAAAGTGCAGCGGAGCGGGTTGAGGAAGAACCGGGAGTGGATGGGGGGCCTGGCTAATGAGTATCTCTCGAAGAGGAGCCACCCACGGACAGTTGAGATGCACTCGCTCCCCTTAGATGGGGGGGAGGGGGATGCGGTAGGTGCGGTGCTCGGAGAGGCTGTAGAAGGTGAGAGCAGGCTCGTTGACATGGCGGGGGAGGAGGAGCCAGGGGAGTCTCTGGGATGGGAGGGTTTGCGCCATTTCTTGGAGTTGAGATGTGCCATGCGTGGCAGACGGAGCTTAAGCGGATGTAGTCGGGGATGTGGAGGCGGTGGAGGAAGTGTTTGATGAAGGGGAGGGGGAGCTTGGACCATGGACGTGTTGTTTTGGGTGGTGGTGGTGGTTGAATGAAGAGGAGTTCTTGGCCTTCCATGTGTGGATTGAGTAAGTAATAATTAATCTTTGTTTTAGGTTTGAGTCAGTACTTTTATCTTTAGATTTTGTTAGGATTTAGTTCCTCATTTTATGGGATTTTTTTTATATTAAGTCATCAGTAATGGATTGTTGAATTTCAAATTCTTCTTATAATATCAAAAATGATATTAGCACATCTCATCCAGTTTATTTGAGGGAATGGAAGATTAAACTTGATTCCATATTGAAAAGGTGTGTGTTTTCCACCATATGTAAATCACATACTTGAATCTACTCTAGAACCCCTGCAGTGCAGTGTTAACTGACATGCCTAGTGAAACTATGAAGATTATAAGTTTGTCACAAACAATCAATCCACCACTTGATTTATTGATTGTTTTCATGGAACCTCAAAATAGAAATGTATGAACTTGTATTTAACAATTATAAAACCAACCATATGACTTATCTGTCACTCACCAAGAGATCCCTCTGCAAACAACCTCGGTCATTTGTAAGTGATCCCTCCGCTAACCAGATCGATCTCCACCCACTTCCGGTCCACTCCATTCGACAGGCTCTTCACCCTCTCTCGCTTCGGCACAACGTATGCCGTTCTGGCTTTCCCACCTGCCTCTGCAGCCGTGACGCTAACCGAAGAACCCCCGAAACCAAGAAACAGAACTTGGTCCCCGATCGCCTCTGGCAGAACCTTCGACCACGCCTCTTCCCGCGAAACATACAGCTCCATCCGGTCCACTCCGATCCGCTTATTGTCGCACACAACATAGTAGACCACCGCCATTAGTATATCCCAAGCCTCCCACGCCTGTGCGGCGACCAAGAAGTGGTCATTCTCCATGGATGGCGGGGGCAGGTCATCCTCCGGAGGCATATGTAGCACCAAATCCATGGCATCCTGCGATTGGGGGTCATACGCCACAAGTTCCAATTTTTCCATGAGAATGCACACACTGTCACCAATTGCCACCATGTCCTCCACATTGGAATTCAACTGCCCCTTGTGTTGGACCGAACCGATGAGATCCCAAGCAAGGATGGTGTTGCCGCTGGCGATGATGATCCACATGGTGGGGGTGGACGGTACCAGGATCGCCCCCACGCTGATTTTGGGCGATCCAAAGTCGTTTACGGGGAGGAATTCTGGCCCTCCAAAGAGCGGGTTGAGGACGAAGAAGCGGTGGTGGCTGTGGATGCTGACCGCCTCAAAGAGGAGCCACCCATGGGAGGAGGCGACGCAGTCATAGCCGGATATGGAGGGGTGCCCAAGGCGGTAGGTGCAGTCCTCCAAGAGGCTATAGTAAGTCATGATGGATTCGTGGGGCTGGCGGGGGAGGATGAGCCAGGGGAGCTGCGGTGCTGGCGGGGTTTGCGCGCGTTTTTTGGTTACATGCCATGCGTGGCAGACGGAACTGAAGCGGACGTAGTCGCGGAGTTGGAGGCAGCAGAGGAGGTGTTTGGCGAAGCGGAGGGGGAGTTTGGACCACGGCCGCGATGTGGGAGGAGATTGAATTATTGGCTTCTTGGCCGTCCGGACTAATCTTTTACATTCTTTGTAAGTGACAGCACAATTAACCAAGTCGATCTCCACCCACATCAAGTCCTCCACCTCTCGAGCCTTCGATAAGCTTTCCGCCATCATCCGGTCTGGCACGAGGTACGCCCGACTGCCCCTCCCACCCGCCTCCGTTGCCGAGACGCAGAATGAAGACGCTTGGCACGAAAGAAACAAGACTGGGTTCCCGAACTCCGCCGCCTCCACCCGCACCCACTCCCCACCGCGCGGTGAGAACAACTCCACCCAGTTCACGCCGATCACAGTCTCATTCAAGACATCCAAGTCGTAGACCACCACCGCCATCAGTATCTTCATCTCGTCCCCGACATGAGCCACCATCAAGAAGTGGTCGTTCTCCTCCGATGGCGCAGGCAGGACTTCAATGGGAGGATTCTCTATCAGAAGCTCTGTAGCATCCGAGATGGGATCATATTCAAAAAGCTCCAAACCCTCCGTCACAAAGTATAGATTCCCTCCCTCGGCCGTCATGTCCACTATATACATCCCGTCCGCGTCAGAGTCGTCAATGTCCTTCTTGAACATGCCCCTCTCGTTGGGGTTCCAAGCGAAGATGGAAGTCCGGTAGGCAAGGAAGACCCAGAAGCCGTTCGGGTTGAAGGGAGACGGAACGGTCGCGGCGGCGATTATAACGGGCGGGACAAGGGAGTTCTTGGGGAGTTCATGGCGAATGTCGAAGAAGGGGTTGAGGAGGAGCCGGGAGCGAGTGGCGGGATTGGCCAAGAAGTTTGGCTCGGTGAGGAGCCACCCGGGGATGGCGGAGACGCACTCGCTGCCGACGATGCAGGGGATGGGTATTCGGTATAAGAAGTCCTCGGAGAGGCTGTAGAAGGTGATGGAAGGCTCATCGACATTGCGGGGGAGGAGGAGCCAGGGGAGTCGTTGGGATGGGAGGGTCTGCGCGCGTTTCTTGGAGACGTGCCATGCATGGCAGACGGAGCTGAAGCGGATGTAGTCCGGGATCTGGAGGCGGCGGAGGAGGTGTTCGACGAAGCGGAGGGGGAGTTTGGACCATCGCCGCGTTGTTTTGGGTGGTGGTGGAGGTGGTGGTTCGAGGAGGAGTTCTTGGCCTTCTCTGCTTTCTGACTTCTTGATATACATGGCTTGTTTTTTGTCTGTTTTTTTTTGGTGACAGGGGAATGCATATATATAAAGAGCTTTGTAGGTAATTACTTTGTGAACATGTTGATTCAGTGATTGTTTTCAAACTACCCAAATTTTGAGTCTCTTTTGTGATAAGGGGAATGCCTTTTTTAAAAATATGTAATTGTCTAACAAAGAACACGTCTTTACAAAAAAATGAAAGTATATATTTGAATGAATTGAACGCATATGTTTTAGTATTTTTCTAATTTAGTATATAATAATATAACATAATATATATAATAGGTTAGGGGGATGTGTATCAGTAAAATTTTCCATCTATGACTATCAATCTATCATTACATAGCACAAAGTTCATGATGAAGCATATGAACAGCGGGCATTGTGTTCAAGCATGGATGTGTATGTGAAAGGTGGAAGAAGGGTTAAACAGTAACACAGTAGAAGGCAAAGAAGAAAAAAAGGCAAGAGAAAGAAGAGCATTGTGTCAATTTTAATATATATGCTGTTTCCTGAGTACCTTTTTTTCATCCTATGTTCGCAAAATGTTACTACTTTACCAAATTTGATGTAAACTGTTAATATAAACACTTTTCATCTTCTGTTAATATAAGCACTATGTTAGCAAAATGTCACTACTTTACCAAGAGAAACTCTCACTGTCATATATCTGATTCGAATATGAACATCTGACATACAGTAAAACACTTTGAAACATTTTAAGTTAAAAATTCAACTAACAAAACTATGGAGAGTGGTGTTGGCACTCACCAATTATGTTCTGTTTTAGTGTTATCCCTCGCAGTCAATTAAAGTAGCAGAGAATGACACTTGGTGATGCAACCAAATTGTACACTGCACATAGGCATTTGATGATACTACTACATTTCTCAAGATATCAGAAAAAATTATGTAAGTTCCAACAATCCACAACCTTGTGGTTGATTGTCTGGTATTTTCTTTAATTAGTGAGCAGTAAATTACATTTTAAAAGAACCTCCAATTGGAAATGTATATAACAATGCAAGATACAAAATTTCAGAACATAGACTAGAATTCAGAAAGTAACCAATATGACTAGAAGCGTCACAAACAAAATCAAATTAATGAAACACAGAACCGCAGAGCCATATAAATTGACTTGTTCATAAAGATAATGTATTCACCAAGAAACCCCTCTAGGACCACCCAACCTCGCCGCTTTCGAGGTTGATCTCCACCCATTTCAGGTCCGCGCCCACCTTATCCGACAAGCACTCCACTTTCTCTTTTGGCGGCACCACGTACGCCATTCTGGCTCTCACACCCGCTTCCGCAGCCATCATGCAGACCGAAGACCCCCCACATCCAAGAAACAGAACCTGGTCCCCGATCACCTCTGGCGGCACCCTCATCCACACTCCACCACAGAAAGCATACAGCTCCATCCGATCGACTGCCAACGGTTTGTTACCACACCCAATATAGTAGACCACCACCGCCATAAGTATAACCCAATCCCCGAAGGCCTGCGCGACAACCACGAAGTGGTCGTTCTCGGCGGATGGCCAGGGCAGCTCATCCAGGGGCGGCACATTCAGCACCAAATCCATCATAACATTCAATCGGAGGTCATACTCCATAACGCGCAAGTTTTCCGTGACAATGTACACATAGCCCGCCATTGCCACCATTTCAAGTACATTGAAATTCAACCGCACCCTGCATTGGATCAAAGAGCCGAGGTTCCAACCAACAATAATTTTGCCACCTGCGATGAGGATCCATATGTCCTCGTCTTCAGAGGACGGTATCGTGATCACCGCAGCATTCACTTCAGGCAGCTCTACATCAGTGATGGGGAGGTCGTACTGTATTTGGGAGACTGGGTCGAGAAGGAACAGAGTCCGTGAAGGGGCGGAGGAGTTTGGCGGGAAGCGCGACTCGAAGAGGAGCCACCCGTTGCGGGGGAAGGAGGCCACGCACTCACTGCCAGGAGTAATGAAGGAGGGAATATGGTAGGTGCAGCGTTCGGAGACGCTATAGAAGGCGATGGACGTCTCGTTGGTTTGGCGAGGGAGGAGGAGCCAGGGGACAGGTGCGGATGGTGGGGTCTGTGCGCGTTTCTTGGCGATGTGCCATGCGTGGCAGACAGAGCCGAAACGGATGTAGTCGGGGACTTGGAGGCGGCGGAGGAGGCGTCCGACGAAGCGGAGGGGGAGTTTGGTCCATGGCCTAGTTGTAAGTGGTGATGGGAAGACGAGGCGATCTTCCATTCTTGGCTTCTTGGTTGATCTTTCCTTCTTATTCTCTTTGTAAGTGACACCGCCGGCAACCAAGTCAATCTCAATCCACATCAACTCCTCCACCTCTTGAGCCTTCGATATGCTTTCCGCCCTCTCCCGCTTCGGTACTAAGTACGCCCGACCGCCCCTCCCACCTGCCTCCATTGCCGTGATGCATAACGAAGATGCATTGTACGAAAGAAACAAGACCGGGTGCCCACACTCCTCCGCCTCCACCTGCACCCACTCCCCACCCCGCGGCATGTACAACTCCACGGAGTCCACCTCCCGCGTCGTCCCATTGTGAACATTCAATACGTAGCCCACCACCGCCATTAGTATCTTCATCTCATCCCCGACATGAGCCATCATCAAGAAATGATCGTTCTTTAAAGATGGCCTTGGCGCGGCGTCGTCAACGGGAGGATCGACTACCAACGGCTTTGTAGCATCGGAGCGATGATCATATTCAAAAAGTTCCAATTCTGTCGTGATGTAGTAGAGCTTCTCTGCATCGGCCGTCATGTCCAGTATCTCCGTCACGTATTGGTCCTTCTTGAACATGTCCCCCACGTTGGGCTTCCAACCGAAGATGGATCTCCCGGAGGCGAAGAAGACCCAGAAGTCGAGTGGGTCGAGGGGAGACATAATGATGGCGGCGGCGGTTATGGTTGGCGGGAAAAGAAGGTTCTTGGGGAGTTCTAGACAAATGGGGTAGAGTGGGTTGAGTATGGACAAGTTTGGGCCGAAGAGGAGCCATCCATGGACGGCCGAGAGGCACTTGCTGCCGATGATGATGGAGGGGGTGGGAATGCGGTAGGAGCGGTTCTCGGAGAGGCTGTAGAAGGTGACGGAAGGGTCGTCGACATGGCGGGGGAGGAGGAGCCAGGGGAGTTGTTGGGACGGGAGGGTCTGCGCGCGTTTCTTGGAGATGTGCCATGCGTGGCAGACGGAGCTGAAGCGGATGTAGTCGGGGATTTGGAGGCAGCGGAGGAGGTGTTTGGCGAAGGAGAGGGGGAGCTTGGACCATGGACGTGATGTTGTGAGTGGTGGTGGAGGTGGTTCGGACTTCTTGAAATACATGGTTTATCTTTTTGGGTGACGTGAGAATGCAATATATATATGAAAGAGCTTTGTAATTAGTCCATTTGTGAATCCGTGATTGTTGTCAAACAATTTAATCGTGGACATCTATATATTGAAAGGCTTATATATAATTATGAGGACTATTAGAGATTTTACACCCTTCAAGGGTAAAAGTCATATTTTTCTCTCTCATTCAGTTTTTCTTTTTCCATGTCACTGTCTTACTTCTCGCATTTGTGCGAGTTTGGCTGATTGTGCACTGAAGATGTTTGTTATATTGTGTGTGAGGCTGTTTGTGTTTCTGTTTTAAGGAAAGTGAAGGGGTTGGGTTGAGTGAGATGTTATTGTTTCAGTAGGTAGACCCTCTTGGAACGTTCAGAAATCCATGGGTTGAAACTTCGTGTGGGAGAATCATTGTTGTTGGGGCTTTTGAAGGGCTAGAAAAAAAATGGTCTGAATCAGCGGAGATGGGTGGTGTGGACGCAGAAGCGACAAATCTTTTTGGATCGGCGGTGGCATTTTACCTGCTCACTACGGATCCAAATGGGGCCTTAGATTCAGGTAAAGTTGGTCTGAGTCTGTAGTGTGTAGGTTGTGAATGGCCATGGCAGATTCTCTCTGGTTCTTGTGCTGTGAGTAGACTAAACGACCTTCTTATTTATTATTTTAATGTTAAAATGCAAGTCTGTATAATCTTAAGATAGATTATTTTTGAATTGCATTATATGTTATGCATCCTCTTTCCTTTTTTTTTTTTGTTACACAAGGCCTAGACGACGTTAGATAGATCTGGGCCAAAGGTCACAGAGGAGACAGTGGGCAGACCACTGCAACACACGCAGCCTGAAAGGCTGGATTTCCCATATTTTTCCTCCTGTCACCAGGAGTCGAACACACATCCCCCGGTGAACGTGGGGGGTGCCCTTGACCATTGTTCCAAGGCACATGCAGGACTTGTTATGCATCCATTTAGTTGTTAATAAATATGCATAACTTTGATGTGATTCTTCTCCTTTCCTTACCTCATTTGTGGGGCGTGGGGTCTAGAGAGTTAATTTTCAGTGGTTTTTTCTGTTTTATTTGCTCTCTTTCGAGCGATTTTATTCTTCTCCTTTCCTTACCCCATTCAGTCATGTTTTTTTTTACTACGGGAATAGAAAATGCCTACATTTGATTCAAAAAAAAAAAAACTTTGATGTGATTCTTATTGGTAACTCAACATGTTGCATTGCATAAGACCTATATGATTTGATGATGTTTATTCAACATATCATAAAAAATCATGCATGCTTAGTGCATTGGACGTGTGTAGGTCATGTTTGTATCTCATAGTGTTTGTTTATTTATTTATTTAGGTTGAGAATTTATCAATCATATATCTGATTATGTCTATTATCTTTTGTCTGTTAGCTTAAGTTATGATCTTGTTGTACTTCTAGATTCGAGGATTATTAAAATGATTTAAAGAGAACTACCCAATTAAAGATCGGATTTTTCTTGGTTGCATAAGATTTTACTCATGATAATACTCTGACTTAAAGGTGTTCACACAATTCGATTTTTGTTTTAATATTCAATCACAGAGGATTGATTACATGCTAATATTCAGAAAGTAACCTATAGACTAGAAACATTATAACCAGCCGGGATCAATATCTCTGCAAACGTGGATTCTATTAATTTAAAGTAAGAAGAACGCGCACAAATCAAATTACTGAGACACCCACTGCAACCACACAAATTGAATTGTTCATAAAATTAATGAATTCACCAAGAAATCCCTCTGCAACAAACCGCAATCATCTGTAATTGACCTTGCCGCTTTCCAGGTCGAACTCCACCCACTTCAGCTCCTGACCCATCTCGTTCGACAGGCTCTTCAATCGCTCTCCCTCTGGCACCATGTATGCCATTCTGGCTCTTACACCCGCTTCTGCAGCCGCGGTGCTGATCGAAGATCCTCTGAACCCAAGAAACAGAACCAGGTCCCCCAACGCATCAGGTGGCATCCTCACCCACACCCCATCGCGTGGCACGTACAGCTCCATCCGGTCCACTCCCACCGACTTATCATCCCACCCAATAGAGTAGACCACCACCACCATAAGTATATCCAAACCCCCCAATGCCTGTGCGCAGACCAAGAAATGGTCATTCTCCATGGATGGCCGGGGTAGCTCACCCTTGGGTACATCCAGCACCAAATTCGTTACATCATTCGTTTGCGGATCATACCCCACAAGGTCCAAGTTTTCCTTCACAATGTACACATTGTTTGTCATCGCCACCATGTCCAGTACATTGAAATTTAACTGCATCTTGGATTGGACTAAACTGACAAGATCCCAAACAATGATGATGTTGTCGCTGGCGATGAGGATCCAGATGCCCTCCTCAGTGGGGGAGAATGGTACCATGATCGCTGCAGCAGTGACTTTGGGCAGCGCGAATCCGGTGATTGGGAGATTGGGGAGGTCATGCTGTTTTTTAGAGAGCGGGTTGATAAGGAAGCGGCGGCTGTGGATGGTGACCGACTCGAAGAGGAGCCACCCCTTGATGGAGGTGACACAGTCATAGCCAGAGATGGAGGGGAGACTAAAGCGATAGTTGCTCTTCTCGGAGGGCCTGTAGAAGATGACGACAGACTCGTGGGTCTGACGGGGGAGGAGGAACCAGGGGCGCTGTGGCGCTGGTGGAGTTTGCGCGCGTTTCTTGGAGATATGCCATGCGTGGCAGACGGAGCTAAAGTGGATGTAATCAGGAATTTGAAGGCGGTGGAGGAGATGTTTGACAAAGCGGAGGGGGAGTTTGGACCATGGCCGCGTTATTGTGTGTGGTGATGGGTGTTCCTGTGGTTCTGGTGATGGGAAGAGGAGGCGGCGTCGGACTCTTGGATTTTCTGGTTCCTCTGGCTCTGGTGATGGTATTCGGAAGAGGCGGCGGTGGTGTCGTTGGACTCTTGATATCTTCCTTTTAATTCCTTTGTAAGTGACATTGCTGCTTATCAAGTCGATCTCCACCCACAGTAACTTCTCCAAACCTTGAGCCCTCGATATGCTGTCTGCCTTCTCCTTCCCCGGCACGAGGAACGCCCAACAGCCGCTTCCACCCGCCTCCATGGCCGTGACGCAGAACGAAGGTCCTCTGTTCGAAAGAAACAAGAACGAGTCCCCAAACTCCGCCGCCTCCACTACCACCCACTCCCCAAAGCACTCGGTGTACAACTCTACCAAGTCCACCCCCTTCGCTGTCTCTCCGGTGTCGTCCATGTCATAGACCACCACCGCCATTAGTATCTGACTCTCATTCCCGACATGAGCAACCATCAAGAAGTGCTCATTCTCTATAAGTGGCTGGGTCGTGGTGTCACCGGGAAGAACCTCTATCAACGGTTCTGTAGTATCCGAGCGGGGATCATATTCATAAAGGTCCAGATCGTCCGTGATGTAGTATAACTTCTCTCCCTCTGCCGTCATGTCCAGTATGTCCACCCCAAGCTCGCTAGGGTCAATCTCATTCTTGAAAATGGCATTCTCTTTGGGGTTCCAAGAGACAATGGAGCTCTCGCCAGCAAAGAAGACCCAGAAGCCCTGGGGGTTGTGAGAAGAGGGGGAGTCAATGACCGCGGTGGCATTTATGATTGACGGCACAAGGGAATTGTTAGGGAGATTGCGCAAAACGCAGCGGAGCGGGTTGAGGAAGAACCGGGAGTGGATGGGGGGCCTGGCTAATGAGTTTCTCTCGAAGAGGAGCCACCCACGGACAGTTGAGATGCACTCGCTCCCCTTGATGGGAGGGAGGGGGATGCGGTAGGTGCGGTGCTCGGAGAGGCTGTAGACGGTGATGGAAGGCTCGTTGACATGGCGGGGGAGGAGGAGCCAGGGGAGTCTCTGGGATGGGAGGGTTTGCGCGCGTTTCTTGGAGATGTGCCATGCGTGGCAGACGGAGCTGAAGCGGATGTAGTCGGGGATTTGGAGGCGGCGGAGGAGATGTTTGATGAAGGTGAGAGGGAGCTTGGACCATGGACGTGTTGTTTTGGGTGGTGGAGGGGGTGGTGGTTTGAGGAGGAGTTCTTGGTCTTTTGTGTGCTGTGGTTGAAATAGGGCGGTTCTCCTTTTCATGGCCGATCTTTTTTCTTTCTTTCTTGGTTTACATAAGACTAAATTTATGCTGTGATTTCTCTTCTTATTTTATTTTTGTTTGGGCATATATCAAACGCTGAGAAAACATTGCAGGGGAAGCTAATTCACTTCTGGTAAATTTGAATCCAGGTCTTTAGTAACACCAATGGAGTAATGTTTGGTCCTTTTTTATTATTCACACAAAATTTTGGACTTCTGCCGTTAAAAGTTATTAATTTTAGATCCCTCTGGTCAACCGACGGTTGTTAAAGATTTGTATGAAAGCAGGGCAATGTGTTAAAGATGTGTAAGAAATCATAGATTTCCATTTTTTTTGGAAGTCGAGTTTTTTAATTTAATTGTTTTTCTTCTTCTGATTGGTGTCCTGTTGTGCATGCTGAGGTTTCTGTTCGTTGTGGTGCAATGAAGATGTTTGTTATATTCTGTGTGAGGCAGCGGGGTCAGTGTGCATAAGCTTGTCAATTGGACAGATACGGATTAGATATGTCAATATCCATATCCTAACTCTCGGATTCGGAAATATATATTAATTTTCGGATTCGGATCCCTTCGGATACGGATCGGATACAGATATTTTTCGGACAATTAACATGTTTGAATATTAACAATAATTTAAATAAACAAGTGATATTTTAGAGAGACATTAAAATTAAGATTTTAAGGCTTATTATCTCTTTCACAAATCATACATTGAAAATTTAATAGTATTATAATATATTATCATTGTGATTAATCATACAAGATAACAATATGAACAATATATAATACAAATATATATATTTTTATAATCAATAATAATTCATAGACCCCAACTTTCCAGGTCCCATCACAGGCCCCATGATGTGGCAATAAGACATTACCTATTATACCCTCTAATTGATAACCACCTCTAAACAAGGAAAACGGTTTGATTTATTCCTAGGATTGTGGAGATTTTATTAATTACTGTATTTCTTCTTCCTTGCATTGTGTAAAATCATTAATCCCTATAATTTACGATGAACATATTCATAGCAGTCCCGAAATTTTAATTTGAAGAAGTTTGAAAAACTGATTTGTTCTTTATCGAGTTGGATCTCTCTTTCGGATCAGGTTTGTCAATTGTTTTTTTTATTTTTATTTTATCTTATTGAATGAAAGTCACATCGAATTTGAAATTAAATTTTTGATGATCAAATATTCAATCTATGTTACATGTTTCAATTCAAAAAATGAATTTTTTTTATGTTTTGATCACTATTTCACACTTTTTTTATATTTGTTTCGTTATAATTTCATAAATGTAATTTTGATATTGTTACATTTAATTATTACTGGTTCGTGTGATGTTTATATTAGACTCCCGAACTCGGATATTCATTTACACAATTTTGTTACATTCATAAATGTAACACTCTGAAGTATGGATATGACATATAAATATAAGTCTTAGTGGGAGGTGAAAAAGGGGATGCAATGGAGGAGGGATTAAATGGATTTTGTTGCATTAGTTTTTGTTTTG
Organism: Acorus gramineus; assembly: GCA_030737835.1. Classification (NCBI taxonomy): domain Eukaryota; kingdom Viridiplantae; phylum Streptophyta; class Magnoliopsida; order Acorales; family Acoraceae; genus Acorus; species Acorus gramineus. The sequence continues at coordinate 12,600,574 of CM060857.1, forward strand.
TTTGTGGCTATTTGGTGTTTGCGGGTGTGTTAGGTGTGTGGACTTCTTGTTAGTTTACTTGTGGTCTTAGATCTGAGTAAAGTTAAGGAGTGTATGAGAGAGCTTCAGAATATGACTCTGTAAGTGGTAACACACAAAGTGACAAGAAGATGGCAGACGAGGGAGATTGAGAGATGGGTAAAGGCTTTAAACTTGTGTATTGTCACTGAAAAAAACTTTAATGAATTTCAAGAGCAAGTCTGTCACAGCTGATGTGAATGTAAAACATGTGACATGCAGTTACTTGTTTCTGATATGAAAATCCTTTTGAACCTGGATGCTCATTAACTCAGAAGTATTGAGGTTGCTGTCAGGCATTCAATTTCTTCTGTTTTATTGTATATGACACAGTCAATCAAAACAACTACTGAAATCTATATCAGAAAAAAAAGCATTATGTGCATCCAATTTGGACACTAAATAGGGGGCATGTGACATTTCTACATTTCTCATGATATCTGAAAAAAAAATGTGTTCCAAAAATCAAACTGCCGTCATTTGTAAGAGACCTCCCCGCTTTCCAGGTTGATCTCCACCCACTTCAGGTCCACACGCCTCGCGTTCGACAGGCTCTTGGCTCTCTCTCGCTTTGGCACCACGTACGCCGTTCTGGCTCTACCACCAGCTTTTTCAATCGAGATGCCAATAGAAGATCCCCCAAACCCAAGAAACAGAACCAGGTCCCCAAATACCTCTGGTGGCATCCTCACCCACACCCCATCGCACGGCACATACAGCTCCAACCGGTCCACTCCCATTGCCTTATCATCAGCCCCAACACAGTAGACGACCACCACCATAAGTACATCCCAATCCTCTGTGACAACCAAGAAGTGGTCCTTCTCCGAGGACGGCCAGGGCAGCTCTCCCTGGGGCACATCGAGCTGCACTATATTTGTTACTTCATTCGTTCGCAGATCATACCGTACAAGCTCCAAGTTTGCCATCACAATGTACACATTGTTTGCTGTTGCCACCATTTCTAGTACATTGAAATTTAACTGCGTTTTGGTTTGGACTTTACTGAAAAGATCCCAAACAACAATGACATTGCCGCTGGCGATGAGGATCCGTGTGCCCCCTTCAGAGGGAGAGGATGGTATTGAGATCGCTGCGGCGGTGACTTTGGGTAGTGTGAAGTCAGAGTCTGGGAGGTTGGGGAGGACGTACCGTTCTGCAGAGAGTGGGTTGGCAAGGAAGCGGAGGGTGTGGACGGTGACAGACTCGAAGAGGAGCCACCCCTTGATGGAGGCGATGCAGTCATAGCCATAGATGGAGGGGAGACTGAGGCGATATTTGCAGTCTTCGGAGAGGCTGTAGTAAGTGATGATGGACTCATGTGTCTGACGGGGGAGGATGAGCCAGGGGAGCTGTGGTGCTGGTGGGGTTTGCGCGCGTTTCTTGGAGATATGCCATGCGTGGCAGACGGAGCTGAAGCGGATGTAGTCAGGGACTTGGAGGCGGCGGAGGAGGTGTCCGACAAAAAGGAGGGGAAGTTTAGACCATGGCCTTGTTGTGGGTGGTGGTACTTGTGGTTGTGGTGGCTTTGGCTTTCGGAAAAAGAGCCGACTTCTGATTCTTGGCTTCTTAGCTGATCTTCTCATCTTATTTTCCTTATAAGTGACACCACAAGTCACCAAGTCGATCTCCACCCACATCAACCCCATCAGCCCTTGACCCTTCGATATGCTTTCCGCCTTATCCCGCTCCGGTACAACATACACCCGATTGCCCCTCCCGCCCGCCTCCATGGCCGTGAAGCAGAACGAAGACGCTCTATGCACGAGAAACAAGACCGGGTCCCCAAACTCCGCCGCCTCGACCCTCACCCACTCTCCACCGCATTCGGTGTACAACTCCACCCAATTCACTCCGGTCACATCCAAGTCGTAGACCACCACTGCCATCAGTATCTTCATCTCGTCCCCGACACGAGCCACCATCAAGAAGTGGTCGTTCTCCCAAGAAGATGGCGCGGGCAGGACATCGGGGGGAGGACCTGGTATCAACACATTTGTAGCATCCGAGCCTGGATGATACTCAATGAGGTCCAATTCGTCGGTGATAAAGTATAACTTCTCTCCCCCCGCCGCCATGCAAAGCATAAAATAGCCTAGCTCATTGTCCTTCTTGAACTTGTCCTTCGACTTGGGCTTCCAACCGTAGATGGAGGTCGCGCTGGCGAAGACGACCAAGAAGTCGAGAGGGTCGGCAGGGGAGGGTGAGTCGATAATTGCGGTGGCGATTATGATCGGCGGCGGAGGTGGGTTGTTAGGGAGTTTGTGCAAAGCGCTGCTGAGAGGGTTGAAGATGAACCGGGAGGGGATGGCGGACATGGCCGGCGTGTTTGGCTCGAAGAGGAGCCAACCGCGGAAGGCTGAGACGCACTCGCTGCCGGTGACGTAGGGGGTGGGTATGCGGTATAAGCAGTCCTCGGAGAGGCTGTAGAAGGTGAGGGAAGGTCTGCGGACACGGCGGGGGAGGAGGAGCCAGGGGAGCTGTGGGGATGGTGGGGTCTGCGCGCGTTTCTTGGAGATGTGCCATGCGTGGCAGACAGAGCTGAAGCGGATGTAGTCGGGGATTTGGAGGCGGCGGAGGAGGTGTTTGACGAAGGGGAGGGGGAGCTTGGACCATGGACGTGTTGTTTTGGGTGGTGCTGGTGGTCCTTGTGGTGGTGGTGGTGGTTCAAGGAGGAGGGGTTGAAATAGTGCGGGTCTTCTCCTTTTCATGGTGGATCTTGATTTTTTATTGGTGAAGTCTGGTGTAAGGGATTCCATTTTCCGCTTAATTTACCTCAAACGCAGAGATACCATGATAGGGGAAACTAATTCACTCGGGCACTGTTACAGACAGTGCCTTGTAGTATTATATACATTCTGTCCAACAAGATATTATATTGAAGTATATGTTTATCCTTGTTAAAAAACATTTTTTATAAATGAATTTGTATAATTCATTGGATAATATATTTCATTTTTTAAAAATTAGTTGTAGTATACTTTTTTTTTTTTTCTTTTTGTTTTTCTTGAAAAGGTAGGCTCCTTCCACCACAATTATCAATGATAATTTAGGAAGAAAATAGACTGAATAGTGGGTGGGAGGAGTGGAACACAACATGAACAACAAAAATTAAAATGTGTGTGCACTACAGACGAGTTTATAACTGTAATTGTGTCTAATATTTTCCACTATTTTTGGTAAAAATTGTTTTTGGATACATACTTTTAGTTAAATGGAACCTTGGTCTTTTTGTAACAAATGGATTATTTGGCTCTAGTAAACCAAATTGGGCTAGTTACTCTGAGCAAGGTTAAGTAAGAAAACCAGGCAGTGTGGTTAAAGATTTGTAAGAAACAATAGATGTGATCCATTTTTTTATTTGATTAGTTTTATTTTCTGATTAAATTTTTTTCCCACAAACATGAGTGCAACTGAATTGAAGGATCCCCCAGTGAGTACTACTGCTAATCTGTCAATTGGTTCCATTATGTGACAAATTTTATATTTTTAAGAAAAGTTACATTTTCATCACAAAAGAATATATGTCAATGTTCAAACAGCAAATAATAACACTGGAAACATTACAAAGCCAAATTCGGAATGGATCAAAATCTCTGAAACATTCATGCACTTCTTTCTGCAACTCTGGATTACATTAGGAGGAACAAATAAAAAAGCACTCAAAGCCCCAGAACTACTGAAATTGACTATAGCTCACAGAACAGAGACTCCTCTGCAACCAACCAGTCATTTGTAACTAAAATCTCCACTTTTCCAGGTCTATCTGTGGTAATGGAAAGAGTAGGCGACGCTTGATTCCTGGCATTTGTGACTGTTGTGGCTCTGGTGATGGGGGAAGGAGGGGGTCTACCTGGCTTCTTCGCTTCTTGGCCATCCTGGCTGATTTTTTTTCTTCCTTGTAAGCGACATCGCCGCTCACCAAGTCGATCTCCATCCACATCAACTCCTCCACCCCTCGAGCCTTCGATATGCTGTCCGCCCTCACCTCATCCGGCACGAGGTACACCCTTCCGCCCCTCCCACCCATCTCCGTGGCCGTGACGCAGAACGAAGCTGCTCTGTATGAAAGAAACAAGACCAAGTCCCCGTACTCCACCGCCTCCACCCTCACCCACTCCCCACCGCGCGGTGTGAACAACTCCACCCAGTCCACCCCCTTCGCCTTCTCACTAGAAACCTCCAAGTCGTAGACCACCACCGCCATTAGTACCTTCCTCTCCTCCCCGACACGAGCAACCATCAAGAAGTGGTTGTTCTCCACAGATGGCTGGGCTGGATAGTCGCCGTGATGATTCTGTATCAACGGCTTCGTAGAATTCGAGCGGTGATTGTACTCAAATAGGTCTAAATCGTCGGTAATGTAGTACAACTTCTCTCCCTCAGCCGTCATGTCCAGTATCTCCAACCAGAACTCGTCATGGTCAATCACCTTCCTGAATTTGACATTCTCGACGGGGTTCCAAAAGAGGATGGACCTTCCGCCGGCGAAGAAGACCCAGAAGCCCTGTGGGTTGTTGGGGGAGGGGGAGTCGATGATCGCGGCAGCGCTTATGATCGGTGGGACAAGGGAATTGTTAGGGAACTCGTGCAAGATGTCGAGGAGCGGGTTGAGTAGGAGGCGGGAGACTGTGGTGGGCATGGCGGACAAGTTTGGCTCGAAGAGGAGCCACCCGCGGACGGCTGAGACGCACTCGCTGCCGATGATGTTGGGGAAGGCGAGGCAGTAGAAGCGGTCCTCGGAGAGGCTGTAGAAGGTGAGGGAAGGATCTTCGACATGGCGGGCGAGGAGGAGCCAGGGGAGTTGCTGGGAGGGGAGGGTCTGCGCGCGTTTCTTGGAGATGTGCCATGCGTGGCAGACGGAGCTGAAGCGGATGTAGTCGGGGATTTGGAGGCGGCGGAGGAGGTGTTTGACGAAGGGGAGGGGGAGCTTGGACCATGGACGTGTTGTTTTGGGTGGCGGTGGCGGCGGCAGTTCTTGTGGTGGTGGTGGTGGTGGTGGTTGAAGGAAGGGGTGTTCTTGGCCCTTTGTGTGCCGTTGAAAAAGGGCGGTTCTTCTATTTTTGATGGCCGATCTTGCTTTTTGTAGTTTTTCTTGGTGGAGTTGTTTCATGGAATCCAATTGTTTGCTTGGTTTACTAATGATGTACTAAATTTAAACTGTGATATCTCTTTATGGTTTTTTATTTATAGTTTTTTTATTTCACAAATCTGGTTAGTCGGTTTTAAGAAGTTGCCAAATTATTTTTTAATTTTTCATTGACTTTGGTGTAAAGAATTGGAAAGCGGGGTGTATTGTGATGCATAATGGTTCAGATCTAATTTCTAGTGGGGAAGGTTAGAGCCATCTTTTGAGGGTGCAACCCCACCCCCGCCAAGGGGAAAAAAAAAAAAGAAAAAAAGAGGGGGGGGGAGGAGGAGGAAGGTGTTATGATTTTTGGATCTTGGGATGCAATCAATCAAATGAATAAACAAACAAATGAAGGAAAGACAAAGAATTACGTGGTTCGACAAATCTTGCTTACGTTTACGGAGCACACCAGAGATCAATACACTATCAATGAGAAGTTTGTACAATGGTCGCGTCGAAAATAAAAACCCTAGAGTCTAATTAAAAATATGAGATGCCCTTTTATACTGACATCTTATTAAGAACAAAAAAGTCAATACATGAAAGATATAAAAAAAAAAGGACCTCGACCCCCATCCGACCCTACATAGTGCCAATAATTCTCTGCGCATATCATCAGGCTCCACAATATATTATAGAGGGTCGCGAGAGAAATGGCATGGGGCGGTGACAATGAGGGGGAGGAAGCGGGAATTGAGGCTGAAAAAAAAAATAATGTTAGCTAGGTCGGGCTACATGCCCAAATTTTATATTTTATTTTTTTATTTTTTGTGATATATATTTAGATAGTGTTACTTATAGTCTCTTTTTTTATTCTCAATTTCAGTCTACACGTATTTTGAATTTTTTTTAAAATAGTATACACCTCATCTAATGAGATACATGCTTTTATAAAAAAAAAAAAGCATATTATACTCTAATAAATTGAATGAATGCATTTATAGAAAATGTGAAAAATTTCTATTCAAACATACCTCGTTAATGTGAATTTATGCTCAGTGATTTTTTATCGATGTATATGAAACTGGAATTGAGGCCGAAAAAAAAAATGATATGTCTAGCCCCATTTGTAATCCACGTCCTTTTTTTTTTAAAAAAAAATTATGTACTCTCCTATTTAAGTATATGCTATTATATGAAATGATGTATATACATGAGATATACTGGTGTATTTTTTTTCATTGTGAAAAATTGATTTTTTTATTTCATACACTATGATATGCAGTAATATACTATATTATCACAGTGTATGCGACTGAAAAATAATTGGTAGTTTCAAATATAAATTTTGTTATATATATGATGTAAAATGAGTTCAAATCTCATTTTTATTCTTAAATAAATCAAAGTACTTAATTTTAATAATATTTTTTCCTATTTTTTCACAAATATATGTATTTTGAATATCACATTATTTGACATATAAAATAATTACATCAAATAAAACAAAAAAAAAACTTCTACACTAATAATAGCCCACCCCAAAATATTGCCCTAGATCCGCCCTTGCTTGCTTCCGTGCCCTCCCCACTCTTTCTTTCTCTTGCCTTCTCTCTCTCTCTTTTTTAGGATGGACCGTCACCCCTTTCTTGCCTTCTCTCTCTCTCTTTTTTAGGATGGACCGTCACCCCTTTTTTTGTGTTTATGGGGTGTCCTTCCCCCCCCCCCCCCCCCCCCCGGGTGGCTTTATTTGCCCTCGTTTCTAATTGAGGTAGAGGTTGTGTGTTTCGAGGGATGCATCGATGTAATATATGTAGGCTTGTCAACGTGTCGCGGGTCGACCTGGACCTGATCTGATAAAAGGCACATATACCAGACCCGAAAAGACCCGACAATGAAAACGAGTCAGATCTGGGTCCACCTCGATCCGACTTGATGGACCCGATTGACCCAACCCAAATACTATGTGATTTTTTTTATTTATAATCCAACCCAACACTCATGATTCAACCAAACATTTATAACTAAATATTAAATAATCATTTAAGATTTTTAGCATTTGAAACCTTTTTACATCTTTTTTTACTTCATATAAAAACATAATAATTCAAATTGTATTCCAAATGTCTTTTAATTAAACATTAAAAAAATCAAAATAGTGAAGAACTATTTATAATATACTACACTATTAAAAAGAAAATAAAATGAAGTCATTGCAGGTCATTGAGAAGTTCCTTGACCTCTCTTTGTCTGACCTAGGCTTGTTAATGGGTCGACCAGACTTGATCGAGGGACCCGACAATCAAACGGATCGGGTCTCGGTCCACCCTGACCCGACCCGTTGACAGGCCTAAATATATGCATAATGGATTATAAGAGAATAAATGCCCTGTGATAATATACTAGTGTTGTTGTCATTCCATATAACATGATTGGTACACCCTAACTGCACATTTCTTTTTAGGGATATTTAGTTTTAAGTCCCTGTAAACATGTCTATTTAGGAATCGGTCCCTCACTTTTTAATATTTTTTTTTAGTCCCCATATTCAACTGCCTATTTGGTTTTTAGTCCCTCCGTCAAACATCCATCCATACACAGTTAATTTGTTAAATGTGATTTTATTTTTTAGTCCCTATAAACTATGTTATTTAGTGCTCAGTTCCTGTAAACTATGTTATTTAGTGATTGGTCCCTGTAAAATATGAAGAAGGGAGAGATTAATCACTAAATAACATAGTTTACAGGGACTTAAAAATAAATCATATTTCACAAATTAACGGTGTATGAACGGACGTTTGACGGAGGGACTAAAAACCAAACAGGCGGTTGAATATGGGGACCAAAAAAAATATATCAAGAAGTGAGAGACTGATCCCTAAATATGCATGTTTACAGGGACTTAAAAATAAAAATCCCTCTTTTTTATTACCGATTGTTGAAATACAAGTCCAAACCCAAGGATCTTTTCATTTATGTTGAAAGATCAACAATTACTATATCTTATTATTTCTATCACTGATGATTTTATTATGTCTATCTTCTTGAGAGTTGATCTTGTTGTTCTTTCACACAAAGGAAGAGATACTAAATTTAAGAAAACCTTAATCATTCATAACTGACCTTGCCGGTTTCCAGGTCGAAGTCCACCCACTTCAGGTCCCTCCCCACCTCGCTCGACAGGCTCTTCAATCTCTCCCGCTCCGGCACGACATATGCCACTCTGGCCCTGACACCTGCTTTCCCAGCCCGGACACTGACCGAACATCCCCCGACCCCAAGAAACAGGACCTTGTCCTCGATCGTCTCCGTCCGCACCCTCACCCACATCTCATCGCACCACACATACAGCTCCATCCGCTCCACTCCACACGGCTTCCCATCCGAACCAATGAAGTAAACCACCACCGCCATAAGTATATCCTCCTCCTCCTCCTCCTCCTCGGTCTGCGTGATGACCAAGAAGTAGTCATTCTCTGTGGACGGCTGTGGCCGCTCGATCCCGGGAACATCCAGCACGAAATCCATCAATTCATCCGTTCGCAGATCATACCCCACAAGTTCCAAGTCTTCCCTGAGAATGTACACGTAGTCTGCTATATCCACCATGCCCAATACATTGAAACCTACCTCCACCTTGGATTGGACTTTACGGACGGGATCCCAAACAAGGATGGCGTCGCCGCTGGCGATGAGGATCCGAATTCCATTGGTAGCGCGGGAAGATGACCCCGCGAACAACACGCAGTTGATTTTGTGCTGTTTGAAGTTGGTGATCGGGATTGGGAACCCATGTTTGGAGAGCGGGTCCGCAAGGAAGAGGCTTTGGGTGGTGACGCACTCGAAGAGGAGCCACCCATTGGTGGAGGCGATGCAGTCGTAGCCAGATATGTAGGGGTTTCTGAGGCGGTAGGTGCAGTTCTCGGAGAGGCTGTAGTAGCTGATGATGGGCTCGTCGGGTTGGCGGGGGAGGAGGAGCCAGGGGAGCTGTTGGGATGGTTGGGTCTGCGCGCGTTTCTTGGAGATGTGCCATGCGTGGCACACGGAGCTGAAGCGGATGTAGTCAGGGACTTGGAGGCGGCAGAGGAGGTGTTTGACGAAGCGGAGGGGGAGTTTGGACCATCGCCGCGTTGTGAGTGACGGGCAGAGAAGGCGGTCTAGGATGCTTGGCGTTTGTGGCTGTAGTGGCTCTGGTGATGGGGGGAGGAGGGGGTCTACCTGGATTCTTCGCTTCTTGGCCATCCTAGCTGATTTTTTCTCTTCCTTGTAAGCGACATCGCCGCTCACCAAGTTGATCTCCACCCACATCAACTCCTCCACCCCTTGAGCCTTTGATATGCTGTCTGCCCTCACCTCGTCTGGCACGAGGTACACCCTCCCACCCCTCCCACCCGCCTCTTTGGCCGTGATACAGAATGAAGCCGCTCTGTACGAAAGAAACAAGACCGGGTCCCCGAACTCCGCCGCCTCCACCCACACCCACTCCCCACCGCGCGGTGTGTACAACTCCACACTGTTCACCCCCTTCGCCATCTCATTGAAAATCTCGGAATCCAAGCCGTAGTCCACCCCCTTCACCTTCTCACTAGAATCCTCCAAGTCGTAGACCACCACCGCCATTAGTATCTTCCTCTCCTCCCCGACACAAGCAACCATCAAGAAGTGGTTGTTCTCCAGAGATGGCTGGGCCGGGTCATCGCCGAGAGGATTCTGTATTAGCATCTTCGTAGAATTCGAGCAGTGATCGTATTCAAAAAGGTCTAAATCGTCGGTAATGTAGTACAACTTCTCTCCCTCAGCCGTCATGTCCAGTATCTCCAACCAGAACTCGTCATGGTCAATCACCTTCTTGAACTTGACATTCTCGACGGGGTTCCAAAAGAGGATGGATCTCCCGCCAGCGAAGAAGACCCAGAAGCCCTGTGGATTGTTGGGGGAGGGGGAGTCCATGATTGCAGTGGCGCTTATGATTGGCGGGGCAAGGGAATTGTTGGGGAACTCGTGCAAGATGTCGAGGAGCGGGTTGAGGATGAACCGGGATTGAATGGCAGGGCTGGCAGACAAGTTTGGCTTGAAGAGGAGCCAGCCGCGGACGGCTGAGACGCACTCACTGCCGACGATGTGGGGGATGGGTATGCGGTAGATGCTGTCCTCGGAGAGGCTGTAGAAGGTGATGGAAGGCTCATCGACATTGCGGGGGAGGAGGAGCCAAGGGAGTTGCTGGGACGGGAGGGTCTGCGCGCGTTTCTTGGAGATGTGCCATTGGTGGCAGACAGAGCTGAAGCGGATGTAGTCGGGGATTTGGAGGCGGCGGAGGAGGTGTTTGACGAAGGGGAGGGGGGGCTTGGACCATGGACGTGTTGTTGTGGGTGGTGGCGGCGGTGGGTCTCGTGGTTCTTGTGGTGGGTCGAGGAGGAGGAGTTCTTGGCCTTCTCTGCTTCTTGACATCTTGCTGCACATGGCTTATGTTGAGATTGATTGAAGCTGGTGTCAATTTTTAGTGTATCTAGCGTCCTTGTGAAATGTTACTATTTTACCAATGTAAGCACTCGTGGCATTAATCAATTTGTTCTGTTTTATTGTATGCCACTGTCAATTAAACTAGCAGAAAAAATGACACTGTGTGCAACCAAATTGAATACTGAATATGTGCATTTGATATCAATACATTTCTCAAGAAATCAGAAAACTTTATTAAAGTTCCAACAAAACCACCCACAAATTCTTAATTGATTGTCTGGCATTCATCCAAGTAGTGAGCAGTGAATTGCAATTTTCTAGAACGACCAAATGTAAATGTTTAGAACTATTTAAACTTCAAAAGTACAGAACTTGTAGTGGCTTAGATTATAAAACAAACTATATGACTTTTCATTCCTAAATATGTATATATATATATATATAATGATAATTTAATAAAAAGATTTAAAATTTAAGTCACTCATTAATAAATCAATGCACCAATTATCATCTCGTAGATATTTTTGTTAATATCCACAAAAATCAATAACATATCTTCTATTTTAATTGTGTTTGATGATTTTTCACAGCATAAAATTCATCTACAATTATATCATAAAAGAAAAAAGAAAAAAAACACAGCCAGCATCCAATAAGTGTCTAATAATTCAATATTCGAATTTTCTTACTAAAAAATTAAACATATCCGAGGGACGACACCTAGGACTATGTCCAAGATTATCCATGATTTTAATGTGTTTTTTTAACCAATTCTAACAAAAAAAAAAAAATCACTACAACTCAACGGAATTCACTATTCACCTCTAATAATTTTTGGTTGAACCCATCAAAACTAACCCAAATTCATTCAAACAATTACTGAAATACACACAAAAATCAATCAAATCCCCAACAAACATTTATATAAAAAATTACTCAAACAAAAATTTAAAGGATGAAAGATGAATTCAATTCATTCAATTTCATAATTCAATCAATAAAAATAAGGGTAAATTGCATTTGAACCCCTTAAAGCTTTCAAAACTTACAGAAACACCCTCTAAAATTTAAAAACATGCACTTACACCCCTGCTATTATATTTTTTCATTAAAATGTAACAAAAGTAATTTAAAATTACTGTTTTACCCTTAACTGTCTAAATATACATAGAAAAAATCAATTAATTAATTCTAGATATGCTTTATGAATATTAACTTATACAATAATTAATTCTTCAAATACATCTGAATGCATTTTTGTGAGAATTAAATCACATAATAATTAATTAAAATGGTAAAATCGTACTTTTATCTCATCTTAATAGAAAATCAAATTGGAGGGGGTGTAATTACATATTTTTGAACAATAAGGGGTGTTTCTGCATATTTATAAAACTTCAGGGGATCCAAACGCATTTTATCCTAAAAATAAATAAAATTCACGTATAGAAAGCAAATACAGATCAAGTATAAAGAAAAAAAAATCAAGATCAAATATTTAAAATAAACATCATTAAAAAAAAAAAAAAAGATTCAACACATTCAAGGTTGAACGGGGATAGGGTGGGGAGGCTTTTCAATGAGGCCATGGTTTCACACAATTAATCTTCTTTTCCTTCTTTTGGTCGTGTTTGCTTTTTTTTTTTTTTGTGGCAGTGTGGGAGCGGAGACGTGGTTTATTTGGGGATATTTATATGTCAGTGCTTGCTTTTATATATATATATATATATATTTTGGTGGGCTCACTAATGAATAAATGATTTTGTAATACTTATGTTTAATTTTTTATTTTTTTTCAAATTATGGGGTTTGGATCTTTTGTTTGTTTTTTCCTACTTGTATCTTATTTGATTTTCATTGTGCGATTGATACATTATCACAATTAAAATCAAATGTTATAAATATATCAAATCATAAATAGATAAATATATTTATTTTATATGATAAATTTATGACCATCTCAAAGTACAAAATAAGTACATAAAAACAAGTAGATGATCCAAACAGTGGGGGAGGACGATGCCATGTTCCCCGTGGCGTTGACTTTGGGCAGCTTGAAGTCGGTGATGGGGAGGTTGTACTGTTGTTCTCTGGAGAGCGGGTTGACAAGGAACAGGGTCCGTGAGCAGGTGAGGTTCGGTTAGTTGGCTGGCAAGCGCGACTTGAAGAGGAGCCATCCATCGAAGGCGGCCACAAACTGATTTTCGGGGATAATGGAGGAGACGAGGTAGGAGCGTCCGTCAGAGATGCTGTAGAAGGTGAGTGAGGGGTTTGTTGTTTTGCGAAGGGGAGGAAGAGCCAGGGGAGCTGTGGGGATGGTGGGGTCTGCGCGCGCGTTTCTTGGAGATGTGCCATTGCGTGGCAGACGGAGCTTAAGCGGATGTAGTCGGGGATTTGGAGGCGGCGGAGGAGGTGTTTGACGAAGGGGAGGAGGGGGAGCTTGTGTTGGAATTTTGTGACAAAAAATGCATGCATACATTAAACCAACATTCATGCATCATATTGGGTTTGAATTAAAATGGAATTCTAATGATTTGGAATCATGCATCTAGGGGCTTTGAAACGCTTAATAATGGACAGCGTGCGTTTTGGAAGATTAGAATTTCATGCGCTTTAAATATTCAATGATAGTGCATTAATATGTGGCGTTTTCTTTTGTTTAATTATTAGCATCATATATCATTTGCACATAAAAGGAAGGACTATCGTATCCGTTTGAGACTCATGCAGTAATAGAAATCTATATACCATTTTATACCAATTAATTCTGATATGTGGATTCTCATTTATTCCAGCCATTTAAACACCCATAAAAAGGATATTCCGACTAATTCCAACTTATTCCGACCTATTCTCGAACCAAACACGGGCTTAAGGTCATGTATATATGCTTTATTGTCCTGTCTGGATAGAGGGTTAGTGATGGAATAGATTGGAATAAGCTGGAATAAAGTTTAAAAACCTATTTGGATTGATAAAATAAACTGGTATTAAAATGCTAGCATCAAATGGATTTGGGTTGTATAGTCATTCCATCTCCCCCTAGAATTAGGTTATTCTAGACAATATAATAAGTGAGTTCCACTGGTAAATCAACCGTTATTGTCTCTTATAAATCAGAGGAACCACATATCAAAACAGGAGCGGAGCCTGGAATTAGAACAAGGGTGGGCCAGGAAAAGGGCAACATATTTAAAATAATAAAAAAAAATTATAAAAAATATGATTTATACAAAAACTCCCTAGAAATGAATCTTTTCTCAAAATAAAAAAAAAAGAAAAGAAGAGATCCATGACTCCAAAAATAGATTCACATTTGTTGCATTATTAGTGTAGTATATGAAATCACTTAGGGTCCATTTGTTTTGATATAAAAGTCCATGAAAACTCTAGTTTTCACGAAAAGTAGTTACATATGGATGTTTGGTAGTTTTAGAAAAAAACGGTTATGAAAAATTATTTCTTTAACCGTTTTCAAATCCTGATTTTGGCATCCGCCTTGAGGGGTTCGTACGCCGTTTTTCAGGGATTAAGAACTCCATATATCAGAACTTCTCAAAAGTTTCATTAACCTTCTTTTTATTTGAATGTTATAAATATAAATATTTTAGAAACAATTTTTTTTTATATTTAAAAGATGTAAAAATACATTTCATTTAATTAGATGATATTTTCTAAAATTTAAAATTATTATTTACAATTTAATAATAAATTTTTCATATAAATTCAAAATTTGAATGACTAAAAAGTATATCCTATGATATTATATATATGCCCTATGATATTATAATCAATTTAATATAAATTTGAAATTATATGGAACCCATGTTGTTAGGTTTGAAAATAAAAGATAGAACCTTAAAAATATCTAGATTTAATTAAATCTTAATAGTTTTTTTATTTATGATAAATATTCAGATTTTAATTAGAAAGATTTCATGATATATATGTAGAAAAATTTATAAAATGATTTATATCTCATAACTAAAAATAGTTTTTGTAACTAAAAATCAAATTTCAAAAAATTTTAAAATGTGTTCGATGTAAATTTAATTGATCAAATTTATCTCAGAATATCCTAAAGTAACTATAGGATATCTAAATATCTCATATATTTTCTAGTTTGATCTCACTTTGAAATTTAAATTCAAAATTTAAATTTTAAATTTAAATTTAAAATTTGGATTTACATGGTATTTGAACTTTTTTGTGCTAGACATTTTCCATAAGTAAGGTAAACATAGCAGATATCTTTATTCTAAATAAATATAATGCAATACTAATTTTTTAATAAAATTTATCAATGATATATTTTGATCTGTTTATGGTTATTATATTTTTTATTCATAATTTGATATTAATGCCTATAGATGAAAAATAAGATTTCACATATATATAGAACAAAACACTAGAAGACTAATATTTTACGTGAAAACAAACAACATGAATCATTTTCTATAAAATAATGTCAATACAACCAAATGCTGGAAATGAATTTTATTTTTCGAGAAAACTTTTTTCTTGTAAAAAGAAACCCTTAGAAAATTAATATAGCATATGCTCCACTATCTATGTACTCACCCTATAATGAAAAAAAATGTACTTTGTTTGCATTGTTCAATTTTTTTCAAATTCTCAATTTCAATACCCATGTGTATCCCAGTGTACATATGCCGTGCAAATAAACAATTTGTTTACGTGTATTGCTAGCAGAAACAGGCTCCAGCAGTAGATCAAAATAATATAAGCATGGAAGGAATTGTTTATGTTTAGCCCCTTGTGCAGTCACAATTGTAGTCCACACCAAGTTTTTTTTTTAATCATATACTCTCTCATTGAAGTTCATGTTGTTTTATAAAATGAAATATATATTGAGATGCATTAGTATATTTTTTTTGTGTTGAAAAAATGATAAAAAAAATTGCGTCATACACTATAATGGAATCCCATACATTATAATAACAAAGTATATATTATGATATCATAATGTATTTGGCTACACAATGGGCTGTAAAACGGACTGTGTATATCAACATTCTAATTATTTTTTCACATTTTGTAAATCTTTATCCACACACAGTATTCATATTTTATCTACAACTTATCCATGTTAACTAAATAATTGCGCACTTCCATTCATAAAGAAGATTGCAATAAGGAACTCCCTGTATACCCCTATTCATTCTTGTTGCAAATGTTCTATGCAATTGTTGGACTGTAGTTACAAAGGTGCTAGGAGATGGGCATGGAAGTCAGCAAATGAGGTCCCAGTACAAACAAATTTGTTCTAAGATGCTATGAGTGCGTTTCTGGCCTGAGAATCAATTATCATCAAAGTTTTCTGCTTAAATGGGTTGATGCGTTTGTTGGCGTTGAAGAAAAGTCATACAAATAAAACTTGTTTGAATAATTTGTTTAGTGTTGGGCCCATCTTTAATAACCCATTATTTGGTTGACCAAAAATTGAGTATTGATTTTTCCTTCCCAACACTTTAGTCCCACATCGGTTAAAATCACTTCATTGTTTCACCTTATACATTGAGTCAAACCAATCCATTATTGAGACTTGTTGAAACAAACCCCTACGCGCGCACACACGAGGCCCAACCCATCAACCCGTGGGTTTGGATTTCTGGTGGAAAAACTAGTTAACCGGGCGTGCGCGCTCGCACGTCGCGCCTGCACACGAGGCGGGCCGGGCTGGGTTGCGGGCCACACTTGGGCGCACAGGGGGGGTGCAAATCCCTCTCCGCGGGCCCATGTGCGCAATTAAGTGGTCGGGTAACGATTTTAATGCACGCATTTATTTTGTCGGTTTTCCTTTTTTGTGAACGTTGCTGCTGGACTACCTATATAAAAGTGTCAAAATTCAAAATTCGTCTCTCTCTAGAAAAACGAAAATCGCAAGTCCAGAGCAAAAAAAAACAACACACTGTTCTTCTTCTGTTTTGGTTTTTTTCTTTACAGAGGAGTCTGTGTCTGTCCTTCTTTTCCATTTCTCTTGTTCTCTGATCTGAGCGTCTAAAAGGATCGTGCCTGTTCACTGTGGTCTCCTCGTAGCTCGCACCCCGAGGAGGCATAACCCTGGTGGTCGTATCTCTCAGTGGTAGGAGCCGTTCATCCCTGTGCGTGGGGGGGCCTTATTCACCGAGGACAGAGCGTATCTGCTCGCTTCCACCAAAACTGATATGTTTTCTAATCCTCTGTTCTTATTTACAGAATATTTGCTGTGTGTTATATTGGTTTGAATCTGTGGCCTTACTAGGTTCTTTGCATTGCCCTGATATTTAAAAAGAATTTTATAACAATTTGTTTAGGGTGCCACAAATGTTGTAAGTTTGGATTCTGATTGTTATGCTCTGTTATCATTTTAATTTTTGAGTT
The DNA here is from genome assembly GCA_030737835.1 of Acorus gramineus. Taxonomy (NCBI): domain Eukaryota; kingdom Viridiplantae; phylum Streptophyta; class Magnoliopsida; order Acorales; family Acoraceae; genus Acorus; species Acorus gramineus. Next base: position 12,617,546 of record CM060857.1, read on the forward strand.
GTTGCACTCTTCCATCTTAATTTAAATATGATTTGTGAGTTATACTTTGTGTTGGCTGAATTTGCTTTTTTCTTTTTTACTGTATTTTACATGACTAAAGCTTTCATGGATTTTTTTTTGTCCATGTATAAGGTATATAAAAAAAAACTTGTTCCACAAAATATGTATACTATTGAAGACTCAAAGGTATTGTGCTAATTTCATCTAATTAAATAAGGATAGTGTTGGGAACAATGTTAGTTCTTTTTACTGTTCTCACATATTTTAGTTTTTTTTAACACACATTTCATATGATGAATAAAAATTTAAAATTTTTAAGAAAAACATATAAGTAATTATAATTAATCAATTGTTTAAATGATAAAAAAAGAAAAGACTAGATCATTTTTCCTTGATAAGTAAGTAATAGTTATACACATGAATTTGAAAATAAGTTTTTTTGGATTTGTTATACGATCATACTTAGAATAGGTTATTAGGAATTTATTAATATATTGTTTCTTGAAATGATTGGGATTTAAATAAGATATTATCCCATCTTAACAAATTTAAATGTTTATAAAAAAGTTTAAAGTTAATTCAATTTTATATAAATTATTTATTTTATTTGAATTTTGAATCTGTTGTTATGATTTTGTTGAAGCAATAAAATTTTTTATTTTGTCCCATCTATCTCTCTTTCTTGAAGGTTTGTTTTTCTTCTCCTGTGGGAATTTTTTTTAGGTTTATTCCACTCTATTCGACAATAATCTTCTTCTAAACAGGGTTTAGTTCATGGATAATTTATTAAAAAAAAAAAAAACAACAACAACAAGAGCGGCTAAATAAATGAGGTTATAACCACTCCACCTTAAAAACCAATCCATTATCGTTCGCCCTTAAATGTGTGGACGAAAGGAGTGAAAATAGTCCATGTCCGGTGGGACAATATACAAATCAAAATTGGTCTCGCAGTCCAAAAACAGTCCTCACAAAACACAATCCTTTATAACCTTCCTCGTTAGGTTTTCAATTCCTGTTATTGGTGGTTTTTCAATTGCTGCGACAAATCTTTCCCGATTGAGGTGCGTAGGTTGATCTTTCCTTCAAAAGCAACTTTTCTTTCCTTACTCGTACCTATCCATCAAAGATTTCATGATCCCTAACTTACTCAATCTCTAATAGTAGCTATGGAGATTTGTAAGATTGAAGATCTCACTGAAATTTCGCGATTTTTGGAGGTTTTTTGGGATTTCTCTCGGGAAATCTTTCCAAAATTTGGTTTTTTATGTTATTTTAAGGATCATCAATTCATATCGAGTCTTTCATAAGTTCACTGTGCTTAAATGTGCCTCCTTTAGACTAAAAAAAATGTGAAATTCAAGCCAAAATTTGTTGTTTTTTTTTTTTTTTAAGATTGCGACATATGATGTGTTTTAGGTTTTCTTGATTTCAGGTGATTTTAAGTTTCTATTGCATGGTAGTTGGAGAGATTTTGGGCTTTCAGTAATCAAACCAGAATGTTCAATCTGTGAGCAAATTCCTGCTGATCTACAAACCCTATAATGAATCTCTTGAATTGAGAGTTTGCATATACAAAAATCCAATAAGGAACAGAAAAGAAAGGTTTTTTGTGTATCAATTGATGATGGAGCCTCTTTGGAAGCTGACGTACCTGCTCGAACCGGCATCCCTCACCCTCATTGGGACAGCAATTATGGTCACATTTGTGTCCGCATCACGGGCCTTACAATATGGCAAGGAAATGGAGCGCAACCGTGACTTCTCTGAGGCGTCCATCACATTGGATCAATCGCAGGCACTGATGATCCCACTCGCAAGCTCTTGCAGCCTCCTGTTGATGTTTTACCTATTCTCCTCTGTGTCACACCTTGTCACCGCTTTCACTACCATTGCCTCAGGATTTGCTCTTTTCTTCTGCCTATCCCCTTATGTTGCATACGTTAAGTCCCAGCTGGGTTTGGTCGACCCATTTGTCTCTCGGTGTTGCTCTAAGTTGGTCACACGGACACAATGGCTCCTAATTGTACTTTGCGTTGGGACTGTTTGCACATGGCTTGTTTCGGGCCACTGGATCTTGAATAATATATTGGGGATCTCTATATGTATTGCATTTGTAAGCCATGTGAAGCTTCCCAATGTTAAGATATGCGCGCTGCTCCTGGTATGCTTGTTTGTGTATGATGTTTTCTGGGTGTTCTTCTCAGAGAGGATTTTTGGGGCAAATGTGATGGTGTCAGTGGCGACGCAGCAGGCATCAAATCCTGTCCACACAGTGGCCAACAGTTTGAGCCTTCCGGGATTGCAGTTGATAACGAAGAAGCTTGAGATGCCAGTGAAGCTCGTTTTCCCAAGAAACCTATTGGGCAGTGGTGTTTCTCAGAGTGGCAGCATGGAGTACATGATGCTTGGCCTTGGTGACATGGTATGATTCCTTTCTTTTACTTAGTGTTTTGTCAGGAGATCTATATTAGGAACACCCTCTAAATTATATATTAGGAACACCCTCTAAATTATATATTAGGAGTACATGATGCTTGGCCTTGGTGACATGGTATGATTCCTTTCTTTTACTTAGTGTTTTGTCAGGAGATCTATATTAGGAACACCCTCTAAATTATATATTCGTGCCTGTCTTTTGTGAAGGATGTTGGTTGTCAGATCAACACGCATCTTGCCCATTAGATCACAAAAAATTCTCTCAGAAGGTGGGCACATTATGGCTGGAAAATAATTTCATTCTATTAATTAAAATTCTTTTGCATTTGCTATTGGAAAGAACATGTCAGCAAGAGCCATGGACCAATAGGATTTTCATGCTGAAATTTGTACCAATAGCATTATGAATAATTATGTTTGTTTTCATGAGGCATCCACTCCGTATCTGTTTTCCTGTTTGGCGTAAATTCATAATTCTTCTTTTAGGATTTTTAATGTCATATCAATGTAAATGTACATGATAAGGATGTTGCTCCCCTGTTCAAACTTTTAGTGCATTTCTTTTATTTCATTATTTATTCCTGAATTATGAGTATTTGTGCTAATTGTTATTTCCTAAAACTCTTTCTCAAAAAACAGAAATACATTCTAGTAAGAAAAAGTGGACAAATTTATATCATAAAATAAATCTGCATGCATTTAACTTGCACACAAATCCATCTTATTTTTGCCGTTCCTTTTACATTAATCCATTTTGTGGGCACCAAAGGGTGATGTCAGTTTTTACAGAAGATCCACCACATTACATAACTTGGTTCCTATTGTCAAAGGGAATAACTTATCTGTTCCATTCTGCATGTTTAACCAAACTTTTGTGTATTTTGACTTGTTTTGTCAAGTCACTGAAAGTTCAAGATTTCAGTTCCAATCTGTAACCCCATATCATCAGTTATCATCCCTGTTTATTGTCATCCATCAACATAAAACTTGGGGGCAACATTGTAGATGTGGGAAGAAAACCAACTATCCTTGGGATATTATCAAATGTCAAATGGTTTCTAATATCTTTTTATTTCCTTCAATTTCTGATGAGGGAATGACTGGATATCGACTATCTTCTTGTGATTCTCAAACACTACATTTTTTTCTTTTGTATTTTAAAGAATTTGTAGGAACCCTACCAACAATATTTGTAGATAAAATTGTTGTACAATTCTGAAAAGAATAACAGACTATAAGAAAAAAAAAAGTCCAGAGCAGTAGATGAGCAGCCTACTGACTGAAATCCCGACAAAAAAGATATATGAATTTGCTATGCCGTGAACTCATAATTTGTCCTGAACAAAACCCACTGACTATGCCATTATCTCCAACACTAACTTTTCTTTCTTTTTTTAATTGATCATCATTTGTCCAAGATATCATCTTTATTTGTTGCATTCTATGCTCGGCATATAATTTCATGGTGAACAATAAACCACACCAGTATGAATCTAAGGAAACACAGATATATGAATTTCAGGAAGAAGGTCCCTCTTTTTAGCTTACAGGTATCTTTATATAAACGTGTCAACCTGAGATTTCTGTGTCTGCTTAACCTGGAAAAAGAGGTTATTTCACCCCCACTTTATAAATGGATGGAGTTGTGTTTCCAATTTGTTAGAACAGTGGTTTTAAGATTTCTACCGGCTACTATGGCTTGTACGTCCTTACGACAGTCTGCAAAAAAATCTTACGGTTAAAATTCTGCATGGACGTGTGGTGAACTCAAGAAATCAGGAGCTTATTATTTCCTAGTAAGATATACTCGGCATAAATTCCTTATGTCAGAATTGGTGATATGTATCACTGTATATTTTAAAGCTGTTGTCATTGAACCTGATTTCCTAGTAGGATATTCAACTTAAATTCTAACCGAAACAATTGATTCTGGGTTCAATGACTTCTTGTCATGTATGTGTTGCTCCAAAATCAATATACTAATTCACATTGTATAGCATAATTTTTGCCCCCCATTGGTGAAAATGAGTGGTGGTTTTGTAATAATTCTTAGATCATGTGTAGTTTTCATTGTCTGAAGAATGGAACATATTTGGTTATGCATTTGAAAGATTATATTTGAGCTACCTAACAACTCAAGATAAAGAGGCGTGAGAATGGTCATGTTTTTGTGTTTTCTACCCAGATGCTAGAAAATGGGTGTGCAAATTTCATTGTTACTTGTACTGGTAGTTTGAGCGAGTTTTAGTTAAATACCAATGCACACTGGAGATTGGATGTTTGGAAGTCACTCTCTAATTCATCATGTTTGGTTGAAAAATAATTCTATTGGATAACGATTGCAAAATTACATGGATAACAATTGGAGTCTGCACGACATTGACCATACCTACATGCATACCGGTCGATGAGTCATTTATCATTATGCATTCATGCAATGGTTCAAGGCATGCATATTATATTGAATGTTTGGAATGTCTATCACCCTCACATCCTTTTTTTTTTATGTTCATTAAGTTTTCAGTCATAATAACTTTTCCTCTTTTCATGTTGCAGGCAATACCTGGAATGCTTATAGCACTGGTGCTTTGCTTTGATTATCGGAAGAGTAAGGAACTTGGAATCCCATCAGATGCATCTTCCTACAGAGGGCAAAAATATGCATGGTATGCAATTTTTGGGTATGCCATTGGACTGATCACTGCATTAGCAGTGGGGATCTTGTCTCGTTCTCCTCAACCTGCCCTTCTTTATTTGGTAAAATTCCATCCACCCATGACATGATAATTTTTTTTTTTTAACTAAGTAGAGAACTTGAAGTTTTAAATTATTTGATATATGAAGCAAATTGTCTATCACTCCTTGATGAATAAACCTGTTCAGTTTTATATTCTTTTTCTTTTTGAGAAAGTGTTAGGTTTTATCCTAATTATTCATCATTAAAGTCTTTTCTGTAATCTATCATCAATTGAGTTTATTTTTTCTTAACAAGTGCATGCAACAATATTCAGGGGTAAGGGTGACGATTTCACCAGGAGTGCATATTATTATATCACATACATGCTTTTCTTCCTAGATATTTTCATCTCTCATGCTGAACTGAAAATACTCTAATGAAGATATGTCTGTTGCCCATTCTATGTGGCATGAGGCATATTCCCCCCACCCCCCTTTTTAATTGGTGCTTTTAAGGTGGCATAATATCAATCAGTATTCACAGTTATTCTTTGAATTGTTTCCTTCTTTCCGAGAAGAGAGATATAAGGCTGCTGGCTATTATTCATCGGACATATTATGTTGGGTGATGTCGCTATTCTGTCATTGAAACATTCAGTTGTGCACTCCAAACATTATTTTGATTACAGATAAATTTAACCACTTGAAAACCAAAGAGGGTTTCTTACTTACTTCTATGGAAAACGTCATAGGAAATAACTGCTCAATTCTGAAAATAAATCTTAGTTATAATTAGTCATTTCTTCGCACTTATAAATGCTGCACTTTCGCTAAAATAATTATCCCTGAGAGATAAAAAGTCAAATGTTTGGTCTCATTTAAATTCCTACTGAACTAATGAAACGTGTCAGTCTTTGTGGACTCATGAACTATATGTGGATAGAATTATAGTTTATTATGAACTTGTATTCACCAAAGTCATTCATGTTCATGACTTTAGCTGACCAGAATTTTGTTCCATAAGAATTTCTGATCAGGGAATTTTAAGGTGCTTGTGATACACCCACTTATTTTCATAATTTCACTAGGCATGGTTGACAGCAGTGCACTGGTTAGAGAGTAGATTTATGTATGTCACATGCATGTAGTGGAAATCATTCTTCATTCAAGGTGGAAACAATTTCAATTTATATTCATTACCATGCATTCTAAGTTCCACAAATGGATGGCCAAAAGAAAGATTGTTCCAATCAGTATTGCAGGTCATCAGGTGAGTTTGTCTTCTGGCCATCCTTATGTGCACTTTTCATTTCTCAGCTTACAAGTTTTCATTTATAAGTGGATGGTTATATTTTGAATTGATCATCAAGGTGGTTTCCATGTGGAAAGCCAAGCTCGTTTATTTTGAGCTGAACTCAAGGTGGTTCCCATCTGGAAAGCTGAGCAAGGTCAAACCCATCAGATTCACAGTTTGATACAGAGTAATTTGATAAGAAAGCTTCATCAAAGAGGCCAAAATATCTGACATAAAATGATATTTATTACTTTTTTCTCCTCTAATATTCATTGTTCTAGTCTATATCCTATTGTGTGATTCCACTTAATTCTGTCTGATGTGTTCTAAAAAAAAGTGGGTGACTCATGGCATTTCTCAGAATTCCTAGCTTATATCCCTATGATTTTGTGATTGCAGGTGCCATCAACTTTGGGTCCTGTAATCTTCCTCTCATGGCTCAGAAAGGATTTCATGGAGTTGTGGGAGGGACCCATGTCAAACCCAAATGAAAAAACTCGGCTAATGGAGGTCTGAAGCCGTGCTGCCATATCTGTAATCCATTTTATCCTGTAATTTTTACCTATTTATAATGCACAAGGCATATTTAGTTTTATTTACATCGGACTAGTTTCCCACTACTCGCAAGAGCGAATGGGTCACCCACACAACAGAGTCCCTTGTAACACAAGTTGTAGCCTCACTACGAAAAAAAATTCCAGACAAATGGAATTGTCCCACTACTTAGACTTTTTTCATGAGATATTGAATATTGAAATTCAGGTCTAAAGTTTCCAAATCTGAATGTATTTCTTCCATCATCGTTTTAAATTTTGGGATCGATTCTTTGATTTGGTGGGGGTTCAGGTTTTCCCCCTTCTTTACCAGTGTCTTATTTGAAAAAAACATGTGACAGTATATACTCTGTCTAATGAAGTACATGATAACATAAAATCTTGTCTATGGATTTCAACTGGTTTGATTTTTTTTAAAGTATACAATCGTTTAGAACCTTGTCTATAATTAATCATTTTGATTTTTTTAAAAGTATATATTTGTCAAATGAAATATATACTATTATAAAAAATAAAATACACACATTTTTATTTTTCTAAAAATATGAAAATTTTTAGTGGAGTATATAATATATTAGTGGAGTATACATTGCACTCTGATAATATTTATTCATTAGTGGTGCGTATAATGGAATATACACTTCATTATAGACGCTGCAAATAGGATTAAAAAGACTGGCTCATTTTCATCACAAGTGAATTAGATCACTCAGCCACGGGCACACTGGATGAATGTGCCCTCTCCCACCTAGGGGTGGCTATGGGCTGGGCTTGGGCCGGGCTTTTTTGGACGGCCTCTGCCTGGATTGAGGGGCTTCGGGCCAGGCCAGTCCAGAAGTCTAAAATAAGGCCCATAGGCCCGACCACGAACGGGCTAAGTCTGGGCCGGACCGAGCTTTGTGGCACGGACCATTTTTTTCATATTGTTTTTGTTTTTTTTTTGTTTAGTTAAATTAAAACATACAAGAAAGTAAATAAAAAAGTTTAACTTGAACGAGAAAAATTTTGAACAATAAAATTATTTGAATTGAATATTGATTTAATTTCATAATAATTGCACATTACAAGTTTAAAATGTTTGAACATTAATTGAATATCTATTATAAATTCATACAAAAATATTTGAATAGAACATTATAATGCTTGAATATTAGCTTATTGAGAACCTCACACATTGAGAATATCCCAATATAATCATCGGTGAAATACATTAAATTTCAAAAAATAGATGTTAGGGTGGGTTTAAAAAATATCCCTTAGAGAGGATTTCAAAAAAACCCTTAGGCCTATGGTTGGGCCGAGCCCGACCAATGAGTGGGCTTTCCCGGTCTGGTTGGGCCCTGGGCCGGGCCTCAGGCCAAGCTTTGGATTTTTTTCGAAGGCGTGGGTCGGCCCTATGGGAGGTCCGAGTTCGGGCCGGGCCGGACTTAGGCCCGGAAATATTTGGGCCGGGGCCGGACTCGCGGGCAGTTTGACCACCCCTACGCCCACCCCAACAAATAAATAAAGAAAAAAAACAGAAATCAGAGTTCAAAATTTAGATTTGACCCGGAGGACCATGGAACCCGTTACAACAGACTTCACTTCACCAAGAAAACACCAAGATCACGTACCAACAGAAAAAAAGAAAAAGAAAGACAAAACCAAGATCGGCCATGAAAAGGAGAAGAACCCCACTATTTCAACCCCACCAAGAAGACCAAGAACCCATCCTCGAACCACCACCACCACCCAAAACAACACGTCCATGGTCCAAGCTCCCCCTCCCCTTCGTCAAACACCTCCTCCGCCGCCTCCAAATCCCCGACTACATCCGCTTCAGCTCCGTCTGCCACGCATGGCACATCTCCAAGAAGCGCGCGCAGACCCTCCCCTCCCAGCAGCAACTCCCCTGGTTCCTCCTCCCCCGCCATGTCAACGAGCCTTCCCTCACCTTCTACAGCCTCTCCGAGTCCCGCTCCTACCGCTTCCCCGTCAACCCCATCTTCGGCAGCGAGTGCTTCTCAGCCGTCCGCGGTTGGCTCCTCTTCGAGCCAAACTTCTTGTTCTTGCCCGCCGTTCGCTCCTGTTTCATCCTCAACCCTCTCTGCCAAGTTTTCTACACTTTCCCCGACAACCCCCTTATGCCGGACACCTTAACCGCCGTCGCAATCATTGACTTGCCCTCCCCCAACAACCCCCAGAACTTCTGGATCTTCTTCTCCAGCGGAAGCTCCATCATCGCTTGGAACCCCGACGAGAACATCATGTTCAGGAAGGACTTTGAGGCCTATAAGGGATACGATGTGGAGATACTGGACATGACTGCCGAGGGAGATACGATATACTACATCAACGACGATTTGGACCTTATTAAATACGGTCCCTTCTCTTCTACAGAGCCGTTGATACTGAATTTCTCAGTCGACTTCCCGCCTCTGCCGTCTATGGATAACGAGCACTTCTTGATGGTGGCTCACGTCGGGGACGAGATGAAGATACTAATGGCGGTGGTGGAGTGCGAGACGGAGGAATTCAATGAGACGGTGACCGGGGTGGATGGTGTGGGGTTATACACCCCGCGAGACGGGGTGTGGGCGGAGGTGGAGGTAGCGGAGTTCGGGGACGACCAAGTCTTGTTTCTTCCGTATGGAGCGTCTGCGTTCTGCGTTACGGAGACGGGCGGTGGGAGGGGCGGGCGGGCGTACTTCGTCCCCGAAAGCACGCGGGCCGACGCCATATCGAGGGCTCAAGGTTTGGTGGAGTTGAAGTGGGTGGAGATCGACTTGGTGAGTGGTGGTGTCACTTACAAGGGAATTGGTAATGAAGAGCCAACCAAGAAGTCAAGGACCCAGAGCCGCCTCCTTTTCCCATTGCCGCCGCAACAAGTACCACCACGGCGGACAACGCGGCCGTGGTCCAAACTCCCCCTCCGCTTTGTCGAACACCTCCTCCGCCGCCTCCAGATCCCCGACTACATCCGCTTCAGCTCCGTCTGCCATGCATGGCACGTATCCAAAAAACGCGCGCAGACCGCGCCAGCACAGCAGCTCCCCTGGCTCCTCCTCCCCCGCTCGCCCCAAGAAACCATTGTCACCTACTACAGCCTCTCGGAGGACCGCACCTACCACTTCGATGACCCCTACATTTATGGCTATGACTGCATCGCATCCATCAAGGGGTGGCTACTCTTCGAGGGGGCCGTCTTACGCAGCCGCCGATTTATTCTCAACCCGCTCTCCGAGGAAGCGCACACCCTTTCCTTCACCGGATTTGAGCTGTCCAAAGTCCAGGCCGTAGCGATCATGGTGCCGTCCTCCACTGCTGATGGGGGGACCAAGATCTTGATCGCCACGGGCAACATCATCCTTGTTTGGGATCTCGTTAGTTCGGTCCGATCCAATGAGCAGTTGAATTTCAGTGTACTAGATATGGTGGCGGTGATGGACAACGTGTACATTGTGAAGAAAAACTTGGAGCTCGTGAGGTACGATCCGCGAACGAATGAGGTAACGGATGTAGTAGCGTTGCTGGATGTGGCCCGGGGGGAGCTGCCCTGGCCATCGAAGGAGAATGACCACTACTTGGTGTTCGCGGGGGAAGGGGAGGATGCGGATATACTGATGGTGGTGGTGTTCTACAAAATTGGGGTGGATGATAAAACCGAGGCAGTGGACCGGTTGGAGATGTATGTGCCGTGCGATGGGGTGTGGGTGAGGATGCCACCGGAGGTGTTTGGGGACCTGGTTCTGTTTCTCGGGTCAGGGGGGTCTTCGGTTCGAGTCACGGGTGCCGAAGCGGGTGGGAGAGGCAGAATGGCATACTTGGTGCCGCACCGAGAGAGACTGGAGAGCTTGAAAGAGTTGGGTGGGAGCTTCAGGTGGGTGGAGTTCGACCTGGAAAGTGGGGAGGTCAATTTCAGATGATTTTTTTTTTTTTGGTGAATTCATGATTTTATATGAACAAGTCGGGTGCTTTGGTGAAAATTTGATTTTATTTTTGGAGCGCATTATTCTTTTTGAAATGTAATCTAGATTTGCAGAAAGAAGGGCGTGACACTTTTCAGAGATTATGATCTATTTGGAATTTAGGTTTCTGATGTTTTTAGTCACCTTTGTTTCATTCTAAACTTCACTTCTGCAGGTAAAGAAGATAACCATAGCCAGTACCACAGATGTATTTTATTAGCATCAAATGTTCACATAACAACCTAATTAAAAGGTTATCTGATTTAATTAGTTTTATTAAATAAAAAAGAGACAAAATATCTGAAAATGTCAAGCACTTCTTTCTGCAAATCTGGATTACATTTCAAAGCTGAACATTACAATTTATGTGCTTAAAGGTAAGAGCAAATTGTAACACAAGGCTGCAGAACCACAGAAATTTAACTTGTTCATAAAATCATGAATTCACCCCCCCTAAAATAACCCTCCTCTGCAATCAACCACAATCATTTGTAAGTGATCACTCCACTTTCCAGGTCGAACACCACACACTTCAGGTCCTGTCCCACCTCGTTCGACAGGCTCTTCAATCTCTCTTGCTCCAGCACCATGTATGCCATTCTGGCTCTCACACCCGCTTCCGCAGCTGTGATGCTGATCGAAGATCCTCCGAACCCAAGAAACAGAACTAGGTCCCCGAGCACATCTGGTGGCATCCTCACCCACACCCCATCCAACGGTACATACAGCTCCAACCGGTCCACTGCCACTGGCTTACCATCACAAACAATAGAGTAGAACACCACTACCATAAGTATATCCAAACCCTCCAAGCAGGCTTGAGTGAATACCAGGAAGTGGTCAGTCTCCTTGGATGGCCAGGGTAGCTCGCCCTGGGGCACATCCAGCACCAAATCCGTTGTGACATTTGTTCGCGGATCAAACTCCACAAGGTCCAAGTTTTTCTTCACAATGTATACATTGTTTGTGGTCGCCACCATGTCCAGTGCGTCGAAATTCAATTGCACCTTGGATTGGACCGAACTGACGAGATCATAAACAAAGATGACTTTGCCAGTGGCGATGAAGATCCGGATGCCCTCGTCAGCAGGGGAGGACGGTACCATGATCGCTGCGGCATTGACTTTGGGAAGCACAAATCCAGTGACTGGGAAATTGGGGAGGTCGTGCTGTTTTCCAGAGATTGGGTTGAGAAGGAAGCGGCGAAGGCAGCTGTGGACGATGGTGATCTCCTCGAAGAGGAGCCACCCCTTCATGGAGGCGACACATTTATATCCAGAGATGTAGGAAACGCTAAAGCGATAGTTGCGTTCATCAGAGAGGCTGTAGTAGGTGATGATGGGCTCATGGATCTCACGGGGGAGGAGGATCAAGGGAAAGTGTGGTGCTGGTGGGGTTTGCGCGCGTTTCTTGGAGATATGCCATGCGTGGCAGACGGAGCTGAATCGGATGTAGTCGGGGATTTGGAGGCGACAGAGGAGTTGTTTAACGAAGGGGAGGGGGAGCTTGGACCATGGCCGTGTTGTGGGTGGTGGTGGTGGTGGTTGTTCTCGTGGTTCTGCGAAGAGGCGGCGATGAATTCTTGGCTTTTCTGGTTCTTGTGGTGACGGGAAGAGTGGGCTAAAAAAAAAGAGTGGGCGACCTTGAATTCTTGGCATCTTGGCTGATTTTATGTTTTTCTTCTCCTTGTAAGTGACACCGCAGGTGACCAAGTCGATCTCCACCCACATCAACTCCTCCACACCTTGAGCCCTCGATATGCTGTCCGCTCTCTCCTGGTCCGGCACGAGATACACCCGACTTCCCCTCCCACCGGACTCCGCAGCCGTGACGCAGAACGAAGACGCTCGGTACGAAAGAAACAAGACCTGGTCCCCGAACTCCGCCACCTCCACCCTCGCCCACCCCCCACCCAACTGTGCGTACAACTCCACCCACTTCACCCCCTTGGCCGTTTCAGAATCCAAGCTGTGGTCGACCTTCTCAATCGAAACCTCCAATTCATAGACCACCACCGCCATTAGTATCTTCATCTCCTCTCCTACGCGAGCCACCATCAAGAAGTGGTTGTTATCCGGAGATGGCTGGGGCAGGGAATCGTCGGGAGAATTCAGTATCAATGAATTTGTAGAACTCGAGCTGTGATGATATTCAAAAAGGTCCAAATTGTCCGAGATGTAGTAGAATATATCTCCCTCGGCCGTCATGTCCAGTATGCCTACCCAGTACTCGATAGAGAGGTCAATCTCCTTAGTGAAAATGAGCTTCTCGACGGGGTTCCAAAAGAAGATGGACCCCCAACCGAAGAAGAAGATCCAGAAGACCGGGCGGTGGTCGGGAGAGGGCGAGACAAAGATCGCGGTGGCGCTTTTGATCTGCGGGTGAAGGGAACTGTTAGGGAGCTCGTGCAAGATGTCGAGGAGGGGGTTGACGATGAACCGGGAGGGTATGGCGGGGGAGGAGGAGCCAGGGGAGTCGCTGGGACTTGTTTGGTTCGAAGAGGAGCCAGCCGACTTGTTTGGCTCGAAGAGGAGCCAGCCGCGGACGGCTGAGACGCACTGGCTGCCGACGATGTGGGGGATGGGTATGTGGTATAAGCAGTCCTCGGAGAGGCTGTAGAAGGTGACGGAAGGCTCGTCGATATGGCGGGGGAGGAGGAGCCAGGGGAGTCGCTGGGACGGGAGGGTCTGCGCGCGTTTCTTGTAGACGTGCCATGCGTTGCAGACGGAGCTGAAGCGGATGTAGTCGGGGATTTGGAGGCGGCGGAGGAGGTGTTTGACGAAGGGGAGGGGAAGCTTGGACCACGGACGTGGTGTTGTGGGTGGTGGTGGTGGTGGATTTGGTGGTTCTGGAGGTGGGTCGAGGAGGAGGAGAAGTCCTGGGCGTTCTCTGTTTTCTAACTTCTTGAAACACATGGTTTTACTTCTTTTTTTCTCTTTTTTTTTTTTTTTTGTCTTTTTTTGGGTGACACGGGAATGCAGTATATATAGAGAGAGATTTTTAGCTAATTAATTTGAGAATCTGTGATTGTTGTTAAACAACTTAAATTTTAAATTTTTATTTATTGAAGGGCTTTTATATAATTACGACGGGCCTGTTAGTGATTCTATAGGTTGAGCGGGACATTTCTGCAAAAAAAAAAAAAAATGATTATTCGCGAGTCAGAGAAAAGGAAGTCTAGCGGGTGACCCAGAGACGACGACCGATCTTAGTTGGTGGTGATGAATTTGACTTCTCGCATTTCTGGGATTTTGACTGGTATGCGGGCGCGCCTACATTGTAGTGTTGTGGTTGTGGGTGGGTGACTGTGCATGGCGAAGTTTCAGTTTGCCGTGGTGCACCGAAGATGTTTGTTATATTGTGTGTGAAGGGGTTGGATTGAGTGTGTGAGATGTGATGATGTTGAAGCAGGAACGGTACGGATGCAACGGTGAAGGGGATGAGGGGGTTGCATGCAATGGAGGGTGTTAAAAGTAATTATTATGATATTGACTCTTTAACAGAGGGGAATTCAATGGATTTTGTTTTATTAGACTTTTTTTTTTTTTTGGTTATTTGGCGTCCGATTTCTTCTTCTTATTTGGCTCCTTTTGGCGGATCGTTGGTATCATATGAAGTAGCCCCCCATTATGAGGTGTGATATTAGATTATTCACTTCTGGTATCTATATTTGGATAGACAAAAATTTAGATTGAATAAGGAATTTTTTGTTTGGTTGTCTTTTTTATTATTCTTATTTAGAAACGTAAAAATGATTTTTTTTTTTTTTTATTCATCTTGGATAAAGTGATGATAAATGGTTGATAAGGGGTAAATAAGAGTTTATGATTTTTTAAATAACAATTATATTCCCTGAAAATAGTGTGAGAGATATATGATTGATTTGATAGATGTGACAGTTTTTGGAATCTGTGTGAGTCTGCAAGGTGAGATAAATTTTTTAAAATGACATAGAAGAATTTTTTTATCCATTGACATAGATAAGCCTTGATAAACAATTCCATCATTTTCTTAGAATAGTTATCAGGGCTTATTATAGCTTATCCAGATATAACTATTAAGATTTATTCTATTAAAACAAATAAACTTTTTTTAGTTATTTTTATCTATGCTTCGTTATTTTTATCTTATGTTCTATGTCATACAGGAGAAGAGAATGACGAGACATCTCTGGGTTTGCAAATATGTGATACCAGAGGAATGCAGTTGCACACTTGCACTAATGGTTATAGCAGATATTTAATGACGAATTCATTCTGTTAAAAATATTATTATTTTGTTGTATTTTATGGTGTCCGGTAACTTTTTTCCCCATTAATTAGCATAATGAAATGATATCATGCCCCTGTGGCAGTGATGTCATGGTTGTGCATTACCACTTTTTTATGGTGTCCTTTGACAACTTTAATTGCTAAATTATTTTTCTCAACTTGTTCTGCTTTTGCGTTTCTGGATTCTTCGTTGTGACATTGCTTTTTCTAAGGTATGTTATACATTGTGGAGTCTGATGATATACGCAGAGAATTATTGGTACTATGCAGGGTCAGATAGGGGTCAAGCTTCACACAGAGCTCGCGGGGATCAAGCTGCCCAGTTAGCTCGCGGGGTCTGGGAGTAGTATCTCGAGATTTTTTTATCTTTTGTGTATTGACTTTTTTGTCCTTAATGAAATATCAGTATAAAAGGGTATCTCATATTTTTATTAGACTATATGGTTTTTATCTTCGGTGTGACCATTGTAAAAACTTTTCATTGATAGTGGGTTGATCTCTGGTGTGCTCGTGGACGTAGTCAAGATTTGTCAAACTACGTAAATTTTTTATGTCTTTGCTTTGATTTATTTGTTTATTTCTTTTGATTGATTGCATTCCAAGATCCGAAATCATAACAAGATATTGCTTGACATTCCTATAATTTTACCACTCTTATGGTTAATCTTTATTTTTATTTAAAAAAATCTATGAATTTGATGAATGTTGTCCTCGTAAGCATGTCACACATTTTTTTTTATTTTTCGCGTGTGATTGAAGGTATGTTCAACCCGATGGTTCTAATGATACGAACAAAAGTTTGTTCAACCAGTGATTTCGTGGAGCATCTAATTGCTGTCAAATATTAATTGACAAATCAAAACGAGTTACCAAACCTGGCCTTCACCATTTTTTTTTTTAAAAAAATTATTCTTGTGATTGAAGCTCATCCCACATTAAGGCATCATGCAGGTATCTTTAACTACTATTTTTTGGTTCATATGACTGGAACGCAATGCCCGGGTCTTCTCCAGAACTCACAATCACAAGCAGCTTGTTCTTTCCTGGATTATAGAGTCAATCAAGACTAGATTCAAATCCATCAGCCTTCAGTCAGTTACCACTCCTGATATTCAACAAATTGTTGGTTTTTTGGTGTTTCAATCACGGAAGCTTGTTTCTATTTCGGAGGTTTGTTGGGTCCCTCCTCACATCAATTGGGTGAAAATCAACACTGATGGGTCACTAACGGAGGACTGAGGAGGATATGGTGCGCTTCTTCACAATGACAAATCGGAATTTCTTTTGGGCCTCGCTGGACGGAATGATCTCCCCTCCATTAATCTACTGGAACTCAAGGCCATTGAAGAAGGTTTGTGGTTGGCCATCAATGCTGCACACAAACATCTATGAATCGAGTTAGACTCAACTACTGCGCTTGCTTGGCTGAAAGGCAAAGGTTCTCTCATACCTTGAGTGCCATCCGTAGTTTGTGACACATCCACAATGTTAAAAAACGAGGCTAATCTCTTGTACATCTATTTTGACATGGTCTTTGTTTGTAAACATTAGAAGTCTCTTAAATTGAAGGGATGCAAACTACGGATGGCATTTTGTATAGTTCCACTTTTATACAGCAATACAAACTTTGATTAACCAAAAAAAAAAAAAAAACACACACACGACTGAACATTCTTAATTTGGATGACCATGATTGAAAGTATGATGGGTTTCTGTGCAGGTCAAGACCTAGAAGTGTGTCAAAGATGTTTCTGATTGCCAATAATTGAGAATTAAACAAGTATTGAATATGTAAGTCATCCAGACTCAGGTTGGGTTCAAACCTGCTCAAACTGTTATTATTGGCGAATGTTGTGAGCATAGGCTTCCGGCAGGAGAGACGCCAAAACTGCTGGACCATCGACTGTTAGGCTCAATATATCGCAAAGAACCAAACTTTGATTGGGTTGTCGCCTTGTGGAAGAGGGAACCCCAGGTTTTAATTTGCTGAGATGAAGAGGGAGGACTAAATAACGCAGTGAAAAACTAAAGCAAAGATCCAACAAGCGTTGAGATCCTTCAACAAACCACAATTCTCAAAGAGAATAATAAAACTCAAAAATATGCAAAATTTGTTTTAACTAACTCTAGAGGATCTTAGAAGATCTTCGGATTTGATTTCAGTCAAATCCGGATTATTATGAAGGAGATATGCAGAATCTAAAATATTACTAAAAATTTTTCGACCATTTTGAGGGCCGAAAAATGGGAAAAATGGAAAAATAAGCGCGTGTTGTGGCGTAGCTACAACTTTTGTAGATCTCCTCGATATCTACCTCCAGTAAAAATTTCAAGCGATTCCGAGTTCGGGGCGCCATATTTCTACTAGCCGGTTTTTCTGTAAATATTTGAAAATCTCAAATGGACCCTTTCGGGTTCATCGCTCTTGGAACGCGTCCGCCACCCGTTCTGCATTAAGAACAGAGACCACCTTCCTCTGTTTTCAAGATTGAGGACCGACCATTCACCATTTCACTGGTTTTCCCTGTTTTGGTCACCGGGGTCGTCGTCCACGGCTTCACCGGCTTGTCTAACTGGTTTGTCCAGCTCACCGCCGTCCACCTCACCTTCTGCGCGGAGAGAAACGGGTGTCGTCATCGACGGCCGAATACCGCACGCTTTCGAGGGCCTTCAACATATTGTGCTCCCCATCGTCGGAGACGTTGTTGCCACCAGTGGAGAAGATGAAGAACACGGATGCATCGAAGTCGAGCCACCAGGCGGCGAAGGAGGAGGACGAGGAGGAGGGACGGGTAGTAGAGAGGATGTCGAACGGTGTCGTCTTCATCGACGGAGGCAGCGAACGAGGAGGACTCGGGGAAGAATAGCAAGGATTGGGCAGTGCGAATATGGGTGGGTTAATGATAAGGAAGAGAAACATTAGTACTTGTCTGATGGAATTGTCCATAGACAATACGTGTCTATTAAAATGCATTAATAAGATTTTATAAATAATTTTTTAATTAATTAAAAAAATTTAACTTTTTTATGAACACATATTATTCATCAAAACATGAATTGATGGGATTCCCATCAGCACGTACTAATATAAAAAATTTCCTTATAAACATTACAAGAAACAATTCCAATAATCCTTAACAAAAACCTGGACATCCAGAGAAAGACTCAGTCGCCCACGAGCTTGGGCCCTTGAACATAACACCAAAGATTAGTCGATGGGTTTTTCACAATCCATGTTATTGATGGATTGTTTTCTTATATTTCTTTGTTTTGGGCATTCACTTTCTTAATACAATTGATGTCGAATGCCTATCATCTTTTCAACAAAAAAAAAAACCACCACCAAGATTAGTCAAATTTCGTGTATAGCTCATCAGCATCAGCTTTATCGCAACCAACGTGTAAAACTCTAATCATTTCTCCTAATAATAATTAGAATACATCTAAAAACATTTTAATTATCTCAACATCTTTGAGAGAGAGAGAACAAAACTACTAATCACTTGTCCATTGAAATCCATTTGCAATTGCTTTTGCAGCTACCAACATAAAAGAGAACAGAGAGTTCAAATCAGATGCATTTTAACATCAGATTTCGCACCCGCCAGGACCACCAAAGTAGAAAGAATTTAACCACGGATTGTCGTCTCCCCACGGGCCCTCAACAACTCGATAACAATCATTCTTGTCTGAAGAATCCATCACGTTGTAGATGTTAGGAGCAGCCCAGGCTTTGCTCTCGTCGACCACACAAGTCAGCCGTTGAAAGGCTGCCCTCTGGTAGCCTTCTTCGGGGAACTGCCCGCTTCCCATTTGAGGCCCTGGGGCTGTCCTGGGGCTGAAAATCTCTCCACCCCATTGAGCACTCGAAGCAGCTTCATTTAGAGTTTTGAAGAGGGCCAATGGCCAGTATCCTATCACCTGGTCTTCGATGGTCAACCACCATCCTGTATTGTTTACATCCTGTTGAGATTATGTGAGATGGATCAAATCCAATGTACTGAAATGAATGACCACAAATCAATATGAAACTTGGATATGGTATATTACAAGCATTCGAGTAACATAATTAAGCATCACTACATAGGATTCATATTGTTATGTTTTGAAAAAAAGACTAGTGACTTTTCACTTTTCTGTAAACACACATTTGTTAGTTTTCTGAAAAGTTATTTTTTTAATAACTTAAGGATTCATTTTTTGCTAATTCTAAGATCACCGGGATGTTTGAAAACGAGTTCGGAGTATGCACAATTAATGCAAAAGTACAATTTTCAAAACCTGTTTCTAAACAGTGCCTTAGACTACAATATATATTCAGATGGGACAAAGCATTGACTTAGATGTTCTCGGAGAGTTTAAAAGGAGGGGAGAAACACAATCTTGGTTTACCTTCAAAATCTGAAAGAGAAGGTCAAATTGATCCCCGTCGTATATGGATATACGAGACGGATGACTGCCCGCACCAATAGATCGGCTAATTTGGACGAAACCGGAACATTGAAAGTTGTAACAACCTGTCCTAGCACCATCAACCTGGTATACATAGTAAACATGTATTGCTGAACCTTAATCTGATGGTAACAAAAATTTATGGAGTAGTAACAAAGACAGGCAAATGTTTAAGTCATTGAAAAGCTTACCATCCAATATATAAATACACGAGGTACAAGATTGCCAAATAATTGTGGGCTCACCTGAGTCAACAAAAGAAATAACTCAAGCAAATGAGAATTACAGGTCAAGGGAATGAATTTCTAAAAGAGTGCTGATAACTTGAAAAAGAAATTTGTAGACATTAAAGATTTGAGTTTTGAGGCGTGAAGAATTGCTTTCCTAAAAGTATATACTTTATTTCATATAACATTATATACTTCAATGGTCGAGTGTATATTTTAATTTTTTTAACGAAAAAACAGTGCTGATTGTGAATGAAGCTGCACAAAGAGCTGGACATATTATTTTCCTTTTTGTAAACCAATTATGATTTTAATGAAGAGTCTTGAAAGTAGTATTACTAAGATTACATAACAACAACATTATATAACAAGTGCCAACCTAAGATTTATTACTTACCATCCAACCAGCCTGTATAATGTCTTCGTGATCATAGAGCCCATTTGCGAGGGAAACAGAAGAAGCAGTAAATTGATTTCTCATGGCAGTAGGAGCATTTGTACTTATCCTTGCCTGAACTCCATAATAAGTACTGGGCAACAGCTCAAGCATGGCCACCTATAGATTTTACGTATAGAAAATTATAACCTTTGCATACCGAATGTTTTGAATTTTTTTGAAACATATACTGTCTAGTGAAGTACACACTTTCACAAAAAAATACATGCTAAGAATGAATTGGATGTACACACACACACACACACACACACGTATTATATGATGATTTCATATATTGCATCAGGTGAAATAGTGTTTGCAGGAATGACAGCATAAATGCTTTTAAGTGTAACAGCACCAAATTATACACTAGATCTTTGGAAGCCTAAAAGAAGGCTGGTAGAGTGAACTCACATGGTAGATGTAACCATCACTGGAATTGAATCTCTTTCTACTTGGGAGTGACCTAGCCCAAAACAGGTCCTCTTTTGAAGTTCTCCTGATGAGAACAGTCCCCACAGGACAACTTTCATTCCCATTTAGCCCAACGCGCAAGTGTGAATTTTTTGGCGAGACATTGCTTTTCCTTTCTTTGAACTGAGGGTTCATCTACATAGAAAATTGGACAGGAAACAACAACAAACTGTTTGACCATATGATATCAGGAATCTGAATATACAACCTCAATTGGCTACAAATGAACATCTAATTTATTTACAGTAAGGAAGGACCCCTACAATACTAGGTTAAAAAGGTATCAACTGATTAAAAAAGAACAGAGGAGATGATTACATACCTGAATTTTGTGATTTGCAAGAAGCGGATTATCTAAAGCCGGTTGTTTGTTTATATCAATACAGTCAAAGAGGTCTCCATATTGTCCCTGCAAAACATGGTGGCCCTTTATTACATCTTTCCCAATGTAATTCTCACACAAAGACATTGTCATTTTTAACCCCTAACTGACAATGAAGGAAGGGAAAAATAAATGACATCGTCAATGCTATGCCAATGTTTATCAACAAAGCATTTAAAATCAACAAAGTATGGTGCATGTATACAATGTAAATCATATTACAATGTGTATTTATCTGATATACAATGCATACCAGATTACTTCTTAGTTACAATCTTGCCAGAAAAGATTCATGTAGATTAGTCATCAGAGTTAAGTCTGAAATAAAAATATATATAATAAAAAATATAGATAAATTTTAAATTAAACACCATTAAATTGATGGATATATCACAATGTCAATTAAAGATTACCCATGATTGCATCTCTCAACCCAAGAATGATGAAGTAAACATGTTGGTTGCCACCGAGTGACACTAGCTTTCCAGTATGTAAAAAAGAAGAGTGTTATTACACGTAGTCCACACATATACCTCCATAATCATCCAACGAGTTTGTACCTCCTTAGATGAGGTATATACCTTGTTAAATTTTGAATTAGATTTGTTAAACAATGGTCATTTCAATTTGTTATGGAGACGGGCTACATATTTTATATCAAAATATATATCTTGTTAAATGAGGTTTACTGGTTTTAAAAAATCAAAACATTTGCAGATTGTTTGTGTGATTGTCCTTAATATAATTCAAAAAAGTAACATTAAAAAAGAAGCAGGAGAACCATGACATGATCACTGAAGCCAGTGATTACCAAACTACCTGAATCGTCTTGATTGGAGGCTTGTTTAGAAGCTTAAGTTGCCTCTCCAACTCCAAATCTTCTTCTTCTTCTAAAGACAGACCATGGCAACAAGCGACGCTAAAGGCCCAAAAAACCAGAATCAGAACCTTCCGATCCATGACAAACACACCGAAAAAAATAAAACAATGAAAATCAAATGGTTATTGTGGCCTTACTGACACTGTCACACACAATATATATGAGAGACTCGTCAACTAAGAAGGTTCCTTTTATGGAATGTGTACCCAAATTTTGAAAATGCATATATATAGTAAAAAATTTGCTGGGAATTCATTTGTTTGTTTCTTGGGATTTAATGGCACAATATACAAGTTACCAAGCAAATGAAATCCAGGATTAATTAGTCAAGGAGTATTAACTCCTAATTATTTACAGACAAGGAAACCATATTTTTATGAGGTTTTTGGATACTAAGGTCTGGTTTGGCATTTTTTATATATATATATATATTTTTTTGTGGGTAAATTTTTTTTTTCTTGATCAAATCTTCCCCTATCAGCAGGCGGCAAGACTCGAACCCAAATCCCCTCACTAAAGAGGGGTTACCACTCCCATCCTACCAAAAGGAGGTTCCGTACTAGTTTGACATTGAGATAAAGGGTTGGGATAAGAAAATAATTGGATTAAATCACATGTTATCACATATTATCCCATATATCCCATATAACATAGGAAAAAAGAGGATAAAACATGAACAATTGTCCGTGTTTTGAAAGAAAAAGTGGAGATATGTTGTTCTAGGTAAATATGGAATAAACTTTATCTTTATTTTTAACCTCATTTGTAAAATATGGATAATATTTATGACTGCCCTTTCTAAAAAACAAAAACAAAAAACTTCGTAAAATCAAAACCAACAATATTAATGCTCTTTTAATAGAAATGATAGACTTGATATTATTAATTTAATTTTAAAGTTATCTCATATTTTACATCATGTGATCCAAATATAAAATTAAGGATAAGAACATAAAAAATATGGGGATAACAAAATGCATTATCAATTATAAATATGAATAAAAATAATGATCTTTTTATTCTCATAAATTATGCTAACTTATTCAAAATATTTATTCATTTATCAAATTAAGTCAAAAAAGACATATGATTAACCGTTTGGATGGATTTATTTCCCGAAAAAACCAGGTGTAACCTCCGTCAAAGAGAATGGAATGAGGGGTACTGTCGGTACTACCGCGCACTAAAATTCTTAAGACTGACTCGGATTCCTCTCTCATTTATTTCTTTTCTAAACTTCACATAGCATTTGAGAAAGTGTATATTTCCATACTAAATTATTTAGATTCCTCTTTCAATTATTTTCTATGTTTTAGATGGAATTTTTTTTTTTAAAATGGTAAGAGGGAAATTTGTATTTCTTTAACTAAATAAATGTACAAAATCGACAAGGTCTTGATCTAAGGTTGGAAATTTGGGAGACTCACAGAAGAATGGTAGACCAGGCCACTGTGCATCCTATTAGACCGGGGCATTAGTGCATCTACTTCAGGGAACTGGACCGAGGCTGCCACAACTACAGGCTTGGCTGGCTCGAATGAGAGCAATGGACAACAAGAAGACCATATTAAATACTGTAAAGTGACGCGGGCACCGGTGCAGGCCCCAGAAGCTCTAACACGCCATGCTGGGTACTCAGACAGTTGTTTTATCTGAAAAGGCTCCAGGATTGTCATATTTGACACACGTTAATCCCGGTTTGGGATACGTTGCAGTAATGTAGTCACCAGGCGCGACACTGTTTAGGAAGACATTGTAATTTTATAAATCATTTTGATAGTCCATTCACACTAAAGTTGTGAAGGAAACCTTTACCAACAAAAAAAAAACAAAAAAAAAAAATGTGCTCCCCTGGAGGGCCTATTCATAGAAAAAGAAAAAACATTCGTGCAACCAGTTTTTACATAATATATATTTATTCATAAAAAAATTAAATTTGAAATAGTATTCAAGTGAATTGATTGCATTTCTTTAGACCAGTGTGCACTGTAACAGAGAGCATATTATTTTAGGATTGTAGAAATGATTGTGTATATGGATTAACAATTTATTTATTTATTATTTTTTTTGATGTTTGCTTGGGGATGTCAATGGATCTTGAACCAAATCGGATATCTGTTACCGTATCCAGATTTTAGTCAGATACAGGCAAGGGTGGCGCTACCTCGTGGGTAAAAACACAGCGTTGGTAAAAAAAAAGACTCAATGTCACCCAAAAAAAAAAAAAGACTCAATGTTTGACCCCACCAAATAAATAAAAAAAAACACAACGTTGGTAAAAAAAAAATCTCAATGTCCAACCCAATGTTTATAAATCAAATATTAGCCCCACTAAAAACAAAATTGTGGACCCCAAAAAATGTTACGTACAGCCCTATGTTTAATCTCAATTTCAGCCTACATGCATGCTTTTAAAATTTTTTAAAAATAATATATCTCATCTAATAAAATACTTACTATTATAAAAAATAAAGCATATACTCCAATGAATTACATTAATACATTAATAAAAAAATATAAAAAATTTACATCGAAGCATATACTTCTTTAATGTGAGTATATGTTCTATTAATTTTCTTTCGACGCATATGAGACTGGAATTAGAGCTGAAAAAAAAATGTGTGTAACACTAAAAAAAAAAATCATAGGACTGGTTTACCAGGACCCTTATCTTCCATCAAAGTCGAAGGACGGGAAAATCACTTATGGACAGACGGACGAACGCATCGATGGTCACGTTGCTGATGTCATCTTCCTACTTTGCTTCATGTATTTAATCATGAATTTGATTTTGAT
This sequence comes from Acorus gramineus, assembly GCA_030737835.1. Taxonomy (NCBI): domain Eukaryota; kingdom Viridiplantae; phylum Streptophyta; class Magnoliopsida; order Acorales; family Acoraceae; genus Acorus; species Acorus gramineus. The sequence continues at coordinate 12,642,374 of CM060857.1, forward strand.
TTTTTTTTTCCTTCACTGTTTTTATATGTTAATTTGAATATCTCCCATCACTGCATAATCGCGTATAAATAGTGAACAAAATCCATCAACATTGCACCCTTCTTTCATTCACCAGTTTGTGTATCCGAAGCCCCTTTTTATGTATTTATGTTTATAAAAACTTTATTTAATTTACAAATTGTGCCATTTGTTCAATGGATAAATTTTATTTAATAGACATATTCAATAATTAAGATAATGAAATTATCATACAACAATTTCAAAATATAAAATATAGCCGAGGACAATTATTTTTATATATTGAAAATCTTTGATGGTTTATTTTTTATTAGGTAAGTCTATTAGAAAAAAAGAAGATGTTTATGTTTTGATAAATATATGATAAGAGTAGATGTTTTGAAAATTTTGATGTATAGCTTATCAGCATTAGCTTTATCGCAACCAACATCCCATTCAGAACTCTAATAATTTCTCCTATAATCATTAGAATACATTAGCCTTCCTCACGCATGATGTACGTGTAAATAAAAACTAATATTTTTAAAAATATGCTCACAACCAATACTCTCAATTTTTTAATATACTATGTTATAAATACATAAATGATAAAAGAAAAAAATTTAAGAATAATTAAATAAAACATTTGTAAAATTTATTATAAAATCATACATAGAGGAGATATGTTACAATAGAAAATGACTTTCTTACATATATACTCCTCAACTAATCTTATATTGTAAAAATATCCTATTTGAAACTCTGAAACCAACAATATCACTTGAATATATAGATAAAAAATGACATTTATGTACAATTTAAACTCTTTTGAATTATATTATTGAAAATAACAAATCAATAAAGATATTTTGTTGAATGTGATTTTTTAAGAATATATATGCAAAAAAAAAAAAATCTATTAAACATTGGTGAATATTCATGATATTATCCAATTTTTATTAAAAAAATAAAGAATTAAATTATTCCTAAAATTCTTTAAAAATTCATAACTTTTGAGGTCTTATTCCGATTGGAATGAACTAATCACTTGTCCATTCAAATCCAATTGCAATTGCTTTTGCAGCTACCAACATAAAACAGAACAGATTTTGATGGAGATTTAAATGGCTGTTCATGTAGCTCAAGCTGAGGCTCGTTTACCTGCCTCTACATCAGGTAAATTTGGTTAATTTATTTAATTTAATGTACTGTATCAGAGACAGAGTTCAAATTACATGCATTTTAACATCAGATTTTGCACCCGCCAGGACCACCAAAGAAGAAAGAATTTAACCACGGATTGTCGACCCCCCACGGGCCCTCAACAACCCGATAACAATCATTCTCGTCTGAAGAATCCATCACGTTGTAGATGTTAGGAGCAGCCCAGGCTTTGCTCTCGTCGACCACACAAGTCAGCCGTTGAAAGGCCGCCTTCCGGTAGCCTTCTTCCGGGAACTGCCCGCTTCCCATTTGAGGCCCTGGGTCTGTCCTGGGGCTGAAAACCTCTCCACCCCATTGAGCACTCGAAGCAGCTTCATTTAGAGTTTTGAAGAGGGCCAATGGCCAGTATCCTATCACCTGGTCTTCGATGGTCAACCACCATCCTGTATTGTTTACATCCTGTTGAGATTTTGATGGGACAAAGCATTGAATTACATGTTCTCGGAGAGTTTATAAAAAGGAGGGGAGAAACACAATCTTGGTTTACCTTATGAATCTGAAAGAGAAGGTCAAATTGATCCCCGCCGTATATGCATACAGGTTGCGTATGACTGCCCGGAGCAATAGATCGGCTAATTTGGACGAAACCAGAACATTGAAAGTTGTAACAACCTGTCCTACCACCATCAACCTGGTATACATAGTAAACATGTATTGCTGAAACCTTAATCTGATGGTAACAAAAATTTATGGAGTAGTAACAAAGACAGGCAAATGTTTCAGTCATTGAAAAGCTTACCATCCAATGTATAAATACACGAGGTACAAGATTGCCAAATAATGGTGTGCTAACCTGAGTCAACAAAAGAAATAACTCAAGCAAATGAGAATTACAGGTCAATGGAATGAATTTCTAAAAGAGCACTGATAACTTGAAAAAGAAATTTGTAGACCGAAAAAATCTGAGTTTTGAGACGCGAAGAATCGCTTTCCTTAAAGTTTTATACACTTCATTTCATATAACATTATATATTTCAATGGTCGAGTGTATATTTATTTTTTCAAAAAGAAAAAACCGGTGCTGATTATAAAAAAAAGCTGTACAAAGGGCTGGATATGTCATTTTTTTTTCTATAAATCAATTATGATTTTAAAGAGTCTTGAAAGTAGTATTATTAAGATTTCGTAACAACAACATTATACAACAAGTTGCAACCTAAGATTTATTACTTACCATCCAACCAGCCTGTATAATGTCTTCATGATCATAGAGCCCATTTGTGAGGGAAATAGAAGAAGCAGTAAACTGGTTTCTCATGGCTGTTGGAGCATTTGTACTTAAACTTCCCTGAACTCCATAATAAGTACTGGGCAACAGCTCAAGCATGGCCACCTACAGAATTAAAGTATAGAAAATTATAACGAAATTATTATACTTGGTCATTCACACAGTAACCTTTGCATACCGAATGTTTTGAATTTTTTTGGAAGCATATACTTGTCTAGTGAAGTATACGCTTTCACAAAAAAATACATGCTAAGAATGAATTGACTGTGTGTGTGTGTGTGTGTACACGTATTAGATGATGATTTCATATATGGCATCAAGTGAAATAGTGTTTGCAGGAATGACAGCATAAGTGCTTTAAGTGTAACAACACCAAATTATACACTAGATCTTTGGAAGCCTAAAAAGAGTGAGAGTGATCGAGAAGGCTGGTAAAGTGAACTCACATGGTAGATGTAATCATTACTGGAATTGAATCTTCTTCTACTTGGGAGTGACCTAGCCCACAACAGTTCCTCTTTTGAAGTTCTCCTGATGAGAACAGTCCCCATGGGACAACTTTCATTCCCGTTTAGCCCAATGCGCAAGTGTGAATTTTTTGGCGAGACATTGCTTTTCCTTTCTTTGAACTGAGGGTTCATCTGCATAGAAAAATTAGACAGGAAACAACACCACCATATAATATCAGGAATCTGAATATATAACCTCAATTGGCTACAAATGAACATCTAATCATTTACTAGGTTAAAAAGGTATCAACTGATTAAAAAAGAACAGAGGAGATGATTACATACCTGAATTTTGTGATTTGCAAGAAGCGGATTATCTAAAGCCGGTTGTTTGTTTATATCAATACAGTCAAAAAGGTCTCCATATTGTCCCTGCAAAACATGGTGGCCCTTTATTACATCTTTCCCAATGTAATTCTCACACAGACATTGTCATTTTTAACCCCTAACTGACAATGAAGGAAGGGATAAATAAATGTTTATCAACAAAGCATTTAAAATCAACAAAGTATGGTGCATGTATACAATGTATATCAGATTACAATGTATATATATCTGATATACAATGTATACCAGATTACTTCTCAATTACAATCTTGCCAGAAAAGATTCATGTAGATTAGTCATCAGAGTTAAGTCTGAAATACCAAAAAATATAATAAAAAATCATAGATAAATTATAAATTAAACACCATTAAATTGATGGATATATCACAATCTCAGTTAAAGATTACCCACATGCTCTCATGATTGCATCTCTCAACCCAAGAATGATGAAGTAAACATGTTGGCTGCCACCGAGTGACACTAGCTTTCCAGTATGTCAAAAAGAAGAGTGTCATTACACGTAGTCCACACATATACCTCCATAATCATCCAACGAGTATATACCTCTTTAGATGAGGTATGTTAAATTTTGAATTAGATTTGTTAAAAATTGGTCAATTCAATTTATTATAAAGACGCGCTACATATTTTAAATCAAAATATATATCTCGTTAAATGAGGTTTACTGGTTTTAAAAAATCAAAACATTTGCAGATTGTTTGTGTGATTGTCCTTAATATAATTCAAAAAAGTAACATTAAAAAAGAAGCAGGAGAACCATGAAATGATCATTGAAGCCAGTGATTCCCAAACTACCTGAATTGTCTTGATTGGAGGCTTGTTTAGAAGCTTAAGTTGCCTCTCCAACTCCAAATCTTCTTCTTCTTCTAAAGACAGGCCATGGCAACAAGTGACGCTAAAGGCCCAAAAAACCAGAACCAGAACCTTCCGATCCATGACAAACACACCGAAAAAAATAAAACAATGAAAATCAAATGGTTATTGTGGCCTTACTGACACTGTCACACACAATATATATGAGAGACTCGTCAACTAAGAAGGTTCCTTTTATGGAATGTGTACCCAAATTTTGAAAATGCATATATATAGTAAAAACATTTGGTGGGAATTCATTTGTTTGTTTCCAATAGTAGAAACAATCTTGGGTTTTAATGGTACAACATACAAGATACCAAGCAAATAAAATCCAGGATTAATTAGTCAAGGAGTATTAACTCCTAATTAATTAGTTACAGACAAGGAAACCATTTTTTCTGCGGGTTTTCCGAAAAAACCAGGTGTAACCTTTGTGAAAGAGAATGGAATGAGGGGTACTTTCGGTACTACCGCGCACTAAAATTCTAAGATAGACTCGGATTCCTCTCCCATTTACTTCTTTTCTGAACTTCACCTAGCATTTTAGAAAGTGTATATTTCCATACTAAACTATTATTTAGATTCCTCTTTCAATTATTTTCTATATTTTAGATGGGATTTTTTTTAAATGGCTATTTTTATACATTATCATGGATAAACCTTAATAAAACAATTTCAACACTTCTCTGCAATAGTTAGTGGATTTATTTCTAACTTATTCAGACATATCTATTAGAATTCATGTTTATAAAATAAACATTTTTTTTATTTTTTCTTTATTCTCATCTATTCTTCATGATTTTCTATTTACTTTGGTTAATCCAATATTCCTAATCAATTTTGTCAAATTGGTGAATCTAATGAATAACCAAGGAAAATGATACATCCAACCCTAATTATAGCTTCATTTACAATCCACATTGATTTTTTTAAAATGTACAAAATCGACAAGGTCTTGATCTAAGGTTGGAAATGTGGGAGAGTCACAGAGGAATGGTAGACAAGGCCACTGTGCATCCTATTAGACCGGGGCATTAGTGCATCTACTTCAGGGAATTGGACCGAGGCCGCCACAACTACAGGCTTGGCTGGCTCGAATGAGAGCAATGGACAACAAGAAGACCATATTAAATACTGTAAAGTGACGCGGGCACCGGTGCAGGCCCCAGAAGCTCTAACACGCCATGCTAGGTACTCACTGAGAGTTGTTTTATCTGAAAAGGCTCCAGGATTGTCATATTCGACACACGTTAATCCTGGTTTGGGATACGTTGCAGTAATGTAGTCACCAGGCGCGACACTGTCTAGGAAGACATTGTAATTTTATAAATCATTTTGATAGTCCATTCACACTAAAGTTGTGAAGGAAGCCTTTACCAACAACAAAAAAAAAAAAATGTGCTCCCCTGGAGGGCCTATTCATAGAAAAAGAAAAAACATTTGTGCAACCAGTTTTTACATAATATATATTTATTCATAAAAAAATTAAATTTGAAATAGTATTCAAGTGAATTGATTGCATTTCTTTAGACCAGTGTGCACCATAACAGAGAGCATATTATTTTAGGATTGTAGGAATGATTGTGTAAATGGATTAACAATTTATTTATTTATTTATTTTGAATGTTTGCTTGGGGATATCAGATACAGACAAGGGTGGCCCTACCTCGTGGGTAAAAACACAGCGTTGGTAAAAAAAAAGACTCAATGTCACCCAACAAAAAAAAAAAAAAAAAAACTCAATGTTTGACCCCACCAAATAAATTAAAAAAAAACACAACGTTGGTAAAAAAAAATCTCAATGTCCAACCCAATGTTTATAAATCAAATATATTAACCCCACTAAAAACAAAATTGTGGACCCCAAAAAAATTTACATAGAGCCCTGTGTTTAATCTCAATTTCACTCTACATGTATGCTTTTAAAAATTTTTAAAAATAATATATCTCATCTAATAAAATACTTGCTATTATAAAAAAATAAAACATATACTCTAATGAATTACATTCATACATTAATAAAAAAATATAAAAAAATTACATCGAAGCATATACTTCTTTAATGTGAGTATATATTCTATTAATTTTCTTTCGACGCATATGAGACTGGAATTAGAGCTGAAAAAAAAAAATGTGTGTAACACTAAAAAAAAAAATCATAGAACTGGTTGACTAGGACCCTTATCTTCCATCAAAGTCGAAGGATCAGAAAATCACTTATGGGCAGACGGACGAACGCGTGGATGGTCACGTTGCTGATGTCATCTTCCTACTTTGCTTCATGTATTTAATCATGAATTTGATTTTGATTTTTTTTTTATATGTTAATTTGAATATCTCCCATCACTGCATAATCGCGTATAAATAGTGAACAAAATCCATCAACATTGCACCCTTCTTTCATTCACCAGTTTGTGTATCCGAAACCCCTTTTTATGTATTTATGTTTATAAAAACTTTATTTAATTTACAAATTGTGTCATTTGTTCAATGGATAAATTTTATTTAGTAGACATATTCAATAATTTTGATAATGAAATTATCATGCAACAATTTCAAAATATAAAATCTAGCCGAGGACAATTATTTTTATATATTGAAAATCTTTGATGGTTTATTTTTTTATTAGGTAAGTCTATTAGAAAAAAAAGATGTTTATGTTTTGATAAATATATGATAAGAGTAGATGTTTTGAAAATTTTGATGTATAGCTTATCAGCATTAGCTTTATCGCAACCAACATCCCATTCAGAACTCTAATAATTTCTCCTATAATTATTAGAATACATTAGCCTTCCTCACGCGCGATGTACGTGTAAACAAAAACTAATATTTTTAAAAATATGCCCACAACTAATACTCTCAATTTTTAATATACCATGTTATATATACATAAATGATAAAATAAAAAATTTAAGAATAATTAAATAAAACATTTGTAAAATTTATTATGAAATCATACATAGAGGAGATATGTTACAACATAAAATGAGTTTCTTACATATATACCCCTCAACTAATCTTATATTGTAAAAATATTCTATTTGAAACTCTGAAACCAACAATATCACTTGAATATATAGATAAAAAATGACATTTATGTACAATTTAAACTCTTTTGAATTATATTATTGAAAATAAAAAATCAATAAAGATATTTTGCTGAATGTGATTTTTTAAGAATATATATGAAAAAAACATTGGTGAATATTGGTGATATTATCCAATTTTTATTAAAAAAATCAAGAATTAAATTATTCTCGAAATTCTTTAAAAATTCATAACTTTTCAGATATAATTCCGATTGAAATGAACTAATCACTTGTCCATTCAAATCCAATTGCAATTGCTTTTGCAGCTACCAACATAAAACTAAACAGATTTTGATGGAGATTTAAATGGCTGTTCATGTACCTTTATCTTTGGAAGCTCAAGCAGAGGCTCGTTTACTTGGCTCTACATTATGTAAATTTGATTAATTTATTTAATTTAATGTACTGTATCAGAGACAGAGTTCAAATTACAAGCATTTTAACATCAGATTGTGCACCCGCCAGGGCCACCAAAGTAGAAAGAACTTAACCAAGGAGTGTCGGTCCCCCCCGTGACCTCAGTAACCCGATAACAATCAGTCTTGTCCGAAGAATCCATCAAGTTGGAGATGTTAGGAGCAGCCCAGGCTTTGCTCTCGCCGACCACACCAATACGCCGTTGAAAGGCTGCCCTCCGGTAGCCTTCTTCGGGGAACTGCCCGCTTCCCATTTGAGGCCCTGGGGCTGTCCTGGGGCTGAAAATCTCTCCACCCCATTCAGCACTCGAAGCAGCTTCATTTAGCTTTCCGAAGAGGGGCAATGGCCAGTATCCTATCACCTGGTCTTCGATGGTCAACCACCATCCTGTATTGTTTACATCCTGTTGAGATTTTGATGGGACAAAGCATTGAATTACATGTTCTCGGAGAGTTTATAAAAAGGAGGGGAGAAACACAATCTTGGTTTACCTTATGAATCTGAAAGAGAAGGTCAAATTGATCCCCGCCGTATATGGATATAGGTTGCGTATGACTGCCCGGAGCAATAGATCGGCTAATTTGGACGAAACCAGAACATTGAAAGTTGTAACAACCTGTCCTACCACCATCAACCTGGTATACATAGTAAACATGTATTGCTGAAACCTTAATTTGATGGTAACAAAAATTTATGGAGTAGTAACAAAGACAGGCAAATGTTTAATTGAGTCATTGAAAAGCTTACCATCCAATGTATGAATACACGAGGTACAAGATTGCCAAATAATGGTGTGTTCACCTGAGTCAACAAAAGTAATAACTCAAGCAAATGAGAATTACAGGTCAAGTGAATGAATTTCTAAAAGAGTGCTGATAACTTGAAAAAGAAATTTGTAGAAATAAAAGATTTGAGTTTTGAGGCGTGAAGAATCACTTTCCTTAAAGTATATATTTCATTTCATATAACATCATATACTTCAATGGTCGAGTGTATATTTTAATTTTTTTAAAGAAAAAAACGGTGCTGATTGCGAATGAAGCTGCACAAACAGTTGGACATATCATTTTCCTTTTTGTAAACCAATAATGCTTTTAATGAAGAGTCTTGAAAGTAGTATTACTAAGATTACGTAACAACAACATTATACAACAAGTTGCAACCTAAGATTTATTACTTACCATCCAACCAGCCTGTATAATGTCTTCATGATCATAGAGCCCATTTGCGAGGGAAATAGAAGAAGCAGTAAACTGGTTTCTCATGGCTGTTGGAGCATTTGTACTTAAACTTGCCTGAACTCCATAATAAGTACTGGGCAACAGCTCAAGCATGGCCACCTACAGAATTAAAGTATAGAAAATTATAACGAAATTATTATACTTGGTCATTCACACAGTAACCTTTGCATACCGAATGTTTTGAATTTTTTTGGAAGCATATACTTGTCTAGTGAAGTATACGCTTTCACAAAAAAATACATGCTAAGAATGAATTGACTGTGTGTGTGTGTGTGTGTGTACACGTATTAGATGATGATTTCATATATGGCATCAAGTGAAATAGTGTTTGCAGGAATGACAGCATAAGTGCTTTAAGTGTAACAACACCAAATTATACACTAGATCTTTGGAAGCCTAAAAAGAGTGAGAGTGATCGAGAAGGCTGGTAAAGTGAACTCACATGGTAGATGTAATCATTACTGGAATTGAATCTTCTTCTACTTGGGAGTGACCTAGCCCACAACAGTTCCTCTTTTGAAGTTCTCCTGATGAGAACAGTCCCCATGGGACAACTTTCATTCCCGTTTAGCCCAACGCGCAACTGTGAATTTTTTGGCGAGACATTGCTTTTCCTTTCTTTGAACTGAGGGTTCATCTGCATAGAAAAATTGGACAGGAAACAACAACAAATTGTTTGACCATATGATATCAGGAATCTGAATATATAACCTCAATTGGCTACAAATGAACATCTAATCATTTACAGTAAGGAAGGACCCCTACAATACTAGGTTAAAAAGGTATCAACTGATTAAAAAAGAACAGAGGAGATGATTACATACCTGAATTTTGTGATTTGCAAGAAGTGGATTATCGAAAGCCGGTTGTTTGTTTATATCAATACAGTCAAAGAGGTCTCCATATTGTCCCTGCAAAACATGGTGGCCCTTTATTACATCTTTCCCAATGTAATTCTCACACAAAAACATTATCATTTTTAACCCCTAACTGACAATGAAGGAAGGGAAAAATAAATGACATCGTCAATGCTATGCCAATGTTTATCAACAAAGCATTTAAAATCAACAAAGTATGGTTCATGTATACAATGTATATCATATTACAATGTGTATACATCTGATATACAATGCATACCAGATTACTTCTTAGTTACAATCTTGCCAGAAAAGATTCATGTAGATTAGTCATCAGAGTTAAGTCTGAAATAAAAAAATATATAATAAAAAATATAGATAAATTTTAAATTAAACACCATTAAATTGATGGATATATCACAATGTCAATTAAAGATTACCCACATGCTCCAATGATTGCATCTCTCAACCCAAGAATGATGAAGTAAACATGTTGGCGGCCACCGAGTGACACTAGCTTTCCAGTATGTAAAAAAGAAGAGTGTTATTACACGTAGTCCACACATATACCTCCATAATCATCCAACGAGTTTGTACCTCCTTAGATGAGGTATATACCTTGTTAAATTTTGAATTAGATTTGTTAAAAATTGGTCAATTCAATTTGTTACGGAGACGCACTACATATTTTATATCAAAATATATATCTCGTTAGGTTGACTGGTTTTAAAAAATCAAAACATTTGCGGATTGTTTGTGTGACTGTCCTTAATATAATTCAAAAAAGTAACATTAAAAAAGAAGCAGGAGAACCATGACATGATCACTGAAGCCAGTGATTACCAAACTACCTGAATCGTCTTGATTGGAGGCTTGTTTAGAAGCTTAAGTTGCCTCTCCAACTCCAAATCTTCTTCTTCTTCTAAAGACAGACCATGGCAACAAGCGACGCTAAAGGCCCAAAAAACCAGAATCAGAACCTTCCGATCCATGACAAACACACCGAAAAAAATAAAACAATGAAAATCAAATGGTTATTGTGGCCTTACTGACACTGTCACACACAATATATATGAGAGACTCGTCAACTAAGAAGGTTCCTTTTATGGAATGTGTACCCAAATTTTGAAAATGCATATATATAGTAAAAACATTTGGTGGGAATTCATTTGTTTGTTTCCAATAGTAGAAACAATCTTGGGTTTTAATGGTACAACATAAAAGATACCAAGCAAATGAAATCCAGGATTAATTAGTCAAGGAGTATTAACTCCTAATTAATTAGTTACAGACAAGGAAACCATTTTTTCTGCGGGTTTTTGGATACTAAAAAAGGCATATGATTAACGGTTTGGATGGATTTTGTTTCCGAAAAAACCAGGTGTAACCTCTGTGAAAGAGAATGGAACGAGGGGTACTTTCGGTACTACCGCGCACTAAAATTCTAAGATAGACTCGGATTCCTCTCCCATTTACTTCTTTTCTGAACTTCACCTAGCATTTTAGAAAGTGTATATTTCCATACTAAACTATTATTTAGATTCCTCTTTCAATTATTTTCTATGTTTTAGATGGGATTTTTTTAAAAAAAATATCACATTTTTCAATTGAAGTATATACTGTTATATGAAATAAAGTATATACTGAGATACAATAATATATTTTTTTTCGAGTTGAAAAAATAAAGAAAAAAATGTGTAATACATTATGATAGAAACTCATACACTATGATAACACAGTAGACGGAGCTACAAAATAGATTGAGTGTACGAGTGCTCAATGACCAAAGTATCTCCTCTTTACATTCCTCCCTTGTCTGTTCGAGTGATCGTGTGTTTGTTTTTGCAATTCAAACCTCCCAAATAAGAAAGAAAGCTTTAGTCTATGGATGCAAAGACTGACTACCCCAAATATTTTATAATGCATGTTTTGTCGAAGTTAAGCAATTAGATGTCTCATAGATTGATCTATTGAATATACTTTTGTTATTCGAGATGCATTTTAATATCATCAGAATTTGGGTATCTGTTTAATGGAAAATGATCCATTAATTTAATTTGGATTTTTTTAGTACATTTTTCATAATTTAATAAACCAACCAATCTTTTTCTTTTTTTTTAATTGGTCAGAGGGAAATTTGTATTTCCTTATTTTAGTGGTAAGAGGGAAATTTTTTTTTATATTATTGATAAGAGGGATTGTAGGAATGATTGTGTATATGGATTATATTTACATTTTTCTTTTTTGGATGTTTACTTGGGGATGTCAACAGATCTGAAACCAAATCGGATATTTGTCACCGTATCCAGATTTTAGTCAGATACAGATATCATTATGACATTATCTATATCCGAATATAATTCAGATATGGATATATCCGATTTTGTTTTCTCATATACGAAAACGGACATAGTTTATCAGATTTGGATATCTGGTTAAGAATTAAAAAATGTGGTCAGTGTTTATAGTGGAATTTTCTTGTATATTTTCTGTACCAATTTAATATGGAAAAAAAAAGATTATTTAGATTTTCTTCTCTATTTCAAATTTTATAGAAGGCAAGTATTCATAAAGCGATGAAGCTATGTTTAGTTTAATTAAAATTTAGAATATTTATTCATAAATTAGTTAGATTTTGTAAGTTTTTTTTTTTTTTTTTTGTGAATATACATTTAATTAATTAGAGTTTATTGTATTGTTTATAAAATATTTTTTATGATCTTTTAAGTATTAAACCAGAGTTCGACCTGAGCCCAACCCGAGCCCGAATTTAACTTGGACCCGACCCGAACCCGCGGGTTGAGGTCGGGTGGGTCGGGTTCGGGTTCTAGTTGAACCCTTCGGGTTGAGGCCGGGTTCGGATTGGGCTCTTTGCAATGTGGGTTAAAGCAGAACCCGACCCAACCCGCCCGAGTTGCACTCCTACCCTAAAACCCAAATTACATGTATTCTTCAATCACAAATCACAATCCAACGACAGCGATGAAGAAGTCGGAGACGAGTTCGGACCCACCGGGGCCGTACTTCACCGGTGAGAGGTCCCAGACGGCTTCGATTCTCGACGCGCAGTGGTCGAAGGAGCGGGGCCCCTTCTTCTTCTTGATGTGGGTCTTCAATGGGTAGGTGGAAGTCAGCGAAGGAGAGGGCGAAACAGGGGGGTTGTTGAGCCAGGTGAGGTATTTGTAGCCTGATTGATCAGTGGAGGGAGGAGACAGCGGTGAGGACCGACCGGAGGGACTCCCGAGATGAGGAGGAGCCGGAGCAATAGGAATATATGTTTACTTTGTAGGGATTTTTTTTTATGTGTGACAAATATTGTCTCATTTTTTTTGTTTGTTTGTTTTCATGTAGATTTGATTGTGTATGTCTGTAATATGTTTAGACCATGAAAGCTTTAGTAAAAACTGATTTGTCCATTGAAGGTGAATGTCTTTTTTAGCAAGTGGAGAAGGTTTTTTTTATATTTAGCTTAATTAAATTGTTTTTATGATCTCGTAATTATTAAACCCGAGCCTGACCCGAGCCCAAATTCAACCTGAACCCGATCCGAACCCGTGGTGATTGAGGTCGGGTTCAGGTTGAACCCTTCAGGTTGAGGCCGGGCTTGGACTCAAGTTCGGGTTGGACTCTGTGCAATGCGGGTTAAAGCCAAATCCGACCTGAACCCTTCGGGTTGAGGTTCGGCCCGGGTTCGGGTTCGGGTTGGACTCTATGCAATGCGGGTTAAAGCAGAATCCGACCCAACCCGTCCGAGTTATACCCCTAGATCCAATGCTATTTTTTACAGATATTCAAATGACAAGACTATATATTATTGCTAATATTGAAATCCACAAGGCTATTTTTAGAAATTTTTATTTTTTTAATGCTTATACATATGTAAATTCAAAAAATACAACCACATTCGATTCAAGCACCCCCAGGAATCCATCCAAGCATTGAAGATGATCTGGGTTCATGCAAATCACATTGTAAACACTACAAACAATTCTAGTAATTCTTAACAAAACCCAGGACCGCCATAGTAGAAAAAACTGTACCAATCTCTTCTGTCGCTCACAGAGTAACACGCAGGATTAGTCGATTGCGTGTAAAGAACATCCTCCAACGGATACGCTTCATACAGCGTCTCATTCAGAATAAAAACATTCCGGAACTTACCCGCTATTCCTTCACCTTCTTTTGGAAAATAACCACTTCCCATCGCTGAGGACAACAAATTTGCTGGCCCAGTGGCCTCACCACCCCACTCAACAAATTCTGCAGTGTCTTGAAAATCTACCAAGATTGACATTGGCCAGTACCCAATTGTCTCTTCATTAAGACTCAACCACCAATGCTGATTTTTTTTATCCTGAAAAAAGGAACATATTTTTATATATGTTTATAAACACAAGGAACTAAATGAGGTTTATGTTGGATTTTACCCCAAAGATTGTCACTTTGATCTGATATTGTGTGTCATTGTATATTGAAATCGGATCCAGGACTGCTCCAACAGGTGTGGTTTGGCTAATTTGTACGAAACCGGGGCAAAAGATGTTGTAACATCCTCTCATGCCAGACTATGCATTATATAATACTCATTTGTGAGATTATCTAAAAATTAGATTTTACAAAGACAGAAGAAGAATTTAGTTTGAGTGGAAAACTTACTGTCCAGTAAGCATAAAATCTAGTCCTCTGGTCACCGAATGTCCGGGGAGATACCTGAAATTGGAACGATATGAGGATGACATATACATATGTGAAGTCCATGCTAACTTCTTTTTTTTGTCAAGGGTTTGCACTTACAAGCCATCCAGCCTCTATGAAACTAATTTCAAACATTGATCCACCCCATAATCTGACTCTTGCAGTGCTGGTCTGATATTTAATAACTCTAGGATTATTTGTGGTAATATTTACCGACGATCCGTGATAGTGGCCTCTTTTCGTAAACAGACTACTGATCTGATACATCAAATAAATTTCTCAGTAGAGCTATTGGTTAGGGATTGAATAAAACAGGTCTGATATACTTTGAATGCCAGAATCAATGATGGATCCAAAAGTTGCATTGAGTTTTGCTAAAGACACTCACATATCGTTTTTGATTGAGATTCTGAATATTTTGAGCGCTGATTAGTTCTTCTCTGCTTGTCCTTCTAATGGGAACTGTTCCTGTTGGGCAGCGTTCTTTACCGAGCATGACTAGTGAAAGGGGATTCTTCAGTGGCGCATCCTCCTCCCTCCAGACTGGGTAGGAGCTAGGCTTCATCTGTAACAGAGGACATACAGTAAATTATAAAAGATTTGATGTACATTATTTGTCATTAAGGTAGTGGTTAGAATTTGATATTCAATGTCCATAAAACGAAAGAAAGAAAAGATATTCGATAAGTGTTCTTTTCATAATGATACATATGGGGTATATACAGTATGGAGACTAGCTATTTAATTATTTTCTGGATATAATATAAAAATAAATGTAAAAATTCTTTTCTGGATATAATATAAAAATAAATGTAAAAATTCTGTATGGGGTGTGTAACTAAGCATGTAGTGACGATAATTAGAATTAACTTCTTGAATTATGAAGAATATGATAAATCAAAATTAAACAAATACATGGATCCTGAATGTACTAAACATGCAATCGACGAACAAAAGTATGTTGGAGAAGTTCGGGATACTTTGGGACCACTATGATTTCAAGTGATAGAGGAAATTTAACTAGGAAAATATTAGTATATAAACAAAAAAAAAATGTTTACACTACTTTAATCAAAGAGGCAAAACCTTAATCGTGTGATTTGCAAGTAAAGGATGATCCAAAGCAGGTTGTTTGTTGATGTCGACACAGTCGAAGATATCACCATATTGAGTCTGCGAATCATCATAATTTATCATCATTCTTGAGGTGTCTAGATAAAATATAGAAACAGAAAGAGTTGATTGAGGTTATAAGAATCGAAGCCTTTATGATATTATATTACCTGGATGGTCTTCAGTGCTGGCTTATTCAGAAGCTTAAGTTGCCTATCAATCTCAGATTCTTGTAAACTAGAATGAGTTCTTCCAGCCACCACTTCAATCCCCAAAACAACGAAAAACATCAAAGAAACAATCACCATTTCCCCTCTGAACCCCATGGAGACTTGCAAGACCACAATGTGAATATCAGTATTTATACAAATAGGTTTAGCAGTTATACAATGGGTATGATATATTTTCTAAGCCTCAATTGGTAATGTTTGATTTGGTAGGACAATAAAGCAGTGAATATGATTGGAGGTTTTTTCTTTGCTTGGTATGATTAGAAGTTCTTCCAATAATGTTGGTCCCAAAACAAGAATGAAATATAATAACATTTATAAAATGAAATCTAAATACCATATCCATGGTAACAACAAATAAAATATCATAGATCAATTGGTAATGTTTGATTTGGTTTAACAATATAACTATATTTAAGATATATATAACAATATATATACACATTCTATTAATCAGTATTGTATTAAAAAACTACGTGTTGTGTTAATTAAAATGATAACTTCATGTTATGTTAATTAAACTATTCTTATGTGATATTTTTGGCATAAAGTTTAAAGTCGTGTTTAGATAAAAGAATAGATCTGAAATATGATGGAATATGGTTGAATAAATTCAAAAATTTATTTGTTTGTAATTAATATATTGACATAATTATGTCAAAATATTATATAATAAGAAAATATTTATTCCAGATTCCATTTAGGAAAAAACTTATTATTTATAAGTTGATGATCTTCTTCCAACATTTAAGTTTAACTTATATAACAATTTTAACTCTATTGATAACGCCCGTCATACTAAGGTGTCATTTACACCTAGCAAATAAAGTAGAGTGTTGTTACACTCAGTTTTTTTCTCAGTCCAAACACAATCTTATATGTCACGTTAGAAATTCACTAAAGCATATACCTCGTTAGAT
Organism: Acorus gramineus; assembly: GCA_030737835.1. Lineage (NCBI taxonomy): Eukaryota > Viridiplantae > Streptophyta > Magnoliopsida > Acorales > Acoraceae > Acorus > Acorus gramineus. The sequence continues at coordinate 12,659,100 of CM060857.1, forward strand.
GTTGTATATACTACATTAAATATTTTTTTACACTTACTAAAAATAGATTCATTCAACTCGAAATGGATCGCTATACGCTTTTTAACAAAGCATATACATCATTAGGTGATGTTTACTATTTTTAAAAAAAAATGAAAACATGTGAGGTCTGTGTTTTAAATAGTGAATATGACTGAATCTAACATTTTCCAATAAAGTATTATTCATCCGTTTAGATGATTTGCAACATATATTATTTTAAAAATGGTAATTTCATGCAATATTAAAGTGCTGTAAAATACATTTAACTCAAAATTAAAATGATAACTTCATGTCATGTTAATTATGTTACTTTATCATTATGTGAAATTTTTAAGGATACAATTTTGATGTATAAAAACATAGTGAATTTTTTCATAATAAAATTATAGAAAATATTACTTACCTTGTTCAATGATTCCAATGTGAGTGGTGTGCCAAAGAACCTCAACGCTTGATCTTTTGTGGTTAAGATATGGTGTAGGAATTTCTCGCACGAGTTGTGAATGTGTAAGTGTAGGAGAATATGGCTTTGGACCTCACCCTTTATATAAACATCTTCGTCACCTTTTAGTCTTCCGATCAAATACCATTAGTGTTCACATTATTTCTATTAATCCATGAGTAATGCATATATACATGAGTTTCCAATAACCTTTAACATTTCTGTAACTCATTTCAATGGCTTTTGGTCTTTCCATAATTCGTGACCACCATAGGTAGTGAGTTTTTTTATTACTCAATCGAGCATTATAATGAAATTTAATTTTGTACATGAATGAAGGTGGGATACATCTAAAAAATACAAGGGATGTTCTATTGTCTATAAAACATTTTTTATGTCATATATTAATTGGTTCACCTACCAATTATTCTCATAAATATGTTTCTTATGAAATAACATTTAGCAGCTAATTAAATATAAACATATAAAAGCCACATAACATACAAAGTGTTAACAAATTAAACAATTCTTATGTGAATTTTTTTGCATAAACTTGAAGGCCATTTTTAGATTATAGATGTGAAATATGATGGAGTATGGTTGAATAAATTCAAAAAATCTGTTTGTCTATAATGAATATATGGATATAATTATTTCAGAATATATGATAATAAAAAGGTATTTATTCTAGGTTTCATTTAGAAAAAAAAAAACTTATTATTTGTAGGTTGTTGATCTTCATCCAACATTTTAATTTTATCATATATAACAATTTTAACTCTGCTGATAACATTGTTATACTAAAATGTTATTTACACCCGGCGTATAAAGTATTATTTATCCGTTTAAATGATTTGTCACATATATTACGTTTAAAAATGGTAATTTCATGCAATATTAAAGTGATGCATAATATATGTAACTCAAAATTAAAATGATAACTTCATGTTATGTTAATTAAACTATTTTTATGTGATATTTTTGGCAGAAACTACAAGGCTATGTTTAGATAGAATAGATGTAAAGTAAGATGGAATATTATTAAATAAATTCAAAAAATCTGTTTGTTATATAATATTTATATATATATGGGTATAATTATGCCAGACTACACTTTTAAACAACAATTGCTCTTTGAAAAAGTTTATGATTTTTCATTGGAATAATCGCGAGAAGTCAGAAATAAGATCAGCCAAATAAAAGGAATTATTAGACAATCAGATTTATTGAGGATTTATAAAACGACTTTATATAAAGAATTCATACTTTTCAAACAGTTTCTTTATGTTGTTTGTAGATGTTACCTCTGTTTTAAGGTGGCAGTTCCATCTAAATTTCTAATTTATACAAGATGAACAAAATATTTAAAAAAAAAAAAAATTAATTAGAAGTTTCTGGGATACCTCTGAATTAACAATAGGTTCATTGATTTTTTCTTGTTTTTTTTAGGTCCATAAGTTAGTAATGGTATTTTGTTTAGGGTCTTCCATCCAACTTCCATCCATTCTATTTTTTTTCTCCCTCTCTTACCTCTAAATAAGCATCATTTGCCTTTCTATCTCCCCCAACCTCCCCCAACCTCTCTTCCTCCCCTAAACAACTCAACAAGTTGTGAGACTACCTCCATCAGCCCCCCATTGAGCCGATCTCGACCCCAACGCCGATCGCCCCCCCCCCCCCAACTGTCTCCCATGTCCCATCCGCGAGCCCAACCCCCTCTCACGAACCCCATCCGCGAGCCCAACCCCTTCTCGTGACTCCGTCTGTGAGCCTAACCTATTACAGGTATAACAATGTACAAAATGAGCATAACAGTATACGCAGTGTAACACACAGAACCTGTAACAGGTATAACAGTGTACACATTGGGAATAACAGTGTACATAGTGTAACACAAAACCTGATATTTGTAAGAGGTATAACAGTGTACACAATGTGCGTAACAATGTACACAGTGTAACACACACAAAACCTGTAACAGGTATAACGGTGTACATATTAGGAATAATAGTGTACACAGTATAACACAGAATCGGGAGACGGCTCGCAGACGGAACGCGGTCGGGAGAGGTCGGGGGGTGCGATCGGCGTTGGGATCGAGATCAGCGCAATGGAGGACTGGTGGAGATGGTCTCACATCTTGTTGACTTGTTTGGAGGAGAAAGAGAGAGGTTGGGAGAGATAGAGAGGCAAATCATGTTCACTTAGAGGTAAAAGAGGAAGAAAAAAATAGAATGGATGGAAGTTGGATAGAATGACCTAAACAAAATAACACTACTAACTTAGGGACCTAAAGAAAACAAGAAAAAGTCAAGAGACCTAATATTATTACAGAGGTGTCCCCATGGGTCTCTAATTAATTTTTTCTAAAAAAAAAAAAAAACTCTAGTCACAAAAACACCTGAAATTCACCTAAACCGTTTTCATGTTGACACGTGCACAAAGAAAATCTACAACATATAAACAGTGCAGGAACATTTTATTTTATTTTTTACAAAGACACTGATCCAGATCATATAGATACTAAGCTATTAGACCTCTGCCCGAGGACTGTGGACCAGTCCTAAAAGATTAAATTTAGTTAAACATAGAAATACCGGGCCAACAAACCCCTAGTAACCAGTCCAAACAGCTGCAGTACTGGTCTCTAAGACCAATTCACTTTTTTTTCCTCCCCTGCTCCCGGGAGAATTCGAACTCACTACCTCCGTCGAAGGGGAGGGCAGCCCAACTGCCACGCTGAGCGTGCAGGGACACAGAGCAGGAACATTTAAATGCACCAAAAGAAACCTGAGCTTTTTTTTATAATAAACAACTACAGGAGCAAACTTTGAGACATTTTACTTATCTCAACTGGGGATCCAATGCATAATCATCCCTATATATACAACAACAGCCTCTGGACTGGAATGGCAATGGTATATGAAATTACATTTTTTCTTTTTTATGTTTGCCTGGGGGGTAGGGATGTCACCGGATCTAAAATCGAATCAGATATTTGTCACTGCAACAGAAGATATCTGTCACAATTTGGATACGGATATAGATATATCCTATATATTATGTTTTCCCGGATACGAAAACGGATATGGGCATATAACAGAAGTAGTGTAAATTCACTGGTGATATTTTTTTAGAGATTACACATGATTGGTTTTATGCGTTTTTTTTATGATTGAATATAAAGAGACTATAATTTCGAAAGAAAGATAATGTTTAAAAAGTAGATGTAATTTTATAAATAAAATTTATTCTAATTTAATCACAATATATTTCGTATACTCCTTAAATATATGAATAAGATATCTTTTTCAGCAAAAAAATATATATCTTGTCTTATAAAAAAAAATTATCAGTTTAAAAGGGTTTAAAAAGATATAGATACTTTAATGATTTATTAGTAGATGATCAGGTTGTGAAATTTGATTTGGTCATAATTTTAATTTTAGGAAAAGAATGATCTCATCACATTTTGTATTTATTTAATATTCAAAAAGATAAATTACATTTAATAAACGGATGAGTCCATCAATACCGTGTGATTTATGTGCCATTGGTCGTATGTTTATCAATTGGTATGGATTTTAGATTTGACTTTATCCCATATTTAATAAATATTTTGGGGAAAACAAACAACAGAAAACAATTTGTAAAAGATTTTCTACGTAACCAAATGTGTAACTTAATATTCATTTTCATAGAAAATGTTTTTCACCTATAATAATTCTTGAAAATTTAAATTACATGGAATCAAACGGGCCCATAGTTTACCGGATATCCAGTTAAAAATAATTAAAAAAAAGTTGATTAATGTTTTTAGTGGTATTTTTCTTGTAGCATCCTTTGTGTAAATAATAATAATAATAATAATAATGATAGGGCCTCCTGCTATTAAAGGAGGCTCCACTCCTACTTCCTTCATTTAAAAAAAAAAAAAAAATCGAAAGCTTTGTATGTATATGGAGCCTCTTTTAGCACCCGAGGTCCAATTTATATATGACGCCTTCATGTTTAAAAAAATAAAATAATCTAGTCATCTTTTTTACTGAGAAAGTAGAAGACTGTATATAAACAGTCTCCATTAGTATCAGGCAGTTTTTTTTATTATTATTATTATTTTATTTTATTATACAAAGGAGGCTCTATTTATGTACATAGCACCTCAAAAACAACAAAAAAAAAAAAAAATACGATTACTACTTTTTGAATATATATTCGAATAATAGGGCTATTATTGCTAATATTGAAATCAATGGAGCTATTTTTACAAATTTGAAAGATAATCTGGGTTACAATTTGCAACACCAGCACATGCAAATCACATTATAAAACACAAAAAAAAAAAAAAAATCCAGTAATTCTTAACAAAACCCAGGACCGCCGTAAAAGAAGACATTGATCCAATAGAAGACACTTTGGTCACCCGCACCGTAGCAGGCAGGATTAGTCGATTGCGTGTAAAGTAGATCCTCGGTGGGCGTTATAACACCCAGCGACTCATTCAGAACTCTAACATTCAAGAACGCAGCCGACTTTCGATCACCTTCTTTCGGAAAATGATTGCTTCCCATCCCTGGGGACAACAAATTTTCTGCCCCAATGGCCTCACCACCCCACTCAACAAATTGTGCTGGGTCTTGAAGATCTACCAAGATTGACATTGGCCAGTACCCAATTGTCTCCTCAAAAAGACTCAGCCACCAACGCTTATTTGGTTGATCCTGAAAAAGGAACATGTTTTTATGTTTATAAAACACAAGGAACTATATATATGTGAGGTTTGGATTTTATTTCATTTACCCTCAAAATTGTCAGTTTGATCTCATTTTGCGTGCGATTGTATGTTGAAACTGGATCCAGGACTGCTCCAACAGGTGTGGTTGGGCTAATTTGTACGAAACCGGGGCACATGAGGTTGTAACATCCGCTCTTGCCATTCTATGCATTACATAAAAATAAAAAATAAAAATTGTGTTAAACATGCTATCATCACAAGCTTACTAAAACTAAAATCCGAAACCAGAGTGAGATTATCTAAAAATTGATTTTACAAATGCAGAATAAGAATTTAGTTTGAGTGGAAAACTTACTGCCCAGTAAGTATACAATCTTGTCTTCTGGTCGCCGAAGATCTGGGGAGATACCTGAAATTGGAACCAAATGAGTATGACATACATTTGTGAAGTCCATGCTAAAAAACAAAAAATTTCTCGAGGATTTGCACTTACAAGCCACCCAGCCTCTATGTAACTACTTTCAAACCTTGATCCACCCCATAATCTGACTCTCCCAGTGCTAGTCTGATATTTACCAACTCTAGGATTATGTGTGGTAATGTAGGCTACCGATCCGTGATACTGGCCTGTTTTCGTAAACAGACTAGCGATCTGATACATCAAATAAATTTATCATGCTGCATGTAACATTCTCATGGTGTTCTTTTTTTATGAGAATTATTGGTTAGTGATTGGATAAAACAGGTCTAATACTTTGAATGCCAGAATCAATGATGGATCCAGAAGTTGCATAGAGTTTTGCTAAAGAAACTCACATATTGTTTTTTATTGATACTCTGAGAATTTAGAGTTCTGATTAGTTCTTCTCTGCTTGTCCTTCTAATGGGGACTGTTCCTGTTGGGCAGCGTTCTTTGCCAAGCATGACTTGTGAAAGGGATTCCTTCGGTGGCGCGTCCTCCTCCCTCCAGACTGGGTAGGAGCTAGGCTTCATCTGTGACAGAGGACATACAGTAAATTATAATTGATGTACATTATTTGTCATTAAGTTAGTGATTAGAATTTGATATTCAATGTGAATATCGTACAATAACTTTTCTTTTCCCTCATAAAGCATTGTACCACCGGGCACCAGTAGATATAGTAATTGTGTGATTTGCTAGATAAAAAAATAGGTGTACATATATTCCCTCTGACCACTAACAAACCATCTGTTAAGTAGTGTTGGTTTCCCTAATCATAAGTTTATGTGTACAACAAATATTCGATAAATGTTCTTTTCATAATGATACATATGGGGTATATACAGTGTGGAGATTATTAAATTATTTTCTAGATATAATATAAAAATTAATGTAAAAATTCTATATGGGTGTGTAACTAAGCATGTAGTGACGATAATTAGAATTAACTTCATGAATAATGAAGAACGTGATAAATCATCAAAATTAAACAAATACATGGATCTTGAATGTACTAAACACACAATCGACAAACAAAAGTATGTTAGAGAAATTCGGAATGCTTTGTGACCACTATGATTTGAAGTGAAAGCGGAAATTTAACCTAGAAAATATTAGTAAATAAACAAAAAAAAAAATATGTTTACACTATTTTAATCAAAGAGGCAAAACCTTAATCGTGTGATTTGCAAGTAAAGGATGATCCAAAGCAGGTTGTTTGTTGATGTCGACACAGTCGAAGATATCACCATCTCGAGTCTGCGAATCATCATAATTTATCATCATTCTTGAGGTGTCTAGATAAAATATAGAAACAGAAAGAGTTGATTGAGGTTATAAGAATCGATGCCTTTATGATATTATATTACCTGGATGGTCTTCAGTGCTGGCTTATTGAGAAGCTTAAGTTGCCTATCAATCTCAGATTCTTGTAAACTAGAATGAGTTCTTCCAGCCACCACTTCAATCCCCAAAACAACGAAAAACATCAAAGAAACAATCACCATTTCCCCTCTGAACCCCATGGAGACTTGCAAGACCACAATGTGAATATCAGTATTTATACAAATAGGTTTAGCAGTTATACAATGGGTATGATATATTTTCTAAGCCTCAATTGGTAATGTTTGATTTGGTAGGACAATAAAGCAGTGAATATGATTGGAGGTTTTTTCTTTGCTTGGTATGATTAGAAGTTCTTCCAATAATGTTGGTCCCAAAACAAGAATGAAATATAATAACATTTATAAAATGAAATCTAAATACCATATCCATGGTAACAACAAATAAAATATCATAGATCAATTGGTAATGTTTGATTTGGTTTAACAATATAACAAACATCTAAATAAAGATCTAAATGTGCATATCTTCCCCTTCTCAAAATTTTATCCGAAAAAATCTTTTTTGTAGTTATCTCACATTAAATGACTTAGTTACCATTTCCTCATTTAATCATTACTCTTAGGATACTTCACAAATTGTATATTAAAATATAAAAATAAAACTATGTTTAAGATAGGGAAAATGCTCAAAAAAAAAAAAAAAAATCTTCTAAAGTACAGGAAATACCCAAATCAGCCATTTTAAAAAAAAAAAATTATACCTGTAAAAGTTTTATTTCAATTTTAGAAAGCATAATAACTTAACTGTCCCTATGTCACTTACTATTTAAAAATCATCACATGTATTTAATGGTTTTAACACCCTAATTATAAAACATTAATAAATAATAAAATATTTTTTTAATTTGTGCATGAAATTTATTATTATGTTTTTGTGTATCTAAATATACCATTAAAATTTAAATTATAAAATATTTAAATTTTTCATATATAAAATATTTTTTAGATATTCTAAACTTTCTAAAGTCTGTTGGGGTATTTATATATGTTTAATATTATACAAAAAAAATCTTTCTGCAAGACATTTAAAAAATATAAATAACAAAAAAAATTGAAAAGAAAACTTTAAAAGTTAGGAAAATCCAAAAAAAAAATATTTTAAATTTATGAATGACAATTTTAACTTTTTTGATGGCATACTTAAAAAATCTAATAACATGTAAATCACTCTAAAATAAAAATCATTTCTTATATTAAATATTATTTTTCAATGATCATTGAAAATATCCTTATTTCAAATTTTTAAATATGATGAGAGAGAGTTAAAAAAGTTTCAATTCATCATTTTAAAAACTAAAAAGATTAATATATCCTTATATAATTTTTTAACTCTCTCATCATATTTAAAAATTTTCATAATCATCATAGAGGCTGGGTTGAGATTAACATATCCTCTTAAAATTTTTGATGGCATACTTAAAAAATTCATAAAAATTTTAAAAACTAAAAAGATTAACATATCCTCGAGAAATTTTCATAATCATAAAAATTTTCAAAAAATATGGTTGAATAAATTCAAAAAATCTTTTTGTTCGAAATGAATATACGGGTATAACCGTATAATTATATCAGAATATGTGATAATAAGAAGGTATTCATTCCAAGTTCCATTTAGAAAAAAACTTATTATTTATAGGTTGTTGATCTTCATCCAACATTTTAATCTTAACATATATAACAATTTTAACTCTATTGATAACACCGTTATACTAAAGTGTTATTTACACCCAGCAAATAAAGTATTATTTATCCGGTTTAGATGATTTGTAACATATATTACTTTTAAAAATGGTGATTTCATGCAATTTTAAAGTGATATTTAACTCAAAATTAAAATGATAACTTCATATTATGTTAATTAAATTGTTCTTATGCGATATTTTTGGCATAAATTTAAGGCAAGATAAAAGAATAAATGTGAAATAAAATGGAATATTGTTAAATAAATTCAAAAAATATATTTGTTTCTAATGAATATATATGTATAATTATGTCAGACTATGTGATAATAAGCAGGTATTTATCTCATTTAGAATTGTAATTTTCTATTATAAAATTAATCGTATAAGACAGTGCACATGTCAAATCACTTTTCATCTAATCTTATAAAATTGATGGGCCCACGTGTCACATCAATTTATTTTTTTTACCTTTTATCCACATTATCTTTGTTTTTTTTATCAATAACTTATTTATGTTTAAAAAGTGTTTTTCACGTTTTAAGGAAAAATAAATTATGTTCATGAATAAAAAAAAGTCATCACATGACTTGTCGCGTGACAATTGACCCCTGCAAGGTTTAAAATAAAAAACAGGAATCATTGGACAATTAGATTTATTGAGGGTTTATTAAACGACTTTATATAAAGAATTCACACTTTCGAAACGGTTTCTGTATGTTGTCTGCAAATGTTACCTCTGTTTTAAGGTGGCTGTTCTATCTAAATTTCTAATTTATACAAGCTCAACAAAATATTTATAAAAAAAAATCCTCTAGTCAGACAAACACCTGAAATTCAACTAAACCGTTTTCATGTTGACACATACACAGAGAGAATCAACAACATATAAACAGAGCAGGAACATTCAAATGCACCAAAAGAAACCTGAGCTTTTTTTTATAATAAACATCTACAGGAGCAATCTTTGAGATATTTTACTTATCTCAACTGGAGATACAATGAACAATCATCCCTATATATACAACAAACAGCCTCTGGACTGGAGTGGCTATGGGCATCACAATTTCCTGTTGGGGGGAGTGACGCGGGATGCAGTTTCCACATTGAATTATTAGTTTCTGAACTAATGATGTGCCGATGAGCCTGGCAAGTGGCAACCCAACGAGTCATCCATCCTCTTCATTGTACAACAAAACCCCTTCGCAGGTAGAAATTATTAACACCTTGAAGGATCCTCACCATCCATAACAAAAGGAAATGGACATCAAATTCCCGCCATGAGGCCCAAAAAAAATGATTGGATTCATGTCTGTCTGCATGACAATGAAGCCCTTCTGCCAAAATAATGGTACAAAAAATTTGGAAAAGAAGAGACAGGTCAGTTATCATCATCCACTGTGCCTATGTAAGTGAGATCTGTTCTTCTCATTCTCACTGCCCCCACTAGCAAACTGCAGGCCGTCAAATCAGAATGATCACCACTAACAGCAGCAGGCGTGGAGCCTGTCCCATCCTCCAATAAAGTCCATGGATCGGATTCCAGGTCAGGATCCTGAGATGGTGATGGCTTGCTCTTACCCAACGCATTAGTGGCTGAGCGCGCAGAAGAAATGTGAGCTCTCAAGTTTCCAAGCTGGGGTGTGGAATTGGATATTGAAGACTGCAGAGACGAGGGAGCCGATGCGGACATGGTTGGAGGTTGACAAGAAATTGAGGAAGGGATGGATGGAGGGAGTATTGGCATCGCAGATTGGAGACGCCATCGGATTGTCGGAGGCAATTGCATGCGATCAAGTTCAGACTGCACATTAAAAAAAAAATGTATATATTACAACAGCAACTAATCGGACCAAAAGAAATAGTTAAGACAATTCATTATTTCCGACGCTATGCCCACACCAAAATTACAACTTCTTAGAACTGGAGGATATGATGATTACCAGTGAACACCAATTTTTTCAAGACATTCGCCGTTGTGAAGTACTGTATTAAAAATTGAGTGTCGTACATAGTTTTTTTTCCAGCCCCAATTCTAGTCTCATATGCATCAATAGAAAATCACCGGATCATATATTCATATTAACGAGATACATGCTTTGATAGATATTTCATACAATTTCAATAAATTGATTTATGCGATTCATTAGAGTATGTGTTTCATTTGTTATAAAAACATGTACCTCATTAGATGAAGTATACTATTTAAAAAAAAATTCAAAACACGTGTAGACTAGAATTGGAGCTGGAAAAGGGGTTGTACGTAACATTATCCTAAAAAAATTCACCATAACAAGGTCAAGCAACAAAAATTGTTTCTATGTGCCCACATGCTATGCACATACGTGGCATGCATGAATGTGTATGTGGACATGTAGCATGCACATATCCAAGTGTGTATAGGGTTTAAGGCACAAGAAGGTGCCTACATGTATGTTTTTATAAAAAAATATATATATCGAAGGGACCTCCTGTGGCTGACCTTAAGGCCAAGCCGGGAAGGCTACCTCCATCTGTTTGCCCCGGTCCCACGTAAAATTATTTCAACTTTTTGTCAACAAACATGTGGGTAAGTCAGCGCATACATGTATGTTAATAGAATGGGATCGTTAAAATTAACCTGCAGCCAGCTGCGATTTATAGAAAGAAGAAGAATCCTTGCTTTCTTACACTTGAAATATGAAAAAAGTAGTTGTGAGGATTTTATGTCTGATAAAGTAGTATCAACTTGTTGAATAAAAACAAATGTCATGTCCTATAATTTACCTGCAAAGTCTCAACCAACTCCCGATCAGAAATGGAAAAATCTCTAGGACTTTTGATAGTTGACTTGGAGGCAGACTTGGGCTTCAACCAACTTGGTTTGCAACTGCTTAGCAATCCATGCAGGACACAGAGAAGCCTGTCAAATAGACTATCCCCAGAGAAGTCAACTGAAGGACCAACCGATGCTTCCACCACAGACTCCATCTCTCTCTTTGTTACATAATTCCGCGCCAAAGGAAAAAGTGAAAGTTCCGCATCTTCATAAACTACCCGACTTCCAAGTAGACGAAGTATTACTGAGGCAAGCATGTGCCTCATATTTTTTCCAGATGTTTCCCTGCAGAAGCGCAATAAGCAGTCTAATTCACGGGGAAAAAACCAAAGCACAATGGTGTAACATCTCCAATGGTTATTATATAGGAGTCTATGACTAATGAATGGAAATTTTATAAAAATACTGAAAAACAATCTACTCCAATATACAAAAGTTTATCAGGTCTCTCCTTTATACCAGATACCTCCAAAGGTAGTAAACAATGACTAAGATGGCCTTGGAGAATAATTTACAGGAGTTTTCTGCATAAGCTGAGCATATAGGAACCAATGATCAGACTCCAGAGATTTCATTTATTTTCTTATGATATTATGATATCAGTACTGTGGTCAACCTAGTATGCAGCCAAAGATTAGCTCAGAAAGCCACTAATCTACCAAAAAGTGTTTTAACCATGTTTTTTGGTCATGGTAACAGATGTCTGAATAAAAATTGTGCAAACACCATGCACTATATCTTTTAGAAACTGAAAGATGACAATTCAAAGAAAAATCCATTGCAAACTCCAGCCAATTGAGACTGACCAGTAAAAGTGTAAACAAGTTGTTTCAACCCCCATCAGTATAGATCCATACCCAACACATGACCGAATAAGCACTGATTGGAGGACCATGACTGAAAGTACGATGGGTTTCTGTGCAGGTCAAGACCTAGAAGTGTATCAAAGAGGTTTCTGATTGCCAATAATTGAGAATTAAACAAGTATTGAATAAGCAGGTCATCCAGATTCAGGTTGGGTTCAAACCTGCTCAAACTGTTATTAACTATCTAATAAACTGAATATATCTCAGTTTTAATAAAGCTTTGGTCCTGGCCCCGAGTCAGGTCCAGATACCAGATATAAGTCCATAAGACACTTTATAGATCCCATAAGGCTTGGTCAAAAGCATCGTGCCCAAAACTCAATCCATTTGGAGAATTCAGCTTGGTATCCAAACTAAAAGCCAATCATGCCCGATACACTTTCAGGTCTGCATCACATCATTTGTTGTCTCTCAACAGGTCAACTAGATCTTCAGGATAAGTAAATCAAGATTATATGTATTTCCAGTAAAAGAGAAAAGTCTAGATCATAGGCATCGCATTTATAATCTTCTAATCAAATAATATTTAGCCTCATGTCTGTATAAGATGTGCACAAGAAAACCTTTTAAACAGTAAGGAAGTAACTCCCTGAATAATTAAAATTGATGACCATATTAATACATAAACACAACATGAATGCAAAGAAAAAATGGAGGAAAAAAAATGAGCTGCAAAGTTACCTATCACCATAAATGACAGGAAGTAATCTCAAAAGAAATTGCAATCGCAACCACATGGAAGCTCGCAATGCTGCTGCAGAGGGTGGAGAGGAATCAGTGGCTCCTGTTAATTTCCTACCCAACCCAGGGCTCCCGCCTCTTATACCTTTGCGAGTACTCCCTTTTTGCGTGGATCCTTCTCCAGATGGAATGATCCCAGACTGCTTACTAGTACCACGTGCAAGTGCACTTATTTGTTGCTCAATAGCATTCATCTGCTTAATCAAATCAGCAGCAAATTTAAAACGTGACTCAGTGGAGCTCCTGTCTATACAAGGAAGAACTAGCTCTGCAAGAGCTTTCTCGGTTACATGCGGTTGGCTGAAACTGATTATCTCGGCATCAGGCATTTGAATTTTTCCTGACTTTTTATTATCAATGCCTTCTTCTACAAATTCCCCTTCCTCAATAGAGGTGGCTTCCTGCTTTCTCTTCTCACCCCTGTTTACTGTTGGCTCACATGTTGAAGTTGACCAACCCCATGGTTTCCAAAACTGAGATTTGATTGAAAAACGTTTATTCAAAGCCACACTCATAAGTCGCTGTTGAATCGATTTGCGTCCCAGTAGAACATCACTGCCTGCTAAAAGCCATTTAACATGCATCAGAAGTTTTTCCTCCATTGATCTTCCCAGTAGATGAAGAACTTCAGAATAAAGAGGGGCAGCATCAGGTCTAACAAGCAATCTTATCATGACTATCATAGAAAAACTATTTTCATTTTCAGAAAGGGAAACATCTTCATTTTTAGGTGACATTGATCGAATGGCATCAACCAAGGACACATTTCCTGCCTCAATTTTCTCAATCAAAGTTTGTTCGTTCAAGAGAAGCCGCAGCTCCACCCACTGCCAATGAAATTTCGCCGGTTGCAGAGTATCTAAAACATGAACAAGCTGGTCCAAGGGCTTCTTTTCATTTTCCAGTGATTGTGATTCATGATGCCCAGAAAAGAATGATCCATCATCCTTCGATAATGTAAACTGTGGCATTTTGCTGTCAACAATCGCACTTAGAAACAACCTTGCTCGTAGGGGAACAAATGCCATTGTTTTCATATGTTTATCTGGACCGTGCAATTCTAGCAGTGCAGCAAACTCGGAATCGCTGGCATCAGAAGATAGAAGATCATAGAGAGCACATGTATCACGCAAGCAAACATCTCGAAATGGTTGGTGTCGGATTGCATCACCTATTGCTGCTGATAAATATTGATACAATTGGCTGTCTTCACGAGTTGCGCCATTGCCATTAAGGATGTAAGGTCTCCAAATGACCATTGCAAAGATTGAATAGGCTGGTGGAAAAACCAAGCTCAGTGGAAGATTTCTTTGCATTCTAGACAGGGCCAATATGTAAGATTCATCTAGCAACGCAGCCACTAATCCATCAGCTACTGTTCGGCAGTTCCCTATAAGAATCATGAACCAGTGCACGTAAAGTTCAATAGAATTGTCAACCTTGAAAGCCCCAACAGAACGTGAAACCCCATTCGAACTAGATCTTGAATTCCTTATAAACTGTTGGATATCCAAGCCATCCCTTAATTTAAAGGTAGCAACCATTCTCTCCAGGTTAGTAACTCCGTGAACAACAGCACCAATAACAAGGGCAGACACTGCCATTGCAGCTTTTGTAGCCCTCCCAGCAAAAACTTTTGCAGAATTGTTTAAAATATCATTTGAGAGATTCTGGTTTGTATCGTAAATATCAGGAGACGGATGAAATTGGCTGCGAGGAGCCTTTCCAGGACCAAGGGTTCCTGAAACAGTTGAAGAAGCTTCTGTCGCAAGAGCTATCTCAAACACCTGAACCTGTCTCTCTCCAAGTGCTTCCTTAAGCAGGCGGAGACATAGTACATGTGTGTGTATAATGCGCCGGACACAATAAAGTGAACTTCCAGTAGAAGGGAAACTTGTGAAATTATTGTTCACAGTGAAATCTGGCATTTTTGCAACAACAGACCCAACATTACTGACAATTGCAGAGACAGCAGATGCCACCAAAGAAAGATCCCCTTCATGAGCAGAAACACCATTTTGCCTAATGCAATCCACTAAACCCAAAACGATCAGCTGAGCTATGTGATATCCATCATCCACTTTTTCTAAGCCAGGACCTCTTAGAGTAGCAGCAGAAAAATAATTTCTTTCTCTGCCATATAAGGAATGCACTGCTTCTTCAATATGTTTTTGTACTATTTCTTTCATGCCCGGGACTCTTGAGATCCTCCCACATATTTTTTGTCGAATATAATCATCAAAATCTTCACTGCCATTTGTATTACCAACTGAAAACCCTAAATCTCCATCCATCGGCCTAACAGTTTCAAGTTCCGCAAATATTCTCTGATCACATGTAGCTTTGAAATTCTTAACCCATTTCACAACACTTGAAACATTCCCATACTTCTTCAACAGGTTTCGACCATACAGGAAAGTTAGAGAACAAGGGGCCCTTACATTAGATGCAACTACCGCACCAGGCCGATGTATTGCAACAGAAAGAACTTCAGGAAGGGAGTCTGAAGCTACAATAATATTCTCATACCTGAACATAGCCAATCAGTAGGATATAAGACCAACTAAAAGCCATTACATGATAAATATGAAAATACATGCATATAGAACAAACATCCTGAATATTTTTAATGTGCACAAACATTAATGGAAAAAAATTATTAACATATTGCACTGTTTAATAACATTAGTGCTTCATTTTTAACATGGTGGTAGAAACCATAAAAACTGTCATTTTAAAAAGAAAATGCTTCTAGATAATTAATAAGATATAACAGAGGTCTTACATAAATAACGAACATACCTGAATAATGTGAAATATTATACTTCCCCAAGAAAATATTACATTTGGCAGATTCAAGCTCAGTGGCGCCATGAAGTCAAAATGACATTTAAAAAACCGAATGAAACCATCAAAATGGAATTTCAAAACCCGACCTTGAATAGCTCTGAAAAATAAATCCGTTCCTTCATTGACTAATGAATATGCTATATTCCCCTGATCATGCAAGGTATCCTTTTACTGATTTTTGGTTTGTTCATTTATTCATTTAATACCTGTGCACATAGTTTGAAGTGCGGCCGCACGTACCGGTACGTGCGGCCGCACATGCTGATGTGCGCCCCCGGGTGCACATCCCCCCCAATATGCGGCACACGTTCGAATTCAATTCGAACGGACTTCGAACGGTAAGAGGGCGTTCGAAGTTCAGTTCGAACGGACTTTAAACGGTCTCTTACCGTTCGAATTCAGTTCGAACGGACTTCGAACGGTAAGAGGGCGTTCGAAGTTCCGTTCGAACTGACTTCGAACGGTAAAACCTACCTCTGAGTTCGGATTGTCGTTCGAACGGTAATTCGAACGGCAACATACCATTCGAATGGGGGTTCGAACGCAATTCAAACGTCCTCTGGACGTTCGAATTCAGTTCAAATGGGGGTTCGAACAGGGGTTCGAACGGTTGCCTTACCCTATGTGCGACCGCATGTTCGGTACATGCGGCCGCATACGCCATGTGCAGACCCCACCACACATGCGGTCCGCACATGGTTTTGAACTATGCCTATGCATCCATTTGGTTCAGTTCTTTGCACTCAAGGATTATGCGAATTGAACACAACATGATTCATGAAACAAGGTGTATCTATGATACTACATCTATACTATAGAAGCAACAATTCAAAGGAATTCCATATTGACAGGCAGAAAGATAATACAACCATAACAATCAACATTTGATCTACAGCATAAAAGATGGTAAAAATAGAAGCTGCTATGTCATGTCCCAGTTTGGAATCAACATCAATATCAACATTTCCTCTTCTCAAACAGTTTGGAATTTATATGAGCTGAAACAACCATCAAGTTACAAAGGTTTGAGATATACATGCAAATAAAAAGAATTTATAAGCCAAAGCTAGCTATTCATAATAAATTACTGAAGAATCAAAAAGGTCCAAACATTAAGAACATCATACAGATAAACAGTCATAGAAATCTCAGCATAAATAAGAATACCTTTGAAGAGATGATAATATAAATGCCTCGCTCACTTCACATATATTGTATTCTTTATTTTTGGGCATCATCAAAAAGTTTCTTCCAACATGAAAAGCAGAACTTGAAGCATTGAAAACCCTCGGAAACAACCACAATAAAAACTTCACTGCTGCAAATAAATCAGAAGAAACATCCAGCAAATACAATATGGACAGTAACTCATCCTCACCGAGTATCCATTGGGGACCGTTATTATCATCAGAACAAAGCAACCCAGAAGAATGACTAACCTTCGCAGCAGCCTTCTCACTGCCTTCAACCAGCAACTTGATTGATTTTATTAGCCAAACAGTAATGCACCTCTTCTCAGACCACCTCAGCCCTTTCAAACTTTTTCCAATATCACCGAGATGAGATACCCTCAACCTATCTGTCCCTTTAGGGGTTTCCACCTCCGTGACAGTTTTATGGTGGGGGCAAACCACCTTACTGTCACATATATGACTAGTAGATGCCCCCTGGCTACCCTCAATCCTAGCTGCTTGCAATTGTGCAAGACTTTGAGTCTTGCGCACAATTTTTTGCCTACCCCTTGATGTTTGTTTGGTGGACTTATTAGGCAGCTCAACTTTAAATGACTCTATAGATTTTGGTCCCTTCCGCACCCACCATGTATCTTCATCATCTGAAGGGTTTGATGAATACCCTTGGAGAGAGCTCCTTTCATCATTTGGTTTTTGTCTCTTCATTTTCCTGCATTCATCACAGCCTAGTGTTCCTTCCATCAAATCAATCTTGGTGGCAAGTGAGCCTGATGGCCTTTTAAGGCTCGCCTGAGACTCATCCAATGGTGCAGAATAAGAATTAGGAAGATGCAACAAAACTGAAATGGCTGCTTTCATCTCTGCAATTTGGGTCTTGGCTTTCCGGTGCCTGACACATGGACTGTCAGTGACAACTGCAGGAGAGTTTCTCCAACTGTCCATAGAAGAAGGTGTAGTACCATCCCAGACAACAGTGGCATTATCTTTTGGCTTACGCATAAAATAATTCAGAGTACTGTTATCTGCTTTTAAACGGTCAGAGTGACCACCAATTAGTCCATTAAGGACGAGACGGCGCTCAGTTTTATACACATGACGAGCATCAATAAGCACTGGGACTTCAACAATTCTTGCTTCTTCCAGGACATCAAACAAGTCAACTGGAAGCTGCTTTATGATTTGATAATGTCTTTTCTGTCTATTTTGATCATCTATTGTTTCATTCATATCCATGATTCCACTGACAATGAGCTGTCGCACATAAGCTGGAGGATAAAAGATGCCAAAACGAATGAGTTCCATAATGAAGACATGTAGACGCTTGAAACTTTCCCCTTTTCCTACATCATGCTGATCCAGCCAACAGACCACGATATCATGCAATGGGCCAGGACTTTGAAAAACATCAGACCTATCCTCACTTTCATCTGGCATCTTCAAATTCTTACTGCCAGACAAAGAGTCCCCAAAACTATCATGCACAGTGGTGACTTTTGCAATATTACCAGCTCCTAAATATCTCTGACTCTTACTCAAGCTCCGCATGTCTTCCATTTTAAGCTTTAAAAGCAAAACTGCAACATACACATTGGAAAAATCTTTATGCCCAGTAAATTTCATATTCTTTGGAGGAGCTGTGCGGAAATCTCTGAAATCACATGTCGCCCACTCACATAGGAAGAACACTGAGTGAATCATCGACAGGCTGTCAGTTCTGATCCACTTCATGGATGAGCGAAGTAATGGACTGACTTCTGCAACCCATGTTTCTTGCATACCCCCATCATACTGATCATCAAAGAGACACTGAAATGCACCTCTCACATCTCCCTGTACTATAGTTTTATCTAAAACCTGTACAATTTTAACCACACCATGACCTTGAAGGCCAGGGTTCACTATTTTTCCAAGGTTAGCAGCACGTTTCTGAAGAGAGGAAATAATAAACCCAATAGACTGACACCGATAATAGACACCTTCCTGTTTACTGTTGTACGTGTTAACATATTCCCCGAGGCTATGATGAGACTTATCAATAGCACCATTCACCTTCAAAAAGGAAACCTTTCTGTCTATCATATCAACAACGAGACAAACAGGCAGAGGAAAGCAATCCAAGGCAACAAATGTATCAGGAACTGCCAATATTAAATACCGCAAAATATCAACCATGGTAGAAGCAATGCAGGCTCGTCTAGGATTATCTGATGAACTAGAAGCACCAGGAGAGAGATCGTGGATAAAATGAAGAGCTACATCTACGAAAATACGCACATATGTTTGCGATAAAGCAATGGTCTCTATCACACTGAATATAATAGGCAAAAGAAACTCCAAGGCCTCAAGAAATTCTTTCTCCTGAAAGCATGCACCACAGGATCACTATATTTTAAAAAAAACAATGCCATGATGCGAAGATGCTTTAGTTGGGATATACAAACTGGAAATATGTCCCTACCTAAGGAAGCTACGTTGTTGAGTTTTTTTTAGTATATCTTTATTTATTTGAGAAAATGATGGAAATCCAACCCCAATTTTATTTAAATAAAGAACGCAAAAATACACAAGCAGAAAAAGAAAACCAAAGAAACGAAACACAGAAACAAAGCAGGGGAAAGGGCACAGTAGAAAAGGTATCTACTGACTGCCCAACCCCATCACAATATAACACAACCCTATTCCTCGTTCACAGGATATGACTATCCAAGGAAGCTTCATTGTTACCTAGACAGGATAACATACCTGCAATTGGCTAAGAACCCAGTCAATAATGAGAGACGGAAGAAGCAGCCCTTCTTCATTATGCCACTGTAAGATTCGCACCATGTACCACCATTTAAACTGAAGAGAAGGCTCCCCCATATCTGGAATGGCCTGCACCAAGTCAGCTTTTTGCTGTACCGTACCAGCCAAAACTGGCTGCAATGTTTGATCCCTAATTTGTAAAGCTGGAAGAGAACCATCCTTTGAAAAAACTTCATCCAGAAGGTATTGGAAGTATTCAATAACATCCTTAGTCCACAGCTCACTGCGCTGTGCTTTGTCAGTCACTCCAGGGGAGACACCAGTGACAACAGGTCTGATCTGTAAAAGCAACAGTCCCGAATTGATTCACTTACACCGGTAATTATGATGCGCAAAACTGTGAAGCACATTATCAGAATAACAGCCTAAGCGATCCCACCTGATTAAGGTATGTAACTTTGATAAACCATGTTGCTCTTAGTAATGGAACATTGTGTCTAATAAGTACTTCAAAAAGAGATTTCTTTCTATAACCATGAGGAACATGGTCAGCCAAAGAACGCAACCGCTTATGTTGCTGCGACAAACCCTGCCAGTAAGCCACGACAAGAGAAATTCCACAATTACTTAAACACCTGGGTTCAAGGTAAGAATATCTCTACATCTATACAACATAAAAACATCAAAAAATTCATATTGATTATTTTTATTTCATATTATTCCAAATACAAAGCACTATATAGATCTACACTTATGCAGGCAAACTATTTATCAACATGCACACGCTTATATGACATAGGACCATATGGAACTAATACTGCTACCAAGATTTGTATGCATTGTCATGTTGGTAATAAAACCCAATAAAGTACACAAGGTTCAAGCGTAAACCTCAATCCATTTTTTTCGAAAATCTTCACCGCAGGGCCTTTGTTCAGGGAAACCACCAGGTTTGCTTAATAGCGATCCAGAGAGAGGCACTCCATAAACTTGCCCAGCCTGTAGCACATCAGAAAGAAGCATTAAGCTTCAGATTCCACCATTTCGAACAGTAGATAAAGTAAACAAAATTAGGATCGATACTGAAGAATGAACACTAGGGATAATATGACAACCCGTGTGTGTGCGCGCAGATAGGCGGAATAACATTCTATCATTACTCCAACCACAGATCACCACTCTCACAGTAAAATTTATGCCATGATCATTTAAGGCATCCAATTTGAAGATATATAAAATCTAGACCAGTTGAACACTACCATGTCTATAGCACCATAAAAATACATAGAACAAAAAGGAAATCGTCAAGTTAAATTGCAAACATTCTATTATATTATATATGAACCTAGAAATATAGGTAAGCACTACACCTAGTAAACTATTTTATAGTGCATCCCTGAGAAAGTATTGTTGATGATAATAGTGTGAAAATGTGCATGGGTGTTATATTAGACGCCTCAGGGTAACATATTGAAGATTGCCCCATGAGATTTGAAGCTCATGCAACCCATAAGTTGCACCAGGAAGAGAAATATATATACTAGACATAAAATGTACACATGTTTTTAACAGGGTTGATAAGTACTAAAATTCCACTGTGGATACCCGCAATTTCCCATCATCAAGATTCAGGATCATCCATGGTTAAAAAGGAATTATTTTGACAGTTTACAAACTTACTTTAATCAGCAACCTGTTTCACTCTGGGACATCAGGATCACATATCAATTAACTTCAACTGCAAAAGTGTATTCACTATATCTTGGGTTGTATGATCCCAATCAACAAGGTTTTGGTGCATGCCTCACCTGGCACTCTATTGATGGATTGAAATGAATTATATGGGCTAAACAGTACATACAGAAATGGCTTGATCAAGAATACTTTGTGAGATTCTGTCCTTCAAATATGGCTGAACTGAGACTAGTGATTGTGTTCTGGGTGTTTTGTGTATGCATACTTGAGAATAATTACCTTTGTGCAATTGAGAATAATTGCAAATAAAATGCTACCTTTCTCTTTTGTGCACGAGACTCGTTGATGGCCCTAAGACGTTTCCGTATTGCCTGGAAAAGGTGGTGAACAACAAGAAGAAAAGGTAAGCATTAAAGCAGTAATGCACTTACAGTTCTAATATCCAAAAAGTAATGAAAAGATTTTTTTTCATCAATGCATAGACCTGTTTAACATAACAATGCACTTTTAAGTTAAAAAAACATCAGCATTATTAACAAAATAGAAATACATGTCTAGAGTAAAAGAAAGAAAAAAATCTATGAATATAAAGGAGGCCTACATTACAAGGTGAAAAATTGCTTGCCTGCACTACGCATGCCGGAATCCAGAAATTTTTTGAATCAAGATATCAGGTAATATTTTATAAGATATATGCATAGAATCGATCAATGCACCATTTACCTCTTTGCACTTTAAGATATTTGGTTTCGGCAAAGCTCCAAGATGTGTTAGCTGAATCTCTTTGGCTTCCTAACACCCATATACCAAAATACAGTAACTAAGAAGAAATCAAAAACATAATTATGAAAGAAGAGAGCGTTGAAAGAAAACAATTTAAACATGCAAAAGTAGCAAACACTAAAACCAGGACACATTTAGACCGATGTAAGGCTTAATTAAGGGTAGGGGAAGTCCCAATACAGGAGGCAGACAAATTTTACATATGTAGGCCAGTCTATATTTTCTCAAAGACTATTTCTGTCACATACAGAAAGCAGAGTGAATTGTTAACTTTACCTTGTAATTGATTTTAATTTTTTTTTATGAGAATGACCTTGTAATTGAGTTAAGCGTGTAAGATAATGTCATCCGTCTCTTCTCAGGCATAAGTTTAAGGAACGTGGTAAACATATGGAGAAGTTTTTATCGTTTAAAAATGAAAGGAAAAACATACTTATAAAGGTCATTGCTCGGAGCTATGTTAAACTGTCGAAGCTAATGTGCGAAAGTCCTGGATTCGAGTCCTGCGAACAGCCACTTTAGTTCTATATGCTGGACCACTCTGGATGATGGCCTTTTTTAGTGTATGTGACAAGGATTGAAGGAATTGAATTGGAGAGGCTCACAATACAATGTTATGCTTGGCTACTCAAACAACCATGGTGATGACTAAAGGATGTATGGCAATTGAAAGAAGTGAGTTGATATCAGTTAGCAAGATATTCTCTTAGTCTTACTTACATAATGTTAACTTAAAAATTTAATTTTATTTTGAGAAATGATAGGAGCAAATTTCTAATAAAAGAAGTCCTTGACCAAAAGGAGATGAGGAATCTCCAAAAAGAAAATGAAAATATAAACATTAAAGCACCTCTCTCAGAATGAACAAGACCCCAAAAATAAAAACCTCAACCTTACACTCCGCACCATGAGATACCATAATGATTATTAACATAAAAAATTGATGATCAACGTTTAGATAAATAAAAGAACTCAAGTTAAATTTTATTATATCCATGATTCAAAGCTTTATTTCTATCAGATCTTCAAATCTTCACGTCTCTAGTAAAGCTTACTCCTGCACTTTCTATCATGTCAAAAATACAAGAAGCATTTGGATTGGATTGTTAATAAGCCAGGCCAGGTCTGTGGAAATGAACCAATGCAAGAAAACTCTACTCTGATCTGCAAGCCTTAATGAACAAGCAACTACTGAATTTAGTATCATCAATCCAATCGAATTTATACGTCTGATGATCCATCTGAACCTGAAAGATAGGCCTTTGCTACCCAGCATATAGGAAGGTGTTGGGAGTGAAGAAATCAGATATGGTCCGAACCTTTAACTTTTTTATACAAAGTGACTGTCCTCAAGACTCAAACCCAAGACTTTGACCTGTTAGTTCGAGCATTTTACCATTACTCCAAGCAATGGACCCTCATGTGGACATGAAAGAATGGCCCTAGGTCTAAATTTAAATCAATAAACCCAATGCATCTTTTGGTTTAATAAAACAAAAACTCCACATACAAAGTAATGAAAACAGATGCTTTGCCAACCTGTCAAAGATAAAGCAGGCTGGGCATATGCCCTATTAACAAGTGTGATTATTAACAGCATGACATGCGCAAAGAAATTCCCTCCAACAACGCCATCCAAAACTTATCCCAAGTCAATACACAAAATAACAACATAAATGTGTGACAACTTTGTATCCCTGCCAACACTATACAAAATGAAATCGGAAATGAAATTGGGTAGCAAATTTCTACCTTTATTAAAAAAAAAAAAAAAAAAACTATACAGAATGCAGTATTTAGAAATTCAGCTTCAGTTCGCCTATTGCAATGAATCTTTTTTGACAATGTAGGCCAAACATGAAACAGTTCAACCATCATATCACCACCACAGAGATAAAGTTGGAGAAGCAAGATATTCAAAGAAAAGCCAAAATATTATGTGAAAGGTAGATTGTCATTTGAAAAGCTGGAAAATCCGGTATCAGAAGTGCCTTACCCAGTAGTGCTACTATATGTGCGAGTATATCGGTAAAAAAAGATTAAGGCAAATGGGGAAGTCACAAGAAGAGAAAATCAACAAAAATTCATAAAGGATAATACCTCAATCCCCTCGACAGAATCCTTGTATCCAGCTTGCAAATACTCCCTTGTAAGTGTCTCTTCTGGGCAATTTGGTGTTTGGGGATAAAAATCAGGTGGCCCAAGTCTATAACCAATGAAGGGATTATATAAGAATGACTTCAGATAAATAAAAGAAACAAAAAACCACATAAAAGAAAACCATACGAGCAATGTGAAAGTAAGCATGTAACTAAGGCAGCAAGCTGGATATTAGAAACGACCAATACTGTGAAAAACTACTAAAAGAAAAAAATCAGGAACAGAACTTCAGCAATTTTTTTAACAAAAAAGTTACCGGTTATTCAGAGATTCTTTATCGCACTTCAGCTTGTAGGGTGTTGGCAGCAAGGGTCGCCTACAAAAGAGAATATTCAGAACAGCATAAACAACTTATACCTAATCAATATTCACAAAGAAACCTCCAAAAGTTAATAGAAGCTCATTCACACTGTTGCCACAAAGAAGAATAATTATTAGATAAAATAGACTATTCCAAAATGATGAAAACACTCTCCACATTATACCAAATGAAAATATAACTGGCATCACACCATCTAGTTGTCCAAAATTAGGAGATATCTTGTATTTTCAAAAAAAAAAAAAAAGCATTTTCCTCATCTACACATTAAGAAACACTTCTTAGATCAATTGGTGGCATCTTGTGCTACATATCATAATTCTTAATGAAGAGGTAAGCTGGAAAGACTCTTTTATTAAGAAGTTGCATTACATATTGGTTAAAAGACATATATGAAACAAAGTTACGTGAGCTGGAGACAGTATACAAAAAAGACATATCCTCTAAATGTTCAAACCATGTTATACAAATACCCTTCTATATCAGGACAGGTTAACAGAAATATCTAGAAACTCAGACCATGACACAAAATCTTCTACAATTCGACAAGAAATTCATGAAAGAATTGAAATAGAAATTCACCTCGGGTTCAGGGAGTAATTTGACGATGAGAAAGAGGAATCAGCCCTCCCAGAGTCCCTGGAAGAAGTCCCACCAGTTGAACTGTTACTCACTCCACCACCACAACTGGTAGTAGACCTTTGCATTTCTCCCCTCAATTGCCGGCATACTGCCTCCGGCATCACCACCGCTATTGTCGAGGCGATCTGTGCCCCATTGAGCGAAACCCCGCTGGTCACTTTCGACCATGTGTCATCAAAACCAGATTGCACTCTTATGCACACCCCGAAGGATCTGGCTGGCAAAAAACCACTTCAGGGCCACTACAAGAACCTTAATTAACCCCACATCTACGGAAACTCCTTGCTGTGAATCTGCACTATGTGCTATTTAAAACCATTGATGGATATTCTGCTGACCCAATTTATCTTCTTCACTGATTCCTCATATTGCACAAAGCCCAATGACACCTCTAGAATACAATTCTTGCAGTTTAGTCAAAAGCAAACAATTGATCCTTACGTGCAAACAATTAGGGAAACAACTTCAAAATGTAAATTTTACATATCAAGCTTTACTGAAAGTAACTTATCTAACCCAGGTGCCCAACTATAGCAATAAAATAAATAACGAGAAAGGAAAAAAAAAAAAAAAAACCTAGTTACGCATCAAAACACCAAACCGAAGAAACAATTGAAGAACCAAAGACCCGCTTGGAAGAAGAAAAAAAAAAGTTCCAATCCGTTCAAACCCAACTCAAAAGTGTGGAATTCGCGAACTCAAAATCCGGAAAACCTCCGAATTCGATCCCCGAGCACGATCTAGGGATTTAGGAATCTAGGGTTCCACAATCTCCCCACCTACGAAGTTGGGACCTCGAAAACCCTAGAAGCCCAAGAAGAGAGAGAGAGAGAGAACAAAACGTACCTGACAAATCGATATTCAAAAAGAGAGAGAATGATCAGAGACGAAGAGATTCGGCTTTGTTTTGACTCTTTATGTATTCTTGTTACGCTCGTTGATAACGAATAAATGCATTCATTTTTTGTTCGGGCGATTTTTTTAATATATATAGTGATTTATTTTCGATGTATCGCTTCAATATTAAAAAGCGACAGGCGTTGTGACGGGGGAATCTGTGTATATAAAATATTATAATATATTCTTTTTTTAAGCTTTTTATTTCCGGATTGCCCCTGTTAAGACTTTTGTTTCACTTCATTAAACCGTCATTTTAGGCAGGGCTTTAGACATAATTATAAAAAAAAATAAAGAAATTTTTGTCTGAATTAAGAAAGAAAAATAATAACAAAATAAATCCACTCATGAATTTTAGATGGGGTTGTGTTTTGGAATGATGTGGTTACAGGGTCGGTGAAATATTAATAAGATACTGTTGAGAAAGTTCACTGGATTATCCAAAGAGAACATTGTGAGGGAATCAAATGGAAATGAAAATATATACTCCATAAAATTATATATATTTTTTATTTTATTTTTGTATGAAGACCTGTGGCATTTTTATACATGTATCAAAAAGTATTAAAAATATATATATACATCAATTTACATTAGACAACCTCAGTTGCCTTACACCCTCAAACAGAGTAGAAACAAAAGCATCAAGACATCAACGCACTTGTTGATCATGAAAACTCCGAGAACAAATCAATGCATACGTTTGACGGGCCATTTTTAGTTAACTGCTACGGGCAGTCACTGCTACTCTAAGAACTTTCAAAATTGTATAGGATCCTGCGTAGAACTCCATCTTCTAATATCCGTCACAATTTTCTGAATTTGTGGAGTACTTGTAAAAGTCGAATCAAACTCTCAACATCCAACCTTATGCACAGGTGGTGTAAACCAAATGATTTGACAAAACGTATTGTTAGGCAAATCGTCTCGGAAATTATACATATGGATTCATTAAGATGGAGAGTAAAAATTTGCATGATTCATTTTATGCTATATATATATATTGTTAGGCATGTATGAGATTTCATTTGGGGGTTATAACTGGTACTGTATATAACTTCTTTTTTCTTTTTCTTTTTTTGAGGGAGAGGGTTATTGTGGTAGAATACTATATTCATTTGTTTCACAGTTTAATTGGATGTGGTTGTCAGTTGTCACTCTCTTATTAAATACTGATAGTACTAATCAAAATCAGACTTAATTGGATCTAATAAAAGAGTAATACATGTACACAATAATTAATTGTACAATTCGATACTAACCAGACTGACTGAAACCCGTGGATCCGGAGTCCTTCGATAAATAAACATATTAGAGTGATTTAGGATAGAGTATCGTTGATAGTCCAGTATGGCTCTCTATTGTTCAAGACTCAGTAGTCCATCAAGATCCTTATACCACATAAAATAATATCACATTTACTTTAGGAGTGGATTAAGAATTGTTATTCATTTGTAAAATAGGAATAGAAGTAAGTGTACTTGTTCAGGATCGCATTTGTCCAACATTTAAGTGTTTTTATTATGAAAAATGTTAGGGAGAGTCCTGTTGACAGTCCAGGAACAGTCCTTACATGTTTAATTTAAAAAAAATTAATAAGCATTGTCTAATTAAATATATGCTTTGAAGAAAAGTGTATATCGTTCCATTTTAAATTTGATGAACTCATTTTTAACAAAAAAAAAAATCAAAGTATATACCTCACCTAAAGAGATATATATATCGTTGGATGGTTAAAGAGACATATGAGACTGCATTTAGAGTTGTAAAATGGACTGCATATAACAAACATTTTTATTATTCAATAGAAAAAAATTGCTTCGGATGATTTTTGGAGATATCACATCACTAATGCAATATATAAATCACCTAACATAGCATATACTCCACTACATCAGTATATATTATACTAGAAAACATGTATAAATGCATGCATTCATTTCGTATGAACATGTATTTCATTTTTATAAAAGAATGTACATTATGAGTCAAGTCAAAATTTTCCACATATGATGCATCAGTTCAAACCCCCAAAGTCATCCCAAAACATGAGACCAGACAAGATAGGTCTCCATTGGGACCCTGGTTCACAATGTGTCCCCCCTTTGTTGCTATCTTTTTACCATGTCTCTCTGTCAGGGGACATACAACCTTCAGATGATCCTTTCAAAAGGAACCCACATGGCGAATTTGATTAAAATGAGAAGGGTGTTACTAATCCTCTAGAAGAATAGAATCAAATGTGGCTGACAGACATTTATTTTTGGTTTGAGGGAGGCCATAAATCTTCATCTACTATTCCAAAGTATTGATAGAGCTGCAGACAACATAGTCACATAAACAGATTAAATTGTTTCTTGTCTCCCTCATTCAGTACAATTTCTAACGAAGCCCAAGTTTATAACACCAATCAAAAGACATAATATACAGATAAAAGAAAATTCTTCAACTTGTTCAGATGAATTCCATGCACACCGAATTTCATGCGTCGATGTACACATTAATGTTTCATTAATCACATAATGGTTATACATTTCATCCCACAAAACCAATATACATGCAATTTGGAACTTGCATTTATTTCAGTAACAATAAACACCCAAATCATATCATCACACTGGAAAACCACACCATGAAATTGAGGGATAAGAGTAGAAGTGAAGAAACAGCAAAGCAAACGAATGGCCTATACATCACAATTAACAGATTCAAACCAATTCCAAAACCTCATTCTGGTATCTACAATGAAAAAAGATTAGGCCTATATCCGAAGAGAATTAATATCGACTCCAGGAGAATGATGATCTGGTAGCACCCACACACCTGTGACAATCAATGAAATTAGACTTCAGTCATATTAAACTATTCTATTTAAGTCTTTGTGTGGATTTGGATAGGATGTGCTTACTCGTGCAGAAAAAACCGTTCGCATTTAAAAAATATTGCTCACACATTTTTTTTGGAGATAAGAGCTCAATCCCAAAGCTCAAGGATTGTCTCTTCCATTAAGTCCTCTAGAATGGCTTCTTCCATGTCGAAGCCAACAAATTCAACATGAAGTCGCAGGTCCATCCATGTTTCTCCTTTAGTCAAATCTTTTCCAACTATTTGTTCCAATGTACCTGGATACTGAAAGAGATTATACCAGTCTATGCCTTCCATGACTTCCTGGACAAGGTCATCACCTTTTAAACATGATCGGGCTTTTGGTTTGATAAAAGAGACCCAAGGTGAGGGTCCAAAATATCTTTCATGGATTTCCAAGAGGGCTTCATTAATGCGGTCAAACAGGAGCTTTAAATCGTCCGAGAATTCACCGGATGATGTTTCCACTTCATCAAACAAGGATGGATCAAGCACCAGCTCTTCAGAATGCCACTTACTCTCTGAAAGATTGCCGCATACCAAACCAGATGTTTCCAAGATATTCCTCACATAATCGAGTCTTGATTCCTCGTCTGCAATACAGGATCTTGAATTTGTTTCAAAATCCAAGGTGGTCACCACTATGGAGGTATTGTCAGTTTCCTCAAACTGGATCCTTCGAGGTTGTATTGAAAAGTCTGTTGTAGATATTAGAACATGTTAACTCCAAATATAAAAGGAAAGAAAATAAAGGAGAATTTTCTTTTATTGTATGGTCATCAAATTAAATACCACGCTGAGCTGTAGATCTTTCAGGGCTGTGTATCTCTTCTGTGGAGAATGGATCTAGAACGGATACTGGGCTTGGCCTTTCCACCTTTTCGTCGGAGCTCTCTGAACCATCGACTGTTTGAATAAGTAAACTTGGTGAGACGGGAATGTGTGCATACATCAGTTGCGGGGCCTCTTCACAAGACTCCTGGAAATTTTTTCAGAGCAGAAGTCAGCATTCTCACTTTGTTGATGCCAACATCCCATAGGACATAACAGATACTGCAAGAAAGACTATTTTATTCTTTGATTAATTTAAAACCATGACACTATACCAGTCTTGGAATCAGAACTTCTTCATATGTCTCTTGTTGATCAATTATGTCAGCACAATGCACAAAGCCAATGCTAGGTCCATTAATATTTTCTTCAAAATTATCATGCAAATCATCATCATCCTCCATGCATTCTGCACCTGAACTTTCGGAAGTTCTGGCATTACCTGCATAAAATTCTCATGGACTTGTCAGTATTTCAAAAAAAAAAACATGAACACTGTCATTAAAATATGTGAAAACAAAGAGAAATAGAGCGAAAATACCTTCAGGATTCTTGTCATCCTTTATACAGAGTCCCTCCTGTGAATTCATGTCACGGTCTCCCTCTGAGAGTCCTGGAATCAAATTGGGCACCTGGAGTTCAATACCTGATTCATCATTGGTGCCGGAAGAACTCTCCAAGTTCTCCATTGACCATATTAATGGACTAGCAGTAACTTCTTGTTTGACTTTCTGTAAGAAAGGGAACTTAATTGGTTGAGGTACAAATATTGGCTCCTTCTCCCTCGTAGGACTACATTTAATATCTCTTCCAGGACTAAACCGTGGATCCCTTCCAGGACTAAATCTAGGAGACAGCAGGTTGTAGTCAGGCAAAGAAAGAATTCTTCCCAATGGTTTGTGGACCTCTCGACTCTGAAGATCCATGCCTCTGTCCTCGACACTTAGCAAATCAGCAAGATGTTTCTTGGCCTCTTTTTGAATTCTATATACTATACTCGAAGTAACTTCAGATCCAATGTTCAACTGAAACCCATTTGACTTCCCCTTGTTCTCTCTTCTCTGAGGTCCTGCAGAAGTTTCAGATCTTCGCTGGTTGTTGTCAGTAGTTTTATGACACAAATCTTCTTTCACATCATCGACCACAATCCTCTCAACGGTGTCACCCAAACTTTGACCCCCTTGTGGAATTCTGTGCAGAACCCCATCTCTAGATATCCACCGCCTCTCCTTTTTGTCATCTCCAATCGCTTGTTTTAACCTCCTTTTCATTTCTCTCAGAGAAAAATGGAAGCTGGTTCTTTCGCTCTCTCCCTGACTTCTAAAGCTATTTTGGCAATGTGGTGAAGTGCTCAGATTAATCACTGATTTTGGATTTTGAACATTTGATGAACTAGATTTCAGGAGAACTATATGGTCTACACCCTGGTCGGAGTCCTTCAAGGACTTGTTAGATTGGATCTTTTCTTTTTTCCTGAAAAAATTGGACATACCATGTTTATGTAGCTGTTGACTACCAACGAGCGACTCACATTGCTTTGAACTTATGACATCATCTACAACCTTGCGCCTTTCAAGTATCTTGGGCAATTCAATACCAGCCATTTCTTCTGCCTGATCACTCTGAACATCATGAATGTGTTTCACCAATATCAATTTTTGCTCATGTAGGTGCTTCAATAACAACTCCTTGTTTGAGTTGAGATTCCTAGAATATACTTCCATTATATCTGCATAATGTGTATCATCAGTTTCCAAACTCCCGGAAGCATGTGAACCGGCTACCTTGTAGGTCTTGTTTTCTTGCATAAGATCCTTTTCAGTATATCTGCCATGTCTCGAATCAGATCTAGTCTCTTTAGATTTAGTTCTTGAAATTCTATTTGGTCTCTGCATTTCAGACATTTCCTCTTCCATGAGAACCCTGACACTTCTTCTGATATCATTCTTATCCCTGTCAATTTTTCTGCCATTCTGGATTGCAACAAATTCCGCAAGGAAACATTAACACTATAGTAAACCGCCATGTCATCAATGCAAGACTACAATCATGAAATCCAAGAGGGACATGATATGACAAAACGCATGTTGCATGTTCAAACACCTGAGGAATTAGCTTGGACTTCGAATTAAAAAAAATTGGTCATGTTGAACCACACAAACAATAAACTCAAGAAAAGTTTAATATGCTATAGAAGAATGAAACATGTAACATAAGTGAGAAAATCCAACTAAGATCAACTTAACTGTATTAACAAAATTAGACAAGAATTGACCATCGTGCTTACACTAAAGATTAATAATAAACATATAATTTTGTAAGGGAAAAGGAACAGATACTAGTAATTTTCAGAAAAAAGAAAGAATAAACATCTACCAGTAGTGAGAGATTGCAGATTTTTGGCAGTCAGTCAATGTAGTCATATGCACTACAGCCAATCATATACCAATTGCTAGTGTCAATATGTAGCTAAACTTGTATGAATTTTCAAATGTGTACTACTCCAGAAAATCATTGTACACAAAGTGAGTCCAAGCTAACGATGAATCAATGATGCATGCAAACCATTGTCCCAATTTTTAAAAAAAATGTACAAAGAACATTGATCGTTGTAGAACATCACAAAAGAAATACGCTGGCAATATTATCCAATACTAAGAGCGGTTGGGTGCTACTATTTCAAGAACACTGTGGAACATCACACATACATCATAGTGGGGAACCAGGAACAAATGCATTCATTAAGTTCAATGCTACATTTATCTAAACACTGATGCTAAATTGACTTACACTTTTATCAGCGCAACCAGTATCCGGGACTTTATGATTCTCTTGGAATTCTGTTTGCAAATTATATCTACTCCTTGAATATTCGTCGCCTATATATAAGACAAAGAAGCAATTATGATATAGTCATACTTTGCTGAAGGAGCAACACAGACAGGGAAATAATAAAAAAATAGTCATATAAGGTATAGTCATATAAGATAAAGAAGCAATCCCCATTCAGACTGTGTCTATGTTGATTTCTATTAGAATGGATACAAGCCTACAATTTCGCTAAAAAAACAAAAGACAGGGAAATAATAAAAAATATACTACACGCAATGCACAAATTAGTTAATTCCATGTTTTGAATGTAGAAAGTAAACTGGCTCACTGGATGTTTTGTTCAAAAGGGTAAGCTGGGATTGAGTTCAACATCTCTTGGTTGCAAAAACAATTAGCCTATCTACAACCCTAGAATATAAAAGCATATAGTTTTCAGGCACTATTTATGCGCCGCAAAAAGCAGATTGATGTGCTAGGATTCAAGTTTTCTTTGCTCCTAATGCTTCATTTTTACCCTCCTCCGAGAGATTGTCAAACACAGAGCTTCAACTAAGCTCAGTCCATCACTAGGTGGCACTCACACAGAATCTTTCTCTTATCTAATAATTCAGCAACTCTGCTATATTATTTTACATGCATGTATTGAAGCAGATGACTTGCAGTGATCAACTGATTTGCTTTTCAGAAAATTTACAATTCATAATATTTAAGAATATAGATATATTGGTTGCATGATGCATCTACTGATCTTAAAAGGTAGCAGACAAATGAACAATGGAGTAACAAATAGAGGCTGCATGTATTTCAGACCTCTTACCATTTCCTTGTGGTCTCTCTCTCTCAAGAAAAGAAGCCCAAGAACCACATCAAAAGACTAGCTAATAAATCATATGTCATGATGTTATTATAACTTACCAACACTAAGCCTACCGCTCTCTCGCTTCCTATCTGAAATCATCTTCTGTGTAAAACGACCTTGACGGAAGTCAAACATATTAATTAAACCCCACATACAGCCTGCCCGGCCTTTCTCTCTTCGTGCAGGGCGATTGCGTGACTTCTTCTTGGCCATTATGGATGGGCAATTATTACTTCTGTTTTGTACGCACACAAAAAAATCCGCGAAAAAATGCTTGCACAGACCTGCTAAATGAAATGTACTATCAATCAATGAGCCATCCAGAGAAGGCTATTCAAAATTTAAAAAGAAAACAATATCTATGAGTTACTAATTAATAACACTCATATTTGCAACATAATTTAATGATAAATGAACATAGAAATAAATCCATTGTGAATGAACTT
The DNA here is from genome assembly GCA_030737835.1 of Acorus gramineus. NCBI lineage: Eukaryota > Viridiplantae > Streptophyta > Magnoliopsida > Acorales > Acoraceae > Acorus > Acorus gramineus. The sequence goes on from CM060857.1 coordinate 12,693,385, forward strand.
ACTAATGGAAACTAAAGACCGTTAATGTACAGTAAAGTTACTACACATATTTGCAGATAATTTAATCCATACCCCTGCTCGACTATTGTCCTTTGTCAATCAACATTCATAAACACCACCTGTTCCCTATATCATCCATCTTCCTAGAGAAGAAAAGTTTCGATTATAGGAAATAGAAAAACAGGAATGCTTTTCTTCCTCATACTGCGAGAAAGAAGAAATTAAAACAGAAAGACAAGAGAGACAAAAAAATTCTCAGAAAAACATGTTCAACTGAATTAAAGCACATGGTCACCTTTTCTATCAATATAATAATAATAGATATCCTTCAGATTTCAAACCAAAGGAATATATTTAACATGAGGTAGTTATAGCCAGTGGCTTGATTCCACCTTCTTACAGGTCATGTCCAAGCTAAGTGAGTGTAATTTGAAAAAGAATTTTTTTTTTATTCAAGATAATGCCAAAAAGGTCCTCAGAGAAATTCAATCCTAATAGCCACATATAAATGTAAAAACTGATCATGGAACAGATATTTATGCCATTGTCTCAACGACTACTTGTACCTATCAAATGTAGATTTAAATCATTTTCTTGAATTAATCATCCTTGCCATAAAGCCAAAAGGATAATATAAAAAAAAATCACTGAAGGAAAAATTCAGGTAGTCTGAAGCAAGCTGCATATCCTTCCCCGGTCATTCTTCACATCATTGAGAAAGCACTAATTGTTTCCAATTATCAATTTCTCTCTCTTCTTCTCATTCATGGTTGAGAATTCCATCAGGGAATCAAATTCCACAACACTCAACAAAGAGAGAGATCATGAAGCTAGTATCTGTACCCTCAAATTACTTCAATAAGAACTCAAATTTCAAGCTTTCAAAAATTGAATTGTATCAATTGGTGGTGAGTCTAATGTGGACTCAAACCTTACACACCAACAATACAATGCCACCCTCACAATTTAACCACCACCTAATCGTTTCAGTCAAGGACATCATTAAAGCCATTTTTCTCACAAAACCACTGAATCTATTCAGCATTAGAAAATGTGATTCATGATTCAAAGCCAAAAGTACTTTCAGAGTGATAAATTGAGGACATACCTGAAACTCAGAAGCACGGCTCAAGAGACAGAACCACAGAAGAAATGCAGGACAGGCCACCCAAATCCATAATTTTTACCACAAGAATATTTATGGAGGCTAAGCTAAGAAATCTTAGCTGTGTTTCTCTTAAAACTTTAATTGCTTGGGCAAGGAATCAAAAGCTTTTCTTCCACTGCACAACCAACTCCACAACTTCTCTTTCCCTCCCAATTTAATTTAATTATATAAAAGGTCCACCACCATTAAAAAATTCAACAACATTAATTCAACATATCTTCTCCGATCAATTCATCAGCAGAACCGAAACCTAAAACATCTTATTTTGTCAAAAAAAAAAGCTGTCAAAAGCTCTTCATCCAATTTTTTTACCGACCCAGATCATAAAATCTGACACTCCTTTCAAACTCACAATCAACCGATCTTCACCAACAGAACCCCCAAAACCCACGTAAAAACCCCAACTTTCCTTCACATCCGCCTCCAAAGAAGCAAAAGAGAAGAAGCCATCTCGCCGTTTCAGTCACAGAGCCAAAAATCTTCCACCAAAAAGACGATTTTTTTGCGTACTATAAAGACAGCTCCATTAAAGTGGAAAAAAAAACGGGTGCTTTTGAGCGATGGAATCGATCAGAGCTCCCACTTGGGATGTCAGAGATGCCCCCACAAAGCTTCGCATGCAAACCAAAGCTTATGAAGGTATTTCGATCCGACAAAAACAACAGTCCCTTCTTCTCTCCTTCTACGACACTCGCTTCTTCGTCTCCTTCTTCACTCTCTCGACAGTTGTGTTGAAGCCCGATCATTTGTTTTTGTTTTCATTTTTGGTTTTGTTTGAGAAGTTCAAGTTCATGGGGAAGAGAGAGAGAGAGAGAGAGAGAGGGAGGGAACGAGGGGCAAATGCGTAAAATTCTTGATAATTTGGTGGCAAATTATATTTAAAATCCTGATTTTTTACTCTTTTGATCCTTCACATAAAGTTACTTGACCGATAATTATTTGGGTTAAAGACATCTAAGTCCCCATAAATATAGAAAAACCCATATAAGACCCTACTAAAATTAGGTCAGACGTACGAGTCCCTAAAAATTCAGAAAAACTCAATTATCATTCGTGAGTTAAATTTCCATTCAAACTTAACGGAATATTCCCAGAATATTCTGTCACATATAATTGTGTTGACATTGAAGTCCTTATAAACAGTCATAAAGACAAATTAGTCCCTACAAAAAACAAAATTGCCCCTCAAAGACTTTTACATTAAATTGTGTACACATTGCAATCCCTATAAACAATCATAAAGACAAATTAGTCCTTGCAAAAGACAAAATTGCCCCTGAAAGATTTTTACATTTATTTGGATAGACATTACAATCCTTATAAATAATCGTAAAGACAAATTGGTACATGTAAAAGACAAAAATGCTCCTAAAGAATTTTTACATTTAATTGTGTAGAAATTGCAGTCTTTTAGAGGGTATTTAATTTTTAAATTGCAATGTATGCACAATTAAATGTAAAAATCCTTCAAGGGTATTTTTGTCTTTTAGAGGGACCAATTTGTCTTTACGATTGTTTATAAGGACTGTAATATCTATTCAATTACATGTAAAAGTCTTTCAAGGGCAATTTTATCTTTTGCGGGGACTAATTTATCTTTATGATTATTTATAAGGACTATAATATATACACAATTTAATGTAAAAGTCTTTTAAGGGCAATTTTATCTTTTGTAGGGACTAATTTGTCTTTATGACTGTTTATAAGACTTCAGTGTCTACACAATTATATGTGATGGAATATTATAGAAATATTCTGTTAAATTTGGATGGAAATTTAACTCAGGGATGATAATTGGGTTTTTGTTGAGTTTTCAGAGACTCGTACGTCTGTCCCAATTTTAATAGGGACTTATATGGATTTTTCTATGTTTGTAGGGACTTAAATGTCTTTAACCCTAATTATATTTAAGAATAAAAGTGATTTTTTTTATTATCATTAATAAATGTAAAAATATTTTTTTCATTATTTAATTTATTTTAAATAAAATAATAATAAATAATGGATAAGACATCGTAGTAAAAAAATTTCAATGGTAAGTCTATCCTTGTGTAATTATTTTTGTTGTGAGAGATGTTTTATGATATGAGACATATTTTTGGGATGTAAGTAATAATTTTTTTTATTTATTAATACATACTAGTTTTGATAAACAATTTTAACCCCTTTAAAATAATTGTGAAGGGTTATGTTAAATTATTTCGGCATTATTAATACTATTAGGATTTAGTAATGCAAAAAATTTATTTTGCCTATTATCCTTATTCCTGATTATTCTGCACTCCAAACCGAAAAAAGATCTCGTTTTCACCATTTATTTTCAATGTTTTTTAGATAAATATATAAGTTATTTTAGAATCTATAACTAGTTTAGAAATAGATAATTATATCAATGAAATAAGTTATTTTTTGTTTAATTGTTTTTTAGTTATTCTTATTAAAAAACATAATAATAAAGTTTTTATTGATTGGTTGACCATGAATAAGTTTTGCATAAAATGTAAATAAAGATTTATAAAAATTAAAAAAATTGATTCAACATGTGACCCTAATTTATAAGAGTTAATGACAGTTGATTTAACATATAAACCCCTTTATACTAGTGTGAGAAATTCAGTAAAATAACACTATTTTAAATGAGATTTAGAATACAAAATTTAATTTATTTTCACATATTCTGACATAGCTATATCTATCTATTCTTTCTGTCCAAACATCTTTTTAGGCTTATTCTTCCCCTATTCCCCTCATATCCCACTACCCAAACGACAGGTTATGAATAAAGTGGCCTGAGCAAACAGAAATGAAAGAGTTGGGGTCTCAAACAGTGGGGATGTTTTAGATCTGGAAAAATAGGTTGGCAGATTGTACTGGCTCTGCTCATTTGAATTTTTTCTCCAAAGTGAGAGCTTTTTCGATGAAAACAAGCCTGGTTTTGCTGTCTCCGGTGGTGGGACAGAGAACAGAAGGTTCTCTTGTTGAGTTGTTGCTTAGTTTTTTTTTGCTTATCAACATTGTTTACAGTTACATGCATTGTCTAAAAACTAAAATCCAAGGTAACCTTTCTTTTAATTTAAATAATGTCAAGGGCAGTCTTACGAAAAGTCTTTTTTTTTTAAATTTCATTATAATTTTTTGTTTTTCTTCTGTACTTCTAAAAGTGTGCTTGAAAATTTAAGATTTTAAAAAACTTGTGTAAGAAAACTCAGTTTCTAAAAAGCGTTGTTTGGATAGCTTGAAACAGTTTCTAAAAAGCGTTGTTTGGATAGCTTTTCAATTAAGTTTGAAAAATCAAATGAAATGAATGGGACTCAAATATATATATATACATATATATATATATATATATACATATATATATATATATATATTATTGGTATGAGTATTTGATCAGAGGGCAGGTCTCTCTGTACACTAAAGAAAATATAGTTGATCATCATTTCCAAAGCTTGTCCACAGTATTTTAAGTGAAAAAACAGCAGCTTAAAAGGGTTTGTTCGATGAACCAACATTAATGCTCTTTTAAGGTGGTTGGGTTTCTCATTAGGTGTGCTTTCACTTCACTCAACTGCTTTAAAAGAACAGAAATAATAATTTTTCCTTCAAAAAAAAAGGAGAGAGAGAGAGAACAGGAATAATAAGTCGATTCATGTAAAATCTAACACGAAATAATTCAATTGATATTAATTTTCACTCCCAATGCAAAAAAAAAAAAAAGGTGCAGGTTCACCATGAACAAGGTAACATCAGAAAACAGAATTACCTCTACCAACACAACAATATGCAACCAACCTATTGTTTTATGTTAAATTGCAACCTTGGAACATTACAAGTGGACTGTGAACATTGTTTTCCCAAAAAAATTACTTTTGGATTCTATGCATAGAAGTAGTATCACGGTTTGTATTATTTAAAATTAGTTCAGTTTAGGTTGCATGATCAGTTTTCTATGAGCGATTTTAGAAGGATATTTTAATGTTTTTATCTTTTAATTTCTATACATTAAAAATCAATAAAAAATAATTTTTATGAAAAACTAGGTGAGAGTAATTTTATGTTGTTGCTTTTTGAAAATTGGTTCCAAACAATACTTATTTTTTAATGCTGATTCTGAAAAACCTCTCTCCAATGCACTGAGAGGTATTAGCTGAACAAGGAGATAGCCAGATCATAGATCCATGGTTAAGACCACACAAATAATCACCAACCATGTTTTTTGTGCCTAATCATGCAAGTCAAATTGGGTTCGATAATGGACATCTTAACCTCTCTCCATGGCTCCATCTCAATATCCTACATGATCCTACATGAAATCACAGTCAAGACACATGTTTACCTCGCTACACTCATATTTTTTTTCAGTTCAAAATATATACCTATATGTCTTGTTACAGATTCAGTGAAACATATACCTCGCTAGATGATGTATGGATTTGGATCCTCTACTTGTTTTTCTGTATTTATTTTGTGCTTTGATCAATCCGACGGTCATAAATTCATCAAATAAAATGGATCCATTTATTAATTTATGATTTGATATATTTATAACTGTTTGATTTTAATTGTGATGATGTGACAATCCCACTATAAAAGTCAAGTAAAATACAAGCAGAAAAAACAAGCAGAGGATCCCAACCCATGATGTATATACCTCACTAAATTTTTTCTTACACTTACTAAAAATGGGTTCATTCAACTCAAAATGGAGCGATATGAAATTTTTATCTAAACATATACCTTATTAGATGATGTTTACTATTTTAAAAAAAAATAAAAACATATGAGGTCTGAGTTTTGGTTGATGAATGTGACTGAGTGTATCATTTTCCCACATGTTTATGTCACTAGACCAAAACATTTAGCCATAGCATAGGCCAATTTAAGATGTTAGATTAAAAGCTTTATGTGCAGTTACAAGACAAACAGCACCTGTAAAGTGAGGCTTCTTTATCTGGAATTCTTAGCCCTCACAAGACCACAATATCATTGTCATTGAATTAATCCATTAATCTAACCTAAACAAGAAAAGAAACACCTCTATTTAATGTCCTAATTTGTCACATCTATTTGTCCTTTGGGTGGTCCTTGAATCTCTGGCGGTCTCAGAGAGAACAATTCATTTAAAATTAGTTAGGTTTTTGGAGACCAGACTCCAGAGCATCTTGGGAAGGGATTGTAGTTCATTCCAAAGCAGTGAAAGCAAATTTATGAGCAATGCAAGTAAACATTTATGATAATGTTTTATATATATATATATATAAAAGGAATGGAATGGGTTAGGTTAGAGTCGGATTTACCATAATTCAAACCTAACCCGTTTCTCCAATGTTAAACTTCACACCCACCCCATCCTATCTCGGATTTTATAATTTAAAATTCATATTCATTCCATTACATTCCGAGTTTTACTTCTTAAAATCCATATCCACCCCACCCCGTTTAAAGTGAGTTTGATTGCTCGATCACTATATTTAAGATAATAAAAAAATTATATAACAAAATAAATTATTTTTAACATGGATATGGATTATATTCATAAGAAAAATTTCAATTTGAATACTAAAATATTAAAATAGATATAACATATATAATTCATGACATCCATTTCATACAATATTTGAAAATTAATTAAAATATTTTTTAATACATAATATAAATAGTTCAAAATTACATATATGACCAAATAAATAATTTTTTTGACTTATACATTGAAAAGAAAAGGGAAAGATAAAATGTTATAAAATATCAAATATCTTTTATTTTTATGGTGACATGATTGCTTTTATGAAGATGTGTATTTTGAATTTTCTCCATAAGATAAATGTAAATAAATGGATGTAGAGAAAAAAAAAAAGATTGATAATTAAATTTTAATTTTTAACTATATTTGAAATTAATTTTCATTTATAGTTCTTAAATCATAATGATCGAATATAGGTCGGGTTCGCGGGTTGAATTGGGTTTTAAACATAAAACCCAAGGAAAATGTTAGACCCAATCAGATTCACTAACCAAAACTCAAAACCTCATTTGTTTTTATTTTTTAAAAAATAGTAAACATCATTTAATGAGGTATATATTTTGCTAAAAAATGCATATCGCTCCATTTTGAGTTGAATAAACCTATTTTTAGTAAGTGTAAAAAAATATTTAATGTGGTATATACAACATCTAACGAGGTATACACTTCACTGGATTTCTAATGTGGTATATAGGACTGTGTTCTAGACTGAAAAAAAAACTGAGTGTAACAGCACTCAAAACCCAAACCCAACCCATGTATTACACAGGTTGGGGCGGGTTAGAGCGGGTTTGAAAAACATAAAATCCAAACCACCCCAATAAGTGCGGTTCAGGTCAGGTTACTAATAAAATCCATCCCATTGCCATCCCTACTCCCATAACTGATCTTACAGTTAGGGGTGGTAAACGAACCGAGCGACTAGGGCTTGACTTGAACTCAGCTCGATTGAAGCTTGTTTGATTAGACAAATAAGTCAAGCTTGAATAATCTATAAAGCTCAGTTATAAACTAGCCAAGCCGAACTCGAGCCGAGCCACAACCTTATACAAGCTCGTTTACTTAAAAGAAAATGAGGGAAAAAAACCCTAGCTCTTCATTTTTCAATGCATTAGTGATGATTTTTTAATTTGATTGTCTATTTGTGACATGTTTTAATCGTTAAACGAGTCTTTTTTTTTAGCTAAACAAGCCCGAGTTCAAGCCTTGATAAGCCCTAAACCCAAGACCTACACTTCACATAAATAAGTCATTAACCGTTGTGCTACGACTACTAGGAACTCATTTATGATATGTTACATGATCCTATTTGTTGTCCAATTTAAGGAAGTATATTTTTTTATAAAAAAAATAAAATAAAAGAGAATTGACTTATATGTACTCAGAGAAGTTAAAAAAGATCATATACTTTATCCAATGAAAAAGGGACAGTAATTGGGGTGCATAACAAAGCAGGCTGGCTGTCCAAACAGTTAAAGGCAACAGAAGCACCAAAGTAATTCATAATGTATTTCCCTACTGCGTTCTCTAAAAGATGCATTCAGGCTTTCATAAAAACAATTGCTTCACATCAAAGGCAGAGGACATGAAAAAGAGAGAGGGACACGCACATGCACGCCCAACCGACCACGCATTCAATCTCTAATGTCATCATTTACACCACCATGACTTTCCACCCACAATGGGGAAATTATGGTCCATGGTTTTCACACACACTTTTCTTTTCTTTTCTTTTCTTTCTGTAAAGTTTGTCTTCCAAGAAAAGAACTCCACTTTGGGAAATCCCTAACCGACCACCATCTAATCAGACTTTATAAAAAGAGGGGAATCCACACAAACCCCACAAAACATAGACCACGTTTTTCATAATTCGGTTGGATTAAAAGGATTGAATTACTCTAAAGACTAGGCCGGTTAACGGGTCAGATCCGAGCCAGAAGATGGTGAACCTGGACCCGACCCGTGATAGGACCCACTAGACCCGGGTGTAACCCAGGACCCAACGGGTCTTTGGGAATCTAGACCCGGATCCCGGTCGGACCCGAACCCGAGAATAGCTAATAAAATAATAATATCTTTACAAAACAATGTATTAAAAATCTAGCATAATTTTAAGAACATATAACATATATTAACACAAACATATAAAGTTAAAATGTTACGGATTAGAACTTGGTAAATGGGATAGGAGTTTATAGGTCAACTAATAACTTAATAACCATATGGGCTTATATATAAAACAATCGGGTCTCGGGTCCATAGGATCGGGTCGGGGTGAACCTGGACCTGACCTGATTTTATATTCGGGTTCACCAGGTTGGGTCCAAATCAAGTTGGGTAAATTATACATGTAATCGAGCCCCGGGCGGCTCAAGTCCAGGTTTGGACCCAACCAGTTGGCAGGCCCACACAAGCCTACCCTGAACCACGTAACATATTTTAGCAATGCAAATTATAGATGTTATTATAAGTCCCCTCTGTTTGGACAATTTCACCCTAGTTTAGGTCATTTGGAAATCCTGCAAAGATAAGACTATTGTTGGCGTTTGAAAATTTTCCCTCTTCCTAAAGTTTTCAACAGTTGTGTTCTTCTGACAATCTCATCAGATTTTAAACCACGTTTTGTTTAAGCAAGTAGCAACAACCAAAATCCATCCATAAATTTGCAGGTGTATGTATATATAAGTAAACCAATATTTCACTAATGAGAAACTTTAATATACTTCAACTCCCTCAAAAGAAATATCAATGAGAGATTTCAATAGATTGTGTGACCAAAACCAACCTAACTTCATCCAATCTGTAGTGGTTTGAGCTATCAATCAAGACAACCGACTCACAAACATCCAGGGCTGGAAACAGTGAAGAAGTTCTCTCAAGATAGATTATTTATTACATGATTCAAACTAAAGTTTTTTTTTTTAAAAAAAATCACATTATAAATGAGCAAAACTCAAACAATATTGGGCTTGCCTTGATTAGGCTCGATAAGAAAGACATATAGATACACTATTTTAACAGTAACCCATATTTTCTAAGTTAATAATATAGAACAATTTAAAATACACAAACATTAATGACGAATATGACCCTTAAGCTTATTTATAATATGGGAAAAATCCATACATGATACAATCCTATGAAATCTGACTGAAATCCATATAACCCCCTGTCGTTTCTTAAAATTCATATAACCGCCTGAAAACACCTAGTAAATCCAAATAACCCCCTGAATAAAATTTTCGTTAATAGATAATGAATATATTTGTGAATATTTCATTTGGTTAACCCTGACTGAAAACACAATATACTAAATAACCATTATAATGTGTTAAAAATGTGAAAAATCCTATGAAAATGACAATTTTACCTTCTCTGAATATATTATAAAACTCTATCTGAAGAGGTAAAATCGTTGTTTATAGAAGATTTTTTACATTTTTAACACATTGTAAGATTTTTTTAATATAATGTGTTTTCTACCAGGATTAACCAAACATAATATTCACAAAATATTCACCATTTGTAAATGTAAATTTTATTCAGGGGGGTTATTTGGATTTACTAGGTGTTTTCAGGGAGTAATATGGATTTTAAGAAAAGTCAGGGGTTATATGGATTGCCGTCAGTTTATAGGGGGTTATATGGATTTTTCCCTTATAATATACATGTACTATTGCATTTTATTGGGTGCTAGAAAGTAGAAAGATGCATTCTGCATCTAGTGTTTGGCTTGGCTTGGCTTGACTCACTCACATCCCTGACAGTGACCTAACCGTCATACTTTTAAACCACTTTAAGATCACTTCATATAAGAGTTTTGAATAATTCCCCATTGCTTTCCAGAATTGCATGCTTTCTTTTATAGGACTGAGAATTCTATGTTAAAAAAGACAGCCAAAAAAGAAGAAGACACCAACAAAGAAATCAAAGATAATGACACCCAAAAAGATTAGATGAGCCAAACCTTAATCAGATGGTTGGAAAAAAAACTCAAATATGCAGGATAACTTGTGACATAACCATAATGTCAGAACAAGAGGACAATAAAAATAGCTGAAGTAAAGAATTGTATACGTCACTTTGGTCTATGAAGCGTAAAAGGACACTTTGGATATGTCATTAGTTACCTAATCAGCTGTTGATTGCCCATGCCACAGAAAAGTCATTCTAACTGTCTTGATCATTTGGAAAGGATAAAAAAATCTGAATATATTACCTTTGGATGGATTTCCTAGGCATTCAGACCCTTTGGGATGCCAATGATGAATTTTTGGTGTAAAATGACCTGCAAAATGTACCTAAATCTCCAAGGCTGGTGTGCTCCAGGAGATATTGAATGTTTCTGATGTAAAGATACACACACGCAAGTCAGAAAAGAAGAGCCTAGAAATAAGCATAAAACAAATGAATTGCATAAATACAATGTTAGACTTCGCATGGTCGGCTCAAAACCAACGAATCCTGCAATACAGGTAAGAAGCTAAGGTGTAATGTTGACATTTAATGATGGGTTGAATTCAAACCTCCTATATGAAGGAAGACAATAAAACATAAAAATCAGAATGAGGAGAACCACTCAAGCATATGCTGATCTTGATGGACAAATTTTTTTTATGATGCCATAGCTCAGTCTGAGGTGAACCCATGGTTACACACATGAGCGGCAAATTTTTTTTTATTAGGCAGCTGCAGTTTTACAATTCCCTCTAGGAATGGATAGTTTTGATCAATATCAGGAAGATTGGCACAAACATAAACAAAGAATATAATGCATTTTTATTGTGGAATGGAGAACCGTTTGAACAAGGACACACAAATTGGTAACCATTTAATTCACCCAAGAATAGGCAAAAAAAACTGCAGAACCCAACTAATAACAGGCTAACAAGCAGCGAAATCTTTTGGCAAGAATAATACCGTCAGACTAAAATAATAACACCGTCTTTCTTTCTCTTTCTTTTCCTTGCTTTCCTTAAAATCTGCAATGTCCTTTTCTTTGCTTCCTCAGCCAAAGTGGTTCCTGTTCCTGTCCCAGGATATAGGAAGGCTCAATCAGAATTGCATAATTTTTTAAGACAACTCTTAAGTCTTTAGAGCCAGAAAATCAAACTCCTCTTTTCCATGTCAAAATATTATAAAGATTCATGTTTCTGTCTGAAAGTCCTGATTGTTGAACAGTGGCTGTTTAGCATTTTAAAGACGTAATATTATTAACAAGGAAAGTTTACAACTAATAGAGAAAATGATAGTTCCCCTTTCAAAAGAATTTTAAGCTCGATTGCAGTACTATTGATCCTGCATTCAATTTAACAATAAAAAGAAGTGTATTTATATATTCCAACTCTTCAAGCTAGAAAATGCAAACCTGCAACTTTATATCCAAGATCAATGTGTCCATTCAAACTGCTTTCTCAATAAATAAATAAAAAATAAACTGTAAACACATCCAATTTATTTACCTGGTTTTTTTTCATCAAGCAGGCAGGAAAATGCTCCATCAAACTCTTCATCTGAATCAATGATTATCTGAATTTTTTTTTCCTGCAACACCAGTAAAATGTTCAAAAACCCAAATCAAGTAATTTGCAAAAAAATCTTTAGATAATCCTGACCAGACTACTGACATATTGTTGCAAGTCATTACAATGAAGAGCTGAATCAGTAATTGATGCCCAGGGAGGAAAAGCCAAGCTCATCCATGTTTCAAGTTATTGCAAAATTCATGGACCCGGTACTATAGGGAAACAATGTGCAAATTTAATGCTTCCTTTGCCAGGATTCAGATAATATCATGTTTTCTCTTCTACGAGAATACGTGAGTTATCGAAGGACATTACGCATTGGTAACCTTGCCGGAAATGGAGAAACTCCATTTTCATTTTAGTCTTTCACCTTGATTGCTTGCCAATGTTAAGAAGTTTAGTTCACTTGATGTCACTTGTAAAATGATGAGCAAGCATACACACAAAAAGTTGCACTGATTTATATACCAATCTTTTATTTTTTCCAGAGCTTGAAATAATAAAAAGGATCTGACAAGGAATTCCTTAAATCCACAAACCTCATTTTCACTGAATCTTCGTGTAGAAGTTTTTTTTTCCCTAATAGGCTAATACTCAATGATTGTTCACAGAAAATTTCCCAATTTAATTATTAAGCTCAGAAAAAGGCGTCGCACCACGTTGTCCTGAAATTGGACATATCCCATCTTCCCAACATTGGCCAATCTTAGATAAAGTTGGAGGATCATGCCAAGGTGAAAGAATCAAACCCATCATAATCCAACTAGTGTGGGAATGATCTCTGCCAGGAGCTTCAGGAGTTACAGCAATGATCCAAACTGTTGGAAAATAGGCTAAGTTGGGTTCCATTCAGTTCAGAAGATTTATTTGTCCAGTGAATTAATATGAAAGCACAAAAGGAAAAAGAATAGCAGAAAGAAACTACATCTTTTTGTAACATACATGTAGAGAAAGAGAGAGGGGTAACCTTGCCTCTTATTGGAAAAGGTCCAAAAATTAATTCTCTTGGTATGATATATTTTGTGAGAAAATTAAACCAACATATAGTACAATAAAAAAAGGCAAAGAAATTCATTCCTATTCTGCCTCAAAAAAGAGATGCTTCCTACTTGTTCAATGAGCAGGATCTCCTCGTGTTTAACATTTGACTTATGGTTTGTAGCAGTGAAAGAAGCTTGTTTTCGCCTAACTGAAGTTAAGTTTTCCGGCTCCATCTTAAGGATCAGGGAGCTTCTAGGAGCTTTTAGAGGTGCATCTGTACTGTAAACATATGCACACACAAGAACATGAACCATGTATGGAGCAGTTAACCACAAAACTTAACAAAGGATATAATAGGAAAATAATGAAGAATACAGCAATACAGAGATTAGTTTAATGAATATATAGATAATGGAAACATGAGTTGTATAACAGTCTTATTTGTGGATGGTTCAGTACATTTGCAAATCAAACAATTGCTGCATTGTAACTTCCACTTCTGGCAGGAACAAATAGCATCTCATGTAATCATAATGTAGCTGACGAAGAGAATCTTTTCATTTCTTAATTTTAGGAGTTTCATTTGACCTCACCTACTTCAATAGAACTCTCTTTGAATAACATGTCCTCTACCATCTAAATAAAAAAATTTATTTTAAAAAAAAACGAGAAAGGATGAAACATTGGCACATACATTTCCATCATTGATGACGGCATAGATCGTGTAGAATTCCAGCTTTTCCTCTAAGAGTAAGCAAATGCACCAATAAAGATAGTGTTAGTGTTCACAAAACAATCCCCACAGAAATTAAAGAATAGACCAGCATACTAAGTTGTGAGTTGAAATAATATACCTCTGATGGTTGAATTGTTGAAGTTGGTTGACTGACTCTGGTGTGTTTTATGCTATTTGCCATAACCTGCAACAGATTGGTTAGTGAGTTTCATGACCCCCCAGCATTTTCATTCAATTTTTCAAAAGATTTTCTTGCCTTCCAATAGATGCATTTGTTGTGTTTCTTTAATCACATGCAGAAAATTGCTTCAGAATTATTTCAAAATTGATGAATAACAGAAAGTGATTTAGAAGAATATGCAATTTATTAAAAATCTTTGATCAAGCAATTGTTCACCTTGTATTTAAAAGTCATTTAACAAAAAACATAAATAAAATAACATAATTTGCTCATCTATTTTGAGACAATTGCAATAGTTTATGTTATTAAATGTTCAACGAAATCTGTACGAAAACACCATTACCTGCACCTCCTTGGTGAACATGTTGCAAAGTTCTCCTTGGAACCTTAACAGGCATGCTTCAATCTGATCTGGCATGGTTGAAATTACAGAAGAGATGTCCTGCAACCTCTGATGGTCAGAACTTTTTCTCAGTTGATTAGGGATCGCCTTTAGGCTCTCATCGAGGTTGGCTTTAATTTCTTCATCCCCTTTGATCTGATAGTCCAAGTTCAGACCGAAGACAAGAAAAAATTATGAGAGCATGAAATGCACAAACATTTTAAGAAAGTAAGTGATCATATAATACATCTTTCATGTTCTTACCATCATCTGCATTGAATTATCATTGACAATCATCTTTTGTTGTATTCCTTGCACTGGGGGAAAACACACACGATATAATCAACTATACTGTCCCCTATTTAGATATGAAAAGTTTTGTTTTACTCAATTTTACACAAAATAGAAGATGCTTACTCTCCATGGATACTTCTTTTACATATTTTTTAATTTGAATGACATCACTCTGTACAGAATCCAAAATAATTCCCAGCCTATTTACTGATGTTTCTGTCAGTCCAATCCTACGTTCAAGTTCTTCACTAACATGACCTGTAGGATGGAAAAATAAAAGTCCATTATTGTGCAAGCAGTCAAATTCATATCAGAACCTGGAGAGCATTATTCTTCATGGAAGGGAAAGTGGACAATATTTCTATTGATGGTTCTTTAAAAAAAAAGAAAAAAAGAAAAAAGAAAAGATTAATCCATCTTAGGCACTAATGTCAATTCTGCGGAACAAAAGATATCTGTGGCAGGGATAAAAAGCAATAAAAGATGATTGGCTGCAAATAAAAGGAGTTATTCACTTAATGTGAAACTAGATTCAAAATTGTGAACTTACATCTATTGTCTGCAACAGAATTTGGATTCCATTTGCGAATAACATTGTTGGAGGCCCTTGACAATTGCAGCTGAGACTCTTGTGCATAAGCAACTGGTGCCAAGCAGGACACATTCATTGCCAAATTGCCTCTATCTTGTGAACTAAGGCCCTGAGGATTAGAATGAGTAAAGGATAAATTAACATATCCAAAATTATATCTAAAAATCTCAAAATTAACAGCAAAAAGTTTCTGATGCTCACAGTAAAAGGTTCATAAGTGCTGTTTTTTTTATATGTAAACTATATCAATCATATTACCTAAAGAACTTCCAATAAGCATACATTGGCACATTAATGGATCTCATCCAAACAAAGTAATCATTCGTGTTTCGATTGTTTGGTGATTCAAAAATTGAGAAGATATTTTTAATTATGTAATTCTTGTAGGCATGTAGACAAAGTAAGATTCATAAAGCGACCCAAAACTTTTGGTAAATAAGCTATGTTATTGTTGATTTTGACATTGTCAATTGCATATGCAAAATCAGCCCCAAAATTTACTAAGATAATGCATGATACCAGTTCTTCTATTATCATAAATTATCTTTATATCCTTGGTATATTAAGCATCTGGCAGCATATTAAGCATCTGGCACATATTCTTGAAAAAAACATTTCTTATTACGATCACAAAAAATATTGCGTCTCCGGAATGACACAGCCATATCAAAAAGTGAAATTAAGAACCTTGACCCACCACTGGACGGTAGCCAACCATGTAACATGCTAAGCTCAAATGCTTTAAGCTTGTGATGGGAAAATTCTAGAATCAAGCCTGGTCTAAAGAGTTGAAGTTTTAGGAATTGGCCAATCAGGCAGTCATAATGAACCATGCACCCAATAATGACCTTCTGTATATGGTTCAGTTTTCCGGTGAGTGAATAAAGGTGTGGTTAAAATGGCTACTAATCCTCATACAAGACATGCCAGACTTTCAAAACTTCAAAGATTTGATGGAAATGGAAAACAGAAGATGAACAGAAGAGTTCAATCCATTTATAGATTTTCCTCTAGGTGTGTGAATACACTCTATACATAAGGCGCCAACAATCAACCAATCCACCACATGCTTGGGGGGTTGGAAAGAGAAACAAGAGATACATATGGATAATCTCCAGATTCAAAACTCAATCTTCCTAGTATACATAAAAAGAATCACAAATCATGAACATCAACTAATATAAATGATGAGTAAATTCGTAATCACTGCCACACATATAGACTTATCGCAAATACATGTACATAAATTGAAACCGGAGATCTTCCACCATTATGTGAATAACGGATGCCAAAAAAGGTACTTAAAAAAAAAGTTTCATCGTTTTTGTACACAATTTGCGAAAGATTATAACACCTCACAATGAACTCAAACCGCATTCCATGTAAACCACAGTATTTTAAAAAAATCATAAGATCCATGAAATCATTTTGTAACAAAGAAAATCAGATTGAAATCCAATCATCCAACCTGTTCGTTCGTCAAGATATCCTCGAGAGAGTTCTGCGAAAGCTGCGACATCGACATCCCCTGAGAGAATGACTGCTGAGACTGTGAGCGGAGCTGCGAAGATTGGCTCCTACCAAAGGCCGAGGACTCTGCCGCCGAGGGCCTCCTTTGTGAGAATGCCTGGCTCTTCCCAAAAACAGTAGTAGTCGCTCCTGAATGCGTAGAAGTATCCCTCCTGTGGAAAATTCAAAGAAAACAAAATCAGAATCATAGGCAGAACCGAAAATCAGAATCAATGACGGCAACATCTCCAGATCTGAACCTGGAGTGAGGAGGAAGGACCGAAATGGAGCTCAGATCACAGGACTTGTTGATCTGCAGCTTCATTTAAACTCAAATCCGATCTACGTAAAACGAAAAGAAAAAAACCCTAGAAACTCCAGCCACTGAACAGCGTGAGCCAGAGCTTCAGGTCTGACGATCAGGAACCCTAGATTCCCGTCTGTAACGATCGGAAACCCTAATTACATCTACACATCTACTTAAATCTTCGAATTTCAGATAAAAAAAATCGAATTCTCGATTCTGTTTTCGGGAATAGAAGCTCTGCTTCTGCTTCGTCAGTGTTTTGAAATATGTATTTAGAAATGTGAATTTGGCGGGGAAGATGTGGGGGGGTTTTATAGAGCGACTGAGCGAGAAGGACGTTCACGATGGAAATTCCGTTTTTAGCCCCTGCTCTCATTAACTCCGCTTTCCCGGCTTTTGGCGGGCTTGTGATCAGTGTTACGCGAGCAACTGTTCCTATTAAAACTTCCATGCATTCATAGTCTCGTATGACGTCATCTTTGCATCTATCGTTGCTTCCTCTTCTTTATTTTAGCTTTTTAAAAGGTCATGCCAGAGCATTCGGCCCCAAAACCGAAGCCCACCAATCAAATGGATTACGGACAATAACCAAGACAAACTCCATCCATTCAACGGCTAAGATTCACACAAAGAAACAACGTTTGTCCCGGCAGAGCCTGATCTCATATCAACACAAACTGATGAAAGTGGTGCACTTTGTACAGCATATAAGTGTTTAAATTTTACAGGAGAGCTTCCATTTCAGGTAGGGCACGACGCGGAGCGCTCCTCCGGCCGCCCCGAGAGGTGGTTGGGCTGATCTTGAGTGTCGGCCAGGGCCAGCAGACATGCCGCACCCTCCTCCGGACACTACGCTCATTCCTGCTATTGTTGCCGCAATCGGCTTCCTCCAACTGCCTTGTTAGCTCCTCGATTCGTTCTCGGAGACACACTGACCGGCTGTCTGCCAACTGGAGGGACTTTGCTATAGCTTCCTGGGCTGCCATTGCAGCAGCCGCGAGTTCCTCTTTCAGCTTCAGCTTTCCGTTTGCTGCAACCAATTCGACCTTTGTCATCTCCAGCTCTTTCTTCAGCAGTTCGGTCTGATTCCAAAGAATAAGGGGATCATGTTTTTGATGGCTTAAACAAGGCAATAAAGGACTGAAATATTTGCAGATAACCAGAGATTTGAAAGAAGATGCTCATCAATAATGATCATCAACAAATTGGACACAGGAGATGAAATCAAAAACTAAATTTCAGAGTGGCTTATTATTAAGTAAAACGGATGCATATAATACTGGGAAAATGAGTTCATTGGTCAAAGCAAGTGCGCAAACACAAGACACATAATATAGTGAGAAGACAATCTAATTTCTTTAAAAATTACCTCCCTTTCACGTTCTTCAATGACAGATTTTCCAGCCTCCACCTCCATCTCACAGGCTTCTCTCCATCTAACCACCTCTTCTTCTATCTCCCTTATTTCAGACATGAGATCCTCCATCTTTAATGCAGGAGTTTATGAGAAACAGACAGAAAAGGAAATCAAGTTGCTGGGTGCATGCAAAACAATTCCAAGACCACCAACTATATAAAACGGTAGTATAAAAAAAATAATAAATAAAAATAAACCAATGAGACGTGCAGAATTTTCTGTGACCTTGTGCAACCATGAAAATTTTTACTTATGAATGGTGATTTGTGAAAGGAAAACACATACATGTTGGGTAAGCAAACTATCCCTTTCTTCTAAATCTTTTATGTACAGTGCATTCTCTGTAATTTGCTGAGCTTGTTTCTCAGAAAGGTGCTGCAAACGCTCACTGTCTGACCTGGCATGGATATAGTATTAAAAACCAATTGGCAGATAAAACAGAATACACGGCCCAGAACATTAGAAATGACTTTAAGACAGGATTACTGGAATTGAGTTGAAGCAACAATAACCAAAGTCTTCAAGGCAATCACACCATAAAAGCAAGGGCAAATATAAGATTATTAATTGATTTCAGTTTGAAAAATATTTCCTATTTATATTCATCTATGGAATTGGTATCTTGATTTTCTAGTTTTAGATCTAGAGAAACATCCATTGCTTAGGCATGCACCATAGTTGATATCTCCCCATAAAAGTTCCAAGCATTTATCAAAAGGGATTTTGAAAGCAACAAGTGCATAAGATTGCAATGGATGGGTCGGATATTTTCAGAATTACGAAACTGTGGAGGTGAAAGGTTTAATGACAATGGTGCTATTTACCATCAAAGGAATTGAATATTCACCAGACCGCAAAAATGTCACAGAAACGAGGAACACTCCACATTACACCATTTGACAAAATTTATTTCAATATTTTTCTTCAAAATTCAAACATGTCGAAGTTCAAACAAAAAGAAAAAGAAATCCAAGCCAGATAGTTATAGAGGGCACTATCATGCAGACATAAAAATACACCAAACCAATCTTAAACACATTTTCTGAAGCGAACAGCTAATCTTTCTGTGTGTACTATATTATAAACAATGAGCCAACTTTAACAGTAACTAGTAGCAAACAGGACACTTGTTGTACCATTCAAACCCAAATTATCAATGAACTTACCAACACCAAATATTATAAGATGATTTTCGTGAACACTTGACACTATACAAAATGGTGAAATTATCTACAAAGTATAGAGGCCAAAATAAATAAATAAATAAATAAAAACCTACTAAAATGAGTTTTAAAGCTCTCATACATGACAAATATGAGCATAAGTCACAAAACTAGGGCCAAAACATTAACCTGGGGAAGAGTTGAGAAGGACAAAAGGGCACACAATAGAAAATTTCCTGCTGCAAAGCCCATTTCTACAATTTTGCATAGTATTAAAGCAAAGTATTGAAATACAGAGGATGAACATTCAAAATAAAGTTGAAATGTTCACAATCCATGACTCACCTAGCTTCATCCAAAGAGAACCTCAATTGATTGATCTCAAACCGAAGATTCTTCATTATTTTCTCCAATGTAGAGGCCTTGACAAGTTAACCAGAATAAACAAATCAATGAAAAATACCACCAATAAAGATGCTTGAGCATGTGAATATTCAAGCCAAGAGGATCACCTCTGCTTACTCTATATAAAATAACATATCATTACAATATATAAATATGTTATAATCTGAGTGATATAAGTATTCCAATCATACCAAGGGGATAAGCAGGCAAACTTTCATATATATAATATATCACATTTGTCCAGTCCTAACAATAATTCACTTGCTAGACATATTTGTTATGTTTTGATAGTATGACATCATTTGAGGGATCATTGATTTCATTTAATATTGAAGATTTTGGATGTCAGTTCTTTTTTATTTAAATTTTTTTTATTTCGCTGAATCCCAAACTTTACCTAATTAAACCAAATTGCAATTTTTTGCATTTGCCGAGTTATTTCTGAATTCTGAATAGGTAACAGCATCTCCTCCTCTGACAAAACCCCCCTAACATCATTCAGCAGACTCATCATGACGAAACTCCAATTTCAAATTCTTGCATCAGCTTTTTTTCAACGGGATTATGAGCATTAAGATGGATAAGTGCTGGATATTATTATAGAAGGGAGAGATTGTAGTTTTGTCGGGATTGGGAGAACAGAGGCTCTCTCTCTCTCTATTTCAATGAATTAAAACGTCTCATAATAATCATGGAACTTTTATATGGCATGATTAAGACACACACACACACTATCTGTCTACATACACATAAATGTTGACTACATAAGCAAAATTCTCTGCACATACATAGCATGTATGAGTATTAAAAGGTATTTCAATGTGTGTATATTTCAACACAAACCCTACAATCCCTAAAATAATTCATTAAAAAAATGATGAAAAACAAAATCAATTCTTTTGCCTTTAAACACAACCTCAGCATAAAAAATAACAATCCGCATTTAAAAGTATCGATTACACACCACAGTGACAACCTCCTCCTCGGGCTCCCCACCATCCGATCCCAAACCATCCCCATCAACCGTCTCCCCCGCCGCAGCCGTCCCCACCATGAAACCGAACCCAACCCTCTGGAGCCCCCTCTCCGCGATCTGCAAAATCGCAGCCGTCCGACTCTGATCCCCGCCACCTCCCCCTCTCAGTCTCCTCTCCACAACCGCCTTCTCCGAAAGTGCCGCCCTCAACAAACTATTCAAGTCCCTATTCTCCTCCGTCAGACTCACCACGCTATTCTCCAGCTCCTTCTTCTCCCTCCTCCTCGTCTCCTCCAACTCGACGAATCGGGACTCCACAACCATCCCGAGCTCACGAACCCCTCCGACTTCTTCAATGGGGTCCTGAGGTTTCTCTTTGTCGATCCTCCCTAACATTCTCACTAAGCATTCGCGTAAAGAGAGGACCGGATCAGAGACCTCCGAGCGAGCCGTAGTTTCGTTGTCGTCAAGGGCCTCGGACAGCTCAGGATTGCTATAGTGGAGAGGGACCAGTGCGTCTTCCATGGCGGGAGATTTCGATTGGGGATTTTCCATGAAATGATAGGATTTGAGGAGGGTTTCATTGTTTTTTGAAAAAAAAACAAAAAAAAAAAAACCCAGATTTTGAAGAAGGGGAGTTCTAACAACCAGTCAATCTGAGAAGGGGAAAAGAAAACGAGGGAAGAGACGTTGGAAGGCACGAGGCATTTGTTTTGGACTATGACGACTGTCCATCTGGTGGACTCTACTCGATCTCGACCGCTCGATATTGGAAAGGTTCACGCGGGAAGTTGTAACGGAGAATGGAGACGGCAGTCAGTCAGGACCGGATCCGGTTCGATCAGTACTGAATTGGACACCTCTTTAATCGAACTGCATAATATTAAAATTGAACTACACAATCAATTATTGAGTATATATTTTACTCTCCTATTAGATACTGATAATATTTAGAAATTCATATTTATTTTAATAACTGATTGGATCCAATAAAAGAGTGAAATATATATTCAACAATTGGTTGTGTAGTTCGATTTATACGTTATACAGTTTAATTGAAAGGTGTCCAATTCGACACTGATCGAACTAACTGAATCTAGTCTTGTTGAAGAATGGGGTTTTGTGCGTCACGTCTGTCACTCATTGTAGCAGCGTTGTTACACACGGAGCCAGTTTGATAACTCTAGATAACTGGGGAATGGAGTAAATTTTGCTTGGCTAGGCCAATAATGACAACGGGAATGAATGAAAGATTCCAAATGTCAGTAGTAGTAGTAGTAGTAGTAGGAGAATGAGAAGGGTTATCAAACAATTCTATAGTCTTTTTATAGTTATATACTTAATAATATTTTTTATATTTGTTAAAAATAGATTTATTCAATTTAAAATTGAACAATATATCATGCATCAGACGATGTTTATTATTTTAAAAAATTAAAATATATTTTGAGTGTCCATGAAACTGTATTTGGAGTTTTACCTAATATTATCCCTCCATTGTATTGTCAAAATAGAATAATATATATATATATATATATATATATATATTCCCAATCACTTTCATTAACACAAAAATGAGATTAGAAGTCTGAATGAGAACAAGAGAATACATAATACAACTAGAAAAAGAGACGTGTTGGCCGAGGCTTGAATGAAGCATATTATGTGCATAAAAACTATAATTGCTAATTTATGATAATACAAGAGATCTTGAATGAAAATCACATAATTTGCACAAACAAACAAAAATCTAATAGTCGCATGCTATAGTTACATGGAAATGCAATAAGTGTAAACTAATTCAAAAAGTGATATATAAATAATTGTAGATGGATTTAAATAGTAGCTGCGTCTATGGATTATTAAGAGCTACCAAAACTGGACAATGGAGTGTGTTTGGCCTCCAACCGTCCTCTGTTTTGGAGGTTTATTTAATTTTCATAAGATTAGTATAGTTGGATAAATGTTATCAATTCAAAACAAATAAGTCTAATATTGAATATGTTTAATATATGTTTAAAAATGCTATATATTTAATAAAAAAATTTTATTTTTTACATTAATATTATATTAATTATTATTTACACTTATGTACTAAAATATCATTTATTCTAATTAAAACCGATAGTACAATAAAAAAAAAAGTACATGAAAAATTAAATAAAACACAACAACATCTAGATCCATCTTGAAATAGATGAACCACTACATTAGTAATCTCTTAATCCTCCTTCATACGGATCAAAGCTGCTGAGATGTTGGGTGCTTGAGAAGCACGAGCTTTTCTTTCTATAATTTCTTCTTTTTTCTTTTAAAAATATTCACGGTTAACTTGATCAACAATGGAATTTAAGTCCACCTCCATGAATTTTATTTCTTGATGTTCTTATCAAAGCTGTAATTTTGTGCGTTCGTTTTCAGCTTGTAACATTATGAGTTGGTGACGACGCATTACTGATTCATTTTCTATTTTAATGAATCGTTCTTCCATTTTCATTTGTCCTCTTTTCAAAGTCTCTGATATAACTGCATGTCCATGAAGTGAGCCTTTACATTTTGGTTGATCCTCCTCTTCAAGAATGTGAGGAATGATAGCATTGTTGGAAGCATATAAAGGAAGTAATGCCGCCTCTTCCTCGTCCCATGCTGCCATTTCCCCTACAAAATCAAGACAAGGAGGTAGAGAAATACCTTCATCATCAGAATCCATCCGAAGATGATAAGTACGATGAGCCTTCATTTGAACTCATTATTCTATAAAACTTCAACATTGATGTATATAAAGAAAGTTGTCTGATTTTCATTGGAGATCTGTTGGCTTTTTATAGAATAGAATATGAGAGAAATTGATTGAGAAAGTGTATTTTGGCTGGAAAATGATTGTGTTTTTGGAGGGAAAATGAGTGGGGTTGTGGAAAATAAATATAAATATATTATTAATAATAAATAATATTATAATATTATTTTAATCATATTCAAAAATAGGTTTTTTGAATATAGATATTTTAATCAGATACCAATACAAGTTTTTTTTATACATATATTTTATCCAGATATGAATATAGGTTTTTCGGATACATATATAAGTTTGGAATAACTGATAAGTTTACTGGTCACTTGATCCAGAACTAATGATATTAACTTCTATCGATTTTAAATTTCACGAATAAGTCTCAATTATGTGTTTTACATCCAAAAAATAAGAGAGATTATAAATTAAAATTCTATAAAAAAAAATTAAATAAAAAAAAATAAAATAGGGATGAAAATAGAAATTGTGATTGAAATTGATGAATGAATAGTAAAACTTTAAACTCACTTTTTTATTTTTTTTATATTTTTTAAGCCTCTATTTTAAATATCTCCTTCGGATGCTCTAATAACATTAAAAAAAATTCTTACTCTTTTTTTTATTTTTAGGTAAATTTTTTTTTTTTTTACTCTGTTTTGGTACAAGAACCATAAACCATGCACTATCCCATTTAAAACGTGTAATACACTCAAATTTTAAGATACTTTGCTTTATGTAACTATTTTATATCCGTCTTGATTAAAAAAAAATTTATTTTTATATCCCCCTGTGACCATAACCTGTCCAAGATATCTTACATGCTTTAGGTTAGAATCGCCAAAATTACATTATCATTTCACGATGGAGACAGAAAATAAGTGTGATTGGTTTCATCTCAAAATCCCCTTGCACAATATGTTCTTAAAATATAAACAGTTGCTCAATCCTTGAGAGTTGTATATGGAAGCGAATCGAGCCTCCGCCACGCACTTTCTTCCCTGATTTCGCCTTGGTGAGAGTCAGAAATCTGTGCATGAAAGGCGTTATCAATCAGCATGGCTAATGATCAAGCAGAGTGCCACTAGCACTTGTGTGTATCTAAAATTCAGATACATGCAGCAAACAAAATGATCCTTTTGTTTTTGTCAAGGGCATTACAAAAATATCATAGATTGAAAGACATTTTTTTGTACAACAGGAATCTTTATGATCTAAATCATAAGAAAAGTTAAAAACAAATCTAACTAATGTTGATGGGTACATACCATGCAGCTACGTCACTGGAAATCCGATTCATATGTAAAAATGTCGAGCTACTTGAGCATCCCTCCAAGACAAAAAGCTCCAATCGGAATTGCAATATTGCATCCAGTCACTTCATTGGATGAACTGCAATCTTTAGGTGGCAAGCACCTGTCTGTTGAATCTGGCGCGAAACCGCAATCATTCTTGTTATACAAATACACGCGCAGAGTGAATCTTTTTAATGGCAGTATCAATGACTTTCTGGTAGCCTGCAGGCGATGAGAAAGAAATAAGAATATGTCCATCTCCAATGATATCCTATCCTCAGTAACTATACAGTCCCTCATCCCCTCTTTTTCTTCTTTATTGATAGGGACCAGGGAGTCACTGTCTCTTATATGTGTAATTTAGAATTTGCAGGAGAGGATTCAAATCCTCATCTGGATAGTAAGTTCAATTCAATGAATTGTTTGCTCATCCCTTGAATTGCTTTTGGATTGAATTTTCTCAAATAGAAGCTCAATCTGATGCAAAAAATTACAGTTAGTGAGAAAATTGTAATATGACTTGCCTCCATGGAAATTCACTTGTGTCTATTCCAGCCTGATGAAGCTCATCAACATATTGCAATGCTTCCCGGCACTCCTCTCGATCATCAAAGAACTCCTTCTTGTTCCCTTCTATTTGATATGTTTCATGACCCTTGCCTGCAACAACCTGCACAGCACAACTACTATGTTTATCAAGAAAAAAACATGTGCACAGTGAAGACTGGAGTGAGAAGCTTAATGGATGGCTGGGTGCTAAAGACCATCTGTTCCAGTATTAAACAAAGCCAAGCAAACCACTATATCTAAAGGATTGGTATTTAAAAACTTGATATTCTTCAGACTCTTTGCAATCAAACATGCAAAAGTGCCTTGTCAATTCAGATTAATTCGGCAATGACAAGTATAGAGATGATATTGATGGCAGATATAATATGTGCTGGGTAATGGTGCTCCGTGAAAAAATTAGCATTCTTCATTCATTACATTATGAAAAGTGATGCACCCCTTCACCTGATGCCAGAATTGGAGATAGCTTCTTATAAAATTCTTGACCCAAGAAAGGATTTAACAACAATATGAACTCACAGAGAAAAGTGAACACGGGGAAAAAAAAAGGATTGTCCATCGATTGCACCATGGAATATACAACAATTCAAGAATTACGTCACTCCAATTCAAGAAATCTTGTATCCAATGTTCCAACGTTTCGTAGGGGTAAACGTATGAGGTTTGCTTTTTCATGAAGCTGCAAGTGGTACAAGGACGAAGGACAAATAAATGTCAAAGTAGTTCCTTCCACAGAATGTCTCTTCGTGCCAATATGATTAGATTTATGAAAAAATATTTAAAGGAAACTGTGCAGCTTTCTATTGATCTCCTAGTGAACTTCACACATAAACTCTGAACAGGAGACACAATTAAAGAATGGTGAAAAGGAACTTACAACAATATCACCTTCCTCGCCCATTGCCACGGCAGCTCTCACAGCCACTCTTCTGATATCATGAACAAAAAGCCTATGTCCATTTGGGAGAGGTGGGTAATAATCATTCTCTCCATGTTTCAAGTAGTCTTGCATTGTCCAACCAACACCAGCCAGCATATCATCCAAGATGTCCACTGGTGCCACATAAATAAAGTACTGTTTCAATATCGACATAAACACTAGCAATCTCAAACAAAGAAAATATTGCGCTCAATCCTTTTTGCAACCTCGTTTGCAACCCGCACAAGTTTCGCTAATGAAGTACATTCTTTAAATAAAAAAAGGAAGTGCATACTCATATGAATTGAATGCATATATTTTTACGTTTTTTTGTAATATCGTATATACTGGCATGATAGAATATATACTGCATTAAGCAATTTCATGTACTATGTTAGTGACGTGGCAATTGCAAACACAGTTGCAAAATAAACTGAGTGTACTAGCAGCCCCCAATCCAACATGATCATAAGATTCATAACATAACCATCATAGCAACCAGAGAGCAGACATACATGGATCTTCTGTTTTCGGATTATCTGATGTCAAGATGACCACATCGCTCTTCTCCGTCGCAATCTTTGTCATCATCGGCCTCTTCCCCCTGTCCGACTCACCACAGCACCCATAGACTGCACGTAAGCCATAACCGTGCACCCACTTCAAGTACCATATCATGGTGAAAGTGAAATCTAGTCAAGCACATGAACAACACGTACCTGTTATGACTCTCTGCGGGTTCAGCTCTCTAACAGCATCAAGAAGCCTAGACAAAGCATCAGGAGTATGCGCATAGTCCACGATCACCGCAAACGCCTGCTCTTCATCAATCAACTCACACCTCCCCGGCACCCCATCGACCTCCTCGATCCCCATCACGATATCCTCCAGAGGCGCCCCCACAGCGATCCCAACCGCCACTGCCGCCAAGAGATTATAAATGTTGTGCCTCCCAAGCAACCCCGACGATATCTCCAATATCCCATTAGGCGTGTTCACCAACACCTGCGTCTCGAACAACGACAGCTCAAACTTCAGCGGGTGCACATCAGCCCTCTTGTTCTCCATCGCAAACGTGACAACGGGCACCTCAGAATTCCCCCTCCCCACGAAGAACCCCGCATTCGGGTCATCAATGTTAACCACCTTCCGGTGTCTCTCGGGATCTACCATCTTATCGAACAGCTTCCCCTTGCTTTCCCTGTACTCCTCCTCGGTCCCGTAGAAGTCATGGTGGTCCCTCGTGAGGTTCGTGAACACCGCGACATCAAAGTCGACCTCGTCGCACCTGCGGAGCGCCAGACCGTGCGACGACGCCTCCATGACAACCGCGTCCGCCCCGTTGTGGACCATCTTCGCCATCATCTTCTGCACGGTGACCGCGTCAGGCGTCGTCGTGCGCGGCTCCGCCGAGTCCCACTCGAGCCCCTCCTCCATCAGATTGTCCCCGTGCACGTAATTCGCGACGTTGCTGAGCATCCCCGTGCGGACGGCCATCGCCTCGTAGATCGCCTTCACGAGGTGCACGGTCGTGGTCTTGCCGTTGGTGCCCGTGACGCCGATCACCGACATCCGCCTCGACGGGTGGCGGTAGAAAGCCGCGGCGAGTGAAGGCAGCGCCGAACCGGTGTCCTCGACGATCACGAGCGCCTTGCACCCGAGCGTGTCGTCGATGTTGACTTCCTTGCTCGCGACGACGGCGACCGCGCCGCGCTTGTCGGCCTCGTTCAGGTAGAGGTGCCCGTCGGTCCTGCGCCCGACGCAGCACACGAAGAGGTCGCCCGGCTGGACCCGCCTCGAGTCGTGGCCGATCCCCGTGATCGGCACCTCGAGATTCCCGCGCACGGACAGGGGAACCACCCGGCTCTCGTCGAGGAGCTCCGCGAGCGTCATCTTGAACTCGGGCTCCACGATCCGGGGCTTGGACTGGCTGAGGCCGTCGATGTCGAGGTCGAACGACTGGGGATCGTCAGCCTCTCCGTCGACGGAGACGCTGCCGAGCTCCTGGATCTCGTCGAGATCAACGGCCTCCTCTGGCGAGAGCTCCTCCTCTTGCTCCACCTCGGCTTGTTTGGGAGGGGGATTGGGGGGGAGGAGGCCCTTCTGGACGAACTCCTTGCGCTTGAGGGAGATGGCGATGTCGATCTCGCCGAAGAGGTCATCTCCGTCGTCGGAACGCCGGGACGCGGCGGCGGAGGAGACGGGATCGTCGGGGGCGTCCTGTTCGAGGGCGAGTGCGGCGAGGAAAGTGGGCTGGTCTTTCTTGTACTGGTCCTCCTGGAGCTTCCGGGCGCGGGCGGCGCGGCGTTCGATCTGCTGGAACTTGGAGACGCCATGGCCGGAGTCTTCAGGGGCTTCAGGGGGATCGTCGTCGGAGGGGTCCGGGTAGAATTTGCCGTCCGGGCCAATGGCGCGGGGAGGTGGGAGTGGGAGGCGGTGGAGATGGAGGAGGGGGAGGCGGAGGGGAGGTTTGGGCGTGGATAATGGGAAGGTGGGGAGTGAGGATAGGAAGGCCATGGAGGGGTTTTGTGGGGGGCTTTTGAGTGGATTGGGAAAGGAGAGTGTGTGCTGTTTTGTTTTCTGGGTGAGGGAGGGGCGGTTGGGATGATTGAATTGGTTTGAGGGGGTGAAATGTCATTTGTGTATGTTTGGGTGCTTATCGGAGCTGTGATGAGTGGGCTTTTTGGTGATTGTTGGCCCAGACTGTTTTCAGTGCGGCCCTTTGGGCTGGGATATTATGAGTGGGAGCGCTGATTTGCTAATAGGTGCTGTTACACCCAGATCCATTTCCAGCCCCGATTACAGTCCTATATCTATCGACGCATAATGATTCCTAGGCCCCAATTTTTCAGGCTCCATCACAGGCCCCATGATGTGGCAAGTGTACATTGTCTATTATACCCTTTACTTGATAACTACCTTAACATGTATCCCTATGATTGTGGAGTATCATTTAATTCTAAAAATTCTGTATTTATTCACCATTAATGGATTCTTAAAATCTTGCAATAATATTTGAGAGGGACCGGAGAAATCATTGATGTTGAAACAATTGAAAATCTGTCTTGTATGCGAAATGAGGAGGTTTTGCATTACGGAATTGATTTTGTTTATGAAGAATACATGTGAGCAAATCGGAAATTCTATTTTTGAGGAGAAGGCACGAAATCGTTTTTTTTTTTTTTCGATTTGGATCTCACATCAATGTCTCTCGGATCAGGTTTGACATTATTAGATTCGTAAAAAAATTGTGTTTTGCTTTTTGTTTTAAATATTTAAACACAATTTTTTTTTATGTATTGAATGTCATTTATCACATTTTGATTTGTTTTTGTTTCAATATCTAAATGTAACACTCGATATCGTTACATTTTATATATGAGTAGTTTGTTTGATGTTACTGCTACATTGTTGACAATGTAATTTTTTAAATCTGTATTATTTTTGTTACATTCGTAAATGTAACAGTCAACCGCATGCATGTATTGATTTATATTTGTTACATTTATGAATGTAACATTCATTTGTGTATTGCATTTATTTCAATGTAAATAGTAATTTATATTTGTTACATTTATTATTGTAACAGTCAAATACATATGTTTGTTAAATGTATCACACAATAAAAAAATGTTTGACATTTTTTATAAAATGTAACTGACTATTGAAAATATAATCTGTTTTTAAATTGTTTAAACATTGCATGGAATGTAAAATATTTAGGTAGGAAAATGAAATTGTTTGTTATATTTATGTAAATGTAACAGTTCTGATGTAAATGTAACAAATCGTTGTGAGAGATGTAAATATTTAATAAAGGTATTTGATGTAACTAATTCATATAGTAACCATGTGTGTTTTTTATTTAAATTTGAATACAATAAATATTCAACTTTTTTAGTGTAATTTAGGTTCAATTGTAATTTAGGTAAGGATTTTAAAATTCAAAATTTGAAATGGTTAAATGGATTTCAAGATTCATAACCGAATAGAGAAAATGGGGGGATTTGGGTTAATGAGAGAGATTTTTAATGAAGGACATATTTGTATTTTGCCATTTTACCATTTTTAAAAAATCAACAAGTCAACTAATAACAATCAATAAGGTGATGACACCTCATGGGGCTTGTTAGTGGGGCTTATATTTTGGGGCTTGGGTATCACCACTCAATTTTTTATAAATGTATCCATGCAATTCATTGGATTACATGCTTCATTTTTTTATAAAAGCATGTTCCTCATTAGATGGGGTATACTATTTTTAAAAAATTCAAAACACATGAAGACTGAAAATGGGGCTGGATGGAACATTATCCTTTGTTGAAACACTCAATTTATTTTTCAGCACTGTCTAGTGTCTATTGTCTAGAAACGCTCCTTCAGCTGTTTGTACATTGTTATAGACTTATAGTACTGCGCTATCATAGTATATGGAAAAAAAATTTCAAAGAAAAAAATAACACTAGTATATCTTAGTATATATTTCACTTTTTATAATAGTATAAATTTCAATTGGTGAGTATATATTTTATAAAAGAAAAGAAATCAATGATGAAGATGGGACTGCAACACGAAATAGGACATATCATTTTGCTTATAAGTAGTCTTTGAGCCCCTGTTTGGATGAAGGTATAAGGCAAGTATAAGATAGAATAAGCATGAATAGGGGAAAAAAAACTTGTTTGTTTAAGAGGTAGAAACCAGTATAGCAATGTCAGAATAAGCAGGTATAAGCCAGTATAACAATTCCAGGGTTCCTTTAGTATATGCTTATACCACCTTATCCACGCTTCTTAAATAACATTTAAAAAGTATAAACTCCATATCTATTACTTATCATTTATTTATTTATAATCAATTCCAAATCAAACAAACAATAAAAATTGTTTTATGACATTTTCTAACCATATTAACTAAAAATACAGACAAATAGAAAATCTCTTATTCTTGCGAAATTGATATCTATACCATTATAGTTTTTTTTTTAACTTAATTTAAACCTTTTATAACTAGACGAAACAGTTACAATGGGTCCAAATAATAGAGTTGAGAGAGAGAAGAGAAGATATAAACTCAAGATATAAGTTCCAGGAGATACAGGGGGAGCCATAACAGAGAAAAGAAAAGGCAGAAATGGTCACCAAGGAGCGAAGGGTGTAGGCACACCCGCTTTACTGCTTCAAATCGCTAATCCACTACCTTACTCTTCGATATGTATGTTTGATTGCGCGATTGCACAGCGTTTGTGATTGCAGGAAGCTGTGTTTGCAATCATGTAACAAAAAAGTTTTACTGTAGCAGCTTCTTGCACACAGATTTCAGATAAATAGTACTAAAAAACTACGATTTCAAAAAGCTGAGGAATGTGAGCTTCCTGCAGAATCAGTTTTAAAACTCAGATTCTTGCATAATCAATTTTACAAATCGCGCAACTAAACGCACCCATATAGAGTTGAATCCCCGAACTGGAATCTTTGCTTGCTCCCACAATGGAGCGAATCCATTGACCGAGCAATAATAGCGTCATGTCTAATCCAAATGGGGGCAAGGTCTAACACATCTTTGAGACCATATTAAGCACTTTTATCATTGTATTGTATTGTATTGTATGTGGGAAGAGTCGATGTTACACATAACATTCATATGACAACCACCAATTCATTAATGAATTGAGTAAAATTGAATTATTATTCGCGAGTTATTCCATCACAAGTATATCCACGTGACTAACGTGCATTGAGAATACAAATGCAAAAAGGCCAATCATGAGCCCTGTAGCTTAAAACAATGGAGTATTAACTTTTTCCACCAAGAGCTGACATATTGATGTTTAACTTTTTCCACCAAGAGCTGACATATTGATGTTTGGAGAATGATTAGGATTTGCCTTTTTTATTTTTAGAAAAAAAAGATGTATAACTCCCAATAATCTTTTGATATTCATATAACCCCTTGAAATTTCAATATATACATATAAACCCTATAGTTAAATTTTTTTTAACAGAATTTGAATATTTCAGACATGTTACATTATCTAAATCATGGTTAACAAATATGTATTTTTTTAATACCTGAAAAACGATCAATACTTAAAAAAAAAAAACTCTCATATTTCTAATTGTACACTCTTTTAGGTTTTTTTTATAGAAATATTGACTGCTTTTAGAGAGTTAAAAGAATACATATTTATTAACCATAGTTTAGATAACGCAATATGATCGAAATATTTCAATTTTGTTAAAAAAAAATTAACCGCGGGGGGTTATTTGCATTTATGGTGTGTTTACAGGGGGTTATATAGATATATTGAGATTACAGGGGGTTATATGAATATGAGGAAGATTACAGGGGGTTATATGGTTTTTTCCTTTTTTTTTTTATACAAGAAGGGCCCTAACTGACTTTATGATCAAGTTAAGAAGGATTAGGATTATTCTTCATTATGATATACTATAAACAATGTGATTATTATACCATAAGAGGAATATAACTTGGATATTCTGGGTTTGATATTAACAACTGATATGGACAACTTCTTTGTAAAGAATAATAGAGATAGATGAGTTTGTTATAGAATTAACATGTTCTTTTTAAATTGACAATCAATCAATTTCATAAGGTTTCTAATATATAATAAGGTCATTAGGAGACGCATCATCATACTGTATGCTCGGCCAGAGGCTTCTTCATGGAACCAATTTTGCTTTTTTTTTTTTTTTTAAATTGATTGGTTTTTTTAAGAAGCTCATTTTACTAGATTCTTTAAATATTATTTTTTATAAGACGGTATAAAAACGGGTTGTGATTTTATGCTTTTCAAAAAGATAAATTTAAAACTGAGTTTATTTCTCTATCAATTATGAAAACGCTAGCTTTTAATCTTTTTCTTTTAAGTAAAAATGCGGTACAGTTATTAATTAAGCTACAAATTTTTCTTTGTGAGAAAGTTTAATTTGAAAACTTTATTTCCTGTAAACCTCAAAGCATCCTAACTAGGGGCGACACCACATATAATGTGGTGGGGTCAATTGACCCAATCACAATTAAAAAAAAAACTCAAACAATTGATGTCACCCTTTCAAACCATGACAACCGAGCCCACGAGCCAACTAATTGACCATGCCCAACCAAGATATTATACTTAAAACCCTAAAATTTAAAAGTTTATATATTGTAAATTCTTCATCTATTTTCTTTGATAGTTTATTTTTTATTAATGTAAATTGTTATTCTATTTTCAAAAGAAAAATTCATGTTTTTTTATAAATATATGATAAGAACATATTTTAAATAAAATTATAAAATTTATCTTTTTAAATGAAGCCCATCTAACAAAATTCCTAGAATCACCACTGATCCCAACCATGTATCCAAACTGGTTCTAAGAACGGTTTTCTATTTATATCAAAAGCTGTAATTACTAAACATTTAAATACATGTTTGAATTAAATATAATTCATGCATATATAAAACCAATAAAAGCTATCCGAATTCATTTTAAAACGCAACATAATCATCTTGATTTGCATCATTAGATTTAAGAATGGATCAATGGACAGTATCCATACAAATGCTCTAATGATTTTCTCCTTTCTCGTTATTAAGGGGTCCCACCTGAAATAAATAATCTTTATATGTGCATGGATTTGTTTTTCATCTCGTCTTCTTGTCATTGTCAACTTTGAAAAAAAGATACAATCAGGATGCCAATTAGTCTGTGCTGCCCAATTAATTAAGATTCACGTTTGATGAAGATATTCATTGAAAGTGACTAGTTTGATAATAAGATAATTTTTTTAGAATAATTTATACTAATTTTAGTACTCGATAAAAAAAATATATACAAATTTTGTACATATTTACCTTTAATGAAAAATTGAAATAAAAGGAGAGGATGATCTATGAAATACAAATCTCAATTTTGTTTCAAAATTAAAATAATCATTTACACTCTATGCTGAATATTTTGTATGACAAATGAGATAAGTTTTTCTTCCTTACTTATCATCTTCTCACATCATTTTTTTCTCACTCATACTATACCATTAGTGCTATACAAAGTTTGGAGGGGAAATCTTGCGATTTCCCTACTAGTGTCACGTGTCTTCACGAATATGGTAAACGGGTAGTTAGGTCTGGCTCAGAGAATTGCAATTGAATATTGATCACCCGAGGAGAATAGCTTGGATAATTGGTTCCTCACTCGAGAATGACAACTCAAATAACTGACTCCCCACTCAAGGAGAATAGCTTGGACGAATGACCCCTCGCCTGAGGAGAACACCTCGGCTAACGGCCAAAGGTATTATGTTGGGAGTCCCACTGTAGACAACTAGACCGACATCGACTCTAGGAGGACCAAGGTTAGCTATCTGCATGGTCTAACCCCCTCCGAAACATGACCGTTGGAGCATCCTCCAACCAACTGAACCTAGATTCAGAACCTTTGACTACAAGAGAAGGGGGACCACTGATATCGCAGGATGGAGTCAGGATCGCTCTGCCCCACTGAACTGGCAGATATGCGTCATGAACCCGATAAAAAGTTTGCCACTGCTCATCGCAGTCATATAACCCCCAGTCCTATGCGTCACAGAATCTTCCATATTAGAAGATATGCGTCGAGATAGAGGGACAATTGAGCGCGAAAGATGTGGCCATTCACTTGACTAAAAGGGGACGAAAATGAGGATAGAAGGATAAGCATTTTCTCAACATTCACCAAGTCTTCTGGTTTGATCTTCTTCTTCTTCCTTCACTTACTTGAGCATCAGAGTTTCCTTGGCTGACACCACACCAAAACCTATGATCTTCTATTAGTGTAAATCCATCAAGAGATTTGTTCATCGCACGTGAAATATCTTTCTTTTTGATCGTTGGTTTTTAGGTTTATACGGCTGGTTTTTTTTCTTTTAAGTAAAAATGCGTTACAGTTATTAATTAAGTTACAAATTTTTCTTTGTTAGAAAATTTAATTTGAAAACTTTATTTCCTGTAAACCTCAAAGCATCCTAACTAGGGGCGACACCACATATAATGTGGTGGGGTCAATTGACCCAATCACAATTAAAAAAAAAAAAACTCAAACAATTGATGTCACCTTTTCAAACCATGGCAACCCAGCCCACGAGCCAACTAATTGACCATGCCCAACCAAGATATTATACTTAAAACCCCAAAATTTAAAAGTTTATATATTGTAAATCCTTCATCTATTTTCTTTGATAGCTTATTTTTTATTAATGTAAATTGTTATTCTATTTTCAAAAGAAAAATTCATGTTTTTTTATAAATATATGATAAGAATATATTTTAAAAAAAAAATATGAAATTTATTTTTTTAAATGAAGCCCATCTAACAAAATTCCTAGAATCACCACTGATCCCAACCATGTATCCAAACTGGTTCTAAGAACGGTTTTCTATTTATATCAAAAGCTGTAATTACTAAACATTTAAATACATGTTTGAATTAAATATAATTCATGCATATATAAAACCAATAAAAGCTATCCGAATTCATTTTAAAACGCAACATAATCATCTTGATTTGCATCATTAGATTTAAGAATGGATCAATGGACAGTATCCATACAAATGCTCTAATGATTTTCTCCTTTCTCGTTATTAAGGGGTCCCACCTGAAATAAATAATCTTTATATGTGCATGGATTTGTTTTTCATCTTGTCTTCTTGTCATTGTCAACTTTGAAAAAAAGATACAATCAGGATGCCAATTAGTGTGTGTTGCCCAATTAATTAAGATTCACGTTTGATGAAGATATTCATTGAAAGTCCTGATTTAATTTAAGGACTAGTTTGATAATGAGATAATTTTTTTAGAATAATTTATACTAATTTTAGTACTCGATAAAAAAAATATATACAAATTTTGTACATATTTACCTTTAATGAAAAATTGAAATAAAAGGAGAGGATGATCTATGAAATACAAATCTCAATTTTGTTTCAAAATTAAAATAATCATTTACACTCTATGCTGAATATTTTGTATGACAAATGAGATAAGTTTTTCTTCCTTACTTATCATCTTCTCACATCATTTTTTTCTCACTCATACTATACTGTTAGTGCTATACAAAGTTTGGAGGGGAAATCTTGCGATTTCCCTACTAGTGTCACGTGTCTTCACGAATATGGTAAACGGGTAGTTAGGTATGGCTCAGAGAATTGCAATTGAATATTGATCACCCGAGGAGAATAGCTTGGATAATTGGTTCCTCACTCGAGAATGACAACTCAGATAACTGACTCCCCACTCGAGGAGAATAGCTTGGACGAATGACCCCTCGCCTGAGGAGAACACCTCGGCTAACGGCCAAAGGTATTATGTTGGGAGTCCCACTGTAGACAACTAGACCGACATCGACTCTAGGAGGACCAAGGTTAGCTATCTGCATGGTCTAACCCCCTCCGAAACATGACCGTTGGAGCATCCTCCAACCAACTGAACCTAGATTCAGAACCTTTGACTACAAGAGAAGGGGGACCACTGATATCGCAGGATGGAGTCAGGATCGCTCTGCCCCACTGAACTGGCAGATATGCGTCATGAACCCGATAAAAAGTTTGCCACTGCTCATCGCAGTCATATAACCCCCAGTCCTATGCGTTACAGAATCTTCCATATTAGAAGATATGCGTCGAGATAGAGGGACAATTGAGCGCGAAAGATGTGGCCATTCACTTGACTAAAAGGGGACGAAAATGAGGATAGAAGGATAAGCATTTTCTCAACATTCACCAAGTCTTCTGGTTTGATCTTCTTCTTCTTCCTTCACTTACTTGAGCATCAGAGTTTCCTTGGCTGACACCACACCGGTGTCCCAAGCTCTTTAGGTGCAAGATCTTCGACAGAAAGACTTGAATCTTTACCCAGAGACAGAGCTCCAACCCTATCACTCTTATTGAGAGTCAACGCCACATTCAACAAGATCTCAAGATACATAAATATTATTCTAGCTTTTAAGCAAAGTAAAATGTCATCCATTTCATTTTAAAAATTGGATTACTTATATTCACTTTATCTCAATTATTTTTTTGATAGAAAATGTGATGAGTTATTCTTCAACTATTTATCCATCCATTTATTCTTAGAAAGACCACCGCTTATAAGTTATATATTCAAACCAGTTTAGTGCACATGAAATATAATTTGAAACCTATGATCTTCTATTAGTGTAAATCCATCAAGAGATTTGTTTATCGCACGTGAAATATCTTTCTTTTTGATCGTTGGTTTTTAGGTTTATACGGCTGGTTTTTTTGGTTTGTACGGGTAAGGGACAATCCAAAAATTCAAATTCACAGTCGCATAATTTAATCTTAATTACAAGTATGACAATAATATAGAAAGTCCCTATTTGACTAGTCCCATAAGTTTTTCTTTGATAAATCATTATTCCAGTATAGATAAAGAATAAATCATTTTTTATTGGTTGTGTTTTTAGTCATTCTCATTAAAAAATGTGATAATAGATTTTTTTGTTGTTTGATTGATAATTAAAAAGTTGTTGATAAAAAATTAATAAGATGTAAACAAAAATTTATAAAAAACAAAAATTTGATTTGACATGTGGATCTCCGATTTAATAGAGGTTGTGACAGATGATTTAATTTGCGGTCCCTTTTATACCACATAATAAAATGGGTGAAATAACACAATTTTAGAGAGATCTAGGATACAATACCAGTTCATTCTCACCTATTTTAACATAGACATACCCCATTATTCCTTGCAACCAAGTACGTTGTTCTCTTCTATTTCTTTTTATTCCTACCTTATTCTCTTGCTAAATCATTATATTTTTATAAAAAAAAAACAAAAGTGTTTCCATCATAAATATTTGACCCTTAGAAAATCCATACAGTAGCATCTTCATAAATTTTGACCAGCCAGCTGGCCCAGCCCCATCTCAGCAATTTCCACGGAGGATCTCTACATAGAGAAGTCTTTGACTTTGATTTATTGAACATTTTTTAAATTGAAAGAAAGCTTAGTTTATCAATGGTTTGAATTTCTAGTTTCGAAATGGTCCCCACTTTCCAAATGGTTCTATTGTCCTTACGGATCCATCTTAATTTCACAATAAATATCTAACTCTTTGCCTCAATTTACATCAGCTATTTCAAGAATAAATAATTAACTATATCAGTCAATTAAAATAATTTTTTTTAATTATTATTATTAAAAAATATAATAATTAAATTTATGTTGTTGTGTGATTTATCACGAATAAATTTATGAATAAAATGTAAATAAAATTTGTCAAAGAATAAAAAAATAATTCAATATATGGGTTATAATTTGATATGTATGCTCTTCTTATATTATATTAATAAAAAAAAACAAGTAAAATAATATAACTTTAGGAGATGGAAATATTAATATCAACTTATTTTTCTACCCAACACGAAACAGGTTTTCCAGAACTAAAGCACTGTGGGCATCGGATCTGACTATAGCTTCAACCGGAAACTCAGGTAATAACAATATAAGAATGTCCACTTTCCAACTTGAATTCTAAAAATACACATCTTTAATATTATAATATTCAGTAGCACAAAACAATCTAAAATATAATAAGACGAGTATACAAGACTTTTGATTAGGACCTATTTATGATTATTTTATTATACAAGGACTATATTGCACTGTTTACATTTTCTTTTTTTTGGCGTCGTCTGGTGGGGGCTTTGAAATTTGAATGATGCTTGTGTGATTCAAAGGGACCTATTTGTGATTGTTTTATTATACAAGGACTATATTGCAGTGTTTATGATTTTTTTTGAGTTAAAGACGTTTGAGTCTCTATAAACATTTATAAATCCATATAAGTTCTTGAAAACTTGGGACAAGATAATTATATCTCTAGAAACACAGAAAATATCTAATACATCCCTACTGTTAAATCATTTTTTAACCTATCATGGTTAAAATTCACCATAAGTGTGATTTTACTATTATACCATCCACAATACACAACACGATGATTAATATGAGCTTTTTAACTTATATAATCACCTCATCAAAATGTAAAATAAAACATCTAAGTAATATCTATAGTATAATAAATATAATATATAAACAAAATCACTTTCATAATTATAATTGTTTGAAATAGAAACAAAAAATAATAATAATGGATAGTATGCAACAATAAAGTCAAAATCCGTAAAAGAAAAAAAAAAAAAAATGAGTTTGATCAAGGGCAAGATGATTATTTAAAAGGAGATATATGTTTTTTTTCTATTTTTTCAGTTATTTATATGAGTGTTTAATTTTACATAGATAGAATATTATGAGAATATATCATCAAATTAGATAAAAAGTTAACACATGGATTAGATTGACCCACCAAAACAGTTTAAATGATCTATATGTCCGACTCCAAGTTTGCAAAGACTTATATGGATTTATGGATGTTTACAGGGACTTAAATATCTTTAACCCTTTTTTTTAAGGTGTCGTCTGGTGGGGGCTTTGAATGCGGACGTTCCGACGATTTTCCGTTTAGTGCACAGGTGGAATCTTGGCCAAAACTCTGTTTCCTGTTTCCAATAGAAATATGGGATCCGAAACCCATGTTCCACCCTTTCCTTGTCTATCTTTTATCCAAGCACGGGTTAGTT
Organism: Acorus gramineus; assembly: GCA_030737835.1. Lineage (NCBI taxonomy): Eukaryota > Viridiplantae > Streptophyta > Magnoliopsida > Acorales > Acoraceae > Acorus > Acorus gramineus. Next base: position 12,733,767 of record CM060857.1, read on the forward strand.
TTTTTTAACATATTCAAATTACTCTGTGTAAACGGTTCGAAATCCACCCAATCTCTTAACTTTTTCTAAAATCTATGATCTCTTAAAAACACCTAGGTAAATCTAAATAGTCTTTTAAATTAAACTTCCGTTGATAAATGAAGGATATTATGTGAATATTTTGTCTGGTTGACCCTGATTGAAAACAAGGTATACTTCCTCTATAATGTGTTAAAAATACAAAAAACCCTATGTAAACGATGATTTTACCCCTCTAAATAGATTATAAAACCTTATTTGGAGGGTTAAAACCGTTATTTATAGATGAATTTTCACATTTTTAATATATTGTAGAGGATTTTTGTATATTGTGTTTTCAATCAAGGTTAACGAAATAGAATATTCTTTATTTGTCAACGAAAATTTTAACTTAAGGGACTATTTGAATTTACACAGGTGTTTTCAGATGGTTATATGAACTTTAGGAAAAATATAAGAGAGTAATATAGATTTTAAGCTGTTTATATGAATTTTTCCCTGGTTTTTTATATGTCGTTTAATTTACACATTTATGATAGAATGAGAAGCAATGAGAGAAAAAGCGGATTAATTAATCTTTTCTTTTCTTTTTTGGTTAAATTTGGTCGGATAAAAATACCACAATGAAGTCCATCTTTAATTACACTTTGGATGGATCATTCCATTTGAGTCACGTGTTTGAGTAAACAATTCTCCCGTATGGGATGTGATATTGGATTATTTGTTTCTGATAGTTATACTAAGATAGATAACAATTCAGACTGAATAAACAATTTTTTTTTGTTGCATTTTCTGTTATTATCATTAGAAAACGTAAAAATAATTTTTTGGTTGTTTGGTTCATCTTGGATAAAGTGATGATAAATTGTTAATAAGGGATGAATAAGAGTTTATGACTTTTTAAATAACAACTATACCCCATGGGAATAATGTGAGAATTGTATGATTGATTTGATAGATGTGACAGTTTTTGAAATCTGTGTGAGACTGGTAAGTGAAATAAATTTTTTAAAATGACAGAGAAATGTATTTTTATCCATTAACATAGATAAGGCATGATAAGCAATTCTAATATTTCTTTAGAATAGTTATCAGATCTTATCCTAACTTATCCAAATATAACTATTAAGATTTATTATATTAAAACAAACAAATTTTTTTACTATTTTTATATATTCTTTTTTATTCTGGACTTATTTCTCACGCCTACCCTTGTCAGGTTCAAGTCTTCAATCGAATCTTGTTAGGACAATCATTCGTGTTTCCATGTTTTGAATGGACATATAGAAATACCTACCCTTGTGTACGGAAGAACAGATATTCAAAGAAATCTTCGTCGATATATAGGCAGCCCATTTTGTCTAATGTTCACATGGACTTATTTTTCCCAAGCCAGCTGTTCTGTATTTGGTCTTTAGCAACTCCTCAAAAAACAAGTTCACATCCAGTTAGAACTTATTTCAACCAGTCCGTTTGAAAACACATTTAAAAAATAAAATTTTAAATAAACTGGATTAAATAGGCTTGATTTTTAAAAAACATATTTTTTTGTGCTCTTTAAAAAATAACATTTTTATATTAAAATCTGTAAGTAACTTTTTAATTATGCTAGTTTTTTAGAATGCGTTCAACAACATTTTTTAGCTTTCTGTTTAGTTAAAAGTAGAATTATTATATTTAAGTATTGCCAAACACTCTCTAAATGGGTTAATTTGGCTGACGGAATGGCTTGGATTATCCATGTATTTGTAGGAGGTTTTATGGAATGGATATCAAGTATTTTACATGGGTTATATGAATTTTTCTCTAAAATAAAACATGCTAGCAAATTAAATTAACTTAAGTTAATTAGCCACTTTGCACCTCTATCCAATAAGGAGATCATGAGATCAAACCCTGTTTCACCTATTTTTAAAATTAATCACGGGTTCTTCAGATCACCCACTTATTATTTTTAAGTCTCTTGCACTTTTGTAGTTTTTTTAAATCCCTAACTTAAAGAAATATTTTTTCTAGGTCTCTGCACATGTTTTTCATTAGTAACATAGTTAAATGTGATCATTTTACCCTTGCGATCCAGATATCGTGGACATTGTTATGCTCTCTGGGTACTATGTTATTTTCTCTGGGTATATTGTTAATGTCGCTGGATATATTATTAATTTCGTATAGTGATTGTTGCGACGGGATTGAAGAGAGAGAAAAGACGTACAACTTCTTTGTGTGATGGTTGTTATCATGACGATCAATTCATGTGAATGAGTGGGTGAGAAGGGGGCAAATAAAAAACACATTTCCCCCTTATGGCATGGAATATAAGGTCAGAATAATGAAGAATAGATGAGAATAGTTAAAAAAAGTTGTTTGTTTTGATAGAATAAACCTCGATAGTTTTGTCTGGATAAGCTAGGATAAGGCCTGATAACTATTCTAAGGAAATGTTGGAATTGCTTATCAAGACTTATCTATGCCAATTGATAAAAATACCATTCTCTGTCATTTTAAAAAATTTATCTCACCTAACATACTCACACAGATTTAAAAAACTGTCACATCTATCAAATCAATCATATATCTCTCACACTATTCCTATGGGGTATAATTGTCATTTAAAAAATCATAAACTCTTATTCATCCCTTATCAACCATTTATCATCACTTTATCCAAGGTGAATCAAACAACAAAAAAATCATTTTTACGTTTCCCAATGAGAATAATAAAAAAGACAACCAAACAAAAAGTTGCTTATTCAACCTGGATTGTTATGTATCTCAGTATAGCTATTGGAAACGAATAACCTAATGTCACACCCCATACAAAGAGAAATGGCATTAAAGAATAGAAATAAAATGAAATGAAAAAAAGATAACTCAAACTAAATGGAAGGGTTCAGAAAAAATACATTCATTGGGGACTTAAAAATAATAATTCCAAAAATATCAGGAACTTAAAAATAATAAGCGGGTGGTTTGAGGGACCCATAACTAATTTCCAGAAATAAGAATAGTGTTTTCCCGACCTTGAGTGAACCATGGTGACGGTTGGGGTTGGATAGAGGACATTAATTAATATATCTATAAAAATTAAACTAGCCGGGAAGGAATATACGAATCATCCGTACCAATTGACTTTTAACAACCAATGGCCAACGAACCTTCTTTGTCTCTTCATCCATTCCATTCTTCTTGTACTCCTCGCCAAGCATGAGTTTTTTTGTTAAAAAAAAAATTATAATATTGTTATTCGTATATTTATCAGAATATGTAACCATCTATATAAAATATATATATATATATTATTTGATTGTTTAAATTTTTTATTGTGTTCATTATTTGTTTTTAAAATGTTAATAAATTTAAATAATTGTATTACTGGTGAGTTTTTTTTTTTTAGTTTTTGAGTTTTTTTTTAGTTTTTTTAAAACATGTTTCGCATATTTATGCAAGAAGAGATTTTTTTAGGCCTTGGTTGGCACAGTGTTTGTCTTGATTTTGCGTCAATCGATATGAACTCACAAACAAACAACACCCAATCGCGTTTGCGTTTTATGTGTATTTTCACCAATTTCTGAAACGCGTTAAAATGACATTTTCCCTCCCTTGAGAAACCTTAGGTTACAAGTCTCCCCTTTATATAATAACAAAAAATACTAAATATAGTAAAAAAAAATCAAAGTTTATTATAATTTAATCTACAAGATCCTAGATGATAATTGGAATTGATAGATATTAATTCTGATATGTTATGATAAAGATATTTTAAATGAAAAAAATTATTAAAAAAATAGTAAATAAGCTATTTTGAGGGCCTAAAAATAAGAAAAAAGGAAAAAATAGACGATTCCGAGTTTGAGATACTTAATTTCTACCGGCCAATTTTTCTGTGGTCTCTTCGCTCTAGATACACATCAACCACCAGCCAATTTTTCTGTGGTCTCTTCGCTCTAGATACACATCAACCACCTGTTCTGCATCAAACATTCACCTTAGAACTTGTATTAAAATCAAGACAAAGACTCAAATTAATAAAAACAAAGCAAAGGGTGACAACCAAAACCCAATGTTTTAAACACCGAATCATTCAATGAATCAAAAAATAAATGAGTCAATGGTCACTGATAAAACTATTGAGTCAATTGGATTAGAAACATGACATAATTATAATATAATAAATATATATTAGTTACATTACTAAATAAAAATATGAAATATTTTTGAAAATCTCTGCATTAAGCTTTTACTTAACATCATAACATAATTTTAATATATAAAATCTAAATTTTTTTATTAAATTTTATATTTTAAAAAGTGATTAATAACAATTTTTATGAATAAAGAACCATTATACTCATATTTTATAATATTAAATTTTAAGAATAAACCACATCAGAATTCAAAACAATACAAAAATTTAATCGGTTCAATGAACGAGTCACATCGGGTTTTAAAACACGGCCAAAACCCATGCTACGCCACACACAAGACTTTTTCATACATTAGAGAAAATGTTATATAACATAAATTCTTAAATAATATAAAAAATATATTTTATATTATTTTTAATTTTAAACACCCATTTTTAATTTCCCTATCATTTCTTGCTACCTTCCAATAGCATATGACAAACTCGGCTTTATAGAGGGCGGGAGAGAGATAAAAAAAAAAAAAAAAAAACGAGAGAGAGAGAGCATCCGAACAAGTCATCTATGTCTCTGGTGAGTCCCGTGCCGGCGGTCCTCCGGCATCAGCAGACGCCGCCGGGGACGGGGAGGAGTGAGAGCGTGCAGAGCTTCTCGTCTTCGTCTTCGTCGTCCGCACGGTCGGTGGGGTTGACCGAGATCGAGGAGAAGTCCCCGCGGGGGCCGCTGTCGGTGGTGGTCGATGACGAGGAGGACATGGTGTATGTGGCGGTGGGGAAGGACGTGAAGGAGAGCAAACCCATTCTGGAGTCGGTTTTGAAGGGCTATGAACAGAGGAAGATTGGGATTTTACACGTGCATCAGCCTGATCAGTGGATCCCTATGGGATGTGAGTCTATGTTGTCTCTGGGTTTAATTTCTTCTTTTATGTGACTTTTATATTGTTCTTATTTTAATTTTTTTAAATTTGTTGTGGTGGGTTTTTTTTTTTTTTTCAGTGGGTGGAAGATTTCGGGTGGAGAATTTGTCGAAGAGCCAGTTGAAGGTCCACAGGCAGGAGGAGAAAGAGAGGGTGCAGAAGATTCTTGATCAATATCTGATCATTTGTGCTAAAAAAAGGGTATTTTTTGTTCTTCTTCATCATCTTGGATTTTTTTTATTTTTTTTTTGCACTATTTTTTAATTTTGGGATTATGTTATTGTATGGAAAAAAAACATGTGAGGGACAGTTTTGGTTTGATTGTTATTCCTTTCTCAGTATTTTTTTGTCTTATTTATTTATTTGTAGTTATAAATTTGGATGAGTAGGATGGAATATATTATAATTACCTCCCTCAAGTATATTTATCAAGGTTTATTCTAACTTATCAAGAGTTCAAGACATAGACATTACAGTTTATTCAAACTAAGGATTAAGCTTATTTTCATCTGCTTCTCATTCTTTTTCCTGAAACAAACGGAAGTTATAAATATATACTTGTCTAATTAATTATATATTTATATGTTTCACAAAAAAATGAAAAAGAATTTTATTGAATTAATTAAATGCATGCATTTTATATACTAGCTTAACATAATATGTATTAGGCTAGAGGAAGGTGGGGGCTGCAAGAATGACTCAGTGTATTAGCAATTTTTTGTTGGTGGTGGGAAGCCTGAACATAACATCTTCCTGGTTCATTCCTTGTCAATGGATTTTTTTTTTTTACTGAAATGGTAGGCATGGTTTTTTTTCTAAATTATTAGTTAAGAGTATTGTGACACACACGATCTGTCCCATGTACTTCGATAGCCATCCAACGAGATATATACTTCCTTACATCGTTTAATTTTTTTACACTTGTTAAAAATAAGTTCATTCAATTTGAATGAAGCGATGTGCACTTTTCATCAAAGCATATACTTTATTAGATTTTTTTTTTAAAAAATAAAATAGAAACATGTGAGGACTGTCCGTGGGACTGCATTTGGGGTTGTACATAACATTAATCATTAATTAATGGATTTTAGAAAAATAAGTTATATGTAGATCGATTTTATTGTTTCATGTTTCTAATGGAACATTTTTTTTTTTTTTTTTGCTTCCATTTCAGGTGAAAGCAGAAAAATTTACCATCGACAGGGATGAGGTGGGAAAGGGCATCATTGAACTTATTGCTCAATTGGGGATTAAAAAGCTCGTCATGGGATCACAATACTCGAAGTGAGAACTGACTGCATTTGGATTTTGCTTGTCAGCAACAATATGTAAACTTTTTAATACAATATGTTTCAATTAGAAATATAAACATCAACTAAGAGTCTTAAGGCGCATAGGCAATTATTCCATGAGTTTGGTAGATAGTTTGTGTGGAAATTGCATCTTATTTCGATTGCACCTTCTCTTGCACAAGGTACAACTTGGACATGTATTTTTTGAACTGCTGCATGGTATCACATGATCCTGCTGGTTCCAATACAAAAGTATTGTAGAACAAATCCTGTGAAGTAATTTATGGTAGTTTAGATGAAGAATGCGTCTGATTGCACAATTGCAAAATTGATTTTAGACAAAAACTAAGTTTAAAACTGATTTTGCGGGAAGTTGCCTCTCCATAGCTTCTGAAAAACTCAGGTTTTGAATATTTTTTTTTATAGAAAATCTATCTACAGCTTTTAGCTTCAGTTTTTTTGTTTGGAAATGGGTTTGGGAAAAACAGCTTTCTCCTGTAAACCTAAAAGCTGTCTAAACCCGTTTCCAAACAGAGCCGAAGTTGATATTATTCATCCACTCTTTCTAGAGTTGTAAGTTCTAGGTAATGTTAGTGCATAATTCATGCTTAATTGAATGATTTTCTTTAATGGAATTTACCTTTTAATGCTTGGCTCTGAATCCTCATGTACATAATTATATGCTAACTTGCTCAATTAAGAACTGCTGTGACAGATTTGCCTTTCCCATGACAAAATAGCCAAACTCTGCAATTGAGAATATATAACATCCACTGAATTCATAACTTGGTTAGAATTTATGCGAATATCAATAGCTCGGGTTAATTAACAAGTGGTATCAAAGCCATGCTTTAACCATTGGAGTACTATACACAAATAAATATGTCAATTGCCATCTCTCCAAGGACATCGAAATAGATAGTTGTGTGTGAGTCCCTTGAAGATTTTAGTTTGGAATCCATAGTTGTAGTTCAACTATACTTGATTTTGCAAGTCCTGTGTGATCTATTCTTCTCTGAGTGATTGATCAGTGACTATACACATTGCAGAAAAATGAGGGCACCGCGGTCCAAGACAGCAGTCTTCGTGCAGCATGAGGCTCCCCCAATTTGCAGCATATCCTTCATCTGTCCAGGAAACATCACTTGCACTAGGTATGCCCAAGAATTATACACTGTGGACTTTATTTTTTTTGATATCGGAGGGACCCCCCGTGGTTGACCTTATGGTCGAGCTGGGTAGGCTACCTTCGCCTGTTTGCCCTTGTCCCACGGAAAATTCTTTCGAATAATTGCCAACAAACAGGTGGGTAAGTCAGTGCCAAGACATGAACCTAGGACTTATCGGTAACACCGCTATACCCTGAACCGTTATGTTATGACCACTGTGGACTTTATTCAGAATGAACAAATGACTTTGTCTCTGAATGTTGTCTATGAATGAAATTAGAATTGGGATTTTAAATTCCACAATTGATTTCCTTTATAATATGGTTAAGAGCAAGAAAATAAAATAAATTGATTAACTGCAAATTGGAAAATCATCCATATCCCCCATTATTGTATGTTTCAAATAGAACTTCATTTGAATGCTTTCAGTGTAACTCTGGACTGACTTTATCATGATTACACTTGGGCATGTAATCAATCAAATAAAAATCAATGAGACATGATCTTTTAATCCTGTGATCACTCTATATTTTTGCTTTGTTAACTCGGTACAGCCCAATGTTCCTTCCTCTTTGGATTTTGGCTGCTAGACTCATACATGCTTATTTGTGACACAGAGAAGCTAGGCCAGAACTGATCACTCAGTCCCCTGAAACACAATTAAAACAACTGCCATGGTCAAGGTCCATGCCACTAGGTGATTCCATGAGCTTGCTTAGCTCAACACCAGACTCCTTGAGGAAGTGTCAATCTACCAATGCTGTATCACCTCCATCGAGGCTCACTGGAGCTACAATGACCCCAAGGAGTACATTGACTATAGGGGAGGATGTTGACACATGGGAGAGTATTCAGAAGATGAGAACATCTGAGGTTGGGGAACCTTCAAGCTCATCATGGACCAATGACCTGGGTAAATTTTCAATGCCAAGGGATGAAGATGGTTGTAGTTTGCAGTTCGTGCGTGAGTCTGAAGAAGGCTTTCATGAGAGTCATCAAGTTCACATGGTGCATATATTTCCCAGTAATCTATATCACATTGGATTAATTTCTATTTTATAATAGCTTATTATTTGCATTTGGATGGTTTTTAATAATGTATTCTTTTCCAAAGTGTGCCAATAAATTTGCTTCATTTTTTTCTCAGGAATTTGCATGTAATGGTGAAGGATTGGCAAAGTATCAGCTGCAGCAAACAATGGAAGAGGTGAACAAAGCAAAGCAGGAGGCATACGAAGAGTATCTGAGGCGTCAGAAAGCCGAAATGGCTGCATTTGAGGCCCACTTGCAAGTATGCATGCTTTTTTTCTTTTTAGTATGATTTTATTAGCCTAATAGTACAACAACCCTGCAAGAATTACAGCTTAACCTGTGACCACTCATTTTTGCTAAGGCTAAAAGAACAGAGAAATCATACAATGAAGAAAAGAAGCAGAGGATAGAATTTGAGGAAGCCTTGAGGATGACCACCATAGAAGTCGAAAGCCTGAAGAGTCGGCGAGACGAAGTTTTGGAGGAGCTCCATAAGGCGAATGACCGGAGATTGATGTTTGAGGTTCAGATTGCTGACTCCAAACAAACAGTGAAGGAGTTGGAGGAGAAACTGCAGTCAGCCCAGGATCTGATAGTAAACCTCCAGAGGGAGAGAGAGGAACTGCAGAGAGAGTGCGACGAAGCAATCATGGAAGCCGAAACAACGCGAAAAGCAGAGACATCGAGCTCCCAATGTGCGCAAAATTTCTCCGAGTTCACCTATATTGAGATCATGGAGGCAACCAACAACTTCAGTGACTCGTTGAAGATAGGAGAAGGCGGGTACGGGAGCGTGTACAAAGGTTTCCTTCACCACACCCCGGTTGCTATCAAGATGTTGCGCTCAGATAGCTTGCAAGGCTGCGATGAATTCTACCAAGAGGTATCTATTATCTTAGGCACAGGAATAACTAATGTGTTGTTGATGTGACATGTGATATGTTTGTTGTCTCTAGGTGAATGTTCTTAGTAGAGTGAGGCATCCAAACCTTGTGACATTGATCGGCGCCTGCCCGGAGGCATGTGCCTTGGTCTATGAATTCCTTCCCAATGGAAGCCTTGAGGACCGTCTCCAACGCTCTGATGGGACTCCCCCTCTCACGTGGCAAGCGCGCACCCGCATTGCTGCTGAAGTATGCGCCACACTCATCTTCCTCCACTCCAACTGCCCCAACACGGTCATCCACGGCGATCTCAAGCCGGGGAACATCCTCCTCGATGCCAACCTCGTCTCCAAACTCGGCGACTTTGGCATATGCCGCCTCCTCCACAACCCCTCCTCCTCGAATCCACCCACATCCACTCTATGTCACCACACCAACCCGAAGGGAACCTTCACGTACATGGACCCCGAATTCTCATCGACGGGGGAGCTCACGCACCGCTCCGACGTGTACTCATTCGGAGTCATCTTGCTTGAGCTGCTTACGGCGAGACCGGCATTGGCGATCCAGAAAGTGGTCCAGGACGCGCTGGACAATGGGACTCTGAATACGGTGTTGGACGCATCGGCGGGGAAGTGGCCATTCGTGCAGGCGAAGCAGCTTGCGCACATCGGGCTCAGGTGTTGCGAGATGAACAGGAAGAGGCGGCCAGACCTCGTGTCCGATGTCTGGAGGCTGCTCGAGCCAATGAAAGTCTCGGCGGGCACGCCTTCTTCGTTCAGGCTTGCTGTGGATGAACATGGTTGCATTCCATCCTACTTTATGTGCCCCATTTTCCAGGTTAGCATCACATGCTCCAGTTTTAACAAGTACCATCTACTTGTTGTATGTGATGCCTTTCTTTTGCATGACATGAATTCTGAAACTGTGTAGGAGATTATGAAAGATCCTCACGTGGCCGCGGACGGGTACACGTACGAGGCGGAGGCGTTAAAAGGATGGCTGGAGAGTGGGCATGACACGTCGCCGATGACGAATGTGAAGCTCTCCCACCACCAGCTCATCCCAAATCATGCGCTTCGCTCTGCCATTCAAGAGTGGATGCAGCAGCAACGATCGTCGTGTTGATGGGGTTTCATAATTTTTTTTCATTTTTTTGTTGTTTGATTTCATTAATGAGTAGAATTTACACTGGAGTTATAGGTGATATTATTATATCCACATAATGGGTATCTTAACTAGTCACACAAAGTTGTTTATACTTGTGACAGTTCACTATACTGGTTCACATTGAGACTTGTGTCTGTGTATGTCCATGTAAATATTTTCTTGTTGGATTAGGGTGTAATATTTTTGAAACACCAAAGTTGGGGATTTTTAATTAACAGTATCATTACAATATAAAAGCTAACCCGTATGCTTCAGCCATTTCTCAATAGTAGTTAACTTTAGCTTACAGGTTTTAATGATTTGTGTAAAAAAGGAGTCACATGGAAAATCCATATCAGCGAGATATATATATTTTCTTAATCTGATACATATCCTTCTAACAATTTCTCATTAAATGTATTAATAAAATACATTATGGGTATGTACATTTTTTTTATATAAAAGTATATATCTTAAATTAAAACATTTATGAGTGGTCCACGAATTATATGGATGCTCCTCCACCTGGGGTGGGTTCTTCTCAGTAAAAAAAACAAAGGGGGCTTTATTACCACCCCGTTAAATATTTACCCCACCCCTTTAAATAATAATAAAAATCTATCTTACATGTTCTTAAAAAGTTAAACTCCACCCCTTTTATCTCCCGGTCGAAAATTCTTTTATCACGCGTTTTACCAGTAGTTCAATAGTAAATTTGTCGAACTTATTTACATGAGTTCGACGGTTGGTCTGTTGAACATGTCAAAAGAGCCTGAAACTCATTATGTGAGTAGTTTGATATGACTTTTATACAGATTCGACGGTTTGATATGTCAAGCTAAGCAAAAGAAACTTTCAATTTTTCATTCATTAACTAAACAAACACAATCTCATGAGATAACCAATAAAAGTTAGAAATCATTTACAATCAAACAATATTTAGAAATGAATAATTTAGAATATAAAAATTGTTATTCATAAAACTAGAGTTAGATTTGTTAAAAAAAAAGGGTTTGCAAGAACAAAAATGATTTAAACTTTCAACAATACATTAACAAGAGAGAGTAATAGATGACAATGGATGAATCGGAAGAGAGCGTCATGATCAGATGGAATTGGAGGGGAAAAGCAAAATGGAGAGAGATCAACAAGAGGGATGGAGAGTAAAGAAGAAGAGAGGGCTTTCTAAAGTGGCTGGGGTGGGGTTTCATAGTACAAAATTATGTATATATTATGAGATGGGATCACAACACGTAAAAAATTGTTTGGGGTGGGAATGCAAACGGGGTGGGGTGAATATTTGATGGGTTGAAATCTCGGCCGAATTTGGAATTTTTCATGGGGTTGGGGTGGAAATAAAGCCCCGTTTCATTCACGTGTTTGTCAGTAAAAAAAAAAAAAAGATGGACTGCAAATCGTTCAGGGACCAGAAGAAAAGGCGATCGAATATTCGAATGCCAGTGCATCAAATAATTTTGACCGTAGTAAAGAATTTCTACATCGCGAGGGACACTAAATCAACGGTACGGATACGTGGACCTTCCTTACCCACTAACGAAAAGAATTTAAAACAGAGGGAATGCATTAATCCAACGGTGGTGATCAAAAGTTCCATTAAAACACCGCCTCTGCTTCCCTATATGTTACCGTTCTCTTGCCCCCATCGTCAAATTTTTATTTTTATAGGGTTTCGTTTGTGATCCATCAAAATCTGTTTATTCTGAAATTTTTTTCTTCAATTCGATCATTTAGAGTCCGATCATCTCAATCGATAGATCACGAAAAGCGTCGTCTTTTTTTTTTTATTTATTTTGTTTCGTTTGAATGTTTTGGGAGGCGGTTTGGTCCGCACGTGTTGAGATCTCGGATCTGAGGTTCTTTTAAACCCTAGAAAGTTCCCCGTTTCGTGTTTGGATCGGATTTTCGCCGGCGATCGGTGAGTCATGGCCGTCTGATTGTGGTTTGTTATTTATTTATTTATAATTTCGTTTGATTTCTTCGTTAGTCGTGTTATCATTTGATTCAAATATAATGCGGTTGATCTGATGTGTTTGCTTTGATGCAATGGTTGCATTTGATATTGGTGTGTGATCTTGTTGTTTACTTTGTTGTCAATGTGCATCTGATTTGTATTCACCACTTTTTGATGGATCTAATGTATGTAACTGTTATGTTCAATTAAAAAAAAAAAAAAAATTTAAGGATTTTTTTTTTTGATAAACTGTGGTCATTTTCTATTTTATAGACAATAGACAATGCCCCGAAAGGGGTGAGAATACAAAAAAATACAATGATTAGGCCCCTCACAACCGTGAGTAACCCCAACCAAAGCGAAATGGAAAGAAAGTTTTTCACGTGATATTGATTTTCTTATTGGTGTGGTATTTTTTTCTTCATTTTTCAGTCTTTTGGGGAGGCACTTTGTCACTTCTTTTGGATGTTTAGCAATGTTGACAAAATAGTTGGACGTAACTATATAGAAGAATATTGTGCAAGTTCGGGCAACCACTTGTCTTCATCATACACAACCCAAATGTCATTTTATGCATGATACGACATCCTTTTAACCTAGTTGAAAATTTTCTTTTCTACCATTTCACCACCTGCAAATATCACAAAATTCATGCTTCTTTTAGTGATCATGTTTCAAAGCATATGATCAGTGCTTTAGATTGCTCTAATGATCCTCCACGCAAAGCAGTCGGTCACATGTATTATGTACATCTCCCTTCCCATTCAGATACTATCCTCCCTTGGGTTGCCACTTGCAAATATCTGAGTTTTTTGAACTTGTCAAAGTTGAATTTAGAGATGGATATTAGTTACACATGACTGAATAGCTGTCTAAGCATAAACATTAATGCATGCCTGGAGGGGTTGGACGCTTGGACCCGTAGCTCAGTGGTTTACAAGAGAATTTGCAACCAAGAGGTCATGGATCTAGTCCTAGTCTTTACCTACGAAAAAAGTAATGCATGCCACCCTGAATTATTTCATCTTGTGTTCTTTCTCTTACCGAACTTTTTGGATGCACAAATATTTTTTTTTAAATACAGCTCAAAAATCATGTTTCTTGAATGACAATGAACTGACATTGTATTAAATTTTTATGTAGATTTCAAATGTCCACACGAAAGCTGAGCACCTCTAGCACTCTTGATGCAATGAAACCTGAACAAAATGCTGGCAAAGCAGAGAATGATTCCGTTGATAGTTTGATTCAACGGGCAATTGGGAAAGAGCAAGGAAGCAGGGAGATTCAAAACAGTTCTCTGGCTGATGATGCAGTAGATGAGAAGGGGCATGCCTTGGGCTATTACGATTGTGTGAGATCATTAACTTCTGATGTGAATGGAGTTAAGGAACCTTTCCTCTCTACGAAGGCCAAGGGAATTCCTTTAAAGGGATCTAAGAGCTCTTCTGAACAAATGCAATCTCTGAAGATTCCTGAGGCTGTTGTTGCTTTTGCTCAGGCTGCTGCAAAGGCCAATGATGATCCTGAAAAATGTATGTCAACTATGATAAGCAGGTATTTTGGTTGTAGTTAGCATTAGGCGTTTGTTCTTGTTATATCTAAGGTCTGTTAAATATAAACCTTTCATTTTTTTTTATGGCAGATCTTTCGAGTTGGTCTTTGTTTTCGTCTCCCAAGGTGCAAATGCAAAAGTGTGAAAAGTGTTCTCGGGAATTTTGTTCTCCCATTAACTATCGACGACATATACGCATTCACCGTCGATCACCACAAATAAACAAGGTTGGTATGGTATACTTCCTTTTTATCACATTATTTCTAGATGGGACATGATGTGCTCGATGTTTAATTATTTTCATGTTAAACTTCATGATGTAATTGTATGATGAGGATATTTTTTTTCCTTTGATCTGTTGCAGCTTCTGAAACAATCACTCTACTATTCTCTGTACAGAAATCAGAAATAGATTCCATTTCCTACATTCTGTTCTCTGAATTATGAATGGAGCCACATGTGATTTGTGGTCCTTGAAGAATTAAGTAAATGTGTTTCCAAAACAATGGCTTTGGAAGTTTTCTGTTCACCTGGTACATTTGGTTGGGCCTAAGATTGCAACCATTAATATTCGTAGAACAAGTGACCATATTTGTTTTTCAGTATCCTCGAGTTTCCGCCTGTTATTATTGTTAAATACCTAATAGTTTGTACTGCTATAGTTATTATGTGTTTGTTGTTGATATTTTGTCTGTCATGTTTCTGATCTTCAATTGATACTTTGTAGGATTTCCCAAAGAACAGAGAATTGTTGGCTTCATTTTGGGATAAGGTTTTTTTCTATTCTCTTGGTTGGCCTCCTGAGTACATTTGTGATTTTTTTTAACGCTATCTGGGGTTTCTATGTCCTCTTTTCAGCTATCTTTCGAAGCAACAAGGGAAATCTTATCAATGAAAGATGTGAAGTTAGAGGTTAGTTTTTTGCGTATTATCTTTTATTTTGCTTGATGCGTCTTGTTATAATTAACAAGCGGTTTGATCTTACTCAATTTATATTAATAAACTTTGCAGTTATGAAATTGATGTATATTCCATGGCACTTGATTACAGGTTTTACAAGTTGCAGAACCATTGTGAGACTCCATGATGCCATTAATGATGCATTCAAAACCTTGTCAATTAGATGCCTTAGTATAGAAATATATAGGATCATTATAAGTACTCCATCGTTTTTATTACTGATTACAATAACATAGGAATGGGTATTTGGTAGTTTCTTTTTTATTTAAGATAGTTGGAGTAAATTGCCGAAAATTTCAAGTTCAATCTTGTTTTTGTAAATAGTAATTGTCCCCTAATTTATTAGATTGTTTGATGATGAACATCTTTACTAATGGCTTAGGGTTTTTTATATTGCTGGACTACTCTGCATATGAACTCATATATGGCCAATGAACATTAGCATCCTTCTACTTCATCTTCATAAGGTTGTTGAAGAATTGATTTTAAAGATTAAATTACATTCTTTCACTGTTCTGCTGTAGAGATTGGAAAATAGGGTCACATATTCTTCCATTTAATATCACTGGTCCGCAGGATTCCTTCTAGACTTCATACATATCGACCTCCCTTTTATTTTTTAAGAAAGAGCATGAAATCACTAGATGGCTCAGAGATGCGATTGACAATTTTCTTATGAAAAGTTACAATAAACATTCTCTTTTACATTAGAATTTATATCTAATGAATTGTGCCTTGCAGGATATTGCTGGATCTTCAATTATAAGGGCATTGGTGTCGTTTATGAGGACAGCGGCATTTTCCTCACTGCCACATGTTTATCTGAAAGCAGGAACTGGTCTTTTGGTAATGCAGTGTATTGAGTTTGTTAACTTCTTCTTAAAAAAAACAATTTACTGATTGTGAATTTTGATCAGCTGGATATAATGGTTTATATTTTTAGCTGTCTGAAACCATAGTATGTTTTATTGGCTTTCTGTAGGATGTTATCCAATCCAGGGATCCTGGGTCCTCTGTATCCTCTTGGGAGCTATTCAGCATACTTGATGATGCGAGTGAGAAGACCTTCCTGTGTGTTGGTGCAGCCGCATCCTTGACGAAATTTTTGTTTGATGGAGAATCAGGGAAGATGGCTCTGGAGACAAAAAATTTAGTAGCTTGCACCAGTTTTTTGGTGGAACAGAATCTGGTAGACTGGTCAATTCTCACTTTATAATTTATATATTGCCAATTGTCCACATTGGAACACTCCTAAGAGAAATGTGATGTCTTTGATAGGTTGAAGCATGGCTAGCTGACAAGGATGCTGAGGCTCTAAGATGTCATAAGTTGCTTCTGGAGGAAGAGGAAGCCGCCCAGAGGAGGTACTTTGTCAGAATTAATTCATCTGCATCATAAAGAATTTTATAGTAAAAGGTGTTTTGTCCGAATTGATTCATTTGCATTATGAAATTTGTTTTTATAGTAATGTGAGCTGCTCATTGGGAACCATCTCCATATACATCTTGCTGCATATCTAGCTTTTCCATGATATATATTATGTCTTTATGTGCCTTGGGATTTTTATGTTTTTTTAAGCTGTGACACGTTATTTTGTGAGATGCTGCTGTTTTAATATGTTTGAATTAGTTTATATATTAAAGCTAATTCTATTGGAGGTTGTGTCCTATAGACAAGCTGATCTGCTGGAGAGGAGACGACTTAAGAAGCTTAAGCGGAAAGGGCGAAAAAATAAGGAAAACATTGACTTGGACAACGAAGAGTCTAAAGAGGGTATACCTGATACAGTTGAGGGTGCTTCATGTTCAGCAGGAACATCCAGTCCACGGTCCATGGCCGAGCCAGGCACAAACACATGGGAAGCCGGATCTGATCCAGTTGAAGAGCTTCAACCTATCCAGTATTTTCATGATGGGATAAACACAGATGTCGCTGGTGATGTGTTGCACTGTCAGAACATGGACTGCAGTACGCAGCAAGGTAATATTCGGTGGCAGCAAACTGGTGCTTGGCGACCCACATCAAACTCAGTTAGAAACATGCCAAATGGCTCTCATCCACTTTACATTTCAGCAACGAAGTCAGCAGCTGGGAAGAAGCATGGCAGTCACAAGGATCAGAAGCCAACCCTATTAGCCAATGGGCAGAAGGTTTGGACAAGGAAGGCCAAGCCTGAAGGAGTTGCAGACGCTTCCGATGTTAGACCAGAAAGGGAAATTAATGAACATTCAGATCAACATGGAAATCATGAGCTCATGATAGGTTGCATGAATCCCACCTTGGATCCATTGGGCATGACTCATACGGAGCCAGACTCCAATATGAATGGTAGTCACCGTTTAATGGTTAAGATCTGGAGGCCAGTCAGCAGGCACGGGAATGGAGGTTGTGCAACTGCCCAAAATGATAAGAAGGAAACCGAAGCCTGTGGAGCTCCAAATGGAGGGACAGAAGATGACAGTTCCATGAGTAGCAAGGATTCAATGCTAGAAGATACACATCTGGCAGGTCGGAAGCCATTCTCAAGTCATCTTGCAGAAGCTTTCCTTGCGCACCGTAAGTGCTTCATCTCCCTCCATCTATAAACTCTTGGTAGTGTGTCTGCTGTTGCTAATGTTAATATGTGATCAATTTTTAATCATTGAACGATCTTTATCTTTGAGTCTGATTGAAATTCTAAATTTATTCCAGGATGGAAAGAGGCTATGGCATATGACCACGTTAAATTAGTCATATCCCCAGATGGTGAAACAATGGAGTATCTTGAGGTGCACGAGAGATCTTGCACAGACAAGTCACAACAGTTGGACTGTTATGGACGCACTGTCCTCGGCAATGCAGAAAACCGGATGACAGGACCAGGTTCACTTGATCAATCAGCCATTGGGGTTACTAAGCCTAAATTCAGAATGAACGCGGAGAAGGGTGGCATGCTAAAGTATGTCCCCAAGCAGAGGAACAATAGCTGATGGTGATGGGGACTTGGCAGGAGTTAAATTTTGTGCAGTTTGAGTTGTTTTATGTTTCTTCCATATATTTTTAGCAGAGGTTCCAGTTTTAGCAGAGGTCTTCTGTGCCTAGGAAAGATTCATCTGAGATCTAGCAGCTTTTCTTCTCTGTTTCGAGGCTCTATTCTGGTTTTGTTGAAATATTTCCTCCTCTTTGGGGGGTCTTATTTGTAATAATTTGGTCTTGTTTGATACGTACTTGCCTTTTGTGATGGAATTTGCATTCTTAACAATTTTTTTTGTACTTTTCGGTTTGCAAGTATTCTTAACATATAGAATCTGCAGAATTAGATGCTTGTTGTGATTATTGACCATATTAATCTAAGGTCCTGTTTGGTTGTACGTTTGGGTGTGATTTGATTTTTTGAAAAGCTGAAAAGTTAAAATCGTGCAATTAAACGGGACATGTTTATTCCAACGTTTTTTTATCAAAATCGATTTTTTGAATTGAAAAAATAATTTTCTTTGTAAAACATCAACTGTTTTTAAATATTGATTCATGAATTAAAAAAAAATATCTCAATAAAAATCAAGGTCTAAAATCATCTTAAAAAATAATTTTATTTTAAAAGTTACTTTTCAATCTGTGTTTTCAAAGAGAATAAAATTCAATATTCTACCTTTCAGAAATACTAAACAATGAATTATATATATTTTTATAGACTTTTGATTATGTGTCATGATATGACCATCTCTGAATTGCTTCACACTACGACTATTGCGGTGTCTGCATAATAGGTTTGTACATGAACATGGCAATAAACATTAGAGATTGAGATGACATGGCAATAAGCATAAATCGATCTATAATTAAATCTATATCATTTTTAATTAAGAAAAAATCCATACAACCCTATAAATATGACGATTTTACTATCTCTAGATATATATATTATAAAACCCTATTCAGAAAGATAAAATTATCATTTATAAAAGATTTTTCTCATTTTTAATACACTGTAGGGTTTTTTTAGTATATTGTATTTTCAACAAGGTTAACTGAACATAATACTCGTAAAATATTCATCATCTATAAACGTAAATTTTATTCATGGGTTTAGTGTTTAGAGGGGGTATGGATTTTTCTCTTGTAATTATCATAAACAACATTATTTCTTAACCACCTCGCTTGGGTCAGTCAAGTGTAAAAAATGTCGCCACTTGACACGCATCAACCGTCAAAAAATCACGTGTCACACATCCATAGAACAAACCACCCAAGCCCGCCACGTGTAACTCCCAATCCCACCCCAACATCACACACACACAATACACCAAAACCAGAATCTCCTCTTCATTCACTCAAACGAACACCCAACAAGAACAATGTCAGGTGGTGTAGGCCCAACCAGCGCCGACATCCGCCTCCCCAAAGACGTCGACGACGACGACCACCACCACCCCCCACCACCCTCCGCCGCCCCCCGCCGCCGCATCCTGACCTTCCGCCAACTCAACATGCTCGCAATCATAACCGTCCTCTCCGCGAGCGGGATGGTCTCCCCCGAAGACCTCGCCTTCTCCCTATTCTCCCTCTTCTACACTCTCCTCCTCTCCCGAATCGCTTTCCCCACCACCACCCCCTCCCTATCCCCCCCACCCCCGGTCTTCGGCGAGAAGAACCTCCTCCTCAACGCGTACGTCCTCACCGGCGCCGTCGTGGGCCTCCTCCTCCCCATCGCCTACGTCTTCGAAGGGGTCCGCGAGGGGGACAAGGAGGGCATCAAAGCCGCCGCCCCGCACGTGTTCCTCCTCGCGTGCCAGGTCTTCATGGAGGGCCTCACCTTCTCGCAGGGGCTCTCGCTCCCCGTCCGCGTGTTCGTGCCCGTGTTTTACAACACGAAGAGGATCTTCACCATCGTGGATTGGTTGCGGAGCGAGGTCGCGAAGGTCGATGAGGAGTTTGGGTCTTTGAGGAGGTTGCGCGTCGGGCGCGGGCTCGCGGTGGCGAATTTGGGGTTCTGGGCGTTCAATCTTTTTGGGTTCTTGTTGCCGGTTTATTTTCCGAGGGCGTTCAGGTTGTACTATGTTGGTGGGTCTGATAAAGGGAAGAAGGTGTGAGTCTTTTTCTGTGTTTTTTTTTAATGTGGTGTGTGTAATTTTTTTTTTTTGTTATTACTTCTGTTAATCATGATTGTTTTGTTTTGTTTTGTTTTATGTGAGTGGTTGCTATTTATATACCTTAATAAAACTTTGGGTTCTGCTAAACTCGATCGTATGAGGGTTCTGTTTATAAAATCTCCTCGTTGAAAAAGTTTGATTTCATGTAAGAAGTCCGAAGATGGTAGGGTATGATCGACTGTATGAGTAAATTAATATATAATTGTGATTTTGAATAATTTATATATGTATATAATTGTTATTCTCATGAAACCATTTTTTTTTGTCTACTGATCCTCCTCTGTGTGATCTCTTGTGACGTCCTATTTGGAATCTACATAGTGTTTTTCTGGCAAAAGACTGCATAAACTTGCCATCTTGAAAAGAATCAATGAAAAGTCTTTTAAGTTCAAGACCCTTTCACAAGGTCTTCCGGATCAATCTGACACCGGACCTTGCCATGATTTCAAGTGCTTTTCCTTTTGGTGTTCATACGAAGGAGACGGAGAGGATCATTTCAATAATCAAAGAAGATGGTTGGATGAAGCTCAATATGGATGGCTCACTTGATGATGATAGAGGTGGTTATGGGGCTCCAATTAGAAACTCAAATGCAGATTTCCCCACCATCAACCTTTTGGAACTTATCCTGTTAAGCAGCACTTCCCAGGTTCAAAAGCTGTGGATTGAATCCGATTCAACAACTGCCTTAAGCTTGGTTGCAGGGTAGAGGAACAATCCCTTGGTCTGCCATTTAATTTGTTCCCTTCGTAATACTCATCACATCCTTCACCAAATGGTTGATTGGAAGGCCTCACACATCCACAGAGAAGGGAACTCGCCAGCTGATATAATTGCAGCCTTTTTTAGTCGATGAGAGGTGAATCTACCTTCCTCCCTCATCAGCTTTGGAAGGAGATCGAAGAAGCTTTGGCCCAGGATAGAACTACTTGTATGATAAAAATACAAAAATAATTTAAAGGTTTTTTTTTTTATTTAATCTTAATTCATATCAATTTTTTTTGTCAAGGTAATAACTGTTGGGAACAAATTCGTGGAGACAATAAACCCAAGATTTATAAATAGAACAGTATTGCAATTAAATGAGAAAAATCATATTAGCGTGGTTCAGTTTAAAAGTTTACATCCCTTTGTTTCAGCATTCGAATAAAAAAGTTAGATCAACAGAGTTATGTGGATCGATCACCCTAGAACTTTCGCATCTTATTAGACCCATGGAAAATCAATCACATGATTTTTTAACTGACTGATTCAATTTAGATATGTGGTGGGGCATATTTTTCAATGGAAAATTAAGTGAAAGTTCACTGTGTTTTTAACTTCTACATCGACACCGCTCCACACTATCTATCAACAATTGTTTTAGGCCCCGTTTGGTTGCGCGATTGCACGCGTTTTTGCTTTTTGAAAAGCTAAAATCGTGCAGTCAAACATAACAGCTTTTTGCAGAATCGGAAGCTGGATTCCTTTTAATTTTTCCCTCGAAATCTGTGTTTTAAAAAGCTTAGAAACAATGCTTTTTGGTCGGAATCGATTTTTTGAATTGAAAAGCAATTTTCTCTACCAAACATTAAACTCCTTTCAAATATTGATTCCTGAATTAAAAAAAAAACATCCTAAAAAAATCAAGGTCTAAAATCATCTTAAAAAATAACTTTATTCCAAAAACTACTTTTCAATCTGTGTTTCCAAACGAACCCTTAGTCTTTTTTATGTTTTCAAATGTGATCAAAACAATAATTTTTAAACAGAGTTTAAACCACTTGATTTTTAACTTTTGATTCCCCCAACTCCCCAACACACAACACACACAAAGGGGGGGCCTTCAAAACGAAATTAATTTAGTGTGTTCAGACAACGGTGATCGCATGACTTTTTTTTTTTTCTTCTGTGTTTGTTTGTATATAAAATGGTGTTTCACTTTTACATAACCGATGCAATGGGATTCATTTCTATTGAGTGTGTGTTTTCCATAAAAAAAAATATAGAGGATTTTAAAATGACGTAATTGACTTTTTGAGATTTTGGAGAAAATCAATCAAATGTTTTGAATTTATTTGTTATATTCAATTAGATGTTGTAAAATAGATAATCTAAAGAGCTGACGTCACAGGCAGAGTAACATAGTCAATTACACTAAAGACGTCTTTCAATCAACATCATTTATATATATAACATATAAATTGAATATATTATCTTATTTTGTATATAAATATTTTGTTTAAATATATTTTGTATATAAATATTAAATATACAAAACATGTTTGTGTGTGTATTAATTTTAAGATCTGTAAGAATATTAAATATACATTATGAATATTATAATTTTTATATAATATTAAATATACGTGATGTCTTTTCTATGGGATTGAAGTACTATTTATTAGCTCTTACGCAGAAAATCACTTCTTCACTTTTTTTGGGTTTTACAATAAATTAAATGAAGGTTTCCTGATTACTAATCTTGACACCAAGTGGTTTTGTTAACAGGGGTTAAAATTATTCGTTTTTAGATTCTTCTAACAAATTTATCAACAACTGCCTATTGGCATGCTATAACGGGAAAAAATAAAATGATATTGATATTCTATGTATCATTAAAATGGAGTGATTTCATTCAATCTGTTTCAGTATAAGGTGATCAACATTTCAAATCACTTTTTATATTTATATTGAAAAAAAAAACATTTAGTTTTTATAAATCATTAATTATTTATACTTTATTCGTATTTTATTTACAATTTATTCATAATTAATTAAATAAATAAAATTTACTTTATGTTTTCTAACAAGGATACTAAAATTATAGCTAAATAAAAAATAATTTATTTTGGTACTGGCATAATTATATATTCAGCTACAATAATCTATCTCCAATGATCTAATGAGGAAGTAGACACGAGTTTAACACACACGACATTCTCAATCATATATATGATTCCACTCCAAACAATGAAAAGACAGCCGGTTAGGTGATGTTTGGGGTGAATTTTTTTTTAAGTATGTAAAACTTTTTTGGGTTTTTTATTTTTAAACACTGTAAACTATATGATTTAGTGATCCATCTCTCAATTTTTCATATTTTAGTTTTAGTATCTAAATTTAAATGATATGTTTTTTATTAGTTCCTGAGAGGGACTTATTAATAAATTATTTAGTTGTGTTTTTAGTCCCTAGGAGGAATTAAAAGAAACATATTATTTAAATCTATGAATTAAATTGAAATATGAATAAGTGAGGGATCGTTCACTAAATCATGTAGTTTTTGAGAATTTAAAAATAAAAAACCCAACTTTTTTTTAGGGTTAAAGACGTTTGAGTCCCTATAAACATCTATAAATCCATATAAGTCCTTATAAACTTGGGGGAGGACAATTACATATCTAGAAATACAGAAAATGTCTAATACATCCCTACTGTTAAATTATTTTTTAATCTATCATGGTTAAAATTCACCATAAGCGTGATTTTATTATTATACCATCTACAATACACAACACAGTGATTAATATGAGTTTTTTAACTTGTGTAACCACCTCATCAAAATGTAAAATAAAAAATCTAAGTAATATCTATAGTATAATAAATATAATACATAAACAAAATCATCTTCATAATTATAATTGTTTGAAATAAAAGCAAAAAATAATAATAATGGAGTTGTACGCAACAATAAAGTCAAAATCCACAAAAAAAAAGTGAAAATGAGTTTGATCAAGGGCAAGATAGTCATTTAAAAGGATATATATATTTTTTTTCTATTTTTTCAGTTATTTATATGAGTGTTTAATTTCACACAGATGGAATATTATGAGAATATATTATCAAATTAGATAAAAAGTTAACCTATGGATTAAATTGACCCACCATAACAGTTTAAAGTACCAGTATGTCCGATTCCAAGTTTGTATGGACTTATATGGATTTGTGGATATTTACGGGAACTCAAATGTCTTTAACCCTTTTTTTTAATTCATGAAACGTATATTTCATCGCAAAAGTGATACTGCACTTAGGTCATTGTTAGCATAGTGTCTTCATTATATAATATCATTTTTGCACTCTCACTTTCCTTTAACCTATTATATATTTTACAAAATAAATATTTAATAGATTAAAAAAACAAATCAAGTTTGGGTTAGTCGGCTAGCATCCCTATCCAACAAAGGAGATCAGAAGATCAAAACCTAGGGCACCCATTTTCAAAAACTTACAGTTTGATTTTATTATGGTGATAATTTAAATATTTTATTATGTATTTTGTTTTAACTTCAAATGTACAATTTGATTTTATTAAATACTATAAATGTGATGTAATCCAGTTGTTTCAATTGAAATATAGATTTAATATTTAAAAAAAATTAAAACATATGTGGACTGCTTGTGAGACTACATTTGAGACTATGGCATCGTTTGGTTGCTCGTTTGGGTGCGCTTTTATTTTTTGAAAAGCTGAAAGGCTAAAATCGTGCAGCCAAACAGATCAGCTTTTTGCAGAATCGGAAGCTGGATTCCTTTTAATTTTTCCCTCGAAATCTGTGTTTTGAAAAACTCAAAAACAACGTTTTTTTATCGGAATCGATTTTTTGAATTAAAAAGGAGCTTTCTCTGCCAAACATTAAACTCCTTTCAAATATTGATTCATGAATTAAAAAAAAAACATCCTAAAAAAGTTAAGATATAAAATCATCTTAAAAAGCAGCTTTATTCTAAAAACTACTTTTCAATCTGTGTTTTCAAAAGGACCCTATATCTAATATTAATATTTAAAAGAACATCACATTTGAATTGCATTTCATCAGGTGAGGACCCAATGAAACAAATAAGACAAAAATCAATTTTCACATATGTGAAACAAAGAAAAATATGACTTGTATGAACTATAGAACGAAAGAAAAAAAAATATCAAAGGCTTGTATGGGTTGTTCTCAAGGAGGAAATTAATTTAGTGTGTTCAGACAATGCTGAACGCATGATTTTTTAAAAATTCTTCGGTGTATATAAATATGTTGTTTCATTCACTTTTACAAACCTATGCAATGGGATTAATTTTTATTGAGTGTGCTAAAATAATAATAATAAATTGAAGGATTTTAAAATGAGAGAACTGACTTTTTTGAGATTTTGGAGAAAATCAATTAAATAAGTTGAATTTATTTGTTATATTCAATTGGAGATATAAAATGGGTTAAACCGAAATCACACGGAATGTTTACGATATTTTAAAAAATCATGAGGACAAATTTGTTGTGTAAACGTGAATAACCTCAAATCACTTTTGTGAATGAAAAGATTGTTAAAGATGTTCATTTGCATGAATTGAACTCTTTTTATTGGATGATCATGATACTTAATTTTCAAAGATCTTGATCAATGGAATAACACAGTAATCACATCACGTCAATCAACATAATGTATATAATATATAAGTTAAATATATGATATATATTAAATATATATAATGTATTTGTGTATATGTATATATATTATGATATATAAGAATGTTGCATTATTGTAGATATTAATTAAAATGTATATACATAAAAGATATTAAATGAATATTATAATTTTTATACAATCAATTAATATGCACGTTTAGATAGAGTAGTTTTTTTTTTTTTTAAGTATTACTGTTGGTTCTTGTGATTCATTCGCCAGTGTTAATATGATCCGGAGGTGATGGAAGAGCATAATAAGTAAAATGCTATCAAAAGGTGACATGACAAGAAATGTGAAGACGTTGTGCAACAGGATCATAACACTTGTAACCCTTATGTTGAATACTGTATCCAAGGAAAACACACATAGCAGAACGAGGAGAAAGCTTGGTGCGTTCAGTGGGAGGAAGAAGAACAAAACATGTGCAATCAAAAACACGAAGACGGGAATAATCAGGAGGCTGATTGTGAAGTCACTCGAATGGCGAGATACCACAGTAACAGATGATGGAGTGCGATTAATGAGATACACACTTGTGAGAACAGCCTCACCCCAGAACTCAACAGGGACCGATGCAGAAAGAAGTAAAGATCAAGTCATCTCAAGAATGTGACGATGTTTTCGCTCAGCAACTCCATTTTGTTGATGAGCATAAGGAGTGGAGAACTGAGGAAGAGTGCCTTGGGATGCCAAAAATGCACGAAAAGTCTTAGAACAATATTCACCACCACAATCAGAGCGTAGCACCTTAATACGATGAGAAAATTGGGTCTCAACCATGGTAGCAAAAGAAGTATAAATACGCAATAAATCCGAACGACTAGACAGAAGATAAAGTCAAGTGAAACGAGAATAGTCGTCGACAAAAATAACATAATATCGATTTTCCCCTTTTAAAAAAATAGGAGATGGACCCCAAATATCAGAATGTACTAAATCAAAGGGAGACTCAGAAATATGCGAACTTGAAGGGAAGGGGAGAGCCACGAGCTTACCCAATTTACACCCCACGCATGGTTGAAGATCCATACGAGAAAATGATCCTAATGCACCGGTGCTAACAAGATATCGGAGTCTAGGCTGAGACAAATGGCCAAGACGACGATGCCAGATATCAAAAGGGGAAAGGGGAGGGGAAGTTGTATCCACGTAACCAAACATCTCCTATTCAAGCCTCCAAATATGAATAATTGATCCTCCATATTCAGAAGAAATTCATTTTTGGAGGGTGTTGCACTCCAACTATCACCCTCCATTTTTTTCTTATCATTTTTAAAATTATATAATGTTATATGAAAACTTTTTAATAAATATTATTATTATTAATCCATTTATATAAAAATTATACTATTGAAAAGATCTCATTAAGACCTTTAAAATGAGTTTAGTATTAAATGGTTTTAAAGTTATTTTTAAATTAATAAATTTTTAATTAAATAAATAAAATAATTATTGAATAATCAAATATACGAGGATTTATTTAAAATCAATTATAAAAAATAATTTAATATTAGTCTCATTTTCAAGGTCTCGATGAGATATTTTCAACTATAGTACTTTTATTAAAAATAGATTAGCGGATCTAAATATACATTGTTTTGAATTAATTAGTGTATAAAGTAAAAAATAAATAATGTGATTTGAAGGTGACCTCCAAATATATAGGTGACCACTAAATTTGAAGGGTCAAATCCAAATCTTCAAATTTAAAGATGGATATAGAGTGTGGTTGAAATAAGCTACCCTTTAAATTTGAAGATATGAAATATGGTTGAAATTGCTCTAATACACTTGAGCCCGTTCCGCATTAGCATCACTTCTAAGATATCCTGATTACTTTTTGACATTATTATTCCATATATTCAATTGTGGGTTGTGTTTCTCACAGGGAGTAAAATTATTCTTCTTTATTGGATTCGTTCAAAAAATTCATCAAAAAGACTCGAACCCCCCTAGTTGGATGGCTTAATAGAAGTTAAA
This sequence comes from Acorus gramineus, assembly GCA_030737835.1. Classification (NCBI taxonomy): domain Eukaryota; kingdom Viridiplantae; phylum Streptophyta; class Magnoliopsida; order Acorales; family Acoraceae; genus Acorus; species Acorus gramineus. The sequence goes on from CM060857.1 coordinate 12,761,404, forward strand.
TAGAAGTGGATAATGTTGAATAAGAGAAAAAAAAAAACAAACCATTTTACATAAATTTTTGGATTTGATAGCTCCGTATGCATGAGTGCTACGTGTAGAAAATCAAATCTATCACATTTGAAGATCCATTTAGAAGGTCGTACTGCCTCGGCCCATTACGCTCTGTTACGAACATGCCTCCATCCTAGGTCGGACTCCTGACCAAACCTGAATAATTAAGGCCATGACTCATGCCCAACCTGATAAAAAAAAGTCAGACCACGAAGTCCGACCTGATGCGAGGATCACTCATGTGTGAACCACAAATATCGACAAAGATCTACCTCGGCTTATGACGTCACATCGGAACAAGCAGAGCAGCACCTCAGGTCGGACCACTAGCAAAATTACAAAAAAGCCTAGAGAATATTCTCTGACACAACGGCTGTAACAAATTGTCAGAAAATGGTTATGAGACGCTAATTCCAAGATCTCACGTGTCGATCGATCCAAGAGCACGCGGAAGATTCTCTCTCAAGCTATCCTCACACTTTCATAGCATAAGAGGTATGCTTCTTTCCTCTATAAATAGAAGGGTATCCCCTTCATCAAAAAGAGAACTGCTTCTTCTTCTCCCCAAAAAAGACCCTAGACTCAAGCTTGAATTCTCACTGTAATGGAGGTCTGGCTTGATCGTCGGAGATTCTGAGGATGACACCACTTCCGATGCGAAATCCTACACAAAATAGAAATTGCGTGTGACTTGATTATTTAATAAGGGTACATAGGCAGTCTGAGAAGTTACTTCAGGTTCAGTCTAGACTAAAAATTTTATCAATCGATCCACCATAGACCCTCATCATCGTTTCTTCACAGATCTACTTAAAAGAAGCCCAAACCGTCCTTGAGTCTCGCCCTTGAGAAGAGGAGCATATTTTTATCTTTCACCTATATAGTTATATATACTAAAATAGTTATCCATTTAAGATGAGTTATATAAAATATGATAATTATGCACATGTAAAAAAAATAATAACATAAAAGTCTAAAAAAAAGTTTTTGCATGAATAACTGATACCTTGAATAGTACCTCCACATGCAGCATCTTCAGGAAAAGTCATACCTAACTAGTTATCATTAAAAAAAAAAAAAAAAAACCTTCCGTCCAATCTGATGCACCATTCTTAACCGTCAGATGAAATAAGCCACTCACAAGGATCATAAGAATGCCCCTTCCAAACCGTTGGATGACCATAGCTTCAGATAACACATTAAAAAAATTTTAAAAAATAAATAGGGGCGACATTATTTGTATAATCATCTGTCGATCGGTCCCTACCACAGGAAACTTTTGGAGTGGTAGAGAGAGAGAGAGAGAGATTTATCCTCACAAGATCAGTTGGAGATCTAAAGAAAAAATAGTGGAGTTGGAATTAATCAAATAAGGTGAGTTTTGTTACTTCTTGTTTCCAACGAAATTTCATCACCAAAGAACCCCCTTTTTTTGTGCACTATGACACTTGTGTTTTCAATTCTCCTCCTTTTTTTTGTTTTTCCAAATTTTCAAGTGCATTTTTTGTAGGCTTGTTTTCTGTGTGGGTTGATTGATCTTGGTTGGTGTTGGTTTTTTCATTTTGGGTATTTGCATCCAAGCAAGCTTTTCTCATGTAGAATTTAAAGTTGTTTCATGTGCTATTAGCATTCTTGGGCTGATCTTTGTTTGTAATTTGACTTCTTGTTAGGGTTTTATTTTCACAACTTTGTTCATGGGTTATGGATATCTGGGGATTCTGTTTTTTTATTATTATTATTGGGGTTTTCTCTTTGAATTTGACTTCTTAAGTAGTGATTTGCTTTGCCTTGCTCTCTTTCTGTTTGTCGATATGTTGGGACATTTGCCTGAGTGTTTTTTTTATTCATTCTCCTTTATAGATGAATTGGAAACACAATCAAATTTGATTCAGAAATCATGTGGAATTATTGAACACCCAATTCTACTGGAGATTAAGATATTGATAATCATGTTGTAGTGAGAAGTTGCTCTGTGACTATAAACTAAGGGCTTGTAAGGCCCATCTTTGGTAAACTTGAGCCCTCACGGGGTGGTTCTTCGGCTAGAGGTGTGAGTTTGCTCTCCATAAGTCTCGAGTTCGAGTCCTCGTGGGCTTACCTGGTTTGAAGGGTCTGCGGGCTACTCTATGCACCCAGGGTTTCCCTAACTCTTGTTGGGGTTTCTTTAATAAGAAATTGGTAAAGTAAAGTTGTGTGCTTGCTTATGTAATAAAATGATTATTCCTATGAATTTCTTAAGTTGTGCAAAGTGGTTTTGATGACCTATGTATTTGCATGTCTTCCTTGATCCTTTTATTACCTTGTTGAAGGTTTTTTTTATATGGGTTTCTGTGTCTACTTGTCATTGTCATCCATGTTAGTTATAAAAAAAAAGGATTGTTATGGACTTTTGAGGCATATAAACAGCCCTTTTTTTTTCCGATTTATTGGCAGATGTCAGGGAAGATGTTGAATGAATGATCTTTTTGTGAATGTTGTAGGTTGACAATTTTGGAAACAGCATCAGTTTTTGTTTGAAATGAGAATTGTGGGATACCGTCATGGTTGGTGTCATTTAGTTGTACTGCAAAAAAATCATTTTCTCTGCATAACTAGATGATACCATCATAACTTCGGCTGCATATTGGAGAATAGTTTCAAGATCACTGTGGTAGAGGCAGAAGCTCTGGAAATGGCTCAGGGCCAGCAATGGGAGTTTAGAATGAGAGATAGCCACATTGAATCTTCAAGTGATGATTCTGATGAATCACAAACAAGTTCGAGCTCTGAACCAATACATAAGAAACATAAATTTATTTCAGACTTTGAGACTTCGGACACTGGCAAATCACCTGCTATCTCATATTCTCAGCCAAGGGAAGGACAGAAATTTAAGACCAACAAGATTCGAGTTGTTTCAAAGTCAAGCAACACTGGAATGAAAGAGAGGCCTTTGCACAATGGTGAAGAGAACAGTAAGAGTGTGAGCCACAAAACCGTCTCAATTGAAAGTATTCGCATGTATATGGAGTCTATATTGGAGGAACTTAAAGTCGCCAGAGACAAATTGTTTATGCGGATGAGAGAGGAGATGTGGAAACTGTTGGATGACCCAACTCTTGAGGATTCTGAATTCATGTCAGAATTTCAAGAACGGAGTGGAGGCATCCCTTGGTCCGCAAAGCGTAAAAGAACTCTTGTGGTTCATAGTGGCACTCAAGCTACACTTCCGACGGAGCCAGAGAGACGAGAAGTCAGAGATTCTAACGAGGTGCCCTCATCTTCAAACAATCCCAACCGTGCAGGCCCTCCTAAAAAGATAACATTTATAATTCCATCCACCGTCGTATCTGAAGCTAGTACTGAAAACCAGAGGTTCAACTATCATTCATTCAGCTCTTCAGCAACAGAAATGAATGAGAGCCATGCCCCAGGAGGGATGATCAAAACTAATGCTGTGTTTGACATGAACATCCACAATAGGAACTCAGTGGATTCACCACAAGAAGGAAAGTTCAGAACACTCAATCAAATCAACTCCCAAGATTTGAGCTATGCCAATCAGAGGGAAGAGCACGGTAAATTTGACTTTTAGTTTCAAGTCCAGTGAAATGTTCCTCGTATGAAATACATGGTGACATTGTGTCAGAGAACCTCATCATATCCAGTCTGTTGATAAGGTCATCTATCAAGATTACATTAAACTAGTGATGCTTGACGAGCATTGATTGATGAGCAAGCATGTTCTCATTCCTATTTCCTCTTGAGTCATTCCATCAAAGATGAATATGGGAGCTTGTGATCTGTTTGATTGAGAGGATTAGCTGACCCTAGAAAGGATTTCTGCTTAAATTCACGATCTTTGTAATGTGCATTACATATAATGCTTGGCTGTAATAACTTAATTGTTAACTAGCTATTGAAGTTGCAAGTTGGATACAAAACTGTATACCCTGCATTTGTTGAATTAATTTATTGAGCAGGTTGTGAAATTTTGTTTTGATAATTTTCCTGAGATTGACTGTTATTATCTTTTTCAAGTTATTTAGTATAAGTACCAGTGCATTAACATTACATATATCTAAAATTCCCCGTGATTTACATAACATCGCTTGTTGGGAAAGGACTGGTTTTTGAATGTCGTCGTGTTTCTATTGAACTACTGAAGGTCCACATATTCGAAACTCCATCCCTTATTAATGATCATTCCACTTTGGATATTCCAGTGGGCGGGTGGTTTCCGCTTCTTGTTTGGCAATATATCAAGTTTATTTTGTTGTCAAAGACAGTGATAGAAGTGTTGTATGAAGCAGGGTCAAACCTTAGAATTGGATGTGGTAGTATTATTGTGATCATGGGCATAATAGTGAACAAATATATTATTTCAGATGCTTTATGAAAAGTCAGTTCAGTCAATTTCAAAGTGGAGTCTTCCACCAATGATGTGGATGTGGATGCAGACTCGGGCTCCACTTAGGTTTTTTGTTTTTTCCTTTTTTATGTTAAATAATGAGCTCGTATAGACTCGGGTTTGACTCGGCTCGACTTATTTACAAACTGAGTTTTAAAAAAAGTTTAAGCTCGATTCGTTTGTCTAATTGAACGAGCCTGAACAAGCTTTAATCCAGTCAAGTCTGAATTGAGCCCGAGCTGTTAGACTCGTTTACCACCCCTATTTACAACAATTTTGACCATCATTTTATGATCTTCTAGACTCCATGGATTATGTTCTATGCAGCTTTACTTTTTAGTCACAAATGGTTGATATGAAATCCAATGAATACATATACATTTTGGACGTTTATACATTGACACTTCTGTAGTACTACATCATCTAATTTGTATGTGGAAATATCTAATAGAGTATATATTATGTCATGTTAGTTTATGCTCTATTATAAAAAAATGTAAGTAATATGTATCTAATTTATTCAAGTATATACTTCACTATTCTGTAAAAGCATACACTTTATTAGATAAGTAACTTTAAAAAATTTAAAACATCCTGGGTGTTTGATTCTAACATAAAATAATTAGAATCATTGTGGCACCCCCAATTACCAACCGAAATATGTAGGGTGATAATCAAGTGGGCTAATTAAAAAAAGGATACGATGTTATTCAAAACAAAAAAGTTTAACCGATAAAGATGAGATATAAAAAATAAATATCTGAGAGCCATAGACGGATGATGATGAATTTAAATGAAAATAAACATGCCAAAATAGAAACCTCTATAATCAATCTTAATAAAATCATATTATGACAACGTTTAGTTGTATGATTGAACAACTTTATACAAGAAGCTGCTTCCGTGATCGTGTAACCAAACAATTTCAATGTAATAATTTTTTACAGACATATTTTAAACAAATAATATTCAAAAGCTGTTATTTTCAAAAGATAGAAGATGAACTTCTTTTTAATAAAAAATCAACATTAACACAAAATCAATTTTCTAATCGGACAACCAAACTCACCGACATCTAATAAACGAATGAAAGTGCACAATGAATCTCAAAACCTTTTTATATATAATATAAAAGATTATACTAAAAAAATCACATGACAACACGTGGCATGACGAAATAATATCTAACAAAAATGTAACTGTAGCCAAAGCTTCATGTTAAAAAAGCGCAAGTAATCAGAACAGAGAACAATTATTTCGGGCTAGGAATCATCAACACATGTTATATTGGGTTAATCAACAATTAATGATTAAATACATGATTAAGTTGACCATTTTGCAAAAAAACCCAAAACTGCACAACTGAATATCTGACAAAGGACGGGTCCCACGTAAGACCACGTACTCTGTCCTTCCGTACGGTAATCACTCCCCAATTTACCCCTCCCATCGACCGTACGTTCTCCGACCCTCACTCATCGAAAACCAAAATTTAAAGAGAGAGATTAATTAAAACTCCAAAACAGAATCTAAACAAACAATCGTTTGGTGTGATAAAAAGCAAACAAAAGTCCCTCAAAAAAAGAAGAAGAAACTGATCCGTTCAGCTCTCCTTTACATCACACACGCCCACTTTTTATTTTTTGGCCACTCTGTTAGATTGTTCCCTCTGTCTCTCTCTCTCTCTCTCTTAACTGCTAGTGATGGGTTTCAAGAGTGGTTGGGAGATGGTGGTTCTTGTGAGCCTCTTGTGGGTCTCTTACTTTTCTGGGATGGCTTTTGGAGGAGACATTGTTCATGAGGATGATAAGGCTCCGAAGCACCCTGGGTGCTCCAACAATTTCGTTCTGGTGAGTTTTTTTTTTTTTTTCCAAGATTTAGTCGAATTTTGGGAGGGGGGGGGGGGGGGTTGGTTTTGCTGTTTAGATTTGAAGAGGTTGGGGTTTGGGTTTTTTTTTTTAAAAAAAAAATGGTTGGAATTTGTTGTTTTTTGTTGTGTGTTTTAGACCCAGATTTTGTTTTTCCTTGTTTTCAACTGGGTCTTTTCTATCTTGGGATTTTGTGGATTGTGGGTTGTGAATGTGATGGAATTTCTTTCTTTTGCTCAGTTGGTTTTGGGAGTTTTTTTTAAAGAGGAATCAAATTTGATCTTTTTATATATGGACTAGAGTCACATTGCATAAAACTACTAGTGATGTTTGAAGATATATATTGAAAAATGGTAATTAAACAGGAAATTGAAGGATCGGAGTTGCGTTTTTCAGTTTTTTTTTTCCAATTTTTGAAGGTTAAACATCTTCACTTGGGCTAATTTTCATGGAGTCACCTCCTTCCACTGTTGTATAATGATAATTCATATGAATTCCCTGACAGTGAAGATGTTTAGCCTTTTTTGTGTTATTTATTCAAAATTTGTATTTGATGATTCATCTTTACGGTATACTTGTTTCCTGCCTAAAAGAAGCAATCTCATTGTAATGGCCTTTCCAGGTAAAAGTTCAAACTTATGTGAACAACAAAGAAGACAATGAGTACGTTGGTGTTGGTGCACGGTTTGGCACTCCAATGGAGTCAAAGGAGAAACACGCGAACCAGACTCGGGTTACCCTTGCAGACCCCCCTGATTTGTGTAGCACGCCAAAGAATAAGGTTCCTCTTCTTCCTCTTCTTATGTTGTTCTGATGGCCTGAGACTGTTTTACTTCATCTCAGTCAGCTCATAACCAAGAATCATGTCTTATTGATGTTGTTCTGATGGCCTGAGACTGTTTTACTTCATCTCAGTCAGCTCATAACCAAGAATCATGTCTTATTGATAGCTTTCTGGGGATGTCGTTCTTGTGCATAGAGGCAATTGCAAATTTACAACTAAAGCAATGGTCGCAGAATCTGTTGGTGCTTCGGTTATCCTCATCATTAATAACCGTAAAGGTATTTCCCTTGATGTTGTTTTATTGATATATATTTATCTCCAATTTTACCTTTTCTTACTCCTTGCTTGTGAATGACACATCTGCCTGCACTATACCCGTCATATTTTATTTAATTATTTCATAATGATAGATTGTTGATATGGATGTTTGAACACAATTTACTGTGCCACTAGCACCAAATTTTTAGATGGAAGGTGGGAATCCATCAGCAGTACTATTAATTTTGTACAAGTTCAATGAATCTTACCAAAACTTAAAAGATGTATTATTGTATTCTTGGGAGGATCTACCATTTGATAGAGATTAGAGAAGTACCGGGTAGTTGTTTCGAATGCTAGAGAGTGTGATGGAGATACTGATTTAAAGTTATTTACACCAGAACACATTTTCTTCTCTACATATGTTTTGTGCCTAGATTCATGGTATTTGTTGTTTCTTTTATCTTTTATTCTACTGGTTTTGTTCATTCAAAAACAGCATTCAACTCAAAATCTCTTTTTTAGTCATCATGCTCTGTTAACTGCTTTCATTGTCATGCAAAGATTTCTTTGGCACAGCATGAACTTTATGCATTCACCATGTAAATTTTCCTCTTTTTCGTTACGATACCTATATATGTGATTGCCATACTGGTTGCTGATCTTTGACATTTTCTGAGGCCTCTGCAGAACTTTACAAGATGGTTTGTGATTCAAATGAAACAAATCTGCATATAAATATACCTGCAGTTATGCTACCGCGAGATGTTGGTGAAAGGTTAGAAACCTATCTAAAGAGAGGCACCCCTGGTAAGTGATCCTTTCCGCTGCATGGTGTTGCACGGTTTACAAGACTTTCATAAATAAAGCCCTGTTTTAGTATCATTTAAACCCAAATTTTGTAACACAAACAATAGCAAATCAATGAAACATCATAAGAAGACATAGTCCAAATTGCATCAACAAAAATAATTAATAAAAAGAACACCGTAAATCACATTCAGGCCTACTTTCAAACCTATAGTAATCCACTCGGGGGAGAGATATTTTGAGGTTGATGATTTATGGAATAGTTTCCAGGAAGGAGAGTTTTTTTTTCTTTCTCAAGCTCTTAATCATGTCCAGCCATGTCCGCCTGTCCAGATGAAATTTTATGAATTTTTAATCTCGATGGCCCAGACATGTCCAACATGTCAAGGGTGTGCCACAAACTCAACATCAATTTTGGAGTGTCTGTGCTTTAGAATTTCAAGTTTCCTTCTAATAATTCAAATTTTATTCAGTCGCAGTGCAGCTATATTCCCCAGATCGACCACTAGTGGATACAGCCGAAGTATTTTTATGGCTAATGGCAGTAGGTACCATCTTGTGTGCATCTTATTGGTCAGCATGGAGTGCCAGAGAAGAGTCACTCGAGTACCTAAAGCTTTTAAAGGTAATAGTGTGACTTTGATCCAATCTAGGGCAATATTTATAGGAAGCAAATTTTTGCTCTTTGAGAGGATTCAAACTTTGCCAGTGGTCTGATCAGTAGATAGGTAAACTTTGTACATGTAGGATGCTCCAGATGATCTTCCTATCATGGAAGACACAGGTTCCAGTGGTGTACTGGATATCAGTGCGACTTCAGCAGTTCTTTTTGCTTTGTTTGCATCATGCTTCTTGATGTTGCTTTACAAGCTTATGTCCTTTTGGTTCATTGAGCTTTTGGTGGTTATTTTTTCCATTGGTGGGGTAGAGGTGCGTTTCCTTTTCATTTCTCATTTTGTTATTGTAACTATAAGGATTTGGTAATCACTGTCATGGGTTATCACTTTTGGTGATGTTGTGTGATCTCTAATAAATCACTTAAATTTCACATAATTTGAAGTTGGGCTTCAGTCCTTATCTGTTGTTAAAAACTGCATTTACCACTAAAATTTGAGCCTTTAAATTTTGTAAAGATGTATGATTTTATTTATTTATTTAAGAAAGATTGGAATCATATTCAGATAATGCCCCTCGAACAAAGGAGACGAGGGTTCTCCAGAATTTAAAAAAAAATTGAAAGGAAGGAAGGAAATAGAGCCCTGAGATATATGATGTTTGTTAAGACTCACATTTCTTTTCTCTTTTCGTTCTTGATGGCCTACTCATAAGCATTGCAATTATTTAACTTATGTCTTCATTGTTTGTTTTCTATTCTTTGGAGAATAGTTAATTATAATATTTTTTTTGTGCATTTCTTCAGGGCTTGAGAAATTGCTTGGTGGCTCTATTATCAAGGTATGCCTATTAACTTGTACAGCTTTAAATAGAATACCTTTAAATTTGTTTTAAAGAGAATATTTTTGGGAGAGGTTGAATCTCTGAATTTTATTAAGAGAGTGGGAAACACTTGGGGATAAATGAAACAAAAAAAAAAAAAAAAATGGCAAGTGAAATACAGGATTATTTCATGCTGAATTTTTTATCTGCATATAATTAAAAGTATTGGTCATAAAAGATAATAAATGTAGCTAAAAGCTATATGTGCTCAAGTAAGAATGTTTATGAATGGGCCTCATGGATGTCATAATCCTTTTAACTGACTAAGGGAGCTATTGCAAACTTGAAGTCGATAATATACTTTCCAGCATTCCCATTGTCAGCAGCACTGAATATTTCTCCTCGCTTTGTTACGATGTAAATATTTCTTGGCAATATGTTCTCGTGTGCAATGGTACAAAGCATGTTTAATTCTTATGTTTATGGAGATGGTTTATCGATGTGCACTACAGATCTGTCCAGTTCATTTTACAAACTCAGGTAACCTTGTCAGTATTTGTTTTCAAAAATGTTTTCTAATATTGAATTCTATGTTATGCATTGGAGGATCTGTCCTTTGAGGGAAAGTTAACATAAAAAAGACTTAAATAGGCTGATGGCTTAAAATGTTTGGTACAATTAACTTCGTAGTAAGGAGATTTAATCATCTTTGTAGGGCAGATTTTCCTATCAAAATTGCATTGGAACATATTTTGTGTCGACTTAGGCCTCCCATATTGATCGAAAATGTGTGTTTTGTGTGTGTTACAGGTAAGTTCCTAAGGCCTATGGACCAGTGAAAAAATCTTAATACATGCTTTATACACCGCGTCCGTCATGTGGATGTCTTAAGTGGGCCTTGCTCTCCAATCAAGCCAAACCTTATTTTGGTTTTCATTTCTTATTTATTTTGACTAATTTATTTTAAGTTGATAAAAAACATTGATTTACTTGGTGATGAAGCTTCTAAAATATCTCGGTTGATAATCCATGGTTGTTGATATATGGTTGTTAATATATGGCTCATCTATATCTTGGTTTGGCTCATGCATGGGGACTGGGGAGGTATTGTTTGTAGATATTGCTTTGCTACTGCACATGCATATATGTTTACATGTGCTATTTTTAGCTTGTTATTGAATAATTATAAAGGCCCAATGTCAATGAGAACATTGAGTTTGCCACATTTTAAATGTTTGAAGCTTAGATTTTTTATTTTTTTATTTTTTTTTGGAGTGGAGAAGATTAGAAGTTGATGGGTCAGATTTCATGTCAGGTGGTTCAAACGTGCTGGAGAATCATTCATCAAGTTACCCATCGTTGGAGCTGTGTCCTACCTCACACTGGTTGTTTTACCATTCTGTATAGTGTTTGCGGTCATATGGGCTGTTTATCGCCGTATCTCTCTTGCCTGGATAGGCCAAGATATCCTTGTAAGAAATCCCACATTGATTTTAATATTTTATTAGTTTGATGTCCACTTTTGGTTGGTGTATTTTACATTCTAGTATTCAGCAGTATACTTTATTTGCCTTTAGCTGAAATCATTGTAGAAGCATAAAGTATTGCCAACTATTATGAGGAAAAACGATACACTTTTAATCCACAGTACAATTTTGTGCCACAAAGATTTTGCTCTCGGGTTTCAACAACTGAAGTTGCCCAATCCATTACATTGCTATGCCAGGCATGCCAATATGCATTAATGGCATTGAACTCGAGATCTGAAAAATGAGTTTGCTGGTTTCAAGGAACAATCGACTGCAGAAATTTGAGAAAGTGGACCATGAAGAGGATGACAATTATACAGATGAAAGGGGACATGAAATGCCTCTCATATGGATCAAACTGATACAATGAATCTGAAGCTGACCTTGTAAATAATAATTATTGATAAATGTTTATTAATCATGTGCTGACTTTCACATAGGCAATATTTAATTCTCTAAATTGATTCTGAATTATGCCTGATCTGTTCTAATTTTCCTTCAACAAACTTATCTAATCAATTCTAAAATCTGAATAATAAGTTTGTTATCTGATTTTTATCTGCTATCACGTGTTCTAAATATCATGTCAATGACTTCAAATTTGTAATGGATAGATTGAAAGGCTACTAATTGCTAACTGTTTGGCCTTGTCTCCACTTTTTTTATGTATGACGTAATATCCACCTGTTCTGTTACATCTTTCTTATCCTGTCCCCTCTTTTAACATAGTTTTCTATTTTTTAATCAGGGTATTGCACTGATTGTTTCAGTTCTTCAGATCATCCATGTCAGGACTCTCAAGGTAATATTTTACTTTTACCAAGCTTGGAAGTACAAAAGTTGCCATGCTTGTAAGTAAATGAATTCTTTTGCTCAATTTCATCGTATTCATAATTAGACTAATCTCTCTCTCTCTCTCACCCACTTTTTCTAAACAACAAACATTCCCTGTTTTTTGTTATGAACAAAAAAGCTAGTCACCTTTTTGTCTAATATGCATATTTTGTGAATTATTCCATTGGTCATAATTTTGGGATGCATCATTCTCATTCTAGAACCTTCAAAATTTTACTAAAGTCACTTTTTTTTTGTCTAATATGCATATTTTATGAATTATTCCATTGGTCACGATTTAGGGATACATCATGCTCATGCTAGAACCTTCAAAAAAATTTATCTTTTTGTCATGTGGTATTCTTGAGGGTGATGCCTTTCTGTGATACATGAGAATTTAAATGGCATTTTGGCAGGGGGAGTTGTCTGGAATTTGAGTAGATTCTTCTGCATATTTTATCATACACACACACACACCATGGTTCCAGCAAAACTCAGGATGATTTTCAATGATTTAGGTCATATGCTGTATGGATCAAAATATTGGGCTGGCTGAGTGTTGAAAACAAAATGGAAAAGGTTATTTGTGGATAAAATGAGAATGCTAATATGGATATGTGGCATAACAAGAATTGGAAATGAGGTTTTGTAAACAAACTTCTCTAGGGAATAAATCAATAATGGAATGTTCTACAAATAAAAATTCCCATTACAAGAATATCTTATTCTGTGAAAACAATGAAGACCTTGGTTCTTGCGTTAACTCATTGTGCCATGATGTTCATTTTTATTTATTTTGATTAGTTCAATTGATGAAAATTAATGACCTTGGTTCTTCAGTTAACAAATCATGCCTTGATGTTCACCTTTATTGATTTAATTAGGTCGGCACCATCCTTCTTGGTTGCACCTTCCTCTATGACATATTTTGGGTTTTCATTTCAAAAGTGTTCTTCCATGAAAGTGTGATGATTGTGGTAAGTAAAACCCTTATGAAATTTTATTTAATACTTGTAAGATATAACCGGAGTTGTGTCTGAACTGTTAGTAAGGAGTTATGCACACCTTGTAGGTTGCCCGTGGTGATAAGAGTGGAGAGGATGGTGTACCAATGCTACTGAAGATTCCACGCATGTTTGATCCTTGGGGTGGATACAGCATCATCGGGTTTGGTGACATCCTTCTACCAGGGTTGCTAATTGCCTTTTCATTAAGGTCTGTCTCTAATGAGTGTCTATCTTTCCGCTCATGATTCACTTGCTTTCTAAAAAAGGATTAAAAAAAAAAAGCTTCACACAGACAGTCACAGAGAAAGTGATTCCTGTCATTGCTAATTGCATTTTCATTGATATTTTACTCTTATGGGGTCCCCTATTATCCACTCTCTTTGCGCGAGTAAGTGCACATACACCTTTAGAAAAAGAGTAAAAATGCAGCGGAGGCATGCACGCACACCGAAAAGAACTCCTATTGTCAGTTTTGAAAGATCAATGTAGCTTCTTTTTTTTTAATTCTGATGTGTTTTCATGATTAGCAACACTTTTCTAAAGGAAGGAAAACACCATCAATACAGCGTTTTGCATTTTGCGCCATGCATTGATTTGATGTTACAAGAACTATGAATCAACATCTCAGATGCTTCTAAACACCTGAATACATCTATATGCGAAAGTTAATATCATGGATGGTTGAAAAGATCTAAAATCCTTACTTGTTTTGAATATGAGCATTATGGCAATTCCCATGCATGAGTTCATAGGAAACTCCTTACCAGGTCGGTCAATTTTATTGACACCATTTCACTGGTCTTGCAGGTATGATTGGGCCGCAAATAAAAATCTAAGATCAGGGTATTTCTTGTGGTCAATGGTTGCCTACGGGTTTGGTAAGACAAATTACAGCCTTCATTTCTTGTCCTCGTGACGCAAATCTCTGTTAAAAGTCAATTTGGGAAGTTCATAGTTTCTGACAATTCTGTGATTTTTTTCACACCTCCAAACATTATATGATTTTCCAAAAAATGATGCACATGCAGGTCTTCTCACAACCTATGTGGCCTTGAATTTGATGGATGGGCACGGTCAACCAGCTCTTCTTTACATTGTTCCTTTCACTCTGGGTAAGTTTTTTCAAATGTTTAACAGCATATTTTGACACTGCACATCACACATTAACTATGTCACATTTTTGACAGGGTGATTTGCGAATGAAATATCTTTTCTCATGTTTCTGAGCTCTCTTTTTTTCCTTCCTGAATATACAAAATCTCAGATGGCCAAACATCGCATTGTCGCGTGTAAAGCTTCAATGGTGTTTTTAACTAGTATTCATATAAATTATTGTTGCAGGCACCATCTGGGCTCTGGGGAGAAAAAGAGGTGAACTAAGAAATCTATGGAGGGGAGAACCTGTGAGGGTGTGCCCTCATTGTATTCGTTCAAAAACCTAACTAGTTGAGCATGTATTTGTATTCTATATATAAGCAACCAGACTGTTGTAGAATTTACACTTGTGATATCTTCTTGTTAAGAATTCCAGTAGGGTCATGACTGACTCACTGACCATTAGAGAAAAAAAATGTGACCACTATAATGGTGTGTTTTAGCTATGCCAAAATTGTTAAGTTCAAAGTTGTGTAACATGGGCTGCCATCCAAGCAACTGATTCACCGTCTTGATGAATATATTATAGGGTTATTTAGTTTCCACCCCCTCCCAAAACAAGTCAATTATTAAAAAAACCCCTTTAAATGTTAATTGCATTTGTAAAAAACCCAAATAAGTTAGTTTTTGACAGAATATGTTATTAAATGATGGATTGACAATAATACCCTTACTAAAAAATATCCTAACTTAAAACCCTTTCATTAACATAAACCGTTTTCCGTCAAAAAAAATTTGGGAGTACTAATTTCTTTTTGTTTTGTTGATTGTTGGGTTTTACAAATCCAGTTAACATTTAAAAGGGGTTTATAATGATATTGTGTTTTATAGTATTATTTTTAATAATTTTCCTGTTTTAGGAGGGGTAGAAACTAAATAACATTTTTTTTTATCAAGTTAGGATTTTTTTAGTAAGGGTATTATTGTCAATCCATCATTTAATAACATATTCCGTTAAAAAATAACTCATTTGAGTTTTTTACAAATTCAGTTAACATTTAAAAGGGGTTTATAATAATATTGTGTTTTAGAAGGTGGTTTTTAATAATTTGACTATTTTAGAAGGGGTGGAAACTAAATAACCCTAAAAATATTATAATACAGTGATGATACCAGGCCCAAGTTATAAGTCTTACTTACAAGGCCCATGAGGTGTCATCATCTTATTGGTTGGCTTGTTGACTTTTGAAAAAGGATAAAAAAGTAAAAACTAAAAATACCCCTACTTAAAATCAGGGGCGGATATATTAGTTGGTCCAGCTTTTGATTTTTTTATTATATATATGTTGTATTTTATAATAAATATTATTTATAAAAATCTTAAATCTATTATATTAATCTAATTTAATGTAAAAAAAAACATAAAATATAACTCACTTGTTATGTAGAATATAATAAATTTTAATGGATTTATCAAGCTGGTAGGCCATAAATCTTAATCATGACCTTAAATAATTTATAATTAATGATATGCTATTTTATTGTAAAAAAATAAAACAATTAAATCTCATTTTAATTAATAAATCAACGCTCTTTAATAAATCAAATATTAACACACCAAGGTTTATCCAAACAATTTATATTTTTGAATATATAGATAAATTCTACCAATTTCAAATATTATCATAAATTATAAAAGAGAATTTATTGGAAATAACGATGCAAACATCATATATATTCAATGAATTCGAATAACATTTCATTATAAAAGACTTAAGGGGCCATACATGTTGGGACTAGTTATATAGTTGGGTGTTGGGACTGTTGTTTCATCTTATCTCGGTCTCTATACAAAATAAAATAAAATAAACTTAAATAATATTTTATTATTATTTTGTATATATCATTGTCATTTTAATTTTACATTGAATGAATTTTTCATCTATTTTAAACATCAGTTTATTTAGTTTAATAAAAAGTTAGAAACACATTTTTTGAAATATAAAAATAAAAACTTAGCCCATCCTAGAATAATGTGATCCGCCCTACTTAAAATCCCTGGTTTCTCATTCATCAGCAGCCCCTTCCCTTCACTTTCGGTGAGACAAAACCAACATTCAAAATCAATACAACAAATGAAATCTAGGTAAAAAAAATCCCCTTCCGTTTCGTTTGGACAATCGGGTGAGACCATTTTTTTTCTTTGCAAACCCAAAATCTGTTTGTCAGATACCCTTCATTTCAATATGAAGATTCTTTGCAGTTTTTTCAACATCAGATTCAAACAATGACGACGAGCATTAAGCACCTTCTGTTTTTGTTTTTTCCCGTTTTAAATTATTATTTTTTTGTGTGTTTTGTTTGAATCACATCTTTTTCTTTTTTTTTATAGATTTATGGTTTCGAAGTAATATAGATTGCATTTTGCCAAACAATTTTTTGATGAAATGTAACTTTTAATTAAGTTTCTAATGAACTCTTCAAAAGAAAGTAACTCTTATGAAACTGTGTGAAATGTAACAGTTTTATATTACTCTGTTACATTTTGTTATATGAAACACATGATACCTTAGACATTCCAGTTTTTTTTATTGCATGATACGCAAGAATGTGACATTTTTAGTTTCTTCCTTCAATAAATGTAGCAAACAATTAAAGAGATGATTTATTTTTAAATTTATGAAACCAATGTAAGATGTGCTGGTAAATGTTTCATTTTGTTACATTTATATATGAATGTAATAAAAAACAGTATCTGAGTTGAAACATTCATGATCTTTAATCATGAATGTAATAACAATTAGTAGTTTTGCTTTTGTTACATTCATGTGATTATAACTGTTACAGAAATGTGACATTTTTAGTTTCTTCCTTCAATAAATGTAACAAACAATTATAGAGATGATTTATTTTTAAATTTGTGGAACCAATGTAAGATGTGCTGGTAAATGTTTCAATTTGTTACATTTATATATGAATGTAACAAAAAATAGTATATGGGTTGAAACATTCATGAACTTTAATAATTAGTTGTTTTGATTTTGTTACATTTATGTGATTATAGCTGTTACAGAATGTAACAGTGTTGCATAAATGTGAATGTAACAGTCTTATGATTGTGTAATTGTGTTGTATAAACAATAACTTTTAATCAGATAGTCTTATGACTAAAAATGTGCAACAATGTAACAAATAATAATGTATAAATGTGTTTGACTGTTACATCGTCAACAATCCAAATAAAAAAAATATAAAAAAAACCCGAATACATGACTTCCAAATCTTCAAAAGTTGAAGAATCATTTAAAAATCAAATAAGTGGTTGAAAAATCCTCTAAAACACTTTTATGATTATGCTGCTATGTGTTCTTCAAAACAACAATAGTACAAAAAAAGATCGATTATTGTGAATGAATAACAATTTCATTGTGATCGACACAAAAAAAATAGCAATTAAAACTCTACTCTTTCCACGGTTTCATAAGTGAAAATAATAACCGTCTCCTTAATTACAGGGAGTAGTTACCTAAAATAGTATAGTGAATATAATAGATATTAAACATAGGTCACTTCATAGATCTTATAATAGAACCTATAAGATAGAACATATGACTCATAATTGATTATAATACGATATTATATAATTTAAGAATTCTTTCACACCATAAGACTTTCCAATAGTAAAGTGGGCACTGACACCACCAAAAAAAAAAAAAAAACTCGACTTTATAAGTCAAGGTCCCCCCCCCCCCCCCCCCTTCTGGCAAAATATATCAGAATATAGAATATTTTAACCTAATAAGTTAGACTTTTTTATACATACCATTTTTATCTTTGGTAGGTTCAGATGCCAGTTTAATCCCTAGTACAACATTTAAATTAAATAATATAATTTAAATGTTATTATTAATTCATCTCTTTTTTTTTTTAATACTTAAGGTATTATTTTCAAAAACTTTGTTAAATGAGGATTTTATGCCATGATAACACCGATTTATACCACCATCAAAGAATGTAAAAATGAATAAGGATACGAATGGAATTGTTACCTCTCGACAGAATCATCACAGCATGATTAGCCATTTAATCTATATTGATGAATTTTGCTTTTATGCTTTCAACATATGCTCAGAAAAATCCATAGTTAACTAGCCAAAAGTCCATAGTTAACTAGCCCTTGTTAATCTGAGGCCAGACATTTAGAACCTTGTCTTACTTTCTAAATTTATTCAAAAATTCATCTTGGTTGAACCAACATACCCATTGACAACAGATGCAACATCATTTTTCATAAAATGCAACAGAACTTTAACAAAAAAAAAAAAAAAAACTGCTCACGTTCTTCGGTAAGACATGGCTGCCAACCCCTTCCATTAGGGCAAAAGGCGTGCTCCGTTCGGAACAGCATGTGTGAACCATCTGCATCTCTTATAAATCTCACCCTCTGTAGAACCAAATACATTCCAACAAGGCCAACACGATGGGAATGCCCCCTGCAAAAACACACTTTAACCACATCCTTCATATCCTCAGTCCCAATGTCAATAAATGCGCAATTATTGGGATTGGTCAAGATGTTAGGCATTCGCAAGATTATCGTCCTATCCAGTCATCGGTGCTCTATCCCTGCATCCAAATTTTAATAATGTTCTTTTTAGTGAGACCAAAGAACCTCATTTTGCGAAAGCACCAACACAGATGCACTTTCACCCTTTGTGGAGTATTAATGTATTTTAGCAAGTTAATTTTCTTTCATGCCCATATGTCCAAAACAATTTGAACGAATTATATAAGTCCAATACTGACAGCAGTTCAATTAGAATACAAATAGCAGGAAAGTGTACCTGTATATCTATGTAAAGAACCATTGCCATTCATGGTTGATATCGTGGAAACCCTTCGCTCCTGACCCAACGATAGGATTTCCTGCATTCTTTCGGGCCAGTCTGAATTTAATCTTTTTGCAAAGAGCTCCACTTCCCTGCAAAATTTCAAATAATATGAGTGAAACATGATTTGGATTTCCGGGAATGCTCCTCTGATAAGATCACAGTAAAATCAAAGATGACAAATTCAGTACAAGCTTAAAGTCTGCAATTGGGCAGAAAACATGATTTGAACTTTGATATACAGTACAGGGATTCCTTATCAGTAAACTAACAATGGAAAATCAACATGTATTTCTTTTTTAACTACACATAAAAACTTTAAAGTAATAGAGAGCTTGCACATAAATCCAAATTGTTCTTCACGGCTTTCTCCATTACATTTCTTTTCATCGACAGAAATGTCTATTGTAAAACTCCACTTCTACCAGCATTCTCGAACAATATAGTCATACTAGTAAATTTGTTCCTGGAAACTGCTATTTTCAAGCAAAGGTCATTTCCATTTCAAATGATTTATAGATATCAGAGGTTTCAATACGCTTCCTGAATCTGCAAACACAACCTTGGCTCCAGTATTCTTCTTTCACGCAAATGATCATACCTCAGCATCTTATGGTTATAATTCAGTTTATGGAAGCTTCTAATCCTATCTACAGGATAATCAGATAATCAGATTCCACTGATAAGGATTTTATTTGGTCATCTTGAAATAGCATTCAACTCTTGGTTTTGTAAGTTAAAAGACTATAATCAAAGATTTATTTGGTCAGAAGTTATATCATGTTGCAATGGCCTTGTTATTTGTCTTGAGAAACCTCAAATTTCAACCAAAGACACTGTATGCCAATCCATAACATCTTATGCAGTGGTGGTTGACAGGCCTTACAAGTTACTGCTGCATGAATCACCCACTATCAACCAATTTAAACAAAATGCATCAAATAAAAATATGAAAACATAGCATATTAGTGTAACTAATTTAAAGTGGAAATGTCAAATTAATAGGATACATATCGATGCATGTGCATGTATCAGTGCCATGGATGATCAGGCATTCATCCCACAACCATCTGCCCAAAGCAAGGATATGGTTTACATATTGGTCATCATGATTAAACAACCATGCTTAAGGATGTTAGTGTTAACTATTAAGAAAGATGAATATTAACAATAAAAAAACATAAGGTTTGTAAAGAAACATGTATGGTTTTCTAGTCAAACATGTCATCTATTTGTTTTTTATTCAGCTTCTCTCATCATTCTTCTTGATACAATTATCCACTTGCCCAAAAACAACATCTGAGTCTAAATTAAAAATTAAAATTTAATCTTTATAATCTACAGTCCAGTTCACCCCAAGAGATTATGCTCTGGATAAAATTGGATTAGTATACATAGCGCACCGCTGGAATTCCATACTGCAGAGCTGGGAAAAACAGATACTGGACTTATTTATTTAAAAAAAATTCCCAAGCTACTTCACCGATCCAAATATAAGTGCAAGAAACAATAAAGAGTAACAATACATGCAAGTCAAAGAATACCACCGAGATAAGAGAAAATATGAAATGAAAAGAAAAACAATGCTAAAAAAAAATGCTGACAGACGTATACAGCTCACCTATCGAGCTTCTCCTTCATTGCAGGATCCAGTTCATCATCAATGTCACCATCCTCGAACTCAACTCCAGAAATAAAAGCATCATCACCAGAATCCAGCAATCTTGAAGTCCTATTAGGACCAGGCAAACTAATATTACCATCTTCTTTACTTTCGCCATTATATATTGATCCTGACTCCTAAAATCCAAAAGGAGAATTTCATAGTCAACAAATTGTTACAACTGAAAAAAATGCTTGAACATGAGTCTTCCACCTCACATAAAAAAGGATCAACCTTCTCAACATTTTTTATCTCTGTGTTTGAAGTATCTTTCAACTGTTCTTTTCTTCTCCGATTTTTTTTTTTATGCTTAGAAGCTCGGGCCCCTTTTGAATCTGCTTACACAATGTCAATGTAACCAGTGAAAAGTCAGTTTTGCATGTATAATGATTATACTATCAGTTTATTTAATCTTACAAAATCACAATAACTTAACCCTCCTTTAGTTGGAATAAATCTAGGGGTACGATATAGAAATGAGTTTACCTCTTAAAACCTGTTTGGTCAGCAAGAGCAGACAGGGATCGATGTCCTAAGACAGTCTAGGACTAACTGGGGGAAAGTGGGGTGGCTGTAAATTTATTCAGTGGGGGGGGGGGGGGGGGATCAAAAAGATTTCTAATGTTAAATATCCTATCTCGCTCATGACTACAACCAAACAGCACAAAAATAAAAACAAAGAACAACTATACAACTTTATCAAGATAGTTAAATAGAGGGATTTTTCAAGGATCCATTCTATCAATTCTATCTTCCAGCCAAATGGGGACTTATTTTCATAAAAAGAGCATACGAATTGGATTAATTTATTTTTTTCTTCATTGACCCACATGCAGGGCATGTTAATCAAAAGCATAAGGGTCCAATTTAATTTAGACAAAACACTTAAAAGGACGATGAAATTGTTAACCCTTTTTGGTTTAGTAGACATTATTTCAATTAATTCTAAAAGATCAAACAAACTAAGATGCAATGACAGTCTATAGGAATTTGACAATTCAATAAGCATGAAATTGGGTATTAAATTTTCATCAAACTAGAAAAAACAAATTACACTATGTAAATTGAAGTTCTATTAACCTATGGAACTTTAAGTAAGGAACTAAAACAAGGTACAGGATTAATCGCTGGAAAGAAGTGTTAGTCGCCTAGCCAGGAACACATCTTCAGATTTCGTTTTCTTTGTTCATCTTCTCAGCTTTCCAAAGTAAGTGATTTAAGATACAGCTCCTGCTGCAGTGAAGTCCAGTACTTGTTTCACTTTCTTCTTATATCAAGTTAATAAATACATTATGGGTGAAAGTAAGAAAAGTTGAGCACGTAAACACCCTCTTCGATTCAGAAACCGATATTCAGCTACGTACATAAGAAAATAAAACATTAAATAGCAACCCAGTTTCACAGTGTCCCTGTGTTGATGTAAATTGACATTTCAAGCTTGATACACGTCATTACTCCACACCCAGATCCCCCATTTGCAACAAGAATTGTCACATGCCTTTTAAATTCCTAATTTTAAATCACGGTATTCCTCTTCCTCAAGCAATCATCACTAACCACTAGTACATAATTCCCAACTGAGCGATTCTTGACCAGTTCATCACTTACAAAAGATTTTTAATTTTGCCTAAACAGTGAATGATGACGCAGATAGGCCAAGTAAAGGCACAATGCCACACTGTTCTCACTATTATAAAAAAAACTATTATATTATAAGTGACTAGCATCATAAGCATCAACCTCCAACATTCTTATAATGTTATATGACCTGTATTACTATTGTAATTGTATTCCAGACCATACTGTCTGCAAATAGAGGGAGCACAGAGGCACTAATCATGGACATAAATATGACACTAACAAGGCATCAAAACAGAACTTCTCTAAGCAGCACAAAGAAATACACAATCACAAATATGTTGAACAGCATTATTTAACATAATTACCTATCTCTTAGCACCTTATAATTAACAAAAAGATCTAAACCAGAAAAACAGAGAGATTAACAGTAGGACGAGCTTTAAAACACAGAGGGTAAGTAAAGTGACTATAAATTACCACCATCTCCCCCATTAATAAATGATAAAAGATCATCAACAGAGCGCTTATCGACTTGCTCCTCTTCGACTTCTACATTCTGAAACATATAAACAGTCATTTGGAAACAATCTCAACAGCAAAAGTTCCATGCAATAAGAAATGGAAAGATCTGAGAATATACAGGCCAAAGATGTTAAAATCTCGATACGAAATGAATCAAGATGATGGAAGATGTATATTGTATTAAAGCGACCTTCAATTTCTGTCTTTCTTTTAGTTCTTTTCTCTTTTTTGCATATAGGCGATTCAATAGCCGAATTCGAGGATCATCAGTTGTGTTCTTCAATGGCTCCAGTTTCTCCTCCTGTAGTTATCTAGATAAGCACAAATAATATAGGAAAAACAGAAACAGATTTGCATCATTGTCGAGCAAAAAAAAAACAACCTCAGTAAGGTCATCAGGGAGATGAAATGTTTCACGTATCTCCTCCGGAGTTTTGCCTTCTATCATGCGAGCAAGTGCACGGCTAGTGAGATCAACCAAGGGCTTTAAATGAAGACTATCAGCTGCAGAGGTCAACTCACACAACCGTTTGGTATCAATTCGGATGAACTTCTCATCAAAAGATTTCCGTTCCTATATAGAAAGAACCACAACTCGCATTTAAGATAGACAGCAATTCAAGGAAAAAGGTGCCTGAAATGACATTTTTAATTTTTTTAAATACAAGACAGTAAAAAATTAATTAAATAATAAGAATCAAATTCTGATAACTCCTAGGGGATGATCAAAAGCTCGTATCGGAATTGAAACTGCCAAACAAAACATGTTGTGGTCATGAACTTGTCAAACCTTGTTCGAGCGACCTGGAACTTGATGAAACCGACAATAATCAAGTATCAAACTAAGGATGGCAGGATTGACACGTTGTGGGAGAGAAATAGCATAGTTCTTGGAAGATCCCATCCCTTTCTGAAGTATCTCTCGACAAATCATGGGGCAGAACATGGCAACTTCCTCTTCAACTTGCTGGATAGACCCATCCGCAGTTTGCAGCCATATGTATGACTTCATAGCCTGTGGGATTGTAATGAAAAGAATGTGCTTATTCTTTAAATACCATAAACAATACAAAAGAAGGCCTTCACCCGACATTAATGCTACAAAATGCATCGGGGATTGGACTCCGTAAAAGGCTTGATGTAAAAATGTGGTTCCAAACATGATGAAGGTCATGCAATCAGAATTATATGATGGAGTAGGAAAGCTGGAGATTTACTGGTTAAAATTTCACCGGTGGAAGAAATTTGTTTAAAAAGAGGCATCTGGAAAGTTAAGAGCTTGGAGACGTTAATTTTTAAGAAGTATCAATTAAAAAAGGGTGAAACACTAACTTCTGCTTGCTTTAGTACATCAAAACAAGTAAATTCTAGAACAAAAAAAAAGTGCATTAACATACCTCTGGTTTGATGATCGCCATCGCACTTTCTGACATCTGTAAAGCTTCCACTAAAAGATAACAAATAATAGACGAAAACTCACTAAAATAACAAAAAAAATCCCTCCAAGTGCCAAACTTGATAGTGGCATACAGACGAGAAGCCTCCTCCACACATCAACAACCGCTGTCCATCAAAAACAATTTAACCTTCAGCAGCGGTATTCGAGATAACAAATTCCTTATCAACCTAATCACCATCATTTCACTCCTGAGAACTCTCTAAGTCTATCCAGCCAAAGCTTAATGAACAAGGTTGATGAAACGTATTTCAGGACCACATGACCTATCAGAAACCAAAATAGAAAAAAAAACTAAGTAAGCATTTAATTCTAGTTTTTTCAATATTAACAAACAGAATGTTCTTGAAACAAAACATATTACTATCCCATAAGATACAACATCTTATCAGAACGACAAAAATAATTCAACATAAATGGCAACAACAGCAATCAAAAAACATTTGACGGGAAAAGAAAACCCGTATTTCTAGGAAATCAACAGGAAATTTCAACAGATAACCCAATCAACAAAATCATCAACTCATCAAAAGAATTAACCCTAAATTTGCAGGTTTATGTTCACAATCTTACGACTTAAGTCTCCATGTGATCTTCAGGATTTAAAAAATGAATAATATTCAACATCTCAAGCGAGAAAGTGTGCATGCACAGAAGCACAAATTCAAAGAAATGAAGAGGCATACATATAACCAATTAAATGCTGGTGGAGTGTGATACACAACAAATCTAACCTAAGAAATCGAATCTGAAAAGGACCCATCATTCAATAAAAAAAACACAAAAAAAAAAAAAAAAATTCAAAACCAATACGTACAAATCACCCAAACAAAGACTAACCGATATGCAAAGCCCCAAATCTAATCCATTTCAATCATGCCCTTAACCTCAAACCCAAAACCAACCTCAAAAGGCCACATCAAGTTTCATATAAAATTCCAAACATGAAAAGCAAATGATCATCATAAAAAAAAAAAAGATTAACAGAAATGCAACAACATCTATAGACAAAACAAAGCAAAGCCCTAATCTTTACCATTTGTGGACCTCCCACCAAATACCCCACCAAATCGTTGTTATTATAAATGAAGAACAAGGGATAAGAAACAGTACCTGAAAATCGTATGACAGAGAAAAGGCGATAGATTATTTTTTAAACGGGGATCTTTGAATTAGGGTTTTGGCGGTCGCGCGAACGGAGAGAGAGAGAGAGACACGATGAGAGAGAGACAGAGGAGCTGAAGAAGGGAAAAAATGTATAAAATAATTAAAAAATACCTAAATAGGTTAAGGATAATGAGAGGGACCAAATGGAGACAAAGCATTTCTAGAGTTTCTTATTATAATTTTTTTTTTTTCTTGTGGGTGTGGTGGTTAATTCTAGGGCCCTTCAAATTTTCATATTGAGAAATGAGTTTTTAATCTTTTCAATTACTTTTAAGTCTCCTTTTACCAAAAAAAAAAAAAAAAAAAATTCTTTTTAAGTATTGTAAACAAAAGCAAATTTTCAGTTCAGCATGTGTTTGAATAAATAACACATGTACATAAAGATGCATTAGTAAAATTTTATCAAGCATATTTTTATTTATAAAAAGTTTGTGACCCTTTAATATATATATATATATATCAATACGTAATTATATGAAATTTTAAATGATACTAACTCAAGTAAATTAAACCCAAATTTATCTGAAGTCTGATTTTTAGCACTCGGATTCAATTTGAACAATTTAAATTTAAAAACTATCATTAGATTTGGTGAAGCTTACAAATTTTTATGGATGCCTCATCATTAGAGTTGATGGGTCTCTAAAAACCCTAGATCTTCAATAAGAGATCTCATTTGTGAAATAAAAATTTGAACAATCTTTATCCTAAAATCTATCACACTTGTAATTCCATTTCTATGGGTTATTTAGTTTCCACCCCTTAGAAAGCAAGCATATTATCAAAAACTTCTTCAAAAATTGAGTTGATTATTAATCTTTTGTAAAACAGGTAAATTATTAAAAAAAAAACCTCAAAAAACCATTATTATTTTAAAACCCCTACAAATTGTAGCTGCTTTTATAAAAAGTTTAGTTATATCTCATGTTATATAAACCATTAAAAATGATTGATACGAAAGTAGTACGAACTGTTTCTGCAATACAGTAAACGTGTGTGATTCTTATGAAGACAATCTACATTTGAAAAGTCTTAAAATAATAATGTGTATTTGGAGGGGTTCTTAAATAATTTATTTATTTAAAGGGTTTTTTAGTTTTCAATCAAATATACCTATTTAGGGATTGATCTCTTACTTCTTCATATTTTGGTTTTAGTCCCTAAATTTAAAGGATATGTTCCTTTTTAAAAACCAAATAATTTAGGGATATGTCCCTCCCAGTGACTAAAAATGAATATTTCATTTAAATCTGAGGAATATGAAGAATTGAGGGATCGATCACTAAATCATATGGTTTATTGGGACTTAAAAATAAAAATCTGGGGTGGAAACCAAACATTAGGTTTTTTAATAAGATACAGTAACTTTGTAATGGGTTAATAATAAATTCATTTTTTATAGGGGGTTTTCAATAATTCACTAGCTTTACATGGGGGTGAAAACTAAAAAACTCTTTTTTATTGCATCTATTTTATTTTATTTTTATCTGAGAGACCCTTCATGGCTGACCTTACGGTCAAGTTGGGAAGGCTACCTCCACCTGTTTACCCCCGTCCTATGGAAAATTCTTTCGAACAATCGCCAACAAACAAGTGGGTAAATCAGCACCGAGACTCAAACCCAATGCTCCGACAATTATTTCTTTCACCAATGCTCCAACAATTATTTGTTAGTAATTTTGGAATTGAATTGTTTCAAATAATATTGTTTGAAAAATAAAATCTGAATCCAACCTAAAACTCCGATCAAAACCAATGGACTAGGTTTGAGGGTTAGTTTTTGGAACTCAACAATTAAGTTTGTAAGATTTTTTCAATCCCAATGTTAGTTCTCATCGTATTTTGAATTTTTTAAACAATAATGTATCTCATTTAAATGTAATGAGATATGTACATTTATGATGTAGCGCAATCATGGACCGTTCGATCAACATGGAGGACTACCAAATTAATAATTAAGGTTGATTTACAATTTAATAATATTTTTAATTTGTTAGGATTTTTTTTTTTACTTTTAGAATCGAATTTGAATTTAAATTAGGATTTAGTTAGGATTTATTTGTGATTTGAGATATTTGGAGATTTATTGAGATCATAGTTTGTTAGGATTTTTTGCTTTATAAATGGACTTTGTAATAATAAAAATTACAAAAGATTTCAATGAATATAATTTTATTTATTTTCTTCATTTTGTTATTCTTGATTAATATCAATTATGTAGAGTTCCATCATTTGGTATTTCTTGCGAGAAATCAACAGATTATTGAAACTCATCCCCTTAGCATTCTTCCGAAGAATTAATAGCATTGTTGGAGCCTACAGATCTTGCATCATTGATCAGATCCACAGAAAAGTGTAGTCGTACGTTGCATCATTTTATATAAAGAAAAGTATATACTCCAATGAGATCATTAATAGAAAATGTAAAAAAAATTTAATAATATATATTTCGTTTACGTGAGTGAAGCTACACTGTATAACAAATCTACTCTTTTTACTGGGTTTTGTCTCTCCAGAATTTGGATGGTGACTATCTAGGGGTGCAACTCGGACAAATTAAATCTAGTTGGAGCTCAACCCGAACCCAAGTTACCCAATCTAAGGTTGGAGAAAGCCAACCCATATCCAACCCAACCCGATTCTTGGTTTGAGAAGCTCAACCCAAACCCAATCTATCAGGTTTTGTTCGGGTTCGGATTTGGTTGAGGTTCAATTCAGGTTGGATTAGGTTCGGGTGGGGATTAAGTTTGACTTGAAATATGTATTATTTTAAACAATTATAATTTTACAAGAGTTAATTCTCCGCACAACAAAAATTAAAAAAGATGAAAATGATGAACATTTTTATCTAGAGAATAACAATATGAAAATTCTAAAAGTGAGAGATTTTAGCTAAAAATAAATTGTACAATTCAAATTTTATCATACAAATTAAAAAATTAGAATTTTACTTAGAATATTTTACTTATATATAAAAACTTTGGGTTCGAGTTACTCAAATCCTCAACTCAAACTCAACCCAAATTAGATTTGGGTTGCTCAGGTTAAACCCGAATGTTAAAATCCTAATCCAAACCCGTTCAGATTTTGAGCTGGGTCATATTCAACCCGTCCAAGACTCCAAGTCGCATCCCTATCGCTATCTTGCGTCGCGAGACATTTTTACACTTTTCAGCATGACTTCGACAACCGATTGATCGGTTGATCCTTTTTTTGGGATTAATGGTCCTGTTAATGATGGAAGTTATATTATATTTTGGTGTATTAACAGCTGTGCCGACAAGAAAGCGAAGGATCTGATTGAAAGGCATCGGATCATATAATCCAATTGAACCGGAATGTGGAATACTTCATCTTCTTTTTTAAGTACATGAACCCTTTTGAATCTCTCAACTTTATTATTATAAAATATAATTAGTGTGTGATGAATAAACATAAATAAAATATCACTACCATGTACTGTCAACCATTATAATTCTCATGTTTATTCAAACCTATTATAACATAATCATTATAGTTGAGAATAAACATGAAAATTATATGTGATTTTCATTTAAACTCTGTTTTGGGAGCACAGTTAGCGAGTGTGTGGTGGGGGAGCACGGGGGAGACCCGCGGTGGGTGAAGCAATGTTTCAAGAAGTCGGAAAAACACGAAAAAAAAAGTAAATGATGAGATATGACAAAGAAATATAAAATGTCCAATGCATATCTTAAAAACATGCTTGTCTACGACCTCCCGTAACGCACTCCCAAACAGAGCCTTAGAGTGCATAGCTTGCGTTGGAGTGGTGTATTAAATAATGTATGGAAGATGATATCCAATGAGCATTAGGTCTCATCAAATGCATCTTATTAGATAAAATATTGATTTATAATGATTCTCAAATCTCACATTTTTCCACATGTTAAAATGTGAAAAACCACCATGTCAATCTCTAATGCACTCCAATATTAATTGGGTCACATCTCGTGTATGGATCAAGTGTAAATGTATCGAGTCATATTGAGGTACCGTGGACTTCAATTAATGGAGTCGAAGATCGAATCTCTTCTAAGTATTACATCTCACCAGTATCATGGTAAAGGGCATTGATGTTGTACTCAACCATTTTTGCATCTTGCATCAATAAAACGATATATGGAATCACCTAACATCATATACACTCAACTATACCAGTATGCACTTTATTGCATAAAAAGTAATATATATATATATATATATATATATATACACACACACACACACACATTTAATTTATATGTGTGTAATTCATTTCTTATAAAAAAAAGTTTTTCATTAACCAATTATATGTTTATAACTTTGAAAAAAAAAAATCAAAACGCTTGTCATCCAAAAACAAGTAAATGCACAACAACGTAATTTAAACTTGGGTTTATTTTGCACTTCCATAAAAAACAACAACTTTTATGTAATTAAATGAAAATAAAATAAAAATACCTCTGGACAATAAAAAGGCCATGGGGAGTCTACTTTTAAATATGCAATATGTAACTCATTTTGAATGGTTAGAGCATGAAATGAAGGTGAAGTAACAAAAATTTCGAAGCTTGTTTTTTTATTTGAACAAAGGCAAACTAACAAAAACCAACAAAAAAATGTATAGAACATGTGGGAGTTCACGGCCTGCCTGATCAAGGAATGGGAAAGCGACTTGGTGGTTATGGCCTAGGCAACCTTTGCTGGCTGCGCAGAGCGACGATTGAGCAGAGCGACAGTTGATACTCTATCAACTGCCGCTTTATCATCTTACCCAGACCTCGAATGTCTATGACATTTATATAATAACACAGGACATCTTTTTACACTTTATTCCTCTCAATGACACTTTTCGTAATAAAAGTGACGGTGACAAGAGTTTATATTAAAAAAAAAACAAAAATCAATCCACATCAGTGTATGGTTTGCCATCCAAGTCCAACAACACAGGAAATCAATATATATGTTTCCCAACACACTTGGTCATCTATTCAATATATACATCTCCTATCATGGGAAACTCACTATCGAGTGGTTGTGATCATATGGATTTCTAATCCCAGTTACAATGATTATCCTAGTTTGTAAATAGACTGAAAAAAAAAATGTGGGCATCTATTTGGATATGTTATGAGGTGGTATTATACAAAAGTATGTTGGCATCCAAGGGTCGATCTGATAATGTGTATTTTTTTTTTTTTTTGGAGTTTTGTTACACACAGTCATTTTTTTAGTCTTAATTTCAGTTTTATATACTTCGATGATATCATAAACTCACGTTAACGAGATATATGTATCGTTATAATTTTTTATATTTTCTATAAATAAATCCATGCAATTCATTAGAGTGTGTATTTCATTTAAAAAAAAAACATATATTACATTAGATGTTTTCAAAAATTCAAAACATGTAGGGACTGAAATTTAGGCTGGAAAAAAGACCGTACATAACATATTCCTGTTCAGATGAGCAAATGTCATTTTTGTTGATATTGAAATAAGTTATATATTTCATGTGTCATTTGGGCAAATGTCATTTGTGTTTATTATACCATGGAGACTAAGAAGTATACATGCTGAAGCTCTATATTCTCCAGGTAGAGTTTCTAACAACTCAAGAGCTATATTGTTATGCACAGATGGGAGTTTTGATTTGGAATCCAGAGCAGTAGGAGCATCTTTCATTGCTGTTCAAACACAGACTTGGGAGAAAAATGGCAGATGGGTTCACTAGTTGGCCTTGGGCAACCCTATTTCGTATGGAACCGGAAGCAGTTAAAATCGTAACACTATTTGCAAGAAACAGAGATTGCACAATCCACTAGTGGCCATAGCACAATGATCAAGACTTAACTGTGTTAAGAGTAAATCTTGGTATCAAATCTTGACACTAATTTAACTCTTGTGTATTTCTATGGGTTTGGGGGTACACAGAGGAAGGTAGCTTAGCTAGCTCGACCGTAAAACATAACGGTCTCTCCATTATAAAAAAAAAAAAAACCAAATGTTTCACATATATACAGATCTGTTAAGGACTTTACAAATTCATGCTTACTTTTCTTGGATGTACAGGAAATTTTTGGTGATGTAATGCATTAATACCCTTTCGTAGGCCTTGCCACCAAAAAAATAAAATGTCATTTGTGTTGATGTACATATATATATTTCAGATGAGCATTTTCTGTGGGTCCTCTATTCAGTGCACGCATTAACAACTTGTAAATCATAGGTTAGGCCAAAACCAGTACAACCAATATACATAAACAGTGACCAACTCTGTTCGAGGGAGTTGTTTCTTTTTATTAACAACTTGGTGATATTAATATTTGTGTGACAAATTGTGTCTCCCTGCCCTTTTTATAAAGTTCAAATTCAAATGGGGTTGGTGAAGCACTAGAAATAGAAATCTCCACTAGATATCTTATATGCAGTTAATTTTACAGTATCTTCATGTTTTGATTTCCAACGAATGTATATCAAATTATGTAAAAAAATAAAATAAAAGCATTCATAATGTTTAAAATAAATAAGATTGCATATGAGACCATAAAATACAAAATTAATAGTTTTGGGGTGTCAACTCTTGCACAACACTGGTCTCACAGGTGAGATTTGGGGAAGGTTTCTATGTGAATTCTCTATAGAAATGTGTAATATAATCAGTCATGCATTTCCACAGTTATAATCTAGTATATATTATATACTATTAATACTAGATTGTAAAAAAAATAAAATATATACATTCCATTTATTTTATTTTATTTTTATGAAAATTTAGACCATTTTATAACTATCATAACTTGAGTTACATAAGGTCCGGGATTTCTGTAAAATATGAAATTTATATATATATTTTTTAAAAGTATCATAACTATATAAAATATATACATTCCATTTATATATACATATTTTTTTTATTCAGTGTGCCTCACATTTTTCTTATTAAATTTATGTCTATTTGAGCTATAGCAATTTTACTTAACTAATGAAATATAATCTTTTATAGAAATAAAGTATATATTTGTATGAATTGAATACATATATATTTACGTTATCCGTAATAGAATAATAAAATATATAAGGATTAAAGACATCTATGTCCCTGTAAATATGAGTAATCCGATATAAATCCCTATCAAGATTTGGGACAGACGTATAAGTCTTTAAAAACTCACAAAAACTCATATGCATCCCTATCGTCAACAAAATTTAACCATGATTCAACTTATCTTAGTTAACTCTAATCCATAACATAAACTGACTAGATTATTTCTAATTTTTTAATCCCTCTAAACAATTTCAAGGTAGAAGGTGAAGAAATATAAAAGTTTTATAAAAGTAATTTGGTCTTTTAAGTGGATTAATTTGTATTTTTGGTTATTTATAGGAACTATAATGTTTATATAATTACATGGTGATGGAATATTATGAAAATATTCTGTTAAATTTGAATAAAATTTTCATCCAGTGATGAAAAATGATTTTTTTTTTTGTTAGTTTTTAGAGACTTGTATGTGTGCCTCAAAACTTTGACAATGATTTATATGGGATTACCCACCATGTTTACAGGGATGTAAATGTGGGAGATAATTTTGGGCTCAGTATGCATTGTATCTCTGGGCCTGTACTTCACGCTGATCACAACTGTCACCCGACTGACTAGGCCGTGCTTTGGAGGCCCATTAGATCTCTAATAAGGCCCAATAGCTTCTGGGCCTCTTTTGTCCACGAAAGCACACAAAATCCAGTTGTAACCTTGCAAAGTTGCATGCGCTATATGCACTTCTTCCTTTTGGAACATAGAAACACAAATTGCGGATATACATCATAGAAACGTATTATTTTACAACTATATGCACAATTTGTTGATTTTATATATATAAAAGAATATATATATAAATATGTATCTATACAATTTATTAGAGTATCTGTTTTATTTTTTTTTATAAAAACATATACTTCATTAGATGATGTATACTATTTTTAAAAAATTCAAAACACGTGTAAATTAGAATTAAAGCTGGAAATGAAACTTTTAAAGGTGATGCAGATTATAAACCACCTCGCTATTGAGGGACTTGCATAAGCTACTATAAAAAATAAAATAAAAATAAAAAATAAAAAAACCCAATAGTTCATGCACTCATTTATACTGTTACTTAAATTTTGTTTTGAGGGAATATACTTGTTTAATGATATCCATATTCTTATAATAAAAGAATTATATAAAGGTTTTAATGAATTGAAGCATAAGTTCTGTACATTTGTCTGATCTAATATATACTAAGTGAGGGAAAGAATACAACATGAATGATTTGAGATTATCAATGCCCAACTTGATTTTACTAGGAAGTGACCCTGCCCAAATAAGGGTTGACAAGCTTACAAGAGCAGAAGGACAGCAATATCTAATGGCCCAACATCATAGTCCATCTCCAATATTAGTATCACTTCTATCTCAAATGTATATACTTTTTATTAAAAAAACAATATATATAATTTACATATTTTCAATATAAATAAGGATGATGTTAGTGACAGACAATCCACAAACAGCACCTAGATATTTTAATTTTTTAAAAATAGTAAACCTTGTCGATGAGATATATGCTTCAATGAAAAATGTATCATACTCCTACTCCGTATCAAATTAAATTGTCTCACTTTTATAAAATATAAAAAATTAATAATGGGGTATATACTTCATTAGGGAGTTATATTTCACTAGATAGCTAGCGAGGTATACGAGACTGCATTTGGAGATGAAAAAAGAAATGTGTGTAACAATATTCAATAAATAGATCCATATTATCAAGGGCGGAGTCAGAAATTAGAGTAACAAGAGCCAGAGGGCCTAGGGAATGAATAGGATAAAAAGAATAATTATAGATATATGATAGGTTAAAACAAAATTAAGACAGTTGGATAATGATCGATTCCTTGAAGCAATGACAATCAATTTATATTGAAAGTTATTTTTTACATGTTTTCTATATTTAGTGATTTAAAATAATTTATAGAAGATATAGGAAAAATCTTGAAATCTCATTACTCCCATAATGAAAAATAGAAAAAATAAAGCTTCAAAATTTAAAAAAAATGAAAATGAGGAAAATAATCGATCACAAAAACATATAAGGATTTTCTTTAGTCTTTTATTTCAGAAAAATATTTTCAAACCTAACTTCCAAAAAATATGAGAGCCTCAATATAGTAAGAATAAAAAAAATCAAAATAAACAAAAAAATCATTAACCATTTGAATCTATGACCTTTCAACACCTCAAAATTAGATATCGATGTGCCCATGAAAACAAATATTATCACTTTTTTTATAAATGACCCATGACTCAATATCTCAATGAGTGCTTAATACACTCAGTCCATTTTGTAGTTCTATTTTCATTTGATACGTTTAATGCAGTATAAAATTGATTGAAGTAGTGTGTGTGTTTCATTATCTCCATGACTCAATATCTTAATGAGTGCTTAATACACTCAGTCCATTTTGTAGTTCTATTTTCATTTGATACGTTTAATGCAGTATAAAATTGATTGAAACAGTGTGTGTGTTTCATTATCTCCATTTACATTATCTCCATGACTCAATATCTTAATGAGTGCTTAATACACTCAGTCCATTTTGTAGTTCTATTTTCATTTGATACGTTTAATGCAGTATAAAATTGATTGAAACAGTGTGTGTGTTTCATTATCTCTATTTACATTATTATAGAAAATGTAAATAAAATGGGATTTTTAGTTGGGTTAAAGACATTTAAGTCCCTACAAACATGGAAAAACCCATATAAGTCCCTACTAAAATTGGGACAGACGTACGAATCCTTGAAAACTCAGAAAAACTCATTTATCATCCCTGAGTTAAATTTTCATCCAAATTTAACGGAATATTCCTAGAATATTTCATCACATATAATTGTGTAGACATTGAAGTCCTTATAAACAGTCATAAAGACAAATTAGTCCCTGCAAAAGATAAAATTGCCCCTAAAAGAATTTTACATTAAATTGTGCATATATTATAATCCCTATAAATAATCATAAAGATAAATTAGTCTCCGCAAAAGATAAAATTTTCCTTGAAAGACTTTTACATGTAATTGAATAGACATTGCGGTCCTTATAAACAATCGTAAAGACAAATTGGTCCCTTTAAAAGATAAAAATACCCTTGAAGGATTTTTACATTTAACTGTGCATACATTACAATTTAAAAATTAAATACCCTCTAAAAGACTACAATTTCTACACAATTAAATGTAAAAATTCTTCAGGGGCATTTTTATCTTTTACATGTACCAATTTGTCTTTACGATTATTTATAAAGACTGTAATGTCTATCCAATTAAATGTAAAAATCTTTCAGGGGTAATTTTATCTTTTGCAAGGACTAATTTGTCTTTATGATTGTTTACAGGGACTGCAATGTGACACAATTTAATATAAAAGTCTTTCAGGGGTAATTTTGTCTTTTGCAGGGACTAATTTGTTTTTATGACTGTTTATAAGGACTTCAATGTCTACACAATTATATGTGATGGAATATTCTGAAAATATTCCGTTAAGTTTGGATGGAAATTTAACTCAGGGATGATAATTGGGTTTTTCTAAGTTTTCAGGGACTCGTACGTCTGTCCTAATTTTAATAGGGACTTATATGGGTTTTCTCATGTTTGTAGGGACTTAGATGTCTTTAACCCTTTTTAGTTTTAAGTCCATGTAAATTATATGATTTAGTGATCGATCCCTCATTTCTTCATATTTTAGTTTAAGTCTCCAAATTTAAAGGGTGTGTTCATTTTTAGTCACTTCCAGAGACTAAAAAGAAAATCAAATAATTTAGGGATATGTTCCGGGACTAAAAAGAAATATATTCCTTAAATATGAAACTTAAAACAAAAAAAAATATAAAAAAAATAAATGATCGATTACCGAATCATATAGTTTATAAAAACTTAAAAATAAAAAACTTTTTCTTATATCATATATCATTAGTTGACTTGCGTTACTTGTAGAACGTAATAACGTCCAAGATTTTCAAGCACATCAAATCACATAACTCATTTTATGCATGCAAAGGAAGATGACATAAATAAATGGCACGTTTTGTCCGATATTCTTTGCATGAGTGTCCAATGGTCGGTGACACGTGTCATGTTGTGGTTGGCTAGACGGTATTGCTGAAGTGAGCCTAGCCGTTACATCAGAGGCCCGCCACGTGGGCCGTGACGCAGGGTTTGGACGGCTCTCAAAAAATTTGGTGGTTTTGAAAAGTGTCAAATTAAGTATAATAATAATAAATGAGAAAGAACAATATCTTCATGTGAATTTTTTTTTTTTTTTTTTTGGTGAGGGGGTGTTACACACTGTTTCGTTTAACTCTAATTTTTTAATCTCAGATTTATATGCATCATTGAAAAATTATTCAAACACGTATTTATTTATTTTTTTAACAGAATCTAAAATCTGAACATATCTATTTTAAAATATTAATAAAGCAAATCATATTTCAACGACAAATGAGAGAAATAAAAGCAAAAAATATAAACACATACAAAACACAACACACACACAAGAATCCAAAAGAAAAAGGCATCTACCTGGTCACACCTAATCCATTACCCGCAATGCGTTCTCGTCCATTAAAACTCACGTCGTTCCTGTCAATCCCATCCCCCACTCGACGAAATTTAGTCGAACCATCTCCCAAAGGTTTTCAAGATAAAATTAGCACTCCAGAGCATCGTGGCGTTCCTTGCAATCTAAATTGCCCACGCGCAAGCAGGAAGAACTGATGTCATCATCTTCCCTACCTTGCTCAACACATATGTTCACGTTAATGATAAACTCACGTTTTTCAAAAAAAAAAAAAAAAGATATACTCACATTCACAATATGTATATTTCGATAAATTATTTTTACATTTTATATAAATGCATACATATTATTCATTGGAGTAATATATGTTTTATTTTAAAAAAAACATGTACTTCATTAGATGACTTATATTATTTTTAAAAAATTCAAACATATGTAGACTGGAATCAGAGCTGAAAAAAAAAAACAATATATAACATTTTCCTATTTAATTGTTTTGATTAACAGATAATGATGGATATCGAACATCTTAACCTCTAGTTCACACTAATAACAACGGATAAAGAAAACATTTATTATGATAGTATTCAACCATGTGGGTTCATCAGTGGAACATATGATACGTGTTCTACAATGAATTCAATTCAGCAAAAGGCTTTTTTAATTAAAAAGTTTATCTTGTTACTTAATTTTTTTTTCTTATAATTATATGTTTTAGAAAAATCAAACCATGTGGATAATGCATCTAAGATTGTTCTTAACATTATCTAAATAAAGATAATTAAAAAATGTTAGGAACAATTCTTTTTGCTGTCATTTCAACATATTTTGAATTTATTTTAGATAATATATATTTGTTTGATAAAATATTTTTCAAAGATAAATAAATTTAATGCAATTCTTTTATGTGTTTTTTTTTTATCAAATGTATATTTTTCTAATTAAGCATATGCTTATTACACAAGTCAAATAATTTTTAAAAACTGTATATAATAATATAATATATAAGACAAGTCATATAATCTTTTAAAACTGTATATAATAATATAATCTATAAGATTTTGTGTCAGTGCCCAAAATAACTATAGGGATTTTGTTCTTTCATTACTCTCCATTGTTGGGAATGTGCCTAACCTTCCCAT
This sequence comes from Acorus gramineus, assembly GCA_030737835.1. Classification (NCBI taxonomy): domain Eukaryota; kingdom Viridiplantae; phylum Streptophyta; class Magnoliopsida; order Acorales; family Acoraceae; genus Acorus; species Acorus gramineus. The sequence goes on from CM060857.1 coordinate 12,799,505, forward strand.
GGGAGTGAGTTGTGTATAACATGCCTTTAATGATTGATTGAACACATTTTATTTTATTTTATTATTGTATGAGGTATGCTTGGTGAAGAACCTCATGGAAAGGACAAGATAAATAAATCAATATATGGATGTATTTTAAGGTTTGAAAGGGAGAGGGTTGCAACCAATGGCAATCATATTAGGTCTCGAGATGATGAAATCAAAATGAGTTATATAGACAAAGCCCAAACCTTCTTTTATATTTCTTTGCTTTGCTTTCTTCCTTTGTCACTCCTTTTTATTTATTAAAAATAAATTTAAATTTATTTTTATTTAATTTTTATTCATTACTAATAAATTTTATTTCAAGTCAATATTTGATAAATTTTAGAATATGATTTTATTCATTTGATATTTGAACATCTAGATATGAATTAGGGTAAATTGTTCATTTGAAATGAAAATAGGGTAAAAATGATGAGATTTATGGAGTGATAAAAGAAAAATGACTTCCTACATGTTATAAAGAATCATTTTTTCTCCACAATAAAAAAAAAAAAATGAGAAGGCTTTTCGCGGTGTTCTTAGATATGAGGAGGGAAAAAAATACAAATAAAATTTTTAATTTATTTCTCAAATATAATAAATGATTGTGAACTAGATCAAGTTTTTAACAAAGTTCTCCATTTTCAATTTAATTCTGGTTGGATCAAATTGTTGGATGTTTCTTCACTTGTGGGAATCAAATTTTATTTTATTTTTCAAACAAACTAAAAGCTGTCTTTAGAAGTTGAACCAATATTTTTCACACCTATTTTGTTCATTATATCGCATTTCCAAGGTAGAAACACATGAAAAAACAGTTATCAACCTTCTTTTTTTTCATTTATTGATTTTCATAAATAATTTACATAATTTAATGGAGATCACAAACACTACTCAACCCTATAATCACACCTCTGATTTTCCCCAAGAAAATTAATATACTCATATTAACTTTAGAAAAGGACCCCACTTTTTTTTTAAATCTATACATAAAATTTAAAAAACTTTGAATAAAAACTTTATTTGATATGATGTCTTTCCAATTATCACTTTACATTTTATACAAATCTTGTAAAAAATATTGAATTGAAGAAAAAAATAGCCTTTAAAATTTTTGATAAAAGTTTGAATTTCGTTTGGAAACACGTATGAAAAGTAAGATTTTGAATAAAACAGTTTAGATAGACTTGATTCCTGTAAAGCAGATTTTTTCACTTTTTAAAAATCAATTTTTTTGCACTCAAAGCAGAAATTAACTTTTTAATTAAGTCAGTTTTTTTAGAATGCGTTTGACAACAATTTTCACCTTTCTATTTAATTAAAAGCAAAATCGTTTTAATTAAACGCGACTAAATGGGGCCTAATAATCTTATTTTGATGTGAGGATAGGTAAATCCATAAATAGATTTTTGAATGATTTTTATTCGGATTTAAATCTGGCTATCCATTTATAATACATGGGAGAAGCTCTCATGCAGTAGAACAAAACAACAAACATGGGCAGGAATGTCATTTCAGAATCATAGAAATATAGCCGTTGTTCACTGTGCATGGGACCCCATCTTTTTTTCACCACCACAAATGGTGGTTTCAAAGCTGTCACTTTCCACAACGGTCATCTCTCTCTCTCTCTCTCTCTCTCTCTTTGTATTTTTGTGTGGCTGAGACAATGCCATTGCTTTTTCACTCACTCATGAATCATAATCAAAGAAAAGAAAGCTTAAAATTGTTTTGAAAGACTATAACAAAAAGATTGTCCTGTGAAAGTCTCGTATAAAACAATAACTATACATCACTTTTAACTGTCGAGGAATGCATGCGAGACAAAACCATTGACCGAAGATAAAAAAGATTGATGAGTTTATGAATGCATTTTTGACCCACTTCACATTTGCAAAAAAAAAAAATAAAAAATAACAGTTCTGTCAAACTATTGTGAGATGGTCCTCCCTGCTTCTCTGTACACTCTGCAACATGTACCAAATGAGCAATAAAAAAACAAAAAACCTACTGTACAATTTAAGTAAATTATTCACGAACACCTAAGAAAGTTTATAATAATTATAATAGCTTTTAAAAACATGTTTAAAAACTAAAATTCTATTTAAAGAGATTTTAATTTATAAAAAATACAAAATTTAAAAATTAACTTGTTTATATAAAAACTGAAAGTAACTTTTTCATTAAGTTCATTTTTTGAAACGCGTTTGATAACACGTTTGAATTTTTTTTAGTTTAATTAAAAATTAAAATCACCCTCAAACCATGTTATCAAATGCACTCTAAACCTTTTTAAAATAAAACTTGTTTAATTATAAACAAGTTTATGATAACAAACCCCAAATACTGATGAACATCCCTCTCTAACCATTCTAGAACCATCTCTTTTATCTTCAACAATAAATGAAATGAAACACAGTACCCAACTTGTATTTATCTTACTTTAAACGTGTAGATAGATTAATTAAACATAAGCTGTTCCTCATGTCTATCTCTTTCTCTTTATAAAGCCCCACCATTCCTCACTGTGAGCCAAATCAATACACAGCTTTTCCTTTGTGGGTTATCTTCCCTAGACTGTCCTTGAGTCTTGAGAGAGATAGAGAGAGAGGGAGAAATGGAGGGAAAAGAAGAGGATGTGAGGTTGGGAGCAAACAAGTTCTCAGAGAGGCAACCCATAGGGACAGCAGCACAGACTGATGACAAGGATTACAAGGAGCCACCAGCAGCTCCACTGTTTGAGCCAGGAGAGCTCAAGTCATGGTCCTTCTGGAGGGCTGGGATTGCAGAGTTCATGGCCACCTTCCTCTTCCTCTACATCACCATCCTCACTGTCATGGGTGTCAAGAGGTCCAGCTCCATGTGTGCCTCTGTGGGCATCCAAGGCATTGCCTGGGCTTTTGGTGGCATGATCTTTGCACTTGTCTACTGCACTGCTGGAATCTCTGGTGAGTCATCTTTCCTTTTGTTCTTCCTTCTTTGTTCAATAGAAACGCTTTGATTTTTATAGATCTTAATGGGTTGATTGTTATGTAGTTGCCCAACAGAAAAACTTTTGGAAATGTTTATGAATTTTTCTTGAAAAAGCTTCAATTTCTGTCATGGGTCAATGGTTTTGGTTTGGTTGATAGTAGTTTCTTTTAATGACAAGCTAAAATTTTTTTGTGGATCTTTGAAGGGTTGATTGTTATGTAGTTACCCAATAGGAAAACTTTTGAAAGTTCATGAATTTCTTTTGAGAAATTTCAGTTTCTGTCATGGTTCAGTGGTTTGTGTTGGTTGGTAGTCACTTCTTTAGTGAAAAGCTAAATTTTTTGTAGTACTTTTAAAGGGTTGATTGTTAAATAGAAAAACTTTTGGAAGGGTTTATGAATTTTTCTTGAAAAAACTTCAATTCCTGTCATGGGTTTGGTTGATAGTAGTATTTTTTTAATGACAAGCTAAAATTTTTTGTGGATCTTTTAAGGGTTGATTGTTATGTAGTTACCCAATAGGAAAAATTTTGAAAGTTCATGAATTCTTTTCCAGAAATTTCAGTTTCCGGCTTTCTGTCATGTTTCAGCCGTTTGTGTTTGTTGGTAGCCACTTCTTCAGTGAAAAGCTAAATTTTTTGTAGATCTTTTAAAGGGTTGATTGTTAAATAGAAAAACTTTTGGAAGTTCATGAAGTTCTCTTGAGAAACTTTTAGTTTCTATCATGGTTGAGTGGTTTTTGTGTGTTGGTTGGTTTTATTCACTTCTTTAAATGAAAACAGGAGGACACATCAACCCTGCAGTGACCTTTGGGCTGCTGTTGGCAAGGAAGCTCTCACTGACAAGGGCAATCTTTTACATGATCATGCAATGCTTGGGTGCCATATGTGGTGCTGGTGTTGTGAAGGGCTTCCAGACGGGACCCTATGAGAGGAACCTTGGTGGAGTCAACTTTGTTGCTCCTGGTTACACCAAGGGTGATGGTTTGGGTGCTGAGATCGTGGGCACCTTTGTCCTTGTCTACACTGTCTTCTCTGCCACTGATGCCAAGAGGAATGCCAGAGACTCTCATGTCCCAGTAAGTAAAACTCAATTTTCTCATGTGTAGTAGATGAGTTTTATGTTTCTAGGCTGTGGTGCCTACAGTCGGTTTTGGTTTATGGAGCTTGTTTTGTTCAAAAAATTCTGTTTTATGTGATTTAATTGAATTTCAAGTGTGGGAAACTAATTTTAAGATTGGGTTCTCTACTGGGGTTTCACTGTTTCCCTTCAGTGAACATGTGAACACATTATTGGACCTATTTATAACACTGTCAGGGATATTTTTTCTTGTTTTCCCTGATTAAGCAGCAATTCATTATTTTCGGTGCTCTTCATTGGATTCCCTTACCTTGCTGACCTTTCCCTCCATGAGTCCTTGAATTTGACTAGGATAGGAAAAAAAAAGGTGCTTTGAAGATTCTTTTAAATCAATGTTTGTATTTTTGTTGCTTTGTGAATCAACAGATCCTTGCACCCCTCCCTATTGGGTTTGCTGTCTTCCTGGTTCATCTGGCAACCATCCCCATCACTGGCACTGGCATCAATCCTGCCAGGAGCCTTGGAGCTGCCATCATCTTCAACAAACACAGAGGCTGGGAAGACCATGTGAGTACACAAAAGAAATAGCTATTCCAAATTTATTCTCTGTTCACACAAGAAGAATTACTAATGATCTCTTCTTCTTCTACACAGTGGATCTTCTGGGTGGGTCCATTCATTGGAGCTGCACTTGCTGCAGTCTATCATCAGATAGTCATCAGGGCCATCCCATTCAAGGCCAGGTCATGAGAGGTTTAACAACCTTGTTGTGGTTGTTGATGTGGTCTTCATCATTATCCACTCCCTTGGGACTTGTTTTTTAAGATTCTCAAAAGTGTCTTAAGTGCTGGTTCTTTTGCTCTTTTTTTTTTTATTTCTTTTGAGTCCTTCAAATGTACTACTCCAGTGTTATGGTGCTTCTTCTGTGTGTAAATTAAGTTATTATGCTGTCTCAAGCCTTGTTGCAGCTTGGAAAGATCATCCATTTTCAAATCTATTGCAGCTTGTTTATTAATCTCTCTCTGACACAACATATCCAGTAAGTACAGGATTTTGAATGTGCTTTGCAGATACTTATAATGGAATTATATTGTGAATAGAATAAATGCAGAATCATCAGAAATATATGAGGGTGGTATCATTACTGTGGACAATAAAAAATCACATGCACATGGTGGGGGGTGGGGAAAAGCAAAACTGATTTTGAGTGGAAATGTGGAATGTATGGACTCAGGGAGGACAGCACATAAGAGGTAGATGGTTGTTTATTCATTCATATAAGAGATGATGATGATAATGATGATATTGATATCATTATTTTTTCTTGGTTGAATGTGAGGTGTCCTTCTATGGTGGGTGGGACCAAACATACCAAACCGCTTCACATGGTCTGTTGGAAGTACTCTTTTGGTCTGGAAAGAAGTCATAAGGGTGGTTCTGGATGCTGTCTTTTTTTTTCCCCTCTACTTTTTCATGTTTTTCAATTGTTTAGAGTATTACAGTGACATAGTTCATGTACAACAATTATTCTATTACATTTATTATTTTATAAAATATAAATATTTCTACGGTAGAAATACAAAAGCTTTGAAACATTAAAGATAATTAGGATTAATATTATGATGTATGTGATACATCATTTGAACTAACAAATACTAAACATACAATTTGATTAATAGAAGTTTGTTTAACAGATAGATAGGTGCAAGAGGTATCTAATTGCTGAACCTTTGTGACCATGGTTGAGATCATATGGTTGGTGGCGTGGAGGGACCACTCAGACACCCCAGAAAACAGGTTCCAGGTTGTAGCTCACATGGTTTCATAAAGCAAAGCTTCCAAACACTTGGAAATACTTCTTTCACTCACATGAAGGGACTGACAACTAATTCAGTGATGTTTGATTCTACATTTTTCTTTCTGAGACTCCTCTCCAGAGGCCACATTTTAATCTTGTCTTCTTCTTTAGTGTGGTGTCCTGGTCCTCCAGAATAGACAAATGAATGGAATAGAAATGGAGAAGTAAAACAGAATCCAAGTGGGGCATCAATAATGGCCAAGTTGTGCTTTGCTTGTGTATTAGGTGGGAAGAGGCTTCTGAAAGCTACCAGATTTTGATAAGATTCGATTTTGATTTTCACACAATGTAGTGGTTATTAAATTGAAATGAGAGAGTTTGTGATGATGATGGTTTTGTATTTAATAAAGCATCTGTTTAAGGCCTTGTCATGGGGCAAGTAGAGTCCAAGGTTGAAGTTATTAATTAGGAAATTAAGTTATAGTTTAGTTACCAATTTTTCAGTGCTAAAATATGAGTTTTATACTTTAATTTTGGTAAATCAATGAAATATAATCAGAAAGGGCTTCGTTTAGTAAAAAAACACTTCAATAAATTTTCAAAATCACAGAAAATCAATGCAGTTATGTAAATAAATGAATTCTCACAAATATTATATGACCAAGCATAAATTTTTGTTATGTTTTTTTTAGTACAAGAATTCATTTATGTTAATGGATAATTTTGTTAGGAAAGTGTTAGGAACAGTTGGCGTGACAGTCCCTCTAATAGTTCACATATGTTTTAATTTTTTAAAAATAGTCTACTGAGATATATGTTTTCATAAAAAAACATATATATCTTCATGATGTATTGTATGAATAGATTGGATTAAAAAACATAAAAAACTGCTACAAAAATATATACCTCATCAAGGGATATACCTTGTTAGATGGCTGTAAAAGTATACGAACCGCACCACGCTGGATTGAGGCTTGTTAGGCAAAAAGAAAAAGGAGAGCAGTTCCATGGGTCACTGAACCTTTCTTTTGGTTTACTTCCATTTCTAAAAAAATGGAAAACGTTACATACAACATCGTTTACAACCTTGCCTTCAGTCCGTATGAATTTTTATTTTTAAAAAAGTATTTGATAAGGTATGTGTTTTTATAAAAGTATAAATGTATACTCCAACGAACTGTATGAACCTATCTACATAAATGTGAAAAAATTCTAAGTTCTAACTATAGGTGAAACACTGAGTTATATGGGAGTGCTTCGATGTGGTGCAGGGCGGACGCGGAGATGGCGCGATGGATCTGATTTGGGATATGCTGGGAGAGGGATAGAGAATGAATAAAAAAAAAAAAAAGTGAAAAGAGATCGGTGGGTTATAGGTGTTTTCTGGGCCTATATATGCACCCCATTTTACAAGAAATTCATCCCATTAAAAAAAATAAAAATGATTTTCATACATTATTACAGTAAGAGGAAACTCACCCTGAGATTGGCACCCCCTCTGACGATGGCGGTGAATTATGGTCGCTCAAAGATTCGGCGAGCTAGAGTAAGAGAGTTGTGTTCGACTGAGGGATTGGTGTGTATATCAACCAAGGTCGACAACTATTCAAGCGATGGTCTTGAAATATGATCACCCAAGTACCCGGCGAGTTAAAGTCAAAAAGAATAATTTCACATCGTTACAAACTTCGTATCAAATATGACAAATTTCACATTTATACACATAGAATAGACAATCATGACAGCATTTATAACACATTAAAATACGACGTTAACATTCCATAACCAACCATCCATGTGACTACATTACAAAATACATGTTCAAATTTCAAAAGTCTTACATGAAGAGGAATGAGAGTATCATAAAATAATAATGTTAAAAAAATGTCGATATGAAAGCAGGGAGGGGGTGGAGACGAAGCACGCATTTTCTTGTGGCCAAGTAATTGATTTTATGTGTTTTTATTTTTCAAAAAAAGGAGTAATTGTTTTTATTGGATATGTTATTTATTTTTATACTGAAAAAAATTGATATAATCACATGAATGGTTGTAGAATTTGAACATGTATTTTATTATGTAGTCACATGAATGATTGGTTATGGAATACGAATATCGTATTTTGATGTGTTATAAATACTGCTATGGTTATTTATTCTATGTGTTTAAATGTAAAATTTATCATATTTGGTCTGAAATTTATAACAATGTGAATTTAATTATTCTCTTTGACTTTAATTCGTCGGACCTTTGGACGACCATACTTCAACATTGTCGCTGGAGTGGTTGCCGATCTAGATTGGTACACATGTTAAAACCTCAGTAGAACAGATAGAAGGCATCCCTCTGACTCTAGTTCGCCGAACATTTGAGTGACTATAATTCTATACCATTGCTAGAGGGAATGCCGACCTTGAAGTGGGTTTTCTCTTACTACAACGATGCATAAAAACTGTTTTTATTTTTTTTAACGGGTGGGTTTCTTGTAAAATGGGTGCATATATCAGCCCCCTTTTATGTTTGGTCTTTTGATTATATAGATTAGTGGGTTTAAGAATGATAAATATCCGAGGTGAATTTAATTAGACGGTGGGATGAGAAAAATACCTTGTGGGGATAGACGGTGCCCTCAACAATATGCATATAAAACATGGGCCTAAAGACATTGGGCCTTAAGGTGCCGTTTGGATGGAGAATAGAGAGGGGAATAGGTTGGATAAAGGGGAATAGGGGTAAAAAAGTTGTTTGGGTGGTTGGTATGAAGGGATATAGCAATGCAAAATTAGGTGAGAATAAGCTGGTATTTATATTCTAAGCCCCCCCATGGAATAGTGTTATTCCTCCATTGGTATAAGGGGATCCACTTATCAAATCACATATCATCACATCAAATCATCTGTCATTACCTCTTATACATCAATGAGGCACATATGCCAAATCAATTTTTTATACCTTATTTACATTTTATTCTTCATCAAGCAAACACTCCAACATTTCTTATTACATTTCTCAACAAGAATAACTGAAAATGCTATGGCTACAACTCGGGCTGATTGGGTTCGGGTTGCCCCTAACCTGAACCCAACCCGAATTTCAAACTACTCAACCCTAACCCGACTCAACCCGATTTCCAACCCGGATTGGACTAATTTGAGCCCAACCCGTAATTAAATAAATCAACCCGACTCAACCCGATTTTTAAACTTGATGTGCAAATTAAATAAACCAACCCGACCCAACCCGTAAGATTAGTTAAGTTTACCTAAAATTTGAACGGCCCAGATTAGGAGCTATAGAATGAACGACAATGATTTTTTTTAACTATTAGTTTACGGATTCAGGTTGGGTAGGGTTGTGAGTGAAGCTAATCTGAACTCAATCCAATTTGTGAGTCAATCTGAATTGGTGAACCCGAACCCGATTTGATCAACCAGACCCAAGTTATAACCCTAGAAAATACAACATAATAAAAAAATCATTTATTTCATCGATAAAGTCAACAATTCTAAAATAAGTATAAATTCCATAATAACTTATGTCTATGTCCAAACAGATAAGGATTGCCGCTCTAAGAATAAGCAAACACCCGACCCATCAAAACCCCAGTTCAATCCAACGGTCATAATCGCCAAAAGGGGCGGAGGAAAAAGGTTGTAATATAACAAGATCATCCATTTCAAACGGTCGCGTTGAAACTTAAAAGACTTCTCCTGGTGGTTGTGAACATACTCATCAGAAGATGAAACCAATCCTTCCAAAATCAGAATTTTTAGGGTTTATCGAAGACCCTTTGTTGGATTAAACGGTCAGAGAGATGTTTGGTTTGTTTAGGAAGAAGGAACCGTCGGGGTTCTCGTATTCATCAACAGCGGAGGATGTCACGCATGGAATTGATGGGACCGGACTAACCGCCATTGTCACTGGTGAATTCTTGCTTGCTTTTGGATTTTCAGTGCGTATTCTTTGATGGGTTTCTTTCAGTTTTTCGTTTTCTATGATGTTTTTTTTTTTTTCACTGTGAAGATTATGATATGATGAATTTGATGGGAAATTATATTTGGAGTTAGACATGGAGGCTTCTTTGGGTTTTGTATTTGTGAACTTTGATAGAGTTTCGTTTTGGGTCCTATTATGTGAATTTTGGATGAATGGGCTGTTGGTGTAAGTTTATTGTTCATTTATGTTGGTTTGTGTGGTTGTTATGTTTCATTATTTTTTGTAATTTTTAAATTTAGTGTATAGTTGGATAGTTTGATACTTGATAAATAAATGGCTAGAAAGATAGATAGACTGATAGATGAATTTATTTTTTTTTAAAAAAAATGAATTGTTGTTTCTAATTTAAAAAAGCTTTCTCATTTTTCTCTATTTATGTTAGGAAGCTATGATATGATTACTTACTGCTGATTCCAGGTGGAATCAATTGAGATTTGTGGGTTTCTTTTTGTTGGATTTGTTGTTGATTTGATTGTCTCAGATAGGCGGACAGCGTTGTGTACATGATCCATTTAACATTTACTAGTTGCTGTCTCTGTTATTGTTTTTGTTATGATGGAGAACTGTAATTTATTTCATGTTCATTGAACATGGATTTGAAAGTTTCTATAGCTCATATTATGTTCCTGTAAAGCCTCATCCATGTAGTAGGTAAACTGATGGGTTTTAATTTTTTACATCGTGAATTTATTTTTTTGTACTTCTGCTTCATATTGTAGTTCTGATTTTAAAGACAGGACAGCTTTATGCGTATTGTTGCAGTTCTTGTGGTTGTTTTTGTAGAATCACCAATATGTGGTGCTGATTGGTCATACGAAGGTCGACATGGGTCTCGTTTTTATCCTTCTCTTGCAACTCCCATGTTTAGACATCAAATGGTCTCATGTTTATCCTTTCATCTTGACTTTGTTATATACTGTAGGTGCATCAGCTGGAATTGGTGCAGAGACTGCCCGAGTTCTTGCACTGCGAGGTGTCCACGTAATATTGGGAGTCAGGAATACATCCACTGGTGAAAAAGTTAAAGAAACGATTATTAAAGAAGCCTCTTCTTCTAAGATTGATGTCATGGAATTGGATCTTGGGTCAAAGGCATCAATTAGGAAATTTGCATCGGAATTCAATTCATTGGGTCTTCCACTAAACATCCTAATGTGGGTAAATAAAAAATATGGGAAGTTGCCTTTTTTATGCAGTGTTAATAATGTTCTCTGCTGTAATCTGATGAGAAAACTATAATTCTTAACTTGTCTCTTCTTTTTGTCAAAGTAACAATGCAGGAATTATGGGGACTCCCTTCACGCTGTCCCAAGATGGCATAGAGTTGCAGTTTGCCACAAACCACATTGGTATGCGTGACATGATATACATCAATGATTCCATCAGTTGCTAATTAATTAATGAAAATGCAAGTACTCTCACAGCCTCATACAATGTAAATTAAAAATTTCAGGATGGACTTTTGTCATGATTTACTTTGAAATTTTCATTTGCTTTTATTTTGTACTGTCTCATTTTCCTTATTCTGTAGCTTTTATGTTTCTTTATTTTTTCTCCAGGACATTTTCTTTTAACAAATCTTTTGTTAGAGAACATGAAAAATGCCGCTCATAAAAGTAATATAGAAGGGAGGATTGTCAATGTTTCTTCTGATGCACATGCATGGAGCTACCGCGGAGGAATTCGTTTTGACAAAATCAATGATAAGTCAGGGTATGTTATGATGAAAAAGTAGAGAGTTACAATGTTTGTAGTGTCAACAGATATCGATATTGCTAATTTTAGGTACATTTAAATATCTATATGAGCTGAAGTTATATGATTCTTTGCTGAATCCTTGACAAACTTGGAGCCCTTAAATGCCGAAGTATTGATTGACTTCTATTTCAATCTTATTGGCAGGTATAACAGTATCATTGCATATGGGCAATCAAAACTTGCAAATATATTACATGCCAACGAGTTATCGAGGCGTCTAATGGTATTGTATATTATTAAATCAATCAACTACGGTTTAGTGTCTTTTTTAGAACTCTGTTGAAGGAGATCACAACAATATATTTGAACTATGCTCAAACATTTTTTTTTTTTGATACCGGAGGAACTCCCTGTGGCTGATCGTACAATCAAGCTAGGAAAGCTACCTTCGCCTGTTTGTTCCTGGTCCCATAGAAAATTCTTTTGAATTTTATGTGTTTCTTCTGAAGGAAGCATAAAAATGGTGGATAAGTAGCTATGTCTATCCTTTATGAAGTCATAACTCATAAGTTACTGTAACAGAAACTATCAGCATATACTTTGTCTGAGAAATTAGAAAAAAAACTATTCTAACTGATTAAAGTGGAGAAATAAAATTGATGCATTGTTTCATAAATTGAAGGTGCTTATTTTGAAAAATTACTCAAATTTTTCTGTTTCTTCTATTGGCAGTATTTACTTCTATTATGGATGTCGCCTTCAGTTTATGAATCAATGCATCTTGAACCGCTTCCTGTACCTTATTTTCTCATTTACCAGTTCTATTCAAGAGTCGTTATTTCATTCATAATGTGTATCTTTACATTTTTTTTTTTGCTGATATATGAACAAAAAGTTTATTTTTACATATTAAAATAGTTGTTGAATTGAGACATGGCAAGCATAGTTCAAAGTGCGGCCGCATGTACCGGTACGTGCGGCCGCACATGCTGATGTGCCCCCCTCGACGCACATCAGCACCTTGGTGTGGTCCAAGTGCAGTCATGTGCGGCCAGGCGTTCGAACCAGTTCGAACAGGAATCAAATGGCCCTTCAGGCATTCAAATTCAGTTCGAACGGGATTCAAACGGTTCGAATCTAGTTTGAACGGGATTCAAACGGTTTGAACCCAGTTTGGAAGGGCCTTTGCGCATTCGAACCCGGTTCGAATTGGATTCAAACGGCCCTTAGGCGTTCGAACGGGGTTCAAACGCCCATAAACTAATTTTTTTTTTAAATAAAATATACAATGTGCTATCACATGTACCATACATGCGGCTGCGTGTACAGTATGACGACCCCACTGCACATGGGGTCCACACATGTTTTTAAACTATGATGGCAAGCTCATTAAATATGAAAATATTGTTTTCCCAACATGATCATAATATTCTATGCGATGGTTTGAAACATATTGTATAAGCGTAGCTCTTAAGAACAACAAATTATTTAGGGACTGCAATCGATAAAGGGGCAATACAGTACTAGGAGCTTTATGAAACATAAATTGAGTCTTGCATGTGAGAATAACTGATGTCAAATTTGCAAGTGATGACAATTTCTTCTTATTTCCCCTTTTGGTTCTCGGTTAATATTTTAATGTCCAGGTTTAGATGTTTTGGCCTACAATATTTGCACACAAACGATGGTTGGTGGTCCATATAACTCTGCTTTTTGCCTTATTTTAGATAATGCTATCTGGAGCTTCTTAAATCAAAGTAACATGGATTTTGAAATGCCTGCATGCATTTTAACATCAGTGCAATTCCTCCATAATCTCAAATAATTTCAAAACCTGCAGTGCAAATTAATATCTACTGTGACTAATTTTCTCAGTTTCTTTGATGAAACATATGAAATTTAATATTTCACAAATATGTCACTTTCATTTTGCAACAATTGCACTGTCTGACTTTGCTGAATGTCAGCATTTTTATTGGTCTTTGGTCTCTGATTAGTGTGCAAATGACTCCAGATATGTTCTCTAGATAAGTTACCTCCATACTCATGCAGTGTATTGCATTTGAATGTCTTGATTGATTAATGATCTCTAACTTTGCTCATGCATTTTGTTATGCTAGTTTTGTGATTCTATCATCTGAATTCATATTCCAATTACATGAACAGGAAGAAGAGGTGGCAATAACAGCTAATTCAGTCCATCCAGGCGTCATTGTTACCAATATTCTGAGGCATCAGAGTTTCCTAAATGGTAAGAAATCAGGCAGCCCTTGTTTTATAAAAATAACTTAAGGGATTGAAAGGATTATTTTAGTGATTAAAAATAAATACGACTGCAGTATATAAACATCCAGACATGAGTTGGAACTTGGAAGTCCATATGAAACTCTTTAGTCGGAACTAATGAAAAATCTTATTTTCCATTTTCAATTCCCCCCCCCCTTCCCCCCGCCAATGCTGTGCTTCCAGTAATAGCGTGCTGATGAACAATATCTCTAGTGTTTACTCAACATCAGCAGTATCAATATAGTGTGTGTTACTTGGGTATGTTTACGGCAATCACATGTTTCTTTGAAAGGAACAATGTGTGTCACATATAGGAGCCATCTAATAACTTGGATAAAATTAGAATGCGATCTCCTTACGTTTATTGAGTTTTATGCACGTATCAACCTGTCAAAATATTATTTTGTCCAGCCATAGGAATTTTTATCATCAGACTTCTTAATAATTATTCAGTTTCCTCATGGATTTTATTTGGTCGAGATTTGAGAACATTTAGCTGATGAATGGCTGCACTCTTTTTCTGATGTAACAATATTGTGGTCTTGTTATGTACAATGACAGAGAAATTCAACAAAAAAGAGGTAATATTAATCAGCTAAAGTGGATTTAATTTGAACTTTGCAATTGATGAAATGCAACATCTGGTCTCTGGATAAACTTTACACCAATCCACAGATATGTCTTTTTCCTGTTGCAAATTGATAAACTTCACTGATCAATTTAGATTTTATGGCACAAGTCTTGGCAAATATTTTTCTCTAAATTCACATTAACATGTCATTCTGGCATTTGGCAGCCATTGTGGCTAATCTGGGGAAATTCATATTGAAGAATGTTCAACAGGTGAGTCTGAACTGCACAAGGAATCCAACTGCATTTCAGCATTTCACATTGACAATATATCACCATTCATTAGTAGAAATTCAAACTGCTGAGCATGACATGTATAGAAATATTCAAGACTATAGATCTGGTAGCTACATGATATTATTCTGTAAAGGGTGTTGATACGCTCAGTCATTTCCAACAATCCTAACCTAGTATATAACCAGATTGGGCTAGTATATGCCAAATTAGGAAAAATGTATGCATTCAATTCATTTGAGATCTAATTCATTTTTGGCAAAAGTATGTCTATACCTTAAAAAAAATGCGAAACATTTTCCTCTGATGAAACAGAATATACGCCAGCACAGGTCAGTCATCCCATCATTCTCATTTATGGTGATTAAATTGAGTTCATATTTCCACAGGGCGCAGCGACGACATGCTACGTTGCATTGCATCCACAAGTTAGAGGAGTGAGTGGGAAGTTTTTCATCAATAGCAATGAAGCAACACCAAGCTCCCAGGCCAGAGATGTGAACCTGGCCAAGAAATTGTGGGATTTTAGCTTGAGTTTGGTTCATGATTCGTGAACTGATGTCCTATTACAAACTTCACCATTCTATTTTTTCAAAGAATCATGCAGGCATTTGGACTCTCATTTGAGTGGTTGCTGGTGTAAAGGAAAATGTCAGTCACTTTTGCAGCCCAAACATGTTTTGAATTTTTTTTCAAGTATATGTGCTTGTCTAATGAGTTCATATTCATCACAAAAAAAAACCACATACTCAAATGGATAGAATGTTTACCTTTTTACATTTTTTTCCTAATAGAATTTATAAATAGGTGCCAACCAGGTTCCATCCCCCTGTAATTCCACAGGTCACTTAATCTGCAAGATTTAATGAGGTTACTCACATCCAATGATTTTAGAGAGTACAGAATGCATTTTGGGTTCAAAAAGTGGCATGTGCCGTGTGCTTAATTCTACCTCTTAATCCTATAAATTTTCACTGAAATATTTTACATACAATAAATTAGACAGAACAACACAGCAGAAAAGACTTAAGCCTAAGCTCACATATATCATCAATTAAAAAAAAAATGAAACCGCCAGTCAAGCTCAAAGACAGGTCTGCACCGAGCTCAAAACTATGCCTAAATCCTGCTGCTCCATATTTAGATTCTTTTGTATATCGTGATCTAAAATATACAATTTATCCTCAGTATTTCTGACGCAAAGAACTGCCATTTTCAAGAACGGAACCACTCTTCCTATCTGCAATGTGAAACAATCACAAGGTCAATGGATAGCAGCAGTATATAAGTTTTTTTACAACATGATAAACACAGCTCACACAAAAAAAAAAAATTCATTATAGATCAACATCTTCCTATAGCTTTTGGTGGAAAAGATATGTTGGTTATATCTGCAAAAATGCTTACCGATATGACTATACAGTGGTTAGGAATGCCTCTTGGTCACACCAGCAATCAAAACTTATTCCAAAGCTTTCAACTTATCTTACAAACGGGGTTATTAAATTTGATGTATCAAGCTCGCCATTGTCAACAAAACAGCCCAATGAGATCAAACAGCCTGCTCTGATTACCAGCACATGTAGATTGTGACGTTAAACACCACTGTTTTGTCTGAGCATGGGAGATCTGGGGATATGTTTCACTATTGGGTTGAGCTTGATATTGTCTCTCAAGAGATGCTGAGAGACATGATCAGCTAACACTGGCTTCCCATCGTATAGGTCGCTGGAATCCCCATGCACTGCTCTTCCACCAAATGATTTTCCTAGAATGTCACTCTCAGAAGGGACCATATCATGAAACATGGGAGAAACTGACTGAGTACCTCTGGAGAGGTCAGGCTTCGGATCATGATAGGTTGTTCCATTCAAATAGAGATTGTTTGGTGACCTTGGCACGCATCTAAAGCCTTCATGCAGGTAAGCAGACTGCTTTGAATGATGGAAAGGAATGGCTCCATTGCCACCAGTGGGAGGTGTAGATGACCCCGAGGTGGTTCTTGGGCTGGATATGGGTGAAGGGGACATTCTTCCACTCATATATTGTGGTGATCTTGAATTTAGCAGAAGGCTTCCTATGGGAGACACTGGACATGTCCTTGGCATATGGTGATCGCTGCAGATCAAAACAAATTCATTAGAGATAGATATTTTACTTGATTATGTGCCTTCCTCTTACTTGCGCAGAAAAACAATTAAGGATATCCAAATTTACTTCAAGCAGTCAAAGCTTTTAATTGAACCAGATGACTTGCAAGATTTAACCCCCTTTGACTTAGCCAATAGAACTGGAGAACCAGAGACAATAATTTAATGATGAGCTAGTTATTTGTCCTACAACTAAGAAAAAATCGACATTTGAGTCCAGTGAACAATCTGATGGAAAGGAATGACAATTTTTAACAGTTAATCTAAGCATCCAGCATGAGTGGCAAATGAAACTAGGGCATCATGGATACCTAGGGGAAGCACGAGAGACTTGTAGTCCATCATATATGTTAGTCTTATTTCTCGGGGATTATGAATTGATGATATCTCCATGTTATCTTCACTTCGAGGTGTTAGAAGTTAACTATTGTTGTCATTTGACGGAAAAATAGAGAAAGCAAACATAAATAATTAAATCTAAAGAGAGACCGAGGCAGACATGGATCATAGTTAACTATTTGGAGGATGGCAAACTTTCGGTTCAGAAAATGGTCATGTTGAATTCATTTTGATGAATTGAAAGTTTGAAATAAAAAATCGGTCAAAAAATTGAGTTCGGTTGAAGAGCCATATGAATATATGTACCTACACAATTCAACTACTTATTAAATGCTCTACCACTAAAGAATTGGAGTTCTTAAATATAGAAATGTTATCTTTTAGCAGTCGTAATCTTTTATCACATAATCAAGTGTCAGAACAATAAAAAGTTACACAGCTGATAGAAGTTTCAACACAATCACAATTAGCATAAACTTTCATTAATCATGAAACAAAGCATATTTCTATCATAACTATTTATTTGCAATTCAGAAAATATTCGGGTTTAAAATGTGTATAAATCTTTGTCGTATGTTTTCAGTTCTAATGCAAATTTTTTTAAAAAATTTATATACGAATGCTTTGGATTTACTTTGGTAAAAAAAAAAAAGAGAACTAACTATAACCTGGACATAGGATAGGACTTTGCTCCTTTAAGCTGACAAAGCACCGACCCTTCCATATCCAATGAGGAGAGATTTCTAGCATGCCCAACTCCCTGTGTAACATGATCACAACAATGAAGAGCTACAAATAATTTTAACAAAAAAAAATTCATAATTTTCATGAAACTTAGTAACAACAGTAATCAGAATCAATAAGACAACTCAATTGTCATCATCCACCAATTCTCATCAATTTCTAAGGCCATCGTTTCCGGATGGTATAGCAGCAACTACAAATAAATTGCAGATATTATAATATGAACATCTTCAACTTTATTAGAAAAAGAATGCTACAGAAAGACATTGGAAGTTTTCAACTAAAACATGCCCCTGGATGTGGACACCGAATTATTTAAACAATAATCCTTCTCGATTATTGATGTTTGATCATCTATTGTAGATTAGACATTGGAAGTTTTCAACTAAAGCATGCCCCAGGATATGGACACAGAATATTATTTAAACAATAATCCTTTTCGAGTATTGATGTTCGACCATCTATTGTAGGTGTTTAAGTTGATTAGAACCACTGTTCAACATATCAATCGATATGTTGAACTTGACCACCCCCTCCCCCACAGAGAAAATCAGCAAACTGTTTTTCTTCCTCTCCTTTACAATGCCATGCTGACACCTCCAACGGTCTGAATTCCAGCTGACCCCCAAATATTTAAATACCCGCTGTTGGGGTTGGAAAAATGTCAAATCCACCTCCCCCAGTTTGTATAATTTGATTTTACTCCCCCTTTTCATAAAATCACTATATAAAGCTCCCAAACCCAGAGTCATAAAGTCCATGCTCGGCAAATATTCCGACAAAGTTTCTATTTGGTATGGTACATGTACATTCATAAATCATAAGTGATAAATAATGTAAAAGTATGAAGATAATTAAGCTATTTTCTAGATGAATTCTGTAATTCATACAAGAAATAATGCAAAAACTTCTACGTTAAGTGTGAAGGTTGTGATGACAATTAGGATTAGCTTTTTAAATTATGAAGAATGTGATAAATCATACTCACATGTTGAAGGTGCCACACATACTTTTCAATGAACAAAAGTATTCAGTTGAGTAGTTGACAAGTATGGGAGGTATCCAATCGCTAAACTTTTACGAAAATTTGGAAAAGTTCAGAGTACTTTATGACTATGCACTTATCCACATTTCAATACACAACATGTAGGATGCAGATAAAGAAATTAGAGATATGCCTATGGGTTCCAACTCTGACGATGATGATGGCAACAGCAGTGGCAGCAACAAGGTGGTGGGTACAATTATCGAACACATCAAGGTGAAATTTAAGGCCAAGAGATTAGGTTGATTCCACAATGAATTATTTATTCAGAAGAATTAGGACTGTTCAGTTCCAAAGTAATCTAGTTCTTTGAGCCCTCATATGACTAAGAGTCCAGTTTATTAGTGTTTGTGGCCTTTAGCCAACCTATATAATCACCCATTTATCTGTTAGTAGTAGTTCTTTTTATTGCTGTTCTGGTTGTTGCACCTTATTTGAGTTAAATTTGCTTATTTTGTCCCCCTTATCTGTTCTCTTTTTGTCCTGTATCAAATATGCAACAGGATGTCATGCAAGCTAATTTATAGGACTAGAAGGCTCAGAACATAATAGGTATAAAGTTGCATACCTTGGACCTCACTTCATTTGTGACTCCAGCAAGAAATTCTAGAGGCTTGGAAATGATGATAGGTTTTTCTATTGGAGCTGCGTTTTTCACAAAGCGGTGTTCTAGAAGCTTGGCAGCGGATGGACGATCTGATGGATTCCGCTGCATACATAGTCTCACAAAATCCTTTCCATCATTTGAGAGATGATCAGGGATAGCTGGAAGCTCCTTGCTATTTCCAATTTTGAACATAGCAGCAATCTGTAAGTTGAAAATGGAATAATGGACCATTGTGATTTGTGAGTAAACAGGCTAGCTACATAGTTGAACAGATAACACATTTGAGAAGCAATTTATTAACACATAAGACACTCAGATATTTTGATAATATAAATTCTAATTTTCTGATACTACAATAGTACAATGGATGCTACAAAATCTTACCACAACAAAACACTGCCATGCTCCACTCACTCGATGAAGTATAATCCTTGCAAAATAAAAGTTTTACATGAAACATGATGGGCCCTTTTGAATTTTACTTATATGGATTCACTCATACGATGAAAGACATTAAGGTTTGATATTTAATGCCGATATAAAAGGCAGCCAATTCAACAAAATCACACTAGACAGTGAGACTTGATGTCGCACATCAACTTCAATGCTGTGGTATAGATGAGGTCAAGAATGCTTCAAATCACATTAGATCAAGGAATGAGGAAGGTTTCTGTTTTTGTTTCAGTGGGTTATGTAACTCCTATTCTGTGCATCTTATTGTTATTGTAATCGCTGTTTTCTGCTGTGGGGTGTTCAGATAGTATATTACCCATCTACTTATCTGGCCCCTTTTCCTTTCGTATATATATTGTTTTATGTGGAACTATACTCCAAACTTTCTTTTATGATGAATTTGATGGTAGAGTTCCCAACATACTATAAATAATTTTAAAAAAAATAATTAAATACAACATCTAGATGGCATGGGTAGATATCAGAACATCAACACAGCTTTAAACATCTTGCTGGCTGCTCATCCATTATTCACATGCAGCAAAAAAAAAAAACATATTTTATGCCTTGTATGTTTTTATGAACTTATTTACAGATTTAAACTTTAAAGAGCAGAGTCCTTTATCCAAGTTTAATTGTCAGATAGAATAGAGATATCTGTGTCCTCGATTATATAACTGACCCCTTCGTATTGGCTCCATGGGGGTTTTGCCATAGCCATTTCCAAGACAGTACAACCCAGGCTCCATATATCCACTGCAAGATTGCAGCCATTTGAATACCTAATGACCTGCATCCAGATACGCGTGTGATTCATATAAAGGAGGAACACTTGTAATGGAATATACAGGAATAACATCAAATAGTCTATGGTGTAAGTTCTCTAACCTCGGGGGCCATCCAATAAGGGCTTCCTTTGAATGATAGTGGACATGATTGCCCAGTAATCTGCAAACATAATTACATATGTGGCATAGTGCAAAATAATTTACCAATCTGACAAGTATAAGAAAACTCATTAACTTTGATAGAATAAGAAAAACTGTTAATGCACAGAAACCATTCATGTGACGAGTACAACATCCATAGCTTATTTGTTGACAATAAAATGATCAATCATGAGGTCATGGGTTCAAATACTATCGCTTACCTAACAAAAAACATATGACGAGTTAAAAGCCTTTTTAAGTTTTTTAAGAGAACATTGAGATACCTTGTCAAGAACATTTGTGAAGTTTATTATTTGCAAAACTTACATGGGTTATACGGGATGATCACTGCTTGAACCCAAGTTGATGAAGCCAAATCGTATTAATGCAGGACAAAAGGAATTAGTTTCACCATCCAAGGGCCATTTTGGCCAACATCAAAATCAATATAGCCCATGATGGTTTGTATTCAACTTTATGGACTTCTTTTGGGCTATTTTACGGATCATATTACACCACAGCAACTATCACATCAGGTGTGCAGTGTTCAACATCTCTTTGTATCTTTTTCATTATACGTCCTGAAATAAACCATTTTGGATGTTCAATACGCATGTCAGGTGTCCAACAACACCTAATATTGTGTGTCTGTTACACAGTGCAAAGGCCATAAAGAGCGCTAGATTGTGTAACAGTAATGCAGAGACCAAAATGGAAGGATAATTGTGGCTTTTGAATAAAAATGGGCAAATGAAACATTTCTATGTGGAATGAATATATAAGTCGTCTGATGCCAACACTAATAAAGATACAAGTATTAATAGGGAAAATTATTTGTTGGTCAAAAGACACCGCACCTGTGTGGGCTTAGTTGAGTGGGCCGTGCACTTGGTATTTCTTTTATCCCATTTTTTAACACCATACTGATTGGGTTTAGATGAGTGGATTGTTCACTGTTGTATTTCTTTTCACCCTTTTTTCTTTCTTCTTTTCTTTTTCTTTTTTTTCCTTTATAATTTTTTTGGGGGACGGGTGGGGAATATTCATGTGCTTCCGCACCTTTTCAGGAAAACATCTTGTCTACCCATTTTTATTGTTCTACCATCACACCTTTCCTTAAAAAACAGAGGTGTATTCTTAAGTTAGGACCCTTCCATGCTCTTTGTAAAATATTATTGTTAATCAGAACAGAAGAAAAAAACAAACAAGTCAACCACCTCGTTTAGTACATATGCAAATTTCTATTCACAAAATAGTGCATCATAGTCAAGTCATATGAAAAAATTATTTTTTTAATTATCTCTGTGCACTCTGTGATAGCGTGACACAGAAAAATTCACATCACTGAACGGTGAAAGAAAGAGTGAACTGCAACAAGCAACAATACTTTGACACCAGAAACTAATGCTACCACTTACAGACTAAAAAAAAAAAATTCAAACAGAATAATATAGAGGAGTTGCATTGTGAGAAAAAAAATGAACTCTTACATGTTTCGCCATCCCAAAATCTGCCAGTTTTACACGGCCATTGGGGTCTACAAGTATATTTGCACCTTTAATGTCCCTGTTTAAGCATTGAAAATTAATTTTAGGGATAGAGGATGTGTTACAATATTGGATATTCGCAAGCCATAATGCAGGCAAGGCATACTCATACTTTACCTGTGTACTGTATTCTTAGCATGTAAATATGCTAGACCAGAAAGAATTTGCTGGGTATAACTACGAATGGCTAGTTCTCCAAACTGCCCATACTCTTGAAGCAACTTATGGATGGAACCACCAGAAACATACTCAAGATAGATGTACAATTTATCGTCTATCTGTTTGGAAACAATGAAATAACATCAGGCTATTAAATGGGTGCCAGACGAGGGTAATTTGAGAAGAGAAGGGGATAAAATAACTTGTTTTTTTTTTAAGAAAGATAAGAGCATCTTAATTATAAGAAAGACGGGGATAAAATATTTTAAGAGTTATCTTTAAAAAAAAGAACACTAGTTGCAGATCTGTTATGACATTACGGTACACATACACATCAGATAAGTGACTACCTTTGCTATTCAATAAAATTAGATAGAAATAAAGATAAAAACAGTTTATTAGTCAAGCCAGTTATAGTGAGATATTACCATAGCCAGAAGAATGGTTAATATGAAAACAAGAAAATTAATGCTGTGTTATCAAACTTATACAGGACACGTGACTTTAGAAACTGTCAGGAAAATTGATAGTTCCTTCCCCTGTTCTTTTCTTTGATTTTCCTTTTTCTTTCTCAGATATTTGTGCTATTATTATTGCATGATATGCATTTGTGGTTTACTTAGTTTCTTTAGTGAAATGATGAACACTATCTTTTCTTTCCTCCAAAAATCAGTAGAAAATTGAGAAGTGAAAGAAAAAAAAATTGCATGAAAATTTATCGGTGAGCAAAAAATTGTATAATTCGTACCGTTTCAGACCCATAGTACTGCACTATATTCGGATGCCGCAAGCGACTCAAAAGGGTTATTTCCTGTCAAGGAACAATAAATAAGAAAATAATGGTTTCTGAGACCAATGTATGAATCGAGTATGAAGAAGTAATGTATTCCCAACATATTTAAATCTGCATGAAGCACAATTACTACCAAATAGTTTGGATTAAGAAACAAATACTTACTTGCATTAATTGTTTTGCACTTTCTTTTGATTTGGCATCATCAGAAAAAAGTGTAACCTCTTTCATTGCACACATTTCTCCACTCTCACTGGAAAAAGAGCATTCAGTGCAGATCAGAATTAGAGAGATTTACTGATTGATTGACAATCATTGAAAGAGCACAAAAGATATCAAATTGCTCGACTCTTGGCCCAAATAACATTTGAATTTTGTATTAAAGAATCTGAGCACTTGGAGGAGAAGCTTCTGCATTGCTTCAGATTTTTAAATGCCAGAGCCAGGCCTTAGAAGTATCATGGCCATGAAGCCAAGATGAAAACAAAAATCATGTTACAATAGATTGACACAACATTCACAATTGTGAATGTAACAGAAAAAAAGAGAAGAGTAGCCATATTGAGCTGGCAGGTTCACAATATAAGCACATTGAAGCCTTCAATTTACATTCAACATAGGATTATTAAAGATAAAAGCCAGAAAAACCTTTGATGTTGCCTGATAAAAGGTATCAACCTGTTAAATCCAACATAGACATGTCCGAATGTTCCCCTTCCTATCAGCTTTCCTTTCTTCCAGCGTGAACCAGGGCATGTAGGGTTATCAGCCCTTCCCGGACTTCGAGGAACTGATGGTGAGATTGTTGCAGATGAATTTAATGGAGAAAAGGGAGAAGAGTTGGAAATTGCAATAGGAGGGGGAAGGGGCAATCGGTGGTTTTTTCGTTTCCCCTCATTGGCCCAGTTTTTTGGCGATTCAGGTGCGGTTTCACCAGTTCGTGGGTGTCTTGGAGAAACAGTACCACTATGAATTCTGGAGCTTGGAACCGGACTTGTAATTCTAGGGCTTGGTATAGGAGAGCACTCTGGGCTACCCCTACTGTGTTGCCAGAAAATCTGTGCAGATAAATCTCCTCCTGTTGAATTGTGTCCAGAATTCTGACCGGAACCCGGACTTGAGCAATGGCCAGATCCAAGTAAAGGTACATCTGGGTAAGGTTTTGCTGCCCAGAATGCAGAACTTGGAATTTGATCTGGGAAAACCACCCTTATAGGACTTCTAGAAGGACTTGACATTGAACTGTCTGGGGCACTTCCAGGAGCACCATGGCGAAGAATTTGTGAACTGGGAGTTCCAATGATTCCCATTTTTGATGGAGAAGGAATTTGGTTAACATATGATATATTAGCTCTCTTTGCAGTCTCTCTTGAATTCTTGCATGTGATGAGATGGGACTGGCCTTTGTGCAACCCACTGTGCAAAATGAAAATCAATATGTTAGTTCTGATAAAACAGTGAAACTGAACCAGCTTTAGTCGCCTATGAATTTACTGAAGTGCATGAAAGGCCTTCTGTTTAAGTATCCAATTTACAAACTCACCTTGAATTACTATTTACAACATTTCTGCTGTGATTCTCAGATTCATTCCCCCGGGGGCTAGGAAGCTGTGAATTAGAATCACTATCAATGGAACAGTTGCTAGAAACAGAAGCAGTTGCCATGTCAGCATCAATATCACTAGGATCTGTCCGGCTTGGGATGTGATCATGGGTAGGAAGGGGCAGAAACAGTGGTGGTTTGCCACGGTTTTCCAATACTGGTCTTGATACACTGATTCCAGAAGGTGTACGCTGTATGCTCGCTGGGTGACCTCTGGGAAGTGGAAGAGGTTGTGCAAGTGGTCTGTCTGAAAAACTTTGACAGCGTGAAACTTTTGTAGAGGGAGACGGAGACCTTGAGCCTGCTCGGGTTTGGGATCCCATCTCAGAAGCTGTGTCATTAGACCATTTTCGAGTTCTTCCTGATTTGACATTTCCTTTCTCTTCAGATGGACTCCTGAACTTGCGATGAAAGGTATCAATAAAAGTCTCCTTTCTTGTCTTTTTCTTTACATTTTTGGCAGCAGACTTTCCCCACCATGATGGCATATTTGGAAGTAAAAAGAATTAGGGAGAAGATGATTGTAAAACTTGCGTAACTCTAATATAACACTGAAGCAGCAAACTAGGAAAAATTTCACTCCAATTCTAGAAAGGCCTGTAATCCCCAGCTGTTCACCCACCCTCAATAAGGCCTTGAGCAATAAATTCACACTCTAATGGTGAATAATGCATTTTTCTAGCAGGTTTTGGAAGCAGTGAGGATAGGGAATGCTTAACCTGATTAAAAAAAAAAAAGCAGCATTATACAATCACAACTGGGCCCAGATGTTCTGCAAATAAACGAGCCCCCGCAATCAAAACATATCAGCATGGACAAAAAATCAGTTCAGCAAATAATGCTGAATGAAAATATCTCAGAATATTAAGGTGTAAAACAATCTTTACTGGAAAGATTGATACCTCCATAGATTTACACAAAAGAGCATTCCGGTGCCTAGGTACAAATGCATCTCAAGTATTGTGCATAATATGTAAATGTTAAAAAGACAAATAAAACCACTTTCATTGGAATTATACGCACTTTTCCATACCGTAAACACAAAAGGCTCTCATGTAGCTTTACCTTCGTAAATAAGGACAATCATCTTATGTTTTAAGGAGTTTGACAATATAAGCTGTCAGATAAAAATATGGGGATTAAGCTGGTAAATGCTTCACGTATTTACATGAACATCAATCCCCAAGCACAAAATCTATAAATATATAAAAAAGGATTTATAAAATGTATCAAAGATTTTCCAACGAAACAACATTGAGTGGCTGCATTGATGCATTAGAACCTCAAGTTCCTCTGACATGCAATTTCTCCAAGTCAATAAGATCTCTTTCTCCTGAGAAGAACCCAATTGACATTCATACTTATAAGTTCTAATATTGCTTAATTTACCTAATATTTGCACTTTCTCCCGCATTCAGTCAATCAAATCTTCTTCTGAAGCTAAAATAATCAACAAACAACACAGATAAAGCAAAAGCGTGATCTTTACGCACAGTAAACAAAACCCACATAGCCAAACCCGATATCCGTGGATCAGGTCCGCAAATTCATACGAGGCACTACAAAACGACAACAAAGTCAAATAGAGAGCTCTCGAGACTTACTTCAACTGAGCCGCAAACAGAAGAGAGTGAGACGGACGAGTCCAGGAGCTCCTCCGAGACTACCGGATCGACGGTTCGGATAAGACCGACGGACCACCGGAGGAAATGGGGACCGTGACCAGTCTTCGAGAGGCACTTGCAGATTGGGTTGTCGATTCGGAACTCTAGTAAGCTTGGGAGAGAAGGATTTGCTGGTGGGGAATGAGAGAATTGTTGAAGGACATTTTGGGAATCGAAAAAAGGAATGCGAGGAGAGGGAGTGAAGTTTTGTTTTTCTTCAGCAGCTCGAGGGGAAGGTAAAAAAATGGCCTCTGTCAAACTCTGATGTGTTGATTATATAATATATTCTTCCTTTTAAGTACATGATGTAATAAATTTTAAATAAAACATGGTCAAGGGTTTTGTAGTTTTCAGTCCATATAAATATATTTAAAGGATATATTCTTTTTAGTTTTTTTAGAGATTAAAAATAAAATTAAATAATTTAGGGATAGATCCCTCTCATAGACTAAAAAGGAACATATCTTTTAAATCTGATGACTAAAACTAAAATATGAAGAATTAAGGGATCGATCATTAGATTCTATAATTTATAGGGACTTAAAAATAAAAATTCAAAATAAAAAAAATTAAATTAAACCATACATCAACATGAAAAGTGCATTGGATGTTTTTTGCTGGGTGGGTGAATTTCGAGCCATCCGTTGAGCTGCCGTTCGGATAGAAATATAAATTATTATGAGATTTATGATTATTTTAGAAATAGATTAATATATCAATTAAATAAGTGATTTTTTGTTTGATTATATTTTTAGCTATTTCAAATTGAAAAACGTAAGAATGAAGTTTTTGTTGTTTGATTGATCATGGATAAGTTGAGTATAGATGTGAATAAAGTGTGGATAATAATTTATAAAATGTGAAAAATGATTTAATTTATGAGCACCTTGATTTATAAGAGGTGATGACAGTTGATTTGACAGTGAAACCCATTTGTAACAGTGAAATAAATTGAGTGGAATAATACAATTTCAGAGGACCTAGAATACAAATACTACATTATTCTCACATATTCTCATATAGCTATACACATCTATTTTTTTCACCCAAATAGGATTTTACGCATATTCTCCCCATATTCCACTACCCAAACGTCACCTAAAGGTGGTCTTTAGAAGACTTGACCTAGGTAATGCTGATAATAATTTATAAAAACTGCTATTAGTTTTTTTTTAAAGCACTCGTATTCTATGCTATTATTGTTTTACCATGTTATCAAGAATAGATAAATATTTCAATATAGATATTGATAGAATAGACTATTCTCATTGAAAAATATAATATTCACGTTTTTGTTGTTTGGTTCACTATTGTTAAATCATTGATAAAATATGAGTAAAATATGAATAATAAATTATATTAAAAAAAATTGACATGTGAATGAACAAGAGTGATGACAAGTGATTTGACATGTTCTCTCCTTGTACCACTGAAATAGATTAAATATAATAAAATAATTTAACATGGCAACTTATTTTCACATCTTTTGACATTAATTATACTCATATATTTCTTGTAAAACAAACATTTTTTTATTCATCTTTATTCTATTCTATTCTATATCTATTTTACTATCCAAACAAGTTCACATTAAAAAAAAGACTGATAGGGTGTTTATGAGTTTATTGTTTTGAAAAATATTGGAATTTTGGACGTTAATGCAAATCATTGAAAAAAATATAATCGGGCGTGCATTATATACATGTATAACTGTACACGGTTATAATGAATGCATGTTAATTGTTCTGGGCCAACAGTCATTAGTCTAGTTTGAAATCAATTATCAAACTGATTTTGTAAATTTTTTTTTTTTTTTAGAAAGGATTTTGTAAAATTAATTTTATATCATCGGTTTCAAAAAAAAAAAATCAACCATCTATTTTTAATTAAATTTTAAATTTTTGTTTCAGAATGTAGTTTGATATTTTTAAAATATAAAAAAATAGCTCTTATGAAAAGAAAAAAAAACTCATTGAGAGTGATTTTTCCATATCGATTATTTTATTTTATTTAAAACGTATCCTTTTTAAAAAATATTTGTTTTAAAGAGAACTTTAACAAGCTAGCAATGTTAACTGTGGGACTTTGTAGTCCTTTGAGGGCCTTTATACTAACATAAAAAAAAAAAAAACACACCAACATGCATGCGTTATAAATACATACATAGTTCGTCATTGAATAACCCAAAGATTCTATGTTTTTCAAACACAAAAGATTCCTCCCTTAGAGAGATCGAGTACAAACATTCAAGGCTAGCCTGATTGATACCTCCAAAGATGGATGAGGGAGAGGCACTAAATTCTAAATCCCTGTTTGACCAGAAGAATAAAGGTATAATAAGTTGGAATATGGGTAAATAGTGAAAAACTATGTTTTGGATGAAAGGAATACATGAGTATGACTATGTCATAATAGATGTGAATACAATGTTATCGGTATTAGAATTTTATTATTCTACTCAATTCATTCTACTGGTTTAAAAGGAACTCACATGTCAATTTTTTTAAATTTTTTTTTTAATTTATTATCAACATCTCATTCACTTTTTATTTACAGTTCATTTATGATCAACCAATTAACAAAACGTTATTATTACATTTCATAATAAGAATAACTAAAAATACACTTATTCTGTAGTTAGCTATACCAGAAATTTATGTTGTTACCCAAATGGGAGATGTTAAGCTATTATGTGATAGATAATTATTCTAATATAAATAAAGAATAAGTCTTTTTTTATTTAATTGTGTTTTTAATTATTCTATGGAGAAATGTATTAATAAAGTTTTTGTTACTTGATTGATAGAGATTATAACTAAAAAATACATAAGATGTAAATAAAGATTTATAAAAAGTAAAAAATTGATTTGACACGCAAACATTGGTGAGAATCCAATGCCCCGAAAACCTAAGGGTTCCTCCGCAAGGTTCGTCCACGGAGGGTGAGTCAGGGCCTAAGATCAGGCCGAAAGGCGTAGTCGATGGACAACAGGTGAATATTCCTGTACTACCCCTTGTTGGTCCCGAGGGACGGAGGAGGCTAGGTTGATTTAATAGAAGAAGTGATATATGATTTGATATGTGACAATTTTTATAATAGTTGAATAAATTGAATGTAATAACACAGTTCTAGAGAGACCTGATATACGAATACCGACTTATTCTCATATATTCTAGCATAGTTATACCCTCTTTATTCTTTACAAAAGAATAATTTTTTTTTTATCTTATTTTCATCTATTCCTCTCTATTCCTTACCGGTCCCCATCCAAACAAGGGTAATGCCCGAGCGAGACCTCCGACATGGGACGGCGAAGTCCCCCACACGGACCACTCCCTCATCATCATCCGCACGTGCCAGCTTCGGACCACAAGCACGGCGTCGTCTCCAGGCCTGTTCCGCGCAGAGTACGCGCCACCGTCACTGTACGGATTCAGAACCGCCCCTAATACGGCGCGGTCTGTGTGGTCCCTCTCGTGCACATGCAATCAGTCTCAGGGCCTACCACTGTCACATAGTTCGCGAAGCTTAATTTTTTGAATGTCCAAAGAAGTAGATGACGGGATATGTTCTTTTACAAAAAAAAAAATGAATAAAACTAATAATACGTTTTTTTTTTAAATAAAATATTAGGAACTATCATTTCTATTGTTACTTTGGAGTCATAACATATTTTAAGTTTTCTAAAGCCCCCTTTTGGACATGGAATCGTAAGGGAATAAGTGAGAATAAAACAGAATAAATATTTTTTATTGTTTGGATGCACAGAATATCCAAGGATAAACTATGTCAGAATAAACTAGTATAAAGTGGTATATGGATTCCAATCAACCCTTGAATTAAAGTTATTCTGGGTTATTATATCTAAGAAAATGTAGGTCCGCTATCAAATCAAATATCATCACCTCTAATAAATCACCTGTCAAATCAACTACTATTATTTTTTCACATTTTATAAATTCTTATCCACACTTTATTCACATTTTACGCAAACAACAAAAAAATTATTATTATGTTTCCCAATGAGAATAATTCAAAACACAACCAAACACAAAATCATTTTATCCTTATTTATATTCACTTATGCCGGAATAACTGTATACCCAATAATAAATCATATTCTATAACCGAGAGCTAAAGTTATACATTTATACATATTTTTTAAATAAATAAAATATGTAATGCATATCTTCTAAATTTGGGAAAAATGCAAATAATCCCTTGTAAACTGTCTAAAATCCATATAACCCCCTGATTTTTCCTTTAAGTCTATGTAACCCTCTAAGAACACCCACATAAATCCAAATAGCCCTCTAACTTAAAATTTCATTGATATATGAGGAATATTTTACGAATATTTTGTTTGGTTAACATATCTGAAAACACAGTATACCAAAAATCTCATACAATACGTTAAAAATATGAAAACGATATATAAATGACGATTTTACTCATTTGAATAGATTATAAAACCATATTTGGAGGGATAAAATCATTATTTACAGATGATTTTTTGTATTTTTAACATATCGTAGATTTTTTTGATATACTGTGTTTTAGCCAAGGTTAACCAAATAAAATATTTATTATATATCAACAAAAAATTAATTTAAGGGGTTATTTGGATTTCATAGGTATTTTTAGGGGATTATATAGACTTCAGGAAAAATCAGAAGGTTATATGGATTTTGGACAGTTTACAGGGGGTTATATGGATTTTCCTTGAAAAAATTATAAATTAAGAGCATTCCTAACATTGTCCAACTTTTAGCATATATAATTAGACTGAAAGACTCTAATTAGCTAGATTGATGGACCCCATTTGGATCCATGGTGAAATGGATTTTGCTGTGGACACAAGGTCAAAACTCCAACTCAGATCCAAACACAATCTGGTAGTGAACATTCCAGATATGTTAACGTGTTTTATACAACAATGGTTTTTAAATTCAACAATGTTTTTTAAATGTAGGATTTCAACTTCTTGCTTACGGAAACACAGACATTTCCATAGCATTCTAAGATAAACGGGACATCCAGCATGTACAATGGAAGTCACACCGGACCCTCAAGAAATGGATCAAAAATCTTCTGACACCCAAAGTTGGATCATACCCATTAATGGTTGTATCAAGCAATAAAGATGGATACATTTAGTCATTCTTACCATTTTAATCAAATATATGATTATTATAATTAAACATATACTAAATTAGATGAATACATACTCAATTAGAAAAAATGCAAAAAATGCATGTATTCAATTTTATTTTGAGTACACATCATTTTTTTGTGAAAATATATATATTTTTATTAAGTGAATATATACACAACGAGGAAAGAAAAATCAAGGCTATGCAAAATCAATCAGTAGCTCATGTTTGAGTAAAAAAATAAAATGTGAAATAAAGTGGAGTAAGCCCACCAACCTGTTTAAATAAAGGTCATATGTGGCTATTGCTATGCCAAAATATGTGAGAATAAATTTGTATTGTTAATTCAAGCTCCTAAAATTATATTATTTCAATAAATTTATTTCACTAATATAAGAATGGTTTGAATCATTTGTCATCATCTAGATCATTTATCTGTGATCATCAAACAAAATTTTTTTTTACTATTAGTTTCCTAACAAAAAAATTAAAAACACAATCAAACAAAAAAATGATTTATTTCTTAACTATATATACTTTGAATAATTGTTTTCTCGAAATATCTTTAGATCCAGTGATTTGTAAAAAAGTGTTGTTACACGTAGTCTTTTTAAACACTAAATGCAGTTTTATATATCTCTTTAATCATCCAGCGTCAATTTTTTTTTTACATTTGTAAACATAAATTCATTGGAAAAAATCCATATAACCCCCTGTAATCTTCTTTATATCCATATAACCCCCTGTAAACACACCATAAATGTAAATATAACCTCCGCGGTTAATTTTTTTTTTACAGAATCGAAATATTTCGGACATATTGCGTTATCTAAATCATGGTTAACAAATATGTATTCTTTTAACCCCTGAAAAATGGTCAATACTTAAAAAAAAACCTTCATATTTCTAATTTTACACTCTTTTAGGGTTTTTTTAAAAGTATTGACTGTTTTCATAGGGTTAAAAGAATATATATTTATTAACCATAGTTTAGATAACGCAATATGTCCGAAATATTCAAATTCTGTTAAAAAAAAATTTAAACGTGGGGGGTTATTTGCATTTATAGTGTATTTACATGTGATTATATGGATATATTAAGATTATAATGGGTTATATGGATATCAAGAAGATTACAAAATGTTATATGAATTTTTCTCAAATTCATTCCATTCAAGATAGAATGATATACATTTTTTATTAAAATATATAACTTATTATACAATATCTATTATTTTAATTATGTAAATCAATTCGAAAAAAATTCTAACCGAACAGCAGAACGTAGTTGAGTAGAAAGACCGTTCCCCGTTGTACGACCGTCACTGCAAAAAACATTTTTCTAATAAAATATTCGTCCACGTTGGCTGATTCTGACCGGTAAAAAATAACGCTAAAGCGATAGCCCACGTGGCAGAAGCACAGCCTTCCCCTGCATCGTCATCAGAGAATTTTCTTTTCCCGCTAATAAGGGAAGCGAAAAAACGGTCATGGATATTCAGACCCACCTCGTGCTTTCAAATGCCGGTGTTTAAGGTGGTTTTGGAGTAATCGCTTCTTCTTCTGCAATTCAGATCTGAAAATGGCGATTGGAGTGCCGATTTCGTGCCGAAGCATCTCTTCTTTCCCCATTTCAGGTACTCGATAACCTTGTTTCAGGTACTGCTTAGCTAACCCTAGTTCGATTGGATAAGGTTCATGTTTTGAAGAAAATCACGTTTTTCGGGCTGATATAGGTGCAAAATTCGGGATTCTAGTTCTTAAAGCGGTCAATTTGTGCAGAAAATGCTAAAATGTTATATACGGGGTATGCGAGGCCACTCTAGGTGGAGGTTTTCATTGATTTTAACTTGGCTTTATAGAGCCTTGCAAGACTTTTTGAATGCGGTGTTTCATTGTAATTCATGAGGTTTTTGTGATGATTTATAGGCTCAAACATCTTGAACTGGTTGCAGGTGTATGTTGTTTCCTTTGTGTGTGTGTGTGTGTGTGATTATCTAAATCAAGACTTGGGTGAGATTGATTTACATTTGTCTTGAACTGGATTTTTTTTCTTGGTAAAGCCACTCGGTATTGCATCATGAGAGCTGTAAATGAACAGTTTTAGTAATTCTCTTATTTGGAAAATGTAAGGGACACTCATTTCTGTAGTCATTTTTGTAGTCCGAACACACATTTTGAATTTCCTAGAAGATATATACTTGTCTTATGAAGCACTTGCTTTTAAAAAAACTAAGTATATACTTGATAACTTGAATGAATAATGCATGCCTTTTTGCATTTTTCTTAATGGAGTATATACTTTACTAGACAAATCATCTACCTGTTTAGGACATGCAAGAATGATTGAGCACCTCTCTTATTTCGTAAAAAATGGGTGGCTGTATGGTCCAATTTGGTTGGTGATATTCCAGAGCAGGTAATGATGCCATCATAGGTTTGTGAAGAAACTGTGTATGGTTGATGATATTGTTTGAAGTAAATGTGGGTCCCACCGAATTCAAAATCAAATGCAAGAAATAAAATAGGGTATAATCAGGGAATTGACTTCTACTACTTTCAGTAACTTGGTAAGAAAAACTTGTTTAATTTGCCAATATGTTGCTGGTTCCGTAGATATCTGTCAGAGTAATGTCATGATATCTTGCACGCATCCAAGCGTGCATTTTTTTGTAAGACTTGTAGCAGTTTTTGTCAAAACTCAAGGCTTGCATAGCACACCATGGTGGGCACACATGCGTCTTTTGTTCAAGCATTCATGTATATGTTCGTTCACGCATTTACAAGTTCATACAGTTACATTATGATTTCGACTTTGCTGACGCACTATTGCTGCTTGTTTATCCTTTCTGATAAAAAAATTGATGACATGCCAGGAGAATTACATCATGCACAGAAGGCCATCACTCATGATAGGAGAGATCGATTAAGCACTTCCAGGGTGAGATCTAGACAGGGGAACACTTTAAACAGCATTCACATTCAAAGATATTGCTTTTCTCAGAATGTCAGGTGGTCTCGTACATCATTTCCTGCTATAGGCCCTGACAAGATAACTATGAATAGAATGCATATGTGGAAGATGGAGCTCTCTCGAATTATTTTTTCAGGGGAATGTGTTGGAAGAAAAAACTTCACTAGTAGTGTTATACATAGAAATTTTGGAAGATGCCAATGCGCTCTTGCTTCAAACCCACTTGGTAGCAGTTGGATCCCGCCACAAAAGCTGGATAATCTGAGTATATCTGATGGTCAACGTCAGCAGCTTAGGTATCGCCTTGCAACAAGGACTCGTGCTGACTTCAAATCAGAGCAACATGACATAATGGGACTGGAAATGGAGTCCTTCGATACTTCAGGAACGTCAAGTGAACTTGCCTTGAAAGCAGATGCCCTAACCATGTCAAATTGGTGGGAGCAGTTCCCAAAACGTTGGGTTATAGTACTCCTTTGCTTTACAGCATTTCTTTTGTGCAATATGGACCGAGTAAGTTACATTGGTTCTCTTTGTTTCCTGTAGTGTTAGCTTGTTTTCCTTCCCACATTTTCTGTTTGTGGTTGCTATGAAGTGCTTGGTGCTTAACTGCTTATGATTAGAAACACAAAAACATGTTTATATACTTATTGAGAATCTCTAAACAACAGAGGCGCATAAACTTGTGAAATATTAGTTTAGATCTTCATGTTGTTGAGATTTTATTTTCCCCTTCATTCAATGAGTTCATTAAAGAAAAGGGGGTCCCACGAATATTTTAATGGAAAATGACACCAGTTCATTTCTTTTTTTATCGGAAGGAAGTTATACTTAGTTACCTCTATAATATAATGCAGGTAAACATGAGCATTGCCATCCTTCCAATGTCAGCAGAGTTTAATTGGAGTCCAGCAACTGTTGGTTTAATTCAGTCTTCTTTTTTCTGGGGCTACCTCCTCACACAGGTCTGGGTTGGAGATATTTTCAGAATTTTAATGCGATTCATGCAACATGTTTTCCATATATAATGCTTTTACTCCAATTCTAAATTTTTTGGCATGTATTGAAATTTCTACTCCACATCTATATATGTTAGTCCATATTTTGTTTTCATGAATGCAGATTGTGGGGGGAATTTGGGCTGACAAGATTGGTGGTAAACTTGTTTTGGGTTTTGGGGTAATCTGGTGGTCAGTTGCTACAATACTTACACCTATTGCCGCAAAGCTTGGACTTCCTTTCTTACTTATAATGCGTGCTTTTATGGGGATTGGAGAGGTTGGTTTCTTTGAATTTGTTTGTTCTTAATGCACATAGCTGGGATTCTAGGAGGATATGTACAATATTCTATTTCATTAAAAATATTTGTCCTCAACTTGTCTGCTGAATTGATTATGATTTATAACAGTCATATGTTTCTTAGGAACATGATTCCTCTGTTCATTTCCTGTCAACATGATTTTTTCATCTTCCTACCTTTTACGTTGCACATGCCCTTTAACCTGTGGTTACACGGGACTATTGTACTTCGGAAAAACCTTCTTGTTTCTTTAATGTGTTATATGGACAGAGTCTAAAATACAAAAAACGGGAGGACTAAATGCTAATTGTATTCTGAAAGCAAGTTTCTAATGCTCACCTATTGGATTTCTATTAAAATACTAAAATTAACTGTAACAATGAAAATTTAAAATCATCAAAGCGACTTGTAATATGAAAAAAAAAGTAGTTTCAGTGCAACATTGGATTTTCATTTTGACAGTTTACTTATCTCAAACCCGATGATACTTGATTCACATGCCGATAGTTAGACATAACCATTTGTTTTTGTTTAACTATTGTTAAATTAAATTTTTTTGTAAGCTTCTTTCTCTTGACATTTTCCTTCTCTGTCATCAAATTTGAGAAGTCCTATCCTGGGTTTTATTTTGGTAAATTCTTTGAAGGATTTCAAGATTCTAATAGCAGGATTTTCAACATAGCTAAAATGACATGAAGCATATTAAAATAGAAAATTGCTTATGTTCTTTTATAAAGCACACTTGATATTATCAGAAAGCATTTTTTGTTCTCAAGTGCTCTTGGTCCCCACTTAAATTTGTTTTCTCTTTTTTTTGAAGTTTTTATACTTGCACTCATGTTGATCATGCAACAAACTTTTTGCCTCCTAAAGAATATTTCATTTCTTAAATGTGTTGTGTTCATATTCCAGGGTGTTGCTATGCCTGCCATGAATAACATACTTTCAAAATGGATCCCAGTGTCAGAAAGAAGCAGATCACTTGCATTTGTATACAGTGGGATGTATCTTGGTTCCGTCACAGGATTGGCTTTCTCACCCATTCTGATACACAAATTCGGCTGGCCTTCTGTCTTCTACGGATTTGGATCACTGGGTAGCATCTGGTTTGCGTTATGGCAAAGTAAAGTAAGTTTTTCTTTTTTGTGTTGGTCTAAGTGAATGGATATTAAGGAATATATGAAAATCTATATCATAATATGATTGTGTTTCTGTCACCCAGCCCCTACACCTGGAACACTCATGTACAGGAGGATGACTTTTTAATGTTACAGTTGATTTTTTAACATATCCTGTAGTAAATGCTAAAATGTGCCACTTAGTTTCATTATGCACATGCTTTGACCATACAAACTTACATCATGCTCATTTTTCTGAATTCTCTCATTAGGCATACAGCTCACCAAAAGAAGATCCTGAACTTCGTGCAGATGAAAAAGCTCTTATACTTAATTCCAGTGTGTCCAAGGATCCTGTCTCTACCATTCCATGGAAACTGATTTTGTCGAAGGCCCCTGTTTGGGCATTAATTATCTCCCACTTTTGTCATAACTGGGGAACATTTATTCTACTAACCTGGATGCCTACATATTACAATCAGGTAAACTACAATCAACTGTTAGTCCTGAGTCCTGTTAGGCATAAAATACCAAGAGTTTTCTTTGGATTAGCAACTGTTTCCGATTTATTGGCAAATAAAATAAAATGCTTATGGACTCTAGATTTCGAACTGTGCCTATGAGATTTTCGTTTATTTGAAATTTTTTACACAACATTCTTGTACAGTAAAAGAATTTACTCTAATCTGGAGATCAGCTTTTTATTATGTTTTAATCGTTTGGCTTAGGTATTGAAATTCAACCTCACCGAATCTGGGCTATTGTGTGTCTTACCATGGTTAACCATGGCGGTGTTTGCAAACATAGGAGGGTGGATTGCAGACACACTTGTCAGCAAAGGACTATCCATAACTACAGTTCGTAAGGTGATACAACATATTTATTGATTAATAGACAAACTGTTGAAATATGTATATGTGAAAATAGTACCTTCCACTCAGCATACAATTTTTTCTTGAATATCTACTGATGCTGTCTGAGAGGAAACTCAAAACATTCTTTGACCTTCATGACCATTTAGTAAAGGTTTTGTGCTTTTTAGTTTTCTGCGTGAAATATATTCTTCCTGAAACACTTATTTACTGAAAATCTGTCATCATCATCATCTAATCATTATCATAGACTAGTCCTAACTATTTCCCTACTGAATGTTAGGGACAAAATTATTTGACAAAATTTAACGGGCAATCAAAATAAAAGCATGGGTTTTTTTTTTTGTGTTTTTTTTTTTTTTATATTATTTTGCTGTCTATGGAGTCTTCTTGCTTCAGGCATGCTTTGTACTGGTATATAACAATATTTTTCTTTCCCTTTATGTGTACAAAGCAGTTAGCTGCATACACGTCCACTCACCCACTCAGTGCTCATGCAACTTTGTTAGACGCCAATCATTTTGTTATGGTCAAGATAATTACAGGTCATGCCTTAGTTAAAAGAAAGAGTTGAGGAGAACGATAAAGATGCATCTAAGATGATTAAAGCTGCTTGAATGAAGTGAAAGTTTTCCTTTGGTGATTGGGGACCAGAAGATTAAATGAAAGCTTTACCAGATGGCGATTTGGGTGGTTATTTTGTATGGATCTGTATTTAGGCTCATGTCCAGAAAAAATGAGAATAATGTCCTGTGTAACTATAATAGAAAGATTCCATACAAGAGAATTGGGGGAAGCTAACTTCCACTGTGGATAAGAGGTAGATATGGATTCCTATAGTATTTAACATCGATTGAGTATGTATTAAAGTGACAGACCAAGGCCAATGTTTTAAGAGGAGAAACCAAAGAAAGTATGAACTGAAATTTGGAAGATCTGCTCTCGAGATCTTCGTTAATCCTGCCATGCAAAGACTAATGCATTATGAAAAAAAATGCTCGAGTTTGATATATATCCTGAAGCCAGGATTAACGGATTTAACATGAATGTAAACATGCAGATGCAGGTGTGGAAGTTCATTTTTTGGTTTATGCTATGCATATAAGTGCATGCATACATGATATAGAAGAATCATATTGCATTTCAATTGGCAATGTACAGCATAATACAAATCTATGAATTATAAACATAACATCGCATTTTTTCATTATAATCAATGATACAAAATGTTCCGGATATCACTAGATTACTCATGACAACTCTGTTTGATTGTAACTTGTGAACATCTTACGACATATACTGATCTGAGCACCTTTTTTGAATCCTGCCAAAACAGATTATGCAATCAATTGGGTTTCTTGGACCTGCCTTCTTTCTGACACAGCTAAGTCATGTTAGAACTCCAGCGCTAGCAGTTCTGTGCATGGCGTGCAGTCAGGTCTGCTTAAACCCATAACTGAGCATTCAAGGATGATTGGTGTTTTAGAAACTCTTAATGTGATATCTGATTTTACATTTTATTCTGTTATTCTCTTATCGATGTTAGTTTTAACTGATAAGCATCACCTTTTATTGTGCATTACCTCCAGGGTGTTTTGTTTTGCATTAATCTCACAGTAAATTTCTTCCATGTACAACTTTTGTATTCGAAAGTTGTATTTGAATATCATTGCTTTTTTTCAGGGTACTGATGCATTCTCCCAGTCTGGTCTTTATTCCAATCACCAAGACATTGGACCACGTTATGCAGTAAGTTATCTTAT
Source organism: Acorus gramineus (assembly GCA_030737835.1). Lineage (NCBI taxonomy): Eukaryota > Viridiplantae > Streptophyta > Magnoliopsida > Acorales > Acoraceae > Acorus > Acorus gramineus. The sequence goes on from CM060857.1 coordinate 12,839,436, forward strand.
TATCACCTGTGTAAATGCTTTTATCATCTTATGTATTGACTATTCTCATGATAAATAACCTTTCCGGTTTCTATGAAAATTTAACTCATAAATTTAAAACCAGGGTGTATTGCTGGGACTTTCAAACACAGCTGGAGTTCTTGCAGGGGTCTTTGGTACTGCTGCAACTGGGTACATCCTCCAACGAGGTATGCCCACTCATAATACATATTTTAGAGAAACTTTGAGCTATATGTTACCTTGAATTCTGCATTTGAGTATTTCTTTCTTTCTATATTTTCAGGTTCGTGGGATGATGTATTTAAGGTTTCTGTTGCCTTGTACATCATTGGTACATTGGTCTGGAACTTCTTTTCCACTGGAGAAAAAATTCTTGAGTAAATGTGAAAGGTAATATTGTGATTTCTGTTTCGAAATACCCAATCTTATAAGAGAAAGGACAGCAGAAACAAGGACATGAGAATAATTTAAGCTTAATGAGGCTGAATCGGTCCATTTAAAAAGCTAAGGTGAGGTCAGTGAATGCCTTTGTCCTCATTGTCATCTTCATCTATGAATTCTATTATCCCGACATAAAAATAAACTCTTCATGAGCATTTCAAACTTCCAGCTAAGAATATTTTGTTGACCAGCAATTTAGATTCAGTTTATAACCTCTTTATGTAACCTCTCTTATACGACATCTGGGAAAGCTCATCTTAGGTGAATTTCCCATCACTTTACACAATTTGAATTGTAACAGTTATATTTCATTCTTTAACTCAAAATTTGTAGAAGATATATCTTTTCCATTATTTATATGAGTATAGCTTCCAACAGTTCACTCTTGGATGTTTTGAGACCATCTGTTCTGTTTGATTTTAGCTTATGTACTTCTTCAGATCTTTATGAGGATTGAATGCGCTGTAGGTTTCTGATGACCCATTCAAAAGGACTACAATGTCATGTCAATTCTCCTCAGAATATTCCATGAAAATTAAAATTTACCTTTCTTATGATCCTCCCATACATCATCATGATACATTCACAAGTATGCTCTTGAAAATGACTATATTTTGTTAAAGGAATAAATTTTTTAATCACAATTAAAATTTTGAAACACTTTTAACAAACAGATGTCCTAGTCGTGTTGGTGTGTAATTTTTTCTATGTAGATGAATTTCACTGGATAATTTATTGATCAGAAAATTCTCATTTTAAATTGCACTTGTGAATGCACCTTGACATGAATTTTTTTTATTTATTTTAGAAATCTAGATTAGGTAAATTCAAGGGCTCTATTTTCACCAAAAAAAAATCAGAGTGAGATTTCATTTAGACCACAGATCATTTGTCGGTATAGCCGTGGTGTTAAAAGGCTGTGGAACAATCATGCTATTCCTCACATGGTTTGCTTTCTTGAGGATGTGACAGGTTTAAACAATCACATTGAACCATAGGTTTGGGAACATTGGGGGCCACTTGTACAATCTATCATATAGTCCAAACCATGTTACAAGTGTGAGGTTTTATGTTTTGCATTCGATATACCATGAAAGAACTATAATAGGGGATTTCTCATGATCGAAATATTGTAAGTTTGTTGGGGGTTTGAAAGGAGGCAACACACCCTAAAATTAAATAGTATCGATTCTAGGGACCTTAATCGATGTTGTCTAATCTTTATCATCCCTTCGTTATATAACATTTTTTTTTTTTTTGTGCAGGCATATTCTTTGTAATGGTATGTAACTCCTGTGTTACATATAGGGACATTGTAGTAACATATTTGGGCTATAAATACTTCTTTTTGAGTTGGATTTTTTTCGTAGGTTTTGAGAGAGTGAGAGAGTCTCCTTTGTAGTCCCCGTAATCCAGAAAAATCATAACTTATATTTTTCTCTTCCTCTGTGGACTACACAATCTTTTATTGAATTACGTAAATCTTCTCTCACGTTGTGTGTGTTTACTTTCTTCTCTGCTTTGATTCAAATTTCAATTTGAGACGCTTGGGGTGATGATGACGGCCAAGTAGATTCATCAACCCAATATTCTTTTTCCTAGTGGTGTTTATTTACTTCCAAACTTAGAATCCATAGTTCATTGGATTGGTAGGCATGGTAACTGGAGACCTGGAAGTTAAGTTTGGATAATCCCTGAAACTGACCTCTCAATTCTGAACTAAATCTCCCAAAAAAACAAACCCCCCTAAAGAGGTAATTCTTTGATAAGTAGTGGAAATTTCAGCTCATCTGTTGATCAGCTTGACTGAACCTCTCCGAGCTCCACATCAATCTCATTTTATTAGTTATAACTATGATTCAATGCGTCAAGAAATTATTGGCATGGAATAGGTTTGGTTTCTAGAGATCTGACTAGCATGAAAATTCACTCAATCTTTATCTGGTAAAAATTCAAACAATGGAGAGAGAGACCTCTATCTCCCAGTGAGGAAGAATTTTACTTTATTTTCTCGTTTGGAAGTTAGATTAGACTGGTAGACAGGAGGGTTGGAGTAGTCTTGGAAGTGAACACTCTTTAACATAAATAAAATCCTACAAAAGCAATCCCAATTCCAGCATTTCCTTATAATAGTTATCAAACATTATTCTAGTTTATCCAAATATAGCTATCAAGATTTTTTAGGGTTTATCCGAAAAAAACAAAAATAAGGGCAATTTTCTAATATTTATCCCTATTCTCTGTTAATTCTCTACTACAAAACAGGGGGTTAGAGAATAATAAAAAAAAAGAGAAAATCCTCACATGGAAATTGGAAATCATTTAACAATGGAATGGGGGACCCTCTCATCAGCCAGTGAGACACAGAGACCTCTTCTTTGGGGGATGATGATGCATTTAATTATCCAGCCCAACTTGGGCTTTTGATATTTTGATCATCGGTAGGCATGGTAGTTGAATCTCAATAACTTGGTGTTTAATAAATGACATTGATCGAGACACACCCGATCCTCTTTATTAATTGTACCGAAAGTGATCGGCATTAAAAAAAAAAACACAAAGTATTTGCTTAGGTTGATGGCCTAACAATGCCCAAATCAACATAAACCACAAAACCATAAAAAATTTCCAAAAAAGACAATCAAATCAAAACAAGTGGTACACAAACACAGACACTGATTTCATTGTCTTCATAATACACCTTAAACTCTCTCTTATTCTCCTTAACTCTGTGAACCTCTCCCTAACAAAATATATAGACTCTGAACATATACTGTTCAACAATACACTTCTCTTGAATTGCAGACTACATATATGTCAGTATAAATTTATATCCACAACACCTCAATAAAAGAACAGAATGAGAAGTGTAAAAAAAAAAAAAAAAAACACAAACCAGACGCTAAGCAACAGCACCATCTGCATTGTCGCGGGCGCGCGCATTCACGCGCGCGCCTTCCTCAGCAAGCACTATAGATGCGTATCCTGACAAGTCCCTCTCTTGCACATCCACCATGAGCCCATACTTCATGAACAGAGTGAGCGACATCTTCTGCTCCACGCGGTGGCCCGGCGCCATCGCAAGCCGGTACCTCATAAGAACCGAAGCAGCGATCGTCTTCATCTGCAAGTACGCCAAGTCCTTCCCCAAACACACCCTCGGCCCGCCGTTGAACGCGACAAATCGATACGACTCGTGCGTCTCGAACCGCGTCCCGTCCGCGCTGAGCCACCTCTCGGGCTTGAATTCCAAGCAGTCCTCCCCCCAAACGCTCTTCATCCTCCCCGCGGAGTATATCGAGTACGTGATCGACGACCCGGCCGGGACGAACGTTCCGTCGGGGAGCACGTCGTCCGCGATAACGTGCTTCGAGTCCTCGGGCACGGAGGGGTAGAGTCGGAGCGTCTCCGACAGCGCGGCCTTCAAGTAGACGAGCTGGTCGACCTCGTCAAAGGCGAGGGGCTCGGCGACCCACCGCGCGCGGTCGGCACCGCGCGTGCGTGCGAGCACGCGCGCGAGCTCGAGGAGGATCTCGCGCTCGACGCGCGGATGGCGGATGACGAGGTGGAAGAACCAGCTGAGGGCGACGGAGGAGGTGTCGCGGCCGGCGAGGATGAAATTGAGGGCGACGTGGCGGAGGAAGGCGTCGGAGTAGGAGCCCTTCTTCATGAAGCGGGAGAGGAGGTCGTCGTAGTGGTGGCCTTCGGCGAGCTCGCGCTTGCGCGCGCGGATGACGGAGGAGAGGTAGGCTTCGACGCATTGGACGCCGTCGCGGAGGTTGAGTTCGAGGCCGACGCGGAGCCACTTCTTGAGGCGCCAGACGGACTCCGGGAGGATGAAGCGGTGGAGGGTGGCCTCGGTCGCGCGGTCGAAGGCGGTGGCGAACGTGTTCTCGGGGAGGCCCGGGGAGAGGGTCTCCGGGTCTTTGCCGAAGGCGAGGCCGCATATGTTGTCGAAGGTGAGGCGGAGGAGGAGGTCCTACAGAAGGATCGGATATGTTAATATTCATATCCTATCCTAATCAGATAAGGATATTAAATAATTGACATATTTAATTATTAATGTTAATTTAAAAAATTAAGTGATATAATTGAGAGAGATGAATTAAGATTTTAAGAATTATTTATTTTTCATATATATATCATATGTTGAAATTTTAATTGTAATTTGTGATTAATTATATAAGAAAAAATAATGTATAAGGGTATCTCTGATCTTATACTCAAATATATACTCAAATTTAAATTTGAATAAAAATCATTCAAAATTTTTTCAACCATTTTTTTGTATTCATATCAAATCAAGCTTTTATTTAAATTTTTATCAAAATTAATCTTTAATCAAATTTTCAAATGCTATTTTTTTTTTTTTTTGAACTTCACATTTTTTTTAATATTTGAATAAAACATAAAATTTGGATACATGTACAAGTAAGGGTCGAATATAACTTCATAAAAACATATATAATTTATAGTATATGTCATATTCAGACACACTAATATCCATATACGTACTGAACACTAGAATATCAGATATTTCTTGTTTTTCAGATAATTCACGTGCTTACTTGCAGGTCGACCACGCGGAACTCCACGCGCGCGGACTCGAGCATGGGACAGAGTCGGAGCGACACCGCGCGCGTGACCCACCGCGCCATCGCGTGGCGGAGCGTGCGCGTGGTGAACTCCAGAGCCGCGGTCTTGCGCTGGAACAGCCACGTATCACCATCAGAGTTGAAGATGCCGTCACCGAGGAGGTCGTGGAAGACGGCCTGCCAAGTCGGGCCTTTCGGGTAGTTGTCGAACCGGTTCTTGAGAACGTGTTCGAGGTTCTTGGGGTCGCACGTGACGGTGACGAGCCCCTGCTTCTGCGCGAGGAAGGGGACCGGGAAGATGCAGGTCTGGTAGGTCATGCCGCATCGAGAGAGGTGGTCGGCGATCCAGTCGTGCATGCGATCGTTGTTTTTGATGAGGCTCGGGAGGCTCCCGACGATGGGCCAGACGGTCGGGCCCTTTAAGGAGCGGATGATGCACGTGAACCAGAAGAGGTAGGCGGCGATGGCGGCGAAGACGAGGATCACTGTTGAAGTGTCCATCTTTGAATGTAACCGGTGCTGGGTACTGGTGCTGGTGCTGGTGCTGGTGCTGATGATGAGAGTGGGAGTTTGGTTTGTGATGTTTATAAAAGGGGAGGAGTTAATGACGACAGTTTGTGTGGTTCTTGAATTTCACCATCTCTTCTTCTTCTTCTTCTGCACAGTTGAGAGAGAATTACTCACTCAACTAGAACTTCATTCATTAATTGCCGTCAGAGGTCGTTGAGAGAGAAATAATGGTACAAAAGCGTAGGATGGATTGAAGGGTTCTTTTTTCTGTTTGTAATGCAAAGCCACCTAATTTTGCAGGGAAGAGTTGTGATGCATTGAATATGAAGAGAGAGAGAGAGAGAGAGAGAGAGAGAGGGAGGAGTAAATGAGAAGGTGAGAAGAGGAAGAAAAAAATGGAAGGACGGGCCAGCGGTTTTAATTTTATACGGGGGGGGTTGGGTTGCAATGGAGTGTTTTTTTTTTTTTTTTGTTTAAAGAATTTAAGTTTATGTAAACATGAAAAAATCCATATAAGTCCATACTAAAATTAGAACAGACGTACAAGTTCCTTAAAATTCAAAAAAACTCACTTATCATCCTTGAGTTAAATTTTAATCCAAACTTAACAGAATAATCCCAGAATATTCCATCACATATAACTGTATAGACATTGAAGTCATTATAAACAGTTATAAAGACAAATTAGTCCATACAAAAGATAAAATTATCCTTAAAAGACTTTTAAATTAAATTGTGTACACATTGCAGTCGCTATAAATAATCATAAATACAAATTAATCCCCGTAAAAGATAAAATTGTCTCTAAAAGACTTTTACATTTAATTGAATAGACATTAAAGTCCTTATAAATAATTGTAAAGACGAATTGGTCCATGTAAAAGATAAAAATAACCATGAAGGATATTTTTGCTAATTACCCATTTTAGGGGAATTTATATGGGGGATTGGGTTGCAATGGAGTGTTTTTTTTTTTTTTTCATAAAAAAAAAATCTGTTATTTAAATTATATGATCGTTTGGGGTGGATGGCCGACCCCGCCAACAGAAACCATATTATCCGGTCTTACACGTATCTTTCTGTAATCTGCATTGCTTGTGTTTAAAAATAGAGCGTGTAATAAATGGAAATTAGTCAACATAAAATGGTATATAAATTTCAGTTAATCTTTAAAATTAAGTTATCTTAGGTTGTTCAACTCAAAAGAATGTGAGATTATTGTTAAATCGATTGTTATCATTTTTTCACATTTTATATATTCTTATCCACACTTTATTCACATTTTATTCAAATAAACAAAACTTTTATTATTACGTTTCTTAGCAACAATAATTTAAAACACAACTAAACAAAAAATTATTGTATTCTTATTTATATTGTAATAGTCATAAACCTCAAAATAACTTAATTCTTTATCCAAATGGGGCGAATGATTAGTTTGGCAAAAAGATAAGAAGTGGAATAGAAGAATAATTGTGGGGGTAAGTGGGAGGATGACAACTTATTATGTTTCGTATAAAACATAATCGGGATATAGTGCAAACAATTGTCTTGATTGTGAAATGAAAATAGAAAATTTTTTTTCACCAAAATATTGGAATAACATTTATTCCTAACTTTTTTGTCAATTTTGAAAAATGTGAATCATAAAAAAAATGATGAACTTTCTATCATCTGAGGCCTAGTTTAGTATGGGGATAAGAGGTTGGGATAAAGAAAAAATTGGGTTAAATCACTTGTTATCCCATATGGTATAAAAAAAAAAAGAGATAAAGTATGGACAATTGTTCACATTTTGAGATAAAAAATTAGGATAATTTGTTCTGGGTAAAATGTGGAACAGACTTTACCCCAATTTTTTATCAATAATGATTTTTGGGCCCCAACTAATAGACCCCAACCCAAGCCCCATGAGGTGGCAATCTTGAAATACCTATATTAGCCCTCCTAATTAATCTCCACGTTTTTTTCAATAACCGTTCAATTAATGCCGAGTTAGTTACGATTTGATACGCACGATAAAAAAAAATTAATGCCTAGCATATCAACCGTTCAATTAATTTTCGGTGTATGAAGATACTTCATTTGCACGATAAAAAAAAAAAAAAATCACAGAGTTTTATAAAGATTGATATGCTGCAAAGAAAACAAACATCAATTTACATTTTTCGTTCAGACTTTCAACGTTGAAAGAGAGGATTTCATCGTTTTTCTTTTTTTTTTCGTGCGATTTTAATGGTGGTGCAAATATTCAGGTTAGGTATTTCAAACCCTCAAAAAATATCACGATTTACATTTATTTTATATCTAGATTCAATGGTGGAAGTGAAAACAAGCATCGAAATCATTTTTTTTTTTTCAGTTGAATCTGTGGAGGTTATTAGAATTGCGCGGTTCATATATTTTTTTGTTCGCGATCGATTGTGGTGAGACAATGGCGATCCAATCAGGTTAGATTTATTTTCGATCTGAATAATTCATATTCGATCTGATTTTTTTATTACTCATTCGATTCATCACATACCTTTTTTGTTTGTTTTAATTTCTCTATCAAAATAAATTCCAGATACACGTGTATCTTGATTTTATTTTTCAAGCACGATTTGAAGTTTGACATTTTATTTCTCCATGGAATTGATTAATGTTTATGTGATTCATATTTAATTGCTAATTGTCATATATATATATTCCAGTATATGAAGGCTTGAAGGACTTTTTTTTAAGTATATGTACTGCTAATTAACATGTTCGGTAATTCAAAATCCACATGGTTTTTGTTTGTTTTTAAGATACAGTACTGTATCTTAAATTGAATTTTTGACATTTTATTTCTCCATGGAATTGATTAATGTTTATCTGATTCATATAAAATTTCTAATTGTCATATAGATATAGATATATATATATATATATATATATATATATATATATAAAGTCTTGAAGGACTTTTTTTAAAGTATATGTACTGCTAATTAACATGTTTGGTAATTCAAAATCCACATGGTTTTTGTTTGGTTTTAAGATACAGCATTGTATCTTAAAATGAATTTTTGACATTTTATTTCACCATGGAATTGATTAATGTGTACTTGATTAATATTTAATTGCTAATTGTCATATACGTATATACATATAAAGGTTTGAAGGACTATATTTGAAAATATGTACTGCTTTTAACATGTCCGGTAATTCAAAATCCATATGGCTTTGTATTGGTTTTAAGATACAGCACTGTATCTTAAAATGAATTTTTGACATTTTATTTCTATGGAATTGATTAATGTGTACTTGATCAATATTTAATTGCTAATTGTCATATACGTATATACATATAAAGGTTTGAAGGACTTTATTTGAAAATATGTACTGCTAAATAACATGTCCGGTAATTCAAAATCCATATGGTTTGTATTGGTTTTAAGATACAGCACTGTATCTTAATTCTAATTTTATAACATGTGACTTCTTTTCTATTTTTCAACAGGCAGTGAGGAGGATTATATGGATGACACATTTGAAGAATCAAATTATTTGGAAGACATCTACGATTCATGTGAAATGGAAACCAGTTTACCAAAGGAATTAACATGTTTGGTAATTCAAAATCCACATGGTTTTTGTTTGGTTTTAAGATACAGCACTGTATCTTAAAATGAATTTTTGACATTTTATTTCTATGGAATTGATTAATGTGTACTTGATCAATATTTAATTGCTAATTGTCATATACGTATATACATATAAAGGTTTGAAGGACTTTATTTGAAAATATGTACTGCTAAATAACATGTCCGGTAATTTAAAATCCATATGGTTTGTATTGGTTTTAAGATACAGCACTGTATCTTAATTTTAATTTTATAACATGTGACTTCTTTTCTATTTTTCAACAGGTAGTGAGGAGGATTATATGGATGACACATTTGAATAATCAAATTATTTGGAAGACATCTACGATTCATGTGAAATGGAAACCAGTTTACCAAAGGAAGTGATTGATTTGGCTGATCAGCAAAATGTGGACGAGATAACATTGTATTTGATACAGTGATAGATGTATCTGAATTTGATGGTGTATCTGAAATTTGTATTAGACATCTATGTGAAATGCAAATCAATGTCAAATTGTATGTGGAATGTATGTCTATTGTGATGTGTATGTGAGACTTTTTATTAGGTATACCTTAACTAAAAAAATGAATCAAATATAATTGGCTGCTTCTCCAGCATAGTAGATAATAACTATTCAGGTGTGTCTGAATGTGAAATGTGTATCTTAAAACCCATTTGAATGACAATTTGAAGTTTGACATTTTATTTCTCCATGGAATTGATTAAAATTTATCTGATTCATATTTAATTTCTAATTGTCATATATATATATATATATATAAAGGCTTGAAGGACTTTTTTTAAAATATATGTACTGCTAATTAACATGTTTGGTAATTCAAAATCCACATGGTTTTTGTTTGGTTTTAAGATACAGCACTGTATCTTAAAATGATTTTCAGATACAAGTATCTGATATTACAGGCTAATTGCATCATTCGAAGCAGAATATGAATGGTGTGCACAGGAAAACATAAAACATTTGTGATTTCCCAAATCAAGATACACTGTCGAATTTCAGATACACAGTATTAACAGAAGAAATTCAGATGCACAGAAGGGAAAATTCAACAACTGAGACAGTTTCTTGATTGGATTTCACATTTGCAAGAAGTGCAAAAAATTAATCTAGATACACTGTCGAATTTCAGATACACGGTATTAACGGAAGAAATTCAGATGCACGGAAGGAAAAATTTCACAACTGAGACAGTTTCTTGATTGGATTCCACATTTGCAAGAAGTGCAAAAAAAAAAAAATGTGATTTTTTATCAAATACAAATGTCCTGTTTTTTTTTTTTGTCCAAAAAAAAAAAAAAAACAAATACAAAATGACATTTAAGTTTCGATTGGCAGAAGAAATCTATCCTTTTTTATTCGCCATTGTTAACGGTTTGTTGGGGAAGAGAATCAGATGGATTGAAATCTTGATCGCCTAATTTTTTTTCTTTTTTTTTCATTCATATGGCTTTTCCCAATTCGGAACCCTAACTTTCAAATTTTATTGGGGAGAGGAATTAATGGTGCCCCCATTTGTGGAATTCGGTTACTTTGGGGAGAGGAATTAATGGTGCCCCAATTTGTGGGATTCGGTTACTATTTTAATGAGGATATTAATGATAAGGGTAGTTGTGTAATTGGCCTTTTGGTGGTTAGAAAAAGTCAAACATTAGACCAATAGGATTATGGCACCTATTGGGGCTCAACAATGGGGCCTAATTTTTGGGGCCTGGGTAGCAGCACTTTTTTTATCCCTATTTTGTAAAAGAGTCCTGCTACATAGGCCCCATTATTTAGCTCCAACCACAAGCCCCATTAGGTGCCAATATGCTATTGATTTCCTAGTTGACTTTTACAAAAGTGCAAAAAGAAAAATACAAAACTACCCTTATTTGAATCACACCAAAACCCTTTTTCCCGTGACTGTTTCCTCCTCTTAAAACGCATCCCAAAAATATCTAACAAATATTTTTATAGACCTCGTCACTTTAAAAAATCATTCTGACTGACCTATTTATCTCCAGCGATCGGCGTCACCACCCCTAGATTCTTCTCGCTGTCCTCTATCATATGAAATGTTGTTTGAATATCTTTCTAGTCCTCATCCGGACAATACCTTTTTTGGCTCGGTTACATTTTGTGATTGTAACTTATTGCACAAAAAGTTTAATTAAGTTTGTGAGTGTAACTGACTTTTATTATAAGTTGGGATAACATTTATGACTACCATTTCAAAAAAAAATGTGTTCCATCAAACAATATTAATGCCTCATTAATAGGAAGGATAGATTTGGTATTTTTTAAAACAAAATTGTAGTTATCTCATATTTGATCCAAATTCAATATTGAGGATAAAAACACAAAAAATTAGGATAATAAAAAAATTACAAAATGCAAATCAGGATAAAAATAGTGATTTTTTATCTCCATAATTATCCTAAAAATTTATCCCTTTATCAAACTAAGCCTAAAAGCATACAATTTATTCTCAAAACTATAACACATTAAGAGTCATAAAAAAGCTCGCGGCCCAAAAGCCCGGACTGGGCCCGTAGGGCCAAAGCCTGGACCGTTTTTAGAGCGGGTGGAGCTCGGGCCGCCCCTTCTGAGGACCGGCCCGCATGCCCACCCGAAGTGGGCCGGTTCGGGCTGGCCTGTAGGCCCATAGGGGGGCAATCCAATAAATAAAGTAACATTTAATTTTTATTCGAATTGTGATTGAATTATACAAATTATTGATATTTATGTAGATGCCAACCTAGTTGGTAAATGTAGTTATTTATTTTTTTAAATAATTAATTCATTTAATATTTTTATTTTAAAAATTCAATAGATATAAATATTTTTTTTAATATTATAATTTAAATTTTGTGTTATTTTAACTTTATATACAAATAAACAACTTAAAATTAATAAAATAAAAAGAAATAAGATGTTTAGAATTTGGGCCCATGGGCCGGAACCCAGGCCCGGCCCATGAGACCCGTTCAAGCCCGGGCCCGAGGGTATTATTTTGTCACGGGTCTGGGCCCCATTCCAACGGGCCGGCCTGGCCGGCTCGACCCGTTGCCGACCCCTATAACACATTGTCAAACCAACCCTAAAGATCCAGTGACTTGCGTGGAGTTTCAACGGATTCCATCAACAATCAATTTTACATTTTAAAATTGATTAAAAAATTATAAAATAAAAATTATAATATGCATATATCAATATCTGAAATGAATTTCAGTACAAATTTTTTTTTCAAATTAAAATATAAATCTATGTATAACCATGGATGTATCTTATAAATTTTTTATTATCTTACTCATTGGAGTACCAATTCAGCATAAATAATAAATATAATAATCACAATTCCATCAACTTTAGATAAAATAAAATCGAGGACAGTGAAAGATTTTAATAATTATGATTGTCAAATAAAAGATAGATTATTGGATTTTATTAATCAGGTGAACTATATATATTTGTTTTCTCCTATAGTTATTCAAGTTGGATATGTTGGAAAATTAATATATTTTCTTAAAAAATATATTAATTAGTTTTCAAATAAAGATTAAAAAATTTAATGGATGTTTAATTCCCTTTGAATTTTAAACGTTGGAAATAAATATAGTAATAAAAAATGCTTATCATAATTGGCGCGTATAATTATTGCCAACGTTACATCTGCAACGGTTGAATCTCTATGCCTATAAAAAGGCCACATTCGCAAAGGTTCATATTATGCAAAAAATCTAAGTGTTCCATTAGAAATCCTCCATAAATAGAGTTCTTATTTTTTCTGGTTCTTTTGGGCGATCAAGTCTGCGACCGGCTCAACTTCTCTTCCTACTTGCACCAAGAAGAGAGCAACGAGGGCTGGGTGGTTTTATCTTGAGAACAGATCATCGGGAACCTTGTGCGATTGAGGGGGTGTATTCTGTTCCGAAGATAGTGTTGCCACATGACTCCATACCAGACTCTTTTAATCTCTGTTTTCATATTCTTTCTATTTTGTGTCTGATAATAGCTCATTTCTCCAACAGTATCAACAATCACCATGAAGGATCAATCAATATTACACTCAATTTAATTCATTTAAACCACTGAGTAGGTAATTTGATTCTACTAACTAATTGTGATATAGAGATATCAATACAATTACATGATTAGATATTTAAAATAAAAATACTTATTCGAAAGAGTTTCTCGTTTTTTCAAGGAGTTTTCTAAGATGCTTCAATATATAAATCAATACAAATAAGCATATTTTATTCAAGCAAAAAATTTGTGAAAAAAATAACGTTTTCTATGTAAGGCGCATCTATCCCCACCAAGCATTTCCCTTAACCCAACAATCAAAAAAGAAGAAAAAAAAAACGATGTTTTTTCTGTTCCCATCAATTCGACCAGTTCGACCAAACTTGGTCATCACTTTAAGTTTTGGGTGACCGAACTTAATTGTCATTTCATATTTTGAGCGACCTAACTTGGTCGTCATTTCAGGTTTAAGGGGACCAAACTTAGTCGAATATGGTTTGTAATAAAGTTTATAATTTTTTTTCTTGAAAACTTAATCCCATGACGTGTATTCTCCTAGGATCCTTCATGTCACTCCAAGTCTGAGTTGTAATGTAGGGAGAATCAATCATTATTATTAAATGTAGAACATAAGAACAAATTTTTTTTACATAAGTGACGAATTTTTTTTCAAAAGTCAAATATAAAATATGTTTGGATCAACTGGTATGTTTTTTTTGTTTTCAAACAAAGAATATGCTTAACTACGAATTTAAACGAAGCTTAAAAATGATATATATTTGTCTAATAAGACATTTTTCTTACATTAAATTAATCGAAAGTATACCTACTTACATTTTTTTCAATCCATTAGCTGTTGTTTAGACAAAAGAATAAATGTACAATATGATGGATAAACTCAAAAATTTATTTGTTTACAAAGAATAAGTAGATATAATTTTAAATCATGTTCGATCAATTTCAGTTGCCCAAAACCTGAAATGGCAACTAAGTTCGGTCGCCCAAACCTGAAATAGCGACCAAGTTCGGTCGACTTGGATTGGTGGAAACAGTTAAACACTGGTTTTTATTTTTTATTTTTTTATAGTGGGTTAAGGTAAATGTTTGGTCGAGATAGACGCGCCCTTCGATGTATGGGTAGTTTGTCAAGAAGTGATTTACAAAAAAAAAATGTTTCCTCACCTCCAAACAGATTTTATTCATGTGGGACTTATTTGTGAAAAAGGGAAAAAATTCAATGACACGAAAATTGACAAAAATGTTTTAACCTAAACCAATAATAAAAGAACAAATCAACCATTTATGCATTCATCTCATCCTCTCATTGGTTTAAAACGAGTTTGATTAAAATTAGGTTGAAAATTTGATAACTCGATCAGAACTCTTGTAAAAATGTGATAACTGGGGTTCTCTTTATTATTCTTTTTAAAATTTGACCTTAGCCACTAATTTCTCACTATGTGCAGGTTGATGTGTTTCATTTAAAAAATGGTATGTCTAGCCATTTATGCATGTCGTCCTCCACTCTTACGATTTTTTTTTAAATATATACTCACATACACACTGTTATAAAAAATAAAGTATATATCAAAATAAATAAATTTATATTTTTCTTTAAAAAAATCAAAAATTAATTTTCATACATCATGATAATGTAGTACACACCGTGCATAATGTATATTGTACTATCATAGTGTATAAATAACTAAGAAATCATTTTTATAATGTAAGCAGAACTGCAAAACGAACCGAGTATCTCTGCTTACCTCACTTCAGGTGTGTTTGGTTGCGCGATTGCGCTGCGATTGCGATTGTAGGAAGCTGTGTTTATAATTGTGCAATCAAACAGTTTTACTGTAGCAGCTTCCTGCACACAGATTTCATGCAAATAGTGTCCAAAAGCTGCGATTTCAGAAAGCTGAGAAAGTGAGCTTTCTACAGAATCAGTTTTGCAATCAGTTTTGTAATCGCGCAACCAAACGCACCCTTCATTTCAATTGGTTCCAAAATGAGAAAACCCCAACCAACCACAACAGTGTGTTTTAAGCAGTGGAGGTTGGAGCAGGTGATTTGACCTTCTCCAACAAAAACAGCTTCAACCATATGTCCATATATATTGTTATAGCATTGAATGGGGGGTGGGTGCCATGACTTCCCAAGTTCATGTTCTGGACAAAACACGTGAACATCTCACATGTTAGGCACATAAGATATTCTTTAAGAAGAGAAAATTTATAATTGACTTAATTCAATTATATTCATGAGCTATTTAAAACTCAACTCAATGCATGAGGGGTTCGATCTATGTACGAGTTCTGGGGGTCTTGGAATTCAAATGATGTTGTGTAGTGACAGAAGCAAGACGAGTGAAATCCTCTTGCTCATTCTAGCTTGATCTTGGACGATTTGGAGGAGTGGGACAATGTGATGTTTAAGGGCATCAGAGTATATGTTTTATGTTTTATAAAAACATCATTAGATAAGATATACTATTTTTTAAAAAATTCATACAACACATGTAAGCTAGAACTGAAACTAAAAAAATGGACTATACGTAACTTTTATCCAAAGAAGATAGGGGGAAAAATCAAAAGTCAAGCACAGAAAAAAAAAAAATTAACTGAAAATAATGACCACAAAAGCCTACCCCTTTGGGTACGCTCATGCCACAGGTAGAAGAGGCTTCTATCCAGCCCATGACCCTGTTGTTCCCTTGACTCTATTACTCATTTCTTTCTCCCCTAGTTGGATGTGTGCAGCCACTCCTAATTCCATCCCCATTCCTTGATGAATAATTTACTTCATCAGTTTCCACAAGATTTTAAAATAAAGTGCATGTGGATACATCTATAAAAAATGTAAAAAAATTTATCGAAGCATATACATTATTAATGTGAAAATATGCTCCGTTAATTTTCAATCGACGCATATAGAATTGAAATTGAGGTTGAAAAAAAAAGTTGTGTATAACATTACTCATTTTCTTTTCATCCCATTCAGACATGATTATTTATACTGAAATAAAAAATTGCCCACAGTTTGGTCTAAATTTAATATTAGAAAACAAAATTTACTTCAATATCACATTTGTTAATTTGATTTATGAATGGCTCAGTTTGATTCATATGATTATTAAGTGATTTACAATTTATGAATGAGTTATCAGTCAGTTTAGTTTAAGATTTACATGAACTGTATCTAATTCATTACAAGATTCATGAATTATGCACATCACATGTTAGGTTTCTACTGGGGGGCTAATAAACCTGAGCTGATTCATGTATGTAACACCCTCTCAACAGACTAATGTGCATTAAATATTCTTCCAATAACCCTGAACTTCCCATTGGTCTTCTCTAAAGCCCTAACTAGGCCTGTCAATCGAACGAATACAGATCGGATAGGTCCATATCTGTATTCGTATCTGAATTGGATATTCAAAAAAATATCCGTATCTGATCCGAAAATCCGGATAAGGATTCGGATAATATCCGAAATATCCGAACCAGATTAAAATATAAGAATTTATAAAATGTTAAGTCCTAACATAGTTAAATAGGTATCCACCAAAGACATAAAAACACAAATCCTAATATAGTTAAACAAGTATCCAACATGGTTAAATAGGTTTGTGTTTTGTCCTAGATCATGAGCCATTGGATTTTCATCTAAGGGTTGAAACTAATTCTAACATATATAAATAAAATAACAGTTCGGATACGGATATTGTTCGGATTGGATATATGTTATATTCGATCAGATCCGAAAATTTTCAAATACAGATAATTTGGTTCGGATACAGATACGGATACGGATATGGATTTTTAAATATCGGATATTTTTTGTATTTTTTTATACAAATTCGGATCAAATTCGGATATATTTTCGGATAATTGAGAGCTTAGCCCTATCTTGGCTTATGATGTTCTCAAAGACAGTACTATTACGAGGACCCTCTGATTGGTGGTTTTTAATTTATGGGAAAATGACTAAAAAAGTCTATCAAAAGTTAGAAATACTCAAATTAGTCACTTTTTAAAATTATACCTAAAAAAGTCTCATTTTACAATTTTGAAAACACAAAAGACTAATCTACCCTTATACAATTAGATCCTTAATACATTCCATATCTCTTAACTTTGTTAAAATGATTCACCCTCTTAATTTTATTAATATATTTAACACATTTTTATGTAGATCAATTTTTTTATTGTAAATTCTTTGTAATTAGGTGGATTTTGTGAAATATGTATCAATATAATTTGAGTTTTTAATGATGAACTCCATTAAATGTTGATGTTTTTTTTTTTAAATGGATATGTACTAATGATATCATAAAAATATGTAAATAGCAAAAAAATAAAAAATGTGAATAAAGATTTAGAATACTAAAATATCATCTGCTGTATTGGGGCACAACACAATTTAAATTAAAATTATAATTATACACAGTAAAAAATGATAAACAATATCATGTAAGATATATATAAGAAACACAAAGCATGATGTATAATAACAAAACATCTAAGAGGATTGATTTTCATCATGTATAGAGAAATTGTTGTTCTGTAGAAAAAATAGATTTTCAGTGTGGAATAAAGAGAGATATTAAATATTTAATTACATAAGGGTAGATTAGTCTTTTGTGTTTTTAAAATTGTAAAATAAAATCTTTTTAAATATAATTTAAAAAAATGATTGATATGGGTATTTTAAATTCATAAGAGATTTTTTTTTATCATTTTTTTTTAATTTATTAACCCCACTTATATGATGTAATAAAATAGAGTTAGTCGCATTTATGAGCAGAGGGTTTGCATAATGATTTTAAAAATACTGAGTGAAATATAATATAAAAATATTCCTCACATCAGGTGACCCTAGGGAGAATGGACATCCATTCAATTTTATTTTATTTTATTTTAATTTTTATTGGTGATCATTCAATATTTTGTTGCAGAATGGTACATTGAAAGAACTCGTATAATCAATCACCTCACTCACACAGTCATAACTCATAAGTCATTCTTGTGGTAGTAGGCTAGTAGCTGTTACAGTTAAATTAAACAGAAAAAGAAAAAAAAAATCAGCCCCAAATTGAAATCCAATGATCAGACGGCCATCACGTGAGGATCTATTTTAAATGCAATCCAAGTTCCCCGGATAGGTCCAGTGTGTCCCTATTTAAAATGCAATCCAAGTTCCCCGGATTGGTCCAGTGTGTCCCTGTTCAAGGGAACACAAACTTGTTCTATACAGCCATACATGTAAACATGTAATTTTTTTTACTTTTTTTATAAACATTTTCTTTTTATAAAATGTGTAGACTCGTAACATGAAGGGCACCTTAATTAAGAAAAAATATGTGAAGACTGTATATGAGACTACATATGGAATTATCTTTAGGTTCTTTTGTAGATAAATTTAAACTCATGTAACATCAATTTGATCAGTTCTATATAATCTATATTTTTTTTTAGAAAAAAAAAGGCATCACGGTTGATTTTTATTTTTATTTCTGAATAGTTTGATCTTTTGTATTTTTCTATGTATAGTTCTTTCTTTGTTTATATCTCAATCATTTTTTGTAATAAATTGATTCATCTTCTTTTTCACTTCTCCTTCATGTATATAAATAAGCTATTGAATATTTTCTGTTTAAAAAATGATATAAGCTATTTTTTAAGTATAAATAATCATACTAATGGAAAATGATGTTGTCTACTTGGTTGTATTTCTAGATAAATAAGATACTAATGATAATTTATAAAAGAAAAAAAATTATTTAACAAATTTGAAGAGAATATGAAATTAGATGAAATAACACAATTCTAGATGGATATAACATGGGATGATAGACGAAGGTGCAATAGAATACTGCTGATGAAGTCCAAGTGAACCAAGGCATCCCCTCGGAAGGGGATGGTTGAAATCCATGCTTATTTACTATTTATAGAGGCATTCCTAAACCATTCATAAATCAAATAATACTTTATACACGCTAATTTTTACATAGTGCACATCTTTTTTCTATGTTTTCGGTGTGGGACTAAAATCCAACACACAAACTTACAAAACACAGATTTACAATTTTTTGAAAATAACTAACAATTTGGCATAGCTGTACCATTCACTCCTTGCGAACAAACATATTCTTTTAGACTTATTCACCGTTATTCTATCATATTCCACATCTATTCTTTTACCAACAATCGCTCGTCATCCGGGCACCAACAGAGCCACCCATTACCATAAAGGCATGTTTGGTTCGCAAGTAAGATTGAGATTATGTGAATCCTGGGATTCAAAATCCATGTGGATTGGGATTGAGAATCATGTTTGGTAAAGAACATGATTCAGAAAATAGGATTGAGATTTAGTAATGCCTGGATTACAATATAAAAAATATATTTTTTCAAAAATACTCTTTTAACAAAATCAAGCATATGTTAACTCATATTCAATTTTACGTCATTTAACACACATATCTTATAAAATTACTCTTTATTTAATAAATTTTTAACAAAGATTCATTTTTTTTCAATTTATAGCATTGAAATTCATGATTTTTTGAAAAATAAACTTTTCAACGTTGTAACATCAACAACCAATATGTTGACAACACAAGTAAAATAAAATAAATTATTAATAGGCGATGGTAAAAAATTAGAGAAAAATAATCAGATAAGTTTAAAAAGGCACATTTAATTATAACAATATATTCATTCTTCTCATCAAATTTTCTTACTCCAAACAAGCATTACTGCATTAAATTGTTATTCATTAAAAAAAATTTAATTTTCATTCAAGTGAATAAAATGAGAGTAACAATTATATATCAAAGTAATTTACAATGCATAAAATTATCCATAACAAAATATTTTAGTCCTGTGAATAAGATCAACAACTATATAATAACAATATTATAAGCAAATGTTCATATTTAATTTTTTTTATCTTTAAAAAATACAAAGCAAATTAAAAAATATATATATATTCAAAAAAAAAAAAGAACAAACAAGTAACACAAAAAATATATTTAATTACCGATTAAATCTATGTGTTGATGAATAACACGTAAACAAAAAAAAATGAAGAGGTTTCGTCATACAGAGAGGCATGGGACGGTTTTTTTTTTTTTTTTTTTTTTTTTTTGGAGGGGGGGGGGGGGGGGGGGGTCGGGGAAGTCAATACAAACCTCCTTTTTCTTTTCAAATATATAGTTTTTTTTCTTTTAAAATACATAATAATAAAAAATTTGATCATTGTATGATTATTTATATTGGTTATTAAAAAGGGAGATAAAAAGTGTGGGTAAAAAAATCTTTTTTCAATCCACCTAGATAGAGACTGGGAAAATACCACCTCTTGAGTGGAATTCTCAATCCCCCTAGTTAAGGATTCCCAATTCTTCTCTTCCAATTACAATCCATTTTTTAAAAACTATCCAAACAATTTATTGACAAGGATTGGAATTCTGAATTCTAATTCAGCCACTCAATATTCCTATCTAAACAGACCTTAACAGATCATAAACAAAGTGATAAATATTGACTTCAACAGTATGACAATAGGTTGATAAACCAATGCATGAACATTCAATTCAATCACATTAGCACATAAAACTGCAAACCCAGTATTTCTCCAACTACAACCCAACAAATCAGCTAATACATCCTTAACACACATTGACCTCCCACAAATACAGAACATCAAGTTTGGGCACCTGTTTAAACAACCTATATTGAGTCTTTGACTTCTATATTCCATGGAGAATTTTCACAAGAGACATGAAGGGGTCAACCCCGAAAAACATGTATGTCTCTTGGAAATCTAATTTCAAAAGCAGTTTTAAGTGAATATCTGCTTTTCAAACAGGATCACCCCCCTCAAAAGCAAATTTTAAGGTTTGTTTTTTTGGGGGTAAAAATAAATTGAAGTCATAAGTTATGATCAACTTTAGCAGTCAATTGATAAAAAGACATGGCAGGACCTTTGGTTCTCTCTTTGGAGTTACACCGTGTTTTTTTGTTTTTTTTTAAGATAAACGGTAGGCGACTACTTAATTAATTGAGAGCCCAAATGGTAAGTAGAAGATGATCCAACAAAAGGCAGTTCCAAATACAAATCAATCTAACATGAATCACTTATTAACACATCCCATCTGGGGAGCCCTCACACAAAAAACACCCCAATCTTTTATTGAGCAAATCACAGAATTTTAAGTGTTCCCCACATGCGGAATAGAACCCTGAAAAAGAGTAAAGGGGTGTTTGAAAACACATTTTGTTGATTCTGCTTTTGCAGGAATCAACTTGACCTAAACATATTTCCAAACGCCTCAAATAGTCGTGATAAGAACGTTAAAAACAACTTTTAGTTAAAAATAATAAAAAAAAAGGGGATGATTTTCAAGAATATAACAAATTTATGCTTCCCGGGAATCCAACTTTCAAAGCAGATTTAAGTGAAAAGCTGTTTCTCAATTGGTTTTCACATGCCACATTAACTCTCCATCCATTGTTTGGGACACTATTGAGTGACAACAGAACATTCACTGTAAACAATTTGGTTACTATTTCAAAACTATGTAACTTATACATGATCTTATTCAACAGATAATGAATGCTATTGCAATTATTTATGTGTGACAACAGAATCATTCACTATGAACACCCTAATTATTATTTTAAATTATCATCTTATTCAACAGATAATGTAACCTTAAACCATGATTTTCATTTACCTACATACAGTGCTTCCCACTGTGACTTTTCAGTTATTACCCTCTGATAAGGAACAAACCAACCGCGGTGACAATGAGTGTCGAAGGAAATCCAAAACGTAGATGACCCCAGAAAGATAGGGTATAGCCATAGAACTGCGCCCGTCGAGCCTGCTCACACACTATCAAATTTGCAGCGGAGCCTAGCAATGACAGGTTTCCAGCAACTGTGCTCACCCATGCCAAGATGAGCCAAGCCTTTGTCTCCTCCACTGGTGAAATAGATGCTGCAGATGCTGCCACTCGAGCTCCAAGTAGTAGAACTGATATACATGATCAATAAATTATAATTAAGCATTGAAAACCATTTCAATCATAGTGCATACTGAATGAATTGGTGTTGTTTATGGATATACAGAGTAGATGATGATTTCCCCAAACAAACCAATCATGAACAGATGAAGTTAACACCAGCATGATTTAGCTTGGATACAATATGTTGACTTTTGTTCTTTTGATAGTGTGGGAGATGGAAGACAACATTTCAAGTTGATGTCTTGCTCTATGGGTAGGATTACCTACACTTAGGGAAGGATCTCTTTACATGATTTCAATTGGTGCATTCAGATAATAGCATGAATTTGAGGCACAGTGTTTTCAGTCAAAAGGTACATATACTCTGGATGGGGTGTAGTTATTAATAGCATTATATATTTTCCTTGTTTCTGATTAATGACATTCATACAATTCTAGACTGGAGTGGATTCAGACTTCTCTAGGATTGATTTCATGAGTCATACTTTCATGTACTTATTAAATTTCATCAAAATCTGGACAGTAAGCCCAACAGAATTTGAAAAGTAAAAGCAGGAGTAAGTGCAAGATTAAGTGTTAAATTCACTCTTGGGCGTGTCTAATCTCTTATACACTACTATTTATTTCATTAGGCAGCAAAACCAACCATGAGCCCATCCTTTTTCTTTTTTTTTTTGAGATAACACCATGAGCCCATCCTATTGAGAATTATTTCGTATGCTGTTCCTAAATGTCACTTTTTAATGATGCACTGAAATAACTACATGACCTACACAGATTCCAGTCGCTAGGAAAATTTGTCAACGGTGTCGATAATTGTATCTATCCAAAGATCACTAATGCATAACATGATACAGTGTGGTTCAATAATAATGTGAGGTTTCATGCAAAGCTTGAACCATGTAGGTTCATGACTGTTTTACATACCATCCATTTGTTCATTGAACAGAATATTTTTCTGATGGCTACAATCCATCATAGGTAGAAGTTTAATAATTAAAAGAATCCAGACTTAGAATATCAAGCTCAAGAAAAAGGACGGCACCAACTTACCAGTGGGTACATTAGAAGCAACATTAGAGAGGACAAGAATAACCAGTGCAAGCACAGAAATACCACTCACACGATCAATCTGTGCGTGTGGCTCCATGAAATCCCATAACGTGCTTGGTATGCCTGTCTTGTTGAAGCCATCAACAGTGATAAACATCCCACAAAAAAATATCAAGAGCGAGTATGACACCTGGTTGGCATAACATGTAGAAAAACAAATGCTAAGCGCTCGCTCGCCTATAAAGTGGAAATTTCTTCTGCAAGTTAGGTAGAATTACCTTCTCTAGGCAAGGCCGAGCATCCTTGAAATCGAGCACCATCAGAGCAAGCGCAGCAGTGATTGCAGTCCAAGACATGTTGAGCCCCATCAGAAGAGCAACGAGCATGCCAATGGTGATGAGATAAACACATGTTTTCCATAGTAGTCTCTTCCACTTCTCAATTGAACCTTCCTTTTCATCAGATGACTGATTTGGGCCACTTATCTGTGAACTCTGCATGACAATCCTCCCATACCTATTTGTGGAGGCCCCTTCTTCTTTCCTCTGAGGAGTCCCCACGCCATCCCATGGTGCACTGGAGTGCCTTGTCGATTCAACATTCACAGCGTTGCTCGCCTGCATGTCGCTCTCACTAGCAATTACTCGATTTCGGAGAGTCTCAACATGAACTAACCCTCCATGCATTGGAGGGCTCGGGACAATCCCATCGAGCGCTGAACTCCACTCCTGAGAGTTCAGAGAAGTGACATGAGACATTGTGGCAGGTGAGAACCTATGTGAGTTCATATCTTCCTCCACAACTGCTTCACCTACTGACACCACTTCTTCATCCTTTTCAATTGACAACAAATTCCAAAACATGCCTAGAAGGATAGCCGTATTGACAACGATCCCCACGAGCATTGCGGGTAGTATCCCTGTTAAGAATTTCCCAAAGGAGATCTTGCTTTGGACAGCTATGACCAGGTTTTGTGGATTCCCTATAGGGGTGGCCGAAGACCCAATATTCGCACTTGATGCGAGTGCGAGGAGGAATGGTTGTGGGGGTAGATTGTTCTGCCTTGCAATTTTCAGGACGAACTCAGTGAGAACAACGCAACATGTATCATTGGTGAATAGGGCGCTCGAAATCGCAGAGATGACACAAACTCGACAAAGCAAGTCCTTGCCACCTTGGCTTTTCCATGAGAGGAGTTTGCCTAAGTATTTAAACATGTCAGCTCTCTCAAGATAGACACTCACAACCATGGTTCCGAAGAGGAGGCCTAGAATTGGGAGGTCTATTGCGGCGTAGGCTTGGTCAGCGGTTAGGACTCTGAAGAGAACCATCATCATTGCTCCTAAAAGAGATCCCGCCGTCCGTCCAACTGGAAGGAAAGGGACTGCAGGGAAAACTGCCAGGACCCAAAAGATTGCAAAGGCAAACGATCCGAGGACTACTTTTACAGTTGCTGCCATTGCCATTTTGTCCAACCTTTTTTGTAACTTGTGGAAGCCTAAATAGCCCTTCTAAACTAATGGGTAGTTGCAAAATGAGGACAAGTAGGGAATAAGAGGATCAACAAGAGCAGAAGAATTTAAAACAACAAACACCCAAACTTCGAATGCAGTGATGACATGTTAGCGAGAGTCAGAAACACATGAACTTGATTGGATTCTACCAAACTGGTTTCAAGCAAAACTATGTTTTTCAAAATGATATTTCAATCAACACTACCCAAAGAGAGAGAGCAAGTAATCCAAACTACCCAAAAAAGGCCCAAATTTCCAATCTTTGCCAAGATTGTTTAATAAACTGATGACCCTTTTGATTGAAAGAGCTAAAAATGATCAAAACAGATCACCTCTGTAACCATAATCTCCAAAGATGCTGTTTTTATTGCATCTGCTTCAATGAACACTTCCCCAGTGGACAAAAGGGGGAGGCCCAAAATGAACCCATTATCAGATTTCCTGTGATGGTTTCAAGCCCAAAAAAAGGAATCCAAAGGAGCTGAATTTTGTGTTTTTAGACTGACCTAAATTTGAGCAACCAAAACCTGAGGTTCCATTCCATGCTTGGCATCCATGGATGATAAAGAAGTCACTTTTCAACGGTTCATATTTATTATGGAGGGGTACATAGATCATATGTGGTGACATATTTACGTGAACGTGTTCTTTTGTTGACAAGTTGACATTGTATTCTCCATTATTGGCCTTGACAGTATATCTTATAATATTCTAATCTGTTCATGATTCAACATGGTTATTATTGTCATTTCAATTTTAACTTGATTTTCCTGGAAGAAAAGGTGACACGTGTGAGGTGGGTCCATGTGACACGATCGATCCAGGCTGGTACACGTGTTAGCACAACTTGGTTTTCCAAAGATTGATAAAGACCATTGGATGTACATATTTTATCTCTAATAATTGAATACAATAATGGGATTCCAGAATAATTTTGTGTTAATTATTGTGAAAAAAATTATGAACCCATTGAACATATAGATACAGGGCAATTATTTTTTTCAAGTCAACTATAGATTATAATATCTTTCCTTACAGAAAGAGAGAGAAACAAAAGGTGCTAAAAGAGAGAACTGTCTTTGCCTCTTTGGTGATTTCCATATTGAATCATGGAATAGAAAGTATATGCAAAGTGTACGATAAGAGAAGAAGTAACATTAAAAACCGGGTAGGGTTAAGATTGAATTAGAGTAGGATTTGAATCTAATGGTTTTTCTTAGACATTCACAGTAGATAGTTCCACATTAAAAAAAAAAAAACCTTATAAAGGCCTTTTGTTAATGACTGTTAAAGGTCCATGTTTACTCGAAACAGCAATTGTTCACTACAATCTTTTGGGGTTCGCAAGATAAGGATTTGATCAGATGGTTTTGAATTACTTGATGAGCAACAGACCACTCTGTGATTCTGTGCTGGTATAGTTCTTCAAAATCAACTTTTAATAAAAAAAACATGACTTTCCAATGGACACAGATACATTTAGTCATTCTTGCATATATAAATCTTCATGAAAAATGAAATATACACTTGGATGACTTGGATGAGTTGAATGTATACATTTTAAATTTTTTAAACTTAAACATGTATTAGTTTAATCAATATACATCAGTTTAGAGGAAAATGGAGACTATGAAAATGAGTCAAGGAAACTTTCAGTCATGGTTGTCCACCCATTTGCATTGCCCATACATTTTGATTTTTTCTGAAATATACACTTAATTGATAAATACATTTTTTTATAATAAAGAAAATTTTACTTGCTCATACCAATTAAATCCATATCCTTTTACACCATTAAAAATTCTGATCCCTTGTTTCCGTCACTAAAAATTCTTTCCATCAAAGCTCAAATACGAACTATCAGTATCGAATTACACAGTTTATTAATCGAACTACACAACATTTGAATTGAACTGCACAACCAATTGTTGGGTACAATGTCACTCTCTATACAGTTTGATTCAGAGACTGTGCAGTTCGATTCTGATGGTATCAGACTTAACTGGATCCGGACTCCTCAAACTGCTTGGTGGAGGGACACCCAAATGTATTGACCAGTGGATCACCCGAAAACAATTGTGAATATGTTATGACTTTGAAGATCAAAACGTATGTTACTGAATAATGAGATTTGATTAACACGATCGACTGATACATAACATGAATTTGGCACGTCCACCTTGCACGAATTGAGAGAACCCAGATTTCCTAATCAGTCACTCGTGTTACTCTTCCCAACATGTTTTGAACTTTTTTTTCAAAAATATGTATCGTCTGGTGAAGTACATATCAAATGAATTGTATGACTCACTGAGCTCTCATTTGGAATAGTTTCCAGTACAGAAAAGTTGAAATTTGGAAGTGCATCGTTTCACTATTTCAGCAGAGAAACAGATTTCAATCCATTGATGCTGGCATTTGAAATTGCCATGTTTACAAAACCTCTATTCAACAACAATCCAATACTATACATGTAAATCCCCTTCTCCCAACACCCAGAACCAGACCTTCAGAGGCAGAGAGAGAGAGACAACAAAAGAAAAACAAACCACTACCACATTTTTTTTTTATCAAAACAAAAAACAAATAGGTTTCAATTCTCTATACATGATCAAACACCAACCCCTTCTAAAATCTCAAACCAGATCCCCCCTCCCAAACCTCCACACACTGCTCCCCCTTCCTAGCCAGGACCATCCTGCTCCCCCCAAACCCCATCTCCCCAATCCTCCCCTTCCCCGCACCATCTCCCCTCCTCCTCCCGATCACATTCCTCCTCATCACCCTCTCATCCCCTCCCAATCCACAATTCAATCCCCCCTTCACCACCACCTCACTCCACATCTCCACATCCCCACTCCTACTCACAAACACATGCCCCCCATAACACTCCACTCTGCACCCACTCCCCTCCTTTCCCCCCTTCCCCGCCGCCACCGCCGCCCCCCTCCCCAACCCCACCCACCCCCCCATCTTCCTCAAGTCCACCATATACACCTCCCCCGAATTCACACCCACCTTGAACACTGCCCCAACCTCCTCCGATGCCGCCACATCCGCAAAGCAGTCCTCTGTCCCTTCCTTCGCCTCCCACACTGCCTCCATCGGCGCCCGCACGTCCCACAGCCTCACATTCCCCGTCCTCCCTGACGGCCCGCTGTGTGCGCCCGCCGCCATCAAAAGATTATAGCTTGGTACCCATTGAAGCTTTGTAGCCGGAATTGCCGAGTCGAGCTCCGCCCCGTATATCTCGCGCCGACCGATCTCCACGACCGGCTCGAACCCGGCCCCAGCGTCAAACGCCACGATGGCGCTCGCGTTCCTGCGGCACGACTCGAAGCTTGAGAACAGCAGTTCCGGGGACGCGCCGATAGCCTGCACCGCCGACCCCGACTTCGTCGGGTCCGCCCAGTTGAGCGTCTTCAGCGTGGACCCGCCGTCGGAGAGACTCAGGATCTGAAGCCCGGCGACGTCGGTCGCGCCAGCGGCGGCGACCGAGGGGGAGATCGCGAGGAGGGAATCGACGGCGGGGAAGCGCGTGAGGACCG
The DNA here is from genome assembly GCA_030737835.1 of Acorus gramineus. Taxonomy (NCBI): domain Eukaryota; kingdom Viridiplantae; phylum Streptophyta; class Magnoliopsida; order Acorales; family Acoraceae; genus Acorus; species Acorus gramineus. Next base: position 12,867,776 of record CM060857.1, read on the forward strand.
TGGACCGGCGGCGGAGCGACCAGTCGAAAGACGTGATCTTGCTGCCGTGGGCGACGTGGACGGAGCCGGTTTGGGTCACCGAGAGGGTCGAGGGGGGGTCCCGCCCGTTGAGGGGGAGGACCGCGGACGGCTCGAGCGCGAACGGGTCGAAGCGGTCCGGGCTTGAGAGGGAGGAGACGAGGAGGGGTTCCAGGCCGAAGAAGCGGGCCTCGGCGAGGAGGTCCTGGAGATCGAAAGACCTCGCCTTTGAAGGGAGGGAGGCCGTCCGGAGGAGTGAGAGGAGAACGGAGAAGAGCTCGGGATCCCTGTCGATGAACGCGTCGGAGGAGGAACCTGGGTTCGCGTAAGTGGAGAGGATGGAGTCCGGGCCAGCTAGGGTTAGGGTTTGCGTGGTTGTCTGGAAGAGATGGCCGCCGACGTTGAGGGTGACGACGTTGGGGGGGGATGGAGTCCTCTTCGGGTACCCTATTGAGGTGGGATTGTAGGGGGCCGCGAAAGGTGGCATCTTTAGCTAGGGTTTCAAAAGCCCTAATTGGGATGAATTGAAGAGAGAATTCCGAATCGAAGCTTTGATGAGAACCCTAGAAGAGAATGGAAGTCCAGGCAATTTAAAGGTGGTGGTTTGGCTTGCCTGGAAAGTCGTTTTTGTGGCTGGTCAAAAAATTTGGTCTGGCTTTTTTTTATTCACACATTTTTATTTGATTAATATAAAATGTGAGGTTGTTGACCATGATTTTCATGAAAAGGGAACGGTTGAATGGTCAAAGAAGACCTGATGTTGTTTTTTCTCATATACTTTTTGTAATGACCACAGACAAAATTGAGATCCAGAAGAAGCAGACAGAACTGATGACATGGGTGGCTTAGCTAGTCTGAACCACTTATTCCATTTATGTAAAGCCATACATTGTGGGTTATTCAGGGAATAAATAAACAACTTGACAAGTTGTTGAACAATGCATCTAGAAGACCAGTATCAATTATCAATTAATAGAGAAAATCTTCATACTGACAGGACTGCAGTCCATGGTATGTCTTCATTTTGAAGCTTCCAGGACTGCCAACAATTAGAAACCACCAACAAAAAACTGTCCACATCATTTTTTACAACATTATTACACTGCGTGATCAGAGAAGCTATTATTCAGTTGGTGCAAAAAATGTAAAAAAAAACTATCATGTGAAAATTTACAGTGCATCTAAAAGGACCTGCTTTTCAATTTTTTTTGAGGGAGTGAAAGGACTCTAAAAGCCATCCTTGTATTTCTATCCCACCAACCCAATCTCAGCCTTCAAGAACTTCAGTTCTCTCGTTGCATCTGGTATCAGGGGTTGTGATTCTTCCTCCGCCCCGATAAACTTCTGATTAGCCACCAGTCTGAACTGATGGTGGGTTCCGCAGACGTTCCATCTGCATTGTCGAATATGAATTCCTTGACCGATCCCTGCCCACAACGTGTCTGGCTCTGCTCTTGTACGTCGGTAGGATCTTCCTCAGGTAAGCTCTCTTGTGCTGCGTGGATGCAGGTTGCCTCCTCCGAGGATTGATCTTTTTCAGCCACTTCTGTTTCCACCACATTAGACTGTGTTGCAGATGCAGTTTCAGCGCTTATTACCAAGTTTTTTCTATCGGCCTCTTCGGCGTGGAGTTCAAATGATAACCTGGGATTCAAAACTGGCTTATCACCTTGAGATACTGTTGCTTTCTTTGAACTCTCCAAAGGTGAGCTGTTCTCTGAAGCAGGCATAGTAACAGCTCCACCTGAAGCGGTGGGGTATGACTCTTGAGGTGGAACCAGCTTTCGCAATGCAAGGCTGTCGAGTTTCAACAGCTTCGGAGGCTCATTCGGGCAGAAGGAAGGGAACTCAAGATCAGGGAATGGAGAAGAGGTTCCCGAACCAGATATCACAGAACTGGGAGAGATGAGGTTGCCCACCGGGCTTCCGGGGTAGAGCTGATATGACTGGAATTCATAATGAGATGATGAGAACTTCTTATCACCCAATTTCTGGCTGAACTCAAAAGAGGAGCTCAGAAGTTGAGCAAATGGAACCTCCGGAGATGAGGGTGTCGTGAGGTGCATGGCTTCAGGGGGAGGGGTGAAGGGGGCAGTGGAGGGCTCGGTGGTGAAGGTGGAGAAGACAGGGGGAGAGACTAATTGGGTCTCATATGCATATGGGCCGATGGCGAATATGGAGGCAGGCCCACTCGGGGAGTAGATGTTGGCAGAAAGGGAGGCAAAGGAGATTGCACCTGCTGGAGATTGGATTGCAGAAGGGGGTTCTGATTGTTGGAAGGAAGCAGGAGAGGAAGGAGGGGCGGCATAGGGCAATACAAGAGAGGGTGGTTGGGAAAGGTTGTTATCTGTCGGAGGAGCTCCTGGTGGGACTGGAAGAATCACTTCGGGAACCAAAGCTGCTCTGCTGATGCGCTTCTCCTGTCTTTCAGACCCAAAACACCGGTATATGCTTAAACAGCCTCCCCAGCGCCGCCTCTGCCACAGACAATGATAACAGCATGTAAGAGAGGTATCATTTGTATCCAAAAGAAAAGGGAACTCACCCAGATAAAAGAGGATTAGAAGATTTTTTGAAATCTATAGAAGGTGACTAAATGATTAATTCACAGCAAAAGCAGTGTTATCCATTATTGGTTCATCTAGCATCAACAACCAAAGCACCCTAATCAACTAAGTCTAACTAATAATCAGCAGATACACACTTTTTTAACGGTATCAATTAATTATCAGGTGTGGAAAAGAACTAATTCGAAAGTGAGATGACCTTCAGATTTTAAACAAATGCCACGATATGTGGGTATTATAATCCAATATTAGTCAAACCAATCGCGTACAAGGGCAGACAAATAAATGGAATATGCTTTCAAAAAGAGATGAATACTAACATCAAACAAATAAAACCTCCAACTAGATGACAACAATCTGTGACTTGTGTAAAAGAAAATTCGATTAATAAAAACAACTGCAGAGAAAACACCCTCGACCAACAATATTTTCTTCACCATAGAATAATATCATCAATAAGTAATGTAGATTGAAAATGACCCCATATTCTCCAACTAGATGATGATAATCGACTTGTGTAAAAGAAAATTCAATTAATAAAAACAACCGCAGAAAAAAGAACCTCGACCAACAATATTTTCTTCACCATAGAATAATATCATCAATAAGTAATGTAGATTGAAAATAACCGCATATTTGATATAAATATGAATTACAATAATTAAACCTTTTCCATTAATTTGCGTAAACTCTCTGCAAACTTTTCAGCTACTGATTATTTTAAATACAAATTGTGTACTATTTCAACTAACTTATTTACCTTTTCATTTTTTAATTATATATAATACAGCATCCATCAATTTTCTCCATCCATCATCCCTGTAAGTACTTCTGCTCCTGATATTTAGGTTGACTTTGTGAAAGAACACTTCAAAATTTTATAATATATTTACTCCAATCTATTCATCTCTGCTCATCATCATGGTTTGCATGTCATCAATGCATCAATCGGTGAATCTGTGATAGGCACTATTACACACAGCTTGTTTTGTAGCCTGATATTGTAACTTTGATAATCATTTAATCGGAGTATGTATTTCACTGTCCTCATGCAATGAAGTATACTTCATTGACTAATGAAGAAGTGTATATTTCCCTATTCCATTGCCTTGAACTGTATACTTCATGCATTATGTATGTGTAATGCAAAGATATGCATTTCTATGCAAATTATTTTACAACAGAAAATACCACTTCTTTTTTGGGTGTATAAAAAATGACCTCCCTTTATATCCCTTTTTTTTTTTTTTTGTACAGTCCCTATGGCAGAGGAAATTCATTCAGGGACATTAAATAAAAACTTAAAAAGGCATCATCAGTCAGGACTCCTCATTACATGCGGGACAAAGTAGGATCCTCTGCTTATATTATATTTGACTTTTATTGTAAGATTGCCACATCATCACAATTAGAATCAAACGGTTACAAATATATCAAATCATGAATGAATAAATAGATCAATTTTATTTGATGAATTCATGACGGTTTGATTGATCAAAACACAAAACAAGTATAAAAAAACAAGTAGAGGCATGCAGGACAAAGTAGATGGTGGTAAAGAAGTAAAACCAAGGTAGGATAAATTTCAAACTAGAATGACTTGAATGAAAACTGATGGAGAAACTGGAAATATTTTCACATATTCAAATACCTAGCACGCAATACATCGTCCCCAGTCTCCATTCTATCATCAAATACCAACATAATATTTTATTTTATTTTGAGAAAGGTTAGGCCATTTTATAACATAGAAGGGTGTTACAAATTGGTTCGAATGCGGAGGTGGTTGAGAGATGACTAAAATAGCGTACATGTCGCTGCGAATGACCCAACATAATATTCCTTCTCTGCCCAATTATCATTACTACCATGACCAAACCTCAAGAAGCAATAATCATCAATTCGTTGAAACACTCAAGGGAGCATCACCCATCAACACTTCTCCTCCTCCAATTGTATACCTACTCACAGAGAAGTCTTTAACTTCCCTAAAATTTTGAAGATTCCCCAAAACCATCCTCCTTGCATCCTCCTCTCGATTCATAATCACTTCAATCATCAAATTCAAATTCTATTCTTTCATCACTGCTATTAGTATAGTTGCACAAATTAAAAAATTAAAAAAGTTAAACATTTTCCATAAAAAACTCAAACATTTATCAAAACAAACAATTCTGATAGAAAAAAAAAAAAATCAAAGCAATCCCAACCAAATCACAGTCAACAGATTCAATAACAATGAATTCCAATTCCAAACAAAAACAATCCAGATCAAAAAAAAAAAAAATCACAACACGACGAGCTCACCTGCTCCGCGACCTGCCGGACCCTGCTCTCGGCGGTGATGATCGCCGTCGCCGCCGCGTTCACCGTCTCCACACTATCGTTCATCCTACTCATCCCCCCTCCCCCCCTCTCTCTCTCTCTGAAGAAAAAAAAATCCTAATTTTCTCAAATGAAGCAAAACAAACAAAAATTAGGGTTTTAATAAGGGAAAATTTGGGGCTCACGAAGGTCAAACGAGAGCAGCAGCAGCTCCCATCACTGACATCTCCACATACAACGAAACACAAAAATTCCAGGCGTCTAGTTCACGCAACTCCTGTTTGGATGGGCGGGATAGCGTTGTCCGATTGAAACGATTGCGTTCATTATTGCGATTGGATGGATAGTTCGGGATATCATTATGAAGGCAAGCCCACACGTGCGTGGTTTTTAATGAGTGTCTCCTTTGTGGAACAGTACCTGGTCCCTCTCATCATTGACTAACGGATTGAGTGGGGTGTCTTCACACGTGCGGCAGTGATGGATGAGACGTGTATCCGTATTGGTATTCCGTATTTGAACCGGATATCTAAAAAAAACATATGTATTCATATTCGGATAATTATCTAATATATTCAAAATTTTGAATTGATATAGGTATGAGTCAAATGTGGAATAACTTATATCTCAAAATAAAAATTATATATATAATATCTAAAAAAAAATCAATAATTATAAATATATACACACAAAACATTACATGGTTTAAAATCAAAATAACAAAATCATATTAATATTAATATAATAAGTAATCGTATATTAATATTTCAAATACATATGTTTGAGATTGGATATCATCATATCCATATCTGATCTAAAATATTTAAAATACAGATATTTTATTTCACATAAAATTATATATTTTCAGATAGAAATATAAGATATTCAAATATTTATATATATATATTATTTTAAATTGTACATTCAAATACAAAGTTAATGCATGTCTTTCTTAGATTATCAATTTAGGATCTCATGTAGAACCCACCAAATATGGTGACATGATGCTGATAGGAAAATGATGTCAAATCTTACGTGCAGGACTCTATAGTTGAGTTGCCCCTCAGCTATTTGTTCTTATTTTTGTATTGAACTTTTATTTTTATTGAAAAGGTTATAGTCTACCTTATCATCATCACGAAAAGAAAAAAAAAAAAATCATCGATTAAAATACACACTGTTATATAAAAGTAAAATATACATTAAGCTATATTAACATATTTATGAAAAAATAAAATATAAAAATTGATTTTATACACAATATACATACGGTTGGGAGTACTTCCTTGCTGCTGTAGATGGGGATGACAGGGCTCGATGATGATGTATACACTTAACATTTTTGGGGTGCACGTGCATCCAAGAAGAAAGAAGTTGAAAGTTTGGATTTGGACTTTTGAATTTTTAAAATGGTGGTAGCCGGACACTTTGTGCCACGTTACTCAAAGTGTACGATGTAAGTTTTAAGATGTCATATTCCAAAAAAAAAAAAAAAATTTAAGACATCATTTGCTCGTGATGGACATGTGGGACACGTAATTCATTAGATATATACGAAGGGTTGTTTAGTTTCCACCCCTATAAAACTAGTTAATTATTGAAAACCCCGATAAAATTTAAATTTATTATTAACCACTTTACAAAATTATTACATCTTATTAAAAAAAATTCAACATTTAGTTTCTATTCCTTTTAAATAAATAAATCATTTAAAAACCCCTTCATATATACATAATATTTTTTTTTTATGAAATGATAGACATGCGCCTTAAATTTTATTCAAATTCAGATGATAAACCGAAAGCATAAAGTTGGTAGAGGAGGGATTTATCGAGGCATGTTACAAATCCTACGCCATAACCTTAAATTTACCTTCAATATACAAAACTTTGCTTGCTCCCGCACATACAATCCCTCAATTTCTAACAAAATTAATAACTGAATCTCAAAAGTTTTCAATATAAACTCTAGAATACAGAAAAATCAAATGATTTCTGGCAAGCCAGATCATCCACGTAACAACGGGGATGCACGATTGAGTGATTTTGCCACCCGCACTTCTATCCCTCTTCAATCGACAGTTAGGGACAAGAACTAGTCCTCCATTCCTGTCGCGTCCTTCAGAAGTCGCTAGAGTTGGCGGGCACACGGGCAAGCAATGAAGAGATGAAGCATTGTCTCCTCTTCCATCTCGCATAGGGGACAACGGGTTTCAACGGAATATACATGATTATTTTAGATCCCTTCAAATGCAGATCATGTTCTTATAAGAATCACATATATATGTTTAATCTATTATAGAAACTATTTATACTAATTTTGTATCAACCATTTTTTATTTGTTTTTATAACATGAGATATAACTAAACTCTTCGCAAAGACAATTACAATTTATAGATGTCTTAAAATAATAATGTTTTTTTAGAAAAGTTTTTAATAATTTACTTATTTAGGAGAGGTAGAAAATAAATAACTCAAAATGATTATGTTTTTTAATAAAACGTAACAATTTTACAAGAGGAGAATAATCAACTCAATTTTTTTGAGAGGTTTTTGATTATACGTTTGCTCCTCAGGAGTGAAAACCAAATAACCCATATATATCAGATTCAAATATTATGTTAAAATGTTCTAAATTTTCCTTAAAAAAATTTGTTAATTTGATGCCGACAAAAGTTTGGTCAAATTCGTCAATCAGATTTAACGCATGCAATAATATGCTGACGTGTTATTCCAACAATAAATAAAAAAAAGCTGACGTGATGATTCCCAATGAACATAGAAATTGTTCTCGACTAAAATAATACATAAAGTATTATTATAGATGTAGATACATAAAATATAAGATCAAATGATCAATACAACCCCGTTTGGAATGGGAATGAGCCCCTTGGATAATTTGATATTTATTGAAATAAGGGTTTTAATCTATTTATTTATCTGATATATTTTAAAATATCTTATACAAAATAAACGGATATAAAGTGATATATGAATTTCAATCAACCCCTAGAATTAAAGTTATCCTAGATTATTCCACTCAAAGAATATGTGGGCTTATTATCAAATCAACCATCATCACTTCTTATAAATCACATGTCAAATCAACTATCATTATTTTTTCACTTTTTATAAATGGGCATGTCTATTTTCATCCACCAATTAACTAATATCACCAACCAAAAAATAAAAAAATCATAATTTAAATAACACTAATCTCACCAACCATTCGACAGTCTCCCTGTCAACTACTGTTTAACCCATTCGACAGCCTCCCTGTCAACCATTATTAAATCATTCGACAAACTCTCTATCAACATTCTTTTAAAATCTTCGACAGTTGGTCTGTCAACCTGAGAAGACCATTTAAATTTGTTTGGCTTTGTTGTTGTTTGCATTTGATGTTGGTTAATTGGTTGGACTTCGTATAGGGAACTTTTGGGTTGAACAAATCACATATGTATTATTTGGATTTGGAGTTGTGATGGATTTTGGGTGCGGTTCTGTGTATGATATGAGGAACAGATTGTTGCATTAAGTATTTCAGTTTCCTTTGTTGTTTGCATAATGCGTAAAGTTGGATTTAGGGTTATTGGTGTTTAGGAATGATAAATTTGGATAGATTCATATGATGATTGGCTATCAATTAAATAAGATTTTGTTAGATTTTTTAAGGTGCATAACTAACATCTTAGTCTTGAATCGAATATGATTTTGTAAGATTTTTGAGGTGCATGACTAACTTCATTATTTTTTTCTCTAGTAATGATAGTTTTGATTTGTCTAGTATTTAATTTGACTGAACTACCTGATTGCGATACCTTTGGAGTTCACCTTGCTGTAATTATATTCATTTTTTTTTTTAATGTGTTAAGAGTTAAGTGAATATATTGTAAATGTTGAATGAAATGTTAATGTGAATGTGATTGTGAATGCGTTTATATTTTAATGTACATTGAATGTTGAATACGGTCGAATGTATCTCAGGTCGACAAACCAACTATCGAAGGTTTTAAAAGAAGATTGGCAAAGCGTCTGTCGAATATTTTAAATGGTGGTTGACAGATCTACTGTCGATTATTCAAAAGGAATGTTGACAGAGATACCGACGAATGGTTGGTGAAATTAGTGTTGTTCAAATTATGAATTTTTTTGTTTTTTTTGTTGGTGAGATTAATTAATTGGTTGGTGGAAGTAGACGTGCCCTTTATAAATCTTTATCCATAATTTTTTCACATTTTACCTAAACAACAAAATATTTATTCTTACGTTTACCAACGAGAATAATTCAAAACACAACCAAACACAAAATCATTTTATTTTTATTTATACACACTTATGTTAGAATAAATATATATCCAATAATAAATCTTATTTCCGTTCTAAACATGGCCTAATTAGTTATTTCATATGCCAGGAGAATTTGTGTACTATATGGTTAAAATCTGAAATGGTTAAAGCATCTTTTTCTTCTTGTTGTACAAGGCATTTATTTGCCAACAAAAGAAACTAACACATGGAAGTGGGAATTGGACTACACAATAATAGAAAATGTTTCCAAAACCAAAAGATGATAAGCTTTCCCTAACTTTTCTAATATTTTCCACTTCCTACTTTGGAAAACAAAGATTTGGGGATATTGTCAATTATTTGCTGGTTGGTTGGTAGTGGAAAGAAAGTCCCTCAGGGGATCTAACTTTGACATTGTGGGGAAAGTCCATGTCATTCTGGTTAGCTATGCAGCCTATGCTTATAAACACTGTGCATCAGATGAGTTTGGTGAAGATTTGAACTAGAGACCTAATGACAAACCTATAACTTTCATTCTCTCCTTTTTATTGTTGCTCTATGTATAGTTAGCCATTTTTGTCAAGGGAGGGGAAGCTGGCATTCCAAGACAAAAGGAAAATATTACGTTCAGTCTTATTTGCAACACGTATATGTTTTGTTTTGATTTTTTTTTTCAAAGTGTGTATTTAACTAAGATACATACTTCTTTTTATATAAAAGAGGAATGAATATGCATATGAATTTAATATGTATTTTTGTGTTTTTTGCAATTGAGTATATATGAAAACAGTAAAGCATCTGATTGTGATTTCATATATTGTATTACTAACACGTTGATTGTAAATGATATTGCAAAACAAACAGCATATCTGTGACCAAACAAATATCGTCTTCAATTACACACTTGTGTGAGATGGAGACATGATTGATCTTCTGTGAGTGTGCTCTGTGTTTTTTTTTTTCCTGCTATGAAAAAATTTACATTTAGATCTATTATTTTTTTTCCAAGATTATAATAATAAATGTACTTTCAGTTACAGAAATCTTCATACAATATGAAATCTTTGTATGATATATACTCTGTTAGATAAATATATGCTTTCAAAAAAAAAAATTATATACTCCACAAAATTCAAAACACGTAACAACTATAGATGTAACTGCAGAGTTATTATCTTTGATATTTTCCGAGATGTAACCATGAGTTAAAAGTTTGGGAAACTTGGTTTACTTTGGGTCAAAATTAAGTGTTCTGATCCAGCGACCAAATTCTTGACCCAATATCCATCTATTTCAAAAGACCAATGCGTGTGCCATAAAACCAACCAGAAAACAAACTAATCCTAAAGACCTCCCTGCACAAGAAACTGTCAAAATCCACATGAATAATTTCAAGGCATGTAAAAAAGCAGGAAACTATAAATCGCATTTCCATCTGCATTAATATAAATTATATATATATATATATATATGACGAAAAGAATTACACAACAAAATAAGAGCACAATTTCAAAATTTATCTTACAACAAACTCAGTTCTACAACAAATTGACACCAGGCCACTGAGATTCAAACTCCACATGGTCTCCGCCGCCCTGCGGATTGAACCCATAACCATTAAAAGTTCTCTCTTCCATCCCAATGTCTGGTCCCTTGAGCGACGGCATTGGAGAGGAAGCCCACGGAACTGGCGTTTGAGGGTTTGTGTTTGAAGCTTCTAAATTCAGAATCGTCGAGTTTTGTGGAGAGTTACCAGTGGCTCTTTTGTTGAAAGCATTAGCTGGTGTGGAAAGGGAAGTGGGTATCTGCTGCTGCTGCTGCTGCTGGTTCTTCTGAGGAGGCGATTTTGGTCGCAGGCTTTCGATATCGGGGGTCGTCAACACGAGGTGGGGAGCTTCGGGAGGGGGGTTTCTACCTCCACCTCCTAGCCATACCTTTCCATCCTTGTCGGCGAAATGCTTCATGTAATTCTGCAGGTTTAGATTGACAAAAGAAGAGAAAAATGTTTCATTTTCGAAGCAAAACAAGATGAATTGGGTAAAACCATATAACGACCATCAATAATAATAAGAAAAAAACATGAATTGCAACAATAGCCTAGATGGGGAATCGTATGGGGACATATATGTACTTTTGTTTGAGCACCATGCATGTCATGGACAATCAACAGAACTATCAGCATCATCTTCACCATCCAAATATGGGTGTGAATTTTATTAGTTGTACATCAATCGGTTGTATTGGCTGTTGGGAGGGTGTGGGGGGTTTGTGGGTTAAACTAAGTTTGCAAGTGGTTTTGTTTGGCCTCAGTTAGGATGTTTTACAGTACCCAAAAAGAAATGTGGCTAGATTGGAAGAAGATAGGGCCACCTATGTGAGTAAAGGAAGTCGCTGGAAGCTAGGTAAACCACAGCAGAAAAATTATAAGAATGCAAGAAAAACCATATTTGGCAGGGCAATTCAGGGTGCAAGCGAGCTTCTCGAAATGCATACCTCGGCAACAAAGTTCGAAGAAGATAAACCTTTCCCGACAGTTAACCATCCTGAGCGGATGTTATGGTCCTCACCAAACAGTTCAAGCCGCCTCCGGCCAAGGGAAAAGTGCTCAATGATTCGATACATGTCCTCGGGCTTTGTAGTAGAACCTATAAGCATTGATGATATTAATTGTTGCAACTTCAAATGTACATTAGGAGACTAGAAATTTTTTAGTTAAAGATGAATGTACACACCGTAAGGAGGTTCTTCAGCTATGATTATATCTGTATCAATGTTGGCATGAATAATATGACCATCAGTACTGCGACGCACTGTACCCTTTATTCCCATTAAGCAGTGCTCCTAAAAAATAAACAGGAGAAGATAATAAACTTCAAGTACAGCGGCAGCAAGGCAAGGGAATCGGTGATAACTCATAATAATGCCACAAAACAGACAAAAATTTGTAACCAACCTTTGAATGCTGAAATAATGTGTGAGAATCGTGTCGCAACATATTCCCTTTGTTTCCTTCCTTCCTCTTGTTCGTTTTCACCCAACATATATCCTCACACCTACGGAATCCCCACTATGCAATGCAAATACGAAAAAAATGTAAAAAGAATCATCATGGATGAAAGACAAATATTTTTGCCCATGAAAAAAGAAAAGGGCAAAGAATGGTCATAACTTATAACACTTCCTGGACGTTCGTTAGCCAGGGCAGGAGAATGACACGGCTGCTTGTTACTATTTTTATGCATTTCTCATTCTAACAAAGTAAAGTCTAAGAATGATCGATATATCCATTACCAGATGTATGTAAAGAGATACATGAATGAGATACACATGGTGTTTCTGAATAGTGACAATCTCACTCACTTTTCATGTCATGCTTTAGTTCTTGTGCAATTATGAACCAAAGCAAACAGGTTATAAAAAAGGTACCAAAAAACGAAAGAATTACATGCATCTATAAAATGTATACCTTTTTTAGACACTGGCGACCCTGCTCCAAACCAACACCATCACCGACCCAAAGAAAGATAAAGGATGGAGTATCTGCAATTGCCTGAAGAAGTGAGGTAAGAATACAGTTATTCCTTCAAGGAAAAAGTCCAAAGATAAGAAACAATATAGCTCAGAGGCTTTCTGATTGTATTGGATAAGTGAAAACAAGTTCAGAAATATGGGATGATAAATCAAGTAAAGGATAACAGATTGTCATACCTCAATCTTGAGATTCATAATTTCTTCAAGTGTCCAGTACTCCATATTGTCAGCCACACCAGGCGCTCGATGAACGTATTCTTCCCAGGGCGGGTCCACAAGGATAACATCAAACTTGGTGCCAAAGAACTCAGGATTGAGGTTAAACTCACGCAGATCACACTTGTAGTAATAAGGTGGGGTAGCAGACTTAGACACAATCTCGTCTTTCTTCTGAATAAGCTCCCTCAACTTCGGGTAATCCTCCACCGTGCTGGTGAGCTCTAATTCCCTAATAAAGTTTTGAGGTCTATTTCCAGTGTCAACAAAATTCTGGGAGTAGTCATTCTGCTCTCCTCTTGAAGGAGCCTTACCCAAGGGTCCACTGTTTCTAAGCGGAGGCCAATTCACAGGGGCCTTCTCATGGGGCATCCCACGAGCCATGGGTCCCATAGCACCATATCCAGGACCAGAAATACTGGGAGAAACTCTTCCGGGGCCTAACTGATTGAAGCTCATAACATGTGATGGTCCAGTTCCCATATTATGTGTGAACCTGGGTCCCAATGGGCCTGCTGGAGGAATAGGAGCAAGAGCAGGAGGGATGCCCAACATGTTCATATCAGGTCGGGCGCCAGGCCATACCAGGGGTGGACCAGGAAATTGTGGAACAAAAACACCCGGGCCAATCGGTGGCCCTGGAGCAGGAGACATGGCTGGCCCAAGCGGCTGCATTGACCCTGGCTGCAAAGCAAGATGACCGAACGTAGGTGCCATCATAGGCATTGGAATTCCAGCTCGTTGATTATTATCTCTGCCTGTCATCCTTCCCCTTGGTCCCCTCCCAGGCCTGTTCCCCTTCCCTCCTTGAGAAACAGACCTGTTCAAAGATCCCGGTCCCTGGTTATTCCCAAATGAAGCCTGAGAACCACCACTAGATGCCTGCCCCATCGAATTTCGGTTAGAGTTTGGGGCCCCTCTTGGACCTCTACCCCTCCCACTCTGGACATCATATCCACTCCTCCCTGAGCTTTGATCAGGCATTGGTGAACCCTCATCTGGGTATCTCTCGTGCATAACATCGCCACCAGAGCTATACGTGCCGGTCATTTTTGCCTTGTCCTCAGTGGGATAACCCCACTCTTCATCACTCGCACCTCCTGAACCAAAATCCTGGTTTGAAGTGGCTTCGGTTCTCCTCCCAAAATGTGTGGACCCAGAGTCCTCTCTTTTGAAGTCATGAGAAGACTGTGGCCTAATCTCTATAGAGTCGGTAATTTGATTAGCAACTCCAAAACTCGACGACGTCCTTGCATGTTCACCCCTGCCTCTATCTTTTCTATAGATAGGCCGGCTGTCAATCCTGTCATGCTCCCGCCTTTGAGAGTCCCATTGTTTTTCATGGTCCAAATCAGCATTTCTGTCTTTGCTGTCTCTATCATGCCTCTTCTTCTCCCACTCTGTATTCCTCTCATTCCAACCGCTGTCTAACCGGTCATCTCTGTATGGCTCCTTCTCCCGATCCTTCACTTTCATGCTAACACTTCTCTCATTGTCAGATTCAGCACCACCGCGGTCAAGCCCATCATTTTCATGGCGATGTCGCCCCTTTTTTTCGGGGCTCCATGACCTTTTACCCCTCCTAACCTCCTTTGCATGTCTATCATCCTTCGACTGCGGTTGCCCGTCCTCATCCAGATTAACTGACATCTCCCGCCTTTCACGCCTATCCTTCTCATTATACTCTGTGTGTACCCAAGAGCTCACCCTGTCACCACCAGTCTCTGTGTCACCAGTCAGACCACCTGATTTCTCCCCAACCATCCTCGTCTTATCATCTCTGATATTCTCTGTTCCAACCTCACTAGCAATTGCAACAACCTCATTATCATCTTCCATAGCTTCTGATCTCCCTCTGCTTTTACTCCTTTCCTCATCAACCCTTTTTTCTTCCCCGTCATTTGTCCGTACACCTTTATCACTAAACAAACCCCCACCTCTGCTTTTTCTATCAAATTCATTCCTCAAGTCCCTCGCTCTAGTTTTGGAATCGGATATCCTTTCACTCCTTGAATCAAGCCTATCCGCATTGTTAATATCTTCCGGCTTCCTGCCCATATCAGTTTCATCCCACCTCCTGCGAGAACTCCTCTCCTGCTCACGGCTACCCATTTGGTCTTTCTCTCTCCCACCACCACTTTCCTTCCTTTCAAAATGCTTCGATTCCCTATCCCTCTCACGAGACTTTTCAGGCTCATCCTCATATGGAAGGCGCTCCACCTTGCTTCTACTTCTGCTCTGGGAGCCTTCATGCCCAGTGATGTTGTTACCCCTCTCCATCTCCCTCTCACGGTAACCATCACCTGATCTCCTATCACTCCTCTCATCAGGATTCTTCTTCACCACCCTAGACCGCGACTCCTGCCTGGACTCATAATCATCATCATCACCGCTTCCCGGATGGCTCGACCCACCTGAAGACTTCCTCCGGGAATCGCTCCGGTCCCCACCCGCGGAGCTCTTCCTCTTCGACCCACTGTCCCTCTCATCACCTTCATCAGAGTTCCCATGCCTCCTGGACTTGCTCGATCGGTGCCTCTTCTTATCAGAGCCCTCCAAATCATCCTCTTCTTCGGTATCACGTTTCACATAACTCCGACTGGACTCACGGGATTCCATATCAGATAATGCAGCCCACTAACGGATGAGGCCTTAAATTCTTCCAACAGATTTGAAAGCAGCTCTTATACGACCAACCTAAAATGACCACCGAAAAACACAGTCTTCAGAAACATTTGATTCACATTGGAAATTTCTTAGAAACCCTCATTTTCAATTCTCGGTGGTCCAATCAGATTACAAACACTAGATGAGAGTATGAGATGAGCGAACTAAAACCAGATTTTTAGCAGAAAAAATCAAGAAAGAGTCATCTTTATCAAACAATAAAAAAAAATCAGTTCATAAATATGATATCTACCAAAAAAAAAAAAACCCTAATTTTTCAACCAAATCTCGAAACCTTGACCAAAAAAACACACAAAAAAAAAAAAGACAATCGATTCAACTAACCAACAATGCGACGCCAACCAAAAAATAACAAAAACTAGGTCCTTTTAAAAAAAAAAAAAAAGCGAATGTGCACTCAAAACTCGACCTTTCTTGATCCGGCGGAGTCGAATCGAAGACATTAAATGTTCAAGAGAGGAACTGTGAACAAGAAAATCGTACCTGATTCGATCGATCGATCGATAGTGAACCCTAAAAACCCGTGATTTTCGACTGCTCGTGCTGCTCTTGTTCCCCCAAAACCTCTCCGGCGAAGGCTCCGCTTTTATTCCTTTTTTTTTTTTTTTTTTTTTTAGATTTTGGTTGTTTTAAGAGTTCTCGCGTACACCGTCATTGGTTGTTTGGATGTTGCCCTGAATGGAGCCGACGTTGGTATTGACCGTGGGATCTTGATTGGACGGTCGTGATGAAGAGGACCTTTGATCTCTGCGTGGGGCGATCAGTGGGTGCGGTGCGGGTAATATGTACCGTCCGATTGAGTGATGCGCATCCATAAATATTAGAAAAAAAATTTCCTTGGCCGTTGACACGACACCAAAAAATATTAAAAAAAAAATTACTAGACACGTATCATCTTATCTCCCATGTAAATTTTTTTTTTTTTTTTGTTATCTTGACAACTTTGGATGATATTGATGACATTCATTTTCATGGAAATTATATTATAATTCATTAAAATAATATATTTATTTATTTATGTAAAAAATCAAATATTTCTTATAGTGGAAAAGATCTTGTTTGAGAACACAAATATCATATGTGCGCATCAATAGAAATGAAGTAATAAGAAAATTATTTACGAATCAAACTTTAGGAAATTAGGTTAACACCATCTCTTAAAGGATGATTAATAATCAAATATCAGGGGCATCAATTTTTTAAAAAATAATTATTATTATTTTTTTTTCTTATTTTACATGTTATTTGAAAAAATACACATGCAGTTGTTTAAAAATTTAAATTTATTTGCATCATTTACATGATATTTTTTCTGTTGGGTGTACATAGATCCAATTAGTGTGATTCTATCACGAGTCATGACTAGTCAATCCTTAGAAAAGAAAAAAAAAAAGGACTTTCAATTTGATTCACAAGTTGTTTGGTTCACTCCATGGACTCTGTAGTTCAATTTATGCATTATGTGAACTAAGCTTAGCTTAGCGTGCAAAACTTCTTTCTCCTATTTAGGGTGTAACATAAGGTTATTCGTCCTTGATAGCTATATTAGAATAGATAACAATCCATATTGAATAGGTAAATTTTTGTTTAATTGTATTTTCTGTTATTCTCATTGGAAAACGTAAAATTGATCTTTTTGTTATTTGGTTCACCTTCGATAAAGTAAGGATAAGTGGTAGATAAAAGATGAATAAGAGTTTATAACTTTTTAAATGATAACTATACCCCTATATAAATTATTTATGTTTGAGAATAAATATGAGAGATGTGTGTGTGATACGATAGATGTGACAGTTTTTGGAATGTATACGAAGAGTGTTAGGTTAGATAAAAATTTTAAAATGACAGAGAAGGGTAGTTTTATCCATTGGCATAGATAAGCCCTGATAAGCAATTCCACCATTTTCTTAAAATAGTTATCAGGCTTTATTCTAGCTTATCCAGGCATAGCTATCAAAGTTTATTCTTGCCAAACAAACAGCTGTTTGACGGCTATTCTACTGTATTTTCCCATATCCATTGTTTATGATCCACCCAAACGGGGGGTTCAAGTTTAGTTCGATGCTAATTTTTTTAGTTTAATGAAAAGTTATTTTTATTCCTTTTAGTGTCAAAAAAATAAAGTTGTGTTCACTATCAATTGTTTAGTTTGTTTCGTAAATCGTTCAATTCATTTTTTAATGTTTTCAGTTTAGCTCAACACAAAAATTATTTTTTTTTAAAGATCTCATATAAAATGTTTTGAGTGTTAGTCATTAAGCACTGTTTAACTCTACCTGAATCCAACTCCTGGTAGAATCCGATCACAATTTAATATGAGTTAGATAAAACTATATAGTCAAACAATTTAATATGAGTTAGATAAAACTATATAGTCAAACAATTTAGTATTTATGTATATTAGAAATGAAAGGGCAACTTATATATTCACTTTCGCAGTCGTCCACCATTTTTTTCAATGATTAAAAAATACATCCTTTGATTTTGTATATTTTACACAACCGATTTCACTATCAATGAGTTTATTTTGATTGATGAATAGCTCAGTTCAATTGACACTCATATGTGTTAAATTTTAGTTAGCGAAAATTTTAATTTTCTTGAAGAGTACCATCACACGAAATGTTCACATGTCTGTCCCTAACATTTATTAGACATTGACTAGTTATGTCCACATCCAACCCTAGCCGGATTCAACCTCAAGATAGGATGAGTTACATAGAATCATATTATCACGTGAGTTGAGTCTTGAAGTGTGCATTATAATTAGGGTATAAAGATATTTTATTGAGGGACTTTCTCAGTAGAAAAAAAATATCTACATCACCAAAATTATTTAATTTTCCAAAATTTCCGTTCTAAAATTAATTTGCATAAATCTCGACTTGTCATGCAAATCAATAGTCTAAGTTTTCACCATCCCGAACTTTTAATAAATAAAATATAATCTAAACAATATTGGATTCTATCAATTTTATTATTAAAAAATATATATCAAATCTTATACTTTAACATGTCATATGACACAAATTAACCTCTCATTAGATTAATTCTGATGAGATCGATCATCCCCTAACAGATGGGAGTCCAAATCAAGACTGACAATAGACAATCTAGTTTTGAACTGCACAGTCAATTATTTGATACAATATCATTCTTTATACAATTTAATTCATAGACTTTGTAGTTTAATTCATAAATTGTATAATTTGATACTGATGACATTAATAGTACTATAACTAATTGGAACCAGACTCCACAAATTAGGGCTGTAACTCGGGCAGGTTGGGTTCTGGTTGACCCCAACCTGAATTTCAAACTACTCAACCGTAGCCCGATCTAATCCGATTTTCAACCCGAATTAGGCCAACCAGAATCCAACCCGTAATTAAATAAACTAATCCGACCCAACCCGAATTGGACCAACCCGACCCAACCCGATTTTCTAACATGATGTATAAATTAAATAAATCAACCTGACCCAACCCGTAAGATTAGTTAGGTTTACCTAAAATTTAA
This sequence comes from Acorus gramineus, assembly GCA_030737835.1. Lineage (NCBI taxonomy): Eukaryota > Viridiplantae > Streptophyta > Magnoliopsida > Acorales > Acoraceae > Acorus > Acorus gramineus. The sequence goes on from CM060857.1 coordinate 12,886,930, forward strand.
ACTACTCATATTAAAAGCTACAAAATGAACGATCACGATCTTTTTTTAACTATTAGTTTACAGGTTCGGGTTAGGTCGGGTTGTGAGTAAGGCCAACCCAAATCCAACCCGATTTGTGAACAAACCCGAATTGGTCAATCCAAACCCGAACCCGATTTGATCAATCCAACCTATGTAAAAATCAGATTCAACTCGATCCAAGTTGCAGCACTACCACAAATGGTCTCGCTTTACAATCACTTCTCCCGAGGCTCTCCATCCCTCCGGACAAAGAACCCGACTTCCAGTGCCCCTGTTGACGGGCTACACCCGGTCGCCTGGGCCCCGCATGATGAACAGGATTACCGGTCAAACCGGTTCTCTCTAATCTCTTAGCGTGATTTCCAGTACTATAAATCCGGACTTTCCACATACGTACGTCACCTGCTCCTCTGCTTTCCCTGTTTGAACTATTTTTTCTGTTTTTTTTTTTAAATTTTTATCGGTTCTTATCCAAAGATCTATTAAAGGTATATTCGTCTCACCTGATTCTTCTGATAGTTTTTTTTTTTTTTGGTGGATCAGATAGTCGTTCTTTGTGGTTTCGATTCTCGTTTCGTTGTTTTCATTTATGATGTGTGTCGTGTGTTTTTTTTTTCGGATTTTTGTAGTCATTATTTATGGATCTGATCTTCGTTTTTTTTTATGTGAAATTTGAGTCGATTGAAACGGGTGGTGCCGTTACGAATCGATTGATTCTTCTTTGTTTGATTTCTTCAAGCGTTTGATGTCATTTTGTGGTTGATTTTACTAGTTTTTTTTTTTTTAACGCTTGTGATGGTGATATGTTAATTGATATGATTGAAGTGGTTTCTGATATGATTGAATTGACAAGCAATTGATAGGAGCATCTTATTGGACAAAAATGGCACTATAAATTTATGATTTGCATCGGTCGGAAAAAAAACATGTTTTTCTAGGTTTTGATTTTAGCTCCTTGTGTATGTCGTTGTATTAGAAATCAATTTATCTGAGCTGGGGTTTCTGATTTTGAAAAAGGAAGTTGCCAAGGTCTTCCACAATTCTGCATCTGAATTCTATATTCATGTCAATTGCCTCATTCAATCTTGGATTGTATTTTATTGTGTAATTCTTATCCTGGTTTTGGGCCCCTGAAAGTTTGAACTTCTTGGTGAAAGGGGGTTGCTTTGTGATGCATTAGGGAGAATGGCAGGTTGTTGTAGACACTGTGCTGTTGGAAAATATTGATCCAGTGATTTCCCTGTTGTTTGATGTGGAAAGTTTGACCTTGAGCGGCGTGTAACGGTGTAAAGCTTTGGCATTTGCGTTTGTTGATATATGAAGTACTGTTTTCATGGTATACAAATTTTTCTTTTTTAGTTCGCATTCGCATTGTGGAAGTCTTATGTGGGAAGTGTTGGTTCTACTTCATTAATACGATTCTATGTAGATTTATCATCAAACTTGAGTTGAGGAGGTGGGGGACAACAATACTTGCCAGGAGAAAAAACACCAATACACACACGTAAAAAAGGGAAATGTGTTGTCCTTCATATATTTGCTGATTTTTGAACTGTTACATTTAGGCGATTTCATGTTAACTAAACATTTTTTTATTAGTCATGATATGTGGGCTGATCGGAATATTTTTGTCCCAGGAAGATTACGGCAAACGATATGTCAAATAAAGAAAAAGAGGGAGGAGAAACCTCCACTCGTGGAAATGAGTGGGAAGTTGTGTCCCTCACTGCATCCGCTTATGCTGCTGCCCCTGGTCCAAATGAACTTGAGCCGACTGATGCTGACAAGGAAAAGGGGCTCAGTGGTGATCAAGGAGCACCTTCTCCTGCGATGTTTATGTCCGAGCATTTTATCTTCCCCCCTAGTCAGCATGAGAATCTGCCCATCGAGCCTGACTGCTCTGAGATTCGTGATGAATCTGTAGATCAGGACAAGAATTTCAACAAAAGTCAAGTAGACATGGAGCACATGGTTGGTTCTGATAAAGCTGGGCAGCAAGGATGGGATATTGAAGGGATGCCTGAAGTGCATGGGAATCAATTTTTTGACAAGGGCAAGAGTATCTCAATGGGAGGCATTGATTTTGATGAAAGCAAAACATTTCAGGGTCTCAATTTGGTAGTAGAGGAGCAGAGTGTCTATGAAGCTGCTGGATATAGTTCCTTGCATGCTGAAACACATATAAGCGGGTCTGCTGCATATGATGAGGATACTGTTGGACCAGAATCTGATTCTGAGCTGAATTTTGATACACATTCAGATACTTCAAAATCTCCAAATCATGGAAAAGATAATAAACACAATGGGTCTGGCCTCCCTTGTGAAGCATGGTGGAAGAGACAAGCAGCATCGTTGTATGCACATGCAAAGGAGGCAAATACATTTTGGTCTGTTTGTGTAGCTGCTGCTTTGATGGGACTTGTAGTTATTGGACAGCGATGGCAGCAAGAACGTTGGCAGATTCAGCAACTGACGTGGCGCTTCAATATCAATGATGAGGTGTGTCTATAAATTAACCAGCTTGTAACGATGAGCTTGTTCCTTACTCTGTTGTTATGGCTTTTATGTTACTCTTTCTTGTTTAACATGTGCATAGCATGCATGCCAAACATGGTTATCATTGCCAATACGTGTCAAAATCATGGAATCAGTTGGACATTGACTGCCTTCAGTAAATGGATGGTTCTAAGGATTCATTCATATTTTATATGAACATGTCAATATGTACTCTTATCATAGGAAGATTTACTATTCCAATATCCTGAATTTAGCCTTTTTAGCATCACATCCATTGCTATCTATTGTCAACAAAAAGGTTACTCTGGGTAATGTGTTGTTAATCAACTGGAGAGTTACCGCAAGGTTTGTGATGGTGTATTTAAAAATATCTGAGGTAGGGTTGGCGAAAGTAAGTGGAATGTTACTGGTTTGACACTCGTCGACATGAAGCTGTCATTAAATCCCCATAGTGAAATGAATTTTGAGAGGAGTCTACATAGGAGGTTAACGACTTATAAATCCTGATAGAAAGTCTCTTGAATCATTTTCTCCTTTGTTTTTATTTTTCTTTTATTTATCTAGAGTCATTCTAGATCTTTTCATTTGAAGGTTCTCCCTCAAATAGAGGTTGTATTGTACCTGGTTGGCATAATTATGATCTTCAAATGTGTTTTGATGTGGGATCTCTTGGATTATCAATGTATCATGTCTGTCAGTGCCTCGTGGAATAATTTAGCTTTAGTATTGTTCTGGGTTGGCGATCATTGTGCTTTCATGACAGGGCGGATTTTGTGGGGTTATTATTCAGTATTTTTCATTATTCTTTCCTAGCTTGCAAGGACAAGTAATCTAATATTATAGAAACACGATGAGAGGCATATTGGGTATGAAAATATGGTTATATATCTTTAATTGCTGATCATCAGATGAAAGGGCATGCATTGAGGGTAATGCCATCATGGATTATTTTCAAGCACTTTTTTTCATACTATGCCTATTTTTGATAAGTTAGAGGATTTGGTACTGTAGTTTAAGTGGATTCTCAGTAGCATCTATTGTCGCTCTTTGGGCTGTGAGTGTCTGGTTGGGACTTGGGACCTGTCTCGTATTGTATATTTTCGCTCTTTTGAGGGGATGCCTCATCTCATACTTCTTTTTTTATGGAGAATTCACTTGATCATCAATAAAATTTCTGGTTGTGCTCTGAACTCCCCCCCCCCCCCCCCCCCCGGAATAAGGGGGTTGGTGCTTGACAATGTCAAGATGCTTCCTCGATGTCCAGTTATGCAAGATTCTTAAATCGTAGAATGGATGGCAGGCTGGTGATGAAAATCTTGATGTTGGAGATTTATTGATCCTCTGCCGTGCAATTCATTCTTGTGAATCTTGCTTTCATTTGTGCATCTATTTGTAGTACTACCTGCAATCTTTTCCATACTGATTTTCTTGGCAGAAAGCACCTTCCTCAGCCTTCTTGTATTTATGTCTTAAAAATTGTTTTGACTTTTGTTCTTGCAGTGATTTATTTTTCCTGTCACTTCTATATGCATAACATGTACCCCGTGTTTTGATGAACATTTGTAATTTATTTATTCATTTTTTTTTTACCTTCCAACTTTACATAATTTTGTTCATTACAACATCCTTCTAAAATTGACTTTAAGTTTGCTTCATTCTGTGGAAAGCATGACATTGGTGTTTATTATTTTGGCAGAAGCTACACCGGATGTTTGGTCCGATTTCACGATTCAAAGAGGTTCTGGTTGGTGGCCAGCGCCGTGGTCCACTGATCCGTAGTGCCTCAGGCAAGGATTGATGAGATGATGACGACAAAGCCTACCGCCAAAAAAAAGAAAAAGAAGAAGAAGAAGAAGAGATAACAGTGGTGAATTATGGAGCAGGAACGAATAGTTGATTGGGTCTGGTTGATTGGGTGAGCCATAACACCCCCTTTTTTAAGACATAAAGGTATGGTTTTTAATTTGGTTTCTGTTAGTGTCATCATCTGTATATGTACATTCTACCCAAACTCTTATGATGATTTTGTGGCTCTTACATTTTCCTTCTGTGGTGTATGCATGCCCTCCAGTAAATAGGGTTTTAATGCCTTGTGATCTGATGATTTGATAATGCATTTGATGAAATGTACGTAGGATAGAATATATGTTGCATCTTTTCTTCACTATTAGACTGCTGCTACATGATTATATTTAGGCAAATTATATGTGCTTTTTTAAAAAGATATTGTGTTTGCTTGGTCTATCAGAACATCTCCGAAAGCCTCTCCAAATTTTTTTTCTTTATATAGGGAGTCAAATCTCTTAAAACCCATGTCCAACAATCTCTCCAAACCTCTCTTGCTACGTTTTTCTTTAACACACTCCTTATGAGTGGGGAGTCACATATCATTCTCTACATAAAAAAAAAAAGACTATTGTTTCATTCTCCTTCCTTCATTTTTTTTTGTTTCTTTATAAGGACATCATGGCTATTTTCCTGCATAAAATTTTTTAATTCATTATTAATAATTAATTTTCATTCATCATAAATAATTTTATTTATTTTTCATGTTTTTTGAAAATTTTAATTAATTTATTCATTATTAATAATATTTATTTAAATGATATTTATTTCAAATCAATATTTGATAAATTTTATAATATGTTTTTATTCATTTGATATATGAACAACTTATAATTTATAGATATGACTTACGGTTTTTTGTCATTTTGAATGAAGATGTGATAAGAATAATGGGGATTTTGGAATGACAAAAAGAGAACGACTCTCTACATGTCATAGAGAGAGAACTTTTCCCACGATGTAAGGAAATAAAAGACTTTTAGAGATGCTCTTAACTTTATAAACAGGTGAAGGTAGCTTAGCTATAAGGTCAGTCACGGAGAGTCTATCCGATATCAAAAAAAAAAAAAAAAAAAATTACATAAATAAAAATGATGCATGCAGTCATGTCTCCATCTCTCAAATGTTTTAATTTTTTTTTTTTTTTAAATAGATTCATCCTATTATGAAAAGTAAAAAATATATCTAAAAAAATCATTGCATATTTTTTTTCCTAAAAGAATGATTTGTTTTCTTGTATTGTTTGTTCCAACTTACCCAAATCCACCCGGTGAACCTCAACGAGCTCCCCACTGCCACACAGTTGCCATCCGCATCCCTCCCACTCCCTCGATTCGCTCCCCGCGTCGCCCTGAACCCAAGTGGGTGCACCCGCACAAGCACGGACGCCGTCCCCGTGAACTCGGCCTGGATGAGGTTGCCAAAGTCATATCGACCCGTCTATGACAGTCCATTTTTATTTTTTATTTAGAAAAAGATAAAAATAGGTACCACGATTTCATTTCTGGTTTTGAATTACAATTCTGATGGAGTGAGAAAACATAGAGAAAGAAATAAAAAAATACAAAACCTGTGACAGTCCATGAGACCTGTGAACATCGTCACATCCTCATGCCTCAGCCCGTGGGGCCGGCACACGGCCTGCCATATGTGGGAGCCCAGGGACTGGAATACGGAGAAGGGCTGGCCCGCGTTGGCCTCGAACTTGATCTTTGGTCGAGGCTTTGGAGAAGGCGAAGATGCGCTCGCGGAGGGGCTGGGATTGAGTCAATCATTTCCTCCATAGTGTCTACTGTCTATTGAAGTATTGATGAAATGAGATCAAATTAGTGTCTACTAATTCCATTGGGTGGGGTGATCCCTTCAATAATTGACTGACTTGATCATCATAAAAATTCACTCTCTCAGTTGTTACATGTGAGATTAAACCCTCATTGACATCTACTTAAGAAGATTAAAATAATTGAGTTTCTTTTATTGCAACACTAATGTTGTATCGATTTCATGTTACAACAAGGGTGATTTGCTCTATTTGGAAACGGGTTTAGTAAGCTTTTGGGTTTATAGAAAGCTAAGTTTTCAACCCTATTTCTAAACAAAAATAAAATTATAGCTTAATTAAAAGCTACATGAACATATTTTTGTAAAAAAAATACCCAAAAACTAGCTATGTCAAAATCTCTAAAGAGAGTTTTCTACAAACTTAAAAATTTAAAACCTAGCTTTTAAGGAAAATAAAGAAAAGTTAATTCTCAAATTTGTTTTCAAAAAAGACCTTAACTCAGAACCACACTGTATTTGGAGGGGATAAATTATATGTCAAAAACATATGCAGTGACCATATAATTGAGAGTAAAACATAGTTCTTACTCGGGTTCTGCTTATTTTCAAGTTCATTAGCGGTCCAATATATGAATTATATGTAACTTGTAGTTGCAGGTGAGACGTGAATGTAAATCCTATTAATTCTAAAATTATGCTAAGTATGACATGTTTCTTTGATAACATTTTATTTTAAAAAAATAGATAATGTTATATCCAACCTTATTTTCAATCTCAATTCCAGTCTAAATGAGTTTTGAATTTTTTAAAAATTCATAAATCTTTGGGATAGACTCCATGAATCTTTCGCGCTTCAACTCCATTAAGAATTACCTTCTCCAAGACACTAGCAAACATGTATTTTTATGTATTTGTTTTTATGGTCGAGTTTATTTAGAAAATGATAAATCCAACTTCCCAAAGGATCCCCATCCCAACCCACGTCATTTAAAAAAAAAGGGAAAAATTTATATAACCCACTCTAATCTTCCTGATATCTATATAACCCTCCTGTAATCTCAATATATCCATATAACCTCCTGTAAACACACTATAAATACAAATAACCCCCCGCGGTTAAATTTTTTTTTAACAGAATTGAAATATTTTGAACATATTGCATTATCTAAACCATGATTAACAAGTATGTATTCTTTCAACCCTCTGAAAGCAGCCAATACTTAAAAAAAAAACCAACCCTAAAAGAGTGTAAAATTAAAAATGCTTCCAAAAGGTGTAGCTCATCATACATATTAGGTATTGAATGCCCAAGGAAAAATTCACAGGGAATTTAGAGATCTTCAAATATGCAACGCACAAGAGAATCATGTTCAAGGACACAGATATACAGAGAGAATCTGAAAATTAAGCATCTAAATTTCAGTCAGTCCACCATCGTATGGTGAAGAACAATTAACTACGGATCACATGAGATAATAGCACATCACTCCCCCTCCCCCTCCTAAATATGATCAGTCTATATGCTTTTGAGCTATTTCAGAATGATGTAAGTGCTAAACAAAGGGAGTTCTTTATGTTGTTCATCGAATTATCAACAGTGGATCTAACCCAAAAAGAAAAAAAGACACCATAGATCACAATTATTTGAAATGCAACTGATCAGCAAAACACTATTATGACATCTAAATCTTCATGGTTTCTAACAAAGATAGCATTTAGAATGCAATACTACAACAGGGCCATGTCAGGCATTGATAAAGAAAGCACACATACTAACAACCACCAATAATCATTTATAGCTGCTTGCAGCCCCTAAAGATGGATGAGATATGTTCAATGGTTCGGGTTTTTGTTTTTTTGTCCCGTTATATATTTTTCTGTCTTACTTTTCCATCAATGGCAAGAACAAGTATAGTTTGAATTGAGGAAAATCCAAAACTAATTAGAGAATACTCAGATGCAAGTGAACATAAATCCCAACAATGGAAAAAATGATAAATTAAAAATGCTACAAAAATGTTTACCTATTCTTTTAAATGATACATATGTTCTGAGTGCTTTGCTGAATGGCAATAATACCACGGAGAGTGCATCTTCAAACTTACAAATCCCCGATCAAGATTCCACGTTAACCTTCACTATTAGCACAACCCGGTTCTTCCATATCTGCAACAAAGCACAGGAGAAAAACTGAGAAATAAACAGTTAGGTATGATCCAATTTACTTAAAATGACTGCAGTCTTGATTGTTGATAATTTGATACCATCTGTTGTACAAGTCACAATAACCAAGTCAGCCTTTTGATTAACTTTGACTAATAGGTTCAACAGAATCCAAGATGATCTGTTCACACGGATCCACATTTATGTGTTCACTTGGGCCAGTGCCAATATGATCGATTGCAAATGCAGAAATGGTGCCTGGGGGGCTCATCACCAACTGCGGTAACATAAACAAAATAAATAATTAATTAATAAAGAACACAAATTCGTTGAATGCTTGAAAACAGGTAATACATGACATTAATAAACTCATGCTCGCAAGTCAATATTTGCAGATGTGGGTGCCCGCAGCATACCTGGTTCATTGGGCAGTTACGACTAGTATGGTCGGAGGGCTGATGGCACACATCGCATATTCTTGATTTTGGAAGTTTCAATTGACGATTGGAATCACACAATCTTAATTTGTGACGTTGAACTGTATGAGATGTTGAACTACTAACCAGGCTTTCATCACTAGCACCATCATTAGCAACTTCTCTAACATTCTTTTTCATAGCTGTGACCTTCTTAACAGCTTCTCTAAGCGCCTGCATTGCCACATTGTAAACATCTGCAGATGCTGCCCCCTCTTGTGCATACTTAATGGCTTCTCTACACAAGCTGTTGTAACGTGAGGCTGAGGATTTTTGGCTGCTGGCGCTGCTTTGTGGATCAATGATGCCCGCCATGGACATCGTATTGATAGAGGATATGCGCTTACGTTTCTTAATGCGGCGCAAACTTCGAAGAGGTCCGAGTGCATGGTTATGTTCCCTCTCACATTTGGAAACGACCCATTTCCCTAAATTATTCTTTTTCACCATGAGCATAGCTTTGCAGCCTACTCTTGTTGCTTCTCGAGGTCGCTTTATCATTCTTTCACCACTCAAGCCTTTTTTGGAATAGAAACCCTCTTTGGAGCACACAAATAGGCGAGAAATGACTGATTTGTCACGTTTTGACCGATAATATGTACTGACTCGCATATTGAAACCCACATGCCTAGAGTATGCCAAATAGAACATTCTTACAGCTTCTTCAGAGTCAAATTCCATGCCTTCGCATGGTTCTAAAATTTCATCCCCTGCAAAACAACTCAACTGATTATTGAAGGAATCATTTATGATGACATCCTCCTCCTCACAAGCCTCATCATCAGAATCACTCATCATTGGAGTGAGTGCATGATTATGGTTCTTTACAAGTTTTGAAACAACCCATTTCCCAGTCTCCCGCTTCTTCACCATTATCATTGCCTTGCAACCAACCCTAGTAACGATCCTTGGCCGCATGAGCCTGTCTTCATTGTTTTCATGTTTCTTTGAACGGAAGCCCTCTTTGGAGCACACAATTAATCGAGAGATAATTGAATTGTCCCGCTTCGAACGATAATATGAGCTCACACGTGCTCTGAACCCCACTCGCCTTGCATATGCTTTATAGAAGACCTTGGCATCCTTTTCAGACTCAAATTTCATGCCTAAGTACGGATCTGATTCCAGGTCCTCTAGCGGTGCATATACCTCTCCTCCTTCAGGGTAGTCTGCATCAACTCCAACAGGATTTTCGATCTCCGCTTCATTCTCATGGGTGTACGGGTTGATATCCAACATCACCACTTTCCCTTGAGTCCCTAAAACATGGTTATGGATCTTTTCCAATTTTGAAACAACCCATTTCCCAGAACTGTCTTTCTTTACCATGATCATTGCCCTGCAACCAACCCTTGAGACTGCCCGTGGACGCTTGCACGCCCCGTCATCACTCACTTCCTTCTTTGTGCGGAAACCTTCTCTGGAGCACACAAGCTGCCTGGAGATGATAGTCTTGTCACGCTTCGAACGGATAAATGAGCTGACACGAACTTTGAAGCCCGCCTGGGAAGCATATGAGCTGTAATATGACTTTGCATTTTCTTCTGATTGAAACTCCATCCCTATATATGGTTCTGGAATTGGTTCTTGGTCCATCACAAAAAACTCTCTTGCTACAGAATTTTCTAAGATGTCGTCAATCTCACCAACTTGTGGTTCAACATCTACTGCATAGAAACATCCCATCAGCTAATTTCCAACAGAGAACATAAAGTGTGCACAATTTTACCCTAGAACAGTATTAATAAATCCAATAGCAAAGTAAAAGGGACACGTATCAGTAAATTGCAGCACAATGATTAAGAAAACTCATCACTAAAGGCAAAAAATATTACACATTAACTAATAGTTGGGTTGATCATTGAGATAGGCAGCAGATGTTTACCCTTTTCATATATATATATATGATATATATACAATCAAATTTGTCTTAATTTAAATCTCAGTGACTATGCATGTAGAGGTATTGCTATCAAATAGAAGCTTAATGAATTGAAATTATTGATGTTCTCTTATCTCACCAATGGTATTAACAAGTTACAAGAAGATTTTGGAGAGATAATAATCCACTCCACAGTTTTTTTTTTTTTTTGGTTGCCTTTCAGCTCTCTCTTTGGTATACTCTTACAACATTGAAGTATGTAGCATAACAATCCATTTATAGAAAATGATAGAAGATGTTTCACAAATCTATGGAAGAATTACTATCATATAGAACTACTACTATAGAACATCTCATAAATATGCAAATACACCGCATCATTTGAAAGTTGTTCACATTCAACATCGAGAAACTTCATATGTGCATGATCAAATATTGCTGTGAATACAATAATGTTATGCCAAGTTTAAGTGTCTCTGGACTACAACAAGTAAAACAATATCCTCTAGACCCCAAATGGTCACACCTGACTGTTGTTTATGGTCAAACAGACAAATCAAGTGACCTACCAAAGGTAACTCACCTAAAAACAATGGTTAAAACTTAAAACAGTAGGCCTATCGTATCAATACATGCCTCATTTTATTCGAAAGAATTTTCCGTTAGACCGGGGCAAAGAGGCGGAGGTAGCCTTCCTAGCTTAACGGTAAGGTCAACCATGGGGGGTCCCTCCGATATCAAAAAAATAAATAAATAAATAAAACACGTGCCTCATTTTACAAAACAACAGCATGGTTTCAGTGTGTAACATGTTGGTATTATCTCATCTCAATATCTGACAGCACAGACAATGAACATAAGAACCATATTACTGCCAAAGAAGGATGCCTCATATATAAAAGGACCCATAGAAAACATTATTTTCACTAATAGAACTATGCCATCCAAAGCATTAATGTGCATTCCAGTTAAAATTCATCATCAACGAAACATTATCTTGTTTCATACATTAATCGGACAAGGCAGAATTCAAGATCCATAAATAAACATCCCACCCACCTCAACAAGAAGCAGCAATCGATCCACTCTGTCTAAAAGCAGACCAGGACACTTATTCAACAAATCAATGAACCAAAACATCATAATTCATAATATGAGAATGAATTAAAAAAAAAAAAAAAAAAAGCTCTTGATAACTCCATTAGGATTTCACGATTCTAGACAACTCCATCAAACAGAACTTCAAAAACTGATAATTCCAGCGACAAAAACATTTCTTACTCCACATGACGAAAACTAAACCGATAGAACATTCTGTAACTCAAACAGGAAATGAAAGCACAAATGCATGGGAACTTCATTCAAGTAAAGACAGGTAAAAAGACAAATCGAGGAGGAATCGAAAAAAAAAAAACCTGGAGAGATGATCATAGAAGTGGAGAACATCATCCCTTCCATATCACCGCAGTCCCTGAAATCCATGTCGTCCTCTCTATTTGCTTCTTGATTTTCACCACTTCTCCATGTTCAAATGGAGCTACAGTGATTTAGGGTTCACAGTGAGCTCATTCTCGGGACGGGGGGGTTCCATGGATTTCTCAATTGGGAATATCGAATTAGACAGGGTCGGATTAGGGTTTCTGAGGGTGTTTCTGATTCCGATCTGAGATTTTGCTCCTCAGAGAGAGGGAAAGCAATCGGACGGTGGAGATTAAAGAAGAAGAAGAAGAGAGTGTTTTTAAGAGTCCGTTTGAAAACAAGTATGAAAAATAAGATTTAGAATAAATTGGTTTAAATAGAATTGATTTCTGAAAAACGGATTTTTTTGTTTTTAAAAAATTAATTTTTTTACATTAAAAACTGAAAGTAACTTTTTAATTAAGTCAATTTTTTAGAATACGTTTGACAACACTTTTTAGCTTATTATTTAATTAAAAGCGGAATCACTTTAAAAAAACAAAACCAAACAGGACCTAAAAGAAAAAATGTAGCACTTAATTATTTGTGATGGGAGACCTTGTTTTTGCTAACCCATTGATAAGGCGATACGTTGCTCTGTCGCTTGTTCTGAATAATCCATTCAAAATAGATTGGTTGTCCCAATTTCACCTGAACAGCTTAGGAAAAAGGTAACGCATTTCTATGTTCGGTGATGACTGGTTGGACAAAGGGATAAGTGGTAGAATAAATAATAATTATGGGAATGAGTGGGAGGACATTTTATCTATGTTTAGTATAAAAAATAATCAAAATAAACTGTGGACAGTTGTTCCAATTTTGAAATGAAAATAAAGATGTTTTGTTTTACCTAAAAGTTGAAATAACATTTATTCCAACTTTTTATCACAATTTTTACAAATGTAAATATAAACAAAATTGATGGACTTTTTACTATTTAAAACTAAAACAACTTATCATCAAAATCTTTTTTTTTTTTTGAAGTAAATCTTATCATCAAAAATCTTAAGCTATTGTCAAATTAGCCCTGGGTTACTTTTTATTGGAGTAATGATAGACGATTGCTGCTTCAATTATATATCATGGAACCGGAGGTTACAAAATCCAAAGATAACAAAAAAAATAATACAGAACAAAGAAAGAGTTATGAATAGAAGAGAATTCTACTCAGTGGTCGCTCTCCAACTCGAATGTCATTCCTCGATCCTCAATTCACCTCGGAGCATCACCACGCCCTTAGCACCCACAATGAAACGGTCCCAATCACTGATCAAGCTCGCCGTGGTCTCCCATAGGTTCTCCTCATAGTAGCGTTGTCCCCTGAATATCACTGCATTTTGCATTAGTCAAATCGGTCAAAGTCCGGCTGGAATGATTGTCAATGAGACCTTCAAAACCAAGCTTATGTCCTTCCTCTCAAATCTATGAGTTATTTTTTTATTTATGAAAATTACTTGACACTATCACTCGATCTTGAATCCTTAAATCATAGCATGTCTCGTGTCAACGTTCTTATCAGAGTGTCAGTTGGTATATTTTCGATTGGTTATATATATCAACTCATTACCAAAAAATAATTATTGATCTTAATTGCATTCATACTCATGTGTTTCTCTGAGTCATCTAGTGTAACGCTATAACAATCAATCGATTTGATAGAATGGTTTCGTGCGGCAGATCAAGGACAATATGGTAAATGCATAAAAGATGGAAGAGAAAGAATTAGAGAGAGAGAAAAATGTATGTCTCAAGAGGAGACAGATAGGTCATTCGATTCAGTCCTTAATTCAATCCCTCTACTGACTTAGCCATCAGAGTTTTACTTACCATTTATATTTTATTTATCCAAACTAAAATAAACACAAAAAAATGACTTCTACATTTTTTAAATGAGATTACCAAAAATGATAAACCATTAAAAAGTCTTTTATTTGTCATATATTTTTATTTATTATGATACAACAATATATGGTGAATAACTTTATCACGGTCTAAACAAGCCTAGTGATTAATATCATAAAAAAATTAGAAAACCCCCCCCCCCCCCCCCCCCCCCCTGCCCCCCACCCCCCCCCCCCCCCCCCCCCCCAATATGTGTAGCATGGCACATGTTGAATATGGCATGATAGGCCTAAAATCATATCTAGATTAGATAACATGAGTTATAATAGTAATTAATTTCAATGCAAAAACTTAAATAACTTATCTATATCAACAAAATTGTTTTAAAAACCTATCATATCAAAATACTTCAATACTTTCACATGTATTCCAAAACATGTTAGCTCTTCAATGCTCTTCTATTACACACATTTCCAAACACAACCAATTAATGTAATGGTTAAAATTATCGTTTAAAAAATTATAAATATTAATCCACTTTTTCATTCACCACTTACATTCAATAGCTAAGATTAACAAAAAAATATATGATAATCCAATAAAAAAAAAACCATCTTATTCCGCATATATTATATTTGTCCGGTGTCTATGATGAATAACACTAAAAACTATCCCAAACGAGGGCTAAATCCAAGTCAATCCTAATCATATTTCGAAAGCTCTTTCACCACAAGCCCCCTAGCCCGGTTGATTGTCATGAAACACAAGTACAAGTGCTCCTCCAACTCGTCGAGCCGCTCGGTGAAGCTCAACTCATTCTTCCGCAACCGCGCCACCGCCTCCTCCCTCCCCGACCTCCTCGGCCCCTCCCCAAGCCGCCACCGCTCGAGACAAAACCGCGCCATCACCAACGTGTGCTCAAACTCGTCGTTGAGCCGCGTCACGAGCCGGCTTATCGTGTCCAGGTCCTTGTTCAGAATGTACGCCCCCTTCGTCGCCAAGTCGAGCCGGGCCGCGACCCGTTTGAGTCTTCGGCCCGAACCCAACCCCAACAACATCAAAACCGGCGCGGCCATCAGCGCGGCCAGTCCGTGCGTCGCGGCGCACACCGCGATCGCGGTCACGGACGCGGCCAGTGCCGCGAGCGACAGTCCGAGCCCGCGTTTGAAGTTGCGGACGAGCCGGAGCTCGGCCCGGGCGCACGCGAGCCCGGACTCGAGTCCCGCGATCAGGCCCGCGCACGCGGACTGCACGGCCAGGAAACGGACGCGGGTGGGGGAGGTCGGGCCGATCGGGCTGGGCGGGCCGGTGATGTCCGTGAGGATTTTGGCGGGGAGGGACCCCGCGGAGGCTCGGAGGGCGGAGCGGAAGGGGCGGTAGCGGAGGCGGAGCTTTTCGACGTCTTTGAGGAGGAGGCCGCAGAGGGAGGAGGCGGAGGCGGTTTCGGAGAAGTAGTCGGTGAGGAGGGCGCGTTCTTGGGGGGAGGAAGCGGAGGAGAGGGAGGAGGTGGCGCGGGATTGGTCCGGGTCGAGGAGCTGGTCGACGAAGAGGCGGTAGGAGGGGAGGCGAGCGGAGGAGGAGGAGGGATTGTAGGTGAGGTCGAGGACGCGCGCCCAAAACTCGTTGTAGGACTCCGTGCGGAAGGCGTTGGAGTACTCTTCGCGGACGTCGAGGCTCGTGGTGGTGTGGGGCGGATGGGCGGAGGGGCGGAGTCTCGCTGTGTGATCTTCATGCGCATGAAAGTTAAGAGAGTCAGCTTTTTGAGATTCTGCTTTTATAATAATAGTAGTCCATTCAGATTCACTTTTGAAAATTCCCAATGATACCAATTTTTGATAAAAGTGAAAAAATAGTTTTATTTATGAAATACATTTTTCTCTCAGAAAAAAAAAATTATGAAATACATTTTTTCCAAAATCTATTATGGATGTATTTAGTAGCATCTGGATGTGCTTTGTAAACCTTTTTTTTTTTTTTATAAATGTTACGTATAGTCATTTTTTCAGATTTAATTTTAGTCCACTCACAAGATAAATGTTTTTATAGAAAATAAAATATATATTTCAATGGATTGCATTGAGACATTTTATACCATTGTTAATGAGAGTATAAGACATTGACTAGGCATATAAGATTGAAATTGGGACTTAAGAATAGACTGTGTTTAACAACGCTATTTTTCTTTAAAGCTGTTTTTATGGGCTAGGTTTGCAAGAAGTGAGGTTCTTGACAATTCCAGAAAAACTATGGCTTTGTTGTTTTTTCCTTTCAAACGATTAGATTTTGTCGTTTGGATGTGGGTTTGAGGAACTCAATTTTGTACACATCCAAATGCTCTCTTAAACTCATCTAAACGCACTCTAAGGATGCATTTGATTGCGTGATTGCAAAACTGATTTTCTGCAAACGCTGGGTTTTAAAAATGATTTCACAGGAAGCTACCCCTGCTTTTGAAAAACACAACTTTTGAGCACTACTTGTCCAAAATATCTGCATGAAGTTGTCCAATTTTTCTGTTTGGTTGCGCGATTGCAAAAAACAGTTTCCTGCAAACACAAAAGCTGCTCAATCGTATAACCAAAAAACATCCTAAGTTCCACTCCAGGTAACTAATTTGAGTTTATACGTACATACATTTGAGAGCTCTGGAAATCTTGAATTTGATGCCCATCTCTGCTTCACCAGTACTTGGTGAACACTTGTTGATATGTTGGGAAAAAAATGTGTGAGAATTTAGTGAATTTCAGTGGTCAAAGAAAGAACAGGAATGGAGGGGGTTCTTAAATAGGGAAAAGTTGAAGTGTAGTGTTACTTTGGATGTCCGTGTCTTCAAAGTCCTACATTTGCGATTCTTGAAAGTTAAGGTGTCCGGTTGTTGATACTCAATCGACGAAAAGATGGCAATGAAACCGGATTTTTTTTGGTCAAGACGGTGACCATACCCAATCATGACAAGAGGTGCTAGTTCAGCTTTCAAGTTTGATACGTATACCGAATATTTCGGGTAAAGAAACTTAATTGGAAAGTTTTTCAACTTGGTTTTTCATTTGGAGGGTTATATACCCACCCCGGCAAATTATAGCCCAATCCCATTTATAAAAATAAAAAACAGATATTTATATTTTTTCAAAACAATGCAGAATCCACCCCTTGGATTTTTCACTCCCTCCCATCCAATAAATGACACACCCCACCCAATCGATGGAGGTAGAGAACTAGGACCAACAATTGCACTGCGTCTTGTTATTCGATCCGGACCTCTCCAAATTTTGCTCCTCCAACAACGGAAACATGCCGCTGTTGAAGAGGCGGAGGCAGCAAAACCGCCTCCGCACATCTTCGGCACGCCCACGCCGAGTGCAGGCACGATGGTGGACGGTTTGCATGGGCTGCTTCCATCCGATGGACCTCCTAAGTTTGTGGCAAATGTGGAGAGCATGCTCAGAGGGGAGTCGACGATGATGACACACGAGTGGATTTGTCTTTCGAGATCAAAATCTGACCTCCTCGAACATGAATTCAACAAACAAATACACGTTGAACCATTCGACCAACTCAGTCTTCGACCATCAGCTCATAACCTGCAACACTTCGTCTTCCATGTGGATCTTCGAATACCCGGCGTTCATCACAATCCAAGAAAAGACACCAAGGATTTGAACATCACATAAACGCTAATTAAATTGTTGTCCACAAAAAGCATACACTACTAAACATTTTTAATTTACATAAGAGAATCGATGATTGTTTTTGTGTTCCCCTTTGAATAAACATAGAATCTTTAACAATGAATTCAAGCCAGTTCATTTATATTGTCCCTTTCTTCAATATTCATGTTTCAGGAGAAATTACATGCGGAATGCATTCAATACAACTTAGCGACAATCGGGATCCGCGGTGCTGACATCAGCGGAGAAGGCTGGTGGAGGGAGAGAGTTGGAACTGGCGAAGGGAGACAGATAGGGGAAGGAAGGAGAGGATGAAAAATCTTGGGAGGTGGGGTTCCAGGATGCAATGTGTGATATATACACCGGGGTGGGTTTGCATTTCATAGATTTTAAAAGGGGTGGATCATCTAACGGGGTGGGTTTGCACAATAGCGGTTTTAAAATAACCGCCCCATTTTCATTTTTCTATTTACCGTTGATTTTTTATAGTCATTATTTTTTAGAATAAGAGTAGGAATAAAATAATAATAATGTGAAATATGCATCACATCTATTGTTTTAATACGAATGAATGGTGGTGATGGTGTCACATCATTATTTTTTTTTGTTAATTTTTTTATTAAATTCAAGCTGCCTTTGAATGTGAGATTGAAACACTAATATTCTTATAATCTTATGTTTTAAACTTATCTTAGATTTTGTTTTTTTTTTTGCAATGATGATGGTTTGAAAAGTTCAACGCTAAAAATATGTTTGAATATGAGTTTGAGAATTTTTAGCTTTTTAAACTAGAATCTACCCAAACTTGGATTCAAAGCTTTAGATTGAGATAATCATGAAATATAAATGGTAAATAGCTAATTTTGAGTCAAATATGAGTTTTTTAAAAACATATATTTTTTAAAAACATATATTTAAAAAAAATATAAATAGCTAATCTCACTTTACATCATGAAATTGTTATTTTTTAAAAACATATATTTCACAGTCGTAAGTATACATAAAAAAACACGTTCCAACGAGCTATTGATCATTCCAATCGGAGTTATACATGAAAATTTATGAATTTTTAAAGAATTTCGGGTATAACTTAATTCTTGATTTTTTTTTATGTATTTATAAACTGGATAATATCATTAATATTTACCAAATCTTAATTGTTTTTTTTTTTTGCATACATACCCTTAAAAAATCACAGTTTAACAAAATATCATTGATGATTTGCTATTTTCGATAATATCATTCAAAAGGGTTTAAATTGTATATAAACATTATTTTTTTTTCTATATATTCAAGCGATATTGTTTGTTTCAGAGTTTCAAATGGGGTATTTTTACAATATAAGGTTAGTTAAGTGGTATATATGTAAAAATTCATTTTCTATTTTACCCCTTTATGTGTAATTTCACAATAAATTTATGATTTATTTAACTATTATTGAAATTCTCATTATATAATTTATGTATATATAATATGGTGTATTATATCACATATATATGGATTGAAAAAAATTTAAAACATTGGTAGTGGGCAACTTTTAAAAAAACAAATTTTTTTACACGCACATCGTGCGTAGGCCGGGGAAGACTATATTAATCTATTTTTAAAAATATAATTGAGAAAATTAATTATGGGTCTTCAGCCTCAATTATGTTTAGGTCCATTAAATATTTCTAACTTATTTTTGGATCCTCAAATTAATTGAGATATTCTTTCTAGTGTTTCCATCCGATGTGAGTTATTTTTATTCATACCTTCATCTTTTATTTGTGTCTACCCTCTCTCTCATCCACACCAACGACAGCCCATCCCCTCTGCATGCAGTCTCCCCCCCTCCCCGGTCTCTCTTCCTCCTATCACTCTCTCCCTTTATCTTAAAAATGTAACCAGACCTATTAATAATATATCCAAATTTGTTTACAGTGTACACAGACCTGTGAAAGGAAGAGATAAAAATGAAATTATTAATGGTTGACTAAATGGAGTTACTCAAAGGGACCTAAAAATAATTTCCCTAATATAATCTTGAAATGAATTTTAATTTTGTTTAAATTAAAAAATATTTTTAATTACATATCTATTATGGCCAACCCAACATAAACAGATAAGCTGAACATGATTTTTATGTTTTTTGTAATATAAATATATATTAACACAATGAAATATATATTATGTTGGTGATTTCATAAATTATGTCATCATGTATCACAAAAATGAATACAAAGAACACCAAGGCTACAGGGCGGAAACCTCCCCCTCTTTTTTTTGTGGTAGCAAAGGCTCAAAGGCTCCTCGGTCAACACTAACAAATAGACTTATTGGTCCCAATAGGAGTTGAACCTCTGTCCCCTAGTAAATAGGGGGTGTCCTGTACCACCACACCAAATGTAGTTTGGACAATAAGGAAAGCTTAAGCCCATTTTAAGCCCCTATCGAACAATTATTTATATCTGAGTCACTTTTTGAATCTCATATTCAATCTACATTTGTTTTGATTTTTAAAAATAGTATATCTTATCTAATAATTTATATATTTTTATAAATTATTAAGTATATACTTCATAACTCCAATGAAGTTTGGACTCATGTATAAAAAAGTATTAAAAAAATTCTAGCAAAATATATGCCTCCCTAATTTGAGTAAATGTTGAAAAAACAGTTGTACGTAACAGCGATAAAAAAAAAATATATATTATTACTAAATCATAGCCATCAAACAATAATAACAACATAATGGACTTTTAATTTTGTCTCGGATAGGGACATCACCTCCTGAGGACTGACACGGTTTCGAATCCCTTCGACCCCAGGACAAGATAGTGAAAAAGCCGTATGGGTTTGTTATATGGGCCTTCACCCAGTCTCGATTTGTGGGTCCATGTTAACCCCAAACCAGTTTGTACTAGTATTTATAGGTGAGACTTATAACCCCTCAGGGGCCTTCTATACCAAAAAATAATAATAATAATAATAATTTGTGTTTTTTTTTTTATATTTTAAGTAAAATTGCCTTGTTTGTGGCATTTTTAAAAACCGGACTCGGGTCAGATCTGAAAACCGGTTGTGAAAACAATTTGGGTGCCTCTATTTGCACCTCTTTGATTCCCCTACACACCCAATTCTATTTACACCCAACCTATGTACATGGTTTCTTTAGACACCCCCAAATAAATGGATCTTGTATAAGATCCATTTAAGTTCAGTTATGTAGAAGGAGGAGGGGGAAGAAGAGGGGGGTGGGGCTGGGACAGAGCGATGTTGGGGTGTCGGGGCGATTTCCGCCCCCCTCGCCCTCATCTGCGCGCCGCGCCGCCACCCTCTCCACCTTATATACAATTAGGCCTGTCAACGGGTCGGGTCTGGGTCGGGTCGAGGTGGACCCGGACCCAACCCGTGACAGGATCCGGCGGGTCCGGGGAAATGTGGACCCGGACCCGTCGGATTCGGGTAGGGTCCGGGTCCGACCCGACCCGGATGGTTAGTAAAAAAAAAAAACAAAACAAGAAGAGCTCATGTATTTGTTTGCCTTATCATTCTATTTGAAATTTTTTATAATAAAACATTATTATTAATGAGACTATGTTTGAATATAATTTTATACAATTCAAAAGAAGTAAATGAATTATTAAACAACATCCAAAACAATAATCACTAACATAAAAAACATATTAACATAAATAATAAACATAACTAATTATACAAACATTCAAAACAATATTAACCTAAACAACATTCAAAACAATAAACACTAACATATTAACTTAAATAAGAGACATAAATCATGCAACAAACTAATTAATCATACAAATTCAAAAGCTAATAAGTTAACTGTCCAAAACAAACCGACGACAATATATTACTAAGTTTATTACATATTAAACAATCAAGTTCTTGCAAGTTGCAACATCAACACAACAAAAAAAGTGTTATGATTATGATTATTACTTATGATTTATAGGCTTGTTATGATTATGATTTATGAACTTGTGGATACAAAAATAAGTTAAGTAAGAAATAAAATTATGTATCAACTAATAATAATAGTCTTATAATATATGAGCATATTTTAATAAAGTAATCGGGTCTCGGGTCCCAACCCGTTTGTTTGTTCGGGTCCGTTGGGTCAGGTCCAACTCAGGTCAAGCCCAATCGGGTCAGGTATATTACACGTGTAATCGGGTCCAGATTGGATCGGGTCCAGGACCCGACCCGTTAATAGGCCTGTATACAATGCTCCTCCTCGTATGTCTCTCTCTCTTTCACTTTATAAATCCATCGAATCCGTTGTAAAGATCCCATTTTGGGAGACACCCATCTCTGAAAATCAAAATTTTCACCATTTGAATAACCTAATCAACCCATTTCAAAAAAAAATCTAACTTTTCCACTTCCACAGGTCTGATGCAGAGATAGATTGAAAGAAGAATTGGCGGTGGAGATCAACAGGTACGGCGACTTGCGTGAAAACCCTTGGCGAGGCTGGGCAGTACGCGACGGATCTCCTCGTCCTCGCCTCTCAATCTAGGGGCGTCGTCGCCTACCTCGTCATCATTGGGTAGAACCTCCAGACCCTCCTCTCCACCACCAAGATCACCATCCCCTCCTTCATATTCACGGTCCTCCTTGAACCTCTTCGCCATGGCCATTGTTGTCAAGATCAACATCCAGCTCCTCCTCCGTGGAGGCAGCGATGGTATCTCCTCCTCCTCCTCCTCAGTCCCACTTCGCCCCGACTTCGTCCCTCCTCTTTTCTCCTCCTGCACACCCAACCTATACCCAACAGATATGGATCTTTTAAAAGATCCGTTTATGGTGGGTGTTCATGGAAAATATAGAGGTGCAAATAGAGGCACCCAACAATCTGGCCAAGAAGGCAACAAGAGGAGAGCGTTAGAGCATCTTCAATGGACATGCTAACTCACTAGTTAGTGTCAAATTTTTTAGAAAACATATAAAAATAGTGCTCTAATGAAAGTGTTACGGGCAAACTAAATGTGGGCCCCTCATGTCATATGTTAAGGGAAGTGTTAACTGTGACTAGTGCTTTAGCCAATCAAATGTGAATCCCATCATTTAAAAGATTCAAATAAAATATTATTTTAGGTGGATGGAAAGGTTTGAGTGGGTGGAGAGGTGAACCCACTATTATTTTAACTAGTCCATTAGAGTAACAATAATCAACTAAATAATAATGTAATAAATGAGTGTTTAGTTGAGTGATAAAGTGCTGACATGACACTTTAACATCTTGATTAACTAACATGTCGATCGAAAATGCTCTTAAGCACGTGAACACGCGGCGTCATTTCATTGGCAAGCATTAGCGGAAGACCTCGATAACGAAGACCGACGGACTCCGGGAGAAGCAGAGAAGAGAGAGAGAGAGAGAGAGAGAGAGGGAAGAGATCATCATCAGATGGGGCATCTGTACGCGCTGGACTTCGATGGAGTCCTCTGCGACAGCTGCGGAGAGAGCTCCCTCTCAGCCGTCAAGGTCTTCTCTTCATTCGCTCCTCTTAATTCCATCTGTGTTTCTTCACAGACTGATTTTCTTAATGTGATTCTTCAAAAAGGCTGCGAAAATAAGGTGGCCTCAACTGTTCGACCAAGCGGACTCCGTCATGGATGGATGGATCGTCGATCAGATGCACATCGTACGTCCTCTCTTTTCCCGCCCAAATTTTGGAACCCTAACCATCTCTGCAACTCAAATGAATGTGGATCGTGTTTGAAATGTGTAGAAACTTGGATTTGTGTATTGATGTCTCCCTGTGGATCTATTTGAACAATGGCTTTGTTATTGTGCTTTTTTTTTTTTTTTTTAGTTGAAGCACCAGATTTGGATAGTTTCTTACAGCAGCCAAGCAAATCATGGTGAACTGAATTATTTTTATTTATTTTTTAATAAAAAAACTGTGGCCTAATTTAGTCTTTTTAAACAATGAAATTGATCTAGTAACCAAAAAAACTGACCAACTGATTTGGACCAATCACAAAAGTGATGGGATGACGAGTCCTCTTGTGATTTGTCTGGGTCAATAAATTTGTTAAATTATTGGTTACATGATTTTAGGACTCTCAGAGAAATTAATTTGTTTGATACCGTGGTTTAGTTAGAGTATACTTTGACACTTTTTTTAATGTTCAGACTGGTTCAGAAAAACTCTTGTTCGTCAAACCGTGTGTTTGGCATCTTTAGAATCGAGGTCTCCATTTATTTTGGATGATTTTATCATATTTTATCATAATTTAAGAAGTAGCTTGAATTGTCCCTACTGCCTTCACATCTAACATATGAGTTTCTGGGTGTTTTTTTCATACCAATAATCATGATACATCTAGAAAATGATTCAAATATCTCCGTGCTTTTACCATACTTTTCTCGAATCATTCATGGATATACACTTTAGGAATTGTGTCATTCTTGATAGATAACTAAGCCAGTATAGATAGCAATTCTACATGAATAAGAGATTTTTCATTTGTTTGTATTTTCAACTATTACCTCCATCCAAACGGGGGGTTACAGTATCAAACGGAACCCTTAATGTGACCCTACATGTATATTATATAGATAATGTTTAGTCATCTTCTTGAGAAACTGCATGTAACAAACAGTGGTGCTTGAATTGCTTGTATGTTACTTTGATTTCTTTGCACTTTGTATTTCAAGTGACTTTAGCTATCATGGTGACAGCTCCGGCCTGTGGTGGAGACGGGATATGAGAATTTGCTGCTTGTGAGATTACTGGTGGAGATGCGAATCCCATCCGTCCAGAAGTCTTCTGTGCGTATTCGCACAATTTTCAATTCCATAGTCTTCTCTCAAACTTCTTTGCTCTCTTGCTTCACAAAACAGTTATTCAGGAGAGAATATGAAGAGCATGTTTTTCTTGTTGAAATGTTGATATCTTATATTGTACGATGATATTCCATTGACGAAGCTTGGTCCGAATTTGTAAGGTTGCAGCTGGGCTGACCGTGGAAAGGATATTGGAGAACTGGTCTTCTATTAAACCTGTTATTATGGAAGAGTGGGGTGAAGAGAGGGGTGCTTTGGTAGACCTTTTTGGAAAAGTTAGGGATGAATGGATGGAGAAGGACTTGTCTGGCTGGATTGGGGCAAATAGGTACAAATATCGGGTTGTAGTCATTTATGGGATGTGATTTTTTGGTTCCAAAACACTTAAAAATGAGATTTTATCTAGAGTGTATTATGTGTTTTCATAGCTCAAAATTGTTTTACCAAAGGGAGATGGAAATCATGTGACCAAATGCCACTTTGAATTATCTAATCAGTTGGATTGGTCATGCATCGACATCTCCAAAGCTTATCTGTGTACATTATGAAAAACTCTGTAGGTTTTACCCTGGCATAGCAGATGCACTGAGATTTTCAAGCTCGACACTGTATATTGTCACTACAAAACAGGTATGTACTTCTGTCTGAGAATTTTTCATCTCATGTCCTAGTATGGTTTAACTTCTTACAATAAGCTATAGTGTTAATTTTGAGTCGCATGGATATATTCGATTCTCTTATGCAAAGCTGAATATCTGTATTTACCAATGATTGGATTGTCTGTAGGGCAGATTTGCTGATGCACTCCTACGAGAGCTGGCTGGAATAACAATACCTCCCGACAGGATATATGGATTAGGAACTGGGTTAGCATATTTTGCATTACCTTTATCTCCATTTATTTATAATAGTAGCATAATTAGGCAGCTTTGACATCCTAGTTTTCTTATTTCCATTGTTCTCTGATTTTGTAGCCCTAAAGTAGAAGTGCTTAAACAGCTCCAAGCGAAGCCTGAACATGCAGGACTGACCCTCCAGTAAGATTTTTTTAGAAAAGGAAGTTTTAATTATGTAACCTAGACTTTGATCAAATGACTTGAAACTCAATATGTAGCAAAAAATTTCACCATTGCACATATGGTCACTCTTCCAAAAGATCTAAACTGAAAAAAATGGCTTCCAAAACAGCTTTGTTGAAGATCGTCTCGCAACTCTAAAGAATGTCATCAAAGAACCGGCCCTGGACGAGTGGAATTTGTATCTGGGTAACAACATGGTCTCTCTGGTTTCCTCCTCTTTCATTCCCTTTCATGTTAGGGTTTTCTTCAGTGTGCACTGTGATAATATGTGTTTCATTGACTTCACAGGGAGATGGGGCTACAACACAGAGGGGGAAAGAGCTGAAGCACAAACAATTCCAAGAATTCAGCTGTTGGAGCTCTCTGATTTCAGTAAGAAACTGAAATAATATGAACAGCATTCATTATGAGATTGTGTAGTTGAACATTGGATATGGATATGATACTGGGACCACATTGTTACATTGCATCAGATATATAGTTCATTAAAATGGCCACTATCCTATAATTTATTCACAGAAACTCCCCATATGTTATCATCTCATTCTGGTCCACCCATTTTTATGGAAAATGTCTCATTTGCGTATCCAGTCCAAAACACAGTGCGCTTGTGATTTCATTTTTTATATAAAAATTTTATGTTTCATCTAATGAAATATGTACTTTAATGAAAGGTAAAGTAAAATATCTACTACAATGAATGGAAATATGGAATGCTATCGTTTATAGAAAATATATTTCATTTAGCACGCACGGTTCATTTCAAAAAGTGATACATCTCTCACAAAAGTCACAATCCATATGAACTCAATTAAACATGAATTCCTCTCTGAATTATTCAATAGTTTCCAAGAGTAATTACTCAATTTTATTCGACATAATGAACCATAAGATTTATTGATACCAACGTTTAAAAACAACTAAAAAAAAAAAAAGGTGAATTGCTCGAATGCCCCTTGTCCAACAACCTTTTTTTTTTACCCCTTAACTTTTTTTTATTTTTTATATACCCCTAAGAGTCTGGTCCCATTTTTTTACCCCAGTGTCACATCATATTTGATGCCTAAATTAACCCCACTCTATTTTTCCAGTTTATAGTCATATATGTGCAGTTACATAATATGTCAACTAGTTACAGAAACTTTGTCTATATTTACAAATATATCATTTTATATGTGTAAACTTATTTTTTTAGCTCATATCCATGTAAGCTAAAGAGGATGATCAACCGATTTTCATGACACGCGTAAGTGCAAAGATGAAATTATTAGTGAAGTGGATAAGTTTTTTTTTGTCCTCAACAATTATTTGTATTGGCACTAGGTGATTTTAGACTTTGTAGAAGAGTGTTTCGTGTTATACAAGTATACAACTCGTTACCTCGTGTTCGTTATAAGAAATATATGCTTGACTATGTGACACGGATCAATAACAGTTGATGAATCTATTTTAACGACACTTCGAGAATATATCTATAACCATTTTGTATACACTGAATGCATTTACATATGATAATGATAGGCCTTACAATTCATAAATGTATTGTATCTATAACCATTTTATGCTTAATCATCTTTGTATACGTTGAATGCTCGTTGTAGATAACTATTAAATATCTTCAACTATATGTATAATTTATGTATGTATCACATTATATTTATGTATTTTATAACTCTGTCTATAAAAGATATTTCAGGTATTATAAAAAATTAGAGATAAAAATAAAAATAAAACAACACTATAAAGATAAAAAAAAAAAAAAACAATTTCAGGATCAGAAAAATAAAAAAAAATTGGACTGTTGGTCAAGGGACATTCGATTAATCCACCAAAGAAAAATTATTGATAAGATATATACTATTACAATAAAAATATTGATACGTTTAATAACTTAGATGACAGAATAGAATATGGTCTCCACTGATAATTGCCTTACATCGACGAAGGGCAAAACGAAACTTAACAAAGCCGCGAAAGAGTCCACGGGACCACCGAAAGAGGAGAGGAAAAAATGAAAAAAATTGTTGTGGCGTGCTTTCGTTGAGAGTCGAACTCAAGACCTCCCGCTTACTAAACGGGTGCTCTAACCAACTGAGCTACGAAAGCTTTCTTGTTATCAAATGCCTCCGCTTTTTTTCAAGAATGCTTAATAAGGGAGAATATCCACTCTACAAGCTGTAATGCATCAGGGGTAAGAAAAAAACACAATGAAATAACACTTATTCTGCCTGAATAATAATTCTGCACCATTCCATTCTATTACCCGATTCTTGTTTGAATGTTCGCATAGACAAGAATATGGTGGGCATTTAGCACTTACTTGGATAGTGGTATAGTTGCGTAAGCTAAAAAATCATGTTTGCAAAAGAACAAGTGTACATAAGTCACCTAATTGTCAAATAGGTGCAAAAAAACTGATGGTGATATTCTAAGGTCTTCACTAAAATTGTGTTAAATTACTCGATCTTGTATAAGAGAGACTTATACATCAAATCATTTTTTTATATTTAATAAATCTTTATTCATATTATATTCATGATCAACCAAACAACAAAACTCCATTATCATGTTTTATGACAACTATAATTAAAAACATAACCAAAGCACAAAATGATTTATTTTTATCTATACTAGAATAATTATTTATTTTATAACAATTTATGTCACTTCCTAACCAAGACTTAAAACTATATGCCACTTTTGATACATGATTTAGGTTGCGTTTAGTTACACGATTGTAAGACTTATTTTATAGAAAACTGTCTCTTTACAGCTTATGAAAAACTCAAGCTTTGAACACTTTGTAACAAAAATCTGTGTTTGTAACTTTTAACCCTAATTTTTATATTTAGAATCGAGTTTAAAAAAAAACAGCTTTCCTCAAACCCAAAAAACTACTCAAATCCATTGTCAAATGAGCCCTTATTTCTTATTGAGAGCGCAAGATATGTACTTACATAAAAAACAGGAGCAACTACTGTATCTATTTTTTTTATATTTTATGTAACAGCATTTACTTTCTCTACCAATGACTGAACAAATGATAATAAAAATAGTATTATATCCTCAACTGCTCAAAAGCGTTGTTGTCAAACGGAATTAGAAAATAAATTCAGTTTGGTATAATAATTATATCAGTCAATAAATTGGAGTATCAATGGATTGGTAAAATTAAATATCAACTGCATTCCCCATTATTATTACTGCACTGCTGTAAAGTTTTCACTCCCCTAATAAAGGGATACAAGCCCACTTTTCTCAGTGAATGTCCAATTTTCCATGGGAGACAGATAATCAAGCCAGATTATAAATAAAAAGAAGACGAAGAAACATTGCCTATATAAATCTAGCATTCACTTGCTAAGCAGCCAAGCTTTTGGAGGCTATCTCATACACATTCTCAGATAGCCCGTTTGCGGACATTATCTTCTGCAGTTCCACCTGACACAACACAAAAAAAAAATCTTTCGTCAAAGGCGTGAACAAGAAAGAGCAAACACTTCAGCTGTTCAGACAAACTGATTCAATCACATGCATGGCATGAAGAAAGGAACCATTGTTTGAGAGCACTAAAGCAATCGAAATTACCTTATGAAGAGCTTGTCGAGTCTCATCGTATCGCCCCCATCTCGAGAGGGCAGACACCAAGCGGGAGGCCACCTGCATTTCGAATGCACAAAAAGAAAGGAAGAGAAAATGCTCTCAATTAATGAAAACAAGGATTGAATAACAGTTTTTGAAGCATGTGACTTGTAAACATGCCTGAGGATTTATTTTGTCTAATTGTAGCACCATGTCACCGAGGAATTTGTAGCCCGATCCATCCTTTGCGTGGAAGTTCACACGAGATCCACAAAATCCCCCAATGAGTGAGTAGACCTAACACTCAAAGAAAATTTGTTCACTTAACCTTCCATGCGAAACAAGGAACACATAGTAGAGAGCCAAAGACTGGATTTATGTATGAAATTGCGAGCACAACAGAGTTTTGTCCATGCTACGCGTTTAAAATGTGAGTTAAGAACAATTCTATTCACAATGATTCATTTTGGGGGTAGGGGGGGGGGGTGTAACCACAAACATATCCTGTACTGGGTTTAAAAGCACAGGAAAAGGAGGAAAAATAAACTAACCTTGTTTGGATTGCGCAGATCAAAGGAAGGATGGTTTAGCAGATTCTGGACATTCACAATATTTCCAGGAATATTAGACATTGCTTGAAGAGAGAACCATTTGTTTACAACCTATCAAAAGAAAAGGAGACTATATTAGGGTCATCCAAGAGAAATGATTAAAAGGAAGTACTGATTCTTTAAGTTTCAGAAAGGGAATTCACCAAATAGTTATGCTCCCACTTCTTATAGAAGTCAGCCAAGACATCATCATGGGCTTGGCCTGGATTTTGAGCTATGGCAGCAAGAGCCGCAAATTGTTCGGTCATGTTTGTGGCAGAGTGGTATTCGTGTAATGCAAGTTGGTTAAGTTCCGGTTCATCCAAATAAGCAATATAGGCTGCACAACAAAATAGAGTTCAGTTTGTTCTTCTAGTCGGTTAAATCTTCAAATCTACAAATAAAAAAATATACCAAGTGCAGTATTCTTTAAAGCTCGCCTGGCCATGTTATGATGGTTGAACACATAAGGCTCAGATCTTGTGTTATTCTTCACCTACAAGAACCAACAGACAAAATAGATTCCTATATCCATGAATACTCATATCCCATATCTCACATTGAGGGCACCGAAACACAGGTACAGAAGTTGCTGGACTTACTGTGCTGACAAACTCCATTTTCAGCTGGAGAGCGAGCTGTTTTCTTATGAAACTCCGAACTGCATGAACGGCATCTGGATCAGCAACTTCCATCAAGTCCATGATTTCACCTTCACCGGGCAAAGTAACAGCCAGAGCGACGAAATCCTGGTAAATGTGAAACAATACAAAGCAATCAGTTGATATTTACAGGCCAAATGAAACAAAATGATAAAGAACAATATTTACTTTGTCCAAAGTGGAATCACAGAGAATGCTTCTGATACCCTCCACAAACTTTGGGTTCAGAACTAGTGGCTTGTTTTGCTGGAAATCAGCAACTAGAGTTAGCATCAACTTCCTTGCCAAGATTTGTCCTGCCTCCCAACTGACACATGAAACTGCCCACATAAGCTCATAGATGTGAATCTCAAATTATTCCCAGGTAGAATCTATTCAAGATACAGACCGATTAAACTCATCAGAATCATGAGCCAGAAGGAAATATAAGTCACTGTCTGTGAGATCAGAATCGAGACGAACAGGTGAGCTGTAACCCCGGAGAAGGGAAGGTACTGGACGTTCAGTGATGTCAGAAAACACAAACTCTTCTTCCTTCTGCTTGGTATGCAAAAACATTGGCATCAATCACAAGAAACCCCCTTAAATTTTTAAAATTTCTCCATTAGATATAAGAATCAATTATCAATGACCAATTAAACAAGATTTACTTGGTACCCAATGAACTGAAAGTTCTCCAAAGATCTTGAGAACTGACCTTTGTCACACGCAAGACTACTGTTGAGACAGGTTGTCCATTGCTCACCACTGACTGCAGCAATCCTTCTTGATACATGGAGGTAAGAGGCATGTCCTTACCTTTTGAATCAAGGAGGCCAACAGCCACTGCTATAAACATGGGTTCTTTCACAGGTTGCCCAGGCGTTGGCGGAACTTCTTGACTGAAGTATCCATAGAAGCAAAAAATGTTGTAGTGGATATTTATGTGAATTTGTGCATGTGAAATAGAATGGAAGATACTTCATCAGAGAACATCATATTAAGAGAAAACATGAATTAATACAAAAATAGAACAAAATACAGGGATTTTTTTGCTAAAAGGGTCGTGGTTCTTTCACACACAAGAGTTACAATTCCACATTCATAATGTCTCAACCAAGTCAAATTCTTCATTCTTGGGCTACATATACATGAACAGAGATAAAACATATACCTGAATTTCAAAGAATATGTGCGGGAATCGGGATTGTACGAGGAAGTAACTTTCACGCGAGGTGTTCCTGCTTGAGAGTACCTGTAATTATAATTTCAAAACAATGAATCCCTATCCACAAGGAAAAAACATGACATGTTTAGAGCATACCAAAGCAAGAAATTGGAAAAATCGGCATCATTAGCATCACGCATTGCAGCAAAGAAATCTTCACATGTAACAGCCTGTCCATCATGTCTTTTAAAGTAGAGATCCATTCCCTGAAATACAACAAGGGATTCTGCTAGTTAAGAAATGTCACTACGCGGTAGTTTGATGTCTAACATACAATGTTTCCCAAATATCATAGATATCTTGATCCATAATAAAAGTGTGACATAAAATGCATGAGGATCCTAGGGTTCATCCATTATTATAATACATTTAAGATACAGACATATAACATGGAGTAAGCGGACCATTGATGTCAAGTAGTAGAGTTACTGAACAATGCAGACAAAGTTGGCTGAAAACAGATATATAAACGAACACCTGATAGATTTTAAAATATGAGACTCAAATTCAAGCTAGTATAAGTTCATCCCACTGTAGAAAACGAAGAAATGGGGGCAGCTCGAGATCTTACTTTACGGAACCCAGAACTCCCAAGCAAGGTTTTATACATTCTCACGACCTCAGCACCCTGACATAACCATATATTGTAGGCACTCTTCATCAATAAATTTCCAGAGAAGAGAGAAAAAGGCAATGGACTTAGTTACAAATACAAACCTTCTCATAAACCTGCAACAACAGCCAAAGAGTATTGATGTTAAACGCTTTGTACCAGAATTTCAGACTGCTTAAATTCAATTGCAAAAAATATAGAGACATACCGTCACTGTTGAATTGGAACAGAAGTGGACAGTTGAAGACAATACACCCAGTCATAGGATCATGAGTCAGTGGACATTTTATAGATGATGTTATAGAAAACAAAGAAAAAATATATATAAAGGAAGAACTCTAATGATAAAAAAAGAGATACAGAAGACCAACCAGTATAAAAATTGTCCATCTGTTCAAAAAGCAAACAGTATCAATACTATATCAAGCAAATTTGACAAACATAAATGCATAGAAAATAGTACGAAGAAATTTCAATAAATCATACCTTTATGTATGAATGTGGACGGACAGGATGAGCCATAGGACTGGCATCCTGAAAAATTACACAACAGCCAAAAAATGGAAGACATGGATTAATCCCTAACTATTCTATCTGACTTTTCATCAAAGAAAACCAGATAAATTATAGTTAAAATTTTCTAGATATTTCAAAAAAAAACTATTCACTGATGGGAAATTATTGAGAAGAGGACAGAACAAATATCAGATGTTCAAAAAAAGTGAATCAATAGCGATGTGAACAATAATATCTATATATATATATATATATATGATGCATTTTGGTTAAAGCAGTTTATATATTGATTTTCTAGGCTATCTGTTGAATATTTTCAAGCAAAAGAAATCAAGGCAAACAAAAAACTGTTCCTCAAAAACTCATCCTATTGCTCCTCTAAATTCTCATATATATATTATTATTATATGGTTATTGAGGTACACATACTTTATGAAGGATTTCATAAGGAATACTTCTATCAGGGACCCATGGATATTTGATTTTTTTTTTTTTTTTCACATTGTCCCTTTAAAACAGGTATAACTGAAAATTATAGGAACTGAGTATCAAATTGGCCCAAGTTTAAAGAATGAGGGGCAGTGGGAGCTATAACATAAATGAGTGATCCATCAATCATAAGCTTCTTTCCAGCATAAAAATGGCACTTCAAAAACATATGAACTGTAATCTAGGTATTTGTATACATATAGCATAGCAAAACTAAAGACAAAGGCATGCCGTGAAATGACACATTCATTAGGCAACCTCATCCCTGAACTTTATAAGCACAGTTTTATACATTTCCAAGTAAAACCCCAGCTTCAACAAATGAAGTACAGAAAATGATTAACATTAGCAACCTGAGGAAATTGATAGGCCCGAAGTTTTGAAACATCTGCAATTCGCTTAACAGGGCGACTGCCCATATCAGATGAGAATTCCTGCCCATTGCAAAAACATGCTTTCATGTTAAACAAGCCCTAACACATGGCACGAGAATGGAAATGTTTAAAAATTATATCCATCACCTGATCTCTGAATACAGTGAGACCTTCCTTCAAGCTAAGCTGGAACCAATCACGACATGTCACCCTGCAGCAATTCCATTATAATCTTCATTTGTTTGCCCGTCCGGAAGGTTTAACTCTTAAAATTACACTAGGGGTAGCATGTCATAAGATATGAAACTCCAACTCTCTAACAGAATCTTTTTAGTACAGTACACTGGACCTTTGCAGAGCCAGCAGAAAAAGAGATGCGATGAGCACTTATGCGTGAATATGCATGCAAGCATGGATGCGACACATGTAAGCTTGTCATGCATAGCAAGCAAACTTGAAAGCATTCAGATGCAGGCAATCATACATGGCAAGAATCAGAATAAGTTGATGGTTAAAAAGAAAAGAAAGTGTAAGATCTTAGAAAAGTACACAAATTAGTTTAACAACAAAACCTGAAATTTTATGAGAACTAAGAAAGAATTTGACAAGAAATTCTAACCTGTTTCCTGTCCAGTTGTGGAAATACTGGAAGTTGATTGGCAAAAAGAGTCCAGTCAGAATGGCATCAACCCAGGGACTCAAACAAGAAAATTACAGTAGTACAAAACAAACATTATCTCAACAAAATAATACCTCATGGCCAATCACTCCCAATATTGCAGCATAATCTGCATCTGAAGCAGTTTCAGGGGATGCCAACACAAGCTTTGAGTTGAATATCTGCCAAAAACACAACCTTCAGAAAACACGATTTGAGGTAACAGAACAGGAAAACTAACTAATAGCAAAACATATAAAAGAAGGATTAGTCGTACATTGAGGCTCTTGTTCTCCATGGCACCCCTGGTCAACAAACACAGGGAAAAAAAAACTAGTATTAAAACAATATGTAACAGAAAGCATTAAACCATGGTATAGCTGAAGTTGAATCCAAAGTCTTGGCTCAGATCCAAAAGCATATTAATATTATTTTTTTATTTTTTATTTTTTGACGAAATGGTAGGCATGCGCCTCAATTTTATTTCAAATTAAGCGAAACATGTGCAAAGAAGAACTAGCAGAAGAAGGGTCTACCATATTACAAACGCACACACCCCTACCACAATTTTACCCCGATAAACAAAATCCTGCTTGCCCTGGCACAAGCATGCCCCCAATTCTTCGTCTATATTATCTAGATTGAATATGTAAAATTCTTCGTCTATAGTTCTATACAGTGAATGGCAACACACGACCTGTCCAATATTACATCTGATAGGGCATAGCAGTTGTGCTACTTACATATTAAAATCCGGGACAGCAACAATGTTGAATAGATCAAGGTCATATTCAAGACCAAAAACCTGTTCAACAAGAGAGTAATAGCATTGTGAATGCATGCCCCAAAACTCAATCAACATTTTATTCAAAATCCCAAATAAAAACTATCAAACTCTTGCACTCACTTCCTCATCCCACTTCATAGCTGCCTTCAAAGAATACATTGCATGTGCTGTCTTGGGCAGATCCTGTGCTGGCGTCCAGATCCTCAGCAACACCTCCCGTCCCGAACGGGTCACAAATGTATCATCTCTGCTTTCCAGCTGCCCAGCAACCAATGCAAACAAGTAACATGGCTTTTTAAAAGGATCCTCCCAGAGAGCATAATGCTTGCCACCCTGCAATGTGGGGGGAAAAACAGATTTAATGAAAAAAAGAAAGAGATGATGCTCCTCAGAATGACCAAAAATAAAAAATGACATACAACTTCAAACAGTTCACATCCAAAAACAGGTGTGAAATTTCACCTCAAGGTCCCCTTTCTCCATAAGATTTCCGTTAGATAGCAATACTGGGTAGAGGGTTTTGTCAGCTTCGATCCGACAAGTGTATTTCGCCATGATATCCGGGCGATCCTGAGATAGGGCAAAATTACATCAACAAACTTTGAGATTTCCAATTATGAATAACAAGTTGATTGTCAATAAACTGAAAGATAGCATAGAGTAATGAAAAATCAAAGAACCACATACAGTGTTTAAAATATTGAAATTATCGATATATCGAAATGGGCCCAAACGATATATCGATGGATATATCGAAATATCAAACGATATATCGATTTAGTGATTTTAGATAGATATATGACATGTCAGTACTGACATGTAACAATTTAGTGGTTTTAAAAAAAGAAAATATGACATATCATTACTGGTTGGTAAGGAGCTTTCAAAATAAGGCACTGATATGTCACTTATCAGTGCTGATTTTTCAAAATAAAGGAGTGAGCGTCACGTGCCAAGCACATGCCACTCACAACCCTTTCAAACCCTAAAAAATGTTGGGAGTGAGAGAGAATGTGTGCGGCAGCAAGAGAAAAAAATCCAGAGAAAGGGGGGGAG
Organism: Acorus gramineus; assembly: GCA_030737835.1. NCBI lineage: Eukaryota > Viridiplantae > Streptophyta > Magnoliopsida > Acorales > Acoraceae > Acorus > Acorus gramineus. The sequence continues at coordinate 12,922,999 of CM060857.1, forward strand.
AGAGGCGAAGAAGGTGGAGAATCGTTGGAGACGGTGAAGTTTTCTCTTCTCTTCATCATCTTCTTGTTTTTCACTTTTTGTTGGTATCTTGTATGATCGATATTTTTGTCGATAATCATCCGATTTTAGCTATTGTCCACCCAAAATCGATATATCGAGCCGATATCTCGATCGTGATTTGAAACAATGACCACATATGCTAATGAGTCCCTCATGACTAATTGCCACAAATAACATATAATATTAAAATGTTGAAAACATTTCTCAAGATTTCCATCAGACTGATTTTGATGAGAAAACCAAACTTAAAGCTTCAGCAAAACACGAACAATTTTTTTGGAAAGTGTGATTGGAGCATTCATATTATGAAATGATGCCCCTTGAACAAAACAAAGCCGGGCTAAAAGAAAATTACAGTTGGAAAAACTAATTCAGTTCGAGATATCTTACAATAACAAATGAAAGAGGTTTGATATTAAAGGACTTGATAGATATCAGAGTTATCCAGAATATTGTAACTTTTGACTGGGCTAGCATACTTTCTAATTGTGGGCAATCTTAACCATAGTGATAATATTGACATTGCCAATTAATTATCTTAGCCACTTTTGTACATCATATTTACTTCAGATACAGTCCTTAAAAGGCTAAACCAGCCATAGTTAAAAGAGTAAACCTGATAGAAGGTTATTCTTCGAAAGCCTTCTGCTTCACATTGTGTGCAGAAATTCCCAGATGATTTATAAAGGCCCTGTTCCCATAAATAAATAAATATAGATAAATAAAAGAGACCAGCTAAGTAGAAAAAAGAACACAGACATATTATACAAGAGATCTAACTTAAATACACTCACCTCCAAAGAAGTGTTGTCCTGAGGATATATCTCTGTAACGATTTCCAGTGTGAATGCCGTTGTAGGTGGTGAAGGCAGTGTCAAATGCCGAGAATCCAAGAGATAATCTTCCTTCTGAAAAATTCACACATCAGGAGAGCAGAGGGTGGTACAAACAATGACTAAACAATGAAAGAACCTAAAAGACAACAGCTTCTGAATAGCTTTCTGACAGACCTTTTCTACCATAAAATATCCACATGCTTCTCACACAAGCCCCATGCTTTGATACATTTATGTACCAAGGCAAAAAAAACCAGAACCCATCCGATACAATTACACTATTATACAATTACATGTTACAGAAAAAAATCCTTTCTGCAAGCTAAAATTAAGGAGCTTCTATGCTACAATCTCCAGGATATAAGAAGTTATTTCATATTTCACCCAGTAGACAGTAATCGAACCAAAAATTTTAGGAAGCCTTTTAACAGTAGTTAGGTTTGCCTCAACACAGTCGAATCAGGAAATCAGTTGTTGCTTCAACACTTACATTCTGGCATATTTATTTTGTTTTATTTTTGTTCTCATTCTCTTCTCATGTTTCTTTTGGTCTTTCTTTAGAGAAGAAATATATAAAACAAGAAAGAACACATCAAAATATGCACATAATTGTGAGTGCAATGTTGTTTATCCAGTAAAATAGCCCCATGGCCTTATTCATCCAAATTATGTGTAATTTTATGGCTAATTATGCAATAACATGTACACCTTAGGTCTATGAAATAAGAAAAAGCACTTTAATTTTTTCATAAAATTTCATATTTCTTTTGAGGATGGCATGTATTTATAGCTAATTATGCAATACCATATACATCTTAAACATCTGAAATAAGAAAAGAAAGTTTAATTTACAAAAAGGTGAATTCCATATTTCTTTTGAAGATGGCATGTAAATATTATCTTCACTAATGTACTCCACTGGGCATGTTGTAATGATATTTCGGATATACCGGTTTATAAGTGGCAACATAAGGAGCGGACAGCAAATAACATATCAAGAAGTGATATAGCAATGAATTTAGAATCTACCTTCAATAAATTTCCATCAACTTTAATTGAAATTAGCTTGAGACCAGGCCCATCCAAGGTCAATGGACAGGAAAATCCTATACTCAATCAAGAAATCTATGTTAATAGCAAAGGAAGAAAAAAAAATACAAAACTCCTTGTAGTAAGTTTTAAAAAGAATTCAAGATCAGCGGTAAATGGAGATTAAACTCATATTTGCATAACCTTTAAGGTGTAGATACCTTCAATTCTAGGAAGAACAGTGATTTTTGATGAGACGATTGTTTTCTCCTCACCCAACAAAAAGTCCAAATCCACCTGAAACAAATGTAAGGAAGTCATAAGCAAGGAAGTACAACATATTTAACCATGTTTTAATGATAAGAGGAAAAGATCCTAATGGGCGGCACATAACAATTTATAGCATCAGAAAGTGCAGAAGAGCTATGATACTGTGGCATATGCAATATACTAACAAAGAACTATCGCCCAAAAAAAATTTCAAAGAGGAACAAAGCACTTTAATGATAGCCATGATTACTTTGTATATAATCGAAAAAACTAAGAAATTTACATTTTAAAGAGCTGTAAAAATTACAAATTTTAGTATGTACCGAATCAAAGTAATAATCTGGCATTTTGTAATCCTTCAGAAATATCTCCTTAGGGGTATCCATCTTTGACTCTTCAATATTTGGAGCAGGTTGTGTCGCAACCAAACAAGTCAACCTAGCTTTACGTTGTCTGACACCCTGAAATATGCATCGTAAAAATGATGAAAATTATTCAGAAACAGAAATGAAAGTGCATTGTTCCACTTACTAGTTACTAAACATAGGACAAAAGGACATGGGACTTTTTCAATCAATAATAAGAATATACAAAAGAGTTGTTGCAGGCAATTAGGCACAGCGAAATATGAGATCTGAAATATGCGATTAAAGATTTGTAAAAAACATTATCAACATGATTCTTCTGAAAAAACCAGTAGATCAAGCATCTGTTTGCATTTCGCATAACTAGCATTACTTATAGATGATATAATGCAGTTAAATCACTGAAAGTTTAAAAGCAAAGAGAGAAAGTTAGCCAAGGCAAGAACAAGGATGATCATAATACCAAGTTACCAACACATTCCTAGCATTTTGAATTTCTCCTGGATAATAAATTATGGTTAGGAAATTATGACTTTTTCAAGAATCATGAAACTTTACTCATATGAATGATTAAGAAAAATCCAATGGGCAATGCACCATGATGAAATCCACTTACATGTAGAAGATGTTAGAGTAATCACCTAACCATAAACAAACAAACTTACACTTAGAAGATGTTGAAGTCCACTTTTCCTCCTATCTGTAAACTGCACAAAGATTTACAATGAGAAAAAACATGTAAAGACTGAAACATGAACCAACTATCCAAGATGTTTTACACAAAGTATTCGAAAAGGATAAAGGTCGATAATAATAGAAATAATAATGTGCTAAGACGAACTAACCTCAGTGAAATGAGACCGATTGGAATTGAAATTTCTCACAAAACGCTGTGAAGAATGATAGCAGGATATCGGTTGGGTCTGCAAAAAGACAAAGTCACTCACAAAAACGGTATTACATGAAATGGTCAAAAGTACTATGAAACCTAAAACCATAGTAATCAACATACATATTTCAATGTCAAAATAGGCACAAGTATAAATACATACTCATACAAGTAATCTAAAAGAAAAACCCAAAAACTAATTTCATCATTAGTCGTGCAATTAAATTGAAAATCACTATCAGAGCACTTTATTCACATTGCGATGGGTCAAACAATACAAAATCTGAGAACCCAATTGAAAATAACGAATCATGAGAACCTATAATTGTTGATTATCTCGAATTCAAGTTCATCAATAATGCCAATACTAAAACAACAGTTAACGTATAGACCTAAGTGAGATCATTATAAAAACAGGGATTGGGTTCGGATAATCACTTGAAAGGACGAGATTAAGCCCAAAAATCCCATCTTTTGAATACCAGAGCCTCTGATCGGCACAACTAGACGAGCCATTAGAACGGCCCCACGGACCTATTATTGGGAGCAAAAAAAACACAATCCAACCTGAAAACAAAAACAAAAACAAAAACACAAAATCCGGCCAAAACAAAGAATGCCCAAATCACACAAACCGATGAAAATCGCAAAGAAGATCCCCAAAATAGGAGAAGACCTAACAAGTAAAACACAAGAGGATGCTCGGTCCTTATAAGGATGTGTGGATAATTCGATTCATGGACCAGGAGATATTTAAAAAAGCAAAAAATAATAATATCAATTAAAGAATATATAAATCGATAATGTGTTTAAAATCTGTCTACGAAAACTCAAAAATCAAAAAGAAATCTTGTCGTCCTCACCTCTTCAGAGCTTTGGAGGAGATGAAGATCTTATGATGAAAAAAAGATGAGAGGGTTTAAGAAGGTGAGAAATCGTGACATTTTCATTTCTTTATATTACTATTTTTGGGTACATTAAAAATTGGAGTCCCGTGATTTTCTAATGACTGAAATGACGATTTTGTCCCTGATAGAGCGTGACTTGGAAGATAAGTATTTGACTATTTTGGGGATAATCATGCCTTTTACAGGGATCCTTTGTTTTATGAGATTTTAGTTTTAAGTCCACGTAAACATGTTTATTTAAGAATTAGTCTCTCACTTCTTTATATTTTTTTTTAAGTCTCCATATTCAACCGTCTCTTTGGTTTTTAGTCCCTCCGTCAAAGTCCATACACAGTTAATTTGTAAAATGTGATTTTATTTTTAAGTCCCTGTAAACTATATTATTTAGTGTTAAATATTTGTAAATCATGTTATTTAGTGATCAATTCCTGTAAAATATGAAGAAAAGAGGGACTAATCACTAAATAACATAGTTTACAGAGACTTAAAAATAAATCACATTTCACAAATTAACGGTATGTGGACGGACGTTTGACGGAGAGATTAAAAATTAAATAAACGATTGAATATGGGGACTTGAAAAGAAATATGAAGAATAGATGGATTGATCCTTAAATAAACATATTTACAGGGATTTAAAAATAAAAATTTCTTATTTTATTTATGGTTGTTCTAATGGCACACCCGTCGTTTCATCGTGCACACCCGTCAATGTCAATTTATGTTCATGTATTATACACGTCTCTTATTGACCGGACATGTAGACATCAAGATTGTCGATGAATATGAAAAACCTAGACAGATAGACTGTCAATGAAAATAGACTATAGGCTCTAGAAAGAGTTAGATACATATGATGTTTACCATATTCAAATTCTTCAACAAAAATGATATTGATAAAACATAATATAAAATCAATATTTTCTAGAATGGTAGACTCACCCGGTGTCGAGCATATGTGAATTTGTAGACATTTAATGTGTCGATTTTATGCAGTATTGTATGTATATACATGTGTGTGTGTGTGTGTTCCATTGAATCCATTTAGCGGAAGCTCACATTCTGAAATAAATTAAATAATTATTGATATATTTTGTATGTCACGCTTTGTAGCATGTGCTCGTCGGCATGGTATTTTTATTTTTTTTTGCAAGAAAATCGTTTTCCATGTATCTATGTTGTTTAAATAAATGTGAAACTCATAAGTCCTGTAATAGGTTATACACATGGGGTGTCTACGTATATGTATTATATAAATATCGGCTTAGTTGATAGGAACAAATCCAAAACCCGTAGGTTCTGAAAAGGATTAGACACATAGGATGTTTACCTATTATATGTATGAGTGATGTTTCACCCATATCCATTTTCAGCTCTATATGTGTCGATAGAAAATTAATAGAGCATATACTCATGTTAACAAGAAATGTGTTTTGAAATAATTTTTTTAGATTTTCTATAACTACATTTATGCAATTCATTGTAGTATATGCTTAATTTTTTATAAAAGCATGTACCTCAATGGATAAGATATACTATTTTTAAAAAATTTAAAACATGTGTAGACTGAAATTGGGGTTAAAAATGGGGTTGTATGTAACATTATCCAGACACCGACCCAGTCGATGGTTTGAATGAAAAAGGTGTGCAATGGAAAACCAAATGCTAAATAAATATTGGAGTGTGTACAGAACTCAAGTTATTTGGGTGGGATGTAAAAAAACACGGGGTGTGCGGAGTAATCTAAGGGGTGCATTTAGCCCGCCCCTTAAATTAATGGATTTTTTTTGTTTGTCTTGAATATAGAGGAATTTATGATTTTATTTATTTAATGTGTGAGTTTTACGAATTTCATTGGAACCCGTAATTCCAAAACATCAAATATAAACAATCATCAAACCACAAAACTAAACAATCACCTTATCACCGCCTTTTGATAAATTGGTTGATGTACGTGAGCCGGTCAATTATTCAAAAAAATATTTGTATTTAATTCAAATCTGTATTGAAAAATGTAAAAAATATTCAATATCTATATTCGAATCCGAATCAAATTATTCGTATCCAAAAAATTTCAAATCGAATCGGATATAGCCTATATCTGATCCGAACAATATCCATAGCCGAACTGTTATTTTATTTATATATTTTAGAATTAGTTTTAACCCTTATATGAAAATCCAATTGTTCATGATCTAGGACAAAACACAAAATCTATTTAACAATGTTAGATACTTATTTATATATATTAGGATTTGTGTTTTGATGTCTTTGGTAAATACCTATTTAACCATGTTATGATTTAAGATTTTATAAATTCTTTATATTTTAATTTGGTTCAGATATTTCGGATATTATCCGAATCTATATCTAAATTTTTGTGTCGGATACGGATATGTGTTTTGGAATATCCGTCGGATACCAGATACAAATATTTTTTCAGATATCCAATTCGGATACAGATACAGATATGAGCCTATCCGATCTGTATCCGTCCGTTTGATAAACCTAGATGTACTCGTTTCATCTAAAGTTTTAGATTCAAGTCTTGTCTCTTCTGATAATTTGAGATTTGATCAGTAAACGAAACTAAAAAAAATATAAACAATCCATTGATAATGAAAAAATTAGTCCAGGATCTTGATTTGTATCTATCGGTTTAATCTGAAAAATGGTTTTTGCTACTTTTTGTCCATAAAATAATGTCTCAATCGAATAACGCTGGACGTTTTGTCAATGAAATAATATCTCAATCGAATAACACTGAACTTTTTGTCTATGAAATAATGTCTCAATCGAATAAAGCTGGACTTTTTATCTACGAATCAAAATCTTGATTAAAAAACATAAGATTTATAAATCTACGAGTATGGATATTTTATCCATGAAAATCTTAATCGACTACATAACAAAATCCTTCAAAAAAAAAAGAAAAAAGAAAAGACAAGAGAGAAACGTTTGTATTGACCTTTTTCTGTTGGTGGGTCCTATATTTCTATATTATTATATGTATGTACAAGAGTAAGTTTTTGTGTACTTGTCCAAACCCATTTTTATCGTGTAATGTTTGTGTTTTTACCTCCCGAATTGTTGAAAATAAATAAATATTAGTATTTTAATTTATTTAAAAATTATATTATTTCACTCAAATTATTTTATTGATATAAAAATAACACAAATGTTTATCATCTCTCAAGACTAAGAAGATTTAATGATAAATTATTTTTTTCACATTTCATTCGAATCTTATTTTATATAATAAATAAACAATAATAAATTATTAAAATAACTAACAACACAATTAATTAAATATATATAAAAAATGATATATGTTTAAGCCATTTATACTGAAATAATAATTAAAATACCACCCAATGCCTCGGGTTCGGAACCTCTGTTCCGAAATAACAGAGTTCCTCTGTTTCGACCAACCGGAAGGCGACGCGTGGCAAGCTTTTCACGTGCTCTCACGTGATGGCAACTTCACAGACTCCCGACGTCTCCTTCCGTCTGCGACCAATCCGTCTACAATCGCTCTCTCTATCCTCCCTCAAAACAAACCACAAACCCTAACCCCTCTTTCGAAACCACCGACTGCCTCCAACCACCAAGCAACAACCGCAGACCGCCCTTGTCCGACGAGCACCGAGCAGCAACCGCCGACCGCCCCTGTCCCCCTTCCGAACCCTGTGATCAAAATCCGAAGGTATTCTTATGTTCCTTTGTTAATAATGCTGTCTTGGGGTTTGGGTGTTTGGGTTGAGGTGGGCATTCAAGAGGGGAAGGACTGTGGAGGTGGCCAGGGTTGACGAGGTAGTCGAGAATCCATGATTGTATTTTGGGTTGGAACAGATGAACAAGAAGAGAGAGAGAAAGAGAGGGGTAGGTTGGTTGAGATTGTTAGTGTCTGAAGTAGAGTAGGAGTTGATGGGTTTTGGGGTTTTAGAGAGAGTGAAAAACAGAGGGGAGAATGGTGTGTGCAGCAGAAGAGGAGAGATGTTGAGGAGAAGACATTCTTGGCTCTGAAGTTTTACTTAAATTTTAATTTTTTTTTTTTAAGCTTGATGAATTACACTGTTTTGGTGGGTTGATGTAGTCTGATTCTGTGTTTATGGGTGATTTTCAATGTGTTTGCCTTTGGTTGATCCAAACAAAAATGTGTACTAATTCTGCGAAATGTTCATTGTATATAAAAAAAACTCACCTTTTAGGTTATAATAGAACAGCCAGTTTGGGTTGTTGAGTAATTACTCCTTCGAGTATTGGGTGAGTTAGACAAGATTGTGTAGTTGGTACAAGTGAAAAAAAAATTCAGATTGAGCTTGAGGAATTACACTGTTTTGGTGGGTGTGATTTGTGGGTGTCTTAATATATGGTTCTTTGTTTATGAGTGATTTTCAAAATGTGTGCCTTTTGTTGATCTAGATAAATGTGCATTCTTTGATCTTGTTTCTTTTTTCAAGTATCCATGTGTCTATGTGTGTGTGTATTTGGAGATTATTTTTTGTGGAGTTAATTTAATTTGTTGTAGATGATATATATTTTTTGTGATTTGATTTTTATATTTTTGTGGCTTTTAGATCTAATCTGAAATTTTTTTAAGAGTTATTTAATTTCATGCCAATATATAATTATGTTTTTAATTATGTCTTTTTCTTAAAAGGTGAGTATTGATATCAATATGGAAGGTGACAATGAGTGTATTGATGAATGTAATGATAATGGTGTGCCTGAAGTTGGTATGGCATTCGATTCTGAAGAGAGTGCATATCAATTTTACAACGCATATGCAAGATCAGTTGGATTTAGCATCCGAAGAAGTGGCGTATCAAAGTCCAATGGTATAGTGACAAAGCGAAAATTTTGTTGTTCTAAAGAAGGGGTGAAAGGGGTTGATAAGCGAAAAGTCTTGCACCCGCAGCCGGATACAAGAACAGGATGTGAGGCACATATAGTTATCATTTATCAGTCTTCTGGTGCGTATTGTGTCACTAAATTTGAACAAAACCACAATCATGATCTTGTAACAACTCCTTTGCGTCACAATTTGAGGTCTCACAGAAAAATTGAAAAGGCTCAAGCTGCTCAGGTTGATATTATAGATGGGTCAGGATTGGCACCAAAAACCGTTATGGATTTGATGAGTGGACAAGTTGGAGGCAGAAGGAATCTTGGTTTTGTTCTAAATGATGTGAAGTCTTACTTGCGCACTAAAAGAGAAAGTAGAATGGAAAATGGTATTGCGGGTGCTCTTTTTCAGTATTTCAACAACAAGCAACAGCAAGATCCATCATTCTTTTACTCAATGCAACTAGATGCCGATGAACAAATAACTAATGTGTTTTGGGCCGATTCTAGGTCTATTGTCGATTATGCATATTATGGTGATGTAATTTGTTTCGACACGACCTATCGCACAAATAATCATGGGAGGCCATTTGCACCATTCGTTGGAGTGAATAATCATAGACAAACAATTATTTTTGGTGGTGCATTGCTTTATGATGAGACAGCCGACTCATTTATTTGGTTATTTGAAACTTTTCTTCAGGCAATGTCAGGGAGACGTCCGAAGACTATTCTAACAGATCAATCAGCGGCGATGGCCAAAGCTATTTTAGTTGTCCTACCAGAGACTCATCATCGGCTATGTCTATGGCACTTGACCCAGAATGCAACAAAACATCTTGGACAACTTTATGCTATCGAAGGCTTCAGAAGTTCCTTCTATGCTTGTATTTATGGGTACGAGACGGAGGATGAATTTCTATATGCCTGGGATAACATGCTTGAGAAATACAATCTTCGAGATAATAAATGGCTTCAACAAACTTTTGTTGAGAAGGAGAAATGGGCTCTAGTGTATGGGAGAGACACATTCTGCGCGGATATGAAGAGTACACAACGTAGTGAAAGCTTCAATGCTCTTCTGAGACGCTACCTGAACTCAAAGCATGATCCATTGCGTTTCTTTCAGCATTTTGATAGGGTTATGGATGATCGGCGTGAAAGTGAATTGAGTGCTGATTTCAAGATGATGAATACAGTCCCGGTAATTCCATTTAATGCTTTGATGATGACATGTGTCACAAAGGTTTACACGCCCGAGATATTTGAGTTATTTCAAGCAGAGTATGGAAAATTTTTGAATTGTTCTATCTACATTCATCGGGAGGTGGGACATATGATAGAGTACAAAGTTCGTAGAGATTGTGGCAGTGAAAGAACCATTTTTTATAATTCATCTAATGAGATGGTCACTTGTAGCTGTAAAAAATTTGAATTTATGGGTATCCAGTGCTGTCATGTTCTAAAAGTTCTTGATCACAGAAATATTAAGGAGCTTCCACAACAATATATCTTGAAGAGGTGGACAAGATATGCAAAATCCGGTGTTGTGCATGATATGTGTTCTTCTTCAGTACAAGTTGATGCTATTTCTGATTTGGGAAGACGATTTCAACAATTAAGTCATGGTCTCATTCAAGTGGCATCCAAGGCATCTGAAACAGATCATTCAACAGAGCTACTTAAACGTCGCACAAAAGAGATAATGGAGGAGGTTGAGATAGATTTGCGGACATCATCTCAAAATTTGCAAGATGACAATGAGCAACATGAGGTAGAAAGCAATCTGAACAATGAGATTGCTAAAGGCTTTAAAAGAAGAGGAAAGAAGACTGTGGGAGGGAAGCCTCAAAAAAGATGGATCGGCGCGTTGGAGAAGGGATCACGAGGTCAAAGCTCTCAAACTCAACGTGTGTCCCAACATGCGTCCCATATTGCGATTGAGAGCCCTCAAACATTTGCGCAAGGAATGAGAGCTCCCATAGTTGGGAACTACGATAGCAGTCAAGGAATGACTTCAATGACTCAATTGCTTCAGGTACCCTTACTGTTTTTTTTTTGTCGTGGATGGAATTTATATTTCATATATACTTCAATGATGTTAAATGAATTCTATCGCAGGCACAGGAATCCCTTTTTTATCCTACTCAAATGAGTGAAACATCAAATTTTTCTGAAGAATGGAGGAGGAGCACAGATTTTTGATTGTCACGTGTAATGTTAATTTTTAAAATACACTAGTATACTTGATTTCATTTAATGAGTTCATCACAAAAATTAACATAGATAAATTTATATTACAGGTACTAGATGGAATTTGGAGTCTTACACAATTCAAGGTTGTCTGGACTGCTTTTGTCTCTTGGAGTTGCATCAATTTCCATATTCAGTGGAGTGGAGTTGTCCTCAAACATTATAGTGTGTGTGTTCTGCATTTTGCGATTATATTATGTATTGTGGAATTCTGATTATATTATGTATTGTGGATTTCTGAATGTAGTGTGTTGAATTTCAAAATGTAATGTGTTGAATTTGAGGTGAAGAATTTGGGGGGGGGGGGGGGTTTGGCATAGATGGTTTTTCTCAGCTTTCTTATTTTCATCGTTGCACTGTGATATGTGCACTGGTTTGAGTTTGATCTTGTTTGAAATTGTAATTTAAACCACACATCCGAGCAGAAAAACTTCTAACAAGAATACACCATATCTTGGTTTTAAGTTAGACTGTTTGTGTCCATTTCTGAGACCAGGAAATGGAGACATGTCGCTACAACTTTATATAAGTGGTTCTGTGGTGCCATGTCTAAAGCAGGCAAGTATCCTTGTCAGCTCAACTCTTATAAGTGCATGCTAGTATAACTCTTTTATAAATTAGTAATTTGAGCAAATATTTTAAAAATGTAAAATTATGAAGTATCTAAGCTAATGTTGTTCAAAATCCATTTGGAAAAACTTCAGATAGAAATACGAAAGTTACATTTCATGAAGGAAGTTTTTTAGGTTCAGTGTTGCATGAGCACGAGGGAAAGACTGTGGCAGTTCAACACTCGATGCAAGTGCCATGTGTGGATTAGATATTTGAATGCCTCTTACATGATGACATTTGTAAAGTGTGAATGCATGTATAGTTAGATACATTTTTTGAATGTAGAACTGCAAAATAGGAAAAATCTATAAATGAAGTACGCTAAAGTTGAAATGACAAAGATATGAATGTTGTATGATGATTGATGTCTTTGAATTTTACAGCTTACTTAGATAACTAACACATGCTATGTGCAATTCCATTTGTCCCCCTGGTGTTATTGACATTTATATTCAAAGATCAACATCGTTAAGTTAAAAAGTTGGCAATGATACACACTCTGTTATGCTTCCTCTGTTATGCTTCCAGAAACATCAAAATGAAACATTCATACAAATACTAATTCAAATACAAACTTTCATAACCATACACGTTCCTTCAAACACAGATGTCCACAACCATAACCTATTGTCCCAAATCAAAATTACAACTCCAAGGCATCAAAACCAACCAAAATTACATGTGATAAAATATGAGGATGAGAATTGTGAGAATCAGGACCAACAAGAAAATAGTACAACCGAACATAGCAAGTATGATATGAGTGATAGGCAAAACAACTGATGTAGGTGGGCATTCATGTGGATGTTGAGCTTGTACTACCTCTCTTTGCAGTGGATCAGTTTGGGAAATCATGCATGTAGGTGCTGAGCTTGAACTACCTCTCTTTGAAGAGGTCAGCAATGGAGTGGAATGGTCAGTAGTGGAGTGGACGGCATGCTTGGTAACAAATTCATTGGCCTCCTCAAGATTTTGGAAGCCCCTGAATATTGGCTCTCGAAACTCATGTATTTGTGCTTTGCATTCAGGCCAATTCGTATACACGCCCGGGGTCCTGCCTATTGCAACTGCGTAATACTTAAATTTTGCCATGAACCTACAATAAAACATATCATTCATCTCATATCATTCCAAAAATTAGTACATGACTCATACATGAACCAACTCAAATACTGAATCCACATGAGCATACATAAAAAACCCAATGAACCAAACTATCAAAAATTAAAGTTCTGGGAGATCTACATAGAAACCATTTAGTTATAACCTAAAATAAGTCTTATAAAAAAATACAATGAACATTTGCAGAAACAAGATCAAAGAATGCACATTTATCTAGATCAACAAAAGGCACACATTTTGAAAATCACTCATAAACAAAGAACCATATATTAAGACACCCACAAATCACACCCACCAAAACAGTGTAATTCCTCAAGCTCAATCTGAATTTTTTTTTCACTTGTACCAACTACACAATCTTGTCTAACTCACCCAATACTCGAAGGAGTAATTACTCAACAACCCAAACTGGCTGTTCTATTATAACCTAAAAGGTGAGTTTTTTTTATATACAATGAACATTTCACAGAATTAGTACACATTTTTGTTTGGATCAACCAAAGGCAAACACATTGAAAATCACCCATAAACACAGAATCAGACTACATCAACCCACCAAAACAGTGTAATTCATCAAGCTTAAAAAAAAAAAAATTAAAATTTAAGTAAAACTTCAGAGCCAAGAATGTCTTCTCCTCAACATCTCTCCTCTTCTGCTGCACACACCATTCTCCCCTCTGTTTTTATTTTATCTCCCCTCTGTTTTTCACTCTCTCTAAAACCCCAAAACCCATCAACTCCTACTCTACTTCAGACACTAACAATCTCAACCAACCTACCCCTCTCTTTCTCTCTCTCTTCTTGTTCATCTGTTCCAACCCAAAATACAATCATGGATTCTCGACTACCTCGTCAACCCTGGCCACCTCCACAGTCCTTCCCCTCTTGAATGCCCACCTCAACCCAAACACCCAAACCCCAAGACAGCATTATTAACAAAGGAACATAAGAATACCTTCGGATTTTGATCACAGGGTTCGGAAGGGGGACAGGGGCGGTCGGCGGTTGCTGCTCGGTGCTCGTCGGACAAGGGCGGTCTGCGGTTGTTGCTTGGTGGTTGGAGGCAGTCGGTGGTTTCGAAAGAGGGGTTAGGGTTTGTGGTTTGTTTTGAGGGAGGATAGAGAGAGCGATTGTAGACGGTTGTGATCACAGACGGAAGGAGTCTGTGAAGTTGCCATCACGTGAGAGCACGTGATAAACTTGCCACGTGTCGTCTTCCTATTAGTCGGAACAGAGAAACTCTGTTATTTCGGAACAGAGGTTCCGAACCATTTGTATTTACCTTTTTCTGTTGGTGGGTCCTATATTTCTATATTATTATATGTATGTACAAGAGTAAGTTTTTGTGTTCTTGTCCAAACCCATTTTTATCGTGTAATGTTTGTGTTTTTACCTCCCGAATTGTTGAAAATAAATAAATATTAGTATTTTAACTTATTTAAAAATTATGTTATTTCATTCAAATTATTTTATTAATATAAAAATAACACAAATGTCAAATTATGTTATCATCTCTCAAGACTAAGAAGATTTAATGATAAATTATTTTTTTCACATTTCATTCGAATCTTATTTTATATAATAAATAAACAATAATAAATTATTAAAATAACTAACAACACAATTAATTAAATATATATAAAAAATGATATATGTTTAAGCCATTTATACTGAAATAATAATTAAAATACCACCCAATGCCTCAGTGATGTTCCAAAACTACCCCTGCCTGACAACGATATTTACCGACGTCGTACAATAATTTTTCATCCATTCCCAAAGTACACTCTCGCTCTTCAGATCCAAAAATTTTCGTCCCAAATTTGGAAGAAAAAAAAGTCTCTTGAAAGTCATGTAAATGCACTTTTCGTGAAGAGAGAGAGAGAGAGTCCAAAAACCGATTCGGAACTATCGATGGATCGTTCGCTCGCCCAGCAAGTAAGATCAAATCGTTTCCCCATTTTTTTTTTAATTATGATCTTCATTTTTGTGGCTCAAACAATCGACTTTGATCGGATCTTGTTCGCGATCTGGATAACAGAGACAGCCTTGACAGTGCTATCACCCTCGCAGGGCAACAGCTTCTTCACCGGGATCACCCGCCTCTGCAAAGGCCTCGCAGTGGTGCTTGTCGCAGGATATGCTCTTCTCCAGATCTTCCCTTCCGCGTCTGCCTATCTCGCGCTCATCCCTGCAAGGTTTAGATTTTTTTTTCCAAAACGATTCTGGTTTTTCCTTTCTTGAATTGGTGTTTGAAAGTGGATCATCTGTTGTGAGGGCTTAGGGTTTTTGAGATTTGGAATTGGAAGTGCTAATCGATGTGTTTTGTTTTGATTTCTTGCTCTAATTCATTTGTTTGTTTAAGGTACATTGGCATTCGTCGTTAAGTGTTTCAGGATGTCTTGCTTTGTGTGGGATTACAAGATGCGATTTGAAATCTACTTGCATGGTTTGATTGTCTGGGATTGTTAGTTTTTTTTTTTTTTTTTGGTTGATGTTGGGCCTGATAAACCATTCACATAACATGGTTTCTTCTGCCGTGTGTGAATATGTGATTTGCTTACATTGCAGTTTCATGTGTGATTCAAAAAATTTGGTTTGTTAATATAACACATAGCAGGAATTATTGTCTTACCTGAAGAGAGAAAATGTAACAAACTAGATGGCACATACTAAATCAGATGTTTTAGTGTCTGATATTATATTGTTCAGAGTTTGGGAATGTTATTGTTATGGGGGTGGGTTTTTTATGATTATACGGGTGATGGACAGTCACATCATATTCAAGGAACGTAACTGCTTAAGCAACATACGATGTTGTTGATATTTAATTGTGCAGCTGTTGAAAACTATTGAAAATGTTGCCAGATTTGAGAATCTTTATGAATGACTTCATTGAAGGCCTGATGTACTTGTGCTATATGTTGGAATAGCAGTATTGGCTTTTGGAAGAACAACAAGAAATAGTCATAAAGAAAAATACTACTATCCACACGAACAATTTCAGCTCAGTTCTTCTCTCTTTTTTGAGCTGTCGTATTTAGCTATTAGAAAAAATGAAAAACCACAAAAAAGAGTGTGATCAGTAAGATGGGACTATGATGTTAGGCTATCAGCTGTGCAAATTCACAACAGCATGCCATTCTTGCTGAACTTGGATTTTAACAGATCTTTTAACAAAGGGAGATGAATAGTGTTTTATTTCTTTATGTTTGTGTAAATAAGTTTTCCAATCTACATGTCTGCAGAAATATGTTTCTTATATTATGTGTGTTATCAACTATAATATTGTGCAGCTATGCATTTCATAATTGTTACCATGATGTAATATTGAATGGGTATCATGCATGTATTCTGCATGCAGAGTGAAATCGTCATGTGAGTTTACCTTGATCATTAATCAGCTAATTTTCTCTTCATGGGATTGATTTTGCAGGACAATCCCATTTGGTTGGAATCTCATAACAGCTGGTTATATTGAGCAGTCGCTTGCTGGGGTGGGCACCATTCTCATTACTTTCTTTATTTTGTTTCTCCTTTATTTTGGTTGTGTAGATGTGAGTTGTGAATGATCTGCTTCTAGAATATATCTTTTCTGTATTGTTTGTTGTGAAGGTGTGACAGTGTGCTGCAATGCTGTAATGTATTATTTTTTGTGTTGATAGTTTTCTTGCTCTATCCTTCATCTTTATGTTGGAAAGGCTTCTGATTTTTGTTAAGTTTAGACAAAATCTGGCATATAACAGAAACAAGAGAATGAAGAACTATTTGCATGGTTTTTGCTGAGATGTTATTTTCCTTCCAAAGCAAATCTTCAGTTTTCATAGTCATTTTGTAAACATGGTTTTAACTTCTACTTTGATGCATCAATTTAATTTATGAGTACGCCAGTCATTACCTCATTGTTTGTCCACAATAAAGGGATCTATTTTTCTTTTGGTACTTGAGCTTTTTGTTGCGTCTGTTATAAATTTTTTTTTGAGTCTCATTTTACTGATAATGTCTTGCATAATAGATATCTAATATTGTAGACAGAAATATTTGATCTTCTGTGTGACTTGCTGCAGGTGGTCATCAGTACAATTGGTCTTCTTTTTATTGGGAAGTTGCTAGAACCAATTTGGGGATCCCGGGAGTTCTTGAAGTTCATTTTTGTGGTCAACTTTCTGACTTCCATCTGTGTTTTCATCACTGCTATTTCTCTTTACTATATAACAAGACAGGAAAGCTTCCTGTAAGTATTTTCCATGCTTCAGAAACTATTTCTAATGCATATGTTGTAACATGAACCTATAAAATAAATTCACTGACTGTTAGTTGCTCCATTTCAGAGATAATTGGCAGATGCATACCATAATTTCATTGTTATTATATCTTGTTGCACTGGATATTCATGGATGCCCATGTTCTACTAGGCTTCAACATCAGTTTAGTTAGCAGAGCAGATAATTTTGCGAGTGCACCTACATGGACCGCATATATTCATCTGTTGTACCTTTTTTTCCCACCTGGTTATCCAAAACAAATAATTGTACAATAGCTGCATAGCTACATATACTGACAACCACAGATTACAGAAAAACGGAGAAATATTAATGTTTCACTTCATTGTATTCAGTTTAAAAACATACTCTTTTTTTTTTCCTTCTTTTTGGCAGGTATACACCTCTGTCTGGCTTCCATGGGGTCCTTGCAGGGTTCCTGGTGGGCATCAAACAAATAATACCAGATCAAGAACTGAGTCTTTTCTTTGTGTTAAAGATCAAAGCAAAGGTACTTTGCAAAATTACACACCTCTCACCCATTGGAAAAGTAGCATTATTTGTCTATCAAGAGGTTTATATAGTGCTTAATGAGAACACTCTTTTGCAGTGAATATGTAACAAATACTTTTTTTTTCCATTGCCCAGTGGATGCCATCGCTTGCTATATTGGTTGCAATTATAGCATGCTTCGTTACGTCTGAGTCAGCATCCTATCTTCCAACATTTATATTTGGCACCTACATAAGCTGGATATACCTACGATACCTCCAGAGGAGGCCAGAGACAAGCCTCAAAGGGGACCCAAGCGATGAGTTCGCCTTCTCCACATTCTTCCCGGAATTTTTGCGGTAGAGCAGATCTTATTCACTTGCACTTTCTTCCTCATTGAAAGGTTTATATCATGTGATTATATGACTTAAGATGCTTCTCAAACTGGGATTTCAGGCCAGTTTTGGATCCCATTGCATCAGTATTCGATCGGTTATTTTGTGGAAGATCTGAAACGACAACTGAAAGCAAAGGTCAAACACTGGGTGGTGCACCATTGCCTGGTTCTGATCCTATTGAAGCATCCAGGAGAAGGTAATTTGTACTTTCGACCTGTCAGGTTTGGCCTGAAAATGCGTCATATGAAATCCAACAACATAATTTCTCTAATCCACATTTCCGAAAACTAATTACTTGGTTTTCTCTTTAATTTTCGAATAAAATGAAAACTGATATTGAGTTCAGTCTCCAATAAGAGAACTGAAAAAAAAAAACTTTCACGATCTTCAAATGTTTTGCATGTGAAATTGCCACGAGACAGACGATCCTGATGGGATCCAGCAATGATGAGATTCTGTTTTTCATGCATAAATTGAAAAAAATTTCTCACTTCTACTTCAGAGAACGGGGGGCACGGGCCTTGGAACAAAGATTAGCACCTGAAAAGCTTTCTGCAGTGGAGATCCTGAAGAGCACGCCACATGAAGACGCTGCGGAGAATGTCTGAAGAAACCTTTAAGGGTCTTCCCAAGTTCCAGTTTTTCACCCACTATAATATGTGGTTCTGTGGGAGGATAGTTTGTATTTCACCATGCTGTTGTCCATATATGAAGAGAATATACCAACCATTTCGTGATCAAAGTGTAGTTGTTTGGAATATACTGAAAGTCTCTTATTTGTCATTCCATTGCACATCATGAGCACATGTTTATGAATGAATTAGTAACTATGTTTAGTTTTCCATAAGCAAGCATCTTCATAATCTATATCTAAATTTATATCTATATCTATATATCTACAGCAGAAGTATGAGTTGAAGGTGATGCATTTTTGGATAATTTTACTCTAAAATTAATAAAAGTATATTTTTGTTCATCAACAGTCTAATCCATGTATCTTAGATTTTCTCTAACAAAATATTTTTTGTTATTTTTCATATAATAAACAATATTTATAATATATCTAATAATATTTAAGCTACTTTTTTTTACAAAAACATCTTTTTGTTATGAACGAATATGATTTTGAACATATTTAATAATATGTATACTGACTGTCGAATACCATTCTATGTATTATGTATTAGTGTAATATTCTTAATATAATGAAATGATATCAGTAATAGTGTAATTTACTGACATATAATATTAAATAATACTAACATTAATTCCCATAATAATGTTAATCCCATAACAATATTAAAATAATCATTAGTAAATATAAAGTAAATTACTGTTTTTAAAAAGTTACATTGGTTATATAATATACTTGTCATATACTAGATTTCATTTCACAAAATATGATATTGAAAAAGAAACAAATAGTGTAAGATTTATTATTTGTAAAATTCATCAACAAACATTATGTAATAATACTATATTTTCTCTAAAAATTATCATATGAAAAAAAATTGGTATAACAATGGTGTAAAATCAGATTAAATACCTATTTATCCTAATATTCATTTGAATCTAATATCATTTAATATTTGTTTAATATTCATTTAATAAATTCAGTTTAAATTTAATAATATTCATTTGGATAAGCAAGAATATTCATCAACAAATCACGTTCAAAGCAATTCACGTGCGACGCACATATATAATAACTAAACCTTAAAAATGATGCAAGGGTGTAATAACTAGAAATTAGGAATACCGTGGTTTAAAAACCACTTATTTGGGTTTTCTTATATTTTTCAATGCATTCACAAAGGAAAATAGAAGGGCTCTGCACAGGGTGGCACATCCAAGCACTTAAATTCAGTCCACAGGTTCAGGTTGCATCTTTTCAGCTTCCTGCCTCAGCTCTTCAAATAGCACTGATGACAAGTACCTCTCTCCAAAGCTTGGTAGCACAGTCTGAAATTCACATCAAGAGTGTTGTTACCAATATTTGCATATTGACAGGATAAAAATAATTTGCATGATTGTATCAGCAATCAACTCACAGGGAGTTGGGTTTTCAAGAATGTCATACATACAACACATTTACCTACATTTTTTCCTCAAATCATCTCTTCGAAGCACACCTTCTTATTGTTTGTTTCGCTTGATAATTTATGTGTTTTTTTTTTTTTTTTTTGAAAAGATGATAGGCATTTGGCCTCAATTGATATTAAGAAAGGGAATGCTCAAGCTTGATAATTTATGTTAATAGTGATTGTGGAAGTCTGTAATGCTTACCACAATGAGTTTGCCTTTGTTCTCTGGCTTCCTCGCAAGCCTAAGTGCTGCAACAGTGTTAGCTCCAGAGGATATTCCAGCCTGCAAAACAAAGTCGAATAGTTTAAACTCGGCGAACTGGCTTATTATCGCAAAACAGAGATATTGTTTGATGTCAGATGTACAAGTTTCATATAGTATTCTTTGTATTTAGTACTCCAATAGTAGGAATTCTTATAATTCGCATCCAAGAGGAATAAGCCAATTCTAGAGATGTTATATGCTTATATAAATTTAAGCAATGCTCCTATGGCACTAACATTCAGAGACCAATATTCAAGAAAAATAAGTTGAACAACAGCATGACAGTCCTGAGACTTGAGATGACTATTTTTTTTTTCTGATGCAAGAAATGATTGAACTGTTCAACTGGGCATAAATAGTTAAATACTTACCAGAAGACCCTCCTTCAATGCCAGCTCCCTAGCCATCTTTACTGCATCATCACTGGTCACCTGCCAAACATTATTTTTTGTTAACATTATGATCTGAATCTCGCAAAAAACCAATTCATAACCTCAGTTTTTATGAACTCTAGTTTATACTTACCTCAAGGACCTCTTCCATTACATCCATATCCAATATTCCTGGCTGGAAGCCAACCCCAGTGCCGGTAATATGATGAGGACCTAGCTCACATGAACCGCTTCGATATTAAACAAATAATGGATTCTAAAGAAAATAAATAAATAAAATAAATGATCATACTGAGGGAGCATTTCGAAACCCGTTTGAAAAGGAGCTTTTCATTTAAAGCTGCTTTTTAAATTAGATTCCTGATTCCTAAAAAATTCTACAAGTTGTGTTTAACTTTGAGCATATGAAAGCACGTTTGGCCTGAGTCGATTACTTTTTTTTGGTAAGTAGGGAAGTTTATTATTGCAAAAGCAAAATCAACTAAAACGTGTTTCCTGAGATGTTTAGAAAAGCTCCTGAGTTTTGCAGTCCAACGAGTGTTACCTGGTTTACCGCCATTTAATACATTGCTTTCTGCAGGTTCGAGTCCGTATATCTGTTATTAAAACAACAATAACTGATCAAACTTTGAGATCCTACCTAAAGAAGAGAACGATTGATCACAATGATAACATAGCAATACAAAATGGTTGATCCACACATATGTACCTTCACATTTGGATTCTTAGATTTCAGGTATCTCCCAACACCAGACACAGTGCCTCCACTCCCAATTCCCATCACAAATATGTCAACTTGTCCCATTGTGTCATCCCATATTTCAGGTCCTGTAGTCTCAAAATGTATCTGCACTTAAAAACACATTGAAGTTAGCAACATGAATGACTTGGTGTGTGTTTGTTCAAACTCATAAGTTGTATATTCTGGCTTTTAGCTTAAAATGAGTTGTTGTGACATGTTTGTTTAAATTAATTAGAAATTATTTAGAACAACTTTAAAAATCACAATCTGAAAGCTTTGTCAATTGTGCCTTTCAGATTATAGCTTATACAGAACTTTATAAAATACTCGTCTTAGACCAAACACACTCAACTTACATCAAGAATAACATTGATACCGTACCCTTTTAACTTCCACAGCTTAAAAGTGTATTTCTATAATTACACAACAAAAAATTGTTTTACAGCTTATTCTCATAAACATCAATTATTGCTTCTTCATAGTTACAACAAACATGTCCACTGCTATCAGAAAAGTCAAATTATAAGTTATAATCTACAACCTATAATATGAAGCTGCAACAAACATGGCATGTAATGTGATAACAAGGTCTCGTCAAACGATACCTGAGTGTTAGCAGGATTTTCGAATTGTTGTAGCATGAAAGCATCTGGAGTGGAGTCCAGGAGCTGATAAGCCTTCTTCACAGTCCCTCCCATCCCCTTAGTGGGATCTGTGAGGACTAATTCAGCTCCATAGGCTCTCATGGTGACCCTCCTCTCTAGGCTTGTGTAGGAGGGCATTGTAAGCTTGAGCTTGTAACCCTTGAGAGCTGCCATGAATGCTAGCCCAATCCCCATGTTTCCTGATGTAGGCTCGATCAACACTGTCTACGAATCCATGAATTTTTGTTTCGCGTATCAAAAGAAGTTACAAATCTCACCAAATTCAATAGAAATAGAGAACATGTTTTGGCATTGCTATCAGTTACCATGGCATGGAAAAGACTCACCTTGCCTGGTGTTATCAGCCCTTTCTTTTCTGCATCAATTATCATCGCATAGGCAGGTCTGGTGCAATGAAGTCAAAAGAAAAACAAAGTTAAAAATAAAAAAAAGCAGGAACTTTGATTGAAATTGGACATGAATGCTTCAAATAAGATACATAAACTCCATAATCATGTCAGACTGACTGTTTATGAGTGTGTTTTATATAAACATTTATGGAATGATAAGAATTGAATTGGTTGTCCAAGGATTGTTCAGTAGATTGGGGTCGTAGTATTGCGGGGGGCAAGGGGTGTCGCGGTGCTCTGCTACCATGTAGAGGTTCTAGAGTAGTGTGGTCTCCCCTGAGGGAAGGGTGAGGCGGAACCCTATTGTCAGAACCATGGCACCCTTTCACTGAAGCGCATTTTTGGTTTTCTCTCCTTCTCTCACCTCCCATTCAGACTTGTAACATCACTCTCATTTCATAAAAAGTGTTGGTGGCAAGATCTACATTCTTCTAAAAAAATAAAATAAAGGATTGTTCAAGAGCATCAAAGATCCACATTTTGTGTGTTTCATTTAAATTTGTATTGCGATTAATGATAAATTCATTCAGTGAATTATTAGCATTGCCTTACTGCAATTCACAAAGCAAAGTGTCATAAACATCTCATAAGATTATCTACATTGGGCACACTATTGAGTGGTTTGATCATAAAAATCCAATCTAAGATATCAATAGGATTCTTAATAGATATATGAAACTGTGTACACGCCACAAATCCTACCCCTTCTGTTGCCCTTGAAGTGGCACATTACATAGGTCATTCCAAGAGAAAACATGAATCATTTATAAGATCCTATGTGATTTGGGGTTGCGTATGAAATTTCATTAAAGCATCTAAGTTCCAAGCCATTCATCATGTGTACGAATTGGATGGGCATGAAGGGCTAGTTCGATGTTCATTTTCATTCTACTTTTATTAGAACAACAAGGGATATTCCGTTTGTAATCCTCAACTTTCTTGTTAATTCATTCTAGAATATCATCAACAAAATTTATCATTATCGGATGCGGTTCTTGTACTAAACAATGCAGTAATCCAATAGATGTGCGTGGAGTAGAACAACTGAGTATTTTTTACATTATGGACCCTCAAAAGAATTGATTTACAAAAAAGACTCCTGTAACATTATACAAAAGAAAATGAAAAATATATGGTCTATAAGGAAGTCCCTAACAACCGCTTCATTTTGTTTGGCTTTGGTCCACCGTGAAATTGATAAAAGGTGATTCTTATAATACTGTTCCAAACAGAGTTTTGAAAAATGTAATTTTCATCACTTTTCAAATTCCATTTTTTACACTGAAATAAAAAATGTGTGTGAGTTGATATGTATTTCAATCCACGTTTAGTTATTTTAGGATTTTGAATCACAGAATCAGCCAAATATGGTTCCAATCACTACCAAGTGCTTGATAAATCCAAGAACAGTGATTTGTATAAGATGGGTAAAAACAAACACAGTATTCTAAGATACACTGTTACACGTGGTCATTATTTGTGATGGGTCAATTTTTAAATCTAAACTATTATTCTCACCATAACAACTCAGACAGTCTGTCAGTGACCCTAACAACTCAGATAGTCTGTCAGTGACCCTATCACCCCCACCAGCCTACCACTCTTCATTCTTAGATACACTCCATCTGTTTTACAGCCCTATATATTATGATAATGTAATATATATTACGTTATTTAATATATAAGTGGTTCTAAATACATTAATTTATCTCAGTATATATTTTATTTTATATAATTGCATACATGTATTTTAATGAGAGAGGTTATGATTTATATATAAAAAAAAAAACCGATATGAACTGTAATTAGAACTACAATGGAGACTGGACATATCATTTTCTTTATTTTTTTATTAATATAAATTGTTTTTATATTTTCAAAAGAAAAATTTATGCTTTTGATAAATATACAGTAAGAGCATATTTTTAAAAAACATTTATGAAATTTATTTTTACAAATGACTCAACCCAGTGGTACATGTTTAATAATTTTTCAATTTTTTCTGTAAAGGGACATATAATTCATTTTTATAAAATCAGGTATTTTATTATATTAAATATAAACATTTTTACAAAAACTATCATGTGTGGATTAGACGTTAAACTGCGTACACAAGAGACAAACACACATTTTGTTTAAGATTATCGATGAAAACGAGGGCTGACACTCGGCGCGCGCGTGCGCGCGTGTGAACCGACAGCAAGTTGTGTTAGGTGGGCCGTGGGGGGACGAACGAACCTGTCTTTGACGCTACAAGAGGGCTGCATCATTTCCAACTTGACGGCTATACGGGCCCCACATCCCTCACTCACCTTGTTCAGGTACACCAATGGCGTCCTCCCAATTATCTGAACCAGACATTCACAGGTTTTTAATTTGTTTTTTCAATTGAAATCATCATAAAATCAAGATCCACAAAATGGGATTTGTGTGTGTGTGTGTGTGTGTGTGAGAGAGAGAGAGAGAGAGAGAGATGCCTGAGAGGAGTCCCCTTTGACATTGATTCCTGAGAGGTCCCTGATCTTGGGTTGAAAGTCCAAGCCTGGTTGAGTGCAGTAGCAGTTGATCTTCTGTAGGAGGTTGTTGTAGGAACCACTGATTCCTCCTCTCCTCCTCACCAAGCTCATCAGCCTTGCCATTCTTTCTATGATAGAGAGAGAGAGAGAGAGAGAGAGGGAGATGTGTGTGTGTGTGATCTGTGTGTGTGCAGTGTGTTTTTATATTGATTGCAGAGTGAATTATTTGTGGTTCAGAATGTGACAATATGTTATTCTGGATTATATAAAGCAAAAAAAAAAAAATGAAAAGCGTTACATATTTACTTAAAAAACATAGACTACTCAATGCCTGCTAAATGTGACTTTTTGGGGTTTTTTTAAAGTAGTAAAATTGAAAAGCATTTGATATTTTTACATGCAAGAGACGTAACAATCAGTAGTGCTAAATGTGATTATTTCCTACCATGGATTATATAGACTTAAAGGTATATAAAAAATTGAAATCATTTCATTATTGTTTGTTTAGACATGGAAAAAGTTAGATGACCCCGCCTCAACAGAATCTATTGGACAGATTCCCAGGATACAACCTACAGCTATTATTTTGATAACTAGCCAAAAATCATATAAAATATTGTATTTATAATTTTATAATTGTTAAGAGCCTTTGTGGTTCAAACATTTATTAGTATTTTAGATTAGATATGGTTATATATTTATAAAATAAATTCATAACTTATGAAAAGAAAAAAAAAATTCGTCGGGATCTCGCTCTAAATAACTCATGCTCAAAGCCTCGAAGACGGTTATGCTCAAATATTTGTGAATTGGTCACTTTTATCAGGCCGGCTAGATGAGTTATTAGGCCTAAAATAATTAAATAATATTTATTTTAATTTTAAACTACTGTTTTTTACTTAAATATTATTTTTTTAGTTTTTTGGGATATAAAATTACTAATTAAGTTTTTATATTTAAATTTTTATTTGATTCAAATAAAGGAATGCATGGTTCCTTGTTGTCCACACCATAGAATCTTTTTCTGTGTGCAAAAAAAAAAAAGATCAGAGAGGGTTTTTTTATATAAAGAAAAAATAGAGTGAGAATAAAAGTTTTTTTTTAAATAAAAAAGAAAGATTGAAAAAAAGAAAAGAAGATAGTGTAAAAAAGGTAGGCTTTGCCGTTTTATATGATTATATCCCTTTTTTATTTAAAGAAATCTTTAAATCCTATTTGTCTTGTAAATTTTTTTGCTATTTTTTAAATATTGTAAAATATTGTCAATTTTTTATAGGCTATTTTTTAACCATATCAAAATGACTATTACTTAAAAACAAAAAAAATATTTTGCAATGTGTTAAGTTATCATTCATTGGTCAATATGTGGACTTACTTATAAATATAAAACATTTAAGGGTTTTGTGTATCTGGGGGTTTTAAACAATTACTTAAGTTGTCTAATAAAAGAGTCGACCCTGACTTTTATAATCCACACATATTATAATTAAAATTTCTAAAAGTGTATATTCATGTAATGAAAAGCCTAAACCAGAATGTACTAGTTCAGAAAAGTCTATATATATTATTAATCAAAATTATTTAACTGTTTCAATCAATTTCGTTACACTTTTGTTTGAGCGTTGTTAAATGCAGTTCGCACAAACAATTTATATATCTCTATAGTTGTCCATGAGGTATATACCTCGTTAATTATTATGGGGGGTGAAACCAGGTCCTCCCCTCCTGGGCTGGATCTTCGCAGATTTGGGCTTTGGTAGTAGGTCTGAGGCGATGTTGATGCTAACTCCTCTTCACGACGATTTACGGCTAGCCACTTATGCTCATTGTCGCCCTCCTACTTCAGCCTTCGAGCACCTGAAACTCACACCAGTGTGGTGTCGGCTAACACCCCTCCGACGCTTAAGTCAGTAACCTCTCCATGAGAAGAAGAAGAACTTAGAATTCTTGAGTGCTCGTATGGAAGAGAGAAAGTGCTCCCATACCTTCAAAGGGAGATGATGTCCCCCTTTTATATTAGAAAAGGGGCATGTCAAACTTAACCCAGTGGAGTGACCGTATCATGAGATGGAATTTCCACGTGGCTCTTGGATCTGCGGACATGTGTCACTTAGGAATTATCATTCTGTAACCGACTTTCTGACACCTAGCCATTTTTCCGTGTCACGGAATATTCCCTTGGTTAACCATTGTTTTGTAGGGGCAGACGTATGGCTGACCTGTATTTCAATTCGGGTATTATGGTTCGGTCAATTCCTACTCTAGGTCAGACCTTTTGTATTCGACCATCTTGACTTGGTCAGGCAACGCTATGGGTCTCTCCTTGGTTGGTCAAGAGTTAATCATCCAACCTGTTGTGTATATCCATCTTGACCAGATTGGGCAATATCTTTTGCCCGATCTGACAGGAAAGATGGGCCCATTTAACCCGTAGGGGAATTTGGGCCCAGGACTTTCTCACCCTGGATTTCTTTTTAATTATCATGGGCTAATCCACACTTAATTCACGTATTTATGCAATGTTATTCTTTATTCCATTTGTGATAAATTCGATATCCTACAATTATTGTTTTTTTCACATTTGTTAAAATTGAGTTCATTCAATTTATGGGTGAATGCAAAGGTAGGCTATAGCCGGCCCAGTTTTTACAATATATATATATATATATATATATATATATATATAGGGGGGCGATGGGGTGCGCCCGTGCGCCCCCCATCGTCGACCGTGCGATCGACGTACTCGTCGATCGCACGGTCGACGTTTTTTTTTAAAAAAAAACAAAAAAAACGAAAAAAAAAAACTGTCGCGTCGCTGTCTCTCTCTCACGCCGTCTCTCTCTCCCTGTCTCTCTCTCTCTCGCTCTCTCTCTCTCAATCTCTCTCTCTCTCTCTCTCTCTCTCTCTCTCTCTCTCAATCTCTCGCTGTCTCGCTCTCTCTCTCTCTCTCTCTCTCTCTCTCTCTCTCTCTCTCTCTCTCTCTCGAAACCACTTCCGACCCCCGTCGACGACGACCGTGACCCCCTGCCGACGACGCCCTTCCGACCCCCTCGTCCCCCTTTCGACCCCCTTCCGATCCCCCTGCCGATGACGCCAACCCTCTTCCGACCCCCTGCCGACGACGCCGACCCCGATCAACGTTTTCGTTTTTATTTTTATTTTTTTTTTTAAAACGTGGACCGTCTGATCGCGAGAGCAGCGATCGGACGGTCCACGATCTGGGCGCACGATGGGGTGCACGGTCGCACGACCGCACCCCATCGCTCGTGTGTATATATATATATATTTTACAATGTATAATTTTTTATATAAAAAAATCTTCGTCTCAAATGATTTGAAATGTAGAAATTTTAAATTTAATATGTTATCCCTCATGTCAATACACAGTTGTACAAATGTTGCATACAATTTATTTTCCTATCTCAATTCTAATTCGTACATATTCTAATTTCTTTAAAAATAGATAAGGTAAATGTTTTTAGTAAAATTGAAATATATACTTCAAAATTGCATTTATTAATTTATAAAAAAAAAAAAATGAAAAAAAAAAACTGTCACTGTCGCTGTCTCTCTCTCACGCCGTCTCTCTCTCTCTCTCTCCCTGTCTCTCTCTCTCTCTCTCTCTCTCTCTCTCTCTCTCTCCTTCTCTCTCTCTCTCGATCTCTCGCTGTCTCTCTCTCTCAATCTCTCGTTGTCTCTCTCTCTCTCTCTCTCTCTCTCTCTCTCTCTCTCTCGAAACCACTTTCGACCCCCGTCGACGACGACTGTGACCCCCTGTCGACGACGCCCTTCTGACCCCTCGACCCCCTTTCGACCCCCCTGCCGACCCCCTGCCGACCCCCATACAATTTATTTTTCTATCTCAATTCTAATTCGTACATATTCTAATTTCTTTAAAAATAGATAAGGTAAATGTTTTTAGTAAAACTGAAGTATATACTTCAGAATTGCATATATTAATTTATAAAAAATGAAAAATAAATTGTAGAATATATCTTATTAATGTGAGTATATGATACTAGAGAGGTATGAGATTAGAATTAAAATTAAAAAAAAAAAAACTTATCATTTAAATAATTTTTTATTTTTTTTAAAAAAAAAACTCATAGTCTTGTCAAATATAAAAGTAGACATTTTACTAAAAATATAATTTAGCCCACCCCCAAATTTTATTTTGGCCCCACCCTTGGTTGAATTCGGAAATATGCATACATTTTCTTTAAAGCATACACGACCAGGTTTACCATCTTTGAAAAATCAAAATACATGCACACAAAACGGTTTCTTGTAATTTTTTTTTTTACTTGGACTATTATTATTCTGAACAGTGGAGAATAATTTTATCTCATTTTGTTATATGTGTAATTAAAATGATGAATGGACAGGGGAGTGGTTGGATACATTGCTGTATTTCTGTGACAAGGGTCGGCGGTCAACGGTATTAATAGGTGTCAGTTTACTTTTATTTTAACTATTATTGTATAGATAATAAATGCACGGATGAAAGTGGTACATGATCGGTTCCGTTTGAAAAGAGAGAATTCTGTTAAAAGCATTTTTAATAGATATGTTAGTTAATCAATATGTTAAAGTATTATGTTAATATTTTATTACTTAATTAGATATTCATTTATTATATTATTATTTAGTTGGTTATTGTTACTTTAATGGACTAGCTAAATAATAAGCAAAAATAATAGTGGGCCCACTTCTCCACCCACTCAAACCTCTATACCCATCTAAAATAATATTTTTTAGAATCTTTCAAATGGTGGGACCTACATTTGATTGACTAAAGTAGTAGCCACAGTTAACACCTCCATTAACATATGACAGGTGGAGCTCACATTTAACATACCCTTAACACTTTCATTGAAACACCACTTTTATATGTTTTCTAAAAATATGACACTAACTAGGGAGTTAACATATCCATTGAAGATGCTCTTAGAGGTTTGACATAGAGTGAAGTATCATAAAAAATATGTTCCTGATTTGCCTGTCTTTATTCAAATATAAAAATTTGTTTTTTTTTCTTCGGTTAGTTTTTTTTTTTTTCTTGACCGAATCTTTCCTATACGTAGACAGTAAAACTCAAACTCAAATGAACGGTAAAATTTGAACCCAACTATCTAAATCTTTACACTAAAAATAGGATATCTCTCTCATCCTACTAAAAATAGGTTTAATTTCAAATATAAAAGTTCTTTTTTAAGGAAGAAAAATCTCTTAGAAAATCTGTCAAAATCACAAATGATCTTTGGAAAATTATCAAAGCTCCGAACATCATTGTTGATAGAATAAATGAAATGAAATTCTTCTTATTGTATTAAAAGAGCCGAATGTTCTATTTATAAATAAACAAGAAAAACCTAAAATATCTAAAAGAAAATTAAAAAAATTAGAAAACTAATAATATCATAATAATGATAATAAAGAGTCAATGTTCTCATGTTAATGACTCTTTAACGACCATATTGTAAAAAAAGTTAATAAATCAACATTGTCACTGTAAGGGTGTGTTTATGCTACATGGAAAGTGAGAAAAAAATGTGGGAAAGTAAAAACTTTTACTTTGACCACATAAAAACCAGTTGTTTGTGTCAAACAAAAAGTAAGAAAAAACTTTTTCTTACTTTTCCTCTGTTATTTTGTCTTATTAGAAGAGAAGGAAAAAAAAAAAATTCTCACCAAGGAGAAAGAAAAGTGAGGGAAAGTGAGTTTACTTTTTTGGGTTTAAATATTAAATGTTTAGTGATATTTAATATTTTTATTTGTTTTTATTTTTTATTTTATAATAAAATAATAAAAGTATTTATTTAATTTTTTTTTATTCATTATGTGACATGTCCTTGTTGATTGTCTTTTAATTTTTATTTATTTAAGAATATTTGATTGAAAAGAGATTTCTTTGATATTATATTATGTGACATGTCCAAACAATATAATTTTTTATCACTTTCTCTGGTAACATAAACAATACATTTCATTTTCGATCATTTCATCATAAAGTATAAAAAACAATTTTTATTTTCCGTCATTTTCCATCACATACGCAAATAACAGTTTTTATTTTTCATCAATTTCCTTAACATACACAAATAATATATAAATTGATCAAAGGGAAAATAATTTATTTTCCATCACTTTCCCAGCTTTGACTCAAATTCTTTTACTTTCTTTCATTTTCCCTTTGAGATTATGCACAAACACACCCTAAATAACTAGATACGTGGTTAAGCTTAACAATAAATACACAATATATTATGAAATACTTTGTAGTCATTTTAACTGGTATCCCTCACTCCCTCGCCAGCAAAAATTGCCTATGGCATTACCTCTCGTTCTCTGTCTCTCTGTCTCTCGTCTACCCGTATTTGAACATCATTCGGGTCTTCGAACATACACAATGTCATTCATAACTATAAAATATCCCCACAATGATAATACCAAGAAGAAGATTGGTCACCAACTCCTCCCAATCCCAGTATCATACATTGATTTCTTAAATGTCAAAAATTAATAACAGTGTACGGATCGTAGTTGAATGTTAATTTCGTATTATGTAGTCTGGTATACAATAGCTTAACCTAGTATGATAGTATTTACTATATTAGAAAGAAAATATATACAAGCATGCATGAATCAATATATTCATGCGATCGTTTTTAACAAAGATAATGTTAGTAATAATGTAGTGTTTTAATTTTTATATTATTTTAATTTTTATATTATAAAATAAAATATTTACAAAAAATGAATACACTAATTTATATTATCAATCATAATATTTTAGATATTTTTGTAAAGTTGCAAACCAACCTCCAAAAAAAATCTAACCAACCCAAATCGGTAGAAATTAAAAAAAAGTATATATATGTTTATTTTTAACAAATCGATTCGATTCGACGTAGTTCAAGTTAATCAAACAATATCAATTCTGTTTGATTTTTGAGATTTTTGTTCAGTTTGCGGTTTGATTTAGTTTTTAAATTAAATGTGATATAATTTGGTTTAGTTTAAATTTATAAAAATCAGAACTAAACTGATCGAATTGCACCCTTAACATACAGAGATGGAGATGGGGCTACAAAAAGAACATCACTGAACACCAAATAGTGGGCTGTCTTCAATGGGCCTGTATTAGGGACTGCAACGATCATACGTCAGATGGGTTACACGGATCCGAAGCCCAAAATAGGAAACAGAGTAAACTAGCAGACCCGATTCTCTTGGACGGCTCTGATTTGTCGACGACGGACGCCCCGACAGTGAAAAAGAAAAAGAAGAGGTAAACCCTAAAATCGTTTAAAACCCTAAACCCGCACAAGCTCTTCTATATAACAATCTCTACAACGGCGTCGTCAAAAATCTCTCTCTCTCTCTCTAAGCCCAGATCGCACGGATGAGGCCCCCGAGAGGTAAAGTTTCGTCTCTTCGATCTCCTCTTTCACTTTGGAATCTGGTTTTGTAAATCTTCTGATTCAATCGAAGCTTGTGTTTTTAGAGTTTTCCACCACTCAAAGCGCACGAAAATGATCTTGATAGTTGTTTTTGGGTGGGTGAAATGTAGGGTTTTGAGATTATCTCATCAATATCTGTTGATGATTCTATTTTTATATTTTTTGATCGAAAAACTTTCAACGGAGCATAAAATACTACAGAAATAACACACGAGAAGCTTCTTTTTGATATGTTTCTTCTACAGGTGCTGGAGGTCGTGGTGGTGGCGGATTCAGAGGTCGGAGTGATGGAGGTAGGGGAAGGGGAAGAGGAGGAGGTGGTAGAGGTGGATTCGAAGGTCGAGGTGGTGGCGGGAGAGGCCGAGGCGGGCCAGGAGGCGGTGGAAGGGGTCGTGGTGGCGGAGGGAGAGGCCGTGGCGGTGGAGGGATGAAGGGAGGGAGCAAGGTTGTCGTGGTGCCCCACCGTCTCGAGGGGATCTTCTTGGCTAAGGGCAAGGAAGACGCCCTCTGCACGAAGAACATGGCCGTTGGGGAATCTGTTTATGGAGAGAAGAGGGTTTCTGTGCAGGTGACGATCTCGCATGATTTGGTTTCTCTGTTTTTGCATTTTAATTTTGTGTGGAGGATCTTATTTGTATATATGTATATCATCTGATGTTAGTGTGCGCTTAGTCAAGTAAAAATCATGGTTTTTAAAAGTTGAAATTTAAATTATGGTTTTGTTATATAAAAAAAAAAGAAAATGGCTTTTGATTTTTTTTATACTTGATGTCTTTTTCCAGTGTGTTGTTGGATAGAAATTTAAATTTGTTGAATCACTTTGTATCAGTAAGTGATTACGAGCTTACCATTGCTGCCCAAGCACAACACGTACTGGATTGGACTGATTTTTGTACTTGGTGATTGATGATATGATGTGGAACAAAAACCGAACCATCCTTTTGGTAGGATGGTAAAGATACCCTGTCCTCTGTGAGGGGACTTGTGTTCAAATCTTACCATCTGCTGATAGGTGAAGATTTCACTAAGAAAAGATACTTACCAATAAAAAAAAGTGGAACAAAAGAATATGTTTTGTAAAGATGATATGTAAGTTATCATTTTGTGCTTATATATGTGCTCTTGCAGTTTTCTTTTTATATGTTAAGATATTCATGTTTGATGTGCATTTTTAAATAAGTTGTTATCATTTGATGATGGATGCATAAATTAAATGTATTTATTGTTCAAATTCTTTCAGAATGAAGAAGGTACAAAGGTTGAGTACAGGGTTTGGAATCCATTTCGATCAAAGCTGGCCGCAGCAATAGTAAATGGTGTTGACAATTGTTGGATTGTAAGCTCACTGTCACTTCTTCTGTTCTTTTTATGTTATTCATGTCATTTTGTTCTCAGATCAGACTTATACAATTTCAATGATGGTTGCCATGCTAGTTATGTTGTCACTTTTTTCCACTTAGTTTTCTGTTCTCAACATTTTTTTATTTTATCGAATGTCTGATAAGAATATAATTTTGATTTCTTCAGTTATTTTATATATTATTCATTCTTTTTATCATGATAGAAACCTGGTGCAAAGGTTCTCTATCTCGGTGCTGCATCTGGGACCACTGTTTCTCATGTTTCGGACATTGTTGGACCTGTAAGTTGATTGGATCTGTAATGGCCACTACTTGTTCTTGCATCATACAAAACAATTTTAATATGAATTTATCCATCCTCTCAATTTTTTTGGCAGACGGGAATGGTCTATGCGGTGGAATTTTCACATAGAAGTGGTAGGGACTTGGTCAATATGGCAAAAAAGCGAACAAATGTCATACCCATCATTGAGGATGCTAGGCATCCTGCTAAGTACCGAATGTTGGTCGGCATGGTTGATGTTGTTTTCTCTGATGTTGCTCAGCCAGACCAGGTATGTGCTCTCCTATATTGGTTTGTTCGACTATTTTATGTTTGTTTCTTTTTTTATCTATCAATTGTTCTGCTTTTTTTATACAATTAAACAATTCATTTAGGTTTCCCTTACTTATAACTGATAATGTGTCAATATTTAATATGGACAGGGTTTCCGCATTTATTTGTGATATCCTGTGGCTTGGCCTTCCTTCATCTTACATGGAAGGAATTGATTTATGTTTTCCAGGGAAAAGAGTGGTTTATTTTTTTGAAGAAAAGGCAAAAATTATGTTTATCTGCCATGACATGCATGAAGTGAATTATATAGAGATCAACATTTAATGACAACTGAAGTCTTCTAGCTTCTTTTTCTTAGGAAGCCAAATTTCTGATTGTGTCTGTCTGACTTCCATGGGACATATGCCATGACACGACATGCATCTGACAGTGAGTTGCAGTTGTCGTGCATATCCGAAATTTGAAAATATGTTTTTGAATTTCGGACACAATAATGGATACATTGTGCACTTAGCCAGTGCATATGCAACATGGCTCTATAAAATGTTTCTTTTTGGTTATGCAGTACATTGTAAGGTTTTATGTTTATGATCTGCGTGGATCAAGGACTTAAATGATACTTAAATCAAAGAGTTAACTGTTGATAAAAATACTGTATTTATATAGCATATCATCTATGGATTAGTCATTTTTCATATATATATATATTATACTATGATATTTATTACTTATTTATTTAGCTTCATGTCTGGAGTTTTCATGTCCTAGATTTTTCAATATCACCATGTCGTGCCGGGTTTGTGTCCATAATCATAGATTTCTTATTGTTTCAATTTGGATAATTCATCTGATGGAAATATTAATCAACAATGAATGATATTCTCTCTGGAAAAATCCTTGTGTGAAATCCTGTTTAAGATTTTCTTGGTAATTGCAAATGTGCCTATAGAGATGCACTTGCATGATATAAAAAAATCTGCATGTGCATAATTTTATATTCCATTTCCAATTGATCACAGTTATGCATTTCTTACACTGCATATGTTTTTAACTTGCAGAATAAATTGTTATTTATGATTCGCATATCACCTTTGCCTGATAATGGCCTATATTCATGCATCTGTACACCAAACAGATCATATTCTATATATTGTTAAAACATTTGTTTTGTTTCCTAAAAAATGAATATGATTTGAACGAGCTGCATCATTTTTTTTCCCTTTAAACCAACTATTTCTTTTACCTTTTTGGGCTTGATTTCTGTGGACTGTAAGCATATGAGGAGTTAACTCGGATTTCCCTTCAGGACATCAAAATGGATGATGCATATTTCGAGTTTCTGATGCAAATATTCAGTCTTCTAAATGAATTTTTGCCTTGTCGTTTTATTTGAGTTTTCTCTCTCTTTCACACTATCTTTTCTATTCAACTACCAAACCTCGATGATGGATCTACTCAGGATATATGGAACCAATTTGGATGCGCCTAAGCATTTTGAATATCTTGAGTAGTGACTTGAGAGATCCTACAACAGTTCATTGTCTTTCGATTCTTATCTTATTTCTTGGATCATGATTACTTTGATAGTATTGACAACAATCATGTAATGATATATACTTGAAGCATGTGATGACATATACTTGGATTCCCCTTCAAGACAGCATAATGTATGATGCAAGTTTGAGTTTCTGAAGCCAGTATTTTTATAATGATATTCTTGTAGCAACTCCTGCATTTGTTAGCAAGGTTTTCATATATAGTATTGTTGCTCAAAAAGCTCGCCTTTCAGCATTCAGTGGCTTAAATAATTTGGTACCAAGTCTTTTTTTTGTTTTCCAAGGCATTCACTCCACATAGCAGTTTGTAATTTCTGCCACTAAAAAAGGAGCAATAAGTGCCATGGTAGTATCTCATTCCTCTTTATAAGCATGTGTGCAGTATCTTATGGCTATAATGAGTAACATACAAAAATGTAGTCTATAGTATAGGTGAGAAGCACTGGATTCATATTGAGAAATATGATGGTTTCGAAATCGTCGATTAGATGTTGATTTAAGCATGGAGGTGCATCGTGTTTGATGAAATTTAACATCTAGAACTTGGGCATGCATTGTAGCTCATTGTATGAGAGGACAAAACAACTACACTTTTTTTTGGTCAGTTGCTCTTTATTTATTCCGGTAACCCAAAAAAATAATGTCTGAAAAAATGTGAAAAGAAATTTAGATCTAGGAGCATTATAATTGCATAAGCAATTAATGCAATATTAACCCTTTCGCATGCTTTCTGCTTCGAAGATGCATTGATTGATTGAAGAGAGTATGCAATCCGTGTATATCTTTGCTCAGAGGAATAATTGTTTTAAGAAGGAAAGTTAAACTCTTCAGTGTTCTTGTGGGGTATATACATTCTAAACTATACTTATTACCAAAACTTTATCAACCATGTATTGGAAAATTATATGATCGAAGTATAAAAACTTAAACAATTAATGATAATACTTCACAAAAAATCGATAATCTGAATTAATATTTGTTCATTATAATATTTCAACAAAGTTGTTCATGTGCAACGCACATGTGCATCAACTAGTTTATGCATTCATGAACATCACAACTAGCAGATGTATAACCTTTGACGCTTTTTTTTTTTTTCTCTCTATTTCTTTTAATCCTTTATTGAAACTTGTACTGAGTCTTCTTCTATTATATATAAAAGTGCTGTAACAAGTTTTATTTTTTTTAAATAATAATAATAATAATAACTTTTTGATATCATAAATATTTTTAATGACGCATAGGCTGTAAGATTCCAAATTAGACCCCATAATCTCACGTCTAGACAAATATAGCTACCATTAACATCGAGTTACCATAAAAAAACAAAAAAACATCGACTTACCATAATTGTCAAACCAGTCTATTCGTCACATGGTGAGTGATTTTGGCTGGTTCTTGTACAGTCTACACAAATAGCCACAGACGTCGTTTCAGGTGTTATCTATTTTTCAGATATTAATTACTATACCCAAGTACCCAACAAAGCGCGCTTAATGCCAAACACCACACTGCACACTCAATTATTGGTCGTTTGGATTCGTGTTTATATTAATTCTTACCGTAGAATTATCAAACGTGGATATAAATGATTTTGTCAAAGCCGACCAACAGTTCTTACAGAACACCCAAATGGACTCTAAGTTATAAATTAAATAAATTAACTTTGAAAAGGTCAAAAGTGACATATTTATTATATCAGTCATGATATCTGAGCCTCAATTTATAAGCCTTACTCACAAGCTCCAATATTGCGTCATTTTTTTATTGGATTATTGGTGACTTTTATAAAAATGTAAAATGTTAAAATACGGATCTGTCATTCATTAAAAATCCGTCTCATTAACCTAAATCCTCATTTTTCTCGATTCGGTTATTACTCTTCCACATGAAAGTGTTATATTAATATTTTATTATTTAACTAAATATTTATTTATTATATTATTATTTAGTTGGTTATTATTACTCTAATTAACTAGTTAAATAATAAGCAAAAATAATAGTGGGCCCACTTCTCCACCCACTCAAACCTCTATACCCATCTAAAATAATATTTTTTAGAATCTTTCAAATGGTGGGACCTACATTTGATTGACTAAAGTAGTAGCCACAGTTAACACTTCCCTTAACATATGACAGGCGGAGCCCACATTTAGCTTGCCCTTAACACTTTCATTGGAGTACCATTTTTATATGTTTTCTAAAAATATGACACTAACTAGTGAGTTAACATGTCCATTGGAGATGCTTTTAGAGGTTTGACACAGAGTGAAGTATCGATCAAAAATATGTTCCTGATTTGCCTGTCTTTATTCGAATATAAAAATTTGTTTTTTTTTCTTCGGTTAGTTTTTTTTTTTTTCTTGACCGAATCTTTCCTATACGCAGATAGTAAAACTCAAACTCAAATGAACGGTAAAATTTGAACCCAACTATCTAAATCTTTACACTTGTTAAAGAATCATTATTAGGATAATATTATATTTTTATTGTCATTATTGTGATATTATTAGTTTTCTAGTTTTCCTAGATTCCTTATCTGTATTTTAGGGTTTCCTCTATGTATCTATAAATAGAGCCCTTTGGCTCCTCTAATATAATAACAATAATTTCCTTTTCTTTATTCTAACATGGTATCAGAGCCACCACCTCAAAAATTCTAGATCCACAAAAGCTTCTCTTTCTCTTCCCCGCTTCGATTGAAGAGTCTTCAATCGGAGCGGGGGAGGAATTTTGCTCGCGAGATCTAAAAGCCGCTGACGTCGCCGTCGCCGTCGTGCCCTTGCCGTCGTGGTCGTGCCCTTGCCGTCGTCGTCGCCGTCGCCGTCGTGCCCTTGCCGTCGTGCCCTCGCCGTCGTGCCCTTGCCGTCGCCGTCGTGCCGATCTAAAAGCCGCTGACGTAGCCGTCGCCGTCGTGCCCTTGCCGTCGTGCCCTTGCCGTCGTGGTCGTGCCCTTGCCGTCGCCGTCGTGCCCTTGCCGTCGCCGTCGTGCCGATCTAAAAGCCGCTGACGTAGCCGTCGCCGTCGTGCCCTTGCCGTCGCCGTCGTGCCCTTGCCGTCGCCGTCGTGCCCTTGCCGTCGCCGTCGTGCCCTTGCCGTCGCCGTCGTGCCCTTGCCGTCGCCGTCGTGCCCTTGCCGTCGCCGTCGTGCCCTTGCCGTCGCCGTCGTGCCCTTGCCGTCGCCGTCGCGGTCGTGCCCTTGGCCGTCGCCGTCGTGCCCTGCCGAGGTGCCCTGCTCGCCCTGCCGTCGTGCCCTGCCAGCCCTGCCGTCGCGCCCTGCCAGCCCTGCCAGGACGTGCCAGCGCTCCCGGATATCCCGGGATCTGCCCTGCCAGCGCTCCCAGATATCCCAGGATCTGCCCTGCCAGCGCGTGCCAGCCCGGATATCCCAGGATCTGCCCTGCCAGCGCTCCCGGATCTCTCGGGATCTGCCCTGCCAGCGCGTACCAGCCCGGATATCCTGGGATCTGCTCTACCAGCGCGTGCCAGCGCTCCCGGGTCTCCCGGGATCCTGTCCGGGACGCCTCCCCAGCCCGACCCGGGTCGCTCCCAGCATCTGACCCGGGTCCTCCGAGCATCGGACCCGGATCCGTGAACCCGGCCCGGGACGCTACCGGATCCGCCCTCCGGCCGCCCTCCGCCACCTCCGGCCGCCCTCCGCCTCCGGCTCCTCCGGTCACCTCCGGTCGCCGTCGTGCTCCTCCGGCCGCCCTCTGCCGCCTCCGACCACCCTGCCGCCGCCTCCGGCGCCGCCTTGAGACTTCAAAACCACTAAATCGGTCATAACTTCCTCTCCGGAAGTCCGATTAAGGTGATCCAGGAGTCCATTTTGCTCGATTTTTCGTTCTCTATGCATCTGTGTGATTCTTTTCTTCATCCGAGATCTCTACGATCCTCCTCGCAGATTTGCACACCTCCGCGCATCTCCTTGCGGCATCGACCGCTCTCGCGCTCTTCGTGCAATCTCGCTACTTCTCTTGCTCCCTTTACGCATGTCTTCTTCTATGTGCGCTCTTTCTCTTTTTCGCAGATTTGCACACCTCCGCGCATCTCCTTGCGGCATCGACCGCTCTCGCGCTCTTCGTGCAATCTCGCTACTTCTCTTGCTCCCTCTACGCATGTCTTCTTCTATGTGCGCTCTTTCTCTTTTTCGCATATTTGCACACCTCCGCGCATCTCCTTGCGGCATCGACCGCTCTCGCGCTCTTCGTGCAATCTCGCTACTTCTCTTGCTCCCTCTACGCATGTCTTCTTCTATGTGCGCTCTTTCTCTTTTCGTAGATTTGCACACCTCCGCGCATCTCCTTGCGGCATCGACCGCTCTCGTGCTCTTCGTGCAATCTCGCTACTTCTCTTACTTCCACTACGCATGCCTTCTTCTATGTGCGCTCTTTCTCTTTTCGCAGCATTGCGGCCGCCACACGCGTCTCTGCAGAGCCCTTACCGTGCCTTTGTTGCACCCCTGCCGCGCCTGCACGTGCTGTCGCCAGCCTTCGCCACCTTCTCATTTTTGTCCAAACTCTAAGGGTTCTACCTTTCAGAGTTTGGGAGGGGGTGTTAAAGAATCATTATTAGGATAATATTATATCTTTATTGTGACGGCCCGTGTCCCAAACCCTCGACACGTGCACGCCACGTGCCTCAAAACTCACCATTCTTTTATATATAAAAAAAAAAACATCGAAATAACCACCCTATATAAACTCATCTGGTAACAACCCTGGGATAACATATAATCATCAAGAAATATATAATCACCTATATAAGCTCACCCAGGAAAGTTTAAGCAGTCAACAGAGCATCTAACACACCTCATATACAGTCATCCATATATACAGAGCATTTTAACATAGGCATGGTTCACTAGACCAGCCTCTACCAAAAATAATCATATACAGATCCAAAACATCAACAATATCCATA
Organism: Acorus gramineus; assembly: GCA_030737835.1. Taxonomy (NCBI): domain Eukaryota; kingdom Viridiplantae; phylum Streptophyta; class Magnoliopsida; order Acorales; family Acoraceae; genus Acorus; species Acorus gramineus. The sequence goes on from CM060857.1 coordinate 12,964,254, forward strand.
TATATATATATATATATATATATATATATATATATATATATATATATATACCTATCACCAACTGGACGTGACCCCCAAAAGAAGACAAAGTCAACGCCCAGGAACCCCCGCCTCTACTCTGCAAAAATAGGAAAATAGAATAGAATGAGCGAAAGATGCTCAGTAAGTAACCCAGACATTCCACGAATAATTACTCAAAGGTGAAGCTCAAATAGAATGAAATACTAGCTCAAACATCTCAATAAACATGAGGCCAAATAATAAATACCAAATGAAACAACTGTATGATTACCAGCAGAGAAAATAAATAGCATTGCTGATAAACTCACCCATCAAAGAGGAATGAATAGCTCAGAATAACACATCACAATCGATAAGGCCAACAAATAACATCAAGGTGCATCACCAATGGACTAAGAACAGATACCCTGAAATCACAATTTAGCTGAATCACCCCAATCTGAATGATAAGGAATCGCAACTCTGGCCCCTGAATGTCCAGAGCGCAGGATTGACCATCTACATGACCCCATCTCGGCCCCCCGCCGTCCGAGATGTCCACAACATACAAACCTCGCGCGTGGCCCTCGAACATCCACCGCGAAAAACGCTACCTGGCCCCCCGCCGTCCAGGCACGGTAGGGTATTAACCTGCCCCCCTACAGGACCCGTACGTACTCATGCGCGCTCATGGGGAGCTAATCCTCAACCCAAATATAAGGTCTATGGTCATCCAACTCCAAGCAAGCAAAAAGGTAATATAAGAAGCAGCGATATCAAGTAAATCACAAAGCTCCATGGTCGGACAGCACAACCACGCTGATCATAGGATGCCAACAAATCACTAGGATGTAAATAATAATATCAAGGAAGGCTCACAATATTAACAAGTCAATTATGAATTCACGAGAATCAATAAAGAACTATATAAAATGCGTCACAAAATAAGGAACACCCTGGAATCTCAAAATAAATTGATCAATGATATGAATATTCAGAATCTCGATCAATTACAGAATCTCAAATAACTCAAACAGCAAATCAACAGAGACAACAACAACAGAGCGTGGAATGGAATGGAACAAACAAATAGCAATAGGGTCACTTACCTTACAATTTATATCCCAAACTGGACTCACCCTATTCCAGCTCTTAAAACAGGCAGAGAGGAAATCCACTGATAAAAATATAATCTCAATCAGATGCAACATATAATCCCAATAATCAAGAAATTCTCAGTTTCCCCCAAATCAAATCCGATGTCCTAAATACAAACCCTAAGTTAACGCAATCAAAATAACTCTCCAATTCTTATTTACCCAGCCCCAAGAACAAATTCATATTTCAGTCCCAAATCACAATTTTTAATTTAGAACTAAAATAGAACAACCCTAGATGAAGAATAACGATGAAAGGAACAAGAATCCTTACCCAGTATGGTACGAAAAATATTCCACGAAGCTTTTCCTAATTTTTTCCTAATTTTTCCCCCTTTTGTTTTCCCTCAAAGAGCCTCGGACGACTCTCTCTCTCACCATATATAACCACCACCACCACCGACTCACCTATCATTAAATGAAATTTATAAATCCACTAAAATTACCAAAGTACCCTTCCTTAATAACCTGCGCAGCCTTGACTCAAACCGCTATATCTTGTTGTAGGAGAGTCCACTTCAAATGATTCAACTTCTGTTGGAAAGGTAACGAAAATATCTATAACTTTCATGTCTAGGCCAAGATCAAAAGAAGCCTCCAACTATATTAAAAATAACGACGAACAGAAGACCTCGCCATTTCTTCTTCTAAGGGTAGAAATGGTAAAACAACCATAACTTTTCTAATACAGCTCCAAATGACACCAAACTAATTTTATATGAGAGATAACTCAAATATAAAGACTTCATATGTTTAGCGCAAAATCCAATTATGCCTCGAAGGTGCTTTCTGAAAATGTAACCAAATGCAAGGCTTCCAAAATAATCAGGACCAAAAGCTCAATAGCATAAAATTATCCTATCCTGCAATCCAAACATGTAAATATTAGAAAACTGACACAGAGTGAAGTATCATAAAAAATATGTTCCTGATTTGCCTGTCTTTATTCAAATATAAAATTTTTTTTTTTTGTTTTTTTTTTTTTTTCTTGACCGAGAATCTTTCCTATACGCTGACAGTAAAACTCAAACTCAAATGAACGGTAAAATTTGAACCCAACTATCTAAATCTTTACACTAAAAATAGGATATCTCTCTCATCCTACTAAAAATAGGTTTAATTTCAAATATAAAAGTTCTTTTTTAAGGAAGAAAAATCTCTTAGAAAATTTGTCAAAATCACAAATGATCTTCGTAAAATTGTCAAAGCTCCGAACATCACTGTTGATAGAATAAAGGAAATGAAATTCTTTTTATTGTATTAAAATAGCCGAATGTTCTATTTATAGATAAACAAGGAAAACCTAAAATATCTAAAAGAAAATTAAAAAAATTAGGAAACTAATAATATCATAATAATGATAATAAAAAGTCAATGTTCTCATATTAATGACTCTTTAACGACCATATTGTAAAAAAAGTTAATAAATCAACATTGTCACTTTAAGGGTGTGTTTATGCTACATGAAAAGTGAGAAAAAATGTGGAAAAGTAAAAACTTTCATTTTGACCACATAAAAACCAGATGTTTGTGTCAAACAAAAAGTGAGAAATTTTTTTTCCTTACTTTCCCTTTGTTATTTTGTCTTATTAGAATTTTCTCACCAAAGAGAAAGGAAAGTGAGGGAAAGTGAGTTTACTTTTTTGGGTTTAAATATTAAATGTTTTGTGATATTGAATGTTTATATTGAATATTAAAAGTATTTATTTAATTTTTTTTTATTCATTATGTGACATGTCCTTGTTGATTGTCTTTTAATTTTTATTTATTTAAGAATATTTGATTGAAAAGATATTTATTTGATTTTTTTATTCATTATGTGACATGTCCGAATAATAGATTTTTTTATCATTTTTTATCACTTTCTCTTATAACATAAACAATACATTTCATTTTTTATCATTTCATCATAAAAACACAAAAATAATTTTTGTTTTTCGTCATTTTCCATCATAGACACAAATAACAGTTTTTATTTTTCATCACTTTCCTTAACATACACAAATAATATATAAACTGATCAAAGGGAAAATAATTTATTTTCAATCACTTTTCCCGCTTTGACTCAAATTCCTTCACTTTTTTTCATTTTCCCTTTGAGATTATGTACAAACACGCCCTAAATAACTAGATACGTGGTTAAGCTTAACAATACATACACAATATATTATGAAATACTTTGTAGTCATTTTAACTGGTATCCCTCACTCCCTCTCCAGCAAAAATTGGCTAAGGCATTGCCTCTCGTTCTCAGTCTCTCTGTCTCTCGTCTACCCGTATTCAAACATCATTCGGGTCTTCGAACATACACAATGTCATTCATAACTATAAAATATCCCCACAATGATAATACCAAGAAGAAGATTGGTCACAAACTCCTCCCAATCCCAATATCATACATTGATTTCTTAAATGTCAAAAATTAATAACAGTGTACGGATCATAGTTGAATGTTAATTTCGTATTATGTAATCTAGTATACAATAGCTTAACCTAGTATGATAGTATTTACTATATCAGAAAGAAAATATATACAAGCATGCATGAATCAATATATTCATGCGGTCGTTTTTAACAAAGATAATGTTAGTAATAATGTAGTGTTTTAATTTTTATATTATAAAATAAGGTGTATATATGCATTTCAATGAGTTGTATATACTCATTGGGGATAGAAGTACATGAAACATGTACCTCATGGGGGAACCAAGGGTTGAGTGACAAAATACTGAAAGAAAATGATATGTGAAGTCTTGAATGCATCCCTATTCATTGTACACTCGATTATAGAAGTACATAGTGTTATAAAAAATAGTACTCCGAATGAATTAGTGTAATTTTTCTTTAAAAAATAATAAAATTTAATTTGTATATACTATAATAAAGCAGTAAAAAGTTTACATTAGGGGTGCAACTTTGATTGGTTAAACTGAATCATCGGAATTTATTTGTTTGTTTGGGTCAATAGTTTTTTGGATTTGGTTTGTGAATTAAAAATTTAATAAATCGATTTATTTTGGTTTAGTTTTACTTGAAAAAAACAAATGAATCGAACCGAACCAATCAATCAAATTAAAGTTAAACACATGGTTATTCATAATCAATATTTATTTAGATTATTCTTCTTATAATAAAACTATGTTATTATTATACAATTAATATTTACAAAAAATGAATACACTAATTTATATTATCAATCATAATATTTTAGATATTTTTGTAAAGTTGCAAACCAACCTCAAAAAAAAAATCTAACCAACCCAAATCGGTAGGAATTTTAAAAAAGTATATATATGTTTATCTTTAACAAATCGATTCAATTCGATTCGACGTAGTTCAAGTTAATCAAACAATATCAATTCTGTTTGATTTTTGAGATTTTTGTTCAGTTTGCGGTTTGATTTAATTTTTGAATTAAATGTGATATAATTTGGTTTAGTTTAAATTTATAAAAATCAGAATTAAACTGATCGAATTGCACCCTTGACATACAGTGACTAAAGGACTGCTTTTGAGATGGAGATGGGGCTACAAAAAGAACATCACTGAACACCAAATAGTGGGCTGTCTTCAATGGGCCTGTATTAGGGACTGCAACGATCATACGTCAGATGGGTTACACGGATCCGAAGCCCAAAATAGGAAACAGAGTAAACTAGCAGACCCGATTCTCTTGGACGGCTCTGATTTGTCGACGACGGACGCCCCGACAGTGAAAAAGAAAAAGAAGAGGTAAACCCTAAAATCGTTTAAAACCCTAAACCCGCACAAGCTCTTCTATATAACAATCTCTACAACGGCGTCGTCAAAAATCTCTCTCTTTCTCTCTCTCTCTCTCTAAGCCCAGATCGCACGGATGAGGCCCCCGAGAGGTAAAGTTTCGTCTCTTCGATCTCCTCTTTCACTTTGGAATCTGGTTTTGTAAATCTTCTGATTCAATCGAAGCTTGTGTTTTTAGAGTTTTCCATCACTCAAAGCGCACGAAAATGATCTTTATAGTTGTTTTTGGGTGGGTGAAATGTAGGGTTTTGAGATTATCGCATCGATATCTGTTGATGATTCTATTTTTATATTTTTTGATCGAAAAACTTTCAACGGAGCATAAAATACTACAGAAATAACACACGAGAAGCTTCTTTTTGATATGTTTCTTCTACAGGTGCTGGAGGTCGTGGTGGTGGCGGATTCAGAGGTCGGAGTGATGGAGGTAGGGGAAGGGGAAGAGGAGGAGGTGGTAGAGGTGGATTCGAAGGTCGAGGTGGTGGTGGGAGAGGCCGAGGCGGGCCAGGAGGCGGTGGAAGGGGTCGTGGTGGCGGAGGGAGAGGCCGTGGCGGTGGAGGGATGAAGGGAGGGAGCAAGGTTGTCGTGGTGCCCCACCGTCTCGAGGGGATCTTCTTGGCTAAGGGCAAGGAAGACGCCCTCTGCACGAAGAACATGGCCGTTGGGGAATCTGTTTATGGAGAGAAGAGGGTTTCTGTGCAGGTGACGATCTCGCATGATTTGGTTTCTCTGTTTTTGCATTTTAATTTTGTGTGGAGGATCTTATTTGTATATATGTATATCATCTGATGTTAGTGTGCGCTTAGTCAAGTAAAAATCATGGTTTTTAAAAGTTGAAATTTAAATTATGGTTTTGTTATATAAAAAAAAAAGAAAATGGCTTTTGATTTTTTTTATACTTGATGTCTTTTTCCAGTGTGTTGTTGGATAGAAATTTAAATTTGTTGAATCACTTTGTATCAGTAAGTGATTACGAGCTTACCATTGCTGCCCAAGCACAACACGTACTGGATTGGACTGATTTTTGTACTTGGTGATTGATGATATGATGTGGAACAAAAACCGAACCATCCTTTTGGTAGGATGGTAAAGATACCCTGTCCTCTGTGAGGGGACTTGTGTTCAAATCTTACCATCTGCTGATAGGTGAAGATTTCACTAAGAAAAGATACTTACCAATAAAAAAAAGTGGAACAAAAGAATATGTTTTGTAAAGATGATATGTAAGTTATCATTTTGTGCTTATATATGTGCTCTTGCAGTTTTCTTTTTATATGTTAAGATATTCATGTTTGATGTGCATTTTTAAATAAGTTGTTATCATTTGATGATGGATGCATAAATTAAATGTATTTATTGTTCAAATTCTTTCAGAATGAAGAAGGTACAAAGGTTGAGTACAGGGTTTGGAATCCATTTCGATCAAAGCTGGCCGCAGCAATAGTAAATGGTGTTGACAATTGTTGGATTGTAAGCTCACTGTCACTTCTTCTGTTCTTTTTATGTTATTCATGTCATTTTGTTCTCAGATCAGACTTATACAATTTCAATGATGGTTGCCATGCTAGTTATGTTGTCACTTTTTTCCACTTAGTTTTCTGTTCTCAACATTTTTTTATTTTATCGAATGTCTGATAAGAATATAATTTTGATTTCTTCAGTTATTTTATATATTATTCATTCTTTTTATCATGATAGAAACCTGGTGCAAAGGTTCTCTATCTCGGTGCTGCATCTGGGACCACTGTTTCTCATGTTTCGGACATTGTTGGACCTGTAAGTTGATTGGATCTGTAATGGCCACTACTTGTTCTTGCATCATAAAATATTATCACAAAACAATTTTAATATGAATTTATCCATCCTCTCAATTTTTTTGGCAGACGGGAATGGTCTATGCGGTGGAATTTTCACATAGAAGTGGTAGGGACTTGGTCAATATGGCAAAAAAGCGAACAAATGTCATACCCATCATTGAGGATGCTAGGCATCCTGCTAAGTACCGAATGTTGGTCGGCATGGTTGATGTTGTTTTCTCTGATGTTGCTCAGCCAGACCAGGTATGTGCTCTCCTATATTGGTTTGTTCGACTATTTTATGTTTGTTTCTTTTTTTATCTATCAATTGTTCTGCTTTTTTTATACAATTAAACAATTCATTTAGGTTTCCCTTACTTATAACTGATAATGTGTCAATATTTAATATGGACAGGGTTTCCGCATTTATTTGTGATATCCTGTGGCTTGGCCTTCCTTCATCTTACATGGAAGGAATTGATTTATGTTTTCCAGGGAAAAGAGTGGTTTATTTTTTTGAAGAAAAGGCAAAAATTATGTTTATCTGCCATGACATGCATGAAGTGAATTATATAGAGATCAACATTTAATGACAACTGAAGTCTTCTAGCTTCTTTTTCTTAGGAAGCCAAATTTCTGATTGTGTCTGTCTGACTTCCATGGGACATATGCCATGACACGACATGCATCTGACAGTGAGTTGCAGTTGTCGTGCATATCCGAAATTTGAAAATATGTTTTTGAATTTCGGACACAATAATGGATACATTGTGCACTTAGCCAGTGCATATGCAACATGGCTCTATAAAATGTTTCTTTTTGGTTATGCAGTACATTGTAAGGTTTTATGTTTATGATCTGCGTGGATCAAGGACTTAAATGATACTTAAATCAAAGAGTTAACTGTTGATAAAAATACTGTATTTATATAGCATATCATCTATGGATTAGTCATTTTTCATATATATATATATATTATACTATGATATTTATTACTTATTTATTTAGCTTCATGTCTGGAGTTTTCATGTCCTAGATTTTTCAATATCACCATGTCGTGCCGGGTTTGTGTCCATAATCATAGATTTCTTATTGTTTCAATTTGGATAATTCATCTGATGGAAATATTAATCAACAATGAATGATATTCTCTCTGGAAAAATCCTTGTGTGAAATCCTGTTTAAGATTTTCTTGGTAATTGCAAATGTGCCTATAGAGATGCACTTGCATGATATAAAAAAATCTGCATGTGCATAATTTTATATTCCATTTCCAATTGATCACAGTTATGCATTTCTTACACTGCATATGTTTTTAACTTGCAGAATAAATTGTTATTTATGATTCGCATATCACCTTTGCCTGATAATGGCCTATATTCATGCATCTGTACACCAAACAGATCATATTCTATATATTGTTAAAACATTTGTTTTGTTTCCTAAAAAATGAATATGATTTGAACGAGCTGCATCAATTTTTTTTCCCTTTAAACCAACTATTTCTTTTACCTTTTTGGGCTTGATTTCTGTGGACTGTAAGCATATGAGGAGTTAACTCGGATTTCCCTTCAGGACATCAAAATGGATGATGCATATTTCGAGTTTCTGATGCAAATATTCAGTCTTCTAAATGAATTTTTGCCTTGTCGTTTTATTTGAGTTTTCTCTCTCTTTCACACTATCTTTTCTATTCAACTACCAAACCTCGATGATGGATCTACTCAGGATATATGGAACCAATTTGGATGCGCCTAAGCATTTTGAATATCTTGAGTAGTGACTTGAGAGATCCTACAACAGTTCATTGTCTTTCAATTCTTATCTTATTTCTTGGATCATGATTACTTTGATAGTATTGACAACAATCATGTAATGATATATACTTGAAGCATGTGATGACATATACTTGGATTCCCCTTCAAGACAGCATAATGTATGATGCAAGTTTGAGTTTCTGAAGCCAGTATTTTTATAATGATATTCTTGTAGCAACTCCTGCATTTGTTAGCAAGGTTTTCATATATAGTATTGTTGCTCAAAAAGCTCGCCTTTCAGCATTCAGTGGCTTAAATAATTTGGTACCAAGTCTTTTTTTTGTTTTCCAAGGCATTCACTCCACATAGCAGTTTGTAATTTCTGCCACTAAAAAAGGAGCAATAAGTGCCATGGTAGTATCTCATTCCTCTTTATAAGCATGTGTGCAGTATCTTATGGCTATAATGAGTAACATACAAAAATGTAGTCTATAGTATAGGTGAGAAGCACTGGATTCATATTGAGAAATATGATGGTTTCGAAATCGTCGATTAGATGTTGATTTAAGCATGGAGGTGCATCGTGTTTGATGAAATTTAACATCTAGAACTTGGGCATGCATTGTAGCTCATTGTATGAGAGGACAAAACAACTACACTTTTTTTTGGTCAGTTGCTCTTTATTTATTCCGGTAACCCAAAAAAATAATGTCTGAAAAAATGTGAAAAGAAATTTAGATCTAGGAGCATTATAATTGCATAAGCAATTAATGCAATATTAACCCTTTCGCATGCTTTCTGCTTCGAAGATGCATTGATTGATTGAAGAGAGTATGCAATCCGTGTATATCTTTGCTCAGAGGAATAACTGTTTTAAGAAGGAAAGTTAAACTCTTCAGTGTTCTTGTGGGGTATATACATTCTTATTTGTTCAGGTATATTATCATGGCATGTGCCATGAACCATGTTTGCCTTGTTCTATTTTCTGATTCTGATTTTCCATGAATAGGTAGTTATTCTACTACTGTGTGCCAGGCATAAAGCCTACCCCAAAATATTGGGAAGTCACCCCTGTTGAAATGAGAGTATCTTGCACTGCTTAATTTCTCTCCTCTTCTTTCTCATGCAGGCTAGAATCTTAGCCCTAAACGCCTCATATTTCTTGAAAAATGAGGGCCATTTCGTGATATCCATCAAGGTACGTAGAGTGTCAATTTATGGATTTAGTTATTTGTCGTACTTGCACATGCACACCTCAATCAAGGCCAAACTATCATTTTTCCTGCAGGCCAACTGCATAGATTCCACGGTGCCTGCTGAGACGGTGTTTGCCCAAGAAGTGAAGAAACTGCAGGCGGACCAGTTCAAGCCCGCGGAGCAGGTGACTCTTGAACCTTTTGAACGAGACCACGCCTGTGTCATTGGTGGTTATAGGATGCCCAAGAAATCGAAAGCATAGGTTTCATGGATCTTTTGATTTTGTTCTTTAGCAGAATTGGATACTATTGAGTTGAGCTTAGCTCTTTGAATTTCTGTACACCCAGTAATCTGTTTTTCCTTTTCCCTTCTCGGATGTTTATGTGTTGAAACTTAGAATTACCTGATGCAGTTATTATGGCTAAATTTATTTTCGGCGCAAACATACAGATAGTAGAAACTGTATCTTGTTCCAGAATGCCAACACCGGATTGAATTCTCCCAGTATTTGATTATGGAATTGCTATAATAGATCTGATCAGATGGGTCTACTTCATATTGCCTGAATTTTATGATCTTTTAGCAAATCTTTTTCACAGGGCATGTTGTATAACTACCTTATGATTCTTGAAAATCATTATTTTGGTTATTGGTCTGTTTTTGTGAATATACATATAGCTCTGCGAACTTTTTCAAATATTTATATTTTTTTTCATTTATTAATGTAACAAAAAAATAAAAATAAAAAGATTTACTGGAACTGAAATCAGGCATAATGTAAAGCTTGTGTGCTATATCCACGTGAATTTATACCCCCTTCGGGTGAAACATAAATACAGAATTAGTGAGAATAAAGGAAAAATCTGTTTGTTTTGGGAGAAATAAATCATGAAAAATGTTTGAATAAGTTAGAATTAAGCTTGATAACTATCTTAGGGATGCTAGAATTGATTATAAGGGCATATCTATGTCATATTTATTATATCACATTGGTATCTCTCACATAAAAACAATTTATGCATGATCCATAATTTCAATTACGTCCTTTATCTATCACTTATCATCATTTTATTCAAGATCAACTAAACAAAAAAAAATGTCAATTTTACTATTTATAATGTGTTTGTTTGGATAAAGATATAAATTGTTATGGGGTTTATACCTATTCGAGTGATAGATAACTTTATTAATTGAATATGTGATTTTCTGTTTGATTGTTTTTTTTTTATTGGAAAATGTAATAATAAAGATTGAGTTCTTTGATTGATAATTAATAAAATGTAAAAAGTTGATTTGACATGTGAACTCTATGGATGTATAAGAGGTGATGACATGTGATTTGATGGATGAGTCATCTTATACTAGTGAAAGAATAACACAATTCTAAAGAGAATCAGGAATACAAATATCATTTTATTCTCACATGATTCTACATGGCTGTACCCACTTATTTTTTCTACCCAAGCACTTTTTTTTTTGTTTATTCTTTTCTATTCTCACTTATTCCTATCATATTCCTCTAATCAAAAGCCGTAAATAAAAATAACAAAAAAGACAATCAAACAAAATTTTATTTATTGTTTGTGAATTGTTATCTATAGTGATATAATCATCGGAGATAATAACTGATGACATAAGAAAAAATGAACAATTTTTGTTAATAAATATACTATTTGAACATAAAATAAAAATTAGAGAGAATTTTTTGCATCATCTCAAAAAGTGACATGTGTTAGTGTAAACGGGTTAAACGAGATAGCCCGATTCGATGGGGGATGGGGGAGAGAACGAAAGAAAAAGAAAAGAAAAAATGACGACGGTTATATTGGAGGATGACAGTTGCAGTGAGCAAGTGGAGGAGGTCTTGGAAACACAACTAACCACCACCCTCCGTGCTCTTCATAGCCTCCACTTTTTTTTTTTCACTCACACAAAAAAATAAATCTTTTTAAAATAATATTATACGTAATTTTTTTTTAACCACAATTTTAATTTATATATGTTTAATTTTTTAAAATAACATATTTATTTAATAAGATAAATATTTTTTATAAAAATTAAAAAATATATTATAATAAACTGTATAAATACATTTATTATAAAAAGTATAAAAAAATTTACGAGGCAGGGTCAAAGTCGAATCCCCACGTTATATTCACAAGCAAGAGCAATTAATAAACTGGACACTTCCGTTAATAATCCGAACTCGAAGGGCATTTCGTAAGGGAGTCTATACATTTTTGGTACGGTTTAACCGCGGTTAACTTTACCCAACCACACAGAGACACATTGATAAAATAAACCCCCAAAAAATACTCTCTCCCATCAGAAAAAAAAAAAACAAAATATGAGGTAGGGTTAGGGTTGGACTCAAAGACAATGGAAAGCCCAAATTAAAAAATATATATATATATATATTGATTTGGGATTCTCCAAAATCCGAGACGGTTTCCGGCAACTCCGCGCGGTTTCTCGTCCCGATCCGAAAACCACACTCTCTCCCCCGATTTGCCCCAAATTAGGGTTTCCCCAAAAATTACTCAACCGCTTCAGCCGATCGCGACAGTGGAGGACTCCGATTGGCGGTTTTGATCCCGGTTTTCCGTTGAAACTTGGATCCAGGCAACCTTCCCTTTCCCCCCCCTCTAATCTGGGCTCGGGCCCATGCAATCGGGAGGTGGCGCCGCCGGTCAAGGCCGGAGCAATCCGTCCGGGGCTCCGCCGCCTCCGTTGTCCTCGTCGGTGGCGGCGGTGGCTTCTCCATCGTCGTCTTCCTCGGCCGCGTCCGCGCATCACTTAGGGTTTGATTCCATTCATCAATTGCGGCATTACCAGCTGCAGCAGCAACAGCAGCAGCAGCAGCTCGCTTTTAGACAGGTGATTACGGTTTTTTTTTTCGCGCGTGCGAGAGATCTCTTTTGACCGTTTTTTACAGTTGGCGATAGAATCCCAGATGTCAGTCAGTATGTCCTATTTTTTTTTTTTTTTGTCTAAACGAATCAGAGTCGGTCGCTTTAAATGTCGGAGTATCAGAGGAAATATGGGACTCCTCGATTTCCGTTTCTTTGCTTTCTATCTCTCTGAAAAAAAACATGTGAATGGGTTTTGAAAGTAGGGTTTTTGGAGTGTGTTGTGTTTTGAATTTTTTTTTTTTGGTTGGGCTGACTTTTAAAATGGAATTTGAGTTTTTTTTTTTTGTGGTGGTTGGATCTCATGAGTCTTATATTTTGTCTTGCTTGAAGTTTTCCTATATCACATATTACTGTGTTTGTGGTTTTCCCTTTCATGTTTCTCTATCACGGTATTCATGCATGTAGATAACATAGAATTTCGACAGATAAAAAGCTTGAAATTTAGTATATCTTTTGGATGTACTGCTCCTTCATTTGTGATTTTTCTCATGACGTGGTTTGTGTACCCATCACAACTTTTTTGGGTGTTCGTTTGTTTAGATTATTGACTGTTACATGGAAATAAAGGAAGATTGAATATTTTTTTTATTGGGCCTTTTTTTTTTTGGAGCAGTCTCTCCAGCAGCACCAGCAGTCTCTCCAACAGCACCAGCAGAGAAAGTCTGAAGGTGAGGAAGCCGCCTTGTCTTATCAGGGAGGTGGTCACCATGGAGTTGTGTCGGGGAACAGCGTCCCATCTTCTTCTGGCGCCACGCCTTCCATCCAGCAGCAGCCGAGGAAGTTCATGGATCTGTCTCAACAGCAGGGCGCTGGTCAGGCTCGTGAGGAAAACCATAATAAAGGGCATGCACCTGACCAGCATGCACAGAACCCAATGCAACAAGCTTATCTCCAGTACGCTTTCCAGGCAGCCCAGCAGCAGAAGTCCTATGGCGCCATGCAATTCAATCAGCAGGGCAAAATGGGAATGGTTGGTCCCTCTTCGAAGGAGCATGAGGTACACATGAACAATCTGAAGATGCAGGAGCTTATGTCCTTCCAAGCAGCGAACCAGGGTCAGGCATCCATGTTCAAGAAATCGGTTGAGCATTTCCCACACAGTGAAAAACAGTCTGACCAAGGGCTAGCAAGCAATGATCAGAGGAGTGAACTGAGGCCTACTCAGACGGCTGTTGGGCAACCTACTTCAACGAACATGGCAAGAGCTAGACTACCATCCCCACACACTCATTCAAACATGCAGGCAGTTGCAAACAACCAGATGGCTGTGGCACAATTGCAGGCTTTTCAGGCATGGGCCAAGGATAACAATATTGATCTGTCGCTTCCTGCTGGTGCTAATATGATACCTCAGCTTTATGCGCTGTGGCAGTCAAAGATGGGCGCACTGCAGAGAGCAAACGATCCCAACGTGTCTGCTTCACATTTGACCCCAGTGAGGCAACAAGTCATGTCTTCACCGGCAGGGAGTGAAAATTCTGCTCATGGGAACTCAGTGGGTGATCTCTCTGTCCAGGCTAATTCTGTGAAAGGCAGACAACATGCACTTCCTCCCGAGCAAGTTTCAAGTCCTATGGGCAACCCCGGAATTGTCAATTCCAATAGTAACATTTTGGTGCAGCACCAGCAGATTGACACTCAAAATCGCGAGAATCAGAATGAGAGAGCTGCCAGACACCAAATTCCGTCTGGAAATGGAGGTCCAATTATGCATCCTTCTCAGTTGTCTACAGGCATGGCACAGAGAGCACAACCATCACACAGCAAAAATGCAGTCAGTGGCTCCGAAACTCCACAAATGCAGTACCACAGGCAGATGCAACAGTCTAATGCACCTGCATCTCAATCTCCTGCGTCACCCAGTGAGACTTCAGGTGCTCAATTTCCTTCTCATAGTGGCCCCGCAGCCCAAACAGCACAACAATGTGGATTCACCAAGCAGCAACTCCATGTTCTCAAAGCACAGATATTGGCATTCAGACGTCTGAAGGTGCGAAATTTAAAAATTTCTCTTTGATGAGTACTTGTGCGGGAGGAATTCATAATCATATTGCCAATCTTTGCCCCTTCCCTCCCATGATAACGCTTTTGATGTTTACGTTCTCTAGTTTTTCTAATTTTTCACTGTGCAGCGTGGAGAAGCTCTTCCCAGGGAGGTCCTCCAATCCATTGCTCCTCCACCTCTTGATCTGCAGCAACAACGGATTTCCCCTCTTCCTGGAGTAGTCAACCAGGATCGCAGTGCTGGAAAGAGCGTTGAAGTGCCATCCAGGAATGTAGAAACCATTGATAAGACCACACAGATCACATCTTTTAGCAAAGGACAGAGCCTGTTGGAGGAGGAATCTTTTGCAGGGGACGAAAAGGCAGGTACAGTTGGTCAGTTTCAAGGAGTTGCTCCTGGTCCAGTTAGAGAAACTATTCAGGTTGAATCTGTTGCGAAGCCAGAACAATCAAATGCAGCTCCCATTAAATCTGAGCAGGAAGTTGAACGGGTGAGTCAGAAGATCCCTGTCAAAGATGTCTTCCCCGCCGATAAGGGGAAAGCTCTTCCACATCAAGTTTCAGCCACAGAGCAAATGAAGAAACCCACAACGATGGGCACCACGCCTCCACCAAGGGACGTTGGTGCTTCAAGAAAGTACTGTGGGCCACTTTTTGATTTTCCTTGTTTTGCAAGGAAAAATGACCCTGTTGGTGCAATGACATTGTCAAATAGCACGAGTAATTTGATGTTATCCTATGATGTCAAGGATTTGCTACTTGATGAAGGCATGGATGTGCTTAACAAGAAAAGAATGGATAACTTGAAGAAGGTAGAAGACTTGCTTGCTGTAAATCTAGAAAGGAAGAGGATCAGACCTGATCTTGTTTTACGGTTACAAATTGAAGAGAAGAAGCTTCGTCTTACAGATTTTCAAGCTCGTATGAGGGATGAAATTGATCAACAGCAGCAAGAAATAATGGGAATGCCTGATAGGTTGTACCGCAAATTTGTTCGGGTATGTGAACGCCAGCGTGCAGAGCTCACAAGGCAGGTGCAGCTTTCTCAGAGGGTCATCAGGGAAAAGCAGATAAAATCCATTTTCCTATGGCGCAAGAGGCTTCTTGAGTCTCATTGGGCTATTCGTGATGCACGGACTACACGTAACAGAGGAATTGCTAAATATCATGAAAGGATGCTCCGAGAATTCTCAAAGAAAAATGATGATGATCGAAACAAAAGGATGGAGGCTTTGAAGAACAATGATGTAGATCGATATAGGGAAATGTTGCTGGAGCAGCAGACTAACATCCCTGGAGATGCATCTCAGCGTTATGCAGTTCTCTCATCTTTCTTGTCTCAGACAGAAGAGTATCTTCATAAGCTTGGGGGTAAGATAACAGCAGCAAAAAATCACCAAGAGATCGAAGAGGCTGCAAATGCTGCTGCAACTAATGCACGGCTTCAGGTACATATTTTTTTATTTTTTGAACTGTCCATGTTGATGGGAATGTGTCTCATTTTTGTATTCTAATTGCCCATTTTATCATCCTTTATATTTGCAGGGTCTCTCTGAAGAAGAGGTAAAGATAGCTGCATCTTGTGCTGGAGAGGAAATATTGATAAGAAAGAGATTTTCTGAAATGAATGCTCGAAGGGACAATTCATCCGTTAACAAGTAAGATTCTTATCTATCTTTTGATTAATGTTTTTTCACCAATATATTTATCCTCTGTTACTAATATATGCTGATCGAAGTATAAATAGTTGTCTTGTTTGATTAACCCTTTCACCAGTGTAATTCTCTATAAAACTTTGCATTTGCTTGCACTACTATTCATATTTGTAATTGATTTGGATGAGATCCAGCAATTTCTAGTAGGACTGCTGAATTTGAATGGTTAGAGGAACTCAAGAAAAGGTGATATACAGCATAAAAAATATTTTGTCCAGTTAATTCTTCATGCCATTAGCTCGAATTGCTGGATCACAAACAGTGATATTGTTTCTGGGGCAAAGGAAGGCAATTTAAGTAAAACGCACACAGATGGGTGTTTTAAAGAATTTAAGGGCATGGAGTAAACATGATTTTTTGGGTAGCACAGAATGAGGGGGATGTATATTTCATGTGGAATTGGGAGCTTTGGTGTTGTTTCTTGTTTGTAGTTTTCAATCTTGGTTTTGATTTTTTTGGGGTTGTCTCCCCTCATCTGATTTTTTTATCAACACCTTAATAAAATTTGGTAGACCTCACCCATTCTTTTAAAAATTCGTCGGTTTATCTCTAACTGTCTTATTGCTTCAGGTATTATAACCTAGCACATGCCGTACATGAGCGGATTTTAAGGCAGCCCTCAATGCTACGTGCTGGGACTTTACGAGACTATCAGCTTGTAGGTTGCAATTTCTTAGTCGTCCCTTATTTTTATGGTACATTTCACATATTTTAGTAAACTAAAATCTTGTTCTTTTTTAATTTTTTCCCCTAATTTCCAGGTTGGGCTGCAGTGGATGCTTTCATTGTACAATAACAAGTTAAATGGAATTTTGGCAGATGAGATGGGACTTGGCAAGACCGTCCAGGTTCTTGGTTCTCTGTCATTGTTGTATTTGATGTTCTTTCTTTTCTTGAAAAGAGCCAACCTGTGGCTTTGCTATTGTCTGTTGTCACGTATGTTTGTGAGAAAAGAGAGAATTCAAGTATCATTTGGAGAAACTAACTGTTTCAAATGTTTGATTGTCTGTTTGTCCAATCAGGTCATGGCATTAATCGCATATTTGATGGAATTCAAAGGGAACTATGGCCCACATCTTATAATTGTTCCAAATGCTGTTTTGGTCAATTGGAAGGTCGAGTACCCTTTTTTCACGATTTTAATTTTTGATTTGTGATTTTGGATTATTTTTGTTTGACATCTTTATTTTTCAGAGTGAGCTGCATAATTGGCTGCCATCTGCTTCCTGCATTTTCTATGTTGGTGCAAAGGATCAAAGATCAAAATTGTTTTCTCATGTAAGTTGCCTACTTCTCTTCCTTAATGTGTTGCATATTTTATTGGTGGTATTGACCATGTCAATATTAAATCTTTTAGCTGTCAACATAAATGTCACACATGTCATATCCAGAGCACGCAAATCATGGATGGTTTTAGTTTTGATTATTTTATTCTTTCTCTAATCTCCGGTTTAGATGTACCCAACAATTATCGGAAAATGGATATCAGGGTGAACCCCTCCTGTATATTGATTTCTTGCTAAACGATGTTTTGTTTTGCTTGTTGTTTACAGGAGGTTTGTGCCATGAAATTTAATGTACTGGTCACCACTTATGAGTTTGTCATGTATGATCGTTCAAAGCTATCAAAAATTGAATGGAAATACATCATAATCGATGAAGCTCAGCGCATGAAAGACAGGGAGTCAGTGTTGGCACGTGATCTTGATAAATACAAATGCCAGCGGCGGCTTCTCCTCACTGGGACTCCTTTGCAGGTTAGTCCTCTGTTCGTTACATTGAATTTTTTATTTTTCTTTTCTCTTTTTATCCATTAATTTACATGTGTATAAGAAATTAAGAACAAGTTTTCTATATGACCAAACTTCATGATATATTGATATTGAGACTCGCTTTTTGTTTATGTTTATGTTTATTAGTAGTCACTTCTGTGCACAAATCTTGACTGTAAGGTTTTATTATAAAAAAATGTTATGATTAATCCAGAAGAAAAACATATGGAATTTTGAGTTCTACGGTGGGTTTTTTTTCTTCCAATTTCTGGCATTCTGATTTACCCGGATCTGTCTGGAATATTTGTTGTCTGTACAGATAAGACAAATATGTATAGATGTATTACAATAACTGCATTGTAATGTGAAAGTATGAGGAAGTGATTCCTTTGTTTCATGGGCATGCAACTATCTTGTTAAATTAGCAGTTACTTATTTCTTCCCAATATTATGACATGTGAAATATAAAGGAAAGCTCATGAAGTGATCTGATATTGCATTTATGAGAAACATGAGCAAATGGAGTTCCAAAATCAAGTGGCATGAGTTGCTTTGAACTCCAGCAATCGGCATAGGTAGTCGTCCCAATTTATTTTTGGGAAAAATCCAAATAACCCTCTCTAAATTGCTTGAAATTCATATAATCCCTTGACTTTTTCTAAAGTCTATATAACCCCCTGAAAATACCTATGTAAATCCAAATAACATCTTGAGTTAAACTTACGTTGACAGATGAGGAATATATAGGAATATATTGCAAATATTTCGATTGGTTAACCCTGGCTGAAAACACAATATACTAAAAAATCCCTACAATATGTTAAAAATGTAAAAAAACTTATGTAAATGATGATTTTACTCCTCTGAATAGATTATAAAACCTTATCCAGAGAGGAAAAATCGTCATTTAGTTTACAGCCGGATGAATGGATTTTTCCCTTCATTTTTTGGTTGGTGTATTCTTAGGGTATCCTTTTCATATGGAAAAACGAAATCCCTTGGATAACTCATGGTTTTAATCTACTAGGGTTATATTAGATAGATTTAATTTACTTGTATTTGCACAGTTAGTGATAATATTACAGGATATCCTTTCTGAGTATGCCACTATTTTGCCAATGATAACTTACCTGGTATGATAGGAATTATAAATGATATCTGCATAAAAATCAGAAAACAATGTACTGAATGATTCCTTCTGTGTAAAGTGCATGTGCTATTGTGGTTTTTTTCATATTTGTTTTCTTTTGGTTAACAATTGTTGTGTTTAGTTTATCTGGTATTTAAACCTGTGACCTAGCTCATCTCCATGATGGAGCACTGTTAAGTTTAACTATAAAGAAAGACAATACATCAGTTTTCTGCTCGTGTGATATTCCTAGTGAGTTCATTGTATCTGTGCCCATATGCGAAAATTGTGTTTTCTCAATCTGGTTTTCATTAATATGGGTCCTGTATATTTTTGTTTATTATGTCAAACATGAAATAGTTTGTGCTCTTCTGTACAGAATGATTTGAAGGAGCTATGGTCCCTTTTAAATTTACTCCTTCCCGAAGTTTTTGATAATCGCAAGGCCTTTCATGATTGGTTCTCAAAGCCATTTCAAAGGGATGCTCCTTCACATAATGCGGAGGAAGATGACTGGCTTGAGACTGAAAAGAAGGTAATTATAATTCACCGGCTTCACCAAATTCTGGAGCCATTTATGCTCAGACGTCGTGTTGAAGATGTGGAAGGTTCACTTCCTCCAAAGGTACATGTCTCTCTGATATTTTGATGCTTTAATGTTTGTGTGTCTGGCAAAGATATCTAATTGATCATTTGGCAGGTCTCCGTTGTGCTGAGGTGTAGGATGTCAGCTATTCAGGGAGCTATATATGATTGGATCAAGTCTACTGGTACTATCAGGGTTAATCCTGATGATGAGAAACGCAAGGTTGATAAGAATCCTGTCTACCAGGTTCGGATGTATAAGAATCTCAATAATAAATGTATGGAGTTGCGCAAGACTTGTAATCATCCCTTGCTAAACTATCCGTACTTCGATGATTTATCTAAAGTATTTATTGTAAGGTCTTGTGGGAAACTCTGGATGTTAGACAGAATTCTCATAAAACTTCAGAGAACAGGGCATCGTGTACTTCTCTTCAGTACAATGACCAAGCTTCTAGATATATTAGAGGAGTACCTGCAATGGAGACATCTTATTTATAGGCGCATTGATGGGACAACCAGTCTAGAGGATCGGGAATCTGCAATTGTGGATTTCAATAGCCCTGGTTCCAGTTGTTTTATATTTTTGCTTAGTATACGGGCAGCTGGAAGAGGTTTAAATCTTCAAACTGCTGACACAGTTGTGATATACGATCCAGACCCAAATCCACAAAATGAAGAACAAGCAGTGGCTAGGGCTCATCGAATTGGACAGACGAGAGAAGTCAAAGTCATCTACATGGAAGCAGTTGTTGATAAAATTTCAAGCTACCAGAAAGAAGATGAGCTGCGTAGTGGGGGAACAGCCGATTCAGAGGATGATCTTGCTGGCAAGGATCGATATATAGGTTCCATTGAGAGTCTTATTCGGAACAATATTCAGCAATATAAGATTGACATGGCCAATGAGGTTATAAATGCTGGGCGTTTTGATCAGAGAACTACTCATGAAGAAAGACGTATGACTTTAGAGACGTTACTTCATGATGAGGAGAGGTACCAAGAAACTGTGCATGATGTACCATCCTTACAGGAGGTGAACCGCATGATTGCTCGCAGTGAAGAAGAAATCGAGTTGTTTGATCAAATGGATGAAGAATTCGACTGGACTGGGGAAATGATGAAGCACCATCATGTTCCCAAGTGGCTTCGGGCTGGGTCCAGAGAAGTAAATGTGGCTATTGCTAGTTTATCTAAGAAGCCATCTAAAATTGGTTTGGTCGAAAATGCTGACATGGAATCCAATGAAGTGCCTTCAGGAGTATCCCCATCTAAATCTGAGAGGAGGAGGGGACGACCTAGAGCTTCTTCAGGTCGTCAAAATTTCTCCATCTACAGAGAACTGGATGACGAAATCGAAGAAGATGAAGTAAGCTCAGAAGAGAGAAATGAGTATTCTATGCATGAAGAAGATGGAGAGACAGGTGAATATGAAGATGAAGAATTTAGTGGCGCAGTAGGTGTGCCTCCAAGTAATAGGGAATCAGAAGACGAGGGACTAGTCTGTGATGGTGGGGCATATGAATCTCCGCAGCCATTGGAAGGCGCTAGAATCAGTAACAAATTTGAAGAAGCTGGTTCCTCGGGGTCATCTTCTGGGAGTAGAAAAGTGGTGCAGCTGGCAACTCCCTCTATATCTCCCCAGAAATTTGGCTCTCTTTCGGCTTTAGATGCCCGGTCAGGCTCTCTTTCAAAATCAATGGTGCGTACTTTCCTTTTATCACACTATGTTTTTTCTATGCTGCTCGTATTCAGTGCTAATTACTTTTCTCCCAAAATTACAGCCGGAGGAACTGGAGGAAGGTGAGATTGCTTTTTCGGGCGATTCTCACATGGATCTTCAACAATCTGGCAGTTGGACTCATGATAGAGATGATGGTGAGGATGAACAAGTTTTGCAGCCAACAATAAAGCGAAAGCGCAGCATGCGCATGCGTCCCAGACACCATGCAGAAAAGCTCGAAGAAAAATCCAGCCGCGTCAAGTTTTTTCCTCTGCATGGGAATCCGTCACCTTTGGATCATGAATATGATCTGCAATCAAGGACTGATCCAGAACTTGAGCCCTTTAGCGAGCCTGTTGCGGACAGAACTGATCACAGTGACCCCGTCTTGAAACAAAGACGTAATTTGCCTTCACGAAAGGGCACAAACACTGGAAAATCTCATGTTATCCCAAAGCCCAGCAGGTTGAATTCCTTGGCATCTGAGGATAATCATGTGGAATTTTCTAGAGAAAGTTGGAATTGTAAAACCATGAACTCTGGAGGACCCATCTTCTCAGGATCAAGCATGTCTGATGTTGTTCGAAGAAAGGTAATCTTTGGAATGCTGTCATGTTTTCATGATGTTTGATGTTTTGAAATGCTGCTACGATGCTATCTAAGATTAGTATCAAGGAATGTTTAGTATCAAGGAATGTCTGGTTGATAATGGATTGTATGTTAGCTCAATATAGATTTTTTCATTTGATTGGCTATTAGCAAAGAAAAATCTTTCACATCCAGACTGTTTTTGGGCTCAGTAATAAGCCAAATTATATTTTGAATAGAAAAATAAGCATGGGGCTGGATACATACATTTAAAGCTTATGTTGTTTGTGCTATGTACAGGTGATAATGTGTAACTATATTTCATCTGCTGCTATTAACATTTTTAAAAATAGTGTGTTGTTCAATCATGCCGTTGTCTGCATTGATTTTATTCAAACTGACATGTTTATTGTTTTTTCTCAGTGCAAGAATGTCATAAGCAAGCTTCAAAGAAGAATAGATAAGGATGGCCAGCAGATTGTACCCCTGTTATCTGATATGTTGAAAAGGAATGGAAAGTCCAGCTTTCTTGTTAGCCTACAGAGGATTGATCAGCGCATAGACAGTTCAGAGTATAAGAGTGAGATGGACTTCGTAGCAGATGTCCAGTCAACATTTAAAACTGCTGTTCAATTTTACGGCAACTCGAATGAGGTATGCTACGTTTCTTTGTCCTTTGGTAAAGCTTTTGGTGAGAAGGATGTCAGTGTCTGTTCCTCTTGGTTTGGGTAATTACAATTTTGATGGTAAAGAAAAGCAAAGTTTTTTTTTTAAGAAGACAGCTAACATTGTTTTCTAGCTCATGGTTTCACTGGGTATATCTTGCTACCTGCAAATAGTAGAAATTATGGAAATTGTTACATATTCCCCAATCTAAACACTAATTAATACTTCATCAAAACTAAAATCCAAACTGTTCTAAACTTTTGAAATGATCAAAAACTACTAAATGCAAAAACTCAAGGTGCTTCTACAGAGTTTAATCGGTGACGTTGATAATCATGAAATTTAGAAATTTAACACAGATATTATGATGATTGAGAATGCTAACTTGTTTATTTCTATGTGGACGAATTGGACGATAACAATAATATCAGACTCTGTTGATCTTTTAAAAATGGTAGGCATCCTACCTCAAATTATTAAAGAGAAAATGAATGCCCAATTACAAAAGCATAACGAGCAAAATAAGGGGGGCCCGATATAACGTCAATGGTCTAGGGTGTAGTAGAAGAGAAATCTACCATCACTCTAATCCCCGAAAACTTACCCCCTACTCAATTACAATACAGTTCTCCACTAGACACACCTAACTGCGTTGATTAGATGTGAAAAATACTTTAGATGAGATATATAAGCTAGCAAGTAGCTGCCCATTTCTGTATCAATCTTTACAATGTTCTGATGAAAATTGATTGAATAGTCGATTACTCTTTTATCATATAAAGAAATGGAGAAATTGGTCATTAAAACAGCACATCCTACCGGCATCTGAACTGGATTCACATAGAAAGATAATTTCACTGATGTGGTTCTCATCTGTTCAACGACCATCCCTAAATGATGCTGTTAATGTTCTCCCGGCAGTATGAAGATTTCGCATAGAAAGTTAATTCCACTGATATGTGTTTTTCATCTGTTCAACAACAAAATGATGCTGTTGATATTCTCAGCAGTATGAAGATTTCTGAAACTTCTGGAATTTTCCATCTCATTTTTCGGATGACTATATATTGCTCTGCTAGTTCCCAATGAATGGACTGAACTATTTTTTTTTTGTCCTTAACATTTTTATAATATACCATCTTTTTTTGTGTGATGGTCCTGACTTCTCATTGGTGTCATGTGATAAACAAATATGTTATTAATCTGTTTTTTATGGTGGCACTAATAAACAGTATCCTACGCCCTCATGCAATATTGGTTAATGTAGGTGAGAACCGAAGCGAGAAAGCTTCAGGACATCTTCTTTGAGATCATGAGGATTGCTTTTCCGGACATGGATATTAGGGAAGCAAAGAATGCTCTGACTTTCCTCGGACCAGCTCCAACGTCCGGTCCATCTCAGAAACAACCCCATGTTGGCCAGGCCAAGAGGCATAATAAGCTGATGAACAATGCAGAACCAGACCCGGTCCCCTCTAGGCTGATGTCCACTGATGAGAGCAATAGAACAACCCAAGTCAGTGTTCCGAAATCCCAGAAAGAATTCAGGCTCCCGGGGGGACTCGTCCAAGGCCAGTCGTCGGACGGTCCACACCTGTCGACTCACCCAGGGGAGCTTGTCATATGCAAGAAGAAGAGGAATGACAGGGACAAGACCATGGTGAAGCCGAGAATAGGCCCTATGTCCCCATCGATCCCCGTGTCACCCACAGGATCAAGCCGGAATGTTAGGGCTCAGACATCGGTGCCTCCAGTGGGGAGGGTCCATCCCCCATTGCAGCAGGTTAGTAGTGTTGGTGGTGGACCTGGAGGGATTATAGAGGCTCAGTGGGCCAAGCCTGTGAAGAGAATGAGGACTGATACTGGTAAGAGAAGGCCAAGCCATTTGTGAGTTCCATAGTGTACATAACATGCAAATGTTAATTGGGAGAAATTCTTTTTGTTGTACCTCAAATTGAAATTCTAGAATCTTGGGGAAGGGAGGAGGCCTCATGCATGTAAACGTGAGGGTAGATTTTTATGTGTCCTCTTTTCTTCATTGTATCACATTTTCTATTTATACTTGTCGTTTCATTCTATCTATACTTCTTCCTCAACTTGAATATATCAAGCATGATCAAGTTAATTACGGTTGTAATTTATGTGAGCCCTTTTAAATCTTGAACAACTTTTCCTTGAAATTCATTTCTTTGAACTCTTGTTTAATATCTTTTTTGTTTTTTCAATGGGCAAGTCAACCAGAAGTTAAACTAATTATTTGTGTGGGAAATGCCTTTTTGAGAAACTTGTAACAACTGTGCTTACCCTTTCAACTCATCTTTCCCTGGAAATTGGAGTCTACTTGTCTGATGCAGTCACTCCAGTACTCCATTCCTTGGATTCATTACCATTCCTGACAAGTGGATTGGATAATTAATAATTTAATATAAATATTGGAGTTCAGAATTTTTGAGATTAGCCAATAAGAACTGAAAATTCAGATTAAGTAAAATAAGCGCTGAAAAGAAGTCGAACCAAACGGCCCCTTAGTGGAATGCATTTTTGTCAGATAGTTTTATATCAGGGCCGGCATGAGATTGACAAAATGAAACGAGAAGTGCCTCTAAATTCATTTTTTATATTTTTTTCTAGTTTTTACTATTATAAAAAAATTATATTTTTAAAAATTTAAGTTATATTTTTTTATTTTTAAACAACTAAGCCTAATAAAATAGAACAAATAAAACTAACATAATATATAGATAAGTTTTTAAAAATTAAATAAAATAATTCAAAAACAATAAATGAAAACACAAAATCTAAAAAAAAAAAAAAAACAGAAATTAAAAAGGAAGATAAAAACAAATGAAAAAAAAAAATGACAAACAAACCAAAATAAATAATCTAAAAAAAATGTGTGAACTGAGTTTTTTCTTTGCAAATCAAATAACAAATAAATAAATCCCAATAAATTAGGAACAACTATAAAATATGAAAATAATTTAAAATAAAAATAAAAATTAAATACAAAATAAAATAAATTCATATAAAATAGGAATAAATAACATTTTTTAGAATTTGGGCCCTTGAAAAGTAGGGCTCCTATTGTCTATGCTCAAGACCGGCTCTATTTTATATAAGCACTATTTTATGTTAAAGAGAGTGACGAGAGTTGAAATATGGACTTTTCCAAGTTTTTCACTTTCAGATGTCATAGTATGATACATAGATTCTTTTTTTTTTTAAATTTTTATTTGCTTAATTATATAAGGTAATTCTAATTAAACTCTATATACTATAACACTCTTAACACATTTTCAAGATCGAGTTTGAAAAGCGGTCTCTCTCTTTCTCCGGATAAAATACTAAAGATAAGTATGTTTTGAGTATCTAAACGGATCCTTGAGTTTGGATACACCTTCGTAGCAGTATTCATGGACAGATTAACTCTTTTAGTCCCACATCGACTGAAAAATGATAGTCGTTGGTTGCTAGGTTATAAATGGAGGACACGGTGTGAATTTTTAAATCATACCTTTCTCGGCCTTTTGGCTAAGATCAAGTGTAGTATCTGTTCTTATCAGTTTAATATCTGATACGTGGCCCATTGGGTTACATGATATTAAATTAATTTTTAGTGGGAGAGTGGGTCCATCATCGGTGGCTTGCTACTGGGGTCCCACTCGAGCGTAGCCTTTGCGTTACACTATTGCATGGGCCTTAGCGCATCCCTTCCAATACTTAAATCAATTGTTCAGGGTGCTGTCATACTCACAGTTTTTTCGAGTTATTTGTATCACATGTCATGTAGTTTTTTCATGTTCTATTTATCATATATATCTTGTTTATATACTTATTTAAATGTTTTAAAAAAACAAAAAAAAGGATTTTTTTTTTCAAAAAAAAGAGAAAATGTCAGGCTGAGGCTTGCAAGAATGTTTTTCAGATTTTAAAATTCACATCGCACCGAAATTGATCAGAAAGACATTGATGATGTCACATATACCTTTATAAACATGTACTTTCTTAATGTTGTATGTATACTATATAAAAAGGAGTGGTGATACCCAGGCCCTAAAATATAAGCCCCACTAACAAGCCCCATGAGGTGTCATCACCTTATTGGTTGTTATTAGTTGACTTGTTGACTTTAAAAAAAAAGTAAAATGGCAAAATACAAATATGTCCTTCATTAAAAATCTGTCTCATTAACCCAAATCCCCCCATTTTCTCTATTCGGTTATTACTTTTCCATGTGAATCTTGAAATCCATTTAACCATTTCAAATTTTGAATTTTAAAATCCTTACCTAAATTACAATTGAACCTAAATTATACTAAAAAAGTTGGATATTTATTGTATTCAAATTTAAATAAAAAAACACATATGATTACTATATGAATTAGTTACATCAAATACCTTTATTAAATATTTACATCTCTCACAACGATTTGTTACATTTACATAAATATAACAAACAATTTCATTTACCTACCTAAATATTTTACATTCCATGCAATGTTTAAACAATTTAGAAACATATTATATTTTCAATAGTCAGTTACATTTTATAGAAAATGTCAAACACTTTTTTTTATTGTGTGATACATTTAACAAACATATGTATTTGACTGTTACAATAATAAATGTAACAAATATAAATCAATACATGCATGCGGTTGACTATTACATTTACGAATGTAACAAAAATAATACAGATTTGAAAAATTACATTGTCAACAATGTAGCAGTAACATCAAACAAACTACTCATATATAAAATGTAACGGTATCGAGTGTTACATTTAGATATTGAAACAAAAACAAATCAAAATGTGATAAATGACATTTAATACATGAAAAAAAAATTGTGTTTAAATATTTAAAACAAAAAGCAAAACACAAGTTTTTTTACGAATCTAATAATGTCAAACCTGATCCGAGAGACATTGATGTGAGATCCAAATCGAAAAAAAAAAAACGATTTCGTGCCTTCTCCTCAAAAATAGAATTTCCGATTTGCTCTCACGTATTCTTCATAAACAAAATCAATTCCATAATGCAAAACCTCCTCATTTCGCATACAAGATAGATTTTCAATTATTTCAACATCAAGCTTTCTCCGGTCCCTCTCACAATTCTTCTATCCAATTAATATTGTTGCAAGATTTTAAGAATCCGTTAATGGTGAATAAATACAGAATTTTCAGAATTAAATGATACTCCACAATCATAGGGATACATGTTAAGGTAGTTATCAAGTAAATGGTATAATAGACAATGTACACTTGCCATATCATGGGGCTTAGTTTGGAGCCCGTGAAATTGAGGCCTGGGAATTATTGTTGTAAAAAAATCCACCCCACCCCCACCCCACCCCCCCTAACATGAGTAGGTTGAATCTAGATCCGATCCATCCGATTAGTATAGAACTCGAAACCCTTTTAATCAAACTGCATAATAATTGTATAATTTGATTAAGGGGTGTACTGATTAGATCCAATCTTGATTAGATTCAACCTCTATAAACATATAAAAATCTAAGATGACTCCTATAAACATAACCAAAATCCAAAAGAACTCATTGAGTTAACTAACCACATACGGAATTGGAACATGGAGAAATATTCCGTTATCCCAACTCCAAAGCAATCCAGCAATAATCCAAATAAGCCCTTCTAAACTATGAAAAAACACATATTCCCAACAAAGGTATTCTTCTTCCTCAGTTCGTTGAATAGCCCTCTCAAACAGTTCGTTGAGGAAGAGGGCGGCTATCTTGGGGAAGAGGTCTTCGGTGGTGAAGGTAAGGACAGGGCTTAGAATCGGAGGCGAGGTCTCCAGTGGTGAGGGGGTTGGTGGTGATGATGACGGCGCCAAGGGAGAGGAAGGAGAGGAGCGGGGGATGTCGGCGCGGTGGATTCGGTCGGATCGTCTTCTTCTTCTTCTTCTTCGGCTTCGTCGCGGATGATGTCGAGGAGGGTCCGGCCGGGGGATCTTGGCGGCGGAGGAGGGGATGGAGATTGGAGAGGTTGGTGGAGGAGGAAATGAAGCAGATTTGGTGGTGGTGGTGAAGATCTTTATATATTTGTATTTTTTTCACTGTTGAAGATGATGATCTGTATGATTGAAACGAAGAGAAAAAGAGGAAACAAGGGTCAAGGGAGAGGTCGGAGACTCGGAGGAGGAGAGGATTTTTTTGGGGGGGAATGGGGTGGGTTTAGTATGTGAAGGTGTGAGATTGATTTGACACAAATAATGACAGGGAAAAATTAATACAACTCCCCGTAAACTTAGCAGAACCAGCTAAAATCCTTAAATCACATGATTAATGGTTTGTTTGAGGGAATATTTCATTTACTTTATGGAAGTCCGCCCATTAACATTCAAAATAGATCCATCCAAACTATGATATATCTGATTTAGTCCTTTTAAAGACTATATTGCCTGTACCCCAATAATATTGGCATTAAGCCTGAAAAAACCAAATTGGATGACATTATACTCATGCCGAAATGCCATTTCAAATGGAATACTATAATAGCTTAATCCAAATCATTTGAAAAACAAACGTTTACAAAAACAAAATCAAACATTTATTAAAACCCTAGAGATTTCTTATCGACCGGTTTGTTGGACTTCGACTGTCTTTGGCGAATCAGAGACTTGGAACAGCTTCAGGAGACACTCTAATGGCTTCAGGTGAGGCGTCAAAGGGTTTCATGGAGGCTCATTAGGTCTCGCAGGCTTTGAGTAGTCTCTGCATTGTCACAGATTTCATGGGAATTGTTTTTTAGGGTGAGAGGGTTGTGAGAGATAGCAAGGGAGTTACACTGGATTTTGGTTATGTCTATGGATTTTGGTGAGAGATAGCAAGGAATTATTTGGATTTTCGTATATTTATAAGGGGCTATGTGGATCTTAACCTTGTGGTCTCCTTATTTGCAGCCCCTTCCAGATGTTGAACAAAGCATTTAATTTCATCTTTTTTTACAAATATGTCTTTTAATCGTAATTTTAGTTTACACATGTTTTGAATTTTTTTAAAATAGTATATCTCATTAGATAAGATATATACTTTTATAAACAAAGAAACGTATGCTCTAATAAATTGCATAGCTGTATTTATAAAAAATATTAAAAATTTCTATCAACGCATATATTTCGTTAATGTGAGTATATATTTTGTTAATTTCTATTGACACATGTAAGACTGAAATTGGGACTGAAAAAACAAATAGGTGTAACAGCACTGTCTAATAGGATTATTATCACGGAGTAAATTCCAAACTAGAAATTTTCCCCGTGTGACACCGATGCCTACACCGATCAACCCCGACACAATCCTTAGACATCCACATATTTACAGAGAACTCTCTTCCCAACCTTTAATTCAACTCCCAGAATACAAAGGAAACGCCTCAAAGACTTGTGTCGGGAGTTGAATAAAAACTTGGAAAGAGTGTTTTCTATAAATCTGTACGTGTCTAAGGATTGTGTCTAGACTGACCAGGCATCGGTGCCGCACAAGAAAAATTTCTAATCTTAAATTTTAACCTGTGACAATTATATACAATGTATGCATGTCGTTATTACATGAAGTGCACATCTTTAAAAAAAATTAATAATAAAAAAATTCAAAAAAATGTGATTATCCTTTCAAAAAAATTTGAATATTCCTCAAAAAATTATGAAAAATTATATTTCATATGTTAAATTTAAAAAAATAAATTTTCCGTGAGACTAGGACAATTAGGTGAATATAGTCTTCTCAACTTAGAACAGTAGAGGTCCATCCCATATCTAAAAAATAATAAAAAAATTCTGAAAATGATGGGCCTACTAAACAATATATATCACCATTTTTCAGCTTCACATCAAACCAGACCTGAACTGATCCATCATCCATGACATGCACGTCTCAAAGCACTTGAAGGATTATTTCTATTTCCATAACCTTGATTTAAATGGAATGGCCTCACCCATGCCTATGGTTTGATCTGAGCATGGTCCCCTTGCTGGACACATCATTACAGTTTAATTACAGTTTAACTGAATGAAATAAGTTAATTTTTATTTACGAAAGGCAAGGGGAAAAAAAAGCACCCACAAAGAAGTAGGCCTATATTTTGTGATGAATAAGCCTTCATACACAGGTTCCAGATTATGAAGAACAGTTTTGAGATATAATGTACATGTTGACAAAGAATGAAATTCATGCATGTTAAGGATCTGGATCACCAACCACGGCATCGTCACCAGATTCATATTCATCTTCGCTGAGCTCTTCATCACTGGATTTGTCTTCTGGGAGTGCCTCGATGTCTTCGGGCTTCGCATATTTTTCACAGTATTCTAGCATATACTTTGACAGTTAGATTGCAGTGAAAATAGTAGAGGAAGCTGAACATAATATTAATAAATGCTTAAATGCTTTCGTAAATCTCTTTGTAATACATTTAATATTGAGCATAAACAAAATAAAGGTCAATGCATAGATGGTAGAAAGGGGAAGCTATCATAATCAATCACTGATGTGGGTTAAGAGATATTTAAAAACATATTTCATGAATGGATCAAATTTTGATGAAACCACACACCTTATATGGTTCAACCTTTAGCACATGTAGAACATGAAAAAAGAAAAAGAAACCAAAATAAAACACTGATTTATGTGGTTTGACAATATGCCTACGTTGAATAAATTCAAGTAATAAAAAACTCTCTCTCTCATCATTTCCACCTTTCTCCTAAAGCAACCCTGTAGGACCACCACTTTAAAATAATCTCTTAACTCTTAACAAGGAAGAGAATATGATATATCACGTGCACAATGCCACCTAAAGCAAACCCTGTACGACCACCACTTTTAAATAATCTCTTACAAGTGATCCTCTTGACACTGAAATGAATAGCCTTTATTTTAAGCATCTGTTATCTTGACACGAATCAATTTGCTTGAAAGAATGGCATAACCAGACACATCAAACAAGGAATTGATTACTAAAAGATACAAAGTTCAAATGAGATCCCTTTTGCCAACAAAGATCATTTTGTCTCTAGAGCTGTCAAATATATATATCATGTGCACAACACCACCTAATAAACTCCAGCTTTTCCAGTCCAGGAGCAATTTGAAAATTGACTGATTGGGGAATACATACTAAGAATCCAATGAGCAAAATACTTAAAGCCTCTCATTTCCCATTAAGAGAAACCAAGCTGGCAGTAACAAAGGAGTCGATTAGATCCCCCATTCTAGGAGATTTGCTGAGACAACTCTATAACTCTTCTTCATCTAAATCATTCACATTTTTTAAAATAAAATTTAGTCTATACAATCCATCTGCACAAATAAAAAAAGGGATCACATCAAGACCATGATTGCATAGATTGTTTCCTGATCGTAAGTTGATTTTATTATTCCTACAACACCATCTTTTTTGTCAAAGCCATCCGCATAATTTTTTTAAAATTTTTGAATGAGGATTGGTACTTCCCTCATAACATTAAATCAAATAGAAGCCCCTCAAACAACGGAATAAAAAATTGGGTGACATAACAGGTAAGCTTGAAGGTCGATCCCATCCTTATCAGGGAGATGCCAACAGTCTTTCCTTTCAACGAACACAAAACCACACAAGGAATTTTGATCTTTACCATCTTGCCAACTGCCTTGATCCCAAGTGCTCCTAGGTGGTGCCATACAACCTCCCCTTCCAACCCGCTTCTCCACATCCTCTCTTCTCATGTTCCTGATACCATGGACCTCAACCTAGTTACCTTTTCTTGTATGTGCTTTTCATGTTGAATAATCCCAAGTCAACCCGACTTAATATGATGTACTCCATTTTATGCCTCATCATAGTTACTCTTAGGAATTTTCATGAATGAATATCTTTGTTTTTCCTAGTTTCATCACACATCTATTTTTGCTTCCTCCATTCTTCAACAAAAAAGAATTATTCATGTGTTGCTTACAAACCTGGACTTCTATAGTTTCCTTACACTACATAAAAAGGTCATAAGAATTCATTTGGCCTAATTTCTATTACATGTTTTGAATATGTATCTTAAAACATTGCAAATGAATGCCATAACCTACAAGATTTGTTTCTTCGAGATCCTAATAAACAACTACCAATGTTTCTGGCTCTGTCTCCATACATACATGTAGATAATCCTCACATCCTGATACTTCCAATCTTATACAATTACATTTAATTTTCTACCACCTCCACCACACTAATGGCCCAATGTGAATATGCCTGAGCTTTGATATTTAAAATAAGGCACTTGATGATCAGAAATCAATCCTTACGACAAACTAAAAACACTACCTTTTAACTATTGTTCATCATTGTAACTCATAAACAAAGGACCACTACAAAAATGGAGTTCAAAGGTGTAGTAACTGATTTCACATGAAATATGAAAATTTCAATAAAAGGATAGAAACACAAACAGAAAGAACGAGACTCAAACGAATAAAGTGTCTAGCCCTTTCTTTTCCACTATGAACAAAAAACAATATGCAAACATGTGGAAAAAGCAATATGTACATCATAAAGTTGACTATTTTGATAATAGTTTTTGACAATGAATCTCTTTCATGACCATATACTTGATTCAATTAAATGAATTGATAGAATGAACCATCTTTTATATTTGAAACAAGATAAAATAAATACTATTGTAAATCATCAATCATTGGCCAGACTCCAAATTTGAGACATATAAGAAAAACAACAAACTCTTTAAATATTGCTTGAAGCCAAAGCAAGAAAAAACAATGTCAGGACTGGTAGATCTTAGGAAACCATTCTCACCTTTCACTCTTTGTTCATAAGCAGTTCGATCACGCATCATCAGCGCTGCAGCCTCTCCATTCAATGGATCTGATGGGTTAGGATACAAAAGAAGCTGTGGGAGGAAAACTTCAAAAACATTCACCAGATCTGCACAAAAAAAGCACCAGACACTCATAATAACATCCACTTGTTATTCAACAGTGTAAGATAGCATGTCCATACTAATTTTGATCTGGTATCTTCCGAAATTAGGTCCACACAGTCAAGAAATTAGTAAAATTTAAAGCTTTATCCAAAATCTGATTTTGGAATTAATGCACAAAAAGGGCTCCATTCAGACAAGAAGATTTCGCAGAAAATTGTTCACCACAATCAGTTCCCAACCGTACATTAATACACATTTTAAAACTTATTATATGAACTAAAAAATGAAACAAGCAGAAATAATATAAATATATGGTAAATTTTGTACCGAACATAGGACTCCATGTCTGGTTGATCACATCCAAGCAAACTGAGCCAGACCTAAAATTTAAAAACAACAAGATGATCAGATACCTCTAATATTTCTACAGAATCTATATCTGAACGTACCAACTACAACATCACACTTGCATAGGACAAATTCAGTAGAATAAGCAAAATAAAAACTCACATTTCATCTACATTTGGATGGTAGATCTTATTAACAAAGCCAATGGATGGAGACTTGTAGGGATACGCATCGGGTAACTCAACCCTGATCCTCCACACTCCACCATTGTAGAGACCTGCCAATTATATTATATATTTTAAAAAATAGCATTCTTGTACGTAAAATCACAATTAAAACTGAAACCACTGATACATCAAATTATCAAAATCAGTAAAATTGAATTCATTCATTCATCAAAAGATCAAAATCAGTAAAACTGAATCCATTGATACATCAAAAGAAATAGATATAACAGCAACCAAAATCTAATTTACTTTATGGAACCACAATACCAAAAGAGAAACTTTGAGAGATTTGGGGACCAAAACAACACAATCCAGTTTTTTTTTAAAATATGAACATTCACAATTTTTAATGACTAAGAAAGCCAATTACAATCAGTTCAGCAATACCCAACAAGCAAGATACCATTTTGAACATCTTTTGATCCCAAAGAAGACTAATCAGAGACCCATATGAAAAGAAAACACATACCCAGAGAGACACATCAAATATAAATACAGGATCAACAAAAGAAAGAAAAATCACTACTTTCTGAGATCATATAATACAGGGTAGACATAATAATTGAGGGCGTACTTTCACTGGGTCCTTTGAAATCCACATAGAACTCCTGAATCCCGTCGTTGATCATCTCTACCCTGTAATCACTCATCATGCTAAAAAACGCACAAATCAAACAACAACCCATCACAAAACATGCCACCAAGAAACATTTTTTAATAAAAAAAAAAATTGTTTTTGTGTTGGGGTGTTCACAGTTTCATCAAATCCATCTCTCTGCGTTTACTTGGAGAAGACATGTTCCCTCTTTTGGGTGTGTTGGGTGTTCTTCGATTGGAGTATCTGAGATTGGATGAGAAAGATGAGGAGATGTTGATGACAGAATGAGAAGGCTTTACAGAGAAGAGAGAGAGACAGAGAGAGCTGTCTCAGACAGAGACAAGGCACTTTATAATTAGGGGCCTATCTTGTTTAGGTTTTAACAAATAGACCCTCCTCCTCTGGTATTCGGCCTAACCCGAACCCACTGTTACTGACGAAGACACGAATTCATTTTGATATTATATTAAATAAATTTCTATTATTTACTTGTTAAAAAGAATGTCCAATTTTTATTTAAATTTAATAATGATTTATATTCTATATATTCAAAATTTAAGATTTTAAAAAAGATTTAAATAAATATTTAAGATTCTTAAATCATATTAAAGTAAATCATATCTTTATATTTAATAATTCAAAATTAAAGATTTTTATTGAATCTATCTTTATTTAATTATATAAAAATTTGTTACATTTAATTTATTATAATATAAAAAATATTACATGATATATAAATTTATTACCTTATATATTAAATTGAATGAGTTTTTGGATGATTTAATATTTTGAATAAATATTTCATCTACATTATGTTATTCATATCTATATTACGGTAATGAATAATACGATATAAAAGTATATATTTTCATATATACAATATATAATATTGTACCATGCTTTTGAACATGTATATAACTAGTATATTTTTAATAAAAGAATATATTGAAACTATAAAAATAAGACAGAATGACTAATGGGAATGATATGTCCAGTCTTGCGTACAGTCATATCCGCAAAAATTAATATTTTTTTAATAATTTATATGTATACTCATTTATTGAAGTACTACTATAAAAAGTTAAAATTTATACTAGAATATATTAGTATTTTTTTATAAAAATATCAAAAAATTAAATTTCATATAAAATATATAATAAAGTATATATTGTATCATTGTAGTGTATAAATGATTGAAGTACCGTATAAACAGAACTGTAAAAGTAGACATTTTATCTAACACTATCATAGTAACAGTGTCAGAACTCAAGTCTAATAGTAACATTTTATCTAACACTATCATATTCCAAACGGGGCCTGTCTACACATGGGTTTGACGATTTTGTTTGTCCATATAGTTTATTTGTTATATATGAATTGTGGTCAATAGTTTCATTTTTAACCTCTGTTTTTTTCTAGGAAAATATAACTTGAAAATGCAATTACAATAACTCATTTATATACAAAATGTGTATTTGAATGGTAAAGTTAATAAATTATAATTCATCTTAATTTTTACATTGAAAGAGTAATGCGTTTTTGTATATAAATAAAACAAGAGGGAAATCCAAATCTAGGGTGCAAGTGTGCAACTTGAACAGGTTGAACTCGGACCCAATCTAAAATTTGGGTGGGTTTGGAATGAAGTTTCAGTGTTCGGATTCAATCTGAGCACGAACCACCTGAGCAGTCTGAACCTAATTTGGGTTAGGTTTTGGTTGAAAGTTCAAGTAACCCGAATCAACCCGGACCCACAGTTTCAATATCTAAGTAAAATGTTCCAGATAAAATTATAATTTTTAATGTGTATGATAAAATTTGAATTGTACAAATTATTTTCATCCAGAATATTTCACTTTTATAGTTTACATATTTTTATTCTATAAATATAAATGTTTCTCATTTTTATCTTTTTTTAATATTTTTGTTATGCGGATAATTGACTTTTGTAAAGTTTTAATTATTTAAAATCATTAATTTTTTAAGTGAAACTCGAACCCGAAATCAAACAAAACCCCACGGGTTGGATTAGGATTTTATTTATTTATTTATCCTTAAAAAAAAAAAAACTTGGTTGGAATTGAATTGAGTTTCAACCTGATCCAAATCATCCTAATTGCACCCCTAATCCAAATCAATCCAACCCACATGCATCCTGGAATGGGGTGATTGCTCATCCCTATCCTTCTACCACTTTTTAATATACAAAAACAACCTTTCAACATCATATTCATCTCCGCTCTTTCATGCATTTGTTTTTGTTTCATTATATGAAATGCTTAAAATATGTGATTTGTAATCCAATTAATGTTGGATCCATCAGTATTCCTGATAAATGCTCACTCTTATAATATGTCATCCAAACTTTAGATCATGTTCTTTTGTTTGTATTTGTTTTTATTTAATGTAACATAAAAGTTTATGCAAGATGAATGATCCATTGTATCTGAGGGATGTTGAGACAGTTGAGTTAGTGTAAAGCATTCAAACAAAAGCAGACGCAAGAAAAAAGAAAAACAAAGCATCCGGCTTATGAGAAAACAACAGAATAAAATGAAGTAGGCCAAATCTTCTCCTATCAACAGACGGTAAGACTCGAATTTAAATCCTTTTATTAAAAAAAAGATATCTCTCTCATCCTATCAAGAGGAGGTTCGGTTGTCTCATCGATATTCAATGTTGTTAATGATGTACTTGACATTTATTCGGGTTCGGATCAGGTATGGTTTAGATTAGGTTAGGTAGACTTGTCCATCATCAATTAATCTAAACATTGCTAACCCAACTTGTGCAGATGAACTTCATACTTATTTCGCCAAGGTTTGGTTGTGATAGTCCTATTTCTTGTCAATGGAAGGCTAGTTAGTCAAATATTTGGTCACTACTAGATTTTTTTTTTCTTTCTCTTTGTGGGGATAGTTTTTTTTTTTAACGAAATGCGGATATTTAAAACCCGATTTCATTTTTGAAAAATCAAATTGCAAACTCTAAATGGAGGGAGAAAAGATAAATATAAGTAAAAAAACCAAGTAAAACATAATTGCCCCAACCAAACCTCGGGAAGACAAGGCGTCTAAACCGGCGGCGGCCCTAGAGTCGGGGTCGATTACCTCTTGGCTCCAAGGCACCCATACCAGAAATAAATGTCATTGGCCGATGCGATGCAAGTACCCCACCCTTACATGTGTGAGCGAAACATCTCCTACATATTCTTTTGGTATGCTCGTGCGCTTATAAAAATTACCTCCTTGCTTGTTCGCCACATCATCCATGCACCCACCGGTAGGATGGATTGAGAGATCATCGCCGTCAAGACATCGTCCTTTGATCTTCCCAAAACTTTTTCCACCTCCTATAAGTCTTCCATGGACGTAAATGATGTGTCCATTCCTGTGTGCACGCCTATCTCTGTCTAGAATTGCATCACCATTGAACATTCACAAAGAGATGTTGAACGGTCTCCGATGCCGTGTCGCACAATACACACATGGTTGACTCATTGTGAGCCCAACTGGCCTGAAACACCTTTGTGAGGAGTTGTTCTTTGTTCATCAACCACAAGAAGACTTTAAATTTCGGCGGGATCTTTACCCACCAAATCTATTGGAACTTCGCGCATGGTGACTGTATAACTCCAGAAACCGAACGCCACCACCTGTTGCCTTCTTTCTTCGTGAAGTCTCCTCCTCTGTTTGGCCTCCACAAAATTTTGTCTTCCCCCGATGTTAGATCTCCTCGCGTGCCCACTGCTTCCAGGAGGACGGCGAACTGCCTCGTCTCCCCTTCAGTCAATCTGGCTCGCAGCAGGGCGATGTGCTAAGCGCCCGAGTTGCTATCCCCCGCAACGAAGAAGTCGCTCACTATTCCTTCCTTGTTGGTCGCCAATCTGAAAATGTCAGGAACCAAGTCGCTAAATCTCTCCTCCCCGCACCACCAATCAAGCCAGAAGTGAACATTTTCTCCTCCGCCAATGGACCACCCGGTAGCTCTCTCCATCATGAGACAGTCCGCAAAGATTCCCCTGCAAGTCGGCCAGCGAGCGTCCCCTCTCCCCTCTCCCCCGTATCTATCACGAAACAACCTGCATCCAAAGAGAGGAACCACCAGAGAGCCATTTCCACATTAACTTAGTTAGTTGAGCCATGTTCATGCACCATAGATCAAGCACTCCTAGCCCGCCCTCCTCCTTTGAACAGCGTACTGTTGCCCTGTCCACCAAATGAGGCCTCCTTGTCCCCTCCCTTGCGCCTCTCCATAGAAAACGTCTACGTGTATCTCCCCGATGCAGTCGAGGACGCCCACCGGTGTCTTAGAACTGTTGGAACCTCTCTTTGTTGGGATAGTTAGCAGGATAAATGAGTAGTTGATAGAATTTTAGAACCTGTAACTTTAGATATATGAAATAACTCCAGAGACACACACGCATGTTATTAATTTTATGTAACAAAATATATGTATTTGTGAATATAAAATAAAGTTTTTAGTGAATTTGTGTGGAGGATAATCTATATTTCTTGGTTCACTAAAATATAAAATCACGAGTGACAACTGAGGATTGCAGAGCTACAATAAAACAAGAATGAGCAACAACAATAATCTTCAACAGTCAAATTAATCACCACAATTTTTATTTTATTTTCTCTTAAACTAGTTGGAGTTCTGATACATAATACTTAACAGGAATATTCTTTTCGTATGGAGTGGAACTCTAAAAAATCTATCTTTTCTGCGTGAAGTACACTTCAATCGAGAAAAAAAAAAAAAGGAGCTTCAACACTTCTTCATGGTCTTTTTACATTTGATCGGGCTGCGGTTGGTCGCACGATTAAAAAATGATTTAAGGTGTCAATCCACATTTTTGTGAAAAACTCTTTTTTTAAAAACTGATTTTAAAAAAATAGTTTTTTACATACTCAAAATTGTTCAAACTCATTTTCAAACAGAGGTCTCATTGCGTATATGGTTTTTTATGTCTTAAAGTATAGCTACAAGATCACCATGAACCCCCTTCAAGGCTTGACGATGTGTAAACAAAGTCGTTGATACACTCAATTTTTTTTACAACCTGTTTAACAGCTACATGCATTATGATAACATAGTGTATACTATGCTATTATAATGTATGAGATTATTTCATAATATATATATTAAAAAAATCATATTTCAAAAAAAATTATTCTATTATATTAGTATATACTCCATTTTATATAATAGTATATACTTCAATGAAAGAATGTATGATTTTATAAATCAAAGTAAAAACAGTGCTGCTACCTAGGCTTCATAAATTAAGTCTCATTTGTGAGCCCCAATAGGTGGCACTCTCCTATTAATTCCTTATTTGACCTTTTCAAACCACCAAAATGTCAATAACAAAATTACCCTTCTTATAATTTTAAAAATTACCTCCAACTAGCTAATATCCTCATTAAAATCGTAATTGAATCCCACAAAGAGCGGCACCATTAATTCCTCTCCCCGACGTAACATATTTCAAAAAAATTTGAATGTTAGGGTTCCAATTTGGGCAAAACCATACGAACGAAAAAAAATGAAAAAAAAATTAGGCGATCAAGATTTCAATCCATCTGATTCTCTTCCCCAACAAACTGTTAACAATGATGAACAAAAAAGGATAGATTCCTTCCGCCAATCGAAACTTCACCGTCGCTTTGTATTTGTTTTTTTTTTTGACAAAAAAAAAACATGTCGTTTGTATCCGATAAAGAGGTCACGCTTTTTTTTTTTTTGCACTTCTTATTAGACGTAATCTTTTATTTTTAAAATAATATATAAAACGATTTCCTTCGGTTATCTCGACTCCTGTTAATCTGATTGTATCTGATATCCATTTGAAGAATCATTGTTTCAAATACTTGCATCTGAAATTCAAAAAAAAATTATTTGAAATAAGTGATTCAGATACATGCATTTGAATAATAAAAAAAACCGTGTATCAAAATACATTGTTATTAATCTCTAATATATTATGAGATTGTTTTCTGATACATTGTCTTCGTCTGCCAGAGTATTAAGATTAAAGGAAAAATAAAATTATATTTTTCAATTGTTTAGGGTTTTCTCGTGTGCATATTTCGCTTCTGATGAAATAAGAACATAAGTCAGATACATGTATCTGGAAAATTTATATAATGTGCAATTGTTTCATGATTCAGTGAAACAAAATTTGGTTGACTGAGCAATTAATAGTAGCCAAATGAAATGTTTAAAATATCATATGCATGTAGATCATGAATTATTATATTATCTTTGATAATTAACATGCATTGTTTGATGAAAATATCTTAGTTTTTTGTACACAATCCATTTATCTTAATCAACTATACATGTATCTGAAAACCTGTTATCAAATAAATATGAATCTGAAGCAATTATGTAGCAACAGAGATCCCAATAGTCACATTACTAGCTATTAACAAGTAGCCATGAATGAGAATGTATTGTGTATTGAAAACTTCAATCTTATATTTTGGATTACTCAACTGTTTCTGTAAATCCGTTAATGAAAATAGATTAATGCTCTTGTAAAAATTATATGTATCTGAATCAATTGTATCTGAAATTGTTATATAAAACATGGCTAAATCCTTTGGCTGTATCTGAAAAAACAAACATCTGATAGCATTTATTTGTGTGCAATCTGGCTGTTCATATGTATCTGAAATATAGATGGTATATATAGTTTTGATCTCTCTGATATTTGTTTAGAAACTCTTGATTTCATTTTTAAGATACACATGTATCTTAATACACAAAAAGACAGTGTTTGTCCACTATTCGTATAGAAAAGACAGTGTCATGTGTATGATAGTGTATTAGGCATTTTAACTGCATCTGGATGTTGTACAAATTATGCAAAAGCAAAAAAAAACAGAGTTGTTGAACAAAGAAGAAACTGGGCATACTATCCCGAGTACAGATCTACAGTGCACAGAATATTGTAAACAATTGCAGCAATAGAGTTGAGCCAAAGGCATTCAGACAATCTCTTCTACATTTTGCTGATAAGCCACAACAAACAATTCCTTTGACAAACTGGTTTTCATAGAACATGGATCATTGATGTCATCCAAATGAATTGAGTCTTCACATGTGTCCACAAAATCACCATCATTGCGTGGTGAAAAAAAAAGAAGAACATCAACCACATGTTATCAATCAAGATACAATCATGTATCTGAAAATCTAAATGAACAAATATGATCTACATGCTATTCAGAACTGCACAAAAAATTTATAAAAGGTCTTCAAAATGCCAACAATAAGTAATTATATATTAATAAGTTATACATTAATCAACTCCATAAAAATAAAAATAACAATCTTCAAAAAATGGGCTGAATTCAAATTCAAATACAGATGTATCTAGAATTTGAATTAACAAATACACATTCCATACAAGTGAATGTCAAGTGTATTTCAAAATATTCAATCTTTAAGAGTCGAATAATACTGATATAAAGCTAAAAAATATGATGAATGACACATTATGCATAATTATACACAAATACACAATCATATACGATTGTACAGATTATACTTGGTACACAACAATGCATGAAAATCAAAATACAGCCCATATATCTGAATTTAAAATAAAATTCAAATTCAATTAATGTATATAATGATTCAAAGTAATGACAAAAAATCAAAAAACGAAATAATGTATTCATATCGAAAAAGTACTAGCCTGATTGGTTCTCCATTATTTGCACCACAAACTGGTGTCAAATAAAACTAAATGAATCAAAATTCTTCTCTTCTCCACCAATCGAACTGAAACAAAAATAAAATTCACTGTTTGTTTTCAAATCCATCGATCCATCTAAATTTGAAAACTAAAATATCGCAAAATCTTATAATTTTTGGGAACCAGAAAACCTAACCTAGATGTATCAAATTCTGATTGCACCACAATCAGATTGCACAAAAGAATAAAATTGAGAATTCACCACGCATACACGGACCATATCTGAATAAAAAATGAAATTGACTCTTTTTTTTTTTTCTGTTCCTCTAATATTTCAAATTGATTAATGCATTCAATGTACACAATTTCTTCCGATTGAATTAATTGTTTCCACAAAAAGAAAGAACAATGAAATTATGGTTTCACCTCGAATAATAAAGAGGACGGTTACAATACAGAGGATCGGTTACGATATATGGGTTAAAAAGGCGAATATAACATAAAAAAGGTATTTTAGGGAATTCAATCTTGCTACTTCATGGAGCTTGGGATGGACCTATCAGTTGAGGCCCAAAAATCATTATTGAAGTAAAAATGGCGTGTGCTGCAAATTAGGGCCACACAAGGGCCGGAACATATCATTTTCCCAT
Source organism: Acorus gramineus (assembly GCA_030737835.1). Classification (NCBI taxonomy): domain Eukaryota; kingdom Viridiplantae; phylum Streptophyta; class Magnoliopsida; order Acorales; family Acoraceae; genus Acorus; species Acorus gramineus. The sequence goes on from CM060857.1 coordinate 13,007,503, forward strand.
ATTTAATGATAAAGGCAACGATGTTGGAGAATTGATCCCATAGATGTTAGTGTGATGAAGCAAGCCTGATTGTCTTGATATATTGTAAAATATGTTGTGGGTTTACTTTTGTTGAAATTTGAAGGCATTGAGTGATTGAGCCTTCAGACATGTTTGGAAATAAATTTTTCTTTTTGTTTTAATAAATAAAAAAATCAAGATTTTTGGTTTTAATAAATGAAAAATATTCCTAATATTTTTAGTACCCGTTTGAAAATAAAATTTTGACTAAAAACATCTTTTAAAATAAAAATTGCTCTTTAAAAAGCTCAATTTTCGATATATCTCTAAAAAACTATTTTTTATAACTACAATATTTTTATTCTTCTATCAAACAAGTTTATATTACTTATGATGCTTACTCAAATACTCGAATTGGAAGTTTACATTTTTCAACCCATAAATTGTATATTAAAAAAAAATAAAAAGTACATGCCATGCGGCTAATACATAATAAACCTTTTTAATGAAAATGAGAGTGCATGCATTTGGTGCGGACTCTTGAATTACATGCAAGTATATGATTAATATATATCATGCATTACAAAAATATTAAAAAATTTTATATATGCTCAAAAAAAATTGAACCCGACGTGAATCGAACACGCAACCTTCTGATCTGGAGTCAGACGCGCTACCATTGCGCCACGGATCCACAATGAATACATTCAAATCTTTTTTTTATTCATACAAATTTATATTTTATTTTATGAAATTACTTGTCTACATAGGGATACAACTTATGCTGATTGAACCCGACCCAGCCCGGTTCATGGGCGGATTTGAGTTGAGGTTTTTCTCTGCCGGGTTCAACCAGACCCGAACCCGAACTAACCTGAACCCAATTTGGGTCAGGTTCGGGTTAGGGGGTCGGGTTATGCGAGCTCAACCCGAACCCGAATTGATAAATGTTTTTTTTATATTTTTGTTGAAAAGCGATGAAGTTATGTTTAGCTTAATTAAAATTTAGAATATGTATTCATAAACTATTTGGATTTTGTAAGTTTTTTTTTGTGGTGAATATACATTTAATTAATTAGAGTTTATTGTGTTGTTTATTAAATAATTTTTATGATCTTTTAAGTATTAAACCCAAGCCCGAATTCAACCCGAACCCGCGGGTTAAGGCCGGGTCGGGTTCGGGTTGAACCCTTCAGGTCGAGGCCGAGTTCGGGCTCGGGTTCAGGTTGGGCTCTGTGCAATATAGGTTAAAGCAGAACTCGACCCGAACCCGACCCAACCCGCCCGAGTTGCACCCCTATGTAGATAGGGGTGCAACTTGGGCGGGTTGAACCCGACCCAACCCGGTTCATGGGCGGGTTTGGGTTGAGGTTTTTCTCTACTGGGTTCAACCCGACCCGAACCCGAACTAACCCAAACCCGAACTAACCCAAACCCAATTCGGGTCGGGTTTGGGTTGGGGGTCGGGTTATGCGGGCTCAACCCGAACCCGAATTGGTAAATGTTTTTTTTTATATTTTTGTTGAAAAGCGATGAAGTTATGTTTAGCTTAATTAAAATTTAGAATATGTATTCATAAACTATTTGGATTTTGTAAGTTTTTTTTGTGGTGAATATACATTTAATTAATTAGAGTTTATTGTGTTGTTTATTAAATAATTTTTATGATCTTTTAAGTATTAAACCCGAGCCCAACCCGAGCCCGACCCGAGCCCGAATTCAACCCGAACCCGCGGGTTGAGGTCGGGTTCGGGTTCGGGTTGAACCCTTCGGGTTGAGGCCGGGTTCGGGCTCGGGTTCGGGTTGGGCTCTGTGCAATGTGGGTTAAAGCCAAACCCGACCCGAACCCGACCCAACCCGCCCGAGTTGCACCCCTAATCTACATAGTGTTTGCAGTACCCCTTTAACTATTCAATGACTTGTATCTAATAATTAGCTGTGCAGTTCAATTCATAGGCTGTATAGTTCGATTAATAAAGTTGTGCAATTCGATATTGATGAGACTGACTGTAGTCGATCTTGAATGGATCTGGACTCCTGTTCAATTCATGATTGGACAAAGCTTTCCTCCGCTCTATCAATCAATCAAATCAATCTATGAACCCATTTGGATGTGAGTTTAAGTTGAGTTTCAAGCTCACATTTTGAAAAACTAACTTTCCTCGGCTTTTGAAACTTTGATTTCTTTTATACTAAGGTCCTGCTTGGTTGCGCGTTTAAGTGCGTTTTTGTTTTTTAAAAAGTCGAAAAGCTAAAATCATGCAGCCAAACAAGACAGCTTTTTATATAATCGGAAGCTGGATTCATTTTAATTTTTTCCTCGAAATATGTGTTTTGAAAAGCTCAAAAATAACGTTTTTTTGTCGGAATCGATTTTTTGAATTGAAAAGCAGCTTTCTCTGCCAAACATTAAACTCCTTTCAAATATTGATTCCTGAATTAAAAAAAAAACATCCTAAAAAAGTCAAGGTCTAAAATCATCTTAAAAAACAGCTTTATTCCAAAAGCTATTTTTCAATCCGTGTTTCTAACTGGATCCTAAAAAGGAAACTTTGTTTACACAATAAGATATCTATTTGGATCCATGTTTGACTTTTTTAGAATTCTAAAACGTGAAATCAACCCAAAAATAGATTCAAAAGGACCTAAGAATCCTTTTGGATCCACAGTGAAGTGCATTTTTTTTTAAGAATGATGCGTTCAGGATTTGATCTCTTGACCTCTTTCAAGGAGGTGAGAAATATTTACTGACTTAACCAAAGCTCAATTCACAGATTTAGTGTTTAGTGTTGAAAAATCTAAAATACCCTGTCACGGATCCAAACATAATTAAGTGTTTGGTGATAAAGATTCGTTTCATGCATTTATACACAAAATATACAACGTTTCAGAAGCTCTCAAAACAATGCTTCTCTAGCGTAGGATTTCAACCCCCATATTTTTCAGAACACTGGTGTATACACCGCATTTATGTGCATGTCATTCAAAAAGAGAAAGGCCATTCATACTCTTATAATTGCTCACATAGTCACATGCCTTAATTGATTGAATGGTTCTAAGTTTTTTTTTTTTTTTCTCCACACTACTCACTATATACTCCAATAAATGTTATTTTTTTGCTCTCCATAACTCTACTCTAAAATTAGAATGTGTTTTTTACACCCCACCACTTTTTTGCTCCTTGCACTCCTGCTCCAATATTAGAATATGAGTTGTGTACACTCATATTTTAGCAATGGGTTTAGATATCTCTTCTAACCCGGTTCAGCCAAAGTTGTGGTTTTAGAGCCTATGGCTTTTCTTATTTTGTTTTTCTCTTACGTGTTTCTACTTATCCCCCTTCCTCACCCCCCTCTCTCCCCCTCCCCAAATCCGTTCGAAGTTTATAATTCGATATTCATTTAATGAAAATTGGATAGCAAATGTCTACCTCACTTAAAAAAAAAAAAAGAAAGCAATGGGATATTTTTGAGTAAATCGAAACCCAAGCTAATAATAAAATCACATCCCAAGCTCGTCTCAAATTTGAGATGAGAATGTAATGAATGCATTGGTGTATGAATGTTGGCGGACCTTCCATTGAATGACGGCTTTCTCAACGTTGTTTAGAGAGTTATCCTCATGACAAATGAATATATGCCAATATGATTGTCAATGAAACAACATTTATCGCCTCTAAAAAGTAATCAGATAAAAAAACTTGTTACAAGGCAAAGGGATGATGAACTCATGCATCATATGCGATAATATATATTGGTTTATTAAGTATATACTTCACTTTTCATAAAATATATGCTTCATTAGATAATTATATACTTTAAAAAGATCAAAACGGTTGAAGAGTGCAAATGGGCTACACATAAAGCTGGACGTATCATTTTTCTTATAAAAAATAATAATTGGGTGGTAATGTGAATCTTATGGCATTCTTTATCTAAAATTTGTCTAATCAGTTTAAACTCAACTCGACTGTATACCAACTTTCAAATTGGTGTCTTTAATTACACTCTCAAATCGTTTTGCACATCCCTCAATTAAACTATTTAAGAGCCAAAAATGCATTAAATCAAAACAATTTTGCATTTCTACCCCAATATACAGCCCCCATACGCAACTCACTCCAATTTGCACACCCTAGTCCACTGCTCTGATGTCATCCCATGGGCGCTGTTACACCTAGATCCGTTTCTAGCCTCAATTCCAACCCTATATGCGCGATAAAAAAATTAACGACGCATATACTCACGTTAACAAGGCATATGCTTTAAAAGAATTTTTTTACATTTTTTATAAATGCATCTATACAATTCATTGAAGTATATGCTTCATTTTTTTATAAAAGCATGTACCTTATTAGATGAGGTATACTATTTTTAAAAAATTCAAGACACGTGTAATCTGGAATTGAGGCTAGAAATGGGGCTGGATGTAACATTATCCGTCATCCCATGACATACATGTCCCACCTTGGCAACAAATCCTCGCACCCCTCCACCTCCACCATTGCCCCATGATATACACGTCCCGTTCAACGAGTCTTGCGCTCCTCCATCTCCTCATATTGTGACATACATGTCACGCCCCAACAAGATCATGCACAAATACTAACCCTTCCACTCTCTCTCCCCATCCGCCCCTAAATCGACGTATCCTACCCTAGTGGTGGTCCCTGATTCCCTTCACACTCATCCCCAACGACGGAATATGTCATCTCCAAAACCCTAACCCTCTCACCGCCTCCTCTGTGGTCATCCCCCACCTCAATGATGGGTTCCGTACCCCCATAAATTAAAACACATTTTTAAAATGCTACCTCGTCACCCCATCTTCAGTAACGACATTTCTTATCTTTGTATTTTTTTTTTTCTTCTTTTAATTACTTCTCTCTTTTTTTTTCACCACCATTTCAGACTTGTAACTCACTTGTAATACAAGTACAAGTGTTAGAAGCAAGATCTACCTTTTTCTGGAAAAAAAAATGATAGGGTATGCAAAAAAAAAAAAAAAAAAAAATGACTTGGATGTAAAAAATTAAATCAAAAGAAAATGTGACCACAGGAGTGCAAATAAAAACACTTCTTTAAACATAGCATATCATTCCTTTATCAGCATCCCGTTCACTATTGAGTCCAGATTCTCTGTTGTTTTTTTTATATTGGATCTTGCTTGAATTTTAAAATGGGGGTGCCACATCAACAGGGTTAAGGGCCCGTTTGGGACTGCATTCTCAATCATTGCGATGGGTAAAGCAACTTGCGATACCGAATCATTCTTTTCCGAGTGTCACAAATGCGAAGACGCGGGCTTTTTGTTTGCAATGCAAACGCGGGTTTTTCGTTTAGAACTGTGATGACGTTTCGCGGCATTCCTCGTTGCAGAATCCATCTCACTGGATCCATACGGGACCTAAATCAGATATCTATACTCGCATGAAAATATATCAACATCTAAGATCAAAAGAAGCGGAGAATCTAATCCCTTCCGTACAAGTCCCCTCTCCCCTCTTATTTGTTTGCGCGCCCAATGACTTATCTGACCCACCTAGGTCATCAGTCATCCATTTGTTTGTAGAACAAAAAAAACTTGGATAATGTAACATACAACCCCTTTAAAGCGGGCGGACGTCAACCGGTGGAGAGCATCGGATTCAGCGGGGTTATGGAGGGGGACAGGTCGGTGGTGCTCGTGGTGGTGGTGGGTCGTCAATTGTTGGGGTTGTTGTGCTTATTGTCGTCGGCAGATGACGATGGAAAGGAGGAGGTCCAGTGGCGCTTGAGATTCACGGAGGAAGAGGTGGTGAAAGGAGCCAAGGAGGAGCTCTGTTAGGAAGGAGGAAGAGGTGGTGAGAGGGGAAAGGTGGGGTAGGAGGAAGAGGTGGTGGGAGAGGAATCTGTGGGAAAATCACAGTGAGGGTACAGAAAAATAGGTGAAGGGGAGGAGGATAGGTGGAGGAGGGGAGGAGGGAGGATTTGAAAGGGGTGGGTTGAAAAGATGCATATCAGAGCATACATGTAGGGGTGGGTCAGCAATTCTTAAAAAATCAATAATTGGGTGGGTTAGCAAGGGCTGAATGACTTATGGGGTGGAATTAAATCCCCCCATCCCAGAAATAGACCCCAAATACAATAAATAAATAAAAGTTCTCTTAAAACACCACATGAAATATCACTCAACCATTATCTCTATATTCATCTCTATTTTACTTTAAAATATATTTCTTTTAAAACTTAATTTATAAAGACTCCTAAAAAATTAACAGATAAATACAAGTAAAAATTGCTTGAATCAAATCAATATTGAAAAAAGAATATACAAATGTTAATTATTAATATCTTAAGATTATTATTATTGAATATATATCAAATATATTCAATATTGGTATCATTTAAATATCTCAAAGATATGTTTCGAACAATACTAATTTTATAAGAATTAAATTTATATAATAAAATTTATGGTATTTTAAAAAGTAGATCTTCAGATTTGGTGAATCATATAAAAGTTTCTAAATTTGGGGACCCAATTGGGATTTCAAAAAAGAAGATTTCATTTTCACACCAAAAAAGAAAGAAAGATTCCATTTGGATACTAGTTGGAAAGCCAACCATGCTTCTATTTTAAGGAAATGGAACACAGTTAAGATTGCACCTAAACAAGAAAATCACATGAAGAACACACCACAACAAAAAGAGCCCTAAACCTCAACCGAAGGATGGACGAGTAAAACATATTGAGAAAATAGGAGTATGAAATGAATTAAACAAAAAAGACCATCTCTAGATGTTACCTTAAAAATGACAACATTATTACATATGTATAGCCCCAATATCCCCTAGAACATATTAGGAGAGAGAGGAAAGAGATCGAAAGTGGGAGGGGGAGCGACAGGTAAAGAACACAGGGAAGGGGGAGGGGAACAGAGAGAAAGATAGATATAGAGAGGGATGGGGGGCAGGAAGTGGCGGTGGAGGGCGAATGTGGTGGAGAAAGCCAGGGAGGAGGGTCGACCTCCTTTGCCCGCCGTCCACCACTGGGTGGTATGGGACGAAGGTTGAGTTGGTCCGGGCACTCATTTTTTTCCGACAAAGTGATGTATACAATTTATTGAAATATATATAATGATAATATATGTTTCATTAATGACTTATGCACCTCAAAATATATATAACATGTGAGGATGATGATAAAATAATGACTGCAAATAAGTGAATGTATCCTAGAAATGGAGTGAAAATAGTCATTAATCCGTCCAACATTTGAAGATCTATTTGAAAATGGATGTAGGACAATGGACAAACACTAATGTCCTGTTTGAAAACGGATTTGAACAACTTTTGGATTTGCAAGAAGCTACTTTTCCCAAACTCATTTTCAAATAGAAAAACTAAGATCAAAAGCTGCAGAAAAAAATGCTCAAAATCAAAGTTTTTCAAAAGCTGTCAAAAGACAGCTTTCTGTAAAATTAGTTTTAAATTCAGTTTTTGCCTAAAATCAAAGCAATCATGCAACCAAATGCAGCTTAGTTTTATGAAAAAGCAGAGGAAAGAAAAGTAGAATATTTTGAATTGGCATTTAGATATCATTTGGAAATATTATCTACTTCATTCTACTTTGGAAGAATCTAGTTAACCCACCCAAACGTGTTTTCAAACTCCTGAAACGACCTAACCTTTTTTAGAAAAATAAAAAAACTGCTCTTGGTTATAAACAGTAAAAAAACTCACAATTCTTCTTGGAAATATAATAATATATTCCAAAAACAGTTTCAAATGAAAAACTACTTTTTAAACACTACCTTAATCAATAAGAGTCGTCTCGTGGAAATGACTTTTTGACTTCCCTAAAGCAATCATTTCCATTGAAATGATTTTTAACTTATTGTTTGTCTCCAGTGAGGAGGGGATTTTTTTTATTTTTTTCCCATTTTCATTCCTCCTTGTCGATACCAAAATCGGAGGGAAGACAGGCAAATTTGATGTTTCTAGAGGGCATGTAAACACAAAATTCACTTTCAGAATTAAAAAAAAAAGGCATGACTAAAAATATCAGGCTCATATCCCATAATTTGATCAAAAAGATGTGAGGGACTGTAACATTGGCTATAAGTCAAAGATTATATGTTGGTTAAGTGAAAAAACAAATTAAAATAAGAAAACCAAGAATAAAAATTGGCTGAGTCAAAGATTTTTTGGTCTTCAGGTTAAACAAAAACATCTTTCTCAGTAACTCTCAATTCATTTTTTTATATAAAAAAAACAATCATCAAAATTTTTCAAAAACCTGACCCAGACAATGGTTTGAACCAAAAAGTAAAGACAATTTTGAGAAAACACAGTATGACAACCACAATGCTAAAAATGTTTTGCAGCTGAGAATTTAACATTACCAGATGCCATGGAAAATGAACTCACCGCATCTGATGTAACCCGCAAAATTTACATCCTTCATATTATCTTCCATCAATCTGAATCTGGAAACGACGGGCACAGCTTTCCCAAAATTGCCCAACTTGTTGCCTTAACAATCCATTCTTCCATTTATACAACCTCTCTTTGCATTGCATGTCTATATATCCACTGCAGGCTGAGGGACCACAAAAAAAAATATGTAAGGTACTCTGCTGTAAACCCAACTTATTGGAATAAGTAAGGAAAAGGCAGCAATTCAGAAGTTTTTTTTTTTTCACCTTCATATTCATCAAAACGATCAACAAAACTCCTGTTTCTCTTGGAAGCATGTACCAGATCAGCCAGCAAAAGGAATATGTCCACTATTTAATGCAAGTATATATGTTGCTTCACTACGCTTTGACCCAATGTATGGGAAAAATGTAAAAATAAACCTGTTGCCAGGGAAAATTTTCAGCCAAAAATGAGGTCTAGATGTATGGAGATACCTGTAGAAAAAGAAACCATCATTTTGGTCTCCTAAATGTAATTCCAAAAAAAGAAAAAGAAAAGAAAATTAACTCTCCAAATTTTTTACCTTCATCCCTGCTCTGTGTCCGTAAACTCAACCAGATCCATGCACTGTGTATTTTGAGTACAGAAGTACTCCTTATCACAAGCAAAACTATCACCCACCATCCCAAACTCTGATTCATCATCATCACTGTTAATCTCATGTGGAGTAATCCGATTCTGGTAAGCTCTACGCCATAGAACAAAGGCATTAAAGTAATAGCTTACAATACTTTGCCTGCTTTTTTCAGGAAAGCACTGGTAAACTTCATCCCAAAAGTCTTCCCCTAAAGAAGCTCGGTTGGAGCGCACGATATCTTTAAACTTAGCTTGCTCTGATGCTGTCCAAGAAAGTGCAACTTCCTCACCCATTTTCTCAAATTTCCACATGGAAAAAACTGAACCCAGTTCAAGTTTTAGCCGTAGCCTCTCCTCAGCCACATGAAACTTTATGCACCTAATAGAACCCGGGTGTTTACAGCTACATGAATCTAGTCTGCCTTTCCCAATGCTATCATCTTGAACTTCCAAATTGTTCACTTTCTTCGTAGGTGGCCAAATCATTGTGCCCAACCATTTCAAATCATCCGGATCATTAGAGCCGTGCGACGGGATATCAACATAATCTGGAATTTCAGCTTGATAGTGATAGCCCACAGGTACCTCTTTCTCAGGATCATCTGTAGAAAAATGACCATTAAATGTGTCTCCAGATACATTGCCGTGGAGTTTTGGTTTGTCATTGGCACCAGATGTTTCTGAGGATGAGCAAGAATTGGAAAGTATTTGCTTTGATTGGAGCCTTGAGCTGCATCTTAATGCTGGAGAATCAGAACCTGTAGCATCCTCATACCAGGAGGGATGTGTCTTCTGCCGTTTCTGCAAGATCAGACACTTCAGGTTTCTTCCTCACTTTGCAGTAGACAAGCAATAAAAAATTGTAGAGGGATCCGCACTTAGAGAAACAGAAGAAAACAGAACAAGTGTTATTTTTCAAAGTGGTATTGGACCTGTAGACTAGCTCAAAACACATAAAAAGTTGGCATTAGGTGATCAGAACACATCTATAGGTATGAGGGGATAGGCATACATCTAAAGAAGCTCCTTCTACACAATTTGTAACAACGGAGCATGGACACAAACATGAACACGACATGATACAGATATGGTAACATAGGACACAAACATGGCGAAGACATGACAATGAATAAATAAACACATGAAATATAAGTTATATTATGATTATTTGTTAATTTGGATGTGCGTTAACTATCAACTCTATTAAAATTTTAACATTCTCTGGTTTTATGTGAGCATAAACCTTACAAATAGTTAGTAAGAAAAAAGTTGCAATGTTGAGTCGCATAAGTGTGTGTGTTCACATTGTGTCCATCGTGTGTCCAATGCGTATCCAAACATAGAAATATTTTCAAATTCCGGACATGTATGGGACTTGTCTGATACACATCCAATGTGCCATGTCGTGTCATGTGTACGATATGTGTTAGAAACGGATACGACATATTTATTGAATTGTTTGTGCTTCTTGGGTGAGAAACTATAAAGCTTTGAAAGTTTGTTTTGTGCAAGAAGAGATGTTTGAAAAAGTAGACCAAACCTTCATACACACACACATACAAAAAAAATTCTAGAATGGTTAACTGTTGAAATTATATTTGAATGGCTATATGTATGTGCCACTTAGCCGTATTCCTTCGAACAACCGCTGGAGGCGTTTGACTGGATTAGTTCCATTCACACATAATAGAGATTATCCAAACAACCATATGTGAATACTGACATGTGCGCACATGTGGTGCCATGCAGTAGGGCGTTGTTAGACAGTATGTGAGGTCACACATGCAGCATGTACGCCACATTTTAATCTATACAACAAACAATAATACAACCTCAACAAGAAGATAAAAGAGAAGATGAATAACGACACGAAAATGAAAGAGAAAGAAACATTGAGAAGGAAAAAATTCAAAAAAAGATAAAAGGGAATGAATAACAAAAATCAAATAAAATAAATATTAAACATGACTAAGAAAACAAAAGGAAAATAAGGAGTAGAAGGCTAATCCTTTCTTCTGGTCTATATGTGCTTTCCTTAGGCCTTAAAGACCCTCAAAAGTTGGAAATGATGTTTTATAATATTCTCATACGCAACAAACATCAGAATTGGATTTTGCATAACCTGCTGGAAAAAAAATTGAGGGAATCACATGAACCAGATGGACTCTTAGGAAAGAAAGGGACAACCTTTGCATAATAAAGAAAAGAAGTGAGCCTTATTTATTCCTTTTTCTTAATATCTACCAAAAATCATAAGCTGGATGAAATTACAAAATTGTATTGTCCATGCATAGTGTAATATATCTGACAATAAAGTCTACCATGTAGACAACAAGTATTATAACAGGGAGCAGCAACAGAAACTGAATTGGCAAGCTCAAGCTGGAGTTAAATAGGGAAAATCATGTGACTACATTATGTGTAAAACTGTAAATAAAAAAAAAATAATAATTTGAAAACATCAAAGGATTGAGATTTCCACGAGAATGGCACCGAGGAAGGTCTATTTTATTTTATTATATTTTTTATGGAAGGTGGGAACACGCCACTTTATCTTTTAATATGAACAAAGAGTAGATATCTCCAAAAGGACAACTTTTCACGAACTCATCACTCGCTCAAATAGAAAGTCCTGCACTTATTCAAAGAATCAATCAACCCCCTTCCAGTCTAGAGCAATGGAATCAAGACTCAAGATGAAATTACCAAAACCTTTTAGCTTTGAGGTGAATCCATTCCAAGTGTTTTCAGTGTAAACCAGCTTCATATTGCAGAAATTATCATTCCTCGTGAGACAGATATCCCAACAAATCGTTTGTAAGAATATGTCACTCCAACTTCTGATGTGAAATTTCCAGAGCTATAGGAGCTGATCGATCTCTCAACCTTCAGGTCAACTCAAGCATCACGAATTGATTGATCCATGCCCCCTATGTGCCACATTTCAGTTTTCACAATCATGTCCAACTCCTCCACTCAGAATCTGATAATAAGTCTTAGACAAGGGTAAAAAATATAGAAATCTTATACGTGTATGACCAAGGTTGGATCCTACTAAAATACAGGGCAACAACAATTGCAGAGAAAAAAAACTACCTAAATAGTCATTAAGTCACATTCTCTTCAAAATTCAATTTCCTAGGAACACCCATCAGGGCCCAAAACGAGATTTTCATGAACCAAAATGAAAGCTCTTTTTGTGAGAGCTAGGAGGAAAAGAAGAAAGTGTTTCATATAAAAAGTACTTGTCAATAGCCCTTCAGCCAATATTCTGGATCTTACTACATCAGCACGTGACAGTGCCATCAATTTGTTTTTTGCCGAGCCATCATCTTGCCATGAAAGATGAATGAACCTCGTTTAAAAAATTCTCTTTCTCTTAGCGTTCTTGTTCGTGGATAAATGAAGAGATAAAAGAATCGCCTACTACAAACAAATGGCTTCTTTTGTAAGTGCTTTTGGCACCAAATTTAAGTGACACTGTAGGCTCTGACCCATAAGAAGCATATTCCTCCATATCTATGATGTAATAAGGTTCTCAAAGATTGTTATATATCCACTCCTACTGGCTGAAAGAAGAGAAAGCAAAAGGACGTGAGGTCATCCTGCCAACATCCCCACATGATATCCAATCATGTACCACTCTAACAGCAATGGGTGATTTTGTGAGAAAAAAACGTATCTAACGTGTGTGTGTGTGTGAGTGTGTGAGAGTTCTAACTTTCCAGTACAATAGATACAAATCAAGAAAAAGCAGAATAAGGTTTTTCAACGAGCGCATGTAGAACAAAAGATCATAGCGGGGTTCCATCGAAATCCTAGTAACTTGAACCCAAATATTCCCCCCCAAGTACAAAGAATTGTGTGTCTCACTTTGAAGTCCAATTCCAATTATTTTTACTGGCAGACAAAAACAGTGGTTAGCTCTCACAGAAGTTAAATTTTAACATAATCAGTAAAAGAAACCATAAGAAGTAAACATAACATTCAAAAATACTGTCACCTTTCACCCAAACTATAAGAACACGAGCTTGTGAAGAGGCACAAAAATCCCAGTGACTGAGAAAGACTTCGATTATCATTTAAAACAAGAGTAAAACCTGAATCATACCTGAACCAGATACCGTTCGGAGGGGACACAAGGCAACTTCTTCAGATAAAGCACCTTCCTCGTCATAAGAACCCGTTCGATGAACCCATCATTGCCATTCGTTCTCCGTTCCATGTAAAGCTTTCCAGGGGCCACCGCGAGTCTCCTCAACCACCTCAACATCTCCATGATTGCCGACTGTCTCTTCCTCTTGAGGCTCGGTGGCTCATCGCTGTCACTCGAACCCTTGATCCTCAACGTCTCACCGACATTCCCTTCCGTCCCAGTCTCCCTCTCCCCCGCGACCCCCTCAAGCCGCCGTTCCATCATGTCCAGGTACTTCAAGTAGATGAGCTTCACCGACGGTGCGATCGCCGGCTCGAGTCCGATCGCCTGCGCCACCGCAGTCCAGGAACCCGACTCATTCACCGCATCGTGCCCGCCCCGCTCCTTCACCGCGAGGTAGAGCCTGAGCAGGTCGACCACCCGGCCATCGCCGAGCATCAGCGGGATCGGACGAGTCCCTCCGAGGAAGGCCGAGACGACCCGATCGAACGGGGAGGAGGCCTCGACAGCTTCCGCGGAGAGATCGAGATCGGAGCAGGCACCGACGGACTTGAGCTTCGCGAGGATCTCGGCTGCGGCGGCGGAGGAGGAGGAGGTGGCGGAGGGGGGAGACCTAGCGGCGGTTACGACGGGACATTCTTCCATGGACGGGTGGGATCGGTGGACTCCCAGCGATGTTTCGGAGGGTGTCGAAAAAAAATTTGGCGGGAACGCCAGGTTTTGGCGAAGTGGGGGGGGGGGGGGATTGATTACCCGCTCCCCATTTGAGTCCCGGCGCTTTCGCTGTTTCTATTTCTCTCTCTCTCTGAGTCGGCAAAAATTACAATTGAAGAGTCAAAAAAAAAAAATGGAGGTGTTATTACATTAAAGAGTTTTATAAAATCTTAGTCAGTTTTATTTTAGTCTTATTTTTTATCATTTATTTATAAATATAAATATACGTATCTTTCAATTGAATGCATGTGATACGAATATTAAGTATATACATGTAGGATTGATTTTATAATCGATTGTGTAAAAACATATAAACATGTTTTTAGTGAAAGAACAAGATAGAGAGAGGAAGAGAGGATGTCTTACCTTATGACTCGGCTGAGACTTAGAAAATGGCCACACACTTTTTTTTTTTTGTTTGTTTTTGCGCTCTCTATCTAGGGTTGCCCTTGTTTTATAGGGGTTGGATGGATATAAGTTATTCAGGGTGGGTTTTGGGGATTAGGCTTTTAATAGAAAGTGGGGGGGCATGACCATGGGAACCCTAATTTTGGGGGAAATTCTGGTGAAGTGAAGGCAGTGGATGGATGGTGGCTTTGGGAGGGGGGCAACTGATGGGGTATTTCTTGTTTATAGAGATTTTAGGTTTTATAAGGGCAGGTTGGGGATAGTGGAATGATTTGATGGTACTCTTTTGCCCTTACTATTTTATTTGTTATTATTATATTATAAAAATTATAAAGATTCCTTTTGATGGAAACTTAATATTTTTGTTAGGAAACACAGATAGAAAAGTAGCTTTTAAAATAGAGCTATTTTTTAAGATGATTTTAGACTTTGACTTTTTTGTGATATTTTTTTTAAATTCAAGAATCAATATTTGAAAGAGGTTTAATATTTGACAGATAAAACTGTTTTTCAATTAAAAAAAATCAATTCTGACAAAAAAATGTTATTTTTGAACTTTTCAAAACATAGATTTCGAGAGAAAAGTTAAAAAGAATCCAGCTTCTGATTCTGTAAAAAGCTTCCCCGTTTGGCTGTACGATTTTAGCTTTTCAAAAAGCAAAAGCGCACCCAAACGCGTAACCAAACGGGGCTTTAAGATTGGGTGAGTTTTGGGTCTCTAGCAGAGGATGAGATGGGATAAACTGGATAGCGCGGTCTGACATCGTGACATGCAATGTTGTAAAAAGCGTTAAGCACTAATCAGGCGGTTGAACAGGGACTAGGGATTAATCGGTTAGACAAAGATTAATTGAAGATTAATCAATCACTTTTAAAAATAATAAATATAATACATATCCATATAAATATTATATATATAATAATTTTGAATAAAAAATAATAACAAAGTAATATCAAAACAAAATTAACAATATAAACATAATCGAAATAGCATATAAACGTCATTAATAGGTATATAATATATAAAGTGATTTAATGGTTTATTAGTCGACTAGGGATTAACAAAAAAAATGGCTAGGCACTAAGCGTTATGGGTTAGGATTGCCTAGGTCTAGACGGGGGATTAATTGAAACCTAGAAGGGATTTTTAAAACATTGGTGACACGTGTTGTGTATGTGATGGGTCATATGCTCGTACTAATCCCTCGAGCAGAGATTTTTTTTTTAAAAAAAAAAATTGTGTTCTTCATAATTTGAGTTATTGATATCTTTTATAAAAGTAAGAGATACTTAACGATTTAACCAAAACTCGATTCGTATCCCTTCAGATAGAGATGACAATTCAATATTTAATGATGTGTCGGCACGAAAAGATCGTGGGTCATGTCACATCGGTCGGGAGACAACGTTGGAGAGGGAGAGGAGGTGGAGAGAGGAAGAGAGAGGGGTTGAACTGTGGCAGATGAGAGGAGG
This sequence comes from Acorus gramineus, assembly GCA_030737835.1. NCBI lineage: Eukaryota > Viridiplantae > Streptophyta > Magnoliopsida > Acorales > Acoraceae > Acorus > Acorus gramineus. The sequence goes on from CM060857.1 coordinate 13,023,292, forward strand.
GGGCTTGGGATGAAGACTGGTCATGCCATATGGGTCATGTTGTGTCAAAATGGTTAACTCTAAAATAGATTGTTTCAATGTTGTGTTGGGCATGCCTGAACTACTTTACACTTTTCTCTTCTTTTTTTTTGTGTGTGCATAAAGGCCTTAAACAAGGCAACAACCCTGATTACAACATAACAGACTATTACTACAAAACAAACATAGGTCAAGGTCCCATATAACAGTGGACTCAAAGCCCATAATACTCTACCCATAGGGATCTGAGACTGATTTTTCATTTCTTGTCAGCTGCAAGAACTGATCCTGCATCCCCATCTCCACCGGAGTGTCCCTCTATCACCCCGCTAAGTAGGTGTGAAACAACTATATTACACATTTGGGTTCTTGAATGAAATGACATCCCTATTTTTAACCTATAAATTGTTTTCATTATTTTTTATTATGAATGAATAAATAATATAATATTCAATTGCATATCATGATAGTGGATATCGTTTTCATTCTTATTCTATGAAGTTATAAACATTTATATATTTATTTATAATGGAATCAAACGGATGTTTAGGAAAAAAAAAAATTTATGTAACCATTTTTTTTCTCTCTCTCTCTATTAACATAATCGATTTTGAGTATAAACAACTAGAGAACTTAATGGAATTTTCAATACTAGTCACCGTATTTTTTTTCACTCGAAATTGATGATGACTACACTTTTTAGATTAAAAAAAATCATTTTTTGATGTAAGGGTTTTCTATCATTTCATTGGTGGGGACATCTAGGGTTATGGTTGACTGACCCGTTTGGATATAAGACTTAAACACACACTAGTTTTCTAAAAATCCAATAATTAAAATTCAGTATTTGAAAAACAATATTTTGGCAGCTATTAAAAAGCTGAAATTTTTTTTGAACAAAGACGTGTTCAATGCAAAACACCTAAACTATCATTTGGATCAGTGACGGGAAATTTTTGGTTCATCAACCATCAGATTCATCCCATTGTGAATTCAAATGGGATGTGTGAATATGATAATGGTTTATAAATACATTGAAGGGATAGAGCTTAATGGATCAATATGTCAACTATAAGATTGGACAAAAATACGATGGACTATTTAATACGTTATTTTTCAAACATGCAATGAATGTGAATGATGACATTGCATCATGTTTATATGAGTCTGGATCCAGTTAGACCTGTGCTTGGTCAGTATCATTAGTATCAAATTGTACATCTTATTAATCGAACAATGTAGTATATGAATTGAATTGCATAGCCAACTGTTGGGTACAAATGTCACTCTTCTATTGGTTACTGATGGTACTGAACAAATCCAGTCCATCAAATAGGAGAGTGACATATATATTCAATAATTGGCCGTGCAGTTCGATTTATAGCTGTGTAGTTCGATTCATAAGCTATGCAGTTCGATACCTATGGTATTGACTAATCCTAGACCTGACTGGATATGTTTTTATAAAAATAGTATGTTTCATCTAATGAGATATATGTTTTTATAAAAAAAATAAAGTATATGCTCCAATAAATTGTATACATACATTTACAAAAAATGTGAAAATATTCTATCGAAATATATATTTCATTAATGTTAGTATATGCTCTAGTGATTTTCAATCAATACATATGAGACTGGAATTGGAGCTGAAAAATAAACTAGAAAACATCTTATGAAATTGAGATAGCCACCCAAAAATTTTAAAAATAAAAAAATTGAAGATAAAAATGATAATTCCTAATGGGGGGGGGGGGGTTTGATATATGCACCCCATTTACAAGAAAAACTCACTCTGTTGAAAAAAAATAAAAACAGCTTTCACGCACTATTGCAATAAGAGGAAACCCACCCTGGGGTCGGCATTCCCTCTGGCGATGGTGGTAAATTACGGTCGCCCAAAAGTTCAACGAGCTAGAGTTAGAGAGATGCCCTCCGTCATGTGTTCGACTGAGGATTTGACGGCGAGCTAAAGTCAGAGACAATAAATTCACATTGTTACAAGCTTCAGACCAAACAAAACAAATTTCACATTTAAACACATAGAATAGACAGTCATGACATCATTTATAACACATCAAAATACGATGTTAGCATTCCATAAACAACTATCCATGTGACTACACAATAAAATACATGTTCAAATTTTAAAAGTCATACATAAAGAGGAAAGAGAGTACCATAAAAATAAAGAGGAAAGAGAGTACCATAAAATAATTTAAAAAAATATAGATACGGAAGCAGGGAGGGGGTGGAGACAAAGCAGGCCTGTACTTGTGGCCAAGTAATTGTTTTTATATTTATTTTTATTTTTTGAAAAAGAAGTAATTATTTTTATTGAATATGTTATTTATTTTTATACAGGGAAAAATCAATATAGCCACATGAATGATTGTGGAATTTGAACATGTATTTTGTTGTGTAGTCACATGAATAGTTGATTATGGAATGCGAATATTGTATTTTAATGTGTCATAATTGCTGTTATGGCTGTCTGTTCTATGTGTTTAAATGTGAAATTTGTTATATTTGATGTGAAGCTTGTAACAATGTAAATTTATTCTCTCTAACTTTAGCTCATCGGACATTCGGACGACCATACTTCAACACTGTAGCCTGAATAGTTATTAACATGGGTTGCTACGCACGCCAAATCCTCAATCAAACATATGACAGAGGGCATTTCTCTGACTCCGCTGGATCTCTAGGTGATCATAATTCACCACCATCGTCAGAAGGAATGCCGACTTTGGGATGGGTTTTCTCTTGTTACAACAATGCATGAAAGTTGTTTTTATTTTTTTTTAATGAGGTGAATTTCTTGTAAAATGAGGTGCATATACAAGCTCCCTTCCTAGTATATGTGATTCCATCATTCATATTAGGACATGGAAAAAAAAAACCACTTTTAACTCATCAGGATAAAAAAGCCTCTATTGATCAGGTTCTGTTCTACGGGCTTCTCTGTATCCCCATTCCCCAGTTGAGACTGGATCGAGTCAGGATTGGATCCGGTCAGTTCGATCAGTACCGAATTAGACGAAGTAAAAATCAAACTGCACCACCTATAAATTGAACTGCACAACCAATTGTTGGGTATATATTTCACTCTGTTATTGGATCCAATCAACTATTAGAAAAAATATGAATTTCTAAGTATCATCAGTATCCAATAGGAAAGTGAAATATATACCCAACAATTGATTGTGCAGTTCAATTTATAGGTGGTGCAGTTCGATTTTCACTTCATCTAGTTCAGTACTGACTGAACTGATCGGATCTAGTCCTGACTGGATCCGATCCCTCCCCAGTCACTAATTGTCTAATAGACCCCTGGTCAATAGTCTTTTTAAATCCACATGGGCTGACACTTTTGTCAGAGTCACGGGTGTAATTGCAATATGTGATTTTTTTCAACGGGTTACATTTGATTGGAGTATTGTAAAATTGATTTTAGATAAAAGCTATGTTTAAAATTAATTTTATAAAAAGCCCCCTCTTAATAATTTTTAAAAAACTCATGTTTTAGGTATTTGTTTAGAGAAATTTATCTACAGCTATGTTGTTTATCAAGAGATATGTGATTAGGGAGGGGAGTAGATATCTCTTCTACTTTTCCCTTCCTAATAGGTTCTTGTATGCGTATCTCTTATAATATTTCATGTTTTGAGCGCCTCCTATCTTTGAATAAAATTAAGGCGATCGCCTACCGTCTCATTCAAAAAAAAAAAATGAGTTTGGAAAAAGTAGCTTCCTGCAAATCTAAAATTATTCAAACCTATTTTCAAATAGGGCAAAAGACTTCTTCAATGACCGTCTATTCCTAAATACAATCGCACCCGGATCATAACATTTCACATTAAGAGATTAATATTCATTGATCATGGACTAATTAAACTAGGAGTGAACAAAACAAGTCCAGTTAACCCAAGCCTCAATCCTTGGATGTTGGGTTGTTGTATCATGGCTTGGAATTTTTGTTATATACAATAGATCCAGTCAGAGTATAAAAGCCAAAACTAAACACAAGTATTGTACTTAAATTGCAGCATAAATATTTTAAACATATTCTAACTCAAGCATGTATATACTGGCGGGCACGTGGACGATTTGGTAGATGCGAAATGAGGTCATTTTTAGAGATGTGCGAGTGTATCATGAAAACATGTGAGATATGTTCCATGGCGTTAGGGACCAGGGACGTATCATTGCAAAAGCGGAGGAGATTTCTTTCAGAAACAAGAGGATGGCTATCACGGGCTAATCGCAGGTGGTTGGGTGCTCCTCTCGCATTAGATGCCTCTTCTAACTAGGAGGTCTGCCTTTGTTGCTGTTTTTCTTTGTTTATTTGTTATCTAATCTTTCTCATTTCGGAGTTTGTAATTTGAAGTCAGAAATGAAATCGGGTATCAAACATCTACCTTTTTTCAAAAAATAAAAAAACTCAAGCATGTATATAGCCTAATAAGTTTAACCCAACCATGTGTTTTATAGATTGGTAGACGTATCTCCTATATGGAGTATGAGAAGAGATAGAAAACTGCTTGGATCAGAACACAGGTGTGCTGCACTGGTGTCTATACCTTCTCTAACTAACTGAAATGTATTCGTGTCTTACTATTGTTAATTCCACCTAAAATATATATAAAAAAATTATCAATTAAAAATATAGCCTTGGCCACCATTTGGTTTAAAAATAGGGTTAAGAATAAGTGAGAATTAGTAGAATAGCTTCAAAATGGGTATTTCAAAGGTTGAAATTATCTAATATAAATGGTATGTGGATTTTAATCAACCTCTGAAAATTAACGTTATTTCAAGTTATTCAACCTAAAAGAATACATAGGCCCACTGTCAAATCAACTACTATCACCTTTTATATATCAACTATTATCATTTTTTTCACTTTTTATAAATAATGATCCCTACCTTATTCACATTTTATCATAACAATAAAAAAATTTATTATCATATTTTATGACGATAATAATTCAAAATATAATCAAACAAAAAATCATTTTATCTTTATTTATACTAAAATAATCATAAACCTCGTAATAACTTAATTCTCTATCAAAATGGGGGCTTAGGATTTGGAACTTAAACGTTTGCTTTCATCTATTTTTTTTTTTATAGAAGATACTTTTAACATTTTCCATTAAAGACTAACTTTGAATCATATATTCATTCATTAAAGATAATACACAACAAATATAAATTATTATTTTAAAGGTGTAGTATTCATAATAAATACATATAAATTTAAATTATGCGTATAAAATCAATGATTTGTCGCTATAAAATATGTTCATTCTCTGGTTGCAATTCCGGTGAACAGAGCATTGGATCAACAATGAGAAACATAATTCTAACTAATCTGACAGATGATGATATGCTGGCCTTACAGGGACCAGTTGTATATTCTTTTTTAATTGTACTAATTTTGGGGTGAGCGAAACTCACACCCATCCGATGTAACTGATTTTATTTAGAGGAATAGAAAATTACGCCTAAAAAAAAAAAGGTGAGAAACATAGATTCAGATTGTATATGTTTTTTTTTTTTTTTTTTTTGTGAAACATAGATTGTATACGTTGGATATTGATTCATAACCCATAAATCTAAATAATGAAATAATGTAAGAAAACAAGTATGGCTTCATGAAATTTTACGGAAGAAAATTTCTTATGGAATCGATAAATTTCGATATTCCTTCACATCTCTATTTTTTTCATTCATAAGTGCTTCCTTATTATTTTACAGATATAAATTTTATTTCTTAATAAAAAATAACGTAGGATTTATTGATTATAAATATAAAATTCATCAGCAAATTAACCATGTTTAAAAAAATTTACGTGCAATATATATATATACACGTGTAATAATAACCGATTAATTAAAACAACTTAAATCAGTTATTTAAGGCCCTGTTTTGTTGCACGTTTGGGTGCGTTTTTATTTTTTGAAAAGCTAAAAGTTAAAATCGTTCAGTCAAAAGGAACAGTTTTTTACAGAATCGGAAACTGGATTCTTTTTAATTTTTTTCTCCAAATATGTGTTTTGAAAATCTCAAAAACAACTCTTTTTTATCGGAATTGATTTTTTGAATTGAAAAATAGTTTTTTTTATCAAACATTAAACTACTTTCAAATATTGATTCCTGAATTAAAAAAAAAATTATAAAAAAATCAAGATCTAAAATCATCTTAAAAAACTACTTTATTTTAAAAGGTTAAAAGACATCTAAGTCCCTACAAACATAAAAAAACCCATATAAGTCCCTACTAAAATTAGAACAGACGTACAAGTCCCTGAAAACTCAGAAAAACCCAATTATCATCCCTGAGTTAAATTTCCATCCAAACTTAATGGAATATTCCCAGAATATTCTGTCACATATAATTGTGTTGACATTGAAGTCCTTATAAACAGTCATAAAGACAAATTAGTCCATGTAAAAGATAAAATTACCGTTGAAAGACTTTTACATTAAATTGTGTACACATTGCAGTCCCTGTAAACAATCATAAAGATAAATTAGTCCTTGCAAAAGATAAAATTGCCCCTGAAAGATTTTTACATTTAATTGGATAGACATTACAGTCCTTATAAATAATCGTAAAGACAAATTGGTACATGTAAAAGATAAAAATGCCCCTGAAGAATTTTTACATTTAATTGTGTAGAAATTACAGTATTTTAGAGGGTATTTAATTTTTAAATTGCAATGTCTGTACAATTAAATGTAAAAATCCTTCAAGGGTATTTTTGTCTTTGAGAGCGATCAATTTGTCTTTACGATGTTTATAAGGACTGTAATATCTATTCAATTATATGTAAAAGTCTTTCAAGGGCAATTTTATCTTTTGCAGGGACTAATTTGTCTTTATGATTATTTATAGGGACTACAATATATACACAATTTAATGTAAAAGTCTTTTAGGGGCAATTTTATCTTTTGCAGGGATTAATTTGTCTTTATGACTGTTTATAAGGACTTCAATGTCTATACAATTATATGTGATGGAATATTCTAGGAATATTCCGTTACATTTGGATGGAAATTTAACTCAGGGATGATAATTGGATTTTTCTGAGTTTTCAGGGACTTGTACGTCTGTCCTAATTTTAGTAGGGACTTATATGGATTTTTCCATGTTTGTAAGGACTTAGATGTCCTATTTTAAAAACTACTTTTTAATCGGTGTTCCTAAAACGGATCCTAAATTTCAAAACGGTTCGATCACAAGTACGGAAACTTTGCTTCGTCCGATTAAAGATTAATTATTCATTCAGCGCGAGTCGCACTCGACCCGGCACGACTCGACCCCATTCCGCGTCGGGCCCGGGGGCTCTCTCCAACTCAGTCGCACGTGCATTAACCCAGCAGTGCCTATATGAATCCAAGTTCGCTTCATGTCTCTCTCGATCTCGATATCGCGTTCTTTCTCTCTTCCGATTCTCTCCTCGACGACGCTCGGTCAAGTCGATCGCCGATCGCTGCTGTTGATCTCAGCCTTTTGAGGTAGGACTCTCTCATCTCGCTCTCTCTTACGGGCGTCATCTGTTCTCGTCGAACTTTTTCGAACTAGGGTTTGGTCTGCTTTATCTGGGATTTTAGAAGGGCTTTTGAATCTGTTAGTTATCTCTTGCAATTGAACGGGATTGGAATCCTGATGTTTGATGTTCTCTTATTCATAGCCTTGTCTCCGAGTACGATCGTATATGGATTTAGGTTTTTTTTTTTTTTTTTAAGGAATTAGGGTTTCATCTTTAAAAAAAAGTTTTGAGAAATTGAATCGTGGTTTGTTATTCTCAGTATTGGAGACTAATTTTCATAATGTCCGTTTGATTGATTTTGTTTCTTCATGTAAGACTCTCTTCTCGCTCTCTCTTACGGGGCATCATCTGTTCTCGTCAAACTTTTATGAACTAGGGTTTGGTGTGCCTTATCTGCATCTGAAAAGTCACCGGTGCATTGCATAACCCAAAGGGCATGCGACGGTAAGCAAATGTCCCAAAAGGACAGGTGAAGGTGGTCTTCTCCTGATCCTCTGGAGCTATGGGAATCTGATTATAACTAGAATAACCATCAAGGAAGCAGTAAAAAGCATGAGGATTTTAGAAGGTCTAGCTTTTTTACTAAAATCCTTAATGAATCTCCTATAAAAGCCTGCATGTCCCAAAAATGATCGAATTTCCTTAACAGTCCTTGGGGGAGGAAGATTAGTAATTAAATCAATCTTTGCCTTGTCTACCTCAATACCTTTATCTAAAACCACATGACCCAAAACAATTCCCCTTTTCACCATAAAATTACATTTCTCCCAATTTAGTACCAAATTTTTCTCGTTACACCTGATTAGTACAAGAGAGAGGTGGTGTAAACAATCAGAAAATGTTGATCCGAATACTGAGAAATCATCCATGAATACCTCAACGAAACGCTCTATCATATCAAAGAAAATGCTAATTATACTCTTGCAATTGAACGGGATTGGAATCCGGATGTTTGATGTTCCCTAATTTATAGCCCTGTCTTTGAGTACGATTGTATATGGATTTAATTTAATTTAATTTAATCTTTTTCCAAGGAATTAGGGTTTCATCTTTAAAAAAAAAGTTTGAGAAATTGAATCGTGGTTTATTATTCTCAGTAGTGGAGACTAATTTTCATAATGTTTGATTGATTGATTTTTTTATGTTCTTTTGCAGGCTTCTTTGTTGAATCTGTCAAACTCCCAATCATCAAATACAATCTTTTGTTTGGGTGCTTCGAAAAGAAGAAATGGTCAGTTGTTTTGTTTTGTTGCCTGATTTCACTCTTTTGGCACTGGATTTTGATCTTTCACGACATATCATAGCTGAATTATTGTATTTTTACATTGTCCTCTTTTTTCTGCTGACAAGTCTATGGTAATGAACTTGTCTCAATATTGTGAAAATTCGTGTTAGGCTTTTGGAATGTTTGTGCAGTGAGTTTTTTATGAAAAACTAAAAGAGTTAATTATATACCACAACTTTAGTTTCTGATGTATAAGTTACTGGTTCTACAGTGTTATTTCTTTTTAATGTAAACAAGGTAGTACCACATATTTTTCCTGTTTTTTTTTGTATTGAAGTATACTTTTTTTAAAAAAATATTCCAGGCAACCCTTGCGGACTCTTTCTTGGCGGATCTAGATGAACTTTCTGACAATGAAGCCCCAATTGTAAGTTCAACTCCTTTTTTATATTTTCTTACTTCAGAATAGGATAATTAATTGTAACTAATAATACATGGTAATCAGTAAATGCTTGGTGAGCAGCATCTATTCTGTACTAGAATCAGTAAATGATGTAAATATTGTCTATACACTTATCCATTTGGTGTCATTGGGAGTAATGGATCCATTATTTGGTGCTTTTCCTTTTCCAGAGATACCTATCCCTTGTTGATTGATGTGGTTTATTTATGTAATTATGTCATGTAGTAGTCTTCATGGAGAATATATGTTTTTTTTGTGCACCCCTTTCAAAGAAATGGTTTGAGAATGTAACACTTATTTCTTGATACAGTTGTTTTGGATGAAATGTAAATTTTGAGTGAGACACTACTTAATTCAGTGAAGTTGGTAAAATTTGATAATTAATATATGTGACCTGATCTATCTGACTGATTGGCTGATCTAGATTTGAATGAACATTTTTATTTCATGCACTCCTTACATTTGGTATTCTTTAAGTTATTCTTGATCGTCTTACCTTCTCTCTCTCTCTCTCTTTGTCCCAGGAAAATGATGAAGGTGATGTCGGAGAAATGGAAGAAGATGTTAATGATGATATGGCTGACATTGAAGCACTTAACTATGATGATCTGGATAGTGTATCGAAACTGCAGAAAACACAGCGTTATATTGATATCATGCAGGTAGATGTGGAATATAGATTTGTTTTCTAATTCATCCTTCTGATTAAGTACCGTGCTTTATATATTTCGTTTTTCTCCCCTATTTGAGCATGTCAACAGTATATTATGTGGGGGCATGCTTATTGTGATGTATATTGCCTGTATGGTTTTAATGAAGCTATGTTGTCATTTTTTTACTTCTTTTCCTAGTTTATCTTCCATGGATCACCATTTAGCGTAAACTGAGATTATAGACCATATGGTCCATATCTATCAAGGAGTGCTGCTAAATATTTTAACATGCATTAGGTAAATTAAAATGGAATATTAGCAAGAATTTGAGAGACCTCTATTGGGGGTGTGACTTTATTTGCATAGGTGGGGATGACAATGCAATGCAACCTACCCCAAAGTTGAGACACTTGGATGCACGATGACTTGTTACCTGATCATATCCATTGAATTTGATATTGTTCATGAACTAAGTTTAACATTTTATATCTGAATGTCTATCATGTTGTATTTTCATGAAGTTATGTTTAATTTTAATGCCAGCAGGCAGCATATATGCATGTCCTCTGATTTCTGTTTTGCATATCCTTTCTGCAGAAAGTTGAAGATGCACTTCAGAAGGGATCAGAGATGTCATCTCATGGAATGGTATTAGAGGATGATCCTGAATACCAGCTCATAGTTGATTGTAATGCTTTATCAGTTGACATCGAGAATGAAATTATAATCATCCACAATTTTATCCGTGATAATTATCGTTCGAAATTTCCAGAACTTGAATCTCTTGTACATCATCCAGTCGATTATGCTCGAGTTGTAAAGAAAATTGGCAATGAAATGGACCTGACCCTTGTTGATTTGGAAGGGCTTCTACCCTCAGCTATTATAATGGTTGTTTCTGTCACTGCTTCAACAACAAGTGGTAAGCCACTTTCAGAAGAGAACCTTAAAAAGACTACTGATGCATGTGATCGGGCACTTGCGCTTGATTTATCAAAAAAGATGGTCCTTGACTTTGTTGAGAGCAGAATGGGATACATTGCTCCAAACCTTTCTGCTATCGTTGGAAGTGCAGTTGCAGCGAAATTAATGGGGACTGCTGGTGGACTGTCTGCATTAGCCAAGATGCCAGCTTGTAATGTTCAGCTTCTTGGAGCAAAGAAAAAGAACTTGGCTGGATTTTCTACTGCAACTTCCCAATTTCGTGTGGGGTATCTTGAACAAACAGAGATCTTTCAGAGCACACCACCATCTTTGAGGATGCGTGCATGCCGTTTGTTGGCTGCTAAATCAACTCTTGCTGCAAGAGTTGATTCTACGAGAGGGGACCCAACAGGAAAGACAGGAAGAGATTTGCGGGAAGAAATTCGCAAAAAAATTGAGAAGTGGCAAGAACCACCTCCCGCTAAGCAACCCAAACCTCTTCCAGTTCCCGATTCAGATCCTAAGAAAAAGAGAGGTGGTCGGCGATTGAGAAAGATGAAGGAGAGGTATTTTTTTTCCATTCTTGCAAACCTGTCTGGGAGAGTACAGTATATCTATATCTATATCTAGGCTCCTCTTTGCTTATTTTCTTTTGCACACTTTCTTCAGGTATGGGTTGACTGATATGAGGAAGCTAGCAAACAGAATGCAGTTTGGAGTACCAGAGGAGAGCTCTTTAGGTTAGTTAAAATACCTTTTACTTCACGGAAACTTATTTATTTTATACCCCCGTCTATTTCTTTTGCCTACAGATATTGATTGTTATTTATTTTGTTTTCATATCTCTGGATAAACTCAACTTCTTATGGAACAATTCAGGTTCACTATAAGTTTCTCATATCTCATATACATTCATGAAGTCCTTACTGGATGGTCAGGTTAACGTACACCCAATTATTAGTCAATTAAAATGTTAGCTGAAAACTGATTGCCATCATCCCTATTCCAGTTAAAGTGATTTCTTGAAATCGTGGTATGACAATGTTTTGCTGTATCTATTTTTTTTGGTAATTGTGTTTTGATATTGGTCAATTATGATTAGCATATAACATATATATTTATATTAAAGGCAATTCATTTTAGATCCTGTACTAAATGCTCTTATTGCTCATGCCAACTAAATAATGATTGCATCACAATTCAGATTATTGAAGTATGTTTTGAGTTTTTATAAACCAGTTTGTTTGGGTTATATTTGTTTTAGATTGATGAACAATAGAAAAAATGCGTAGGCTGATATGTATTTTGATGATCATGTATTATTGTGTAGGCGATGGCCTGGGTGAAGGCTATGGAATGCTTGGACAGGCAGGAAGTGGAAAGTTGCGTGTATCAGTGAATCAGAAAAAACTTTCTTCTAAAGTTGCTAAAAGGTTGGTATCTCATGTGTTATCAACATCCTTTTATTTTACCTTGGCAAGTTCATTTCTTTTGCTTTCCTTTTAAAAAAAAGTATCTCAACAACGAAAAAAATGTTTATATCATTTTTATCTGCCCAGATAACATTATGCCATTTTGACCAATGTCCTATTTTTTCAGGTTTAAGGAAAAATCCTATGGAACTGGTGGTACCACTTCTGGACTGACTAGTTTGGCATTTACACCTGTACAGGTGAGAATTGTACATGAGTACATGACATGAGTAATTGCTCTTTGTTTCTTGGATTTGCCATTTTAGTTCAATTCATAAATAAAACATTATCATCAAACTCTATCCGACTCATGAATTTTTATTTAAAAATGTAAATATCTAAAAACAAGTTTGTGTTTAAAAAATGTCATGCACTTATGTTTCAGGGGATTGAGCTCTCCAACCCACAGGCACACGCAAACCAACTCGGCAGCGGGACTCAGAGCACTTACTTCTCTGAAGTGGGGACATTCAAGAAGATTAAGAGGATTTGAGCTCTCACGCTCCCTTCACACCGCGAGTCTGATGTTTCTGCAGCTCTACTCTTCACCTTTTGATATATTTCTAGATTAAGTAAGTGCACTGTGGAAAGTAGATGTGTTATATTGACTACCTGATATGGTTGTTGAGTCTACATTCTGATATTTTCTTTTCCTATGAAACCCAAACCTTGTTCGACAGGGGCTTCATTTGCAGGATTGGCTACACAGTGGTGTGTGAAATTTAAATTGTTCTTTTAACGACATGGTCTAAAGATCAATCGCTTCTGTTATGAGGTATTCATCCTGATACCAATATGATCCTTGTAAAAATCTGGGGCTGTTTGGGACTGCTTGCGTTTGTTTCTCATTCCAAGCTCGGTGGGGGTGAAATCTTTAAGCCCCCGTTTGTTTTGGGTATAAGCCCCTGGATAACCCTGTATAAGAATTTTGGTGTGTTTGTTTGTCCTGTATAACCCCTGATAAAGTATGATAGACTAATTTGATATAAAGTGGTATATGGATTTCAATCAATCCCTTGAATTAAAGTTATCTTAGATTATTCCACACAAAGAATATGTGGACTCACTGTCAAATCAACTATCCTTTTTATAAAATCATCTGTCAAATTAACTATCATTATTTTTTTATTTCTTTAAATCCTTATCTATATTTTATTCACATTTTACTCAAACAACAGAACATTTATTCTTACGTTTATCAATGAGAATAATTCAAAACATAATCAAATATAAAATCATTTTATTTTTATTTATATTCACTTATGTTTAGATAAATGTATACCCAAGAATAAAATCTATCCCTGTTTCAAACGGGAGTTAAAAGTGAGATATTAGGAGTGATTTACATAAGTATTTACATTTTTGGTTATATTAAAAAATAGTCCTCAGCAAATAAGTGTCTTAATTCAAACATTTTCATAGCTGTGTGTATATTCTCATAAAATGCTATTTTTATTTATACTTTCTGTCAAGGTTTTTTTTATCTGGATTAACAATCACAGGTATCCACCGAAAGTAAATATGCTTTTGTGTTTTCTGTGTATGCATAGATGAGCTATTTCATTTAATCTTCCAAGAAATGTTTCAAGGCCACAGACTCCATCTTTGTTAGAAACGTAGGCTGTGAACTGATGTAGGTAACTTGCAGGTTTTGTGGTCTCCTTGTCCACCCCATAATAGCACCCGTTCTGACGTTTCCTGTGACACCATGTAAAACTGACCTGTGTTTTGTTCACAAGTAGCTTATTCAGACATAAATTTTGCATGGGAATGGGTGAGAATTAGATGATTTTTTTATTTGGTCTTTCTTTTCTCTATTTTGATAGTTTTTGTGTTTTGTGTTTGTCATATTAGGATATATAGTTGTATTTATTTTATGGATGAGTAGAAATAAATCATACTTCCTTTCTATCAATGTATATGATTACATCTTATTCATACTAAGTAAATATGTATTTTTTTTTTTATAGAACTAAGAATATTCTTCCCTTATCTATCCAATGTCATCAGGCTGTTCTAATATCTCCACATCACTGTGTGTGGGTGGTGATCCAGAATTAGAAGGAAAATTTCCTATTTAGACCAAAGTTACTAAATTTGCCCAAAGTCTTCTCACATGTATACAGGGGTGGTAAACAAGTCAAATGAGTTGAGTTTTAACCTATTCAGGCTCGGCTTATTTAGTATCAGGCTTGACTCGGTTCGGGATCGAGCTTAAATTCGTGTTTAAGCTCAACTCGTTTGGCTTGTGAAAAATTTTGTTGAAGTTTGGCTCGACTCGTTTGTTAAATGAGTTAAGCCGAAGTTCGAATCAAGACTTGACTTGGTTCGGGCTCGTTTAGCTAAAAAAAAAAAATTGTTTAGCATTTGAAAAGTCTTTCATAAATCACAACACCTTGTACATGTGAAAATGATATAAGCTGGGGCTTGGCACATATTTTTGTGTTTTTTTTTTATGTTAAGTTACGAGCTCGGGTTCGGTTCGTTTACAAATCGAGCTTTAAAAAGTGTTTAAACTTGACTTATTTGTCTAATTGAACGAGTCTGAAAGAGTTTTAATCGAGTCAAGCTTGAGTTGCTCGGCTCGTTTACAATTTTCAGCTTTCTATGAAGATCAAAATCAAAGAAAAATACATTTAAATTTCACATTTTAAAAACATCCAATATTCAGATTATAAAAAGATGATGAAAACTTATCCCCTAATGTTGACATTTGTAGAATTTTCTTCCTTTGTTTTTTTCTTTGGTTGATGTTCACATTCTACAAGGAAACCTAATAACACTGAGAATGTGGGTTTGGAGGATCTTTGACACTGAAACTACTCATTTCCATGGAAGAGGGTGATGGGTGTTCGACTGAAGAAGAAAGAGATAGGGTGATGGGTTTTCAGTTGAAGAAGAAGGGGAGATGAGGGAATTGCGAAGGAGTCAGTGTTTTGAGAGAGGATTTTCAAGAAAGTGAGAGGGTGTTGAGGAAATTCTGTTCGGTTGAAGAAGAAGAAGAAGAAGAGTGAAAGGGGAGAAGAAGAAGTGGGAATGGTGAGAGAGTCGAGTGGTGTTTTTTGGCTATCCGATGGGCGTTTTAGACATTTTACATGGTGCGGATGTCGATTAATGACAGTATTATAATCCAACCTAACGACATTTAACGACAGGGATACGAATGCACTACTTCCAAGTATAAGAGAGGTATTTTTGCAATAAAGGAATTTAAGAGGGGTATATATGTAAAAAACCCAAATAACAACTTGTTTATTTATTAAAAAACACTTAGGGGCCGTTTGGTTAAGAGGAATGCTGATTTTAA
Source organism: Acorus gramineus (assembly GCA_030737835.1). Lineage (NCBI taxonomy): Eukaryota > Viridiplantae > Streptophyta > Magnoliopsida > Acorales > Acoraceae > Acorus > Acorus gramineus. The sequence continues at coordinate 13,038,917 of CM060857.1, forward strand.
GCTCTGATTTATAAGTGCAGATTATATAAGTTTTGATAATTATAATCAGTCCAGAAAAAAAAACTGTTTGGTTCAACAGAAATTATAAACACTTGTGCAGATAAGTGTGTTTGATTCATCACTAATTAGCAGTGCTTATGTAAGGGTATTTTGATCCATTTTATAAGTGTTGGTCTGAAATAATATAATAAAAATCAAATGCTCTGGACAATTGATTTATATCAAATCAAAACCACAATAACAAAACTAAAGCTTCTGTTGCTTCTCTGTTGCTGGGGTTGGCTTCTTCAAATTTCAAGATAATCATGGTTTCCATGTGACAACAAGTATTTCAACAAACCATTTCTTAGCACAAAATTCACAGGCATGCCATTATTCAAAATCAGAGATCCATGTGAGTATTATGATTAGAAACCCCTAAATCATGTCTTTTTTTTTAGCTGCGCTTTTGTTGGATCGGAATCTGCTGCTGTTGGGATGCGAGGGAGAGGAGCACCCAAAGCTTCAAGAGGGTAGCCTTCTTGTTGGGGGGGACAACTTGACAGGGTCAACCTCAGTGATCGGAGGGCAGCGTCTGGCCTCTCAACGGAGGGTCCGACGCAGGCCAACCTGTATGCCTCCTCTGTGAGGCAGACGTCGTGGGTGGTGACGGTGGAGGAGGTGGAGGTGGAGGGTGGTGGGGCGGGAGTATTCGAGGGCGGATGTTGCAGCATCAATGTCCTCCATGAGTTCTTCCACCGTCGGAGGGAAGGATTTCACGGCATCGAAGGGGGTCCAAGCGCCGCCACTAGTGGAGGGGGGAGAGCAAGCTAGGTTGCACTGATTTTGGGAAAAGTCAGAATGGAGAGATAAAGCTTGAAAAGTTAGGTTATACACCCTATGTAATTATGGGTTTTAGGCAGGGGCTGAGTGGTCATTTCACACGGGGTTGAAAGAGACGAAAGGCGTTCGACTTAAAATAAGCGTAGTTTTCTCGTTGAATTTTTTGTGGGATAAAGTTTTGAAAATGGAAGCAATAAGTTCTTATTCTGAGTTCCAACCAAACAAGTTTGTACACCGATAAGTGTTGAAAATCAGGTTTCAGTTAAATAAGTTCTTAAAATGGGTTCAACCAAACACCACCTTAGCTTTATTAAACATTAATTAAGCTTCTGAATGAGATAATATGAGAGGAATAGAGGAGAATAAGACTAAAAAATTGCTTGTTTGCAAAGAATAAATGGGTACATCTATACCAAAATATGTGAGAATAAGATGTATTGGTATTCCAAGTTCTTTGGAATTTTGTTATTCCACACAATTTATTCCAATAGCATAAAAAAGACCTATATGTTATATGATCTCACCTCTATTATATCATGACCTACACATCAAATCATTTTTTACTTTTTATAAATCTTTATTAATTTTTTATTCACAACTTATTCATTATTAATCAAACAACAAAAAGTTTAACATTACATTTCTTAATGGGGGTTACTAAAAACATAACGGAACAACAAATGACTTATTCTTTACTTACATTGGTACAATTATCTATTTTAAAATATCTTATGTCATTATTTAAACGAGTGCTAAAATTACCTAAATCAGTTACCTTGAAACGTTGCGTCGTTTGATTAACCATTTAGAAAATTTTCATAGCAGTGCGTACTGATGGAATTTCCATCTGTATGTGTCTAGATAGACAACACGTGTTCGTCAAAATACATTAATAGGATTTCTATCAATGAATTTTTTTTAAATTAATGAAAATTTTTGTTATTGGAGGGCGGTGATACCTACGTTCTCTTATTGTTTTGACTTTTTTTTATGTTATATTTCCTTCTTTTATTTCTATTTCACTTTCTGTCTTGCATGTTCAAACATTGTCCGTTTTGAAAGTTATTTTAAAATAGGATTACCCAAAATTTACTAAAAAAAATTAAAAATGTTTTTTTTCTCTTTGATGGATACATATTGTTCATCTAGACATGTAATGATGGGAAGGGAATGTCCATCAATACATTAATAAGATTTGGGTTTTTTTGCATGTATATTATTTAAAAATATGTTATTTAATTTTATACCACTCAAAATAACATATATATTTTTATACCATTGAAATATATAGAACTTATGCATATTTACCATCCTAGTTAACTTCTATCCAAATTTTCATTAAAACTGTTAAAGTCTTAGAGAAAAAAACCAAATCACCCTTATTATTATTTTTTGGCATATTTTACCTTACTAAATACAATATTAATAAAAATAAAAAAATATAAATCTGAATGAAAATGATAAATTTCATCAAAATTCAAAAACATAAAAATTAATCATACAAACTATTTATTAGCAAAGTCATAACAATTATTAATACCTACATTAGTAAAAATAAAGTAAAAATTATTTTGAGAACAATTAATCATATATATTACAAAATGAATTTTTTTTAAAAAAAAATAGATCTTCATTGGAACAAAAAAAAAAGAAGAGCTGAGGTTGAATGACTTACGATTGATTATGAAATTAATTAGGTTATTATGTTTAATTATTTAAATTATGAAAAATATTTTATGTTAAAGTTATTTTTATAATTTTTATTTTTTGGTTAAAGAATTAAGTATAGTTAAGGTTCATTTTTGTTAAAAATGATAGAAGAGGGGAATGTTTTTACATTAAGAAAAATTCTAATGGTTTAAAAATAAATACGTCATTTGTGATGGTATAAAAATAAGGGAAAATAACAAAAAAAAAATCTCCTAAAAGTTAGAAACAACCATTTTTAAAAATTATACCTAAAAAAGTCTCATTTCACCATTTTAGAAACATAAATGACAAATTTACCCATATGTAATTAAATCCTTAATATTTCTCTAACCCTTCTTAGATTCCACATCAAAAACTTTTTTTTCCTACAAAACAACAATCTCTCTCTATATGACCCAGATCAATCCTCTTAGATGCTTTGTTATTATATATCATATTATGTGTTTCTTATATATATATTATATGATGTTGTTTATTATTTTTAATTGTGTATAATCATAATATGTAATTTAAATTTGTGTTGATATTTTAGTATATTAAATCCTTATTCATATTCTTTTTAATTTAGCTATTCACATATTTTTATAGCGTCATTAATACATATCTATTTTTTTTAATAACACAACATTGAATGGAGGATGTGTGATATTTATATGATATATCTCACATTAATATGATGTGTCTCACAACATTGTGATAAACACAACATTGAGTGAAGTTCATCATCAAAAACTCAAATTACAGTGATATTTATCTCACAAAATCCACCTCATAACAAAAAATTCAGAATAAAAATAGGTTCTAAATAAGAATGTGTAAAATACATTTATAAAATTAAGATGATGAAATATTTTAACAAAGTTAAGAGGTATGAAATATATGTTGAGGATCTAATTACATAAAGATAGATTAGTCCTTTGTGTTTCTAAAATTATGAAATAAAACTTTTTTTGTATAATTTTAAAAAGTGATTGATTTTTGAATTTTTAATTTTTATGTAATTTTTTAAATCATTTTTTCTAAAAATAAATATCATATTTTTTTAATTAATTTTTTTTTTTAATTCTTTGATAAAACATGTCCAAACACACGTATCGATAGAAATCCTGAGTAAGTCGGTACTCTACACGCTACCGCGTCGGGCCCGGTAACTCTCTCTAAGTCGCACGTGCATTTACCCCAGCAGTGCCTATATAAATCCAAGTTCGCTTCGTACCTCTCTCGCTCTTGATTTCGCGCGCGCGCTCTCTCTCTCTTTCTCTTCCGATTCTCTCCTTGACGACGTTCGGTCAAGTCGATCACCGATCGCCGCTGTTGATCTCTGCTTCTTCAGGTATGACTCTATCATTTTGGTTCCTCTTACGGGGCGTCATCTGTTCTCGTCGAACCTCTACGAACTAGGGTTTGGTCTGCCTTATCTGGGATTTTAGAAGGGGTTTTGAATGTGCTAGTCATCTCTTGAAATGGAACGGGACTGGAATCTTTTAGGTTTGATTACGATCGTATGTGGATTTAGGGTTTTTTTATTTATGGAATTAGGGTTTCATCTTTAAAAAAAAGAGGTTTGAAAAAATTGAATGAAGTGAATATTTATCGGAAAGATTGGAACAAACGATCTTCTTGAATGTTCATATCTACTATCTTGGAGAATAATTTCGTATTGTTTGTTTGATTGATTTCACTTTTTTGGCACTGGAATTTGATCTTTCATGATATATCATTATATCATTGTTGAGTTCTTGTATTTTTATGTTGTCCTCTTTTTTTCTTCTGACAAGTCTCCTGTAATGAATTTGTCTCAATATTGTGAAAGTTCCTATTTAGGATTTTTGAATGATTGCACAGTGAATTCTTTTTTAAAAAAACTTAAAAGAGTTGATTATTGACCACAAGTTCGGTTTCGATTTACAAGTTTCTGGTTGTACAGTGTTCTTTCTTTTTAATGTAAACAAGGTAGTACCACATATTTTTTCTGTTTTGTATTGACCTATATTTTAATGCCAGGCAACCCTTGCGGATTCTTTCTTGGCAGATCTAGATGAACTTTCTGACAATGAAGCCCCACTTGTAAGTTCTACTAGTTGTTTTTTATTTTTGTTTTCTTGCTTTAGAATAGGATAATTAATGGTAACTAATAATAATATACGGTAATCAGTTCTCACCTTAAGAATATGATATCCAACACAAGCAGATGTGCCAAGTCGTATATAAGATTTTTTTTTCTCTCTTCACCAATTATGCTTTAAGCAACAGAAATGGATTGTTTAGCTTAAAACTCTCATATCAAGTACATTGTTTAACATGCATACTTATTTTTGTGGCCAATGGACATGCATGTCATCCATTAAAAAAAAAGGACATCCATGTCCACTGAGGTGAATTCAGACAAGGTACTTTATCTGGTTGCAGTTATCAGTTTTTTCTTCTTTCTTTCTGAATTAATGATGGGATTACACCACCCGAAATTAAATTAAAATACTAGCTGATAAGCAGGAGAATTGATTATGCAATGGTAAAAAAGCCATCTTGGTTGAGGGTGAAGGAAGAAATTTCAGTGACATTTTTCAAAAAAGAAAATTGATATGTATCACTACATTTCAAGTGGTTCTAGAAGTGTGGATTCTTCTTCTGGGGTAAATTTTTAGGGCAGAGGTGGTGGTTGTGTTTGGTGAATGTCATTTGCTCGCAGGTTGCAACAAAATATTAATGGCATTCCATTCCTTATGGTATTGTTCAAAGAAATAGTTTCTTTGCTCATGTTATTGTATGTCGGTTTATTCCATGCACTTATGGTATTCTTTCAGTCATTCTTGATTGTCTTACCTTCTCCCTCTCTTTGTTCCAGGGTGATGATGAAGGCGCTGTTGGAGAAATGGAAGAAGATGCTAATGATGATATGGCTGACATTGAAGAGCTTAAATATGATGATCTGGATAGTGTATCAAAACTGCAAAAAACACAGCGTTATATTGATATCATGCAGGTAGATGTTGAATATATATCTGTTGTCTAATTCATCCTTCTGATTAGTTACCTGTCTTTATGTATTCCTCCTTTTTTCCCCTATTTCATCATGTCAGCAGTATGTCATATGGGGGCACTGGGCATGCTTATTGTGATGTAATTGCCTGCATTGTTCATGAAGCTATGTTGTCATTTTTTTTTTACTTCTTTTCATAGTGTATCTTTCATGGATCATCATTTAGCATAAATTGTGATTATTGATTATATGGTCCATATCTATCAAGGAACGTTTCTTAATATTATAACATGCATTGGGTAAATTAAAATGAAATATTAGTGAGAATTAGAGAGACCTCCATTGGGGGTGTGACCTTATTTGCATAGGTGGGGAATCTACTCCAAAGTTGTGACCCTTTGATGCAAGATGATTTGCTGCCTGATTGCATCCATTAAATATGTGATATTGTTCATGAAATAAGTTTAACCATTTTATATCTGAAGTGTTTTTTCTCCATGATGTATTTTGGTTAAGCTATGTTCAATTTTTATGCCAGCAGGCAGCATTTATGCATGTTTCTAACTTCTGTTTTGCATATCCTTTCTGCAGAAAGTTGAAGATGCACTTCAGAAGGTATCAGATATGTCATCTCATGGAATAGTATTGGAGGATGATCCTGAATACCAGCTAATAGTTGATTGTAATGCTTTATCAGTTGACATTGAGAATGAAATCATAATCATCCACAATTTTATCCGTGATAGTTATCATTCAAAATTTCCAGAACTTGGAACTATTATACATCATCCAGTCGATTATGTTCCTGTTGTAAAGAAAATTGGCAATGAAATGGACCTGACCCTTGTTGATTTGGTAGGGCTTCTACCCTCAGATACAATAATGGTTGTTTCTGTCACTGCTTCAACAACAAGTGGTAAGCCACTTTCAGAAGAGAACCTTAAAAAGACAACTGATGCATGTGATCGGGCACTTGCGCTTGATTTATCGAAAAAGAAGGTCCTTGACTTTGTTGAGAGCAGAATGGGATACATTGCACCAAACCTTTCTGCTATTGTTGGAAGTGCAGTTGCAGCAAAACTAATGGGGACTGCTGGTGGACTGTCGGTGTTAGCCAAGATGCCAGCTTGTACTGTTCAGCTTCTTGGAGCAAAGAAAAAGAACTTGGCTGGATTTTCCACTGCAACTTCCCAGTTTCGTGTGGGGTATCTTGAACAAACAGAGATCTTTCAGAACACGCCACCATCTTTGAGGATGCGTGCATGCCGTTTGTTGATTGCTAAATCAACTCTTGCTGCAAGAGTTGATTCTACAAGCAGGGATCCAATAGGAAAGACAGGAAGATATTTGCGAGAAGAAATTTGCAAAAAAATCGAGAAGTCGCAAGAACCACCTCCCGCAAAGCAACCAAAACCTCTTCCAGTTCCGGATTCAGATCCTAAGAAAAAGAGAGGTGGTCGCCGATCGAGAAAGATGAAGGAGAGGTATTTTTTCCATTCATGAAATTCTTTCTGGAAGAAGAGCACAGTATGTGTATATGTAGATGCCTCTTCGCCTATTTTCTTATTGCACACTTTTTTCAGGTATGGGTGTACTGATATGAGGAAGCTAGCAAACAGAATGCAATTTGGAGTAGCAGAAGAGAGCTCTTTAGGTTTTAGTTAAAATAACTATTACTTCAAAGAAACTTCCCCCGTCTACTCTTTTGCCTACAAATATTGATTCTTATTTATTTTGTTCTCATGTATCTGCATCTGCATCTGCATCTGCATAAACTCAACTTCTTACGGAACATTTCAGGTTCATGATGATCTTATTAGTGATCAATGCTCTTTTTTTTTCCAGTTTATCTGATGTAGTTGCATACATGCAGTCCTTACTGGATGGTCAGGTCAATTAACCACACCAGTTTTTCTTTCTCTATTTCTCTTGTTAGTAGTATTTTTAAAAGCTTAGTTAGCACCAGTCTTGAACAAACCAAGAAATGTGTGCACCAAAATATTAGTCATATAAAATGATAGCTGAAAATTCTCTATCATTCCTGTTCCTTTTAAAGTGATCACATGATGCCATGATTTTCCAAAATGTTTTGCTGTATTTTTTTTTGTTAGGTTTGTTTTGATGTATCCCGGTCAATAATGATTAGCATATAAGATATATTTATATGAAAGTTGATATCTTCAAGGCAATTCATTTTAGACCCTGTACTACTCATGCCAACTAAATAATAATTGCATCACAATTCAGATTGCCGAAGTATGTTTTGACTTTTTATAAAACCAGTTTGTTTAGGTTATATTTGTTTTAGATTGATGAACAATAGCCAAAATGCATAGGTTGTATCTATTATGTATCTTGATGATTGTGTAGTATTGTGTAGGTGATGGCCTGGGTGAAGGCTATGGAATGCTTGGACAGGCAGGAAGTGGAAAGTTGCGCGTATCAGCGAATCAGAAAAAACTTTCTAAAGTTGCTAAAAGGTTGATTTTCCATGTGTTATCAACATCCTTTTATCCTTCTTCACCAAGTTGCCTTCTTTGGCATTCTTTCAAAACAAAAAATGTAGCTCTACAACAAAAAAAGAAAATTTGCCATTATTTTTATCTGCTCAGATAACGGCCATTTTTTACCAACTTCTTATTTTTCAGGTTCAAGGAAAAATTCTATGGAACTGGTGGTGCTACATCAGGACTGATTAGTTTGGCATTTACATCTGTACAGGTGAGAATTGTACTTGACATGATTAGTTGCGTTTTGTTTCTTGGATTGCCATTTTTTCATGAATGAAACATTGTCATCAAACTCTATCTAACCCCTGAATATCTATTTCTTCCCAAAAAAATATGATTATCTAAAAAAGCAAGTTCGTGTGAAATATGCTATGCACTTGTGTTTCACGGGATCGAGCTCTCCAACCCACAGGCACATGCAAACCAACTCGGCAGCGGGACTCAGAGCACTTACTTCTCTGAAGTGGGTACGTTCAAGAAGATCAAGAGGATTTGAACTCACACCCACCCCACACCGCTTCCTGACTGAGTCAATGTTTCTGCTGTTCACCTTTTGATATATATTTCTTGATTAAGTAAGTGTACTGTGGAATCAGATGTGTTATATTCACACTATCTGATATGGCTGTTGAGTCTACATTCTGATATTTTCTTTTCCTATGAAACCCAAAACTTGTTCGACAGGAGCTTCATTTGCAGGATTGGCTACACAGTGGTGTGTGGAATTTATTTGTTCTTTCAACAAGATGGTCTAAGATCAACCTCTTCTGTTATGAGGTATTCATACTGATATTAACATGATCCTTGCATTTGTCATGAGCCTGTTTGGACTGCTTCCATTTGTTTCTCATTCCAAGCTGGGTGGGCGTGAAATCTTAGTTCCTTCACTAAATATCAGGAGCGATTTACAGCTGTATTGACATTTTTGTTTATATTTAAAAAGTCTTCACTAAAGTAAGCATCTTCTTTCAAAATTTTTCATATCTGTGCGTTTATTCTCATAAAATGCCTATTTTTATTTATACATTCTGTCAAGGTTTTTTTCATCTGGATTATTATTCACAGGTATCCACTGAAAGAAATATGCTTGTGTGTTTTCTGTATAGGTTTGAATTAAGTTATTTCATTTTACCTTCCAAGAAATGTAGGCTTGAAGGCTGACTTCCATCTTTTTTAGAAACATAAACTTGCTGGTTTTTTGGTCTCCTTGTCCACCCCATGATAGCGCTCGTTCCAACACTTCCAGTGACACCATGTAAGAGTCAATTTGGCATTCATTTTCATTTTCGTTCAGCTAGAATACTCAAAATCTTTCATTCCTCGATATTTCAGGTCATATTCTTTTAAGGCTACTGTCATGTCATAAAAAAAGTCAAGGTGATGGATCAATATGTAACGACCCCTGGGGAAGAGTGTTGATGAATTTGTGTGATATTGTTTTGGATGTAATTTTTTTATAATGAAATACATGTTCTCATTAAAAATAAATTATATAATCAAATGAATTTAATGTATATCGTCTCATATTTTCGAATATATACTTACTAATTTATTAGTGATGAGAGAAATCATATACTTAGATTAGGATTGCAGGAATGTCCGTTAATAAATTAGATATGCGTCTCATAAGGCCTTGTTTACAATTGATTTTCAAAATCAGTTTGTGCACTGTAGTGTTTAAAATAATTGATTCTAAAAAAATTATTATCAACCATCAGATTCTTAAAAAAAGTCAATTTAAAACATAAAAAAAAACAAAATATGAAAAAACTGGAGTTTGAAACTGTTGAATAATTGATTCCAAATATAGCTTGATTCATCTCCGTTTGGATATGAAATAGCGAATAAGTGAGAATAAAATAGAATATATACTGTTGTCTGGATGCATGGAATACCCTGGTATAATCTATGACAAAATAAATTAATATAAAGTGATATATGGATTTCATTTAATCATTAAAATTAAAGATATTTCAGGTTATTCCATTCAAAGAGTACGTGAGTTCCCTGTCAAATCAATTGTTATTATATCTTATAAATCATATGTTAAATCAACTATCATTATTTTTTTATTTTTTATAAATCCTTATCTACACTATATTCACATTTTACTCAAACAATAAAAAAAATTATTATTACTTTCTCAACAAAAATAATTTAAAACTTATCTAAACACAAAATCACTTTATCCTTATTTATACTCATTTACGCCGGAATAACTGTATACCAAAAAATTTCTCTGTCTAAGTTCTCTCACAGATCTCCTGTTCAAAGGCTACATGTATGCATCCCACACAAAACTACATGTACCACCTAAAAACTGATACTTTAGACAAGATAGATTCACAGAAAAGGAAACAAGTGTGTTCAATATTTAGGTGGTCCATCTTCAGAACCTGGGTTGGGATGAGCAACAACCTCACCAGGTATGCTTTGACAGGATAGAAACCATGCAAATGACAGATGTAGGGGCACAGGAGGACCTGAAACTGAAGGTTAGAACAATCAAGGTTTGCACTTGCATCCTCCAAGAAGAAATAAATGAGGCTTGCATAAAAACTCACACATGCTTGACATTTATGTGTACCCAAGCATCCCCTGGACATAAAGGAAGCTCTGTAACGCAAATAAGATATTCAGATGTTTCTGAGAAATACTCAATTCTCATGCTGATACTGGGAGTCTGGGAGTGAAAGAGATACAACCACGAGTGCACGACATGGAAAATGTAACTCGTGCTTACAACATGAACAACAAGGTTTTATCTCATCAAACTAGGTGCCAAATTTGGAAAGTGAAAAACAACTAAATACAATATTGCAACAGTTTGCAAATGCTTCAGGTAAGTTCTATGATCACCAAAAGGTTGTTGAGAGAGGAGAGGGAGTCCTTGGCCAAGTCTAATCAGCAGCCAGAAAAGATTATATTGTTGTGTATATAATTTAAGCAATTCTCATTCCCCAAGATGCAAAACTAAGAAAGAAAAAACATTCAGAGTAAGGTTGCAAGCTCATTGATGAAAGGATAAACCAAAATATTCACTACCATACAACCATCATCAATCTTTATTCTAAAGCATAATCTCCATCTCTTTCAAATTTATGAACATTATTGATTTTCTTAAATCTGGATATTAATGTTAAATAATGGAAAACCAACAAATTTAAGATGGATTTCATTATCGCTTTCTGAAATATTGCAGTTGTCAATGTTAATATAAGTAGAAAACCGTGTCCAAGTTAATTGTGTTGTCCAGAAAACAAGACAGGTCCATTGGAGGCATTGCATTGAATAAAGCCTTGGATGATGTATTACTTTTCGATTCTATGTTAAAATGAAATTGGGAGTTTTTAAACTGGGTTGAGCTTAAGTGGGGTTTGAAAACCTATCCTCACTTTCAGTAGAACTGCAATTTTAGCATTGGATAAAAATTGTTGCTCTTTTCCCCCTCAAGGAACATGTAGAGAAAAGGATGTTAAATTTCAACCCGACCTCTATATATATGACAACTAGAACTATATACTAACAGACAATTCTAATGAGAAATTAGTTCCCTTTATATGTTAGTTTGATTTAACTCAAAAGTCAAAATGTTTTTCCCTTCTATTTTGAGAAAGTAAAAAGTCAACTACTCATAGCTCCACCCAAACCAATCACTACATCAACAGGTATTCAACCCACTAATATATTCTTCACGAGATCGACAAAAGCAACTGAGTTTTACTTCTTAAGATCTATATATCTATTGTGGTCTGCTATGCAAGTTCTAGATGGTATGGTAAGATATTGTTTAATAAAAAATTACTCTGAAGAGACAACAACTTTTAATTTAGCATCAATAGGTTTTCCATAGAAGGTGCCCATCCAAGGTTCCCTTGTAACTTTATATGGTCAATTTTTCTTACATCATCATAATTATAACATTGAAGTATTGTACTGATATGGAAAAAAATTCATTCAATGAGATTTGTTAGCCAATGGAGAGATACAGCATGTCAACATATCATAGGCCATGACCAAGTCAAAGAAGATTGACAGACAGGACACAGACTCTATACAGATGAGGTATTCCTGAAACGGTATCAATTTGATAACCACAGTGAAGTGGTTTATAACCCAACTGTGTTAACCTACCAACATATTTATCTCTCAAGAAAACAGAGTACATTTTTTTTTTTTGTAACGGGAAATGAAATTCAATATTGAGAAAGGCAAAAAGAAAAGCAACCAAGTAATGCTGTGTACATGGTTATTTAAGGTTAGTGTTGGGAATGATAACAGATAGTACATGACCAAGTACTCAAATTCATATAAATAATATGTTATTTATCATCTGAACACAGGAAACTTTCATATCAGGAGTAGCTCAACAAATAAAACTTTTTATTTTTATTTTTGGAATAATTCCATAAAACACATCAACAGATCAATGCCATTCTAAAATGGTATGAGGACTAACAGTATAATTTTTTCCTATGCGTATTCAGCAATCATACAAATCTGCAAATCATACCTTAGCAGTAGAAAAAGGTCGTGTCTATCAGTAAAATATCTCAATCAAGCTTTACAACGTGTGTTCTCCAGGAACCCTGAACTCTGTAAATAGCATACATGTGTTCTTCGGGAACCCTGAACTCCATAAATAGCATACACTTTGTTTGTGGACGACAGAAAAGCAGCAACAGCAGCATGGGCATGCTCGGAATGTGTCTTGTTCCATCTTCAGAATTTCAGACAGCAAGCAGAGCACAAACATGCATATGATTTCCAAATCTGACTCCACGACATCACAAAGTCCGGTCTTATGTAAGACCAAGTAATCCTCTAGTGAAAGACCTTGAATTCCTCACCCTACCTTTGCTTGCACCTCTCCTGCTGGTTCTCAGTGGAGTCAAATAAAATCTTAAAAGCCCATTGTCCAGGTTGCCAGGGGAGGAATAGTGAACACTACGGCTCCGACCAAACCTGAAGTCCCTCTTTCGTGATTCATGTTGAAAGCTTTGGGAATTGACACCACCCACACGATTTCCTCCATTCACCATCTGAATTTTCCTATGAGTCCCATTACAACGAGGATGCACCCTGCAATCTGATTCAACAGCCTCCCCGACATTTTCTCCAGAGAACTCTCGCCAAGTCTCGGACTGAGAGCGCTCCAACATGCGCTCACGCTTCTGGATGAAGTCCCTAAACGGGCTGGTGAGACTGCGATGCCAAACCCTACCACACCCGCACAACCTCTCTCTCCCATCATCCGAAACCGCATTATCACGTTGAGATTCTTCAAGACAAGCATCCGCAAGAGACCTCGCGCAATTCCCACTCACAAACGCAGGACTCTCTTCAACCAAACCAGTGTTCGCAATCCCACCATTCAACGTAACCTCGGAAAGACTCGTCTTTCTCAAGTGAAGATTCAACAAGTTCCCGTTTTCGATCTCGGAATTGCTTGTACTGGCCATGGAACAACCGTCCGAAGAAGAACGCTTATTGACGTGATCAAACCGCGATTCCCAATCGCCAGACTTCCCCAAATCACGCATCCCCACGACCTTCTCCTCCTTCTCAACAGACACACTTCTTGACCTCCACTTCAAAATCTTCCCCACGAAAACCGATCCCAACCACACCGAAACCCCTTTCGCCTTCAAATCCCCATCTTGAGCTACCTCAGAAACCCTATTCACTTCAGACCCATTTAGGGTTCCACAAACCCCTCTCTCTTTCGCTAAATCTCCATCATTTCCTTCACAAGCACTCCTATTGTCATCCAATTGAAACAGAGACAAAAGCGTTCTTCTTACCCTAACCTCGCCATGGTCGGAGCTCTCCACCAGTTCATGTTGATCACCACCGTTCGTTCGTTTGCGGTCCACGGGATCAACGGCCGAGGAGAGCCTCTCCACCAAGCAAGCGGAGCAGAATCCAGTGATCGGCTGAGACGGGTGTCTAAGGCATCTCGTGAGGCCCGGGTCCATGTCGATGAAAAACGACAAACTCGGATTTCAAGTCATGGCTTCTGTGGATGAACAAGAAATCCTAAATCACGAAACCCTAACGGGGTTTATGAAATCGAAGAAGAACAACAACGACAAAAAAAAAAAAAAATCAAATCAAATCAATCACGGAATCTGAAATAATAAAAGAAAAAAAGTGTGAGCGGTTGAAAAGGAAGGCTTGATTTTCAATGCGAGTGATTACTTATCAGTACCGATTTTCGAGGTGGAGGAGAGATTTTATGAGCTCGGAAAGAAATCGGCGAGTTTTGAACTCCCTCCGTGCGTCGCCGCTGTTTTGATGGGTGAAATTACGGTTTTGCCCTTGAAGGGGACGCTGGACCCCGGCGTTTTGGGTTGTGATTTGTGAGGGGTTGGGTGGGAAGTCAAAGTCTCCAACGGTAATTTTGACTTTGATTCACGTGCTTTGTTCGTTCACAACGACGGACTGCTTTTCTGGTCGGCCGCGGTTCTGGTGTACGTTGAAATAAAGTTTTGTTTGTTTGTTTTTTTAATTAAAGTCTCATGTGGATCTAAAAGTTTTGGGTAATTCTGTTTTTTTTAATTACCCAGAAAACTTAAACGCTTTTCAAAATAAATTAAAAAACATTTATAGTTTACAGTGTAAAAATATTTTAAAAAAAAAAACACATAAAATATGTTTTTTAATAATTAAAATATGTTTAAGTCACTTTATTTAAAATTTTATTTTTCAAATGTGTCTTTAAATTATTTTATATTTGAAAAGTTAAAAATTCAATTCAAACACATTTTCATCGTTTAATTTTTTAAATCATCATCTTTTTTTTTTAAATAAAATATTTTTAGAATTAAAAAACTAATAAAACAACAGTTTTTAAATGCTGAGTTTAAAACGCATTTTAACCTCGCATTTAAATGCAACCTAAATATATATTATGTGATTGCATTGATAAATACACACAAAAAAGCTTCCATTTAGTCCTTTTTCATAATTTTATACAATTGTTTTTAATTGATATGACACATAAAATGATTTAGCTACATTTTTTTTAATCTATTTCTTATTGTTAACATACTTCATACATTACGAATTGAAATATACCTATGACAATTATACTTCAAAAAAAAATTTCTATTATCTATTATTTTTTAGGGTTATTTAGTTTTCACCCCTTTTAAAACAGTCAAATTATATAAAAAAAAAAACTCTTCTAAAACACAATATTATTATAAATCCCCTTTAAATGTTAACTGAATTTGTAAAAAATCCAAATGAGTTATTTTTTAACGGAATAGGTTATTAAATGATGGATTGACAATAATACCCTTACTAAAAAGTCCTAACTTGATAGAAAAAAATGTTATTTAGTTTCTACTCCTCCTAAAACAGAAAAATTATTAAAAATAAAATTATAAAACACAATATCATTATAAACCCTCTTTAAATGTTAACTGGATTTGTAAAACCTAACAGTTAATAGAACAAAAAGAAATTAGTAGTCCCAAAAAATTTTTGACGGAAAGGGGTTTATGTTAATGAAAGGGTTTTTTTTCTATCAAGTTAGGATATTTTTTAGTAAGGGTATTATTATATTATCAATCCATCATTTAATAACCCATTCCGTCAAAAAATACCTTATTTGGGTTTTTTACAAATCTAGTTAGCATTTAAAGGGGGTTTATAATAATATTGTGTTTTGGAGGGTTTTTTTAATAATTGACTTGTTTGAGGAGGGGTAGAAACTAAATAACCCTATTTTTTAAATATAATTATTATATTTTAAGAGATTTTAGATAATTGATGGCCGAAGACAGAGAGTGAATTGTTAAAAAATTGTTAAAAAATAAAGCATGTAAAAATTATTATCATTATTTATTTATTATTGTGCAATATATAATAATTTTTTTAAGGTGTTAGATTAATTATAAAAACTACATATCTTTATTTATTTCATTAAGCATTCTTAAATGAATCAATAGAGATAATAATTAAATAAGATAAGACAATTAGATCATTTTAGTGATAAAAATGAAATGAGATTTTTTATAACAATTTCAAATGACTTATTTGGATATTATATATCTTAAATTTTTTTTTCACTAATTTCCTTTTTTTCTTATTTTAAAAAAATGTTACGCTACTGGTGTGAAGCCACGTAAGCAGTGAATATGGTCATGAAATAAGTTTCCTGGTCCTGAAATAAAAGTGTTTTGGGTTGTTGGAGTTTGGTTGGACTTTTGATTAATGATGATGATTTATGTGGACATTTTATGGTGCCATGTTGCTGGACTCCGCACTAATTTATATTTGACTACACATTAACATTTAACATCATCTGTACATTTAATATCTCATGAAATATTTAGATTTGCTAACAATTAAGGTGCTATGATTAAACATGATGAAAACAATAACTAATATCATAATCGGGGATGATTTGGGTATCCGATTTACTGCGATCCTTCCTTTTAGCTATTGTTTAGCCTAAATGACTTTCCAAAGCTAATATCTTTTTTTTATTAGGGTCTGTTTGGATATGAGTTTAGGTAAATTCTACGTTTAAAAAATTAAAAATTTTGAAACTCATATCCAAACACATTTTCAGCGTTTAGCTTTTCAAATCACAATATTTCTTTTTAGGTTAAAAAATTTTGCGGTTGAAAATCTAATAAAACATAACTTTTCAAAAGCTGAGTTTGAAACATAAGATTTTAAGAATCTTAGAGTTTCAATCTCACATTCAAACGCACTCTTAGTGCGAGAAACGAGATATAGTTCTGATAGAGAAGTGTTGACTTATATACTCTCTTCGTCTCTTTATCTCTCTCTTCGGTTGGTTGATACGATGTTGTCCAATTGTACTCCTAGATCCTCTATCCTTGGCACGATCCAAATGGATTCAGTGATATCTGATGGAATATGGTTCCACCTTGGTGGTGTGTTTGATGGAATGTGATCTTGTTCGGCTGGCTTGACCATGATGTAGGATTTAATGAGGTTCAGGTTATCTCAGATGACCGTTCTCCTCGTTTGGACGGGGGAGGGAACCGGTGAAGATGCATACCAGATTACAGTGAGGATGCGTGGCATGATGTAATTGAGCCTATGGGAACACGTGACAGATCATGGTTGAGCCACAGATATAGAGCGTACGTCATGATTAAATATGAATATTATGTGAGCTCCCTGTTGTAGCATCATTTCAAATTTTTTTTTTCTTGTTCATATAAATGAAATTTGTATCCTTATAATAAGAAAAATACATTATCAAATAAATTAAATATACTTTGTTCTCCAAATAAAATTACTTGAGTACTGTGATTTGTGCTATGAAATTTATTCAAAATACACTAAAGATGAAAGAGGAAGTTATTGAAAGTGATATGAAACTTTTGTAATGCATTTTTATAAATAATAAATAAATATTGTTTTAATAAATCATATGTATTTTACATAAAAAAAATCATAAAATTTGTTTAAGTGATGAGTATATAACTTTTGGAAAGTTTTCTTTCCATTCATCCTGTTCCCATTCCAAAAAAAAAAAAAAAAAAAGGGGTGGGATGGAGAACCAAGTAGAGAGAGAGAGAGAAAAAAAGAAGAAAAGAAGGTAGCCACTCGCGGTGAGCAGAGAGGGGCGGCAATAAGCGATGGGTGTAGAAGGAGGTGACACAGGGAAGGAGGATGGGAGGCAGAGAAACATTCACACACACACATAAATAGATAGCCCTCCTCATCCCTTGGACCGGCCTCCCCTAGGAGATAGCCCTCCCCATACCTCTCCTAGCGCGTCCTTTCATTTTTTTTTTACTATTACATATAACACATTATCAAAAATTTATTTTATAATTCTATTTATCACTCAATTTATTAAAATTTTAAAATATTGTATTTAAAACATATTGTAGGGAATTTGAACTATTATTTATGTTATGTTAATTTTCTTTTAAGTATATATGAAACTGAATTTATATGTAAAAGTTAACTTATTTTATCATACATAAATCCCTTTTCACTTTAAAGTTTGAAGCGGTATTTTTGATAATTGCACAGTAAAAAACTGTTTTATAATTTATTTTAACAAACATCAATTACTGTTTATTCTTGCTTTTAAAAAGTTCCAACAAACATGCCTATCATTTATCAAAAAAATTAAAATCTATAATCCATATCATCTATAATCCAAAAATTTTCTCTCTTCTCCCATTATTTTTCATCCCACTTTCAAAATTTTTTTTTAAAAAAAATTGGTGGGACGGAGAATTGAAGAAGTGAAAAAAGAAGCTTTGCATCAACTTCTTAGGGCATGTTTGTTGCTTTTGGGGCCACATCAATTCAGATACATCACTATTTAAAAGCTAAAAGTTATTACTGAACAGGTCAACTTAAATACATCATTACTAGATTTTATCTCTAAACTGTACTTTAAAATCTGTGTTTTATAAAGCAGCCATTATCATTACACCTTCAAATCACCATCATTACATTACACCATCAAAAAGGTGTGCATAAAATTAAAAAAACTAAAAATTATTTTTTAAACTATGTTTTCAAATGCTAACTCAACCCACACTCAACACACACGAGGGGGTCTACCTCGTGACTATGTTTTTGTTGCTCCCAAAACCTGAAAAAGAGTCCACGTCCAAAGAAGGTTGGGTAGGGTGAAGCAAACCGAACCGATGAAGGAGACATAAAAACTGTTGTAAAATCAAATGGTCGTCCTCGTCATTGCGTTCACAAAACATTTGTGCCTGCACGTGAGCATCGCTGTTTTGTCATTTCCGATAGTGGGGGGAGGAGGCCCCGTGAAAAGTTCCCGCCACCAAATCAACAACGCAACCAAAGCCCATCATTGCGTTCACAAACTTCTATCAGACCAACCCACGCCGACCTACAACAATTCCTCCCTTAATTAAAAAAAAACACAAAAAAATGTCTGAAAGAGCTCCTCATGTCCCTCTCTTGCTAGCCATCCTCGTCACCATCTCCATTTCAACCGAGCTCGTCGAGATCGTCCAATCGACGTCTGTGATTCTACGCGGGAATTCGACGGTCCTCAGCTCGAATCGCACGTTCGAGATGGGCTTCTTCACCGTCGATGGCGGCTCCTCCTGGTTCCTCGGCATCTGGTACGCCTCCATCCCCATCCGCTCCTACGTCTGGGTCGCCAACCGGAGATCCCCGGTCACCGGCCCCCTCTCCTCCTCCGCTACTCTGGTCCTGACCGACGGGGAGGGCCTCACCGTGACCGACTCGGCCGGTCGCGGCGTCTGGTTTTCCGGAGGGGGGAACGCCACGGAGGCTCGGCTCCTCGACACGGGGAACCTCGTCGTCTTCTACGGCGACCGGGGGAAGAAGGACGTCGTCCTCTGGCAGAGCTTCGATCACCCTAGCGACACGTGGCTTCCGGAGATGGAGATCACGCGCCGGTTGTCCATCACGTGCTGGCGCAGCCCGTCGGACCCCTCGCCCGGGCTTTATTCGCTCCGGCTCAGTCCGAGGAGCTACGGATCGTTCGAACTCGTCTACCGGGGGGAGGAGGGGGAGATCCCGTACTGGTCC
Source organism: Acorus gramineus (assembly GCA_030737835.1). Taxonomy (NCBI): domain Eukaryota; kingdom Viridiplantae; phylum Streptophyta; class Magnoliopsida; order Acorales; family Acoraceae; genus Acorus; species Acorus gramineus. Next base: position 13,058,483 of record CM060857.1, read on the forward strand.
ACCGGGAACTGGACCTCCGGCGGGTGGTTCTCTGGGGTGCCGGAGATGACCGTGCCGTACATTTATACATTCCGCTTTAACAGGCCCTTCACGGAGGAAGCCTCGTTCGCCTACGCCGAGGCCTTTCCGTCGCCTCCGCCGACGAGGTTCTCCGTCGACCCTTCCGGTCAGATCCGACAGTACACGTGGTCGGCGCAGACGGCCAACTGGAACATGTTCTGGTCGAGGCCCGACGACCCCTGCCGCGTCTACGGCCTCTGCGGACACTTAGGGCTCTGCTCCGCGGCCGCCACCGCCGGCGGCGTGGACGTGAGGAGACCCTGCGAATGCCCCCACGAGTTCGTCCCGGCGGATCCTCCGGGCTGGGATTCCGGCGACTTCTCCAGCGGCTGCGTCCGTCGGAGCGGCGGAGGCGGCGCCTGCGCGGGAGACACGTTTGAGGAGGTAGGGGCGTTTTTGTTCGAAGGCGGCGACGGCGCCGTCGCTGTCCCCGTCGCGAACCGGGGGTCCTGCGAAGATTCCTGCAGGAGGAACTGCTCGTGCTTGGGCCTGGCTTTCGATTCCAAGACGGGGGGATGCGAGAACCTCTACGGGCGCGTGTTGAACCTCCAAGAGAGCGCGGATCACGAGGCGGCGGTTCTGTATCTAAGAATCGACGGAGGAGATGGAGACGGAAGGATAGCGAGGTGGAAGGTCGCCGTTCTCAGTTGCGGTTCGTCAATGGCATTCTTAGGACTGACATTTCTGCTGTTCCTGATATGGAAGCTGAAGCAGAGGCAGAGGAGGAGAGGAGGAGACGAAGACGATGAGGAGGCGAACCTACCCGTGACGAACCTAAGAGTGTTCACATACAAGGAGCTCCAGACGGCGACACGGGGCTTCTCCGAAGAACTCGGTCACGGTGGCTTCGGCGCGGTCTTCCGCGGGGACCTGCCCGGGCCATCGCCAACCCCCGTGGCGGTGAAGCGCCTCGACCGACCCGGCGGGGGCGAGCGAGACTTCCGCGCGGAGGTCCGGACGATCGGGAGCGTCCACCACGTCAATCTAGTCCGTCTGATCGGATTCTGCCTGGACGGACCCCACCGCCTCCTCGTCTACGACTGCATGCGCAACGGCCCGCTGAGCGCGTACCTGCGGCGGGAGCACCGCAGGGAGAATCTCAGCTGGGCGGTCCGGTTCCGGATCGCGGTGGGGACGGCGCGGGGGATCGCGTACCTCCATGAGGAGTGCCGCGACCGCATCTTGCACTGCGACATCAAGCCGGAGAACATCCTGCTGGACGGGGACTACAACCCGAAGGTCTCCGATTTCGGGCTCGCGAAGCTGATCGGGCGGGATTTCAGCAGGGTCTTGACGACGATGAGGGGGACGTGGGGGTACGTCGCGCCCGAGTGGATATCGGGCGTGGCGATCACGCCCAAGGCGGACGTCTACAGCTACGGCATGACCCTGCTCGAGATAATTGGGGGGAGGAGGAACGTTGACTCGACCGACGATGGGGGGGAGCAGTGGTTCTTCCCGCCGTGGGCGGCGAAGAGGATCATAGAGGGGGGAGTCGCGGATGTCGTGGACCCGGCGTTGGGCGGGGGGTTTGATTCGGCCGAGGTGGAACGCGCGGGGTTGGTTGCGGTTTGGTGCATACAGGACGAGGAGGGGGCGCGGCCCACGATGGGGTCAGTGGTGAAGATGCTGGAGGGGACGGTGGGGGTGACGACGCCGCCACCCCCGCAGCTCCTTCAGGCGCTCGTGTCGGGGGATTCTTACTCGCGGGCCGCGGTAGGGGGTTCGGGGACTGTGTCGGGCTCGACGGGCAGTAGTGGTGATGGTTCGGTGGGCGGGGTGTCGACCCGCGGCACGGTCGGGTCGAGTTGTCGGGCCAGGGAACGGCCCGGATTAGGTGAATGAATTTTGTTTTATTAGGGGAAAAAATCGAGAGAGTTAAAAAAACAAAAAAAAAAAAAGAAAAAGGTGAAGGCATGCATGTGCGGGGGGAATGGATGAAACGGACGTTTATTGCGGTACAGCTACGGTCGCCGGATTTCAAAGTGGATTCAATTCCCGTTTTTAAAATTTTCTGAAACCGTCCGGAGGAGTTCCGACAGGCGAGTTTCGGACACGTGTCCTTAAAGACGAAAATGACCTTGTTATAAAGGCACGCGAGGGGGGTGTTTTGGGTAATTTTAGTGAGGGAAGTGAGTTCAAAAAGGAGGGACATAGGGTTTGGACCGGCTGTAGGAGGTCACGGGGGGTGCCGTACGTTAAGAGGAAAAAGAGACAGGTCGTTTCGATGGCAGTTGGAAAGCATTTACTGTGAGCTCCTGCTCTACTGCCGCTCTCAGTGTACTCTGTTTGTGAGGGGGTGGATTTTCGATTTCAAGGAAAAGGTGAGGATTTTAGTCCTTCGAAGTTCTCAGGACCCTAGATTTTCGTTTTTTCAGGGTTTGAAACATTGAATGCAGCGTAATTTTGCTCATTTTGATGCGATTTGGGCTGAATTTGAGCTCCGTGACCGATCTGGAGTGTTGAGAAGCCCTAATTTGATCTATTGAGTGGTTGGGACGGCTGCATTTATTGGTGTTATTGGCGAATCGTGGGTTTTGGAGGCGGATCGGACGAATGCGAGCAGGTATTGTTGATCATGATCTGTTCTTTGAAGTTTAATTTTTTTTTTTTTTGTGTTTGTGGCGATTGAGTTCGGGATTTGATGGATCACTATTGATTTTAACTTGATTTTGTGTTATTTGGATCGTTTATAAATGTAAATTTATTTTTTAATCATGTTTTGTGTACCTCGAATCAAAGTGTTATAATTTTTAGTGTTGAAAATGTGATTTAAAATGGTAGTATCTGGTTTTGGATTAATTCGCTTCAGTTTTCCCAGCCCAATTTCATGCTTTCTGTGTGTATCAATGTAATCTTTATTGTGGGAGCTATCAATCCATGGAAATCATTTGACGTATGGCAGGTTTGAAAATGATGTCTGAACTTAAATGATACATGTAAACTTATAATTTCTTGCATGGATAAGTTTGAGTAGATAGATCTTCAGCATGGAAGAATAGAATGTAATCTACACTTTTATGAGGTGGTTAGATCAAATAATGCTGCATGTTGTGCTCTGTTTTGCAACTATTAATGTTCAATGTGTTGAATTTTTAATAATAATATTAGCACATTTTGGGCTCTACCTTTGTGCAAATATTAATGTAAAACAAAGAAGATAAGACACTTTGTAAAATCATCATTGACATTATTTTGGTCTGTTATAAGCCCCTAAATGGACTTTTAATTAATAGTGGATTGCTTTCAGTATCAAATGAAGAATGGTGTCATCTGAGCTATTTAATGAAATGAATTCAATCTGTAGAAATTTTGTAAGCTGTCGATCATCTTAAATGGACTTTAATTTAAAACTGTGGTGTGTTTTTTTATTGAATATGCCAGGTAGTTGTTTTGTGTGGACTTTAGACCTACATTCTGCATTTTTGTAAAGACTGCATGGACAAAGTTTTTGGGACAGATGAGGCACAAAACATTTAACCAGAATGAATAAGTATGATAATATGATTAGTTGTTCGAGCTTTGGTGTATCACTAAATAAATTTTTGGGCTTCACCAGCCCTTTTAGCCATGCTATGCACTTTTTGCTTGTTTCTCAGGTTGAACTAATTTTAACATGCGCATGCCTTGTGATGTTTTACAACACTTGCTGCCAGATCTATAACCAATATACCATTTTCTTCTAAATGCTAAACTGCTTTATAGTGGGATCAGTCAATAATAAATTTGCTCGAGGGTGTCCTTTAATCTTCTTTCTTTGTAAGCATGATAGATAGGCAATTCACACATGGAAACCATCTGATTGTGATGGATAGCATCTCTGGGTTTCTCTACATTTAAACAATTAATTAATGTTGTTCAGGAGGTACCCAGGAAGAATCATTTTTGCGAATGGAAGCCGAATTGTGTTCTTCTCGTGCCTTCTTATCATCTCGTGAAGAAAGTGGAGATGAAGAGCTCACAGTGCTCCCGAGGCACACAAAAGTTATAGTGACAGGAAATAACAGGACAAAATCTGTTCTAGTTGGCCTGCAAGGTGTTGTGAAAAAGGCTGTGGGTCTTGGTGGCTGGCATTGGCTGGTATGTAGGCTGTTCCTCTTTGTCCAATCTTTAATATATGCTTTACCCTGACATATTTCAGTCTTAATTAAATCTATCATTATGCTTTATTTTGGTTGATCATTTATGTCACTAATTATTCAATCTTCTTCATCTGTATGCTATAAACACGTTTATTTTTTGTGACATTTTGGTTATCATAGATTCCAATTTAGTTGATGAACTGCATATGAACAGTTTTTTTTTTTTCTTTCTTTTTTGTATGTTTTATGTTAGAATAATTGATCAATTCTGTCAATTTGGCACATGGATGAAATGTTATGCAATCTAAGGGATTTGATATTTTCCCAACATTTATTTACATTTGCTTTTACTACAATAACTATTTCCTTTTGCAATTTATGGCTTAGGAGTAGTAATAGCAACACTATTTAGTTCTCTACATAATCCTGTAATAGGAGATAAGCATGCAGTTCTTTATGGTATGGGCGAGGAATATTGTCATATGGATGAGACATGGGTAATCTTCCTTTTTTTCTTCCTTTGACCAAAGGTGGGAGTACACCACTTGCAACTTTATTAATTCCAAAAGCACAAAGGGGACCTAACTTCCATTAAAGAAAAGGGAAAAAGTTAAAAACCAACAAAAAAAGGGGATCCATTTTCACATCATTCTTTTTGCTACCTCAACATGTTAAAATAAATACATATTTGAATATGTAGGTACTGAAGAATGGGGTGGAAGTTAAGTTGCAAAGAAATGCTCTGAGTGTTCTTGAACCTCCCACGGGGAATGAAGTAGATGAAGATGATGATAACTCATTCTGCAGTAGCTCTGACATGACCGAAAAGGATCATGATTATTGTAAGTATATGAGTAGATCGAGTATCAATGGATCAATCTATTTTTGTTATCAAGTGATCATATCCTCCACAATGCTGCCTCATCTCCTTAATATGTTCCCTTTGATATTCAGGTAGTACGGAGTTCCGTAAACCTTGCAAGCCACGAGTTCGGCATGCAAGGTCATCCAACAACTCTGTGAAGTCAATTAGTCGAAGCAATTCTAGAGAAATTCAGTCTCGTGCTTTCAATGCTCCACCTGTAAGAAATTTGAGAACTTGCTAGTGCCTTGTAACTACAAATTTAAGGACTACTCGCACTCTTTTTGCCTCTTGTCTTGGTTTCTAAACAATATGTTTCTATGGATTATCAGAAAGTGAATTTGGCAAAGCTTGGACCAGCTTCCCTATGGAGATATTGGAGGCACTTCAACCTTGTAGGTTTTACTGCCTCTACTTTCAGCTGTTTAAATTACTGTGCATATGTTTTCCCTTATGTATACTGTTCCAATGCCTTTGTCAAAACTAATATCCTAAATTTAAAAATCATATTTTAGGTGAACTTGCATCCCAATCCATCGAATGAGCAACTAGTTCACGTGGTGCAACATCATTTTCTGTCACAGGTACTTCCTGGGGCCCTGCTGGCAGCATATTCATGACTCCCATGTTAGTTCAGTATTTTCTGTGAAACATAATGAGTGGTTCTTACATATCTGACCCCCCCCCCCCCCCCCCCTATATTTCTCTTAAAGTCATTGAAACTCAATATAATGAACTAATGATAAAATGCATGATATAAAAACCATGAGCCAATCTCGCAGTGGAGACTTGCGGAACCTATTTTTTAAGTAGTTCAGAACTCCCTTCCCATTAGATGCTTGAATGCTTGAGATATATTTGATGGTGCTTATCTGATAATTGCATTTTTTTTTTTCATCCGCTATCCGTCGGGAAGAAATTGGATGAGATGCAGGTCATCGTGGAATTCATTCGTGCGGCCAAAAGAATGAAAAAGGAACACACATGAAATGGAGGCATTGGTAGGCATGGATTGGTATGTGATCCACATGCAACTCTGTGTGGGTTAGCAGAAACTTCCACAGTTTTTTTTCCTTGCAGTGACGCATGCCAGCTTGATCTCTCGATCTGTAGTCTTGTTTCATTTGACATCTTTTCTAACCGTGGAGGGCCAGACCCACTTCTTTTAACTATTTCGACTTAAATATTAGATTAAAACCTCTAACCTTATCTTTACTTTTTTGTGAAAGGAGAATCACAATGATTAAAGACCAGTTTGAAAATGGTTTGAGGTGTTTTTTTGGTTTGCAGAAAGTTGGGGAAGTTGAGTTCCCCTGACAACTTAATTAAAAGTTGCGGACACTTTTTTGTAAAAAAAATTGGCTAAATTCTGGCTTTTCGAAAGTTGGTGGAGAGGTAGTTTTCTACAAACTCGATTTTAATCCCAGCTTTTTGGAAAAGCTAATGCCCACATCCATTTTCAAATTGGGCTGGGTAACGTTTGGTTGTACGATTGAATGGTTTTTGCGTTTGTAAGAAATTGTTTTTGTAATCGTACAACCAAACAGTTTTATATAAAAGTTTTTTATTGACAGATTTTAGATAAATAGTGTTTAATTGCTGTGATTTTTAAAAGTTGGGGGAGTGAGTTTCTTGTATAATTAGTTTTAAAACTAAGATTTGTGTAGAATTAGTTTTGTAATCTAACCCGCCTCCCCCCCCCCCTCCCACAAAAAAAAATAAAAAATAAAATAAAAATAAAAGATCAAATAAAATAAGATTCAAATTTGTTAATGTTTTTTTTTCAATGTGATAATTTTAATTAGGGTTTTTTATTTTTTTTTATAAACCATATGATTTAGTGATCGATCTTTCATTATTTCATATTTTAGTTTAAGTCTCAAGATTTAAGGGATATATTTCTTTTAGTGTCTTTTAAAGACTAAAAGGACAATTAAATTATTTAGGAATAGATTTCTCTTAGAAAATAATAAGAAACATATTTTTTAAATCTAAAAATTTAAATTGAAATATGAAGAAGTGATGGATCGATTATTAAATTATATAGTTTACTGGGATTAAAAAATAAAAAACCTTTTTAATGAATGGGTCTTGGATTATCAGAGGTTCTACGTTGAAATGCTCTGCAGTCCATTCAATCATCGGCACGTGATTTTTCAATATAATGTTCAACAGTATAGTTTGACATTAAAATCAACTCGAGAGGAGTTATCAACAAGCTGTGCATACAAACAGTTGCTCGCTGTTCTTGCAGGTCCTGTTTTGTAGTAAGAGGCAATAGTGAGAGTTTATTATTAGGATATTTGTCCCGCAATAATGCATGAAATGTTGAAATCTCGATGGTAGGGGTCTGTCGGTTGGTTTCGTCTGATGTTGACTGGTGATTGAATCTGTAACGTGTAAGTTTTTTTTTTTTTTTTTTTTTAAGGTATCTCAACCATTCTAGGTCTTCGGGTGTCATAACGTAACAAGTGAGTTGTGTGCTTGTATTTGTTTTTTTTTTTTTTTTTTTAAAGCTTTTGCAGAAGTGGATAACTGTAACACTTTGTTTTTAGAATATTAAAAAAAAATGAATTTTATACTTAAATAAATTATATAATGTGTTAGTCAATTTTATATATTTTTTTATAATAGAATATATATTGTAATTTTATGTTTTTCGTAATAGAATATTTCAGTGATGTTAATGACTATAAATGAGATTGTAAAATGAATGGAGTGTAATATTTATCAAGGTGGCATTTGTCTTTGTTCTCTTTTTCTTTATCTTTAATGGCCTTGTCTTTGGTTCTGAGGCTCAGGGCCTAACCTGAGCGTACCCAAACAATAGGATTTAAACTATGCTGGCATTTGGTTGCATAATTAGACAGTTTTAGTGTTTGTAAATATTATTTCAGTAATCGTATAATTAAATAATTTTATTATACCAGCTTTCTACAAATATTTTTTAGATAAATAGTATTAAAAAGCCGTGATTTCTCAAAGTTGAGGTGATGAGCTTTCTGCAGAATCAGTTTTGCAGTCCCACAACTAAGCACACCCTAGTGGCATTTGAGGCTACGGGCCAGTCAGAACGTAGCCCAAACAATATGATTTAAACTATACTGAGTTTTTTGTGTGTTTTGTTTTCTAAGATATACTATTTATTTAATAATATACATGATAAGAGAGTGGTATTTAAGGAACAGAGGAGTTCTATGGAGCATTGTGTTTCTGTAGTCGGATCCGTTTAAGTGGACGTGTGATAAGATCCTACCTTTTTATGCATTGAAGGGTAGTTTAGCCAAAAAAAAAAAAAAAAAAATTCATTTCACATCCCTCTAAAGTGCAGAAATAAATGAGAACGGTGAAAATTATTTCTATTTCCACAATTTTTCATGAAACCAAAAATTCAATAGTAGACTCCATTTCAATGGATGTTAGATTTGAGTAAAATAGTAAGAATGAATGTTCAATGTGAATCAATTGATATGAATAAATGTTTTTTTTTAATAAAAGATAGATATTTATTATCCGATTTATGAATTTAAATATGAATAGATGTTGAAAGTTCGACTTGAACGAATTAGTAGGAATATGTGAATAGCAAGTCCTATAATACATTCAACAAGAAACATTTTATTTAAGATATTCAGAGTCATTTTCTATGTCAGGGTTTTCATCTTTCATTTGGTTAGCTCTCAACCTATAAATAATATGAATAAGACAATCACATTTACAACTCTGCTTGCAATTGCATATATCAGGATGATTATATACCATATTACTTCGTATACTCATTTTTTTACATGTTTTATAAATCAGTTCTGCTACACAGGCTTCATTATATAAGCCCCACTCATAGGCCCATGAGATATCAAATTTTTATTAACTGACTGGTTGACCTTTACAAAAGGGTAAAAAAGCAAAGTATATAACAACCCTATTTAAATCACATGTTTACAAGTCAAACCTTCCATTTTCATTTACGGTTTCTCCTCCCTAAACGCATCCCAAAAATTTCTAACCGTTTTTTTTTAAATCAACAATTTAAAAAAATCATTCTGGCCAATCTGCTCATCTTCGACGAACATCGTTACCACCTCTTGATTCTTTTCATCGCTTTCTATCATATGAGACGTGGTTCGACTGTATTTTCAATCCTCATTCGGATTCCACCTTTTTCGACCTTTATATCTATTTTTTTATGAATGTAATTGACTTTTAATGAAACACTAAGATCAGGTAAAAAAAATCAGTTGCTTTTTATGAATGTAATTTAGTTTTAAAATATATTATAGAAATAGTTAAGTTAACCGACTTTTATTAATTAAGGCATGTAAACATCATTTATATTTCAAAAATGTAACTGGCCTATAAAATATAATGCATAAAAGTTCATATTAGTTTGAAACTGTAACACAACCATATGTCAATATAACATCAAAACTCTATAAAATCCTCTAAAAAACATATTTAACATCGAACACCAGATTCAAAGAAAAAATTGTAAACAAAAGCCAGATCAAAGGCTGGCATATTTAATATCAAATAACAAATTCGAGAAAAAATTGTACAAAATGCAAAAACAAACAATAACAAAGGTCATACCTGATCAACAGACATTGAAAACGATAGGCAAATCGATCAATTGCACAAAAATGTTAGTTATATTTGTGAATGTAACTAACTTTTACAACATATTCATATAACTAATTAGTTACATTCATAAATATAACTAACTTATAAAAAAGTGTATAAATATACAGATTAGTTTGGGATGTAATTATCTTTTGAAAAACAATGCATATAAGTTTGAAAAAAACAATTGCAAGAACATACAATAACAACCGCCACACCTGAATAGCTAAACATTGATATGAAGACCAATATGTTCAGTTGTTTTTCCGATCAGATAAGCGGCTGAGAAGTCTTGCAGAAATCAAATCTGAATTCAAAAGTCGATCAAATATCATATCTGATCTGCTTCAACAGGTTTTTTGAAGAATTATCGACATTTCACGATGAAAATTGAGGCTATGATTCAATTATCAATTGATGATTATAAAAAAAATCCAAAACAGAAAAAAATCGGGCATGAATGCAATGCAATCACGGAAAGATCATAACTGCCCAATTATTCCGGTGGAGGTTTCTCAAATTAAGTTCATGGGTATTATTGGTAATGTCATTAGTGTCACGTTATGGGACTTACATGAGGCCTATGTAATGGGGCTTGTGAATCATTTTCTTTTATAAATAGAACTCATTCAATCATTCGGCTATATATCATTTTAAAAAAATCAAAATGTACGTAAAGTGGTTGACTGGTTGTAAAGTGATTGTGTAAAACATTATTCATTAAAGAGAATTACATATCTACATCACGAAGTGATAATGGGTTCTCTATCATTAAAAAAATAATAATGAACACACCTAGTGATGATTCAATAGCACACGGTTTGAATATGTTAATCATGCTGATAACTGTATAATATACAAAAAATTAAAATAAATGACGTTTGCAGAATCTCCGCAGAATGAGGAAGAATTGGTGATCTATTATTTATGTACATAGACAATTAACAAACTGAACCTGCCGTCCATCCTTGCTCCTTTTTTCACGGAGAAGCAATAAGACAATAATTCCATCTTTCATAATTGTAGTAACAATTATTAACAAACATGTCTGAATAAAGAAGTGAAATGATAATGTAGTTGAACCATTGATGGAATATCTTTCTTATCCCTGATTTTATGGGAATTAGTCTTTCTTGGTTAGGACAGGCATGAAACGTGGAGGGGGATGAATCCATTAATAAATTGATTCTGTTCGGACGATTTCAATTCAGATAAAGGTCGAACAGTTTTTGGGACCACAGATTCAGAATAATGTCTGATAGCCTTAATTAGCTCCAGCATGAATTCAAAATTATAATATCCTAATAGGTACCCAACTACCCGGACTGTCACTTTAATCAAAGCCGGCCCTGACACTAGACGGACGTGACGGCCAGAAATATCCATTTCTCAAAACTTTTTTAATCCATAGAATTATTTTTTGTGAATGTATAAAGATATTTATTTTAAAACTGTTATAAATATATGCATTTGAATATACATGCATATATTTGTGGATGACCACACAATAAATAGATTCATCTTGATCTAATGTACTATATTAAAGTTGTAATTCATGCATTTGTGTATGTATTTATCTTAGTGTGTATTTTGGGTTTCCTATCATTATGGTTGTGACCCTATAAATAGAGGGCTTGTGTAATATGAAGAATATCAATAAGAATAGATGGAAATGAAATAAGAATCTCTTGAAGAATAGTTCTCTATAATCTTTTGTGTTTTCTCTTTCTCTTTTGTTATTTTTACAATACGTTATCAGCACGACGATGCTCTTGAGGTTTGTATTTTGGTGAGTTGATGATGTTCAAATCATCATGAATTTTATTTGATATTTTGCATACAACATAGTATACACTTTGAAAAAAAAAAAAAAAATTATTTACCGATATTTTTTTTTCCATTTGTTTTGCTGTATGTGTAGTATTTGAGATCATCCCATGGATACATGCTAATTAATCGGTTCCCATGGCTTATTGATTTCAAATAGAAATATCAATCTAATTACAAGCTATAACCCTTTGATTCTTAATTCCTTGATCTGTTGTCCGGTTTCTATATAGTTTGAAACATTACGAAAAAAAATGGTTTGTATTTTTTATAATTCTTCACATGCTATTCATAGTTTGTATCATGACATTGTTGATATTGGTATTGTTGATTTTTCTTTCATAAAAAAATAAAAATAAAATAAAAAGCATGGCTGAATTTTATCAAAGTGACCGGATTGATATATACATACATCATGATTGATTTATATGCAGCCTCATTATAATTTAGTTTTATCTTTCCAATAAATTCTTTGGTTATTCCTGGGATATGTATATCATGCATGCGTTTGTACAAATATTGAATTTTGCATGCTATATGTAATTATATCCATGAATTGAATTTTTTTGGAAGAACTACTGTAAGTTTCATATGTGAAAATTACAAAATAGGTGTTGGCTTCTACTGGAACCTTGCAATTGGTTTACATCTATAATATAATATTAGAGATCTGTTCTGATAATGCAATTTTTTTTTAACGATGGTTCAACATCTACAGGAGGTATGTCATCATGTTTACTAGGTGTTATGATATATTTACTCTTCTCATCTGTTAAATTAAATCATTGAAGGAACTATTTCATCATTTAGAATGTTATCATATTAAAGGACTAATGTTGTTTTAGTGGTGTTCTGTTAGAACTCTTCCTTGCTTAAATTTGGTGATTGTCGAATGAGAAAGATTTAATTGCATTTTGTTTTGCTATTTTTTTAGTTAACAATACTTGATTTCACATCATTTTTATTTAGTTATTTATCATGTCAATTTTGATATTTAAGAATTATTCATGAGTCCCTGAAGGACCATGCAGGAGGACCATACAATTTTTTTAATTTCATGAGCCCTGAAGGACCATGCAAAAGTTACGATTAACATGTGTCATAGTAAGACCATGTAAAAATGATGACCATATATGTCCCTGTAGGACTAAGCAAATATTATGACTACATGTGTCTCTGAAGGACCATGTAAAAGTTATGATGAACAATGTTTTGTAGGAACATACAAAAGGTATGAAATTTTTTTTTCGAATATTTTAAAGACCATAAAAAAAAAAAAAAAAAAGTATGATAATATGGATCCCTGAAGGATCATGTGAAAGATATGTCCCTACAAGATCAACCATACAAAATTTCAGATAACATGAATTCCTTAAGGATCATGTGAAAGATATTATTAAAATATGTCCCTAAAGGACCATATATTAAAAATAAAAATTTGTCCCTGAAGGACTATATAATATATAGTGGCTATTTGTGTCCCTGTAGGCACAAAGACAAATGATGATATTTTCTTTTGGGTCCTTGAAGAATCATAAGAAAAAAAAAAACATGTAAAAAATTATGATTAACTTTCGCTATTGTAATAAGATGATTTGAAAAGAAATATCTTATTATGAAAAGTCAACTGACCATTATGCTTCAAATATGTGCTCCAGCTGTAGCAATAGTGAAAGCAATAATTATTCATCAATTTCATATACTATCATTGCCCAACAACGAACTTTTGATGAAAAATCATATATATACTAATTTAATGGTCAACATCTTGCCCAAAGCAAATGTTTTATATTTTATTTTAGCCATGGAAGCTAAATGATGAGATCATGTTTTATACAGTTGGAAGCACAACAATCGTAGAGATTGTAAAACATCTCAAACCACCAGAAGTGGATTGCTATTGTACAAAAGCAAAATAAAGGGAATAAGTTTGTAAAACAAAGCCCTAAAATTCAAGGAAAATTATTGTTGTTCACATAGTGCTGAAAAACATGGTCACGTGCCTGATGTATGATCAGAACTTTGTCAATTATGTATTTATGTTTTTATAATTTTTCTTTATTTTATGAAATGCACTTTCATGATTTTATATTTATCTTATTTTAAGTTTAACATTCGTTAATGCAAATAATAATACTATTTTTGATATTACACTTGATTGAAGGCTCCAGAAGAGCAGATATATCAGAAGAAAAAAAAAAGGATCAACGATGAATTTGTATACATCTAAATCCAGAAGAATCTACTGAATTTTAAGGATATCTGTCTTAACAAATATCATATTGTGATTATGAAGTATCTATGTATGAACGACAATCATTTATCTTATATCAGAAGCATACATTAGAAAAGCATTTGGCCAGAAGCATATCTTATGCCATAAGCATATACTAGAAAAGCATTGCGGTCTCTCCCAACGGGTTATATTAGAAAAACATATGAACGAGAAGTTCTATGATATTTATGATTGGCATGATTGTCTGAGATATTCATTATGATCGTCGTTCTATGGTATGTGATGATGCATTGAACTATTCATTTGGATATATAATAAAGAACCAGAAGATTCTTTTTCTTGATGATAGTTAATATTTTTACCGCATGATTTTTGTGGATTGTTATGTCAATGAGACAATATTCCCGTCGTTAGGGGGAGGAAATATGTCGCTTAAAGAACGACGTGAAATTTATTATAGAAAATTGAGCATCAATGCCGGATGCATTTACTCATACAAAAAAGCGACAATGTCACATATTCAACTGTAAAAACTAATGTTCAGATTAGTGTTCTTACTGAAAAACTATCAGTATGCCGACTAAATAATTCACAAAACATGCCTGAAGCTTAGAAGACATATATGTTCAAAAGATCATTATGTTCCCTGAAAGAGAAAAATAATGCTCCAGAAGAGCCTGAAACACTTGTAAGATTACATTATTAACTTCTGCAGAAGATAAAATATCCGAAGAAACATATGTCCCTGAAGTGACATGTCCCCAAAGGATATACATGGAAATGAGGAAATTCCATATGTTATACAAATACAAAAAGATCTTGTGGTATCGCAAACAAGGATCATTGATGATATATTTTTCTATAGCTACTAAAATCATGATTTAGAACAATATTCAGTGTATGAATATAAGGAATGCCAAAAGTGTGGCCGGCCGATTAATGTAAAAGACAAAATTAATTCTCAGAAAGAAAGGTACGAGAATGTAGATAAAGAGATTAGTGCTCACAAAGAGACCTCAATACAAGCAGCAAATGCAAATTGATCAATCTCATCTTTCTAATTAAAGATGTAACCCCAGAAGAGGTAGCCCCTGAGGAGGCAAATGTAAATATGAGATCTCATTAAATCATAAAGAAGAAAGATGAGATATAATAAAATCATTGTCGACAATGTATATTTCATATGATGTTGCTTTTGCTATTATAAAAGATAGTGAGGATCCGAAACCATGAACCGTCGTAGAATGTCGACGTAAAAATTATTGACCAAAAATTGCAAAGAATCAATGCAGGTAAAATTACATATGCTAGCGAAATGTGAAGTATTTGGACCTGTTGTCCAAACAACTGAAAATGTAAAGCCTGTAGGATACAAATGGGTATTTAAGAAAGCACAATGACAAAAATTAAATTGTGAGATATAAAGCATGTCTTGTGGCACAAAATTTCTTACAGATACCTAATATTGACTATGAAAATTATATTCTCCTGCGACAGATGCAAATCACATTTTGATTTTTAATTACTTTGGCAGTCTTAAAAGGACTGAATATGCTTCTAATGGATGTAGTTACATCATATTTATACGGAACACTAGAAAGTGAAGATCCTTGAAAGATTTAAAATGTCTGAAACAAATAACACATCCGAAGCATGTATTCTATCAAAAGATCTTTACATGAGTTAAAGCAATCTGGGCGCATTGGAACAATCACCTAAGTGAATATTTTTTTGAAAGAAGGGTATGAGAACAATCTAATTTGTTCTTGTATTTTTATTAAGAAATTGAAATCCAGATTTGCTATTCTTACAGTATATGATCATGATTTGAATATATAGGGATTTCTGAAGAGCTTACATAAAAGAAAGAGTTGATCGAAATGAAAATCTTGGAAAAACAAGATATTGTCCCAGCTTACAGATTGAGCAATATCCAAGTAGAATCCTTGTCCATCAGACAATGTAATACAGAAAAGTTCTAAAAAACTTTAATATAGACAAATATCAATCCATTAAGTAAATATCAATCCATTAAGTTTTCTTATATATGTCAAGTCATTTGACACAAATAAGGACTATTTTTCATCCATAAGAAAATAATGAAAAACTTCTTGGTCCTGAAATACCATATCTTAGTGCAAATAGCATATACAAGTGCAGTAAGTGCTTTATTATATTTCGCACAAGGTAGATATTGTATTTTTAGTTAACTTGTTGGCCAAGTGTTATTTTACATGAAAATATTGGTATTGTGAAAAGGATTTTTTTTTAAAAAAAAAACAAATACGGGTTTATTATATTTAAAATGATTTTCTAGTGGTTAAATATAATTCAACGTTCATCGTGAAGAAAACATTACATGTATAACATGATTTAAAAGGAGGCTTCATCAAAGATCTATTCATCAAAGCATTACCAACCGCGATGTTCAAGAAGCTGAAGCAAAACATTGGAAGCCTCGACTCAAATATCTTCATGCTAAAAACAGGGGGAGTAATTTAATTCAAAAATATTTGTGTACTGTACTCTTTTTCCTTCGACCAGGTTTTTTCCATTGGGTTTTTTCTGGCAAGGTTTTAATGAGACAGTATGAAAACATGCACAAGAATATTGTACTCTTTTTCCTTCACTAAGTTTTTATCCCACTGGGTTTTCTTAGTAAGGTTTTAACGAGGCATATTCTCTGTATAATGGTCATCCAAGGGGGAGTGTTATAAATATATGCATTTGAAGATACATGCATATATTTGTGGATGACCACACAATAAATAGATTCATCTTGGTATAATGTGCTATATTAAAGTTATAATTCATGCATTTGTGTATGTATTTATCTTAGTGTGTATTTTGGGTTTCCTATCATTATGGTTGTGACCCTATAAATAGAGGGCTTGTGTAATATGAAGAATATCAATAAGAATAGATGGAAATGAAATAAGAATCTCTTGAAGAATAGTTCTCTATAATCTTTTGTGTTTTCTCTTTCTCTTTTGTTATTTTTACAATAAAAAGTTCGTTCTCGGGACATTGAATATACTTTCAATACTGATTGCTGAAAACTCTAAACCCCCATTTGTTATGCGAATAGCTTATCAAGGTATTGAATAGTTATTTAGGGATATAAGAGAATTAGATAATTTTATGTTTGATTGTTATTCCTTTCTCAGTTTTGATAATTTTTTGTTTTTTGTGTTTGTATTATTAAACAATATGGATATCTTAGAGTTATCTAAAGATGGCTATCTACCGATAGACTCTATTCAATCTTTACTCGAAAACACGTTAGTCTGCAATCACAAGACTATTTCAGAACACAACAATGCCCCATGCTATTATTAGACTATAACTATGAAAATAGATGAATAAGTAGGAATAAATATACCTACCTCCCCCAATTTTAATTATCGAGACTTATTCTTATTTATTAAGACATTGTTGTGAATATAGTGGATAACCACCACTTCTCTAACCCATAACCTCCCCCACTCTTCAACTCTATAACCTCCCCCACTCTTCTATTCCATAACACTCCCATTATTGTCCCACTATCTCCCCCTCACCTCTATAGACTTGTAACTCTCCACCTTTGGGATTCCTCTATGCACCTTATAAAAGAGGGGTTCTCTTTTGTATTCAACCAACAAAATAGTGAATAAGAAATCTCTCTCTACTTCTCTTCTCTATATGCTTGTGTGCTTTGTTTATATACTTTTATATATCATATTCTATTTAGTTTACAACACGTTATCAGCACGAGAAGCTCTTTGTTAAAGAGAAAGGTTTGTATCGATGGGTTCTTAATGATCTATATCAAAAACTAGTATGCAATTTTTCCATGTAACAGTATGCGGCATCTATCATTTGATTATTTATTTTTCATGTAACTGTTCCATGTTTGTCATCTTTTATTAAAATTTAAATATTATACATCGATGTGAACCAGAAGTTCTCACAAATATCAATTAATTTGATATTTATATTTGATTTAAAATTCATTTTAATGTTACAATGTCATGTGTCCCTATAGGATCATACAAAAATTGTAATTACATAGATCCCTGAAGGACCATGTAGAAATTATGAATAATGTGTTCCAATAAGATCATGCAAATTTTATTCTATCCCTGAAGGACTATAAAAATTATTACATGGATCCTTGAAGAATCATGTAAAAGATATGATTAAAAATGTCCCTGAAGGACTATGACTATATTGCATCCATGAAGGATCATACAAATTTTATTTTATTTTATCCCTGAAGGATTGTACAAAAATTATGATTATATGAATCTTTGAAGGATCATGTAAAATTTTATTTTGTTCTATCACTGAAGGACTATACAAAAATCATGATTGTTCGTGTCCCTGTAGGACCAAACAAAAGTTATATGATATATTTTTCGGGTCCTTGAAGGACCAAATAATAAATAAAAAAAGATCCATGTATCCCAGCAGGAACATGTAAAATTTTATTTTGTTCTATCCCTGAAGGACTATACAAAAATCATGATTGTTCGTGTCCCTGTATGACCAAACAAAAGTTATATGATATATTTTTCGGGTCCTTGAAGGACCAAATAATAATAATAAAAAGATCCATGTATCCCAGCAGAAACATGTAAAATTTTATTTTGTTCTATCCCTGAAGGACTATACAAAAATCATGATTGTTCGTGTCCCTGTAGGACCAAACAAAAGTTATATGATATATTTTTCGGGTCCTTGAAGGACCAAATAATAATAATAAAAAAAAGATCCATGTATCCCAGCAGGAACATGTAAATTATGATTAGATTTCACTATCATCATCATAATGAAGAGGATTTAAAGATTAATACCTCATTGACAAAGGTCCACCGGCCATTATGCCTCAAATATGCTCCAGTTGTAGCAATATTGAGAGCATTAATTTTATATATTCTCGTTGCTGAACAACGATTTTTTTAAAAATATCATGCAACTCAACTCAATGGCATAGCATCATTACCCGAAGTAAATATATTTTATTTTATGTTCGCCATGGAAGTTGTGGTCATGAATGATGAGATCATGATTTATATAGTTGAGAAAGCACAACAATCATAGAGTTTGTAAAATATCTCAAATCACTAGAAGTGATTTGGTATTAAACAAAAGTATAATTGAAGGGAAAAGGGTTGCAGAACAAACCCCTACCACAAAAAAAAAAAAATGATTGTTATGTATTTGGTGCTTTAAAAATATGGTCACGTACCTGATGTACGATCAGACTTTTATAATTTTTATAATTATAATTTTTCTTTGTTATCTAAAATCCATTTTTCTTACTTTCATATTTATCTTATTTTTTGAGTTTAACATTAATTAATGCAAATGATAATATTATTTTTGGTACCAAGGCTCCAGAAGGGCAGATATCATGTTATCAAGAGATACAAAATTTTGTATCAACGATGCATTGTATTCATGTAGATCCAGAAAAAGTCTACTGAAGATACTTATCTCAACATATGCCATTTTAAAATTATGGAGTATCTATGCGTTAATAATGTCTCATGCCAGAAGCATACATTAGAAAAGCTTTATGCTCTCTCCTAAGGGTTATTATAAATATCCATATTTACTCATATAAACTAGAAGTTCTATGATCTTTATGATTTGACATGACCGTCTCGGATATCCATGGTACACGATGATGCGTTAAACTATTCATTTGGGCATATACTAAAGAACTAGAAGATTCTTTTGCCCGATGATAGTTTTTACCGCACGATTTGTGGATTTCCATTATAATGAGATGATATTCCCGCCGTTAGGGGAGAACGTACCTGAAGTACGATCTGTTCCTGAAGAACAACGAGAATTATCGTGGAATACATCCACTGTCTTATCTAGACTCATGTACCGCTCAACGTGAAAATCAAATTCCTAGTGCACGCCAGATGCGTGATAGACCTATTGGTTCAAAAAAAAAAAAAAAAAAATTCAGCTCCCCAGAAGTGGAGATCAAATGTAAAATCATGCTCTAATAATGCTCCAGAAGAAGTTATACATAATGTTCCAGAAGAGATTATGAACAATAGATCCACTTTCTCTAAAACTCTAGAAAAGTATAATGTCAATGAAGAGAAACGAGTTCCAGAAGTGACTACACAAACTCTTGAAGAGGAAAAGGTACCTAATAATATTAAGATCTCTATATTTTATATGCATATAAGAGAAATGTGGAATCGTAAATAAATGATCATCGATGACATATTTATCATACAAAGTAGATTCTCCTTCTATTATAAGATATCTTGAACCATTGATAATGGATGTTCCGCTCGATTTGCGGATTATCATTTTGATGAGACAATATTCCCGTCGTTAGGGGGAGAAAATCCGTCGCCAGAAGAACGACGTGAACTTATATGACAAACTCCATCTTTGTCTCATCTTGATCCCTGCACTAATCAATGTGAAACTGAAGTGCAAAGAATCACCCATCTTCAAAGAATTGCGCATCAATTGCCAGATGCATCAATGATGCAGCAAAAGTGATGAAATCACATATTCCAGCTGCTAATACTCCAGCTCGAATTAATGTTCCAATAGGAAAAACTGCTAATATGCCGGCTAATGAATCAACAAAAACACGCCTGAAGCGTGGAAGACCTATAGGCTCAAAAGATTCAGCTCCCCGAAGGAGAAAAACAATGAAGAATAATTCTCTAGAAGAGTATGAAACACTTGAAAGACCCACAATAATAACTCCTACAGAGGAAGAAGTCCCTGAAGTGACACAAGTCCCTGAAGAGACTGACGTCCCTGAAGTGACGCCCGTGCATGAAGAACAAGTACATGGAAATGAAGAAATTTCCATAAATTATGCAAATTCACAAATATTGTGGGATCGAAAGCAAATGCTTGTTGATAAAATATTCTCATTTGCAGTAGCTACAGAAATCATTTCAGATAATGATTTAGAACCACGTTCAGTGGATGAATGCAGACGAAAAAATTGTTGGCCACAATGGAAAGCTGCTATTCAAACAGAATTGGATTCACTTGCAAAACACCAAGTATTTGGACCAGTAGTCCTAACCCCTGAAGGTGTTAAACCAGTAGGATGTAAATGGGTGTTTGCGAGAAAACGAAATGAAAGAAACGAGATTGTTAGATACAAAGCTCGTCTTGTGGCACATGGTTTCCTGCAGAGACCTGGGATAGATTTTGAAGAGACATATTCTCCTGTGATGGACACAATCACATTTCGGTATTTAATTAGTCTTGTAGTCTCAGAAGGACTTGACATGCAGCTAATGGATGTGGTTACTGCATATTTATATGGAAAATTAGATACCAACATTTATATGAAAGTTCCTGAAGGACTAAAATTGCCTGAAGCAAAACCACGAAACATGTACTCAATCAAGCTAAGACGATCCTTGTATGGGTTAAAGCAATCTGGACGAATGTGGTATAACCGTCTTAGTGAGTACTTAATAAAAGAAGGATATGTCAATGATCCAATATGCCCCTGTATATTTATTAAGAAAACGGAACTCGGATTTACCATTATTGCAGTATATGTTGATGATATTAATCTAATTGGGACTCCTGAAGAGCTCGAAAAGGCTTCCGAATATTTGAAAAAGGAGTTTGAAATGAAAGATCTTGGAAAAACAAGATATTGTCTCGGCTTGCAAATTGAGCAAAGTTCAAATGTGATACTTGTTCATCAAACAACATATGTTGAAAAAATTTTGAAGCGTTTTAATATGGACAAATGTCATCCATTAAGTACTCCAATGGTAGTAAGATAACTTGACCCAAAGAAGGACCCTTTTCGTCCAAAAGAAGATACTGAAAATCTTCTTGGTCCTGAAGTACCATATCTTAGTGCAATTGGTGCCTTATTATATTTGGCCCAATGCACTAGACCTGACATTGCATTTTCAGTTAATTTATTGGCCAGATTTAGCTCTGCACCAACTCGAAGGCATTGGAATGGTGTGAAGCACATTTTTCGTTATCTTCGTGGAACGTCAGACATGGGTCTATTCTATGCAAAGGATTCCAATAATGGTGCACAACTAAAGGGTTATGCAGATTCTTGATATCTTTCAGATCCTCACAAGGCTCGCTCACAAACAGGTTATGTATTCACTTGCGGTGGCACAGCAATCTCTTGGCGATCTACGAAACAGACTTTGGTCGCCACGTCTTCTAACCACTCTGAGATTCTTGCACTCCACGAAGCAAGCCGGGAATGCGTGTGGATAAGGTCTTTGGTTCATCATATTCGTACTGCATGCGAACTATCTCTCATTACAGATGTTCCAACAACTATATATGAAGACAATGCAGCATGCATTGCTCAAATCAAAGGGGGATATATCAAGGGTGATAGAACAAAGCATATTTCTCCAAAATTCTTTTACACTCATGAGCTCCAGCAGAGACATGAAATTGATGTTCAACAAATTCAGTCAAAGGACAATCTTGCAGATTTGTTTACTAAAGCTTTGTCGACATCAACATTCAAGAAGCTGGTGTATGAAATCGGGATGCGACGAGTTTGCGACCAAAATTCTTGAAATCTTGTACTTATGAGGGGGAGTAATTTTGATGACATTTTGTGAACTGTACTCTTTTTCCTTCGCCTAGGTTTTGTCCCATTGGGTTTTCCTGGCAAGGTTTTAATGAGGCAGTGTCAAACGCATACACTATTATACGATTAAGTTACATTGTACTCTTTTTCCTTCGCTTTGGTTTTTTCCCATTGGGTTTTCCAAGCAAGGTTTTAATGAGGCAATTTTCTTAGCGTGGTGGTCATCCAAGGGGAGTGTTGTGAATATAGTGGATAACCACCACTTCTCTAACCCATAACCTCCCCCACTCTTCAACTCTATAACCTCCCCCACTCTTCTATTCCATAACACTCCCATTATTGTCCCACTATCTCCCTCTCACCTCTATAGACTTGTAACTCTCCACCTTTGGGATTCCTCTATGCACCTTATAAATAGAGGGGTTCTCTTTTGTATTCAACCAACAAAATAGTGAATAAGAAATCTCTCTCTACTTCTCTTCTCTATATGCTTGTGTGCTTTGTTTATATACTTTTATATATCATATTCTATTTAGTTTACAACAGACATGACTATTACAATTAATTTAGACTAAAAACATATTTCTTTTGAAGAAAAAGCCTATTCTCCTCTCATCTACACGCTAACCAAACAACAGTGGCTAATCATTTATATATATTTAGGTGAGATTCTGGCTGATAATTGGAGTGACTGGCATTTTCCACATACTTAATTCAACTAAAAATAATATCCAGGTCGACAATGACATCACATTTAGGGGTGGCCAAACGGCCCGCGAGCCCGGACCCGACCCGGAAATTTCCGGGCCTAAGCCCGGCCCTGCGTGGGCCCGGGCCGCCCATAGGGCCGGGTTTGGGCCTTGGCAAAAACCCCAAAGCCCGGCCCGGAGCCCGGCCCAAGGCCCGGCCCGGAAAAGCCCGCCCGTAGGCCCGGGCCCGGCCCGGTCGTGGACCCTAAGGGTTTTTTTAAAACCCTCCCCAACGGCTATTTTTTGAAACTTTTTCTATGAGTTTATAGTAGCTATTCAATTAATGTTCAAATATTTCTTGTTGTAAACTTATAATGTGCAATTATTGTTAAGTTATATCAATATTCAATTCAAATAATTTTATTGTTCATAGTTCAATTCAAGTTATTCAACTTTTTTATTTACTTTCTTGTATGTTTTAATTTAACTAAAAAAATAAAAAAAATAGGCGTGGGTACAAAGCCCGGCCCGAACCTTAAGCCCGGCCCGGCCCGGACTTGGCCCATTCGTGGCCGGGCCTATGGGCGGGCCCGGGCTTGATTTTGGATTTTAGGCCCGGCCCGGACCCGGGCCCGAAGCCTCTCAAGCCCGGTCAAAGCCCGCCCAAAAAAAGCCCAGCCCGGGCCCGGCCCGAGCCCAGCCCATGGCCACCCCTAATCACATTTATCTAGCTCAAATAACAATTTTAACTCAAATATTTCTATGCTTGCAATAGTACTATGGTAGACAATCAACTGTTTTTTGAAAGTTGGATTGAAATCGAAGATGAAATCCAATCAATGTTAAATCACTCGGTAATTATCAATATCCAATAAAAATCTAACATATGTCTAAATTGATATAATAATTTACATGCTAAATATGTGAGATAACATCTCTCTTCCTGAAATTGTAATTAACTGATGGTAGCCATTTTTTTTCAATGATGATACATAGGCCCAAGTTATAGGCCTCACTCACAAGCCCCATGAGATGTCATCACCTTATTGTTAACTTGTTGACTTTTGAAAATTGATAAAATGAAAAAATACAGATATGCCATTCATTAAAAATATATCTCATTAACCTAAATGCTCATTTTTTCTCTTATTAATCTTTCACATTAATTTCAGCTACCCTAAAATTTGTCTATTTTAAAATTTAAATTTTGAAATTCTTATGAATTTTCTATTTCAGTTACACCAAAACTTACCTAAATTACACCAAAATTGTTATTCGTCAAAATTACACCAAAACTTATTTAAATTACACCAAAATTATCTAAATAAAAAAAAAAAAAAAACATTCCAATTTTTTTTATTGCATGATACGCAAAAATGTTAAATTTTTAGTTTCTTCCTTAAATAAATGTAACAAACAATTAAAGAGATGATTTATTTTTAAATTTGTAGAACCAATATAATATGTACTGGTAAATGTTTCATTTTGTTACATTTATATATGAATGTAACAAAAAACAGTATATGAGTTGAAACATTCATGAACTTTAATAATGAATGCAACAATTAGTTGTTTTCATTTTGTTACATCTATGTGATTATAACTGTTTAAGAATGTAACAGTGTTGCATAAATGTAAATATAACAATCTTATGATTGTATAACTGTGCTATATAAATGTAACAATAACTTCAATATAACAGACTCCTCTGCAAAAGCAAATAAAAAATTTGTTCTTCAATGACTATTTAGATTGTAATATAAAAAATGTAACACTTCCACAACAATACACCTGTAGTTGACTGTTACATTTAAAAATGTATAAATCATTACATGTATGCGATTGACTGTTACATTTACAAATGTAACAAATACAAATCATTATGTGTATGCGATTGAATGTTACATTTACGAATGTAACAAAAATATATATTTGCATTGACTGTTACATTCACAAATGTAACACAGATTTGAAAAATGATTATTTACGTTATCAACAATGTAGCAGTAGCATCAAATCAACTACCACATATAAAATGTAACAGTATTTAGTGCTATATTTAGATATTGAGACAAAAATAAATCAAAATTGTGGCAAATGACAATCAATCCATTAAAAAAATTCATGTTTAAACATTTAAAATAAAAAACAAAACACAATTCGATTACCAATTCAATAATGTCAAACCTGATCAGAGAGATATTGATGTGATATTCAAATCGAAAAAAACAGCTTCCGTACCTTCCAAAACCTCAAAAGTATAATTTCCGATCTATTCCTACGTGTTCTTTATAAATAAAATCGATTCCGAAATTTAATCATCGGTTAATGTTGTTGATCAATTATCATAATCGATTAATGGTGAAGAAATGGAGGATTAAAAATAGAAGATCTGCTCCCACCCTAACAAATCTTTCTCGATCAGACATCCATGGCTTCTCCGTCATCCGAGGCGGCGCTCCTGACGGGACCCGACCCCTCCCACTTCGAGACCCTTCTGAGCCACCTCATGTCGACCTCCAATGAGCAGCGCTCGCGCGCAGATTCCCTCTACAATCTCTGTCGCGATTCCCACCTGGACCACCTCTCCCTCGCCCTCTCCCGCACCCTCACCGCCTAGCCCTCCGCCGAGCTCCGCGCCATGTCCGCCATCCTCCTCCCCCTCCGACTTGCTGTGTTGATTTCAATCATAAACAAAAATCAGTTCTGATTTCAATCATTGATTAGAATTGATGCGTTGATTTTCAAATGAATTAATGGTAAAAAAATACAGAATTTTAAGAATTGATAATACTCCACAATCATAGGGATACATTAAAACCGTCACACATATTTTAAGATGGTTATTAAGTAAATAATATAATCGATAATGCTTTATTGTCACCTCATAGAACTTGTGTTGGGACCTATGAGTTGGGACCTAAATAACATTATTGTTTTATTTTTTATTGGGATCCTAAAGCGTGAAAATTGGATTACATTGCTACTCTTCAAAGCAAAGGCTGCTGGTGAACCTTTTGTATTTCTGTGGACCCTGAGAAGATGAACGGCTGTGATCGTAGCCATCAAAACTCTTTCAATCAGAAAACATAATGATACCGTCACCCCACTGACCGCTCTACCACCCCTCTCATTCACATACAGTCTACCAAACACACCAATATCCGCGTGAACTTTCCCAAATAATAGCGTGAGGATATCAGTAAGATTGATTACCTGTTAATCCCGTCAGCCAATTGACTTCAAGACCCCCGACGTTTCCTGGTCAACACACCAACCACCGCTTCTCTTAAAACACACGCCGTCTCACCTGATCTCAGCCTGACAACATTGAATAAATTACCGTCTTTTACCCGTCGTGACCGGCTAACGTAGGTGGACAGGAGCGAACTATAAGTCACACGAAGGCGAACCATATAAACAGGGCCACTGTTGTTCACGCTTCGACGCGCGAAAAAAGAAAAAAAAAAAACCTCGACGAGCCGATGCGGAACTCCAGAAGCGGCGCCTCCTCGTTCGGCAGCCGCGACAGCAGCTACGGCGCCCGGACTCCGGACCGGTACGACTTCTCTCGGAGCTCCGCCTCCTCCGACGCCTCCGGCGGCGGGAGCAGCTCCGCCTCCGGCCGGAACCCGGTGAAGGCCGCCGCCAGATCCGTCGCCGGCGCGATCGGGTCCTGCTTCGGGGCTCCGGAGGTCGGAGGAGTGTCCGATGAATTCAAGAATTCCTCTGGTATTCTTTTCTTCCTGTCTTTCTCTCTGTTTTTCTTTTTGTGGATCTGAATTTTTTTGAAGGCATTGATTTTTCATTTTTGATAACTGCTTTGGTTTGGGGATGTTTTAAGTTGCGTGTAGAGTGTCTTTTGGGGCGAATTTGTTGGGGGAACCTCTGCTGTAGCGTTCTTCAAGACTAGATGATTCACCAAGACTTCTATATATGTGTTTATAAGTTATTCAGCTGTTGAAGTTGAATTGTTAAGACCCAATTATGGCAATTGACTCAAAGATCAATCTACCTATAGAGAGGACATGAATCAAACTCCATGCCTCACCCCCCCCAATAATGGGGATAACATCTTATGATTAATTATGATTTGATAAGCTTTCAGCCTAATTGGTGTGGAATTCATCGGAACCCGATTGATGAGGATTAGTTGTTGGATCTGGATGCCTCTCCTATTGGGTATGCATTTATGGCTCATTGCTATCTATGATGAATTCGACTGCACAGTGGATTGGAATATTGTTGCTCTCCTCTGGAGACAATGGGGAGAATGGAGAGAGGATGAGCAGTTGCTGGAAGTAGTAGTCTATGGCCACAACTGTATCCAAATGACACTCCGTGTAGGCTTGATATATATAGTGTACACTATATATGGTGTATAATTTTTTATAGAAGCCTGAGATAGACCAGTTAATTATCCTCCTAAGAAATAGCTGCTTTCCTTTTGAATCCATTCAGAAATTTTGAATAATTATCCGAATCCAAATTTTGCAGTTCATACTTGGATATCATTTGTACTGTTTGAATTGTTTTATAATATATGTATTCGAATTCCAGGTTACCTGTTCTGAAAATTATCTGAATTTGATGCATATTGTATTATTATGCGTACTGACGTTAAATATTTTATTCTGTAGTTTACAAGTTACATATACACGAATCTATTATATGAATAATTCAATAAATTTGATTAGATTTGAATAAATATAGGCGAGTTTCAAATGTGATAACATTAACAACACGATTTGATTATCTTGTCTCAAATGTAAAGAAAATGTGTGTGGAATTCCTTGAATTTATTTAAATTTCTTTTATCGTCATTAATTTGTTCCGTTGATCTTCTTATATCTCCCAGCTGCATCAGATTCTTCATCACAGAGTGACAGGAGAAGGTACAGTGGAGGTCCTAGAGGAATTTACAATTCATACAATTCTACTCAGACAGAACCTGGAGGTGTGAAATTCACCATGGCTGAGATCTGCAAAGCCACTAAGAACTTCTCCCCAAATTTCAAGATTGGACAGGGTGGGT
Source organism: Acorus gramineus (assembly GCA_030737835.1). Lineage (NCBI taxonomy): Eukaryota > Viridiplantae > Streptophyta > Magnoliopsida > Acorales > Acoraceae > Acorus > Acorus gramineus. Next base: position 13,086,469 of record CM060857.1, read on the forward strand.
TTGGGACAGTTTACAAAGGGAGGCTTGAGGATGGCACAGTTGTTGCTATTAAACGTGCAAAGAAGGTTAGGCTCCCTTGCCAGGGTGAAATTTCTTTTGTTCTATGGTATTTCTGATTATTCTTTAAATCTAATTTTAATTTAAGTTTCTGGTAATCATTGCAGAACATGTATGATAAGCATTTGAGCGTCGAGTTCCAGAGTGAGGTTCAGACTTTGTCACGTGTAGAGCATTTGAATTTAGTCAGGTTTTTGGGATACCTGGAACAGGAAGATGAAAGGGTGGTGGTTGTAGAATATGTCCCTAATGGGACTCTCAGAGAGCATCTCGATGGTAAGCTGTCTATTGCCGATATCAGCAAATCTATTTGTCCAGGGGAGAGATTAGTTTGAGACTCATCAGCTTGGTTTGCAGTTCTAAAATGTTAGTTTCAGATGTGTCATTCAGTAGGACCATTGCCTCCTAGTTGGTGGCCCAACATATAGCTGGTTTTAATTAGTCGAGCTGTCCATGGTTATTGAACAGCAATTGAGACATTTTTATACTGTTAATAAAATAAAGTGGTGACTCAAAAATATTTTGTATTTATTAAGACAGTAGTTGAAAAATCTTGTGATGATTATGTTGTAATAAATCATTTACAAAGGGATTATGGCTGATACGGGCTTGCAATGCAGGTGTGCACGGAGATACCATTGAACTTGCAGCACGATTGGAAATAGCAATTGATGTGGCGCATGCAGTTACATATCTTCATATGTATACAGGTACTGGCTTCAAAAGTTTGCATTTCTTGCAAGTTTTATTTTTCTTTTTGGTGACAAGGAAGGACAAGACACACCACTTGAAGGAGAGGTTCTATTTATAAATTCTTTATTTGGCGTTATCTACAAGTTCATCTTTGAGTGCTTCTTTCTTTCTGTGAAAAAGTCTCCAGATTGGATAGCTTTGCCTGAACTTTTCTGTCTCTCGACTATTAAGGATCTAGGTAGTATTATGGGTAGTCAAAATAGGACAAAAAAGAGAGTCAAAATTGAGAAATGGTAGAACAATAAGGCGAGTCCCAGCACGGCTACAAGGCATCAAGCCATCAATATATTGCTGAAAATTCGGAAATCCATTTCGTCTGTTTTTCAACTTGATGAGATAAACCTATCTAGAGATAGTGCTTCTTGATGGAGTAACTAGATCCAATATGCTAATGTGCAAATGTAAGGTGAATTTGAAGTGCCTCAATTATATGATTCATTATGATTCCTCAACCTTGTATATAGACACAGAGTATACTATCTCAAATCTTTCATTTAATATCTTACCTCTTCAAGTTTCGTCATCCAATATCTACACACTGATACATTCTATTATTGCACAGACCATCCCATCATCCACAGAGATATCAAATCCTCAAACATCCTCCTCACTGAAAATCTCCGGGCAAAGGTAGCCGACTTCGGCTTTGCTCGTTTGGGCGCAAATGAGACAGGAGTTACCCACGTTTCCACACAAGTGAAAGGCACAGCTGGCTATCTGGATCCAGAATATCTCAGAACCTACCAACTGACGGAGAAAAGTGACGTCTATTCCTTTGGCGTGTTGCTAGTAGAACTAATAACAGGAAGGCGTCCCATTGAACCTAAAAAGGAAATTGAGCAAAGAATCACAGCAAGATGGGTATGTTGTTCTCCTTTTCCTTCTTTTTTCATTTACAAAGACTTGGTAAATCAACCAGATTTGATCTACCATCTTTTCAACTGGTTGTGCTGATAGGAGTCCACCACCATGTTTGAGAGAGATTTATCATCGCTTCGATCAACAACCGTTAAATCGTTGACTCATTGTTCTCACATTGGAAAATCTAATTACCTACTAATTATATGGGTGCAGCACATCACCTTCTATCATCGCAGTATATACTCCATTACGAATAATGTAAAAAATGTATGCATTCAATTCACTGATGAATAAGATTTACCTAATTATATACAGGCAATGAAGAAATTCACGGATGGAGAGGCCATTGTGACTTTGGATCCAAGGATCCCAAGGACTCCAGCCACTAATCTAGCTTTGGAAAAAATTTTAGAGCTGTCATTGCAGTGCTTAGCTCCAACCAGGCAGAGCCGGCCGAGCATGCAAAGATGCGCTGAGATCTTGTGGAGCATTCGTAAGGATTACAGGGAGCTCCTGCCCGTGGATCTCTATCCTTCGCATTCCATGAGGAGTTCTTCCATCAAAGAAGAATCATCATCACCAGTTTAAGACGAATTTTCGGTTCTTGTTGGGTTTGGTATTTCAGATTCCACACCAAGTTATGATTTTTTTTTTTTTTTTTTTTCCGTGTTCGGTTTTGTTGACGGGCATTCAGTTTTTTTTTTTTTTTTGTTGACGGGCAGGGCATTTGTTAAGGCTGTGACATGCCCGAAATTGTACCATAGATGTTTTTTTTTTTTTTTTTGTATATCTGTTCAAGTGGCAGCACGGATTGTAATGTATGTTCATCTGTAGGCCAGGTGGCCGGCCTTGTAATAATAAACATACATTAGATGGAAAATGTCAGGTACAATTCCATGTTCAGTCAGATCATGCGTTTAATGAAAGTATGTATACCAGAATTATATGGACCATAGTTTCACATCCCAATTCAAACTAAATTTGAACGTACAAAAGACATTTGAAGTTTAGTTCGAACTGACTTTGAACGATAAAACCCTCTCATTTCAAATTGGCGTATACCGTTCAAACAATAATTCAAACGTACAAAGGACGTTCAAAATTCAACTCGAACGGTTGCTTGATCCTATATGCGATCACATGTTCGGTACACATGACATGTGATGTGACCACATGTTGTGTGTAGACCCCACCGTACAAGCAGTCTACACATGATTTTGAACTATGATATGAACTAGAGAATAAATGAACCCACTTTATAGAAGCAAAAAATTAAATATTTCATACACTGAGAGAGAAATTACATATGGGGCTATAGGGCCATAAATGAAATTGTGTAAACAATACAACGCCATATTTGGATATACTAATTCATTCTCTTGGATGTTTAATTTGACAAGGAGATAAGTAATCTTGATGATGTCTTAGTAACGGATAAGTAACGGGGTATAGGTATATGTTTATAGAACATTTTATCCTTTTATTTTATCACATTCTAAATAAAAAAAGGATTAAAAATATCTAAATCCTCACAAACATAGGTAATCCTATATAAATCCTTATCAAAATTAAGACAGATGTACAAATCCTTGAATACTCACAAAAACCCATATACATCTTTGATTTTAACAAAAATTAATCATAACCCAACCTATCCTGCTTAACTTTAACCTATAACTATGAAATGATTAAATTATCCTCAAATTTTTAATCATTTTCAATCCATACCTCAATGAAAATGAAGAAATATAACAAGTTTTACAAGGATAATATGATTTTTGCATGAACTAATTTATTTCTATGATTATTTATGAAAACTATAATGTTTACACAATTACATAGTGATAAAATATTTTATTAAATTTGAATAAAATTTTAATCCGAGGATGATAATTAGGCTTTTATGAGTTTTCAAGAACTCATGTTTGCACCAATTTTCACAAGGACTTATATGAGATTATCCATGTTGCATATATCTTTTAACCCATAAAAAAAAATAAGGATTTTTTTGGTTCCATGCAAAGACAAATATAACGTCCATTTCCATCATTTCATCCTGATTTTACCAAATATAGCGATGACTTTTTATACTTTAAAAATGAAATAATCTATTCCCAAATTTATCCCTGCCCAAACTAGGTCCTGAAGAACAGAAGGCACTAGCCCCTGGCCAATGTATATAATAGAACCCGATTCATGAAAAATGCAAGAAAAAATTAAGCTATTATAAAAGACAAATCTACAAAAACACACTTCAACAAAAAGAAGAAAAAAGAAAAAAAGGCACCACAAGTCATCAACATTTTTAAGGTTTTTGCAACATGATCATGATACATTGGCAGATTACAGGGAAAAAAGGATGTTCCTAATCCATCTGATCATTAGTTATAGAGTCATCCACCTCAAAGAGTTAAAGATGGTACAAACAAACAAGTATTCTTAATGGCAGTATGTTAGTGGCATATAATGAAGCAGTCTGATTTCTTGATGGGAGAGGTGAATCACCTGTTAAGAAACCAAAGTATTGGAAATGAAAGCGTGAATGGAGTAGGGATTCGACTTTTGCATACTAATCAGAATTGCGGTTGCCCCTGCCACCAGCCGATAATGACCGATCCCTACGCCGCCTCTCGTAGGGCGAACGGGACCGGTCCCTATGACCTCTTGAGCGCGAACGCGAACGCCCCCTCTCTCGCCGTCCGTAAGGCGAATAGCTGCGGGACCGCCTTCGATCGCGTCCTGCCAAAAGAACGGAAAACTATGAAATCCTGCTAATTAACTAAGCATAAGAGGTTTGGAAAACTATGAATCCTGCTAATCAACTAACATAAGAGCAGAGATTTGATGTACATGGGAATGTCTCATCACATTCAAACTAGAATTGATTTTTCCTATTATCACCATTAGCCGCCAGTGGCAATTAGCAATCAACCATTCTGTAATTTATGCTTTTTTTTGAAGAAAATCATTCTGTAATTTATGCTTCAGAATAGGGATGATTGACCAAGTTCCTATAATTTGGATAAAATCTCCAAAATGCAAAAGTTTCACAGCTTATATCAACCTCCTCGTCAACTCAATAGAACCTGTTTTCAAACAGTTGGTCCAGTTCAAGGTTCTAGTAAGCCAGACTCTTGACTAGGTCATTCCCGTCATACATATCCTTGAATACAACCACAACCACCACCACCATCTCTTGGACCTCCCACACATGCTGGTGTGGTAAAAGTAAGAGATTAATATGCACATCCTGATCTGATAAAATGGCATGATTAGGGTCCAAAGATGTTGATACTAACTATCCATATCAATACCGTGTCTTTCATTTTGGCATCTCGGATATTTTGTAATACAACAAAAAAGCTGGGTAGATAATTAAATAAAGCATCATTTATTGAAATGTCTATTGATTGTCAGTTTCAAACTGTAGTTACTAGCTACATGGAAACGAGAAACAATTCATCATAGGATAAGCTGCTTCGAAGTTATTAGGAATCAAAGTAATCATAAGTCCAGGTTTGGTGGTCCAAAATATATGTTGTGCAACTGTTCTAAACAACCATAGCCAGATGATATTCCAGAACAACCTAAATTCCCATATCTTAAAACTCTGTAAAATCATGGATAATGTTAACCATCAACATAAATATTCAAGTCAACTTAACTCAGCATGTTTTTCAACAATTTGGGTTTCAGCACTACAAATCCCACTACATCATAAATAATAAATTCGTACTGATGTCACTCCTATGGTAATAATATCTTTCATATCGTTTCTGACAACATGATTCTCCTCAATGGCCAATACTCTCAAAATTGATCTGCTCACCATTTCTGCAAGGCCATTGTAAATATTTACACATTCATTTCACCTAAGCAATAAAATAATCTACCATGTGCCATGCTCTCTGGCAATTGGATGCTCTAACCAAACTCAGGCATATCTGAAGCCTGCAACTTCTAATACATGGGTTCCACACCAACAATATGTACGAAAAGAAGGCTCCATGTTTCTGTCAGTAATACCACCAATGCAGCTAGTTTTTATTAAAAACATCTACACTTGAAAGAACATGGAGTTTGTCTTTAAAAGTTCAACAAATAAACATGTAAGGAGAAAGAAATTTGTGAAATTTGGATGCAGTTATGTAAATGACTTCAGCATAGCAACATGTTCATGTGAAAATCAACTCCTTACAGACCTTTTTTTTCTCTTGCACCACGATATTTTCCCGGAGTTGGTGTTCTCCCACGCTTTCTCTTTGCCTGCGCACGCACACACACGCCTGAAAGTAAGACAGCGCATCAATTCGAACACAGTAAATTAAAGGAAACTTATGTTGCATGAAACAGAATAGCACCCAATTTTATAAAAAAAACATCTGGTAATACTTCTACAATGATGAAAATAGCCAAAACAACTCTTTCATCATTTTGAGGGGCATATATCACATTTCCAATCCAGTGCATAGCCGAGCAAATTTTGGATGTAGACAAATTTAACATCCCAAACATAGGTAAGAAAGAGGTGATGCCATAAAAAATTTCCAAAGACCTATTTCTCTAAACTTTCAGTTCACAACGTTCAACAGCTTTATAATTTCATCAAGATGAAACAAAGATACCCATGCGTATGATGTTGTAAACTGAAAAACGGAATACAGCGCATACGATCCGCCAGTAAAAAAGTCGGATTTGAATTGGTGACTTTGAGATGTCGATGCAGAGCTCATGTCGAGAAGGGGGAGGTTCATGCTGTTAAGAGCATAGATTGAGATTTCGATGGAGCTACACACACCGGACCTGATGCCAAAAGTTATCAGGCAACCGTTTTGAAAAAATAAGTAGACCTTTAAAGGATTGCGTACGAAAACCACTCAACCTCATGTTATGCTTTTTGATTCTGATTCTAACTTCTAAAGACTAAGGCATACCTTCTCCACCGTGATTAATCGTCCTTCAAATACAGAACGGTTCAAATATTTGATGCAGCGATCAGCATCTTCAACAGTTTCCATTGTCACAAACCCAAATCCACGAGATTCCCTTGTGTGTGGATCCATCACAATGTGACATTCCAGAACCTGCATGTAGAGGTCTCTTTAGTATTCCATTCCAGTAGCAGCATAAAGTGATAGAACACTGGCTGCTTTTGGAAATTACCAAGAAATCCTCAATGATTAACTTCTCTAAGTTACGATCATCTAGTTACTTGAAATTTTTTTGCACATTTATTAATAAACATGTAAAGCCTAAAAAACATAAAATTTTACATTTATTCTATGGAATGAAGGTGCGAAACGATGGATATGAAGCCATTTATGTAGAAGGGCATCAATATAATGAACATGAACCAATTTCTTCTTACAAGTGGAACCAAATCACACTTCCTAAAGTCACTACAACCATCCAATCTTCTCAAGTATATTTCTGACGCAAAAATATATCCAGATTCTCCAGGTGTTTTTTTAGTTATTGATTTCTTATATTTTGCCATTCAGGTTCATACAACTCAATTGTAGCATTGATGTAGATGGATACAACCTGATTCATACAAGTCCAAATCATACTGAGTACATCCACTATCATTTGTACATGAATGGACTATCAATCACAATAATACAACTACAACAACAGCATTTTTAATGAATGAACGAATAAAAGTGTGGCATTTAAGTATCCACATCTTAGGATGATCTGACATCTATACATGTCCAAACCACAAAAAGTACACCGCTTCACACACAATCCTGATCCATAAACCGCAAATAAGCATAAAGACTGCATGCACTTATACACAGGAGCTATGAATAACCTAGACAGGATGGTGTATGTGATGCACAAAAGTCTCATGGAGTACATCGTAGCAAATCAGTCACCAATGGTAAATCAAAGCTGACATCTCAGAACATTTGGATGAAATGGGTCCCACCCAACCCAGGATGTGGCAAACTGAATGCTGACCATGCATTAGAGACGCATATGATGGGTGTGTGATTTATCACACTCAGATATTAGCAAATCTCTAGGTGATGGATATTGATGGATGGGGAAATTAGTTATCTTGTCCGAAGCTCTTGCTGCTCCTCTTGTGACTGACTGACAGCCCATATTACCATCATATGCAGTATTATCATTGAAGTTTGAACCAGACTTCAGATGGTTGGTTATAGGAAGTACCATCACCATGGTACCTCCTATATCAACTACAAAGATTCAATGCAACTGGAGACATCTAAAAAGATTCTGGAATTTCCAGATCAAACCCGCTGACTGGATAGCCAAAAAAGTTAACAGATACTAAGCATCGTGTACTTTGGGGGGGGAGAAGGACTCACAGCCCAGAGTGCTCCAACAGTCGTTCATAATGGATGTTTACTGGGCATATATCCTCATGAAGTGAACTCCTGTTATTGTAATATATCTTACTTAAGGTACTACTGCCCCATTGGCGCCTTGGGTGGCAAAAATAAAAGTAGATAGGATGGTTACAATCTATCTGTTAGTTTTTACTAACTCCTCAGTAAATAAAATAGCATTCAACAAAAAGAAAGGATATATGCACATGCTAGACAAAATCCACCTCTGCCACAATAAATTGGCAGTTCCAAGCTCAGCCAAGGAAAAAATTTAATTGTAAAAAAAAATGGTACACTTTAGACAGATCCATATAACAGTTGTCAGTTCAATTTCTATAAGGAGAAAAAGTTTTTAAAAAATTACAGCTGTAGTAGATTATACCAATATAAATATCATTATAACATGCAAGAGCAAATATGGAAATAAAATAAATAAACTTCAAGAATGGTGTATTTGAGTTCTTTTTAAGATATTTCTAAAGAAGCCCTTACCTTTCCTTCATGGCTAAAATATTTCTCAAGATCACTGCTAGCAACCCGTAGGGATAACCCAGTTACATAGAGATTGTTTCCTGGATTACCCGAATCCCCAGAATCTCTACTCCTGTTACATAAGAGTATCCAAGAGAACTTATTTTCCAAAAGGAAAAGAAGCACACACATTCAGAAATGCATGTAGCTTAATAGTGAATCTTTAAAAAGACCAGTTACATCCAAGGAGAGTTAAAGCTCCACTTAGTCAAGGACTAGTGAATTAGCCTGTGTTGGTGGATTTTATTGGCTTAGTCATGTGCGATTGTCAATTGCATACAACCATTATCCAATGATCTAACAATTATTAATTTGTTTATATGTTAGTTCAAATACACTAGTGGTAAACTTACAAGTTACAAATAAACCGCAGATTAGCATATGAAACCTATGTTAAAGCACCTCTCATGATGGGGCATATGAACAGATTGTGGTTCGGCACCACAATGTACCTAAATTCTATTTCTCCATGCACTCTTCCATTTGTCATACACAACAAACATCAATAAACACACCTTGAGCGGCTCCTAGCCCTTGACCTTGACAATGATCTTGAGCGATTCCTGCGTGGCGAGCGTGAACGCGAACGTGAACGAGAGCCACTCCTGCCAAAACAAATAGCTATTATGTGGGACAAGAATTACCAAATTCAATATAATGATCAGTTTTTTTTAATAAAAGAACAAAAATGCGCAGTTTTGTCTCGCCACACCAAAAAAAAAGAAAAAAAATCCAATGAATAAACATCTTGTCAAAGAAATAAAGAGAAAACTGGGCTGACCTTCCTTCCCTGGAATTTGCCATCTGTCAAAAAAGAAAGAAAAAAAGGAACATCAACTCGGAAATCTTTCACACCACCCAAATGAAGGTCAGTGAAATCCAGAAAAATATCTCAAAATCAATTCGATATGAACGAGTAAGCAATTTCACTAGGTCAAAACAAACAAAGTAACCAACTTCAGTTTCTCTAACTCTTCAGTAATTCACAACCATCTCAATCGCTCATTTTTTCAAGTAATACTTGAAAGAAATAAAACAAATACGTGTAGATTAAAAATCACTATTAGAACAAATCAACTCAACTATGTACGTATTGTCGAAACCCTAACCCTAATTTATCAAATCAATATAGAAACGATTTTTTTCGTTAAAAGAAAACAAATCGCTCGGAGATCACATAGGCTTATCTTATCGATTTCAGATCCAAAACTTACCTTTCTCTATTGAAGATGACGACGAGAGAAAAAGAAGATCTGAAAGGGAAAGATGAAGAAACCCCCCCAAGAAGACGAATACGAGTTTTAGCTGATGGTCGCTCGCACGCGTGAATGTTTTATACGTGTGAAGCTCACTGTACCAGCTGGGTTTGCTCTGGAATCAAATTGTTTGGACTTCGGAAGCACCTTGGCATATATTCGGGACCGTCAATTTGAATGCCGAAGTGATCGATGCCTTTTGTTGGGTTGCGGACATCAGTCAACGGGGGGCCGAGCTGGTTAGCTGGGCGACTTGCAACAGGCCTGTCCAGATCCAATGAGGGCTAATACCATCAGTGTCACCAATATTGAATTACACAGCTTATTAATCAAACTACACAATCTATGAATCGAATTTCATAGATAGTGATATTGTACCTAATAATTGACCGTGTAGTTTAAGTTTAGTCTATGTAGTTTAATTCATAGATTGTGTAATTTAATTTTGATGGTACTGATGGTACCCAAACTTGACTGGATCTAGACCCGATCACATTACGTTCAACCCCATTTGCAGTATGTGCATATAATTAGCTGATGTAATATTTTTTTTATAAAATAAAGTACACAATTAAATGTTGAATGCGTATAATTTTAAGTTTATAATGTGATTAAAATATATACTATGTTAAACTATGTTGGTGTGTGATAACTACAAACAAAGCTGCAAAATCAACTAAGTTTGCTAAATGTAATATATGAAAAATGTTTTATTCAATCCTATTTGCAGTCATTTTGCACTATGATTAGATATTTTTTAAATTAAATTTGGATAATGAAGTGAATTCTTTAAATGTGGGGGATGGATTCTGATCTTCCTCCACTGGGTTGGATCCTTGAAGTGATCCGGGCTTCAGTTGGGGATCCGAGAAGAAACACGTGCAGCCTCCATTCGTGGTTGTCGAGGTTCCGTCGGCTAGTTTCTAAGCTACGCCTCCTGCTCTGATCACCTGCAACTCACACTAGTGTGATGCCAGCTAACACCCCTCCGACGCTCAAGTCAATGATCACAGTTTCAGTGAGTGAAAGCCTACTTGAGTCTAAAGAGTTCATGCAGAAGAAGAGTAAGTGTGTGTTCTTACGTACTTTTTGGGGAAGATGATGTCTCCCCTTTTATATTCGAAGAGGGCGTGCCGATCTCGCTCCTGGGGAGTGAGGTTATCGTGAGTATGGATGGAATCGTCCAAGTGGCGTCGGGATCGGCCGCCACGTGTGATCTCGAGGCGTAACCAACTCCCAATAATTGCATGCCACGGTCGTGTCAGAGGATATTCTCTGTGTTTTCCATTATCTTTATGAAGTAAACGTGTAGGCACATTTCCTTTGCCAGGTCGGGTTCCGTGGTCCGGCTTAGCCGAGATTATCAAAATCACTGTGTTTGGTCGCCCCACTTAGGTCGGACGAAAGTTAAGTCTTTCTGAGCCTCGTCGGACAATCGCCTTACCTATTATGACCTAATGACCGACTAGCCTTTCATGGGCTCCTTATGACGGATGACTCCGTCGCTTCTTTAGACTTATTGGGCCTGCTAATCGGGTAGCCCCCTGAGTCATTGAGGTTCCGTGAATAAGCCCATCTCATATTTTATTCATGTTTGACTCTGACTTTTGCATATAACTTTATTCCCAATTTGGTTGTGTACAAATTTAGTCTTCCACATTAAAAATGTAGCAAATGGACATAAATTAATTGTATGTATGTATATACACACACACTGGTATAATTGTTACATTATATAAGTAGATGTCATTTACCACATCAAAGGATGTGGCGACTAGAAATGGAGCTACAAAACAAAATGTGTCAACTCCGATAAAATATTAGGGACAACTTCAAAAATATGAAAAATGCTACACTCAATTTATATTACAGTCCAAAATGTAGACCGCATATATTTTTATTTTTTAAAAAATCATACAACTCATGAGTTATGTATTTTCATAAATGTAAAATATATATTTCAATAAATTAAATGATATAATTTATAAAAAAAAATGTAAAAAAAATTCAACAACCTCGATACAATGAGCAAAGAGCTCTAATGAGATATACAATACTGCATTTGAGACAGTAAAAATAAATAAATGTAATAGAACTCCAAAAATATATACTTTTAAATGCATGTCTTTATAAAAAAATAAAATATATATTTATTCAATACACTTTTTTGTATTCAATTTACCTAATCTAAAAATACTAGATCATGAGAGCTACCGTTAGTAATGCTTAAGTGTTATTATGGATTTTTTTATGAATTATAAAGGATAATGTTAAAAACAATGCATGCAACCAAATTTTTTAAACCATCACAGTAACAACTTTCTTTTTTAATCTAAAAAAAAAAGAGAGACGGTGGTCAATAACATGCCTAAAATTATAGAGCCAAGAAAAAAGCACAACATGCCTGAGACAATCCAAGCATCAGTGTGTGTGGGGTAAAATTAGATTTTCAGATGTAATCTTCAACATTTTATCAAACAACAATAACAAGAGGAAAAATGTAAAACAGACTTTATGTACACAAACAATGCAACTGTGAAGAAGCTATAACAACATTACAAAGGTAACCCTGTATAGTTATAATAATTCAGCGTCCGTTACTCCCATCCTCGTGTAATTCTGTATAAATAAGCTCCCGTCTGTTCAGGTTCATCCCTCTCTATTGCTTCGCACGTCGGGCATTATAGAGTTCTAAACTTGTCTATAAAATATTTTCAACTGTACATGTTCTCACCAATCATTTTTTTCTTTCATAAAGGATACCTAATTGGTATCGATGCCCTTAAGCCGGCATTGGTATAGCTCTCAGGGTTTTTAGATCTCGGTCTTAAATTATTACATCCTCGTGGAGGAGTTGGAGTTCTGGCGTGTCAGTTCATATTGTTCTTCAGGGCGTGCTTGATCTCTGGTCATTACTGAAGTAGAACAGAGGAAAAAGAACGAGGACGTATATATGGTGACATGCCATAGACTGCAATGATATGCAAAATTCAGCTCTTGCAGGTTAGAAGCACATAAATATAAATTTATAAAGCAAAAGAACTTATAAAAGCCTGATTTTTGTAACCCAGAACTATAGCAGAACGCATTTTGAGGGAGCAAATTTTGTAGTTGATAGCGAATTTTGTTCAAGACATAGAAATTTATAATTTACCATTGCTCCTGATCAATTCCTAGATCCATTTCCTACTGATATATCTTACACTTTCCACAATTGTGGTTCTAATATGTGATTGAACTGATTTGAAGTAATTACATGGGCTGCAACTTACCACGATTGATGTGGGATGGTTCATACCACAATGACATCCTTTTAACCGTTTAAGTTAAACCACTAAAACACAAAGGCTGAATTATACTGAAAGATGTATACCCTGTACCTGTGCCATATCCAGTAGCTTTCATTTGATTCCAGTTTCCGGCTAATTCCTGCGGCAGATAATGCTATAAATCCCAATAACATGAAATGCCAGCGAAACCTTTTGCAGAGTGTCTCCACGAGATTACGGAACCATCTTTTGATATTCTGCCATCTGCAGAAAAGCCTTGTTTGGAACTGTTGTATTTCAACAAAATGCAAGGAACAACAAAAAATTGTGCTTCATACATGTCAATTCATCTTCTATGGTGCTGGTTAACAGCATTTTTATGCCATAAAAGCAAAAAAAAAAAATTGAACCAGACGACATGTGGATCTACCACGAAGGTCCTGAGACCAAATCATACGAGAAGAACCACCAGAGCAATGAAACATGCCAAATCCATTAGAGAACTTGACATCCAATCCAACAAACCCATCTGAGGGTTTTCCAAAAAAGTTAGTATACTTGATATTTGAAGATTTTTAGATTTCAAACAAGATATTCTACAGCACCAAAAAGCTTTGATGTTTTGAATCGTCTCTTCCCTCTTAAATTCATCAACCATTAATGACTTATTAATCCATACTATTTTTTTATATAAATCAAATTGCTTTATTGTTATTGTAAAATTCTTTAAGGAGTCCAACCAACAGTGGCTTTTTACAAGGGGATGAAGCATACCTTTCTGGCACATTCCAGTTTAATACTGGGAAACGATAGATAAACCTATTTCCAGTGGAGAACTCTATCATCCATCCAACGAAGAGACCTATAGTCCCAATGGCTATAACAAGAATTATATTGGCTGACCTACAAAGTTAGCAATAAATGTCATCAGATATGCACTATCCTAAACAGAATAATGTATTTAAATTTCTACCTGGTGGCACCTGTCTCAGCCAGAAGAGCTGTAAGTATTGAGACACCTGTTTGGATTGCCCTCTTAGAAGAATCATCGATTGTGGTCATGTACACAAATGTGCTCACCACAGCCATGAAAGAAAGCCAGAAGTCCAGAAACTGAAACAGAAAAATCATATGGTATCACACAGTATCACAGAAAAAATAGCATTCAGCACTGAAATATTAAAGTTTCTTTCAAAGAGTGTTTTAATCCTAAACATGCATACCCAAGTAATGAAAACAACCTTGAGTAACAGGAAACTAGACACAGATGTAGTTAGATTAATGTTTAAACATCTGTCACCTGCTCTCACTTGTTTTCACCATTCTAATACTATCTTAAAGAATTTCACAAATTTAAGTGAGAATAGCCTTGGACTTGTCAAAGTGGATTGAGCCATCACATGGAGCCGAGCAGGCTGTGCTGCATAGAACAAGGCCAATGTGAACACCAATTAGCCTTATGATATGCACCATACTAGCTCTTTTTTCTGCCGTATAAAGCCTGCCATACTAGTCACCAAAACACCAAATAATAGTCCCTCCATAGTGCTAGCTACTGCCAAGCACCGTATAAATTATTTCGAAATCAGTTGTAAGTAAGCTACAGGAGGGAAGAAAATTATTTTTTAGGTAATTCAAGGACTGCAAAACGAAATAGCTTTAACGGCTCCTGAAAGTTCAAAACCCCCGCGATCCTTATGCTATCCAAAGTAATCCATCCTGCAGCCACAAATTTCCCACTATCTGATTCAAAACTGTTTTGATGGTCATTTAAATTATAAATGTGGCACCGTAGCCTTTTTTTTATTAGATCCATTAACACATACAGGTGAAGATTGTTAATTAACAGAAATTCTATGAAACTTAAAGTGAAAAAGAAATTAGTTAATTGATGGCAATAGAGATTCAACGTTGCAGCTGCCTCAAGCCCTCAACAGATGTGGGGAAAAAAATAAAAACGTAAAATATTTGATGAACAGATGCAACCGTGCAGAGGATGATATTGCAAATAAGATGTGTTATATACCTGTAAAACATGAAAAGAGAGAGCACACCATGTGCCCACATCACACGCATGGTATAATCCACTGGAAATTCCACTAGAAGTGAAGAGAACCCATTCGGAAAATGCCTGAAATAATAACAGATCTTTTTAAGAAGGCCATCAAGTTGCATTCACCATCTATATTACACTGTAGAACATAAATAAAAAAAGCCTGACATTGCAGCTCAGACAAAATTGATTTAGACATTAGTCATTCAAAGGGCAATATTGCATTTTTACTTAGGTACCTATGACTAGGCTGAGAAGTATTGTCACCGGCCATAAATATCAATCTTTCAGGCATGACCTGATATAAAATGACCAAGTATGGGTTGGATGAAATTTAGAGAGTAAATCCAACTTGGGACTGGGGCAGTGACAGTAACATTATTTTGGAAGCTTGACCAAGTACGGGTTAGATGAAATATGAGTGGGTAAATGAGCCTTGGGACAGTGATAATAATTTTTTATTTTGAAGCTTGATACCACTTTCTACTATTAGTAGTAAATCACCTAATAATTATTAGGAAAGAAAATCTCCAAGCAGTGTTTTGACATCTGGGTTGGGCCTGCTTACACTCAGACCCAAACGAAGCCTGGCCCATTTTCTCATCATGTCCTCATTGATGAACTTTGCCTCCCATAGAAACATTGATTTACACAGAAAGTGAACAAACAAATACAATTACTAGAATAAACAATAGATTTCAATGAACAAACAATAGATTTTAATTTTCCCCCAGGTTATAACAAATAAATCCTACAAGTAGTTTTTTTTTTTAATTATTGTTGGTTGCTGCTGCTTGAACAATCCAAATATTCTGATGTGTAAGCTTTAAATGGAACACCTCAGAGAGAAAGGTTAAAGTTACCTTCTGCCGAAGGGCCCAATAAGAAGGCAAAATGGCTGCTGCATTTGACGCAATAAGAAATACTGACTGCACTATGTGCCCTAAAGTAGTAGCAAAGAATGCTTTAATTAGTTGTCAACATTACATACAAGAAAAACTAAAATTTCAAACAGCAGATATATGAGTGTTCTGGAGAAGGAATCAGATCTTATCAGAGAGGCTGCAAGAGGAAAATTGAACTAAAAATCATAAGATCACAAGATTTAGATTACATAACAATCAGAAAATGTTTGCCTAGATAAATTATTATTTCCAACATTTTACATACACTTAAGTATATAAAAGTGATTAAAAGCACAGAAGATGCATGTTATATGTCAAATTTGATTCAATAATTCAATCACAATTCCACTAATTTATCTTCATTCAACAGGAAATTTCTATTTCCCTATTAACATATCCCCGGTTTGTTTTTGGGGATAATTTGTCCAGCATAAATTAATAGTCCAAGATAGATAACTATTGGGGTATAGTTTGTGTTTATTTGCATTTCTCTTATTCAGTATTCATTACTTCTAGCTTTTCTAATTGTCTTAGCATCAGCTATTATATTTAGGGGAGGATAAATATTCCATAAGTTATTCCAACCCCACCCCACCCCCCGAATCAGTATCAAGACTTATGCCAACTTATCAAGACATAATTATTGGAATTCATCCACACAACACAAATGGCTGTTTTTTTTGGCTATCGGATCTTATCGAGCCTTATTCTTCTCTTAACTCGGAAAAGAAACTTGGTTTAAATTGTGGTCCAGGAATATTTCAAAATTGGACTCATTTAGTTTGAAACATAGGAACTGAATCTTAGAAATAAGTGTTTGATAAACATGACTGTGAGTTTGGCATCATCAACATAGTCATACATAAATAAATAATGACAGCTGTATTATATCATATTTAACCAGACAATAGACATTTAAAATCATAAAGCAAGCAAGTTAAACATTTTCCATAGATTCTTTCACTCTTGGGTTTTCTTTTCTTCTCCAATATTCATCTTGATCTGCTACCCTCTGCTCACCTATGTTGTCTTCGTCATCCATTCCACATCTTTGAATACCCTCAATATGATTCCACTAGTACATCACCTCTTGAGTCCATACTTTGATGCACTTTTATATCTATCCTGGCTTCCATAATCATGTGCATCAATCTCAAGGTGTTCATTTCGGCAGGTGAAGGGGGATCATGACAAATTTATATAGTTAATGTAGATAATTTTTTATTGGTATTAAATTTAAAAAATTTATATCAACCCATTCAAAAATTATAAGCAGTTACCTGATTGTCCAATGCTATGAAATTTGATGGTCAAATAACACTACAGAGGTATACCTCGTGTATTTTTAGGGATGATCCCCTCACTTTTGCATTTTATAATTTGGTGCATGTGTATCTTTCAGCAACAAAAAAAAGGTAATCAAAGAATATCAAGAAAGTACAAAGATAGCAGCACAAAATTGATGTGATGGGACGATAAACCAAACAACATTGCTTGCTGCAAAGGCACACATTAAAAAATAAATAAAAGAAAATATTTTAATATACAGAAAGATAATTGATGTAACATTTTTCATCAAAATTTATGTAATTATCTAATTAATTGTCCTTCATAAGTGAGGTTATTCATTCATGTGCCTGACCGCGTTGCAAATCAATTAAGTTTTTGCATAACCAAATTATATTTAAAGTAGGTTAATATGATGGAGAAAAAAAATGATAACCATCCCCATAATAAGATCAAATTTAAGAAAATACCATGACGTGATACAAGCTCTACGCTGCAATCAAATCCTCCATGGTCACGATCACAGATGCAGTAGCTGATGGGGAAAAATATGCAAGGTTTCAGAGTTATGCATTCCTCAACTTGCAGACATTGTTTCCTTGCATATCATAAAAGAATTTACAAATTTTCAAATGGAAAAAAGTAGGATCAGTGACCTGAAGGAGGATAGTCCACTTTCATCAAAGTCTACATGACATGTCCCATGATACGAACAATGTTTTGGGCATCCATCAAGAGAAATGGACAAAGTGGTTTGGTGCCTAGAATCAGCAATTAGATGCCTTAACCCGAAGTGCCAAGTTCCTTCTCTGGCATATAATATATAAAAATCCACACTTTGGCCACTTGAATCATTTGCAACCAACAGCATGGAATCATTGCTACTGTTCATGCTGTTTGCATAGTGATCCCATGCATTTATTGTTGGAAATCCGCCAAATCTGGCAAAAACTTCATAATGTACTCTTCTGTCAGATGTTACGCGGACACGTAAATTAGCACCCGCAGCACCATGAGGAATCCCCATAATAAAGTAAGTCCATGCAACATCTGAGTTGTCTTCACTAGAGGAGTTGCTTAGAAGATTCCCCAGAGGGAAACTAGGTGAACCTGTTGGCAACGTTTCACCAACTGGTAAATAATAAGACTCAAAAGGAATAACTCGATTTTTTTTGGGAATTCTCTGCAAAAAGCCACCTTCAGTTGTCAGTAAAAGATCTGTTCATTAAATAGCTATGTTTCTTCTTCAAAATAGATTAAATAGCTATGCTTAATCAACAACATTCAAGAGAGGTGCATCATGGATTGGGGTAAAAGAATTGTGGGCACCAAGAGAATCAAGTTCATTGGAGGCAGTTTAAGGATAGAGGAGTAATTCCAGGGCGAGGTTCTGTTTTGTTCCTCTAATTCCTCTCACCCACAATTCAGACTTTGTACTTCGTTTTATTTAATCAAAGTAGCACCGTCTACATTTCTCGAAAAAAAAAAAACAAGAAACATTTGAGAGAGGAGAGAATTATCCCTATCCAAATTACTCAAGCAAGGCAGGAACGTCAGAGTGACTTACATCAATGACCCATGACCTAATTAATTATTTATTTATTACACATCATGCGTGCAAACAATATGCACTACAATACATATGTGAACATAATGTTGAAAGAAGAAACTGAAACATGTGACAAAATTATGACAAGAAATTGTGATATGGCTGGAAATAATTTATTGTGACTCTCATAAAGGTCATAACCATTGTACAACAAAAGAAAAATCTCACCAGGGATCTCTTTTCACTATATAATGCCTTATCTATTAAAAACAGACTTCAAGTTCATGTATGGAAAAAGAAAAAAGAGAAGGAAAAAAAAAAAAACTTCTCTTGGAAGCAAGATTATCAAAAGCAGACACCAAGACTGTGCATGGGTGTGATCCATTGATTCATGTAACTTTGCCTTTTACATCTTAGCAGTTAAACATGTTTCTCACTCTCATTCAATGGTATATTATCTCCCAAACCTCCAAAGTGAAGAGATTAAAATAAGAGAATGAAAGAAGGGAAGAGGGTAAAGATGAGAAGGGGGCAGAAGATGAAAGATTATAAGGGAACCATAATACATAATGTTTATCTACACTTTTAGAAACCATAGTTATTGACAGATCACAATGCTACCAGTTTTACTCCTTCCTTTAATCAGCTGCTTATTAATATCTCTGTCCATTTGTTCATGGGTCACCTTGATGCCAGGGCTGGGTGGGGGCTATAGTAACATAGCTTGTGGCCCATCGAAGCAGCTAGGGCCTTTTCCCTCCCTCTTCAATTATGTTGTAGTTAAGATAGTATTGGAGGGACTTTTATCACATTGTGACATGAATTTCAAGTCCAATAATAATTTTATCAGTTCTATTTTACTTTTGCAAATGAAGTTATTTAATATGGATGTTAATCTGTTAAAGAAAAGTACATATCTTCTCATTTTTGCCAAGGGAATATTTCAGAATATGTACAGCCCTTATTACATGTTTTCTGAAATTTACATTCTAATGCACATTCATCAAATCTACCAACTTGATCTGCAATGACTCTACCAAACTGGCTTGACTAATTTGACTTTCATTGACGCTGCCTAATTGACTTACTCAGACCTCCCCAACAGAGAATGGGTCACCTACAATGGTTATATAATAGTAATTTGAAGCAATAGTCAAAATGATAAAAAGTCAATACCACAGGTGGTGGGGGGAAATTTAAAAGGAAGTTAGGTAGAATGATTTGACCTACCTGAAGCACATAACCTTCCCACGTACAGTTTGGTCCAGCCTTTCCAAAGGGACATTGATGTATTTGCCACTCCAAAGAGAAACACAGATTAGAATTCAACGCCGTACTTTGCATTGATTGGTTTGTTTTTGTCCGATTGATAGCCTGAATAACAATGTACCATCGCCCTATTTCTGGGTACTCAATAATCAGAGGAGCATGGTTTATATCAGCAGAATAATCATATACAGTGCTCAGCGGCAGTGAGCTGTAACGCACATAACACATTAGAAGAATTTCACTAGAATTCACTGTGTTATTCAAAGTTGATGATTGATTGAATCCCAGTTCAGTGGCCACAATTTTGAACTCAGATGTTGCATCCAATATATCCAATGAGTAAAATTTTGATTCACCATGGCCAAGACAGGACGCCACAAAAGAATTGTTGCACATTATGATGTTACCCATTGTTCCCGGGCTCTCTGCCATCTGACGTCCAGTGTTCTTTGCATAGTCTAAATTAAGTCTATTGTTGGATACCACAACATCTAATAGACTTCTGGGATGCTTGCTGATACCATTCTGAAAACAAGTAAGCTGATCTATTGTCAGGTTGCAATATGGACCCCAAATTGCAGGGGTTGTGCATCCTTGAACTGTCACATCGATGCTGAACATGTAGGCTTGACCTCGATTGATCTGCATTCCCATCACAGATATTTCAAACAATAGTCTATAAATTTATTAACATCCTATTAACAAGCCAATAGGAAGAAACATGAAATTAACCATAATAACATGGTATGTGTACACTGGCCCACAGAACAACAAATTGACCACTGCTTGTATAGCAAAACTAATGGAATCATTATTAAAGTGAAATGAAATATTAATACAACTAGAGCCACAAGTAGTCTATTTTCTCAAAAGAGAACATACCATTTTAGATTGTGTTCTCGCAGGCCCAATACCATTGAAAAATCCAATGTACCATACCCCTGGAGAAATCTGCATAATATTCATCTCAGTAAAATTTGTTCGAATTTATAGAAATAAACTATTAGGCAGGAAGAGATTAAGATTGAAAGAAAAAAGAAAAAAAGAAGAGGAGGAGAATCATTGTGGAATTGAGCCATCCAATTGATAAAAATATATATATATATAAAATGTATGTCTCAAAATAAAATCGAAAAAACAATACATCAGAGTGGAACAAGATAAATGATAAGAGACCAACGGATCTATTACCCTTACGTATTTCAAGTAGCGTGACAAAATTGTGCAAGTACACTTTTTTGAATTGTTATAACACTCATACTTACAGCACGCTACACGCATATTATTGTTTAGATTAATAAATGCATACATTTCTAAGAAGGTTCTTGTATGAATCCATAGTCAAAATTCATATACAAGATAGAGAAATAATGTGCCTACGTCTAAGGAGTCCTTTATTTAGATGAGTAGTCTTCAGTGGCACTTATATCTAAGATGACTATATAGTGTATGCAACAGTATGGTGGGTTCGGAAATTGACAAGGATGTAAATTGTAAATAGATTATAATATAGATCACCCTTTAAAATTGATTGTCCAATACATTAAAAGAGAAGAAAAGCATGGTTCCATCAAACAAACAATGTGGTCCAGCTGTTATTGATACATAGATCACGGCTGAGTGAAAGATGTTTCATGAAACCACAATTTTTTGAATGTGGCATCAGCAGATACACATGTTTATGGAAAGCTATGTTTTCACAAACATGTACTCCATGACAGCCATGGATTTGAAATAGACATCCTTGGGTGCTTCAGAGAAGGAAAAACTGGCAAAGAAAGCGGAAAGAGAAGTTTTGGATTTCCCAGACAACTTTGAACTTAAAATGTAAATTCTCTCCATATCATAATAAGTACCAATGGAACTGTAGAAGGTAGACAGAGCTTTTCTGAAACCACAGACAAATTCTAAACTCTCACAATCATATTCCTATATAACTGACATAGAATGTTTTTGAATAACAGTGCCGGCGTTACAGATTGATTTGTATCAACCAATTGGTTTTTGATTAGTTGACCAAGATCAGCTTCCTCTATCACGCAGAAAGTAAGTGCTCAAAGTTTTTGACAATAACCTGCTCATTTGTCAGTGTCATCGTTAAATTATTCTGAAATGGCAGGCAGTGTCCCACGCCATGGAGATTTTGAATATCTTCGATTGATCCATTAAAGTGATAATTTAACACTGCAACAAAAGAAGAAGTTTTCTCCTAAGCTTATTCAGGAGTTTTGTAAACCAGAAGAGAGGATTCATGGACAAAGCCAGATGTTACTCGTAAATCATTAACAATTGGAATCGACAATGCAAAACAAAAAAATTCAACATAAGAGATGCTTGGCAATTAGATGAAAGAAGATCATGCCATTAAATGGCAAAGCCTCAATCCTTTCTCCAAAAAAAAATGAAAAAAGGCAAAGCCACAAAATGGTTATCAGAACCAGAAGCCTTGAAATGGATTCATAAAATTCGACAAATATTTTATTACATTCACTATATAATATCTGGCTTCCTTAATGCTACATCCACTGAAATGGTTTTACACTGCTAAACCTCCGATCTACCTGAAATCCACCAATACAAGCAGGAGCTCTTCATATATGACAGCTCCCTGGGGCAACAACCAGTCACACCATTCTATTAGAATCTCAACCTCTATTCCAGAAGTCGAGTGTTATTTACTGTTCCCACATGAAAAACTCATTTGATGATTAAAGGCGGCGGCAAACACATAAAAAGTATAAACTAGTGGCTAGATGTTTTATCTCATTGTTATAAATTTATTTCTGATCCATGAATATATACATATATAAACATGTACTTATATTATATGCATATATGTCCACATATGTACACATACACAAACTGACAAACATATAAAGTATTATTATGATTCCGAATTTGATAAATCAAAAGTATTTGCAGCATGCAATAATGACAGCAATTGAGATCACCATAACTGGACCTGGCGGTCCAAACAGATTCATGCTATTCATTCTTTTCTGTCAATTTTACATGTTCATCATTTGATCATGAATACCTCTCTTAATTTTTTTTTGGGGGCATAAAAGAACCATTTCATCTAATTAGTGCATAGAAGAAAAAAAAAATCATACCTAAGTTTTTCAATGAAGAGTTCGATACATCTGGAAGAGGCGGACCCCCATCTCTGAGGCATATCATCGGCATCGAACTATACGGAATTCTCCCCGTGTTCTTCGTATCCTTCAGAAACATCAAACCATAAAAATCACAAAAAAAAACATGAAATTTGAAATCACAGACCAAAAATACAACTCCAAGAGACAAACTGAAAAAAAAAAAAACCCGAACTCACGATGCTTGCATCCGACTGGAAATCCATGGTCATGGACGAGAACCAAAGCGGGAGCTCAACTGAAACCAAACGGTCCAAATTAATCCAAAAACCCTAAAAATCCAATCCAAAAAACGATCATCGACCGCGAATTATACATTACCCCTCATGTAAAGCCAGTCGTAGGGCTCGATCTTCGTGTGGGGCAAGCTGAAGCTCGAGACGACGACGGAGGAGCCTTGATTGACGGATAAAACGAGGTCGATCAGGGCCGTCCAAACGAGCAAGAACAGGAGGAGATTCATCGGAGAAACCATGGTCTTCGTTTGGTTTGACCTGTGTCAAAGGGGGAAGACAAGGTTTTGAGGTTTAAGCCCTCGACAGGCGGAGCGATAAGGTTACCCAGTGTTTATGTATTGATCGCTCTGTGTTTTGGATTTTTATGCTGCGTTTGTCGTTTACGGGCCGTTGGTCGACTACGATGGGGACTAGATGGTTTTGTTTAGTTTTACCTCCGAGTGACTGTATCTGTAACCGTAGGGGAGGGGAGTCTCGAGTTTCAACGACTTTGCGCGGATGGATAAAAACCGGACGCGCGTGGTCGGCGCGGGTGTCACGGATGCCACGTCTTTGTCTCGTTTGGAATTTATTGATTCTTGTGAAATCTAATATTTAAAACGTAGATATGCTTTGTGTACCTAGTTTCAAAAGAAAAAAAAAAAACATTCTTTAGTTTTATTTTTCAATGGATTGATTAGTCCTAGCACCTTGTTTCATGTCATACATTACACGGAAATTTCTCCCATCCAAATTAGTCCTAACCCATGAATAATAAATGTATTGGATGGTACGGTTATTTCTCCCACTCAGATTCACAAAGCCACCGTCCAAAACAAATTTTGAACAGTTGATTTGAAAATTTGAGAGTAGAAAGACATTAAAGAGAGATAAAAGGAGGGAGGGAGGGAGGGAGAGAGAGAAGTGTGGAGGCGGTGGTAGCAGAGGGGTGGAGGCCACGGCCGGAGGATGCCGGAGAGGAGGGGATAGAGAGAGAGAGAGAGAGGGAGAGAGAAAAAGTCCCTCCTGCCTTCTCTACATTGTCGCACCGTCGTCCTCTCCGCCCCACGGCCCCGCCATCCTACCCACCTCTCTCTCTCTCTCTCTCTCTTACTCTCCCTTTCTCTCTCTACCGGCTCTCTCTCCGATGTCCCATGGCCATCACCCCCTCCACCTCCTCTCTCTCTCTCTCTTTTTCTCTCTTTCTCTTTTTCTCTTTCTCTTATCCCTCCCCCTCTCCCAAATTCTCCAACCCACACGACCCAAAATTTATTTTGAATCGTTGGTTTGTGAATTTAGTTGAGAGGAAATAACCACACTCTTTATTTATTTATTTTTCGTTAAAAATATCACAAGGGCTTACAAAATCATTGACCTATAGACAGACGGTGAAACAAAACTCACAAACAAGTTCATTTAGTTTTTTTGTTATGTATTCAAGACTTACATTTCACAATGTTCACATTCTCACACAAGAAGGTAAGAGGAATACCAAGAGCGTTAATACACTCAATCTGTTTTAAAATCTAATCTGTGTTATTATAGAGTATGAGATTTTTATCATAATATATAAAATAATTTTTTTATTTTTTTAATAAAAAAATATGTTATTGTATTTCAATATATATTTTGTATAACAATATTTATTTTAATAAAATAGCATATAATTTAAAAAAAATTAATAATTACTGTAGACCAGACTGGACTGTTGGCTTAACATATCATTTTTGGGTTAAATGCATATAACCCCCTAAAAGTTAGTGTACATCCAAAAAAACCTGTCATTTATGTGAATATCCATATAACTCCCTCAAAGCAGTCGATTAATACAAAACCCCTCCTACCGTTATCTTATCAAGTAACTACGGTGGTTAAGTTAACTCAACGTAATAAAATAACCAATACACCCCTCCCCCACCCCTTCCTCCACAAACCCTGCTTCCGCCGTCTCATCACCTCCTCCCTGCGCCACGTCCTCGAAAACATCCTCAACATTGCCAGATCTTACCTCCCCGACCTCTTCCTCTTCCATCATCATCACCAACGACGTCGTCCGCCTCTGGTCTGTCCCCTTTATCCCCTCTCGCATGGCGGCCCTATTGTCCGACCACACCCAGAAAAGGTTTGATGCATCGATTATTTGTTTTCATTTATTGTAGTTATTATATTAATAAAATTTCAATGAAATTTTTGGTGATTTTGGGGCTAATGCATTTTTCCTATGTGTGTTTTACATCAATTGAAAACGTTTGGTTACATTGAACTTTGATATGTTTAAATGGAGGAAAATAAAATAAATCTAGAATATAATTTTAGAAAAATATTCACTTGAAACAGTTGAATGGCACAACTATAAACATTTGCACTTTCTGACATAATCACTTGGAAACTTCAAAAGTACATGCAGGAGATCAAGAAGAAGAAGATCGATTTATATAAATCAAGGAAAAAAGAAGAAGATCGAATGAGGTTTATAGGACCAACCATGGCAATGGTCACAAAAATGACTGCCGGGAAGAAGAAGAAAAAGAAGAAGAATGGGTCCTTTTGTATTTTTTGTATAAAGTAGGGGATTATATGAATATGTAAAATAAAAAAGTGGGTTCTTTTAGATTTATGGCACAAATCAGGGTGCTATATGAATATTTTAATTAGCTTCTCATAACAAGGGTATTTTCTTCATAGATTTGAATCCTTTTGGATTTATGAAACAAATAAGGGGATTATATGAATATGTAAATAAACAGCTGATGGAATATTGTAATTTTTTTAACAAAATATTAATCAAGGAGCTAAATGTTTAACCATGTTAATTTTGAAAGGGTTATATAGATATTCATAAAAATAAAATTATTTTTTTATATATACGTTAACTTTCAAGGGGTAGATGTATTTAACCCATCATTTTTTTTCCGTACCAAGGACATCAAAGCTAGTCGGACAAAAAAAAAAGAAGAATATTCTTTAACTACACAATCCAAAAATATGATGTGATTGAGTTTTACAAGGATTGAAAGCACATACATGTTTCCCCCCAAATGATGAGTGAAATATGTTCCATTTTGATTTGACTCATCGAGTTATTTTCAATTGGAATGCATGCATTTTTTTATTTTATTTAAAAAAAACACTTTAATTCGATAATCCATGCAAATTGTTAAATATAAGCAGGGAAAGTGATTAAGACCTGGCTAGTATAGTATTACCAAATAAAGAAGTACTGGAAGTTTAAAATTACATTACATTGTAGGGATATTTGAACAATTTTGGCTTCTTCACGGGCGGGTGATGTCCCTGTAGACTATTGATCAAATAACAAATATAAATTTCAAAATTTAGGAAAAAATATTACACACAACACATTTCACATGACACAGCAAAACGTAGTCCGCTTAAATTTTTATATTTTTTAAATTATATATCTCATTTAATGATGTATGTGACTTTATATAAAATAAAATATATATTTTAATAAATTAAAATGTATCATGTATCATTTATATTAAAATGCAATTTCTTTTAACAAGTTCCATATCTTATTATAGTGAATAGAGAAGACTAAGGATGTGTGTGTGTGTCAATTGTCTTTGAGAATGTAAAGAGACTGAATGTAACAGAACTCGAATCCAAATATCTTCTATCATAGTGAGAGTCTGGATTTAGTCAAGACTGGTTACTGCAATATCATAATGTACAATTTATGAATCGAACTATACAACTTATTAATTGAACTGCACAATTAATAATTGAGTATGAATGCCACTCTTCTATTGAATCCACTCAAATTTGATCAGTACTATCAGCATCCAACAGAAAAGTAACATCTGTAACCTGATAATTGACTGTTTAGTTTGATTAATAAATTGTACAATTTGATATCAATAACTTATTGAAGTCAGGCCTAACTGAATATAGACTCTCTCGGTAAACTTTTTATTGTTATGATTTACATCTAAAGATTGTGGTCTCCCCTCTTCTGTGACCTAAGAATCTATGGCGTTTAATTGTACCAATGCTTTTACGTTCCTGGTCAAAATATGTGGGCATGTGTATATATGGACATACACGTGTATTGATCATGGTAGGGGCGGATGATTGTGTGCAGCCCGGCTTTTTAGATTTAACAATTTTTTATTATTATTAATTAAATAAGCTAATTGTAATACCCTAGTCTGTCCTAATTGGAAAGCTTAAGGCCCCGTTTGGTTGCGCGTTGGGACGCGTTTTTATTTTTTAAAAAGCTAAAAAGATAAAAGCGTACAGTTAAACGGGGCAGCTTTTTGCAGAATCGGAAGCTGAATTCTTTTTAATTTTTTCATCAAAATCTGTGCTTTAAAAAGCTCAGAAACAACTCTTTTTAGTCGGAATCGATTTTTTGAATTGAAAAACAACTTTCTTTGCCAAACATTAAACTCCTTTCAAATATTGATTCCTGATTTTAAAAAAAGCATCCTAAAAAAGTCAAGGTCTAAAATCATCTTAAAAAACAGCTTTATTCCAAAAGCTACTTTTCAATCTGTGTTTTCAAATGGACCCTAAGCTTGCCTGCCATTGGACACCAGCCTTTCTCTTTATTAATCTATCCT
The DNA here is from genome assembly GCA_030737835.1 of Acorus gramineus. Taxonomy (NCBI): domain Eukaryota; kingdom Viridiplantae; phylum Streptophyta; class Magnoliopsida; order Acorales; family Acoraceae; genus Acorus; species Acorus gramineus. The sequence continues at coordinate 13,114,574 of CM060857.1, forward strand.
GAACATCATCACATTCAGTTTGTTTTGCAGTCCTAAGTGCAATTCAAAGTCAGTCTTTTAACCTTCTATATGCTTCATTAATGAATTGCATAATATTCAGGTGTAGTGCAAGAAGAAAATTAAATTTATTTTTTATTTTTCAAGAAAAAAAAATGCATCGACTTATTTAGATATATACTGTAGTTTTTGTACACTGGTATGTACTTTATTAAGTGATGGAGTATTTAAAAAAAAATCAAAATGATTGAAGGTTGCAAATAGAACTGTACGTAGGGTTGGATGTATCATTTTCCCACCCAAAAAATAAAGAGTATTGTTATACACGATTTTTTTTAAACTCTAATTGTAGTCTCATATGCGTCGATAGAAAATTATTAGAACATATACCTACATTAACAAGATATATGCTATGACATAAAATTTTCACATTTTCTATAAATGTATCCATACAATTCATTGAAGCACATATTTACTTTATTATAAAAGTATGTATTTCATTTAGATGAGATATAATATTTTAAAAAAAAATTAAAATATGTGTAGACTGAAATTGGAACCGAAAAAATGATTGTACGTGGCATTATCCAACTCAAAATAAATCATTCCAGCCCTTCAAAACATGGATCTGAAGGTCTAATGTAATATCGAATCTCCAGAATCCACATTCACCCCTTGCATAGAAGAAACGGTGGAGGGGGGTTGGATCTCATATGATTATGCAGTGTAGCATGAATCTTTCTTTTTCTCTTTTCGAGGTTCCCTTTCGTCAAAGTATAAATAGTTCAAAGAATAAGTGAGAATAAAGTAGAATATGTATTTTTTTTTATTTGGATACATGAAATATTCAGGGGTAAACTATGTCAAAATAAATTGGTATAAAGTAGTATATAAATTCCAACTAACTCCTAGAATTAAAGTTATTATAGGTTATTCCACCCAAAAAATATGTGAGCCTACTGTCAAATCAACTGTCATCTTATCTTATAAATCACCTGTCAAATCAACTATCATTATTTTTTTACCTTTTATAAATCCTTATCCACACTTTATTCACATATTACCCAAACAACAAAAATTTTATTATTACGTTTCCCAATAAGAATAATTCAAAACACAACTAAACACAAATTCAATTTATTCTTATTTATACCCAATTATGCTGAAATAATTGTATACCCACTTATGTCGGAATAACTGTGTGCCCAAGAATAAATCATATTTTATATCCAAATGGGGTTAAAAGTATCTTTCAAGCGGTTCTGATTTTCCAATGGTTATTTTGGAACATATATTTAATAAAACACTACAATGGGCTGTTTTGATAGAGGAATTAGAGTAGAATAGAAGGGAATGGGGGAAGAATAAGCCTCAAAAGTTGTTTGTTTAAAAGGAATAGATGGATATAGATATAAGATAATAAATAATAATAATAAATATGAGATAATAATATTCTTCAACGGAATAATGAAAATGGAGTTTAAATATAATGTGTTTGACATGGAATGATATTTTTTTATATAATATATTTATGATATTTACAATTCAAATAAAAATTATTAATGTTTTAAAAATTAATTAATAACGATTTGGCATTTACATATATGTTGAGATAAAATTACAACAAATATTATTAACAAACAAAAAGAGTCTGTTCTTCAAATGGGTTTCTATATAAAAGCTTGTGAAAGCTATATTTGGAAGCGTTTGGGGGTGAAACATAGCCTTATCCATGATCAATTGAGATTATGGGATACATAGCTTTCGTTACATTTTCTGTTTGGTTGTGCACTTTTATCGTTCTAGCACCATTATAATTCTTTAGAGTAATTTTTTTTGTTTGTATGAGACTATTTTAACATTCTTTAGAATAATTATCAAGATCTATGCTAACTTTTTCAGTGTATTATTGTTAAAATTTATTTTTCTAACCTAAATTGAGTTATTTAAGCCATTTTCTCTCCTATCTAACCTTTATTCCACACTTCAAACAGGTATAAAATTTTCTCCCTTTTTTTTGGAACATTGAATTTTTATAGCAAATACCTAATTGACAACTTCATAAAGTAGAAATCCAACACGCCACTCCAAAACAATTTTGTATGTTCCATGATTTTCTTCTCAAACCACATTGGCGTGCCATTATAACTTTCTAACTTCTCCGATTCAGGTTATACACGTCCGAAATTCAATTTAGTTGTATTTGATGTACTAGTTTCTAGCCACACAAAACCATCTTGTTTTGTGGTCCAGACTCGAAATACACGAGAGATAAAATAAATTACCCCGGTAATCATTAATCATATACATTTTTTTTAATTTTTTTAAAAATGTTTTTATTCAATTTGTTATATAATGATATATATTTTTAATTATAATATGTATCTAATAATAAGATATTTACTATTTTTTAAAAATCAAAACATATATAACTCTCATCAACATTATTTTTAAACATTGAATTTTTTTTATGAGACTTAGACACATAGATAGAGGTAACATACTAAGCTCAGCCAAAAAGTCAAAAAAAACAAAAAACATTTTTTATGTACCACACTACCACGTATTAATCAAATCATGCTCACTTTTTCTCACCAGTGTATATATATATACCATGAAGACAAATGTTTGAACATGGTGTAAAAAAAAAAAAAACATTCAGCATCTAATCAATTAAGCACCACATTAACCTTCAAAAAAAAAAAAAAAATTTAAGCACCACATTCTCCGGATAACTCGTGCAATAACTCAACACGTGCTCGTCAGATTTTGATTATCCCATAATAACATCTCCAAAGCCGCACCAAACCATCCAAACCACGATCAACGGCCGAGATTCAAGGACCCCCCATTCCACCCCACCAACACAGTATACAAACAAAACCTACCCAAAGGTCATTCTCGTAATTCCATAAAAGGGTACCCAACCCACAAATAAAACCTATCTCGAGAGCCCTCCCTCTTTTTCGCGAGATCTGCGAAGCTTTTTTCGTCTTCTCTCTCTCTCTCTCTCTCTCTCTTTGTATCTCATGAGGATCCGAAAGCATGCGAAGCCCTACCAAGTCGTCCTCTGCACCGTCTCCGCCGACCCGTCCGAGCCTTCGCACGTGCCGACCGGACCACAGACGCGCGTGTGCCTCCTCAATCGCTCGCGTTGGGATGTCGCGGGCCTGTCCCCCCAATCCCCCACGAAGTATGAACAGGTCAGTCCGATTCCCTTCGGATTTCTCCCTTTTTGAGTTCCCTTTCGAAGTCCCTCTCCGAATCGCACGTTCTATCATTGTTTGTCTGTCCCTTTTTTTTTTTTAGGGTTTCTCCATTGGAGCGATTTTTAGGACCTGTTGTTTGTTGTCCGTTTATCGTCCTTTGTTTTTGGGGGTGATTTTGGATTTTTAGGGTTTCCCAAAACTCTCACGTATTAGGGTTTATGGGGTCTGTTGAGGTCATTCGCGCGTATATGAACCCTAAAAAAAAAAAATCAATCAATCTATCCGTTCAAACAAATACCCATCTGGGTCTCACTCTTTATCTTATGATTATTGATTCGGAAACATTGTTTTGTAGTTACATTTTGAGCTGATGAGATTTAGATTTTTTTTTTTTTTTTTTAAAAGGTTAATCAAGAAGACAAAGAAGAAGATATTTTGATCAGATGTAGTAGCGGAAGAGGACCCAATGCATCTCATGAAAGGTAGGTTATGTAAATCCGCATTCATTCGTGTCCCGTTTTATTCCGCCCGAATTAGGGTTTCTTTTTAACTCGACCCATTATCGAATAGTATATATAAAAAAAAAAAAAACCAAAATATTGGTTGTTAATTATTTCAGTCAGTCTGAGGAGATTGAAAAGCTACACATAGAAGAGGAAGAGAAAGAGAAAGGGCGACCGAAATTGGTCACAACGAAAGCTAATAATGATACGAAGAAGACGAAAAAGAAGACGAAGAAGAAGATACACGATAACACTACATTGACAAGGCGGGCCGGGAAGGCCCGTAATGCCGGCCCGGAATTCTACTACTATTCTGGGTTCGGGCCGAGGTGGGGGAGGCGAAGGCGAGGAGGTGTTGGGGGAGGGGAGGTATGTTTGGATGTCGTGGATAGCGTTGTTGGGGATGATGTACTTGTTGGTAGCGGCGGCGGCGGCGGCGGCGGTGGGGGTAGTAGGAGTAGTGCTTATGGAGGTGAAGAGAAGAACGTGGTGAAGAAGAGAGGGAGGAAGCGATTGAAGTCGAGATCGCTAAAGTCTCTCCTTTGATTTGATGTGTTGTTTGTCTTCTTTTTTATTTGTTGATCTAATGTTTGTTTTTGTTTATAGTTTTATTAGTTGTTGTTGTTGTTTTGATTTCATGATTAATGTGACATGGTCAATTTTTTTTTGTTACACGTGCAAGTCAACGCAAACGCAGTTTAAATGGAAAGAAGAGGGTGCTTAGGTTAAGGTTGCGTTTGAAAGAGTGATTAAAACGTTTAGATTCTTTTAATTTTTAAAAAATATTATTTTATTAACTTTTTAATCATAATATTTTTTGATATAAAAAAGAAGTCGTGGTTGAAAATGTGTTTAAATATGTGTTTGTTAATTTTTAACTTTTTATATGTAGAATCTATCTAAACAAATATTCAAGCGGAGCCTTTTAAGGTTGATATGTGGGAGAGGTTCAGTGTAACGAGGGATGGAATTTTATTTTGCTTAGTGGCTAAAGTATATCAATGGATGGCACTAACTATGATATTTAGAAATGCATGATTTTTTTAATTTTTATAAGCAACTGTTATTTATTTATACATGTATTGTTGAGATTTTTGTCAATTTGTATTTTATGAATATTTTTTTAGAAAATTAGAGCTTATTAAAATTGGTTTTTTGTGATATATGTAACTCAAATGTCCAAAAATAAGTAATCATGTTTTCACTTTAAGAATTTTGATAAAGATTAAATTTGTAAATCCCAAATAATTTTTTTAGATAATTTGATGATTCAATTTAATGCATATAAAAGTAATAGAAAGACATCAAATTCCCTCAACGTATATATTTTTATATAGCAGATATAAAATTAAATTGTCATCAATGAAAAAATATCCAAATCCTCTTAAAATGATACTCTGGTACATGATACATCTTTTTATAAATGATATACTTAGAAAGTTCAAAAAAATTACTTGTATTAGACATTTTGTTTGGTTCCCTAAAGTCGGGGGAAAGCCAGCTGAACGTTCCAAACTTTCACCTAATATCAATGCCACGTGGACAGAATGAGACAGAATCAATGGCTGAGATCTCATCACCGAAATAATCGTTGCAGGCGCACCCAAGCCGTCGCTTTAATGGGACCACAATATGTTTTTCTGGTCTATCCGGCGAGGAGAATAAGACATCAAAGGGTGATGGTATCATATCGTATCGCTTTAAACATGTCCTCTTTGCTTTTTCTTCGAATCCATCCGGGTCTGCTAGGTCGGTCAACGGGTCGGGTTTAGATCCAGACCCGGCTCGATTCGGACTCGATTACATGTGTAATATACCTGATCCGATTTGGACCCGACCCGAGTTGGACCTGACCCGGCGGACTCGAACAGACAAACGGGTCGGGTCCGGGTCCACCGCGCCCGACCCGTTGGACCCGAGACCCGATTGTTTTATTAAAATATGTTAATATATTACAAGATTATTAGTATTAGTTGATACATAATTTTATTTCTTACTTAACTTATTTTTGTATCTACAAGTTCATAAATCATAATCATAACGAGCCTATAAATCGGTTTGTTTTGGACAATTAACTTATTAGCTTTTGAATTTGTATGATTAATTAGTTTGTTGCATGATTTATGTTTATTATTTAGGTTAATATGTTAGTGTTTATTGTTTGAATGTTGTTTAGGTTAATATTGTTTTGAATGTTGTTTAGGTTAGTTATGTTTATTATTTAAGTTAATATGTTTTTTATGTTAGTGATTATTGTTTTGGATGTTGTTTAATAATTCATTTACTTCTTTTGAATTGTATAAAATTATATTCAAACATAGTCTCATTAACAATAATATTTTATTACAAAAAATTTCAAATAGAATGATAAGGCAAACAAATACATGAGCTCTTTTCTTTTTTTTTTTACCCAACCATCCGGGTCGGGTCGGACCCGGACCCGACCCGGGTCCGACGGGTCCGGGTCCGGGTCCACATTTCCCCAGACCCGCCGGGTCCTAGGTTGGACCCGGACCCGCTGGGTCCTGTCACGGGTCTGATCCGGGTCCACCCCGACCCGATCCGTTGACAGGCCTAGTGCCTGCTATGCGTTGTTTATCTCCCTAACTTGGGACAAAAATCAAGCAATCTAAGTAGCATCACATGACAGCCTGTGTTTCACTACAGAGGATTCCATTTCAATTAATATTATTTTTTTCATCTTATGTTTTTGTCTCCTTTCACTTAAACAAGTAGCCTTGATGACATAGTTTAACTCAATTTATAGCAAGAAAAGTCAAGAAAACACAAGCAGTCTGATATCCAATGGAATTGGAGTTCTACTTATTTACTGCCAATGCCACAAATTTCATGAAAAACATGGTGATGTTGATGTATGAAAAATGCAACGCGTTTTTGTTCCACCGAGAGAGAGAGAGAGAGTATTCGTGGCATACATTTATTGTTAGGGACGTTTTTTTGGTTCTGGATATTATATGTAGTTGTACAAAAATAAACAACAATTTATACTGGACTAGTTAAAGTGGTTGTTTTACATAGCCCTCCAAAATTTCCGAAATCAGTTAAAATGATGCTCATCACGATAGTTCCAACCATAACCATTTCAGAAATCTGAGCTGGACACAGGCTAACATGTCTAACATGTAAACATGTACATGTCAGGAACTATAAAATCACTGACAATCTCCAGCAACCCCTCTTCTCTAACAAGGACAACCGTCCATCACAGAATCAACCGTGCAGATGGCATCATATTTTTTTTCTCATAACGAAAAGCCCAAACGTTGCTCCGCCGGCCCTATAAGGGGGTGAGAATATCACGTCCCCTAGTAAAAGTGACATCCCCGTAATTCCACTCCATCACAAGGGCATATCCGTAAATGTAAACACGCTCACCGAGGATTCAAAAACACCCGACGAAGACGAAGAGGGGAAGATCTGAGGAATGAAGTGAATCCCCGAATCGCCTCCGTCCACCGTCCGATGAGGATACGAAAGCACACGACGTCCACCTCGCACGTGCCAGGCTGGCCTCAGACGCACGTGTGCCAGCTCAATCGCTCTCTCTCTCTCTCTCTCTGGGACGTCTTCCCTTTCGGATCCTTTGCATGCCCATTTAAAATCCGACCCGTTCAAAACCCTAGATCGATCGAAGGGATTTCACGCAGGAAGCAGTGGTCCAGTGGAGAACGTGGAGGGCACCTCAATAGCTAGCAATCCAAGCCCGACGAGGTACCGTACGTGTAACGAAAATTCAACTTAACAACCAAAAAACCAAACGCACCCTTATATAATTTGAAGGAACCCATCTTTGACATTATTAGGGTTTCCCATCTCAGAAAGAGGAGGCAACAGAACAAGAAGACGATGGGGATGTTGAAGGAGGAGGTGATGACGTGTCACAAGCAGGACGGGAGGGGTTGGACGTGCAAGAGAGAGGCGAAGAAGGGGAGCTCCCTCTGTGACTACCAGCTTCGCTCCTATCACTGGTACCCTAAGCGGCGGAGTCTTCTCTCCTCCGGTAAGGGAGCCCCAACTCAGAAGACTAAGAGGGCGGCGGCTGTGGCGGGTTCTGATTTTTATTACTATTCGGGATTTGGGGAAAGACGAGGAGGGTAGATGGAGGAGGAGAGGAGGACGAGGAAGCCGTTGAAGTCTGGATCTCTTATGTCCCTTCTTTTGATTGTTGTGATATATTTGAACAAACTAAAAAAAGGGTTGTAGCTGTTGTGAATGCATGAGAAGGACAATGTTCGAGACAAGCTTTTTCAGCAGCTACTCAAGTAGTATTGTATGGCTTTATGTAATCATGAATATATAATAGGCCCATAATCTCATTCCAATGCCAGGCAAGTGCAGATACACTCAACTAGTAGAGTTTATATTATCAGTGCTATGAGTAATTATTATTTTTTATAAAAAAAAAGTATAAATATGTAATTTTAAAAAAATCAAAATGATCGGAGGCACCAGTTAAAATTAAATACTCAAAACCTAATGAATGAACAGATAATGTACTTGTGCTGATTAACTTGGATATATGGTTCAATTAGTCCTATTTTGTTAAAAGAACAAATGTGCTGCTATATATATATATATATATATATATATAATCACCATCAAATATATTCAAGAGACCTAACTTTGAATGGCTTCTTCCATTTCTTCATCTGATACAAGTCATGCAACCTCCCATCGTCTGCATCTTCATCAGACTCATCTTCACCACTTTCTATCTCTAATTTGAACTCCTACTCGCGCTCTCTTACTGTCCCAAAGGGGCCCAAAGCCCGAGTAGAAATAGTAATCCTGCCCTTGCAATGCCTTCGATGGTTTCTTCTCTCGTCCTCTGCTGGCTCTCTTCGAACAAATCTCCATAGGTGGCTCTCTCTTTCTTCCCTTGTTTTTCTTCTTCTTCTCCGTCGTCGTCTTCGGATTCAAAGACTCAATGGGAGGCTCAATATCCTCTTCCTTTATATCTTCTATGGTCTCCGGCTGGTTGACATTCCTATAATCTGAAAACGTTAGAATAATTGTTATATGATATAAACCCTAATTTGTACAGTGTGAGATTGAATTCATAATGCTTAAACAAAGTACCTCAGAATCGTATGGATTAAAGACTCCCCCACGTTTACATCTTCATCAACAGAAGCCTTTCTCACGTTCTAAGCACAGAAAAATAACAACAAAAACTTTCAAAATAAAAGGAACCCAATATAGGTTTTCTGAGCTAATCGATTTATTATATTCTAGGGTTTTATATATAAACCCTAACATGGGCATCAAATAACACAAACCTAAAATCAAACCCATGAAGGGAGAAACCCAAAACAAAAGACACCCAGTAATTCATTTTCAATAACAGCCAAAACAAAACTGATAAAAAAAAAAAAGAAAACTATAAACACACATTGAGAGATCTAAAACGACGGCACATGACATACAGAGATCCGACCTGTTCAGAGCGAGTGGGACTCGGAGGGGGTGATTCGGGGAGCAAATCCATCACTTCCCAACGTGGGCGATTGGTGAGGCACACGTGCGTCTGTGGCAGGGACGGCACGTACGAGTCGTGGGAGGGGACGTCGGCGGAGGAGTCCGAGACCGTACAGAGCGTCACATAGTATGGCTTTCGACCTCTTCGAATCCTCATTAGACTTTTGTAGGTTTTATTTTTATTTTTTTATTTTTGTTTTGCCGGCAGAGAAGATGAGTCGCTGTTAAGGGTTTTATTTCGTTTTTTTTTTATAAATAAATTGTGACAGTGGAAATGCTCTTCTCATATTAGATTATTACCATTGTGCCACCTATTTTTTGAGATCCACTTGTTTACAAGGATTCACGTAAAAGAAGAGTACAAAAACGAAAGGGTACATGTGCGTGATGTTTGGTGAGCGGATGATGAGTGAGGGGATCAAGGAATGAACGGTGTAGATTGCGGGAAGTTGGAAGGTTTTTGATGGTACGTCTAAAATTAGGGCATAGGAGGTGGGGCCGGTTTTTTTTTTTTTTTCTTCTGGCTCTTGCACTCTCATTTGCATGTTGTAAAGTGTTTTGAGTTGAAATAGAGGTTCTCGTAGCATTGGCTGATTTGTGAGTTTAAATTAGGGTGCGTTTGGTTGCATAATTATAAAATTGATTCTATAGGAATCTGAGTTTTAAAATTGATTCTGCAGGAAGCAAACTCACCCCTCTAGCTTTTAGAAATTGCAGCATTTGTGCATTTTTTGTTTGAAATCTGTTTGCAAAAAGTTGTTATAGTAAAACTGTTTGGTTATATGATTACAAAAGCAACTTCGTGCTCCTGCAAACACAAAAACCGTTCAATTGTACAACCAAATGAGGCTTTAGGCGTTGCGTTAACACTGTTCCAACTAAGTCCACAAGCAACTTTTTGCATGGGTTTCAGGATCCCCAAAATATTTATTCTCCAACACGCTTTGACTTTTCAAAATGCGGATGTCTATGATGCATATGCAAATGGACCTTTAGTAAAAAATATTGTTGAATGAATTGCATAATTTTATGTCTCTAAATCCATTTGTCATTTTTGGAAAATTAGGTAATCATTTCGCCCATGTTTAAATGAGTAGTTTGGATTCTCTTAAACCCCAATTTATTTTGAGAATAAACTCCTGAATAACTCCGGATAACCTCGGATAAGGGATAAAGTCCGTTTGAAAACCCCGGATAACCCCTGATAAAGTATCTAAGAATAAACTGGTATATGAATTTCAACCAACCCTTAGAATTAAAGTTATCCTAGGTTATTCCACTAAAAAAATATGTGGGCTTATTGTCAAATCAACTGTCACCACCTCTTATAAATCACCTATCAAATCAACTATCATTATTTTTTCACATTTTATAAATCTTTATCCGTACTTTATTCACATTTTACTCAAATAACAAAACATTTATTCTTACGTTTATTAACGAGAATAATTCAAAACACAACCAAACACAAAATCACTTTATCCTTATTTATTTTCATTTATGCTTGGATAAATATATACCCAAGAATAAATTTTATTCCTATTCCAAACGGGGGCATAAATGTGATAGAATTGATGAGAGAGTCATTTATGTGCCACAAAATCGTTTTTAATGTAGATATTTTAATTTTAGTTTTAATTTATGTGAAAATCACACAAAAACCTTTTTATGTCATCTATATAGTGCACTCGGTTTTTTTTTTTTTTGTCTAAGCATGATTTTATTTTTTAATTGTTTTATTATTTTTAAATTCTTAAACAAAGAGAATATGTCGATCTCATACAGATTGGGTCGTTGAGAATGTTATGGTACCGTTAACCTAAGGTCACCGGTGATGAAAAAAAATGGCTGGATTCTAAATGTTTCTAATAGCACTAAGGATTCCATCTGAATTGATGTTCACCTTCTTCCACTGTAGCTTTCACGTTCAAAATAATGAGTGAATGCACACTTGAAATGGGATTATTTTGTATTTGATTTATGTTAGATGAAGGAAACCACGATTGATCATAATGTTGATCGGATTGAAACATAAGCTGCGTTTGGATCTCTGACTGTACTGATTTGAAAATGCAATATACTCATATAAGAATTCAAATACATTTTTAGTATTTATCTTTTTAAACCCCCTCTTTCTATTCGAGGCAAAAACAAAACAACTTTTTTTATGATTTTTCTTTTAGGATAAGTTAATCTAATTTATAAGGATAAAAAATCATTAGTTTTATCTCTATTTACATTTGATAATGCATTTTGTTATCCCCTTTTTTGTGTTCTTATATTTAATTTTACATTTGAATTACATGATGTAAAAATTAGGATAACTTTAAAAAAATTTAAAAATATTAAGTCTACCTTTTTTATTAAAACGGGCATTAATATTGTTGGTTTTGATTTTATAAAGTTTTTGGTTTTTGTTTTTTGGGAAAAGACAGTCATTAATATTGTTCATGTTTTACAAAATGAGGTTAAAAAATGTGAATAAAGTCTATTCCACCTTTTACCTAGAACAAAACAGTTTTACAATTGTCAATGCTTTATCCCTTTTTTTTCTTATGCCATGTGTGATAACATGTGATTTAGGCCCTGCTTGGTTGTACGTTTGGGGCAGCTTTTGTTTTTTGAAAAGCTAAAATCGTGCAGCCGAACGGAGCAGCTTTATTTAGAATCGGAAGTTGGATTCCTTTTAATTTTTCTCTTGAAATCCGTGTTTTGAAAAAGCTTAGAAATAACGCTTTTTGGTCGGAATAAATTTTTTAAATTGAAAAACAACTTTTTCTGTCAAACATCTAGTGCTTTCAAGTATTGATTCATGAATTTTTTAAAAAAACATCTAAATAAAAATCAAGATCTAAAATCATCTTAAAAAATAATTTTATTCAAAAAACTACTTTTTAATCAATATTTTCAAACGAATACTATAATTCAATTATTTTCTTATCCCATCTCTTTATCCCAAGATCAAACCAGACCTTAAAAAAACAAATCTAATCCTAAAAAAACAAACCAAATTAATTTATCTCCATCAATTGCTCACTGGATCAAATCAAAACCCAATTTTTCTAAAGAAACAAAAAACAAATTCAACCCTTCTTCTTGTCGAGCGCGAGCCACTCGGCATGGAAATCAACGGCGGCCGGAACCTCAAACCCCCTCAACAAGCTTGAGATCCTCCACAAGGATCTGACACTTTCCCTCCGGAAGAGCTCTTTTGGCGCGATCGGCAGGTCTACCACAGAACTCCGCGAACCTCTCGCGGGCCTCCGCCGTGACCGTCTTTGTCTTTATCAACCCCTCCATCGCGAGACCCAGACCTCTCGTGGAATTGGATGAAGAGGAGATCAAATAGACGGCCGAGAAGAGAGAGACAGCTTTTTCTAAAATGGGTTGGGGTAGCATGGTTTAAATTAACATTTTTTTAATAAACATACCCGCTATCTTCTGTATACATTTAATTTTTTTTTTTTTTATAGGTTTAAGATTTTGAAGATTTATGTGAATATGTAAAAAACAATGGATTTTCATATTCTTTTTATATTTACATAATTTTTTTTTATTAGAATATGTTAATTAGAGTTTTGTAAGGGGAGACGGGTGTCAAAGGATTAGATGAAAATAGGGTGAAAATTCAAAAAAAAATCAGCACAATAAAACACTGAAACGATAGAGAGAATGAAAAGGATTGAGAGATGAGTGGATTGATGAAGCCCACTGCAACGTTTAAGGCGTTATTCTGCTCCTCCCGGTGCAGAAGTCATGAACTGAACTGCCCTCAGGATCCAACAAACCCACACAGAGTGCACGCTAAGGTGGAATCAGAAACTGACTTAGAACTCTATCAACACAAAAACACTCGGGCTACTGGAATAATAGGACGTCATGACTATCTCTCATAAACTCTCATAAGAGACTCTCTTTGAGTGATATACACTTTGTGACTTTGATGGATGGAATGACATACATGAGTCCTTTTATATAGGCCTCTAGATTGTCCAAGAGTCATCTCTAAATTTAAGGTACCCATTTAATTAGGAATAATTGACTTAAAATTATTCCATGCATGGTTCATTGTTCCATATTCAATGGAAATGGCAAATTCAAGGTACATAATGGACTTCTTTATAGCAAATTCATGAATCCAACCTAAGAGCATCATTGAAATGAGAACCTTGCATATCAATGCTTCATTTCACTCTAGGTTCATCATAAAAATTCTACATACATGAATTCTACATAGTTAATTCATTAAATATAGTTCATTCCATCCTAGGTACATCTAGGAATTCCACACACATGAACCTCGCATATTTAATAACATCATTAGAGTCCAATGTACTTACTCCATTAGCCAACACACATGAATCATGTCAAATCCACATCCACATGCCCTGTACTACACACACACACACATATAGCACTTGTCCATATTATATCCAAACCCTATACTTAGTTAATTGGTGATTATTTGAAAGCATGTGATAGATTAAGTTTGAAATAAAAAATATATTAATATATTTTTCATATTAACATGGAATTTTGAAAATTTATTTTTTTGAAAAACATTTAAAAAAACCAACAACGGATAGGGGTGGGGGAGAGGTTTTGATGTTATATATGGAGTTAATACATGAAGGATTTGTACATTAAATGATTAAAATGTGAATGATTTATTTCTAATTTAGAAAGATTCAAATAGAGCCACCCCCTTATATTTACGGTTCTCGCATCATTCACCGACCCGAACTCCGAATCCGATCCAAATCCCGGATCGTCAACCGGCCAACCACCCGTACCCGATCCGCCTCCCCCGTCGTCATAGGCCGAGCTCTTCCCACGTGCTTAATCATTCCAATGCGAGGCCTCAACACGTGTTCAAATCCTGAGACGACCCCGCATAGAGATCCCCCGCCCCTCCCAAAAATCCAAAGCTGCTTTTAAAATCTCCTCCCTCGCCTTTCCTACGTGTCACTAAAGCAAGCCATTTGTACGGCTCTTCCTCTCCACATGCGCCACGTATCCCCTGCACGTCAAGCAGAGATAGAGATAGAGAGAGAGAGAGTCTGCGAAGGAATTGCGACGAGTGCGACTGCTGTGTGGGCCACGTGGTCCACCCTCGTGTTTACCCTTCATTGGCTTTTTCTCAAACACGTGTCCTTTCCCCCTCTCCACGTTTTCTCCTCATCCGATTTTCTCACGTCCTCAACTGCCCCCGTCCGTTCCAACAAGTGGACGGTGCAGATTTTAAATCCATTTTCATCAGGAAAATCTCGCGAGATTCTGCTTGGGACGCGTTGCGTCATTACACACACGTGGCGTGACCGCGATGACTCGTGGTCGGTGGTGGGCAGCCCGGGCAGCTACCCCTACCCCCTGGTTAGGCTGCCCGACCCTGCCGAGGGAAAACCAGAGACAAACCCGTAATTAAAAAAACAAACAAACAGTCTCGCCGTTTCGTTCTCTCTCTCTCTCTCTCTCTCTGGACTTCTGAAGGCGATGATCGACGGAGGGGATCTCCCGATTGAAGAAGCGAGAGTCATCACAGGTCGTCCATGACCGGCGTCTGCGTGAAGATGGGAGGAGACGGCGCCTCCCCGGCGGAATGCCGAGAGGCGCGCCGCCGGAGGATGGAGGTTCGCCGGTTCTCCAACACCTCCGTCGTCGGTGAACCCCCCGCCACGCCGCCTCCTGTTCCTGTTCCGGTACCGGTACCAGTTCCGGTTCCGGTTCTGCAGCCTCATCGGGCGGAGAAGAGGCGGGAGAGGACCGGGGTGAGGGCCGTCCTCAAGAGATGTCGGATGTCCGGATCGAATCCTCCGTCGGCTTCGTCTTCAGCTTCTCCTTCGCTGCCGCAGACTTCGTCGTTCTCTTCGTCTGGTTCGTCGTCGTCGTCGAGTGGAGGGGATCCGGAATCTCCTCCTCCTCCGCCGCCTCCGGATGCCTCGCCGGAGCCTCCTCCGCCGGCGTACGGGATGATCTCGGTCGCCGGACGTTCGAGGGAGATGGAGGACGCGGTGTCCTTGCTGACGGAGCTCTTACCGGCACTGCATTTCTTCGCCGTCTTCGACGGCCATGGAGGCTCTCACGTAAATTCTCGTCTCCTCCGCTTTCTTTATCGCGAGAAATCCATCAGACTGTTTTCGTTTTGTCTTCACTCTTCAGTGTTTTTGACTAAAAAAACCCCGAAAAAGTTGCGATAAAACGCGCGTTTTCCTCTCGCGGTTTAGTGATTCAACATCGATTTCATTTTTCGGGTTCGCCGCGGCGATCAAGGCATGCCAAAGTTTTAAAAATTTTGGGCGAAATTTTAAAATTTTGACATGATTTTAAGATTCCGTTACATGTTTAATTAATGTCTCCGGAAATCGTGTGATCAGGATAATGAGATTCTCGTTTTTTTTTTTTTTTTTTCATTATTGTCTTTCATGTCTTACCTGCATTGCTGAGGAAGGAGTGGATGTGTTATTCTTTTATTCTAATCTTAACCGTTTGATTCTTCGGAACTCGTTTGGATGGCTATGATGGTTGGTAGGTCATGGTTGAAGCGATGATTGACACGTGGGTGTCGCAGGCAAAACCCCTTTTACGTCTGTTATTATTGTAGATCCCCGTTTGTTCTGGACCTACATTGTTCTTTGTTATGAATTAATGTTTTTTTTTTTTTTTTTAAATCTGTTGTTCTGTTAATGAAGGCATTTTCATATGTGGTGATGTATCATGTACAACGTGATTGTATGTACTTTGTAGTATCGTAGATGAGATTGACGTGTAGTTCCAGACTTCCAGTGTTAATAAATGATTTTGACTATTATACCCTTGTGTATATATGATATTTGATAAATTGCCATTCTACCCCCACAAACTCCCCAAATGGGGTTTTTGAAGGAATTTTGGGGGGGGCAAGCATTCGAAGTTATGGTGTCGCCAATTCACCAACATTGTAGGGAAATGTTTTTATGGGTTTGTATTTTCCACTTTCAGTTGTCTCTTGTTAGCTAACTTTTGTATGTGGTGTGAAATGAAATGTATTCTGCAGTTTTATTGTTAGATATTCTTAAATTTATTTTACATGATTCCCTTTTGTTTGTTTGTAATTTTTTATTGTTTTCATTACTTTCCTTGATTCTTCAAACATAGATCATATTGCTTAAAATTTTATGAATAACTCTATAATGACCTAGTTGATTACGTTAGAACAATTTTAATTGAGTGGGCTTATTACTTAATTGGAACCGTTTCAATGCGATTGAGAATGTTATTAGACAGAAAAATCATATCTCCAAACTACTAATCTACAGTTAAATAGATTGAAAACATGTTGGTCAGATTTTGTAAAAAAAGGGTACATGTTCATCTTGTCTTTCTAATTTTTTTTTTGCTTTTTTTATTTAATTTATTTATATAGATGTAGAGAGCTGGATGAATGGCAACACCAGTTTTTTTTTTTTTTTTGGGGTAAAAATGGGACATGGAT
Source organism: Acorus gramineus (assembly GCA_030737835.1). NCBI lineage: Eukaryota > Viridiplantae > Streptophyta > Magnoliopsida > Acorales > Acoraceae > Acorus > Acorus gramineus. The sequence goes on from CM060857.1 coordinate 13,131,253, forward strand.
GATAAATTCCTTTTTTATTTTTTTATTTTGGTGGAAGAATAGCTAAGGTTTTCCAAAATTTCTAACTTAGAATTCCATTAGTAGTCCAGTATGTGATACATGCGTTAGACTTTGAGGAGTTTCCTCTTTGATGGATTAAAAGGCCAGGATGGGGTAAGATATAGTTAGGATTTTTTTATGGTCAATGTGATGTTTTAGCTCTTCCGACAATGTAATAGATGTGAGGGATCTAGAACCTTCATTTAAGTATTTGTATTATAAAACATCAGTTAAACAAGTTATTCCTTACTGTATCAAATGATTTTTTCCCTATAAATCTGATTCTTATGATTGAGAATTGAAATTCAGAAACCCGCGAGAGGTTCCCCACTCTTCTTTGATTCGTCTTAGGACCAAATCTCGAGAAAAAGAAGATGAATCTGGAAACTCTAGTACTTTACAATTTACATCAATCTTCTTTTTGAATTAGATAGAAAGAGCTTTAATTTCCAGAAATGTTATTATTGCATTGCCTAAAATGATAAATCTATATTATGAGATACAGATGCGAGGACAAAGATATTGAATTTTAAATTTGACACAAAAAATCCAATTCAATTACGATGCTGCTGCATGTGTTAATTTGCAACTTTTGTAACAAGATGGAGACATTGTGTGATTTAAGTATAAATGTATATTGAGTTCTTCCAGCCCATATAGGTATAATGTACTGAGTACCAGTATGAAACCAATCATGTCTAAGAAAGATTTATGTTTGAACTGACAGATAGCAAGATGTGTTTGCGCGGCATGTACTCTAAGCAGTGCACTCATAATTATTTTCCCACATTTGACTTTCATTTCCAACTCTAAGCATTATTCTTTCTAGTTAATTTTTACTTATATTATAAACTTGTAAAAGATGTGTGTTCCTCCAAAACTCTTTCGTATCCTAGAGTTTAGGATACTCAATCCTATATTTCAAGCAAATGGAAAAATTAAGAGAAAATAGTGCAATATGAGGAAATGATTAAAAATCAAAACAGAAAATGATGTGCATCATATTGTAATTGTTATTAGGATACATACCCGTAAGATGACAAAATTGAAACACATTGAATAATGCATAGCAAAACTTTAAGCTATGCAAGTAGTCGTTTCTCCAAGAAAAACATGCATATTATAAATAAAATTTACTAAATAAGAAAACCTTTTTAATTGATTATGCTATGAAGAGCTATACATGTCAGTTGCCAATTTTTCTTTAAAACTTTTACCATGCATGAGGTGTCTGAATGATATCTATAAATTGCCACTTGAAAGGATGTTATATATTGCATTGGACAAAAAATTCTTTAAGTAATAAGGCATTGTCATGTCATTAATCTTTATAATAAGTTTATAGCTAACATGTACTATATTCACAATATATTTGGATAGTTGCTATTTTTAATTTTCATGTAATCAGCATTTCCTTGGACAGGCATCTTTCTCTTGCATGCTCAGAAAGATATACTTTGTGAACTTTGGTTTCATGTTTTTTTGTGTTTGGTGTGTAATCTGTTCACACTGTTGGTGATGGATGCGTTTTTTCAAATAACAGCTGTTGGAATCATTTATAAACATAAAATTAGAATATGTACCTCACCAGAATTACCCAAGAAACTCGTTCTTGGTTACAAAAATCTGTTTCGAGGAGAATCTTATCATTGATAAGGAATATATATATGGTGGTGATATATTGTTTACAATTTGAATTTATTAATAGTTGACATAATTGTTTTACCAGGAGTTTTCACCGGAACTGTAGTGCTACATGTTCATTTATAGAAAGAGATACACTCGGACAAGATTCCATTGAGATAATTTTTTTGGCATTTATAGATGCTATATTGCTGTCTGTGGCGGCAATGGCATGACTCCTAGAAGTCATTAAAAACACTATCCAATCCAAGATTGTCAAATGACACTAAAAAATGGCATGTTCCAAATTTTTACCGAAAAGTCACTGTTAGAGACATTTTGTCGTTTCTTGCATGAAATTTTTTCTGGATGCCGCGTGTTATATTCGATCAGAGTTTGTTGTTGGGTGAACATGATAGTTGTCACCTATCGGTGTTGTCTTTTTCTCATCACACGTTTGGCAAGCGGCATCGAGTCCTGGTTTCTAGCATGGAATGTTGTGTATAATTATTGATTTTGAGTGTAAAGGCACGGTGAATGAAATCACCTGATGCAATCATATATCAGAAATTGTTGATTCATTTCTAAACTCAAGACAGCTGCAATTTCTGTCTGGTTGGTTGAACAAATTATCTGCCTCATTCATGTCGTCATGGTTATTGCTTAGTTTATCATATAATTTGTTCAATACGTTGTTATATGTGGTTTTGAGAGCAAAGGTGTTTCATTTGTACAATAACTGAACTTCATCTATATTTTAATCATTTATTTTTGTCTCTTTTATGGAATATATTTGATGGTAGATGTTGGGTTGCCGTATCTATTCCATTTCAATGACTGATTGAATGCAGTGAAAGAATGTGATCCAAGTGAAAGAGCAAAAATAAATGATGGAGTACTCTTAAATCCTCACTTACAATGAAAATCTTGAGTGACATTTAGTGAGGGTATTCCAGTGTCTTGAAGAGCTTTCCAATGTTTTTCTACAAGCCATAGGATTTATCTTGATCTTACTTCTTTTTTTTAATCTTCTGTTTTTTCCAGGTGGCAACATTGTGCAAGGAGCGCATGCACGTGTACTTAGTGGAGGAATTGAAGCTGTTTTTGGAAGGTCCCTTTGAAGGCGAAAATCTGTTTCATTGCAGGAAAATATCCCCTGAGGAATGGAAGACTGCAATGAACAAATGCTTTCTGAAAATGGATGAGATTGCATTGAATGCTTGCGCATGCGGCATGGTAGGACCACCACCATGTGAATGTGAGCTTTCGGGGACCACATCAGAATTTGTTGGTTCTACTGCTGTGGCTGCGGTGATCAGAAGCAACCAAATCCTTGTTGCTAACTGTGGTGACTCACGGGCTGTTCTCAGCCGTGGAGGAAGGGCTATCCCTCTGTCGACAGACCACAAGGTTAGATAGTGGCACTTCAATAGTGAATTGGGTACTCCATTTGGGCCTCAGAAACTGTTTTACAATTATTGATGTTTTAACATTGTTGGTTCACATGGAGGGGGGTGGAAGTTTGGGAGAGGATGCTTAAGAAATCATTAATTGAACAGGGTCATTGCGTTGCAGCGCTCTATGACCATTGGAAAAGCAGATGGTGGTCTCGAGTGGACCCAACAACAGTTTGAATGATGTTGTCTCTCTTTGAAGTGCAACGACACTGTACCTTAATAATATCAAAAAATTTCCCATTTGTGGCACTTTCATTAGTTTCTCCTTGTGTCCATAACATGCTGTATGTGCAGCCGGACCGCCCAGATGAGTTAACAAGAATCGAAGCTGCTGGTGGGAGTGTGATCTATTTAAATGGATATCGTGTTAATGGTATTCTGGCTATGTCACGCGCACTAGGTATATACTTCACAACTTCAGCTGTTTTTTTTTTTTTATATATATATTATGGTTCATGCATATATGCATCATATGCTTTGTTGTTTAACTTCAGGTGGGATTATGTTCAACTGTTTGATTGTAATGATATATAACCATTGTTGTCTATGTGTTCAGGTGAGCCTAGGTGGTGCTTAATTGACATATAAATATAAAATTATAATGAACATATGTAGAAATATGGATAAAAATTATAATACAAACATAGATCTGATGGAGAATGGAAAGTGGAAAGAGGGGATGTTAGCAGTCGCGGAGCCATGAATTCACTCGGGGGGGGGGGGGGGGTTGACCTTTGACTGAACCTTTAAATTGTTTCTTAAGAACAAAAAAAAGAGCCTGTGCATTAACAAACAGGAGAGCCTAAATGCCTAATATAAATTCAATTGTTGGTAAATTCATCTTGTTAGGCATAGTGGCATATGCTAATAGGAGGTTGTGGGTGAGGAGACACTCTTACGAGGATAATTGCTTAGATTTTTTTTACAAGTTTTCTTGAAAATGTTTAGATGCTTGTGTCAGGGCATTTAGATAAAAGCAGTTGTAGCCTTGTAGGTCATCAATAGGGGTTACGATTTTTAATCGGCGTGGTTAGGTGTAAAACGAAAGCTAAATTGGCATTAGTACCTAGTTTTTCTTATAGTCCAAAATACAGTCCTATATATTTTGTAAGAAATCAAGTGAAGCATATACCTCGTTAGACGATGTATATATGTCGTTAAATTTTTTCTTACCGTTACTAAAAATGGTTTCGTTAAATTTGAAATAGAATGATATACACTTTTTATCAAAATATATGCCTCATTAGATGATGCTTACTATTTAAAAAAAAATGAAAACATGTGTCGTCTGAGTTTTGGACTATAAAATGATTTGAGTTCAACATTTTCCAAGCTGAAAATATGTTTGGATAAAAAACCCAATTTGATAATTTTAATTCAAAAAACTATGAGAACCAAATAAGAGAAACAAAAATAACAATCCATTAAAAAATTATCCAAACAATGAAAACATATCATCATATTCACATGACATTCAATAGAAACTAGAAAAAACCAATACAGTCCACCCACAATAAATCAATCAAATAAGGTTATCTTAGGGTTTTGGGAAATCTAAATATAGAAAGCCTCCACACAAAAATAAATCACCCAATCCTGTGTCATTGAAAGCTCGAGATCTAAATATCTAAGAAAGTTACACACAACCTTCTCCCTTCTATGCCCTAAATAATTGGATGTCAGGTTGAGAACTTTAAACGGAGTCGTTAAAAGAAAATGGAAAAGTTCAAAAAAGGGTCCAAGAGATGTCCTGAGAGAGGAAGTGGGGTAGCATGGAATCAGTGGGAGATCATTGATCACGGGACATGGAACATTAGAAGGGATGGTAAGGATGCTATTTCTCAAATGAAAGTTGAGGACATTTGGGTAATTATGAGGATTGATGGAGACATTAAAGACTTTCTAAGCATATGAAAAAAAAATCTGAGTGGCCTTTGGATGTTAGTGCTTTAAAAGGAATAAAAAATTTGGAACAAACACACAGACCGGCGGGGGAGGGGGAGGGGGAGGGGGGTGGTTTAGAGAGTGATATTTTCGACTTGGCAATCCAAGCGATGCCTGGTTGTGCCTGGGCCCGCAAGCACCAATATAATGGACAACATAACTACGCGGTCCTCCCCCCTATCATTGCAAACCTGCCAGAACTACTATGTATATACCTTTTGGATGATTTCCCAGTCTTGAACAGTTGACGGATATACAATGAAGTTAACATGCTGGCTGAGTGGTTGCTCCCGAATTAGAATATGCGAGGTATGGTCCATCTTCCATCAAGCTTATGCAAAGTCTGTTTGCTCTGTCTACTATTGCTCCTTTTTCACCTGTCAGAAACAATGGCCTGGTTAGCTATGTTGAAGAAACGATTTTGTGGCAGATATCTTATATCCTAATCTATAATAAATTTTCCATTTCCCCTTCAATAATCTTGTGGCACATCAGAAGTTGCCAAATCTGGTTAACACAATTGTGTGCCATTTGGGTAGCTAGATATAAGTCTAGGTTATTTATTATTTTTTTATTTTTGGTTTAAAAAGTTCCGCAACTTGGAAGCCTCAGTGAGGAACTCAACCAGGGTAGATAAAGTGAAAAATTGCTTGGGTTTTTCCTAGAATGGAATTTAAGCTCAAACATTCAAAAGAATATGGAAATATTCTCATAATATGCTGAGTTGAATTGATTAAGGGTTGGTTGATCTTCTTGAAATTCTAAAAGCAGCGATTCAGAAGTACGATAATAAATTATAGTTGTAGTAGTAGACTAATTAAGCAACTGACTTCATAACCATCCTGGCATTTTGCAGGTTTGCTTTTTTGGTTAATATTTACTTAATTTTTCCTGCATCATTTAATTTCGAAATATGATGTTATAGTAAATCTGTTGTCATCGCCCTTTGTCCCCTCTTACACGGCCTTCTTTTTGCCTCTTCCTACATGACCTTCTTGCCTATAGAAATCCTATTAATATCTGTTACGAAATTACAAATACATGCAAGATTATTAGATCATATCTCAATAGCATATTACCAATTCACTTTACTCCTCATATTTTATGGTTTTTTGCTCTCACATCATTTCTAGTTTTCTAAAGCAAGGGTGGGAGTTTACCACCAATTTTATTGGAAAATGATATGAAATCTTTGCATTTGTGTTGAAATATTTTACTAACTAAAATGACTTTACTAACTAGAATGACTTACATCCTCACATTAGTCACATCCTTGTATCATTCCAATGCAACATTTACTCCATTTTTTGTCAGCTGATTTTTCCATATTATTGGGTGATATTATCCATATTTCAATTTTCGAGTCACCAAATGTTTCAGCTCTTCTTGACTTGTTCTCAAGTCTCACACCAGATTTTGGGTCCTTCGTCTATTTTTTTTTGCTGCAACTTGGTGCCATTGCGATAGTGCTCTTCTAGCTGACATTGTTTTTCTTGTATTTTCATTTGAATCAACTTAGTCCATCATACCAAAAATAAATAAATAAAGGTTTATGGCACATTTGCTCACAAGAACAATCCCTGGGAACTTCCTACAAGGAAGGATACATAGGATGCATGCTTGTTTTCCATTTGATTTGACTATCTTGTATCTTAATAGTTTTTGACTGCCATGGAAGCCAAAGCATTTACTTAGGTAGCGTTTGGAAACACAGTTTGAAAAACAGCTTTTAACTTTTGCAGTTTTATGTACACCTTTTGAGGGTGTAATGATGATGGCTGTTTTATAAAACACAGATTTCAAGATACAGTTTAGAGATAAAATCTAGTAATGATGATGTATTTAAGTTGACATGTTTGGTAACAGTTTTTAGCTTTTACCTTTTAAATGATAATGTATTTGACTTGATGTGACTGCAAAAGCTAAAAGCTGCTTTAAGCTTTTGCAGCCAAACATACTCTAGAAACACTGAAATTATGTCACGTCAATGCATTTCCGGTACTCTTCATGTTTTGTGATGGCCACTTTATAAAAGAATTCCTTTATCAGTATTATTTTTGGCATCATGCACTAGAACTTTTGTGTTTTAACTGCGAGTCTCAATTTTAACTAGAGAAGTTTAGGTGAATACGCCAATTTACAGTATACATCTTACAAGAGTGGATTGACTCCTAATCTTCATTTTTTTGGTGAAGATAACTCGGTTTATTTAATATGCAAGGAGAATTGAGTAATTGCAAATATAACCATTGTGATACACACATCTCTATGTGTCATCGTCCATTTTGTTGACTTGGGCTGTTTGGTATGTGCATTTTGTAATCCTTCTTTAAATCTTTACATGAAACTTAGACGTACAAGGCATCCTGAGCTCCACATTTCATGAGTCATTAATCCTGAATAACAGAAAAACCAATGCCAACATATGCTGGAACCTCACAAGGATAAAGAATATTTCATCCACCTAAAAATGGAACAAGGATTGACATATATGTTTATCATGCTTACTGTACAAAGCTAGTCAGTGTCTTCTAGACTTGGTCATGTAAATGGATTACTTGTCCATCAAAAAATCGTTCTTCGTTTGCATAAAATATAAACATATTGCAGGTGACAAGTATCTTAAACCAGTAGTTATCGCCGAGCCTGAGATAACCATCACACAGAGGACCGCAGAAGATGAATTCCTGATCCTCGCAAGTGATGGGCTGTGGGATGTCTTGTCAAACGATACAGCGTGTGATGTCACCCGCCGCTGTCTCTATGAGGGGCGCCCACCAACGCCAGGAGGCACACCTCCCAATGCAGTGGCCAAAGAAGAGGAAGACGACGATGAACCAACCCCCCACACTCGTTGTCACCTTGCCGCTGCTTTGCTGACGAGGCTCGCGTTGGGTCGGAAGAGCTCCGACAACATCAGCGTCATAGTCGTTGACCTGGGAGGGGTTCGAGATGACTAAAGAGAAATGGAGAAGTGGGAGTCAGAGGTTTCACCTTTGTTCATAGACTTAATTGTTCATTGAACTTTTTTTAATTTCATAGCGCGACTTTGGTTATAGTTGAAACTTATAGAAGAGGTGCAGTTGTGGGAGGGGAAAAAATGGGGGTTTGGGGGGGGTGTACATCTGGTAGACTGAAATGCAAGCTCTGAAAAATTTGCATTTTGTTGTTTTATATCTGTCGAAGTTTGTTTTGCCCAAATTCTGTTTACAAGGTGCTCTTTTACTAAGGGTCTGGTGTAGAAGATGTATATATGTATACTAAAGGGTGCTGATACAAAGTCATTTCTTATATGGGAACTCTAATCGAGTATGTAATCCGTGTCGATTAGGGAAAATGTAAGAAACTATGCATTCTACTTGTTAAAGTGTATATATTTTGTTAGATAAGCATGTACTTAAAAAAAAAAAAAATCTAAAATGTGTCAATATTGACTCTGCCTTTACAAAATAGAGTGCGTACCATTTTTTTTCTTCTTTCGATTCTGATGAGTTTGAAGATAGCAGAAAACGAGAGCAGACAAAATTGCTCACTGAATTTTATTTTAATTTGTTTTGTTTTTCTGAATAATATGACTCTTATAATAGGGTTCTAACAATTGACAAACCGATATTTTATTGAAATCTGATTTTTTCTAAATATGCTTTTATGTATAACAAATTAACAGGACCAGCTGATATTAATGGAACTTCAGCAGACAAATCATATCACAAAGTGGGGTACCATGAATGATTTATTTTTGTTTTTTTTTTAGGGAAGGTAGACCTTTCTGAATGATATTTACTAATATGAAATAGCCGTAGGTGGAGAATAATAATAATAAGTTGATAAAAAGAACAAAAACAGTCAACTTTAGACAGGAATATAATAGATAAACAGATTAATAATAATAAGTTGATAAAAAGAACCAAAACAGTCAACTTTAGACAGGAATATAATAGATAAACATTAGCTAAACAGGAATCTTGCTTTATGAATGATACAGAGTTTTCTATTGGTAGGTTAGCTTCCACACTTATCTCAAATGAAAATAAAAAATTGTAAACATATCTAAAAAACATTCTTGTCCATGTAAACCACAAAGTCAAGCCACCTTCCTTTCATGTCAAGCGAGAGTCACACCCATTAATCTGAAACGTTTTGATATTATTATTATTATTATGAAAATGAGAGAATTGGACCACAAGAAACAACATCTACCCTTCCTTGCGTTTTTTTTTTAAAAAACACATTCATTTTGCAACCCACTGTGATTACATTGACTGCCCATCTAAAATGGAAAAAAATATTCATGATCTAGAAGATAAAGAATTCAACGACTCCAATAGTTAATGTGCATGGGGTCCATGATCGCTTCCCACTTTGATTGATTGAATGAAAATTTAGAAGTTTTTATACACTACATGATTTAGTCGGCTACCGCAATTAATTATCAATGGATTATGACAAGACGAAGATCAAATCATTATTCGAGCACTTAAGCATAGTTTATCTAGAAAGTTTTTTGTTGGTGTTTTATTCCAATCAGTTGATTTTATAATTTTTTTTTTTACTTTATATTATGAAAAGAGAAAATGACTAAATAAATCTATCAAAAATTAAAAATATCCACATCAGTCATTTTTAAAATTATACTAAAAAAAGTTTAATTTTACTATTTTGAAAACTCAGAAGACTAACCTACCCCGCTATATAGTTAGATCCCTAACATGACTCTAACCCTTGTTAGGTTATTCCATACCTCTTACATTTGTGAAAATATTTCACACATTCTCATGCATAATTTTTTTTTTACTCTAAATTAGTCGTCATTAGATGGATTTTATAAGATATGTGTTAATATAATTTAAATTGTATATTATATGTGTCAATAACACATATCATGGATATGTGTGAATAAAGATTTATAATGGATATGTGTCAATGGCACATGTATGAATATGGATATGTGTGAAAATGGATACGTTGATGTTTCTTTAAAAAATAGATATGTGTCAATGACACCATAAAAATGTGTGAATAAAGATTTATAATACTATTATATCATCTGCTACATTCGGGTATAGCACAGATTTAAATTACACATAATGATTATACACATTGAAATATGATAAATAGTATAAGATAAGATATAAGAAACACATAATATGAAATATAATAACAAAACCACTAAAAATTTCAAACAACACATGTAAGAGGTATGGAATAACCTAACAAGAGTTAGAGAAATGTTAGAGATCTAACTACATAGCGGGGTAAGTTAGTCTTTTGAGTTTCCAAAATGGTGAAATTAGACTTTTTTGATATAATTTTTAAAAGTGACTGCTTTTGGATATTTTTAACTTTTGAGAGATTTATTTGATCATTTTCCCTTCTTAAAATTGGATAGATCCTTGGATCTCATTTATTGGTTGCATTCATGTATTCAATCATATTTCAAATCTTCTAAGGGGCAAGAGCATTAAATTAAGACCTTGTTTGAAAACAGATTTGGGATTAGTTTTTTTTTCTCTCACTGTTTGAAAATGAGTTTGAAAAATCAAATTCATATAAATCCATAATCTTCGCAAATCCACGTCCAAACACTCCTTAAGTTGTCTTTTAATTGGTTGGCTTTCTACTTTGTTTACATGGTAGGGGCTCAGATCAAGTTAGTGCTAGATTTAGTCAGTGTACTCAGTCCCATATCAAGGACTGACATCTGGACAATCAGATATATGACATGTGATCCATTGTACCATACAACTTCTATTTACAGTTACATGTTGTATTACATTATACAATTTATATTCACGATTATATGTCATGTACATGACTATCTACATATTCTTTTACACTGAGAACCAATTAGATTGACTGTATCCAACACTGACTGTATGCGGTCGGTGGTCCAACGTGACAACAACATTGCTTAATATTAAAAATATTGATTTGATAGTGTTTTTATAGTTGATTATTACAACTAACTTGGAAGGAAGGCCGAAAGAGTGCTAGGTTCTGCAAAAGTGGCATCAATTATGCATTGAAAAAAAAAATAGTTTAGGGTTAATTTTGTAAGGTAAACTAGGAAACTAGAAACTTTGAAGCACAAATGTTCTTAGAATAAATGATTCAAAACTATGTACTAATGTAGTGTTACTAGGGTTAACAACACCATCAGAGCACAACAAGATCATGACATGTTTCAACTTCAGTCGGTCATGAGTTCTTGGTCACCCAACAAACCGCACAATTATTGACACGTGATATTAGCAGTTTTTTTTGTTATTTATATTTATTTGATCAATATTAAAAATCTTGGTTTGATTGTGTTTTCACACTCCGAGTAGTTGATTATTAGGGAGGCTGAAGTCATTAATGATTAAGAAATTTAATTTCAAAACACTTTGCAGTAAGAATATTTTCACACCTCTTTTTTTCCATACCTTTGATTTAATATTCATACAAGTTTTTGTTGACTTCCTGTTGTGGCACACTGGCACTTCTATTGTATATATATATGTTGAATGATTGGTGGATTGTTGTGGACTGCATTAAAATATAGATGTAAGCAAATATAGAATAATAGAATCTAATCTAAAAGTTTGGGAGTGCGTCTGGGCCAACACGTCACGTTCGAGAAGTAAATAGTATTTTAAAAAACGTTGTTTTAATATATTAAAAAAATTGAAAAAAATACACAAAATATACAGGTTGATCGTTACACGTAGAATTCATGTTTTTGTGTTTGTTTTAGAGACTGTGTCTGTCAACCTCCGCCTACGTAAATTCAGACGGGATACACTTTTAAATGATCTTTTAAAGAACATCATCTATTTGGATTTGATGTACATAGATATTAGGTGTGCATTGAAAAAAGATGAGTGCAAATAGAAACACTCATTTAACGTACAAATACATACAAACATATCCATCTATCACGGATAATGTTTTAAATTTTTTAAAATCAATATATATTATTTAATGAGATAATAAGACATATATTTTATTAAATTATTTATAAAATATATTTAAAATTTTTGTCGGTGTATATATTTTGTCAATATAAATATGTGTATCGTTAAATTTTTATCGTTATATATAAGACTTGAATTAAAATTGAAAAAAAAAAAAAAAAAAAAAAAAAGAAATGAAATGAAATGGGATGCACTCGTTAGCCACACATGGCAAATATAAAAATTGAGAATCCTAACCCAAAAATAAAAAATAAAAAAAATGAAAGAATGTAAAATTTTGCAAAGAAGAATCTGGAAAGGTTGATGAATAATAAATTGGGGGGAGTTTTCTCCAGTAGCTTCCATCAAAGCACACATATTTCATACTAAGGAGATACCATTAAATAGCCGACACCAGCAGGACCTAATCTTAATTTTTTCCTCTCCCATGAATTTTTTTTTAAAAAATACTCAGGCGAACTCGCTCTCTCTGTCACCACCAACACAGCTTCAACAGCTCCCCACACTTTGAAGAACCCACCACAACCATGCGATCTCGACCGTCCATCCCCCGCTCCCGTCCCTCCCCCCGCCCCAATCGACGGCTCTGGTTCCTCCTCTGCCTCTCCCTCTTCGCCCTCTCCTCCTTCCACCTCCTCGGCTTCCTCCTCCACCGCGCCAACTCCCTCGGCCGTCGCTGCCTCCCCGCCGACGACTCCGCTTCCCCATCCCCGCCCTCCAACATAGCGATCGTCACCTTCTCCGCCGAATCATCCTCCGCAGGAATCGCCGGCGCCCGGAATCGGCGGATGATGAAGGCGAGGTCGTTCGAGGGGCTAATGGAAACGGTGATCGACAACAAGAGGGGTTACGCCGAGAGGGGCGGGTATCGCTTCGTCGATTCGCGTGGCCTCGTCGATCCGAGCCGTCCAGCGAGCTGGAGCAAGATCCTGGCCGTCCGTTCTGTTCTCCGCGATCACGACTGGGTCTTCTGGAACGACGCCGTACGAATCGATCCCTCTCCGCCGTCTGTTTTTTTTTTTTTTTTAATTATCGATCGTCTGATCTTTTTTTTTATTTTATTTTTCAGGACATATTGGTGACAAATCCGAATATAACTCTGGTTCGTACGATTCCCTCTCTTGCACGAATCTCGAGGCCATCGTGTTCTTTTATTTTTATTTTATTTTTAATTTTCCAGGAGCGGATTTTGAGATCGGCGATCGGCGATGCGGACTTCGACAGCTCGCCCGATTTAATCGTCACGGAAGACGCCACCGGCATTAACGCCGGTATAGATTCCAACTCAGTAGTGGCACTCTCGTAATTATTTCAAAACACGTGGATTTTTTTTTTTTTTGGCGGGGGTAGGGAGGATCAATGACGGCGTGGTTGTTTTGGTAATTTTGAAGGCGTGTTCTTCGTTCGGAGATCGGAGTGGAGCGTTAGATTCCTTGACACGTGGTGGAATCAGACGTCGTTCATCAGAGAGAGTGGGTCCACCAAGAGCGGGGACAACGACGCGCTGAAGCACCTGATCGGTGGACTCTCGGAGGAGGAGAGACGGGTCCACGTTCGCGTGCCGTCGATGCAGTGCGCCTTTAATTCGTACCCGTGGTTGGCCACGTGGAAGACGGCCTACCGCATGATCGCGTTCCCACTGACCATCTGGAGAGGTTTGGTTTTGGTTCTGGGGGGTTCTTTTATGTGGCTGCTGCGGGACATGTTTGACTTTTTTCTCGTTTGTGTAGGGGTATTTTCGTACGGGGATTTCATGGTCCATTTAGCTGGCATCGACCAGAAGACGGAATGGGCGGTCAGGATTCTTAAAGAGATCGACGATGGCCGTTCATCATGACACGTGTATAATAATATATTTAAAAAGAAACACGTGATGGGGGGATCAAATCGGGCCCCCTATTAGGTTGGAATCTTAAGAAATGTTGAATTGTCTGTATTTGTAATTCATAGGGGAAAAAAAAAAAATTTGTACTTTTTTTTTTTGGATGTAATTGTATGCCATTATGTAGTTGATCAATATAAGTTGCCCATTGAAAGTTCAAATGGGGCTACATTTTTCGATGTCATGTGTTGTGTTATTTATCATGTTTAAGATGATCATGTTGTATTATATTTTTATATTTTAACATGTTGATAATTTTGCATAACAATAATAGAAAAATCAATATATTTATACTCTATATCTAAAAGCACCACGATGAAGACAGATGCTATCGACATACTTAATGAGAACAGCTTAGCTGGGTTATTTGTAGATCAGTCCTCAGGTCCTTGAAAAAAGAAGGCTGGGTTGGAGAACCCATTTCTATCTCAATCGTCTGATGTCATGTGTTGTGTTATTTATCATGATTAAAGTGAACATATCGTACACATTAAATATATTTTTATATTTTGACTGGTTGATAATTTTACATAACAGTAGCATGAAAATTATTATATATCTTCTGTATGACTTCAATTCCAATAGCCCTAACATAGTGGTGAGTTTCAGAGTTTGACAACTCAAATATTAATTGTGTGGATGTTATCACTTTGTGATCAATGCAGTCATTGTATAATTATTTTATTATTTAAACTTTTTTTCATTTTTGAAATGAAATCTAAATGCTAGATGCTAATTCTCAATCTTAGATGATATTTGATCATTCTTGGTAATTTTAAGCATTCATCATGCTCAAAAACTCTATGAAAAATTAATTCACGGGGAGAATGACTTCATCTTCTATATTACAGTTACTAAATTAATACTAAATTTAATAAGTGATAACATACTATGTTGACGTGTGGGTGAAGCTGAAGAGAGTGGATGCTGTCATTAATTCGTCATTGCTGACGTGTCCCATTAGGCTAGGACCGAATTGAAAACACCCAACCAATTGAAAATAGGGGTGCTAAACGAGTCGAACGAGCTGAGCTTTGACATGTTCAAGTTCGACTTGTTTATAAACGAATCGAGTCGAGCCGAGCTCACCAGCCTATCATTTTTCTTCATTTTAGGGTTTAAAAACAAAATTTTAACCTAAATGAGTCAAGTTTATGAGTTTAAACGAGCATACCTTTATATTGATTTAATATTCTGATTTTATAAAGAGTTGAGTCAAGCTTCAATCAAGTTTTTTATAACACAAATGAGTCGACGAATACAAAATGAAGCTCGATTCAGGTCTCGAGCCTAACCGAGTTTTAAAAATTGTTCAAACTTGCTTATTTATCTAATTGAACGAGCCTGAACGAGTTCAAACCGAATCGAACCCAAATGACTTGGTTCGTTTACTAGCCCTAATTGAAAGTTTGACCTATAAATACGGTGGTCTCGGTTTAGCTGGTCTATAATTCCTTCACGAAATGAAATTATTAGTTGACAAAAGATTTGAATATTGAAATCGCTGAAAATCACAACATTTTATTTCTGTTCGAAGCTTGGTTTTATTTATTCTATGGCTTACTAGCTTGGTTTTTGGAAATTTGTGCTTACAGCGTTTGCAGGTGCAACGAAATAGAAAAATGTCACGCGTACTTTGCACTTTGGTTACGTTTGGAATCCCGATTGAAAATTGGTGATTATCTAAAGTTTGAGAAAATGCAGCTTTTAAAACTTTTGTTTTTTTTTTGAAAAAAAAAAAAATGATCTGTGAAGTGAGAATGTAACAGTTGAAAACATTTTATAATTGTATTTATGAATTTTCAGCCTTTTAGACCCAAAATCCATCAAAATTCGGATCCAAACAGAAGTATTGTTTCGAAGTGAGTTTGAAAATAAGTTTTGTTTTCAAATAGAGTGAGTGGTTTTTGAAATTAACCTTTCAAGAAACATGTTTTTGTGAAAAGTTGGTTTTCCAATCAAAAGTTAGGTTAAGTTATTTTTGTGAAAAATAAATTTGGATTAAAATATTAATATAGCCATTCGTTTTGCAGCTCATATACTATTTTATACACTACGAATTATAAGCTCTCTAAAGGTCTATGGAGTTGTAATTGTTTAATTCTCTTAAAAAAAAAAATATAATAATGTATATTTCAATTCTTATAATAGTATATGTTTAATTGAACATGTATATATATATTTTTAAAAAAAAAACAGCAAAAGAGGACTGTGCAACCCACGTATCATTTATACTCTCAACACACAATAGGGCTGCAAAACGAGCTATATATCTCTATATGTAATATGAGTAAAAGAAGCTAATGAAATATATTATATTATATTTGAAATTGTAAAATAACTGAGTGTAATAAAATTCTTTGATTTGTTCACCGTTCTCTTAAAAAAGTAAAAATAGAATAGAGCTCTTTAACCCCCAAGGCTTCTGACAGTATCTTGATTTGGGCTTTGTTGGTGTGCAAGAGGCCCATTGCGTTGGGCTTCGATAGGGCTTAGAGTTCATTGTGGCCGGAGCATATTTTCTAGCAATGCCCGTTTTGTTATAAGAAAATAATATGTCCAGTCTTCAGTGCCCCAATTGTGATATGCCAATCCCCTTTTGTTATATGTTGGTCTCACATATATCTCAACCAAACTTTGCCTGGGGATCAGATAGCACCATCGTTCACTAAGTTTTGCAGTTAATTTATGGATTGTGGTGACAGATTTGGAAGGCTAGATGACATGGGTGAAGAAAATATACAGAAAAGCATATATACTGCTAGTTTGGCAATATGTTAAGATTTTGGAGATAAGTTACCCTAATTTTAAAGGATAAATGATCTATCAAATTTGTTCATATTTACATTTATCAAAGTTGGGATAAATGCAGTTTATCCTGATAATTTTTATACTAAGTAGGGATAAACTGTCATCTCATTCACTTATTTTCACAATTACCCTTTATCCCACGATTTATCCCCTGACCAAACTAGCCCGATAGGCCTATTAGGGTAGAGGAATTGGAGGAGAATAAAAGGGAATAGGGGGGAGAATAGACTTAAAAAGTTGTTTGTTTAGAAGGAATATATGGGTATAACTATGACATAATATGTGGGAATAAAGCTGATATTTGTATTCCATATCCCCCTCTGGAATTGTATTATTCCACCTAATCATTTCCACTGGTATAAAAATGCTCCACTGTCAAATCAATTTTCATCACCTCTTATAAATCAGAAGGCTCATATGTTAAATCATTTTTTCATCTTTTATAAATTCTTATCCACACCTTATTCATATTTTATCCAAACAACAAAAACTTCATTATTACATTTTACAGTGAGAATAACTAAAATTACAACCAAACAATAAATAACTTATTCTACTAGTATACTCATCTATTCCTAAAATAGTAATAACCGTAGAATAATTTATGTCTCTATTCAAACATCACTATCTCGTATGGTCCCAACAGATCATGCATTAACATGCTAGATTTCTTGAGCCTTGTATTTGTGGCTTGCAATCCATGGCTCGAAATTGTTTGTTTGTTTGTTTTTTTTTTTTTTTAATGTACATAACTCCATGAGCACTTCTATGAGTGTTGTTAATACACTCGGTACGTTTTGTAGCTTCGTTTTCAACTTAAAAATAATTCCTGACACCTATATATATTGTGATAGTGCAATAATGCAGTACATGAAAATTAAGTTATATATATATTTAAAAAAATACAATAGTGTATTTTAGTTTGTACTTTATTTTTTATGATAATATTAATTTCAGTTCAGTGTATATATTTTTTTAAAAAAAAAACCCAATAATTAAGAACCACAGATGGAGTTATGCATGTACATCCATGATCACTGGGACACTTTGAAAAAAATAATTTCATTTTTTTTTTGTCTTATATGATTGGCCTGTTTAACTATCAAGTTATATTAATGTAGTAGGCATGTCAACGGGTCAGGTCCAGACCCGGATCAGACTCAAACCGGATCCGATTACACATGTAATATTATCCCCGACCCGATTTGGACCAGCCCGGTGGATCCGAACAAACAAACGGGTCGGGTCCAGGTCCACCCCACCACCCCGACCCGACCCGTTGGACCCGAGACCCGATTGTTTTATTAATATATGCTCATATATTACAAGACTATTAGTATTAGTTGACCCATAATTTTATTTCTTACTTAACTTATTTTTGTATCCACAAGTTCATAAATCATAATCATAACAAGCCCATAAATCATAATCATAATCATAACATTTTTTTCGTTGTGTTGATATTGTAACTTGCAAAAACTTGATTGTTTAATATGTAGTAAACTTAGTAATGTATTGTCGTTTGTTTGTTTTGGACAATTAACTTATTAGCTTTTGAATTTGTATAATTAATTAGTTTGTTATATGATTTATGTTTATTGTTTAGGTTAATATGTTAGTGTTTATTGTTTTGAATGTTGTTTAAGTTAATATTCTTTTGAATGTTTGTATAATTAATTATGTTTATTATTTAGGTTAATATGTTGTTTATGTTAGTGATTATTATTTTGGACGTTGTTTGATAATTCATTTATTTTTTTTGAATGGTATAAAATTATGTTTAAACATAGTCTAATTAATAATAATGTTTTATTACAAAAAAAATTAAATAGAATAATGAAGCAAACAAATTCATGAACTCTCCCCTTTTTTTTTTATCAACCATCCGTGTTGAGTCAGACCCGGATCCGAGACGGATCCAGGTCTAGATCCTTATTTTTCAAACCCGTTGAATCTTACAACTGGTCGGTCTGAGTCCACCCCAATCCGACCCATTAACAGTGGATCAGGCCAGTATCAATATCCACTTCAATATCTCACCAGGACTCTCTGTCTCGCTGAAGTCATTGATGTTTATATACATACTTTTTCAACTGCCAATCACATGTAATGTCTTCAATCAGTATACAAAAGAGTTATCTTCCCCACTAAATGAGTGATTGAAAAATTTATTGTGGTCTCCTTTCTTCATTTTTTAAAAAATGTTTAGCTCATTCATTCATGATCATTTATTCAATGTCTACAGTTTCAAATGTGACTGATGGAATGTTTTCTACACAATTATTAGAAAGAACAAAAAAAAAAAAAAAACACAGATGACAAGACAGAAAGATGTCTTAGAACACTGACCACGTCTTGCATGGCCAATCAAAAGTGAGCTTCTGCATGGCCAATGGAATCCGGCCTAAAAAAAAAAGAAAATTATGAGTGTGACAGATGGTGATGTTCAACATAGCCAATCAAAAGCAGCAGAGATAACCCAAAAACCAAATGAAGGTTTCTTTTGCTTGTCATGTTGTGTGCCAAAGGTGGTCAAGCAGGGATTGGCTTTTGCGGGGCTTCTCTTGTTTGGGTACAAAAGATGCCCTTGTTTTGCAAGCTCTTTTAATAAATAAAACAAACAAACAATGGAGTAGTAATTGTTGAATTGACCTAAACCACTGTGAATTTCGGCAGGATCTTCACCTTTGGGGTGTTCTCTAGAGAGTCCCATCATTTCTTTTCCAAAAAACTTAATATCATGTGTGAAGAATAAAGTTCTCGTGAAATTTTGTTTTTATTGAAGGTAGGTACAGCTAGAAAACACATTTGAATGTGTATTTGTTTTAAAAACAGTAAAAAAAATTATAAATGTGTTTTCAAACAGTTTTTAAGAATAAACTTAATAAAAAAAAGTACTACGATTTTTAGAACAAAATGTATACTTTTAAAAAGTGCAAAAAACTAGCTTTTGTAAAAATAGAATTTATTTAAGTTACATTATTTAAAAGTATACTTTTCCAACGTGTTTATAAATGCAACCGTAATACATACCATGATTTTCACTTATGGTTCAAAGATCCTAGGAAACTTGGTTTCACTTGCCCTGTGAATTTAATGTTTCAAGTTTTTTTTAATCATTACGAGGAATCCCTCTAATGATAATAAAAATCAGATATATATTTACATAATGCATATGATATGATGTGAGATTGAAGTAAAAATTTACGCAAAATCTTAATTTTAAAATCATTGTTAGCTAGACATGATTTTGTTTAGCCCTAGTTTCTATCCCATATAATTCGTTAGCGTCATATGGTCATAAATAATCAAATTGTCTAACGCACGTTAAACCTAATTCAATTTCAAGCCAAATTACCCAAACTGTGTTTCTAAATGATGCTCCAGAGTCTCCATGAAGTCTTCTTGCGCTTGCTACATACATATTATTGAAGCATCACAAACCAAATTGGTTAATTTTACAACATCACAATTGCTAGATTTCTCTTTTACGCACATGTTTTTAAATTTTCTTATCATTTGGGTCTGACCATGCATGAA
The DNA here is from genome assembly GCA_030737835.1 of Acorus gramineus. Classification (NCBI taxonomy): domain Eukaryota; kingdom Viridiplantae; phylum Streptophyta; class Magnoliopsida; order Acorales; family Acoraceae; genus Acorus; species Acorus gramineus. Next base: position 13,151,505 of record CM060857.1, read on the forward strand.
ATGTTTAGGAATAGATCTTCATGTCTAATACCACTATTGATTCTCACTCATAAGTTGGGTCCTCTCGCATGCATGCCCTCCAATTTAATCCGAGTTATCTGTCATTGCTGTCTGAGCGTTGTTAGAGGCAGACAATGCAACAAAAAACTCTCCCGGGACACACACACACAATTATGGGAAGTCTAAAATCCTTTATTATGTCATGACAAATCTAAATAATCCATGTGTGTCAATGAGAAAACGTTGTCTAGAAATGTCTTTCATTTTAATTAAGATTATGTATAAAACTATGTATGTTCACCTTAAATAGTTACATGTGATGTTGTTGATGCACCCGAGATAATTTAAAATTGTCTCATCACAATAAGTGCTTGTATACATATAATTCACACGCATTCTTCACATGTAAACGTATGATTTTTTTTTTTTCATGTACACACATATTGGGAGAAGAAAAGAGTAGCAGACAATATTTTGGTGACCTCCACTTGGTCATACCAACATTTATGCAATGGATGTTATAAGTGAATTAATGATGGTTAAGCGAGAATAATCGTAGGATGAATGAGATCCATTGCATTTATTTTTTATTTTTATTATATTATTTATTTATTTTTGAAGTTTACAAGGTTCTGGGTGACTGACTGACTGACTTGCAGCAGATAATACCACCATGATTTTGCATTAAATGATTATAAACCTTTAATGTAATAATGGATGCTCATGCAGCTGGGTGGTGATCATATCTACAGATCTGTCTCAAAAGTGAAACCACCTCAAACTCTTTTTTCTTCTCTCCTAGCTCACACACTCTCTCCCTGTCTCTCATTTTCAACATGGACTGACTCCAAAGCATATCTATCAACCTTTTTATTAGAAAGGCCATTATGCATATCTGACATGACTCCGGACCCATTGGGAATCGCATCCAAAGTAAATAAATAGCATCACAGTCTCAGAAAAAGAGAGTGACCAGGTGAAAAGAACATTTTAAGTGTCGCGTGTGTGTGTGTGTGTGTGTGTGAGAGAGAGAGAGAGAGAGAGAGAGAGAGACGTCAATCTTTATGTACTGAGAGGAGGAGAGCCAAAGAACCTTAAAAACAGACAGCTTAAAAGAGGCTGGGGGGACACCAAAGTCAAGGGCATTGAGTGCTTTTGAGAGAAATCAGTGGTCTTCAGAAGATATCAAAGCTTGCAATCACTTGTTTCTGTGGGAAGTACATTCAATATGTCTCTCTTTCTTTTACTTTTTTGATGAATGGATTACCACCTTTTTTTATGATCTTTTTTGAAGTAAAAAAAAAAAAAATCAGACCGTGGGATGTTCATTTACATTGCCGAGTGAAAAGTAACGATATATAAACTCGGTTTGAGAATATATTAATGTGATTTTTTTTTAAGATAATGTTACATAATGTCTTATTTTTAATTTAAATTCTAATCTACATGTGTTTTAAATTTTTTAAAATAATATATTTTATATGATGAGGTACATACTTTTATAAAAAAATAAAGTATATACTTTAATAAATTGCATAAATACATTTATATAAAATGTAAAAAATTCTTTTGAAGTATATATCTTGTTAACATGAGTATATACTCCGTTAATTTTTTCTATCGATGCACATAGAACTAGAATTGAGGTTGGAAACGGATCTGAGTGTAACAAGACTCTTACTTTTAACGTGGTTGGGAAATAATTGGTATTGACACGGTCTATATGCAACTCATTTCTATACATCATTATGCAAGGGTGTATTTGGTTACACAATTACAAAAAGCTAACTTTTACATGAATCTGAGTTTTAAAACTGATTGTACAGAAAGCTCATCCCCCCAGCTTTTTAAAATCGCAGCTTTTGGACATTAATTATTTATCTGAAATATGTTTGCACGAAACTATTACAGTAAGAAATTTCCTGCAATTGCAAAAGCTGCGCAATCACATAACCAAACACGCACCCTAAGTATATGATATTTGAATAATTAAAATGACTACATTTTATTTCTTGTAAATGCATATTTCACTAGATGATGTGTGTATGTAAATCAAAAAAGTAATTATCTCTGTATTTAACAGCATGATATGGACAATTATTAAAGTAGTATTTGATAGCGGGATTGCAAAACTGATTTTTCTGCAAATGCTGAGTTTAAAAGTACTGATTATGCAGAAAGCTATCTCCCCCCGACTTTCTCCAATTGCAGCTTTTTTGTACTATTTGTCTAAAATATGTCTACAGGAAACTGCGATTACAAAATTGTTTGCAAAAGTTGTCCATGATTGCATAACCAAATGTTGCCTCACTGATCATACATGATATTACAATCAATCCGAATAAAAAGAACACTCTGTACTGTGAAATAATCTATACAATGATGTTTTCCATGTTACACTACAGTTTTGAAGTCTGTTGTGAAAAGTCCTATTCTAACTCTTTGGACTGCTTACATCTATTCTCCTTTGTAAACGTATAAAACTACATGTATATATTATAGGCAAGGAAAAATAAATAAATTTTCCTGTCATTTAATACGGCAAGAAGCCACACAAAAAAACATAAGTAACTCTTCAAAGTTATGAAAACTACCATAAAGTACAATTAACTTGCGAATAATACAATGATTTAAATTTCAAGAGATCAAACCGATAGCCCACAAACATAAATTTATATAACTACATTGTTTTGGTTCCTCTCATCTAGTTCATAATTGTATGAATTCAAAAATAATGTCACACAGTAGCAATATTTATCTTTCCTCAAAAAAAAAAAAAAAAAAAAAAAACACTGTATTGCTGTGCTGATTAAAAATACCATAAATTAAGTTTGACAATCTGAAACCATTACAGACTTGCTGCCAGATATGTTCAAGAGCACTTATGAGGCCATTACACAGGGCAATCCACAGATAAATTTTTAGGGAAATGGTGATATGAAATTGAACACTTTAAACAGCTAAATAAAAACAACATGGCTGCCAGGTAGGGAGCTTATCAAAATTAAATATTCTGCATATACATGACTGAATTCCGTTTAGGAGGATCCTACTCAATGTGCATGGTTCATTTTTTTCAAAATCATCATAAACTAAATAAGGGAAATGCTGTCAAATGGTATCTATAAAGATGATTCTTTAATTAGAAACAACATTAAAATAAATGATGCATTCATTTAAATAGCTTACCAATATTCATCACTCTTTCCGGTAACTAAAATCTATATTGCTATAGATATGAACATAAAAAGGAATAAGAACAAACATTGAGAGAAAATGTGATCACAAACGGATCAGGTAACTAAAATCAAAGAACTGCTCTTACAATCAAACATAATCCTACAAACTGTTTCTTCCAAACATGCTAGTTCATGCATATTTCTATCTAACTAGTACACCCTACAAATCATTCATCCTTACTGATTGAATCGATGAGAGATTTTCCAAATATACTTGAAACTCACTGATGAAACTGAAATTCAAATAATGCTGAGTATACAAATACAAATCCATCACAATTAAAGAAGTGAAACAAGCTCCTCCCAATGGATGAACTGAGTGAAACTATGGATACCCAAGTCGAAGCTCCAAGTCCAAATCCTCCTCCAAATCTTCCCCACACAAACCAATCTCCAAATCCAAACTAACAATCTCTCCTCCCCTCAACATCCCCTCTTCTCCCCCTAGCAAATCCTTCAACTCTCCTATCCCAAACAAGGCATTTTTAGACCTCAAATCATCCTCACAGGACCCCGAATGCTTCGATTCGGAAGATGAAGAAGAGAAACCAGTGAGAGAGGTAGGACGAGAGAGCAGAGAAGGGAAAGCATGTGTAGATGGAGGTGGCTTAATGGGTGGTGGAGAAGCCACTTGATTAGGGTTAGGGCTAGTGATATAATCCCATGGTGGGGACTGCCTAAGCCTAGCCCGGTCTCTCCTGTGGACATTCATGTGACCACCCAAAGCTTGAGCAGACCTGAACTCCCTCTTGCAGAAGCTGCACGTGTAAGATCTGGGTGGCCATGAAAACCCACCCAAGTAGCCAGGCAGCTGGTTCGAGTCACCTCCTCCGACAACGAGGCGGTTCATGTCATCGCCGTCGGTGATCGTCGTGTTTAGGCTTTTAGGGTTCCATCTGTAGCTCTCCATGAGAATTCCTGATTTAACAGACTGTGAAGAACACTAAGTTAGCTTGAATGGACTCAAGAACAAAGACCCATCAATAAAAAAAAAATTGAAAAAAAGAGGGGGTCAGTAGATCACCTGAACAGATTATTATCACAAGTTGTGGTGTTTGTGCTTCTCCTCCTCCTCCTCCTCCTCCTCTTTAAAGTGGTTTTTGCAAGAGATGGAAGAGTAAATGAAGATTGATGGGGGATACCCATCAATTTGTAATCCTGAAAATGAAAATCCCATTGTACCACTTCTCGGATGTTTCTTTCCATTCTCGGCTTCCACTTTAAAATAAGTGTGGGGTACACTTTCCTTGTTTAGGGTTTGTGGCCCCTTGGTTTTATTTGACTTCTTTTGGAGATTTACAGGGTGAATATTTTGTAATGGGATCATATATATATTTTTACAAATACATCATATATTAAAATTGGGTTCACTGCATAATCTCATCTGCCTTTTCTCTTCTTTAACATTGAAAAAAAAGGAGTGTTTGTTACACTTTTTTTTTTTTCATTTCTAATTGCAGTTTTATATATATATAGATAGAAAATCACTTAAATATATATTCATATTAATAAAATATATACATTGATATAAATTTTTTATATTTTTTATATACATCAATTCTATTTATTAGAACATATGTTTTATTATTTATAAAGACATGTACTTTATTAATTAGATGAGGTATATTATTTTTAAAAAATTTAAAATATGTATAAACTGGAAACAAGACTGAAAAGGGATTGTATCTTAAAAAAAAAAAGAAAAATCTAGCTTGTCTGTAAGACTGTAACTCATATTTGACATATTTGTGATTTTAGAGATGCATGATTTGCACGTGAAAAAAATTAAAAGGTGAAATTCTTTTTTAAGAGTTTTGTCTTGATCTGAATTCACATAATGAAATCTCATATCTTTAGTAAAATTTATCTAAAAAAAAACATTCACACTGTCTTGATCTGAATTCGCATACTTAAAAAAACATTTACCTACTGTAAAATTATATATTGTAAAATATATCACTTTTTTATCATTAGTCTGAATAAGCTAAAATTAGAATACATCCAACCTTAAATTTGTAATTGACAATTGGCTAATTCCTTGTAATTAAATGGCCACTATGGGATCACTCTCTTATTCCTTTTGAAATCACTTGTCAAAATTGATTTTGTTCCTACAAAATTAGTTTTCATATATTCTTTTTAAAACATGTTTGTTTTTTATTAATTTTAGTTTTTATGTGTTAAAAAGATAACAAAATAACGCTTATTAATTTTTGGTTGAGTTAAAAAGTTGATGACATTTTTTTTTTGAAAATTGATTTCAAATGAGACCTTATTAATTTTATCTTGCTACATGGGTCTCAAAATTTAAGCCCTATTAAGAAACCTCAATATGTGTCATTACCTAATTGGTTCCCTGTTTGACTTTTTTAAAAAATAAAAAGTGCAAAGACAATATTACCCTTTCTTTATATTTGAGTTTTTATCCCTTATTAATAGAGATTGTGTAACAGTCTCCTAGCCCTCTCTCATTCGAATTTTTTTTTTCCTCCTAAAGTATCTGTCACTTCAAAAATTCATTTTGGCATGCATTCTTATCTCCGGCGACCGGTATCACCACCCTTGGACTCCTCTCGTCGTGCTCTATCATATGAGAAGTAGATCGGCAATCTTTCGATGTCTCCTACGGCCTCCACTTCCTCCGACCCCTACCTCCACTTTTTTTTTTCTTTAGATACAGCTACAAATACATATGAATATATTAGAATTTCATATACAAATGAATATATTAATTTTTTCAGATACATATGCAGATTTAGATACAGTTTTATATTAGTTTTTCAGATACAGATGTATCTAAAAAATTTTGGATACAGATATAATCGTCAGAGGTATCTTATGCACATTGTTCATTTTCGTATATGAGAAAAGTGATTTACAAACATGTATATGATTAATAAATATTTTTAAATATACATTTACAAACATATATATGATTAATAAATATCTTTAAATATACATGACAAAAATAATTAATTATTATTCAGATACACATTAATCAAATTATCAGAACAAACATAACATACAACACATTGGGTTGGATAAATTATTCAGATACACATTACGTGTTTCTGGAATCGTCATTAAAAAATTTATATTAGATAAATGTATATGAGTTGAAAAATTATCATGCAAGACTAAAATATGTTGAAAGATTTAATATGTATAATTATACACATAAACAACAACATAAATGATTATATAAATCGTACCTAAACACAAAATACATATAAAATCAAGATACATCGGACATGTATCTGAATTTTTCAGATACACATTACGTGTATCTGGAGACTGGAATCGTCATTAAAAAATTTCCATTAGACAAATGTATATGAGTTGAAAAATGATCATGCAACACTAAAATTTGCTGAATGATTCAATATGCATAATATACACATAAACAACAACATAAATAATTATACAAATCGTACATAAACACAAAATGTATATAAAATCCAGATACAACAGACATGCATATGAATTTACATTAAAAAATCTAATCTCACAAATGCACATGAGGATTAAAAAATGAATGTAAAAGATTAAACATTTTCGACTCAGATCAAAATGTTTTATTTAGATAGAAATAGCCTCACCTGGAAGGATCACCTTTGATTGTACCACAAATATGTCACAAAAAAAATCAAGAAATTATTTTCTTATCCTCTAATTCCCACAAAACTGAAATCGAATATTTGTTTTCTCTTCCTCGAATCAATCTGAATTGAAATATATATTTCATGCAAACAATAGCTTCTAATTGAATTGATTGATTTTTTTTTTAAAAAAGAACAAACCAAGTTGTAATGGATTCTTATTGAATTGATTACTTTAAAAAAAAAAAAAAAACATTAGCAAATGTGGTTATGTAATAGGTACCCGTCTCACATCATAATGCGTAAAATCGCTCACAGACCCACAGGGATGATACCCGTTTTTTATTTTAAATAAAAAAAAATGACTGTCCGATTAGGTGAGCTCGTGGGATGATGGGTGCACCGTGCACCGGTTTGTGGTCCTTCCACCGTTTTTAGAAGTTCTTTCTTTGATCTTCCTTCCCCTTCGTTCACCTTCACACAGGGTCAATTATGGAGAAGGTATTTTGTATTTTATCCGTATCAATAAAAAAACAAACTAAATCATAACGACCTCGTAATTCAAGGAATCTGTTATAGTATAAAATTAATGCACAAATTATATGGAAGGTTATATTGGAGATTTCAATCTTACCACCTCATGGGACTTGAGATGGAGTCTGTCTATTGTTGGGATCCAAAAATCATTATTGTTTTCAAAATCACAAATTCATATGGATGCGTATCATGAAATTTCTCACTTAATTACTATCTAATTTATATGATGATTTAGATAGATACATACAAAGGACTCTCTGAGGGTTACACGAACGGAGTGTTGAAGAATGTGAACGTTGCAAGGTGTGATTTCATGTTTTAATTTTGCTAGGCTTTATAGTTTATATGGTGTCCATGTTAGGATGCACTCCAATCTCAATATTTATTACTATACCTACAAGAGTGGAATAAATCCATACGATTGTTGGCGTTTTTTTTATTTATTAAAGTTAAAGAAAATGTTACTTACAATTTGTTTTTCAATTCACACATATTTTAATTTTTTTAAAATATGATACATTATCTAATGAGGTACATGTTTTTATAAAATAAAAATAAAAAATATATACACTGATAAAGCACATGAATTTTTTTTTTATAACTCGTTAATGTGATCAACATGATCGTGTGATTTTATAGAAGTATTATGATTGAGATATTATGTCAAATTTTATAATTAGAATCTAAATTCTAACATTTTTTTTTAAGATTCAATTAAATTGTGTATCTCAATGTGAAAAAATCAAACGATCACGATAACATTAAGCAATCAAATTATTCAACTCGTGTTAACGACCTAACCCAATCCCATTTGATGTTAGGCTGGAAGTGAAAAGATGTATATACATTTCTATATATATGTTTAAAAACTTTGAATGCTTGATTGAAACATACTGCTCAATTAGTTATAAATATCATTTCAAAATAATTTTTAGAAAATCAAAAAATTATGTTCTTTGTGAATCAATTTTCAAAAGCAAAATATGTATGATTTTTGGAATCAAACAATGTTCCCACCATAAGTTAATTATTTCCAAATTATACGATACTTTAAATTTTTTTGGAAGTAGTTCAACAAAACATCATTTAAAGACTAACACACGCAGAACATAAATTTCAGTTTTAGCTGGCTAAATATATATGTATATCAATAATGATTTTTGGTCCTCAATTGCTAGACCCCATCCAAAGCCCTATGAGGTGACAAGTTTGAATTACTCATATTACCCCCCTAACTAATCGGATTGAGCTTTCCATAACCGCGCCCATTAATCCCGAGATAGTTATGATTTGAGAGATTCTTTCTCTTTTGATGATATCAATTCAATTGGACGACAAAAAAAATCACGATTTATTATTTCTTGATACAGAATGATCGGTTGAAACGAAAACAAATATCAATTTTATTTTTTGATTCAGATTTGTTCGGTGGAGAAGAGAAGAATTACATGATTTTTTTTTGTGGTGTAAAAAATAGTGATCCATCCAGGTTAGGCTTTTTTGGACCCCCAAAAAAATCACGATTTATAATTTTAGTTTCAGATTGATCGGTGGAAATGAAAATAAATATCGAATTCAGAGAAAACAAATATCGAATTCAGATATTCGATATTTGTTTCAGATTTTCAGATACATGCATCTGAATGCTGTATTCGTTATATCATTTATTTTTCAGACTCAGAAAATAAACAATGTGCACCAGAAAATCTAAAACAAATGAATAATGTCAAATATTTTTTTTTCTCAAATCTAAATACGCTGGAAAACCTAGATACATTGGAAAACCTAAAACAAATGAACAATGTCAAATAGTATTTTTCTCAAACCTAGATAAACAAATAATCATTTTGGATTTCAGATACATATATCTGAAACACATATTCTTTAAATGGATTTCAGATACACTCAGATGAATAGATGAACAATGTCCAGAAGGGAACTTTGACGATTGAAACGTTTCATGTTTAATTTTTTAAATAAGTGATTTCATTTTTCAAGAAGTGCAAAAATGTTTTCTAATGGTCCTGTTTATGTAGCCAACAAAAAAAAAACACCCAGACGGGGAGGTATCATTTTGGGAAGAAATCTATTTTTTTTTCTTCGCCATTGTTTATTATTGTTTGGGGATAAAAATAAGATAATATGAACTCTTGATCGTCGGAATTTTTTTCATTTTTTCGTTCGCCTGGATTCGCCCAATTAGGAAACCCTAGGTCATAATTTTTTTTTTGAAATTTGTTCAATTGGGAAAGTTTCAATGATGCCACATTTTTAGGAATTTTGTTATGAGGAATTAATGATGGTATAATTAGTTGAAACCAATTTTTAAAAACCTTTAAAGAGTAGTAATGTCATTGTCTTTTTTATTGTTTGAAAAAGTCAAACATAGAACCAATAGAAGAATACCACCTATTAGGGTTCATCAATGGGGCTTAATTTATGTGGCCCAGATAGCGGCAGTTTTATATATATATATATATATATATATATATATATATATATATATATGATTGAATAATGGAAGTATGAGAGTGATCAAGCATCATATCGGAGGTCCACGTATGTTGATTGGTTAATTAAGATAAAAATGTGAAATTAATGGAAAGAAATTATTCTCGTCTATTATTATTTTTTTGTTCTTTGTATTACAAACATTGAAAAGTTATAAAAATAAAAACTATTATTTGTGTATGTGATAAAAAAATTAATGATAAAAATTAATAATTTCTATTTAGTATTCTCACTTTCTTGGAGAGTAAAATTCTTTTCCCTATTTTTTAATAAGATAGAAGAGCAAGGAGAATCAAAAAGCTTATTTTCTTTCTCTTGGTTGACAAAAATATCCGTTTTTCGAATTGTCAAAAGAAAATGTAACTTTTTCTCATTTCCATTTTCCTGCATAAACACATCCAGCACTACCTATTTCATCTTTAATTTCATGAGAGTATCTTCTATTTCAGTTGATGTTGTTGGGCTTTGGGCCCAGGCCAGTTCATGGGCCATGATGGCCCATTCTGGTTGGACTATGGTGGTCCCTGTCTCATGTAACTTGTAAGTAGTTGTTCACCATGGTTTGACCATACCCTGGGTACAGAAACTTATTATTAAAAAAATGTTAGGATCAATAATATAAATTAGTGTATTAATGGTATAACAACAATATATTTTTTAATATAAAAAGAATTATCTAAATATATAAATAATCATGTATTTAAATTTAATTCGATTCGATTGATTCGATTTTTTTTGAAGTAAAACCAGACCCAAAACAAAATAGATCAGTTTATTAATTTTTTATATTATACCCATATCAAATCAAAAAATTATATAATCAAATCCCAAAAACATTCGTTTGAATCGGTTAAGATTCGGTTTAACCCACCAAAGTTGCACACCTATTGAGAACCAAAGTTTTTCAAAAATTTATGCTCTGAATTTATTATATAATAAAATATAGGAAAACTATTCTCGATATATAGTTTTTCATAAAAACACTTTTTTTTTGTTGATTACTGAAAAATGAAAATTAAATTAAAATAAAAAACTGAAATTCAAAAATACAAGTTTCCAATTACTTAATTACCTCAAAACTGATGTGCATTAGAAGAAAAAGGGAAAATCTAAATAACCCCATGTGAATTGGCTAAAATGAATATAACTCCCAAACTTCTTTTAAAGTTTATATAACACTCTGAAAATATTTATATAAATCTAAATAACTCTATAAATTAAAATTTCATTGACATATTAGGATTATTATGCGTATATTCTATCCGATTAACTCTGATTGAAAAATAGTATATTAGAAAAAAAACTCATTCAGTGTGTTAAAAATGTGAAAAAGCCTCTATAAGTGACAATTTTATCCATTTGAATAAGGTTTTATAATTCATGAAGAGAGATAAAATCATTATATACAAAAGATTTTTTATATTTTTAATAAATTGTAAAGAGTTTTTTAAATGCTGTGTTTTCAATAATAATTAACAAAATAAAATATATATAAAATAATCAGTCAACGAAAATTTTAATTTAAAGAATTATTTAGATTTACATAAATGTTTTGAGAAGGTTATATAAATTTTATAAAAAATTAGAGAGTTACGTGATTTCAAACAATTCACATGGGTTATTTTGATTTTTCCTTTTGAAAAAAAAGAAGAAAAAGTGTAGCACGCTCCAGGAGATATACACGATATTATTTGTTTCCTTCATCCGAAAAGAGCCCAAACCACAAAGTTGAGGAAAAAAAAAACAGAGTTTGGCTTCAGATCTTGACTTCCAAAGAAAAATTTATCACTTTAATAAAGTGTGTCCAAGTTCGCTTCACTACTCACAATAATTAATTTTTTCGACCCCACAAATAAATAATAATAATAAATAAATACAACAAATAAAGGTCACATCCCTGATCACCCATTAAAGTTATACCTCACAATCTTATCAAATGCTCTAAATCCGAACCATTGAATTTCTTTAGTCTCTGTCATTCAAGAACATATTAAAATGTCATATCAATATTTTATCATTCAATTAGATCTTCATTTACTTCATTTTTATTTAATTAATTAACTAATTAACTAATTAACTAGTCAAAATAATAATGAGTTCACACTTCTCCATCGACTCAAAATAATATTTTTTTAAATTTTTTGAATGATGGAGTCCATATTTAACTGGCTAAAGCACTAGTTATAATTGGCTTAAAAAATAACATATGACAGGTGAAGTCTACATTTAACTTTTTTTTAACACTTCCATGGAAATAATATTTTTATATATTTTATAAAAATTTGTTACTCACCAGTTAGTTAACATATGTCAATTGAAAATGCTTTTAATAAATTACAACGATTGATATCATTTATATCCGTACGAAATTATAAAGATCTACAGAACCAAGAGAACCGTGGGCCACACCTGCCCATCTCTGTTACCACTACGCAACCCATCAATGACAACCGTTTGTTCAGTGTTTCCTTAATCACCAACTGTTCGTGTCGCGTGCCTTTAAATTGTTCTCATATTTATAACTATTATAGTTTATAAATAAGAATAAAATGATTATTTTATTTGATTGTGTTTTAAATTATTAATGTTAAAAAATATAATAGTAAAATTTTTATTGTTTGGATAAAATGTGAATAATGTGTGAATAAATATTTATGAAATGTGAAAAAATGATGACATTTGATTTGATAGTTGAATTATAAGAGGTAATGATAGTTATTCTGTGAGTGGGTCGACATATTTTTTTTGAGTTAAATGAATTGATATAGTATATGTTTGTTAAAACTTATAAGCTTTAGATCATAGTTTTTAACTTAAAATAAGCAGTTGTTGTATATTTGTTTAAAATTATTGAAACTTATTTAAGTTAAAAACAGTTTTAAAAAGTCATAATCTCTAGACTGAAAAATGGATGCTTTTGAGATTATAGATTACAAAATGCATTAATTTTTTTTCTTTTGGACACTCGTGCCCTTAATCATTTTTACTAATAATATGTGTATCTATTTTGTTTTACTATTACACTAAAAATCACTGAATCACCTTTCATCTTCTCAATTTTTTTACTATTACAAAAAATACATTATAATTTCATTTGTCACTTAATTTTTTTTAAAGTTTTAGGGTCTGTTTGGATATGAGTTTAGGTAGATTCTGCGTTTGAAAAGTTAAAAATTTTGAAACTCATATCCAAACACATTTTTAGCGTTTAACTTATCAATCCACAATCTTCCTTTTTATACCAAAAAAATCTTGTTGTTAAAAATATAATAAAACATAGTTTTTCAAAAGCTGAGTTTGAAACATAAGATTTTAAGAATCTCAGATTTTCAATCTCACATCCAAACGCACCCTTAGAATGTAATATTTGAAAAATATTGTAGTGTGTGAAATATTATTTATGTTAATTTGATTTTCTTTTAAATATTTATAAAATTAATTTTATATGTAAAAATCAATTTATTTTATCAAACATAAATCAATTTTGTACTTCTACAATTGAGGAGAATATTTTTTTCTTTAGTTAAACCATCGGTCTTCGGAGCATTCCTTCACGAACTCGGATTCGAATAGAGATGGATCCTGCACTCACAAAACAAATCAGGGGGACACCGGTGTGGTGCCAGCCAAAGGCCCTATGAAGAGATGTATAGTCGGGGATTCAAGACAAAACTCCCTTAGATTTTTTGGTGGCTTGAAAGTAATAAATCAGATTTGATTCGATACTTTAACTTTTTGAGTTACTTCCCCTTTTATAGGGTCGCCTCGACTAGCTTGCCGCTTCCACTATCTTTTGGTTGTTATAATAGTCCTCTCATTGAACATTTAGTGGGCAATTTTGACGGAAACCTCCACGTGTTCATGAGGCACATCATGCCCACTAATTACCCATGCCGTGCAATTAGTGGGCCTTAACTATCCGTCTGGCAGTTACAAGTGTTTATGGCCCTTTGACCATTTCTTTTGATTCTGCTCGTGACCTTTTGATTTGCTCGTTCATCTCTTACGTCTTCGGGTGTGTTTGCGAGGTGAAAGATCCTTCGATCAGATCTCTTGCCTGCTCGTGTCTCCCTTACTCGTTCGCGACGAGTAATGTCGTCCGACCAAACCTATAACCTGGTCGTACCTTAACTACTCGAGGTGACATTCGCCAATCGCCCCCGAGGTGTCTGACCGTCCGACTAGACCCTTGATCTAGTCGTGCAAGCGTGCTTTGCAGTGTCATCATGACATTATAGATTCGAATCCATATTTGTAGGCCCCAAGTGTGATAGTCCATATTCGTTTGTGTGACACGTGTCATTTTCTAACATGGTGCGAATTTTTACCTCCACAACAGTATAATGGTATTTTTGACAATAGTACAGTAAAAAAACTGTTTTACAACTTATTAAATAAACATTCACTACTATTTATCTACTGCTTTTAAATAGTCACAAGAAATATATCTACACCTTATCAGAAAATTTATAATTTATAATATTTAAATTTAAACTGCAACAAACATGATCATAACTTAATTTTAAGAGTTTATTTAAATAGATGTACTATTTTATATCAGTTCATTCTAAGATACTGATTCTCATTTACTTTCGTTTTTTGGAACACTCAAGTGAGAAGACTAAACTCTCACTTATTCCGATACTATTCTCGGAACCAAACCGGGGTAAAGGAGCGATATGCTTTTCCGTGGACGCTTCGTGACCGTGTGTCGTCGAAGAGAGAATCTCAGCTTTTCTTCTCTCATCAATTTTTGTGTGTCGAAGAAGTAAATGCAGCTCCACGAGAAAGCTCGGAAGATCGATATTTCGCTCCTCCTTTGAACGCCGTGAGCATGGAAGACGTGAAGGAGGGCTTTAGAAGGGTCGGTCGAAGACGGCATGACGACTTTTCGGGTGCTGGAACAAGGGGCGGCTGATCCAGACAAAGAAAACTGGTTTTATATCTGCCGACATGGAGGAGGAGCGAAACCCGGAGGCGGTGGTTCTAAAGGTACTGGTTTTTTCTGCTTTTTCTCTTGTTTGGTTACTGTGTTTTGAAGGGTTTCGTGTTTGGTTGCAATTTTAGCGAGGGAGGACAAGTAATTGACGGTGTTGGGTGAGTTCGGATTGATGGGTTGTTTGATTTTGAGGATTTGATTGATGGGTTTATGATAAAATTTGGGTTTTTGATTGGGGAGCGTTGTGGGAGGATTGATTTTCCTTTTTAATGATTAAATTTGTCTGTGTGAATGGTTTCTGTTGAATTTCTTGTTTCATCTTTGAATTTGATGGGGTTTGGATTTTTTTTTTCTTCAATTTTTTTATTGGAGGAATTTCAAATTTGAACTCATTGAAGATGTAGACTTTGAATCCATGTTCACAAAGGCAAAAAATTATTTGCTTTGTGGTTTGGTTGTTTAGCTTTGTGGAATTGAATTTGAGCTTTGTTTTCTAGGGTTTTATTGAAATTTTTTAGGGTTTTAAATAATCCCCTTTTGATGCATATTGAGCCAAAAACGATACTCTATAATTCTATGGTCTTAAAGAAACTGGAGCCATAATAGAATTTGTAGCTTCAAATGAGATGTTTCTGCTCAATTATAGCCACACCTGTTCATATGTATAAACACTGCTTGTATGTTGGGTGTAACTTCTAAAATTTTCCCTTTAGAGAATGGGCTGAAGAAGAACTCTACCACAATTTGATGTTGGACTACTCTAGCCGCTGCGTGAAGCGGCTTTTCTTCATATCATCAATCTTCTTCTCCTCAGTCTCCACCTCAGCCGCAACTGGGTTGGATTTTCCCCGATGCTACTGCGATGGTGAAGGCGGCATTTGGAGCATCGACAACCTCACACAATGCCAGAAAGTGAGCGACTTTCTGATTGCGGCCGCCTATTTTTCCATCCCTCTTGAGCTCGTCTACTTCATCAGCTGCTCCAACGCCTTCCCTTTCAAATGGGTCCTCGTCCAATTCAGCGCTTTCATCATTCTTTGTGGTTTGACACACGTCCTTACGATGTTCACCTATGCGCCCCATTCATTCTCCCTCATGTTGTCTCTTACCGTCTCAAAAATTTTGACTGCGCTTGTTTCATTCATGACGGCAATAACGTTGGTGACTTTGATTCCTCAGCTCTTGAGAGTGAAGTATAGAGAACTGTTTTTGAGGAATAAGACTCTAGATCTAGATCAAAAGGTTGGGATGATGAAGAAACAAGAGGAAGCCAATTGGCACGTCCGGATGCTCACACAGGAGATTCGCAAGTCCTTGGACAGGCATACCATATTGTACACGACCCTCGTTGAGCTATCAAAGACATTGGCATTGTTGAACTGCGCTGTTTGGATGCCAAACGCAGACAAAACGGAGATGAATCTGACTCATGAGTTGAAACAGAGGAAGCCTTCAGAGTCCTACAACCTCTCGATCCCGATAGATGATCCGGATGTGTTGGAAATCAAGGAGAGTGAGGGGGTGAAGCTTCTGAGGCCTGATTCAGTGCTTGGGTTGATAAGTATTGGTGAGGATTCAGAGCCTGGTATAGTGGCAGCCATCCGGATGCCAATGCTGAGAGTGTCGGATTTCAAAAGGGGGACTCCAGAAGTGATTCAAGCGTGTTATGCTATACTGGTTTTGGTGCTCCCTGGAACAGATCATAGGGAATGGAGCAAGCAAGAGATGAAGATCGTGAAGGTGGTCGCTGATCAGGTGGCAGTGGCACTTTCACATGCTTCAGTACTCGAGGAATCACAAATGATGAGAGAGAAGCTGGAGGAGCAGAACCGGGCATTGCAGCGTGCAAGGGAGGATGCGATGATGGCAAGCCGGGCCAGGAACTCGTTCCAGAAGGCCATGGGCCGTGGCATGAGGCGACCTTCCTACTCCATCTCGGGCTTGCTCTCAATGATGCAACAAGAAAACTTCGGCCCCGATCAGAAGCTCATCATTGATACAATGGCGAAGACGAGTGAGGTGATCTCTGCTTTGGTGAATGATGTCACGGAGGTTTCACCTGTAGATAGTGGGAGACATAACCTTGAAGCGAAGCCTTTCCAGCTTCATGACATGATCAGACAGGTTTCTAGTCTTTCTAGGTGTTTGTGCATATGTGGTGGGTATGGGATTGATTTTCGAGTTGAGAATTCTGTACCAGATTGGGTGGTAGGTGATGAGAAGCGGGTGTTTCAGGTAATACTGCATATGGTAGGGAACTTAGTGAACGGGAGCCTTGGAGGGGTTGTAACTCTGAGGGTTCTCACTGTGAGTGGTATAGATGGTGGGGAAAAACAGAGATGGGCACCTTGGAAGCCAAACTCATCGGATGGGTACACCTATGTGAAGTTTGAAATGCAGACTGAAAAATCCCGATCCATTGATGACTTGAGCTCATCAGCAGGGTCATCAAGGACGTCGAATTGGGAAGGAGTGGAGGGTCTCAGCTTTAGCATGTGCAAAAGGCTTGTGCAGGTATATTGATTACATTATCTTTTTAAATTTCATATTTCTGTTCCTCACATTGGTTTTCAGTTTGCATGATTAAACACTGCCATGCATCTTCAACCCCAAAACTTCAGTATAAGGGGAAAAAAACAAGTATTACGTTGAGCTTAAGTTTTGTTGTTTATCTTCTAAATGTATAATCACAAGGCCTCTCATTATTGTGGGTATGAGTTTGAGGATCATCTTGAACACCCCCACCCCCCCCCAACAAAAAAAAAAAAACCCACCGGAAAATACGTTGTGATATAACCTAAATTCAGTACTGGATTTTAAGGTGCTTATTATATGATTTTCGTGGAGAGTGTTTTTTGTTCTTGTGAGAAATAGAACATATTTCAATACTGGCTATTCTTATGAGAAAAAAACTTAAGCCCCCGTTTGGATATATAATAAGACTTATTCTTAGTTATACAATTATTCCGGCATAAGTGAGTATAAATAAGGATAAAATGATTTTATGTTTTGTTGTATTTTAAATTATTCTCGTTGAAAAACATAATAATAATTTTTTTTTTGTTTAGGTAAAATGTGAATAAAGTATGGATAAAGATTTATAAAAGGTCAAAACATGATGATAGTTGATTTGATAAGTGATTTATTAGAAGTGATGACAGTTGATTTGACAGTGGGTCCACATATTCTTTGGATGGAATAACTTGAAATAACTTTAATTCTAGGGGTTAGTTGGAATCCATATACCACTTTATACTAGTTTATTTTGACATAGTTTATCCCTGGGTATTCCCTGCATCCAAACAACAAAAAACCTCTTATTTTGTTTTATTATCACTTATTTCCTAGGCTATTCCATATCCAAACGGGAGAGGGTACTAATGTTAGGAGGGGAAGGAAGATGTGTGTGTGTGTGCGCGCGCGCATGTGAGAATGGATTAGCTGATTCAAGCATAATCTACATAAGAGTTTCGCAAGGCTGGGTATTGTTTTTTTAGCTATCTCCTAACGTTTATTGATTCAAATATAACGTTTTTTACCTTCTGTTGTACTAATGCTTGTCTTCTTCGAAGTTCTTATATTGTATGTCTTTTGAAGATGATGCAGGGCAACATCTGGGCTGTGCCCAACTCCCAAGGCCTTGCACAGAGCATGACCCTCGTTCTACGCCTCCAACTCCGATCGGAAGCCCGAATGCTCGACCTCAAAGACTTCCCCAACCATCACCGCCACCAACCATCTGAAACAATCTTCAGAGGCCTCCGAGTCCTGCTGGCCGACGATGATGATACCAACCGGGCTGTAACCGGGAAGCTCCTTATGAAACTCGGCTGCCGAGTCTTCCCGGCCTCGTCCGGGCTTGAATGCCTCTGCTCGCTGGGTGTCCCCGGGACGTCCTTCCAAGTCATCCTATTAGACATCCACATGCCTGACATGGATGGGTTCGAGGTCTCCGCCAGGATTCAGAACTTCAGGGCATCCGGGGCTCAGCCTCTGGTGGTCGCCCTCACCACCAGCTGCGATGAAGACTTGTGGGACCGATGCCTACTGATAGGTATGAAAGGCGTGATTCGCAAGCCGGTCACGTTGCAAGGGATCCGAGACGAGCTTCGCAGGGTCCTCCAGCAGGCAAATCAAGGCATTATTGAACACAATTAAAGAAAGAAAAACATGGGTTGTCCATTCAATTATAAGATGAAAGGCTGAAGGGACAGCTAGTTACAACAGATGAGTTCTCACACTTGAAAGTTGAAATCTTATACAGAAAAATAGCATTTGATTTCCATTCTCTCTCTCTCTCTCATTTGGTTCTCTTTTTATTTTAGGGTTTTAGACACTTCACTATTATTGCTGAATTGGCACAGTGAGAGTTATTGTTGCATTTCAAATGCAAAACATAAGCAATGAAGCCGAGTAGGAATTACCGAACGCTAACTCAAGATCCCATAGGTTTGCACTTCATCTGAAAATTTTATTTTCCCCAATCTTCAATGACATGTTCTTAATTTAACACCAGTTAATGTATATGAAACATTAGCATGTATTTAATTTAATGGCAACTTCAGCTTAGCAGAATGTATGAATACTCATATCTGTTGGATACATTAATGACCTGTACTGTAATATAGTCTCAACAACTCAGTTTTTTTTTTTTTTTTAATCTTTTGTTTGTTTGTTAATCTTAACATATTAATTGAGTATATTTCTAAGTATGATGGGCAGGGGTGATTAATATACCTTGGTGCCCGATCTTGTCCTTTTCTTTTGCCTCATTTGTATATTTTGCGCATTCTCCTTTCTTTGAAATACAATTAAGATTGAATATCAATTGTTTTTTTTAAAACAAAAAAGAAGAAGTGGGGATGAATATAATCTGAATCCAGTTACTCGATTAAAACTCGTGGTTTGTATGGCTTAGACATCAATAATGACATGTCTAGGCCAAGATCCACTTCAATGTACTTCTTGTTAGTTGTTACATAAGATGGGCTGCTAAAAAGAACCAATAGATGTGTGTTTCATGTGAATAAAATATTCATATTTACTGTCTAGTAGTAATTGAAACCATAGCATCATTGTCATGGTTTCAATATGAGAAATTGAAATTACATTTTTGGTGCATCACCTCTCAACAAATACTCTAGCTATACGACGATTGAGTTTTCAAAATATCAAATCTTTAACAGGAGACCCACCATTAGAGTTTGTGGGTCTCCAAAAATTTAAAATCTTTAATGGGATTCTTCAAGCTAGAAACTCCCATAGGAGATATTCTAGCGAACATAATGGGTTGATGGGTGGTAGGGCCATGCATGCTTGATTAATTTAGTGACGGGACCCTCGACATTGAAGATCATAGAACTCTTTAAGGTGATCAAACATGTATGATTTTTCATGTAAATATCAGATAAAGTAAAATATTTTCATTGAAAATGATTTCTACCCCCGGGCTTCCTCATCGATCACGCAAGGTTTCTCTATATTTGTTCTCAGAGGATCAAGAGTTACTAGTTTAAGCTCAGAAGATCCTTTCTTTCTAGGTTTTCAACCTAAAATGGATTGACTTATAGGCCTTAAAGTGGCGGTGGTGTTTGTTTTTAATGGTGATTAATCTAATTAGTTTGGTCTTCTTTGAGGCTCAGGATTATTTTAATCGATGTGATAATTGAGTTGATTGTGTCCAGATGCAATGTTCTTTCTCACTTAGGAATGTTGAAGTGAAGTTGTTGTTGATTATAATTTTTTAAAACCCCTGTTAAGCACAGCACGTGAAGCCATGTGAAGGAGGGGACCTCAACGCCCCTCCTATATATTTATTGTGCCTTAGTTTGGGGACTTGGTTAAAGCAGATCATATTGTCAGTCAATGTAACTTAAATATTCAGCCTACTCTGCTTGTTAAAAAAATGAATAAGGTTTTATCATATTCATTCCCCTCAAAGCAATCTTTTGATTTTGTATATATAGACCATTAGTTTATGTGAGGAGATGAGGTTGGCTATTTAAAAAAGCTGCATTGATATGCACATACATGCTTATAAATAATGAACATCTACTTATTAGTCCCCAGTGGTCATAGCACAACGGTTTAGGGTTTACCTGTGTTAAGGGTAGGTCTTGAATTCGAGTTTTGGTGCTCATTTACTCACATGTTTATTAGTGATTATTCAAAAGAATTTTCATGGAACCGGGGCAAATAGTTGGAGGTAGTCTTCTCAGTTCGATCGAAAGGTCAGCCACGGGGTCCCTCCAATATATATATATATATATATAAAAACATATACTTACTATTATATATTATGATGATGGTGATAATGAGTACCATGGTTGGATCTGGTACATATTGATTATTTCCCATTTTTCATTTTTATATGACCTTTGGTACCATGCATTTATAAGATGAGAAAAGTTTTTGCTACAAAAAGAACAATCAGGATTTCGTCTAAAACTGTATTTAAGGACTCAATTTTCCATGATTTAAGCCCTGGAGGAGGAAAAGATTACTGAATTTGAACATTTGGATGTACTATTTTACATATATTTGGCTAAACGAAGTCCAATTTGAATGAACAAAATGCCTTTGCACTTTGCAGGGAATATAATAACTGAACAGCGCGAAAATACATGTCGTTCTTTGGAATTCAATATTGCTATCTGTTTAGGTTCTACATGTGTAATGTGGATATGAACTTAATTTCTTATTTTTTGAATTTACCAAAAGAATTTTTTTTTTTTAATAAATGCTTCTCCTATGACTCAATTCTATAATAATCATGGATGCTTAATGGTTGCATTTGATGATTTACATATTATGATATTCAGAGTACACTTATGAGTCAAAATATAATATCTTGTGAGCTTAGAATTATATAGAAACTTAGAATATTAGTGCAGCTCCCATGTAGTCCCACGTGTATCATGATGTGTAGCATGTACTTCTACAAAAATTTAAGTATATATTCCAGTCAATTATATATACTCACCTAATAAAAAATAAAAATTTGCATTTTTCTTATAATGAAACATATGTCTGTTGTTTCGCGACGATGGATTGCACACGAAGCTCCATATATAAGGTTGCTTGTAACAAACGCCCAAAAATAGGTAGGAGCAAAGTGGGCAGGGTCTGGTTCTTGGTGATTCTGGCAGTGGCTTAGGCGATGTGGATCGGAGGGCAAGGAACGACATCATCTTCAACGTATCACCTTCTATTTTAAGACCTTGTGGGAGATGACGCGTCAATGCATTATGGATTGTGGCACATGCATGTGGAGGGCAGGGCCAGCCTTGAAATTCGTTTAATAGGAATGGACCCTAGGCGAATTCATGAAATGGGACCCAAAAAATAAAATAAAATAAAATATAGTGAGTAACAACACAATTAATCTTAAAAAAAATTAAAAAAACAAAAATAAAAACCAAACAAAAAATATTTTCCAGGAAAAAAGGATTATTAACTATGTTTTTAGTTTTAATGAACAAGAAAAAAAAAACAAAATTAAATTCCTTGAAATGTGGGATCTGTTAATAAAAAGATTATGTTCCTTAAAATTCAAATGCAAAATTAAATCTTAAAAATACTCAAACAGTTATAATGCAATCTAAATTTTAGGGAGTAGGGGCCTATTTAGAGTAGGGGCCTATCCCTAGGGCCGGCTCTGGTGCGGGGTAACAAGCATCCACATTATCGATAACGCATTCCTCATCGTCGAGTAGCAATGGTCCTGGGAGGGAGAGGGGTAAAAGCCTTTTTTACCCAAACCCTCTTGAGAGCGTTGTCTTGCGGCGGGGTTGCTATCGGGTGACCTGGCGTCCGTGACCTTCTTCTACTATCTTTATCCTATATTTTCTATGTATTTCTTCTTATTTTCTCATCTCATTCAGTCATGTTCTTCATCTTCGTTGAAATAGAATTTGAATACATTTCACTAAAAAAAAAAAAAAAAAACATACGCCCAAAAATTTAATGCAACTATATTTCAGCAGTGATTCTTCTCTTTAATCGGTTTTGTGGCAACTTTTTTTATAACAAGTATTCAATTAATTACCTTGCAGAATCTAGGCTTAGATCATCTGCACAAATTTTGTTTTAAAAAAGGAAGCATAATAAAAAGCCTATTTGGTCTCCATAGTATGCAATGATGCAAAATAAGTGGAATGTACTGTCAAACATCTAATAGTTTACTACTTTGCATACCACACTTCCGGCTAAACCAAAAGCCCTTGATGATAACAATAAACTTTATTTAGATGGATTGAATATATAAACGTATGCCAAATATTAGGGAAGGCTAAATCAACCCAAAGATATAATTTCTTTCTTTATGTTTGTGTATCGACAATTTGGGATGCAAATCCTAAGAATTCTTTATACCTGGTTCACCCTTTCCTCTGACTGCTCCCCATTCCCCCTTTATTACACAGCTGGCTCTTGTACATTTTATATATTTGTTCAATTACAATAATACAAATCTCTCAATTATCAATGAAAAAACATGCAACGAAGTAATATATGATGATAAAAAGGAAAAACGTCATTAAGGTATATAAAAATGAGGAATGCATACGCTAATATAAAGCTCCCACTCAGAGTTCACTATTTAAAGAAAAACATCTAAAGGTCCGTTTGAATAGAGGCATAAACTATTCTACGGTTTATACATATTCTAAGAATTATTGACTTTATCAAGGAAATAAATGATTTTCTATTTGGTTGTGTTTTAAGTTATTTTCGTTGGGAAACGTAATAATAAATATTGAAGTGTTTGATTGATAAAGAATAAAATGTGAGTAAGGCGTAAAAAATTGATTTGATATGTGGACCTCACTGATGTATAAGAGGTGATGACATGTGATTTGAAATGAAAAAAAAAATATAAATGTGGGACCCACTTATGATTGTTGTTGGATTAGGCTAATTCCATGGGGGGAGATGGAATCCAAATGCCTACCTATTCCAAGCTATTCCATGCTCCAAATACCGGGTTATTCCGTCAAACCAAACGCTTAAATTGGGCTTATACCCATCTTAATATCCTATCCAAACAGGACATAAGAGTTTTTTAGACATAAGGGTCTGTTTGTTTTCATGTAAAACATCTGCATGTACCAAGTTTTCGGGAAAATCAGTTACAGATTTCTGTTTGGGTGCATTTGAAAATAAAGTCAACAGAAAATAAAATACCTAACTACCTCAAAATCCCGATTTTGTGATACAAGGTGAAGGGTGCGTATGCCGTTTTCCTTGCATTTAGAAATCCTTGAGGGACCTATCCATGAATTATCCTTAAATATTTTAAGCCTCCATTTGGATAGAGAATTAAATTATTTTGAGGTTTATGACTATTCTAATATAAATAAAAATACAATTATTTTTTATTTTATTGTGTTTTAAATTATTCTCATTGAGAAACATAATAATAAAGTTTTTATTATTCAGATAAGGTGTAAATAAAGATTTATGAATGTGAAAAAATGATAACAGTTGATTTGATAATTGACCCACGTATTCTTTTAGACTGAATAACCTGGAATAATTTAATTCAAGGTTTACTGGAATCCATAAAACACCCAAATCCGTAGTATTCTCCTTTGCTTGTTCACCATGTCCTGTTCGTGCTATTCTCAACAGTTTCACCATAGTTTTAATTCTAATAGACCTTGTGATGATCCTTCATATATCTTGATTTCTGAGTGATCATTAGTTGTGCGTGAAGTCATTAGATATATTATTCCTGTATACAGTTCCATTTTTGCTAATTAGGTACGTGCTTCCTTGTAAGATGTGTATTCTTTCTTATAACTTATTGAAATATAAACTTCATATGCTTAGCCACATGCAGAAAGTATTCATTTAAAAATTCAAAACAGAACAACAAAAATGAATATAATATATATAATATATATATATATATATATATATATTATACATATATGACTATCACATTATCCACTATTCAACGGAACATCAATTCAAGGCATTTACTTGGTGCTTCCAAGGCGGGAGGGAAACTGAAGAAAGTACAGTATATTAGATTTCTTTAAATAATTGGAATACATCAAGAAAGCAGCACATATATAGAGAGAGAGATCGAATTTTTT
This sequence comes from Acorus gramineus, assembly GCA_030737835.1. Classification (NCBI taxonomy): domain Eukaryota; kingdom Viridiplantae; phylum Streptophyta; class Magnoliopsida; order Acorales; family Acoraceae; genus Acorus; species Acorus gramineus. The sequence continues at coordinate 13,176,430 of CM060857.1, forward strand.
TTATAAATATGAAATAGATAGCCAATGGAGCATCAGAAACCTATTCTTGAAAGCCAGATACTAAGACTTAGTTTAATAAAGGGATAAATTTTTAGGATAAGTTAACCTAATTTATGAGGATAAAAATTCATTATTTTTATCCAGATTTACATTTGTTAATGTTTTTTATTATTCTCATTTTTTGTGTTCTTATCCCCAATCTTGTATTTGGATCAAATATGGGATAACTTCAATTTTTTTTTTAAAATACCAAATCTATCATTCTTATTAATGGGGTATTAATGTTGTTTAGTTGAACACATTCTTTTCTTTTTTTTTTTGGTTTTTTTTTTGAGAAAAATAGTCATCAATGTTATCTTAATTTTATAAATAGAGATAAAAAATTGAGACAAAGTCTGTTTCACTTTTTATCCAGAACAAACTATCCCAATTTTTTATATTAAAATGTTGACAATTGTCCATGCTTTATCCTTTTTTTTATGTCATATGGGATAACAAGTGATTTAATCAAATTTTTTCCTTATCCTGACCCCTTATCCCTAAACCATACTAAGCCTAAATGTAGCCAGACATCATAATTGAACAGGTCGAATTAGTTCTATTAGCACCTCTAATTGAGAGAGAGAATGTTCTTTGAGCAATTCTTTTTCCCTAATGATACTGAAATTAATATGAATAAATATCAACCCAAAAATGTATTTATTGAACAATGGTAATTGTATTCATTTCTCATATGAAGCAGCCATTAATTGGTGGAACTGAAAAGCCAGTGAGTCCTTCCATATGGAGGCATATTGATTGGATGGCTTAAGTTCATTGGAAATTGTACCTAAAGTTGGTATTAAAAAAAAAAAAAAAAACTATGGAAGGCAAAGAGAATGTTTATACGTATTAGATTAGATGAATAGCTTTTGTAGATACAGGTGGCCATTCTAGATTCCCACATGGCCAAAAGAATTTAACAGCCAAACAAAAGGAATTTGAAACCTCTAATACTATAAAACCTACATTTCCTTTAGAGGTTTTTATATAGGGACTTTACTTTATCTAAATGATTTTTTGTCCATCACAAACAAGATTTCATTAATTAGTGGAAAAGCTTATCCCTTGCTCAAGAAAACCCATATTTCAATTACAGGTTTTTCTTAAATATAATGGACTTATAAAAGTACCCCATCTCTTCGCAAAAGAGCTGGCATTCAGAGAATCGATGCTCTGCATCCAAACCCTAATTCCAATGTTCATTATTCAAACATTGGTGCCTCCATAGAATTCTCTATTCTTTATAGTGCGTGAGAGAGAGTGGCATGGAAAATCTCATTATACATCAGAACTATAGCCACAGTAAATGCACATTTATAAATGTGATAAGTAACACATACGAGATCGAGAAACTAAAAAAAAAAACAGGAATTTATATGGCTCTCTAAATGTGAGGAACGTTCACAGACAATTACATCACAAATCCACTATATAAAAATTGATTGAATGCAAAACTCTTTCAGGTTTATCTGGACCCTCAGAACATCATTTGGACCAAGAGTTTTTCCAATGCAAACTGCTATCGCAAATCGTCCGAACAAACCATTTATTTGATTTTTAGAGTTGCTTTTCTCTCAGTTAGTACTGTTACAGACTTTAAGTTCAAAACTTCTCCAAGGATAATTGACTGAATCTGGAATATTTAGACGCACTTGATACAAGAAACTAGAGTGGATTCAATTATTTTAAACTAAATTTTTTTTTAGTAAAAAAATCCCCAGTCCCTCATTGCCCCAATCAAACTAATCATTCTCCCCCAAAACAGTCCCTTAATGATTTGATCAAATGTTAATTCAGTGGTAAATGTTAATTATCACACAACATCCATAATTGAACATAATTTCCTTAAAAAAAATCTACAAAATAACATAACACATCTAGTGACAAAACATTTACCATTTGATCAAACAAAGAGGAGCCATATCTCGATCTCATGCAATGATGCAAATTAAGCCCCCATCAACTCATGTTTCTACTATCCTGCAACAAACTTACAAACTTAATTCGTCCCACACATATATTACAATGTTAGAAATGAATGTCACAATAATAGTGGTCGTAGTAACCACAACAAGAAGTTTATTGACATGGTGATGGTGTGGTGATAGAGGAGAAGTTATATATAGAAGAAGCTCACCCACCTATAACTAAATCAAAACTAAAAACACAATAATTCAAACCATCCAATCTTCATGGAACAATAGTTGATCCAATATATATAAAATCCCTTCCATCTTTTCATCTTCATCCCGCCAAACTCTCTTCGATCAACCTCCTCAATAAGGCGGCGGAGGCCGCGCATGCGCCACCCACCCATACACGTCCCCGTTGGCCATCAAGTTCGGCGGCAGATTATACAACGGCGCCACCGTCGTCGGGTCGGGCAACACCCCTCCCCCTCCTCCGCCCCCACCACCACCACTACCACCACCCGCCGCCGCCTCCTCCTCCCCTCCCTCCTCCATCGGTAGCCTCTCATAAGTGGCATTCGCAAAAGTCGCCGCCACCACAATCGCGGGCCCCGCCGCCACCAGCGGCCCAACAACACTCCCCCCGACCACCTGCCCCTGCCCTCCGGCGAGGTACACCGTCAACCCAGTCGCCCCCGGCGGCGCCGGCCCGGGAAGGAAAGCCCCGGTCAGCGAGAGTATCTCGAACCGGCCGTGAAGGGCCACAACGGCCCCGGGCGCCGCGGGCTGTCGGAGGGTGACGTTGGCGACGGCGCCGGTCCCGCTAAGGACGCAGACGCCGCGCAGGCTGCGCCTGGCGAAGGCGGCGATGCAGTCGGCGATGTCGGCGCCGCTGGAGACCTCCATGACATGGCTGCGGAGGGAGCTTGGGCTGTCGCGGGTGACGAAGATGGGCGGCTTGGGCTTGTTCTTGGATCCCGGAGGGCGGCCGCGGGCGCGGCGGGAGGAGGGGTTGGAGGCGGCGCCGCTGACGGGTTCGACGACGGCTCCCTCGCTGTGGTTGTCGGGGTTGTCGGAGGAGGAGTTGTCTTTGTCGGCAACGTTGGAGGTTGGGTCCGGTTCGTGCTTGGCCGAGGAGGGATCGGACTGGCCGGGCAGGCCCAGGTGGCCCGTCCACCACCGGTTCGCCAGTTTGGGCTGTAATTCAAACTACTTGAAGAACCAATTATGGTTTTCACAAAAAAAAAACAGCAATATATATGAGAAGAGAAAATTAAGTATGGTATATATTCATAGTAGCTTCAGAGAAACCTAGAGAGAGAGGTTTATTCATGATTATATCTCTCTGTACATAGTTTCATTCATTACATGCATAGATCAAACAGTAAAAAAAAGAAAAACACATATATAAAAGAAGATCTCGCTCAAAACAGACTTAAGAACTCAAGAGATCAGAACTCAAAAATAGACTAGCTAACTAACAATTCGTTTATGAACCCAAAATGGTTATACTGATTTCTAAAGAGTATGAAGGCTCTGGGGAAACTACTCTGTGAAACAAATGAAAATTAAAGACAAGTATATAAAACTGAAGAGGGTGTGGAGATCAGAGACTTGACCTTTCTCTTTATCTGCTTTTCTTGTGGTTTTTCTCCTTGTCGTGAACGTTTTGAGAGAGAGATGGAGAGTGGGGGGGGAGCAATTGTTTTGCTTTCTTTTGTCTTTATGATTTTTCTAGTGTAAAAGTGGTTCCATTGTTAGGTTTATTTTATTGTTCTGTGTTGTTGGCTGCTGCTGTTGTTATAATATTGTGTTTATGTGATTTTTTTATATCTTTGGTGCCTCATTAGGTTGCATAGATAGATAGGTTACTGTTGGAGAGATTAGAGAGGACAGGGTGGTCTTCTAGTGGGGCTCTTATGCGCTGGGCAGGTAGTGAGCACGTCCCTTTCTCTATTTTGTTATGCTAATCGTTTATTATTTACTGATTTGATATCATTATAATTATTATTATAATTATGAATACAAAATTTACATGATTATCACATGCTCATGATGATTGATTTGTTTTATTGATCTCCACCACTAATTTACACTCTTCAAAGGACCAGCTTTACATATAAGATTACAACTTGGACTGGTTTAATCTGATCTGACTTGAAATTTGGGCGGGATTGTATTGAGGTTGTTTTAGCATTTGGGATCAAGTAGAGTCCGAACTCGAACAATCCAAACTTAATTTTGGAATGAGTTTAGGTTGAGGGGTCAGGTCACCCAAATCTGAAACCGAAATTTTTATATTTAAGTAAGTTGTTCTACGTAAAATTATAATTTTTTAATATGTATGATGAAATTTAAACTGTACAATTTATTTTTATTTAAAATCATTCACTTCTATAGTTTTCATATATTTATTCTCTAAATAAAAATGTTCCTCATTTTTATCTTTTTTATTTATGTTATGCGAAGTATTGACTCTCACAAAGTTTCAATCGTTTAAAACATTACATTTTTTAAATTAAATCCAAACTCAACCTGAACATTAAACCTAAACCCAACCTGAATCTGAACAAAACTCGATGGTTTGGGTTTTGGTTGAGTTTCAATTTTCAAATCCAAGGGTATGTCAGATTGGATTATGTTTGGGTTGAGTTTCTCTAACCTCAGATTGAGTACAGATTGAGCTTCAACCGAACTCAACCCGCTCGGGTTGCACCCTTGCACCTACATAATGAATCTTTTTAGTTATTTAAGAAAAAAAATACTTAATAAAAATAAACATAATGGATCTAAAAAAATTAAAGGTGATGGATGTTACGTAGTATTATATGCAATCTTGTATGGAATATCATTTTTTTCTAACTAGATACATTGTTTATTAAATAAAATATTCGTTTTTGTGCATATAGATTAATAATTTATTTTTTAAAAAAAAGACAAATGTTTCACTACATTGATTCACATTAAAAAAAATCATATAAAATTGTTAAAAAAACACTGCATAAAAATAAGCATTGTCTATAGTATTATACTATTCAAACATAAGCGAGATCAACATAAAATAAATTCAGGATCATAGAAATAATGATTTAATCAAGTCACGAACTAATAAATAATATGATGTACGTATGATGTCTTTTATTTAACCTTATCTCTCAACCTTGTTATGTTAGAGGGAACCAAACTGATCTCAGCCGTACAATCCATATATTCTTCATCTTAAATAATTTCATAATATTAAAAAAACCATGCACTCGTAATGATCAAAAGATGAAAAAAAAAAAAAACTAATAATGTGGAACCCAATTTGGATATTTTGAGGTTAGCTTTTTTTTTTTTTTTTAAGAGAGTAAAATGCTTTCGAACTCCTAGAAATTTTCTAAATCTGCATAAACACTCAAAGGGCGCGTTTGATTGCACGATTGTAAAATTGATTCTGTAAGAATCTACGATTGCAAAACTGATTCTGCAGGAAGCTCCCTTTCTTACCTTTCTGAAATCGCAGCTTTTGGACATTATTTGCCTAGAATCTGTGTGCAGGAAACTGCTACAGTAAAACTGTTTAGTTGCACGATTGTAAATGCAGCTTCCTGCAATCGCAATCGCAGCGCAATCGCGCAATCAAACGCACCCTTTATAATTCAAAAACAAGCGATTACACTTCTATAGTTAAATTTATTAAGATAGAATAAAAGTAAAATTATACCCTTTAATTAAATTTTTGTCTTATCAACCTTTTTTGTTGTTTTTATATTTTTAATTAATTGTTGTTAATTCTCATAAAAAAAATATGAAGATGCATTTGAAGAGTTAATTATTGTATAAGTTAATATTATAATTAATTGATTTTTTTTGGATATTTAGAGAAGTTAAGGGTAAAACAATAATTTTAAATTATTTTTATTTTATCTTAATTGAAAAATATAATGACGGAGGTGTAATTGCACGTTTTTGAATTTTAATGAGTGTTTCTGTGAGTTTCAAAAACTTCAAGCCCACGTTTGTTTTGGGAATAAGCTCCCGGATAACCTTGGATAACCTCGGATAAGGGATAAAGCACGTTTGTAAACCCCGGATAATCCCTGATAAAGCATGCCATAATAAACTGGTATAAAGTGATATATGGATTCCAACCAACCCTTGAAATTAAAGTTATCCTAGGTTATTTCACTCAAAGAATATGTGAGCCCATTGTCAAATTAACTGTCATTACCTCTTATAAATCACCTATCAAATCAACTATCATTATTTTTCACTTTTTATAAATCCTTCTCCATACTTTATTCACATTTTATCCAGGGGCGGATCGATGACAATATTTTGGGGTGGGCTATATAGCCTATATTAAATATTTATATAGAAATTTTTTTATTCTTATATTTGATAGCCTATATTAAATGTTTATATGGAAGTTTCTTTTTCTTATATTTGATGTAATTATTTATATACTAAATAATGTGATATTCAAAAGACATGCATGTGAAGAAAAGAAAAAAAAAAAAGAAATGTAATTAAAGTTGAGTACTTTGAATTTGTAAGAATTGTTAGAAAAATAGGAAGAGTTGCTAGAAAAATAAGAAGAGTTGTTTTATGGATATAAATTTTCTTTATTGTTCAATTGACATTAATTCTTAAGATAATATTTGAATTTTAAAATTTAGAATCGTTAAAATTTATAATAAGATTGAAGGCTGCGTTTGGTTGCACGATTGCAAAACTGATTTTAGACAAAAGATGAGTTTAAATTTGATTTTACAAGAAGCTGTCTATCCACAGTTTCTAAAAAACGCAGGCTTTGGGAACTTTTTCACAAAAATATGTATACAGCTTTTGGCTCCATTTTTTCTTTGTGGAACGGGTTTGGGAAAAGCAGCTTTTCTGCAAACTCAAAAGCTGCCTAAACCCGTTTCCAAACAGGTCAGGAGTTCAATTTGGTTTGTTAGGATGAGATCCAATTTGTTAGGATACTATTTGATTTGTTATTAATTTGATAAGTTGATATCTAGCTTGTTAAGAATATATTTTATGTATAAAATGCAATTTATATAATATAAAATACAAATATTATAACATGTATAATCAAATATAAAAAAAAAAATGCAAAATCTGTGCCGGGCTGTAGCTTGGCCCAGCCAATTCGTACGTCCCTGATTTTATCCAAACAATAAAACATTTATTCTTACGTTTACTAACGAGAATAATTCAAAACACAACAAAAAAACAAAATCACTTTATCCTTATTTATACTCACTTATGCTTAGATATATGTATACCCATGAATAAATCGGGCCAAGGATCTAAATGTATTTTACCCTTTTTTTAGAAACAAAATGCTGATTCGTGCCGCATTTGCTATCATTCTAACCCATAACCTCTCCATACCTACAAAACTAATTAGTAAAAAAATACACACAGATTTAACTAATCCAAAGATGAAAGTGAACATAATTTTATTGTAAACTATCACCTCTCTCCGATCAGTGCTTCTTTATTAATTTTCACATAAACTATCATTTCTCAACTTTGGAACATTTGAAGTCCGAACTTTGAAGAGTTCTTTTCTCCATCAAATATTTTAATACGATTAAAATATGTGAAAAATAAAAATCACATCCAGTTCAAATGTTTGATATGTTGATCAGGTTCTTTGTATCTTTGACTCTAATTAAATTTATTTTAGGTTCTTGTGTTTGCCAACTTCCATATTAGTTGAACGTGAGTCGTTCGATTAAATGGGCCCACTTGTTGGGCTCGGAAATGACAAACGATTCGACGGCAACTTTCTCGTGAGGTTCCAGTGTGGCCCACTTATTTATCACCGTCCGATTTCATCTGATCGGCCATGAATCAAACTCATTTGGATAGCTTGAGCCTCTATTAACAGGTACTGTTTAAAAAATGCCAACAAGCAGAGGATCTATTCAAAGACTTTGTTCATAGAAGAAATAATAGAGTCACATATATAGCATATGCGCTTGCATAGATTATGTATATGTATTTGATTTATACATGTCATATGTGAAGAAGTATGGTGGATGTGTTATTATTTTTCAAATAACAATGAATGCCACATTAATTTGATCCATTAGTGTAAGATGTTGGATAAAGAAAGTGTAGATTTAATTTAATCTTGTAAGAACGTGTTTGTTTAGGCTAAATAAACTACAAGTTTGTACGTTAAATAAAACAAATGAATAAACAATTAGATGAACAAATGAATATTAGCTTATTCATGTAAAATTATAAACAAATGTTAACTATATAGAAAATCATCTAAACTTCTTTTTTCCTTTGTGTAGATCACTAGTTTATGTATTTGAATATATAATCCACAAAACATTAGGAGGTTTGAAAAACTAGAGAAGTTACTTTAAATGCATATTATATGTAAGGAAATGCATGAATGGCGAGGTTGATGGCAACCACTTACAACTTTGCAAGTACAACAACAACCCAACTAAAAAACTTGTCTTTTTTATGCTCCAACTTTATAAAATATATTTCTTTTTTGCTTCAAAAAAAAACTTTATAAAATATAAAAAAATTTAGTTGATCATAACTAAATTACTCCCATTTGGGTTCTTCTTTTGACATGAATTTATCATTACTCGTAGTACAAAATGAATTCTTTTCTCTGAAGATGGACAACCTATGCATTGTTTTTTCAAACAACAGGAAACTGATGTAACAAAATACATGGAAAATAGAAGCAAATGCATACGTGTGACAATAATAGAAGGAAAAATCCACATGAAGTGACCATAAATGTCACCACACGTGCATCGGCTCCCTCTCAAATTAAGGCAAATTTGCAATGTTTAATATCAATACAGGTGGGCATTTGTTGGAGCAGGTCTACAGTACATAAAACAAGTTTTTCAACATTATTATTGTTACTATTATTGTCACCTTTTTAGTCCAAGGATGCCCCCCCACATATAAGACACAACCTCCCAACTTCAACCAAAAACATCAGCATCCTTGAATATGGACCAAAAACATTTTTTTTTTTTTTTTGAATTGCTGATTCAGCTGAACTACTTGCAGTCACTTGCAATTGTGGAGAAAAAGACCCCTTACATCCAATTGGCTGTTGAAAAACAAAAAAAAAATTGCATGTGCATTTTAATCTATTATTCTAAAATAATAGTCATGCATATACACAATCAAATCTCTATCCTATCCAACAGAGAGTAAAATTCAAATTCAGGGCACTTCATTAAACATGAGTAAGAGACTCAAATTAAGAATATATAATTCATATTTACATCCGTTAGCATGTCAAGATGTGGTGGTATAATACTATTATCCGTAATATACAATGACCCTGCGCGTATATGAATATAGTAAAGGGTGATATCATTTTTGTGATTATTTTATTAATTAACAAGACACATTATAGGTCAACTTTGATTATAAAATTTTATATATGGTATCATATGCTTTTTCTTTGTTGTTTGAGAAATTGTGAGGTTAGTTCTACAATAAATTGTACAACTCATGAAGACGACCAACAAAAATAGAATTGAATTACATAATGGAATTGAATAATATGAACCTATTTGACTTTAACTTAATTTAGTTCATTGAGAAGTAAACAATTTTCCATTGACTCGCATATGGATATATACCTTTTAGATTCTTGGGTTGCTTGATTACATGTTTTCTAACATAAAGATATATCGACTTCTAAACTTGCAAATTGATTCATTATGGTTTTTTTATGACATTATGGTATAATCATGGTGTACTTTTCAATTGGTACTTGCAAATACTTATTAAAAAAAAGTTGATTAGATCATATTGTGATGCTATTTCCATAAAAATGAGACTACCAAAACAAATAAAGATGTCCAGTTTTGTATCCATGTTTATATATATATATATAATGTATTCAAAGCATACAAATTTAAGAATTTATAAAAATATACTTATGTTTGTATATATTTAAACATTCCTTTTTAAACACAAATATGATATTAACCTGTCCATACATCTATTTTCTTAATGCACATATCTGCTATGAATATGTTCCGCTGCAATTATAAATTATATTGAATTTCGTGTACACCTAGTAGAAAATATTAATAGAGATGAAGAAAAATATAAAAATGCATGTATTTAATTTGCATAAATATGTATTTAGGTGGATTTCATATGAAACTACAAATAGCACTAAAGGATTTAATCCAACGAAGCGGCCCATTGGAAAACAAAACTCTCTTATTTGAGAGGCCCATTAGGTGGCCCACAAAAACCACTTCAGCTCAATCAACTTGACGGGCCTGCCAGCCTGTCTTATACTTCCTGTTCCCATATTAGTAAACGTTAAAACATGAGTGTCGTTACACTCATGCAGACACTCATATAGTACTCTACAAATGTCAGTACAGACTCTATTATAAAAAAGATATAGACATTTTTATATAATTTTATTTTATTTTATATAATTTTTCTACAAAAATATGTATTTTATTATACAAGCATATATACTTTTTTTTTAAATTCAAAACATGTGTATAAAAAAAATTTAGAAATGAAAACACTGGAGCCACATTCCTTGCAATTTTTTGTTTTTTGCAGCACTAACACTTTTGAATTTATATACTCGTCTATAAAGTATTTATGTTTATAAAAAAAATAAAAAATATGCAAGTGAATTGAGTGCATAACTTTTTGTATTTCTTATGTTATGTTTGAGTGTGTGATGGAGCGGATTGTGCGACGAACAATCCACCCGTGAAATATTTCTTTGGTAAAAGATATGAATTCGTTGGTAAATATTATTCCCTAGAAAAATATTTCGTTGGTAATTGCAAACGAATCTCCTATGAAAAAATATTCCTTGATAAAATATTTTTTAGCTAAAAGTTTGGTATTATGCAATGTAAATATATATTACATAGGAAAATTTTTCCATGGGAAAGACCCTTTTAAAAATTGAATTTTTTTTTTTTTGGGGGGGGGGGGAATGAAATGAGTTGAAATGTGAGGTGAGTATTGAGGTTCAAAATTGTTATATTCAATCCAGTTCGTAATCCCGTTTGTATCTCACACAATTTTTTTTAATATATGCTTAGCTAATTAAGTATTTTTCTTCATAAAAATTAAATACACACTCATATAAATTGAATGCATATATTTTAATTATATTTTTTTTATATAAAAGATATACTAAGATAGTGACATATATATATTGTGTTATGTGATTTTATATAATGGGTTTGTGAAATGACTACAAATGGGTTGCATTTTTTTTTAAATTGGTAAGAAAAACCTGGTTTTAAGGAATGGTGGTTGAAAAATCATAGTTTTTTATTTGTTAATGATTTTTTTATTTATTTTATTTTTCATGATCGCTAATTTGAATATCTCGGTCTTTTTTAGAAGTTAATATTTTAAATCTATGCTTTAAGGATATCATTGTGTTGTGATCAATTATTTTTTCACATTTATTTTTTAAAAAATTTTAAAGCTTATTGTTTAGATTTTTTGTGAAAATAAATAATGGGATTGTAAGTTTTTTTATAAAAATTTCAATTTTTTTTTTCAGATTTTCTAAATGTGAAAAAAGCAGTAAAAAAATAATTTTCTATCTAAATTGTCAATTACTTCAAAGACTCGATCATCATTCATCAACCATACAATTATATTATTTTATAAATACATATTTTTTTATTAATCTAAGCCTATTGGCCTCCGGGCCCCCTTGTTCTAATTCCTGCCCCTGCCCCTGAAGCCACCAAAACATCACCGCAGATCAAAATACAATCTGGCGGGAGGCGTTGATGACCTATTTGACACATCTTTTTGCACAAAACAGCACGCATTTTAAAACCTCCCAGAACAACGCTGCTCCAAGCAGAAGTTGCACAAATGAATCATGCATTGTTTGGTCCATTTTGCAATCCAAAATTCAGATTACACAAGTTTTTATTTTTTTTAAAATATATATCTCATGAGGCATGCATTTTTATAAAAACTGAAATATATATACTCTAATAAATTAAATGATATATAAAATATAAAAAAATAAATAACTCGTTACAGTGATGGATGATGCTAGAGATATATATAACACTATATCATGAATTGTAAAAATGAGTTAATGACTGAGTATAACAGCGCTCAATATGTAATCTATTTCAAACAAGTATTTATGAAATTTAGTTTCAAATTTAGTTTCTTATATTTTAAATGCCAACAGAACAGTTTTTTATGAAAAAAATCGGTTGATAGAATTTTCATAAGCCATTTTTTTAACCAATTCAGAGCACAAGTGGTTTTCGAGTATTAGTGCCAAACGGTACGGCAGCATGAACACCCAAGAAAAACTCATAGTTTGGGTGATCTAGGAGGACTTTCTTTCATTTTGGTGGCTTTGATGCTTATGAAAACCATGGCAGTTATCAAGTTTCATGTATAAAAAAAAAAGTGTTGATATACTCAGTCTATTTTGTAGCACAGACTGCAGCTCCATATACTATAATACTGCATTGAGTTTTATCATAGTGTATGCATAATTTTTTTTTCATTTTTTCAAAATAAAAAAAATATATTATTGTAACTTAATATATATTTTCTTTCGTATAACATGTAATTCATGGGAAGAGAGTGTAATTTTTTAATTAAAAAAAATGATGTGGATTGTGGTTGGGGCTCCACATGGGACTACATGTATCATTTTCAAAAAAAAAAAAAAATCAGGCACCACGTTCATCACTCCTCCAGTGGTCCTCACTGGCTTCTTCCCCCGAGCAGTGAAAGCTGCTGTAAAGGGAAGGGTGCATGGATCAGACGGTCATGATGAAGCGTCGAAGGATGGGACCATCAGGAAGTGCTCATGCAAGGGGGGGGGGGGACATAATGGGGACTGTCAAAGTGTATTGAATGTGGCATTCAATTGAAAGGGTCTATCTCCCCCACTGTAAAAATGGAGATGTGCGTGCAGTCCAAAACATCATCTAAAGCTATCACAAGGTGGAAACTAAAGACCCCTTTTTAAAAACCCCTACCAAACTCCACCCCCTTCTCTTTAAATGATGAACAGGGGTCAATGCCAAAACTTCCCAGGCCATTCAATAGATTTTACTTCATCATGAGCAATGGAAACTGAGAAAAGCATGACAAGTTCATGTTTCCACTGAAAAGACACCTGAAGTGGAAAGAAAAGTTCCTGGAGTGGAGAGAAAAGTTCAAAGGCAATCTTGATTCATGATGCATATACAACTTATTTTTCAATAGAAGGGAATGATCTGGTCCAAGAACTGGATGACAATGGACATCTGGAAGTCTGACTGAATGATGATATATGCAACTTGGGCAAAAGGTATATACATGTGAGGAAGGAAAAAAATCGATGTTAAAGGCGATCTAGTGTTCAACTATGTCTGACCCACATCCAAGGCAAGCATGCTTTTACATCCAAAATATAGCTGGTCTATGTTTAAGTGACATTAATTCAGAAAGTACTGTTTAAGATCCATCTAATTTGGCTATTTAACTAATAGATGAAGTTCACAGACTGCAGCAGTAGTTACAACCAGAATAATAACATGATCTAAAAAGAAATTAATGTTAGCAATGTAATAGTGATCCTATGCATGCTATCGGGTAATGGGCATGCTTCTTTATAAGATTTTAATGACAAAAGAGAAAGAAGCACATTGAAGTCAAACATTGAATGTTAATGCTGGTTCAAATTCATCACAAGCACAAATTTTGAGAGACGTGAACAATGAGGTCTGATGTCAACTAATGTATACCAGTGATTTACCCGTCCTTGAACTAGAAAACAATGAGAGGAAGCTTCCCCAATATCAGATCTCTAATTCTGGTCACCATTATGGTAAAATAGGCAGATTTTTCGAAAAGTGGAAGAATTACACAATAATACTTATGGTACAATAATCTTCTTCTTTACTGAAAAACAAAACTATCTTTTGACTATTAATCCCCATTCTGAAATTGAATGAATGACAATCAGATTCATCAAACTAATCTGCTTATCTGCATGATGGGAGCATAGTGGTTCATGCAGCCATCTGAACAAACGATTTAATTTTTTTATAATTATGGGAAAACAAAAGAGAGATTTTGCTAAACCAGCAGATATGGCATCCTTCCACCAAATATTGTAAGCGGAACAGGAGAACATCAGAGCTATGTAACATCATCAGAGGAAAATTAATCACTGGAGCTATCTTGGGGACAGCTTTAAATAAAAGCCAAAGTATGAAAGCTTTTGATAATATCTTCATATTTTATTCAAAACATTACATTTATTCATGTTCACAATTTATTCTGAAAGCAACAGTCATATATAAATTCATGCCAAAAACTTGAACCATTCAATTGTACTGCTTAATATGATGACACTTAAAATTGAAATTTACTCTTCAAGACCTGCAACCTAGGTTATGGTAACAATGAAGCAATCAGTTGATTTTGCAACCAAAGAAAATGCCCAGCGAGCGATCAATTTTGACAGCTTCACCCATCAATTTTTTTGATAGGATTTCATTCTATAGAAGATAGATATCAACAATGACATTGCCCGACATCAAAACGAAGACCACTAATGTGTTACACAAGATACCAAAGAACTCCATTTTAACACTTTCAGCGTCGCATATAACATCTTAAAAAAACTCTAAATATAACTATCCCAGATGTTTGCGTAAAAGAATGTAAAGCGAGTAGTGACAGATAGCATGACCCCTGAATATTTGATATCAAAGGACATTCAATTCTTTATGTTGAAAAAATTATATACACTGGCTGTCAAAAAAATCTCATACCTTGCTATCCTAACTGATGCTGCCACAGATGATGAAAACAATATCCTCTTCAACAGCATCACCAGACTTCATGCAGCTTCAATGGCCACACTTCAATACAATGAATATAGGCTCAGTATTGCCGCTGCCACTCCATACATTCATCAAAATCTATACTGCTACTACAATCCAAAAGGGCATTCTGCTGGTGCTCATAGCGACAGATGTAATTCAACCCAACAAGGAGCTCACACATAGCCGCCTCCGTCTTCTCCCTGTCAGCAAAATATAGGGTCTGAAGGAGAAGCATATTCGCCCTCGTGACAATCTGGTGCTGCTCGAAATTGTGCTCTGTCTGCCACCGTATCATGTTATGGGCCATTGGCGCAAGCCATCCCAAGATATTATCAAGTGTCTCCTTCCAATCATGCGCGAGCGACGCATCATAAATTGCCAAGTTCTTGACATACGATTTAAGCTTCCTCCTCAGAGCAGTTCGTAAGCTCGTCGGAAGCATCTGATACAGATCATCCCTCGCCTCTTCCCCGACCAAGTGAGGATACTGAAGCAACTTCTCAATAATGATGATCACATTCGCATAGTGCAAGGCGAGGGCCGACCCACCAACAGTGGATGGCGGAGCATGCATTATCAACCTGCTCTTCGGGCTGAAATGCGGCTCAGGACTCTTGTTGAATTTGTGCTGCCTTGAGACGCCCATTTTGCTACACTTCAAAGCACCGGACATGTGAAAAGCCTCCGCTTTCCCACTGAAAACGGTGCTCTGATAGCTTGAGACACTGCAATGCCGGCTCTCATCATCAAAGTGCTCATCGCGATCATCCATTGCGGCCGAATTGCTCAAGCTAAGGCATTCCATGAAAAGCCTCCCCGGGCTTGACCCGCACGGGAATCCGAGGCTCGCGCTCCGCAGAACAACCTTTTCGCTCCTCCCCTTCTCAGCCAATCCTGAATTACAAGAACCGATGCTCCCACTTGGACCGACGGACTGCTCTTGCGACCCCAACCTCGACTCGGGGAAGTAGTCCCCGAACACGAGACAAATCCGTTCGTAGATCGTAAAAACAGTCCTCGCGAGAAGCCCGACTACCTTGTCATACGTTTGGTTCCACAGCGAGGAGTCCCGAAGCCCCCTGATGTCGTGCCTCTGCCACACGATCTTCTGCTCGAACACTCTCCGGGTCTCCTCGAGCTGGACTGATTGGAACTTCTTCGCCGACTGTTCGAGCTCATTCAAGACCCCCAATTCATTGTACAGGCTGACCGTCGACGCGACGTATCTCTCGAGCTTCTTAATAGTGGACTCCATGTCTCTCGCGGGGCAACCCACGTCGCGGAATTCGATGCGCCCGGCGAGCACGTCGGCGTAGACGTGCTCGAACCCGAGGAGGGCGGCCTCGGAGCAGCGCCTCCCGAGGCGGGAGACTACGGAGGCGATGCGGTTGAGGTCGTCGAGCTTCTCGGCGAGGGCGAGGGAGAGAAGAACGTGCTCGTCAGCGGAGACGAGGGTGCAGACGCCGTACGATCGGAGGGCCTCGGATTTGAGGCGGGTGATCTCAGCGTCCGAGAGGGAGCGGTGGAGGTGGACCGTCTTCGACATGACGCTTGCCACCTCAAAAGAGAGAATGCCGATTGTTTCCTTCGTGTTTGGGTCTTCCGAGTGGCTTTGGCTCTTCTTATTCTTCTTGTTGTTGCTGTTCTTCTTCTTGGATTGGTCGGCGGAGAAGGCATGTCTGAGGTTGGAGAGAATTCTGGCCTCTGCAAACATGGCTGCGGCTTTTGGTCTTCTTCGAGCGGGATTTTAGGGTTTGAAATATATAAAAATCGCTGCTTTTTTAGGAGATTCGACGAATGCCACAAATGGGTAGTGCTTTGTTGACGAATTCGAATCCTTTAAAGCCGGGAATCGCTGTTTTGGTTGGGTTTTCGAACCAAAGATTCGAGCTTTCAAAATGGGTGGATAAAGAAGAGATCTTTCGGTTTCCAGAGAGTGTGTCAAAGACTCGAACCTGGATTTCTCTTCAGATGTCCTAAAAATCTTTTGGTTTCGATCACAGAACCATACGCAGAGAAAAGAAGAAAAAAAACACTTCTTTGAAGCTCCAAAGCTCAAGATTTCCCTTCGAATTTCAGAGAAAGCGAAACTCCGAATGATCTCCACAAGAAAATCACAGCTTTGACAATAAATGCTGGAAACCAGAATGAAACCCAGGATTCGGATTTCTCAGAAATATCACAAAACGCAGTGTTGATTACAATTTTTTTTGGATCTTCGGATTTTGGAAAGGATATATAAGGAAAGATTACAGAGAGAGCAAGCTATCCCTGCTTGGACTCGAATGAAAGATTTTCTTTGGAGAACATACACATGTATCTATCTAAATCCCATATTAGAGTATTACGGTTATGCCACTAACCATCGACTTTACAAAATATATATAACGGGTGAGTCATTATTTCATTGATCCTAGCATTCCTAACTTATATTTTCATATTTTTATTAATCTAATATTTATATATACTAAATACAGTCATTACATTCAGTTTTTTTATAGTCTTAAATATAGTTTTATATGTTTTGTGAGTCATCTCTACTAATTATAATAAGATAAATCTCATTAAAAAATTTTCATATTTCTTTATAAAAAAAATATCATATCATTTAATTTATTGAAGTGCATCATTCACTTTTATAAAAAAAAATATATATTTTATTAGTAGAGATATATAATTTTTTTTTAAAATAAAAATATCTATGTAACTGTGTTTGAAGTTTGAAATAGGAGTGAATGTAACATTTTTTAAAAAAGATATACAAATATATGAGTATATATTTTATTATATGAAGTTAATCAAAACAATAATGTGACATTTAAATGACATTGTTAGTCATGTATCATTAAAAGATCTCAATGATCCCTCATCTCCATGAATCACGGGGAAAAAATAAATTTGGTTCCTGATATTTTTGGGACTTTACATGAGATTATTGGCGTTGGGGACTTAAATGCCATTGTAAATAAACAATTGAAAGATTTATGTGTTTCTTTTTGTGTGTTTGAAAAAAAATTGGAAGAATAGCCCCTCTTTAACGAATTTAAAAGTTAGCATTTGATTCAAACTATTACACTGTGATATGGAGGTGTGTTTTTTTTTTTTTAATATCGGAGGACTCCTCGTAAATGACCTTACGGTCAAGTGAGAAAAGCTATCTTTGTATGTTTGTTCCTGGTCTCAAATAAAATTCTTTTGAATTTCGTCTAACAAACAAGAGGTATGACACAGCGTCAAGACTCGAACCAAAGATCTACCCTTAATGCAAATAAGCTTTGAACCGTTGTGATATGAACATTTATTTGGATCCATTATTTTGGCATTGCAGTTTAACAGGTTACACAACCACTGTTTTAAATTTTTTGGAATGGAATTATATTCTATTTAATTGCATGAGAAAATCCAAATACCTATCATCATTGTGCCAAGTTGTTTTTTTTTAATATATATTTAAGATACTATATAAATGGAAAATGATAGTAAATAATTATTGAAAGAAGTGATCTTTAATAGAATTGAAAAGTACTTCATGTGACACAGCATATTTTTTTTTTAGATGATGTCTTTGCTATTGTTGATTGATGTTGTATATAGTTTCTCTCTAAAAAATGCCTAGGCATGTGGAAAATCTGCTCTGCTCAATTGAGCTATTCTTTCATTCATCTGATATATATGTTTTCAATATAATAGTAAGTTGGTACATGTTTTTTATTTTATTTTTAAATTAATTATTATTATATTAATATGGAAAATACTGGAACTTAGACCTCTCAATAGTAAAAGTTTACTAATTAAGTTTATCTAATTTTAGTTTTGAATGTTGGAAATCAGAACAATGGAAGATGACAGAACCAGTGTGAGTGTTTCAAGGGTCAACAGAGTTGAATGCTTTTAGACAAATTTCTCCCATTCTGATGAAAACTGCGAGTACACCAGGGAATGATGAAGTACAACCTCCATTGGTGTTGAAAATAGAATGTGTACTCTCTGTTTCAACCTTTTAGAACTCTCTATTTTTATATGGCTGATAATGCTAACTCGTAACAGAAAAAATGGGAGGATGAGTGGTTGTTATTTCATTTTGGATCTAAGGGTCTCATTTTATAGGCCAAATAATGCCTCTTGGTGCAAAAGACACACCCTTTCATGAATAAGAGTTACAGTAACTATCTGATAGCTGGTCCACCATTTCCACACGATCGTACGGTCCAGATCACCACCATCCGATGAACCAAAAAGAAAAAGCTCTAGCTCCTATAGCAACGATGCTCGTGCCTGACGCGCGTGGTGGTGCTATGCACCACTATACATCAAAGGTCCACCATATGGTGTCCATCAAAAGGGCTTCAGTACTAGTTCACTAGAGTAGAATGAGTTCTCCTTATAAATCCTCAAAATATTTTTCAAATAACCGACATGGGACTAAAAGAATATGACTGCTTTTCATCCTCCCATAGGAACCACTTACACCCAATTTTTTGAACAAAACTTTTGAAAATATCTAACATTAAATTCAATGATAATCCAAGTTTATATAGTCCAACCATGCAAACTGCAAAATTGGGTTTATATAATTCCTCTATTACATTCCTCTATTTTAATAAAATAAAATAAAATGGTGTCATGAAATATGTCATATGAAGTGGCGTGGCAAGTGGTGTTAGGTGTGTAAACAAGGTCCGTGGCAAAGCTGCTCCACTCAATCTTGAAAGAAAAATTTATTAAAAAACAATTTCTATGTTAAGACAGCCTAGAGAAAATTTTGTCAAGATTATCATCCTTAGTGGAATGAAAGGTTTGCCTTGGAATTAAAACTTAAGTGAGCATAGGAAACAAGCTATACAATCTCACCCACCATTTGTTTATCATTCCTTTAAGTAATCATTAGAAGACTAATAGTTTCACAATGATCAATATAGGTAAAACTCTCTTCGATGAATAATATTTGATCAAATGAGATGTTATTTTATTTTATTTTTTGTTAGATAAGAATCGGGACTTAAAACGCATCATTAACCACATAATTGTACATTTTGTGGTTAATATTATATTGAGTTATGTGTCCGCTACCAAATGAGATTCCAAAGAGATTCACGTAAATCATACTCATATATGCTCCATATGATTCAATACATGTATCATTTTATGATTAAGAATAAAATTGAAAAATATATTGGTTATAGCAAGTTAGAAACGCCTAAACGCTAACTCCCTATTAAGGGAGCAATATAAGCTTCTTCGAATGGTAAATATACCAGAATAGAGAGTGGATCATAACTATGGAGTTGATTTTCATTTGATTATATTTTTCTATTTCGAATGTCAGGATAGATTGATATGATAAAAAATATAAGACATGAATAGATTATTCCAGTTCCATTATAAGAATTAATGAGTTTATATCAAATTATCAAGACATAGAAGACATAGACATGGAAGAATTATTCATGTGTGAAACAATTGTCTTTTTTTTTCAAGGAAAAATGGGGCTAAAATATAATTTTTTTCCCACGTCACTATGTGCATCACTTGGATTAGGCTGTTGATACACTCAATTCATTTTGGAGTTCTATTTGCAGTTATCACGTCATTAATATAACGCAGTGTATGAATATATTAATGTAGTATATGTATATACTCAATTATCTCAGTATATACTCCATTAGTAAAAAAAAAATATAATAACATATACGTTAATGAGTATATATAACAATTTTGACAATAGTAACATTTTTATAGCATATTTAGAAAAATTAAAGGCATGTAAAATTACTATCAAATAAAAATATTTTCTCATATTAATATTATTTTTCAATTAGGTGATGTGAAAAGTTTTAAATATGGTGAGAGTGATTTTAAAATTATAAGAAACAAAGCCATTTATATCATTTTAAGTTATGAGATTGTTAAAGTAGATTTTTTTTAGTAGAATTCTTAAAAAAAACCATTTTGAATATTCTTAATCTTTAGAATATTTTTTGGTACTTTTTCAAAATAAATTTGGTTTTTGATATTTTTGGGACTTTACATGAGATTATTTGGTCTGGGGGACTCAAATGCCATTGTAAATAAACAATTGAAACATTTATATGTTTCTTTTTGTGTGTTTTAAAAAAAGTTGGAAGAATGGTTGGAGTAAGTCCTCAACTGTTCTTCTTTAACGAATTTAAAAGTTAGCATTTGATTCAAACCATTACACTGTGATATGGACGTTTATTTGGGTTCACTATTTTGGCATTGCAGTTTAACAGGTTACATAACCACTGTTTTAAATTTTTTTGGAATAGAATTATATTCTCTTTAATTTATATGACAGAATCCAAATACCTATCCTCATTTTTTGTCAAGTTGTTTTTTTTATTTTATATTTAAGATGCTATATAAATAAAATATGATAGTAAATAATTATTGAAAGAAGTGATCTTTAATAGAATTGAAAAGTACTTCATGTGACACGGCATATTTTTTTTAAATGATGTCTTTGTTATTGTTGACTGTTGTTGTACATAGTTTCACTCTAAAAAATGCTTAGGCATGTGGAAAATCAGCTCTGCTCAAGTCAGCTATTCTTTCATTCATCTGATAGATATGTTTTCAATATAATAGTAAGTAGGTATGTGTTTTTATTTTATTCTTAAATTAATTATTATTATATTAACATGAATAATAATACTCCAACTTAGACCTCTCAATAGAAAAGGTTTACTAAGGTTTATCTAATTTTAGTTTTAAATTCAATGATGATCCAAGTTTATATAGCCCAACCATGCAAACTGCAAAATTGAGTTAATATAATTCCTCTATTATATTCCTCTATTTTAATAGAAAAAAATGGTGCCATGAAATATGTCATATGAATTTTCGTGGGCAAGTGGTACTGTTAGGTGTGTGAACAAGGTCTGTGGCAAAGCTGCTCCACTCAATCTTGAAAGAAAATTTTATTAAATTTTTTTTTCTATGTTAGACAGCCTAGAAAAGTTTTGTGAAGATTATCATCCTTAGTGGAATGAATGGTTTGCCTTGGAATTATAACTTAAGTGAGCATAAGAAACAAGCTATACACTCACCCACCATTTGCTTATCATTCCTATACGTAAAAGTCTCTGTATATGAATATATGATCAATAATATTTGATCAAATGAGATGTTATTTTATTTATTTATTGTTAGATAAGAATAGGGACTTAAAACACATAATTAACCCCATAATTGTAAATTTTATTGTTAATATTATATGAGTTATGTGTTCGTTACCCAAATGAGATTCCAAAGAGATTTAAGTGAATGGTAGTCACACACACACACATATAAACTCCATATGAATAGTATCATTTCATGATTAAAAATAAAATTGAAAACTATATTGGTCATAGCAACGCCCAAACACTAGGAAAGCAATAGAAGCTTATTTGAATGGTAGATATCGGATCATAACTATGGAGTTGATTTCCATTAGAATTAATGAGTTTATATCTATTTATCATGACATAAACATAAAAGAATTGTTCGTGTGAAACAATTATCCTTTTCTTTTCAAGGAAAAGGGTGATGCTAAAATATGATTTTTTTTATATTGCACGTCACTATGTGCATTACTTGAATTAGAGTCTTGATACACTCAATCTATTTTGGAGTTTTATTTACAGTTGTCACGATATTAACGCAGTGTATGAATATATCAATGTAGTGTATATATTCAATTATCTTGGTATATGTTTTATTAGTAAAAAAATATATATATAATAACATATACGTTAATGAGTATATATAACATTTTTATTCAAAAATATATTTTATTAATTAAATATATTAATTTAAAAAACCAAACATAGGTAAGGTATAAAAAAGAAAGACTGAATTTAATATTTTTCCTCATATGAAGTGCACTCGAAGGCCTGATTTGGCATTGGGATAAGGGTAGGTCTGTCAACGGGTCGCGGGTTGACCGGGACCCGACCCAGACCCAACCCGATAAAAGGCGTAAATACCCGACCCGAAGGACCCGACAATCAAAACGGGTCGAGTCTGGGTCCACCCCGACCTAATCCTATGAATCCATTGGACCCGATTGACTCAACCCAAAGATTATATAATTTTTTATTTATTTATGATTCAACCTAACACTCATGATTCAACCAAACATTTATAACTAAATATTGAATAATCATTTAAAATTTTAAACATTTGAAATATTTTGACAACCTTTTGAGTTCACGTAAAAGCATAATAATCCAAACTGTATTCCAAATGTTCTCTCATAAAACATTTAAAATCAAAATAGTGAAGAACTATTTATAATACATTAGACTCTATTAAAAAGAAAAAAAAATGAAGTCATCATGTAGGCCTTGGAAAAGTTTCTGAACTTCTCTTTGTCTGGCCTGAACTTGTTAATGGGTCGACCCGACCCGACCCGCCCGACCGGAGACCCGATATGGACCCGACAATCAAACGGGTTGGGTCCGGGTCTACCCTGACCCGACCCGTTGACAGGCCTAGATAAGGGGTTGGGATAAAAAAATAATTGAATTAAATAATATGTTACCCTATATGGTATAAGAAAAAAAATAGATAAAATATAAACAATTGTTCGTATTTTGAGAAAAAAGTAAGAATATTTTATTCTAGGTTAAAAGTGGAATAGACTTTATCATCATTTTTTAACTTCATTTTAAAACATAGACAACATTTATGACTGTCATTCAAAAAAAAAAAAAAAATTAAAAAACTTTATAAAACCAAAACAAAAAAACTTCATAGAACCAAAACTAATAATATTAATGCTCCTTTAATAGAAATGGTAGACTTGGTATTTTCAAATGTTTTTTTAAAGTTATACTATATTTTACATCATGTGGTCCAAATGCAAAGTTAAAGATAAGAACACAAAAAAACGGAGATAACAAAATGCATTACCAAATGTAAATATGGATAAAAATAATAGCATTTTTATCTTCATCTAATTTATTTTAAATATTTACCCATTAATCAATCAAATAGGCCAAAATGCTGAGAAAATACACCACTTTAACAAGTCAAAGTGGGGAACAAAAAGGAAAAGTTTTGAATTGGATGTTTGAAATTATATGCATCAACCACGTTTGTACTGTCAAACTTAATTGGGCTGTTGAGTCAATCACGGCTCAGACACGATTGAAAACGGGATTCCACATGCATTAACATCGCAAATCATCTCTTCTAGACTTAATTAAGAACACCTACTTCTCTAGTCAATGATCGATTCAACCATAGCTGATTTTAAATTAAACCTCCAATAATATGAAAACGTTTGTCTCTAGAAATATCAGGCGTGAAGAAATTAAAACTTTTTCAAATGACATCATTAAATTAATTAAACATGGTTTTGAAAGTTTTTATACGTACCCATGTTAATCTAATTAACTGTTAATTAATTATCTAAAACGACATTTGTTTTCTCTTTTAATGTGAACAAAACTGAATCACATTTGGCTTCTCCCAAGGACCCACCTGCTTGAAAATTATGTATTCTTCAAAAGAGAAGACAATTAGGCCGAAAGAGAAGATGATTAGAAACGGTTCACTTTCACATTTCAAGCTGCACCTGTTTGGATCCACCCCTCCAAAACGAATATTTTGTTTTACTTTCCGACGTAATCCAACATATACATATAGTGGGCAGTGCCAGATTAGGTCTTCCATCCATTTCTTCTTCTTTTATTTTGGATTTTATAAATAGTTGTTGTGGTTTAGGTCGTATAGTTTTAGATATTCTTGTGGTCTTGAGTGTCTGATCATTTTACGTCACACGTGATAAGGGAGTAAGTGAGGGAGAGAGACATAGATAAGAGAGGGGTGGTTGGGAGAATACACGTTTTGCTGAGGTTTCATGAGACCCTCATTAGGTTTTTTATTCAATAATGATTCCTAGACCCCAACTTTCCATGCCCCATTACAAGCCCCATGATGTGACAATAGGACATTACCTATTATACCCTCTAATTGATAACTACCTCTAAACAAGGAAAACGGTTTGATTTATTCCTAGGATTGTGGAGATTTCATTAATTACTATATTTCTTCTTCCTTGCATTGTGTAAAATCATTAATCCCTATAATTTACGATGAACATATTCGTAGCAGTCCCGAAATTTTAATCTGAAGAAGTTTGAAAAACTGATTTGTTCTTTATCGAGTTGGATCTCACTTCCGGATCAGGTTTGTCAATTATTATTTTTATTTATTTTTTATCTTATTGAATGAAAGTCACATCGAATTTGAAATTAAATTTTTGATGATCAAATATTCAATCTATGTTACATGTTTCAATTCAAAAAATGAATTTTTTTATGTTTTGATCACTATTTCACACTTTTTTTTATATATTTGTTTCGTTATAATTTCATAAATATAATTTTGATATTATTACATTTAATTGTTACTGGTTCGTGTGATGTTTATATTAGACTCTCGAACTCGGATATTCATTTACACAATTTTGTTACATTCGTAAATGTAACACTCTGAAATGTAACATTATCTCATGTTGTGCATTTCTTTTAACAATGCAAATAGAAATGACATATAAATGTAACAGTGAAGTACATACTTTTACAGAGGATTCTGATACATTTTCTTTGGAAGGCAGTGCACTAGAAATTGAAATAGATAATTTTAAATAGTAAATGTAACTGTTTGACATTTATAATTGTTTGTTCCATCTATATAAATGTAACAGTTTTTATATAAATGTAACAAATCGTTGTGAGAGATGTAAACATTTAAGAAATGTATTTGTAACTACCAATATAAAATGTAACTGTTTCATATGTTAACTATATGTGTTTTTATTTAAATTTGAATACAGTCGTTTGAAGGATTTTAATTAAAACAATTTCGGTAAGTTTTGGTGTAATCTAGGTTCAATTATAATTTAGGTAATGATTTCAAAATTCAAAATTTGAAATAGGTAAATGGATTTTAAGATTTACATGGAAGAGTCATAACCAAATAGAGAAAATGGGGGATTTGGGTTAATAAGACAAATTTTTAATGAAGGGCAAATTTGTATTTTGTCATTTTACCATTTTTTGAAAAAGTCAACAAACCAAAAAAACCAACCAATGAAATGATGACACCTCATGGGGCTTGTGAGTGGGGCTTATATTATGGGGCCTGAGTATCATGACTGTTTTTATATATATTTTTTGAGTGAGATATATATATCCCATGCATGCTTTTTTCTTTTTTTTTTTGGTTGGTAAAAAATATTAATGCCATGCATGCTTTGTATGTTAATGATGTCAATCTGAAAAGGTTGGTTTCCATGGGGCCACTCTCACAGCGCAGCATGCGTGTTTGATTATGAAGAAACTGTGTATGACAAGTCTCACATGGGAAATAAAGGAAAGGCTATATATGTGTAGCATTGAATAAAGTGTATCCGGTATATACATCTACCTTGCTTCGTTAATTAAGGTATAGTTGCTGAATCTAGTAAGAGACAGAGAGAATATAGGTTATTATTAAGAGCTCGAGACAGATTAAGTGTTTGTTGCATGAATTTGTGTAATACAATCAGAATCAGGTACGTATAGTTGTCTTAATATGGTAGTACCACTACAACTACTCCCAAAGAGCTAGCTAGGGCATCAAATTTATGATTGATGAGGACACAGGTCGCCGGAGACAAGGCTCGGGATGGTGGAGAAGTGTTAAGGGTCGATTGAGGAGTAGGGAGAGAGGACAAGAAGGAGGGGATTTAAATTTTTTTTTTTTTTTTTTTGTGACTTGTGGCTTTTAGGAGTAGGATGGGGTCCAAAGGATGTTCTTAATATTTTTCAAGAAAGCTGATACATCCATTTGGAAACACAGATTGAAAAATAACTTTTAGAATAAAGTTGTTTTTAAGATGATTTCAGACTTTAATTTTTTTAGGATGCTTTTTTTTAATTCAGGAATCAATATTTGAAAGGAGTTAGCAGAGAAAGCTGCTTTTCAATTTAGAAAATCGATTCCGACCAAAAAGCATTGTTTTTGAACTTTTTAAAACACAGATTTCGATGGAAAAATTAAAAGGAATCCAACTTCCGATTCTACAAAAAACTACCATGTTTGATTGCACGATTTTAGCTTTTCAGCTTTTTAAAAAACAAAAGCGCACCCAAACGCGCAACCAAACGGGGCCTTAGTCTCAATCTCTATTTCAGAAGCGATCCCATAACTGCCTATACACGGTGATAGTTTCGTATAGTAAATGTATGAAAATTAAATGATTTATTTTTTAAAAAAAATACATTAATTTATTTCAGTGTATATTTCATTTTTATATAACAGATGTATTTTAATGAACAACTGTGTATTTTTTAAAATGGTGCGGAGGGGGCTACATTTAAGGCTGAACATATCATTTTTCATTTTTCAAAGAACATTGTTACATTGAGTCATTTTTATAGCCTCAGATGCTGTCTCAAATATCCCGTTAGCCTCCTCCACTCATTATAACAAGTTATATATATCTCATTGAAAAATTGTCATATATTTTATAAATAACATCATTTCAATTTATTTGATTATATAATTGACATCTTATAAGAAGAGTACATAACTCATTAGATGAGATGTATGATTTTTAAAAATAAAAACATGCGACGGAATTGTGTTTTTTTTATGTAAAATAAACTATTATAATATTTTTCTTTTTGAAAATAAATTATACCCAGTTGGGTAAACATTGCTTATTGGGGTGGGCTTACAATAACACCACCACCAACATTACCCTACTATAGAAGTTGTTCAGTAGTGGGCCTGAAGTCTAGAGCTAAAGCAAACCGAGAGCCTATCTTAGGCCTACACATTCATGGTTCCCGGTAACCCAACAGCGATATCAGGCCCAATTAGCACAGCGAAATGATCGGTGTGAAATAAAAAAACGGTCAAAAGAGAGAGAGAGAGCATCGTCAATGGCGTATCTTTTTTTTTTTTTTTGTCTGGGGTTACCTCCTCGATCTCACGCCTGAAAGAAGATTTAAATCTGTTTACGGTTAAAAACGACTCTTCTCAAACATGACAAAGCCTCCCAATTCGAAGGGCCCGTTTGGATGGGGATTGAGGTGAGTTTGCGTTTCCAAACACCAAAGAACTCTACCTCCCATCCAAACACAATTTTCAAGGTTGCCATTCATTTGGAGTGGTAGTGTTAGTAGGCAATATTTTTGATATTTTGAAATGCACAAAAATATCGTTTTTTCACCACTTGGTTAAGTTTTCAAACGCGGAGGTCCACACCGTCGAGCAAACGGGCTCAAAGTTTAAAGGTGATTTATAAGAGGACCTAATACCTATGCCAAAAAAAAAAAAGGTACCAAGAGAAGAACAGATGTCCGACAGAGAGATTCATTTAAAGGAAGGCCTGCAATGGCTTCAGTTCTCTCCAGTCTCTATATAGGATCTTCTTCAGATATTTTTGGAGTTTGACACATGCAATCTATAGGTAGCGTTTGGTAACACGATTGTAAAACTAATTTTCTGTAATCACTGGGTTTAAAACTGATTCGGTAGGAAGCTGCCTCCTTTCAACTTTTTTAAATCGCAGCTTTTAGACATTATTTGTCTGAAATTGTAGAAAGCTGCGATTGCAAAACTATTTAGTTGCGCGATTGTAGAACCAGCTTTCTGCAATAGCAAAAGCTGCACAATCGCGCAACCAAACGCTGCCTAATATATAGGAGGTTGTGGTGGCGATTTGGGTGGTGGGAGTAGGACTTGATCGTGCGCGCGTGGATTTGGAGGGTGTCTTTGGAGACTTGGAGGGATGGTAGGGTTGTTACGGATAAAAATAATATTTCAAAATAATGAAATTTTAATAATTTATCATCTTTCTATTTTTTAAAATTGTTTAAAAAAGCTTTAATCACATATCAAAAAATGATTTTTCAAATCATTGTATATATTATGATTTTTGTTGTATTTATTAAAAAATAAATAATTCTAGCACACTATATGCGCATGTGTATTATTTAAATATGAACTTACGCGTTGGTGAGATTTTTTTTTTTAAGAAGACCGTTAGAGTTAGAAGAGATCGATGAAAGGCAAATTATACACTCCTAGACATAGTAACAAAGTACTCTGTACTTATCCGAATATTCATTAAAGTACTCCGATTAGACATCAAACGTACAAAATGTACCGTACCGAATATAATGCATATTAAATTCATTAATACATATTAATGCTTAAATTATCTAGAAAATAGTCTAATTATTCCTTTATTTTTTCATATTTATCCCGTATGATTTATGAATGTACACGTACCATATCAAACATGACACTGACTGAATATTTATCGTACACGAACTTTGTTACTATGCTCCTAGACATCCCCTCCAACAGTCTGGAGATTGAATGGGAGCAAAGCAAACACAGAATTGTTTGGGATAAATTGTTAAAAAATAATGCTATTTTTTAAAGGTATTATATATTATCTGTTGTTCATGAAATGAAACAATAATAAAGATGTACAATTAGATTAGGATATTAAAAAAAATTCATTACTCGGGTATTAAATCATCAACATAAAAGTATGTGCACGCCACAAAATAATTACACCGCTGTAGATAACCCGAAATAAAATAATTTTTTATTTAGCTGTCATTTTTGTTAGTTTCATTGAAATTTGTGAAAGCATATATATATTTTTTTTGTTAAATATATTTATATGTATTGGGATATTTTAGTCTTTCTTATCATTAAGGATAGATTAGTCTTTCATTCATTTTCTCTTATACTATATATATTAGATACAAACCATAACGAGAGATTTGGTTTATTCTTTTATTTCTAATTCTAATATTTATTATTTAGTTCATTTTAAATAAGTGATGGATAAAAGATCAAGAATTTTTTGTAATTTAAAAAAATGATAATCTATCCTTATGTTAGATTTTTGTATTTGGAAATGCATGTAAAAATGTGACATTTTTTTATGATGTATGAGGGTGTTGACAATATAATTTTTTTTGAAAAATGCTATTAAAGGCTATTCAATTTTTAATCTCATTGACATTCAAACTATTTGAGTGTCTCATTTAAGTTAATATCATAATTTATTTTATTTTATCCAGACTTTATATCATTTTTTTATGGATATAAGTTATATATTTTTTAAAAAAATATCATGACTTTTTGTGAATATTTTAATGAATTGTAGGTAAAATTTATTCTGAATTTTAACTGTTATTAGTAAATGGACGATCTTAACCACTGTTTAGGGAGCATAATAGGTGGAGAATATGGTGAAAAGTGGTAGGGCTAAAAACCTGTTTGTTTGTAAGAAATGAGTGAGCATATATATGCCATGATAGATGGAAAAAAATTATTATTGACATTCCAGACCCCCATTGAAATCGTGTTATTTAATCAAATCTATTCCATTGGTACATGAGGCTTATATATCGAATCTCGTGTCATTACTTTTAATAAATCAATGGGTCCACATGTCACATCATTTATTTATATTTTATAAATAATTAGTTATGTTTTATTTACAAACTAAATCCACAACTTATTCATTGTTAACCAAAAAACAAAATTTTATTATTCAATGCTGCTAAGTGGGTCTCAAAAATTAAGCCTCATTAATGAACCCCAATAAGCGTCATTCTCCTATGGTTCCCCGTTTGACTTTTTCAAACAACAAAAAAGACAATGACATTACTACCCTTCAGAGGTTTTGTAAAAATTGATTTCAACTAATTATACATTCATTAATTCCTTATAACAAAATCCCTAAAAACACGGATCATTGAAACTTCCTCGATTGAACAAATTTAAATAAAAAAATTTATGACCTAGGGTTTTTGAATTGGGCGAATCTAGATGAACGAAAAAAAGAAAAAAATTCTGGCGATCAAAAGTTCATATCATCTGATTTTCATCCCCAAACAATCATAAACAATGGCGAAGAAAAAAAATTAGATTTCTTCCCACAATGAAACCTCCCCGTCTGGTTTTTTTTTTTTTTTTTGCGACATAAACAGGACCATCAGAAGACATTTTTGCACTTCTTGAAAAATGAAATCACTGATTTCAAAAATTAAATCCATTTAAAGAATATGTGTTTCAGATACATGTATCTGAAATCCAAAATGATTATTTGTTTATCTAGGTTTGAGAAAAATAATATTTGATATTGTTAATTTGTTTTAAGTTTTCCAGTGCATCTAGATTTGAGAAAAAAATATTTGACATTGTTCATTTGTTTTAGGTTTTCTTATGCACATTGTTCATTTTCTAAGTCTGAAAATTAAATGATATAACAAATACAACATTCAGATGCATGTATCTGAAAATCTGAAACAAATATCTAATTTAGATATATGTATTTGAATTCGATATTTGTTTTCAGTTTCACCGATCAATCTAAAACTAAAAATTGTCAATCGTGATTTTTTTTGAGGTCCAAAAAAGCCTAACCCACCACAATCAGTTCGCACAAAAAAAAATCGTGTAATTCTTCTCTTCTCCACTAAACAAATCTGAATAAAAAAATCTGAAACAAATATCGAATTTAGATACATGTATCTGAATTCGATATTTGTTTTCAGTTCTACGGATCAATCTGAAACTAAAAATTGTAAATCGTGATTTTTTTGGGTCCAAAAAAGCCTAACCTGGATGGATCACCATTGTTTGCACCACAATCAATTCGCACAAAAAAAAAAATTGTGTAATTCTTCTCTTCTCCACCGAACAAATATGAATAAAAAAATGAAATTGATATTTATTTTCGTTTCAACCGATCATTTTGTATCAAGAAATGATAGTGATTTTTTTTTGTCATCCAATTGAACTAATCATATCTTCAAAAAGAAAAAAATCTCTCCAATCATAACCCCATCTAGATTAATGGGGGCGGTTATGAAAAGCTCAATCAATCCGATTAGTTAGGGAGGGGGGTTAACATGGGTAATTCAAACTTACCACCTCATAGGGTTTGGGATGTGGTCTAACAATTGGGACAAAAAAATTATTATTATTTATTATTATATATTTTAATAAAAATAACTAAAAACTCAATAAACATAAAATAATTTATTTTTTATTTATACTAAACAAATTATCCATCATGGCATATGGACTAACTTATGTCGCTATTCAAATAGAACACAAAATCAACTCTACTTTTAGCTTTATATACCCCTGCTGTACATAGATTCATTAAATGGTAATTATAATACTTATCACTATTAGATCAAATCAAAACCATTTGTGGCATTAAATGGTAATTATAATACTTATCACTATCAGATCAAATCAAAACCATTTGTGGCAAGTAGGAATAAGATGAAATTTAATGTGACAGCTGCTTATTCACCACATACCAAATAAAAGAAAATCTTAACCATGATAACTTGATATAAAAAGGTTGACTAGGCGTAATGATATAAAAAATATATATCCAGTCTTTTATGCAACATCATTTATATTTTACATTGATTTTTTAAATTATAAACTATCTATTGAAATACATACGATTATATGAAATGATGTATATATTAAAATACAATGATTTAAAAAAAAAAAATTGTGACATTTAGCTTATGTGTGGTTAGAGAATAAGCCTGGAATAAATTAGAATTAGTTGGAATAACCTCATTATAGATGTTTGGATAACTGGAATAAATGAGAATTTATATGCCAGAATTAACTAGTATAAAGTGATATATGAATTCCATCCACCCATTAGAATTAAGTTATTCCGGGTTATTCAAACAAAAAAATATGTTGGGTCACTGTTAAATCAAGTATCATTACCTCTTATAAATCAACAGTCAAATCAACTGTTATCATCTTTTTATTTTTTATAAATCTTTATTCACACTTTATTCATATTTTATTTAAACAACAAAAACTTTATTATTATATTTTTTAATAAAAATAATTTAAAACATAACTAAATATAAAATTATTTTATCTTTATTTATATTAAAATAATCATAAATCTCAAAATAATTTACAGCTTTTTGCAGAATCAGAAGCTGGATTCCTTTTAATTTTTCCCTCGAAATCTGTGTTTTAAAAAGCTCAGAAACAATATTTTTTGATCGGAATCGATTTTTTGAATTGAAAAACAACTTTCTCTGCAAAACAATAAACACCTAATTAATCATACTTTTGATTATTGAGTACATGGGTTTAGAATTCCACACAATAGTGTAGTCCATGCTGAATTGCGAAATAAAGAGTGTAACAGTGTTGGGTCGAGCCATTTTTATATTGGATTTGTGAGCCCCGGTTGTCCACATAAAAGTGTACGTGAACTCGCCAGTCCAGACGCTTTAAACGGCGAAGTGACCCCAACAGGCGAGCGACAGGGCTTCTGTTCTTCACAAAGGAGAGGTTTCGAGAGAGGGTTCCAATGGCAAACCCACCGAAGCCATGGAAGGCGGAGTACGCGAAGTCGTCGAGGTCCTCGTGCAAGACGTGCAAGAGCAACATCGAGAAAGAGACGTTCAGACTGGGCAAGATGGTCGTCGCCACCCAATTCGACGGCTTCATGCCCGTACTACCACTAATCGCACTTATTCTACATTTTATCTCGTTTTGTTTGAATCGATTTCTGAGAACCCCATCGATTTTTGGCTGATGTTCGTGTATTTGGGTTTTGGATGATCATAAAACTGTTACAATGTGTATTTGTTTCGCAAAAAAATGCTTTCTTTCATCGATAATCCGATGTGGGTTTCGTGTTTTCTTTGTTTCTTTTACATTAATGGGGATTCTTCGTGTTCAAATCTTCTCATTTTTTAATAAAAAAATGTGAACTATTTTTAATGAGTCTTCTTTTTTATTTTAAAAAAACTTTTTTTAAATGAACTTATGGTGACTGTCTTCTATAATCTCTTTTGCCATTGTTGGGTTTGATGTGTTTTATCTGATTAGTACAGCACATGAACTTACTTCTTGCGTTCACTGTGATCAAATACCAATGTGGTGTCTTCCATTTTTAAAGCTGGTCCATTTTTTATTATATTTTATTTTCATGAGGTTTTTTTTTCATTGCATTCTCTATATGTGAGTAAGTGGGTATCTTGTATTCTTGTTCAGCCAATCTGTATTTTTATGTGGATAGAATTAATCGCATTCTAAATCACTGAAAGCAAATGAAAAATTCACAATGGGCTTGTGTGTGTGTGCGTGCGCGTGTGCACTGATCAGTTGGCCTTTAAGTTAATTTAACCTTTAACAAACCATATCCCTTACTTGTTGGAGAAGTGGGAAATCTTTCACAACGAGATTATGTAATTTTAGAATGGGTTGTCTACCTGATGTCAACATCATATAGATAGAGCCAATTTCCTGCATCACCAGTTGGTGGATAAGTGGGGGGCTTGCAATCTGTTTTTGGACCAAATCTAGTTGATGGGTAGGGTTCTGTACTTTAAACTCATGCACCCGCACCCTCTACATTTGGAAATTACCTAGAACTTGACCCTATGATGAGTTCAATTCCAGATGATATCCAGTCGCATAAAAAATGTTGCGGGTTTGTATTTGTATGTATATATTGTGTAATATGAAATTTGAATATGTTGAATCCATAATATCTGAGTGATGAAACAGTATGCATTTCATGAAGATCCCAGAGGTTTCTTGTTTCATGTAGAAATAATTGTGCATAAAGAAATTTATGTTCATTTTTCTTCATTTTATAGTTCCGCTCATTAGTCTGTTACTCTGCTTTTGATGCTTTTCATAATGCACTACTATCTTTTTTTTTTCTGATGGGAGATAAAATTGCTTACCCTTAATTCACAGTTCTGTTTATCAATCTTCCTATGTATTTTAATCATAGATAGTGGGGAAGTTTGTGCTGCCCTCATATATATGGTTCTTTACATTTTTGTTTTTTGTATTTTCTTTATTATTCATACATCTCCCAGTTAAGGTAGTTTTTGATTTGATTCAGATGTGGAATCATGCCGATTGCATCCTCAAGAAAGGAAATCAGATCAAATCGTATGTGCTGATCAGTCATCACCTTACCTTTCAAAATTTTTAAACACGATGGAACAAATGTGCTTCATTTTTCATTTCCTGAATATGCACTGAAGTTTGTTAATATTCTGCCATGATTACAGCCTGGACGATGTTGAAGGTTTAGATTCTCTCCGATGGGAAGATCAACAGAAGTTAAGGAAGTATGTAGAGGGTGCATGTACAAACAGAGCCTCTGTTGCTGATAGTGATTGCGCAATTGAAGTTTCACAGACTTCTCGTGCCACTTGTAAACGCTGTAGCCAAAAGATAATGAAAGGAGAGGTGAGTGTCTTCCAATTTTTATCACCTCTCTTTATTTTGTAATGACAATTTTAGCTTTTGTGGCACCTTAAGAAAGTAATGATGTCTTGGAGGCTTACACTATGATGAAGAATGAAAGTTCTTAAATGAGAAACAATAAATTAATTTTAATTTTTTTGACTAGTCAACTGCTGAAAATGGGGTTTTCGTAAATAACCATACAATAATGTTCTCATGTTTTCAATGTATTGCAGTAGCATCCTCTGTGAATAATATATGTCACAGTAGTTTAAACCTTTCATCGACAGGGAACCAAATGACAAAAAAAGTGCATGAATTCCAGAAACTGACTAAATAATGCTGTCCATTGAATGATGGTTCAGAGTGCATATCCTGAAATTTTTGAGACATAGGATGTCTTTGGCATATGCATAGAATGAGCTTTATAAATGGAGGCCACAAGGGATGTTTTAAAATTTATGGTATAAGAAATAATAATAGAACTTAAATGTACTTTTGTTTTTACTTTTCTGGTATTTGGTAAGTTTAGATAGTCATGGATATCTTTGAGCATCGAGAAATCCTTTTAAGCACCTTGGTTCTATAATAAAAATAGATGGGAACATA
The DNA here is from genome assembly GCA_030737835.1 of Acorus gramineus. Taxonomy (NCBI): domain Eukaryota; kingdom Viridiplantae; phylum Streptophyta; class Magnoliopsida; order Acorales; family Acoraceae; genus Acorus; species Acorus gramineus. Next base: position 13,212,146 of record CM060857.1, read on the forward strand.
AAGATATGAAAGCTAATTGTCTTATTAGAAGCACCTTGGGAAGGAAAAATCTACATTATTTTTAAAAGATCACATGCAATTTATAATTTATGGAGGCTATAATTTTGATATGTGCATCATCTTTCGAGTGATGCATATTTTCTCAATTCTGTCTGCATAAGGTAATTGATATAATATATCTTCTGTTAGGTCCGTATATCAATGAAGCCTGATGGACAGGGGGCAAGGGGCGTAGCATGGCACCATGATCGTTGTTTTATTGAGATGTCACCGTCATCTCATATAGAGAGTTTATCAGGCTGGGATAACCTTTCTGCTCAAGACAAGGAAGCTGTTCATGCAATAGCAAAAAATGGTGCTTCCACAGACAAAACGGGTATGAATTCTATAGTGTCAGAGAGCTCATTGTCTAACTTTGATGTTTGCTGTTGTATTATTTCTTGAATAAAATGTTCCTTTCAGTTTCAAAAACTGAAGCACTGGATATTAAAGACAGACAATTACAACAAGCGGCTTCTGCGGGTACCAAACGTAGAAAAACTGAGAATGGTGAGAAAAAGACAAAAATGCTTAAAACAGTGGAAGATATTCCACCTAGTAGGGTGGGTCATGGCAATGTGGCACCTGGCCAGCACAATTCAGTTGCCACTGATTTTGAAATTAAGCTAGAAGAGCAAAGCAAAGCATTGTGGGCTATTAAAGATGACCTCAAGAAACATGTGACAACGGCAGAGCTACGTGAAATGCTTGAAGCTAATGGACAAGATTCAGCAGGATCAGAGTTTGATTTACGAGACCGTTGGTAAATCTTCTAAATGAACCTTGAGAAAATTATGCTTTCGTTAAAATATGATTTATACAGCACATTGTAGGATTGTTGAGGTTATTTGACCTCTTCAGGCTAAAATTTTATACCATTTTATTCAAATATTTCCCAACATAAAGTTATTTGAGAATGTGAAAGTTTGAGTCTAGTCCCAAACTGTTCTGTTTCTCATAATTATTATTTTCTGATGTAAAAACTCCATTCTTTATACACGAGTTATCAAATAACTCAAATTCTAATAAATCTTTAATCATCACTGATCATTTACGATTCTATATATAACTCAATCAGTATTGATTTTACCATTCACCAATGGATTTGAATGATGTGCAATAACCATGAATCTTTAACATCGAACTGTGAGTCCTATGCTTCTCGTGGTCGCCTAGGGAACCGCTATTTAATGGAACAAAAAGTTCAGTCGTGGGATCTTTCACAAGAGAATCCATATTTCATTGCACTATTGGTTAGTTCTTGAACTATTGGTTAAACTGTTTTTATGTTTTTATTTTTCTATTTCTGTTGAATTAGTGCTGATGGGATGCTATTCGGAGCACTGGGGAGTTGCTCAGTCTGTTCTGGTTCCCTGCATTACTCTGGAGGACAGTATCGTTGCCATGGGTATGTTTCAGCCTGGAGCAAGTGTTCTTATTCAACTACTGATCCTGAACGTGTCAAAGGAAAATGGAAAGTTCCTGAAGATACAAGTAATCAGTATCTATCTAAGGTACGCAATATCTGAGCCCTTGATATAAATAAGGAAACCATATGAAAATGAAACAAAAATAGCTACATCACTCATCATATTGTTGTGTGTCTGATGAATTGCTGCAGTGGTTCAAATCTCAAAAGGGAAAGAAACCTGTTCGAGTTTTACCACCTCAGTCTTCCAATACTGGAGGTAGTGCTACTTCAACATCTAATGGTGAAAGTTTGGAAAATCTTAAAGTTGCAATAGTTGGAGAGCTCAAGGAACTCACGGTGGGATTTTGATCTTCTTGTAACACTAACGACTGTGCTTTGTTGACTTGATAGTTGTTTATCTGACTAGAAAAAAGATTAATTTCTTGTTTGTGTTTCATTTATTGCCATGTGAGATACTTTCTTGTCTATTAAATATAGCTCTGTTTTTCAGAGAAACATTATCTATTAAGCCATTATAAAACATCATGCAGGAGGATTGGAAAACTAGATTTGAGGCGGCTGGTGGAATAATTCATAAAAAAGTCCAGAAAGGTATGCTTTCCTTGCATTTTCTTGTTCATATTCTTCTTCAATATTTTGACAAGATGGTGTTGGCACTCACAAGTCTTCTTTTGCTCCATTGTAGACACGAATTGTTTGGTCATGAGTGGCGTAAGCACGGATGAATCTTCAATAAGGAAAGCACGGTGAGAATTGCTGTTTGGATCAGTTTCTTGTTATTTGCATTTCGGTCTTCACTAATTTATTTCTTACATATCGAAGTATCTGAAGTCATCTTCATCATGACAGGAGGATGAAATTGCCCATTGTGAGGGAGGATTATCTAATTGATTGTATTAAAAAGCAGAAAAGGCTTCCATTTGATCTGTATAAGGTTGAAGCTCTTGGTGAGGCTTCAAGAAGTGGTATGGTCACTGTAAAAGTGAAGGGAGAAAGTGCAGTGCATGAAGCCTCTGGTTTGCAAGACACAGGTCACATACTTGTAAATGGGAAAAGCATATATAACACAACCTTAAATATGTCTGACCTTTCCACTGGGATCAACAGGTATAATCATCTGTAGCAATTTATAGCTTTAACTGCATCAGTTGCATCTTGTCTTGAGCCTTTCCTGGATTGTAGTCAATTGAGATATTTCATCTGAAACAGAACACTGAATGCTGTTGATCTTTATATTGCTTCCACAAAATCCTACTACGCCACCTCCCTAATAATAGTGCTTGAGGTTATACCTACACTATATCTGTTACATTTTATACTAGACCTTCATACACGTCTTCTCGAATATTTTACTCCTCTTCCTAATAATATGCACCTTAATATACTCATCTTCAAAATTATAGTAAATATCATACGTATTGATACCACTTGCAGTGATATTCTATTTCCACATTGAGGTTATGTTATCGTCCCAGATATGCCATCCATTTTCTTATGAAAGAAGGTGGTTTCCACCAAATATTACCCTTCCTGTTTTAATATGCCAATCCACCAAATATTATCCCCCCAGATATACCGTATATCCTTACTGTTTTGATGTGCCAATCCACACCCTTATTTCACTGGATATGACCATAGCATCCTCATTTAACTTTCCTACGTTCAGATCCTTACAACATTTAGTGCATAATGATGTCCTATAGAATTTGCTGTTATATTTGTCAATATCTTACACACAGATGTGCACCTCTACTCATTTGACAGCTTTAGTACTATCACAATCATCTTCATCAGTCTTCCTGTTTTTGTGAGAATTGCTTGTGTATACTGCTGCTGTGGTCAGTTGGCTTTTGTCCTACAATAATTTTTTGAATATTCACATCTGTCATGTTATCTCTTTTTAAATAATAAATATGTGGTCTGTCCCAAATACTTACTGACCATTCTTGTCCATATTCAAGTTATTATATCCTTCAGATCATCCAAGATGACAAAGGATCAGACTGTTATGTGTTCCGTAAGTGGGGCCGAATTGGAAATGATAAGATTGGTGGGTCTAAATTGGAGGAGATGTCCGAATCAGATGCCATCCAGGAATTTAAACGTCTGTTCTTGGAGAAGACAGGGAATCCTTGGCAAGCGTGGGAGGAAAGAAAGAACTTTGAGAAACGCCCTGGCAGATTTTTTCCATTGGATATTGTATGTGTGATTTTCAATGTTTGTTCATTCATTTTTGAAATCTGCACTCATCATAGATTTTTAATGTAAATATGGATTTGTAGGATTATGGAGTCAATAAACAAGTCTCAAAGAAGAAAAATCTTGATGGTGCGAACAGCCAACTTGATCCACGATTAAAACAATTGATGCAGACGCTCTTCAATGTTGAAACATATAGGTTAGGGATTGAATATTGATTCTATCGTCGTGGTAATTTTACTCTTTTCATGGATGGGATGCCTTAACATTTCTGATACTCTTCAGGGCTGCCATGATGGAGTTTGAAATTAATATGTCTGAAATGCCACTTGGAAAGCTAAGCAAAACAAACATTCAGAAGGGTAATTGTCCAATGTTATTTCTTTGCTGGTCTATTGACTACCTATTTGAGAAGACATCTAAACCTTGTAGTTTGATAAAAACTGGAATGTTTTTTCGATTGGTAACTTTTAAAACTTACTTTTTTCTTACAGGTTTTGAAGCATTAACTGAGATACAAAACCTCTTGAATAGTAATGAATATGAGCCATCTCTTAGACAGAGCTTGCTTGTTGATGCCAGTAACCGTTTCTTTACCTTGATTCCATCAATTCATCCTGTTGTCATCAGAGATGAAGATGATTTTAAGGCCAAGGTTAGTACGATGCTGTCACACTTTGCATAGCTTTATTATATTTTTTGTTTTGATTGACTTGGTGGATGCAGCATTAAATCTTCCTTCCTATCACTACTGCAGTTTGCATTTTTTTTTCTTTTTTCATTATTTTGGTAAATTAGACGTTTTCTGATGCATGAAAGAGTGATTCTCGAAATGGTAAAAAAAGGTAATTCTTTGCAATGAGCATTCATCTTGAATTCTTTTTTTTTTTTTTTGATATCGGAGGGACCCCCGTGGCTGACCTTACGGTCGAGCTGGGAAGGCTACCTCCGCCTGTTTGCCCCGGTCCCACGGAAAATTCTTTCGAATAATCGCCAACAAACAGGTGGGTAAGTCAGCGTCAAGACTCGAACCCAGGACCTATGGGTAACACTGTTAAACCCTGAACCGTTGTGCTATGACCACTGGGGACCATCTTGAATTCTTTGATCTTCAATCCTTACTCTATTTCTCTGTCTTAATTAATATTTATTTTAAAGGCCACTGTAAATGAAGTTAATAGTGTAACTTGTTATAAGTTATAATCTGAAATGATCAATGCAGTGGTAATACTATTTGATGTTCATGTTTTATATCAACACAAATATATTGTTCAACAATCTTCTACAAGATTTTACTCAAACTGCCAAAGTATAAAGAGTGGGATGAATCAGTATAGGGATCTTGCTCCATCTAGTTCATTTGAACTCCTCAACGGGAAATGGCAGTATGGATCTAGATTACTTGGATTTCCTGTTTTCTCAACTTTCCCTTTTTTTTTATTTGCATCCGTGTTGGTAAGGTGAAGAATTAAAAAGGAAAGCAGGAGGATACTGACACATCTTATTAGAATCTGATGCTTTGGAATGGTTTTTGAAAATCAGAATCAGTTCAAACTGTGGCCACAATCATTTGAATCTTGGTAACATGATCATGGACGTGTGTCAGTATCCAAGAATGGACACATCCATTGCACATTTCCAACATGTGCTTGAAAATTACAAAAATTTTGCTTTCACACGTATAGGTGTCAAGTGTACAGTACAATCAACATGAATGCTTTATGTGTGTAAAGAGATCCTGTTACATGGACTCAATATTAAAGTTGGAACTTTGGACATGTGGTTCAATAATGACTGCATAGTTTGCTGTCATCAGGAAGTTTGGTAATGCTATTCTTGTTAAATGAGTATATGCTTATGATACTGAAAATTTTTGCCCCTACAGTCCTACTATTACATGGAATCTTGATGATGATCCTTTTGGTAATCCCTGGCAGACAAGCATGAGTAGGAACCTTAGAAATTATGGATAGCATTTTTTTGATGCCTCCAAGGAATTGTTTCAGGCCTCACAACAAAGAAATCCATTGGGAAAACGGTGTGAAGAAAAATTATAATTAAATGCTATGCGGTGGGTAAATGAAAGAATATGGCTCTCCACTGCTGCAAATTATATAAAATAAATATATTCAATTTTTAAGAGGAAGCAAGCTTTTGAGATAAACACCCAAAATTGGTTTCAAGAGTAAGGATGGTGCATTAAAGAAGTTTGTCATCTCTTATCTATCGTGTACACTGAAGATGATCCAATTTATCTCACATCTATTGCATATGCTGAAGATGTTCCATTTTATCTATTGTAAGGGGAGGCAAAGTCTGCATATGTTGGTTTTTCAATATTTTAATATACTCAATATTCAGTGCTACCTACTTTTAAATAAAAGATCAACTTTATTTTTTAGTTTAGTTGTTATTATGATTGACCAATTTCTCTCCTTTCTCATTCTTGTCAATAATTAAGTCAATTATCACGTTACTAGTATGGCTGCAATGTCATGTTTTAAATGATAGAAAAATTAAGCACTTGCTTAAAAGATATAATATTCTAGATCTTCTTGTTCCCGATTTTATGTATCCTTTGGTGATTTATGTCACGTGACAGGTGAAAATGTTGGAAGCCCTTCAAGATATCGAAATAGCTTCGAAGCTTGTTGGTTTTGATGCTGATGATGATGAAACTCTAGATGATAAATACAAGAAACTACATTGTGAGGTTACTCCGATACCTCATGATAGTGATGATTATCAGATGGTGAAGAAATATTTGCTCAATACTCATGCTCCAACCCACAAGGTGAGCATATAAATTATTTTTTCAGCATGCGGTTTATTTAAGTTATTCTAGATAAACTTTAATTTTTTTAATTCTTTTTCAGGATTGGACTCTTGAACTGGAGGATGTATTTTCGCTTGATAGGGAGGGGGAATTTGATAAGTTTGCACCTTATAGAGACAAGTTGAAGAATAGGATGCTTCTTTGGCATGGTTTGTTTGATGCATAACTCTAGTTGATAATTTATCTCTTGCTCGTTTGACTAATCATCTGAATCCCTTTTGACCAAGTCCTTATCACTAGTATTTAAGATCTTAAATGAAGATATTTTGCATTCCCTGTCCTACTCGAACTGATTTAGTAAAATACAAGATGAGGTTGTTCAATCTTCTAAAGCATCAGTTTTCTTTCTTTTAAAAAAACTAATCTTTATGGCATGTGGTGCTCTTCCTCAAATATGGATTACAAAACACGTGGTTTACTCGTCTAAATCTGTATAAACTGCACTTGCCAGCCAGAAACAAGAATTTTTCTCAGAAATCTCGTTCTATTGTTTATCGTCATGAGGATTCTGCTCTGGGTTTCCAAAAATTTCGACTTGTAAACTTTCTGATGAACAGGTTCTCGATTGACAAATTTCGTTGGCATCCTAAGCCAAGGATTGAGGATAGCACCTCCAGAAGCTCCAACAACAGGCTATATGGTCATCCCTCATTCTATAAATATGCAGTTTATTTATGTTATTTTAATTTGAGTTTTCAATTCTTACTAAGAGCATCATATTATCATCAATAGTTCGGCAAAGGGATTTACTTTGCGGACCTAGTGAGTAAGAGCGCTCAATACTGCTTCACGGATAAAAAAGATCCAGTTGGGCTACTGCTTCTCAGTGAAGTTGCGCTGGGTGAGGTGCATGAGCTTAAAAAAGCCACGGTGAGCATTAAAAAGTGTCAGAAATTTCGTGTGTACACATCACAAGCATTAGAATGCATGTTGCACTATAAATCAAGCATTTAATGGGCCCAAATATCTTTTATGATTAGATGATGGGTTGTTTGTTTTAACTAATTTACATCATTATGATGACTTGTATGAATTTTCTTTAACAGTATATGGATAGTCCTCCAAGAGGAAAGCACTCGACTAAAGGGCTTGGTAAGAACATACCTCTAGAGTCGGAATATGTAAAATGGAAGGATGAGGTGGTTGTGCCTTGTGGGAAGCCAGTTTCCTCGTCAATCCGAGCATCAGAGCTATTGTATAACGAATATATTGTCTACAATACTGCCCAGGTGAGTGTATCTCTTTGTCGTGTTCATGTTTTCAAAGGAGCTTTGATAGAATCCCTCACTGGGTGCGACTCTTCTTCTTCTTTTTGGTGGTGGCAAAATTGTGTTAGGAAGCTCAACAAATACAATGTTTCATCCATCTAAGATGATTAGAGAGGGAATCTGAATAGAACACTATCCAGATGCATCCTCCAGCTCCTTAGTTGGATTCAACTTCAAGAAATTACTAAAAAGGAGAATACATCCTGATGCTTTTCAAAATGTCACTCTTCCCTTGGGCTCCATTTGGTCGGGGGCTTTTAATTGATAGAAGTTCCAACTTTTTTCAAAAAAAAAAAAATGCCACTCTTCCCATTACAGAACCTGTATCAACAATATCTAGTCCTTGGTTGTATAGAGGTTGAAGAATCTCTGTGCTGGTGCAAGGTTGGATGGGTATCTTCAGGTGTATATTGCCTCACCAGGCTTTTGTTATATGTTTCTAGAGGAGATTTTCAGATATCAATGGTTCAAATTTTTGTTATATTATCAAGGAGATAGTAATCTTATAAAACATTAATCCCCTCATGTTGTAGACAAATGAATGACTTTCTGTATGGTCAGGTTAGACGGTGATGCTTTCTCTAATAATTGGACAAAGGGAATAAAATGAGTTTGATAGTAGATTTAAGGATGAAGAATATATAACGACATTAAATGGTGAGAGTTCCATTAAAATGGTGATGCCGAGAGAGTAAAATATGCCCCTTATAACAGATGGACTATGTTAGGCAGAGATTTTCTTATATACTAGATTATTAGTTTAAATTAATTGGTAGATAGTGAAATAATATTTTTATCTAAAATTATTGCATAAGCAACATCTGCAACCTTACTTGTACAAGAACTAATGTCATCCTACAATTCGATTGTGCTAACTTGAAAAATCTCTGTGTATAGTTAAAGTGATTGCTTGTTTTAAATTACAGCTTTGATTATAAGAAACCTAATGAAGACAGTCAAAGCTCGGAATGCAACATTGTACTTTAAATACCTGGGGTTGCATTCATAATAGCATCTGCAGTTTTTTTTTCTTTTTGAAATGTATGGATATTTCATGTGAAAATATATTATATGTTGACAAAATAGGTTACAGAGTTGATTAATACATGCTCTGAAACCAATTTGTTTACTATGGGGCTTACTGTATCATCTCGTACTTTTTCTTCATATTCATAATCAGTGATTTTGGGTTGTTTGAGCAGGTGAAAATGCAGTTTATGTTGAAGGTGAGGTTTCACCACAAGAGATGAGGAAAAGAAAAACCTCTGCCGGGATGGTTCACCTGTGGAATCATAGTTGAAGGGAGTAATCTTTGTTAATATTAGTTACTTGACAACCAGCATCAAATTTCTGTGTGAATGATGCATCTAATATTTTTGGGTCCCAAACAAACAGTAGAGCCTGTTGGGACCAACACTGAGGATCATAGAAGATCCTCCAATTTTGGCCACAGTAGTCTATTTCCAATGCCTTAAATGACAAGTCAAATAGTTTCGTTTTGATATTTTGATGTGCAGTGCCATTAATGGTGAAACTGCGTTCAGTATTTGTGATGATTATTTAATGTGCAAGTCGAGCATGGTTGTTACGATCATTTCTTGTCGCATTCACCCATAGAATTAATGATGCCTGGGTAGTTTAGATGATTGAAGAAAACATTGTTACGGCTTTCATGGCTTGCAATGCTTTCATAAGTTACACCAAGCTGCATTTATTGCCTTTGTTCATCTGTGTTTGTCTTCACAGACATCTTGTACTTTGCGATGCTTGAGGGGGGGACAATTGTTTCTCATGGTGCATACAAGTAAAACTTCAGTGGATGGAAGAACATTGAAGGGGATCATTGAAGGAGAACCAATGATTAGGATGCTTGACCACCGAAATAAAATGGAATGACATCAGAACTTATCCTCAATTTCCAAGACAAATAGAGCCAGTGTCCTCACTTGCATCAGCACTGTTTTTTTCATGCTAATTCATCTTGTGTGCTTGTGCTTTTACTAAGCATACATTAAAGCATTAATATCCTCTCCTCATGACGTGCATTTTTAACTTATTATTATCGGTCAATGTCGTAAAAAGCGTTAGATATTAGTTGGACGGTTGAGGAGAGACTACAGATTAATCGATTAGGTTAGATAGGGATTAAATAGAAATTATTAAAAAGTCACTTTTTAGAATAATATAAATATAATATATAATAATCATTATTATATATAATTATTATAAATTATAAAATCATAACAAAGTAACATCAAAATAAAATTAATAAAATAAGTATAACAGGGATAACATTAAAATTAGGAAAAAAATCCATAGAACCCTTATGTGAACTGTTTGAAATTCATATTACCTGTTGACTTACTTTTTTTTAAAGTTTATATAACCCTTTGAAAATACTTATGTAAATCTAAATAAATCTCTAAATTAAATTTTTGTTGACAATATTGTATTTGATTAACTCTGACTGAAACATAATATACAAAAAATCCTCTATAACATGTTAAAAATATAAAAAATCCTCTATCTATTTTACTCTTTGGGATTGAGTTTTATAATCTATTTTGAGAGAGAGAATTATCATTTATAGATGTTTCTTTTTGTATTTTTAACATATTGTAAGGGGGTTTTGATATATTGTATTTTCAATCAGGGTTAACCAAATTGAATAACAGTAAAATATTCTTCATCTGTCAACGGAGTTTTTAACTCTGGGGGTTATTTAAATTTACATAAGTGTTTTCATGGGGTTACATAAAATTCATGAAAAGTAATGAATTTCGGACAGATATATAACATATAAGATAATTTAATAATTTATTAGTGAACTAGAGATTAATTAAAAAAATAACTATGCGCTAAACATCACAGGATGAGTTCGCCTAGATCTAGGGCAGGGATTAACCGAAGCGTAGAAATTTTTTTTAGAACATTGTGATTAATTATAATAACATAAAAGACATATTGGTGGGTCCATCTTAATTTGCACTTGCCCGTAAAGAAAAACCAAACATTCAAATAAATAAATAAAAAGCATCCGGCGCTCGGTGTCCACAAATGCGGACAAAGCGAGTCATTTCATTTATATAAAAGGAAGGAACACCAAAACAAACGCGCACACAATCAAAACCTCATCGAAGAGCAAGCACTTCACCTTCATTTCACATTTAAAACACTAACATCTCCAACCATTAGAAACATTGTCCCCTTCGAACCCTACACCCTAACCATCCCATGTCTCCTTTTCCAAACCCCATTATAAAGGCCCCTTAGTCCCCCACCCCACACAAAATTCACACTACACTTTCTCTTTGTCTCACCTTCTTTGTTTCTACTCATTTGTTTTGTTACTCTGTTCATGGCCACTGGTGCTGGCTCGCCATGCGGTGCGTGCAAGTTCCTGAGGCGCAAGTGCGCCTCGGACTGCATCTTCGCCCCGTATTTCTGCTCCGATCAGGGCCCGGCGCGCTTCGCCGCCATACACAAGGTTTTCGGCGCGAGCAACGTGTCGAAGCTGCTTTCGCACGTGCCGGTCCACGATCGGTGCGAGGCGGTGGTCACCATCACTTATGAGGCGCAGGCGAGGTTGCGCGACCCCGTCTACGGGTGCGTCGCCCACATCTTCGCCCTCCAGCAGCAGGTTATCATGAAAATATCAAAACAGACAATGTTCGAACAGGAGAATTAGCGCTTATCATACAGTGAATTGACATTATGGGTATTGAATTTTTTGGTGTAGGTGACCTGTCTTCAAGCGCAACTTATGCAAGTGAAGGCGCAACTAGCGCATGTGATAGCGGAGAATCAGTGGCGGGGGAATGCTGTCGTTCCGGCGATCCCGGAGACGTTATACCAGCATTCGACGTCCCCGCAGAGCTCCCTTGACTGCGTAGATCATCACAATTTCGAGGCGTTGCATGAGATGTATTGCAAGATGGATACTGCTAAGAGGAGGGCACCTCATAATACCGATTTGGGTGAACTTCAAGCTCTGGCTCTAAGGATGATGAGGGATGACTGATGAGTCTATAGGAGTTAATTATATGTAAACCAATCATGTGTAAATACAGAGAGTGGCGCTTTTTTTTAATGACAAGGGATTGATTATATATATTGATCATTCTTTTCCTTCTAATTAGTAATACTTTGTTTTTGGGTATTTCATGAAGAATGGACATATAAAATGTATGTTGGAAAGGTATTAATCAATATCATGAGCATGAATATATGTAGAATAGATAACTTATATGTTTAAACCTTCAATTTAATTCTTATGGAATTTTTTATGATTAGAATTACACGCCTTCTCTTTGTAACGAACACCAGGGAGATTGTTTACTAGAAACAACGATCACATAAAACCATTATCCAAGTATCACTCTCTTGATCCTTCCATTTTATTTCTCTCACGCTTGTCTGATAATATATGGGTCTCACCAAATATTAAAAACTTGTGGGATGGAGAAGTTACAGTAACTGTCTCTGAAGATTTTTTGAAGATTGGTGTTCTTCTGGATTTAATACCTTGAACTCTTTTACAGAGAATGAGATGCTAGCCAACTAACCAAAGCTCCTTTACATAACGTGAGGAGGATGTGGCAACATGTTATGGATTGACATGTCTTCATGGGTGCCTTATCCAATTAAAACGTGACAATGTATGTGTTATAGAAGTGGGTTTGAAAGCGTTGCTTTTGGTTAAGTCACTTCACAAAATCTCATGTTTTTTTTTAATTAGGCTTTTGAAACATTGGGGTTGAATCAATTATTGGGTTTGGCTAATGAGCTAATTTCAATGTTGCCTAAGCATCGATCCCACAGCACCAAAAGCATCCGAAATGAGATTAAAAAACGGCTGCCTTTGTACCCATTTAATTGTCGGTTAGCGTGACAAAGCTAGTCCTGCTTTTTGATGATTAAGTATTGGTATTATGAGGTTCTTCTAGATGGGAACATTTTAATGGAGTTTACTTTGCAATTCCTGGCATAAAGGATTAGATGTCCACTTCATGGGGAGGATGAAAGGGACCACCTTGTTATGCGAGAGAGAGAGAGAGAGAGAGAGAGAGGGAGAGAGAGCTTGTGATTTTAGAAACATGTTTCTACCTAACACATTTTCTATATAGGCAGATACAATGTCACTGTAGTACTAGACAACATGCTTCCTTGATTGGCAGCACAAGTCTCTCTCATTCTCTCAGCAACCTTTTTAAAACTCTCTTTGGATCCTCTGCCATATATATATAAGGGTTAAGGGTTAAAACAATGTTAGTTCTCTACTACACATGCAAACAAAAGAAAATTAAAGAAGACCCACAAAAAAAACTTAGATTAATTCACAAATGCAAGAAGTTTTTGTTACATTGGTGCATATGTGGTTTGGTATAAGTGGATTAATATGGACTAATGGAGCGCACTCTTCATCTTTGATCCCAATGACTCTTGTAGTTAGAAGACAATGTTAAACTTTTATATGGTCGAATTGATAGTTTAACTTATCAGTAGAATGTGAAAGGCTAAGCAGCTAATTAACCAAGTCTAGCTACCATGATCAATATTAAAAAATGAAGCTATTGTATAGAGGAACAGGTTCCAATGGAGCAAATAATATTAAAATAAACTTGATAAATAAAATCTTTTCAAAGTGGCTCCAGCTATCCAAGCAAAACCATCATTTTTTTTCCTTCAAGGATTGGTTGTTTCATCAACTATTCTATTGTATTCATTCTTTGACCTCACACACATTGAGTTCCCATTGTGGGAAGTAGATAAATAAGTAGTATTCATGATTTTGAAGCATACATGGGTGGTTTTGACTTCTCCTATTTTTTGGATCTATGTTCTTGGTGTCTTGCAACTCAATCGAGGTATGGGCTACAGATTACACTGTGCGTGGATGCTTGTAGTAAATACATTAATGTATTGAGAAAGAAAACAACCAACGTGCATTGGGCGGGGTTAGATCCAAAATGCAACCAATATGCAACCAAGGTTAGATCCTATCAAGTGTGGTATGTCTCTAATAAGAGATTGGTTTATGACAATCTCATATGTTAAACATGTGAGGTTGCCATGACTAATGACTAGGTTTCTTTGTTTTCAGCACTGATTGGATTCCATTCTATGCTCATTCCACGACCTTATTAGCTGTAATTATTCACTTTACTATACATGAGCCACCCTGTAATAAAAATCTCAACAACGAACTTTAATTTCTTAAACAATTTTTGTTGCATAAATGACAACACGCATTCATGAATAAAGAAATATTAAATCATAATGTTAAGAATACTCAAACAGTTTTAATACAATCTCAATTTTAGGGATTTGAAGCTCTAAATAAGTAGCCATGGTTGTCTATACTTAGGATTAGCTCTGGATTATATCCTAGTCTCTAGTAAGAGATTGGTATATTATAATCTCATATGTTAAAAATGTGAGGTTGTTAAGAATGACTAGACTTGTTGGCTTTCAACACCGTTTGAATTCTATTTGTGCTCATTCCATATCTTATTAGCTAGATATTACTTATTTAGATTCACTATACTAAACCACTTTTTTTTTTTTTTTTTTGTAGTTTCTTAAACAATTTTTCGTTGTATATTCAAAATGACAACACGCATTCATGAATGGACCCCCCAAAAAACAAAAAAAGAAGCAAAAAGAAAAGAAAAAAAGAAGAAGAGAAAGAACCAAAGGAAAACAAGAACAAAGTCTGTCGGTTGTGTTTGATCCATCTTATAAAGTCACCACAAAAGAATAAAGAAGTGAAAGTGAGAGTATAAACGTGACAAACGCTTCACAAAAATAAAGAAAGAAAGAAAAAAACAAAACCGTCTGTCTTTCAATGAATGATATGCATTTGCAAAAGCTGAAGCCGAGTCAGGTGTGCGATTTAAAAAGCTGGTGAAGAGAAGTGAAACGGCAGAGTCGTCTTTATTATCAAATTCTACAGAGCAACCGGTTTAGATCATCTGTTTGTATCTTATTTGATTTTTATTGTGAGATTGCTACATCATCACAATTAAAATCAAACAGTTATAAATATATCAAATAAAACAGCCAGCCAACACAGTACAAAAGCGTGATAAGCTCCACCATCTTTTTTATTTTTATTTTTTGTGGCGGTTTTGAAAGACAAACAAAAAATGAGCCGTTAGGTTCCCTCGTCGGATAGGATGGGTGACGTGTTCTTCATATATTATTTAGGATTTTGGACCCTTACAAACATATTTTATGATTTCATCAAATAATTTTTTATACGATTGGTTCTGATAAAAACAAATCTCAATAAAATAAAAAGGGACAAAGATAAAATTGAAATTAAAATTAAAATAAGAAAAATAGCACATGAATTAATAAAATTATATAAAGAAAATGCTCAAAAAATTCATCTAAATGTTAGAAATAATCAAATCAGCAACTTTTGAAAATTATATAAAAAAATCTTATTTCACAATTTTAAAAATTAAAAACACTAACATACTCTCATGTGATTTTTAAACTTTTTCTTATCATATTTAAAACTTTTCATAACTATCATCTAATTGAAAATTAATATTAATATAAAAAATAATTTTTATTTGAGAGTGATTTTACGTGTTATTAAATTTTTTTAATTATGTTATAAAAAATGTTAAAATTGTCAAAATTATAAAAAAAATACAATTTTTGGATCTTTCCTAACTTTTTCAAGTCTTTTTCATTATTTTTGTTATTTATATTTTATAAATTTTTTGCATTAGAATTTTTTGTATGATATTAAACATATATAAGTCATAAGTGCTCCAAAAGACTTTATAAAATTTAGAATATCTAAAAAATATTTTATAATAATAAATTTTAATTTTTTACAATTTAGCTTAATGGTATATTTAGATATATAAAAAGTAATAATAAACTTCATGCACAAATTTAAAATATATTTTATTATTTATTAATATTTTTTATTAGGGTGTTATATAATTAAACGATAATGATTTCCAGGCCCCAACTTCACAGGCCTCATATGTGGCAAGTGTACATTGTCTATTATATCCTTAAGCCTATTTGGGAAACATTGCGGTTATGATTTTCTTCCGTTTTGTATGGAGTTTCAACAATTAATGTGATTCCTCAAATCGTGGAGTATCATCAATGTCGATCATCTTTGGATTAAATCATCAAAATGATTTTTGCACCAATTTTAATCGATCTTTCATCATCGGAACCAAATTATATATGATGAACAAATTGTAGCAAATCTGAAATTTTAATTTTGAGAAGTTGGAAGACACTGATTTGTTCTTGTTTGACTTGGATCTTATATCAATGTCTTCCAGATTAGGTTTGACAATTATTTTTTTATCATATTATGATCTTATTGGAATGCAAGTCATATCCAAAATTAAAATTAACCTTTTTACGATCGCATATTCAATCAATGTTACATGTTTTAAATTTAGAACACAAATTTTTTTTATGTATTAATCGTCATATTACACTTTTTATTTTGTTTTAATTTCATAAATGTAACACTCGTTATTGTTACATTTAATTTTTTTACTGTTTGATTGATGTTAGTATTACATTTCTACACATTTATTTTTTGATACATTCATAAAATGTAACAATCTGAAATGTAACATTCATTCATGTACTGCATTTCTTACAATGCAAATAGTAATTTATATTTGTTACATTTATAAATGTAACAGTCAATTACATACTTTTGTGGGGGAATCTGCTACTTTTTCTTTGGAATGCAATGCACTAGAAATTGAAATAGATGATTTCGAAGAGTAAATGTAACTGTTTGACATTTAGGTAAATGTAATTATTTGTTTCATCTATGTAAATATAACAGTTTTTATGTAAATGTAACAAATCGTTGTGATAAATGTAAACATTTAAGAAATGTATTTGTAACTACCAATATAAAATGTAACTGCTTCATATGGTAATATATGTGTTTTTTATTTAAATTTGAAAACAATAAATACCTAACTTTTTAATATTAAATTAATAACATTCTTAAAAAAAATTAATGTGCATAATAAGAATGTAAGTTTGAAAAAAAAAAAAGGCCGTTTGAAGGATTTTAATGAAAACAATTTATGTAATTTCTGGTGTAATCTAGGTTCAATTATAATTTAGGTAAGAATTTCAAAATTCAAAATTTGAAATAGGTAAATAGATTTTAAGATTTACATGGAAGAGTCATAACTGAATAGAGAAAATGAGGGGATCTGGGATAGATTTTTAATGAAAGGCAAATTTGTATTTTAACATTTTACCATTTTTGAAAAATCAATAAGCCAATCAATGAGATGATGACACCTCATGAGGCTTGTGAGTGGGGCTTATATTTTGGGGCATGAGTATCATGACTGATAATTAAATATGTGTGATGACGTTTAAATAGTAGATAATACAAAGGTAGTGAAGTCATTTTACTTTTGCATGTAAAATTTTTTAAAATGGTTGATTTGGATTTTTCGCAATACTTACAAGATTTTTTTAAATATTTTTCCTTAACTTGAAGTGAAGTGAATTTTAATAAATTGAGAAAATAAATAAAACAAATAAAAAAGAGAATAAAATGAAATGTTATATCCAATTAAATAGAAAATAATAATTTTTTGGGATTGAGGGGCCCTAGTGGCTGTCCATGTCCGGGTCACGTGCATTTAAAGGTCACGCAGTGAGAAAATTCTAATTGTAATATTTTTATTCTAATTGTTGTTACGGAATACTGTTTATAGTTTTATATACAAATCCAAATAACATATATATTTTTTTTCATTTCTTTAATAAATGTATACAAATCCATATATAATATATTTATATATAATATATTCACTAAATATATGTCAATTTACAAAGCTACACCTTAAAAAAACAAAAAACATGTTTGACGTACTTAAACACTTATCTTTTTTTAGTGGAAAAGGACAAGAGGTCTCATTTGGGCAATCGTCGACTGTGCATTGCCGTTTGATGAAGATTGGACGGATTAGATTTGCGGAGGAGACGATTACCGATTGTGGGTCTCGTGGATTGCGGGTCATAGCGTGTGCGATGGGCCTAGGCCTTATTTGAATAATGGGTCGTGATGGTCTCAAATAAAAGTTCCATGTGTGAGCTACCTTCAGTGGCTTGGTTTGTGTTCACCTAATATGGGAAAATTAAGCAATCAAGTAAAATGATATGCTCAGGTTTTTACAGCACATTTTAATTTTTAAAAATAAATACTTAACTTATAAAATACATTTATATGAATTAAAAATATACTATATATTACATTAGATAATTTCATTAATGTGGAGATGGTAAATGATACTAAATATATGCCAATAATCAATGTTAATTGTTGGCAGTAGATTCCTTGCATAATCATATATAAGTACTGATATGGTAGGTATCAATTAGATGGGATGTGGTCAGGACTGACAAGCTCTCTCAAGCTTTTAGAATCCAACCCTGACCAAATCTAGTGCAAATTGTATTGGCATGCATGTACAATACTTGTATGTTAGAAGAATAAATGGTAATCTAGTCACATAAAAAATGCTAAATATATACCATCACACTTGTAGTTATTTTGTAGTCCCAACATGTTATGAAAGTTTTTCAAATATTTATTCATTTATTCTTATCTGATGAAGTAAATATTTTTATACAAAAATAAATAAATATTTGAATGAGAACAAGTGTATGAGTACTCTTGAATCATTCTATTACCTAGTTGTACGCAATCAATGATTTTGGCAACATTTGCAAAAACATGGACAAATGGTTGGTAATATAATTTTATAAATCACTAGATTGAACGTTTTTGATAGGGTAATTTCTGACGATCACCTGTATTTTATTCACAGTGGCAGCAACTGCTTAGGTCACAGTATTTCTCTCTTGGGATTAGAGTCAAACAAGGCCCAAGACTAGTGAATTTTTAATCCTGATTAACAAAAAAAAATTACCTAATTTCATCATGCACTCAGAATTCCAACCTAGTAATCAATCAAGAACACATTAATTGATGATTTATGGAAGAATGGATTACATCGAATGTAGGTTTTTCAATTGATTGAGATTATGTAATATTGCTTTCCATTTCTTCTTCTGCTGCTGCTTATCTTTGGTTACTTAAGGGGCAAATCTCATTAAACATCCATTGCCTTACATTGCTCTCATGCAGCACTTTTAACACATATTTTGGTAAATCTAAACAAACTTTTCTCTTCTATGTTGCGAAGTAAATCAAACAAGTACTGCTTTTCAGCGCTATTAAATAAATAAAAACAAACTTATCTCATCTGAGATCAACTGTCCATCTACAGTGGAAAATTTTGATGAGACATTACAAGCTTTTAAACAAAACAATCTCTCCTACTCCCACCAAAACACAGACAGACATCTCTGCAGAGATTGTTTAAAGAGTAGGCATTCAAGAGAGTAAAATAGCTAAAGTATAGAATTTGGAAAGTACAATTAAAAGGATGGGCTCTTGGCACTGATATTATTTAAAAAAAAAAACATATCATTCATATAATAGGAACTGTAATTTTCACTAACTAAACTGGCTCATCATTCAGCTAGCTAGTGCTTGCCATTTTGAAATGTCCCCCATTATTTAACCCTGTATCAGTTCAAAGCAACTAAAATATATATCCATATTGTTGTACTTATTAATTATACCTACATAATTAAGGTCTCAAATGGAATATATATTAAATGTAATCATTCTTCTTGGGCAAACAAATGCTACAATGATGATGTTAATCCAGTGTCCAAAGGTACAAGATACAATCTTCATGAGATGTACTACATCTCACTTTTCCTCCGATCCACTTTAAAAAAAAAGTTCTTGGTGAGCTTTGCTTATGTATAAGACTACAAGGTCCTTCCCCCCTTAAAAGTACTAGTTCAAATACCACTTCAAAATTTGATGGAGGTGTGTGTGCATAAAGGGATACATTCATATATAATCTCCCTCTGATTCAAACTCCACCATGTTACGAATGATTCATATACGCGAATGCCACCGCCCGAAGGTCCTCCATGTCAAAAGACTCCATCGAGTGCGAAGACTCATCTCCATTAGTGTTGACAAACATGGATGAATCATGTCCAATATTGTCTATGAATCCATTGTTATAGTAGCCATTGTTCGAGGCGTTCGGACCGAATGGTTGTGCCATTTTGGTGTCCTCAGAGTGAAAGAATCCATGCCCATCTTGTTGTTGATAAGGTGGGAACCTCTCATAGAACTTGTCTTCTTGAGGGCTAGAACTGCTAGAGCTATTGTTGACACCATTTTGTGCTGCTTGTGCCTTGAGTGAGGCTAGTTGCGCTTGTAAAGTCACAACCTATACACAATTCAAAACAAGCAAAACATGTGATGCAAAGTTAGGCAACCATGGATGTGACTACTACTATAACAACAACAACAAAGGGTCCCTACATGAGCCAATTGCCAATACCTGTTGTTGGAGGGCGAAGATATGAGAGACACAGCCGTAGATGGGGTCCTGGAGCCTCGCCTGCGCTTCGTAGGAGATGGTGACAGCAGCCTCGCAACGGTCAGGCACGGGGAGGTGCATGAGCAGTTTTGACACGTTGCTCGCCCCGAAAACCTTGTGAATGGCGGCGAAGTGGGCCGCTCCTTGTTCGTGGCAGAAGTACGGGGCGAAAACACAGCCCCGGACACACTTCCTCCTCAAGAACTTGCATGCTCCGCAGGGGGATCCGAAGCCAGTCATGATTTTTTTTTTGTTACTTAGGAAGTCTTTTAAAGAAAGCTTTGGATGGGCTTGTTTGCTTTTGTTTTTTGGATTAGTGAAGTGAAGGTCCTAAGCCTCCCAACCCTTGTATATAAACACAAAAGGTGTGTGAGAGTTGGATCGTATAATAGTGTTGTTAATTTCACTCTTGTCCCCCTAATGGCCTACAAATTTGATTATTTATTTTAGCTTTCATCTGTAGGTAGGGCCCTCTCTTCATCTCATTCTGAAATATAATACAGAGTTTTTGGAATTCCATTCAAACAGGGGGCCACCCCAAAAGACAAAAGGGTTAACATAAAACCAACCCCATCTTCTTCATTTGCTTGATCATTGAGCATACATAGGTTTTTTATATATATAGATAGATGCTATGGAGTTCTTTATTTACATAGCCATACCAACATTTAGTAGGGTGAAGCATATGTATATAACCAACTTTTCACATGAATGTAAATGGAGAACAAGGAGACACAGAGAAGGAGAATATTCAAAGAATGGATGAAAACAAAAGCCAATGACACATGAGTAGAACTCCTGATCCAGGTGGGCATGGAATTCATAATTATTAGAACCAGTGAACAGTTCTGACACAAAAGCACAGGGTGAGAGAAAAATAAGGTTTAACAGAGATCAGTTACAGGTGATTGTAGGATGGAATCTATCTGGTTAGGTCTCCATCTCATCAAATTTAGACTAACCATCCCTAGCCATGTTTGGGGTGGCACGTGACCTTACCTGAAATAGATTGATATTTTGGCATAGATAATTATTGTAAGGTGCAGTTTTAATATGATTGTATTTTTTCAATATTGGCATCATATTTTTTTTTTTTTTGTCTATAATGCCATTTTGGTTTGCATAAGGAACATATCAGTTATTCCATCATATCAGAATTTATATTAATTTATCTGTATACAACTATCAGAGTTTATTTTTCCAAACTACTTTTATTTTTTTTTTAACTATTTTCTTATCCATATTTTATCTTTCATGTGAAATTGTGATATTTTTTTGTGCAACTTAAACTCTTACTATACTGATTGGATCATATAAATACAAGTCAATATATTTATGTATGCATAGGCAACATTAATATATATATATATATATATTATATTGTTCAAATAACAGATGTATGTGGTTGCATGTGTGTGTGTGTGTGTGGTGTGTTTAATAACAGTTCCTAACAACATTATTGACCGGTAAACAAAGTTATAAAAGACATGTAGGTCGAGTCTGCAATGGCCTCTCTGGAACCCATTATTCCTACAACATTTTTGTATCAGTTGTGTGTATTCTGTTGCCACTTAAAACCATGATAAGTGACTGAACTTGGAGACAACTAGACAACTTGGGAAGTTATAATTAATGGGACTTAATTAAAAATAGCTTCTTGTAACAATAATTTGAAGAATGAAGAGGTTTAATAAAAAAGAACACATCAAGAGCACATGTGGATGGAAGGGAAAAAAAATATATTACTTTCCAAATAATCTTTTCTAAACGTCAGCTTCCCCCAGCTGCCCCATCCCTAACTTTCTTTTCTTTTCTTATCATCCAATTCACATTGTATATATCATCATCCAAATCATGTTAAGGTATCTTTTAGTTTCTGTATAAAAATAAAGGATTTTTAGTTTTAAATTCCCACAAACCATCATATTTAGTGATCGATCCCTCACTTCTTTGTATTTAGGTTTTGGTCTCCAGATTTAAATGATAGTTCTTTTTTAGTCCCTGAGATGAACTATCCATAAATTATTTAATTTACTTTTAGTCCCTGTGAGGGACCAATCCATAAATTATCCTTTAAATCGGGGGATTAAAACCTAAATACAAAGAAAGGAGGGATCGATCATTAAATATGATGGTTTGTGGGGACTTAAAACTAAAAATCCCTAAAAATAAAATAAAATAAAATAAAATAGCAAATTCAACGGACAATTAAACTAACCAACAAGGTGGGTTATTCGATAAACGAGTAATATAAACAACATCAATTTAATATAATTACATATAAGGGAAGAATAATATTTTCTCTTTATGGACATAAACAATCTTTTACCAAGCCGCATAAATTTTTCTCACATGATTATGTGTTTATTTTCGTCTTCTCTGTTTCAATTAATTCGAGATGCTATTTTTTAACAACAGTCAAGTGTAATATATTACGTGTAAATGTCTAACATTTGGTGATCTAAAATTATATTTTTGAGATTAGTCTAATAACTCATCTTACCCAACATGTTAAATTTTTATTTTAAATATAAAAAAATTTCTCATTCCACGCTCAAAACACAAAACCTTCTCTCACACGTCAGAAATACAAATCGTGACAATCAACAGTAACCACAAGCATATCAATAGATATATCATATATGCATGGATAGAGCATACATGGGAGACATATAAGGGTATAAGAGGGCACCCCTAGAAGAAATGAGCGATGTAGACTCATTGCTTTCTTAATTGGCACCCACAACAAATCACCAAAAATAAAAAAATGGCACCCACAAAGCCCCAAATGTGCAAATTGGCCTATAGATTTTTCAATGTGTTCTTACATAATTTCACTGCTAACATCTGCTAACCACCTCATTATAATAATGTGCATAGAAGTTTTGGTTAAAAAGTCCCTAGCAGTAGTAGAAAGAAGCAGAAGGGATTAATATTATATTATTATTAATAAAAGGGAAATAGAGTGAAAAGAAAGGGAAAGAAAAAGGAAGGTAAAAGAGCATACACATTACACACACGCGCCGTCTTGATTTATGGGGATCACCATCCACGTGTGAAATATAACACAATGGGCTTCGGCAATCGAATCATGGGCCCCATTGGCCTCGAAATGTGTCGGAGGATGACGCGGACAGCCCACATCAATAGGACTATTTTTTAATCATTAATTATATATATATATACATGGATTTGTCCATGTTGTTATTATTTATTATAATACTAGCTTTGGTCTGTACTGGGATGTTTTTGTTTTTTAATATGAAAAGGTGTGCATGGTATTAAATAGTTCCTTTCGTTTATTTGATCGTTTGATTTTTTTTATTTTAAAATATTTAACTTAATTGAATTTAAAAAAATTTAAAATTAATTGAATTCTAACTTTTATTTTAAAATCTTATAAAATATCTCAATTATAACAAAGTGAGAAGATTGAACGCTCACGAACGTGTTAGATAATCAAATTGTTTAATTAGTGTTGAACCTAAAACCTGGATCCCCTAAGTGAATTCATTTATGATGATTTGAGTAAGATGAATTAATAAGTGATTCAACCATATAAATAAAATGGTTATCAAACTTATCTTAGGGGCAATTTAGAAATTTGTTTGAATGGATTTTTATTTTTATAAAAATAAAATAAAAATCAAATGTGTTTTCAAATACTTTCCAAATACATGCTTACAAAAAATAATTATATCAATTTTTAACAAAAAAAAAATGTTTCTTTTTAAAAAGAAAGTGAGTTTATTGGGAATCTAAGTTTTGTTAAACCATTTTATACGAAAGTATATTTTTCAAAAGGGAAAAATCCATACAACACCCTGAAATATGACTGAAATCCATATAACCCTCTGACTTTCCTTAAAATTCATATAACCCCCTTAAAACATCTAGTAAATCCAAATTGCCCCCCGAATAAAATTTTCGTTTATAGATGATGAGTATTTTGTGAATATTTAGTTTGGTTAACCCTTACTGAAGACACAATATACTAAAAAACTACTACAATGTGTTAAAAATACGAAAAATTATATAAAAATGATTATTTTACCCTCTCTGGATATATTATAAAACTATATCCGGATGAGTAAATCGTCATTTATATAAGATTTTTTACATTTTTAACACATTATATGATTATTTTGGTATACTGTATTTTCTATCAGGATTAATCAAATATAATATTAGCAAAATATTCGTCATCTGTAAATGTAAATTTTATTCAGGGGTTATTTGGATTTACTAAATATTTTCAAATAATTATATGAATTTTTAAAAAAATTCAGAAGTTATATGAATTCCGGTCAATTTCCATGAGGTTATATGAATTTTTCCCTTTTCAAAAAAGTTTCTAAATGGTCTCTTAAGTTTTAGGGAGTACAGTGCAGGGAAGCAACATGGTTATAGATGAACTTTTAAAATGGAACATGTTTAACGTTAATGTACTCATAATTGGTGAATGCCAACAAAAAATTGTGGAAAATTTTTTATATCATAAATTCATAATACACAACTATTTTGAAACAAAAAATAGAAAAATAGAGAACAAGAAACTAAATTAAATATATTAAATATAACACGTACAAAATGAGCATTTATTGAGTTTTGTTTTACTAGGGGAATAAAAAATTCTTTTTATTGGGATTTTTTTTGTTTAAAGAAAATTTCTTCTTTAAAAAATCAATGTAAAATAGAAACATAATAAATGAACAAAAATTGAAAAAATATGGACAAGTTTTTTGAATAAAAACAATAAATTTCCAAGAAACAAAATAATTTTTGATGAAACATAAGTAGAATACATAAATTAAGCTGCGTTTTCAACTAAACAAAACATATATAAAATAGAAATTTAAAATAAAATGGGAGAACAAGGTTATTTTTCAAAAAAAATGAATTTTTTTTCTAATTTTAAAAATTATCCAAATATTTTTAGTGAATATTTTTAGAAGTAGTTGGGGCCTAGGCAAGCACTTGCACACCTAGGCACACTCTTAGATAGTGATAATTCAACTTTCTGAAGTTGGTAGAGATTTTCTTATATATCCACATAGTGGTTATATGTTGCAGAAAAAAAATTTAAACATAGAAAAACACTTACATAACAATTTTTTTGGAGAGTATATATAAAATATCATGAGTTTTGTTAGAATCCGATAAAATTAAGTTATTTATTCATTCTAAATTCACTCACATGTGATTTTCTTTATGAAGTATTTGGCTGGTATTGTGGCTCAATACTTATTGTTAGACATAAAATAACTAAACATATATACACATTTTCTTAGCTTTTAGTGAAATGAATAGACATATAGATGCCATTAAGAGTTGAGACAAATAATTGCCTTTTTAGGCCAGTTTTATTATTATCCAATGTAAAACATCTAGCTATGTTAAAATTTAAGGCGTTATTGTACAATCGTTTTTATCATTAATCATTCAGCGAGGGATATACCTTCTTAGAGAGGTATATATATATCTTGTTAAAAAAAATTTACACTTGGTAAACATGAATCCATTTAATTTGAAATTGAGCGATACATATACAATTTTCATCAAAGTATATGCCTCACTAGATGAGGTTTATTATTTTTAAAAAATTAAAACACGCGTGGACTGTCCATTGAACTGCATTTAGGATTGTACCAACTGACATTATCCTAAATTTTATACTCTATTAGTAAAACTTTATTCAATCAAATGAAACATTAATTACTGTTTTCAAACATTACTTGCCTCAGTTCATACGACATTCTCTTTACTCATGTTATATAGAGGTACAACTACACACGTGTGTGTGTGTGTGTGTATTCTCAAGTGTCTAATTAATTTTTAAAGGAAAGGAAGATTTTTATTTTATTGATAGCTGCATTGTTGACACTCGTGCACCTGGCATGCACCAACTATAACTTCTATTGACTATACCTGAAGCAACCTATGTCACCAGTATAGACTATTCAATGCAAAATGAAAGCAAAAATTTGGAAATTGAAAATGATCGATCGATCTAATTATCAATCCCCAATGAGGTCTGGATTATTTCGGTTTTTTAGGTTCTAAGTAATTAGAATTGATCACAAAAGGACAAACTATATGCTTCATGAAGTCACAATTACAACTGCTCTATAACATAATATATAAAGCCTTTGCCTAGATAACTTGGATTATAGTTTAATGAACAACCTTTCACACAACACATGTATAACTCTGATTTTGTGGGTGCTAGTTAAGTAGGTGGTCAAATTTGTTGTGGTCAAAGAAACTTGAAAGGGAGGGTTTAAAAGAATGACGTGACATCCGAAGACCAGTCAAGGCGACATAGAACATCCATGATGGGCCCATCACACGTGCATGCATGATTGATTGTCAATACTATTTTCATTTTTTTTTTTTTTTTTTTGCTTGTTTTACTCAACATGTGTGGTAGTTTTTTTCTTTAAGACAAACATTAATCCCTCATAGTCTAAGTTCAATAGTATCTGAAACTATACGAAACCGAGTTAATATTGTAGATAGTCTATCAGTCTAGATAAGCTATGTACGCGCTTATCCGTCGGTGCACGCAGTAGAAAACCTAAATAAAAGTCACTATCATGCCTGCTAAGACAAAAAAAAAAAAATGTGTTACAGACGTATGTATGTGTATGCGTTTAAGCTTTACCGTATTGGATTACCAGGGACACAGAAGCCGACGTTTATTCGTTCTTGCCGGAAGGTCACACGACACGATTCAAACCATTTCTTTATTATGCATGCATGATCATATAACATCTTTTGATTATACTATTTTCAAGTTCTTCCAAAAACGCGTTATGATTGTTTATTTGTATACTGTTGTTGTTTGATTTGGAGGCAGATTTTCCAAGCCTAGACTAGTATCCGGGGATAATCAAATCACACCAGAAGACAATTTGGGGTGTCACTTCGACAGAGCCTTCATAAGAGAAGAAGAGGAGATTGCTTTTGTTGTTTCGGCTGGGGCTATATGAAAGGCTTCAAATGGGTCATTCAAATTGAGTCTTACTATAATAAAAGCCAAGAATTCCCATCACAAATGGAGACAAGCTGGGCAATGTAACGTTCGTTTATAGGTCGCTCTGACCAGAGGGAATCAATGCATACAAGTGGGCATCGATTTTTTAACTCTCTTTTTCCCTCTCCATTGATGACAAGATGGTGTGTCACAGTTAACACTACAGAGAATTCAACTTGGTGCAACCCTATTAATTAAGTATGATCAAAGAGAGTTTTGTTTTATTATTGAATCTCATTAATTTTCGAAAGAGAAATCTGAGCTGACCAGTAGGAACATCAGTAGTCGTATGGTTTAGAGCTAGCTGTATGTGTATGGAAAGATTAGGCAGCAACAATATATATATAATATTTTTTTTTTTGGGGAGTGGGGTCATTCATTCCTTCATAACATAGTGACATGAGTGATTTATATATATATATGTTGGCATATGTTGCAAGTTTCTAATTAATAATATGTAGGAAATATGTCATCTTTTGCAAAAGTTTAGTTGAGCCATTACATCCCTGAATTCCCGGTTGCAAAATATGAAAGGGACCGATGCATCATGGATCCATGTGAATGGACCAAATAACCCAGTTGAGGCCTGGTTGGGCTTATTTTAGAGTGGGCCTAATGATTTCAGGCCTCTCAAGATTTTTTAAAATTGGGTTTGGATTCTGGGCCTATTTTTGGAGTGGTAGCTGAGGAACCCACGGATTAAAATGCTGTCCATTTCCGTTTGACCGGTGTTCTCCGTTCTCGGACCATCCATCCTTTGAATTTGATTTTAGGTTCTACATTTTTTTTTATACACACAATCGGAATTACACGAATGTGATAAAAATAGATATAATTAGACTATTTTCTAGATGTACTCTAATAATTAGTATGAAAAAATTTATATGTTTGCATTAGCAAGTAGTGTAAGTTCTTAAATTACAAAGAATGTTATAAATCATTCGAGTTGAACAGGCACCAAATTATATACTAAAACCCATGTTTAAGTAGAAAAATAGATCGATGTGGAATATGATGAAATAAGAGTGAATAAATAAAAAAAAATATTTGTTTGCAAGAAAAGTGGTTATAATTATATTAAAATAGATGAGAACTTGTATTGTTATTTCGAGTCCCGGCCCTGAAATTATACATGTTATTCCACTCATTCTATTACTAGTACATGGACTTACATATCAAAATCACATGTTATCACTTCTTGTATCATTCTATTTCTAGTGTAGGAACTAACATGTCAAAATCACATGTTATCTATGTGATGGGTCCTATGTTTCAAATTATTTTTATATTTTATAAAATTTTACCAACACTTTATTCATATTTTATTAATAATTTATTCATAAAAAATTAAATAATAAAAAATTTATTATTGTGTTTTTTACAAATATCCTCAAGTAGAGGGGCTAAAGGTAAGTTTACCCACAAAAGTTAATATGTTTGACTGTAGGCCACGTAGTGTGATTTGGACTGTGTTGTGGTGACTGTTCACCTAACCTAAAACTTGGAGTCATCTGGTCTTTAGCATTTGTATTCGTAAAAGTCAAAAATCCAAATAACCTGTCGCTCAACTTTGAAATTCATATAACCCTCTGATTTTTTTTAAAGTTTATATAACCTTTAAAAACGCATATGTAAATCTAAATAAACTTACGAGTTAAATTTTCTTTGATAAATGAAAAATATTCTGTAAATATTCTGTTTAGTTAACTCCGACTAAAAACACAGAATATCAAATTGAAAACATCTGTAAATGATAATTTTACCCTCCAAATAGATTATAAAATTCTATGCAGAGGGGTAAAATTGTCATTTACAAATGATTTTTTTTTAACACATTGTCGGTGTTTTTAGAATACTGTGTTTTCAGCGAGACTTAACCAAACAGAATATTCTCATAACTTTATTCATCAATTAATAATAATTTAGCTCAAAGGGTTATTTGAATTTACATAAGTATTTGCATAGGGTTTTATGGATTTCATGAAAAAGTTAAGAGTGTTGTATGGATTTGGAGCCGTTTACAGGGGTTATTAGGATTTTTCCCTCTGTAAAGCATCAGATCACATTTCACGTGCTCGAGTCCTGCAAAGCATCAGATCTTGCCTCTATTACACTAATCCAGCATTTCAAATATTTTGTCCTGTACCTCTGTAAAGTGTAATCCACACATTTCGAACAATTTAGTAAAGTCTCCTCTTGCATTCACCACCATCTAATACTTTTGACCATTCTGTTCATTCCAACTGTCCATGGAATTTTTATGCTGGCCCTGTTTCAATTTGATTCTTTCCTGGATTAATGCCTCAAGAATACATGAAATTATTTAGGTCAGTAGTTAACTTATCTCTTTGAAATATCGTTAGGACCATTTTTATGGTAGGTATTGTTATGACCACATTGGTCCATGAAATCACATAGTTTAGCGGATGGTCTTATTTTTTCTAAAATTTTGTTGGAAATTGATACAGAACCGGTGGCTGACGCGTTCTTAAAACGATAAAATAACTATAAAAGTCTACCAGGACCAAGTAATAGTCAAATAATTACAAAAAAATGGCTAATAGAAATCAAGGACCCCGATCTTGAAATCGCATGAAATTTTATGCGGAGTTAGATCGAGGAAATATTTAAGAGTAGTTGCTCTACTACACTATAAATCCATATTTTTCTATTTTTTCTTTATTTAGGCATTCAAATTAAATTAGCAATTTTACTATTCGTAGTAATTTTTAGTTTGTGATTTTTCTGTACTAATAAATTGGAATTGATCTCTATCGATTCTGAGAATCATCTAGGATCCCGTATATTCAGGCATAACTAATTTCAATTTTTGTTATTTTTAATAATTTTTTAATTTTTTGTTATTAGTATAAAAAAAAAACTTGTAACCTATGACAAGACAATTTTATTATCAATAATATTTTTCTGTTTTCTTCTCTTTTGAGTGTTGTAAGAATTGTGTTAAGTATTTCAACATTGGTTTGATCTTTTCTAGCTTCATTTCACGCTACATTAGATACAGTCATTTCTACTATCTAATTGAAAAACCCCAATAATTTATTTTAAAAAATTTAAGATGTAGTTATCCACTAAACATGATATTACGTACAGAAAATAATGTATATATATATTGGAATGAATGAACTAAACGCTTTTCTTTTATAAATTTTATACCAGAGAATGTGAAAATTGCAAAAGTAACTATCCAATTGTATTAGGAATATATATTTTAATCCATAAACTTATAATCAAATACTAACAAAATTAAATTTAGAAACACTAACTTGTTAATGAAATTTTACCTTAAAAATTAGAAATTTAAAAAATTTATTTAATCCAAAACTATACAATTAGCACGACAAAAGATTTAAGGTGTTGAGTGTAACCAGTGTTACTTGATTTCCAAATCAACCCCTTTAACCAACTAAAACAGTCACCTCACTATAATTAAAAAAAAAAAAAAACAAATTAAATCAAGAAAAGCTGAGTCAATATATATATTCATCAACGAAAGGCGATCAATCATGTACAATTCGGAACGAAAAAATCCGGCGCCGCCACCGCCACCGGCGCCGCCACCGCAGGAGGCTCGTAAAAGAAGATCTCCGCCGGATTCTTCCGCGGCCGCGCGACGTCCGTCGCCGTCCTCTCCTCCGCCACGTACGGCTCCGCGGACCTACTGCGCTCTCTCTCCACCGTCCGATCTCCGATCCTCGGCGAAGGGGAGCCGCACAAGGGAGACAGTAGTGGTATCGCCACCTTCCACTCCTTCACCTGCTCCGACGGCGGCTTCACCTGGATCGACGACGGCGCTTTTGTCTTTAGGCGCTCGCTCAGGCTCCTCTTCAGGTTCTTCTTAGTGGTGGTGGTGGTACCTTTCGATGGCTCGGTTGCCATTGTTTTTGAAGTTTTTTTTTTTTTTTTTGTGTTGGGTTTCGTCGAAACTTCCCACAAATGAGACTTTTAGATCCAATAATTTTTGTTGTTATTGATTTATGTTGTTTTAAATATATGGCGCCGGTTGGTCGTCGGTCAATCACATGCATGGACAGATCCGTCACGGTTGTTTGTCTTCTGTCCTTTATTTTATGGGGGTTTTAGGTTTATGTCCTTGTAAATATGGTATTTATGCATGTATCCTTGGGAAAAAAATTGTTTTTACAAGTGTATCATTTTGTTTTTATATAATTTAATCTTTTCTCAAATAAATATATAATACATGTCATAAAACATGAGTGAATTGTATGGATATTATTTATAGTACAAGTGAGATGATAAATATTTACTGCGTCCTTTTATATATGTCGCACATAATATCACAAACAATTTCATCTGAAACCATCCTCCAAAAAACAATAATTTGAATTAAATAATTAACATGAGTCAAATTCCTATAGGATGGAGTATAGCAGTGAGAACATTGTGAGATCTAAATTTAAACTCATGTCCACTTTTAAATTAGCTTGAATTAAATCACCAAAGGTTAGGGGTATGCATGTAAAAGTTCTTTAGAAGAATATTCTAAGTGCATGTATATAAAATTATTCTTTTCAAAGTTTACAAACATATATGCAATAACACATTTTATGGGGGTTGGATGGGTAATGAACCCATTTATGTTAATACCCTCGTGGATAAGTCTGTCAATCATTCAAAAAAAATTCGAATCCGATCCGAATCCGTATCCGAAAAATAAAAAATATCCTATATTCGAAGATCCGAAGTGCGGATATGGATATCAGTTTATCCGATCCGAAAAATATCCGTATCCGACATATATTACAAAAATATATATATTTGTATTATATATTGCCCATATTGTTATCGTGTATGATTAACCACAATGATAATATATTATAGGAAAAAATTCATATAACCCCCTGTAATCTGGCCTAAATCCATATAACCCCCTGCAATCTTGATAAATCCATATAACCCCCTATAATCACCCCACTATATCCATAAAACCCCCTCCGTCTGCCTTTCGTCCGTCTGTTTAACGGGGCAGGGGGTTATATGCATTTATGGCAGATTACAGGGGGTTATATGGATTTTTTTTTTTTAATTTTCTTTATATGTGATTTAAAAATTGGGCTGTTTAACATTTACTTTTGAATTATTTTAAGATACCACGCACCTTTAATTTTAATAAAGGAAAAAAGATTATTCAGATCATAAACACATACAAGATCACCCACCAAAGAGATAGAAGTAAAAGAGATATATATTTTTTCTTTTGGTATTTCAAAAAAGAACTCAAAACTACTCCTCCACGTACAGTTTATCCCCAACAAAATTCACTCATGATAACAACACAAGAGGTGCCCTAAGATTTAATAAAAAATATAATTCGCATTATTTAAAAATTTGTTGGTTGATGTTATACACTTTTTGTTATAAAATTCATTTTTTTTTACTTCTATCTCTTTGGTGGGTGATCTTGTATGTGTTTATAATCTGAATAACCCTTTTTATTTTATTAAAATTAAAGGTGCGTTGTATCTTAAAAAAAATTTAAAACTAAATGTTAAACAGTCTAATTTTTAAATCACACGTAAAGAAAATAAAAAAAAATGAGAAAAATTCATATAACCCCCTGTAATCTGCCATAAATCCATATAACCCCCTGCCCCGTTAAAAAGATTGATGGAAAGTAGACGGAGGGGGTTTTATGGATATAGAGGGGTGATTACAGGGGGTTATATGGATTTATGAAGATTGCATGGGGTTATATGGATTTAGGCCAGATTACAGGGGGTTATATGGATTTTTTCTTATATTATAATACTATTAAATTTTCAATGTATGATATCTGAAATAGATAATAAGCCTTAAAATCTTAATTTTAATTTTGACATCTTTCTAAAATATCACTTGATTATCCAAATTAATGTTAATATTCAAACATGTCAATTATCCAAAAATATCCGTATCCGATCCGTATTCGAAGGGATCCGAATCCAAAAATTAATATCCGTATCCGAATCCGAAAATTAGAATATGGATATTATCATATTCGATTTGTGTTCATCCCTTACTCACGAAGTTTTTATAGTTTGGACCAACGTGGAGGAAAGGTGGCCCTCCAATATCAATCTTTAACATACATACACATATATATATATATATATGTATGTATGAGAAAAAAAGGATTGACACGTTGTCAATCCTTGTCGGCACCGTCGATTGGATCTTGACCGTCTATTAGTTAAGCAAGCTCTGATTGTGAGGCTTCATGTTGCAGATTAATAAATAGTACAGGACCACACAAATTAAAGAAAAGCTACACTACAAAGTTTGATACAGTTTAGTCAAAAGAGGAAACTAAATTTCCAAATGCATGATGTAAGGTTCTTTGACCAGTCACCAGAGTTGATTTTCCAGATTTTTCCGGGTTCATCTCATAAATACGTACATATATAACTATTTCATTTGTTTTGTTTTTTTTTTTTTGTTGTCAAGGCCTTAAAGGCTATTATGCATTCATAATATAATCAAAAGGAAACTATACAGGAAAGTTTGTCAATCCTCCTTGGGACTGACATTGTTCAAAACACTCTTGTAGAGTACAAAAAACAAGGTGAAGTATCTTCCGGATCAAAGTCTGAAAGAAACATGACCTTTGTGCTTGTCTTGCATATTTTGCCAATCTATCTGAAACTTGTACAGCCTGACAGTTCACCTTACAAAAGCCAACCCAATCCATATAACTATTTCAATGTTAATAAGAATAACTTATTTTTTTGCCTAGTTATATATTTTTAATTATGTTTGTTGAAAAAAGTAATAAATAATTTTTTTGTTGTTTGATCGATCATAGATAAGTTGTAGATAAAAGATAAATAAGATGTGAATAACGATTTATAAATGATGAAAAAAATTATTTGATATGACTAGTGGAATAAAAGAGATCTAGAATACCAATATTAGCGTATTCATATTTATTTTGGATAGTTATACCCTCCTTGTCTTTTTATCCAAATCGGGTTTACTCACCTATATTCCAATCTCTTTCACATTTATTCTCCTATTCAAATATAGGCCAACAAAGTGTTTTAATGGCTCACAGTATTTAATTATTAACTTTTTTGAGGGATGGGATGATCCACAATTGAGCATTGTAAGAAGCTGATACTTAAAAATTTTACACGTAAAACATATAAAATTGTAATAATTATTTTTAATTAATACTATGTGTCAGATTCTAGTGGAAGGCGAACAGTGTCGATGGAATCAAACACAGATTGTATTTTTTTTCTTCTATTGAATAAATCCTTGGATTCAAAACCATGATCTCATGATTGCATATTGTCCTCCAACTGCAACCATTAAGCCATGGATCTAAGCCTCCGACTACAACAATTAAGCCTCCAACTATAATTTTTAAGCTATGGGTCTAAATCCCCACCGATTGTCTGTTAACATTTGTTGGGAGAATTTTTGACAATTCCAACTTGACAATTCCAACTTATTTGCAATGTGTATAATTATGTAATTATACATACTGAATGAATATCTTACTCATTCATGTAATTTTAAGAATATTGTATATTTTAATGAATACAAATAAAGGTAAAATGCATCTACACCCCTTAAAATTTGTGAAACCCACGTAAACATCATTTATAGTTTAAAAATATATACTTCTTATTAAACTAGAAAAAAAATGTAACATAAAAAGTGTTATTTTACCATCTCCATACATTCTTGCATCTCAAATCAAACATTTCACTAAATAATGGTCATACAACCCCTTGAAATCTGATTGAAATCTATATAATCCCATGAAAGCACTTAATAAATCCAAATAACCATTTGAATAAAATTTTCGTTAATAGATGGTGAACATTTTACAAATATTTCATAACCTTGAAAAATCATATATGAAACATGTTAAAAATACTAAAAAATCCTGGAAACATAATATACTAAAAAACCACAACAATATATTAAAAAACACAAAATTTGGTTAACTCTATGATTTTACTTTCTATGGATATATTACAAAATTATATCCGAATAGGTAATATCGTTATTTATAGAAAAAAATTCATTTTTAACAGTGTAAATTTTTTTGATATACTGTATTTTTTATCAGTGTTAACTAAACATAATATTCACAAAATATTAACGAAAATATTATTCATAAGGTTGTATAGATTCACTAAGTGTGGATTATATAAATTTTAAAAAAAATCAAAGGATTATTTAGATTTCAGTTTACAAGGGGTTAGATGGATTTTTTCCTATCGTTATCAAAATTAATTAAACATAATATTCACAAAATATTAACAAAAATAATATTATTTATAAGATTATTTAAATTTGTTAAGTGTGGTTTCAATTTACAAGGGGTTAGATGGACTTTTGTCCTATTGTGTTAACATATTTAATTGAAGGTCGTAGAAGGAGGGTCGGCCAAGCGAGCCAACCCTATAGAGGTGTTCCACAAATTATGCCGGCCATATGTCTTGATAGCCATACAGCACCCACCAGCGATGGGCGGGCGTGGCATATTTAGCCAACCGACCCTTTTTAATTTTCCTTCGACCACCTCTCTCTGTACTTATAGCCCGTTCAGTCATTGAGTTTATTCGGACTTTCCGATGTGGGACTATTTCGCATTCCACAGTAACCTGTCCCATGGAATCAACAGTACTTTCATCTTTTCTTTCTCTATTTCTTTTATCACTATCTGGAACGTTAACGTATTAATGTCAATTTAACGATGACCAAATTCCAAGTAATCAAAATCAACATGCTTTGGTGAATTAGAAGTCTCTTTGGGAGGAACCGAGAGAGAGAGAGAGTATCATCTTAACCTTAGCTTTTCACACGTCTATGGGTTTCTGGAATGCAGTGGTCAACAGAATATAAGGAAAAGCGTTAATTGGCAAGCATGCATATGTTAACTCCCGTATGACGTAGAACATAAGATAAGAATAATAAAGAATAGATGAGAATAGCTAAAAAAAAATTGTTTGTTTTGATAGAATAAACTCCGATAGTTATGTCTGGATAAGCTAGGATAAGGCCTGATAACTATTCTAAGAAAATGGTGGAATTGCTTATCAAGGCTTATCTATGTCAATGGATAAAAATATCCTTCTCTGTCATTTTAAAAAATTTATCTCACCTAACAGACTCACACATATTCTAAAAACTGTCACATCTATCAAATCAATCATATATCTGTCACACTATTCCCAGGGGGTATAATTGTCATTTAAAAAATCATAAACTCTTATTCATCCCTTATCAACCATTTATCATCACTTTATCCAAGGTGAACCAAACAACAAAAAAGTCATTTTTACGTTTTCCAATGAGAATAACAAAAAAGACAACCAAACAAAAAGTTGCTTATTCAGCCTGGATTGTTATCTATCCAGTATAGCTATCAGGAGCGAATAACCTAATGTCACACCCCACACGGGGTAAGTGTATATATATGTTTGGGTTAATGGTAGATTAGTCTTTTCCTCGTTTTTTTTTTGTACTATAAATATTAGATACAAACCCTAATAATATTCTTGATTCATTATCTTCAATTTCTGATTCTAACATGTTATCAGAGCTTGAATCCAATTTTTTTCTTTGATTTTCTGTTGGCGTTACTCTCCATTCGCAAGATCGTCGACGCTCCGTTGTCTGTCGTTATAAGCGCAGAGTTCAAAAGTAGAAGAAGACGGTAACAACAGAACACGAGATATAGTGCCTCGTAGATAGCGTATAATCCGAAGAACCGCTACATAATGAACAGTACGAGGGGCAGCGACGAACTGACTGACAACATGCACAGCATAGGCAATGTCAGGACGAGTGACAGTGAGATAGACGAGGCTTCCAACAAGTTGTCTATAATGAGTAACATCAGAAAGTGGTTCTCCATCGTCAGGCCGGAGCTTAGCATGAAGCTCAATAGGAGTGGGAGAAATGCGATCATCAGTCAGATATGCACAGTCGATCAAATCAGCAGTATACTTGCATTGGGAGAGAAGATAACCACACGGAGCAGAAGCAACTTCCAAGCCTAGAAAATATCAAAGTTTGCCAAGATCTTTCATCTCAAATTAACGCTGAAGATGTTGCTTGACAGACTGTATATGAGACGAATCATCACCGGTGATGATCATGTGATCAACATAAAGCAGCATGATAGTACGATGAAGACTAGAGGTGTGAACAAATAAAGCTGGATCAGAGGAACTCGGAACAAACCTAGCAGCACAGATAGCATCAGTGAATCGAGCGAACCAAGCGCGAGGAGCCTGCTTGAGACCATAGAGAGTGCGGTGAAGATGACATACATGACCAGATGAATGAGGAAGACCCGGAGGAGTCATGTAAACCTCCTCTGATAAATCACCACGAAGAAAAGCGTTCTTGACATTAAGTTGATAAATTGGCCATTGACGAACAGAAGCAACAGAAATCAAAGTACGAACAGTCGTCATCTTCGCTATAGGAGCAAATGTCTCATCATAATCAATACCATGCTGCTGAGGGAAACCACGGGCAACCAACCGAGCCTTATGACGTTCAATCGAACCATCAAAGTTGGTCTTGATCTTATAGACCCACTTACAACTGATAGAAGTCTTCCCTGGAGGAAGTGGTACAATGTCCCACGTATGAGTGCGTTGTAATGCACTAAGCTCCTCTGCCATAGCACCTTCCCATTCCGGAATGCCGACAGCCTTACGATATGATTGGGGCTCCCAATGAGTAGAAACAGCTGAAAGAAAACATTGAAAACTAGGAGAAAAAGAATCAGAGGCAACCAAGCTAAGTCGTTGAGGAGGTCGACGAGCGCGAGGTGGATTGCGACGAGGAGCAACCGGTGCAGAAGCAGAATCGTATTCTGGCGAAACAGCATCAGGAATAGGTGTAGGAGTAGACGGGACCGTTCCACGTGAATCATCCGGAATAGAGGTTGACGAAGACGGTAAGGGTGAAGATGGGACTGATGATAAAGAGTGGTCAGGTACAGACGGAATAGATGACTGGGGAGCAGAAGATAAAGACGAGAAATCATGAATAGAAAAGTCCAAAAATGTGACTTCCTCAACTGTTGATGGGAGAAGAGGAATAGAAGGCGAGCGAAGAGCGTTTGAGGGTA
Source organism: Acorus gramineus (assembly GCA_030737835.1). Taxonomy (NCBI): domain Eukaryota; kingdom Viridiplantae; phylum Streptophyta; class Magnoliopsida; order Acorales; family Acoraceae; genus Acorus; species Acorus gramineus. Next base: position 13,250,581 of record CM060857.1, read on the forward strand.
GATTAGTCTTTTTTTTCATTTCCCTTTTTGTATTATAAATATTGGATACAAACCCTAATAATATTTTTGATTCATTCTCTTCATTTCTGATTCTAACAACGTAAACTTATACAAAAAAAATACCATCAATTGTGACTTGGCATTTTTCAATTTGAGCTTTTATGGAATGCATTAGTTAGAAAGATCACAGTTGGTGAAGCTTATGGACTTCTGACGGCCAAAATCGTTCCCAGTGCAAGCCTACAATTTCAAGATTAAGTTCACCATTATCTCTTGTTGGTTGTGACCAGTATGCATAGATGTAAGACAAAAGCAGCATAAATGAAAGACTTGAATTCTAATACTATCAGTTGGTACTACAGGTGAAACACCTTGATATTGTCAGATTGTTAAAGCCAACAGAGATTAGCAGTGGACAGATGGCACTTTCTAACTACAGAGCTTGAAAGTACTAGGACAACATTCACAGAAGAAAATAGTGCAGAATGCATAATTTGCCCCCAATCCATGTATATTTGTAAAATACCAGAGCAGGCTCATGTTGACTACATGACAAAAAGAACCGCTTTCCACCATCTTATTTATCTAAACCCTCAGATGCTTCTGTACACGTCATTAGCTCTATCTAGTAAAATGTATGCATAATGTTGGAGTTCAGATGGGTGGAATTCACATATGAAGTATGGGATGAAAAAACAGTTCTTATAAAAGTTCATCCTGTAATGTTGGTATGCTGTTTTCCAGCCCCACATCCAAACATTTCGAACACACTAATCTTAAGCATACAAAAACTAACACAAAAGGTCTCTCAGTCAATCAACAACTTCAATAAAAATTCATTATCAGAGCCAACTTTTCCCATCTCCAAAGTATCTCAATTGTGTTTATCTCTTCATGCAAAGTAGGGAAGAAAAAAAAAACAAATTGCAGAATAAGTGAACAAAACTGCAAAAAAAAACTCATACTAAAGCTCCCATTCCATCAATCCCAATCTTCATCAGCCAGCTGATCATTCAAATCATCATCCCTGGGAGGCCTCACCACCAAAACCACCTTCCCCAACACCCCCACCCCCTCCACCCCCACCAATCTCTTCCCCCTCTCCACCCTCAACCCATCATCCCCTCCTCCAATCAAATAAAACCCATCCTCCACCTCCGCTGCCTTCACCTTCCGGTCGACCACCGCCAACACCCTCTCCTCCATATCTGCCGTCCTCATCCTCCAAGGCATCACCCTCGAATCTGCAAACTCCACCACCACCACACCCCCTCCCACCGCCGCAGCCGCCACTGGCTCCCACAGTGGCAGCACCACCCACCTCCGCCACCCCTTCTCTGCTTCCACCACCCCAAACACCCCTTCCGACTTGCAATTCTCCGGCGCCGCCACCACCTCCTCCTCTCCACTACACACCGGCATTACCAAAACTGCCGTCGCCTCCGCCACCTCCCCGTACATCAGCCTCACAACCGGGATCCTGTAACTGTCCTCCACCACCTCCTCTTCTTTCGCCGCCACTCCTCTCCTCGATCTCCTCTCCAGTTCCTCGCGAACCTGCTCCTTCGCCGCCTCGGTTTCCGCGGCCTCCAGCGCGCGCTCGAGAGATGCGACGCCGTCGGACGGGCTGATGGCCTCTCTGCTCAGCCTGTAGTGGGTGAACGCGAGGCAGTCGCCGGGGGAGGCGGCGGAGAAGGATCTCCAACCCGGGTCACCCCTCCGGCGGGGGAAGTCCTTCATGGCGCGCGCGAGCTCGACCGCGGCCTTGGTTTCCAGGCGGTGGTCAACGACGTGGCGAGCGGCGGCGACGCGCTGGGCCGCGCTGAGGAGGCGGAGCTCGTAGAGGATCTCGGCGCCGCCCAGGTCAAAGTAGGCGAGGAGGTTGTCGTCGAATTTGGAGGAGATGAGGGAGTCGCGGACTTTGGCGGCGACGACGATGCGGTTTTGTTCGACGCCGGACATGCCGGTGACCTCCTCGATGGAGGGCGGGGTGAAGCCGTCTATGGTGAGGGCGGGGATGAGAGGGGCGTACTCGTGCCACTGGCCAAGGCGGTTGCGGAGGATTTCAAGGCGGTCGACGGGGCCGAGGGAGCGATACTGGGAGGGGAGAGGGGAGGGCGGGGGGCGGAAGGGCTGGTAGACCTCGCCGCCCGGGGACGGGGGTGGCGGAGGGGTGCGTTGGGCGGCGGAGATGGTGCGTATGCGGTGGGGGTTGGGGCGGGGAGAGGAGGAGGGGGTTTGGAAGGGTGGGGTGAGCTTTGATGGTGTCATGAGAGAAAACATGGTTGGTTGGCAAAGAGAGGGAGAGGAGAAGAGACTGAAGAGTGAAGTCACCTTATCTATATATATATGTGTGGTTCCATCTGTATAAGAATATTCCACCAGACATACTGTAATCCACAACTTTAAATTATCACACAGTAACAGTAAAAACAACAAATACCCCAAGCTTCATAACAACTATAATTCTAGTGAAAATTAACTGCAATCGTGGACAAATATGGGATAAGGTGTGTAAACAAATATCTCAAGCGTTATGGAATACAATATTGAGAGACTGACCCTCCAAAATTACAGTACAAAACATCCAAAATAGTAGCCATTTTTCTTTTGATGTAATCAAGTTCAACCAATTGACCTCCTAAAAATGTCTTCATAGACGACCTCCCAGTCCCAGCGCACCTCACTGAGTCTTTGCCTTGGAGCCCCCTTTCTTCTTTGGCTGTCGCTTTGGGATCGAGCTCTTCATTGCGAGGAAGAAGATCAGTGCACCGACAAACGCCAGATTCTGCAGGAAACCAAAAGATGAGATTAGATTATATGGTTTATGCATGTACGCATACACTAAATTGGAGAACAATTGGAAAAATGCGGACCTGTGTGAACGTGACGAGAAGTTGAATGGATTCTGGCTTATCCTTGTCAAAGTTGTAGAAGTCGCATACAATGGGAGTGACAACCAACAAGTGAAGAAGCTGCAAGGTCAGAGGAAGTACACTGCTGTTATTGATGATGGAAAATTAACGGAATGTCGTTTACTCATTATAATCATACAAAATCATCAACTGTTTCTCAGGCATTGTTTAAGAATTAATAAGATAGGAAAACAAACCAGGAGATGAGCTCCAAAAGAGCTGCTAAGAATGAACAGAAGGCCTCCAACCCCTTTCAATGCTATGCTAGCAGCAATGATGTGTTTCATCTGCCAAAATGAAACCCTCAGAAATCATTCCAATCTGGGAACCATGGAAAATTTACAACAAAAAGAAAGAGGAGATAAGATTCTTACATCTACTTCAGGCACTGGGAACCCAGAGAAGGTAGTCACATGATTCTTAAATTGGTTAAACTTGGGTGTGAAAGCCTTAGCTGCAGGTCCGCCATCAACTCCGAATTCGTTGAACCTGAAAAATGAAGGGTCCATCAATATCCATCAACCACAATACTTACACTGAGGTTCACAGATCCTGACTTCATCACAGCATATAGTAGGAAAAAAATATTGCACGCCAACAAAAGAAATGAACCAAACCTCAATTTTATTTTTTGGCCTGAATTATACCCACTCCCTATAAAAATAACCGTTCTGAAAAGAGTAATATTAAAACAAAGCACATAATCCGGTAGTAATCCCCCCTGCATCCATCCAACAAATTGAAACCCACAAGCCAAAACTGTTGGCTGAGATTCTCAGAAGATTCGGCTGAAACCACTTTACTTAAGGACACCTACGATTATGATGGCTATGCTGATAGCCATACCAAAAGTCAGCTAAGTAAATTTATTAACATTTAATCCAGAAAGACCCCAATGGCCACTGCACACTACTGAATCATGGATTCAAACAAAAAAGGTTCTACTAAGGCTATCTCCAGCCCTTACTCAAACCTATACCTAAATTCACTTAAAATTTGAGTAAAAGCTTGATTTGATATGATGTGCCTCCAACCATCACTTTGTGTTTTACTCAAATCTTTTAAAAAATCCATATCTTCTTCTAATTATTTCCTATAAACATTTTCAAAGTCTTTCCCCAAACATTTTTTACTACTCAATTTTTTTTCCTTTCAAGATATTTAAATTTAAAAATTATAATCATCCAATCTTTTAAAAAATGTAAAAAAAATCTTTTTTTATTAGAGCAAAAATAAGAAGTTAAAAAACAAAGATGAAGACTTAAGAAAGAACACCAATTTTTTTTTTTTTTTTTTGAGTTTCAAGGGATGGTAAAAAAAAAAAAATTTCTTTTTGGGGGGTGGGGTAAGAAGACATCTAATATAATTCAACAAAAATGTCACATTGAAAAAAAATGTGGAGATAAAGGAAAATAAGAGATGTTGAAAATTTGGATAAAGATTTGAATCTCCTTTTATTTGGGTAAAGATTTGAGTAAAAGCTTGATTTGATATGGGTATGGGTATATGGTTAGAGAGGGTTTTTGGTGACTTTTACTCAAATTTAAATTTAAGTAAATGTTTGGGAATAGGATTGAAGATGCTCTAACAAATAAATCAAGCAATCGGCAAGCCACTATGAAAACTTCAATATCCAACAGAACAAGATACACCAACAGCAGATTGTCACTTCCCTTGATAAGACAAGACAACAAAAAAATCATACAAGGTTCACAAAATTGACATTCTGGACAGAATGATACCTTAACCACTGATCACCTAAGCCATGGGATTAAACGGTGATTTAGCAGCTAGGCTGCGATTAAACGGGAATTAAGTGGAGTTTAATCCGATTATTTTGCTTTTTTTTCTTACATTTATTTTTTTTATTTTGTATTTATAACTACTGTGTGTGGGTGTATATATATTATTAAAAAAGTGGTCCACTAATCCCCACTTAATCTCCCATCTAGCCAATTAATCTCTATGCTGACTGCCCAACTAGCACCCAATGTTTTTTAAAACATTGGGAAAACACCACTTTAAAGGACAAGACAACCTACCTGCAAAGCTTCTTTTTCTTTTTCCGGAAAAAAAAGAAGAAAGACAACCAACCTACCCCCTTGATTGGTCTAATAAGCTTAGGTGAAAGCAATATCCTTAACAGGCATAAGAATTTCATAAATTGAAGGGATTCTAATTTCTACTTCCATTCAAAGCACAACAATTAAAATTTCATAAACAAATTTTAAATTTCAATAAACTATAAACCCCTATGGACAGTAAACCAATTTGAAATTTCATAAAACCATGAAACCCTATGGCATCGTGGGGTGATTTTGTTTTTTAATTTTTTTTTTTTGGTGTGTGTGGGTGGGGTTGGAGTCAAACACTCCAAAAAATTCAGTATTGGTAATGCCTATTATTAAGTACACCAGGCACAACTGAAAAAAAAAATTCATGACAGAAAATGCATGACATACTACTCATATTAGATCTTACACTTAGTATACAAGTCTTGTATTACCCTTATAATTGTCCAAAACTAGTTAAATTTCAATGTCATTATACGTTGTTAACAAATCAAGAAATTCAAAAAAAAAAAAAATCATTTGACACTGATTTAACATGCACTAATGATAGATGAACCAATAACCAATACGAGTGGGAAGTCAAATAAAGTCTCAACTTCATGGACGTAGCACATTGGCTGAGACCTCTGGGTAGGCTGCACTGGTACAGTACCGCTAAATGTTGCAATGCCTATCAGCCTAAGTAAGGGATTCATAATTAAGAGTTTCTCTGTAGAATAAAGTAGTTTCTGATCATTTATATGTCAAATTCTCCACATATTTACACAGTCCACCATTCCAATTTCCACGTCATTTCTTTTCTGTCGGAAATTTGTTTTCATAACATTAATTTACAAAAAACGGTGCAGGGGAATAATGTGGCTTTGAGAACTGGATCAGGAAATGGTCATATATAGCCAGGGAATCCCACCTTAAAAACTATGCATGTTCAATGGTCAAAATCATGCAGGCATACAGAAACACCTATGGCATACAATTATCTTATACAGCAAGACAAGTTTTCTATATCAAAAGAACCACAATAAATAAGAGCACTCCTTGATTTATAGCATTCAAAGATCCTGAACTTAGAAATAAAAGTCAAGCTTCACGAATCCATAACAGTTAATAAATTGGTCTATGACAATAAATGCTTAGAAGTTTAAGCAATAACATTACGGAAGTGATACGAAATCCACATGGAAAACAATGTGCTTCAAATACAATAACCTCCATGAATATCCCACACATTTTCACTAGACTAATATAAATCACTTAGATTATCTTTCAAACAAGCTAGGTGATTGAACTGACCTCCAAACATACAAATCACAGTCCAAAACTTCCAAAAATAGGACAACACGTCAAAGAAGAAAATCAGCCAACAGTTCATGGACACCCATCATACCCCCTCAAAATGATGCTCCTCACAATTGACCAAATAAAAAATCTGTTTAATCTAGGGTAAAGATCCATAATAGTCATAGCCAACACTTGAACGTCTAAAGAATCACAAAATTTCCCTTCTTTTCTTGCCAATCAATGATCTCAAAAAAAAAAAAAAAAAAAAACTCCCCTGAATCAGGCCCCTTGAACTAAACATGGTATCCAAAACATCAAGTGAACAAAACATAAAGACAATTCAAAAAAGAAACAAATTGCAATGCATCACCAAAGCCAATTTTTCACGATACAACAACCCCCCTTAAATGATCAAATCCATATAAAGAACTCACAGGGAAAGACCAAAAGTCAACATGAGAAATTATTGCACATCTGTAGTCCACCATAATCTACTAGATTCAAACAGTACGCGCTACAAGCCTACAACCAACTCAAATAGATCCATTAAAGTAGTAGAAGCAACAAAAAAAACATGCAGCAATCGTTCAGATCACATGAAACTGTTAGATCAACAACAAAAAACTGAATCCACATAACCGAAAATTAAGCGTCACTAAAAGTAATTATTTTTATACAGTCCATTGATCTTACCATTAAACCTAAAACCGATACTACCAACCTCGAAAATCCGAAAAAAAAGAGCACATTTTGTACTCGAGTCAAACTTTCGTGGTGCAAAAAAAAAACACAGGACAGAAACCCTAATCTTCACTATAAATCAAAAGGCAAATACAACACGAACAGATCTGTAGAGTTCAAAAGTCTGAAGTAGCAAAAACAACAGAACCACTAAAAACAGCAACACAAATTCTTTAATAAGCAATGGAAAAGCGAAAAGAACCCAAATCACTTCAGATCTGACTAGACACACACACTCAGAGAAAGAGAGAGACAGACGAAGAGATGTTCTTACTCAAGGTATGCGGAGAGGAGGAAGACGGAGGCGAAGAGAACCCTCCCGGCGAAGGAGAAGAAACCCATCTCGGATCAACTCAAGTGAGAGAGAGAGAGAGTCAGAGAGGTCTTCGAAACTTAAAAAGAGAGATTTGGTTCCTCCGCTCGGCGCTGTCTGTTTTTCTGCGCTGGGTATTTAAAGCGGGTGACACGCAACCGTGGCTCCAGGGTCTTTTCACCCCGTTTCCGGAAATGCCCCTGGATCCTCTCAAAATTCCCGGTTTCGCCGGTCATGGGTTTTTTTCCTACACGTACATGTCTTGTTATGGCAGCACGAGTTTGGTTAAACGGTCGTGGCTACGTTTTGAGAAGACCGACGTCATTCGAGAGCGATGTAAAAGCGTCCTTTTTCCGATTATTGTTGTTAATGCGAAACATGGAAAAGTTGTTGCCGTGCAAGAGGATTGAATTTGAAAGTTTGGGCATCTTTATTTATTTTGTTTTTCTCTTACCAGAAAAAAAAATAAAATCTAAATTGATGAGTCATCCGAAATATCACAGACCTAACGCGTTGAATATGAGAGTCTTTTATAATCGCAAAACATCTTCGATGCATACGTTAAATAAATAAGATGTTAAAATATCATATTAGTATTTTATATCACCACTACACACTCATTTACTATATTTCTATTTAATTGGTTATTGTTGTTTCAATGAACTAGTTAAATAAATTAGCCAAATCAAAAGTGGATCCCACCTCTCCACCCACTCCACCTCTCAAATGTATTTTTTATTATTTTTTTAGGGAGAACTATCACGTGGGGCTCACATTTGGCTAGCTAAAACATTAGCTACAGTTAGCATGAAAGATAACATCTGACACGTGGGGCCCACATTTAGCTCTCTCTTAACATCTTCATTGGACAAACATTTTTACATGTTATGTAAAATATGACACTAACATGTTAGTTAACATATCCATTAGAGATGCTCTTATTATTATTATTTGGATAGTGAAATAAATTATACCAGGATAAAAAATTATTCTAATATATAAAAAAATAAAAGTTTTTTTTTTTGTTAGTTAAGTTTTTAGTTATTCCAAATTAGAAAAAATAATAATAAAATTTTTGTTATGTGATTGATAATGAATAAGTTATGAATAAAAGATAAATAAGATATAAATAAATATTTATAAAATTTAGAAAATGATATGTCATGTGAATCTCTAATTTATAAGAGATTATTTGACGTGTATGCCCCCATGTACAGATAGCAGCGGCTCCAGGAATTTTTATAGATAGAGTCATTTAAAAAAATAAATTTCATAAAATTTTTAAAAAATTTCATAAAAATAATAAACTTTTCTTTTCAAAATAGAACAACGATTTACATTAATAAAAAAACAAGAAAAATGATATATCCAGCTCCAATTGCGTTCCACACCAGTTTTTTTTTTTAAAAAAAAAATCATATACTCTCCTATTAAAGTACATATATGCCGTTATATGAAATGGAATATATACTGAGATACATTGGTATATTTTATTCACGTTGAAAAAATGACAAATTTTTTTTCGTCATACATTATGATAGAATCCCATAAATTAAGATAGCACAGTCTATATATATTACATTATCATAGTGTATGAAGCTGTAAAACGGATTGAGTGTATCAGGGCTAAAAAAAAAACCATCACATAATCAAGAAAGATGATGTGGTGGGATCACTGGTGAGTTAGGTTGCCATGGTGATAGTAATAGCTTAGATTTTTTTTAAAAAATGATGGGGTTAATTGACCCTTCATAATGCATATGGCGTCGCCCATGGACTCGGCTAGACTAAGAAATTTTTTTATAAATTCTTTTCTTCTTTTTTGTGAAGAATAGTGCTCCCAAGATTTGATCTCTACCTCTTTCACATAAATGGAAGGTGCTTGTCCACTTAAACAAAGTTTGGTTTGCAAAAAAAAAAAAACAAGAAGAGGAGATTATTATAGAATTTATTTATTGATTTACTCCAAAATTTTGGGATTTTACCTACCCCTATTCTATCTCACCACCTATTCTACTATCCAAACAGGAGTTTGTATACTGACAAGAACATTTAGGTGGCGTTTGGCGTGGTGGAATGCGGATTTTTAAGTACTGATTAATAAGTGCAGAAAGAGGTTATGCTGATAATCTTTAAGGAGTAAAAAAAATTATGCAGTTATTTAGATAAGTGTGTTTGGTTGACCACTTAACATATGTGCTTATTAGAAGGGTATTTCGGTCCACTTTGTGAGTGTTGAATGTTATTTTGATGTTTGGTTGAAAACCTGAAAACATAATATTAAAGATTATTACATTTTTCTATGAAATATATCAACCACTAATGCCCTATGTAAAACAACCCAAACTGAATAAATGGAAATAGTTTTGATTAAATATGAACCATTAGATGTTTGTTTTTTTATCTACACCGTTCATCTCACTTTAACACAAGCAAAAAAAAGATATCAACCCTAGCTAGCCGTCACTGTCCTCTCCATGTTCCCTCTCTCCCTCTCTATGAAACCCCAAACCATATCCCCTTGTTTTTCTTCTTTTTCATTACAAAAACTCCAAACAAACCCAGCCTATCTTGTTTTCTTTTTCCACCTTGTTTTCTTCTTCTTCTTCTCTACAGGCCCTCCCTCTGTTCCCTCCCTCCCCCTCTCTCTCTTCATAACAGAAGCCCCATCACCCACTATGGTGGGTTTTACCTAGATTACATGGCTGGGGAGGAGATCCGGACAGGAGGAAGCAGGTCAGAGTGTAAGCTCGAAACTTGTGTGGAGGAAGCAGATCGGAGTGATTTTAAGGGTCGTTCGTTTCTTGGATCAATCGAAGAATATGTTTGTGTACTTGAAGGGGATCAGCGCAGAAGATGATAGCAGCTCAAAGAGGCTTTCATTTACTCATCCATTTTAGGGTTCAAAAATGGGTGAAATCGGAGGAGAGAAAAAAATGTTTGGTTGAAAGAGGGTTTAAACACCCTATGTAATTACGAGAAAATGGACGGGGGCATTCTGGTCTTTTCACATCATGGACGATTGGCTGAATACGTTTGCCGACTATTTAAGTGACGAATAGGGGCTGAAAAAATGTTGCGATTAATGACTGAATGGGGTTTATAATGTGAGCTTATTAAAAGTTCAACCAAACAGAATTAAAGCTGATTTTCAGCTTTAAGTTGAATAAGCACTGATTTTTAGTGCAACCAAACAGCACCTTAGATGGTGCTAATTTAAATTTAAATTGTTATTAAAGAAGATAAGAATATATATGTTATTTTGTAATAAATTAGTGTTTCTTTTTTATCAAATCTGATAGATTTTTCTTTGATCCAACGTGAATGTTGGATGTGATCCAATCAATAAGGAAGTAGTTTTCTATTTGGGACCTCAACAGTATGTGACTCTACATTTCGGAAAGCAAGGGGTGGTAGAAAAAAACATGGTTAATTTCTAGGGGTTTTTAAATGTGAGAAATTTTTATCTTTAAACTCTATTTTTCCTGTTCCAATGCATAGATTTTGTTTTTGTTTGGATCTTTAATGACGTTAGACGGAGTTTTCCGTTACATAATCCGAGACTCGCGGCTCCAAACGGGTACCCACCGAGTAAAACATTGAACTCCATGCACAATGAGTTTCATTTTTGGCCGAATCCACTACTGAGCGTATTCAATGTATTTCTACTTTATTTCTCTTGCAGTTGCATTGAAAATCAACGAAATTTTGAACCAACTTCGGCAGCTGATAAAGGAAGTGTGGGAGAAAAGTTGAAATCATATATTCTTTTTTAGTACTTGATTAAGCCTCTCAATTATCCGAAAAAAATCCGAATCCGATCTAAATTCGTATTCGAAAAATCAGAAATATCCGATATTCGAAGATTCGGAGTACGGATATGGATATCAGTCTATCCGATCCGAAAAATATCTGTAACTGACATATATTATAAAAATATATATATTTGTATTATATATTGCCCATATTGTTATTGATCACAATGATAATATATTATAATACTATTAAATTTTTAATGTATGATATCTGAAAGAGATAATAAATCTTAAAATTTTAATTTTAATTTTGATGTCTCTCTAAAATATCACTTGATTATCTAAATTAATGTTAATATTCAAACATGTCAATTATCCAAAAAATATCCGTATCCGATCCGTATCCGAAGGGATCCGAATCTGAAAATTAATATCCGTATCCGAATCCGAAAGTTAGGATATGAATATTGACATATTCGATCCGTATTCGTCCGATTGACATGCTTACAGGTGATGCGCAGATTTTATCTGCACTTATGTACAAATATTGTTTTTAAAACAATGCATATATTTTATTAGATAAAACATGCAAATCATCAAATGTTAATTTTTTTACTACAATTTATTAAAATATATATTATCTTTATAAAGTGTCTGTTAAAAAAAATCAAGGCACATGAAGATTATAAAAAGAATTAACTTTTGTTCCAAACATTATTTTCAAAGGTTTTTTAGTTTTCGATCACTATAAGATTGATATTTAGGGATCGATCCGTTACTTCTTCATATTTTGATTTTAGTCTCCAGATTTAAAGGATATTTTCCTTTTTAGTCCTCTTAGAACTAAAAACAAAATCAAACAATTTAGGGATAGATCTCTTCGAGGGACTAAAAAGGAACATATCCTTTAAATATAGGGACTAAAAATAAAATATGAAGAATTGAAAGATCGATCACTAAATCTTATAATTTATGAGAACTTAAAAATAAAAATCCAGATTTTCAAAGACAATCTCCAATTGGAGCAAGAATCATTTGTTAGCACTCTCACGTGGTCACATCACACCACGTGTGTCGCATGAGATTTCAAGTAAAAAATTTGACAATATTTTTTTTATATAATTTATTGATGCTGCGTAGGGATATAATTGCCCATGATTTCACTGCATTAAGATACACACCGAGTACTTAATAGGGGGATTATGTGTCTCAGTAACTTTAATTCAATTATAAAAGCAAGGATATGAATAAATTAAAAGGAGAAATTCATATAACCACCTACAAAATATGAACATCCATGAAACCCAGCATTCCCTCTAAATCCAAATAACCCCATTGTATACAAAATGCAAAATTAGCCCCCTGCATTAAATTAACCCTAACAGAATTAGAATATTATGAGAATATTTTATTGATTGGATTTTTGAATTTCAAAACAGTGCTAATAAGTCCTTGTATTTATGGAAAAAAAGCAAATACCCACTTGTCAATTACATTTATACCTTCCTTTTATTAACCTATCTTTTTCTTTACTGCTATCACCTATCGAATGACTTCTTTGTTGGAAAATAAATACACGGAAGCCCACAATAAAATACGAAATCGAATACAAGAACGGAATACCATCACACGAAGAATACAAAAATACGTGGTTCGGTGTAGACCTACATCCATGGAGCGAAAACAGAGAATCCACTATGATAGTTGAGATACAAAAAAAACTTTACAAACTCTTTTTATGGAATTACTCTCTCTTGAACCCTCTCAACTTCTCTCATATGGATCTCTACATTTTATCTATGTGCCAAGCCCAGTTTTATCCTGAAATCCTAGAGGATATTTATATGAATAAATAACTTCCTCTCTAAGTAATCTTCTAACAAATAAATCTGTTTTCCTAATTTTAAGAGATTCATTTTATATCTTAATTAAGATTAAATCTTAATTAATTACTAATTAGGTGCCTCCACCTGATACATTGTTCACTCTCCTATCTCTTTAAATACTCATCCACCACCCCTATTTGGTTTCAGTTTTTTTCAAAAAATAAACTACCATTGTTTGCTATAAATATCTTGATTCTCATTGATCCCCAAAATCAATTCGGTGTCTGAAATAGTGAGGTTCTTCTTCTTAAGCAATTGATGTGTTTGATAAAATGCATGAACCAATCTATTTTTTTTTTCTTTATGCATGCAAGCATATTAAGTGTTTTTTAAAGGTTGGAACTGGTGTGGAGTGGCTGGGATTGCATGGAACTGGTGTGGAGTGGCTGGAATTGGAAAATTAGGACTTGACTGGATGCGTGGGACTGGTAAAAACCAGTAAAATCAAGACTTCAACATTGGCTTTGTAATACTAACCAAAAAAAAAGGTCGAAGGTCATTCCTATAATGAATTTATTATCTTTCCCCTGATCAATAACCCAAATTCATTGCCATTTATAAATCTAATAATCAGCAAACGTCATACCATATTTTCCCCTGCAGAAATCATTCATAAACTTCCTTTAGAACTTCTTTTCCTACCTTATTCTGACTATTTTTGGCATCTTAACATCTTTATTTCTGCTACGCAGTCTATCTACCAAAATCATTTAATATGTTTCAGGATACAATTATATATCCATTGCCCCTCGGAGCCCAAACTTCAAATGATGTTAGAACGTAACGTAGACCTTAGAATTTTAGCTTAAGAGTACAAATAGCTTTTGTCTCCAATTCAATCTCTTTCCAAGGATTGGAGAGAATATTTGTCCTTTTGAATCTCCCTTTCTCCACTCAATATACATTCTTTGATTTGGGTCTGTACAAATGCATTGTCCACCAACCAAAGCAGTGTCAAAAAATGATTTGCATTCTACTATAGCACTCTGGAAAACATCATTGATCTTTGGTTATCGAGTCAAATTGTGAAAAATAGGTTTTGCGTCTTGAGTGGCTCCTGATGGGCTCCCCGGTGTGGTGGCGTGTTAGGTTCGATCATTCTGTCGCCATATCCAGGGAGATGCGGGCGAGGCCCTCGACAGTGGTGGCATCTAAGTTGTGCTTGTCAGATTTCAAGTTGGCGATGCATTTGTCGATGCGCTTACATGTGTGAACGATGAAGTTGGCGTGGGCGGTGGAGTGCGGGATGATCAAGAGGAGGAGGAGGGCAGGGCGGAGATTGAGGGCCATGATGAGCGACGATTGTGGATTGTGATTTTTGGGGAGGGGAATGTTAAGGTTATGTTTGAAATGGTTTGAAATGGGGAGGGGAATCCAAATCCTATCCAGCCGAGGCATTAAAATGGTTGAAAGTAGGGCTGATAAACGAGCCGAGCAGCTCGGGCTCGGCTCGGTTAAAGCTCGCTCAAGCTCGTTCGATTAGACAAACGAGCCGAGCTTGAACAATTTTTAAAGCTCGGTTTGTAAACGAGCCGAGCCCGAGTCGAGCCCGAGCCTAGACGAGCTCGTTTACTTAACTGAAAAAAGGTTAACGAGCCGAGCCCGAACTTATGTTACTTTCACATGTATAAGGTGTTGTGATTTATGAAATGTGACTTCTTAAATGCTAAACAAGATTTTTTTTAGCTAAACGAGCCCGAGCCGAGCCTTGATTCGAGCTTCAGCTTGGCTTGTTTAACAAACAAGCCGAGCCGAGCTTTAACCGAGCTTTTCACGAGCCCAACGAGCCGAGCTTGAACACAAAATGAAGTTCGTTCCCGAGCCGAGCCGAGCCCGAGCCGAGCCTGAGCAGGTCAAAGCTCGGCTCGTTCGGCTCGTTTACCACCCCTAGTTGAAAGAGCTTTCCAAGGGTTCTCACCTTCTTTTTGTTGTCTTGCCCATGAGGTTCTCCTATCCAGCCTTGGGCATTACAATGGTTGAAGGTGCCCACTAGGGGTGTCATGCTTCTTTTTATTGCTCTTCAACATCTATTTCTCTGTTCTGGGAAACTATATTAAAAAATAGCAAACCTGAGGTGCTCTGAGGTTCAGTGTCCAACATTCTTTTTTGATAGCCTTGAGGTATAGAAAACATTCTAGTTTGACTCGAGTATGTTAAATCGAACAACTTATAATGACCCATGATGTGTCACGCCACTTTTAAAATATTATAGTTGAAATATTAATATTC
Organism: Acorus gramineus; assembly: GCA_030737835.1. Lineage (NCBI taxonomy): Eukaryota > Viridiplantae > Streptophyta > Magnoliopsida > Acorales > Acoraceae > Acorus > Acorus gramineus. The sequence goes on from CM060857.1 coordinate 13,265,773, forward strand.
TGGGTGACACACCTTGAATCACATTAAACATTTCAGTATGACAAAATTTATGTCAAGTGAGGTTAGTGTGACGAGTGTCTAAAATAAAATGTTTTCATATTTAGTGGGGAAACGCTGAGGCCAGCCTGGGGCCCGGTGCATGCACGACTTGTGGTGAGTGGTGACGTGCTGCCTGGGGCGGCTGTCCCTTTAGTCCAAGGTCTAGACCCACTCATTTCCCCCAACTAATTTTTCATCTATAGATTATTCAGACAGAGGAACCAGCAGCCATGGCCGAAACCTACGACAGGGCCAAAGAACTGAAGTCCTTCGATGACACCAAGGCTGGCGTCAAGGGTCTCCTTGAGTCCGGCGTCACCAAGGTCCCCAACATTTTCATCGTCCCCAAACCCAAACATCAACACCTCCCCACCACCACCACCACAAGCCCGCCGCGCCTCGAGATTCCCATCATAGACGTCCAAGACGCCGAGTCCGGAGCCCCCCGGCGTGCGGTGGTCGTCGACGCGGTGCGGCGGGCGGCGGAGACGGGTGGGTTCTTTCAGGTGAAGAGTCACGGTGTTCCAGTGGAGGTGATGGAGGGGATGTTGGAGGGGGTGAGGAGGTTTCACGAGCAGCCGAGGGAGGTGAGGATGGAGTACTACACGAGGGACTACACGAGGAAGGTGTATTACAATAGCAACTTCGATCTCTACGAGTCTCGGGTCGCGAATTGGAGGGACACCCTCGTGTGCGCCATGGCTCCTCAGCCCCCCGACCCGGCGGAGTTGCCTGAGGCCTGCAGGTACTACACCTTGAGATTTCTTGAATCTGCAATCAGTTTTTTCTTTTTCTGTATCTGTATCTGATAGATATTTGATTTGATTTTTTTTTAGTCACTTGGACATGCTATTTTAGACACTCATGAAACCATTGTCGCAATATTCTCTATATAACCATTCGTTTAGTTCATATGCTTTCATAAATTATTTAAAAATCAAGTTTTAGGCCTGGATCATGCCACCCTTGATCAAAACAGGGGACTGATATTTCTCCACATGACTGTCTGATGTGCCATAACTCTTATCTTCTTTGTGTTCTTTTTACAATAGAAAAATCATGATGGACTACGCGGAGCATATGAGGAGATTGGGGGACTTTGTTTTTGAGCTACTATCGGAAGCTCTTGGTCTAGCACCTAGTCATCTGAAAGATATGAATTGCACAAAGGGTCGAGTTATTTTCTCACACTACTACCCAGCGTGCCCCGAACCAGACCTCACTATAGGAACCAGCAACCACTCCGACGCAGATTTCATCACAATCCTTCTGCAGGATGAGATTGGTGGTCTCCAAGTCCACGATCGGAATCAATGGATAGATGTTCCCCCCACGCCAGGTGCCTTCGTTGTAAACATTGGAGATATGTTGCAGGTAATGGAGGGAATTAAACTTCTACACTCATGCAAACAAACACAAACGTATCGCAAATGCGCCTTTAAATAACGATACGCTGAAGAAAATTTCACATAAAAGTTTACAGGGCTGCTGTTGTTTAAGGAGCATATAAATGCACTTTCTATACAAGAAAGTAAGTAAAGTTTTAAATGATCTTTTGGATACTTGTAGACCCATTGATTAAACATTATCATTCATTATACTACCAAGAAATCTACCAAACTGTTTATTCAACATTGACAGTCTCCATATCAAGCACTGAAGCTTTTCCTTTAGAGAAGCCTTTTAAAACTGAATCCATTTATAATGGTTTGTATTTCAAATGTCATAGTAAACACCCACCCAGAACTTGAAGAATTAGATTGTTGGTCATCCAATTTTTAAAAAATTCATGCTTACTGTTGTTGTCGTGCAATGGTTCTGTATATCTTTTGGCATGTATGTGCTGCTTTTTTCATTTGAATTGAGCTGTCTGAACTGCAAAAGTTTCCTAACATTTATATTGGGCAATGATAATCTAGTGCAAGTTCTCGTATGCAGATGATCTCTAATGACAGGTTCAAGAGTTCGGAGCACAGAGTACTTGCCAATGCTATCGGACCCCGAGTGTCAGTTGCGTGTTTCTTCAGAACGCATTGGCGTCCATCTTCGAGATTGTATGGACCCATCAAGGAATTGTTATCAGCAGAAAACCCTCCAATATACAGGGAAACCACAGTGAGAGATTACATGTTACACTACATTTCAAGAGGATTAGATGGCAAATCAGCCTTGGACCACTTCAAGGTGTAAGATACACGAGTACACCTTCGTTGTACCATAGTTTATGGAGCGAGTCTTTTACAATATAATCTGGTTGGTGAGTGTGCATTGGATTTCCTCACAGTTCTGATACAGGATAATATTGATGGTCTCTAAATCTTCTATCATATGGGTTGATGTACCTCCCACCCCATGAGCTCTGGTTGTGGATGCTGGAGATCTTTTATAGGTATGTTTAATAATGCAAAAGAAATACGTAATTGTGCTTTGAACCATTATGGTATGATCATATGAGTGTTACTTAGGTCCAATATTATTAAATAGAAGTATTTGCTAATATCTGCTTCCAAATTCCGTGAAAACACTTCAAAATTTCACGGAAGATGATGCACAGGCCGAACCAATGGTCACCAATACTCTTGACATGGTACACATTAGTGCTTTTATTGCAGTTTTATGTGGAAGATGAACTTCTTTAATGTAGAGATTTCGAATTAATGGAATATAAATTGCATTAAGCAATTTTGGTTTCACATAAGCTCATGATTACTTGCACTGGAAATGCTAAATCTCATTCTCATCGTGCAAGGATCTTTTAAATATCGCATTATTGTTGTTTTTTATGATCTCTCATTCATGTAGTTCTTCTGTAATGGCAATCTGAAAAGATTGAGCACAGGTTGCCAGTGAGTTCACTATGCTCAAGAGTGCCAATAGCATGTTTTTTCCCCCACAATTTTAATTACGTTGATCTGAGACTCGAATAATTAGAAGGAAATCATCTAATGTGAAGGGAAACGGACACCAATTATACCATTATTTGAAAGAGTTGGATGAAGGATCTAATGTTCCAGTTGGAATTCATCTGTGCCTAACCATATTATCTGAATCTGTTTTATTTATCAGTAGTGACATAGCAACAAAGAGCTGGAATTTTGGATAAATATTTTCTAAGGATATGGCTTCAAATTTTATCTGCAGCAGTATACCTCTTTCTGAGTCAACACTCATGTGAAAACAGGATACGAATTTGGATTTGATTAAGATTTTAATTAGATTTAAATCAACTAATCTTTGTATGAGATCAACATTGTGACTTTTAAAAAGCCATCACCTAACTCTAACCTATGACTTTGACCTGTTAACCTCCGAACACTTCCATTGATGAAGCAATGACCCATATAATTTGAAATGAGTTCTCTTTGGGGTGACGGAGTAACTTGTGATTCAATTCAGATGTGGAGCCAGAATTGGGCACGTCTATTCTCACCAAATATTTCTCTTAACCCACCAATCATAAATAAATAAATAATAAAAAAAAAAACAACGATGTTTTTTCTGTTTTCACCGATTCGATCAGTTCGATCAAACTTAGTTGTCACTTAAAGTTTTTGACGACTGAACTTGGCCAAACAGGGTTTATGATAAAGTTATATTTTTTTTTTTTAGAAACCTAGTATCATGACGTCTATTCTTTTAGGATCCTTCATGCCACTCAAAGTCTGAGTTGTAATGTAGGGAGAATCAATAATTATTCTTAAATGTAGAACATAAGAACAATTTTTTTTACGTAAGTGACGGACAAATTTTTAAAAGCCAAATATAAAATGTATTTGGATCAACTGCAACTGGTATGTTTTTTTGTTTTCAAATAAAGAATCTGCTTATCTACGAATTCAAACGAAGTTTAAAAATGATATATATTTGTCTAATCAGATAATTTTTATATAAAAATTTAAATTAATTGAAAGTATACCTACCTTTTTTTTTTTCAGTTCCTTAGCTGTTGTTTGAATAAAAGAATAAATACAGAATATGATGGATAAATTTAAAAAATTATTTATTTACAAAGAATAGGTAGATATAATTCTGAATCCTGTTCGATCAATTTCGGTCGCCTAAAACCTGAAATGACGACTAAGTTCAGTCGTCCAAAACCTGAAATAACGACCAAGTCCGGTTGCTCAAAATCTGAAATAGTGACCAAGTTCGGTCGACCTGGATCGGTGAAAACAGCCAAACACCAGTGTTCTTTTTATTTACGGTGGGTTAAAGGAAATGCTTGGTGGGATAGACACGCCCGTCAGAATTTAGTCGCTATATTTTAAAATAACTTTTAAAATTTTTTTTTAACTGAAAATAATTAAAATATTTTTTTAATGAAGATTTATTTTTATTAACCACAAAAAGATTAAATGCTTGATTTTACAAGGTGCGTACAAAAAAAAAAAAAAAAAAAGAGAGTCAATTTCACATTTTACAAGGCTTTCCTTTTAAGTCAGTTTGGGTAAAAAAATAAAATTAACCGTGTGCATTTTTAAATAGATCAATGACAAAATTTGTTAAACTATTGATTATCAAATAATTCATTGGACAACTATAAAAATATGATAAAATACACATTACTGTTTTACTATCTTGCAAGACTTTAATATTTTTATCTTACTGTATTGGGTGCTTGGATTGGGATTGAGAATCCCAATCCAGGTTAAATAAGTTGTTTGGATTAATTTTAAAAGGGGATTGGAATGGAGAGAGTGGGATTGGGAATCCTTGATTAGGGGGATTCCAATCCCCTCAAGAGGGTATTTCCTCAATCCCAGATTGAAAAAAGACATTTTTACCGAGGCTCTTCATCTCCCTTAACACATAATATATATATATATATATATATATATATATATATATATATATATATATATATATATATATATATATATAACATAACATATTTAATATAAATATATGTATATATATATTGAATATAATATATTTAAATATATAATATAAATATATTAAAAAATATACATATATATATATATAATATATAAAACATAATATATTTAATATAAATATATATATAATATAATATAATATAATATAATATAAATTTAAATAAAGAATATATATATATATATATTCAAGCATTAATTGTGATGCACACGTTCATAAATCTTCTTGATTTACTTTATTTATATAATATATGAATAAGGAAGCTTTCATAACCTATTGATTGAATGATATGAGATTCATGTAATTTATCATAACTAATTTGCTATGATATATATATATATATATATATATATATATATATATATATATATATATTGGGTATTTTTTTAGAAATATATATTTTTTATATTGTAATCCATGCATTATCAAATAGATAATTGAGATTGAGAATCTCAATCTTGTTTTTTTAATCTATTCCTTATCAAACAGGTTGACATGATTCATAATCCCAATCCACCTGAATTTAGAATCCCAGGATTCATAAAATCCTAATCCTATTTGTCAACCAAACAGTCCCTAATCAGTTTCTATGTGAGTGTGTGCTAACCGTCGTTCACACTCCATCATAATTATTATGAGAGGGTTGATAAAAGACTACGTATCATGAAAAACAGTATGCTAAAAAAGATTGTTATATATATTGTGAGTGGGTTGAGTTAAACACTTAAACATGGTCATTCTATACTTAAAAAAAAAAAAAAATCAAGAATAAAATACTATGTTTTGCCATTGTAAATATCAATATTAACACATTAGATAACAATAAAACTATAATCGTTAACATGTAGTAACCAATTAATTAAAATTCACTTAATTGAACTAAACATATTAATAAAAGGCATTGTTACACGCAGTCCTAACTATCTCATATATCTCGTTAGCCAGCGAGGTATAAACCTGCTTAGTCTCCTTAATTACATGAGATATTATTTAAATTTTTTTATACTTGCTAATAATTGATTTATTCAATTTAAGATGAAGAGGTATAATTTTTTTATCAAAATATATACCCGTTTAATACTTTAAAAAAATTAAAATATTATCTATATCATTATCTATACTATGACAAAATTTCATGTTGGCCTCAGCAAGTCAGCATACCCCCCCGCCAAATTTGACAAAATTCCATGACTTTTTTTGCTCTATCTCCATTTACTCCATTATATATGGATACTGTTAAAAAAAGAGAGAGAAAGGAAGAAAGAAAAACAAGCCAGTTTTTTTATCAGTAGATATTCAGACAGAGGAACCGGTAGCCATGGCCGAAACCTACGACAGGGCCAAAGACCTGAAGGACTTCGACGACACCAAGGCCGGCGTCAAGGGTCTCCTCGAATCCGGCGTCACCAAGGTCCCCAACATCTTCATCGTGCCCAAAGATCAAGACTTCCCCAACTCCACCACCACCACCACCACAACCACAAACCCGCCGCGCCTCGAGATTCCCATCATAGACGCTCACGACGCGGAGCCCGGAGGCGCCCGGCGCGTGCTGGTAGTCGAGGCTGTGCGGCGGGCGGCGGAGACTCGTGGGTTCTTTCAGGTGAAGAGTCACGGTGTTCCTGTGGAGGTGGTGGAGGGGATGTTGGAGGGGGTGAGGAGGTTTCACGAGCAGCCGAGGGAGGTGAGGATGGAGTACTACACGCGGGACTACACGAGGAAGGTGTATTACAATAGCAACTTCGATCTCTACGAGTCTCGGGTCGCGAATTGGAGGGACACCCTCGTGTGCGCCATGGCTCCTCAGCCCCCCGACCCGGCGGAGTTGCCTGAGGCCTGCAGGTACTACACCTTGAGATTTCTTGAATTTGCTGTGTGTGTGGTTGTGTTTTTTTTTCTCTATCTGTATCTGATAGAAAATTTGAATACAGGTATAGATAGAACACATTGGGGAAATAATTGATTTTGATGTTGATTTGTTTTTGGTCGGTAAAAGCAAAATTGTATTCCTTTTAGATATTGACAAAATTACAATCAGTTGCAAAGAAAACCAAAGTTGGGGATTGAAAAAGAGGGATTAGGAGTATAGTAACAACGTACTCAGTACTTATCTGAATATTTGTTAAAGTACTTCGATTAGACATCAAACGTACAAAACGTACCGTACCGAATATAATGCATATTAAATTCATTAATATATACTAATGCTTAAATTATTTAGAAAATAGTCAAATTATCCCTGCATTTTTCCGTATTTATCCCGTATGATTTACGAATGTATATGTACCGTACCGAACATAACACTAGCCAAATATTTGCCGTACATGAACTTTGTTACTATGATAGGACCAGTCAAGCCGCCCCTATGCATCCTTTCTCAACTCCTACCTGGGTTTTTTCAAAAGTGAGGAATACATTAACAGATTTAGAAGAAAAGAGTACCTGTATCAAGGAATTCTATGAGTAACTCACATGTGACATTTAGCAGGAAAGTTTCTTGCGAGTATATATGATGCCCACCTTGTCACTGTCCAGGAGGGATTGACGCTCTTGCCAAATTTGGACAGTTGTGAATCTTGTTGTACCCAATTCTGAATGCCAGCTAGCCAAATGATCCGCCGGTGTGTTGGCTTCACGATATTTGTGAGAGAGCTTCACTTGTTCAAAAAACTTTAGCTTTTCTTTGATCATGCCGCTGAGTTGATGGACTCTCCAAGGAGATGGTTTATTGTTAGATAACCACTGAATGGCTGTTTTAGAGTCGCTTTCTACCCAAAGATTCTTAGCTCCCAATTCAACGGTCATCGAAACACCTTGATCAATGAAAGCTCAAGGTAGTTAATGGTCTTGCCATCTTCCTGATCTGCTACTGCTTGGATGATCTCTGAGGAGAGCCCCGAAACCTCCTTTCCCTTCAGTCAACGACCCATCAGAATTAGACTTTAGCCATCCTATCTGAGGGGGAGTCCATTGTCCCTCTTTGACCGTGAGGTTTGGTTCAAGGATTGGGATGTCAACTCCAGCACTTAGCTTTGTGAATAGTTATCTCCGGTGACGGAATGGCTTTAAGATTGAAAAGCGATAGTTTTTGCTTTACCTCCCGCAATATGGTGCTTAAGAGTTAGGACTATTGTTATGTATTGATGCAAAACAAACAGATTTTTTTTGTTATTGGATCTTAAGAGGCTCATGCCTCTCTTGATAAAAACAGGGGATTGATATTTCTCCATAGGACTTGTCTGATGCACCATACAAAATGAAACAAACTCTTAACTTCTGTGTTCTTGTTACAATAAACAGAGAAATCTTGATGGACTACTCAGAGCATATGGAGAGACTTGGGGATTTTGTTTTTGAGCTACTATCGGAAGCTCTTGGTCTAGCACCCAACCATCTGAAAGACGTGGATTGCACAAAGGGCCGAGTTATTCTCTCACACTACTACCCGGCGTGCCCCGAACCGGACCTCACTATAGGAACAAGCAACCACTCCGACCCGGATTTCCTCACAATCCTTTTGCAGGATGAGATCGGTGGTCTCCAAGTCCGCGATCGGAATCAATGGATAGATGTTCCCCCCACGCCAGGCGCCTTCGTTGTAAACATTGGAGATATGTTGCAGGTAATACAATGGAGGCAATTAAACTTCTGCACTCACGCAAACTAACACAAACATTTCACAAATACATCTTTAAATAACATGACATGCTGATTTTTTTTTTTTGCACATGATAGTTTACATAGTGGCTGTTGTTTAAGGAGCATATAAATGCACTTTCTAAACAAGAAAATAAGTAAAGTTTTAAATGATCTTTTGGATACTTGTAGACCCCTTGATTAAACATTATCATTCATTATACTACCAAGAAATCTACGAAATTGTTTATTCAACATCTACTGTCTCCACATCAAGCACTGAAGCTTTTACTTTAGAGAAGCCTTTTAAAACTCAGTCCATGTATAATGGTTTATATTTCAAATGTCATGGTAAACACCCAGAACTTGAATAATTATTTTGTTGGTTATCCAATTTTGAATTACTCACACTTACTATTGTCATTGTGCAATGGTTATGTGCTTTTTTCATTGAACTGAGCCATCTGAAACCATAAAAAATTTCCTGACATGTATATTGAGCAATGTTAATCTAGTGCTAGTTCTCGTATGCAGATAATCTCTAATGACAGGTTCAAGAGCTCGGAGCACAAAGTACTTGCCAATGCTATCGGACCCCGAGTGTCAGTTGCGTGTTTCTACACAACGCATTGGCATCCATCTTCGAGATTGCATGGACCCATCAAGGAATTGTTATCAGCAGAAAACCCTCCAGTATACAGGGAAACCACAGTGAGAGATTACTTGTCACACTACAATTCAAGAGGATTAGTTGGCAAGTCAGCCTTGGACCACTTCAAGGTGTAATATAATGCCTCAAAACTAAGCACACCTTCGTCGTACCATAGTGTATGTAGCAAGTCTATTACTATGTAATCTGGTCAGTGAATGTGCATTGGATTTTATCTAAACCCAGGTACAAATATATTTCTTCGAACAATGTATATGTTTTATTAGATAAAACATGTAAAGGTTAATTTTTACTACAATTCATGGAAATATATATATTATTTTATAAGATATAGGTTATGAAAAAAACAAAACACATAGAGATCATAAAAAGAACTAACATTGTTCCTACATTATTATAAAAAAACAATCTCCAATTGGAGCAAGAATAATTTGTTATAGCACGCCCACATCACACCACATGTGCGTCGCACAGTAATTTTTTTTGACAATGTTTATTTTAATAAATTTTTATTGATGCTGCCTAGGAATATAATTGCCCATGATTCCACACGTTAAGATACATACCGAGTACTTAAAAATGAGGGTTTATGTGTCTAAATTTAATTTCAATTATAAAAGCGAAGATAGGAATAAATTAAAATCTTAATAATACTCATGATGCTGGATTCTATTTATTCAACCGTAAACATCATTTGCATGAGTTCCATGAACTCTATCAATGATAAATTTATTTTACTTTGGCACAAGTAACTCATAACTCAACTCAATCACTTACATAAAGATATTTGTAAACAATTTTAAAACTTGTATCTTGTCGCTCGTGTGTGACGTAGATTGAATTCTTCTAATGGCCATGTTTGGCAACAAACCCCAAAAACTTTAATTTTTAAGGTCACATCAATTCAAATATATTATTATTTAAAAGTTAAAAGCTGTTATCAAACAGATCAACTTAAATACATCATCATTACTAGATTTTATCTCTAAACTATACCTCAAAATCTGTGTTTTATAAAACAGCCATCATCATTACACCCTCAAATCATCATCATTACACCCTAAAAAAGTGTGCATAAAGCTGTAAAAGCTAAAAACTGTTTTTCAAACTGTGTTTTCAAACGTTACCTTTGAGAAATTGAAGAAAACTCAAAATAATGAATTACGCTCCAATATTAAAACGCCATGTATATTTGTCAATGCAAATCATTATCTGGGACAGCGGGCAGATACCCCCACCGACCTGTTTTATGACAAAAGCTATGACTCTTGCTGACTTATCAAATCTGTTTGTTGGCGATTATTCAAAAGAATTTTTTTGTGGGATTGGAACAAACAGGTGGAGATAGCATTTTCAGTTTGACCATAAAATCAGTCACATGGGGTCCCTCACACACATATATATATATATAAAGCCATGACTCTTTTGCATTAGGATTATGTTGAGTAGAATATCTTTTTCAGTCTCAATTTTAGTCTACACGTGTTTTGAATTTTTGAAAAAAAGTATACACCATTTAATGAGATACATGTTTTTTTTTTAAAATGAAACATATACTTCAATCAATTACGTGAATGCATTTATAGAAAATATGAAATATTTTTATTGAAGCATATACTTAGTTAATGTACGTGTATGCTTCGATGATTTTCTATCGACGCATATGGAACAAAAACTAGAACTGAAAAAACTAGAAGAAAACTTTACTATTATATATATATATATATATATATATATATATATATATACAATAATGATTTTTAGGCCCCAATTGGTAGACCCCATCCTAAGCTCCATGAGGTGGCAAGTTTGAATTACCCATATTACCCCCATAAACTAATCTAACCGTTTTTTCCATAACCGGTCCAATAAATGCTGAGGTAGTTACGATTTGACTAATTATTTTTCTTTTTGAAGATATCAATTCAATTGCACGTTAAAAAAAATAAAAAATCACGAGTTTCATCTTTTTTTATACTGATTGATCTGTCGTAACGAAAAAAAACATCAATTTCATTTTTCAATCAGATCTGATCGGCGGAGAAGAGAAGATTTCAACGTTTTTTTTTTGTGCTATTTGATTGTGTTGCAAATATCCAGGTTAGGCCTTTTCGGACCCCCAAAAAATTACGATTTATAGTGTTTAGATCCATATTGATAAGTGTAAATGAAAACAAATATCGAAATCATTTTTTTTTCCAGTTTGATCGGTGGAGAATATAAGAATTACACTATTCATTTATTTTGTTTGCGACCTGATTGTGGTGCAAACAATGGCGATCCATTCAGGTTAAGTCTTTTCGATCTCAATAAAATATGTTGATCTGATTTTTTGTCATTCATTTGAATCATCATATACATGTATTAAATCTGAATTTAATTTAAATTCAGATACATAGTCTGTATCTTGATTTATATGCTTATTTGTGTACTAAGTATGATATGTACAATCGCTTATGTTTGTGTGTTTGTGAATAATTATGCATATTGTGTCATTCACCATATTTTTTAGTTTTGTATCAGCATTATTCGACTAATTCATATTCAAGATTTTTCAATAGTTAGTTGAACTTTGCATGATACAGTGCACATTCACTTGTATGGAATGTGTTTTTGTTAAATTCAGATACATGTTGTGTATCTGGATTTAGATGCATTTTTGTGTTTTACGTATGATATGTATAATCAGTATTTAGTGACATGTATGTGTGTATTTATGCATATTGAGTCATTCAACATAATTTTTAGCTTTAAATGATCATTATTCAACTCATTAAATTTAATATTCAGTAGCATTGAATGTGTATTTGTTAATTGAAATTTCAGAGACACGTGTATCTTGAATTTGTTTTCCAGCCCAATTTTAAGTTTGATATTTTATTTCTATGGATTTGATTAATGTGTATCCGATAAATATTTAATTGCTTATTGCCGTACATATATAAAGACTTGAAAGACTTTTATTGAAAATCTATACACTGCCCATTAGCATGTAGACCATAAATTGTTTGTTTGGATTTAAGATACAATACCGTATCTTAATTATATAACATGTGGTAACTTTTCTTATTTTTTCAGCAAGGCAGTGATGCTGATTTTATGGATGACACATATGAAGAATCAATCTATTTGAAAGACATCTATGATTCATGTGCTTTGGAAACCAGTTTGCCGAAGGAACTGTCTGATTTGGCTAATCAGCAAAATGTAGATGTGATTGTAGCATGTTGATGTTTGATGAACAATTGATTGGTTTTTGGTTATGTGTTTAACATCATATATGATATAGTTCAGATGTATTTGAATTTGAAAGTGTATATGAAAGTTTTATTAGACATCTATATAAATTACAAATACAATGTCTATTGTGTGTGGAATGTATTTGCTTATTGTGAGGTATTTATGAAAAAAAATAGGTTTTTTTTATTTACTTTCATCTGAGAAGATAAATTGTATCTTATAATCTGAAGAGTATGTGAATTGTACCTGGTATATGTGATGTATATAAGAAATGAAACATGTAGTTTGTTATCTAAACTTAATAAAATCTGGGACTTTTTATTAAATGTATCTTAATTTAAAATGAATCATATAAGATTGGCTATATCTGTCACATAGTAAATAATTGGTACTACCTGAAAATCTATCAAAGTAAATTTGTAGTGTATCTGAATTTGTATACGAAAACCTGTATAATTTGCATAACAAAAAGTGATTCATATATGAAATTGTGATGTGTTTTGACTTTATTATGTGTATCTATAAAATTGTAATGGATGTAGAAAATGAATCATGTAAATCTGATAACAGCAAACATTATGACAATGTAAAATCTTAGGTGGTTCATATTTGAGATTGTGATGTGTTTTGACTTTTTTTTTTCTTTCGTTTGTCTAGTTCGCCTTGTTCAAAAATCGTTTGGTTCGCTCAATTTTGGAAATCCTAGGTGGTTATATCGTTTTTGAAAAATTTTAGTAGAAGAGGAAGGATTAATGAGACTGTTTTTTTTTGGGATACCGTATCCACGATTAATGGTGGTATAATTTAATTGAAGTTAATTTTTAAAATTCTTAGAAGGATAGTTATGTCCTTGACTTTTTAACTGTTTGAAAAAATCAATCAAAGAACCAATATGATAATGTCATCTATTGGGGCTCACCAATAAAGTCTAATTTTTGAGATCCAAGTAACAACATTGATATATATATATATATATATATATATATATATATATAAAGATAAACCATATAATATGCAAAACATGAGCAAGAAAATGAGCCGAGTGTATCAGTACTCAAAATTAAAATATCTGCATATTATGTGTAACTGCGTTTGAAGTTATATCTAACATTGTCTATCTTATTAATAAATGAGTTGGAAAAATGAGACCTTGGACAAATGGGGCTGCTGCCCCACATGTTATGTTATGACATATTGACATGCACATCACCACTAAAACGTGCATATAAAAGGTCCTCGCTGGCCTCAGCATATCCCCACAAAATCCATGACTCTTTTTGCATTATCTCCGTGTATATATATATATGTTAAAAAAAAATTCAATAATTATAATATTTATATAAATTAAAATAACATATTGAGTTAAATTTTAATATATGAAAAATATTATATAAACATTCTATTTAATTAATTTTTATTGAAAACACGATATATAATTTTTTTTTTAATACGTTAAAAATATAAAGAAATGATGATTTTATCTGTTTAGATAATATTTTATAATTAATTTAAAAGATTAAAATAGTTATTTACACAGTTTATTTTATTTTATTTTATTTTTATTACATTTTAACGTATTATAGGAATTTTTGATATTACGAGTCTATAGACAAATAAAAATATAAATGTCTTGAGAGGTTACATAGACTTGTAAAAGTCCCGGAGATTACATGGATTTCGGACTACTCACCGGGGTTGTTTGATTTTTTCATCATATGTAGATTATTCAGACAGAGGAACGGGCAGCCATGGCCGAAACCTACGACAGGGCCAAAGAACTGAAGGCCTTCGACGACACCAAGGCCGGCGTCAGGGGCCTCCTCGAGTCCGGCGTCACCAAGGTCCCCAAAATCTTCATCGTCCCCAAACCCAAACATCAAGACCTCCCCACCACCACCACCACAAGCCCGCCGCGCCTCGAGATTCCCACCATAGACGTCCACGACGCCGAGCCCGGAGGCGCCCGGCGCGCGGTGGTCGTCGAGGCGGTGCGGCGGGCGGCGGAGACGGATGGGTTCTTTCAGATGAGGAGTCACGGTGTTCCGGTGGAGGTGATGGAGGGGATGTTGGAGGGGGCGAGGAGGTTTCACGAGCAGCCGAGGGAGGTGAGGATGGAGTACTACACGAGGGACTACATGAGGAGCGTGTATTACATGAGCAACTTCGATCTCTACAAGTCTCGGGCCGCGAATTGGAGGGACACCCTCACGTGTTCCATGGCTCCTCAGCCCCCAGAACCGGCGGACCTTCCCGAGGCTTGCAGGTTCACCTTGAGATTTCTTGAATTTGCTCTGTGTTTTTAGAAATTTTTGAAAATAAATATAGATGAACACATTGGCAAACAACTAATTTTGAAAATTTGTTTTTTTGACTCAGTTGTTAAGACTTGAACAAGCTATTTTAGACACTCATGAAACCATAGTCACCAAGTTCTCTGAATATCTTGGATTGAATTATGATCATGGAAGTGTGTGTTTCGTATATTCAGAATCCGGGCATCATTTTTTTTTTTTGGGTCGATAAAGCCAAAATTGTATTCCTCTCACTATTAAATAAGATGTACAGGGTGTATAGGGTTACAGAATATTAGGTAAAATCAAAGGGGATATAGGAAATAGGATGTTGTGAGGGAACAGAACCAGCAGGCTACCTCTGTGCATCCGCCTCATCCCGTTCCAATCCAATTTGAATAACCTGTGACTACCTTGGAGTACAAATGGATAGTTCAGTTACAAAGTGATTAGAGAGGAATAAGAGAAGATTGGGTACAAAGAAAGCATGCTCTTGGTTCATCTGAGCTTCTCTCGGTTGTAGAGGGACTCGCTGATGTCCCTGTCAATGAGTGCTTGGAAATCAGGCCATACATGCGATCTTAAAAACTTGCTGCAGCCCATTTGAGATTTTTTTGTTTATATGGTTTACTCCAGGGTAGTCACTTATTCATATGGTTTACTACATTCTTTATAATTATTTTTGTTTAAAGAAAAACTAGTTTTAGTTCATATCGTTGTATCTCCACTTTAAATCACCATCAAAGTTTTTGTGTGTATTTTTTATACTAGTGATCGAATTATATCTAGATAGCGGTTTAATTGTCTTTGTACTTACCTGAACTATCTTGTATAATTCACGAATGTATGTATATTGTATTGAATGGAACCCTTACTGAATATTTGATGTATGCAGACAAAGTTTATGCTAGCTTAATAAGAAATAACTATTGTTATGTATTGATTCAAAACAAACAGATTTTTTTGTTATTGGATCTTAAGAGGCTTCATTCCTCCCTTGATAAAAACAGGGGATTGATATTTCTCCACAGGACTTGTCTGATGTACCATACAAAATGTAACCAACTCTAACTTCTCTATTTTCTTTTTACAATATACAGAGAAATCTTGATGGATTACTCGGAGCATATGGAGAGACTTGGGGATTTTGTTTTTGAGCTACTATCAGAAGCTCTTGGTCTAGCACCCAGCCATCTGAAAGACGTGGATTGCACAAAGGGCCGAGTTATTCTCTCACACTATTACCCAGCGTGCCCCGAACCGGACCTCACTATGGGAACCAGCAACCACTCTGACCCAGACTTCCTCACAATCCTTTTGCAAGACAACATTGGTGGTCTCCAAGTCCATGATCAGAATCAATGGATAGATGTTCCCCCTATGCCAGGCGCCTTCGTTGTAAACATTGGAGATTTGATGCAGGTAATGGAGGCAATTAAACTTCTACACACGCCAACAAACACAATTGCTTCACAACTACATCTTTAAATAACATGACATGCTGAAAATTCTCTTACATGATAGTTTACAGGGTTGGCTGTTCTTTAAGGAGCATATAAATGCACTTTTGATACAAGAAAACAATAAAAAGTTTTAAATGGTCTTTTGGATACTTGTAGACCCCTTGATTCAACATTATCATTCATTATACTAACAGATCTACCAAACTGTTTATTCAACATGTACAAGTCTCTATATCAAGTATTGAAGCTTTTACTTTAGAGAAGCCTTTTAAAACTCAGTCCATGTATAATGGTTTATATTTCAATTGTCATAGTAAACCCCAGAACTTGAAGAATTACATTGTCGGTCATCCAATTTTGAATTACTCACACTTACTATTGTCCTCGTGCAATGGTTATGTATATCTTTTTGCATGTACATGCCTCCTTTTCCATTAAATTGAGCTGTCTGAACTGCAAAAAAATTCCTATAATCTAGTGCTAGTTCTCGTATGCAGATGATCTCTAATGACAGATTCAAGAGCTCGGAGCACAGAGTGTTGGCCAATGCTATTGGCCCCCGAGTGTCAGTTGCGTGTTTCTACACAACCAGTTGGTATCCATCTTCGAGATTGCATGGACCCATCAAGGAATTATTATCAGCAGAAAACCCTCCAGTATACAGGGAAACCACAGTGATAGATTACAATTTACACTACAGTTCAAGAGCATTAGATGGCAAATCAGCCTTGGACCACTTCAAGGTGTAACATAATGCCTCAAAATGAAGATACATGAGTACACCTTTGTCATACCATAGTGTATGGAGCGAGTCTATTACCATATAATCTGGTCGGTGAGTGTGCATTGGATTTCCTCACTGTTCTGATACAGGAAAATATCAATGGTCTCCAAATCCTCTGTCATAATTGATGGGTTGATGTACTTCCCACCCCATGAGCTCTGGTTGTGGATGTTGGAGATCTTATACAGGTATGTTTAATAATGCAAAAGACATGTATAATTGTGCTTTGAACCATTATGGTATGATCATGAGTGTTATTTAGGTCCAATATTATTAAATGGAATTATTTGCTAATATCTGCTTCCAAATTCCATGAACACACTTCAATATTTCATGTTCACACCCAAAATGAATAAAATTTGACTGAAAGTAGTAGAATGCACTGGCCGAATCAATGTAGTCACCGATACTCTTGACATGGGGCACATCAGTGTGAAATAGTATTTCACTCTTTTATTGCACTTTTATGTGGTACATGAACATCTTTAATGTTGAGATTTCGAATTAATGGAATAAAAATTGCATCATGAGGCTCGAATAATTAGAAGAAATCGTCCCATGTACAGAGAAACTGACACCAATGATACCATTAGTCGAAGGAGCTGGATGAAGGATCTAATGTTCCAGTTGGAATTCATCTGTGTCTAACCATATTATCTGAATCACTGTTTTATTTATCACTGGTGTGACAGAGCAACAAAGAACTGCAATTTTAGATAAATCTTTTTATGGCTTCAAATTTTTATCTTCATCAGTAGTATACCTCTTTCTGAGTCAACACTCGTGTGAAAACGGGATACAAATTTGGATTTGATTAAGATTTTAATTGAATTTAAATCAAACTAATCTGGGTATGAGATGGACATTGTGACTTTTAAAAGCCATCACCCAATTCAAACCTATGACTTTGACCTGTTAACCTCCGAAAAATTCCATTGATGAAGCAATGACCCATAGAATTTGAAAATGTTCAGCATAAGTATTACTTAAGTGCCTCAATCTGGATAACAATGGGAAATTTTGATGGTTTCTACATTAATGAAAATTACACTGGAGAAAAAAAAATTATGTCCTCCCCTCTCTACACGGTCCCCAACCTATGAGCCTTTCCTAACTTATACAAACTCACCAAAATTTTTCCAATCTTCCTAAACATTTTTTTCCTTTCACGTGTTTCATGGGATATTTTGGATCCAATTTCTCAATCATCCAGAAATGATTATAAACATGTGAATATACCGCATTTATCTCCTCTAAAAGGAGAATGCAATCCAATGAATAACCCCTTCAAATAATCATTCAAAACCTAAAGTTATTTTTATCCAAGATCACAAAGCAACAATTTTTTTTTTTTTTTTAACAAAAGCAATAATTTGTAAAAGATGACAAATGATCCAATCTTAAACCCTATCAATCTTCAAGAACCCAATAATGATGGGAGCTACACTGCCAACCATGACTCATGACATAAATAAATGATGTCCACCCAAATCAATTACATAACAAAAACTTCCAAATAAATTATACATGTCACTCCATAACACAAAGTCCAATATTCCATCACCAGCCCTGTGGCCATCTATTCTTAAAATCCCAAGCAGGTAGCCACCTCCTCCTCCTCCCTCTTGTTGAACCCAACACCTTGTTTTTTGTGTTGTTGTTGTTGTTATTGTTATGTCCCCAAGTGAGCTTGGAGAGGAAGCCTGGCCGGGGAGTCATGGGGACCGACTGAGGCCGGGAAGGAGGAGGAGGTATGGGGAGGTCCTCATCGACGGGGAAGATCTCGTCGTCCCGCATGCGGACGGCGTGAAAGCGGAGATACTTCGTGTCGAGGGACTCCACCGGGATGTTCCTCGCCAGGAGCGGCGACGCTCCGCCCCAGTTGTTGGAGCCCATTGAGGGGTGCTGCGGCGTCCGGAAACCAAGGGACTCCCTCTCCCTCATCATCGTCTCCATCGATCGTCCTCTCTCTCTCTCTCTCTCTCTACATGGAAGGAATGTAATAATCTTTGCATGGGATCTTTTGTAGGGGGAGGGGGAGGAGTTGGGGGTCAGACTTACCATAATGGCCCTGACTGTTGATTGAGGCAGCACTTTTGCCTAATTATCTAAAAATATATATGCGTATAAACATATTGATATCTAAAAACTAAAAAATTATCCAATAATTGAATATTAATAGTATGGACATATCTTATTAAAAAAATATTTGAATCTCACATATATTATAAATTTATATATATTTGTATGATATACAATCTATGTTTATTGTCTAGCGTGATTAATAATTATTATGAAAATTAAAACAATTGTTATATATGATCTTATGAATAAAGGATAATCCAAAAACATTAATATATCACTTCATTTTTCAAATTATTATTTATATTTAAATTTATCAAACTGTTAATTGTCCTGTTATATTTGAATTTAGAAAAATGATATAATGGTAGCATAGTCATTTCTGAACGACGGTTAGTTCGAAGAGCGTTGTAGGGATAAAAGATTGGCCATTTCCGATGCGTCGATGAATCCAATCATACATTGCATTAAAAAGATCAACAACATATGATTATTATATATATTGATGAAATGAATTTTCAACCGATGCATTTGGTAGCCCCTGGTGCACTTTGGATCGGAACTGGTCGCATGTTTATGCATCATACATTCTTCAGTAGATATGGCTAATAATTTAATAGATCATCTGATCAGGAATAATAAAATGTAAAATATTATAAGTGCAAACTGAAAGTAAAATAGTCAAAGAAAAATAAAAATAAAAATACTTAATAATTAATGTATGTGGAGGCACATTTTAGGCATTGAGATACACGGTAGCCCCTTCGAACCCAACAAAGATTAAATTTTAAAATTCATTTTTGATAAGTATGATAAGGATTATTTAAATTTGTTTAAATCTTTTAAAGATTAGTATTTTTTTTAAAAAAATATTGCACGGAGATTATGTTTGGGGCTATATATATATATATATATATTTCTGATTTTTAAATACATTTGGAAGGACAAATCAAACTAATTTTAATTATGTTGATTTCTCCCGACACCTGAGTTCTCCACTATTTTTTGATTAATAGAATACTTTAATAAGAAGTATATATTTTTAATTTTTTTAATATATGCATGAAACTGCAAAAATAACTATAGTAACAAAATATTAGTGAAGTCTAACATGTACCCAAGGCCCAAACAAAATCTGGCAACACTTAACTACTGATGGATACGATACCTATAACTTTGACCACACCATCAAGGAATAAATATTAAGATGACAACAATTCAACAAAGAAAACTACATTCTAATTTTCCAACATGGATAGTGGAAAAACCATTTGATGACATTAAAACTGAATGTACATTAACATTGAATTTAAATCTTAACTTGAAACATTGCCTCATGTCCTCAAATTGACAGAGAGCACAAAATAAGAATTCTATTAATTCTATTCCATGCAAATAAAGCATCAAATGAAATCCCCGCAAGAAGCCTCATGAGCAACATCTTATGATTCCAAAAGTTCCCACTGAGGATTTCCATATTCCATATACCTTCCATTATGAACATGACGTGCCTGACTTAGACACCACATTTTCCATCTTTATGTCACCAAATATCGCACACCATTCTTCCTTGATTCATGGTGATCCCAGAATTAGAATCCCAGTTCAACCAACTCAACCAGGCCATTAATCCAACTGTAGATGGAGAATCCGATGTGCATGAATATAATCCCTTCAACACGTTATGTGAATCAATCTTCCAACATAACCACTACTAGTGTGTGTCTATATATACCATTGATGGTCTGTGTTCTACTTCAGTACTGTATCCACATTTGAGTTTTTCAGCTATGGCTCTTGAGGCATGTTGTGGCATGTACAGGAGTTTCAAGCCACATCTGCTCATGCTTTTGGCTCAGATGGGATACACATTCCTCTACATTATCACCGAAGCCTCGTTCAACACTGGCATGAACCCTCATGTCTACATCACTTATAGGCACATTGTCGCAGGAGTCACTATGCTTCCATTTGCGTATTTTCTTGAGAGGTGCTTTCCTGTCAAATACAACAATAAATTAGCTACATTGAATAAAATTGTATGATAATCTTCGATCTTTGATTTTTCTCTATGTAAGTGCAGAAAAATAAGACCAAAGCTTACATGGGCATTATTTTTAGAGATATTTGTGCTCTCCCTACTTGGGTATGGATCAGTGTAGATTCATTGGATTTGTTTTTTTACCTTCCTCTGATCTAACAGATGAGAAAAACTAATGTAATAAGTTTCCAGGGTAGGCCTAACTCTCAATATGTATTTTGCGAGTTTGGATTACACATCTCCAACCTTTGTGACCTCCATGGTTAACACCATTGCCTCCCTAACTTTTGTGATTGCTGTCATACTTAGGTGGGGACACTCTAATCTCCTTTTTCTACTTTATCATTTTATTTGGCAAGCTCTGATTTATTTGGTTTCCATGTTTCTTGATTTGTAGATTGGAGAGTCTGGACCTAAAGAGCCCTCATGGATTGGCTAAGGTACTTGGAACCTTAGTTTCACTAGCTGGTGTGACAACAATGACATTGTATAAAGGACCTGTAATAGAGAATTTCTGGGGTGCTCTGATTCACATTCAAGGAAAAGCCATCCATAAGAGCTGGTTGAAGGGGTCCATCCTCACTATAGCAAGTTGCATTACATGGTCCATATGGTATATTATGCAGGTACACCAACTATATGCAACAGTTATACAATAAACCTACACAGTGACTATAACCAATACTGTAAACAAACACTCATGCTAACCATTTTCTGATACTGCAGGCATACACATTGAAGAAGTACCCAGCACAGCTTTCTCTGACAACCTGGATGAGTCTTGTTGGTGCAGCACAATCGGCAGTATTCACTGCGATCGTAGAGCATGAACCCAAAGCGTGGCGTATTGGATTCGATATCAATTTCTGGTCTATAATATACTCTGTAAGTAGAAGCCGTTTATATATTTCATGACCAATCTTTCAAATAACGACACGGTCTCTTAAGGAATTCTCAACTTCACATAACATGATTCAGGGTGTAGTGTGCTCCGGCTTGATCATCTTCATCCAATTGTGGTGCACAAAAGAAAAAGGACCGGTTTTCGTGACCATGTTCAGTCCTTTATCAACAATAATGGTAGCTCTCTTAGCCTACTTGGTTCTGGGGGAAAAATTGTACTTGGGAAGGTATGGTTTTTTTTTTTTCAGATCATTTATGTAATAATATGCATACACTGTAATGCTCTAAAACCATTTGCTTTTATATTCCATAGTATAATAGGAGGAGCAATTGTTATCATTGGGCTCTACTTGGTGTTGTGGGGAAAGGAAAGGGACCAAGAAATATGCGTCAAGACAGAAGTGTCATCTCATTTGACGACCTATGGAGACCAGAATGAAGGAAGCCAATACAAAGAGAACTACATTTCTGAGAAGAAAGAAAATTCAAAGGGATCATCTGCTGTGTAAGTGAGATGCCGAGCATGAAAGAAAGAAAAAAGACAGAACATGAGGTACACTGATAGGAAAGTATAAAGCTCAAGAAGGAAATAATGAAGATGAATGAAAGAATGTTTTAACTTTGTATATCGTACCGAACTATCTCTTGACAAGTTGATGGTGGTACCCCCTCTTCACCGAGGAATTTTGTATTCGAGTCTCGCCGCTGCTGACATGACCATTTTCATGCACAATTTTCTTTAATTTTAAAATGTAAAAGAAGTGGCTTGACATTTAAAAATAAAGTAATTGCACTTGTACTCATATTTTACATGAGTTCCGATTAAGCACATTTCAGATCCTTTCCTTTCTACAACTTTATATATTAGAAATTTAAAAATACATATATAAATAATATCATTCAATTTATTAGAATATATATTTTATCATTTACTAAATATATAAATTTTAGAAAATAAAAACACGTACCGTTTCCAAGCATTTCGTCGGATTTTGTGGGCTTTGATGTTGAGAGCAATTTGAGACGACCGGCCCATTGTCGACGGTCCATATTAAACGAAGAGGGTATTCATTTCCATCAGGAGACACGGAAATCGAAGCTTTTCTCCATCCGCCATGAGAAGAGCAGCTTCTTCTTCTTTGAATCGCCTCCTCTCAAACCTCACAAAAGCCATCCCCATTTCCCAAAATGCCCCCCGCACCCTCCATCCTCAACCACCACCACCACCTCTCATCACCCTCCCTCAATTCCCAAAACCTTCCTCCTCTCGAACCCTAACCACCCTCACCACCACCGCAGTCACTGATTCACAACGGAACCCCCAAGTGATCTCTCAATCCCACGATGCCTTCGAATCCGCAACCCAGACGGAGGACATCCTCTCCGCGTTCAAGCAGATGGAGTCCACCCTCTCCGAGGACGACGACCGCCTCGGCCTCGCCTGCCTCAAGGTCGGCCAGTACCTGGACTCCATCGCATCCCCCGACCACGACAGGACCCTCTCCTTCGCCTCCCGCGCCCTCTCCATCCTCGATCGCCCGGGACGCGACGAGGACATCACCGTCGCCATGGCGTTGCATCTGATGGGCTCCGTCGCCTACAACGCCAAGCGCTTCCACGACGGCCTCGGCTACCTTAACCGCGCGAATCGCATCCTCACCAAGCTCGAACAATCAGGCGCCTCCGTCGCCGATGATGATGATGATGATGATGCCGAGTTCGATCCGAGAGCCGTGGCCCACGCCGTCCAGCTCCAGCTCGCCAACACGAAGACCGCGATGGGGCGGAGGGAGGAAGCCCTGGTCAACCTCCGCCGGTGCCTTGAATTGAAAGAGCTGATTCTGGATCCGGGAAGCGGAGAACTCGGTGACGCGTACCGAGACCTCGCGGAGGCGTATGCGGCCGTGCTGAACTTCAAGGTGGCGCTTCCGCTGTGTCTGAAGGCGCTGGAGACTCACGAGACTGATCTCGGCCCGGATTCGGTCGAGGTGGCGCACGATCGGAGGCTCCTCGGTGTCATCTATCTTGGATTGGAGGAGCACCAGAAGGCGCTCGAGCAGAACGTGCTCTCACAGCGGGCGCTCAAGGAATTGGGGATGACTTCTGATCTTGTGGATGCGGAGATCGATGCAGCGAACATACACATCGCGTTGGGGAAGCATGAGGAAGCCATTGATACGTTGAGAGGGGTCGTCGATCGGACGGACGTGGATGGCATGACGCGCGCAACGGTCTATATCGTGATGGCGAAGGCTTTGGCCCACCAGGAGAAGACGTCGGAGTTGAAGAGGTGCTTGGATAATGCTTGTAGGATATTGGACAAGGAGGAGGAGTCCGCGCGCCCTGGAAAGATTGCGGAAGCCTACACGGAGGTGGCTCCTCTGTATGAGTCGATGAACAAGTTCAAGACAGCGATGTCACTGTGGAAACGGGCCGCGGCGATTTATGAGAAGTGCCCGGAGGAGCAGCACGCAGAGGGGAATGTGGTGGCGAGGATCGGGTGGTTGTTGCTTCTTACTGGGAAGGTTGAGGAGGCGGTGACTTACTTGGAAAGCGCGGCGGAGAGGCTTGCAGAGTGCTTTGGGCCGAAGCACTTCGTGGTGGGTTACATATACAATAACTTGGGTGCTGCGTACTTGGAGTTGGACAGGCCACAGTCGGCCGTGCAGATGTTTGAGCTCGCCAAGGATATTCTGGATGTCTCGTTGGGGCCTAATCATGTGGACTCCATCCAGGCCTGCCAGAGCCTTGCAAATGCATACAATGCCATGGAAAGGTGAGACTGTTGATTTAACATGTTCTGTTTGAACTGCCCTGCCTAGTTTATTGTCTCTAAATTTGGCTTTTTTCCCCCTAAAAATGCTTAATTGTTGTTGAGACAAATAGATAGGAGATAACAAATAGATGATATGAACATGACATTAGTAGTAACTGTCGGTAGTCTCTAAAATCTTGATGAGCTTGAGTGACTATAATTTCCTTACCATGTTTTTGAACAAAATAGGCATGATATCATTACTTAATGATCCTAACCCCCCACCGGTAGGAAAGGAGACAAGGGATTTCCATTACATTTCTTCACCATGTTGATATATGATAAGAAATTTACTTCCGAGACATGTAGCTTATAGTTATTATGATAAGATTATAGGGTGAAAGTGCACATTTTAGAATTTCTGTGACACTCTGATATTGTTTCTTTGACAATTTCTACCATGAAAAGTTTTGTCTTTTTGAAATGGCTACTACACTGCCATTTGTTGTGATAAATGAGAAATTGAGTGACGAATCTGAACATGCTTAAAGGGAGATAACACCTTAACATCATGATGTCATGGTGGGTTAAGGGGGTGAGATATCAGCATCGAAACTCATGAAGAGGGCCCCTGGAGAAGTGAGAAGTGAAGGGCACACAACTAAAAAAAACTGCTCTATGATTCTTATTGGGCAATGAATGATTATCATGGGCAAAGAATGATTAACATGGGCAAATGACAGATAAAGAAGAAGGGCAGAGAAAGAATGTGTTAAATTGATTATAAGAAGGAAAAGTTGTTAAGTAGAATAAAAGAAGTTGGGAGAAAAATAGTAATTTCCTTTGATATTATGCTCAGCCGCCTGATCTTCTTATCTTCTGCATTTATGATGGAGTAGAGCAGAACTACAGGCAATCATTGATTAGTTGTGAACGAAACTGGCAAAATTGTTAAAGTAACTCAAACATAATGGTAAATATGACTCAGGGTGTAAAATAATATGCGCGCTTGAACTTTAAAACCGATAGAATCTACTTAACAAATATGGCTGACTTCAAGAACATAGCCTCACATGTTTGCAACATTGTTATGTCGTTGTACTATTGTTGAACTGGAGCCTAAATTG
The DNA here is from genome assembly GCA_030737835.1 of Acorus gramineus. Taxonomy (NCBI): domain Eukaryota; kingdom Viridiplantae; phylum Streptophyta; class Magnoliopsida; order Acorales; family Acoraceae; genus Acorus; species Acorus gramineus. The sequence goes on from CM060857.1 coordinate 13,291,697, forward strand.
GAATATCAGAAGTGCCTGAACTACTTTGGAGTTGTAAGTTTTCTCTATGATTTTGCAATATCAATAAAAGTGAAAGGGGTTTTAAAATAGGAAAAGATTGATTAAACGTACAGCAACAACTCGATAAGATGTCTAATCTATAGCTACTGTATCAATTCAACAATATAATGTACAGACTACCAGTAATATGTCCATCCATTTACACCCAACTTGTGGGAGCAGGACCATATGGAATCAGACTTTGAGCCGATGAACTTATATAAACAATTGAATGTAGCAAATGTTTCAATGGTAACATTAATAAACTCTTTATATTTTTAATAAAATCTTTGCCAGAAATTAACTTTTTCCTTTTCTTTTATGCACGGTTCCTCCATGCTCGATATCTTCAATATCTTCACTTCGATGATTTCAATGATGTGGGTTCCCTTTCTAATGCTCTGTCATGTATATTCACCACCTTGAGCAATGCAGTTACGATCTCTCTCTGGAGTTTCAACAGCAAGTCGTCGATGCATGGAAAGGTCATGGAGAGAGTGCTGAAGATGAGCTCAGGGAAGCGCAACGACTTCTGAAAGAGATTAAGAGGAAGGTCCAAGGGTCATCCTCTCTTTTGGATGTGGTTCCCTAGTCTCCCTTTGCCATGGATAATCTACCCATAAGAAAGCAGCCTTTGCTAGCTGGATAGTTGCAAGTGAGAAAAGTTAAGGTGACTCTGTAATCGATTTTGATTGTAATCTGTCAATATAAATTTTTAGCAATCTAGATATCTTATCTATAGGAGTTCTCGCACTCACTGTCTTCATGTTAATAGAAGTTCTCAAAAGTGACCTACTTCGATTTGTGGTACTTTCCAGCACACACACAGGCAGGGATACTAATTCAAGATTCTACCAGAGAAAAGAATACCTTCATGGTTAATTACATCAAATGGAGGTAATGACATTACTCAGCTTTCAAGGAATAGTCATGGCGGCACTCATTGCGATTGTGTATCCTAGGTGTTTAAAATTTAGTGATTTTAGTTATTTTCCTTCTAGACTATATTTGAATCCCAAGAAATTTTCTACTAACATTGTCTTATATTTCTGTATCTCTATCAAATTTGCTAAATCAAACTGTCATTTGATTGATTGGGCTTGGCTTACTATGGCATAGAAGGAAAATGTTGCACTCAATCATTATTACATTCCCTTTTGTTGAACATGTTTTGATTTTTTTCGGCATATCCTTGTCTATGAGGTACATGCTTTCACAAAAAAAAGTACATACTTAAATGGAAAATGTATATATTTTTACATTTTGCTAATAGAGTATATATTCACATTGTAGATTATATACTTTATTAGAGATTTCATATATTGAATTGAGACTACCAAAATGGTTGTAGTTGTGTCACCACCCGAAATCAGAATGGTTGACTCTCCATGGTGCCGCCAGTACTGATTGGTAGGCCTATCAATGGGGCAGGCTAGCCTGTTGGATGCTGGACTTCATTTGAGACCCCCAGTTATCGTTTTCATCGAACCATGAGACTGGGCCAGGTAAGAGAATCCGTAAAATCATTGAATCCCAAGCCATCATGTTTAGAATATCATGAGCTGTGATTGTGTCATTTAGGAAGACTGACCTGGCATGGTTTATGACCCTGACCCAAGCCTGAACCTAGCTTGACCCAGTTTATCACTGGCTTTTCAATGCTCAGTCTTGATTCTTGATTCACTATGCTCCCAGATGGATCTCCAATGTAAATTCTGATCATTAGTCTCTGAGACTTCATTGATTTAACTTACATCCATTGCTCTTTGTGTCATTGTGACTTCTCATCAGAAACAATCAATGCACAACCATACTTTAAAAGGTGTCCAGCCAAGATCAATGGTTGTTGGGCATATGGTTGGTTTACAGCATCTTTTAGGTGTTGGTTGATAATGTTCTGGCTGCTAAAGACTCATTTTGATCTTTGTTGAGATGGTTTTGATTGTGACACCATACCAGTCCTGGGACATCTTGCAACTAATATTTATCCCCCATTAGGCAAAGATAGTGTCCTAACACCAGTTCATTATGTATCAATCATCAGAGCTTATTGTACTGCCATTTAAATATGGATTACAAATCATTGGTGTGTTGGGGGTTGAAGAAATATTAGTGGCTGGAAGTTGGTGGTAGGCAAATGAAAGCAATACACAATTAAGCAAAGACAGCTTGTCAACATTATTGATATTAAACATATATGATGTTAGGAGGAAGAATAAATTTTTTTTTTTTTTTTTGAAGAATCTAAACTCTTGTTGTGTATGTATGATAGAGATTCCTTGTCATTCATTGATCTGCCATGACCACTGGGGACGCTGCAAATTGTTTGGTTGTCTTGGAGAATGGAAAAAAAACTGTTCTTTTAGGTTCAGATTTGCCAACTCTCCTCGCTCTTCTACATAGCCTGCACAGCAACTATCTGCAAATGTTTGCTGTTCCTGTTGTTTCTCTTGGGATGATCTATACAACAATAAAACTTTCAGACAGTGAGTACTTCAGCCAGCTCCAGTTTTTGGATGTTGTCCAACAATTTAACCTTTGTGTGGATAATCCATCCAAGTAATCCTATCGCACTTGTCTGATTCATCCATAATTATACTGTGAGTTTTTATAATTTCAACTCTACAAGACAACTAGACAAATATAAACTGTTCCTTCATCACGTGTGTTACATGTGAATGTAAAACCTTTTTTTAGGGCTAAAAAACAGTTTGACCTGTGGTTATAAAGTAATCTACTCAGTTTTCTATTTCATTTAATTGACTTCTTGATTAAAAACATAAAGAACAGATCAAGGATTCTTTAAGCCTTAATGACTCCCCTGCCGGCCTCCCCCAAACAATCAATCCAAATTTTCATTTGATTTGACTTCTGGTCACTACTTTATTTTTCAAAGTGGGGCTCACTAGATTCTTTTAGTTTAGGCCTTCTATAGCTCTATTGCTCCTTTTGCATTATTGCAATGGAAGAATGGATGGTTGCAACTTACAAGGATTTGAAAAAGGAAAACTAATGGAAGATCACAAAACATTTAATGTATGTACAGAGATTGGAAGGGAACAGTACCAAAGGAGTAAAGGACTACATCTTATGTTACATTTGCTCCATTAGAAAATTTATATTCCAAACTATTCATGATAACACAGAAGTCTATTAGCCAATTAGAAACCTAGGATTGTATATTTAGATAAAAGGTGTTGGTCCAATCTTGAAGATCTCATAACCTTTTTCATGGCAAATATAGCATTACCACAAAAAAAAGAGGCAAAACACAACACCTACAAATAAAACCCAATCAAGAGTCTCATCATCTATAGCAAATCATAACCCAAAAAATTTACACACAACCATCCTCAAATTCAAATTAAATAAAAAACCCAAAATAAACTCACACATCGAATTCAATTGGCGCAATCGCGCTGCGTGAATTCCGGCCATGACTTCCGAAAGAGAAGAGCGAGCGCCGGAGTCTACTACTGCCACCGGAGCCCTCACAAGCAGTGATGGAGGCCTGTTGGAGGTGTGGGTGGTGAAGCTTGTGTTGCTGCTGTTGCAAGATCATCTGCACTGACAGGTAGAGCTGCCTGTCATTGCAGGAATCCATGGAGAAGGACCTCCTTATGGGCTGCTGCACTGAGAACTGCTCATCCTTCTCCCTCACATCGATACACTCATCACCCATACTTGAAACAAATTGGTGTCTCAACTTTCTTGGTGATGGGTCGTTGTGAATTGGCTCTTGTGGAGGCGGCGGAGGCAGAGCAGCCTCTGTTTCTGTTACCTCAATCACAACCATGTCACCACCACCATGACCACCGGTGCCTGCGCAACCCATGACGAGCTGAGTCGGGTCGTTGTGGATGGTGGACCTGCAGAGGGGGCAGTTGGGGTTGCTCTGGAGCCACGTATCGATGCAGTCAATGTGGAAGCTGTGGAGGCAGTTGGGGAGGAGTCTGAGCTTCTCCTCCTCCTGGAACTCGCAGAGGCAGACCGCGCACTCGTACAAGCTCCTGCAGCGCTCGCTGTAGCCCGCGCCGCCTCCCGTTCTGAAGCGCACGATGGGGATGAGGCGTATGACGGATTCGTCGAGCCCGCGCGACTCCGTCGGCGAGGGGTGTTGGGCCGCGGAGGCGAGCGCGGCCGCCATGTGGAGGTCGCGGTGGAGGCGGGCGCGGCGTGCGAGGGTGGAGGAGGACCAGGAGGGGCGGCGCCAGTTGAGGCAGCACTTGATGACGAAGAAGTAGTAGCCGACGAGGAGGATGGACGTGATGAGGATGCCGGGGATGGCGAGAGCAAGGACTGGGAAGCTTGAGGAATGGATGGTGGGTGTCATTGGGGGCTCGCGTGTTGGATCCATTGGAGGAGAGGAGGAGAAAGAGAGGGTCTTTTTTTTATTCAATGAGCCATTGAAGGATTGGGTTTCGGAGAAGGTGAAGAGATGGGGAGTGGGTCTTATGGGGAGGGGAAGTTTGTGAAAGTGGGGTTTGGTTGTGTTTGAAATGAATGGAGTGATGGGTGGGTGTAGAAAAATGAGGATCTCTTCTTGACTTTGAGAATTTTGTGTGTCTTTGAATCATGGAAGAAATGGAATGCTGTTGGGGGGAGAGTGTGGGAGGGGGTGTGATGGAGTGAGTGGTACTCGATTGAGATTTTGATGTGGTTGGTTGATTTATTTGTGAGATTCTTTTTTTTTTTTTAGTTTTAAGTCTCCACGTACTATTATATTTAGTGATCGATCCATCTCTTCTTCGTATTTAGGTTTTAGTCCCCCGATTTAAAGGATAATTCATGGATAGTCCCTCACAGTAGGCCTGTCAACGGGTCGGGTCCAGACCCGGACCCGACCGGACCCGGACCCGATTACACGTGTAATATACCTGACCCGATTTGGACCTGATCCAAGTTGGACCCGACCCGGCGGACCCGAACAAACAAACGGGTCGGGTCCGGGTCCACCCCGCCCCGACCCGTTGGACCCGACTGTTTTTTTTAATATATGCTCATATATTATAAGACCATTAGTATTAGTTGATACATAATTTTATTTTTTATTTAACTTAGTTTTGTATCAACAAGTACATAAATCATAATCATAACAAGCCCATAAATCGATTTGTTTTGGACAATTAACTTATTAGCATTTGAATTTGTATGATTAATTAGTTTGTTGCATGACTTATGTTTATTATTTAGGTTAATATGTTAATGTTTATTGTTTTGAATGTTGTTTAGGTTAGTTATGTTTATTATTTAGGTTAATATGTTTTTTATGTTAGTGATTATTGTTTTGGATGTTGTTTAATAATTCATTTACTTCTTTTGAATTGTATAAAATTATATTCAAACATAGTCTCATTAACAATAATGTTTTATTACAAAAAATTTCAAATAGAATGATAAGATAAACAAATACATGAGCTCTTCTCTCTCCTTTTTTTTTTTTTTTTTTTAACCAACCATCCGGGTCGGGTCGGACCCGGACCCGACCTGGGTCCGACGGGTCCGGGTCCGGGTCCACATTTCTCCGGACCCGTCGGGTTTTGGATTGGACCCGGACCCGCAGGGTCCTGTCAGGGACTAAAAAGGAACTATCATTTAAATCTGGGGACTAAAATCTAAATACAAAGAAGTGAGAGATCAATAACTAAATATGATGGTTTATGGGAACTTCTTTTTTTTTTTCAACTGTAACTTTGCTCTTTTACGTTTTCTCGTGTGATGAGATATTGGTCGTTTTGTGGGGTTCCACTGAAATACGATTCACATTGTATGGGATTCACATGATAATATTTGGAGGGTTGGTACACACGTTTTCATTCGAACTTCAATTTCAATATTACATAATTATCAGAGGTTATGATATATACTTAGATAAATTTTTTTTATATTTTTTATAAATATATTTATGTAATTTATTAAAACATATGTTTTATTTTCTTTTATAAAAAATACATATATCATTGGATTACATATATTATTTTTAAAAAAAATTTAAAACATTTATGGGCTAGATTTAAGATTGAAAAATAGACTAGATATAACATTATCTTAATATTTATTTAATGAATACATGTCATATTGATGTGAAAAAATTTAACTTGCATAAAATGTTATCATTCTGCGTATCTTGTTCCGTGTTTTTTTTTTTATGCTAACGTAGGATTATATTGAATATTCTAGTGCAATCATTACTTGCATATACAAAGAGTTTTTTTTTTCTTTTTCAAGAATTATATAATTTAATGTAAACTTGTTTTCAAGTATACTCTACAATTTTAAAATAAAATTAAAAAAAAAAACAGTTTTCTACATAAAAAAAACAGCTTTATGAAATTAATTTTTTTTTTAAAAAAATAGTTTTAAATGAGAAACATTTTTTCAATCTCAGCTTCTAAAAATCGCTATTCAAAGTCTCTCTTTGATAATATAGATTGGGTTTTTTAAACAAAAAGCTAGGACATGTTATCAAAGACGTTGCAGGAAAGTTACTTTCAGCTTTTCGTGTAAAAATATTATTTTTTTAAAAAAACACAGAAAATACGTTTTTTTAAGAATCCAAGTATATTTAAATCATTTTATTCAAAATCTTATTTTTTAAATGTGTTTTTAAAAGTCCTGTTTTAAAAATTTTATATAAAAAATGACATTTGTGGCATTTGAAACATAAAAGCAGAAACAACCTTTTTTAAAAAACTATTAATTTGGTGCCTTTGTTCTTCCGCACAATTGAAATGGAATGGTCAACCCAAGATTTCCGCAACATTTCCTTTTGTGAAACATCGGAAGATACAATTAAATGGAGGGGGAATACATGTGGGTGGAATTGAAATCGTCATTGAATATTTGTAATAATGTACGACGTATCACCAAAACCAAAGGACAATATATTTTGGCAGAGAAAAAAATAAAAATAAAAATGACAGAGGCAAAGTTTGATTGTCTCAGGTCCAACGTCACCATCTCCATCACTGGACTTTCCCTTGGTGCACTCTTGATTCTGGCAGAGGAGGTTGGAGTGGCACAAAAAAAAATGGACAAGTCTTTCCCAACCACTAAAAATATTGAAAAGATGGTCTAAAGGGGGTTAGATGTGGGTTTGGAAAGATGAATCCGCGTGAATCTAATTTTTCTAAACTCCTCAGTTTCACACAGAAGAAAAAAAAAAATTGCACCTTAAATAAAAATTGCGAACACATTTTTATAAATGAATGCTCAAAAGTTAACTTTTTTATTATTAATATGTAGAGAAACAGTTTCCTGCAAACTCAATTTTAAACTCACCTTTTGAAAAAAAATTAATTTTCAAACTCATATTTTTGAAGAACTTTTGGGTTTGCAGAAAATTGAATTGTTCAAATGCATTTTGAAACAGAAAAAAAAAATGCAGCTTAATTAAAAGCTGCAGACATGTATTTGTAAAAAAAAATGTCCAAAAGATAGCTTTTTAGTAATCTATGGAAAGACAATTTTTGTGAACTCTGTTTTAAATTCAACTTTTGAAAAAAAACTAAGGGTGTTTGGATATGAGTTTAAAAATAGCTTTTCTTCAATAGCTAAATTTAAAACTAAGTTTGCAAGAAGTCGTATCTCCACAGATTATGGAAAAACTTGCTTTTGGACACTTATTTATAAAAATATTATTGCAGTTTTTAATTAAGCTGCAGCTTTATTTTTCGTTTGGAAACATGTTTGGGAAAATTAGATTCATGCGAACTCATGATTTTTTAAAACTCACATCCAAACGCTAGGCTCTATTGATAAATAAGTTTGAGAATCAGCTTTTCCTCAAAAGATAAATTTAAAACTGAATTTACAGGAATTTGTCTCTCCATATATAAATTAAGAAAAAACTAACTTTTGAACACTTATTTATAAAAATATATCTACAACTTTTAATTAAAATGTAACTTCTTCTTTTTTCTGTTTGGAAATAGAAGAAATCATATTCCTAAAAATCCATAATATTTTCATACTCACATCTACACCCCCTCTAACTCTCTAATTAACCCGTTACCAAACGGGTCTTTAATATCAAAGATAATATGGGTTGAGTTCGAATGAATCTTGAGTTAGGTATTAATCTCTGATCAACTAATTTGTTTAACACACATCACATCTTGTTTACCAAAAAAACAAAAAAAAATCCACATCTTTGATATTTCTCACGAGATTCTATATGTGTATATATATAAATTATAAATATATCGTGAGAAGACAAGAACACGTTGAAGTAGCCAAAATACCGGAAAAAGAAAAGGCAAAAATCAAGGAAAGTTGTAGCACTACTGTCGAGTCAAAACCGCGTATCCCCAACTCCAAGTAAACAAATTAAAAACAATTCATGAATATGGGAAGGAAGGACATGCAACAAACAGGGGCACCACCAAGTGCTCACTCATATTTCTCTCTCTCCCTCACCATTTATTTCAATATACATTATACATATGCAGAGAGACATGGCTTCCATGTTTATATGCAGTGAAGGGACTATGCGACTGTAGTGGCCATTCTTGAGTAGGTCGTGTGAGACCACCATTTATATTGCTTCTGTTTTTTAATTTTTTATTTTCCATTGGATTCTGAACTATGTTTTAGATGTTTTTTTTCTTCTTTTGATTTAACATTAATGTCACATCGTAGAGAAGATATTAATATCGAACGCTTTTATGTTGAAAATTTATAACGTCTTGTTTAGGGCAGCACTATTGGTGAAGTGACTGGTTTTGTTGTTGATTACAGGTCCCAACAAAGTGGGATATCTTTGTTAACTAAATTCTAAAGAATAGAAAGATTTTTTTAAGTCATTTTTTAAAAATGATTATTAAACAAAAAATACTTTTCAATCAAAATTTTGTTAAAATTTATGTAATAATTTAGATACTTAAACATAGATTTTAAAATTATATATATATATTTGTGTCCAATTTTAAAATTATAATTTAGTGTTATATCAAAAATATATATATCCCACCATGCTATATTAATTAAAGTTTTATATGATACTTTAGCATATTGAAAAATCTCACTGGTTAGTGTGTTTTTGCTCACGATCGTTTGCACCACTATCTGATTCAGAGATAATAAGAATAAAAATTTAAACAAATCTTAACAATTATTCTTTTTGGTTTCAAAAGGTAAGCCAAATAAGATTCATTCTCATAATCTCATCTATAATCAACTCTATTTAATTAACTAGGGAAACTCATTAAGGATTAAAGTTGGAATAATTTCATTTGGGCTCTTATCAAACAATCCACTTACTCAAGTTTTTTATTTATAAGAATAATTATTCATGTTCTGTGTTAATCTTACCCCGGGACCAAATCAGACATCTTATAAAAATATTTAGAGCATGTGCTACTCCATCAACGATCAAACCTCTGATGAAGATGATTAATTAACCATGATATGCGGTCAAATGTGTTGACTTTCATTGATCATGATTTTGGTTGACTATTTTTGTTTTTTTTGTTTAATGAAACCTCGAGATATATGTCTTCAGTTTGGTGAAGATTCCCGGCCGGAGAATTGGTATTCCAAAATCTAAATCGGTATGCAACTTTGAGTAGTCATTCAAAAGTTCAAACTCCCCCCAAAAGCATCAAAAAGTGCATGTCAATAGTAGGAGCTTATATGCCTCTGAATCGTGAAACATTCCCACTCGTTCACATGTAGTTAACAATAGGGTATTTATTTCATTGTTGCTCATATTTAGAGTGTGCATTATATGTTTAACTTATAGAATCAACGTAACAAGCCCAAGGATACATTAAATTCTTAGTAAGGGCCCCCTATATGTATGTAATCATGGGTAAATTTTATGAATATCAACGCAACATTTTTTTTTATATATAATTTTCTATTTGGATATAAGGGCATTAGACTACCTAGCTCCTATCCCATCTAAGGACAGGGCCATCTTCACTGTAACTTTAATCTGTAAACTGAAGAGTGTCTGATAAATTAGTTGGTGGCCGGATGAAAATCATGATTTCAGTGTTTTTTTTTTCTTTTATTTTTTGGTAAGGGAAAATCATGGTTTCAGTTGGAACAATTAATAAAGCACAGCCCCTCAACCCTTTAAATATAAAAATGCATAATTTATAATTTCAAATAGCTCACTGTTCATGTAGACAGGCCTTTGGATGGGTAGAATTGGCTAAACTGTGTGAAATCATGCATGCATGTAAGTACAATTATAAATCGACTATTGCAGGATCATCATTGCTTACTTTGTCCTTGAATTACTTTTTTTGCGTGGGTAGCAACTAGTTGTCCTTGAAATATTAATCCAATTAAAAAAAAAAATAAAGGAAAAAAAAAAATGCATGGCAACTCCCCATGCTTGTCTGTTTGGTAAATTTTAATATATATTACCTACTAGGCAAGTAAATGACCAGCTGGTTCACAACGATGCTGCTGTTCTTTTGTTGAGGAGTGCTAAAGCTGTTAGTTTGAAGAAGAAAACATATGAAACTTCGCCACCTTTTTCGAGCACGTTGGATTTACCTTTCTGGACAGCAACAAAGTTTGCACACTGAAAGATACTAAACCTGTCAATCAATCAATCAATGTTCATTATACGAATGATAAACTTTGTCATGGACAAATATTTTGTTGCATGAAAAAAAAACTTGATAGACTACGCATCTGAAAAGCTTGAGTCAAAATATATATATATATATAACTTTTATAAAGTGTTACAGTGAAGACAAAGAATTCAGTCAATTTTTGTCCTCTTGTGAGCTCTTTGCAAATCGGCCCCTAGATTCTCTCAGTTTCACAAGAAGGCCCCTATCTCTATTACAATATATCCCTAATATTTATACCCAGGTCCCTGCCAAAATAACGGCCATGTTGTCCTTTTTATGGGCTATTTGAAGAACGGCCCCCCGATTCTACCGGTTTCACAATCCGACCCCTATATATTTATACCCAGGTCCCTAACAAAACTCGACCAATTTTGTCTTTTTGCTAGGCTATTTTCATATCAACCCCCAGATTCTACCAGTTTCACAATCAGACCCTATCTGTGTTACAAACATATTCCTGATCCAGATTTCTAGATTCATAATCAGGTCCCTCATATCAAAACATGAGATCTTAAACTTTAAATTTCATGAAATTTCATCCGATGATTTTTTGTCTCATTTAATAAATACTAAGATTACAAAAAGAATTGGACTTATTTCAACTCATAAAGTTATTGATGGAAGTCTTGCTTTTGAATTTAAAATTTGATATGTCTTTTGTTTTTGGATTGATTATAAATCTATACATATCACTATTTCTTTGGATGCGAAAATAAGTACTCTTTTTTTGGACAGTATTCTTTTATTGATTATATTGTTTATTAGATTTTTTTTTTTGAGTGAAGGGGGGCACTGAAAGTTTGGAATAGTCAGGTGGCTGATTGTGAAGCCGCTCAGATGGGGAGATACCACCAGTAATAGATGACGGAGTGCGATTGATGAGATACACACTTGTGAGAACTGCCTCACCCCAAAACTCAACAGGAACGGATGCAGAAAGAAGTAAAGATCGAGTCATCTCAAGGATGTGGCGGTGTTTACGCTCAGCAACGCCATTTTGTTGATGAGCATAAGGAGTGGAAAACTGAGGAAGGGTGCCTTGGGATGTCAAATATTCACTAAAAGCCTTAGAACAATATTCACCACCACAATCAGAGCGTAACACCTTTATACGACGAGAAAATTGAGTCTCAACCATGGTAGCAAAAGAAGTATAAATACGCAATAAATCTGAACGACTAGAGAGAAGGTAAATCCAAGTGAAACGAGAATAGTCGTCGATAAAAATGACATAATATCGATTTCCCCCTTTTGAAAAAATAGGAGACGGACCCCAAATATCAGAATGAACTAAATCAAAGGGAGAATTTGAAATATGCGAACTGGAAGGAAAAGGAAGAGCCACTGTCTTACCCAATTTACAGCCCACGCATGGTTGAAGATCCGTACGAGAAAATGATCCTAATGCACCGGTGCTAACAAGATATCGGAGTCTAGGCTGAGACAAATGACCAAGACGACGATGCCAAAGATCGAAAGGGGAAGGAGAATTTGTATCTAACTGCACAGAAGCAGCGGAAGGCAGAGGAACATGAAGCTGATCCATGTAATAGAGTCCACCTTGTCGTCGCCCAGTCCCAATCCGTCTCCCAGTAAGTCGATCCTGAACAGAACAAGATGATGAATCAAATGTGATTGTATAACCAAGGTCAGCAAGTTGACTGACAGAAAACAAACTCATGGAAAGTTTAGGAACATGCAAAACATTTGGCACATTAAATCGATGAGAATGATCAGAAAGAATGCCAGAGCTCGAGACAGACATAGGAGAACCATCAGCAGTGCGAATAAGTGAAGGAGAACGGAGTGGTGTACAATTAGCAAGAATCGATGCATCCGATGTCATGTGATGGGAAGCCCCAGAATCAAGAACCCATGAGGTAATCGGTATACCTGGTACGGGAGCAGAAGCAGACTGAACAGAACCAGAAAGATCTATACCAGTCAATGATCGTAACATAACATAAAGTTGTTGATATTGATCTTCTAGCCCCTTTAAATGTGCAATAAGGTGAGCTGTGGTAAACTGTGACTGAGCAGAAGCAACGCGAGGTGCAATTGATGTACATATCTGATCCTGACAAATAGAAGATTGAGTAGACGACTGGCTTGATAAAGAGAAAGCGGCATCTCGAGCACGTTTTCTGGCCAACTTGCGGCAATCGAGAGTCACATGACCAAAGGAGTGACAATATCTGCAATCCATAGTACTTGCACAGCAATAGATCAAAATAAACAGTATCTGATAGATCCAAAACAGTCACAGATGCGTAGATCACGAAAAGCTGATCAAAATGAGTACCAATATGACTATATTTGGAGTCCGAATGAGCCCGTAGCGGCCGAATAAAGAAAATACCGAAAAAGGCGATGACGAGGCGCTAAACGGGTCGCGGATTCGGGTCGGGTCGCGGATCCGGGTCGGGCAGCTAGTGCCGGGTCGGGTCGGAGCGCTGGAACCGGGTCGGGTCGGATCGCTGGAACCGGGTCGGGTCGGGTTGGGCGCCGAGGCCGGGTCGGGTCGGATCGCTGGAACCGGGTCGGGTCGGGCGCTGGAGCCGGGTCGGGCGCTGGAGCCGGACGCGCGCGGACGAGATGCCCGGGATCTCGGGACAAATTCCCGGGAGATCCGGGACCGAATCCGGGACAGATTCCCAGGAAATCCGGCTAATCAAAGCGGATCCGCGCTGATCACGCGATTCCGAGACGATGCGCGGACGGTGCGGACACGGCGCGGACGGTGCGCGAGCACGGCGCGGACGGTGCGCGGGCACTGCGCGGACGGTGCACGGTGCGCGGACGGCGCGGACGGTGCGCGGACGGCTGGGACGGTGCAGCAGCGGCAGGGCTGCGGCAGGGTGGCGCAGCAGGGTGCGGCAGGGTGGCACAGCCGCGGCTGGGCTGCCCGAGGCGGCGCGAGAGGGCGGCGCAGCGGCTGGGAGGGGCGGTGCAGCGGCGGCGCGAGGAAGCGCAGCGACGGCACGGGGGCGGCGCAGCGGCGGCTCGGTGGCGGCGCGGGGCGGCCCTTTTTTTTTTTTTTTTTTTTTTTTTTTTTTGAAAACCTCAGCGGCGGCCCTTGGGCGGTGCAGCGGCGACACGCGGCGGTGCGGGGCGCAGCAGCGGCTGCGCAGGGCGGTGCAGCGGTGGCACGACGGCGGCGCGGCGGTGGCGCGGGGCGGTGCAGCGGCGGCACGACGGCGGCGCGGCGGCGGCGCGAGGCGGTGCAGCGGCGGCACGGTGGCGCAACGGCGGCGCGGGGCGACGGGACGTCGACGATCAAAGAAAAAAATTGGATTCAAGCTCTGATACCATGTTAGAATATGAAAAGAATGAATCAATTGTATTATTGAGTTTGTAGCCAATACTTATAGTACAAAAGGAAAACCAGGAAAAGACTAATCTACCCTTAACCCTAGCATATATATACATTTAACAATGATGGTATGTCCCCTCTTTTCGTAAACGTCCAAGTAATATATTTATCAAGTTTGATTATTTGATCTTTTTTTTAATCTCAAGTTGTTGTTATTGACTGAGTTTTCTTTTTGGGTGAGGTGTGTGGCTTTGGTTAGATTGATTTCTTGATTGGGAAAAATGTGCTTTTGAATTTAAATTTTTTTTTTCTTGATTGATTCTGTGACGAAATTGCAATATACTTAGTTTCATTTATTTAGCTTACAATAACTTTTTAAACACACCCATTTGCGCGTGTATTTAACTAGTATATAAAAAGAGAGAAAGGGATCGGCCAACAAGACAATCCAACCAAATCTAGCACTGTAGCGAAAGTAGTCTTTTTTTTATTTTTTATTGTTTTTGAACGGATCACCACTGCAGAAGTGAAAATGTACACCAATAGGAACTTCAGGGAGCAATAAATTTGCAGTGACATGTCTTTTTGCTTCAGAAGTAAGAGCATAGTGGCTGCGTGTCAATGGTATATATTTTTCTAGGTGCAGTAGTGGCTGAATCCCGGCTCCACCACGTTTGCAGATTTTGGTATGAAGTGACGTGTCATTAAGTTGATCCATGGATAATCTTTTTAATAGACTTAATTACTTATATATATACTTCATCTGATATGTTGAAGCATACTCTCAATTTCATAAATTGTATGGACCTACTTATAAAAATCACATGTTCTGTCGCATTGAAAATATGAGATTGCATTGTGCAATAACACCCTTAAACCATATTCTCATAGCCATGCATGGCCGGGTAATGCTACAGGGGAGAGAGGCCAAAGAAATTAAAGGGAGAAACCAAAAAGATTGAACTCACCATGACCAACAAAAGGACAAGGTAAGACTCGGAGAGGGCTATAGGAAGCACTTGGTAGACAGACTCGGTGATGGATTATATTGAAGATGAAATTGGAGGTCGATAAAAATCTTTATTAAAACTTATTAGGAATATCTACACACACACAAAAGTTATTTGTACCACTCTTTGTAGCTGACCTAAATGAATAAAAGTGGTCGGAAAAGATAAATTTCAAGCTGTCTTCATGCGCTCTTATCCATCTTTATTGTAGTACTGTTCTTTAAAATCACATGCACTGCGGGGCTACACAAACATAAAATGTACCACCAATGTAGGGTGCATATTTGCCGGCACCTGTGACTGTGTGTCTCTAACAATACACACATGTAATTATGAATCTCTATATGCAAGTCAGTCAGGAAAAAATAGAGAGAGAGAGAGAGTGTTTGTGTGTTTTAATCAAAATGTGAGACTGAAACATGATAAATCTTTGTTTTTTTGTTTATGTATTTAGTGCCAACACGTGGACATGACGTCACACGCGCGGTTCCTAGTCATGCACGTGCACCTGAGAGTGTGTGTCGTCCTCGCCGATGAGGAATATCAATAGGGACTATTTGTTATTGATTTACGTATATGGCCCTAATGTTTAAGGCCGTGCGGTTTGGATTGGAGAGGTTTTGAGGGGTACAATGGGGATAACATATTTTCTGTATGGGTGTGGGGAGGTGGCGCTCAAAAAACGCGGCGATTTGTGTAAAATCATCGTCTGACAGGGGGGTGACGCACACGGTGTCACGTGATTTTTTTATTGCACTCACATTTAATGCTCGTCTCGACTCTGTATTAATTTCAGGTGTGGTCAAGGACCGTTCAAATTCATTCACCCGCAATCCAGGCCGTTCAGACAGACGATTCAGATTAATTTATACTGTCGAAGGATTACGTGACATCAGCATGACGAAATTATGACGTGGAATTTATGGGCCAATGGTTTGATGGGCGTCTTACAAAATTGTGCTCACATCTTACTCAAGGCCCAAACTAATAAGTAATAATCCTAGCCAGTTCTCAGCCCGTTTTCGGTCGTAAATGTACAGTTATACAGTGCACACGTTTTTTTTTTATTTTTATTTTTAAATATTATATATCATTAAATTAGATATATATTTTATAATTTTAATAAAATGTATGCATTCATTTATAAAACGTGTAAAAAAAATGAAATATGTACCTCATTATAATCAGTACAGTTTTTTTTTTTTTTTTAGAACAACAATAAAAAAGATAAAAGAAGTTTTAGGAAATTCAAACAAAATCCATGTTTAGAAAAAAATTTGAAAAAAAGAGAGTAAAGATTTCAACATTCATTGACCGTATCTCATAATCCATGTAAAATGAATGATTGTGTAGAATTAATCAACTAGATAATGACATAACATCAATGAGTTTGCAAATAAAGTAACTCAACCCAATAATAAAGTACAACTTACAGCATAACAATGTCCGTATGAAATATCTCAATCCGATAATGATACAGAACTGTGAAACTTTCAGGTCTTTGTGATGACTTTTATTAAACAAAAAACAATATCATGCACTTAAAACAGGTGCTCAAATAATCTATATGTTATGAGTTTTTATGATAAAAAATGGGATTTTTGTATATACACCACAGTTAAATTTTAATTTTATCAAAATACCATTGAAAAAACCCATAATACAAAAATACACCTCAAGAACGTTAAGTGAGTGCAACTGTACTCCTATACCACACGCCGTGAAAAACTCTGGATTAATTATGGTTAAAAAGTCTAATTTCACATGTACATTGACCTAAATATCCTTACTAATTCTAGAATTTTTTTTTTTGCATAAATTTCCCTCTTAAAACCCGTATTTTGGAATTACCTCTCTTATTTCTACCATTACATAAATACCCTTGAAATTTTAATAAATTGTGCAAATTTACCCCTCCATCAGTGGTCATTAGAAACGTAGACGGAACCATGACTATATTTTTAATCCTACCATGTAAAATGATCAATTTACCCATCACTTGAATCACACATCCTACTCAACTCTGCGTGAAGAAGAAAGAGAGAAGGTTGAAGGAGGAAGGAGGAATTAAGGTTCAACCGTCCAAACAGAGAGCGAGGGTATTTTGAATTATTTACATGTGATTAATGGTGGTTAATGGGGATATCCTAATCAATCCTCACAAACACTAATCTTAGGGGCAAATTTACGACAGGGATATTTATTTAATGGTGAAAATAAAAGGGGTTATTATGCAAATACAGGTTTTTAGAGGGTTATATATGCAAAAAAAAAAAAACTCATTTCAAGTAACCTGAGGGTACAAGAGTTATTTGAACACTTCTAACAGAATGAAAACGGAAAATATTAACCATACCAGACAGAATTTGACCACAGGGATACAATTGCACTCACTTAAGTTTTTGAACGGTATTTTTGCACTGTGTGTTTATTCAGGGGTGTTATAACAAAATTGAAATTTAACAGGGGTATATATGAAAAAATCCCAAAACAAATTGAGGACTGGTATACAATTTTTTTTCAGCCTCAATTTCAGTCCCATATATATGCATTGATAAAAAATTAACTAAACATATATTTACATTAATGAAGTAATGCTTCCATAGAAATTTTTTACATTTTATATAAATGCGTTCACACAATTCATTAGAATATATGTTTCATTTTTTTTTATAAAAACATACATAGATGAGATACACTATTTAAAAAAAAAATCAAAACACATGTAAATTAAAATTAGGAATTGAAAATGACTTGTACGTAACATTATACTAAAACAATTAATCAATTTGGTGTCAGATCGATTGGAGGAGGATGTCTTCCTATTAGTTTTTGATAGAATTAGGGATGCCATCATTTGGATAATTGTTTTACATATGGGTGAGGATTCATATAATTGGTTAAGTTTTCTGTCACCTAATCATTTTTAATATCCTATATATACCTTTTTATATAATTTATCCTCAGTATCAAGATAACAACAATTATAGTTTCAAGAGAAAGTGCCATCATTACTTCAAGTTTTTTAGTATGCGGAAGGCGGGGGCTGCTTTTGTTCTTGTTCAGGCAACCCCCTTTCGCATCCTAGGCGCAGGATTCAGATCGTGGTTGTGGGCATCACCTCTGAAGGTTGAAGCTAAGGCTATACGCATGGGGATGGCATGCGCGGCACAACAAGGAATCCTGGGTGTATCCGTGTATGTGTTTGTTCAGATTTACAGATCCTAATCGAGATCTTCATGACTGTATGTTACAGATTCAGGTTCTGAGGGAGGTTCATGATCCGGTCAAGTTTGTTAAAGTCTCTCGAGAGAAGGTCTGCGGGGCATAGATATTGGCAAAATAATTAGCTCGTGGCTGTGGGGCTCAAGGGAACTCCTTTATCTCCTGCAAGATCCATTTGTATGTTGCTCCTTGTGACCTTTTGTTGTTTCACTTCAAAACTGCTGCAAGGATGTACAGGATGAGCAGCAACCTTTGTACATGAGTCTTAGGCCCTGTTTCGTAAAACGATTGGAATATAACATTATTCTATAATTAATACAAAATAAAATCATAATGAATGAATGCTGCACGTGGAATACTCACTTTAATATGGGTGAATTAAAAGAGTTCACTTCAAATATTACACACCCAAACGAGTTTTAAGAAGTTAGCTTAATTAAAAAATTACTTACCGCTTTTAATGCAAAATAATTATTTAAAAAAAAACGTAGAAAATACACTTTTTAGGAATCAAAGTCTATTTAAACTATTTTTTTCAAAATCTTATTTTTTAAACGTATGTGTTTTCAAACGACTCTTAATAGTCGAAACCTCAGTCGGGGGATATATTCTTAAAATAACATGTTTCAATATTCAAAGTTTTTACAAGCTATATAGATTATCTAGATGCAGTGCTCGTCCCACCGGTATGTTTGGGTGTGTAATATTTGAAGTGAAGTCTTTTAATTCACCCATATTAAAGTGAGTATTCCACGTGCAGCATTCATTCGTTATGATTTTATTTTGTATTAATTATAGAATAATGTTATATTCCAATCTAATTTTCAGTATTAAATTTAATTTACAAATATTTTAAATTTTTAAAAAATATATTCATGCACCTACACTCAAGCCACTGTAATGTTGAGGCGGTACTGTTCAATGTCATTTTTTTTCTCTCTTCCTCGATCGTTATACACGTTAATTAAAATGTTGCAAATGTGTTCCAATGTGTATATTCGTGTTATCCGATCCTAATATGGCTTAGATCATACACCTAGGAATGTATTTTTGTATATAGATCGCTGCAAATAATTAGAATATATGCATTTTATTTCATAAAAATACATGATTTGTTATATAAAACCTGGGCCCTGGGTATAGGCTCAGTAGACAGCTGCTTAAGGCCCCACCCAGGAAAGGACCCCAAACCATGCTCCCACCACTATGGGCCTCTACTAAGAAATGTTTATTTTTGTCATAAGCCCACTACGAAATCCAGCTGTTAACAACACATCCGGTGCCCCAGATGACAATAAAAACTTGTAATCAATTTCACGGTCTCACCCATCCAATATTTACACCTTATAATTATAAAAATCTCTTTTTAGAAGGTCAACAGTTACCCTCTTTAATTAGTCTAACTTTTTTCTTTCTTAGTCATAAGCCCACTACGAAATCTGGTGCCCCAGATGACAATAAAAATTTGTAATCAATTTCACGGTTTCACCCATCTAATATTTACACCTTATAATTATAAAAATCTGTTTTTGGAAGGTCAACAGTTACCCTCTTTAATTAGT
This sequence comes from Acorus gramineus, assembly GCA_030737835.1. Classification (NCBI taxonomy): domain Eukaryota; kingdom Viridiplantae; phylum Streptophyta; class Magnoliopsida; order Acorales; family Acoraceae; genus Acorus; species Acorus gramineus. The sequence goes on from CM060857.1 coordinate 13,311,438, forward strand.
CTAACTTTTTTCTTTTTTTTTTTGTCTCCCCAATCTCTCTCTCTCTCTCTCTCTCTCTCTCGTTTTAGCGATTCCAAAATTTAAGAATCATAATATAAAGATTTTACAATAAATTGATCTCCATTATAAGGTATGTGGCCTATTTTTGAATCTTAGTTTTTTTTCTTGGATTGAATTTTTTTATAATTATATTCATATATTTTTGCTAATGAGAGATGAAATTAAAAAGTTAAACATGAACACTTATTTTTTTTAGATGACGAAAATCTCTAATTAGAAAAAAACAAATCAATCACCCATGTTCTTTTATAAAAGAGGGGATAAACAAAATAACTATGGTCCATGAGTTGTAACCTATTTTTTAAGACTTCTAATGAAAATATAAGATATTCATTATTTATTTAGTATTTTTACAGCTCAAGATGCAAGAAGAATAATGTTTAAGCGATGCATAGTTGTTTTTCATCATTTCTTTTTTGTATTATAGCTTTAAATTATGTTTATTCTTGGCAAATTAGATTATATGTATGTGCTTATAATTTTTCTGATATAATTGTTACCAGATGGACTTTTAAATAACCATATATTAGTTGAGTTGTGAAATGAAGCTGATGAGATCATGCATTAATCTTTTATATATACTTTTTTAGTTTATCAATGAAAAATGACAACAATATGATTTTTTTTTATAGGGCCCTATTTTAAAAAATCGTCTAGGGCCTATTCAAATTTTCAAATATCAAGACAAGCATGGAGGTATAACTGTAATTTTCCAAAAGCATGCTATCGAACACAGTACTCTTAATTATATTATATATTTTCGCACACAATCATGATTGATTATATATATACTATAAATCTTATCAACCAACCAATCAGTTATACATAATTAATTAGTCACCTAATCTCATCACCAGCCAATAATACCGTCTTTGGCAGGCATATTCCTCTATCGTTAGTCAGCCGAGCAATATTTGTCTTCACCCGCGCCATCATTAATTAATAAATTCACTTAACTCACCCACTTGAACATTATCCATTAAAAAATTCACTTGAACTTACATACATCACCCAAAACAATTAATCTTTGTCTAAACCCAGCAAAGACACCATATTTAATCCATGAAAAAACGACCACTCAACGGATAGGTAACTATCATATAGAACATGTTACATGATACAGCGGAAAATTAAAACAAAGATACAACCAGATTCTTTAACAAACCACAGTTCTCAAAAGAGAATTAAAACTAAAAAATATATTAATAAAAACTGTCAGCCCTAAATTATAAATCTTCCCTTTTATACTAAAAATTACCAAAAATAATAAAAACAAAAATTTGTTATAACTAACTCTAGAGGATCCTAGAAGATCTGATTTCAGTCAGATCCGACATATTAGAAATGAGATATTCAAAATCTAAAAAATTACTAAAAATAGCAAAAAGACTATTTTGAGGGTTGAAAAATAGAAAAAATGAAAAAATAAAGACGCGTTGTGGCGTAGCGTCAACTTTTGAAGATCTCATTGATATCTATCTTCAGTAAAAATTTTAGACGATTCCGAGTTTTGGGGCAGCTTTTTTTTCTACTAGTCGATTTTTTTGTAAATATTTAAAAATCTTGAAATGGACCTTTCCAGGTTCATCACTCCCAAAACGCGTCGACCACTTGTTCTGAGTTATTACGCTTAAAATGTAATTATTTTTTCACAATACAGACTATTTCCATCATATATTTTTTCACGATACAGACTAATTCCATCATATTTTAAATGCTTTGAGCACGCTTTCTGGGTCACCATCCGTATCATGAAAGACGTTAAAGAACTCTTTGTAAGTGAATGCCTTATAGAGCGGAGCCTGCGAACGTCCCACCAGCACCGGAGCCGGCGATATGAGGCAGTCCGCAGCCGGGTTTATGAATGTCACAACAGTTGTTCTGGCCTCTCTCGAATTCGTCACCGCCCGATGTTCGACGCTCTTTAGCCTTCCATTGCTTATAATCTGAGACATTCACACAACATTTATATTACATGGTCCCTAACATATGTTACTCATTATTCATAAAAATGTACTAATTGATTGATCAGTGATCACCTCTAGCTGATGACCCACATTCACAACAAGCGCGTCTGGAATTGGTTCCACAGAGATCCACTTCCCATCCTTGATGACCTGAAGACCTCTAGTCTTCCCTTGAAGGAGAACAGTTATGAGGTTCGGGTCGCAATGCTTTACCAGACCCAATGTCAGGCTTGGGTCAGGGCACGGTGGGTAGTGATTTATCAGCACGAAATGCTCACCCCCGCTGAGTTTGTCGTCGTCGAAGTAGCCCTCTTCGAGACCTAACCCTTCATTGATCATCCCCAAAATCCTCATCGCCAACTTCATCACCCCCTCTGAATATCCTACCACCACATCCCTAGAATTTCATTAATTAGCTGGTTAATTAGCACAAAATTACGCTACAATTTAATGATAGTTATACATACATGGCTATTAATTAATTACCTGAACTTGTTAGGCTTTTCAGGCAACAAATGCGCGAGCTTCTCCACTGGGTGGCCTGTTATCTTCATCGCCTCCCTCCAATTAAGGATCCCTCTGTCATGCATTCCACAACTCGTATAAACCCTAACAGCCCGTTTTGGATCGTCGGAGTAGTACTGGATCCTGTCCTCGATCGACATCTCGAAGAATTCACTAGCAACTGCCAATGTATCTCTAAGTAGCTCAACTGAAATTCCATGGTTGATCACCTATATTATGAACAACATAGTTACATAGTTAGCATGGTTTCATGACACATAAAAAACCAGTATATATATTAATGAAAACCTGAAAAAAGCCGAATTCTTGGGTGGCTCTCATGATTTGCTCTACTAATGTGAATTGCTGGCCTCTATGATCACCCCTTCCTCCTCCAAGGTCTATCACTGGAATGGATTCACCTGTGGGGATGATGGACTTGCCTGGTTGTTTTTCAGGTGGATATATGTAGGACTCCGGCACCGTGGGGTGGCTGACAAAGCTGCTAAGGAAGTTCTTCATGTTGTTCAGTGTTCAAGACCTTCTTTCAGTCCTAAACCTTCTCTTGATTAATCAGTATAATTAATTAAACACTTGTTAATTGAGATTACACAATGGATGAGTTAGGCGTTTGTTAGGTAGTGTATGGACTGGTTTTGACATCAGGAAGGTTGGTCTTTAAATAAGTTCTACTTGGGTAAGCTTTGGAGTTTGACTGTTTTGTAAGGATTATCTTATTTGAAAAAAAAATCTAGTTAATAACATTGATTTTTTTTATTTTTTTTTTTGACGATATGCCCTGTTTGGAATTAATTTTTTTTTAAAAAAAGATTTTCTTGGCAATATTTACTTTTCACTCCCCAAAAATAATTTATTTTAGCCCCAGACCAGTTTTAATTTTAAACTAGTCCTCGGGCCATTTTTGACCGGTGAGCGTGCCCCTGTGGGGTTAAAAGTGAAATTGCCCTTATATGTTGTGTTCCATTTGTATTATTTGGGTTAGATTTCCAAGTTTGAGTTTTTTGCAAGTATCTCATTTTTCCAAAAAAATCCATGTTTGATAGCATGGTTTTTGTGACAACATGACCAACTTATAATTGATTTAAAAAAAAGTAGATTTAAAGAAATATTCCAATATTGATTTCTCATATATAATTTGTGTTCCTGTTGTATTAATTGGATAGATTTTGGAGTCTGAGTTTTTATAAGTATTTCTTTTTTAAAATCAATTTTTTGATATCATATAATTTTGTGACAGCGTGATCAGTCTGAAATTCATTTTTATTTTAAGTAGATTTTAGAAAATCTTTTAATGTATATTTTTTTTAGTCACTCTCTCTTTTGCGTTTCAATTGTAATACTTTGATGGAAATTGGAGTCTTTTTGTTTTGCAATGAATCTCTCTTTTTTCAAGTCAAGTGCTTTGGTTTTAGCTCCTTTAATTCTTTTATAAAAATTTATTTTTCTAAATCATTATGAATAAACTTTTAGGTTAATTCTTGAAGCTAGTCCTAAGACTACATGAATAAATGAAGGTTTAAACAATAGGTGAGAAGATTTGATTGAAGTATAATTCATGTTGAGGGTGATAATGCCAATTTAAAGTATAGCTCAACCCAAGTGCTCTCTCCTCCATTGGTTCATATGCATCATATTGCTACGCTCAATCTGTTTTGCAGTCTCATAGGCTATGTTATTATAGTGCGTGAAGTTCTATCATAGTGTATGAAATAAAAAAATTTATTTTTTTAAAGAAAAAAATACAATATTATATGTCAGTATATATTTCATTTTATATAATTGTATATATATATTTCAATGTGAGAATGTACAATTTCTATAAAAAAAAATGAAAAACCGTGTGAATTCTAAATGAGATTGCACAAAAGGCTTGACATATCAGTCTCCCAAAATAAATAAGATCAAGCACATATAAATTTGGGGTAGCATTAATTTTAACAAAAGAAAGTTTATGAGTCTTTCCTATTAATCAAATAATTATCAAAAGGATTTTAAACACATGACTTTAATGTTAGGAAGCAGTTGCTTATTCACTTAGTAAGAAAGTTTATGAGTCATTCCGATATCTTTTTTTTAATAACATGATCATAATTAAAGTTTAAAAAACCACTACTTAAAACGGTGACTGTTGATCAGACACAGATAAACTGATTTCCTCACAATATTCCAAACTTCTATTTGAATTTAAACGCATCGAGCACGAGATCAGGGTCACCATCTTTTTCGCGGAAGACGCTTAGGTACTCCCTCCAAGTGAAGGGCCTGTAAATCGGATCTTCGAATTGTCCCACCAACGCCGGTGCAGGTGATATGAGGCAGTCCAAAGTGGGGACAATGAAATTCACAACCGTTGTTCTAGCAACACTTGAATTTGTCACTGCCCGATGTTGGATGCTCTTCAGCCTCCCATTGCTTAGAACCTGAGACATCAGTACTGCATGTCTTAAATTGTATTTATTTAATTACTCATTAAAATATTAAATTAAATCTAATAATGTCACAGTTCAAATTTATTTAACCCAACAATTGAGTGAGTGGCGCCTACTAATCTGTTCTTTCTCTCAGTTCAATGAACGGTAATGATATATATACCTCAAGCTGATGACCCGCGTTCACAATCAACGCGTTTGGGATCGGCTCCACCGCGATCCACTTCCCATCCTTGATGACCTGAAGCCCTTTTGTCTTTCCCTGAAGGAGAATTGTCATCAGATTCTGGTCGCAATGCTTCACCAGACCCAATGTCAAGCTCGGATCCGGGCATGGCGGGTAGTGATTTATCACCATGAACTGCTCGCCCCCGCTCTGTTCGCCATCGAAGTAACCCTCTTCAAGCCCTAATCCTTCATTGATCATCTTCAAAATCCACCTCCCCAGCTCTGTCACCTCAGTGGAGTATCTCCCCACCACATCCCTGAAAATTCGATGCATACATCACAACACTTACACTCAATCTTTTTTACAATCTAAAATACATGTATTGATAGACAAGCTATATACATTGTTAATTTTTTTTTACATACATTACAAAAAATGGTGTATTCAATTCGAAATGGAACGATATACATTTTTATCAAAGTTATATACATCGTTAGATGATGTTTACTATTTTTAAAAAATAATAAAAACCTATGTGGGTGGTTAGCATTTTGGACTGTAAAAAAGATCGAATCTAACATTTTCTTACACATATCACACAACACTTACATTCAGTGACGATGAAGATTATTCGTGATTATATATGGCCAAGTACCTGAACTTGCTAGGCTTTTCGGGCAATAAATGGGCGAATTTCTCCACCGGATAGCCTGATATCTTCATAGCTTCCCTCCAGTTGTTGGTCGCTCTCTCATGAAAGCTGCTTTTTAAGACCCTCACAATCCGGTTTGGGTCATCAGAGTAGTGCTGGATCCTGTCCTCGATCGGCATCTCGAAGAATTCGCTAGCAACCTCCATTGCATCTTGAAGTAGTTCCTCTGGGATCCCATGGTTAATCACCTAATTAATTACAACATGGTTTAGCTAGTGACATCTATGCACATAAACAACAGTAGACGTTGACAATATATTGAAAATCTGTAGATAGCAAATCTGAGAATTTTTTACAACTCTCTACGAAACTGTTTTAAACTGACAAATGAAATCAACTAATTAAAATAAAATCAAGCAAAAAATTAAATTAACATGTCCTAATAATGTGTGGACTACTTTTATCATTTTGTTTTTTCTATGACACCATTCGATGAGTGAACCATTTTCTCCATAACCAGTGTGAGACTATTTCCAGATGCATTACAATCTACTCAATAGTATTTCAGATGAGCGAAGTACTACATATAAAAACCTGAAAAAAGCCAAACTCTTCGCTGGCTTTCATGATTTGTTCAACTAAACTGGATCGCTGGCTTGCATGATCATCTCCTTCTCTTCCTCCTCCAAGGTCTATCACTGGAATGGAGTCTCCTGTAGGGATGATGGATTTGCCTGGTTGTTGTTCAGGTGGATATATGTAGGATTCCGGCACCATTGGATGGCTGGAAATGCTGGTGAGGAACTTCTCCATCTTCACTTGATGCCCCTCTTGATGAGTTTGTTTGTTGGGTAGGTTATATGTGGATTGGGTTTGACATCAGGAACTTAAAATAAGTTCTACTTTGGGAGAACTTGGAGTTATCTTTGCAAGAATCTTCTTCTAAATAAAAGTTTTTCTTTAATAGAACACAGATTTTTATGAGAACTTGGCCAGTTCGGAAATGATTTTAAACGGGTAAAATAATTAATTTTGAAAAAGAAATTCTTTGGGCCTAGGTTTTCCCCTCTCATAATCTAGTTTACGAGTAAGGTGTTGAGATTATGTCTCGATCTGGTGTATTACATCGGATGGCCATAATAAAACCATATTAGGTTGGGCACCTAATGGGTAGAATATTATTTAAGATTTGATCTTAATTAATATTTAAAGTGAATATCATAAAATAGGAAACAATATTTGTTTGTTAATTAGGAGAGTGAATATCTCCTAATTAATGTAAACAATATTTGTTTGTTAATTGGGAGATTACTTGGGGAGGAAGTTATTTATGTCTATAAATATCTTTTAGGGTTTCATAGCAAAACTAGGCAATGCATTATACTATGTAGAGATCCTAAGAGAAGGTTGAGAGGTTCTAAGATAAGGTAATTCCATAAGAGAGTTTGTGAGTCTCTTAATGTATTTCAACTATTAAAGTGGATTCTCTATTTTTTGCCCCGTGGATGTAGTTCTAGGCTGAACCACATATATCTTGTGTTCTTCGTGTGATGTGATATTTTATTCTTGTGTTTGATCTCGTGTTTATTGTTGGCTTTCGGAATGGACTTCCCAACACAAGGATCTCTCTATATTCAAAAACATCATTTTTTTTGTAACTGTGTTTTTACATCTGACAGCATACCCAGATTGGCTATGATTTTAAAAAATAGATTATAAAAAGTTTTTTTTTATTTTTAAATCTCCATAAACTATGTGATTAATTGTTCGATCCCTCACTTTTTCATATCACAGTTTAAGTCTCTAGTTTAAAGGATACGTTCATTTTTAGTGTCTCACAGGGACTAATTAGAAAACCAAATAATTTAGTTATAGATCCCTCCCAGGGACTAATAAATAACATACCATTTAAATTTAAGGATTTAAACTATAATACAAAGAAGTAAGAGATTGATCACTAAATCACATATTTTATGGGACTAAAAAATAAAAATCCTTTATAAAAAATCATTCTTTATGGTACGTGTCCGTTAAAAAATCTTTTCTATCAAGATATTCTCGTAGTATATCTTGAGTTCCATTTAAATATAATTTCACTTTTCGGATTTTCTATTTCAAATGTGTATTTTTAAAGGACGCTGTTATTGTACACTAAGTTATTTTTATTAACCAAAATATAATTATATATATTTAGTTAAAAATTCAGTGAATTATAATTTCATAATTATATGTTGAGAAAACTAATTTGCTGAAGCATCAATAAAATCAAGATTGAACACATGATCGAAATATGACATCACACGAATAACATAAGATATCCGTGGCTCGATCTAAGCATACATCTACATAATGAAAACAGAGTATCCACTTTGATAGTTGAGATACAAAATATATAAAGAGACTTACAAACTCTCTCATGGAGTTACTCTCTCTTAAACCCTCTCACCTTTTATATATAATCTTTACATTAAACTCTCTCACCTTTTATATATAATCTTTACATTGTATCATATGAAGTTTTACCATGGAACCGCATGCAATGGATATTTTTATATATATAAATAATTTTCTCTCCAAGTAATCCTAAAAAACAATTATGTAACAAACAAATCTATTTACCTGATTTTAGGAGATTCACTTTATATCTTAATTAAAATCAAATTTTAATTAATCTACCAATTAAGTGTCTACTCTCATATGGTTTCTATCATGGTCATCCGATGTGATACATCGGATAAAAACATAATCCTAACAGTATATACTTCATTAAATTTTTTTCATATAATTATTAAAAATTGGTTTATTCAACTCGAAATGAAGCAATATACATTTTTTTATCAAAACATATACTTCATTAGATTAAATGATATTTATTATTTTAAAAAATAAAAACATGTGTGGTCTGAATTTTTGTTGGTAAAAATGACTAAGTCTAACATTTTTCATTTTTAAATTGCTATCTAATACTTTAAGCTCCCCTTTGGGTAGGGGAGGAATAAAGAGGCATATGGGAGAATAATTCAAGAAAACTGTTTGTTCACAAGGAATAGGTGAGTAGCTAGAAATAAGCTGATATTTGTATTCCAAGTCCTCCCTAAAATTGTGTTATTCTACTCAATCTATTCCAATAATATAGATGGGCTCCACTGTCAGATCAACTGTTATTATCTCTTATAAATCAGGGGGTCCGATGTCAAATCATTTTTCACACTATCCACATCTTATTCATTTTTTATCTACAACTTATCTGTGATCAATCAAATAACAAAAATTTTAATATTACGTTTTTCAATGAGAATAAATATACAATCAAACAAAAAAATATCTTCTTCTACTGGTATAATAATATATTCCTAAAATAGTCATAAACCTATAATAGCTTATATCTCTATCCAAATAACACTTAAAATAAATGGGAATTTATTGTAGAACTGATTGAGATGAGTTTTTCCAAAATCAATTATTTGAATTGATTTAAGGGTTATTTAGTTTCCACCCCTCCTAAACCAGTTAAATTATTAAAAGCCCCTTCTAAAACAAAATATTATTATAAACTCCCTTTAAATGTTAACTGGATTTGTAAAAAACCCAAATAAGTTATTTTTTGATGAAATAAGTTATTAAATTATAGATTGACAATAATACCCTTACTAAAAAATCCTAATTTGATAGAAAAAAAATGTTATTTAGTTTCTACCCCTCCTAAAACATGAAAATTATTTAAAAAAAACATTATAAAACACAATATCATTATAAACTCCCTTTAAATGTTAACTAGATTTGTAAAACCCAACAATCAACAAAACAAAAAGAAATTAGTAGTCCCAAAATTTTTTTGACAGAAAGGGGTTTAGGTTAATGAAATGGTTTTTTTCTATTAAATTAGGATTTTTTAGTAAGGGTATTATTATCAATCTATCATTTAATAACATATTCTGTCAAAAAAATAACTCATTTAGGTTTGTTACAAATTCAGATAACATTTAAAGGGGGTTTATAATAATATTGTATTTTAGAAGGGGTTTTTAATAATTTGACTGTTTTAGGAGGGGTAGAAACTAAATAACCCTTGATTTAAAGCATAAACTATTTTTGAAAATTGATTGTCAATTAGACCTTGGATAAGTTTTGGAGTTTGAATTTTTACAATGATCTCCTTATTTTAAAAAATCATTTTTTAATGACCTTTAATTAAGTTGAATGTTCAAAATATAAAAAGACCTTTAAATTGGAGTTCGAGTTTTTTCCATGATCCATTTATTTTACAATTACATTTAGTTTGTGGTAAATATGCACCGTCTGGAATTGATTAAAAAAAAAAATTGAAATAATCACAGTATAGATTTTCTAAGAATCTATATTATGCTTCACTTGTAGGAACACTATCAAAAAAATTTCTCTAGCATGTTGACACAAACAATATTGTTAATTTATAGTATCATTAATCAATTTTCGAATCCAAGAATGCAGTAGTGAAGTTAGGAGATTTACTTTGGAGTTCTGACCCTAGAATCCCCATTGACAGCATTAGTGCTTATGTTTATGGATGGTTGCATGCATCTGATGTTATTTTAACTAAAATTTTGCTTTCTCATAAATCCAAAAAAAAAAAAAAAAGAAGTCAGGGAGAATAATTTATGCAATTATTTTTACAGTGATCAATATGAATTTTTTTAAGCTAAATACTTAAATGATCAATATCTCGTTGAATAATTCACATTTTCTATACATTTTATCTTTTATAAAATTATATACATTACTAAAGAAAGTATATTATTAAAAATATATATATATATATTTTTTCGTGAACTGTAAAAATGAATTGAATGTAAAATTTTCTTTAATCAAAAGTTGGCCATGGAGTGCTAATGCACTCACTCCGTTTTATGGCCCCAAAACCTATGTATGATATTTGTATGGGCTTTTTATGATAATCTCATTCACTATGATATGCATATGGGTTTGATATGTGCTATAGATTTGACAAATAGACTAATAGGAGTATTGGACTTTCTATTTAGCAGAGTAAATATTCTTGGGATTCCTCTCCTAAAATCTATTATATGATTTTAGAGGATTAACCAGATTGGTCCACCGATATGCAAAATGGCTTTTAATCACCAAAATTAGATTTATCTTGGATCGATGAACCTAGATAGTTTGAAACAATAAACCTCATATGATCCAATTCAGGAAGTTGAATATAGAAACACTCTTGGGAGCTGTTTGGGTACAAACATAAGAGTGGAATTAGTTGGAATAGGATGGAATAAGATCAAAAATGTTGTTTGGATGACTGGTATTGGCTGGAATCTGGAATAAGCAGGGATAAAGAGGTATAGTAATACCATCACACCCCTTGGAATGAGCTATTCCAAGCTCCCCCATAAGTGGGCCCCACCCATCCTATCAACTTTTTCACTACCCCTCACTGTTCTTTGTCTCCCCCAAAATGAAAAACGCTTCTGGTGCATGGTGGTGATGGTTCTCGGCAGTGGATTGGGTGGTGGTGGTGAATGGTGGTGGACCTGTTGGAATTTGGTGACCAAAATTGCATAATAATGTGTTATAACCTGCCTATGTAATTACAAACGTTTTAGAGGTTCATTCACATATAAATGTTTTATAATTGCATGTATGAATGGTAATTAATGCATGAGTTACAAATGAAATCATTGCTTGCATTTTGAGAGTTTAATTATCAAATGAGTGTTTAATGGTTGATTTAATTGTATGAGACGTTTTGCTTTTGATTCCTTGCATATATAAAGGACCATGTCTCATTTCTTGAGGGAATCAACCCATGAAGCACCTATTCTCACCGCATGTATCACATTTGTCTCTATGTGAAGAGAGTGTAATAGAGAGTCCTTTTTCTCCCTCTACTATACAACTTAGGGTCTTCATCATCCACTGTTTGGTTGACGAAAGGAAACATGAGAGAGAGAGAGAGAGACTGAGACTGGTTTTATTATTGTTGTATAATCTATCTTTCCCATTCCACATTATTCTATGATCCGGGCGTCTCAAAGGATCGTAGTCTTTTCATCGTGATTTTTTCGTAGCTCGCACCCCGGAAGAACAAAACCAGTTGTGGTCGTATCTCTCAGTGGTAGGAGCCATTCAATCCTGTGCGTGAAAGGGCCTTATTCACCAGGGACAGAGTGTCTTCACTCGCTTCCACATTTTTTGATACACTTTTGTAATCCCTATCTCATTTATATCTTGTTTTTATTATATATTTTAAAGAATACATGATTTGATATATATTTGATGTTTATATTCTTGATGTGATTATTATAAGAATTTGTGTTTAGCCTAATATTTATATGTCGCGCACAAAAACTCCAACAAGAACTAATGGTGGTGGTAGTTCCCAACAGTGGTGGTACTGTTGGTTCTTGGTTTTGGTGGTGGTTTTTTTATGGTGGTGGTGGTGTTTGTTGGTGGTTCATGGCGGTGGGGGTGGTGGCGGTGACGGCTGTGGTGTTCTTAGTTGGTCGGTGGTAATGGTAGTGGTTGAAAAGGACAGTGGGAGGGTAATTTTGTCATTTAAAAATTTAAAACACTTATCCTCATCTTATCCAACAATCTATCTAAATTCAACCAAACACCAACACTTTATTATTATGTTTCTTAATGAAAATAACAAAAATACAACTAAACAGAAAATCATTTATTCCATTAGTATAATAATTTATTTCTAGGATGTGTTTGTATCTAAGGGAAAGTGAGGGAAAATGAGGGAAAGTAAAAACTTGGTATTTGTGACCACTTAAAAACCTGGTATTTGTATCACACAAACAAAGAGAAATTTTTTTCCCTCACTTTCCCTTTGTATCTAAGGGAAAGTGAGGAAAAATGAGGGAAAGTAAAAACTTGGTATTTGTGACCACTTAAAAACCTGGTATTTGTATAACACAAACACAGAGAAATTTTTTTCCCTCACTTTCCTTTGCTATTTTGTCTTATTAGGATTGGGAGAAAAAAATTCTCTCCACACCAACAAAAACAATCTAATAAAACTTTCATATAAGATCTCTCTCTCTCTCTCTCTCTCTCTCTCTCTCATCCTTGCTTATTTTTTTTATCCAATCTTATTTAATTTATTGAATGGATCTCTAGATTTTTTTATTTGTTAAATAGATCTAGTTTTTTTTTTTTTTTTTTTGAATATTTTTTTTTTGTTTAACCTAGATTGAGATCTTATAACCATTTTTGTGATTTATTTGAGATCTTAGATTGAGATCTTTTTCAATTCATCCCAGGGCTAGGTCGAAAATCTAAAGCAATCAAAATATGTTTTTTCTACCTACCCCAATTAAGAATTTTTTCTTTTTCTTTTTTTCTTTTAGAGTAAGATGATTTCTAGATTTTGTTAAAAAAAAAAAAACATATAAAAAAAAAAATGAAAGCCCTCAATCTTTTCAAAATCTTAAGATTTCAATTAAAAAAGTGGTTTCTAGAAATAACTCTCAAATTTGTGGTAGCTTTCAAAAAATTAAAACCCTCATAGTTTGAAATCTCAAAAGTACATTGTAAAGTGATTTTTTGTTCAAAAATAATAATATCTAATTGATTTTAGATATAGAAAGAAATCATGTCGACTTGATTTGATTGTCAGAAAAAACATCCAAAATTTTTTATTTCTCAGTTTTTTTTTGTCAGTAGCAATGTAGCATATATCATTTTATTAAAAAATATTTGACAAGTAATGTAATGTTAATGTTATATTATATTTAAATTAATTGCCAAAATATATGTTTTTTTTATTTTGTATCACTTTCTTGAAAACACAAACAATACATTTTTATTTTTTGTCATTTTCCATCATAAGCATAAACAACAGTTTTTATTTTTCGTCATTTTCCATTACAAGCATAAACAACAGTTTTTATTTTCCATCACTTTCCATTACAGACACAAACAGTATATAAACTATTCAAAGAGAAAATCTTTTCTTTTCCATCACTTTCCTTTTGACAAACATTCCTTCACTTTCCCTCATTTTTTGTATGTGGTCCTTCATTTTTCCTCTGTGATTGTTCTCAAACACACCTCTAGAACAGTTATAAACCTCAAAATAACTTATCTCTATTCAAATGACATCTTGAATTTCTATAATGACGAATCCATCATACCTGTATATATGCCTATAGACCTTTATAATGTACGCATATACGAATCTTTATTATCATCTCCCAGAGAGAAATCATTTCTGAAAGTTTATGGAAAAAAAAGGACAAATACTAGTATTAGTGAGTTCAGGAGCTTTAGTACACTGAATTGTGGCAGCCCTAGGATTTTGAATGGGAGAGTGAGACTGTATTCTTCCATAAAGATTTCTTGAGAAGAAATTTTATTTTCACTCTCTGTGGATATAATAATATTTTAACATAAATCTCGTCAAGTTAGAGAAAATTATGTGAGATTATTGTTTGTCTAGATTATAAAAGTGTGTCTGTATACACATTTTTTTTTGCAACTCTATTTATACAATTGTTATGTCACTATTATAGTAGATGAAATAGTTTAAATATATACTCAGCCAATATTATATTGTATAAAAAACTTAAAAATATATACATTCAATTTATGTGATTATATAAAAAATATACATTCAATTAATAAGATTATATAAAAACATAAAAATATATACATTCAATTCAAACCATTATGTAATTAATTTTCTAGGTATTTAACATTTTCCATTCCGACATAATGTAAATGTTGAATGTTATTAAGAGTTGTAAGTTATGTTTTATTTTTAAGGGAGTTGTAGACATTTTTATTTTAATAAACAATATAAAAATAAAAAATGTTCAAAAAGAGATAGAAATAAATTGAAAAAAAAAACATAGAAACTAAGGTCCCGTTTGGTTGCACATTTGAGGCAGCTTTTGCTTTTTGAAAAATTAAAATATTACAGTCAAACGGAACAGCTTTATTCAGAGAAGCTGGATTCCTTTTATTTTTTCTCTTGAAATCCGTGTTTTGAAAAGCCCAAAAACAACGTTTTTTTGTCAGAATCGATTTTTTGAATTGAAAAAAACTTTCTCTGTCAAACATTAACTATTTCAAAATATTGATTACTAAATTAAATTTTTTTTTTTAATAAAAATCAAGGTCTAAAATTAAATTAAAAAACAGTTTTATTTCAAAAACTATTTTTTTTAAACGGCGCTAATAAATAAATAAATAATCGAATGTAAAAGATTTGTACCTCGATTACTCATAAAAATGCTTTCCTCACCCTCGTGTCACCATCATGTCAGAAGCTTACGCAACGCCCTTAATGTAAAAGTTATGTTTTTCAGTGCCAAAACCCACTTGGCTTTCCATGGTGATTGTTTTTTCACTTCTCGGTGATCACATTCATGATTCATACACTGCGTTATATATAATATAATAATTAGCCTATTCCATTTTAAAATATGTACTTTGAATGAATGGTTTATTTTTAAATGACTGCCCATTGTCATTACAGATTGTAACGGTTCCCTCACTGTCGGAGGTTCTGTCGTCAGACAACTTACACGACTTGTGACCTAATGCAAGAGCTCAATTTCGTTGTGTGTTTTATCAACAATTTTATTAATAATAATAATAATAATAATAATAATAATAATAGGAGGTTAGAGTCAACATAATTATCATATTCTGACATGCATCGGATAGGAATAGGATTCGATCTCTGAATCTCCCTCAAGAGGGAGAGTGCCTCAATCTCTTGCTGGGTGAAGGTTTGGCGTTTTATCAACATTGTTGACAATGGATCGATGCAAAGCGGGTGATCACTTAATGTGTGTGACATAGAGCATTTCTATTCATTAAGCTTGCACATAAATCAACAATAACAATAACAATGGAAATAAATTGTGAATTTTGAAAAAAAAAAATTAATAATTTAGAATATAACTCTGATATAGAAAGAGAAATATCTCATTCCCAAAAAAATCTGGTAGATTTCGTCAAAGTATCGAATATCCAACAATAAACACAAGAATAAATAATTTTGAATATAATAATGAAAAAAATTGGGTGTTCCAGCAAAAGGAGATAAAAATTAACGTCGAATGACCCTTAAAATAAATAAAAAGGATCTATAAGCAGGATTTTCCATTTTTTTTTATAATCTCTTTGATTACTGACCCATGATAAACTTTATATCATGAATATTGTTATTTTTTAATATATAGTTTGTTTTTATTAAGACTCTCCAAAATGTGGCCTATTCTTATTTGTTTGTTTATTTACCCAAAATTATATTACATTGAGTAGTCCATAAAATAAAACCGGTCATTGTTGGATGGTCTTAATTAATTAGAATACTGTGGCTGCTGGCAAACATGGTCACATGGCCAATAATTTTATTACTATTAATTTAATCCCTTGCCCACGTAATTAGCAATACCACAAATTAAAGTAGGTAATAATTAACTCCCTTTAAAATTAGTGAATTATATATTTTATTTATTTTGACTAATGAATTTGTTTTGTGGGTCCTATCTCTCAAATGGTAGTTGAACAAAGTATTAAAATACCAATAAATAAATAGTACTTGACTCATATAATATTTATGTATAGATTTCACATATAACACTAAAGAAAGTGGGAGGAGAGTAATGTGGACCTCGGGGAGCCAGTAAAAACCCCATCTCCCTTATTTCTTTTGGGTGCCTCTTCTCCACTCTCCAGTTCTCTCTCTCTCTCTCTCTCTCTGTATATGTATATATATATATATATATATTTCTTCGTCATCTCTCCTCCAATTCAAACTTTCGCATTTATTAATGGAAGTGCCGATAACAAGTTGTATCTTTTTTTAAAAAAAGATTTACATATATATAACATTTTAACTAATATAGATAACCACAAATTCATGACTTTCTATTATAAATTGTTATCGATGTTTTTTTTTATATATAAATTTAAAATGACAATGTCATGTTATGTCGAATAAATAATTATGTGATGCTTGAGGATAGATTTATGTTAAGAGTTAGAATGCCACGTGATTGGACAATAAAACGAAATAAATAGATAAAAACAATAATCAATCCCATAAAAAAATTGTGGATAATATGCATATTTAAGAGTTGTATCAGAATCAGTTTGAATTAATTCCTAATCAACTAATAAAATTCCAGCAACCAGGATTATTAGTTATAAGGGGTCCCATGGACCTCATTCAAGTACTATTTCTCACTAAACATTCATTAGTTCCAAAATTTTCAATGAATAGGGTCTCTGTCCAAATAATCCAACAAAATTAACCAATATTTATATACTATAAGTATCAGATCAACCAGCCTACGAAAGCAATATTACGCAAGCCTAAATACGCAAGCCTCCTTTGATGGAACCGGATCCCCTCAGGACCCAAACATCATCAGTCGGTCAGTGTCCAATTGACACTTGACACGTGGACTTACAAAAAAACAATCATCTTTTAACACTGACGTGAATTTTCACATAGCTCTTTTTTTTTTGTCAATTTCTTTTCTCTTTCCATCTTTTCTCTTTGTTTTTTCTTTACTTTTTACTTTAGTAAAGTAAAAAGTAAAAATTTTTACTTTACTTTTTTTTTTGTTTCTAATATAGTGATAAAAATAAAATAAAAATTCAATTAAAATAGAAAAAAAAAAAACACAAAAGATAACTATAAAAAAATATTTCCTTAAAAAAAAGAAAAACGAAAATAAAAAACTGAAAAATTAAAATTTAAAACAGAAAAACCAAAAATGAAACAAAAATAAAAAAATGAAAATCTTTTGAAGGAATAAAAACCATTAAAATTCCTTAAATTATGAGATTTACTCTTATATACTAATATGTTAGAATAAAACAGAAAATAAAAATTTAAAACAAAAACCGAAAGTAAAACAAAAATAAAAAAATAAAATTCAGTTTTACCTTCCTCTTCTTTTCGTACGGATGTCAAAGAATAAAAACCATACAATTCCTTAAATCATGGGATTTATTCTGATTTACTAATATGTTAAAGAAAAGAATGTTGCTTAAAAAACAAAATAACTAAATCCAATACAAACAAGACAAATAAATAACAAAAAAATAAAATAAAACGAAACAAAAATATAGAAGGAGATATGTTGTTTAAAAAAGGAAAATAAAAAATCTGAAAACATGAAAAAGTAAAATTTACATCAATTAACTTGAGAACCATTTCTCAAGAATGAGATTACAACTAAAAAAAATTGTGAAAAAAAATCATATGAATGTTAATTTTCAAAAACTGATTTTTTATATTTATTTATTATTTATTTTAGGATACAAGGGCCCTAGGCGGTTGCCTATTCTACCATCCCAGGACTGGGCATGCATGTTAGAGTTGTATGAAGTTTGAGTTTTTTCCAGGACGTGTCTTGTTTAATTCAATTCATGAGCATAACAATTTCATTGATTAGTAGTTTAGCTTGATTAATTAGTTCAGTTTGATTTAATACTTAGAGATAACCAGACTGATCAAAGCCAGTCCTGACTAGATCTAGACAATTTAAGAGATTTTAATGGTATTTATTATTCCTTGATATCCATGTGAAAAGAAGAGAAAGAGCAAACCAAGTTTTTTTTTTTCATTTTTATTACATTTTTCTGTTTTTGTTTTTTGTAATTTATGTATTTTGTTATTTTTTTTAAACATATTAGTAGATAAGAATAAATCTCATAATTCAAGAAATTTTAATGATATTTATTCCTTCAAAAGATATTTTTTTTTGTTTTAATTTTTTTAAAACATATTTTTTTTATTCTTTATAGTTATCTTTTGTGTTTCTTATTTTTTTCCTATTTTAATTGAATTTAAAATATATATATTATAGATGCATAAACCATTCATGAGTACTATGTTTAGAAGAAAAAAATAAACTTACATACCCTTGAAATATTTTTGATGGAGAATTTGGGGGTGAAAGAGGGAAAGAAAATAAAAAGGGGGTGAATCTGAAAAAGGATGATGTTTACGGGGTTTGATGGTGTCAAGGGTTTTCATCCAATGGTTTACACGATCTATACATAACAAACGGAGGTTAAAAAATTCGTCCAAACCGTCAAACGAGGCACTAATCAAAAGGATGTGTACTAATTATATGAAGGTTATTTTATAACAAAAGAATCACAATGTAGTCCCTCTAATTTTTTTTTTCTTCTGACAATACCTATAAATTGAATCAAACGAGACGCCACTCGCGAGAATATCAAAAAAATGTACAAATTAAAGTTAAGTCATTACATTAACGTAAAGAAAAGATGAATAAAAAATAAAGTTAGCCCCTCCATTCAATGTAATGATATATATATATATATATATATATATATATATATATATATATATATATTTATAAAAGATAGCATTTAATTTACTAGACTACATACTTAGAATTAAAGACATTATATTAACGTGAAAAAAAGAGTGAATGAAAAATAAAGTTATCCCCTCCACTCACTATAATGAGTTATAAATACATGTTTTTTTATAGAATGCTGTTATACATCTTTTTTTTTCCATCCCTAATTCGAGTCTCATATGCGTCATAGAAAATCACTGAAGCATATATTCACATTAACTAGATATATGCATGAATAGAAATTTTTTGAATTTTTTATAAATGCAATTTATTAGAGTATATGCTACTTTTTTTTATAAAAGCACTTACCTAAGTAGATGAGGTATATTATTTTTAAAAAATTTAAAATGTGTATATATTAGAATTGAGGCTAGCAACAGAGTTGTACATAACTATAAAAAAGATCGAGTGTAACATTTTTTTTTATTATTGGGAATGTACATCCTCCAACCACATCAGTTATTGAATAAAAAAAATGATTTTTTTATTTTTAAAAAATAAATAAAAATCTATATGAGCTTCAAACATCATCCACACAATTTGTGATTCAATTGAAGGGACCAATATGTGATTATTTTATTATACAATGCCTATAATGCAAATGTTTGCAATTTTCTTTTCTTTTTGATGTCTATCTGGTGCGTCGTTTGAATGCCGACAGTTTCGACAATTTTTTTAACCTCTGTTTGTTATGTATAGGTGGCGTAAATCCATTGGATGAAACCCTGTTTTCTGTTCCAGAGGAAACAGGGTATCTGACCTCGTGTCTATCATGGTGGGTAACTTGAAAGAGGGGTTTTTTTTTTGTTGGTTTTGGGTAACTTGGATCGACTGATGGTGTTTGGGGACTGAGGGGATCCGGTCCCTCCTTTGATATAGCTAGACAAAAAGACTACATGTACCAGAGACAATTTAATGATGTCACATTGTAACATTCACCCATAATTAAATAGTTCTAATTGAGATCCCCCCCTCAATCACAATTGGGGGTTGATTACGCAACATGAAATACGTCACTTAAGTGACGTGACCGTGTGACGCCATCAAAATAATGTGTGAAATACAGACACACAGATTTATTAGTGATGATATTGAAAAACAAAGTACAAATGAACAAACAAATGCTGACCCATTTCACTTCCATAAATGTCTAGAATACCAGCTTATGTGACACGCTTTTGCCATACCAAATTCCACAAAGTCATCACTTCCTTTGTGACTTCCAATTTCATTGGGTTTTATCAAAAATTTAATACCCAACTTTAATAATCCCTCTCATTGGGTGGTACTATATAGGGACACACACATTTCACAACACATAAACACAAGACCATCAATCCAATGGAAGGGCCACAATCGAGAGGACCAGCAGGCGGCGGCGAGGTGAGGTACAGGGGGGTGAGGAGGCGGCCGTGGGGGAAGTTCGCGGCGGAGATACGAGACTCGAAGAGGCACGGCGAGCGGGTTTGGCTCGGCACGTTCAACTCCGCCGAGGAGGCGGCGCGCGCTTACGACCGCGCCGCCTACGCCATGCGTGGTCAGCTTGCGATCCTGAACTTCCCGGGGGAGTATAGGTTGCCTGGAAACTCAGGTGGGACTTCTTCTTCTTCTTCTTCTTCTTCTTCTTCTTCTTCTCAGCAACCCATTGGAGTCTCCTCTTCTTCTTGTTCTTCTTCTTCTTCATCGACGGCGTCGTCTTCGTCTTCTTGCGTGACTGGGACTACTAGAGATGGGAACAGATTGATTAATCAAGGAGGGTCACATGTTCTTGAATTGGAATGCTTGGATGACAAGGTATTGGAAGAGCTTCTTCAAGAATCTGGAGAGAGCAGGGACTGGGACAATTGAAATTTTAATTTTTTTTCTGAATTTTTTTTAATTCCTCTGTTTTTCTCATTGGTATAGTCAGTTTTCTTCGTTCCTTCTTTTTTTTAAAATGGAATTTGTTTTTGTTTTATTTTTATCTAGAATTGTTTTGTGGTCAGTTTTGTTAAATTTTTGTTGTTGTTGTTGTAAAGCCATAACAAGAATGCTTTGTATTCTTGAATTGCTTAGGTCCATTTGCCTCCAAGGTTGGGATTTAATGCAACCACCGGCAGATCGTTTAAACAAACAACATTTTCGGATCTGCGTCAAACACACAAAAAAAATCGTTGTCGCGTATTATGTTTTCGGCCTATTTTTTCGTGTTGTCCCGAGTTCGTGAAACAATGATTTCTAGCAACGTAGATCAACCCCGTGTCCAGTCGACGCGAACGTTTGTGAACGCGCTCTCAGATGGAACCTTAGACTACTTTTGAATGTGTGTGGTTTGCTGAATGTGTTGAAAATGACTTCCTCCGTGGTTGGGGAAGATCAAAGTGTGACCGTATTGAATGGTTGACATGTCAACGACAAGTTCTGTTTGTTGATTACCTTTTATATGGTTGGATTTATAACTATTTGCTTATTGTAATGTTCAGATTTGGTTGATAAGCGGTAATTAAAGCAGCTTGGGGATGGCAATGATACAAGTTAGGACAGGTTTGACCGATCTTATATTTAAACTCTAAAAAAATTCTGTACTGAAACCGTCACAACAGTTTTTTAAAAAACTCAATCTATCATGTTCCATCCTATTTAAAAAAATATATATTTAAAAATCCCAACTATTCAAATATTTTTTATTCTTTCTTATATTATAAACAAAATAATTATTTTTACTCGTTATGTTATATAATGTTATTTAATACATGTGCATATATATATATATATATATTATCAATGGTAATCATAATAATATATAATATATAAATTTTATTTATGTATCATATGAATTCTGAATTATATAAGTGATTTAAATAGGGTATAATAGGGGGTGGGTTTTGCCCTTTAGTTTCAATCTGTCCTATATCTTCATCGGGTCGGTTCGAGTTTGACATTTAGGTGATCAACCTGTCACAATAAGATCAGATCAGAGCGGGGTTTCCATTTATTTCATTCCATTGGCATCGCTATTTTGAAAAGCTATCTACATTCCCATGTATTTTAGAGAGATTGATCTCTTATTTCTATGTATGATATCTAAGGAGATTCTATATTTCTTGTCACTACAACAAAATAGGGTTTCGATGAGTGGCAGAAGCTATCACCACAACTCCAATGCTTGTCATGGAAACGCTAAGGTGACGCTCGTTCGTCTGTCGCAACTAAAGCAGTCGCCATAGGTTTTCAATGACAATCAAAATTTGTCAGTCACCATATACATTTGTCACCATAGGTCAATAATGGGTGGGTAACAGACACAAATGTCTGTCACCATTGACTGACATTCAATGACAGATGATGCACAAGTTTAATTAAAAAGATACTAAATATAGCATTTTCAAATCATTACATTACCACATTTTTTGTGACATTCAATACTACTCATTACCAAATGTATATCATTTGTGACATTTTTAATTGTGTGTCACAATATTCCACATTTAGGTGGCTCACATTTTAAGTAACTGTCATGAAAATAAAATATTGTGACATTAAGAATTGACATTCACAAAAAACTATATTTATTACGTCATGCATTTTTAATGGTCACCTTTAGATCGATCACTAAGTGTTTGAAAAAAAGGAGGAATGAATCCTGCAAATGACACTTCGACAATCACTTCGACGATCAAGTCAAAAAATATATATATCTAAGTGGATGGTCAAATTAGAGAGAGAATCATACCTCCTTGGTCAAACGGTTGGATACTTTTATATTCCATTTCTCCAATGTTCGGGAGCGCCCGATCCAGGAGTTTCACCCATTTATTGTTATCAAGGCTTCGTTCGGAGGAGCATTAAAGTTGCGGTAGAGTCGAGCGAACGCCACAGACGCGAACACAAACGGTCATTTTCGTCGTTGCGTTGACAACCCACAAATCTGTTGTCATATCCTATTTTTGTCTTGTTTTTCGTGTTTTCCTGACTCTGCGAATATAATGCTTCCTGGTACCACAAGTCCCTCCCCCCGTGTGTCTTGGCACCGCGGATACCCGCAAACATGCTCCCAAACAGAGCCTAAAATAAGTGATCTCCAATGTCTAAGCGTTTCAAATGGTACAAACATTCGGGGAATATCAACATTCGGATACCATAGATGCACCTCCTATTGACCGTTTGACTGACACGTGCTACCGTTCATCATAATGGAATAAGTGAACCCCACATTTCTAATCTCGATTGCTTGTATAACTTCAGTTTGGATACAATTTGATTTGCCAATGCACAATCTCATATAAAAAGTGGATTCAAACAAGGCCTAAGAACATCTCCAATCATACAATGAAATGCATATTCAAATTTAAATTTAAGTAAAAGTCATTTAAAAATATCTTTAATCATTTACTTATATTCACACCAAATTAAGCTTTTACTCAAACTTTTATAATAAAAAAATAAGACTCAAATCTTTACCCAATTTTAAAAGACTATTTTTCTTTTTTCAATTCCACTTTTTTAGATTTGAATAAAATACAAAGTGATAGTTGGAGACTCACCACATCAAATAAAGTTTTTACTCTAATTTTTAGTGAAATTTGAGAATAAGTTAGTGTGACCGTTAGCCCCAGCATTAAGAAATATAGATAACATATACATATACATAACATTTCTAAACAGGGCATGTGCAATAAAATCAGATGATACCAGGAAATGTATTTCTACTTTTAAGGCTGTCTCATTTAGGGCTGGTTTAGCAAGGCCAGATGATGAATTGCAGGAGAAGGAGAATTTATGGGGATAAGTGAGTAGAGGGACAGCTTATCCCCGTTTAATATATAAAATAATAGGAATAAATTACAGACAGTTGTCTTAATTTTAAAATAAAAATAATGATATTTTGTTCTACTTAAAGGCTGGGATAACATTTATATTTTAACAAATATAAATATGAACAAATTTGATGGAGTTTTTATTCTTTAAAATTATAACAACTTATTCTTAAAACCTTAATCCATTGTCAAATTAGACTTTAAAAAAATCAGTCAATGGTCAACCCAAAAAGAAAAAAAAAAAGAATGGCAGTCGATGTGTTTCTACTTTACATTAGTATCCTTTTTTATTTGTCATTATATCAAACCCTGTTTTCGAGAGGTCTTATAAATGCACCTTGACCTAGATAAATACATTAAGTATCATTATTTATATTCTGTTTTAGGACATAAGCCATTAACCAACTTGATTTATTGAGAGAGCTTCTGCATTCCTTGTTTCATCAATTATCTTGGATATGCAACTGATTGTCTTCTAGATGTCATTGACCAATCAGCATAGGATATATTGATATATTTCATTATAATACTATTAAATATATGCCTTTTGGTATTCATTTGTTTTGGGTTACTGCTTGCTGTGCAGCCTGTTTGCATGTTCTTTTGACCCAGTTAGCTCAAATCAATATAGTTAGGAGTACATTGATTATCATAGTGGAAAACACATTAATAGATCCACTTGGTTACGTAAAGATCATTCTCGACAAGCATATAATTAGGATCAGTTTTATTGGTCCATCTTTTGAATTATTCTTGTCAAGCTTGAGGCTTTTGAGTTTAAGAAGGGCCACATTAGCTCTGTTAAATGCTAATTAACCATTATAAAATTAAAAGGACCACTAGTATTGAAGCACCTTTCCTCGCTTAATTTGAAATTCATAGTGGATTGCCTTAGCACTCTTAGAAATGAATCCAAAGTATTCTTTTTTGGAACAAGGATTTTATCAGGTACAATGAGTCATGCCACTCCTAGTACTAAAAAAAAAACTTAAGACCTTATATCATATCCCAAAATCCATAGAGCACAAGCTTGCTTACACAATTTTTTCAATCCTTTAGGACATGTTTAGCATTGGGATAAGGGGTTGGAAAAAAAAAAAAATTGGTTAAATCACATGTTATCACATATGGTATAAGAAAAAAAAGGATAAAACGTGGACAATTGTCTATATTTTGAGAGAAAAAGTGAGGATATTTTATTCTAGGTAAAATATCGAATAGATTTTATCTCTATTTTTTAACCTCATTTTGTAAAACATGGATATCATTTATGACTGCCCTTTTTAAAAAAAAAAAGCTTCATAAAACCAAAATCAACAATATTAATGCCCCTTTAATAAAAAGGGTAGACTTGGTATTTAATTTTTTTAAAAAAAATTATTCCATATTTTTTACATCATATGATCCAAATGCAAAATTAAGGATAAGAACACAAAAAAATAGGGATAACTAAATGCATTACCAAATATAAATATAGATAAAAATAATAATTTTTTTATTCTCATAAAATATGTTAACTTATCTTAAATATTTATCAATTTATCAAACTAGGCCTTAATAGACTGAAGCTGCCCTGTGCAGGGAGATATCTCCGATCCGCACCGTTGAAGCGATGGCTTAAGGGACAACCAAAAGTAACAAAGTTTCTTATATGTGCTTACAAATGAAATAGCCAAACATATATATTCACTCAAACATCTATTACTCAGTCACCCCTAGGTTAGCTAGCAGGTTCATGGAGGTGGGGAAGGTCATACTTAGGAAGTGAGATCAGCGGTCACTAATTATAGGGAACGACTCTGTAGCAGCCAATGAAAATAAGTTACGTAAGTTGAATACACCGTGAAGAAATATATTTGAATAGACTCTTACTAATAAAAAAAATTTTATTCATTGAATTATCATGCATTCGATTTATTTCACGCATTTTTATTGATTATTACAGGGTTATTATGTGTAGTTTACCATAGAAGATCTTCTTCCCTTATCTAGGAAGCTCTTCATCGAGAATAATCTAGAGTTAGAACTTTTTGTAGGGGATCATAGATGTACTAGGATTATACCACTCGTGGCACATAATGTAATGGAACAACCTTTACTAAAGCCACCCTCTTTCATGTGGAGATTCTGATGAAGAAAAGTCTCAGTTTTTGGAAGGTTCTATTTCTACTAATGTTCATTAATTGGACCAAAACTAGCAAGTTAGGAATCTCTTTAACCGGCGTAAAAGAGAGATGATGTTGATAATCAGGTCTGTTCATCTTTGGACTGAGATGATTGTATTTCTTTTGCTTTATAACTTCCAGAAAGCGTTGAATCAGAGTGCACGTGTGGGTGGGTTTATATAGCTTTTAATTGCAGATGCTGTGAACCTGAAGTTGACCAATCAACATTGGAAGTCATGACCCGGTAGTGTTAGATCGACTATCCGGTCAATGTTTTATTCCTTTAACATTCTTTAATTAATGGTTAAGAAATTCAGATGTTGAATAAACTTGTGAATTGTCATATGTTAGTTTCTTATCTACGACGACGAAAACTGACAATTTTAATTCTCGGTTTCTACTATGTGTGTTTATTTTTGGATATAGAAAAAAAAGGTGATACTCATTTAAACCAAATCAATATTACGGAGTAGTAATTATGTGAAAAATGAGAAGATTTAAAATTGTTTTATTTAATTTTCAATACATGTAATTTTATAATATATTCTGGTGTGACATATGATTAACATTTGAGAAGAGAATGCATATAAATACTAAATAATTTGGATGGTATATATATGACACTCTGTTCTTTCAATGTAATTTCATTTTTTGTAAACTTATAAAAACTATAGTGGTGGACAACCTTGATTGTTTATCGTTAATTTATATGTGTTGACATGTAATTAAAGTCCATGAGTACACACTATATTGCGTTATATTTTGATGTAGGACAGATTATGTAGATGGAACCATCAATAGAGATCCATCAAATAAATTACAAATCAATGATCACGATCTCGGAATCACACGAAATTTTACATGGTGAAATATATCGATGAGATCTTCTGGAATAGTTGTTATACAACTAACAATTCTTATTTTTCAAAAATTCATTTATTTAGGCCTTTTAATAAGATATTTTACTATTTTTAATAAGTTTTAGATTTGTGATATTTCAATCATAATAGATCGGAATTGATTTCTATCAGTTCCTATGATCATTTAGGATCTCATAGAATCACAAAAATTAGTTTTAAAATTTTACTATTTTTAATAATTTTTTAATTTTATGTTATTAGTATAAATAACATACTTGTAATCTATGATTGAGAGTTTTTATCAATAATATTTCAGATTTCTTTTCTTTTGAGCAGTGGGTGGCGGAGTCAAGGGGGGCGGGGGCCCCCCAAGGCCCATGCAAGTATGCAACGGGTCATTGTATATGGGTGATGGGGAATTAATAGTTTAAAGGGATTTTGCATATAAAACCCTCAAAAAATATTAATTATCCAATACCTTTATTTAAATTCTATTCCAACCAATACCCTCAAAAGGGTTTTAATTTTGCATCAAGGCCCTTTTAAGGGTATTTTTACATAACCTAATTTTTTTAATTTTCAAAAATACCATCTAGAAAAGGGAGATTGCTGAAAATAGTAATTCACTAAGGTTATTTTGACAAAATGAGATCTTTTCATGATATATGTACAAAATCCTAATTGAAATGAGTGAGTTTGAGATTGAAAAATATTACGTGCAATCTCATTTGCATCCTGATTACCATGCATATTTTTGAAGTGTATGCTCGTATAATAAAATACATTAATCATTTATAAAAAAGAAGTACATGCTTATGTGAAATAAATATATATATTTCATTTAAGTTTTAGATAATAGTGTATAGGGAAATAGTGGAATATATATTGCATTAATCAATTTAATATACTACATTAGACATAGACAAATGAAAATAGGGCTAGAAAATGACTCAATGTATTAGTGCTCATTTAGACTTTGAGTCATGGGTCCCATTTTTTTAAAAGAAAATTGAGATAAGCTTTGTTTTCACAGGAATATCAATATCTGATTTTGAGGTGTTGAAAAATCACACATTTGAATGGGTTAATGATTTTTTTTTTTTTTGTTCATTTTGATTTTTCATCATTAGTATATTGAGTCTCTCATATTTTTTTGGAAGTTAGATTTGAAAATACCTTTCTAAAATACAAATCTAAAAAATATCCTTATATGTTTTTGTGATCAATTATTTTCTTCATATTCACAATTTTTATTTTTGAAGCTTCATTTTTTTTATTTTTCGTGATGAGATTTAATGAGATTTTCTAGATTATTCTAGATAACTAAATTTCAAATTCTATTTTTCTAGATTTTCTATAAATTATTCTAAATAATTAAATATAAAAAAATAAGTAAAAATATAACTTTCGATATGAATTGATTGTCATTGTTTCAAGGAATCGATCATTAACCAATTATTTTAATTTTGTCTTAACTTATTGTATATTTGTAAAAAAAAAAATTTATCTTACTCATTCTCTTAACCCTTTGGCCCCCCCTTACTCTAATTCCTGGCTCCGCCCCTGCTTTTAGGGCTTTCTTTTTTGTGGATTCAAGGATTTCTTGTGGATTCAAAGACTTATGAGATCTCAACGCTTGTTGGATCTTTTTATTCGTTTTTCGCTGCGTTATATTTAGTCCGATGCAAAATAATTTGTCAATTATTTGAAGAAAATTCGATCCGGATCCATATTAGAAAATTTGAAAAATTATCTGATATTTGAAAAATTGTATTCATATCCAAAATAAAATATATTTGAATAGACTCTTATCGATAAAAATCTTTTTGTTGATTGATTAACAGTGCATTCGACTTATGTAACGCATTTTCATTGATTATTACAGGGTTGTTATGTGTAGTTAGCCACAGAAGATCTCATTTCCCCTGGGAAGCTCCTCATCGAGAATAATCTAGAGTTAGAACTTTTTGTGGGGGATCATAGATGTATTAGGGTTATACCACACGTGGCACATAAAGTAATCGAACAACCTTTACTAACCCTCGTGCAGCAAACCCCTCTAGAGGGGTGATTGAGATGCACCCTCCTCAAAGGGGAGGTCGAGGATTCGAACCCGCCTTTCCCCAGAAAAAAAAAAAAAAAAAAACAGCCACCCTCTTGCACATTTTGACTGTTCATTCATGTGGAGATTCTGTCATTCTGATGAAGAAAAGTCTCAGGCCCCGTTTGGTTGCGCGTTGGAGCGCACTTTTGCTTTTTGAAAAGCTGAAAAGCTAAAAGCGTGCAGCCAAACGGGGCAGCTTTTTGCAGAATCGGAAGCTAGATTCATTTTAATTTTTTCTTCGAAATCTGTGTTTTAAAAAGCTACAATCGATTTTTTGAATTGAAAAGCAACTTTTTCTGCCAAACATTAAACTCCTTTCAAATATTGATTCTTGATTTAAAAAAAACATCCTAAAAAAATCAAGGTCTAAAATCATCTTAAAAACAGTTTATTCCAAAAGTTACTTTTCAATATGTGTTTTCAAACGTACCCTCAGTTTTTGGAAGGTTCTACTTCTACTAGTGTTCATTAATTGGACCAAAACTAGCTAGTTAGGAATCTCTTTGACCGGCGTAAAAGACAGATGATGTTAGTGATGATGAAAAGACCACTCGATATTGATAATTGTACTGGGATGATTGTATTTCTTTTGCTTTATAACTTCCAGAAAGTGTTGAATCATGAGTGCACGTGTGGGTGGGTTTCTTTAGCTTTTGCAGGTGCTGTGAACCTGAAGTTGACCAGTCAACATTGGAAGTCATGACCCGGTACTGTTAGATTGACTATCCGGTCAATGTTTTATTCTTTTAACATTCTTTAATTAATGGTTAAGAAATTTATATGTTGAATAAACTTGTGAATTGTCATGTGTTAGTTTCTTATCTACAGTGAGGAAAACTGACAACCTTAATTGGATCTCACATCATTGTATTTATCGGTTTCTACTATTAGCAACCATGTGTTTATTTTTGGACATAGAAAAAAAAAGAGGTGATACTCATTTAAACCAAATCAATATTACGGAACTTCAGTAGTAATTATGTGAAAAATGAGAAGATTTTAAAAAATTTTGTTTAATTTTCAATACATGTAATTTTATAATAGATTTTGGTGTCACACATGATTAATATTTGAGAAGAGGATGCAGATAAATACTAAATAATTTGGACGGTATATATATATATATATATGAAAATGTGCTCTTTCAATATAATTTCATTTTTCGTAAACTTATAAAAACTATAGTGGTGGAGAACATATTGATTTTTCATGTTAATTTATGTGTTGACATGTAATTGAAGTCCATGAGTACACAACAGCGCGTTATATTTAGTCTTATGTAAAGTAACTTATCAATTATCTGGAAAAAAAAAATTCCTATTTTATCTGAATTCATATCCAAAAATTTAAAAAATTATCTAATATCCAAAAATTTGTATCCGCATCCAAAATAAAATATTTGTATCTGAAAATATTTTAGATCGGATACGGATGTGATGGTATTTGATCCAAAAAATATCTGTATCCAAAATTTATTTTATATTATTATTTATCATATTAATTTTTTATATATATTTTTAGAATTAGAAAGAGTTTTTTTATTATTTATTTTACTTTAAATCATGTAATATGCTTATAATTTTTATAATTTTATGTTTTATATTAGGTAATTATCAGATTTCTTATATATTTCATACATTACATATATTATTTTATTTTTTTGGATATTTTGGATGTTTCTTCGAATCCGGATTTTCGGATATAGATAGTTAATTTAAATATCCGTCGAATATTAGATACAAATATTTTTTTAAATATCTTGTTCCAATATAGATATGAATATGAGCATATATGATATGTATCCGCTCCATTCACAGACTTAGTGCAAAGTCCCCCACATAATTTTTTTTAAGGAATATGTAGGAAATGTATATACATTTTATGTTAAGTAAAATATATAATCCAATGGATCATATGCATCACTTTGCCAAAAAAAAAAAAATTATATTTGAGACATGTAAAATAAAACTGTACAAGTGGTGTGTAACATGTACTTCATGAGACACAAATGGGCTGTCTAGATAACCTAAGCTGGTTAACCGCGTGTGTTAAAGCCAGCCCAATAACATGATTTTGGTGTACCTAAATGAGGCCCATTATTTAATTAGGTTTACCCATGCCTTCCATGATTCCACCCCCTCCCATCAATGCACATTATCCTATATATAAGGACACTTAACAACTTATAGTGGTGGATTGTTCAATTAAAAAAAATTAATTAATGTGAATGTACTTTGAGCAGTGATCTGTTTCTTGCCTTAATTAGCTCATCTTAGATATTGTTCTATACGACTTCTCTTCTTGATTATTACTAATTAAAAAGGCAAGCTATACAGTATGTGAACGTGACAATCAGTTGCATAAAACAAGGTTAGGCCCCATCAGATATTGTCATATTATATATATTTTTAACAAAAACAGCACGACTTGTCGTCTATCTTAAAATGATCCACGTGGGGGATAACTTGGTATGATGAAGCCTTCAAGGATCATGCATGAACCATTTTCAGTGAATCATGTTATTATAATTTTTTTCTAGATTTAGTTAACAGAATTGTATTTAGAGATGAGATCCAATTAATACTGGATCCCAAATAATGTGTTAATTTTCAAATAGGGGTTAACATGTGTTTAAAAAATCTATAAAATCTTGTATGCTAAATATGTGAGATTTGACACAGTTTAACTTTTGATTGAGAAATAACACAAACTGATAGATTCCATCACTAACTAGAGTCCATTTCATATTCATAGTGTAAATATCCTGATCGATTTGGTACCAAATGTTGCATATATTGCAGAAGTTAATGACAAACCCTAGATCAAATAAAAAACACATATGAACACACATTTACAAAATTAAGTCTGATGAGCCATTTGGGGATGGTTTTTGCTTTCGATTATCTCTGTTGGGGCTTGGGCACTTTGGCAACCGAGGAATATTGAAGCGATCTTCAAAGAAAATATGTTTTGCTTTGAGAACCCATGAAAGCGACGAGACAAGCGATTCGGGACTGAGGTATGAACATTGCTGGCGCATCGAATATTCAGATTAGCGAGGGGGCTTGGTCGATCATCGAGTGAGAAATTCTTCAAGTGACGGTTTGGTACGCATAGTAGAATCCTTCTCTACTTGACCTCTACAGTTTTGAGGGCCACATGTTCGTGGCTTGGTTTTCTCTTTTGACTCCTGTGTGACGGTCTTATTGTTTCTCTTTT
Source organism: Acorus gramineus (assembly GCA_030737835.1). Classification (NCBI taxonomy): domain Eukaryota; kingdom Viridiplantae; phylum Streptophyta; class Magnoliopsida; order Acorales; family Acoraceae; genus Acorus; species Acorus gramineus. The sequence continues at coordinate 13,343,751 of CM060857.1, forward strand.
TTTTTTTTTCCCTCTTCTCGCTCTTTTATTTCAGACATTGTGTTTTGTTTTTGTTTTTTAAAATTATAACACACATGACTATAGTTTCTTAAAAGAAAAAGAAAAAAGACTTGCTCTCTAACTTGCCCTTATCCCTACCCCTCTCAACCTCTTTGTAGATCTAGCTCTATTGGAACAACATTTTAATTAAACTGTTACAACTAATCTTAAATACTACAACAATTTAAAAATGATCAAGAAATAAAGAAATAAATAAACTTTATCAAAATAGTTGATTTTAAATTTTAATTTACTCAAACAATTATGTATCCACCTCAGATGTCTTCTGTAACCATCCAATCTGATACATCATATCCGACACATAAGATAGCATCGGATAGTTCAATATTGATTAACATGTGCAAGAAAGCTCTAGCTAGAATGCTAGATTAACATGCAAATTTAATAATGCCATGCCTTTCTGGTTAGAATTAATTAATTGCATCTTGCAAGTTAATGTTTGTTCCTTTCTTAGGAAACTATAGTATCCAGATGTCCCCATGCATTGCCATCAACCCACCCATAGTTTGGCACAGTCTAGAAGTGTTTGATCCTTCTGGAAGGCACGTGACACTTTGAATGTTAATCTTCAGCAGTGGTTTGAGTAATACTTGTGCTTCCTTAGCTTTGATACACTTTTTAATTTGGACCTAGGCATCACTTTATACTACTAATTAAGGACGTATGTTGTATCTACTTTTAGATGACATTTATTAGTGCATAGTGAGGATGATAGACTATAGAATTGAAGCTGCCAAATTTCAGAGGGATTTGACCCGCATCAGCATTTCATTGAAATCAAAGTGCTTAATAGGTTTGTAAACAGAACATTTCTTTTTACGAGTGACTATTAGTGGCATGAAAATGTAGCCTTTAATTTTCTTAATTTTATGTTTATATTAAGTAACCTATGGTTGAGAAAGGGAGGGCAAGAGTAAAGACGGAATATAATTTTTTCCAATTTAATATCACACTTGAAATAGCATTGAAAGTCTTCATTGAAGATTGATGTTGATAGTTTAGAATTTACTTGTTGAAGAACCAAATAGGCAATTGAACGAGATCAATATCTTAAGAAGGTTAACACGTGCATATTATTTCAGAATTTGAAGAATCAATGACAATCATATATCCATGCATGCTACTTCTTCTCATGGCATGCATATCAGTCAAGATTCATAATTAAGCTGCCCTCTTCATTAAAAAAAAAAAAAAACCCTATTCAAAGTTCTTTGACTACATCTTCATAATATAAATCACTCAGTCAAATTTTTAGTTTCATACCAAAAACCAAGAGCCAAAAGATGCAAACTACTCATAATTGTTAATATCAGTTTAAAATATGCATATGTTCATTTATAGTATTAGCAAATAAAAAATAATTGATGCATCCATAGTTATGATCCCAATGCTCATAACTAATGTGCTGCATTCTCCATGGAAAAGAAGAAAAAAAAGATAACAAAAAGATAAAAAGAATTCCAAATTCTTTTTATTATTTTAAGCTAACCACTCTACATTATAATCCCTATTGACCAAGATTGTTAGACAAGACTTTCCAGACTAAGTCACAGAGCCATCTAAGTTTCTAGAAACAATGTGCACGTACGTATGGCTCAGAATCTGGCCCCTCATTTACTAAGCTTTTCTTTTAGTGTTCTAATCAACCAAGCACATATAAATTCAAAAGATCATATAAATAATTGATGTGCAAGCCACCTTTTAGAGAAGACCTTCCACTCTTTTCTGTGGAAAATTTGACCAAGAATAGAGTATTGCATCCTAGCCTAGCTTAGTCGGATATACACAATCCTTGCTTCACTTTATTCTATCAAATATTAAAATAAAAATATATTGACCGCCTTTATAATAAAAACTTTATAATATCCAATCATAAAGTACGACAAAAGAACTTTTAATATGGTCTTGAAGCCAGTGAGCATCTCCAATTTTTTTTTAGTAGTAAACACATGAAACTTAGATTATAAACATGTCGATCTACATCTGGTCAAAACAAGGGTTACGTGCGGCGGGACCCATTTTTAATGCACATTTAATGATGATGTTTAAAGTGGGGATGATAACTTTGGATTAAACCAAATATAAAATAAATAAACAAGGTTTATTTACATTGACAAAGCCTTAACCCATTGTGCTTTGGTCACACTTAATTTTCAAACCATTGTGAGTGTGACCCAAAATCATTGAAACAGGCAAGACAAAATTGAACCTTCAATTGGAGATTTTTTTTAGCAGTTTTTATCAGCAAGTTTGATCAAACCTTATCCAGATTCCTCACCATAAAGTCACACTCTCTGAGTCTACCATACAATCTTTTTCATGCAAGTGAACAAACGTATATTCTGTTGGGATTATGTCTCGATCCGGTGTATCAACATCGGATGGCCATGATGAAACCATATTAGGGTGGGCACCTAATTGATAATTAGTTAAGATTTGATCTTAATTAAGATATAAAGTGAATCTTCTAAAATCAGGGAAACAGATTTGTTTGTTACAGATTTGTTTGTTAGGAGATTACTTAGAGAGAAAGTTATTTATTTATATAAATATCCTCTAGGGTTTCAGGGTAAAAATTGACATGGCTAACATAGACAAAATGTAGAGATCCATAGGAGAGATGTTGAGAGAGTTCAAAAGAGGGTAACTCTATGAAAGAGAGTTTGTAAGGCCTTTTTTGTATCCCAACTATTATAGTGGATTCTTAGCTTTCGCCCGTGGATGTAGGCCTAGACCGAACCACGTATTTTTGTGTTCTTCGTGTGATTGTGTTTCGTTATTGTGTTCGATCTCAGCTTTTATTGTTGACTTCCGCGTATCCGTTTCCCAACAACTGGTATCAGAGCTCCAGGGTGCGACCTAGGAGGACGAGATCTGAAGAACGATGAAACGACATAGGTCGGAGAAGACCAGCGATGTCGTATCGAGGTACATCACATTGAAGTTTTTACACAAAGAAGAAGAAATTTTTTTTTATCAAGGTTGCTGTGGCTGCGAGAAGGCGAGCGAAGACGTGAGACGTGACGTGGCTACGACGTAAAGTGTGGAGTCACAATGCGAGGCACGTGATGTCAATACTTAGTTCGTGCAGAAGAAGAAGGTGGAGCTGTGGAATACAGAGAGGGCGTTCTAAACCCGGGTGGCGTCCTAGGTGGTTCAGGTAAAAGCGAGTCCAGGTTCGGAGCTCGCGAGCGCGTGGTGAAGCTTGTTCAAGGTGGAGTCCAGATCCTTCTTCAAAGACGCAACACAGAAGAGGCGTTATGAACCCGGGTGGCATCCTAGGTGGTTTAGGTAAAATGCGAGTCCAGACATTTGGAACTCGCGAGCGCGTGGTGTAGCTTGTTTAAGGTGGAGTCCAGACGACCCTTCTTCAGAAACGCACATAGAGCATGCGACAGATTCACATGATTACCAAGTCAAGATGCTGACTTGGAGATGTAGCAGTGCAGACTTCCGGAAGAAGAAAAATTTTTCAGCCAGGTGGAATTTACAGAGCAAGGTGGAGACATCAGCAGAAATCTTCAAGGGGTTCGTGGAAGTCGGAGTTTACCGAATTCGAGCCAAGGTGGAGATTGTTGGGATTATGTCTCGATCCGGTGTATCAACATCGGATGGCCATGATAAAACCATATTAGGGTGGGCACCTAATTGATAATTAGTTAAGATTTGATCTTAATTAAGATATAAAGTGAATCTCCTAAAATCAGGGAAACATATTTGTTTGTTACAGATTTGTTTGTTAGGAGATTACTTAGAGAGGAAGTTATTTATTTATATAAATATCCTCTAGGGTTTCAAGGTAAAACTTGGCATGGCTAGCATAAACAAAATGTAGAGATCCATAGGAGAGAGGTTGAGAGGGTTCAAGAGAGGGTAACTCCATGAAAGAGAGTTTGTAAAGCTTTTTTGTATCTCAACTATCATAGTGGATTCTCAGTTTTCGCCCCGTGGATGTAGGCCTAGACCGAACCACGTATTTTTGTGTTCTTCGTGTGATTGTGTTTCGTTCTTGTGTTCGATCTCAGCTTTTATTGTTGACTTATATTCGAGGGGAAAGTGAAGGAATGACAGTAATATTTAGGGCACTGAATTATATGGCGGGGTCCTGTTCCATGAATATGTCTGGTTTATGTGGGTCACTACTGGTGGTCCTAGCCTAGCTAGGGTTCAATGCACTTAAAATAATAGTGACATCCATGGATCAAAGTTGAATGGCAACCTGAGTCTAGATGGATGGGGAGTTTTTTCATCTTCATGTGTGGGTTACGTCACTGCAAAGACGTATGTAGATATACGTCCGGAAGTGTGTGTGCATGCTCGCGGCGGCTGCCTAGGGCCCCGCCCAAGGAAGGGCCCCAAACGCCCATTTATATATATATACACTAGACATCCATGGTTTCAGTCTTGTTCACTGTCAAATATAGTTATTTTAGGATAATGTTACAACCCTTTTTCAAGCCCCAATTTCAGTCTATACATATTTTGAATTTTTTAAAAATAGTATACCTTATTTAATTAATCATATACTTTTATATATAAAAAAAGAAAGATTTACTCTAATGAATTGCATGTATATATTTAAAAAAAATGTGAAAAATTTATATCGAAACATATACCTCATTAATGTAAGTATATGCTCCGGTGAGAAGTATATGAGACTGAAATTGAGGCTGAAAAAAAACTATGCGTAACAACACTTATTTTTATAACCCATATGAGCCGTGAATTGAAAAATAATGTAAGCAATCTCATCCATTCAAATATAATTCCATCCATCCAATTGTTATATTTTTTAGTTTTGCTTAATTTTTTTTTCTTTTTTGTTATTGGATATATGTATTTTTATAATTATATTCACATATTCTTGTTAATTGGAGATAAAATTAAAAAGTTTAGACATGAAAATCTCATTATTTTTAAATGACGAATATTGAAAATCCCTGTTTATTTATTCATTTATTCATTATCTAAATATTTAATTTTTGCATGTAAATAAATATAAAGTATATCAAAGTATTTGATCTTTTATGCTTTTATTATATCAACATCATGACAATCTATTAAATCATATTTAAACAATATTTTTTTTATAAGCCCCATTTAAAAATTTTGTCTAAGAGTCCCATTTAAATTTTCAGATATCAGGCCGGCCCTAGGTGTGAATTTACGTAATGGGATCTTTAAATTCAAGAATTATATTAATGAATTACATCCAATACATTTTGCAAGTACAAAAAAACATCAGTCATTGAATGAGCACCAACAGCCTAACAGCAGAGAATTTGGACCCACGGTTTTTTATTTTTTAGGGGATTATTAGAAAGTTGGGTTTTGACGAGCCTTTAAAGTAAAATGAGTTTGAGTTCCACTAATCATTGATAACAAAAACTCATTGATGTTACAAATTCTTATCTCAGGATGCAATCAATAAAAAAAAAACAAAACAAATCAAAACAAAGACACAAAAATTTATCTGGTTCAACAAATCTTGTCTACGTTCACGGAACACACCAGAGATCAATCCACTATCAATGAGAAGTTTTTACAATGGTCACATCAAAGATAAAAACCATAAAGCCTAATGAAAAATACGAGATACTCTTTTATACTAACATCTATTAAGGGCAAAAAGTCAATACACGAAAGGTCGACCCCTATCCGACCCTAAGTAGCGCCAACAATCCTTTGCGCACATCATCAGGCTCCACGATATATAACAATTGGACCGTGTTCCTCTTTTCGAGGAGATGAATGCAGTATATTTACATTCTCAAAATGGTTTAATTTTCATATGAATGAGAAAATTAGATCCAAAATTCTTCCAATAACCTGGTAAAATTGGTTGGTAGTTGGGGGGGGGGGGGGGAGCTTTAGTCCCACATTGAAAGTTGAGAAAAAGTTTTAAGGATTTATAAATTGAATTATTTGTACTCCAATAAATTGTATGAAAAAGATGAATGAGCTCCTCCAAACCGCTGTACTATGGGAGACTGCCACCAAAAAGATATATAATGAAGAAGAAGAAGAAAATAAACAAGCAAACCAATAAAAAGAGATTTTGAAAATATATGACTGCCAATGTGGCATTGAGATAAAAGACCTTTTGGGAAAATTAGTTCCAAAGTATTTAACCTTCATATTTTTAAGGTAATAATAAAACTCTTAAGTTAGCGGGTTATGTTTTTTCCTAAGTAGGGTTACAAGTATTCAAATCGGTGATAACGTATTCATCATTACATAGGAGAGATGGCCTTAGGAGGGTGCGGTAGAAGTCTTTTCTACTCGACCTTGCCCAAGGGCCATTGCAGGGTGGCCGGTCGTCGATCGTGGCACCTTGAATGCGTGTACTATCTTTACTTTTGTTATCAGCTTTAACTATGTTTTTATTCTTTTCTTCTCACCTTATTCAGTCATGTTCATTCTTACTTGTGAAATAGAATTTGATTATATTTTGGTCAAATATATATATATATAAAGTAAAAGAAATAGCAGGTCGGCCCCTGTAGTGCACCTCCTCATCTCCCATAAATATATCTCAATTAAAATACTAAAAATTGATTGCAATACATAGCCCCGGTTATACATTCTTCTTATTTGAAGTAATGCATATATGCAACTATTGTATAGAATGTGCACGTATTAATTTTTTTAAATTACAAAACTTTGTTTCTTATAAATGCCAATAACAAATAATATCTAGAGGGTAAATATGTCCATATGAAATATTACAACTCACCAACCACACTTTATTAACATCTTATTCTACCTCAACCAAGCACTCCAACCTTTATTATTACGTTTTCCAACGAGAATAACTGAAAACACATCCAAACAGAAAATCACTTATTCCATTCAAAAAGTTATCTATTCCTGGAATAGACATAAACCTCATAATAGCTTATGTCTCTATTCAAACAGCCCTTGTATGCATAATAATATACAATAGATATTTCAAAGGGTAAATAACGAAAAAGACATCCGGTATACCTAAAAAAGTTTGGTCGCTAACTTTATGGGTGTTTTGGTGTGATAAAATTAAATAAAGTTGAGGATAAAAAAAAATAAAGTGTTGAAAAAAATATTTTGAATTCAATTTCCCTTCTTTTTTTTTTTTCTATATTACAACGTTTGTGATTATATATTACTTGCTATGTAATACAAAAATTATAAGATTGTCATTGATTTAAAATATTACCTACAAAATTTGGGTATGGAGGCACTCAATTAACTTGAAGTGTGTAGTATTTTTTTTTAGTAACTCAAATTCGTTCAATTCCGATAATGTGGGAAGAATAAATGAAAGGTATTTTTCTTGGTATTTTTCTTGGAACACCCGATACAGTCACATGAGTGAAGAATTTTTAACAACATTTTTCTAGGTTGTCCAGTAGAATGAAAAGGAGAAGGAAACCAAACTGATTTTTAAAGTTCTGTGCCTAGTCACTAGAATATAGGTCTCGTTTGATTCGTGTCAGTCTGATATGGATTTTGATTCTATGTGATATTATCAGAAAAATGTGTAAAATCCAATGTTTAGTTAGTGGTAATCTTGATGGTAATTGTGGACTCCACTTGATTTAGAATCAAAGTACGTGAAAAAATAGAGTAGAATTAAATCCCTACCCTTTATGTAGTAATCTCAAATTTCACTAAGATTTTGCAAATTAAATGATTATACTACCCTTTATAAATTAATTAAATTATTATATATATCTCTTCTAAAACAAATAATCCCCTCTTTTTTCACCCACCGTTTATATAGTCATTTTGATTTTAAAACTAAGAAACTCTGTTATAATTTAATTATGTTTTTTAATTCAGTTTTTATTTTTATAGATGAGCTTAGATATTATTATAATTGATATAATTTTATAGAGAGGTTCTATTTATTTACATTCGTTAAATAATTATAAAAAAATTTATAAAAAAACTCTTTTTTTGTAATTATAATATGGGTAAAGAAATAAATTTTGCATATATATATATATATATATATAATAGTAAAGATATTTTAGACATTTAAACAAAATTCCTTATCATTTTTCATATGTGAATCAAACAATGAAAAGTAATTCTTTGAAGAAATCTACTAACGAACCAAACAGTCTAATGGAATTTGGATTCCTGATAAAATTATTCTTGATAAAGTAAATCCATCAAAATAAATGACATGAACTAAACAAGACCATAAAGACGTCATGGTATAATATGACAACAAAGCCAAGAAAATGAATAATCATGCTTTAGAGCCATCAAAATTAAACTGACTACATGGTTACTTTAATCACATGTAATCAATGCAATGGTTTTAATTCATGTTTGGATGTGAAATTGAAACTTGTGTTTTAATATCTGTTTTTGAAAAAAATGTGATTCACAAAATGTGTCCAGATTCAGTAAGGCCTCAGTTTGGTTAATACCATTAGTAATCAAACTGCACAATCTATTAATCGAACTATACAATTAATTATTGAGTACAATTGTACAATTCAAATCATATGATATATAATTCGATTTATAAACTATGTAATTTGATATTACCAATATTGATTAAATTTAGGTAGGATGGGTCCAGACTCGTGCAGAACATACAAAACCGAATTCGTTGCTTAGATTTTTTAGATTTTAAAACATAAAATCCATTAAAAAAAAGAAAAAGAAAAAAAATCCAAACAGAGGTTAAGTCACTGTCACATTATAATAATAGGTCAAATTATATAGCAACAATGTTGAATGTTTGACCAGTTCAATTAGAACAGAGAACAGATGGGGAACTCTTCCGGGGAGGGCAATTAAACAGGACATCACATCAACTGAGCACTTCAACAGTACCAGATAAAAAATATGGGAAATAGAAAGCATGGGGACAAGACATTTAATCATTTAATTATCCCAAACGATACATCTACATCTACTCATTTAATATTCCCCGCCACCCCCGATCAGCACTGTCTATGTGGTTTTTAGATATTTATTAAGAACATATATGAAATTGGAGATTGGAGGGGCTGAAGAAATTTCAAAGATGTGGTTCGACCGGGTCCCTCCAAATTTAGGAGGGGTCTATAAGAAAGTTTGAATGCTACAGTGACCATCACTTTCATTTTTTGTTTTTATATGGGTTTAAATACTACCGTTACTATCACTTTCAGGTGTTTTCGATTTTTGTATTTTCTTTTTTTTATATCCAGAACCTTCGATAGATAACCTTTCAATCCAGCTCAATAGATTAGCATCACCTGTGTGCTCTGATTTTATAAAAAAAAATTTAAATTTTATCACAACACAGGAGAGTAAGTGAACGCCAATACTCGATATGCTAAAACCTACCTTTTTTATAAATAAATCCTTATTTGTTTTTAGTTGTTTCTCATTTAATCCCTTTTTTTCCTTTTAACAGTATTTTTTTTAGCTTTTATTAGTAAAACATTATATGGATTATGGAAAAGAATTAATGAACTTATATGAGAAAACGATGCATGAAACATATTAATTTTTTTTTTTAATGAAAGCAACATGATATTTGAATTGGTTGGGGGAATTTGATGTATTAAGAATGTTATTACGGAAATAATAACCGATTGAAAGGTATATATATATATATATATATATACACCGATTCTCTGCGGAGTTTTAGTTAAGTTAAATTTGAATGGGAACAGCTATGGTTTTTTAATGGAATAATGAGTCAGACATTAATTTTTATTCTGATACCTTCCAAGGTATTGGGGGAAATTGATACGATTGCAGAGATGACAGCGAAATGATACTCACTTAAGATAGCCATTTGAACTAATCAATTATTCAAGGAACATCTCCATCCGCTCTCTCACTCCATATTTATACAATAAAAATTCTTTGATTTTTAGATATCTAAATTGTTTTCCAAGTAGATACATATATTAAGGTATTCATTTAAAAAATACATGAATACAATGTATATTACAAAATTACATGTATATTTTGAGGGGAGAGGAGTAACTTTATGCATAATCAATTTTAAAACTCAGTGTCACAGTGTAACCTAACATCCTCCACCCATGTTTAAAAAAAAATAAATAAATAAATAAAAGTGAAATAAGAAAGAACTTCGAACGGACCCCACCTATATGAGGTACCTAATTTTTTGTATTTTGAGATGATTTGATGGTCTTTCATATATATATATACTTAATGTAAAGGTTATTATGAAAAAAAAAATATATTTTATGTACTTAAAGATTTAATTAGTTTATTTGGGCTCGAATAATTTTAAATTTTTACGAGTGTAATTTTCTTTCATGGTGTATTGTTAAAAGTTTTTTTTGTTTTGTTATTTATAGAATATTATGAAAAGTCGGATTCTAACATGATTCATCGTCATATCTACTCCGATTTAAATTATTTGAATTAAAGTTTTAATTTTCATTTAAGAGCAATACCACCGACAAGTATTGTCTTATACTGATAGGCTACCTATGTAGAATTTTTCATCGGTTTGGTAGTAGCAACAATTAATTTATGTTACGTGGGCATCACATAAGCAATGTCCGTTATCATTAAAATGGTTATTCAACAAAAATTAAATATTCTATATAGACTTTCAGAAAATTTGAGTATGCCCGCCCAATATTTTTTAGCCCCCGTTTGAATGTAGAATAGGAGTGTGAATATCTTAAAATAAAGTGGAATAATTGATTTTGGCTGTTTGGTAGGGTTGAATACTCAAGGATAATCTATGCTTGGATAACTTGTCATAAATGTGGATAGTTATTTTATGAAACATGTGGAATTAAAGTTATTCCAAGTTACTCTACTCAAAGAATATGTGGGTCCACTGTCAAATCAGCAGTCATCACCTCTTATAAATCACTTGTCAAATTAACTATCTTTATTTTTTTACATTTTATTCAAATAATAAAAAAATTATTATTACGTTTCTCAACGACAATAATTCAAAACATAACTAAACACAAAATCACTTTATTCTTATTTGTACTCATTTATATCGAAATAATTGTATATCCAAGAATAAGCCATATTCTGTATCAAAACATGACTTTAGGATTTTTTTTTATTAAGTGCACGTTAAATAAATAATGTACCCATAACATTTTCTTTAAACTGGATTATATGACGTTGTCCAAATATGAAATTAACTTCACGACAAAAGAGTATTTAAAAACATAATTATTGCGTATTACAACATCACAGCAATTTAATTTATCTGATGATTTTTAAAATGAATTTATCATCTGAATCTTTTCATCAATATAATATAACAACATAAAAAAAAGATAGTCTCATTCAAACCGCCAATCTAAACCGTTCCCAAACCAATCAACAGCCAGGATCCATCCACGTGTAAGATGACGTCATCATGTGACGCACCCGCAAGACGCTTACGTCCAGGCCGCCCTGCGTCATTGGTCCTGACCCACGTGAGATTGCCATCTCTACCTGGCCCACATCCAGACCCACGAAGGCCCATTAGTGCGGAGGGTATTTAAAACCCCACCCCCTCCAAACAAAGCTTCTTCAAATCACACCCCCCAAAAAAACGGAACCAACAAACACAGATTTCCAAACCGAATCTACCAATCCTTCCCAACAAAGAAAGAAAGAAAGAATCGAAGCATGGATTCTTGGTTCTTCCCGACCCAAAGCCCAGAATTCTCATCAGACTCCTCAATGGGATCCCCATCAGAATCCCTCACTTGGGAAAGCTTGGCCCTCCCATTCAACGAGAGCGACTCACAAGATATGCTACTTCTCGACGTGCTCACGGCGGCGGCCCAAAGAGTCCCCGTGAACGAGGAGGTGGAGTCTGTCGACAACGACGCAGTCGTCGCAGCGAACAAGCCCCCGATGTGCTACAGGGGAGTGAGGAGGCGGCCGTGGGGGAAGTTCGCGGCGGAGATAAGGGACTCGACGAGGAAAGGCATACGCGTGTGGCTCGGCACGTTCGACAGCGCGGAGGCGGCGGCGTTGGCCTATGACCAGGCCGCGTATTCGATGCGTGGGGCTATGGCTGTGCTCAATTTCCCGGTGGAGCACGTCCGCGACTCGTTGCGGGAGTTGAATTATGGTGGTGCTGGTGGTGGTGGGGAGGAGTGCTCGCCGGTGATCGCTTTGAAGAAGAGGCACTCGATGCGGAGGAAGTCGGCGAACCGGAAGAGCAAGGAAAGGGACTTGGTGAGGACCAAGAGTTGTATTAGTAGTAATAGTTGTAGTAGTAGTAGTGGTAGTAATATTAGTAATGGTAGTGGTGGTTGTGTTGATGTGGTGGAGTTGGAGGTGTTGGGTGTTGATTATTTGGAGGAGTTGTTGAGCTCTTCTTGTGAACTTCCATTTCCATTTTGAACATCCCCGTATACAATACTCCTTTCTTTCACTCTCTCTCTCTCTCTCTCTGTTTTCTTCTGTCTCTTCTCTGTTTTTTTTTTAAAAGAATTGTAATAGAGTTAGTTGAGAATTCTTTATACTTTTTTTTGTCAAAATTGATGGTTGTTGCAAATTTTGCATTATTTGTATCATCATTAGAGTTGGAAATTCAAATTGGGTTTATTAAGTTTTGATTGATTTGATTGTCAGGCTATTAATCCAGTTCAGATAAGAGTGTTTGTTCAAAGTTGTGAGCACACCCAGATAGATTGGCGTGCGCTTCAGTGTTTCCTTTTGTTGTTTTGATTCAATAAACTACTACTAACAGTGTTTTTTTCTTTTTTTTTCAACTCTAATCAGACAAGATGCCAAGATTTTAGAAAGAGAAGTTTATTTATACGTCGATAGATGGCAAGGGAACTATATTGAAATTATACTGATCATCATGTGCACATCACCTTTTTTTTATGAGTCGGTGTTGGGGATTGCCTAATAAAACAAAGAAGTTGTCAAGTCCACCATTGTGTGCTTTGATAGATCCTCCCCCGGTTGTTGTTCTTGTCAAAAAAAAAAAAATTGTTATAAAAATCTAATTAGAAAAGAAGAAAATCAAACATAAATAACATATTTATGTGATTTTATAAATGATTGCCATATACGAAACACGATCTTTTTCATTTTGATTATAATTGAAATAGATACTAGTTTATAATTTTATTAAAAAAATGATATTTTCTAGATTATGGAATTTTTGAGGGCTATATACAAGGACGGAGACGCATTTGGCTAAGTTGGGGTAGGTGGCCTGCTCAATTTTTTTAAAAAGTAAGATTTAATTAGTTAAGTAAGATAATAATTAATTTTAATTATGAATTAAATTGCTTGACATTGTTTTTTAAGAGAGTAATACATAATGTTGCATTTTTAATTATTAGTTCTTGTTTGGTTCAAGCATACCTATTTCAAATGTAAAATTTTTTTATTGGGATAGAAAATTATGATTTTCTCTTTCATTGAATTTTTTTATTTATTTGGATAAAAGTTTTTTGTGTTTATCATATATGGCATTCTCCCTCTCACTCATCGGAACTACATACAAATAAGTCTCATAGACTATCTTATATTGATTTTTTAATAGTTGTAAAAGATGTTATCAATTACTTTCTTTTGTTGAATTTATGTATATACACCTCATAATGCGGGTTTTTTTTTTTATCATGTTTTGTATATAATGAAAATAAATACATCACTTGATTACTATTAATTAGAATTTTTTTGTTTGAAGACTGGAGTTAAAATTCACCCCCACTGTATACTTTTTCAATTGACCTGTGAAACCTTACTCATGAACGAATATAAATAAATAGCAAACAAAATATCATACTATCCAACTATCACAACATGAATTACAAAACTATCATTAAAAAAAGGTGTAAATTTTTTTTTTAAGTATGGAACTCTCGCTCCTGAACCAGGGGCCTTCTCAGCCCCTGAAACCCCAAAATATGTAAAGTACTATTTAGTGTGCAATTTTTTCCTTGGTAACTACTCACTAACACGGAAGACATCAAACCTAACACCTCTCCACAAATATATTCAATTTGAACAATTCAGATATTTGAATATGATCAATTAGTAATCTGATATATGGATCCACTTCAAAAATTCTCTTCACTTGAAGGATGATTATTTTGTCTATAAGTATAGGGATGTTTGACAGTTTGAACACATCCCAAGTCTTCAGCCGAAAAAGTGATATTTGTTTGGGTTTTTAACATTCATCAAGAGGAGTTGTTTGTTGTGTGTATAATAAATATATATAATAATTAGTGAAAAGATTTATGTGGGGAATTATGGGACCCAATTCGGATTTTTTTTATTTTTTTTTTATTTTTAGAGGTGTTCATTGCATGTTTGGGTCCCATTTTTTATGAAAAGATAAGAGGGGTACTGATGTTTCTCTACAGTGGAACACAATTATTTTGTGTGTATCATGTCATGTGTGGTTCTCATAAATTTTGAGCATCTATATTTTAATAATGAGAACTTCCTTCATCTAATCTGGTATAAACGTTTTTATTTCCTCTTTTTACTAGAGGGCTAAAGTTTGAAAACTCAGAAAATTTAATTAATCTGTATGTGAGTCTTACAAGATCACAACTTCACAAGGCTTCCCATGGTTCATAAAACAAAATAAGCTAACTCACATGGAATTCACTTTTGCTAGTCATAAACTTGTTCTTCGTAAGTCTTGAATTTGAAATTTTTTTCATGCTTTGTACGTTATTGTTACTAACATTGCATTCTTCGTAACTAAAAAATGAAGCAAAATAAAACAAAACAACCTCGTTGAATGTTGGGAAGGTTGTTGTCAATGTTCTCATCATCTCCTGTATAATGATGCAAGTGGACGATGATAAAATGACATTTTATTTGGACCGAGTGCATTCAAAACATGGACGTTCAGAAGATGAAATCTATTAGCATTCAATCCATGGTGGGTTATGAACTATTCAACAAATTGCTACTGGTCATCATTACATAATCATTAAATTTGAAACATCAATAACATAAAAACAGGAAGGTAGCTAATAATAGGAAGCACAGTGTATTTTTAAAGAATATCTACGAGGTACTTAGGTGTCAATACCAATTATTTGGATGACTTCCGTTGCAACCGGTCAATGGAAAATAATAGACCGTTTTGAAGAGAATATTATCAAGAAGATGCCATTCTATACTGAGATCATGTATAGTGTGAGAGAAAAAAAAATAAAAATCTTCCATGGATGATACAAGGGAAGAAAACCATACAACACTCTTAAATTGAATTACAAATTGTGATTCTGATCTATTTTCTTTGATAGATGGCTAGGGATAATAAACGAGTGGAATAAGTTGAGTTTTGACTTAATCAAGCACGGTTTGTTTAGTATCAGGCTCGACTCAGGCTCAACTCAATTCGAGACCGATCTTAATTTCGTGTTCAAGCTCGGCTTATCTGACTTGTGAAAAGCTCGGTTCAAACTCGGCTCAACTCGTTTGTTAAATGAGTCAAGTTAAAGTTCGAACTAAAGCTTGGCTCAGGCTCGTTTAGTTAAAAAAAAAAATTATTTAGCGTTTGAGAAGTCATCTTTCACAGATCACAACATCTTATACATGTGAAAATAGCATAAACTCGGGTTCGACTCATCTCGGATTTTTTGTTTCCCCCCTTTAATGATCAGTAACGAGCTCGTATAGGCTCGGGCTCGGCTCGGTTCATTTACAAACTGAGTTTTAACCGAGTCGAGCCATAACCGAGTCCGAGCTGCTCATCTCGTTTACCACCCCTATAGATGGCAAGTATCAAGTTATGCAGAAGTGCAGGCGATATAATTCTACAAGATTTGTGTTTGGTTATAAGTTGGAAGTATCATGATATGTGTATTTATGTTGAAGAAGATTGTAATATGTGGAGTGGGTGCTTGGGGAATGGTTTTATATCGGGATATGGAAAAAGATTTTTTCACTTGATATGCTAGTTCACTTCTAGAAGGGTGTCTTGAAAAAGACAAAGGGGGGACTACACATGCTACATGTGTACGCAAAATATGCATTTTGGCGCATTATTAGACGCACTTAGCATGTGCGCGCGTGTGAAAATAACATGATTATTTTTTATTGGAATTCATATATTTTTGAAATTTGAATTACTTGGTCAACAAACATTTCTCCAATAAATGCATCATTTCATAATTTCATTACAGACACCCTTTCAATAGGAATAACTGAAATTTGCTAAGAAATCCATTCAAGTCTTATTTAAAGTATGTTCATTGAACAGTTTGATTATTAGTCTTACAGACTTCTTAGTGTGTTGTGAGAGTTCTTCAGAGTTACTGTATATAAACTCTGTAAATTTGTTATATCTTAAAAATAAATTGCTATAACATTTTAACAAATTCGCTTGAGTGGAGACAAATATCATTTAAAAAAAAACGATATTTACACCTCAAACTCTTATTCCCTGTTAACCCACGTATGGGATGTGACATTAGGTTATTCGCTCCCGATAGCTATACTGGGATAAATAACAATCCAAGCTGAATAAACAACTTTTTGTTTGGTTGTCTTTTTTGTTATTCTTATTGGAAAACGTAAAAATGACTTTTTTGTTGTTTGGTTCACCTTGGATAAAGTGATGATAAATGGTTGATAAGGGATGAATAAGAGTTTATGATTTTTTAAATGATAATTATATCCCCTGGGAATAGTGTGAGAGATATATGATTGATTTGATAGATATGACAGTTTTTGGAATCTGTGTGAGTCTGTTAGGTGAGATAAATTTTTTAAAATGACAGAGAAGGGTATTTTTATCCATTAGCATAGATAAGCCTTGATAAGCAATTCCACCATTTCCTAAGAATAGTTATCAGGTCTTATTCTAGCTTATCTAGACATAACTGTCGGGGGTTATTCTATAAAAATAAATAACTTTTTTTTAGTTATTCTCATCCATTCTTTATTATTTTTGTCTTATGTTCCATGTCATGGGGGGGGGGGGGGTTTTAATTATTTTTACAATTTACACTGAAGCACATGGTCTCATCAATCAAATCTGAAGTGAATCCAGTCACTGTGTTGCACTGGCATGGACGTAACAGTCTCAGTGATTTCTCGCAACATAACAACAAAGGCTCACATACATGCGCGTTTCACCACATGTGAGATCGTATTATTGAGTATTTTATTGGGCACATCGTATAATTTCTGGGATTATGAATGCTCTTTAAATAAAAAAAATAGGAGACAATTTTTTTTTTTTTTAAAGAACGATACACTATATTACTTTTGAAATAAAATATTACAATAATCTAAATCTTGTCTCAAAATAAAACGAGTAGAAAAGAAATAGAAAAAGGAAATAGTGCTCGCACAAGCTATGAGGCTCCGAAAATAGAAATAGAAGAAGTTGACGATTCGGACCGTGCCTGGCCCGCTGGGCCAACGGGCCGCCACGGGCCTAGTGGGCTAGCCCATGAATTTTTAAAAAATAGTTTTTTAAATTTTTTTAAATTAAAATTTTACTTTTTTTAGTATTATACACACAAAATTATATTAATGTATTACATATACATATACAAACACAAAAACATTATATATACTTAATAAAACAATGAGATAAGACGCTTATTCAACATGTTATATACTCCATCTACTGTGAATTATCGTGCCGTCCTGTGTCTATCGTGCCTTGCTCATTAATGTGCCGTGTCAAAAATGGCTTACGTGTCACAAGGCTAACCCGACGCGGCCCATAAACGTTAACATATCGTGCCTGTTTTTTAACGTGCGTATTTCGTGACATGGCCCGTTTTACACCTCTAGTGATGCAATGAATATAAATATCATCCTCAGTTTGTAATAAATATCAGTATTATCCTATGTCAAGTGACTTTATAAAACCCAAACGAAGATTATCCGAACAAAAAATTTATTTGTGGTTGTTTTTATCAACCATTATTTATAAATTCATAATAAATCTTTCATCCTCTCTTGAAAATAATTGTGATGCAATGAATATAAACACTTTCAACCTTTTTATTATCAAAGAAATCTTTTGACATTTTCGACTTGAGAAAACCCTTGATAAATCTTCAATAAATATTTCCAAATTCCTTAAAGATTTATACAACTAGTAGCCTTGGGTCCTTATAAGGGCCAGGCAACTGTGTACACTATGCCAATTTTGTGATACAATACTACGTATGTTACTGTCCCGGAGGAATTGCACTATTGTTGTCGGTTGCATGTTGCGGCCCATCTTCGCAAGTGCCTCGATCCTCTAACACAGTCCCTTGGAACTTTGATATACTGGATTTGATTCATATCGGAGGTGTCCTCTCGTATTTGTTCCACCATGCTTTGCAAGGAAGGGGGACCTGTTTCCGTATTGTGGAGAAGTCGTATTAAGATCTCTACGTCAGAACAAACTATGATATCACGAAGGCCCATCCTCAAAGCCTTCGTGACAAATTGTTTCAAATTCCTTTAGTAAATCTTACAATTTACTCATAAATTGTTAATTATGTTATATGCTACTATCAATCAGCAGGACATATAATGAAGACCATGTAAAGCTGACCTACCATTCATAAAAGGGATATGTTACATGCACTCCCTTATATGCAACCATGCCCATCGAAAGCATCTAGCTTTTTATTTCTTTTATATAGGAGGATATACGTATTTCATTAAATTATATATTTTAACTTTTTTTTTTTATTAAAGTACATGTTTCTTTACATCTCTCTCTATCTTTTTTTACTTTTTTTCTTTTCTTTTTTTTTAAGAAAAAGATAGGAGAACCTTATTAAACTAAAGGGAAAAATCCAAATAACCCCCTATAAAGTCTACAATCCATTTAACCACCTACATTTTCTTAAAATCCATATAATATGTAAATTCAAATAACCCCAAGAATAAATTTTCTTCGACAGATGAATAATATTTTACAGATATTCTGTTTGATAAATTTTGACTAAAAACACAGCATATAAAAAAAATCATATATAAATAATAATATTACCCATCCAGATAGATTATAAAATCCTATCCTCGATTGCACCTCGAGCACCCCCCACACCCCCACCAACTCCGAGCCCATTCCCAAATATTGTAAGAAAATTAAAGATATGATTATATGAAAACCAATCACTGTAATTAACAATTTATTAGCAACATCCAGACACCTCACACAATCATACATCTGATCTTTTAATGTCATACAGAGCATGCACTGCACACCCAATTGAATTACTCCTTATTCCTACTTAAGGGAAGAGCTGGTGTGACCAAAGTGATCCCGCCGTATCGCCACCAGAGGCAGCTTCTACGCTGGAATTGAGGCTTGTGCCCACCAGTTGGTGGTTTCTCGGCCGGAGCACTCTGAGCAGGGGGTTTGTGTTCTGTAGCCAGGTTCACCGACCAGGAAGGCTTCTCAACTGGAGGCATGTGAACCGGACTTGGCTTGTCTGCTGGGGAGTGCTTTGTTTCATGTGGGTTGTGGTAGCCAGCACTGGAAGGGATTACAAGGAAGAGAATCCTAACACCAGGTTTTTGGATCGTCAAAAGGAAACTTTCCATGTAACACAAACACACCCTAAGATGTTTGGAGACATGTTTAGTTTCGTATTTGTGGCCATCAGTTCTTTACTACTTTGGAGAGAATAGCCTTTCATAAGGTGTTGGGAGACTATCAGGACTTGAGTAGTGTTTGGTTAGGTAAGTAGTGACTCCAACTACTTGGATATTTTTCCTTCAAGCAGTGGTTTGGAGATAAGATTTGTACAGTCAGGCAGACTTTTATAACCTTCAGAGTTTGACAAAGACTTTATAAGAAAGTTATGCCATCAGCAGAAACTGGAAACCACAAGAATTAAAATCTTCATACGCTCAAAAAGGATGTGGTAATATTGGCAGGCCAAGTGTACATGAAAGTCTACAGAAGCGGTTGTTAAATGTAAAATCAGTATATGCTTTATTTATTTTTTTGAAAAAAGGTAGCCTATATATAACTTAAGAGTACAGTATATGCTTCATTGAAATTGCTAGGTCTAGAATTACAATCAGCCAAGAAGAGAAAAGCAAGGCTAAAGCAGATCAAAAAATGCAGTAAATGCCACTTTTTTGTCTGAAAGTGCCCAAGACAACAGTTCTATTTTGGATTGTTAGAAGAAATCTTCACATGACATGCACAACAAAAACTATCTGAGTATTGCAATAAAAAAAACCCCTTCTTTTTACTAACCCATGATTACCTCACATAGCCTCATAAACCAGAGCTTGCTTGTTTAGTTTATTACAATAGCCAACAGCCAGAAGAGGCAGCATCAGAATTTAAAACAGCACTCAAAAAACTGGTCCAAGTCAGATTAATTTGATTTTTAATTTCAATCAATCAACTGACAATGTGTTGTAACAAGGAGTACATAAATAAAAAGCTATGACTTTTTTTTCCCAAAAGTGCTGCTCATTCTCCTTCTTTGGAGTGGATACATCAACAGGCATAATTTCGCTGTAAATAAATCATCCAAGCTAATGAAAATTAATACAATAATCATTTAGCATTATCCGGGTCTCTAAAATAGGCAGCTTTTTGTTATGTCTACACTCAATTTGAAGATACCTCAACAAGCAGCTACAATTTATTTCTGCTATTGGGCACAGACGATGAAACAGAATCAAATATAAAATAAGAGAAAACATACTTTACAGAATTTGCAGCATCCTCAGTAATCCGTTTCCAAGGTCCCCAGGTTGCTTCGAACAACAGAATGCCTTCAAGAGCACCAAGTCAAAACTCCTAGTTGTGTTCAACAGCAAGCTGGTAGGCTATTGCAGACTCAATCCTCTCAGTGCGGCTGCCAAAATCTACATATATTCATGATTTGGACCATTAACATAAACTTATTAAACTAAGGAAATATGATAATAAATAGCATTTTCTTGATGAGTAATATGGCTCTATGTGATGTATCTATTTTGGATCAAAATGGGAAACAAAATTTAAGATGGAAGCAATCTAGATTTGCCTGACATTATTGAAAGACAGAGAACATTTCATAGACAGATGCAACGACTGCAGAAATCTGACCATGAGAATAATTTTAGCAGCCTCAACAGGCAACAAACAGATGTGGAGATAAAAAAAAATTTTTTTTTATGTTAAAAGTGTTTTCTCTAAATGGCTTACAAGCTCCTCAAAGGTGGAGCTGGCAGTTAGTCATTTTCTGGGGAAAAAAAAACCAATTTGTCTAAATAAGATGTCCAAGTGGTGTCTAATTGTGATGTGTTTCCAAGGTCTCAGTTGTTTTGTTTGTCCAACAAAGAACTGAACCAAATGCAAACACCAGTATAGAACAAATTTTACAAATTATACTATTACCTACCTTTGGCGCTCCAGTTTCATTCAATTCTCTGACACGATGCTGATGTTGTCTGCTGTCATTCCCTACATAATGTGCACGGTTATCTTCTTCTCTGTCATCAGCTTGATTCCTATTATGAGGTCTCCAATTTGAGACAGAGGGGACCCTTCCATTCAATTCTGTTGATGTGCTCTCTAAATGTTTTGTCTCATTCAGGTCAGACACCTTCACCTTCTGCACTGTGTTGTTCTCAAATTCTAGGCTTCTCTGTTCATGGTCTTTTGAAAACTGTGTCGCTGCAGCCCGAGCACCAGCAATGGCCGCACTAAGACTTGGTGGTTTATTCATTTCAGAAGCTCTAGAACCAACATGGTCCAATGCAAGAGATCCTGGCTTTAATGAAAATGGATCTCTAGGATCTGGAAGTGGAAACTTTACAGGCTGAGGACCTTCAATGGGACTAAGACCTCTTACTGCTGCCTCGAATATCTGTGATCAACAAACAAAAATTTTAAGAGGTCAAATATTAGCATCCATTCAACTTGCATCAAGCCACCAAATGAAAACATAAAACATGGAGTAAATGAAAGCATAAAGAACATATTAAAACTTCAAATTACCCTCTTCTCCAAGTTATAAACACGCTGATAGCCTCGCATTTCAAATGGAACCAACAATTTCTGCATTAGACCATTGGATAAATTCAAATGAAATGTATATACAGCAGAAAAATTCCAATAACAAGGAATTCTATAATAAAAAGGGACAAAACAAATTGTTGGAGAAGCAGATTGTTATGCACAGAGGAAGGCAGTCCAACAAATTTAAATATTTTAAGCTCCAGTGATGAGGGTGTACCTGTGGGTGTTCACAAAGCCAACAGAAGTCTGTCAGACCTTCAAGCCTTACCTGTCAACAACAATAAACTTAAGGTAAAAAAAAATATGTTCAATGAAACAGCACAAATGCAGGAGATTTTTGTTAAAAAGTAAATTATGACTCGGTACTCACTGCTTCAGGAACATCCTTCCAGCACACTAACTCCTCACGTCTCAGGCACCCAACTACTTCTACACAACCTTCAGGAAAAAAAAACACAAGACATGGATTAACTATACAATAAAAAATGGGATAGCAATATAAAGAAGTACAATAAGAAAATCACATAGCTAACCAACAGCATCTGAAGTCACAATCGACATCAATATTCAGTCATGTGCAACTTTCTCAAAGAATAGATGTAAAATGTAAGAGGTCGCCAAAGAGGTTAGTATACCCTCAACTAGTCTATGGTTTATTCTAGATAGACTGTATGTTAATTCCTAGGACATTTGAGTGACAAAATAAACCATATGTAGCAACACTGTAGAACAAAACATATGATCACTTGTTTTAACCGACTTTGTTTAAGAAAGAGAGTATTTTCTGAACTTGAACTAATATTATTCTGAACTGATGTAATCTTTGTTGTTTTATGGGGTTAAATTCATATAACCCCCTAAAAAATGTCGGATATTCAGATTAGCCCCTCAAAATTATGAATATCCATATAACCCCCTGAATTTATGCTCTTGATTCACAAACCCCCCTGCCGTCACTTTGTCAAGCTTAACGAGTAGTTAACTTAACCCGACATAAAAAAAAAAGACTCTTTTACCCCCGCATGTATAAATGATCATTTTCAACTTAAAACAAGCATAATCCCCTCCCCCTTTCATCGGCCGCTCAAGGCGGACCTCGGCCTCTCTCACATGTACATCACGTTGACAAAGATAATTCAAAGGTGGTAGAGATGGTGGACGAGAGACTGGAATGGAAATTCGATGCAAATGAGATCGCCGTGATGGCTTGGGTTCCTAAGATGTGCATAAAGGAAGAGCTGGTGAACGGCCTTTAATGGTGGATGGTCTGAGGTTTATGGAGGACAAAGTGTCGTCAACGAAGGTGAAGGCTGAATTGTTTGGCTGCGAAGTAAAAGTTGAGTTGGTTTTTCCGGTTTGACTCTGTTTTTTTGGGTGCTACTGACATTGTCCATTTAGAAGGTAATAATCAAAAGTATGTTATAATTTTTTTTGTGTTTCTCAATATGGTGTGAGGTTTGACAATGATAAAGCTAATAAAACAAAGTTAATGGAAACTTTGGAGCATTATATATTAGAGGACACTTTGGAGCATTAGCTAATAAAACAAAGTTATCTCCCACCGTCAGATCCTCCGGTACCGCCAAACACACCACCTCCTCAAGCTCGGCCTCCTCCGCTCCTCCCTCTTCTTCTCCAACTCCCTCCTCCACACCACCCCTGACGACCTCCTCCGCCTGTTCGACGAAATGCCCCACCAAAACACCTTCTCCCACAACACCCTCACCGACTTCTTAATCACCTCTGGCGACCCACTCCACGATGTCTCCGCCTTTAGCGCCCCCCCCCCCCCTCCAAGGACTCCTCGTACAACGCGATCATCTCGGGACTCATGCGCGCCGGTCGTGCGGACCTCGCGCGGACATTCTTGGATGCCATGCCCTGCAATGATGACGACGCTTTTGTGCTTGCGATGGTCGCGCATGCGTGCATGGATTTGAGAGGCATTCAATGTGGGCAGCAGGTTCATGCTGCGGATTTCTGCAGGTTCTTGACATGGAGGCAATGTATGGGAAGTGGAAGGGCATTTTTGTCGTGTGTAGTATTTTTTTAAAATTCCAGGGTGTTATATGCATATATATTTTCAAAGTAAACGGGATATTCCACAAACGTCTCTTACAAATTAACAAAAAAATTAACTCAGGGGGGTATTTGCTTAACCAGGGAAACTTTGAGGGGGTTATATGGATTTTCAGGAAAACAAGGGGGATATAGATATTAGCTAACTTTCAGGGGGTTCTATACATTTTTCCCTTTTTTTTAGAAAAGATAGGCATCCAGCCTTAATTACATTAAGAAAGGGAATGCCCAAAGCAGTAAAAACATACAAAATCTAGTCCGCAAAGAGGCCAGACTAAGACCCCATCGTAGGTGAGCCCGTAGCAGAGATATCTACAGCCCCTGCGATACATACAACTCAAAATATTACACTTACTCCTCAACATGTAAAATGCCCATAGGAAAGAAAATCGAACTTGCTCCGGTCTAATCTTTGTTGATAGAGCTAGTTTGAACTATGCTTAAAACATCACTAATGGTAAAGGAGCAGATATTAGGATCTAGGATCTTTCCTACCTAAGTAACATACTTTCAGATCAACCAAGTGAAATTTCAACTTCTTCATTCATGAAAGAAGAATTCTAGTAATGTGACATCCAAAAAGATTCTCCGCTGCAATTATCCAAAATCTCTAAAATTGATTAAAAATAGAACTTGCAGCAGATGTGGGAGGGAGTGGTCCAGGAGGAGTAAGATGAAAGGGATAGAAGCAGCAAGGCAAAATTCTGTAAATTTGATCATCATGTTTTTTTGAGCAAAAAATTGATCCCCATGTTGTTTATTGGGCAATTTTGCTTTCGAGGAATGAGAAGATAATCGATAAGTGGGTGGTGTATGTCACGGATACTTGAAAGGGAATCTCATCAAGTGTGAGATTGGAAGAAATGCACAATGTCTGCTGTTGCCCAGTGGAGGAGAAGTTGACTGATGGCCTAAGATATGTGAGATTGTAATTATAAGTTTCCCAATAATTTTTGCATTATACATAAAACACCATTTCAACAAATTCCTCCAAAACTAGACATGGTTCCTTCCATTACTATAGTTTTTTTTCCTATTTATAGTTCTATTACTGTAGGATTGCAGCTTGCTAACCCAATTTTCAAAAAATGTAGTTCACAAAAGTGAGGCAAAAGTGAATCTTCTTAAACCATACAACTGAATCATTGGTAGTAGGAGGTTTACAACCATGACTATGGAAAAAAAATAATAATAATAATTGCAAGTAGTATGGTATAATAACCTCAGAGCAAGCTTTGTAAAAAAAAGTTATGATTATATATCCAGTAAGACTGGGAAATATTCCATATTTTAGAGAATCTCCAAAAAGGAAGGTAAATAAGTAGTCAAAAATAAAAAGATAAGAAAGAAAAGGCCACTGCTTTCAAAGAACACAATCAAAGAATATGAACAAAGGACTTCGTCATCCATCCACCACAGCACCCATGCCTTTTTTTTTCAATTACAAAGTTTCACCATAGGTTAAAAACAGAAATAATTCAAACAACACAAATCCATCCATTTCATCCATTGTTTGTGCATAAATAGTTACCCAGAAGCCGCGAAACCGGGTAATGTTCGGGGAACTTGATGTCCGTTATCCCGTGCACGGCATAAATCTCCCTGTAGAACTCCTCCATTGCCCTGATCGTCTCCGGTTCCGGGACCTTCCCCGCCGCGTGAATCCATAGACGACCTGGAAGAATCATAACCACAAAAAAATTAACACAAATCGACATATCCATTGAACCCCCAAAATCAAATAGAAATCGTTGGGGTTGGGTACCTCTGATGGGGGCAGGCCATGATCGGCCCTCGATGCGCTTGATTCCGTGGACCAGCAGCGACGCCCATGGCTGGTGCATCGTCAGACACGGATTCCGGTAGTTCTCTCTCCCTCCCATCTCTCTCTTTCTCGATCGATCGTATCGATTGTTTGATTTTTCTTTCTATTTTTTGTGAGTACTGATGCCCTAGCTTTTTGGGGCCCTTTGTTGCTCGATATATAACAGCGTGGAGAGTCGGCGTGATATTCAGTTTGAGATTTTATTCGACTATTATTATATCTGTGAAAGATTTGTTTCAGAATTCCTGATTTTCCGCGGGTCGTCCTGTAATTTCAGTTAATTTTATTCTTTACCTTGTATTTGTTATTTTTGGATTTTTTAATTATTTTTAAAGTTTTTATCTTTTATAATAATAGAAAAAATGGTTTTTTTTTAGTTTTTAGTCAATGTAAACATACCTAAATATCGATCCATCATTTCTTGATATTTTGGTTTTAGTCATCCGATTCAAAGATATATTTCTTTTTAGTCCCTCTGAGAGATTAAAAACAAAACCAAATAATTTTGGGATAGGTTACTTTCAGGGACTAAAAAAGAACAGATCTTTTAAATCCGGAGACTAAAACCAAAATATGAAGAATTGAAAGACCTATCATTAAATCATATAATTTATGAAGACTTAAAAATAAAAATTCCTATAAAAAAATACCTGCTGTCCTCTCATCTTTTTAAGTTTATTACTTCTCCACAGTGAAAATTATTTAGAAGTCATGCATGGGAATTATTGTAGAGCTGGTTTAATCCCACCAAACCAATTGCTCTCCCCCCCGACCCAACAGAAAGTTAAAACATTTTATTTTAGACACTCATCACACCAACCTCACTTGATACAAATTTAGTCATGCTGGGATGTCTAATGTGATCAAAGGTGTGTCACCTAAAATTTTGAACTACAATATTTTAAAAGTGATGCGACACACCTTGGGTCACCATAAGTTATTTGATTTGACATATTCGAGTCAAACTAGGGTGTTTACTATGACCTAAGGTGTGTCACCTAGAATTTTTCAATTACGATATTTTAGAAGTGATGTGACACACCTTGAGTCACCGTAAGTTATTCGTTTTGACATACTCCGAGTCAAACTAGAATGTCTATTATGACTCAATGTGTGTCGCTCAATACTATCCAATTGACAATAAGTTAATTTTCTTATCCATTATAAATATCAAAAATACACAACCAATAAAAATATCATAAATAAACAACATTTGTATACATAGTTATATAAGTTAATTCAACATTCGCATATCCAACATGCACATTCACAAATCCAATACATTATTTTTTTCACAAATGAAAACCTATTCTTAACATAACAGTCTTCACTGTTGAATATGCATACATCCAAATTCATCCAATCAATACATCCACATTATTACATTTTTTACTCAATACATTATTCAGAAGTCAAAATATACTAATATGGTTGTGTTGGTTAGTTGAATTTGGATGTGTGAATATTGGATAAGGAAGACTGTTATGTCAATAGTATGTTTTCATTTACGACAAAAAGAATGATTAGATTTATAAATGTGCATGATAGATCAAATATGTTAATGTTGAATTAACTTATGTGATTATGTACATGAATGTTGTTTATTTATGGTATTTATTTGTTATGTATTTGTGATATTTATGATGGATAGGAAAATTAAATTATTGTCAATTGGATAGTGTTGGACAACACACCTTGGGTCACAGTAGACACTACGGTTTGACTCAGAGTGTGCCAAACTGAACAATTTACTTTGACCCAAGTTATGTCGCGTCACTTTTAAAATATTGTAGTTGAAAATTTTTGGGTGACACGCCTTGTGTCATATTAGGCACTCCTGTATGACTGCGTTTGTGTCAACTGAAGTTGGTGGGATGAGTGTCTAATATAAGATGTTTTAAATTTTTATTAGGTTGGTGGATAAAGCATTTGGGTTGGTGGTGATAGACGGGCTCATTATTGTATTCTTTATTATGAGTATATTGATCCTCTTCATTCACTGGATATTAATTTTCTGAAATTACACGGATTTTTTAATATTATAAATTTGAGTAATATGATAAGTTTTATTGGTAACTTAAGATAGTGAGTTTGGGAGATTTAGTTTTCAACTCGACCCACAAAATCTTTATTTAAGAATGTATTATTATATTATTCTAATGAGAATAATTAAAACACAGTTAAATAAGAAATCAATTATTTCATTGGTATACTTATTTATTCTTAAAATAGTTATAAATTTTATAATAACGATGTCTTTATTCAAAAAAGGTATTTATAATTAAACGAAACAATTATAAAAAGTCCAAAATAGCCTATATTATTTTGATGAGTTTTTTATGTATTATTATTTTAAGATGTTTTAATGAAATTTAAAATATTTTAAATGATGAATGTTATAAATGATCATTTATGTTTTATGTGTTCAATTTTTTGGACGAATAATGAAGCTTGATGGAGTGTGTGTTCATAATTAAGTCTATATCCACATTCTTAATTAGTTTAGCATCCGTATATTTCAATCCATCCGTTAAAAAAAGGTATAAAAGCCATTAAATACTCTTTTTTATGCCCATATTGTTTTAGGTACAACTAATGATGTCCTTTCCAACACATCAACATTAAATCATATTTAATAAAAATCCAAGTTGGCTTCTCAACATAACTCTTGATGGCATCCTCAACTATTTAAAAAGATTTTGTTTACTGTATTGTCTGAGATATACTTATAGCCTTTTTGTCCTGACCGTGCTTGGCACAGCGGATAGGGAGGCTCCCTTTTAAGAGGGGTTTGGTGTATCAAACTCTGTCAACAGCAGGTATTTGTAAAGTTATGTTCTACAGTCCATTGTACTCTCTAGACTCTGTTGGTCTATGTGTACTCAGTTCTAGTGTGCTCTAGTTGTCAATAGTTAGGACTGTTGTCCTATAAGAATTTTTGTATTAAAAAAAAAAAAAGATACTAAAGCTTGATACGCTACATTGATATAAATGGTGGAGTGAATTAGTGAATAGACTTGACGGATTGGACAATCACCAGATGTTATTGGCTATCGAAATTGTCTCTTCTGATTAGAAGGTACTCTGAGGTTAATGAAGAAGAGAAGCAGTATAACAGATTAATCCATCACTGAATGATGTTAGATGTTTTGATTGCTTTGTTAACAAAAAGTGTAGACTAAGCATTTCCATAAACTCCCCTGCACTAAACAAGAATGTGGAGGTTTTATTTGGTCTACATTGTCCAAATACGTTGTCCACACCTTTTTATCCTAACTCGTCATTGATTTTAATTTGCTTTGTAGGGGACTCAAATAGCAAATATTTGTAAGTAGAGACTATAGATGCATCTAGTTTTAAGTAGACCAGATGTGAAGGACAGAGGAGGCAGAGATGACAGCGATGGTGGTGGTAGGGGGTCGAGGTGGCTAAGGAGTAAGGATCAGGAGGAGGATGGAGGAGGGAATCAAGATGTTTGAGAGATTGTGGTCTATTATTGCTCTATCGTTCCTCCTTTTCTACTTCTTTTGCTTTTCTTCTCTTATTCTCCCATCTATATCACAATTGTAATCCGAATTTCATAATGAAAAACGGATAGCAATCTCTACCTTTCCCTTAAAAAAAAAAAATGTTTGAGAGAGGGTGTCATATAGGCAGACCTAACCCAAGTCCGACGCCTCCAAGGGCCGGGTTAGGGTCTTGTCCCGTGGGGCGAACCCAGTTTAGGAGCCCACTTGTATGCCAGGCCCAGGCAACCCACCTAGAGGCCCATCGGATCCAGAGCCTCTCAGGCTCATCATCTAAGAGAGTTTAAACTAATTTGTTAAAAATAATTGAGTTAGTTTATCTTTACATAATAAAATAAAACACCATGAGACGATGAATGAACTTGATAATGCATAGTTAAATCATTTTTTCATAATGTCTTTCTTCTTTTAAAAAAATCATCATATAATACTTTTTTTTTATTAAATTAATACTTAAAAAAGGGTTATTTAGTTTTCACTCCACAAATTATTAAAACCACTCTCCAAAACACAATATTATAATAAATCCCATTAAGATGTTTTTTTTTTATTTAAAATTTTACGATATGCATATATTCATTCTGAAACAGAGAGCAATGCCCGAGGGAAATTACATATGATGGAAAACAAAGAAAGCCATAAAGAAAAGGACCTGGAAGCTAGGAAACCAAAGCATAGGAAGTTAAATCCCATTAAGATGTTACCTGACTTTGTAAAAAAATACCAACAAACTAAGAATCTTAGGGGGAATATTCCATCTCAATATATGTATATTAACTATTTTATCCTTTTCAATAATAAAAAAATGTTTTAAATACACTTTTTCAACATATTGAAATATCTTATAGGGCTGCATATTCATTTTTAGCATAAATAAATTTTCAAGAAGGATGTTTCATTTGATAAGAAAAATAAAAAGAAATCAACAATCCTAAAATACAATATGTCACCACGTTGACCCCAAAAAACTTATTTCATTAATGAGGAGGGTAAAATGGTCAATATACATGTGTTGGGATGGAATATTCCCCTAACTTTATTATTGTGTTGACTGTTCGATTTTTTATAAAATGAGATAACTTTTTAAGAGAATTTATAATAATATTATATTTTGGATAAGGTTTTTAATAATTAAATAATGAGTTTTTATTTTTAAGTCCCTATAAACTATATGATTTAATGATTGATCCCTCACTTCTTCATATTTTGGTTTTAGTCCCCATATGTTCCTTTTTAGTCCTTTGGAGGGACCTATCCCTAAATTATTTAGTTTTAGGGACTAAAAAGAAACATATCCTTTAAATATAGAGACTAAAATTAAAATATGAAGAAGTTAGAGATCGATCACTAAATTTTATAATTTGTGAGACTTAAAAATAAAAAACCTTTTAATTTGTCGGTTTTGGAACGGGAGGAAACCACGTGACCCAAAAAATGATAGAATGCAAATTGGCATTTAGGTCGGCCCAAAACCCAACACAACCCAGGTCGGAGGCCTTTGGGCCTGGTACCAAGGTCAGGCTTTGAACCTAAAGTAAGCCTAGCCCAGAGGAGGTCTGACCAGATCAAGCTTGACCCACCTCATGGCGGCCTCTAGTTATTCGAATCAGGAACTGCACACAAAATAAGCAATTTTTGGTGACTTATCAGCTCATTCACTGCTTTTCATCACGAATTATGCATTCACAATATTTAATGATAAACGGGTCCTCTGAAGGCCAAGCTACAAATAAACAAAAGAGTGTGTTTGAGAACACGATTTGATTCTTAAAAATCATATTTTTTTAAAAAAAATTTGATTATCAAAAAGCAAAATTTTGCTTCTTGAAAACATATTTTAAAGTGATATTTATTAAAAGGGATAAATGCATATAGTCTTCTAAAAGTTTACTTATATTGACCTTTCTATTTTTTGAAAATTCATATAATTCTTTGATTGTTTGGGTTTTTATTGATATACCTCCCTATTATTAACATCTTGAAACTGTAGTGTAGTTAGCTTAACCACACATGGTTAAATAACATTTTTTTTTTCTCTCATCACTTTCACTCACACATAAGGGGCGTTTGGGTACAAGAATAGGGGAGGAATATGTTAGATTAGAGGAGAATAACAAAAAAAAAAAAGTGTTTTGATAGAGAGAATAAATGGGTATAGCTATGTAGAATTATGGGAGAATAAACTGGTATATGTATTCCAAGTCCCTCATGGAATTATGTTATTTCTCCTCTAGTATAAGGGGACCCACCTATTAAATCATATGTCATCATATCGAATCACTTATCATCACCTCTTATACATCGATGGAGCCCACATATCAAATCAACTTTTTACACCTTATTAACATTTTATTTTTCATCAACCAAACACTTCAATCTTTATTATTACGTTTCCCAACGAGAATAACTAAAAACACAACTAAACAAAACAGAAACCACTTATTCCATTGATAAAGTCAACAATTATTGGAATATGTATAAACTCCAGAATAACTTATGCCTCTATTCAAATGGGTCCTAAGAGAATAATGCATATAACCCCCTTAAAGTTTGCGAATATCCATATTGACCATTTATTTTTATTTTTACTATCCATATAACCCCCTATATTTTCTCATGATAAATATTTAAACCTGAGTTAGTTTTTTGTCAAATTTTATAGAATATTTTAGGTATACTCTATCCATATAAAGGCGTTGTAAATGCGTTTATCCAAATAACTTCATGCGATTTAAGAAAAATTCAACATGATTCTTCTAAATGACTAAAATAAAAAAAGTCCCACTATTAGTGAACTTTCAGGGGGTTATATACAATTTTTCCATTATTAAAAAAATATTTTTTCTAACTAATCACTATCGCTTTAGGTGTTGTTTCCCCCAGGGTCTCTTTCAGTAGTTTCTAACAACCTATCGGTCTTAGGTGTGAATGTATGAAGTCAAAGAAGTCGGTCTTAGGTGTGAATGTATGAAGTCAAAGAAGTCTAGACTCCAGGCATTTATTTTTACCAAAAAAATAAAAAAATCCAGGCATTTATTAATGAAGGGAAAGATAGACTATTAGGCAGAGATGCTGAAATATTGTTTTTGAGTCTTTCGCACTTTTCTTTTGTGATGAAACAGCGGTGGTCCCAATTGGACTTTTTTAAAATTAAAAATGATATAATCAATTTCTTTCATCACTTCTCTCCCTTTTCTTTGCTATACTTTTAAGGCAAGTATTGAACTTTGTAACTTATACCATACGTCATAAAGACGACCTTTGATCTCAAAAAGAAAATTTCTTTAAATAATGTTTTTGCGGTTCAACTTAATTTATTCTCCCAAAATTTTAAATTTAGATCAGAAGATTGAATAGCTTAGCTCAGCTACTTTTCTTAGATCAGAACAATTATACTTTTCTTATATCACGACAATTATACGTAGATTCTCAAAACAACACCACTAAAATTTCTATAATATAATATGACAATCAGGCCATGTTAAATTAGCATACAAAAATTGCGGTTGCTCATTAAATTTCCCAAAGAAAAACAAAACAGTGGCTGGGGCCTGAAACACAAAACTTAATAGTTGACAATAGAAACTTGTAAACCTGATATCATAAGCTAAACAGTTGAGGAGCTTCAACCTTCAAACAACAAGAACAACATATTTTGAACAAACACATTACAAATACAGTACCCATTCATCCTTAAAAAAGAAAAAAAGAAAAAAGAAAGAAAGAAAAAAAGATAAACATATAAATACAAACATCAAAAGATCCAAATAAAACCTATAACCATGGCATCATCATAAATTCGAATCCCCACATTTACCTAAAAAAAAAATTAATCACTGGTAGGATTAACCCTGACCGGAGGCATCTCCTCCTCATCCTGATTCTCCCCGGACATCTCCTCCAGCGACTTCCCCTTCGGCTCCGGCACCAAGAACGTTAGCAACATCCCCAAGAAGTTTGACGCCGCCAGCACGAACAACGAGTTCCTCACCCCAATCCCTGCCGGGTACCCTTTATCCGTCAGCGCCTTGTCCTTGTTCTGCGCCGCGTACAAGAACCCGAACGCCCCCACTATCGCCCCCGCCTTCCCAGCAGCCGCCGATATCCCGTGACACGTTGACCTCAGCCTCGCAGGGAATATCTCCGCCGGCACAACAAACGTCGTCGCGTTCGGCCCGAAATTCGCGAAGAAGAAGGTCAGCCCGTACATAAAGATGAACCCGATGCGGTTCGCCTTCAGCGTCCAGTGGTGGTACGGGACCGCGAGCGCGATCATGAAAACCGTCATGAAGAAGAACCCGACGATCTGTATCGTGAATCTCCCGATCACGTCGATGAAGGCGACCGTGAACCAGTACCCGGGCACAGTCCCGCAGAGCGCGATGAGCGTCTGCGCCTTGGAGATTCGGTAGACCTCCTCGATCGCGCTCATGGTGGGCGCCTTTGGGATCCACCCGATCGCGCTGAAGATGTCCTTCTGGAAGAGGTTCTGGCTGTAGAACGCGATGTCCAGGAGGAACCATGTCGAGGTCGTCCCGAGCAGATGCATCCCGTGTCGGCGCATGAACTCGCGCGAGAACAGCCCGAACGTGTTCCCCGGGTTCGTGGCGAGGTTCTCCACTTTCTCCTGCTCCGCTTCGATGTCCACGTGAAGGACCCGCGCCATGTCCGACGCGGCTTGTTTCGCGTTCTTCGCGACGAGGGCGGTGTAACGCGCGGTCTCGGGCATCTTCATCCGCCAGTAGTACGTCATCGCCGCGGGGACCGCCCCGAACATGAGGATGATCCGCCATATGTAGTCGGCCTGGGAGACCGTCGATCCGACGGGGTCCTGCGCGTATGACGGCGCGGGGTATTTGTGCTTGAACCCCGCGGAGACTATGATCCCGACGACCCCCGCTGTGAGGATGCCGAAGCCTTGCATGGCGAAGACGGCTGCGATGAAGGCCCCGCGCGTCTTCTTGTTGGCGTACTCGGACATGATGGTGGCGGAGAGTGGGTAGTCGCCGCCGATGCCGAAGCCGAGCCAGAAGCGGAAGAAGCAGAGGGTGGCTATGACGCCGTTGGCGGATTTGCCGAAGGAGAGGCCGGAGGCGATGGAGCAGACGACCATGAGCATGAGAGTCAGACCATAGACGCGCTTGCGGCCCATCTTGTCACCGAGCCACCCGAAGAAGAGCTGGCCAGCGAGAGTCCCGCAGAGGGCGACGCCGGTGACAGCGGCGGCGATGTTGGGTGGGAGCGTGCCGGGTTTTGCGTCGCCGGCGTCGTGGTAGTAGATGCGGCCGAGGAGCTTGGTGACGATGGAGATGGAGAAGAGGTCATAGGCATCGGTGAAGAAGCCCATGCCGGCGATCACTATGGCCGTGAAGTGGTACCATTGCGTTTTCGCTATGTCGAGCGCGTTTAGCACTTGGAGTTGATCTCCGGCCATGGCGATTGAGTGGGTGCCTCTTGAATTTCTGTGAAATACAGGGGAAACAGAGACTTTAGAGTTTCAAATCAAGGATAGTAATTTGTGACAATAACAATAGCAGAGCATATATACATAAAAAAAAATGATTAACAAATCATTTACCAATTACTTAGAAAAGATTAGTGATGCCAACAGATATGAGCATACCAAGAGGACTGAACACAAAATATGCTAATAGTTATAATCATACCAAGAGGACTGAACACTTAAAAACAAATTCTGACCGGTATCTAAATTAGTGAAACAAATTGAAAAATTATTTTGAAACACGAACATCTAATCTTTCTGCTCTCAAGATCAATTCAGAATTTTGAGAAAAAGCATCAAACATATATATACACAAGCATGTTATACTATAAATTGCAGAAAGGGAGCATAAGAGAAACTGAGAAAGCTCACCTCTCCTGCCTATGAAGTTGTTGAATTATGTGCGCGGTTTAGAAGAGAGAGAGATCGATATATAAGGGAATATGCCCACGGCACAACATGAGAAGTCAAATGTATACGGAGTGGTTGAATCTTCTTTTGGAAAAATTTGGTTAGTATATTTTCTCTAGATTGCGATATATTTTTCATTTTAACCCACTCTTTATGGGGTTGTGATCTCTCCAAATTCAATATTTCTTTTCCTACCCAAAAAAAAAGTCAAATGTTTCTTTTCACAAACACACTGTTCTCGCGTGAAGAACAAAAATTCAGTTTGTGGTGTTTATTTCGTGTGACATTATATATTGCATAATATTAACCCTCGTTAATTTCTCAAATTTTATTGAAACAATATTGTTGACTTGAGAGAGCATCTGTAGTTCTACCTTCCTTAACTTTTTTCAATAGCGGAGAAAATTAAGTGAGATCCCTGGTAAAAGTGAGACTCCTCTTCTGAAACAGATTTTTGTACATTTTTTTGTAAATGATATAAAATAAATATGATATACATATAAATAAAATTAAACTTTTTTTAAAATTTCTAACCACAGGTATCTTGTCGAGGGCAGTGTGGGTTAATGATGCATGGTGATCTTATTGGAATGGGGACCCAAAGGAAAATTGGGTGTTTATTACCTGGATTATACTCAAATCTATTTCCATATGAGAACAAATTATAGTTCGCAGGGTGACTTTGACAATTGTAGCTTTCATCGGAATTCCTATAATTTCATAATGTTATTTTGGAGTCAATATAGTAGGAATAGATTTACAATATTTGTTTATTAATAATAAAATATATTTATTGGATGTACAGCTTATATATTATATGTGGAGGGTGATAATTTTAATGAGGGATAGTTTCCAAACCATCTAAAAATGATTGCGGTAAAGAATGCTTAATTTAGTGAACAAAAGTTTGTTTTGACCAATAGATGTGAGACTAATCTGTTAATTAGGTCTGATCCAACCTAGAAGTGAACTTCACATGTCCACACAAGCGTGTTAAATAGATTCTAATATATATAAGAAAAAAGACTTTCTTTGAAAAAATAGACATACACAGGTGAAACACAAAAGATTTCTTAATCTAAATTGTAGTAGATTTTTGACATACTATGTTTTAATGAAAGTTAATAAAATAGAATATTCACATAATATTTTTTATCTATCAACGAAAGTTTTACTCAGAGGATTATTTAAACTTATATAGGTGTTTATATGGAGTTGTATGGATTTTAGGAAACTTCATAGGGTTAGTTGAATTTTAGATAGTTTATAGAGGTTTATTTAAATTTTTCCCATAAAAAAAAAAAAAAAACAGAGTCGTCGAAACCATCTAAGCAATACATTTCTATACACTTCGGATAAATATAAATAAAAAATGACAACCCGGTATATGTGGTCTGGAATTCTCAATCTAAACTCGTCATAATAGAAAGATCGACGAATCTGTCCACATGCAACAGACCCCACCAACAACATGTCGTTTGAACATTGAATATAACATGCTTATAAATTTTTTTTTGTCTTCAGTAGGAACCTTGAATGCAACAGAGTCTCGACCAACAGCGTTCGCTCCAGCAAGGAATGATCACCGCCCGGTTAGAATAAGAGGCCAATTGGCGGCAAGGAAGGCATTTCTCCCCTCTGTTTTTTGGGAGAAAGGTAAAAGATAAGAAGTGTAACAGCGGAGTATTACATCGCAGGGTCGTCGTCTCGCAGTCTTCGACAGACGGGGCGTTGCTTTCCCATCCAAGCGACGATCCGCCAGTCTTCCGTTGCGTGTGGGCTCAAAGCCCAATTGATAGGTACATAGACCGAAGGGTTCCCCGAAATCTTGCTGAAAACACGCACGTTGACTTCGTATCTGGAAACGATGGGCACTATTGACCATAATTACAATTTTACCCTGAGATATTCATACAATCTGTGTAAATACACCGTACAACTGTATATGTAAAATTTATGAAATACGTGCGTTATATAAATGCATAAATTTGGGTTAGAAAAAAAAAAAAAAAGAATAACAGGTAGTGAGTTTTCTTATAAGATAATAGCAACAATAAAATGGGTGGTGGATTTAAGGGTGCAACGTGAGCAGGTTTGATTTAAAGTTTAACATTCAGATTCAATTTGATTCTGAATCCGAGCAACCCAAACATTACTTGGTTTTAAAAAAAATAAAAATGACGGGTGAGATTTTTTTTATAAGATAACCAGTATAGTAAAATAAATGAGTGGTGGATTGCAAAACGGGTCGCAAAATGACCTGAGTATCAGTGCTCAATTGATAGAGTTATTATTTAATTATCGATAAATTTTATGGTTAACTAGATTATAAAAAGTAAATCAACTAATTAATTATTTTATAAATAAAATAAAATAAGTTAAAACTCAGAACTTGTACTCTGCATCATTACCTTTTGTGGGTTTTAATTTGTTCGACACTTTGACCATGTTGTACAACATAATACATATAAAAACTGTTATCCTCTCAATAAAGAGGTCCTAGAGCATATAAATTTGTTGAAAATTGAAAATATTCGACACAAACAACAATAAAATGTACTCTAACCACCTAAAATGAAGTAAAACTTGTCAGCTCTAGGTGCGTTTATTTTGATGAAAAACTCATTGTATACGTTAGTTTTAAAAAAAAATGAGTTATATAGAAGCATTTGGATGTCTCCTAACAATATGGCAGGTTTTTCGGTTTTTTGGGGTTGAAGGGGCTTGGAATAGTTCCTCTTCCATTCTTGCTTACTAAGGCCATTCATTTTATAGTATTTCCTTCTTACTTTCGCCTTTTATCTATATTATGATTATGTAACTTCTATTGGAATGAAATCGGGTAACATTTGTCTATCGTTTTTCTTTTTTTTTAAAAAAAAACCACCTAACAACTCATTATTCTATTACCTGAATATTTATTTAACAAAGTCAAACAAACTTATTTTTAAATCCACACATAAATATATGGTACATAACAAAATAGTAACTATTTTTAATTTTTTAAAACTAAATATAAAATGCAATAATAATAAAATCAAAACAATCCAATATTGTTCAATTTGCATCAACTACCCTATCAACCCACCCCAATGATGTAGCTCATGTTTTATAACATTAGAAGGATTGCACATAATGCAAAATCCCAAGGACTTAGATCAATAGAGAGTGGACCATTACTATCTATCAATAGATCTATCCATCTGATCTTTTCTATTCTCTTGCACCATGAGTTGACCATGAGTTTAGTCACAGTGCACTATATATAGGTTAAAGTTTTTCCTTCGATTCCTTAAGGTGGCCTTGATGTGGAGGACTCACATCGCGCGTGCAGTACAATCAGACCTTTTTTTATGCATGGGCGATGGTTTTCAACTGGTGATTGATATTCAGAGCTAGAGTGGTCCTATCAGAGAGGAAAAAATATGCCTTGGAAGGCAGGTTTCTTCTCAGTGGTTCAAAGTCCAAATAGACAGCTGAGTGGCTAAAAATCGAACATCATCTAAGCATTCATGGCTAGTATAAATCTAATAGAGAAGATCAGGTATAGAAAAGTCTTGTTTCTTGAATCTTGATTTCATGACAGTGACACCCTTCTCTGGGAAAATTATCAGATGACTAATGGTTGGAACACCCTTGAATCCTTCATGCGTGACTTAATAGTGCAGCACGTTTATATATGTTTCATATTTTATTTAATTATATTGTCAATTAGATGAACTTATTAATACAAAACGTGACAGATGGAGCATGCAATATTAGAAACTCTTATGATCTGAACACATATAAATTGTTGAGTGGATCATATTCAGTGGACGGAAAGGAGACTTTTATTATCATATATAAAGTGAGGAACCATGATGCAGACCCAGAAGGTAAACTTTGGAAGAACATGCAAGCAACCATAACTGCTTTGTGTAGCTTAGGTCACAAAGAAGAAGAGATGAGATCAGGTTTGTGACAAGAAAAAAATTGTCACAGACTTCATATATTCGGCATGTAAAGTTCAACATGACAGGACGTGATAAGTGTTATATATATTGTGGAGCTTGATCATGTGCGTTGAGGATTGTTGGTGCTACGCAGGGTCGGACAGGGGTTGAGCTCCCTGCAGAGCTCGCGGAGATCGAGTTGCCCGGTCAACTCGCGGGATCTAAGGGCAGCGTCCCGAGAAATATTTTTTTTTGTCTTTCGTGTATTGACTATTTTGCCCTTAATGAGATATCGGTATAAAATGGCATATCATATTTTTCATTAGGTTCTAGGGTTTTTATCTTCGGTGTAACCATTGTAAAAAATTTTCATTGATAGTGGATTGATCTCTCGTGTACTCCGTGGACATATGCAAAATTTGTCGAACCACGTAAATTTTATGTTTTTGTTTCGATTTGATTGTTTATTTTCTTTGATTGATTGTATCCCAAGATCCAAAAATCGTAATAATAAGATAGGATCCAACCTCTCCTACTAATAACCAAGTTATAACACTACTACTAATTTTTACATTGATCACGATTGTTTTGATCACGCTTTACAAAAAAACGTAATCGTAATAATTATGATCATAGTTTTTTTAAAACCGTGATAATT
Organism: Acorus gramineus; assembly: GCA_030737835.1. Taxonomy (NCBI): domain Eukaryota; kingdom Viridiplantae; phylum Streptophyta; class Magnoliopsida; order Acorales; family Acoraceae; genus Acorus; species Acorus gramineus. The sequence continues at coordinate 13,383,665 of CM060857.1, forward strand.
GATATCACAAAGATCACGGTTGAATTAAAACTGTGATAATTTAATATATATTTGATCACGGTTAATTTAAACCGTGATTATTTCCTAAATAAAAGATCTCATTTTATATCAAAACGTGATTGTTTTCTAAATAAAAGATCTCATTTTAAATCAAAACGTGATTGTTTTCTAAATAAAAGATTTTTTCTTAAATAAAAGATCACGTTTTAAGTGAAAGCGTGATCGTTTCTTAAATAAAAAAAACCTAATGTGGTTCCAAGGGAATCCCATTCGACCCCACCTCCTCTACGACCCCACGTCCTTTGTTGATCCAACCACCGCTGTTGCTTCCCCTCTGCCCGCCGATGACGACTCAGCCGCCGCTTTCCCTCCATCGCCGACGACGACTAACCAGCCACCTCCATTGCCACTGCCGCTTCCCCTCTGCCAACAACGACTCATCATCCGTTGACGTATCTGCGGCCATTGTCGCCCCTTCCTCCTCCGCAGACGACTGATTCGGATAAGTCTCTGCTCTTTCTCCCTCTCCATGGGCCTCGTCGGCTCCAAAGCACACACTCCAATTGATTTTTTTTTCCCAGATTTATTTGATCATCCATTGTTGATTTTGATCTGGTTTCTTTGATCATTGTGATTTGGGTTTTTTTTATGAAGTAATAGATCAATATTGCATTTGGATTGAGATCTAGGGTTTATGATTTGAGGGATTTTATTTGATTTTGTGGATTTTAGGATTTGAATGAAGAAGTATGTCTTTTTGGATCAATTGATTTGTAATTAGAGATGGTATGGATTCTTGACTTGTATACAAATTTTTTTCATAAATACTAAATTCTGAAAATAAAAATATTTTAGGTAATTAAGTGGAGATTAGATTTAAAGATTATTAAATGAAAACATAAGAACTTAATCTTTAATTGCAATAATAAAACATAAAATCTGATATATACAAAATGCAAATTTAATCTTACATCATTAAAAATAAATTATGAAATATACGTTAGCCATAAAATTTTGAAAAAAACATTGTTGGGATTTTTTGAATCTTCAAATGTAAAACACAAAATGTGAAATGCAAGGACTCAGAATGCAAGGGCGTGGAATAATGTGAATTTTTTTTTGAATTTTCTTGCTAAATTCTTTTGGAGAAAAAGATGCTCCTGCTAAATTAGAGGTAATGTGACATATTAGTATATTACTGTAAATTGTAGAAAGTAGATCTACAATTAAGTTCAAAATAAAAATGCCCTCTCGATGCACCACAAAGGATGCTCGAATGACAGCCTTTTCACAGCTTAGCAAAATCTCTAGCACCCCACTGAATGCAAACTGGTCTATTTTTCATATGATTTGCACTTAATGGTCAATTGAAGCTCATAAGGCACAAAGGTTAAAGGCAGTCTACTGAATGCATATATTATTTGGTTCAACAGACTAATTGAAAATTCTGGTTCTTTTATATAATATATAATATATAATAATCACGTGTTTTCTTAAAGGAAGAAAAAATGATGTATTAGCCTCATGTCGGATAGTAACCATATGTAAAATTGTGTGGATGAGATCAAGGTAAAAAAAATAAAATGTAAGAATAATCTTTATATGCAGCCTAGACTTCAAGGATTGGATATAGATAAGTACTTTAGTCGTCTTGTTGATGGTGCTAAGACTGAATAATTTTTATTTATTTTTTTATAGATTAATTGTTTCATTTTAAATTTCAATGTTAAATTCAAGTTGTAAAGTTTGTCTTAATTCAGGTAGAATTTATTCAAAATGGATAAATCTTGGATGTTTAAGGATAGAAGATCATCTGAAATATTCTGAAGGAGTTGAACAATTTTTAAATTATGCGATGGTCAATGCGGGTAATCGTAATTCCATACGTTGTCCATGTAGACGATGTGGGAACTTACAATACCATACACATGTTGATATAAAATGCCATTTATTTTTCTATGGTATTGATGACTGATATCAAACATGGATTTGGCATGGAGAAGCAACGCCAAGTGTGGCATCAAGAATGATATTTCGGCAATCTGTGATATGAAGGAGTTGTTTGCTACAAATTTAGTGGTGTATATGAGGTGATGAAAAATTTAAGTAAATTGGAGAGATATATATATATTTTATTTGTTCTACCAGTTGTTCCCTAATTTTAGCTATTTCCTAAGTTAATGGTAGATTCACGTCAACCATTAAGGTATGGATTTGTCAATCTATCCATATTCGCCTCCAACAAATATGAAGAAGGTGCATGAGAGCTACAACAACGGTTTCTCAAAGCTTCTGACTCTCATGAAATATTTTTTGTTCCTCTCAACCCTGGGTAATTTTCCTTATTCTATAAATTATTATACTATTTATGAATGTTATATTCATGTGTTATTTCTAATCTCATGTCATATTTTTTTATAGTTTAGGAATCATTGGATCTTGTTGATCATTAATACAAAACAACATATTATTTATTATCTGGATCCATTAAACAATAACATTATAAAGTGGATCAAAATAGTCATAAACTTGTAAGTATTATATTAATTGTTCAATTTAAGCATTTGATATGTTTTAACAAATTTATGAATTTTATGTTTTCCTTGATTTGAAGGGGGGTGAAATCGTATAATACACTCATCAGGGTTTCGTTAAAGAAAAATTCACAATAGATTCAAGTCTCAGTATGACTTATCATATTTTAAATTTTATTTTTAATCAGAAATTTGATTTTTTTTTCATATGTAAAATTTTAGTGCCCAAAACAAAGGGGGAACATCGAGTGTAGTTATTTTGTTATGATGTATATGAAGGACCTCATCGACAGTCAAAACATACCCATTCAACAAAGGGTAAGATCAATATTATTCTTGTACACATTGTTTTGATTGTTATAATAAAATTTATTGACTAATAATATACTTGGTACAGTTTAATGGAATATCCACCTATACTGAAGATGAAATAAATGAACTACGGCTTGACTGGATCAATGTAATTCAAGAACAAATGTAGTTGATGTATACTTACATAGTTTCAATTTTTGAGGTATTATTATCACTTTTAGATTTTAGCAATATTTTGTTTTTTACTTAATTGTTATTGAATCTCACAAGTCAATTATCTAATTTTTAGAATTTTTATTTTTATGTTATCCATGTTCTTGCTGCTTTTTACATTACATTATATTGTGATATATGATGCATTTGATTTTTATAATTATGTTTGTCATTTCAGGTAATTCTAATATTTATCTATTTTGCGGTTCGATCGGATAATCTCTTTTTGTATGTGGAATTGCGAGGTGAAAGTTATGGATTGAATTTATTTTTTTTTTATGGGAGAAGTACAAGTTACACTTATCGTGGTTTCTTTGACTTGTGGTTATTTATAGTACAATTATGTGTGTGAAACAATACTTGTACAAAGTTTGATTCATATAAGAGGAATGAAAGTATTTTTAATGAGCATTTCTCTTTTGTTGCGTGAATTGAATTGTAAGAGCAGGTGTAATCAATATATGAAATTGTATAATGGTTCAGTAAATTGTGATTTTTTTTATAATTTAAGATCACAGATTGTTTATAAAACGTGATCTTAAATAATGTAAAGATCACGGATTATTTATAAAGCGTGATCGAAAATAATATAAAGATCACGATTCTTCTCAAAACTGTGATCGTTTGGATATGAAATATCACGTTTTATAAAAATGAGCGTGATCTATTCCTATATAATCATTACGGTTTATCACTTTTGATCACGCTTTCAAACCGTGATTAAAAATATGATACAAACAATCACGTCCTCGTAGATCACGGTTCACAACCATGATCGAATGTTTTTAATCACAGTTTTAAACAGTGATCAATGTCAGAAATTGTAGTAGAGTAACCTAGCAAATTATTTATAATAATATGTTAAATTTGTTTATTTAGCGACATTAACGAAGGAATTGATAGAAAATGAGCTTGACTAATAGAATAATGACTACTCTTGATTTTCTGTACAAATACGCCTCCACATCGAATTTTATGGGATTTCGAGATTATTGACTTTTTTTCATATCTACTACTGAATCTGTTCCTTTTCTAGACTGTTTTTGATGATCCAATCACTTTAGTACACGTCGGTCACCTAATCTGATCAAATCCCATTGAGGTGTGAATGGGTTATATTGTCTTATAAATGTGGTCCATGTGCTGTTGTCGTTATTGTTGTAGCTTTAGGACCTGATCTCAGCTTCTTTTTGCATTCCCTTTCAATTCAGCTTCATGTACAACGTATATATGCAACAAATTGGACTTTGGTTATGCTCAATGTGTTTTCAGGCTTTTGTCGCAAGAATATCAGAACAAGTTGTAGGAAAGTCAAGTCTTTTAATTTTGTTGGGACCTTAATGAGGCCAAATTTTTGCCAACAAAATATAGAAATAGAACTGCTAGCTATTGGTCAGGCGTGAGAGAAAAGAAGGCTTTGAAAAAGAGGGGCAAAGTCATCGTTTTGACTTAATTAAATTAAATCTTTTGGAATCGAATATATATCTTCAATATTGATTTAGTGGTGAGTTGAGTTATCATATGTTTGGTGTGCTTATACTCGCACTTTTTCAAATGAGACTTGTTTTTATTTTTTTATTTTTTCATTTGTCATTTTTTTTAAATTCATTGTACAAATTCAAGAATGAGATTTTTTTTAATAAAGTTTAAATACTTTACAAAAGAGTATTATGTTATATTATGGAGCTTGATTTATGTGCGTGAAATATTTTTAGCACTTCGCAGAGTTGGATAGAGGTCAAACTCCCGGTTGAGCTCACGGGGATCGAATTGCCCAGTCAGCTCAGCGGGGTCATGCGGCAGCACCCTAAGAATATGGTATCTCACATTTTTTAATAGGCTCTAGGGTTTTATTTTTGCTATGTAGCTGTTGTAAAAAACTCTGAAATATAGTGGATTGATTTTTGATGTGCTCTATGAACATATGCAAGGTTTGTTGAACCAAATAAAATTTTCATGTTTGATTGATTATTCTCTAGATTGATTGTTCATAAGATCCTCAATTCATAACACATTATCGGTAAGCTAACACCTCCAAATCGTCTAGCTCCATCTGGACAATGGAGCCGTTATTATTTTCCAGAGAAATAAATTCAATGGTTTCAATTGGGAATTTTTTTGTGTGCTTGAATTAAGTTCAATAATTACCCATTGATTAATGATGGTTTGATGGTTTCTCTATGTCGCCGTTATAAATCGCATAAATAACTGTCCATTCAGATCTCACAGTATCTGAATTGGTTTTCTGTCTCTGCTGTAGATTCATCCGAATATCACATCATCATGCCAGGCCTTTTACATAAACACTTCAAAACCATACAATGTAGTAGATTATATATAAAAAAAAATCAACACATGACAACGATGGATTTTAGAATAAAATCTTCCATCTTTCAACAGGACTTTTGTAGTTTTAACACAAATATCACATCATCATGCCAGGCCAACCATTTTATTCAAAAAAAAAAAAAAAAAAAAAAAAAGGAACGGATAAAAAAATAAATAAATCAGTGTTGAGATCTCTTAAGAATCCACGGGGAATAAAACTACAAAAAGAAAAAAAAGAAAAATATTATTAATTCTGAATTCACTCTCCAAATTGTGGTAGCACTCTTATGCATAGCCAACAATTGATTATAAAACCAAACTAACAAATACTAACAAACTTATTCTAACCATAATTGGTTACCAAAACAAATTGTAACAAACTTATTCTAACCATTAAAAGATACTAACAAACTTATTCAAATTTAAATTAAAAAAAAATCTAAACTAACAAATCTAAATAAGTCCTAGATTTGTTCTACATGACATACCTAAAAATGACCACACGAATTGAGGATTCAACTCCATTAACTATTCCATCCATTAACAATTCCATGCCTTTAATAATTCGCAATCACTTTTGCATATATCAAAAAGATTTGATATTAAATTAAGTATATATCATGCTTTTCACAAAAAAATAAAATACGTACTTGAAAAATAGAATGCATTTTCACATATTTTGTAATAAAGTATAATAAAGTATATAATGCATTTAGTGATTTCGTATACTGGGTTACATGACTTGGCATCCATATAAGAATGATTCAATTCAACAATCTAAAAGAAAGCCCAAATACTCACTAGAGATATCTGAGTTGATAAATCCAACTTTTATAAAGGAAAAATGATATATTCAACCCCTTGTGTGAGCACTATCCGCGGTCCTTGTCGGTTATATATATATATATATATATATAGGGGCGTGATGGGGTGCGACCGTGCGCACGGTGCACCCCTCGTGCGCCCCTAACGTCAACCGTGCGATCGACGTTCTCGCGATCGCACGGCTTACGTTTTTTTAAAAAAAAAAACAAAAAAAACGAAAAAAAAAAACGTCACCCCCGTCGACCGACGACCGCGACCCCCATCGACGACGACCGCGACCCCGTCGACCGACGACCGCGACCCCCATCGACGACTACCGCGACCCCGTCGACGACGACGACGACCGCGACCCCGACTGCACGGACCGACCCCCATCGACGACGACCGCGACCCCGTCGACCCCCGTCGCCCCCGTCAACGACGACCGCGTTTTTTTTTTTCGTTTTTTTTGTTTTTTTTTTAAAAAAAATGTCGACCGTGCGATCGCGAGAACGTCGATCGCACGGTCAACATGCGAGGCGCATGAGGGGTGCACCGTGCGCACGGTCGCACCCCATCGTGCGCCTATATATATATATATATATATATTATAGAAAATAAAATATATACTAATATGCTAGTCTATTTTTTGAATAGGTGGCTGGGAAATTACTTCCAGACTGCATAGGAAGGGAACTGGAACTGAACTGGTTTCAAGAATCCTGAGAATTTACTAATCTAAAACATAATGTTTTAAATTCCGTTCACACGGAGTACTTCATGAGGATGTGTCATGATTTTGTTTTGAGTAATCTTCATCTCATAATATTAAAAAGAAAAAAAACCATTCTAGTACATATTTATCCATGATTTGATCATGCATGTTTGATCATCAATTAAGTATTCATGTTCCCAGATTCTTCGCCTTCAGACAAGGTTTTTTTAAGACTAATCACTCCCTAATAAATCACATTTATCTTATCCATATTGTACACGTACGTGTTCCTCGGCAATTACGCAGCATTATAAAAGTACCAAAATTGAATAAACATATAAAATTTTCCAATAATTTTTTTTTATTGGTGTTTTTTCCAATAAATTAACTAGTTGGGAGATTATCAAACAGATTTGTCCCCGTAGCTAGCAACATTATGTTAATGCCATCAATCTGGACGATGTGAGCATGTGACAAGTGCTATAAGGGATCTGAATATTGATGTATAGAAAAACCAACAATATTGACAATAAGTAGAACAGTTAGAATAATAGCAAAAATTTCTTTATTGTATCAGAAGAGCCAAAAGCTCTATATATAGATACATAAAGTAAAACTTAAAATATCAAAAAGAAAAATAAAAAAATTAGGAAAACAATAATATCATAATAATGACTCTTTAACACTCCCTCTCAAAATTTAGAGGATAAAGCTAGCCCTAGAGTTTTGTATAAAAAAGATAAAAATATCCCAAATACCCTATTTATTCCCTTTAGTTTGCCCTTCATCTTGTTTTTCTTTTTTCATCGGTTCTGCGTTCTTACGCATCTGTCATATTTTCCGCTTTGTCAACCTCTATTTTGAGTGGTATATTGTTCGTGACAATATCAGGTACACCATCACTTTTTGAGATATATAGATGCTCTGATAACATGTTAGAATAAAATAAAGAACTTATTCATTGTATTAAAGGAGCCAAATGCTCTATTTATAGATACACAAAATAAAATCTAAAATACCAAAAAAAAAAAAACAATAATATCACAATAATAACTCTTAACATTAACGTAACGAATAACTCTTAAGATTTGAATAACTTCCGGTTTTCTGGTCCATGAGTTCTGCCTTCAGCGCCATGTTATTGGCTTCTTCGATGGTCCACACCACATGTAAGTAAATCTGATCTCAGATCCAAGGCTTCAACCCATTAAGGTATCGGACCACACGTTGTCCCTCGGTTTCTGCGATGTTATTTCTATCTGAAAGCCTCAAAAACTCAGCAGTATAATCAAATACCGATCGATTACCTTGGCGACAGTTCTGATATAATTGGAATAGGTACTGTGCATAATCTAGTGGAAGAAATCGATCCATCAGAAGTTGTTTCATCCGCCTCCATGAACGAATAAGTGCATTCCCTTGTCGCTGCCGAGTCTTCTGGAGTTGATCCCACCAAACGGCGACACCGCTCTTCAACGAAAAAGCCACCATTTGATCATCTTTTCTTTTGGGACCTCCATCATCTCAAAGAATCTTTCGACCTCTGAGATCCAATCGAAAAAATCATCGATCTGCATATTACCATTAAAGTACGGAATATCCGCCTTCAATCAGTAATCATTGTGTTCCATATGTCGCCCTCTCGGCTGATATACTTGAAATCCATCACCTTCATCCTCCGAGTCTTCATCATCATCAGGTTGATTACGAGTGGGGGACGTCGAACGATGTTCTGAGCAATAGGTCGGCCTTGGGCGACTCCCTCGACGCGTCTCCTATCACCTTCAAGATGCTTGTTATTGGCGTTGAGGTTTAGACCAACGATCATCGTGCAGATTTCTCGTATCTGATCGCGTTGTTCCTCAATCGCCTTCCACAGATCCTCCAATCTACGACCAGCGTCATCAGATTGATTGTTTTCCTCTTCGTTATTTGCCATCACAGCAAGGCAAATCCTTGCTCTAATACCACCTAACACAGCGAAAAACTAGAATAAAGATCTAACCAGTGTTGAGATTCTTCAATAAACTACAATTCTCAAAAGAGAAATAAAATTAAAAAATATATTAATAAAAAAACTGTCAACCCTAAATTGCATGTCTCCCTTTTATACTAAAATTTACCAAAAATAGTAAAACATAAATTTGTTATAACTAACTCTAGGGGATCCTAGAAGATCTTCGAATTTGATTTCAGTCAAATTCGAGTTATTATGAAGGAGATATTCAGAATCTAAAAAGTTACTAATAATAGCAAAAATGCCATTTTGAGAGCAGAAAAATAGGAAAAATGAAAAAATAAACGCGCATTGTGGCGTTTGGGACACATTTTATTTTTAATTGCCAGTTTTTCTGTAAATATTTGAAAATCTCAAAACGGACTTTTTCGGGTTCATCGCTCGGAACGTGTCGGCCACCCGTTCTGCATCAAACATAAACATCAATCTCATGCTAATGAATGAATAACTTAAGCTAACCTATTAGCATATTATATGGTGTTTGAATAATTTAATCACGTTAATTTCTTGCTAATTAATAAACTATGCTAACCCACCTTTGTTGGAATATATTAATCTTTGAATCCTACACTTATTGTAGTGCATCATTCGAGTCAACAAAAAGTCTTCAATGGTTACAAAAAGTTGCAAACAAAGCTTAAGTAGCCCCTTATTAAATACCACCTACTAGGTTCACATGTTGCCCAAATTAAACTAACGAACAACAACAATGAATATAATCCAATTTTCCGTCCTTCCAATGAAAACAACAGAATGGTTTTGGACGAATTATAATATTACACATCTCATTTTCAGAGGTGATAGTATTGTTTTTTTTTTCATTAACTTACATTATTCAGAATTAGACATAAAAAAAAAAAATGAAATAACACCACCCCATATGCGGCGGATTAAAATCATATTTTCAGGGTTTATTAAGGGTCCGTTTAGATATGAGTTGAGGTAGATTCTGCGTTTAAAAAATTAAAAATTTCAAACTTAAATCCAAACACATTTTCAATGTTTAGCTTTTCAAACCACAATGTTCCTTTTTAGGCCAAAAAAATATTGCGATTGAAAATCTAATAAAATATAGCTTTTCAAAAGCTGAGTTTGAAACATAAGATTTTAAGGGTCTGTTTGGATATGAGTTTAAGTAGATTCTGCGTTTGAAAAGCTATAAATTCTCAAACTCATATCCAAACATATTTTTAGCGTTTAGCTTTTCAAACCACAATTTTCATTTTTAAGCAAAAAAAAATCTTGCGGTTGAAAATTTAATAAAACATAGCTTTTCAAAAGCTGAGTTTGAAATATAAGATTTTAAAAATATCAGTGTTTCAACCTCACATCCAAACGCACCATAAGAATTTCAGTGTTTCAACCTCACATCCAAACGCACCATAACAAACAAATGTAATGAAGCATTATAAAAAATATGCCATAAGATACCTGAAGAATATGCTTATTTATCTTTTTTTCCTACCCACTTTTTCATTCAAATGCTGTACCAAGAAAGCAACACCTACGGCTAATATTCAAAAAAATATTTGAAGTGCCCAAACATCTTCATTTGACTTTGCTTCTATCTTCTATTGCTTGTTGCCCTCGTATTAAAATAAAAAAGAATGGCTAGGATTTGAACAGCATATGAAATAAAAGATCAGTTTCCATGTTTAGAACTCACGATCTGGATTCCCTTTTTTTTTTTGCATCTCACTGTATTACTTATATCACTTGTAACATCCTGTACATCATCTTGGCAAGGCTAAAAAAAACTCACCCTTTTACCTGTTGTATACAAAGAACAAAATATGAAAAAACTGGATTCCCTTTTTTTGTTTTACCATGCTAGTCCACAAACTGTGAAGGGGTTTAGATGTACACACTTTCGCACCAGTAGATTTATTCTGTAACTTTTTGTTTTTTCAAGTGTGTTGTATTTCCTTTTAGGTGGAAATTTCAGTATTTCACAGTAATTTGTTTGGGAAACCTGATCTGATGAAGTTATTATTGTTGATCGATAGCTAATGCGTATCTTCGGGTTTCTAACCAGCTCTACTTTTTTACTAAAAGATTTTAAAAAATAATTCATTTGAAAGGCACATGGATTCATGTATCCTACGAAATGAATGTATAAGTCTGTTGCCTTTCTAATCAGTACTGCTTTTCTTTTTCTTACCTTTTTTTTCTCCCAGAAATTAAATTTTTTTGTTTAGTTTGGAAAATTATAGTTCACTCTACCTTTTCTCATAGTATATTATAGTTTACTAAAAAATTCATACAACCCCTTCTAGTCTGAAATTCATATAACTCTTGACTTTTTCTAAAGTCCATATAACCCCCTCAAAACACCTATATAAATATAAATAATCACTTGAGTTAAATTTTCGTTAAAAGATGAATAATATTTTATTTGGTTAACTTTGGTTGACAGTATAATAAAAAAAATTTAGAATGTGTTAAAAATACGAAAAATCTTCTATAAATGACAATTTTATCCCTCCAAGGTTTTATAATCTATTCATAGGGGTAAAATCATAATTTACATAAGATTTTCTGCATTTTTATTACACAATATTGTAGAAAATTTTTAATAAATTGTGTTTTCAGCTATGGTTAACCAAACAAAATATTCCTCATATGTCTATGGAAGTTTAACCCAATGAATTATTTGAATTTACATAGATGTTTTCAGTGGAATATATGGACTTCAGAAAAAATTAGGGAATTATATAGACTTCGGGTAATCGGGTTATTTGAATTTTTCCCTGTAGTTTAATGCTGATACATTAATTGTCTAGCACAAAAACTGTTGAGATGTTTAAATGTTGGGAGGTCCCTATAAAACAGGAAAATATAAATAAAAAAGACTAATATTATGAAAAGTATAACATCCTAAAAAGGAAAATAGGTTTATGTGACCTTATATATTATTATGCATTATATATATTTATATATATATATATATATATATATATATATATATATATATATATATATATATATATTTAAAAATTTATGTTCTTCTGGGTTTAATTTCTTGATCTCTTTTACGGAGAGGGAATGTGTTAATCAACGAATCAAAGCTTAGTTCGCAAAAAATTGTTTGTTCTTTAAGTTTGATCCATCCAATATGTAGTGTTAAATCTAATAAATTGTTAAACATCTAAAATACTTTGTGAACTAATTAACCTGCGCATATGAGATGTCTGTGGACAACGTAATTTTAGATTTGTTTTTTAAAATGTTGATCAGATGCTCTAGATCTTTATAAGAGAACTTTCCCATTAAATTTCCAAAGAAACATCAGTCCAATAAATATAAAGAAAAGTCAGTTGTACATTCCAATCAATCAAAAGCTGACGGGTACTTTAAAGACTTTGCAAAGATTTGTAGCTCGGTTTCAAGATTCTCACTTTACGATTTCTCCACAACAGAGACAACAAGCGAATATCCCCACCAAGGCAAAATTAAATCAAATCCATTCAAAATTTTCACTAACCATTGAGTTTGAATCATCTCTATATAAATCCCCATCTCTCCAAACACCTCCACATCTCCCACCCCTCGCAAACTCTCTAGCTTAGCTCGTCAACAATGGCTCGAGAGCAACTCCAAGTGCTGAACGCGCTCGACCTCGCCAAGACCCAATGGTACCACTTCACGGCCATCGTCATCGCCGGCATGGGCTTCTTCACCGACGCCTACGACCTCTTCTGCATCCCCATCGTCACAAAACTCCTCGGCCGCATCTACTACCACGTCCCCGGCGACCCCAAACCCGGCACCCTCCCCCCCAACATCTCCGCCGCCGTCAACGGCGTCGCCCTCTGCGGCACCCTCGCCGGCCAGCTCTTCTTCGGCTGGCTCGGCGACAAGATGGGCCGCAAGAGGGTCTATGGGATGACTCTCATGCTCATGGTCATCAGCTCCGTCGCCTCGGGCCTCTCCTTCAGCAACTCCGCCAACGGCGTCATCGCCACCCTCTGTTTCTTCCGCTTCTGGCTCGGCTTCGGCATCGGCGGCGACTACCCACTCTCCGCCACCATCATGTCCGAGTACGCCAACAAGAAGACGCGCGGGGCCTTCATCGCCGCCGTCTTCGCCATGCAAGGCTTCGGCATCCTCACAGCGGGGGTCGTCGGGATCATAATCTCCGCGGGGTTCAAGCACAAATACCCCGCGCCGTCGTACGAGCAGGACCCCGCCGGATCGACGGTCTCCCAGGCTGACTACGTATGGCGGATCATCCTCATGTTTGGGGCGGTCCCTGCCGTGTTGACGTACTATTGGCGGATGAAAATGCCCGAGACCGCGCGTTACACGGCCTTGGTCGCGCGGAACGCCAAGCTAGCCGCATCGGACATGTCAAAGGTAAATGTTCTCAAACATCTTTCCATTATGTTACTCTCGACCAGAAGATTCAAAGGGTCCGGATCAGTGAGGCATGTGTACTATTAGTATTATTAGTATTGAACTGTACAATCTATGAATTGAATTACATGATACTGATCAAACACTGACACGAGAGTAACACATGTAACCATAGGTTGTGTAGTTAGATTCATAAACTGTGCGATTCAATAATGATGATACTGATAGTATCCATATCTGACTATATTCAGATTCAGACTCTTAATCATATTATTTTTTATATTATTAACTTTTTTAATAGAATTATTATTCATTGGGATACTAACATTTTTGATAAAATCTGAAAATATTTCCAACAGGTCCTCCAGGTGGAGATCGTGGCGGAGCAAGAGAAGCTCGAAGAGCAGGCGGGGCAGTCGTCATCATTCGGGCTGTTCACGAAGGCGTTCATGCGCCGACACGGCCTCCACCTCCTCGGGACGACGACGACGTGGTTCTTCTTCGACATCGCCTTCTACAGCTCGAACCTCTTCCAAAAGGACATCTTCAGCGCTGTCGGGTGGCTCCCAACAGCCACGAGCATGAACACGATCGAGGAGGCCTACCGCATCGCGCGCGCGCAGACGCTCATCGCTCTCTGCGGGACGGTCCCCGGGTACTGGTTCACGGTGGCCTTCATCGACGTGATCGGGAGGTTCGCGATACAGGTCATGGGCTTCGTGTTCATGACGGGGTTCCTGCTCGCGCTCGCCATACCCTACCACCACTGGACCGAGAAGTCGAACCGCATCGGCTTCGTCGTCTTATACGGGTTCACCTTCTTCTTCTCAAACTTCGGCCCGAACGCAACGACGTTTGTTGTGCCGGCGGAGATATTCCCGGCGCGGATGAGGTCGACGTGTCACGGGATATCGGCGGCGGCGGGGAAGGCGGGGGCGATAATCGGGGCGTTCGGGTTCTTGTACGCGGCGCAGAGCCAAGACAAGGCGAAGGACGATAAGGGGTACTCGCCGGGGATTGGGGTGAGGAATTCGATATTCTTCCTCGCCGCGTGTAGCTTTTTGGGGTTGCTTTTTACCTTCTTGGTGCCGGAGTCGAATGGGAAGTCGTTGGAGGAGATGTCTGGGGAGAACGAAGAGGATGAGTCCACCCGGTCCGGGACCGAGGCCGCCATCCATGCTGTGTGATTGTTTTTTTTTTTTTTTTTCATGGTCAAATCTTCTACTATTAGTAAGAGCATAACTCGAATTCAGAATCCTTCAGTGAAGATAGGGTATCCTACCAACCTACTATCACGGGGGTATCTTTACCAACATGCTTTGTAATAGTTGTTTGTAATTGTTTTTGTTAGAAATAGCTAATTATAGAAGAGTGAGGTGTAAGGGATTTACTTTTTTTTTTCACTGTCAACCATTTTAGTGGAAGAAGTAAAAGGTTAAGCCTCCGTTTTAAATGGGAATAAGCTCTCGGATAACCTCGGATAAAAGGGAATAAAAGATAAAGGGTGTTTGCAAACATATAATAACTAGGGATAAAGTGTGTCAGAATAAACTGGCATAAAGTAGTATATGGATTCCAACCAACCCCTAGAATTAAAATTATCCTAGATTATTCCACTCAAAGAATATGTAAGCCCACTATCAAATCAACTGTCATCACATTTTATAAATCACTTTTCAAATCAACTATCATTATTTTTTCATCTTTTATAAATCTTTATCCATACTTTATTCACATTTTACCCAAATAACAAAACATTTATTCTTACGTTTACCAACGAGAATAATTCAAAACACAATCAAACACAAAATCACTTTATCTTCATTTATGCTGGAATAAATGTATACCCAAGAATAAGTCTTATTCCCGTTCAAACGGGGCTAAAGCTTTTTTCTCACTTTCATTATGGGTTAATTGATTGAAACGAATCCTTAATTGTATAACCCCCCGTATGGCATGAGAAATAAGCCTAGAATAAGGAAGAATATAGGAGAATAGTAAAAAAAAAAAAATTTACAGAATAAACCCCGATAGTTACATCTGGATAAGCTAGGATAAGGCCTGATAATTATTCTAAAGAAATGTTAGAATTGCTTATCAGGTCTTATATTTGTCAATGGATAAAAATACTCTTCTATTTCATTTTAAAAAAATTATCTTACCTAACAGTCTCACACGGATTTCAAAAACTGTCACATCTATCAAATCAATCATACATTTCTCACAATATTTTCAAATGTATAGTTGTCATTTAAAAAGTCATAAACTCTTATTCATCCCTTATCAACCATTTATCATCACTTTATCTAAGATGAACCAAACAACAAAAAAATCATTTTACGTTGTTTTTCAATAAAAATAACAAAAAATGCAATCAAATAAAAAATTATTTATTCAGTCTGAATTGTTATCTATCATAACATGACTACAAGGAGCGATAAAGGCAAATTCAATTGGTTTCGTGGTCCACGAATGGTTAGGAAGAAAAAAATTATTTTGATTTCTGGACACTGTATGGACCAATCAATGAAGAACAAGTGCAGCCGTGGGGATTGAAAGTCAGTGATACTGAGGAAGTCAGGAAGCTTTAATTTAGCACAGAATTCAAAGGCGTGTCATAAAACCTTTGCCTTTAAGTTGCGTTCAACAAGAAGTATGTGTACTTGTCTTCTTGTGTGAGATCAGATATTTGTTTGTTCAAAAAAATTGGGTCCACACGGTCGATCTTGCGGTTACGTTTGTAACTATCTCATGAAATCATTGACACGTTATATATCATTATTCAGTGTTAATATATATAATATATTTTTATTATGAAAAGCATGAAAAATATTTATTCAATTTTGTATTTCATCCCTTATAAATAAATAAAAAACACTGTTGGACACTAACCGTAAATGGGGTTGGAACTTTCTCAAACGTCAATTTTTTTTTTCTTCTGTGAATCAATCAATGAAGAACAAATGTAGGTAAGATGATGTATTTGTTTCCTTATGGGCAATTGAAATATCTATTTATCAATTCCTGAATAATCATATTTGTTCGGGTGTAAATTGGATTCAAACCAAAGTCTTTTTATGGTAAATATGTTTTCAAATTCCAGTTCAATTATAACTCTTTGTTTTTTAGTTATAAAAAGTCTATCTATTATTTTAATTTTTTTTTATATATATATTTTCTTGATAGATCAGAATTGAATTCTTAAGAGATAATAGCTACAAAATTACTACCATAGACACGCTTGCGACACATTTTGTCACCGAGCCACCAGAAGAGTGGCTGAACCACGAGGGTCCCGTAGAGGGTGACGCCTATGATGGCAGCAGCCACGTTGAGGGGGAGGATACCCGATCTGGGACCACCATCGACATGGTACTAGATGCGACTGAGGAGCTTGGTGACAATGAATATGGAGATGAGATCGTAGGCATGGTATTATTCGGTCCTTTTTTTCGAGAACGTGCAACGATTGAATTTTTTTTTTTTTTTGTGAATGTTGAGATTCAAATCCAAGACTACTTAACTTTAAAAGTGCCACAGGTCCTGGCATGACCACGGAGACAAGAAATGTTAATTTTTGTAACCCGTGTAGCAGTGAACATAGGGTGTGTTTGAATAGGAGTACAGTATTGAATGGTTGGATTGGGATTAAGAATCCCAATCTAAATCAATAAGTTGTTTGAATGAATTTTAAAATGTTGATTGTGATTGGAAGAGGGGGATTGAAAATCCTTAGGGGGATTGAGAATCTCACTCAAGAAATAGTATTCTCTCCATCCCTATCTAAGTGGATTGTAAAAAAGATATTTTTATCTAGAGATTTTACATCTCTTTTTTTTTAATAATAACCGATTATCCTCTTTTCCTAATAATAACCAACTTCTTCAAAACCCCAACTCCCACCTAGGCCTGTCAACGGGTCGGGTCCGGGTCGGGTCGGGGTGGACTCGAATCTGACCCGTGACAAGACCCGGCAGGTCCGGGTCCAACGTAGGACATGGCGGGTCCGGGGAAATGTGGACCCGGACCCGGACCCGGACCCGTCGGACCCGGGGCGGGTCCGGGTCCGACCCGACCAGGATGGTTGGGTAAAAAAAAAAAAAAAAAAAGAGAGGAGCTCATGTATTTGTTTGCCTTATCATTCTATTTGAAATTTTTTATTAAACAGCATTCAAAATAATAATCACTAACATAAAAAACATATTAATTTAAATAATAAACATAACTAACCTAAACAACATTCAAAACAATTTAACCTAAACAACATTCAAAACAATAAACACTAACATATTAACCTAAATAATAAACATAAATCATGCAACAAACTAATTAATCATACAAATTCAAAAGCTAATAAGTTAATTGTCCAAAACAAACCGATTTATAGGCTTGTTATGATTATGATTTATGAACTTGTAGATACAAAAATAAGTTAAGTAAGAAATAAAATTATCTATCAACTAATACTAATGGTCTTATAATATATGAACATATTTTAATAAAACAATCGGGTCTCGGGTCCAACGGGTCGGGGCGGGGTGGACCCGGACCCGACCCGTTTGTTTGTTCGGGTCCGCCAGGTCGGATCCAACTCGGGTCAAGTCCAAATCGGGTCGAATATATTACACGTGTAATCGAATCCGGGTCGGGTCGGGTCCAGGTCTGGACCCGACCTGTTGACAGGCCTACTCCCACCTCCAATAAAAACCAATCCACAATTAACAATTAGCCATTAAAGCCAAAATTAAAAAACAGCCATCTCCGCTGATAGCCGATCCTCCATCTCCACCGATCCTCACAGCCAATAATTAAAAAAAAACAAAATTAGCAAGGAAGCATGTGGTAAAACTTCTTCATTTTTTTTTTTTTGTATGTCATTCATCAATGGATTTAATTAATAGTAAAATATTCTTTTATGTTTATTAAATATTCATCGATGCATGTGGTAGATTTTGATATTGATTTTTTTTTATTACTTGATTTAATATGGCTTAGTTTAATCACCCATTTAATATGGATTTATCAAGAGGTTTGATATAGATTGTGCAATCCTTAGTTTAAATTTTTTTTAGTTTAATCACCCATTTGATGTTACAACATTGAAGAAAAGTTTATTTTTTAAAAAATATGAATTTCAATGTTATAACATTGAAAAAAAAATGAATCTTTGTTAGAATTTTATTAAATAAAGGGTAATTTTAGAAGATAATGTGTGTATGTTAAATAATGTAAAATTGAATCTGAGTTAACATATGTTAGATTTTGTAGAAAGGGTATTTTTGAAAATATATATTTTTTATATTGTAATCCAGCTATTACCAAACATATAATTGGGATTGAGAATCCCAATCTTGTTTTCTAAATCATGTTCCATATCAAACAGGTTGATAGGATTCCCAATCCCAATCAACCTGGATTTGGAATCTCATGATTCACATAATCCCAATCCCACTTGTCAACCAAACATACCCATAATAGTGTCTTTGGTTGATGTACCCGTATGGCGTGAGAAATAAGCCCAGAATAAGGAAGAATACAGGAAAATAGTAAAAAAGAGTTATTTTGACATAATAAATCCCGATAGTTATGTCTGTATAATCTATATAAGGCCTGATAACTATTCTAAGGAAATGTTAGAATTGCTTATGAGGCCTTATCTATGTCAATGGATAAAAATACCCTTCTCTGTTATTTTAAAAAATTTAGGGTTTTTTGCATATATACCCCTGTTAGGATCCCCATTTGCATAAATACCCTTGTTAGGATCCCGATAGCAAAAAATACCCTTCTTAAACTAAGAAGCAGTGCTCCGATGCCCCTGTGGTTAAAATCCGTGAGTTTTGGTTAAAAAGTCATAGTTATCTTCCATTCAGTGCATGGAAAAGTCAAATACACCCTCTTTAACCTTTTTTTTTTTTTTTTTTTGCTAAACCCATCTCCTTCTTCTTCCTCCTTTTTCTCCCTATTTTCCATTTTTTTTTTGCCAAAACTCTTGTGTTTCCCTTTCATAGCAGAGGAAAAAGTCCTCTCTTTGTTCAACCCAAGCCTCTCCTCTCCTCTCATCTCCTCTTAGTCACTTGTTTCCTCTTCCCCAAATCAAAATCCCAATGAGTAGTTCTATGAGTAGTTCCAACCCAAAACCTAATTGTTATTGTAGTTTGCCATGTAAAATATGGATATCAAACGAAGAAAGGAGCAAAGGAAATCAATTTTTCAAATGTCCTCATTGGGGGTTAAGTTATTCTTCATGTTCCTCAAAAAACAAATTTGATTTTTGAAAATGATAGATGTTTTAATAGTATTAGTTGTGTTTGAAATTGATTTGGGTTCGATTTGATTGGCACCTAGGGTTTGGTTGAGAGAGAGAGAGACAGAGAGAGGAGTTGGGGTTAGTGTTTGGTGGAGAAGAAAGGAAGAGAGGGTGAGAGGGTATTCAGGTCGAGTAAGGGTAATATTATTTGGGGGTAGATAGGTAATTTTCACATATGTGGTTAACAAATTAATCATGGTCAATTCTGTTTTACTAACGGTGAGCGACGGAGGGGTACAGGAGTACGGCTTATTAGTTTATGAGGGGTATTTTTACAATCAGGATTCTAACAGAGGTATTTCTGCAAATGGGGATCCTAACAGGGGTATATATGCAAAAAACCTAAAAATTTATCTCATATAACAGTCTCACACAGATTTCAAAAACCGTCACATCTATCAAATCAATCATTTATTTCTCACAATATTCTTAAGGGTATAGTTGTCATTTAAAAAGTCATAAACTCTTATTCATCCCTCATTAATCATTTATCATCACTTTATCTAAGATGAACTAAACAACAAAAAAATCATTTTTACGTTTTTCAATGAGAATAACAGAAAATGCAACCAAACAAAAAATTTCTTATTCAGTCTGAATTGTTATCTATTCTAGTATAGCTATCAGGAGCGAATAACTCAATGTCACACCCCATACGGCGGGCGATAGAGAATATAATCCACCTTAACCCCCCGTTTGGATTGAGTAATTGAATTATTCTGCATAAATAACTATACCAGTATGGATAACAATTCTACAGGAATAAGAGATTTTCTGTTTGGTTGTGTTTTTTATTATTCTCATTGAAAAACGTAAGAATAAGAGTGGGGTTGTTTGGTTGATAAAGAATAAAATATAAATAAAGTGTAAAAAAATTGATTTGACATGTGGATCCTTTGATGTATAAGAGATATTGATAGGTGATTTGACGTGATAATGTGTAAAAAGTTAATTTGACATGTGGGCCCATGAGAATAAATAAACTGAGTATAGCTTATCCTAAGGGTTACTTAAGGGTCCGTTTGGAAACACAGATTGAAAAGTAGCTTTTGGAATAAAGCTGCTTTTTAAGATGATTTTAGACCTTGACTTTTTTAGGATGCTTTTTTTAAAATCAGGAATCAATATTTGAAAGGAGTTTAATGTTTGGCAGAGAAAGTTGTTTTTCAATTCAAAAAATCAATTTCGACCAAAAAGCGTTGTTTTTGAGCTTTTTAAAACACAGATTTCGAGGGAAAAATTAAAAGGAATCCAGCTTCTGATTCTGCAAAAAGCTGCCCCGTTTGGCTGCACGATTTTAACTTTTCAGCTTTTCAAAAAGCAAAAGCACGTCCAAACGCGCAACCAAACAGGGCCTTAGAATTGTTATACTCTCTTATACTCGTTTAAACTGACTTAGTAATACCAAGTTATAGTCTGCAAACAAACAGTCATTTTCTCTATCCATTGTTATACCACCCTTATCCGAGCTTAAACCGTTATCCAAATAGGGGCTAAACGAATAAGGAATAATTACACTAGAATAAGTCAAGAATAGGGGGGAGAGTCACATCAAAGTCGGGGTAATGCTTATTTTGAGATTTGCAGCCTCGGACCAAGCTTCTAACAGATTATAAACGTTCGAGGAAGAGAGTCCAACTTCTTTCGGCCCATATGAAAAGAAGAAGATTCACTCTCAACAGTGGGTAAGTCTCAATGCAATTCCACAGAATACACACCAACTGATCAATGTTGTTAATGGCTCGGAGCATGAAGTGTAGATCATGTGGATATCCACACTTTACTCTCACAAAGATCAAAGTAGTTTAGTAGTTTGTGTTTTTTTGCATCTGTATCTGACAATACTTGTCATTGACTATTGAATCTTAATTGGATTTGGTAGAAGAATAGAGCCAAACAATCACAGACCACCAAAGCTAATTTCAGTCACAAACAACTTCAGAGGAACAAGATATCCATCCCTCTTTTTTATTTCTTGTCAAAAGAAACCAGTCCACCACCACCTCCACCTCCACCTCCACATGACCAAGAAGAGAAGTAGAACACCACAAGCTCCATAGCACGTCTCCTCCCTTTCTCAATATGTTTAATTGATTCAATAATTAAAAAGCACAGAGAAGATATACAAAATTGAGAATTCACAGCAGACATGATCAACTTTATCACTAATACTGAATCTCCTGCTGAAGACTCTGTTACTCTCTATTGATATCACCATATCACTCAAGATCCACAGAAGTCATCTACGCCAGATAACACTAACCCTCTGGAAAAAAAGATTATATAATATACAAATTATAAACTAAATGGACCAATAAATAATATTACACAGCTCACCTAATGAATAACAGAGGCACTGCAGGTTGTTCATGACATACAAAGTGAATCGAATTCATAAAAATATATAGAGTTATAATGATTGGATTGGATACCATTGAAAGTTCATGGGAATTGTAACTGTCTAGAGGCATACAAATACGAACAATATCAGTATTTGAATAAATTAGTAATAGCATATCAGAATAATATCAGTATTTGAACAAATGAGTAATAACATATCAGAATATTCATATACACAGATATAAAATACACAAGCAAGTCAACAAAAATAAGTCAATAGACATGTCTAGGAGTTTCAAAGATAAGATAGCAAGATATATGTTATGCGGCTCAATGCGTCCAAGGAATCAAGCAATTAAAACATATAGGATAATTTTTTCTCATAATAAAGATTTCTAGAACCAGGTACAAGTTTAAAATCTAGTGAAAGTGAAATCAATAGAATGATGGACCAGAGCAAAAGTTGCTGGCTTAGGCATCACCTTAGGATCATATAAATAAAAAAAATCAGAATCCAAGGTCAAGAAAGTAATTTAAAGACCAATAAAATATGAGCTTTTGATTCGACTATCTAAGACATAAGATGGCATTAGGGTTAGAAAGTAGGGACTAATATTATGAGACTTATACATACTGGTACTGAACTAACCTATTTAGAATAAATTAGTTATGAAATCTAGAATTTCAAATCAACTCCTACAACAAAAAACATGAATCAGAGAAGAACTGAGTATAACTTTCAATATATAACTCCAATATGCTTGATTAAAAAAGCCATAAAAAAAACACTCAAAGATCTAAAGTTTTCATTCTTATGCAAAAAATCATTTCAGAGACCAAAAATATCAAAACCATAACCATCCAAAATTTACAGTGTTTAGTCCCATTCAAATTATGATCTTAAACATTACCAATCAAATTGGGAATCTAAGAATTTAACAAAGACGTTTGGCACTATAAAAGCTTAATTAGAACTCCAAGGATATTTTACAGTACATCTAATTTAAATTAAACAAAAAAATAAACTATGGATCATCATATTATTGATGTAATATTGAAAGCCACTGCATCACTACTCAAATTATTCAGTAAAAGCAACAATATATTGGAAGGTTGGCCCCATATAGTCTAAACAACGTCCACCAGACTCTTAGACCACAACAGCAGGTGGAAAGTCCTCAGGCAGGTCCACAGAAATACCAAGCCAGACAGGTCCCCCCATTCTATGGTCCACATCTATTGCAGTTAACAAACCATAGCTAGCTCATTGAGACTAAAAACAGATGACAAATGCTATTTAAAAATCTACATCTGTCTGGATTATATTATAGGTGCTGACACACACCGATTTAACCTAGTGTATACTAGTTTTTTACTAGCATATAAATTTCTTTTTCTTACAAAAAAGTATTAGATGTGTATACATTACAAAAATCAAAACATGTTAGACTGCAAATGAGATTACAGAAATCAAAACATGTTAGAGACCTGCAAATGAGATTGCAATGGGCCTGTCCCTATCATTATCCAGATATTGTACTCAATAGAAAACAATGATGGACAAAATGAACAAGATCGCTCTAAATAATATTTCAAGTGGGATAATATACAAACAAATAATGAGTCTACCTAAAGAGTCAAACCCAAGACAGGAGTCAGAGACTCAAAGAACTTCCCAATCAACAACCAACCAACCACGGATTAAAAAACAAACAACCAAACAAATACAGGATTATAATAGTACTATCGTGAAACATAAGAGTTTGTTAGGTGAACAATAAACAACTGCGGAACAGAGATTCAATCACAACTTCGATTCGGTCCTGCAAGGCCTGACTCCTGAAAGCTATATGCAATTGCAACCCAAAACACAGAAAGCTGATAGCATAACACACAGAACTTCATCAACTAAAAACTATTAAGAGAGATTTCAAATATCAACAACACTTGGAACTTCATTAACCAGAAATCTGATAGCATAATATGCAGAATAGCTTATGTCACTACCCAAATGGGGCTAAAGAAACACCAAAACAACACATCAAACAAGAAGTGATGTTAAACAGGGACCGTCCTAGCATAACTCGGCTCACTTGAGACCACCTCGATCTCCCCCTCTTCGTTCTCCCCCGACATCTCCTCCAGCGACTTCCCCTTTGACTCCGGCACAAGCAGCGTGAACAGGAATCCCAAAGCATTGACGGCCGCCAGCACGAACAGAGAGTTCCTCACCCCAATCCCCGCCGGGTACCCATGATCCGTCTTACTCTTGTCCTGGTTCTGCGCAGCGTAAAGGAACCCAAATGCGCCAATGATCGCCCCCGCCTTCCCCGACGCCGCGGATATCCCGTGGCAGGTGGACCTCAGCCTCGCAGGGAATATCTCAGCCGGCACGATGAATGTAGTACTGTTTGGCCCGAAGTTGGCGAAAAAGAAGGTGAAAGCATACATCACCAGAAACCCAATGTGGTTCTCCGTCCAGTGGTGGTAGGGGAAGGCGAGCCCGAGCATGAACACCGTCATGAAGAAGAACCCCATCAGCTGTATCTTGAACCGCCCGACGATATCGATCAACCCGACGGTGAACCAGTACCCAGGCACAGTCCCGCAGAGCGCGATGAGGGTCTGGGCCCTGGCGATGCGGAACACCTCCTCGATCGCGCTCATGGTCTCGGGCTTGGGTATCCACCCGATCGCACCGAAGATGTCCTTCTGGAAAAGGTTCTGGCTGTAGAACGCAATGTCGAGGAGGAACCAAGTGGAGGCCGTGCCGAGCAAGTGGACCCCGTGTCGGCGCATGAACTCGTGCGAGAAGAGCCCAAAACTGTTGGCCTCCGACTTGGTGAGCGCCTCAACCTTCTCCTGCTCCGCCTCGATCTCCACCTGGAGCACCTTCGCCATGTCAGAGGCCGCCTGTTTCGCGTTCTTCGCGACGAGGGCAGTGTAACGCGCGGTCTCGGGCATCTTCATCCGCGAGTAGTACGTCATGGCCGCGGGGAGCGCCCCGAACATGAGGATGAGCCTCCACACGTAGTCGGCCTGGGGGACCGTCGACGCGATGGGGTCGACCGAGTACGGTGGGGCCTTGTAATGCGATTTGAAGGCCACCGACACGATGATCGCGACCATCCCACCTGTGAGGATGCCGAAGCCCTGCATGGCGAAGACGGCGGCGATGAAGGCCCCGCGCGTCTTCTTGTTGGCGTACTCGGACATGATGGTGGCGGAGAGTGGGTAGTCGCCGCCGATGCCGAAGCCAAGCCAGAAGCGGAAGAAGCAGAGGGTGGCTATGACGCTCGTAGGGGACTTGCCGAAGGAGAGACCGGACGCCACGGAGCAGATGACCATGAGCATGAGAGTCATGCCGTAGACGCGCTTGCGGCCCATCTTGTCGCCGAGCCACCCGAAGAAGAGCTGGCCAGCGAGGGTGCCGCAGAAGGCAACGCCGGTGACGGCGGCGGAGACGTTGGGGGGGAGGTTCCCGGGTTTGGGGCTGCCGTCGACGTGGTAGTAGATGCGGCCGAGGAGTTTTGTGACGAGGGAGATGCAGAAGAGGTCGTAAGCGTCGGTGAAGAAACCCATGCCGGCGATAACGATGGCCGTGAAATGGTACCATTGGGTCTTCGCGACGTCGAGTGCGTTCAGCACCTGAAGCTGATCGTTCGGCATTGTTATCTGAGCTCTGTAAAGAAAATCGAGAGATCAAACCTTCATACACCCCGTTCTTCAAAGAGAAATTTGTTAATCTTTGCATAATAGGTTAATATATTATATTTGATTGTTGGACTTCACAATTATTAAAAAAAAAGCGTACATTGGAAGATCTGGCAATCAATATAATAACAATGTGAAACTTGAACATTAAAAAAATTGCTTTGAATATTCCGAGAACAGATTAACCAAAATTAAAAAAAAAATCCAACAAATCGGGAAGGATTAATAAAAAAAAAGACAAATGAAAGATCAAAGAAAAAGCCAAACGACACCGCAATATTAAAATTGGCGGAAAACGGTCCCACGTGATGACGATATTTGATACGAAGAGAATAAAAGAGAGACCTTTGCAGGTGGCGTTTAAGGTTTTATATGATTCTTAAAAAGAACAGGACAAAAAATTACAAAAAGGGCTCCATAGTTGCAGGAACCCAATAAAAAAAAAAACAAAATTCTAGATCTTTCTCCACTCAAATCTTTTAAAATGAAATCAACAACATTCCAAGATGAACAACAACAAATCACATTACCTGATCGAAGGAAAACGAAGAGTCCCTTCTCTCTTTCTTCGAATCCCTCTCACGATTTACGATCCTTGAGAGAGAGAGAATAGAACAGAAGAGAAGACGTGGAGTTGAACGAGCGAGTCGAGGAGAAGGGGAGGCCCTGTTTATAAGGGCGAGCGATTAAACGGGATCTCTAACGGAATATGCTCTCTTTTTTATTTTTTGATTGTCAACGCTGGCACTCCGTCACGGATTTGGTTCCGTTTGTCCACGTGGACGGAGGTGGTGTATTTATTTAGATTTTAATTAATGAGAAGAAAAAAAATTCCCTGGTAATATTCCGGGTTTAGCTGTTTATTTTGGAAATAGTTGTCATTTGTTATTGGATTCTAATAATAGCGTTAACTGAAATAAGAATTTGTTTAAAATTAAATCACCTTAGCCAGGTTACTTTCTGAAGACAGATTATATTAGGCATTTGAATTATTTTTTATATCTATATCTATGATAACGAATTATATTAGATTTTTTCAATTTTTGTTATGTTTGACAATTCAAAATTTTAATTTAGTTTTTATCCTTAAATTTTAATGATCTAACATCTTTATTGAATTTTAATTTTATATTATTTGAAAAATTAAATATACATATTTTAAAACTGCTTAACTCGTATCATTATCTACTTCGAAATTTCAATATCACTGTATTTAAAATATAATATTAGATATTCACCAAAAAATTATTTCCACAAAGTCCTTAAATTACAAAATTTAATTTTATAGAAAACGTGGTTATAATACATATGAACATGATTTAACTAATTTGTTTAGATTAATAGATATCATAAATGAAATGATCCTATATATACTTTCATTTAAACTTTTCGGGGATTATTTTTTAATTTTAAATTTTTCTTTCTTTTAAAAATTCATAACAAACTCAGAGTATTTAGTTGGGATACGTTTTTTTATTTAAATATAAATCATTATTTGTTTATATATAATATAAAATGTTATACCACAAGTTTTAGTACTATAAACTAGTGTGGATATTAAATATGATAAAATTTTAACATTAATAAAAACAGACGCCAGATTTTTAGTACTAAAAACAGAGTTTAGTCCCCTATGGGCAACCCTGATAAAGTCCAAACTAATCTTATCTCGAATTTAAATTGATGTTTCTTACATAGATAATGTTACATAAAGCCTTTTTTTTTTAGCACTAATCGAGTCCACATATATTTTGAAATTTTAAAAAATACATAAGCATCGGCTACATGCTTTTTATAAAAAAATAAAACATATATTCAAATGAATTGCTTGGGTGCATTTATAGAGAATATGAAAAATTTCTTTCGAGACATTAATTAATGTGAGTATATAATTCAGTGATTTTTCTATTGATGCATATAAAATTGAAATTGAAGCTGAAAAAAAAACTGTACATGTGGAACAACACTCTTCTTATAGTATACCAAATAAATTTATATGTTATTTTAGGTTAATATTGCAAGAGTGATTAGATTATTAGTTATTAGAAATCATATCAATTTCAATTTTATACATGTCATCCTCTTGGGGTCAAATCAGTTATTTTTTAACAAAGAGTGCGGTCTGTTTTTTTAGCCCCGTAAGCCTGGTTTGGTATGGGGATAAGAAGTTGGGATAAGAAAAAAATTGGATTAAATCACTTGTTATCCCATATGGTCAGTTGCAGAGCCACCAAGGGACGAGGGGGGGGGGGGGCATGTTGCCCCCCGTTATTTATTTATTTTTTGTTGGAGAATGTTATGTCCTGTCCCAATTACAACCCTAATTACAGTTCACATCAGTTTTCTTTTTTTTAAAAAATCATATACTCTCCAATTGAAGTGTAAACAGTTATATGAAATGAAATATATACTGAGATACACTGGTGTATTTTTTTCGCGTTAAAAAAATGATAATTGTTTTGCGCTATACACTATGATAGATTCTCATACACCAGTATATACTATATTATCATAATGTATAGGGCTGCAAAATGGACTAAGTGTATCAACGCTCTTTTTTTTATTTCTAAGATCTTTTTTTTTAGAGCTCATAACATATAGGCCATAGATCATAAGCACTACAACTCAAGAGCAATAACAATAACCTATTTTTTATGTATCTAGAAAATCAGAAAATCAAGGAACCCCCCCCCCCCCTTTATGAAGATGAAAACTCTATAAAATCTCTTAATCACAATAAAAATTCATACAAGCTCTCCATTTATTTTATTAACCACTGCACGAATAAACTGATGATGAAGATGATGGAAAGAGTGTGAGACCCTCCCAATATCACCAAAACCCAACAATTCAACACCGAATAAAGTAAATAAATGATTCGTTGATACACTAACATATAAAGAAAATTCAAGATATGAATAAGCACCTTAAATACAAGCACTAGGTATCTGATTTATTCAGTGAGATTGTTGGATTGATAATGATAAATCATTCAACATTTTCAGAATATGAAAACTCCTCAAGGTCAAATTTAAATGTATGCATTGCTTATTAGATTTACGTTTAAATTTTTTTTGTGAATCTTCAATATGAAATTAGACATATTGCTTTAAAATATGACAATTATCTTTTAGAATTACTCAGTGATATATTTCATATGAATATCTTCATTTCATTTTATACATATTCATTTTTTAATCTATGCTATTGAAATTAAAAAATATATATATATATATATATATATATATATATATATATATATAATGATTTAACTTTAGAAAATATTTACATGAGTTACATTAGGCACCCACTTTATAAAAATCTTGACTCCTCCACTGCATATGGTATATATAAAAAAAAGGATAAAGTATGGACAATTGTTCACATTTTGAGATAAAAAATGGTGATAGTTTGTTTTAGGTAAAAGATGGAATAAATTTTGTCCCAATTTTTTTATCCCTTTTTTGTAAAATTGGGATAACATTTATGACTACCTTTCCAAAAAAAAAAAAAAATGTGTTACACTAAACAAAATTAACGCCTCATTAATAGGAGGGTAGATTTGGTATTTTTAAAAAAAATTGAAGCTATCTCATATTTGATCCAAAAGCAAGATTGAGGATAAGAACACAAAAAATGAGGATAATAAAAAGCATTAACAAATGTAAATCTGGATAAAAATAGTTGATTTTTTTATCTTTATAAATTATGCTAACTTATCTTAAAAATTTATTTATTTACCAAACTAGGCCATAAGGTTTTACCATAGTATATAATATAAAATAAAAAAGAAAAATATATTATTGCATCTCAGTATATACTTCACTTTATATAACAAAAATCTACTTCAATAGAACGATATATAATTTAAAATAAAAAATAGTATGAATTGTAAATGGGACTGCACAAGGGGTTGGACATATAAGACAAAATAATGTACTAGTATTATAATAGAAAATAATTTGTGATATTGGACAATGTAAGAGGGTGATTTCCCTTGGAGAAAACGTTATAATAGATGTGATATTTTTTTTTCCTTGTGACATTATAACACAAATACTTTCTGTTCAAATTCATTAATGAAATATATATTTTGTTAGATGAAATATATAATTTTATTATTTATAAAAATAGATATAAAAATTTCATTAAAACATTTTTTTTATGAGTGTTAAAATTGAGAATACCTTTAAAAATCAAACCACGTGAGACATGTAAAGCTGCATGTAATCCCTAGCATTATCTATTTTCGTCTCTAAGTCTTGGAGTAAAGCAATTGATATAAAAGTGAGTGAAGTAAAGGTACACAGAGAAGATCATTAGTCTTTTAAGTAATCCCTTTCTACTAGCATATTCATATTATCCTGTTGGCAAATTATTTCTATGATTCCATTTAAGAAAATATTAGAGACAATAATTCATGCAACCTTTATTTTTCCGTAAGATAGTATATATTAAGTTAGATCAACATATATTTAGGTAGGATAGTATTCAATTTAAGTATAAATTTTATTTTCTCCATAAATATATACTTCACTAGATATACATACATTTCTTTTAAAAAATTTAAAACATAACTAGTAATGATTACAAAAAGATCAAATGTTAAAGTGTCATATCAATATTTTATACCTTAACTACACCCTCATTTATTACATCCCTATTTAGTTGTTGTTGTTCAAATGAACTAACTAGATAAACTAACAAAAAATAATAGTGGGCGCGCCTCTCTACTCATTCAACCTTTCAAATATTTTTTTTTTAATTATTTAATAAGAACAATCAGGTAAGTCCCACATCTGGATAGCTAAAACACTAGCCACAGTTAGCTTGAAAGATAACATTTGATAGGTGAGGCTCACATTTAGTTTCCTCTTAACATCTCTATTGGAAAAATATCTTTACATGTTATGTAACATTTTAACACTAACACGATGGTTAACATATTCATGTGAGAACTCTTAAGTCAAAGAGTTATGATCAAAGAGCATATTAAAAAAAAATTTAGATATGAAAAAATAGATAGTATTTTTAAATTGAATAACATAAATATAATGTTACACACAAACTGTATGTATAACTCTTCTTCATTAAACAAACAATGCATAGTAGTGTTTTAGAGAAGGTTCCCTGTCTCTCAAACAAAACTGCGTAAAGTTCATTAATATATCTGGCTGGAATTTCTGTCACGATTGCTGATGGAGAATAACGCCGCACTTGTTACTGGATTCGTGTTCTTTTCCTTCTTTTGGTTGTGAAAGGTTTTATAAGCAATAAAGAAAAAGGTCTACCATATGAATACAGAACATCTATTAAATGAGTGCCAGCCAAATGTAGGGTCCTGTGGTATCAGCTGACTTGAAGGACACTGGGTTAGATAAAATTGGGCAGCCAAACGTATTAATATGAAAAAATTAAAATTTTTGATGTATGATTCGTGTTCATATGAATACCACACGTCTATATTAATTAGGAAATTTTTTCATATTAATATGTAATGATGAGTTTAGTGCATATTTTGATGTATGATACGTGTCCATTAAAGAATTAAAAATCTTTTATTAATTAAAAAATTATTAATAAAATTCTCATTGATACACTTTAATACGTGTAATCCATTCAAACACGTACTAAACAGAATTTCATCAGTACATACTGATATGAAAATTTTATGGGGATTTTATTTATTTTAATTGATTTCCAAATAAATCATGAATTTTTTATATTTTTTCATTCATTTTATCTCTCATCATTTTTTTTAAGGTTTTGTTAACGAGTGCGCTCAGAGCACTGGTTAACCCATATTAATTGCTCACTTTTTAAGGGTTAACGAAAATGAAAGATTTTTTAAAATAACAACAACACCCCTAATAAATTCACCACATTTTCTTCACCCAATTTTTCCCTCCCTCATACAATGTTTTAAAAAAAAAATGTTACAAGCATAAATAAAATATTTTTAGGAAAAATGTCCTATATATGTAAAAAAAAAAATGTATGTATACCAATCAGTTGAACAATATTTTTTTTTGTATATAAAGTTAATTTTTTTATATATTATTTATGAGTAACAAGATATTACAACGCTTACAATAGAGAAAGATAGACATACCAAAAATATAAAATTGTTTCATCAGTGTTTTATTGAAGAAATTGGATTCAGACCCAATTTGAAGTCACTTTTTTTCCTAAATCTTTTGTAACCTCTTTCTTCATTTTTTTAACATTATTTGATGGAACACCATCTTCTCTCTCCAGACATGTGGTGGCCCATTTGGTTTAGAAGTTTGAGGACACTCAACAAAATCTTGTGGCAAAGGAAAGCAAGTGGAGGGAAAAAATAAAGTATGGGAGAGAAAAAAAAAAATGGTGAATTTATTATGGGTGTTGTTGATATTTAAAAAAAAATTCACTTTTTATATTCATATCATAATTAATTTATTGGATTACCTAAAAAGATAATAATAAATGTGGGTTAATAAGTGCTCTCAACAAAATCCTTTTTTTATTATTTATTTTTCTTTCTTCTTGTGTGATTGAGATTTGTTTTTGTTAAACATAGATGTTCAATTTTTTTTGTGACAAGAAACATAAAAATATTTTGTAAATAGGGGGTCCATTTTCGAAGCATGTCTGGGTCCCATCTCGCCATACAAATCTCAAGATCGACTCTGTCATAATTAAACTAAATAGGTAAAAAAAAATGAAAATTATTTTTATTGGACATATACACCGGCTTTTTATAAGTAAAGAAATCTTTTTAGTTTTCCTTCATTTGCAGTTAACATGTTCAATGTGAAAGTATTTAAAAAATTATTTAATTGTTTAACGAAGCGCACACTTTTTTACCAAAACAAATTAATTCTCTCTCTCTCTCTCTCTTAATTAATTATTTAACTATATATCTTTTCATACTTTTTTTAAACTAATTTTATATATTATCCGAAGGTCTAATTTGATATTGGGATAAAAAGTTGAAAAAAAGAAATAATTAGATTAAGTCAGGTTATCTCATATAACATAAGAATAAGAAAAATGATAAAGCATGGACAATTGTCCGTATTTTGATAAATAAAAAAAAGGATATTTTGTTCTAGATATAAGGTGGAATAGATTTTATTCCTATTTTTTAACCTCATTTTATAAAACATGATCAACATTTATGACTGTCATTCCAAAAAAAACAAAAAACAAAAACAAAAAATTTCATAAAATCAAGGGAAAATGACCAAAAAAATCTCGAAATACCCAAATCAGCAATTTTTTATAATTATACCTAAAAAATCTCATTTCACATTTTTGAAAACACAAAAGACTAATCTGCCCTTATGTAATTAAATATTTAATATCCCTTTTTGTTCCACACTAAAAAACTATTTTTCTTACAAAACAACAATCTCTCTGTAAATCAATCCTCTTAGAGGTTTTGTTATTATATATCATACTGTGTGTTTCTTATATCAATAATGATTCCCAAGCCCCAACTTCACAGGCCCCATCAAAGGCCCCATGAGGTGGCATGTGTCTAATACCTGTTATACCCTTAGTTAATTTTTTTTTTTTTTTTGATAACTGATCCCCACAAAATAAGGAGACAATTATGATTGATTAAATAAAAAATAAAAAAATATCTTTAAATAAAAAAAAGTGAAGGTGAGTCTGGACGGACACAATTTTCTTTCGAGTAAACTCTTTTTAATCAAAATTCTATTGAGATGGTCTCTTCTCTTCCAACCTAAACTTTCCAAAGATCTCCCAAAAAAAAACCCAACTATGCAAAAGAAGTCAATTATAGGCGGTGATCAGATCAACATAGAAAGGAGGAGATGATAAAAATGATGGAGGATGCTACAAAGCGTTTCAAGATCCTCTGTTTCTTTGTTCTATTATTTCTAAGGTTAGTTACATTTAATTTATATATGATTTGTATGATGTTAATGTTACATTTCTGACATCGAATAAATGTAACAGTCTGAAATGTAACATTTATTTGTGTATTGTATTTGTTTAAATGCATGTAGTAATTTATATTTGTTACATTTATTAATGTAATAGTCAAATACATATATTTATTAAATGTATCACACAACAAAAAAAGTGTTTGACATTTTCTATAAAATGTAACTGACTATTGAAAATAGAATCTGTTTATAAATTGTTTAAATGTAAATGTAACAGTTTTTATGTAAATGTAACAAATCGTTGTGAGAGATATAAATATTTAAGAAATGTACTTGATGTAACTGCTTCATATAGTAACTATATATGTTTTTTTATTTAAATTTGAATACAATAAATACCTGAATTTTTTAATGTTCAGTTAATAACATTCTTAAAAAAAAAATTTAATGTGTATAATAAGAATATAAGTTTGAAGAAGAATTTTGATTAAAACAATTTAGATAATTTTTTGTGTAATTTAATTTTAATTGTAATTTAGGTAAGGATTTCAAAATTCAAAATGGATAAATGGATTTCAAGATTCACTCATAACCGAATAGAGAAAATGTGGGGATTTGGGTTAATGGGATAGATTTCTACCCTTTTTGAAAAGTCAACAAACCAATTAATAAGAACCAATAAAATAATGACACCTCATGGGGTCTATGAGTGGGGCTTATTTTTTGGGGCCTGGATATCACCACTGTCTTATATATATCTTACATGATATTTTTTATCATTTTTTATTGTGTATAATTATAATATGTAATTTAAATATGTGTTGTGCCCCAATAGAACAGATGATATTTTAGTATGCTAAATTTTTATTCACATTTTTCATATTTTAGCTATTTACATATTTTTATGATATCATTAGTACATATCCATTTAAAAAAAACATCAATATTTAATGGAATTCATCATAAAAAACTCAAATTATATTGGTATATATTTCACAAAATCCACCTAATTACAAAGAATTTACAATTAAAAAAAATTGATCTACATGAAAATGTGTGAAATATATTAATAAAATTAAGAGGATGAAATATTTTAATAAAGTTAAGAGATATGTAATGTATTAAGGTTTTAATTGTATAAGGGTAGATTAGTCTTTTGTGTTTTCAAATTTGTAAAATGAGACTTTTTTAGGTATAATTTAAAAAAATGATCGATTTTGGTATTTCTAACTTTTGGACGATTTTTTTAGTCATTTTCCCTAAAATCAAAACCAATAATATTAATGTCCCTTTAATAGAAAGAGTAGACTTCAATTTTTAAATTTTTTTTAAAGTTATCTCATATTTTACATTAAATAATCCAAATACAAAATTAATGTTAAGAACAAAGAAAAATAAGGATAATAAAATACATTATTAAATATAAATATGAATAAAAATAATAATTTTTTTATTATTATAAATTAGATTAATTTAACTTAAATATTTACTCTCTCATCAAACTAAATTGAAGTATATATGAAAAGGTGGAGACTGTTAAACGAGTACAAGAAAAATCGATTGCATCGTACGTTACAAATAATAATTGATTGCTTTGCATTGGTTTTCAAATCGCATTAAATGATATAATATATATAATATGTATGTGTAGTTTTAAGTTTTAATGAGTCTGAAATCTCCACGCGATTGTCAAGGTCTTCGGTAGTCTTAACTACTGATGTCGATGTTGGTGTGGTCCTGACTCATGTAGGGAAGGAACGGCGCAATGTTGCTTTTATTAACATATAGGTAGGGGTGTCAATAAGTTGAACTGAGTCGAGCTTTGACCTGCTCAGGCTCGACTCGTTTAGTATCAGGCTTTGCTCGGACTCGGCTATGCTCGGAAACGAGTTTCATTTTGTGTTCAAGCTCGGCTCGTTGGGCTCGTGAAAAGCTCGGTTAAAGCTCGGCTCGGCTCGGGCTCGTTTAGCTAAAAAAAATCTTGTTTAGCATTTAAGAAGTCACATTTCATAAATCACAACACCTTATACATGTGAAAGTAACATAAGTTCGGGCTCGGGCTCGGCTCGGGCTCAGCTCGTTAACCTTTTTCAGTTAAGTAAATGAGCTCGTCTAGGCTCGAACTCGGCTCGATTCGTTTACAAATCGAACTTTAAAAATTGTTCAAGTTCAGCTCATTTGCCTAATCGAACGAGCCTGAACGAGCTTTAACCGAGCCGAGCACGAGCCGAGCCCGAGCTGCTCGGCTCATTTACCAGCCCTACATATAGGTACTGTTTGAATGGATATATAAATTATTATAATGTTTATACATATATAAATATATAATTTTATTAATAAAATATGTAATTTTTAATTATGTTTTTATTTATTTTTATTGAAAAATATAATAATAAATGTTAGAGTGTTTGGTTAAAGATGAATAAGATGTAAATTAAATAAAAATAAAGTTATATTTTTCTTTATGATTATTTTACCCCCACATTGAAAATGTGTTTTTTTCAAATAAAAATAATATAGATTTCAAGAGAAGTGAAGTAATTATATAGATTTTGTCAATTTACATTGGATCATATAGATTTTTTTTAAATAAAAATCACATAAATATTTATTGATAGACACGTGTCATTCATATGATAGGATTCCATAAAAAAACATACCATGTAAATTTTTCCCCGTAGAACTCTTTATAAGGGTTTTTGGAAGGCTCCTTTTCTTTTTCTCGAAATGGTATAGTTTTCATTAATATTTCTGGCTGTCACGACTGTGATGGAGAATCGTCTTTTTACTTTTTTTTTTTTTTTTGGTTGTGAAAGGTTTTAAAGGCAATGAAGAAAGGGTCTCACAACAGAACATAACTTACATTTAAAGGAGTACTGCCAACAAAACATTGTATCATCTATCAAACTGACTCAAAAGGAGAGACTAAGCACCCCCTTTGGATACACAATATAACTTATATTTAGGTATATAATTATTTCAATACGAATGAGTATAAATAAAGATAAAGTGATTTTATGTTTGATTGTATTTTAAATTATTTTTATTGAAAAATGTAAGAATAAAATTTTTGTTATTTGAGTAAATGTAAATAAATTGTGGATAAATATTTATAAAAGGTGAAAAAATAATGATAGTTGATTGGACATGTGATTTATTAGAGGTGATGATAATTGATTTTATAGTGGGCCCACATATTTTTTGGGTGGAATACCTGGAATAACTTTAATTTCAGGGGTTGATTGGAATCCATATACCACTTCATACTAGCTTATTCTGCATAAGATATCCCAAGATATATTAGGCATCCAAACATGTTAAAACCCATATTTCAATCAATATCACTTTATTCTAGGACTTATTCTCAAAACAAACAGGGCTAAGTCTATTAATGCTATAAACTCCATTCAGAGAGTGCATGCATGACTACACATAGAGATGTGAATTACACACTTTTGTAAAAAGCCTCTTTTGAAGGCCTTTATTATGAGGCTGGATCCAGTCAAAACTGGATTCGATCAATTCGGTCAGTACCGAACTGGACACTCCTTTAATCGAACTGCACAACGTATAAATCGAACTGCATAATCAATTGTTGAGCATATATTTCATTCTCTTATTGGATTCAATCAGTTATTGGAGAAAATATGAATTCATGAGTATCATCAGTATCTAATAGGAGAGTGAAATATATATTCAATAATTGATTGTGCAGTTCGATTTATACGTTGTGCAGTTCGATTAAAGGAGTGTCTAATTTAATACTGATCGAATTGACCGGATCTAGTCCTGACGTGATTCGGTCTCCTTAATTAACCCAGCCTTTTAGAATGCGTTTTGTAACACTGTTTAACTTTCTGTTTAATTAAAAGCGTAATCATTTTTTAAAACCGTTTTCAAACGAAGTTAAGTCATGTTAACCTTGAATTAAAGAAAATGATCGAAATGGTGAATTAGATTTTAAATATGTTTATAGGGGTTATTTGGATTTTGAAAGTTTACATGGTGTTATCTGAATTTTCATATCTTTACTGGAATTTATTTAAATTTTTTTTTATTTTTAAAACTAAAATATTAAGAGAGAATGTACAAATAATAATATGGACGTTCTTCACTAGCCTTGGATTGATTGTCAAAGCGCATTAAATGATATGCAGTTCTTAATAACGAGTGTGAAATTCCAGTCTCAACGCGACTTCGTGGCCTAGGTCTTCGGTAGTCTAACAACTACTGATTTGGGTGTGGCCCATGTTTGGAAGTCCCACAAGTGGGAAACAGAGAATTTGGACTCCTTTGCCATGAATATTGAATAGAGCTATAGATGGACAGACATTCATTTTCAATAGGATTCTTTGAATGCATCATGAGTCAAAGTCATCTATACTGATGATCTTGTTATTATTTATTTATAAAAAAATGTTAAAACTAAATCATTTTTATTAATTAAAACTCAGAC
The DNA here is from genome assembly GCA_030737835.1 of Acorus gramineus. Classification (NCBI taxonomy): domain Eukaryota; kingdom Viridiplantae; phylum Streptophyta; class Magnoliopsida; order Acorales; family Acoraceae; genus Acorus; species Acorus gramineus. The sequence goes on from CM060857.1 coordinate 13,421,665, forward strand.
TACACGTGTTATTATTTTTTTATAAATAGTAAACATTATGAGGTATATGTTTTAGTAAAAAGTGTATATTGATTTATTTCGAGTTGAATGAACTCATTTTTAGTAAGTGTAAGAAAAAATTTAACAAGGTATATGCATCATCTAACAGAGTATATGTTTTATTGAATTTGTAATGAGGTATATAGGACTGCTTTTTTTTTTGTTTTTTAGAATGGTACTCCCGGGATTTGATCATTTAACATATTTCACAGAGGTGAAAAGTGTTTGTCAGACTATATTTTAGACTGTAAAATAAATTAAGTATAACAGTGACTGTATATTTATTTATTTGTTGATTCGGTGAAAAGATAAAGCCCATAGAAATCAACTCTTTTTTTGTTTTTTTTTGTAAGCCTATAATTTAGAATTCCGTTGTTGAAAAAATCATGAATATTGAACACTGTTACAAATGGAGAAAACACTTTCATTTTCAATGCGATTTTTAGGATGTATGATGAGTCATCTTATCATCGAATCGGAATCATCTATATTAATGATGGTTTTTACTATTTTTTGTCTAACATTTTTTTATTAGGTGAAAACATTAGCTGTCATCGGAGAAAATTTAGAAATCACTTTTTTTTGTGAGATTAGTTCAGGAATCATTTTTTTGAATATAATGATGGAGAATAATTCAGAAGGATAACAATTTGTTTTGCTTTTATAAAAATAACTTTTTTTTTTCTATATTGATCAAAAAATATCAAATCCCAACAAAAAATATGATTTTAGGATCATTAATGCATAGATCTCAAATCTCATTTTATATATTGGATTTAGAACCATATTTTCTTAATCTCATCCAAATATATTTAATTTAGGACCAATCCATGATTGATCTCTCAAATCAGAACAATATATATTTAATTATGAAACTTCAATGATTGATTTTTCAATCTTAACAATGTATATTTTAGATTTGCAGCTATTAATAATTCATTCTAGATTCTGATAATATATGTTAAACTTGAAAACATTATTAATTGATTTCTAAAAATCACAAACAAAATATGTATACGACCGATTGTTCAAATCTCTAAATACACATAGATTTGATCACCTAAATCATTTATCTCCCCCCATCGTTCGTTCGGATGAGGAGATGGATAGAGCACTATAAATAGGAAACTGATTTTCCCTATTAAGATATGTTAAAAATATTTTTCTATAGAACTTCATATTGGGCATTGATTGACTTGAGCGTTCTGCAGGTCACTCCCACCTCATTTCCACAAAGAAGAAGAAGGATTGCCGACAATTTTGTTGAACTCATAGGAAGAGAACTCGTCGGAGGAAGCGGAGTGAACAGATCGTGTGACACAGGATCCGGTTTGTATTTTTTGTCCTGTTTAGACGTCTAATGGCGTCAGTGTATGTTTTCTTTTTTTTGTTCACGGTATACGGCAGGTAGAGACTGGAATTTTTTTTTTTTTTAAATGAACTGGATTTTTTGTTGTGTCTCTTATAAAGGTAGTTTTGTAAGTTGTTTAGCTCAAATAAAGAAATTGGCTTTATAGCTTTTCCAACAAAAAATAAAAAAAATAAAAAAAGAAAAGTCGAGTGTTAACCACTGATTACCAATTTTTTCATGATCATTGCATGGTTATTTCATTCCATCGATTATTTTTTCAAAATTTAGATTCCCAAATCTATTATACCAATAAACATATATTAATACGAGGGTAATACTATCATTTTGAAAAGTATAAATTCTTACCCTCGTGCTATTCACAATCTATTTACATTTTATTACAACTAGAATAATCATCTTTTTCAACGAAAATAACTAAAAACACAACTAAAAAAAAAAAAACACGTATTCCATTGATATAGTTATCTAATCCCAGAATAGTCATAAAAACACCAAATAAAACCCGACAAGTTGGCAAGTTGATTCCAATTGAGCTTCTCAAACCCAGGATAGCTGGATTGGGTTTCGGTTGAGTTTCTCTAATCTCGAGTTGAGTTCGGATTGAGCTCCAACACAACCCAATTTCACCTTTAAATTCAATAGAAACAATATATGGGAAATAAAACCTCTGAAAGCCAGCGCACTGATTCCCCTTTAACTACCATAATTTTTTCTCCCTTACTAGCACTGCAGTAAGGACCTCGCTATCTTCACAACATTCTCCACTGTAAATCCAAACTTCTTTAACGTATCCATATAAGCCCCACTAGCACCAAAGCTATCCACCCCATGCACGATGCCATCCTCTCCAACGTACTCCCCCCAACCCACCGGCGATCCAGCCTCGACGCTCACTCACTTCCTCACGCTTCAAGGCAACACGTATTCCTTATATTCTTTCGACAGCACGTCAAATAACCTCCAACACACAAGCGAAACCACCCTCACCCGCCGCCCTTCGTTTCTAAGCTCCCCACTCGCCTCGCATAGACAAAGCTCGGATCCGGTCCGGATCAATATAATTTCAGGCAAACCACCATCACCTGAATTGTCGCTCACGATGTACCCGCCTGTCTTGACTCCATCACTTGATGTGCCCTCCATGTTCGCCGCCACCTTTTGCCTCGACAACACAATCACGCTCGGTGCTTCTCTGTTCCTTATAGCAACCCTGTATGCCCCTGCTGTTTCATTGCCATCAGCGGGCCTGAAAACAAGCATATGTGGAATGGCACGAAGTCCACATATGTGCTCCACGGGCTGGTGAGTCGGTCCATCTTCGCCTAAACCGATGGAGTCTTGCGTTAGAACATAAACAACACCAGCATCGCTTAATGCTGATAGCCGCATTGCGTTCTTCATGTAGTCGGAGAAAACAAGGAACGTGGCGGCAAAAGGTATGAGGCCGCTCCCATGCCGTGCGATGCCATTCGAAATCGTGGCCATTGCGTGCTCGCGCACTCCATAACGGATGTTGCGACCCTCTGGAGAGTGAGACCGGAAATCTTTGTATCCTTTGAGGTAGACTTTGTTTGAACTCGCGAGGTCTGCACTGCTGCCTATCAAGCAGGGGAGAATTTTCATCAAATGGTTTAAGCATTTCTCGGAGTAACCACGTGTGGCATCAACCGCATCGGACATAGACCATACCTGATTGATTGAGATACAATGTTGGTGTCAGAAGTTTTACATGGGATGTGCTTTAAAAAAATATCAATATGTTAATAGCATTCAATCACCGGTAATGAATCTTCCCAGCTTGGGGGCAGGCCACCATTGAGGAGGGTTCTAAATTCCTCTGCTTCTTGAGGATATTTTCTACGAAAGTAGTCCTGAGTGGCATCCCAGTTTCTTTCTAGGTTTTCTGTTTGTTCTGCCTTGTATCCAAACTCTCTGCCATAATTTAAACCCATCTCACTTAGAATGATGAGGTATAATTGAAAAACAAAACGTGTACCATGATGTATTGTTTTGTGACATGTTTTGGATATTTATATTTGGTTTTGCGACAAATTTTGGACATAAGACTAACCCACAAGGGGTTGACTTTTGAGCCATTGGTTTGCTTCCTATATATCATGTGTTCAAAACTTCAAATTCCCTCAGACTAACCTGATCTATGCACATGGTTTATGAGTATTGGGGTGCAATGCTAGGTTGCCTGGTCACAAAATATATTAATAAGATTTCATCAGAGTTTTTATACGTAATAAATCATTTGATATTTTTAGCTTCTTTGAAGTGAACTTGTTGATGTAATTGGGTATGAGTTACTGTTCCTCAGATTATTGTCAGACGAGAGAATGAATTTTATGACTGATTTGTAATGGGTGTGCAATTCAATTCTACCTTTAGCACTAATGGAAAATAGATTTATGTGATGCATACCTGTAGACCAAAGGAATGACATGAAATGGTTCTCGATCATTCCACTTGACTTTATCTCTAATACTTTGGTAATCATCCTCATCAAATGTGCCATGGTGAGCTTTAGATGTTCCTTCCTTTCTTGACAATTTTCCTATCAGTGTTTTCACCTGGAAGGGGGAAAAATGCAGGGTTATTAGTTTCCTGTTCAACAAAATCTCAACTCAGTATTTTCAAAAGGAAAAAGCAAATGAAAGACAAGAAGATCCTTTCCTTTATGAATGTTGGCTTTTCAGTCTCACTGAAAGCCGAATGAAGCGCTTCTCTGAATGATCCCACATTCTCATGTACATTCTCTACATTAATTGTATTCCAACCGAGAGCTTTGAAACGAGCAGAGATGTCCTCCGAGAAAGCAAGAGTTGTATCCCCATCAATAGTATTCTTATTATCATCATAGATCACAACAAGCTTATTGAGCCTCCAATGCGCAGCTAAAGCAGCAGCTTCATTGGATATCCCTTCCATGGCACATCCATCTCCCATGATGCAAAACCTGAAAATAAGCTGAATAAGAAATGACCAACTATTGAGTACTTCAGACCTCCAAAATTTATCAAAGGCTGGCTATGTTTATCATATATATCAACTCTGTTTAAAACAGATCAAATTTATAAATATTGACAGCCCCACCCCATAAATCATGAGACTAAGGTGACATTGGAAACGAGTTTGAAAAGAGCTTTTCACTTGAAGCCGATATGCTAATATTGAAATTAGATTCATATGAAACATACTTTTGTCAGATTCCTGGGAAGCCCTTTTTGTCGATGTTTGCAACTAAAAGTTGTTATTTACTTTCTTCAAGGACCAAGACCACTTAGGCATCTGGAAACATGTTTGGGTTAAGTATAACCCTGAAAAAGCAGGATAATCCAAATACATTTCCAAACACCACCTACAGACACAACATAACTCTTATGGATGGAAGAGTTAGCTCATGAGTGGTTACTTGTGAAAATGGATTCAGAGATGAGATAAATGTAATTGGTAGATCTGTACAAGAGTGAAGAAAACAGAAGTGGAAAACATGAAAAACATGTTCTAAAAAGGTTTAGTTTGCACAAAATCAACTATGCACATGAAGATCATGGTTCATGACAACTTACGTGCGATGATCAACAACAACTGCATCAGGTTTATTAAAGCGTGCAGATAAGTGGGCTTCGGCTAGGGCAATACCAACTGCATTGGCTACACCTTGTCCAAGTGGGCCTGTTATGAGGAAGTAAGCATAATTAGTCTAGATATACACCCAAATAATGCAAGAAAATGAGGATCAATGGCACTGAAGATGCACCAGTTGTGACCTCGATTCCATCAGTAATAGTGTTCTCTGGATGACCAGGGGGGTTTGACTCCCTAGCTTACATAGTTGTTTCAAGTCTTCAATCTGAAAAATTCACTATGTCAATCATTTTTGCAAATAGATCAATCATTCAAAAGAAATGCGTCGCGTTCCACCTATTGTTTTATAAATTCACTTACATCAAATAATACCGATATCATTATATAACACACAAAATAAACATAGAAGCATATAAGAACTTAGAAATGCATGCTTATGCAAAAACAGTTGCCTAATAAAGTTCTACATTCCATTGATTAATTTGGGTCCAAAAGAAACCTATTAACATGAACCAACTCAGAGACAGAAATTTGTAACATGAAATCTAATGTATACACCAACACTAAGAAAATGCCTCACAAATATGTCTATCATTCACTTGGCAAACAAATATTTAAAAATAAGTAATAAATCATGACTCACATTGCGCTCATCTGATCCCAGGCAAGAAAACAAAACCTCATAAATTCTGAAACATAAACAAACCAACACAAGACAATTGAAACCCAAGATATTAAACCTGAACCGACTGAAACCCGGCGAGATGAAGACAGACATACTGAAGCAGGCACCCATGCCCGGAGCTAAGCACGAACCGGTCCCTGTTAAACCACTTCGGGTTCTTCGGATTGTACCGCATCACATGTCGGTAGAGATGATAACCCACCTCGGCCATGCCGAGGGCCATCCCCGGGTGCCCCGCCTTGGCGTTTTGCACGGCATCGACGATGAGCATCCGAACATTGTCGACCGCTCTCCTATCGATGCATTCCTGGAAAAAGGCGTCGTCTTTGTCGATGTTTTCGAGGTTCTGGTCGGACCCATATGCGATTTTGAGCTCCTCCTTCCATTGAAGCTTGTGGCCTTCATAGGGAGAGCTGGTTTTGTTGTTGGGTTTCAAAATACACGTCGGAGGTTTGGCAGGGAAGGATTTGCGGTTAGGGTTGTGGAAGGGTTTTGAATGTTGAAAGGGTTTGGGAGAGTGGAAGAGAAGGGAAGTGATCGCCATTAGAGACGGAGATTCGTGTGTTTGTCCTGTGAAGGAAGAATTAAAACAGAGGAGGGCGAGTGGACGTTTCTTGAAGTTTTGATGCGGTTCTTCGCTTTATGTTATTCATCGGTTTTTTGACAAATAAAGGCGTCGTCATCGTTTGTGATGGTAAGGGTCAGTGTAAGTTACTACCACCGGGAGGTGAATTTATGTATGAAAGAAGACGAAGGATGCGTTTGGTTGCGCGATTTCAAAACTGATTCTCCAGGAATCTGAGTTTCACTGATTATGTTCACTTTCTCAACTTTTTGAAATCGTAACTTTTAGACACTATTTATCCTGTATCTTTTTTTCATTTTTTTATGTCTTTTCCCTAATAATCTAATTATATTTTTTGAAAAATTAAGATACATTTTCTGAAAAATCAAGATACATTTAAATTTTAAATATACAATAATCTAATATTGTTGTTTTATCTCCCAGAAGTGAGCCATGTTTCATCTTTTTTTGGTTTAAGTGAATGATTAATTTGTTATGTTAGCTATATAAGTTTCAGCTGCATGTTAAAATTTTGAAAACTCTGTTGCATTAAAAATTTAGTTATAATTAAATTTAGATACAACATTCTAGATCTAGTTACATTCCATGAAATCCATATCCAGATACATTTTGTAAACTCAATTGCATTGAAAATTCAGTTACAATTAAAATTCAGATACATTATTCTATGAAATCTATATCAACTAATGTTTTCAATGCTATAATGATGTTATTCTATCTGTTTTTACTCATTAATTAATTACTAATATATTAATTTTATTATATAGTCTAGTTATAGTAGCTATTTTGCATTTGACAATGTGTTTTTGGTTGTTTAATTTGATTAGTTTTTTACTAAAATCCAGATACCTTTCATTGATTTAACTTTAAAACATTCAGCAAAACCAAATGATTGCTCCCCCTTCAAATTCAATTACATTGAAATTTGATTTATAATTTAAATTCAGATACATAGTGCCAGATCAAGTTACATTATATGAAATGCAGATACATATATAATTTGAAAACTCAGTTACATTTGAAATTCAGTGATACTTGAAATTTAGATACGTTGTTTCAGATCCAGTTACATTCTTTTAATCAATTTTTTTTCTAAAATATTCATATACTCTTTATAATATTGTTTTAAATTTAAAAAAAATTCAGTTACATTTCCATTTTGTAAACTCACTTCCACTGGAAATTCAGCTATATTTAACTTTTAAAATGTATAGCAAAACCAAATGATTGCTCCCCTTCAAATTTAATTACATTTAAATTCAATTTATAATTTAAATTTAGATACATAGTTCAAGATCAAGTTAAATTCTGTGAAATGCATATACATATATAATTGGACAAATTAGTTACATTTGAAATTCAGTGATACTTGAAATTTAGATATATTTTTTCAAATCCAGTTACATTCTTTTAAATGTATATTTTTTTTTCAAAATAGTAAGATACTTTTTACATCATTGTTTTCCTAGTTAACATTACATTCACCTCTATAATATATATGGATTGAAAAGAAATATGACTCGGTTGAAAAGATATTAAAAAAAACAATGCAATTGCTGTCGTTTTGCATAAAAACACATAAAAAAAAATGTCTGCTTCAAGGCTGGGTTTTTTTGAATTGAAATAAATATATTTGGATTTGAAAAGAAGAAAAAAAAAAACCATCAAGGCAAATTACAATCATCGTGAATCCAATAAACATCGAAAAATATTTCCATTACTCAGATTTAATTAATTAATTCAAAAATTAAAAAAAAAAGATATTTACGCTTTTTGGCCATGGTATGTTTTTCATTGGCGAAGGTGATCGATCTAACATTCAATCAAAACAAAATAATCAGATTTGTTAATTTTTTTTTTATTGAAGAAGAATGTGTGTTGTCTATTGTTTTAGACTTTCAAATCACACATATCTTGCATTGCTGAGAGAGAGAGAGAGAGAGAGAGAGGACGACAGAGGAGTTGTGTATTTATGCACAATGACTGATGAGCATCAGATAATCGATTTATTGATGTTTTTTTTTAGAATTTGAAAGCACGGGAAATCACATACGAGAGGTGAGGAGGTGGGACTGATGGAATGAAACGTGGGTTTTCTTTATAAAGGTGTTTAGGTAATTTATTTTTTCAATGTTTTTTAAAACTCAAACAGATAGCTAATTACATTGGAACATTTAATGGGGTTTACAAATAGGGGTTATAATTTGGGGCCATATAACAAGGCTCTTTTTTTATTGAGCTCTGGACTGATTTATGGGCCATGCATATTTAAAAAAAATAAAAAATAATAGATACATGTAACATTCATTGCGGTCTCAATTATAGTTTATTTTATTTTATTTTTATAAAATTATACACTCACCCTTTCAAATGCATTCTATTATATAGAATGAAGTATATACTGAGATACATTAATATATTTTTTATAGTAAAAAAAAAAATGGACTGCAGTATATATTATGATAGTATAGTCTACACTATGATAGTGTAGCATGTACTATGTTATTATAGTGTACCGGTTGCAAAACGGAATGTAAAAACGCATTGCATGTATCAACATTCTAAAAGAAAATTTAATTTGTTCTTATATATCATTTTCTTTTAAGTTATAATATTATTATAAAATTGATATTGGTGTTCCAAATAAAAAAAAGATTGAGAATGAAGGTTAAACTAACCCCAAATCTCTCGTTGAATTCATAACCCGTTAAGTCCCTTTTGATTTGCAGCTCCCTAACGATTTTGAATTCCTTTTTTATACGACTCCAGATCACTCAACACATATAAATATTAGTTTTCTTAGAAAAATTTAATGAATTTGGTAAATCTTCTCGTTCTTTTATTGTTGGAGCGCACAGGGAAAAAAAAAACTGTTCAAAATCTTTCACTCGTTTGAACATTCACGGGCCATCGAGACAAAATCCATTAATTCTTTCTTCATTTTTCTCTCTTAGGCTACGATTTGGTTGCACCACTATAAAATTAATTTTAAACAAAAATTGAATTTAAAACTGATTATGCAGGAAGTTGTATCTCCACATCTTCTAAAAAAAATTCAGATTTTAGGATATTTTTTTACTTAAATCTGTTTGCAACTTTTAACCTTAGTTCTTTTTATTTGAAAACATATTTGAAAAAATAGCTTCATGCAAACTCAAAAGCTGTTCAAATCAAACGGGTCCTTATTCACAAAAATTAGATTCCTAAAAAAAGAATAAAACTAATTTTGCGTTAACAAACTGATCTTTAGACCACAAAATCTCAAACCAACCCACACAGCCATATCTCATCACTGAATCTGATGCATCAGCACCTACACAACACTACTTATATTAATTAATAATTAACCACATATCACCAGAGAATAATCAAACACAAAGCCATAGAGCTTCTACCACAACACATAGCTGCCATTCACAAGATACATTTATTCATAGCCATCTTCAAACGGCTGTTATTTGGTTTCTTGTGCATGCACACATATCATAACAGACCAAGCACACACTACGGCTGGTTATCTTGCTTAGGATGATTTATGAGCCAGTTTCTTGCATCAGTGGAGTGGTGTGTGCCCACACTCGCTAAACGATAGTCACCGCCACGGCCGCCACTGTAGTTGCTAGCACTAGCAGGATCAGCATTGCCATCCATGCTGTTTAACTTAACCGCATCGTCCGTTCCTCTCTCTCCGCTTCCGTTCTCCAGCAGAAGACGTCCATCGACTGCGATCAAGGTCATGAACAAGACCAGGGCCAGGAGCTTCATGGTTTAATTCACCTAGACAAACAAAAAAAATTATATGTTATCCTTAGATTTGACATTATATAATGTGATTTGGCTTTCTAGTTCTTACCAAGTGGAGACTAGAGAGAGTGGTGGATATATATGGATTTGTTACATGACCAAAGGTGTGTTTATATAGGCCAATTCATATAATTGCATGTTAATGTTTATTTTTACACTGATTGTAATTTTTTGAGGCTTTTCAGAGATGCATTAATCCACTCTCAGAGTGGAAGAACTATTGCTATCATCACCAATGCTCAATTATTTTCATCTCTGTGAACTTGTTGAGTTCCAAGCATTTGAGTAGGCAGGCTATAGGTGCCTAATTGGTCTGCCACAACAAAATGTTAAAACTCTTGTACTCTAGGATTTTCCATTAAATAATAAATTATGATTTAAACATGTTGAACATTGTTAGTGCTTGCAGGGACTAGACCTATGGCACCCAGTGCAGGTGTTATGATGCTCAAGTCGACTGAGGTTAGTGGTGATTCCAATTTTACGTTTGATTAACAAAAAAGTGCAGGAAAACAAACTTTTCTTTGTTGGGATTACTGCTTAACAAGTTAACATGCTTGTCAAAATAAATAAATAAATATTGCATTCATTGTTGGCAGACAAATTAATTACCTTTGTTTGTGTTTTTTAAGCTTCAGAAGAATTCCCTGCTTAACATGTTAATGTTTGATGAATAACTTTTTATTAAAATCACAATTTTTTGTGAGTTTTTGATGTTTAAGTGTGTCTAAATTTTATTATAAACAAAAAAATTGAACATATATGATAAGCTTTAAAACTCTACAAAGTCCATGATCACTACAACTTCTATTGTGGTAAACATGCACTTAGCTTGCAATTTGTACTCAAATAATAGAGTACCCTGTTCAGGATTCAAGGTCTGTTATTTGAAGAGTGAAAGGGATCAAGCATTGGATTAAGGAAAATGATAAACGCAGTCATGTTCACCAACTAAAACTCACACCTCACATGTTTTCATTTTTTTTAAATAGTAAACATCATCTAATGATGTATATACTTTGATAAAAAGTGCATATCGCTCAATTTTGAGTTAAATGAACCCATTTTTAGTAAGTGTAAGAAAAAATTTAGTTAGATATATACAACATTTAACAAGTATATGTTTCACTGAATCTGTAACGAGGTATATAGGTCTGTGTTTTGGACTGAAAAAAAAACTGAGTGTACCAGCACTCTTGGATTAATGTAATACTCTTGAATTAGGGGATTCTGCACATTTACTTATTGTGATGCGCATATCATCCAAACAAAAGGTGAATAATATTGTAAATTTGTCCAAGTACATTTAAGATTACATGTTAATGGCAAATGTAAGTAAAGTGGACCAACCGAGTAGATGATTAAGATTAAAGGTTATGCTAATGCATAGGAAGGGATTTGTCCTTGAATCATGGAAGAGGAATTCAACTAGAGAAAGTGTGATTACAGACTGAAAGCCTCAAGCAAGGGGTGATTTGATCAAATGCTTGATACCATTCAAAAGACCATGAGAGTCACGTCAAAATTTCCTTTTCAATACAGATGAAATGTGTATTCTTATATGTAAATGGCAGATCTGTACAAGAGTGAAGAAAACAGAAGCGGAAAACATGAACATGAAAACCATGCTCTAAAAAGGTTTTAGTTTGCCTTACAAATTATACACACCAAACTATTCCACAAAATCAACCATGCACATGAAGATCATGGTTCATGCCAACTTAGGTGCGATGATCAACAACAACTGCATCAGGTTTATTAAAGCGTGCAGATAAGTGTGCTTCGGCTAGAGCAAGATCAACTGCATTGGCTACACCTTGTCCAAGTGGGCCTGTCATGATTCATGAAGAAGTAAGAACAATTTTAGTCTAGATATAAAACCAAACAATGCAAGAAAATGAGGATAGATGGCAACGAAGACACACCAGTTGTGACCTCGATTCCATCCGTAATAGTGTTCTCTGGATGACAAGGAGTTCGACTCCCTAGCTTATGATTGTTTCAAGTCTTCAATCTGCACCGTCAATCATTTTTACAGAAATAGATCAATCATTCAAAAGAAATGTGTCAAGTTCCACCTACTGATTTATAGATTCACTTGCATCAATTTTTACTGAAAATCATTCTATAACATTTATAACAAACACAAAAGTGTAAGCATTTGCCTAATAACACCAGTTCTACATTCTAATGGATCAATATGGGTCAAAAAGAACCCCATTCACATAAACCAACTCAGGTAACATGAAATCTAACGTATACACTAACACATATATATTTCTATTATTCACTTGGCATGGCTTAAATTTTTTTAGAAATAAATATTTAAAAATATAAAATAGTCTTTCCAACTCGATCGTAACTCTGTAAGAAGCCACGGGGGTCCCTCTCATATATATATAAAAAAGGCTTAAAGACATCTAAGTACTCGCAAACATGGATAATCCCATATAAGTCCTTATTAAAGTTGGGGTAGAAGTACAAATCCTTAAAAACTTACAAAAACTCATATACATCCCTGATTTTAACAAAAATTAATCATAACCCAACATATCCTACTTAACTTTAACTTATAACCATGAAATGATTAAATTATTATCAAATTTTTTACCATTTTCAAACAATATCTCAATGAAAATGAAGAAATATAAAAAGTCTTACAATGGTAATTTGTCTTTGTATGAATTAATTTAATTTTATGATTATTTATAGAGACTATAATGTTTACACAATTACATGGAGATAAAATATTTTATCAAATTTGAATGAAAATTTAATCCGATGATGATAATTAGATTTTAGTAAGTTTTTAAGAACTCCTGTGTCTGTCTCAACTTTCAAAGGGATTTATATATGATTACCTATGTTTGCAGGACGTAGATGTCTTTAACTTAAAAAAAAAAAAACATTTAAAAATATATATCAAATCATGATCCACATTGCCCTCATCTGATCCCCGGCAAGAAAGCAAAACCATTAAATCTGCCACATCAAAAGCAATTCTTCATAAATGGTTAAACATAAACAAACCAATTTAAGACAATTGAAACCCAAGATATTAAACCTGAACCGATTGAAACCCGGCGAGAGAAGACAGACATACTGAAGCAGGCACGAACCGGTCCCTGTTAACCCACCTCCGTATCACATATCGGTGGAGATGATAACCCACCTCCGCCATGCCGAGGCCATCCCCGGGTGCCACGCCTTGGCGTTCTGCACGGCATCGGCCATGAGCATCCGGACATTGTCAACCGCTCTCCCGTCGACGCATTCCTGGAAAAAGCCGTCGTCTTTGTCGATTTTTTTCGAGGTTTGTGTCGGACCCATATGCGATTTTGAGCTCCTCCTTCCATTAAATCTTGTGGTCTTCGCAGGGAGAGCTGGTTTTGTTGTTGGGTTTCAAAATACACATCGGACGTTTGGCAGGGAAGGATTTGCGGTTAGGGTTGTGGATGGGTTTTGAATGTTGAAAGGGTTTGGGTGAGTGGAAGAGAAGGGAAGTGATCGCCATTAGAGACGGAGGTTTGTGTGATTGTTCTGTGAAGAAAATACCAATGAAACAGAGGAGGGCGAGTGGACGTTTCTTGAATTTCTGATGCGGTTCTTCGCTTTATGTTATTCGTTCGTTTTTGACAAATAAAAGGCGTCCGTCATCGTTTGTGATGGCAAGGGTCAGTGAAAGTTATGACCACCGGGAGGTGGATTTATATCTATGAAAACGAAGAGAGTAGAGTTGGGACACGTCAGAGAATCCGTTCGCTTACGGGTGCGTTTTGTCGCGAGATTATACAGTTTTGCGATGGTAAGAAATTGTTTCTTTAATCGTGCAATCAAACAATTTAGTTGTAACAATAAATTTTAGACCCAGAATTAAATTTTTTGGTTGAGCTTTAGACCCAGAATTAAATTTTTTGGTTGAGCTCTAGATAAACTTTTAAAATGGTTTTTTTAAAAAAATGTAGATTGTTAGAATATTACACATAATTTTATTTTATTTTAAGCTATAAATATCACAAAAATGGATACACAATATTATAAAATTATTTAAATTACAACCTTCTATATTATTATATTCACATCAAAAGTTATAAAAATAATAAATTCTTAATAGAATGAGAAAATTGTAATAATAAAAAATACAGAGGATTTAAAATTTAAATTTTATATTGATTGGAGAAATTCGTGGAGGGGAAATATTTCAAGCTTGATGATAAGGATACTAAAGTGAGAGAGTGTTTTGAGATTGATGAATTCATTTTTTTATTTATTTGGATCTTACCGTTCATTTTCAAAATTTCAATTGATCAGATGATTGAGGTCCTTCTTGAATGAGCGATTTTACAATCAGGCAACCAAATGCACCTTTGGTGATGATGAAAGAGAGGAATAGGTTGAAAGAGAGGAATAGGTTGATGACAAGGCGAATTTTGAACCGAATGATTTTGACAGGTGGACGAGACCACAATACTAACGGCTATGAGTAGTTCAGTCTGATTAAGCGTTTTGAAACAAAAACCGTTGGATCAATAGTATGTTTGGTAAGGTCCACAAGATTCTTTTATTCCTCCCAATGTTTAGGAATGAATATGGGTGTTCCAAATAAAAAAAGATTTTGAGTACCACCAAAAAAATAAAATAAAAAGATTGTGAATGAAGGTTAAAGTATACCCAAATCTCTCATTGCATTCATAACCCATTAAATCCCTTTTGATTTGCAGCTCCCTAACGATTTTGATTTCCATTTTTATACGACTTCAGATCACCCAACACATATTAAAGATTAATTTTCTTAGAAAAATTTATTGAATTTGGTAAATCTTCTCATTCTTTTACTTTTACTGCTGGAGCACACATAAAAAAAATCATGTTTAAAATCTTACACTCGAGTGAACATTCACGGGCCATCGAGACAAAATCCGTTCTTTCTTCATTTTTCCCTTAAATCACAGAAATTATTTAAATTGGCTTAAGCATAGAATAAAACTAATTAATCTTTGGACTACAGAATCTCAAGCCACCCCACACAGCCATATCTCATCACTGCATCTGATGCATCAGCACATACACAACACACCTTATATTAATTAATAATTAATCACCACATATCACCAGACAGTAATCAAACACAAGTCAGAGAGCTTCTGCCACAATACATAGCTGCCATGCACAGGATATATTTATACAAAACCATCACCAAATGGCTGTTATTTTGGTCTCTTGTGCATGCACATATCATAACAGGCCAAGCACACACTACGGCTGGTCATCCTGCTTAGGATGATTTATGAGCCAGGGTTTTAGTCCAGTGCAGTGGTGTGTGCCCACACTCGCTAAACGATAGTCACTGCCACTGCAGCTGCCGTAGTTGCTAGCGCTAGCAGGATCAGCATTGACATCCATGCTGTTTAACTTAACCACACTGTCCGCGCCTCTCTCTCCGCTTCCGTTCTCCAGAAGAAGACGTCCATCGACTGTGATCAAGGTCATGAACAAGACCAGGGCCAGGAACTTCATGGTATAATTCACCTAGACAAACAAAAAAAAGGTATATGTTATCCATAGAATTAACATTATATGATATGGTTTTCTAATTCTTACCAAGTGGATACTAGAGAGAATGGTGGATATATATGGATTTGTTACATGACCAAAGGTGTGTTTTTATAGGCCAATTCATATAATTGCATGTTAATGTTTATCGATACCCTGATAATTTTTTGAGGCTTTTCAGAGGTGCATTAATCCACTCTCAGAGTGGAAGAACTATATGTTGCTATCATCGCCAATGCTCAATTATTTTCATCTCTGTGAACTTGTTGAGTTGCAACCATTTAAGTAGGCAGGCTATAGGTGCCTAATTGGTCTGCCACAACAAAAGGTTAAAACTCTTATACTCTATGATTTTCCATTAAATAATAAATTATATTTAAACATGTTGAACATTGTTAGTGCTTGCAGGGAATAGACCTATGGCACCCAGTGCAGGTGTTATGATGCTCAAGACGACTGAGGTTAGTGGTGATTCCAATTTTACGTTTGCTTAACAAAACAGTGCAGGATAACAAACTTTTCTTTGTTGGGATTACTGCTTAACACATGCTTGTCAATTAAAAAAAAAAAATTGCATTCATTATTGGCAGACAAATTAATTACCTTTGTTTTTTTTAAGCTCTAGAAGAATTCCCTGTTTCATTAATTTGACTATGTTTGATGAATAAATTTTTATTAAAATCACAATTTTTTGTGAGTTTGATGTTTAAGGGTGTCTAAATTTTATTTATAAACGAACATGTATGATAAGCTTTAAAACTCTACAAAGTCCATGATCACTCTGACAACTTCTATTGTGGTAAACAAGCTCTAGCTTGCATGTACTCATATAATAGAGTACCCTGTTCAGGATTCAAGGACTGTTATTTGAAGAGTGAAAGAGATCAAACATTGGATTAAAGTAATACTCCTGAATTAGGGAAGATTCTGCACATTTACTCATTGTCCTGCGCATATCATCTGAACAAAAGGTAAATAATATTTTAACTTTGTCCAAGTACATGGAAGATTGCATGCTAATGTCAAATACAAGTAAAGTGGACTAACTGAGTAGATGATTAAGATTAAAGGTTATACATAGGAAGGGATTTGTCCATGAATTATGGAAGAGGAATTCAACAAGAGGAAGTGTGATTACTGATTGAAAGCCTCAAGGGGTGAGTTGATCAAATGCTTGATTCCATTCAAAAGACCATGAGAGTCATGTCAAAATTTCCATTTCAATGCAGATGAATATAGAAATTAAGTATGTTCAAGCGTCAAACTAGCACAACGCATGACTTGTTCACTTTAAACTGCCTGGTTGTTCAACTTATCACTAACATGATGCCTAGTTTGGTAATGAAATTAGTCAGGGGGATGAGTAGTAGGGTAAGTGGTTAAAAATGGTTTAATTGTTATAAAAAAAAATCATGATATAATATTGACAATTGTTCTGATTTTTTATATAAAATGAGAATTTTTTTTTTTTTTTGTTCCTTAGAAAGATTGGCATACCATTTATCCCTTCTTTTTGTTCTGATTTGATAAATGTGAATAAGGACAAATTTGATGGACTTCTTTTTTTAACCAAACAACATTGGTTGATGTCTAATGGGCAGAAGTGATGATGCTTATTTTGTTAAATTTTATCATAATCCCTTGATCATATATTAATCTGAATCTGAGCTAAATTTAGTGAAGATGTGAATATTATTAATTTACCTCTGGTTAAATTACCCTCCATCTTACTCACAGCATCTCTTTTTGCTCATACGTAAAAATTATATACTTGGACAAAGACACTGGAAAGACTGCAGAGTACACTATAAAAAAAAAACATCACACTTCATTTTATATCAAACGTAAGAGTACAGTGTAGAAATTACATAAGAACCTATACTAGATCACACCAAAGCTTGTACAAGTACATAGACACATTGAAACCACCTTATGCTAATACAACTATGACAAGGTTTTATACATGTCTCACAAGGCTGAACTCGCAACACAGTACTAGTTATTTGGCTTAGGATGTTGGCTCTCCCAGGTCTGAGGATCGATGGAATGGTGACTATCAGTGCTCGTTCCATGATAATCACTTTTTATGCCATTCCAGTTTATATTAGTGGAATCTCTTGCTTGTTCAAGGTCCATACCCACACTGTTTACCTTCACCATGTCAACCACCATTGTGTGATCAGCTACAATGGTTCTTTTTACAGGCTCCAGGTTCACATGTTCTTGGTTCACTTGCTGCTTTGCCTTCTGATTAATTGCTCCTCCTTTAAAGGGGTCTCTTGCAGCAATTGTTGATGTAATGAAATATGTCAGAATGATCAGGGCCTGAAGCTTCATTGTTCATCCAAGTCTGCTGCCATGTCAACAAAAAAACATGTAAGTAAAATTTTATAAGACTTCAACAGAGTTAGAAGAAACAAGAAATATTTTGATCATATAGACTTGAAAGCATACTAACCAGTTTCCAGTAGTGAAGATGAATGTGCTTAATCAACGAGGAGTGCATGTATATATATAGAGGAGCAGAGTTTTGGGTAAGCTGAAGTAGGTGAAAAGTGTTCTGGTAGGGCATAACTTGTTCTTGAATCAAGAACTTATGGAGTACTAACAATCTTCTGGCCCAACTTCAACAGTTAGCAGGGTTTCATGTGTCAATTTGAATAATCGTCATGTTGAAATTGAAACTTAAATCATATTTTATGGGGTGATTCATTGCTTTTTTAAGAAGGTGGAGCTACCCACTACTAAGTGGAAAAAACTGTTTGTTATCATGGTTTTGATTTTAACAATTTTTCTGAGTTTTACAAACATGATTGCCTAGAACTTTAGATCTAATTTTAGGACAAAAACAGGATGGCTATCTAACTATCCCGCCCAGTTTATTGTGCTATATGCTTGATAAGATTTCATAACATAATTATGGGCCAACAATGGATTTATGCGTCTTAACAATGGCCGACCGATCCACGTTGGTGAAACCAATCATGACAATGATAAAATCAACTTGAAGATAGGATTGAAAATCGAAACCTAGCATTCATACTGCACAGTGCACTTCCCCTGATATCTTACAGGTCATGCATTGTTAGAATACTACTGAGGTAAATTTTATTTTGTTTTACAGGAGTCAAATCCTTATTTAACAATAGCCTTTGATGCTCTCACTCTTCAGCATTGTGTAAATGAAACTAGTCCCATACTGTGATCCCTGGGGTTCCTTTTGAATTTCATATTGTAAGAATTTGAACCCTTTTGAACCTTAACACTGTTACAGACTTCCGAGAATGTTGCTTTCATCTATTAGTTTTTGTTAAGCTATCATTCTTAAGAAAATGTTTTCAATCAAGGTATCTAAATAATCTGAGTATTGTAGACCATGAATCAATTTACTTTTTTTTTCTCCTAACTTTAAACCCAATCAACATTTTGTCAGATGTTGCAGTGACCCTATTGCAGAGCCCTTATAATGGTTTTATTAAATCAAGCCACAGTGTTTAGATTATAAAAAATATTTACATTTAAGTTGAAATGAAATATTTCAAATATAGATTTCATGAAAGTATATCACACATGAATATTCAGTGACCACAAGATATGAGATGATCAGACACGTTCAAGGAAAAGATGTTTAAAGAGTCCCTCATTATGGAGGTTAATGTGGGTATGACAGGATCTTGGATGCTACATGAGAAACCGCTACAGATAATGGTGAATTGACCATAATTAGAATAGATTATGAGGGAATGAAAGTGAGTACGCTTTGCTTACTAGTCTCCTAAAGAATAGACAGCAAGAAGTTAATCAACCGTTCCCTTACTTTATATTGCCAACTAGCCTGGCTAACTTTTTTTTCCATTATATCACACGGTTATTATTTCTCATTTCCTCCAATATGTGACTCCATAATCAACATTAGGATTGACAAGCCATCGAGAAGATTTGGATTATTAATATTATTTTTGATAATGCTCATTTACATCATTAAGCAATTCCCACAGGTAAATTTCTGTTTGGGAGCTAATATGGATGGAAACGCATTTCCGACACATCATTTAGTGAAATCATATACCGACCCAACTAAAATAAAGTGTGCATTCCACTTAATATTGTCTAATTATGGTGGAGACACAAGGAATAACCCTTTATTCTATTTCCAGTGGTATTACCGTAATTGTTCCCCTCTATATAAGAACTCAGGTTCTTCAGCCAAAGTTAATAACTCAGGTTTTTCAGCCAAAGTTAATCAAATCCTTCAAGATACAATCACATCCTTCTAGGTTTTTCCTTCACCAGTGGTGCGTTATTTTTTTCCCTAGTAACTTTGAAATTGATAACTAACTGTGTTTTTAATTCATCATGATACCATGTTGTATTGATTATGAAATTCCTTTTCTCTTGAAAACAGCAAAAAAAAAACAGGGATGAAGCTAGTTAGCATTTTCCTTGTAATACTTGTGATGGTGAACTGCTGCTTCGGCCAGCATAGAAGGCTACTGGTAGATAAAGCACATGTTCAGCATCAACAACAAGCAATGCAAAAAGGAACAGATGTTCAGGTGAACAGCCAACTTGGGTACTCCGGTAGCGCCACCAATAACCATCACAGCATCCCAAGACAACAATATAGTGGATATAACAATGGTTCCGGACAGCAATCTGGATCAGGAGGGGATGGCGATAACAGTGGTGGTGGTGGTACTACTGATTGATATCTAATAGCACATCTCTGCCTGAGTCAGAATGTGTATATGGTGGTGTATGTACTGAGACTAGTTAGCATACCTGCCTTGTGTGGATCTATGCTCCTGAGTTGTAGTACTATTACGTGGAGTTTGTTATATGATGGTAAATGAAGCTAAATGTCAACATAAGTTTGCCGTATTCTAATCTCCGGTGATCGGCCTATCTGTTTTTTTTCCTCTTCGAAAATCCTCCTGTTATCCTCATATATCAACATGAAATGAACTGTGCATGAGATGATTATTTTAGGCTAAAATATGCCAAATGAAGGGAGATAGCTCTTTATTTGGGAGAGACTACTAGTTCCATGTAGTCATATATCTACATTTTTTTTGTGTGCAGAAGTTCATAATTTGATCAGAATAAATTAACAGACCACAGCAATTTCAGCCCAAATCAACTACTGATCAAGTGATGTAATTCAATTAAAGGGGTCTAGAACACTGATCCAGAACATTTTACTTGGTAATGTTGCAATATAGTAGCAGTTTGATTAAAATGATTCAGGTTTATAAAATTCCTGGTTGATCTGCATATGTGATAGGGAATGATAGACCACCAATATATATTTCTTATTGATGATTGATTCCATCAAATAATAGGACATTATTAGATACTGTAAATCAAGAGTGATTAGACTCTATGTTGAAGTATAGAACTACGGTATTTTAGAGAATCACTTAAAGTTCTTTATCCACTAAAAATTTCAGGAAGCCTTTGCTTTTCAATCCCAATTTTATCATTGCACCCACTATATACTACAAATAAGTAATGCAAATTTTAGAAAGACAGGGATCAAACCACAGGCATCTCTCTTCTTGGAACACAAAATTGACCGTCCAGTGAAGTAGGATGTCAAGAAGAAACATACAGAGAAACATAAATGGCCACACTATTATCATACCTCCCCATCTACTTGCTTTACATTCATTAAATATAGAATGTCCAAGAAGGTTTAAAGATGGATTAAATAACATGCAACAGGAACCTCAAAAATATAAGAAAGGTCAATTTCTATAAAATTAGGTAATGAAAAGTCATGGTATCAGTATATGAATACATCTACACTAGAACTACAGACAGAGTTAGTTATCTGAGTCTTCTGCAGTTGACCCTTTAATTTATTTGTGAAATGCTTTATCTTTCCCAAAAGTTCATTAGCTCACACTACTCGGATTGGAATGAATTGGCATTTGAGTGCCTACAGGAATGCATTATGAATATGAATGGGCCCTTTCCTTGGCAAGTGGTAACTGCCTATTAGGGGATACTAGTGAGGACACAAAATCTTCTTTCCGCGCCATCTCTTTAATTATTAAAAATACCAAGTCTGTGGTGATTTCTAGCTAACCACCATCTATTGATTTGACTTTGGTGGAAAACCCACCATTAATTATTTTTTATATAATCCCTCCCCACTGATTTTTGCCCCCCTGTATCACCCCTATAAGTAGCTTTTCTTCTCCTACTTGCAAGAATCTGGGACAAGCAACACAAGCTTTTCTCAACAACTAGATTTGTGTGATTTTAGCTCTAACACTCAACCAGGTAACTATTCCACCTTTGTTTCAGTCCTCCTCCTTGTTTTTCTAAGGCTTTATTTTTCTCATTCTCATTTTATGTTTTGTAGGCCAATGAAGATCCAAGCTGTACTGTTAATGCTTGTGTTGGCCAACATGGTATTTGCTGATGATCAGAGAGAATTGCCGACATCTGATGGATCGAGTGGAGAACAGATGAACATGGATGGCGAGGCAGATGCGAAAAACCACCACAACATACCCAGAGAACAGTATGGCAATTGGGAAAATATAGATAACCAGCATAGCCTTGAGGGTGACAATCAGTCCCCACATGTTGGCAGGGGAGATAATCACAGCTAATATGTAATGATTATCATGTATTTAGATTGTCCTATAACTAGCACTAGCTACATAAAGATCCAATAATGACCTCATTATGGCCCCCTCGAGTGTTGTATATTTATGTAGATATATGTTTCATCTTAGTGAGAATTGTAAGCAAGTGCTTGAGTGCTTCAGTGAACTTGTACATATATATGTGAAGGAGTGAGAGATATATATAATATGTGTTGATTTCCTTTTAATATGTGTAAAGTATATTATTTGAGTTATTAAGTTCATTACTTTCATTATGAAAAATAAAAGTCCTTTTGTTTTTCTTTCAGTGAAAAAATGACATGAACAGATGAAATTTTTTTTGCAAAGTCCAAGTGAAGCGCGGTCATAAACTGAGTAAAGTATAAGTTTCAAACAGAATTATAAGTACATACCATAAAACATGGTATTCGATGTTCTTCAATGAATCACAGAAGGAAAATCACCTCCGGAGTA
This sequence comes from Acorus gramineus, assembly GCA_030737835.1. Classification (NCBI taxonomy): domain Eukaryota; kingdom Viridiplantae; phylum Streptophyta; class Magnoliopsida; order Acorales; family Acoraceae; genus Acorus; species Acorus gramineus. Next base: position 13,444,392 of record CM060857.1, read on the forward strand.
CTATTATAAATATATGGATAAAAGACAGAAGTTAATGGTTTCCTCTTGTGGTGAACTGCAACAAATATCATCTTCCTTCGTACGGCCTCTTTTTCAGTCTTAATTTTAGTCCACACACAGTTTTTATTTTTTTAAAAATAATATATACATCATCTAATAAGGTGCATGTTTTTATAAAAATTGAAACATATATTTCAATGAATTGCATGAATGCATTTATGGAAAATATAAAAAATTTCTAATAAAACATATAACTCGTTAATGTGAGTACTTAATGTGAGTACGTGGCGCTAATGAAACATATGAAACTAGAATTGAGACTAGAATAAGGACGGTATGTAACAGCACTATATGTGTGGTGGTTTTCATTATTTTTTTTTTCAATTTTGTTTTTGTGGTAGTGAGGGCCATCGAAGGGCTGTTAAAAATATAGCACCTGTAAAGTGGTATGTCATGGTGATCAAATGGATATGACTTCACACATTAGAAAATGTAATGTATATGGAATGAAACAAGGATTTCGCACTAATAAGAAAGTATCAGATGTGAAAAATTAATAGGATACAAATTTTTTTTTTTTTTTTTTGATATCGGATGGATACGTACTCTTGATGAAGCACAAGGACCATGTGAGAGGATACGTACTCCTGATAAAGTCACCATCTTCTCTCCCTCTCTTCCCCACTTTGTCGCTAGTTTGAAACCCTAATTTTGTACAAGCACTAACTAGCTAAGCAAAGAAATGAGATGTCCGATTAAAAGAGCATGAATACAAAAATACCTACGAAAGTGATAAGAATAGAAGAGGTGTATAGTCTATCTCCAAGTAAAAAGAAAAAAAAATTCAATACAAATTACTCTTCAACATATAATCTCTCCCTAATAAAAGCCAGTCACAACCATTTAATTGACAACAGTCCAAAACGTTCAGAAAATCAATTACAAATGAATGGATTGATGAAAGAATTTAACAATATATTAATTTTTAAGTTCATTTTTCAGTCACAATATTAGTTAATTTTTTTTTTTAAATAATATGTTTTTATAAAAAATAAACATATATCTAGTAAAATGAGACTAAAAAAAGAATTGTGTGTAACAATACTCTAATTTTAATTTTAAAAATCTGATAGAATATCTTAATCAAATATCTATCTTAAAGGGATAAGATCTAACAGTAACAAGTGTTAGACAATCTAATTGTCCAACCTACCTGGACCTATCTGCAATGTCCTGAACACAAAACATGAGATGAAATCTATGTTCCTAGACCTAGTCAGATCCAATGAGTTATGTGTGGAATGATCTATAGATGAGCCATGAGTGAGATTGGGGAATGGACTTGAGAAAGGATAAAACTAAAAAAAACCTAGTGTGAACGCATCTAAGGGAAGGTAGTCGATTCAGACTTTAATGATTTTCATAGACATTATTTAATAGTAGACTTTTATAGATTTTATAGGCTTTTACATACTTTTACAAACTTTTAAAGATTGATTTCATAGTTCTTTTCTTCTTTTTTTCTTTTTATTTGGGGGGGAGGTGGTTACACTAAGCAATATATCGGTCGGACTGTCAGTGCATGGTATCACAAGTATACAATAAAGAGCATTAATACATTCAATTTATTTTATAGTCTCATCTACAGTCTCATACACTGTAATAACACAGTATATGTTGTGCTATCGGGTGTATGAACTTTATCATAGTGTATGAAGATTAAATAAAAATAATTTTTTTTTTTAAATATTATTGTACCTCAGTGTATATTTTACTTTTTATAACAATATGTATTTTAATAGATAAGTGTATAATTTAAAAAAAATAGTATGGACTGTGGATATGGGACTTCATGCATATCATTTTTCTTACAACAAATCATGTATGAGTGTAGATATATGCCTTGGCCAACTATGATTGTGGGCACCGGGCCACCGGCCCAAGATAGTTAGTTTAGTGGCCGACAGATTTTCGCCGTTGCTTGCAGCCCTTAATTTTCCCAGCACACCTAGCTAGGTTATACTTTTGCAGTCTAATTTGGTTAGAATATTTTTTTCAAAATGAAGAGGTAGTTAAACAACATAATGGATGGAACTATGGAAGTATAACCAAAGAACACAACCACTTTCTTCAAAAAAAAAAAAAAAAAGAACACAACCACGGGGCGTGCAAGTCAATATTTTTTCGATCTACATCAATTACTTGTTGTGTATAATGTGTGATTATGAAAAAAACATTATACTGAATTATTGATTACTTGTTGTATGTTGTGTTATTATGGAAAAACATTATAGTGATTTATTTAATAGATTTTAAGAATATTTTCACACGCCACAAATAAGACAATATTGTTTTATTGTATCCTGGAGATACATACAACCTCAGGATCGATATCACAAAATCTAGTGGATCAAGGAAAATAACGCTTTAAGTGAAGTTGCTTTGACATTTTTAGCTTATTTAGCGTTCAACAAATGTTCTATTGTCTGTCACTCTAATTGGATCCCCAACATGTTTAAGCTTGTCAGTTTGTATGGATGATGTTAAGTTTCTGATTGCAGGTGGTGTTTTGGGACATGCTGTACAAAAATATAATATGATCTTTGAGCCATAGTGTTGCATGTGAATGCAAATAGGTTTTTCAATAAGGGAGGAGGATTGGCTGGAAGAACTTAGCTTGCTACGTAAAAAGTGCTTGTTTATCAAAAGAGTGCTCTAATTACATGCAGCTTCGTATGCAGTTAAAGATAATGTTTCATTAAATGAAAGATGTATTTTTTTATTTTTAATGTTCGTAAGTGAGTATATACAATTCAGAGGAGTAATACAATCATATCATTATTTGCCCTTTGTATGTGACCATGTGACTTGGCCTTTCTTGATTGCTAGTGATGTGTGTTTCTCAATGCTAGATATTGTTCTGACCGATGGATGTGACGATGATACATGGTAAACAACAATAAATTTTCTGGAACTTTTTATGTTATTTATTCAAGGTCTAAAGAAGCATTTGGTGACAAGGTCTAGACACGCTTCTGTTTTTTTAATAAATTGAAAAGCACAAATGTATTATTAAACGCTCTTCAAAAAGAGACTTATTTAAAAAGTTATTTGTCATTTTTAGTACAAAAGATTAATTTTTAAAAAACGCAGAAAATGCGATTCCTAATAATTGAGTTTATTTAAATCACTTTATTCAAAATTTTATTTTTCTAACGTGTTTTCAAATACTACCTAAGAACAAAATGATATATATGAATAAAAGCTGATTAAATCAATCGAGAGTTTGTTCAGTTTTTCCTTGAGCTATTGTACACACACACACACGTGTGTATATATATATAAAACATTTTGGGAATATGTTAAGTATAGTTCATTTTTCAAGCCCATTATCTATTCACATATTTTAATTTTTTTTAAATGATATAAATAATATAATGAAGTATATGATTTTACAAAAATAAATAAATATATATAGTCCAATAAATTGTATAGTAGATCTATTTATAAAAAATGTGAAAAAAATTGAAACAATGTATATTTTTTTGTTAATGTGAATATATGAAACTAACGATGTATAAGAGACTAAAATTAAAATTGAAAAAAATATTATTTGTAGCAAAACTCTAAATTTTTATAAACGAGCTAAACTGGAAAAAAAAAAAAAATTATAACTACGTGGTAGCTGAGTTCCCCAAATCTACCCTTGAAGGTCAGCTACTCTCAATCTTCCCAATTAAGAAAATCATAAAGAAATTAAAGATCACTGATAGACAATCAATTTACATGGCCAAGCAGGGTTTTTTTTTTTTTTATGTACATCTACAATATAATAGTACAATGATATATATAGTACATATTCAGTGTACTGATCAACATAATGAATAATGTGGATACTTCCATGAAGCTATTAAAGATATACTCACTGATCTCCAAAATTACCAAGGTATTAAGAGTATAGCCTTTTTACTGTAACATGCAAATATTTGACTTTCGTTTATCCACATATAGTCATCCGATAAATACATATTGAGTTTTTTTCCCCTTCTCCATGGGATGATGAAGTCATGAAAATAAATCAATCGAGTCCTAGGCGAATCACATGCACAAACATTCAAGCTATAACTGCAATGCTCTGATTTATTTACGTAAGATCTGCATAGCATTAGCTACATAACAGCACATCCCCATCTCATACTAAGTACACTACTGGTCCAAAGCAGTTGTGCATGCATCATGTACTGCATAACACACTAGCTAATTTTTACCAGCTTTATCACCACCATCATTTCCACTCCCATTTCCCCCATTTGCCCAATTGCTAAAGTCATGCCTGTTTATTATGTGGTGGTTAATAGTAGAGGTCCCTGAGTATCCAGACCTTCCTTCCCCCTCAGTAATGCCACCTCCTGTTCCCTCCTGCCCGAAGCTTTGTCCAGAAACTTCGTCGACCAAAACCTTCCAGTTCATCGCCAAGCAAGAGCTCACCATGAACATCATGAGTAGAACTGCTGCCACCTTCATGTTCATACTAATTAGTGCACTGGAACCAAAAAAACATATGTTCACAGATAGTGATACTATAAATGAGAAAAATCTTATAAATAAAATTCATTGGCTCACCTACTAAATGTGGAAAGTCAAAGTGTGTAGGAGGTGGAGGACTTCTTGGAGTTGGTTTGTTTTGGGGGGATGGAATATGAGCTATTTATAGAGTGGAAAATGAGAAGGTTACATGTGGCGCTTGAAATAATTAAAACAGTGTTTTATAATGGATTTTCCACCATTTTGAGAAAATATTAGGTGGGGGGCACAAATAATTAGCAAAAGTAAATTTTTTTAATAATGTTGAATGATGAGTTGAAGGAAATATTATTGATTCCACATTAGCAGTTTTCATGGAGAGTCACCTGTGCCTATGCTGAATGATGTAAAAGCATTATCGTTGTGAGAGCTTTCGCCGAAGCTTGTAGATAATTCGCTATTTTTTTGGATGATTTATATTTTAAGTGGTAATTATCCAGAACAATCTATGAATTTGTAGTGATCTCCTTGCCCGAATGAAGTTTGAGATTATTTTCACTTGAGAATATGTTATATAATGTTGTATATATATTGAGAGACATATAAACATTGTGATTTATCAGTGGATGATATTAGCTGTTTAACAAAAAGACAAAGCTTTAATATTTTCTACCACAAACTCCATGTCTTTTGTAGACTTTAAAATCAGAGAAATTGAAATGACAGCCCAAAGAGTAGAAAAACACAAACTACTCAACCATCCACTGATTCAGGTCTGCGCTTGTTTGTTGGATTGAGTTGTTTCTTTGTTTTAATGAGCAAAATTAAAGTACAACCCATATAAATTTCACATCACCTAGTAAGTTTGTTGGACATTTTTAATTTGGGGCTTAGCCCTGAAAACTGGATCCCATTTGAGAACTATATATATATGAGAATATAATTCTAATCTACTGTTTGCTCTCTTTGGCCCATATGCATGCATGCTTTTATTGAAACCTGATTATGCATGCTGGATGTTTTAGACCACATTCATTTTCATTATTGTTATCTCTGTTCGACCAACTTTTAAGTTTCAAATATCACACTCCTATGTACGTGCCTTTGGAACTGATAATTTGCTCAAGCATAAGAATGCAGACCAAAAATGTCATGGACCACTAAATAGGTTTAGTGATTGGGGTATCATATTTGGACTTAAGAATTACATAAGCCATTATAGTCATATCATATGAAGCTTCTCGTACCGACGTTGATCTTGATTTAACTGTCAGAATAAACCAGGTTTAAGAGAAAAGCACAATGTATTCTAAGAAGATAATGGTTTTCTCTTATATATTGTAAACTGCAACTAATATCTTCTTCCTTTCTATGTGGATAATGTTGTGTAAGCCCAGCCCCTTTTTTCAGCTCTACTATTAGTACATGTTTTTAATAAAAATTGAAACATATACTTTAATAAATTATGTGAATACATTTATAGAAAATATAATTTTTTTTTTAATAAATCATATATTTCGTTAGTGTAAGTATAAAACACAAACAAAATATATAAGACTGAAAAAAAAACTGTATGTAACAACACTATATGTATGGAGGTTTTCATATATTTTTTTCAATTTTTTTTGTGGTAGTGAGGGTCATCTAAGGATTGTTAATAAAAAAGCACCTGCAGCGTGATATGTCATGGTGATCAAATGGATATAACTACATACATTAGAAAATGTACACTGTATGGAATGAAACAAGGATTTCGTACTCATAATAAAGGATCATATGTGAAAAAAATTAAAATGCGTTGGGAGGTTAGGTACTCCTGATGAAGCACAAGGACCTGACCATGTGAGAGGATAAAATTAAAGTCACCATCTTCTCCCCTCTCCACTTTGTCTCTAGTTTGAAACCCTAATTTTGGTACAAGCCTTCTTGTAACCGTTTCGCATCAAAATTCAAAAAGTGCATCACAACTATCATCCAGCTGAGCAAGTCACGACCATTTACGACAGCCTAAAACATCCAGAAAATCAATTACAAATGAATGAATTGACACTATCTTAATTTTAAAGATAATATTGTTCTGTACAGTTATTTTCAATCACAATTTTAGTATACATATGTTTCAAATTTTTTTAAAATAATATATATATCATCTGATGGTATACATTTTTATAAAAAAATGAAACATATACCCATTAAAATGAGATTGAAAAAAGAACTATGTATAACAATTCTGTAATTTTAATTTTAAAATCTGATAGAATATCATATCTTAATCACGGTGTCTATCTTGAAATTATAAAATCAGACAATTGCAGGTTTTAGATAATCTAATTGCTCGTTAGACCGCAATGCCTTAAACACAAAACACGAGTTGAAATCTATTTTCCGTGATCATATCCAATGAGTTGTGTGTGGAATGATCTATAGATGAGTGAAGATTGGGGAATGGATTTAAGTTCATTCTAAGAAAGGATAACACTAAAACAATTCAGTGTGAGCGCATTATTAATTATTTTTTTATTTAATTTTTTTTTTGGGGTGGGGGGAGGGGGGAATGGGGGTTGCAATGAGTAATACATCCTTCGGTGGTATCACAAGTATACAACAAAGAGCATTGATATATTCAATTTATTTTACAGTCTCGTTTGTAGTCTGTACTACAATTGCGCAAATGCGCAATATTTATATGTTGTGTCCATCGTAGTATATGGATTATATCATAGCGTATGAAGGTTAAACAAAATTAATTTTAACAAAAAAATATAGTATTGTATCTTAAATGTATTCATTTCTTATAACAATATGTACTTTAATGAGTAAGCATATAGTCTTAAAAAAGAAATAGTATAGATTGCGGGTGTGATCGAGTATATCAATTTTCTTACAACAAATCATGTATGGTAGTGTAATGCTTGGCTAAGTATGATTATGGCACCGGGACACCGGCCAAGATAGGTAGTTTAGTGGCTGAAGATTTCACCGTTGCTATATATATACTTTTGGGTAACCACTTGTCTGTTTTGGTTAGAATATTTTCAAAATGAAGAAGTAGTTAAACTACATAATGGATGCAAGTATAACCAAAAACACAATCATGGGGCTTAAACCACATTGTACTTGCATGTCAGTATTTTTTCTACATCAATTACTTGTACTGATTTATATGAAAAAGACATTATACTGATTTATTGATTACTTATTGTATGTTGTGTTATTATGGAAAAACATTGTTCTGATATATTAATACTGATATATTAACAGATTTTAACTTACATGTAGCTTCGTAGTTCGTACATAGTTAAAGATAATGTTTCATTAGATGAAAGGTGTATTTTTTGTTTTTAATGTTATATAAGTGAGTATATACAATTGAGAGAGTAATACAATCATTTTTTTATCCTTTATATTTAACATGTGACTTGGCCTTTCTTGATAACTAGGGATGTGTATTTCTTAGTGCTAGATATCATTCTCACAGATGGATGTGATAATGATGGTAAACAAGTTTGTCAATAAATTTTATGGATATTTTCATGAAATTTATACATGGGCTTTGATGCTTCATCAATATACAACGCAAACTACTTAGATCGAACAAGAGTTTGTTTAGTTTTTCCTTGAGCTAGTGACATAAACAATATATTTTTGAAAAATCTCAAATACAATTCTTTTTTTCATCACAATTTTGGTCTACAAATATTTTAAATTTTCAAAAAATAGTATAAATAATCTAATGAAGTATATGATTTTATAAAAAAAATAAAAATAAATTAAGAATATACTTAAATGAATTATATAAATCTATTTATAAAAAAAATATATAAAGATATTAAAACAAGATATATATCTTGTTAATGTGATTGATGATAATAAGGTATAAAAGATTGGAAGGGAATCAGAAGAGAAAAAAATATTGTGTAACAGAATTCTTAATTTTCTATAAATGAGCTAAACTGGAAAAAAAAAATTGGTAGATGAGAGCCCCAGAAGGCCAAAGCCACTACCATTGAAGGTCAGCTACTCTCACTCTTCCCAATAAAATCATAAAGAAAACAAAGATCGCATATAGACAATCAAATTTGCATGGCCTAACTAGCTTCATTATTCTTTTTTAATTTTTATTTTTTTTTATGTACAACTACAATAGTACAATGATATAGTACTCGGTATAGGATGTCGATCTACTCAACATAGTGAACAATGAAATCATGAAAATAAATTAATCGAGTCCCTCGGGAATCACATCCACAAACATTCAAGTTATAACTACAATGCTATGATTTATTTAGGTAAGATCAGCATAGCATTAGCAACATAACATCACATCCCCATCTCATACTTTGTACAGTACTAGTCCAAAGCAGATGTGCATCATGTACTGCATAACATATTAATTAATTTTTACCAGCTTTATAACCATTATCACCACCATCATTTCCACCACCATTTCCCCCATTTGCCCATTTGCCAAAGTCAGGCCTGTTTATTACGTGGTGGTTATTAGTAGAGGTCCCTGAGTATCCAGACCTTCCTCCCCCCTCAGTAATGCCACCTCCTGTTCCCTCCTGCCCGAAGCTTTGTCCAGAAACTTCGTCGACAAAAACCTTCCGGTTCATCGCCAAACAAGAGCTCACCATGAACATCATGAGTAGAATTGCTGCCACCTTCATGTTCATACTTAGTGCACTGGAACCAAAAAATATATGTTCAGAGAGATTGATACTATAAATAGAAAAAAATCTTATAATAAAATTCATTGGCTCACCAACTAAATGTGGAAAGTCAAGTGTGTAGGAAGTAGGGGACTTCTTGGAGTTGGTTTGTTTTGGGGGAATGGAATATGAGCTATTTATAGAGTGGAAAATGGGAAGGTTATATGTGGCGCTTGGAATAATTAACAAGTGTTTTATAATGGCTTTTCCACCATTTTGAGACAATATTAGGTGGGGGGCACAAATAATTATCAAAAGTAATTTTTTTTAATAATGTTGAATGATGAGTAGAAAGAAATATTGATTCCACATTAACAGTTTTAATGGGGAGGCACCTGTGCCTATGCTGAATGATGTAAAAGCATTATCGTCATGAGAGCTTTCGCCGAAGCTTGTAGATAATTTGCTATTTTTTCGGATGAATTAAATTTTAAGTAGTAATTGTCCAGAAAAATCTATGAATTTGTAGTGAGTATCCTTACCCGAATGAAGTTAATTTGAGATAATTTTCACTTGAGAATATGTTATATAATGTGGTACATAATGAGTGACATGTATAAACATTGTGATTTATCAGTGGACGATATTAGCTGTTTAAAAAAAAGACAAAGCTATATTATCTTCTACCACGAACTCCATGTCTTTTGTGACTTTAAAATCAGAGAATTTGAAATGACAGCCCAAAGAACAGAAAAACACAAAACAGTAATAAACCATCCACTGATTCAGGCCTGGGCTTGTTTGTTGGATTGGGCTGTTTCTTTGTTAGGTGCGGTTATTACCGCCCTATTAGATAATCAGCTCATCCCTTAAAATATTTATTTTTAGAGAAAAAACAATCTAGCTCTCTGACAACTTATCAAAATAAAAAAAAGTCTCTGTAAAATTGATGAATTCCCTCAGATCCATATCTTGTTAAATAATATTTATTTCAATCCCTATAACTAATCAAATAAATGATTTACCATAACCATGTATGGTAAATTACTATTATACCCATTTAAAATTTATTTTATTTGTTAGAAAAAATCGATATAACTATCTGAAAACTTATGAAAATAAAAAAAAATCCTTGCAAAATTTCAAAATTCTCTTAACTCCATAAAATCTTCTAAAAATCATAAAAAATCCATACGATTATCTAAAAATATATACCGATTTATTTAAATTTTATTAAACAAATTATAGTTTTATAATCAAAGTGTTATGCTTTTTATTGCTAGTAATTGTGAGTTAAGAATGTATTATAGAATTTTGATTTAGTTTTTAAATTGTTTTCTCTACTGATTTCATAATGGAGTTAATGAAACTGTAATTTCTTTTTGTTCAGTCACTGTAATGAGATTGAGAAGGAAAAAATGTTGAAAAATAACTCAATTTTGTAGATCAATTGAGATTCGATGATTTTTTTTTCTTACAGATGAGGATGACATTTCAGGACATGAGAATGTTGAAAAATGATAGGGGTATTTTTGTCTTACAAAAGAACTAAATTTGATTTTATAAAGTTTGTAGAGACTAAATCCAATTTAAGTAAGTTTCTGAGGACTTATTGCAATATACTCTTGACTGGGGGACTAAATCCGTTAACCATATACACTTTATGGGGATCTAGGATGATTTTCTGATTTTAGAGAGACTTTTTGTAATTTCAAGAAGATTTTATGGAGTTAAGAAGATTTTCCCCTTGTTTTTAATGTTTAAAAGTAAACCAACACCACCCCATCGACAATAGGTGTCGACAAAATGCATTTCTGTCAACAAACGTGGTGTCGACAGATATTGATTCTACCGACTTCTTTTTCTTCTTCTCTTGTTTTTCTTCTTCTTCTTCTTCTTCTTTCCCCTCCTCCCCGACCAAGCTTCTCCTCCCACCATGGCACCACATCTTCCTCCTCTCCACAGATCTTTTCCTCCCATCACATCTTCTGTTCTTCCTCCTCCCCCATGGAGATCCTTTTCTCATCACCTCTTCCTCCATTAACCCCAAGCACCACATGACCTCTCCCTCCCCCTCTCCCTCCCCCTCCTCCGCCAACAACAACAAGAACACTCACCCCAATAAGCGACAACCCACCATCACCACCAACCCATCCCTCTCCATGACCCCCACTAAATCCAACACACTCCATCTCCTCGACCTCCTCCTCCAGTGCACGAGGTCCGTCGCCATGGATTGCCTCTCCTCCATCAAGTACATCTACACCTACTTCGCGCACGCACTCCACTCCCGCCTTTTACACATCCTCGCATCCAGACCCTCCGTTATTGTTGAGTTGGTGAGGCTCGCTGGCATGGGCTCCTCCGTCGTCGAGTACATGACGCTCGTGAGAAATATCAGCAAAGTCGAGGCGTGCCTCACCGTGCATGAATCGACATACAACTTATCGATAGAGATGAACTCGATCGACACTATCTCTATCAAATTAGACAACAATCCTTACAGAAAATCTATTATTCCCTTCAACACTTAATATGTCGGTGGAACCAATATCTGTCGACACCCTTATTATCGAACACCATTACAGTAGGTCTCTGGTGACCATCGACACCACATATGTCGACAGAAATACATTTTGTCGACACACCTATTGTCGATGGGATGGGGTAGTTTGGTTTCCTTCTAAACAGTAAAAAAATATATTTGAAGAGGTGGGGTGAGTATCTAATGGGGTGGTAATAATCGCACCCTTCTCTGTTTTAAGGAAAATGATACGTACAACCCCTATTACAACCTCCATTGTAATTCACACCGGTTTTTTTTTTATAAAAAAATCATATATTCCTCAATTGAAATACATGCAGTTATATAAAATGAAGTATATACTGACATACATTAGTATATTTTTTTCATATTGAAAAAATGATAAATTTTATTACGTTATATATTATGATAGAACTCATACATTATGATAGTGCAATACATACTACTCTATCATAGTATGGGACTGCAAAACGGACTAAGTGTATCAGTGCTCAACAAAAATACAAGCCATATAAATTTCAGTTCACATAGTAAGTATGTTGGACATTTTTAATTTGGGGGTTTACCTCTAAAAATTAATCTCATGGAATTTTTTTTTCTCCCCGGGTCTCTTTAAACATGCAAATCCACTAACAATGAAGGAATGTTCAACGCAATATATACAAGGGATTAGTTCATTGGACTGTCATTTGAGAACTATACACGACGGTTCAAATCCACCGTTTGTTCTCTTCAATTTGGCCCATATGCATGCTTTTATTTTAACCTGATTATGCATGCTGGATGTTTTGGAATACATTAATTCTTTTTCATTATTATTATCTCAGTTCAAGTAACTCTAATTTTAAGTTTCAAATATCACACTCCTACGTGCCTTTGGCACTGATAAGCATAAGAATGCATGCAGAACATAAATGTCATAGACCACTCAATTAATAGGTTCAGTGGTTTGGGGTATCATGTTTGTTGGACTTGAGTTACAGAAGGCATTGCAGGCATATATCATATGAAGCTTCTCGTACCGACATTGATCTTGATTTAACTGTTAGAATTAACCAAGTTTAAGAGAGAAAGCACAATGCATTCCAAGAAGAACTTTTGTTTCTGCCTCCTATGACATAGATAAAATAAAAACAATACGTGCATCCAACAAGCAAGTTATACAGTACGTTGTTGGCTTAGAACAGTAAAGATATATGGAAATAATGGTGTGGTATAATCCCCAATACTGTACCATCTGAATCATCTTGTTTAAGAAAATGTAACTACATATCGATGGCATTCGGTTCGCATGAATAGAAATGGAACTTGGAAAGCAACTAACAATCTAACTTTAGTACTTTCAGATGCATAACAAAGAGATTGTACATGTTTCCACCCAATAACACCAGAAACTATGATTTTCTTTTATAACTAGGCCTTCCATTAATGCATATCTAAAGAAACAGTATGCACATAAGATCATACATTTAGTGCTATTGTGCAACATATAATGCAATAAGCAACATTATTTATTAACTTAAAATTCAATGCCTAATGCCGCTAGTCTTCGTTGCATTTGAAGGCTAATCATATGTCGACATACTAATTGTCATTTCTCATTGGGCGCATTCATGGTGCGCATAAATCATCATGATCAACTCGATCGCATTATCAGGTGTATGAGGTCAGTTCCCTATAAATTAGTGTCCTTCAAGCCTAATTCCCACAAATTATGTCCTCTAAGCAAACAGTCTGGTCTGGGTATGAATTCCATCTTTGTTCATATATCATCATAATTCTCTCATTTGACTAAGAAGTTCTCATTGATGCCTAAACTATTCTCATTACAATGCAGGATAAAGATGAAGATTTCACTTGTGCTTCTCATCTTTCTCATTTCAAGCATGGAGGTTCCTAAAGCCTATGCAGAAAGTGGGGGAAATGAGGTGCGTGATCCAAGTTTCACTCCACAAGTGGGTACAAATGAAAACTTAGATCTGGGCCGCAAAGTCCAAGGAGTTAACAAAGGTGGTGGAATGATCGAAACAAACATAAATGTTGATCATAGCAGCAACAACAACGATGATCACGTGAAGGAAAGCAATGCTGATCCTCAATTAACTGATAGCAAGCTCTCCACCGAATCGCATCATCAGATACCAATAAAATTGTTCTGTGATATATGGGGGAAAGGGAAAACTCGAGCTGCGTGCGTGCATGCTTAATTAGTACTGTAGTGATGGGAAGTATGTGTGGTATATATCCATGTCGAGTGATGGATATGTAGACCCTTGGGCCAACTGTAATATGTATTAGTAACTGTATGAAATAAATATCCATGACTGGCATGGCTTTATGTTAAAAAAGTATATATATGTTGTCTTTGGGTTATTCTATGTTCAGTGGATTAGGGCTTTTGGATAAATTGCAACCTGCCTCTCATGGTGTGCATGCATGAGTGATGTAGTTTCATGTGCATTGATTATAGAGGTGCTTTTACACATGTTATCCAATTCACTCTTTAGAGCTAGGAGACTGAAGGATCAAGTTAAGGTCACAATAACCTCCAAATTCAAGCTAGATGTATCATACACAATGACTTTGGAGGAATTACTAGGGTGTGATATGATTTAGATTGTTTCAGTTTACGGCTTCCAATAAAACTTTAGATTAAGAATTGACATCTCAATGCATATGATTTTGTTTTTATATATTGCTAGATACTTGAGAAATGTGCCTCAAGACTTTCTGAATTGTGTGAATCCCTAACTGGAGGTTGCAATGATATTCTTTTGAACCAATTCTGGTGAGATGGTTAAGTGATCTTCAGTTATATAGAACAAGTTCCTATTAAATGTAGGGGGTTCCCATGTGAAATTCTTTGGATTAGCCAATTTATTTTCTGCTTATAGCTTCTTTTTTTTAGTCTTGCCATTTATATTAATCTGTCCATCACCAGTTGGTGAATATAATGCTTTTGTGGCAACATTTTCACAAAAAAAAATGGTCACCTTATGTGATTGTATCCATGATATGCCTTGGATTTGGTTATTTTTTTATTACTAGATAAACACAAGATGCCTAACCTATGCTGAAAAATGTATTGCATTGCTAGAAGATGCCCCTACATCGATCAAATCAGGAATATCGAAGTCTTTTACGCACTCAAACGCAGCTTAATGCGCCATAAACCACCTGATTTTTTATCGGCGTGCCATAGTGCGGGTAGTTTGTCGCCCACTAACAAGATTAGCCCTCCTTAAATGGGTGATGTTGAAGTTAATCAATCACTTGGAGTTGGCTCTAGCAACCAAAACACTTGGTATGCTCATCTCTTCTTCTCCTCTAACTTCTAATTCTTCATCGATAACAATCAATTACCAAGTATATGTCTTCCCTGATCAATAATTTTATCTATCTATATATGCAGCAAATTAAAGACATGAAGATTGCTCTTTTTATTTTCATTGCTCTTACTTCAAGCATCATAGTTTTCAAGACATGCGGAGAGAGTACAGATCATCTTGTTCGTAAAGAAGATGGAGGATCTAAAGTTGGAAATACAATCAACTCTAACAGCCTTGAAGTGACTACCATCAAGGACTCCATGAATCCCATCTTTGCTAACACTATCGGGTCCAGAAACAACGATAACCACAACAACGACGAAGTAGTCCTTCCCAATCGTGCATCATCTACTGATAGTCATCACCAAATAAGCATTGCTGAGTACAGGCGAATGTTCCATGATATGCCGAAACCATATCCTTAATTAAGACGTGGTGCAACCGATGATCTATATGGAGGCATATTATCAGTCCAATCTGGTGATTGTGTGTGTTGATGCTTCAACATATGTTTGAGGCGTTTATGTGTGTTTATGCTATGTGTATGTTAAGGTCAATCTTATATGGTGGTTTCATGTTGTGTGGTGTTAATGTTAAGTTTGCCTTTGCCTGTAAAAGAAACATTATGAACAAACTTCAAGGACTGGTGTATTTTCCTATAACCTTTTATCATAACAAATTTTAGGTGAAATGAATCTCACCAATTTATTATAGTAATTTCTTTCTTAAGGCGAATGAAAGATTTTTATGAACTTGAAATCTTCTCTAAGAAGAAGAAAAACACATAAGGACTCTCAAGCAACAGCCTTAAAACAATATTTCTAAAAGACCATGATCACATTCAAATCAGAAATGATTTCCTTGACTACAAAAGAGTGGATGATGAACAATGACAGCATTATGAAGATTTATTCATTTAAATAAAGAGAGGAATCTTTGTCTTTATATTAGGGTTTAGATTTGATACTCTTAGGGCAAAAGAATTTCGCATATGTGCAAGAACATGCCTACCTTGCTGTTTTATCATGCAAAATCAGAGTCTAAAACCTAATCTATGATAGGGGGAAATGATTTCCATCTAATTTAGATACACTTATGAATTTAGAGCCGTCCAGTTCTTGGCTTCTCTCTCTCAACATGCGTGTTTTTCTTATTTCCTATTTTGTTCAATGGGATTTTGAATCAATCTCCAATATCATATCAATATTTCTTGTTGTTTGAATTGCAAATCAAGAATTTGTTTGCTGGACCAGTTATGAATATTGAGATTATTGAAATATTTTCAGGTATACAAACTAAATGGTTTTAGTAATAAATGTTATATATATATATATATATATATATATATAATATGTGAATTATGATATTAGAGATAGTCTTGTATCCAAATTTTTTATAGTTCCAATCCAATGTTTTTTTTTTTTTAAATATATGTATTTCATGTAATGAAAAATGTTTAGTATTCATTTTTCTGTTTTATATGAACAATATACCACTAAAAAAATGTATCTTTATAAAACTGAAGTATGTATTATGTTACATTGTATATAATTTATATAAAAATTAAAATCACATTTTCATTTAGTCAAACATATGTATATCTCAGTATGTATATAATATAGAATTGTATATAATAACGCTTTAAAAATATAAGATATTGATCACTCAATCATTCTTATAGTCATCTTGCAATCCTAACCAATTATGTAAAATATGTGATGGAACATACACTAGGTTAAAAAAATTCAAGAATGTGTAATTTAGTTTTGAAAAAAAATAATTAGAGGTCTTTGTGATCACCCATTTATTATTTTTAGGTCCATGAAAATTTTTAAATTTTTTTAGGTCTCTAAGGCATTGAAAAATGTTTAAGTCCCTTCAGCCGGATGTTCAAAAATACCAAAAATGTCCTCGTCCAATTATACAAATATTAACAATATACTGGGGAGTATTAACAGTGCACTTGAATTACTTAACAATACCCTGAGAAGTGTTTACAGTGTACTAAAATAATTGGACGAGGGCATTTTATGCGAATGTTATAATGTACTGAGAAGTATTAAAAGTGTACTGGAGATGCTTAATAATGTACTGTAGAGTATTAACAGTGTACTAAAATAATTGTGTGAGGGACATTCATGGTATTTTTAAAAAACATCTGGTTGGAGGGATTTAAAGATATTTTTTACCACTTTATGGATCAATAAAAAACTTGAAAAATTATAGGGATCTAAAAATAACATATGGGTGGCCACAGGGACCCCTAATTAATTTTTCCTTTATTTTTTGTGATGCATTTTTTGTTAAAAAACATAAATCTTTTAGAAAAATTAAAACATGGTTGTATCGTAAAAATGGATCGACAAATGATTATTCCTGACATTTTTTAAAAGGGCGTTGTCACACCCAGATTTGTTTTAAAGCCCAATTCCAACGTTATATGCGTTAATAGAAAATTAACGACGCATATGCTCACGTTAACAAGACATATAATTCAAAAGAATTTTTTATATTTTCTATAAATGCATCAATGCAATTCATTAAAGTATATGCTTCATTTTTTATAAAAAAATATATACTTCATTAAATAAGGTATACTATTTTTAAAAAATTTAAAACACATGTAAATTAAAATTAAGATTGAAAATAAGGGGACGTAACATTATCTTTTCTAAAAATATATCATGTTCCCCAACAGCTTGCGTGACCTATTGGACTCGATGACAATGAGCTTAACATTCACTCTGTACATGTTCTAAGATGATATATGATGGTAGTGAAGCATGCTTCATTGGGCCTCCAATCACTATTGATCTCCCTCGCATAACAACGTGGATATTTTTATGAAATTGGGATGCAAGTTTTCATCATCTCTTGCCCACCAAAAACGACGATTGATTAGTTTTTTTTATTATTATTAAAATTCATATTGAACATAGTGGTAGTCTCTAAAATCCATCATCCTTTCAAAGCAGAATTTAAAAACAAGTTTTAATAGATTTAATTTATTTTGTTTTTCAAGAATCATACAACTTCAAATGAGGTCTATGCTTTGAAATATATGTTTTCAAGAATCATACATCTCTCGCCCTTATTCAATTGGAGAGTATTGAAAAAATCTCAAATGTAATGCTTATTATTTTATTTTATTTTAATTAATATACATCTTTTGATGAGGTGTATATTTTTTAAAAATATATATATACTTTAATGAATTATATGGATTTAAAATATATTACTCAAATTCATGCAATTCATTACTGTAAGTACAAGTGGCAAGTGGCTAATGAGATATGTGACTGTAGAATAGAGTGGGGTGAAGTGTGTAACAATGCTAATGCACTAAACATGTGTCCATTGGGCACCATATGTCATAGACTGACTGGGATATGGTTTGGTGAATGTTTAGTGGGCCTTTATTGATTGGAATAGAAAATAGATGGGCCTTCCTTCTCAACTCTAGAAAACACCACAGATATGTATTTCTATACAACTATTTTGTAAAAAAAAAATGTTTGATTCAATTATTTTTATACTTTAAAACTCAGATCACATGTTTTTATTTTTTTTAAATAGTGAATATTGTCTGATAAGATATATTCTCTGATGAAAGTGTATATCGATCCATTTTGAGTTGAATGAACTCATTTTTAGTAAGTGTAAAAAAATGTAATGAGAAATATATATCATTAAATGATGTATATATTTTATTGGATTGTTAACGAGATATATAAAAATGTATTTTATCATGTAAAATGGTTTATAGATTACTTGTTGACTAGATTTCTAGCATCACAAGGAAAATCTCACCAAGTTCCCATAAATGGTGTTTGGCCACGATTCCCCTTCCCCACTTTTTTTTTTTTTGGAAGCAAGAAAGGCCCTATGAGCAATAGTAGGGCATGTTGTCCCGAGGCCTTTGGCCTAGTGGTGGACACCACCCCTTTCGGGGTGACTATCCAAGTTTCAATCCTTGCTGAGCAAGGTTGAAAAAAATGCCAATACAGCCCATCTGGGCTGATTTTAGTGGCCTGGCCCACAGTTTATGTGAAAAGGAAAATGATACACTCAATCACATTTTTCAATCAAAACTCAGACCTCACATGGTTTTATTTTTTTAAAAATAGTAAACATCATCTAATAAGATATTTGCTTTGATAAAAAGTGCATATCGCTCCATTTTGAATTAAATGAACCCATTTTTAATAAGTGTAAGAAAAAATTTAGTGAAGTATATGCGTAACTGAATCTGTAACGAGGTATATAAGTCTGTGTTTTGGACTGAAAAAAAAAAAACTGAGTGTAGCAGCACTCGTATGAAAAAGATCCATGTTGGGTCTGTTGTATCACCCTGTCCAAGCCTTTGTACTACCAAAAAAAAAAAAAAAAAAAACAGTAGGGCATGTTTACTATTTATATTTTACACCACACCATTTCTCTGGGTTATGCTATTATATGCTTAACCTTCAAAATTCTATACACAGCCTTGCAGACTACGCCAAACAGGTTGCAATAGGCTCCTGAATAGGGGGGTCCTCAGATCATGTGTTACTCCATCCGCGGATCCGCCTTGTGCATGCGAGCATAATTGGCGAGTACCTCTGCTCCACGAACAGGTTGTTGTCAGGTGGCTCTATATGCCCCCCTCTAAAATAGTTGCACCCCTGTATATAAGAGTTCATTTACTTTTGTTTGTTTCTCTCTCATTTACTTTTGTTTTTTTCACCAACCCTCGTCTCCTTGAATAATCTCCCCAAAAAATATCTTCCCATCCCCATCCCCAAAGAATTCCCCTCGAATAACATTTTCTCCGTCGTCATTCTGATCCCCTCGTGGTCAGCCTCGGGTTATGTGGTGGTTGGCCTCGGGTTGTGTGGTCCGCGGCTCCATTTCTCTCCCCCTCTCATCAAATGAGAGATGACATTTTTTTTCCTTCCCAGATTTCCCTCTCCGTCACCAGTTTATATGCATTGTTCAAAAAAATATGCGCGACACTGCATATGTGGCCAAAATTCAATTTCATCAGCATCCTTGGTGTCGAACGGCATGAATTAAATGGGCAAAATTTTGACCTAAGCATGTCGACCAATGACTGTGGCGAGACTTAGTGTCTGTTTAGAAACACAGATTGAAAAATAGCTTTTATAATAAAGCTGTTTTTTAAGATGATTTTAGACCTTGACTTTTTTAGAATGTTTTTTTTTAAATCAGAAATCAATATTTGAAAGAAGTTTAATGTTTGGCAGAGAAAGTTGTTTTTCAATTCAAAAAATCGATTCCGACAAAAAAACGTTGTTTTTTAGCTTTTTAAAACACAGATTTCGAGGAGAAAATTAAATCCGTTTGGAAACACAGATTGAAAAGTAGCTTTTGGAATAAAGCTGCTTTTTAAGATAATTTTAGACGTTGACTTTTTTATGATGTTTTTTTTTAAATCAGGAATCAATATTTGAAAGGAGTTTAATGTTTGGCAGAGAAAGTTGCTTTTCAATTAAAAAAATCGATTCCGATCAAAAAGCGTTGTTTCTGAGCTTTTTAAAACACAGATTTCGAGGGAAAAATTAAAAGGAATCCAGCTTCCGATTCTGCAAAAAGCTGCCCCGTTTGGCTGCACGCTTTTAGCTTTTCAGTTTTTTAAAAAGCAAAAGCGCGCCGAATCGCGCAACCAAACGGGAAAAGGAATCCAGCTTCCGATTCTGCAAAAAGCTGTCCCGTTTGGCTGCACGATTTTAATTTTTCAACTTTTCAAAAAGCAAAAGCGCGTTCAATCGCGCAACCAAACGGGGCCTTAGATTGGTCGACAGATCAAGTGTCACAGATCATATTGTCTCCCCCAGCTTTATTTGGCTTCCATCTGTATGATTCGACAACTACTGTGTCGGCATTGTTTCTAATTCATCGACATCAAAAGTGTCGTCATTTTCATGAACTGTCAACAGTGGTAGTGTGGAAGGACCTTCTAGTACTCTTTCATATTGTCTTGTTAAAAAGTCCACCATGTACAAAGCTTACAATTTGGTTTAAGCATATGTTACTGTGATCAAATGGGACTTCTTTAATGTGAATCAGGTCCAATGGAAACTTTTACTGTGTTCTTTTTCCCTCACATACCATATAGGTGCAGATTGTGAAACAACGAGGCTTTTGGGGGAAATTTTTCAAAATATGTGCAAAACAGAGCAATTGAGTTGAAGCAGACTCAGAGGTTTTGTATCGATTCCATGAGCTTCCATGTTTGTAGAACTAATTTTTCACCAAGGCTAACTCGTAATAGTCCACCAAGGCCACCGCCACCTTGATTTCATCAAAGCATCACCGTCACTGTCGTCATCATCATCGCCGAGTACTCCACATCATTCTCCATGGCTCCCCACATATAAATAGATCATGTTTACAAATTAGAGGGGGTGTAACTTATCTATATATAAATGAATCTTGTTTTCAAATATCCATACAATGAGGGGTGACGGATCCAGATCTAAGCCAAGTCCGTGATCACCCCCTTAAACCTAATTCTACATATCCAATAGTTCCATCTCTTCTCCTTCTCCTTATGTCTACATGTATAGCGTTCATTTATCAATGCATGAGTTAAGATCCTATGAATTCCGTTATAATTAGACATGCACATGTTAGGGAGAGATAGAAGCGGAGAGAAAGAAATGGAAAATGGGGATAAGAGGGATAAATAAACGGAGAGAGGGAGAGAGAGAGGAGAAAGAGGAGAATGAGAGATTAAGAGAGAGAAAATGGAGCGTCGAGGGGTTCGGTGTTGGGGAATGTGAAAATGAGAAGTCTCACTTTTTTTTTCTTTCATTAGTTTGTTGTGGGTAGTGGCTAATGGTGAGTGATCCGCTGGATTTAATGGGTTTTGGGCATGGGTACTTGGATAGTGGATAGTCTAGGATTGGTTCGTGGAGTTATACGTGTTGGGTTAGATTATAAACATAAAAAGTCAGTTTAAAATTGGATTGAGTCCACTTTGATCTGATCCGTTTTGATAATTGAATCTACCTTTCATCGGGTCGAATAGGAAGATGGGAATCGATGAATGTTTAGTGGGCCTTTCTTGGTTGGAATATGGATGGACCTTCCTTCTAAACTCTAGATGGTACCATGGATATTCTATACAATTATTTTTGTATAGAAAATGGTGGATAGATAACTTGCTTGTTGACTCCTCGTTTTCTGTCCCCCCCCCCCCCCCCCCCCCATCAGCACCACCATGTCTCACCAGGTTCCCTTTAACGCTGTTTGGCCACTACTTAACCACTAATTCCCAAACTGCCACTCCAAAACCCTACAATCTTTCCCCTCTCAGAAAACCAAAAACAAAGCCGCCGCCCCCCCCCCCTAAAATATCCACCAAAATATGTCCGCCGCCGCCGCCGAAGAACCCTGCAAATCGGTGTGGTCTCGGATCCGACTCGCCGACGCACGCGACGTCCCTCACATCCACCGCCTGATTCGCCAGATGGCCGAGTTCGAGCTTCTCAACCACCTCTTCTCCGCCACCGAATCCTCCCTCTCCTCTACCCTCTTCCCTCCCTCCCCCTCCCCCTTCCGCTCCACCACCGTCTTCATCCTCGAAGTCTCCCCAAACCCCATCCACGCCGCCCCCGACTCCATTGATTTCGCCCCCATCATCCGCCCCGTCGACCTCGGATCCCCCATCGAAGATCCGGAGGCCGAGACGTTTCGAGGAGGAGAGGTCGATCTGGTGGTGGCGGGGTTCGTGCTCTTCTTCCCGATCTACTCCTCGTACAAGGCGAAGCCCGGGCTGTACGTGGAGGACCTGTTCGTGAGAGAGCCCTACCGGCGGAGGGGGTTCGGGCGGATGCTGCTGTCCGCGGTGGCGGCGAAGGCGGCGGAGATGGGGTTCGGGAAGGTGGAGTGGTGTGTCCTCGACTGGAACGCGAACGCGATACGGTTCTATGAGGAGATGGGGGCGGAGGTCTCTCAGAATCGGAGGATCTGCCGCCTGACCGGTGATGCGCTACAGGCGCACAGGAGCGGCGGTGGAGGCCGTCCCGTTTAGGGCTTTTGGAGGGGCGTTTTGAGTTTTTTTAGATCTTGATTTATTAATAAAATTATGTATTTGGAATTCTCAAAAGCTGTTTTGGTTTCACAGAGATGTATCATATTTTATTAGTCTCAATCACTGTTAAAGTTGATCGACCATTAATTGCACTAGTTAATAAGTCTTCGCCGACCACGCACGGGTGTTGGTTCCAACCCATTCCAACTATCTCGATCCGTACATTTCTGCAAAAGTATTGACTCTCAAAAAACATGATCTTCTCAGCTTTCTTTTCTTCAATATTTCTACATGTGTAAATCCAGAGGCGATACGATGGCGATCGATCCCAAACCACGCCAATCAACCACCAAAATCCCAGATTCCCCCACCTCCATCTCCGCCTCCGCTGCCATCCTCACAACCGACACCACCACCATCAGAGACTCCTCCAAAGCTACCACCACCACCTCCTCCTCCGGCCGCTCCTCCCTCTTCAGCCTCCGCGAGTCCCTCTCGGAGAGCCCCAACATCTACACCGTCGCCGAGATCTCCGCCGCCACGAACGCCTTCCTCTCCAAACCCATCTCCCCCTCCTCCTCCTCCCCCGCCTGGCGGTGCACCCTCCGCGGCCGCGACGCCGTGGTCCACCGCCGCTCCTTCCGCCACCGCTCCGACGCCGTCCGCCTCCACGACCGCCTCGCGTCCGTCTCTCGCGGACACCACGGCAGCCTCGTCCGCCTCCTCGGAGTCGCCTCCGCCGCCGGCGGCGACAACCTCTACATCGTATACGAGCACGTTCCGGGCGCCACCCTCGCCGAGTGCCTCCGCAACCCCAGGAACCCCGAATTCACCGTGCTCCCCACCTGGCTGTCCCGCATGCGGGTCGCGGCGGACCTCGCGCAGGGGCTCGAGTACATCCACCACTACGCGTCCGCCGCCGGTGGAGCCGATCGGCAGCAGGCGCTCGTCCACAACCTCCTCGACAGCTCGAGCGTGATCGTTACGGAGGGCACCTTCAATGCCAAGATCTGCCACTTCGGTGCGTTGGTGCTCACCGGGGACATCCCTGAAGAGGACCAAGAAGATAGCGATCCGATCGAATTGACGGACTCTTCACCGAGGCTGAAGAGATCCGACAGCCGTGCGATGAAGATCCAAGGGACGAGGGGATACATGGCGCCGGAGGTCCTCAAGTCCGGCTCCGCAATTTCGCAGAAATCGGACGTATTTACCCTCGGTGTCATCCTTTTAGAGCTTCTGTCGGGAGAGGAGCCGTTGAAGTACAGATTCGAGAAGGAGACGAAGCAGTACGAGATGGTGTCGCTGATAGAGAGGGCGAGGGGGATCATGGAATCGACGGTGGAGATTGAGAGACGGGGGAATCTGCGGCGGTGGATGGACGGGAGGCTGAGGGACTCGTTCCCGATGGAGGTGGCGGAGGGGATGGCGCGGGTGGCAGTGGAGTGCGTGCGGGCGGAGGCGGAGGGAAGGCCGAGCATGAAGAGGGTGGCGGGGAAGGTGTCGAAGTTTTACCTGGAGTCCGCGGCATGGGCGGAGCGGATGGGGTCTCCGGCGGAGTTCTCTGTTTCTTTGGCTCCACGGTGAAGGTCGACGAGTCAAAGATGCGATAAAAAAGGGACGGGAGTGGATTTTGTGCTTTTTTGGGGATTACAGTTTGTGTATGATTGGGTGGTTTATTAAACTTATTGAGGTGATAATGATGTGCGTTTATAATAATACTACCGTATTTGACTGGTTTCACGACAGTTCCACCTAATGAATTCCCACACTTCGTTTTCTGGATTTAATCACTCATTAATGATAATGTTTTGAACCCCTATTAATTTGTCTTATTTCTTGTCTGATGAAGATGGAAAAAAGAAAGTGTGATTGGAACACCTATCTACTGCACGTTTGAGTTTGATAGTGAAGCACGACACTTGAAATATCCAATACCGTCGCCTCCGTTGATATTGTATAAGTTAGATAAAGCTTCAGAAACAAGAGAAGTCCACAAAAAAAAAGTGGCAGAATCAGTCCTGCAAAATTCAACTGCAAATCTCACCAAAATATTCCGGCGTGTTAATGAGCGGATGGTTCCACATCTTGTTGACTTCGTCCATTGAAATCTTGTAATTTGTTTTGGTTTTTTTTTTATATAGGATCTACTGTCCATTTTTCCATGGAAGAAATAAAATCAGAAATAGACAGCAAAATGAATTAATGAAATATGTAAAAACAACCTGACCTGGATCGGGTTTAGATCAACCAAATTGCGATATACCATAAAAGATGTAAAATTAACTGACTTGATGGATCGAGAATGGACCTATTCGACCTACTAGTACTCCGAATATTATCACAACGAACAAAGTTGCAAACAAGACTGAGTGTATCAACCCACCTCTTGTATATACATATTTTTTTATTTCCCATAAAAGACATACCCTCCTTAATCAATACAGACCGTCTCTCAGATAATCCAGACAAAAAAAAAAAAAAAAATCCTAAATTAGAGGTGAAAATTTTCGCATCAAAAGAATGCAAGTAACAAAATAATAAGCAAAAAAAAAAAGAATAAAAATCACTGACATCACTCACCACCCTCACCGAGGGGCCAGTGAAACAGTGAAATCCCTGGGAACTCCAATACTCTCCTCCCACGCCATCGACTCCAGGTACATCTTCGACACAACAGCGGTCACACGTGTGGCGTCCGGTCTCTCCTCCGGGTCGGCGTGCACGCAATCCAGCGCCACACGTGCCAACCTCTCCGCCACCTCCACCGGGAACGAGTCCCTCAACCTCCTGTCGATCCACCGCCGCACGTTCTTCCGCCTCTCCATCTCAGCCGTCGATTCCATGGCCCTCCTCGCGGTCTCTATCAACGAGACCCTCCTCAACTCGTCCTTCGCGTTATCGACTTTATATTTCAAAGGCTCCTCTCCCGATAACAGCTCCAACAACACCACGCCGAGGGCAAAAATGTCCGATTTTTGCGAAATCGCGCCGGAGTCGCTCACCTCCGGCGCCATGTACCCCCTCGACCCCTCGATCTTCATCTCGCGATTGTTCGGTCTCTTCGCCTTCGAAGTGGACGGATCCGTGACCGCCGCCGCCGTGTCGTCGTCCTCGTCCGGGACCTCGCCGGAGAGAATTGCGGTGCCGAAGTGACAGATCTTGGCGTTGAAGGACGGCTCGGTGACGATGACGGCGGAGCTCTTGATCCGGTTGTGCACGAACGGGCGGGGTGTCCCCGCCGACGAGGAGACGGCGACGTGGTTGTGGATGTACTCGAGCCCGTGAGCGAGGTCGGCGGCGACCTGCATCCGGGACGTCCAGGTGGAGAGGACGGTGAAATCGGGGTTTTTGGGGTTTCGGAGGCAGGAGGCGAGGCTGGCGCTGGGGACGTACTCGTAGACGACGTAGAGGTTGCCGCCGTCGGCGGAGGCCGCGGCGCCGAGGAGGCGGACGAGGCTGATGTGGTGGCCGCGGGAGACGGAGGCGAGGCGATCGTGGAGGCGGGCGGAGTCGGGGGGGCCGCGGCGGAAGGGGCGGAGGAAGACGGCGGCGTCGCGGCCGCGGAGGGAGCAGCGCCAGCCGGAGGAGGCCGAGGGGAGGCGGCGGGAGGGGTGGAAGTTGGAGGTGGCGGAGGCGATCTCGGAGGGGCGGTAGAGGATGGGGCGGTCCGGGAGGGAGCCGCGGAGGCTGGAGAGGGAGATGGAGCTGATGGAGGAGGAGGAGGTGGTGGTGCGGGTGAAGGAGGAGGAGGAGACCGATTGGGTTGTGCGAGAGGAGGGTCTCGGAGTCGGATGGGCGGCCAAAACGTCCTTTTTGGATTTACACATGGGGGAATTGGAGATGTGGATGATGAGTGTGAGATCATTGGAACCCTGGAAATAGAAATTAGGGTTAGGGATTTTGGATTGGACGAAAATTTCAACAGGGACCGAAAGGTTCAATTAGATCAGCACGGAAGATGCTCGGAATCACAGCCCAATCATCAAAACCTTTCATTTTCGCGAGATTTGTTACACTTAGCTATGTTTACGTACTCTTAAGTTGTTAGTTCTTTGGTTCTTACTATAAAAAAATAATGGGATCTAAAGTTCTCTTAAAATTTTTAAATTAAATTTTAAGACTTTCTAATAATTAAATATGTATTCATCATACAAAGAATACAAAAAATAGGTGGTTCAACTTAAATCTACATCTATTGAACGAAAGCAAAGAATCATATAGATACAAAAAAATCTTACAAACTCTCTTTCATAGAGTTCTCTTGAACCCTCTCAACCTCTTTTCTATGGATATCTATATTTTGTTTATGCTAGCCATGTCAAGTTTTACTCTAAAAAACTACAAAAATATTTATATGAATAAATAACTTTCCTTTTAAATAATCAATCTCCTAACAAACAAATGTATAACAAACAAATCTGTTTCTCATTTTAGAAGATTCACTTTATATCTTAATTAAGATCAAATTTTAATTAATTATCAATTAGGTGCTCACCCTAACATGATTTCATCACTACCATCCGATGTTGATACACCGAATCGAACATAATCCCAACACCAGGCACTCCTCATGAAGATACGCCAGCCCTCTCGCGGTGCCTAGAGCGATCTCAAACCGCTTATCCCAGTCAAGACTCTCGGAAGAGACGTTATCCGCCAGCGATCCGTGGTCGGCGTATTCGTACACCAGGAGCCTGTGCTTCCCCTCCGCGCAGAACCCCCACATCTGAATCAAATTCATGTGGTATATCCTACCAAGCATGCTTACCTCCGCAAGAAACTCCTCTTGGCCTTGCGGAACCCCTTCAAGCCGTTTGATGGCGGTCCTGCGTTGATCGGATAGCACGCCTTTGTATACGACGCCCGTCCCACCTCTCCCGATCACATTCTGTTCACGGAAGCCCCCCCCGCGGTGGAGAGCCAGAGCAGATACTTCAACAAGCTCTGTTTGCCGCCATTGTTTTTGCTAGTGTAGTCACGATCCGGTCGCAGCCAACGCTCCTCGATCGGGCAACCGATATTCATTTCTTTTCGGGGATGGAAACCTCTCGGGATTTTCAAGTAGACGGTGCCCGCTCCCGGGCTCGAGGAGCGCCTCCCGTTTAGGAGCAACGCCTTGGTGTAGCAAAAGCCGTGCCGATACAGGATCCCCTTGCAATCGCACGACCTCAGGCACCACCCCTTGCACCAGCTGAGGTTTTTGTTGGAGGTGTAATTCAGATCATACCCATAGAAGTCCACACGAGGGAGCGGCAGAAACCTCGTGTTGGCGCGCGTGGTGGGGCACGAGTAGTTGAAGCCTTGAAGGTCGGCTCGCACCCCCACGACAAGTCACACGGGTCCAACGCGTGGACAAGCGCACGTCCTCCCTTGCTGACTCTGTACACACAGAGAATTCGCACCGCATGCGCCGTGGACTCGGCAGGACTGGACGATCGCCTGCCACGTCACGCCCCACGCGCCACCCGATCCGAGGCTGTAGAGGCGGAGGTTGCCGTCGAAGTCAAGGGTGAGCCGCCTCTTGCAGCCCGACCCATAGTCCAAGGCAGTGACTTGGAACTGATCGCTCGAAGAGAAGATGCCGGACTGATCAAGAACTGCGTTTCGGCTGCTGTTATAGGTGGTCCTCCCGGGTTCGAGAGGGACGTGCCATGGGTCGGGCCAGTAGAGGCTGACGACGTCGGGACCTTTGTAGAGGAGTTTGAGTACGTTGTCGGTGTCGAAGAAGAGGATGTAGGACCCCGGAGAGAGGTCGTACCGGTTGCGTGACAAGACGAGCCTCATGTCCCTCGTGAAGGGTTGGTCGGGGAGCAGAGTGTCTGTTGGGTGGTCGAAACTCTGCCAAAAGATCGTGTTTTCGTCATCCGTGCTGTGGGGGATGAGATTACCGCAATCTGAAAGACGTAAAGAAGCTGATGCGCAGGAGGCATTGGTGTTCGCTGTCCAAACGTTGGACTTGCCAGCGTCGGAGATGATTAGGAGGATTGGGTGGCCGTCTCTTTGTAGGGTGAGGCGAGACCTATGTCCGTTCACCGGGTAGTCCCGGTTGACAGTCCAGACAATGGAGTCGTCTTTGGATTCGGTGAACCGGACAGAGAAGACGTACGCGTTGTCGCCCACGCTGTGGAATTCGGCGGAGAATGCGCCGTTTGGGGAGAGTATGGTGTCGTTCGGTTTCTCGACGGATAGAGATTCTCCCATGGACAGGATTTGGAGTGACACAATAGACAGAGGGAAGTAGGAAGTTGTCAGAATGGTGAAGGCAACAGTCGGTAAGAGTTGGGAAGGCATTGGGGGTTTCATGGTTGCTGATCTATATGTGGGGATGACCTCTTTGAAAGGGTTGCATTGTATATGTGGGGTTGAAGGTCTCACATCCAGTGGAGTATATATTGTACTATTGTACTAGTACAATATATACTCTACACTCTATTAGAGTGTATAATCAACTAGATGATCACTTCTGAACTGCAAACAAGACTACAAACATGACTAAATGCATCAGCACTCAATACAAAATTATATGGATAGAATAACAAACTCACTTGTCAGGGGAGACTATAGTCAAGATCCTCTTGACTTGTGAGAAGAAGGTGAGACCGGATCGTAAAGAAGGTGAAGAGACTTTAATTGCACGAACTAGTAGGGCTGACTTTCATAATCGTGATACATTGTATAAATACAGCAATGAAAGTACTAGTAGTAAAACTATGTGCAAAGAGACTCTAAACTTGAATTTAGAATACTAGTAAAATAGTTCTTAAAAAAACTAAATTTAAAATTTTCTTAATTAAAATAAAAAAATCCTTGTCAAATATCAATACAGTACTCTAAGCGTATGTTCTGTTAGTGCTATGTCGTATGTTATGTATTCCATTTTATTTCCCACCTTTTAAGAACAAAGACCTTCGTTTGGCAAAAGTGGGTAAGAGTTGTTCTGTTAGTGCTATGTCGTATGTTATGTATTCCATTTTATTCCATTATATAAGAGTTGGGAAGGCATTGAGGGTTTCATGGTTGTTGATCTCTATGGGGAAGAGCTCTTTGAAAGGGTTGTATACTTGTGTTGTATATATGGGGTTGGATGTCTCACATTCAGTGGAGCATGTATTGCACTAGTACAATATACACTCTATTAAAATGTATAATCAATTGTATGATCATCTCCAAACTGTAGATGAGACTACAAATAAGACCGGAATGTGAAGAAGGTGAAAAGCCTTTAATTGACCGGAATGTGAAGAAGGTGAAAAGCCTTTAATTGCACGACCGGAATGTGAAGAAGGTGAAAAGCCTTTAATTGCACAACCTAGTAGGACCACCTTCACAGTCGATTGTGATGCAGGCAATGAAAGTACTAGTAGTAAAACTATGTGTAAAGAGACTGTGAACTTAAATTTAGAATAATAGTAAAATAGTTCTTAAAAAAACTAAATTTAAAATTTTTTGTAATTAAATTTAAAATAAAAAATCCTTGTCAAATATCAATACAGTAATCTAACGTATGTTCTGTAAGTACGTATTACATTCTATTTCCCACCTTTTCAGAACAAAGATATTCATTTGGCAACATCTAAACACTTGCTTTCGTTTACCAACCGACGGCCACAGATCACTTTATATAACTAGTACTTGTTCACTCACAACTTCCCCTCACCAATCTTATCTTAACCGAAGTCACTCAAGTCAAGCGACACGTTAAGATCCAAAATACATACAGTCAAGTGACATGTCTCCTTCCCAAGTTCTTTGGAAGTATGCAAGACTCACATTTACATGACTGGCAGGTTAAAATCCTTCTTGCTATTGGCTGTGCATGAATTCATAACATTCTTAAGTATTGGGTAAGTTAAATTCTGTGAAAACCCTAGTTAGAAATAGACGACTTTTGGTTTGGAAAGGTAGATAGTTGAGCTTGGATGGAAAATCCATTTTCTGATGGTCATCAAATTAAAATCATCCGTCACAACATTCTTTGTGATGGGGTGCATGGTAACCAAAAGGTCCAAACCCTGACCAACAATCTAATGAATTGTAAATTTCTAATACAATGATTACCGATATATTAAAAAAAAACATCCATCCAAAATAGTGCCGTGAGCCATAGCAAAATGGTACTTAAAAAACCAAAAATCGTAAACTTTCTAATAAAAAATTAATAAAATTTTCCAAAATAAAATCCACTAAGAAATTTTAAAAAAACTAATATGAATTGAAAAAGAATGAATATCTAAATCTGATTAAATAAAAAAGCCTTTGATTGACACTTAAACCGATCGAAGCAAAAATTCTGGGTGAAATTATGTAATTCTCTCTGAGAGTTAGAAACACAAGTACCCGAGAAAACAGATCAATTGATACCGGATACTATTACTTGTAAAGCCCTTTCACACGAAAAAAAAAATCCAATAAAAGGAACCATCACCTGGACTTTGCACC
The DNA here is from genome assembly GCA_030737835.1 of Acorus gramineus. Lineage (NCBI taxonomy): Eukaryota > Viridiplantae > Streptophyta > Magnoliopsida > Acorales > Acoraceae > Acorus > Acorus gramineus. Next base: position 13,475,922 of record CM060857.1, read on the forward strand.
CAACACCAAATTCAACCAAGAGGATATCTCCTGATAAGGTCTGACATCGACCAACTAATATCTGCAAAAAAAAAATATTTCAGACAGCGTATGCATTACGCCATGATCAAGTCAGTATCCTAATTGGATTTTCACATTAGATGTGACTTCATGTGAGCCGTCAAAAGTGCATGTATGTTACAAAATCAGTAATATATCTTGGATCCTCCAATTCCAGGCAGCATCTGACACCTTTCCTGTATAGTAGTTAGTTTTCGTAATCGTGGATTTCTGTCCAGAACTACATATAACCTTGCTTGGATGCAATCCTTCTGCTGCGGCTGATGATGGTGTCATGACTTGTGGCAGAGAGGGGAGTGCCAGTAACACGCAATGGGAGTTTTGACTTCCGTTCTCTGGGGTACGGGTGGATAATTGCCAACTCTCGAATACGACACACAGCTGCTGGTGGTAGGGGAAGATTCATATGCTTTTGCTTTCTCTTGGCCTGTAACATCAGATTAAAGTCACATATCCATTGGCTGATGGAAAAAATCAATTTTGTGAGATGTCTGATGGAACAATAGTGCTAAACAGAAGTTACTATCAGTATGTGGCGGATGGTGCAAGCTTGATCAGGAATTGAACACACACATGAATGCCCAACATTTGAACATCACAGCTTAGAAACCAGGAAAGACACCTCAACTCACTGATTCCAGGTTTTTATTTCCGATTCTGATCGGTATCTAATATATGGAAAAATACTAGGTACAGACGTACACTCAAGTCACTTTTATAGACCCAACATTTTCTTTCAGTACATGTTTTTATATGGAAATACATACCTTCACAAAAAATGAAGTATATACACGAATGAATTGAATGCATACATTTTTTTGCATTTTTACTAGCCTTGAATGTACTAGGCTAGGGAAATTATATATACTAGGTTAGGATTGCAGGGATGACAATGTATCAGCACCCATAATTTAAATAACACTGGCAAAGAGGAAAAATGACCTCACTTGTGAATCCCACTGAATCTCAAACCCACATTGGTTAATGAATCAACTACCGAACCCAAACCCCCGGTTTCCAGGTCGACTCAACCAACACCAACCCCAGAACTAGCAAACCAGGGTCATGTGCATCCTATTTCTCATAGTAACAAAATACTTTCTACAAGAAATAAGACAACTCGATTGCCAGAACCAAAAAAATAAAACAATGGAGAGTGAGGTACCCTTCCTTCAGGGTCACATATATTTTTTTTTCTCAGGGGACTTTAGCTTGATCAACATGAGAAAAAAATGAAACAGAACAAAGAAAAATCATCATCACCTTTTTCTTGCTCGTGATGTAAGCACCACTAGCTCTCAAAAGGTTTCGCCATTTATCCTGCAAAGAAAACAAGACATTCTGTGTTCAATAGCTGAGAATTTCAACAAAGCAACAGTGATGAACCTTAATATATACAGACACCCTTAATCAAGGTATCAAGAAACCTTGAGATCCACAGAAGTACGGTGAGATGTTGAAAAAAGGAGTCTTTTTATCTCAGTCCATCTTCCAACTCCATAGTGAGAAACCCCTTCAATCAGATTCATAACTTCTGAAAGATTCCATAGTCTATGGTGCTTTCTGCGAAATGAACGTTTTCTACGTTTAGTTGAAGAAGAGTCATCAGACATATCTTCTGATTCAGAATCTGAACAATATATCCGTTTAGGAATGACAGAGCGTAGCCTGTGTTCCTTCGCATCCTTAGAGTCATTTCCCTAAAAAAGATTAATCAAAATGAGGACATAAAATTCGAAGGAACTACTAAGTTAAATATATCAACATATCAGTTACACGCAGCCAACCTAGCAAAATCTCAGTTTTCATGAAACATGCATGCCCTAACATTAAAGAATTTCCTAGACTGGCCATCAAGAAACTAAGAACATATAAAAACTGATTTGTTTAAATAGCAGGGAAACTTAACAGTATAAAAGGCAAAGTTTTTCCTTGGCCGCCCTCTTTGAGGTCTCACACAAAACGGCTCCTGTTCACCAGAAACCCCAACAGAGCCCTCGGGAAAGACCAATTGCGCCATACTAAACCCGTTCCACTGATGCTGGTTATGAACTCTAACATGGAAGACCTTGTTCCTTGAACCCACCCTCGAGGTATCCAACCTTCCATCACATGTTTTAGATTTCACATCAGATGATTCTTCAATATACCTTCGAGTAGGTTTACGCAGTCTCTTTTGTTGGATAGGTGTGTTTTCTGTGTTTCTAGCTTTCAAAAGATCAATTCCTTTTTTTTTAACATGGCATATTGCACTTTCCAGAATATCACTGCCAGAATGCCCTTCCTTCCCACCATCTCTGCTTACTAGTTCAGGGCTTTTATCAGATATATTTGTTGAAGGGGAGTATGCTCTCTCAAATAAATGGTTGCAAGACGAAGAAATCATGTTCAGATTGCTCTCATTTGAAGAAAATCCACTTTCCAGAAGGCTAAAAGAATCACCTAACTCTGTAAAGTTCTTAAAAGCAGATAATATGTGCCTCTTAAGCCACTGTTTGTCCTTAACGGACGTTTCTCGTCCAAATATGCTCTTAAAAGCATCATGAAGTTCTCGGATGCTCAAATTGTCAAGAAACAAGGCACTCTGATTTGATGTGGATTCAGGCAACTGGATAATAGCATTTGACAAATCTGATACCTCCTCTGCACCACTTTCCCTTTCATTAAAACCTGGGGAGTGACATTCAGAGCCCATATTTCCCAATACACTTTGTGAACCAAAATTCAATTGAGAATCCTTTTCCGCATGTCCAGTACCTGTAAACAAAGCCCAATTAGCAACTTCAGAATAGTAAGTAATAAAATTTTCCAAATAATGAGGACATCAACAAGAGAAAGTCTGAACGGCATACCCAAGAGATAATCAATGCAGTCACTAGAGAAATCACTTGTTATGTAGAGATTGCTTTCATCATGAATTCCTTGGAGCATTCTATCAAGAAACTGTATTAAAGACCGCCACATCATCATGTCAAACTCCGATTTTAAAATAGTATAACTCCATGTATAAATATCACCTAAAACAGTATGGCAAAAGTATACTGCAACCACTCCCTATTTGGAAAGGCATGATGCTTCCTCTTCAGCAGTAAATACAAGAAAGTGAACAGTACAACTCAACTGACAAAACTGGCATTCTTAAAAAAAAAAAGGGATTTTTAGTTTTAAGTCCCTGTAAACTATATGATTTAGTATTTTTTATTCCTTTTTTTTAGGGTATATTCCTTTTTTAGGGTTTTTTATTTTTGAGTCTCCGTAAACTATATGATTTAGTGATCGATCCCTCACTTCTTCATATTTCGATTTAAGTCCCCAGATTTAAAGAGTATATTCTTTTTTAGTATCTCCTAAAACGAGGGACTAAAAAGAAAACCAAATAATTTAGGGATAGGTCCCTGGGAAGGACTAAAAGGAACATATCCTTTAAATCTGGAGACTTAAACCGAAATATGAAGAAGTGATGGATCGATCACTAAACTATATAGTTTATGGGGACTTAAAAATAAAAAAACCCTAAAAAGGAACTTAGGAAAAAGCAGGAGTCGCTGCTAAATAAACAGGAATAAAACCGGCACATGCACCCCTCCAAAAAAATAAAAACAGGACATGGAGCAATTTCATCATTCTGAGAAAACATTTCAATTAACTATTATAAGTTAGGGAAAAATCCATATAACCCCCTATAATCTTGCCTAAATCCATATAACCCCTTGCAATTTTCATAAATCCATATAACCCCTGTAATCACCCCTCTATATCCATTAAACCCCCTCCGTCTGCCTTCCGTCCATCTGGTTAACGGGGCAGGGGGTTATATGGATTTTTCTCATTTTTTTTATTATTATTATTATTTTCTTTATATGTGATTTAAAAATTGAGTTGTTTAACATTTACTTTTGAATTTTTTTCAAGATACCATGCACCTTTAATTTTAATAAAAGAAAAAGGGTTATTCAAATCATAAACACATACAAGATCACCCACCAAAGAGATAGAAGTAAAAGATAATGAATTTTGTATTAAAAAGTGTGTAACATCAACCAACAAAATTTCAAATATGCGAATTATGTTTTTTATTAAATCTTGGGGCACCTCTTGTGTTGATGTCATGAGTGAATTTTGTTGGTGATATACTGTATGTGGAGGAGTAGTTTTGGTTTTTTTTTAAAATACCAAGAGATAAAGTATATATCTCTTTTACTTCTATCTCTTTGGTGGGTGATCTTGTATGTGTTTATGATCTTAATAACCCTTTTTCTTTTATTAAAATTAAAGGTGCGTGGTATCTTGAAAAAAAATTCAAAAGTAAATGTTAAACAGCTCAATTTTTAAACCACATGTAAAGAAAATAAATAAATAAAAAAAAAGAGAAAAATTCATATAAGCCCCTGTAATCTGTCATAAATCCATATAACCCCCTGCCCTGTTAAACAGGCAGATGGAAGGCAGACGAAAGGGGTTTTATGGATATAGAGGGGTGATTACAGGGGGTTATATGGATTTATGAAAATTGCAGGGGGTTATATGGATTTAGGCCAGATTATAGGGGGTTATATGGATTTTTCCCTATAAGTTAATAACACTGATAAAAACTAGTGTAGCTCTAACACAAGTAGAAGAGCTAATCATTCCTCAAAAGTAATCAAATGAAAGACGTGAAGTTAGAAATTATTTCACACGTGTGGATTAAGGGAAGCCAAGACATCTGACTCTCAAATAAACAACAAATCAAAACTTAGTGACATTCACCAATATTCTTATCAATTTAAACTCCAGATTTAGATGTAGTCATGACAATATAAATATATTGAAACAGCAAGAAAATGAACCTCATTTGAGTCATGTTTCACATCCTGTGAGACGCTGGAATCCACCACGCCTGCCAAAAAAAAATCATAGATTGGCAACAGCTCTTTACTATTTATAACAATAGTGACATATTTGGATACGTGAAGATAAATTCATTATAATTAATTAATTATTTGAAAAGGGAAGAATTGGCAGTTAAGAGAGGAACAAGAAAGGCAACCAAACTAAAAGAAAACCATAATTCACGATATCCATGTGGGAAGGGAGCAGAGATTAACAATAAAATAGGCTAGCAAACTCATCTGATTTGAAGTATGGTAAGTATAATACTGCATATATTTTTACTCAATAAAAATAAATAATGGTAATTAAGCAAATTTTAATGCACAATATTAAGGGACATAAACTGACAACAACTACAAATGTGAATGTCCTTTCTCACATAGGGTTCACCACAGGCTAACACCAATAAGGATCATCAATAACACAGTCCCAGAAACACCTAAAATCTGGAGTGTGCCAGAAATTATGAGGAAGATTTAAACCGATTTTTAAATAAAGATGCCTCAATGTGTTTCACCTTCCTCCAGTTTAGCTGCCTATCTCTCATTTAAAGAAAAACACGTATGTACATGCATGCAAGCATGTCAAAAATGAGCAAGCAAGGATCACAAGAAAAGGGTGATACTGTAATAGCAAGTAGAACCTTCTCTGCATTCTCATTTCTCACTACTTCTGCCTAGGTTTTTGCAGCCCAATGCACAGAGCCACGGCTTAGGCATATATCAAAAGAAGAGATGGTGTCACATCAACAATACACTCAAGTATGGTTGTCATCTCCAACTAAAAATGTTCATAAAAAATATCAATGATCCCATCTGTTTTATGATGCATTATGCATAAACTTAATATCCAATCCTGTATATCAGATGTGGAGAACCTGGCCAAATCCAAGGACATCTACACAAAAAGAAAGAGAAATGCTAATGACATCTCAACCCACACCATCCTTTATGCCCCCGGACTCTCTATTTTTCCTCCGTATTTCTTCCCTGTATTATATCTTTTCATTCTACTTCCACATGCAATTCATCTAAATAAGTGATAAAATATGGCATAATTGTCTACTTCAGGCTCCTGAGGAAGACAAAGAAGAAAAAAAAGGCATCAAATGAAGCACTGGAATATAACATACTGTTTCTTTCAACCATTTAACCAGATACACGCTTGGAAAATGTCACACTTAAACAAAATAGAAGCTCTAATTCAGGGAGGCAGTGGCTGTTATTTACAGGTATCTCCAAAGTTTAAAAGTGAAGATGGTCTAGAACGACACGATATACATGTAACAGCTATTAAAAACAGTCAGTGGCAATCCCCCAAGTTCATCAAAACACTCATATAGACAATATAGTTTCTGCTAAAACCTCTGCTGCAATTAGAGAAAGGGATTTATTAATTCTTACATTGTAAACTACCACAGTCAGAGTTCCATTCCATAAGAAAACAAACATCATTTTTAACAAATTATATAAAGATAACTCAATGATAAAATGGTTTCCAAACTTCTAAATTAATTTATACCTTTAAGAAATATACACTTAGTTATATATCTAAAAAGATCTTCCAAGAAACAACATATGGTGAACAGGATCATCTATGCAGATGAATTTTCCAATGCATTTCTCAATGCACTTCGAATTGACCGGTGATTCAGACAAACAAAAAATATCAATTAGCACCATGATATATCTTTGCTAGACATGGTATAAACAAATAGTGAATATAAGGGGGAAAAAAAGTAAGACCTACCACCGCAGTCTGTGTTTGTCTGACAATATTCATTTGAGCAAGGAAATCTTTCAACTGCCAAGCATTTGTCAAAGCTGCCCGAGTCCAAGTAAAAACCATCAAAACATTTCTCATTATGTGGTTCGGCTAGTAAATGTTCAACATCTATTACTTCATCCTCAGGGTCTACAATGAAAGATCCCTGTCCTTGAACCTACAAGTAGCAAAGCAAGAACAGTTTACGAGATGACCTCCTTTCGGGAGAGCATACACATATATATGCATAGATCAGCTATAATTCAAGTACATTTCGGATAAACGAGTCTGACAATGTATTATGTTCTATTAGGAATTCATAGAAGGCAAAAAAAAGGTGAAATAATATACCACTCAACTTCATCACAATTTATGTTAATAGCTCATTAAACACAAAAATCTAAGTTCATGTATAACAAATCAATCGCCAAGGAAATATGTCTTATGAAAATTGAATTTATGATATATAATGACATGATATCAAGAAAGCATTTAGATGCACAACAGCCAGAGACAACTTTATGGATATTGATACCAATCCTATCAAAACACATGAAGTTCAAGAAGATGCCAAGAATATTTCTTCTCCACTGACATGTGATATATATGTTTAATTGTCATCTGAAAAATAAATTCAAGAAATATACTGACATCATGAAGAGAAAGTTTCTGTGGTGTGGATGTACAGAAGGTAGCAGAGGTGTTCAATTGGTGAAATGGGAGTTGGTTACCAGTAGGACATAATATGGGGGATGAGAGTGCTCTACAGGATTGTTGGCTGGTTCTTCTACTCTACCTTTTCTATTTTCTACTGCAATTGAGAAGAAGGAAAACATAGCCAGAAGTTGCCAGTTGGTGGATGGTGAGGTGCAGTGGTCCCGGATTTTCAGAACTGAAAAGAAGTATGACTAAGATTGAGTATGTGGCTGCTGCACAATTATTAAATACTGTGTAGGAGACTGAAACCCCTCCAAATTTTAATGATATGGTAAGAAAATTCTTATAAGGATATCTTTGTCAACTCCTCCAATGATGCTCTCTCCCCCACATCTCAGCAAGTAATATTTGGTTGCAAGATGCTGACACACGAGTGGTGAACCAGTTTGTGAGGTGTTTCTTTCAGAAAAATGATTTGGGGCAAGCTATGCAGGGCAGAGAAAAAGAGAAGGCCAAGCAAGAAAAGAGCTCATTTCCATCCTCATGCTGTGTGTTAGGTCACCTGGCGCCCCAGGAATCAGAGGTTCTTCAAGGAGAAAGAGGTGTATCCAGAGAATACCAGAGCATCTACTTTATGTTTCTTTAATGACTGGTGTAATTGAGGCATAGAAAATGTATCACTGGAGCTGGGAGATTTTAAGTGGAGTTTTCTAGAGTGCATCTGGTAGGGCCAGCAACGGTGCCTCCTCACCAGCTTTTGCTCTCTGCATTGTACCTCTAATGTTAATCTATTAATACATAGTGAACACCATCTTCCTTAAAAAAAAAAAAAAGGAAACAATATAAGCAAAAACAATCAGAGAATTTTATGGATGCTGCTACCAATCTTCTCACCATACATGAAATTCATATTGCTCACTTCATAGAAAGTTAAAAACAGAGATCACAATGACAACTTAGTATGAGATAATTAAAAAAGATCAATTTTCCTATACCATGGAAAATTTACATGTGGATTGTATCATCTCGACACCTGATTTGGGAGAGATGGCATCTGATGCATCTCTGATATCCCCTGAGTGGCAACTTTTGTTCCCCTTGCCCAACATTTAAAAACCTTTCATCAACCTGAATTTCCTCCAAGGATAGAACTGCAAAACTTTCAAAAAAGAAATAAATAGATTAAAGAAAAAGTACAAGGTTAATGAACTTATTTAATATTTAAATAATTGAACAAAGACAAGGTCACATTTTATTGGAACAGTAAGCACATAAAAAGACATACTATCTCAAATAAAATATATTAACAAAACAAAAAATATATTAACAAAAACAAAAATATATTTATTATGAAACATCCAGTGATTTGCATTCCATATGATTATAACAAAAACATATCAAGAAACAATCGAGGAAATATTATAACATTTGAAAGAAGAAAATATCAGCATATGGTAACAAACTAAACAATGAAATTATAAAACAATAATATTCTTTAAAAAGTGATGCGGATTTTATAGGAATGAAGGGATGATAATTTGATAAAAGAATTCCACAAAATTCAGACATGACTTATCACCATTAGAACTGCTTTCTATCAAACTTACAGATGAAACAAAAGTTCACAGATTATCATTAAAAGATGAGTTAACACTTTTCCTGATTATAGAGCAAATATGGATTGAAAGGCTATATAACATGAACAGAATAATAAAAGCAAATTGGCATTAAAACAATGTTTTAACAGCCCACAGTACTAGTTCACAGGAAACTGCCAATGTAGAGGATATGAGATAGCATCAAATATCTCCTGAAACATGGAATTGCTCATATTCTATCTCAAAACTATACTTATTGTTTTGGTTGTGCAACATTATCATTTCAGAAATATTACATGTAGTACATTCCAACTTTTTTAGGAAAACAATACTTATGGTAAAAATGGAGAAGTGCACCTTATCCATCCGATCCCAGTCCACCTCTTAGATATAATGAAACTTCATTTGTATTTACTTGACCATATTTCACTTCTTTACCTTGTCATTAGTTGAGAACTGGGGAATAATTAGGCAAGGAAAAATGTTTGCAATTCCATATAATTTAGATTAAGTTTGGGAATATTTTTGGAGAAGTTCAGAAAAAACAAATTTTAAAAACACAGAAAAATTATTTAAGGCATGCAGAATCACCAATATTAAATCAAAGTCATGATTCTTAATGATGTTATAACATCAAACACTACAAGTACTTATGAGTTAAAATTATAGTGTTCAAATTAAGGCAAAATCATCAAAAATTGACAATAGAATCTAGCACAACAGAGCCTAAATAAGCATTTTTCTTTTTGGTGTTAATTATGTTGCAAAAGGAAAATATTTATTATGCATTTAATACATATCTAATTCATCTATACATGAATAAAATAGGACTTATAATTAATGAGACATGATTTATACGGGAATTAGGCTTCTAGTGAAGAGTGCACGTTTAATAGGAGTATTTGGTAAAAGGCCTCTATAAAATCTTTCACCAATTCACCATTCATAAGTGACATATCATTCGATCAAGAAATCTCAGACAAACTAACAGCGTCATCACTTAAAGTTTCGCAAAATCATCAGCAGAAATTCCACAGAGGCCTTTCCACTGTGTCACATTCATCAAAACATGGCAAATAAACTTCATTCGAGAAAAAAAAAAAAAAAACTCTTAGACAATACAAGAAAAGACAAAATCATCAGATGCTACTCACGTACTCACATAGTGTCTGAACGTCACCGAATTTACAATGCATCACAGCAATCAGTCATAACTGTTCGTAAGCTCTTATCACTCCATTGTGAACTCTCCCTAAAAGCACCATAAAAAGGACAATATCTTAATCACCGTCAAATCTTGATCCGACGGAAAAAAAATTCAGAAAAAACACCAAAATTTCCACTCAAAGCACCTACACCGCAAAAATCAAAGCATTTCCACAGAAACGAAGAACGGAAACACAAAACGTGATCTCAACAAAGAAAAACAACAAATGCAGAAGATGAACAGCTCGCATGAACCGAAAACAAACCAAAGGAGCTGAAGAAACGTAAAAGAAAAGACCGAACACAAAGAAAACATTCTCCGAACAGTGAAAAAGGACAGACAGTGCCTGAAGAGAAGCCTCACCTTCCAAGGGATTCGAAGACGTCGTTTCCGAAAACGAAAAAACAGAGAGGCCCGAAACCGCCAAATGAAAATGAAAGCAACGGAGATGTGGAGGGGGGGGGGTGTGGGCCAGGTCTCGAGAAAGAGAGGCGGACGCAGATGGGTTTCTAAAGCTGGATTGGAATTCCTGGGATGGGGTCCGAGGTACGGACGCGTGGAGATGCGGACCCCCCCAAGACGGCTTCAAGTCTGGACGTCACGGCGCCGTTAATTGTGGCGGCGTCTCGCGCGTGCGAGGGTTGTGGACCGTCCATTCTGAGACCCTGTTCGGACTCTATTGGATGGACGGTTGGAGGCGGTGCGTGTTGTGGTGATTGTGTTGCGTAACTCTGACTCTACCGTGACTGTGGATTAGGTACAAAGAAGAAGTTTAAATTGTAGTGTTAAATGTGTCAATAATACGTGAGTGAACATCTGCTTTTCATAAACACTAATTTAAGATCAGTGTCACTCGTTAACCAACATTAATTACTTATTTTTTAAAACAACCTAACAAATTAATTATGATATAGTTAAAAAAAATAAAAAAAATTTAAAATATCAAAATATTTAATAAATTCACCACATTTTTTTCTTTTTTCTTTTCACACCTAATTTTTTTTTTTGAACTTTTTTGATGGATAGAGATATATTTTTTATTGAAAAGGATTTAGATTCAAATCTTACATAGGGAAGATTTGATTAGAAAAAACCTAAAAAAAAAACCCTTTAAACAAACACCTATATTAACCACCATTCATCGGCGATGGTTTAGTGGTCAATCGTAATAAAAGTTTTTGACCGTTGGACAAGTTACAGTGGATATTGTAATAAGAGCCTTTGACCGTTGGACAAGTTACGGTGGATCAAACACTTTTCTTCTGCGCAGGGGGGTTCTCGGTCTGTTTGTACATGACTACATTCCGACATTCATTTACTCATTTACATGACAATAAAAATTATAAAATCATCCAAACTTTTTTAAATCTTCTTAAAATCACATAAAAAATTTATAAAATAAAAAAACCCTCTTATAAAATGTGTACGTGATTAATCAATTTAATCTCTCCATAAAAAAATATATTGAATAAATCCCTAAAAACTTACTAAAATCAAATTCAATCTATATAAACTTTATAAAAACAGATTTAATCCTTTTATAAAATAAAATTACCCCCGTTATTTCTCAACATGTGCTTTTTGTGATTTTAAAAAGATTACAAGATGTTAAGATAATTTTAAAATTTTACATGAACCTTTTTTAATTGTTATAAATTTTTAGAGAGTTGTATCGATTTTATAAATTTTCATAGAATTACATCCATTTTTCCCATGTTTTTAATATCAGTGCGTATATTGTACAGTCAAACAGCGGTATTTTTTTTTTTCCTTAAAAGAAAAATAGACTAAATACTCGTTTTAAAACCAGTTTTGGGCAGCTTTACTTTGCTTTCGATTTGGTAAACAAACCTCAAACGGGCTTCCAAATGCATTTGATTCACTCAAGCTGTAGTTGAATTTCACCTTTTTCATGAATTGAAAGTTTGTGTTTTTAAAAGCAGCCAAAGTATTACCTCGCAGGATTCAGGGGTCCCCCCATCAAAAACTGAGTTCTAAAATGCCTGTTTTATCTTTTACCATCAAATGAAATTTACAAGTGTATATAATAAGTCCCCACTCTCCTCTCTCTCACCTCAGTCGCCCTTTTTTTCCCTTTCTCCTCAAATGAAAGTTATGAAACCATGCCTGCAACAGATGATGTAACCACCCTTCCCCTTTCATAGGGGAACTCTGCCGTTAACAACCATATTCGTCACCGACAAGCTCTCCATCTACAACGGTTATTCACGGGATCCTCTGTTTGGATCACGATTTGTTCACATTTTGTTTTATTTTCCCTAACCTATTTCCAGGCTGACCCTATTTGAAAATAGTGTGATTTGTTATTCCCCGTTCCATGCAAATTTAATTTGATAATATGATGTGTATTTGGGATTTAACAAAATCCCACTGTTGTTGATAGCTGTTCTAGGTGACTGAATGTCAGTGGATGTGCTTTTTTATTTGATGAAACTCATTTTGCTGTTATTTTGTTCTTTTGGAGAGGACAAAAGCAGTTTCGTAATCCACAGTTTTACTGGTTGTCTGATTTAAACCTAACACGTCAGTGATTTCAAATGTCAATAATTAAACACGATCGATGGATTAACATAAAAAACTGCCTCAAAAAGTATCTGGTCAACATGTCAAGTAGCTTTGTGCAAAATCATAATTTTCAATTAGTGTTTCCAAATAGGCCATAAATCTTCCTTTGAATACAGAATAATAAGACTTATTTTAAGATATACAATTATACCAATATAAATGGATATAGCAGTGGAAAAAATGATTTTATGTTTATGTGTATTTTAAATTATTTTTATTGAGAACGTGATAATAAAAAATTATATCACTTTTGAAATTACGTGGCTTGTAAAAATTAAATGAGCTTAAAACATAAAGATTTTGGGAGTCTCATGTTCTTATATCATTTTTGAAAAACTCTGTTTCCATTATTTAAAATAAAGATAAAAAATACATAATTAAAAAAAAAACTTAAAGAGGTGAGCCGGGACATTAAAAAATCATGTGTCCATTCCAGAATTCTTATATTTTAAAATACAATTATGTCAAAATATGAATCCAAACAGAACATAACTCTCTCTGTCATGAATGTCAACAGGTTATACAGTCTTAGGTGACTCTGTATATATATCCTAATATTTTTTATATAATAAAATTATGTATTTAATTTGATAAGAGAATAACCAAGGCCTGATTTAATGTGCTATTCCACCACTAAATTTTTGAAAAGCTCGTTCACTTTTAATATTTCAATAAATTCTGAAAAACATGATAAATAACAAAGATAACAAAACCACAGTGAAAAAAACATTTGTTAAAAACCATTTGAATCCGCATTTGAATTTTTCATCATAAAATATGCCCAAATGCATATCTAAATAGGACCTAAATATAACATGTTCCTCAGGGAACAGAAGAGAAGAATTCTCTCTAGATGATAAAAGGCAAAGGTAAAAAGAAATAGGATCACACCTTGTGAAAATTGCAAGTTCGCACACACTCCTTAATAAAACAATATTATTATTATTTTTTACTTTCCCCTCTTCTACATTGCTCTCTTGTGATCTCCTGACTCCTCCAAAAGCCTAACTATCGAAATCAAAGTCCTTCAGGCAAACCACTCTCCTGCAAAATTAAGCCTCAGTTTTTTGGTCCTTTGTTGTGTCCTCAGCCGTCAAGCCTCTAATCTTCACGTCATAGTACACTTCTTCAACTCTTCTCAGGTCATACTTCATGCCTGTCAGAAAGAAAGACGAGTTTGCTGAGAAATCAAAGAACCCAAGCTGACTGATGTTGGTGATATATCTATAGTGTATGCCATCTCACCCTCTCCTTCCAATATATGAAACAAGAAACCACACTAGATGAGATGACATGATCTTAGCTAAAACTACAGCTGCACCTGGGAATTAATAATACCATTCAGCTATACAGATTCTCAGAATAATTGTACATTCAGTCTAACATCTAACAAATATCAAATTGGGATAGGTGCAACTTCAACAGATTTTCCATCATTCATGCTCTCCAACTTTCCTAAATTATAAAACTATATATAAAGCCAGGCTTTGAGCATTCAATCAAAATGTAGAAGAGAACTTACCATCAAACTTCTTACGCAAGAAGTCATTCCGAAGATTCAGCATCCGAAATGAAGCATGGAGGTTTGTCAAGAACTTCAAGACCTTTCTTGGACAATCATAGTCCCCAGCTGTCACTTGGTTCACCACATATCTTGGCTGGAAGGTGTTAAACAATGGTCAAAACTCAAACAGCAATTAGATTGGTCATAGAAAATAGTATTCATGTCAAGTGATGGAAAACTGCCAGAAGCCTGAAATTTTGAATCTATCATTTAAATGGTGCCCCCACTGAAACCACTTTACAGACCCAGAGGCAAATAACAGTCTACAGACAGTACTTTAGCATATCCATCTACAGAATCTTAATGCTTCTATGAATTTAGATAAAATGACCTAGAACATGCTGCTCTGGAGTATAAACCCACATACATCAATGATTCGGTCCAAAAAGAGTAACATTGCACAATTATTTATAAAGCTCTGGATTAAACAAGACTTATCACACTCAAATATCACCTCATAAAAGACAATGTACATATTAAAGCAGAGAACTGATACAACTCTTACCATTTCATTGGACATGAAACATAATCCTGCAATACAGAAAAAAAATATCTTAGACATTAATGGATTACAGAACCTTAATATGAATTAAAAAAAAAAAAAAGATTCAGGATTCACATAATTGTAGAAACAACATTTTGTTTTCTTTTCACGAAGGAACAAAAAATTATAAACATGAAATGTCATTTGAATTTATAAATAACAATATAATGTTTTCAAACAGTTTTAAGTATTTTTGTTTAAAACATAGTACTTTAATGCTGTCATATAAAATTGATCAAGCAAAATATTTGCAGTGTTCATTATATGTTAATGGTCCAGTCTATACTTCATCTAGAGCTGAACCTTCTCTCAATATTAAATAAAATTATCCTTAGGCCATTGTGAACTGTTATGCATAAAATAGCCTATTTTTGCATTAACATCATATAAGTGATCAAGAAACTCTAATATATTGAGGTTTTATTAATCATGGACCGGAACAGTTTGGGAGGGAAAAAGGATGTAGTTGTAGGACTTAAGTTGCTAATTCACAGGAAAAAAAATTCTAGCCACGGGCCACTCACCAGTAAGATAGTCTTCGATGTCAAGACCAACGTTGGAGGCATCCACTGCTAAGCGAAAGGAAGAATGATATAAGTTTACAATTGTGTATGAAAAAGAATAAAACTAAAAATAGCAAGAGAGATAAATGGAAGAAAACAATAACAGTACTATCTTGAGTGCCTATGTATGAAAAATCATCAAGAAAGAACTACAACTCATTGTATTACAATGATGAACATTTACTTTTAAATGTAGGACAAAAAAACATTCACTTTTAAATGAAAGACAAATGATGAAAGTTGTATATAATCTAAATCCAAAGGAAGCACAAAGGATAGATTTAAATCTGGATTATAGAATAAACCCAAGACCTTCACAGGTAATCTCCTTTCTACTTGGGAACTTGGATGTACAAGATGTCCTCACTTGCACCTAGATAAAATTTCCATATGAATCTGGTTTACTAAAATTCCTCAAATCATCCTCTCAAGATGAGGGCACAGTGCGAACTGTGAATCCTCTTCTAACAAGGTTCATTTCTTTTATCTAAAGGGAGTTTCTCAGTTGGCAGAAACTAGAAACTCTTCCATGTCCCATGATAACTCAATAACAGAAGAAAATTCCCACTCACAATTAGGCAGTGCTATTCCTTTTCCATCTTAGTACTTTTGATGTCTGTGGTGTCATATGCTTGATGCTTCCCAAGTTTCACATTACGAGTTGTCGGAATAAATATAAAGAGACTAATTTAAACAAAGGAAAGAACCATGAGTGAGTGCATGCACACGAAGACATAGCTGTAGGGGCACAAAAGCAATGGCAGCAGCAACATAACCCACCAGTTTGTGTAAGATACACAAAAAAATTGTAATAAAAGCAATTACATAGTCTTAAACAATATAAGGTGTACAAGAAAAAATAACCAGTCACTCACATCCAAGCTTCTCCTCTGCTTCAGCATGCAAGAGAAGAGTCCCGGTTTCCAGATAATGCAAAAACGCGATCAGGGACACCACTGACTGCGTCTCGCTCCTCCAGTCCCCATGGTACCTGACACCCAATCAAATTAAGCAATAAGACCATGATTTCACATGTGATTTTCCTTCATCTCAAAAAAGCGTCACTGAGACAACACGATTGGAGTATTTAAAAGAAGCAGTTTTCAAAAAAAAAACTTTTAATGGGTATAAAACAGTGTCGAAGATGCAACAAGTAGTCTCTCTTTCCTACCAATCAAAATTTGTATTTTTGGTCGATTCATGATCAAAACAAACAAAAAAAAAAGTTCACCATCTTAATGCATCTGTTGCATCCGACCAAGAAAACAAAACCCTAAACCTTTCAATACCAAAAAGAGAGAGAGAGAATGCGCGTCACCTGTAATACTGCCCAGGGCACTCGCGAAGGATGTCCGCGAGCCGCCTATACAGCTCCTTGAGAACACCAATCTGAACCCTAGGTTTCTCCAGCACCTCTGAATCATCCACTCAATCAAAGAAATAATAAAAAAAAAAAAAAACCGAAAAGATTGATTTTCACTAACGAAGAAAATAAAGGCCAAGCAAAACCTGGGACGGGAAGGGACTGGTGGACCAAGAGGAGGCCGGAGTGCATGACACGGACGGCGGATTCCATCTCCATCACGACCGACCGGATCCGCTCCCGGATGGTCCCCGACTCGTCCAGCAGCGATCGGAACCCCTCGAACTGCTTCTCCACTGAAGCGGAACCGTTGTTGCCAGGAGCCGTTGAAGGCGACGTAGAAGAGGTGTTGTCGTCGGCCATTGAAGGAGGAGGAGGAGGAGCTGAAGCTGAGGAGGAGCAGAGGAGGCGATACGGAAGCGTATCGGAAACGCTACGGAGGAGGGTTAGAGGTTTGGTGAGAGGGTTAGGGCACGGGGACACGTGGCAGCGGGATGAGAGGGCGGGAAATAGGGCTCTCATTTCGTGATTGACAGAAAAATGTCTAGATGTAAGGGGTTTAAGAGGTTCACGGGCTTTTAGTTTCCATCGTTTGGAAAGATTTCGGGTCCGTTTGGAAACACAGATTGAAAAGTAGCTTTTGAAATAAAGCTGTTTTTTAAGATAATTTTAGACGTTGACTTTTTTAGGATGCTTTTTTTAAATCAGGAATCAATATTTGAAATGAGTTTAATGTTTGGCAGAGAAAGTTGTTTTTCAATTAAAAAAATCGATTCCGATAAAAAAGCGTTGTTTTTGAGCTTTTTAAAACACAGATTTCGAGGAAAAAATTAAAAGGAATCCAGCTTCCGATTATGCAAAAAGCTGCCCTATTTAGCTGCACGCTTTTAGCTTTTCAAAAAGCTCGTGATTGATCGAAAACATGAAAGATTTTGTACGTAAAATGCAAAAGCATTTTCAAAATAATTAATAAAATAGTATTTTTAAAAAAATTTGATTTTGAACAACTGCCCATCTAAAGACAATCTTAATTTAATTTTGTATGATTAGAAAAAAAATGAGAGTATATATATATATATACACACACTTTATTTTATTATACTTTATTAGATAAAATATATATATCTTAGTAAATGAAATTATACACATTAATCTTACAAAAGTGATTACAGAATGATTGTTTTAATATTTTCCTATATATTTGTGAAGTTGTATATTTGTCTAAATTAATCTTTTTTAAACAAATTAAAAATATCTGCTAAAATGTACTGCATACACCCTATTATTCATATAGTCACTTTTACCATCTCTACACATTTTACTTTAACTTTTATTTGTATTTTTATTTTAAAATTTACATTTTTCTAATAAAATACATATATTTATATATATATAAATAAAATATATATACTCGAATGAATTAAATGCATATGCATTTTTACTTATTCTCTAATACAGCATATACCCTACAAAATGAGAAAAAATACATTATATATTCTGTTATAGATTTCACGTAATCCGTTAAGACTGCATGAACGATTCCAAAATAAGGAAAGACATAAGAAAGCTTTTTACAAAAGTTGCTGATCATGTAAGGCAAAAACTACACAATGTCTCACTCCCGGCAAAGGACTTCCCGAACCTGAATTAGCTTGCAGAAACAATTCAGGTAACATTTAATATTTGTTTTAATGGCAGCATTCCCCACAATCCAGGGGGAAGCCAAATTTTGAAGAATCTTTATCAAATACCAGAGCATGATATGCCTCTCTCCTTACAGACCATGCTGACAATTTCAAAGTTGGTCCAGCTGCAAGGACAGAATTATCCACAATCAATCACCTTGGATTTTAAAGGCTGCTCAGTGGCATCTAAATTGTTTGCACCTAAAAGATTCAATTGAAGATTGATTCCAAAAGTGTGCTCAGTTGATTAAGAGGTAAAACTAAAAGACCATGGGGAAGCAAAAGATGACTTTACCATACCTTAGATACCCCACGCAAGCCGCAGGAGTGGCCAGTACATCATACATGCAGATAATCCAATCAACTAGTAGATATCTTGATTGTAGGAAGATCTCTATGGGGATTGCAATCACTCAGCCTCACCAGGCATGGCCATTTACAGAGACCAGATAGACATTGCTTAGAAAAGATATTTAAAACAGAAGGACTAAGAAATTTGGCATTGCATACCATATCTGTTATGTAATTCTTGTATCACTGATATCTAAGAAGACTGCAGGATGCATTCAGGCTGTTCAACTGCTTGAATTGCCTCTTAAGCAGTCCCCTAATCTCAACCAACACAGGAAACCCGTAGTCTCATGTCAAACTTTATATTGTTTGTAACTATTTTCTGACTATTAATACGATTTCTTTACCAACCAAAAAGAAAAAAGAAAAAAAACTGGTGGCCATGACACCCTCATGAAAATTGCTCTACTAACTTGTTACATAAAAGCATTCATGTTACAAATAATCAAGGTATAAAGAGTTAAATGTTGCCCACATGGAGTAATGTACAGATTTTATGGTGTCCTGGATTTAGCATCCATTTGTCCACAAAATGAAACCATTTGGTTCTCCAATTTTCAACGAATACCAGAGAGTAAATGACACCCACAAATCCAACCAGAAATGATACGGCAACAAATATGAGTAAGCCAATTCACATTCAATAATCCTCAACTCACCAACTCCCTGTTCATCATTTGCATCAGAAAGGGGGCCATCCGAACAATTCCTCCCCAGAAGTTGCCCTCGCAAGTAAGGGTTGCCTCTGAAGCTACCAGCCTCAAAAGTAGTGAATTGCCCCTCCCATGGAATGCAACTGGATAGGTTATTGTAGGCTACGCTGAAAGAAGCAAGGTATGGTAATTGGCTCAATCGAAGCGAAATGTTTCCATTGAGCTTGTTATGAGATAGGTCTAAGCTCTCCAAGTTTTCCAAGTTCTGGAAGGAGTCTGGGAAAGGACCTGTCAGGAGGTTGTTGGACAAGTTTAAGGACACAAGCTCCACCAAATCACCCATTTCATATGTAATGGTACCTGATATCTGATTCATAGATAAATCGACTCCAGTCATCAAATAAAATGGGATGCCCACATAATAGTATTCCACACCCTTTGTGGTGAATGGGAACGAAATCGTCGCACTGTAGAATGTACTGTTTCCTTCTTTTGGCATTACAAATGTCACTGGGGACCTTTTCCTCCAAGAAGTAATGTTGTTAAGGCAAGGAGGGATACTTCCAGAAAGGCTGTTGTTTGAGAGATCTAAAGTGTGCAGAGTCTGCAGTTGGCACAGTTGTGAGGGAAGAGATCCTTTGAAAAAATTCCCAGACAAGAGCAGCGATGCCAATTTCGACAGATCACCCAACCAACTTGGAATTATGCCTTCCATGAAATTCTTCCTAACATTGAGGAATTGCAAGGATGGACTGTCCAACAAGCTTCGTGTGATTACACCAGTGAAACTGTTGTCATTGAGATCTAATGCTATCAAGTGTGGCATATTCGAAAACTTTGGCAGCATGTTTCCTTCCAAAAGATTGTCTGCTAGACTTAATACAACCAATGACGTGTTACTTGTTAGAGCCTGTGGTATCTCCTCAGACTTCCTTCGAGGTAATTATAAGAGAGATTCAAGTATTGTAGCGATTGCAATTCACCCAGACATGGATGTATGGCACCCTCGAGTAAATTTCCTCGAAGATCCAAGTAACGTAACTGCTTCAATTTGCAAAACCCTGTTGCATATAGATAAGCATTATGCATTAAATGGATTGTAATTCTTCAAGAAAAAAGTTTTTTTTGAGTTTTTTTGGTTGAGGACCGTTTGATTTCAATTCAAATGGTCCTCAAAAAAAAAAAAAAAAAAAAACTAAACTCCAGATGCATCTTATTACATATGAAATAGGTTTTACATAACATTCGTCTTGATTACTTTCTTTGCTCGAAACATGATTTCCAATAAAATGCTATCGTTAACTAGCGAGTTCTTTAGCATTTTTTGCGTTGTAACAGTATAAAGAATTTAAAAATTAAAGATACTATTTTTAAAAATTTAGCACCCATTTATCAATATACTTGTAATTATCTCCATGTTTTCCAACCACAGTTGAGTTAAATATGTTTTCCCCAATCATCAATTTCTCATTAACTGATGAGTAACATCATTTTAGGTAGTGAATGTGATTATTTTAGAGTATCAGTAACATTTTGTAAATTCTCTGTTAAAGCTGAACATGGACCTAGCTGTTATGCATGCTAACATCTAAAAAGATAGTAACCATACCTTCCAATATAGAGGGGCCTGCAAGTTGATTCCATGAGAGAGACACAGAAGCTAAAGACGTGAGATTGTAAAGCCACGGTGCAGTACTAAGTTGATTGTGTGACAAACTAAGCTCTGTAACAGAAGGGATGTTAAATATCCAAGGAGTCAGGCTATCATCCGTTAGTTCGTTGGAGTCAAGATGCAAGACTTGAAGATTCTGTATACCATGAAATCCTGCATGTTTATCATAACAGTAAGTGTTTAGATGGTTCCACCAAGGAAATCCTAGTTTGTCAATTTTCAATCAAAGGTAAAGCCTACTTTCAATATTTAGTGAAAGAAGAACATTCCTACCTTCCATATAGGACAAGTCTATTAGCTCATTGTCTGATAAGTAGAGGAACAATAAGGAAGTTAGATTATTAATCCAGGGAGAAATCGCTTCATGGTTGAGTTGATTGTCACTCAGACTCAAATTTTTAACATTTCTCAAGCCTACAAATCCTGCAAGAACATATGAACAATCAATCAATCAATACAAAAAAAAAAAAAAAAAGAGTATACCACAAGCAAAGAAGTGCTAGTTGAGTTTACCTTCTGGCATAACCCATCCCTTAATCTGATTACCATTCAAACTCAGCTCAATTAACTCTTCAAACTGCGCAAACATTGTAACATTTGGATACCAATCATCACTCTCCCTCTTCTGATCAAGCATGATAGAGACGACTCTTGAAGATCAATCATCGCAAACGATTCCGTCCCAACCGCAACAATCCTCCCCAACCCAGTTGGAGAGACCAGACCCATTTGGGTAATTGATGGAGGTTTTGATCTCTAACAGAGCCAACTTTTCTTCATAATGGCACCCTTGACATCCATGAAGGAAATAAGACCAGCTGAAGCCCACAACAACCAATACCTTTAGAATATCATCCATGGGTAATAGAATTCCAACAACTTCCTACTTGAATGAATTCTTACTATACTAGGTATAATGGGTATATAAGAATGACCATTGTTTGGTGAGAACAAGGAATTAAAAGTGGATTGACTTGTATTCTAATTGGAGAAAATGATGATATCGCTTTCATTACTACATTTGAAACAACAAAAGTCAGAACAACTTTCTTTGTTGCAACTTATTCAACCAAATTGAATTTTTACACAGTTGACATGAGCACAAAATATTTTATTAAGCACATGTTTGAACAAATTCAATCGGGATGCACGTGTTAGAATCTTAAAATGTGGACGCACTAAAAAAATACAACTCACATGAATCTAGTGCACCTAACTGGGTTGGATTTGATGTATTGGCTATTCTCCTGAATAAACACCCACCGACCCACGTAGATGTGCCACGAATTAAGTCTGGAAGATTTTTTGGACAATTCTTTTAATTTGAACACACATTTGATTTGCGAATAGTTTATCCATGCATAGAATTAATGTAGTAAAAGATGTTAAGCGTTAAGCTCTAGTTGGATGGTTAAAGAAGGATTAAAGATTAATTAACTATGCGAGGATTAATCGTGGTGATTAATCAATCATTTTTTATAATCAATCACATATACATTTTATATATAAAATAATTTTAGACTATAAAATAATAACAAAGTAACATCGAAACAAAATTAATAATATAACCATATAATAGGGATAACATAAAAAATTAACTAATGGATATAGAATATATAAGGTAATTTAATAGCTAATTAGTTAAATAGAAATTAATCAGAAAAATAGTTAGACACTAAATATAGCAGGACTAGATGGGGGATTAATTGAGGCCTATAAGAGATGTGTAGAACGTACATTGCAAAGAATAGTTATACAATGATACATGAAAATTATTTAATTTTATGTTTTTTTATTTTCTTTTCAGTTTGCACAAATTTTTATTTTTTATGTTCGCCTTATTGAAATATAATTATATTTTTTTTATGGATAACTTATCAAGTGATAAGGTCTCCGAGTTTTATCTATGTTAAATGATTTTTTTTCAAGGATTAAAATTACTTGTTCTTATTACCTTGCTTACTCACGGAACAAAAGGCTAATTATATATGATATTCCTTTTGTGGATTTTATTATTCACATGAATCACATCAGCTCTCCGCGTGTTTTGATTTTTTTTATTTAGAAATGTATAGTCCATGTGTCGAAGTGTTTACATTCCTAAAAAAAAATTATTTACTCTAGTTAACTATGTATATCAATTTTATGTAACAATAAAAATAAAAATATATATATGTTTCTTCTCACCAAACACGTCTTGTTAAGGGCATCTCCAATTTTATATCCAAATCTTTACTCAAATTTAAATTTGAGTAAAAGTTACTCAAAACCCTCTCCCACCATTTACCCGTACTCATATCAAATCAAGCTTTTACTCAAATCTTTACCCAAATTTTCAACACGGTTAGGCTCGGGACCTGGATCGAGCTTCATTTTGTGTTCAAACTCGACTCATTTGTGTTATAAAAAGTTTAGTTGAAACTTGACTCAGTTCTTTTGTAAAATCAGAACATTAAATTAATAGAAAGTTATGTTCGTTTAGGCTCATGAACTTGGCTCATTTAAACTAAAATTTTATTTTCAACCCCAAAAACCCTAAAATGAAGAAGAATGCTAGGTTCGTTGAGGCTCATGAGCTTCGCTCGGCTCGACTCGGCTCGTTTACCACCCCTATTTGGTGGTCAACGAGGCACATTTTTTTTTGGGAAAAATCCATATAATCCCCTACAAACTGATTGAAATCCATATAACCCCCTGATTTTTCTTAAAATTCATATAATCCCTTAAAAATACCTAGTAAATCCAAATAACCCCCTGAAAAAAATTTATATTTACAGATGATGAATATTTTGTAAATATTATGTTGGTTAACCCTAATAGAAAGCAGGGTATACCAAAAAAACCTTACAATGTGTTAAAAATGTAAAAAATCTTATATAAATGACAATTTTATCTCTCTAAATAGGGTTTTATAATATATCCAGAGAGGGTAAAATCGACATATTCATAAGATTTTTCGCATTTTTAACACATTGTAGTAGTTTTTTAGTTTATTGTGTTTTTAGTCAGGGTTAACCAAATAAAATATTCATCATCTATTAACGAAAATTTTATTCATGAGGTTATTTAGATTTAATAGATGTTTTTAGGGGGTTACATGGATTTTAAGAAAATTCAAGAGGATATATGGATTTCAGTCAGATTTCAGGGGGTTATATGAATTTTTCCCTTATTTATTTTTTTGTCGCGCATGGCTTTGCTAAGTTGGTAGTGGACACCCCTTTCCCTGGAAAGGGAAGGGTTCGAGCCTCGCGATGTGTGAGGGTTGGGAAAAACAACCTCTATAGGCTTGGGTTATGGGCTTTGGTCCCATGGTTAGGTAGTATAATGGTCCAAGTAGCTCTCCTAGTAAGTAGAAACATATTTGTCTTTGCGTGCCTTTGGTTATGTGATTGTACAATTTTTATATTTACAAAAAGTTATTTTTATAATCGTTCAATCAAACAGTTTTATTAGAGCAACTTCCTCCATATAAATTTAAGACAAATAATGTTTAAAATCTGTGATTTTCAAAAGTTGAAGGAGGTGAGCTTCTTCCTGAATCAGTTTTAAAACCTAAAATCATGCTGAATCACTTTTATAATCACACAACTAAACGCAACCTTTATTATGTTCGAAACTTGTAAATCCCTAAGGCATTTGTATATATAAAAAAAAAGCCCATGTTTCATTGGGCATCAAATAAAAGCAACTTATTTGGTGTTCCTCTGATGATCTGATTGTAAATCAATCCCTGGTTGTCATTTTTAGAAAAATGAAAAAATGGTAGACCCAGTCTTTTGTACAGACACTTTGCAATCAGAAACACGTTTTGAGTTTTTTTTTTTTTTTTTTTGTTGAAGTATATATTTATTCAATAAAATGCATATTTTTATAAAATAATAATTACATACTCAAATAAATTAAATACATTTTATGACTCAAATATGCATATACTAAATTATGACTATATAAATGTCTGAGTGTATCACTGTTTTAAAAAATATTTATCACTTGATATTCTAACTTATCCAAACATATCTATTATGATTTTTTTCTTCAAAATAAACATTTTTTTTTATTCTCTTTTATTTTCATGTTGAAAAATGATATGTCCAGCTCCAATTGCAGTCTACACTGGTTTTCTTTTTTAAAATTATCATACACTATTCCATTGAAGTATATGTAATTATATGAAATAGAATATATTTTCTTTGCATTGAAAAAATTATAAATTTTTTTGTATTATATATTACGATAGCATCAATATATACTATGTTATCATAGTGTATGGAGTTGTAAAATAGACCGAGTGAGTGTATCAGCGCTCTTTCATGTTATGTTGTGTGGGCCTAAAGCCCCATATGAACAAAATGCATTAACCCAATTATGGGTATTTCATCTTTTATCATTTGAATTAATATGATCCGTTGATTGTTATATAATCACAACATTTGATTTAATGGTCTTTTGACTGTTCCAACCCCTATTTTGGTAACAACTTTTCCCCTTCATATTTTCTTGTGGATTTTTCTGAAGAGTTGTTGGAGTAGTTTTACTCTTCCAGGGGCATCCATTTTTAGTCCCCAACATGTGTGAGAAAGGGGGATTCAAGAAATTCAGAATGCAAATCTTCTTCCAGTTAATTTTCACTCTCCTTTGAAGATCTTATCTCTTTATTCCTTCAAATCTGTCTTGGGCATCTAAAAGGATAGTAAGTCCGTTGGTTACTCCTTACCTCACACCTCGGAGTAACAAATACGAAGAAGACAGCATATCATAGTCTTTGTGATTGTGTATCTATGTTTATCCACACATATTAAATTCATGTAAAGAAATATAAATTGTCTATAACTCATATAATCATCTGACTTTTTCTAAAGTTTATAGGATCTTATATAAGTTCAAATAGCCCTATGATTTAAATTTTTTTTGACAAATTATGATTGTTCTACGAAAATTTTGTCTGATTAACCTTAATTGAAAACATAATATACTAAAAAAAAAAAACTACAATGTGTGAAAAATGCAGAAAGTCTTGTATGAATAACGATTTTATTCTTCCATATGGGCTTTTATAATTTATCCTCAAATAGTTTTTTTCATTTTTAATAAACTGTAGAGAGTTTTATGATACTGTGTTTTCAATCAGGGTTAACCAAATGGAATATTTGTAGAATATTTTTTATCTGTCAATAAAAAAAATTAATTAAAATGATTTTTTAGATTTACATAAGCGTGAGTTATATGAGTATATGAATTTCAGATAGTGTAAAGGTGACTTATTTGGATTTTTCACTATTTTCTAGCATGTTGTACTCGGGTTAAAAATATATAAAAGGGAAAAATCCATATAACCCCATGTAATCTTCCTGATATCCATATAATCCCCTGTAACCTTAATATATCCATATAACCCTTGAAAATACACCATAAATGTAAATAACCCCCCGCGGTTAAATTTTTCTTAACAGAATTAGAATATTTCAGATATATTGTGTTATTTAAATCATGGTTAATAAATATGTAATCTTTTAACTCTCTAAAAGCAGTCAATACTTTAAAAAAAAAATCCTAAAAGAGTGTAAAATTAGAAATACGTGGATTTTTTTTTAAGTATTGATCTTTTTTCAGGGGTTAAAAGAATACATATTTATAAATCATGGTTTAGATAACGCAATATGTTTGAAATATTCTAATTTTGTTAAAAAATATTTAATCACAGGAGATTATTTATATTTATTGTGTGTTTAGAGGGAGTTATATAGATATATTGAGATTACAGAAGTTATATAAATATTAAAAAGATTACAGTGGGTTATATGGATTGTATCCCATATAAAAATGAATGAACAATTGAGCATGCATATTTGACCGATGTTAAAAAAACGAGAATAAAAATAGCCAACCTTTTCAAAGCCATTCGTCTGTAAAAACGTGACAAGGCAGTGTTTTGTCAGTGTTAGAGGTTGCAAATTTCTATTTCCAAACACTTCCAACGAAGACTAACCAAATATAAACACATAATACAAAAAGATAAAAAAATAAGACTGCATTGCAAAATAAACACTCACGCAGTGTTTCCAATATATGCCCTTTTCGTTCTACGAGCCGGGGAACCATTCATCACGAGTGCCTTGTTTTTGCACGGCTCTGATTTGTGGACCCTGATGCATGTAGAGTTTTTTTTTTTTTGAAGATTCTGTGTAGACTTATTAGTAGTATAGATGTACAAACGAAGTACGATAATGTTAAACTTTTTTTGTCCTTTTCATTGAGAGAGAGAGAGAGAGAGAGAGAGTGAGAGAGAGAGCTATTTTAAGGGGCTGTGGAACCAGAGATTCCATTCTGAGTGATAAGGAACGAGAGATCACCAAAAGATCTCTGAAAAGATAGTCCTCACCAGTCACTGATCTTTCTCTCTATCTCTATCTCTCTCTTTTTTTTTCTTTTCCCTTTCTGTGCCTTTCCAGTTCCCTTCAATGTCCCCCGCAACCTTTTTCTTAAAGGACTGTAGCTTAAAAAGTCAGTGGCACATTTTTATAAATAAATATTTAAAAGCTATCTTTTTTATAATTTATGAAGAGATAATCTTTTACAAACTCAATTTTAAATTCAGTTTTTAAAAAATAACTAATTCACAAACCTACATCTAAACACACCCAATGGGTTTGAGAGTTAGCTTTTTATCTAAAAGTTGAATTTAAAACCGAGTTTTTAAGAAACTGTTTCTCTACAGATTATGAAAAAGTTAACTTTTGGATATTTTTTTATAAAATGTGCTTGCATCTTGTAATTAAACTGTAACTCTTTTTTTTCTGTTTAGAAACATTTTTAAAATATTTAATTTTCTACAAACTCAAAAATTCCTCAAACCCATTTCCCAATATAGCCTTTTAGACTTTTTTTAGAAAATTTATTTTCTAAGGATATATTTGAATCCACGTGTAGGCAGATTTCGTGTTTAAGAATAAAAAAAACTAAATGTGGATCGAGACACTCGTGTAGCATACTAAAAATAAATGAATATTAAAACTATAAAAAATATGCTTTGAAAAATTGAGTTTGAAAAATAAAATTTTATACATTTTTGCTTTTCAATTTCACATCCAAACTAGGTTTAAAGGCATGTATGGAACCGCAGCGTTAATCTTTGCTTTGGATAAAGCGAGTGGTCGTACAAAATCATTGTTTTCTGTGTCTTACATGCGAGTAACTTTTGTCTATGAACACAGGTTTTCAGATTCAAACACAGACGCTAATTTTCTATTTGGATCTGCGATGGCATTTCGTGAAATTCCCCGCTAAGAATCCGTCCCACCGCGTGCGGATCCATATGGGGCCTAAGAGTGTGTTTGTGCACATATACAAAAGAAAATTAAAGGAAAATGACAGAATTTGAGTCAAAGAAAAACTAATTGAAAAGAAATTATTTTTCATTTGACCAATTTATATGGTGTTTGTGCCAGTAATAAAAAGTGATAGAAAATAAAAACTGTTGTTTGTGCCAATGATTTTAAATGATGGAAATAAAAATTCTTAGAAAAAAAAAACCCTAGATCCATTCTACAAATAAAAATAAATAAATCACAAAAATAGATGTAAGATCTTAATCTAGATAGGTTAGACAAAATAATAAACTAAAAAAAAAATAGATCTATTCAACAAATAAAAAAAATTTAGATCCACTCAATAAATCAAATATGAAAGAATAGAGAAAAAAAACTTAAACAAGAATTACTAAAAATAACTCACATAGATGTTGTTTGGATTGCTCTTGTAGACGTGGAGATAAAATCACATATTCTCTCATTTTTCTTTACTTTCCCTCTTCTACGATGAAGAAAAAATCCCCCCCCCCCATCCTAATCCTAATAAGATAAAGGGCAATTTGCATGTATACCCCTATTAAATATGGTATTTTTCGTTATACCCCCATTAAAAAGCTAATTGCATCTATACCCCTGAAAAAATCTTTCGTGTTGCAACTGTGCCCCTGAAGTTAAGTTCCGTCAGATGAGAGTGGAATATACCGAGAATATTTCATTAACGGCGTTAAATGCAAAATGAATTGACCAAACTACCCTTTGGACTGTAGGGGCTTGAAAAATTGCATTTATACCCCTGTGTCTGTCTGAAATTTCATCTATGCCCCTGTGTTTGCCTGATGCTTATAAAACCCATTTTCTTCAACCTCCATACCTGCTGAAACCCTTTTTTTCTCATCTTCTTCAATAATTGATTGAAAACCTTATAATTATTCAAAAGACTAAGATAGATAGTGTTTATTTGGGTTTCACTGACATATTTTATTTTCCATAATAGAAAATCTATCAACAAACACTATTTCAATCATATAACCATACCAGAAAATAATCACAAAATTCATTTTGAAATAAAAAAGCAATGACTAATTGCCCTTAAAAAATTATGAAGTGATAACTCCAGTTCCTTTCATTCTTTTTGAAACCAGAAGTTAGGTATTTCATTCTAAAGTGAAAAACAAAATAAAAAAAATTACTAAATTAATTTTTTTTTTTGTTATGGTTGTTCATTTAAATTAAAAAATTATTACAAAAAATAACATAATACAAAACTTTAACTATTAGGATTTCTATTTATTTATTTGATCTTTTGTATAAATGACACAATAGTATTAAATATGAATTAAATGAAATAATCAAAATTACATGTTACAAAAAAAAAACATAACGTGTTTAAAGACTTTTAATATCAAATTATATCTTCAATTGTATGTGAACATCATGTCAAGAGTAAGTTTTGCATCCTCCAGACCTATTGAAACTTTTTTTTCTCACCTTCTTCAACATAAAAACAAATATACCAAGATCTAGCTAAATTCTTCATGTTGAAAACCTTACAATTATTCAAAAGACTAAGATAAATAGTGTTTATTTGGGTTTCATTGATAGATATTATTTTCCATAATAGAAAATATCAACAAGCACTATTTCAATCATATAACCATTCTATAAAGTAAGGCATAATCATCCTAACTATCACAGTGAAAAAAATATAAAAATATTGATTGGTAAAATTTTCATGTCAGATGATCCTCAACATGTAGAATAAGCATCAATTAGCATAATACACCACATAGAGACAAAAAAACACCGATTGATTGTAGGATGAACAAAAGTAAAAAATCACAAATTTTATTTCAATGTTGAGATTTCACGAACAAAAATAAAAAGACAATAGAATCTCTATTAGCATAATGAGAACCATATGGAACTCAACAATGATCTACTCTAAGCATATAAGAACCAAGTAGAAATTTGATACTTTTTAGATAAACTGTGTAAATAATTATCTTGATTTTAAAGTTGATATTACAAATATTTCAAGAAAAAAAATGGATCTATGTATATTTGTCTATTCAGCTACTTATTTTTTTGTTAATAAAAAAAATCACAAATGTATGTGAAATGTATAAAGCAAAAAAAATACAAGACATATGTTCTCTTATATGTTCTTATATGTTTTCCTTCCTGAGCCTTTATCAATCTTCCAAAACCCTCCATACCTAAAAATTAGATCAACATGAGTGTCCTATTCTAACTGCAATACAAAAAAACATAATATATATGTTCAGCCTTGGTAACGGAGATGGACGGAGGGGCACAGTTGTAACACGAAAGAAGTTTCCAGGGGTATATAAATTAGCTTTCAATGGGGGGGGGGGTAAAACAAAAATATTATTTAGGGGGGGGGGTAAAAAAAAAAAATGGGGGGGGGAAAAAGAGACATTTGGGGGGGAGTTTTTAGGTTAACCATGGTTGGTGGTTCCTTGGTAACGGAGACAGACGGGGGGGGGGCACAACAACACGAGTTTTTTTTTTTTAGGGGTAGATGCAATTTTTTTTTTTTAAAAGGGGGCAAAATAAAATATTTAACAGGGGTAGGGGGAAAAAAAAAAAAAAGAAAAAAGAAAAAAAGAAAAAAAAAAAAAATTTTTTTTTTTTTTTGTTTTTTTTTTTTTAAAGGAAAAAAAAAAAAATTTTTTTTTTTTCTCATTTTTTCCATTTGGCATAAACACCCTTTAAAATATTCTCTAGTGGTCTCTCGTATCTTATTATATCTATCTTCTACCGACTACCAAAAGTTAAAAAATTTGATTTTTTCATTTTGTTGTGTTTGTTTAGAGATTTTTTTTTATATTATTATAAAAAAAAAAAAATTTTTATTTTTTTATATCATTTCTTGCAAAATTAAAAAAGTTAGAAATGTATATCATCATATCATCAAGATATTTGACATGGGACCATATATATATATATATATAAAAAAAAAAAAATGAAAATATAAAAAAAAAAAAAATGTATGTATATATATGTATATCTTAATTTGATTTAATTATTATATTTTTATATTTATTTTTATTTTTTATAATATGTTATAATGAGAGTTTTTTTTTTTTTTTTTTGGTGTGACATGTGAACATATCTATTACAAACAATGATCAAAAAAAACAATGTTCAAAATTTGGGTTACATGAAAAAAAAAAAGGTGGATAATATGAGAGATATTTTTGATTTTAAGTTTCAAAAAAAAAAAATAAATAAAATAGAGTTGGAGATATAGGATTGGATCGAGTTGACATTGTGGTGCTTGAAGATAACACAAGGAGTGTTGCTCACCTATTTGGATAAATGGATGAGTTCAAAGCTCCACACAGATAACACTAGGTCATTGCCCACATACTCCTTTGATGATTTTTGTTTTTGTCTTGGGGATGAGTGATATTTATATGCTCCTTATCTTCAACAACCCCGGCCGACGAATTTATTTTTATTATAGTACACACCACACACTGTGTTTTGTATATCATATATCGTAGTACACAGTACACACGTTGTTTTGTATATCATATATAGTACACAGTACACACGTTGTGTTACATATATCCACACATAGGGAGCTAAAGGACCAAGTGAATAACTAATATAATTTTTTTTTATATAAATATACGATAAATTAAGACAGTTGAATAATGACAATCATGAAATAATGACTATTGATTCATATGAAAAGATTTTTTTACTTATTTTTTTATATTTAGTGGTATGAAATAATTAATAAAAGAGCTAGGAAAAAAATATTAAAATCTCATTATTCCCACCACAAAAAAATGTAAATTTTTTTAAAAATGAATATGAAAAAGATAATTGATCACAAAAACATACAACGATATCCTTCAAGCTTATATTCAAAAAGAGATTTGAAAATCTAACTTCTAAATATTTAAGAGACTCAATATAGTAATGAAGAAAAATCAAAATAATAAACAAAAAAATAACTTGAACATCCAAATCAATGATTTTTTAACCCTTCAAAATCAAATACAAATATTCTGGTGCAAACAAATTTTTTCACAATTTTTTTAAAAAAGAAGACCCATGATTCCAAATCTCAATGGGAGAGCTAATATACCCAGTTCATTTTGAAGCCCTATTTTCATTTACCATGTCAAATGTAGTAAATAAAATTGGTTAATACAATATATATTGTATTATATTCTTATACACTATTAAGAAAATCTAAATAAAATATATGCATTTATTTCATGTGTACATGTACTTCATTTCCATACAAATTAATATACTCTATTATATAACTATATACTTAAAAAAAATCAAATGTATACATGCTAACCGAGATGCAAAAGGGATTGCACGTAACATTTCTCAAAACTCTTTTGAAGGGTATTCTTGTATAATTCAAAAAATTTATATTGTATAAAAATATCCCTCAAAAGGGTATTGATGTAAAAATTAAACCTTTTAAGAGTATCATTGTTGGGAATAAAATTTATAAGGGGGGTGTTTGACAATATAAGATTTTGAAGGGGTAAATATGCAATAGACCCTCTGGGGGGCGGGCCCCGCCCGCTTTTGCTCCATTCCTGATTATAAGATGCATTCATGCATTTTCTCTTAAAAAAAAAAAAACATTCATTCGTATGAATTTAAAACGTATATATCATTCAATGGATAGAGTGCCTATAACATTAATCAAGTGAATGAACGAAAATTTGATCAAGATTTGGAAAGCATTTTTTTTTTTATTGAAAGTCATTTTTCAATCATTTTTTCAAACACATCCTAAAATGTATAACATTTAGAATTGAAAAAATGAGTTAGTTAGATTATTTTCTAACAAAGGCAATAATGTAACATCATTGTGATCATCTAAAACAACGCTTTTAAAATTTAAATATTAAAATCTTGAAAATCTCATGGTTGACTCCCAACTATTGAAAAATATTATGTCACTAACTTTTCAATCACCAGTTTTTTTTTTTGTAAAGAAAACGCGAATAACAACGAGTTTGGAAAATCTAAATGCTAAAGACTGTTTTGATCCATATTAGAGAATTTCATAATCAAGCATGAGTGAAAAATACTCTAGATTTCTGTTCTTCTTGAAATACTGTTTCAAAAAGTCTTGAGAATCCCTTTTTTTAACATTTTATTTATTTTTTAAAAAATATGTGAACGGATAGGACTTTTGTAAAAGCAAGCTTACAAGGCAATGTGACGCCCTAACGGTGGATCCAAAAGTTACCGAAGGATTCTTTAGCTATTTGAATTCCTTAGGAGGGGATCTATGCAAAAAAACAAAGGCTCAAATTATGTAGCGTAGCTGCGTAGGTGGGCCATTTTGGGAATAAATGACATCACTCAGGTATATAAAGACACATTTTTTTTTTGAAATCTACGCAGACATTTTTAAGAATAAAACGGTACAAAAACGATTCCCCGATACATACAATAATATTTTTTTTTTGTATGAGTCACTGTTCATATCAGCCGTACGATTTCGATAGTCGGTTGGGCCCCACGGTTTTCGGACCTCCATTTATCGGGGCCCACAAAACTGACATACTTTCCAATCATGCTTCACGCTTTTATTAACTTGTTTCACTCATATCATAAAAGAGACGTGTATACTTTAAAAAAATCCCAGCCGTCGAAATACCTCCGATTAAATAACAATTGACGACTCGGATTCGATCCTGGAAAGAGTTGGAGTCGTGGAAGGAATCGAAGTTGCAATCACGTAAATCGCGGTGGATGTGAACAGAGTATTCCGAGTTCCCGCAACAGAAATCCGATCGTCCGAATCGGGGGTTGTGTGGAAATTAAATTCACCGGAACGTGATCACAAACGAAATCATGCGAGCCGTTCGTGATTCTCGATATAACCCCGTGACGTCCTCACGATCATTCATCTCTCTCTCTCCTTTTTTTATTTTTTTTATTCGCGGCTCACTGTGTGGCGTCTCGAAGCCGTTCTTTTTCTTCTTCGCAAACAATTCTCGTCTTTGAAACCCTTCGATCGTTCCGATTGAAAGAGTTCACGAAATCTGGAATTCCGTTCCTTCGTTTGCAAGTAAGCTCTCCGTTCATCCATCAATGATTAACTGATAAAGCGTGAGTGGCGGATCTTTGATTTAAAATTAGAATGATTGAATTTTGCGATGTCTCGGTGATGATCGCTTCTTGTGCTTTTTTGGTTTGGCGTCTATTCTTTGATTTTCCTTGTTGGATTTGATCTGGTTTGGTTTGAAGTAGTCTTGAATTTGTTTCTTTGTTGTTGATTGTGTTGGAATGGCTTCTGTCAATCGTTCTCTGTTAGTCCTTTATAGAATGATCAGAATTTAAAAGGGGTATTTTGAGATGTCAGATTCAGTTATAGAGGTTACTATCGTAGTTTGAGAGGTAATTTCTGCTTTATAAAAGTTGATGAACGGATTTAGCTGTGTTACATTATTGGGCATCATATAATAGAGTTGTGACAGGTAAAACCTGTTTTTTTAAAGAAAATTATGTTAATGGAATGCTTTTGACTCACCTGAACTACACAGGAAATCTTTGTAGAGTTGCTCAGTTGATGGGTTAGAAACTTTCACCAAATTTATTTTTATGAAGAAACGGTTGGGCCCTCTGTGCGCAAATCAAGTGACCAAATACACTTTTAAAACAGCCGCACCTAACCTGATGAGACTCATAATGTCGTTTTGTGCATTTTATCTAGTCTGTTTTTGGGGGGTGTTGAATGTCATGACACGCTTCATGAGATTTATGTATGGAGTGCTTTTTTGTTGGTGTTCTGGCTTTTTTGTCGATGCGTCTCTATTATTTTATTTTTACCCATAAAAATATAAGTTAAAAGTTTTTTTTACTGATGTTATAATTGACTATATTATCATTCTTTTATGCTGTGTCAAACTCCTATATTTAGATATAAATGTAGTTTTTTTATTAGGAATTAATGATGGATATGTTATGCATATCACACAATAAATTCTTGCTGTTTTTGGTCTATAATTTCCGTACCATTGATACGCATTCTTTTTGGTAATGTGTCCATTATGTTTTTTATTTATACGAAAGGTTCATAATCTTTTGGTGCATAATGATCCTGTGCCACAAATATGGCATCATGAATTTTGGGTTTGCACCAAAATTGCCACTGAGGGTTGGTGCTACATGCCATTTAGTCCTCAATTTTGGGGTAAACTTGTTTAAAAAACTGTTATGGAAGTTCGTATGATGCTATTAATTTTTGGATATTACTGGTTCGGGTGTCATATTATCCTGAAACTAGTATTTTAAATAAGTATTGAATTGTACATTTGAGTGCCATTTATTTATTGGCTACATGGAATGCAGTGATCATTGTATGATGAAGTTAGCTGGGAATTAGGAATATGTGAGGAGCTTTTAAATTCTGGTTAGTGGATTCAGATGGTAATAGCGGAAAGAGTGTATTTAGGTTCAATGCAATGTTGAGAATTCTAAAACTACAATACCCCATTAAAGGAGTTTACATTGTTTTGTAATCTGCATGGTGGTTAAGGTTATGAATTTGATTGGAATTAGAATTAGGGTACTGAGACTATGGGATTTTCAATTTTGAACTATAAGTTACTTGATTAACTTCCTTATGGACCCTTTTTTTTTATTAATTCCAATATGCCAGAGGCTGACTAGTGGCCAAATACCTGTACGCACCATAAATAATGTGTCACATTTACCTGCATATGAGAAAATTATTCACTTTAAGATCAATACATAGGTAACAGGTTCGAATAGATGGCCCAACAGTTTGAACAGACCCATAAAATACCTCTAGACAACTTAGAAAAATGAAACACAACCTGACCCATTGAAACAATAGAACAAAAATCTGAAAGTCTTGTTATTTTTATTCTTCTTTGTTGGCAGCATCACTATCTGGATGGGAATTTGTGTAGTTTTAGAATTGTAGTGCTATGTTTTGTAGCTTATGAATGGGTTGGAAGACATGGGATAAAATGGTTAACCCATTTTCTTTATGGTATTGTGGCATGCTGCAAACCCATAAAATACTTCTAGACAACTTAGAAAAATGAAATACAACCTGACCTATTGAAACAACAGAACAAAATCTCAAAGTCTTGTTATTTTTATTCTTCTTTGTTGGCTGCATCACTATCTGGATGGGAATTTTGTGTAATTTTAGAATTGTTGGGCTATTTTTTGTAGCTTATGAAGGGGTTGGAAGACATGGGATTAAATGGTACACCCATTTTCTTTACGGTATTGTAGCATGCTGCAAATTGTTGATCCTTTGGTTGACAGTTGCTCTTGATACTGAAGGGAATTTGAATTACCCTTTTTAATGAGTGCAGCTGAATAATAGAATGATGACGATCATTACCTTTCTCTATGTTTGTTAGTCATGAATTTATCATTTAAATGTTTGTATTATTTTCCCCGGAAATAACAATTTAAATGCACATGATATCATTCTGCATAAGGAAAGATTTATAAATACCCTCATCTGGTTCTAGTAATATTTTACATTGAAATCAATCATGCTTTTTCCTTGCAGGTGTGAAATAAATCTCTGGATCCGTAATGCCTGGTGACTGTAGTTCTTTGCTTATATAGAGAGGGTTCAGTGAATACAGTTCTCTTTTGTTGATGCGTTAAACTAATTAGGTGGCTGAAAAAGCCTTAACTGTCTTATTGGGAATCATACCTGGTTCTTTGTAATATAGGGACAAAAATCTGCCTGACAAGTATACAGAAAGCTGATGATTATGTATGAGCAAGACCCTGACGTGGTTCAATGGGGACTTAACATCTTGGATTATCCAATTTCTAATTCTGAATATTGTGGAGACACAGCTCAGAGTGATGCCAGTTATTATTGCGGAGAATATGCAAGAGAAGGTAATCTTGCCACAGATCAAACTTCTATAGAGAATGATGAGATTATTGCACATTCTCTTCAGGAAGAATTTTCGCAACTTGCTATTGCAGAAGCATCAAGACCTACTCTTGCAACCGATGATCATCTGCATGTTCTCGCCCAGGATTGGTTTGGCCCAAGCCCAACAATGAGAATTTATTCTCCAGGTACTGAGAAAAACACACAGCCAAGTTTGTAGTTTCAGGTTGCCAATCTTTTTCCCATTTTGATCATATCCTTTATTTTAGCAGGGAGCATTGGTGGAGAAGAGGACACTGATGATATGGAACCATCCACGTCATGTTCAAGTCCTGAAGAAAAGTCGTATGAGGGTGAGGAGTGGTCCCTAGAGCTTACAGATGAGTTTTCTTCCCTAGATGGTGAAGTAGGAAAGAGGTTATATCAGATGATGCCTATTCCTGTAAGTTATACCACCATTGTGGAATCTTTTTTAAGATAAGCCTTCAAATAGTTGATTATTTTATGGTGAAGAATATTTGAGAATTGAGATGTACAATGTTCAATGTTGATGCTTACCGGTTACCACCGTGTCCTGATTTGTTTACCACTGTAGCTAAAGCATGAAAAGAATATTAATTCACATGTGTATGTTATTTAAATGTTAAATGTCACCTTAAGTATCTTCTAGTGCTCACAAATGCTATATATAAATTGGAATCTGTACATTCACCATTTTTGTAAATATTTCGAGCTGTTTGTATGTATATTCCAATGGCGTTCAGCGGGCATCATGCACTTCTCTTAAATTAAATTTATATTTCTATCTGACTTACGGTATTGAGTGACAGTTAATTGTTTGTTATATAAATTAAAATAGTGACATTGACTTTTTAAGTTTTTTGAAGTGTAATCTTTGTGCAGCATGTTCCTAGAATTAATGGGGAGATTCCTTCGGTAGATGAAGCTACTTCAGATCATCAGAGGCTTCTAGACAGGTTCTCAATCACTTCTATTCCAGAATGTTCGGATAATTTTTTGTGCTATTATTATTATTGTTTTCTTCTAGTTGACGCTGTGTATCTTCTTACTTCTTTACTGAGTTTTGAATTGTTTTGTGAAATTGAGCCTTTTCTTTTGAGATAGTGAAAGGACATTTCATTTCATATTTAATTTTACTTAGTCATTCATCATTATGTCTTAGTTTTTATAGACATGCACAAATTAATTAATTCAATGTACGATTCTTTTTGGCACCACCCCTTATTCTTTTATTTACATTTCTGTAAATGATGATTATTGCCTTTAAATTTTAATTTTGAATATTTCTCTATTTTCGATAGGTTGCGACTGTATGATTTGATCGAACGTAAGGTTCAGGGAGATGGAAATTGCCAGGTTAGTGGGATCTGCTTTGTTTTTTCTCTTAAGAACCTAATAATTGCATTTTGAATCTTTTGTAAAGTGTACTGCTATTTGCAATTTTAGAGGGGCATTTGGCCTCTCCGTTGCAGGGTAATATGCTCCATCCTTACGCACTTTTACTGTTCCATTAGACTGACTCCAAAGGAATAATGGAAGTAAAACTTGTTTTGTGGTTGAATGACTTGACATTGAGGGTTGTGCTAGTAAAATAGAGTTTTAAGAGACCAAGGAGTTTGCACAACGTAATCAATTGTTTTTTTTTAGTCAAATGTAGGCATATCTATTTCAAGAAACAGATGATGTCTGAAATTAGGGTTACAAGAAGATGCTGAAAATGAGTAAAACACAAAGGAAAAAAATAAAGGGCGGGTGGGGAGGATGACACTCATCAACGTAATCGATTGTTACTTTGGATATCTCAGTCCATCCTTCTATTAATGATTTCTGCTGTTATATTTGCTATGTACGCCTTGTTTCTTTCCACCTCCGCTCGTCTAACAAGAGTTAATAAGCCATTAGAAAGCACTAGAAATGGTGCAGACCAAGATAGTGGCCATATGAAAAGGTGCTTTGGATTTAAAATAAAGTCCAAACAGAAAGTGGGACAATATTCCAGTCTATGTGGTGGATAAATAATTGAGGTTTTATGGTCATTTCTGGTACTTTATTCCTATGTCCCACATAAATATACCTCTTTCTTCTTATTACCCTTGTACTGGTAGGCCCTTTAGAGGTGTTCTATTTAAGTGTAGGATCCCAGTGTCATGGTATAGGAGTAAGATTCTTACGATAAGATTCTTCTTTCTTATTTGGACCTCTATATGTTG
Source organism: Acorus gramineus (assembly GCA_030737835.1). Lineage (NCBI taxonomy): Eukaryota > Viridiplantae > Streptophyta > Magnoliopsida > Acorales > Acoraceae > Acorus > Acorus gramineus. The sequence goes on from CM060857.1 coordinate 13,515,516, forward strand.
TGGAAGATGGATTGTCTGTATTGGTTTTGAACATATGTCGGAGACATATGTTCTAGTGTCCTACGGTAACATGCATGTTTGTTCATCATATTGGTAAGCGCCCTGGAGGTGCCATTTTTTACAGTCTTTGCGTGGGTCACAAGCAACAGTCTTTTGGTATCTATTTGAAATTTGGCAGCCCAATATATTTATATCAAATGATTTTTTTGAATAAATACGTTAACATTGAACTGAATTTTCCGTGGGACCGGGGCAAACAGGCGGAGGTAGCCTTCCTAGCTCGACCGTAAGGTTAGCCACGGGGGGTCCCTCCGATATCAAAAAAAAAAAAAAACATTGAACTGAATTAAATTTCTGATTAAGATTTTTTTCCAGTTTCGAGCACTGTCTGATCAATTCTATCGCACTACTGAGCATCATAAGTTTGTGAGAGAACAAGTTGTTAATCAGGTCAGTAATTTTGCTTTTCATGCAAGTTAATTTTATCCTCTGCATTTGAAGCACCAGACATCACTGATCACTTGCGTGAACAATTAGAGACGAAATAATTTTATTATGTCTTGATAATAATTTATTCATGTAGAGCTTTGTTTGAAATTCATTAGAGCAGAGATGCCTCTGCCTACATGGATTAAATTATCATAGCTAGTGAGAAACTCAGTCAGCTTTGTATGTGATAATGTGAGCCTTAATGGGGTTCTGTATACCTCTGTTCTCTACTCTTGTTCATTCTTCCTTCTTTAGGCATATGCAGAAAATCCCATCTTCTCCCTCAGCCCATATATCCCTTATTCTCACCTCCACCCCCATACTGGGGCCTGAAACATGGTTGTATGCTCAATTGTAATATTGGTTGATGATGATTCTTTTGTTTGACATCAAGTAACAAGTCTAATATCTTTTTTAAAACCTCAGCTTAAATCGCAGCCAGATATTTATGAAGGATATGTCCCTATGGCTTATGGTGACTATCTGGATAAGCTATCTAGGTAAATTTCTTCTTTTTCATCTGGTTATTAAAATATAGTGTACTTTTGTGGGCAATTTATTTTCATTTACTTATCAGTTTATATCTGATGATGAAACAGAAGTGGAGAATGGGGTGATCATGTCACTTTGCAGGCAGCTGCAGATTCGGTATATTTAGCCTTCTGTCTCTTTATATTGCTTAAAGAATTTTTTGTGATGCCTTTTTCTATATCTGGACAATTTTTTACAGATTGTATGCGGTATTCATTGATTGAGATTGAAATATATGTATCTTTAGCATAATTTGACCCTGTATTCGTGCACATTATTTATTATTTCTCTGTTGATCATAGCACATGGTATAATAAATCTATATGCCACAACAACTTCCTACAGAAGCTGTATGCATAACGTAGGAAGATGTATGCATAACATCTTTCTCTAAACCCCACCCTTGGTCACATGGAATATTGAATAAAAGCTCACACCTCATGCATCACCTTATGCCTTGTGGTTCTTGTAAAGGCTTTTCAATTTAGGGGAATGTTCATTACTGAGAAGTCACAGGAAGGTTTATTATTACACACTTGAGAATTCAGCTTGATGTGTAGTGGGGTTTATGGTTATGTGCAAGCTTTGTAGGCGGAGTTATTGGAAAATGTTTTTCCCAAAGGAGGATAAAAATACCTCCCAAATAATTACATTTTTCACCAGACATTATATTATGATTCCTGTATTGTTATTTTCAGTGTTTGTGAGTTGAAACAAGAATATATCTGTATGACTGCAATATGGCATGTTCTGGAAACATCGTTTTGTGGTTTCTGTAATCTTATTCTCAATGTGTGCGGTTAACCTCAGTGTTGTTGGGAGTACAGTCTAAGAATTCCTTGTTATATGGGTTCTGTTATTTTTTAACTAGTGTTGGGATCTTAAAAGCATGTTTCAATTGCATAATTTTTATGTTGCCGCAATTGTCTGACCTGTCCGGGACAGAGTATATTCTCAATGTCTGAACTCAGATCGAATATTTATGACTTCTTTACCATGAAGGCAGACAATCTGCCCAATATCTAAATCAACAATTAACCAAATAAAATCAAATATAGCTGAAGAAATTTTTTCTTGGTAGTTTGGTCATAAGGTATGTATCATAACGTTTTCTTTTATCTTTCCTTGCAGTATGGTGTAAAGATATTTGTCATAACATCATTCAAGGATACTTGTTACATTGAGATTTTGCCTAATGTTGAGAAGTCAAAACGAGGTAAGCTTTATACTGTTAGTTGGGCATGCTCCTTTGTAATTAACAAGGGAAAAGCTAGTGAGAACCAGAACAGAATGTTTGTTTATGTTAAAATAACATACCGTTTTTCCTGTTAAGTTCATTTGTCTCAAGTGGGGCCATTACTGTGTTGAGCCATTTTGTGATTATTAATTTTTCTGAAGTGCAGTCATCTTCCTGAGCTTTTGGGCAGAGGTGCATTATAACTCAATCTATCCTGAAGGAGGTAAAACCATTGAGTGCCTCTCTGAACTCTACATTATAATCACAGTGAAACAGCTTTCCTTTTTCTCAACATTTGAATCTACTGTGTCTGTGAGCAGAACTTCCGGAATTGGAGGAGACGAAGAGGAAGAAAAGGTGGTGGCGGTTCGGAAACAAAAACTAGTTGGTTTGGTTACTTCATCTTGTCGTGGAATGTTGTATGTCTTCCGGAGTGAGAGCATGTCATTTCTCTCATCAAGGAATCTACATCCTTTTAGGTGCTACATATCTATATCTTATAATTTTCTTTTAATGAAAAACATTACATACAATGTTGGATTAGTGATACAAGAGTGAAATGTATTTATTCCTTTGCATGGTAGGCCAGGGCAGCAGCACCATATCTTGCATGTACGGGTCGCTCCCTGCACCATGGATGACCCAAGTGGGTCCCACGGAGATGGTCAAAACAGAAGACTGGGGTCCACATGAGGTAGGCCCCTCTAATTGACCCATCGCCCGTACTCATTGGAATAGGTGCACGAGAGTCTCTCTCTCTCTATCCATGCACTCTGCAACAAATACAGGCATTAAAAACTTCCTCACTTTCCCAGTGTTGATCATGGACGAGGCACACATGGGAGTGGGCCATCAAATTTAGGAATTCCACCAAACCCAGCACAAACACGTTACAGAGAGGGGTCGGAATTAAGAGCGGAACAACCATGATAGTGAATACAAACCATATAGATAGATATATAATCACAATATTACAACATGAAGAAGTAAGAGCATTACAAAAACCATGTATATAAATTTCTTCCAAGTTCCAAGAAGAAAAAAAAAGTATCGAAAGTTGGAAGCAATCTCTCATTTGTCATCCTCGGAGTGGGGCTGGAGCAGCATAGCGGTGAAGGGCATGTGGCGGAACGCCATCGGAGACGGGCAGAGGTCCACCCGATCCACCGCCGGGGGTCCGAGGAACTCCATCCGCAGCGGCGGCGGCGGCGGCGGAGGGGGGCAGGCGGAGGAGGGCATGAGTGAGGCGGACAGGGGGGGAGGGGATCTGATGGGAGGGGATGCGTCGGAGGAGAGGGTGGGGAGGGTTCCGGTACCGGTGGCGGCGACGATGGAGGGCTCGGCCTGGCGGAGAAGCCACTCGATCGTCTCGCCGTCGGAGCGGTGGCCGAGCTCGCGCGTCAGCTGGAAAATCCGGGCGGCGCACATCGCCGGCATACGAACGCGGCGGCCCCTGCCGTTCACCTTCGTGTGGCGGTCCTTGGTGGAGGTGGAGGAGGAGGAGGTGAGGGAGAGCTTCCTCTTCGAGGGACGGTCGGGGGCGGAGGAGGGTGGGGGTTGGTCGGGGGAAGGCGGCGATTGGTGGTAGAGTATGAGTTCGGAAGTCATAGATTTTTAGGGTTTATGAGTGTTTGAAAGAGTGTTTTTTTTTTCTTGGGACATGAAAATGAGGTGACTGTGTATGTATGAAAGAGGGGGAGGTGGGGTTTTAGACTTTAGAAGGGAAGCTAGGGTTTTGATTTTTTTTTTTTTTTTTTCCATTCTGGGAAATTTGAATTTTTACATGGTTTTTGATTTGGGTCGCCTGATTAAAGGGGTCAGTCGAAAAGTGCAAATGGTGGACCCGGTCCGTCCTTGAGCCCATGTGCGAGGACAAAGAGGTCATTAGACATTAGTTTTGGATCGTTTGATGGATAGATTGGGTATTAAATGGGGGTGATATAATTTTTTTTTAAGTAAAAATGGTGGTGATATAATTTTCAGCTCTCTATATATATATTTTAAAAATATTAATTAGGGGTGTATGTGATCTCCTGTGAATTATTTTAGTTCCTTGAAAGTTTTCTTAAGTTTTTTTTAGGTCTTTAGAGTTGTGAAAAATTATTTTTAAGTTTTTAAAAATAGATGTAGTTCGTCTGTCCGTCCGCCAGAAATATCAAAAATGCCTCTCGTTGTATGTTAACATTTTGTGAAAATTAATAATGTACTGAAAAATATTTAACAGTGTAATGAAGATGTTTAATAATGTATTGATGAGTGTTAAGAGTGTACTAAAAAAATTGATAGGGGTATCTTTAGTTTTTTTGACGGACACAGTAACATCTGGTTCTAAGGATTTAAAGATAATTTTTCACCGCATAAGGTCTTAAAAAAGACAACTTTAAATGGCTGGTTTGGTAAGAGGATAAGTGATGGGATACGGGGTAATCATGGGGATAAGTGAGCGGGAGAACAGCTTATCCCCTTTTGGTATAAAAAATAATTGAGATAAACTGCGGACAATTATTGTAATTTTAAAATGAAAATGGGGCTATTTTGTTTCATCTAAAGGTTGGGGTAGCATTTATTCTCACTTTTTATTTTAATTTTAACAAATGTGAATATAAACAAAATTGATGGATTTTTTATCTTCTAAAATTAGGATAGCTTATCCTTAACAATTTAACCCATTGTCAATCTAGCACTAAAAATTCCAGGGACCAAAACCTAATTCATGGGTGACCACGTGTCCCCTAATTAGTTTCTTCATATAAAAAAAAACGAGAGAGATGTTACATGCAATTGGTATAACCAGGGTGTATTTCATTAACTAAGCATATCTTTAGATAGATATAATCGTATTTTAATTAGATGGAACTTTTTTTTTTTTTGAGTGAAGGATATATGTAATTCATTGATTAGCTACATGAAATGCCTACATTCAAAGGAAATCAAAATGTATCAGTTCAAAAAATTCGAAACGTATATTGTACAATACATTCAAAAAATGTAGTCAAGAGGGTCATTCACAAAATATGAAGTTTCTTTTATAGGTATTGAATTTTTTTACAGTTCACATATATTTTAATTTTTAAAAATATATACTTGCAATAATTTTATTTATAAAAAATAAGGCATATACACATGTAGATTGAATATTGCTTTATATTTTTTTATAATAAAGTATATATTGGTACAGTGAAGTGTATACTGCATTCTCGTGAATGGAAAATGCTAAACAGTACTTCAAACAATGTTTTAAATTCTGATCCAGTCAGTTGAATTGGTTAAACTTTCACCCACTTCCAAACTAGATTGTATAAAAAACTAGTAAAACCTAATCAACCCACTAGTTGAACTGACGATTTTTGAAAATCGACTACAAGTTGATTAAATCAATTGGTTCGTATAGTTTGATTAATTGTTTGTTAAAATATGAAATTGAATAAAAAGTTTATATATTATAGATTATATGTTTAAATGAAAGCTTAAAAATATTAAAATTAAGATTTGATAATTATGTAAAGATTTTCAAAAAATACATCATATTTGTATTAGTTTATTTATTTAGTAATAATAACTAATACTTTTATTATGTCTTGATAATATCACAGTTTAAATTTACTTGACTCAATGATTGAACCGGTGATCCTTAACTTTTCATTTTTCTCGATTCAATGAATTATTCAATTTTTTAAAACATTGTTTCAAAATACTACTACTCCAACTAGGAAGAGATCTCCGGCAAGGGATAACTGTTTTTTTTCCACTGTAACAAGGAGATCATATAGGATGGGAATTCAAACATGGGCACTAACACTCTACATTTGCGTGTCCAGGGACTGATTCCATCGGCCGCATAGAAAAATGGTGGAAAAGCCCTGTGGACTTGTTACATGGGCCTTCGCTTTGTGGGTTGATGTTGAACCGTACAACAGGAAAGGCCTCAAAATTTCTTCGAATTTGATGGCTCGCAAGTCGCAAGTAGGGTTGGTAAACGAGCTAAACGAGTTGAATTTTGACATGTTCAAGCTCGACTCGTTTATAAACAAGTCGAGCAGAGCTGAACTGAGCCGAGCTCACAAGCCTCAACGAGCCTAGCATTCTTCTTCATTTTAGAATTTTTAGGAATTGAAAACAAAATTTTAACATAAATGAGCTAAGTTCATGAGTCTAAACGAGCATAACTTTGTATTGATTTAATATTCTGATTTTATAAATGAGTTTAGTTAAGCTTCAACTAAGTTTTTATAACATAAACGAGTTGAGTTTGAACATAAAATGAAGCTCGATCCAAGTCCTGAGTCTAACCGAGTTTTAAAAATTGTTCAAGCTCGCTCATTTATCTAATTAAACGAGCTTGAACGAGTTTAAATCGAGTCGAGCTGGAGCGGAGCCTGAGCCGTCTAGTTCGTTTACCAGCCCTACTGGCAGTCGCAATGGAATTTGGAACCCTAATATATAAAGCAAATAAACCAAACACACTCCGAACCACACCTCTCACAGTAGAGAAATCTCGACCGGCGGAATCTTCTGGAAGCCTCGCTCACACACACAACAAGCTATTACAAAAAGCCCTAACCCCCACTTTATCCTCAGCCACCCAGAAAAACAAGAGCGAGCGAGAGAGCCGAAAAAAATGGCGTCTGCGAATGCCATCTCCACTGCTTCGATCCTCCGCTCCTCCCCTCAACAGGTACCATTTGTTCCCGATGAAGATGGTCTCGAATCGATTCAATTTTTATTTATTCTTCTTGTATGGTCGTTCCTTTGTAGGGGATGTTGAAGAGGGGGAAGAGAAATCTTGGACAGAGACCGAGTTCCGTGAAGCCCGGAAGCAGCGGTAGAAGCAGGGGATTGGTTGTCCGTGCGGTATCCAAAGACATCGCCTTTGATGAGAAGTCGAGGGCCGCTCTCCAGGCCGGCGTTAACAAGCTCGCCGACGCCGTTGGCGTCACTTTGGGTCCGAGAGGTCCGTTTCATGTCCTTGTATTTCATTCTCACGTTCGGCTTGTTTTGATTGTGTAAATCTGGTTGGTTGATTGATGTTTACCTGGCAATGAATTTTGGGTTGCGATAAAAATTTGATTTTTATGAATGGTTTGTAGTTTGATGTGTTTTCCAACTTTATGTGCTTTAAAGGAAGAAATGTTGTCCTGGATGAATTTGGGAACCCCAAGGTGGTTAATGATGGGGTCACTATCGCTCGGGCTATTGAACTTGCTGATCCCATGGAGAATGCCGGTGCTGCTCTGATTAGGGAGGTGCGTTTTGGATCGTCCTTTATGAATTGTGGGTTGTGAAGTGGTTCTTGTCTTGTCCCCTAAATAAATGTCTGATAAATGTCATTTGCATTTGTTATTTGGTGGATGATTGACCTAGGTTTCATTTGTGTTGTGAAGGTTGCGAGCAAGACCAATGACTCTGCTGGTGATGGGACTACCACCGCTTCCGTGCTTGCACGTGAAATCATCAAATTGGGCTTGCTGAGTGTCACTTCTGGTGCCAATCCAGTTTCCATTAAGAAAGGAATCGATAAAACTGTACATGGATTGGTGGATGAGTTGGAAAGCAAGTCTCGGCCTGTTAAAGGTCGCAATGATATCAAGGGTACTGGAGTAAAGAAGTAAAAGATCCATTTTTTCCTATAATGTTGAACTATGTTTGCGTTCATTGATGTTGTTTCTTTATTGATTACTCTTTCAGCTGTTGCTACTATTTCCGCTGGTAATGATGAGTACATTGGGACTATGATTGCTGATGCGATTGATAAAGTTGGGCCAGATGGTGTGTTGTCGATTGAATCTTCTTCGTCCTTCGAAACAACAGTTGTAGTTGAAGAAGGAATGGAGGTCTGTTTGTTTCATCGATCAAATCTTTCCATTTGAATTCTCAAATTATCTTGTGTTTTAATAGTGACATGTTTGCTGCGATGATTGCAGATTGATAGAGGTTACATCTCCCCACAATTTGTCAACAACCAGGAGAAGCTGACTGTTGAATTTGAGAATGCGAGAGTTTTGGTTACCGATCAGAAGATTTCAACAATTAAGGAAATCATTCCTTTGTTGGAGAAAACTACGCAGTTGAGGGCCCCTCTTCTCATAATTGCAGAGGATGTTACTGGTGAAGCTTTGGCTACTCTTGTTGTGAACAAGCTAAGGGGAATCATCAATGTTGTTGCAATCAAGGCACCCGGGTTTGGTGAGAGGCGGAAGGCATTGCTTCAAGATATTGCCATCATGACTGGTATGTTTTGAATGGTTGCATATTTTCATCTCGCTGCACTCAGGAGATTAGGCAGAACCCGGCACAACTTCATGATTTTAAGCATGTAATGTGATTTATGTGACATGGTTGGATGAGCATTATGCATGGTTTTATGGTTGCCTAAAACCGCCAATCTTCGGGGCCTTGTCATTATTTGATCATGAGTAGGTTGGGATTTGGTTTTATTATAGCCAAGTGCTGCTTGCGCATTATTGTAGTTTTTGTCCGTTTATCATGTCTGTTTGTCTTTTCATATCCTTGATTTTGGTGGTGGAAGTCCTGATATGTTAGTCTCCATGTTTGGGTTGAATCTCTGTGCGATAATGCGTTGACACACTGCTTTAGATTTTGCTTTTTTAATGGTCTGCTGTTACTTCTTTACTTTTGTGCATAATAACAAGCTTGACACTGGCAAATTTCAAGGTGGTTACTGCATCAAGTAGTTCAATCACATGTGTAAAGATCAAACAAATAGTGAAATGGAAAGTTGGTCCTTTGCCATCCTTATATTTCCTCTTGAGCTGTACTATCCTTGAGCCTTTTCTACACATTTCTGTTCTTCTATGTTCATGTTTCTGTGTCATTATATTATCCATTAATACTTTTAAGGATCTATGGGGTTCATTTGAATTTATATTATCTCTTGGTTGGTGGTTGGATGTTATATATTCTTCCCTCACGGCTCAATTTTATTTTTGTCTTAACAGGGGCTGAGTTCCAAGCCAAAGATCTTGGCCTGTTAGTAGAAAACACCTCTGTTGAGCAGCTTGGGACTGCAAGAAAAGTGACCATCACCCAGAATTCCACCACTGTCATTGCTGATGCTGCAACCAAAGATGAGATTCAAGCCCGGATTGCACAGATAAAGAAAGAGTTGGCAGAGACAGACTCTGTGTATGATTCTGAGAAGCTGGCTGAAAGAATCGCCAAGCTCTCTGGCGGTGTGGCAGTTATAAAGGTTGGTGCAGCGACAGAGACAGAGCTTGAAGACCGTAAACTCCGAATTGAGGATGCAAAGAATGCTACCTTTGCTGCCATAGAGGAAGGCATTGTGCCTGGTGGTGGTGCTGCATATGTTCATCTTTCAACCTTTGTTCCAGCCATCAAGGACAAGATTGAAGATTCGGATGAAAGGCTAGGTGCTGATATCGTGCAGAAGGTACAATTTTCTAATTCAAATGAGTTTTTATTATATGACACCACGATTTCTTGAATCATGCTGTTATTGTTGCTATCTGCAACCATAAAATATAGGATAATGTGCTCTTATGAAGGGCCCTCTTGTTGTCACACTGTCATGGGTAGTATCACATAGCAAGCAACTTTGGTTTCTTTCACCATAATATGCCTCTCATAGAATCTTAGACTATTTTAAATTAACACATGGCAATAGTCTTGCAAATTTGTCCATTTTGTTTCCACGTTTGCTGAATGTGGTTCCTCATGTTTTCTTTTAGTTTATTTTCTAATGATAACACTCTTCACTCTTGTGAAAAATAGACTCAAGTATTCATACATTCTGATTATGTTTTATCTGTCTAAGCGGTAAGCCATCTTTTCAGATGAAAAGCTTGCCTTTATTTGTTTTACCTAGAAGAGATAACTAGACCAATAAACCATTAGTGATGGAAGAATTACTGGATGTTGTGCAGGCTACGTGATGTATATTTATTCTGTTTAGGGTAGCTTATCTATGTTATTTTTATTACATGCTTTAAATTTAGCTTGACCACTTGCATTATCTGAATACCATTCATCCATGCAGGCACTGGTAGCACCAGCGGCATTGATAGCGCACAATGCTGGTGTGGAAGGAGAGGTGGTGGTGGAGAAAATCAGGGACAGCGACTGGGAGGTCGGCTACAATGCGATGACGGATAAATATGAGAACCTCGTCGAAGCTGGGGTGATCGATCCGGCCAAGGTGACCAGGTGCGCTTTGCAGAATGCAGCGTCAGTGGCCGGCATGGTTCTCACAACGCAAGCGATTGTGGTGGAGAAGCCAAAGCCTAAGGCAGGTGCACCCGCTGCTCCTCAGGGTCTCACCGTTTAGATGTTTGTAGGTTGTTTTTTTAAAGCCTCCAGTAGCAGAAAGAGAAACTGCTCAGCCGCAGTTACTTGCTTTGCGGGGATCAAACGATTTTGTGAGGGAGTTCTTGTTTGTCATTTATGTGGTGGAGATACGAAGTTGCTGTATTTACTTGATTTCTGAAAAGTGATGAAGCAAACTATATCAGTTTATTTATCAGTCTGTCTTTGCTTCCGTCACTATATATAATTTGATCCACATCGCAAAATAGCATCATTGCAGCTGTCAAAACTTTTTCTGAACCTGCAGGTATTGCTACTATCACATGTGATAATACTCCACTGTTCATACATGTAAGATAATTTGTGTAATTGTGCTAGTCTCTTTTTTTTTGTTAATCCTTGTGTTAATCCTTCAGCCTGACAATCCTTGTGTTAATTTGTGTAATTGTGTTAATCTTTTTAAGTGTATATATTTGAATAAAAAATAGAAAATGTAGAGGGAAAATCTCGTGCTTTACTTGAGAGAGTTGCGTGTCTCGGTTAATCGGGTAAACAGGTGACATAACCTAGCTTAGGTTAACGCAAAATGACTCAATAAAGGACTTTCACTCGTGTTGCCTTGTTTGGCTTGTTTGCTTGGGGGTCCCCTAACCTAAGTAAGGCACCTCGAACTGTGTCTCCTTCACCAAAAGAATTATGTGGAGGAGACCATAGTGGCGACCAAACTAGCGCTGTTTGAAGAATGATGAAGACCGGTCGACTAGGCTAGTCACTCATACCCAATACGATCGTTGGAGTGTCTCCAAGGCTAACCATCCTGACTTGGGTTCGAACATGGATTTAACCAGAGGAGGAAGGAGATCATGGACACTGCAAGGCATAGCCAAGGGCCAAGGCTGCTGTTCCGCCGAATTGGCAGAGACGTGCACTGACTTTGACAAGTCACCTGTCACTGTTTATTGCAGTCTCAGTTAGAGTCAATAAGAGAGCTACACGTGGTCACGACATCATAGCCAACTCCCAGTCTCGAATCCCAGGAAATCTTTCATTTCAGGGAATCTTTCATTTCAGAAGATTCCAACCGGGACAGCGAGATGCATGGACGGAAAATGACGATGCCACTCACTCAGCTACAAAAACAAGGGAAGGAGGAGAAAGAGGGGCAGTTACAAGTAAACAATTTGAGTTCTAAAGTCTTTTTCATCTTTATCTTCTTCATTCATTCACTCCACTGACTTGAAACCGACACTACACCGGTGTCCCCTAGGCTCTCTTGGTGTAGGATCTCAGGTGCGACGACCCAAATCTTCACCCGGAGGCAGACATTTGACCCGACAATTGTTATTGAAGAAAAACACCACTTTCATAAACATATACCCAAACCTCTTGTGCAAAAAAAAATTATATTTCATCTAAGAAAATGCTGGCACCATATTGTTTAGAACACAAACAATACGAGTAATAGAAGTCATCACATAATCAGTTGAAGGTCTACAAACAATCTGCTAATAATCAAGTGGGACCTCTCTTGAGGAATTACCCCTGTATTGCAGATTTCCAGTTGTTCAAATGATAGTTCTCCGCTTAAATGCCTAGCTCCTCAACTTGTGAGTTCCAATTGGCAGACAATTAAACCTTGTTGAAATGGATCTTGCATTGCAAATGTCCTTGCTTGCCCATAATCATCAAGACGTTCAAGGTCAAACCACAAATGGCAGCAATAACTTGACATTATGGCCATCAACAATCTTCCTTTTTCTGCATTTTCAAAGAAACAAATGAAGTATTGATTCAGTTACAATATCTAAGGTTTCTGTAGCTAAGAAGCAACTACGAATTCTGCAAAAACTGTCATGCAAACATATAAGCAAACAGACAAACATGAAGCCTTGTGATTTATCCCAACTGGTAGGGAAGTTCTACTGTGTTAGTGAGACTTATCCAGTGTATGCTGTATAGAAGAGAGCTTGGGGATGTCATTCCTTTGTGTGCCATCATCTCATATATAGTTTTACTTGATATTTAAGAGGATACGAGTCCATCTCCATTTTTATCAGATGATACTTTAATGCATGTTAATATAGTCAGGTCAGATATCAAAAGGATTTTTTTCCAAATGTTTAAAACTGAAATTCATGAAAGTTTTCTGTGAAGAATTAAAATTTTTTAAACCATAACATCATACAATAAATGAGTTAGAATAACAAAGCATATCTTCTTTATTACATACTCACCCAGTTCGCAGAATATAACCAATGGAGACTATAAAGCATACTGACTGTTTAGTTGTCAAATCCAAATGAAGTGTAGAGATCGTTAAAATGGTCATCTTTAGATACTAGATCATTGGCTGCCATTCATATTGTGGCTGTGTTGACTACATTAAAGGCGTTAACTACAATGGTGGGGCTTTCAAAGGTTCAAGAACTACTATGAATATAATATGCAAATTTGGAGCAGTATAAATGAACAAGGTTAAACCTCCAGTCACTGGTAAACCTTAACTGGGATGGATTGATTCCACAGTAATAAAATTGGAGTTGACAAAGACTAATCTAATAGGGATAGGGATAAACATCGAAGGAATCGGAAAAGAAACAAAACGACGAAAGAGAGTTTGAATCAGTAAAAGAGCATATGGAATAAGTCACTTTGCACCTTGGATCACATAGTTTGACTCTCAGAAAGTGTCAAAGTTGGTAATACAGCCACCGCGGCACCATCAACGACTAGATTCTCCCCACTACCGGTAAAACACCTCGTAGAGAATTTCACTCTGTGACATCAAACAGACAAATAAACTCAAAATATTCAAATTAAGTCAACCCAAAAACAAAACTCAAAATATTCAAATTAAGTCAACCCAAAAACAAAACACAAAATGGAGTTCTATGGTGGTACGATAGTAGTAACTGGCAGCATGAGGTAAAAAGGAAAAAAAACTGCTCATTTGACAGATCAATGACTGCATAGAGCATAGGTAAATTTCTCAAGAGACACATTCACAGACAATTGCTTTTTTCCTTCATGACAGTCAGATGAAATCACACCCAGTGTTGTCAAATGTCAAAGTGGCCTTAGGTTAGTAAGTTTTAACTTATAATTTACAAAATCACACTCAACATATTAATCATGTACCGAAAGTAGGATCTAGTCAATGAATGCATCAATTGCAAGACAGTACATTGAAAAGGCGAACTAACGCATCTGTCCAATGCTACCAAGTTAAAGCAATGATGTAAGAGATCATAACTTGATAGTGCATTTTCACAACATGTATATAAAACTGCAATCAATCACTAATTCGATGAACTAAGAACTTCAAAGATCTATATTGAAATCAAATTCCATGAATCATAATAAACCACACAAATTCAAGCTATACAGTCAACAATTCATAACACAATCTGGGAATCAAACATACATGTATCTCTTCTTGTTCTCCCTCAAATCAACCACAGTCACCCTCGCTAGAACCTCATCTCCTACATAGACCGGAGACCTAAATTGCAGCGTTTGCGATGCATATATCGCCCCTGGCTATACAAACAGATATCTGCTTCAGATTCGGAAATCGCTCACCGTTGGATCTAGAAACCCTAAAACATCACATTTCAAGAAAACTCACGAAGCGAGAGGCGATGATCTTGGGGAAAAGGGAGGCCACGAGCATCCCGTGAACAACGGCTCCGCCGCCGACGAACCCGGCGGCCCGGGCCGAGTCGGCGTCTCGGTGTATCGGGTTCGCGTCGCCGGACACGGCCGCGTACGCCGCCACGTCAGAATCCGAGAACCGGCGCGAGACCTCCAAAGAGTCGCCGAGCCTGAGGAGACCTCCCCCGCCGGACGAGGAGGAGACTGGGCGGCCGGAGCCCAAGACGGGTATCAGACGGCGGAGATGAACCGTATTCATTCAAACAGTCGTTAGCGAAACCCTAAGGACACAGAGGCGTTGTGAAAATTTAGTTAACTCTGATCAATAAAAATTTTCGTTCTTGAAATCAGAGAACGAGAATGAATGTTTCAAATTAAAAATAATATATCTTAAAAAAATCACATCTATTTTTAAAAACATGTAAATACATAGTTCAAATATTAATAATTAAAAAACTTTAATCTTTATATGAATTTATTAATATTATAACGGTTAAATCTGATTTAACATAACCCACCAATTTGATATTATAAAATAATATTAATTTATAATCTTATATGTAAAATATGATATTTAGAGCATTATATATTATATTTAAAATCATGTATTTATATAAATTTATTTTTAAAATGAAGGATTTGTAAAATTCAATAAAAAAGATTTGATAAATATCTAATATTATCATTTAAATTTATTGACTTTTTTTTTTCAATCTTACCCTTAATCCAAAAGATAATAATCATAAAAAATTGAAAAAATTAATTAGGGGTCCCTGAACCTATCTCCATAATAAAAAAAGTTCCTGGCCTGTTTTACAATAACAGTAAGTCCCTAAACTCAAAATCTATTATCTTTGGGTCCCTCAAACTAACAGAAATACTAACAGCCGATTGAAAATACCATTTATACCCCTCCCACCTAAAAACCCTCTCCCCCAAAACACAAAACTTCTCTCTCTCCCAAAATGTTGACCTCCCTTGCCCTAGAGTCCCCCTCTCTCCCCCATTGTCGATCTCCATAGCCTCGAACCGTCCTCGCTCTTCGACGCCGTCCGCGCTCTCTCCGAACGCAATCCGCACTTTCTCCGCCGTCTGTGTTCTCTTCGACGCCATTCGCACTCTCCGATGCTGTCCAAAAGGTGAGGTCTCTCATTTGCATTGTGATGTGAAAACTGATGATTTAAAGAAATTTTGTGAGACATTTTTTATTTGTATTTATTTTTTGGATGCTTATCTCATGAGAGTTTTGAGAACCTAAAACTTGAAGAGGATGATAATTTGATATGAATTGAATGAGATATTCCCAATTTTAAAGTTTTTATATAAAAACTGTTACAACTATGTCTTTGGCAGGGTTAGAAAACAAAAGGTTGATGATAGTAGGTAGACTTGCTCCTTTACATAGTGTTTTTGGTTCTTTGTTTATGATTCTTTAAATATTTAGTCTTATTTTTCAATGCTTACTATGATTGTTTTATCAGTTAGGATTAAGTAGTTATATATAAAACTCATTGATTCTTTTGGAAGGAAATAACATATACAAAAGCCAATGATCTAATGAATGTATTCATGACCTATACACCATTAAGATTGGGCCAAGTACTTTTTGTTGGAAGATTTCAAGGATGGGGACATGTTTTAGGTTTAAAATTTGAGTGGTTTCTTGAAGTGAAAGTATCATGAGTTATTGACCCTCACCAATTTATTAATGTTTAATTTCGCAATTAAAATCATTTGTCTAAAGGTCAAGTTGTTGAGATTAGTTCAGAATGTTTACATGTAAGTGTAAGTAGAGGTGATTAGGTTAGGTTATGTAGACTTTATGTCATCCTTGAATTTTAACTCATGTCTTACCTCAGATGTGCATGCACATATGCAAGACCATGCATTTACATTTGTTTGTGTGCTTATGCCTTTTAAAGTTAAAATGATTTTAGTGTTCATTCTTTAAAAGTGTTTATGAATGCCTAGGCCTATAGTTGATAGACCTATTTGGTCTAATTTAAAGTTCAATCATTTAGGCCTTATTTGGATCCATGGTGGGATGACTTCAATAATATAAAAGATTAAATGTTGGTTATTTATGTTCACACTGTTTTGTGTACACTAGCATTGTAGATATGTACACCCTCATGTCATGGTATACCTATAATATCTATTTGAAATGCTAATTGTTTAGTGAGGTTAAATAGACAATGAAAAATGTGAGATTTATGTTTATAATGTTCTATGTACACTATAAAAAAAAATGTTCTATGTGCACTGATATTCTTTATATGTACACCCTTAAAATTCTTTGTAGTTGTAGGGATATCTATAAGGTTTTATTTGAAATTATTTATTAAGAAAGAAATCAGGTTCAGTGACCCCTCATTTGGAACCTAAAATTAAATTGAAGTTATACAAAGGGAAGGGAAAAAAGATTAAACCTTGGTTCTTAAGAACATGAAAGTATTGTATTATGATCGAGCAATTTCTTTGTACATGAAAAAAGCATTAGAGAATTGACCATGGAGGTTTTTTTT
Organism: Acorus gramineus; assembly: GCA_030737835.1. Taxonomy (NCBI): domain Eukaryota; kingdom Viridiplantae; phylum Streptophyta; class Magnoliopsida; order Acorales; family Acoraceae; genus Acorus; species Acorus gramineus. The sequence goes on from CM060857.1 coordinate 13,532,232, forward strand.
TTTTTATATATATCAAATTAGTTGCAAATCTAAGGGGATTGGCTGTCATCTACAGGTACACTTAAGCATTGTCTTACAGATTATCATGGAGCACACCATGAACTACAAGTTAGGGATAAAAACTGCAATTGCCTTTCCCCATTGGGATACTTATGTAGTTATATTCGGGGTTGCATTAGTTAATTAGGCTAGTCCAACCAAATATAACAAAAATGGGATTATTCCTTATCTCTAGTCTGAAAAATGGGCTTCTTATATGATCTGAAGGAACAGCAGGCATGATTACTGGCTCATGTGACTTTTAATTGTTAGTTTTTGCAGATTTTCATGCATAGATATTGATGAAATAAGTGATATGGATCCCTACTTTATGTTGCATAGGTCATTCTTATAGGGATAAATTTCACATGAGAAAAGAACTCTAAAATTCACTATTATGTTTATCTTGTACACCGTTATGATCCTAATGTACATTGTTATACTTCTTAGGTACACTATTATGCTTTATATGTACATTGATGAATCATTCTTCTAATTATGTAGTGTGAGGGATTGTTCATCACTTATTTTAACATAATTTTTTTCACGTTGTCAGGTTGAAACATAATGGTTCGTCCGCAGAAAATGACACCACAACGAAGTCCTCGAAACTAAAAAGTCGTAGTTTCTGATGAAGATGATCCTTTTACCTCCACCACGAAGACTCGGGCATTATCATCTAGAGATCCTGTGTGTTACAATATGTACACTGTTATGTAGTATGGTGTTGATGTTTTATGTATTTTTAATTTTAAATTTTATTGTGTCAATAACAGATTTGTAAAGTTTATTTTGTACATGTTTAATGTTAGTTTTTTATCAGATGATGTTTATAATACAGGTTTTGTACACTATTATGCAATATGTGTACACTGTTATGGATGTTACAGGTTCTGTATGTTACAATATGTACACTGTTATGCAGTATGTGCACCTTGTTGTGGATGTTACAGGTTCTGTGTTTTACACTGTAAACATTGTTTTAGATATTATAGGTTATGTCTGTTACACGGTGCACACTGTTAATGTTTAAGTTATGTGTTTTACACTGTGTACACTGTTATGCAGCATGTGTACATTGTTATAGGTGTACGGTGGGAGGCGCGATGTAGTCACAGGAGGCGGTCAGGGGACGCGATAGGAGGTGTGGGAGGCACGGTGGGGGGGGGGGGGTACTGAAGGTGGTCTCACACTCTCACCTTATGTTGAGTTTTGGGAGAAAGAGATGTTGGGAAAGAAAGAGAGCAAATTCATGTTATGTTGAGTTAAGGGTAAAAGAGGAATAAAAATAATAGAGTGGATGGAAAAAAGATAGAAGGACCTAAAAAAAATACCACCACTAACTGAGGGACCTAAAGGAAACTTAAAACAGTCTAGGGACTTATTGTTAATATGAAGATAGGGTCAGGGACCCCTAATTAATTTTCCCTAAAAAATTTTAAAATAAATTCAGAAATGAAAATATTACGAAGTTGAAAACACTTTCGATTAGTAATATAGATAGATAGATTTGTTTTTTCACCTTTGAATGGTGCAACTTGTGGATGCTTGAATTTGGGATTGACACCATGTGAATTCATAATATATGGAGAGCGCTGTTATACTCAGTCCGTTTTGTAGTCATGTGATAGTGTAGTATATAATGCACTATTATTGTGTATCAGGTTCTCTCATAATATATGACGTAAATTTTTTTTAAAATTTTTTTCAACATGAAAAAAAGGGTTTTTTGCATGTATACCATATAAAAACATGCTATTTAATTTTATACCACTCCAAATAACCTATTTATTTTTATACCATTGAAATATGTAGAGCTTATGCATATTTACCATCATAGTTAACTTCCATCCAAATTTTCATTAAGACCATTAAAGTCTTGGAGAAAAGACTAAATTATCCTTATTTATTTTTTTGCATATTTAACCTTATCAAATACAATATTTATTAAAAAATATTAATTTTAACATAAAAATGATAAATTTCATCTAAAATTCAAAAACATAAAAATTAATCATACAAATTATTTATTACCAAATATATAATAATCATTAATACTTACATTAGTAAAAATAAAATAAAATTATTTTAAGAACAATTAATAATATATATTAGAAAATACAAATTTTAAAAAAATTTACATCTTGATTGGAAGAAAATGAAAGAATGGATAAAGTTTAATGACTCACGATTGATTTAGAAATAACATAAAATTAATTAGGTTATTATGTTTAATTATTTACATTATGATAAAAAATATTATATTTTAAGGTTATTTTTGTTATTTTTACTTTTTGGTTAAAAAACTAACTATAGTTAAAGTTCATTTTGGTTAAAAATGATAAAAGAGGGACACATTTTTACATTAAAAAAAATTCTAGTGGTATAAAAATAAATATGATATTTGTAGTGGTATAAAAATAAATATCATATTTTTTTATGGTATACATACAAAAAACCAAAAAAAAAAAACATTAATCTATTTTAGTATATATTTCATTCTATATAACCGTATTACTTCAATTAGAAAGTGCATAATTTTCTATAAAAAAATTGGTGTGGATTGTAATTGAGATTATAATAGAGCTGGATGTATCAATTTCTATATCTGAATTATGGATGGAAACAATAGTTTAATAATAAATAATGCAAATTAGTATATAAGATCCTATCAAGTAAAAACGTACATGCAGTTCCAAATAAGGGTAATTTTAAAGTAATTTAAGACATATAAGATGAAACTATCCAACACTAGGGATATGTCAATGTCAATGAACATATTTATTGTTTTCCAGTTGTTTAATTAATAAAAGAAAAGATATGAAGTTGATGGGGATGTCACTTAGATGAGATGATTGAGAAATCTGTTCCAACCCGACTATATTGAGACAGGTTTTGTCCCCTAAATGTTAAACATGAACTTGACCAGTCCAAACTAGGACTAGAAGTGCGAATTATGATATATGTGTGTGTATATGTTGTTATTACAATCATAAAATAATATTATATAACATAATAAAGAAAGATAATTATTTAATTTATAATCTAAAAAAGATTAAAAGAAATATTTAAAAACTTAGTATTATTAAATGCATTCCCTTCTAAATGGGATGAGACGTGATGGGGATAGATTCTTTAAAATTCTTTTGAGATGAGTTCGGAATGGAACAATCAAACCTGTAATAGGTTTGAGATTATGATTATTTAAACCCGTCTCAACTAACCACATTGTCATTCCTAGAAGTTATACATAGACCCGAAGGTGTTAGAGAACTCTAACTTCATGAGATTGATCAATTCTTTGTGTGGTAGTTGACTAATGGTTTAGTTCATTTCTTTGACGATTAAACCCTGGTCCAGACCGGATCCTGTAACACATAAACATCACCATATTATTCTAATTTATAATTGTTTGACCTAAATATTTCACACAATTTGTCATCTTAAAAGTTTTCACACAATCAACTAAAAGGATAAAAGGCGCTCATTGACATTTTACTAATTAGGCGGCGCTTAATTTGAATAGCTTTGCAAGAAGTTAAGAAGTTGCTTCTACAATCGTGCAACCAAATATTTTCACTATAACAGCTTCTTGCAAACAGATTTTAGACAACTAATGCCAAAAAGCTAAGATTTAAAAAAACTGAGAGAGAGTAGCTTTTTACATAATCATTTTTGAACCCAGCATATGTAGAAAACCAGTTTTACAATCCCGCTACCAAATGCTACCTAAACTCCTTTCATGCCTAATTTGGTCATTCCCACTGAGGGTGAAGATCATTCAAACCACACTTCCAACATCTGAATCATAGTTATATAACACTTGTTCAAATTTCTAGTCTCTCCTTTTCAGGTCAATCGAGGGGACAGTAAACTCCATACACAACCCAAACACTTAACATTATTTTCAAATTTCACAAGCCACCCCATAAGCTACACAATGAGTTGAAGCAAAATTCCAGCATCAAAATCATCTGTATAACCTGGTTTTAAGTGGATCTACTTGAAGGTCTCCAATTAGTGATCCATTCTGTCAGTACAGTGACATTGTTGCTTATATCTTCCACAGAGTCGCTCTGCAACGAGATCACGATGTCCTCAGCATAGCTCGTTCTTGCCTCATCCAGAAGCACTTGGAAGATCTCGCATTCGATGTTGTTTATCAGTTTCGCTCCCATGTATCCTCTGTAGAAGAGTTTTGAGGTTAGGGTGATGAAAGAATGAAAGACCAAAGCAGACAATGAAGACTGGATACATTAATCAATCACTGAACCAAGAAGTAAAGCAGAGATCTCATTGTTTTTCTCATCAAAAACACCTTGCAGTTGAAGGGGCAGGCCGTACCTGCTAGTCAAGCGATCGTATAGAATGGAATTGTTTGTTTGGAGAACAACAACGCGGTCGAACCAACGTTCAGGGAAGAAATCACACCCATGATAATCTACAATGTTCCCACCTTCTTCCATCATGTCTTCAAGCTCATCACACACCTGCAATGTGGAATTATATGTAACAAAATAATGAGTTACAAGTCCTACCCTGATTTTATTGTCTGATACTACAACGCATGAAACCCATCCTAATTTTTCGCACAGTTATACATTAAATAATAGTTTAGCAGTATTGCATATTGAGAATAATAGTACACATATTATTATATTATTTCAGTTATTTTAAGATTACAACTATATGCCACTATTGCACACCATTTGATTGCATAAGCAGCACATTTTTGCAGTGAATAAACATAGTAAATAGTTGCTCAGAAATACCATTTTGTCTCTATGATAAATTTACGGCTAAGTAAATGTAAATAATTGGCATTTCTCCAGGAAAGTACCAAAACAAATTGATAATATCTGAGCTGGTAATTGGCAACCCCTCATAACATTCAATAGTTATTCTCATTCCTCAAAATATGGGCCAACCAACGAACGATGATTTAGTCATAGTAGATAGGAGAAAGTAAGATTTCGGCACTTCCCTTTTATTTTCCTAACCGAATCCATTTCACATGAAAATACCTTGTAATTGCTTCATAAAAAAAGTCAGATTGCAAAACTTCATATATTTGTGTCTAAGGGTCCGTTTGGATATGAGTTTAAATAGATTTTGTGTTTGAAAAGTTAAATTTTTTAAAACTCATATCCAAACACATTTTTAGCGTTTAGCTTTTCAAACCACAATCTTCTTTTTTAAGTTAAAAAATCTTACGGTTGAAAATCTAATAAAACATAGCTTTTTAAAGCTGAGTTTGAAACATAAGATTTTAAGAATCTTTTAGAGTTTCAACCTCACATCCAAACGCACCCTAAGCTACAAATATACTGGATCCAACTAACTACCATAAATTTCCAAGAACACAACCAGATCAGAAACAAATGCCAAAAATTCAACTTTTAGTGATAACCAATATTAAATAATTAACTAACTAAATGGTCATTGACCAGTTTTAATGACAAATGACCATGACCATCTGACAGTGATGTCAGCGGCCACGTTAGATTGACCATTTTTTTGAATTTAAGCCATTGGAAATTGGGTCCTTTAGTCCCGGCTTGCGCTTTTTTATTTTAAAGTTAAAATCCAGGTCCTTTAGACTCAGCTTGAACAGTTTTAGAAGAAAAAGAGGGGGTGGGGGGGCAATGAATCCGGGTCTGAAAGACCCGCTTCACTGCCCTTTAGCAGCCAAAAAAAAAAGGCTGCTAGTGAACTTGAACCAAGCCAGAGTTGGGCAAAGGACCACGTTAACTCAACCAGGCCCAAAATTCATTAAAGCACTCAGGACCCGACATTAAGCAGAACAGGAAAAAAAAAAGGGTGAGGCACAAATTTATATTCCAACCGGAGACCACACCCTTTTCATCCCCTCATTTCACACTAGAGAAAAAAAAGATCCTCCAACCCTTCTCCTTCAACCTCCATCAAACCCATCCCCCAAACCCGGCTTCACTGTCCTTTAGGTAACAAAAGCCATGATGGCAGGTCTAAGGACCCAGATTCATAGCAGAAATTAAGAAAAAAACGCCAGCAGCCAGGTCCGACTTCAAGGCACTTGAGAAAAATCTACAGAATTTCTTTTGAAAAACCATATAAAATTTGCTTATTCAAAATAATTATACAAACTGCATGAACCTAAAAATGCATTCATAGACAATATAAAGTGTTTACACAACCATAAAAATTGTTTTCATCCCATGAACCATATACAACCACACACATAAACCATCCCATAAACCATAAATTATAAGATCCATTCAACATTTCCATCTCATAAACCCAGTCTCTTCTTTCTCTTTTTCAATTACACTCATTTCAATATTTCTTTTATTTGGAGATGGGTAACATGGGTTTGAGGGATGTTGAAGAAGAAGGGTTTGAGGGTTTTTTTTTTTGTGTGAAATGATGAGAATAACGAGGTGGGATCTCAGGTGGCATATAAAACCCGATCCCACCCATTTTTTTTATTTTTTGCTTCACTTGATGTTGGACCTGGTCAAACAAACCATATCATTTGCCTGACTCAGCTTGGTTCAAGCCCCCTAATGGACGTCCTTTTTTTGGGGGGGGGGGGGGGGGGGGGGGTAGAGGATACCGAAATCAGGTCCTTTAGACTGGGATTCACTAACCCCCCACCCACTTTTAAATTGCTTATTATTAAAGTCAGGCCCAAAAAATCTGGCTTTTAACTTTTTTAAGAAAAACACAAGTCGATTCTAAAAGATTCGACTTTCAACGGCCTAAATTTTAAAAAATGACCATCTAACGTGGCCATTAACATGGCAAACGAATGGCAATTTTTGTTATTAAAATTGGTCGGTGGCCATTTAATTAATTGATGATTATTTAATAATGCTTATAAATAAAGCCCCAAAAAAATCATCACAACTTGTTGATTGTATTCATAGTCAACCCCAAAGTAATATGATACAGGTTACCAGACAATGTTGGCATACAACACTTTGTAGTTATATTTACTAGTGGAGAATCAAATATCAGTTGGCTACTGGAGGGGCGAAAATCGACGTACCGAGTTGAATCGTCAGAATCCGTCCGCTCCTGTCTCCTCCGACGGGTACCGTTTGGTTACCGGCAATCCTCTTTCTCAAATGGACCGGACTCGAGGGCGGTCCGGGTTTGGTGTGATCTAGACTGAACCTGAAGTGACCTCTCAGGCTGCCTACGTACCCTTGTAAAGGGATCAAGTCACACGTAGTTCATCTTCTTTTTGTAGGGATCTAGTGGAAAAATCCCCCCCTCTATATAGAGAATTAGTTCCCTATTTATAGTGTATTTCTAGTCCTAGAACCTTCTGGATATCACATCCCCATTGGATGAGATGAGATCTCAGATTCTATGCAATTGCTGGGATTTTCTCAATCTAGAGTCATTATCCTCCTCCAGATCTACCAAGATTAAGGGGTTGACTGATTATTGATTCCATGTCTAAGGCCTATCCATGCAATCCTGGGGATCAGTGCTTTGATGGCCCCAGATTTGCTGGATTTGTATTTACCCTGAGAGTTGATGATCTGTTGACTGGGTTGGGGTCTTTAACTTAGTCATAGGGTTTTGGTAGGCTGACGAGCCGGATCCACTTAAGGTGGGCAACCTGAGCCGTGGGCCGTGGGCCGTCACTTAATCGGATCATGGGCTGGTCACGTTGAGCTTCCCGAGTGGGCCTCATTTTTGGGCCCTACAGCTACCATAACCCATCACCGGTTTCAAACTTTCAAGTCCTGCAAGCTCCCACTATATAAGCTATCTCATGGTCCGGCACATTCAACATGATTTCTTTCATTCAAACATCTGCTCAGATCTCTCAGGCAGATAGAATGATGATACCCTTTAGCAACTCAACTTTACATCTCAGAGCATTATTACCATACTAATATTATGTCAACCTCTTAATAGTCAATCACAATATGTACGACACTACCAGTGATGTGTTCACACACGCTCTTGAGACGGCATGGTATTTACACAGATTCTATTGAATATTGATCAAAAGCCACAACATACCTCAATCCCTCATAATCTTCAGAATAAGATTACTATGCCTAAATCCATTCCTTAAAGCTGTTTGCATGCACCCAGAAATCAAAATGGATATTCATCAAGAAATCATGCCCTTCTGTTTGAAGCTTCATTAATAACAAATGAAGTGTCAATAACTCCTAGTAGATGGACTGATAGAAATCACTTGTGATGAAGCATAAATAACCCAACAATTAAATCCCTTGACTTACAGTTTGACACGATGCACACATGACTCAACTCAATGGAAGAAGAGAAAGAAGAGTCCCTTCTTCTCATTAATTATTTCTTGTATGTTGCTCCTTTCAGGTATTTTTAAATCCATCGGCAACATGCAGGACAGAATTTGTTGGACGATAAACAATTTCCTATACAACAGCCATAGTTTCTATAACAGATCAATAAAGATTTTTCAATACTGAGCAGTGACTGAAAAGGATAAAGCTTTGGTTAGTGCTTGCCTTTTGGATTAATCCTTCCTCTTCTCTCACTTGATAAATATTCACTCATTCATTGAGATTCCATATGGTGTCAGAAATGCAGATTTGGGTAACAGAATTCCATTGATAGGCTAGCTCGATCACTCGATGTCTCACACAGTGTACTACAATAAAATACCATGTCTAAGCAAAAGGGTGTAATACAATGTCTTGTGAACTCCCGCCAAAGTCCATCATCTATATCCTCCATCTTCAGCCCAACCATGGTAAGAAATCTGACTGAAAAGCAACAAAACTAGACTAATGTTCTGGATTCCGATTTAGGACTCTGACTCTTAACATATCACGAATGACCAAGAAAAGGAAGTGAAGGATTGCCATGTCAGATGATGAACAACAAGTTTCCGAAGCTGAGAATCTTATGTTCTTCATAATTCACTATAAACAACTGTTTGTGAAAACGAACACTCTTGAATTCAAATGAACATAAAAACATGTAATAATATGGAACAATCCTTTCAAACCCTTTATACTATTTGAGATATCATTCTAAAGTACTTAAATCAATTAAGATTCAACCAAACTCTTTAAACTATTAGAGATTCCGTTCTAAAAGGGTTAGGGTTTCATCAAACCAGATCCTCATTGATGACATGGCAATCGAAGTCCTCGTCCCAGCCGTCGTGGAGGCTCCTGCGGCGGACGAGGTCGCTGACGTCGATGTGGCGGAGGCCGATGGCGTCGGCGACGAGGGAGCTCGTCGTCGTCTTCCCGGTCCCCGGCGTCCCCGTCATCAAAATGTTCGGCTTCTGCCGCTGACGACGATCATCCGCCGACATCAGGATCAAACGGAGATCGTTAGGGTTCCTCGAATCGAGAGTAGTGGGTGCTCGATCGAGTTGAATTGGGATCACTGCCTAAGCGAATGTTCCTTCAACGAGAGCCGCGACGGGTCCACCGAGTCTAACGGGGCCTAGGCCTAGCCCAGCCCAACATTTAAACTCGTTCCGAATCCGACTCCGTGTGAAAAAAATAAGCAAAAGAAAATCATATGCCTTTTTTTTTTTTTTAATATGTATTCATTAAAATACATCATTTTTTTTTTTTTATGGAATAGTAGACATCCGCCCTTAAGTATATTAAGAGAGTGTTCAAAATAGAGAAACAAAGGAAATGATAAAACCGAGAAGAGGAGAACTTTATCGGGTTCTCATTTAGTACACCTCATCATATCCTATGATTACAAATCGGCCTCCCGTATACGATACATTTTTTGCCCCGATACAATATACCCTCCAGTCCTTGATGAAGCGAACCACCATCTCCCATATATTGTCGATGTAGAATGGTGTACCACGAAAGAGGAGATGGTTTCGAGCCAGCCATAAGGCCTATGTCACCGCGGGTATGTAGGTTTGCACCACCTTTGCCCTGACGCTTTTGTCACCCCTTAGCATCCCGCCTTCGATAGGTCCTCCAAGGTGGAGAAACGATCCTCAAAATCTGCAGCAGATTTGAGGAGGGCCTCAGCGTGACGCGTAGCGGTATACTCAATCATTAAAATACGTATTGTTATAAAAAATAAAATATACATTGAGATGCAATAATATATAATTTTTAAAATGATATTATCTTTAATATTCTTACTTTGCAATAGTATAATGTACCATAGTGTTTAAGTGATTGAGAAACTGCTTTAGGATTGTAAAATAGACTGCGTGTATCAATAAATATGGTTAATGTTAAAAGCAACAAAAATCACATAAAGTTTTTCCAGTACAGGTATTCAAAACTTCTTAGGTACTAAACGTTAAACAAATTCAAGGTTGTCCACGTGAGGAAACTGATGCAGCGTAAGACTATGCTCTTCTATTGACTCAATCAACCTTCAGGCATGCGAGATCTGTAGTGATGTAGCACGAATGGACCTTTATATTGATATTGAGGATTACCAAATGGATGATGATGATTGATTACAATTTTAATAATTTGTTAGTTTGTTAGGAGATTTACAGATTTGTTGAGATCCTAGTTTGTTAGTACTCTTTATTCTATAAATAGCTTTGTAATTACAAAATTAAGAATAAGATTTTGATTAATATAATTTTATTTTCTCTATTGTATTTTGTTATCCTAGGAGGATTAACAACTATATAGATTTCCATCGGTATTCTTAAGAATCAACAGACTCGTTGAGTATTCTTCGTGAATCAACAATGTTGTTGAAGCCTGCAGATCTCGAATCCCTGAAGGTTGATCGAGTCAGCAGAAGAGCGTAGTTCTATGTTGTATCAGTTGGTATCAAAGCTTCGTCTATTCGTTAAGATAATTCAATATCCCATTTATATTAAAAAAAAAAAAATCTATCATTTCCTTCTATACCATTCGCACAACTCCAAACCTAGATTTTAAATCCCAAGTCCCAACCCGAGAAACAAGAAAAAAAAAAAAAAAAATCATCCCCCACCCATCCACCCATACCTCTCCGTTTTCATGTAAAAAAAAAAAAAAAATCATTTTAACCCCCACACCGAGTTTTCATTCCAAAATACCCAATCCCACGTATTAATATTTTCTTTCCAGTCCGTCACATACTCAAAAAAAAAAAAAAAAAAAAAAAAGAAAGAAAAGATGCCATTGAGAAGGCATCCAGTTACACGTGAGGTTCCCATTGGAGAGGTGTATAACAGGGACGTAGCACAATAATTCACACTTATCGAATGAACGAGCGATTTGATGCTTTAACCCAGCAGATGGAGAAGATTGTGGGGTTTATGCAACATCAAGAACGACCGTCAACTCCACAATTTGTAGATGAAAAGCCTGTTGATGGTGATTTCGACAAACCCCGTTATTTTTCATCTATCTTCAATGAAGAGATTGAAGATGCAAACCTTTCACCTTATCTTCGATAAAGATATTGAAGATGCGAACCTTTCACCTATCTTTGATGAAGAGATTGAGGATGCGAACTTTTCACAAATTATTGATAAGGTGATCGATGAAACAGACCTTCCACCTATCTTTGATGAAGAGATGGAGAAGACCGAGCCCAAGAGTTCCCCTCAAATAATTTGACATCGTTCAATTCGCTCGTACCTTTGCACCATCTAAAAAGTCATCACAAGAAGCATTTCACACACGCGACTGTCATTTTGAGGATCTATTCTTTTCGAAAATCATGGTTTCAGCTCCTAGATTATCTATATCAAAGTTGTATAAGAAGTGCTAACCACAGGGTACTCGAGATGGACATAAATGTCACAAGTGAATCACATTATCAAATGCTCAAACTACCTCACCAACTTCTTCAACCAAACTCGAGAACGAGTTTTTCTCAAGAGGGAGGGAATTATGTAGCGTAATCATGGACTGTTCGATCAACATTGAGGACTATCAAATGGACGATGATGATTGATTTACAATTTTATTAATTTTTGAGTTTATTAGGATTTCTTTTCTATTTTAAGAATTTGAATTTTTTAATTTGATTTTGAATTTGGATTTAGTTAGATTTATTTGTGATTTAAAAAATTTAGAGATTGTTGAGATCCTAGTTTGTTAGGACTATTTATTCTATAAATAGCTTTGTAATCACAAAATTAATAAGAAGATTTTGATGAATAGAATTTTATTTTCTCTATTGTATATTGTTATCCTCAAAGGATTAACTACGTTGAAGTCCATCGTCTTGGTATTCTTCGCAATTCGACAGCATCGTTGAGATTAATCGGGTTAACAAAATCCTTCTAGGATAACAAAATACAATAAAGAAAATAAAATTCTATTCATCGAAATCTTCTTCTTAATTTTGTGATTACTAAACTATTTATAAAATAGAATAGTCTTAACAAACTAAGATCTTAACAAATCTATAAAATCTTTCAAATCACAAATTTGAAATCAAATTAAAAAATTCAAATTTAAATTCAAATTCTAAAAATAGAAAAAAAATCCTAACAAACTCAAAAATTATTAAAATTGTAAATCAATCATCATCGTCATCCATTTGGTAGCCTGATCGAACGGCCTATCATCGCGCTACATTTTGCGCCATTGATGATGTCCTGCATTGCTGTGAGTTCAAATGTGTTAATTCACACATGTACACAATCAAGACACCTTAGCAACGACATCAGTTATCAGTACCCATAAAACCCAAACACTTCATTGAGGTTAAAGTATAAAAAAAAAGAAATCTACAAAACTACTTGGGTGAGAAAAAGAGAACAGGCTGCAACCCCTGCTCGGTAGCATAACATCTCCGATGACCTCAAGAAATATCACAAAAGACTACTCCGAGGTGCACCAGAAAGGATTGGATCACTACTGTACATTGATCTATACTTTTCAGTTGCAGTGACACCTTGTGGCTGGCTGTGGCCGAGGAATCGAGGGTCACTGAGGGAACGCCTCGGCATCTGCCCATCCTCTGCTCCCTGAATGGCTTCATCTCCACTGTTGGATACCATTGATGAGTAGTAGCATGATGGCTCAGAGGGTTGCTCTCTGGTTTTCAGAAAGTGATCAAAATTCCTTTGATACCTATCATTCAATGAGTTCCCATGCAGTTTCCTTTCGTGAATTGATTCCTCGTCGTCATCGGACCAGTAGCCAGTTTCCTGACCATCACGCATGGCTAAGTCATCGTATTCCTCATCGGTTTTGGTCGACTCCTCGTCAACTGAACCCTCCATCTAGATACACAGGAATTCAAATAAGAAAGATATATAGTTGGATAACAGTGAGTGATGAACTTGAACAAAAACAAAAATGAATCTGCAATGTTGTTGTTGTTATGGAAATGCATATGCAGTTGTGTGTGTGTGTGTGTGTGTGTGAGAGAGAGAGAGAGAGAGAGAGCGTGCAAAGTGAGGTTACCACTTACTATAGAAGTTCAAAGTCAAGCTAAATTACATTTGTACCTCTTCATGTATTGATTTGTCTCCTGTGTCACTCAGATCCTCGTCACTGTCCCCGTCTGGCTGATCATCAGCTTCCTCACTGCCGGAGACTGATAAGTTTTCCTTGAGCTGGAAAGTTTAAAGTGTCAAACCAGTAAAGTGTCAGATGTTGCAACTTTTGTGACAAGGGTAAACACTGTCCCTAAACAACTAACAAAACTCAGTTATTTTAAAAACTTCTCATCACTTGTCAACAAAAAAATACATACCTCCTTGGCCGGTGCATCAGATACCCTTGGTGAGCTGCAACAGGAAGAATAATATCTGCTACCAGTATCAGTCCCATCAGCCCTTGATCCATCAATACTTCCAGCCTGGCTAGTCCCACATGTGTCAGCAGGCCAAGCACTTATTCCAAAATTGCCAAACTGAAGGTTAACCGGCTCAGCTTTCCCAATCTGTAGAGGTCCATACATTGGACCTCCAGTGCACTTCTCATTGTCGAGGCATATAATGGGTTTCCCATTATTGTTAATGTGTTCAACAGGCCAAGCCCTTGAAACAGATCCATCTGTGTTGAGTAGAGCCATTAGATGTCTAGAAGACCCTTTCCTCTGAATTAATTGAAACATCCCCTTCGAACTCAGAGAGTTAGCAGCACATTGATTCCTGTACTCTTCATTTATAACAGCGACAGTATTTGTTGAAGGATCATATAGTTGCTCCCCTGCCTCTCGCCTTCGCAGGCAGCTATAAACTGTAGCATGGATTGCCGCTACACTCTTGTCCACATTTGTATTGTTCACTTTGGGAACCAAATGCTTGTCAGCGCGATTACAGAGGTACTCCTGAATGCTTCTGATGTTCCGAATATACTTTACATATTTGTTTTTTGCAGGGTCCAAAGTCATGTATTTTGCACGCACTGCAAACCGCTCCATATGCTTGTCCTCATTTGTTATGTAAATCATGAATGGTATGATTGATGGGTGTTTCTTCATAAGGCCCATCTGGAAAAAAGATGAGATTAAGACAACGGTAGAATCACTTTACCGGAACTGCAGATACTCTCATCCCCCCATTATTAATTAAGGGAAAAAAATAACAATATAGGACTGTTCAAAACATGATAAGGTGGCTTGTAAATGATATACAAATGCAATGTCCATGGGAAAGTTACCTACCACAAAGTTCAGGCTCAAGTGAACACCTTCAACAACTACCGATTCTTTTCGCTCTTCCCAGGCTGTAATCAGTCGATCCAGACTCTCTATTACCATTTCACTTTGCGCTTTGAATCCCTCAATGGCCATCTGTTTTTTGCTGATAAGTTCAACGCCAGAACCTGTCTCTGATTGGCGACCATTGGATTTTCCATTTGAAGTTTCTTCTGCTTGCTCCTCTATGTGGACCAACTGGGAAGTGCCAGCTAATTTCTTTGCCCTCCGTTTAGCCTTTGCTTCTGCAACTGCCACTGGATCTAAGCATTCACCAGCATGATATGTTGAAGCCCAAAGTAATGGGCTTTGTTTTTCATCCACAAAACTCCTCATCATATGACGTATGGAATCAGTGGAAATCACAGTTGTCATACCTAATCTGCTACCCTGTGAGTAAATAAGACAAAAACATTAAATGATGCTTCATGTATGCTTGTTCACAATCAAACATAAAGATAGCCTCCAGGGACCTCTTTTTCTCCTAAAATGTGTTTCTGTTTTAGAATTTTCATCACAAAAATTCCATCACCACAAAAAGTAAAAGCAAATAGTTTGACTTCCACAATGCAAGACATGTATGTCTCGTAATACTCTAGTAGATAGCTATTCTATAAAAATCAATATATTGCCATCAGTTCATGGGTAGAAAGGAACATCATTCTAGTAACAAAATAATTAAAGTACCAGCAATGCAGATAGAGTAGACTTGCCACACCCACTTGTGCCACACAACAAAACCGTCACCGATTCCTTCCTTTCTCGTATTCTAAAAACGAAACATAACAAAAATAAAAAGGAAAATGTGTTTCAGATGCATGGAGGGAAACAACAAAATAAGAAACACAAGTTTCATGATTAATAAATTTATTGCTTAAGCACTTATCCAGTCAATTCTTGGTGGGAAATCTAAAGTACTGCATATGCAAAATTGTGCATATGACATACTGAATTGTGCAAAATTGGAAATCTAAAGCACTTATATAAACTATCACATATAAATTGTGCAGGGTACAGACTGCAAACATACTGAATAACATCTCGAAATATTGCTTATGACATGGGACACATTATGAGGATGCATTGACTCAAGATCATATCATGGTTTGCCTAATTAGTGATATCTTAACACAGTGACAAGTACAAAATAAAAGGAATCCTAGGGCCTTTCTTATGGAAAAAAGGCAAAAAGCTGCATCTACTTACCAAAAAAAAAACTGCATCTAGTCCCACATTTATGGACAACACAGCACTGGCAGCTATGATGGCAGATTATGGAAGTATTGAAAATGTGATATTCTGATCAACCAAACTTCTAAAAACCTTGAGGGAAGGGAGAGGGAAAAGGAGAAAAGAGAAATTGGTTAAAATTTCTAAAAGCTACTGTTGTCTTCCTTGAAAGAGGAAAGAAAAAAGAAACAAATTATAGATGGAAGGCACATTAATAAGGTAGAGATCCAATGAAAGGACAACGGGAGGAAAGAAAATTTTGACAAGCCTGATTTTCAAAATTTTCTTATCTTGTCAAAATTTTCTTATGCCAACTCCTAATTATATCATAACCTCCTATACATAGAATTATCCATGTGCTTTTAAAATGATTTTCTATGATCCACATGTTTTCCTTCTTAAAGCTATTGCAAATTTTATAAAGAAAAGACCAAGTATTTGCAAATTGGAAAACAATACCAAAGAAGACAATTGACGTGGTTAGCAATAATATAAAAGCCCACAGATCACATTAGAAAACACATCTACTGGAGCTTATGACATGATAGGATCCATAAAACTGATTTCAAACCATAGGCAATTATTATTAATACTTTTTTTTTTTTTATATCGGAGGGACCCCCGTGTGTGACCTTACGATCGAGCTGGGAAGGCTTCCTCTGCCTGTTTACCCCGGTCTCACAGAAAATTCTTTCGAATAATCGTCAACAAACAGGTGGATAAGTTAGCGCCAAGACTCTAACCCAGGACCTATCGGTAGCACCGCTAAACCTTGAATCGTTGTTATTATTAATACTTATTCATCTATAAAGTAAGTTCTCAGAACCTATGGACTTCCACACCTCGTCATTAAACAAGATGGAGGCACTTCCACATTCACACCCTTTCAGTTGCCGTTAACTTTATTTATCAGCTTTTCTTCAAAAAATACACACACACACACACACACACAGCTACCTTCACTTATAACACTGCAATGCTCACATACATTTCCTCTCATATTACATCTACAACCAAGACAATGGCATACAAACAAAGAGAACATACGCTAATCACATATTCTTTAAATTCATAATGTTGACATCCTGTGGGCAAGTTCTTATTTAATAAAAAAAATGTTTTTTTCCCTTATTTCATTTTATTGACAGATCATTTCACTTCTTGTAGTGAAAGAAAGATGATAAATTGATCAAGAATTAATGTACATCAAATAACGCAAAATCTACACATGTAACCATGTAAGTAACGGAAGGAGAAGCAGATCAGAAATATACCTGCATGCCAAAATCAAGTCCGCCCTCTGGTTGGGTCCCACATACTTATATTGGGAGAGGGCCTCGCAAATAACATCCAAAAAGGCCTCTCTCTTAACAAAAGCAGTTGTGAGTCTTTTATACTGCTCAAATGGTATTACATTATTTGGCTCAACCTTCCCAAACTGCACATTGTTGGCAATCTCTCCACGTCCCGGCGAAACACAATCATGTTGGTCATTCGCCTTATCTTGGAATACTTTCAGGACATCTGGTTTATGTACTTCTGTTTCTGAAGCAAGAAACTCATTGACAGAGCATTCACTTCTCACCATTTCAAAAACCCTTCGACTAATCTGATAAGCGCAAAATAAGCGCACACAAACAAAAATGTTATTTTCAAAAATCTAAAAGCCCGGGAGATCATATACAACAGGTGAATAAGCATTACCAGGCGACTACTTGGTGATAAACTAAAAACATTGGCAAATGAAGTTTTCCAAAGGAAACAGATACATTTTTGGATGATATTTAAATGAGGCGAACAATGGCAATATCGCGAAAATCACTATTGAGGCGATTTTTAGCATTTTTCTAAGCAATTCTGGAAAAGGATTAATAAATGTGACAGAATGCCCCCCATTGCAACAATAATTTTGAGAATTCCAAGTCCCCAACAAAAAAAAACCAACCTATATATAAAAAAAAAATTTATAATTGATCTTCTATCGCAGTAATACTAAAAATCCATCGACACATCGTAGATTAAAAAAAGAGCATCATAGGAAAGCATTGATTGTCAAAAAAGTGGATTCTTCAAACAGCTCTAGATCCCGATCGCAGACATGCAGAAGTAAATCAACGCCATATGAACAGTAAAAAAAAACGTGTTATTCAATAATACGGAATAAGCATTCAAGCTTTACAAGTTTTTACATGATTAGAAGAAAAAAAAATCAAAACCTCATTCAACGCAAAAACATGACAGGGTAACAAAGATCTCGATGAAAACCAAAACAAAAGAGTTCACAATCAATTCTCGAGAGGATCAAGAACAGACGAACAATTCCACAATCCAATCAACCAAGCCATCAACAGAACGGACAAAAAACCTAACCTTGAAAGCGTGGCGAGCCTTGCATCCCATGAGCTGGAGCGTGCTCTGAAGCACCGACCTTGTGTATCTAAACGACACGGCCTCCTCCTCCTCCTCCTCCACCTCGCGGTCGCCGTCCACCACCACAATGTACAGCAGTTTCAGCGACTCCGCCATGTCCAAAACCGAAACCTTTTTTTAACCCTTCAAGAGATCGAGAGGACAAACGGATCAATCAACGGCGATTTGGAGAGAGATCGGACGGCATGAGATCTGGGACGAGCGGAGGGAGGCCAATGCGGGTGGTGGAGGGGGAGGGTTCCATGGGGAGGGAACAAGAGATCCTAAAATTAGGGTTTTTGAAGGGAATGGATCGGGCATGGCTGTGGATTCCTCCTCGCCGAGGCATCGCAACTGAAAAGGTCTCCACACGTTTCGCTCTGCGGGAGTACATGTGGCACTTTTAGAAATTTGTCCTCTTTTTTAATTTTTATTATATATTTTTATTTATTTATTTTTCATATATACCCCTGGATACGCGCTTGTCACTGTGGTGTGGTTAGGATTTACAATGATTGTTTTGTTTATTAGTTTTTATAAGATCTTTTAGTATTATATTTTTTTTTATGATTTTCTGATGCTGTTTTAGATTATTATTTTTTTTATTAATGTAATCCTTTGGAATTTAATTTGTGAAGGCTTCGTTCGTTTTAACTATAAAATTATAATGTTTTTTTAGAAATAATGATTTATTATATTTTATTTTCAAGTTCATTAACTTTTATCTTGATGTAAATTATTATTAATCTAAAATGAGTGGTCAGATAATTAAGATAATTAATTAATATTCATGTTAAAAGTGAACAAATATAGAAGTGCAGTGGGGATGTAGATAAGGAGCAGGGACTTTGAACAAATTTAGGTTAGAGTTGTAGCATGAGTTCTGAATCTTGGGTTAACCGGATCTAACTAGACTCCCGATTATGTGAATTATAAACTGACCCCCACTTGTGTTGGAGAATTAACAGAGAATATGAGTGATTACTGAACAGCAGCCCTTATTCGTTATTATTATTTTTTTTAATAAACCTTCATAGCTATGTCTGAATAAGCTAAGATAAAATCTGATAACCATTATAAGAAAAGACTGGAATTGCTTATCTAGACTTATTTATGTCAATAGATAAAAATATTTTCTCTGTTATTCTAAAATTTTTATCTCATCATAAAATCTCACACACACGTTTTAGAAACTGTCACATCTATCAAATCATCATACATTTCACACTTATTTAAAGGTATAATTATCATATAAAAAGTTATAAACTTTTATTCATCCCTCATCTACCATTTATTATCATCAAGGTGAACCAAACAATAAAATTTTTTTTTTTATGCTTTTCAATTAGAATAACAAAAAAGTCAACCAAACAAAATTTACTTATTTAGTATAGATTATTACATATCCTGATATAACCATCAGGACTGATAAACTTATATAACACTTAGCTTCAAGTTTTAATTAATTTAGAAGATGCGATCTTAAGTCATAAATTTTTATGATAAAATCTTAGTTCGAGTATTTCTGTGAATTGTGTCTCTCTCATTTTATCTTTATTATTTCTTCTACGGTTCTACCACGTCATTGAGCTTGACTTGAACACCTGAATCTAAACCAAATCAAATGGGTTGGAGTTGATCTATACCAACTTTATGTTAATTTTTCCAAAAAAAAACTTATGTTAATTTTGTATCATCTCTAACTCTATTCAATCCACCCAATAAAACTTTATAAATTTTCTTCAATTATATAGGTTGTAAAGAAGATGTGATGGTTATACAAAAAATTTCACTCCGATCCAATCTTATTGGGATGGAATTGGTCCATGAATTTTGGATTCAAATCCAATCTCCCTGCCTGTTTTACCCATTTTATCCAAACTATATCATATATATCATCCAAAAAAAATATTATCGTACGTAAATAAAACTATATTAAAAAATAGGACTAGCTCTATCATGTATTTTTTTTTTATATAATTGATTACCTAAACACATGTTAAATAATATTATAAAACACAGTGATTAAATGTAACTATTTAATTAACTAAATAAAAAATAATAAAAGATCTTAAAATTGTTTAAAAATCAGAATCATCAAACCTAACCCGACCTAAATGAGATGAGAGGGATGGATTCAAAATTTTTAAATACCATTGAGAAAGATTCAAGACAAAACAACAAAAGTCCACATACTTGAAATTTTTATTAAATTTAATGTTAAAATTGATTAAACTTATCCCAAACCATCCCTATCAAGGGGTGGGGTATATACAATTAAAAAAAAGACGCGTTTTAAAATCAATAGTTGAGTTTGGTGGGGTTACTGATGTGGAGTCCCACAGACAGATCCACTATTCCACTGATTTCTTCAAAAAAATCACACACAAACAGAGCGTGAAAAATTCAAAGTATTATTTGTCCCATCATCCATAGTTTTTTTTTTTTTTTTGTGATATGGGAGGACCCTCGTGGTAGCTGGTCTTACTGTTGAGCTGAGAAGATTATTTCTGTATGTTTGTTTCGATCTTATGAAAAATTCTTTTGAGTAATCGCCAATAAACAGGTGTGTAAGTCGACTACATCCGTTTGTTTGTCCCGGTCCCATAAAAAATTCTTTTAAATAATCGTCAACAAACAAGTGAGTAAGTCAGTGACAAGACTCAAACCCAAGACCTACCCTTAACACATATAAACTCTAAATCATTATATTATTAAACATTGAAAACACCTTCATCCAAAGTTAAAAGGTTGCTCTCACTTTTTAGAGGGGGCGCTTGCGAGTTTAGACGATTGGACGGTCGTAATCAAATCACCATCACAACGGACCATACACTGTCGTTGATTTTTTTTTTTTTAATGGTGGTCCCTAAAATCATTATTGAAAGCTATATCGCCATCTGACGGCCGTCGATGTCCTTTCGTTAACGCTATCAACGTATATTCCTGTTTCTTGACTTCATCTAAACAGCTGGAGAATCTTGATCGATTAATTTGGGCCGTTGGATGGACCGCCGTGTTTTATTCTTTTTTAGTGGATCCAAACAACAGATTTTTTTCAAAGGTTTTTAACTGCCCAATGTTTATGTCAAGATTTAGTCTATGGTTTTTGTTACTTTTTTGGTGGGGATCCAAACAACATAAGATCTGTTTTCCTGTATAATTATGGGATTCATGATTATTCAAATATATATAACTATATTAGTAAAATAAATTATTTTTTTTAATTATTTTCGTTTATAAACATAAGGATTAAATTTTTATTTTTTTTTATTAACCATAGGTAAATTATATATAAAAAATAATTCTTTTTGATGATAATGATAGATAGATACGTGATCTTTTATATTAGTAAAAAAGAATGGACAGAGTAATACAATTCTACCATGACCACATCAAAATCAACTTATTCCCCCCTTGTTCTAGCTCTATTATAACATAACTATATTCACCTATTCCATGTACAAAATTCTAAATTAAATAGGCACTCTTTTGTTTGGAATTTTGATTTATCAGATCATCGTATTAATAATTTTAATCCAACTGAACAATACTGAATCTTCAAATCTTACCGATATATTTTTTTGTTACGATATATCATATCATAATAGATTATACACATTCGAAGCTGCATTACGTAATGGGCCAGCGAACCAGACCCTAATCGACCACGCAAGCATAAAATGAAAATGTGATGTCTTTGGCGCTGTTACACTCAAATCTATTTCCAACCCTATATCCATCGATAGATTTTTATCGACATACATGCTCATATTAACAAGGTATATAATTTAAAAGATTTTTTTTACATTTTCTATAAATACATCCATGTAATTCATTAGAACACATGCTTCATTTTTTATAAAAACATGTATCTCATTAGATGAAGTATACTATTTTTTAAAAATTCAAAACACATACAAACTGAAATTGAGGCTGTTAATAGAAATGAATGTAACATTATCCTTAGGGTGCGTTGGGATATAAGGTTAAAACTATGAGATTAATTCTTAAAATCTTTTGAAAAGTTATGTTTTATTAAATTTTCAATCGTAAGATTTTTTTGTCTAAAAATGAAAATTGTAATTTAAAAAACTAAACGCTCAAAATGTGTTTAAATTTGAGTTTGAGAATTTTTAACTTTTCAAACGCAGAATCTAAACTCACATCCAAATAGACCCTTAATATATACTTTATTTTTTTATAACATAATTAAAAGTGTGTACTTTTAAAAATAAAATCACGACGTATTAAAGACCGCGACTGGGACTGCAGAAATGACAGCCCAAATATTTTCCATAATGAAAAAAGCAACATACAATATTTATTAACAAGGAAAAATATTGAGAGTCACAGACACCATAATAAGCTGCACCCCCTCTGTTACAGTTCTCATGCTCTACTGTACCTCTGTTAACTATACAAACTCCAGCATTCATACAAATTTTTTTTCCGGGATTGTAAAACATATCCACTTTGGCCCACCACCCTAATCTCTGCTCAATTATTTCTGCCACTTTTATCATCAAAATACAAAGTGCAGAAATATACATCTATTTGACTACATGGCCAGGAAAACAAAAATTAAAACCAAACAAACCTATTATTTATTTACATGATGATTCCATACAACTAGGATAAATACCTCATCTTTAGCTACGGGAAACAAAAACTTGAGCCTGATAGTCTCTGACACCAGCCTCTTTTATCTGTACAAAGGAGAACTCGTCCCGATTCTTAAGAATATGATGATGGCATCCCTGTGCGCCTTTCTGCGATAGCAAAAACTCCAAATATTAGACGTGTTTGAATTCAACTTCTCAGTGAAACTAGTTCAAGCAAGCATCTCACCTCCAGCGATGACAAGTTTTTCAACACGGGCAACAATATGTTTGCCGTAGGTATACCTCTTCAAGGCATTCAGGTGGACCTTGATGCGTGACAGGATCAGTTCACGGTTTTGATCGTCACAGGTCTCCAGTACTTTTTGCACAACGTAGTTTGCAAATTGGTCTTTCATCATGGCCTGTCATTGTATTTGACAATTTGGCAGTTAAAATCAGATAATATTTATGAAAGAATTGATAAAAATCGTTGTCTTCTTCTTGTTGCAAATGAATATTAAGTATGCAATGGTTTATCATCTTTCACTTCATCCAAACAGCAAGAATGATTTCTATACCAATCCACCACATGCTAATAATATGCAACCATGCATCCACATCAAAACATTTATACATGTTTTTCGGATGACCAGCTAGACAAAATCTTCATATGTATAAGAATCATTTATTTTGACACTTCCAAGAGAACTTCAGAATTCATTTATCCACAGCTTGTGCATTTGAGGAGAAACAAATACACAGGGTTTCCCCAGCCAGAAATAGAAATTATAATATAATGAATAAAATCTTAACATGTTACCATTCTTTTATATTTTATTCAACACACTGACCTTATTTTTTCCTTCTCACAGTGTTCCTATGGAAAAATACTCTCTCTCTCTTTACCAGTGAGTGTATCTAATCCTAGAATGCGAAGGACCAAAGAATATTAATTTTAATCTGGAAAGGGTGAGCATGACGAACCTGCAAAGGTTCATTTTCATCAGTGGAGCCAAGCATCTCATTTATCAAAAGTTGGCGTTCTTCAGGAGTCCCATATGTTAAGCACTTCTCAACAACATTAGAAGCATATTTCTGTTGGCTCATTGGCACTATCTGTCCGGCAAGCTTGCAGATTATAGCAGAACGTTCATGTGGTTTCCCGTGCTGTAAAACATGCTGCAAAACCCCAAGCATTACAGTGATGATCAGTATTAAAGCTGCTACTAGTTGTACAAGAATCAAAGGTACAATGAACCCTCTGAATATATACAATGGACGCAACATAATAAAAGCAGTATTGTGGCATATCACCTTTGTAGTCGGCATTTACATTAAACACTTTACCATTTAGGATGTATTTGTGCCTAATCTTGGATACAATACTAGATGGAAAATGAAAAAAAAGTGAATGAATCTGGATCAAAGGAAAAGTGATGGAAAAGAAATCATTTCCTTGTGACCCTTTTTTAAATGTGAGAAATTGATTCCATCACTTTCCCTCACTCAAACCTATGGGGAAAGGAAAGAATTTATCCCTCTTTTAATTTAAGACAAGAGAGACAAGAAAATGAGGGAAATGTTTTTCTCCTTTTGTCGGCGTCAAAAAGAAAAAGAAAAAATTTCCTTCATTTTCCTATAATTTCCCGTGTGCACAAACACACTTTTAATTCGCCTTCCAATTGTATTTGCATACACATGCGCCCAAACATACACATGCTCAAACCCAATACCACTTCGTCGAAAACATCCACATCAACCACTTAACTTCGGTTAAAAACCTAACTTGCATATGACCTGTTTCATGTTTTGGCACATATTATCAATTTTGTATGCATGTGCATGTGAGTTGTAACCTATGAGTTGCCTGTGCATCCCTTTTCACTAAGGATTACCTCTCTTTGGCACTACATAAGGTCGCATAGTCCATTAAAAAAAAAATTAATAGTAGACATAAGGTGCAGATGACTAAATTTGTATAAATAAAAATTTGTACAATGAAAGAAAAGGCATGCATAAGTACTAATAGGGAAATAGAAAACTAAAATATCAATCTTCTATTAAAAGATAGATAAAGCAGAAGTAGATAGCTAGCAACATATTCTATAAGAGAACCATGAATTCACACAGATAACCATAGAAAATACCTGGACAACATAATTTCCATATTGGTCTTGCGCCAAACTGCACACAGATTGCATGATTTCTTCCATCATAGTGCATTGAGTTTGTGGGTCATCACAATGTTCCAGGACCCTCTGTAGCATGAACAGTGTGGCTTTAGAATTCATATACAAAATTGAAATTGAAATTGAAATAATAGAAAATAAGGCATAGCGAATTTAGGTTCAATGACAAAAGAAACATTTTATAAAGGCAATCCCAGAACTAAAGTCAAGAATGGATTTGAACCTGAATCACCCGGCAGCCATAAGGATGCATAGACAATTGCACAACTTGGCCATAAAAAGCTGTTATTATAAACTGAATCCTCTCTTGGGGAACACATTCAATACACTTCTGAATGACATGGTTACCATTCTGATCACGAACACATTTCATGACTGAACCATCAAGCTCCAACACCATTTGGGTCTGCTGTTCTACATCAACGACCTCTAAAGCCTGTTTTACCAATTGTCAAAATTAGAGTCACTAAGAATTATGTATATAAAAAAAAAACAAGTGAAAATGGAATGCGGTCTAAATTATGTATCAACTTGCCAACAGAAATATTAAATTATCAATTAAACTCATCAGATATCATGAAAGAAAAACTCAGTTGCCAAATTGGAGGAGTATCCAAAACTTATTGAGACACAATCACAATTCCATAAAGCTAGTAAATAAATGTCATGAATTTGACTAGTAAAGGGTAAAATAGATGCAATGATCAACAAAGGAAACAAATTCTCCAATTAAGCTATGTGAATTTATAGCCAAGTACATCAGCAAACCATATCCCTCCTGCTAGCCAATACATGGATGGAAAGCAATGTGACCATACAATTAGCCTGACTATGAACAGAAAGCCAAGCTCAAAACCTGCTTATCGAACGAGAAGATAGCAAGTAATAAGAGGATAAATCAGTCGATCTAAAGAACAGTATGACCATCATTTTACATAAGAAACTTAAAATTATTCAACCTTAAGAAAACAAACAACTACAAATTTACCAAGATTGATAGGTTGATCTCTCAGAATAATAAATAGAAACTACAAAGTTGAATGGCATGGTTAGCAAACATGTGTAGTTGCTCTGATATTATGTTTGCATCTTTTTCATCATTTGTTTATTTTAGGAGATCAGTCATTATTGTTTCCCTCCCATAGATTACCCCTCTTATTAATAAAATTATAGGTGGTGAGCTCTCATTTTCCTCATAAAATTAGGTTACGGTTTATATGATTCATCATACTATGAAAAAGAGAAGAAAAAAAACTTTGTTTTATCAAATTGCTTAATATCCTTCTCTTCCTTACTTTTGGACAGCAAAATTCCTTTTTTATTAAATTTATCAATTTACAATCTTCTCTGTCATTTGTAATCCTTTTAAAACAAGGTGGGGCAGGAACCCATCATAAATTTTATTTCTAGAAGGAAAGCTCTAATTCAAACAAGTCAATAATCTTTGTTGTCATTCGAAATCTAGCATGTAATCAAAGTTATAAATGTGATTAATAGCACAACCAAGTCAACGAGTCATTATTTAAATACATCAATTATTAACATATTAAAAAAAGGAGGCACCTAATCAGTAGCAAATACAAAAGAACATTCAATATTTTACTAATCAAACATGAAAAACCATTAAATATAAGGAAATGATAAAATAACTCAGTTTAAGCATGTGTTAAAATGAGTTTCCTAAATACAAAAACAGTGAAACCCATGAAAAAGCATAAATCAAATCAACAAGCAAAGCACCATGCAAATGAGCAGAAAAGAAATTATAAATGAAGCTTAAAGAAATTCATAGAGAAAAATATAGGAGGCACCAAATTAAGCTCACAAAATCACCTTTTGAATTACTCTACATCCATACATTTGAAGGCTGAGGGACAACACACGGCCGCAAAGCTGATTGGCCAGTTGCTTTCTCTGACTCTCCGAACCATGCTCAAAAAACTGAAACCCAAAACATGAATTTCAGAACCTTTATTCTCATCTAAATTGGAAGTTTGGAACCTACGCATGGTTCAATTGTGATTAGACCAAAACTTACTTTCTGAATGACATAATTTCCAAATACATCAATCATCAATGTTTGTGAATGAGACAAGATCTCTGGAAAAACCATATTCTTCTCTTCCTCCAAGGCAGTTTCTAACTTCTGTTGAATAAAACGACTACCGTACTGGTCAACACTGGATATTGAAAAAAACAACAAAGACATTAGTCAACATTCTATACCAATAATTGGATTGATATAAATATGTTATTGTCAAACTAGACACCTGAACTCTGCTATATGATCAGCGATTTCTGATAACTCAAAAGACTTTGATTTGTTATTTTTGAAGTCATCCAAAAAGGATGATGCATAACTATCAGCTGCAAGGCCATTCTCTGAAGCCCAGGACCCAATTGATCCTCCTGTCGGACTTCTCATCATTGAAGGAAAACGTGATAGATGCTCAGTCTGTCTTAGAGGACTTCTCGAACCCATAGATGGAAGAAAAGAGTTTGCCATTGGACTGGCCGGATATGGCACACCAAGACCAAAAGAACTGCGATAGTAACCATTGTCCAAGTGTCCAGATTTACCCAAATATGGCATGCCATATTGTGACTTTTGTTGTGCGAGCAATGCCTCAAAATATGCTGTTTTCTGAAACCCATGCAAGTCCATCTGTGATGGGCTAACATAGTTCCTCCCAGATGGATCACTCAGGCTTTCAGCCTGTGATGCAAAATCAGCTCTCTGCAATAAATAAAGCTGATCCATAATTGGCATATTAACACCAGTGCCTAATTGGTCTAAGATTGTGTTTGGATATTGCCCTGCATTACCTGACAAATCCACACAAAAAAAGTGAAGAATGTATCAACAACTAATCAATTCAAGTAATGTTAAATGGAAGGAAGAAAGACAATGTTAAAGGGAGGTCAAAACCTGAGTCAAGTTGACTGTTCGTCACAGCTAAGTGTTTCCGACTGATGGGATACCTACTGACATCTGAACCAGTGATATCAAGACTTGATAAATTGGTACCATGATAATAAACATTTTCTGAACTTGTTGAACCCCCAGCAATAACTTTTCCATATTGATTAACAGAGGACATTTCTCTTGGTAGGTTGGTTTGCCCATCAGAAGGTATGTTAGATAAACTAAGATCAGGTAGGACGCCATTTGTTGTAGAAAAGGCATTATAGGCTAGCGAAGACATATTGGACTGATCCGCCAGTTCCTGAAATAATTGGTTTTGTACATGATTCCGCCCATCTACCACCATACTTTTTGATAAGTTCAAACCAGACAGAGCAGTTGCAACATCAGCATGATCCGGCATGTAAGAAGAAACACCATTTAACTTATTTGGAGCAGATATTGGCTTCCTGGTGGTATCGGACCCCATCCCTCCCACAGAATGAAGATGAGGACTTGGAGAGCGTCCCACCATCTGAGGATCAGGGGTTGTACTTCTAGACAGAGATGAACCCACTACAGATGCAAAGGATTGAGGCACTGGAGACCCGATGTTGTGATCCCTAGCAAGGCCAGGTGTAGTTGCTCCAGAACGCAAGCCTTCTACAGGTTCTAATCCAGTAAGAAGATGAGAAGATTGTTCATCAGGTACGCTCAACCGATCAATAACATCATCCATAGCATTACGACTTGCTGGACGTGAAAGATGTACCAAAGCCGATTGCCCAAGTCCCTCCTGCAAATAAACAAGCTTCTCATTAGGGCGGGAACAAGAGCTACACTACCTGACTATAATAACACAGGTGCCTTATGCCACGTACTATACCGTGACTCTTAAGGTTTCTGAACCAGCAACAATCTAAAGCAAACTAATATTAATATCCAGTCAACAAAGGAACACAAAACATGGCTAGGATGTAAACTGGAAACACAACCGAGTAAATAAGGGGACTGAATATTTTGGAAGCAAAATCAAAGGTGAAGTCTTGGGACCTTGAACAATTGATTTCATAAGGTTTATGTTCAGCTTGAACATAACCAATCACCAGCAGATTTCAAAAAACAAATGTATTGTGACCACAAGACTGAAAAAATATGATTACACATGAAAGAAGGGCCTAATACATAGTGAAATGGTAGGACATATATTTAGAAATGAGAATCACTTTATTACACAGCAGTAAATATGAAAGCAATGGAATCATGCTATTGGTTTTAAGTTCATTGCACCTCAGACAAAAACAAGTTGCATAAAACACTCCTATATATTACCTTTATTCAGAAATCATAACTATGCTCAAATAATATAGAATAAACCCACAGGTAAAATTTAAAACAAAAATGAACTGAAGACTCCTTAGCAAAGCAACTGTGACTTGGCTAAAGGTGTTCAGTCAGCTCTGACCACAAAGATGTCAAGGCTCTGTTAAATGCATAAAAACTTAATTTCTCACTCAGAAACATATATTTCTTGTCAAGAGGCAAATCCACAAGATTTAATCAATATTTCAATCAGTTTGAGGGAAAAGAGTTCAAACAATTACATAAGAATATCATATTTTATTAAATCAAAGCATAGTGTATAGACAAGTATGCAAAGAAGACATACACAAATCACCCCAAATACAAGAAAAGGAAAGTAGTATACATGACCTACACGGCTAGATTAAAAATAAAAGCCCCATCTCCAAAACAAAAGGGTGACTTCCCTCACCCAAAATATACTTATTTATTTTAGGACCAGAAAAGCAATGCATTCATTTTCAACTCAATCTCTTAAGTCCTACAGGAGAATTTATATTTGCAAATGGTAGCAGAATCAGAGTGTGCACATTCAGTAGAAAGGCATAAATTGAGCATTATAGTAATCCACATAATATGGAAATAGCAAAGATAGTTACATTCAATGATAAATGGCAAATTAAGTTAAAAAAGAGGAAGGCATCATGGACTTCTTATCTACCATGAAAACCATCAATAAGCATTTTCCTTGATCAAAATAAAAGTAGATGGCAAAAAAAGAAGCTAGGGATACTGTCATAAGAAGGGCAAAGTAGAACAACATTGTGAATACAAGTAAATAAAGAGGAAAGCATATAAAATATGAACTATGGACACAAAAGCAACTAAAATTTTGTAAGTGATTATTCGTTGAAAAAGTAATCGAGAAGGAACTTAAAAAAAAAAAAGGATACAAGGGACCATACCCAAAACCTTAGAAAAAATGCCTCGATGGTGATGATTTGGGAGAGAAAATGATTCCCAATTAATCCAAAAAACATATAAAAAATGCAGGGATTCATTTGAATCATGAAGCTCCCTTATGCATGGAGAAACATTGACCAATGCAGGCAAGTAACTGAAAATAAATAAATATATATATAATTTTGCACATCATTCAAACATTTCACCTGCATGATGTCAGATTGTTTTCCCACTAATCCTTATCCTTATCAATATTAAACGCATGTAAGGGCAACTAGCAATATATCCATCGAGCAAATTTTACAAAATTCTAATCATTTTATAAAAGAATTCTGAAACAAACACAAACTACATCAATTTCACCTAGATTCCATTTAAATTTCAAGATATAACAGCCAGATCACCATAGTCAACAAACACAGTAATAACAGTATTAAAAACAAGTCCTTGGAATCAAAAAGTGGCATTTAGGGTCTTAAAGATCGGTTTAAGTTAATCCCTGAAACAATCAGTCCAATTACCAAACTTAACCGCCTGCAAGTTGTAACAATCCATGAAGATTCATACAAAAAAATCTCCTCAAATTAAAGAAAAGCGTACCTCAGAATATACAAAAGAGAAAGAAAGAAATAAATTTTGGAGAAACCCAATGGGCAAAACAAATTACCTGAAGTACATCCGTGAAGCTCTTCCTCCTCGCGTTAGCCCCCCCACCCGACCATCCGATCAACCCATCACTCCCTCGATCAAGCCACTCGGACGAAGCCTGCCGTGACAGACTCCTCCGCGCCTCCACCCCATCGAAAGCCCCCGGCTGCGAAGTAAAAAGAGAGTTCCTATTTCCGTCCGTGCGAATCCTCTGCGATATCACCCGCCAGTCCTCCCTCGACACCGCCGGCGGCGGAAGCCTCGGATTCAGATTCTCGTTGGAATAGTAATACGAAAGGTACGCCGGATGCGTCCGTATGTCCTCGCCCCCGACGCCGGTCCCCTCCGGTCCACCGGTGGCGCCGCCGATCAGGCTCCCGACCGCCGCCAGAGATCCTTCCACGGAGGGCGGAGCGCTCCCGCTGCGGATGATGTTGAGTTCCCTCTCCCGACCGACGGCGAGCTGCTGCCGCCGCCGCCGCTCGAGGAGGACCGCGTCGAGATCCATGCGACCGTTGCCGTCACCGATACCTTCCTCGAGATTCCCACCCCCTAGGGTTCTGGAACTCTCCGTCACCATCACCGAAGGAACACCAGGATTCCTGATGCGAATCAAGGTTTATCCGATCGATCGAGCGTTAATAATTAATACGAATATTTACATGTAATAAGAGGAGCTTTTGATCGGGATGAGCAGAGGCAGAGAGAGAGAGAGAGAGAGAGAATTGAAAGAGGAAAACCAACTAACCGAGGCGGCGAATCGACGATAAGGACGAGCGAGGGAGGGTTGGAGCCGTACGATTGGGTTTGGACGGTTAGAGATGGGGGGATAGACCCCGAAAGGCGTGGGCGTGATTGAAAGCGGTGGGTTTGGGGATTAGTTATGACTCTCTCTTTATGTGTGATTTGTTTGTTTTGACACCCGTTTAGGGTTGCCTTTTTTTTTCCTCGGGCCTTCCTTACTAATCGGATCTTTAATTAATTCGATTGTGGAGATATTTTTAAATTTAATATATGAAAAATAAATCTAATATATGAAAATAAGATCACATGCAAAAAAATATGCTCATTAAATTAGGTATTATATTTTTTTTACACGACTCATCACTAGCAAATAAAACGAGTGGTTGAAAATCACGGTAAAGCAATATGAACGAGTGCACATCGAGTGGTGGATCCATAGTGGGGGTCATCAGTGATATTTAATTAAATTTAAATTTATATTTCATCTAATAAAATAACAGTAACACGATGAAAGTAGTACGTATTATATCTCTAAAAAACTTCATAAGTAGATTAATTTTTTGAAAAAATCTACAATATCATGTTATTATCAAAGCATTCATATGAAAACTTTCATATTTTATAAATTCATCATGATAGTTTTATTATCATATTGTGTCAAATACATCTCTCTCAATGTATGTAACTAAGCAATCATTTATTCAATCATCCCTCGTACGATCATTAACATTGTAATCTAAAATTTTAGTATGTGTCATCACTCCACTAACCCCTTTGTAGGTCCGTCCCTGTGCACATCATACGCACATATTATTAATATATATTGTGATTTGCATAATTGTGAAGGGCTAATAAGAAAAAAAATACTTAAATGTGAAAGTTATGTAGAGCGGGATAAGGTTTTTTTTAGTCCGATAAGGATTTTGTCAATTAATGTGACATAATTAAAACTAAATTTTGGACTTTGGGAGTTTATTAACCTGCTTATTGGTTTTTTAAACATGATATGTTGGTTTTTGTATAATGTACGTGGGGTTATTATTCCAATGTGACATGATTGTTTGAATGAATGGTTTTAAACAGTTGGGTTAGACAACCAACACGATTATCACAATAGTTTAGGCAGATTGATATGACTATGACAGAGTGGGAGAAGATTGTTAGACTTAACCAAAACATGTTAAACTTGGATAAGAATTACTTTGTTGTGGATAAAGGCGCGCGTCTTTTTTAATACGAGATAATCATTGTTCAAAATAACTTATTAGGGACATATTAAAAATCTTGAAAACCCATTTGAGAGGTCCAACAACTTTACAGTATGACACAATTAAACAATTGTCTCCAGTGGTCATAGTTCAACGATTCAGGATTTAGCGGTGTTACCGATAGGTTCTAGATTCGAGTCTTGGCGTTGACTTACCCACCTGTTTGTTGGCGATTATTCGAAAGTATTTTTCATAGGACCGGAGTAAACATGCGGAGATAGCCTTTTCCAGCTCGATCGTAAAATCAACCACGAAGATCTCTCATATGTGTATATATATATATATATAATGGAAATGATGCAAGGTCACACCAAC
Organism: Acorus gramineus; assembly: GCA_030737835.1. Classification (NCBI taxonomy): domain Eukaryota; kingdom Viridiplantae; phylum Streptophyta; class Magnoliopsida; order Acorales; family Acoraceae; genus Acorus; species Acorus gramineus. Next base: position 13,565,446 of record CM060857.1, read on the forward strand.
CAGTCCTGTTACGTTCTTTTATTGGGCAAAGCAATCAGCTCTCCTACCATTAACACTGCTTATGGGAAAGATCAAACAATTGTGTTATGTGTCATTCAACTCTGCTATGACCCAATCAACATATTGTGCTCCGACCAATCCTATTGCACTCCGGTTGATCCTGTAATACAATTTTTTTTATTTTAGAAATGTGTCATTTTAAGTACGAGGTTGGGACATTTCACTTCTTCAAAACAACTTGGAAAACTAAAACAATCACACAAGGGACAATGTGGCAATCCAGGTATTCTTGTATGCATGTATTCTCAACATGACAGGTTTTCCTTATGTCATAGGTTTGAAGTCTTAAGACTTGTTTAGTAAAATTGGGTGTAAAAAGAGAATTCTTTATTTTTAAGAATTTAATTTTAGTAGATTACGTGAAAAGTAAATTTTTGTTTAGAATTTCTAAGAATAAATATAGGAATAAATTATTTAAAACAGAATTTTGAGTGCTTTAGCTAAAGGAGAATGAAAATAAATGTCAAATTGACCCTTTATTCATATTTCAATTTTTTTCGGCCCTAATTTATTAGTTATTCTACTTCTTTTTAGTTAGCTCCTGTTAAGTTTTTCTTGCATGACAAGTTAAATTATGCCTCTAGGTGACCTGTTACATTGGGACAAGCCCATCACAAACAAACCAACCCATTGTAACAAAAAGCAATTTAGAAGCACAAAGACCCAAAAAATGTGAATGTGGAAACATTTATGATACATATTTGACACCAATAATAATATTCTAGATGGAGTATGTATGAGAGTTCAGAGGTATCTCACATAAGACCTCTCAACTTCTTTCACATATTATTATTTGTATTTTTTTTAAAAAAAGTTAGGATGATGTTAGAGTAGACATCACATATATTTATTTATTAGAAAAAATCTTCTTTTAACTCTTTGAAATCATCTTAAAATCATAAAATCATAAAAAGCTCTTCTAAAAATCAAAAAATCATCCTAGATTCCCATAAAATGTATATAGTTAACGAATTTAGTCCTCCGATCAAGAGAATATTGAAATAAGTCATCAAAAATTTACTAAAATTGAATTAAGTCCCTACAAACTTTATAAAATCAGATTTAGTTCTTTTGTAAGACAAAAATACCCCCGTCATTTTTCAACATCCTTATGTCTTGAAATATCATTCTCATATGTAAAAAAAAAATATCGATCGAACCTCAATTGATCTACAAAATTAAGTCATTTTTCAACATTTTCCCTCCTGAATCTCATTACAGAGACTGAAAAAAAAAAAAAATACAATTTCATTAACTCCATTACAAAATCAGTAGAGAAAATAATTTAAAAACCAAATTAAAATTCTATAATACATTTTTAACTCAAAATTACTAGCAACAAAAAGCATAACACCTTGACTATAAAACTATAATTTGTTTAATAAAATTTAAATAAATCAATATATATTTTTAGATAATCACATGGATTTTTTATGATTTTTAAAAGATTTTAGAGAGTTAAGACGATTTTTAAATTTCACAGAGATTTTTTTCGATTTTCATAAGTTTTTAAGAAGTTATATCGATTTTTTCTAACAAAGAAAATAAATTTTAAAAGAGTATACCAGTAATTTACCATGCATGGTTAGGGTTAACCACACATCTGATTAATTATAGGAATTAAAATAAATATTATCTAATAAGATAGGGACCTGAGGGTATTTACCAATTTTACATAGATTTTTTCTGATTTTCATAAATTTTCAGGGAGCTAAACCGATTTTTTCCTTATTTTTTCAATTGACTGATTTACATTTTTACGTGCGAACATTTATGATATTTGACATAAAAAAAAAAAAAAAAAAAATAGACGGTCATGTATCATGATATATTTCGTAGAAGGCTTCTGACAATTTAATGTTCATTTTTTTCACCGAATAAAAAGTTGGCGTCTCACGCCGTGTTTTTTTTTCTGATTCAATATGCGTATTTACATCCTTTTATTTGCACCCCCCTGTTTGCACACCCAAAATACAATGTGGATGGGTGTTCAAACAAACAAGGGGGGTGTAAATAACAACACCCCGGTGATCGTCGTTCACAGCATGAATTCGGGTCGGGTCGGGTCAGTCCGGCCCGTGAATCTCTAACCCACTCTGGTTGGATATTTCGCTCTGCTACTGCTGGCCTTGGAGCATCAGAAAACCTCATCCTTTCCGGGGTTTTGATTCTGAGGCCTTCAGAGGCTTTATGTGGAAAACTATCCATATTGAAAATTCACTGGAAGAGACAGAAAAAAAAAAAAAAAAATCCCACACTCAATAAAGAACCAAGAAAGTGAGGCGAGAGTGGCTTTCAATGGAGACGTTGCGGAGCTTGGTATCCACAGCACCGCCACTCAATCCCACAAAGTCCCTCTTTAGGAACTCCCTTACCTCTTCAGGTGATATGTCCGGGTCTCTCCATTTATACCTAACAAATTCTGAATTCTTTATAACAAGTAACAAATGGGTTCTTGAAATTTCTGTAATATTTGCAACATGGACATTGGTTAAAGAGCATAGAATTCCTTTTTTTTTTTTTTTAAGAAATTATCATTAATGACTTGGTAGTATTCTCAACATCTTATTTATGAATAAAGGGAAAGGGGTAATGTTGGGCTGGTATTGGTAATGAGGTTGTCATGTTGGGGTCTGGTGGCATAGTCACAGAGTTTCGTGTCACAGAGTTCGTGTACGATAAATATTCAGCAAAGGTTTTGTTCCACATGGTTAATTCGTAAATGTTATGGCTTAAGTATGATGAAAATAAGGGAGTAGTTAATTTGTTTTTAGATTTCTGATAATCAATATGAGAAATACATATAACAATTTCTCTGTCGGGTGTGAAGGCGGTAAGTTATGAAGAGTGTGACAAACCATCCAGATTAAATAGATACCCGTATTCTAAAGAGACTAAACGCAGGGTTGCAGTTCATATCATCATTGATAAATCACAAGAAGTTGTATTTCTATTATGTATTGTTTCACCTGTCAGATGAGATGTGTTATCAATAAGATGGACATGCAATTTGTGAAATGACATGTGTTGTTTTTCCTGCAACTCCCAAGTGAATTCCATCTAATTGACAACTATTGGTAAAATGACATGCATTCCATGCCTTGATTATGCAGTTTCTGTGCTTTCAGAGCAAGCAGGTTGTGCAGTCGCCCCTGTGCGTCCTACATTAACCGTACGCCACTTTCCTGCATCCGTTCTCTTGCAAGAGCAGCGTGATGACTTTAGGTCTTCTTATATTCTAAAAGAAGATAGAATAACTCAGGTGAGGCTCCATTGCCCTACACTGTATCCCCAATCACTCTCCTTCTATTCTGTCTGAACATAGACGCATATGCTGCTTGCTGGTTTTTCCTAGATAAAAAAAATCCTCAGTCATTTTGACCTTTTATCTGTAATCTGACATGGCATTTTATTGATATATTGGAAGTGCTGCATGGCTGTTCATTGATAAATGGAATCAAAAGATGTATAATTCTTTAAATATCTGGGAAATAAAGTGTATAATGAAAAAAAAAACATTCACACACAGATAATTATTACAGTAGATAATTCATAAATATTACATATCATATCAGCAAGCCTGAGTCTTTATCTCATTAATTTGTTACATGTGGTTCATTTCTTCTTAATCTTCATTCATAATATGTAAGATTCTTGTTGAGTTGATATATAAAGCATTGGAGATGCACTCATACTATACAACTCAATTCATAAAGATTTACCTTTTCCTTTGCAATCGTTGCACTTTCATCTTTCTTCTTTGAGAATTAAAAAAGAATTGGGGCCTTTCTTTTGATTTACTGTTGAGATTTATGATTGATAGGTCATGAGAGATGTTGGAAATTACCTACTACATCATTAATTTTATTTGAAGATAATATAGGAGCAATCTTATTATTAAAGAAACCCTCGAACATAAGGAGACAAGGAAGCAATTGCCATGCGCATACACCATCTGAGTCATTAAACTCTGTACTACATCCCTACACTAATATCTTTTAGCTTCATTTAATATTTATTCATATTGGTTGCTTCAGTGCATATTTTGAATGGAGATTTGTTTACCATTCGAGTAATTATGTGGTCCTTGAGCTGCAAAAGCATCAAAATGCATGATCTCTGCGACTTTTGAGTTGGTAATCACTAATAGCTTCGTTATTTTAATTTTTAAGGTAACAGTGGATAGGAGGAAAATGGTAAATGACGTATCACTCCATGAGATGAATGAATGTGACCTTGATGAGGTTATAAAATCCCTTGAGTGCCAATCACTTCATTGGCCTAATTCATGGAATTTGTGAGTTCACTCATTTTTTACTTGTTTAAGTTATCAGTTCACTGTATTGAAGACTTAAGGGTTGAACATATTTTTTTTTTGCTTGGTAGGGTTGAACATATTTGGTTCTTTAAGGATTTGTTACTCTCTTAATTAGTAAATACCTATTTGCCAATTGCAGATTGCCTTCCTTGCATGCAAAGGATAAGCCATTTTCAACTGTTCCCATGGTATCGACAACGAGAGGGAGCGATGGAATTGCAAATACCCGTCAAAGCCAGAAAAAGCAGAATAACCCCACTTCAGTAGGTCCAGGGGATGTTCTAAGCCTTGCGAAGCAGGCAATGATGGCCTCAAAAGAAGCAGTTTCTTTAGCAGAGAATATTAACATTCTACCAATGGATTTCGATGAATGTCTGTATTCTGGGTCTGTATCTTGGGCGCTGTATTTTTTCTGTTCATGTCTATTTTATGTTTTTCAGCTACTTTTTCTTGATTGGTAGTTTGTAATTTTTGGTCAGCTTGACATCTGAACAACCAGCAAACGGGATTTCAGCCGAGGCTGTCATTGCAGTGAGGTCAACAAAGATTGCAGAGAGACGTTTGAAGAAGCGGAGGGTTTCAAGGAATCCAAAAGACATTACCTATGATGCTTCTAGTTCAGTAAAAGTAGACATAAAGAAAAAGTTGAACAAAGGCTTTGATCCTAATGATCCCCTTAGATTGTTCTTATGGGGACCTGAGACAACACAACTTTTGACTGTGAAAGAAGAAAAAGACTTGTTTGTTCAAATACAGGTATGCACAGTTTCACATATGTTAACCTATTTATAGGTGAATTGGGTATACTTTTTCTGTCCTTTTGTGTTAATGGTGTGTTTTGTTATTTCGCAGGATCTCATGAGGTTAGAGGAAGTTAAACAGAAACTACATCTTCAGTTCAATCGTGAGCCAGCATTGGTTGAATGGGCAAAAGCTGTTGGAATGAGTTGTCGTGTCCTGAATTCATGCCTTCATACTGGGAACAGGAGCCGCAACAAGATGATATATGCCAATTCCCGTCTGGTCGTACATGTTGCTAAACAATACCAAGGAATGGGTCTGAGTATTGGTGATTTACTGCAGGTAAGAATTTTGAAGCAATCATTCTTCTTCCTTCTTTCTGCTTGATACTCTATCCATATAAATATAATTCTGATATTCTTGAATGGAGATTCATCTTCGTTTGTTAATATCTAGGACTTTTGATGTACAAAAGCAGGCAGGTTTTTCACTCCTCTACCAGAACATTTGTCATGATATGTAAAACTTACTCCTATATTTACTTGAGACTTTGAATCTCTCTCTTTACTACATTTAATTGCTGAAGGGATTTTAGATTATGTAATGTTTAATCTAATTTCCCATAATTTATCTTGTTCTTATTGGAAATTGATCTGGTTCTATATAATATGTGATTTGAAACATTCCTTTGAAATTTACCTAATTTGTGAAGAATACATTGCATCACGATTTTAGAGTGATGACTACTGAAAAAGTCAAGCAGGTATAATTAAATTAATATTACAACTGGCTGTCGACCTTGGATGTTTTGGTTGAAGGATTTTCTGTGTTTGTAGGAGGGAAGCATGGGCCTTATGAGGAGCTTAGAGAAGTTCAATCCCCAAGCAGGCTGCAGATTTCCGACTTACGCTTACTGGTGGATACGACAATCAATCAGGAAAGCCATATTTCAGAAATCCCGGACCATTCGTCTGCCAGTATGATCCTTTTGATTATTTAATCTCTTTGAGGTTCCTTTCATGATTTGTTTTGTTTAGGACTAAATGTATTTGCATACTTAATTCTTCAAAAGCTTTCCCAGTTTTTTTTGGCTGCTTATATATATATGCCTATTTCAATCTAGTGTGATTCTTGATGGCCACATGCTTGTTTGGTCACTGGGATGATGAATGAACTTCGATGTGCTAATATTTTCTTTTTATATGAATGCAGGAGAATGTGTTTGCACTTTTGAAAAAGGTAAAAGCCGTGAAAAGGTCATGCATTCTAAAAGGTCATCACCCGACAAACGTAGAGCTGGCCAGACAAGTAGGCATTACAGTCAAGAAGTTGGAGACACTGTTTGTAGTTTCCAGAAATCCCGTCTCAATTCAAGAACGTCCATGGCTTGACCAACAGACCACCTTTCAGGTATTATTTCATTAATACATTTTTCCTTAGATTTTACTTCACACAGTACGATGTCAAGTGATGTTGACCCTTCCAGTGCAATGTTAAACAATAGCCATAGAAATTAAAAAATGCTCGTGTTTGAAATCCTGCCATTGATCCTTCGAACTATTTGAGAATTGACCTTGTTGGATTGCATGAAAAGCTGGTTAATGCCATAAAGTATCTTAGCATTGGTCATCAAATAATTTGGCTACCATTCTTGAATGTGTCCCATTTGGAATCAATTGTCAAACTGATTATATTTATGTAAAATCAGTTTTCAGATAGTTGGTAACAATTTGTTATTCTTAATCTTCAAATTTTGGTTTCATATTTTAGTTCGTGTGTTAAAAGTCGCAAAAAAACTTTCATGAAAAACTGGTTGGAGTAGCTTTTATGAAAACTGTTTTGTGAAAATTGGTTCCAAATGGGGCCTATATCTACCAATGATACAATGGATTGAGCATGCATCACTAAGATAATCATCATTTCAGATTTTCACACATCTGATATAATACATCTTTGTCACCCCAAACTCTTTTATGTTGGGTCTGGACATCTCATGACAACAAATTGTCCTACTCTCCCAGGAGATAATTGCGGATCCTGAGATTGAGATCCCCGAACAAAGCATAGGCAAGGAAATGATGAGGCGACATGTGCGCGGCCTCCTCGGGATCCTCAACCCGAAGGAGAGGCAGATCATCCGATCACGTTTTGGGATCGGGGACGGGGAGCGGAAGTCCTTGTCAGAGATCGGGGATGTGCTCGGGATGTCGAAAGAGAGGGTCAGGCAGTTAGAGAGCAGAGCTCTGTACAAGTTGAAGCACCAGTGCCTGCGCAGCCAAGGCCTCGATGCGTATTTTGATTTGCTTGTCTAGAAGACTACTGCTACTTATACATACCATTGTCATACCTTTTTTGATCTTATTTATTGTAAACAGAGAAACAAAACAAAAGAAACTATGGGAAAGGGGGGTCAATATTGTATGTTTAATCTTTTCAGCAAATGAGTTTCCAATCTGCAACTAATATGTACAGGTTATTGTTTTTTGGTTGCTGGTATAAATGACCCCAGGACCTGCATGAGGCAAGCATTTCAGCATGTGAAAACTGTTAGTTTGGTGAGAGACAAAGCTACAGGGCTTAGGGTGCGCTTGGTTGCGCGATTGCAAAACTAAATTTGCAGAGATCTGAGTTTTAAAATTGATTCTACAAGAAACTCACCCCTTTAGTTTTTGGAAATCAAAGTTTTTGGATATTATTTGTTTAAAATTTGTTTGCAGGAAGCTGTTATAGTAAAACTGTTTGGTTGCACGATTGCATAAACAACCTTTTATAAACGTAAAGCTGTCTAATATTGTAATCAAACGCTGCATTAGGAGATGATATATCAGGCATTTAAAGTGGCAAAAAAATGTCTTAAAATTCTTTTTAACTCCCGTTTGAATAACAACGTAAGCCATTTTGAGATGGATAACTGGTTAAAACTGTGTACATTCAGAATCTCAGCTTTATCACGTGGACGGTGGATCCATCTTCATCTGACTCGCCTAACACTCTCTTAAAACTCTTTCAAACAAGGTGGCCATTATAATACAATTATAAAGCCTTCCATGGAAGAGCCAGTGAAGGGAACGCAGTAGCAGACATGCAACAACGTAACATGGGGGTTTCCCTTCACAAGCCATAACAATTGGGATCCTCATAGGACTCTTGGCTCTGATCAGTAGTGGTTCTCACGTGCATGGCATCCGTGGCGACGCGCGTTTGCTCCTCCCGAAGCTCTCAAGCGGCGGCGGCGGCCTCGGCTTAGGTGAGGAGAAGAGGTCATCCACAGCGCGCGCTTCGCCCCCCGCAGCCGGCCGGTCCTGTGACTGGTTCTTGTTTGAACTGTCCCCCGCACCCGCCGCCGCCTCCTGCCCCGTCTCTGCAGGTACCGATCGTGGCTGCGCCCCCGCCTCCTGTCAATTGATCACGATCTCGCGCGGATGAGTCATGTTTGAGGTTATAATTGAACTGTATACGGTCATATTTGTTTGAGAAATCATGTTTTGATGGTTCTTGAATACAGTTTAATGTGATATATTATGTTGTTAAGATTATGCCCGCCTTTAGTTGTACCATTGCATTGGATAATTGATTTTAGGGAAACTGCTTCATAAGAAAGCTCAGGTTTTTTGGACATTTTTTTTCACAGGAATCTATTTATAGTATTTTGTCACATTTTTTCTATTTGAAAATGAGTATGAAAAAAACAATTTTTTACATATTTAAAAGCTGTCCAAATTAATTTCCAAAGGAGCCTATGTATTATTATGAGTGTATCAACACACCCAATAAATTATACATGGAAAATATTGTGTATGATATTGTTAGATTGTGTGTTGCAGTAAAATATGTAAGATACATAAGAATATGCGTTTAAAGTCAATAAATTGTATTGGAATTGTAAATGTATATTAGCTAATTTGGTGGAGTTTTTTTTTGGACTATTTTGATTTTCACTTTTGTTTTCCTAGTTAAATCTTCATCTGTTATCAAAGGCAAAACTTGAACTCATGACCCTTTAATGAAGAGAGATACATCTACCAATCTATCAAGATGTGGTTTAATAGAGGATGATTTTTAATTTTGTGGTTTGATTTTCAATTTGATAATTACAAAAGTAACATGACGTATTTCTTTAACTATTCACATTAAAAAAAGTGACAAATTATTAAAATATATACATACATACTAAATTTTCTCAAACACAGCCCCCGTTTGAAACGGGAATAATATTTATTCTTGGGTATACATTTATCCAAGCATAAATGAGTATAAATAAGGATTAAATGTTTTGTGTTTGGTTGTGTTTTGAATTATTCTAGTTGGTAAACGTAAGAATAAATGTTTTGTTGTTTGGGTAAAATGTGAATAAAGTATGGATAATGATTTATAAAAGGTGAAAAAATAATGTAGTTGATTTGATAGGTGATTTATAAGAGGTGATGACAGTTGATTTGACAGTGGACCCACATATTCTTTGAGTGGAATAACCTAGGATAACTTTAATTCTAGGAGTTTGTTGGAATCCATATACCACTTTATACCAGTTTATTCTGGCATACTGATCCGGGGTTTTCAAATGGGTTTTATCTCTTATCCAAGGTTATCCAGGAGCTTATTCCCAAAACAAAGGGGGGCTTTAAAGTTAAGATGTGTTGGGTTTATGTTTAATTAAGAAGAAAAATGAAAGACTTAAAATCAATTTTACTACATCCAACCTTTTTTTTTTTTTTTTTTGTCTCATTGCACACTCTTGGTCATGTGCATTTGTTTGGGGTTCGGAAAATAAAAATAACCTCAAATTAAAAAATACTACTAAAAACAAGGTAAATTTTTTTTTTTTGGATGTAACAATTTTTTCAAGGGAAAACACCATAAAAAAAAAAAAAGTATCCTAAGGATAAAATATACCCAAAATGACTACTTGTAAGAATTCTACAAAAAGAAAAGTCTTATTTAACAATCTTATAATCTAAAATAACGTAAATGACCTTATATCTCTTATAATTTTAAAACTCTTTCTTATCCTATTTAAAACTTTTCACTCCATTATCTAATTGAAAAATAATATTAACATAAGAAATTATTTTTATTTGAGATTGATTTTATATGTTATTAAATTTTTTAAGTATGCTATAAAAAATATTAACATCATAAAAATTGTCATTCATAAATTTACAAGATTTTTTTGGTTTTTTCGTAACATTTTAATATTTTTTGTTATTTAGATTTTATAAATATCTTACAAAAAGATTTTTTGTGTATGATATATATGAGTGCCCCAAAAGATTTTATAAAGTTTAGAAATATCTGAAAAATATTTAATAACAATTTTTTTTAATTTTTAGAATTTTATTCTTGATAGTGTATTTAGATATATAAAAAATAATAATACACTTCATGCACATATAAAAAAATATTTTATTAATCATTAATATTATTTAATTAAGGTGTTAAATAATTAAAATGTGTGATGATGTTTAACCGTGGATAACATAAGGATATTTAAGTTAATTTACTTTTTAAAATTATAAAAAAAGATTTATTAAACAGAATTTTTTAAAATAACTAATTTGAGTATTTTCAATACTCAGATGAATTTATTATTATTTTTTGGATATTTTTTCTAATTTCAAAGGACAGTACACCTAGTTCGATTATAGTCTCATTAAATCGTCTAATGGTATATAATACACTACATCTGTGTATGTGTATATGTATGTGTAACATTACTAAATACATAAAACATAAAATGTACATTCTCTTATATATAATTTATTTTTTAAGATATTTTATTAATTAAATATATATATATTTTAAAATAAAACAGACAAAAAGAAGCTCCAGGCATAGTCCTTTTTTTCAGAATAAATCTATTCAATGATGGAGTTTTCTACGATCACGAGCGGTGATTTCGAAAATCCACGCATCATGGACGGCTCTGATCTCACCATAATCATGGGAGAGAGAAATCTCCATGATTAGTTTCGTAGGGGAACAAAGAAAAACAGGCAGGAACATGATTACTCCACCGTACAACCCCCATGATATACGGTCCTCCATCAAACAAACCAAACCGATCAAGCAATCTCCACCGTCCAAACCACGCAACCCCCCAATCAAAAGCGGGCACGGAAAACAACGAATATTACGAGGACACGCCACCCGGTCCCATTAAAACTCCCAACAACCCCCCCAAAAGAGCATTCGTCACGCTTGTTGCCTCCCCTGCCGCAAATGATGACGTGTCACGTTTCCATTGGTCGTTCAAAACCGTTTTTCGAAAAAACATGGAAATTAATTCCGCGTCGTCGGGTAATCCATATATTATTTTTTGATCCCTGAAACATTTGGATTTACTTTTACGTCCCCAAACCCTTTTGCCTATTATTTCCATGTCCTTTCGAGTAAGAGATATTAAATAAACGTTAACATTTCTGTTTTTATCCCTCTTTTATGAACGCGGAGACAAAAGTAGATAAAAATAATAATAGGATAACCCCATTAGATGGAAGGGTCCAAAAATAATACTTTGACTAACATGATGATTTCAAAATAAGTCCAAATTTTTTAGGGTTCTAAAAATAATTCAGTGGTTTCTTGGGGATCCGCAATTAATTTTTCAAAAAAATATAGGGTTTTTTAATGTATACCATTAAAAAACATACTATTTAATTTTATACCACTTCAAGTAAAATATTTATTTTTATACCATTGAAATATGTTGAACTTATGCATATTTACCATTCTAGTTAACTTCCAACCAAATTTTCATTAAAACCGTTAAAGTCTTGAAAAAAAGACCAAATTACCCTTATTTTTTATTTTATTTTTGCATAACCTTATCAAATATAATATTTATGAAATAAAAGATACTAATTTTAACATGAAAATGATAAATTTCATCTAAAATCCAAAAACATAAAAATTAATTATAAAAACTATTTATTAGCGTGGATATAATAATTATTAATATTTACATTTGTAAAAATAAAATATAATTATTTTGAAAAAATTAATAATATATATTACAAAATACAATTTTAAAAAAAATTAGATTTTGATTGGAATAAAAAGAAAGAAAAAGTAAGGGTGAATGGATCATGATTGATTTAAAAAGAACATAAAATTAATTAGATTATTTTGATTAATTATTTATATTATGACAAAAAAATATTTTGTATTAAAGTTATTTTTGTCCATTTATTTCTTAATTAAGTAACTAACTATAGTTAAAATTTATTTTGATTAAAAATAATAAAAGAGGAAGGCATTTTTACATTAAAAAAAATTCAAAGGGTATAAAAAGAAATACTATATATTTCTATGGTATACATGAAAAAAAACCAAAAATATATGAGGTGGGCCCCACAATGAGATGGAAATCGTTATTTTTGATTTTTTTGAAATCTTTTCAAAGCCATGCTCTTTGCATGTGACACTGGCAGTGAAGCCCACCGGAAAGGATGACAAGACGTATCAGAGCCGTCCAATCAACAGTCCCGTCCAATCAGTGTGAAACAGGTGTCCTTTTCTCTGAAGGGGGTAAAATGTAACAGTAGATCACCCACTGTCTGCATTTACGGGAACAACTCCCATATCAGTGTTGAGTCTTCCATCTTTCACTCCCATCGTTTTCAACTATATACAGATAATACATATATTTTCTTCTTCTTCTTCTTCTTTTTCATGGGAAGCTTCATCGACTTTTGTATGGATCATGTTCAAAGCAGCTTCTCATTTGGGTGTTTGATATAGTATCTTCTTGTTCAGGTAAGCTGCGTATGTTTTGAGGTTTTAATTAGTGTTGTGAATTGATTCTCCATCTCTTTTTTATTTGTGTGTGTGTGTGTGTGTGCAGTTTTGGTTTTGTTTTGATGGTCGGGTGTTTATAACAGGCAAAGTTGGGACAACGTTGTGGTGCAGATTTTTTTGGTGAGTCTGTGAGTCCTCTATTTCTCTCCTTTGTATGTTTTTATTAAAAGCTGAAAGAGCTGATGCATCCGATGATGGGTGGGCGACATTTTGATGAAATGATGGATTGGGGTCACACATATCGTACGGTACACTAGTTCTTCAACTGCATCCATTTAGGTCTGTGTGTGTTGTGCGCCCGAGCGAGAGAGAGAGAGAGAGAGAGAGACAGACATGGGCCGGGTCCTGGGCCTGGACTACTTTTAATATAGAAATGGGCTAGTGTCCAATATGGAGGGATCCAGGTCTTACCAATTGGACCTAACTAGGAGCTCTATGACACTAATAATCCATTTATACTTTCTCAAACATAGTTTTATATATGGAGGTATCTACGTCGTTAGAAAGTTTTGATATTTTTTATAAAAATATATATCTTATTTGGATGGGGTATATGATTTTAAAAAATTAAAAATGTGTCAGCCTAAGTTGTAGACTGTAAAATAGACTAAGGCCCCGTTTGGTTGAGCGTGTGGGCGCGCTTTTGTTTTTTGAAAAGCTAAAATCGTGCAGCTAAATGAGACAGTTTTTTACAGAATCGGAAGCTGGATTCCTTTTAATTTTTTCCTCGAAATTTGTGTTTTAAAAAACTCAAAAACAACGCTTTTTGGTCGAAATCAATTTTTTGAATTAAAAAGCAACTTCCCCTGTCAAATATTAGATTCCTTTCAAAGATTGATTCCTGAATAAAAAAAAAAACATTTTAAAAAAATCAAGGTCTAAAATTATCTTAAAAAGCAGATTTATTTCAAAAGCTACTTTTCAATTATAGCTTCCAAACGGACCTTAAGTGTACAATAGAATAAATGAGCTAATGTCCATTTTACCCATGTGGACAAATGGAGGACCACATCCAATGTGGATGCCACTAAATTGGTTGGGAGATTCCAGGGAAAGTCACTTTTGCCGTCTCAAAATATTTTGAATTTTTAGTAATATATTTAAATAATGAATTATATATACGTAAAGAGTAATTCTTGAATGAAGAAATGCATACTTTTTTTTCTTTCGGATATATACTATTAGAGGAGAGTGAATGGCTTGATTAATGAAGGATCATAATTGTTTTGTCATGCATATATATTAAAGTCGACGTTAATGTTTGTGAATATATAGATGTTAATGAAAAAAAAAAAAAAAAATTATTTGTGATATAGTAATCTGGAAAACTTAAAATAAAGTTGAATTTTGTTTGGTGCATGAATAAATGGTATACATATTTTTATGCAAAAAAAAAATCATGCATCCAACTAAATATGAGATTGGCACAGTCCTTATTTTAAACAAAAGCATGATGCGCTTTAAAAACAGAACCATCCAAAAAGGAAAAAAAATGCTTCTAATTTTCATTAAGCATCACAAAATATCATACTGCTCAAAAATAAGTTTTGCCATCATCCATCACAACTATGAAAAAAAAAACATGCAAAATATTCCACCATTGCAATATCGTTCATGTAAGTAATTGTCAGAAAAACATCATTTTATATAATAGTTCTGATTCAAATCCACAGACCTTAATATAATTTCAAATCTCTACAACACAGGATACTTCAGAAGAACATATATGATAATGGCAGGCACTGGGTGCATATTGAAGATCTTCCTGGCTCTATGGATGTGCTTTTCCACCCCATCAGTGGCAGAAACTTCAGATTTAGAAGCACTGGTGGCATTCAAATCCGCTACAACAAATGCAAGCAGAACTCTCAAAGACTGGTATCCTAGAATCCATCACTGTGGATGGACAGGAATCACTTGCAGAGACGGCCGAGTCGTCTCCCTCTCTCTGCCCCACATTGGTCTGAATGGTGTTCTTCCGGCGGAACTCAGACTCTTATCGAACCTCGAAGCGCTAGACCTCTCCGACAACCACTTGTCGGGGACAATCCCTCTTCAGCTATGGGAGATCAATACGCTCAAGTCACTCGACCTCAGCTTCAATGGTCTCACGGGAACTCTGTCTCCAGATATCAAAAACCTCAGGAACCTGCGAAAGCTTGATCTCAGCTTCAACGGCTTGTCTGGCGAACTAATACCAGAACTGGGTTCTTGTTCAGGCCTTCAGATTCTGGACCTTGGTTCCAATTCCTTCACAGGTGATATACCAGACCAGCTCTTTAACCTGCATGATTTAGAGATGCTGGTTCTGGGGGCGAATGGGTTATCTGGTCCAATCTCTTCTTCAATCAAGAACCTCTCAAAGCTTCGCGTTCTCGACCTTGGGAATGGTTTTCTATCAGGAAGCATCCCGGAGAGCATTGGGTACCTTCAGTCGATGCAGTCTATCGATCTCTCGAACAACTCCCTCACCGGAGCAATTCCATCAACCATGGGAAATCTCACGTCCCTGAGAGATCTCCATATCGGTAACAACAAGTTTTCAAGTCCGCTGCCTGACGAGATTGGCCACCTTGTGAATCTTGTGAACCTCGATGCCCCTGCTTGTGGCATCCGAGGCCCGATTCCTGAGGCGATTGGTGGGCTGCGGAGTCTGAAGAAGCTCGAACTGTCAAACAATCCATTGAGGTCTCCACTCCCAAACTCGATAGGGAGGCTGCAGAATCTCATGATACTGAGCCTGGCGAGTTCGGGAGTGAATGGGTCCATTCCAGCAGAGCTCGGAAAGTGTGGTGACCTGAGAGCCATTTTTCTGAGCTTCAACGATATCTCGGGACCTCTGCCAAATGAGCTTGCGAATTTATCAAGCTCTATCGTCTCTTTCAGCATCGAAGGGAACCATATCACAGGCCAACTCCCTCACTGGATTGGTTCGTGGAGACATGCAGAGTCTGTTCTTTTGGCTTCCAATGAATTCCATGGTGGGATCCCGCTGGAGCTTGGAAACTGTTCTTCAGTGACATATCTCAGCCTCGGCAATAATGGACTGACGGGTTTGATTCCTTCAGAGCTCTGCAACAACAAATACCTCTCAGAGCTTGATCTTGAGAACAATCTCCTCACAGGGGCGATCACTGATACCTTCCAATCCTGCAAGAACCTCACCCAACTTATCCTGACTGGGAACCGCCTCGTAGGGCGCATTCCTCCATATCTCTCGGAACTCCCACTACTGATTATTGAGCTTGATCACAACAACTTCACTGGTCGAATTCCAGAAGAGCTATGGATTTCAATGTCGCTGTTGGAGTTCAGCGCTGAATCCAATTCTCTCCAAGGAGAACTGTCCCTGAGGACTGGTGATCTGCACACCCTTCAGCGCCTTGTCTTGGACGACAACAAGCTTGAAGGAAGAATTCCCAAGGAGGTGGGGAAATTGAAGAGCCTGTCTGTGCTATCACTGAATCACAATCATTTATCAGGAGAGATCCCTTCACAACTCTTTGGTTGTGAATCTCTAACAAGTTTGGACCTCGGAAACAATAGACTCAGTGGTGAAGTATCAAAAGATATCGGGAAACTGAAGCAGCTGGAGTGCCTGGTTCTCTCTCACAACAGCCTATCCGGACCTATCCCAC
This sequence comes from Acorus gramineus, assembly GCA_030737835.1. NCBI lineage: Eukaryota > Viridiplantae > Streptophyta > Magnoliopsida > Acorales > Acoraceae > Acorus > Acorus gramineus. The sequence continues at coordinate 13,582,000 of CM060857.1, forward strand.
ATGAAATCGCAATGGGATTCAGCTTGAATTTGATACCTGATACAAGCTATTTGCAGCTACGAGGGGTTCTTGATCTCTCATGGAACAACTTCTCTGGCCTTATCCCAAAAGAAATAGGAAACTGTACAATAATAGTCAAGTTGCTCCTCAACAACAACAGACTGACCGGCGAGATCCCAGGGTTGATCTTTGGAATCCCAAGTCTTGCAACACTTGATCTCTCATCAAACAATCTGAAAGGAAGAATACCTGCCAGAGTTGGCGAGGCAGAAAAACTTCAAAGCTTGGTAATGGCACACAATTACCTTGGAAGTGCAATACCTTCAGATATAGGGAAGCTAAAAAATCTGGTTCGACTGACTCTTACAGGAAATATGCTGAACGGCTCTATACCAGCTTCGATTGGAAACCTCCAAGCACTTGTGGATCTCGACTTGAGTGACAATCAACTCTCCGGTCCTTTGCCACCTTCTCTTATTAGACTGACTAATGTCGCCCGCCTTTGCTTGCAACAGAACCATATATCTGGCAACATCTCAGGACTACTTGGAGAATGCATTTCCTGGCATCGATTAGAGATATTGAACTTGGGCTCAAATTTTCTTGGTGGTGACATCCCAGACTTGATAGCGAATCTCTCGTACTTAAATTACCTGGATCTACATGATAACAGATTCAAAGGCGTTATATCAGCTCGCATAAGCAACCTCTGTCAGCTTCGTTATCTGGATCTGTCAGACAACTTACTCGAGGGACAAATTCCGACTGAGTTATGCATCATGAAAGATCTCAGGTTCCTGAACTTGTCTAATAATCTGCTACGAGGTCCACTTTTGGAGTGTGGAAATTTCACAGGTGAGTCATTCCTGAACAATAGTGGCCTTTGTGAAGCTATAGAAGGGAAGAATTGCAAAAAAGAGTTGGAACAGAGGCAAATTATATTAGACATGCCAACAGTCCTGGTTCTTTCATTGAGCAGCGCTGCCTGCATTGCATGTTTTATTGTCATCTGTTATGTGTGGAGATTCATTTTGAAGGAGAATGTGAAAGTTCAGAACTGGAGCGAGCCTCTTTTTTCTCATCCACACATTGTAGCGAGTGCCAGCCCGATTGTGGCGGAAAAATCAAGAGTGATTGTCGAACAAATAAGCGTGTAAATTAAGGCTTCATCACATTGATGAAAGCAAAAATATCAGTCGGTATCTGAGATCAAAATTTTGGTGACTAAATATGCTTCAAGTACAGCAGCGGAGACGTTTCTATGCCAGCTTGCTTTGTAAAAGCGGAAGGCCGAAGTCATTAAAGATCTAGGTGGCCAGGCTGAAGCTGATCAAATATATATTTTTTTAAGCATTTTAACTGACATTGTTGCTTAAATTATATTTGTAGAGAATGTTCTGTGAAGCAAAAGTGTTCTAGTGCAATTCCTTCAGAAGATGTTGTGTGTGTGATTGCATTATATTGTGTTTAAAACAATGAGAAACCATCACTGTGTGTTTAAATGTTTGGGGAACACTCACAATTTTGGTTGGAACTTAAAGCACAATCATAATAACAATCAAGCTCAAACCCAACATACTCTGCTATTTAATAACAATCTAACAAAATAACATTTTCACTTCAAATATTAATGAAATGCATGATTCATTCAACACTAGCATATCAAGGTGCTTTACAGTCCACCATTACTATTGTTCTTGCTTTCAATTCAGGATCTCTGATATTTCCGAAGCTCTGCTAATTATTGTGAATCATAAAGAAAAATCTCAGTATATTAAAAGCTCTGCTAATTACCATTTGTCCTACACTTATTAATTATTTTATTTTTTAAAAAAAGTTTTAGAAGATATTATAAAAAATTATTTTTTATAATATTATATTTCATTAAATGATTATATATTAAAAAAAAAAAAAAAAGAACAGTTGAAAGCTGCAAACAACTGAATGTATAATTTTCCTTTGGAATGGTTTGGTGCCGTCAAGTCATTTTTTTTTATTTCTTCTTTAAAAGAAATGAAATGAATTGCATTTTTTTAAAATTTATTACAAAACCTTATATCATTTAATTTAACATATATTAGATTAGTCTCGCATCAATGCAGAAGAACCACAAATTCTGATCTATGGGATTCTCAAATGTGTCATTTATTACGACCAATTTGTATTTTAGTAATTTTCATTTACTAAATTTTTTCTCCTGGTTCAATCACTCTAGAAATGCATTAGCCACTTATTCTGCATCACATTGACTGATAGAAAGTAGCTTTATGTTTCAAATGTATGACAAAAATGATAAAAAATGTTTGAAACATACAACATTCTAACACTTTATGTTCACATTCATAAACATAAAAATTAGTCAAAATTTTTTTATTATCACTTGTCCTAATTCAGTCATTTTCTTTCATTTTCAAATCACCCTATATATATATATATATATATATATTACATGTTCTATTATATAAATTAAAAAAAAAATCAAAACACATTGTTGTTCGGTCGGGTTAGATGAAATTTTTTTTTACCTCTCCCTAAAGTTAGAAACATTGGAACGTTTTTAAACTAGTTTAAATTAAATATGAATTTTGCAAAAATAGAATGATTAGAAACTCATTTTCAAACCTATCTAAAAATACAGTAAAGTAAGTCTTAAACTGTAAACACAACAAGGTGAATCAATCAATCACATATCAAACAAAAATGTGGAACAAAATGGTTTTTATTTATAACTCCTCCAAAAGGACATCCTATAGGCAAACTTCAAAAAAGAAGAAAATTTAAGGACATCCTATAGGCAAAATCAATATCACATAGATGAAAACTACAAGAAAAAAGATTCAAATAAATCAAGATCATATAAATTCAAACCAGAGAATGAAGAAGAGATAGCAATATAGATAACATTAATTCAAGTTATGTATGATTTTGGACAGAGATGAAATTGTGCCGACGAAGGACGATATGATCCCAATTGCGATGATCAAAACACATAATGATCCCTATAAACAAAAAAAATCAATGTCATTACACACACTATGGTATAAATTTCACTGAAATTAATATATATATATTATTGAAATAAAACAAAAAGTTGCAATTTAATTATACATCCTAAGATTTTTTACTCTTTAACTTAATATATGGTATAAATAAAAACTAGGGGTTCGTACGCATAAGTACCTGAAGAAGAGTGACTTTGGTTCTCTGTATGCTCAAGAAGCATGCACAAGGGAAAATCAAAGTCTGCAAAATGAAAAATATAATTAACTTCGTATCTAATCTTCTAATAATATTCCCAAATTGATTCAAATGAATTGGACGGTCACTCACTACAAGCATGGTGAAGAAAGAGCCAATAAATGACATCACCAAACCTGTAACATTATATAATAACTTAATTATGAGTATACTAATCAAAACTGATGAGATCCAGTACTGACAATCCAATGAACACTTACCGAAGAAGGGGACGGCCAGAGCAACAAACAAAGTAGAGATGACCAACACAGTCCTAATTAAAATGGCGTACAAATGTGTCTTTGATTGGTTCGCCGGAATAAGCTCCTCCAGACTCAGCGCCATCGGAGTTAGAGTTAACGCATACGTGAATTTCGATTAAGGAAAACAATCACATTATTCATAAAACTTAAAGATTCATAATTGATCAGTATAAAGGATATTTGGTCAATGGATTCACCACCTGCAAAAGAATTCAATCAAAATTGACATGTTAGAACATTCATGTATTACTTGTTAAGATGTCTCAAAATTCATACATAGGGGAAGATAATATACCGTGGTCCAAACAGCAACCTTTGATGCAACCAGATTGTGAGGCAAATTGAGAGTGAACTGCGACTGCGTCGATTCCCCGAACATCATATAACCCATCACAGCGACTCCGCCGAACATCACAGTACAGATTGCGAAGCTTCATTGGATTCCAAACAAATGAAACATAAATCAACAACTTATAAACTTGGAAGTTGTTAGGCATTTTGTGTGTAATTGTGTACTCACGTGGTGAAGAGGACTGACGGATACTGGTTCTGCTTCTTCAGAGAGGAATATATGTTTGGGAATACGGCGTGCCCCGAATAGCAATACCCGTACAGACCGATCGCGATCGGAAGGCTCGAGAGGTTCAGCGGAGTCCCTCTGTTGGTGAACCCCACCTTGTCCACCAGCCCCACCCAGAACAAGCTTCCAACTACTAGAACCGATGCGATGACTCCACCAGCTGAAGAGGAAATCCGTTTGAAAAATATAATTTATATAAAAAAATTTAAAGGCATTTTTTGTATTTTTTTAAAAATCCGTTTAAAATCATGTTTAAGTTTGTTTATTTCTGTAAAAGCAAAAACATGTTCAAATAGAGTTCCATAGATCGTAAAAGTTTAGATTGATTGACCTGAGATGTAACTGAGAATGCTGAGATCGCGAAGCCACACAGTGGGGAGAACAGTAAGGGTTGTCATCACCGCGAAGAGGACGTGAGAGTTCATGTACAGCCCTCCTATGGTGAGGTGCGCGTTCGGGAACAACGACGATAGGTTGTCGCTCTCTAGGATAATGTACTCGACACAACAGGCCTGCAATGAAAATCCAATCAGTGTTGGATACTTTTATTTTTTTTATCAGTCTCAAATAAAAGATTGACATATTTAACATGTGAGGTTTTGTATCAATGTTCAACACTAAATTAATCTCATCCAAAACAGATAAAGGGAAGTTGAGTTGATGTGTACTTACGTACAGTTCCACGTATAGTATGATCTGCAGACAAGAAAACAAGGAGAGTTGAAGAGAGTTTGTTAGATGGTATGGATCATTGGAGATGTGCAACATCTTGAAATAGGTACTTAAAAGAAGACTCACAGAGATTGTTAAACGGCCTTTGGTGCCGAAGGCGGCCTGGCCGACGTCCGGGTACGTCTCGATTTCGGGTTCGCTATCAATGCAGTATTTGAGGAGAATTCCGGTGTACCAAGAAAGGATGGCGAAGACGACCAGTATGGAGAGCCCGATCCAACCACCTTCTTTCACGGCGTAAGGCGTTGATAGTATTCCGACGCCGCATAACACGTTTATGCCTTCAAAAGATTCAAAGCAGACAATCTGAATTTTATCAGTACTTGTCAATTTCCAATCAAAGAATCATATATATATATATATATATATAAGATTTTGAGATGATTAGTAATACGTGTCAGTCTTTCATCGGAGACGACTGACATGAACTAATGGATGAATCATTGACTGAACCCAATATCCACAGTCAATGGTAGACTCACCGTTCAATACGGCTTGGCCGTAGGAGCAGTTGCGCGAGATGGGTGGCCCATGCGAGACCGCTGAAGGCGGCTTCTCGTCCGGTAGGAGTTTCCTTGATGAAGACCTTCGACTGGGGACGGGGGGCTTGAGGAGAGAATGTGAGCTCCGCCTATGTGGTTGTTGTTGTTGTTGTTGTTCATCCTCTTCGGGTTTGGAGGTTGGTAGGAGGGGTTTGATCAATGAAGAGATGATTTCAGGGGTGTGGCCTTTGAAGGAGGAGGTTATGAAAGAGTTGCTTAGTCTGCTCAGTGTGGGTGTTCCCAGAAATCCTATGGTTGGTGGGGTTACACTGCTGTACATGTCTATGGATTGCCTGAAGTTACAAATAGATATACAAAATAGGTTAGACTAGATGTGTATGTGTCATTGAAAATAATCTACTAGAGAGATGAATTAAGATTTATATAATATAATAATACAAATAGATATAATACTCACTCTTGGGGTTTTATGTCTTAGATTCTGATCTTTAAATATTAGAAAACAGCTATAAATGATTGAAATATTATTTGTCACTGTATATGTATGTAAACATCAGTTAAGGTAATGCATGTATTCTGTTGACATGATTAGTGTTGATTTATTTTTATTACATCATCTACTTTATTTTTGTGCATTTATATTCTCATGTGTAAAAACAATTCATTTATACGGAATCATGCCAAAGATATGATATAGTGTGAGAATATTGTTTTTTTTTATTTTATTGGTGTGTGAGAATATTGTTGTGTCTAGATTGTACTTATTTACGAGAGTTAGGATTTCTCAGTAGTCTATATATAAAGTATGTAATATGAAAAAATAATGAAAGATTTTCTGGTTCCACTCTATTAATTGAGGCTATATTTTGTTAGAACTACTTAAACCGTTGTCACGGGATAATACATTTGTTTTTTGAAAATTTTAATTTTAAGTTCTTGTAAACATATCTATTTAGGGATTAATCATTCTCTTCTTCATATTTCTTTTTAAGTCTCCATATTCAATCGCCTATTTGATTTTTCGTCCCTCCGTCAAACATTCGTCCATACATCTATAATTTGTGAAATATGATTTTATTTTTAAGTCCCTGTAAACTATGTTATTTAGTGATCAGTCTCTCTCTTCTTCATATTTCATTTTAAATCCCTAATTTCAAACGCTTTTTTCTTATTAGTTCGTATGCAAAAATGAAAACATATGAAGTCTAAATTTTGAACTGTAAAAATGACTAAGTCTAACATTTTCTTAAGGAAAATAATATGTCTAGCCTCTCCTGCAACCCCAATTGCAGTGCATATAATTTTTTTTTATTAAAAAAAATCCATGCACTCTTCCATTGAAGTTCATGCTATTATATGAATTGAAATATATATTGAGATACACTAGTGTATTTTTTTTAGTTGAAAAAAGATAAAAAAATTTATACCATACACTATGATAAAACCCCACACTATGATAATGAAGTTTTTGGTATATCTATGTGATTCTGAAGTAGATTTTGATTATAAACTTGAACAATTAAGAATTATCCTGAATACATTTTTTTATATTTAAATGATTATCCAATAAAATTGTATGATTATATTAATTAAATAAATCATAAGAATTATCTCGAATACATATTTTATATTTAAATAGTCATTCAATAAAAATTTATGATTATATTTAGGGTTTTTTACTTTTAAGTCCGCATAAATTATGGAATTTAGTGATCGATCCCTCACTTCTTCATATTTTGGTTTTAGTCCCCAAATTTAAAGGATGTGTTCCTTTTTAGTCCCTGAAAGGGACTTATCCCTAAATTATTTGGTTTTCTTTTTAGTCCCTGGGAGGGACTAAAAAGGAACATATCCTTTAAATCTGGGGACTAAAACCAATATATAAAGAAGTGAGGAACCGATTACTAAATTCTATAGTCTGGGGGGACTTAAAAATAAAAAACCCTTATATTTATTAGATAAATCAAATTTATAATCAAAATCTACTTAAGAATCACATAGATATACCAAAATCTGCGTTATCATAGTGTATGTATCATAGTGTATGACGAAATTTTTTTTATCATTTTTTCAAGTAAAAAAAAAATACATAACAACATGAACTTCACTGGAAGAGTGAATGCTTTTTTTTTTTTTTAAGAAAATGGTATGCACTACAGTTATGGCTGCATGAGAGGCTGGACATATCATTTTTCTTAGGAAAATGTTAGGATCGGTCATTTTTATAGTTCAAAGCTCATATTACACATGTTTTCATTTTCGTCCATGGACTTACAAGAAAAAACGCTTGAAATTAGGGACTTGAAATGAAATATGAAGAAGAGAGGGATTGATCACTAAATAACATAGTTTACAGGGGCTTAAAAATAAAATCACATTTCACAAATTAACGGTGTATGAACGGACATTTGACGGAGGGATTAAAAATTAAATAGGCGGTTGAATATGGAGATTTAAAAAAAAATGAAAAAGAGATGGATTGATCTCTAAATATGCATGTTTACATGGACTTAAAACTAAAAATCCCTTGTTCTTTTCTTTTCTCTTCCCGCCCTTTATTTTTTCAACAATCTTGGACGTTGTCTCTTTTACATCCCATCTTATAAATATTAAGGCCTAGTTTGGCATCGGGATAAGGAGTTAGGATAAGAAAAAAATTAGGTTAAATTATTTGTTATCCCATATTGCATAAAAAAAATAAAGATAAAGCATGGACAAATTGTTCACATTTTGAGATAAAAAATTGGGATAATTTGTTCTAGGTAAAAAGTAGAATAGACTGTCCCAATTTTTTATCTTAATTTTTTAAAATTAGGATAACATTTATTACTACCCTTTCCAAAAAGAAAACAAAAAAAAAGAATGTGCTCCACTAAATAATATTAATACACAATTAATAGGAAGGGTACATTTGATATTTTTTTAAAAAAATTAAAGTTATCATATATTTGATCCAAATGCAAGATTGATGATAAGAAAATAAAAAATAAAGATAATAAAAATTATTATGAAATGCAAATCTGAATAAAAATAATAATTTTTTTATTCTTATAAATTAAGTTAATTTATCCTAAAAATTTATTTTTTTTATCAAATTAGACATAAAAGTGTAACATGACAGTACACCTGTACAAGTAGGGGCATGTGGATATAACACGGGGTACCTAGCACGTGCATACTGCATAGTAATGCCAAAAATAAACAGGACAGCTGACAGAACCAGACCTTATGTATGGAACATAGATGAGTCAAAAGTTTTTGAATTTCTACTTTTTAATGGGAGCCAAAGATATGGTAAATCACAGTCTTTGTTCCAAGGGAACAAAGTGAATGCAGTCATCATATTTTATTTTGTTTCTCCTTAGCATTTAACATATCTGATCATTAAATAAAAAAAATTTGGAATTTTTTTAAACTATATACTTGTTATGTGAATTAAATAAAAAATGACAATTATGAAATCATACAGTAATTTTTAAAATCTAATCAAGTCACTCTCATCTCAAACTTTTGTTCCAAAATAGAATATGACGAGCGAGTTTCGTGCATAAGTTAGGAGAGATTGGATTTGGTTTGGGTAGGCCTGTCAACGGGTCGGGTCTGAGTCGGGTCAGGGTAGACCCGGACCCGACCCGTGACAGGACCCGGCGGGTCCGGGTCCAACCCAGGACCCAGCGGGTCCGGAGAAATGCGGACCCGGACCCGGACCCGTCGGACCCGGGTCGGGTCCGGGTCCGACCCGACCCGGATGGTTGGGTAAAAAAAAGAAAAAAAAAAAGAGAGAAGAACTCATGTATTTGTTTGCCTTATCATTCTATTTGAAATTTTTTGTAATAAAACATTATTGTTAATGAGACTATGTTTGAATATAATTTTATACAATTCAAAAGAAGTAAATGAATTATTAAACAACATCTAAAACAATAATCACTAACATAAAAAACATATTAACCTAAATAATAAACATAACTAACCTAAACAACATTCAAAACAATAAACACTAACATATTAACCTAAATAATAAACATAAATCATGCAACAAACTAATTAATCATACAAATTCAAAAGCTAATAAGTTAAATGTCCAAAACAAACCGATTTATAAGCTTGTTATGATTATGATTTATGAACTTGTAAATACAAAAATAAGTTAAGTAAGAAATAAAATTATGTATCAACTAATACTAATAGCCTTGTAATATATGAACATATATTAAAAAAAACAGTCGGGTCCAACGGGTCGGGGCGGGGTGGATCCGGACCCGACCCGTTTGTTTGTTCGGGTCCACCGGGTCAGATTCAATTTGAGTCAGATCCAAATCGGATCGGATATATTATACGTGTAATCGGATCCGAATCGTGTCGGGTCCGGGTCTGGACCCGACCCGTTGACAGGCCTAGGTTTGGCATGGTTAGTGAGTTAGATGTAATAATTGTTTATAAATGTTTAAAAACATATGTTTAAATAAGCTCTATATATATTTCTCAAGATATATATGAATTATCAAAAGAAAAGTCAGAACGTACTACTTAAAAAAACTATATCCAGACATTTCAGGGACACAAAGATAAGTCTCCCAAAAGAATCATCTAGGGTCCTCCAGAAAAAAAAAAAAACCAAAAAAATAAATAAAAATAAAAATGTCTTAATCCACAGCTCAGATAAGGGTCACTGTATTAAAACTTATTATATTATTCTTATAGTACACGTCCTGCTGACAAGCAATTCGTTGTCTACATAACCATTTGTATGGAACAAGTGGCTTACAATGACGATTGCGTACAATTATGTACAATTATGTCCCTATCAAGTGAATAATTATTAATTAACTACAAGCCAATGTCGTCTCCAAAGTATACCTGAATTAATTTATACCATATTATTATAATTAATAAAAAAACATCACAGCTGGCCCTATTAAAGTGATTGGTGGTGTTCGAAGGAAGCATTCGGCCAGTGAATGCTGATTTTCATGAGGCATTTATGTTCATGGAAAGGGCTTATTCATGCATGAAATATAAAAATAAAAATAGACATTTTATAAATTTTAAAAGGGTCAGATTGAGTGTGAACAGAGGAGGAAGGTCCTAGTTGGACTCTTAAAATAGAGTTCATAACACAGTTTTTTTTTTTATAAATAATATACTTTTTTTTTGGATTTAGGGGGTTTAAGTGGTCATTTAGCCCATCTAATGTCAAGGTCGGCTCTAGTTTTTTTCCCTCTAAAGAATCTTATACATTTTAGTTTATCTACAAACAATGAAAAATCCTCTACAAAATCTAAAGGGAAAATCCATATAACCCCCTGGAAACTGATTAAAATTCATATAGCCCTCTGATTTTTTTTAAAATCCATATAACCCCCTGAAAATACTTAGTAAATCTAAATAAATCCATAAAAGAAATTTACATTTACAGATGATGAATATTTTATAAATATTATGTTTGGTTAACCTTAGTAGAAACACAGTATAAAAAAAAACTACAATGTGTTAAAAATGTGAAAAATCTTCTATAAATGATTATTTTACCCCTCTGGATAGAGTTTTATAACATATCTAGAGAGGGTAAAATTATCATTTTCATATGATTTTTTACATTTTTAATCTATTGTAGTGGTTTTTTAGTATATCGTATTTTCAATCATGGTTAACTAAACGAAATATGTGTAAAATATTCATCATTTATTAACAAAAAGTTTATTCAGGGGGTTATTTGAATTTACTAGGTGTTTTTGGGGGGTTATATGGATTCTAAGAAAATGCAGGGGGTTATATGAATTTTAGTCAAATTTTAGGGGGCTCTATGGATTTTTCCCAAATATAAAATGTTGATAAGAGACTTTTGGCACTCAAAGATTGGGTAGGGTTGAGCACTATCTACTACACACACACACACACCCCTTACGAAAAAAAAAAAGGGCAATCTCTTTTATGTGAGAAATACAGGGATTTTTATGTGAGAACATTATAAAAAATTGTATAAGAAAAACAAGAAATTTTAATGCTTTGGATAATATCCAACTAAAAGATTCCCCCAAATGCATAATGTATTCTATGTCCCACCTAAGTGATATCAAATACAAATTTTCAATGACACATTTCATAGAAGAGTTCTAAAAAATGTTCCAGACCCCCCCCCCCCCCCCCCCCACTTAACAAGCAACTTCAAATTCACTTTTCTTTTTGTTTTTTTTATTTGGATGTTTATCAAATACATTTTGTGGGACCATGCCTGCACCATTTTAAAAGTTCATGTAAGACACTGCATAACATGCTTACACTCAAGATCGATCATGTGCTTCTACATGTATGTTATCAACAAAAACTTGTCTGTTATAATTGATGAGAAAAAAAATCAATATTTCAAAATTTACAAAAATTTAACCAAAATCACTGAGAAAAAAATAATTATTAACCTTCTCAGAAGGGATATGCATCCTATTTTAACTGGTCATTGATTTACAAGTCCTATTTAAAATAATTGAATCATTGGATGAGAATTCATAATTAATTCTAAGAACTGATGCGAAAAGGAAACAAAAAACCTAAAACGTGCCACGCAAGACGACAAAAAAAAAAAAAGCACACGATGTGCTTGAAACCCGAAATCAGCGCAAAAGAACACCCGACACAATTAATGACCAAATCCACAAACAACAAAGATCTTCAAAAGAACCCCAACAAACCTCATATATCAAAAAAATTCAAAACCCACCACGTTTTCGATCTCCACAGCACGATGGAGATCTAATGACGTATAGGGAGGCGATTAAAAATTTTAGGAGTAGCAGAGGAGTTACCTGTAACTTTGCGGCCACGAAGTGTTGTAGGAATTTGGCATCGTCCGGCGAGAGCTTCCGCCGTCCGATGAAGAAGAATCGGACATATCGTAATCGTCTCCGACACCATCTCCGACGTACTCATCGTTGTTGACGTCGTCATCGTCGTCGCCGCCGCTTTCGATGTGGAAACTCCCCTCGGAGACCGAATTCTTCATCTCTCTCTCTCTCTCTCTCTCTAAAAACACTGTATTGCTTAAATTAGAATTCACAAAGATGAACAAAGACCACTAAAAAATTATTAATTAAAAAGACCCAATGAAAAGCTTAAAATGGGTTACCTTAGAAATCCAACCTTTTCGGGAACAAGAGTGAAAGAGAGGGAGATCTAAAAAGAGTGGACGAAAAAAGAAAGACCCGCTTTTGAGACCTCTTCAGATCCGAGGCTCACATTCACGATATTCACATTGTATTCAAGTTTTATATATCAACAAAGTGGGGGTGGATTTACTAAAATGCCAACCAAATGATTTGTTATTTACTAGAGATCTGATGAGATTTTTTATGAGTACTGTACATGTGGGGCAAATGTCCACGTCAGTCTATTGTCTAATGTTTCGGGGGATTTTTTTTTTTTCATAAAATTTCCATGGTGATTTCTTGAAATGGCATTCTTGGACAGGCTGATCATCAACAGCTTATTTACCTTATTGAGTTATTGAATAATTGATGAAATGAAAATGTATTTGAAGCAGAATTCAGACCATGTACATTGGTAATTCATTGCATGTAATTCAGTTATGTCATAATGTTATTTAATATTTAGTTCTGTTGGGTCCATACGGGGCTTTATGTTATTTTTCGTCAAGGTCTGCAGTGATTTTTTTTGATATCCGAGAAATTATTTTTCTGAAAATTCTGGGATTAGTTCACATAAAATTGTACAGTTTTGAACGTCTGACTCAAAACACCTTTTTGTGCATTTTAATCAATTAAATTAAATTAGTAATTTTTATCAAAAATATCATTTTTAAATTTTTACTAGAAGATGTTTTGTGTTTTGATAACAGATTAGTATAAGGTTTGAACAGGGATGAGAGGAAATAGAGAACAAATTAGCAAAGTCTGAATGTGTTTTGATAATTTAATTATAATTTTTTTTTATAGCAAAAATGGCTTAGCTTTGATGCTCCATTCAGTCCACTACAAAAGATCTGTAATTGACTCATCAAAATAATAAAACATAGTCATTGAGTTTGTATTTACAATTGTTAAGTATAAGCTATTTCCATAGTTACAGTAGATTTACTGGTATATATCATCTACAGAATCAAAATGAAACATTGATGACAATTATAGAGAAATGATCTCATCAAGTTTGTTAGTCTCACATAACATATGAGATGATAGTTCCAGTCACAAGTGACTAAAAGTGAGTCTCCTAAGCTGACTATACTTGATTCTAAGAGTTGTGGGCAGGGGCGGAATATTTGGGGGAAAAAAATTACTATATACATTTCAATCATTCAAAATTTAAAAACAAAGGAGAATATAAAGAACATAATAAAAAAGACAGTTGTGTATATCTATCACATTTCATGTAAATTGTTTTTCTCACGCTATCAAAAGCCAGAAAGATCAAAGCCTTCTAGGTCTCTCGTGCTTCTTTTAAAAAATTTTAATCCATAATCATAGAATGATGTAATACAATAGGAATAATTTATAGAGTTTTTCACATTGCAAGTAATTTTTTTTCAAACCATCATCCCTTGAAATTAGAGGTGCAACTCGGGCGGGTTGGGTCGGGTTCGGGTCGGGTTCGGCTTTAACCCACATTGCATAGAGCCCAACGACCCGAACCCGGCCTCAACCCGAAGGGTTCAACCCGAACCCGACCTCAACCCGCGGGTTCGGGTTGAATTCGGGCTCGGGTCGGGCTCGGGTTAGGCTCGGGTCGGGCTCGGATTTAATACTTAAAAGATCATAAAAATTATTTAATAAACAACACAATAAACTCTAATTAATTAAATGTATATTCACCACAAAAAAAACCTTATAGAATCCAAATAGTTTATGAATACATATTCTAAATTTTAATTAAGCTAAACATAACTTTATCGTTTTTCAACAAAATTATAAAAGAAAACATTTACCAATTCGGGTTCGGGTTGAGCCCGCATAACCCAACCCCCCAACCCAAACCCGACCCGAATTGGGTTCGGGTTAGTTCGGGTTCGGGTCGGGTTGAACCCAGTAGAGAAAAACCTCAACCCAAACCTGCCCATGAATCGGGTTGGGTCGGGTTCAACCCGCCCAAGTTGCACCCCTACTTTAAATTTTTTTTTTATAGGTCTATCATTGATTGTTGGGCTGGATCCCATCCCATAATTACTATGCTAATAGGATCACTAAATTCATAAAAGTTAGATTTTGATCATTAATTTCAAATCTAGTAAGAGAGGTGGCGAACCAGAACCGTTGATTGTAATAGTTAGCCGGGACAGGGAAACATGTGGTACAATTGATGAATTGAATATTCAATTCAAAGGACATTAAACCATATGATTGTCACTATGTTCTCATCAAATCCTAAAATGGTGAAGTGCATTGTTGTTGTTGAGGCATCCTTAGATATATACAGCTGGCAAGCACGTGTTAGCAATGGTGATGGTTACCCATAACAATTCATTTTTCAACAAATATTCTCAAATAGACAACAGACAATGAGTTATTGTCACTTATGTGAGGTATGATAACATTCCTGCTGCAGCCCATAACGACCTTGGTAGGAGGTCTGACATCAAGTCTTGTTAAAAACATGACTGAAAACAACGGGCCAGAAAATAATAAAAAGATGTGGTTTATGTTAAGATTTCATAACATTACTCTCGAGATAAAAATGTTTAATAAAAAATTTGTTTTTAGTTTACAAGTCTTGAACATATTGATTCAATTTACAAGCATCTGCATATATTAATTCAATCAGGCTCAATGGGAAACCTAATTACGGAGAACTAATGAATTTACTAAAAATAGAAAATGTTAAATGGACATAATTAATAACCACTTATTTTGAGATATTAATGATCCATTAGAATTAATGACAATCAATTCTATTGAATTATTAATTGCTATAAACATATATATTAAATTCACTTATCTAATTATCTTAATTATGCAATTTGATTAAATTTTACATGATTAATTGCAATAGCAAATAATCCTGATTTCCACCATGAAATGCGTGTGTACGTCGAATTTCGTGGGGTTTCAAAATTGTTGGATTTTATTCATACATACTAGCTATTAATTTTGTTGTTCCACTTCATGAATTACTTTTGGTGGTCCAATTGCTCTGAGAATGCATGAGTCACTTGTTCTGCATCACAAAGGAAAATAAATTTGATAGTGTTAGTTTATTGGGCATGTGTTGCCATCTAACGTTTATGACTCACTTATCGAAGCCTCCGCAGTTCTAGTAAGTTTGTTTAGTTAAGTTTGCGACATTGCCATGTTCAAATGCTTGGCATGGAAACATTCTCAAAGGTTTTTTTAGACTCTAATTGAATTGCATTCTCTGTGTATTTATATAATAATATTGCATTTATAAAATATGTATTATAAATATGATTCTAAATAAAAATGTATTAAAGTATTAATTAAAAATATAATATGATAAATCAGATAATTTTTTGAATTTGAATTGGAATATTTGGATATTGTACTGGACACAGAAAATTGTTCTACTTCGAATTTGAAGCAGGATTTGAATATTGTATTGAATACATATTACATATGGGGATACCCTATAACAAATTTGAAACGGATAGAATATGGGATATTGAATACATATTACATATGGGGATACCCTATAACAAATTTGAAACGGATAGAATATGGGATATTCTCTGATCCGTTAATAGGCATAAAGGCAATAATAATACATGCACTGGTGCCAAATCTTATTTACAGACAAAAATGGCATGACGTAACCAGAATTTGCTCCATGCATTGTTTTAAAGTGGTACAAATAAACACTTGGATTTTTTTTTTTTTTTGCTTGGTAAATACTTGAGATTATTGTGTATCATAAATGTCATTGAATATAATTATTTACTTGCTTATTATCTTATATTTTTTGCATTTATATATATACAATTAAAGGAGGGCCACATGTGCAATGCATAGAACACTGACAACTAAAATGTCTTAGAACATCTTTAATGGATAAGTTAGTTAATCAAGATGTTAAAATACAATGTCAACACTTTATACCTCAACTACATCCTCATTTACTACACCCCTATTTAATATGTTGTTATTTCAATAGACTAACTAAATAAACTAACCAAAATAATAGTGAGCTCCACCTCTCCACCCACTCAACCTCCCATCAATGGTTGGGATGCAAAATTTGGAGCTCCCAAATGAATTTTTTTTTAATACTTCAAATGTTTGCTAGTTAAAACACTAGCCACAGTTAGCTTGAAAGATAACACATGACAGGTGGATCTCACATTTAATTTTCTTTTAACAGCTTCATTGGAGCAACATTTTTACATGTTATGTAAAAATTTGACACTAACATGTTAGTTAACATATTCATCGGAGATGCTCTTGTATGGGTAAGTTTTTTTTGCATACATTTTAATAAAAATAATATTTTTATTAAAAATATTGAAAAAAAACTTATCATCGAAGTTTCTCAAAAATATAAAAATTGTTACCATCACTCTCATATCAAAAGAGTGGTTACAACGGAGAGACAGGAGGAAATAGAGAGAATAAAACCAAAACAAGGAAAAAAGAGGTCTCGTTCCAGAAGAACGAGATCCAAACCAGCGGGTGTCAAGGGCCAAGTAAACAGGGTGTCTACCAAGCCCGAGAAGACCCATCTTTGAAGATGGCGTTGTTTCTTGCACACCAAATAGACCACGCACCCGTCACAACCACCGAGCGTATCTTAGAGTTATATGGGGAATGCAACAAACCGCCCGACTCCCAAAGCTCGTCAATGGATTGGGGGTTCATGTGCAATGACGTCTCCTCACCAACGATGTGCCACAATACCTTCGAGATCCTGCACAAACAAAAGAGGTGCACGACCGTCTCGTGGTCCTCTGTGCAAGAGATGAGCTCTGAAATGGGAACCATTTAGCGCGATAGACCTTTGAAAGGATCCTCTCCCTGGACAACAACCACCGGAACTTATCATAGAGTTATTCTTTTTCATAGTTTACTTTTCAATCTGATGCAGGGCCAACTTTGATGATTGAAATTTTTGAATGGTCCATAGGCGAAATTTTAAAGCCGAGCCCATACATCATTATATATATAAAATGTAGATTGTTTACACGTAAACTAATGTCAGAAAAAATCACCTACCATATGTGGTGGTAGGTGATTTTTATCGATCCAACAAAGAAGTTTTAATCTTGCACACTAACAATATTATTAAATAGATGTACGATATTATATAATCATTTAAATAAAAATATCATACAATATTATATGCACTTAATAAAATAAAAAATATATAAATTTTAAAAATTAAAATGTGATTATGGTTGGAGACATCTTGGGAAAAGAGAAATTTTAGGTTTGATTTGAAGAATATTAAATAGATTGATAAAGTTTGTTGAGAGGGATTAATTAAAACATCATCTCACCATACAATATTTTATTAAGTCCACTGAATAAATAGTTTTTAAAGACTCTTGTTGGGTGGGGGGGGGGGGGGGCCTAGACAATTGCTTTGGTAGCTTTATCCCAAAGTCGACTCTGATATGATGTAAAAAAATTTCATCAAAACAACATAGATAAAGTTTTATTTTTGATACATTAAAATCTAGAATATTTATCAAAAAAAAAAAAAAACCTAGAAGATTCCCTTACATAATATCAGAATATAAATATACAGTTTCTATCATTTTTGTTTTTATAAATATCTAAGTTAATTGAATAATCAGTTACAAAATCTCCAAAGTAAACAGGATTTTAGTGCAATTGTTTGCAAATTAAAAGGGGCTAACTTTTGACAGTGTTATCTCACAGTATGTTTATATAATTTATTAGTATATATATCTCATTTTTTTTATATTATATATTACATTGATTGAAATGTGTAAATTTAAAAATATAATAAAGTATGTGAGTTCTGAATTGCGCCCCCCCCCCCCCCAATAAAAGTTTAAAACATTTTACATATTTTATTTTAGACAGTCATCCCATTAACCCCACTTGACACAAACCCAGTCATACTGGGATATCTAATGTAACTCAAGGTGTGTCACTTAGAATTTTTCAATTACAATATTTTAAAAGTGACGCGACACACCTTGAGTCATCATAAATTATTCGATTTGACATACTTTAAGTCAAACTAAGATGTCTATTATGATCAAAGGTGTGTCACCCAGAATTTTTCAGTTACGATATTTTAGAAGTAATGTGACACACCTTAGGTCACCGTAAGTTGTTCGATTTGACATACTCTAAGTCAAACTAGGATGTCTACTATGATACAATGTGTGTCACCCAACACTATCCAATTGATAATAAGTTAATTTTCTTATCCATCATAAATATCATAAATACACAATAAATAAAATATATCATAAATAAACAACATTCGCATACATAATGATATAAGTTAATTCCATGGCGAAGTTAGGATTTTTACAAAGAGGGGGCCTAATGTGACTTATATAAATATTTTTTAAAATTATATCATTATGTTTTTTTAATTTCAATAGCATAGATTAAAAATATGTTTAAAATGAAATTAAAACATTCATATAAAACATATCACTGAATAATTATAAAAAAATAGTTATCATATTTTAAAATGATATGTCATATTTTAAATTGATAATTTACAATAAAAGATGTCAAAATATAAATCTAATAAACAATACATACATTTAAATTTAACCTCGATGAGATTTCATATTGTGAAAATGTTGAATGATTTGATTATTTTAGATATTTACACAAATATTTTAAACTTTAAATAAATTAGTAACAATGACAATAAGGTAAAAGGAAAAAATTATATACATTCGAAGTGTTGATGGAAGAGAGGAGAGGATTACAGATTGTAGATTCCTAATTGTTGCACAGTTAATGAAAAAAAAAGTAAAAAATTAAGGATTTTTTTTAGAGATGATTATTGATATTAGAAACAGTTAAGATACAAAAAAATAGAAAAAAAAGATTCAAAATTTATTTTGTTAAGATGGGTACCTAGGTGGGGACGTCAAGGAATGGGATTCATTCCTTCATGACTGTTTGTGGGATATGGATAGAAGGAGGCTTGAGGATAAATGAAAAAAGAGAGCAAATAATGGTTTTTGTTTTATGCGGATCGGAGGGGAGAGTTAATTAAAAGAAGGGGTGAGGGTATACCATACACGTGAGTGGTCCATATGGATAATGGATGATTGTTTTATTTTATTTATTTATTTATTTTGAGTTGTGAGCTGTTGTTGTTTAGGGAATTTCATATGTAGGCAGGCCTATGATATATGAGCCCTAATTAAAATCAATCTACCATAAAAAATTAAAAGGACTTAGAAAAAAATTAAAAGGATATAGAAGTAAATAAAAAATTCCAGGGAAGTCCCATGCCCCCCTGGTCCTATGGTGGCTCCGCCACTGCGTTAATTCAACATTCATATATCCAACTTGCACATTCACAAATCCAATACATTATTTTTTTCACAAATGAAAACCTATTATTAACATAACAATCTTTCATGTTCAACATGCATACATCCAAATTCAATCAACCAGTACATCCACACTAGTACATATATTTTTTACTCAACACTTTGTTGAAAATCCAAAATATAATGTGGATGTGTTGGTTGGTTGAATTTGGATATGTGAATGTTGAACAAGAAGGAATGTTATGCCAATAATATGTTTTCATTTACGACAAAAGAATTATTGGATTTTTTAATGTGCATGATAGATCGAATATGTCAATGTTGAATTAACTTATGTGATTATGTACGTAAATGTTGTTTATTTATTATATTTATTTGTTGTGTATTTATGATATTTATGATGGATAAAAAAATTAAGGATTTTTTATTTTTAGGTCCCTATAAACTATATGATTTAGTGATTGATAATTCACTTCTTCATATTTCGGTTTAAGTCTTTCGATTTAAATGATATGTTTCTTATTAGTCCCTGGGAGGGACTTAATTATTTGATTTTCTTTTTAGTTTATGTGAGGGACTAAAATGAATATATCCTTTAAATCTGGAGATTTAAACAGAAATATGAAGAAGTGATGGTTCAATCACTAAATCATATAGTTTATGATTTAGTAAAAATAAAAAATTCAAAAATTAAATTATTGTCAATTGAATAGTACTGTGCGACACACCTTGGGTCCCAATAGACACTATGGTTTGACTCAGGGTGTGTCAAATCGAACAATTTGCTTTGACCTAATGTGTGTCATGTCACTTTTAAAATATTACAGTTGAAAAATTGAGTGACACACCTTGAATCACATTAGACATTTCAGTATGACTGAGTTTGTGTCAACTGAAATTAGTGGGATGACTAAGTTTTTATTTTTAAATCTCTATATATCATAAGATTTAGTGATCGTGTTCCCTCACTTCTTCATATTTTGGTTTTAAAGAAACATATCTTTTAAATATGAGGATTAAAATCAAAATATGAAGAAATGAGTGATCGATCCTTAAATAAAAAACTGAACATTAAAAAATCCTTTAAACTTTTATTTGGGGGGGGGGGGGGTGGATCTGGGTTTGGGGGTGATAGACAGGGCTCACTTTTATTATATTCATATTTCGTATTGTCACACTCTCATTAAATGGGGATCGGGGACCTATGTTGACAAGTGAATTATTTTTTTTGGTGGGAACTAGTCAATAATTTGAATGTGATAAATGACTTAGTGACTATCAATATAAATATATGTATCCCTGTAACGTTGATGGCTCACTCATCACATATACTAGTTTAGTTGGATGTATGTGCACATACGCGTCATCTATATTTAGTATGAATTGAATTATATAAACTATTTTATATTATAATTAGAAAATACACAAGAGTCCTATTATAAGCAATTTTTTTATAATAAAAATAATGTTTGATAACCAGTAGAACCTGGGTGTAGATTCGCAGAAAGCCCAAAAAAACACAATATTAACCTTTTTATCAGGCACCTGATTATAAATATTATGGACTTATATATAACGCATATAGGGGTCGTTTTATGAAACTTATATAACTGGGGGTCTATCTGTCAAATGCCTATTTGTCTTCAATTAGCAGACTGGTACGTCCATATTTGTCGGGATTTGTCGCTTGCTGCTTCATAGATTTACAAAAATGTCCCCAGTGAAAAAATTATATATCATATAATTTTTTGCTCTTGCATTATATTATATATATTCTGCTCTTGCATTATATTATATATATATATATATATATATATATATAGAGAAGTGTATTGATACATCATCAGTGAGAAATATTTTATTATAATAAAAAAAAAATTGGCTTGGTTTGATTTATTTCAGATGCACCATATAAAATCCACAGATAATTAAATGTACATGTAGGATGCAGAGAAATATTTTATTATAGGAAAAAATCCATACAGCCCCCTTAAATCTGACTTTAATCTATATAACCCCCTGACTTTTTTTAAAATCCATATAACCCTCTGAAAACACCTAGTAAATTCAAATAACCAATTGAATAAAATTTTCATTGATAGATGATGAATATTTTGTGAATATTTTATTTTGTTAAGTTTGACTAAAAACACAATATACTAAAAAAACCTCCAATGTCTTAAAAATACAAAACATCCTATGAAAATGACGATTTTATCATCTCTGGATATATTATAAAACCCTATTCGGAAGGGTAAATTTATCATTTACAAATGATTTTTTTACATTTTAAATCATAATAGGACTTTTTTTAGTATACTGTGTTTTCTATCATGGTTAACCAGACATAATATTCATAAAATATTAATCATCTATAAACGTAAATTTTATGCAGGGGGTTATTTGGATTTACTAGGTGTTTCTAGAGAGTTATATAGATTTTAAGAAAAATCAGGGGATTATATGAATTTTAGTTAGTTTATAGGGGGTTATATGGATTTTTCCCTTTATTGAAATAAAAAAAAAGTGGCTTGGTTTCATTTATCTCAGATGCACCATATAAAATCCACAGATATTTATATGTACATGCAGGAAGCCTTTTCATTGTTAGATCATGCTTTAGATTCATAATAATGCGTGTCGTTTGTTACTTTCCAGAGCAATGTTGCGGAGCTGTGAAATTTTACTTTGTTTCGTACAATATTATTTTCTCATTTTATATTACAAAAATAAACACCATTATTATAAATACTTTCATCATGCCATCACACTCTTTCATAATAAAGAAAAAAATGCATTCAGTACCAGGAGTCAGAATATTATATTCTATTTATCTAGAATATATATATAAATTTTTTTTTTTAATATGGCAGGCAATCAGACTCCAAAATTTTATAAATGGAAGAGGGATACTCAATACAAAGCAGAAAATAAATGTAATATAAAAAATAAAATACATAACCTGAGGACTCACATCCTGGTAGAGGAGGATTCTACTGTTGAAGAGACACCGGAGCGGGCTCTAGAGCCTTACTCGCAAATCTGGATCGCCTCCCTGTTCATCCGAACCGAACTCTTAGATAAGAGCTACTACAGACTGCTAAATATTTTCCATGTACGGAGTGGCCCCCTTAAACAAAACTTGGTTTCTAGTGAGCCAAACTAACTAAATCACCGCTGGGATAAAAGACTAAGAGATCTAAAATATAGAAGTTGAAACCCTAGAAAAATAAACTAAACTAAAAAATCCTAAATAAGGAAATTAAATTACACTTATATGATATCTCCCACTATTATATCAAAATTTAATCCCTCATTTATGGTGTGACATAAAGTTGTTTGCCCTGATATTTATACTATGATAAATAACTATTTATGTAGAATAATTTTTTTTGTTAACTGAGAATGATGAATATTGAACTATAACTTTTAAAAGACATTTCTACATTTGAAATTGTTATTTTAATATATTTGATGCCTATTAACATGTGTGATTCAATCAAGAATGACCATATTATGTATTTTTTAAATGACGATTGTCTATATTCAACAAAATGGACACTTTTTACTATTAAATATTATATATCTCGTTAGAAAATTTTCAATTTTTTTTATAAATAATATATTTCAATCCATAAAATATATATCCGATCCTTACAATTTATATAAGTGCATACCTCATTAGATAAGATATATTTTTATATATAAAAAAAACATATGCGATCTGAGTGTAAAATGGATTGTAGAATAATACTTCCTTAACTCTTCCCGTTTGTTTTGGGTATAAGCCCTTGAATAACCCCAGATAACCCCGGATAAGAATTTTGGTGTGTTTGTTTTCTCCGAATAACCCCTGATAAAGTATGCCAGAATAAATTGGTATAAAATAGTATATGGATTCCAATCAACCCCTGGAATTAAAATTATCATAGGTTATTCCACCCAAAGAATACGTGGGCCCACTATCAAATCAACTATCATTATTTTTTTACTTTTTTAAATCTTCATCCATATTTTATTCACATTTTACTCAAACAACAAAACATTTATTCTTACATTTATCAATAAGAATAATTCAAAACACAACCAAACACAAATTCACTTTATCATTATTTATACTCACTTATGTTCAGATAAATATATACTTAAAAATAAATCATATCCCCGTTTCAAACGGGAATGACACCTCTCGCAGATTGGGCCCACATGGGATCCTTCACATTGATCCTCCAATGCCCATCATCGAAACCTGTCAGCCCTGTCCCGATGGTTCCTCCGCACCTCCGTGGGCCCACAAAATCCCCTCAGCCTGGGCCCATCAAGTCACGTACAACGCATCTGGTCATGTCAACGGGTCGAGTCCCGACCCAGGCCAGACCTAATTAGATATGTAATTTATCCGATCCGGTGGACTTGAATATAAAATCAGGTTAGGTCCGGGTTCACCCCAACCCGATTATTTTTATATAATATGTACTAAGCTTAGTAATGCAATGCTCTCGTATAACTTTGGTTAACTTGTTTTGAACAATTAACTTTTCAATTTGTATAATTTGTTTGGTTTGTTACATGATTTATTTTAGGTATTGTTGTAACTTATAAGATTTAAAAAAATATATTTGGCTTTTATTTGTTTGTGTTGATTTGTTTTAAATGGTCCGATCTATGTTTGTCAATAGGTCTAGGTATATACATGTTATTTTCATTTACATCCCTCGACTTCTCCAAATCCATCCTCTTCCTGTGGTATGACCTAGGCCTATCAACGAGTCGACCCGGATCTGATAAATAGTGTAAAATACCTAACTCGAAAGATCCGACAATCAAAATCGGTCGGATCTAGGTCCATCCCGACCCGATCTGTTAATAGGCCTACTACATACACCCTCTAGTGCCCTATGATCCGGTTATTTTCTGAAAATTTGGGTTGGATGCTTGGATACTAGGTGATTATTTAAAGGAAAATGTTACATTTAATCCATATTTTAAAAGAAAATGTTACACTTACTTTATTTTACAGTCCAATATGCAGTCTACATTTGATTTTATTTTTTTTTAAATCGTATTTCTCATCTAATAAAATACGTATTTTTATAAAATGTAAAGTATATATTCCGGTGAATTGAATAATATCATTTATAAAAAATATAAAAATTTTCATCGAGATATGTATCTCGTTACAATGAGTAAGAAGCTAAAGGGGTATGTAAGTTTGCATTTGAGAATGTAAAAATGACTAAATATAAAAAAGTATATCGTTACAGTGATTGTACGTGGTTAACTAGGGTTATAAGATTTGGAAATGAGATTGAAGAAAAGACAATGAAACACAGCATAAATAGGGCCCTAGGCCCGCTTCGCGGCCCATATAAACAGGCTCATCGTCTTCGTCACTGCTACGCCTCGAAAGTGATCAATACGCGACGCCTCCCGTGAGTGAAGTGATGCGCGCATGCGCTTAACATATATGGCATCTGAAACGCTTCTTCACCGAGCACCAACTCATCCGCACATGGTGCGCATGCATTCGCCCGTTGTTTCGGTCGTCTCTCTCTCTCTCTCTCTCTCCAGCCAAGATGGTTTGCATGGGGACCGTCCAAGGCTCGTGCGCCAGAGCATACGCGCGCGCGCATGTACTCGCGTGTTGGCGTGGCCGGAAGGACACTTTTTCGTTTTATTTATTTATTTTTATACAAAGTCCCCACAACGACCACGTAGACGAGACATGGTAACAAAGTTCGTGTACGATAAATATTCGATATGTATTATGTTTGATATGATACGTGTACATTTATAAATCATATGTGATAAATGTAGAAAAGTAATGAGATAATTAGATTGTTTTCTAGATAATTTAAACATTAATATATATTAATGAATTTTATATACATTATCTTCGGTATAGTATGTTTTTATAGGGAAGATTAAGCCTGTCAATTATTTAAAAAAATATCCGTATCCGAATCAAATTTTCGGTATCTGAAAATTTTTGGATCGGATCAGATACAGTCTATATCCAATCTGAACAATATCCGTATCAAAAGTGTTATTTTATTTATATAAATTTTAGGATTAGTTTCAACCCTTCGATCAAAATCCAATTGCTTAAGACCAACTTAAAACCTTTTATCTTTGGTGGATACTTATTTAGCCATGTTAGGACTCATAATTTTATAATTTTTTTGTGTTTTAATTTGATTCGATATTTCGAACATTATCCGAATCCGTATTCGGATTTTCAGATCGAATACGGATATATGTTTTAGAATATCCGTCGGATATTGGATACAGATATTTTTTCGGATATTCAGTTCGGATACGGATATGGGTCTATCCGATCCGTATCCGTTTGATTGATAGGCTTAGGGAAGATGTTTAATCGGAGTACTTTAATGAATATTCAGAAAAGTGTGGAGTACTTTGTTAGTCTGACGTGGTAACCCACTTATTAGTAGTACAACTTGGACGGATTGAATTTGATCCAACTCGATATTTCAAGGGGTTTGAGTTGGGGTTTTAGTGTTTAGGTTCAACTGGAATCTTATTCGAGTTGAGTTTGAGTTGAGGGTTTGGATGACCCAAATTAATCAACTAATCCAAACCGGAAGTAGGGAGTGATAAATTTAAATTTTTGAAATCAAATTTACTGTTTAATTTGTAAGATAAAATATAAATTATTTAATTTATTTTTACCAGGAATTTATTACTTCTATAGTTTTTATCTCTTTATTCTATATATAGAGACGTGCTTGATTTTTATTTTTATTTATTTTGGTCGTGTAAATAATTGACTCTTGCGAAGTTTAAGTTGTTTAAAATGATGTATTTTTCAAGTGAAACCAGAACCAAACTTAATCCAAATCAAACCTGAACTCAATCTAAACATGAATTAAATCTGACAAGTTGGATTTGAGTTGAACTCTAACCCGATCCAACCCAGTCAAGTTGCACCTCCACCACTTACTATTAATTAAGTATACATTGATGAATATGGACATAGACCAAAGCTCAAGGGACACTCCCTAGAGGGGGTCAAATATAGGAGAGAGGAATTGAAAATGATACATCTAGCTCTGCGTGTAACTAAATTTGCAACCTCAACTGTTTTGATTTTTACTTAAAGTATATACTCATTTGAGAAAGTATTTAATATTACAAAAAGTAAAATATATATCTAAATAATCCAATTCATTTTTTTTAAAATAAAAAAAAATAATTTTTCATGTATATTGAACTAGTGTAATATATATTATACTAACATAATATACATTTAGCTAATAAGAGTGTATAGGTGGTTGGGTACTCTTTCTAGACTACAGAGGACGGTTGTATTAAGAGCATCTCCAATGAACATGTTAATTAACATGTTAGTGTCAAGTTGTTACATAACATGTAAAAATATTGCTCCAATGGAGATGTTAAAAATGAGCTAAATGTGAGCCTCACATGTCAGGCGTTATCTTTCATGTTAACCGTGGTTAGTGTTTTAGTTAGCTAAATGCGGACCCTACCTGATTGTTCGCATTAAAGAATTAAAAAAAATACATTTGGGAGATTGGACGAGTGAAGAGGTAGAGTCCACCATTATTTTGACTAATTTATTTAACTAGTCTATTGGATTAACAATAACCAACTAAATAGAAACGTAGTAAATGAGGATGTAGTTGAGATATAAAATGCTAATATAGCACTTTAACATATTAATTAACTAACATATTCATTAGAGATGCTCTAAGTGCACGAAGAGGAATTTGCAGTTGTGGCAGAATCTCAGCTTGAAAAAGGCCTATGATTGATTTTAAGTCCACTGGACCGTGTCCAATAAAGAAAAGCCCATTGGGTTATATTGTTGTCTAGCCAGCCCAAATAGACAAAATAGCCGGCCAACCAACCAACTGGATAATATTAGAGACAGTTTCTATGTACTACTCCACGTGTAGTCTTCATCAATCTTAATTATTTTATATTTCATGTAACATAAGATATTTTCATAAAATGAAATATGTATTTTAATTAATTGTCTGTATTTCCTTGTAAAATAAAAAAAGACTACATATTGTTTAACAAAGCATATATGATATTCCTCATGTAAGTTATGGGAGTGCCAGGCTAGAAATAAGGACTGTATGCATATGTGCCCTCACATTTAATTTAACTCTTTATATGCATAATTTACTATGTATTACATTTTATTTTGTGTGCATATGTAAAGTATGATTTGTAAAATGTGCCCTCAGATTGCGTTTCAAGTATAATCCAACAAATGTAGTGCATGAATTCATGTATGAATAGTATGTTTGGACTTTTTTTTTTTCACACAGTGTGCAAGAAAATGGTGAGTATGTAGAATCAAATCTATAAAGCCCTTATTAGTAGCGAGTTTATTTTTTTGGTTAAGTATATCATAATGTCCATTATATGTAATACCCATGAAGCCATGAAGTTAACTGATTTTATCCTTGAAAACTTAATTAATAAGTTAGTATTGTTATATAAATAATTTTTATTTTTTAGTTGGTCTGAATATAATAGAACATCTTTTTAAAATACCAATTTTACCTTTTAAGTGAAATATATGTGATAATATGAAAGTGAAGAGATGTGCACCACCCCTCGCTGGTGAGGTGGTTGAGTTATACCTGCACCATACAGAGGTCCCAGGTTCACTCCGAGTAAAAATCTCCATCTCTGGATAATTGTCCCTAGTAGGTTTTGGTTATGAGTTGTGTTATACCTTTCTCTTGTTGGCTTTTCTATCAAATAAAAAAAAAAAAGGAAGAAAAGGAAGAAAAAGAAAAGAGAGAAGAGATGTGTGCTTATATACTTTATGTAAAAGAATCTAATTTATCATCAGCAGGTAATAAAGATAACATAAATCTATAAAGCCTCTTTTCATAGCAAATAATTTTTTTTTGATAAAGTATATCACATTGTTGGTTGTTTAATTTATAATACTCAAGAATTTAAATCATTTTTATCTTTGGAAACTTAATAGGTTAGTATTGCATTTTTTTATCAGAGGTATTTCAAACCCTTTAAGACAAAACTATTTCCTTCGGGTTTGCGCACCGATCCACTCAGAAGTTTTCCCACAAACACTTGGGTAAATCAAGAGTAGGAAATTAAGAATCGAACTCGTGTTAATGGAGAGCTAATCCATGGTGCTAGTCAACTTACCAAAACCGATATGTTAATATTTTTTTTTTAAGAAAAAGGTAGATCTTGCTACCGTTACTTGTATTAAAAGTGGGTTATCTTGTTATATATATATATATTATATATATATATATATCATTTTTATTTTTAATTGGTCATTGTTATAATGTGTACATCTTTTTCTAAAATATCAATTTTACTTGTGTGATGATACAAAAGAGAAGTCATGTGTGATTAATGCACCTATTTTTTAATAATATTTTGTGTAATAGTATTTACCTTATCAATGCTGAAAAAATTAGTAAAAATGTATAAATCCACCTTTCATAGGAAGTTAAAATTCTTGGCCACGTATAACACGGTCACTTCTTTATAATGCCCATAAACCCACTTTTATCTCTAGAAACTTAATAAGTTAGTATTATTATATAAATCATTTTTCTTTTTAGCTAATCTTAGTTATAATCTGTAAATTCTCATAATATCAATTTTACCCATAAATAAAATATGTGGTAATGTAAAAGAAAAGATATTTGTGATTAATGCAACCATTTTTTTATTAATTTTTTATGTAAATATTTATTGTATCCATACTAAAAAGTGTTTAAGAGTATTTACCTTAACTATACTAGTATGTGAAAAGATGGTATAATTCTTTATCGGAAGCAAATCAAAAATAGTTTTCCTACCACAAAAATATTTCCAATGTAACATCTTTGTTGGCAAATAATATATAATATTATTTTAATTTTATATCATGATGATACCAGTTACCGTATCATGCAAAATGGACTCTAATTGACATGATTATTCATTCACTAAAAATTAAAGTTTGGATGTTTTTACGGTCGATCTTTTTTTTTTAACTGTTCCAAATACAGTCTTAAATACATCATTAGCCATCCACTGAAATATACATCATTAGAAAAAAATTACACTTACTAAAAATAGATTCATTCAATTCGAAATGGAACAATATACATTTTTATCAAAACAAATACTTTATTAGACGATGTTTATTATTTTTAAAAATAAAAACATGTGTGGTTTGCATTCTGAATTGTAAAAATAATTTAGTATAACATGTTCTCAAAAGTTTAGACTGAATACAGCACACAATGCCTGTGATTCATCTAATACTAATTAATTAGGTCATAAGCCAAATATGAAACTCAAAAATATCGTGAAAAAAAGACATCTGCCTTGGGCAATGGAGCCTCTTAATAACAACTAAATGAAAAAAATTATGAAGAACATCTACAATATAACTGAATATAAAACTTTTCATAAGAAAAAGAAAAAAACACTGAATATGAAGGCCCTATAGTAATTAATAGTACTAGGTTGTTGGCCATTACAAGGGCATGATATGCCCCACCCACACACAGGGTTAGGTTGAAATCCGAAAAAGCTTTGAAGCAGTGTTGGTTGTGGTGGTCTCATGAGGGTACTGTTGTCTTCTTGTTGTGGCATATAAATATATAATTAATTAATCCTCTATCATTATTGGTGTTCAAATGTTCATTGCATCACAAAATATTAGTTATTCTTTTCTTAATAACTGGACCCACAATTAGTTTTGTTTATTATCAATCTCTTCTTAGATCATGTATGAGTTTTTTTCTGATGCACACGCAATAGTGAAGGCATGGGTATTTGCATTTTGTTCATATCAACTCACAGGTTTGGACAAAACAAAATTGATGATGTGACTTTAGATTCACTTCACATGCACATTATTCTAATCTAAGCAGTTAGTGAACCTTAAAATTTAATTATTTAATTAAGTTCACTCACAAATCTCGAGCGAATGCTTGAACAGTAGATGATAGTAGTGGAAGCTGATTCAAATTTGTTTGAAAGAAAAACTGTGTTATTTTATGTATTTTCGGCATCGCTCGTATTTCTATGAAATATTATGATTAAAATAAAATAATATCTTGTTAGTCGTGAAATAATTTTGACTCTCATATACCATTAATCAGAACAAAAAAGATGATTTTGAATAGTCATAGATTCCGATTTAAATTCATGGTGATCTAAAAAATTTCCCACCTTAATTGATTCTCAGTGGAGAGTTCCCTTGGTTCAATCAAAGAAGTGGTCCTCTTCATCACTTACAATAAATACTATAAATACACCCTCCAAAATTTCAAATAGAAGGGTGGGGTTTCAGAGCATGTTCAATAATAAAAAGGAATATAATCCAGCTTTTATTGATATGCTTGTGGGGTTAACCCAAAAAGAAAAAGAGAGAGCCAGGACCACCACCACCATCACCAACAAATGCCAAAATCACAACACGAACCCCACCCCTTCTGTCCCCTTCACATGCCTTTGAATCCGTACGAATCCACCCCATCAGCCCATCCCCCACACATGTGCCTTTACCTTTGGACTGACCCTCTCTATCTAAATCACCACTGTTTTTTATAAAAAAAAAATTAAAAATTATTTCTTTCTCTAACCCTAATGGAGGGTTAGTATGTGTAATTGTAAGTCTTGGCATGATTATGCGGCGTAATTTTTGGATCATGCTTTCACAAGCAATGATGAAAACTAAAGCAAGAGATAATTGATCGGTCGTAACGCATGATTAATTCAAATTATTACTTGGTCGACCCTGGACACGTGGTAGATCTACTTATGTTGTCTTGAATTGTTAGGTCTAACATCGAACATGTAGTCGATCTATCTAGACATGTGATTTTAAAAAAGTGTCTCGACTATTAAAACAATAAAAAAAATCATTCATCTATAAAACAACTTTGTTAAATGAAAAATAACTCAATAGTTTAGTTATACTCTGTTGGCCCGAGCTAAATTGCAAGTCTAATACAATACCAATACGTTCTTGAGTGACACAATGTCATATTTTTTTGAATGACTAGTTTTTTCCTTTTAACAAATCCATTGTGTTGGGTGTCCATTAAATGTAATGTATATACATTGAGGAAATGATACTTATTTACAACACACACATTTTGATTTTTTTTTAATTCACTGAAATACATTCTTTTGTAAAAAAAAATAATGTACTTACTCGAACGAATTTCATATATTTTTTGTTTAAACAATTTCATCCACTGCATGAATGACGTTGGCAACCATAAATGTTGTAAAATGGACCGAGTATCTCAACGCCCACATAATATAAAGCCATGGAGTGGCCCAATTAGGGAAGGACAAGAGATTTAAGTTTTGCAGAGGCCTCTGAAATCTGCACCATCAACACCACCATTTCTTGTAATTGAATTCGAGTATTAATGGCTTTCAAGGGAGCGCACGAGAGCTTGAATGTCAGTGATCCTGAATAAAGTTTGTGAAAAGGAAGTAATGTTTGGTGGTCTCTCAATTTTATTGTTAATCCAGTCTTCGTTCACTGACACATTTAAAAGAGCATGCAAGGTATTAGGTATATATATGCTATGGGGATTAGCTTTATAAAAATATTAAACTCGATACTTTTTACTGTCCAAAACACAGACTGGTCATATATGTTTTTATTTTTCTTTAAATAACAAGCATTAGCTAACGACGTATATGTTTTGATATAAAATATATATGGCTCCATTCTGAATTATGTGAACTTATTTTTAATAAATGTAAAAAAAAATAACGATATACATACATCGTCTGATGATACATATACTTTATTGAATTTCTAATAATAATAATGCAGATTTGTCAAGTTTTGTTTTCCAGATACGCACCAAATTAAGAGGGGGTAGACGTGGCCCTTGAAACTAGTCTAGCTAGGGTTAAAGTACAACCACATCACATTACACCGTGATTAAAAACTGTAATGTACATTATTTTATTTTTGTATATTAAGAAATAATATCATTTGTTAACGTCAATGTCAAACTCAATCGTCCTTATGTTGATTTTAATAAATCACATCTCATTGGGTTCCTTTTGGCTTTTAATGGATGGAAATAAATACTGCATCGCATGTGACAAAATCGAGCATATTTGGATGATGGGATGACTGCGACTCTGTTTGTGTCCTTAATTGGTTTAATATTTATATATGTAAAGGTGTTGTCACTCAATCTTTTTTAAGACTTCAAAAACATTATTAATCATCTATTATAAAATTTATATATGATTTGTATATATATTATTAAATTTTTTTATATATTTATTAAAAATAAATTCATTCAATTCAAAATACAGCGATATACATTTTTTATTAAATTATATATCTCATATAACAATATTTACTTTACGTTTTAAACTGTAAAAAAAAAAAAAACTATGTTTAACAATATTTTTCTTTATATAATAATTTCTGTTTCGAAGAACAAAAAAAAACATACACTCATCATCTCATTAGATCACATGTTATATATAAGA
Source organism: Acorus gramineus (assembly GCA_030737835.1). NCBI lineage: Eukaryota > Viridiplantae > Streptophyta > Magnoliopsida > Acorales > Acoraceae > Acorus > Acorus gramineus. The sequence continues at coordinate 13,615,282 of CM060857.1, forward strand.
ACTTAAAAATGACTCAATATATACTTTAAAAAAATACTAGCCACAAAAGATCATAAAAATTTATATTACAAACCCTCCTCAAAGGGATCCAATTAGAAGCCAACAATCATTATTTAGTTTTGTGCATATATGCAATCACTTTAAATTGGGATAATTTCATAAATTGTTTTATGTGTGAGGAACAAAGAGGATCTCCGGACACTTAACATAGGGTACTAGTCACTATTCAATAATTTCTTCGGACCTGCCATCCAATAATTCCTCAATTATGCATGGAATATAGAATAGGATGATGATCTTCTGATTAGATGACAAAGTGGGAGAAAATAAAAAAAAGATTGGTAACGAAACTCCCAGATCAGACGAGCCCAATCGATCTGACAGCGGCCATGTCAGGCATAGTACGGCTTTAATTTGTTGGGTGAGGAGGGGCCTCCCTGGCTCAGGTAGTGGACTCATACAGTACTCATACTCTTTTATATATATATATATATATATACACATACACATGTGTGTGATATATTCAGGTTCAGATTTAAACTGTATAATGACACTCTCTGTATAGTTTGATTCATAGGTCGTGTGCTTCAATATTGATGTACTGATGGTACTCAAATCTGGTTGGATCTGGACTCCTGTTAAAAATAATATCATGAGTTTTGTGGATAGCCTCATAGATAGTTGAGATATGTGATTTTGATAAAAAATTGTACGTGTATCGTTCGATTACAAATTGAATGGACTTATTGTCAACATATATATAGCTTGTTGGATGATTATGATGGTTAACGAGTTTTAGACCTACGCGTGGGTCCTCTTTGCAATCTTTGTTGTTATATTTGGTGATAAATGCCACAATGACCATTAGGAATTTAGGATTAGAGCCTTTTTAAATTATGGAAAATCCAAATTAAATAGTTACATAGATTCTTGATTATATAAAACGCACGTTCCAATCATCAAAAATATGTTTGGACGAAAAGGTCCAATTAGAGTATTTTTTTGTTGTACTTTTTTTTTTTTTTTTTTTGTAAATGATGAAGTAAGGACCATTATCCCAATTTCATTCCATAATTTCTTTTATCAATAAAGTGTCATCCACTAAGCCATCTTTAAGAGATCCTCCTCCACTAAGATTAGGTCCAGTTATTAATTTGGGGGAAAAAAAGTTAGGTAAAAAAACAGCTCCACACGAGATGATGGCGCTGATACTTTGTTTAATTGGCCGGGAATGATGCCCCACTCACTAAACAGTGGATTAAATTTTAAAATCTTTGGCATGAATGACTAGGTTTTCATAATCTGAATGCTAACCTACACATAATTATTAGTTTATATATATATATATATATATATATGAGTGATTAGATGCGGATTGTGGTACATTGTGCGAACAGGAGAACACCGTGCAACATCGTGTATGGACTGTCCAATTTTCGGGAGACTCTTAACTGTAAGAGTCATCCGTCCATGCGAGATCGCGTCCTAGGATTTGATTCATTGACCTTCTTATTGGATGGAGGGTGATGCTAACGGACTAAACCCAAGCTCGATTCGAGTTTATACATAATTCAAATTTATAGCTTATTAAATTGATTTTGTGGATGTTCCAAAAGGACGTAGTTATATTCAGTCTTGTCGACAGTTCAAAATGTAATCCTATATACCTTATTAAAAATCTAGTAAAACATAATATCATTAGAAGATATACCTTATTAAATTTTTTGTTACACTTATTAAAAATGAGTTCATTCAATTCAAAATAGAGCGATATATATTTTTTATCAAAACGTATACCTCAATAGTTAATGTTTAATATATATTTTTTAAAATGATATATATATATATATATATAGTCTGAGTATTGGTATACAAAAATGATATAGTGTAACCTTTTCTATTCCCAAAATGGGAGAGCACTCAATCAAATTTATAGTCCGGCCCACTTTGAATTTCGAATTCAATTATAGAATTGTGGTAGCAATATCTATTTTTTCCAAAAAAAAAAAGAAAAAGGAAAAAACAAAACACAGGAGCACTAGATCAATTAGAAATCTTATGCATCATCTTACTTAATGAAATCGAGTGAAATAGATAGCCATGCTTGCTAGGGACTCTCTCTCTAGATCTCTCCAGAGGTAAAAGTAAAAGGTTACAACATACAATGAAACCTTAAAATTGCAAGGCTGATCTCAATATAAGCGAGATAGGTATATATAATTCTAGACAACTTTTAAAATACAATCATACATATTCACACACAAAATATATCTGCATTTTTTTGTAACTATGCACATATAAAACATCTTCTGCCCTTCTAATCTAGTATAAGATTTCCTTAATAAAGTATATACTAGGTTAGGTTAGATTATAAGAGAAAATGTATAAACAAATGTGTTAAATTCATTCGATTTTATATCATTTTTATGAAGATATGTACTTCATTGACAATGCAAAAATAATTGTAGCATTGATTATATGAAAAAAAAATTGAGATTTTGGCCGCTCTTGCGGTAGGGGCCGGCCCTGTGAGATTTATGGAATTATTTGCTTAATTTGCTATGTGGACCTCTCACCTTTCTTAGGTCCCTTAACCACAAACCACATTGATGTAACTGTCATCCCCATTTTCCAGTTATAAACTTATAATGTTAAAAAAAACAAAAAAAAAAGAAACCATCTCTGAACACACCAACTTGAAATATGAACCAGTTTTTGGTTATTTATTTTTCCCCTGTAGGATGTCTTTTTTTAGAAAGAAACTTTGAGCAAAAGCAATAGTGGACAAATCCAGCTTTTGAAGGGGAACAAAAAATCTTAATAGATTTTTGCAATGTACACATAATTAACAAGAGATCTCCGGGCAGCAAAACGGGCAGGAGAGAGAGAGGGGGGGCGTAACAAACCATCAAAAATGGTCATTTGATTTTTGTGTAGTTTTTTTTTTGTAATTCTAATATATTTTGAATTTTTTAAATATTTGATAAAAAAATGTACTTTCACAAATAAATACATTAATGAAAGAATTGAATACATATATTTTTATTTTTTTTTATAATAGAACATATATTTTACAAAGTTAGCACTCCATTAATGATCATAGTATTGAAGAATGTAGGTGCTCTTTATAAAATTTTCAAGTCCTAAAAAAGCAATCTCGGGCTGTCCCAGAACTGAAAAAAAAAACATTAGGCTTTCTGTGTGAGATGGTGATGGATAACCCTAGCATGGTGGGGAGTGAAAAACATAAAAAAAGAAAGAGAGAAAAAAAAAGTGAGAAGAGGAAGAAGAAGAAAACAATGAAACAGTACCATACAGCTATGCAATGGCCAATCAAGAGATCTCACACACCAAGAATTATAAATTTTTATTCACACCAAGAATAAAAAAAAACTCCAACAAACAAATTGCTTGACCTCTGATAGCAAGTCATCGACGAGTTGCACAAACCAAGGGTGAAAAATAGGCTTTTTTAGATAACGCCCCCTGAAGATTTCAGGTTATCTGAAACGTCCCACCACAAGTACTTTGAGGGGGTATTTTTAAAATTAATTATATGCACCATGTTTCCAAAATTAGTCATACTTTAAATTTGATGGGTATATTTTTAAGAATATAATAATTTTCTGATGTATTTTAATGGGATTTTTAAAGAAAATATAAATAAAAGTATCTAACCAACACTATACCCATTCAAAATAGAAGATACAAAATATCAGAAAAATACCAATTATATGTTAATAATATTTCAATTAAAAAGTGATGAATTTACTATAATTTCATTAAGGCCACTAAAAATTTAATCAAGTACATATGTGACGTTAACCCTGACCAAATACATTGTTAAAATGAACCCCATATATATTCACATTCTTCTTCTTCTTTTTTTTTGTTAAGGACTCATAAAATATTTTTTGATAAATAAATTTGAATTGAGTAACCTCCTTCATTGAGAGTCTAGATGGGATCAGGGCCGGCTAAAAAATCTACTAAAGGGTTTCTAATAAATCTATTTATTCATGAAAGAGGGGTCTTTAAGGATAAAGGATTTATCAAGGGGTCATATGCAAAAATCTCAAAAAAATATCTTAAAAAAGTTTAGCCCATTTCGCAATACCAGACTGGTTTGGTCTCACATATGGTGGGTGATTGAGGGACTACAGGCATTTAAAAAAAAAAATTAAAAAATTAGGGGATTAACAAAATATATATATATATGACCTACGCCACATCTCACTATACCCCCTCCCTCTCTTTGTGTGGCCTCCCTGTGTGTTTCTCTTTCTTTCTTGATCCAGATCTTCTTCAGGACAGACTTTCATCATTTCATGGAAGTTTGGCCAAAAAAATTGCATCATTTTCATCTGGGTACATCTCTTTTGATTCTCTACAACTTATTCTCTCTCTTTTTTTTTTTATTTGATGAGACCTACATCAACATATTCAACCCTTTATATTTGTGTTCTTCGTTTTTCTTTTTTCTTTTTTTGTTACATATGGTTCTCAAATGGGTCTCCCACACATTCCATCCACTCTCATACTGCCACGTCACTATCTGCTTTGTTGGTTTTCATGAATCGGATGCAAGTGCATGCATCTCAGATTTCATTCACTCGTCTTCTTCCTCCTCCTCTCTCTTTCTCTCCCTCTCTTCACTTATTTTTAGTTTCTGATGGAAATCATGATATGGGTTTTACTCAGAACTCCTTGATTTGGTGTCTGATGCGAAGATCTGTTCGATTGATGCGAAAAAAAAGTCGATGTTTGCGGGTGTAGTATCATCAAGATTCACATTCACTGGATGCAAATCCATATTGATTAATGAGAATCTTGATGATGCTGCATCAGCAATAAGTGACTCCATATGAACTTTCACATGCACACACCTAGCTCTACATCTCGAAGAGAGGTTAGTCCTTTTTTTTTTTTTTTTGCTCAAATATGTAATCTTTATTTGGTTAGAATGAATTGATTTGTTCTTAATCTTTTGTGGCTTTTTATCAGATTGATTTACGGTAACACAGGATCGACTGTTTATCGGTAGAAAATATGTTTATTAATTTTTATCAGGTGAACCTCCTTTGATTTCATCAAGTTTTATTCATCATACTCTATAGCTCCTCCTGATTACCTTTTATGTTTATATTATATGCCTTTATTTGTAGACATCAAATGGATTTATAGTGAGAAAGAAGAAGAATATCGGTTCAGAAAGGTATGATGCATTTGATAATCGGGTATGATTTGGGGAAGTGGTTCTTTGTTTTGGGTGTGTTCAATTAGTTCCTATTGATTTCTGTTTAAGCTTTAAGAGGAACACTTTTAGGGTTTGATGCTTTGATTTAGGAGTTTGAGGTTTCTTTTAATCTCTCAGTTGATGTTGTTATAGACTTCTTATCTCATCTTGAGTAAATCATATTTACATTACTTATCAGCATATCCTAAATCTTGGTTCAAGAGAGGACGAGATTATAGGATGAAAACAAAAGAACATTTGGTTCAGATGATTATCTTTGTGTTACAACTAATATGTGATGTAGTCAATCATTGACATGTTATGATCAATGATTTCCAAGTGTTCGTACTGAATCTCTATAGAGTGTGGGATTTAGACTCTATAACCAAAAAACCAATTGTTTTGGAATGTGTTTGTGTCACAGAAATCAATTTTGTGGGTGTTTTTCCTATAACTAGAGGGATTAATGGTAACCAATATTTCATCTGTCTTTGTTTATTTGTCCATCACTAGCAAGTTTTCTTGTTCAAGAGTCAAGAGGCATATAGCAAATAAAGTAGAAGTCCTACATTGCCAATTCCATGCAATGAATACTCTGATCTTCTCACCATGACTGCGTCATTATTACTATTTTGTGATCAATATTTTGTTGTGTTTTGTGTGTCTGGATTCTTCTCCTCTGTCTGAATAAACATTAGTTCAGAAATCTATACAGTATAGAATGAGAATGACATGGACTTTGTACATTAATACTGATGGACAACATGAAGATCTTTGAGTATAGGTATTTTGTCGCCTGACTTGTACGCACGTTGACCGAATATATATATATACCTTGAATTGTTTGATTGGAGTAGCTCACTATTCTGGATTTTTTTTCTTCTTCTGAATGCGTGTGTGACAGTAATTGAGATTTGAAAAGTGGTGTTAAAATGGCACAGATACGGAATTGGATCATTAACACACATCACTCAATGCTGATGCAGGTGGTCCACTAATGTGGTACACTTTGCAAATTAGTGTGTTGAGAGGTGGACCAACATCTTTGGTACCATCTTAATAGTCATGTCTTCTCTCTCTCTCTCTCTCTCTCTCTCTCTCTGACGCGCACATCATGAGCACACGTATACTTGAGCATATATTGAAAAATTAATGAAATGGGAGCCTGGTAGTGTTGGACCTCATCAGATCTGATTAGGACTCCGATTTACAATCAAAGCTATATATATCTATAAGGAGTTTGAAAACCATATTCATAATGCCAATTTATTTGTAAGTTCGTTTTTCTTTTCTTATTATACAACAAGTTTAGCTGCAGGCATGCATTTCATCTAGCTCAATTGATTTGCATAAATGCATTTGAACTCTAAAGTATGTCACCATTCATTAATTTATGGTGGAACATTTGGATTGTTGAAGTACGTTCTCTCAAAATTGCAAATCTTTTATTGTGTAATCCCTTCTTGAAATGTTGCATAGTTATGCTTATAATTTCATTTCTTCAACATATTGTAGATAATTGGAAGCTAGGGAAGAGTGAAAATTATATTCATAATCTGTTAACAGACATTGTGCATGTCTTCCTTTCATTTATTGCTCACAAGATCATGCTTGTCTAGTTCTTCACATCACATTATTTTTTCATCTTCCATAACCTACATTACAACTGCATTTAGCAAAAAGTTTTCCATGCGTGTACAATGACATCTTCAACTTGTCAATCACCCCAATAAGTGTTAATCGATTTAGAGAAACAAACATTATAGAAAATGAAAAATTTATTGGATGGTTTGGAGGATCGCATGCATTTTTTAAAACGAATATCTGAATCATGATCCTATATTTTAGGGTTCCCATTGCCATCAATCCAAAATACTGAACATTGGCATATATTGAAGTGTTGAAAGATATGTACATTATTCTTAAGAAATAAATATTATAGTCCTCTTGTTGCACCCTTGAAATTCTTAACAAATTTTAGTATTATGTTTGGCAATTTGTCTATATATAAACATTGTGGTTTTCAGGCAAATTAACCCATATTTACAGAGGGAGTGATATGTTTATAGGGGATTAGGTTGTTCATTGTGCAGGAGCAAATAAGTGTTATAGAGAAATGTTGGTGATTTAGAAGAAAGGATGCCATTGTAGTGTTTTCTGCTTTCTTTTGCTTTTATATATCCGTTGAAATTGTGTATCTCAATAATTTATACTTTGGTTATAGAATTCCAACAAGTAATCTTTAAAAAAAAAATTATCTGTGTTGGAATTAAAACTGAAGCTAAAGAAATTTCAAAACAATTTAGGGACCAGTTCTAATGTTGTACTTGTATTGTTCTTAAACTCATGCATGGGTTTACCAAGACATTATGATTAATTAAACAATGCATATATGGTACAGTTAATAAAGATGCCTAGTTTTTGTTAAGCGTGTCTTATCATGCAAAATCCAAAGCAAACACCAGACCCGAAAAGAAATGATGGGAGTGGACGAGAAACATTTGCAACTTGCAATAGAGGACGGGACAAAGAAAACAACAAAGCCCACTCTTATAACTTCTTGTTTTAGTGCCCCCATATATAGTGACCATACTACAACTAGGGAATAATAATAATAATAATAATTTATTATTACTGCACCATATTAACCTTCAACAAGGTGACAAAAGTGGGAGACTTGTACCTTCCTGTTTTGATATTCCAGGTTCAGGTGATTATGTTTTTTGGTCTTTGATTTAAGCTTCAGCTTTCATGTTTTTTTTTTCCGTACATATTTACAATTTATATAGTACGAATAGAATGGATTATGTATTTATGTAATCTCATTACATGACAAATCAAGGCAGAAATAATGTTACATTGAAAAAATATCTTTATTTTACAAAAACTCAGTTATATGTAGAAAGCATGCAAGTACGGACTTCCCCATTTTCAACACATTTGTGGCTGGAGGCAACAACAATGTTCAATTACACTTCTATACACAGTTTTCTAGAGTACACGTGGATTTTTTTTCCCATGCATATATGATACAGAGATTGTGTATATACGCGCATTGTGAAATAATGTATTTATTATTGTAAAATATGAAGTTTTATAGCATATCCACACGAGTAGTTTTTGGATGTGTATCTCAATGTGTGGTTGGTTCTATGTATAGTTCTTTATTTTAGCATCCCTCTGGAAGAATTAGAAGTATTGTATGTGATATCGAATGATCAAGCACAAACACAATTATCTACATGATTTTAAGCATATCAGTGTGCCAGAGGTATAGTATTTCTCATTCTCGTCTACTATTTTTTATCCCTCTTGAAGATTTATGTGGAACAATAGATGGCACTGTAATCTATTTGTGGGAGGAAAAAATTACGAGCTCTCACAAGCTCAGACACGACTGGTTAATTAGCCCAGTATTGAGAGATCTAGTTTTTGTGACGAAGTCTTCAAATGAATAAAAGTCCAACACGAGCTGAAATAATCGAATATTGAACTGATCTGGTTTGGATCTGCTTAATGAGTTTGAAACCAGCGTCACTTTTATACTGGGAGGTCAGTGAGGGTGATTGACTCAAACAAACTGTATATAGGTCATCCCTGCCATACATCACGACAAAAAACGAAAAATGTAAGAGCAAAAAAAATGCACCTCCAATAATGCTACCATATATGTATATGGCATTGATCCCCATTAATCACACATTAATTAGGGTGATGATGCATTTATTTGAATTGATATTTGAAAATCTTAATTAATGGATGGTCAATTTGGTCAATCACATAATATTTGGGATTAACAATGCATGTATATAATTTGAGAGAACGATATTGACTCACCTTTCATATTTGTTTTCACGTGAATCTATGATTTTAGTGATTGTCTGAATTCAATCCGAATTCTCAAAACCAATATAAATACATGCATGAAAGAAATAAATATATATTCATATGTTAGAACCCCTTCTCCTCTTGTTGTGGTGCACCGAGGGATTTACAAAATAAAAAATGCGAGAGACCGAACAAACTCGCATACAGTAGAAAGTTTAGAATAAAATCCCTCATAGAATATCCCGCGAGCCTTTGATCGGGTGGTAAAGGGACATCCCACCTCTATAAGAGGTAGGAAGTTCAAGTCTTACATCTAGCAAGGAGAGAAAAAAAGGGATGACCAGTCCTATTAGGCTTGGTGTTTCATGGGCAGTAGCCCCTTCTGACAGGCCTCTTCTGGGCCTGTTGTTGTTGTATGTTGCAGGGACTTGTAGCTCTTCTAAAACCTTTAATACCAAAAAAAAAAAAAAAAAACTATGAGTTCTAACCGTTTGTGAATGTTTTGATTAGCTGATTTTACAAATCAAGTCTTCCAAACAATCAACCCTTCAAAAGAACAGATGGGTCAATATTAATTTGGACACATAACGGAGCATCATTTGCTTGGACCTGACTCGAATGGGTGTCATACCTTGCAGTAACAGGGACACTGGGTGCCTAGCATCCTATGAAGCACAGACACGGATATGGGACACGGCGATACAGACACGGCGACACTATTGTAATTTTAAAAAAAATGAGATACGGATACGGTTAGTACACTACAACAAATAAATTAATATAATACATATATATCACTATTTTATATAAACAAACACATTTCATACAAATCATTATTTATAAACAATTGTATAAACTAATAAATCACTGTGTTTATAAATCATTGTTTTAACCTAATAAACCACTCTACTTATAAATCAGTGTTTTAAATTATAAATTAATCTTTTAAACTAATAAATCATTATTTTTTAATCTTTATAAAGAGACTTTGTTTAAATGGATTGTTCTATACTGTTTTAATGAGTTGAATATTTATGGATTATATTTGGGTCTTCTTTTTTTCTTTTCTTTTTTCTTTACTTTTGGGTTAAAGCTTGTTGGGCCGTTTCCCTAACGTGTCCTGGGTCGTGTCTAGAGGTGTAAAACGAGCGGTGCCATGCTAGCCTGGCCCATTTAGAAAGCAGGCTAATGGGCTAGCGGATCATGCCGTGCCAGTCCGTTAACTTTGATGGGCCATGCCGTGCCTAGCCCGCCTGACCCACGGGCCTAGCGGGCCGGCCCATGATTTTTTAAAAAATAAATTTTTTTATTTTTTAAATTCTAAATTTTACTTTTCTTAATATTATACACACAAAAATTATATAAATGTATTACATATACATATATACACACAAAAACATTATATATACTTGATAAAACAATGAGACGAGACACTTATTCAACATATTATATGCTCCGTCTACTGTGAATTATCGTGTCGTGTCGTGTCTATCGTGTTGTGCTCATTAACGTACCGTGTCAAAAACGGCCCACGTACCACAAGGATGGCCCGGCATGGCCCATAAACCTTAACGTGTGGTGTCGTGCAGTTAATGTGCCGTGCTTCGAGCAGTGCCATGCCGGCACGACCAGTTTTACACCTCTAGTCGTGTCCCAGCCGTGTCCCAACAAAAATACAGATAGACATGACTGGATGCGTGTTTGACATGTGTCTGTGTCGTATCCGTATCGTGTCGGTGTTCGACACAGGTACGAAACCTCTTGCGAAGTGTCCGTGATTTGTAGCTAGCATCTAAGCCAATATTAGAAATTAAAATTTCTCTGAAAAAACCATGATGCATGGTCCTCACTTGTCATTCTCCCATGCATACAAATTCCACCATGGTGCATGCACCACAACTCAATTTGAAATTAAGAATTTGACAGCAGTAGTTGGGTGGTTTCTCCTGTTGAATCTGGAGGAGGTGCCACTTGTGCTTCAGATGTATGAGGATTAAATTAAGAATTTGTGCTTCAGATGTATGAGGAAGTAATATTTGTGCATTGGTAGGAAGAGAGAGTGGTGGAACTAACAAGAAGCCGGCTAGGAACTCGTTCGTCTCCTCTGAGCTGTGCAGCCCAACAGTAGATATGGATTTGTACATGATATTCGGCCCATGACCCATATAAAAGATGGGTAAGTTTTTTTAGTCCCACTTATTTTATTTTCTAGTGCATCAATACACTTGTCCATTTTACAGCCTCATACACTATAATAACAATATATATAAGGTTCTATCATAGTATATGTTATAAAAAAATTTATCATTTTTTTTAACTTGAAAAAAGTACAATAATGTATCTCAATATATACTTTATTTCATATAACAGCATATATTTCATTCGAAGAATATATGATTAAAAAAAAATGGTATATGCATGGGCGGATCTAACAATAGACTGGGCCGGGCTATAAATTTTCAAAAAACTTGCTTAATATGGAATTAAGCCTCTATTTGTTAAAAAATCCTCTTTTTATATGGCATTAAACTCTGCCTGAAATGTTCACATATCTCATATCTGCTGTTTTCCCTCTCTTAAAGTGACAACCTTTTTTTTCTATTGATGGAGAGAATCTCTCCACATAAAAGATGAATAATTTCACAACCTGGTCCACCCATGGAGGAAGATAAACATCGTAGCATCGCCAGCCATTACCGAGGAAACAAAAGCCTGAACGAAAGCATGGGTGAATGCTTCTTCAACTCTATCAATATGTTTCATAATTCATACCTAACAAAACATCTGTTTCTTTCATATTTTTTTTATGGGTATTGTTCTTTTTTATTTTTATGATCAGATTTTCAAATTCAATAGTAATTTTAAATATTGCAGTTGTGGTATATGTGAGAAATGTGTATTGTATTGATGATGGAGCTTTTTTATTTATTCTTTTAAAATATTATTAAATTTTTGTTATTTTATATATCTTTGTGGAGGTTTTATTTATTTTCACCTTTGACTATTTCTTATAAAAAATAAAATAAAAAACAGAGTGATGTATTTCTAATTGAATTTTGAAGAGTAATTTTCAATTTTTTACAACACCTATTTAACAATAATATCAATTCATAACTGGTAAAATCTTTTTTTCTTTTAATATGAAACTAATTAGTTAGTATGAAAAAACTTAATAACAATTTAGTTTAGCCCATCCTAGAATTAGATCTTGGATCCGCACCTGCTGGTATAGATTGCAATTGGGGCCGCAACGGAGGCTGGATGTATTATTTTTCTATTTTTTTTTTTATCTATTTATAACTATTGGGGATGCACAAATAATTTTTTACTACTACAATTTGAGTGTTGATACACTCAATAATTCGTTTTGCGGTGCAGCAGCAATCCCTCAGCCGCTTATACACTCACAATGTATTCACGATGTATGAAAATTTTAAAAAATTATTTTTTTAAAGAAACAAATGCACATATGTATCTCAGTATACTTTACTTTTTTATAACAATGTATAAACTTTAACTGACTAGTGTATATTAAAAAAAACAGATAAGGATTGCAGACACAAGTTTGGATGTATCATTTTCAAAAGTAAGAATAAGCTAGTATTCGTATTCTAAGTCCCCCGTGAAATTATGTTATTCCTTTATTAATATAAAGAAATTCGCATGTCGTATCAACACATCAAATCATATCTCATCAGCTTTTATGCATTAATATGATCCACATATCAAATCAATTTTTATACCTTATTCACGTTTTAGTCTTTATAAACCAAACAACTAAAACTTTTATTATTATGTTTCTCAGTAAGAATAACAAAAATACAACCAAACAGAAAATCACATATTCTATTAATAAAATTATTTACTTCTAGCATAAGTATAAACCCGTGAATATTTTATGTCTCTACCCAAACAGGCACATAAATATAAGGGCTGATTTGATAAGGGGATAAGTGGTAGGATAAAAGATAATTATGGGGATAAGTGGGTGATGGGACAGCTTATCTCCGCTTGGTATAAAAAATAATTAGGATAAATTACGGACAATTGTTCCAATTTTGAAATAAAATTAGGTATATTTTGTTCCACCTAAAAGCTAAAATAACATTTATCCATACTTTTTGTTTTAATTTTTACAAATGTAAATATGAATAAAATTAATGGACTTTTTATCCCCTAAAATTAAAACAACTTATTTTTAAAATATTAATTAATCCCTTATTAAACTAGTCACAAATGATTTCGTATATTGTACTGGGTGATAGTGGCATCTAAGGCCATCTCTAGCCCTTACTCAAACCTATACCCAAATTTCACTTAAAATTTGAGTAAAAACTTCATTTGATATAGTGTGTCTCGAACCATCATTTTATGTTTTACTCAAATCTTTTATAAAAATTCTCATCTTCTCCCAATCATTTTCTAAAATTATTTTCAAAGTCTTTCCCTTCAAACATCTTTGCCACTCAATTTTTCCCCTCACAACTCCATCCCACACAAAAGTTCTTCCCTCCAAATTTTTTTTTATTTTGTTTGGTTTCCCTCCAAATCATTGTCTACAAATAAAGCCTCTCATGTATATTTCAATCCATCTCCAACATTCTAAATAGAATGGAGCCTTCAAAATTTTCTTTGATCACTTAATTTTCGTCTCTCTTCTTCTGCAAATGATGAGAATGAAGAAATAGCATCTCATATGGCTATTCATGAGATAAATAATATCACAATGATGGAAATCTTAAGAGAAAAAGCACAGCAAACCAATCAACATGGCGGTTCTGTTCCGGGGCATAAATACATCTGTTGTGAGAGGAAATTGGGTCATGATCGATTGTTCGCTGATTATTTTGTCAAAGACCCAGTTTACCCACCGTCGACATTTCAAAGACGCTTACGAATGTCACGTCAGTTATTTATGCCTAGTCTTAGTTTCATTGAAACACATTGGATAATTGGGGAAGAAGTAAAAATAGAGCTATAGGAGATTTAAGTAAACATTTGACTCTTTCTTGATTTAGGTAAAGACTTGAGTAAAAATTTGATTTGGTATAGATACAGGTAAATGGTTGGAGAGATTTTTAGAAAACTTTTACTCAAATTTAAATTTAAATAAAGATTTAGATATAGGATTGGAGATGTTCTAAAATAATGCGACAGCATCAAATAACAAAGCGGTCACGATGTCGTGTTAAGCCCGATGCGGCTTATGCAAAACTTTCCATTCATTGTCACGAATCACATTCAAAACCACCACACCTGTCCCCCGCAAGAGCCCCCCGCCTCCTCTCGTGACCGACGCCATCAAAAGTTAAAACCCCCGTCGCGGTTGGATCCAGAGAGCCATGTCTCCCGTCCCTCGTTTCCCCAAAACACCCTCACATCCTCCTCAAATTCTCCCCCAAAAGACAAACAAGTCCCCCAAGTCTCGGGGGGCATTTTCGTCCTTCAAAAGCATTTCCTCCATTAAAGACAAAAAAGCGGTTTTTACGCACCAGTTTTGGCTCCTGTCGTTCTAACCCCCCACCCGTGTCTGGGTTCCTCTCCTCCTCGGCCCCTCCCCACCTCTAAAGAAGCAAAACCCAATTCTTTATTTTTTCTTTATTTTTATAGACACCCCATCAAAGGCCCTGCTTTTCTTCTCTCTCTTCTTTTGTGGGGTGTGGGTCTTCTTTCAGGTCCTTGAAATCCTTGCTGGGTCTGCTCAATTGGGTTCTTTCGTTTTTTTTTTTTTTTCCTCCAAAGGTACTGCCTTTACGGTTCTTTGTGGTTCTGGGTTTCAAAATGAAGATGGGTCTGTATGGATTTCTGATGGGTTATTAGGATTTGTTGTTTGTTCAACTCTATTGGTTATTTTAAAGGAGAGGCTTTGATTTGAAGTTTGTTTTTCTAAGCAGCCGTTCGTTTGAAGGCTTTTGGAGAGACTTTTTTTTTGTTTTTTGGTTGGCGTCTGAGGTTTGGAGATTAAACATATTAGGTATGTCTTCCTAATGAAATTGTTTTTTTATTATTATTATTATTTTCATAATGTTAGCTTTTGATGATTGGAGAATTTTTG
The DNA here is from genome assembly GCA_030737835.1 of Acorus gramineus. NCBI lineage: Eukaryota > Viridiplantae > Streptophyta > Magnoliopsida > Acorales > Acoraceae > Acorus > Acorus gramineus. Next base: position 13,630,401 of record CM060857.1, read on the forward strand.
GTTCATATGAATGTCTTATATTGGGATTTTTTTTTTTGGGGGGGGGGGGGGGGGAGGTTTTGAGTATGCGTTATTGTGGTTGGTTTCTTCTTTGACCGTTTGAATCTCGCCCGGTAACCATGTAGATATGATTCACTTTTCTCATTTAACTGTATATATAAGGCTTGCTTTGACCAATTTTGGTGTTCGTTCAGTTTATTGTTGATGTGAATTGTATTGATTTTTGGTTGACTAATTTGGTTTCATTGTTTACATTATTGGTTGTTTGGGTTTTGGTGTTGAGCTTCTTAAACATGGGCCATTGTTAGGGGAAGTTAAAATCTCTGTTTGCAATAATCTCTGGCTTCCAAATCGGGGGTGGAAACTTTGGTAGTGATGTTAAAAATCTCTCATGTAAACTTGATGAATTTGGTTCCATGTTTTACTGTAGTATTATTGTTCCAAGAGGCATAAGCTTTGAAGTTAGCTATCTGGTTTCACTTTCCTGCTCTGGCATGACTTGAGGCTCCATGTATAAAGATAATTTGTGTCTCAAGATTATATTGAGGCTTGAAAAGGGCATACAGCTTATTCACATCTCATTGACATCACCTCTCTGAGACATAATTCTCTTGGTAGAATCTTTATGATGGGTTTGTTGGGTCCTGTGATTGGTTTTTTTTTTCAGGAAATTTATCAATCATCATTTTGCCTTCTTGCCTCGCTATTCTCCTTTTTTAAATGGAAGAACGGACCACGTAATTTTTTTTTCACCCCTAAAGAGTGGTAAAAGTTGGCACAACCCTTTTCTATTATCACATTCCCAACATACATTTGGAGATTTCATCATGATTCTTCCTTGCATTGGGATGACAGTGGGTCTCATTGAATTTTCTGCTAAAAGAAAAGTAAAAGAGAAAACTTATTGAAGTAATTCCATAGAGCAAGCTAAATGATATGTTGTATATTTTTATTGTTATGCATTTTCATTTTATTTTAGAGTTTTTTTTAAATTAAAGGGTAAACTATCTACCACGATACATTAAAATCGGGAACGAGTAAATTATTACACCATTTTATTTCAGAGTTGTTTCAATAAAAGGGTGAGTGTAAATTTACATTGAGCATCTGTTGAACTAAACCTTGTTAAGTATTTATGTTCAGTTATATTATGATTTTGTTAATTAGTATTTAAAATGTTAAGAGAAGGAAATATGAGCCAGTTATTTACATCTTACTAGGTGTCAAGGTTACGCATCTTTTTTATGGATCCAAGTTCAATTATGACTCTCTATCCTTTAGATTCAGGGTGATGAGGTAAATTAGATGCTTGATTGAAGAAGGTAAACAGGCCTTAAGTACCTGGCCTATTTCTTTCTAGGATCATTGCTTATGTTTTTCCTCAATATCTTCAGAAGGTTCGCAGCAACATCTCTTAGTGAGACAGTTCTCAGAATACTGAACAACCTACTTGAGTACTTGGTTTGTTAAGAGACATCAGCACTGGATCACTAGTGTGCTTGTGAATGAGTGAGGCATCATGTGTCAGAATCCATAAATTTTAATCCATTAGCATGGACATCTGGTTTCAACTTTCTAGTACTCAAAAAAAAGGTCAATCCTATTGTGATGTCCTCTTGAATTTTCAAGATCTTCCCTATTGAACATCGGTATGATCTGTTCATAACATAAGAATATTGCTTGGATAGTGCCGGCAATGGCATTTTCTCTATTGTCTAGGAACATGCTAAAACCGAACCTTGATATCAGTTTGTGATTTTTTTTTCCTAGTTCACTTGATGTTTGGGGTACCATGTTTTATTCTGTGCAAAATACTTTGCCTTGCACTTTTACACTTGTGATCTACCAACCAAATTTCACAAGCCATGAAAAACTTCTGGAAAGTGCCCCTACTTGAGACTAAAAGTACTGGATTTGTGGATTTAGAAAGAAAAGACACATGTACTTTATATCAAGGGGGTGACAGAGTCAGTTTCTTCCAAGTTGGTGGGGACAAAAATCACCATGAAGTTCTAGGACTTATGTTCTTTTAAAAAAAGAAAGAATTTTTTTATCTAGCTTATCTTTGAGCACCAAGCTTCTGATCATTTCCCTCATTGGGAACGGAACTGCTTCTGGCCTATATGCTGAGGAATATTTGTTGATCCTATTGGAATTTTTAAACTGCCTAACCGCTAACCCTGCCTATGACTTATCATAACAGTGTCAGTGGCACCAAGCTTTGGGAAATCCTGTAAGGCCCCAAGACACCCTTCCTTCCAGAAGTTGATTAACCTTTATTATGTAAATCCTGTCATTTTTGAAAAAATAAATAAATAAATAAAATTTATATGATACCACAGGAATTGGTCTCCACCCTCCAGATTTTTCCATTGGGAATGACTGAATGGGTGCTTCTAATCATTTGCTTAAATTGTGAAATCATTGAATGAATAGTTTTGATCCATTCTTAAATTCCATTTCATGTAATGTTGTTAATGCATAATGAATTCTCTTGAATCATAATATTTAGCATGAGTTACAAATGTCTGGAAAATTCCTTAACAACTATGTTTGCCTTTTGTTGATTCATCTGAATTCTGTAATATTTTTTATTCTTTATTTCTGATATCTTTACATTTTTAAACCTATTATGGCCATATATATTTTTAGTATATTGCCCAATGACTCCGGTATTGAATTTGATGGGGATTTGCTTTCTGTCTTTTGTAATTGGATTAATAGAATTTGTGACATTGTCCCTGATGATGACACTAAAGTTATCAACAAAATAAATGATCATGAGACATGGTTGAAGCCTGTGCATCCATATTGCATTTGTAATACTTTATTTCGTCAAGACCATTTAGTGCTGTTGATTCACACATATTTTGAATATATGATTAATATTACAAGTGCCCAGACCCTACCTTACGTAACTTTCTCTCAATAAATCTTCTCAATGCTTGAAATATCTCTTTTATGCAACTTTCGTGGGAATTGCATTCTTAGTGCACAAGGCTTCTCTGTTATGTAACTTTCTCTGGGTTATATGTTGAAATCGGTGAGCTATAGTTGTTATTCGTAAAAGACTTCTCTGATCTTAACTTATAATTGCAACTTTCCTCTGCTAACTTTGGTACTGTCTCATTTCGTTCTCTTACATTCTATTCATCCATTTGTCATTTTCCTTTATTTTTTCCCTCTTTATTTTGATGCTTTTCAGCATCACATCACATTCGGGCTGAAAAACCACTTACAATGATAGTATATTTTGCCATTTGTAGCAAGCCCAAGCTGACAGACTTGAAGCACATGTACTGCAGGAATCACCCTGAGTTCCCAACCCCAATACCCAAAGAAAAACAAATAGCATGCATCCCTGAAAATCAAGCATGCGATATTAAGACATTTTGGGCTTCTCCAAGTTATTGTCATATGAAGATTGTTCTATTTCCTCTCCTTTTTGTCCTTTGCTTATTAAATTGGTCTTCCTGTTTGTTATCTCAATCATGAAATCTCGATTGATTTCTTTCTCCATAAATGAGGTTTCTTTGTAGATTCCCCCCTCCCCCCCCCCCCCCCATGCGTTTACAATGCAATTAGTTAATTTCTGCCTTTTCTTTCATGAAAACATTAACCACTATATTTCACAATCATCCTTTTATGTCTTTATTTCCTGAACGATACTGCTCATTCACTCCGTTTATTATCATCTTATCATAGTGATAGCTTGTTTTATATATCTATGTCCTTAAGTACTGCAACTTTGGGTTTATCACACGAGTTTAATGATATGGGTGCATGACATAAACCATCCGTAAACAAATATTCGATTTTAAGACTGCAAACTTTTTTCTTGTTCAATTTTTTGAGAAGATACTAGCATTAGTAGATAAAAGTTTGAAGGATGGTTAGTCTATGGTTTGATGGTGTCCATTGGCACCATGATTAACTCAGGATTGTAAGGCAGGGTTACATTTATTTATTTATTCATTTTATATTTTTTTTTTTGGGTTGGGTTTGGGGGGGGGTGTGGGGAAGGGGGGGTGTTAGGGCCAATTTAGTTTCAATTAGTAAACTCAAGTTTGGCTCTACAGTGTAAGATAGATGAACTACTATGGAAATGTTGATGTGGATTGGGGACTTAAGTTTTAACTTGGCCGTTTCTTTCAAATCAAAGACCTCCAGGCCCATCCAGACCTAGTGTGGGGCTACCTCTGCTCTCCATTGATACATATTAATTATTGCAAGTTGCAATATGGAAAACAAGAAAGTGATAAAATTGCACTGGATTTTAGGAAGTAGAGTAGTAAAATTTTCAACATGTTATTTCTTTGTACAAAAAATGGAGTGGGGAAAATTTTCAGTTCCAGGGTAACTGGGGAAGTCGAATTGTAAAAGGAAAAAAAATGGCTGGTTATAGACTTGTATATCAAATACATAACTTTCAGATATAGTTGCATGAGTATTTTGGTTTTTCTTTAGAATTGATAGACTAGGTAATTCATTACGTCCTGTTACCTCATTTAGTCTTTTATCTAAGTTTGGTTAAGACCTAACCTTACCTAGGATATGTCCAGCTTATTGGCATGGCTAACTATAACAGTCGGAACTCGTTGATAATGAAGAACTTTGTTGGAATCTAGTATCCAATTGTCCCAGAGACTAAATTTTCTAAAATATTGCTATATTAATCTGATGACTCTGCTAGACATCATTTTTTCTATTTTTAATTCCTGGCCTTACACATTGCATGTTGTTAGGATTGGTTATATAAAACCTTGGAATACTCTAAAAATGGGTTAGAGGTAATTCAAGATTTGGAAATAGTAGAACAATCTTCATTAGCTGGATGATTGTTTGAGATGGTCCCATGTATAGCAAATGCATGGTAGCCTGCAGAATCAACACATAACTAATGGATTGATATAATAGTTTCCATGATGTTATATACTTGGCTTGTCAATCCAACGTCTTCTTTATAGGTTTCATATGCACGTTATATATGTTTCATATTGTTCCCTCCCTCCCTCCTGTGTCCCCTACTATTTTGAGAAATCAATCGTTAATATACAAGTCTATCTCCACCTTTTCATACTACATATCTTTGTTGATCAGTTCACATTAATGTCTACTAATGAACCTCAATTGCTAAGTTTTTCTACTTTCTCCAGGCTTACCAGCATTCCTGTTGCCATTGATGAATATACACAACTAAATCACGCTCTCCAATGGATAATCACTATGGAGAATCCCAAGTGAGAAACTGACAATCAAAATTACGAAACGAACACTTCTAGTCCATACAGGTGTTGATGTTTTGATATGCTACGCAGGAAGAAGTGAGCGTGGTGGGATTTGAAGTCCCGAGGTCGCCCGACTCGAGCTATGGGAGCATCTTCCCAGGTCAAGAAGACGAAGCCCGGGACCCACCAATCGTCCCTCCCCACCTGCAACACACCCTCCTGAGCTTGCCTGTGAGCCGGGATGCCTCAAACAGCCTCCCATTGCCGCAAAATGTGATCCTTAACCATCTCTACATGGAGAACAGGGAGAGCCCCCGATCGGTCGTGGCTCTTGGCATCACCCATCGTTTTCGATCGAAATTTGTCACAGTTGTTCTTTATAAACCCATTCAAAGAAGGGGATGATAGAATTATCTTTCATACAAATATCTGTGTGACCCTCCTGTGTTTGAGATACAAGGATTCAGAGGAGTTTGCAGTGGGAATGGACAGAGGAAGTTGTGTTTCTATTATATGTTTTTTCATGGATGTGAAGCTCTTTCTCCAGGTTCAATGTTTTTAGATTTTAGTGGTTCTTTCCATGAATGACTGGTCACACTTTTTTTTAGTTGGTGCCTTCATCATTTTTTTTTTTGGGATATTGGAGGGATTTCTCCGATGCTGGCCTTACGGTCGAGCTAAGAAAGTTACTTTTGTCTATTTATCCTGGTCTCACGGAAAATTCTGGATGCGGATAAATCATGTTTAGTTATGGAATTTGTACTTGTTTTTAAGTTATTTAATAAAACCATCAAAATTGATATATATATATATATATATATATAGAGAGAGAGAGAGAGAGAGACATATGAATGTATATATATGTGTGTGTATATATATATATATATAGTAGTAATATGATGTGGTTCGTGTGAATCTCGTATATATGTCCTTTATCGAGGTATATATGTTAATAAAGAAAGCATATCAGCTTATTGAAGCATATCTTACTGTGTTATATGCTTTTCATTATTGATGCATGTACCTCTATAATGAAATGATAATATACAGTCTGTGCGAATCACGTATATACATCCCTTATCGATGTATATATGTCGATAAAGAAAGCATATCAATTCATTGAAGCATAAACATCATTGGGCTTCCTTTATCGATGCATATACACCTTTACAGGTGTGTATACGTGGTTTACACGGATCACATATTATCATTTCACTGTATATATAATAGTGTTATAGTGCGGTCCATCCGAACCGCGTATATATATCACTTATTGAGGTATATGCATCAATAATGAAAGGATATGAATTTATTGAAGCTTATACCTCACTGGACAATGTGCATTCTTTATCAACGCATATAATTTGATAAGAGATGTATATACATGGTTCGTACAGATTACACGGACCACATATTATCATTTCACTATATATAACTAATGATCATTACAAGCTTTGTTGCCTAACACATGAAGTATTTGTAAACGCCAAGTTAAATTTGATCTTTAGAAACATGTAGAATTATGAATATTGATAGGAAAATGTTAGTGGGGAATGTTTTGGGATAATAGTAGGGATGGTCTCTCCCTGAAATTCTTACATTTATGAAATTTTAAGTATGTTCAATATAATAAGGTATGTATTTTTAGAACAAAATAAAATATATGTTTTAATGAAATTTATACATGAGCTTTACGAGGCTCCATTTAATAACTATAACAGCTCTCCTTTTGAAGAATCTCATACCAATGAATGGAAAAAAAAAAAAGAGGAGGAAATATTAAAGATAGATTCACAGAAAATAAAGCATTCGCTTCAAAAAATTTGAATGCATATATTTTATTAAAAGTTTTATATATTGAGTTAAGACTTAAGACTGACTAAGTGAATTAGCAAATATTTTTAAAGATTAATAAATATATATTATTTTAAAAAACTTGTATAGATATATTATTATTATTTTTGTGGAAAAACATGTATTGATTGGACGGCATAGACAAAGATTGTGAATGTTTTTTTTTTTTTGAATAAACAAAGATTGTAAATGTTAACCTCAGTTTGATGTCGGTACCTTAATAGATTAAAATAATGTCACAGATCAAATCAAAGGGAATCACTTTTCGATTACTTTTTTGAAACATATTGCATACATACATAATTACATATAAACAAAGGCCCTTTGTATGCATATCTTCTATTGTAGTACAAACACTAATGGTCAAATCTAGACACGATTGCCTTGTATTAAGAGAGGTTACCCCAAACAAAAAAAAATACAACAAAGGAAAGGGAAAAAAAGCAAAAAATTATTCCAAATATTGAAGAATTAAAAGAGCCAAATCCAACTCTTTATCTACAACTCTATGTGATTAAATAAAACAATGAATAACATACATGTGTACATTTTTTTCCTTGTTTTGGTTGGATGTGTTTGACTCTACACAATCTTATATGAAAAAAAAAAACCCTAAAAACCTTTCGTTACAGGCGAAAGGGCAACATATATGATATGAAAATGGATTAAGTCTACATCGCCACATTGGCACAAGCTCGGCAGGGTTGCATTTGTTGTTAATATAAGTTTTAATTATGTGACATTGAACTTTTGCAAACATTATTGATGATCAATTATTTGATTGGTGATGGTGTGTGTTGAGAATCGGCGCCTCTGGAATAAGTCTAGTTTAATGGGATGTGGAAGGTGACTCAGATATAGATGTATGAAGTATAATTGACCACCTTTTTGTAATTAAAAAAATGATCAATGTTTATAAGTTGCTATTTAATTGACTTTGGTAGGATTAGAGGGGTCAGGATAGGATGGATGCAGTGGCTTGAGATGGATATAAGTTACGACCATTATATTTTGTTTTTTTATATATATATAATTTTAGGGATTTTTAATTTTAAGTCCCTGTAAACATGCATATTTAAGAATTGGTCCCTCACTTCTTCATATTTCTTTTTAAGTCTCCATATTCAACCGCCTATTTAATTTTTAGTTCCTCCGTTAAACATCCATCCATATACCGTTAATTTGTGAAATGTGATTTTATTTTTAAGTCCTTGTAAACTATGTTATTTAGTGTTGAGTCCCTGTAAACTATGTTATTTAGTGATCAGTCCCATATTTAGTGTTGAGTTCCTGTAAACTATGTAAAATAAATCACATTTCACAAATTAACGGTGTATGGATGAACGTTTGACGGAGGGACTAAAAATCAAATAGGCGGTTGAATATGGGGACTTAAAAAGAAATATGAAGAATGGAGGGATCGATCCCTAAATAAGCATATTTACAGGGACTTAAAAATAAAAATCCCATAATTTTATTGAGGTTAGCAAACATGTTATGTAACGATGCAAGTTCTTGTACATGTGAACTACTGAAAATAAGAGTTGAAACTGATCAAGTCCACACCAATTATATCTATCTAGGGATGATAAACGAGCCGAACGAGTTGAGCTTTGACATGTTCAAGCTCGGCTCATTTATAAACGAGCTGAGCTAAGTCGAGTCGAGTCGAGCTGACGAGCCTCAATGAGCCTGGTGTTCTTCTTTATTTTAGGTTTTTTAGGGGTTGAAAAAAAAAATTAGCATAAATGAGGCAAGTTCATGAGTTTAAACAAACATAACTTTGTATTGATTTAATGTTTTGATTTTAAAAATGAGTTGAGCTAAGCTTCAACTAAATTTTTTATAACACAAACGAATCGAGTTTGAACACAAAATGAAGCTTAATCCAGGTCCCGAGCCTAACCGAGCTTTAAAAATTGTTCAAGCTCGCTTATTTATCTAATTGAACGAGCCTGAACGAGCTCAAACCGAGTCGAGCCGGAGCGGCTTAATTCGTTTATTAGCCCTATACCTATCTTATTAAAGGATAATGTTTGAATAATCCTATGTGCAGTCTCCATGTTGTTTTGAATTTTTTTATAATGTATCATTCATGTAATAAATCATGCAATTTTATAAAAACAATGAATTCATATTGATAGAAATATATTTTCTTTATTGAGTGGCCCTGTGTTTCGGTTTTACTTTTGCTCATGTTGATAGATAAAGATTGAAACTAAAAAATCAATAAAAATAATACTCCAACACAAATGTTATATATATAATATCCATAGACAAAAAAAAAAAACACACATATTTCATCTAACAAAGCAAAAACATATTTGTAAACTGACAAAAATATTTTAATTGAATGACTTGAGTTTAAAATTCTTTATTTGAAAAATTGAAGAAAATATGATTCATTAAAACTTAACAACATATCTTCAAAATCAATAATGATTCACCGGCCCCATCTTATAGGCTCCATTATAAGCCCCATGAGATGGCATATGTTTAATACTAATTATACCTTCTTTAGGTAACTACTCCCCATAATCAATGAGACGGTTATAATTTTCACTTATAAAACTGCGCAAAAATTAGAGTTTTAATTGCCCTTTTTTTGTCTTAATCACAATTGAATTATTATTCATTCATAAGAATCAACCTTTTTTTTAACACTATTATTGTTTTAAAAGGCATAGAAGCTTTTTTTTTTCGATTTGGATCTCACCTCAATATCTGTCAGATCAGGTTTGACATTATTGGATTCTTAATCGAATTGTGTTTTACTTTTTGTTTTAAATGTTTAAACACGAATTTTTTTTATGTATTGAATGTCATTTTCCACAGTTTGATGTGTTTTTGTCTCAATATCTAAATGTAACACTCGATACTGTTACATTTTATATATGTGTAATTTGTTTGATGCTATTGCAACATTGTTTTTTTTATATATATATCGGAGGGACCCCCCATGGCTGGTCTTACGGTCGAGCTGAGAAGACTATCTCCACCTGTTTGCCCTGGTCCTACGGAAAATTCTTTCAAATAATCGCCAACAAACAAGTGGGTAAATCAGCGCCAAAACTCTAACCCAAGACCTACCCTTAACACAGGTAAGCCCTGAACCGTTGTGCTATGACCACTAGGGACTATTGCTACATTGTTGACAACATAAATTGTTGACAATGTAACAGTCAAACACATTTATATAATATTATTTGTTACATTGTTGGACATTTTTAGTCATAAGACTGTCAAATTAAAAATTATCGTTACATTTATACAACCCAATTAGACAATCATAAAAATGTTACATTCACATTTATGCAATACTGTTATATTTTGTAACAGTTATAATCACATAAATATAACAAAACCAAAACAACTAATTGTTATATTCATTATTAAAGTTCATGAATGTTTCAACTCATATACTATTTTTTGTTACATTTATATATAAATGTAATAAATTGAAATATTTACCAGCACATCTTACATTGGTTCTACAAATTTAAAAATAAATCATCTCTTTAATTGTTTGTTACATTTATTGAAAGAAGAAACTAAAAATGTCACATTCTTGCGTATCATGTAATAAAAAAAAACTAGAACGTCTAAGACACATGTCTTTCATATAACAAAATGTAACAGAGTAACATAAAACCGTTATATTTCACACAGTTTCAGAAGAGTTACATTTATTTGAAAATTTTATTAAAAACCTAATTTAAAGTTTCATTTCATCAAAAAATTGTTTGGCAAAATGCAATCTATATGACTTCGAAGCTATAAATCTATACAAAAAGGATGTGATTCAAGCAAAAAAAAAAAAAAAAAAGGAAAAAACAAAAACAGAAGCAGTTTAATGCTCGTTGTCATTGTTTGAATCTGATGTTGAAAAAACTGCAAAGAATCTTCATATTGAAATGGGGGGTATCTAACGAACAAATTTTGGGTTTGCAAAGAGAAAAAAAGGTCTGATCGGATTATTCAAACGGAACGAAAGGGAATTTTCGACTAAACGATTGAGGATTTTTTTACCTAGATTTCATTTGTTGTTTTAATTTTGAATGTTAGTTTTGTCTCAGCAAAAGGGACCGGGATGAGCTGTTGATGAACGAGAAATCAGGGTTTTTAAGTGGGGGTATTTTTTGTTTTTTTTGTTTTTACCCTTTCTTAAAAGTCAATAAGCCAATCAATAAGGTGATAACACCTCATAGGGCTTGTGAGTGGGGTCTATAACTTAGTGTCTATCATCACTGCTTAAAAATATGATCCATTAAAACATAACTCAGAAAACTCAATATATCTTATCTATCCCCGTACGAGGTCGCTAGAGACATGGGTTTGTTTTCATAAATCTTTCATTAGAATCCACTCTGTTAACCTCGTACACATTGTGTGCGTGAGATTATGTTTCATTGATATTGACTCATCTTCCTGTTTTATATTTATCAGACATAATTAATCCAGTATTATCTTTGATAGTATCATAATTGATTCATCTTTGTTGATCATAAATGGTTAGGAGTCCTGATCTTCTAACCATAAATATAACCAATTTAGTGACCCAGACAACTGACAAATGAACATATCATCATATCACTTTTTAATCCGAGTGTAATTACCTTTATAATTAATCACATCAATTTGAGTCACGTAATTGATCAGTTACTTAATTATTTCCCATGGTTAATCCCCTCCCAGGTCCCAACCCTAGCCTTTATCATTCAATGAATTTGCACCACATGAATCATTAAAAGATTCAAAACCCCAAAAAGAATCATCAAAGGCCAATCTACCATACCAATCAAACATCTGAAAATCTACCCCCTTTTTTCACTCAAACAGGAATCCCCCCACCCTTTGGAAAGCTCCACGGGACCCCCCAAGATCTCCATAAGCCACAACGAGATGCGGCGCCAAGATTCCCCCTTCATTTTTAAAACATGTTCCCCTCCCAAAATACTTGACAACCTTTGAAAATCTTCTGTGCCCGTGCCGTGCCCACACAAAAAATGTCAACCCACCCCCACCCATTCCTATAAATACCCCATCCCCCCCTCCAAACCCAAACACACACTCATTCACTCTCTCATTCCTTCACAAAGAGAAAAACCAAAAACAATGGACATTGAAGGCGCCGGCGAACCAGGAAGCTCGATGCACGGCGTGACGGGGAGGGAATCGACCTTCGCCTTCAGCGTGCACTCCCCGGCGGTCCCAACGGACGCGACGGCGAAATTCTCCCTACCCGTGGACTCGGAACACAAGGCGAAGGTGTTCAAGCTGTTCTCCTTCGGGAACCCCCACATGCGCACCTTCCACCTCTCCTGGATCTCCTTCTTCACCACCTTCGTCTCCACCTTCGCCGCCGCCCCCCTCGTCCCCATCATCCGCGACAACCTCAACCTCACCAAGGCCGACATCGGCAACGCCGGCATCGCCTCCGTCTCGGGATCCATCTTCTCCCGTCTCGTCATGGGCGCCGTCTGCGACCTTATCGGCCCCAGGTTCAGCTCCCTTTTTCTATTTCCTCTCACCCCACTCAAAGTTATACTTGGACACATCAGCAATGAAATCCTTCTAGCCTTGCAACTCTTTCTATCACTTTTTGGGGATGAACACTCTTTTATCTTATATAATCTTCAATTCTATACTTAAATATCTATCCAAATTTAAATTTGAATAAAAGTGATTAAAAAATCTTTCAAATCATTCAAATCAAGTTTTATTTAAATTTTTACTCAAATTAAAACAGACTCAAAATTATATCTAAATTTTCAATATCTATTTTTTCTTTAACTCAATGTTTTTTAAAAGATTTAAGTAAAACACAAAGTGATGGTTAAAATCACATCATATCAAATGAAACTTTTATTCAAATTTTTAATAAAATTTAAGTATAGATTCGAGTAAGGACAAGACGTAATATAAAGTTTTATTTATTTCTCTTTAACAAAATAAAATAAAATCTTGATAGCAAATTTTTTATTACCTTATTTTTTAAAAAAAAGGTATGGCTGCGCCTTCCTCGTCATGTTCTCCGCGCCCACCGTATTCTGCATGTCGCTCATCTCCGACGCCGCGGGCTTCATCACCGTCCGATTCATGATCGGGTTCTCGCTCGCGACGTTCGTGTCGTGTCAGTATTGGATGAGCACCATGTTCAACGGCAAGATCATCGGACTCGTCAACGGCACCGCTGCCGGGTGGGGAAACATGGGCGGCGGCGCGACGCAGTTGCTGATGCCGCTGTTGTATGACATCATACGGAAGTTCGGCTCGACGCCGTTCATAGCTTGGAGGATAGCTTTCTTCATCCCCGGATGCATGCACATCGTCATGGGGATTCTCGTGCTCACTTTGGGACAGGACCTCCCCGACGGCAACGTTGGTGCCCTTCACAAGAAGGGCGACGTCGCCAAGGACAAGTTCTCCAAGGTCAGATAAGTTCAGCGTTACCTCTGGCTTAAGTATACTAAATATCAGAATATATATTTCTTGAAAAATATGTTGTTTATTTTTATATCATAAATATGAACATGTTTATTTCTTCAGTATCACACTAAAAAGTTCAGAAATTATACATATGTATACACTCAAGATTCATCCTATCTTGATACATATATTTCTATAATATCTTTTAATCATTTGCAAATACACCGAATATTTATCGTACAAGAACTTTGTTCATCAGATCCTGTGGAATGCGGTGACAAACTACAGAACGTGGGTGTTTGTGCTCCTCTATGGCTACAGCATGGGCGTGGAACTGACGACTGACAACGTGATCGCCGAGTACTTCTACGACCGCTTCGACCTCAACCTCCGCACGTCGGGCATCATCGCCGCCTGCTTCGGCATGTCCAACCTCGTCGCGCGCCCCGCGGGGGGTCTCCTCTCGGACATTGGCGCGCGTCGCTTCGGCATGCGCGCGCGCCTCTGGAACCTCTGGATCCTCCAGACCCTGGGCGGGGCCTTCTGCGTCTGGCTCGGCCGGTCCGAGTCCCTCCCGATCTCCGTGTTCGCCATGATCGGGTTCTCCCTGTTCGCGCAGGCCGCGTGCGGGGCCACGTTCGGGGTCATTCCCTTCGTGTCGAGGAGGTCGCTCGGCATCATATCGGGACTGACGGGCGCTGGCGGTAATTTCGGGGCGGGGCTTACGCAGCTCTTATTTTTTACGAGCTCGAAGCACTCGACGGGGACGGGGCTGTCGCTGATGGGGGTGATGATCATGGCGTGCACGCTGCCTGTGACTGTCGTGCACTTCCCGCAGTGGGGGAGCATGTTCTTCGGGCCGTCGAAGGACGTCGAGAAGTCGACCGAGGAGTTTTACTATGGGTCGGAGTGGAGCGCGGACGAGAGGGAGAAGGGGTTGCACCAGATGAGCTTGAGATTCGCGGAGAATAGCAGGTCCGAGCGCGGGAGGAGGGTCATGTCCGCTCCAACCCCGCCCAACGTTACGCCGACTCACGTGTGAGTGTGGACTCGCATTGAAACATATAGATGGATGGGAAGAGAATAATGAGAGGTGAAAGAGTCATGTGTGTTTCCTTTTAAATGATAAGGATTATTATGGTGTGTAACTCTATGATTTCTTTTTTTATGGAATACCTGTAATAGAAATGCTGCTTCAATGGAAGATGTTGTCTGTGTGCTTACTATTTAGGTACGGGAAGGATGTTTTTGAGAATCTGCAGTTTCATGTATATCAAGGTTTTGAGATTGATATTTTAACTGATGTCAAGGACTGTATGCAACCTCATCCGCAAGTCTCGCTCATCAAAGTACATACTGTAATAAAAAATAAATTATACTTTTAAATAAACTAGCATATTTTTTTTTTCTTCACAAAATTAAATAAATTTAATTTTTCATACACTGTGATAGTTGAATATATACTGCACTATCATATTATACACTTTAATAGCATAGTATCTAACAAGACTGCAAAACAAACTGAATACACTCTTTTAGCTTATATTTGTTTATATTTGGTCAGCTCCTCTCCATTCTATTTTCAAGGGTTGAGAAGTGGCTCAGCGGTTTTGATGTTCAGTTAATTGAGCTTTATTGATGGATGTGGGATTAGTAAATTTAAATTTGATATTTGAACTGGATTGGGTAATGCTAATGCTGAGTACAACCTTCGACGTACAAACTAATATTTATGGATTACACTCTTTCATGGGAAAGAATAAACCGCAAAAAGAATAGTATCATTTCAGTCCCTTGAACTCGCATCACAAAATTTAAGCTTTGTTCCAGTGCAAAATAGAAATCAAGAAGGAAGAGATGTGTATTCAGACAACATTAAGAGCAGACACCAATTCCCAGCTGTTCACTATGATGTGGTTCAATAATTCAATGCAGTACCGATTTTGTTTTTTAGAAGGCAAAAATGGGTGCCGTAGAACACCTGGAAATACAGATCAGTTAATTTGATGATGGACAAACTTTGCCATATAGATTTTTCACTCAAGGAACCATATCTCACAAACAACATAAAAATGGTTTGCAGAGAAAGACATTTAACAGTAAATGATTGCAGAATGTGCATCATAATTTGCATTGGTGGGGAGACCTGGATCCCACGGCTCTTACCAATTTCTATTCCAACAAAAAAATAATTACCTATACACTAGTGGAATTAATAATAAGATTTTCTACAAATTCCTCAATTATATTGCCCTTCATACCGGAACACGTCTCCACATATTGGCAGATGTACCACCCCTTCACTGAGGAGGCCCCGAGCTCAAGTCTGATTCCTGATGATAGGATAGGATTTAGCCAGAATACAAGACAAAACAATTACCTAAAAAAAATGCCCTTCATCATCACTATTGTCACTTTGTAACTTGCACATGTATGATTGCCCATGGTGGTGCATGATGGTTAACTATTGAATTTGTTTCACTTGTAATATGCATAATTGCATATGATTTGTTTGATCATATTGAAAAGAAAATAGTACAAAACAACTCAGACTCACTGTCCTAAAAAAATACGATGAATGAACCGGACTTCACCTGAAGACCTACATTATAAGCCTAGCTTCCCACTCCCGCCACAGGTGGTGCATGATCGAGCTGCACGACACTTTGAACAATAACTCCATTTCTTTGGAAGCCTGACATAATTTGAGTGAAAAAAAAAGATGTGAAATTAGATGCCCTTAATCAGAGTCAATGTGGATGAAAAGATTAGGATACAAATGATATACCCTGAAGTGAATCGGGTGGCCATATTTTTCGCAGCCATTCTTGCCCTATCAGCACTTTCCTGTGACAGCTTCTTAGGTACAAATCCTTCACCATTACATTCTGAACAGATCCCAGAACCACCACAATCTTCACAAACTTTTAAAGGGATCTGTTTAATATAAGAAAGATAAAAGGGACGATAAGAACAGACTTTACCCGAGCATCAATTGTTGGTCTCATAACGCACCTTCTCAACGGTCTCGGGAGGTTTTATTGTCCTCGCAAGAAAGCTTGCAGCAGTTCCCACAGCCACCGCTGCAACTGCCACTGATAGTGCTGTTTCTGGTAATGCATGGGACACCAGTGATTTTCTTCCTCCTGGCACATATGAGTTTGAACGGAAAGGGGGCCAAGAGTCAGAAGCATGTGCATTTTGAACATTGGGATTGGTGTACCTGATGGCTTCATAGGATCAATGATTAATCAAAAGAGGACCTAATATAATTTCAAAAGAAACATAAAACTATATTCACTGACCATATACGACATGTTAAAGGGAAATCCACTCCCCACACTAAAAAAACACACATACTGCATTTTAATCATTCACTACCAAATGTCAACCTAGCTGATGTTTTTGTTCAAAAGAGAGTGACAAGAGTGTAGAAAACTGTTATTGCTCAAGTCAATACCCTTTATTAAAAGATATCATGGACTCCCTCTGCACGCCATCAGAGACAACTGTACAAAAAATTAGAGTTTAAAAAATCTCAATTAACTAGTCTCTGAATTATATCTTTGGCTTCCATGTATTCCTTATAAATCTACACCAAAGATGTAAAACTGGGGCCGTGAAACAACAATTCTCATAGTTAATTGAAAGGTTAGGGGCAAAACACATGGTTCCCAGTTCCCGCAACTCTTAACATAGACGATGGTGCTTTACCAGTTAATAATTTATAACTACATGCATAGAATGAATAGGGAAGACAGAGACATTGAAGTTCATAAAATTTACTAAATCATAGTGAATCAATGTATGCATAAGAAATAACAACCTTCAGTTATCCATCGCATCCACAATTTTGTAATTTGAACAATCATGTCGATATGGAGTCATTTTATACCATGAAAGAATTATAGGTCAGTTAGTTAACCATAACAACAAAATGTTCACAAAATCAAATTTTCTTCATGAACAATGTTATAAGACCCTGATGGAAGATTCACTACAACACAAGGGATTAGTAACAAAATATCTTAGAATACCAATTAGGTTGACTAAAAAATATTGCTTTAAGTCATTAAAATACAGATTTCCAATCAGAAACTAGAGTTGTCAAAAAAAAAAATCAACTTTTTGAAGAACAACCAATTTATAAACAAAACACTGGACAGCATCATCTAAAGGTTACAAACCATCCAAACATTATCCCCAAAAGTAATTGCAGAACTACACAATCACCCATCAATTCAAACAAAAATAATTACCAAAGAAAGGAACAAAATTAGATATGGGTCTCTCAAAATCAATGAAATCAACATCATTCTCATTAGATAACAATGATAATTGAAAGATTTATATATGGGTCCAACAATTACAAAAAAAAAAAAAAAAGCAGGTCCAAAACATAAGTCAGTCTCCCAATATGACACTCAAAAGACACCAAATCAACCACAGAGATGAGTACTATGAACAATATCAAATAAAGGCCCCAATCAATGTTAAACCAAATGTGTCTTGCACAAAATGATCATCAATGGAAAGACAAACCATAACCCAATAACAGAATGTCATGGAAACATCCATGAAAGGCATACACAAAAGGTAAAGGAGAGTTTTGGGCTTTCCTTACTCATCATGAAAAAGGGGAGTTTAGAGGAGGTTGGCAGCAGCAAGGACTCCATTGATGAGGAGAGTGGTGTGAAAGCATATAATATTATCTACTGATGAAAAGAAAGGCTTTCTCATGCGTTGCTTTAGGAGGGAAGGTAAGGTGTGCGGAATCGGAGATAAGATCAGATATTCGGATCGGCCCCATCCAATTCATTTAAGTTGGGCTTTTTAGTCACCTGGAAGGGCCCATCAGTGTCTATACACTCCAATCCAATTAGAGGTGTAAAACGGGCTTGACACGACATGTTAAGGTATATGGACTGTGTAAGGTCAGTTTTATGGCAGTGGGTCATTTTTGACATGGCACGTTAATAAGCACGATACGATAAGCATAGCATGGCACGGCACAACAATTCACAATAGACGAAGCATATAATATGTTGAATAAGTGTTTTAACACATTACTTTATCAAATATGTATAATTTTTTATGTGTATACATGTATATATAATACATTAATATATTTTTATGTACAATATTAAAAAAAAATAAAGTTTAAGATAAAAAAATAATTTTAAAAAACAACTGTGGGCTAGCTCAGTAAGCCAAAGCACGGCACAGCCCGTCAAAGTTAACCGCTCGACACTGCTCGGCCAACTAACCCATTGCCCATTTCTTTAAAGCACCTTTTACATCTCTAAATCCAATAGAGAAATGCATAATACTCCAATAGAGAAATGTATAATATACTAATATCCTATATACTCTATTAGTGCAGTATATGAAAACTTAAATTTCATTTTTTAAAAAAAAAATTTATTAATTCACTACATGCTTCATTAGACGAATATATATTTTTAAAAAAAATCAAAACAGTTGAAGGCTACGAAGACTGCACGCAGATAGGCCTGTCAACAGGTCGGGTCCAGACCCGGACCCGACCCGACCCGGACCCGATTACACGTGTAATATACCCGACCCGATTTGGACCCGACCCGAGTTGGACCCGACGCGGTCAACCCGAACAAACAAATGGGTAGGGTCTGGGTCCACCCCGCCCTGACCCGTTGGACCCATTGGACCCGACTGTTTTTTTTAATATATGTTCATATATTATAAGACCATTAGTATTAGTTGATACATAATTTTATTTCTTACTTAACTTATTTTTGTATCTACAAGTTCATAAATCATAATCATAACAAGCCTATAAATCGGTTTGTTTTGAACAATTAACTTATTAGCTTTTGAATTTGTATGATTAATTAGTTTGTTGCATGATTTATGTTTATTATTTAGGTTAATATGTTAGTGTTTATTGTTTTGAATGTTGTTTAGGTTAATATTGTTTTGAATGTTGTTTAGGTTAGTTATGTTTATTATTTAGGTTAATATGTTTTTTTATATTAGTGATTATTGTTTTGGATGTTGTTTAATAATTCATTTACTTCTTTTGAATTGTATAAAATTATATTCAAACATAGTCTCATTAACAATAATGTTTTATTATAAAAAATTTCAAATAGAATGATAAGATAAACAAATACATGAGCTCTTCTCTTTTTTTTTTTTTTTTTACCCAACCATCCAGGTCGGGTCGGACCCGGACCCGACCCGGGTCCGACGGGTCCGGGTCCACATTTCCCCGGACCCGGACCCGCCGGGTCCTGTCACGGGTCGGGTCCGGGTCCACCCCGACCCGACCCGGACCCGACCCATTGACAGGCCTGCACGCAGAGTCATTAGTGCAGTCAATTTTACACGTGGCAGGGAAATTGTTTTGTACATAATTTTCTAATAGCAATAAGTAGAATGAATTGAGTGCATAAATTATTATATTTTTTAATAATTGAGTCTATACGGATATAGTGTATAATTTTTCAAATAATTTAATTATATATTATGTTAGTTGACTGTATAAGTGCCATCGGAGTGTATTCTTCAAGTCACC
Source organism: Acorus gramineus (assembly GCA_030737835.1). Lineage (NCBI taxonomy): Eukaryota > Viridiplantae > Streptophyta > Magnoliopsida > Acorales > Acoraceae > Acorus > Acorus gramineus. Next base: position 13,650,468 of record CM060857.1, read on the forward strand.
CCGATTCAATCTCCAAATGCAATCACATAATGTGCTGCTATTCACAGGCCATGGGCATGGTCAAGATTTGGGTGAAAATGATTAAGGAATCTAGGAAACATAGGAAAGATAGAGATTATTATTAGAATCGACTTTATCATGCAATCAGATTAAAACATTAAAAATTGTAGTGCGTGTCATTATGTAATAAACTATGATTAAGCTAGAATTATAAAAGCTTAACTAGATTCTTGACCTATATATATCCCCAAAAGATTCTGTCCTTCCTCATTCGCACTATCAAATATCACAAGGGAGTGGATATCAGTGGCCCTAGCTTTCATGTTTCTATCCAACAATATCCAAACCAAAGTGAACTGCAAAATCTTCAAACATGCACATTCATTATAATCATTACGCCTATGATAGATAGATATATTCCTAGGTAGAATCTTAATAAAATTCCAATGTATGCATTCACAGTCACATGGTGTAGTACACAAACAGTACTATTGTATATGCAAAAGAAGCATTAATAAAGACGTAGCATCAACTAGTGAAAATCATAACTCAAACAAAATAATGAGTTTTGGCATCTCTCAACAACCGAAATTCAATTTGAGATGTGCTGATCAACACTGTCCAAGGATGATGAGTACTGCGCAACATGTTATGGGTGGTGGTGAAGCCCACATCATGCTTATCAAAAGCCATCATTGAGGGACGATGAAGATCCGAAATGAGCAGCATAATCTCTAGCCGACAGTGGTAGATCACTACCAGTGCTAAAAGATATTTGGATATAAAACAGACGGTGAATCAAAATCCAATAAAAACAACATACAAAACAGTGAAACCATTTCACATATAGACCAGAGATACCGAACTGAGGACCCCCACCCCCAGCCCAAGGATGCATCATGTAATTGATACAAAATTATTTCAGGTGACTATGACATTTTCATTTAAAAATAATTTTGTGTTACTTACACTTACACGTAGCTACATAGTTTGGAGGGGGGACCATTTACAATGTGACTACTATGGCTAATGGTGGTGAGTGACAAAATTTAATAATCCCATCGAATCTTTTTAATATTAGGAAGCAACCAATTTAAAATACCTGAGAATATTGTCACAGCTGGCCTGAGATTATGGTATGTGAAAGAATGTTATTACTTCAAGCACTTTGAATATTTTCTGAGGATACATATAAGCATTAATATATATTTGGAATTGTACATAAGAAATTGCATGACTAATCCCTGTGTGTTGATGGTAGAAAATGCTAGAATATATACTAACTGCTTGTTTCCTAACATTTTAAATAAAATTTATTTGTCATACTAACAATACCAAGATTCAAAATAATTCTCAAAGGCAACTGTAAGTTCAAAATTATTTCTAATTGTCATGACACATCACATAGTCGGTACAAAACTATTAAAATTGTACATCTACAATTTTTTTATATAAATATCTATACAAATATGGCAATATATATAAGTTAAATAAAAAACTACTGATGTGACGTCTGTTTACTGGATGATACTGCTCTCAAATAGTTCAACAATCATTATTTTCCTCAAAACCACATGCACAAATCTCAAAACTGAGATAACTGTATAGAGTGGCCCACCTATGACAACATAACCCTTCCCAACAGTGCAGAATAGCTAGATCTCAAACAATGTAGAAATTGAAGAGTGAATTGATGACCTAACTCAACCCCTTATAAATACCATACCCTCTCACTTATTATATTCTCATATGATATCTCAGCATTTCATTGTCACCACCATCAGTGGTCGCAGCAGCAGCAGCAAATCATTCAGAGGCATTCAATAATGGAGAACAAGGAAGGTGGGTTCTACATCCGGCACGTGCGAGATCCGTGCCACACCTTCGGCCACCGGTGTGGACGCCTCGTGAAGGAGCAGAGGGCCAAGTTCTACATCCTCCGCCGGTGTGTCGTCATGCTCCTCTGTTGGCACGACGGCAGTGACTCGTAGGGGCCATTTTGGATCTCCAGGAATCTAGTTCTAATGGATTCCGTGAAAAGAAATATTTTATGTCGGATGCTTAGGAATGAATCTAGGAATTTAGGTCAATCAAAGAATAATTTTTCTTAGTGTTCCAGCGGAAAGAGAATGAGAATGAACGTCAAATTAACTTTTTTTTTTTTTAAAGAAAAGGGTATGGAAATTTGTGTGTGTGTGTGTATGTCTATATATAGGAAGGGGGAGGAGGTAAGGAAAATATGTATTTTTTTATTTTGAAAATGGGTGTTCCTTCTCTTCGGTTTGATACCCTGACCTCCTTCAAGGAGAGTGGAGGTGAAGGAGAGTAAAGGTGTTAGCAACTAATAAAGAAAATATGTACTTTAAGAAATATTTATGACAATTTTCTTTCTCTGGGTATTTTTGAGCAATGGATGTGAGATCTGCTAGCTTTTACTAGTGTGGTTTTTTTTTTTTTTAATTTATACTTATTTTTCTGAAAGGGGTTTATCTAATTAAGTTTTAATTAAAAAAATACTGTACCTGGAATGTATATTAAAGAATTGGCATTTTATTTTAAATATCATGGTGATTGATTTGGGTAATAATGTTTTTTTTCTCAAGAGTAAATGATTTTGGCTTATATATTTCTTTGTCTATATTTCCATGTCTATTTGTAATGTAATATGTCATGAATTACAAAGGTGTGTGATCTTGGTTTTCCCTGGTAATTTGATTATCTTGGGAAAATATTTTTCTCCTCTTCTTATCTCTTTTTCTCCATATTTCATGATCCATCATAGAAAAGCAAGATTCCAATTCAATGATATGGAAACTTGATCAATCTGATCATCAAGTTTATTTTTAAAAAAAATATAATCATGTAAAAAACTAGTTATCATATTTTTTTTTTTTATTAAAGATGGTGCTACCCATGTGCCAGGAAATTAAGAGTGAAGCAGTGGTACAGATCGCTAATTCAATTCAACGATGAGTTGCATCAGGTTTTATGGAATTCTTTTCCATCATTTTAATTTCTCATCCAATAACAAAAGCAAGAACATCACACTACCTGGTCATTCTGATGCAAGGAAAAGAATTCGTAGGATGTTTTTATGCCCAATATCAAAAAGAAAATAAAAGAATTTGAGTTAAAATAATAATAATAATAATAATAATAAATAAATTATATTTAATCAATTATCATGGTGTTTATACATTTAATAAAAATTTATTTTCTATTATTTTTCTTATGATTCTCGTCAATAGGAAAAAAGAAAAATATTCACATTTCCCAATAAATTAAAATAAGGGAGGAGAAATAATATAAAGTTTAAAAAATTCCTTATTTAACACAACCATTAAAAATTTTAATGATCCAACTGAAAATTGCATTCCTTCATTTTTCATTACGCACAAATGCATTTTTAGTTAGTTTTCATGAATCATTTTACGTAGATTTTATTTAAAAAAAATAATGTCTAAATTGTCTATAAATAAACATAAATAAATGATTTCAACGTAACTCGGTTGAGTTTTCAAAGACGATGAGAATTATAGTCAAACAAGCTCCAAAATATTCCTGTGAAAGAAAAGACTGTTTACTGTTAAATTGTCCGGTAGACTAGATTTTTGTTTTCCCTGGATTCCATGGACCCCCTGAGATAATCATTGAGTGAGTGAGTGGTCGAAAAAAATCACCGAAAGAAACGGACACCAATTACTGACCGTTTGTACTGGGTGCACGATTTCCGAGAACCTTGATAGACGTGTACGAAATCGACAACAATTTTAATCAACATCAAATGTCATCCTATTATGATTCACATGAGCAGACCAGCTTAGATAATAAAATTGGTTATGCAGGCTGGACTGCATCATTTGATCTCACGTGGAATTACCCATCTCAAAAAAAAATTAAGGTTAGAGGTGGAAAATGAATCAAACGAGTCGAGTTTTGATCTGTTCAAGCTCGACTTATTTATTATCCGGTTCAACTCGGTTTAGAATCGAGCTTAATTTCATGTTCAAGCTCGTCTCATTTGGTTAGTAAAAAGCTCGATTGAAGCTCAACTCGACTCGTTTGTTAAACAAATCAAGCTGAAGTTCGAATCAAAGCTCAACTCAGACTCATTTAGCTAAAAAAAAAAAAAACTTGATTAGTATTTGAAAAGTCATCTTTCACAAATCATAACTCCTTATACATGTGAAAATGACACACTCATGCTCAAGCTCGACTCGGGTTTTTTGTTTCTCCCTTTTTATGTTAAGTAACGAGCTCGAGCTTGACTCGAGCTCAATTCGTTTACAAATCGAATTTTAAAAAGTGTTCAAACTCAACTCATTTATCTAATTTCGGGGGGTAGTCGATATGGACTTAGATGGATTTCATTTAAGTGATGGACTTTTATAGACTTTGCAGACTTTTGCAGACTTTCGTAGACTTTTACAGACTTTCACAAATTAACTCTTATGTACTTTCACAGACTTTCACAAACTGACTCTCATGGACTTTCACAGATTTTCACAGACATTTGCAGACTTTCACAGATTGACTCTTATGGATTTTCATAGACTTTCACAGACTTTTGCAGACTTTCACAAATCACTCTCATGGACTTTCACAGACTTTTGTAGACTTTCACAAATCACTCTCATGGACTTTCACAAATTTTCCAAGACTTTTACAGACTTTCATAGATTGACTCTTTTCACATGTGGATTTCTATTAATAAACACAAAAATATTTATAGAATTTTAAAATAACAAATAAAGAACTTAAATATTCAAATTCAACATAAATTATTGATACCTAAAATAAAATGTAATTTAATATAGTAAATATCAATCTTTATATATCTGAAATGTATATTGCTATAATATAATGATAAAGACATCATTTTTAACTTGATAATATTACATTAGTTCACCATGAATATTGATGTCACAGTCATCCCACATACGTTTAGCTATATTTAACCGCCAATTATTGGCATCTCCGCGTTGTTGCTCTTGAGTTTGAACTTCCGGAGGGTCTTCATTGTCCTCTCGTTGTTGCTCCTCAGTTAGAACAATTTCATCATCATCTTCTAGATCTTCTAAAAACTCATCTGAATGATACTCTTTATGAAGAAAGTTATGTAAAGCTGCACAAGCCAACACTATCTCCGCTTGAGTCTTAAAAGTAGTCATTATATTACTTTAAATAAAAAAAATAAAATAAAAGCAATCAGTATATTTCATATATGTAAATATATCTTTTTACTTTTATATATGTTTAAACATTATAAAAATATATATATATGCATCTATATTGTACAATAATAGAAACATCTTCAAGGAAAATCAAATCAAACATTATACATATAATCAAATATATGATAAATCTATATTTTAAAAAATAATTGTGGATGATCTAGGCATATATAATATAATCTACCATTCTCATATATTCATCAAACATACGAGGTGATAGGAATATTTCATATATATAGACATTCAAAAAAAATGATAAATAAAGAAAAAAAATGTGAATAAAAATATGAAAGGCATGTGATAAAAATCATAAAGTAGATTTGTTAAAAGAAAAAAAGAAGAAATATTCACAATGCTGGAATAAAAGTCCATGAGAATCCCACCCATTTGGGTGGGATTTTGAAATGATTTTTTCCTTTATATTTCTCTCTCTAAAGTCCACAAGAATCCATCACTTATGAAAGTCTTCACAAATCCTGTTTAAATTGAATAACACATGACAAAATGTCTACTATGAGGAGTCTCAATCGAATAACGCTGGACTTTTTATCCACGAAATAATGTCTTAATTGAATAACACTGGACTTTATGTCTACGAAATAATGTCTCAATCGAATAACGCTGGACTTTATGTCTACGAAATAATGTCTCAATCGAATAACGCTGGACTTTATGTCCACGAAATAATGTCTCAATCGAATAACGCTGGACTTTATGTCCATGAAATAATGTCTCAATCGAATAACGCTGGACTTTTTGTCCAATAAATAATGTCTCTATCAAATAACACTGGATTTTTTGTCCATGAACTAATGTCTCAATCGAATAACGCTGGATTTTTTGTTCACGAACTAAAATCCTGATTGAAAAATACAAGATTTACAAATCCACGAGCATGGACATTTTATCCATGAAAATCTTAATTAACTACTCCTATAAATGAATCCGAGCGAGCTTTAACAGAGTCGAACCTGAGCTGCTCGACTCGACTCATTTACTACCCCTAGATACAGTTTAGTTTAGATTTCCATCAAATCACCGTGTCACCAACCAAAAGCTTCATAACGCTTGAAAAGAATCACACGATTTGAAAACCCTGTTCTGTATTTGGAACAATAAATGTCTCTGCTTAAAAAAGACAATCAGACTGATGTTACGTTACATTATAGTTTCAAGGCATTGAACCATTTAGTTGGGTAAATCCATTCCACTACTCCAGCCCTTTTTTTCGATGTTAGTATAACAGCTAACATCAGGATAAACTCACTATAGGGACTCAATTTGATGCACGCAAAGGCTTAAACAACGAATGTTAACAAATCCACCACTAAATACTGCTTCCCTGGAAGCTGCGCACATAATAAACTGAAATCACAGTCAACGAAAGTTAAATTATCATCACCAATAACAATTGAAACACATTGTAATTTGTTCTTGATTTTGTTTTTTTCAAGAGATGAAAAAAAACATTGTTTTCTTATCATAGATCCACTCTCAAAAGTCTCCATAGAAGATAAGCTGATTTGTCAGACATAATCCATAACTGCATGACAATACAATTTTAAAGAAATAATTAAGGGTGGTCCTAGTTGTATAGATCGTCATCATCAGCCCCACCGGCAGATGTCGCGAATGGGTCAGCCGCGGCCGTCCCTCCAGTCTCAGAACGGTCAGCAAAACGGAACTCGCTCCCGAAGCCCCTGGACTGTTGCAAGGTCTGGGCGAAGGCCTGGTACTTGCGGATATCTGCATCGCTCACACTGCGTCGGGCATACTTCATCGACTCCTCGAAGTGAGCAGCTTTGATCTCCGCGATCTCTTCAGCATCATCTTCCTCCATCGCCTCCGGGTTCTCACTCTTCCTCCTCTCCCTCTCAATGTCCTGCAAACAACGACTATAAGAACCAAATTCACCCAAATCATACCTACTTAGTCACCGAGCTATATTTTTTACCTTCTCAATGTTCTCTCGGATCGCATACTTGCACGCACGTTGGCATATCTCAGTGATATCTGCACCACTAAAGCCATTGGTGTATTTCGCCAGTGCACTGAGGTCCACGTCTTTGGAAACAGGAGATTTCCTAAGACAGGCCTTGAAGATCTGGAAACGGGATGCCTCATCTGGGAGGGGGATGTAGATCAGCTGATCAAGACGGCCTGGCCTCAGAAGAGCAGGGTCGATGATATCAGGCCTGTTTGTGGCCCCAATTATAAACACCGTCTTCTTTGCAGACATTCCATCCATTTCAGTTAGGAGCTGATTAAGAACCCTGTCTGCTGCACCCCCAGCATCTCCAACACTACTCCCCCTCTGCCACATTAATGAAGAAAAAATACGAGAAATGGATAATTGTGAGTAAATCCCCTGCAAAGCGGAGAAATGCAATCTCAGGTTGTTGGACGAAAATATACCTGAGTGGCAATTGAGTCAAGCTCGTCAAAAAACAACACACACGGTGCAGATCCACGTGCCTTGTCAAAAATTTCTCTAACATTGGCCTCACTCTCACCAAACCACATGGTCAGTAGTTCTGGCCCTTTGACACTGATGAAATTAGCCTGACATTCATTAGCAATCGCCTTCGCCAGCAGAGTCTTTCCACAACCAGGAGGTCCATAAAAGAGAACTCCTTTGGATGGTGACATGCCAAACTTCTCGAATTTTTCGGGATGCTCCACAGGATATTGAACGGTCTACAATAGGTAGATAAATGCAAGGAACATCAGAATAGCTGTAACTGCAAAAGGGAATTAGAATAGATCCACAACTCAGAAAAGAGAGTACCTCCTGGAGCTCCCTCTTGACATTTTCAAGTCCTCCAATATCATCCCAGCTGACATTGGGCACTTCAACAACCTGAACATGACAAGCCAGGGGTCAGATTTAATTGAATAGTGAACATCCAAAATCAACAACATTAAGAGGTATGGATGATGCTGCCAAAATGCTCCAGTTCACTTACAGTTTCCCGCAGAGCCGATGGGTTGCTGGTTCCAAGAGCAGTCTTAAAGTGCTCATCACTGACTGCCATGGAATTAAGGATCTCTGCATCAATAGACTCATCCTCAAGGTCAATGACATCCATCTTTTCTCGGATGCACTGAAGGGCGGCCTCAGTGCAGAGAGCTGCAAGATCAGCACCAACATAACCGTGTGTGTCCTTTGCAATTCTTTCCAGATCTACCTGTTAACAGAACAAGGAACTTAAGTAAAAGTTGTGGATAAGTAGAAATAGCGGTATAGTTTCATGAAAATCAGTAACATAGACTACTCACGTCATCCGAGAGTTTCATGTTCTTGGTGTGAATGCGGAGGACCTCAAGGCGCCCAACCTCATCGGGCACCCCAATGTCGATCTCCCTGTCGAACCTCCCAAACCTTCTCAGAGCAGGGTCAATGCTGTTGGGTCGATTTGTGGCGCCTATGACAATGACATGGGCACGAGATTTTAGACCATCCATGAGAGTCAAAAGTTGAGAAACAATTCTCCTCTCGACCTCCCCATGGGTTTTCTCTCGTTTCGGCGCAATGGAATCAATCTCATCAATAAATATGATGGATGGTGCATTTTTCTCTGCTTCTTCAAAAGCCTTCCTAAGATTGCTCTCACTCTCACCGGCGAGTTTAGACATAATCTCAGGGCCATTAATGCAAAAGAAGAAGGCACCAGTTTCATTAGCAACAGCCCTGGCAATCAAAGTCTTTCCAGAACCAGGAGGTCCATAGAGCAAAATTCCCTTTGGTGGTTTCACACCAATTGATTTAAACAGCTGTGGATGTCTGAGTGGCAACTCCACCAGCTCTCGGATCTGGGCCATCTGCTTCCGGACCCCACCAACATCATCATACCCAACTTCATCAAGCCTATCTTCATCCTCCCTTTTCACTGGCTCTCCCTCACAGAATATCTCAGTATCAGGCGATACCACACAATATTCAGCTGGGTCAGTCTCAATAACCTTGAACTCAACGCTCCTCATACCACCTCTGACAAGGAAAAGATCACCTTTCCTCACTGGGCGATAAGCCTCCAGGAAATAAGCTGCAACCAGAGTATCACATTAGAAACATGCATTTGACATCCAAATACCATAACAGAAAACAACATTTAATGAGTATAAAACAATATTTATCATTTCCATAAAAATGCACAAGAATTTTCTTTTCTTTGGGATTCCATTCCAAATACTAACATTTAGAAAGAAAAAAAAAATAATCAACTTCAATGAGATATAAAATGGCTCTAAGTCTCCATGGATCAAAACAGCTGAACAATGCATCAAAGCTGTGAAGGCCTCAGTGTTGGTAAACAATTCACCAACCAGATATTTCCCGTTCAATCGCGGGTTGCGGCGGGGGGACCTGTTACTCCTTCATACTATTCATTAGGGTTGCCAACGCACTGAGCCAGATGTGTTTGGCAGCAGAGTGCGGTTGGTTTGGTAGGTTTGGTCACCAACCAGATATTTCCCGTTCAATCGTGGGTTGCGGCGGGGGGACCTGTTACTCCCTCATACTATTCATTAGGGTTGCCAATGCACTGAGCCAGATGTGTTTGGCAGCAGAGTGCGATTGGTTTGGTTGGGTTTGGCCAGCACCCCGAACAGATATACTAGAGATACACCCATGTTGTGCGAGGCACGTGAGCAGGTTGTGAAGAGAGTCCAGTCCATCCTCGGATGGTTCGAACTCCTGCCTGGTCAATGTTTGTCATCAACATGAGGGAAGCGGAGACCCAGAAACTAGCAGGACTGGTGGGCTGCGAGCTTCAATCTCTGCTGACCAAACACCTTGGCTTCCTGTTAGTGCCAGGCAGGTTGAAAAGGAGGACTAGGACCTGATGATTGGCCTAATAAGCCAAAAACTCGCAGGTTGGGAAGGACAGGTTCCAAGCTGATCTGAAATTACCGAGGGGATGTGGGATCTCGAATGCGTAGAAAACAACAACATAAAGGACATACATGTGACTCCATGAGGACTACCAAAAACAAAGCGAACACAAAAATATCATAAAAGTTATAAAATAGATATTCTGTCCGTCAACTCTTGTGAAATTAAACACAAAAAAGACACCAGTACATCACGTGACTCCATGACTCCATGCGGAACTCCCCAAAAAAACAAATGCCAAAAAATAGTCAAGTCAACATCAAATTCATAATATACATAAAGACAAAAAAATCCCCCATGTCTCCCTCCCTTGCCCAAAAGAAAACCGCACTGAATTATTAAAAAACTATGGCTGGACTATAAACCCGAACACAAATATAAACTAGTACATATGAAAACAAAATCATACTAGCAGAGACGGAGAGAGTGAATGACGAAATGACCCCAAGAGATTGTGAGACAGTATGAGCAAGGGGGAGGCGGCAATGCGAGAACCAGGGAGGAGACCAGAGCGGATCAACAGAATTCAGATCTGTGAAGGTGCTATGATGGCTGTGGATGGTTATGGAAAGGTAAAACCTGAATTAGGTTTTATATTCTGTTTATTCTTGTGGGGCCGCTGCATATTTGGCCCACATATCGTGCCGCTTGCCCATGTGTGACTGCATAGGTCGATTTTATAAACACTGAATTTTACCCAAGACAATTGAAAACCTTCCTGCCTTTGCTTGTTTTCAAAAGAGTTGTGCTGCATTCTGGCATCGGTAACAGACTCAGATGCAAACTTTCAAAACCTCAAAAAATGTGGGAAGCTGGGAAAGGGCTCAAAAAGAAGGGGGACCAACGCAAAGTGGCTAAAATCTCTCAGTCTTTTATTCCAGTGGGTGCCTGAAGATTGGAAACCAAGAAGTTTAAGGGAGCTTCTACATTGAAAATATCTGGGAGATGACTCAGTGTTCTGTAAAGGACTAGGGTCGATGCATAGCGCAGGCCAGAAGTATAGACTCCAGTAGTGGCAGGATCAACATCAAGGACTAAACAACTAAAGAAAAAACATCGAGTAGGCTGGCATGTTGTGGCTCATACTCTACTGGGTGGAGTATGGTTACTTGGGTAATATTTTAGTATTTTGCTTGTTCTCTCCATCTCCTCACCCCTCATTCAGATTTTGTACTTCGATCTCAATTATAAATCTTGGTAGCAATTTCTACCTCTCTGAAGAAAATTTCTTTCAGATATAAAAAATTAAAAATAACAAATTATTTATCTCTAATATTAAATATCACTTTACAAATAAGAAAAACATTCAAGAATAGAAGTACCATTTAACAAAGTGAACTCTTGATATCATGTAAATTATTAAAAGTCAAAGAGCAACATGCACAAGATGGGTTATAACCATCAAAACACTCCCAAATGAACATTTCTATGGATGCAATATGAAGTTTCTAATGCAGAGTATAGTTATCTAATGGACTAGGAAAATAATCATGACAATAGAGATATCATCTTAGTCAAAAAATCAAAAGTCCAACTGCACATGCGCATCAATGTATTTTTAAATTTTAAAGGCTGAGTGGTGCATCGATGTATTTTTAAATTTTAAATGCGGAGTTTAAGTACCTAAAGACGAAAGCATTAGAAAAATATACATGACAGCAGAAATAATGTCTTAGTTGCCATGCATATCCCCCCTCCTAACCATCAAAATGGTCAAACCTACATACATGTGTGTGGATGTATCTTAAACCTTTGAATGGGTATGTACCAAATCACTATTCTAAAAAATTCATGACAGCAGAGATATAATCTGAGCAGTCCTTACCAGAGACAATTTTCATTGAACTTAACATGTGGGAAGTAAACGTTGGAAAATATTAACCATCGTGTGACAGCAATCAACACAATGACAATAATATGAAAATATAAACCAAACCAAATCATTGCTCCCCAAATGCAGAGATAATTATCATTATCGTTCATTTAAATATGTTTCACTAACATAGAATAAGGCCAAACCCATCATTCTAGGAAGTCCCAGAAACTATAATCAGATATCAGATATATATCGGACACTTTAAATGATGGCTTGTACCCACCAACCAAAAGCCCGCCATTAAAATTCTTTAAACCCAGCTTAGTAAAAATACACAGATATTATAAAAAGAGACATTAACCCCCCGTTTGGGGTGTGACATAGGGTTGTTCGCCCTTGATAGCTATACTAGGATAGATAACAATCCAAGCTGAATAGATAAATTTTTGTTTGGTTGTCTTTTCTGTTATTCTCATTATAAAATCGATCTTTTTGTTGTTTGGTTCACCTTGGATAAAGTAAGGATAAGTAGTAAATAAGATATAGATAAGAGTTTATGACTTTTTAAATGACAACTATATCCCTGCATAAATTATTTGTGTTTGGGAATAAGTATGAGAGATGTGTGTGTGATATGATAGATGTGACAATTTTTGGAATATGTGCAGAGAGTGTTGGGTTAGATAAAAATTTTAAAATGACAAAGAATGATATTTTTATCCACTGGCATAGATAAGCTCTGATAAGCAATTCCACCATTTTCTTAGAATAGTTATCAGGCCTTATTCTAGCTTATCCAGACATAGCTATCAAGGTTTATTATTGTCAAACAAACAGCTGTTTGAGAGCTATTCTACTATATTCTCCCCTATTCATTCTTTATCCTCCACCCCAAACGGGGGGTTAAGTTAATAGAAAACAATCATTAGCAAATAAGAAAGAAACATTGTCAACATTTCTCTCCTCACAATGAGATCAAAACAGTTCAAAAACAAAACCATCAGTATGATACAGAACTGGTTCATGTCATTGGTGGGAGAAAAATACAATCTAAAGTTTTAACTCAATCATATTCAGCACTTGAACACAATATTTAGCAATCACAGAAGATGGGGACAAGATAAACTATGAGAGACGAGGAAGGAGAGAGAAAAAAAAAAGAGATTATATGAACCATATGTGACAACACAGTGAGCATGCTTTTAAGAAAGAAATTATAATTATAAAGTGAGAAAAAAAAAACATATCAACATTACTTTGTCAACCAGTTGGGAGATCTACATGAATATAATAACAAGCAAATAGATTCAATCTATACACGTCTACAGGAATCACATGACTTCAAAACATGCAAAGCACTTACAAGTATAAAAAACAATCAACATACCAGATACCCAAATAAATATAGAACTATAAGGATCAAAACAAAACAATATACAACCTAGATCAATCAGATGCCCAACAAGATATTTTGAATTTAGATATGATGATGAGTTGGATAAATTAATCTTAAAATGAAAACAACAGTAACAAGCTCACGTTTCAGATATGTGTCAAAGAGGTTTCCTGTAAGGCCCTCGATAGTGTCATCAACAGGCAGGATGTGGACACGCTTCCCATATTTCACGTCCTGGCATTGATGGACGGACACAACGTCCCCAAGCCGCACCCTGAGGTTCGACCTGACGACTTTGTTCATCCTAATCTTCGGCTCGTCGCAAGTATCATCAGCAAGGGCAATGCAGATGGTATCTTTTCTCTTCTTGCCCTGGGAACATGTCAAAAAAAAAATTAGCACACAAGTAAAGAGTAAAAGAAACCCAACATGTCCAGAAACAGGTGCCTTAAATCTTAAAAAAAAAATTGAAGAAAGGATTGGAGCAATCTTATCAGTTAAAGGTGTCCCCAACAAAGAAGGAGACATCAGAGTTAAAAAATTTGCATTATAACAAATAATTCAATGAACAAATCATGACAAACAGAGATAATAAAAGTTCACTTCATTATACACATGAGAATCCAATTTGCCTTGAATGATAAGGGAAGAAAAAAACCAACGTATAAATGACCCTAATAAAATTCTGACCTTGACCAATAAGACTGGTTTATATAGAGCACACAATCATGACAAAAACAGAATCCACTTTTGCAATGAAAAGGCCCAAAACCCTAATAAATTCTCACCTTAATAAGAAATACTGGTTTATGCGGGCACAGAATCATGACAAAATCTGACATATCTAAGCAACCTAAAAATAGACACCCTCACACAAAAAAATAAAAAGTAAACCAACAAAAGTCCCAAAATTAAATCAACACGTCCATGATTAAAAGAAACAACCACAAATCGATGCAATAAAAACCCAATCCAATCAGAATAAACTCAACACATAAACTATAAAACTAAACAAACCCTCAAATTCCACAGTTCATAGATATCCTTTAGACCGATGATGAAAACAATAACGTCAAACAACCCTATCTATCCATTAAAAAAATCCCAATCTTCAAAACCTAATGTCCAAACCGTAACCCTAATTTTTTTTTTCAACCAAAACAAAAATGAAGATTCGTCTTCACCTTGATTAGGATGGTGTCCCCCCTGAAGAGCTGGAGCTTCTCCATGGTCTCGGGGTGCATAGCGACAACGGAATTGTCATCGTTGATCGACTCATCAACGACCAGACGATTCGCGGCTTTCTTCCTCTCAAGTATCGCCGTCGAATAGTCCCTCTTCGTCCCCTTCCTATTAAACAAAAAACCAAATCAAAACAAGACAAACAACCAAAACCCTAGAAATCGGAGAGGGAAGAAATCGAATCGAAAGTCTTACGGATCAGATGATTCAGCTTTGTCCGCCATGAAAGAGAGATCGAGAGAGATCCGTGAATGAAAAATCAAAACAAGAGAGGAAGAGATTGAGAGAGAGAGAGAACAGATTTGGGATCTGAAGATGACTGAGGAGAGCTGTATTTATGAATTGGGGGAGGCGATTTTCTTGGACCGTAAGAAAGAGGTTCGCTTGGACTGGATCGTAATTTTCCACTATGGCACGTGTGCTTCGCTCGTGTTACAAATTCTTACTTTTTTTCTTTTTTTTTTTTTTATGGGTTGGGGGGAGGGTGAGAGACTAAAGAACTTTCTAGAGAACTTTGAAGACACTCAATATTTATTTATAATTCATTTTATACATAAATTATTATTGTAAGATATTATGTGATTTAAGTCAAAAACTAATTAGGACAATAAAAATGATTGCTATTAACATATTTTAATAGTGCATATTCATAGAAAATGAAATAAAAATTTTAAATAAGTAATATATTTATTTTTATTTTATAAAAATAAATATATTACATGTTTGTTTAACAAAATCTTTTAGCAAGTTTGAGATACATATCAGTCTACCAACATGTAATATCATTGTTTGTTATTTGTTTGGTTAAAAGAAAAGATAAAATAAAACTTTTGGGGTTACATATAATTTTATATAAAAAAAAAAAAACCTTAAAACATGGAGACTGATTTCAATGAGGAAGCAAATACACGAGATTAGTTCTTAAAAAAATAAAAATAAATAAATCGGGTCTCTGTCATACATTGATGTAAGACAGACTATGGGACCATCAAAAGAGGTCCACCAAATAAATTACAAATCAATGGTCAAGATCTTCTGGATTAGTTGTTATACAACTATCAATTCTTATTTCTTTAAAATTCATTCATTTAAACATTTAAGTTAGCTATTTTTCTATTTTTAGTCATTTTTAGATTTGTAATATCTCAATCATAATAGTTCGGAATTAATCTCCATCAATTCCTATGATCATTTAGGATCTCATAGAATCAGAAAAATTAGTTTTCGAATTTTACTCTTTTTAATAATTTTTTAATTACATGTTATTAGTATAAATAGCATACTTGTAACCCAGGATTTTTAGTTTTTATTAATAATATTTCAAATGTTCTCATTTTTTATTTTCTTCCTTATCAATCAAGGATTCATGTGGATTCAATGAGCCTATGAGATCTAACGCTTGTTGGATCTTTTCCTTTTATCATTGTGTTATACCTGAAAATATATATAATTTTCTTTGTGATATCTGACCCACTCGAGGTAAAATTAAATAAAATAAATTTTATATGGAATTACTCAAATTTTATCTTTAATATTTTAAAATGCAAATTAGCATGCATTTCTGTGGTTTCATATCAAAAACATACATGCTAGGATGACTAATTATAATTTAAAATATCCCCAAACACCTGTATTTGCCAACAAATTAAGTCTATCTGAGACTATGTGACTATGTGCACTAGGTAAAAACTATCTTCTAAAATATTAAATTGCAAATCCTGTACACTAAAATTTTATAAAATTGAATGCAAAATTTATTCAAAATTATATATACTAGAATAACATCGTGCAAGTTCCCCCTTTATTAACTGAAAAGTAAATATTTATTACATTTACAAATCAATCATTTCCTATTCCAAACAAATTTTATATATATATAATCTCATATTTTCCGTTGAGAGAATTTTTATTCGAAACTTGTATATATCACAAATGTCTTTATCGGAAGCGTTTGTCAGTCGAATTTCTCCAATTTGCAGAAGATATGGGAGGTGGGTAGGCGCCTACGGGCATGTGGTGATAGGAGTGTTCTGGCTGAGGTTTTTAAATCTTTTATAATGACAGTTTTTCAAACTCTTTGACTGACAAGAAATCATTGTATTTTTTGTAACACTATAGTTTATTCTGAAAATATGTGTGACATGATTATACATTTCATTTTTAATTGGGATCTTGCTTGTACTAGAGCAAGTCTTGTTTTTCTTCGGAGGGTTCCTTTGTAACTAAGGGGTACTAGTTCTATGTACCTTTTGAGCAGGTAGACCTCTTAATTAATATAACTGACACTCATGCCTATCTTCTCACAAAAAAAAATTTATATTTAAATGAATATAAAAATTTAGACAAATAGTTGAGATTCATTAAATCAATTTAAATAACACTCCTTTTCTACTCAATCTTTTGAGAAAAAGAACACCAAAGCTTGGTTTTTTAAACTCCTTGCCCCAGTATTTCTCAACTCTCAATCTTACATAAATTCATCATTAAATTTATCAATTAATCCAAAAATATTTTACCAAATGAAATAAAAAAAGGGATAATTTGAATTTTGAATATATATAAAATATTTGAAAGGTTTCAAATAGATTTCAGGTAGATATATATACAAACAATTGTTTACATTTTCTCCTTTATTTTGGATGCCCTATCCCCTACTGGAGTTGTCCCATAGAACAAAATGAACCCATGAAGAAACGAATATTGAAAAGCTCACTCGCCTGGATAGACAACGTATACAAGCAATGAATATTTTAGAATAATCTTGCATGGATGTCTTTTTTCCTAACCCAATTTCAATCCATTCACATTTTATTTTTTTTTTAAATAAAATGTCTCATCTAATATTAAAAATGAAATATACATTTCAACTAATTGTTTGCAAAATTGCAAGACCATATAGTAATGCATATTAGTTTGTTTTTTTAATAAAGAGGTTGTTACAATGATAGCCATCCAAGTAAATGAATGAATTATTTTTACCAGATAAGTCAATTCTTTGTGTTTGTTAATTTGCATATTAAGTATTCTGAAAAGTAGGTCAACCTCTATTATATCTTGGATCTATTGTAGGAACAAATGTCTTATTAATCTTCTGATCAATCTCAAAACAAATAACAATAGATATAATCTTAATTTTTTAAAATGATACATAACAAGCTTTTATTAAGACTGCGCTTAAAAACACGTTAGAAAAGTAAGATTTTAAATAAAATAACTTAAATAAATTCAATTTTTAAAAAGCTCACTTATGTGCTTTTAAATAAATATATTTTTTATATTAAAAATTATAATTAATTTTTTAATTAAATTTGTTTTTGAAAAGACATTAGAAAACACGTTTATGTTTTCATTTTTTTTTAAATCAAAAGTTTGTTCACACACGTTTTCAACTGCTACTTAAATGTGATGACGGTAGAGGATACGTATATATTCTTAATGCTTTGACTTTATTATTGACTTGATTGGTGATCAGTTTCAACTTAAGAAATTCTACTCAAGTACTCAACTGTGGTCTAATGTAGATTTATAATTATCTTATATGTGAATTCCGGTTTTAGTTGTTGTCTAATCTGACAAGAAACGAAGTCAGCTTATTTTTAACTATTTCACACATCATGGTTACCTAACTTCACATATTATTAATTTTGCTGTAAAACTGACCCGAATTGATTGTACCAAAACTTTGGAACCAATGTTGATTCTGATTATTAATATTAATATTAGGAATTTTTAGTTTTAAGTCCCCACAAACCATTATATTTAGTGATCGATCTCTTCCTTCTTCGTATTTAGATTTTAGTCCTCAGATTTAAATGATAGTTCTTTTTTAGTCCCTGAGAAAGACCTATCTATAAATTATTTAATTTATTTTTTAATTCCTGTGAGGGATCTATCCATGAATTATCTTTTAAATCGGGGGACTAAAACCTAAATACGAAAAAGGAAGGGATCGATCACTAAATATGATGATTTTTTTAGACTTAAAACTAAAAATCCCTTAATATTATTATTCAGAAGCAAAGAGGCTTGAAATTTTAGATGATTAGAATTTATTAATATAATAATATGTATAAAAAAATATTTGATCCCACCAACCCCCAACGAATTTGAAGGGTGGCTGAGCCCAACTACCACCAGCACTAATGAATAATAACACGTAACATTTCTACAAGCCAATTCCTTATAAATTCGTGTGGGCCTCTTATTTTCAACCAACGAACCCATCAACCACCACGGGCCTACCCTTATGAATTTGTGGTTTGTACTTTGTATGAGTAGAGAAATAACTTATTTAAAAAATAAATAAAAATTTACATAGGCATGAACAGGGCAACAGTCACGACTACAATAACAACAACAAATAACAAATTACTAATTAAGTAGATGGAAAATGATATGTGTTCTTCTATTAAAATACATGATGTTATAAGAAATAAAGTATATACTGTGATACAGTAATGTATTTTTTATTTTAAAAAAGTAAAAAAAAAAATTATATTATACACAATGATAACGCAGACTGTCCTATTATAACAAATGAAACTGTAAACTAAGCTATAAAATGAACTAATTGTATCAACGCTCTTAAATAGATGTAGACCAACAAGAGTCAGAGAAAACGATTGACTAAAGCCCACAATACCCACCCCAAAAAGACTTTCTTTCTTCGTGCCATTTGCAGTGGATTTGATCCCACATCTCCCATGCAATGGGGGGAGTCCCTATCCACAGCACGTGCAGGACGAGCAGAGAAATAGCTTGAAATAGGGATGAATAAATCCAAAATATGTATTTTCGATGGAATAAAAAAAAATGGCTGGAATAACATAATATTGATATTTCAATCTCCCCCAATAATTTGATTATTCTAACTCGGTCCAAACCACTAACACAGTGGAGGAGTTGTGTATGGTGATGTGCCTTTTGTGATGCCTCATGGCATAATACAGAGCATCAATCTCAGTTTATAGCACTTGAAATCTTATATATATTCACACGTGTCTTTTGTATGCTGTAAAGTACAAAATAAAAATTTCTTTTAATAAAGCAGTCCTTTAAAGTGGAAGACGGGACACTAGATAAACAAATGCCCCATTGAGTCCTTAGAATATGGTCTACTCTGTTTTAACCCACTATGGTTATATGTATCCTTATCACTTCAGATATCATTGTTCTACTTTTCTACATCAAAACTAACCACTGGTTCAAACCCTGTTATGATCCCTAGTGGATGAAAAAAGAAATGTTAGGATGGTGGGCCTTGGGCCCTTTGTTAGTGGATAAAGGCTCGGTGTTTCATGGGTAGTAGTCCAGTATGTTGTAAGGCCTCCTCTAGGCCTGTTGTTGTATGCAGGGACTTATAGCTCCTCTGGAGCCTTTAATACCAAAAAAAAAAAAAAAAAAAAAATGATTGATGTCCAATGTTTGATTAAATTGATATTCACTTTTTTTTTTTTTTTATATACAAAGGTCCCGTAGAGCGATTATAGACTACAAACTCTGTATGGCTATTACGATCTCAACCCAAATGACTGTTTTTACGAGAAGTGAGCGAGCACCCCTGGGCTCACATCTCACACACAGAAGACAACAACAACATGGGCCCGTGGCCCATTGGACCCAAGCCTCTTTTTTTTTTCATCTATGGGGATCCCCAGGATTCGATCCCACACCCTTTGAAGGGGTGTCCATCCACTGCTCCGAAGCAGTATGACATTCCATATTTAGCTGTGCCTGTGCCTGTGCCTGTGCCTGGCTACATGCTACTGTAGCATGTGTTGTAAAATAGAACCTGATGAAAATTTTTATTTTCAGACAACTACAACTCCTTTCATGAATCCTAATCCTACCCACTAGGATCTTGGTGAGTTGGTTAGCATCATGTGTTTGCTCTCATTGACACATGTTCTATTTTCACCCTTGACTTATCCAAGTGTCTATAGGGAAACTTTCGAGTTGGTCGGTGCGGTCACCTGAATGATTAGTCCTTGGCTCGAAGGGTTTAGGTCTTTGGGATACCTCCAATAGCATAAAAAAAAAAATCCTTGATTCAAGGCTTAGTAAGACTTTAGTTTCACTTCATTAGAGTTGCAACATTGATTAAAGTTTTCAATTCCATCCATTGGATGGAAAATGACAGATTATGACTTATTTGCACTTTAATTGTCTCTTGATAATCAAACCCTGGCCTATTCTTCGAACTTGAGCTTTTTCCTGTTGATGTGTTAACTTACCTCTCTTTCCATTGTGGATATTCACCCATGGGGTAATAAACCACCATTGTGGAACAAGTTTAGCTTGTTGATGAATCTGTTTATGTGCCTCTTGGTAAATGAGGGACTGTGATGCTTGTTGCTTACACCTGGCTTGAACTATTCCATTGCAGGGTGTTTATAGATGTGAGTATCACTATGGTTTTTTTTTACCAATTAAATCTTGTTTTTCATCTTTTTATCTTTGCAGAGGTTTTTTTTGTTTTGGATAATACGCTTCCAAAATTTTCACACACCCTTTGACATGGATTAATTTTACCTTTCGGGGAGTTGCGTTCTGTTTTGACTCTAGAGAATTGGAACAGAATACAAAACCTTGTTTACCTCCTCCAAAATAATTTATGCACTTGTCTCCATAATATACTACAGCACAACAAATATTACTCTGGCGACGTTATGTCTTACATAATTATGCTTCAGTTGATGCGGAGAGAACAATGACACAGATAATTTGAACTTCTCTATCCAACTATCCATGTTTGTTTTCCAGATAATGATGATGCTAGCTAGCTGCCGGGGTAGCTCTGAATGAGCTACCTGAAGTAGTATGGAAACATCCAGTCTCCTACATTGCTTTCTACATATACTCCATACAGGAAAGCAAAGATTCTATTAAATGTTCGACTAACTACTGCTACTGCATAACTATCTCACCTCATATTGTTTTTCTACCTATACAAGAAACCAAGAATTTATCATTATAGTGATGTCACCCAGTGTGTTTTTGTCATAGGGACTCCTAGAAAATGAACATGTCCAAATAAAATTTGTGAGAAGCATCTCTGGATAAGAGGCCCTACAAGGTACTCAAAAACATATCCCCATCTGAAGGTGGTCCAACAAAATGTCTCTTTGTATACTTTACCAGCTCAGTAAAATGCAATGATCCCAATGTGAACTTTTTATTCTTCTTTTCATTTCTGCAATTCCACCTAAACTTTCCTAATGTGGTGCATCCATTGAAGTTGTTCTTCATACACCTTTTTCCAAAATCATAATCATACCGTATGGTTTTCGATTGCCCGTGAACTATCTGAATTTTCTATGGGAATCTAAATGCATCACATTGTGCCCCACCACACTAATGCATGGACAAAATACTTCCCTTTCATGTCTCCACTAGAAGACAGAAGACACTGTTATCACTTGGAAATCACTACATCTGACCAACTAGAAAAGCCATTCCATCCTTCCAGAGACAGCACATCAATCATCATAAAACAATTGTAAGTGACCAGGGCTCTCTAGTCCTCAAACAAGAAAATAATTCACATGAAGCTGTCACACATTTAAATATCAGATAACCACACAGCTGCTTAAAGCAAAATAAAAAAATGATTAAGACTGCATGTGAATGTAAAAACATTATTTTGTAAGCTTTTCAGATGCTGAATTTTTTTTATTTAAAAAATCTAAAAAAAGATTTAAAAATTTAAATGTTGAAAATATGTTTGTATCTGCGTCTAAAAACAAATCCGTTTCATTAAATCCTCGATAAACCGATCGAGATTCACCTCCGACGACCCCCCCACCACCACCGCATTCTCCAACGCCCTCCGCGTCTCCCCGATCTTCCTAACGAGCCCCTCCCTCACCTTCCCCCCAATCATCACCTCCCCAATCTTCTTCGCCACCTTCTCCCTCCTCGGCCGACCCTCCACCCCCGTCCCGACCCTCCACTCCTCCACCACGAGCCTCCGGTTCACGAACTGGTCCGTCAAGAGCGGCAAACACAACATAGGCACCTCACACCAAATGCTCTCCATCACAGAATTCCACCCACAGTGGGTCAAAAACCCACCCACCGCCCGGTGCTTCAGCACCTCCGCCTGCCGACACCACGGGACGACCAATCCCCGGTCACCGGCCGACTCCACGAACCCCACCGGAAGTGGGTCCGGGTCGTCGGAGCTGACGATGTCGGGGCGGAGCACCCAGAGGAAGCTGACGCGGCTGTCGAGCAGACCCAATGCGATCTCGGTGAGGTCGCGCTTGCTGAGGTGGGCGTAGCTGCCGAAGGAGACGTAGAGGACGGAGTGGTCCGGTTTGGGGTCGAGAAAGTGGGTGCAGTCGGACTCGGACCAGAGGCTGGTGGGGACGGTGGAGGTGGAGGCGGAGAGGAAGAGGGGGCCGACGGCGTAGAAGGGTTTGGTGGATTGAAGGGCGGAGATGGTGGAGGGTTCGAGTTCTTGGACTGTGTTGCAGAGGACGAAGTCGGCGCGCTTGGCTTCCGAGAAGGCTTTGTAGATGATTTGGTGGACGACGGTGGAGGTGTCGGTGTCCTGGAGGTATGAGGGGAGGTCGGTTGGCTCGAGGGATGGGACGCCCGGGATGTAGTCGATGGTGTCGTCTCGGTTGTCTGCGGAAGGGAAATCGATATGGAATTGTGATCAAACCATTCTCAGTCTACCTTAACATTAAAATATCTTAAAAAATTCACTTTGAAATAATAGTATATATAATTGTTTAATGAATTACAAACTTTCATAAAATTAAAATTTATATTCAAACGAATTAAATTTATATCTTAATCTAAGTATATACTCAACTAATCTAATATATATACTTAGTTAGAAAATCATATACTCGATTAGAACTATAGGAACCCTAAAGAATATTGAATACCATGAACTATACCGAATGCACAAAAATGCCTACAAAAGGATAATCAATCTATGTAGGTAATAGAACAAGATTTGCTTTATAAAAAAAAGTTTCTAAGAATTTTTTTTTTAATCTTATTTCAAAAAATATATTTTCATTTGAAATGCACATGAATCGATGAAAAGTAGGGAAGAAAAGAGCGAGCAAACTTAAAATACAAATCTATAAAATTATTAAAAATAAATATAACCATCTCCTCCATAAAAAAAAAAAAAATTCACAAGCCAAACCCATTAATAAATACACGGTTTAGAAAAAGTTTGACATACCATTAGAACCAAAGTGACCGTTCCGCCTTAGCAAATCGAGGTGATAATACAAGGTGAAGACCAGCGCGGGCTCCGTCCAGAACGAGACGTAAGCGATCCCGAGCCTCCTCGCGAGCGTCGCGGGCCACACGAAGAACGTGTCGGCGATGAGACAGTCCACCCCCTCGACCCCGCGCGCGAGCTCCTCGACGTGCGCGGACAGCACGTGCAAGAGCGCGCTCATGAACTGGTCGTGGTTGAGCGACCTGTCGAACCCGAGAGGGAGGCCATCGCTCACGACTTCGTACCGGATGTCGAGTCCGGACCTGCGCGCGCACGCGAACACGTCTTCTTCATCGGTGGTGGGGCTGTTGGCGCGGAGGGTCTGGTGGTGGACGGAGAGGGTGTTGACGAAGGTGATGGAGAGGCCGCGGGAGGCGAGTTTGAGGGCGAGTTGGACGGAGGGGATGACGTGGCCTTGGAGTGGGTAGGCGACGAGGATGGCGTGGGGTCTTCTTTGGGCGGTCGATGGAGCCATTGATTTTTAGAGAGAGAGTGAGAGAGAGAAGGGATTTGTTTTGATATGTAGGGGGGGTTGAGAATGGAAGGCTGCGATGTCTACGGTCGGTCTTTACGGAATTTGACCGGACCTTACCTTTGGGGGATGAATGACGGGATTGCCCCTTCGTTGCATGGGGGGTTGGGTGAAGGGTGTTTTGGTCTTTTGGGGGTGTTGGGGTTGCGTGATGATTGGGGTCCGTGATTAGGTGTTGCTTTGCGAGAGGAATTGTTTGAACGGACAGAAAAATTCGAATTTTCAGATTAGATGACTGTGCCCTTATAGATAATGCGATTTCAGTTTGACTGTATTTTTTTTTTTTTTTGTTATTCTAGTTATTCAAAGTAATAAACACATTTTTGATAAGTTATTGATAAAAAATAAGTTGATACTTAAAAAAATTTGTACAGGAATCATCAAAAAAAATCTAAAATATCAATATCACATTATTCATCTATATTTTAGCATATCAATACTACATTATTCTTTTTTTCTTTATTTTATCTTATTGCTATTCAAATAATTAATGTTTTATTTGTTTTTATTTTTTTAATGAAAAATTGAGTGATAAAAATAAAATTGAAAAAAGTTTGGTAGACTGTTCAATAGCTTTTTATTTAAAAATGAAAAAAAAAATGATTGATAGTAGCATTTTAAAAAAAATATTTTTGAAAATCAGTTTCAAACATGAATTAAAAGTATGTACTTATACAACATCTAAATTTCTTAGATAGGAATTGATATACAAAGCCTTTCGCATAATCAAATTTTCAAGAATTATATTACGCTCAATTTTTTTATAATAAGAATGCATTCTATATATATCTTACATGTCTCAATCAAAATTTTCATTTAATTCAAGATTATATATGCTTCAATTTTGACAGTAAAATGGATTTGATAACATTTTAAATTTTTAATTCAAGCTCGAGCACGAGTTTCCAACCAGAGTTAATCGGGCCAGACATCCCAAATCGTGCCGGCCCGGCACGTTCTCTAGCCCGAAAATCCTCCGCATAAAAGGGCAGGCAAGCCATCCACGACATCAAACACATCCTGATCCGTTCTTTATAACGTCTTTTAGTCTTTTGCTTTCGTCTGTAATTCCGATCGAGGAAGGATGGGCGAGGTTCTTCTCAACACGCATCACAGTCCAAGTTCGATCGGCGAAATCAAACACTCCACAGGTTCACTGAAGTTCGCGACAGACCGACCTCGCATCGCTTGCAGGATTCTTGCTCCGACGAAGCTCTGCAGAGGTGAAAGGGATCTGCGCTTCTGGTGTTTGTTGTTATGCACAATGTTTTTCATGTCTCTCACAATCCTGTTTTCTTTCAATCCCCAGGAAATGTAGATCTTCGTCAAGCTCAATCCAGGACCGCTTGTCGTCAATCGCTTGGCATTACAGAGAATCGTCTAGCGCGTACCGAGGTGCCATTCTGTTCTTCTTGTCATGCATTGGGTGCGGTTATTGTTCAGGATTTGTTAGTTTTGGTTATCGCGCGCTGAGTAGATGAATAAGTTTATGAGAAGGAAAATGTAACGCAGAGTCCTTTTTACAGTATCAAACACAGTCTGTCCATGTTTTCGTTTTTTTTAAATCACATGTAATTTTATAAAGTGGAAAGTATATGTACCAATGAATTGAATGATATCATTCATAGAAAATGAGAAATTTTTTCAATGAGGTATATACCTTGTTATGATGAGTGGATGAGGCTAACGAGGTATATGAGACTGCATTTGGGACTATATAAAGGACTTCATGTAATAACGCTCTTATTAGAATCATATTCATGAAAATTGAATTTTAGTTAGTAATGTGTAAACCCCTGATTTGTATCGAATTCACTTTGTTATTAAGTGAGAAAGGTTTCTGCCAGTGGAGTTGAGGAGCATTGATAAAGGCTTTGTTGGATTATGCACGCAAAATGACAACTTGGGGTTTCTTGTACATTGAATTATCTGTTACCAAAGGAGTTACCAATTATGATAATTAGCAATACGTAGGTTGTTTGAAACTGTGATAAAATACAATACGTTTTTTTGTTTTTTGAAATTTTAATTTTGATTGTGTAATGCTTTTCTTTCTGCACCTTTTTTTCTTTTCATTACAATTCGTGTCGGTGTAGCTTTTATTCACTTTTATCATATACTTTTCTGCAGATACTTCAATTCAATTGTGGCAAATATTAGTTGTCTGATTGATTTTCTTACAATAACCTACTTTTCTAGTGCATGTGCGTTTTTTTTTTTTTTGCATAACAGGAACTATGTGCTTATTTCTTGCTGATCTTATGCATTACAAGTTTAGTGGTATATTTGTTATTGTTTTCCTCTTAGAATCATGAACTGTCATAGAATCAGCTGAAGAATTTCTGTGTGTATATATATATTTACTGTAAACCAGTCTGGGAATCTCTTTTTAGGAGAAAATTTTTGTTGGTCAAGAATCAAATGCATTTCATCATGTACAAACTCTCAGAAACTACCCTGTGGAGGAGCTCTTTGGAAAAATTACCCTAGTACGGGTTGATTCGACAGCTCTCTTGGAGAATGCAACGGGGTTTCAACTGTTAGCACAAAAGAGGACCATATCCACCATCAAATATTTACATGATGCTGGCGCCAAAGTACTCATTCTAAGCAGTTGGGTTCAATCCAGTGATCCTGTTGATTTCTCAGCAAAATTTGCTGCAGGTCAGTAACATTCTAAATCTTTAAAATTGTCCGGCTTCTGATTTTTAAAACTTACATTTGACATTGAGGCATGTGATATTTTGATTGTCCAACAACAGAAATTAACACCATAGGGGATTACATTGATCAAATGACAAATATCAACAATCATGTATTTTCTTGATAGATTTAGTTTGTTTATTTCAGTGATTCATGTGTGAAAATTCTATCAAATATACAAGCTCAAAATGGTAAAAGAAGAAGTTATGATATATGTTTATAGGAAATATCTATCATATTCTTAATTAACTTTAGCTAATATAATTTATATTTCAGATCATCTCTCATCTCTTCTCCGTCTAAAGGTGATGCCTACAAATGGTGTTTCTGGTTCTGCATTGAATATGGAAGACCTAGAAAAAGCAGATGTTCTTCTACTAGAGAACCTCTCAAATTTTAAAGAAGAAGTCGCCAATTGTCCGACATTTTCAAGGAAATTATCATCAGGCGTTGACATCTTTGTGAATGATGCTTTCTCCATATCTCATAAGATGCTTGCATCAAATGTCGGTGTCACATGCTTTTGCTTTGCCTCCATTGCTGGTTTCCATTTTGAGGAAGAATTATCTAAATTGCAGGAGACTACAGAAACTACCAAGCGACCTTTTATTGTCATTGTATGCTTATACTGATGTTACTTGTTACTTGATAGCTCAGCTGTTTTAATAGTTGATATATATCAGTTAGCTCACCATTCTGCCTAAAACATTGTTGATATACATATGCTTTTTTATATGTTTTATCAGTTACATCACCTGGTTATGCTTTAAAGTGAAATGTGACATGAATATGTTTTTATGTTGTGCATGTGCCTGAAAATATGGAACATGATGTCCCCCCATACCTATTTCATACTTAGGAAATGGATTCAATATTTAGAAACATCACCATATTATTAAATAATAAGATGAATGCAAATGGTTCAGGTTGTTTAATTGAAAGTCTATACTAAACATCATGTCATTTTCTTCGGAAGAACATAAATTGCTTTAACTCCACAAACCATGGTTCATAAAGGCTTTTTTTTTATTCACTTATTTTTTTCAACTTCTCAAACCATGTTCTTAAAGCCTTCCATGTTTTTGAATATTATTGCATCATGAATAATTTTCTTTGTTGCGTAATTCATGATGTAAGGCAACTTATCCATTTAATAATTTTGAATGTTCCTGTCCAGATTCTGTTGCAGCTTCTGTTAGCTTCATATATGACTTTTAATAACTATCTATCCAGAGTCATTTCTTCTAAAATTAATAAATAAATTTAAAAAAAATTGAATTCCCTAAAATGCTAACATCATCTAAGGCTTAAAAACTGCAATAAGCAGATATTCATGTTTTATTTTTCTTTTTAATAATGAGATGCTTTCTCCTGATGATGATTTCACACATTGATGCAGATTGGTGGGGGCAATTTTATAAAGAAAGCAGCTGCTTTACGTCATTTGGCCTATATATGTGATGGACTTGTGTTTGTCGGTAAAATGGCTTTTCAAATAATGAATGCTTTAGGGTCGTCTGTGTCTCAGAATTTCGTGGATCAGGGAACACTGGAAGAGGCTTTAAAGATAATTCATATAGCACGTGATAGGAAAATACCAATTTTGTTTCCCAAAGATTTTCAATGTGTTCATGATCATCATCCAGGGTTGTTGGACATATTTCCTGCTGATGGGATTTTAAGTGGTGAGTACAGATTGGTTATTCTTGAATTCCTTTTAAGTTACTTCTTTTAATATTTAATACATTGCATTCATGTCTGTCCTTGACTATGGTTAGTTATTCTTTTTAGAATTCTGCAAAATCAGTGTCAACCAAATACTATGTTTCTACGTTTTTGTTCTCACAGCTTTTTTTAATACCTTATATTTCAATAAAGAATAATCATGCATGCACAATTTACTAAAATCCAGTTTTCATTAGGTTGGACACCTGTGGATCTTGGGCCAGGCTCAATTATGGAGATTTACTCTTTGCTTTCAGAATGCAAGGTAAACTTAGCTGATGGAGACTTGGTCATTTTATGTTGTTATTAGGCCTGTCAATTATTTGGAAAATATTAGTATTTGCTTGAATTCATATAAAAAAACTTGGATAATTATCGAATATCTGAATATCCGAATTGATTTTGAAGAAAATACATATATTAAAGTATCCACTCTGAAAAATATCTGAATATTACATATAGAATAAATTCACTTATTTTACATGATTCACAGTCCTCAAAGATTGGGATTTATAGTAACAACCTGAATGAGAATTTATTTCTTTGTCACTCATTTCTCTAGAAGGTGACAAAACCCCGATTTTTTACAACTCCCAATTTGTATTTCGATTCCTTCAATCTTGAGGAGAGGAGAAGCCCTACCCCCACCCCATTTTAGGCTTATCAATTATTAAATTTCAACAACCACAACAACAATGATGATAATAATAATAATGAATAAAGAATTAGCTTCCTTGATAAAAAGACAATTCAGTACCAGCATTTTTTTTTTTTTATCCTCATTCTTAACTTACATAACATTCCTTTTTTAGCCTGTTTGATATCTTTGATAAAAATCTGAGAGTACCAACACAATTTTGTTCCACATGATTAGTTACTAACTTTTGATGTATTGCAGAAAATTCTTTGCATCGGTCCAGTAAAATTTGGTGACTTCAATCAAGATACGTGTGGAGTGCATGAGTTAACTTCGATGCTTGAAAGTACGTGTGAAGCGGGCTGTGATGTCACGGTTATTTGTAATACTGCATACGAGTCCATTGAAAAGGCCAGAGGTTCTATTTCATGTTGCAAAATGTTATCAAGTTCTGCAATCGTATGGGAATTTTTAAATAGAAGGGCACTTCCAGGAGTTGCTGCTTTGGATAGAGTATGATTGTAAACTTGATTAAGTTAATAATTCTTAGATATCTAATTTTATCTGAGGTTGTTTCTTTATTGATCCTGTCCTTGAATGAGTTGGCAGAAGTTTTGTGTCACTTGTTCAAAATCACTAGCATTTAAATGGACACAGCACAAAAACCTTTTTTTTTTTGCTGGGTTCAGCACAAATACTTCATCTCCAATAAAAAAACATAATCAAGTCTGTAAAGCTTTCCTTTGTACCTGGGAATTGTTCCTAAGCATAGATGTTTCTGTCTAATATTTCGTATTAGAAAAAATATTCTGTTCACCCAAAACAAGTGGTGCATATTTGTCATCTCTGTAGTCTGAGAAATATGTTGACTAATTATAAATGCACTGGAACTCTGTAGAGAGTTTCTATTGAATTTGATGAATGTCATAGAAAATTCTGGCACTAATGTGTTTTTGTCTCCCTTTGTAGGCATATCCATTTGCTCTTGATTGGGATGATATTTTTGATGATCCGTTTCAGCCATTGACAGTTGATATTGGAAGTGGTAAATTTTCTTTTTGATGCTGCTTGTAACATGAATTGGCTGTTATACCAGAAATGGACCTGTCTAAAGTTTCTCCCATTTGTTCTATATTTCAAGTTGGTAAAATAATGCATGCCATAGTTGATGACTTTTTAAAAAGAATTCAAGACTTGTGAATGTGACATTGATTAACGTCATAGTGCAATTTATTTTGTTTTTGTGCTCTAAATTCCATTCAATCCATGATGAACATCTTGTCTTACAAATCGTTATGTTAATTACTTAGGAAATGGTTTGTTTCTGTTGAAAATGGCTGAACGATGGAAAACTTCAAATTTTCTTGGGCTGGAGATAAACAAAAAGGTAAAGAAATTTCTTTATAGATATTTATTTCTCTCTTTACTTCTTTGAGGGACCTTAGTAGATAAACTATTCCTCTCTGTGCAGCTTGTGCAGCGTTGCCTAAGCAGCGTGATACAATCTGGCTTAAAAAACAGGTTGGAGTTCTTTCTTCGCAAAATATAGCTTCTTTGTATCTTGTGAAATTGCTATAATGTACATATTAGGAGGTGTTCTTGTCTAGTAGGGGTAAGGTCCTCTTGAGTTCTTACTCTTAGGGAGATACTTTTGTTCTGATGTTTTAAACCACTCTATTCCTAAACTCTAGAAAAATAAAAAGTAAATTGAAACTCATTTCTTGCTGCTGCTTTTTTTCTGGGTAGCAATAGACTATGCTTGGCATATTGCATTCCTTTTCTTTAACTTCAGCTCCCTGGTTAGTGACCTAGTACCATATATTATATGATGTGTGCAAGTCATGCAATACTTCGGAGTTATCCCGTCTGTGAACATCATATCATCAAAATCACTTTGCATGTGTGGTTCATGTGCCCATGGTGCACGTACTAATATACTGTGCTAATTAATATGACGTCACACTTCTTTTCCGTGCAATATGATTGTTGTCCTCTAAATCAATGGTTCTGGTGATGATGTTATATTGTTATCTGGTGTGTTTTAAATCTTTTTATGCAAACTGGCTATTGCCTTAAAACATTTGATCCCTGATTTTTATATGAACGGTTTTGATGATGTTCATTGTTCTTAAGTGGGTCTTCATCTTCATGAAAAATGGGCAATTCTCATGTTGACTAAGGGTAAACAGAATGCCAGAATGGAGATTTTACCTCTTTCATGTGTGCATGATCTCTCTAGTCAATTTGTTCTATACTAATTCTTATAAGCTCTTATAAGACAATCTATGTTTAAATTTTTTTCTTTCAGCTACTTCATATCAACAAATGCAACTTCTACATTTCGATCTATAATATCCAGTTATCCAGGGGAGTTGGTTCTTGTTTCTATACAGGTACTCATCGATCACATTTTCTAAAGCTACCTTGATATTAAACAAGATATTTCGTGTTGTGCTGGATGAGTACATGGTTTTCTATTGCTGAAATGACTATTATTCTTGAACCAATTCAAAGCCGATTGACCCATTTTCTCCTTTTAGTGCCCCAATCCCGACTTTAACAGACCAGAGCACAGATGGAGAATGTTGCAGAGGACACTTATTGAAGCAATTGCAGATCTGCTTGCAACTAATGGAAAGGTTTCCCCTTTCTCCTCATCAACTTTTGTTTTGTACTGCGTTGTGTTGAGTTCATCGAAAGATACAATAGCGTTTATTGGACTTGCAGATTTTTCTACAGTCCGACATAGAAGCCGTTGCTGCAAAAATGAAGGAACAGTTTATCAAGTATGGCAAGGGTAAGCTTGCCATTCTCAATGACGGGGTTTCAAGTGCAGGTTGGATGGAGGAGAACCCTTTCGGTATTCATTCTGATTGGGAGCAACATGTTGTCGATCGCGGAGCACCAATGTTCAGATTAATGCTCAAAAAGTTGGACTCGAACGTGAGTAATCAAAATTCCTAAGTATTTGGTTTTTCATTTTGTTTTTACTTTGATCTGACCACAGTTGTCATCTTATCATGACCGCGTTTAGATCTTTCATACCTTCTGAACATGCTTACAAACACAAAGAATATGTAACTAGCAAATAATAGATTACCATGGAACAGGTGGAATATCTTATCATCAGTCATCGCCCCTCTATATCTTTGAACTTTTGGAATACTTTGATTTTTGTTTTTCGGGGTATGAAGTGTATAGAGGAAGACCAGAGTATAACAAAGCTAAAATCTTAGCCGCCTGTTTGGGGTGGAGCAATAGTGGATAAGGTGGAATAAGAGGAAAAACTATTTGGATAGCAGGAATAACCAATTATTGGTGGAATATAGTGTGGTATTCCAGTCTCCCGGAAATTGGATTATTTCACCCAATATGCTACCATTATAAGTGGATCAAGTTTTTTTTTTTTTTTAAGAAATGGTGCTTACCGACTTGATCCCTTACCGACTCAACCCAAAATTTCACCCAAGATTCGGTCCCTTAACCTCTTTCACAAAGGTGTGAGGTGTTTACCGACTCAACTAAAACTCAGTTCGCAAGTGGGTCACATTGTAAATCACATTTTCATCTCATAAATTAGTGGGATTCAAATGTTAAATCATTTTTCATCTTTTATAAAACATTATTTATATTTTATTCACATCTTACATGGTCAATCACGTCACAAAAACTTCATTATTATATTTTTCAACGAGAATAACTAAATATACAACTGAGAATAACTAAATATACAACTATATGCTAAAATCAAATATGCAAGTGGTTCTTCAAAATTCATTTTGCACATAGTCAAACTTAGAGTGCTGATACACTCGGTCCATTTTTATTTTGCAGTTCAGTATGTAGTCTCATTCACTATAATAACACAGTACATAATATATGGGGTTCTATCATAGTGTATGGTGTAAAAAAATATAATTTTTTCAAAGCGAAAAAGATACACTGTTGTATATTAATACGTATTTCATTTCATATAATAACATATACAACAATAAGAGTGATTTAAAAAAAAAAAAAAACTGATGTAGACCATAAATGAAATTGCACAAAAGACTGGACATATTATTTTCCTTAACATTAAGCGGCGAGGGTTTTATTATGCACCATGCTTCTTAGGCCATCTTTAGCCCTTACTCAAACCTATACTCAAATTTCACTTAAAATTTGAGTAAAAGCTTGATTTGATATGATGTGTCTCCAGTCATCACTTTGTGTTTTACTCAAATCTTTTAAAAATTTCATATTTTTTTATAATTATTTCTTATAAACATTTTCAAAATCATTTCCTCAAATTACTATTCAATTTTTCTTTCTTTCAAAATATTTAAATTTAAAAGTTATTATCATCCAATTTTTTTAAAAAAATGTAAAGTAATATTTTTTTTATTGGAGTAAAAATAAGAAGTTAAAAACAAAGATAAAAACTGAAGAAAGAATTTTTTTTTTTTTTTTTGGATTTCAAAAGATGGTGAAAATTTTGAGAGGTGAAAAAACATCTAATATAATTAAACTAAAAGTGGAATTGAAGGGAAAAAAATGTTACATTGGAAGAAAATGTGGAGATAAAGGGGGAAAAAAATGTTAAAATTTGGGTAAAGATTTGAGTCTCTTTTGATTTAGGTAAAGACTTGAGTAAAAGCTTGATTTGATATAGGTAATGGGTAAATGGTTGGAGAGAGTTTTGTGTGATTTTTATTCGAATTTAAGTTTGAGTAAATGTTTGAGTATAGGATTGGAGATGCTCTTATCAAACAATATTAAGATTAAAATTTGTGAATTCCCTTGAGCTTAGTCAGGTTGATCTTTCAAACAATTCCCAAATTTTCATAACAATTCCCAAATATTCATGGCATTTGCACAGATGTGGTTGTGGAGGCTACTTCATCGACCTAGAATATGTCATCCGGAGACAGGCGGCTGCCGCCGCTGCTGCCTCCAAAAGCAGATTAATGTAGCCTGGAGGGCTATCACCAATTGTGAAGCATCATAAAACTAAATCTAGGTGCCCGCATTACCCTATTGCAGTCGGTTCTCTCCAACCTGCCGATATTTTATCTCTCGTTGTTTAAAGTACTGAAAGGAGTGCTACAAAGGCTAGGGGGCATTCTGGGATGTTTTCTATGGAACGGGTCAGGCACAGGGATGAACAAGGTCCATTTAGTCAAGTAGGACTGGATATGCAGTAGTACAGAGGATGGGGGAGCTGGTATCCTAAACTAGAAGACATGAATTCAGCCTTATTGTTCAAATGGTAAATGGAAGTGGCGATGGATACAACACAATTCTTCGCAGTGGCGTCGTATTGTCGAGGTGAGATACTGAGTTGGGGGCCAGTCACACCGTTTTCCACGAGCGTCTCCGAGGGTTTCAAGAATTTGGAGAGATATCCTGTCAGTCACAGAACAATTCTCTGAAGCAGTTAGATGGAAGGTGGGAGAGGGCAGCTCTGTTTTGTTCTGGCTAGATCATTGGCTCGGTGACGGTCCACTTAGCGGTCGGTATCGTAATATCTTTGAACTCTCAGTGGCACCTTTGGGTTGAGTACATCACTTCAAGGAGAGGCAGGGCTCGAGCAACATTTGGTCGATCATGTTGTCCCGTGAGCTTTCGGAGGAAGAGGAGGAGGTTTTCTCTGAGTTGCTATTGGAACTATCTGCTATCGATGTGTCAGATCTTCCGGATGAGTCTGTCTAGCGTCCGCAACCCCAACAAGGTTTCTCGGTTAGAAGTTGTTACAGGTGGTTGAGAAGAGACCATCCTCGCTTATTGTCGACAGCCCCGAAGTGGCGTGAAATTTGTGGCCCGAAAATACCTTTGAAGGTGAAGGCTTTCATATGGCTTATGTTTCAAGAAAGAATTTTTATCAAAACATACAGAGCAAAGTGGTCCTTACAGACGGATATCCTTTGTCCAATGTGCGACATGGAAGAGGAGACTCTAGAGCACATTCTCGTTACATGTCCAATTATCTCGTATCTTTGGGCGTTATTGAAGGCGGCAACAGATTTCAACTTGTAGGGCCAATCTTTACAGGGGCTTTGGGAAGCAGACCGAAGGATGAAAGCAAAGGGAGGCAGAAGTGTGCGGGCAAAGGTGTCTCAATCTCTTGCACCAGCGGTCGTGTGGGCTCTCTGGTTGGCACGAAATATTAAGGTATTTTGCAATACAAGAGTTTATCCCGAAAATGTGTGGGAGTCAACAATGTATTTTATCAAATCTTGGGGATGACTGATGAGCTTGTGTGAGTACTAAGATTGGTATTGTACGAGGTAAGCTGATCTTCATCGAAGGTTAGTTTTGTGGTGGGTGTTTTTTTGGGGGTGGCAGAATCCTCTTCTGCTTTTGTTTGTTTTTTGTTTTTCATTGGTTGTATAGACAGACCTGCTGAGTTGCCCCTCAGCTTGGTTTTTTGACTCCCTGTTAAATTGGGCTCTAGCTTTTATGAAAAGGCTCCAACCTATCTTACAATCAAAAATTAAAAAAGCTATATAACAAACAAGATTCATTCGAGAACATTTATTCCCACCCCCATTTCTCTGGGGAGTGCAAGGATCACATGATTGAATCATTTAATAGTGCATGTTTGGATAGGATATTAAGACTGATATAACATGGAATAGCACGGTATAAGCCCATTTTAAGTGTTTGGTTTGACAAAATAACCCGGTATCTGGAACCTGGAATAGCTTGGAATAGATAGAGTATTTGGATTCCACCCCCCCCCATCCCCCCTGGAATTAGCTTATTCCAACAACAATCATAAGTGAGTCTCACATTTATATATATATATTTTTCAAATCACATGTCATCACCTCTTATACATCAATGAAACTCACACATCAAATCAACTTTTTACACCTTATTCATATTTTATTCTTCATCAACCAATCAACCAAACACTCCAACCTTTATTATTACGTTTTCCAATGAAAATAATAAAAAACACAACCAAGCAGAAAATCACTTATTCCATTGATAAAGTCAACAATTCCTAGAATAGATATAAACTCTAGAATAACTTATGCTTCTATCCAAACGAGCCCATTATTAGATATAAGATTTGCATCTCAAGAAAACACAAGGGTAATTCACTGGGCCCTCCGAATGTTTAGTACATGCATTTCCAATGAAGCGATATGTGAAGCACAACATGATGGAACTAATCACGACTAGAAAACTAACAATGATATATTCTATAACAAGCAAAGAATATAGTATACACTATGAACAAACTAGTTGTCATGTGACAGAGCACACTATCAAGATATTTCTCATGCACACATGATGGTCACCTGTGTCAATTATGTTTTCAGTGATTTACATCAGGAGGAAGGCGTCCGGGGAAGCCTCTTTGCAATCTCCTGCAAAATAACAAAAAGTAGATGTTAGCCATGTTTGCTAACATTTATCAAAAAAAAATTTGACCTAGGACATCTTCAATAAGCAGATTCAATAAATAATATTTACACCTGATGAACCTTTAAAAATAGAGAATATTATACAGAAACTGATAAACCCTGCATGTTCATAGATTTCAGGCCAAAGCTTACGATTGAGACTTTGAAGGGTTTACGGTGAATGTTAGTGGATTGTACAAATTTATGGAGGATTATCAAAACCCATACTTGAAAGACATAAATTAACCTAAATGGAAACACATATGAAATGTAACAAAATAAAACAACCTAAAGAAAAATATAAATTAACCCAGGGCCTATGAGCAGTCAATTTACAGTGCAACATTAACTCACCTCAAACAATTGGTTGATATTATCTGCAGTTTTTGCTGATGTCTCAATGAAGAACATATCATTCTTCTCCGCATATTCTACAGCATCCTTTAGGATGCGAAATATACATGGCATCAGAAACTTCATGATTATTTCAATTCAACAAAAATACAGCATAAAAAATTATATATTCATGCATTTCTGCAGAAAAATGAACAGTTTGCATACCTGAACAGCTACACTGCGATTTTCATGAAGATCAGCTTTATTGCCAACCAAAGCCATAACAATATCAGGGCTTCCATGTTTCTGTAGCTCCTGCAAGATGTGAAACATCATCTGTAATTTAACGGGTACTTCTAAAAAGGAACCATACAGATTATAACAACTGCAAACATGAGACAAGAATTCAACAGGAGCATACTATTAACATTCACTTATTCAATGATAAAATTTTACATTAACTTGTTCCCGAAAATAGAGTAGAGAAAGTAGCATAAAGAACATAACAGAAATTTTGAAAAGGGTGTTCCTGAGAACTTCATTTTCCCCCATCCACAACCTCACCTCTATTCTTGATAACCCTTAAAGATCATTGTTCAAAAAATTATCAAAATAAAAAGTAAGATCTTAGAATGCCTCCAAAATAAATAAATAAATAAAGATCTAGAAATATCAAGATTAGAACTCAAATAGCCAACAGTAAAAGGTGATCTTTAAAGCTCCTTTATGGAGATGTTAGCTACACCAGTAAGATCTTGCAAGCATGGGGGAGCATGATAGACATAACAAGATTACTCTTTAGAGATAGATTTTTTGGCTCAGTAGTGCAATTTTACAGGAAAAGCCCCGATATGTGCAAAGAAATCAAGGACTGAGCAATTGTTTGAATGTTGTTCTCAATTGCTACTCGTCAAAGGAGCCTATAACAACTGAATAAAAACCCTTCGAAGAAGAATTTTTCCTGTACCACAAGCAGAAACCCTTCGAAAGAGATTTTGCCAGAACTTTCCTGCCAGATAAATTTCCAGCAGGAAAACGAACTCCTGGCTGGTGAGAAGAAGCAGGTGATCCTAAAGTCCTACATCTCCCTTTCAATATGAAACTGAATGAGGAATCAACTCCAGAGATATACCACATTCAAAACTCCAATCCAAATGCTTTTGATAACTTCCATATGCTTCATTTATGACAAAAGTCATAATACTCATTACTCCAAATAATTATTCACTCATGAGGACCCCAAAAGAAATTGATGCAAGATAATTCAATTTGACATGACCCCCACACGCAAATATGCAGCATGCTAATTGCAAGACCATTAAGATCCATTAACCCACATGTTATACATTACTCAGTAAGACATGCATGTAATGCAAATTACAATAATGGAAATTTTCCACATGATTATATGACACAAGCTTGGCATGGAATGAACATTTCCAAACACAGACAGCTTGGCAAAAACCCTTGACTGCTTTAAACTCTACAACCAAGAAGTTTACAGGCATATACTGGTTCATTCTAATGTTTGGATTTATACCTCGAATATCCAAATAATTCAACAGCAATTCACCTATCTGCATTCTCATAATTAAAAAAAAAATACTTAAAGAATTTACTTGTTCTCTCTCTACATGCTCTTGAAATCTTCTTCATGCAAAAGTCAACATATATATTTCTATCTAGTACTTGATTATTTTTGTACACTCCATTATGGTAATTTGTCACAAAGCTGCCCGTGTCGTCTATCATGCAACAATATTGTTTGTCCCTCCAGAAACAAAGCAGTTGATACTTGCAATGGTGGAAAAAATAGTAGAGATACAAGAAACAGAAGATAGATCATGAACAATGCAATATAAAGAGGGGAATGCAAGCTGACCATACAGGTGTGCAAGTCCTTCTCTGTATGTATACATGTTTTGATTGTATGTAAATAGGCAGGCAGGTGGTGGATTTGGGTGTACCTTAACCCAAAACTGTGCTTTGCTGAATGACTCAGGGCTTGTGATGTCATACACAACCACAGCAACAGCTGCCCCACGATAGTAAAGAGGCGCCAATGCAGCATATCTGATAATAAGCAAAACCAAATTGCAATCGGCCAAAAAAAAAAGGAAAAACTAAAAAGAAAAGAAAGACCAGAATAACACAAAAGCAGTATAAAAACAGTTCTGGAATGTATTTAAGAGGCAAATCTTGGAAGCAAAATATGTCTGGACAATCATTCCATCCTCAGGTGCATATAGTTCCAAATTCCAATAATATGGAAACTGAAATTATAATTGACTGAAACTTGTAAAGATCAACTTTTGAATAATGGAGCAAGATGAGAAGTGGAAAATTAAAAACACTGCAGTAGGGTATGAACTGTCAATGTTATACCTCTCCTGGCCAGCAGTATCCCATATTTCAAATTTCACTGTAGTGGAGTCTTGCAGAGCTATTGTTTGAGACAAGAAAGAGGCACCAACAGTCACCTAAAAGCCAGTACAGATAAATAAACATTAGTAGCAGAAACTATGAAAGTATAATCAAGTTGCAGAAACTTAACTGGAAAATAATGATAAATAAAATGTAAAGTCAAGGTCATCGCAAAATTTTATCCACATTTAACTAGCAAGTGAGATAAACGATTTTACCTTCGAAGTTGGATCAAACTGACCACGAACAAACCGAAGAACAATGCAACTTTTACCAACACCAGAATCTCCTAACAATACCAACTGCACCGGGGAAGCATGTGTAAGGTTACATATGAAAGTACAAAAATTAGAGAAAACTAGTGCACAAACAAACTACAAACTAAAAGTAAAGACAAAAGCAATCCTAATAATTAAAAGATATGAAATACTGAATGATTTGGTAAGTGGAATTCACTCAGATAAATATTTAACAAGGGCACAACTTGAAAAACAAGAAGATAAAAAAAAACTTCAAATAAAATATGAAGAAAATGGAACAAAGGGTGATGTGTATTGTTTTAATGCTACATGCATGATAGCCGATAACATGAGGTAGTCATATCCACTGCTGGACACCCTTTTCTCTCTGCACCAGATCCTCCTGTTCTTTGAAATTTGTAATTCTTGTAATTTTCCTTTCTCAACTACAATTAATACATACTACCATGAATGTGGGTTATCATCCATTTACATCAACCAACTACTCAATGGCAGAAATATAAAGCAACAAATTCAAACCACTCTTCTCTAGTAATCTGTTCTTAGAACGGTATTAGTTTTTGTAAACCAATATGCATCTTTTGTATAGCATTCTTATCATTTATCAACTAACATGTCCAATAATTTATTTTTTTCTTTTAACAATTAATTAAATGTGAACATAATATAGAAATGCAAAATGACGTATATTTTAGTACTTGATATGCTTTGCTGGATATGCTTGAATATGTAATTTTTTGCACAATGAGGCCCAACATTTGATGAAATATATTGGAGGAGGGACCAGATGCAGATCCTAAATACATAACATCAATGGTTCATCCTTTTAATCAGTGTACGGTGCTTAAAAAAATTTAATGAGAAAAACAACATAGAAACATCTATAGTACCCAGATTAAGTCTCACATTTATTTTCAGTAATAAAAGCACATGTTTTGCGCATTAAAATGAATTTCACGAGTTCGATTCAGATAAAACCACAATATAGGGAGTTGAAAATTAAGATGAAGGTTCTACTTCTCCGCTATCATCAGGTAAAGGACTAATTGACAAGGCATTCCTTTTTGCGCAGGGGATAAAAGAATGAATGGCTAGCCAAGGGTTAATGCAAATACTTAATTCGATTGTGGGGGGCCTGAAGCTGGATTGTTGTTGGCACAGCTCTGAAGACCCACCCCTCCCTTCGTCAGTGTTCATCATATATCATTCTTTTTAATGCCAAGAAAAACTAAACACATCACTGTCAGCTTCCCCCACCTTCAACACATTCATTATCCA
Source organism: Acorus gramineus (assembly GCA_030737835.1). Taxonomy (NCBI): domain Eukaryota; kingdom Viridiplantae; phylum Streptophyta; class Magnoliopsida; order Acorales; family Acoraceae; genus Acorus; species Acorus gramineus. Next base: position 13,691,589 of record CM060857.1, read on the forward strand.
GCAGCAGAATTTTAGCAATGGTTTAATATTGAGGTGTTATGTCATGAAAGACAAAATATATGGTATGTGATCAATGATGGCACTATGGCAGTGTAACAGCTAGAAGCATTATTTAACTAAGGCTACAAGTGCTAAAGCAAAATCTCAGAGAAAATACATATTTCTGATATCCATCATACCTTCACTCGCAGATTTTTGGGGTCAGAACTGGCCGAGTTCTCACTGTTCAGACTTCCCAGTCTTCCAATATTCCTATCTAAAATATTTAAAAAAATCACACGTTAACAGCTTTGTTGCTACACTCTACGGGTAGTGTTAAAAACATCTGCTTTCACACAGATCACAATGCAGTTTTTTTTTTAATGTTGCTTGATCCATGGTTACAATAATCTGTTAATTTTTTATGCAATCCTGTGATTTGATTTGTTTTAAGTTTTAACAGCTATAAAAATTTCATGAAGATTAAGAACATTGTACTCTATAATTCACGATGATATAAAAATATTTACACTTAAAAAAAAATCACTTAAGAGAGAGAAACAGAGAGAGTGAGAGAGAGAGAGAGAGAGAGATGACCGGCCGCCATCCTCCACCACCTGCCCCGCCACCGCCGCCCTCCCGACCCTCCTCTCTCTTTCTCTGTCTTTCTCCCCGTCCCTTTTTCTTTCTTCCCCTTTTTTTCTAAAAAGAGAAACCCCATCTCCTTTTTTGTCTTTTTTTGAGGAGGGGTTTCATCTTTTAGGGGTGGGTTTAGTTGCCCTCAAATTCCCCAACACACCGCTATGATCCAGTTCAATCCTTCAAAAAATTAGAACCTTTCGAATTATCCCCATCACATAAACTTTTTCAATTTCAGCTCAAATTGATTACGCTACAACCGTTCTTCTCAAAGTTTCACCAAGTTATCATTCAAATGTGTTAACCAGAAAAATTTAGTTCCATCTGCTAATCTATGCATATAAGAACTTCACCAATGGATTAGGTTCCCCTAATCGAAAGCAGTACATGCTTTCCAAAATTGAAAGTTTTTTTTTCCCCTCCCACTTAGCAAGCCTTCTTAAAAGCATACATGAATCAAGAAAATCAGACGCAATCAGTTTCAACAAATCTATCAACATACGTACAATGGAATTCCAAAGAGATCAACTCAATTTTTCTTCGATTGACCGAGAAAAAAAAATCGATCCGACCCATTAGAGATGATCAACAGTTCAAACCCTAGATGCGAAAGCGAGGGAGAGAGAGGGAGGGGACCTGGAAGAGAAGATGAGCAACCCATGAGAGAGGAGGAGAGTCGATTGATCGAACGAATTCGTGGGGAGAATCTGAGGAGTTTGTATTTCGTTTTGTGGAGATTGATCGAATTCAATGTGTCCGAGAGGACAAGAAAGTCGTTCTTCTGTTTATGCGGACTTTGGTTTCTTGTTACGCGGACTTTTTACCCTTAGCCCCCGTTTGTTTTGGGTTCGGAACACCTGTGTAAACACCACAGGATCACCCTGTGAAGAGACTGTGACACCTGTCCAGATCGACACATGCCGCTCACGTGATGACTTATCAAAAACTCAGCCCATCAAAGGTGGGTTACGCCCCGTCTCTTCACGCCATGAACACCACATCGTCTCTTCACGCCATCTCTTCATCACACCGTGGACTATATTTTGTTTGATAACATCTTTTCAGAGTCTCGTTGGTGTTCACAGGATGACCCTATAGTGTTTACACGGGTGTTCCGAACCCGTTTGTTTTGGGTACGAGGCCCTCGATAATCCCGGATAAGAATTTTAGTGTGTTTGTTTGTTCGGAATAATCTTTGATAAAGTATGTCAGAATAAACTGGTATATGAATTCCAATCAATCCCTGAAATTAAAGTTATCATAGGTTATTCTACTCAAAAAATATGTGGGCCTACTGTCAAATCAACTATTATTTTTTTACCTTTTATAAATCTTTATCCATACTTTATTCACATTTTACCCAAACAACAAAAACATTTATTCTTAGGTTTATCAACGAGAATAATTCAAAACACAACCAAACACAAAATCACTTTATCCTTATTTATACTCATTTATGCTCGAATAAATGTATACCCAAGAATAAAACGTATCTCTGTTCTAAACATGGGCTAAGGATGGCAGGTTGAGGTCATGTTTGGGCCCGAGTTCGGATTGGGTTTTGTGCATCACGGGTTGAGTTTGAAAAGACCTTCAACCCGACCTAACCCAGCACCCTATATACAATTCTTTATTACATACTCTTATGTATCAAATTATAATCATATCTAACTCAAAAATCAAAACTAATGAAATTGTTAAACATTGTGTTCTCATTTGAATAACGATATAAAATATTTTAAGATAAATAATTATTCTAGTATAGAAAAATAACAACTCAATTTTCCGTTTTATTGTGTTTTTTTATTATTTTAATTGAGAAATATAATAATGAGATTTTTGTTGTTTGGTTGACCATGAATAAATTTTGAATAAAGTGTAGATAAAAATTTATAAAAGGTAAAAAATTGATATGACGTGTAGGCCCCCTGAGATGATGATATGTGATTTGACGGGTGATCCCTTTTATACCAGTAAAATAAATGAGATGTAATAACACGTACAATTCTAGAGAGACTTAGAATACCAATACATGTTTATTCCTACATATTCTAGCATAGTTATATTAACATATTTTTTTGTTAACAAACAATTTTTTGAATTTATTCTGTCATATTCCTCTCTATTCCTCCCCTGTTTCACTACCCAAACAGAACTGCAAGACTAGACGCATTAAAAAAAATAAGCATATGTTCAACATATAAAAAATATCATATAAAACAGTAGTCATGTTTTGTAATGATGCAACTTAAGTGACAAATTAAGAGTAGATTAATAGTACATAACACAACAAAATTCAATTCTTTCTTCAAAAAAAAATTCAATTGTTAATAAATAAAAAATTCAAAAACTGATTTCTTAGGGTAATTTTTTTTTTTTAAAAAAAAAAAGGCACTGTTAACAAATTTGTGCTGGTTAAGGTTTTTTTCTGTGGCTGATTTATGTATTTTTCTGAAAAATAAAAGGTAGGTGAATATCATGGCTACCAAGAATAATTGTATGGATGACAAAGGTCCACAAATAACTTGGTCCTCGAATATTTGCAACGCATGCGAAACACGAAATCCCAGCTGGACTTGGGCAAGCAATCAAACAATAACAGGTTTTTATGTTGTACCAGCTTTGGCGACTATCTGGTCAAAATATGTGGCTTTAGGCGAACCCAAGATGGAAATTGGGGGAACATGACCTTCTTGGCTGTCATTTAAATAAAGAAAAATAAATAGATTGGATATTCATTTTATTTTTTAGCTCCATTTAAGATAAAAGAATTAACTCAAGAATTACATTGATTTTGTTAATGAATGTTGCACTTTATCTATCAAACATCCATGCTACATATCTTACAATTATATGTATTATATACTATGTTAAAATATGTATGGGACATGCATTGCTTTGTTTATAATAATTTGTTATATGTATAATTTTATAAATTAATAATTTATGAAAAAGGTGTATATATTATAAAACTATGCATATATAATTTGATCTCATCCGATGCATGAATTATCAATTGGTGCTCGAATAACATTGTGTCTTGAACAAACAACTTTATTACTTAGCACAAAACTTTTATTATTATCATAATAGCATAAAGCTATAAACGATACTAAATTATTATGAACCACGTGATGTGAAAAAAATACGTTTAGGACTAATTTGACGTTTATTTTCTCTTTAATTGTACTAGAACAATTTGATAAATAACATTTAAAATACTTCATTCTTATATTTATTCTTAAATGTCTCAGACAAAATGTTACACAAACCATTGGAATTGTATTCCTGAAAAAATGAGGATCATAGCCAGAGTTATCAAAGTGGTCGGCTATCTCCCAAAGTATGTATAAATGGCACCAACAAGTACCTACTTAACCGATGAACTCGGCCGACCAAGCTTTCCTTACTTTTCGAACACTTGTTCATGGTTCAAAATGCTGCCAGGTGTCATTGATTGCTAATAGTGAACCTTCCACTTAAAATTCTTTGAAGGGGAGGTTTGTGAAGAATTGAGTGTTCACAGGTTAACTGATGGTTCAAAATGCTGCCAGGTGTCATTGATTGCTAAGAGTGAACCTTCCACTTAAAATTCTTTGAAGGGGTGGTTTGTGAAGAATTGAGTGTTTCACAGGTTAGAAATAATAGAAGTTTTATCTTTTAAAAGAAAAGCTCAAAATTTAGAACTGCTAATGCATGAATGGGTCTATGTTCATGAACTTACAAGAGCATGATATTATTTAAAGTTAGGGCATTAGCATTTACTGTTAAACTATAGTACTTTTTTTTGGGTAATGTAACATGTGAAGTTTGGAAGATTTTGTCATGTAAGGTTTGGTGAGGCATAGAAAAAAACATGTTAATTGTGTTGATGCAACAAGAGAATTTCACAAGAGGAGCCTTTTAGATATTGTATATAGATTACTACTGTTGCTTTTAAAATTTGGTGCATGCAAGAATCTACAAAGTTTTGTAAAGAAAGAACATGAGAAATGATGAACTGGAAGCGCATTTAATTAAATAGGAAATATGTGATCTTAATTTATTCGAATCACGGGCATTGGATTGAAATTCTTTGGAAAGAATATTGAAAAGTTCCAACCTATTGTTGTGAAGATTTTTCTAGTAAAGTACCATTAAAAAACATGTGTAGGGCATACATAGCTTCTCTAATAATTTTGAATCACTTAATTAAATTTTTTTTTTTTTACTCGAGGTCCCAACTATCATATTCTAAATTTTGTGCACTTGGGGATAGATCCTCCACCATCTATATATCTTCCTGAAAACCATCTCTTGAATGTGAAAAACATGGGAAGATAAAAAATTTAAGTCACAATAAATGAAGGTACAAAGCCTAGAATTTCCTTCTATGAATCACCAGCACTTAAAACATATGTCGATTTCACAACCGTCCAACTCGGACCAGTTTCCTTTTATTAGCATCAGGAGGATAAATGTCACTCAGTCTGATCATTCACTCCATTTCATCACTCTGTCATTTTCAATGTCATGTAAGTGAACAAGCCAAGTGATCAAACTTTAATTCTTTGATTTAAATATGGACTTCAATTCCATGACTAGGACCCGACAACAGGTTAGGCTTAAGAGTTAGGGCATGCCACAGCAGGTTTTAGTGTCTCCAGGTGGGTGTGGGACCTCTGTAGGAGCTGTACATGCAGCTCCCCATCCAACTATGTTCGTCTCCCACCATATATGTGGAACTTTCATCGTTAAGATTCAATCGATCATACACATGGCGAAGTCCATAAAGATGCATGTTAGGAGGAGCAGCATTGTTGGGCTAATGAAGCGCGCACTGCGAAAGGCAAGCAAACAAATGGAGGTCCCCGAAGACGTGAAGGATGGACAGTTTGCGGTGGTGGCTGTTTCGGGCGATGATGGTCCAAAGAGGTTTGTTGTCTCACTGAGGTGTCTTTCGCACCCTACCTTCTTGAGGTGGCTGGAGAAGGCGGAGGAGGAGTTTGGGTTCAGTCAGGAGGGTCCTCTGACCATTCCATGCCAGTCGAGCGAGCTCGAAAAGGTGTTAGGGGAGCTCTGAAAGCCAGAATTGAAGGGTGATCACCACCAACAATAGCAGAAGAATTTTTGAAACTAGGACATTGTTTACATTAAATGTTTGCATGGTTAACCTTTGTTTTAGTGTGGGCGATGACTAAGCAAGCAAGTGAAGTTGTGTTTTAGTATTTTATGAACCAGAAATGCCACTGTTGATGTTTTGTCTGCTAAGACTTGGACCAACAGTTAGGCTACTGTCCTTGTTTTCTTCAATTGCAACTGTTTTTTTTTTTTTAAATCATTGTTTTATTGGTTTACAAGGAAACTATATATAGTTTACTCCTGAAATAAGAACAGAAAATCTTCTTTGGAGGCCAGTGCATTAAAATTACTCGTGGAGTTCTACTTTGAAGTCCAACTTTATGTCATAATTAAGATTTAGGGACCTCTCTGTATTTCCATATGATGCAAAATTTCTTAAACTTTAACAAGTTAAATAACTAAATTAAGAAAGAAAGTGGGTTGAATAACATACCCACTACAACACTGACAAACATTATTAAGCACCTAGTAAGCTAAGTACTATAGGCTCAAAAATACCACTTAGAGTGTGTTAGGAGACGGGTTAAAGAGAAGTTTTCTGCTTAAAATAACTTTTAGAAACAACTTTTCAGAAAAACACATTTTTTTTAGATTTCTAAAAAGTTGTTATATATAATTTTTCTCCGTGCGTGTGAACATGTATTTTATAGAAATACAAGATTTCACATGGTACTGAAGATAAAGATTATGTATCACAACGCACAAAACTAAATAATGGCATCTTAAATTTTCGTCCAACTTCAATAGGACTTTTATTACTGACCCGCCCGGTTCAGGGCCGGTTTGTCGTTTCGGACTTTCGGTTTATCTTAAAGCAATAAAAAATCTTTGGGGGTTAATTTGCAAAATCCCCTTTATAAACATCTCAATAAAAAAAAGAGGAGCTCAAGACGAAAAAAAAGATGGCCTCACTTCATCTCCTCCCATCGCCACTTCTTCCCTCCCGAAAAAATCCGCCAAAATCACTCCGAAATCACCCCTCTTTCGCCCTAAAAGCCACTCTCTCTTCGACCTCGACCGATTCGCCGAAGTGGGTCTCTCAGTGGAAGTCGAAATCTCTCAGTCTCGCTTTCTCCGGAGCTCTCGCTCTCGGGTTGTCTCTCTCTGGTCAGTCAAAAATCTAACTCAATCTGGAAACTTTGTTGTTGTTTTTGAATACCCAATGTGAGAATCTCGATTTGTCATCAATGGGTTTCTCAAAAGTTGGAACTTTTTTCGTAGGGCTTGGGTCCGCTGATGCGAAAGTTGGAGTGAACAAGCCTGAACTGCTGCCGAAAGAGTTCAGTCAGGTTCTTGATGTGGCTGGGTTCCTCTCTTCAGGACAGGTTGAGCCGAACACAATAATTTCTTTTTCGTTTATCTGGCTTTGAATTTTATAGATAATTAGAGCATCTCCAGCCCTTACTCAAATTTAACTTAAAAAGTAAGAGCTCTATTTGACATGGTGTTCTTCTCTAGTCATGGTTTTAAGTTTTACTCAAATCTTTTTTTACAAAATTTTTATTTTATCCCAAAATGTATCGTTGGAGACTCTAAAATGTATTCTTGAAGACCCAAAAAGAGCAGTTGGTGATTTGAGTCAAGAAAATGGTCTCCCTTCATATGGTGAAATTTTTTAGTTTACCTTGATTTGATGTGTTGTGTTTGGATCAAGGATTGCAGAGGATTTTGTGGGATTTTTACTTTAAATTTGGTGTGGGTCTGGGTCCAGGGTTGGCGATGCTCTTAATGAGAGGGTACTTAAGTAGCTTTTAACAGTGCTTATGTTTGATTGAAATTCTTTTGTTTTTGAATGCTAATTATGACACTATGAATAATTATGTTAGGAAAACAACTAATTCCACTTTTAGAATGGCTACTATAAGTTGTGAAAGTTCAAAAAAATTTGTAAGGCCATCTACTATTGGTGTATATAGGTTGAATCTTGAAATTTAGGTAGTACATGAACATGTTGTATAGCAATTTTTTAGTAAACATAGTGATACTAATACTCCAAAACTTTTTGAGGGGTGAAGTTGAGATTAAGATCCTCTATTCCATTGAAGGCTTGGGTGATGAGATGAATGCAACCATGTGGAAGTTTCTATAAGCCACCTACAGATGGTACAAAAAATGTTTTTCTTTTGCATCTGTTTTAAATTCATATGATGGCAAGAAGGGGTCTATGAAAATGAAAGTGCCACAGACAGCACGGTGGTTAATAGTAAACCTTTTACAGAATGACTTGAGTAGGTGGAAATGTGATGTCCTTCTATGAAAGATGATCAATTCATGAAGAAATGCCAACAGAATTGTTAGGAATGGCGTCTCCGAGGATGGATTTGATTACACAGTCCTGAGTGATATGTGAACGATTTCATGTTATTTTTTTTTAATTCCATGTATCCATCCACGTTACTTTTTCTTCAAGGAGAATGAATCCCTATATAAATGAGATAACCCTCAGCAATATTTGCTTAAATGATGAATGCATGGCACTGGAAGGTTTTAACAAAGGGGTTAGAGGTATTTTCTTAATGTAAGCAACTCTGGTATTTGAATGAGTATATGTACATTGAAATCTGAAATATGAGCTGATGCATACTTCAGGAAGGTAGTGAAGAATTGACTGGCTTGCAAATTGAATAGTTCATTACTAAAAATATTGGTCAACATGGAAGATTAGAAGTTAGTTGTTGCAATTTGTGAAAAGTTACCCTCCAAAAAAAAAAAAAATTTGAGAAAAGTTTGACCATGCAGGACAACCGGTTTATTGGAATATCTGCATCAATGGTTCTGTATGAGTTCAAGCAACAAGATGTTTGCCAAAAAAGAGTGAAAACTACATGAGGCATGATCAATTAAAAACTAATATTGATCTCTTAGGCCATCTCTAGCCATTACTCAAAATGACACCTGAATTTCATTAAAAATATGAGTAAAAGTTTCATTTGATATAATGTGTCTCCAACCATCACTTTGTATTTTACTCGAATCTTTTAAAAAATGTGAAGTTCCAAGAAAAACAGTCTTTGAAAATTTGGATAAAGGTTTGAGTCTCTCTTTATTTGGGTAAAAGTTTGAGTAAAAGCTTCATTTGGTATGGATATGGTTAAATGGTTGGAGAGATTTTTGGATGACTTTTATTCAAATTTAAATGTGGATACACATTTTGGTATAGGATTCGATATGCTCTTAATGTTGGTTATTGTGTAACGGTGTGTGTGCGTGTGTGTGTGTGTAGTTAAGTGATAATATGCGGTCCGTGCAAACTGCGTATGTACCTCCTTTAAAGAGATATATGTTTAGTAAAGAAAGCATATATCTTGTTAAAGGTATTGTTGATAATGTAATTTCAAATGCTGTATGTAATACCTCAATGAGGTATGTTTTCTTTACTAACGCATATACCTCTTTAAATGATGTGAAATACTTTCAAATGAAGTGTATGCTTTCTTTATCAATGCATATACCTCTTTAAAGGACGTATATGATGTAATCCACACGGTCTGCACGGACTACACCATATCATTATTATATATATATATGTATATATTGAAATGATAATATGCGTCCGTGCAAACCACGTATATACGCCCTTTAAATGTATATGCGTCGATAAAGAAAAGCATATAGCTCAGTGAGGTATAAGCTTCAATGAGCTGATATGCTTTCTTTATTGACGTATATACCTCGATAAGAGATGTATATACGCAGTTCACACGGACTGCACCATTCTAAATATGAAAAATGAATAAAATTAACCAAATTATTCAAATGTTGGGTTTTTGGTTAATGAGAGGCACTCATTACATCATTTCTCTATGTAAAGTTTGTGTATCTTTTTTTTTCTTATCAACTTTGTATATTTGAACTGAATCAAGTTCAACGTTCAAGGCGTCATGTCTAGCATGATTAAAAGGTTGACCAAGCCTTAAATCATGGCAATTCTAGTACATATGTATATGAATCAATATCGTATTTGTATATGTAATGATATGTTCATGCTGATATGGTCATACTGTCTTTAGGAGAATAGGCTGATTCAACAGATTGTAGATCTTGAGAAAGACACGGGCTATAAGTTGAGGATTCTAGCACAAAATTTTCCTAACACACCAGGTAAAACTAAAATTTTTACAGATGGAGTTTACTGTAACTTCAAACCTATCTATTACAATAGGACCGGATCCTCTACTTGACTGATATTATACTAGGGTGTAAGGCCGTCATGTGTCATTTGTTACAACAGCCGATGGGATTTTAATCTCTGAGTCCCACGTTTTTTTTTTTTTTTTTTTGGCCCGGGGGGGGGGGGGGGTTACTTGGACTGCACATTCCCTTTTTATCTCTTTTGGCTTTCACGGCCATTTTTTTTTTCTTTCAAATTTTTTTTTAATTTTGGCTTTGACAACCACTTTTTCTATCATGAAATAAGAAAAAAAAGAAAAAGTGAATGTCAAAGCCAAAAGTAAAAAAAAAAGTTTGAAGAAAAAAAAAAAAATTGGCTGTGAAAGCCAAAAAAGATTAGAAGGAAACGTAGGGTCTAAGTAACCCCCCCAAAAATTTGGTTGTCAACGGAAAATATAAAAAAAACGTGGGACCCACAAAGATTAAAACCCCACCGTCTTTGTAACAAAAGACACATGACAACCTTACATAACAAGTCAAGCAGATCCTAGTACAATATCAGTCAAGCAGAAGATCCGGTCCCCTATTACAATAGGTCTGCAGTTACAGTTAAAGCTGTCGTTGCTATGGTTTTTGTTGCGTCTTTGTTGTATTTTTTTCTTTTTGTACAAATGAATATGTCATTGCCTTGATCAGGATATCATCATTTATGTTTGTTGCAGGATTAGCCGTTAAAGACTTCTGGGTACCAGATGATAGAACCATTGTTTTTGTTGCAGATCCAACTTTTGGTGAGTGTTGTTTCACCAGTCCCATAGTGATCATGTGATTCACTTGGCAGAAGCTCCTACAGCACTCATATTTTTGTTCTTTTAATGATTCATCTTTGAATTTATCGCAGGCAATATCATACACTTCAATGTTGGTTCAACAGTTGATTTAGATGTGCCTCGAAATTTTTGGAGCCGTGTGGCAGGGAAGTATGGGAACATGTTTTACTGGAAAGAAAAGGTTTAACATCTCTTGAGATGGCACTCTCTATTGTTTATAGTCTTCCATTCTTGATGTTTATGGATCTCAAATTTCTTACTTTTCTTCCTTTTTGTTGAACAGGGAGAGGATGCATCAATTGAAGGTGCTGTTGTAGCAATATCGAAATGTTTGAGAGATCCTACAAATCCAAACAACTGCTCTGAGATAAATTGATGCATTCTTTCTGCAAGTATCTCAGTGACTGAAATGGGTGGAAAAAAGTTTTAGTAAAAAAATTTGTTGATATTTTTTTTCATGTTATGGTTGAGTCTCCAGTCAAGGAATTGTGTGTGTATGGAATTTTGGGACACTTTTCCAGTCTCATCATGCTTTTAATTTTTTGAAGAACATGTACTTGTCCACACCTTCAAAAATATATATATATATACACACAGTTAAATGAATTGAATCCATATCTTCTTGTATCTTAATATATACTCACTTAAGTGAGTATACATTCTAAAGATGCCACCCTACATGCATATAATGGAATACCTGTTCGGTATATATATCCCACACAAAAAGCTGAAATACTGTGAATTATATATCCATGGTAGCTGAATACTTTCGAAAGATAGTGGAAACGTTTCACTAAAAGCAGGTATGTAAAATGAAATTTAATACTTCACAATGATGATCTTTTGACGAACCCATCCTTGCAAACAATATGTTCTAAAACGAATAAAGCAGCCGCACGCATCTAAAGGAGCAAAAAAGCGATACGCATTAAGATGAATGCAGATATAGATTAAACAATAAGCACATGCAAACATTCAAGGCCTCCGAATGTGTCATGGAATATCGTACTCACACAAATTATGAAAATATAGAATATCAAACCTTTCACTCAAAAGAAATCACTGCAGTAATGCAAACAAAAGCTTACTTCAAAGTACATTATCTCTGACAATTAATTTTCAAAAATGAACATATGTTTTTTAAGCAAAACCTCAATAACAGTGACCCAGCGGAGACCGGTCAGAACATAAAATAGGAGAACCGGTCAAATACATGTACTGTATTCTAGCTGTTATACTAGAAGCAGCATATGCTATAACCTCCAAATACCAAACATCAATAACATTATTCAAGTGATGTAATACAACTACTAAATAACCCAAATAAGGCACAAACACGACCAACCCTTACCCCTCCCCCATTAGGGTACATTCTCGATCACATCGTATTCAATCGGACAATCCGGCCTTGCTCTTGAGGTGCTGCTTGAAGTCCATGATCCCGCCTTCCCACCTCGTCACCGCCTGGTTCTCGCACACCCATATCTCCTTTGCCACCTGATTGATGAGACGGAAATCATGGCTAACTAAAACCAGTCCCCCATCCCACTCATTCAGCGCCTCTGCCAGCGAGTCTATGGTCTCTATATCCAAGTGATTGGTGGGCTCATCGAGCAGCAGCAGCTGTGGCTGCCTCCAGGCCAACCATGCAAAGATTACACGACTTCTCTGCCCATCAGACAGATTCTTCATCGGCATCACCTGTGCTTTGCCCGTCAGCCCAAACCGTCCAATCGCTGACCTCATCTTCTCCTCCTCGTTCCCTGTATACTCTTTCAACATGTACTGCAGCGCCGACATGTCCATATCCAGCTTCTCCGCCAGGTGCTGGTGGTACTGGGCAATCCTAAGGTGGTTGTGTCGCCTCACCATCCCATCCAAAGGTTGCAGATCACCGGTCATCAGCTTCAAAAGGGTGCTTTTTCCCGCACCATTGGGTCCCACGAGGGCTATCCGCGAATCCAAGTCAACCCCAAAATCAATTTCCTTGTAGATGAGGGTGTCGGGAGTGTAGCCGAAGGTGACCTCCACAAACTGTAGGACTGGTGGTGGGAGCTTGCCAACATCAATGAAACGGAAGACCAGAACTTTGTCCCTGACAACCTTCTCGGTTAGGCCTCCACGCTCCATCTTGGCGAGAGTCTTCTCCTTGCTCTGGGCCTGTCGGGCTAGCTTGGCCGAACCATGACCAAAGCGAGCAATGTATTCCTTCATGTTCGAAATTTGTTCCTGCTCCCAGTTGTACTTCTTCATCTGATTCTCCTCAAGCTCTGAACGAGTTTGGACATATTGATCGTAGTTGCCAGTGTATATCTTCAATGTCTTGCTCTGCATGTGAATGATGTTGGTGCAAATCCCATTCAAGAAGTCCTGTGAGTGTGAAATAACCACCAGGATACGCTCGAAATTCTTTAATACCTCCTCCAACCACACACATGCCTCCAGGTCTGCACCACGTTATTAAACGAAGTAAGAGCTTGATCCAATCTTTCAAAGTAAGCATAGACAGTGAATTGATGCAGATGAAAGATTGGCTTGAAGAGAAAAGTTAAAACATTCAAAGTTCAACTCTCCAGAACACTTGCATTGGAATTTTGATGTCAAGAACTAGGTGATATTCAATGTGATGAAATTTTTTTCTTGCATAACAACCCACTTCAATGAACAATGCTGAAATCTATTCAGAGGGTTGAAATAGAAATATATAAGAACCAAAAAAAGTCTTAAAACAGACTCACCAAGATGATTAGTAGGCTCATCAAGCAAAAGAATGGTCGGGTTCATAAAAAGAGCACGTGCTAATGCAATTCTCATTCGCCATCCACCAGAAAAATCACATGTTTTTTTTGCTTGCATAGCCTTGTTGAAACCCAACCCATATAAAATCTCAGCAGCACGCTTCTCAGCAGTAGCTGCATCCATTGCTTCCAAGCGCTCATAAATTCGGTCCAAGGCCTCTCCACCTCCGTCATCCTATATAACAAGGAAATTGTAAAGAATATATCGACATTTTGGATACTCAAAGGCCTGTCAGTAAATTTGAGAAATGTTGCTGCACCTGTGCAGATAACAATTCCGCTTCTTTCTCCAATTTCAGCCGCTCCTCATCACAGCATATGACAGCCTCAAGGGCAGACATATCAGAAGCATCAATCTCCCTGGTGAGGTGATAAATATCCATGTGCTCAGGAATTGGGAGTTCTCTGCATCCAATAGCTGTAAGGAGTGTGGACTTCCCACAACCATTGAGTCCAAGTAGGCCATAGCGCCTGAAAAAGAATTTCCAACTTAATCAGAAAGAGTGCCACAAATAACACTGCAGTTGGGTTAGTTACAAGTTCAACATACCTTCCATAATTAAGCTCCAGTTTAGAATCTACTATGAGATCATGGCCATGAAAGGTAAGTGACAGAGATTCTATCTGAAACATGGACAATTACGAGACAATGTTAGCATTGTAATGAGAGTAACATATGATGGCACATGATATGGTATAGAAACTAGGCTTGATAATCCAAAAATTCTGGCAAGTACATAATGGCATAGATGAAAATCACAAATAAAATCAAATATAATATATTTTTTACAACAAATTTAGTATATGTAAAATTTTAAACTAGGTGCACAAATGTCATGATTTCAGTGCTGAGAATACAGGGTTCCTAGCCATCATGATGCAAAGGGATAGTGTTCTAAATGAGGGGGAGGGGACGTGATGCAACGTGATGATGACACTCTTCTACGGATCCGATCAAAGATGCAATATCTGCAGGCTCCAATGACGCTGTTGATTCTTAACGAAGATTGCCAGGACAATGGGCTTCAACGTATCTATTGATTCCTAAGAATACCAGAACGATGGACTTCTATGAATCTGCTATTCTACCAAAAACAACAAAGATAATAGGAGAATTTTAATAAAGAGAATAATCTCAAATTTTCAAAAATCTAATCTCCCCTTAATTTTGTGTTTACAGAGTTTATTCATAGAGTAGAGAATCTCAACAATAAATCTCTCAAATCACCTAACCTTAACTGAACCCTAAATAAAAAATAGAAAACATATCTGAATATATCTAAATATAAAAATATTAATTAATCTTAATTATCCATAAAAGATATGATAAACCTAACAAATAATATAAAAATTGCAAATCATCAACAATGGTCCATTTGGTGGTCCTAGATCGAATGGTTCATGATCGTGCTGCATTAGGATACCATATCTCTCTATTATATGAATCTTCACCGATTCTATAAAATTGGTGGACACCTTCCAAAAAATCCACAAATGTCATGATTTGCACACTTTTACAGAGTTAAGTCACACCTTCACCCCATACAAGTTAAAAGTAGGACTGTTTGGCTTACTACATGACCATAAAATGGTAATAATATTTACAAAATTTTGATATCTTCTACAGCTGGAAAATAATTTAGAAAACTAAATAATCACCCATCAGGCCACAAAAAAAAAAAAATAGAATTTCCTTCAATGATTTAAAAATGTTTATTAATGACAAGATCTTAGATTACCCCTACAAGGATTTAAGTTTTGAGAAACTATTCCTTCAAGGTTCTTCAAATATAGATCACTCCTTGTTTCTCCAAACCAAATAAAAAAACAATCACCAAGAATGCAAAAATATGCCACAGATCATCAGTTCCACACAAAATTATAATCCCCGACCTAAACTTCCACCAAAAAGCCTTCACCTTTCCATTCCTTTTTAAAGATTTGGTCCCAAAAAGAGAGAAACAAAAGACAGTATGCATCCAAATACTAATAGTATCCATTAACAACAGCTTTCAAACACTATTTCGATCACAGACCCAAACCATATAACACAAAAGTACCCAAAAAAAAAGGAACCAGATTCAGGGCAAACAATACATGAAACACAAAACCAAGTATCAAAGCAACCTCCTTTTCTTATCAAACAAACAGATTATGACTTCAAAGTCTTCAAAGGAATAGAAAGGGAAGGAACCTCACATGGATATCTCTCGATAGGGGATGAGAGGAAAGGACCCCGGTGCACGTGCGATCAGATAACGTCATGTCCCCCACACCGTTCGATAACTGATTGACACCGCCGCCGTTCGCCGCCGCGGTGGACGAAGACGACGACTTGCCGCCCCTCTTCGCTGCCGCCGCCGCCTTCTTCGCGGCCGCCTTCTTCTTGCTCGCGTCCGACACCATCTTTTATTGCTTCAAAAATAAAATAAAAAACCTAGTTTTAACGATACGACCAAATCCAATCGAATAAGAGAAATCTAGATCATGAGAGAGCGTACCTGGAGATGAATATAAAAAAAAAAATAGGGTTTGACGGATTCTAAGATTTCGATTAGGTTTTTGGGGGGGGTTGGTGGCCTCTATTCGATCGATCGATCGATCGAGGGTTTTGGCTTTAGGGGGAGGGGTCGCCGTTCGATCGAAAGGGCTGAAAGAGGGAGCTTCAAGGAGTTGAAGCGTCGCCTTTTATAGGGGGGTTTCCCCTGGATCCAACTCAATCGGGTCGGGTCGGGTCGGGTTCGAACGGTGTGGGACGTGTGTCTTTCAATCGCCGCCCCCCAACGAGGAAGTCTAGTCAGGTGGCCAGATACGGGATGAACGGTTGAGAAATAAAGTTCGGTAGATTTTTCTTTTTTCAATTAAAGTCATTTACATCCCTGTAAATATGAGAAGTCTTATATGAGCCCTTCTCAGAATTGAGGTAGATTTATATATCCTTAAAAATTCATATACATCCCTCTACATCCTTATTATCAACATAAATTATTTCTAACCCAACTCATCATAGTTAACTCTAATCTATATACCATGCAATAATTAAATTATCCTCAATTTTTTTATTCCTACAAACGGGAAATGAAGAAAAAAAAATTCTACAAGGGTGACTTGATTTTTTGCAATGATTAATTTATATTTATGATTATTTATAGAGATTATAATGTCTACACAATTATATGATGCTTGAATATTCTAAAAATATTTCGTCAAATTTGGATAAAAATTTAACTCAAATATGTTAATTAGATTTTTGTAAGTTTTCAGGAACTTATATATCTACCTCAATTTTTCATATTTATAAGGAAATAAATATCTTTATTTTTTTCTATTTTTTAAACATTTGTTCTTAGAATAGAATAGTTCTTCATATTTACAAGGAAATAAATATCTTTATTTTTTTCTGTTTTTTAAACATTTGTTTTTAGAATAGAATAGTTCATTGGAAGAATATCAATGACATGAATCGAAAGAGAAATTTGATATAAAATATGCATGAATGAAAATCAAATTCTATGGGAAATGGTTAGATTCAGTCTTTTCTAGATCTTGACAACATATATTTTTATTTATTTTTATAAATAGTAAACATCATTTAATAACGTATATGTTTTAATAAAAATGTATAGTATTTTTTTTTAAATTGAATAAATTTATTTTTAAATAAATGTATAAAAAAACATAATGATGCGTATACCTCCTCTGACGATTCATATGTTTTGCGGAACAATAATGATTTTCAAGCCCCATCTTATAGGCCCCATTACAGGCCCCATGATGTGGTATAATGTAATGCCTAATATACCCTACAAGCCATTTTTAGTAACTACTCACCACAATTATGGGATGGTTATAATTTCCTCATATGGAACGATGCAATTAATGGATTTTCAAATGCAGTTTTTTTTTTAATTATCACAATTGAATTCTTTTTATGTTTAATCTTCAATGATGATCATCGATTGATCATCCATAAGTGGAGATGAAGAGAAAGATCGACATCTTGGTTTTTTATTTTTTTATGTTTAAATCCCTCAAAAACCTTCTCCAAAAAAGCTAACAATGTTTTGAATCGATGAACCCCTGTTTTGTTTGTTTTTGTTTTTGAAAATATCCATTGAACTAGAAAAGGGATCGGAGATAATTTTTTTTAACATTATTATTTTTTTAAAGAACAAATAGAAGCAGATCGTAAGTTTGTTTTGGAGGATTTTCAACCACTGATTTATTTTAAACACGAATTTTTTTTATGTATTGAATGCCATTTTTCATAGTTTGATTTGTTGTTGCTCTTATATCTTAAATGTAACACTCGATGTTATTACATTTTATATATGGATAAGTTGTATGATGTTACTGTTACATTGTTGACAATGTGAATATTCATTTTTCATATTTGTGTTATTTTTGTTACATTCGTAAATGTAACAATCAATCGCATGCGTATATTGATTTACATTTGTTACATTCACAAAAGTAACAGTCAATTACATGTGTCTATTGCTGCGAAATGAATACATTTACGCAATATGGTACATTACAATGTAACTAGTCATTAAGAGCAAATGCTTGAATTACTTTTGCAGGGGAGTCTACTGCATTTCTTCTCTTTTTTTTGTTTCTACAACATTTTTAACATGAATATAAGAAGAATGTTATATTCACATATTTCTATTACATTTATGCAACATTGTTACATTTTGTTACCGTTATAATCACATAAATATTACATAATCATTTTACATTTCTCTCTCTCTATTTTCATAAATAACATTTTTTTAATATAGAGAAAAATCATAATCGAAATCGAAGCAAAGCTTTCATGGCTTCCACGATGGCGATCCGAAAGGGAGCAATCATTCCAAGATCATTGTTCAATGCTCAATCAATCTGTTCGTGGTGGAAGAACGTCGAGCCGGCCGCGAGGGATTGACGAAACAGAACGAAAGTAAATTTTTGACTAAACGAATAGGGAGTTTTTGATCTAATTGGATAAATGGATTTTAAGATTTATATGGAAGAGTCATAACTGAATAGAGAAAATAGGAGGGATTTGGATTAATGGAACAGATTTTTAATGAAAGATTACCCTTTTACCATTTTTTAAAAGTCAACGGGCTAACCAATGAGGTGATGACAACATGAAACTTGTGAGTGATGCTTATATTTTGAGACTTAGGTATCATGACTGTTTACAGAAATTTCATTGATGCATATATGACTATATTTTATATAGTAAAAAAAAATATATATATAAAATGCACAATTTATGCAATGGCTGGGCCATGCCCACAAGGAAAATGTGCAGAAGAGTCACCGTGTTTGAATTTTTTTCACTTTCAAAGGTAAAGTGATGCTCAGTTGGCTGGCTCAGAGAAGTCTCTCTCTCTCACACACACAAATCTCTCTCTAGTGGGAAGATTAGTGGTTTTTAGAATTTATTGATATGCTTTATGATTTTGGTGTGTTTTTTTTTTTATTAATATTATTTTAGGTATGATTTTGTTTTCTTGCTTTTCTGTGTGATTTTTATAGCTTTTTGTATGTGATTTTGCATGAATTTTGTTTTTTTTTCTTTTTTTTGAACTCGGAGAGTTTCCTCTTTGTGTGATTAGTTTCTTTTTGTTTTTGGATGGTAGTGTGTCATCAATGTAGATAAGTGATTGGAAACACCTTTTTGTTTTTATTTTTAATGATTTTTTATTTTTTGTTTATACAAAATTTTATTTAACTCATTTTGTCACATATCAGATATTTTTTGCTAAAAATTAGCTTGAGCTTACCCTAATATAAGATCATGGTTCCACTAGCAAACATGTTTTTTTTTAGAGGATTGATTCACCTATATTCCACACTAACACATATTAATCCATCTCTGATCTTTACTGAAATTTCATTAACAATTTGAATAAAATTCAAAAGCTATGTTTCACACTAACACATGTTAATCCATATCTAATCTTTACTCAAATTTCATTAAAAATTTAAATAATTCAAAAGCAGTTTCTAATAATTTATTCCAATCTTTTTAAAAAATTTATATTTTCTCTTGATTATTTATTTGACATTTGATTAAAGTTTGAGTCATTTTATTTCATTTAACATGGATGAAGGGGAAGAGGATTCAATGGGTCCAGACTCCAGAGATGCTCTTACACCCTATTTGGCTATTTCACATCTGTGGCCTAAAAAATGGCTTGATAAAGCTTTAGGTGGAGCAAAAAGTGAATGAAGAACTCTGAAAAAGGTTTCAAGCGAGCGATCAGAGAATGGTGAGGACAAAGCGGTACGTGTTGAGAATATTCGTCTCACTCAAGCACATCACGGCCAACGTCGTCGACAGACAGACCGGCCGGATCGCCGCCTCCGCCTCCACCGTCGAAGCCGCCCTCAAATCCGCCGCGGAACTCGGCCGCACCACCAACGCCAAGTCCGCCGCCGCCATCGGCGAGGTCCTCGCGATGCGCCTCCGCGTCCAGGGCTTCTCCTCCTCCGCCTCCGCCTCCACCAGTTCCGACGGCGCGGGAGGGCCCATCCACGCCGACGTGACGAAGGCGCTGGAGAGGAAGGGGTTCAAGAATCGCACGAAGGTCTGGGCGATCGTCAACGCCCTCCGCTCCCATGGCGTGCCCCTTGTGGTTGATGATGATGACGATCCCGCCGACGCCTTGTGAGGGTTTTTTTTTTTTTTTGTCTTGGTGGTTTTGGGGAGGAAGTGGGACTATCGTTCGATTGAAATCGGACGATCAAGGCCTTTTATTTATATGATGTTGTTTTTGGGTTGTTTTTGTGCGAGATGGAAAAAAAAAAATTGAATATTTTATTTTTTTACCATTCAAAGATATAATTAGAAAAAAATTGAGAAAATTAAGTCGAGGTCCGACAGTATGTCTTTGTATTGATTTTTAAATATTATATTATTATCATAACTATTTTGCTATGATATCATAACTAATTTGCTATATGTATATATATATATATATTGGGTATTTTTAGAAATATATATTTTTTATATTGTAATCCAGACAATACCAAACACATGATTGGGATTGGGAATCCCAATCTTGTTTTCTGAATCATGTTCCTTAACAAACAGGTTGATAGGATTCTCAATCCCAATCCATCTGGATTTGAAATCACAGGATTCATAGAATCTCAATCCCAGTTGTTAACCAAACATGCCCTAAAACTTTTCAAGTTATCAATAGATCCCCAGATATCACATCTATTATGTTTGGGTCTTTCTTACTAAAGAAACATAAACCACCATTAACTTTTCTATTCTACTCATCCATTCAAATCGTGTACATTGTTAACCATTCTACATACAATGTTATCTATGCCTGCGTACTCTCTTAATCAATCTGGTACACCTTCATTGGTAAAGACGAAAAGGAAAAAAAGGGAGAGAAAAAATCGGATGGAGGCGAAGGGGGGGGGGGGGGGGGAGAGCTCTTAATCAATCTAAGTATCCCTAATTAGTTTTTCCAAAAAAAATTTTATTTTTCTTTTCTTATTTTGTGTTACTAGAATAAAAAAAAAATTGCTTTTCACATTTGAGGAGAAGCTACACATTTCTTCATGACCGCACATGCACCCTAAATATTTTTGACAAGGAGCTCTATTAGTCTATTACAAGCCGTTTAGTTTATTTTTTGTGATTTAAAAAATAGTTCATTCAATATAAATTTTTTTCTATATATGTTTATCATTATCTGAAAACACATTTTAAATTACTTTCGTGCATTTATCATGTATCATTCCCGAACTTACAAGCATCTTCATAAATTTTTAGCAAAACTATGATCTTCGCTCAAGAATCAAATTTTGCATGATATTTGCCGATTTTTTTTTTTAATTACACAAATGACTCAAAAAATTATATAAAATTTACACACTATTTCATTCGTTTGATTTGGTTGAATCCATGGTTCAGTCTCATAACAGAGAACGCCTACCTGATCTCAAAAAGAAAAAGAAAAAGAAAAAGAAAAAAAGAAAGAATGCTCTTCAGTGGCTACTAGACAGCTTTTGATTGAAGGTTTTGATTGAAGGTTATAAATGATCATTAATTCAGATGGGCATCAGAAAATATTTGATGGAGAGAACCCCTGAACAATCACACCATGCCAAAGAAGCTCTTCCTTTTGAAATCTTTCTAAACAGTTTTCGCTATGAATGGCTCCAGTAATGTGTGGCCGTTGACTATTTTCGTCGTGGCGATGATCAGGTCATAGGCCATCCCTTCCTGAGATTGAATGCAGAAGCACAATATCAGTAAGTGAAGTATACAAGTCTTCACTAGTGGAAAAAAAAAAGGTATTCATGCAATAATAAGAAATCAAATTTTAGACTATAATGCTTGATCATAAATAGTGAGATTATTTGGTTTTCTAATCATATCCTAAACATGGAAACTCTCACTCCTTCACATGCTGCCTTGCATGAACCCATTTGTTTTGGTATTTATTCTTTCTTGTAGATAGTTGTGTTGTGACTACTGACTAATTTAATATATTGTGCTTGGTTCACAATAGAGAGCAGAAGGTATTTAATGGAACCTGTGCACTGAGAAAACGAAGAGAAGCAATCTCTGCAAATGTGACTCCTCCAATGAAGATGACTAGTACTAGGGAGCGTCGCCCATCTACCATCCTGCAAAGATGGTTGAAATTGTCACTGGAAAAATAGTGTACAACATTGCTTCCAACTAATATAAAAATATATGAGAAATTACATCACACTATCATCGTGACATAAGCAGAGACCTACAGTATCATATATCCGCTCAACATCCATAACCTTAACAATCTATTTTGAGAGCAATAATAGCACTGTCATACTTCTGATGATTTGGCATAGTATTATATCCCATGACATGTCTATGATATCATTTTATAATGAATATAGCTCCATATTTTATGCAGGGAAAAGAGGGGGGTCCAGAAACCCAGATTAAATTTTTTACAAGAGCCATATAGTTGCAGATCTGTTATTAAGAAACAAACAAGCCTTCCCATCTGATCATTGAAGTAAGTTGCAAAAGTCTACTTCCTTTAAGCTTGGATCATATTGCTTGTGTTTTCTGCACATCGTTTTATAGGTATTGGATAACGGAGACCGATGAATAATTGCAAAGGGGAAATTTTGGAATACAGCATTCAACAGTTGACGAAATAATAACCAAGAATGTTAGCAGCAAAAAGAGGAACTAGACTCTATTCCTTCATTGGCAACAGTTTTAGTCCAATATATGGGATTTTTGGTATTTGACTTTCCCTCCCTTTCCCAGTTCCACAACAATCAGACAGTTCATGTCATGTAATTCTTAATCTTCAAAATTCCAACTTGATCCACAATCTAAATATCAGTCATTCACCAGCAATCTCGTGACAGATGGTACTTTTATTCTAGTTTACCTATATAGGAAATATATAATGGATCTCATACTAATAACACATTACCTGAATGGTTCTGAGCACTGATGATGTTCAAAATTCATTTTGACATAGAATGTGACACATTGAGCAGTCTTTACATACATGCCACACTATCCTGGATGTGTTTATCAAATGCCTAATCACCAAGGGAGTTGATTTAATTACCTTGGTTTTGCATGTTTTAAAAAACTGCTGGCGTGAATTAAGAAAATCATTTTATCAGTAGTCCCATCACCAACAATCATTTTCAAAATTGTACACATGAACTTCTATCACAGGAGGTACAAGAGAATATGGGCCTCATAACGAAAAACATACTTGTCAAAAAAGGTGGGACCTCGCTGCAGAGTATCAGCTGAAGGATCGCTGGAGTAAACACCCTAAATGGTCCAAAGTTTTTCAATATACAAATTGATCAGTATAAGTATCAGTTGTTCGATAGATGAATAAAAAAAATAAGATACGGAAAAATGCTCACTCTCTTTAATTCTGAGTGGGGTCCAGGCAATAACTTCAAAATTTCTTCAATAGGTCGCCTGAGGACCAAAACATCATGTCATATTGCTGGATTGAGTACTGTATATCAAGCATAATAATAAAATGAAAATGCACGGACTTGCAGAGCATTTAGATTACAGGATAACTTAAACATATCTATACCCCTATTAAATATGAAACGGTAGGAACAAAATTCCATGATGACAGTAGGCACAAACTTATCTGCAATTCTGCATCAGAGCAGTACGAGACACGTTCATCATTATTTGGTCTCACTGAATAAAATTAGAAAAACAAACAAATTAATCATCACACACTGCATATTACGCCACTTTTTCCCACTCTCAATCCCTAGAAATGCTTCTCTCCCTTGTTCTTGCAGTTGCATGAGCCTTCCACTAGTTATTGTATTTTACATTTTCGGATAAGATACAAAGTGTTTCAGAGTCTGTGGAGGACAATGACTGGATGTCATGGCTTCGTATGTTTACTTTTGCATGATAGAAGCCCTGTGGTAACACTATAAATTAATATTGAGGACATCATAAAAAAATGTTATGTTAATCACTTGCATTGCTTTTCCAGATAGAAGCTCTGTGGTAATACTATAAATTAATTATGGCATTGGAGGTGAAGAAGATGAGATTAAAGCTGAACCTCCAATAGACCCATTCGAAAACCCTATAGAACTCACATCCCCGGAAATGTTAACAACAGGTCTACACCTTAGCTTAAATCCTGTCAAGAAAAGAGCAAGCAGCCCAAGAGAAACGGTGAAGTTCCCTAAATTCACCAAAACAACCAAAATTATCAAATACCTCCAATTATTCAAACTTTCTCTTGGAATTTCTACCATAGAACACAAACAAAAGCAAATCTGGCCAGATGACAGACTTGAACCAAAGACTCCCACATGGAAAAATGTTACCCAACCAAGCTTATTAAGTACACAAGATATGAGACAAACTATAATGCCCAAAAACTAATACAAGAAAGAACTAGACACTCAAATAAATAACTTTCTCAGGAAAAAATCAAATGGAAATCTCTGAAAAGTATTTTTCTCCCATCGTACTTTGTGAAATAAACTATCCAGTGTCATACTACCTGACAGTTTTCAACATTGCATATGCAGGGACATTTTTTAAATTATTTTTTGAAAACGCTGTCAAAGCTACAAATTACACAAGTGATGGGTTATACGTGCAACCACCAAAATTTGTTTTAAAACAAATTTGATGATACTAGTCATCAACCTCTCCATTTTCGGAGGAGAACTACAATATAAACAGTTATGTTGAATGATGCATCAGATCCAACATTATACCAAAATACAAACCAAAAAAAAAATTATTCCATAACATAGTGATAATTTCTGTCTACCCAGAGATTGGATCTAGAAACATGCAAGACCACATTGATAGTGAACAGGAAAGAACATACTTATAGGATCTCTGATATTTGTAGTGGTTTATTAATACAGAATCTCGCAGTTAGGGAAGAACCTCACCATCCAGATCTAATTGCATGTTGAACAAGACGTATGCTAAGGGGGGCATATCCTGAGAAGACATATGAAATATCTTTTGGGCTGCATCAGACAGAAAAGCGTCATTTAAAAAGGGGAAAACATGAAACCCACAAAGAAAGAAGTTAAAAGAAATCATAAGATTAATGCATATGCAACATTATTAAAGAACCAGAGACTACTCTACCAAACAATAGATTTAAGCTCCCCACTACATACAAATTTTTGTCACCCTCTATGACACCATAATTTCATAAATATATAAATGGTCCATGCTGTGTATAAGCATGCATTATAGAAATTGATGCATTAAGAATTTTTTATATGGAATTGGTAGGCATGATCAAAGTCTTTGGAGTAAGAAGAGAAGAATACAGTGGGAAGACTTCTCAATTGGGCATGCTAGAAGTCTCCTGAAGCAAGAAATCAAGATTAGTGCTAAATATGGATAACTAAGCTCCCTATGTGGGAGAATAAGTTTCAGAAGGCAACCTAACAAAAATATGATGATCGCTAGAAACTCTGCAAAGAATTAACAAGCAAGGGAATCATGAATACGTACATTGGAAAAAAAATGATACAACTTCTTGCTACAATATCAGAAATTACATGCTCAGAATTAAAAGTGAGAATTAAGTCATAATGGAGAAATTAAGCGGGCAGGAGCAGGACCATAGAAATAAGAAAAATTGATATAAATCAGAATAAATAAGTCAGAAAGAAAATACTTGGTAGTGTCAGTATCTTCAACAACAAGTTGCAGAGCCCGTTTTATCATCAGCCAGCTGCTTTTGGTTTCCTGCATAGCGAAATTATACATTTAGTTAACATGAAACCAACCACTACAACTACTGAATATTTGGAAATATAGTGTGAGTGCCCCTTGTATCTTGGGGGGTAGATTAAGCACTTAAAGCCCTGGTTATCATGAATCAATGATATAAACTGCATCTTGTATTGGACAGCCCTGGTTATCATGAATCAATGATATAAACTGCATCTTGTATTGGACATGTGACACTCATGCGCCCCTCCTGTAGGAGCTTCCCACAGTTATCAATACAAGTTGCAGGTGACGTGCTCCTACATTTCCTCGATGTTGTGTGATAGTGTGTGTGTGTGTGTGTGTTGAAAAGAAAGCAGTGGACCATCCAAAACCAATTATCAAACATAGGCACAAAAAAAGGACCACGCATTATGCTACCTGTTTTCTGAATAATCCAGCTCTTTCCAGATTAATCAAAGTTGACATGTGTTCAAATCCATAACTATGTAGAATTTCTCTCCTGTGTCACATGAACATAGACATCAAAACAATGTCAAAAATCATAATCAAATCCTAAATAATATAAGGTTAATAATATTTTCCGAACACATTATTTAAAAAGTCAGCAGCATATTTAATATTGAAATTTATGGAAAAAGAAATATAAGATATGCAAAACATCATGACAAGACACAGAATGGCTATTTGTTAAATCATCCGAAAAGCATTCATAACAAGAATTCATTTACACATTAAATTCTCTCCAAAATCAATGGGCTATTTCACTCGTAATTTTTACACACAACATAAAATAAATGAGAAGAAATATTGAATGTAGAATTTCACATAGGTTGATTGAAACATAAATGTCACTATCTTAGTGGACTGCAAAATGCAGCCCAAATGAAAGAGATAGCAACCTTGATAGACAGAGAGAATGAGGTGTACTAAAAGTCAGTAACTGCATTGATATTGAAATACAGACCACAAAAATAGACTATAATTGCTATCATTAGCTGACATGGATAACAATATTAATGCTTCTGAAATGAAACAGTGTGCAATATCTAGCACTATATGAAGCAGGATCAGACTTGTGACAGTTTAAATTTTGAAGAGGAATGAAAGCAGCAAAGGCACACTTCTACAGGAAAGGATTAGCTTAGAATGTTATTAACACAAAGGTAACCTTCCAGAGATAATCAACTGAGCCAGAAGATCTAAATAAACAAGGAAAATGGACCCTTAATTGACAAGTAGTTTGAGTTAGGATTTTAAGATATGAATGTAGAACTATACTTCACCATCTTCCAGCAAAATAATTGAGTCTCACCTCAGATAATCAAAATTCTTTTTAGGCAATCCACCATTGGTGATAGAAAATAATACAAGTAACCGTAGAACATCAACAATCGGTTCTTGCTTCTGTATCATTTCATCAATGTACTCAAAGCATCTGCATCACAAACAATAAACTTAGGCTGATATAAATTACCTTGAACTATTTTCTTACTTGAAGGAATTTTGCAATGCTGGACTGCACTACATGATTTTGTGATAAACAATTACATCTTATATATGATGGATGTAATACCAAAGTGTGCAAAGATGCAAAAGGATCGTAAGGCAGATATTTTATTGAATAACTGAGAAATTCTACTCAATCCCCATATAAAAATACGAAAAACAAAAATAACAAGCTATATAACATCGGTTCACTATGGAGCAACTCACAAAAGAAATTGAAATGGCTACATACAAAGTTCATATTGTTTCATGACCCCCAGTCAACTTGGGGTCAACCTCTATAGATAGTGACGTATGCCTGAGAACCACTTGGTGCACAGGAAAGGGAAATGACTAGACCATCTAGCAAAAGGTGAATCTACCTTGGTTACCCAGTTAAACCTGTGCAACCAGGATGCAATTCTTCAATTCCCTTGGTCTTAGAAAGTGTTTAGAGTAGTAGATAAAAAAATATATATAATACAGGATAGGCATTCATCTCTAAGGCAATTCATCAGCCAGAGTAATAAATGTGATACAGCACCATTTCTTATCACTAGAAAATGTTGTACAGTCCAGATCTAGAAGAGGAAATTACGATTACTGCATACATGTCATAGCTCTGACCCTCCACGATTGTGTGCTCTATGTCAAGGCGTCCAGCAAATGATGGCTTAGATGTAAAGGTAGATACATGTTGTGCAAGATTTATGTGCCTCTGAAGCAACAAACAGCAGAAAGCATAATTCTCCGTGAGTGACTGAACAGCTTGAAAAATCAAATGAAACTATCATCGGACTTACAGTCATTTCTGGCAGTGAGTTTAGCTTCTTGACAAAATCTTTCAGCTCTGATACTGTCTGTGTCTGCAAGAATTGTTTATCATCCCGATTACATGAATACTGCAGAATTACTAACTAAAACATTGAACTGCTCGTCAGATATAATACTGCTATATCTTATTGTAATGGAACAGGTAAATTTTACCATTTTATGGAACATCATATAACCATTAACGAAAAGGGCACACATAATTTTTAATAGATCAGAGTTGACATGAAACCTTTGCATTTGCTCTTTCTGTTGTTTTTTACCTTTTGTAGGGAAAAAATAGGAGCAATCTTATTAGTAAAAGAAGCCCCTGAACAAGAGGAGACGAGATCTTCAAGCAAAATAAAGATAAAATATTTGACTCCTCTATTGGAAAGAAACATCTCCCGAAAGAGTAGATCCACTAACCCCTACATCCCGCACCAAGAGTTACCCATAATAGTAGATGGTGTGTCCACTCCTAATATATGAATGACACAACATTCAAGGAGAGAAGTCATCAGCCCCAAGTGTTCTCTATATAACACCTTTTGTGTTGGAAATGACTATAATTGCACGTGATCCATATGCTCCAATGCACCGCATGGGGAACAAGCCATTGGAGTCTAGCGAGGTTACTCAGATTGCTTCTTTTGCGTCTCTTTCAAAACTATTTCCACATGCCCTCTAGATCATCAAGTGAACCTTGGGACACTAGAGTGTGACCCACATTTTGCCAAATCCACAAATAAAGGAACATCCGAAGAAGAGGTGCTCTCTTTGCCCCATTATTTTGCCTACCATTTCATTGATAGAAATAGGTGACAATGACTTCCATTTAAAAAAATGTATTCAGTTATTGAGTCAAACTGTCTTTAAGCAGAGGAAAAATGTTCAATTCATTATAGAATCAGCAATGGTAGAACTACTTACAGAAAATGTACATCCGCTAACAATTAGCAAGACTGACATATTTTAGTCCAATATCTACAAGAAACTCCTACTTTGGATACTAGGGCCAAGAAAGATAACAGAAGTGCAATAATTTGACTTACAGTAGTAGAAATTTCTGTATAATCTTGCTTCATTGATTCTGCTTTTTGACGCAGTACCTGCAATTATAATGCAGAAACCATGAACCATTAAATGCACAGGTATTAATATGGTAGTGGACTTTGAGGTTTTTAATTTAAATTTGGCACATTTATCACAGAAAAAAATAGTAGTAAGCTTTAAAAATAGCATGTGAATAGATATCTATCAACCTTGACAACAACTTCAAAGTTTAGATCCCGTGTCTCCTTGTACAACTTATCACTGAAAAATAAGATATGAAAGCAAATTAAATATATCTCAATTGTATCTCAAATAACATGTAGACAATGAATACACGAAGAATGTAAATCAGATGCCACTTGTACAACATGATAACTTCCACATGAGGCATTTAATGCACTTCAATCAAGGCACTGAATGCATTTCAATTGCAAAGTGTCAGTGGCAAAAGTGGAGTACATTATTCTATGAATCAAAAGGTGTCCTGAGGGAATTGTAGTCCTTGTGTATCAGTGTCACCCTTCTACCTTGGGATTATGACAATCCTCCATTATCATGACTATGGTGTAAAAAGTTACATTTGGTGAAGAAGAACTCCAACATTAGTTGGGAAAATCCCAGATTTACCAAAAAAAAAAAAGGTCACATTTTGCTTATGGAGGTCAGGCATCAGTGCCCACTCCATGTAGGAGCTTTGAACTGTTTTTTCTCACTTTTGTCTGGAAGTGGTAATGTAATTTTTTTTAATTAAACTTGGAGACAGCAGAAAGGGACAATGTGCAGAAAAACCATGGAAATTAAGATGTCTAACATGGCAGTCTAACAAGAAAGATAGAGAAGTAAAACATAAGTCAAAATGCACCAATTGTAAGAATCATCTACTCATCATGGATGAGAATATGAAATCTAGAGAATTAGATGTCGGTTTACCTCGAATTAAGTGGAACCTTTATCTTTTTTCCTTCTTGCTGGATGCCCATGATAGATGCATCAAGCTCAATAGCACCATTATTAACATGCAAAAACTGCACTGAAAATGTCACAAAAAATTCACAACAGCATCTATTTTTTTTTACTGATACCTCAAAGCTAGTAACATATATGAATATTATAGAGATGATCTCATGATTTTTCAAAATATATTAATTCAATCTTTCCTCTGTCACAAGGAAAATCCTATCAAAATAGAAATGTAACTTTTTTAAAATTATAATAAAAGACTTTCAACTAGATGTGCATTTCCCAAGGGAAGAGAATCAGTATGCAACTAATACCATTGAAAATATACATGGTAATGTATATATGATAATGTAGAAGAGATGATCTCATGATTTTTCAAAATATATTTATTTAATATTCCCTAGATGTATGTATATTTATTTAATATTCCCTCTGTTACAAGGTAAATCCTCTCAAAACAGAAATGTAATTTTTTTAAAAATGATAATAACAGACTTTCAACTAGATGAAAATTTCCCAACAAAAGAGAAACAGTTTGCATCTTTGCTACCATTGGAAATATACATGGTAATACATATTCAATGAACCGGGTTTCAAACACATGAAAGAAAAACTAAATTCTAATTGAGTAATTTCTTTTACATCTAATTTAAAGATACCGATAGGAATTGGAAATATTCATCAAACATGAGAAATAAATAGTTCCTCAACAAAGATTGAGATTGTTTGCCACGCAAATAGTCAGCCTTACCTCATCTAGTAGCCCTTCATAAGTTAATTGAGTGCACATAGGCGTAACAATGTCCACCTGAATCCAAGCAAAAGAATTTTGGACAGAACTTCAAAAGAATTTCCAGAAAATATCTTTTGTGCATAAGGAATTAGGTTGCATGATGGGTTCTAACTTTAAAAAGAGATGCTGCCTTGTAAGGTCATGAAGTGAACACACACACACACAACTGGATATAGAAAAAAATTGTGAAGAGAGGGGCATGAAAACAAGCATATGTTGTGGCAACTATTTGCGAAAAAAAATGTAAAGCATCCAAGCCTTATAAAATCAGAGATGTAACTTTAGTCATAAATGTCAATCACCTGAGTCTTAGTACACAGCAATTACATCAATTTCACATCCCTTAAACCATGGTATAATTATAAACTGATAAAAGCGAAATCCAATTAATGGCAAGTCGACCCGTGTCATCTTTAAAAAAGAAAAAGCTAAATCCAATTTAGATAACATTGAGGAAAGATTGTAGATAATTTTGAAACTAATTATTATCAGAGAACCAGAGAACCAGAACAAAAGAAACGCAGAGCATATTTGACCACTGGTGATTTTGGTAAAACAAACCACAATGGAACATATGCTTCCCATTGCACCAGAAAAACACCAATTTTGCCATAGTAGAGTCAAGTGTGATTAGGCAATATTTGCAGTTGTAAACTTATACTATCAACTCAGAAAAATAATACTCATACAGATAACAAAAAAAAATCAAGGACAATTTACTATGATAGGATGAAATACAGTGTGACCATCTTCAGATGCCCGAGCAGATATGAAGAAATTCATTTCAAATCACAAATTTTGGGCTTCTATCAAAACGTAGGGAACATCATTGCACTTAAAATCAAACACCCAGATGGTACAAAACATAAGCATCATATCAATTTGAGGCAAGCCTAAAGATAGATGCAGTATCTTGTTCAACCAAACCCACCAGTGATCCCATCTTACCTTGTGAAACATAAACTGTTGTATCATTTGGAAACATAAATTCATATTAAGGCCTCAAAAAGTGATAAAACTCTACTTCAAGGCAGCTCTCAAAAAGTAATTGAGGAAAAAGGTTTGAGCTGGTTGGGATTGGGGATTGGAGTTTGGCTTGGTAGACAGCTTGTCTTCTTGCATTTGCTTTTCCTTTTTTTTCATTTTTTTTGGCCTCCATATTGTTTCACTTGTCTTTGTACTTGAACTAGTATAATGCTAATCTTTAGTCTTGAAGACTAATATTAATAATATATACCATGTTGACATCCAAGTTTTAGGAGAGATCTAGCGAATATAGTCAATTCTGATTTTCTCTAGAGATTCCAAGGGAGCAGAAGATGCCAGTTCCTCTCTTTTTTATTCTTTTTCTTTTTTTTGAGTGGGGGGCACCAGCAGTAGCATGCCTCTTGGTATAAGAAATTTCATTTTCATTTATTTGTAATTAATGTATGACACAGATGAACTTTACATAATTTGATGAGTAAATGTGGTATTGACTTTAAGGTACCAAATATATCTCAATATATGGCAGATACATAAATATGGGAGGAATAATTCATCTTCCTTCAGAATAGGATCAGTATCATGTTTCCATAAAAAATATTAAAAAAAAAAGATCATCATCATGTTTCCATTTAGCCGATGATGTTTCTCAAATGCCTCACCAATTTCATTTGTTAATTCAGAGTCTCAGACATGTAGCATTCATATGTAAACTACAATACCAGATTAATATTATGAAAACTGTTCTGATAGCAACCTTTCACAAGCAAACAGTCATATAATATAGAAACAGATAACATGATTACCTCTCTGTCGAGCAAAATGAGCGTATTTATTTCTGGGGCCCCCAACTGAAGAATCACAAAACACTTTTCAGCACATCAATCAGAAAAACTACATGTTGGCAAAAAAATGACTTATTACAAGACTGTGTAATTACATCTGATGAGTTAACAGGATCTTCGGCTTGCATGTGGTTTAACAGGTCAGAAACTCTTGTTGAAGCTTTCCCTTTAGCTCGCACATTTGGTATCAACCCAAAGATGAACTACAATACACAAAGTATTACTCAGAGGAAAAACAGACACAGCTTGTTAAAATGTACATTGTGGGAGGGAAGTGGTACTTGCAGAAAAAACTAGCAAGAGATCCAAAAAACTTCCTCATGAAGCACCACAGTGGGCAATTGGCATATATATTTACATCCTAATAAATTACTTTTGATTCCATTTTTAAATATAAATAAATAAAACAAAACAAATTATTTTTAAAAATATCACTTGTGACACACCATGGAGAATGTTCAAGAATCCATATAGCTAGGTGCTGGTCCAAATCATAGATTAATAAATGAAACCTCTTTAAAATTATCTGAAGAAATGGTCCTCTAGTACACCGAGTAGGTGTGCCAGTGTCTGCATCAGCTAGGTATCAAAGTGAGCACCTAACTGGCTCATTTGGCTTTATAGAATCAGAAGAATAGAAGGAAATGATAATAGATGATGGACACACTAAAGTCAGCCTTGAAGCCCGGTCATTCTTTCTGCAGAAGCATAAATCTGATTAAATTTCATTTGAATATAAATAAAATAAATACAGGGATGAGGAGCAGGGAAATCAAAACTGTCGCTAGACTGTCTGGTGAGAAAACTTTGGTGGAGAACAATTGCGGAAAGGATGGGGGAGGGGAGATACACTGGAGTATGGTTGTGAAAAAGGGAGGAAGATGAAGCCAGAGTAAATTCTTGAGAAGTTGGGGGATTATAGGAACCACCAAATTTGGGGCGGAAATTCCTGATTGTGGTTGTAAGAAGGAATCTGGGGTTGGAAACCCATGAGTTAGTTGTAAGAAAAATGATGCCCATCTAAAGTTCACCATGAATTCGGTATTGATAATCAAGTGTTTAATTCAAGATTTCAAACCCAGAATACAATTAAGGGTGGGCCGGGATTGTAAACCAGTACGATCAAGTGTGAGATCAGTTAATGTTTTTCCCATAGTTTTCACTCTTCTGCCACACCAAAATATGTAATAGTCCCATCATCTCAAACACAGTGGTTTTTTAACAAAGCATGCCATAGTAATACACTAAGAAGCGCCATGTACATATTAATGTCAAATAATGCATGAGGAGAATATAATGCCCCAAACAGGGTAACAACTTAGGTGGGTTGAACCCGTCTTAGCCCGACCTTTGGACAGGTTTAAATTGCAATTGCAGTGTTCAACCTGAACCCAATCCAGGTTGGGTTAGGGTTGAGGGCTCAGGTAACTTGAGCCCTACCCGATGTGGTGAGTGATAAATTGAAATTTTCTGGTCAAATTTGAACTATCTAATATTTGATATGAGATTGGATGGTCAAATTCATTTTTCCTTAGAATCTCACTTTTATGGTTTCATTTCACCATTCTCCCTTCACCATCATCCCTCATTTTCATATTTATTATCTTCTCCGCAAGGGACACCGACTATTACAGATTGTCTAGAAATGATATATTGTTTTAAAGCTAAACCCAAATACAACCTGACAAATTAGGTTCAGTTTGACTTCCTCAGGTTTCAAAGTCAGTTTGGGTTGGGTTTTGGTTGAACTCCAACCCAACCGAGTTAAAGCCCTTTGCCCAAATCAGCACTTCAACAGTTGAAGGGAGCTCAATTTACCATTCAACAATATAATTTTTTTATTTGGAATACTCAAAAGGTTAGTTATAGGGCTTAGCGTCACCTCCATATCCCTCAAAAATTAGTAATTTCTCCATAAAATGAGTTTGATGATGGATAAATGGATAAATAATTACTACGAACCTCAAGCTTATGAATGGCTTTTGCCACATGCCAAAGGGAGGTTGTATCACCGTCAACTTGGCATTCCTGTCAAGCAAACAAACATCATCTCAAAAACATACTAAATTTTTAAAAAAATAACAAACAAAAATTTTGAAACCAGCCTGATGTTAAGCACACCTTGTAAGCCATGTCAAGCTCAAAGGATAGAACATCCTCATCAAAAGGAATTGTGTACAAAGGGTACTCCCCTATGGTCACCACATGATTGACTTTTTCCTCCTCCAAGATCTGCAGAATAATCGTAGTTTGATATCAGTGAATTATGGTGGTAATGCACGCTACTTGTCAAAAAAGCAAAGAAAGAAATGACATATCGAAACAAGAATGCCGCCATCCATGTCACCTAAACATCACCCAGCAGTGTACATACACACACTACTAGGGGAGTTTATAAACATTGTAGGACACGTTTGGGGTGATTTCGAGTGAACTCTTAATCTTCTGTTGAAATAAACTCAGGTGTACAAAACACCAATAATACAAGAAGAAGCTTCCAACTAACATGAGAAACTTAGAACCATGTTTACAAATTTTTAAAATATAATAAAGAAATTTTTTTCCATGAGCATTCATTCACTGAACGATAAATGAAAGCAACTTGAATTTCCATTTACCAATTAAAACCATTATAAGAGAGCCGAAATATCCTCTTTAAATAAATGATGGAGAGCCTGGTAAAAAGTGGGTAAGTTCAAAAGCACGAGGAAAATGGACAAAAGGGATGCTGCAACCAGTCACAACACATCATAAAGGAAAAAAAATTTAATAAGCGAAGAATTCAAGTCTTCGGCGATAGGGGAGAGGACCCCAATGACTATAAACATAGAGGATCTCGGTCACTATATTATGTAGTCGGGTGACCTATTTGTACAAGTGGCTTTGAAGTCATATCTGGAGACTGATTATGACTTTCTCCTGCTTGTTCCTATCTGCACTTTTATCAACTAGTTCTTTGTAAATCCTGGAGATTATATTCAGTTGGTGAAGATGCTTATGTCAATTCTAACTGAAGTATGCAGTGCCATTATTGTTGAAAGCCTCATGGTTGTAGAGCGAGTTATGTTAATATAAACAACTCATAACAAATGACAGCCTGGTATTCTCAAACACACATGAAAGATTTGTCAACAGATCAAAATATAAGCTTACCTTCTCACAAGCAACTGTGCGACGTGGAACGAAATAAACAAAGTATTCTCTCTGTAGTCCTTTGGATATATCATACTGAATGTTTGATGACAGGAGCTTCATCAAACTAACTTGGGAATGGACGAGATATACCACCTTTGAGCATTCCGAGTGAATAGGATCAGATGAGAGATGCCGCAATTCCACATTGTGCTCCTGTTCAAATCAAAGTTCCTCAACTTGGTCGTAGTAGTAAATAAACCATCCCAGCTTTGAACGTTTTACAAGTGACTTGTTAAATGTGATTGGCAAATAGAAAGATGAAAAACACACGAAATCAGACAACAAATAATGTGGATTCTATGGCTTGTTGAACAAACAGAGGAGGTCCATCAAGAATCTCTGAGATTGAATTGATAGCTAATTTTGCGTCCCAGTTGAGTATATACATACGATGAGACTGTCATGAATCTATGAAAGGACACTTAAACGCCTCAAAAGCAACTGAAGCTACATAAAAAGAAATAAGAAACAATAAAGTGAATATACAAAATTAAATATCAAAAATCATGATATATAATTTTGATACATTATGAATAAAGCCTCATAACTCCACAACAAAAATATAATTCCAGAAAAACAATCCAACATTTTATCCTACCCATCATCCGTAATCATAAAAAGCAGGATATTTGGGTCCACAGAGGCAATGAGAAGAATGGAGAAAATAAACAGGTTGCACCTAAGTTATTCCCCACACTTGAAAATTAGACAGCTAAAACTTCATGGCCTTCACAAAAAGATTCAGACAAATTAGAAGCCATGTATCTTTCATGATGAGAGTTGATGTTGCCCTTGAATTTTCACCAGTGAATGGCTAACAGAAAGCTCAGTACATGGAAATCTGAACATCAGTCACATCCTAGTTCCATAAGTATCAAGAAAAAAAATTGCAAGCCATAAGATCTTCAAATCTCAATGAAGGGAGTATGTTGTGAAAAATGTTAAAAAGGGTTACTGTACATCAGTACATATAGATGGCATTCAAATATGTCAACATTGCAGTAGGAAAAATTTGCTCTTGGCATTGATGAAACCGGTGCATCAAATCTTGATCAAGGAAAAATGGGTCACTGAAACTTGACAGTTTTCTGAGCAAGGGATTCATAAGCTCACTTGAATTGTAATGAACAATCTGCCAATTAAAATCGTTTTATCCCCCTAATGATTTTATAACATGTTTTAATTTTTTTTTTAATGGTAAACCTTCTCTGTTGAGGTATACATTTTGATCAAAAGTGTATATCACTCCATTTCAACTTGAATGGACCCATTTTTAGCAAATGTAAAAAAAAATAATAATAATAATGAGGGATATACCCCACCTAAGGAGGCATGTACCTCATCGGATGGCTATGGAGGTATATGGACTGTCCACGCGAGCTGCATGTAACGGTGCTCTTAAAAAAATGTAGCACCTCTATGAATGAGGTTGTTGCTCAAAGGACATCCTAGTTTCCTTTAAATAACTCAATGGCAAGTAAGTATGACCACCTAGTTCTTCGCATCTCCAAACAACCGATTCTTCATTCGATAGAAATTTCTGTTTTAGACCGATCAATGCCACCATCAAAATTCATCCAACCAAACTACTGAAACAGTACTAGTGCAACCACAACATTCAAATTCCGATTCCAACGTTCAACATAAATTCATCCATTCTTTCCAAACTTAAGGTGTGCATATCATCTCATCGTTATTCAACATATAATCAATCCTCGTTGAGCGACAATTTCCCCCCTCTCTCGCAAAATCATACAATGAAATTAAAATCGGCATAAAAACCATCATGCGCACAATTAAATCCCGATTAAGCGTTCGTAAGCAGAAACAATTGTCCCGAAAAGGGGGAAAAAAACGAATAGAAAGCAAATAGGTACATACTCTGAGAAGTGAGGTCTGGATGATCAAAGCAAGGGTGCCGCTCAGTTTCTGATCGACGATCAAGCATTTCTTTCCCCGGATCTACGACAAATCGAGGTAAATAAAAAGGTCAAGTAGAAATCAAAAGGCGGACAAGAAGAGAGAAGAGACGATTGAATGGGAGGGGGAAGGAGGAGGGATCGTTGTGGGATGTGAAGAACTTACGTTCTTGAGGATGTTGAGGAGATCCTTCTGCGCTTGATCTCTGACTGACGCGAGGTTCAGTGGAGCGTTGTCCAGGCTCGGAATCTGAGCCATCTCGCTCTCTCCCACCCCGTCTGTCGCTCTGTTGTTTTTCGGGGAGGCGAAGATGAGTCAGGGAAGAAGAAAGAACGCGGTGTAGAGATCCGATTTTAGCCACCGTTTGATTCGAGAATTAAATTATTATAGGGTTTATATGACTGTTCTATTCTATTTATTTACAATAATGATTCCGAGGCCTAACTTTTCAGGCCCCATCACAGGTCCCATGATGTGGGAAGTGTACATTGTCTATTATACCCTTTATTTGATAACTACCTTAACATGTATCCCTATGATTGTGGAGTATCATTTAATTCTAAAAATTCTGTATTTATTCACCATTAATGGATTCTTAAAATCTTGCAATAATATTTGAGAGGGACCGGAAAAACCATTGATGTTGAAACAATTGAAAATTTGTCTTGTATGCGAAATGAGGAGGTTTTGCATTACGGAATTGATTTTGTTTATGAAGAATACATGGGAGCAAATTGGAAATTCTATTTTTGAGGAGAAGGCACGAAATCGTTTTTTTTTTTTTCGATTTGGATCTCACATCAATGTCTCTCGGATCATGTTTGACATTATTAGATTCGTAAAAAAAGTGTATTTTGCCTTTTGTTTTAAATATTTAAACACAATTTTTTTTCATGTATTGAATGTCATTTATCACATTTTGATTTGTTTTTGTTTCAATATCTAAATGTAACACTCGAAATCGTTACATTTTATATATGAGTAGTTTGTTTGATGTTACTGCTACATTGTTGACAATGTAATTTTTCAAATCTGTATTATTTTTGTTACATTCGTAAATGTAACAGTCAACCGCATGCATGTATTGATTTATATTTGTTACATTTATGAATGTAACATTCATTCGTGTATTGCATTTGTTTCAATGTAAATAGTAATTTATATTTGTTACATTTATTATTGTAACAGTCAAATACATATGTTTGTTAAATGTATCACACAATAAAAAAAAGTGTTTGACATTTTCTATAAAATGTAACTGACTATTGAAAATATAATCTGTTTCTAAATTGTTTAAACATTGCATGGAATGTAAAATATTTAGGTAGGAAAATGAAATTGTTTGTTATATTTATGTAAATGTAACAGTTCTGATGTAAATGTAACAAATCGTTGTGAGAGATGTAAATATTTAATAAAGGTATTTGATGTAACTAATTCATATAGTAACCATATGTGTTTTTTTATTTAAATTTGAATACAATAAATATCTAACTTTTTTAGTGTAATTTAGGTTCAATTGTAATTTAGGTAAGGATTTTAAAATTCAAAATTTGAAATAGTTAAATGGATTTCAAGATTCACATGGAAAGGTAATAACCGAATAGAGAAAATTGAGGGATTTGGGTTAATGAGAGAGATTTTTAATGAAGGACATATTTGTATTTTGCTATTTTACCATTTTTAAAAAGTCAACAAACCAAAAAAAAACAATAAGGTGCTGTTTGGCAGCGGCGGAAAGCGGATTTTAAGTGCTGATTAATAAGTGCAGAAAGAGGTTTTGATGATAATCTTTAAGAGTTCAGTAATAAAAGCGTTTGGTTGAACGGATACTTTTATGCAGTTATTTAGATAAGTGTGTTTGGTTAACCAAGTGACATATATGCTTATTGGAAGGGTATTTGGGTCCATTTTATAAGTGCTGAATGTTAAAGATTGTTCTTTTTTAACACGTTAAAAATGCGTCAACCACTTTATACGACGACTCACCGGAACCCCCCAAATCAATATGCGCATCCGACACAATCTCCTCCTCCTCC
This sequence comes from Acorus gramineus, assembly GCA_030737835.1. Lineage (NCBI taxonomy): Eukaryota > Viridiplantae > Streptophyta > Magnoliopsida > Acorales > Acoraceae > Acorus > Acorus gramineus. The sequence continues at coordinate 13,731,403 of CM060857.1, forward strand.
AAATTTGGGATCCCCTCCCTCCGCCTCACCTCACTCGAATCAGGACTACTAATCTCCGACGAAGCCCCACCAAATCGAACCTGCGAGAACCCGTTATACGTCTCCTCGTACGCACCGAACGGGTTCAAGAAATCCCAAGCGGACCCCTCCGCCGCAGGCGGCGGCGGAGGCGGCACTGACAGATCCAGGTGGCCGGACCCTTCGCCCGAGGAGGGGAGGTGGGAGAGGGAGGAGGAGGAGGAGGCGGACTTGGATTTTCCCTCGTCGGAGGGGAGGGTGAGGACGGGGGAGGGGGGAGGGGGGGAGGAGGAGGAGGAGGCGGCGACGGTCACGGCACATCGTCACGAGAGGGAGGTCGTCAACCTTCGATCATCCGCATCCCATCTGACCTTCATCACCTCAAACAATTGAAGAATCAATGGAGATTCAGATTTTTTGAGGAAGTGCTCATTTGATTCAGTTTTTCTTTACAAGAAAATGAAAATGAAGGAGTCGCAGAGCCGAATAGGGTTTCGCAGAGCCGATTTGTTTTTGGGTTTCTTCGAAGGAGTCGACGAAGAGAGAGGGGTGAGGAGAGAGAGAGCAAATTTCGACCTTATATACCACTCGTAATTTGGGTAAATTCCAGGGGTAGTGAGGTCATTTACATCGGCGTAAAATATGAGATCGGTGACCGCGGAATAATAAGTGACCGGGTTTGCGCTGAAAAAATACGAGGATGTTTATCTGAAGACGGAAACCACTACTTTTACATAAGAGCTTATTTAAACCCTTACCAAACATAATTAAAACTGATTTTCAGCTTTAAGCCTGATAAGTGCTTATAATAAGTGCTACCAAACACCCCCTAAATGAGATGATGACATCTCATGGGGCTTGTGAGTGGAGCTTATATTTTGGGGCCTAGGTATCATGACTAATTTATTTATTATTATTATATTTTAAATTATTTTTAATAAAAAATATAATAATAAAATTTTTATTATTTACATTAAATGTGAATAAGATATTGATAATAATTTATAAACAAACCTTATATTACCACCTTATCAATTACACACCCTACATCAGTGAAAATATTAAATTATCTTTTAATAAAATAGAAATCCTGAACCCACCCCGTGCATTCTTTAAGACTCCAACCCTTCGGTGGGCCATCACCACCATTAGAGGTCTTTACTGTCGATCCGTTGCCAATGCCGTTGTTTATCAGCCACTCCTCTTCCACAAGATTTGATCGACGAGGTGATATTTGACGCCGAGAGCTGCATCACGTGCATACCTCCTCATCACTTCGTCGCTGGATCTCCCCCCACTGAACCCTTCATCTCCAGCATAAACCCTAATCACGTTCATCATCTGTTGTTGTCACCACTCCTCTAATGAATCTCTAATATTCGAATCGAGTCCCTCAAAATCAAGAAAACCTAGAAAATCAAAAACCTTGAAGTTCTTTTCATCTCTCTCTCTCTACCATCTCTCGCTTTACAGAAGACTAGGCAATGAAGCTTGACGGTGGGATCGGAGAGGGGAGACAGAGAGAAACAAAGAGACTTTTCTGAAAATGTGGTGTGGGATCTCGTATGGGGTGAGGGGGTTCCAGTGGGTGAACGATGGCAATATTGATGATGGAGAGAGTGAGGAGGAGGAGAGCAAGAATGGTTGTGTGTGACCACCGCCGATCGTTGTGAATGGCCACGTTTTGATGTGACCTCCATCGTGGACACCGACACATAGAACAATCCACCTCCTTCACTTCTCTTATTTTTCTCCTCCACAACCATCGTCGCAACCGCGGCCATCTTCTTCTATCGGCTGGCCAATTTTGTGGTGGTGGTGTTGATGTACAGTGGTAGAAGAACTAGTAGACGGGAAAGAGAAGGTTGGGTTGGGGGAGGGGCAATGGGAGTGGGTACCTCTCCTTCTAAAAAATAAAATTCACATGGTTTGAAAGGGTGGGGTGAATGACTAGAGGGGTGGAAATAACGGCCCCTTTCTTAAAAGGAGAAAAAAGGACAACAGTTGATTTATAAGAGGTGATGACAGTTGATTTATAAGTGTGTCCACGTATTCTTTTGGGTTGAATTACTTGGAATAACTTAATTTCATAGGTTGACTGGAATTTATGTACCGCTTTATACCAATTAATTCTGATATACAAATTTTCTTTTGTTCCAGCCAATCCAAACATCCATTTTGAGATAATTCTAACTAATTCTCATTTTTTTCGGATCTATTCTCGAACCAAACGAGGGCATTAGATTTAAGCTTTGTTTGGATGAATCTCTGTTTGGAAAATCCAAGATTTCATCCATGGTTGTTTGAGAGTTTTTGAAAGACTATTTGTTTTTAATAAACAAAACTTGAAACATTAAACACCTGTGAATCTGTTTGGATCAATTGAGAAAAAATTTAGATTTTTCAAATTCTTCTTATCATGGATCCAAACTCTACTTTCATTTAAAAAGTCAATTAAATCTGTTTTCAAAAATACTTTCAATAAGGAAAAATTATATATTCAATCCCAAGTGCAACCCATCTACAATCCACATCATTTTTAAAAAAAAAAATATCATAAACACTGCTATAGGAGACAAAATCCATCTTACCTGAATAAGGAATAATAAAGATACAAGAATTAATCAGAATATAATAAGAATATCACAGTAACGGGCTCACCATTGTTAAAGCCCATCTCAAGTAAAAGTCTAATTATGAATTAGGGCTCACCTCGGCTCGGAAGCCTACTTTGTGCAAAGGTTCTCCTCGGCCTCATACGTCACCTCGGGAACGAATCCCCACCTCAGGTCGGACTGATCAACAACTTTAATTAGACCTCTAGTAAAAAACTAAGTATCCGAAGGTAAGATCCCGACCTACCCAGGTCGAAAGCAGACCACCCACTGGAGTCGACCAACGCGGGATGCTCCCACGTGTATTCAACCAACACCAGTGAGAATTACAGAAAAGCTCGTGGAATATTCTCTGACACGGGGACTATAACCAACTGTCAAAAAACGGTTACGATGAGCAGATCCCACGTTTTGTCTGATCTCAAAGCCACGTGGAAGATTCTCTCTCATGTTATCATCACACTCCCATAGCATAACCGGCACGCCACCTCCGTCTTAAATAGAAGGGTATCCTCTTTAACACAAGGTAGACTCCTTCTTCTCCAAAAACCAGAAGTTCAAGTTTAAGTTCTTGCATGAAAATGAATATTGACTAGAGCATCGGAGGGGCGTTAGCCAGCATCACATTATGTGAGTGCAAGTAAACGAGGGAGAAGATCAGAGGAGTTGTGCTCAACATCCTTTCCAAGGATCATGTATGCTCTTCATCTTAGATCTTCATCACCCTAAACTCAGACCAATCCTAAGTCTGGCCCATTCAAGGAAAAGCACATTTTACCCATCCACATCTTCTATTGAAATACATGTCATTGTATGAAATTAAATATATATTGAGATACAATAATATATTTTATCGCTTTAGAAAATGATTTTTTTTGTCATACATTATGATAGAATCCCATGCACTGTGATAGCGCTGTATACACTACATTATCATAGTGTATAAAACTACAAATATGGCTGCAAAATGAATCGAGTGTAATTATATTTCATTGGTAGAAAAAATTATTTTTACAACATGTTATTTTTTATCACTTTCTTCAAAAGTTGGGACAACTAGGAGTGTTTGGAACTGAATTTGAATTTAGTATATCTTTAGAAAAACAGAATCTCTAAAAGGCTAAATTGTAAGGGGCACCTTTAGTCCCACGTCGAAAAAACAAAAGAATGGAAACGAGTATATTTAATAGCTTTTATAGCCATCCTAAATGAATCTATTGGGAATTGACTTATCAAGATCCATTTATTAACGAGCTTGAATTATTGGGTCCATATATTTTGAGGTACAATATTTGTTAAGGTATGAAGCGGTTTGCATCGAATCTCTGCGTCAACTCTTCTTTTTCGAGTGAAAAAATCACACTTTAAGAGAAAGCTTACCTATTACATGCCTCAAACTCATCCGATTTTGACGCTACTCACTGCTCTAATTTTTTCCAATACCGAATTTTGTTATTTTTAATTTTGCGGTCCATTGTAACCTGCAAAAGATCTTTGAATATGCACAAATGCACTCAATATATTTTGTAATCATCACGTTACTAACATATCATGTACAATTGTTCAATGCAATATATCATCTCCATATATACGATGTTACAAAAGGCATAAAATGCATTATATTCATACAATTATATACTTCAATTTTTAAAATATAATATATAGTTCATCAACTAGTTATATATTTTAAAAAAGAAAATGTTAGATTGAATCTTGTATTCCATATGCACACCCTTTTTTATTTTTATATAAATAAAAACTAATAATCATATGCACATTTATAAATTAAAGAAGTATAACTTAAATGAATTGTATGTATTACTATTTATATATAGAATATCTATATCTCAATACTTAAATGCATGTGAATACGTGATTAAAAATATATGTAAAACTGTAAATTATGATAATGTGAAAGAAGATGAGTGTAAGTTTAATTCTAACAATAATTTTTCTAGAATAAATCAAATTACAGGGGTTAAATGTGCTCACAAATATCTGAGTAGACTCGGAGCCGTACGAATAACGAGACTTCGTGGAAATCTCTCGATCTCGATTATGGAGCGGTTGATGACGTGGAGTGGGTCCCACCGTACACGTGCGAGTCCTCCTCGATATCCGTCCAAAGAGACATTCAAAAGAAGCGGCCACTCATTCGGACACATGACCCCCCAATAATGCCCATCATGGATTCTGCATGTGACATGCATGCATGGTCATCTGCCATCTGCATTAGACATTTTTAATGTGGTATTAATATTAATCAATGGACAACTAATACATACTGTTTTGAGTTGCATACCAGAAGAAGCTAAAAATGTGTTGATCTAATCAGTCATTCACTAGAATATGCTGACATATATACTAGTTTGAAAAAAGAATATTTATATATTAATTTATTTTAGTATAAATCTATAGGGATTTTTAATTTTAAGTCCCTACAAATTATCATATTTAGTGATCGATTCATCTTTTTTTCATATTTAGATTTTAGCCCCCCGATTTAAAGGATAATTGATGGATAGGTCCCTCACATGGACTAAAAAGTAAATTAAATAATTTATTGATAGGTCCCTCTCAGGGACTAAAAATGAACTATCATTTAAATCTGGGGACTAAAACCTAAATACAAAGAAGGGAGAGATCAATCACTAAATATGATGATTTGTGGGGACTTAAAACTAAAAATCCCAAAACTATATTTCACGTGAGTGTGTATATGTTTTAAGCATTTTTCAAAATAAAATAGATTGCATAAATGATGATTTTTCAAGGATGACGTGGAACATGATATTTTTCTTTTTAGTTGTTTAATGATGTGAATATTTTGAATAATGTTACCGTCAATGTTATATAAAGTCTTTGATTGATTTTTCATAACCTTTTTTATTTATAAATGTGCATATATTTCTATTTTTTTTTTTAAAAAAAAATAGACGCACTCCACCAACCGATTTCATTACAAAAATAGATTAGTATGGAGTCTAAAAATGTGCATATATCTTATATAATGTAACATTTATTTATGTAACAACAAAAAAAATCTAAAAATAACATTATAATTTTTTTCATATACTCGTACATGTATGGGAAAAATGTAAGATTTATTTAATGAAATATATGTCTCATAGAAATAGGTTTATTACGGAGGTTGTATAGAAAAAAAAGGCATCTAAGAGCTCCGATTATTTGTCTAGAGCGCATAATACTTGAAAGTGAGAGACTAGATAGGTTTTGATAAAATTAAATGTTGATTTGATAAATTAATAGTTGCATTGGATTTAATATATATTCCAGAGTCACCAAAGCGATCAGGTTTCGTCTAGAGCCCACTCAAGAAGAAAATAATTGAGAAGGATTAGGGACCTACAACCCCATATGTAATCCAATGCACACTCCACAGATGCTTGAATTATTTGAAGATGTATGTTTCAAGTAACAAAACATACATCCTCATAAAAATGAAATAAATATAATGAATTATACACTCAAAAAAAAAGTGAAAAAAATTATTTATTTCATAAAACACATATATCACATTGGGGTAATTATTATATAGAAGAGTTCATTTGAAAACTTTTCTTAGACTTGAACCAGTCTCATCTATACTAGCGTACATTTCATTATCTCATAATATATATATATTATCATAAAAAATGTAAATAAAAAATAAAAATACATTGAACTCACGAGTATGAACATTTTTATAAAGAATGTGTTTTATTAGTTAATTATATACTTCTAAATAAAATCAAATTGTGTGGGAGTTGCAAATAGAACTGCAAGTATATCAAATTCCTTTTGAGTATCTAATGAGAATCATATCACCATAAATCAAGTTTAATTTCCATGTACAAGCCAGCAGAATAATACAATCCCATTGGATGTAAGATAATCGCGAATGAGAAGATATTACATATTTAATTATAACAAAAAAATTAAAATCAAATTGTCATTACTCCACCCACAATTTTCTTGTCTCCTTCTGCTCTGTGCCTAACAAACAATTCATTCATGAATGCCAATTAATGACATAAGCAATGACGTCCGGGTCACATAAACACATGACAAAGATTGGACATCGTTATCAAAAGCTAATCACATGGGCGATTTTGGCTCTCACTAAAACAAAACACTATTTAGAGTTACGAGAATTTACTGAAAGAATTTGTGAGAGTTGTTTTGCGGATACATGCATGATCGGGGTCGGTACATGACAGGTGCAATGGAGGTGTATTTCGATAACGGACGCTTAAGGATTGAGGTTTAACACCGTAAATTTCTCAGTGTCAAATCCGATTAAATATCTCTAATCGATCTCATCGCCGATGATTACCTCCTCTTCCTCCTTAGGTTCACAGGATCGAGGTTTAACACTGTAAATTTCTCAGTGTTAAGTCTGATTAAATATCTCTAATCGATCTCATTGCCGATGATTACCTCCTCTTCCTCCTTAGGTTCACAGTCAATTTTACTGGTTTATTTTTATTCTTTTCTTTTCTTCTCATTATTTTTAGTATTGTATTTTAAAATCTTTAATGAAATCGAGTAGGAATATCTATCTAATTTTCAAAAAAAAAAAAATAATCAAAAGCTAATCAAGGATGACACTTGGCAATATGTCATTTTTTTTTCTTTTAATATCAAACTTTGTTGGTCCCATGTCTCTGGAATTGTCATATCAGTCACATTTTTCTTTTTTCGGGTGAGCCCTTTAACATTCATTTTAAATTTTTAATGCATACTTTCCTAGTACCACCAAATAGCTGTCTTTAAAAAAATATTATAATATGTAAAGACCACACGTAATATTGCATATAGATATACAATATTATTCTTGTTTTATCATATATATATATATTTCAATAACTCAACATGTATATATACTGTTTTTTATATAAAAAAAATACATTTAATTACTTAAATTTGTTTTACCAATATTGGAGATCAAGGAGTTTAATTTTGAAAAAAAACATGTTGATATTTTTGTTGGAATAAATTAAAATAAATTATGATATTATAACCACAGGGTATAAATAAACAAGGTTCCAGAACATTCAAAATCAAGTACCTTGCGAGCCTAACAATGCTAAAAGATCTGATAGAAGCAGTGGGTTAGACATCAGCCCACTCACCAGGTTCATGACAGTGGTCTTCCCAATCATATGCATCTCTATCTTACAAATGCTAACCACTCACGAGTTGATGTCCTAATGCACTTAATTATTTTTAGTGGAATCAATTTTATATCCAAGTTTACTGTTTTATATATAAATATATATACCCCCTGTTTATCCTCAGACCTCATTATTCACGGAGAGGGAGTTGTTAACTGACTAATTGTTTAGTTTGCATCTTCATTTAGGGGTTGTTTGACTAGAGGGATAGGGGTGGAATAGGGAGGAATAATGTAAAAAATGCGTTTGGGTAGAGGGAATAAAGGGGTATAGCTATGCGGAATTAGAAGAGAATAAGCTGGTATTTGTATTCTAAGTCCATCCATGGAATTGTGTTATTCATCAACTGGAATAAGGGGACCCACCTATGAAATCACATGTCATCACATCAAATCACATATCATCACCTCTTATACATCAATGGGGCCCACATGTCAAATCAACTTTTTACACCTTATTCACATCTTATTCTTCATCAACCAAATACTCCAACCTTTACTATTACGTTTCCCAATGAAAATAACTGAAAACACAACCAAACACAAAATCTCTTATTCCATTGATAAAGTCAACAATTTCTAGAATAGGTATAAACTCCAGAATAATTTATGTCTCTATCCAAACGGACCCTAAATGTTGCAAAGGAAAATAGAAAAGGAAAAAAAATTATCACCCCTCGTGTATTCTCTGCTCTCTTGTTTTTTTACACTCAAACGTGGAGGTGTGATCATGGGATGCAATTCATCACATAATGTGTGTTTGAACTCGCGTTTAGTTTTTTGGGATCATGAAAGAACCTTTAAAATAGTATATATATGGTGTAAATGCATTATCATAAAAGCCCCTCATGCAATACATATATTACAAGATTTTTGGTATCTAATGAGGATCAAATCTTATCAAAATCATAAATCTTGCATGTCAAAACATATATATAATGTGATATGCATATATGTGAATACTGACCATGTATACCTCAAAAAAATTTGCTTGTGGTTTCAAGAAACCAAAGAGTCATCATTTCTTCAGTCCCCTCCAACTGTTCAACTCTTTTAATAATGAAAGCAACATTAGGTACATAAAATCGTCTCTATTCAAAGTATGTGCATAAGATAAGCCAATCATTTAGATGCCTCACAAGTCACAAAGTCTGAAGGATTGTGAAATAAAAATAAATAAAATAAAAACAAGAGAAAACGAAAGGCTACCTCCCTTCAGTGAAAGGTCTGTGTCTTGGCGCATGCAAATTTTGAAAGGGTGGTTGTTGGTGGTGTGATTTGTTGTTTAACTTTATAGTGGTTTATGAGGGATTCATTTTTTTATTCAAAATTTTTATTTTGTTTATGAGAGATGTTTCTTATCACACATGACTTTTTTTTGTCTTTAACGAAGGATTGATATTCTAGAATAAATGGGTATCAGATAAATTAACTTTTATTTATTCTAGGATCATTATTCATATCTTTTATACATAATTATTTTTTATTTTTGTGTTTATTGAGAATGTATAAGGAATAAATAGTGTATTCCAAGCCATCTTAAAATAATTATCAGAGTTCATATTATTTTATTTAAACATACATAACTATCAAGTTTTAAATTTATGACAAACAATTTGTTATTTGTTCTTCTGACCAAGGATATGCACTTTCATTTCTTTGGTTTTTCGTGTTTTTATTCTATTCTCTCTCAATTTTGAGTCTATAATTCAAAATCAGAAATGAAATCGGGTAGCAAATTTTTACCATTTTTTACAAGAATTTGTTTTTATTATTTACTATTATGTTATCCCTATCGAGATTAAATAACATTTTTCTTCCTCTTCACTCCAGACGTGATGAAATTTATTCAATACTAGGGATATATACTAAAAAGAAGTTATAGTTGGAGACTTGAATTCCTTGTGTCTTGACCAAATTTAAGTATTGTTTCTGTTGCATCTTCAACCTTTTAATTATAGAAAGGTCCATGGAATTATTTTCCCAATGTGTCACTTTCCATGGTTTCAACTAATTTAAAACATGAGAAGCTTTTTATTGAATATTCGAGACAACATAATCTCCCACTATTATAACTTTTTTTTTTCATCTTCAAAAGTGATGTTCATAGAAAAATATGATGTTATCCTTTCTGTAGTTCATTTCCTAAGGAAAATGCCAGCTCATTTTTACAGTTTTAATTGTTTTAAATTTTTTTAAATATATATATATTTATTTAATAATATACAAACTTTTGTAAATAAATTAAAATATATTTCTAATGAATTGAACATTTTTACACTGATATGGTGGAATATATACTCAATAATAAATTTTGCATACTGACTACAGAAATACAGAAATGATGTTTAATGAGTGACCGAGTGTACTACCATTGTTCTTTAAATATATACTTAATTGAAAAATACATTTTATTTTATTTTCTAATGAAGCATTGAAGCACGTATAAATAAAACAGACTTCGCTGGTAAGACTTTATGTAACAAATTAAAGTTATTTTAATTTCTGACTATACATTCCAGGACATTGATGACAATGATGTTATACATCAACAAATGAAAAAAGAAAAAAAATTACAACAAGAACGACAATAAAAAAAGTTGTCTGTTTATTCCCATATATTTCAAGCTAAGGATCTTTTTAGGGAAAAGAAATACTAGAGAAGATAAAGGGGCAAAACGATCTCAATAACTTCCTATATAACAACAATTGTATAAATAAGGCTAACTAACACACTCAATGGGACATATAATATTGTATAAATACCTAAAAGGCTAGTTTGGCAATGGGATATATAAGTGGTGGGATGAGTGAGTAGGAGGACAGCTTATTCCCATTTGGTATAAAAAATAATTAGGATAAAATGCGAACAATTGTTCTAATTTTGAAATGAAAATAAGGATATTTTATTATATCTAAAGGTCAAGATAGTATTTATCCTCATCTTGTGTAACGTATCCTCAAATATGGTAACGTAACAAATATGAATATGAACAAAATTAATGAATTTTTAATTCCTTAAAATTAGGATAACGTATCCTCCAAATTTTAGCCTGTTCCCAAACTAGCCCAAAGAGTGTATATCACGAGTAGTGGAAATATTTTCTAAAATTTGTCTTAATATGTCATTGTTACATGTTGAGTATATTATAATGACTTTGAGAATAATTCTGTTAGTAGAGAAAAAATTTTCTCGCTTTATATAGTGGCACACTCATTAGATGATGTCTTAAAAAACGCAAAAGGAATAAAGTGATTTGCACGTGCACTACATGAGCATATTATTATACGCACTTAACACTTTTAAGGAAAGCATATTTTTGCGTCTCAAATTTTCACTCCTAACATTTTTGGGTTTGTTGATTGATTTGATTTTTTAAAATTTTTTTGCATAATTCACTGTCATAACTTTGAAACATAGATTAGCCTAACTTTAAATTGATGCAGCCAATAATGACCCATTGAGAGAATTCCAGGGTCTTTCGCATAGTCACATGGCTACGCTTAGAGACAGAATGGCCATCCCCAAGTGCCCTTCTTTTTGTTTTCCTTTGTAAACTATCTAAAATCTATATAACCTTAATTTTTTTTAAAATTTATATAACCTCCTAAAAACACATATGTATAAATCCAAATAGTCCCATGCGTTAAATTTTTGTTGATAAATTTAAATTATTTTACAAATATTTTATCTGATTAACCTTAGGTAAAAACATAATATATAACAAAACCCTCACAATGTATTAAAAATGTAAAAAATTCTCAGTAATTAATGATTTTACCTCTGCAGATAGGGTTTTATAATTCTTCTAGAGGGGTAAAAATTGTGATTTATAAATGATTTTTCGCATTTTTATGAGGCGTTTAATATACTGTGTTTTTAGTCAAAGTTAACCATACAGATATTCGTAGAATATTCCTCATCTGTTAACGAGAGTTTAATTAATTCATAGGATTATTTGAATTTACATATATTTTAAATGAATTATATGGACTTTAAAAAAAAATCGAGGTTATATGGATTTCAAATAGGTTACGAAAGCTTGTTTGGATTTTTCCCTTGTTTTTTTGAGGAGAGTCCCAAGTGCCTTTCCTTGATATTGCATAGAAAGCAGATCAGAGCATTCATAATTACACCAAACAGTCTTTGGTGGACAACTTTTTATTTCTTCCCCCATTTTTTGTGTGTGTGTATTAAGTTGGGGGGACCAGATTAACTAGTTCAGTCTCTGCACATGTTGCAACTGATCATATGGTTTGGTGCACACAATATTACCAATAAAAAAAATATTGTTTCATACCAAACCCACCATCTTCTTTCTTGTACTATCGAAGCTGCTCGAATCTTTATTTTATTTTTTAAAATCGTTTTCTCCATCTTCATTTTTATAACAATATCAACATTTTAAATTGAACCATATGATATATACTATAAAAAAAAACTTCACACATCATGTGCATGGGTGCATAGCAAGCCAGATCCATGTGTGATTATGAAATTTTTTATATCAACAATGGGGATGATGACATCTTAACATATCACTAAATTAATTCTTATCAATCTTAAACTTTATTATCCTCTTTATGTGTTGATGGAGGAAGCACAAGAAACACTTCTGATGAAGAAATCAGCGGGCACATGAGGCTGTGTGTATTGTTAAAAATCAATTAATTCACGTACAAATGACATAAAGCTAATAAGTCTGAATCCGGTTTTAGACCTCACAGATTCCCATTGAATTACTTAATTATGATTATGATATATCCATCCACTGGTATGATATATTGTTTTAATGAAAAATGTATATAAATTAATGATATACTTATTACATGGACTCATTGAGTTAATATATAAAACAATTAGTAATCGAATATGTATCTTGTATTGGAAGGTGTATAAATATAAATTGTCTGCGTGATTGTCCTTGTTCAACATGTGTATGTTTACATGTGAAATTCCTCCACAAGGTCCAACCTGGACCATGACTTGCCGTGGAAGAATAAAATGACCATTTAATTTGGGATTCCCTGTTAAGAGCAGAGGTTTGATACTTTGTTTAGACTTTAGAGCATGTCAAAGATAAAAGACTAATAATGCCTGTATTCAAATTAACCTTTTGTCTGATAAATGCTCAATATCAGAATAATAGATGTTGTCAAGACTGGATTACACTTGCAATTTATTATCCCCATCAATGCAATTGATAAACTAGATTCACTAATGTATTAAATGGAATGAAGAGGATGTTGACAATTTATTATTTCATGGTTCATCTCTTCCTAGTGCACATCATTCGCTCTATCTAGATAAGATAAGCGTCCCAACTTAGAGAGGTCCCCTAAAATTTTATTTTATTTAGATATTTACCAATTATATAACATGTACAAGATTTTCATGCATATTTGTTCTTGATCTTGCATATCAAGTTTATATATGTAGTATTGATCTTGCGTTTTGTGAAAGGCTTACATTAGCCATAATTTGTAAAATAGTCACAATGATACATCATAAAAATGATTTACGTTGATTTTTGAATTGTGAAATGGTCACAATAATATATCATGACGGTGATTTATGTTGATTTTAAAGCGTCATCCGAATTTTTTTTTTTGGATGCACTTCTATTTTTATTCAATTTATAAAACTCAATTTTAAAAAAAAAAAAAAATTATTTAAAAATTTTGTTTTGATTTTTAATAAAAAATATGTTTTTTAAAATAAAAAATAGCTCCCTGTAAATTGCGGTTTATAAATCATTTTACAACATACTTTTCAAACAATTTTTGAAATTGGTAAAAGCTCCGCGGTGGAGCGGATTCTACAGTAAAGAACATGACATGACAGAGAATTCAAACACACACGTTTGGATATAAAATTGAGTTTACAAGTTATTTAAAATAATTCGTACAATATTGAAATAGATCGTGACCGTCCACTTCTCAATCGGACAGTTGGATGTCACCCGACAGGAACCCGATTTTGACAGTGGTGGAAAACCATAACGACATCTCACCCGATTTTTATCTTTCCCAGCGACATCGACATGTAAAAAGGCGCATCTATCCCCACCAATCAAAAAAAAAAAAAAAAAAAACGATGTTAGGCTGTTCCCACCAATCCAGATCGACCGAACTTGATCACCATTTCAGGTTTTGGACAATCGAACTTAGTCGTCATTTCAGGTTTTAGGCGACAGTAATTGATCGCAATTTTAGGCTTTGGGCGACTGTAATTGGTCGAACAGGGTTCAAAACTATATCTATCTATTTTTTGTAAACAAATAAATTTTTGGGTTTATCTATCATATTCTACATTTATTTTTTATCCAAACAACAGTTAAGGGGCCGAAAAAATGTAAGTAGGTATACTTTCAATTAATTCAAATTTTTATAGAAAAATATCTTATTAGACAAATATATATCATTTTTAAGCTTCGTTTGAATTTGTAGTTAAGAGGATTCTTGGTTTGAAAAAAAAAAAAAAACCTATCACTTAATCCAAACACATTATATATTTGATTTTTGAAAATGAGTCCGTCACTTATGTAAAAAAAATTGTTCTTATATTCTACATTTAAGAATAATAATTGATTCTCCTTACATTACAACTCAGACTTGGAGTGGTATGAAGGATTCAAGGAAGATATACGTCATGGGATTATGTTTCCAAGAAAAAAAATTATAAACTTTATTACAAATCCTGTTCGACCAAGTTCGGTCGTCCGAAACCTGAAATGGCGACCAAGTCCGGTCGCCTAAAATCTGAAATGGCGATCAAGTCCGGTCGTCCCGATATTTTTTTTTTCGATTAGTGGGGTAAGAAAAACGCTTGGTGGGGATAGCCGTGTCCCATGTACAATACCAAAAAATTTACAATTTTGTATTCTAGCAGCCACCACGACAACGACACCTCACCTTCTCATACTATTTTTTCAAACTTGGTTTTTGTTATTTATTCTCTCTCTCTCTCTCTCTTTAACCGACCAAAAACGACATTAATAAACGAATAGCAACCGTCCGATGAACGAAACAACTAGAAGACCGCGATTGGAGACCGGTTGATAATTGCTGACGTGGATTGTAGACGTGCAGTGGACTTCACGTCCGTATCATTACACGTAAGCCCCCAATATTATATTTATTTTTTATTTTTCAATTAAAAAAAGTCAACAAAAAAAAACAAAATTGAATAAACGAACACACCCAAGAAGAGAAAACCAAACCCATTTGTTCTCTCTCCTTCTCTCTCTATACGTTTCCTCATTTACATTTTACCTTCCAAACTATATAATAAAAACACATTTTATAATATGTTTCACATGACGGAGCACGCGTTGGGGTTCTCGTCGCTGAAGATCTGCGGAGCGTGAACGTACTGGACGTTGTACCCTTGACCGTACCCGTGACCGTATCCATACCCGGAGTACTCCATCTTGTTCGCCTCCGCCTTCACCGCCTCCACCACCTCCTTAGCCTTCTCCTTCTTTTCTCCGCCCTCCTTCTTCTCTTCCTTCTTCTCTCCGCCCTCCTTAGCCTTCTCTTCCTTCTTTTCTCCGCCCTCCTTAGCCTTCTCTTCCTTCTTTTCTCCGCCCTCCTTAGCCTTCTCCTTCTTTTCTCCGCCCTCCTTAGCCTTCTCCTTCTTTTCTCCGCCGTCGTCCTTCTTTGGAGGCACCACCTCGACCCCCCTCTTCAGCTTTTCTTTTAGGTACAACGGGAGCTCCTTCACGTCCATCGTCCCCTTCACCGTCACCAGGTCCTTCTGCGAATCTATCGCCACGTGTTGCACTCCTGCAATTCGTTATTCAATTCAGGGTTATTTTCGTCATTGTCCTCTGACGCGCCAGAGGTTTTTACGTTGACCGAGGAAGGAAAAAAAAAAAAGTGCCCCCCCCAAAAAATATGTAAAAGCGTAATCGATCGCGCCTTTTAAAGCATATAATATAATAATAATAATAATAATAATAATCGGACGGCTGTGATTCTGAGAACCAGATCAGCATAGTAAACAGTAGGTACATCAGAAGCATAATTAATCGGCGGGGGTGACAATAACGATTTATATTTGTAGTTTAAACATCGTAAATCCAAAATATTCTATTTAAATTTAATTACGTTAATCATAATCTACTCTTCAAAATTAGAAAACACTCCACTCTGATTGTCACAATCCAATTTATTTATTTTTAAAAAATTTATATGTGTGTTTGTATTAAGTATACACATATCCGTAAAATAATAAATTATTTAAATTTAATTACATTAATCATAATCTATTCTTCAGAATTAGAAAACACTTAAGCTCTGATTCTACTGTTACCTTTAATCTTGTAAATGATCCTCCTAATCTTATGGATGCAACCCTCGCAGTGGAGCCTAATCTTCAGAACCACCGTCGTCGGCTGAGCCTGTTTTCGTCACAAAAAAAAAAAAAAAAATGAGCCGCCGTAATAGTTTCGAATTTATAATAAATAAATAAAAATAAAATTATGGTCACCTCCTTGGGCTTCTTGTCGGCGGGTTTGCCGTCGCCCTTGTCGTCTGAACCGTTTTTGTTATCGTCACCCTTACCGTCCTTCCCCTGGGGCTTCTTCGGAGGGGTTGGCGAGATGAGTTCGACCTTCTTATTGATCTTCTTCTCCAACCTCTCCCTCAGCTCCCACGGATCCACCTTCCCCACCGCCGTCAGCTTGTTGTTGATACTGTCCGCATTTGCGTCCTCCACCCCTTCATTTCCATCATTCATTTTCAATTAATTCATTCATTTATTGTGATTCGGTGAAATCAATTTTGGATCTGAAATGCTGAAGCTGAAAAGTCTGAAGAAATCAAAATCTGGCGATCAGATCGCTCACCTTCGAAGCCCTTGACGGCTCGCTTCACCTTCTTCGCGCATCCCTCGCAATGCATATCGATCTTCATAACCACGAAGATCGGACCCCCTTCGTCCTTCTTCCCTCCACCGCCGCCGCCGCCTCCGTCGGCCTTCTTCTTCTCATCGCCGTTGCCTTTCCCTTCCTTCTGCAAGGACCAACCCCA
Organism: Acorus gramineus; assembly: GCA_030737835.1. NCBI lineage: Eukaryota > Viridiplantae > Streptophyta > Magnoliopsida > Acorales > Acoraceae > Acorus > Acorus gramineus. The sequence goes on from CM060857.1 coordinate 13,748,248, forward strand.
GAAAAATCGCCGATTAGTTTTAAAAAAACGAAAACCAGTACGAGTTGAGAGAGAGAGAGAGAGAGAGAGAGAGAGATTGAAGGAAGAAGCGATTAATCGCGAAATAATCGCTCACCTCGCCCATCACTTGATCGCTTCTTCAGTTTTTTATTTTATTTTTTCCTTTTTTCGGAGAGGCGGTGTTGGAGGGGTGGGAGGGCGTATAAATAGGCGGATCGTCGATGGATGTACATCTGTTTCATGTATGGGTATAATCATCACATGAATGCATGTATGTATGTATGTGGAAATGTCATGTCTATGTGCTGTACGAATGCGGTCGTAAAAAACGGGCTCACAGCCCGGCGTGTTAGACTTGAACCCCGTTTAGGCTGCTGAATGACATGGAATAAAGACATTTACCCCCCCCGTATGCGGTGTGACATTAGGTTATTCGTTCTCGATAGTTATACTGGGATAGATAACAATCTAGGTTGAATAAACAACTTTTTGTTTGATTGTCTTTTTTGTTATTCTCATTGAGAAACGTAAAAATGATTTTTTTATTGTTTGGTTCACCTTGGATAAAGTGATGATAAATGATTGATAAGGGATGAATAAGAGTTTATGATTTCTTAAATGACAATTATACTCTTTGGGAATAGTGCGACAGATATATGATTGATTTGATAGATGTGACAGTTTTTTGAATCTGTGTGAGTCTGTTAGGTGAGATAAATTTTTTAAAATGACAGAGAAGGGTATTTTTATCCATTGGCATAGATAAACCTTGATAAGCAATTCCACCATTTTTTTAGAATAGTTATCAAGCCTTATCCTAGCTTATCCAGACATTACTATCGGGGTTTATTCTATCAAAACAAACAACTTTTTTTAGCTATTCTCATCTATTATTCATTATTCTTGCCTTATGTTCCACGCCATACGGGGGGTTAACATTTTTGTTTTATATAAATCCTTATCCCCGTTTGGAGTGTAACATAAGGTTATTCGCGCTTGATAGTTATATTGAGATAGATAACAATCCATGTTGAATAGGTAAATTTTTGTTTGATTGTCTTTTCTGTTATTCTCATTGGGAAATGTAAAATTGATATTTTTGTTGTTTAGTTCACCTTGGATAAAGGAAGGATAAGTGTTAGATAAAAGATGCATAAGAGTTTATGATTTTTTAAATGACAACTATACCTCTGTATAAATTATTTGTGTTTGGAAATAAGTATGAGAGATGTGTGTGTGATATGATAGATGTGACAGTTTTTTGAATGTGTGCAGAGAGTGTTAGGTTAGATAAATTTTTTAAAATGACAGAGAAAAGTATTTTTATCCATCGGCATAGATAAGCCCTGATAAGCAATCCCACAATTTTCTTAGAATAGTTATTAGGCCTTATCCTAGCTTATCCAGACATAACTATCAAGATTTATTCTTGTCAAACAAACAGCTGTTTGGAAACTATTCTACTGTATTCTTCCCTATCCATGGTTTATACTTCACTCCAAACGGGGGGTATAGATGTAGATATAGATATCGTTTGAAAATGAGCTTGTGGTATTTTTGGTATTTTTAGGTTGTAAAAAATTTAGTTTTTCAATCTCATTTTCAATAATTATAGCTTAATTAAATATTGAATTTTTGTTAGTTGGAGAAAAAAGTGACCAAAGGCTAGATTTTTTTAAATTGTTGTAAAGACATTTTTAATAAACTCAATTTTAAGCAAATAAGTTTTTTGAAAAAATCTAACACTCAAACTCATTTCCAAATAGAAAATTAGCAAAAGTACTTAATTTTATCAAGGTTTATCTATTTCAATAGATAAGATTGTCATTCTATGTCATTCTAAAAAATTATCTCATCTACTAGTCACACGCATTCTAAAAAGAGTTTAAATCTTTTGTGAAAAAATTATAGTTTTTAGTACTATGTCACCTTAAATGATGTAATTAACATTCTTTTATTTAATTGTTCAATATGTTCTTTTCTGATGGCTTACACTTTTCCCATTGAAGTAACTATATTAATGTTTGTGATATAATAAAATACTTAGGATATTACATTAATTATTCCATTATAATTCATAAATTTTATTTATTTTTTCTGTTAGATAAAGATAGGTGATGGGTTGGGAAAAATAAAAACAGTCACTGATAAGAATAACAGTGAGTTGTCATTATTTGAACTAACTATTTATATATCATAATTAAAAAATATATATTTTTCCATGGAATATTTTTATTTAACAATAGATGAATAAATATGAAAATTAAATGTTCTTATCATTTTATTTATTTGATAATATTTCTTAGTTAAGTGAATGATGTAACATTTAAAGAGAGATTAATTTTATCTAAGAGGATAGTTATGATCTTTTAGGTAATGCAATGGCCGATGGAGCTAGATCTTTTTAGAATAGAATTACTATAAACAATTTATTTGGCCATTTTGTTATATCTTTAATAGTTTCTTTAAAACAACAATGGATTCTAATTCCCCAAGAAAAAAAAAAACAACAATTCAACCAAATCCGAACTGCATTGGATGGGAAGGAAGAAATCAAACCATCTAAAATCAATCCAGAGATGCGGAAGCAACTGCACAGCAAAACCACAGATCAGAAACCCTAACCCTAACTAAAATCATTATAACATAAACTATTTTATTCATTTAAAAAAAATCACATAAACCCCCTTAATAAACCAAATCAATCCGAATAACCGATCATCGCATCGGACCGAGTGTCTCTCCGGATCGATTCCGAATCGATGCTCAAACCTGATACGATATAAACGATCGACAATCGACATCAACGATCTTAGTTTAATTTATAGAACCTAAATCGAAACACCTGACCGTTGAAGAAGAGAGAGAGAGACCACGACACACGTTAGATTTGGGAGATGGACGGCCCAGATGGATTACAGACTGAAGACAGGTTAGTCGGTCTTCGAAGCTCGGCAGCAGGTTTTCAGTTGCGTGGGACCCACGCTTCTTTTCCCTTTTTTTGAATAATAATAAGGATAATATGGCTTACCCGCAATCTCTCTTTATTCAAGGGGAGTGTTCCTTACGCGGAGAATATTTGGGAGAATGCAATTCATTGCATTGTAGATTGGGGTCGTTTCTGTGCGGAAGCCACAAAGATGTGTTTTAGGGAGGGTATGTTTCTTGTTGAGTCGTAATGTATTTAATTTAGGTCCGTGTTTTGAAACCTATTAGACTTCTCCTCTATTAGGTTTGTTGCCGTGACTTTGATTGTAATTTCTCTTTGGACTCTTTCCTCTTAATAGAAGGACAGATGTCTACCGTTTTTTTTCAAAAAATAATAATAATAAGGATAAAATGCATTAAAACCCATTGAAGTTTTTGAATCCTACGTAAACTCCCATTGAATTCCATAAACACACGGTTACCATTAAATTTTATCTCGGGTGCGTTTGATTGCACGATTGTAAAACTGATTTTACAGGAATCTGAATTTTAAAACTGATTCTGCAGGAAGCTCACTTTCTCAATCTTTTGAAATCACAGCTTTTGAATATTATTTACCTGAAATCTGTGGGCATGAAACTGCTACAGTAAAACTGTTTGGTTCCACTATTACAAATGCAGCTTCCTGCAATCGCAAACGCTGCACAATCACGCAACCAAATACCCCTTTAATATGAAATAAAATATTTTAAAATTATTATTTTACTCTTTACTTACAAATGTTCTAACGTTCATTGAAATTTTTATGTTTTCTAATACTTTTTTTAATTTTTGGCATTTGATTTATTTATTTTACTATTATAGATGACATATTAATTTATACTAAGCCTGTCAACGGGTCGGGTCAGGATGGACCCGGACCCAACCCGTTTGATTGTCGGATCTTTCAGGTCGGATCCATATCGGGTCTCGGGTCGGGTCGGATCGACCCATTAACAAGTTGAGGCCAGACAAAAAGAAGTTCAGAAACTTTTCCAGGGCCTACAATAGCTTCATTTTTTTTCTTTTTAATAGAGTTTAATGTAATATAAATACTTCTTCAATATTTTGATTTGTAAATGTTTTATGAGAAAACATTTGAAATACGGTTTGAATTATTATGTTTTTACGTGAAGTCAAAAGGTTGTAAAAATATTTTAAATGTTTAAAATTTTAAATGATTATTCAATATTTAGTTATAAATGTTTAGTTGAATCATGAGTGTTAGGTTGGATCATAAATATAAAAAAATTAAATAATCTTTGGATTGAGTCAATCGGGTCCAACGGGTTCATAGGATCGGGTCGTGGTGGATCCAGACTCAATCCGTTTTGATTGTTGAGTCTTTCGGATTAGGTATTTATATTTTTTATCTGATTGAGTCCAATTCAACCCGCGATCCGTTGACGGACCTAATTTATACACATGAATGATGTACACAGGCCTCAAAAGCAAAAACCCAAAATGTTTTAGGTGGGCCACTCCCACACATAACAAATCAAATTAAATGACCAAAAAACCAAAAAAATATCAAACCCTCCCTTATATTCCCATTTTACCAAGCCCAAGCCCTCTCAACAGAAGCCCAAAACAATTTAGGTGGGCCACTCCCCCACATGGTCCATCAATGATCAAATTAAATGCCGATAAAATAAATAAAAAAACAAAAAATTAAGGAACCCCACCCCCCATGTTGCGCCATATCAAATTAGCGCATCCTCTCCAAAAACGCATGTTAGTCTCTTCTCACATATTGTATTTATTTTTGTTTATTTTGTTTGTTTTTTGTTTATTTATATATTGTATTTACGTAGTGTATGTATTATATAATTGATTCTTAATTCTTTAGTGAATCTTTATTTTTTTATTTGTTTAATTTTTATTTATTATCATATGATTAATTCGTTAATTTGGAATTTGGATCTCTTTGTTGTTATTTGTTGTATTAAATTTTTTAAGATTCGAATTAACTTGTGTTCCATATAATTTTTTAAAAATTTATGTTCTACAATTGAAATTTAGGTCAAATCATAAATAAGATGGAAGATGAATATCTTACAAATTGATTGATTTTATATTTTGAAAGAGAAATAGCTGAAAAGTTTGACAAAAATACGATTGTGGATAAATTCTATACTGTGAAAAATCGTCGGACACAATTGAAGTGGAAGCTGTATATTTTTTTAATTTATTTTTGTTGGTATTAAATAAACTTATGTGCATTGATTTTATGAATTTCTTGACTTTTGACATATTTTTTCTTAAATTATCACACTATATATTTATATTTTAAATAAAAAATTTAGTTGAAGTCCCTTATTTGCGAACCCCCCTTGCTCTGCTTCCTGGCTCCACCCCTAGATGTACATGGATTCAAATGTTTAAGATGTAACAATTATGATATTAGTATGATATTAATATGAATCATCCATCCAAAAATTCATTTCATTTATTATATATAATAAAAAAAAGTGATATTAAAAATATTTGGGGTATATATATATATATATATCACTATTCAATGACTAAAGAGGTATATGATGGTGTATTTCAAGCTATAAAAGGAACTGTTACATGAAAAATAAGTATATGCTGAAATACAATAATACATTTTTTATTTCAAAAATATAAAATATACATAATAGAACTTCAGTTATCAAACATTATTTTTGCAGTACTGCTACCTGGGACCCATAAATTAATCCCCATTGGTGAGCCCCAATCGGTGGCACTCTTTTTCAAACCACCAAAATGACAATGACATGACTACCCTTCTAAAAAATTTAAAAATTAGCTCTAATTAACTAATATCACAATTAATGCTCGTAATGGAATCCTAAAAAAGGGGGATCATTTAATCATCTCCCCATCATTAATCCACGTAACAGAATCCCAAAAAAAAGGGGATCATTGAATCCTCTCCACCGATTGAACATATTCCAAAAAAAATTTAAAACTTAGGGTTTCCAAATTGCCTAAAACCATACGAACAAAAAAAAAAGGACCATAAAGAGTCCATATCATCTGATTCTCTTTCCCAAACAGATCGTCAACAATGGCAAAAAAAAAATGTTAGATTTCTTGCCACAATCAAAACTTCACCGTCGCGGTTTTTTTTTTTTTTTTTGGGGGGGGGGGGGACGAAATATCTGGTTTTCAAAATTAAATATGAAACCATTCCCTTCCGTTTTCTGGTCTCCTGTTAATCTGATTGAATTTGAAATCCATTTGAAAAATCAATGTTTCAGATAAGTGCTTATGAAATATAAAAAAAGATTGGTTTGAAATCAGTGTTTCAGATAGATGTATCTGAATCCAAACAAATCTAAATTTTTTTTTTAGGTTTGGAAGCATGTGCTAAATCTCTAATATATAACGAAATTGTTTCTGCTACATTGTCTTTTTGTATGCTAGTGTATCTAGATTAAAGGAAAAAAATTGACATTTTTCAATTGTTTTAGGGTTTCTCGTGTACACAGTTCATTTTCTAAGGAAACAAAAAAATGATAAACGAATACATAAGTCAGAGACATGTATCTGAAAATGTATATAATATGCAATTATTTCTCAATTCAGTGAAACAAAATCTGATTGAATGAGCAATTGAAAACACCCAAATGAAATGTTTGAAATGTCATATAAATGTAGATCATGTATTATTATCTTATATTTGATAATTAGAATATATTGGTTTGATGAAAATATCTTAATGTTTTTGTAAACAATATATGTATCTGAATCAACTGTATCTGTATCTGAAAACCTGTTAACCAAATATATCTGAATCTGAAGCAATTATGTAGAAACAGAGATCCCATTAGTCACATTACATGCTATTAAGAAGTTGTATGTGCCGTGAATCAAAATGTATAGTGTATTAATATCTTCAAACTTATAATTTGGAATACTCAATTGTATTTGAAATGTTATAGTTCTATAAAACATATCTAAATCCCTTGATGAAAATGTCTTAATGTTTTTGTAAACACTTTATGTATCTGAATCAACTGTATCTGAAATTGTTGTATAAAACATGTTGATCAACCATGTTCATCAACTTGTTTCTAAAGCTTTATGATAGCTTCTTTTGTTGCCGCGATTTTCGCATCTTAAAAAACAAGTTGCATCTCGTATACATTTTGCTGACCAGCCACAACAAACAATTCATTCGACAAACTGGTTTCCACAGAACATGAATCATTGATGTCGTCCAAATGAATTGAGTCTTCGCAAGTATCCTCTATAAAATTACCAACACTGCCTGGTGAAAAATCAAAACATCAACCACATATTAACAAATTAAGATACAGTAATGTATCTGAAAATCTAAATGTACAATTATGGTCTACATGCTACTGAGCACTGCACAGAAATTTCATAAAAGGCCTTCAAAATACCAACAATAAGCAATTAGATATTAATCAACTATACATTAATTAAATCCATGGAAATATAAATAACAACCTTCAAAACGGGCTGGATATCAAATTCAAATACATGTGTATCTGGAATTTGAATATCAAATACGCATTCCATACAAGTGAATGTGCAATGTATTTGAAAAATCTTAAATTTGAATGAGTCGAATAATGCTGATACAAAGCTAAAAAATATCATGAATGACACATTATGCATAATTATATACAAACACACAATCATAAAACAACTGTACAGATCATAGGGTACACAACAATGCATATAAATCAAGATACAGGCCATGTATCTGAATTTAAATTAAATTTAGATCCAAACGTAAAAACACAAAAATGCATCTAAATCCAATTACACATATGTATTTGAATTTAATTTAAATTCAATATAAAAAAAGGTATATGATGATTCAAAGGAATTATAAAAAAATCAAATCAACATGAATTATTCAGATGAAAAAAGGCATAACCTGAATGAATCTCCATTGTTTACACCACGATCAGGTTGTAAACAAAATAAATTAATCGTGTAATTCTTATATTCTCCACCTATCAAACTGAAGAAAAAAAATTTTGATATTTGTTTTCGTTTCCACTGATCAATCTGGATCTAAAAATTATAAATCGTGATTTTATTGGGGTCCAAAAAAGCCTACCTGAAGATTGCACCACAAATCAAAATCACACAAATAAAAAACGTTGAAATCTTCTCTTTTCCGCCGATCAAATCTGAATGAAAAATTGAAATTGATATTTGTTTTCATTACAACGTATCAGTATGTACAAAAAAAAAAAATCGTGATTTTTAATTTTTTGATCGTGCAATTGAATAGAATCTTGAAAAATGGAAATAAATCACCCCAAATCGTAACTGCCTCAGCATTTATTGGACCGGTTATGGAAATATCTGTGAGATTAATTAGGGGGGTAATATGGGTAATTCAAGCTTGCCACCTCATGGGATTTAGAATGGGGTCTAACAATTAAGACCCAAAAATCATTATTGTTATTTTTATTTTAAAAGAATTACTTATAATTATATGAACTTTTATTTATTTTTTAATTATAATATAAAATAGCTTATATAATTTAAATCAAACTGAATATAGATTACGCACGGGTGCGCGTTCATTCAACTAGTTTTATTGATGGAGGATACCCAATGCGTAAACCCACAGCTCTATCTAATGTAGCACAAGCCACAGCTCTATCTAATGTCTTGATGCACACGTATTGTTCTTACGTCACACTAGTAATGTGTGTGACACCATGCACCATCAACAGCAGGTCATGGCATATAACATGTATTATTATTAGCTCAAGAGAACCTAATCATTATTAGCCCAAGAGAACCTGATTAGGTAACAGCAACGGATCGGGCTAGGCCGGTCCAGCCTGTGAAAAACAGGCTCAAACCCGGTCTAGGCCCATGTCCACAGGCTTTTCAAATTTTTAATATCAGTATATTTTAAAGGATGATATTAGATATTCACTACAAAAAAATTTTTATGAAATTTCAAGAGTGCATTAATTAAAAAATAAATTTTTTGTCTAGATGTTTTTAATTCATATTTTAAATTTTTTGGATAAATGAATATTATTCTTAATAATGAGATGACACAATATATTTTTTAACGTTAAAAATTTCAAATGAACTTAATGGTTTAGTTGGGATACATCTTAATTAACTCCACATTTCAATATATATATTTATATCATTTCATTATTTTTATTCATATATGATATGCAATGTTGTACCAGATGTTTTAGTACGTGTAAATAAATATCAAATTTAATATTTTCATGGATTTCAAATTTTGAATTGCAACTAAATTTATTTGTGTGAGATTAATTTAAAATTTTGAAATATCCTTGATTTATATATCATTTAAGTCCGTATTTTTAATTTATCTCACTTAAGTTCATCTTTTCAATTTGCATCCAAAATTTATATCCCCAAAGCAGATTTATTCATCAAAATATAAAACCCATAAAAAGAAAATAAGATCCAATATATAATTTACAATTTAAAATTCCATAAAATCAGGATAAATAAATAGATTCAGTAATTACATAAAATAGTTATTTAAATAAAGGGTTAAAGACGTTTGAGCCCCTATAAACATCTATAAATCCATATAAGTCTTTGTAAACTTGGGACAGGACAATTACATCCCTAGAAACACATAAAATGTTCAATATACTCCTACTGTTAAATCATTTTTTAATTTATCATGGTTAAAATCCACCATAAGCGTGATTTTACTATTATACCATCCACAATACACAACATGGTGATTAATATGAGCTTTTTAACTTGTGTAATCACCTCATTAAAATATAAAATAAAAAATCTAAGTAATATTTATAGTATAATAAATATAATACATAAACAAAATAAACAAAATCATCTTCATAATTATAATTGTTTGAAATAGAAGCAAAAAATAATAATAATGGAGTAATACGCAACAATAAAGTCAAAATCCGCAAAAGAAAAAAAAAATGAAAATGAGTTTGATCAAGGGACAAGATGGTCATTTAAAATGATATATATGTTTTTTTCTATTTTTTTAGTTATTTAAATGAGTGTTTAATTTCACATATATGGAATATTATGAGAATATATCATTAAATTGGATAAAAAGTTAACCTATGGATTAAATTGACACACCATAACAGTTTAAAGGACTTATATGTCTGACTCCAAGTTTGTAAGGACCTATATGGATTTGTGGATGTTTACAGGGACTCAAATATCTTTAAATTAATAGTTAAGATATGATAATGAAGATAACAAATTCAGCGAGAGTCTATAAATAGATAATAATGAATAAATCCCTCCCCCATATATAATTTACAATTCAAAATTCCATAATATCCGGATATATAAATAGAATCAGTGATTACATAAAATCAGTTATTTAAATAAAATCAGTGGTTAAAATATGATAATGAAGATAACAAATTCAGCGAGATAATTAATAAATCCCTCCCCCATATATAATTTACAATTTTAAATTCCATAAAATCCGGAGAAATAAATAGAATCCGTGATTACATAAAATTAGTTATTTAGTTGTTAAAATATGATAATGAAGATAACAAATTCAGCGAGAGTCTATAAATAGATGATAATTAATAAATCCCTCCCCCCATCTCCATCAACCGGAAAAACATAATGAAATTCATGGCGATGATCAAAGTATTGTTGCTCTTCTTTTTGCTCTTCTTCACTTTTGTCGAATCAGTCCAAATTTATCCAGAAAGACCACGGTATTGTTATTCTGCGGCCAAGAAATCATTTGATAGCACCAAGGACAAGCTTATTTTTCTTGAGCAAAGGCTTAGGAAGCACTTTATGAAAGATGAATATATTCCTGCAGACTCTCCCGCTTGGAATTCACTTTCCTTCGATGGAGAAGGCCTCTGCGTTACCCGGCCGGCCCCATAGCTCAAGCTAATTAATATCTTGACTCTCTACTCTTTCAACTTGTTGAGATGTGCTTTTTGGTTTTGTTTTGTTTTTTTTTTTTTTTTTTGGGGAAGAACTATCAGTGGATTGATTAGGCGCTGTTCTGTTCTGTTTTGACAATAATTAATAATAAAAAAAAAATTTGCAACAATTGTTGGAAAAGGTTTGGAAGCTGTAGACTGCAATATTGGTTGTGGTTTATATTTCAATTGATATTCTATTACATCGGCCACGTCTATACATTTTAAGTTCTCTGATTTTGTTGCGGTTTATTTCAATTACTTTTGTTTCATTGCATTTTATTATGTCATTTTCATTAGAAAATAAAAAATAAAAATTATGGGATGTTAAAAAATAAATGTATCACCAATATGATAATCTTGATTGAAAATTAAGATAGACCTAACAAAGTAACAGTTGTTCTTTTTATTTTGCTAAATGCACATTGTGTAATATCATTGACAAAGAAGATTCATGATAGGAAATGCAGAAGAGAAATCCAGTTGGAAATTCAGAATGCATATTGACACACAGAGAGGAACCGGAGGAAAACCCATGCTCTTCACATTTCTCATGAGAGAATCGAATATGTATAAACAAATATAATGGCATGTTAACAATGTCTAAACTCCAAAAGATGCTCAGGTAACAGAATTTAGAACAAAGTGTTGTAGTGTGATCACATTTGACTGGAAACATTGTCTTGTCTGTCCTTGAATCAGATCTCACCAAATTAAAGTAACACCATAATTTTTAAACCAAATTTGAACAGAAGGAGGGCAGCCGCCCCGGACCTTAGACAAGCTAGGTGACCTTCTATGAAATATTTTTATGCATATTTATCCATTCAAACCTTATAATCCACAAAATCAAATGAATATGAAATAGTTGATGCTGTATTTTTACATTGATCAAATTGTTATTAAACTATCACAGTGATCATATTTGGCTTTCAGATTTTAAGTTTGAATGTAAATTGAAAACATATATTTAAATGAGATAAAGATAATAAATCAAGTAAAACAGATACTTTAAAATTTTCAAATCCCACATAAATAGAATTTAGATGCAAATATGCAATTAAAATTTGAAATGGGATTTAAGATGACATGAAATTTGATATTAAGTTAAGAAAAAAAAATTGGTAAAAAAAATATTTTGCTCCGAATTTTGTTAATAAAACTTTGTTTTAGTCTTTAATTTGTTTACAAAAAATATTGACTAAAAACAAAAAAAATTCCCTCTCCATTCATGGCTTACAAATTTCAAAGTCCGCACTTGTACAACGAAACACCACCATCTTCATGGACGTGTCCAACGTGTTATAACAAATATGATGATAACAGAGTATTAGATAAATATAATTTGACAAGGAAAACGATATATAATATTTTATTTTTTCTCATTTATTAATTAAACTGAATTATGTTCGGGGTCGTACTCGTATCTCATTCTACATGGCTAGCTGCGGAAAAACTCATACTCTATGCTAAATATAAAAATAAAATAAATGAAATCAATTATTATATCACACTAATAATGTGTGTGACCTATTCACTTCCCCCAAAAGGTCACACTTTTTTAGTGTGATGAATAGGTCACACTAATTATTATTAGTGTGAATAGGCAAGTGTGAATAGGTGTGAATCGGTCAATTCTTAGTGAGACCTATTCACACTAATAATGTGTGACCTATTCATACTCTATGCTAAATATAAAAATAAAATAAATGAATAGGCACTCAATTGTTATGTCACACTCATAATATGTGACCTATTCACACCCACCAACAAACCACAGCATCAACAACAATTTCATGACATATTACAACTGAAAAATTCTTCTTAATAAATAACAAAAAAAATCCCGTCCCTCATACATACACTTGATTAATATATCCTCCCACATCGATCTCCATCACTATACTCATCATGGCAGCACTCTTCTTCTGCTTCCTCCACCTCCTCGTACTACTACTCAACTCATCGTCTTCCATGGCCGCTGCACTATCCTTCTCTGTAGAGCTCATCCAGAGCGACTCAACAAAGTCCCCATTCTACAACCCTAATGCCACAAATCCCCTCGTCACATCAAAATCCCAAGCCGCCGTCTCCTTTTCAAAACTGTACCTGATGAGTCTCACCGTTGGCGATCCACCACAGAAGATGAGGGCCATGTTGGACACCGGCAGCGAAGTCACCTGGCTCCAGTGCCGCCCCTGCGCCACTGGTTGTTACGAACAAAATCCCCCCATCTACATCCCATGGATCTCTGACACGTACGAGACCATCGACTGCGAAACCGAAAGCTGCAAAAAACTCGGCGACGGCAATTATTGGTGCGAGTTCGATGACAACGATGACGGCAACTACAATGACGAGTGCCACTACAAGCTCAACTACGAAGACGGTTCCTACACGAACGGGACCCTCTCCGAAGAACGATTCGGCCTGGAAAAGAAGGAGGGCAGTAACGATATCGACTTCCCCATGATTGTCTTCGGATGCTCTCGATATGCAGGACCAGGTGAAAAATTCGGCAAGTAATGCATGGGCTTGATTGGCCTCGACATGGGTCCTCTCTCGATCGTATCACAGTTTGGGGAGCTCATCGATGGGATGTTCTCGCACTGCCTGGCTCGCTACGACAACCCCGACTCATCGGGGCGCATCTTTTTTGGTAAAGATGCTGTGCTTTTGGGAACGCCCACGCCAATGATCATAAACCCAGAGTCAGCCCCCGATCACAATTTATATTTTGTGAATTTGGTCGACATAAGCGTGGACCACACGCGACTCAACATTATGCCCGAGAGGTTCTTGCCGAGGTATAGTACATTATTTCAGAATCCAGATCCATATATATGATCAACTTTTTATTTAATTCTCTCGTATGCTTTATATGATTAGTTAATTACCTAATGAAACTAACATTTGCCAAATATACACGTCTCGCTCTCGGCTCTCATACACTGACTCTATGGCTGTGTGACCAGATCGAATGGTGAAGGAGGGATCTACCTCGACACAGGGACGACGCTGACCTACCTCTTCGAGGATGTGTACAACGAGTTGTTGTGGAAGGTAGACGAGAAGGTCATACTTCCGGAGAGATTCCAATATGGAAATAATCTTTGTTACCGAGGGGGAAAAGAGGATCTCGAAGATGGAAAGTCAGTACCGATGGTCACCTTCCATTTCGAAGGGGACCTCAACATTGATCTTCAGCCGTGGAACACATTCCATGACTGGTATGAGGAGTACGTGTGTTTGGCGATCCAGCCCACATCCCACAGGTCAATAATAGGGGTTTGGGCCCAACAAGACATGCATGTTGGGTATCATACCAAGGAGAAAATGATTTATATCTCTCCAGCAAACTGTGCCCTACTTTAGATTTTAATTGGTTGTTGGTGGTGGCTGTTTCTTTAATGATTTCTGTTTGCTTAATGATCTAATGAAAATTCGGGTGTCAATCTATACTTTTTCCCATCATTTCATGGCATCCCATTTTTATTATAGTTAGATTGGTTATATTTAATCATTTTTATTATGTCTTACAAAAATTTTGGGTAAATATAAATGAATGATTGTAGGACAGGAAAAAATTTATCAATAAAGAACTTACATTCATTTATTATTTAAATATATGAGTTGTTACGAATGAAATTAAGATTACATGGTTCGGATGCCATGCATGTGGTGTACAGAGAGTCAGAGACTTCATGATACAATGAGTTTTTAACAGGTGATTTGTTTATTTCTTTCTCTTTTTATTAGTGTGAAACGTTAATGACATTGTTTAGATTTATTTGTGTTAGAATTAGGAATTGAAGATCTAATACATTTAACAATTTGATATTTGGATTTTCAAAAACCAATTTGAGATCATTAAAAAGCACATTCCTCTTTCTCTTATCTAACTTATTTATTTCAGTATGTCTATGAAAAAACCAAATGGACCATAGACAAACAAAATAGTAAGTGAAACTCAAATAATGTACATTTGTTTCCATCACAATTTCTTGCACATGAAATTTTATATGTAAACATAAATTTGTATTGTTTGAAAGGAATATTTTTAAATATTATAAACTTTTCAAAATATTTTTTTTAATTAATAGTGTTTTTATTTTCAAGCACACGATGCAAAACTAGGGCTTCCACTCGTCAAAGGGCATATGAAAAAGGAGACTTGGAGACCTTTCCTTGATCGTCTTGAGCAGCGGCTGGGTGGATGGAAGGGAAGGTTCCTCAGGACGCTTGGCCAATCAATGGGCCAATGCTTCTGAGTCTGCCCCCTCCATGAACTGTTTATTTGGACATTGGCTTATATGATGACATCACTACAATCCTATAATAAATGAGTTATTTTAAAGTAATTTAATCAAAAGGAAAAGAAAAAAATGATAACAGTGTGATCTTTTTATAATTCAAAATACAGGCTATCCGTTTATATTTTTTTGTTTTTGAAAAATCATATATAACACTAGAAAAATAAAGAAATGATAATATATGCATCCTCATTTGTGATCACACTTTAAAGTGCTTTGTTTTTTTGGGACATTTGTACTTTATTTACATTCCTAAAAAAATGAGCTATCATCCCATGCATGAAACATGTATTCCCATGTATTGAAAAAAAAAATGAGTTTTTTATTTTTTAATTCCTGTAAATTATATGATTTAGTGATCGATTACTCACTTTTTCATATTTCAGTTTTAAGTCCCTAGATATAAAATATATGTTTCTTATTAGTCTATAGGAGGGACCTATCTATAAATTATTTGGTTTTCTTTTTAGTCCTTGAGAAGGACTAAAAGAAATATATCCTTTAAATCTATGGACTATAACTGAATTATGAAAAAATGAGAGATCAATCACTAAATTATATAGTTTATGACAACTTAAAAATAAAAAACTCAAAAAATATTACATGTTTTGTCTACAAACTAGACCTCGCGTGAGATTGGAAGTGATGCTCAACATAAAAAGGAAAAATGTTAACATTCTGAAATGTTTATAGCATAATTTTTAAATTTATTGAAGTCATGTACATTTATAAAAATTTAATTTTTAAATAAATAATACATATGATCCGAAAAAGGGGTGGAGTGTATCTAATAAGGCTTCTGAAACATGACGTATCATGGTAATAGTCCATTATACATTGTATTTATGTATTATATATAAAATGTGTTGAGATTCTATTAAAGAAAAATAAAACCGTAGTCTATTTACATATGGAAACTTATTTTATGAGTGATGTAAGTTTCTAAAAGAAGTGGATAATTAAGATGATGCTGATGCATGCCACATGGAATCACATATCATAACCAAATCAATCATCAAAATTACTTTCGTGCATGCATGCATGTATGTCATTCATGCATGCATATATTTACGTATATTTACATTTTTTATGCATGCATGCATAAAAAAAGCTAACATTTGGTTTTCTTTAAATTTCCATTCTTTTTTTCTAGTTACATATATTTACATGATTGTATCCTTCAAATGCAAATGTATATATTTTAACAATGTGATGATAATTTTTTTTTGTATGAAATCCAATTGGACAAGGAAAATGATATGTCCGAACCATATATCCAATACTCTAAGTTTTTCTTTTATAAAAAAATATATATACACACTCATCCAACGAAATACATATTATTATAAAAGTTAAATATTTTTTTTAATTTTTACATTAGTGAAGTATATAATAATGGAGTCTGGGACTATACTGAATTATGTTAAGGCATATATCCCATTTTTAGATGGCGGTAGAAAAACTCATTCTCATATCCAGACTGCCTTTGATGCGGTGGTTAGGAAAACACCCCCCCCCCCCCCCCCATATATTGGGGGAGCGGTGATGACAGGAGAAATTTTTTTTTTTTTTGTTAAAAACATTCCTTATGCTGTGATAGGCCCGGCCCTGAGTGTAGGCCTAGTAGGCGGGTGGCTAGGGCCCCACCCAGAGAAGGGCCCCCAAACCATACTATCTTACTAATACCATGCATAACCTGTTTTATCATTTATGGGCATCCTTACGAATGATGAATCTATAAATATATAAGCCCACTACGAATGATGAATCTTGCTGTTTTAACTCATCCAGGGTTCCAAATGGTAATAAAAATTGCAATCAATCCCACCCATGCATAATTAAAATTTTAAAATCTCTTTAAAAATCAATCCCACCCAACCATTTCAAAATTTAAGAATCAAAATATAAAGATTTTACAACAAATTCATCTCCATTATAAGCTATGTAGCCCCTTTTTGAATCTAAGTTTCGTGAAATCTGTATTATTCGTAGAAAATTGGATTATATGTATGTGCTTGTAATTTATAATTGTTACAAGATGGATTTCTACATAAAGATGATGAAAACATGTATTTATCTTTTATACTCTTTTAATAGATCAATAAAAAATGATAATTTATTGTGTTATATTTAAATAAGATGATTTTTTTTTAAGTGATAGGACCCCATTTAAAAAAATCGTCTAGGACTCCACTCAAATTTTCAAATCTCAAAACCGACCTTGTGTTGTGGGTCTGTAGATCTTTGCTCATTATTTTATCTGAATTTTTGTTGGCCCAGGCTTGTAAATTATAATGTCGTCCTACCCGGGCCTTGTGTAATATATATATATTGTCATTGAATAAGCGCTCAAACAGTAATTCACGCATAATTTGCTTCTAGAGCTCTCCCACAATACTCATGGGATTGGGTTGATCCTACCTATATGTCAGTAATAGTGTGTGAGACCTTCACCAGAAAAACCACCACCACTGAAACCATGCATCATCATCAACAACAAAGTCGTGACCTGTCACATGTATTATCAACTCAAGAAATTCGTCGTACAATAAAAAAAACAAAAAATCCCCTCAACAGAACCCTCATGCTCTCTCACATCGATCATCATCACTGTACTCATCATGGCAATACTCTTCTTCCTCCTATTCCTACTCAACTCATCATCTTCCATGGCCTCATCACTATCCTTCTCTGCAGAGGTCGTACCCTGGGACTCCCCAAAGTCCCCATTCTACAACCCTAATGCCACGAATTCCCTCGTCACATCAAAATCCCAAGCTGCTGTCATCTCCCCCAATTGGGGCACGTATTTGATGCGCCTCACCGTTGGCGATCCACCGCAGAAGATGATGGCCATCATGGACACCGGCAGTGACGTCACCTGGTTCCAATGCCTCCCTTGCTATGATTATTGTTACCGACAATATCCCCCCAAGTTCGTCTCATGGAACTCTACCACGTACAAAACCATCGTGTGCCCCTCGGACACCTGCAACAAACTCGGCCAGCATTATTGGTGCGACCGCGACGACGACGACGACGACGACGTGTGCAAATACACTATCAATTACGCTGACGGCTCCTACTCCAACGGGGACCTCTCCATGGACCAATTCGGTATGGAAACAGAGGGCGACAACGACGTCAACCTTCCCGTGATGGTCTTCGGATGCTCGCACAATGCTGGTGGCAAGTTCGACGAGGAAGGCACGGGATTGATCGGCCTAGACATGGGTCCTCTCTCGCTCATATCCCAGCTTGGTGACTCCATCGACTGGGTATTCTCACACTGCTTGGGTCGCTACGACAACCTCAACTCGTCGGGACGCATCTTTTTTGGTCATGGCGCCACGCTTTTGGGAACGCCAACGCCAATCATTGAGCCAAAGTCAGTCTCACACCCGATCTATTTCGTGAATTTAGTCGATGTGAGCGTGGACCACGAGCGACTCAACATTCTGCCCGGGAGGTTCTTGCCCAGGTTTAATTAATTAGAAATTCAAAATCCAAATGCATATTTGTCTTATATATATGCTTTAATATGATTTACCTAATGAAACACTTGTCAGATATGTCTATCCTATACTGACGATTGTGACCGGCCAGGTCCAACGGTGAAGGGGGGCTCATCATGGACACGGGGACACCGATGACGATCCTCTTCAGGGATGTGTACGATGAGTTGGTGTCGAAGTTGATCGAGAAGGTCACATTGTCGGGGAAGCAGCAGGATCGTAATGAGCTTTGTTACCTAGGGAAACAACAAGACCTGGAAGACGGAAATTCGGTGCCTGTGGTGACATTGCATTTCGAGGGGGGCCTCAACGTGGATCTCCAACCATGGAATACATTTTATCACTGGTACGAAGATCATGTGTGCTTGGCTATCGTGCCTACATCGAACTTTGGCATGTCGATAATTGGGGCTTTGGCACAACAAGACATGAATGTTGGGTACGATCTCAAGATCAAAATGATTTATATCTCCTCTACGAACTGCGCTTTTCTTTAAATTTGAGATGATTGTTGTTCGTTAGTTTGTTGTGTCTTTTTTTAGTGATTTCTGTTTATCTGATGATCTAATGAATATTGTTTTGTTGTTAATCATTATGTTGTTAATCAAGATTTTGTATTAATTATTATAACTCTGAAAACTTTATACGTACACAGCTTTAATTTTTACTTCAAATAACCAATATATGTATGTTATTAATATTATAATATTCATATTTATGTTTTGATGAAAGATATAATTTTAACAATTAATCTAATAATCAAAACAAATTAATAACAAAAATAAAAAATATTGAAAACAATTCACATGCTATCCACATACATGTGAACCAGTCAATTTCAAATAAAACTGTTTAGGATTATTTATTTAATTTTTGAATCATTTTGGTGATTTGAGGTCTTAAAAATAGATTTGGTAAATATGTTTATAATTTACCTAAATCTATCTTAAAATTTAAAATTGGCATTTGAATATTTAAAATGGATATGACTAATCACTCAATTGTGAATTTGATGTGTTTGATTAGGTGCTAAAATTTATTCAATCCATTTATATGCGATGAAAATATCATGTTATAATACATAAACGATATAATGAAAATTTTAATAATGATTAAATAAATCATTTCTAAAATTTATTATGAAATTGAGTTTTTTACATATATACCCCTCAATCAACCCTAATACTCTAAAATCAACAATATCACTCAAATCATAAAAAAAAAAAGGTATTCATGTACAATTTAAACCCTTTTGAATGATATTATTGGAAATAACAAATCATCAGGCATATTTTGCTAATATGTGATTTTTTAGGGGCTATATATACAAAAAAAATTAAGATTTAGTGGGATATGGATGATATTATCCAATATATATATAAATACAAAAAAAAACCAAGAATTAGAATATTCCTTAAATTCTTAAAAAATCCCAACTTTTCAAGTACAACTCCGATGGAGGCGATCAATAGCTCGTTGGAAAGAGCTGTTCAATATATATTTATGTTTGTGAAATAAATATTTTCCAAAAATGATTATTGCACTATGCAAAGAGAGATCAAACGTTGAAACTCATATTTAACCCAAAATTAGGTATTTATAACTAATATTTTATAATTATCTCAATCTAAATCTAATAAAAATAATAACAACAAAAAATAATGATGATGCGACACGATCACCACCATTAATTTAATATATCTTAAAAAAATATTAGTGTGACAAAGGAAAGAATAGAGTTAAAAACACTTGGTTGTAAATTTATAAAAGGATAAAATAAGTAATAGATATAATTGACAATTCAAAATTCCATAAAATCCAAATATGAAAAAATGATTTATATCTCTCTCCTGCGAACTGCCCTTTTTTAAAATTTGAGTTGACTGTAGTGGTTTTTTTTTTTGAATAATTTCTGTCTGCAAAATTATGTTATTAATCAATTAAGCCTTTTGGCATCCTATTTTTTTTCTTTTTTTATTGTTAATCAAATTTTTGCATTGCTATAACTCTTAAAAACTTTAATACACAGTTTTTTACATCAAACAGAAAGGGGGGGGGGGGGGGGGGGGGGGGGGGGGGGGGGGGGGGACTTAATTAGGGGTTTATGTGATCACTTATCTATTATTTTTAGGTCCTCAAGAAGATGAAAAATTATCGTTTGGTCTCTACGGCCGTATGTTGTTTAAAAATATCAAAAATGCCCTCTGTCCAATAATTTTAGTACACAGCTCCTTATTACATTGTTAACCTTCGCATAAAATATCCCCATGTCCAATTATTTCAATACACGATAAACACTCATCAGTACATTGTTAAGTATCTCAAATAAATTGTTAACACTCCCGAGTACCTTGTTAACTTTTTCATAATTGGGCAAGAGTATTATTAGTATTTTTGAACATACGTAAAAATAATTTTTTACCGTCTTAGAAACCTAAAAAAAACTTAAAAATTTATAAAAACATAAAAATAATAGACAGATGATCAGAAGGATCCCTAATTAATTTTTTTAAAAAAAAAAACCAAAGAAAGGAAGGAAGAAATATCTTTGCTATAGATTTTTTGTTTTTTTTTTAAAAAAAATGATACGTTCAGTTCATTGCGGTCTATTGTAGCCTATTCTGATTTTTTTTTTAAGTCATATTCTTCTTGTTGAAATACGTGTTGCTATATAAAATGCAATACATAATGAGATATATTAGTTTTTTTTTTTTGTGTTGGCGTTTTTTTAAAAAAATATGGGTGTTTCCCTTGTTTTAATACTTTGACCTCTTTTTATAAGGAAATGAGTTGTTAGCCAACTAATCATTATAGATTTCTTAAAAATGTTACCTTTTTTTATTTTATTTTTGTAGTCTCAATCATAACCGGTTCATATTTTTAAAAAAAAATCACATATCTTATTAATGTACTTTTATAATGATATCATTTATATAAATTAAATTTTTAATAAAATGAATGAAGAAGATTATATTGGTTATTTTATTTTATATTGTTACAATAAAAAAAATTACATATTACACCTGGAATTATATTTTTTGAGACTCTCACTCTTGGAATTCAATCAAATTTTTTTTTCTTTTTCTTATTTGGTCATGGAGGATTCTTGATGGGCAATCCCACAGCTCTATCCAATGTCTGCACACGTATTGTTCTTATGTCACACTAGCAATGTGTGTGACATCATGCACCATCAACAACATGTCATGGCACATAACATGTATTATTAACTCGAAATTCTTCTTATTATAATTATAAATAACAAAAAAAAAATCCACTTACCCTGATTAGGTATCAGCAAGACAGAACCGGATCGGACTAGGCCAGTCCAGCATGTGAAAAACAGGCTCAAGCCCAGTCTAGGCCCATGCCCACGGGCTTTTTAAATTTTTAATATCAATATATTTTAAAGAATAATATTAGATATTCAATATAAAAAAGTTTATGAAATTTTAAGATTGCATTTATTTAAAAAATAAATTTATAGTTTATATGTTTTTAATTCATATTTCAATTTTTTGGATAAATAAATATTATTCTTAATAATGAGATGACACAATGTATTTCTTGATGTTAAAAATTTCAAATTAACTTAATGGTTTAGTTGGAATACGTCTTAATTAACTCCACATTTAAATATATATTTTATATTATTTCATTACTTTTATTCATGTATGATATGTAATGTTGTACCATGTGTTTTAGTACGCGTAAATAAATATCAAATTTCATCTTTTCATGGATATCAAATTTTGAATTACATCTAAATTCTATTTGTATGAGATTAATTTAAAATTTTGAAATACCCTCGATTTATATATCATTTAAATCTGTATTTCGAATGGGGCTAAAATGGAAGTGGATGCAACTTTTTTCTGTTTTTTTCTAACGGGGAGGGGGAGGGGGAGGTTACATTCCTAAGAAATGAAACTCCCATGAAACATGTATTCCCATATATATGAAAAACTGAATATTATTACATGTTTTATCTAGGAAAGCATATATTTGTTTGACAAAATAAAACCTCATACGAGATTGGAAATGATGATTGTGCATATAACATTCCTTCATCTTCACCAAGTTGGTTTACAAAACTCAATCTAAAAAGAAAAAATATTACATTCTGAAATGTTTGTTAGTTTGTAGCATACTTATAATTTTATTGAGGTCATATGCATTTATATTAAAAAAAATAATAATAATAATCATACGATCCAAAAAAAAGGGTGAGCGATCGAAGGCTCCTAAAAAATGACGTATCATGGTAACAGTCCATTGTACATTATATATATATAACTGTGTTGAGATCCAATTAAAGAGAAAAAAAAAAATTAGTCTATTTACATATGGATACTTAATTTTATGAGGGATGTAAGTTTTTAAAAGAAGTGGATTATGAAGATGACGCTGATGCCACATGAAATCACATGTCATAACCAAATCATCCAATTTACTTTCATGCATTCATGTTAGCTAACCTTTGGTTTTCTTTAAATTAAATAACCATTGTTTTATTTTTTTTCTGGTTACTATATATATTTACATGATTATATCCTTCAAAAATATATTTACATGTAAGTAACAACTTCCTAATGAGGTCATTGATTTCAAGAAATTAACTGCCCAAGTTGGAACCTTTGCTTCTCCACCTGTAGAAGACATTCTTGGCTTTGTATAGAAAAGAATTGCCCATCACAACTTCAAACCTTCTTTGAAATATAATAATCATATATAGCTGGCAGACTTGTAACCTAACATCCAAAATTGAAAAATCCATATCTATAAAATAAAAGAGAAACCCAAATTAAATAAATAAATAATGAAGCCAATAGGATTACAACTCTCAACAATTTTTTTATGAGGCCTTCCAAAGGCATCAAATCTCACATTTTCATTGTTTTGGGAGACTTGGACTTCTTCTCGATAAGGATTCTCTTATCATTTGCATTAAAAACTACCTCTGACGGTTTAAATATCTCAGTTCCCCAAGTTGGGAATTAAAATAGACAACTGAATTTTAATATCAGATTCCAAAAAAAAAAAAAAAAACAGAGAGAGGGTCTTGAATGTGTATAAACTAGTGGAGAGCTAGCAGGGACTGACAATGTTGATGGTTGTTTAATTTATGTCATGATCCGCATCAATCGATGAAGCATAAGAATCATTTCATGAAGGATGCTTTCAATATAATAACAATGCAACAGTTCATTATATATATATTACATTATTAAAATTAATTATTCTGATGCTCTCATTTGTGTCGTAGCACTTGTTAACTTAATAAGATAAATCATGCATGATAATTATTTTAAAGAGGGAATGAAATTATTTATCAAAGGTTATAAATGAATTTAATTAAAATATTATTCCATGTTATTTAAAAATATATATTTTTACACGCATTCAAAAATGTCACATGTTTCATCTCTCAAACTCTCATGCTCTGTATCTCATATTCTCAAATACAAACAACTAATATAAATACGAAATTATTACTTAAAACGTTATAAATATTGCAAGACAACAAACTAAAAATGGAAATGGAAAATCAAACAGGCAACAACATCACAAACTAAGGCTCCATTTGGATGAGTCAATACAAACACAGCGTTGGAAAAATGCCGCGGCTCACACATTCACCGAATGCACTCCACGTTAAATACAGCCTAAGCCATTTACAAACCCATTTAAATGTGTTTAAAAAAAAAAAAAATTTAAAAACACAAACGTGTTTTTAAACAATTCTAAGAAAACATATTTAATTAAAAAATTTCTTTCCATTTCTATTAAAAATATATATATATATATAATGTTGAAAAAACTAAGAAAATGAATTTTTAAGAATCTAGTTTAGAAAACCCCACTTCGTATTAAAAATCAAAACAATTGAGCTACTTGAAATTTTTAGAGAACTTCGTATTAAAAAAATCTGGAAAAATCAAAACAATTAATTGTCCATGCCGTACTTGAAATTGAGCCACTTCGTATTAAAAATAAAAATAAAAAAAAATAAATAAAAACTAAGAAACTGAACTACTTGAAATTTTTAGAGAACTTCGTATTAAAAAAATCTGGAAAAATCATAACAAATAATTGTCCATGCCGTACTGTTGAGTGACAGTCAACTTTAGAAAGATGACACAATTTACGCCTCGGATTTTAAGTGGATAAATTTAGAAGCATATTGATCCACCAATTTCACTACACTTATGGGCTATGGCCTCACATCTGCCCACATCTCGTGGAATGGTTAAAATGAAAATGAGTCCTTTAATCAATAGAGACAACCAGGAAAATAAAAATAAATAAATAAATAAAACTAAAAGAGATATAGGCGATGTATCAAATTAAAAGATCCACCTACCTAGTAAACCCATGACTAACCATATGGGACCGGATTAGGTCCAACATGTGTTAAACAATTTTATGGTCCAACGCAATCGTGATCGTTTGATTTTATCACTTTTGAGATACAAAATTTAATTGAATCCTAAAAAAGAAAATTTTAAAATTTAATTGATCTTAATTTTAATTTTAAAATCTGACAGAATATCTCAATCTTAATGATTCAATAAGATTGAATGATTACGATTGTATTGGATCATCAAATTGTCCAATGCATGTTGGACCTAACCCAATCCTCTAACCATATAACCAACTATCCCTTGAAAGATATTCAAAGAAGATTTTACACAACATATGTTCTTTTCTCGGTTCATTGAATGTATCTACAAGAAAGATATTAGTCTCCCAACATGTTATAAAATTTTTTTTAAAGAATATATTCAAATGAATTGAAGCATTAATTTGTTTTTCTTTTACAATTTTTAAGCATATTAGTATAACCCAGAATGGTAAGGGAAAAATGAGATTCAATAAAAGAGATTACAAAAATGATTATATGATCAACTCTGTAACTGTGGCTGCAGTTAGTCATACAAGGATGACATCCAAAACACAAATTAACAATATTTGTTTACTCCACCTTTCTTTCTGGGTACCCTCCCGGGTCTAGAATACTCTAGATGCGTCTTTTAACCCGATCATGCCGGAGCACGTGTCTCGGTCCATGATTTTAGTTTATGTTTTTTCTATTTATTCAACTCTAATACTTTATATATCATTTTAAAGTTTGTAATATGATATTTTTCAATAAAATCATATAGTAAATATTTATTTTTAAAATATTTTTTTTTAAATATATTTTTTTGCTATAATTAAAAAAAGTTTTCAGTTATTAAACACTGGATTTATTAAACGCACAACAGGCCATTTTCAAACGAAAACTTCCACAAAAAAATAAAATAAAATCATGACTCCCTCCAAAGGAGACCGGATTCAGAGGTGATCTGGTCCAAAACAAAACCAAATTAATGCAAACACATATTCGAACATTAATGAGAAGCTTTTGATTCATGAACACAAATATATATATATATATATATATATTTAGTTTCCACTCCTTTTAAAATAGTCAAATTATTAAAAACTCTTTCTAAAACACAATATTATTATAAACTCTCTTTAAATGTTAACTGAATTTATAAAAAACCCAAATGAGTTATTTTTTAACAGAATAGATTATTAAATGATGGATTGACAATAATACCCTCACTAAAAAATCCTAACTTGATAGAAAAAAAAATATTATTTAATTTTTACCCCTCCTAAAACAGAAAAATTATTAAAAATAATACTATAAAACACAATATCATTATAAACCCCCTTTAAATGTTAACTGGATTTGTAAAACCCAACAATCAACAAAACAAAAAGAAATTAATACTCTCAAAAAAAATTTGATGGAAAGGGGTTTATGTTAATGAAAGGATTTTAAGTTAAGATATTTTTTAATAAGAGTATTATTGTCAATCCATCAATTAATAACATATTCTATTAAAAAATAACTTATTTTAATTTTTTATAAATACAACTAGTATTTAAAAGAGATTTATGATAATACTGGGTTTTAAAGAGATTTTTTAATAATTAATTTTTTTAAGAGGTAATAATTGACTTCTTTTATTATTGGAAACTAAATAACCTGTGTGTGTCCAGTACTCTATCTTCTCCATTTCCCCATGACACGCATTTAGTTCTTTTTTGTATATAATTTACACTGAATACACTGGAAACAACCGTACCTATGCAAACATCAAATCAACAACACAAAAGAGATGCACAAAGAAACATTTTTAAAAGCAACACAGAAGAAGAAGAAGAAAATCAAACAAATACACAGTGAACTTCTCATCAGAAGCGATTGAAGGAAGAAGCGATTAATCGCGAAATAATCAAACAAAAAAACGAAAACCAGTACGAGTTGAGAGAGAGAGAGAGAGAGATTGAAGGAAGAAGCGATTAATCGCGAAATAATCGCTCACCACGCCCATCACTTGATCACTTCTTCAGTTTTTTATTTTATTTTTGGATTTAAAGACATCTAAGTCCTATAAACATGAGAAAATTCATATAAGTCTCTATTAAAATTGAGACAGACATACAAGTCCCTGAAAATTCAGAAAAACCCAATTATCATTCATG
The DNA here is from genome assembly GCA_030737835.1 of Acorus gramineus. Classification (NCBI taxonomy): domain Eukaryota; kingdom Viridiplantae; phylum Streptophyta; class Magnoliopsida; order Acorales; family Acoraceae; genus Acorus; species Acorus gramineus. Next base: position 13,775,512 of record CM060857.1, read on the forward strand.
TGTTAAATTTCTATCCAAACTTAACGGAATATTCTCATAATATTTCATCACATGTAATTGCGTTGACATTGAAGTCCTTATAAACAGTCATAAAGACAAATTAATCCCTGCAAAAGATAAAATTGTCCCTAAAAGACTTTTACATTAAATTGTGTACACATTGTTGTCCCTATAAATAATCATAAAGAAAATTAATCCCCGCAAAAGATAAAATTGTCCCTGAAAGACTTTTACATTTAATTGAATAGACATTATAGTATTTATAAATAATCGTAAAGACAAATTGGTCCCTGTAAAAGACAAAAATACCCCTGAAGGATTTTTACATTTAATTGTGTAGACATTGCAGTCTTTATAAACAATCATAAAGACAAATAATATAATTTATTTATTTATTTTTTCATCTTCTATCCTATCAATCACACTCCACCTGAAGATCATAATTTGGATGTAAAACCAATATTTTAACCGGTAGAATGCATTCTTCACGGGCATTTTGGTCTTTTATAGGGACCATTTTGTCTTTATGATTATTTATAAGGACTGTAATGTTTATCCAATTAAATGTAAAAATCTTTCAGGGGCAATTTTGTCTTTTGTAGGGATTAATTTGTCTTTATGATTGTTTATAGGGACTGCAATGTGTACACAATTTAATGTAAAAGTCTTTCAGGGGCAATTTTGTCTTTTGCAGGGACTAATTTGTCTTTGTGACTGTTTATAAAGACTTCAATGTCTATACAATTATATGTGATGGAATATTCTGAGAATATTCCGTTAAGTTTGGATGGAAATTTAACTCAGGGATGATAATTGGGTTTTTCTGAGTTTTCAGGGACTCGTACGTCTGTCCCAATTTTAGTAGGGACTTATATGGGTTTTCCCATGTTTGTAGGGACTTAGATGTCTTTAACCCTAAATTTTAATGAGAAACTTTTATACCATTGAGTTGTCCTGATTTATAGGAAGACATATGTGGAATGTTTTGTTTCATAATTAATGGTTGAGATGTTATTTAAAAACAATTTTAGTAGGGACTTATATGGGTTTTCCCATGTTTGTAGGGACTTAGATGTCTTTAACCCTAAATTTTAATGAGAAACTTTTATACCATTGAGTTGTCCTGATTTATAGGAAGACATATGTGGAATGTTTTGTTTCATAATTAATGGTTGAGATGTTATTTAAAAAATATGGGGGGGGGGGGGGGTGTGTGTGTGTGTTGGGTTGTCATGATTATGGGAAGTGGGGACTTATGAATAGGGCCGGTAAACTAACCGAGCAGCTCGGGCTCGGTTCGGGCTCGGCTCGATTAAAGCTCGCTCAGGCTCGTTCGATTAGACAAACGAGCCGAGCTTGAACAATTTTTAAAGCTCGGTTTGTAAACGAGCCGAGCCCGAGCCGAACCCGAGCCTAGACGAGCTCGTTTACTTAACTGAAAAAAGGTTAACGAGCCGAGCCCGAGCCCGAACTTATGTTACTTTCACATGTATAAGATGTTGTGATTTATGAAATGTGACTTTTTAAATGCTAAACAAGATTTTTTTTAGCTAAACGAGCCCGAGCCGAGCCTTGATTCGAGCTTCAACTTGGCTTGTTTAACAAACGAGCCGAGCCGAGCTTTAACCGAGCTTTTCACGAGTCCAACGAGCCGAGCTTGAACACAAAATGAAGCTCGTTTCCGAGCCGAGCCGAGCCCGAGCCGAGCCTGATACTAAACGAGCCGAGCCTGAGCAGGTCAAAGCTCGGCTCGTTCGGCTCGTTTACCACCCTTGAAAAGTTTGTTTTAGAATTAATGGTTGAAATATTTTTTATTTTTTTTCTATTTCAAATGTTAAGATTTAATATTTTTTTTAAAAAAATGGTGTGCGGCCCTTGAGGCTACCGTATGTTCGTCCCTTGGGAAAAGTGTTGTAAAAGGATGATGTACATATGAATCTCACACACATACAAAAAGTCAAAATATTCCACGTAAAATTACAAGTTTCCTCGTTACATCTCTCAAAAATAAAAACAAAAAAAATAAGATAAATCATAAGATTAACTTTAAAATTTAATAATTAAAGGTGAACCAGACGCTTGCAAGAGGTGGTCCATAACAAGTACCACCAACCCAATTCTCACTGATGGCCTTGGCATAAGCTGTGGTTTGGGTCATTTCAGTTGTCAAACTCTGGATCTCGCTTCAGCACAGATTGGGTGACTGTGGATCAGGCCAAGTGCCTTAGTTATGTTGTCACCCCTTGTCAATAAAGCGGATGAATTTGCATCCAATATATTGGTTTTCAGACAGATCAGATGATGCAACGTGGTGGGTCTCATCCTTTTAACCCCCCAAATACAGTTTTTATCTCTTTTTTTTTAAAAAAAAATTAAAAATAATATACATCATTTAATAAGGTATGTAATTTTATAAATGCTCAAACAAATTAATTGTAGGGAACATACTCAAAAAAATCATCTAAGTATAAAAAATATCAAAATCAGTCATTTTTTTTCAAAATTCTATCTAATTTTTTTTTCACAATTTTAGATAAAATGATTTGATTACTCTTATGTTATCTACTATTTTAACAGCATCACATATATTTAATTGTTTAACATTCCAATTAAAGAACATGAATAAATAATAAAAGATTTTTTTATTTACGCATGAAATTTATTGTTATTTTTTGTATATCTCAATACACTATTATGATTTAAATTGTAAAAAAATAAAAAGATTTGTTATAAAATACTTATTTAAATATTTCTAAGTTTTATAAAATCTTTTGGGACAAGAAATAAAAAATCCTTATGCAAAACAATTATAAGATATAAATAACAAAAGAAATTTATAAAGTTAGAAAAAATATAAAAAATTCTTTGTAAATTTAAGAATGATAATTTTGACTGTGTTAATACTTTTGATATCATACTTAGAAAATTTGAAACAAATAAAATCACTCTCAAATAAAAATCATTTCTTATATTAATATTACTTTCCAATTAGTTGATGGTGTGAAAAGTTTTAAATATGGTGAGAGAATTTTAAAAATCGTAAGAGACATTGTCATTTACATCATTTTATTTTGGGTTAAAGACATTTAAGTCCCTACAAACATGGAAAAACCCATATAAGTCCCTACTAAAATTGGGGCAGACGTACGAGTCCCTAAAAACTCAAAAAAACCCAATTATCATCCCTGAGTTAAATTTCGATCCAAATTTAACGGAATATTCCTAGAATATTCCATCACATATAATTGTGTAGACATTGAAGTCCTTATAAACAGTCATAAAGACAAATTAGTCCCTGCAAAAAATAAAATTGCCCCTAAAAGACTTTTATATTAAATTGTGTATACATTGTAGTCTCTATAAATAATCATAAAGATAAATTAGTTTTCGCAAAAGATAAAATTGCCCTTAAAAGACTTTTACATGTAATTGAATAGACATTACAGTCCTTATAAACAATCGTAAAGACAAATTGGTTCATCTAAAAGACAAAAATACCCTTAAAGTATTTTTACATTTAATTGTGCAGACATTGCAATTTAAAAATTAAATACCCTCTAAAAGACTGCAATTTCTACACAATTAAATGTAAAAATTCTTCAGGGGCATTTTTGTCTTTTACATGTACCAATTTATCTTTACAATTATTTATAAGGACTGTAATGTCTATCCAATTAAATGTAAAAATCTTTCAGTGGCAATTTTATCTTTTGCAAGGACTAATTTATCTTTATGATTGTTTATAGGGACTGCAATGCGTACACAATTTAATGTAAAAGTCTTTCAGGGGTAATTTTATCTTTTGCAGGGACTAATTTGTCTTTATGACTGTTTATAAGGACTTCAATGTCAACACAATTATATGTAACAGAATATTCTGGGAATATTCCGTTAAGTTTGGATGGAAATTTAACTCAGGGATGATAATTGGGTTTTTCTGAGTTTTCAAGGACTCGTACGTCTGTCCTAATTTTAGTAGGGATTTATATGGGTTTTCCTATGTTTGTAGGGACTTAGATGTCTTTAACCCTTTATTTTTTCCTTTTTTCGGAGAGGCGGTGTTGGAGGGGTTGGAGGGCGTATAAATAGGTGGATCGTCGATGGATGTACATCTGTTTCATGTATGGGTATAATCATCACATGAATGCATGTATGTAGGCCTGTCAACGGGTCGGGTCCAGACCCGGACCCGACCCGACCCGGACCCGATTACACGTGTAATATACCCGACCCGATTTGGACCCGACCCGAGTTGGACCCGACCCGGCGGACCCGAACAAACAAACGGGTCGGGTCCGGGTCCACCCCGCCCCGACCCGTTGGACCCGTTGGACCCGATTGTTTTTTTTAATATATGTTTATATATTACAAGACCATTAGTATTAGTTGATACATAATTTTATTTCTTACTTAACTTATTTTTGTATCTACAAGTTCATAAATCATAATCATAACAAGCCTATAAATCGGTTTGTTTTGGACAATTAACTTATTAGCTTTTGAATTTGTATGATTAATTAGTTTGTTGCATGATTTATGTTTATTATTTAGGTTAATATGTTAGTGTTTATTGTTTTGAATGTTGTTTAGGTTAATATTGTTTTGAATGTTATTTAGGTTAGTTATGTTTATTATTTAGGTTAATATGTTTTTTATGTTAGTGATTATTGTTTTAGATGTTGTTTAATAATTCATTTACTTCTTTTAAATTGTATAAAATTATATTCAAACATAGTCTCATTAACAATAATGTTTTATTACAAAAAATTTCAAATAGAATGATAAGGCAAACAAATACATGAGTTCTTCTCTTTTTTTTTTTTTTTTTTACCCAACCATCCGGGTCGGGTCGGACCCGGACCCGACCCGGGTCCGACGGGTCCGGGTCCGGGTCCGCATTTCCCCGGACCCGCCGGGTCCTGGGTTGGACCCGGACCCGTCGGGTCCTGTCACGGGTCGGGTCCGGGTCCACCCCGACCCGACCCGGACCCGACCCGTTGACAGGCCTACATGTATGTATGTATGTGAAAATGTCATGTCTATGTGCTGTACGAATGCGGTCGTAAAAAACGGCCTCACAGCCCGGTGTGTTAGACTTGAACCCCGTTTAGGCTGGCTGCGGAATGACCCAGGAATAAAGACATTTACCACCGTATGGAGTGTGACATTAGATTATTCGTTCCTGATAGCTATACTGGGATAGATAACAATCCAGGCTGAATAAGCAACTTTTTGTTTGGTTGTCTTTTTTGTTATTCTCATTGAAAAACGTAAAAATGATTTTTTTGTTGTTTGGTTCACCTTGGATAAAGTGATGATAAATGGTTGATAAGGGATGAATAAGAGTTTATGATTTTTTAAATGACAATTATACCTCTTGAAAATAGTGTGAGAGATATATGATTGATTTGATAGATGTGACAGTTTTTGAAATCTACGTGAGTCTGATAGGTGAGATAAATTTTTTTAAATGACTGAGAATGATATTTTTATCCATTGACATAGATAAACCTTGATAAACAATTCCACCATTTTCTTAGAATAGTTATCAGGCCTTATCTTAGCTTATCCAGATATAACTATCGGGGTTTATTCTATCAAAACAAACAACTTTTTTTAGCTATTCTCATCTATTCTTCATTATTCTTGCCTTATGTTCCACGTCATACCGGGGGGATTAACATTTTTGTTTTATATAAATTCTTATCCCCGTTGGGAGTGTAACATAAGGTTATTCGCGCTTGATAGTTATATTGAGATAGATAACAATCCATGTTGAATAGGTAAATTTTTGTTTGATTGTCTTTTCTGTTATTCTCATTGGGAAACGTAAAATTGATCTTTTTGTTGTTTAATTCACCTTGGATAAAGTAAGTATAAGTAGTAGATAAGAGATGCATAACCCTCCGTATGGGGTGTGACTTAGGTTAGTCGCTCCTAATAGCTAACTAAGCAACTTTTTGTTTGGTTGTTTTTTTTGTTATTCTCATTGAGAAACGTAAAAATGACTTTTTTGTTGTTTGGTTCACCTTAGATAAAATGATGATAAATGGTTGATAAGGGATGAATAAGAGTTTATGATTTTTTAAATGACAATTATACCCCTTGGGAATATTGTGAGAGATATATGATTGATTTGATAGATGTGACAGTTTTTGGAATCTGTGTGAGTCTGTTAGGTGAGATAAATTTTTTAAAATGACAGAGAATGATATTTTTATCTATTGGTATAGATAAGCCTTGATAAGCAATTCCACAATTTCCTTATAATAGTTATCAGGCCTTATCCTAGCTTATCCAGACATAACTATCAGGGTTTATTCTGTCAAAACAAACAGTTTTTTTTTACTATTCTCTTGTATTCTTCCTTATTCTGGGTTTATTTCTCTAGCCATACGGGGGGTAAGAGTTTATGATTTTTAAAATGACAACCATACCCCTGCATAAATTATTTGTGTTTGGGAATAAATATGAGAAATGTGTACGTGATATGATAGATGTGACAGTTTTTGGAATGTGTGCAGAGAGTGTTAGGTTAGATCAATTTTTTAAAATGACAGAGAATGATATTTTTATCCATTGGCATAGATAAGCCCTGATAAGCAATTCTACCATTTTCTTAGAATAGTTATCAGACTTTATCCTAGTTTATCCAGACATAACTATCAGGGTTTATTCTGTCAAAATAAACAGTTTTTTTTTACTATTCTCCTGTATTCTTTCTTATTCTGAGTTTATTTCTCTAATCACATGGGGGTTTAGGTAATGCAATGGCCGATGGAGCTAGATCTTTTTAGAATAGAATTACTATAAACAATTTATTTGGCCATTTTGTTATATCTTTAATAGTTTCTTTAAAACATTTCCCCAAAATAATGAATGTTCCAACTAAACGAAATATATAAGTATTTTCATGTTTAATCCATTTATAATTTAGGGAGAATACTCAAATATATCATTGAAAGTTTTCAAATACCCCTAATCACCTATGTTTCGAAATTCTACACAATTTTTTTTCTCAATAATCTTCTGATTTAAAATGAATTAAATGTCATTATGTTATTTAATATTTAAACACTCTCTCACCCTCTATCACCCAATTTAAAATGTTTTCACACACCCCACTCAACTAATATAAACATAAAAATTAAGAAAATAACTTTTTTATTCTAGATTTTTTTTCATTTTTGAGTATCATAAGCATCATTGAAAGAAAATTTGTATCACTAAATTATAGAAGATTTTAGAATTATTTATAAATATTAGATTCCTTATTATAATTAAAACACTTAGATAAGAAAATTATCATATGTATTTTTAATGTTTATTAGTTGAGTGAGGTGTATGAAACATTTTAAATTGGAGCACGAGAGTGTTTCAATGATAATATCATTATATAAGTGACACACACACACATCTCAAAAGTAGGCATTTAAGTAATTTATATTAAAAGATTGTTGATTTTTTAAAAAACATTCTTTAAAACAATTGATTTAAGTATTTGAAAATTTTATGTCCTCATTTAGGTCGCGACGTAAGCTATTTCAAAACAGTTAATTTTATTATGAATAAGGAAAAAAATCATTTTGTGTTTGTGTATTTTTAGTTATTATAATTGAAAAATATAATAATATTGTTTTTGTTGTGTGGTTGACATGGATAAGTCGGATACAGAAAATAAATAACATGTGTATAAGAAAGTGTAAAAGGCGTCTCATTATATTAGTATAATACATTAAGTGAAATAATACAGTTTTAGGTAAGCCTCTCAATTATCCAAAAAAATATCTGTATCTGATTAGAATTTGTATCTGAAAATGCAGAAAATATCCGATATCCGAAAATCTGTATCAGTATTAGAACCAGATTATCCGTATCTGAAAAATTTCGGATCGGATCGGATATGATATAGCCTATATTCGATCCGAAAAATATCCATATCCGAACTGTTATTTTATTTATATATGTTAAAATTAGTTTCAATCTTTAGATGAAAATCCAATGGCTCATGATCTAGAGTAAAACACAAACCTATTTAAACATGTTGGATACTTGTTTAATTATACTATGATTTATTTTTTTATACCTTTGGTGGATACCTATTTAATCATGTTAGGACTTAAGATTTTATAAATTTTTTATATTTTAATCTGGTTCGGATATTTCCGATATTATTCGAATCCGTATCTAGATTTTTGGATCGGATACGGATATGTGTTTTGGAATATCTGTCGGATATCGGATACGGATTTTTTTTTGGACATCCAATTCGATAATATGGGTTTATCCAATTCGTATCCGTCCCGATTGACAGGCCTAGTTTCAAGGGAACTAAAATAGCAAAATAGTTTATTTTTATTTATTATGATATAAATATATCCGCTTTTTTCTTATATTCAATTTTTTTAAAAAACTTATTCTTTATATTCTACCATGTTCTTTATCTATTCCGCCGTATAATCAAGGGTTAAATAATTTATTTAGGTAGATATAGATATTTTCATATAATATATTTTTATTATATATATATTTTTTACATATAAATACATGATTCAATAGAATAAAAAAATGAATAACGCTGACTGAATTTCCCCGTCAGAAATAAATCCTCAGGTCTTGCTGACACAAACGCACGCGAACTCCGCTGCCCCTCTCAATACCAGTTAGGTACGTCGGTTTCAATTTACTTTTATGTTTGGAAAAATCCCTATAACCCTCTTTGAACTGTCCAAAATCCATATGACTCCCTCACATTTTTTGAAGTTCATATACCCCTTAAAAACATTTATATAAATTCAAATAATTGATAGATGAGTTAAAAACACAATATAAAAAAAAACTCATAGAATGTGTTAAAAATATGAAAAATCATACGTGAATGATGATTTTATCTTTTTGAATAGAATTTTATATTTATTCAGAGAGAACAAAATTATCATTTACAGATGATTTTATGTATTTTTAATATATTATAGAAAGCTTTTGGTATACTGTGTTCAAGGTTAATCAATCAAAATATTTACATAATATTATCATCTGTCAATGAAAGTTCAATTAAGAGGTTATTTAGATTTATATACATGTATTTTTAATATTTAAATGGACTTAAAAGAAAAGTTACATGGATTTCAGCCTGTTTACCCGGGGTTATCTGAATTTTTCCCTTTTATATATTACTTATTTTATGTGATGACAAGGACTGTAATGTAATGTAAGCTCTAAAAAAAGGTCGTTCATGAAAAATCGAAATCCGAACCTCAAATTACCCATAAGATCCTCTTCCCCGTAACGTTACTTTCCTTTAATAGAAAGCACAGAGAGATCTTTCAATTCTAGGGTTTCAAATCAAATGGTGTTTCTTCTAGGGTTCTTCTAAAACCCCATCCATTCTTCAATCTCCGGAGATCCTTTGTAAGGACTGGCACCTGTTCTCGTCAGCGTATCTCACTCAAAACACTCGCATTTCTGTTGATCGATTTTTCCTTTACAGGAACGGCAATGGTGACTGGTGGGAGTCATCAGGAAGATGGGGAGGAGAGGAACCCCGGCAGCGTTTCCATGGGAATCACCAGGTCCTGGGGGACGACTGCTTCCGGGCAATCGGTCTCCACGAGCGGGAGTGTGGTGTCCCCGTCGACCAGGAGCGGCGGCGGGCCGGCCATGGAAACGCCGGTGAGCGAGAACGCGTTCGTCGCGCTGGATCGTCTCGACATCCATGGAGATGATGCTGCGTCGCAGGGGGCTGTCGCGTGAGTTGGTTCCATTGATTGCGCTATTTGGTTGATTATTATATTCTTTTTAGGTTTTAATTGATGGGACTCCTTGTTATCCTCCTAGAATTTTCCAGATACAGATGACATGTCTAAATACATGAAGGGGAAATGGTAGTCTCATCAGTTCTTTTTGCAGCCCACGCACATTTTGATTTTTTTTTTTTTTTAAGTATGTATTTGGCTAGTGATATACACTTTTTAATTTTTTTATAAAATGAATAATAGAGTATATATTGACATAGTGGAGTATATACTGTGTTCGTGATTTTATATACCACGGTAGTGATGTGGTGACTGCTTATGGGGCTGCCAAAAGGACCGGTGTATCACTGCCCTCGTACAAATTAGTTGGGATGATATAATGGCATGTTAGGGATGAAAGATGATTGGAATTTGGACTCTAGGACTGTTGTCTCTTTCAGAAATGAGTGAGAGAGAATGAAAAGGTATATAAATATTAAAGATATGATTAACATACAAAATAATTGAATTCAAATAGTATATAATACAAACATATATAGTTTATAATATGAGTCATATTCAGATATTTTTCGGAGTGGATTTCAGTATTCGCATTCCATAAATTCAAATATCAAATAATTTTCAGATATAATACAAGTGCTTACATATGGAATTTTGAGCAGGGGGCATAGGTATTTATGTCATCATTTTCATTACAACTTAAAATGTTTGCTTCCGGGGAGGGGTTCTAAGAATTTGTTTATGGGTAAAAGTTGCATGGCTAAGTGCATCTCATAAGATATTTCTTTTTATTCTATTGGAGATATTTCTTTTAACTTTGATTCTTTTGCTTCTCTTTAATGAACGACGTGATTGCCATGAAATCCTTGGAGGAATTACTTAGTGGTTAATCAGATTAGGAAGCATTCTTTGTTTGGGCCATTAAAATTGAATAGAGGTTGAGTTTATAACCATGTACCTGAACAGTGGGAAAAAGAAGAAGAGGGCTGCTAGGGCCGCGGTGGGTGATAAAAGTGGGAGGGGACTTCGCCAATTTAGTATGAAAGGTAAACCCTTCAGAATTACATATGCTTTCCTTTTTGTTATGTATTTTTTTTTCTTTTAGGAACAACTTGATTTGTGTATGAGATTACCTGAAGCTCTTCCAAGATCAAAATATCTTTCCTCAAGCAAAAATTCAAAATATCAACACATGGTTTCTCCAGGAAAATTGATGGTTTTATTTCCTAGTTTCACATTATATACAGACCAGTGCTTTACCAAGTGAATGCTTTGGAGGAATTCCACTAGAAGTTAATGACTGTTCTTGATGATTGAATATTGATTATATAAGAAGCTGTGGGCTTGGAGGGGATGGTGAAGAGGGATCTGAAAACACTCTGAATTAAAGTTCATGAGCCGAAATTAAATGAATTGGAATTGTACAGATGAGCCTATATGTTGAATAAATGTTTTGATGAAAATGGTAGCGATGATAATTGATTGAATGGAGCGTCTTTTGCTAACTGTATGTCTCTTTCATGTCTCTCTATGTGTAGTCTGCGAGAAAGTCGAAAGCAAGGGACGAACCACTTATAATGAGGTTTGATTGTCTTGAAAATATTTCTTTCTTTCTAGTTAGTATTTGAATTGTGTCTTGCTTGTGTTCGATCACTCATGTTTTATTAATTTATGCAGACAGATTAGTTGTTCAAATAACTGGCCTAATCAAATTTATGCGGTGTTTTGCAAGCCAGTCAGACCTAAAAACCAGTGTTTCAATACCTGGCTGATCCAGTTAATTCGGTTTGTCCAACCACTGACTCGTTCAAACCAGTTGGACCAATTGTCCTGGTTTAAATTTGAAATGCAGTCAATTTAAAATTTTACAACACACACACACACACACACACACACATATTTTTAAAAGCTGCTTTGCAATGACTAGTTCTGTTCCTGTCAATGTGGGACTAAGAAGAAATGGAATTGTATTACATGTTATGAACCATAATCTTACAAATAATGGTTGATACATTTTCTGTTCTTTTATTAGGGAAATGACTATTTACATTACACCTAAAGTTTAAATCACAACCGCTCCAAATTGCTTATACATCAACTTTCATGAGATTTAACCTATAATTGCCTATATCAATCGATGGAAATCTTCAGTTTGCATCAGGATATGTAAATTGACAATGGACTACAACTTCAACTTTTCTCCCGTGGAGCATCCAAGTTCCTTTTCTTTCTTTTATCCCCTGTTAATATATTTCATGTATTTGAAAACACAATAATGCCACTAAAAATGAAAATCTTTGGTGAATCATGTCTTTCCCATCCCTTGTGCCAGTATCCTGTACCAACACAGTGTGACCACAGGTCCAACCTGTTTGACCCTAACTGACACCCACACTAGATTGTTGCCTGGGTTTTGGGTTTAAAACACTGCGTGTGCATGCCACTTTTATCATGTGTTTCAGATGACTTCTCAATAGTTCACATGCTATTCACACTGTCATACATATTGATGTTAGACAAGGGGATTATATTCAGGTTGCCCGGGAGATCCTCATTCACCCTCACAAGTTAATGTAACATTTAACACAAGCATTTCATAATAATAAATGCAATCATTTTACTCAAGCATTTAACACTGAACCTTAGCTCTCATACACACTGCAAAGTAATGAAAGTACATATTCAGCTCTCTAATGAATAATGATGAAGGCTATGAAAATGTGAGAAAACATCAAGTTTTGCACTATTAATGTCAACAAAGTTGAAGAAGATCCATCTAAATTATACTCACTGAAGAAGATAGTGCAATTATAGCTAATGTTAAAGTTGTTGAGAGTTGTTGGAGTTTAGGAGTAATCATACTGAAGGGAAACATATTTATATTTTTCATGTCTACTGAAGACATTAGGTGGGAAGGCTTTTGAAGCTTTTCTACATCTTATAACAGAATAAAACATGGATTCCGAAGGCCATTTTTGAAAGAAAAAATTGATTCTTGTTGTTTGCATGGAATGGAATAGCCGAATAGGCTTATTTCAATAAATCATTAATGCTGATGCACACATAATGACACTTGCTATTATTGTCTATATTATTCTGCTTTTGAAACCCTGTGACTGGTAGCAACAATTGAATTTTTGCCTCTTCCTATAAGCTTGAGTCCTTGGATAGCTGTCTAACTGTTAGGATGTCTACTGAAGACATTAGGTGGGAAGGCTTTTGAAGCTTTTCTACATCTTAAAACAGAATAAAACATGGATGCCGAAGGCCATTTTTGAAGGAAAAAATTGATTCTTTGTTGTTTGCATGGAATGGAATAGCCGAATAGGCTTATGTCAATAAATCATTAATGATGATGCACATATAATTACAGTTGCTATTATTGTCTAAACCATTCTCCTTTTGAAACCCTGTGACTGGTAGCAACAATTGAATTTTTGCCTCTTCCTGTAAGCTTGAGTCCTTGGATAGCTGTCTAACTTTTAGGATGTCTATGTTCTTGCCCTTGTGGTTCCTCTACCTTTTTACGTCTTTCTGCTTGTTTACTAGAGGGTGTTGGAGAAAGTGAGGAACAAAGTTTAGAGTTGAAGGTGTAGTTGGGTAGGGAGTCCAAACTTCATTTTTTTAGTGAGGCATAATAAAGAATTGGGTGTTATGAAGCTAAGGCCCCCGTTTAGGGCACAACATGGCCTTATCCAGGATAGATTGGTATTCTAGAATACATAGCTATTGGGCAGTTTATATCTGGTTGCACTTTTCTTCTTCTGTCATCATTATTTTTGTTTTTAATTCTTTATTGGATTGCATCAACACATGAATATGCTATTCCAGCCCCCTTCCTCTCGCTTGGAATTATAACAAGGATTATGTTAACTTATCCAAGCATAGCCATCGGGGTTTATTCTTGTTTTTGAAAAGATATCGGGGTTTATCTCTTACTAATTAAACAGATTTTTTTTGGCTATTCCCACCCTATCTGTCCCTTATTCTGCACCCAAAACGGGGTCTAAAGGTTTAGTCTGCGTGAGCTTATATATGGCTTGCATCCATTTGGCCATTGCATGAAAAGTTTAAAACCTCGTTTAGAGGCCTTATTCCCCCTTTTGTATGAAAATATATCATTTATGAAGTCATCATATGAATCATCTACAGAATCGTAATTCAGTACTGGATCATGTGCTTCTCTATTTTTAGTTTTCCTTGCAGACATTTTTGAAAATTTTGTAGAATTTTCCTGTTCTGTAGAGATGTTCGCTGGAATCATGTCTCTTGGAAGTTGGTTCTTTGTTCAAATCAAAATCATAACTGTGATTCCATTATGGAACAAAAATCCAACTGGGGGCTATTTCAACTTAATTATTCATGCATTGTATTAGTTATGTAACTGGTGACCCTATTATTTTTTTCTCAGTAAATTCAGTTTCCATATTGAGTTTCATATATTCATATTGATTCTTGAGTTAAATATACTATAGTTAGTATACTAGAATTTCTGCTGACTTTTATGCCATTGATGGCTTACTGATTAACTTAATTTCCAGGTTGCAGATGAACTTGTAGCTGAATTTGCTGATCCTGGCAGTAACCTTGCAACTCCAGATCAGGTGAAAATCATCTTGAAATTGACTGAAAGAAAGTTTCTTATAACTAGACCAGTTGAGGACAGCTGATCTATTACTGGGTATTCTGAAAGATTATTGCCTCATGTAATTAGTTCTTCCTTCTGAACAGCAACAATATGATGAAAAAAACATAAGGCGGAGAGTTTATGATGCTTTGAATGTGCTTATGGCAATGGATATTATATCAAAAGATAAAAAGGAAATACAGTGGAAAGGTTTGCCTCGCACTAGTCTAAATGACATTGAAGAATTGAAGGTATGTCTTTGTTTATCGTCTGAGAATTATTTAATATGTATTTGTCATGAACCCAATATAATACTGTTTTCATCTCTTGGCATACTTATTTTTGCATATTATTATTTCAGGCTGAACAGATGGCAGTAAAAAGTCGGATAGAGAAAAAAACTGCCTATTTGAAAGAACTGCAGGACCAAGTAAGCATTTTTATGGCATTGATGGAATTATTTCACTGAAATGGCTCTTTTAGCCATTTTCCTGCTAGCCGATAACTTCTTTCTTAAAATAAAATAATACTCTATTTCATCCATAGTTATTGTGCTTTTTTTCCAAATTTGATGAATGCGTCCTAATCCTTTTTTCCTTTAAAGTATGTTGGTCTCCAGAACCTAATAAAGCGTAACAAGGAATTGTGTGCCTCAGGGAATACTCCACCAGGTGGCGTGGCGTTACCATTTATTTTGGTTCAGGTACAGAGATACAGTTGCTCAGTTATGTCATTTGATTACCATTTTGATGCCAGGACCAGTTGCTGTTTAGAAACCCAGGGGAGTGTATAAATGTCACTATTGCATTGCTACATGGGATAAGGAATTTATATTCTGTAAACCCTTTTTATGATTAAGGATGGGAACACATCATCAGAATTTTCTTTCTAGATGGTGAATTTCAGAAAAACAAAGTAAGGGGGGCAAATGGCTGTGCCTCACGAAAACATAACCAAAAAGTCTGCCAAATGGAAAAGTAAGATGAAGAAAAACAAAAGAGGACAGCCACACTATGTTGGACTACTTGCTTCTTCTAGGAGCAACTATTTGAAATTGATAAACTCAAAAGTGTGACTATTTGAAGCCTAACCTGTATGTCTTTCCTTGGACGTTCTAGAGTCAAGCTTTATTAAGATTTTGTTTTACCAATTTAACCAACTTGGGATAATATATATGAATCTAATATGTTGATGTTATACTAGTAAAGTAGAGACACAAATGCTAATGCAATGATATGCTATATGTGTAGGGCCTTATCTGGGAATCTCTGGAGACCATTTCATGCTGCAGTTCTATTTATTTATTGATAATTATTTACATCTTTTGTCAGTGACAATTCTCAATCATGACGAAATAATTTACTTCATATGAAAAAATGTATGATGTCCAAATGCATGATAATGGAGGATGAAATAGTATGCATGACAATTCTCAATCTGACACCAGAAGTTGGAACTTTTATTCATGATCACCTTTGATTGCACTGCTGCTTCAATGCGTTTTGTTATCATTTTATTGGGGCACATACTAGAGGGTTTTACACTATGCTAGATGATTTGGCATTGGTGGTTCCTTCATATCCATCACTTTATCTATATATAGTCCTGCTATGCTTTCTTCAAAGCATGGTATAATGGGCTCCTACAATATATGCGCTTCCAGAGGCCTGAATTTTCAAAAGGCCATCACTCAGTGCAATCCCACATATAACGAAGTGTGGGGGTGGGGGAGGGGATGTATGATAGAGACCCTTTTGATGAATATCCATCTGGATAAGGATGACAATTTCCCTAGACCTATCTACTTTTGTTAAGATAGCTATTTGTTATTAGTTTGTTATTTATTTCTATATTTTAAGTAATTAGTTGTAAACAGAGTCTATTTAAAGACTCCATATTTTCTAATTAAAGCATAAATGAATTCAACCCTAGAGTAGGAGGTTGCTCCCTCGAAGATGCCTATTTATCTACTTAGTTCCTATCATTTGGTATCAGAGCCACTATCACCCCCGCTGCATTTGCAAGTTGCAACCCTCGCTACTTTGGTCTCTTCCGTTTGTCACTGCTCTTGCAGAACCACAACTGCAGCTGCCATCCCTTTCTTCACAGGTGATTGCCTTCCCCTCTTCCAGGTCAAACCCCAACCTTACCCCTCATAACCTGTGAGCCCCATTTTAGTCCAAAAAAGTCTTCACCCCCTTTCCCCACTAGAAGGAAAAAAAGAGAAAAAAAAAAATTAACTCCCCCTAACCCCCTTCCCCCCCCCCCCTTTTTCAGTACAGCAAAACCACCCCCTTCGTTTTCCGGTCTAACAAAAACTAACTTCCCCCCCAAAGCAACCCTTCCCTCTTTAGTGGCGATGAAAATCTTGAGGAAGAACTTGAGGAGAAGACCATCCACCCACAAACACACTAGAAATCTCACTTCATGCTCTAACCTAGGTTGTTTACCCTCTAACGATGCGAGTAAAACGATGTCCAAGGGCGATCAATCGTCATTTTGATTGACAACAGCAACACAACAAAAACTTTGTCAATCCCTAACTAGTCAAGCTGCACTGTCAGGTAGTACCAACACCTGTCTTCTAGGTCACGGTTACCAATGGCAACCGAATCACATGCAAGGAATTTGTCACGATGTTTCAATTAAATTCCAGGGTTACCGTTTCAACACAGAAATGTATCCATTAGACCTGTAAGAATCTGACATGGTGCTTGGAATTCAGTGGCTACAGAGCCTTGGGCCTGTGATGTGCGATTGGAAGAAACTTTCCATGGATTTCACCATAGAGGAAAGACTATATCAATTGAAGGGATCTGCAACGGGGATAGTTCAGCTGAAAGTCCAATTCCTTCCTTGAAAACCTTAAGGACAGGGTTTGTTTTGAATGCGAGAGAAATAATAGAGATCATGGTAGAGACCCTCTTGATGGAGATCCATATGGATAAGGATGACAGTTTCTCTAGATTGAGATTGTTATTTAGTTTCCTTAGGTTTAGGTAATTAGTTTTAAATAGAGTCTATTTAAAGACCATATTTTCTAAATAAATAATAGTTGGATTTAACCCCCTGACATAGGAGGTTTAACTCCCTCAAAGAGTTTAGGAGGTTGGCTCCGTCAAAGAAACCTAGTATTTATCTAGTTGTAATGCATCAATATGGTACATGTGGTCCTGACCTTTTGTTATCTTTTTTTGTGCATGGTGGCCACTCTCGGGTCTTGAACGTAGGACTTAGTCCTGCTATCCAGTCTGGGGAGGTTTGGATTTCATTTGCCAAATTTGATAATAAAAATTCTTTATTTGTGTAATAATTCTTGACAGACTCGTCCTCATGCAACTGTTGAAGTGGAAATTTCAGAAGATATGCAGCTGGTTCACTTTGATTTCAACAGGTGTTTCTCATTTTTCCCTGCTCTCTCTTTGTATGTGATATCCAATTAGGGTAGTCCATCAGTCCATCACTGATTGTGACATGTTTAAAGTTCTGGGATACCACTCATGGTGACTCCTCAAAAGCAATGACAGACACCCAATGCCATATCACTTCAGAAAAAAGAATCTGTATGATACATGAGTTTTGGCACGCCCCATGTATCAGGTGTTATTTAACCATGCATGACACCTTATGTATTATTAAATAAAGAAAAGATATAGTTTAGCGCAAGACAAAATGTACTTTTGATCATGTGCACGTGTAAATTCTGTGATAGACATTATCATGGTTTTTGTAGAATCATTTTATTTGCTACAGTAGATTGTCGCCATTGTCAAGGCTACCCAACTTCAGCCAATTTATGGATTAGAAACTGAAGTGAAATATTTTTTTTTCTATTAAACAGTAGACATTGTGAATCTTCTGATATACTAAATGCAAAATGCAGCACTCCATTTGAGCTCCATGATGATTCATATGTTCTCAAAGCAATGAGATTATGCGAGGGACAGAATGGAGGAGGGGAATGTTCCCATGAGCCTGCTGCAAATGGAGGGGAAAGTTCCAGCATTCATGAAACCTATCAACATCAAATCCAGCATCCTACAAGGCCTGTGACAGGTAAATCTCCTTGTTCATCGCCTATTCCAGGAATCCTAAAAACGCGGGCCAAGCATGAACATTGACTGAACCATTCTAATAGTATTGTCCTGTTTTCTTATTCCCCCCGTTTTTGTACAGTAGAAGTAATTTTGAGAAGGAAAAAAAAATGGTTAGAAATACTTGATTTTTTTGTATTGTTATACTGGGGCAGATTCTTAACGATATAATTGTCACAATGGATTTTTATTGAGAAACATTGAAATGTCTAGATCTGACTCGATGTAATTCTTTGAATTCCATGTTGAATAGATTCACCTGTTTGATTAAAAGAATGAAACATGTTGTGTAATAGGTCTGTTTCATTTCATCAGAGCAAATGTTTAAATCTCCGTGAACTTTTTATGAAACCAAACTTGACTGGGCTTGATTTATTCAATAAATTTTACCAAGCTTGGATTTGTCATCACATGTTATTCTCTTTTTATAATCCTTCCCTTAAGTGAACAACTCCATGTTTGAGTTAAAAGACTCCAGAAGAGCATATTGTGTATTTGAATGAAGTCCATGAGCATATACATGTATTGTTATATTTTATATTTGATTTCTATAAGAGTGTGGTTACTGACATCAACATCAAATTTCATGTTTAGTGTAAGCGAGTACAGATGTCAGATGAGTCATATTATTAATTTTCAAATTTCACAACCTTGATTCTTTTAAAAGAAGTGAAAATTTACATGCTTTAACAAGGTTATACTTATCTTGATATGTGAGACATGACAGTGTATAACATCTTTTAAATGTTCTTACAATTCAGTCTGAGTGGTGGGAAAAGGAGGAAATGTAAAACAAAAGTTTGACAAGCAGATTTTTCATATCATGTTTTTTTTTTGTGCCTTATCCACGTTATATTATGCGATTGAGATGAATTATATGCATTAAACATGTACTTATCTGGATATAGAATGTATGTACATGTACTTTTAAATGTAGATGTAATATCATGATTTATCACTGAGAGCTGTAAATTAATTGGTTAGACATGGATTTTTCGGAGGAGATCAAATGACAAAATATGATTAATGTTAGGGACAACATAATCTATGTTGCTATTTAATAAAATATGTACTCGCATAGAGTATTGTATATATGTATTTAATGCATTCCCTTTCACCCAAAAGAAAAAAAGAAAAAAAGATGAAAACTGTGGGATGTTGATACACTCGGTCATTCTCATAGTACTACCTGAAATGTATCTTCTCTAATCTAGTATATATATAATATTAGGTTATATATATTAAATTTGAAAAATATAAAAATACATGCATTCAATTCACTTGAGTATTAAATTTATTTATTTTAATGAAATCATGTATTATGTCATAGGAGGGAATATTGGGAGATTAAACTTAAAAAGTTGTTTGTTTAAAAGGAATGGATGGATATAGGCATATAGCTATGACATAATATGTTGGAATGAGTTGATATTTGTATTCCAGGTTTCTCTAATTTCACTCGATCTATTTTATTAGTATAAAAGGGTCTTATTGTTAAATCAACTGTCATAGTTCACATGTTAAATTATTTTTCATATTTTATAAATATTTATTCACACTTTGTTCACATTTTTTTATAATATATCTATGGTCAATTAAACAATAAAAATTTTATTATTACATTTTTCAATGAAAATAACTAAATATAATTAAAAAAAAAATCACTTATTTCACTTATATACTCATTTATTGTTAGAATAGTAGATAACAGTAGGATAACTTCTCTCTCTATCCGAACAGCACCTAAAAAAATAAAATATGTAAGGGATATGTGATATGTCTAGTCTTGCCGTGTTTATCAAGTTTTCTTACATCGTGATATATATTAAAAAAAAAAAAAAAAAATTATGATCTCATACGTCATGATAGCCCATGGAATAGTATACACTATGCTAATGGACTGAAGATATCGGTGCTTTATATATTTTGTTATTTGTTATTACACTTTTTTTTTTTTCAGTCCCAATCCCATTCATATATGCGTTGATAGAAAATTAATAAGTCATATGTTTGCGTTAATAAGATATATTCACTAATATAAATTTTTAATGTTTTTTAAAAATGCATCCATATAATTCATTAGAGTATATGCTTCAATTTTTATAAAAAGAAAAATGACCCAAAAAGTCTTTTAAAAGTTAGAAATACCTAAATCAGTCATTTTTTAAAATTATACAAAAAGTCTCATTTCACAATTTTGGAAACACAAAAGACTAATTCATATTTATGTAATTAGATTCTTAAAATATTCTATACCTTTTAACTTTGTTAAAATATTCCACCATCTTAATTTTGTTAATGTATTTCACACATTTTCATGGATACTCTAAATTATTTATGATTAGGTGAATTTATGAGATATATGTCAATATATGTGAATTTTTTTATAATAAACTCCATTAAATGTACTTCTTTTAAAAAAATAGATATGTATTAATGACCCTATAAAACCATGTGAATAGGAAAAAAATGTAAATAAGGATTTAGAATGCTAAAATATCATCCGCTGTATTAAGACACAATATAGATTTAAATTACATAGTATGATTATATACAATGAAAAATGATAAATAAGAATCATATAAAATATATATAAAAAACACACAATATGATATATAATAACAAAACCTCTAAGGGAATTGATTTAGGTCATATAGAGAGAGATTGTTATTTATAAAAAAAATAATTTTTTGGTGTAATATATCTTAATAAGGGATAGAAGGATGTTAAGATTATAATTATACGATGGTAGATTAATCTTTTGTGTTTTCAAAATGATGAAAAGAGACTTTTAAGGTATAATTTTTAAAAGTGGTCGATTTAAATATTTTTAACTTTTAAAAGTTTTTTTAATCATTTTTCTTTTTATAAGAGTTATTCTATTTTTAAAAAAATTAAAACACACGTGTATGCTGGAATTGGGACGGACAAATGGATTGTGCGTAACATCATCCATGTATTTTTTCTCAAAAAGCCCATCACGACCCGACCGAATTGTCCTGATCCAAACCGATCACGAGATTCACGACCCACCAAAACCATGCCGCCGTCTCTCTCTCTCTCTTTCTAGGGTTTAACAAAAAAAAAAAAAACTCGTGAAAGAGAGCCGATATCCTGAAAAAAAATCTTCCCGAGAGAGAGAGAGAGAGAGAGAGGGAGAGAGTGTCGGAAGTCGAGATGGGAGGGAAGTGTCCGCACAGGAAGGTGAAGAAGCGGAGGTTCTCCCACAAATCCGCTCGCCGATCCAAATTCCTTCTCAATGATATCCTTCACTTCTTCTTCAATCAAATCCTTCACACATCACACACACGCACTCACACTGATTTGTCTTGTGAATCCTTGATTTCTTTCGATCACGCGAGGACATGGTGTACGATGCGCTGAACGAGGCGAAGGAAGGGACGTCGAAGCCCCTCCCCGTCGATGAAGACCTCCCCGGGATGGGCCAGTTCTATTGCCTTCACTGCGAGTACGAAAAACCCTCTCTCGATCTCTCTATCCCTCTCTTTATTTGTTGGATTTGTTTTGGTTTTGTTGATGTTGGAATCGTTTGTATCAGTCGCTACTTCGCGAACGTCTCGGTGAGGGATGATCACTTCCGCACCAAACTGCACAAGAAACGGTATGTCTTTTAACATTCAGTTAACTGCATAAAATTTTTATACATTTTGAGCTGCGTTGGTAATTTGGTATTGGTATTGTAATTCATTGATTCATTGAGTGGGAAGTCTTTTTTTTTTGGGAGGGGATCTTTTTGTGAATGGGTTTAGTTTATTTTCAGAGCTCTCTAGGTATGGGCATATTGGTGATGATGTTACGGTTCTATATCCAGTTGGGACATTGGGTTGACCGTTTAGTTGGGTTAGTTTTATTTGGAAGTTGTCAGACAAATTTATTATCTGAAGTAGTAGTGTGGATTACTGATTGGGAGCTCTTAGTTTTCTGACTATAGAAAAATTGTGCTTGACGGACATGAATCTTGTTTTGAGATTTTAAGTAGAGAAGAAGACAAGGGCATTAAGATTGATTTGTGTACACCACTGGTGGCATTGGGAAATGTTAATTTCTTGAGTGTGCATTGAACATGAATGTATTGTTTGTATAGATGGTGTATTTCATGATGAATATGAGTCGGGATTAGCAATATCGTGGTTTTGAGGTCTTTGAATGTTGAATATTTTTTACCGGTTTGCATTATTGTTTATGTCATCTTGGAGACTGAAAACCCTTTGTTCATTTATAATAGAATTTCCTTATTTCTTTTGTACATTGATAATCGTCTTGTTAATTATTGGAATAAAGTGATTGAAAATGTTCTTCCTAAATAATGTTCAGTGGCTATAGTTTGAGGCTCATAAGGTATTAAAATGCAGAGAAACTAGGTAGGTATCATATTTGCTGGCCGAAAGTGTTTTATTGGTTGTATTGTACCACATCATGGTTGGGGGTACCATGAAGGGTGTAATTTAGGGCTGATGAAAAACCACATGTAGACTATAGTTTGTGGCATCATCATGCTTAACATCTACATCTTTCTGTCTTGTCTCCATAAATTTGTGTCACTATGATACAGCTATGTGACATAGTTTTGACAGACGAGTTTTCTCACAGAACAGATCCAAAAGGTTTAGTTTTGTGATGCAGCCACAACATGGACACACGAGTTGCAGATCACGACTTCAATCACAGAATTCATGGTCTTTTTCAAATATGATGCCCACATATATAGAATTGTTCAACTGACGAACTTGGTAGTGGAATGTTGGTCTGTAATGCAACGTCCTTGTCATTTTTACACTGGTGACCATCATAACCGAATTCTAAAAACTGTTAATTTTGTAAGTGTTTGAGATATCATAATTTGCTGCTTTTATTTTGCAACTTCTGTTGTGAAACAAGTTGTGGGCGTCCATTGGAGTTTTAAATATTGAAGATACGACAATCCAATTCATGGCTTTGCTGCTACTTTGGAAAACTTATTTTTACTTTTTAGGGTTAAAACTTAAAACCCTTCTTATTCACCGATATCCACGATTTTTTTTTTTATTCCAAGTAAATATACCACATACCACGCATGACATGTTTTATCATATTATATTTTTCTTTTTGGTGAAGTTCCCATCTATTTATATGTTAGCCACATGACATGACCTCAATCTTCACCAATTTTGATGCATACATTTGATGTAGTGCGAAGCAAATGAATAAAGTTTTTGAAGCTGATGATGCACAAATACCGCGTATCAAACGGAGACGTGAAGAACTACCACCACATACCCAACTTGATGCAGACTTAGCTGCTGGCATGGGAATGCCTGACAATGGTCCAAAACTGGGATTCACCTGAGTGAAAAAGCATTCTTTTTGTCATATTTTTCCAGGTAACTTGGTTCTGTTCTCCTCTATTGGAGGCTTATTTATCTACTATTATGACTAAATGACTTGTATGATTATCAGACCCGAGAGGAATATCTGCATTGTTAGTTTCATTTTTGCTTCTGTGACATGACACCAGTGAGAAATGATTATATTGCTGTCTAGCAAGTTTTGTATCCATCGACAGCCAATGATCTGTGACAGAAGGTCCTTTCACTCTCCATAACTGATGAATTATGACAGAGTGATCATGAAGAAAATGAACCTTGATAACCTATCAGAACTGGCTTATGAATGCTTGAACCCATTTTCCTTAGTACAGTTGGACTGGGTTTAGATTCTTGTCTACTGTCTGGAATTGAAGAGATGGCAAGATTTGATTCTTATTGTGATTGAAATTAAAGTTATCCTTCCAACTCTCATTGTTTGAGATGGACCAGAAAAATGTGTTTCAGACGTAAGTGATAAGCAGTTATATTATATATGGACCGAATGTATGTAATTCCAAGTTATGATATCTGTCATATGAAATTACAATCCATTTTTTTTAAAATTGAAATAATATCATAATTTTTTAGCCGTCATGGAACAAATATAGGCATGCAGTATAAGTGATGGTTTATCACGTTCGGTAGCGTTTGGTAACGTGATTACAAAACTGATTCTCTATAATCGTTGGGTTTAAAATTGATTTTGCAGGAAGTTGTCTCTCTCCCGTTTTTTCAAATCGAAATTTTTGAATACTATTTGTTTGAAATATGTTTGTAGAAAGCTGCGATTGTAAAACTGTATGGTTGTACGATTACAGAATCAGTTTCCTACAATCGTAAAAGCTATATAATCGCGCAATCAAATGTTGTTGAAATTGTTTTTGAAAAATTTAAATATATAGGGTATTGATGCACTCAGTCTATTTTGTAGCCCATTTATAGCATAAAAGTGGTCTTTTAGCTGTTAGTGTATTTTGTATATTCAACTAGCACATTGAATGAAAATTTAAATTTTTTTTCAACGAGATAAAAATATTAGTTTATCTAAATATATATTTTATTTTTTATAATAATATATATTTGGATGATGAGTGTATGTAAAAAAAAATAAAAATAAACCGGTGAGAGATAGCGAGAGATGTGGACGGGGTTATACATAGGGTTGGACGCATCATTTTTTTAAAATGTATGTAACCAATTCCTCCCCATGGTGGGGAGAAGAAATTTAGAAATTTTTTTCCGTGCACTTAACCTGTTTTATAGTCTTATACACTATAATATTATAGTATATATATCATAATATATGGTTCCATTCTAGTATATGAAATTATTTTTTTTATTTTTTTTTAAATGAAAGTTTATATTATTGCATTTCAGTATATATTTTATTTCATGTAACATGTATTTAAATGTAAAATTTATGATTAAAAAAAAAATGTGGGCTATAATTAGGGTTACATCAGGGGGCTAAATGTATCATTTTCCTTTGAGTGTTGTTCCACTCAGTTTTTTTCTCAGTTCAAAACACAGTTCTATATATCATGTTAGAAATTTTGTGAAACATAAATCTTGTTAGATGTTGTATATACTTCATTAAATATTTTTTTACACTTATTAAAAATAGGTTTATTCAACTCAAAATAGAGCGATATGCATTTTTTATCAAAACATATACCTCATTAGTCATCAGATGATGTTTAATATTTTTTAAAATATAAAAACATGTAAGGTCTAACATTTTTATTTTCCTTTTGAAAAATCTGTCGGCTCTGGTTGTAATGGGTCTACATCCTAAAGAACGTGGGTTTTGGTGGGCTTTCAAAAACTCCACCCAAAAGCCCAAACCAAATTGAATGTCTAAGCATGCGTGTGTTTATCCACTCCGTACGTCTTACATTCTTATACATTATATACCAAGTTCTATCATAATTCATGATGTAAAAATTCTATCATTTTTTTAGTATTAAAAATTATATTTATGTATTTCAATATATACTTCATTTCATATATGTATGAAATATGATTATAAAAAAAAAAGACAATCAATGTGAACTGCAATTAGGGTTGCACAAGAGGCTGGAAGAATCATTTCTTTCTTTAAGCTTTGTTACACCCAGTTTTTTTCAACCCCAATTCTAGTTTTACATGCGTTGATTGAAAATTAACATAACATATGTTCATATATTCATATTAACGAGATATATGCGTCGATAGAAATTTTTAATATTTTTTATAAATATATTCACGAGCGTATGTTTTTTTTTTATTCATAAAAATATATATTCATATATATTATTTTTAAAAAATTTAAAATACGTGTATATGAGCTCTCTCGCTACATGGTGCCACGTGCCCCATTTCGTTGGATCAGAGAGAGAGAGAGAGATATATCTCAACATAGTCACAGGAATTCCTGCGATCAAACACGTAGACATTTGAAATCATATCCCTTCACACCGCCGTTGTAACAGACCACACCACCATAAAATCTCGTCCTCAAGCGAGAAACCAAATGCAAAACTCGATCAAAAAAAGGTAATCAATCACTCACCATTTCTTCTCTCTCAAATCACAACAATGTCCATCACTTCTTTCATTTCTCCCAATATCGTCCTCAGACTTTCCACAAGATTCCATCAAAACCCAACCTCCACCTTCCTCTCCCAACCCCTGAAGGTCTCCCCTCCCCTTCCCCCCCCCATCTCTCTCTGTCACAACTCACACGCACACACTTTTTTCACAAACACATGGTGTTCTAACTGTTCTTTTCGTGATTGGCAGAACCTGAGCCGCAGAAGCTTCTTCTCCACTTCGATGGCGTCTTCGGTGCCGAAAGAATCCCCCTCGAACAACCCCGGCCTCCACTCGGAGCCCGATGAGGCCACCAGCTCTTACTTCCTCCAACAGACTGTGAGCACCCACTCAATCGCAGGCATTGTATCGGCTTCTATGGGGATTATATAAGAGTTCCTTTGCGAGTTTGCGTGAATTTGTGATTTGCCCACATCGTAATTTTGTTGAATTCGTGGGAAAGTTAGTGCCTTTTTGTTTAGAGAATTGCTTTATGTGGTGGATAGGATTCTAACTTTAACCAGATAGTCACATCAATAGGTTTCAATTGGATGTTACTGGGATTATCGGTTTTAAGCCCCCTTTGGAACTGATTGTCAAGAATTGATTTCCAATGAAAAATCAATAAAAAAATAATAATAATGTTTACATTTTTTTTTCACAATGAAAAGGTCTAAAATGAGTAAAATCTATAGACCAGATAAACTTGTGATATAAGCTTTAACGACTGTTTAGGTTGATGACTGGTCATATATTTTTATGAGAATCCCATGTTGCGTTATTTTTGGATTTATGAGTGCACTCGATAGTTAATCTCATTCATTATAACAGTCATGGATTCTGTGTGTGTTTGCTTTTAATTATCAGAACAGCAGTATGGATGTTTCTTATTTATGATACTTTATTGGTAATACTTGCTTTTGTATCTTCAATGGAGTAGAAGTAGTGATTGGATGTGTGCTGATTTAAAAATATAATTTGGTTTGCAGATGTTAAGGGTTAAAGATCCTAAAATCAGCCTTGATTTCTACTCTCGAGTTTTGGGCATGAAGTAAGTTGTTTTGATACTGTTTTTTTTTATCAAGTTCTGTGTTAAGAACAAATGATAGATTTTTCTTTCCATGCTCTTTGTAGAGGAGTTACATCCCCGTTTTTTTTGGGAAAGAGATAGGAGCCTTCAAATTAAATATAATGCCCCTTGAACAAAAGAGATGATGGATCTCAAAAATAGGAAAATGTTGGATACAGTTTTATTTACAATTCCATTGGTAATCCGCACACAATTTTTTTTTTTTAAATTGTATACCTCATCTAACGAGGTGTATATTTTTTTTTTTAAAAATGAAGTATATACAAATGGTGGAATTTAGATTGAAATTTTGAATCCATGACATTCTCATTTTTGAATATTTATGGACAGATGCCTCATGTACATGACAGAAAAGCCTGGAGAAAATTCATAAGAATGCTATCCATTGTTGATAAATTATTCATCTGTTACTTCTTGAGCTTGTCTATCTTTTATTTATTGTTTCTTGGAAGAATTTGGGATGCCACTACTGCTACATATCTCTATCCTCATATCGTACAATTATGTATTATTTTCTCTGTGCATCTGTGTTCCTGAAATGGTTCTTGTATATCTCTGATTTCTCAAAATCAGGTTGCTTAAGAGGTTTGATTTTCCTGAAATGAAGTTCAGCTTATACTTCATGGGATATGAGGTGAAGTGTGTTAATTCATCTTTTCCATCATGATGGCTATATGGCAACTTATATCGTGTTTAATTTTATTAATACTATCCTTTTTATAAAAGGATCTGGCATCAGTTCCATCTGATCCAACCCGAAGAACAGTCTGGACATTCGGTCAGAAGGCCACAATTGAGCTTACCCAGTAAGAAGGATTACCCATGATTTGGCTTTCATATTTCTTGGTCCACATTGGATAAATATCCTTACTATGTCTCCCTCCATTACTTCCAGTAACTGGGGAACAGAAAGTGATCCAGAGTTCAAAGGCTATCATAATGGAAATTCGGAACCCCGTGGATTTGGTACGCATGTTGATGATTTAACTAGCAAATATGCTTCGAACTTCCATTGTTTCTGAAGTATATGATGTAGTGTGTTTAGAAGAGTTTCTCAGATCTCATTGACTATACTTACATAAATTCATTTGATGCGTTTGCTTTCAGGTCATATTGGGATCACTGTTGATGATACATACAAGGCTTGTGAACGATTTGAACGTCTGGGAGTGGAATTTGTGAAGAAACCTGATGATGGTATGCCATATCTTTTTCAAAAATTGCATCTATAACATCTATTCCTGATGGATTTGGTTTACTGAACATATTTAGATGTCGAAAATATCCTTCTGATTTTGCAGCCTGGCAGTAAATTTTCTTCTACGTGCTTTCACTGAACTTATCTGTGCAATATAATACACAACTTTTTAATGAATGGAAATCAATATTATGACCATCTAAACTGCCACATATTTGTGCTGGGCTAATTTCCTGCGGTTCACTTGCCCTGGGACACTAAATATTTAAAACTGTGAATTGATGGATTTCCTGCAATCAAATAATTGCCAAGTATGATTCTGTCCCTGGTCATTGAAATTATTATAAATTTTATGTACCTGGATTTATTTCCCATCAGTTAAACAGTAGTGAATGGTCCAACTTAACGTGATTGCAATTACATGCTCGTCTATATAAAAAAAAAAATCTGTAAATAGGCTTGGGTAACTTCACATGATTGCAAATACATGCTTGCCTCTCCCTTGAGCTCTCAATATATTTGTTATATTCTTGTGAAGTTCTTTGTTTATGCTTTCGTTGCATGCATTGAATTCATTGAGCAATTCACAGGTAAAATGAAAGGTTTAGCATTTATTAAAGACCCCGATGGCTACTGGATTGAAATCTTTGACCTCAGCAGAATTGGGCAAATCGCTGCCAATGCTTCTTGAGGAGGTTCTCATAAACTTCAGGTACCAATATCTTCATTTCTTGAACTTCAGGAAATTATATCAGTTCCAAATCAATCGTAGTAATGTGAGTTTCCCATGAGAATATAAAGCCAAACACACAATCACACTTCCCTTGGTTGCGCAAAATTTGAAGTCCAGATTTTCTTTTCATTTCTCAATCTAAAGTTTGTGGTTCATCTGCATTATGCTTTTAGTTAGGTAACGGTGTGTGGGTTTTTTTTTTCCTGGTGAAATCTTATCCTATTAGCAAAGAGTGTGACTCGAATGCGAGGAAATATCTCTTTCAACCTACTAAGAGAAGGTTTGGTACGTGTGCCACATAGAAATCTTGTTTTAGAGGCATAAAACATGCTAGTGTCACATCATGTGATGGTGTTTGTGTGCATGATTTTTGATATGTCAAGATTAACCAATTTTCTTTTTTCATTTTTTATTCAGGGATTGAGGTCTGAGCTGCAAGAGATACCATAAACGCAAATGCCGCTTCTGTCTAGGGACGCTGTTTTGCTGCTTAATAAAGTTGTTCGATGTTCAATAAAATTATGCATCCCTTTTTGAATTCCCATATGTTTTACATAAATTTTATAGACAAAGTTTGGAACAACTACAAATGCAGAGATTTTATTTTCATAAATGATTGTACATTGAATATTTGCATTATTTGATTCAATGTGAAGCAAGTAACTGCTGCGAGTGCACCTCGTACCGGAATCCAAACTTCTTTGAGTCATCCAAAGACCACACGAAGATCCCCCCGAGCCTCCCCTGCTTCTTGAGCTCCTCACACGCCTTGAAGAATCCGTCGTCCGGCCCCAATCCGCCCCCATCACCGTCAGTCGAAAAGCTTGCCAACACCTTCCCTCCATGGTAATTATGTTCTTGCAATCTGAAGTAATTCAAGAACTGGGAAACCCCGATTTTATCGTATGCGTAGAACTGGAAATTAACATAGTCGATGGCGTGCCTGTATTTCCTCCACAGAGCCAGGTAATGTCTCTGAACATCTGGGTCTTCGAACGGCGCGATTGAAACGAATGTTATGGTCCTGTCGCTCTTCAGCATCGTTATGAGCTGGCCGATGCACTCGGCGAATGTGTCGGGGTTGGCATGGAAGTTCTCGTAGTCGATGTCAATGCCATCGATGTGGTAGTGTCTGATGATCTCCCTGAGAGAGGAGACCGCGTTGTTCACCCAGGACGAGACAGAGTTTGGTTGAAAGAAGGCTTTAGCATTGTTCACGGTGGCTCCGCCCAGGCTGACGCCAATCTTGACGTTGGCGTGGTGGGTTTTGATGGAGGCGGCGGCTTCTGGGGTGAGGTCATCGGAGTCCCAGAAGATGTTGAAATCACCATCGGTGGGGGATGGGTTTTCTTCGTTTGTGTAGTCGGTGGCGAAGGAGAGGATGAAGTGGAAGTCGACGTTGGGATTGATGGGTACGTCGGTGAATTTGACGCCGTTGAACTCCGCGCCAATGTACTCGCGGAAGAGGTTGAGGGACGTAACTATTGAGAATGACAAAATTAAACTCTAAATCAGAATAAGAATTTCTCATTCCATTATATTCCTATTCTTGTAGATTCCGTTAAGAGGAGAATATGCAAGAACGGGGTTATCAAATTACTCTTAAATGTTAATCAAAATATTTGCTATAATTTATACAAGACAAGATGCTTATAATGCAAACTCACCACTATTGATGAACAACAGGAGAATGAGGACTTTGGGGAAGGCAGTGTTGGAATTTGAAGACATGTTTGAGGGTTCTTGCCTTGTCTGATTTTGAATGAATATGTGGAAGGCATATTCATGGAGGTTCACGCAAACCCTATTTGTATTTGATGTTTCTTTGGGAATCTCTCTTATTTTATTTTATTTTACCACATTGTGACATTTGGAGCTCTCTCGATATGCCCGGCCAATGCGACAAACTCCTTTTCCTTCCATCCGTTGTGGAGCAAAATGAATAATAGTGTTCGCATGATTTTTTTTTTTTTTTTATGTTTTTGGTGAGGAGATTAGAAAATGTTAATGTTTGCATACTTCTATAACATAATCATCTCGATTTATATTAAATCATTTTATAGCTCTATTTGTAATCTACAGGTATTTATTTTTTAAAAAATATATATTTATTTAATATAATATATATACATATATATTTTTTATATATAAAATAAAATACATACTTATTTGAAATGAATGTATATTTTTTTTTACGTTTTCTTTGTAATAGAATATGTATATTTAAATAAAATATATATTGTGTTACGTGATTTTATAATAATGATGTGAAAGGTATACCATGCTATCAACGCCTTATCAAACGAGATCTTTCCTCCTCTTGTACAAGTTATTCTTTTTCATTTTTAATATTAGTGAGACTCCGTATCATGCCTCAGGTGGGTATTTCACATTCTTTATGGGAGCAACAACATGTAATGTTTAATTAAATTAAATAAAAAATTTCTTAACTCAAAAAAACCCATGTTTAATTTACTTAATTAATCAATGTTAGGAGATGTCATTCTGTATACGTTGGATAATTACAACATTAATTCCTCCGAATCGGGAGGAGGAATGTTTGAGGATCTCCTGATAGAATGAGAGGGGATGCCTCCTTTGTCTAGAGTGAAAATTTTATCATCTATATTTTTTTGACCCAAGACAATATAAAACTAAAAAATTTGTTGTCCTTATCATACTTTTCTTTGGATGGGTTACTGTTAATAACAAAGTTCATATGAGAAATTAGTCGATATTTCTCTACAACTAATATGTGCAGATCTTGTCAATACTCTTTTGTGAATATCATAGTCGGTCTTAAGTATAAACGACGAATTAGGGTTCGTTTGTGTGTGCGGTTGGGGCGTATGCGATCTGTCTCGAGACATGGGGGAGGCTTATGTTGCTCGAATCATTATTTTCACGGAGTTGAGAAATGCGAGAAAAATCAGTAGAAAACTATATACGACAGTTCATTGGTTATCTTCACATATGTTCAAATCTTGTTTGTGTGAGCGGTCATGTCTGTCAGCGTCCGTTGACTCCGCCGCAGTGAAAGCGGAGAGGGTCCTTTTTATTTTTATTTTATTTTACTTTTTTTTTTATAAATTTATTAATTTGTATGTTTGTTTTTTTTATTGAGATTTATTTAAATTTATTTAATTTATTAAAATATATATTTTATTTTTTTATTGACCTACGTCCGGTTGTAATTTTGTAATTGTGTTCAAAATCCTCACCCAAGTCCAGACCTAATTTTATGGTTTTTGAAAGCTCGCTCATTTTTTCGAAGACAACCATGAGCGGGAGCATACACAGAGGCAGTGAATCCGCGCGAGATGGCGCCGGGCACGCCCGGCCGAATCAGTGTCCGAGCTACGGACCACCTGAAGAACACCAGGCCCTAACCATGTCGGCTCGCCCGACCCGTTCGATGGAACCTTATCGGAGCGCCCTCCGTCACAGAAGGAAAGACAGCGAATGCCAGACCCTCAGAATCTTCTCATTCAATGAGCTCAACCTTTCCAAGTATCTCTGCTTTTCTTATCTTCTCCCGTTCCCTTCTTAGGGTTTCCGTCCTCACTCACTCGTTCCTCTCTTCCTCTTCTCTCTGCGTGCGTGTTTCGGAGGTTCTTCGACCGTTGAAGGTATTGTTTTTTCAATTAGGTTTCGCGAGGTCCTTCTGTTTGAATCTGAGCTTTTGTAGTGGTTTCAGTGAATCTCATTTGTTTGCGTTATGAGCAATGTGAGCATGTATTCTTGTTAGGCTTCTTAATTCAGTAACTTTTGATTGCATGGTCTATTGATGATTGTGAGAATTTGCTATATTTTGAGATTTCTGATTCGATTTTCTACTATTTTTTTGTGTCATTGTTTCTATTTTTTGATGTATTTGATTGAGTTGTATCTCTTGCCGGGGATAACCATGTATGTATGCCTTTCATTTATTATTTCGTGTTTCGTTAAGAGCAACGTGGGCATGTTTTCTTCTTTAGGTATCTAAATTCCGTTACTTTTTTGATTGTATAGTCAATTGATGATTGTGAGAATTTGCCTTACTTTGAGATTTGTGATTCGATTTTCTATGATTCTCTTTCGTGTCACTGTTTCTATTTTTTGATGTATTTGATTGAGTTGTATCTCTTGCCAATGATAAGCGGATTGATTAAAATGGTAGATCTGATAACCATATACGTATGCCTTTCATTTACTATTTCTTGTTTCGATATGGGCAACATGAGCATGTTTTCTTCTTTACGAATCTAAATTCAGTTACTTTTTGATTGTGTAGTCAATTGATGGTTGTGAGAATTTGCCTTAGTTTGAGATTTGTGATTCGATTTTCTATGATTCTCTCGTGTGTCACTGTTTCTATATCTGTTAACTTTTGATTCGATTTATGATAGGTGGATTGATTAAAATGGTAGATCTGATAACCATGTGTATGTGC
Organism: Acorus gramineus; assembly: GCA_030737835.1. NCBI lineage: Eukaryota > Viridiplantae > Streptophyta > Magnoliopsida > Acorales > Acoraceae > Acorus > Acorus gramineus. Next base: position 13,809,378 of record CM060857.1, read on the forward strand.
CTTTCATTTACTATATCTGGTATGAGGTGTGTCGGGTTGTCGGGTGATGTCAAATTGTCGGTGACATTGTATATTGAACATCTTGCTAAACGAAGTCAAAAACTAGTTTCCGTAGACTCCACATAAAGAAAGAATTTACCATTCGTATCTCCTCGAGTATGGAATGCTGTTTTTCAGTGATGACCAATAAATGACCAGCACAATTCGGAACCAAACAATACTCCCAAGTGATAGGTGTGAATGAAGATAACTGTATTAATTTTTTTTTAACGATCCAGATAATGTATGTAGATATGTTACCTTCCTCTGCTGTAAAACAGAGGCATTCTATTTTCTACAAGGTGTAGTCTGGCATACATAATATGACAAGGAACCGATATTTACTTTGGAAGATGAAGACAGAATGCATCTAATAAAATAGATGAAGGGCCCAAACTTTGTCATTGATTAAGAAGATAATTCTCAGAAAATGGTAAATAAAACGAGGAAATTTTTAGATATTTAGAAACCGGAAGAAACATTGGAACTTTATCACATCAGTAAAATACACCCCCCCTGGTTGTGTGATGGTTGGTGGATCTGATTTATGATTAGATTATTAGAAATATTAACTTTTGTACGACTTTACCATTAAACTAACCAGAACTCACTCTCATTTTCATTTAATCTCACTGAAAGCAAAACTTGGAATGTTTGAAGTCTACTTTAAATTCCAACAGCGAAAAGGATATTGGTGTAATAGAGAATGATCTCCTTTGAATGTTTTTCTCTCTCTCAGTTATCACTTTGATATTTAATTTATTTCAAAAATATATTTGATAGATTGCTTATTTGTTTAACTTTTGTTGTAATGTTGAAATTTTTTTACTTGTGTCTTCTTCTACGGTGTTTGTTGTATATTTCGAGGCAAAACAAATACATTGTCCTGTAAGTTTTTGAACTATTAGGGTCCCATTGACATTTCATGTTCAAATCATGTCATGATACTCATGTACCTTGTTAGATGATAAAAAGTGTTAATCTCACTGCTGATTTAACATTTTTTAAATTTTTAGGCCAAATTTTGATTGGTTATATTACTGTGGAAAGTAAAAGAAAATGGTTTTATTGAATGTTCATGTGGATATATTGATTCAACTAAGTTGGAAGTGTAATTTCTTCTTTTGGAAAAGCTGAAAAGGAAAACTTTTCAGGTTGCTTACTCGTATTATGTGGTATCATTGTAATTTTCAAGTGGATTCTTGGAAGCTATAATGTCAGTAATGCAATTTCTTCTTTATATGTGAATAGTTTGAACCTAATAGAAAAGGCAATTACTTCATTTAGAAATGTTTTGTTGGATCAGTTTGTTTGGGAAACTAACACAAAGGAATTATAATCACGCCATAGAGCAACAGAATCATAATAAAAGTTTTATGAATACCATAGATGGTGGAGGGATAAATTTGACTAAGAAGGCATTCTTATCTAGATATTGATGGAAAACAGATGAAAGATGCGACCTGGCCAGGCCACCATCATTAATTAAATAGATAGTAGAAGGGCAAAAATGTCTCCATGATTGTGAAACGATACCGTCACCTTCCAAGTATCTCCGCCGAAGATTATAACCTTAATATTTCATTAAAATGATTTAAGGTAGTGTTGGAACAGATTTGAAAATGGGCTTTTCACTTAAAGTTGAAAAGTTGATACCCAGTAAGAATCTTTTTGTTATATTCCTAAAAACGTCTTTTTAATCAATGTTTACAACTAAAAATTGCTTTTTTTTTTTTTTTTCATAGACTATGACATCTTGGGGTGTTTGGAAACACATTATAGTCAAGTTTGATTCATGCAAAAGTAGAATCATCTAAACACGTTTCCAAATGCTACCTAAATAAGAATGGCTTTTCTTTATTGACTTATTTCTCATCTTTATTTTATTTTAAACCATTTTCATTGTACGAGTTAATATTTTTTTTCCTAAAAATTACCCCCCCCCTCCCACACACACACACACACACACACACAACACTCCAAAAAAAAAAGGGATGGGATTAGTTTACTATTTGCTTGAATATAGCAAAGCATAGTGAATAAGGTGTGGCATCCACATAGGTCCTTTCCTCAGTTGTAACCAATGGGTGGATCTGTTCTTAGGCTGACGAGCATTTCATTTGAGTATGCTTCCTTTTTGATGTAAAAGTATGTGCTTCATTAGACAAGTATATACCTTCAGAAAAATTTAAAACATGTTGCTCTAACATTTTCTTTTTTTTCTTTGGTGTGCGTGCTTGCGTGAGTAGATTAGGGTTTCTCTATTTATCATTTTTAAATACTTGGGTGCTGATTCTGTTTTCATATGGATGCTTATTTGTGCCTGCATCATGGATGAAGTCATAGACATTATTTCCATTCTTTAATTAATTCTAATTATGCATAATATGGATCACTATCATGAGAAATCTATACTCATGGAAGATCTGTTTAGACTGTACATTTTTTTGATGGTGTTGAGCTGATTGACGCACCGGTGGAATTATTTTGTGTTAAGTTTATGTGGATTAATTTCTTCTTTGTTAATGTACACCTGATCCATTTACTATGATTTCTGACCATAAGCGCCTCTGTGACACAAATAACACAGGATGATCCTGCATGGTTCCTATGACTAATTTGTATTAGTTCATATGGAATCAATTGTGTTCAATTGTGTTTCTTTAGTCTGTACTTAATGCATTTTGTTATGGTTTTCATCTGGAAACATCTCTATATGATAATTCAAGTGTTGATCCTGCATGGTTTGTTGAGACTTATTGACTGTGTTGCTTGTGCAGCTTTGGACTTTGAGAATTGAATTGACATAAAGGAAGAACTGGTTACCCGAAAATGGATAATGCTATTACTGATTGTCTATATCCAGGGTGTTATTCCTGCCATATGAAGGAACGAGATCCGAGTAAAAGGAAAACAATCATACTAAAATTATTCGCAGAATTACATACAAACGATGAAGATAGCCAGGTTGTTCCGATCAAGGGCCTTTGGAACACTGCAATGGCGCATCCCGATGATCCTGAGTTCATTGAATTGGGAATATTTGAGTGCATGGCTGGATTGATATGGAAAGGCTTAAATGATCAGCAATGGCTCACTCATGATCAAAATGTATACATTCCTTACTATGCAGCTCACATAATTGGCTCTTACACCATGAATATGGAAGAATTTGCAGTACGCGCAGTTCAAGCGAACGTCATACATCCCTTAGTGGAGATCCTGAGAGGGCGCATGACCTGGGTGGAGCATATGGTAGCCATAAGAGCCCTTTATCACTTGGCCTCATATGACAGTATATTTCCTTTTGTGGCAAGTCATGAAGAAGTTCTTGAGATTTCTATTCAGCTGGCATCAAGTTCATTAGAGATTGTATATACTCTTTTTTACAAATACGTAGACGCAAGGCTTAGTTATCACCGTGATCTGCTAACGGGTGGCATGGCTGGAACTGAGATGGAGGCCAATAAGGCTGAAGAATGGGCTAGTCAGTTGCAGTGTTGGTCTCTCCAGCTTATTAACTGCTATGCATTGAAGCCTGAGTTTCTCCCTGTCATATGTATGCCTGAATTTTTGACTGAACTACCTGGTATGTGGGGTGGACTTATTCATGGGAACTCCTTTGCTGGGGTTGGATTTCTGAGAACAATTTGCCATCATAAAGTTGGTCGAGTGGCTGTTGCTAATTTTCCTGGTATTGTAGAGGCTCTGTGTAATATCTCCCGTTCATCAGATGAATGGCAGTATACGGCTATTGAGATTCTTCTTTTGCTGCTTCAGGATTTCCGTATATGTCATAAGGTAATGGTTTTGCGCTAATTTTATTTTTAATTCTATGAGAGTTTCATCTATTCTGTGTGTTGCTACACTTTAGATATTTGGGTCAGTTGCATTTACTGATCTGTATTTTATTAATTTTTCATGTCTTGGGATTTATTTATTTATTTATTTTGCTTATTCAAAATTTCCACACATTCCATCTCTCTCTCTCTGGTTCAGGGTGTATACCTAGAGTGTTGTTGATTGTTCCTTTAGCTAAGTTAGAGGGAGAAATCCCCAAAATAGCACTAATTCTTATTTCATGATAGCTTAGATGGATTGGAAAGTTGAGTGGTATTAAAGGGGCATGGTCACCAGTTGGCTGTGACTGTATAGTCCTTCGCCGAAAATTTAGTATGGGGCTAAGACTGTAAGCATGTGTGTGGGGATTTACTGTCTAAAATGTTCCAAAGTAATAGTAATCCAGGTTGGTTTGTATTTTTGCTAATTATATTGTATATATGCTAAATAGTTATGATCTAAATTAGTCACAATTAGGATAATTAAATATCTGTCTGTTCAATTCTGAGAAAATATGGAACTAATGATATGGATTTTGTGGGGAAGTGATTTTTTAAGAAAATTGACGATTATTAGTAGTCAAGAAAAGAGTCGTTTAACATTCACTTCAAACTGATGATATTTATTCTGGGAAATAAGCACAAATAAGTGAATAACCTAGCAAACTCTTGGCGCTGACTTACCCACCTGTTTGTTGGCGATTATTCGAAAGAATTTTCCGTGAGACCGGGGCAAACAAACGGAGGTAGCCTTCCTAGCTCGACCGTAAGGTCAGCCACGGGGGGCCTTCCGATATATATAAAAAAAAAAAACAAAAAAACCTAGCAAACTCACATTCACCTGATATGTTAATTTGGGGGTAAATAATTAAAGCCCCATGGAACATCCATCTCTGATTATCATTCCGACTTGTTCAGAAAACTACACAGTGCACCACTGTGAGTAGTAAGTAATTACATGCATGATCTTGGCTACTGTAATCTAGAGGATCAACAAAACAGGCACATTTGAGAGAGAACAAATAACATTTGGTAAAATCTTTTTGCATGATAATATTTATATGAGAATTACTTAACTTTTTGGTATCAGCAGGACTGAGCCAATACATGAATGGCAGTAAAAAAAAAAAAATCCTGTTAATATGTAACCACATAAATTGTAGCCATCGTGACCATGATGATTCACAGTAGCTTGCTTCATCTCTTATTTTATAGGTGATAAATACGGCAGTGCCAGCTCTTGTAGATTTAGCAGAAATTTCTACATTGGGTAATCACGAGAACCTTGGGGACACTATTATCAATGTCCTTCAAAAATGTGTCCAACGAAGAAGGCGCCCCTTTCCTACTATCCACACCAAGGAACTGGTTGAAGAGGTGCGGAACTCAAGGCAGAGAATGGAATCCGAGAAGAACATGCTGAATGAGGATCTTCACGTAAACCAGGCCACCGCATTCTTTATCATGCTTGAAGGCAATGCACTTTTAACATCAGGAAATAGTGCAGATGCTGCAGCGAGATATTCTGAAGCATTGGCATTATGTCCCATGAGGCTTAGAGAAGAAAGAGCCATTCTTTACAGCAATCGTGCGCAATGCTATATTCTTCTGCGGCAGCCTATGGAGGCCATTAGTGATGCCACTAGGGCATTATGTCTCCATAACCCGCTTAATCGTGATGCCAAAAGTCTGTGCAGAAGATCCCAGGCATACGACATGCTGGGCTTAGCTAAGGAGTGCTTATTAGATGCTGTTTTGTTCGTCAATGAATGCTATCAGACGAATCATCCTTATTCACCCCTGAGACCACATAAGGTGCTTGAGCATGCTGAGAAGTTGGTAAAGAAGCAGATGGATGCTACTTGGCTATTTAGAGAGGCAGCTATAAAACATGGTGGCATGATTTGTCAGGGTGAAGCTATAGACACCTGTGGTGAATACGCAGATCATTCTGAGTGGGAGACGGCAAGTGGAGGTGATGATGGAAATGATGGGATAGAAGAACCGACTGAAGGTGGTGGTGGATGGAAAGATGACAAAGAAAGGTAAGACAAATATGGCAAACATGTGATAGAAGTGCAAGAGTTAATATTTTAATTTTGTTCTGGATATCGTACTGTTCTATTTTACTTTCAGAAATATGCATGTTATGTGCTAATATTTCCCCATTTTTTATGCATGCGGAATGAAAATTTATTTCATGAATTGACTTTCAGTATTCTGGTTTCTAGTATTAAAAGTTTTCCTGAATTGACTTTCAATATTCCCTTTTTAGTATTATAAATGGAGAACTCTGCAACTTTTATTTATTTTTTCTTTAAAATATGTTGGAGAACTATGTTTACTTCTGTCTTGATATTGTTTATATGATCTTAATTATCTATTAAGTTACACAGTTCAAATACCAAGATTTCTGGAAAATTGGCCCTCTTATGTTCATTACAAAGGTCCACACTTTCTCTCTTCATTTTTAAAACTCTGAGGTCCTGTAGCTCAAGTAATCCTTTCACTCAGCTAAAACAAATTTTTAAACCCAAGTTATTGAAACTGTTTAACCTAATTTTCCATGAAGTCTTTAGGTTAGAAAGGAAATGATGTTGTAAAAGATGCAGTAGAAAATTTTTTCAGCTTGCTAAGGATGCTGTTCATTTGAAGACTTGAAGTGTTCTTTTGGTTTTTTAAAGAGCTGGAGTTTGATTGAGTCCCCATTGAGCGCATGAGGTACAAGGGACACCACACACACACAGTTGTAGACTGTTCAATGATTAAAAGGCAGCCGGTTAAATTCCCTCGATACCATCCTTTATGAAATGTTTGTTCACATAACCTGAATTGATTTTCCTAGTTGTCCGGTAGCTGTATGTCTGCTAATGCAATATTAACTGTGGAGCATTTTATTTTCATATTTTTTTTTTGAATTTGTAAAATAGTATTTCCCTTCCTCTTTTTGCTAATACATTTCCTCTCCCTTTCAACATGTACATATCCACCAAGAACTCTCTTTTTTCTTCCATATAGTTTTTTTTTATTGAATCAGCATTGAATTTGAAGGGAAACTATACAATATCAGTCAATGACTCATACTAAAACATTTCATCATATTTTCTTTGATGTACATTCATGTTACTCGAACAAAATTTTCAGTTTTTTTCCTGCAATCTATATCTTATCAGATCTTACAAATCTGTCATATTCTGGAATTTGGAATCAGAAACAATGCATGAAGACAATGGGCTACTGAATATGGAGCTTGGTGGTTGGTTGATCCTGTTTCTTTCTGCTTGCGCTTCTTCAGACTGAAAGAATATTGAAAGGTCTTCTTTCCAGTTTCTATGAAGAGAGGTTATTGAGAGGTATATCAGGTCTCCACTCTGAAATCAACTCGCATTTGTGTTTTTTTGTCATACAATCATAAAACAATATGCCTGTTGCTTCTGCTCCTTTATTTATGATTTTACTGCAAACAGAAATTGGGTTGAGAATTGCTCAATATTCTAGCTAAAATTACCTCAGACTATTATGGATTAATAAACTTCTCTTTTATATTGGAATTGTTGTGACAGTGTTGTTTGTGTTTTGGAAATTCTTGTTCAATTATTATTGCGTTTGTATTATCATCTCATGTGGTCCTCCATTTTCTGTTCATTTCTCATCTAATATTAGGTGTGCTCTGTTTATATATAATTGTTTTGTTCACATCTTAGGTGACGTTCTGAAACCTGTTTGAAAAAGGAAATTATCACTTAAATTGCTTTTTATTTAGGAAAACACTTAAATTGCTTTTGAAAGTAGATACTCAGGAAGCTTACTTTGGATTACTGGCAAGCTGTTTATTTTCACTGTTTATAATTAAAAGCTGAAACAGGTTTGGTTCAAGTGTTTGATTCTTGCAAAAGCAGAATCATCAAAATGCGTTTCCAAATGCAGGTCTAGTGATACTCTGAATCAGGAGTCTCAATCTGATTGGGATCCTATTTTAACATAATCTAGATTATTTCATCCAGTGTTTGTGCCAATATATGACTTGGACCCTCAGGACATTTTTTTTTTAGGGAATGATCTCTTAAACAGCGTGGGCTGTATGCATGTGAAGCTTGTCCTGTAATTCTGTAAATGCTTCTTTCCTGTTGCTACAAAAAAATGAAGCCTTACTAATATGCTTAAAAGCTTATACAGTTTCACAATCTTTTGAACCTAATCAGAAGATTTGACAGTTCAACTCATATATTATGGTTTCCTGTAGCATGTGTTTCATGGGATGGGAACCTTTGTGATGCACCACATGAAGATCCTATGTGGCATCCATGCACGATAAACTTGTACATATCAGGAAAATTTGTATTCATTTTGCATATACTTTTGGATAAAGTTTAGGACACGTTATTCTCATCCACATAGTTATTCACCTCACCCTGCAGAAAACAAGAATGTGGTTTTTTGAAGGGGTGAACCCACCCCGACTTAACCCACCCCATCTAAACTTAACCCACCCCTTATATTATTTACCCCTTTGGAACCTGTTTGATGTTGTGAAGTCATCATTTATATCTCCGCTTGACTTCACAAGGTTGAATGAGTCACAAAGACTTAATGCCTTCTCTGTTATCGGTTTGACTCTGTGGAGTCATCATCTATATCCCAGGTTGATATCACATGGCCAAACAAGTCACAAAGAGTTAATGCCCTCTTTGTAACCCGTTTGACGTTGTGACGTCGTCACCTTTATTCCAGGTTGACTTTACAGGGTCGAATGAGTCATAGAGATTTAAAGCACTCTCTGTAACCCATTCGACGTTGTGAAGTCGTTAGTTATATCTGAGGTTGACTTCACAGGGTCATAATGCACAAAATCTGGGCTTACAGCAAATGATATCCATGGTATTACATCATGTTATCTGTTCTACATGATATTGAACAAAAAACCATTGTTTAAAGATATCATTTCATTGAAAACGTCATAACACATGAACTCATTGTATCTATAAAATATTTTCAAAACTCATACATACAAAACACATTTGTTTCGAAACATGTCAAAAACCTATACTAAAAACCCAAAACACTATTATTGTCATTATCAACACCCATACAACACATTGTTCAATAAAAAAAAACACACCGGCGATTATTCCGTTGCTTGGTCCTTCGATGCACCATGGGTGCATCGGGGAGAGGTATCCCATCTTCAAGATAATGAAGGACATCTTAGATGGCTTTTTGCACTGGCGATGTGCCTCTCATATTGAGAAAAGGTTTGAGATATCTAACCAAAATGTAACGCTGTGCATAAAGTTTAAGTGATATGAATACATAACATAAGTGAACCAAAATGAAAAATTTCCTTCAATATTTGTCATAGATAATTTTATTAACTCAGCTTCGGAAGAGGTCCTTCTAAACTATCCTTATCTATCTCTTAATCGATTGGTCTACGTGTATCTTTTTCTTGCACCTCATCTTTCTCTACCTCGGGCTCATTTACTTCCTCTTCCACAACCTTTTGTTCAACAAATTCAATGATAGAATTTGAAGGTACATCACTAGCTAATATTTGAGATTGATGTCTTCGATGCGATGTTGTTTATGGAACATGTGGTTTCGGAGCCATACTGCACAAAGAATAGGAAAATTGCCACAATCATTATTAAATAAATTTTGAATGAATCAATCATACAAATCATTTACAAAAAGGCAGTGCTACATTTTATTATCAATCACCCAATATTTTTCATTATCCAAGTCAAATAATGCAAGAGGTAAGTTTATACTCATTATTCACAAGCCACCCAATACATAGCACTATACACAATACCAATTTTTTTCATTCATTGTCATAACTTAAATATACTTTTTTGAGAGGAGTCATAACCAATATACAAAATAAATTCAATAATCCAATGATACTTCCTTTAAAAAAATAAACAAATATACTTTTTGAAAGGAGATCTAACACATTCTAACGAAGGGAACACATTAAACACCAACCCAAAACCTATGGTAGTTTTATTAAAAAAATAAAAACCTAGGGTTTTCTAAGAACATGAATGATTTGTGAGATTAAATAGATTCTAATACATAAAACTTAAGCCACAAATGCAATCAAATAAATGTAAGAAATCAAATGGATTCTAACAAATTGATTACATTCAAAAGAATGAAATGAAGATTTATCTCGTCCTTGTGGGAGGCTAAAGAGACCTCCATGTGGGAGACACTGACGGCCACCTGGAGACACCGACGGCCACCGGGAGACACCGACGATGACAGACGCCGGGAGAGGTCGTTGGACTGGACCGATGGTTGGAGAAGAAAAGAAGAAGAGATGAAGAAGAGAGAGAAAAAGGGGGCTAAAAATTGAAGGGTGGATTCTTAAGGTGACATAGCATCCTTTTATATTGAGGGTGAGTTTGCAGTTTTTAAAAAACTAAAATAGCATGTCAGATAACTGGGTGGGGTGAATAGCTTAAGGGGTGGAAATAACGGAACCCTAAAGTTAAATCCCCCACGTTGGAATTTGGAGGTGTAAAACAGGTCGGCCTATTCTAGACTTGTTAAATGTTATGGCTAAGGAGGTTGATCATGCTGGATTGGCTCTCTTACATGGCGAGATACTAATGACCCATTTAAAAATGCAGTGAGTAAACCCGTGTTCCAACAATCCGGGTATTAAAAATCCGCATTCGAGAAGCATTATTTTAGGAGTTTCTCCAACGCTACTTTTTTTTTTTTGTTTGTGAAATAAGCGCGTGAAACACGATTCGGATCCATGATGGCATTTTTTTTTGTCTTTCCCAGAGCGGAATCCTCCCCACTATGGATGAGTTGAGCTTGGATTATATTCACAAAAAATTGATTAAACTTGAAATATGTTTGCAAGAGGCTACAACTCTGTAACCAAACACTGCCTAATGTGTGTTTGATTCCGTGATTGTACAGCTTTTGCGTTTGTAGGAATCTTTTTATGCAATTGTACAACCAAATAGTTTTTACTATAGTAGCTTCCTACAAACAGATTTCAGGTAAATAGTGTTAAAAAATTTCGATTTCCAAAAGTTTGGGGGATGACCTTCCTGTAGAATCAGTTTTAAAATTCAAATTTCTGTATAATTACTTATGCAATCGCGCAACCAAATGCATCCTTAATAAAACAAAAAAAATTGCATTGCTTTATATGAGGCTATGGCGGGCCGGATTGGGCCGTGCCGTGTCATGCCGGCTCATTTTACATGCAGTCCACCGTGTCTATATTAGGGAAGAGCTTTAACTCAATACTTTTTAAAATATACAGTCTTATATACCTTGTTAGTCTCCTTCACTCACTGTATCAATGTATATATCTCATTGAAAAATTTTCATTTTTTTTATAATTCATACATTTAATTAATTGGAGTATATAGATTTTATTTTTTATAAAAGTATATACCTTGTTAGAAGATGTATATGACTTATATAAAAATAAAAACATGTGAAATTTGTATTTTGAATGGTAAAACGGATTGAGTCTAACATTTTTTTTATTGGGGAAAGTGCTGATATTAGGGTTGCAACTTGGGCGGATTGGGTTCGGGTTGACTCCAACCCGAATTCCAAACTACTCAACCCTAACCCGACCCAACCCGAACCCAACCCGTAATTAAATAAATCAACCCGACCCAATCCGACCCAACTCGAATTGGACCAACCCGATTTTTAACCCAAATTGGACCAACCCGACCCAATCCGAAATTCTAACATGATGTGCAAATTAAATAAATCAACCCGACCCAACCCGTAAAATTAGTTAGATTTACCTAAAATTTGGACTACCTAGATTAAAAGCTACAAAATGAACGGCAATGATTTTTTTTTAACTATTAGTTTACGGGTTCTGGCTGGGTCGGGTTGTGAGTGAGGCTAACCCGAACCCAACCCTGTGAGTCAACCCGAATTGGCCAGCCCGAATCCGATTTGGTCAACCCAATCCATATAAAAATCGAGTTCAACCGGTCAGGTTCTGGTTCAACCCAACCTAAGTTGCAGCCCTAGCTGATATACGTCCGGTTTGCAGCCTTAAAAGCGATCCTCTAATTGACTATAAGCACTATATACTAGACTAGACTACTAGTGTATTGAATGTTCGATTTTTTTTTTAATTTTTTCAAAATAATAAAAATATCTATGATTTTTATCAAAGTTTATATATATATATATATTTTGATAAAATACCTACTATAAACAATTTTATTTTAGCCCCCGTTTATTTTGAGAATAAGCCCCTGGAATCCCAGATAACCGTGGATAAAGGATAGAGGGTGTTTGGAAATCCCAGATAACCCTTGATAAAGTATGTCAGAATAAATCGGTATAAAGTGGTACATGGATTTCAACCAACCCCCGGAATTAAAGTTATTATAGATTATTCCGCTCAAAGAATATGTGGACCTACAATCAAATCAACGATCATCACCTCTTATAAATTATCCATCAAATCAATTATCATTATTTTTTTCACTGTATAAGAATAAAACTTATTCCCGTTTCAACGGGGGCTTAAGCCTCAAGATGGTCTGTGTATCAAGTATCAACAGCGCCACTGACTTATTAGATGATAACGCAAAAACCACCCTTCACAAATTAGCATTTCACCGCTGCCTAAGAAAAATAAAAAAAATCTCCCCAATCCCCTCCTCCAATGGCGGCGGTTGCGGTTGCCGGGGCGGCGGGGGCAATCTCGTCATTTCGCGTATCCCCGTCCACCCTCTTCACGAGCTCCACCTTCAACAGAACCTTCAAGAGGCTCCCCTTCATCATCCGAGCCTCTGCTCCCTCACCCCCTCCCATCGACTTCAACATCTCCTTCGGCGTCGGAACCAAAGATGAAACCCTAAAAAAAGACCCGTCCCCTCCCCTCCCGACGCAGCTCTTCATTCCGTGGATCGTGCGTGGCGAGGACGGGAAGCTGACCCTCCAATCGACCCCTCCCGCTCGCATCCTCCATGCCCTCGCCGAGTCCAAGACGAGCTCGGCCGCCTCCGCCAAGAAGAAGAAGAAGGAGCCCAAGAAGATGGAGGCGTCGGGGCCGCCGAAGCATTCGAAAGCCGCGCGGAGGTTCTATAATGAGAATTTCAGGGAGCCGCAGCGGCTCAGCAAGGTCTTGGCTTCCGCCGGAGGTATAACATGATCACGAAATGGATCAATTGTTTTGTTTGGGATATCTTTTGATTTTTGTGTGTTTTTTTTTTTTTTAATTTAGTTGCTTCTAGGCGTAGTAGTGAAGAGCTTATTTTTGAAGGGAAAGTGACTGTTAATGGTTCTGTTTGTAAATCTCCTCAGGTATGATTTGTAATTTTTGATCATGTGTTGTTTTTCTGTGTCGATAAATGTGATTGTGGTGGAATTTTGTTAATGTGTGATGTGTAGACTCGAGTCGACCTCTTAAAGGATACGATATATGTTAATGGGAATCGACTGTCAAAGAAGTTGCCCCCGAAGTTGTATTTTGCGCTTAACAAGCCGAAAGGGTGAGTTGGTAATCGGTCATTTCCTTTGATTTCAGTGTTTAATGTTTTATGCTGTGTTCATTGTGAAAGGACTCAGGTACATATGCTCGAGTGGGGATGAGCCGAAATCGGTTATGTCATTGTTTGATGATTATTGGAAGAGTTGGGTATGTTAGACTTCTTCCTGCTGTTTTTTAGATGCATTTTATTGATAACCTGGTGATGATTCTGTTATGTGGCACTCCCAGAATAGGATAAACCCCGGATTGCCAAAGCCGAGGTTGTTCACTGTTGGTCGTCTTGATGTTGCCACAACAGGGTTGATCATCGTGACAAATGACGGTATTTGGCAATGTTTGGGTTATTGAAACTAGCTTTGTAACAATATTTTGGTTGATCATAATTTCTTCTTCAAAATTCTTCATATTTTAAGTGTGAAATATTGATGCTAATGACAATATTCTTCATGCAGGTGATTTTGCTCAGCGGATGGCACATCCTTCATCTAAATTATCAAGAGAGTAGGTTTCCATTTTGTTTTATTTATTCATTTATTTTTTTATAATCTCAAGCTTCAGCTCATGGTTTTTTCTGTCTTGGGAGTTGCATATTGTGCTGCCTAGGGGAGTGATATCGTTTCCCTAGGCTTGACTTGCATGCCATGTCTGTTGCTGAACAATCTAGCTTCTCAACTTGGTGGTCGTTAGTTAATTAGGAGATCTTGAACATATCAATGATGTAGGCTTCACACTAGATGGTTGATACAACTCAAGAAAAGAGAATGTTTCAACAAAATTTCATATGTTTTAGCTTTTTCAGTTATATAATCATATGTATGTTGAATATTAAAATTTGTGATTCTAGATACATTGCAACCATCGAAGGTAGTGTTAACAGGCGGCATTTAATAACCATAAGTGAGGGCACACTTGTGGAAGGTATCCACTGTACACCTGACTCCGTGGAACTTCTTCCGTCACAGCCTGATATGACCAGGAATCGGCTTCGTATTGTGGTATGCTATTCTGATCCTTTTTTTCCCAGCAGACAGCAGGGACAGTTGTTTTAAAATTTGTTTCCTATGTGATCTTGTTCCTGATTGCAATTTGTGCTGGACTATCAAAGAGTGTTAATTATTATTATTATTATTATTTGACTTAATAAAGAGTGTTCATTATTGTATTCCTATGTTAGAAGTTCTTTATGTGAAAGAGTGGAAGTGTTATGGGAAGTGTTTTAGGTCAGCTTACAGTGCATAAAGAAAATTCATTATCTCTTATGTTATGTTTAAGTTATAAGAATTATGTAAGCTCTAGTGTGATCACCTTGATATATTCTAAATTTTCAAAATTGAATGTAATCTTAGATGCTTAATTTATAGTCACCAGGAAGCTAGGTGGTCACTCAAATTTGGATATGTGCACCAGCAATAGCTGGTCAAGCACATTATAACATCCAGCACCAAATTCTTATCCAATTGTTCAGTACCCACTTTACGATTCTGTTTTCTCTAATTTGCCTGGTCATAGATCATTTATACGGCATGTGATTTCATATACATGCACATATGCTTGCAGTTTTTTTTTTTTCAAATATAATTTTAATGTCATAGTCATGTTGTTTAATGCATCTGCTAACTCATATATCGTTATACGTTGTTTGGTTTATTTTGTTATTGCATTTCATTATTTTCCTAATATTATATAGATGATGGTTTTCCTTACAAGTGAAGTTAATGAGCACTGCAGACTGCCTCTAGCACATGTTTAATTGGTAAAGAAACAATATTTGTTGGTGCATTTTCATCATTGTATTTAAGTTCCCACTGCCATAGTTGGGGCTTTTGCCAGTAAATAGCTTCCATATTTCTACTTTATTATTTTTCACAACACTTCCATGCTCGGTCCTCTTTCTAAAACCACCAGTTTCCTGAATTGAAATTGAAACGATCTTCCGATGCCTGAGTCCTCCAGTATTTCTAGCAGAAATGCCAAGGATGATGATCTTTTTCTGACGAGCAATGGTTATTGACTTATTGTGGATGCATGTGAAACATATTGGGGCGGAGAACTACTGATCATGGACTTTATAGCAATGAAAGTTGCAGAAACATTTTGATGTGTTGTTGGTAACCATAATGTTTGGTCAATTTTTTTGTGTATGCAGATCACATTATGCAAATGGGGTTCTTCTGATTAGATTGCAGACTTGTTGTCTTTTTTGTAGTTTCATTTTAATCGATATTTATCCTACTTTGTCAGGTCCATGAAGGGAGACATCATGAAGTTCGTGAACTTGTAAAACATGCTGGTCTTCAGGTTAGTTTCTAGTTATCACTTGACAAATTTCCATTCTTCTTTTCATTCCTGGAGTTGAGTGCATCTAAGAGCTGTGGGGATCCTGAAATACTGCAATATTGCTTGTGACTCGAGATTGTGGATTCTAAGGAATGACCTGAAGTCCCAAAATGTTGACCAGGAGATATGCCCATGAGGACGGCAAGAGAAATGATGAAAACAATAACATCTAAACGAACTTCACAAGTTTATGGCCCACTTTTATGTTTATTTCAACATGCACAATGTGTTTGCAGTACATCTAGGAGCTTCAATACCTTGTACACTAATTTGTACTAATTTCCATGTTAATAAAATATGTGTCTGCATGGACTTGAGCCCAGGATGTTGGCCGTAACACCAGTAAAGAACCATATTTGATTTATGGGAAATCAAGAAATGTGTTATGTGGGGTGCGATCATACCGGCACTAATGCAGCCATAGGGCTAAAGCTTCTCAGACTTTCGTTCCAACTGCAGTTTGAGCGATTTGGCTCACCAGAAATCAAGCTGTTTTTAAGGGTTCTCGAGTGTATTATGAGAACGTCTGGTAGCAGGTTGCTACTTTTATTAAAGGCTGGGGTACAAGCCTAGCTGGTGCATCGCGGGATGCATATTGAGAGGGTCATCTAACTATTGAGTAGTAGTTATTGTATTTGGTTTGGCTGTGTGTCGGTAAAGCCCTCCTCTACCGTGGCCTTTTTTATAGCCCTTTGGGTGTGGTTTTGTTGCTTTCTTTGGGCTTTTGCTTTGGTTATTAATAATATCGGGCACATGCCTACCATCTTTCAAAAAAGAAGAAGAAATGTGTTATGGTGAAATGTCTGTGATGGAATCCTTAGATATTTATGTGCATGGGTAGATACAATGTGGGTGTGTTAGTGTTGATGCTAACTAGGGATGGGGCTGTTTATGACGGGGTAGCAATTGGTATTATTTTGGGCTGGGAGGTTTTTTTTTTTATATAACTATTGTCCTTTCTACAGTGGATTTTCGAGTCATATTCTCCTTTGACCTCTTCTCTCCATTACTCATGCACCCATGCACTTTGCATGTGTTCGCACACATTTGTACATCTATGTGATCCTGCCAGTTGAATCTAACTCTTCACTTGAATGCACACAGACGAGACTATTCCTATATCTATGATATTTAGTACTGTAAACATTCAAATAGAATTTAGACAAAATATAATGCCTTGATGAATTCAATTGTAGGGTCATCCTGGTTCTTTGTTTCCCCTGCTTAAGATTCTGACAAATATAGGGTCAATAAGATTTGTTTTCCTTTCATCCTAAAAACTATAAGATATATATATTTTTTATGAAAAAATAAAAACTGTAAGCCCCTGTTTGGATACAGAATATGACTTATTCTTATGTATACAATTATTCCGGCATAAGTGGGTATAGTAGTGGAATAAGTGATTTTGTGTTTGGTTGTGTTTTGAATTATTCTCTTTCGAAAACGTAATAATAAAGTTTTTTTTTATTTGGATAAAGTGTGAATAAAGTGTGGATAAAGATTCATAAAAGTTGAAAAAATGGTGATAAGTGATTTGACAGATGATTTATAAGAGTGATAACAATTGATTTGACGGTGGGCCCACATATTCTTTGAGTGGAATAACCTGTAATAACTTTAATTCTAGGGGTTGGTTTGAATTCATATATCACTTTATATCAATTTATTCCTGCATAGTTTAGTCCTAAGTATTCAAGGCTCCCAAACAATCAAAATCCATAATTCCCATTTATTCCAGGATATTCTGACCCCTATTCCACATCCAAACAGGGGGCTAAGATATTTACTAGCACATTTTCATATAGATGTATCATTGTCTACCCCTGCTGCAATTTTCCATGCATTTGAGGTTTGGTGCATGAAGAAATGGCAGGATTGGGATGGTGGTCTTGTTCTTGTTCATACCTCACCAGCCTGTTCCAGGCATTCTGCAATTGCAGTAGGATGACAATAGGATAGTATATTCTATAGTGATTGACTGAATGTATGTGAAGTTCATTCTTTTCTGCAGTTTATGCATTGGATTTCTGCAATTAATATATATGTGCCAGGAAGGATATTTGTTATATGGATGAAAACCACGGAATCCTCTTTCTTTAGGCTAATTTGTTTCTACCATGCCAGCTTCATTCACTAAAGCGTGTACGGCTGGGTGGTTTCAGGCTTCCATCAGATCTCGGGTAACAATATAATTTATTTTCTTTCAGTTTTCTAAAGGTCTCCCTTGTAATTGTTCATAATCACTTCTCTTAATTTTTGTGAAGTCATATTGATTTTGCTGCTTATGTGTATTATTAGGGCCACTATTATAGGAAAAATATTTTGGCAGATAATGCATGAAATGTCTTTTCTTGTACCTTTTAATTTCTTTGAAATCCGTGATTTACCATTTTAGCTGGTTAAATTTACATGTTCCTTGAATTTCCTTCTCCCAATTGAAGCTGGCATACTCTGCTAACTTAGCTTCAGAATTAGAGTAGATCATGTTTTAGTGTCTTTGGTAAAGGATGGATGTAATATGAGGCATAAAAAGGATAGATGTTATATGAGGGATTTTATGTTATGAACATAGAAGATCTATCCGTTTAAAATCTGTACAGAACTCAGTAATCAATTCCTCTGCATGTCTTTAAGCTCATATTTATCGTCCACATTTTATGTTTCCTGACTCTCTGAATGTTTGTCATTGTGTCATCTCAGCCTTGGGAAGCATGTCGAACTTAAACAATCTGACCTCAAAACATTGGCTGGGAAGATCTTACAAAACACTTAACCTGACATGGATAATAACAATCCAAATCTAGTGGTACCACATATCGCATCCTTCTGGTATGTCAATTGTGAGCAAATGTGGTTCCCGCATCTTCAGAAAAGATCATTGTGGTTAACATGTTTTCTTCTATTCCTGTTATTAGGATGCTTGAAATGCTTGAGTTTCTGAAAATAGTCTGCTGTTTGGGCATCCGGACGAAGCCTTAATGTGATTTAAAGAAGGTAAGCCTTTTTCAAAGTAATATATCATTTCTTTTGTATTTGTAACAGATAACACATATGAATGCATAGATGCATTTCACTGGATTCTAGGCATGGCTGACTTTGTATACCCTTTTCAGTTTCCAGGTACAGAGAATCGATGCCGGGTGTCACTACAGATATCGCACCCCAGATGATTAATTTTGATTAATTTCTGGACTGTTTTTCTTGGTCTTACACTCAGTCATTTTTGCAATTCTAACCTAATATATATTTTTCTTAATTGAATATATACTAGGCTATGCTATTATATATCGGGTCGGGAAAAGAAAAAGGTTTGCATTCAATTTATCACGGTATATCCTTAAAGTTCTTTTTAATACAATAAGAAATGTTATTCCAAAATATAGATATAAAGTAATTCTGATCTCCCCATATCTCCCTGACACATTTTCCCAATCTTTCTGAGTTTTGACTGTCAAATGAGGTGATCCTCTCCAGCCAGATAGCACCATTGATGTTGCATTTCAAATGGCAGTACAGATGCAAGCATGGATCCATCTGACCCAATAAGCATGAAAAATAAATGAATAGAAAATGTTATGATTGACCCCCTCAAAAATCTGTATCGTCCACTTTCAATAATTGGTGAAGTGAAATTCCCCCGACAGCTTGAGGAGCAACTATATGGGGGTTTCAGCAATGCTGTTGTTGAATGGACTGAACCCCAACTCCAATAAAATAATGTGCCTAGTCAATCCTGCACCAGTATCAATGTCCTATAATAAGCCTATTATGTGGTGATTTGATGTGTCATGCATGTGAAAGTCTAATTAGAAAAAAAAAACATTTGTTGAATCGAGAATTTACATATATCAAAATAAGCTTTGGATGAAAGTAAATTTTTATTTGTTGTTTTCATGAAACTCTTCTGTTTTGTGGAGGGAAATATTCAACAGAACCAAAATTTCAAGTTTGGGTGAGAATTAGGTAGAATCTTCATCCACCAAATCTTGGAGAATGGTTTTCTGCATCAAATCTCCTATGGAGATGCACTAAAATCCAATACAATCTTCTCTTCTGGTTCTCTTGTGATTACTTGAAACGTTATAGTTCATGAAAGAATCCTGTCTAATCGTGGCATTGTTTTTGTTTTTCTTTAGTTGAATCTGTTTGTTTACACCAACTTTGTACGGATTAGCTTGCAAGTTGTAGCTCAGGTGATTTAAGTAATTTTGTTGTTGGAGAGATTCTGATCCACTCACGCATTCATGATCGCACACATCTGCATGGACCTTATTTTTATAAACCCTTTATAACAATCAAATATTGTGCAGTAGTTGAGGTATATCTTTTATGAGCAAACTTCAACTCTGTTGAATACAAATAAAATAGCATATCCCTACCTACTGATTGTCATAAATTAGCAATCACCAAGTAGTATTGGGTGTTGTAATTTTTTTTATTTTTTTTATTAAGGGTCCGTTTGGATCTATGAATGTGATGATTTTGTGTTTGGGAATCAAACTTATCTCGCTGATTTCCAAACACACATTTCTCTCTAGCTTTTATAAATCATGGTTTTCAACTTTTATTTGTAAAGTTGCAAAAGTGAGCTTTTGAAAAAGTTAACATTCTAGCGATTAAAACAGTGATTTTAGATGAACTATTTTTCAATCTCACTTACAAACAAACACTTTTTGATGGTTTATGGATCTGCGGATAAAAGTTATTTAGTTTTTTTGAGAAGGGAAGTTATGCAGTTGTATAGTAGCTTCCAATGAAAATGCATGCTGGTTCTCTAAATCAAAATTTTGCAAATATTTTAAAGGTGTCATGTTGAGAATCAAATGTTAAAACACCTTTATCATAATTGAAATCTTCTACCAAAGTCTTTAGCTCTATTTTGAGCTGACTTTGAATATCAAAATGAATGCATGGGAACTTCTGAGGAAGTTTAAATATACATCAATTTGGATGAAGTTTCTCGGTTACACACTTGGTTTTTGCTCTCTAATTAAACTTAAAAACATGACTATAATCATCAGATGACTGTTTCGCATAAACCCATAATTTATAGTCGTGAATGGCAAGACTACGCATGACAATGTCAATTTCAAAATATTGTTGGTGTGTCCCTATCATTTGCTGTATTTCTACGTTATTTATGAAAATATTTAAATATTACAAGTGATCTTTTATTAGAAAATAAACTTACAAAAACTGGTGAGAAAATATAATAACATGAGTTCATGAGTTGGACATGGTCTCTTTTATATGAATGTATATACCCAGATTTTTGCTAAAAAAAAAAAAAGAGTCCACGAGAAGAATATATATGGAAAAGACCCATGTTTGCCAATATGGGGTGTGCCCTCACCTAGTAATATGCGCGTATATTAAGATCTGGTCATAAAATTATAGGGTTAAAGACATCTAAGTCCCTACAAACATAGAAAAACCCATATAAGTCCATACTAAAATTAGGACAGACGTACGAGTCCTTGAAAACTCAGAAAAACCCAATTATCATCCCTGAGTTAAATTTCTATCTAAACTTAACGGAATGTTCAATCACATATAATTGTGTAAACATTGAAGTCCTTATAAACAATCATAAAGACAAATCAGTCCCTGCAAAAGATAAAATTGCCCCTCAAAGACTTTTACATTAAATTGTGTACACATTGTAGTCCCTATAAACAATTATAAAGACAAATTAGTCCTTGCAAAAGACAAAATTGCCCCTGAAAGATTTTTACATTTAATTGGATAGACATTACAGTCCTTATAAATAATCGTAAAGACAAATTTGTTCCTCTAAAAGATAAAAATACCCTTGAAGTATTTTTACATTTAATTGTGCAGACATTGCAATTTAAAAATTAAATACCCTCTAAAAAAATGCAATTTCTACACAATTAAATGTAAAAATTCTTCAGGGCATTTTTGTGTTTTACATGTACCAATTTGTCTTTACGATTATTTATAAGGACTGTAATGTCTATCCAATTAAATGTAAAAATCTTTCAGGGGCAATTTTGTCTTTTGCAAGGACTAATTTGTCTTTATAATTGTTTATAGGGACTACAATGTGTACACAATTTAATGTAAAAGTCTTTGAGGGGCAATTTTATCTTTTACAGGGACTGATTTGTCTTTATGACTGTTTATAAGGACTTCAATGTCTACACAATTATATGTGACAGAATATTCTGGGAATATTCCATTAAGTTTGGATGGAAATTTAACTCAGGGATGATAATTGGGTTTTTCTGAGTTTTCAGGGACTCGTACGTCTGTTCCAATTTTAGTAGGGATTTATATGGGTTTTCCTATGTTTATAGGGACTTAGATGTCTTTAACCCAAAATTATATCAATATTTTTTCGTTAATTTATATGGAAATATTAGATGCGTGGTACAAATTTTTTAGATACATTTTTTCTTAAAAAATAAATATATATTTAAATAAATTAAATATCTTGAATTTTATAAAATATATATACAAGGATAAATTAGCGTATACCAGATTAAGAAATGTGAATACTGCAAATGAAATTGTAGGAATGACTCTGTGTCATCATTATTTCATAGCCAAAGTAGTTTCACTGCTCACGTTTCTTTTTAGTCTTGAGATAAAGAATCTTCCCCAAAAACGAATGTCTTCATTGTGATTGCCTATATAAGAGATACTTCAAATAACACCTTGTGCAGCAGCCAAGATCACCAGAAAAATGGGAGAACTTTAAAATGAAAAATAAAATTGGACCAATTCCTAAACTCTCACACACGTTGGCGGCATAACACACCAAAAACCAATAAACCCCGTTTGGATCGATGAATAAGCAATTCTGGGGTTTATGTTTATTCTAGGAACAAATAATTTTATCAATGGAATAAGTGATTTTCTGTTTGGTTGTGCTTTTTTTTTTTTCTCATTGAAAAATGTAATAATAAATGTTGAGTTGTTTGGTTGATGAAGAATAAAATGTGAATAAGGTGTGAAAAGCTGATTAGACATGTGGGTTCTATTGATGTATAAGAGGTGATGATATATGATTTGATGTGATAAGATGTTTTTTTTTATGTGATGGTGGGCCCCACCTTCCATGGGAGTAGATAAGATGAGTATAAGCTTATCTCAGAGGTTACATAGAATTATTATACTCTCTTACACTCATTTATACTGGCATAATAATACCAAGTTATACTCTGTAAACAAACAACCATTTTCTTTATCCATTCTTATATCACCTTTATACTACCTTAACCATCCCCGGGTAAATATTGCTAGGGTAGAATAACCATTTATGGTATGTATAATTTTACATTTTTTATCATTTAGAACTATAATTATATTCTCATAAGATAAATAGAAAAAAATAAAAAAATTTAAACAAAAAATAACAATTAAACAAAAAAATAATCGAATTCTCTCTATTATTTGTGTATAAGTATTTTATGTTCAGATAAACCATCCAGAATAAGTAATTTTTTTAAATGAAAATGCAGTAAGCTTGCATGAAGTGTTATCTGATTAGAGATTAGATCACCCAAATCCATTATTCACCAAAATATAATAAAATGAAACAGAATATGTTTGCCAACCCATCTGCTATTTTTGGGAACCATGGTGAATGTGTGACGAGAGAAGTGAAGAGCATAGATCAATAGTCTAATTAAGTTCGTCTCTATATTTAATTATATTAAAATATAAACTATATATTTATATTATGAAAGTATAACTATATACGGGTCAATGTATCTCAATTGTACATGTGACATATATTTAAACTCCATGAACGACAGAGACCTCCTCATGCCAAAAAGTCTCTGCAAATCATTTACCATAAAAGAAAATATTTTCATACGAGGCGTGACATCAGGCGTAGAAATTTGAAGTTTTCTTTTATGCTATCCGATTATACTGTGACATTATTTCTCTTTCATGAGATATCACCTAAGATATCTACTCTTTTTTATGTAGCACGTTTGAATCACTGTTAAAAATTGAAAAGAAGTAGCACAAACAAAAAGAGCAGATTGTTTAACAATCATGCCAGCAGATAAAAGTGGTCCCTCAACGCTCATCTATCTATATTACTAACCAAAAGTGTTTAAGTTATTTTGTTTCTTTGTGTGTGTGTGTGTAACATTTTCATTTTTCAATTTTACTCTTAACAACTATTTATGATATTTGATTTTATATTAAAGGATAAGAATGAAAAATATATTTTAATTTTTTTAAGGATGATATGGGATATATATTCATCAAATTTATCTTTTTAATATCTATCTATATGATATATTGAATGAACGGTGTTGATCATGCCACATAATTATATTTTATCATTATTATTATTTTTATTAGATTTAGATAGAAATAATCATGGAATATAGGTTGATAAATAAAAAATTTCATGTCAAATATGAGTTTTAATATTACTAACAAAAAATGTTTAAGTTATCATGTTTGTTCCTTTGTGTGTGTGTGTAACATTTTCATTTTTCAATTTTACCCTTAGCTATTCATGATATTTGATTTTATATTAAATGATAAGAATGAAGAATATATTTTAATTTTTTTAAGGATGATATGGGATATTCATCAAATTTATCTTTTTAATATCTATCTATATGATATATTGAATGAATGGTGATGATCATGCCACGTAATCATATTTTATCATTATTATTATTTTTATTAGATTTAGATAGAGATAATCATGGAATATATGTTGATAAATAAAAAATTTCATGTCAAATATGAGTTTCAACGTTTGAGCTCACTTTTCATCATGAAATAATCATTTTTAAGAAAAATATATTTCATAGACGTAAATATATATTGAAAATCTCTTTCCAACGAGCTATTGATTGCACCAATCATAGCTATACTTAAAAAGTTATGAATTTTTAAAGAATTTTGAGAATAATTTAATTTTTTTTTTTTTAGTTTGAGAGTTTCAAATGGGGTATTTTTACAATATATATGGGGTTGGTTGAAGGGTATACATGGAAAAATCTAATTTTCAATAATGATATATCTCATTTATGTATATTTTCATAATAAATTTTACAAATAATTTATTTAATCATTATTAAAAAATTTATTATAACGAATTGAAAAAAAATTAGAGTATTGATTGTGGGCATCATTTTAAATTTTTTTTTTAATTTTATACACACAGTGCGTGGTGAAAGACTAATACTAAACTATCACAAAGTATAAATTAAATTTTTTTATATAAAATAAATTAATATATCTAAGTGTATATGTCACCTTTTTATAACAGATAATGTTTCACTGGCTTAATAATATATAGACATGGAACTTGACATCATTTTTCAAAAAAAAAAAAAAAAAGCAAGATTTTGCCATATCCAACTTTTAAATTATAATAAAAGTTGCCATCCAAGGAAGGAATTCATCAAATCAATGATAAGCTGTCCAGTCAATCAAGATACACCAATCAAGGGTAAGTGGATAATTAACAACATGATGAACACGGTGGCACATAATTTTTCTTTTCATGGTTTGGACACATGGACCTATAAAGAGGCAGCCATGTTGGTGTGTATAAATGATACGCATATACGTCGAATATAGCAATATATAAATCACTCAAGTCAGAGAGCGAGTGAAACCGATCTGCCAACCGTTTAGAAAAAAATATAAGGGAGCATACTGGAGTCAATGCAAGTGACGACACTGTTAATATATCATTATAATAGAAATGTTTATATATATATATATATCATGTTCTCCTCTTCCTTGTTAAGATATATTAGGTTTGGTTTTGTTTTTTTTTCCATGACTTGTGATGTTTTATTAATGTAAGATTCGATGACAAACGCAGAAGAGGAAACAGTGAAAGTCCATCCCATCAGACATCCCAGCTCAAGTTTTTATATGCTTTGAGGTGTCAGGTCAAAACTCTCTCTCTTTGAAAAGTCATGTTAGTGGGGATGAGACCCCGTTAGAGTTTGTTAGTCTTATGTCAGTGATTAGATTCAATCATGACTAAATCTGAACACTGAGCATCATTTGGATGCGGCATAATATAACATTACTAATGATATATATAGATTGATGTCCTCCACTGGATAGCTCCCGTGATGTCCTGTTTAATTATATTTTTCTTATTTTGTAATCATTATATTTGTCTTAGCGTTTTTTATGGTTATATAAGATATGAATACATAGGCTATTCCATCTTGAAAAAAAAACCCAGCAAGAGTTATACTAATTTATCAAAACATAATCGGATTTTATTTTTTCCCAACCAAACGAGTTTTGTCTGCGTGCTATTCATGCCCTGTCGAACTCTCCTATTTCCCACCCACAAACATTTAGCCTGTTATGTGCCTTCATAAATTGTTCCATATATTTGTTTTTTTCATTATATATACTTCTGAGACTAAAAACAAGCTATACCTGAAAGTGACCAATTTTTGTTGTTCCGTACAACATAACTACTTATCTGCTCCCATTTTGCATGAATGTCTGTCTTGGTGTACAAACAAGAATTGTAATCCTCTATTTTCAACGCACACACATATCTATCTTCACAAGTCTTTTTGAATTTGGTAATGATAGGACGGCTTTGTATTAATTGTAATTGATCATGATTAATTAATCCGTACTGTAATAGAGAGACATGCATGATGGTGGATGATGACCTCAATTACGAACTTTCTGCTACTACTCCTAGTTGATGTTTGGTATAAATCTCTAACAACTTTTACAAAACGCACTCAAAAGAGAGAAAAAGAAAAGAGTATTGACTTGTATTTTGTCACTAAGCATAATTTGGTTAGGCTCTTGTATATACCATCTTATTTTATCAAAATGGTGTATATGCATATATATGTTATGGTAGATAAAATATATTATTTTTTGAAGTATAATTATTTTTTTATATGAATTGATATCTTTAAAAAATTCAAAATATGTTAATAATGTAAAAGTAACAGTAACATTTTTTCAATTGGGATTTGATGAACTTGGTCATTGGATAACATCACCTCTGAAAATTAACTATTCTAACATAGGTTTTTCAAAATTTATGTTGCAACTATGATTGCTGTGGAGGTTTACTTCTCATGCATGCATGTGACTCATTTTCTATAAAATGTTTTTTTTTATTTTTTATTTTTTTTTGTGGGTAGATAAAGGCGGGTCCGAACCCCCGATCTCCCTTTTGAAGAGGGTGCATCAAAACCATGCTGCTTGGGGGTGGTTCTGCTGCACCCCTGTTTGGATGTCTGATTCGTCCTCATATTAAACTTATAAAAAAAATATGGGGACAAAAAACAAATGATGTCATCCATTACTGTACGTCGATGGTGATTCACATGGTGCATGTTGAATAATTTTAAAATGTTGTACGTTCTATTGTTTTGTTGAAAAAAAACATTTAATATGAAGAACCATATGGTACAATGTGTGCGTAAGGACATTGAACATTGATGAGAGGCCAAAATTTAGCTTTGTATGCATATATGATTTGACCTATGCATCTCCATAAATTACTTTCTAAAGGTCAATGACATGAATTAGAATTATTCAAACTATAACTTGCTCCAAATTTCAATCAACATATATAAGACCACAGATCCAAAGATGACCGAGTCTCCTGATCGAGCTGGAAAGCATGCACTTAATAAGACCAATAATTGGACTATATTGTTTTCATTGTTTTTTGGTCATCTTTGCTAAAACAATAACAGAAGATTGTATAGAGATATATCATAATTAACCATGTGTAAATTAGATGCAATGTGTTTTTTTTATATTTATTATAATATTAGGTACAACTCCAAATACAATTCTCACTTATTTTAATTTTTTAAAAAATAGTGAACTTTATATAATAAAATATATGCTTTGATGAAAAAGTTTATATCATTCAATTTTGAATTGAATGAATATATTTTTAACAAATATAAAAAAGAATAATGAGATATATTTTAATTAAAACCAAACAAAAATGCATTGAAATGTGTTTTTTTTTTCGCCTGTTTGTCCTGGTCCAACGAAAAATTCTTTCGATATTCATCACCAACAAATTAGTGGTTTGTGCTATGGCTAATGGGAACATAGCACACAACGGTTGAAATGCTGTCATACTTGAATAAGTAATTATGCTTAAGTTTAGGGATAATGGTGTCTTCTAGTACAATAGTAGTTTATATATAATACTCTAGCAAACATTTAAGCAGTATACTGTGCAAACTGGGATTGTATAAAGGATATCTCTATTTTTTGGTGTCTCCATGTGACAGGTAACGACCATTCAATTTGTGGTTTGTGATCACCGATTGACCAGAAAGCAATCAAACAGCACCACACCTTGCTTGGCAAGGTGGTTGGAATGAACCCGCGTTGGCGGTTTGTCTTGGGTTCGATCTTGATTACTTCCTATGTGGGGTCTTTTCCCCTGGTAGGCAGTTGTGTGGGATCTTGAACTCTGTTCTATGTACTCGTCCCTTGTGGGTTTTCCTACCAAAAAAGAAAAAAAAAGCAATCAGACAATATAATAAAAACATATGTAAATGACATATCAAAATCACAAGATCCATGGACAAATAATGGAGATGATATAGGTCTCAAACGTTAATATCATCCAGGGCCGACCGTGACTATATTATAAAGGATAATGTTATGTCCAGCCTCAATTTCAGTTTATATGCGTTTTGAATTTTTTAAATATAGTATACCTCATCTAATGAGGTACATGTTTTTATAAAAAAAATATAGAATTTTTTGTTCGAAGCATATGCTTTGTTAACGTGAGTATATGCGTCGTTAATATTCTATTGATACATATAAGATTGAAATTGAAACTGAAAACAGATCTAGGTGTAACAACGCGCATAAATGATAGTGTTAAATCAATATTATAAATGTTTCTAAGGTACAAAAATATGTATAAAAAAAACATTGTCAAATCAACATTGGATTTCATCTGAACGTAAAATCTAGACGTAAAATCAATATGTGTGAATGTGTACAAATAGTCTTCTATACATTGATATACATCCACATCACGACATCTTAGAAAATTTGGGACACAAACCTCATGATGATTAATGATCGTATAATTTGGAAGATGTCACATTTGGAGGGGACCCATAACATATTTCCTTTCACTTCTTGCCTCGTCTACCCTACTTGGAGATTCCTTCTCTCTAAAAAGGGTGAATTTGTAACCAAAAAAAACAAAAGGGTGTTTGTATCATAGGAGAGAGAATTTTTTTTTTTGATTTTCCTTTATCTATTTTATTTTATTTTATTTATAAAGATGTGAATTTTTTTTCTCACCTTCAAAATAAATTTGAGTGAAAGTGTGAGAAAATGATTCCATATAAACAATATAAAAATTATTTAAATAAAAAGTGTTTCATTTCTATCTTTTTTTTTTTGACTTGTATTGCTTCACTTTAATTTTATTTTTCATTCAAATGTATTCACCGGTCAACGCATGCTAAAATCTTGAGGTTCTCCTTCGAACAGAAAAAGAAAGCGACAAGAGAGAGAAAAAAACAAATCAGGATAAAAAAAGGGTCAACTAAAGGTTTCCAATGACAAAGAGAGGCCATAAGAGAGAGCTTCTCAAGTAATTGAAAAAAAAAAAAAAAAATCTGATAGGCTACTACCCCCTTTGACTTCCCACACAACACCACTATCACAACCTTCCCCAAACACAGTGCAAAAATTAATAGCTCCCTCTCTTTCTCTCTCTCACCCTTTAAAACCTGTCACTCTTCTCTCCTCCTGCTAAGGCCACCATATCTCATACAACCCATATTTTTCTCTTGAAAAAAATTAAAGGTCATTCTCCTCCAAGAGGGAGTACTGAGAGCTTCAGATGGGGAGGGCACCATGTTGTGATAAAGCAAATGTGAAGAAAGGGCCATGGTCCCCTGAGGAGGATGCCAAGCTGAAGGAGTTCATTGACAAGTATGGCACTGGTGGCAACTGGATTGCCCTCCCTCACAAAGCTGGTATATATATATGTGACTTTATTTTTTTGTTGTCAGTGTTTTTTGATGTGGATCTTGATGATTTTGGTTTTTATTGAAACTTGTTAGGGTTGAAGAGATGTGGGAAGAGTTGCAGGTTGAGATGGCTCAACTATCTGAGGCCCAATATAAAGCATGGGGAGTTCTCTGATGATGAGGATAGGATCATTTGCACTCTCTTTGCTACCATTGGAAGCAGGTGTATATTCAAACTTAATTTCCATGCAATCCTTTAATTTATTTTGAGAGCTATCAAAACACACCAATCATTATTGATTATTTTCATAATTAGATAAAATTTAGTGCATATCCTCATAAAATGGTGAAACCTTTAATTTGTTTTTCCATCATTTGCAGGTGGTCCATCATAGCAGCCCAGTTGCCTGGACGGACCGACAACGACATCAAGAACTACTGGAACACAAAACTCAAGAAGAAACTGTTGGGGATCTCTTCCTCTCAAAGAAAACAACACAATCACCACCACCAACAACAACAGCAGTCTCAACAACAACAGCAGCCATTACAGCCGCAGCTCTCATCAAGGACCACAGGAGGCCATGAAGTCTTCCCACACTCATCATCAACAGATATCCTTATCAACAGTGTACACCAAGTGCATGAGAGCCCCTTTGGAGTCCCAATGATGCACCACAACAATCTACTCATGTTTGGTGGTGATCAGCAGAGCTGCAGCTCCTCTGAATGCAACTCCAACCAGATCAGCTATGGATCCAAAGATGTGGATTTGGAGGGTTGTTATAATCTCTACAGTGGGATTGGGGAGAATCAGAGGCTCTTGCTGTATGGTGGTGCTAGTGAGATTGAGAGGTCAAATGGATTCTTTGGAGAAGCTCCATTAGAGTTTGGTTTTGAAGATATCAAGCCAATGGTGTTCAACAACAACAATAACAACAATAACAATGGTTTCTTCATTGAAGATCAAACAACATCCATGGTTAGAGGGGACGGAAACCAAGGAAGGTTCATGTACTATTGCTGACTCATGTAAAAAAAAAAGAGAGATATGAGAAATTAAGGTGTGGAGGTATGGTTGTGGTGTCTTCTGATGAGAAGTTCACTGTGTATTTGTTTGATTTTCTTCTTCTTCTTCTGTGTTGCTTTTAAAAATGTTTCTTTGTGCATCTCTTTTGTGTTGTTGATTTGATGTTTGCATAGGTACGGTTGTTTCCAGTGTATTCAGTGTAAATTATATACAAAAAAGAACTAAATGCGTGTCATGGGGAAATGGAGAAGATAGAGTACTGGACACACACAGGTTATTTAGTTTCCAATAATAAAAGAAGTCAATTATTACCTCTTAAAAAAAAATCAATTATTAAAAAATTTCTTCAAAACACAATATTATTATAAATCTCTTCAAAACACGATATTATTATAAATCTCTTTTAAATACTAACTGTATTTATAAAAAATTAAAATAAGTTATTTTTTAACAAAATATGTTATTAATTGATGGATTGATAATAATATTCTTATTAAAAAATATCTTAACTTAAAATACTTTCATTAACATAAATCCCTTTCCATCAAATTTTTTTTTAGAGTATTAATTTCTTTTTGTTTTGTTGATTGTTGGGTTTTACAAATCCAGTTAACATTTAAAGGGGATTTATAATGATATTGTGTTTTATAGTATTATTTTTAATAATTTTTCTGTTTTAGGAGGGGTAAAAATTAAATAACATTTTTTTTCTATCAAGTTAGGATTTTTTAGTGAGGGTATTATTATCAATCCATCATTTAATAATTTATTCCGTTAAAAAATAACTCATTTGAATTTTTTATAAATTCAGTTAACATTTAAAAGGGGTTTACAATAATATTGTATTTTAAAAATAATTTTTATTAATTTAACTGCTTTAGAAGGAGTGGAAACTATATAACCCTCTGTGTGTATATATATATATATATATTTTTGTGTTCATGAATCAAAAGCTTCTCATTAATGTTCGAATATGTGTTTGCATTAATTTGGTTTTGTTTTGGACCAGATCACCTCTGAATCCGGTCTCCTTTGGAGGGAGTCATGATTTTATTTTATTTTTTTGTGGAAGTTTTCGTTTGAAAATGGCCTGTTGTGCGTTTAATAAATCCAGTGTTTAATAACTGAAAACTTTTTTTTAATTATAGCAAACAAATATATTTTAAAAAAAATATTATAAAAATAAATATTTGCTATTTGATTTTATTGAAAAATATCATATTACAAACTTTAAAATGATATATAAAGTATTAGAGTTGAATAAATAGAAAAAACATAAACTAAAATCATGGACCGAGACACGTGCTCCGGCATGATCGGGTTAAAAGACGCATCTAGAGTATTCTAGACCCGGGAGGGTACCCAGAAAGAAAGGTGGAGTAAACAAATATTGTTAATTTGTGTTTTGGATGTCATCCTTGTATGACTAACTGCAGCCACAGTTACAGAGTTGATCATATAATCATTTTTGTAATCTCTTTTATTGAATCTCATTTTTCCCTTACCATTCTGGGTTATACTAATATGCTTAAAAATTGTAAAAGAAAAACAAATTAATGCTTCAATTCATTTGAATATATTCTTTAAAATTTTTTTTATAACATGTTGGGAGACTAATATCTTTCTTGTAGATACATTCAATGAACCGAGGATAGAACATATGTTGTGTAAAATCTTCTTTGAATATCTTTCAAGGGATAGTTGGTTTTATGGTTAGGGGATTGGGTTAGGTCCAACATGCATTGAACAATTTGATGATCCAATACAATCGTGATCATTCAATCTTATTGAATCATTAAGACTGAGATATTCTGTCATATTTTAAAATTAAAATTAAGATCAATTAAATTTTAACATTTTCTTTTTTAGGATTCAATTAAATTTTGTATCTTAAAGTGATAAAATCAAACGATCACGATTGCGTTGAACTATAAAATTGTCCAACACATGTTGGATCTAACCCTGTCCCATATGGTTAGTCATGGGTTTACTAGGTAGGTGGATCTTTTAATTGAATTTTTGCATCTAAAACTTTTCCAACTAATGTTAGGTTTTTTCATCACAATAAATATGTACGTTAAAAAAATCATAATCCATTTTAATATCTCTTTTAATATATTTAAGGCGAATGTCTATTATTTCCTCTAAAAAAAATACCTACAATTTTTTTTTTTTTTATAAAAAAGGTAGACAATATATTGCTACCCCAATATATTTATATCGAACTGGCAAAGATCCTGGTGATTGTATTCAATAGCAAACTATGCAACCTAGGAAGTATATATGATATATCGCCTGTATCTCTTTTAGTTTTATTTATTTATTTATTTTTATTTTCTTGGTTGTCTCTATTGATTAAAGGACTCATTTTCATTATAACCATTCCACGAGATGTGGGCAGATGTGAGGCCATAGCCCATAAGTGTAGTGAAATTGGTGGATCAATATGCTTCTAAATTTATCCACTTAAAATCCGAGGCGTAAATTGTGTCATCTTTCTAAAGTTGACTGTCACTCAACAGTACGGCATGGACAATTAATTGTTTTGATTTTTCCAGATTTTTTTAATACGAAGTTCTCTAAAAATTCAAGTAGTTCAGTTTCTTAGTTATTTTTATTTTTATTTTTAATACGAAGTGGCTCAATTTCAAGTACGGCATGGACAATTAATTGTTTTGATTTTTCCAGATTTTTTTAATACGAAGTTCTCTAAAAATTTCAAGTAGTTCAATTTCAAGTAGCTCAATTGTTTTGATTTTTAATACGAAGTGGGGTTTTCTAAACTAGATTCTTAAAAATTCATTTTCTTAGTTTTTTCAACATTATATATATATATATATATTTTTAATAGAAATGGAAAGAAATTTTTTAATTAAATATGTTTTCTTGGAATTGTTTAAAAACACGTTTGTGTTTTTCAATTTTTCTTTTTTTAAACACATTTAAATGGGTTTGTAAATGGCTTAGGCTGTATTTAACGTGGAGTGTGAACCGCGGCATTTTTCCAACACTGTGTTTGTATTGACTCATCCAAATGGAGCCTTAGTTTGTGATGTTGTTGCCTGTTTGATTTTCCATTTCCATTTTTAGTTTGTTGTCTTGCAATATTTATAACGTTTTAAGTAATAATTTCGTATTTATATTAGTTGTTTGTATTTGAGAATATGAGATACAGAGCATGAGAGTTTGAGAGATGAAACATGTGACATTTTTGAATGCGTGTAAAAATATATATTTTTAAATAACATGGAATAATATTTTAATTAAATTCATTTATAACCTTTGATAAATAATTTCATTCCCTCTTTAAAATAATTATCATGCATGATTTATCTTATTAAGTTAACAAGTGCTACGACACAAATGAGAGCATCAGAATAATTAATTTTAATAATGTAATATATATATATAATGAACTGTTGCATTATTATTATATTGAAAGCATCCTTCATGAAATGATTCTTATGCTTCATCGATTGATGCGGATCATGACATAAATTAAACAACCATCAACATTGTCAGTCCCTGCTAGCTCTCCACTAGTTTATACACATTCAAGACCCTCTCTCTGTTTTTTTTTTTTTTTTTTGGAATCTGATATTAAAATTCAGTTGTCTATTTTAATTCCCAACTTGGGGAACTGAGATATTTAAACCGTCAGAGGTAGTTTTTAATGCAAATGATAAGAGAATCCTTATCGAGAAGAAGTCCAAGTCTCCCAAAACAATGAAAATGTGAGATTTGATGCCTTTGGAAGGCCTCATAAAAAAATTGTTGAGAGTTGTAATCCTATTGGCTTCATTATTTATTTATTTAATTTGGGTTTCTCTTTTATTTTATAGATATGGATTTTTCAATTTTGGATGTTAGGTTACAAGTCTGCCAGCTATATATGATTATTATATTTCAAAGAAGGTTTGAAGTTGTGATGGGCAATTCTTTTCTATACAAAGCCAAGAATGTCTTCTACAGGTGGAGAAGCAAAGGTTCCAACTTGGGCAGTTAATTTCTTGAAATCAATGACCTCATTAGGAAGTTGTTACTTACATGTAAATATATTTTTGAAGGATATAATCATGTAAATATATATAGTAACCAGAAAAAAATAAAATAATGGTTATTTAATTTAAAGAAAACCAAAGGTTAGCTAACATGAATGCATGAAAGTAAATTGGATGATTTGGTTATGACATGTGATTTCATGTGGCATCAGCGTCATCTTCATAATCCACTTCTTTTAAAAACTTACATCACTCATAAAATTAAGTATCCATATGTAAATAGACTAATTTTTTTTTTTTCTCTTTAATTGGATCTCAACACAGTTATATATATATATATATAATGTACAATGGACCATTACCATGATACGTCATTTTTTAGGAGCCTTCGATCGCTCACCCTTTTTTTTGGATCGTATGATTATTTATTAAATTTTTTTTTTAATATAAATGCATATGACCTCAATAAAATTATAAGTATGCTACAAACTAACAAACATTTCAGAATGTAATATTTTTTCTTTTTAGATTGAGTTTTGTAAACCAACTTGGTGAAGATGAAGGAATGTTATATGCACAATCATCATTTCCAATCTCATATGAGGTTTTATTTTGTCAAACAAATATATGCTTTACTAGATAAAACATGTAATAATATTCAGTTTTGCATATATATGGGAATACATGTTTCATGGGAGTTTCATTTTCTTAGGAATGTAACCTCCCCCTCCCCCATTAGAAAAAAACAGAAAAAAGTTGCATCCACTTCCGATTTTAGCCCCATTCGAAATACAGATTTAAATGATATATAAATCGAGGGTATTTCAAAATTTTAAATTAATCTCATACAAATAGAATTTAGATGTAATTCAAAATTTGATATCCATGAAAAGATGAAATTTGATATTTATTTACGCGTACTAAAACACATGGTACAACATTACATATCATACATGAATAAAAGTAATGAAATAATATAAAATATATATTTAAATGTGGAGTTAATTAAGACGTATTCCAACTAAACCATTAAGTTAATTTGAAATTTTTAACATCAAGAAATACATTGTGTCATCTCATTATTAAGAATAATATTTATTTATCCAAAAAAATTGAATTATGAATTAAAAACATATAAACTATAAATTTATTTTTTAAATAAATGCAATCTTAAAATTTCATAAACTTTT
This sequence comes from Acorus gramineus, assembly GCA_030737835.1. NCBI lineage: Eukaryota > Viridiplantae > Streptophyta > Magnoliopsida > Acorales > Acoraceae > Acorus > Acorus gramineus. The sequence goes on from CM060857.1 coordinate 13,845,295, forward strand.
TATATATTGAATATCTAATATTATTCTTTAAAATATATTGATATTAAAAATTTAAAAAGCCCGTGGGCATGGGCCTAGACTGGGCTTGAGCCTGTTTTTCACATGCTGGACTGGCCTAGTCCGATCCGGTTCTGTCTTGCTGATACCTAATCAGGGTAAGTGGATTTTTTTTTTGTTATTTATAATTATAATAGGGTTAAAGACATCTAAGTCTCTACAAACATGAAAAAACCCATATAAGTCCCTATTAAAATTGGGACAGACGTACGAGTTCCTGAAAACTCAGAAAAACCCAATTATCATCCCTGAGTTAAATTTTCATCCAAACTTAACGGAATATTCCCAGAATATTCCATCACATATAATTGTGTAGACATTGAAGTCCTTATAAACAATCATAAAGATAAATTAGTCTTTGCAAAAGACAAAATTTCTTCTAAAAGACTTTTACATTAAATTGTATATACATTGCAGTCCCTATAAATAATCATAAAGACAAATTAATCCCCGCAAGAGACAAAATTACCCCTGAAATATTTTTATATTTAATCGAATAGACATTACAGTCCTTATAAACAATCGTAAAGACAAATTGATCATTGTAAAAGACAAAAATACCCTTGAAGGATTTTTATATTTAATTGTGTAGACATTGCAGTCCTTATAAACAATTATAAAGATAAATAATAAATTTATTTATTTATTTTTTCATCTTCTATCCTATTGCTCACACTCCATCTGAAGATCTCAATTTGGATGTAAAAAAAAAAATTTAACCGGTAGAATGCATTTTTTTTACCTTTTTGTTTGTAGGGAAGCAAAAAAATGGCATGAGTTTATTAAAATTCTCTTTGTCAGGAATGTAAATAAACAATTTTTTTGGAAAATCATGTATATGTATTTCTAAGCAAGCAAACACCTTAAAGAAAAGAGCATTATTCATTACTTGTTTAGGTAGAGTGTGAGCAATAGGATAAAAGATGAAAGAATAAATAAAAAAATTATATTATTTGTCTTTATGATTGTTTATAAGTAGACTGCAATGCCTACACAATTAAATGTAAAAATCATTTAGGGGCATTTTTATTTTTTACAGGGACCAATTTGTCTTTACGATTATTTATAAGGACTGTAATGTCTATCCTTTAAATGTAAAAATCTTTCAGGGGCAATTTTATTTTTTGCAGGGACTAATTTGTCTTTATGATTGTTTATAAGGACTGCAATGTGTATACAATTTAATGTAAAAGTCTTTTATGGAAAATTTTATCTTTTGCATGGATTAATTTTTTTCTTTATGACTGTTTATAAGGATTTCAATGTCTACACAATTATATGTGATTGAATATTTTGGAAATATTCCGTTAAGTTTGGATAGAAATTTAACTCAAGGATGATAATTGGGTTTTTCTGAGTTTTCTGGGTTTTTCTACAAACCCACAGCACAAGGTCGGTCCTGATATTTAAAAATTTGAGTGGGGTCCTAGGCGATCTTTTAAAATGGGGCCCTATCACTTAAAAAAAATTCATCTTATTTAAATATAACACAATAAATTATCATTTTTTTATTGATCTACTAAAAGAGTATAAAAGATAAATACATGCTCTAATCATCTTTATTTAAAAATCCATCTTTTAACAATTATAAATTACAAGCACATACATATAATCCAATTTTCTACGAATAATACGGATTTCACGAAACTTAGATTCAAAAAGGGGCTACATAGCTTATAATGGAGATGAATTTGTTGTAAAATCTTTATATTTTGATTTTTAAATTTTGAAATGGTTGGGTGGGATTGATTTTTAAAGAGATTTTAAAATTTTAATTATGCATGGGTGAGATTGATTGCAATTTTTATTGCCATTTGGAACCCTGGATGAGTTAAAACAGCAAGATTCATCATTCGTAGTGGGCTTATATATTTGCAGATTCATCATTCGTAGGGAGGCCCATAAATGATAAAACAGGTTATCCATGGTATTAGTGAGGTAGTATGGTTTGGGGGCCCTTTTTTGGGTGGGGCTCTAGGCACCTGCCTACTAGCCCTAGACCTACGGCCAGGCCTGCCACTGTATTTCACAATTTTTTTTTGGGTTTTTTATTTTTAAGTCCATATAAACCATAATATTTAGTGATCGATCCCTCACTTCTCCGTATTTGGGTTTTAGTCACCAGATTTAAATGATAATTTCTTTTTAGTCCCTATCAGGGACTAAAATTAAAACTAAATAATTGGAATGTGCTTTTTAATGATCTCAAATTGGTTTTTGAAAATCCAAATATCAAATTGTTAAATGTATTAGATCTTCAATTCCTAATTCTAACACAAATAAATCTAAACAATGTCATTAACGTTTCACACTAATAAAAAGAGAAAGAAATAAACAAATCACCTGTTAAAAACTCATTATATCATGAAGTCTCTGACTCTCTGTACACCACATGCATGGCATCCGAACCATGCATGTAATCTTAATTTCATTCGTAACAACTCATATATTTAAATAATAAATGAATGTAAGTTCTTTATTGATAAATTTTTTCCTGTCCTACAATCATTCATTTATATTTACCCAAAATTTTTGTAAGACATATAATAAAAATGATTAAATATAACCAATCTAACTATAATAAAAATGGGATGCCATGAAATGATGGGAAAAAGTATAGATTGACACCCGAATTTTCATTAGATCATTAAGCAAACAGAAATCATTAAAGAAACAGCCACCACCAACAACCAATTAAAATCTAAAGTAGGGCACAGTTTGCTGGAGAGATATAAATCATTTTCTCCTTGGTATGATACCCAACATGCATGTCTTGTTGGGCCCAAACCCCTATTATTGACCTGTGGGATGTGGGCTGGATCGCCAAACACACGTACTCCTCATACCAGTCATGGAATGTGTTCCACGGCTGAAGATCAATGTTGAGGTCCCCTTCGAAATGGAAGGTGACCATTGGTACTGACTTTCCATCTTCGAGATCCTCTTTTCCCCCTCGGTAACAAAGATTATTTCCATATTGGAATCTCTCCGGAAGTATGACCTTCTCGTCTACCTTCCACAACAACTCGTTGTACACATCCTCGAAGAGGTAGGTCAGCGTCGTCCCTGTGTCGAGGTAGATCCCTCCTTCACCATTCGATCTGGTCACACAGCCACAGAGTCAGTGTATGAGAGCCGAGAGCGAGACGTGTATATTTGGCAAATGTTAGTTTCATTAGGTAATTAACTAATCATATAAAGCATACGAGAGAATTAAATAAAAAGTTGATCATATGTATGGATCTGGATTCTGAAATAATGTACTATACCTCGGCAAGAACCTCTCGGGCATAATGTTGAGTCGCGTGTGGTCCACGCTTATGTCGACCAAATTCACAAAATATAAATTGTGATCGGGGGCTGACTCTGGGTTTATGATCATTGGCGTGGGCGTTCCCAAAAGCACAGCATCTTTACCAAAAAAGATGCGCCCCGATGAGTCGGGGTTGTCGCGCGTAGCGAGCCAGGCAGTGCGAGAACATCCCATCGATGAGCTCCCCAAACTGTGATACGATCGAGAGAGGACCCATGTCGAGGCCAATCAAGCCCGTGCATTACTTGCCGAATTTTTCACCTGGTCCTGCATATCGAGAGCATCCGAAGACAATCATGGGGAAGTCGATATCGTTACTGCCCTCCTTTTCCAGGCCGAATCGTTCTGTGGTGGATCGCCAACGGTGAGACTCATCAGGTACAGTTTTGAAAAGGAGACGGCGGCTTGGGATTTTGATGTGACGAGGGGATTAGGGTTGTAGAATGGGGACTTTGTTGAGTCGCTCTGGATGAGCTCTACAGAGAAGGATAGTGCAGCGGCCATGGAAGACGATGAGTTGAGTAGTAGTACGAGGAGGTGGAGGAAGCAGAAGAAGAGTGCTGCCATGATGAGTATAGTGATGGAGATCGATGTGGGAGGATATATTAATCAAGTGTATGCATGAGGGACGGGGTTTTTTTGTTATTTATTAAGAAGAATTTTTCAGTTGTTACATGTCATGAAATTGTTGTTGATGCTGTGGTTTGTTGGTGGGTGTGAATAGGTCACATATTATGAGTGTGACATAAGAATTGAGTGCCTATTCATTTATTTTATTTTCATATTTAGCATAGAGTATGAATAGGTCACACATTATTAGTGTGAATAGGTCACACTAAGAATTGACCGATTCACACTTGCCTATTCACACTAATAATAATTAGTGTGACCTATTCATCACACTAAAAAAGTGTGACCTTTTGGGGGAAGTGAATAGGTCACACACATTAGTGGCGTGATATAAGAATTGATCGCTTATTCATTTATTTTATTTTTATATTTAGCATAGAGTATGAGTTTTTCCGCAGCTAGCCATGTAGAATGAGATACGAGTACGACCCCGAACATAATTCAGTTTAATTAATAAATGAGAAAAAATAAAATATTATATATCGTTTTCCTTGTCAAATTATATTTATCTAATACTCTGTTATCATCATATTTGTTATAACACGTTGGACACGTCCATGAAGATGGTGGTGTTTCGTTGTACAAGTGCGGACTTTGAAATTTGTAAGCCATGAATGGAGAGGGAATTTTTTTTGTTTTTAGTCAATATTTTTTGTAAACAAATTAAAGACTAAAACAAAGTTTTATTAACAAAATTCGGAGCAAAATATTTTTTTTACCAATTTTTTTTTTCTTAACTTAATATCAAATTTCATGTCATCTTAAATCCCATTTCAAATTTTAATTGCATATTTGCATCTAAATTCTATTTATGTGGGATTTGAAAATTTTAAAGCATCTGTTTTACTTGATTTATTATCTTTATCTCATTTAAATATATGTTTTCAATTTACATTCAAACTTAAAATCCCAAAGCCAAATATGATCACTGTGATAGTTTAATAACAATTTGATCAATGTAAAAATACAGCATCAACTATTTCATATTCATTTGATTTTGTGGATTATAAGGTTTGAATGGATAAATATGCATAAAAATATTTCATAGAAGGTCACCTAGCTTGTCTAAGGTCAGGGGCGGCTGCCCTCCCTCTAGAGGTGTCAAACGGGCGGGCCGGCCCGGCCCGGCACGGGCCGTGCCGTGGGCCGGCCCGTTTGGGTGGCGACGCGGGCTGGGCCTGACCCCCGGCCCGCGTGCCGTTTCTGGCACGGCCCGCTAGGCCCGCGGCACGGTTTGTGCCGTGGGCCCCACCTCCACCAACGGCTAGTCCAACGGGCCGGCCGGCCCGTTGGCACGGCCCGTTGGCCCGCTCGAACTCAAAACTCTTCACCTATAAATACCCCACCCCATCCACCCATTTCTTCATCAATTCAATCACAAATCTCTCTACTCCTCCACTACTACACTCTCTTCTTCCTCTAAAATTTTCTAGTTTTGTGTTGGAATTCCAAGTGTTCTAGTGTTCAAGTGCTCTCTTTCTTTTCAAGTGAAAACTTCAATCAAATTGAAGTGGTGGTGAAAGCTCTCTCTGTCTCCAATCTCCAAAGGGTGGGAAGGTTCAAGGCTCCAACTCTCCAAGCCTAAGGAGATTAGGGGAAGCTCTCTCTCTCTCTCTAGTCTCTAATCTCTACTAGTCTCACACTCTTCATCTCTAGTCTCTACTCTCTACACATTTGAAATTTCAAGTTTTACAAAGTGTATTTCAAGTTTTAAATTCAAATTAATTCCATATTTCAAAACCAAAGTGTATTTTAAATTTCAAATTTTTAATATTTTAAATTTTAACTATTCAAATAGAAGAATTTTAAATTCAAATTTTAAATTTTAAATTCAAATTTCAAATTTGTACTTTTTAAATTTCAAATGGCCAACCCAAACATAGAATATTCACACACTGATGATGAATTTGACAATATAGATAACCTACTACATGATTTACCCCAAGACCAATCCCAAACCCCCCATGAATCAGTTGGAGGTGATGTTGGTGCATCATCTAGTCACCCCCCAACTGGAAAACAAAAAAAACCCTCTAAAAGAAGTAGGAAGTCTGAAGTTTGGGAGCACTACACAATACAGAATATTAAATACCAAGGTAGAATGGAAGATAGAGCTGTTTGTAAATATTGTAACAAAAATTTTAGTTGTGCAAGCGCGGGTGGTACCGGACATCTCAAGAGACATGCTGAATCATGTCTGAAAAGGCATCAACAACAACTGAATCCCGGTACGCAGTCTCAGATTGGGAGTTTCGGTCAAACAGGTAGTACTGAAGGTACAATGTCTACATTCTCTTATAATCAATCTAGTATGAGAGAAGGTTTATCTGTATATATAGCATCTGATGAACAACCATTTACATTTGCTGAAAGTAAAAGATTTGAACGTTTTCAAAAAAGGTACGTTAATCCACAATATAGAGCTGTTTCTAGAAATACTATTAGATCAGATATAATTAGAGTTTACAATGAAATGAAAAATCATTTAATTCAATCATTCATGAACATTCAAAAAATTTCATGCACATCTGATTTATGGTCCGGTAAGAATGATTTAGCCTATATTTGTGTTACTTCACATTATATTGATTCTCATTGGATGTTAAATAAAAGAATGTTAGCTTTTCGTCCACTTACATTTCCACACACCGGCACAGTAATTTATCAAGCAATAATGGATATTTTTAGAGAATATAATATAACTGAAAAAATTTTATCCATAACTTTTGATAATGCTAGTAATAATGTTAGTGCTATTTTAAAATTTAAATCTTCTTTGGGTTTACCTTATGATTTTGAATTTTATGATTGTAAATGTGTATGTCATATTATTAATTTAATTGTGCAAGATGGATTAACTCATATTGAAGAATCATTAGTAAATATTAGATTAGCATTAAAATTTATTACTTGTACACCTTCTAGAGTACAAGCATTTGGTGATTTTTGTGCGACACGCAATATTCCCCCTAGAAAATTTCCTCTTGATATGCATGTTCGTTGGAATTCTACATATATAATGTTGCAAAGTTGTGAGGGTTATGAAAATTTGATTATTGAATTTAATGAAATGTTTAACAATCGTGTTGAAATTTCTCCTATTGATTGGCAAATTTCAAAAGTTTTTGTGCAATTTTTAAGTATTTTTTATGATGCTTCTATTGCTTGTTCAGGTGTTTATTATCCTACATCAAATCTTATACTTAGACAATTATTTAATATTTCTTGTGCATTTAAAGAATATAGAGATTATAGTATACTTGAAGAATCTATTTTCTTGATGGAACAAAAATTTAAAAAATATTTTGAAGATATTCCTATGCTTTTTTGTTTAGCTGCTGTAATGGATATTACTATTAAATTAGATACTGTTAAAACTATAATTTCAAGAATAAGTGATAATGTTAGATTTCCAATGGTTATAAGTGGTGAAGATGTAGAATTTGCTTTAACTGAAATGTATAAAAAATATGAAAATAAATATGCAAATAGAACTAGAGCATCATCCTCCACTTCATCTGTTAGTTTATTAGGCAAAGGTAAGAAAAAAGATTATTTCTTTGATTTTGTTTCACAAAGTTCACACACTTCACATGATTCTAGTAGTGGTAGTTCTCATCTTAATGAACTGTTTAAATATTTAGAAAATGATTGGAAGTCTCTTTTAACTGAAAAGGAGATGGAAAATTTTGATCTCTTGCAATGGTGGAAAGCACATGAAGTGACATTTCCTGTGCTTTCTATAATGGCAAGAGATTTACTAACTCCTCCAGTGTCTACAGTGGCTTCAGAATCTTCTTTTAGTACAAGTGGGAGAATATTATCTGAGAGGAGGACCAGGTTGGCAGCAAGTTCACTGGAAGCTCTTATTTGTCTGAAGGATTGGAGTGATGCTGATGAAAGAAATCAAGAATTTGTAGATAGTCTTGAGGTGGATTTTACAAAATTCAACATAGATGATGATCAATGAAGATTTCACATATAAATCTTCTCATTGTTGTATTTTTTTAATTTTTTGAAAGGTGAGTTGCAAGTGATTGATAGTTTTAATAGGTGCCAACCTAGTTGGGATGTATTAAAAACTATAGTGATGCAATTATTACTCACTTTTTAATTTTTTGTATTTGTCAATGTATTTTTTAAGAATTGTATAATTTATTTTTATTCATCAATGTACTATTTGTGTATTTTTTATTCATTTTATCATTTATTTAATTATTGTTCATGTACTCAAAGAAATTCAATATTCAATAAAATAAATATTTGTATTCTTAATTCTTTTTAGTTTTCAATTTTTATGAATGACTTATGTATATTTTTTTAATTTAAAGGAACTAGTAAATTAAACATGGAATTAAATATTAAACTTCAAAAATTTTAAAAAAATGGACATTTTAATGGGCCGGCCCGTTGGCCCGTCAATGGGCCCGGCCCGTTTGGCCCGCCGGGCTAGCACGGCACGGCACGGTGGCCCGCCGGGCTGGCACGGAGGGCCGTGCTGGGCCGCCCTCCTGCGGACCGTGCCGTGCCGGCACGGCACGCTTACATGAAACGGGCCGGGCCGGGCCGTTAGCCCGTTAGCCCGGTTGTTTAGTGGGCCGGGCCGGCACGGCACGGCCCGTTTGACACCTCTACCTCCCTCTGTTCAAATTTGGTTTAAAAATTATGGTGTTACTTTAATTTGGTGAGATCTGATTCAAGGACAGACAAGACAATGTTTCCAGTCAAATGTGATCACACTACAACACTTTGTTCTAAATTCTGTTACCTGAGCATCTTTTGGAGTTTAGACATTGTTAACATGCCATTATATTTGTTTATACATATTCGATTCTCTCATGAGAAATGTGAAGAGCATGGGTTTTCCTCCGGTTCCTCTCTGTGTGTCAATATGCATTCTGAATTTCCAACTGGATTTCTCTTCTGCATTTCCTATCATGAATCTTCTTTGTCAATGATATTACACAATGTGCATTTAGCAAAATAAAAAGAACAACTGTTACTTTGTTAGGTCTATCTTAATTTTCAATAAAGATTATCATATTAGTGATACATTTATTTTTTAACATCCCATAATTTTTATTTTTTATTTTCTAATGAGAATGACAGAATAAAATGCAATGAAACAAAAGTAATTGAAATAAACCGCAACAAAATCAGAGAACTTAAAATGTATAGACGTGGCCGATGTAATAGAATATCAATTGAAATATAAACCATAACCAATATTGCAGTCTACAGCTTCCAAACCTTTTCCAACAATTGTTGCAAATTTTTTTTTTTATTATTAAATATTGTCAAAACAGAACAGAACAGCGCCTAATCAATCAATCCACTGATAGTTCTTCCCAAAAAAAAAAAAAAAACAAAACAAAACAAAACCATAAAGCACATCTCAACAAATTGAAAGAGTAGAGAGTCAAGATATTAATTAGCTTGAGCTATGGAAACCGGCCGGGTAACGCAGAGGCCTTCTCCATCGAAGGAAAGTGAATTCCAAGCGGGAGAGTCTGCAGGAATATATTCATCTTTCATAAAGTGCTTCCTAAGCCTTTGCTCAAGAAAAATAAGCTTGTCCTTGGTGCTATCAAATGATTTCTTGGCCGCAGAATAACAATACTGTGGTCTTTCTGGATAAATTTGGACTGATTCGACAAAAGTGAAGAAGAGCAAAAAGAAGAGCAACAATACTTTGATCATCGCCATGAATTTCATTATGTTTTTCCGGTTGATGGAGATGGGGGGAGGGATTTATTAATTATCATCTATTTATAGACTCTCGCTGAATTTGTTATCTTCATTATCATATTTTAACAACTAAATAACTAATTTTATGTAATCACGGATTCTATTTATTTCTCCGGATTTCATGGAATTTAAAATTGTAAATTATATATGGGGGAGGGATTTATTAATTATCTCGCTAAATTTGTTATCTTTATTATCATATTTTAACCACTGATTTTATTTAAATAACTGATTTTATATAATCACTGATTCTATTTATATATCCGGATTTTATGGAATTTTGAATTGTAAATTATATATGGGGGAGGGATTTATTCATTATTATCTATTTATAGACTCTCGCTGAATTTGTTATCATCGTTATCATATCTTAACTATTAATTTAAAGACATTTGAGTCCCTGTAAACGTCCACAAATCCATATAGGTCCTTACAAACTTGGAGTCGGACATATAAGTCTTTTAAACTGTTATGGTGTGTCTTTAATCTATAGGTTAACTTTTTATCCAATTTAATGATATATTCTCATAATATTCCATATATGTGAAATTAAACACTCATATAAATAACTGAAAAAATAGAAAAAAAACATATATATCATTTTAAATGACCATCTTGCCCTTGATCAAACTCATTTTCATTTTTTTTTCTTTTGCGGATTTTGACTTTATTGTTGCGTATTACTCCATTATTATTATTTTTTGCTTCTATTTCAAACAATTATAATTATGAAGATGATTTTGTTTATGTATTATATTTATTATACTATAAATATTACTTAGATTTTTTATTTTATATTTTAATGAGGTGATTACACAAGTTAAAAGGCTCATATTAATCACCATGTTGTATATTGTGGATGGTATAATAGTAAAATCACGCTTATGGTGGATTTTAACCATGATAAATTAAAAAATGATTTAACAGTAGGAGTATATTGAACATTTTATGTGTTTCTAGGGATGTAATTGTCCTGTCCCAAGTTTACAAGGATTTATATGGATTTATAGATGTTTATAGGGGCTCAAACGTCTTTAACCCTTTATTTAAATAACTATTTTATGTAATTACTGAATCTATTTATTTATCCTGATTTTATGGAATTTTAAATTGTAAATTATATATTGGATCTTATTTTCTTTTTATGGGTTTTATATTTTGATGAATAAATCTGCTTTGGGGATATAAATTTTGGATGCAAATTGAAAAGATGAACTTAAGTGAGATAAATTAAAAATACGGACTTAAATGATATATAAATCAAGGATATTTCAAAATTTTAAATTAATCTCACACAAATAAATTTAGTTGCAATTCAAAATTTGAAATCCATGAAAATATGAAATTTGATATTTATTTACACGTACTAAAACATCTGGTACAACATTGCATATCATATATGAATAAAAATAATGAAATGATATAAATATATATATTGAAATGTGGAGTTAATTAAGATGTATCCCAACTAAACCATTAAGTTCATTTGAAATTTTTAACGTTAAAAAATATATTGTGTCATCTCATTATTAAGAATAATATTCATTTATCCAAAAAATTTAAAATATGAATTAAAAACATCTAGACAAAAAATTTATTTTTTAATTAATGCACTCTTGAAATTTCATAAAAATTTTTTTGTAGTGAATATCTAATATCATCCTTTAAAATATACTGATATTAAAAATTTGAAAAGCCTGTGGACATGGGCCTAGACCGGGTTTGAGCCTGTTTTTCACAGGCTGGACAGGCCTAGCCCGATCCGTTGCTGTTACCTAATCAGGTTCTCTTGGGCTAATAATGATTAGGTTCTCTTGAGCTAATAATAATACATGTTATATGCCATGACCTGCTGTTGATGGTGCATGGTGTCACACACATTACTAGTGTGACGTAAGAACAATACGTGTGCATCAAGACATTAGATAGAGCTGTGGCTTGTGCTACATTAGATAGAGCTGTGGCTTGTGCTACATTAGATAGAGCTGTGGGTCTACTCATTGGGTATCCTCCATCAATAAAATTAGCTGAATGTACGCGCAACCGTGAGTAATCTATATTCAGTTTGACTTAAATTATATAAGCTATTTTATATTATAATTAAAAGATAAATAAAAGTTCATATTATTATAAATAATTTTTTTAAAACAAAAATAATATTTGATAACTGAAGTTTTATTATATATATTTTATATTTTTGAAAAAAAATGTATTATTGTATTTCAGCATATACTTATTTTTCATGTAACAGTTCCTTTTACAGTTTGAAATACACCATCATATACTTCTTTAGTCATTTAATAGTGATATATATATATATATATATATATATATATATATATATATATATATATATATATATATATATATATATATATATATAACCCAAATATTTTTAATATCACTTTTTTATATTATATATAATAAATGAAATGAATTTTTGGATGGATGATTCATATTAATATCATACTAATATCATAATTGTTACATCTTAAACATTTGAATCCATGTATATCTAGGGGTGGAGCCAGGAATTAGAGCAATGGGGGTTCGCAAATAAGGGACTTCAACTAAATTTTTTATTTAAAATATAAATATATAGTGTGATAATTTAAGAAAAAATATGTCAAAAGTCAAGAAATTCATAAAATCAATGCACATAAGTTTATTTAATACCAACAAAAATAAATTAAAAAAATATATAACTTCTACTTTAATTGTGCCCGACGATTTTTCACAGTATAGAATTTATTCACAATCGTATCATTATCAAACTTTTCAGCTATTTCTCTTTCAAAATATAAAATCAAGCAATTTGCAAGATATTCATCTTCCATCTTGTTTATGATTTGACCTAAATTTCAATTGTAGAACATAAATTTTAAAAAAATTATATGGAACACAAGTTAATTCGAATCTTAAAAAATTTAATACAACAAATAACAACAAAGAGATCCAAATTCCAAATTAACGAATTAATCATATGATAATAAATAAAAATTAAACAAATAAAAAAAATAAAGATTCACTAAAGAATTAAGAATCAATTATATAATACATACACTATGTAAATACAATATATAAATAAACAAAAACAAACAAAATAAACAAAAATAAATACAATATGTGAGAAGAGACTAACATGCGTTTTTGGAGAGGATGCGCTAATTTGATATTGCGCTGCCGGGGGGGGGGGGGGGGGGACTAACATATTTTCAATTAAATATTTATATTCCCAAAACAGATATTCATCAAAATTAATAAAATCAATATATAATTTAAAATTCCATCAAATCCGGATATAGATCTCGAGAGATGAGTGGTTAATAAAAAAGTATATGGGATAAATGCTTCTCTCTCACAATCGAAAAGCCAAATCTTTGTTACAAAGTAGTTACATCAAATCTAGTTTGTTATAAGATAATGAAATCTTGTGGATGAGATGTCAATTCTAGTTCATTAATAATGAAATTAAACCTATAAATAACTAAATAAATAAATTTATAATTCAATTGAATTCCTCCCACATCTCCATAAACCAAACTATCATCTATGGCGATGATCAAACCGTTACTCTTCTTCTTGCTCTTTCTCACTTTTGCAATCACCACCACCGAATCATTCCCTTCCAACTACTACAACAAAAAATACGCCAGCACCACCTTACCCAGGTGGTTAACCCACCCCAGGCAATTCATACCCGGACGTTATATAAAGATCGGAAGGTGTACGTCTTTTGACAACTGGGAGACACCATTTATTAGCACCCAAGAGAAGCTTATTTTTCTTGAGGACAGGCTTAGAAAGAACACGAAGGATTATATTCGTCACGACTCTCCCGCTTGGAATTCGCTTTCCTTCAATGAAGAACGAAGACAACTGTGCGTTGAGGCGATTATTGATAGATATGAATCATTTTAGTCTCTCTTTTTTTTTTTTAAGGGTACAGTTTAATTTTCAATATTTTTTATGCATGACAGATTTGAAAAGAAATCATTACATTTTAAATCTGTCACCAAAATAAAGTTTAATGAGATTTTGTGAAAAATCTTATTATTTAAAATCATATTAATAAACTTTTATTAGTGAATTAAGAATTTAGGATTTTATATGTATTTAATGTTTATGACTTACATAATGAGTGTCAATTTTTTTTTTTGATCAATTAATACAATTATCTTTTTTTTGAGTTTTCTTCCTTGTGGATTCAATGAGTTTATGAGATCTCAACACTGGTTGAATATTTTTATATTAGAGTAATAATATTTTAGTATTAAGTGATGTTCTGTTCTGTTTTGAACTAAATAAGAAACACCCATTAAAAGATTGTAATTTTTTTTTTTAAATTTGGGTTATTGCATATTCCTGTCACTTTTTCTTCTTCTTCTGATACTGTGTTTTAAAGTGTGAAAGAGGGGTGGTGGTGACACCGTGACAGTGTATCTGTAAAGTTTTCAGAGTTATAGCAATGCAAAATTTGATTAACAATAAAAAAAGAAAAAAGGATACCAACAAGCCGATTGATTAACAACATAATTCTGCAAACAGAAATCACTCAAAAAAAAAAAAAAAAAAAACCCATTAAAAGGGCAACAGTACGCAAGAGAGATATAAATCAATTTTATTTTATGTTTTATCTAGATTTTAAGGAATTTTGAATTGTCAATTATATCTATTACTTATTTTACCCTTTTATAAATGATAAATTACTCATCTATCTATATTACTGGACTTGGTGCGTTTGGATATGAGGTTGAAACACTGAGATTCTTAAAATCTTACGTTTCAAACTAAACTTTAAAAAAACTATGTTTTATTAGGTTGAAATGCAAGATTTATTGTGGTTTGAAAAGCTAAAAGATGAAAATATGTTTGGATCTGAGTCTGCAAATTTTTTACTTTTCAAACGCATAATCTACTAGAATATATTATATTGTTACCTAAACATATCTTACCATACAATTCCACACAAATTCAATCTAAATGCTTCTTGAGATGTAACAACTCTCATACAAGTATAGTGCGGACTTTTACTTTCACCTCACCTTCACTCCCACGTAAGTCTGTTTGGATATGAGTTTAGGTAGATTCTGCGTTTAAAAGACTAAAAATTCTCAAACTCATATTTAAACACATTTTTAGCTTTTTAGCTTTTCAAATCACAATATTTATTTTTAGGCCAAAAAATTTTACGGTTGAAAATCTATTAAAACATAGCTTTTCAAAAGCTGAGTTTGAAACATAAGATTTTAAGAATTTCAGTGTTTCAACCTCATATTCAAATGTACCCTAATGTTTTTATCTCTCTTCTTTCATTTTTACATTAATAAAAAAATTTAAGACATATTAAATGAACGTGATCGTCGTAAAGTTTTTTGCTATCTTCTATGCTCGATATCAGTTTTGATGATTTTAGAAATAATAATGATTCCTAGACCTCAACTTTCCAGGCCCCATCACAGGCCCCATGACGTGGTAATAGGACATTACTTATTATACCCTCTAATTGATAATCACCTCTAAACAAGTTTGATTTATTCCTAGGATCGTGAAGATTTCATTAATTACTGTATTTCTTCTTCGTTGCATTGTGTAAAATCATTAATCCCTATTTTTGTAACAATAACCTAATAATTTATTGGATCTCTCTTCCGGATCAGGTTTGTCAATTGTTTTTTTTATTTTTTATTTATCTTATTGAATGAAAGTCACATCGAATTTGAAATTAAATTTTTGATGATCAAATATTCAATCTATGTTACATGTTTCAATTCAAAAAATGAATTTTTTTATATGTTTTGATCACTATTTCACACTTTTTTTTATATTTGTTTCGTTATAATTTCATAAATGTAATCTTGATATTGTTACATTTAATTGTTACTGGTTCGTGTGATGTTTATATTAGACTCCTGAACTCGGATATTCATTTACACAATTTTGTTACATTTATAAATGTAACACTCTGAAATGTAACATTATCTCATGTTGTGCATTTCTTTTAACAATGCAAATAGAAATGACGTATAAATGTAACAGTGAAGTACATACTTTTACAGAGGATTCTGATACATTTTCTTTGGAAGGCAGTGCACTAGAAATTGAAATAGATAATTTTAAATAGTAAATGTAACTGTTTGACATTTAGGTAAATATGATTGTTTGTTCCATCTATATAAATGTAACAGTTTTTATATAAATGTAACAAATCATTGTGAGAGATGTAAACATTTAAGAAATGTATTTGTAACTACCAATATAAAATGTAACTGTTTCATATGTTAACTATATGTGCTTTTTATTTAAATTTGACTACAATAACCACCTAGAGAAAATGATCCATTTAAAGGATTTTAATAAAAACAATTTCGGTAATTTTTGGTGTAATCTAGGTTCAATTATAATTTAGATAATGATTTCAAAATTCAAAATTTGAAATAGGTAAATAGATTTTAAGATTTACATGGAAGAGTCATAACCAAATAGAGAAAATGGGGGGATTTGGGTTAATAAGATAAATTTTTAATGAAGGGCAAATTTGTATTTTATCATTTTACCATTTTTTGAAAAAGTCAACAAAACAAATAAACCAACCAATGAAATAATGACACCTCATAGGGCTTATATTATGGAGTGTGGGGCTTGTGAGTGGGGCTTATATTATGGGGCCTGGGTATCAGGACTCTTTTAGAAAATAAAATGATTTACTACCATTATGTTATCTACTATTTAAAAATAATCACATATATTTAATTATTTAACATCCCAATTAAAAAAGTATTGATAAATAATAAAATATTATTTTATTTGTGCATGAAATTTATTATTTTGTATACCTAAATATGCCATTGAGAGTTAAATTGTAAAAAAGTAAAAATTTTCATTAACAAATATTTTGTTAGATATTTCTATACTTTAATATGATACAAAAAAATCCTTATGGAAGACATTCGTAAAATATAAATAACAAAAAGTTAAAAAAAACTCACAAAATTAAGAAAAATCCAAAAACAAATCTTGTAAATTTAACAATGATAATTTTGACAATATAACATTTTTATGGTATACTTAGAAAATTTAAAATTATGTAAAATCTCCTCAAATAAAAATAATTTTTAATATTGATAGTATTTTTCAATTAGATTGTGGCGCGAAAAGTTTTAACAATAATGATTCAAAGATAGGATCTATATAATGAGGTGGCACAAATGTTAATACATATTTTACCCACTCTGTCTTTCTCGGGAATCAGTTACGATTGTTGCGCATGATTTTTTGAATTGTTTTGGAGGATCAAATCCCATAAACTTTTATAACTAATAGTCTTCTCTCTTTTGCTTTATATGGTAAAAAAAATACGTGGTCTATTTGTAGGTCTCTAGCGTCTGCTGTCTGCAGTTTCTTTTTCTTCTCCACCTAAAACATAACTTGTATTTAGGTTCTCATGCCTTATTTTGAATTTGTTACAATTTTTTATTATTGAATTTGGTATTATATGTTAAATCTGGCAGCCTTTGGTATGTCTTTTATTACAATTATTTCTTGGATGTTGTATTTGATCTTAAATTATTTTACATTGACATGGTTGTACAACATTTGAAGCTAGTTACATTTCAAACTACTATTTTGGACTTATATACATTATTTTTCATAAGTCAATGACATGTTAATCTAATATGAACATGTATTATATCTGAAAGTCAATTATATTTGTGGAATGCAACTAGCTTTTAATTGTTTTATATAACAAAAGTCTGTTACATTTACAAATGCAACTGACTTTTAATGCAATTTATTGTCATCGAAATTAAGTTACACTTCATAAATGTAACTGGCTTTTATTCTGAACTCTTGTTTTATACTGTGATTTGCTTTTTTTTTTATTGCATTCATAAAAAAAAACTTTGCATTCATCGCAAATATTTTGTCTGATTATTGGAATCAAATAATCATCAAATTAACAACTACATTTCCAAAAAAAAAAGAGATTAAAAACATTGATTATTTCTTGTTGCCATCGTTTTCTGGTTAAATGAGAGATTGCGAACAAAAATCTAGTCTTTTTTCAATATGTTTGACGAAATGAGTTTTTTTGAATGATTTCGTTTTTCAGTTTTTTTAAAGAAATCTTAGATGATTTGAATTTCAGTTTTGTTTTCACGAATGTAAAGAATGGTTTTTTTTTTTATTTATTTTGAGTTGGTCGAAAAAACTATGTTTTCCAAGATGGATTGAAAATGTTGATTTTTTTTTAGGAAAAAGTGGGGATGAGTTTAATAAGGGAAGAAAATGTGGGTTTTAAATGAGGATAATATTGTATTTTGCATTTCTTACATTTTTTAAAATCAAACAAGTAACCAATGAGAGAGAATGACATCTCATGGGGCTTATCAATGGGGCCTAAACAATGGGGCTTGTGTAGCAAGACTCAAGTTTTAAATATGGACAGAGCAATTTTAAAAATTATAAGAGAAATGTCATTTGAGTAATTTTAGGTTTTGAGATTGCTAAAACAAAATTTTCTCGGTATTCTTGAAAGTAGTTGTTTTGGGTATTTCTTATATTTAGAAGACTTTTTTTTTGTGTATTTTCTCTTTTTTTATCTATGTATGAATTCGATAATATTATTCATATTCACAAAATCTTAATTATTTTTGTATATATAACCCTAAAAAAATCATATTTTAGCAAAATATTGTTGATAATTTGTTATTTCTAATAATACTATTCAAAATGGTTTAAATTGTAAATGAGCGTCATTTTTTTTATTCATTTTTAGTTTTAGAGTTTCAAGGAAGTATTTTTGTAATATAGGGTTGGTTGAGGGATATATATGCAAACTTATTTTTAGTTAGAGTTTCAATGAAGTATTTTTATGTGTAATTTCTTTATAAATTTTACAAATGATTTATTTAATCATTGTTAAAATTTTCATGATATCATTTATATATACATAACATTATATTATATCACATATAAATTGATCGAAAAAAAATAGAGAGTACTGGTTGTGAGCATTTTTTTTAAAATATTTTTTTATTTACGTTCACATGGGAAGACTAGTATCAATATAATTAAAATTTAAAATTTTAAAATTAATTTATGTAAATCTATCACCTAATCAAACACGTCAAATTCACAATTGAGTGATCAGTCATATCCATTTTAAATATTCAAATTCCAATTTTAAAATTTTAAGATAGATTGAGGTGAACTATAAACATATTCACCAAATCTATTTTCAACAGAGGGCCCCAAATCATCAAAAACAGTTTAAAGAATAATTAAATAATTCTAAACAATTTTATTTAAAATTGACTACTCCGCATGTGTATCACACGCGAATTGATTTTAATATTATTTTTTATTATTAAAATTAAGTGTTAAACCATATATTTCATCAACATATATATATATATATATATATAAAAGTTGATGTAAAAGTTGTGTATCAGTGCCCTATTTGGATATAGAATATGTTTTATTCTTGGGTATATAATTATTCTGGCATAAGTGAATATAAATAAGGATAATTTTTTTTTTATTTGATTGTGTTGTGAATTATTTTCGTTGGGAAATGTAAAATAATAAATTTTTTGTTGTTTGGGTAAAAGATGAATAAATTGTGAATAAGGATGTATAAAAGGTGAAAAAATAATGATAGTTGATTTTACATGTGATTTATTGGAGGTGATGATAGTTGATTTAATTGTGAGCCTATATATTCTTTGTGTGGAATAACGTAGAATAACTTTAATTCTAGGGGTTAGTTGGAAATCATATACTACTTTATAATAGTTTATTCTGACATAGTTTATATCTCTGGGTATTCCCTGCATCCAAACAACAAAAATCACTTATTCTGTTTTATTCTCACTTTTTTACTAGGCTATTCTATATCCAAATGGGGCGTGAGGATTTCAGAATTATTATTATTTTTTTTAAAAAAAAAGAGGATTTCAAAATTATAACAATTCAAAATCTTAACATAATGATTACCAACAACGTAATTTTCATTAGATCAACTGGCAAATAGAAATCACTCGAAAAAACAAAAGACACAACAAAGATAACAATCAACTCAAATCTAAAGAAGGGCACAGTTTGTGGGAGAGATATGAATCTCTTTCATCCTGAGATCGTACCCAACATTCATGTTCTGTTGGGCCAAAGCTCCTATTATGGACGTGTCCAAATTAGACGTTGGCTCGATCGCCAAGCACACATATCCTTCGTACCAGTGATGGAACGTGTTCCATGGCTGGAGATCCACATTGAGTTCCCCTTCGAAATGCAGTGTCACCACTGGCACCGACTCGCCGTCTTCCAAGTCCTGTTTTTTTCCTAGGTAACAAAGCTCATCACTATTTTGCTGCTTCCCAGACAGTGTGACCTTCTCGATGAGCTTCGAAACCAACTCATCGTACACATCCTTGAAAAGCATAGTTATCGGCGTCCCTGTGTCCATGACGAGCCCCCCTTCACCGTTCGGCCTGGTTACATAGATCACAAAGTTTGAAAGTGTTTCATAATTAGACAAATCATGTATGTGTATGTGTGTGTGTCTATATATATATATATATATATATAAAGCATTTGAGACAAATGTGTATTTGAATTCTGAACGTTCAAATTATACCTGGCCAAGAACCTGTCGGGCAGAATGTTGAGTCGCTGGTAATCCACGCTTCTATCGACTAAATTTACGTAATAATATGGGTGAGGGGATGCCCTTGGCTTTAAGATTGGCGTTGGCGTTCCCAAAAGCATGGCGCCATCACCAAAAAAGATGCGTCCGGATGAGTTGCGGTTATGGTAGCGAGCCAAGCAGTGCGAGAATATCCAGTCGATGGAGTCACCAAGCTGGGATATGAACGAGATAGGACCCATGTCGAGGCCGATCATGCCCGTTTGTTCCTCGTCGTACTTCCCATTCGCAAAGAGCGAGCATCCGAAGACGATCATGGGCAGGCTGATGGGGTTGCCACCCTTCGTTTCTTCCACTCCCAATTGGTCATTGGACATGATCCCGATGGAGTAGGAGCCGTCTGCGTAATCGATATCGTATCCGCACTGGTTGTGGCGGTCGCACGAATAATGGTGGATTTTATTGCAGGTGTTAGTGGGGCACTTGATGGTTTTGTATGTGGTGGAGTTCCTTGGATCGAAGGGGGGGATATTTTGTGGGTAACAATGAGGGCAAGGGTGGCACTGGAACCAGGTGATGTCGCTGCCGGTGTCCATGAGAGCCATCATCTTCTGAGGTGGATTGCCAACGGTGAGGCGCATCATGTACAAGCCCAATTTGGAGTAGATGGAGGCTTGGGATTTTGATGTGATAAGGGCATATGTGGCATTAGGGTTGTAGAATATTGGGGACTTTGGGGAGTCCCAGGGTATGAGTTCTGCAGAGAAGGATAGTGATGAGGCCATGGAAGATGATGAGTTGAGTAGGAATAGGAGGAAGAAGAGTATTGCCATGATGAGTACAGTGATGGAGATGATGTGAGACGTGTACGCATGGGAAGGTTCTATTGAGGGGATCTTTTTGTTATTTATTAATATATATATAGTATACATGCATCTCATGAGTCCTGACTTTTGTTGTTGATGGTGTGATTTGGTGGTGGATGTTTCTCGGGTGAAGTGTACAGGTCACACATTATTTTTGTGACCAGTGTGATCTTCATGCATTACAGCGCTTATTCATTTTATTAATTTTTAAAACTATATACTAAATGATCATAAATGATAGTCCCACAATCCACTGTTATAAACTCCACTGGTGCAAATTTTTTAAAAATTTACAATCTTTTTTTTATGGAACATGGTAGGACATAGGTTTTAATTTTTTTAGATAGCATTTGTAAACTGGGTGTAACACGTTTTTGTTTTCTAAAAAAATGAAAGTTTATATCACTATTGGGTTAAATTTTCATCTAAATTAATGATATATTCTAAGAATATTTTTTTCTATGTACTTGTATAGATATTGTAGTCTTATAAATAATAACATTGACATATTAGTCCTTACAAAAGACTAAATTGCCCCTTACCACCCTTTCATGTCTTCATTTTCTTTACTCATTTTTCATACACCTCACCTGAAATCCTCCAGCCGTCAAGCACCTCTACACCCTTTCCCACCACCACCACCACCACCATCTCCAGTCCCCCCACCATTGTCACCAACCACCTGTTTGCCCTTCTCCAATGACTGCATGACTCCTCCGCCACGAACATTGCCCTCACTTGCTGCTCTTTCTGTCCCTTCATTTGATATGAGATTAGGCTCATGGAGGAGCAACTTTGTGAAGAGGAGGAGAAGAAGAGAGTGAAGGAGAAGGGGAAAGGTATTGGTGCACTATTTTTAGGGATTCATGGAGGGATCCGGTGATGAAGGGGATTGAGCTGGTCTCGTGGGGATTACAATGAAGTGGGTCGGTGCCGTGGAGGATATCAACAATGGAGAGGGTTGGTGTCGTGGGGGATTGGTGCTATGGGTGGAGGGATGGGCTGAGAGGGATAGGGGGCTGAGAGAAAAAGAGAAGGTAGAATAATTAAGGTTAGTATTGTCATTTTATGATCTTGGTGAGGATTAAATAGGATAGATTGAGTCAATGTTAACATCTGTTAATAACAGGGAAGTAAATGGGTTTTTTTTTTCTTGTATTTTTACGGATTTGTATGTCTACTCCAACTTTGATAGGGATTTATACCGGATAACTCACGTTCACAGGGATGTAAATGTCTTTAACCCTTTAATTAATGAAGAAATCACATTTATTGCTGATAACAAAAACTGTTTTTATTGGATTAAACAAAGTTCTCGAAACACTTTTTTTGTTGGAATTTATATGCAACTTTTCAATTAAGTAATGTAACTTTTTAATTAAATAGACTAGTTTAATAACATATTTATGCTTTTAATTTTTTTAAGCTAAAAATAATCCAAAACAAATTATCAAACGGAGCCTTAAATGCACCCGTATTTTTTTTCGTCCAACAATAATGCGTTAATTATTTATTTAAAATTTATGTAGTACCAAATAAATTTTCATATAAATGCATGTCACTTCAAACAAATAAACAAAATTAAAAGTTATACTACAAATGTAACGTTTCTTTTGAGATAGCTTTGTAAACCGACTTGCTAGAGATGCATACATGTATGTTTGTCACGTCGGAGCAAAGTTAAATCGACATACAGTAATATAATTTGTATATAAGTGTACCTATGGAATTTTTTTTTTTGTTGAAAGAGCTCGATTATGCATCCATGCACCCTCACGTGGGTTTTATTTCGTCAAACATATACATGCTTTATTAGATAGAGCCGTGTAGTACTCTGCTTTTCAATATATATATATGGGATTGCATATAAATATACATGTATACCAAATTCAAAATTCAGTGATTAGTCATATCCATGTTTAAATATTTAAATATCAAAATATTCTAATTTAAAATTTGAAGAAAGTTTTAGATAAACTATAAACATATTCACCAAATCTATTTTCAACAAAGACCTCAGATCATCAAAACGGTTTTATTTGAAATTGATAGATCGTTTTAAGTTAAAAAAAAACCCGGATCCCAAAACAAATCGAGAAACATAATCTGCTTTATATCTAGTGTTCTAATTCCTGTTGGGCTAGGTTACTGTGGACGTGGGCTTTAGCCCACATGTTGATCTGGGCCCATATTAATATGTCTGTGTAGTGTAGAATGATCGATGTCTCTGGGATCGTGTCGTCCTATCCGTGTTGTTTTTTCTTCAAAAAAAAAAGTATTTGTGAATTCGAATCCGATAAATCATTAGATCTATGAATGATTCATTGGAAAAAAAAAGTAACGTCCCAGCTAGGCTAGGTACTGACCAAGCCGGGGGAATAAAAGAACATTTCAGGTGAAATAAAAGAGAAAGTTTTTTTTTTTTTTGAAACAACTGTAGTTATTTTCTATTATCATATAAAGTAAGAAAATAGTCAAATAGGATGAGAAGGGAGAAGAATAACATAGCCCGTAGGCTGAAGATGAAGCATAGGAGGGAAATAAAATACAAATACAAATACCACAAAACATACAGTGGTCCCCCCCCCCCCCCCAACAGAGCACATTACCTTCCCGACCGATGGTGGGTAGACAAGATTTCTAATCCACACCCCGCCGGAAGGCATACTACTTCGTGATGAGGCACGCGTCCTCCCCTATGTGAATACTCCGAAAGCCCCCCATGCCAGTGCCCTGATCTTTGATGAGCTGAATCGTCGACTCCCATAGATTCTCATAATAGAAAGTCATCCCCTTGAAAATAACATCGTTTCTCGACTTCCAAATTGCCCATAGGGCTGCCGGTATCACCGATAGCCATATCATACCCGCCTTACTCCTGTTTGTCTTGCGTTTCATTCTTCTTGCCGTCTCCCACAGGTCCTCTAGTGATCTGAAAAGCAAAGGCTTCCCTGTCGCTGCCGCAAGCGACGCCCACAATCAGACCACCGTTGGGCAACGGCAGAATATGTGATCTACGTCCTCAGCCTCCTTATGACAGATTGGACAATTGGTTGCCTCAAGCGCAGGGCCGGCCCTGAGATTTGAAAATTTGGGTGGGGCCTTAGGCGATCTTTTAAAATGGGGCCCTATCACCTAAAAAAATTCATCTTATTTAAATATAACACAATAAATTATCATTTGTCATTGATCTACTAAAAGAGTATAAAAGATAAATACATACCCTCATCAACTTTATTTCATAACTTAACTATCATATATAATCCATCTTGTAACAATTATAAATTACAAGCACATACATATAATCCAATTTTCTACGAATAATACGGATTTCACGAAACTTAGATTCAAAAAAGGGCTACATACCTTATAATAGAGATGAATTTGTTGTAAAATCTTTATATTTTGATTCTTAAATTTTGAAATGGTTGAAACTTGAGAGAGAGAGGGATAGAGAGATTATGGAAGAGAGATTGAGATAAAGAGAGAGAGAGATTGGGGAGAAAAAATTAAAAGTTAGGCTAATTTAAGAGGGTGATTATTGACATTCTAAAAAGAGATTTTAAAATTTTAATTATGCATGGGTGGAATTGATTACAATTTTTATTGTCATTTGGAATCCTAGATGAGTTAAAATAGCAAGATTCATCATTCGTAGTAGGCTTATATATTTGCAGATTCATCATTCGTAGGAAGGCCCATAAATGATAAAACAGGTTATGCATGATATTAATTAGGTAGTATGGTTTAGGGGCCCTTCCCTGGGTGGGGCCCTAGGCACCTGCCTACTGGGCCTACACCCAGGGCCGGGCCTGCTCAAGCGGTCTCCAACGTGCCCGAAATACCTTTGTAACTAAGCGACGCTGCACTAGGAACCAATAGAAACATTTGACTTTCAACGAGATCTTAGCCTTCCAAATTACCTTTGTGCGATCAATGAACGTGGTGTCCGCCGAATCCTCTTTGGTCCACCATTCGTATTCTTTTCGAACTGAATAGCTTTGACCCGTTTTTCCTGCCCACACCACCTCGTCCGCTGTCCCTTCTTCCGACTGTTGACTCTGTAGTAGTCCCAGCAGCTCCGAAAACTGCCTAATCTCATCTTCTCGCAGTCCCCGTCGCATGCGTGTGTCCCAGCACCCGCCTGTTCCTTCGTTGATCCAAAATTCGCATGCTCTCCCCTATGCGCGCCTCGCTTTCCCCGGTAGTCTAGGAGACAAATCCATCAACGCGCGCTCCCTGCACCACCGGTCTTCCCAAAAGTGAAAATCTGTACCTTCCCCCATCTGCCATACCACCTCCTCCTTGAATTTCGGCCATAAATCGAAGAATCCTTTGCATAGCGGCGAACGCCATCTAGTTGGATCCGGTACCACCCCTCTTGCATCGCCCGATATCGCGTATCTTTCTTTGAATATGCGCACCCATTTTGCATCGGGTTTGCAAACCCAGTTCCAACACCACTTGGCTAACAGAGCCCGGTTTGTCATTGCCAAGTCTGACACCCCGAGCCCTTCTTTCTTCTTACTCCTGCACAGTGCACTCCACCGCACCAAATAGGGTGACTTGTCAGTCCCGGATGCCCCGCGCCAAAAGAATCGGCGCTTCAGTACATCCAGTCGGTCTAACACCCATTCCGGAGCCCGGAAGATGGACAAATAGAATGTGGGTAACGCCGGTAGCACTGATTGAGGTAGTATTAGTTCCCCCCGCCAAGACAGGATTCTCGCTTGCCACCCTTCCAATCTTCGTTCCACTCTGGCTATGACCGGTTGCCAGTCTCCTTTGCGCAGCTTCCTAGCTGCCAGGGGCAGCCCCAAATAACGGCATGGCAATGTATCCGTCCTGCAACCCATAACATCTGCCATTTCCCTCATTCGAACATCGTCCATGTTAATTGGGAACATTGAGCTCTTCGAGTAGTTGATGCTTAAGCCTGATAACAAACCAAAACACCACAGAATGAAACGATACCCATAGATGACATTGACATCTGGTGGAGCTAGCAATAAAGTATCATCAGCAAATTGCACGTGGGTTATCTCTGTTCCCGCTGCATGAACTGCCAAACCCGAATCCAGCCCCCCAACTTTGCCATACTACACATTCTACTAAGGACATTAGCGACGATGGAAAAAAGCAATGGGGATAGCGGGTCGCCCTGACGAAGTCCCTTATTAAGTTTGAAAAATCCATGTGAAGCCCTGTTCACAATCACTGAAGCCTTTGCTGAACACATGCATAGTTCAATCATACGCAATCACTGTGGTTCAAAACCATGAAGGCTGAGCACGTGAAGCATGAAAGTCCAGTCAACATTGTCGTACGCCCTCTCGAAGCCCACCTTTATGAGAACCCCGCTTCGGCCATCCAAAGAGGTAGCTTATTCTAACTGAAATCAATTAGTTCGGCAAAACAATAATTTTTAGGGATTTTTAGTTTTAAGTTCCCACAAACCATCATATTTAGTGATCGATCCCTCCCTTCTTCGTATTTAGGTTTTAGTCCTCCGATTTAAAGGATAATTCATGGATAGGTCCCTCACAGAGACTAAAAAGTAAATTAAATAATTTATGGATAGGTCCCTTTCAGGGACTAAAAAGGAACTATCATTTAAATCTGGAGACTAAAACCTAAATACGAAAAAGGGAGGGATCGATCACTAAATATGATGGTTTGTGGGGATTTAAAACTAAGAATCCCTAATTTTTATTATCAAACGATATTAGAGGGTTTTTTTAGTCATTATGTAAATTCCATTCTCGATAATATTATCCAACCCAGTTGGGATGGGTCGGGTTTTGGTTTGGGACAGGTTTGAGATAAATAAAATGAAACATGAAGGGTTTTGGATAGGAAATAAGTTTACTTAGCAAAACCCGCCTCGAACCCTCCCCAGTTGCAATTAATATATATTAAGATTAAATATTTGTTATATTAATTACATAATTTATATTTTTCATTTGGTGTTAAAAAAAAAGAAGAATAAACTCAAAAGCTAATTGAAATTTGAAATCATATAAACATACACCGGGTTGTCTTTTGGTATTAAAAAAAATTGAAACATTATATTCGTCACTTGTTATGAAAATTAAAAGTTTACATTTCTTATTTTATTTCTTATTTTGTAGGGTTTATTCTAATAAATATTTATTTTTATTTAAAATTTTAATTTAGATTAAATATTACATAAAAATATGTTTTAATATTTTTTTTCCTAAACCTGTCTTGACCCAACCCGACTTAAATAAAACAGGTTTGGGATGACAAAGCTAAACCCGTCACAGATTTGAGATAAGATTTTGTAGATTTTGTGAGGGGGTTGAGATTCACAAGACCCGTCCCAACCCATTATGTAGCAATCCCTGTATTCTGGTCCTTCTATAGAAAAAATAAAAAAATAAAGTGAACTAGGAGGGGAGTAATGTTTTTTTTTTTTAAGTTCATTTTTATTCAAGTTCGTCTTCTCGATTCCCATTGCATCAGGGTCATCTAATGAAACTCAGTAAATGTTGAATTATATCCTTTATAATTTGTTGTGAAACCCAATAAATGCATGCATATGTTTTTTTTATTTATGTAAATTGACTTTTTCAAATGTCCTTAATATGAATTTGTATTATATGAAATATTTTAAGTAATTTGATATTCCAAATTTTATTAACATATCATGATTTATCATTATTATTTATATATCTCGATTTTATTTTATTTTATGTAATTTGATATTCCAAATTTTATTAACATATCATGATTTATCATTATTATTTATATATCTCGATTTTATGGAATTTTAAATTGTCAATCATATATCTTATTTTTTATTGGTTTTAAATTTTGATGAATTTTATCTAAATATTTTCTTCTTTGGGAATTTAAATTTTGAATGTAAATTCAAACACAAATTTAAATGAGATAATAAATAAAGTAAGACAGATACTTTAAAATTTCAAATCTCAAACAAATAAAATTTAGATGCAATTTAAATTTTAAAATCAGATTCAAGATGACATGAAATTTGATATTAAGTTAAGATAAAGAAAAATTGGTAAAAAAAAATTATTGTGCTTTGAGTTTTGTAATAAAACTTTGTTTTAGGGGGCGTTTGGTTCCACTGAAATTCAGCACTTATTAGACTGAAACCGGAATTTTTCAGCATTTATGTGTTATAAGTCTGTTTGGTTGAGATCCAATTAACTCTTAAAATTTATCCTCCTTTCCAATATAAACTCGGAATTTTTCAGCTCATTCATGTTACTTTTTTTTTCCGCCTCTGCATTCTGACTTTTTGTCCTGATCTTAAAAGACTATCCTACCCCTGATACTTTGGTTTATTTACAAGTTGTATATAATCCCATTTTCACTTCCTCTCTCTCTCTCCTCGGACACTTTTTTTGAAAGACTCCTCTCAAACCCTAATCGGTGGACCTCCTCGTCAGTCCACCGCCTGGGGGGTCGAGGGCTGCGGCGGGGGCGGCTCCACCGGCTCCCTCCTCCTTCCCCTTTTTCTTGCTTCCGCCGCCGCCGCCCGCGGCGGCCGGTTTCTCGGAGGGCTCGGCGTCACCGCCGCCTTCTGCAGCGGCGTCCGGCGACTTTCCCTCCGCCTCCGCTGCCTTCGGCTTCTGTTGCTGCTGCCCGTCACCGTCACCTTCTGAAGCTGAGAATCGATTGCGGTCGTATAAACCCCTAAAAAAACACAAAACCCACAATAAAACCAAATGAAACCCACCCCCCTCCCCCCCAAAAAAAAAGACAAGAAATCAAAACAATAGAGAATCGAATTGGGTGGGCTGGGGTACCGTCGATGCTGTGAAGGACCTTCTTGACTTTCCTCTTGCAGCCTTCGCAGTGGATGGGGACCTTCAAAACCCAGGTCTGAAGAAATGAAAGAGAGAATAAAAAAGCCAAAGTCAGTAATTAATAGAGAAGAAGAAGAGATGGGAGAGGGGAGAAGAACCTGGTATTTGAGAGGTTCTGAAGCTTCTTCTTTATTCACCATTTGAGAGTGATCACGTTGAGATGGACTGTGATAATTACATGTTTCTGGGCACCTATGTTTTCAACTAGTCTTATGTTATTTCCACTGATACTAGAAAGAAGTATTGTAGGATGTATTCTGATCCTACAGTCTATCTTCAACTCAAAAAAAAAAAAAAAAAAAAAAAAAAATTGATGAAATATTCACTCTCTAAAGTGAAATATATTTTGAAAACAAATCCATATTTTTTAAATAGTTAAAATATAAATACGTTTTTTAAATATTCAACCAAACATCAAAATAGCATTCAGTATTTATTAAATAGATAAAAATACCCTTCCAATAAGCATTACTGTTAAGTGATAAATCAAACACACTTATCTGAATAAGTGCTTATATTTTTCGCTGAACCAAACAGTTTTTTAAACTGAATTGCATAAAACAATCAGCACTTATACAATCAGCACTGAATAATTCAGCTCTTAAATTCAGCATTCAGCCGAACCAAACGCAGCCTTAGTCTTTTTTTAATTTAAAATTGACCAAACTCCACTAGTACAACGAAACACCAACATATCTTTAGGGATGTGTACAATGTGTTAAGGGTGCATTTAAATGTAAGATTGAAATAATGAGATTTTAAAAATCTTATGTTTCTAACTCAGCTTTTGAGAAGCTATGTTTTATTAGATTTTCAACCGCAAGATTTTTTGACATAAAAAAGAAAATTATAATTTGAAAAGTTAAAATGTATTTGGATATGAGTTTGATAATTTTTAGCTTTTCAAACGCAAATTAAAATCTATCTAAACTTATATCCAAACGGAAACAAATTAATGTGATGATAACATGGTATTATATACATTATTATTTTGGGTTTTTTGCATGTATACCATAAAAAGTATGATATTTATTTTTATACCACCACAAATAATGTATTTATTTATACCATTAGATTTTTTCTTAATGTAAAAATGTGTCCCTCTGTTATCCTTTTTAACCAAAATAGGCCTTAAATATAGTTATTTTCTTAACCAAGAAATAAAATTGACAAAAATATCCTTAATATATAATATTGTTTTTCATAATGTAAATAATTAAACATAATAATCTAATTAATTTTATGTTCTTTCTAAATCAATCGTGATCCATTCACCGTTACTTCTTTCTTTTTCTTTCAATCAAGATCTAATTTTTTTTTAAATTTGTATTTTGTAATATATATTATTAATTGTTCTCAAAATAATTTTATTTTATTTTTACAAATGTAAATATTAATAATTATTATATCCATGCTAATAAATAGTTTTTATGATTAATTTTTATGTTTTTTTATTTTAGATGAAATTTATCATTTTCATGTTAAAATTAATATCTTTTATTTTTATAAATATTGTATTTGGTAAGGTTAAATATGTAACAAAATAAAAAATAAGGGTAATTTGGTCTTTTTTTCAAGACTTTAACGGTTTTAATGAAAATTTGGATGGAAGTTAACTAGAGTGCTAAATATGCGTAAGTTCCGCATATTTCAATGATATAAAAATAAATAGTTTATTTGAAATGGTATAAAATTAAATAGCATGTTTTTTAATGGTATACAGAGAAAAAAACCCTATTATTTTATATCAAATCCAAATTGACAAGGGTATTAGATATATTATAATTTGATATCAAATCCAATTTGACAAGGGTATTAGATACTACAATCACAATTTTTAAAACCGAGATGAAATCAACCATGATGAAAGACAAAAATTGTAGTAGTAATTAATTATTGCTTTATATCAAATCTATTTTGACAAGGAAAATGATATATCACATTTTATCTTTTAACATATAAGTAAATTAAATTATGTTCAAATTCGTATTCTATGCCAAATATAAACTAAAAAATAGTATTACTAAATGAATAAACGCTCAACACACATTGTTCTTATGTAACACTAATAATGTGTGTGACCTGTACGCTTCACCAAAAAAACACCCACCATCAAACCATGCACCATCAACAATAAAGTCATGATGATACGTAACAACTGGAAAAATTCTTGTCATAATAAATAACAAAAACATCCCCTCAAAAGAACCCTCACATGCATACACTTAGGTCTTATTAATATTCTCACACCGATCTCCATCACTACACTCATCATGGAAGTACTCCTCTTCCTCCTCCTCCTACTCAACTCATCCTCTTCCATGGCCGCCACACTATCCTTCTCCGCAGAACTCATCCAGAGGGACTCCCCAAAGTCCCTATTCTACAACCCCAATGCCACAAATCCTCTCATCACATCAAAATCCCAATCCGCGGTCTCCTTTTCGAGCTTGTACATGATGAGTCTCACAATTGGCGATCCACCACAGAAGATGATGGCCATAGTGGACACCGGCAGCGACGTCACCTGGTTCCAGTGCCTCCTTTGCACTGATTGTTACCCACAAAATCTCCCAACGTTTGTCCCATCTATCTCTACCACGTATGATACCATCAACTGCAACACCAAAACCTGCGACAAACTCCGCGAGCATTGGTGCGAGCTCGATGACAGTGACGACGACAAGAACAACGACAACAACGTGTGCAAATACAAGGTCGAATACGCAGACGGTTCCTTCACGAACGGGACTCTCTCCAAAGACCTATTCGGCCTGGAAACGAAGGGCAGCAACGACATCAACTTCCCCATGATCGTCTTCGGATGCTCTCGCAATGCAGATGACAGATTCGACGAGGAAGGCACGGGCTTGATCGGACTCGACATGGGCCCTCTCTCGTTCGTATCCCAGTTTGGGGTGTTCATCGACTGGAAGTTCTCGCACTGTTTGGGTCGCTACGGCAACCCTAACTCGTCGGGACGCATCTTTTTTGGTAAAGATGCCATGCTTTTGGGAACGCCCACGCCAATGGTAACAAAGCCAAAGTCAGCCCCCGATCACGAATTATACTACGTGAATTTGATCGACATAAGCGTGGACCACAAGCGACTCAACATTCATCCCGAGAGGTTCTTGCCCAGGTAATTTAGTATGATCGACTTTTTATTATTATGATTTATTTACCTAACTAATAAAACTCTTTGCCAAATATTTATTTATGTCACTATGTTCGTGAAGGAACATAGTCACAAAGTTAGTCAAATCCTTCCTTGGTCGACCTGGATCGTCCTTCCCTCCTTAGTCATTATCCAATTCTACCTCTCAAATCTTAATTTATGTCTTTTTTTTTTTTTTTACACCTTCTGTAAAGTTTTTATATAGCAATACATAATTGATTACCAATAAAAAAAAAAAAATCTTTGTGACTATGTGATCAGGTCAAATGGTGAAGGGGGGCTCTTCCTCGACACGGGGACGATCATGACTTACCTCTTCAAGGATGTGTACGACCAGTTGGTATTGAAGCTAGACGAGAAGGTTACACTGTCGGGGAGGGAGAAGGATAGTAATCATCTTTGTTATCAAGGAGGAAAACGTGATCTGGAAGATGGAAAGTCGGTGCCAATGGTGACGCTCCATTTTGAAGGGGACCTCAATGTAGATCTTCAGCCATGGAACACATTCCACTATTGGTTTGAAGGCTATGTGTGCTTGGCGATTGAGCCTACGTCGACCTTCGGCAGGTCAACAATAGGGGCATTAGCCCAACAAAACATGCATGTTGGTTACTATATCGGGGCGAAAATGATTTATATCTCTCCTGCAAACTGCGCTCTACTTTAAATTTTAGTTGGCCGTTGTCATTATTGTCTCTAAAGTGATTTCTGTTTGCTTGATGATCTAATGAACATGCATTCTGTTGTTATTCAATAGCTCCAACATATACAATAGCATCACATGCACTTTGTATATTAATTGAGCATGTGCACATTAAACTTTCAAATGGTATATCATTAATATAGTGTTGTATATAACGGTATAAAAATAAATATTATATTTTTGGATAGTTTATAGTAGTCTTTCTCCTTTGCACTTGGATGAAAATAAAATTAATAAATAATATAATTTATTAAAGAAAAATTAAAAAACTACTAACAATAAAATAAAATAAGATAATATATTGAACAAATCTCTTTAATCCTAATGAAATTTTATAATAAAATACTATAAAATAGAATAAATTAAATGGATCCCACCCAAATTCATATGACCCACGAAATAATATGATAGGTTAATAAATCTCAAAAAACAACGCACCAGCAAATAAATAAATAAAATTCAAATGAAATATACCCATAAATTATATTATATTATTTTAAAAATTCCATATTTTTAATTAATTATTAGAGAATTCCATTTTACGTAAAATTATAAAATGTAATTATCTATTTAAAATCTGAAAATAAGATTAAGAGAAAAAATATTGATTGATTTGATTTTGCATAATAATGAATTTTAAAAAATTTGTTAAAGGGTAAAGACGTAAACATCTGTTAGATACATTTGAATAACATTTATACTTAATAGATTTATAAAATCTAATATTAAAACAGGAATATTTAAACATATTGATATAAAAGGGTAATGGGAATGTAAAATCGGTTAACTTTGATAGATACTGATCTTCACCCAGTTTGCCTGAAACGAAATTTGATAAATAAATATGATATGCTACCCAAGAGTGGGTAGAGGCTACCCAAGAGTGGACTACTGGATGACGAATGGTGTGGAACAGAAAGATTTCTCCCGATAGTCCTATGTCACCCTTGGAGGTTGAGGGTGAGGGTGTGGTGGGCTCATGTTGGTATGCGACCCACCAGTTTTAGTGGTTATTCCCACCTTGTTGGGACTTTAATTGCTTGAAATGTTAATATGAATTGTGTTGCATGGATTATACCATTAACTGAGCATGTGGCTCACCCCTAGCATGTTGTTTCCTCCAGTTGGCGTCGAGTTGGATCCGAATTTGGAGCTCCCTTAGGAGCAGTATCAGCAGCAGTGCAGCGTCCGTGTTTTGGGTCTTGTCAGTGAAGAGGCCATCCGCATCCCCCCCCCCTTCTCTTATATGTATTGATACTCGTGCTTGTGCACAGTGTGTAGTTGATGTCTTTTGGTTATATGTTGGCTCTCACAAGATAGTTGATTATGTGTTCTGGTCAGTAATATGTTTTTGGATTACAGACTTAGTTGTTTAGCTTCATTTCTTATCGATATTGTTTTAATTTCAAATATATATATATATATATATATATATATATATATATATATATATACAACTATCGCTTGTTAATTGTCTTGTTACCTTGTTTGTTGTGTTAGAGTCTTTATTAATCTCATATATGGATAGCTGATATTATATATTTAGTATGTCCCGGGGACGGCCGCTCTGGGGCGTGACAGGCGTCACCCGGGAGAGATTGGCGATGAGATCGTCGTGATCTTCGTTGGCGTCGTTGCCCCAGACGAAGGCGGCGCGCCAGCATGATAGAGGGAGCGGAGGAAGCGTCTGTTGCAGCCGCACATGGCGTCAAGGAGGCGGAGTGGGATTTGAATGGAGGTGGAGAGGACACCGAGGTCGTGACCAACGAAACTCTCGCGGTGGAAGGAGTCTCCCCTCTGGAATTCGAGGCTTTAGGATTATTTTTTTCTCTCTCGAAAGGGTGTTTTGGTTCGATTTAATTTGGGGCCTTCGGAGGAGAGAGACAAGTGAAAAGAGGTTTAAATACCCTTGGTGAATTTGAAGAATAGACCGGGGTAGCAGGATCTTTTCACAAGGGCAGTAAAATGGCATAAAGCGAGTGCTGAAAAATGAGTGAGGTCTTGAGTGCTGAAGAAACGATAAGATTTTAAGAATCTTGCGGTTGAAAATCGAATAAAATATAGTTTTTCAAAAGCTGAGTTTTCAACATAAGATTTTAAGAATCTTAACGTAAGAATCTCATACATCCAAACACAACCTAATGCAATCAAGAAGATATAATATCAAAACAATTATCAAATATAAATAAATAATAGTTGTTTTTTTTTAGAGAGGGGGACCAATGGTCCCACTCTTAATAACCCAAGAGAACTTCATTTCTTATCGATATTGTTTTAATTTCAATCCTATTTCATCAAATTAATTAAATCTACACAACTTTCTGATCTTTAAAAATTTCAGATAATTATCCTCCATCCACCACAATTAAATCCACCCTAATACCACCGACTACCCATTGAGGGTAATTATTATCGAGAGGTAATCCAAATGTCATCTAAATCATTAAATCTTTGATAAACGTCAATATATTAAATCTTAAAATCAATAAAATAATAAGATTGAATATAAATCTAAACAAACTAATTAATTTTATAATTTATTGATGAATATAATTGTATTTTTAATTAATTTTAAGAGTAAAATCGGTTAAAATGTTTTCCATTTAACTTTTTATAGCATTATAGATATATATACTAGTTTTCATCCATGCACAATGTGCGTACAAATATAAAATTTCAATCTATATACAATATTTCATGTTATATATACATAAATGAGATAATGAATATTTCAATAGTTATTAAATAAATTGTTTGTAAATATTATTATGAAGTTACAGAGATATGTTACAACTAAAGAAGGGTTTTTTTACATATATACCTCTTAATTATATAGATCTTGGGTTCGAGTTTTGGCATTGTGTCATACCTCCTGTTTATTAGGCGAAATTTGAAAGAATTTTCTATGAGATCAGGGACAAATAGACAAAGGTAGCCTACTAGCTTGACCATAAGATCAGCCACGGAAAGCCCCTCCATCATAAAAAAAAAAAGGGATTTTAAGTTTTAAGTCCATGTAAATATACCTATTTGGGGATCAGTCCCTCACTTCTTCATATTTCTTTTTTAGTCCCCATATTCAACCGCCTATTTGGTTTTTAGTCCCTCCGTCAAACGTCCGTCCATACACCGTTAATTTGTGAAATGTGATTTTATTTTTAAATTCCTATAAACTACGTTATTTAGTTATTAGTCCCTGTAAACTATGTTATTTAGTGATTAGTCTCTCCTTCATATAAATAATATAGTTTACAGGGACTTAAAAATAAATCACATTTCACAAATTAATGATGCATGAACGGACGTTTGATAGAGGGACTAAAAACTAAATGGGCGGTTGAATATGGAGACTAAAAAAGAAATATGAAGAAGTGAGAGATCGATCTCTAAATAAATATGTTTACAGATACTTAAAAATAAAAATACAAAAAAAGAAATGTAAACATTCAAAATATATCGTACCTTTCATTACCTTTTTTTTCTATATGTATACCATAAATAATCACATTTTAGCAAAATATCTTTTATTAATTGTTATTTCTAATAATAACATTCAAACTGGCTTAAATTGTACATCAATGTCATTTTTCTTTATTCATTTGAGCGATATTATTGATTTCCGAGTTTCAAAGGAGATTTTTACAATACATGGTTGGTTGAGGGGTAAATATACAAAAAAAAATTCATTTTTAGTTATAACATATCTCTTTGATTAGGGCTGCAACTTGGGTCGGGTTGAACCCGATTTTTACATGGGTTGGGTTGACCAAATCAGATTTGAGTTCGTCTCACTCACAACTCGATCCAACCCGAACCCGTAAACTAATAATTAAAAAAAAGATCACGGCCGTTCATATTGTAGATTTTAATATGGGTAGTCCAAATTTTAGGTAAACCTAGCTAATCTTATGGGTTAAGTCGGGTTGATTTATTTAATTTGCACATCATGTTAGAAATTCGGGTTGGGTCAAGTTGGTCCAATTCGGGTTGAAAATCGGGTTGAGGTCGGTTAGTCCAATTCGGGTTGGATCGAGTTGGTTCGGGTTGGTTTATTTAATTAGGGGTTGGGTTCGAGTTGTTCTAATTCGGGTTGGGTCGGGTTAGGGTTGAGTAATTTAGAATTCGGGTTGGGTTCGGGTTGAGGCCAACCCGAACCCAACCCGCCCGAGTTGCAGCCTTATATTTGATGTGTAATTTTATTATAAATTTTACAAATAATTTACTTAATCATTTTATTATATCATTTATGTCTATATAACATGATATATTATATCGCATATAAGTGGATTGAAACATAATTGAGGGTATTAGTTGTAGACAGCTTTTTTTTAATATTTTTTTATATTTAATTTACATGCATATTGTGTGTGTAGATGAAGACTAATATCATTGTATTTAAAATTTCAAATTAAATTTATATAAATCTAGCACCTAATCAAACGTGTCAAATTCACAATCAGTCATATCCGTTTTAAATATTCAAATGACAATTTTAGGATTTTAAGATAGATTTAGGTAAACTAAAAACATATTCACCAAATCTATTTTCAACAAAGACCTCAAATCATCAAAACGGTTTAAAAAATAAAAAAATAATCCTAAAGATTTTTATTTGAAATTATTATTACATTTCTCCGTGAGAATAACTGAAAACAGAACCAAACACAAAATATTTTATTCTATTGATAAAGTCAACCATTCCTGAAATAGATATAAACCTTAGAATAGCTTATGTCTCTATCTACATGCACTGTAAAATTTTGAGAGTTATAACTATATAAAATATTCATTAACAATATAATGATTAACAGCAACACAATTTTCATTACATCATCAGTCCAACAGAAATCTTAAAAAAAAAAAAAAACCAACGATACCACCACCACCACTAACCAGCAACGATCAACCTAACTCAAATTTGGGCGCAGTTCGCAGGAGACATATGAATCTCTTTCATCTTGAGATCGTACCCAATATGGATGTTTTGTTGAGCCAAAGCTCCTATAATCGATATGCCGGAGTTCGAAACAGGCTTGATCGCCAAACACACTTTGCCTGCGTACCAGTAGTGGAATGTATTCCATGGTTGGAGATCCACATTTAGCCCCCCCTGGAAATGCAGCGTAACCACTGGTATCGACTCTCCGTCTTCCAGGTCCTCTTTTTCCCCTAGGTAACAAAGACTATCACTTTTCTGCTGCTTTCCCGACAATGTGATCTTCTCGGTCAGCTTCAACACCAACTCATTATACACATCCTTGACGAGGCGAGTAAACGGTGTCCCCGTGTCCATGATGAGCCCCCCTCTACCGTTCGGCCTGGTTACATAGATCACAAAGTTGAAAGTGTTTCATTAGGCAAATCACATATTCACATATAAAGCATATGAGACAGATATTATTTGAATTGAATTCTGAATGTACTAATTATACCTGGCCAAGAATCTGTCCGGTAGAATGTTGAGTCGCTGGTAATCCACACTGACATCGATTAAGTTCACGTAATAGAATGGGTGAGGAGCTAACTCTGGCTTTAAGATTGGCGTTGGCGTTCCCAAAAGCATGGCGCCATCGCCAAAAAAGATGCGTCCCCGCGAGTTTTCGTCGTCGTAGCGACCCAAGCAGTGCGAGAATATCCAGTGGATGATGTCGCCAAGCTGGGATATCAACGAAATAGGAGCCATGCTGAGGCCGATCGTGCCCGTTTCGTATTTGTTGAATGTCCCATTCGCATAGAGCGTGCATCCGAAGGCCACCATGGGCAGGGTCATGTGGTTGCCACCCTTAGATTCCACGCCGAATTGATCCTTGGACATGGTCCCGATTGAGAAAGACTGGTCTGCGTATTTGATACGGTACATGCACAGGTCGTTTTGGATGTCGCAGGCATGCCCGTCGATTTTGTTGCAGATGTCGGTGTTGCAATCGATGGTTTCGTACGTGTTAGAGTTCTCTGGGTCGAAGCGGGGGAGATTTTGTGTGTAACACTTAATGCAGTCGAGGCACCCGAACCAAGTGATGTCGCTGCCAGTGTCTATGAGGGCCGTCATCTTCTGATGTGAATCACCAACGGTGAGGCGCATCAAATACTGGCCCCAGTTGGGGGAGATGAGAGTGGCTTTGGGTTTTGATGTGATAAGGGCATCTGTGGCATTAGGGTTGTAGAATGGGGACTTTGGGGAGTCCCAGGGTATGACCTCTGCAGAGAAGGATAGTGATGAGGCCATGGAAGATGATGAGTTGAGTAGGAATAGGAGGAAGAAGAGTATTGCCATGGTGAGTAAGATCGATGTGAGAGGATTAATTCAGCGTGTATGCATGCATGGGAGGCTTATGTTGAGGGGATTATTTATAATAACCAGTTGATTATACATGTTATACATATCATGACTTTATTGTTGATTGTGTGGTTTGGTGGTGGGCGTTATTCTGGTGAAGTGTATAGGTCACACGCATTATTAGTGTGACATAAGGAACAATGGACGTGTGATATTCATGCGTGCATTATTCTTTTGAGTGCTTATTCATTATATTAATACTATTTTTAAAATTATATAATCCACTCGTGCAAAAATTTTAAAAATTGACATTTTTTTCATGGAAAGGTAAGCATGAGTAAGATTTAATTTTATTTAGTAACCAAGGAAATCATGTCCAAAAGAGTCAAAGAAAATTACTTTTTTTCAATATATGTATATATTTATCTATATCTATCTATTACTAACCAAAAGACGTACTTTCAATTTGGTAATACTATTTTAAAAATATATATATATATTAAATGAATGGTAGTGATCATGTCACATCATCATTTTTTTTAATTATTTTATATTGTGATGAAGATGAAAAATCTATCTATATATGTCTACAAATATCAAATATATATCCAACAAATTAAATCTTAATAGTTATTTTTGTATAATATCTTTGTTGATTTGTTAATTCTAACCATAACCCTAGAAAGGGCATAAATTTTTCTTGAATGCCATTGTTTTTACCTATTTGAGGATAGAGTTTCAAATAAGATATTTTGACAATATAGGGTTAATTAAGAGGTATATATGTAAAAAAAACCCTTCTTTAGGTGTAACATATCTCTGTAACTTCATAATAATATTTACAAACAATTTATTTAATAACTATTGAAATATTCATTATCTCATTTATGTATATATAACATGAAATATTGTGTATAGATTGAAATTTTATATTTGTACGCACATTGTGCATGGATGAAAACTAGTATATATATCTATAATGGTATAAAAAGTAAGATTTAAATGAAATTTTTTTTAAGAGTTAAATGGAAAACATTTTAACCGATTTTACTCTTAAAATTAATTAAAAATACAATTATATTCATCAATAAATTATAAAATTAATTAGTTTGTTTAGATTTATATTCAATCTTATTATTTTATTGATTTTAAGATTTAATATATTGACGTTTATCAAAGATTTAATGATTTAGATGACATTTGGATTACCTCTTGATAATAATTACCCTCAATGGGTAGTCGGTGGTATTAGGGTGGATTTAATTGTGGTGGATGGAGGATAATTATCTGAAATTTTTAAAGATCAGAAAGTTGTGTAGATTTAATTAATTTGATGAAATAGGATTGAAATTAAAACAATATCGATAAGAAATGAAGTTCTCTTGGGTTATTAAGAGTGGGACCATTGGTCCCCCTCTCTAAAAAAAACAACTATTATTTATTTATATTTGATAATTGTTTTGATATTATATCTTCTTAATTGCATTAAGTTATGTTTGGATGTATGAGATTGAAACGCTAATATTCTTTAAATCTTAGGTTGGAAACTTAGCTTTTGAAAAACTATATTTTATTAGATTTTCAACCGCAAGATTCTTAAAATCTTGTCGTTTCTTCAGCACTCGAGACCTCACTCATTTTCCAGCACTCGCTTTATGCCATTTTACCGCCCTTGTGAAAAGATCCTGCTGCCCCGGTCTATTCTTCAAATTCACCAAGGGTATTTAAACCTCTTTTCACTTGTCTCTCTCCTCCGAAGGCCCCAAATTAAATCGAACCAAAACACCCTTTCGAGAGAGAAAAAAATAATCCTAAAGCCTCGAATTCCAGAGGGGAGACTCCTTCCACCGCGAGAGTTTCGTTGGTCACGACCTCGGTGTCCTCTCCACCTCCATTCAAATCCCACTCCGCCTCCTTGACGCCATGTGCGGCTGCAACGGACGCTTCCTCCGCTCCCTCTATCATGCTGGCGCGCCGCCTTCGTCTGGGGCAACGACGCCAACGAAGATCACGACGATCTCATCGCCAATCTCTCCCGGGTGACGCCTGTCACGCCCCAGAGCTGTCGTCCCTGAGACATAGTAAATATATAATATCAGCTATCCATACATGAGATCGATAAAGACTCTAACACAACATACAAGGTAACAAGACAATTACCAAGCGATAGTTGTTATATATATATATATATATAGCGGAAGCTAAACAAGTAAGTCTGTAATCCAAAAACATATTACTAACCAGAACGCTTAATCAACTATCTTGTGAGAGCCAACATATAACCAAAAGACATCAAATATACACACTGTGCACAAGCACGAGTATCAATACATACAAGAGAATTGGGGGGGGGGGGGATGCTAATGGCCTCTCACTCACAAGACCCAAAACACAGACGCTGCACTGCTACTGATACTGCGCTTAAGGGAGCTTCTCGTTCGGATCCAACTCGACGCCAACTAGAGGAAACAACATGCAAGGTGTGAGCCACACACTCAGTGAATAGTATAATTCATGCAACACAACTCATATTGACATTTTAAGCAATTAAAATCCCAACAAGGTGGGAGTAGCCACTCAAACTGGTGGGTTGTGTACCAACACGAGCCCACCACACCCTCACTCTCAAAGGGTGACATAGGACTATCGGGAGAAATCTGTTTGTTCCACACCATTCGTCATCCAGTAGTCCACTCTTGGATAGCCTCTACCCACTCTTGGGTAGCATATCATATTATTTATCAAATTTAGTTTCACGCAAATAGGGGTGAGACCATTATCTATTCAAGTTAACCCATTTTACATTCCCATTACCCTTTTATATCAATATGTTTAAATATTCCTGTTTTAATATTAGATTTTATAAATCTATTAAGTATAAATGTTATTCAAATGTATCTAACAGATGTTTACGTCTTTACCCTTTAACAAATTTTTTAAAATTCATTATTATGCAAAATCAAATCAATCAATATTTTTTCTCTTAATCTTATTTTCAGATTTTAAATAGATAATTACATTTTATAATTTTACGTAAAATGGAATTCTCTAATAATTAATTAAAAATATGGAATTTTTAAAATAATATAATATAATTTATGGGTATATTTCATTTGAATTTTATTTATTTATTTGCTGGTGCGTTGTTTTTTGAGATTTATTAACCTATCATATTATTTCGTGGGTCATATGAATTTGGGTGGGATCCATTTAATTTATTCTATTTTATAGTATTTTATTATAAAATTTCATTAGGATTAAAGAGATTTGTTCAATATATTATCTTATTTTATTTTATTGTTAGTAGTTTTTAAATTGTTCTTTAATATATCATATTATTTATTAATTTTATTTTCACCCAAGTGCAAAGGAAAAAGACTACTATATACTATCCAAAAATATAATATTTATTTTTATACCGTTATAAACACTATATTAATGATATACCATTTAAAAGTTTAATGTGCACATGCTCAATTAATATACAAAGTACATGTGATGCTATTGTATATGTTGGAGCTATTGAATAACAACAGAATGCATTTTCATTAGATCATCAAGCAAACAGAAATCACTTTAGAGACAATAATGACAACAGCCAACTAAAATTTAAAGTAGAGCGCAGTTTGCAGGAGAGATATAAATCATTTTCGCCCCGATATAGTAACCAACATGCATGTTTTGTTGGGCTAATGCCCCTATTGTTGACCTGCCGAAGGTCGACGTAGGCTCAATCGCCAAGCACACATAGCCTTCAAACCAATAGTGGAATGTGTTCCATGGCTGAAGATCTACATTGAGGTCCCCTTCAAAATGGAGCGTCACCATTGGCACCGACTTTCCATCTTCCAGATCACGTTTTCCTCCTTGATAACAAAGATGATTACTATCCTTCTCCCTCCCCGACAGTGTAACCTTCTCGTCTAGCTTCAATACCAACTGGTCGTACACATCCTTGAAGAGGTAAGTCATGATCGTCCCCGTGTCGAGGAAGAGCCCCCCTTCACCATTTGACCTGATCACATAGTCACAAAGATTTTTTTTTTTTATTGGTAATCAATTATGTATTGCTATATAAAAACTTTACAGAAGGTGTAAAAAAAAAAAAAAAAGACATAAATTAAGATTTGAGAGGTAGAATTGGATAATGACTAAGGAGGGAAGGACGATTCAGGTCAACCAAGGAGGGATTTGACTAACTTTGTGACTATGTTCCTTCACGAACATAGTGACATAAATAAATATTTGGCAAAGAGTTTTATTAGTTAGGTAAATAAATCATAATAATAAAAAGTCGATCATACTAAATTACCTGGGCAAGAACCTCTCGGGATGAATGTTGAGTCGCTTGTGGTCCACGCTTATGTCGATCAAATTCACGTAGTATAATTCGTGATCGGGGGCTGACTTTGGCTTTGTTACCATTGGTGTGGGCGTTCCCAAAAGCATGGCATCTTTACCAAAAAAGATGCGTCCCGACGAGTTAGGGTTGCCGTAGCGACCCAAACAGTGCGAGAACTTCCAGTCGATGAACACCCCAAACTGGGATACGAACGAGAGAGGGCCCATGTCGAGTCCGATCAAGCCCGTGCCTTCCTCGTCGAATCTGTCATCTGCATTGCGAGAGCATCCGAAGACGATCATGGGGAAGTTGATGTCGTTGCTGCCCTTCGTTTCCAGGCCGAATAGGTCTTTGGAGAGAGTCCCGTTCGTGAAGGAACCGTCTGCGTATTCGACCTTGTATTTGCACACGTTGTTGTCGTTGTTCTTGTCGTCGTCACTGTCATCGAGCTCGCACCAATGCTCGCGGAGTTTGTCGCAGGTTTTGGTGTTGCAGTCGATGGTATCATACGTGGTAGAGATAGATGGGACAAACGTTGGGAGATTTTGTGGGTAACAATCAGTGCAAAGGAGGCACTGGAACCAGGTGACGTCGCTGCCGGTGTCCACTATGGCCATCATCTTCTGTGGTGGATCGCCAATTGTGAGACTCATCATGTACAGGCTCGAAAAGGAGACCGCGGATTGGGATTTTGATGTGATGAGGGGATTTGTGGCATTGGGGTTGTAGAATAGGGACTTTGGGGAGTCCCTCTGGATGAGTTCTGCGGAGAAGGATAGTGTGGCGGCCATGGAAGAGGATGAGTTGAGTAGGAGGAGGAGGAAGAGGAGTACTGCCATGATGAGTGTAGTGATGGAGATCGGTGTGAGAATATTAATAAGACCTAAGTGTATGCATGTGAGGGTTCTTTTGAGGGGATGTTTTTGTTATTT
The DNA here is from genome assembly GCA_030737835.1 of Acorus gramineus. NCBI lineage: Eukaryota > Viridiplantae > Streptophyta > Magnoliopsida > Acorales > Acoraceae > Acorus > Acorus gramineus. The sequence goes on from CM060857.1 coordinate 13,889,848, forward strand.
ATTATGACAAGAATTTTTCCAGTTGTTACGTATCATCATGACTTTATTGTTGATGGTGCATGGTTTGATGGTGGGTGTTTTTTTTGGTGAAGTGTACAGGTCACACACATTATTAGTGTGACATAAGAACAATATATGTGTTGAGCGTTTATTCATTTAGTAATACTATTTTTAAGTTTATATTTGGCATAGAATACGAATTTGAACATAATTTAATTTACTTAAATGTTAAAAGATAAAATGTGATATATCATTTTCCTTGTCAAAATAGATTTGATATAAAGCAATAATTAATTACTACTACAATATTTTTTGTCTTTCATCATGGTTGATTTGATCTAATCTAAAGCAATAATTAATTACTACTACAATTTTTGTCTTTCATCATGGTTGATTTCATCTCGGTTTTAAAAATTGTGATTGTAGTATCTAATACCCTTGTCAAATTGGATTTGATATCAAATTATAATATATCTAATACCCTTGTCAATTTGGATTTGATATAAAATAATAGGGTTTTTCTATGTATATCATTAAAAAAACATGCTATTTAATTTTATACCATTTCAAATAAATTATTTATTTTTATATCATTGAAATATGCGGAACTTACGCATATTTAGCACTCTAGTTAACTTCCATCCAAATTTTCATTAAAACCGTTAAAGTCTTGGAAAAAGGACCAAATTACCCTTATTTTTTTATTTTGTTACATATTTAACCTTACCAAATACAATATTTATAAAAATAAAAGATATTAATTTTAACATGAAAATGATAAATTTCATCTAAAATAAAAATTAATCATAAAAACTATTTATTAGCATGGATATAATAATTATTAATATTTACATTTGTAAAAATAAAATAAAATTATTTTTAGAATAATTAATAATATATATTACGGAATGCAATTTTTTAAAAAAATTAGATCTTGATTGGAAGAAAAAGAAAGAAGTAAGGGTGAATGGATCACGATTGATTTAGAAAGAACATAAAATTAATTAGATTATTATGTTTAATTATTTACATTATGAAAAACAATATTATATATTAAGCGTATTTTTGTCAATTTTCTTTCTTAGTTAAGAAAATAACTATAGTTAAGGCCTATTTTGGTTAAAAAGGATAAAAGAGGGGCACATTTTTACATTAATAAAAATTCTAATGGTATAAAAGTAAATACGTTATTTGTGGTGGTATAAAACTAAATATCATATTTTTTTTATGGTATACATGCAAAAAACCCAAAATAATAATGTATATAATACCATGTTATCATCACATTAATTTGTTTCTGTTTGGATATAAGTTTAGATAGATTCTGCGTTTGAAAAGCTAAAAATTATCAAACTCAGATCCAAATACATTTTCAGCATTTAACTTTTCAAATCATAATTTTATTTTTTATGACAAAAAATCTTACGTTTGAAAATCTAATAAAACATAGCTTCTCAAAAGCTAAGTTAGAAACATAAGATTTTTAAAATCTCAGTGTTTCAACTTCACATTCAAATGTACCCTTAACACATTGTACACATCCCTGAAGATATGTTGGTGTTTCGTTGTACTAGTGGAGTTTGGTCAATTTTAAATTAAAAAAAGACTAAAACAAAGTTTTATTACAAAACTCAAAGCACAATAACATTTTTTTACCAATTTTTCTTATCTTAACTTAATATCAAATTTCATGTCATCTTGAATCTGATTTTAAATTTTAAATTGCATCTAAATTCTATTTGTTTGAGATTTGAAATTTTAAAGTATCTGTTTTACTTGATTTATTATATCATTTAAATTTGTGTTTGAATTTACATTCAAAATTTAAATTCCCAAAGCAGATAATATTTAGATAAAATTCATCAAAATTTAAATAAATAAAAAATAAAATATATGATTGACAATTTAAAATTCCATAAAATCGAGATATATAAATAATAATGATAAATCATGATATGTTAATAAAATTTGGAATATCAAATTACTTAAAATATTTCATATAATACAAATTCATATTAAGGACATTTGAAAAAGTCAATTTACATAAATAAAAAAAACATATGCATGCATTTATTGGGTTTCACAACAAATTATAAAGGATATAATTCAACATTTACTGAGTTTCATTAGATGACCCTGATGCAATGGGGATCGAGAAGACGAACTTGAATAAAAAAGAACTTTAAAAAAAAAAAAACATTACTCCCCTCCTAGTTCACTTTATTTTTTTATTTTTTCTATAGAAGGACCAGAATACAGGGATTGCTACATGATGGGTTGGGACGGGTCTTGTGAATCTCAACCCCCTCACAAAATCCATAAAATCTTATTCCAAATCCGTGACGGGTTTAGCTTTTTCATCCCAAACCTGTTTTATTTAAGTCGGGTTGGGTCAAGACAGGTTTAGGAAAAAAAATATTAAAACATATTTTTATGTAATATTTAATCTAAATTAAAATTTTAAATAAAAATAAATATTTATTAGAATAAACCTTACAAAATAAGAAATAAAATAAGAAATGTAAACTTTCAATTTTCATAAAAAGTGACGAATATAATGTTTCAATTTTTTTTTAATACCAAAAGACAACCCGGTGTATGTTTATATGATTTCAAATTTCAATTAGCGTTTGAGTTTATTCTTCTTTTTTTTTAACACCAAATGAAAAATATAAATTATGTAATTAATATAACAAATATTTAATCTTAATATATATTAATTGCAACTGGGGAGGGTTCGAGGCAGGTTTTGCTAAGTAAACTTATTTCCCATCCAAAACCCTTCAGGTTTCATTTTATTTATCTCAAACCTGTCCCAAACCAAAACCCGACCCATCCCAACTGGGTTGGGTAATATTATCGAGAATGGAATTTACATAATGACTAAAAAACCCTCTAATATCATTTGATAATAAAAATTATTGTTTTGCCAAACTAATTGATTTCGGTTAGAATAAGCTACCTCTTTGGATGGCCGAAGCGGGGTTCTCATAAAGGTGGACTTCGAGAGGGTGTACGAAAATGTTGACGAGAGTTTCATGCTTCACGCGCTCAGCCTTCATGGTTTTGAACCATAGTGGTTGCGTATGATTGAACTATGCGCGTGTCCGGCAAATGCTTCAGTGACTATGAACGGGGCTTCACATGGGTTTTTCAAACTTAACAAGGGAGTTCACCATGGCGGCCCGCTATCCCCATTGCTTTTTTCCATCGTCGCTAATGTCCTTAGTAGAATGTGTAGTATGGCAAAGTAGGGGGGCTGGATTCAGGTTTGGCAGTTCATGCAGCGGGAACAGAGATAACCCACGTGCAATTGCTGATGATACTTTATTGCTAGCTCCACCAGATGTCAATGTCATCTATGGGTATCATTTCATTATGTGGTGTTTTGGTTGGTTATCAGGCTTAAGCATCAGCTACTCGAAGAGCTCAATGTTCCAAATTAACGTGGAGGGAAATGGCAGATGTTATGGGTTGCAGGACGGATGCATTGCCATGCCGTTATTTGGGGCTGCCCCTAGCAGCTAGGAAGCTGCGCAAAGGAGACTGGCAACCGGTCATAGCTCCGAAATGGGTGTTAGACCGACTGGATGTACTGAGGCGCCGATTCTTTTGGCGCCAGGCATCCGGGACCGGCAAGTCACCCTATTTGGTGCGGTGGAGTGCAGTGTGCTGGAGTAAGAAGAAAGGAGGGCTCGGGGTGTCGGACTTGGCGATGACAAACTAGGCTCTGTTAGCCAAGTGGTGTTGGAACTGGGTTTGCAAACCCGATGCAAAATGGGTGTGCATATTCAAAGAAAGATACGCGATATCGGGCGATGCAAGAGGGGTGGTACTGGATCCAACTAGATGGCGTTCGCCGCTATGCAAAGGATTCTTCGATTTATGGCCAAAATTCAAGGAGGAGGTGGTATGGCAGATGGGGGAAGGTACAGATTTTCGCTTTTGGGAAGACCAGTGGTGCGGGGAGCGCGCGTTGATGGATTTGTTTCCTAGACTAGTGGGGAAAGCGAGGCGCGCACAAGGGAGAGCATGCAAATTCTAGATCAACGAAGGAACAAGCAGGTGCTGGGAGCCTGGGACACACGCATGCGATCGGGATTGCGAGAAGATGAGATTAGGCAGTTTTCGGAGCTGCTGGGACTACTGCAGAGTCAACAGCCGGAAGAAAGGACAGCGGACGAGGTGGTGTGGGCAGGAAAAACGGGTCAAAGTTATTTAGTTTGAAAAGAATACGAATGGTGGACCAAAGAGGATTTGGCGGACACCACGTTCATTGATCACACAAAGGTAAGTTGAAAGTCAAATGTTTCTATTGGTTCCTAGTGCAGCGTCGCTTAGTTACAAAGGTATTTCGGGCACGTTGGAGACCGCTTGAGGCAACCAATTGTCCAATATGTCATGAGGAGGCTGAGGACGTAGATCACATGTTCTGCCGTTGCCCGACGGTGGTCTGACTGTGGGCGTCGCTTGCGGCAACGACAGGGAGCCTTTGCTTTTTAGATCACTAGAGGACCTGTGGGAGACGGCAAGAAGAATGAAACGCAAGACAGACAGGAGTAAGGCGGGTATGATATGTCTATCGGTGATACTAGCTGCCCTATGGGCAATTTGGATGTCAAGAAACGATGCTATTTTCAAGGGGGCGACTTTCTATTATGAGAATCTATGGGAGTCGACGATTCAGCTCATCAAAGATTGGGGCACTGGCATGGGGGGCGTTCGGAGTATTCACATAAGGGAGGACGCGTGACTCATCACGGAGTAGTATGCCTCTCGACTAGGCCTGTCAACGGGTCGGGTCCGGGTCCGGGTCGGGTCGGGGTGGACCCGGACCCGACCCGTGATAGGACCCGGCGGGTCCGGGTCCAACCCAGGACCCGGCGGGTCCGGAGAAATGTGGACCCGGACCAGACCTGTCGGACCCGGGTCGGGTCCGGGTCCGACCCGACCCGGATGGTTGGGTAAAAAAAAAAAAAAAGAAAGAGAAGAGCTCATGTATTTGTTTGTCTTATCATTCTATTTGAAATTTTTTGTAATAAAACATTATTGTTAATAAGACTATGTTTGAATATAATTTTATACAATTCAAAAGAAGTAAATGAATTATTAAACAACATCCAAAACAATAATCACTAACATAAAAAACATATTAACCTAAATAATAAACATAACTAACCTAAACAACATTCAAAACAATAAACACTAACATATTAACATAAATAATAAACATAAATCATGCAACAAACTAATTAATCATACAAATTCAAATGCTAATAAATTAATTGTCCAAAACAAACCGATTTATAGGTTTGTTATGATTATGATTTATGAACTTGTAGATACAAAAATAAGTTAAGTAAGAAATAAAATTATGTATCAACTAATACTAATAGTCTTATAATATATGAACATATATTAAAAAAAACAGTCGGGTCCAACGGGTCCAACGGGTCGGGGCGGGGTGGACCCAGACCCGACCCGTTTGTTTGTTCGGGTCCGTCGGGTTGGGTCCAATTCGAGTCGGGTCCAAATCGGGTCGGGTATATTACACGTATAATCGGGTCCGGGTCGGGTCGGGTCCGGGTCTGGACCCGACCCGTTGACAGGCCTACCGACGGGGTGTGGGTTAGAAATCTTGTCTACCCACCACCGGTCAGGAAGGTAGTGTGCTCTGTTAGGGGGGTGACCACTGTATGTTTTGTGGTATTTGTATTTATATTTGTATTTTATTTCCCTCCTACGCTTCATTTTCAGCCTACGGGCTATGTTATTCTTCCCCCTTCTCATCCTATTCGGTCATTTTCTTACTTTATATGAGAATAGAAAATGACTACAGTTGCTTCAAAAAAAAAAAAGCTACCTCTTTTGATTTCACCTGAAAGGTTCTTTTATTCCCCCGGCCTGGTCAGTACCTAGCCGGGACGTTACTTTTTTTTTATTCCAATGAATCGTTCATAGATCTAATGATTTATCGGATTCGAATTCACAAATACTTTTTATTGAAGAAAAAACAACACGGATAGGACGACACGATCCCAGAGACATCGATCATTCTACACTACACAATCATATTAATATGGACCCAGATCAACATGTGGGCTAAAGCCCACGTCCACAGTAACCTAGCCCAACAGGAATTAGAACACTAGAAATAAAGCAGATTGTGTTTCTCGATTTGTTTTGAGATCCGGGTTTTTTTTTTTAACTTAAAACGATCTATCAATTTCAAATAAAACCGTTTTGATGATCTGAGGTCTTTGTTGAAAATAGATTTGGTGAATATATTTATAGTTTATCTAAAACTTTCTTCAAATTTTAAATTAGAATATTTTGATATTTAAATATTTAAATATGGATATTTTTTGTTAAGAGATAAATTAGGAGTAAACAAATAAAAAACAAGTAATAGATAAGTAGTTAACCCTAAATCAAACTCAGTCATACCTATATTTTCATATCATATCCTAACCTATTCTATCTCTATCCAATCTGCTATTTATTTTTTGTTAGATTAGATATACAGAAATATGAGAGGTTAAGATATGATAATGATCAAGCTTATAAATAAATAAAAACTCATCAACCAAACCATTATCATTATGGCGAAAATCAAACTTTTCCTCTTCTTTTTGCTCTTCCTCACTTTTGCAATCCCCGCCGCCACCAAATCATACCCTCATCACAACTTCTGCAATGCAAACAACAGCACCAGCACCAACACCACCACCGAAACCTTGCCCAGGTGGTTAACCCACCCCAGGCGAGTCTTACCTGGAAGTTATGTAGAGATTGGAAGTTGCACGTCAACCGGCAGGAAGACACAATTTACTAGCACCCAGGAAAAGCTTGTATTTCTTGAGCACAGGCTTAGGAAGAACACGGAGGATTATATTCCTTACTACTCTCCCTCTTGGAGTTCGCTTATCTACAAAGAAGATCAAGACGACCTGTGCGTTTCTAGATGTTTTTTTATAGATGAAGAAATTTTTTTTTCAATTTAAAATAAATTTGTATTGATGATGGGTGTTGAAGCTGTTGCATCCTTCAGAGTTAAATATCTCTTGAGGTTTTGTTTTTTTTAATTGTTGGTTAGACTAGATCTGATGTGGTTTATATCTAGGTTTTTTAATTTTCTAGTTTTAACTTTTTTTTAGTCTATTCGTGTTTTCTTCTTTTTTATATCTCTTCTTTAATATAATAAAGAGAATAATAGAATAATGTTCCGCTCAGTTCCTAATTCGAAACAATATTATCAATCCTATTTATTTTATTATAATATATCATACCTCTCGTAGAGATCTCTCGAACTCATTTTTTATCTTTCTTTTTAATAACTAATTTTATTTGTGTATCTGGATTTTGAAGAATCTTAAATTGTATGTAGCATATCAATCCGGTTTAAGATTTGTGGATTTTTTATGCAGAGGGGATTTGTGATTTTTAAAGTCTCACTTAACCCTGTTGGAAAGAGGGACTGTTATATAACGTCCGATCTTTATATAACGTACACCTTTCGATCTTTATATAACGTCCGGGTATGAATTGCCTGGGGTGGGTTAACCACCTGGGTAAGGTGGTGCTGGTGTATTTTTTGTTGTAGTAGTTGGAAGGGAATGATTCGATGGTGGTGATTGCAAAAGTGAGAAAGAGCAATAAGAAGAGTAACGGTTTGATCATCGCCATAGATGATAGTTTTGTTTATGGAGATGTGGGAGGAATTCAATTGAATTATAAATTTATTTATTTATTTATTTATAGGTTTAATTTCATTATTAATGAACTAGAATTGACATCTCATCCACAAGATTTCATTATCTTATAACAAACTAGATTTGGTGTAACTACTTTGTAACAAAGATTTGGCTTTTCGATTGTGAGAGAGAAGCATTTATCCCATATACTTTTTTATTAACCACTCATCTCTCGAGATCTATATCCGGATTTGATGGAATTTTAAATTATATATTGATTTTATTAATTTTGATGAATATCTGTTTTGGGAATATAAATATTTAATTGAAAATATGTTAGATACAATCAGTACATTAAAATTGATTTAAATAATTATTCCAAAAAATAACCGTATCTTATAATATGTAAAGTTCCAAATACAAAATTATATTATTAATTTTATTTTAAATTAAATTTGAAAAAATTGAAATTATATGTGAAAATTATCATTCCAAATTTAATATATAAATTTAAGTTTAAATTTTTTATTAAATTAATATGGTATAATACAATATAAAAATTTAAATATATCTTATGAATATTATAATTTTTTAATTAGATTTTACTTAAAAATAAGATTTTAACACTTAATTTAATAATCAGAAAAACAATAATCACATTATTTTTTAAAAAATTCCCGTGCTATGCACGTGTGCTTTAACCGGTAGTTTAAAAGGTACCGAGCTGAACAAACCAAACAAATAATTAATTCGGGACTCAAAATTTTGAAGGACGTTGATACCCATGAAATTCCGCATACAATTCCTTTTTGCTTTACTTACTAGATATAATTTTTAGTTAGATTAAATATGTTTTTTTTTAATAAATATGTATGTCTCATTATTTAAACTATAAAAATCAAAACATATGAATAATATAAATGGAATTATCCTACCGTTATCCAAATTTCAAATTAAAATAGACCTCAAGACAAAATAATGCAGATCAAGATGTGATGGACACTGTAGCACATATAGTTTCTGTTTACAGCCACACGTGTGGTTCCACAAGGCATATCCTTGGTATGGAGCCTTGTAATATATTTACAAAGAAAATACTACTGAGTATTACACAATTTGTTATAAAAAATTTAAAATTAATTCTTATAATTTTTTACAACTAATCCGATCCTATTTGTTTTTTTAAAAACTGTTCTAAACATGGTCTTTGTGTCACACGATGTTAACCCTAAATCAAACTCAGTCATACCTATATTTTCATATCATATCCTAACCAATTCTATCTCTACCCAATCTGCTATTTATTTTTTTTGTTAGATTAGATATACAAAATATGAGAGGTTAAGATATGATAATGATCAAACTTATAAATAAATAAAAACTCATCAACCAAACCATTATCATTATGGCGAAAATCAAACTTTTCCTCTTCTTTTTGCTCTTCCTCACTTTTGCAATCCCCGCCGCCACCAAATCAAACCCTCACAACTTCTGCAATGCAAACAACAGCATCAGCACCAACACCACCACGGAAACCTTGCCCAGGTGGTTAACCCCCTCCAGGCGAGTAGTCTTACCCAGAAGTCATGTAGAGGTTGGAAGTTGCACGTCCGACAGGAAGTCACAATTTATTAGCACCCAGGAAAAGCATCTATTTCTTGAGCACAAGCTTAGGAAGAACACGGAGGAAGACACGTCTCCCGGCACCGGTTGGAAGACACAATTTGTTTGCACCCAGGAGAAGCTCATAAATCTTGAGCACAGACTTAGGAAGAACACGAAGGATTATATTCCTTACGACTCTCCCTCTTGGAATTCGCTTATCTTCAAAGAAGATCAAGACCTGTGCGTTTTAAGCTGTTCTATTATAGATGAAGAAAATTAATTTTAGTGTTTTTTTTAATGATAGTTTAGTTTTTTATGGATTGATTAGGTGCTTTTCTGTTCTGTTCTTGACAATGTTTAATAATATTTTTTTTTCAATTTAGAATAAATTTGTATTGATGATGGGTGTTGAGGCCGTTTCATCCTTCAGAGTTACATATCTCTTGAGGTTTTGTGATGTGGTTTATATCTAGGTTTTTTAATTTTCTAGTTTTAACTTTTTTTTAGTCTATTCGTGTTTTCTTCTTTTTTATATCTCTTCTTAATATAATAAAGAGAATAATAGAATAATGTTCCGCTCAGTTCCTAATTCGAAACAATATTATCAATCCTATTTATTTTATTATAATATATCATACCTCTCATAACCTCTCGTAAAGATCCCTCGAACTCATTTTTTATCTTTTTTTTTCTAAATAACTAATTTTATTTGTGTATCTGAATTTTGGAGAATCTTAAATTGTATGTCAATTAAATTGCATATCAATCCGGTTTAAGATTTGTGATTTTTTATGCAGAGGGGATTTGTGATTTTTAAAGTCTCACTTAACCCTGTTGGAAACAGGGAATCCGAACCTCATCAATATCTATCTGGATGCATGACACGAGACATCCATGGTGTATTAAAAATCCTGCCGTTGAGGATTTTTAATCAAAGGCACTGCCATCGCCCCCATCAACAAAGCCATTTTTTATGGACAATCAGCTGTTGAAGAGAGGGATGAAGTTCAGATTTTCTGTCGTGGACAATTTGAAGAACGTGTGCTCTTTGTGGGTTTTAAAACAAGCTTGTCAGATGTTTGATTAAAGTCAAGTTAAGAATGAACGGAGAAACATAAACACTAAAAAAGAGATGATAATATTTAGTTCATTTGGGGAAGATAGGAGACCGGTTGATTGATAAGGATTTTCTCTTTCTTTTTTCTTTCTTTTTTCTCTATTTTGGCTACCCATTAAAGAAGGGAGACAGGCTGGCATTGATTCAGTATTAAAAAGAAGATTTTGAAAGATTTTATTAAATGTTTTAGTTAACCACTATTAATCTTGTGGGCTTGTGGTTTTAACATCTTAGGCCACTTGTCATGCATCTAGATAGGGATTAATGGCAGCACCATCAGTGAGTACTGATGGAGAAAAATTCCAACAATGTGTCTAGTACTGCAACTTCGATTGGGTCTAACCTGAACCTACCAGATTGAATCCGATTTTTACTTAGATTGAATTGTAAAAATCAAATTCAAATTCAGGTTAGTGGGTTTGGGTTAATTAAAAAACTAAGTTAGCTTCTAGTTGGTGTCTCAGACAACCCGACCTAATCTAAACATGAATTAATATTTAATATGATATACAATCTCGATAGTTGATTTTCATTTTTAAATCCCTACCCATTCATTACTTTATACAAACAAAATATATGTTTCTCACAAACCGAGCCGCAACCTTCAACCCTCCTCTTCTCTCTTTCTTCCTCTTCCAACCATATCCAGCCACACCACAATTAATATGAAAATACATGCTTTCCTCCTCTTCCAGCCACATATATCCACAACAAAATGAAATACATCCATGTCTCTCATTAACATGAAATATATATGGGACTCTCTCTCTCTCTCTCTCTCTCATGTTTGAATGAAAAGATGATGGGTTTTGATGTTTGATTTTTTTTTTTTTTTTGGTATTCAATTTATTATATTTTCCAGATTGTTTGAATATTTGGGATCACTATATGTGAAATAAGTGTTATTTTTTTGTTACAAATATGATTTTCTGTATTTTTAAACAATTCTTCAGGTTGAGTTTTGATTAACTCCAATCAGAATCCAACTCACCATAGTTGCACCCTGATTTATATCACACTTTTTTCTTAATTTTTATACTATTGTGTTATTTCTTTTTCGAAAAAAATTCAGGGAAGTACAAGATGGTCGCATACTTATTGAATGGAATGAAATCAAGATTACATTACATGATCCGAACACATAAGATTCATGACATATTGACATTCAAAAAAAAAAAAAAAAACTTTTACCAACATTATTATTGGGTTATACACAACAAAAACCTGAAATCCTTCCAAATCGAAGGCGTTCCCAAGTTGAGTTGCATCATGTACTCGCCGAAGTTGGGGAAGACCGCGGAAGTGATTCGGTTTGAGGGGTGATGGTGGATTGTGTTGCGCGTCGTCGTTGTTGTTGTTGTTGTCGGAGGAGGAGGTACTTGTATCGTTGGAGGGAGCGTTGTTTGGCGAACCTAAGGCGGTCGGAATAGGTGGCGGTTGGGTCGTAGAGAGGAGAGTTTGGGGAGTCGCGGCGGATGAGCTTTGCAGAGAAGGATTTGGTGGGATTGATTGGGAGGGCAGATGCGGATGTCATGATGGAGAGGATGAGGAGTAAGAAGAGTTTGATCGCTGCCATTGCCATTGGTGGTGGTGGAGTGGAGAGGATTCATGGGGGGTTTTTGTTTAGGAGAATTTTTTTTATAATATTCATGCATTTGGAAACTGATTAAAGGCTTTTACTGTATTACCAATCTGGTTATTAGAATCACTTCTCTTTATCAACAAAATCTTCTTTCAAAATGTTTCTGAGAATTTTGTAGAGTTAATGTAAGATGCCGAATCAAATAAGAAATTTAATGAGTGGTTTTTATCATCATTTTTTAATAGACGAAAGATTTTTAATTCATGATGGAAAGAAATCCATTTACCTTTGTTCCAAAAAATGATGGAAAGATTTGATTCATGTCATTTTGAAATGGAATTTGATTTCATATGAGATTACCAGTAAAGTATATAAAATCCAGTGTTTGATTCGTGGAAATCTTTATAATAATTGTGGGTCCTACTGAGATTAAAATCCATCCTATTATTAAAATCCATCCATATAGGAAAATAGGATGGAATCAAATTCCCACATTTTGTAGTGGTAATATCAAATTCCACAATGAATCCTAAATTAGATTACTATTATACCATTTACAAATTAATGAAATTATTATGTATATCCCTTCTAAAATAAATAGTCTCCTCTTCTTCTTTTTTTCCCACCACCCATATAATGGGTTTATATAGTCATTTTGATTTTTTAACTAAAAAATTCTGTTATAATTTTTATATGTGATGTGAAAAATATAATTTTTATATGTATTAGATATTAATTTATATTTTTAAATTTAGTTTTTATTTTTGTAGATGGGTTGAGATATTATTATAATTGGTATAATATGTAATGTGTGATGTGGATTTAGGCTTAAAACAATACCTCTGAATCATAACTAATAAAATTGGTTATTTAGTTTTTAGGAGAGTTTATAATATTCAACTGATTTAGAAAAATACTTTTATTATATGTTTAATTACATAATTAGTTATTTTATTAATTTGCATTCATTAAATATTTATAAAAAATTTATTTCTTTTATTATTGTGATATAGATAAAGAAATAAATTTTACTGGTATATATATAATAGTAAGGGTATTTTAGACATTTAAATCAAATTCTTTATCATTTTTCATGTACCAAACACTTGAAAAAATTCTTTAGAGAAATCCACGAGGTTCCTAATAAACTGATTCCTGATAAAGTAATTTTATCCAAAAAAAATGACATGAACTAAACGGGACCTTAGTATATTTCCAATTGTGTTGCTGGCCATCCATGGGAAATCCATGGTGAGACCCCATGTAGTAAAGTCAGGAAGACTTTGATAATACTTGTAAATATTATGACCCTCTATAGCTTCTGTCAATGCATTGAACAATACCATATTTATATGTATAACAGGGTCTGTTAATTCATTCCATATGATGATAAAATGTTGTTCAAGTAACAAAAAAAACATCATGTAGCCAATTCTAGATTATTGGATTAACTATAGTGTTGTTGTTGTTAGAGGTGATGGTAGTGTCAGTACTAGGTAAACTTATCAATTATTTAAAATAATAAAAATGTTCGATATTTAAATATGAAGTATACATGTATGAATATCAGTGTATCTGATTTTAAAAATATCTAAATCCAATGTATTATTATCGGGGAAGGTTATATTAACCCCCCCCCCCCCCCCCCAATTGTTATGCCACCTCATTTTCAAATTTTATGAACTACAACCTCACTCATCTATACATCTATATCAAACTCTACACATTATAATCTCACCCTATCACATTTTTCTTTCACTCTCACTTCCTCGTCCATCCCGATCTCTCGCCTCTCCCTGTTAAAGGTTATGCAAAGATTTTTTAAAGGTGTGGGTTAATTAAAGAGGTGAAAATAATTACTATTAGATCATTGATTCTTTATTATAATTTTAAATTTAAATTTAACTTATGTATATGTTATTAGTTTATTAGAAAATATAACATAAATTTTGATTAAGTATTCATCCGTTTTAAATTCCGATTTGATTTTCTCTCTACACCTGATGGAATAAAAAAATTGATAAATTAAAACTCAATCAATTTATTGGTTGAACTGATGGTTTTTAAAAATTAGGTGAACGTTGAATAAACTGCTAATTGTTTTTCAAATGTCATTGATCTAGGTGTTCCAATAGAAGAGAAGTAGATCTGAATAAAATACTGTTGAGTAAATTGTTAGATGAATTGGCCAAGATAGTGCGGTCATTGTTGGGGCTTTTCATTTCGAGATCATAAAGACATTGAATCTTGGAAAAATATTTTAAAAAATCACTCGGAGATGCATCTTTTTCAAGAATTTACCTTAACATCTTCTTTCATAATTTTACCATATAAATTAAAATGACTTTTATATCCTTTTATTATCTAATTATTACTTGAAATATATTTCACACATTATACATTGGAAATATAACTATGATAACTATATTCATGAAATATATAACAAGAAATATATTTTTATTGATTAATCTATTATGGTTTAATAAATTTATTATATTTTACAAAATTTTAGGTAATAAATAGGTGATGAAGAATTAAATTATGAAAAATAAAAGGAAAAATACGAAAAAATCATTTAGGAGTTAGAAATATCCAAATCAGCTACTTTTAAAAATTCTACAAAAAAAATCTAATTTTTTAATTTTAGAAACTAAAAAGACTAACATACCCTCATCTAATTTATAGACTCTCTCTTATCATATTTAAAGTATTTTATAATCATCATCCAATTAGAAATTAATATTAATATAATGAATGATTTTTTTGAGAGTGGTTTTACATGCTATTAAATTTTTTTAACTATGCTATCAAAAATGTCAAAATTGTATTTCATAAATATATAAGATTTTTTTTTATTTTTCTAAATTTTTTTTTTTTTTTTATAAATGTCTTGCCTGTAAAAAAAATTTGTATAATATTATGCATATATAAGTGTCTCAAAGGACTTTAAAAAGTTTAAAATGTCTAAAAAAACTTTAGAACAAAAATTTTCAATTTTACTATTAAACTCTTAATGGTGTATTTATATATACAAAAATAACAATAAACTTCATGCACAAATTAAAAAAATATTTTATTATTTATCGATATTTTTAGTTGGGGTGTTTTAAACAATAAAATATATTTGATAATATTTAAATAGTAGATAACATAAGGGTAGTTAAGTCATTTTACTTTTTATTTTTGTAAATGAAGACTTTTTAGGTACAATTTTTAAAAATACATGATTTGGGTATTTATAACTTTTAGAAGATTTTCTTAGATATTTTCTCAAAATAAAACATGTAAAAATTTATCATTTTTTATTCATCTATTATTATGCAAAATATAATAAAATCTAAGGATAATATATTAAATTAATAAAATATATATCATCATTTATATAGTTAAACTTCTTTAAATAGCTCAAGAATGACAACAATTAGATAAGATAAAAATAACTAGCCCATTTTGTGTGATAAAATGGTAACATAAGACTTTTTGTAAAGTTTTAAAAAATAGATGATCTTGGTATTTCCAAAAATAGATCTTTTTGTTAGTTTTTACTTGAATCTTCCTGACTGGCAAGTGGCATCCTTGATTCTATTATGATTATCTTGTGAGGCAATCAGTAACTCCTTTTTTTCAAATTAAAGAAATAGAGACTACTTACTATTACTCCATGTGTCATCTTATCAATATCTTCATAAAAAAATTTCTTTCTTTCTTTCGTTTTCAAAATTCGACATGATGCTCACATACTCATTCACTGGAATGCAATCAAGATTACATTTCATATATCCATAGATGACATGTCTAACATAATTTAATAATAAATAAAAAAAAGACAGAAACAAGGGAGCATTCACCAACAAATTTGTGCTTATTATTACTTGGTTTATACATATTAATCCTAGGGCAATTTTATAACCTAACCCTGGATTTTTTTTATTGCCATTTTAACCTTGCCCATAAATTAATAACAAATTCGAACCCTGGACCCAATCAGCACTTTTTTTTTTTTCTTTTCATTGAGGCATGTTATACAAAACAAGTCTTCAATGCAAACCAGAACCCAGCCGAATGATGTTCTAGTTAATAAAAAAGACATGTTATATTATGTATAAAACACTTCTCCCTTACCTAATTATAATCCTAAGAGCGGCACATATTCCCTCCAGAGATATAAACCCTCATCTCCTTGATGTCGTACACAACGAGCATGTTCTGCTGCGCCAAGTTCCCTATAGTCGACAATTTCTCAGTCCGCTGTATCGCCAAACACACCGCCTTCTCATTCTCCACCTGAAACGTGTGCCACGGCTGCAGCTGCACATCGAGTTCCCCCTCGAAATGCAGCGTTATCACTGGTATGAACTCCTCGTCCTCCAGGTTCTCCGCAGTCCCCTCATAACAATGCGCCTCCTCGTCGTCCTCCAACCGCCACGGCTTCAGCTTCACCGTCTCTAGCAGCTTCTCCGTCAGCAAGTCATACGCGACCGCATGTAGGTACGTCAGCTCCGCCCCCGAATCGATAATCAACCCCCCTCCCCCATCCGCCTTCGGCAAGAACGTCCCAGGCGGCACGTTCAACCGATCCCCGTCCACGCTTATGTCGAGCAGGTTCAGGTAATACATAGACGAGTCGTATTCAAGGCTCAATATCCGCGTGGACGGTCCCAACATCCAGGCGTCCTCGCCAAAGAGAATGACGCTCGACGTGTCCGTGTCGGGGAGGACGCGCATGAGGCAGTAGGAGAAGCGCCCTTTGCCGGAGTCGCCGAGCTGGGATATGAAAGAGAGAGGACCCATGTCGAGGCCAATGATGCCTGTGGCGTTCTCGCTGTAGATGCCCTCCGCGGAGTGAGAGCAGCCGAAGGTGATGTCGGGGATGGAGATGTCGCGGCTGTCCGAGGAGACCACGCCGAAGTTGTCCGTGGCGAGCTTTCCTTCGGAGATGGACTCGTCCGCGTATGTGAGCGCGAAAGTGCACTCGTTCGAGTAGGGGATGCATCCGCTGCTGTCCAATTTGTGGCACATGTCGGAGTCGCAGCTGTGGGTCTTGTAAGTTTTGGATGATAATGGATCGAATACGGGGAGTATTTGGGAGTAGCAGTTGTCGTCGCAGGGGAAGCACTGGAACCAGGTGAGTTCGCTGCCGGTGTCGATGAGGGCCATCATGGTCATCGGCGGCGTGCCCACGGTGAGTTCCATCAGGTACTCGCCGACGTCGGGGAAGACCGGGGACTGGACTTGAGGGGTGATGGCTTGTTTTCGTTGTCGTCGGAGGAGGTAGTTGTAACGTTGGAGGGAGCGTTGGTGGGCGGACTTGCGGCGGTCGGAAAAGGTGGCGGTTGGGTTGTAGAGGGGGGAGTTTGGGGAGTCGCGGTGGATGAGCTTTGCAGAGAATGATTTGGGGGTGTTGATTGGGAGGGCAGATGTGGAGGTGATGATGGAGAGGAGGAGGAGGAGTTTGATTGCTGCCATTGGTGGTGGTGGCCGGATAGGGGAGGGAGGATTCAAGTGCATGCAAGGTGGTGTTTTGTTGAGTATATATATATATTTTTTAATGTTTGTGTTTTTGGAAACTGATTATGGGCTTTGCTGTGTTACCTGAATCGGAAGTTAGAATATCTTTTATCAACAAAATCTTCTTTTGTCAATGTTACACCTATCTATGTTTGGAAAGGATAATATCCCAAATAGTTGATACATTTGAAACCATAGCTGTAAATTAAATTCTCTTAAATACGGCAGTTAAAAAATTACAAATGTATTGAATGACTTTAATTGAAAGTACATCTATACTGACTATACATGTATAATTATATAAAAAAAAGGGGTTTTTGCATGTATATCACTAAAAAATATACTATTAATTTATTTTTATATCACTCCAAATAACCTATTTATTTTTATATTATTGAAAGAAGTGAAAATTATATGTTTAACATTCTAGTTAATTTTCATCCAAATTTCTATTAAAATAATTAAAGTCTTGGTAAAATTATCAAATTATCTTTATTTTACATGTCTTACCTTATCATATACAATATTTATAAAAAAAAATATCAATTTTAACATAAAAATGATAAATTTTATCTAAAATTTAAAAACATAAAAATTAAATATACAAACTATTTATTAACAAATAAATAATAATTATTAATACTTATATTAATAAAAATAAAAAAAAATATTTAATTATTATTTTCCAAAGACTAATGATATGAGTGAGTGAAAGTGATACTTTCTCTAGAGGATCACATGGTCCAGTCTGGTCCATTTCAATGAGCTTTGAGCCATATATAGTTTATTTTTACACATATCTATGTTTTGAATTATCCTCGTTGGTAAACGTAAGAATAAATGTTTTGTTGTTTGGGTAAAATTTGAATAAAGTATGGATAAAGATTTATAAAATGTAAAAAAATAATGATAGTTGATTTAACATGTGATTTATAAGAGGTGATGACAGTTGATTTGACAGTGGGCCCATATATTCTTTGGATGGAATAACCTTGAATAACTTTTATTCTAGGTGTTGATTGGAATCCATATATCACTTTATACCAGTTTATTCTTGTCTATTTTATCTGAGGTTATTCGGGCTTTTCAAACACAACAAAATTTCTATCCGGGGGTTTATTCTCATTCCAAACATGGGCTAAGGGTTTTATCCTTCAGAGTTTGAGAGGGGGTGTTAAAGAGTCATTATTAGAAGAATAATACTTATTTATTATCATTATTATGATATTATTAGTTTTCTAATTTTTCTAGTTTATTTTTCTGATATTTTAGATTTTATTTTATGTATCTATAAATAAAGCATTTGGCTCTTCTAATACAATAACAAGAATTTTCTTTCCTTTATTCTAACACGAGCCTTCGGGGATGGAGATGTCGCGGCGGTCCCTGGAGGAGACCACGCCGAAGTGGTCCGTGGCGAGCTTTCCTTTGGAGGTGGAGTTGTCGGCGTATTTGAGCGCGAAAGTACACTCGTCTGAGTCGGAGCTGCATCCGCTGCTGTCCAATTTGTGGCAGATGTCGGAGTAGCAGCTGTGGGTCTTGTAAGTGGTGGATGATAATGGATCGAATACGGGGAGTTTTTGGAAGTAGCAGTCGTCGTTGCAGGGGAAACACTGGAACCAGGTGAGTTCGATGCCTGTGTCGATGAGGGCCATCATGGTCATCGGCGGCGTGCCCACGGTGAGTTGCATCAGGTACTCGCCGACGTCGGGGAAGACCGCGGCTGGGCTTGAGGGGCGATGGCTTGTTTTCATTGTCGTCGGAGGAGGTAGTTGTAACGTTGGAGGGAGCGTTGGTGGGCGGACTTGCGGCGGTCGGAGAAGGTGGCGGTTGGGTTGTAGAAGGGGGAGTTTAGGGAGTCGCGGTGGATGAGCTTTGCAGAGAATGATTTGGGGGTGTTGATTGGGAGGACAGATGTGGAGGTGATGATGGAGAGGAGGTGGAGGAGGAGTTTGATTGCTGCCATTGGTGGTGGTGGCCGGATAGGGGAGGGAGGATTCAAGTGCATGCAAGGGGCTGTTTTGTTGAGGAGATTTTATTTTTTTAATGTCTGTTTTTGGAAACTGATTATGAGCTTTGCTGTGTTACCTGAATCCTGAATCGTTAAGTAGGATATCTTTTATTTATCAACAAAATCTTCATGGGATATTTTTGTAATTAACTTTTAACTTAATAATTCTTTTTAAAAACGATTATATGTTAAAATGATTTACAAAAATAATCTTGAACCTTTTTTTTATCTTTCGTCTTATTATACCATTTAAAGCATCATTAATTTGTGCGCATCCATCAAGATATGCTTATTTTTTTCTTCATTTTTTATATAAATCTTTAAACAATTTAACTTTTATTACAAAAATTATTTCTTACAAAATTAGTATGCAATTAAAAAAATATCATAATTTTGGTTTTTCGTTTTGTATTTGAGCAGGGTGGTAAAAAGGTTGGGTTAGGCTGACTTAGCCCGGTTTTATGGTTGAGACATTTAAAATGACACAAATATTGGATATATTTAATTTACATTTAAAATTATAATTTTAAGATAATTAATTACATTAATATGTTTTTGGTTAATATTAAAATTTAATTACATTTATTTAGTAAATTTTCTTTATGATATATCCACATAATCAAATATAATGTTTTTTATGTAAATATTAGTAAAAATATACAAACGTTAATTAATTACCTTAAATTTATCATTTTTAAATATAAATTAAATATATTCAATATTGATCTTATTTTAAACTTTGCAATGATATTCCAAATGGTATTATATTTATAAAAAAATAATTTGTGTAATAAAATTTACATTATTTACAAATATTAAAAAATTAAGAAAATAACAACAAAAATAATAAAGCACACCTTAATGGTGTATAAACAACTTGCCTATTATAGTATCAGGCGATGATGCTAATGTATCATCATCAAAACAATCAAAACAATGTTCGGGATTATTTTTGTAAATAATTACTGGAGAGGGTCATTTTTAGAAATAATTATTAAACTAAGATTAATTTAAAATGTTTCCCAATCTTCTTTTGTCAATGTTACACATATCTATGTTTGGAAAGGTTAATATCCCAAATAGTTGATATATATGAAACCATAGCTGTAAATTAAATTCTATTAAATACAGCAGTAAAAATATTACAAATGTATTGAATGATTTCTATTGAAAGTACATCTATACTGATTATACATGTATAATTATACAAAAAAGGGGTTTTTTGAATGTATACCACTAAAAAAATACTATTTATTTTTATATCATTCCAAATAACCTACTTATTTTTATACCATTGAAAGAAGTGAAAATTATGTATTTACCATCCTAATTAACTTCCATTCAAATTTCTATTAAAACCATTATAAAATGACCAAATTATCTTTTTTTTTTATTTTACATATTTTACTTTATCATATAAAATATTTGTAAAAATAAAAATATTAATTTCAACATGAAAATGATCAATTTTATCTAAAATCTAAAAATATAAATATTAAACATATAAACTATTTATTAATAAAGGAATAATAATTATTAATATTTATATTAGTAGAAATGAAAAAAATTATTTAACTATTGTTTTCCAACGACTGATGATCGAGTGAGTGAAAGTGATACTTGCCCTAGAGGATCACATGGTCATGTCTGGTTCGTTTTAATGGGCTTTGACCCACAAATTATGTTAATCGGGTATTGGTACAAAAAATTATTTTAGTAATTCTAAATACAGTCACATGTATTTCATTAGTCATCCAATAAAGTATATACTTCTATAAATGATATATATACTCTGTTAAATTTTTATTTTACACTATTAAAAATGAATTCATTCAATTCAAAATGGAGCGATATACACTTAAAGCATATACTCAATTAGACGATGTTAACTATTTTTAAAACATTCTTAAAAAAAATTATTTTTAAAGCAAAATAAAAATATGTGTGGTTTACGTTTTGAACTATAAAAAAGACTTGAGTGTAACATTTTCCATTTTAAACCTATATATGCTAACCCATACATGTTAAGTTATCACAAGTAGTGGGTTTCTATTATATGTTGGGATTGTGTGGTTTTTATTGTCTAAATGACAACCAAAAATAAATGAGATATTAATCTTGTTTAATTTGATGGTGACATAAGTTATTCGGTGTATATAACTATTTCAACATGGATAAGATATAAATAATTTTTTATTTAGTTATCTCATTTCATCTAATCTATAACATTTGATATGTTCATAGAGCTTTCACCAACACAATTACTCTTAATTGTACACATCAACAACAACTGAACTAAAAATCTTACCAAAATCAAAGTCAAAAACCGCCACAATTTCCAGGAGAGCGATAACAGACAAATCGCCGCCCCACCCGGAACGTGTTCCATAGCTGCAGCCCCAAAATGCAGCGCTATCACCGGCATACATAGCCAAAAATTTCCATAGATGGGGGACATTTAAGAAATTAAATTCCATAAAATTTTTAAAAAATTTATCCCTTTATCATATTATTATAAAAAAAATAAAAAAAAATTGAAAATATAACAACTTCCATTATTTAAAAATAAACAATTGAATGAATCAAAGAAGAGGTAACAAATAAGGATTACCATGATAAAAATGCTTGCCCTCCATGGCAGATGGTTAACAACAAGAGGAGGCTGTGTGATCGCGGCGGGCAACAAGGTGACAACGACAAGCGAGAGAGTGTGGAGATTGAGAGAAAGAGAGAGAGTTCAGATCAAATGTTTATTGTAGTAAATATGCAACATGAGTAATTTGAAAGGTTAAAATATAAAATCTGGATTGAACATAGTCAATTGGTGAGCTGGTGGATTAGGTTATCATTATTTGAAAGGCTGATAGTGGTAATTTAATATTTTTTTAAAAGTGTGATGGAGTCAATTGACCTCACCACATCCCACATGGTGTCACCCCTACCGGCATAGGCACCCCGTCCTTCAAGTGCTGCGTATTTTTCATGTTAAACCAACTTAAACACATAAAACATTGTCTATGTTGAACGGAAAAGAACTAAGGTTTATGTTCGTGGTCGACAGTGGTGGAGCCAGGATTTTCATAAAGGGGTATGTAAATATTTTCAAAAGTTATATCATTATTTTTTTTTTTAATTTCAATAGGATAGATTAAAAAAATATGTATAAAATGAAATAAATAAATTCTCATAAAACATATCACTGAATAATTCTAAGAAATGAATATCATATTTTAAAATGATACGTTAAATTTCAAATCGATGATTTACAAAAATAAGATGTCAAAATATAAATATAATGCTTTATTTTCTTCTTTTTTTTTAGTGGTAGGCTATTGTTTTTTAGGAATTTCATATGTAAGTGGGGTCTATATAACCTATGGGTCATAATTAAAAGAGTGCAGTTACACACAATTTTTTTCAGTCCCAATTTCAGTTTCATATGCGTCGATAAAAAATTAACAGCGCATATACTCATATTAATAAGGTATATATTTCGATAAAAAAAAATTTACATTTTTTTTTTTGTTCGGTAAATACAAGGTTTTATACCTTCTATCATGGACAAAATGTACAAGGATACAAAAAGGTTCACAGCTTCTCCAAGGGAGTTGAAGATGAGGTGCCATGAGGGAATAGAACAGCGGACTGTTTCTATGCATCCACAGCACCTTTTTCCAATCCTTTGAATTAGCTAGGATCCACCCAAAATTACATACTTGCTTGGAAAGAAAAACAAAGTCATTTCATCACTTGAGTTTCTCTCGAACAAAAGGTACTCCACTGCAGTCACGATCAAGAAGATTCTGAAATTCAGTCCAAATTTGCGAGGGGAGGAATCTAGAGGTACCTAATTGGGATTGCCAACTAGCCAGCATGTCCGCCGTGGCATTTCCTTCACGGTGTATGTGGGAGAAATGAAGATTGGTGAAGAACGTGCTAACCACCTGGATTTCCTTAAGTAACTTACGCACTCTCCACGGAACTATTATGCTATTGGTGATCCAATGAATTGCTGTCTTGGAGTCACTTTCTACCCACAAGTTTGGGGCCCGAGAGCCTGGGCAAGTTTGAGACTCATGCAAATTGCTTGGAGCTCCAGGAAGTTGATGGAATGTGTGTCAATCCGGGCTGCTTCAGCTTGAATTAGTGGGCTTTGGTGATCCCTCAGGACAAGTCCATAACCAGCTCTGTCATCAGATTTGGAACCATCCGTATTCGCTTTCACCCAATTTAAAGGTGGGGGCACCCAAATCACCTCGTGTAGGTGGAGTGAGGGTTCTGTGATGGAGATACCCAGGCCATCTTTCGTCGATGTTAGATCTAGAGTTAGAGTGGCTTTGAGGGGAATCATCTGAAATTTCAGTCTGAAGTCATGCAACACCATCCTAGAAATGGAGTCCCATTGCTGCGATTGGGAGTGGAAGATTCTCCGATCCTATTGCGCTCCTGCCAAATGTGCCATGCCGCTATGGACAAGATCCCCTGTAGAATGGTCTTTGGAACCTCCGCTTTGAAGGTGGAATTAAGCCATTGAATTTCGTTGAGGATAGATGAACACCTTCCTTTTCTAATCCCTGCTTTGAGAAGAAGAGATTGCAGAGCAGAGGAGGAAAATGCACAGTTAAAAAGGATATGATGAGTCGTTTCAAGGTTGGAGTTACAGAGCTTGCAAGTGGGTCTTGGATGAGATTCTTACGGAACAGCCTGTCCAAAGAAGGCAGCCTATCCAAACATGCTAGCCAAAGTGTAAAAGCATGTTTAGGGACCTGGGATGGTTGCCAAACCCAATTAGACCAGACTGTTTCCTGCCCTCTCCTCCTAACAGCATTCCAAGCTTCATGAAGATTTAGAACTCCAAATGAATTTGGACTCCATATCAGCTCATCAGTGCCATGACACCCAATATCAATCATTGTAATCTCTTCCCACAGGGGATCTAATTCTGGTGGCCATCTCCGAGGTTTGCACCAAAGGTCACGGACAATGAGATTGCTCACTTTAGTGTCCTTCCTCCAGCCAAAGTGCAAAGAGAATCTGTCCCCAAGGTGTGCTTTGAGTCCTTTGCCTCCAATCCATGGGTCAGTAGCCATTGATGTTATCCCCGCCATAGATAAGATATCGAACTTTGGGCTTGATCCATTCCCAGGAGGCAAGAATCTTCCTCCACATAGCAGTTGACGCGGGATGAGGTTGAGCTTCCCAAAGATTTTGATTTAAGATAGTAATTATGGATCCATTTCACCCATAGACTCTCTTTACGAGTTGCTATGTCCCAAAGATGGACGACATTTTGTACATTTGCCATATAGTTTTGAGGAATACACTTTTGGACTTATCAACCAAAAAAAAAAAAAAAAGATGGACGCCATTGGCTGCCTAGTTCCAATCAGTCATCCTTTTAATGCCAAGCCCCCCTTCCTCCACAGGAGTGCAAATTGAACTCCAGTTGATGTGGTGAGCAGTCCGCTTTTGAGGGGTGTCCCTCTAGAGAAAGTCACGGATCAGTTTCTCAGCCTCCTTGATTGTTTTCTTTGGCAATGAATAAGCCCCTGTCCAATAGAGATGTAGCCCGTTCAGTACAGTGCGAGCAAGTTCTAAACGTCCAATAGAGGAAAGTAGGAGAGCTTGCCATGAAAGAAGTTTCTTTCTCATTTTGCCCATCAAGGGTTCACAGTGAACATGCTTTAAAACCATGTTAAGCATTGGAAGGCCGAGGTACCTCACCGGGATAGCCCCTTCTGGAATAGTCAGGATGTTGAGAAATTCAGATCTGTTTGGGTCCCTTGGGTTGATGAATACTTGGCTTTTAGAAAGATTGACCTTCAGCCCTGAATCTAGTGCAAACTCATGAATGAGTTGTTTCAGGTCTAGTCAAACTCACGAATGATTTTTTTACATTTTCTATTGATGCATTCATGTAATTCATTGAAATATATGTTTCATTTTTTTATATAAAATCATGTAACTCTTTGGATGAAGTATATTATTTTTAAAAAAAATCAAATATGGACTAGAATTAGGGTTAAAAATAGAGTTGTACGTAACATTATTCTAATTAAAATCAATCTATAAAAAAAAAAATGATTTAAAAAAAAAATCCGAGGGGGGGGCATGGGACCCTCCTGGGCCCAAGGTGACTCCGCCACTATTGGTTGATATAATCCATGTCGAACCACTTTAAATACAAAAAAACATTATTTATGTCAAACTTATGAGTTGGACATAATTTATTTATTTATTTAAATAAATAAGGTGGGTAGCTAGGTGACTATAACCGCCCCCTTCATTCTTCTAATCACTACGAGTGTATGCCCTTATTCTTCTCATCACTGTGAGTTATACATGTCAACAAAAACACCGGAACTAAAATCCTACCCAAATCAAACCTAAAAAGCGCCACAATTCTCAGGAGAGATGTAAACCAACCTACCCAAATCAAACCTAAGAAGCGTCACAATTCCCGGGGAAGATATAAACCAACCTCTCCTTGATCGCGTACCCAACAAACATGTTCTGCTGCGCCAAGTTCCCTATGATCGATATATTGGCCATATCGTGCGACGGCAGTAACGTCAGACAAATCGCCTCCGCATTCTGCACCCGGAACGTGTGCCAAGGCTGCAGCTCCACGTCGAGCCCCCCCTGGAAATGCAGCGTTATCACCGGCACCGTCACCCCATCTTCCAGATGCTCAGCATTCCCCATGTAACAACGCTGCGTCTCCCCCGACTTCGCATTCCACGGCATCAGCGTCATCTTCTCATACACCTTCCATGCCAACAACTCGTACGCGTCCGGATGTAGGAACGTCATCTCCGTCCCCGAGTCGATGATGACCCCACCACCCCCCTCCGAGCTCAGCGAGAAAGTCCCCTGCGGCACGTACAGCCGATCCTCGCCCACGCTTATGTCGAGGAGGTTCAGGTAATAAATAGACGTCACCGCCTCCGGACCGTCTTGTTTCACCATCGGCGTGGGCGTTCCGAACATCGCAGCGTCATCGCCGAAGACGATGAGGCTCGACGAGTCCGTGTGGGTGGCGCGGCCGAAGCAGTAGGAGAAGCGCCAGTCGAGGGTGTCGCCGAGCTGGGATATGAAGGAGAGGGGACGCATGTCAAGGCCGATAATGCCCGTGATGTTCTCGCGGAAATTGCCCATGGCGGTGTAGGAGCAGCCGAATAAGATGTCGGGGATGGAGATCTTCTCGCTGTCCTTGGAGGAGGCCACGCCGAAGTAGTCCGTGGCGATATACCCTTCGGAGGTGGATTCATCCGCGTATTCGATCGTGTAAATGCAGATGTTCTGCCTGAAGTTAAAAGCTTGTTAATAACGGAGCACATATCCGGATTCCCACATTTAAACTAAATATTCAAAAAAAAAAAAATTCATATATAATATTCAATAGATATTTAAAATAAGTATTTATATTTATATTTGATAGATATAAATATAATTCAAATATCTGAAGATCTAATATATAATATCTGAAATACATCAAAATAATACATCAAAATACCATAATTACAATATAAAAAAATATAATAAAAAAACTTGGTATTATCGCATTTGTATTTGATTCGAAATATTTTAGATACCACAAAATTTCTAATACATGATAATTTTTGAAATTTATGAATAGGGATATTTTGGAGACAGATTTACGTGGAGTCGCAAGCTCTCGCGTGGAATTTGTTACAGTTTTCGGAGTCGCAGCTGATGGTCTTATAAGTGGAGGACCTCGATGGGTCGAATATGGGGAGATTCTGGGGGAAGCAGGTGTCGCAGGGTTCGCACTGGAACCAGGTGAGTTCGCTGCCGGTGTCGATGATGGCCATCATGGTCATCGGAGGCGTGCCCAAGTTGAGTTGCATCATGTAGTCGCCGGTGATGGGATAGATGTCGGACTGGGCTTGAGGGGTGATGGAGGATGATGATTTCGTGGCGCGATGTCGGAGGTAGTTGTAACGTTGGAGGGAGCGTTGGTGGGCGGACCTGCGGCGGTTGGCGAGGGTGGCGGTTGGGTTGTAGAAGGGGGAGTCTGGGGAGTCGCGGTGGATGAGCTTTGCAGAGAAAGATTTGGGGGTGTTGATTGGGATGGCAGATGTGGAAGTGATGATGGAGAGGAGGAGAAGGAAGAGTATGATTGCTGCCATTGGTGGTGGTGGAGTTGGAGAGGATTCAAGTCCATGCATTCACGGGGGTTCGTGCAAAATGCATTTTTATATTAAGTAAAATTTATTAAATATTTTTTTACATTTATTAAAAATGGATTTATTCAATTTAAAATTGAACAATATATATTTTTTATTAAATTATCTTCCCCATTAAATGATGTTTATTATTTTTTAAAAATATGAAAATATGTGTGGTTTGAGTTTTAGTGGGTAAAAATGACTGAGTTTATCAATTTTTCTAATCAATACGGTGAATCGGTAAGGAAATATCTTCTCTTTTAACAACAAAATCTTTATATCGCAAAGTTTCTAAAATTTGTAGAGTAATTCATTTAACGCGGAATCAATTAAGGAAATTTTCATATATTGATAGTATTCCCATAGTGATGTATCATTAATTTTTTTTACAAATATCATGTATTGGCCCCGGTTTGGATAGATTTCACTTTTAAAAAGTGAGAGATTCTTATAATTCTAGATCCAAAACACATTTTAGCTTTTAATTTTTCAAACCTTATTTAATTTTTTTTCATGCAAAAAAATCCAGCGATTTAAAAATATAAAAAATAACAATTTTCAAACTTAAAACTCGATATTTTAAATATGGGTTAAAGAAATCTACATCATTATAAATATGGGTAATCTCATATAAGTCCCTGTGAAAGTTGGGGCAGACACGTGAGTCCCTAAAAACTCACAAAAACCCAATTATCATCCTCGGATTAAATTTTCATTCAAATTTGACAGAATATTTTATCACCATGTAATTATGTAAACATTATAGTCTCCATAAACAATCATAAAAATAAATTAGTCCATGCAAAGATCAAATTATCCTTGCAAGACTTTTTATGTTTCTTTATTTTCATTGAGGTATTGTTTGAAAACAGTTAAAAATTTGAGGATAATTTAATCATTTCATAGTTATAGGTTAAAGTTAAGTAGGGTAGATTGGGTTAGGATTAATTTTTGTTCAAACCAGGGATGTATATGGGTTTTTATGAGTTTTTAAGAATTTATACGTCTGCTCCAACTTTGATAAGGACTTATATGGGATTATGCATGTTTGCAAGGACTTAGATGTCTTTAACCCTTTAAATATTTCAACATTTCAACCGCACTTTTAAGCATATAGTCATACTGTGTATAATCACCAATTCACTATACATATGTATGTACACACGCCTATATTTGGATAGGATAATATCACAAATAATTGATATGAAACTATAGAGTAAATTAACTTCTCTTAAATATAGAAGTAAAAACCATTACATATTTATTATTTCCAATAAACATTACATATGTATTGAATGACTTGAATTGAAAGTACATGTATAATTATTCAGAAAATAAAAACCTCTCCCTTGTCCCCCGAAAGGTCATCGTCTGCGGATGAGGGGAGATAGGAGCATCAAAGAGAAGGTGTTGCAATTCTATGTGTATGCGGTTGTTTGGGCTATTTAGCTCGCTCGAAATCAATGCATCTTTCAAAACAAAAAGGTGTACATAGAAAATGTGTGGAACACAATTGTGGGTTTCATCAAAGAATGGCGTACCGCTTACGCTAGGGCAAGTCGGATTAATTTTATGGGGGGAAGGCTTGTAATTGAGGAAAGATGGAGAGAAAAATAAAACTATAAGGTCAGATATTATTACATGAGTCAAATTTGGAATCAAATTAAGAAATATTTAACTCAATTAAAGTAAAAATTTAATTAACTGCGTGCATAGTTTAGATTTATGAGAACTCCAAGTCTAATAAATTTAAAAAAATTCAAAAGATTGATTATCAAAATATTTCATTGGTAAATTACTATTTCATTGTAAGAGTTTAATGGATTTTTATTTGAGAGTTCCACAATAATTATTCCGGGAGTGTTGATAAACTACTATATCATGAAAAGCATTACATGCTAAAAAGGATATTACATATATATTGTGGGTGGATTGAGTTAAACATTATTCTATGCTAACAAAACTAAAAACTAATAGATAACTAATAAAACTACTTGTTAATATGTACAAACCAATTAAAATTCACATTGTAATAAAGGAATTGGGGGAGATATATTTGACCCTGCTTACTAATATACCTTGGGCCAGTGGGGGCAACTGTGTCCCCCATTGGGCCTAAGGTAGCTCTGCTCGTGCATGTTGTCTTGCCTTTGTTATAAAAAAAAAAAAAAATGATTTTATTAAGGGTTAAAGACATCTAAGTCTCTACAAACATGGAAAAACCCATATAAGTCCCTACTAAAATTAGGACAGACGTACGAGTCCCTGAAAACTCAGAAAAACCCAATTATCATCCCTGAGTTAAATTTCTATCCAAACTTAACGGAATATTCCCAGAATATTCTGTCACATATAATTGTGTTGACATTGAAGTCCTTATAAACAGTCATAAAGACAAATTAGTCCCTGCAAAAGACAAAATTGTCCCTGAAAGACTTTTATATTAAATTGTGTACACATTGCAGTCCCTATAAACAATCATAAAGACAAATTAGTCCTTGCAAAAGATAAAATTGCCCCTAAAAGATTTTTACATTTAATTGGATAGACATTACAGTCCTTATAAATAATCGTAAAAACAAATTGGTACATGTAAAAGACAAAAATGCCCCTGAATAATTTTTACATTTAATTGTGTAGAAATTGCAGTCTTTTAGAGGGTATTTAATTTTTAAATTGCAATGTATACACAATTAAATGTAAAAATCCTTCAAGGATATTTTTGTCTTTTAGAGGGACCAATTTGTCTTTACAATTGTTTATAAGGATTATAATGTCTATTCAATTACATGTAAAAGTCTTTCAAGGGCAATTTTGTCTTTTGCGGTGACTAGTTTGTCTTTATGATTATTTATAGGGACTATAATATATACACAATTTAATGTAAAAGTCTTTTAGGGGTAATTTTATCTTTTGCAGGGACTAATTTGTCTTTATGACTGTTTATAAGGACTTCAATGTCTACACAATTATATGTAATGGAATATTCTAGGAATATTCCATTAAATTTGGATGGAAATTTAACTCAGGGATGATAATTGGGTTTTTCTGAGTTTTCAGGGACTTGTACGTCTGTCCCAATTTTAGTAGGGACTAATATGGGTTTTCCCATGTTTGTAGGGATTTAAATGTCTTTAACCCTTTTATTTAAACTTCTTAATTTATAAGATGTAATGACATATGATTTGATATGTATGTCCCACTTATTCTGATAAAATAAATTGAATAGAATAATATAATTATAAAGATATGAAATTCCAATACTAATTTATTTTTACCTGTTCTGATAAAGCTATTCCCACTTATTATATACAAACAAACAAGTTTTTCACAACCCTCTTATTCTCTCTCTGTACCTAACAAAACAAAAAAAAAAAAAAAAATGACCAAGTTGTGAATATGTGAAAAATTTATTTAAACTTCTGATGTAATAACATATGATTTGATATGTATGTACCACTTATACTGGTGAAATAAATTGAATAGAATAATATAATTATAAAGATCTGAAATTCTAATACTAATTTATTTTTACCTGTTCTGATAAAGCTATTCCCACTTATTATATACAAACAAACAAGTTTTCCACAACCCTCTTATTCTCTCTCTGTACCTAACAAAACAAAACAAAAAAAAAAATGACCAAGTTGTGAATATGTGAAAAATTTATTTAAACTTTTTAATTTATAAGATGTAATGACATATGATTTGATGTGTATGTACTTAATAAAACAAAACAAAACAAAAACAAAAACAAAAAAAAAAAAAAAAAAAAATGTGAATACCTGTGACTCTGTGGTTGGGTTGGTGGATGGCAATGATGGGTGTCCATGCTGGGCACACGCTCAAGACCTCTACTCCTTCCACGCTTTATCACTCTTTTCCTCTCCTTTGAACACACTATCCCCTGTTCCATACACACAAAACACACACCCAAATTGACAAAGAGAGAGACTGTGAAGAGTCTTCTCCTTACAATGCAAATGCTGAGTTCATCTCTTCTACCCACACAAGCCCTCACCACCTTCTCTCCAAGGCTCACCATCTATCCCTCCCCAAACCTTCCCAGTCCTTTCTCGAAGACGCCGTCTCTGTCGCTCAGACGGAGAATCCTTTCCACTCACATATGTAATGCAGGGAAGAACTGTCTTCATGAGGAGGGTGTGGAGAAGGTTGAGGAGGAAGGTGGGCAGAAGAAACATGAGGTGTTGATGTACTCTGTCTCTCCTCTTCCTTTGCTGTTCTTCGCCGCCTTGCCCGTTGGTGAGTGATTTTGTCTACTATGCTGTCTGGGTAATTCAATCATTATATGGGCTGTTTTTTACATATTTATACAATTTGAATTTAAATTAAGGGTCAATTTGATAATCCTGGTTCAGAAAGAGAATTCCTCCTTTTGGGAAGGAGTGAAGGAAATTCTGCCTGGGCCGCCTAGGAATGACTATATGAATGAATGATTTCAAATGTCATTTATTTGGGTGTTCCAACTTCCAACAGAAGGAGAACGAGAAGGGTTATCAAATTGACTCTAAGTAGATTTGACTGAGTGAATGTTGAGTGAATTGTTTTATGAATTAGCCAAGACGGTGCAGTCGTTGTTCGGGCCTTTCGTTGAGATCATAAAGGCATTGAATCTTCCCGACTGGCTCGTTCACTGGGGTCATCCGGGTAACATGGCAAGTGCTTTCCTTGATTTTATTGTGATTCTTTTGTGAGGCAACTTTTTCCCCCCAAAGAAGTAGATGTTAAATGTATATATATGCTAGGGTTAAGGGTAGATTAGTCTTTTCCTTGTTTCCCTTTTGTACTATAAGTATTGGTTACAAACCCTAATAATACAATTGATTCATTCTTTTCATATTCTAACATGGTATCAGAGCTTGAATCCAATTTTTTTCTTTGATCGTCGACGTCCCGTCGCCCCGCGCCGCCGTTGCGCCACCGTGCCGCCGCTGCACCGCCTCACGCCGCCGCCGCGCCGCCGTCGTGCCGCCGCTGCACCGCCCCGCGCAGCCGCTGCGTCACCCCGCGCCGCCGCGTGTCGCTGCTGCACCGCCCAGCACCGCCACTGCGTTTCTTAAAAAAAAAAAAAAAAAAAAAAAAGGGCCGCCCCGCGCCGCCCCGAGCCGCCGCTGCACCGCCCCTCCCAGCCGCTGCGCCGTCCTCTCGCGCCGCCTCGGGCAGCCCAGCCGCGGCTGTGCCACCCTGCCGCACCGCCTCGCACTGCTGCACCACCCTGCCGCGCCGTCCAGCGCTGCCCGCGCCTCATCCGCGCCCCGTCCGCGCCGTGCCCGCGCCCCGTCCGCGCCGTGCTCGCGCCCCGTCCGCGCCGTGCCCGCACACACGCGCCCCGTCCGCGTCTGCCTGCGCGTCATTTCGGAATTGCGTGATCCGCGCGGATCCGCATTGATCAGCCCGGATTTCCTGGGATTCTGTCCCGGATTCGGTCCCGGACAACATCCCGGATCTCCCGGGAATCTCTCCTCCCAGACTTCGTTATCTAATAAGTACCGGTGTTTTAGGTTCCTTTTCAAAAACTGAGCTTCAACCATGTGTGGGCTGCAAGTTGGCAAAACACTTGGCTCTTCCATTTCCTACTAGTAAACACATTTCTGCTTCTCCTTTTGATCTAGTTCACTCTGATGTTTGGGGTCCCTCCCCTATTCCTTCTAAAGGGGGTAACCGTTATTATGTTATTTTTATTGATGATTTCTCTCGCTTTACCTGGATATATTTGATGCATAGTCGTTCTGAATTGTTACCCATCTATAAATCTTTTGCTACAATGGTTGAAACTCAGTTTTCCAAACGCATCAAGGTGTTTCGCTCTGATTGTGGGGGGGAATATTGTTCTCGTGCTTTTCGTGATTTTTTATCCTCCCAAGGCACTCTACCGCAGCTTTCCACTCCTTATGCTCATCAGCAGAACGGGGTTGCTGAGCGCAAACACCGTCATATCCTCGAAACGACCCGGTCCTTACTCCTCTCTGCTTCTGTTCCTGTTCAGTTTTGGGGTGAGGCTGTTCTTACAAGCGTGTATCTCATCAATCGCACTCCTTCGTCTATCACTGCTGGCATCTCCCCCTTTCAGCGTCTTTATCATAATCCTCCTGATTATTCTCGTCTTCGTGTTTTTGGATGCACGTGTTTTGTCCTACTTCCTCCTCTTGAGCGTACCAAATTGTCTCCTCGTTCCACTATGTGTGTTTTTCTTGGGTATAGTAATGAGATCAAAGGATATCGATGCTATGATCCTGTTGCTCGTCGTCTTCGGACATCTTGTCATGTCACATTCTTTGAGAGTCATCCATACTACGCTCTTCGCTCGCCTCCTGTTCCTCTTCCCCCATCCACGGTTGAGGAAGTCACATTTTTGGATTTTTCCATTCCTGATTTCTCATCCTCATCTTTTGCTCCTCAGTCATCTACTCCGTCTGTACCTGTCCACTCTTCCTCGTCAGTCCCATCTTCACCCTTGCCGTCTTCGGATGATTCACGTGGGACGGTTCTGCCTACTCCTACCCCTGTTCCTGATGCTGCTTCGCCAGAAGACGATTCTGCTTCCGCACCAGTTGCTCCTCGTCGCAATCCGCCTCGCGCTCGTCGACCTCCTCAACGACTCAGCTTGGTTGCCTCTGATTCTTTTTCTCCTAGTTTTCAGTGTTTTCTTTCAGCTGTTTCCACTCACTGGGAGCCCCAATCATATCGTGAGGCTGTCGGCATTCCAGAATGGGAAGGTGCTATGGCAGAGGAGCTTAGTGCATTACAACGCACTCATACGTGGAAAATTGTACCACTTCCTCCAGGGAAGACTCCTATCAGCTGTAAGTGGGTTTATAAGATCAAGACCAACTCTGATGGTTCGATTGAGCGTCACAAGGCTCGTTTGGTTGCCCGTGGTTTCACTCAGCAGCATGGTATTGATTATGATGAGACATTTGCTCCTGTAGCAAAGATGACAACTGTTCGTACTTTGATTTCTGTTGCTTCTGTTCGTCAATGGCCCATTTATCAGCTTGATGTCAAGAACGCTTTTCTTCATGGTGATTTATCAGAGGAGGTTTATATGACTCCTCCTCCGGGTCTTCCTCATTCATCTGGTCATGTATGCCATCTTCACCGCGCTCTCTATGGTCTCAAGCAGGCTCCTCGTGCTTGGTTCGCTCGATTCACTGATGCTATCTGTGCTGCTGGGTTTGCTTCGAGTTCCTCTGACCAGCTTTATTTGTTCACACCTCTGGTCCTCATCGTACTATCCTGCTGCTTTATGTTGATGACATGATCATCACCGGCGATGATTCGTCTCATATACAGTTGGTCAAGCAACATCTTCAGCGTCAATTTGAGATGAAAGATCTTGGCAAACTTCGCTATTTTCTAGGCTTGGAAGTTGCTTCTGCTCCGCGTGGTTATCTTCTCTCACAGCGCAAGTATACTGCTGACTTGATCGACCGTGCCTGTCTAACTGATGATCGCATTTCTCCCACTCCTATTGAGCTTCATGCTAAGCTCCGGCCTGACGATGGAGAACCACTCTCTGATGTTACTCGTTATAGACAGCTTGTTGGAAGCCTCGTCTATCTCACTGTCACTCGTCCTGACATTGCCTATGCTGTGCATATTGTCAGTCAGTTTGTCGCTGCCCCTCGTACTGTTCATTATGCGCAGTTCTTCGGATCATACGCTATCTACGTGGCACTATATCTCGTACTCTGCTGTTACCGTCTTCTTCTACTCTTGAACTTCGCGCTTATACTGATGCTGATTGGGCAGGAGATGTCACAGATCGAAAATCCACAACTGGTATATGTGTTTCTTGGGGACTCTCTTATATCTTGGAAGGCCAAGAAACAAGACATTGTTTCTCGTTCGAGTGCTGAGGCCGAATATCGTGCTATGGCATCTGCTACTGCTGAGGTTGTTTGGCTTCGACGCCTCATTTCTGACATGGGCGTCATTCTACCTGCGTCTACTCCCCTATTTTGTGACAACAAGAGCGCCATTCAGATTGCTAGCAATCCAGTATTTCATGAACGTACGAAGCACATCGAGATCGATTGTCACTTCGTCCGTCATCATTTTATTGCGGGCACTATATCACTCCCATATATTTCTTCTTCTCTTCAGTTATCAGACTTTTTCACAAAGTCTCATACACTTCAGCGGCATGATTTCTTGTTGAGCAAACTCTCGGTGTATGATCCACCATGAGTTTGAGGGGGGGTGTTAAATGTATATATATGCTAGGGTTAAGGGTAGATTAGTCTTTTCCTTGTTTCCCTTTTGTACTATAAGTATTGGTTACAAACCCTAATAATACAATTGATTCATTCTTTTCATATTCTAACAGTAGAGACGTATTAATAGTCCATTAGTTGTCTGATCAATGTCTTCACAGAAGTTCTTAGATGCATGTTTGTATGAACTATGTTCAAATGATATTTTTTCGGCCACTTTTTCTTCGAATTGTATGTCAGAGGTTATTCAACTATCAGGCTCATTATATGAACTTGCAGGCTGTTGTGCTTTTTGCAATGGGTGGCTATGGTACTTACCTGGGTTTTCGGATACGCTTCTCTGATGATGTGGTATATTACTTGTTATACAGATTTCAATTAAACTTGTATCGTATTATCCTATTTCTTGTTTGAATTATCTAATAGTGGTCTTACAATATTCATCACATCTCCATATGACCAAATTGCATTTGAGTTTTATGGATCACTTGTAGCTAGTGTGATTTACTTGTAGAATTTGTTTTCTTTATATATGATGGAAGGAAGAGAAAGCCATGGCAAAGGACTTGCATCCAAAGCTGCTGGCAGGCATGTTTTTCTTCTTTGCGCTAGGGGCTACTGGTGGAGTTACTTCTCTGCTCACTTCTGATAAACCCATCTTTGAAAGGTGCATCGCCTTTTCCATATTCTTCATATAAAAAATAAATCTGCTATTCGTGTTTTTTTTTTTTTTTTTGGGTAAGTAAATAGGTTATTAGTTGATGTTCAGATATCTGATATTTTCCCTTTTTCCAGTCCTCACGCTGTTACTGGTCTGGTTGGCCTTTCTCTATTAACCATTCAGACAGTTTTACCTGCCCTATTTGAGGTAATTTTATTCAGTTCAACTTATACATGAACACTTGAGAAATTTGATTGAAGTGCGACAACAAATGAAGTTTAGTCTGATTTATAGCTCGACCAAGTCTTTTTTAGTAATCTGTGGGCAAATTTCATTTCAAAAGGACTTTCAAAACGAACAATGTTCAAATAAGGATGAGAAGAGAAGAACAGAAAATAAAATATAAGTAGAAAAGATTAAAAAAAACACAAAAGATCGATCGGGCAAGGCGCATGACTGGGAAGAAAAGATTGTTTTGTTGAATTCCACCGATGACCACCCCAATCAACCCGAAATATAGCTCGATCAAGTTGATGGTTGTTACTATAGTGTTTGAACCAACATCTACCCTAGGTTTTTCAAATGCATCATCCTAACTACTGGATTCATTGTTGAGTGAGTCTCTAGGACCATCGTTTCTTAGAGACGTGTTACAGAGTATCATATCCTGTCATAGTGCAGGCATGACTATATTTCAAGAATATCCCCGAGCAATTGCCAAACATGCGAGATTGACACAGAGATCAGGTTATCCACATTAGCAATTGGCCGAGCTATTGCATCCATTTTAAAACTATATCTAGGGTCGATCCATCAGATGTTGACATTGATATTGACAGGTGCCCACATTTCAATTCAAAAGAGTACTTTAATTATATCTATACCCAATGGTGAGTTCCTATGAACTAGAAAAAAAGTGTCTCTCAATTGGCCTTCTACCTTCATGTGCACATCAATGAAGCAAATTTTTTGTCTTGTAAACATGATTTAGTCATACAGTGTAAACCGTGGAACAACAAATTAATATCAATATAATCCTCTAATCGTGCAAATGTGACATCAATAGTCCTAACCTTTTAGGAGGCTTGCTTCATATCTGACCTCACCTGAAAATTCGAAGTCGAAGATATCATGTACATAAATCGCAATTTCTTTACTTGATGAACAATGTGTCTTGAATGATTGTCTTTATTGTTTTTGTCTTCTCATTTGTAGGGAAATCCAGGACTGCGGAACATCCACGGACTACTGGGAAGTGGAATCATGGCATTGTTTCTTGTTCATGCTGCTCTAGGTCTTCAGCTGGGACTCAGTTACTAATCTTCAGTCAGCATCAACTGATTCACAAAACATGAAAGTGGGAGAGGCCACTAAATCATTTCTGGTAAAATAGCTTAAATACTTAAAACTACAATGAAATGCTTCTCATAGAACTTCTTGTGGTGATGTTTACAGTACTGATTTTTCCACTTGTTTTGATTTAGCCAAGCAACTACCATGATCTTGGGATCTGTGGAATTGCTAGGTAAGCGAGTTGCTTGGTTCGACGCGAACAGGCTGAATACATACGTCATGGGACTTGGAAGATCTCCCAGTTGTTGGAGGATTGAGTGAGAAGGGTCTATTGTGTTGTATCTTGATTCTTTCCTCTGAAAGTGAAGCAATATTTACTATGTCAGACATTGCCTTCATAGATCTGATATAAATTTATATCTTATCATGTGTTGTGTTGTGTTGTGTTAAGAGTTTCTTTGAAACGAATTACCAATGCAGCTCAATTGATGTAATGTTAATAGGACAAGTACAATTATCTTAACTAGGTTCAAAACTTCAAATGGTTGTATATATATTTGTGGGGGCAGGAAATCATGTTTTTTTTTTTATAATTTATTTAAGAATGAATTTGTGTTGTTAATGGACTGGGCACGACCTGGCTAGCATTTAAACTATGTTTATCATTTAAAACAGGTTAAAATTAGTTTTCGAGAAAACTATGTTTTGTTAAAATTTTAAAAAACTATATTTTTATAATTAAAAAAAGTTGAAAATGAATTTAGGTTAAATATAATTCTTGTTGTCCAAAATCATTTCAAACGTTATCGATCCCCTATTCTCAAACCACGTTTAGTCAGTCACCCTGTCATGAGATGAGACTGGTTCTTTAATACTTCTATTTAAATATAAATAAAAGTATACATTCTGTCTCGTTTAATTTGGTTTGGGTCCTTCATAGAATCTCTCAATTGTTTTAGATCCTTAAAACACGTGGGATTTATTTTCTGATCCCCATATTTCATTGTGTATTATTTTTGGGTCCTTCTATCTTTACATCATTAAGTACATTATTATATTTTTTATTTTTACCCTCTTCTTTTATGTTACATTGTTAATTTTTACTCTCTCCTCCTGTCTTTTACACCGGTAACAAACATATGTACACTATTAAATTAAGTTGTCTGTGTATATTGTTAACATGTATGTGTACTATGTTATACTTTATTGATAGATTTTATGTATTGTTAGTATTTTTATTATGATGTCATTATATTGTGATATGATAAAAATTTATTATGTCCGTCATGAGATTTGGAGCCCTTAAAAAGAAAGTTTTGGTTGTTTGTATGGATCGGAAGAGAAAGGAGGACGCAAAAAAAATGTAAAGACAAAGGTGAAAATGGAAAAAATAAATAAAAATAACTTTCATGGGATGAAATGGCCCAAAAACAATAAATAACTAACATGTGAATATAAAAATAAGTTCAAATATTTCACGAACTTAACCCCCTGTTTGGGTAACGGGTTAAGCTCATATAAGGGTGGTATAAGAATGGGTAAGAAAAATAGCTGTTTGTTTGCAAAGTATAACTTGGTATTACAAAGCCAGTTTAAACGAGTATAAGAAAGTATAACAATTCTAAGTAACCCTAGGATAAGCTATACTCAGTTTATCTATTCCCATGGACCCACATGTCAAATCATTTTTTTACATCTTATCACATCAAATCACCTATCAACACCTCTTATACATCAAAGGGCCCACATGTCAAATAAATTTTTTTACACTTTATTTATATTTTATTCTTTATCAACCAAACAACTCAACATTTATTCTTACGTTTTCTAATGAGAATAATAAAAAACACAAACAAACAGAAAATCTCCATTCCTATAGAATTGTTATCTATACTGGTATAATTATCTATAAAAAAATAACTCAATTCCTCAATCCAAATGGGGGGTAAAAGAATAATTTAGAGGTTCCAGATAACCCGGTATTAACTTTCCTTTTGAATTTTAAAGGCACTCAAGAATGTAAATGATCAATGAATCAATATACATCCAACTAGATTCTGTTAAGACTCGGGCCTGTTTGGATAGGAGTATTGGGTGCCTAGATTAGGATTGAGAATCTCAATCCAGGTCAATAAGTTGTTTGGATAAATTTTAAAAAAAGGGATTAAAATTAAGAGAGTAGGATTGATAATCCTTGATTAAGGGGATTAGGAATCCATATCAAGAGGTAATATTCCTCCAATCCCAATCTAGATGGATTGAAAAAAAGACATTTTTACCCAGGCTTTTTATCTCCTTTAATACATAATATATATATATATATATATATATATATATATATATATATATAACACATTATATATTTAATACAAATATATGTGTATATATATATAATATAATATAATATAATATAATATATATTTAAATAAAGAATATAAATATATTTAAAAATATACATATATGCACATATATATATATTCAAGCATTAATTGTGATGCACACGTTCATAAATACTCTTGATTTATTTTATTTATATAATATATGAATAAGGAATCTTTTATAACCTATTGATTAAATGATATGAGATTTATGTAATATATACAAAAATATATATATTATATTACTATCATAACTAATTTGCTATGATATATATATATATAGTGAAATGATAAGATGCGGTCACAATACCCTCTTCCTTAGTGTGGTCATCGTGTCATTATCATCCGATTAAATGGATTTTAATCAGACGGTTAAAATAATCACTCATGAAATCACATATATCCCTATGAATCATGATCCCTCTTTTTTCTCCGCATGATCTTGTGATTCTTTTATGGACTGCACCCTTTTTGTATGGTGATTAGAAGGTGACCGCATATTAAAAGGGGGTACGATGTCCACACCATATCACTTCTCTATATATATATATATTGGATATTTTTATAAATATATATTTTTTATATTGTAATCCATGCATTATCAAACACATAATTGAAATTGAGAATCTCAATCCTGTTTTTTGAATCATGTTCCTTATCAAACAGGTTGACATAATTCACAATCCCAATTCACCTGGATTTAAAATCCGAGGATTCACAGAATCTCAATCCCACTTGTCAACTAAACAGGCCACTAGAAAAAAAAAAAGCAAAAATGCCCTGTTCAATCTTTTTTATAATTTTGTTTTACTAAAATATTTTTCATTTACTATATATAAATTTTTCTATGACAAATGAAAATATGAAATACATAAAATCAAGAATATGAATCAAATGCAAATAAAAATACATAAAAACAGATTATACACGGATAAAGTAGAGTAATATAATCCTGACCTTCGTCTTTAGTATTTACAATCAATCAGTGTCCTTCTCCATTGAATCCCCGAACCAAGAGAGAGATTTTTTTTTCAAAAATCATGTCCGATCAACCAATCCCACCGTTCCCTCTCTTTCAACCAAACCCTAACTCCAACCCCAACCTCCAGCTTCACATCCCATCCACCCCCGCCAAGCGCAAGCGCACCGGCCTCCGCCGCAGGGCCTCCGCCGTCCCATCCCCATCTCCCTTTCCCCTCCTCTGGCTCCCCAATCGCCTCCCTATCCCCCCCTCTTCCACCGCCTCCGCCACCCCTCCTCCCGCCCCTGTCGCCGCCGCCCCCGACATCTCCGAAGAGATCATCTTCATCAACAAAGAACCCACGGCCGAGGCCCTCACCGCCCTCTCCGCCGGCTTCCCCGCCGACTCCCTCACCGACGAGGAGACCGAGGCGGGCGTCGTCTCCGTCATCGGCGGCATCGAGCAGGTCAACTACATCCTGATCCGCAATCACATCCTCACCCGGTGGCGCGAGAACGTCTTCCAGTACCTCACGAAGGAGACGCTCACACCCTCCATTCCCTCACAGTACAAGACCCTCTTGGACTCCGCCTACCACTACCTCCTCTCGCACGGGTACATCAATTTCGGGGTCGCCCCCTCCATCAAAGATAGGATCTTGACCGAGCCAGACAAGCCAATGGTGGTGATCGTCGGGGCGGGCCTGGCGGGCATCGCCGCGGCGCGGCAATTGATGACTTTCGGGTTCAAAGTCGTCGTCTTGGAGGGTCGGAAGCGGGCGGGGGGACGGGTCTACACCCGGAAGATGGAGGTCGCGAATCAGGTTGTTGTTGTTGGGACTCTCTCTCATTTTATTGAATTGAAATTGAATTCAAGCCAGATATATTAACAATAAACATCTAATATATATATGATGTATTTAAATATATATTTTTTGTTAAGAGATAAATTAGGAGTAAACAAATAAAAAACAAGTAATAGATAAGTAGTTAACCCTAAATCAAACTCAGTCATACCTATATTTTCATATCATATCCTAACCTATTCTATCTCTATCCAATCTGCTATTTATTTTTTGTTAGACTAGATATACAGAAATATGAGAGGTTAAGATATGATAATGATCAAGCTTATAAATAAATAAAAACTCATCAACCAAACCATTATCATTATGGCGAAAATCAAACTTTTCCTCTTCTTTTTGCTCTTCCTCACTTTTGCAATCCCCGCCGCCACCAAATCATACCCTCATCACAACTTCTGCAATGCAAACAACAGCACCAGCACCAACACCACCACCGAAACCTTGCCCAGGTGGTTAACCCACCCCAGGCGAGTCTTACCTGGAAGTTATGTAGAGATTGGAAGTTGCACGTCAACCGGCAGGAAGACACAATTTACTAGCACCCAGGAAAAGCTTGTATTTCTTGAGCACAGGCTTAGGAAGAACACGGAGGATTATATTCCTTACTACTCTCCCTCTTGGAATTCGCTTATCTTCGATGAAGATCAAAACCTATTGTGCGTTTCTAGATGTTTTTTTATAGATGAAGAAATTTTTTTTTCAATTTAAAATAAATTTGTATTGATGATGGGTGTTGAAGCCGTTGCATCCTTCAGAGTTACATATCTCTTGGGGTTTTGTTTATTTTAATTGTTGGTTAGACTAGATCTGATGTGGTTTATATCTAGGTTTTTTAATTTTCTAGTTTTAATTTTTTTTTTAGTCTATTCGTGTTTTCTTCTTTTTTATATCTCTTCTTTAATATAATAAAGAGAATAATAGAATAATGTTCCGCTCAGTTCCTAATTCGAAACAATATTATCAATCCTATTTATTTTATTATAATATATCATACCTCTCGTAGAGATCTCTCGAACTCATTTTTTATCTTTCTTTTTAATAACTAATTTTATTTGTGTATCTGGATTCTGGGGAATCTTAAATTGTATGTCAATTAAATTGCATATCAATCCGGTTTAAGATTTGTGATTTTTTATGCAGAGGGGATTTGTGATTTTTAAAGTCTCACTTAAATCTGTTGAAAACAGGGAATCCAAACCCCATCAATATCTGTTTAGATGCATGACACGAGGCATCCATGGTGTATTAAAAATCCTGCCGTTGAGGATTTTTAATCAAAGGCACTGCCATCGCCCCCATCAACAAAGCCATTTTTTATGGACAATCAGCTGTTGAAGAGAGATGAAGTTCAGATTTTCTGTCGTGGACAATTTGAAGAACGTGTGCTCTTTGTGGGTTTTAAAACAAGCTTGTCAGGTGTTTGATTAAAGTCAAGTTAAGAATGAACGGAGAAACATAAACACTAAAAAAGAGATAATAATATTTAGTTCATTTGGGGAAGATAGGAGACCGGTTGATTAATAAGGATTTTCTCTTTCTTTTTTCTTTTTCTTTTTTTCTCTATTTTGGCTACCCAAAGGGAGACAGGCTGGCATTGATTCGGTATTAAAAAGAAGAGTTTAAAGATTTTATTAAATGTTTTAGTTAACCACTATTAATCTTGTAGGCTTGTGGGTTTTTAACATCTTAGGTAGGGGTGGTAAGCGAGCCGAACGAGCCGAGCTTTGACCTGCTCAGGCTCGGCTCGTTTAGTATTAGGCTCGGCTCGGGCTCGGCTCGGCTCGGAAACGAGCT
The DNA here is from genome assembly GCA_030737835.1 of Acorus gramineus. Classification (NCBI taxonomy): domain Eukaryota; kingdom Viridiplantae; phylum Streptophyta; class Magnoliopsida; order Acorales; family Acoraceae; genus Acorus; species Acorus gramineus. The sequence goes on from CM060857.1 coordinate 13,933,746, forward strand.
TCATTTTGTGTTCAAGCTCGACTCGTTGGGCTCGTGAAAAGCTCGGTTAAAGCTCGACTCGGCTCGTTTGTTAAACAAGCCAAGCTGAAGCTCGAATCATAACACCTTATACATGTGAAAGTAACATAAGTTCGGGCTCGGGCTCGGCTCGGGCTCGGCTCGTTAACCTTTTTTCAGTTAAGTAAATGAGCTCGTCTAGGCTCGGGCTCGGCTCGGGCTCGGCTCGTTTACAAACCGAGCTTTAAAAATTGTTCAAGCTCGGCTCGTTTGTCTAATCGAACGAGTCTGAGCGAGCTTTAACCGAGCCGAGCCCGAGCTGCTCGGCTCGTTTACCAGCCCTAATCTTAGGCCACTTGTCATGCATCTAGATAGGGATTAATGGCAGCACCATTAGTAAGTACTATGGAGAAAAAATATGGCAATGTGTCTAGTACTGTAATTTGGATTGGGTCTAACCTGAACCTACCAGATTGAATCCGATTTTTACTTAGATTGAATTGTAAAAATCAAATTCAAATTCGAGTTAGTGGGTTTGGGTTAATTAAAAAACTAAGTTAGCTTCTAGTTGGTGTCTCAGACAACCCGACCTAATCTAAACATGAATTAATATTTAATATGATATACAATCTCGATAGTTGATTTTCATTTTTAAATCCCTACCCATTCATTACTTTATACAAACAAAATATATGTTTCTCACAAACCGAGCCGCAACCTTCAACCCTCCTCTTCTCTCTTTCTTCCTCTTCCAACCATATCCAGCCACACCACAATTAATATGAAAATACATGCTTTCTTCCTCTTCCAGGCTCCAGCCACATATATCCACAACAAAATGAAATACATCCATGTCTCTCATTAACATGAAATATATGTCTCTCATTAACATGAAATATATATGGGACTCTCTCTCTCTCTCTCTCTCATGTTTGAATGAAAAGATGATGGGTTTTGTTGTTTGATTTTTTTTTTTTGGTATTCAATGTATTATATTTTTTAGATTGTTTGAATATTTGGGATCACTACATGTGAAATAAGTGTATGATTTTTTTGTTACAAATATGATTTTTTGTATTTTTAAATGATTCTTCAGGTTGATTTTAAATTAACTCCAATCAGAATCTAACCCACCATAGTTGCACCCTGATTTATATCACACTTTTTTCTTAATTTTTATACTATTGTGTTATTTCTTTTTTGAAAAAAATTCGGGAGGTACAAGATGGTCGCATACTTATTGAATGGAATGAAATCAAGATTACATTACATGATCCGAACACATAAGATTCATGACATATTGACATTCAAAAAAAAAAAAAAAAACTTTTACCAACATTATTATTGGGTTATACACAACAAAAACCTGAAATCCTTCCAAATCGAAGGCGTTCCCAAGTTGAGTTGCATCATGTACTCGCCGAAGTTGGGGAAGACCGCGGAAGTGATTCGGTTTGAGGGGTGATGGTGGATTGTGTTGCGCGTCGTCGTTGTTGTTGTTGTTGTCGGAGGAGGAGGTACTTGTATCGTTGGAGGGAGCGTTGTTTGGCGAACCTAAGGCGGTCGGAATAGGTGGCGGTTGGGTCGTAGAGAGGAGAGTTTGGGGAGTCGCGGCGGATGAGCTTTGCAGAGAAGGATTTGGTGGGATTGATTGGGAGGGCAGATGCGGATGTCATGATGGAGAGGATGAGGAGGAAGAAGAGTTTGATCGCTGCCATTGCCATTGGTGGTGGTGGATTGGAGAGGATTCAAGTGCATTCATGGGGGGTTTTTGTTTAGGAGAATTTTTTTTATAATATTCATGCATTTGGAAACTGATTAAAGGCTTTTACTGTATTACCAATCTGGTTATTAGAATCACTTCTCTTTATCAACAAAATCTTCTTTCAAAATGTTTCTGAGAATTTTGTAGAGTTAATGTAAGATGCCGAATCAAATAAGAAATTTAATGAGTGGTTTTTATCATCATTTTTTAATAGACGAAAGATTTTTAATTCATGATGGAAAGAAATCCATTTACCTTTGTTTCAAAAAATGATGGAAAGATTTGATTCCTGTCATTCTGGAATGGAATTTTATTTCATATGAGAGTACCAGTAAAGTATATAAAATCCAGTGTTTGATTCGTGGAAATCTTTATAATAATTGTGGGTCCTACTGAGATTAAAATCCATCCTATTATTAAAATCCATCCATATAAAAAAATAGGATGGAATCAAATTCCCACATTTTGTAGTGGTAATATCAAATTCCACAATGAATCCTAAATTAGATTACTATTATACCATTTAAAAATTAATGAAATTATTATGTATATCCCTTCTAAAATAAATAGTCTCATCTTCTTCTTTTTTTCCCACCACTCATATAATGGGTTTATATAGTCATTTTGATTTTTTAACTAAAAAATTCTGTTATAATTTTTATATGTGATGTGAAAAATATAATTTTTATATGTATTAGATATTAATTTATATTTTTAAATTTAGTGTTTATTTTTGTAGATGGGTTGAGATATTATTATAATTGGTATAATATGTAATGTGTGATGTGGATTTAGGCTTAAAACAATACCTCTGAATCATAACTAATAAAATTGGTTATTTAGTTTTTAGGAGAGTTTATAATATTCAACTGATTTAGAAAAATACTTTTATTATATGTTTAATTACATAATTAGTTATTTTATTAATTTGCATTCATTAAATATTTATAAAAAATTTGTTTATTTTATTATTGTGATATAGATAAAGAAATAAATTTTACTAGTATGTATATAATAGTAAGGGTATTTTAGACATTTAAATCAAATTCTTTATCATTTTTCATGTACCAAACACTTGAAAAAATTCTTTAGAGAAATCCACGAGGTTCCTAATAAACTGATTCCTGATAAAGTAATTTCATCCAAAAAAATGACATGAACTAAACGGACCTTAGTATATTTCCAATTGTGTTGCTGGCCATCCATGGGAAATCCATGGTGAGACCCCATGTAGTAAAGTCAGGAAGACTTTGATAATACTTGTAAATATTATGACCCTCTATAGCTTCTGTCAATGCGTTGAACAATGCCATATTTATATGTATAACAGGGTCTGTTAATTCATTCCATATGATGATAAAATGTTGTTCAAGTAACAAAAAAAAACATCATGTAGCCAATTCTAGATTATTGGATTAGTGTTGTTGTTGTTAGAGGTGATGGTAGTGTCAGTACTAGGTAAACTTATCAATTATTTAAAATAATAAAAATGTTCGATATTTAAATATGAAGTATACATGTATGAATATCAACGTATCTGATTTTAAAAATATCTAAATCCAATGTATTATTATCAGGGAAGTATATATAACCAACCCCCCCCCCCCCCCCCCCCCCCAACAATTGTTATGCCACCTCATTTTCAAATTTTATGAACTACAATCTCACTCATCTATATCAAACTCTACACATTATAATCTCACCCTATCACATTTTTACTTTCACTCTCACTTCCTCGTCCATCCCGATCTCTCGCCTCTCCCTGTTAAAGGTTATGCAAAGATTTTTTAAAGGTGTGGGTTAATTAAAGAGGTGAAAATAATTACTATTAGATCAATTGATTCTTTATTATAATTTTAAATTTAAATTTAACTTATGTATATGTTATTAGTTTATTAGAAAATATAACATAAATTTTGATTAAGTATTCATCCGTTTTAAATTCCGATTTGATTTTCTCTCTACACCTGATGGAATAAAAAAATTGATAAATTAAAACTCAATCAACTTATTGGTTGAACTGATGGTTTTTAAAAATTAGGTGAACGTTGAATAAACTGTTAATTGTTTTTCAAATGTCATTGATCTAGGTGTTCCAATAGAAGAGAAGTAGATCTGAATAAAATACTGTTGAGTAAATTGTTAGATGAATTGGCCAAGATAGTGCGGTCATTGTTGGGGCTTTTCATTTCGAGATCATAAAGACATTGAATCTTGGAAAAATATTTTAAAAAATCACTCGGAGATGCATCTTTTTCAAGAATTTACCTTAACATCTTCTTTCACAATTTTACCATATAAATTAAAATGACTTTTATATCCTTTTATTATCTAATTATTACTTGAAATATATTTCACACATTATACATTGGAAATATAACTATGATAACTATATTCATGAAATATATAACAAGAAATATATTTTTATTGATTAATCTATTATGTTTTAATAAATCTATTATATTTTACAAAATTTTAGGTAATAAATAGGTGATGAAGAATTAAATTATGAAAAATAAAAGGAAAAATACGAAAAAATCATTTAGGAGTTAGAAACATCTAAATCAACTACTTTTAAAAATTCTACAAAAAAAATCTAATTTTTTAATTTTAGAAACTAAAAAGACTAACATACCCTCATGTAATTTATAGACTCTCTCTTATCATATTTAAAGTATTTCATAATCATCATCCAATTAGAAATTAATATTAATATAATGAATGATTTTTATTTGAGAGTGGTTTTACATGCTATTAAATTTTTTTAACTATGCTATCAAAAATGTCAAAATTGTATTTCATAAATATATAAGATTTTTTTTTTTCTAAATTTTTTTTAAAAATTTTGTTTTTTTTTAATTTTATAAATGTCTTGCGTGTAAAAAAAATTTGTATAATATTAAGCATATATAAGTGTCTCAAAGGACTTTAAAAAGTTTAAAATGTCTAAAAAAACTTTAGAACAAAAATTTTCAATTTTACTATTAAACTCTTAATGGTACTGTATTTATATATACAAAAATAACAATAAACTTCATGCACAAATTAAAAAAATATTTTATTATTTATCGATATTTTTAGTTGGGGTGTTTTAAACAATAAAATATATTTGATAATATTTAAATAGTAGATAACATAAGGGCAGTTAAGTCATTTTACTTTTTATTTTTGTAAATGAAGACTTTTTAGGTACAATTTTTAAAAATACATGATTTGGGTATTTATAACTTTTAGAAGATTTTCTTAGATATTTTCTCAAAATAAAACATGTAAAAATTTATCATTTTTTATTCATCTATTATTATGCAAAATATAATAAAATCTAAGGATAATATATTAAATTAATAAAATATATATCATCATTTATATAGTTAAACTTCTTTAAATAGCTCAAGAATGACAACAATTAGATAAGATAAAAATAACTAGCCCATTTTGTGTGATAAAATGGTAACATAAGACTTTTTGTAAAGTTTTAAAAAATAGATGATCTTGGTATTTCCAAAAATAGATCTTTTTGTTAGTTTTTACTTGAATCTTCCTGACTGACAAGTGGCATCCTTGATTCTATTGTGATTCTCTTGTGAGGCAATCAGCAACTCTTTTTTTTTTTCAAATTAAAGAAATAGAGACTACTTACTATTACTCCATGTGTCGTCTTATCAATATCTTTAGAAAAAAATTTCTGTCTTTCTTTCGTTTTCAAAATTCGACATGATGCTCACATACTCATTCACTGGAATGCAATCAAGATTACATTTCATATATCCATAGATGACATGTCTAACATAATTTAATAATAATAAAAAAAGACAGAAACAAGGGAGCATTCACCAACAAATTTGTGCTTATTATTACTTGGATTATACATATTAATCCTAGGGCAATTTTATAACCTAACCCTGGATTTTTTTTTATTGCCATTTTAACCTTGCCCATAAATTAATAACAAATTCAAACCCTGACCCAGTCAGCACTTTTTTTTTTTTTTCTTCATGGAGACATGTTATACAAAACAAGTCTAACCAGAACCCAGCCGAATGATGTTCTAGTTAATAAAAAAGACATGTTATATTATGTATAAAACACTTCTCCCTTACCTAATTATAATCCTAAGAGCGGCACAAATTCCCTCCAGAGATATAAACCCTCTTCTCCTTGATGTCGTACCCGACATACATGTTCTGCTGCGCCAAGTTCCCTATAGTCGACAATTTCTCAGTCCGCTGTATCGCCAAACACACCGCCTTCTCATTCTCCACCTGAAACGTGTGCCACGGCTGCAGCTGCACATCGAGTTCCCCCTCGAAATGCAGCGTTATCACTGGTATGAACTCCTCGTCCTCCAGGTTCTCCGCAGTCCCCTCATAACAATGCGCCTCCTCGTCGTCCTCCAGCCGCCACGGCTTCAGCTTCACCGTCTCTAGCAGCTTCGCCGTCAGCAAGTCATACCCGACCGCATGTAGGTACGTCAGCTCCGCCCCCGAATCGATAATCAACCCCCCTCCCCCATCCGCCTTCGGCAAGAACGTCCCAGGCGGCACGTTCAACCGATCCCCGTCCACGCTTATGTCGAGCAGGTTCAGGTAATACATAGACGAGTCGGAGATGCTCAATATCCGCGTGGACGGTCCGACCATCCAGACGTCCTCGCCGAAGAGAATGAGGCTCGACGTGTCCGTGTCGGGGAGGACGCGCATGAGGCAGTAGGAGAAGCGCCCTTTGCCGGAGTCGCCGAGCTGGGATATGAAAGAGAGAGGACCCATGTCGAGGCCAATGATGCCTGTGGCGTTCTCGCTGTAGATGCCCTCCGCGGAGTGAGAGCAGCCGAAGGTGATGTCGGGGATGGAGATGTCGCGGCTGTCCGAGGAGACCACGCCGAAGTTGTCCGTGGCGAGCTTTCCTTCGGAGATGGACTCGTCCGCGTATGTGAGCGAGAAAGTGCACTCGTCCGAGTCGGGGATGCATCCGCTGTTGTCCAATTTGTGGCAGTTGTCGGAGTCGCAGCTGTGGGTCTTGTAAGTTTTGGATGATAATGGATCGAATACGGGGAGTATTTGGGAGTAGCAGTTGTCGTCGCAGGGGAAGCACTGGAACCAGGTGAGTTCGCTGCCGGTGTCGATGAGGGCCATCATGGTCATCGGCGGCGTGCCCACGGTGAGTTCCATCAGGTACTCGCCGACGTCGGGGAAGACCGCGGACTGGACTTGAGGGGTGATGGCTTGTTTTCGTTGTCGTCGGAGGAGGTAGTTGTAACGTTGGAGGGAGCGTTGGTGGGCGGACTTGCGGCGGTCGGAAAAGGTGGCGGTTGGGTTGTAGAGGGGGGAGTTTGGGGAGTCGCGGTGGATGAGCTTTGCAGAGAATGATTTGGGGGTGTTGATTGGGAGGGCAGATGTGGAGGTGATGATGGAGAGGAGGTGGAGGAGGAGTTTGATTGCTGCCATTGGTGGTGGTGGCCGGATTCAAGTGCATGCAAGGTGGTGTTTTGTTGAGTATATATATATATTTTTTAATGTTTGTGTTTTTGGAAACTGAATCGGAAGTTAGAATATCTTTTATCAACAAAATCTTCTTTTGTCAATGTTACACCTATCTATGTTTGGAAAGGATAATATCCCAAATAGTTGATACATATGAAACCATAGCTGTAAATTAAATTCTCTTAAATACGGCAGTCAAAAAATTACAAATGTATTGAATGACTTTAATTGAAAGTACATCTATACTGACTATACATGTATAATTATATAAAAAAAAGGGGTTTTTGCATGTATATCACTAAAAAATGTACTATTAACTTATTTTTATATCATTCCAAATAATCTATGTATTTTTATATCAAGCCAATTAAAATTCACATTGTATTAAAGGAATTGGGGGAGGTATATTTGACCCGGCTTACTAATATACCTTGGGGCAGTGGGGGCAAGTGTGTCCCCCACTAGGCGCAAAGTAGCTCCACTCGTGCATGTTGCCTTGTCGTTGTTTTCAAAAAAAAAAAAAAAAAAAAAAAAAGAAGATGAACAAGTTATGAATACTTGAAAAAGTTATTTAAACTTCTTAATTTATAAGATATGATGACATGCGATTTGATATGCATGTTCCACTTATCCTAATAAAATAAATTAAATAATATAATATAATTATAAAAACTTAAAATACAAGTAATAATTTATTCTTTCATATTATGATAAAGCTATTCCCACTTATTATATACAAACAAACAAGTTTTCCACAACCCTCTTATTCTCTCTCTGTACCTAACAAAACAAAAAAAAAAAAAAAAAATGACCAAGTTGTGAATATGTGAAAAATTTATTTAAACTTCTTAATTTATAAGATATGATGACATGCGATTTGATATGCATGTTCCACTTATCCTAATAAAATAAATTGGATAGAATAATATAATTATAAAGATCTAAAATTTAAATATTAATTTATTTTTACATGTTCTGATAATACTATTCCCACTTATTATATACAAACAAACAAGTTTTCCACAACCCTCTTATTCTCTCTCTGTACCTAACAAAACAAAACAAAAACAAAAACAAAAAAAAAAAAAAATGTGAATACCTGTGACTCTGTGGTTGGGTTGGTGGATGGCAATGATGGGTGTCCATGCTGGGCACACGCTCAAGACCTCTACTCCTTCCACGCTTTATCACTCTTTTCCTCTCCTTTGAACACACTATCCCCTGTTCCATACACACAAAACACACACCCAAATTGACAAAGAGAGAGACTGTGAAGAGTCTTCTCCTTACAATGCAAATGCTGAGTTCATCTCTTCTACCCACACAAGCCCTCACCACCTTCTCTCCAAGGCTCACCATCTATCCCTCCCCAAACCTTCCCAGTCCTTTCTCGAAGACGCCGTCTCTGTCGCTCAGACGGAGAATCCTTTCCACTCACATATGTAATGCGGGGAAGAACTGTCTTCATGAGGAGGGTGTGGAGAAGGTTGAAGAAGAAGGTGGGCTGAAGAAACATGAGGTGTTGATGTACTCTGTCTCTCCTCTTCCTTTGCTGTTCTTCGCCGCCTTGCCCGTTGGTGAGTGATTTTGTCTACTATGCTGTCTGAGTAATTCAATCATTATATGGGCTGTTTTTTACATATTTATACAATTTGAATTTAAATTAAGGGTCAATTTGATAATCCTGGTTCAGAAAGAGAATTCCTCCTTTTGGGAAGGAGTGAAGGAAATTCTGCCTGGGCGAATGACTATATGAATGAATGATTTCAAATGTCATTTATTTGGGTGTTCCAACTTCCAACAGAAGGAGAACGAGAAGGGTTATCAAATTGACTCTAAGTAGATTTGACTGAGTGAATGTTGAGTGAATTGTTTTATGAATTAGCCAAGACAGTGCAGTCGTTGTTCGGGCCTTTCGTTGAGATCATAAAGGCATTGAATCTTCCCAACTGGCTCGTTCACTGGGGTCATCCGGGTAACATGGCAAGTGCTTTCCTTGATTTTATTGTGATTCTTTTGTGAGGCAACTTTTTTCCCCCAAAGAAGTAGAGACTTATTAATAGTCCATTAGTTGTCTGATCAATGTCTTCACAGAAGTTCTTAGATGCATGTTTGTATGAACTATGTTCAAATGATATTTTTTCGGCCACTTTTTCTTCGAATTGTATGTCAGAGGTTATTCAACTATAAGGCTCATTATATGAACTTGCAGGCTGTTGTGCTTTTTGCAATGGGTGGCTATGGTACTTACCTGGGTTTTCGGATACGCTTCTCTGATGATGTGGTATATTACTTGTTATACAGATTTCAATTAAACTTGTATCGTATTATCCTATTTCTTGTTTGAATTATCTAATAGTGGTCTTACAATATTCATCACATCTCCATATGACCAAATTGCATTTGAGTTTTATGGATCACTTGTAGCTAGTGTGATTTACTTGTAGAATTTGTTTTCTTTATATATGATGGAAGGAAGAGAAAGCCATGGCAAAGGACTTGCATCCAAAGCTGCTGGCAGGCATGTTTTTCTTCTTTGCGCTAGGGGCTACTGGTGGAGTTACTTCTCTGCTCACTTCTGATAAACCCATCTTTGAAAGGTGCATCGCCTTTTCCATATTCTTCATATAAAAAATAAATCTGCTATTCGTGTGTTTTTTTTTTTTTTTTTTTTTTGGGTTAAGTAAATAGGTTATTAGTTGATGTTCAGATATCTGATATTTTCCCTTTTTCCAGTCCTCATGCTGTTACTGGTCTGGTTGGCCTTTCTCTATTAACCATTCAGACAGTTTTACCTGCCCTATTTGAGGTAATTTTATTCAGTTCAACTTATACATGAACACTTGAGAAATTTGATTGAAGTGCGACAACAAATGAAGTTTAGTCTGATTTATAGCTCGACCAAGTCTTTTTTAGTAATCTGTGGGCGAATTTCATTTCAAAAGGACTTTCAAAACAAACAATGTTCGAATAAGGATGAGAAGAGAAGACCAGAAAATAAAATATAAGTAGAAAAGATTAAAAAAAAACACAAAAGATCGATCGGGCAAGGCGCATGACTGGGAAGAAAAGATTGTTTTGTTGAATTCCACCGATGACCACCCCAATCAACCCGAAATATAGCTCGATCAAGTTGATGGTTGTTACTATAGTGTTTGAACCAACATCTACCCTAGGTTTTTCAAATGCATCATCCTAACTAGTGGATTCATTGTTGAGTGAGTCTCTAGGACCATCGTTTCTTAGAGACGTGTTACAGAGTATCATATCCTGTCATAGTGCAGGCATGACTATATTTCAAGAATATCCCCGAGCAATTGCTAAACATGCGAGATTGACACAGAGATCAGGTTATCCACATTAGCAATTGGCCGAGCTATTGCATCCATTTTAAAACTATATCTAGGGTCGATCCATCAGATGTTGACATTGATATTGACAGGTGCCCACATTTCAATTCAAAAGAGTAATTTAATTATATCTATACCCAATGGTGAGTTCCTATGAACTAGAAAAAAAAATTTTGTCTTGTAAACATGATTTAGTCATACAGTGTAAACCGTGGAACAACAAATTAATATCAATATAATCCTCTAATCGTGCAAATGTGACATCAATAGTCCTAACCTTTTAGGAGGCTTGCTTCATATCTGACCTCACCTGAAAATTCGAAGTCGAAGATATCATGTACATAAATCACAATTTCTTTACTTGATGAACAATGTGTCTTGAATGATTGTCTTTATTGTTTTTGTCTTCTCATTTGTAGGGAAATCCAGGACTGCGGAACATCCACGGACTACTGGGAAGTGGAATCATGGCATTGTTTCTTGTTCATGCTGCTCTAGGTCTTCAGCTGGGACTCAGTTACTAATCTTCAGTCAGCATCAACTGATTCACAAAACATGAAAGTGGGAGAGGCCACTAAATCATTTCTGGTAAAATAGCTTAAATACTTAAAACTACAATGAAATGCTTCTCATAGAACTTCTTGTGGTGATGTTTACAGTACTGATTTTTCCACTTGTTTTGATTTAGCCAAGCAACTACCATGATCTTGGGATCTGTGGAATTGCTAGGTAAGCGAGTTGTTCGGTTCGACGAGAACAGGCTGAATACATACGTCATGGGACTTGGAAGATCTCCCAGTTGTTGGAGGATTGAGTGAGAAGGGTCTATTGTGTTGTATCTTGATTCTTTCCTCTGAAAGTGAAGCAATATTTACTATGTCAGACATTGCCTTCATAGATCTGATATAAATTTATATCTTATCATGTGTTGTGTTGTGTTAAGTTGTTAGAGTTTTTTTGAAACGAATTACCAATGGTTGTTAGAGTTTCTTTGAAACGAATTACCAATGCAGCTCAATTGATGTAATATTAATAGGACAAGTACAATTATCTTAACTAGGTTCAAAACTTCAAATGGTTGTATATATATTTGTGGGGGCAGGAAATCATGTTTTTTTTTTTTTAATTTATTTAAGAATGAAATTGTGTTGTTAATGGACTGGGCACAACCTGGCTACCGTTGATATGTAGTTTGAAACAGAGTTTATCATTTAAAACAGCTTAAAATTAGTTTTCGAGAAAACTATGTTTTGTTAAAATTTTAAAAAACTATTTTTTTAGAATTAAAAAAGTTAAAAATGAATTTAGGTTAAATATGATTCTTATTGTCCAAAATCATTTCATACGTTATCCATCCCCTATAATCAATCCACGTTCAATCAGTCACCCTGTCATGAGATGAGACTGGTTCTTTAATACTTCTATTTAAATATAAATAAAAGTGTACATTCTGTCTCATTTAATTTGTTTGGGTCCTTCGTAGAATCTCTCAATTGTTTTAGGTCCTTAAAACACGTGGGATTTATTTTCTGATCCCCATATTTCATTGTGTATTATTTTTGGATCCTTCTATCTTTACATCTGTTATATTTTTCATTTTTACCCTCTTCTTCTTCACCATCTGTTACATTGTTAATTTTTACCCTCTCCTCCTGTCTTTTACACCGGTAACAAACATATGTACACTATTAAATTAAATTGTCTGTGTATATTGTTAACATGTATGTATACACTGTTAAACTATTTGTATACTTTATTGATGGATTTTATGTATTGTTAGTATTTTTATTATGATGTCATTATATTGTGACATGATAAAAATTTATTCTGTCTGTCATAAAATTTGGAGCCCCTAAAAAAAAAGTTTTGGTTGTTTGTATGAATCAGAAGAGAAAGGGGGGCGCAAAAAAAAATGTGAAGACAAAGGTGAAAATAAAAAAAATTGGTAAAAATAACTTTCATTGATGGAATGACCAAAAACAATAAATAACGAACATGCGGAATATAAAAATAAGTTCAAATATTTCACAAACTTAAAAGAATAATTTAGAGATTCCAGATAATCCAGAATTAATTTTCCTTTTTAATTTTAAAAGCACTCATGAATGTAAATGATCAATAAATCAATATACATCCAACTAGATCCTGTTAAGACTCTAGAAAAAAAAATGCCCTGTTCAATCTTTTTTATAATTTTGTTTTACTAAAATATTTTTCATTTGCTATATATAAATTTTTCTATGACAAATGAAAATATGAAATACATAATCTCAAGAATATGAATCAAATGCAAATAAAAATACATAAAAACAGATTATACACGGATAAAGTAGAGTAATATAATCCTGACCTTCGTCTTTAGTATTTACAATCAATCAGTGTCCTTCTCCATTGAATCCCCAAACCAAGAGAGAGATTTTTTTTTCAAAAATCATGTCCGATCAACCAATCCCACCGTTCCCTCTCTTTCAACCAAACCCTAACTCCAACCCCAACCTCCAGCTTCACATCCCATCCACCCCCGCCAAGCGCAAGCGCACCGGCCTCCGCCGCAGGGCCTCCGCCGTCCCATCCCCATCTCCCTTTCCCCTCCTCTGGCTCCCCAATCGCCTCCCTATCCCCCCCTCTTCCCCCCCCTCCGCCACCCCTCCTCCCGCCCCTGTCGCCGCCGCCCCCGACATCTCCGAAGAGATCATCTTCATCAACAAAGAACCCACGGCCGAGGCCCTCACCGCCCTCTCCGCCGGCTTCCCCGCCGACTCCCTCACCGACGAGGAGACCGAGGCGGGCGTCGTCTCCGTCATCGGCGGCATCGAGCAGGTCAACTACATCCTGATCCGCAATCACATCCTCACCCGGTGGCGCGAGAACGTCTTCCAGTACCTCACGAAGGAGACGCTCACACCCTCCATTCCCTCACAGTACAAGACCCTCTTGGACTCCGCCTACCACTACCTCCTCTCGCACGGGTACATCAATTTCGGGGTCGCCCCCTCCATCAAAGATAGGATCTTGACCGAGCCAGACAAGCCAATGGTGGTGATCGTCGGGGCGGGCCTGGCGGGCATCGCCGCGGCGCGGCAATTGATGACTTTCGGGTTCAAAGTTGTCGTCTTGGAGGGTCGGAAGCGGGCGGGGGGACGGGTCTACACCCGGAAGATGGAGGGCGCGAATCGGACAGCCACCGCTGATGCCGATTTGGGCGGAAGCGTTTTGACGGGCACTCTCGGGAACCCTCTCGGAAGTGTAGCCAAGCAGTTGCATTCGACGCTGCACAAGGTGCGGGACAAGTGCCCGTTGTACAGACCAAATGGGGAGCCTGTCAACCCGATCACGGATTCGCGGGTGGAGGAGGCGTTTAACAGGCTTTTGGACCGGGCGAGCCGGCTGAGGCAGAACATGGGGGAGGTCTCGATGGACGTATCGCTGGGCGCGGCGCTCGAGACCTTCATGGAGGAGGTTTATGGGAGCCCGTTCAGCGAAGAGGAGGCGAATTTGTTTAATTGGCATCTTGCGAACCTTGAATACGCGAATGCGGGCTTGCTTTCAAAGCTTTCGCTGGCGTTTTGGGACCAGGATGACCCGTATGACATGGGAGGGGACCATTGCTTCTTGCCTGGTGGGAATGGGCGGCTCGTGCAGGCGCTGGCGGAGAATGTCCCGATTCTGTATGAGAAGACAGTGCAGAGCATTGAATATGGGGTGGATGGGGTGCGGGTTGGGGTGGCAGGGGGTCAGGTCTATGAGGGCGAGATGGCACTATGTACGGTCCCTTTGGGGGTGTTGAAGAGTGGGTCGATTAAGTTTGTGCCCGAATTGCCGCAGAGGAAGTTGGATGGGATCAAGAGGTTGGGGTTTGGGCTACTGAATAAGGTGGCGATGCTTTTCCCTCACGTGTTCTGGGGGACGGATCTTGATACGTTCGGGCACTTGGCGGGGGAGAGAAGTCGGCGGGGAGAGTTTTTCTTGTTTTATAGTTATGCGACGGTGGCTGGGGGTCCGCTGCTGATTGCGCTCGTGGCAGGGGAGGCCGCACATAATTTTGAAACGATGTCCCCGACTGATGCTGTGACTCTTGTTCTTCAGATTCTTAGAGGTACATGTCTTTTTTCTTCTCCATGTGTATTTCCCTAAGTTGAATTTAGATTGTTTTAATGCAAGTTGATCAATGACAGAGAAATTCCTTTGATGTTTAGATTGTTTTAATGCAAGTTGATCAATGACAGAGAAATTCCTTTGATGTCATAGATGTAGTAAAATTAAAAATGAAGTGATTATCTTTCCATTTCTGTATGTGAAGTATTGATGAATTGTTAGTGTGAGTCCTGATCCTTTTGAAGACTATCATAAGGGGGACATGACTTTTATGTTATAGGAGATCCTGATATACCTACCCTGTGTAGTGGAATTCTTTAACTCTGTAACTCATTTCATCTTTTTGTGATCCGCATAAAAACTAATCGGAAACCTCCTATGTTTATGGGTGAATTGTGATCTGATTTGGTTGATGTTTTATATGTTAGAAAAGTTTAAATCAATGGTTGGTTGCTATTTGCTATTTGAAATGACACTTTGTACATTTTCATTTTTACTCTGTTGAGTTCTGTTTTTTTCCCTGCTTTAAAACAGGCATATACGAGCCTCAAGGAATTGATGTCCCGGATCCTATCCAAACCGTGTGCACAAGATGGGGCAGTGATCCCTTCAGTCTAGGTTCCTACTCTCACGTTGGGGTGGGTGCTTCAGGGGATGACTACGATATTCTAGCTGAAAATGTTGGAGATGGAAGACTATTCTTTGCTGGTGAGGCCACCACGAGGCGATACCCTGCAACCATGCACGGGGCTTTCCTGAGTGGATTAAGAGAAGCTGCAAGCATGGCTCACCATGCCAATGCCAGGGCTATGAAAATAAAAGTTGAGAGAAGCCCATCGATGAATACCCAATCATGTGCAGCCCTTCTCGCAGACCTATTTAGGGAGCCAGATTTGGAGTTTGGGAGCTTCTCTGTTATTTTCACCCGGAAATCACCCGATCCCAAGTCAACTGCGGTCTTGAGAGTTATGATAGGTGGATCACGGAAGAAGAGCAATGAAAACACAAAGCCGGATCTGCAACACTCGAATAAACCCCTCTTTCAGCAGCTTCAATCGCATTTCAATCAGCAGCAACAACTTCACGTGTACACATTGTTGTCTAAACAACAGGCACTTCAATTGAGAGAAGTGAGAGGTGGGGATGAAATGAGGCTGAATCACCTCTGTGAAAAACTTGGTGTGAAGTTGGTTGGTAGAAGGGGTTTGGGGACTGGTGCTGATGCAGTTATCGCTGCCATCAAGGCGGAGAGGGGAAAGCGGAGATCCACTTCAGCTTCATCATCTGTAAAACTAGGTAATTTGTGAAAAGTGTTTAACATTTCTTCCTTCTTTTTCAAAATACTATATTTCCACCCAATTTTAATTAGCATTCTCATCTCCATTCACATATGTGATAGCCCTTTAATGGGTAGGTAAAAGCACACCTACTCTATGCTTAAGATATTTATAGCCATTTAAAACTTTCATGAATTCAACAAACATGAGGAAGTAGCTTAAGAAAGGGGACTATAACATGTGTTCTGTTTTCTTAATCTATATATTTACGTTTAATGCAATGTGGTTTCCGCATTTCATCAAATCATGGTGAATTTTTATATGAGACCATTTACTAAAGTTGTCTTGTTTACTTCTATTTTCCCCTTCCAGGAAGGAGTCGTGTCATGAGAAAGAAATTGATACGAACTGAACCACATAACAATGAACCTGCCAATACTGCAAAGTAGTGGGTGTGATGTAGAGCTTTGGTTTTCTCTTTGTTTCGATTTGAAACTTGTGAATGTGTGTACAATCTATGGAGGAGCCTGATGAACTGCAAAGATGTTTGAAGCGTGGTCAGCTGAAATTCATCAAAACTTCATCTGGTTCTGGAGAAATAGTGCCTGACCTGCAGTTTTACAGCACCAACAGTTGAAATACGATCAGAAGATGCAGTAGATTATACTTGGAAGCATCTGTAGCCCCAGTTAGATCCTAATATAAAGACTCCATTGAAGATGCTCTTAGAGGGATAAGATCTCATCCCTCAATTGAAGAGATGTATCCCGTCAATGTTAAATTCCATTAATTCTATTATGTCATAGACTCGTTTAACCATTTTTATAATCTCATTTATAATATCATATATCTCATTAGTCACTTACATTCATTATAACACGCTCATATGTCTTATTAGTCTTCTACACTATAATGAAATATATAGCTCACCAGAAAACTTTTACATATTTTATAAATGAGTTTATATCATTTATTAAAATATATCAGAAAAATTAATGTCGGGTCCTTTAATAAATCTTTGAATTATTTTTAAGTCCCTAAAATATTTGGATTTAATTTTAGGTCCCCAGACCCTATTGTATATTATTTTTGGATTCTTGGAGAAACCCCTAAACACCGTTAAGGCTACATTATATTTTTTATTTTTACCCCTCCTTTACAATCTATGGTAAACAAGTATGTATACACTGATAAACTATCAGTGTATACATAATAAACTATCTATGTTCACTGTTAAAAATGTGAAGACAATTGTAAAATAAAAAAAAAAAGATAAAGATAATCCATAAATAATATTCAACTAACCTTGCGACATAAAAATAAATTAAGATTTTCCAGTTACTTAAAATTAATTCAGAGTATCCCAAGAGGACCTGAAATTAAATTCCCCTACTATATATTTTATTTTTATTAAAACAATCAATACTATTTAAAAAACAAAACACAACAGATACGGACTGCATTAGGGGCTTACGCAAACCGGTGGATAGAATCATTGATTGAACGGCTCCGATTTTGTCCTCCGCTAAAATCTCGCCGCATAAAGTTATGCTGCGTGTATTCATTTATCCGTATCCACGTGACAGCAGATAAAAATCACAACCCAACCCAACTGACGCAAAATCAGAACAAAAAAAAAAAAAAATGGCGACACTCATTCAGACTTTTCGGTTTCGTTCACTCCCTTCGAGGGACTCTCTCCCAAGCCGCCCCCGCTCTTGGAGCCCTCCATTCTCGATCGGACGGTCCTCAGTTCCTTCAAGTTCCAGGTTTTCTTGGGAGAGCAGAAACATTCGTCCATTAGAAACCCAGTGCAGAGCATCAGCAACTGAAGGTGAAGAAATTTTCAATCTTTTCCTAAAAATTGGTTCGAGTTAAACTTTGTCACGTTCACAGACTCGCTTATTCTTCTTCTTTTTATCGGGTTTTATTGTGTGTGTTAATCATGGAGATATAGGGGTCCCTGGTGAGCTAACTGAACTTGAAGACTCAAAATTTGCACCTCTGACTACTGAAGAACCAGCATTTGGACCACCTGTGAGTCTTTTACAGTTGTCAGGGTCTCTTTTTTGTTGCGGGATAATGTTACGTACAACTACTTGTGCGATAGCAGATATTTGGGAAGTGTTTCATTCGGTACGGTACATTTACATTCATAAATCATGCGGGTTAAGTACAAAAATAATTAAACTATTTTCTAGATGTACTTTATTATCCGTATGAAAAAATACATGCAAAAAATTGTATGTTGGGTGTTAATGTTGAGACTGACAATTAGGATTAGTTTATTAAATTAAGAAGAATGTGATAAATAATCTAAGTTGAATGGATACCCGGATTCTGAATGTACAAAACACACAATTCGACGACCACAACTATGACGTGCGTAGCCCTACGTGCACTCCACACATGCTTTGATTTTTTTTTTTCTCACGTTTTTTTATTTAATTGTACCTTATACTCTAATAAACTGCATATGTCATATACCTCCTTGGCAAAATGGGGCTGCACGCATTGAAAATATGAACTACGCATAACAATGCCTTTTTTTTGTGTCTAAAGAGGTTATTTTATGCCTAAAAAAAAAAGAGGTTACTATACTACATGTTTTTTTATGGTGGACATTTTAAGTTGTATGTTTGAACACAGAGTTCTTGATTAGATTGTATGATTTAATATCTTCTAAGCTTTGACAATTCATGCTGTTGTATCATTCATGTTTTTGGTGAATTTTATAATGTTTTTTGAGGATTTTTTGTAGAATTGACAGCTAATGAAACCAAATGAATTCTTTTATTTTGATAGGCCTTACTGTTGTTGGGGTTTAAAGTGGAGGAAACTGCAAAGGTAAATAATCTATGATGGACTGTTTCTATATCTTTTGGTTAATTGGTCATGATTCATGGATAACTGTTTAGTAACTTTAACTTAGAACCAAGCAAAAAAAAAAAAACTTTAACTTCGAAGTTAGAACCCTTAAGGATGGTGTATTTTTAATTTTTCTAAAAAAAGTATATTTTATAAACCAATGTGGGTATTTTATTTTTTCTGCATAGATTTCTCCTACTACCTATTGTAGCTGACCTGAGCATCTTTCTTGTGCAGATACAACTATTTCTAAAAGAGATGGGTGGTGAGTTTTTGAAGGTAATTGTTCAGAGGTGATTGTTAGTTCATGATGATATTTTAGTTTCCTCACTTGTTGCATTTGATGGTCAATTTTCACTATTTGCCCTCTTTGCTTGACACTAGTATCTGTTGAACAGTTAAACAAATGTGGCATTTGAATCAAATGCTGATCTGATGAATAAAGAAAAAATTACCATATATGTTCCGTTCATATGCAGAGGATATTATTATGTGGAGTAGAATAATTCATTAATTCATTGCAAGAACTGACCTCCATTGGATTATTGGCTTGGGGTGCATGTAAATTTTATCATGGACTTGCTGATTACCATCTGCCTTGGACCCAAAATTTGTGATCCAACCAGAGAGCTAGAAATCATCAACCTTTACTATTTTACAATGCCATTTCAAAAGCATCCTTTTAGAAAGAAATCAGAAGGCCCTCTAATGTGATAGGGAGGAATAAGTGCTGATCCATTTGGATTGGCATGTATAGTTTCTGTGTAACTCTCACAAGATTCAAATCCTAAATGGTATACTAACAAAGGAAAGATTCAATATTTTTAATAAGTTGTAGGAAGGATCTACGATACCTGATGAATAATGATCCATGCAAGTGCAAGTAGTAGATTCCTTGCCTGTACTTACTTTACAAAAGGTGTGCCAACATCTAACCATGACTTCACTCACATGTCACATTTGGGAGTTCTATCCATTATTCAATTATTTGAGAAAATACCAAATTGTATTTATCATATCTTTTTAATTTATCTCAGGTAATCCACTGTACTGAAGACATGATTGGATGCTCACTCTGGGAATCAATGCATTCTGAACAGCCCAATTTGGAAGATGTGAAGGTTGTTTATTTGATTGATGCTGTTGTCCACGGAATATTTTGTTTGTATCCATGATGCACTAATATTACAATATTTAACCATGTTAATCTGACAGATTATCCTGATATACTTACAAGGTGATGCCACATATTTATCCATTTCACCACTAGAAAAGTTCAAATATTTCATGAATCATTTTTAAATCCATTCCCTTGTTGCTTAAGCTAGTGTATGAATCAGTAATTAGCTTATTGGATGCACTTTTCAACTTTCTTTATTTGTGCGTTAAACTTTAAACTCCATTTGCAGATTGCTCAATCAGTACCTAGAGTATGCTTTCTATCTGGTTTGAGTGGGGAGGAGATGATGATGTTTATTGATGCCTATCCAGAAATTGGTATTAGCCATACGATTACTCTGTCATTATTCCTTAGTTTTTTTCTGCATGACTCATGTGAATCGATAATCTTTACATTTCTTAATATGTTTTTTTCAAGAGATTGTATGTAATTTTGCCTACCTACTTTGAAACTATTGGGCACATCTTAGTTTTCATACTGAATTAATAACCAATATAAATGTGTTACAATAAATATAACAATAACGTCACATCAGTTTTCCGGTGGTACCATAATGTGTGGACAATTTGATTTTCCTCTCAAAAAAGTTGCCATGAAAAATGTATATTCTCGCAGATCTTGTCAAAAGAAAATATTTGTTCCATGAAAATTTTGCAACCTGTTCTGCAGTAAAATGTGACTCGAAACCAAGCAAATATAGCTACTTTTTTGAGGTCTATGAATAAGATGAAAACCGTTTGATGGTATTGTACAGGACTAGAGCCAGCGGTTTTTGCAGCTCTTGTTCCTAACAGTGCAGATAAAATGCTTGGAGAGGTGATTGAAGAAATTATGGGAGACCATGAAATGATGGTAAGCTAGGTGCATTAACAGCAGAATTCTGATTAAATCATGTCTGCATTTGATTGTTTTATGACACGTTTTCTAAAATCTTGCAGTCTGCGAAGCAGTCAGAGTGAGATTTAGAAACAGTGAAAAGAAGTGATAGAAATCTGCAATGAGCAAAAGCTTCAAGATATTACATCTCCCATGGAGCTCCAAATGTACTGCAGGTAATATTTTGAAATAGGAACTTCTTCTGAAATTATTAGGATAATCGAAAACTGTTCCGTCAGTCAGGTTTTGTTCATCTCCCACGAAAAATAGATGCCTGATCTTATATGAAATAGTGTTTGAGAAACCAAATTGTCTTTGAACCAGAAAAATGACTCGAATTAACCAGAATTGAATCATGACATCATAACATATAAATATATTATTAATATCATATTAAACAAGCTTGCAAAAAAATTTGAATTGTTTTAGAAAATTTTTCACAATTATCAAGTCTTAAATCTTAATATTTAAAGTCTATATAACAACACAATAGTACAGGTAGATTGTAGTATGATTTTGTTATATAAAATCTAAACTTTTGTTAAAATTAATATTTTAACAAGTAACTAATTACAAATTTTCTGAATAAAATTATACGGATCATGATCTAATACATTTTCATATGACATTCAAATAAAGTATAAAACAATAAAAGAATGTAATTAATTATAATTTGAATCAATCCATAGTCTATTCTCAAAAATCACTGGTTCAACAGGTACCAGCCGGTTGACTGTTTTTTACATTTTAATTTTTAGCTTTTTTTTTTTTTTTTTACACTATATGGTTCTGAGGACTAATCAGACTGGAATTCAAACCAGTTAAGGTTCACCCCTCAGGTTCTAAAACATTGATTTTAACCATGAGATAGACTTATGATTACAGAGTGATTACTTATACTTTATCAACCAAATAATCTTCAATGACTGGTTTTTGGGATTCATCTCTGCTTATTCCAGGTAATACATTTAGAGCATCTCCAATGGATATGTTAACTAACATGTTAGTGTCATATTTTACATAACATGTAAAAATGTTGCTCCAATGGAGATGTTAAGAGGGAGCTAAATGTGGGCCCCACGTGTCAGATGTTATCTTTCATGCTAACTGTAGTTAGTGTTTTAGCTAGTCAAATGTGGGCCCCACGTGATAGTTCTCCTTAAAAAAATAATAAAAAATACATTTGAGAGGTTGAGTGGGTGGAGAGGTGGGGCCCACTTTTGGTTTGGCTAGTTTATTTAGCTAGTCCATTGGAGCAACAATAACCAATTAAATAGGAATGTAGTAAATGAGTGTGTAGTGGAGGTATAAAGTGCTGATATAGCATTTTAACATCTTGTTTAACTAACATATACATTGGAGATGCTCTTAATTTGCACTGGTGATTTCTGACCCTGATGTCATATGTCTTGCAGGTAAATTGATCTACTCATCTTTCTGCTGCCACTCTGAGAAATCAAGAAGATAAATCAACATTGTCCAGATTTGCAGCCCCAAAAAAAAATTCTCATATTCTCAAACATGTCTGTTTCATTAGTGGACTCATTATCCTGGTGTTGAGAAAAATTTAGTCATGCTATGTTCATATCTTTCCTGCCTATTGGATTCGATTTGCAATCCTTCAACATCAAAGAAAACTAACTATTCAGTGTTATTTATTTTGAGTTTAACCGAGACCAGTCACAAAAGGATATGTCATCTTCTGTCCACATTGCCTTGGATCACTAAATTGGTCAAGGTTTTGGTTAGTGTATCATATTCCATTTATTTTAGCTAACATTAAAGATTCTTTCCTTTTTTTAATAGCAGTGAAGAATGACAGTTTGGTTAGGGACAAGAATAATAATGAAAACATATCCAGATGGTGCGCATGATTCACGACTTACACCCTGCATGTTGAAGATTTCAAAAGAACCAAAGGTGACATGCATGAGTAGAATGACAGTTTTTTTATTTTTTAATTAACCTCAAGAAAACTATCCTGCATGAATTATAAATGATATTCTTTTTCAGTGTTAGACTGGTCAGGCCAATAACAAATATGAAATAATATTTTGTTGATACATTTGAAGTTTTGAAACTAAGATCTTTAGTTGAAGGAAACCAAACAATCTGCCCTTCTGCCTTTCAGAGTTGGGCGGCGTTGCAGCTTTTCCTTCAACTGGTTCTCTTTTACTATAGTTCTTTATTGAGAAGGACAATAATTATTTCCTCCATGAGGGGCAGAGTTGCATTGTTTGAAAACTCAAACTATGCTTCCTTCTCAGCCACTGGCAATGGCACATATCAGCATGTACTCGCGTGGTCGGTCAACTGATTCCATACATAGGGCATCACCGCAGCAAATAATCAGAATCCGAATGGGATGCACAGAAGTGCTACCTCGGATCAGTAACTGATAACGTGGAAAATTCTGTTGCCCGGAGCTTCTGGCAAAGTTTTTCCGCCACCATGTCTACTCTCTTCTGGTCCTGCAATTGAGGATGATATTTAAATGACAATAGACTCATCACACAATGATAGTGGCATATAGATGAACATGGTAGGATGAAACAAAACTAGCTTAATTAAGAAGATTCATTAAGTCATTAGCATGGACATAAATTATAGACATTTGTATATATGAAAGCATAGTGGACAACTAATACCTTCCCCAGGATATTGATGATGAGAGGATCTAATCGTGATTTTCGATAACATCCTGTATATCACAATGGATATCAGACATCAGTGAGATTAAGGATTTAATTAAATGGCATTAGAAGATACTAGAGAATTATGCCCAAGCTCGCTAATTCGGTATTGTGGAATTGTTACCTATAGAAAGGTCTGGAAACTCGAGAATAAATTTCGACACAATCGGAGCTGCCTCTATCTGCGGACCATAAGACGTGCAAATTTAATTATAGCTGCTGAAATTTATAACTACAAGCCAAATAAGTTCCGATGATGATTTGAAGACCAAGAAGATAATAAAGATAATAGCTGCTGCAACTTAGAATGCTCATTGTTTATAGACTTGATAATGTTAGAGGGGGCTGTGTGTGTGTGGAAGGGGGGGGGGGGGGGTGATATCAGATAAATTGAGACAAATAGTAGAAATGAAATTTTCTTTAATTGAAATGCATATAAAAAAGGTCATGCAGGAACACTATGCAGATTCAAATAAATAATCTTGAGAAAGTAATGTAGTGAGAGATTCCTTAATCCTAAAATTTTGGAATTGTTCATAGTGAGAAGATGTAGAAGAATAGCATGTTATGTTGCTGCACTGCAAAGTGAGGGACATACATCAGACAGTGGTGTACTGAGCTGCTTTGACAAAGAAGGGGGCAACGGCACTAGAGGGCCACTTGAGCTGGTTAATTCAAGTAGGCAATCCCACTCTCTCTCAAGTTCAGTAACATTCGTAGATGTCAGAATGATGATATTTTGGCACTTTATCTGCAAGAAAGTGGCACTGCAAGCTCAGAAAATCATGATGCTGCTCCAAATAGTCCGGAAATGTAAGAAAAATTATAATGTCTAAGGTGAATTGTATTAATGAATAGGCAACACAATAAGTTCAGCTACTATTGTTCAAAACCAGGGTGCAACAGCAGAATTTGCACTTCCATTACTACTCATGAGCCAAATATAAGATGTAGAAAAATAAGGAACACGTTCTTGGCTGACTTGTTCACGTGATTGTTGCCAGAACCCAGTTACCCAGATACTGATCATCTTATTTGAAGGCAAAGAATCTAAAGCGGCAAAACATATCAATAATAACAGATAAGATGCACAGATTAGACTTACCAAAGGCACAGGAAGCTTTTCATGATGCAGTAGTTCAGTTATACCCTCAGGCAACTGAGCCATCTGAAAAGTAAAATTGAGCTTAAGATAATCAATACATTCTCATAATGGCAACGCTAAAAACCTGTGGTCAGAACAATTTATCCCATCAAACAGTAATTGCCATGGTCCTTTACAAATATTTTCTCGGTTTGTTCAGGACTAATGATAATACTTATAGCTACCAAACCACCTCTTGACAAGTTAGTAGAGGTACCCCTCTTCACCGTGAGGTCCTAGGTTCGAGTCCTACTCCTCTTGGTAGGAGAAGATTTGACTAGGAAAAAAAACACCAACCAACCAAAAAAAATGATAATACGTGTAGCGGTGAACAAATGTTTCAGAGTAATGCGTCATCTATTATAGACTTCAAACAAATGACATCCCGAATATGAAAAGTATATGTCATGATCTTCATAGAATTACCTAGTGCTGTATATAAATTTAAAAT
This sequence comes from Acorus gramineus, assembly GCA_030737835.1. Lineage (NCBI taxonomy): Eukaryota > Viridiplantae > Streptophyta > Magnoliopsida > Acorales > Acoraceae > Acorus > Acorus gramineus. The sequence continues at coordinate 13,958,922 of CM060857.1, forward strand.
AATAAACAAATTCTGCAGTTCATTCTAAGACCATTTGAACATATTCCTCCCGCATCTTTTTTATGCCATTTGGAACATCATCACCAATGACTTTTCTCCAAATGGCTTAGGTCGCTATGTTTATAGGACATGTAAAGCAAATGGGAATTCTCAATTCAAAAGTTCTACTATGAGAAAAAGGACTTATAGGAACTTTGCTATCTTGGTAGTTAACAAGAGTGAGTGAAAAGGAAAAAAAAAAGATGAAAAAGATTTTTTTTTTGAAAATGCATTCCTCACCATTGCATGTCATCTGAGAATTGTCGCCCCCCCCCTCCCCCAAAAAAAAAAAAGAAAAGAAAAGAAAAAAAAGGCGAAGGAAGCCAGTGAACACCGGTGGGAATCAAAGATTAGTTATCCATTAGGCTCATAAGAAGTTCAATATAATGGAGATCTACATGGTATGTGTTAATAATTGTGGCATGCATGAAAACAACTCATAAAGAAAGATTTGTGAGAGGAATTTCCAACATATCAATGGAAAATCCCATATGAAAAGCACCATCATTAACATCTAGTTCTCTCATTCTGTATGCTATATATACAAAACAACAGCTACCGGTGATTCAAAAAATAAAAAAATTCTACCCATATAATATATCACCTCATTACGATCCCCGGTGCACTGATCACCGATAAGATGCCTAAGGTACTCCTCAAACTCTTCATCAGGAGCCTGCAATTTATAACAGCTTATATTGTCAAATAATGTTGCTTTTATAAATATCAAAATTTAAATAATGTTGCTTTTATAACTATCAAAAATTCTGTAATAATATTCAAGAAACCAACTGGAACTAAACGGTATCTCCATTCACATACCAGACGAACTCCAAAAGATTTTGCAACACCTGCTACTGAAACATCTGAGTGCATAGGACCCACTCCTCCAAACAAAAATACCTACAAGACTGGTCTCAAAATTAGTTCACGAAATCTTTATGGAATCAGGTACGGAGAGTAAAACACAGATGCAATGTATCTTGACCATGTCTCCAATTAACCATATTTATATGAAATTGCTAGTGCAATATGATAAATGTGCACTGAACTAATGATGCAACATAGGATGCACTAATGACAAATTGTGGCAGAGAAAAAAAAATCAACTATATTCTTACCATGTCGCTACTGTGCTTCCTGGCCTCAATTTCCTCAGCCACAGAATCTACCTGCATTTTAAGCGCCTGGAAATGTCATTGTGCTCATGCTACTCCATTTCACAATAACAAAATTTAATGGTTCCAACGAATAATATCATTGATTATTTTTGGAGTTTACAAAAAAACCAAATCATAAAAAAGAAATAATGACATGTTTGTTGTTTTTTTTAGAGTGAATTTGGAGAATCTTACTAAAAAAAGATGCCCCCTGAACAAAACAGAGTAGATAGATCTCCTAAAAAAATAATAAGAAAGATCAAAGAAAAGTAAAAAGAGATAACCCTCATCGATAGCCTAAACCCTTAATCCTTAGGGATCACATTTCAAACCAAGTGGTTACTCATGATGGGGGAAGGAGGGTCCATGCCAAAGAGCACAATGACTCATGATTTGAGAATTGAGTGTCCTGTTTAGTTGTTGGAAAATGAAATCAGAGATAAGATGATCATTTCCATCCATGATGGGAAATGAACGCTTTGCCTTTACCTGAGAAGTCAATTCTACAATTTCGGTGGAAAATTAAGAGATGTAGGGGTTATTTCCACCACGACAAATGTGAAAAGTAATATCCATTTCCATTACTAACATTTTACACATAATTTTCTTACAACCAAACACAGAAGCATGCCAAACCCCATACATGTGTGTATATTGTTCCTTATAGTCTCTGTGCTACATAGGAGATTAAAGCCTTAATTTGTGTCAACAAAATCAAAGTCAAAGAAATGGACTACTGTCCAAAGCAATATAAGAAATTAAAACAATTAACATAAATGGTGAGAGTAAGAACACGAGAGTCAATAAGGTGTGCATATCAGCCATAGAATACATGTGAATAAATGTCTAGAATTTAAAAATAATAAGAATTCATGGCATTTCATTATGAAAATTTCACAGATGTTTTAACATGTCAAAATTTATTAACAAATAACTTAGCCTCCTTACATCGTTCCGAACAACTGCACTGTGTACCACTGTCCATCCTATAGAATGGAGTTTCTTGCACAATGTTGGTCCCACTTGATCCTCTACTATTCCACATCTGATATATCAAGCAGGGAAAAGTATCACTAACATATGAAATTGATCAAAAAATGACATGCATATGCTCATAGAAGATAATCATGTCATATAAATTGCAACAAAACAAAAGTTCAATTCAGTAGTAGCAATCTTCTGGATTAATCCATCAGGAACTTGAACGTAGCAGAAACTGCTAAGCATGATAAGAGACAATTATTTCACAAATTTACTTACTATATAAATTACTTGGAGAAACTGCTTCAACAATGCAATGAGTTATGCACCTCAAAACAACAAAAATATATTATATTGACCCACACCTTGGAAGATGAATAGTTCAAAAAGCTTGTTGAGGACAACCAATGTAATAGATATAATAATCTTGATTTCTTATAGAACATTAAATATTGAGGTTTTAAAATATTACAATCTTTCATATCAAATCCAGAAATTTTATCTTCATGCTAATACTATCAGTATTATATCAATTTAATGTGCTCTGCTAGCAAATTATACATTTGTTTATATTAACAATGATGTTGTGTAGATCAGCAATTTTCTAATTGTCAAAATAATAAATTCTTCAAGAAAATGATGGAAAACTTCAGTAGAAAGAATGAAAACAAATCTGTAGATAGACAAGTTAGAAATGGATTTCTCGGCAAGCTAGTCCAGATTTACGGGGAGTAAAGAAACAGTTGAAATGCATCCACATTAGTAAATTACAAAAATTGATCTTCCTAGCTCTATAGAACCCAAAAGTTCTATCTTAGCCTTTCCACCCTTCAGAAGAAAGAAATAAACTTGCACAGAACACAGGCATACGAATCTTGACACTTGCATATTAAAACTTAAAAGAAGGTTAAAATATTTTAGTCATTTTGAATGTCATGTTTGCAAGCTGTTCTCATTTTTTGAAGACCTGTATATAAAACTTTAATTTTTAATGTTTGATTCATCTTTTTTTTATCAAGTGAATGGAAGTGATTTCTCAAGGTCTCTTGCAATGCTTTATTTATTTTCTGAAGGAAATGGAATGGAAAATCTGAAAATGTCATTAGATTAAATATAGGTGGTGAAATAGTGCCATCGCTATTGGAGACTACATCTGGAGATTCTCAACTTTAGAGAGAGATAATTCTTTGCGTTAATGTCTATAAATGAGTTGGTGGAAGAAGAGGAGGCAATATCACTATTTACATTAATTTCTATTTTCTAGAAATGGTGGAAGAAGGGGAATCCATGTACACACATACATAAGAGGGATGTCCTTTCTTTTGTCTGGGAAGTGTTTGACTTGAAGCAAAGGACACAAATGAATCACATAGTACAATAAAATGAAGTTCTATATTCCAGCCATACTACCTTCCCAAATTATAATGACATAGTCTTGGGTCTTCTTTCCATATTAATAGATCCCCCAACTTGGCCAATAAAATGAGAACCAGGAGAACAATAACAGGATGATTAATCATGTTGAGGACCCAACCCAATCACTTTCCAGGACAATCAAGGGAACAGCAGTAGGTTGGAACATCAAAATTTATAACCCAAACAAATGATCCTGAGACAGATAACAAATTTTGCAATCAACCAAGCTTTGAACTGAGAAAATGACTTACAAAATTTCATCACCTACAGCAATGACTGATGCAGTAAGAATGCCACTCGCACATGGGGCAACACTACTCACACCATTGCTTAAAACAGTAACACCTCCATGGATTGAAAAAGAGGATTTCTTTGCTCTCCCTGCCCTTTCACGCCTTCCATCTGAAAGAAGATACGCAGGCCTAAACTTTTCCTTGTTTCCAGTAGAATCGCTGATGCACAATAATGCATTTGGGACTGTGTCATATATGCTCCCGATTGATGTATATCTATCCATTGGACAAAATAAAGAATTCAGCTCTAAACAAAACAAGAAATCAAGGTCCTAAACCTGAGAATACATAAGGAATTTAACACATGAAAACAATCAAATCCTTGATGCCATAATCAATCTGAACTTGAATTATTTACTGGCAGCAATTAATGAACTAGAATAATAACAGCAGATAGATAAGAAACATGGCAAAACTTTTATATATGACATCATGAACTAGCTACAAAACCCAGTATAGGGAAAAGTTACCCTTGATCATATAAACTGCAGTATTGAATCTTGCATGTTAAAATAAATGCCCAGACATCCCTGTAAAGGAGACAATTGAAAGAATAAGAATTGCCCACAATAAACTTCCTCAAAAGAAAACATTAGTAATCAGTTCGGGCTTTCCTAAATCATAAACAGCTTATAGGAAAAAGAAAACCTGTAAGACCAATCCAAGATTGGATTCACTCTCATGAATGGAGGCCATCCTTTTGAACTGGGAGAGAACTGTTCTTGGCCAACCTGGTAAGAAAGTTGCAGACTTAATTGAAGCAAACATCTCAGATGAAGTATAGTTTTCACAGGATGTGGTAAGTTTAGGAGTCTGATCCTAATGTGATTATTAATTTTTATAATAAGGAACTAATTCAATATGTGTGAGCATTGTATATATACCGCATTAGGGTCACCAATTCGGGTACCAAGAAAAATAGCTTTGATAGGTTTTTTCTGCAGTAAAGCCTCCAAGCCAGATTTGAAATCTGAGCGAATGATTTCCAATGGCAAGTTGTAGCTGCTCGAAAGCAATAGCTAACTTAAGCTTCATAGAACAAATTTCTAACATAGAGGATGCTCAATAATGGTGCAGCAAAGAAAGAGCTCATTTATTAGACAGTAAATATAGAGGAAATTTAAATAAAAATGCACTCACGTAGTAGCAGTTTCATAAGTGAATGAGTTAATCTCGGGGAAAGCAGAGGAACTCTCAAAATAGATGGTTCGCATTGGACAACTCTTGCAGTCTGTTTCTCTCTCATTAGAACAATGAACTTCCTCTTTGTGCAGATGATAGCCAGCTCGAAGCAGATGAAGCAGAACCTAAACAAAATCTACCATTATGACTCACAAGTTTGATTTCATGAAACTCTAGTAATTGACAGATGTTGCAAGTAATTACAGTGGAGTCTTTCCCCCCATTGAAGCTGAAGGCAACCTCTTCAAACCTGTCAAATATAAAATGATTTAAGATATAGCAGGATCGATCCGGATTACTCCTTGGCGCACTTATCAAGTATACAGAAGATGTGAATAACAAAACCACAAAATGAAATCAAAGATGTCAACAGAAAATTCGGACTACAGTCAAAATTTATCACCACAGAAAGTCATAAGAGACTGCTGTAGGATTAACGATTTGAGGCTATTGGCTCTTCAGATTCACATCAGAACGCTGGTGAGACACTCTAAATGAGACCTCTATGAGATGGAAAGCCAGAGAATGTCTTAGATTCTGAGTAAAAATAGATCATATATCTAGTAGCTACTATGGAGTGAAATACTTGTTTCACTTACACTTCCCATTTGTATCACACACAATCCAGAATACAGATCTGAAATTGCATGACAAATCATTTGGATCGATCAAACAACCTTTATCATAGAGGAATAATAAAGGGAAATGCAGCAAGATGTAATACCTGTTCTGGAGCAGGACAACAGGACCACACTATAGAGCACAATCAACGTCTTAAAGAATACTGATGAGGTTGTTTAAACGCTTCTTCCCCATTTTGATGAGCAATGTTGAAGAACCCAAAATCTCTTGTTGGCATAAACGCTAAAAATAGCACTATCCATTCCTATCTTAAAAGACAAGCTGAGCAGTCTTGTCTTGTTAATGCGGTAGCAAATAAGGAGCTCCATTGAAAATATTTCTTCAAAAATTTAGATGTGATGTACACTCCCATAAAAATAAATTTAATGTGCTCTTCAAAGATCAAGATTAAAGGATCTCAAGCATCCGCATTCTTCTGTAACTCCCTCTAATTTTGTGCTACAAACTTCACATGGTGTGATTGGTGTCTGTTTCTACCATTCAAATTGTAAGAAATTGATAACTAAATCAGACCCCCTGCTTTAATTCGTTGCTAATCATTAGTATTTTTTTTTTTTTTTTTTTGAGATCAACTGTAGGCATACGCCCTCGTATTAGAAGAACTATACCTAAATTAAAATAAATATACAAAGGCTGATGTTGATAGGATTCCATTACAAAGACTGATGATATAACCATTCGTTAGTCGACTCGAACACCGCACTGTTCAAATTCACATACATCTAACTGTTTGACGAAGCAATTATGACTTGAAGATATAAAACATGGATTTTTTCTTGGAGAAACTCACGAGTAGAGAGCGAATGCCCTCTGGATCACGAAGGTCGCGTTGCCGTACTTCGTCTGCAGCCTCCGATCGTTGCTCGCTCTCATAGCCCTGTCGATCTCCATCTATAGAGCGGAAGTTGAACGCGTCGTGGGAGAGACGGAGAGAGAGAGAGAGAGAGAGAATCAAACGTTTCTTCTATATGTTTCAAAAGTCGACTTTTGTTTCTAGGGTTTCATGGAAAAAAACACAAAACAAACGAAGACTTTGAGGGAGGAAGAGATCGAGTTGGACTTTAATACGAAAATCTCTCGTTGGGGATGAACGGATGATGGGGATTATGGGGTGAGCATTGGAAGGCGAGCTTTCTAGATGACAAGTTGTGAGAGAAGGGGTTTCGGGTCTGGAACTATGGCGGTGCTTGCTTTCAGGGATGAAATCGTCTAGCTGGTTATCAATCGTTTGTTTTTTAGGAAAATATCGGCGTTCGCTGATTGGCGGATATTCACGTTCCGTGGGTTCATGCGTTCTTGGAACCGAGATTGCCTGAACGTGACAGCTTTTGACACGCAATTGAAAACTAGATTGTTTTATGATGACCGGCTTCTTTCCTTAATAAACACCTCAACTAATTTGTTGATCACTGATTAAAACCATGCTATTTGCATGTCTTATCATAGATAGATTTTATTATAAAAAAACATCAATCATATTTTCTCGGTGTCTCAATAAAAATAGGTCACGCCATAAGTGCACTTCACTTGTAAAAATGAAAAAAATCATGTGTGACACCACATATAATGTGGTGGAGTCAATTGACCACATCACATTAAAACAAAAAAAACTAAAATTACTATTGTCATTCTCTCAAACTATGGCCACCCAAACCCAAGTGACCCTACTAATTGACTATACCCGGTCTAGATTTTATATTTAAAATCAACAAATTGTAAAAGTTTATATATTGGTAATCTTTTATTCCCTTTCTTTATGATTTATTTTTTACTAATGTAGGTTATTGTTCTATTTTCAAAAAAAAAAAAATTAATTTTTTTTTTTATAAATATATGATAAGGGTAGATTTTTAAAAATTTTATGAAATTTATTTTTTTTAAATAATCTCATCTATAAAAATACATGGACCCGCTACTGGGGCATCTATATCATGGTGAGTTTGACCCAAAGACACAAACGCTCGCTCGGACGCCCACCCGGTTCAGTTCAAAACGCACGCACGCACAAAGTAAATAAGCAAACACTAAGTGAACAAGAGAGACAATTTATAGATTTGTACTATTCAAAACTTGTTGATGATCAAATACATTCAAGAACCCTCTATTTCTAGGCTCAATTACATATCATGGGGTGAAGAAAGTGGGGGTGTAGGAGAGTGGAAAGTTATGGAAGTTAGAGAGTGGGATGTGGCTCTAGTTGGTAGTTATGGAAGTGAGTGGGTTGTGTGAGTGTCAAGAGTGGAGTGTGTGGAGAGGGTGGTGGTTATCCACCATGTCACAACACTCCCCCTTGGATGACCACCACATTAAGATCATTGCCTCATTAAAACCTTGTTTGGAAAATCCAGTGGGAAAAAATCAAAGCGAAGAAAAAAGAGTACAATGTTACTTAATCGTATAATAATGTATACGATTAACACTGCCTCGTTAAAACCTTGCTAGAAAAACCCAATGGAACAAAACCTAGGCGAAGGAAAAAGAGTACAGTTCGTAAAATGTCATTAAAAATTACTCCCCCTCATAAGTACAAGATTTTAAGAATTTTGGTCGTAAACTCGTCGCATCCCGATGCCGTACACCAGCTTTTCTTGAATGTTGATGTCGGCAAAGCTTTAGTAAATAAATCTGCAAGATTGTCCTTTGACTGAATTTGTTGATGTTATGCCTGTGTGATTTGGAGTCATTTCGGTTAAGCCTTGGTCACTTCTACGTCATTCAGGGCCTTTTTAATTTTTCGATCGGAGCCGCTAAAATTTAGGCTTTTAGCTACCTGCGGGAGTTAGAGTACTCTGATTGAAAATCTGACTGCATATTATGGGTCCTGGTATCGTTTAGTACTACCCATAAATATTTCATCGAATTCCGGTAACGTTTGGAAAAATATGCAGTTCTGAATCGTATCCGGGTTTTCGAGAGTTCCTGGTTGGGCGAATAGTGTGAGATATTTTGGGGATGTGGTGACCCTTGGTAACCTTACCCCCACCTTGCTTAGGGGTGAAGAAACCTTTGGTTATTGGTTATGTGAGTGGGTGAGCCTAACCCTAACCTCACCCCCCTTAAGGTCACCCCTAGGCACTATTTGGGCATGAAAATGACCTTTTTGCCCTCTCTCTCTCCCCCTCTCTCCCAAATCGTGGATCTCTCTTTCTCTCCCCCTCTTGGTCTTTTTTTCCTCTCTTTGTGTGTGGAGAAGGAGGAGGAAGAAGCAAAGGAAGGAGAAGGTGAAGGAGAAGATGAATAGTGTATGAAGGGATGATCTAGCTAGGGTGAGTTTGTGTGTGTGTATGTGTTGTTGTTTCTTTCCCTTCTCCATCTCCAACCCTCTCATGCCTCCCCTCATGTTTTCCTCTGTTTTTCAGCCAAGAAGGGCTGGTGGAGAGGCTGAAGAGATGGTGGTAGTAGTGGTGGTGGTTGAGGTGGTCGTGGGTGTGTCGATAACCCCGCATCTCCCCATTTCCCTCCCCCTGTTTCGGTAAGGCAGCTCACTGTCTTTTAAAGATCTCAGTGAATCTAGTATTTAGAGGCATATTTTTAGGATTATGTCTTCTTATGATTTGATCAGCTATGTGTCTAGATGTTATATATGAAATTTGGGGTCATTATGATTTTGTGGTGTAAGTTAGAACCAGTTTTGCATGACCTGTCCAGATTCGCGTAGGAATTGACCTGCTTCAGGAAATGATTTGTTTCGGGCTTGTAGAGGCAAAATTAGGTTCTAATGTCTTCATGGATTATGATCCCAGCATATCATAGAATGTGCATGATTTATTTCATAATTTTTGAAAGTGTATTGGGTGCTATGAAGACCAATTAGTAGGGCTGGTTGCAGCAGGTTTAGCAGTTTTGCTTGGTTGAGTGTCAAGGAGTTGGTTGCATGTGTCTTGGGTGATAATATGGAAGTATCAGGGGTTAGGGTCTTCATGAAGTAAGCTTATATGTGTGATAGGAGGTTCCATAATTTAATTATGGATCATTGGTTGTGTTTTGCAGATCTCGTAGACCGGACGCGCGGCGATCCGGTATCGGTGAGTGGTTCGATCCAACCCCCCCCTGGGATGCGCTCGACGCGCGTAGACGCGCGTCGTGCATCGATGGGGCCCCCTAGCTATACTACTTGTGTAGATAAGTAGTATGGCCATGCTTAAGCTATAATATGTAGATATCTTGCATGCTAGGCTTATATACATGTATTGTATTCATGTATGAATGATTGTGTTGCATGAACCCCTCTAGTATGGGCATGTATTAATGTGTATGGATGTATAGAATATGGCATGCCTTAGGTAGTATTGTAATACTACTCCCACCATATTAATTGGAATATCCAGCATGAATAAGTCTGGGTTAATAACGGGCACCTGCCTAATATTCCCTTGCGATAAGACTCGAGGGCGTGGTGTAGTTGTTGCGCCCATGCTAATGGGGCAAAGCTATGACCAGCTTCATGAGATGATGATCTCTCCCGCCTCTCCCTCTGAACGAACTGAGTAAGTAGATGCGATTTCCTACTCGACTCAGGTTCGTTTGGAATATTGGCATGCACCTGTTAGTGCGCGAGATTGCGCTTGACCCTTTCTTTTAAGTTGGTGATATCCAACGCATGTTTAAGTTAGGCCTTGTGTGCTTATGTGATTAATGACCATGTATGCATGTTGTATGATTTATTATGATGTAAATCCATGTTAGGGAGTGTCCCTATAATTATTAGATGATTGTGCATATGGTTCATGCATAGCTAGATATAAAATTCTCTGGATATATTTATATGCGCATGTTAAAAACTGATAGGCCTATTTGGGATAGGCGTGGGTATGACCCGCTGTCGGGTTGTACCTTATTAGTTAGAGCGCTAGCGATGTAATCGCCCCGTGCATCCGAGCGATGCACTCGTTTGGAATTCAGGAGAATTCATTATCTTATCGAATTGTTAAGCCGGTAGTTGGGGCGTGACACCCCCCCTGTGTCCGAGCGACGCAACGGTGTGGGAGTACAGTAGTATTCGATATCTCGATAAGTGATTATCGAGAGTAGTTGTTTTTTCCATTGGGTTCGCTTTGCGAACATGGAATGTTTACTCCCAATGTCGTCCGTGTTGAAGAGGGCCGGGTTGTAGCTGTCCTGACAAAGGGCTCCCATCCGTAGGTACCACCGATGCGTTCGGGAGTGTACTGATCATGGGAGTGTACCAGGTAGAGGCTACCCGGGAGAGGTTAACGAATGATATTGCGAGTGTGGAATCGTTCTCCCCTTCGTTGGATCCGATGTAGGAACTTCCCGGCGTTGGAAAAGCTGTCCTGACAGGGGCTCCCATCCGTAGATACCACCGAGGCGTTCGGAAGCGTACTGATCGTGGGAGTATACCAGGTAGTGACTACCCGGGGAAAGGGCTACCGGTGGACCAAGGGTGTAGAGCAGTCTAAGTCTCTTCCAAAAGTCCCAAGAGTCTCCCTCCGGGAGTGAGGGTGAGGATGAGGTGAAGACACGTCGCCTCGTGACCCATTCGTTGTTCGTCCGTTCCCATAGTTGTTGGGTCCGGTCTCGTATCGATGTTTAAAGACATCGTTGGACAGTTATCTCGATGTAGATGATCCAGTAGTGTTGCGTAGACCAGTAATCCCAGGTCTCCTCGACCAACGGTATGGTCTCTCCCCAAAAGTCCCAAGAGTCTCCCTTCGGGAGTGAGGGTGAGGGTGAGGTCGGTGATCCAGTAGTGTTGTATGGACCAGTAATCCCGGGTCTCCTCGACCAACAGTATGGTCTCTCCCCAAAAGTCCAAGAGTCTCCCTCCGGGAGTGAGGGTGAGGGTGAGGTTGGTCGCGCCGCTGCGTGACCCTGTTATCCATGGGTTTCCACCCATGTTTACCTTGAAAGGAAATTGTTTATGTATTAAACTGTTGTATGGTGATTGGTTTCCAGCCACTCACTGAGCTTGTAGCTCACCCCTCGCATACTGTTTCTTTTCAGGGCAGTGTTGGGCGTGGGGCTGGAGCTTTCCTGTGGCGTGGTCTTATGGGCGTGGAGCGTTCTTCCAGCGGGTGGCGAGTGCGAGGCTGTCAGCAGTCCTAGAGTCATTGTATGTATTGTAAATCGTGCATGTGGCACAGGTTGTATTTTCTTTGGTCTAGACTTGGCTCTCACAGGACAGTGATTGTGTATTCGAGTCTGTAATAATGTTTTTGGTTTACAGACATTGTTTATATATTATGCTTCCGCTTTTCAGTCAGTTATCATTATCCTTGCTTTGCCACCTTGTGTGTTGTTGTTGGAGTCTTTATTGACCTCAGGTATTGATAGCTGATATTTTATTATTGCCACGTCTCAGGGACGGCCGCCCTGGGGCGTGACAAAAGTTGGTATCAGAGCCTGGTCCTGTCAGAGCCTAAGTCTAGTCGTATAGATGATGAGTCGTAGGATTGTCATCCGAGTACTCTTGTTTCAGAAGTTACCTTAGGTTGCTGACATGCCTCCTCGCATCCGTTGACGTGGACGTGACCCCCCTGGACCCACCCTTAAGTTGTCGACTGGGTCGGCTGAAGAGGGTCAGTTGTTGGATCCCTTGTTGCGGGATTAAGGCTTGGGTAGGAGATTCTAGCCTAGTACTGTGATAATGATGAATTGGTCGCAATTTTTAAGGTATGGATTGCGTCTCGATAATGGAGCTCTTTCTCGTGCATCGGTATTGCTGGTAACCATTGAGTTCGCGTGCGACGCCAGTTTCCAGTGTTGAGGATATGGCGTATTGCTCATTAAGGGATGATGTCTTCTTCCAGCCTTCCTACTCAGGATTAAGGGGCCTTGCGGGGTCATCGTTGAGACCCGGGCTAGGGTACTCTGTGTTCCTTGTTTGGTTGTTGGGATATCCTATATCGGGACCTCATGGTGCCCTCCCAAGGTTTCTTTTCCCAGTCAAGGAATACCTTTGAAGCATCAAATTGATGATGGATTTTTCCTCTCACTTGGAAGGTGCTGTAGCGAGTGGTGATGCATACGATCGGGATTGGGTGCATCCTATTGCAGCTTGGTGGGCGATTGCTTGTGGACTGGGTTCCATAGTGGCATCTGGAGTCGCTTCGATATATCATTGTGCGTTGTAGCTGCCCGGTTGAGGTGAGAGCCCTGTGAGGTGCTCCTAGATACTATGCTTGTTGGTGAGCCCATAAGGCAGAGATAGTGGGCTTGGGAGGCTACCAGGTAGAGGCCACACCGAGAGAGTGCTACTGGATTAGGTCGAGAGCGTGGACGCCCTGTGATGAATCTGCCCATGGAGTGCAGGATGCTGGAGTTCCAATGGTTATAGATGAGCGACCTATCTCTGGCGGCATGTGAAGCACAGTTGTGGATATTGTCGTGTTTTGCCCCACATTTGTCACAAATAAGGAGACGTGTTGCTAACGTTCGTGATGGGACTCAACCGCCTTATCAGATAGATGACGTTGCATAGGCACCCCCTTATTGCGTGTCTTGTGGATTAAGTGCGGTTGAGCGGCTTACCAAGCGTGTAAGTGTCATCATGAGCGCCAACCATGCTCGAGGAGCAGAATCTGGACTTAATTGTTCGAGGTGTTGTTTTGATCTTCCCGTGAGGATTGAAGATCAGGTACCCCCCTTGCTGTGAATTGATGATCTATTTGACCAGCTCTGGGAGCGAGTGTCTTCTGTTAGATCAATCTTCGCACAAGGGTACCACAAGTTGGAGATCCGAGAGTTGGACATCCTGTAGATGGCCTTTCGTGACCGTTTTAACAAACACGTACGTTCTTAATTATCATATATGATCTATAACTAAGGGTCTGTTTAGAAATATAGATTGAAAAGCAATTTTTGGAATAAAGCTGTTTTTTAAGATGATTTTAGACCTTGACTTTTTATTGGGATGTTTTTTTTAATTCAAGAATCAATATTTAAAAGCAGTTGATGTTTGACAGAGAAAAATGTTTTTCAATTAAAAAAATTTATTCCGATAAAAAAACGTTGTTTTTGAGCTTTTTAAAACACGGATTTTGAGAGAAAAATTAGATGGGGTCCAGCTTCCAATTCTGAATAAAACTGCCCCGTTTAACTGCACAATTTTAGCTTTTCAGCTTTTCAAAAAACAAAAGCTGCCTCAAACGTGCAACCAAACGGGGCCTAAATAAAGTTGAATTGCAATTCCACGCCTCTTTCTTTCCATGTCAACAAAAAATCAAACGCTATTGCACAATCTATCTATTTCGATAGTCATCTAACAAGTTGCATATCATGTTAATAATTTTTTTTATATTTATAGGTATGCCTATAATTCGTCTCAAAAAAGTAAATTTTTATATTTTCAATTAAATTGGGATATATAATTCATTATAAAAATACATACATTTTTTATAAAATTACATATCTTGTTCATCACCTCTATAACAATCGAGTAAAATATGTAACTAGGAACGATGTTGTCTTCAAGTGGAGGCGCATTCAAAAATTTATGGTACTTGTTGATTCACTTCGTTTCAAAATGGGGCACCCACCTTTCGGGGCGCACACTGTTAAGTTTGTGAGACATAGAATATGTATCGAGGAGTAAGACTCATATAGTAAGACCCTATTCCGATTGAACACTCCTCCACCGGGTTAGTCGCAGTCATCATATCTTATTTTCTCTGTATATTTCTAAGGATCCGTTTGGAAACACAGATTGAAAAGTAGCTTTTGGAATAAAGCTATTTTTTAAGATGATTTTAGACCTTGATTTTTTTAGGATTTTTTTTAATTCAGGAATCAATATTTGAAAGGAGTTTAATGTTTGGTAGAGAAAGTTGTTTTTCAATTCAAAAAATCGATTCCGACAAAAAAACATTGTTTCTGAGCTTTTTAAAACACAGATTTCGAGAGAAAAATTAAAAGGAATCCAGTTTCTGATTCTACAAAAAGCTGTTGCCCCATTTGGCTGCACGATATTAGCTTTTTAGCTTTTCAAAAAACAAAAACGCGTCCAAACGCGCAACCAAACGGGGCCTAAATCTCCTTGCCCCAATTCAATCATTATACTTTAGTATATTTAATACAATATCTATCTTTTTCAAAAAAAAAATACTTTTTATTAATTTTTATGTTTAATTCCACGTCCATACAATCTCACGGAAATAAAAACATCGTTTCATAAAACTTTGAATCACCTATTAATTGAACGGTGCTGATCGTCCCAAAGAAGATCTCGACTTCACCGGAAAACGCCCTTCTTTTTTGTTGAAATTACACAACTTTTAACATAAAAACGAACATCATATACGAAACAGACAAGGGTAAAATTGTATAATAACACTCGCTCCCCTTATATTTGCTTCCCCTCTTTGACCAAAACCCTAACCCGCCTCCCCTCTTCGGCTTCGGCATCTCTAGGTATCCTTTTTTTTCTTTGCAAGCATTTCTAGGTATTGCTTAGAATCGGATGGAAATTGCAGAAATCATGATCAACGATTTCTATGTGTGTTTGATTCCTGTTTCGATTCCTGCAATTCTCTAGGCCCTTGTTTAGATCTTCGTTCATTGCATTTGATATCGTTATTTTTCCGCGTTTGTTCGCATTTTTAATTTTCTCATGCTGGATCTTCGTCTCCTGTTTTAGCTGATCATTTGTTTTTGTTTACTTTGTGTATATGCAATCGATGCAAATAGTGTTCGGATGGTTCGATTTGAAAAATATCGTTATTTTTCCGCGTTTGTTCACATTTTTAATTTTCTCATGCTGGATCTTCGTCTCCTGTTTTAGCTGATCATTTGTTTTTGTTTACTTTGTGTATATGCAATCGATGCAAATAGTGTTCGGATGGTTCGATTTGTATATTGTGTTCTATTTTGTTCTATCTCCTAATACTATAATAGTGATATTTTATTGAGTGTACTGTTTTTTCATGTAAATGAAGCATTTGCTTCTGATTTAGGCCTCAATTACGTAAAAGCGAGCTGTTAAACTAAGACTGGAAGGCTGATTTTAAAGATTTAGACATTTAGTATTACATTCTTTCAATTTGACTCTTAGGAAGCAAAAAGAATGAGATCTGCGACTACTCAACCAACCAAATTTAATCCCTCTCCACCTTTAGATACATTGGATGTCTTATACTATGTTTGACGCAGCAGTGTATTGTGTTCTGGGAAGTGCCCATAATACATTGTTAGTATTGGAAGTTGGAAATTGTTACTCATTTGGATGGGGGGGTGTTCTTAACATTGGTAAGGAACCAACTTCCTAGTATTAGAAGTTGGTCATTGCATTTCTGCAAGTCATGGGAAATGCAGATTCAAGGGGTTAAGGTGGATCGAAGAAAGGGTCTCGTTACTTCACTTTCTTGGTTTCTGTCAGGTTCAGGTTCAGTGCTTTTTTAGGGTAACGGACTATTTTGCACGTCAGAGAAAAAACCAACATACGTACCATCCTTGAAAATCATTATCTTAGAAACTAATTTTTCAACACAATTTTCAGCACCGCTGAATTGCCTTTTTTTCTTTTACCTTTTTAATTAAGGTGGAAGCATTCCACCAGAATTCAATTAAATCCGAGGTACATCACCATTCACCAAGAACAAAGAAGAGGAGATGATAATCCTCTGAAATGTCAAGAAAGCATATCCAAAATAAATATACCCAGTGCCCATGAGATCCAAGCCTTATACTGTCATCTATCCCTTACCCCGCTCTATGTCAAAGCATATCCAAAATAAAAAAACCCCAGTGCCCATGAGATCCAAGCCTTATACTGTCATCTATCCCCTACCCCACTCTACGTCAACTGACACAGCCCTCAAAATGAATAATCCCAAACCCCTTAGAAGCAATATGATACTAACCCGTGTGTTTTCCACGAGGGCCATTTACCACTTGAAAATGAGCTCCTTCCCTGTGTGCCATGTTGCCCGGCTCACAGCATGAGTAATGAAGAGGATATGACCTTCTCACTTTCATCTCCTTTATTTCTGAGCCATTCCTACGCCTGTTATGTGCTGTCAAAGGTGCATCATTTTCCACATGCGTTGGAATTTTTTATAATGCTTAGTAAATTATCATTGCAGTATCACTATGCACTATGCAGTTACTCTATTTATTCAATTGATATCTCATTTTTACATTTCTTTTAGCATAACATGTTTCTTTTGGACTCCAGGTTTCATCCAAGGTGTTCATAGACCAATATCATCAATGGCCCCTCCAACAAAAGGTATTATTTTATATTTGTTATCCAGTCTAGCCTTGGTAGATAAGTTATTAGCTTTCAGTGTCATAATTCCAGTGAAACTAAAAATATTTTCTTCATGATCATGCTTGTTTAGGCTAATGTAGATCTTGTTTTTTTCTAATGCTTGAATGGCGTGATCAATTTTCTTTATGTTGTCTACTTGTGTTCTCTAATTTTATGTCCTATTCTTTTTTTTTTCTTTCTAATTTGTACCTTGATATCTTATTTCATTTACAGCTAATTAAAGACGGAGTGTTTGGTTTGGTTTTTTGGCATTTCTACAGTAGCATGTTAACTTTGAAGAGAGCAAGTAGATCTCATTGTATAATTTTTGTAATACAAATTGGAAATGATTTAAAGATTTTTCCATGAGGAGATTATAACAGCTGTTCTATATAGTAGATTTTCAATCAAGCCATTGATAACTATTTGTAAAAAGCCTTTGATCGAAATTATTTGTTTTGCATTCTGTTTCTTTTCTTTTTTTTGAGGGAATTTTCATGATCTACTCCAATATTTGAAATGGTGAACTAAAGGGTGCTTTTCAGTTGCCTTTCTTGTTAAGCCGTGGGTATGTGTAATGTACATTAAAATCGCATATATTTGCTCATGTGGAATGAATAATATAATGCGGGAAAAAAAATCGGTAATTGCCATTTAAAGCAAGCTTCACCATTTTTTTGTAAATTTGGTTTGCAAGAATTTCTTTCTAGATAGTTGCAGCATCCTTTATGCAGCATGCCACATGACAACTGTATGATATTCCATTTGTGGCGCATATTCTTAACCCTTATTCTTATGTTCTTTTTTATTAGTCATTAAAACCATAATGATTGGGCCCATTAATCTACTTTAATTGAATCATACATGCAAGATTATATTGTTAGTTAATCTAGAAGTAAGTGGGTTGTCTTGACTTCATGCATTTGGCAGTGAAATAAGCTATTGAAAATGATCTTTTCACAGGTGCTAGTGCTACAAAGAAGGCTGACCCCAAGGCCCAAGCATTGAAGGCCGCCAAGGCGGTGAAGTCTGGCGCATCAACCTTGAAGAAGAAGGCCAAGAAGATCCGCACATCTGTCACTTTCCACCGGCCGAAGACATTGAAGAAGGATAGGAATCCCAAGTACCCACGCATCAGTGCACCACCAAGAAACAAACTCGATCACTATCAAATACTCAAATTTCCCCTGACAACTGAATCTGCAATGAAGAAGATCGAGGACAACAACACCCTCGTGTTCATCGTCGATATTCGTGCTGATAAGAGGAAAATCAAGGCCGCGGTCAAGAAAATGTATGACATCCAAGCCAAGAAAGTTAACACCTTAATCAGGTAAAAGTACCCCGCTTTCCCTACATATATTCTTTTATGGCTGATCTTAAAGCTCAAGTTTTTCACTATAATGGTCGCAGGCCGGATGGGACCAAGAAGGCGTATGTGAGGCTGACACCGGATTTTGATGCCCTGGATGTTGCCAACAAGATCGGAATTATTTAGATTTGTTATGGAAGTCTACTTATTAGATTCTGGTACCATTTTGGAGACAGATTATGTGTTTTTTGTGTGGCAGGGATATGTTGCCATTTTCTGAACCATGATATCTTAGGTTACCTTTGTAGAATTGATCCTTTGCATGGTTAATAGCTGGCTGTTCAATTTTTATTCTATATGTTTTCTCTAGGAACAACTTATAAGGCTTTCAGCTTTTTTGGATTCACAAGGATTCCTCCCTCTTGTGTTAGGATGTGTACCTGTTTGGTATGGTTTGATTTGCTATCGGTTCCTTTTGACTAACTTTTATATATATTTTCCTGGAATTTAAGGCTGTCGGGCCCATTTTATTAAAATTCATTTTATGAGAAACGTATCATTAAACTATTGTAGTTTTTCAATGAATTTTTAACCAAATTCATTTTTCATATGAAAAATGATTTAAAAAACGTTTATATGATATAAACCGAATTAGTATTATAATTATTAATGATAGAATTAAGGAAAACACCCCCTTCTCATTCCCCACGTGATATGAATTTTATGTGAATATTGTGATGTTTTTTTTGGAAAGTATTGTATATGATGTCATCATTAAAAATAGGATAATGTTACGCAGGGTCCTTCTCCAGCCCAATTCCAATTTACAAATATTTTGAATTTTTAATGTGGTGTATGTTTTTATACAAAAAAATAAAACATATTTTTCAATGAATTGCATTAACGCATTTATATAAAATGTGAAAAAAAATTATCGAAGCATATACCTCGTTAGTATAAATATATGTTCAATTGATTTTCTATCAACGCATATAAGACTTGAATTGAGGCTGAAAAAAAAAACATGTGTGTGCACTCTTAAAGATATATATTATAACAAAAATGCATATAATCAATTTCATTTAAAAACATATATACACTTGAAAAGACTATATTGCATGTAAGGGTTTACAACAATCTCTATTGTACATCCAACCTATTGTTAGTTTCACTTTTAGTATTGCTACTTTTTTAGATCATGTTTGTTACAATTTCCATTTATAAATTATATATCACAATTTGTATGTCACATGTTTTATTTTTTTTAAGCAGTACACATGTTTGTTATAGATGTTAAAAACATCAAATAAGCAACGGTGATTATTTGTAAAATAAGTTATAAAACAAGCGTTTTTGTGTGTGACAATTTGATGTGTGTTTGTTAAGATAATCTAATTTTTATTATTATAATTTTATTTATTTATAGAAAGGCCTTAAAAGGCTACAAAACCTCACTTTTAATTAATAGTACATTTATTATTTGGGCGCTGTTACACCCAGTTCTTTTCCAACCCTATATGCGTCGATACAAAGTCATCGAAGCATGCACCCACATTAACGAGGTATATACTTCCATAGAATTTTTTCATAATTTTTATAAATGCGTCAATGCAATTCATTGAAATATATATGCTTTACTTTTTATAAAAATATGTATACTATTTTAAAAAAATAAAGTTGTATGTGATATTATCCTTATTGATTTGGCCATCATAAGCCACCAACAGACTAGGGCATAAAGCCCATGACAATCCCAAGTGGGCTAAAATCACATTTTTCTCACGTCTAGCTATAATGGATCTTTGGCCTCTTGTGGAAGAAGCATGTCCGCTACCAGAGTTCAAAGCGCTTCCATGTTGTATGGGAAGATGCTATTTGAAAGGGTTTTTTATTTTTAAGTCCTCACGAATCATCATATTTAGTGATCGTTCCCTCACTTCTTCGTATTTGGGTTTTAGTTCCATATTTAAATGATAGTTCCTTATTAATCCCTGAGAGGGATCTATCCATAAATTATTTAGTTTTCTTTTTAATCTCTGAGAGGGACCTATCCATGAATTATCCTTTAAATCTGGGGACTAAAACCCAAATACGAAGAAGAAAGGGATCAATCACTAAATATGATGGTTTGTGGGGACTTAAAAATAAAAAATCCCATTTGAAAACATATGAAAAATAATATTTTAAATAAAATTATTTAAATAGACTTCATTATTGAAAAACGTATTTTTATATTTTTTAAAAAATATTTTTATACTAAAAACTATAAATAATTTTTTAAATTAAATTTATTTCCTAAAATGCATTTAGTAATATATTTGAATTTTTTGTTTCATTAAAAACCATGATCACCTCCCTCAAACCCTGTTGTCAAATCGACATAATACAAAGATGATGACACAAAGGATAAGAGTCACTTGGGATGATTATAAGTTTATAAAAAGGGCACGGCTATCCCCACCAAGAGTTTTTCTTATCCCACCAATCAGAAGAAAAAAAATCGTTGTTTTATCTTTTTCCACCGATCCGGCCAGGTCGACCAGATTTGGTCGCCACTTCAGGTTTTTGACGACCGGATTTGATCGCCATTTCAGATTTTGGGCGACTGGACTTGGTCGTCATTTCAGGTTTCGCATTTTTAATTTTCTCATGCTGGATCTTCGTCTCCTGTTTTAGCTGATCATTTGTTTTTGTTTACTTTGTGTATATGCAATCGATGCAAATAGTGTTCGGATGGTTCGATTTGTATATTGTGTTCTATTTTGTTCTATCTCCTAATACTATAATAGTGATATTTTATTGAGTGTACTGTTTTTTCATGTAAATGAAGCATTTGCTTCTGATTTAGGCCTCAATTACGTAAAAGCGAGCTGTTAAACTAAGACTGGAAGGCTGATTTTAAAGATTTAGACATTTAGTATTACATTCTTTCAATTTGACTGTTAGGAAGCAAAAAGAATGAGATCTGCGACTACTCAACCAACCAAATTTAATCCCTCTCCACCTTTAGATACATTGGATGTCTTATACTATGTTTGACGCAGCAGTGTATTGTGTTCTGGGAAGTGCCCATAATACATTGTTAGTATTGGAAGTTGGAAATTGTTACTCATTTGGATGGGGGGGTGTTCTTAACATTGGTAAGGAACCAACTTCCTAGTATTAGAAGTTGGTCATTGCATTTCTGCAAGTCATGGGAAATGCAGATTCAAGGGGTTAAGGTGGATCAAAGAAAGGGTCTCGTTACTTCACTTTCTTGGTTTCTGTCAGGTTCAGGTTCAGTGCTTTTTTAGGGTAACGGACTATTTTGCACGTCAGAGAAAAAACCAACATACGTACCATCCTTGAAAATCATTATCTTAGAAACTAATTTTTCAACACAATTTTCAGCACCGCTGAATTGCCTTTTTTTCTTTTACCTTTTTAATTAAGGTGGAAGCATTCCACCAGAATTCAATTAAATCCGAGGTACATCACCATTCACCAAGAACAAAGAAGAGGAGATGATAATCCTCTGAAATGTCAAGAAAGCATATCCAAAATAAATATACCCAGTGCCCATGAGATCCAAGCCTTATACTGTCATCTATCCCTTACCCCGCTCTATGTTAAAGCATATCCAAAATAAAAAACCCCAGTGCCCATGAGATCCAAGCCTTATACTGTCATCTATCCCCTACCCCACTCTACGTCAACTGACACAGCCCTCAAAATGAATAATCCCAAACCCCTTAGAAGCAATATGATACTAACCCGTGTGTTTTCCACGAGGGCCATTTACCACTTGAAAATGAGCTCCTTCCCTGTGTGCCATGTTGCCCGGCTCACAGCATGAGTAATGAAGAGGATATGACCTTCTCACTTTCATCTCCTTTATTTCTGAGCCATTCCTACGCCTGTTATGAGCTGTCAAAGGTGCATCATTTTCCACATGCGTTGGAATTTTTTATAATGCTTAGTAAATTATCATTGCAGTATCACTATGCACTATGCAGTTACTCTATTTATTCAATTGATATCTCATTTTTACATTTCTTTTAGCATAACATGTTTCTTTTGGACTCCAGGTTTTATCCAAGGTGTTCATAGACCAATATCATCAATGGCCCCTCCAACAAAAGGTATTATTTTATATTTGTTATCCAGTCTAGCCTTGGTAGATAACTTATTAGCTTTCAGTGTCATAATTCCAGTGAAACTAAAAATATTTTCTTCATGATCATGCTTGTTTAGGCTAATGTAGATCTTGTTTTTTTACAATGCTTGAATGGCGTGATCAATTTTCTTTATGTTGTCTACTTGTGTTCTCTAATTTTATGTCCTATTCTTTTTTTTTTCTTTCTAATTTGTACCTTGATATCTTATTTCATTTACAGCTAATTAAAGACGGAGTGTTTGGTTTGGTTTTTTGGCATTTCTACAGTAGCATGTTAACTTTGAAGAGAGCAAGTAGATCTCATTGTATAATTTTTGTAATACAAATTGGAAATGATTTAAAGATTTTTCCATGAGGAGATTATAACAGCTGTTCTATATAGTAGATTTTCAATCAAGCCATTGATAACTATTTGTAAAAAGCCTTTGATCGAAATTATTTGTTTTGCATTCTGTTTCTTTTCTTTTTTTTGAGGGAATTTTCATGATCTACTCCAATATTTGAAATAGGGTGCTTTTCAGTTGCCTTTCTTGTTAAGCCGTGGGTATGTGTAATGTACATTAAAATCGCATATATTTGCTCATGTGGAATGAATAATATAATGCGGGAAAAAAAATCGGTAATTGCCATTTAAAGCAAGCTTCACCATTTTTTTGTAAATTTGGTTTGCAAGAATTTCTTTCTAGATAGTTGCAGCATCCTTTATGCAGCATGCCACATGACAACTGTATGATATTCCATTTGTGGCGCATATTCTTAACCCTTATTCTTATGTTCTTTTTTATTAGTCATTAAAACCATAATGATTGGGCCCATTAATCTACTTTAATTGAATCATACATGCAAGATTATATTGTTAGTTAATCTAGAAGTAAGTGGGTTGTCTTGACTTCATGCATTTGGCAGTGAAATAAGCTATTGAAAATGATCTTTTCACAGGTGCTAGTGCTACAAAGAAGGCTGACCCCAAGGCCCAAGCATTGAAGGCCGCCAAGGCGGTGAAGTCTGGCGCATCAACCTTGAAGAAGAAGGCCAAGAAGATCCGCACATCTGTCACTTTCCACCGGCCGAAGACATTGAAGAAGGATAGGAATCCCAAGTACCCACGCATCAGTGCACCACCAAGAAACAAACTCGATCACTATCAAATACTCAAATTTCCCCTGACAACTGAATCTGCAATGAAGAAGATCGAGGACAACAACACCCTCGTGTTCATCGTCGATATTCGTGCTGATAAGAGGAAAATCAAGGCCGCGGTCAAGAAAATGTATGACATCCAAGCCAAGAAAGTTAACACCTTAATCAGGTAAAAGTACCCCGCTTTCCCTACATATATTCTTTTATGGCTGATCTTAAAGCTCAAGTTTTTCACTATAATGGTCGCAGGCCGGATGGGACCAAGAAGGCGTATGTGAGGCTGACACCGGATTTTGATGCCCTGGATGTTGCCAACAAGATCGGAATTATTTAGATTTGTTATGGAAGTCTACTTATTAGATTCTGGTACCATTTTGGAGACAGATTATGTGTTTTTTGTGTGGCAGGGATATGTTGCCATTTTCTGAACCATGATATCTTAGGTTACCTTTGTAGAATTGATCCTTTGCATGGTTAATAGCTGGCTGTTCAATTTTTATTCTATATGTTTTCTCTAGGGACAACTTATAAGGCTTTCAGCTTTTTTGGATTCACAAGGATTCCTCCCTCTTGTGTTAGGATGTGTACCTGTTTGGTATGGTTTGATTTGCTATCGGTTCCTTTTGACTAACTTTTATATATATTTTCCTGGAATTTAAGGCTGTCGGCCCCGTTTAAAACAGATCACTGGAGGCTGACGTATACATTTTATTTTTGGGTGTGGTTACCTCAATAAATGCTGTCCCATCCATTATTTAAGGTTCTTTGATATCACTTAAAAAAGATAATTTTATTTTTAATTTAATAAAAAGTTAAAAGATAATTTTATTTTTAATTTAATAAAAAGTTAAAAAGTGTTGTTCAATACATTTTAACATTCTAAAATGAGACTTAATTTAAAAGTTATTTATGATTTTTAGAATAAAAATTTGTTTTTTAAAAAGTGAAAAAAATGTGTTTTTTAAAAATCAAATTTATATAAGTTATTTTATTCAAAATTTTATTTTTTAAACTTATTTTTAAACAGATTTTATTTTTATAACCTTTTTAAGGCCCACTCTCTATTTTATTAACGCATATATTTTATTTTTTAGTGCGGTTACCCAATATGTATACGCATTCGTGAGATGAGGTTAGAATGAATGGAATAATCTTGAGTCACTTTTCAGTTTACATATGTTTTATTTTTTAAAAGAGAAATTATATTTTATCGATGTTCTTAAAGTTGTAATTTTATGTAGTAAAGAATATATTTTGTTTTATAAAGTTTAATGTTTATAATATCTATGAACAGTTTAACATTCATTCTATTCTTTTTTTTTTCTTTCTTTTAGAATACCCAGAAAGATGCATTCATAGACATATCAAATAAAATTTTATTTTTACAGAATCTCTAAAAACTAGATTGTTAAAAAAAAAAATCCAATTTAAAACTAGAGTTACAAAACCGTCTATTCGTGTTATGTGTAACAACCCCTCGTAAAATATGACATCCATGATCCATATCCATCCATCGGAGCTAGTCACCACCACTCACCACTCACCAGTGATGCGTGTAAACGACGCGGCGAACAATTTCCGCCCCCGTCGCATCTTAACATGTTCGGTCTAGGTGTCGGCATCTGATTCGTTCTACCTCCTCTTCCGAAACCCGAAAGGCCGAGTACCCTTTTTTCCCCCGATTGAAGACCTCTTCGATTCTTCCACCTCGGGCTTCAGACCTCCAATCCCATCCATTCATCTTTCGAAGTGAATCTTTTCTTCTTTTTTTTTTTTGGTTTCTGGTGTTTGTTTTGGACCTCTCGAAAAACAAACGAAAAGAGAGATGGAGAAGGTGAAGAATCTGTTGAAGCCTCGGCCGACACCCCAACAGCAACTTAGGGATTGGCAGAGGCGCCTCCGCCAGGAATGCCGCAACATGGAACGCCAGATCCGAGGTTCGACCGAATCACTTCATCAATCGAGTGATCATCACAGTTTATCGAATCCAGGAAAAATTGAATATTTGTTTTTTTTTTTTTTCCTTCACTTTATCTTTGTTGGTGGTGGCAGATGTGGAGAGAGAGGAGAAGAGCGTTCAGAAAGCGATCAGGGAAGCGGCGAAGAGGAACGACATGGCCTCGGCAAAGGTGAATTGTAAATGCGATTCCCCCTCTTTTTTTTTTGTTCTTTTGATTAATTGAGATCTGCGAATTTGGTCTTTTTTTCCGGTTTCATTCAGTTTCTGTTCGTATTGTAGGGTATAGTCAAGTGTATGAAACTTGATTGGTCTATGTTTGGTTTTTGAATAGTTGTGAATGTGTTTTGATCTTTTCTATTTGATTAGTTAAATAAAACTGTAGACTTGGTGTCGATTGGGATTTGCCAGTGCCAAATGGACTAGATTGTGCTGAGTCTTTGATGCGGATTTGTCTTGAATGAAATATTTATTGTTTATTGAATGGCCGATTTGCTTTTTCATGTTATGAAAACAAGGATGACTGGATGAGACATTAAACTCTGCAGGATGATTACTGTTTGTAGTATTTTTTTAACGATTGTTTGTTCTTCTGTTTGAGCAGTCCCTTGCTAAGGAAATTGTAAGATCAAGACGAGCCGTGAACCGCCTACATGAAAACAAGGCGCAGCTGAATTCAATCTCGATGCATCTTGGGGAGAGTGTAGGTATGGTGGGGCTGATTTTTCGATGTCTGTCATATATTGTTTATTTGTTTCATCTATATAATGATAAGCTAGTTTCCACTTGTTGCCGTTGTTGGAAGTTTACCTCTAAACTGAAACTTGCAGATTGTGTTTTCAGAATGGAAATTTGTGCATTGAAGTGATTTTATTACCTCAGCAGACTTAACTTGAATTTTATTTGAAAACAAAGTGGGCCAAGTGATCTGTTTCCTAATATTTTATAATGTTGAATACTATTCCACCAATTGTATTAATTGTTGGTAGTTGTCTGGTCAACCTGAAACTCATTTTTATTCAGTTGATTCAATGTGTAGTATTATTGATCCATGCATAATCTTGTATTTGTTTTCCTTGACATTCATGTCACTAGTGTCATAAATTTATTGTAGCATTGCAGGCTTGTTGGATGGAAAATTAAATTGAGTTACCATGGACATTAATTAGTTAAATAGACATCGACAGATGATGATTGAAGGAAAGGTATTGTTTCCTTCAAAGCACACCCTCTTGCCACCTGCACAGAGGATTCCTCAAGCTTTGATGAGACCCTCCACCCCTGCCCACGTGTTTTGAAAGTGAATGGATCATTTATGTGGTGTGGGCATGCAATGGGAAATGCATATACCAAAGCACTGCCAGGTTGTTTATTTGTACACTTTATCTATTCACTAGGCATGTAAATGGTAGAGCACACATATTACCATGAATTATTCTAGGTGATACATTGTTAGTTGGAATTGGAAGCATTCCTCCCAACATATTAAACAGCAATTTCAAATATTTGGGTTATGGTTTAGTATTGACTAACATGATCTGATGAAGGGAAGCCCCAACTTGATGTTGATTGAGATCAGTGAAAAAAATTTCAAAATTGTAATCCTCATATGTCCCAGAGCAGTAAGATTTTAAATGGGAGGTTCCTGATGAACCCTGACATCTAAACAAAAGATTGAGAATCATGATGATTATTTTTAAATTAATGTTGTAGTTCATGATTTATCTTTGTTAATTTATTTATCATGTTATAACTTTCTCAAACAGTACACTTTTTTTTTACTGTCTTCTGCATCTAGAATCTTTTGTAACTATTATATCCTTGCCTTAAATTTTATGGATTACATTGTTGTTGGTTTATTTACAGCAACCGCTCGAACAGTGGGGCACTTGTCTAAGAGTGCAGATGTCATGAAGCTTGTCAATAACCTAATGAAGGCCCCAGAAGTCGCAGCTACAATGATGGAATTTAGCAAAGAGATGACAAAGGTATTTTCCTTCTCCATTCTTAATTCACTTGCGCCATAGTGTTTGCTTCGTCAAATTTCACTCTATTCCTGAGATGTGCATGTTACGGTATATCTATGAGGCGTATTTAAAAAATCTATACTGTCCGGGTGGATTATTATCAGGCAGTTTATAGAATGAGAACAATTTATTGTTGTTGGTTTATGAACCTTAACCTCAATGTCCATGCAACAGGATGTGCACAGTAGAGAAGAAATGTTTCATATAAATTTCCTCCACTTATCAAACTTGATACACTTAAGGAGGCGTTCGTAATTTTTTAGTCGCATCCGCACCATTAGGTCATGTGCTGGTCATTTGTTTCTTTTCTCCTTGGAATGCTTACAAGTTCTATGATTTGTTAATTTATATTATTATATGTTATTTTATATTTGCGCTCAGTCAAAAGAGCAAGGTGAGCTACACTTTGGGATCTTTTAAATACATTTATGTAGAAACAAGTTCTCCTTTTGTTTTCTCAAACAGCTCCACCCAGATAGATTTTTTTGCACAATATAGATCAGACATGAACATCACCATTTTTCAGTTTTGGTGAAAAACATCATCCTGCAATGTCATGGTGTTGAGGGAACTTCATCAATCCAGAGACATGAAAAACTATGTGGCTTATTGTTGACCTCCCTGGTTAAGTCTACTTTTTATGTAAGGTTTAAATATTAGGGAAGTTGTTCAGTTGTCTTTTCCTGTTGACTAAACAGTTAAAACATGTAGAATCATTTGATCTTCTGGAAGGATTGATGAAGTTTCCTCAACAGCATAACATTGCTTAAGTTTTTATTCGATCATGTTTATCCTTCTTGTAGCTGGTCCTTTAGCTTATTCTGATGCAGCATGTCTACATCATGCATTAAATTGTTAACCGATGGCCCTGTTTGGAACCAATTGTAAGACAGATGTTGCTATTGCAAAATCAGTTTTTTAGACAACTGTTTCCAAAAGAGTATTTTTGAACTGCAAATTTTAATTTCATCTTTTGGTTTTTATATTTTAAAAGTCAATAAAAACAACTTTTATGAAAATGATGGTTGAGAGTAGCTTTTCCAGAATCGATTATTTCGACCAATTTAGAACATGAGCTGTTCTTGAAAATTAGTTTCAAAAGGGGCCTATATATATGAACCCAACGCATGGCTCAAGAGCACTAGTCGCATTGGACTCTTTAAATCTCACCAAAGCATAGGATGATCCCCTGCTCCACCTTTAATTGGTTGTTCATTTTGTAGGCGGGGGTGATGGAAGAAATGGTAAACGATGCGGTTGATTCTGCTCTGGATTCCGAAGACATGGAGGAGGAGACTGAAGAGGAAGTCGAAAAGGTCCTAGCTGCCCTAGCTGGTGAGACCGCCTCTCAGCTTCCAGACGCTGTCAGGCCGCATAGAGCCAAGCAACCCATCCAGACCGAGGAGGTATACTTGCAACTACACTTGACCTTCATCAATTGTTTTGTTATATAATCATTGATCGAAAACATCAATCACACCGCATTTGTGTTTACAGCAAGAGCCCATCGCAGAGGGAGCCGACGATGAGGAAGATTTAGAGCAGTTAAGAGCAAGGCTTGCGAAAGTGAGGTCATAAATTAAAAAGTAGATTGTTATTCTACAATGCTTATCGATTTTATACCACAACATTATGGTATATGTATTATAATTGTCGATCCGATCGGATGACCTATGTTGATCTGTATACATAAATTACTTATACAGTGATTGTGAACAGATTTGATTGTGCAACAGTGAATAGTGACTCAAAAGCATTTTATAAGCTACCATCTCAAAAGCATTTATTTTCCAACATATAGATTATGACTTTTTAAAGTTGTTTTTAACTTGAATAAATTTCAATAAGTTTAAACAAACATGTAATAATTGCTTATTTTAAGCTAAAAATTATAATCTCCACTTTATAAATTTTAATAAACATGTATTTTTACATTGAGTGATAATATCCAGGCTCCAACTCATAGGCTCCACTCACAGGCCCTATGAGGTGTCATCACCTTATTGGTTGGCTTGTTGACTTTTCAAAAAGAGTAAAATGACAAAATATGGCAGCGCCACCCACTCCGCCACCAGCAACACCCCCGTCCCCTTCTTGAACGCCTCCCTCAACGACTCATATGCCTCCGCTGGCAGCCGCGTCACCGCCGTCCCCGAATCGATGATCACCCCACCCTCCCCCGCCTCGTCCATCTTGAATGCCGTTGCCGGAATCGACAGAACCTCTCCTCCGACGCTCATCCCCGTCATACCCACATAGTAGAAAGTATCCATCTTTCAATTTCTCAGTAGCGGCGCTTTCACCGCCGCCGCGTGGAAGCCACCTCATAATAGGATGATACGATGATACTCCACAATAATAGGATAAATCAAAACCGTCTAACACATTATAAGAAAATAATTAAATAAATGACATAATGAGTAATGTATTGTTGTCACCTCATGGGGCCTATGAGTTGGGCCTAAATTGTTTTACATTTCAAACTAATTGAGTTCATTCTTAAGCAATTCGGCAGTTTCTTATCCATTTCAGAGCTAAAAAAAACAAACAACTGAATAAAGCATAAACAAAAAATGGATAACCGAATGGTAGTTGGAACAGATTTCTGATTCTGATATTTATGTCGCAGGATCAGGTTAAGAAGAAAAAAGTCCTCCGGTGAAAGACCAATCCAAATTCGGATGCGCCAATCAAATCCACACGACTCACAAATCCCAAACCTTAAAAAATCCTCCGCGTGTGCAAGATAAAGGAAAGAGCGACCTTTTTAAAAACCTCGCTTTCTCGCTCGCTCGCTTGCACGACCTGGAAAATGTAGTCCGCAATACACTCTTCGTTGCGGCTTCTCTGCG
Source organism: Acorus gramineus (assembly GCA_030737835.1). Lineage (NCBI taxonomy): Eukaryota > Viridiplantae > Streptophyta > Magnoliopsida > Acorales > Acoraceae > Acorus > Acorus gramineus. The sequence continues at coordinate 13,989,285 of CM060857.1, forward strand.
AATTCAGTTTTGCTTTTTTTACAACCACTTTAAAAAAGCTCCCCCAAATACACATATCCCACTCAAATCACACACACACAAACAACAATGGCAAACCATTCTCTCCTCCTCCTCGGCCTCCTCTCTCTCCTCCTCCTCCTCCGCTCCGTCTCCCCCTCCGACCTCACCCTCCCTCCCGGCGCGACCTTCCCGTCGACGCAGGCGGAGAAGCTGATCCGAGAGCTCAATCTCGTCCCCCGAGACGCCGTCCCGACGGCCGCATCCGCCGGTGATGACGAGCCGAAGAGGATCGTCGAACGGGAGTTCAAGATCCCCGGCCTCCTCGGGTCTGATGGCGTGTCCGTCAAGGAGCTCGGACACCACGCCGGGTATTACCGGCTCAGCCATTCGTACGATGCGAGGTATGGTTGTTGAATTGATGATCGTGTTGAATGTTGTGGATTTGTGGGGGTTTGTTTTGGTTGATCTGGTTGTGGTTGGATTTTGTTGGACAGGATGTTCTACTTCTTCTTTGAGTCGAGAAGCAGCAAAGATGATCCGGTTGTTATATGGTTGACGGGCGGTCCCGGGTGCAGCAGTGAATTGGCCGTTTTCTATGAGAATGGGCCTTTCAAAATTTCAGATAACTTGTCTCTTGTTTGGAATGAATATGGCTGGGATAAGGTATCTTTTATTGTTTTGATTTGTTTCTATGTTAATGATTTTTTAAAGTTTTTGATGATCTCTTTATAAGGCTGGTGATAAAGGATCTTGATTTTTGACATCTTTGGATGGATATTTCTGTTTATAAGGAAAGTTTTAATTTTTTTTTATTTTTTTAAATGTGAAACTTATTATCGGGACTCTTGGGAGTTGGGACAAGGGGTAGGGGTGGTAAACGAGCTGAACGAGCCGAGCTTTGACCTGCTCAGGCTCGGCTCGTTTAGTATCAGGCTCGGCTCGGGCTCGGCTCGGCTCGGGAACGAGCTTCATTTTGTGTTCAAGCTCGGCTCGTTGGGCTCGTGAAAAGCTCGATTAAAGCTCGGCTCGGCTCGTTTGTTAAACAAGCCAAGCTGAAGCTCGAATCAAGGCTCGGCTCGGGCTCGTTTAGCTAAAAAAAATCTTGTTTAACATTTAAGAAGTCACATTTCATAAATCACAACACCTTATACATGTGAAAGTAACATAAGTTCAGGCTCGGGCTCGGCTCGAGCTCGGCTCGTTTACAAACCGAGCTTTAAAAATTGTTCAAGCTCGGCTCGTTTGTCTAATCGAACGAGCCTGAGCGAGCTTTAACAGAGCCGAGCCCGAGCCGAGCCCGAGCTGCTCGGCTCGTTTACCAGCCCTAACAAGGGGTGGGTTAATACAATTTTTTTTTCTTTTTTGAAAGAAGATGGGGGCAAGGGTGGAAAATTTTCATATTAGTATGTACTAATGGAAATCTCATCCATGTCTGGATGAGCGACACGTGTCCATCAAAATGTATTAATAGGATTTCTATCAATAATTTTCTAATAAATGCAAGATTTTTTTACTCTATGATGAACACATGTAGCTCATCCTACGTACTAATATGAAAATTTTCATATGCCAATGGTATTTGAATTTTCCATATCCTCTATCAGAGCAACATTTAACTTTCTGTGAATATATTCATTTCCAGAGCCATTGCTGGCAGCAATTTTAAATGCCATCTCCCTTCCCAGTTCCACGCTATATGCAGGTCCGCTTTGGACAATGGCCTCATTCAAGTTGTATCATACAACCTCTACATCAGTTTTATTATATTAAATACCATTTAGAATGGACAATCAGAAATGGCAGAATGATAATATTACTATTTGTAAAAATTTAATTTATGGGTGACATTGAATTAGATTCTGAAGGAGAAATGTTTGAAGGGTCAAGGAGAATTTTTTGTATGCATCCCATTGACGGAGTGTCGGAGTCAATAATTCAAAATTGTCTTTATGGATCGGAATATGGACGAAGAGGCAGTAACTGTATTTTCTTGAATTTTCAAGTTCTGTCACCATTTGTTTAGTAGGTTTTTCAACAAATAGTACGACCAAAAGTGTGTAGAGCCTGGTAACACTGTTTGATTTTCTCCTTCCCCCGAACCCAGTTTGCATGTCTTCTATTTATTCCATTTTATGTGGAAGTACTCAATCATGCATTGGCTTATTTCATTATAAGGAAAATATAAATAATATTTATGATATTCTGCAGGCATCAAATCTCATATTTGTGGATCAGCCAACAGGAACTGGTTATAGTTATAGTTCTGATAAACGTGATCTTCGTCATGATGAAACTGGTGTTAGCAATGATCTGTATGACTTCTTACAGGTATGCGTGGTACTCATCCAATGTTTTTGTGCTTGTTGTTTTATAATCTGCACTGCCTCTGTTTAGTGTCATTGCTTTATGTTGAGGAAAAATACATGTTTATAAGCTAGCTATATGTTCTTGGGACGTTTGTTTTCCTCTTGATTAAGATGTAAATTTAGGTGCCCTCTTCCAGTGTTAGGTGGATTTTTTTGGTAATAGAGTTGATGAGCCAGTTACAGGTGTTGGATTTTATATCCATGTGGTTTCTGAGTTCTTATGAAAGATTCAAATCTTCCTTGTCCTCTGTTTTCTTAAAAGGATGTATCTTCAAGAACAGTAATCTTTTTCTCATCCAACAACACTCTCATGATTTTTTTTTGTTTTTTTCCCAAAATATTCATCATTTTCTTTTACCCGTTCAGTCAGTCATGTTATGTGTTACCTTGCATAAGAAGCTATGAGTTAGCCTTTTAACAATTCCATTTTCTTTTTTATAATAATATCTATACCCTTGCTAAGAGAGGGAGAGATTTTAAGTTCATTTGGCAGTTTTGTCTCTGGTATATCCTGCTTCATGTGTGTGCATTATAAGAAAATATAATTTCTTACTTTTTGAGGCTTAAAAATTGTTGAAGTTATTGGTTCATATATGACATTAACATTTACTTTGTCTTATCAGTGTAATCGATAACAGAAGAACAAGAAATAAAAAATTAGGATGGTTTAATAATTTTCTTTAATTTGCAAAATTTTATCTGAAGATATTGTTTTGGAATTTTATCCTTGGAATGAATATCTTATATCAAAAATTGATAAATTCCTTCTTTAGCTATATGCAACATATTTTATTGATGCATATTGTGTAATTTTAATTGCAAAGGAGGAAAAAAGGATCAGTCAGAATAAATTCCGTAAATTTTGTAGACCTTCCGAAAGATCAGGATATGCTACTTGGCATGTACCGATTACCCACAACATTTATGATGACAAACTTGTTTAATTATTAAATTATAATAAACTGAATTCTGAGCTTTGAAATCCACGCTGTATTCTTTTATGTACTTTTAGGCCTTCTTTAAAGAGCATCCTCAATTCAAAAAGAATGATTTCTACATAACTGGCGAATCATATGCTGGGCACTACATTCCTGCTTTTGCCAGTCGAGTTCACCAAGGAAACAAAGCTAAGGACGGCATCCATATAAACCTCAAGGTATGTATATTGCTTTTCCCTGACTTTGGCTTTTTATTTCCTTTGAACTTTCTTTCTCAAAATTCACATGCCTGAAATGGTTATGCAGGGCTTTGCCATTGGCAATGGACTTACAGACCCCGCAATCCAATACAAGGCTTATACCGATTATGCTTTGGATATGGGAATAATAAAAGAACCTGACTATACTAGAATCAACAAGTTAATGCCAACTTGTGAACTGGCGATAAAGCTTTGTGGTATGCTTACAAAGACCACCCTTCTTAAGCTTTTCATCTTCCTTATAATCTTTGCTTGTTGTTACTTTTTACAATTGCCCCTTTTTAACTTTGTCTGTTGAAGTCAAAGGGAGTCATGATAAGCACGCAGAATCCTTTAAATTTTGGAAACATCATTTCAGGTACCTCAGGCAAAGCCGCTTGCCTGGCTTCATATCTTGTCTGCAATAGCATTTTTAATTCCATAATGAAGATTGCTGGGAACACAAATGTAAGAAAATATTCATAGCTGCTTGTTTTGTCCACTTTATTGTATAATTTCATTTCCTAAACTTTTTGTACTTGTTGCCTGCAGTACTATGATATCAGAAAGCAGTGCGAGGGTAGCTTGTGTTATGATTTCTCAAACATGGAGAAGTTCCTGAAGCAGAAGACTGTTAGGGATGCACTTGGTGTTGGCGACATAGAATTTGTTTCGTGTAGCCCGTCTGTTTACCAAGCAATGCTTACGGACTGGATGAGGAACTTGGAAGTTGGTATTCCTGCTCTCCTGGAGGATGGTGTCAAGATGCTTATATATGCTGGGGAATATGATCTCATATGCAACTGGCTAGGTAATTCTTTTCTTATTATGCTTTGTGTGATGCCTCTTCAAAGTCCAAAATATTAAAAACACATGATGCTCTTAAATCACGACCCTATCTCAATATTTATGCTATCTGCATATGATATTTATTTATTGGTTATAAAGTTGCTGGGATCCCATAATTGAAGAATTCCCTTTCACTTCAGGGTCAAGTGAATTTATATTGTCTATTTATTTTCTTGGATGGAAAACTAGAAATACAATATAGATTAGTTGAAGTATAAGTATCTAAGACAGAATGGTCAGGTTTTCTTCACCTGGAAACTCTAATTGATCATCTCATGTTGTCGTGCAGGAAATTCGAGATGGGTGCATTCCATGGAATGGTCAGGTCAGCAGCAATTTGTCAATTCACCCACCCTGTCATTTGAAGTGGACAACAAGGAAGCTGGACAAATGAAAAGCCACGGACCTCTTTCATTCTTGAAGGTCTGGCATACTCATATTCCATCAATATACTCGCATCTGATATGTGTTCTGTATGTGATTAATTTCACGAGCTGAATCAATGTGTGTGACTTTGCACGACAGGTCCACGATGCAGGTCACATGGTGCCAATGGATCAACCAAAAGCTGCTCTGGAGATGCTGAAGAGGTGGACTGGAGGAAAACTCGCCGGGCCTTCGTCCAGGCCAGAGAACATGATATCTGCTGTTTAATGTGATAAATTAAGCTTCCTTTTCTCTCTATGGTCTGGGAGAATGACATTCTGCATGCTGAGATTTGTTATAGGTTTTTTTTTTTTTTTTTCTAAGTGATGCCTGTGAATATGTTTCTGAATAACCTTCTGATCCACTGTTGATGGGGGCTCTGTAAAAGGCATTTTTTAAAACTTCACAAGTTTTCTAGTCATCTGGTTTGGTTCCTCTTGAAAGTTGATTTTCATGATTTATTTGTCTTTCCTGGTGTGTTTGGAAAATGGAAAATGGAAGCAATATCCATCACTCATCTTGCAATAAATGAACTATGTTGAATAAAGTTCAGATTTCCAAAGATTTTGGGTATTTCGCCTGCAACTTATACTTACCAAGGTCTTTTATCATTTATTATATGTTGAGAGAGAGCAATTCATTTTTTTTTTTTTTCAGTTTTGGATCATATACAATTTTTTTAAAAAACAGTTTATAATTTATATGTACAAATATGAACTCTAATTAGTGTGATTATTTGACATGTTAAACATGTGAGATACTGAATTGTTAGTGATGACCTGAAGATTAAAATCAAGAATTCACATTTTCTTTGGCTTCTTTTTTGGATAAAGTGAAAAGTGGATATAAGATTGGTTTAAATATACTCTATATAATACAAACAGATCTATTACGCCACATAATAAACAGATGATTGGATGTTCAAATTCAAATTTTCCATTTTCATTTTTTCTCCTATTTTAAATTGTTTCAGATTTTATGTAAATCATAAAATTGGAGATAGAAGTTGCAAATTAATTCAAAAACAACATTTGATCTTTATCTAGGAAAAACACAAAAAGTCATTTTTAAGATTAAAATATTATGATAAACAATTCCATTGTGCTTAGGCAAATGCACAAAACTAATATAGTTTCATAACACATCAAATTCAATATTTTTTTAGGCTGTATTTGAATTTGCGATTGAAATGATGAGATTCTCGAGATCTTGCGATTCAAATTCAGTTTTTAAAAAATATTATTTTATTAATTTTTCAATAGCAAGCCTTAAAAGAAAAGATGATGATTTGAAAAAATAAATGCTGTGTTTGGATCTCTGTTTAAGAATTTTTAACTTTTAAATGTAGAAACTATTCAAATCCAAATACGGGTTTAATGATAAAAGTGATCTTTTTGGACTTTTAAATCATTCAGAAAATATAATTAATTTCGCAGAATCAATTTTTTATTTAAAATTTTAAAGCATCTCTAAATGACTTCTTACATGGCTCATCAGGGAGTTGAAAATTAAAAAAAAAAAAAATTCAAAAAGATTTCCAACCATATTTTTTTCATTCGTAGGAAAAACCACAATGTGAAAGTACTTTTTTCCCTTTTTCAACAAAACCCCTGTTTTTTTTTTTTTTCAATCAACTCTCTCTCCCTATTTTTTTCCAACCGGTGAAACCATCTCCCCCAAACGTATCCCATCTTCCTCTCTATCCTAAAAACCCTAAAAAAAATAAAAAATCAAAACATTTGATTTCATCTGCCGTCCGTCCGCCCGCCTGCCGTCCGGCCTGCCCGCCATCCGTCCGTCCGCTGGTATCTCTCTCTCTCTGGATTTGATGAAAGAAACGGTGATTGATTTTGGTGTAGAAAGTTGATGAAAGAAAGTGGTGATTGGTGAAAGAAAGTGGATGGTGTAGGAATACATGAACTCATGAAAAAATGGTGGTTGATCTGTGATTTGTGACCCAAGCCAAATTTGTGATTTTTTTTTATATTTAGAGATGTTGCTGTTGGGTTGGGTTTGATTGGGTTTAAAGTGGTGATTGATCGATGTGTCTTATGTAAAAGTGGTGGTTGGGTTGGTTGATTTTTTAATGTTTAATGTTTAGAATCACCATTTTAACCATATCATCGTGAATTTTAATGTTTTGAATGTTATCTTTATCAAGATTTTATAGTAGATGATCATATTCCTAAAACTTTTAAAACTTATAGCAGTTGATTATATTTTTTCTGATTTTAGTTTATTTTTAATTAATTTTTATTCATTATTAATAGTTTTATTCAAATGATATTTATTTCAAGTATTGATAAATTTTAGAATAGGTTTTGATTAATTGATATTTAAATATCTTGTAATTTATAGATGTGAGTTGATGTAAATTGATCATTTGGTTAGAAGATAAGATAAGAATGAAGAGGTTTTTAAAGTGATAAAAAAAAAAATGTTACCTACATGTTAGAGAGCTATTTTTCCTTCACAACGTAAGGAAACATTGAAAATGCTTAAATATGCTCTTATTATTTATGTTTTACAGGACAATAACACAATTTATAATTTTTTTTAAAAAAAAACTGTTTGGATATATTTTTTAGAATCAATTGTTTTAATAAATTTAGAGGATGAATTATTTTAAAAAATTGTTCTAAACCAGATATAGAGCCGTTTGGTTAAAGTTTGAGGAGCAGCTCTGCAAATCTTCATTTTCTTGGGTGTGAATCGTAATTTATCAAAGTTTCGCAATTCGCATAATAATAATAACCCATAAAAAGTGAAGACTCCCATTCAGAGTGCCGAGAGAGAATCAAAAGATGGGCAGGCGAGGCGGCGGCGAACGACGACGACGACGACCACTCGTTCTTCTACTACGCCCCCCAATCGACCTCCTCGAACCCTCACCGTCCGATCACCTCCTCAAATCCCCACCCATCGAGCGGCGGCGGCGGCGGGCGGAAGCGGAAGCGGCGGCCTCGCCCCATCCAAATCGACGGTCTATGTCTCCAACCTCGACTACACCCTCACGAACTCCGACATCCACACCATCTTCTCCACCTTCGGCAAGGTGGCGCGCGTCACCGTCCTCAAGGACCGGCGCACGCGCGAGTCCCGCGGCGTCGCGTTCGTCCTCTTCGTCTCCCGCGACGATGCGCGGTCCGCCGTGGCGGGGATGCGCGGGAAGGTCCTCAACGGCCGGAACATCAAGGTCTCCATCGCCGCCGACAACGGGAGGGCGGCGGAGTTCATACGGCGGAGGGTTTACAGGGACAAGAGCCGGTGCTACGAGTGCGGGGCGGAGGACGGCCACCTGAGCTACGAGTGCCCTAAGAACCAGCTCGGGCCGAGGGAGAGACCCGCGCCGAAGAGGGCGAGGAGGGGCGGCGGCGACGGCGAGGGGCGGTCTTGGCCATCATCGGACGGTGGTGGTGGTGGTGGTGGGGGTGGAGGGGGAGAGGAGGACGGGGGGTTCGAAGATGATAATTGGGCGTCGGTGGTGGACACGAGAGGGGCGGAGGAGAGGGTGAAGGAGGAGGAGATGGAGAGGAGGGGGAGAGAAGCGAGGGAGAAGGGGAAGAAGCAGAGCTACTTCAGCGATGAAAGCGGAGATGATGATGATTGATTAGGTTTGATCTTCTCTGGTATGAATTTTGGTGTTTTGTGTGCTAAAAATGCCTTTTTTAATTTTCCATGCGGTTTTGCATCCATTGATAATGTTTGAATACATTGGTTGATTTGGTGTTCTTATGTCTTGTTCACCTCCAATTGTGTTGTGGGTCATTTTTTTTTTTTCTGTTCCTTGACAATTTTGTAGTGGTTGGTCAGAAATACAGATATCAGAAATCTCTATGTACTGGATAAGTATGATAAGGATTGTAGGATTGCACTTCTATCACTTTTGGCAGATTTATGTTGTGAATCAAGCATTGAAGGGTTCTTTCTTTCCTTCATGAAAATCTGGTCTCGGAGTCGATCTGAAACCATCTTTTGTTGGAGTCATAACCTGTTTGCTTGCATGGATGTAGAATCCCAATTATGCATGGTAAGGAACATGGTGCATCAGTCTTGGAACTGTTGTTTTTCTCTGGGTATATATGATTATATTTACATTGATGACCAATAAAAGACTTAAAATTGAGACTACCAATTGAAATGGTCAGGTTTGTTATGCTTTATGAAGAAACAATAAGTTAGCAATTCATAAGCATGGAGCTAAACCATTTCATTTATAAATTTTCTATATCTTGATAGATGTCAACAACGGAGTTGCAGTCACTAGAGATTGCACTGGAGCGTGTAAGTTCCCTCACAAGTTCCAAACTTGGGATTGCAAGATTTGATTTAGATGGTTCCCTGCAAGCAACATGCTCCCTCTTTCCTAACTACTTTGCAGCAACTCAAACAAGAGAGAATATTCAATCAATGGCACGATTGTCTAAAAATTAAATAAATTATTCCTAAAATCCTGTAAGGTACATGGTAAATGAGAGAAGAAGAAAACAGACGGTTCACATTTGCAATATTCATATAACGACAAAAAGCTGTAATTGCAGTGATGGCAAGAATGAATGAGAAATACATGTAATTAGAACTTGTAAATTGAGAGCGTGCACTAAAAAATGCTTCTCTTTGGTGGATATTATAGATGAAATGTTTGTATTAGAGATGCTTACTGATCGGGGCCCTCTGAGTTCAAAGATATGTTCATCTTGAAGAGACCACCCATCTTCTGTGGGCACTGCTAGAATATGTGCCTCTTCAGACCACCTCGTTACGCCAATCACCTTCCTCTTTGAAAGACATTTGTGCATAGAATTTGTATTCTTCAAATTTCTAGATTGAACGATAGCAGGCAATATTAGAGTTCAGATCAATGTAGGATGGAAAAAGGCAAGAAAGAAGACATTATATCAAATTATAAAGGCATGTTTGCATAAATTAGGCACTAGTACCTCATTTGAAGTCTGATGATTTCACTTCCATCATCATCCACAAAACAAGTCCAGGATCTAACCAGTTGAGTCCTTTCAAGCGGGAAGAAGCATGCGTTTGTCGGGAAAGGAAGTGATTTAACCACATGAAGCCCATAGGGTGCGTGCATGTACCGGGACAGTAAAAGAGACCGCAATATGCAGATGGATTGGCTTGGAGTCCACATGTTTAGCAATGGATTCCAACTCACACCATTTTTCAATAGACAGACTTGCATTTGGGTCCATCAGATCTGTCAAGGAGATTGAGGTTTTCCCAATGGTTTTTTCCGGCCTTGATATGTGTAAATTCGAGGGTGGATTCCACATAAGGGTCAAAACTAGTTCACTAGTGGGCTCACACTGGAACGAAGATACACGTTTATGGCCTGATTCTGATAAAATACTCAACCTGTTGCCACCTTCTAAGAACATATCCGGCTTTTTTGTGCTAAAAGTGACAAAGAAGTTCCCTTTCTGTCCATCGGGCTTGTTTCGTATCCCCACAATTTCTAAGAGAACCTATGAAGAGAGGAAAAGTTTATGCATAGATAAAACAAAATTTGAAAGAATGATATAGAAATACTAGACCTGACTTGTAAAAAAAAATCCTACAAAAGGAGTATGCAAAGAACAAACGAGTTTCCAGTTTTCAATAAAATTGCTAAGTTGTCTTCCAGAAAAGAAATCTTTGAAGGCGTCCTCCTATTAGTTTGAGAATTATTGCTGTTGAAGTCTAGAAAGTTATTGTTATTGCTTAGAGATGATCATATAAGAAGTCTGCAATAGTGCAGAAAATCTTAGAACAACAAGTTTGTAAATTAATTTTTTTTTTTTTTTGTCAAGGTAAAGTAATCTATATATAAAACAACACAGATCTGCAGTTTGTTGTTCCCGGTGTTATATATATTTGGTGTGTGGTAACTCCATGATTTCTTTTCTTTCCACAGTATCCATGTATGAAAATTCAAGGGAAGTTAATAAATAGTAAAAACTTACATCCACAACCATTTTCTGGGGAAGCTGAATATATTTTTGGTATTTATTTTGTTGAGAGACATTCTTGGTAACATGTTTTGTTGAACAAGGTGTGGTTGCAACAGGAGATGGAGCTTGATTTCTATACATCGCCCCTGCCTTCCAGTATCTTATACCAAAAGTCTCATACTGTTGGCTAGTCTCTGAAAATCCAACATTAAGCTTTTTTCCTTTACTTATGTCGGAGTCTGTGTCATCATGCTCCAGAATTTTTCCAACAACTGACCTTACCATGGTGAGTCACATCATAGATACATCAATATTACCTTTTCAATTTGAGTCATTTAATCAGAAAGTCAATGACAGATTGAATTGCAGCCAATTGCACTCAGGTTAATTAGTTCAAAATAATTTAAAATAGGAGATCACCGAAAAGATTGTCCATTGCTGCCTGCACTTTCCCATATAATGAAGCTACGGTATATTTTAAATTTTGAAAAACAAATGCACAAAATATTAAGGCTCAGATTGGATTCAATTTAATTTGATTTTAATGGAAAAAAAAAAAACTAGCCACCTAAATCAATTTTGCCAGAATTTAGCAAAGTCAGAATCTTAAAGTTACAAGACAAAAACAATTCACCCTCCAAAATCAAAGTAAACTGGCATTGTATAGGAAAAAAAAAAAAAAGAAGATCAATACCAACTAGTCAACAACAAGAAGAACAAAACAAGTTAGTATTGTTAATACCATAAGACTGAAGGAAACTCTGCCTGCTTGCATACCTGTGAATTGCCCTGTCCAAGATTGGGCTCTCGTAGAGGCACCGATTCCTATCGACTTCCTCAAGAAACCTTAGCTGCTGTTTGGCTGCCACAATGAGGTCCTCGCTGATTACAATCTTCTGCGCTTCAAGCCACTCTAATTCTTGAGACTTGTCCATTTCTGATAAAGAATAACATTATTTCTATTTGAAACTCACACTTCCTGCTGCATTTTATTTGATAATGATTTCCCGAAAACATTAGAGATGAGTGTGCGTCATTGATGTACTCACTGCGGCAATAATAAGTGTGCAACTTGAAACCTAATCTTTGTTTTGAAACAACCATTCATATCATAATATGAGATTTCTGAGAAGAAAAGGTGGATAATTGAGCATTCAGTTTTAACTCATAAGTTCATAAGCACCAAAGCATTTGTTGTTTAGTTCTTCAAGGAGAAAATTAAGAAACTTCACATAATTTTGTCAAGGATATTGTAGTTTGTTTGAGAAGTTACCTAAACATGGGGATCCCATTGTGTATTTAATCTAGAAGAGTGTTGCTATACCACTATTTTCATAGTGCATTTCTCTGTCAGTCATTAGCAATTATTCTATTCAGAATCTTGTATGAGTTCTTTTCCATATGTTGGAGAGCCATTGATTTTCTATTGTACATCTTTTTAATGATTCTTCATTCTCTCTCCTCAGTCATTCTGCTTTATCTCGTGAGGTTGCTGATCCAATTGTTTTTGATGTGCAGGGATCATACATGGTGAAGTTCAGTGCATCGTCATTTTTTAATATACGGCATTGCTTTGGATCACCTTCTCCCTTCAACCTAACAGACTTAAGTTGAACAATAGTTGTAAGCAGACTAATTTAGTGGGATTGTATTTAAGTTTATAGTTATTATGTGTGACTGATTATGACAGCTATCCTTTTGCATTTGAAGATGTCCAGTTTTAGTGAGGCCAAATAAATTCCATGCAAAATGTTGGTGATTCATGTAAACTTCACAGGAAAAAGAGGAGAATAGGAAAGCTAAAGCTATATTGGTGATTCATGTAAACTTCACATGACCAACTTCACACATGTTTAGAAGTGCTCTCTGCAACTCTTATAAACCCTCCGATTCTGTATTCTAAATTCAGTGAATACCTGCAAATGGATATTGCAGAGATGGTGTGTCAAATTTTTCTCTATTTTTTCCCTTCAACAACTGAGATGGTTTCCTTGTGAAAAAATGTTGGGCACAATCTTTGAGCAGTCTCACATGCAAATAATGCAATCCTGTTTGCTGCTTCACATGCAATTTATATGACGTACGACGAGTTGTCATAATTTTTTTTATATGACATCTAAGTCCCTACAAACATGAGAAAATTCATATAAGTCCCTATTAAAATTGGGACAGACATACAAGTCCCTGAAAACTCAGAAAAAACCCAATTATCATCCCTGAGTTAAATTTTCATCCAAATTCCATCACATATAATTGTGTAGACATTGAAGTCCTTATAAACAGTCATAAAGACAAATTAGTCCCTGCAAAAGATAAAATTGCCCCTAAAAGATTTTTACATTAAATTGTGTATATATTATAGTCCCTATAAATAATCATAAAGACAAATTAGTCCCCGTAAAAGACAAAATTGCCCTTGAAAGACTTTTACATGTAATTGAATAGACATTACAGTCCTTATAAATAATCGTAAAGACAAATTGTTCCTCTAAAAGACAAAAATACCCTTGAAGGATTTTTACATTTTATTGTGCATACATTGCAATTTAAAAATTAAATACCCTCTAAAAGACTGCAATTTCTACACAATTAAATGTAAAAATTCTTCAGGGGTATTTTTATCTTTTACATGTACCAATTTGTCTTTACGATTATTTATAAGGACTGTAATGTCTATCCAATTAAATGTAAAAATCTTTGAGAGGCAATTTTATCTTTTGCAATGACTAATTTGTCTTTATGATTGTTTATAGGGACTGCAATGTGTACACAATTTAATGTAAAAGTCTTTCAGGGGCAATTTTATCTTTTGCAGGGACTAATTTGTCTTTATGACTGTTTATAAGGACTTCAACGTCAACACAATTATATGTGACAGAATATTCTGGGAATATTCCGTTAAGTTTGGATGAAAATTTAACTCAGGGATGATAATTGGGTTTTTCTAAGTTTTCAGAGACTCGTACGTCTATCCTAATTTTAGTAGGGACTTATATGGATTTTTCCATGTTTGTAAGGACTTAGATGTCTTTAACCCTATAATATAATAGGGTTAATGACGTTGGAGTCTCTATAAACATCTATAAATCTATATAAGTCCTTGTAAACTTAAGACAAAACAATTACATCCTTAGAAACACAGAAAATATATAATACATCTCTATTATTAAATCATTTTTTAATCTCTCATGGTTAAAATTAACCATAGGTGTGATTGTACTATTATACCCTTCACAATGCACAATATGGTGATTAACATGAGTTTTTTAACTTGTGTAATCACCTCTTCAAAATATAAAATATAAAATCTAAGTAATATCTATAGTATAATAAATACAATGCATAAATAAAATCATCTTCATAATTATAATTGTTTGAAATAGAAGCAAAAAATAATAATAATGGAGTACGCAACAATAACGTCAAAATTCGCAAAAGAAAAAAAAAGTGAAAATGAGTTTGATCAAAGGCAAGATGGTCATTTAAAAGAATATATATATGTTTTTTCTATTTTTTTAGTGATTTATACGAGTGTTTAATTTCACACAGATGGAATATTATGAGAATATATCGTTAAATTGAATAAAAAATTATCTTATAGACTAAATTAATTTATCATATGCAAGGACTTATAAGGTTTGTGAATGTTTACAGACACAGTGACTCAAGTATCTTTAACCCAATATAACAAGAAGTTAAGTACGTGAGAACGGTAAACGGGTTAGGTCCTAGTTTTCGTTACGGGTACGTTTTTATGGGCTAAACCCATGCACGGCCCAAATCGGCCCAGTCCACTTGTAACCCTAATCGCGAGTGGATAAAGGTCGGTGTGGGAAAGTCAAGAGAGAACCAAATCGCAATTCGCTCCTCTTCAAAAAGGCAAATAAGGAAGGGTTGGAGAAGGGAGAGAGAGAGAGGGAGAGGAGAAAGGTCTGTATTTTCGCGAACCCCATCAAATTTTGAGGTTTTCAGGGTTAAATCTAGGGTTTTTTCAACGGATCGGAAGAGAATTTCTGGAGTTTGAATCTGGGTTTTTCTCTGATTCTTTGAGATCACCTTCATTTAGTTTTTTTTATCACTTCTTCGTTTTCCTTTGTATCATTCCTGGTGAGATTGATTTTTTTTTATTGATCATGATATAAGTGGGGATGGATTTGTGGATGCTTTATACCGCAAAAAGATGCAGCTTTTTTTAATTTTACTAAAGAATTTAGCTTATTCATGTCGTATATGTGTGGATCTGACTCTTCGATAGCCTAATTTTTAGTAGTATGTCGGGCAATACATGTATTTTTTTTTTTTAAAAAAAAAATCAATCCTATATGAAGGTGAGGATAGTGAAGGTGGTATGTGAACGGATGTTATTGATGTGAAGTAAGAATAAAAAAGGAGGACCATGTCAGATAATGAAAGTAGCCCAAAAATTTCATGGGGACTTGTTGGGTGATGTGGAACTGGAAAGGCAAAACCTTTGTTGGATGTGGTTTTTATTGTTGTGTTGGGGTTTGGGCTTTTTTGTTTGTTGGGAAGAACAGATGGGTTTGAAATGGACTGATGGAGGTGGTTTGGGTGTGTGTGGTTGTGATGTGGACAGGAGGAAGTGGTGGTTGTTGGTGTGGTGGTGGTGGTGTTTTTGCGGATCGGGGTCAGTTGGTGAGGTTGAAGAAGTCTGAAGGATGAGCCGTGACAGCAGGAGCCCGGTCAGAGACCGCAAGATCCGCACAGAGCGATACTCCTATCGCGATGCACCTTACAGGAGGGACATGCCTCGTGATTCCAGGTTTTTTTTTTATTGATTTATTATATTCTTGTTCCTTTAAACAAACAGGCTTTCTTTTTTTAGTTCTCAGAGAAATGATGAAATTGGTTACGTGTTCATGCAATTGTTAATTTAGTTCTGGGCTCCTGTGTATGCATGGTTGACCCTCATGTGTTTATGCATGTTTTGGTGTTTAAATAATGAGTTTTTCAGGACTTCCATTTTGGGTGTGGGGGGGGGGGGGGAGAAGGGGGGGCGTTCTCCATGCTGATTGATTGAGAAGTTTACCATAATCTGATCATTGCTACTTTTTGAGCTGACTTTCGTCCCTAATATAAACTGGAAGAAATTTGACATATCATCATTGAGTTCTCAGATTGTTCTTCATGTGTTTATGTTGAATAGTTTTTCAATGTGTGTAGGTCCGTGACTCTGTGTGTGCATTCTTTGAGTGCTTTCTTGGTTTCTGTTATATATGATTGTGGTTTATTTCTTTTCTTCTCGGGTAACTTTTATTTTTGATAATGGGATTGGAAAAAAATGTCAAAAGCGGGATTTGAACCCATGCCCTCATTAGAGGACCAGAACTTGAGTCTGACGACCTAGACTACTTGGCTATCCTGATCCGTTTTGGATTTCTTGTGTTTTCTCTTGTGACTTTTAAATATCTTGTTCATTTAGTATCATGTCAATAGTTTACCTGTCATTATTCGCCCTTTGTCATTTTTTCACTGCTTGTGATCCTCTTCTTCTGCTGCAGAACTGAGTAATGCACTTCTCCATGCTTTTAATCTATGTCATTATTGTCATGCTTCCTATTTCTGTATGAGTTTCTGGGGTTGTTCCAGGAAATGGGGTGTTTTTTTTCCATATTTAGTCATTCTTGTTTATATTGCCATTATATTCTTCCTCCAGTAGTAAAGCTACCTTTTTTTTGTGGCTAAGCTTAAGTTGTAGACTGTTTAATTGCATGTGAAACTTTAAGCCCCCGTTTAATTCGATGATAGGGCCCGGAATAAATGGTAATTAGTTAGAATAGCCTCGAAATGAGTGTTTGGAAGGTTGGAATAAATGAGAATATGTATGCCAGAGTATAAAGTGATATATGGATTCCAGTCAACATATGAAATTAAGTTATTCCAGGTTATTCAACCCAAAAAGATATGTGACTCCACTGTCAAATCAATGTCATCACTTTTTATAAATCAACTGTTATCATTTTTTTGTCTTTTATAAAAATTTATCCACATCTTATTCACATTTTATTCAACCAACAAAAACTTTATTATTATTCAAAACCCAATCAAACAAAAAATCACTTTATCCTTATTTATACCAGAATGGTCATAAACATCAGAATAACTTAATTATTTATCCAAACAGGGGCTAATGTACTACACTGACTGTATCTGCAATTTTCTTTAACATACTATCAATATCTTAAAATGAGGTCGGTAAAGCAGTGATATTTTTGGTGTGCTATATTTGAATTTTATAAAGCCTATTTCTCACCTCTATAAGCAGCATAGAAGTCTGAAGGGACAGGACCATTAATTTATTTGGCCTTTTTGTTTTAGAATATTTATTTATTTTTTACGGGAATTTTAGAATATTTATTGTATGCCTGGAGAAATCAATGTTTATAAAAAGCAACCATTTCCTGATATGTGCAACTTCATGAACAGTTTTCAACTCTGCATTGATTGATCCATGAACTTCAATGGTACTGAGTTGCATGTCAAATGGGTTGAGCGTGCATTGTGCAGTGATCATAGTAGTTCTGTAAAAATGAGCCATCTTGCAAAAAATGATCCATCATGCAATCTGCTCACCTTTAACAGGTTGCATCTCCCTGATGGAGCCATGGTCTTTCATGGTTCCGAGATGCTCTTAAACATCTTGAACCTTGTTACCTAAACTCCGAATTTTTTATTAAATCACCCAATAAAAATGCATATCTTTTTTTATTAAAAGTTTAATTCCTGTTTAAATCATGTCTCATGAACAATACATGTCTTTTTCAATAATTCATGTAAAACTGAAACAGAAAAATGATCTACCAATGTTGGATTTGTCTGTGAGGTTTTTAATGTTGGTTTTTTATGATTTACCTAAATTCAAATATTATAACTCTTAAGTCGGTAGTCTTTGTAGTGTTTTGATGTTATAACATCATTGAAAGAACATAGATTTGATATAATATTGGTGATTTTGCATGTCATATGTAATTTTTTCTATTTTTTGTAATTTTTTTCTGAACTTCTCCTGAAATTTTTTGAACCTAATCTGAGATATATAGAAATGCTAAGTATTGTCTTGCCGCATTATTCCCGAATTCCGAACTGCTAACAAGGGTCTTGAATTTGCATTGTGCATCGGTGATGGAGTTATCGAGTTTCCATTTTATCATGACGTTTTATTGGTGAATTTTATCAGGGACACTATAACTCATGTGCATCCTCTCGAATTCAGAAAGGTTTTCAATGTGATAGCATAGTTTCTGATGTTGCATCTCTATTATTTCATATGATGATTTCATTTTGTTTTTGTTGAAAGATGTTGACTAGCCAAGTAGTCAGTCATCTCCTACATCGATTTGAGTCCTTTTCTATTCTGGCCATCTACTAATGGTGGCATTTCTTCCATTGATTTGAGTCTTATGATCCCAACATAACGGGTAGTTAGGTCTTCAAAAAGCTAAATAATTTACATGTATTCTTATCCTCGGTTGTTTTGCAAAGTCAAAATATCTTAGAAACGGTCATTTCCAAGTACTTGTTCTGAGGGAAGGTGGGGTGCCCATGCAATTCACTTGAAATTGGTAAATAACTATAAACAAGGAAATAATGTGTCTTCCAATAAACCCAAGAAGAAGAAGAGAGGAAATGATAGTGAATTCCCCTTCTCTTTACTAGATGATCACTTTTGCACAGAAACTTCAAGTTCCCACATTCATGTTTCGTAAATAATCTCCCATTTATTTTCCATATAGCATCCTCTGCCTTGGAAGATTATTCTGTTCCTTGCCAGGTATATGCACCAACATAAAGCATGTGAGATCAATTTGGATTAAACCCCCCTTGACTGTTTTTTTTGTTTTTGTTAAGATCGTAGAAGATTGCAATTTATAGGGAATTCACCCTTTAAATTTTGCATGTGAGATCAATTTGGATGATGACCCCCCCCCCCCCCCCCCCTTACGGATTTTTTGTCACTCTCATGGAGATCATGGAAGATTCATACAATTGATAGGGATTTTAAAATTGTAGTTCATAACACTGTTCAATAGTAGATGAATTTGCATTGTACAAGTTTTTAAAATTACCATCTTATAAGATTAATATATCATTTTGTTTTTGTTAAAGAATATTATCAAAGCGTTGATTTTTAGTTCACCCTTTGTTCCAGGGCCACCATATTTATAGTTTCTCTTTTTTCTTTGTATATATAAGTTATGGAATCTTTGTCTGTAGAGCCCTCATTCCTCACACAGTGCCTTCATGGAAGAAAATTATATTAAGCGTTACATAGTGTTAAATAGGATTTGTTGAATTCATTGTGATTTTTTTTCTTTTTATCTTTAACAATAAATTGAGGAAGATTTGGAACCAATTGAGTGATTCGTGCTTTGCTGAACAGGAGAAATGATCTGTGCAAGAATTGCAAGCGACCAGGACATTATGCAAGGGAATGCCCGAATGTGGCTGTTTGCAACAACTGTGGTCTCCCCGGGTAAATGATTTTCCCTCATGCCACAATTAAAGTGTTTGTTTAATTGATTGTCTGCCAGCTGTTTGACTTAGAAAGGTGAAGACAAGCCCTTTTCCAGATTTCTCAATGAAATCATCTCTACATTACATATGCTATAACCTGAGGAATGTTAAAAAATGAATCGGTCTGCTGAATTGGGAGTGTGGTTAAAGCTGAAAGGGATCAAATATCAAGTGTAATATTATAAGATAAAAATTGTCCAGGTTACATTTGAGCTTTATTTCATACACAAGTAAAAGTTTATTAGAAGCATGTTCATATGATTTGGTTCAAGCTTTAGTACAAATTGGTTTGCATTGATCGAGTGAGAATATAAACATTATTTTTACGTTAAATATCCACTCAATATTTAACTTGTAATCAAACTAATTCTTATTTAATATAGATAAACCTTAAGGAGAGAGGGGGTGCTACCCGATTTGTAAGCTCCATTAACCTCATATAGTTGGTCAAGAAATTTAGCAATGCTAAGATATAATTTAAGCTGTGTATAATTTTTTGTATCAATTTTTTTTGGAAGATTGGTGCCCCCCTGGGTTTGATCCCTGCCTGGGTTTGATCCCTGACCTCCCTTAAGGAGGGGGTGCTACCCGACTTAACCAAAACTCGGTTCACGTGTCAAATGGACTTAGTTGGAGAAGATAGATCTTAGATTTATAATTATCATGAGGAACACTATATGACACAAGGATCTCGCACGTAATTTGAAGTGGAGCTCAGATGAACTTATTTTGCAAGGGGAATTTTGATGGTTTGCGAAGTTTTTTAACCTGCAAATTCCTTGGAGATTAATCAGGCTCAATATGCAAATTAGCTAAAGACTAATGATCATGACAAATTGGGTATTGAAGCAGGAAGGCATTTTCAAAAGCCTATAGCATTTTTATTATGGTTAAACCCCCAATTCATTAATTGTTTAATTCCTGCAATCTTGGTAAACCCGGAGTCATGCTGATTGTTTTATAAACATGTAAGCTTTGATGAATTCACGCAAGCTTTGATGTACACTCCATTAACTAATTTTCCTCCTTTCGTCACATATGGTGTTTATGATCTGTGCAGGCACATTGCTTCAGAATGCTCCGCAAAATCCCTCTGTTGGAACTGCAAAGAACCAGGCCATTTGGCAAGCAAGTGCCCAAATGAAGGCATCTGCCACACGTGTGGCAAGGTGGGCCATCTCGCCCGAGAGTGCTCGGCTCCTCAACTTCCCCCCGGAGACCTGAGGCTATGCAACAACTGCTACAAGCAAGGTCACATCGCTGTGGACTGCACCAATGAGAAGGCCTGCAACAATTGCAGAAAGACGGGACACCTCGCCCGCGACTGCCCGAACGAGCCGATCTGCAACCTCTGCAACATAGCTGGGCATATGGCGAGGCAGTGCCCGAAGGCCGACATGCTGATGGACAGGCAGCCAGCGCCGCTCCGTGGTGGAGGTTACAGAGACGTGGTGTGCAGGATGTGCAACCAGATGGGCCACATGAGCAGGGACTGCATGGGAGCGATTACCATTTGTCACAACTGCGGTGGGAGGGGACACTTCGCTTATGAATGCCCGTCTGGGAGGCTCATGGACCGCGGACCTCGAAGGTACTAGAGTTTACTGGATTTTTATTAATTGTTATGGTGTCTTCTGAATTTTCATTTTATTTTCTTTTTCAAAACCATGGATGTTTTAGGAGTTGTGAGGTGCACCTTTCTGCATACACTGTGTGACTATTTTCAGTGTTTTCTATTAGTATGTGAGTTCTGTTGTTGAGGAGGATAATCATGCAGGATGATATGATAGCCTAGTCTTATTGTTGTGATGGATTTCTACATTTCACATTAAGCTGTTTGACAACCATTATCCAATCAGAGTGACCACATTAAGTACATGTTTGATTTTTTTACATATTATTGGATGGTGGGATCACACATAATTGGTGGTTGTATCATGGTGTGTTAAAAGATCAAGCTTATTTTCTTCCTGAGGTTTTGTATACAGGGTCCCATTCCATCCCTATGACCATTGACCAGTACTAGATGGAAGATTTACTTTTTTTATGTTATTGCTTGCCATGTATGGCATTCATATCATGGGCAGTGGCTTAACCCATTAGCAAGTGAATTGTGAAAACCTCTTTAAAAAAAATTTGGTTGTCCAGGACAATTATTTAAACATTATAGACCAATATTTTGGTATGTTTATACAGGACATCCTAATGTTTTAATAGAAAAATAGGAGGTGGAATATAGATCATTGGTTCAGTCGGCCAGGATGTTTTATGAAACAGTACTGCTACCTGGGTCTCAGAAATTAAGCTCCATTTGTGAGCCTCAATAGGTGGCACTCTCCTATTGGTTCCTTATTTGACTTTTTCAAACCACCAAAATGTCAATGATAAAACTACCCTTCTCATCATTTTAAAAAATAACTTTTAACTGACTAATATCCTCATTAAAATCGTAACCAAATCCCACAAATGGGGCACCATTAATTCCTCTCCCGAATTAACATATTTAAAAAAACGTAACAGAATCCCACAAATGGGGGCACCATTAATTCCTCTCCCCGAATTAACATATTTCAAAAAAATTTAAATGTTAGGGTTCCAATTTGGGCAAAACCATACGAATGAAAAAAAAGAAAAAAATTAGGCGATCAAGATTTCAATCCATCTGATTCTCTTCCCCAACAAACCGTCAACAATGGCGAATAAAAAAGGATAGATTTCTTCCGCCAATCGAAACTTAACTGTCGCTTTGTATTTGTTTTTTTTTTTTGACAAAAAAAAACAGGTCGTTTGTATACGATAAAGAGGTCGTTTTTTTTTTTTTTTGCACTTCTTATTAGATGAAATCTTTTTTTTTTCAAAATAATATATAAAACGATTTCCTTCGATTATCTCGACTCCTGTTAATCTGATTGTATCTGATATCCATTTGAAGAATCATTGTTTCAAATACTTGCATCTGAAATAAAAAAAAATGATTTGAAATCAGTGATTCAGATACATGCATCTGAATAAAAAAAAAAATGTGTATCAAGATACATTGTCATTAATCTCTAATATATTATGAGATTGTTTTCTGATTCATTGTCTTCGTCTGCCAATGTATCAAGATTAAAGGAAAAATGAAATTACATTTTTCGATTGTTTAGGGTTTTCTCGTGTGCATATTTCGCTTCTGATGAAACAAAAACATAAGTCAGATACATGTATCTGAAAATTTTATATAATGTGCAATTGTTTCATGATTCAGTGAAACAAAATCTGGTTAACTGAGCAATTAATAGTAGCCAAATGAAATGTTTGAAATATCATATGCATGTAGATCATGAATTATTATATTATCTTTGATAATTAACATGCATTGTTTGATGAATATATCTTATTTTTTTGTAAACAATCCATGTATCTTAATCAACTGTACATGTATCTGAAAACCTGTTATCAAATAAATATGAATCTGAAGCAATTATGTAGTAACAGAGAACCTAATAGTCACATTACAAGCTATTAACAAGTAGCCATGAATCAGAATGTGTTGTGTATTAAAAACTTCAATCTTATATTTTGGATTACTCAACTGTTTCTGTAAATCCCTTGATGAAAATAGATTAATGCTCTTGTAAAAATTGTATGTATCTGAATCATTTGTATCTGAAATTGTTATATAAAACATGGTTAAATCCTTTGGCTATATCTGAAAAAACAAACATTTGATAGCATTTATTTGTGTGCAATCTGGCTGTTCATATGTATCTGAAATATAGATGGTATATATAGTTTTGATCTCTCTTATATTTGTTTAGAAACTCTTGATTTCATTTTTAAGATACACATGTATCTTAATACACAAAAAGACTGTTTGTCCACTATTCGTATAGAAAAGACAATGTCATGTGTATGATACTGTATTAGGCATTTTAACTGCATCTGGATGTTGTACAAATTATGCAAAAGCAAAAAAAGACGGAGTTGCTGAACAAATAAGAAACTGGGCATACTATCCCGAGTACAGATCTACAGTGCACGGAATATTTGAAACATTTGCAGCAATAGAGTTGAGCTAAAGGCATTCAGACATTCAGACAATCTCTTCTACATTTTGCTGATCAGCCACAACAAACAATTCCTTCAACAAACTGGTTTTCACAGAACATGGATCATTGATGTCATCCAAATGAATTGAGTCTTCACATGTGTCCACAAAATCACCATCATTGCCTGGTGAAAAAAAAAACATCAACCACATGTTATCAATTAAGATACAATAATGTATCTGAAAATCCAAATGAACAAATATGATCTACATGCTACTCAGAACTGTATAGAAAATTCATAAAAGGTCTTCAAAATGCCAACAATAAGCAATTACATATTAATCAGCTATATATTAATCAAATCCATAAAAATAAAAATAACAACCTTCAAAAAATGGGCTGAATTCAAATTCAGATACAGATGTATCTAGAATTTGAATTAACAAATACACATTCTATACAAGTGAATGTCTAGTGTATTTCAAAATCTTCAATCTGAATGAGTCGAATAATACTGATATAAAGCTAAAAAATATGATGAATGACACATTATGCATAATTATACACAAACACACAATCATAAACATTGTACAGATCATACTTGGTACACAACAATGCATGAAAATCAAGATACAGCCCATGTATCTGAATTTAAAATAAAATTCAGATTCAATTAATGTATATAATGATTCAAAGTAATGACGAAAAATCAATAAAATAAAAAACAAACAATTTCATGGTCTACAAGCTAATTAGCAAAACACACATAGATTTTCAATGAAAGTCATTCAAGCCTTTATATATACGACAATAAGCAATTGAATATTAATCAGATAGGCATCAATCAAATCTATATAAATAATAAATCAAACTTCAATTGGGCTAGAAAACAACATCAAGATACACATGTATCTGGAATTGGAATTAACATCTACACATTTGATACTACCGAATATTGAATCTAATGGGTTGAATACCAATCATTCAAAGCTATAAAATATGCTGAATGACTTAATATGCATAAATGTACATATACACACCACTAAAAAACTGATTATACAGGCTTGAATGTAAAACACAAGAACGCATCAGAATTCAGATACACAACACGTATCTTAATTTAAATTAAATTATGTATAAAAAAAATTATATGATGATTCAAAGGAACAGTTAAAAAAATCAGATCAAATTCAATTATTCAGATCGAAAACAGTCTAACCTGAATGGATCGCCATTGTTTCCACCACAATCGTGTAAATCTTATATTCTCAACCGATCAAACTGAAAAAATAATGATTATGATGTTTGTTTTCATTTTCACCGAATAAACTGGATCTAAAAATTCTAAATCGTCAATTTTTTAGTGTTTCGATTGGCCTAACCTGAATGTTTGCACCACAAACAGATCGCACAAAAACAAAAACGAAACTCGTTTTTCTCTTCTCTTCTCCGCCGATCAAATATGAATGAAAAAAAATTTGATGTTTGTTTTCGTTGCGAGAGAACAATCAGAAAAAACAAATGAAACTCGTGATTTTTTATTTTCTTGAACGTGCAATTGAATTCGTATATTCGAGAAAAGGAAGTAATCTCCATATCATAACTAACCCCGTAATTATTGGACCGGTTATGGAAATAACGAAGAGATTAATTGTGAGGGGGTAATATAGAAAATTCACACTTGTCATCTCATAGGGCTTAAAATGAGGTCTATCAATTAGGTCCCAAAAATCATTATTGTTTATGAAAAGAAAAAGAAGAGAAAACAAAAGTAGATAGTTTTGGGGCTTTTTAGCCTGCAGTGTTGGCCTTTGTAGTCATATAGTCTCATTCAAATAGATTCAATGTATACATTCTTATATTTTTAAAAATAGAACATGTACTGGAATCGTGTTGGAAAAAAATGTCGGTGAGGGAATGGTTAGATGTGATTATTTTTTTTCCTGAAATAGTTATTCCTGATTTCCTGGTACTATCTTTGATCAATACAAAAAAAAAAGAGAAGGGTACAGAACAGCTATTCCCATCTTAGATTCGGTATAAGCTATTCAAAGGGCGTGCCAATATTAATCTGAGTTACATTCTTGAAACAAAAATACAGGGTTAAAAGTTACAAACATATTTTTATATAATAAAAAAATATTTAAAATCTAAATTTTTCATAAGCCCTGGATATATGCTATTATCTGCAAAATCAATTTTATACTCATTTTTTTACGTAAAATTAGTTTGACAATCCAGCTATCAAACGCAGCCCTGCCACGGTATTAATCATCCGGAGCCTTTTCAAGTTATCAGTCCGACCAAATTTTCATATATAACAATATTAAATTCATGAAATTTTTGTCACCTCATAAAACAAGACAATGTAGCGTGTGAAGAAAACACATCAAAAGGTCCCCCACCACCTGTATCACAGCAGAATCCGCGTTTTTTCCATCAAAATAATTGAAGGACCCCTCCCTCCCCTGCCCCCAAAAAATGTTGTTTTTGGGGCCCAAATTTTATTATGTTATCTAAAGCTTGACTTTTTGGCGTCCTACAGATCTAAGTCTGGTACGTTTTGGCTATTAATTGGACTGCTTGTACGTAACATTACATAATGGAATTTATGTAAATTGTAGATCTTAATAGGGCCAGGCCATCCATTTCCACAGCCACTTGGAGCCACATTTATACTAGATACGGACCATGGTGCATAGCAGCATAGGTTCTGCATTTCTGCGATCCCCAATTTCCCCTATACAGTATGTATATATAATATATTGTGTTACACAATATTAAAAAAATATACATTCTATATACTCAAGTGTGTACTTTACTCTCCTTTTTTTTTTTATGACGTGTCATATGCTTTTAAGGTTCTATTTGGGTTGATGTTTTCGTGCCGTTAACATTCGCGGACATCTGCCGATGCTAGCAGCCAACCAAACAAGAAAAATGGCGTCGACGTTTTACGTTGATGCTGGCAGGGCATGTGATTTTTTTCCTGACATCTCTAACGCGTTGAAATAGCGCTCTGCGTTGATGGGTTGGTTCCCCTATCACGGTGGTGCTGAGCGCACACCTAAATTCAAAATAGGTTGGAACTACAAAAGAGATTAAGTGATGCTAGCTATTATACATAATCTTTATATGCAACATCATGTGTAGTCTTATTTCACTAATATCATATTTTGCTTTCAATCCAAACAGTTTTCTTTCTTTTATTGCACAATATTCACTGCTATATCACCTTTTTTTTTCTTCTGTTGCTTGATCAGTGATGGGTGTGCTCTGTGTCTCATATAATGGCTCATTATCTCATTGTTTTCCAAGTTGCTCATGATTTACTATTGAGTGCTCTTAAATATTAATTAGTTTAAACTGTGAAAAACCTGATTTGATACCAAGTTTCTTCTCGATACACTAGATTTATCTTGTTTATTTTATTTTAACCTCTCTTTTCCCTTTGGTATTCACTATTCAGACCAAGCAAACTGATTACATAATTGCCAATCATTTGCTCTTTCAACTGTATACGGATAATACAAACATGCACACTCCCAATAATACAGTATTTGTAATTTAAAGAGGGATAATGTTACGTCAACTCGTCAAGCTCCATTTCCAGTCTCAATTTCAGTTTACATATGTTTTGAATTTTTTAAAAATAGTATACCTTATTTAATGATGTATATATTTTTATAAAAAATGAAATATATACTTCAATGAATTACATGAATGCATTTATAGTTAGAAAATATTAAAAAAATATTTTAAAATATATACTTTATTAACATGAACATTACGTTGTTAATTTTCTATTGACATATATAAAACTGGAATTGGAGATAGAGACCGATCTGAGTGTAACAGCGCCCTTTTAAAGAGATGATCATGACAGTGTAGACTCATCATTTGCTGACAAATGATGGGTGAAGGTGAGACAAGTGTCATGTTTTAATTTTTGTGTAAGTTGTGTTTAAAATTGTGTTGAAGGGAAGACATTTGCTGACAAACTCTTACCATTATTTCAAACAGACACGTAGACAGAAAAAAAAGGCCAACAAATACAAGGTGCGAAAACAAAGGACCATTATAGACTTCACAAAAAAATGCTCCCATGACCATTTCAAAACAATAAATACAAGATATATTTATTTATACCACATATGCATATATTGAAAAAAAAAACAATACCCAATCCATAATAAATCCATACAATTAAGCAGTGACAAATTGAATAGGACAACCTCTCCACATCTAATGTTCCCTGCACCCCCCATATCCATCTCTTTGTTCTCTCAATCAATTTTTTTTTTTCTTTTTTCCATTACACTCCAAACATGAAACACCAACCACAACCAACACTATCTTTACTATCTTTATTACTCACTATCATCTCCTCACCAAGTAAATACCAACAACAAAGGGCGCCTCAACTTAGTTGGGCAGCTTTTTTTTTGTATTATAAAAATAATACCGCGATTTAATTCATTTCTGAAAGTCTTAGCCAATGTTGATCAAAGTCTGCACTCGGGAGTGAGTGAATGGTCCCTCCTGGAGTCCTGGCAATAGTTATAGACCATGTAGTGCTTCTGCGCCCATCGCATCGCCGCCCCCTGACGTGGGCTGAGCCCCCTGTAACCAAGCTTGTCAATTATCTTAAAAAAATTCAAAATATTCAGCTATTCAGAATAATCTAAAAAATATTTGAATCCGACATATATTATAAAATTATATACATTTATATTATATATTATTCGTATTTATTATCTCATATGATATAATATGTTACTATTAATTTTTTTATATATTCAATTTTAATCTTACATCTCATCCAAATTAGTTTTATATTTAAATATGTTAATTATCTAAAAAATATCTGTATTTGATCTGTGTTTGATCCGTTGAGAAGCTTACCTATAACCGGGTGGAGACATGGAGGCGGGGCGGCAGCGTCGCCTGGAGTAGGCGGAGCAGCCGCCGATGATGAACCTGGTGAACCTGGCGACGAAGGGCTGGTAGCGGTAGTCGGCCTTGAAACGGCCGTCGTCGGTGGCCCAGGCAGAGGCGTCCCATATGGAGCCGTAGACCCACATGGGCCTCATCGGGAACGTGTAGGGGCTCTTCCTCGGATACCGCCTTATCGGTACGTCGTCGACAAAGAATCTGTCACACACAATACAGTTTTTTTGGATGGATTGTGGTGGCTCAGTTGTTGGACTTGCATGACATGGACTTATGTGAAAAGGGAATGTGTTTTATTTATATGTATAAAAAGATTTATTAAATATATATATATATATTTTAGAGAAAGGTAGATCTTGCTTCTAACACTTATATTAAAAATGGGTTACAAGTTCGAAAGATGGTGAGAAAAAGAGAGAAGTAATTTAAAGGAAGAAGAAAAAAAAAATACAAAGATAAAGATAAGAGGTGTCGATAAATGAAGGTGGGGTGAAGAGGTAGCGATGCATTAGACGGGTTGTTTAATGTCATCCCAGTGACCACCCATTACTTAATCTGTGATGGCTATTCCGTTTCGAGAAAATGCGATCCCCCTTGCCCCAACGATGCCACGCACCCAATCAGACACAGAAAGCACCACTATTTTTCACGTATTTTCCACATAGAACCTCAAGTTATTAAATATATATGTACGAACTTACATGAATAATGGGATGACCCTCAGATTGACCAGGCCAGGCAAACACCAAAAATTGGGTCCCTTCGATGTATTCACTTAATCGATTAAAAAAACGTTACGCATATATTTTTTTTTTAAAATATGCATCATCTAATAAGTATATATATTTTTTTTTATAAAATATGAAGTATATACTCTAATAATTCATTCTTAAAATGTAATTTTTTTTAACAAAGTACATATTATGCTAATGTGACTATAGACAACTAACGAAATATGTGGTTCTAGAAATGGTTCCGGAAAAGAAACTGTGTAACGACGACGACGCTCTTAATCAATATCAATAAAAAAAAAAAAGATTGGTTTTGAAAAACAAAAAAAAAATCCAAAATAAAATATCTGAAAAGTAACAAGGAACCAAAAAGGAGGACATCTCAATTTTTTCTTTAAAAATTTATAAAAACAACACTTTTTTCAAAAAAAAATCTTAAGATTTGTTTTCAGATGGTTAAACAAAAGATATTTTCTTAAAAAATTAACGAAAAAGTCAAAATTAAAATACTTATAGAATAGAAGCTGAACAAATAAATACAAAAATAAATAAATGGAGAATTTGTTTTATAAAAGAAAACATTAAAGTCCAAAAACTTATATTTTTTGTTAAAATATTTTTTTAATACTTGAGGGTCTACTTTGGTGGATCCAGTCCTCATCTCATTGGACACCTTGATGGCCTATGTTTAGGGCCACCCTTGAGTGTACAACCCTAATTACAGTCTCATTTTTACTGAGAAGAATGCACTTTGTGAAGTAAAACGTTTGAAATCTGTAAAATGGACTGCATGAATGTAATACTAAAAAGCAAATGATAAAATTATATATACACAAAAAGACGATGAACCAATTTTTCAGGAGCTTCATTAAGGTCCCCTTATGTGTTTAATGTTAATTAGTCTCTTCTCAAATGTGAAGTCTATGTAGTGCCACTTATTCATGCATCTTCAATGACTGTCAGGTAGTCTTTCCCCCCTCACCAAGTTTGTTTTTGTTCCACTGTGAAATGCCTTATGTGACATGCAGATGATTGATGCATATTAAAATCAGGAACTTTTTCACTTTACCATAAAAAATTGTCACTGATGAAAAGTAGTTGTGTCTTAAAGGTTAATGATACTAGTCACATGAAATTCAGACAATAGCATCTAATCGAGTACACAATTTTAACACAGTACGCCAATCACGTGCAACTCAGATATTTGCTTTTGGTGGATTAAATGATTGTCTCATGTACCATGCACAATTTCATGTACCAATTCCATCAATTATCAATAGGTGTAATCTAAATAGGTGTAATCTAGCATACTGTATAAGGTAAAATCAATAAAAAGTAAAAGGTGAAAGTAAATTTACTAGGTGATGCTCGTTAGATCACACAGTGGAACCAACGGTCATTTCCAGAACAAATAGAATGAGAATGAATGTTAAATAATTACAATTTTAAAAAATGATCATTCATAACCCGTATTAATTTGAAAATTGATTCCAAACGAGGATCAAAAGATTACTCACATGAGCTCATATGGACTCCAGAAGATCGCATATCGATGGAAGTCGGCGGTGGGATCGAACCAAAGATGGAACTTCATCTCCCTCCCAATGACCCTCCCATCCCCACTCCCCAATATATACACATTGGTCTGCAATGTGTAAGGCTTCCCCGGCGTCGTCCCCAAAAACTCCATATCCACCTCGTCATGGTGTCCCGGATGCGCTTCGCTGTTCGATAGCTGCAAAAACATGTTACAATTTATTCAGAATTCACTCAAAATCATAGATTTGTATAAGCAAGAAATCATTGAATGTGAGTGCTAACATAGAAAGCTGTGTTCACTCCTGCAGTGTATCCCCTCTGTAGTTTTATGGACACACCGAAGTAACCTGATCTGAATGGCCTAGTAGACTTGAAACCACTCCCTGAAAATACTAGATATGGTTAGATGTAGATATCAAATACACCCACAATCACATATAGAAGAGAACCAAAGATGACCTGAGGTTTTGTCAAGCCAGATTGTGAGTGAGGATTGGTCTCTTGAGACTGATTGGTGGTTGGGGCCCCAAAGGTTGTGGTAGCCTTGGTAGAAGCCACGGGTCCTGAACTTGGAGCCTGGGTAGTAGCCTGGGGAGGGCTGAGAGTGGGTGGGAGTGAAGATGAGAATGAGAGATAATGGGAGGAGGAGGAGGAGGAGGGGGAGAGACATGTTGAAAGAGTAAAGATTTTTTGGGGGAGGGGGGCTGTGGTGTTAGTGAGTATGGCAGTACAGTTGGTATAAATAAGCAAATGCAGGGGGAGGGGACACCACTCAATTAGATTTTTTTTTTTTTATTTTTTTTATTTAAAAAAAAAAAGAGAAAAGAAAAGTGTTTGCATTGAAGTTGATTGAGTGTCATAGATGAAGACAGAGGTAAAGGATTGCCTAGAAATGGCTGGAAATGTTAGCTTTTTAAGCTATGGTAAAAAGTTGTTACAGTGATAACCTCTTTGAACATTACTATGATACACACATTTATTTATGCAGTCCTAGATATGCATTCTATAGTAATGACTGTTTCTAACATTTTTCATCGGACTTTGATGGATGATGATGCATAAACATGAAAACTAAATATTTGGGTTATGTGTGTGGATCTATAGGGACTTAGACTTTTTGTGCAAGACTCCCTTCCGTTTCAATGCAACATGCTTTGCTGTCCACTCATTGAAGGGTCATATTTTTGGTCTATCATTGTATAACTTACCATTTTTTTTTTCTGGTAGGGCTGATCCCATCTCCCCCCCCCCCCTAAGAGTGTCCTTCAAGAAGTCACTCTGTTCATTTTAACTTCACTTTCACTCCAAAAAATGGGAAAAAAAAAAGAGAGAAAAAGATATATGAGGACGCAATATAATCTGATAAGTACTGAATTGACATGGTTTTTTAGTAATTATAACCTTAGCGAAGAATTGGACGGTCGATGGAACTGTCGGTTATGAAAAATAATCAAACAAAAACCTTTTATTTTTGTTTTTTTTTTTTTTATATCAGAGGAACTCTCCGTAGCTGATTTTATGATCGAGGTGGAAAGGCTACATCTGCCTGTTTGTCCTGGCCCCACAGAAAATTCTTTCAAATAATCGCCAACAAACAGGTGGGTAAGTCTGCGTCAAAATTCGAACCCAGGACTTATCGGTAACACCGCTAAATCCTGCACCGTTGGGCTATGACAACTGGGGACGCAAAAAAAAAAAACCACTTGTTGGAGTTTGATTGCTCTGGACTTGTAAATGATCCAAATTAAATATGTTTCATACTAGATTTGATGATGTTGTGAGACTTGGAAAGGAAATTGATAACCCAAACAAAAACAATTGAGGACCATATTCCCTCTTTGGAATGGCCTTAGTAAGTTAAAAAAAAGAGAGCTAATTTAATAGTATTATTTTATTTTACAAATAATCCATTCTCCATTATTTTGTTTGTCTGTTGACATAATTAGTAAAGCTCTCTAAAGTCATAGGTAGAGCATCTTGTCCTAAGATATACGTGGGTGCCATATTAAGAGAGAGAGGTTGATAAAAGATTATGGATTTTTAATTTTAAGTCCTTGTAAATATGCTTATTTAAGGATTGATCTCTCACTTCTTCATATTTTTTTTAGTCCCCATATTCAACCGTCTATTTGATTTTTAGTCCCTTCGTCAAACGTCCGTCCATACACCGTTAATTTGTGAAATGTGATTTTATTTTTAAGTCCCTGTAAACTATGTTATTTAGTGATCAGTCCCTATCAACTATGTTATTTATTATTTAATAATTAATCCTGAGACTAATCACTAAATAACATAGTTTACAGGGACTTAAAAATAAATCACATTTCACAAATTAACGATATATGGACGTTTGACGGAGGAATTAAAAACCAAATAAACGATTGAATATGGAGACTAAAAAAAAAATATGAAGAAGTGAGAGATCAATTCTTAAATAAACATGTTTACGTAGACTTAAAATTAAAAATCTTAAAAGATTATTCCAATGCCAACGGTTCCTTTATCTATGGTTGCGTATAGTTTCAAGCAAATTATATGCATTTAATTTGAATTGTTTGCATATATTAAATGAATATCTCCCATAAATAACATAAAAGTGTTGATGAATAAATTCATACTGGACCAATCACAAGGACATGTTGTGATGCTGTTATTTTTTGGGATTGATAGGTTTAAATAAACTAAATACTGTCATTAGGGCATTTTAAATGCATGTTATAGAGGGTCACATCAGCAAATCATGTGAATGGGTACTAATGTATGGGACTTTAAATCAAAACGTCATTTTAATCTCACATCATGTTAACTCCAATGTGACATAAACCCTCCACAATGTTTTCTTTAGAAAACTCATCATCAAGATTCTTTTTCCAAAAATAATAAATACGATAAAACAATCTAATAAAGTATTATTAATAAACAAAATAAATATAAATATAAGTTAAAAACAAGAGTTCTTGTCGATATCCTTCTGTAAGGAATCATACATGCCCCCGGCCGTACACCACATCAAAATTTTATGAAGAAAAAACCCCTTACAGCCATACTGTACACAGTGGCATTGCATGTATAAGTTGTACCACTTATACATAGATAACATAACATTTTTTATACCATGAGTGCCTGTTTATAAAATTTGGTTTAAAAAGAACCTTCCTATAAAACATAAATTTATGTATATTGGTTGAATTACAATTGTCCAAAAAAAATTAATTCAACATTCTTTTTGGTAGAAATTGTCTTTGAAAAAATTAAAGAATATGCACATTCAAAGGCCATAGACGTCTTAATATATATATATATATATAAGAGTTGTAATTTATTAAGAGAAGCCATTGAGTGTGCAATATTCTCATTATAACAGTGGAACTAAATCTCTCCATTCTAATTGAAAAATAAGTTTATGATAAAATAATGGTTAGAAAAAACGTTTTATGAATAAACACATGGAAATGAAATATCTACCGGGGTTTTGATAAGTTGGTTAGCATCATAGGTTTGCTTCATATTGACAGCATTTTTTATTCTCATCCTCGACTTACCCAGGTGTCCGTAGAAAAACTTCTGAATGGGTTGGTACAGACACTCAAAAGATTAATCTTTGCTTCGAAAGATTTGGGATACATCCAATCGCTAAAAAAAAAAAAGGGAAATGAAATATTCATATAGTCAATTAGTTATGTTCATTCATTTACATACAATAAATGACATGTACAGGTTATGCTGTATCCCTGTCAAATATAACATACATGCATATTGAAAATGGATATCGGCATTAACTCTATCTTTGCATTGTCATAACAATCAACATTAAAAGCAACTTTGTTCAGACCAACTCAATTTTCTTGATCCCCAACATGACCTCATGGACTTTGAAAATCAAATCTTTGCAAAATCTTTGATCACTTTCGATCTATGTTTTTTTGGTGCCATTTCTTTTTCTTTGTCAAGATCTTGGAAAAACGTCTCTGTCTTCAGTTTGTTGATCATAATTTGACTAGTGAAGTGGAAAAGTTCGAATTGGATCTAAGGTTACAATCTAACATTATAACCCTGCTTAATTTTTACCTTTTTTTTTTTTTTTTTGACACCTTGTTACACCTAATCTTTATATGCAATCCTCCAACCCCTATAGGTTACCAAGTTATGTCTCATAAATGAAATTTTTTTTTTTTTTTTTTGTACAAAAAAAATGTATATAGTTTATTAAAATATGTGTTTCATTTTTTATATAAAATTTACATGTTACATTACATAATTTGTCAATTCTAAAAAAGATTGCACATAATATTGTATCCAATATTATTGTTCCTTTATTGATACTTAAGACACATTATCAAGGGTGATATTTAATTTCAGACCACATTTACAGAGATGGGTTTATGCTTAATTTATGATTTTAAATTTTATTATCGTGTGTGTGAGTGGTGGGTTTGACGTCCCAACGACACTTATTATTGCTTTGATTGAGCACTAAATAGTGGGAAGAGAACAGACGAAGCCACTACATTCATTAATAGGGTGTCTTCTAAACATTGCATGGTTAATCCCACCATGCAATATTACAAAAATACCTAGTTTCTCATTTTCATAAAATAGCATTAATCCCACCACCTAGTTGTCAAGCTAACTCCATCGGGTTGACAGAGGCTCTGTCGAGCTCACGTTATCTGGTTGACAAAGGAGCTGTCGAGAAAACACTATTAGGTTGATAATGGAGCTGTCGAGAAAACGTTATCAGGTTAACAGTGAAATAGTCGAGAACACGCTATCATGTTGACAGTGGAGTCATCAATCAAAGCTTCTGCTAGGCTTCAAGTTGTCACGCAAATGTTGACCTTCTAGAGATTGAGAAATCTCTAGCATTCCTTAAAGAACAATATCAGTAATTGAGGTATTCTTTCATGATCATGAGTATAAAAGAAAAAATGATTACCCATAAAGCCGTATGTGTATAAAATTTAGTGGTTATGAATGGTATTGTATCCTAAGTTTTATCTAATGAAATTTGGTGCATTCAAAAGGGAGACTGAAAAATATTATCTCTAATCTATGCTTTTTAAAATTTGCATCCTTCTTAAGTTGGTTCAGGTCAGTAAAATTTTAAAAATGGAAGGACACAGAATGCTAATAACAAACCTTTGTAATTTCAATCCAAAACATTCAAAATAATGTAAACAAAATAAATCTATTTTCAAATGAACATAAGAAAGCTCAGGTCATATATACAAAGGATTGTGTCCACTTCATGTTCAACA
Source organism: Acorus gramineus (assembly GCA_030737835.1). NCBI lineage: Eukaryota > Viridiplantae > Streptophyta > Magnoliopsida > Acorales > Acoraceae > Acorus > Acorus gramineus. Next base: position 14,025,092 of record CM060857.1, read on the forward strand.
ACGAACTAGGTGTGTATGTTAGACTCCAACCCTGTCGATCTAACCCAAACCTTCCCCTAGTCACGTTCTGTTGAATTCGACCCACCTATAGTCGGCTAGATGCTTAGCTGTTCGACTCCGATCCTGTTGAATTGGGTTATTCTTTTCAACATTGCCTTCGTCGAACTGGGTGTGTCTGCTTTTTTTCCAGGTAGTGATGACATTCCATAGATATACCATATCTAATATGTATGTAATTCATATACCCCACAATCTTGAAACATTCATGTGTTAGTTGTTCATATATACATATCAATCTAAATATTTTAAATACAAAAACATTCCACAAAAATGCTTGAGAAAGTGTTTTTATATATATATATATGAAATGATAAAATTAAATACTTCACTCCATTATTATTTTATTTTTCTAAGACAGTTGATTTTGAGTTTCCCTAAGGAATCTCTCCAGTTGATCTCAACAGTGGACAATCCCCTAATGTTGGTTATAAATGAGTTCCATAAACTGACAAGTGCCATCAACCAAAATTTCAATTTGATTTCCCATGCAACTAAAAAATTTCTGATTTACAGACCTAAAAAAAATATAAAAATTCTGATTTCCCATGCAACTAAAAATTTCTGATTCGACCCAACTGTGGTCAATAGTTTTCAGTGTGTTCGACCCTCCCTGTGTCGAACTGATGATGGTATATTCGACACTCTTCCTGTCGACCTAGGTCTGTGAGGGTTTTTTTTGCCTGAATTGACATTACAGTGATACACAAACATGCACCCTAATCAATGAACCCTAGCAATGGTACACAAGCACTAACAGACTGATTTTTTGCCTATTGAGATTGTCTAAAGCATATTTTTTCCATTAATACACAATGAGTCACCTAAAGCAACCCAAAAATATGCAAATAAATGATCTTTCCTTTTAAGCATGGATAGACTTTATACCATTGTTACCCAATCACTCACCTAAAACAACTCATAACCCTACATTAACCCCAAAAATCACATATTTCTATATAAAAAAAGGGATTTTTAGTTTTAAGTCCCCACAAACCATCATATTTAGTAATCGATCCCTCCCTTCTTCGTATTTAGGTTTTAGTCCCCAGATTTAAATGATAGTTCCTTTTTAGTCTCTGAGAGGGACCTATCCATAAATTATTTAATTTACTTTTTAGTCCCTGTGAGAGACCTATCCATGAATTATCCTTTAAATCAAGGGATTAAAACCTAAATACGAAGAAGGGAATGATCGATCACTAAATATGATGGTTTGTGGGGACTTAAAACTAAAAATCCAAAAAAAAAAAAACCCTTCATTTATCTCAAAAACCCTAATTTGAGATCGTGCGGCGGGGAGTCGGTGCGGTGGAGATCATGCGACAGGAAGCATCGGCGAGGTGGAGATCGTGCGAGGGAGAGAGGGCAATGAAAGAGGGAGGGGAGAAGGGAAAGAGATTTGTAAAAGATGTGGGGTGGTGGGTACGGTGTTCCAATGCTTATGTATTTATTAGGTGGTGGGTTTGGGCAAAAACAAATTCTCAGGTGGTGGGTGCAGAAATGATGTGGGTTAGATAATAGGGGTGGTGGGTGTATCTGCTCCCAACATTGATTGCTTTCCCTACCGACACTCTTATGTATATTAAAATCTAGTGTACGGTGTACCTTCTTTGCTCTTTTTCTCTCTTTTTTTGTGTACATTCTGGTTCTATTTTATATTTTATATTTATTAAAGCATCCAAGGATAGAAAGTGATTGTTCTACAGTTTGACAGACGGAGGACCCCACCATCAACAAGTCCGGCGTAAGTAACGCGTGGTACATTTGAAAACAGCATGAAAATTATGATTTTATATAAAATAAATAGGGATGCAAGATTCGGTTCAAGGTTGATTTAATTATTTAAAATAACATGATTTAATTTTTAAAATATGTTATTTTAAATAATTAAATTTTGTAAAAGTTCGCATGAAAAAAAATATAACAAATGAAATTAACATAATAAGTTTTTATTCAAAATATAAAGATGAAACTATAAAAGTGATGTCTTTTTTTAAATAAAAATAAATAGAACAATTCAAATTTTATCTAATAATAAATTAGAAAATAAAATGACTTGAGTTCAAATTTTCAAACCTTCAAATCAAATCCAACCCGAATTAAATTTCAGGTTGCTCAGATTGGGTTGAATACAAACCCACTTAACCCAAACCCGTCCAAATGTGAATTTGAGTCAAGTTCAACCCGTACAAGTTACAACCCTAATATAGCTTAATAAAACTTTATTCTTAAAAAACCCACTCTCTTTGCTTTTTTAAAATAATACATTTTTTATACTAAATTTTGAAACAATCTTTTTAATTAAGCATATTTTTTCAAAACCATATAAAAACAGTTTTTTTTTTTTCGATTTCTACAAAAACAAAACAGCGTCTAAACGAGTTTCTATTTTCCAAACACGCATTCAAACAATCAATTTAACGAAATACATTTTTTTTTTATAAAAATAAAAATGAAATACATGCTCAAATAAATTGAATGCAAACTTTTTATATATTGTTTTTTTCATTGACCTTATATTTATCTAATAATCATTTATATCAAACCAAATGAAATGCATACAAACTTTTGTGCAAAATGTTTTCTCCATTCAGATCCCATCAAGTGTATCAAAGAAAGACAAATCATTCAGTCGTCCCAACAAGTCTCCTTCGAAGAGCTGTAATTGTTTGACACCTTAGGTCCTGTCTTCATGTCACATAATTCAGTTTTCAGCTTGCAGAGGGAAAGAATATATGTGATGGAACAAACACATATTATGAAACAAGAGCCACTTGCATGGAGGTATGTGAACTGGGAAGAAATTGGGACCAAATATATGCTGTAAGCCTGTGACACTTGCTCCATGTGTTTCCATAATTCTTTCAACAATCATGCATGAGGATCTAAATTAGTGCAAAAATGTTTTTCTGAAGCAGTAACTATAAAGAATAAAAGGTTTGCTAAATCTTTTTATCTAAACGCCATGCAAACACTTGCTCCTTGCTCCTTGATAAATAAAGGTGAGGTTTTGTGCAGTTTATCACTCATCCAGTGCATTGTTAATGATCATTCTGATGTTTCCTAGGTGTATCTAAATGCAATATCTGTCCATACTAACTCATCCAAAATCATCCTTTTCACTATTGTATAAAATATCACTGCATCTGGTTCACAGGTATCTTACCCAGGCATAAAATAGTTATATGGAGATGGATGAAAGTTGGATGATTTTCTGGTTACCATTCCTTTCTCAGTTTGGATGAGTTTTGGAGAATTAGGAAAGGACGCAGGTTAACAAATATGAATGCGATTGCCAGATTAACACTTGTTCGGATTAGGCACATTTCATCATAACACGAAAATCACATTCAATTCTACTGGTTAAAGAAAAACATTTCATAAAAGGCATTTAAGGAGAATTATCAAAACCATGTATCACATCTTCAAAACTATAACCACTTTGGCTTTCATGAACTAAAATTTTTATTTATTATGTGAATAAAACGACATGAAAGATACCTTTGCATGGAGAGACCCCTGTCCAGGGAAAACTTTCTACAACCAAAAGCACTACAAAGTCCTTCCCCATCACCAAATATTCTTTATCATACAAGATGTCCGACAGCTTCCTTACTAGATTTCACAGGCATTTTCCAATTCCAATCACCATTGCAGCATGGTTCTACGTTCATACTCTTGTAGATGATGTCTCATGGGACCAGATTGAACATGGGAACCTGCATCAGAGAGCTACCGAAGAGCATCAGTACAATCCATCCACATCTGGCTCTTATTCAGACATTGATGATCAAATAAAAAGATGCAATAAGGGACATTATATGCATCACCTATTTGTGCAAACCTCACGGTGAGACATCAAAAGTGTCTAAACAGTCAATTTTACTAAGTGCAACATGGTATCTTTCACAGAAGTGGTGAAAATAAGAATATTCAGCACACTACTGGAACTGGATCATGGTATCAGACTAGCAGAGGTGCACGGTGCACTAAATTCCGTGAATTGATCTAGTTCAGTTTTCTGATTGAGAAATGTTAAACTGACCATGAAATGAACTTACCATTGATTCCCATGAGAAAGAATATATCATGGTTTTGGAATCATCCAGTTCAATAGAAATTGATTATAATATGAAAAAAAAATACCTTTCAGCAGACTTCAAGGCACATCGGATTGTATCACCATTCAGAGAAGGTATAAACTTGCAGCATGCTTTCACTTATGCAGCTGAGGAAACCAAGGCCATGGGAAGAAGCATACTTCACATCACGAATGGAGTCACGAAGTGGTCTAAGTTTGCAGACCCCATGAAACGATGACAAATCCCACATGCATAATCCACGGGTTGCTTCATCACCAAACACAAATAATGGGTGGCTGTGGTCTCTATTTATAATTACAGATTTCGACATAAGAACTTCATTCACGGAGCCAATCGCAGTATGCATTTTTTGATAGCCACCTGTATTGCTTTTCTTGATGTGGATATGAGAGCCCATTTTTCCAGCTCCAGATACAGATGGTGGACTTAGCGAAGTTTGAGAACCCATTGTATCTGTAGAAATCTGGACCTTAGGTCGGAATGAAGCAACAATGTCCTCACTCGAGCTGCAGCAAGCAAGTGATATGCACACACCTTCATCTTCCATACGAGGAATCAGAAAAGACCTACAATGAATATTTTTGTCATCCCTTAATATATCAAAAAGTAATGACTATCCTTAATGACTAGAACATTGATGAACAAACTAAAAAAATAAGAGAAAACAACGTGAGTCTGAAGACGAAGGAACTATCAAAGCTTTTAATATAAATAACATACTGGAGTGAACATTTTTTACTCGTTTCAATCCTTTTTAGCTACATCGATCATTTGTTTAAATTTTATAGGTGCTTTGTTCTTCATTTTGGATTTGATTTGTATAACAAATATATGTGTGTGTGGTGTGTGTACATGTGCCTGACATCATAGACAAACCTTTGTACAACCCCACCAACATTCCATAGGCAAGGACCTAGAGAGGAAGTGCTCAAAAGTGCACTAGAGGGGCCACTAGAGGGGTCATATCCTCTATGATGCACTAGAGAGTGGATCGTATGAACTCCATGACGGCTCAAGCCATTTAGTGTTTCCAAAGGTCCTGCAGTTTGACGAATATCAAACACCGAGATCATGCCATTCTGCAAAATGAAAAAAACCCGTGAAAAGCTATATTAACGGTATCAAAAGAACACAAAAGTCATGCTACCATTAAATAAAAAACTCAAGATTTTGACCTGTAATCCAGCATACATATAATAAGAACTGTTGACATCCCATGCACACGACCAGGCAGGGGCCTGAAAAGAGATGCTATTGTCTATAAATTTCTTAAGAATAGAAACCATTTGAAGTTGAGCATAAAACTGTGAGACATCATTTATCGAAGGAAAAGGCAAAGCATGTCATCAAACAAACATAAAATGCATGCATTTTTATTTAAGATAAGAAATATAGGCACATAATGAAACTTCCAAGAAGTAAACAATAACATTAAGAAAATCAGATTAAAGGACTTACTGGCAAGCAGTATTGTAAGACAACATTGCAGCTCCGCAAACTGCAAAAATGCAACAAAGTAAATCAGGTACTGCCAGAAAAAAAAATGTTACAAATCAAGATTGTTTGCATAAAAATTTTCACACTTAGCGAAAAAAGCACCTGAAAACTGATAATTTCCTTCCCAATGAAGCTAGAAGGGCAAGTGTACCAGGATAACTCGTGCTGTCTGGAGAAATGCATATGTCCCTCACAGCTCCTGTACTTGGAGGAAGTTGGATGTTGTCCATGCTATTTAAATCCATCACGCTAGACTTGCACATCAGAAAAGAGGAAATAAGAAACAGAATGACGAAAAAATATATTTATATGAGTGAGACTTTCAAATAAGTTATACAAGAAATGGAGAGTTAGAAATAGATACTTTTGTGAGAACATGCTCTGAAGACAAACCAGGTAGCCTTCTAGAGATGACTAGAATTTGACTGGAGGCATCCATGCCAAAAACCCGAGCTCCATCCACATTTATCTCACTCTGCAGCATATAAATTTTAAGCATTCAGGAGATATAGAGAGGAGACAATTTCATGTGGGAAATATGTGCATCCTGTATGTTAAGTTGTGTACATAGCTGGATAATACGTATATATTTACCAGAAATTCTGTGCTGAAACATAAGGAAGAAACAACATCGAAGTTCCAACTACTGATCATAACTTTAATTTTAGTTTCACTATGGCATCAACTCAGAAAACATTATTTGAAAGAAAACAGATCATACACCATAAAGATTTCAAATTTTATATAGATGCTAGTCAAATATTTATTCATGGGTCTCATTGAAATGCTCCTTTATTTAGGAAGACAATGCTGCATTGTGGCAAAACATCCCATGCTGGTTAGGATCAACACTAATGATGCATATTAAATGCAAAAATGCATTGAGAATGCCTCCAAATTCAGGACATAAATGCAGAACAAAATAGTTAAACTTAATATGACGCATGAAAAAGATACTTATTGAAAGGAAGCAATAAAGGAGAGTTTCAAAATGTGGATCTCTTTGGCATTTAAATTATAGATGCCATAAGCCCGGTATTTGATTTTTTTACTGATTTATCTACATAAATCGCGGCCTTCTCAAAGTATGTTCAGCTGATGAGCCATGCATGGGTAAGTATTTGAAACATTCAAGTAGGCCTGTCAGCCGGACCTGACCAATAGGAGAGATATAATAACCCCGAGATTGTGGACCCCAAATTTGATATGAACTATGACTAGGCTGCCTCATTTGAAAAATCGGGTTAGGTCCCGATCCACCAAGTCAGGTTGGGTTCATACCAGTATTTCCACATCTACTACTAAATAAAAGCTTCTCCATGAACTCCGGACCCAAGTCATTGCACATGATACAAGAATAAAATCAATGAATGCATTTGTGTCAATCAGGTAGTTCTAATAATGTGACTTTAAAAAGTTGGCCAAATATTTTTTTATTAAAAAAATTGAATAATTGGCTTGATGGGACAGCCCAACCACCCGTGGTCGTAAGCAAAATAAAGATACATTAAAAATGTTGTGATACTTTCTCAAAAATGTAAAATAAATAAATAAATATGCTCCATTAATTCATCCAAAAAATACCAGGGTCCTGGGATCAAGTCTTACACATTGCAGAGAGGAATTCATAAAAAGGAACCCAATATTAGAGAAACAAAAGATTGAGGGGTCCTGGGTTCAAGTTTTACTAAAATAGGATTTAACCAAGAAAAAAAGGTATCCAAAAAAAATATTTACCTATGAAACAAAAAGGCATTGACGTTCTAACAGAAATATTCAGAAAATACATTATGATTTTGTAAGTTATGACTATATATTTTGTCCTATGATAGGCACCACCACCAACAATGCCTTGTATCCCAACAATATTTTTATCAAATTTTTCATTCTTTTTTGCCATTCAAAAAATGCTTTCGATGATAAAAGCCCTTACAAATTTGTTTATTTACTCTAATTTTTTTGGTTCCTCATAATGGAAATTGAATTCCTACAACTGAGGACTTCAACTGATATCCCAAATTTTCTTTCCACAAAAAGAGGGATTCGACTTCTGCAAGTGTATACAGGAGATATTTTCAAAATATATGGCTAGCACAAGTTTTAGGAGTATAAAGGAATTGAGTTTGTTTTGACAGCAAAACATGACATAACTTCACATCGTGACCCATCACAAATAATTGATAATATCTTGACACATGATATTTTAAACATTGATCAAAACTCAAAATATATATTCTCACACCTGTAGAGTAACCTGCCAACGACGAAACCCACCTCCATCAGAGCTTTGAGAAATAAAGTTATATTCTGCATCCGCAAATAAGACCGAATAATGATAAAATCACATGTAAGAATCGTCAAAGCCAGTTATGTAAGGCGTGCACAGTTGCATTTCAAGCACATTCAAAATTCATCACATGATGCATGAAGGAAAAGGGGGATATAATCCGCAATGATTTCCATAGCAACCGATGTGTCACCTTCAATGTGAGCTGGATAATTTCCTTGAAATTTATGTGTTGGAATCTGAAAAATCAAAAACAAGAAAAAAATATGAAATTGCAAGCACCTAATAAACCAGCAATCAAATAGTAACGTGAGTGATTTTCAAACCTGTCTTTCGAAAAAATAGCTATCCATATTTCGCTTCTGGAAGGTGGAAACACATGCAATAAAGCGTTAGGAATTGCATATCTTCTGTTAATAAAAAAAATGCCACAATTCAGGAACTAATTTCGGGGCGTAATATATTGATGAAAGGACCAAATCGATCAAAGAAAAATTCCATTATATAAAAAAAATTAGCTTTCCCAGCTTCAATCAAACCAAGAATATCACAAGATATGTGAAGTGGTGGAGCAAAAGGTCATCTTTCCTTTAAAGTTTAAACTTTTCAACTAGGCTAACAGTATCACTACATGAATGTCATACAAGGACAGAAACAAGAAAAAAAACATGATGACCATAACTGTGAGAAAGTGAAAGGCAATAAAAATAATAATCTTATGATTCATTTATAATATTCAAGCTCCATATACAATGGAAATTGTGAATACCTTGCACTCACGTACTTGTTTGAGCAAGTCATCTCTCTGCAGTTATAAGACAATTAAAAAAATTCTAAGTTAATATAATAAAAGATCACTGATTCACCATTGTCTATATCCTACAACTTTTCCACCCAAATTTAAAAATAAAGCAATTAAGATGAGGAATATCATAATTTCAAAAACCATAGATCAGGGAAGACATGGTCAGAATTATTATTTATTAACAGCGGATCTGTTTCAAAAAAATAAAATAAAAATAAAATGTCAGACAAATGAAATCCAATACAAATTTCTTTGTAGGTCTTCAAAGATCACAATAAAAAAAATTATGAGAAGACACATGAGTCATTCACATATATAATTAGTAAAAGAAAAATGTAGGAATGTGGGAGTTGATGAAAATTTCTGAAAATCATGCAATATTATTTAATATGAAGATAAAGCAAAGAAATAGCTTCACCAGATAATTACCATAGGAAGGAAATGTTTCTATTTGATGAGATTAACTGTAAGTACCTACCTCTGACTTAAGAGATTCATTTGCTGACTGAAGAAATTTCAATTCCTGCAGACATGGTACAACCAATCAATCATATTGAATCACAAAAATAGAGATGTTCCAAGCATTGCACAGAGAAGTGAGTAACCTTCAGCAGGTCTTCATTCACAACAGCAACTCTTGGAGGAAAGAGTTTTATGATTTTACTACATTTCTTATTACACTGAGGACACTGCAAAAAGACAAAACCCAATGATCAGGCAAATTAAATAGTTCCAATGTTCTCTTCCAAAATCCAATTATCATGGTTGTCAGTGTTACCTTTGCATTATTTCTTCCACGTTGCTTAATCCATCTCTCTATGCAAGATCTACCATAAATATGTCCGCAAAGAATACAACTGCACTTCTCAAGATATTAACATTAAAAACATGTGATGAATGCTCATGGGTTCAGTGTATTACTAATCTTTAAATAAAACCAGAAGACTCTGCAGTACCCCCCAAAATTCAAGATCATTGCAATAATTTGAAGTTAACGGAAGATTTTTGCAAATACAAAACAGCGAATAATGAGAACATTACACACAGAATCAAGAAAGCGCTTTTACATACCATAACAAATCTCTCGATTATCAATATTTCTTCAACCCATGAGCAGATTCAGAACTATAATCAGTATGAAAATTTATATTCCCAAACAAAAAGCACAATGCAGCAATAAATTGTTCAAGTAAATCGAGCATCTTCTAGCAAAATCATGCTACACCAAACACAAGTTGATTCCGTCACAAAATCCCAAAGATATTTAAGTACATCATTATACAATAAAAGAAAAGGTGACACACTCTCTAATTGCTAGACGAGAGCATAAAAAACACTTCCTTTCTTTCGGGTACTCATAAAACATTTCTTAATCCGTGAGTATTTATCAAAACCCAAGAACACTTGTCTCAAAGCATTTCTGAAGTCACATAAAACAATTACTCCAATAAATCTTCTTATCAAATGGGGCATTCTAAGCAGGAAAATTTCAGATGAAATAAAAAAAAAAAACCATCAAAGAATCAACAAATCAAAATGAAACATCGTCGCTAGGGTTTCCCACCACTCACCATGCCTCGTGTGGGCCAGACGAGGACCACGGCTCCATGCAAATCGAACACGCGAAGTCATACGACGGCTCACGCTCCTCCGATTCCCTCGGACAGCTCTCCCCCGCCCTATCCCCGGACGGTGTGGCATCGTTGACGGAACTCGCAACATCGACCGCCGTCGGATCCCCTCCTCGTCCGCCCCCTTCATCTTCGTCCGCAATGACGTTCTCTTGCTCTTCCTCCAATACTTCTACAACATCTTGGGCGGCTCCTTCCCCTTCATCGCTGAGCCATCCATGTATTGCTTCAGGGGAGACTGCGATTGGAGAGGGAGACGGCGGAGTCCGCGAAATTCGTCGCCTCCTAACCCTACGTCTCGCCGTCGTCCACGTCGGAGTGGCGTGGTCTTCGTCTTCATCGTCGTCTGTTTCGGCTACTATGTAGAACAAACTATTCGTCGCCATGAAAATAGAAAGCGAGACGGGAAGCGCGAGTGACGGTTCAGCGAAGAGGTTTAGGGTGCGTTTGGTTGCGCTGCGATTGTGATTGCAGGAAGCTGCGTTTACAATCGTGCAACCAAACAGTTTTACTGTAGCAGCTTCCTACACACAGATTTCAGGTAAATAGTATCCAAAAACTGCGATTTCAAAAAGCTACGAAATAAGTTTATAATCATAGATTCCTGCATAATCAGTTTTACAATCGCACGCACAACCAAACGCACCCTTAAAGTGTTTCGAGAGAGACCAGTGTTCAATATATATGTGATTATATTAATCTGCGGATACGGATCGGTTGCTTTAATTTATATATATATTATATATTATTATTATATATATATAATCTGCGGATACAGATCGGTTACTTTACTTTGATTATTTTTAAGATTACCAGCACTGATAATAATTTATTGATGTTGTGACTGGGCTGTCAATTCTGAAAAAAAAAAATCTGTATCCACTTTGAATATGTACTGAAAGATCATAATATGCACCGAAATATTGTAAATATATAATATCGATAAGTGTGGATATGGATATCAAAAAAATATTTAAATCTGATATATTTTAAATTTATATTATATATTATTTAAATTTGTTATTTTATAGAATTTGAATTTATATAGGTATTTTTAGGTGGTTAAATGGACCTTAGAGTTATGTAAATTTCAGACAATTTACACGGCTTTATTTGGATTTTTCCCTAACAATTTTTATATATGCTGTTTGGATAAGCCTTAAAATAATTTTAATTCACATATTTTTCTAATTTATCATTTTATTATTTAAATTAGTGTTTATATTTAAACATATCAATTATAAAAAAAATCATTATCTTATCTATATTCGAATAGATCTGAATCTAAAAATTAATATATGTACGTGAGTGATTATGATATGACCGTATCCATATCCGTATTTGAACTAAATAATCTGTATCTGAAAATTTTCGAATCAGATCGGATATAGCCTATATCCGATCTGAACAATATTCGTATCCGAACTGTTATTTTATTTATATATGTTAAAATTAGTTTCAACCTTAAAGGTTAAAATCCAATGGCTCATGATTTAGGATAAAACACAAACCTATTTAACCATGTTGAATACTTGTTTAACTATATTAGGATTTGTGTTTTATGTCTTTAGTGGATACCTATTTAACCATGTTAAGACTTAAAATTTTATAAATTTTTTATATTTTAATCTGATTCGGATATTTCAGATATTATCTGAATCCGTATTCGGATTTTTGAATCGGATACGAATTTGGGTTTTGAAATATCCGTCGGATATCGGATACGAATATTTTTTCGGATATTCAATTCGGATACGGTTACGGATATGGGCTTATCCGATCCATATCTGTCCGACTGACAGGCCTATTCACACTGTCAGGGTTCCTTTAACCCAGGGGCTAATTTTGCATTTTGTATATGTTTATAGGAGGTTATTTGAATTTAGGGTTATACGGATTTTCTTATGTTTGTTAGGGGTTATATGAATTTCTCCCTTTTTTTATGCATTGATAAGATTGAGATCATAATGGATTGTAAGTTTGTACCGGTCACTATGTCACCACTTCTCATAAAATAAATGGAATTGAGGCTAATATATATATTCTGTCTTTTATGATTGGTTTGACAAAAGGTTAAGAAACAGGATAAATGATTGAAAGGATAACTTATCTCTATTTGATATAAAAAAATATTATGATAAACGGTTGACAATTATCCTAATTAAAAAAAAAAGATATTTTTATTTCACTTAAAGTTTAAAATAACATTTATATTTCTTTTTTATCATAATTTTAACATGTATAAATATAAATAAAATTAATAAATTTTTTATTCTCTAAAATCAGAATAACTTAAAATCTTAATCATTCGCAGATAATAATTTAACTAAAAAAAAAAGTTGACCCGTACAAATTCTCTTGACTTGACCCTTCAGGCTTCAGATTCGTCCGAGGAGGCGAGAGAAGATTGAACGGTGAAGAATGACCTCTCGGATTCACTAAACTTGACCCGCGAGTAATCACAAACTTCAACAAGGACCATAAACCGAGAGAACGTCTATTCTCTCTCTCTCTCTCTCTAAACCCTTTCGCGCAAGATGGAAAGTATTGTTTGTTCATACTGATTTTTGCTTCTCTTCGAATCCAATCTAATTCACGGATTTGATTTTGTGTGGGATCTGCAGGTCTGCCTAGCGTGTCTGTTGCCTCTGTTCCTCATCCCCGTCGTCAACGCTTTGCCTTTGCTCTTCGATTTCCTCCTCGTAAGTCCTCTCCCGACCCAATTTGATCTCTCTCTTTTTTTATATCATTAATGGCAAACAAATCGCAATTTTGTGTGTGCTTGTGCTTTTCGTTTTGTATGATCAAGTATCGAGTGACGTTCTTGGTTTGCTATTCGATAAATATTAAATCATAACTCCAAGAGTTCTAGCGGACTTGGAAATCAAAGGGTTTCTTTATTTTCGGCTTTGATGCATGATTTTCTTTTGACCTCGAATCGTTTCTTTTTAGTTCCATCTTTCAATGATTAATACTTTTTTAAATTAAAAACAAAGGAGCGTAGAGAGGGGTTAACAATTATTGATCCCATGGTTTCACTTTCGGTGGGCAGTTTTGATATGGAATAAATGTCTTTCTATCATGGTATTCTATGTTGTTGTTTAATACTGCGTCAGTTTTTAGATATGCTGGTTGAGATTTTATTTTTTTTCAATCAGTGATGGGTTTGGGATGATTTAGAACATCCACTATTGGGACCAACCGGAAAAGAACTCCTCTCATCCATGGTTTTCTTGATGGAAGAAAATGGTTCTTGAGCAAATCAGGATTGTGCGCTTCTAGATTGGAATATCAACACCCGGTTGCAAGTGGGGGAGATAAAAGCATTGACCTTTGCACCATTTGGGAATTGATGAGTAATTGAAACTGGAATGATTTTAATAGATGAGATGAGGTGGAGAGTGAGATTATGTTGTTGAGGTTATTAGTTACCTGTTGAGGCTCCAGACTGACCTTCTGATGAAGTGTTGCTAAAAGTCGTTAGTCGGTGTCAGGGTTTCTACCAGCTCGCAGTTAGTAGAGATTGGTATACGGCCTGTTGGAGTTCAGATCTGATTAATGATTGGAAGAGATTTTTTTCTAGGATAACAGGGACTAGGATGATTGGTGTTTTTGAAATGTGGAATAGTAGTAGAGGAAGGGGAACTATCTGATCTTCACAATGAACTTTATCTTTTCCATAAAATGGCACCTTTTGGGTTGGCAGGAGTCCTCATCTATCAGAACCCTGTTATACGTTGATGATTATTTAATAGGTGTGCCTGGGTTCTGGTTTGGGGGATATAATTCAAGACCATGCTTGGCACCTCATTCAGCTATATTCCTTGCCCAACATATCAAGTTTGACTTAATGGTGATGGTCGCAATGGTGGTTAAACTGACAGCCAAAGGGGGCAGTTTTGCAAGTCAGATAAAAGAAGTTGATGGTCCATTGCAACCGTCTTTGGTTTATCTTCTCATGTTTTATTCTCTTGTGTGAGTTTTCATCATGTGCTATGTTTGAATCCGAGCTTCCATTTTTGTTGCCCTCTACATTTATAATTTTTTAGATTCTATAGCTTTCTCTTGACATTTATGAACCATTCCTTTAACTGTATCTTGTTTTGAATTCATGTTTTCTCTTTTTTTTTTTGGTTTGTGTGTGTGTGGGGGGGGGGGGGGGGGGGGGGGGGTTTGGAGGAGGAGGGGACTGTATTGACAACAGGTTGTTATCCTATACATTGTATATGACTTATTATGTTTAATATAATTATTATTATTTTTTTATGTGATGTTTATTTTCTTCACAATTTCTATCTTGAAGTCCCTTTTTTGATCTATTTTTTATTTTATGAATTTACTACATTGAACCGTTAAGATTGCATCTGAAATATTTTCCTATCTTGCAGTCAAAAGTATATAGGCTGTTTGGTTGGGAATATAGAAAGCCGGAACGAGCTCCCGCTGCATGCCCATATAAGCCTGCAGTGGCAAAGAATGACAAGGTGAATTCTGTATTTGTGGTTTTATTTCATATCTACATGGTATCACTTGGTCCTTTTTTTCATGATGGAAAGGATTTTTTTATCATTCTGCTGGAAGTTATGTAATTGTCATGTTAATCTAACGAGAATGCGGCTGTTTGTCTATAATTTATTTATGCATACTTAAGAATCACTATAAGAATAGATGACACAATCTATAAGACCAATTTATTTAGAATACACAGCAATGCCCTAGCTGTGTGTTATTTGAACAATTATATTAGTTGTTTTCTTGCTAGTTGACCATATCATAAATAAATAAATAAATATATACAAAAAAGGTCAAAGCTTCACTCCAATGTTTGTAACATATGATAGTGATAGGGAAAGCAGGAATGTTTTGAAGATTTTTCAGTATGAGTGCTTTTTTTTTTTGAAGTTTCTATATTAAGTAACTGGAATTGTGAACTAATTGGATATGGAGCCAACCTTTGAGTTATAGAAGGGTGTTTTTTGGCCTTGTCATCCTCATTTGATACCGCCTTTTGGCACTAATCCAATTTTAAAAGTCATTCATATCGATAATTGGGTTATACCAAAAATTTCTCTATTGGGTTGACTTGACTCTGCACAGCAAGGGACTGTTAAAATTGTCCAAATAAACTATAATTCTTTTAATTTTCCATTACACTCAGTTGCTGTATAACAAAGGGCATGCAAGTCCTCCCTGATTATGATGAACGACATATTAATATGTAAGGTTATCTACAGAAAACTAAAAAATCATTAAAAGAGTTAGTTCTGAATGTAGCTTTATTTGCAAGAAGTCAGTTTAGCTGTTCATATAAATAAAGTTTGCAAATGCACAAGTCAGAACAACTTATACTTGATATCATCTTGGTTCTGAGCCTTCACTATAACAGAACTTCACTTCTTCTGTATTTATTTCATGAGTAATGGTAGCCAGAAATTAGAAATATTTTAATTGCACCCTGAAAACTTGAAACAGTGTTTTTTTCTACCCTGTGACCATGCATACCCTTGTTTTGAGCATCAAACTGTGTCTGATAATTTTAAAACGCTAAGGGCTGCTTTGGAAAGGGGATAAGTGTTGTCTGTAAATTCCTTTTCCCCTTGAACATAAATTAATTGTACATGGATTATGGATAGAGGAGAATTAAGCATTTTTCTGTTTTGTTGATATTCTTTTCTTTATGGATAAATTTGTCTTTTGTGTTTGTTTATTAGAACATAATATAGTTCCAGATGGATATCCAGGAATAAGTTTCCCCAAGTATTTCTAACAAGTTTATTCTAACTTATCAGTATGTGACTATTACAATTTATCCATGCTAAGCATATGTGTTATTTCAGTATTAAGCCTATTCTTTCCTTATTCATCTTCTTATATGCGAAACAAACAGGGGTTTTGTGTTTTGTTCCTTATGTGCTCATCCTTTGTTTTCACAGGCACCTGGAATATCCAATCCACATGAGAATAAGTTACCAGAACCAGAAAAAGTAGCGGTGGACGGGGACAAGCAGGAGTGAAACCTTTAATGGTTCACATGAGACCAATCTCCAATTTCCATTCATGCTGCGAATTAGTCTTGTAATAAACTTACAACAACAATACGCAATACTGCTTCTGTTTTTCTTATTTCTGTTAGAATGTTAAATTCTACTCCATCTTGGAGATTGGAAGTGGAATTAAAAAGCACTATATGGCAATATCAGATTACTGATGAGCTTTATTCCAAGTCTACAACAGCATTGATTGATTTGGATAATACTGTGATTCATTGGCCTGGATGATATTATATCTGATGAAGCATATACAAGTGGAAAACAGAGCAATGCAAACACCACTTCAAGACTCAGATATTTTCTAAAACAAATCAGCCATTGCCTGAAACATTATATAATATAACATTCTTCATGATTAAAAGTAGCTTCTTATGAAAAATACAAAAAATCACATTTTACATGTATATATTTTTGGTTAGATAAGTGTTAAGATTAGAATATATGTACTTTTTGGGTTCGGGTTGAGTTTTCTAAACTTGAAGGTTGGGTTTGGATTGAGCTCTAACTTAACCTAACTTCGATAAGAAAAATAAGTTCTTATTTGTGGTGCTTATAGAAGTGTATTTATGTTCATTTTATAAAATATTTTTTTTATTAATATTTGATTCACCACTTTTTATAAAATAAAAAGATTGTGGACGAAATGATCTTTCGATAATCAATAAGCAAAATACTTTTTAATTAAGCATCAAACTGTTTATTTATTAAAAATACTTATTCAGTAAATAATTATAATAAACACTTAAAACGAACACTCAAATAAAAAATAAGTTTTTATTTTAAATGAAAATCAAATAAATATTTATATTCCGCCAAACCAACCCCACGGAGATTTGAAAAATTGTTTTATGATTTTGCAAAGAAATGAGACTAAATTTATTTAAATTTATAAAAATTCTTATAAAGCAGATTTTTAAAAATGGTTGAAGCCCATTCCAAACACTACATAAAACGTGTTTGATTGTATTTTTTGTTTCTGACTTTATGAAATGTAAATGATTACTATTATGCCCCTACTGAAATTGTAAAGCGACGGGTAACAAAAGCAGTGGAGGGGCTGTAAATACCACCCAAGCGACTAGGTCTGTTTGGATAGGAGTATTGGGTGTTTGGATTGGGATTGAGAATCTCAATCCATGTTAATAAGTTGTTTGAATAAATTTTAAAAAGGGGATTGGAATTGAGAGAGTGAGATTGGGAATCCTTGATTAGGGATTGAGAATCCCTCTCAAGAGGTAGTATTCCCACAATCCCAATCCAGATGGATTGAAAAAAGATATTTTTACCCAGGCTCTTCATCTCCTTTAACACATAATATATATATATATATATACACACATATTTATATTAAATATATTATGTTATATATATATATATATAGGTGATATGGTGTGGACACTATACCCCTTTTAATATGTGGTCACCTTCTAATCACTATACAAAAAGGGTGCATTTAATCAAATAGTGAGAAAATGGTCCATAAAAGAATCACAAGAGATAAAAGGAGAGATCATGTGGAGAAAAAAGAAGGATCATGATTCATAGGGATATGATATGGTGTGGACACCATACCTCCTTTTAATATGCGGTCACCTACTAACCACTATTCAAAAAGGGGGCATTTAATCAAATAGTGAGAAAATGGTAAAAGAATCACAAGAGATAAAAGAGGAGATCATGTGGAGAAAAAAGAGGCATCATGATTCATAGGGATATATGTGATTTTATGGGGTGGTTATTTTAACCGTCTGATTAAAATCCATTTAATCGGATGATAATGACACGGTGACCACACCTAAGGAAGAGGGTATGGTGATAATATATATATTAATATTATATATATTATATATATATTATAATATATATAACATATATATATTTAATATAATATATAAAACATAACATAGTTAATATAAATATATGTATATATATATTTAATATAATATAATATAATATATATATACACACACACACACATATATATATAGGGACGATGGGGTGCGACCGTGCGCACGGTGCACCCCTCGTGCGCCCCGTACGAGGGCCGTGCGATCGCTGGTCGAGCGATCGCACGGTCCTCGTTTTTTTTTTAAAAAAAACAAATCGAAATCTCACGGTCGCGATCGCGGTCGTCGTCGTCGACGGGGGTCCGTGCGGTCGTCGTCGACAGGGACTGCAAGAGAGATGGTTTCGAGAGAGAGAGAGTGGTTTCGAGAGAGCGAGAGAGAGACAGCGAGAGAGATTTCGAGAGAGAGAGAGAGAGAGATTTCGATCAAATTTTTTTTTCGTTTTGTTTTTCTTAAAAAAAAAAAACGTGGCCCGTGCGATCGCACGGCCCACGTTAAGGGCACACGAGGGGTGCACCGTGCGCACGGTCGCACCCCATCGCGTCCCATATATATATATATATATAAACATAATATATTTAATATAAATATATGTATGTATATATAATATAATATATATTTAAATAAAGAATATAAATATATTTAAAAATATAATATATATATATATATTCAAGCATTAATTATGATATACACGTTCTTAAATTTTCTTGATTTACTTTATTTATATAATATATGAATAAAGAAGTTTTCATAACTTATTGATTGGATGATATGAAGTTCATGTGATTTATCATAACTAATTTGCTATGATATATATATATATATATAATATTACTATCATAACTATTTTACTATGATATCATAACTAATTTGCTATCATATCATATCATATCTAATATATATATATTGGGTATTTTTAGAAATGTATATTTATCATATCTAATTCATGCATTACCAAACACATGATTGAGATTGAGAATCATGTTCCTTACCAAACAGGTTGATATGATTCACAATCCCAATCCACTTGGATTTAAAATCCCAGGATTCATTGAATCTCAATCTCACTTGTCAACCAGACAGGCCCTAGGGGGAGCCAGAAAATGATTTTGTGGTGAGCTCAAATAATTTTAGTAAAAAATATTTTTATGCTTGATAAAAAAAACACTAAGGTGGTGTTTGCTTGCAAGGATAATAAGTGCTTATTTAAATTAAAGCTTAAAATTCTCTTTAATTGTGTTTGGTAAGTGTTCAAATAAGCACATATGTATTACCTCATTAAGGTTCCATTTAGTTGCACGTTTGAGGCAGCTTTTACTTTTTGAAAAGCTGAAAAACTATAATCGTGCAGCCAAACAGGACAGCTTTATTCAGAATCGGAAGCTGGATTCCTTTTAATTTTTCTCTGGAAATCCGTGTTTTGAAAAGCTCAAAAACAACGTTTTTTTGTTAGAATCGATTTTTTGAATTAAAAAGCAACTTTCTCTACCAAACATCAACTGTTTTCAAATATTGATTCATGAATTAAAAAAAAGCATCCCAATAAAAGTCAAGGTCTAAAATAATCTAAAAAACAGCTTTATTCCAAAAGCTACTTTTCAATCTGTGTTTCCAAACGGACCCTCAGACATTTTTCACCCAAATTTTTCAGCGTTAGATGGTGCACTTAAAAAACCTGATTACGCATCCAGTGGTTCTGACCCGTCTGTGAAAAGACGAGATTGCCCCTGTCACATTTTGTTATTTACGTAGGGTATATAAACCAGATTTTATTGAAGTTTTCTCTCTCCTCCACATATAAACTCTATTTTCAAACGACAGAAGAACTGCCGAACCTCTTCGATTTGTGTTCCTTCGTGTACGCCGAACGACATTCTCATGGACGACATCCTCATTTTTGGTGATCTCCCTTGAGAAGACGGTGATGTTCGTACACTGATCCTTCCTCTCGATCTGTCACCAGACCACGAAGAGCCCCGATACACTTTGATCTCCCTCTCACCGTCTCCAACAAACGCCCCGACAGTCTGATCTGCTTCATAGCAGCTTTGGATCTCCACCCCAGCCAACGATTAAGGTAAAACCCATGAAATCTCCTCTTTTTTCGCTTTTATTCATCAGATCTGAACCTCTTTATACTATTTAGGGTTTCTTAAATCATATAATAAATTTGAATTTGTGAAGAAAATTTGGATTTTGTTCTTTTCCAGGTTAATGGTTTTTAAAAATTTGGGGGTTTTTTAGTGCACTGACTATTCATGGTGATTTCTTTTCGACAAAGTACTCACGGTGGTTGTATATCTTACTCACATTTTGATTAGAGGGCATATGTTCTGGATAGGTGTTGATGTAAATTTTGATTTTGATTTTTGGTGAGTTAAATTTGTAAATTTTGATTGGTGATGATTCTTTTGTACCTTCCAGTTAATATAAACTCCAATTTGGATACTTTGAAATTCACTATCTATTTGATATATGGAAAAGCTAGTTATAGAACTTTATAGTGTTCATGTGTTTTTTTTGGTGAAGAATGTGTTGGGACTTTGAAATTTCTATGCATTCAGTTGTAAAGGGCATGATTGTTGAATTATTGGATTTCAAAAGGTTTATAGCGAGGAGTTTCCCACTGAGCACTGCATTAATGTTGTATAGTCTATGATTGGTGTTATCTGTTACTTTCTTTTCAATGTAACTCATCGTCTGTTTGACTGGATGTTCATTGTATCAATATTTGTTAGAAATCTTACCTTTCATGTCTCATTTTTCTTGTCATCTATTCTTTTTCACGTCATTGTTGCAACACATTGATGTCCCTGGTATTTCATTTATTGTAGTGGTTCTTATTGAGTGACCTTCATTACTGAGAAGAAATGTTACAAACTTTCATCTTTTCTTTTGGGATGAACTCTATTGAATTGCTTGTCTGAAGTTTGAAGTTTCAGGTGCATCAAAGTTTTGATTTAGAATCCTTTCATTACCCATAGTTTGAGTTGTGTTCTGCAAAATATCAGCAAGCAAAAAAGAGGAAGAATGAAATATAGCTTCTGAACTTATATATTATACCATAACCATGTCTTCATTTTATATTTATGATGTAAATGTCTTTATTTTGATGTTGCTTGTGATAAATATAGTGAGGTATAGTGTGTATCTTTCTCTAAAATGTTTGAATTAATTGCAATGCCTGTTTTCAGTTGTCATTATTGTTGTGCATTGTTGAGCTTTTGTTCTTTCACTACACATCTATGAAATCAAATGCCTTGTGAAATCCTTAGCATCTTCATACTACAATGACGGATCAGTTGGTAGAAATTTGCATCTTTATTCTTTGCATCTATATGAAAGATAGTTTGACAGGCTTAACACTCTTCTGAATTGACTGCCAAGTGCCAACCTAAGTTAATATCTATTTTGGGGTTTAACATTTTTATGGGTGCATATTTGTAAAATTTATGCTATTGTCAAACTCTTACAAAAGGGGCCCACAGGGTTTTTTGCTGTCCTTTTTTTTTTAATGAGATCATTTGGATTTATTTGCAATTCAATTAAGGAGTCTTTGCAATCCTATGAGATAGGTGAAAATATATTAATTATCAGAGTTTTCAACGGATTAAACAAACAATATATTGTTTTTGTACGTGTGAGTATTTAGGCAGAATAATTTTTGGTTCTTGTTAACTTTTTAAGCAACCCAACAAATCTAATCATGATATGAATCAATAGATTGAAAGATTTTTTTTAATATCAATAATACCCATAATAAGTTCTCCATTTATTTTCTTTTCCCTCCCGTATCCAATTTTTCCCTTCTATACTCAAATTTATTCTCTCATCTCTGACAAAATTTTCATCCGAAAATGTAAAAATATGCATCTCCTTTCATTTTTGTTATTATCTCATATTTCATATGATTGTGATACTTGTTTTAGTGTTACTTATGTGAAGATATTTTTTGTGCAGTATATAATTAATTTATTTATATTATTTGTTTGATTTAATCTTTTATTTTAAATATTTTATATGCATACTTCGGGCTTCGGCCGGTATTTTACATAAAATCAGTTTTGGCGGATTCATAATAAATGAAAAAATAAATGTGTTTTATAATTTTTTTTATAGAGCAGATGCTGAAATTTAACTTTTATGTCTTTCGTTATAGTGGGTTGATATTTTAAATTGTGCATTGAAAAACATATTAATAAAAATTAAGTCATAAGAAATATGCAAAAAAAATGTTGATTTAATAAAAAAAAATTGGATATGAGAGGAAAAATTGAGTATGGGAGGGAAGAAGAAAAAAATATGAAAAATTTATTAGGGGTATTGTTGGTATTTTAAAAAACCTTTTAATTTATTTATTCATATCATAATTAGATTTGTTGAATTGTCTAAAAAATTAACAATAAATATAGGTTAACAAGTGCTCTAAGTACACTCGTTAACAAAACCCTTCAAGAAAGGACCCACCCATGTGAGTTCTAGTTACGTGAACTAAATAATTTCCAAATTAATCAGACGGTCTCATTAACTAGAACGGCTGTGTAAGATTCTTGTTAGGGAACATGTTTCAAAAATGATTAAAATGAAATAAAATACCATCAGAAAAGTAAAAATATATATTAAAAGGAATTAATACAATATATAATATTTTCATATTTTTTATATACTAACATAATCTACCAAAAAGAACAAAAATCGACCGTTGTGTAAAGGAGACCCAAAGGCCAAAACCATGGAAAAGTTGTTAAATAAAAAAAGCTAAAAGAGGTTAGGCCCACCAAACATCAATTAAAACACCTAATCCATGAATCAATAAAGTCGCTTCCTCGTCACAGTAATCGAAAAGGGGAAAAATCCAAATAACTCCCTATAAACTGCTTGAAATTTATATAACCCCCTGAAAACACTCGTGTAATTCAAATAAATCCTTAAATTAAATTTCTGTTGACATATAAGAAATATTTTACAAATATTTTGTTTTATCAACCATGGCAGAAAACACAACATATTAAAAAACCTTTACAATTTGTTAAAAATGTATAAAACCTTTTATACACGACGATTTTATCTCTTCAGATAAAATTTAAAAACCTATACAGAAAAAGTAAAATCGTCATTTATAAATGATTTTTTTACATATTTAACACATTGTATAGAAGTTTTAGCGTATTATATTTTTAACTTGAGGTTGAGGAGGTAATATTTTGAGATCCTATGGCACCTCTTCTTCTATTTTATTTTTAAATGGGGCACGTATTTAGCGGGAGCGCGTACCGTTCGTGTCGAAGGAGTTAGACTTTGCATCGAGGAGTAAGAGATTTACATGTTTTTGATCTAGGTGGCCTATCGTTCACCGGGTTCTCCTGGTAGTGTTACGTTGTTTTGTTTTTTAAATTCTTCTGAATCTCCTCATTCTTAATTTAGTCATTGTACTTTGATTTATTTGAATATAATGCTTATCTTTTTTTTTTTAAAAAAAAAAACATTTTTAAAGGGTTATATATATTTTAAACAGTTTACTAATATAATGGTTATTCAGATTTTACTCATCCAAGAAACATAAAACGTCCCCCGAAGTCGCTTTTGGAGCGGCTTTAACGCCAATTTTGGAAGGGTCACTCTCGCAACAGGTGTATTCATTTTTTTTCCAAACGAAACATGTGAATGACATTTATTTTTTAATAAAAACATAAAAAATGCCCTATTCATTGACATCTGACCTAACATCGGTTCACCACCCCAGAGTAGACCCTTTTCGAGCCATTATTTTCACCAAGTCCGTATATGATTCCCTCTCACTGTACATGCTATTCTCCGACCCTCACAAATTCAACTTTCACGCTGTACACGCCTACAAAATAGGTCTGTCCACCAGTCTGATCCGGATCAGGGTGGACTCGAATCCGACTCATTTAATTATCGGGTCCTTTGGGCCAGGTCTATATCGGGTCTCGGGTCGGATAGGGCTGACCCATTAACAAGTTCAAACCAGATAGAGAGAAGTTTAAAAACTTTTCAAGTGTCTACAATGACTTCATTTTTTTTTCTTTTTAATAAACTCTAATGTATTCTAAATAGTTCTTCACTATTTTAATTTTTAAGTATTTTATGAAGGAACATTTGAAATACGGTTTGAATTATTATACTTTTACGTAAAGTCAAAAGGTTATAAAAATATTTCAAATGTTTAAAATTTTAAATGATTATTCAATATTTAGTTAAAAATGATTGGTTAAATCATGAGTGTTAGGTTGGATCATAAATAAATAAAAAATTACATAATATTTAGGTTGGATCAATCATATCATACAGGTCCATAAGATCGAATCAGGATAAACTAGACCAGACCCGTTTTAATTATCAGATCTTTCAGATCGAGTATTTACATCTTTTATCGGATTAAATCCAGGTCCACCAGTTGACAAGCCTACAACAAAGTAACAAAGGAAACTATTGCGGAAGTTACGAAGGGTAACGATAACAGCCTCTCGTTTTATGTACCATATTTTCTAAATATATACACAATAAAAAAAATGTGTTCAGTCACCAATTTCAAAAAAATCACGGTATGACCGACCAGATCCTCCACTCACAAGTCACAACCTGCCAACCCAGCAAACCCACCAAAAAAGTGGGTCCCACAGCCTCCCGTGACGGGACAGCTCCAGCCTTTCCCGTTCACCGCCACGTGTCGGTCGTCGATCGGCGCCGCCTAAGTTTCCGATGCAGCGCCTCCAACACGTGCCACGTGGCGTCCCCGTACCGGACCTCGTCGTTGAACAGCAACGCCCGCCGGACCGCCGGGTCCCAGAGGTTGCGCTGGATCGCCGAGAGGTTGGTCGCCGCCACGCGTTCGAGGACGCGCGCGAGGGATCGGACGTCGGACTCGCGGAGGGAGAGGGAGATCTCCGGCCAACGGACGGTCTCCGGGAAGGGGAGGCGGATGTCGTCGGCGATGATGACGGGGACGCAGCCGAGGGCGACCGACTCGACGAGACGGGGACTCCACGGGGCCCACCCGAGCGGGCAGAGGCAGAACGTCGACCGTTCGATCTCGGACTGGTAACCGTCGTATCTCTGGCGCTTCAGGCGGAATCTCCGGTCGTTGCCGTACCTCTTCAGGATCTCCGTCCGAACACCCCTGTGGAAGAACGATGGTTAATGACGAAAATGCCCCCGTCAAGGACTCGGTCGGTCAATCGTTAGCGGGTCAACAGTCAACTAACCATATTATCCAAAATTAAAATAAATTATTGAAATATTATATTAAATAAATAGTATATAAGACAACTTGTGAAAATAACCCTGGAAATTTCTTTTATTGTATATTTAATCCCACTGTAGATTCTAACACTTAACCTGGTTAGTAGGGGTGCAACTTTAAACCGAATTCAAACCGGTCCATGTAGATTTTTTTTGGATTCAGATCAATAATTTTATGGTCTGGGTTAGATGTAGATTGAAAAATTAATAAATGAATTGGTTTGAATTGATTTTACTTATATAAAAAAATTGAATTAACTGAACTGAATCAAAATAGATATAAATACATGATTATTCATAGCGATTATTTTTATTTAGATCATTATTTTTATATTGAAAATTATGTTGTTATTGTACCATTAATATTTATAAAAAAAATATACTAATTTTTATCTTCAATGCTAACATTTTGATATTTATATATAAAATTGTAAATCAAATTCCCAAAAACAACTATGACCAACCCAAATTGGCAGGACGAAATTTTTGTTTTTTATAGTATATATATGTTTATCTTTAAGAGTTCGTTAGATGTAGTTTGGGTTAACCAAACAAAAATTAATTGGATTTGATTTGGTTTTTAGATTGCATGTGAATATAATTTAATTAAATTTAGACCTATCTCTTGTCTATGAAATCCTCTTTCCTGTTCAAACATTACTATCCTAGACCATATTTCATCTCAAAAAATAAATTGGTTTGCAAAAAATCAAAGCAAACCGACAGAGTTGCACCCCTACCGGTTAGCTTTATTATGTTTTTGCTGATTAGTTTTTTTTTTTTTTTTTTTTTACGGTAAAAGACGCGATTTGTGAATTTTATTTCAAGCACTGACCAGGTCAAGGTGAGAATGTGCAATAGAGGTGGGAATAAACATGCAAAAAAAATAAACCAGGTTTTTTTTTATAATTTGCCCTCACAGAAATTAATTATAACAAAAATAAATTAACAGATTCGTTATCAAGTTAATTAAACTGTGCAAATACACCCACTTAAAGGAGTCCAATAATGATTATCAAATTATATCAATATAAAACAAACACATAACAAATAATGAACATATATATCATAAATTTCTCCTTTTTTTATACTTCTCAATATTAATTCAATCCAAACTAAATATATAAACACACACACAAAAAAAATAAAAATTGATTACTGGGTGATCAATTATATAAACTTTTTTTTTTTTTTTCTTGTCTGAGTTATCTGAGTTGCATCGATGATTTTAATGATCAGATCAACCAATCACACATTGGGATCTACATATTCACCGATTTGGATCAAAAGAGAGAGAGAGAGGATCAATGATCACCTGCTATAGACGCGGCCGCTGATGTTCTTGGGATGAACCTCCATCTTCCCCCGGAAGAACGCGAAGATGTCCCTCCTCCTCGCCGGCGAAAACTCCGACAAGGGTCGCACGGTCTCCGGCACCACGTACGGCGGGATCAACACATGCTCAACATCCTGACAGGGGTGCCGCCGGTTCACCCCGAACGTCTGCAACATCACCGACCTCCTCAGGAACTCCGGCACCCCCTCCGCCACCGCCACGTCCTCCATGGCGTGGAAGCACGCGCCGTAGTCGTGGGAGGCGACGAAGACGTGGTCGGATCCGCGGGTCCGGTTCCAGAACGGCATCTCGGACGAGATGCGGTGCACCGCGGAGGAGAGGGACCGTCTCGCGTGGCCGAGAGAGGGGAAGCCGTTGGAGGTGCTGAAGTTGCAGGCGACGTAGACGGGGACGAAGAAGAAGTCGGCCAGGGAGGGGTCCGTGGTGCGGACGGGGCTGCGGAGGAGGGCGCGGTGGATGGCGACCTCGGATCCGAAGAGGTGGGTCGCGCATCGGGGGTTCGAGAGCCAGTCGGCGTTGAAGGTCGGGGGGAGGTCGTAGACGTAGATGCGGAGGGGAGGGGAGGCGAAGGCGGTGGTGGCTTCGATGAGGGCGCGCGAGGCGGTGGCGGAGGAGTGGAGGGTGGGTTTGAGAGGGGGGTTTGAAGGGGAGAAGAGGGAGGTGAAGAGGAGGTAGAGGGAGAGGGAGAGCCAGAGGAGGAGGAGGTATCGGAGGTTTTTTGAGGAGAGGAGGGTCTTATCTGCAAAATTTGTTCGGGAGGGTCGATTTTGGAGGAGTTTCATTTTTATGTAGAGGTGTTCTTTGTTGGAGTTCTTGGTGGGTCTTTGGAGGGACATTATTTATTTTACTTTTTGGGGGGATTTGGGGGTTTTCAGATGTTGTTGGAGTACAAATGAAGGAGATTTCTTTTGTTTTGTTTTTTTTGGAAGGATTGGAGGTTTGAAAGAGATGGTGAAGGTGTGAGTTCGTAGCGAGAAGTTTGAAGAAGAGAAGCTTGAAGAGGTGCTCTAATGGTAGTTGAATAAAAATAAATAAGGGGAAATTAATTTCAGGTCCTCGGGAATCCCTGAATTATTTTTTGGTGCCTGAAATATTTGGATTTTATTTTTAGGTCCCCCTATCCCACTGCCTATTATTTTCTAGTCTTTTTGAGTAACGGTTATCATTTAGTCAACAGTTAACATTTTCTTTTTTACTTTTTTTCATTTACCGATTGTGTACATTATTAACATGTCTTTGTATATTATTAATATGTTTGATACATTTAAAGTTGGAGAGAGAGTTGATAGTTTTCAAATGAAGGGGACAGTCATCAAAAGGAGGGTGACCTGAGGCCGCAATAGGAAGGAAAGGTCTATGTGTTGACAGGAGAAAGAAAAGATAATACAAATAAAAAAAATGAAGACATGAATAAAAAAAAAAAAAAGGGTAAAAGATAATCCACGTTGAACGGAAATACTCAAAAATAATATCCAATTAATCTGGGGATAAGAAAATAAATTCAAATATCTTAGGTACCTAAAATAATTCAAGATGACCCATAATTAAGTTTGCCATAAATAAATTATGGTGGATTGGAGAAGACAGGGAGAGGGGGCTGGATCACATGTGTGGGGGGTGACTATAATGAATGGGGTTTTTTTTTGGATTTTTAGTTTTAAATCCCACGAACCATCATATTTAGTGATTGATCCCTCACTTCTTCGTATTTGGATTTTAGTCTCCAGATTTAAATGATAGTTCCTTTTTAGTTCTGAGAGAGACCTATCCATAAATTATTTAATTTATTTTTTAGTTTCTGTGAGGGACCTATCCATGAATTATCCTTTAAATCGGGGGACTAAAACCTAAATATGAAGAAGGAAGGGATCGATCACTAAATATGATAGTTTGTGGAGACTTAAAACTAAAAATCTTTTTTTTATTGAAAAAAAAAAAAGAAAACTGAAGGGGATGGGCAACACGAAATGAACGGTGATGATGTGTTTAGATGGGTTTGGTAAGTGACTTTTCACCGTACTGGACAGATCACAATGGGCCAGCAACACAGGACCAGGGGTTACCGCTGTCGGAAGATGAGGACCGTCATTGGACGGTGGTGATGGATGCGTTGCAGATCAAATAATTTGAGCGGCTGCTTTATTAGTAAACTTTATTTGAAAAACACATCTGAATTCAGGTTCTTTTGGATTTTGCTTTGAATGATGGGAAGAAAAGGTGAGAATTGAGAAATGATGCAATGAAAATGGTAGCTCAATCATGCTTTTACTCTTTTACACTCTCATGGATGGAATGATTCAATATGAAAAAATTTGAAAAAAAAAAAATGGTGATACACGTAGATTAAAGAAGATTTTCATTATGGAAAATAATTTAATGAATATTTTTATTTCAAATTTTCTCATCCAAATTTGTTTTATTACAAGATTATGAACCAAACCATCCTTAAACAAGTTCACGTAACATAAACACTCTTGGTGAAATGAGATATTAACTCAGAACTCAACCACCATAAATTAAGCATTTGGGCTCCTAGAAACATTATTAAGAAATCTTGACTGTTTTTAGAAAACTCTATTTAGAAAGACTAATTCTAGAATTAAATCTCTTTATGAGTGGTGGTTTGAAGTGTCAGACTTTTTATATAGCCCTCTTGAACCCAAAAGGCCAAAGCTCACAGAGGTCAGACTCATTGAATTTACTATGGTTGACAAGTTTATCTCCATTGGAAATCAAAAGTCTAAGGTTCATATATGAGTCTTTTCGGTGATTCAAGATGGATTAATTGTTAGGGCTGTAACTCGGGCGGGTTGGATTTTGGTTGACCCTAATTTGAACCCAACTCGAATTTTAAACTATTCAACCTTAACCCGATCCAACCTGATTTTCAACCCGAATTTGACCAACCCGAACCCAACCCGTAATTAAATAAACCAACCCGACCCAACCCGACTCAACCCGAATTGGACTAACCCGACCCCAACCCGATTTTCAACCCGAATTGTACCAACTCGACCCAACCCGAATTTCTAACATGATATGCAAATTAAATATCAACCCGACTTAACCCATAAGATTAGCTACATTTACCTAAAATTTGGACTACCCATATTAGAAGCTACAGAATGAACGGCTATGATTTTTTTTAACTATTAGTTTACGGGTTCGGATTGGGTCGGATTGTGAGTGATGCCAACCCGAACCCAACCCGATTTTTGAGTCAACCCGATTTGGTCAACCCAACCCATGTAAAAATCGGGTTCAACCCGTCGGGTTCGGGTTGAACCCGACCCAAGTTGCAGCCCTATTCATTGTTATATAGTAGGTTCATTGACCCAAACCTATGCCCTATCCCTCCGTTTGGAACGGGAATAAGCCTCCGGATAACCTCCGATAAATGGGAATAAGGGATAAAGAGTGTTTAGAAACATACAATAACTAAGAATAAAGTATACCATAATAAACTGGTATAAAGTGGTATATGGATTCCAACCAACCCCTGGAATTAAAGTTATCCTAGGTTATTCCACCCAAAGAATATGTGGGTCCACTGTCAAATCAATTTTCATCACCTCTTATAAATTACCTGTCAAATCAACTATCATTATTTTTTCATCTTTTATAAACCATATCCATACTTTATATATTCACATTTTACTCAAACAACAAAACATTTATTCTTACGTTTACCAACGAAAATAATTTAAAACATAACCAAACACAAAATCACTTTATCCTTATTTATATATGCTGGAATAAATATATACTCAAGAATAAGTCATATTCTCGTTCCAAACGGGGGCTATAGGTTCATCCACCACGTGAGGAATCCCAATAGTAATTGGCCCAGAGGTTCACATGTTAATCTGTCTGCCCCAGTCAACCACTATGTCGGTAACTAAAACAAGTGGGGGGGACATAATTGAATAAGTCTAAAATTTTATTTGTTTGTAATAAATAAATTAAACACATATAAGAATAGAATGATATTCATATTTGATGTCTCTTTGGAATCGTGTTTTCATTCAATCTAATCCATTGATATAAAAAACACATAACTCAAATCATGTGTTGTCACATTTTTTAAATCAGAGGACTCTCACATCAAATCATTTTTTTTTATCTTTTATGATTACTTAGTCATGTCTTATTCATATTTTATCTACAACTTATCTATGGTAAATCAAACAACAAAATTTCATTATTACATTTCCTAACGATAATAATAATAAAATATAACAAAAAAGAAAACAATTTCTTATTTATATATACTGCAATAATTATTTATACTATTAATAGTTCATGTTATTATCTAAACCGGACTTGGATAATAAATTTATGTATGCCTAAAAAGTTAAAAGGAAAATGTCTGACACAAACCCAACTAGCATGTTTGGTTTGAGAGTAAGGGAAGGAATAACCACAAATACTCATTGTGAATATCAATTGTATATATAAAACAAATGTTTTTATGAATATCTGATTCGAATACAGATCATAGAAATGAGCATATCCGATCAGTATATGCTCCATTAACAATTGACAGACTTAACTCACGTGCAGTGGATTTAGAAAGATCAACAAAAGTGCACAGTTTATTAAGACCCAATATTGAAATTTATTAAGACCAATTTTTTTTAATGCACTCAGTGGGTCTAGAAAGATCAACAAAAGCACACAGGTTCCTTTTTGCCTCATGATACAGAATAAGTAGATAAAAATAAATCTAGCAGCCAATGCACAATGGCCAAAAACAACTCATCATGTCATAATCTGAATGTTGATGTTAGCATCAGCCCTGTATGCAAGACTAAAAAAAAGTGTTTGTTTGCAACATATTCAGCTGATCATGAAAGTTACATCAATAATTGGGGCTTCACAGCCGTCACAAAGCAAGCAGTGAAGGTTGATGTGGATCTGTAGAGGGAGCCTCACCTGGAAAGTGATCAGGTCTCATCTGTGTCCATGCCAAAGAAACAGTTGGTGAGAGCGACCACAGCTTTTGTTCTCTTTTGCCCTGTTTGGTTTGAGAATAGGGCTTGAAATAAGTGAGAATTAGCTAGAATAGCTTCAAAGTGGATGTTTGAAAGATTGAAAAAAATGAGAATTTGTACGTCAGAATTAATTTGTATAAAGTGATATATGGATTTTGTAACGCCCCCGAATCCACGACTCCGTTTTTGAAGGGTGAAATTCGGTTGTGTTAACTAAATTCCTCAAATCTCAGAGTTCTTTTTTTTCCCTTTTATCCAAAGATATAATAAGTAATACTAAATTAAACTTCATTTTTCAAAAATACTAAAACTTCTACAGTTTCAGCAATACTCCCAATGTGTCTGGATATAACTTATACATAAAAAGATATAGAACTTGATACAAAAATGGTTACTAGGAAGATGAGCCAACTACATGCCAAATAAAATTGATCAAGTTCTTCGACCAAGCAAATCTAACGTTTTCGCACACACGATCTCGTTCGCAGCTACACGAGATCCACCAATCTAAGCCTTTAAATCTGAAAAGGCAAAAGGAGGGGTGAGCTACAACACACTCAGTGAATGGATCATTATTATCCCGTTAGGACATTTATAATCAAAATATAATAGTTATAAAATGTTCACACAGACATATAAGATATCAAGAAAATAAATATACAATAAGACCACCAAGACATGCAATAATATATACATATACACAATCCTATCCAACATGATGCATGCAACACCACGAACACGCATGTCCGTCTTCGCAGCACCTAGCTCGCGAAGCTTTTTACATGCATGGCCACATAGACATAGCCACAAAGACGTACGCCCACCTAGACGTTGGCCACCAAGACCGAACCACCTAGACGGAATTGATGCATCGATAACCTATCATATCTTCAAAAACACAAAAGAATAGAGCATGCATAATCTCAACATACCAATCATATCATGATAATATATCAACAAGCATGCTCACATTTTTATATTAAAACTAGCAGTTATATTTCGTAAAATAAAACAATCCTAGTATGAATACATAATATATTATTTGAAATTTACATATGAGACTCCAGTCCACTCACCTTTGGTCCAACGAATAACACCAGAAGTCTAAGTCAACTTAACCAGTCCTGAAACGATACAACTCGGTCACAATATGTGTAAACAGTACAGAACCTAATGGAACCCGTTCACTCTAAAACCGATGGCACCCACAGGGGCTGTCTCTGACAATTCGACGGCTCCCATAGGGGCCGTCCAAAACATGCCCGACGGCTCTCATTGGAGCCGTCCCGAGGCAGAAGCATGAAATCCTAATTTTTGTTAAAAATATCTTAACACATTCTATCATTGAAAGACCATATGTGAGTCGTTTAAAATAGTGTAAAACAGTAAAGAATTCATCTCGAAAATCAAATTATGCGTACGAGAAATCCAATTAAAACCAATCCAAAAACTCATTTAAAACATCTTTGAAAACCGTATATTTAACATAGGTATAAAAGTAATATAAAATAGGTAAAATGATACATAACATTTACGAGATAGATCGAAGATCATATAAAGAAAATCCATTTGAAACCCTAACTTATGGAAAAACGATAAAAAAACATCGATAAAACATAAAAAACTTGTTACACCCAAGGATCTGAATATACTTTATAAAATCCTTT
This sequence comes from Acorus gramineus, assembly GCA_030737835.1. Taxonomy (NCBI): domain Eukaryota; kingdom Viridiplantae; phylum Streptophyta; class Magnoliopsida; order Acorales; family Acoraceae; genus Acorus; species Acorus gramineus. Next base: position 14,058,653 of record CM060857.1, read on the forward strand.
GAAAACTGCAAGGGATAACATATTATTATACCTAGCATAATATTCTTTTATTCAAAACCCTAGATTTAAAAAGATTCATAAAAAAAACATATATAAAAATAATTAAACCATATTACAAAAATCCTCGAAAACCATAGATCTATTATATGTAGAAACAACTAACATGGATCTATGATAAAACTCTAAAAAAAAATCATAGAAACATGTATAGGTTCGGATATTTACATATAAGAGTCAAAACAAAACTTTGAACAATTATAAACATAAGTTCTACCCTTAATAAATAACCCTAGACATGAAATATTTGTAAAACATCTTGAAAACTTCATGATTTCATGGCTATAACATAAGGGTCCGAAAATCATATGAGATACATCAAGATTATGAAAGACTCAAAAAGAAAACTCAAGAAATCAATGAAATCCGAAAAACATATTTGAGATCAAACATCAAAGAAATAACATATATAGAAGATCAAAAATACTCACCCAACTCCCTTCCTTAAGATCCCAACAATGGAACTCCAAAACAAGAGAAAGAAAGAGAGAGGCCTTTAGGGTTTGGGGTTTCAATGCAAGGAAGAGAGAGGAAGAGGGCATATATATTGGTTTATACACATAGGGACAACAAATCGACATCAATCAATCAAATAAATCACATTAAAACCTTTTAAAAACTGAAATATTCGAGTTTAAAACTGTTTCTAGATCGACAGCTCCCCCTTGAGTCGTCGCTATTTCCTCTGCCCGACCTCTCGGCATAGTTCTCCCCATAAATTCATTGATGCTCATCCGATTCATGATCCGTAAAAAGCGTTGGAAAACTGACATAATAACGATTCCAATAATACCTTAACTTTTGAAATTGAAGATATATAAGTCCTCCAAAAATCTATAGGAATATGACCCAATGTACAAAAATCAAGAAACGACTAGGAGAACCATAGTCGTTACAGATTTCAACCAACCTCTGGAATTAAATTATTCCAGGTTATTCAATCCAAAAGAATACGTAGGCTCACTATTAAATCAACTGTCATCATTTTTTTTATTAATCAACTATCATTTACTTTTCATCTTTATTTATATTAGAATGATCATAAACTTCAAAATAACTTAAATCTCTTTCCAAATTAGGGGATTTGGATTTTTTCATGAATACGCTGAATTCCTTTGGTCTCACGTAGGGCTGGTAAACAAACCGAGTGGCTCGAGTTCAACTTGGTTGGAGCTCGTTTAGGCTCGTTCAATTAGACAAATGAGCGAGCTTGAACAATTTGTAAAGCTTGGTTATACTCGGGACTTGGATTGAGCATCATTTTGTGTTTACATTCAACTCATTTGTGTTATAAAAAACTTGGTTGAAGCTTGACTCAACTCCTGAACACTAAATCAATACAAAGTTATGCTTGTTTAGGCTCGTGAGTTGGCTCATTCAGACTAAAATTTTGTTTTCAACCCCTAAAAACCCTAAAATAAAAAAGAACACTAGGCTCGTTTAGGCTCGTGAACTCGACTCGACTCGTTTGTAAATGAATCAAGCTTTGTTGAGCTTAAACATGTCAAAGTTCGACTCGTTCGGCTCGTTTATCACCCCTAGTCTCCCGTGGAACCAATTTCCATAAACAATATGTTCATAGAACCTGTCATCAACCAACAGTGTTTTTCTATAGAAGAATTATTTCATTTTATTTTTTCATAAAAATTGGTTCATTAACTTTTTAGCAAATAATAGTTAAAATCTGAAACCAAAACTGACCGCAAAATCGATTTTCAGGCAATCAAATTCTCAATCACTCTTGTGATTGAGATTTTGTGATCATTTAAACTCTATTTTTTTTTTTTATCGGAGGGACCTCCCGTGGCTGACCTTACGGTTGAGCTGGGAAGACTACCTCTGCCTGTTTGCTCCGGTCTCACAGAAAATTCTTTCGATCTAAACTCTACTTGTTGGGGAGAGGGAATTGATATTTTGTCACCATCTAAGTTATTTATTAGAATTACATTGAACCCTTGTTGGCGGTGGAATAAGATGATAGGAGAAATAAGTAAAAAAAAAAAAAACAATTTTTTTTTAATTGTTTGTAAAGAATAAATGAGTATAATTATATCAAAATATGTGAGAATAAATTGATATTAATATTGAAGATTCATTACTTATTCACCTGTTTGTTAGGGATTATTCGAAAGAATTTTTCGTAGTATCGAAGCAAACAGGTGGAGTTAGCCTTCCCAACTCGACCATAAGGTCAACTACGGAGTCCTGCAGATATAAAAAAAAAATAAAAAATTAAGTACTTATGATCTTAATTCATTCAATCTATTATACTCAAATCAACTCTCACTCTTATAAATCAGAAACAACATGTAAATCAATTTTTCATCTTCATACTTTTTATTCACATTTTATTTATTTTTTATCAATCATTTAACACTATTCAATCAAATAATAAAATTTAAATATTATGGTACCAAATAAAGCAATAAAAAAATAAAATAAAATAAAAACAACAACTTATTTATCTTTTATCAATCACGTGACGTCGCTGCGTATAAAAAAACAGTAAGGGGAAGATATTTTTTTTTAGAGAAGAAGTTTCAACAATTATCTTAAAAAAAAAAAGAAAAGAAGTTTTATGAATCATCTAGAAATATGTATTTCTCTATATATAAAACGATCCAAGCAAAACTACACATTATCTCACCCACTCAGAAAACCTGTGCTGTGTGCCTGTGTTTGAAGATGAACTGCCTTCAGAGTCTCCCCAGGTACCCACTAGTCACTTGTGTTGGTTATCACATTCTTCACTTCTTGCTTTTAATGATTGTATACGTGTTGAAATGATCAGATCATCTTCTCTACCTTTACAAGGGCTTAGGAGCCATACAAGAACATCTCCATTCGCCAACAATGTAAAAATTTCCAACACTTATGTCTTACAGTTCTTCAAATGTCAATTTCTTGTCTTTTTTTTTTTGTTTTGTTGCCTTGCTTGAATTGAAGCTTCAAATTTGGATGCAGGGGGTTGTGAGGATTGAATCGTGTGATCTTCGTCGGAGTGTCGTGATGAATGTAAGAGAAGTGGAGCGAAGTTGAATTGCCTTTGGAATGGATTGTGTTTTTCTGAATTTTTCAGAGTAGTGGAATAGGGTGAGAATAGGAGGGAATAAGGGGAGACTAAGCCTAAAAAGCTGTTTGGTTGGAAGAAATAGATGTATATAGTTATTATGACAAAATAAGTGGGAATGACCTTATATTTATATTCCAGGTCCCCCTTTGTGTTATTCCTTCCAGGGTTCACATATCAAATCAACTCTTTTCACCTCTTATAAATAAGGGGTCTACAAGTTAAATCATTTTTTTTATAAATCATTATCTTTATTTTTTTCACGTTTTGTCCACAATTTATCATGGTCAGCTGTACAATGAAAACTTCATTTCTATTTTATTATTTTTCAAAATGAGAATAACAAAAAAAAACATAATTAAACACAAAATCACTCATTCCACTAGTATAGTTACCTATTCTCCCCCGCCCCCGTTTAGGGTGTGACATAAGGTTATTCGCTCTTGATAGCTATACTGGGATAAATAACAATCTATGCCGAATAGGTAAATTTTTGTTTGGTTGTCTTTTCTGTTATTCTCATTGGAAAACGTAAAATTGATCTTTTTGTTGTTTGGTTCATCTTGGATAAAGTAAGGATAAGTGGTAGATAAGAGATGGATAAGAGTTTATGACTTTTTAAATGACAACTATACCGATGCATAAATTATTTGTTTTTGGGAATAAGTATGAGAGATGTGTATGTGATATGATAGATGTGACAGTTTTTGGAATGTGTGCAGAGAGTATTTTTATCCATTGGTATAGATAAACTCTGATAAGCGATTCTAGCTTTTTCTGAGAATAATTATCAAACCTTATCCTAGCTTATCCAGACATAGCTATCAATGTTTATTCTAGCAAAACAAACAACTTTTTTTTTGCTATTCTTTTCTATTCTTCTCTATTCCGTGCTTATGGTCCACCCCAAACGGGGGGTTCTAGAATAGTTATTGTTGAAGAGTTATTATTATGACAATATTGAGTCATTATTATTTTCCTAGTTTTTCTATTTTCCTGTTATGATATTTTAAGATTTTCTTTAATACAATAAGAAGAATTTTTTTCTTTTATTTTAACAATTGTAGAGACTAGAATAACTTATGTATCTATCCAAACGACACCTAAAAGCGGTCTTTCCCAAGCCTCCTATACACTCTGCCATTGAAGTGTACACTGTGATAGTGCAATATATATTTCACTAGTGCAGTGTATGAAATTTTAAATTTTTTTCATGTTTTTAGTTTATCTACGTATATACTTTACTTCTTATAAAAATATTTTTTTAAAAAAGAAAAGCAATGAGGGCTATGGACGAGGTTGCATGTCATTTTTCTTTTTTGAATGATTGTATTGGTCAAAGGAAGATATTGAACTGGATTTGCTCTGTATGTTTTTGCAAATGATAACTGGCAATGGATTTCAGGCATATGCAGGTCCCACTGCCAGTACCCATACAAACAAAGCTGAAGTACAAGAGGAAAAATCTGAGATATATAGCATTAATATGACCCAAGCTGTGGGTACTGGTAAATACACACAATAACTTCATGATTTGAGTCCCCTTGCGACAGTGGAGTTTCTAAAGATTTGTCATTTCTTTATTTTGTGCAGTGTTGACCTATCAGCATGAGTTGGGTATGAACTACAACTTCATTCGTCCGGACATAATCGTCGGATCTTGTTTACAAGTAATCCCCTCATTTACTTCAAATTCAATACAAGGATATTTTCTGTCTACTGCAATTCTAAATTTTTTCTTGGTGGCAGACCCCTGCAGATGTTGATAAGCTCCGCAGTATAGGAGTGAAGACAATTTTATGTTTGCAACAAAATTCAGACCTTGAGTATCCTGCGTGAAAGTTTCTTTTAGGGATTTAGATTTGGCATCATTTGAAAAGTGATGCTGCTCAATTTGCTATGCAATACTCTTGTTAGAGAAGTTGTAGTTAAAGTGGTTCCTTTAATATCACTTTCCAGATATTTTAGTGTGGACATTGGTGCCATAAAAGAATATGCAAAACAATGTAGTGATATCGAACACTATCATGTTGAAGTCAGGTAAGTTCGATGCAACTTTCTACTCTAATGATTAACTTCATATTGTTATTGTTCAAGCAATACTTGAATTCTGACTTTGTCCCTGTGCATGATGCTATAGGGACTTTGATTCGTTCGATTTGAGAATGAGGCTTCCAATTATAGTGAGCAAATTAAGCAAGGCCATAAGACGTAATGGTGGGGTGACTTATATTCATTGCACTGCTGGGCTTGGAAGAGCTCCTTCTGTTGCGGTAAGCCAGCTATCATTGTCACCATGTCACTGGATAGACAGTCATTTCTATCTTCCCTGTTACAGTTGTTATAAAAAAAAATATAGAGACTCGTTAATGTTCTTTTATTACTTTACTAAGATTACATGTAGATATTAAATTATAATCCATGTTGATCCAACTAAAACATCCAGGAATTAGGAAGGTATTTCACAAGGCGAACAATTCAATACAGAGGAGAAAAGAGGGGGGGATGGTACTAGAAATCGTGGTACAGGTGAAGGGTAATAACTAATATAACATCTTACTCTTCTCCACTCCCGCTGAACTGATTGATCGACCGACTGTTAACATAGTAGGGAATATGATGAATGAAGAGAAATAAGCCTTGATTTGGCAAGATTACAAGAGAACGCTTATTTTCAGTTGTTACAGCAGATTCTGATCTTCCCTTTGGTTCTGCATGTATAGTCAACTTAACTGAGTTGAGGTTAGTATACCTAGTGTATCAACTACGAGGAAACATAACTTTTTCTCTGATTGTCTCCCCAAGATTTGTCTCTTAACCTTGATATGTTGTGCACATTGCAGTTTGTTTTGTTGGGGTCAATTCCTTAGATTTCTAATATATTCCAACTTCTTCTGGATTTCTAGTTCCCTGTTGCTATATCTTTTGATGCCCTTTTGGTGCCTCTTTTGGTTTTAGTGTGATAATACTTATGGTGGTAGTATTAACAAAGAACCTTAATGCCAAATTTGAATCAAGTACTTGAGCACGATTCTCATCAGATGAGAATAATGAGGGTTATCACAGAACTTATTATAATTTAATCAAAGGAAAGACTTCTTATCTTGATGGACATGGATCTATGTGTAACTAGAAAAAAACCTTACTGTTGTCCATCTTAAATAGTGCCTCCTATAACACACACACACATATAATTATAATTAAAGGCCTGATTTTCTGCAGCTCTATATACGTATCTGACATTGTATAAAGTTGGAATTTGTGGTCTGTCTGTTTGTTTCTTCTGTTGGTTAGATCTTGCTTTGTCATGGTTCAACTGTATCTGCTACCAATGCCTTTGTACAGATATTTATTCATGTTCTCAAGACAACTGTCAACTATTTTGCATTTACGAAGCATATCAATTCCTTAGCTAAAATAGCTTCCATTTTATAAGTGCATTACCATTCAGTGAAATGGGAAAGCTGAATTAATTACATCCATTAGCATTTTCATATCACAGTTGGTGTACATGTTCTGGGTGCAAGGTTATAAGCTCAGCGAGGCATACAATTTACTGCAGGTACAGTTTTCTTTGGTCTTTAATTTAAGAAAAAAAATTGAGAAGTAACATATATTTTTTTTAATACTCGAAAAAAGAAATTTCAACACAAATGCAAATCCTCGTCTCTGCATAAATTGAGAAGTTGAGACCCCAAACAGCTCATACAAAAATAAATACCTTTACAATGCTTTCCCAAACTTCTAAAATGTACATAGAAACCTTTATAAAGGCCTATGCAATCATCTTTGATAGTATCTTGAATGCTCCTTTTCATTTCTTTATTTTCTGACTGCATTATATATATACTTGTGTGTGTGTGTGTGTGTGTGTGTATTATCTTTTAACTAGTATAGGAGATTAATATTGAACATATTGTTCATATCATGTATCATACCTTTTTCATGCTCCGTCTATTCATTGGTTTATAGATGGAAATTGTGATGTCATTATGTAGGCATCTACTGGTAAATATAAAAACAGTAACCAATCTGAAATTGACTTGTTTTAAACAGATATTTTTTTACCCTTAATATGTCATATCTCATGGTTTTCTTGGTCTCTTTTGTTACAGAGCAAGCGTCCATGCTTCCCTAAAATGGAGGCCATAAAGAGTGCAACTGCTGACATTGTAAGTGAAAACTGTCTGCATCAATGTCTTGGATGACCCTTGATTACTTCTCTATATTATGTGGACAAAAATGCCAAGTAGAAGCACTCTTCTCAAGTACTGTGCTTTTTCCTTTCTTCACTGTTGAGCAAAATACAGTAATGAAGAAATAGAATGGATGTGGTGGAAAACAAATCTCATATAACCCATAAGTAAGACATAATAATAAAAAAATTATAAAAGTGCCTTGTTATGAAATTTTGAGGGCCCACTTTTGGTGTGTTCACTTGTTAGATCCTGCCTTGTTTCCAATTTAGTTGTGTTTAATCATCCGCTAAAACTTTAACACAAACCTTTATAGACTATTAAATTTGCACTTCCAGTGCATGTGTTAGGTTATCCATTTGACAAATTCAAACCATTCTCCGAATATTTAAGTTTTGAGGAGAAGAAATATTGGAGAGTCATTGACAAACATGAGGCCACCATATACTCATGCGTGTGAATGGCAGTGCTTCACAGAGAGCTGTGAATTCTGGTAGTCAATAATCAATACATGTCAGTTCATATGGTAATGTGAACGCTCTAGTCTTCCAATTATGCAACCTATTATATGCTTCACCTATCAATCACTCTTGAGATTATACTAACATGTCGCAAGACATGGAGATTTGTGGAGGATAATTCATAAAAAAAGATTTTAGCTATTTAGTCATCTGACTTTGTTTACAGGTTACTGGTCTAGGCTGCCTAGCAAGGATCCCCATTACTTTGATGTGGGAAGGAGATAATTGTTCTTCGGTGGAAGTCTCTGGGCTTGATATTGGATGGGGTCAGGTAATGGTCATTTGTTTGGTAGGAAATGTAGCACTTTACTTCATTCATCCTTTCTGATGCTGAAATGTTTTTTGTGGTGCTCAATTCAATCAACTGTAGAGGATTCCTTTAAAATTTGATGAGAACCAGGGAAATTGGACACTCGAAAGGAAATTACCGGTAAGTGTATTTTTTGTTATTGTTTCATCTTCAGTGTTTTTTTATCATTCTATATTTCTCTATGAAATGGCCCATATATGTGCAATTGAAAGTGCAAGGACTGCATGTCAGTCCATTACATATCATCACTCACACACAGAGTATGATATTTTAGTTATACCTCATTAAATATCCCTCATGTGAACTTATTTCATATATGGCTACATGTTACTATGTTAGGAAACTTGGATATCTCCAACAGTATATTCACCCTTTCTATCTTCTCAAATTCCATTATACTGTAAAAACTTCAGTTCTATTTATTTTATACCCCATATTTGTGACTAACAAAATACTGGTATTATGACCAACCTTCTCCAGAAAATTGAGCAGATTAGTACTAAACATTTCAATAGGTATACCGTATAACATGTTAAAGTCTCTGTCTGTGAAAGGATCCAGAGACCACTTACCATAAAATAGCAAAGAAAATCTTCCACAGATTTAGATGCATGTCACCATGAAAAACTTATGATTCTATGGTCATTGCAGGTAATGAATTTTATAACCCTGACCCACAAGCAATGTAAAAGTTGGTATTGTTATCCTGTTGTTAGATAAAAATTTGCGTGTTTACCATGAATCCAAAGATCAATCACTTGCTGGATTTAAATGGATTGATATAATGTACGTTTTTCTAACCCATCTTGCAGGAAGGACGGTACGAATACAAGTATATCGTCAATGGTGAATGGACTTGCAATAAAAACGAGATGGTCACGAGCCCCAACAGCGATGGCCATGTCAACAATTATGTTCAGGTAAATTTACTTTCTGCACCTTGAAAGAAGAGACATAGTAAGTTCAAAACAGATGGGAGTTTTTGAATGAGAAACCATGTTGACCATTAATTTTTAAATCATGGGTGTTGCTTTGGTCTATATTCTCCTCAGCTGATTTTGCATTATCACTCTTGCAGGTTTGCAGTGACATGGAGACACAAGAGCTGCGAAAGCGCCTGACGGGTGACTATATTTACCTGACGAAAGCAGAACGAATATTGATAAGAGAGTTCCTGGACACATGAGCAGATACATTGCAGTCCGAGCAGTTGTGTGTACATACATAAATGTACAGGAATTGTTGTTGAACTACATGTTGTGATAAATAAATGATGATCCCTGTCCATCAAAATCAGTGTAATGAACTTATATAGAATATGGCATTATTATTATCTTCTGTTATACCATTGGAATGTTGTGATTAACTCAAATCAACACTAGTTTTGACAAGTTTTCCGGTTAAAACTCATTTTAAAAATATTTTTGAAAAGATCATTTTCATAAAAATCCTGTCCGTTGCTGCTGCTCGTGCCATTTTTTTAATCATATATAAAATTGAATTATTGATGTAACAAAATGTCTCATCATAATATATATAGTCTAATGATATATTGTCTAATGAATTGTATACGAGTACATTAATAATGAAAATAGAATTACACGTTGAACTATATATCAAGACCGTGTGAAAGCTGGGGTTTGGAATTGTAGCTTAGTTATTTGTAGGAAAATAGAAAATCAAGATATCATGAGTTCGAGTCACAGCTAATATTTACTTAAAGAAGTTTAAATTGTGTGCAACCATAATATATTAAATTTTATTTCAAAAAGATCATGTGTTAAACATGTATAGTGATAATTAACGTTTTGTTCAATTAGGGTAACGACATAAGTTACTTCGAGATAGAAATATATGTCAGTAGAATAAGTTGTTTATGTTTATAGTTATTCTCATTAAAAAATGTAATAATAAAATTTTTTATTATTTAATTCACTATAAAAATTTTTTTGAACAAAATGTGATTTATTGTATAATGATTTAATGATTTATAAAAATGTGATAAAATGATTTTACACATGTAGGTCCTTTTAATTTATAAAAAGTGATAAAATTAATTTAACATAAGAGCTTTTCTTGTACTAGCAGTGAAAATAATAATACAATTTAAAAAAAAATTAATATATTAATAACAGTTTATTATCATCTATTATTTTAATCAAACAGAGTTTTTGAGTTTATTAATTCGAAATTGGGCATAGAGATCACAATTCACATGTCAATTTTTTTCCCCGGGCCCCACACCCAATAATAATTCAGCCCAGTTGACACTGACCGATATTCCCATCCCCTACCACTCTATTACATGAGCCGGTCCAACCCGGCCGAACCCGGTCCACATACCGTTCAATCATCCGGCCCGGTTTTCGACCTCCCGAAACCCAATGTTTGCGAGCCCCCCCGTTCGTTCTGAACAAAATGAAGCGACATCCGAACGATGGATGGAATTTCTTTCCAAAGCACATCCTCTGGCCGTCAGATTGCCCTCATCACGTGAACCCCAAACGCGATCTCCACGGACGGTTGTGATTAATCGCTCCCCCACCCGCGACGCAACGGAACGGGGTTTCCCACCACTCCATGTGAAGCTTATAAATACCAAGTCCCTGTCCGAGTCCGAGCTCTCCGTGTGTCCTCCCTGTAATGGCGACTGTCGATCGCGATCGAATGCGACCGCGTTGAGTCCTCTCTCTCAGATCAGCCCCTGATAGTAAGAACCAGCGAAGGCGGAGGAGGAGATGAGGCGGAGCTCCAACAGAGATGGGAGCCACGGTGGCGCGGGAGACGCCGACGGTGGCGATGCGAAGGATCATCCGCTGAACCGCCGGGCCCGCGCGTTGCGATTCGCGCGGAGGTGGTGGAGCCTCCACTGCTGTTGCGATCCGAGTGCGAGGGGGTTGTTCGTGGTTATCGGGAGCCTGTCTTTGATCGGGCTCGCCGTGAATGTCTTTCTGGAATCGATGTTCGCCACGGAGAAGCCTCAGATCGCGGTTCCCGTGGATCGGAATCTGGGCGCCTTGAAATTCGTGCCGTTGAGGATTCAACAGAGGATCGAAATGCGGGACGACGCCATGGACCGGCTGAGGGAGGAGGAGAGGTTGAGGATTTATCCGCCCAGATTGGCTCTGGTTTGTGCTTCTCGATCTGTTGCCTTCTCGATTCGAATTTTCTTAGATCTTGTGGTTTTGGTCTGGATGCCTTCTCTATTCTTTGCGCTTAGATTTGCTTTTCTGAATCGGTGTTTCTATGGTTGTTTTGGTCTTGTTTTTGAAGTTTTTGGAATTCTTGTGAAGAAACTTGTGGTTGGAATTACTATCTTTGATTGCACATTTGAGGAATCCTCAATCATGAACAGGTCATTGATGTTTCTATGTAGGACATTTCTAACTTTAGTAACTTGTATATTGGACTACATAAAGCTTTTTCTCATTTGACCTAAACTCCACCCCTCGATTGTGCTTCCTCTTTTTATTAAAGTTTTTAATGTAGCACTTCAAGGTAGAGTGTGAAAAGCAGAATAATGAAGAAAAATTGCCTGTTTCAGTTTATGCGTTAATTAAAACTTGAATTATTTGTGAGAAACCAGCCATCGACTGTATCTTTCACTTGTGAACATCAAGCCCAGTGATGGTCTTTGACACATCTCCGATATGGTCGAACATCATTGGGTAGCATATATGTAGCAATGCCTAAATGCAGGCTTGTTGAGGCACATAAAAGGTTGGCATGCAAACTACTAAAAAGTAATTGGTCTTTGAATTGTTATGTACCTGGAAAGCCGCATGACAGGTAAAACTTATGTAAGCTAGTGAAGTTCTAAATAGTTGAAGCAATCACATTTTCATATTTTTTTTAATAATGTGGAAAATTTATATTGGATTCAAAGTTAACTCTGGTCATGAGTGTTATATTCTATGCACTATATCAGGGACACCATTATACTCATATCTTATTCTTGAATATACATGTATGTTGTGGATAACAATTTCCTTTTTAAATGGCATAGAATTATCATCCGGTGATATATGCTTCAACTTTAAGCTATTCTCAAGTTGGTGTTTTCCCATGTTATCATCATTCAGGTTTTAGGAAGCTTGAGAAAAGATCCAACATCTTTGATGTTATATTCTGTGTCAATGAATCTTCAAAAGCTTGGCTACATTCTCACAGTAAGTGACTTCAAAACATTCACCACTCTTTGGCTAACTGTCCTGTTACTTTTTTTTTGTCGAACACGTCCTTTCGCACGAGATTTATTATGTGACGCTACATTTTTATACTTTCTTCATGTCTGTGTATTTGGACTTGAGTAAGATGATGATGTAGCATATACTATCCCTGTAAAATTTTAATAACATACGATAACCTATGACACTGTTCATTACTGTTACTGTTTCTCTTAATATTATCTATTCATTGTCACTTTCCCCTACATTAAATTATCAACATTCACTGTTATTTTTTCCCTTGCAAGTTTCAAAAGTTTGGCAAATCCTATATTCATCCCATGTTAAATGTGATGATCAAATGCATGCTTTCCAGAAATACACATGTTGGTATTTAATTGCCTGGGCAGAAGAAGTCATTAGGTGTTTTATTTTGCGGTTGACTGATTTAGTTAATAAAGTCTAGGACTAAGTTACATAAATATAAAAAATATGTACTTGTACCTACCGAGTTCCACTATACAGGTTTGTCATGAACTACCTGGTCAGTGATTTTTTTTAAAATGAAGCTAGCTTTACAACTGTTTTTACCATTGAATCAGATTACTTTCTTTCTACTAGACATATTTAACACAGCAATTCTTGAATTTTTTTCTTTCATAGTTTTAGTTGGTTCTTATTTTTGAACAGATTTATGCTGTAGAGGGTGGAGAAACACATTCTTTATGGGAACATATTGGCTGTCAAGTATACATTTTAGGTGGTCAGAGTACTCACAACATTGACTGGTCCTCGTAAGTTGTCTAGATGCTCAAAATTTTATATTTACTCTCTTTTCTGATCACTGTCACACTTTGGACATAATGGGTCTCATATTGTTGTAAATTGGCTACTTGTGAGATTTACATACGTCAGTCATACAATACTAGAATTCATGGTATTTCCTGAATTAACCAGTAATACAATATTTCTTATTGGAAACCACAATTAAAAAAGAACTATGTAGTAATACATTTGGAAATCATTCTCTATTTAATAACTGGTACACGATTTCTTTACCCTACAGTTTCCAAGGTGTTATTTCAAGCTCCCTGGAGGCCAAAGAATCGATATCAAGGTATGAACATATCCTCATATTTCTCAAGAAATATTTTATGGCTTTTTTCACTAAGTGTGTTTCTACTTCCAAATGATGATGCAAAATTCTATAGATGAAAATTTCCCTCCTAAGTTTTTTTTTTTTAATTTAAAAGGGCCATTGAATGTTTGACATCTAGTTTGAGTAGACGATCTTCCCAATATTAGTGTCCCAGGATACATACTACTAGTCTACTACTCATTTGGGATGTCTTTGGAACGCACTGGCATATTGATCTTGCAGAAATAAATCCTCCTTTTGTATGTTACATATTTCCTGTTACAAAATATATCAATAATCTTGAGATGTTGTTGGATTGTATTATTGAAATTACCATATTTATGCGAAAGATTTCCTCTCTTTATACTCCTACTTTGCTGCAAAATATAAAGAGATCCACCATAATACAACTATACTAGCATCATGCTTTGTTTTATTTTATTTTTATTTTGTCAAATCTTCTATCTTGTTTTCAGATAACTTCTGATCCAATCTAAAGTAAAGTGCAGGCACTTAAATTTTCTACTTCATTTCTTTGTGCTTGTGAGCAACTAAGAACCTTTTCTAATTTTTTTCGTACCTTTTGGTGTTGTTTCAACCATCCAATGTCAGATTGGTTAGAATGACCTTATTATTATAGAATATTCTTTTCCATATTTGAATTTTGTGCAGTCTTATGGAGGAGCCTTTTTGTTCTGTTCCACTGATATGGATTATCCATGAAGATACCCTTGGCAAGCGCCTTCCAATCTATGCAAGTAGGGGCTCTCAACAACTTATTAATGAGTGGAGAAAGGCTTTCAGTAGGGCTGATGTTGTGGTGTTTCCAGATTTCTCCCTTCCGGTAGAAATCTTGTCCTTCTCTTTATTATGAGGATAAATATAGCACTGTATTAAGAGTTTTGACAACATTATCTGATCATGTTACCTATTTTCTGTTAGATGTTGTACAGCACACTTGATACTGGAAACTTCTTTGTCATTCCTGGAACTCCAGTGGACGTTTGGACAGCTGAAAGATATATGATGACCCACTCGAGACATATGTTACGTAAAATCAATGGATTTAGTGAAGATGATCTGATTGTTGTAATTATCGGAAATTCCTTTTCATACAATAAGCCTCCACGGGAATATGAAACAGTGATGAATACCATAGGACCTTGGGTAATGGAGCACATGCAAACAGACCAACAAAGATCATTTAAATTTCTTTTCATCTGTGGAAATGCTGACCATGGTGCGGCCCTTCAGGTACAAATAAAATAATCATGATTTGCTCTTTCTTACATGAAATACAAGTGAAAGGGACACCTGTCTGTTGTCTGTACTCTGTGCGTGTTACCTTATAGCCGCATTGGACTAGATAGTTTAAGAAAAAGACCATATCTGTCAGCTTGTTTGCATGATATTTTTTAGTGAAAACTCAATGGATTAAATATTATTATTGTTTTGAAAGTTGCATCAGTTGTTCTCTGGTTTTTTAACTCTGGTTCTTCCTGTTTTATAGTTATCCTTATGTGTTTTTTGCAGTCATAGGCAATCATCAGATTTTGTAAAGCGATCTAGGGGCCACTACTTGAAGAAATAGTAAAGTTCTTAGGATAAATCAAGTTTTGATAGCGACCATTTTATGCAAAAAAAGAAAAGAAAAAAGAAGTCCCCATGCGGGCCTGCATAGTTACATGTTTCTTAAGTAACTGCTGCCCAAAATAGAAATTTCTAATTTACAATAGAAATCCAATATCTAGGTGGATATCTAGGTGGCTAAAGATTCTGTTGTTTGAGAAAGAGTTGCCAGCTTCTTACATACAATGTGACCACTCATTTCGGGCAAACTGAAGAACCTCAATTGAAAATTAACAGCTGCTAATCACTGCCAGATTTCACAGAGAACTTAATCTTAAAATTAAGTTTATGCATCTTTTTATTCCTTTGTACTCATTTATGGTGCTAAATAATTTATTGAAAGTTGTTGATGCATTTTCCGACTTGTATCCTTCACTGAATGGGAAATCAAGCTATCATAATGTACCCATTAGCCTATGCTTTCCAGCTTGTGGTTGTATTTTATGTTCTAAAAAGTGGTAGGCGCTAGTCGGGTGGTTGAGGAAGGACTAGGGATTAATCGGCTAAATGGGGGATTAATCAATCAATTTTTAGAATATAAATACAACACATATGCACATACATATTATATAAATAATAATTTTAGACTACAAAAAAATAACAAAGTAACATCAAAACAAAATTAATAATATAAACATAACAAGGATAGCATAAAAAAATAATAATTAATAGTTATACAATATATAAAATAACTTAATAGCTTATTAGTTAACGAGGGATTAATCAGAAAATCAGCTAGGCGCTAAGCATTGCGGATTGGGCCCGCCTAGGCCGGGGATTAATCGGGGCCTAGAAGGGATTTTTAGAACATTGTCTATTTTTCGAACCTGCTCACTCAGATAATGCATGGTCCTGAGAAATATAGTCTCATTCTAGTTGAATGCTCCAAGTCATGTTTTTCCTATACATTTCTGGTTGGATATTCGTTCTAGGTTAGTGTGTGTTTTTTTTATGGAAGATAGTTTCACCCATTATCATTAGTGAAAAGGTAGACTACATGAGATGGGAACAAGAAAGACATGATAAAAAACACTGGTCGGGATACAAGGCGTATCCCTACTGGCCTTAAATAGAGTTAACCTAAAGCCATAGCCCTTGTACTTTATGTTTTACATTTAAGAATACAGAGGCTTTCACATCTTCATGCTTAGATTTGCACATTATTGTTTGTTTATCATTCTGCATTCTTGAGTTTTTCATTGTGATCAGATCTTTTCAATCTGCCATTACTTGCTCTGTTGCTCCACTGCCCTCCCACTTTTTTACAGCAGATTATAATTTCACCAAACTATTATTTCCAGAGCCTATTATTTTATCATGCTCTATATCCTTTTACATTAATGTTCAAGCCTGTGAATTGAGACTTCCTCTTCTTTCTTAATTCTTTATTAATTTGTTGTTGTTCACCAGTATCATTTGGCTACTTACTATTTAGATATCCTTACTCTTTAGAGGGTGATATCATTTATTGTATTTTCTGTACAGATAATGGCTTCACGTGTTGGACTTCCTAATGGTTCTGTATTCCATTACAGTTTCGATGATGATGTGAATAGCATCTTATTGATGGCAAACATTGTCCTCTATGGCTCCTTCCAAGATGAACAAGGTTTTTCTCCGTTACTAGTTCGAGCAATGTGCTTTGAAATTCCAATTGTTGTTCCTGATCTGCCCACTATAAGGGAGCATGTGAGTTAGTTCCACTCTTTCTGATTTTTATTTCGCCTGAATACTACGAAATTTATGACCCCTCCCCTTTCTGACAAACTTATAATGTCACAGGTTGTTGATAAAATTCATGGCATGGTTTTCAAAGCAAAAGATCCTCACACAATGATTAGTGCTTTCTCATATCTTATATCAGGCAAGGAGCTATCTTCAGATGCCAATTCTCTTGCGTCTTCGGGAGTTGATCTTGTCAGGAACATGTTTGCACCAGAGTGTATCACCAGCTATGCGAAGCTTCTAGAAAATATTCTCTATTTTCCATCAGTTACAATGCTTCCTAAGCCTTCTTCTCAGGTCAAACCGACAATGTGGATGTGGAAATTTTTCAAGCAGGACATCGCAGATCAACATAGAAATGTGCTAGATGGTACTTCAACGAAAACATCAAGCATTGTTTATACTCTTGAGGAAGAACTGCAGAGCCAAAGGGACATTTCGGAGGATGAGATGGAGTATTCGAAGAGCGAAAACCTGACACCGTCAGATTGGGATGATTTAAGACAAATAGAAATTCTAGAGGAACTTGAAAGGCGAGAAATGTGGGAGGTCTGCTTCATGTTTTTTTTGTCGTAATCACTTCTTATACAAACTATATTAACGACTTGCTCAAACAACTGTTTATAGTAATGTTAACATTAGGTATCTGTCCTATGTAGCTTGGTGAAAGGATGGAGAGGTCTGTGGGTGTATTGGATAATATACGCAGCCATGTTAAAAGAGTTGAAAAATCAAAGTTTGAAGAAAATGAACGTGATGAGGGAGAGTTGGTAAGAACAGGACAGCCATTATGCATATATGAAATTTACAGAGGCACTGGTGCCTGGCCATTCTTACACAATGGTGCTCTATATCGTGGGATAAGTCTCGTAAGTTTTGCATGACAACTATTTCTTGCCTTCCTCTGTGTAAATATAGTTTGGATACCGTGTGCAGCTTTGGTGGGGGGGGGGGGGGGGTGTTTCCGTGTGGATCTTCCTTGGCATGCTCAGGGTCATGTCTTTCTTTTCCTACCTTTTTTCCTTGCATCTCTCTTTTTACTTTGGAGATCCATTGTCTTCGTTTTTGTTCGAGAGGCATCATTTAGTTTTGGTTCTGAAATCAATCTCATCGATATGGGAACTCGTTATTTGGCCCTATGAGTTTGCATGTGAACAGTCTGATCTGAGTCATCATCCAATAAACTCAATATCTAGTAAATTAAATGTCCCCTGTAGAATGTCATACTAGATGCTCTGTCTTTGCATCTGCATGTTTTCTACTGATAATCCACTGCATGTTCTTCGATGTACTTATGCTTCTGGCATATATATATTATTCATTTAATCCCACGAGGAATATACTATTCTTTTGCTATTGGTTTTGGCAATTGGACCAGCAAGCTGCCCTTGCATTGATTATAATTCCCAACTCTCAAAGCTACTTTGAAGTTCTCTCTCCTTACTAGTACGAGATAGTTTAATTATATATTTACATGATTATGTTCTGTATTTTTGATGTTTCTGTTCTTGTTTTGGCAGTCTAAAATAGGTCAAAGACCAATTTCAGATGACATTGATGCAGTTGGCAGGCTCCCTATTTTGAATGAGACAGATTACAGTGATGTTCTTGGCGAGGTTGGCGGCATGTTCGTTGTTGCCGACAAGATTGACGCCATTCATAAGCCACCTTGGATTGGATTTCAATCATGGCGTGCTGCTGGCAAGAAGGTATGCAATAGTGAAAATGAGAAAAAGGAAAAAATGGCTGTACTTTTTATCTGTGGTCCTACATGTCCTTCCGTTCTCAAGAATTGAATTCTCACCATGGATCAAGAATCAACTGTAACAGTGTTAAAGAAAAGAGGTAAGTTAGGAACTTTAGCCATCCTTCACGAACAAGAATAAATGGAAATGGCCTCTTGTCAGACTTGGTACCAACAAAATACCCAGCTTGTCCTCTCACACCCGTACAAGTCTGGATAATGGTCTCATAAACCAGTTCTGTAACTTTCTCTGTAACTCTATTTGACCCACATTGTACACCCAACCCTCCTCAAACCCCTCTTGGAAAAGGAGTTTTCTAGCATGGCCATTTTATTTCATCTAGATGAATAATGATTCATGAAATGACACTTCTGCACATATGATGCATTTTATTGAATTGGTAATGTAGCTATCGTGTTTTGTCTGTTAAAGAATGTCATTGGTAAGAGTGAACTGAGCCTTGATTATCTGGTAAGCACCCTCTACCTCCAAAAATGATGTCAGAAATTTAAAGGTTCCACGAGAAAGATGCTTTTATATCTTGCATTGAAAATCCTCCTCCTTTATTGGAAGACATATATAATGATGTACTGTAGTTAAGGTACACTTATATGTATGGTTACTTCTACCCCTTGGAGGTGGGTGTTTTCAAAAAAAGAAAAAGAAAAAAAAGTAACGACATGGCTTCTTTGTCTGACACGGTGATAGGGTTCCATAGAGTGCAAAAAATGCAGTAATGCAGATCATATTTTGAAGTAAACAATTAGCAGTGACAAGTTTCTAGTGTCTTCAATGAGCTTCTTGTAGACACACTCATTGCAGGGACACATTTTTGGGACAATTTTTTTTTTCTAATGTTATGGATGTAGTTCATTTTGGTTGAAAATTTACGTGCTGCCTGGTTCTTCCTTTTAACTCAAGGTGGTTGTGATGGAAACATAATATTTGTCTAACAAATTAGAAGCTCTGTCCATCACATACAGATTTTGCCAATTCATCAATGACCTTTTCATCAGAATACGTTACATGGATTAACATATCTCTTCATCATGTCTCCAAGTGTGGTATGAATCCCGTTCAGTGGACTGAAGTTTTTAACTGATTCCCTGCAAATAAAAAACTTTTGTCTATTCCCCATCTCTTTTCTGGTTTACAGTTTGGCTTCTTTGAAATTAGTAATCTTAATTAGTCTAACACTCAGTTTAATGTGCATGCATTATGTATCAGTGTATAAAATTTACATGGATTTTGCCACGTGATCCCTTTTAAATGGATTTTCCCATTTGGATCTTTTCCCTCAATATGATAAATTCTTAAAATCCAATGACACTATGGTTAGAAAACTTTTTGGTGAGCAAGTTGGGTAATTTCATGTCTTTCATATTTACTTAAGCAGGTTGCATTGTCAATTGAAGCTGAAAATGTACTAAGAGAGATTGTTGGGAATGAAACTAATGGTGATATCATCTACTACTGGGCAAGCATGGACCTGGGGAATACAACAGTAGATATTGATGTTCTTGATTTTTGGTCTGTCTGTGACAGCTTAAATGCTGGGAATTGCAGGTACAATTTTCAATTCTCTATATGAGGATGTGTTTGTGTACAAATTTTTCTACTTACTCTGCTCCACTATATGAAATTCTTGTGGACGCTTAGATTCTCTCCCTCCCAACACTTTCCTATATGCAAGACCGCTTAGTCATCTTTTATGCTTAGTTTATGACCAAGGAAAGCATGCTGTTTTCTTTATTATCTCTTATTATTTTCTCTACCACCTGGAATTTGATCCTTCACTACTGAAATTACCCAATTTAATTTATTGATGCAGGATTCTCTCTTGTGAGTTCCTACGGCTTGTTATGCTTATTACGTCTATGTTTTATTATGTTTAAATGTTTAATATCAAAATTTTCATTATCTCTTCTTTCCAGTAGTAGCGGATAAGTTTAAGAAAGCAATTCTAATAGTTTAGTATATACCCAAAAGCTTACTGTATAGATCTGAGATGTGGAGCATTGGTTTGCTTCGTGGAGAAAATAAGATACTACCTGGAATCCTAGATTAAGTATTTGACAGATAATATAAGATATTAATGCAGTTGCATGTGTGTGGCTTGCTGCTAGTCATCTTAAGATGTCCCCTTGTGATCAAGATAAAACTCTCTCTAGTGCATAAACAGTCAGTAAGACATTCCTACTCGAAAAATGGTCCACATAACCAATAAGGTAGGTTTCCACCCTGACCCACCTATTGGTCTCAAATATGATGGCAAGTGCCTATCCTGCTCCCCAATTGGCCTCCCAATAATTTGACACTAATCATATAGGGAGTCAATAATAGGTGGAGATCCTCTAATATACTCATTTATAATCATGTTTAACCATATTTTAATTTCTAAATATGAACAGAAGTACATGTGATATACTTGTTGATTCTAGTTCTGCTGTGTAAATGATGGACCTTGCAAGGTCAGCATAGACTCTGGGAACTTTTTTAGTTTGGATTTAATGATTGAGGTATTTCACGCCACTTGTGCTTTTTAATGGCGAAATAAGATTTTTGTATCTAAGATTGGACCCATTTGCTTGTTTTACAAATCTTCCCCACCATGCAATTTCTTGCATTAAAACTATATTTTGTGATTGCTGTGCCACTGTTCACTCATATCTTCTTGTGAGCTACTTGATCCTCTCCAAACTGATCCATTTATTCCATCATTCCCTAATGGTTTCAGGACTGTATTTGAGGATTCCTTCCGACAGATGTATAATTTACCTCATGATATGCCAGCCCTTCCTTACATGCCTTCTGATGGCGATCTCTGGTCTATACTGAACAGCTGGGTGATGCCAACCCCATCATTTCTGGAATTCATAATGTTTTCGAGGTATATGCCTATATTAATGAAATAAATCACCCCCCCAATCTGACACAATAATCAACATAAACTTTCTACCTGATTACAGACTGTTTGTTGATTCACTCGATCTTGTGAATCGTGATAAAGACGACAACCATTTGTGTTTGCTAGGATCCACAAAGCTTGAGGTAAAGTTAACCCACTCATCTCTCACTTCCCACATCGGGATCACATCCTATTTTACATGAACTCTTTCTGTTCATCCTCGCAGAGGAAGCAGTGTTACACCCGGGTGATGGAACTCCTGGTCAATGTCTGGGCATATCACAGCGCCAGAAAGATGGTTTACATGGACCCCGTCTCCGGGAGGCTCGAAGAACAATACCCCGTCGATCAGCGCAAGGGTTTGATGTGGGTGATGTACTTCAATGCCACATTATTGAAACACATGGATGAGGATTTGGCGGAGGCGGCATTGGACAGACTGCCTCTTAGAAAGAAATGGCTTTGGCCGCATACAGGAGAAGTTCATAATCAGGGGGTGTTTGATAAAGAAAGGGAGAACAAGTATAGGCGGAAGCAGGAGAAGAAGAGGAGAATTAAGGCCAAGCAATTAGAGAGGAAGACATATGGGTACAAGCAGAAAGCAATTGGAGGGGCATAGAATCAATGGATCCGCCCTTCAACACTAACAGTTGCGCACGTGTAGGTTTTTGGAGAAGCAATTCTCTACAACGTCAATCGATGCTTGAACTGAAACAGTTCTGCCTCCCCTGTGAATATGATTCTTTTCAACACCTACATCCTTCTCTAATGGAGTGCACAAAAGACGTGCCACCAGGCGTTGAAGAGTAAATTTTGCTCACTACCTATTCATATTCTTTTTTTCCCCTATTGCAATACTCGCATCCAAAAAGGTAAATTTTCATTCACTGTATATTGACAAATCTGGTAAATGGCATTGAGATTTTGCTTCTAAAGTTTTGTACACAGATGGAAAGAAAGGAATCATTAGTCTTCTTGTATTAGTTCTTTTTATATATGGTTAATACTTTCTTTGAATCTGGCACAGCAGCCATATGTAAGATGTCATTGATTTCCCTTAATTTGGGAATGACCTTTATTGATCATGAAGACTTCGTTTGGGTAGCAGAATAAGCTATTATGGAATAAATGATTATTTGAGCATTAATAACTATATTAGTAGAATTAGAACACTTCATTTTTTATTTTGTTGTATTTTTTGTTCTCCTTGAGAATGTAATGACGAAGTTTTTCCTGTTTGGTTGAACATGAATAAGTTGTAAATAATCATGTGGGTCCTATTGATTTATAAAAAATGATGATAGTTGATTGACATGTGGGCTCTTTTTTTTTTTTTTTTTAAAAGATTGGTGCTCTCTTAAATTTGATGCACTGAGCTCTTTCAGAGAGACAGGAGATACTAGCTAACCGATCAAAATTGGGTTTGTAAGTGAGTTTTTCTTAAATCAGTGAAATATATTGAGTGGAATAATATGGGAACTTTAAATATTAATACATGTTTATTTTCATATATTTTGTCATGATTATATCCATTTATTTCTTATAAACAAATTTTATGGGTTAGTTCACTCAAATTCTATCCTATTTCCACATTACCCAAATCGATGCTAAATAATGAGACTAGTATTTCATCATTTCATATAAAATACCTTTAGCTGCTTATGAACATCCAAAGTTTGGCCAAGTTCAAACATTTGTCAGCCTTCAAAAAAATTATGTTTGTCTCGTGCAAATTTTTTTATCCCGTAAAATCTAACAGAATTGAATTGTTGGAAAAGAAGAATTCTAAATGAGAGTTATTAAATTGACTTTACAACATTGTAGAATTTGCATTCTTTTAAATATTATATATATATATATATTATCTTAATTTTAAATTTTGAATCTTACAATTTAAATTTTAAAACTATGATAGATTTGATGGATAAAATTAAAATAGAATCTACCTATATATTTAAAATCTTCAATGTAAAAGATTTTAAAAAATCAATCCATAAATTGAAGATCCATGAATTTCACTATGAAAATTTTATAACATCCATAAAAGTAGAAACGGGGGGATTGATAATTTAATTTAAATGATCTTAAAGGGTACTAACACCAGAAAATGATTGTATCCAGCCTGTCAAGAATTACTCCACCAGCCTGTTAAAAATAACTCCTGGAACAGTTTTTGACATTAAAAAAAAAAATAGGGCTAAAAATAAAAATTACCCTACTATTTTTGTTGGTGAAAACAAGTGAGGAGAGAGAAAAAGGAGAGGGAGAGAGAGAGAGGGCTTAGGGGAGGGGCGGCGGGGAGCGGCGGCGGGCCGAGACGCTCTCTCTCCCCCTCCCCACCACCCCAAAAAATAGGGTTAGTGGGGATAGCTGATCTGATCCCAACCCTCACAGAGTGGCTTCTAAAGAAAAACCACCTAAAACAAAAACACGGTTCGATCTCGGCATCGGTTATAAGGGATCCAACATCAAATCCAAATCCATCATCCTCCAATCACTTTCCACGATGATATTCGTCTTCGTCCGTCTCTCGATCTGACAATGGCAAGTGATTCCAAGTCCAGTCGATCTCGTACCATGTAAGTTTTGATGCCTTGTTTTTTTGTTTTTTGTTTGATGAAATGTCTCTTACATGTTCTCCCATGAGTCCCGGCTTCATCTAAACCTTTAGTAATGCTTTGGAAGTTCTGATTTACAGTCTTGTAGAACAAACAATGTTTTTATGAGACTCGGAGCTGTTGTTTTCTCGCCAACAATGCAAAGAAATGTTGTCTTGTAAACTTGTTAATATAACTTGTTGTGGTCATGCAAATGTATGATTCATGGTTTAAATCTGATTCTGAATTTTGGTCGATTCATGGTGGGAGCGTGGTTTATTCCAAGTTTCTGTATTGTTACTGTTGTATCATCATTAGATGTTGATTGTATATATGTTTCTAGATTTTAGTCAGCCAATCGAATCTGATCCATGCATGAAATGTCAGTGATCATGTAGTTCTTTATGTCTACATAATTTTCTACAAGCAATTCTTTCTACTCAATTCACTAATTAGTTAAAGGAGTGTGAAAAATTTTAAAAAAAGTTTTTTTTTTTTCTATGTAGCAGGAATTGAAGAGGACAAGAAACCACTCCAATGTATCTATTTTTCAGTAAGGTTATAGGGAGGATGGATAGATAAAGAGCCTCATGCACAAAACTGACAGACTGCTCAAAATATGGAAACCACTCCAGCGTATCACTCTCACAAGGTATCATCAACTCGACCTACTCCCCGGTTTCACTTGAGAAAATCTCGAGATGGATCCCTGAAATGATTCGGCTGAAGGAGAACCGGATGACTTTGAACTGATGGGAAACTTGGGGGTCAAACACGAGCTTAACTGCAAAAATTAAGCCCTGTACCACAAAGTCTCTTGCAAGGGGCGGCATCGGCAGAGTAACCAGAGTCTGCATATTTGGATTGCAAACTTAGTAAATCTCCCAAAATCGTTGCAACATGCCCACAAGGGAGAGAGTTGCAATTGAAATAAGAGGGTTTTGAAATCTGGTATTGTTTTTGGGCCTGTGTTTTTAAATCGATACACTGCTCGCAATGCATTGAATGTGTTTAATATTGCTGCATAATGTCTATTATAGCTCAATATTCATTTTCGCTCCTCCCTCTCAAAATATCATCCATTATACTGTTTGAGCTCTGCATCTCTGCTGTAGCAATATGATTTTCTGGGTGTGTTATAGATTTTCTGCAATATGATTTTCTATAGCATCTCTGCTGTAGCAATAAGATTTTCTGCATCTCAAAATATGTAGCTCTGCGTCCGTTAAGCTCTTGACGATCAAGATTGATGTGTGTTATAGATTACAATGATTTGGGTGGTAACATATATTGCCTTTAACATTACTGAATGCCTAGAATATCTTTCAATGTTGGGAAAAGATTAGCTTTTTGTAGTAGGCATGCTATTAAATGACTGCTTTGCCATTTCTCTCTTATATGAAGAGGCTATTTTTAGCTAAGAGAGCCTTTTTTCTTGATTCATCATGCTTTACTTTAAATATTTTGGTGGACTTTCTTTTTTAAGGTGCTCCATTGATGCAGTAAAGTAGGAAGTACATGCATTCAGCACATCTCAACAATTTCCAAAGTTAACAGTAAAATCTATGCCCCAAATTTTCCAGAGCACGAGTTTCCCTCACCTCCTAAACTACGTGAATCTTTACACTCTCCGTCACATTGAGAATTCAATTCTAATTTATCTAACAATGTGCTGCATCCCAAGGGGACAGAAGTTTTCATTCATTGAGATGGATCCCTGTTATTGGTTGTTAAACATCTGTTATTGATGCCAATAACTATATGCACATGGAAGAACATATAGTCATATGGATAGAGGAATTAATTCATGAATATCATTGATCATGTATGTGCTGTGTATCTCATTAACTGATAGGTCTAAGACATTTTTGTTTGAGCCAAATCCCTGCTCTGAAACAGTTTTTCTTCCTTCTCAAGTTCTTCCAGATGATGCCCTTTTCTACTTCTCATATCTATAGATGCAATAAAATCAACTTCCTTACATGAGTTTTATCTCATAAATGTCCGTTTAACCGACTTCTTGTATTGTTATTTCAATAAAATATAAAATAGATTTAACTTAGATGTATCAGAAGAATACTTAATCAAATAATCTGATATATATAATATTAATTATATAGTGGAACGTTTACAAGGTCCAATTATTGGAAAACAGAAAGTACCACATTCGACGTCTTGTTGGATATATACAAGCATATACACATATTTGCATCTTGATATCTCGTAGAGATACTGGTGATACATATGTGTTTTCAAAATATGTTTTGTTTTGATCGTAAAGCAGTAGTTTCATGTTGATACTCATTTCCTTGTTATCAATATATTTTTGGGTTTTAAATTGGCTTTGGGGAAGTAATATAGTATGGGTTTGTGTTTGAACCAGTCAAGTCAAGTTTACAGGCTAGAAAATTTGAGTTAAACTAAACTCTGACAAAATATCAAAATTAATTTTCAATAAAAATTAAAAAGACAAAACTCAAATTTGACATGCATAATTCAAATTATACGACTTTTTGTAAGCCATTGCTCTAGACGGCTGCAATTTCTTGATGATCTTTCCAAAAATGGCATACATTGTACCCTCGTTATCCATGAATGGATGGTATACATTGTACCTCGTTATCCAAAAAAAAGGCATACATAAGAAACTCCGTCTTAACTTCTCATTTAATATAGAAATCACTTTTTTTAAAAGCTAACCTTTTTAGATTTCGCTTTACTCATTTGATAAATACCTCATTCTCTTATTCCATCTCTCTCAGGGAAAAGACCCTAAGGGCTCAAGTTTCAGCGGCTCGTCGACTGATCCTGAGGGTACATTTCTGAGTTTCTTTTTAACTCCTCCCTCTCAAAATTTGCAGATCTAGTTTTATATTCATTTTCCTTTCATCTATTATTTTTCATCTTTTGTTCAATTTCTTGGGCACCCAAATGCCTGGTAATATCAAAATTTCAGAGTTGAAGATTGTACATTGTTTCCCTAGTTTCATTTGGAAAAGGAATGGTTTTTTTTTCTCATTTATTATAATTTTTCAATTTGCAATTCATGCACCATGTTTTATTTAGCAAAAGAAACAGAAGTAGTTTTATTTTATTCACAATAGTATTGTTAGAATCTTTTGCAACTTCATAGATTTTTTGTCACCATCATAATATGCGATTTTTTTTTTCCGTTGTCCTTTAATTCAATTAATAATTTTAATATGTTATTAACTTTGGCAAATATAAAAATGGAGCATGATTTAGTTCATCCATCTGGTTTTATTGATATACTTATCTTAGAGACAAACATAGTTTTCTAGGTTAGTATATAAATGCTTCAAGAAATGATTGAGGTCAAAGAGGTATTTGAAATAAATTTAAGACCACAATTTGATTCTTACCTAGAGTCTCAGTAGATTTCTCTTCTACTAGGATCTCTTAGGTGGGTGTTTTGTTCATTTTTGTTTTGTTTGTATCCTTTGGGCATTCTCTTTCTTTGGAATATAATTAAGGCTGAATGCCTACCTTTAATTTCAAAAAAAGAAGAAGAAGAAAGACCACAATTTCAGACCCACCACTGTCAAACATGTCCTTATGTGTTTACAGGATCGAGACAATTTTCTTCTAATAGGGGCTAACTGATCAAGCTATTTATAATGTATATCTTCTAATTTAAAAAGGCACTAATAACACAAAATTAACAAAGGAAAATTGATTATTACTCATTTTATTGAAATTTAAGCAAATTCAGCATGAAAAAAAAAACATTCTATACATGATGTAAGGCTTATAGTCATTACAAATTAATGTTTTTTAATTAGAATCCTATAACAACTTCACCAAACCATATAATCAAATGGATAATTTAGAAGGGTTGATTTTTAGAATGTATGATGCCAAATCTTAAATTTTTAATGTGATATGTCGAAATATATGACCACCTTAATGAACTTATAAATGATTACCTTTTTTGTTTGCTGAAAACTTGTCAAAGTTTGAATGCAAATAAGAAGAATCAGTTTTGGGAATAATGATATTGATTAAATGATTCTTTAAATTTGTCTATTTTAAGTTTTTAAAGAGAATGAATATGGTGCGATGATTTTGTGTGTGATGAAGTCGGAAAGTTAAGCTGGGTTCCCCTTCCACCTCTGCAAGTCCATGTTTGGCTTGAACAAGAAAACTGAGTCTATTGTGTACCATCATTCAGTGTTTTTCAATGAATTGATATAGCACCATGGCTTTTGAAGTTCTGGAAATTTTCTTTTATAAAACCATTAGCTTTAGTTTTCTTGTGAATATATTTGACTTAGCTTCAAAAAAATTGTTCAAGTAACAATTTAATTGCTATGATTATTGAGTAGTGTATCTTTCTTCTCTTAAGCCTGAGATGATCATTATAACCCAATATATTCATTCATTTATCAAAATTGTCTATTACAATCATATGAGCCTGACCTGCACTTCACATGTATTAAAGGCCAAACCTTACATGTGACCAGTGATAGATGCCTTACAAATTGCAAATTGAGCATAGATACAGTCCAATCATCAACAAGCCTCTTCCATTCTGCACTTAAATCTTTTTCAACTCAGTGTCTCAAAAGTTAATCTTTTATGTGCTCTACAGCTTCCTAACACATTGTTTCTTTTCCCTTTTTTCCCCCATTTAGTTAGATAAGTCTCTTCTGGATCAGAATTCTCAAGTCTCAGCTGTTGAACAGCGAGAAGCATGGCTAATCTTTGTGATGACATGTTGGAAGAGATTGTCAGGCGATCATCTGTGAAGACAATCCTCAGGTTTATCAAAGAGTTGGCCGTCTGTCATACTTGTTCTGCCTCACCTGAAAACAGCGCCTACAATGTCTGGCTTCTTCTACAGCATCACTCGTCAACCAGCCTCTATTTTGCCTGTTGAGATAGACTACAAGTCTGTGATGTTTCCACCAGACAGAATCGCCCTTCCATTGTTAGACCACCTCCCTTGTATTGTATCAGGATTCTTGACACTTGCAATGGGTTGGTCCTTTACATGGAACGATTTTGGGAGATCTATTATGTGTGCAATCCAATCACGTGGATTCTACTTACTTTGCCGAAGCCGCCTCTCGCAGGAGACTTTGTGGTGCAGGGCTTAATATTTGCTGTTAAGCCCGTGTTCGACCCCAAGTTTTCCGTCAGTTCAAAGTCATCCGGTTCTCTTTCAGCCGAATCATTTCAGGGACCCATCTCGAGATTTTCTCAAGTGAAACTGGGGAGTGGGTCGAGTTGATGATTCCTTGTGAGAGTGATACGTTGGAGTGGTTTACATATTTTGAGCAATCTGTCAATTATGTGCATGTGGCTCTTTGTCTATCCATCCTTCCTGTAACCTTACTGAAAATAGATGTGGAGGGATGGTATTCTTGGTTGGATAAGTTTCCATCAGATTCGTTTTTTTTCTGAACAACCATGCTTGGGAAAGATTGGGGAGGACTTCTACTTAGCGTGCTTGGATAGGACCAATGGGCTTCATGTCCAAGTTTTTGTTTTGGTTGATGATATTTGTGCTCCGGCGATCTGGTGCCAGAAGTACAGAATTGATGCTGAAGCGGTCTACTTGCAGCTCAGCATTCCTACTAGAATCCATCTGAAAGCCTTCCATCTTAATGCTGATGTTGTTTACTTGGTGATGGAGAATAAAGTGTATGCCTATCATCTGGAAATCAATTGGTTGGAGGATCTCGAGATTGAATTGCAAGGAGGCGACATAGATGTGTATCCATTTTCACCTTGTGCCTTGAATGCACCGAGGCTCACAACCTACCGTGGCTAGCAGTGATGTGTAGGCATCTCGAAAATAATTCGGTGAGGCAAAATGTTTATTTTTGTAATTAGCTTTTTCAATCTTTTTAATGAAATTTGTGTTTATTTCATTGGAAACTTTATGATGGTCCGGTACTTTTTTTATTTGTGATTCTGGATAGATCCATCTTCCATAAAGCTCATTTGTTAGGTTATAATGCTTAAAATATGATTCTGAATTTGAATTTTAGGGATATAACAAATGGACATGCATATCGTCAAATTTTGAGATACACACATGCATTAGCCTCTACATTCCCGCTTTCTGATAGACACGTACAAGGACGGACTCCCCAAGGAGCACAATGAGACAACTGCTTTGTATGCACATATGGAATAGTTTGGAGAAAAGGACTATCTATCTAATTCCCCTATCAGGCACAATATTTTTCAGGCATAGTCAGTTTTTTAATTTAATTTCCAGTTTGCTATTTTATGAAATGTGGAAGGCCTAAAACTATGAGTGATTGATAACACCAAAATCAATTTCACGGTTGCTAAAACAGAATATGACATTGACCTAATAACTGTGTCACAGGGAACATGTGAACACACATTTTGGTTTGTTTTCTGATATTGTTTGTTTCCTATATTAGGCTCATGATGCAATAGCTTGTTTGATTTAGTAGTTCAATAAGAATAAGAAGGATTCTCTGCTTCAGTTTTTTAAGAGGAATGCAATTCACATATCATCTCAACTGGAAAATGGAAGAATGAGAAATCGATTGTTTTATTCTAGGTCAAGTCTTAATTCATTTTTCATCTACACAGGCTGTAGTTATTTTACACGTGTATGCTATTAGTATTATTGTGTACTGTTTCTCTGTAATTCACTTTATTGTGACTTGCAGTCTGCATTCAGTCACTGCATATGCACAAATAAGGCTAATGGTTTGTTGCAAAACACACATAGTAGTCATTTGCAACCATTTTATAGAATTTGATTTGATCGCTTAACAGAAGATGGACTCTCTCGAATTTCCCAGATTATTTATTTCAACATATTATCATTGGTTTCTTAAAATGATGCTTCACTTTTACGGAGGAGGAAGAAAACTACATCTTGAGCATTGCTGTTTCAAGACTCAATGTTCTCTTGGATTTCACTAGTTTTCTAATAAGAATGTTTATCTGATTAATTCACATCTTAACACCACTCAGCTGATAAAAGAAACGCAGCAATTTTCTAGCTTACATCAGTATGAGGATCAATTTCTCGATTGAAGAACTTCATTATTGGTCAAAATCCAAAGTTCACATCTAGCCAAGAATAAATCAAGTGATGGTTAATTGTGGGAGTTGAATCAAACCTGCTGGTTGCATATGTATCTGTGTATCGTTGCCAATACATTCTATTTGCCAATAATTTGATTAGTATTGTCTAAGTTCGTGTCATCTTCTTATTTATATTCATATGAAGAGCATAGCCTTGCCCATTATTCCATCTTTTAGAAGTAGCCTGCACTAATCAGATTTTATGTTTATGTTCCTTCTGTATCAGGAAGTTGTTAAGTGGACCGCGATCAAAGATTGGAGGAACCTGATACATCTTCAACTGCCACTCAAAGCATTTTCTGAGAACAGTGTCCTTTCTTTCTTTCCCATACTCTTAATATGCTTTTTGGAGTTACCAACTATATTCACCTGATCTGTTGAGTAATGCTCCTTTGTTGAACCTTATAATAAAATAAGAGACGTTTGTTATTTTGTGGATACCAATATGCAAAATAAATTGCCATGGTTCTATATGATGCTCTATTGGTCTGTTCCCTGTGAGATATGATGCATGATATGTTTTGGTTATATTACATATTTACCTCTTAAGAAAGTAATCTTTAGTCTTCTTGTATCAGTTCTTTTTGTTATATGGTTATAATGTTTGAATCCTGCACAAAAGCCATATGTAAGATGTGGTTGATTTCCCTTAATTTGGAAATGGCCTATATTGATGCTGAATAATCATGCACACTGTAAGTCCCTGTTTGGTTTTGTTTTTTCTTTTTGGTTGGAAAATGTAATAATGAAGTCTTTGTTGTTTGGTTGAATGTGGATAAGTTGTGAATAATAATTTATAAAACATGAAGAAAAAAAATAATTGAACATATGGATTCCAATGATGTATAAAAGGTGCCGACAGTTGGTTGACATGTGGGCTCTTCTAGAATGGATTAGGTGGGATAACACATGTCTGGGGAGACGTGGAATGTCAATACCTGGTTATTTCCACCTTATTTAACATGGTTATATTCATCCATCACTCCTATTCTATTCCACAATTATACTTCTATCTAGTCATTTCATATAGAATCCCTTTAGCTGCTTATGAACATCCCAAGTTTGGCTTGTTAAAATGCTCGAGCCAAGTTCAAACATGGTAAGTAGAATATGAAATCTAGATCTTAACTGGGAGGGGATGAAGCCCAATAATATTGTACAATTGGTAATAAAAGAGGTTTTATTCTATATGCACATTTGGTGCTAGATACAATGCCAAACTAAAAAAGCATGCTGATAATCCCCTAGCCTTGCTTAAGTGAACTTTGTCAATCTCCAATTCATTCTCATTTTCCTTCTGTTGGAACACTCAACCCCGTTTGGTTTAAAAATAGGGCTGAAATTAATGAGAATTTGCATGTAAGAATTAACTGGTATAAAATGGTATATGGATTCAAGTTAATACTTGAAATTAAGTTGTTTTATTTTATTCAATCTAAAAGAATATGTGGGTCTACTGTCAAATCAGCTGTCATCACTTCTTATAAATTAACTCTCATCATTTTTTTACATTTCATAAATCTTTATCTACATTTTATTCACATTTTATCCAATCAGCAAAAACTTTATTATTATGTTTTATAACAAGAATAATTCAAAATCCAACCAAACAAAAAATCACTTTATACTTTTTTATACTAGAATAGTAATAAATCTTAGAATAACTTAATTCTCTATCAAACAGTGGCTCAGGATTTAGGAAAATTTTTATTTAAAATCTTTTATTTATGTACAAATTTTTTCATTTTTCAGAATCTGATAGAATTGAATCCTTTAAAAAAATGAATTATTCTTTTTTATCAAAGTTATCAAATCGACCCTTAATCTAACATTACAAAGTTTCCATTCTCTGGACCAATTGTAAGGGTCTCTCACATTTGAATTATAAATTTTGAATGGATTTTTTATATAATTAAGTTATTTATCTTATGAATAAATTTTAAATTTTATATATTATCTTAATTTTAAATTTTAAATTATATCTTAATTTAGAATCTTACATTTAAAATTTTAAATTTGTTTGATAGATTTGAAGGATAAAATCTATCCATAAAATTTAAAATAGAATCTCTATCCATAGATTTAAAATCTTACCATTAAAAGAGTTAAAAAAAAATCTATCCATAAATCTAATATCCATGAAATTTAATATGAAAATTTTATATCCTCCATAAAAAGTAGATGCGTGATTGATAATCAAATTTAAAAGAGTCTTGATTAATAATTATGCCTCCATCTTAAAAACAAAAATACATACATAATACTGTATGGTATAATGATGGAATAACACAAGAAACGTGATTATTTATGACATTTCTAATACTAAATTATTATTTTTTTTAATAAAAAAGACATCAACACTGATATGGTGTGACCAGCCTGTCAAAAATAACTCCAGTAACAGTTTTGACATTAAGAATAAAGAAAATGATAAAATGCATCTAGATTCCCGAAGTTTTTGAAACACTACGTAAAATTTAAAAACATGCATTTACACCACCTTACTTTTAGATTTTAGGTGAAAATGGACAAAAATATAATAAAATTATTATTTTACTCTTTAATTAATTTAATAAATATCTCAAAAAGAGTCAATGAATTAACTTAGGATATGCTTTATGAATATTAATTAACACAATAATCAACTCTTCAAATAAATTTTGTTGCATTTTTTTTAAGAGTTAACTCACACAATAATTAATTAAAAGGTAAAAACACGATAATGATTTAATTAAAAAAATAAAATCATATTTTAATTTTATTTTAATGAGAAGTCTAATAACAGAGGGTGTAAATGCAAGTTTTGAAATTCCAAAGAATGTTTCCGCCCATTACAAAGCCCCGTTTGGTTGCGCGATTCGACGCGCTTTTGCTTTTTGAAAAGCTGAAAAGCTAAAAGCGTACAGTCAAACATGATAGCTTTTTACAGAATCGGAAGCTGGATTCCTTTTAATTTTTCCATCGAAATCTGTGTTTTAAAAAGCTCAGAAACAACGCTTTTTGATCGGAATCGATTTTTTTAATTGAAAAACAACTTTCTCTGTCAAACATTAAACTCTTTTCAAATATTGATTCTTGATTTAAAAAAAAACATCCTAAAAAAATCAACGTCTAAAATTATCTTAAAAAACAGCTTTATTCCAAAAATTACTTTTCAATCTGTGTTTTCAAACGGAAGACTTTAGATAGTCCAAACGCCTTTTACCCTTTAAAAAAATAATATAACTAAAAATAAAAATTACCCTAGCTTTTGTTTTTGTTAGAGGACAGAGAGAGAGAAAGGAGAGGGAGAGAGGGTTTAGGGGGGAGGGACTCCCCCCCCCCCCCCCCCCAAAAAAAAAAGGGTTAGTGGGGATAGCTGATTCTGATCCAAACCTTCACAGAGTGGCTTCTAAACACAAAAACACGGTCCAATCACTTCCACGATGATATTCGTCTTCGTCCGTCTCTCGATCTGACAATGGCAAGAGTTTCCATGTCCAGCCGATCTCGTACCATGTAAGTTTTGATGCCTTGTTTTTTATTTTTTGTTTGATGAAATGTCTCTTACATGTTCTCCCATGAGTCCCGGCTTCATCTAAACCTTTAGTAATGCTTTGGAAGTTCTGATTTACAGTCTTGTAGAACAAACAATGTTTTTATGAGACTCGGAGCTGTTGTTTTCTCGCCAACAATGCAAAGAAATGTTGTCTTGTAAACTTGTTAATATAACTTGTTGTGGTCATGCAAATGTATGATTCATGGTTTAAATATGCTGAAATGCCATTGCCCTGTAAGTTTTTTTGTTTTTCCTTTCATTTTCATCACTAATGTTAATGTCAATTCAATACTTCTTGAAAGGCTATGGTTTTTTTAAAAAAAACTTAAGTGATTGAATCAATCTGATTCTGCATTTTGGTCGATTCATGGTGGGAGCGTGGTTTATTCCAAGTTTTTGTATTGTTACTGTTGTATCATCATTAGATGTTGATTTTATATATGTTTCTAGATTTTAGTCAGCCAATCGAATCTGATCCATGCATGAAATGTCAGTGATCATGTAGTTCTTTATGGCTACATAATTTTCTACAAGCAATTCTTTCTACTCAATTCACTAATTAGTTAAAGGAGTGTGAAAAATTTTAAAAAAAGTTTTTTTTTTCTATGTAGCAGGAATTGAAGAGGACAAGAAACCACTCCAATGTATCTATTTTTCAGTAAGGTTATAGGGAGGATGGATAGATAAAGAGCCTCATGCACAAAACTGACAGACTGCTCAAAATATGGAAACCACTCCAGCGTATCACTCTCACAAGGTATCATCAACTCGACCTACTCCCCGGTTTCACTTGAGAAAATCTCGAGATGGATCCCTGAAATGATTCGGCTGAAGGAGAACCGGATGACTTTGAACTGATGGGAAACTTGGGGGTCAAACACGAGCTTAACTGCAAAAATTAAGCCCTGTACCACAAAGTCTCTTGCAAGGGGCGGCATCGGCAGAGTAACCAGAGTCTCCAGAGTCTGCATATTTGGATTGCAAACATAGTAAATCTCCCAAAATCGTTGCAACATGCCCACAAGGGAGAGAGTTGCAATTGAAATAAGAGGGTTTTGAAATCTGGTATTGTTTTTGGGCCTGTGTTTTTAAATCGATACACTGCTCGCAATGCATTGAATGTGTTTATTATTGCTGCATAATGTCTATTATAGCTCAATATTCATTTTAGCTCCTCCCTCTCAAAATATCATCCATTATACTGTTTGAGCTCTGCATCTCTGCTGTAGCAATATGATTTTCTGGGTGTGTTGTAGATTTTCTGCAATATGATTTTCTATAGCATCTCTGCTGTAGCAATAAGATTTCTGCATCTCGAAATATGTAGCTCTGCGTCCGTTAAGCCCTTGACGATCAAGATTGATGTGTGTTATAGATTACAATGATTTGGGTGGTAACATATATTGCCTTTAACATTACTGAATGCCTAGAATATCTTTCAATGTTGGGAAAAGATTAGCTTTTTGTAGTAGGCATGCTATTAAATGACTGCTTTGCCATTTCTCTCTTATATGAAGAGGCTATTTTTAGCTAAGAGAGCCTTTTTTCTTGATTCATCATGCTTTACTTTAAATATTTTGGTGGACTTTCTTTTTTAAGGTGCTCCATTGATGCAGTAAAGTAGGAGGTACATGCATTCAGCACATCTCAACAATTTCCAAAGTTAACAGTAAAATCTATGCCCCAAATTTTCCAGAGCACGAGTTTCCCTCACCTCCTAAACTACGTGAATCTTTACACTCTCCGTCACATTGAGAATTCAATTCTAATTTATCTAACAATGTGCTGCATCCCAAGGGGACAGAAGTTTTCATTCATTGAGATGGAGCCCTGTTATTGGTTGTTAAACATCTGTTATTGATGCCAATAACTATATGCACATGGAAGAACATATAGTCATATGGATAGAGGAATTAATTCATGAATATCATTGATCATGTATGTGCTGTGTATCTCATTAACTGAGAGGTCTAAGACATTTTTGTTTGAGCCAAATCCCTGCTCTGAAACAGTTTTTCTTCCTTCTCAAGTTCTTCCAGATGATGCCCTTTTCTACTTCTCATATCTATAGATGCTAATAAAATCAACTTCCTTACATGAGTTTTATCTCATAAATGTCTGTTTAACCGACTTCTTGTATTGTTATTTCAATAAAATATAAAATAGATTTAACTTGGATGTATCAGAAGAATACTTAATCAAATAATCTGATATATATAATATTAATTATATAGTGGAACATTTACAAGGTTCCAATTATAGGAAAACACAAAGTACCACATTCGACGTCTTGTTGGATATATACAAGCATATACACATATTTGCATCTTGATATCTCGTAGAGATACTGGTGATACATATGTGTTTTCAAAATATGTTTTGTTTTGATCGTAAAGCAGTAGTTTCATGTTGATACTCATTTCCTTGTTATCAATATATTTTTGGGTTTTAAATTGGCTTTGGGGAAGTAATATAGTATGGGTTTGTGTTTGAACCAGTCAAGTCAAGTTTACAGGCTAGAAAATTTGAGTTAAACTAAACTCTGACAAAATATCAAAATTAATTTTCAATAAAAATTAAAAAGACAACTCAAATTTGACATGCATAATTCAAATTATACGACTTTTTGTAAGCCATTGCTCTAGACGGCTGCAATTTCTTGATGATCTTTCCAAAAATGGCATACATTGTACCCTCGTTATCCATGAATGGATGGTATACATTGTACCTCGTTATCCAAAAAAAAGGCATACATAAGAAACTCCGTCTTAACTTCTCATTTAATATAGAAATCACTTTTTTTAAAAGCTAACCTTTTTAGATTTCGCTTTACTCATTTGATAAATACCTCATTCTCTTATTCCATCTCTCTCAGGGAAAAGACCCTAAGGGCTCAAGTTTCAGCGGCTCGTCGACTGATCCTGAGGGTACATTTCTGAGTTTCTTTTTAACTCCTCCCTCTCAAAATTTGCAGATCTAGTTTTATATTCATTTTCCTTTCATATATTATTTTTCATCTTTTGTTCATTTTCTTGGGCACCCAAATGCCTGGTACTATCAAAATTTCAGAGTTGAAGATTGTACATTGTTTCCCTAGTTTCATTTGGAAAAGGAATGGTTTTTTTTTCTCATTTATTATAATTTTTCAATTTGCAATTCATGCACCATGTTTTATTTAGCAAAAGAAACAGAAGTAGTTTTATTTTATTCACAATAGTATTGTTAGAATCTTTTGCAACTTCATAGATTTTTTGTCACCATCATAATATGCGATTTTTTTTCCGTTGTCCTTTAATTCAATTAATAATTTTAATATGTTATTAACTTTGGCAAATATAAAAATGGAGCATGATTTAGTTCATCCATCTGGTTTTATTGATATACTTATCTTAGAGACAAACATAGTTTTCTAGGTTAGTATATAAATGCTTCAAGAAATGATTGAGGTCAAAGAGGTATTTGAAATAAATTTAAGACCACAATTTGATTCTTACCTAGAGTCTCAGTAGATTTCTCTTCTACTAGGGACTCTTAGGTGGGTGTTTTGTTCTTTTTTGTTTTGTTTGTATCCTTTGGGCATTCTCTTTTTTTGGAATATAATTAAGGCTGAATGCCTACCTTTAATTTCAAAAAAAGAAGAAGAAGAAAGACCACAATTTCAGACCCACTACTGTCAAACATGTCCTTATGTGTTTACAGGATCGAGACAATTTTCTTCTAATAGGGGCTAACTGATCAAGCTATTTATAATGTATATCTTCTAATTTAAAAAGGCACTAATAACACAAAATTAACAAAGGAAAATTGATTATTACTCATTTTATTGAAATTTAAGCAAATTCAGCATGAAAAAAAAACATTCTATACATGATGTAAGGCTTATAGTCATTACAAATTAATGTTTTTTAATTAGAATCCTATAACAACTTCACCAAACCATATAATCAAATGGATAATTTAGAAGGGTTGATTTTTAGTATGTATGATGCCAAATCTTAAATTTTTAATGTGATATGTCGAAATATAATATATGACCACCTTAATGAACTTATAAATGATTACCTTTTTTGTTTGCTGAAAACTTGTCAAAGTTTGAATGCAAATAAGAAGAATCAGTTTTGGGAATAATGATATTGATTAAATGATTCTTTAAATTTGTCTATTTTAAGTTTTTAAAGAGAATGAATATGGTGCGATGATTTTGTGTGTGATGAAGTCGGAAAGTTAAGCTGGGTTCCCCTTCCACCTCTGCAAGTCCATGTTTGGCTTGAACAAGAAAACTGAGTCTATTGTGTACCATCATTCAGTGTTTTTCAATGAATTGATATAGCACCATGGCTTTTGAAGTTCTGGAAATTTTCTTTTATAAAACCATTAGCTTTAGTTTTCTTGTGAATATATTTGACTTAGCTTCAAAAAAATTGGTCAAGTAACAATTTAATTGCTATGATTATTGAGTAGTGTATCTTTCTTCTCTTAAGCCTGAGATGATCATTATAACCCAATATATTCATTCATTTATCAAAATTGTCTATTACAATCATATGAGCCTGCCCTGCACTTCACATGTATTAAAGGCCAAACCTTACATATGACCAGTGATAGATGCCTTACAAATTGCAAATTGAGCATAGATACAGTCCAATCATCAACAAGCCTCTTCCATTCTGCACTTAAATCTTTTTCAACTCAGTGTCTCAAAAGTTATTCTTTTATGTGCTCTACAGCTTCCTAACACGTTGTTTCTTTTCCCTTTTTTCCCCCATTTAGTTAGATAAGTCTCTTCTGGATCAGAATTCTCAAGTCTCAGCTGTTGAACAGCGAGAAGCATGGCTAATCTTTGTGATGACATGCTGGAAGAGATTGTCAGGCGATCATCTGTGAAGACAATCCTCAGGTTTATCAAAGAGTTGGCCGTCTGTCATACTTGTTCTGCCTCACCTGAAAACAGCGCCTACAATGTCTGGCTTCTTCTACAGCATCACTCGTCAACCAGCCTCTATTTTGCCTGTTGAGATAGACTACAAGTCTGTGATGTTTCCACCAGACAGAATCGCCCTTCCATTGTTAGACCACCTCCCTTGTATTGTATCAGGATTCTTGACACTTGCAATGGGTTGGTCCTTTACATGGAACGATTTTGGGAGATCTATTATGTGTGCAATCCAATCATGCGGATTCTACTTACTTTGCCGAAGCCGCCTCTCGCAGGAGACTTTGTGGTGCAGGGCTTAATATTTGCTGTTAAGCCCGTGTTCGACCCCCAAGTTTTCCGTCAGTTCAAAGTCATCCGGTTCTCTTTCAGCCGAATCATTTCAGGGACCCATCTCGAGATTTTCTCCAGTGAAACTGGGGAGTGGGTCGAGTTGATGATTCCTTGTGAGAGTGATACGTTGGAGTGGTTTACATATTTTGAGCAATCTGTCAATTATGTGCATGTGGCTCTTTATCTATCCATCCTCCCTGTAACCTTACTGAAAATAGATGTGGAGGGATGGTATTCTTGGTTGGATAAGTTTCCATCAGATTCGTTTTTTTTCTGAACAACCATGCTTGGGAAAGATTGGGGAGGACTTCTACTTAGCGTGCTTGGATAGGACCAATGGGCTTCATGTCCAAGTTTTTGTTTTGGTTGATGATATTTGTGCTCCGGCGATCTGGTACCAGAAGTACAGAATTGATGCTGAAGTGATCTACTTGCAGCCCAGCATTCCTACTAGAATCCATCTGAAGGCCTTCCATCTTAATGCTGATGTTATTTACTTGGTGATGGAGAATAAAGTGTATGCCTATCATCTGGAAATCAATTGGTTGGAGGATCTCGAGATTGAATTGCAAGGAGGCGACATAGATGTGTATCCATTTTCACCTTGTGCCTTGAATGCACCGAGGCTCACAACCTACCGTGGCTAGCAGTGATGTGTAGGCATCTCGAAAATAATTCGGTGAGGCAAAATGTTTATTTTTGTAATTAGCTTTTTCAATATTTTTAATGAAATTTGTGTTTATTTCATTGGAAACTTTATGATGGTCTGGTACTTTTTTTATTTGTGATTCTGGATAGATCCATCTTCCATAAAGCTCATTTGTTAGGTTATAATGCCGAAAATATGATTCTGAATTTGAATTTTAGGGATATAACAAATGGACATGCATATCGTCAAATTTTGAGATACACACATGCATTAGCCTCTACATTCCTGCTTTCTGATAGACACGTACAAGGACAGACTCCCCAAGAAACACAATGAGACACCTGCTTTGTATGCACATATGGAATAGTTTGGAGAAAAGGACTATCTATCTAATTCCCCTATCAGGCACAAGATTTTTCAGGCATAGTCAGTTTTTTAATTTAATTTCCAGCTTGCTATTTTATGAAATGTGGAAGGCCTAAAACTATAAGTGATTGATAACACCAAAATCAATTTCACGGTTGCTAAAACAGAATATGACATTGACCTAATAACTGTGTCACAGGGAACATGTGAACACACATTTTGGTTTGTTTTCTGATATTGTTTGTTTCCTATATTAGGCTCATGATGCAATAGCTTGTTTGATTTAGTAGTTCAATAAGAATAAGAAGGATTCTCTGCTTCAGTTTTTTAAGAGGAATGCAATTCACATATCATCTCAACTGGAAAATGGAAGAATGAGAAATCGATTGTTTTTATTTTAGGTCGAGTCTTAATTCATTTTTCATCTACACAGGCTGTAGTTATTTTACACGTCTATGCTATTAGTATTATTGTGTACTGTTTCTCTGTAATTCACTTTATTGTGACTTGCAGTCTGCATTCAGTCACTGCATATGCACAAATAAGGCTAATGGTTTGTTGCAAAACACACATAGTAGTCATTTGCAACCATTTTATAGAATTTGATTTGATCGCTTAACAGAAGATGGACTCTCTCGAATTTCAACATATTATCATTGGTTTCTTAAAAAGATGCTTCACTTTTATGGAGGAGGAAAAAAACTACATCTTGAGTACTGCTGTTTTAAGACTCATTGATCTCTTGGATTTCACTAGTTCTCTAATAAGAATGTGTACCAGATTAACTCACATCTTAACGCAACTCAGCTGATAAAAGAAACGCAGCAATTTTCTAGCTTACATCAGTATGAGGATCAATTTCTCGATTGAACAACTTCATTATTGGTCAAAATCCAAAGTTCACATCTAGCCAAGAATAAATCAAGTGATGGTTAATTGTGGGAGTTGAATCAAACCTGCTGGTTGCATATGTATCTGTGTATCGTTGCCAATACATTCTATTTGCCAATAATTTGATTAGTATTGTCTAAGTTCGTGTCATCTTCTTATTTATATTCATATGAAGAGCATAGCTTTGCCCATTATTCCATCTTTTAGAAGTAGCCTGTACTAATCAGATTTTATGTTCATGTTCCTTCTGTATCAGGAAGTTGTTAAGTGGACCGCGATCAAAGATTGGAAGAACCTGATACATCTTCAACCGCCACTCAAAGCATTTTCTGAGAACAGTGTCCTTTCTTTCTTTCCCATTCTCTTAATATGCTTTTTGGAGTTACCAACTATATTCACCTGATCTGTTGAGTAATGCTCCTTTGTTGAACCTTATAATAAAATAAGAGACGCTTGTTATTTTGTGGATACCAATATGCAAAATAAATTGCCATGGTTCTATATGATGCTCCTATGGTCTGTTCCCTGTGAGATATGATGCATGATATGTTTTGGTTATATTATATG
The DNA here is from genome assembly GCA_030737835.1 of Acorus gramineus. Lineage (NCBI taxonomy): Eukaryota > Viridiplantae > Streptophyta > Magnoliopsida > Acorales > Acoraceae > Acorus > Acorus gramineus. Next base: position 14,101,093 of record CM060857.1, read on the forward strand.
TTTACCTCTCAAGAAAGTAATCTTTAGTCTTCTTGTATCAGTTCTTTTTGTTATATGGTTATAATGTTTGAATCCTGCACAAAAGCCATATGTAAGATGTGGTTGATTTCCCTTAATTTGGAAATGGCCTATATTGATGCTGAATAATCATGCACACTGTAAGTCCCTGTTTGGTTTTGTTTTTTGTTTTTGGTTGGAAAATGTAATAATGAAGTCTTTGTTGTTTAGTTGAATGCGGATAAGTTGTGAATAATAATTTATAAAACATGAAGAAAAAAAATAATTGAACATATGGATTCCAATGATGTATAAAAGGTGCCGACAGTTGATTGACACGTGGGCTCTTCTAGAATGGATTAAGTGGGATAACACAATTTTGGGGGGATGTGGAATGTCAATACCTGTTTATTTCCACCTTATTTAACATGGTTATATTCATCCATCACTCCTATTCTATTCCACAATTATACTTCTATCCAAATCGGGGCTAAACAATAAACTAGTCATTTCATATAGAATCCCTTTAGCTGCTTATGAACATCCCAAGTTTGGCTTGTTAAAATGCTCGAGCCAAGTTCAAACATGGTAAGTAGAATATGAAATCTAGACCTTAACTGGGAGGGGATGAAGCCCAATAAGTAATAAAAGAGGTTTTATTCTATATGCACATTTGGTGCTAGATACAATGCCAAACTAAAAGCCTTGCTTCAGTGAACTTTGTCAATCTCCATTTCATTCTCATTTTCCTTCAGTTGGAACACTCAACCCCGTTTGGTTTAAGAATAGGGCTGAAATTAATGAGAATTTGCATGTAAGAATTAACTGGTATAAAATGGTATATAGATTCAAGTCAATACTTGAAATTAAGTTGTTTTATTTTATTCAATCTAAAAGAATATGTGGGTCTACTGTCAAATCAGCTGTCATCACTTCTTATAAATTAACTCTCATCATTTTTTTACATTTCATAAATCTTTATCTACATTTTATTCACATTTTATCCAATCAGCAAAAACTTTATTATTATGTTTTATAACAAGAATAATTCAAAATCCAACCAAACAAAAAATCACTTTATACTTTTTTATACTAGAATGGTAATAAATCTTAGAATAACTTAATTCTCTACCAAACAGTGGCTCAGTATTTAGGAAAAAATTTATTTAAAATCTTTTATTTATGTACAAATTTTTTCATTTTTCAGAATATGATAGAATTGAATCCTTTAAAAAAATGAATTATTCTTTTTTATCAAAGTTATCAAATCGACCCTTAATCTAACATTACAAAGTTTCCATTCTCTGGAGCAATTGTAAGGGTCTCTCACATTTGAATTATAAATTTTGAATGGATTTTTTATATAATTAAGTTATTTATCTTATGAATAAATTTTAAATTTTATATATTATCTAAATTTTAAATTTTAAATTTTATCTTAATTTTGAATCTTACATTTAAAATTTTAAATTTGTTTGATAGATTTGAAGGATAAAATCTATCCATAAAATTTAAAATAGAATCTCTATCCATAGATTTAAAATCTTACCATTAAAAGAGTTAAAAAAAAATCTATCCATAAATCTAATATCCATGAAATTTAATATGAAAATTTTATATCCTCCATAAAAAGTAGATGTCTGATTGATAATCAAATTTAAAAGAGTCTTGATTAATAATTATGCCTCCATCTTAAAAACAAAAATACATACATAATATTGTATGGTATAATGATGGAATAACACAAGAAACGTGATTATTTATCACATTTCTAATACTAAATTATTATTTTTTTAATAAAAAAGACATCAACACTGATATGGTGTGACCAGCCTGTCAAAAATAACTCCAGTAACAGTTTTGACATTAAAAATAAAGAAAAGGATAAAATGCATGTGGATCCCCAAGTTTTTGAAATATGTAGGAGCACTCTCTAAAATTTAAAAATATGCATTTATACCCCCTTACTCTTAGATTTTCGGTGAAAATGGACAAAAATATAATAAAATTATTATTTTACCTTTTAATTAATTTAGTAAATATCTCAAAAAGAGTCAATGAATTAATTTAGGATATGCTTTATGAATATTAATTAACACAATAATCAACTCTTTAAATAAATTTTGTTGCATTTTTTTAAGAATTAAATCACACAATAATTAATTAAAAGATAAAAACACGATAATGATTTAATTAAAAAAATAAAATTATATTTTAATTTTATTTTAACGAAAAGTCTAATAACAGACGGTGTAAATGCATCTTTTGAAATTCCAAATAATGTTTCCGCCGATTACAAAGACTTTAAGACAGTCCAAACGCCTTTTACCTTTAAAAAAAAAAATAATATCACTAAAAATAAAAATTACCCAAGCATTTGTTTTTGTTAGAGGACAGAGAGAGAAAAAGGAGAGGGAGAGTGGGTTTAGGGGGGAGGGACTCCCCCCCCCCCCCCCAAAAAAAAAAAAGGACTGATTCTGATCCAAACCTTCACAGAGTGGCTTCTAAACACAAAAACACGGTCCAATCACTTCCACGATGATATTCGTCTTCGTCCGTCTCTCGATCTGACAATGGCAAGAGTTTCCATGTCCAGCCGATCTCGTACCATGTAAGTTTTGATGCCTTGTTTTTTATTTTTTGTTTGATGAAATGTCTCTTACATGTTCTCCCATGAGTCCCGGCTTCATCTAAACCTTTAGTAATGCTTTGGAAGTTCTGATTTACAGTCTTGTAGAACAAACAATGTTTTTATGAGACTCGGAGCTGTTGTTTTCTCGCCAACAATGCAAAGAAATGTTGTCTTGTAAACTTGTTAATATAACTTGTTGTGGTCATGCAAATGTATGATTCATGGTTTAAATATGCTGAAATGCCATTGCCCTGTAAGTTTTTTTGTTTTTCCTTTCATTTTCATCACTAATGTTAATGTCAATTCAATACTTCTTGAAAGGCTATGGTTTTTTTAAAAAAAACTTAAGTGATTGAATCAATCTGATTCTGCATTTTGGTCGATTCATGGTGGGAGCGTGGTTTATTCCAAGTTTTTGTATTGTTACTGTTGTATCATCATTAGATGTTGATTGTATATATGTTTCTAGATTTTAGTCAGCCAATCGAATCTGATCCATGCATGAAATGTCTACATAATTTTCTACAAGCAATTCTTTCTACTCAATTCACTAATTAGTTAAAGGAGTGTGAAAAATTTTTAAAAAAGTTTTTTTTTTCCATGTAGCAGGAATTGAAGAGGACAAGAAACCACTCCAATGTATCTATTTTTCAGTAAGGTTATAGGGAGGATGGATAGATAAAGAGCCTCATGCACAAAACTGACAGACTGCTCAAAATATGGAAACCACTCCAGCGTATCACTCTCACAAGGTATCATCAACTCGACCTACTCCCCGGTTTCACTTGAGAAAATCTCGAGATGGATCCCTGAAATGATTCGGCTGAAGGAGAACCGGATGACTTTGAACTGATGGGAAACTTGGGGGTCAAACACGAGCTTAACTGCAAAAATTAAGCCCTGTACCACAAAGTCTCTTGCAAGGGGCGGCATCGGCAGAGTAACCAGAGTCTCCAGAGTCTGCATATTTGGATTGCAAACATAGTAAATCTCCCAAAATCGTTGCAACATGCCCACAAGGGAGAGAGTTGCAATTGAAATAAGAGGGTTTTGAAATCTGGTATTGTTTTTGGGCCTGTGTTTTTAAATCGATACACTGCTCGCAATGCATTGAATGTGTTTATTATTGCTGCATAATGTCTATTATAGCTCAATATTCATTTTAGCTCCTCCCTCTCAAAATATCATCCATTATACTGTTTGAGCTCTGCATCTCTGCTGTAGCAATATGATTTTCTGGGTGTGTTATAGATTTTCTGCAATATGATTTTCTATAGCATCTCTGCTGTAGCAATAAGATTTTCTGCATCTCAAAATATGTAGCTCTGCGTCCGTTAAGCTCTTGACGATCAAGATTGATGTGTGTTATAGATTACAATGATTTGGGTGGTAACATATATTGCCTTTAACATTACTGAATGCCTAGAATATCTTTCAATGTTGGGAAAAGATTAGCTTTTTGTAGTAGGCATGCTATTAAATGACTGCTTTGCCATTTCTCTCTTATATGAAGAGGCTATTTTTAGCTAAGAGAGCCTTTTTTCTTGATTCATCATGCTTTACTTTAAATATTTTGGTGGACTTTCTTTTTTAAGGTGCTCCATTGATGCAGTAAAGTAGGAGGTACATGCATTCGGCACATCTCAACAATTTCCAAAGTTAACAGTAAAATCTATGCCCCAAATTTTCCAGAGCACGAGTTTCCCTCACCTCCTAAACTACGTGAATCTTTACACTCTCCGTCACATTGAGAATTCAATTCTAATTTATCTAACAATGTGCTGCATCCCAAGGGGACAGAAGTTTTCATTCATTGAGATGGAGCCCTGTTATTGGTTGTTAAACATCTGTTATTGATGCCAATAACTATATGCACATGGAAGAACATATAGTCATATGGATAGAGGAATTAATTCATGAATATCATTGATCATGTATGTGCTGTGTATCTCATTAACCGAGAGGTCTAAGACATTTTTGTTTGAGCCAAATCCCTGCTCTGAAACAGTTTTTCTTCCTTCTCAAGTTCTTCCAGATGATGCCCCCTTTTCTACTTCTCATATCTATAGATGAGTTTTATCTCATAAATGTCTGTTTAACCAACTTCTTGTATTGTTATTTCAATAAAATATAAAATAGATTTAACTTAGATGTATCAGAAGAATACTTAATCAAATAATCTGATATATATAATATTAATTATATAGTGGAACGTTTACAAGATCCAATTATTGGAAAACACAAAGTACCACATTCGACGTCTTGTTGGATATATACAAGCATATACACATATTTGCATCTTGATATCTCGTAGAGATACTGGTGATACATATGTGTTTTCAAAATATGTTTTGTTTTGATCGTAAAGCAGTAGTTTCATGTTGATACTCATTTCCTTGTTATCAATATATTTTTGGGTTTTAAATTGGCTTTGGGGAAGTAATATAGTATGGGTTTGTGTTTGAACCAGTCAAGTCAAGTTTACAGGCTAGAAAATTTGAGTTAAACTAAACTCTGACAAAATATCATTTTTTTTTATATCGGAGGAACATTTTTTTTTGATAAAAAATATCAAAATTAATTTTCAATAAAAAGACAAAACTCAAATTTGACGTGCACAATTCAAATTGTACGACTTTTTGTAAGCCGTCGCTCTGGACGGCTGCAATTTCTTGATGAACTTTCCAAAAATGGCATACATTGTACCTCGTTATCCAAAAAAAAGGCATACATAAGAAACTCTGTCTTAACTTCTCATTTAATATTGAAATCAAATATTTTAAAAGCTATCCTTTTTAGATTTCGCTTTACTCATTCGATAAATACCTCATTCTCTTATTCCATCTCTCTCAGTGAAAAGACCCTAAGGGCTCAAGCTTCAGCGGCTGGTCGACGGATCCTGAGGGTAAATTTCTGAGTTTCTTTTTAACTCTTCCCTCTCAATTTGCAGATCTAGTTTTACATTCATTTTCCTTTCATCTATTATTTTTCATCTTTCGTTCATTTTCTTGGGCACCCAAATGCCGGGTAATATCAAGATTTCAGAGTTGAAGATTGTACATTGTTTCCCTAGTTTCATCTGGAAAAGGAATGGCTTATCATTTTTCAATTTGCAATTCGTACACCAAGTTTTATTAAGCAAAAGAAACAGAAGTTTTATTCACAATAGTATTGTTAGAATCATTTGCAACTTTATAGATTTTTTGTCACTATCATAATATGTGATTTTTATTTTTCCATTGGTCTTTATTTTGAGGAATTATCTTAGAGACAAACATGGTTTTCCAGGTTAGTATATATATGCTTCAAGAAATGATTGAGGTCAATGAGGAATTCGAAATAAATTCAAGACCACAATTTCATTCTTATTTAAAGTCTCAGTAGATTTCTCTTCTACTAGGGACTCTTAGGTGGGTGTTTCCTTCTTTTTTTCTTTTTTTTTTGTATCCTTTGGGCATTCTCTTTCTTTGAATATAATTAAGGCTGAATGCCTACCTTTAATATAAAAAGAAAATAGACCACAATTTGAGACCCCCTACTGTCAAACATGTCCTTTTGTGTTTACAGGATAGGGACAATTTTCTTCTCATAGGGGCCAACTGATTAAGCTATTTATAATGTATATCTTCTTATTTAAAAAGGGTACTAATAACACAAAATTAACAAAAAAAAACTAATTATTACACATTTTATTGAAATCTAAAGCAAATTTAGCATGAAAACAAATATTCTATACATGATGTAAAACTTATCATCATTACAAATTAATGTTTTTTTAATTAGAATCCTATAACAGCCTGACCAAACAATAGAATCAAATGGATAATTTTGAGGGGTTGATTTTTAGAATGTATGATGTTAAATCTTAAAATTTTAATGTGATATGTTGAAATATAATATATGACCACCTTAATGAACTTATAAATGATTACCTTTTTTGTGTGCTGAAAACTTGTCAAGGTTTGAATGCAAATGAGAAGAATCAGTTTTGGGAATAATGATATTGATTAAATGATTCTTTAAATTTGTCTATTTTAAGTCTTTTAAAAAGAATCAATATGGAGCGATGATTTTCTCTGTGTGATGAGGTCAGAAAGTTAAGGTGCGTTCCCCTTCCACCTCTGCCAATCCATGTTTGGCTTGAACAAGAAAACTGAGTTTACTGTGTACCATCATTCAGTTTTTTTCAATGCATTGATATTGCACCTTCGCTTTTGAAGTTCTAGAAAATTTCTTTTTATAAAACCATTAGCTTTAGTTTTGAATATATTTGACTTAGTTTTCAGTCCATGTTTGGCTTGAACAAGAAAACTGATTTTACTGTGTACCATCATTCAGTTTTTTTCAATGCATTGATATAGCACCTTGGCTTTTGAAGTTCTAGAAATTTTCTTTTATAAAACCATTAGCTTTAGTTTTCTTGTGAATATATTTGACTTGGTTTTAAAAAAATTTGTTCCGGACATTGCTAAAAATTTAATTGCTATGATTACTGAGTAGTGTATCTTTCTTCTCTTAAGCCAGAGATGATCATTATAACCCAATATATTCATTCATTTATAAAAATTGTCTATTACAATCATATGAGCCTGACCTGCAGTTCACATGTATTAAAGGCCAAACCTTACATATGACCAGAGATAGATGCCTAACAAATTGCAAATTGAGCATAGATACAGTCCAATCATCAACAAGCCTCTTCCATTCTGTACTTGAATCTTTTTCGACTCAGTCTCCCAAAAGTTAATCTTGTATGTGCTCTACAGCTTCCTAACACTTTGTTTCTCTGTCTTTGTTAGATAAGTCTCTTCTGGATCAGAATTCTCAAATCTCAGCAGTTGAACAGCGAGAAGCATGGCTAATCTTTGTGATGACATGTTGGAAGAAATTGTCAGTCGATCATCTGCGAAGACAATCCTCAGGTTCAAATCCGTATCAAAGAGATGGCTGTCTAACATACTTGTTCTGCCTCGCCTGAAAACGGCCCCTACAATGTCTGGCTTCTTCTACAGCATCACTCGTCAACCAGCCTCTATTTTGCCCGTTGAGATAGACTACAAGTCTGTGATGTTTCCACCAGACAGAATCACTCTTCCCTCGCTATACCTCCCCTTGGATTGTATCAGGATTCTTGACACTTGCAATGGGTTGGTGCTTTACATGCAACGATTTTGGGAGATCTATTATGTTTGCAATCCAATCACGCAGGCTCTAGTTATGCTTCCGAAGCCGCCTCTCGCTAGAGACTTTGTGGTGCAGGGCTTAATTTTTGCTATTAAGCTTGTGTTCGACCCTCGAGTTTCCCATGAGTTCAAAGTCATCCGGTTCTCCTTCAGCCGAATCATTTCAGGGATCCATCTGGAGATTTTTTCAAGTGAAACCGAGAAGTGGGTCGAGTTGATGATTCCTTGTGACAGTGATACGCTGGAGTGGTTTCCATATTTTGAGCAGTCTATCATTTTTGTGCATGAGGCTCTTTATCTATCCATCCTCCCTGTAACCTTACTGAAAATAGATGTGGAGGGGTGGTATTCTTGGTTGGTTAAGTTTCCGTCTGATTCGTTTTTTTCTGAACAGCCATGCTTGGGAAAGGTGGGGGAGGACTTCTACTTAGCGTGCTTGGATAGGACCTGTGGGCTCCATATCCAAGTTTTTGTTTTGGTTGATGATATTTGTGATCCGGCGATCTGGTACCAGATGTACAGAATTGATGCTGAAGCAGTCTACTTGCAGCCCAGCATTCCTACTAGAATCCATCTGAAGGCCTTCCATCTTGATGCTGATGTTATTTACTTGGTGATGGAGAATAAAGTGTATGCCTATCATCTGGAAAACAAGTGGTTGGAGGATCTCGAGATTGAATTGCAAGGAGGCGACATAGATGTGTATCCATTTTCACCTTGTGCCTTGAATGCACCGAGGCTGACAGTCTACCGTGGCTAGCAGTGATGTGTAGGCATCTTGAAAATAATCCGGTGAGGCAAAATGTTTATTTTTGTAATCTGTTTTTTTTTCATATTTTAACGAAAATTGTGTTTATTTCATTGGTAACTTTATGATGGTCTGGAATTGCATTACTTTTTTTTATTTGTGATTCTGGATAGATCCGTCTTCCATACAGCTCATATGTTAGGTTATAATGTCAAAAATGTGATCCTGAATTTGAATTTTAGGGAAATAACAAATGAACATACATATGGTCATTGAGATACACACATGCATTAGCCTCTGCATTCCTACTTTCTGATAGACACGTACAAGGACAGACTCCCCGAGGAACACAATGAGACACCAGCTTTGTATGGACATATAAAAGGAACACAATGAGATACCAGTCTTCATTCATTTTTCATCTACATGGGCTGTAGTTATTTTACACATCTATGCTATTAGTATTGTGTACTGTTTCTCAGTAATTCACTTTATTGGGACTTGCAGTCTGCATTCAGTCACTGCAACCTGCTGGTTGCATGTGGTTATGTTTTGCTCCAGGTATCTGTGTATCTTTGCCAATACATTCTATTTGTCAATAATTTGATTAGAATTTCTAGTATTATCCAAGTTCGTGTAATCTTCTCATTTATATTCATATGAATAGCATAGCCTTGCCCACCATTCCATCTTTTAGAAGTAGTCTGTGCTAATCAGATTTTATGTTTATGTTCCTTCTGTAGCATAATGTTGTTGAGAGGGCCATGATCAAAGATTGGAGGAACCTGAAACATCGAGTTCAACAGCTACTCAAAGCATTTCCTGAGACAAGTGTCCTTTCTTTCCGCTGCTCTTAATATTCTTCTTGGATTTACCAACTATATTTACCTGATCTGTTGAATAATGCTCCTTTGTTGAACCTTATAATAAGAAAGAGATATTTGTTATTTTGTGGGTACCAGTATGCAAAATAAATTGCCATTGTTTCTATATGATGCTTTTATGCTCTGCTCCCTGTGAGATCCTGCTATGATGCATGATATGTTGTGCTATAAACAGCATTTATATTTGTTTGCCACTTATTATCACATATGTGTTGAACAACTGGTTTTGTTTCTCCATCTTTTATTTCGTCACTAGTGCATTTCATCATATAGCATTATAGTTCTTTACATGTTGATATGATATGATATGATGAGGCCCCATTGGTTGAATGGAGCTTATCATGTGCCATTCCAGATGATTGGTTTGCTTGGAAGAAGCTCCTAACATTTATGTTTAGGTAGAAGTCATAGTTGTCTGTCTCGACGGCAAAGCGAGTATAGGTGGTGGCTATGCGCCTCAGCGCCTAGCCACCTAGTCATGCCAAGGTGATGTTTAATTTGACATATGTTTTAAGATGATAATTTTATTAATGATAATAATATAAATGTACATACATGTCTTTTTCTAGAAGTGAAACTGAAATGAGAATAGTATATTTATAAAAAGTATAAGGTTAGAATACAAAATGGATTAGGGGTTAGGGAACAAACCTAACATCGATATTCAAATTGACTGATATTCGCATGATGTTACTTCATGTCCATTTGTTGTAGCTGGTACTTGTTGGATAATTAAAAAAGAAAAGAAAATCAATATCTATTTAGAATATATTAATTAGTCAAAGTTAACATTTCTTTTCTTATTAAAAAAAAGAATATTAAAATTGCCTGATCAATGTATTCTAAATAAATATTTTGATTTTCTTTGTCATGGGTCAATGAATGAGTCTTCTTTATGTGTTTTGTCTGTTGAAAGTTTGGATGTTTTCTTCATCATAGTTTTGCTTAATATAATTAGGAATGGCAATGGGGGCGGATTTGGCTAATATTAATCCTAAATCTCCTAATAAAATCATGTCCCGTACCCATCCCAACGAGTTTTCAAATACCCAAACCCATCCCATTCGAAATGAAATTAAGAATCTTAATTTTGTTTAATATTTTAAAAAAGGGAAAAATCCATATGACCTCCTGTAAACTGATTGAAATTCATATAACCTCTCGACATTTCTTAAAATCCATATAACCTCGTGAAAACATCTAATAAATTCAAATAATCCATTGAAAAAAATTTACGTTTACAGATGATGAATATTTTGTGAATATTATGTTTGATTAACCATGGTAGATAGCACAATATATAAAAAAGCCTACAATGTGTTAAAAATATGAAATTTGTTTATATAAATAACGATTTTACCCTTCCAAAATAATATATCCAGATAGAGTAAAATCATTATTTTCATAGGATTTTTCATATTTTTAACCTATTATAATGGTTTTTTAGTATATAGTATTTTCAGTCAGGGTTAACTAAATAAAATATGCGTAAAATATTCATCATCCATTAAAAAAAAAAAAAAAATTCAGGGGGTTATTTGAATTTATTAAGTGTTTTCAAGGGGTCATCTAGATTTTAAAAAACATCAGGGGGTTTATATGGATTTCAGTCAGATTACAGGGGGCTGTATGGATTTTTTCCAAAAAAGAATCAATGACCGCGATCTCACTTGTAAACAGCTCTTGCACGGCCCCTTCCACTCGTCATTAGTGATAAGGGATGCGACGGTGCTGCGGTCGTAAACAGTGTTCATATTCACGAACGTATATCTGATAACTTCACGGGCGTAGATTGATCGATCCCATCGTTTGTACGGCGGCTGTCTTTCACTGTCAAACAGACTCCGGATTCCATCTCAAACTTCTAAACGGTCCTCCCAAAAGAACTGGATGCGAAGGTTCGACAGACCTAAAACATAAAAAAACTTACAAAGAGCTCAATCGATCTCAAATCGGGGCAGGTACTCTCATCAATGGAGCAGCGAATCCAGATTTATGGTTTCCGGCGCCGAGAGATGCGGGCGCCCCCCGACCGTCCGTTCAATCCACGGCGTCCGTCCATTTGAAGATTTGGAAATCCCATAGCCGTTGCTTTATCCATCGTTCCTGTACATCTGGCCGTCCCGAGGTGAGAATGTGAGATCATTAGCCTTTTTTTTTTTTTGAATTTGTTGTGTTGAATGGATTATGTTAAGTACAGCCCCATTTCCAGTCTTAATTCCAGGCTATATGTATTTTGAATTTTTTAAAATTAGTATATTTCATCCAATGAAATACATGTTTTTATAAAAAATAAAGTATATACTCCAATGAATCGTATGGATGCATTTATAGAAAATGTAAAAAAAGTCCATTCGAAGCATGTACCTTGTTAACATGAGCTTATGCTCCGTTAATTTTCTATCGATATGTATAAGACTGGAATTGGGGCTGAAACGGATCTGGGTGTAATGGCACTCGTGTTGAACCATGCGAGTTTGAGAGGATGATCTGCTGGAGTATAATTTGAGTTACTTCTCACCACTATCTGTATAACGTGTGAACTATCTATCCAATTCGATTGTTCCTTTATAGGTGTTTAGTAGTTCGAAGAAAGTGATGGATGGTGAATCATACCGAGTAGGGATTGTTTTTTGATATTGTGAATCTCATCGTGAACTCAGCTAGTGCCATGAAAGAAATGCTGAATTTTTTGTTAGGTTTTGGTTTTCTGTGTTGTGCCATTATGATTATAGAGCAAGGTTACTGATGCATTATAGGCATTGGGCACAATGATGATGGTATGATAATGTCTTATTCACTGAAAATTAGAGAATATGCTCAACATTTTGGTTGTAGAGTCAAGAGTGCAATCTAGATGGCTTGTAACTTGTGCATTTTTATTTGAATCCTAAGCGTATAGGGCTTTCTTTGTAATTAGAGATCTACACTGGAGGAAACTTCGTGCTCTCAGTTAGAGTCTTGTGGACTGTAGCCCAAGCGTCTGCCTCCCATGCTTTTTATCCAGTTGATGGGATGATCTTTTTTTCTTTTTTCTTTTTTCTGTACCTCAAATAACCGGGAAAATTTGTCATGCACACTAATAAATTCATTCAAAGTGGGCATGATTGCTAATAGCCTTCTTGCCTTCAATTTAAAGAGTGCTGGTCAGCCATTATGCAACTTGGGGAAAAGCCACATCAAATGACCAGTCCATCTTATCTGACTGCACTGGTATTAGACAAATCCATTAACCAATACATACTAACGATAATCTATATAGTCTCTCTTTGTGTGACTTTTTTGCATTCCATGGCTTTAATGTCCATCTATGATAACTTGTATGTTTTATATGATAGGAGGACGAGATGGGTACTTGAAAATGTGCATAGAAATATAAGTAGTGACTGATTGGGTTTCTAATATTTAATAATCAGTGGGGAGGAGACTTCGAGTTGTGGGAGATAGAAGTGTGGCCACGAAGGTTTCACAATCCTACATCCCGGCTGTCCTATGGTCCATTTGGTTGACCAGAAATCTCGTGGTGTTCCGTGGTTGCTATCCGTATGTGGAGAATATTTGTGAGGGAGCGGTGAGATTCATTGTGGAATGGGGATGCTTTTGTGCGGGGGCAGGTGGGGTGGTGATGAGGGGAGGGCGTTTTTGTGTGCTGGGGTAGTTTAATCCTTGTGATCGATAGGGGTTCCTCTAGGGATATTGGTTGGTAGAATCCTCTTTTACTCCAGTCCTCTTCCTACAGGAAGTCCTTTTAATTTTATATTTTATCTCTTGTTTTTTGTTCTTTTGGCAAGTGTTTTTATAACCCTTGTCTGGGCATTCCCTCTTCTATCTAATACAAGCGCGAATGCCAACCTTTTCTTCAAAAAAAAAAAAATTTAATAATCACAAGGAATGATTAAGTTTGGACTGTGGAGTGCAACGTGTGAAAAGGGAAGTACAGTACCCTTCAGAATGGAACTTTCAGAGTTGAATTGCTCCAAGTTGATTGTAATATTTTATCATTCAGGGACACCTGAAAACATGAAGTTTGAGGACTTGATGTTCACTGTGATGGTTCTATTGAAGCTCTGATTCCCAGAAGAGAATTGTCAATGCTGAGCTCACTCCAAAAATATCTTATGATTGCTGTTTTCTCTTTCTCTTTTAGAAGTTGATTGAAGTTTCCAAAACAAAATTTTAAAGGTTGGGAGCTAAATTCTTCAGTTATTAAAAACTTTTTGGTGTGATACTGTGGGTACATGTAATTTTGTTATGTTCCATTTCACTATCTAACAGCTTCATGCAACATTTCTTACTTTGGAGCTTTGTATAACATCCCACTGAAATATGGCTGATCAATAAATAAGTTTTGCTGGAACACATATGTCACATTCTTCTTTCGAGTCACAAGATTCTTAGACTCATCACTTGTTATTTCCTGGAAGCTTGTTGTCTTCGCCATTGAAGAAAAGCATTTAGAAGAAGTAATCACGATCTTTTTTCAGAGGCATTGTATTCAAATAGATCAAAGTACAATGACTGATTAATACTGTATCCACTGCCATAATACTTAACTCCTCAACTATTTTTCCACTAAGATAAAATTGGCATAGATATGGTGACTTGCTGCCATTTACAACCCTATTTGTGAAAGTAAGCCTTATGCTAAAACAATACTATTGATAGGACACCTGTCAGATAATTATCATAAAGTACATACTTTGTCATATGTTTTCTTTGTAGGCTCACTTCAATAGCATGCAACGTATCAAGTGTTATTTTATGAACTGCAATATGACATTTTGTCTCCTAATCATCGAATAAAAATCTTGTGATTTATGGAAGGATTCATGAGTCGCTGTATGTGGTCTGGTTTCTTAGTTTGATGACAATGAGCTCACATTTTTTGTGCAAATTGTATCCTTGCGGATCATTCCTCTTTCTAAATTAATAGGTAAATATTGGTCATACACAATACACAAATGAGTTTCGTCGGTGCTTAGAGTTGCTAGTTTGTTCATGATCTTGAATTGTCAAATTTTGTCCATGTTATATATCAGGATTGAAAAAAATAAAATATAATAATCATAATCAATTTCCTTGGACAGGTTCAAAACCTCTTATTAGAATACGGGGTTGAAAATATTGCACACTTACAGAGGATTTATCTTGAATTAAGATATGCACTGATGAAGGACGAGCTCTTGTATCGCTGGACCTTCCGGTTTTCTTCATTCTTTATACCATGCTTGTGTCATTTTTGGTATTCCATAATTATAGCTGAAAAAGCCAATTGCCTCCTTCTGCAGCATCTAATTAAAGGATAGCAATACTTTTGTCTCCATAAATGTGAAACCAAACCATTAAGTTGTTAAAAAACTTTTCTAGGTAAATAGCATAGCCACATGATTTTGAAATAGACCTGATCAATAGCTGCTCCAATATGCATTTTTATTCATGATAGTGTTGCTTATACACAACGTGAAAAATGGGCAGCTAGACCTATTATTTACCATGTTTGGATGCCGTGGAAGACAGTTCTATATGACATGATGATAAGGTGGGAAGCTCATTTAGACACCATGCATGACTGATTGAAGTTACGGAAAAACTAGGCCATTGATATAGTTTTACATTCAATGACAAATAAAGATGTCGATATCAGATTATACTCAGTATTGATGATATGGTGATTATGATTTTTATAAAAATAGGACTATGGTCTTCCCCAGAACAACCACAAAGATGATTGTTCCAATGTCCTCAAACTAGATCCTTTCTAGGAAGATGTTAGGTCATTTTCTTGATCCTCCAGTTTTATGAAAATTTACATTTTTTTTTTTCTCTTTTTTTGTTTTTAAATGAGAGATTGGCCATTACTAGTTATAAAATGAGAAGTTATAGCCACAAAGCACAATGGAAATGAAAGAAATGGAAAAAAAAAAAATGGTAAAGAGAAGACAAAGAATCCGAGTCGTCGACAAGAAGCTTCCCCTAACCCTTCGAGCAAAGCAAAAGGATCACTCTTCGAAAATAGACTTTCCCCACTCAAAATGAATGGAAGAGGCCCCACACACAAAATCGACCCTGATCTGAAATGAATCTTTCCACTGAATCCCAAACTTTTTCGAAGCCAAAGGAGCCTCCTTGGAATACCTACTTGATTCCTTGCAAGACATAACACCTAAGCCACCACCGGAATGAGAAGTTGTGAGACTAGGTTTTTTTACTATGATCCCCTTTCTTCTTGAGGCATTTACCCACCATCCACATCTACCCATCCTTGTTCTTTCTTTTCTTTTTTTGTTAGATAACTATTGGTGTTGATCAATAAAATTATTAAAACATGAAATCCAGCATTCAGTAAGCCAGTAAAATTGGATGTGTCTGCCAGTAAGGTTGGACATGTGGCAGTATAATCTGCTGATTCTCGATCAGTTTCTATTTTCTTTTTCCCCTCTCTTGGAGAAGGCTATCTCCACTTTGAATTTTTTTTCTTGGAGGTTTGGCATTTATGTCACCCTCTATGCTCGGTGTTCGTCATCACTGGTTAATAAAATTATAGGTCATGTGCTCCAGTTGGAGATCTTCTAATCATGGAGATCCATCAAACCTCAGACAATACCTTATTATATTCTATATTATTTTATTCTTCATTAAAACTTGGTGATGGTTTATTATTACAAAGAATGAATTGCTCTGTCATTAAATGGGTATCTAATTACTAAGGCTGCAACTCGGATGGGTTGGGTTAACCCGAAATTCATACTACTCAACCCTAATCCGACCTAACCCGATTTTCAACCCGGCACTTTAATCCGAACCCAACCCGTAATGAAAACAACCAACCCGAAGAACCCGCTGCCCACTGCCACAACGAGTTGTCGATGTTCCGCCACCACGAGGAGATGCCGGAAGACAAGGCAGAGGAGGTGGAATCGTTGCAGGAGCAGCAGATCGGGCAGTAACCAGGGCCGGAGATGGCGGGAGACGAGGAAGTTGGTGCTGTGGACGATGGAGTCGGCGAGTCGCATCCGAAGCAGAGGTCGATGGAGTCCGAATCGCAGTACAGAGAAGCCTCGTAATTGCAGAGCTCGCAAACAACTCTCATGGCTGAAACCCCTCCTCACTGTGGTGGTGGTTTTTTAAATGAATGAAAGTGGTTTTGATAAAAACCAAGAGTGGTTTTCTATATTCGTCAGAGAAACCCACTTTCGCCTCGAAATGCTCCAAAAAATAGTCTCGATTTGTGTAGCTCGTGTTTTTTATTTACTAATTTATTTATTTACGTTTGTGGTTGATTTCTTTCACTCGCGACGAAGTTTCTTTTTTTTAATTACGGGTTCGGGTTGGTTGGGTTGTCAGTGATGTTAACCCGAACCCAACCCGATTTTTTGTGTTAACCCGAATTAGTCAACCCGAACCTGATTTTTACAACCCAACCCATGTAAAAATCGGGTTCAACCCATCAGGTTCGGGTTCAACCCGACCCAAGTTACAGCCCTACTAATTACTCTCTTTATTCCCTGATGCCAGGCCTACTATCTCCCTGAAACAGAGTACATTCACTGGGCACGTTCTCATCAGTAAGTTTGACTTATCAAAAATACAGTTTGGTCCATTTTCAGTTTTCATCTCCAGCATGTGATTGAATAGGCTGTTGGCTCTGAATAAATACAGCAAAAGTCAGATCATGGGGCTGATCAACTTGATTGCTACCATGAAAAGTTGGAAGCAACAAATCAGATTAAAGTTGTGGAAGAATTGAATTAGGCAGTTAGCACACTCTGGGTGTGACTCTGGGTGTGATTTTACATGATTGCTCATGCTAGCACATGCTAGGCATTGTATGGACACCATTAAATGTGCTTTGACGTGTCCCAATAGTACATTCTCACTTACCATGTTCTTCATTGGAGTGGAGTGAAACTAGTAACTCAAGCATTCAAGAGGCAGCATTATTCACGCACCAACACAATACGTGCCTATAGCGTTGTCTATTTCCTCCAAGGTTTGATCCCTTTTCTCTTGTTGTTTATTTCAAATATGTAAATTTGTTATTGTTTTGATATTGCTATTAATGCTGTATAGCAAAAGTAACAAATGTATCATGTATAATTCTCTCTATATTGGTTCTATTTCTCCAGCCAACTTTGCAGATATCATCACAAATGACTTGGTACAGCTTAACCCTTAGCATCTAGGGCTGATAGATGTATCAAGTTGTACAGAAAAAGGGGGAATAGTATCTTTTTCCAAACATATCTTTATCTTCAAAATCAGAAAAGAAAAATTGTTGTCCAAATAATACTCATCATGTCAAATTAAAAGTATATCTGACATGTGTCCCTAACTCAGGGGGAAAAGAAAGGCAGAAAAAAGTAGACAACATTGGCTTTCCCCTAACTTTTAAAATCTTGTTATTCTCTGTTTCTTTCTCTGTTATTTGTCCAACTGTATGCAGAACTGCTGCACAGAAAAAGGAAGGGAACTTTATGAATAAGCCTTAATCCATCAGGCATTTATTTCTTCACGTCAATGTGTATTTGCTTTTGTTGCTCTTCTTTCTGAACTTCCTTTTTTGTTTTTCTCCACATTTAATGGGAAGCAGCAGCTGGTGATTGGGTGATCTCACCAACCATCTTCAATGCAATGCAAGGCTGGTCCACAGGTACCTGTTATTTAAAAATACATTCAAAAGCTTTCAATGTGTTGTAACATTTCATATCACATGTTCTCTCTCCTACATGGACAATATAAATGCCTGTCTTTTCTCATGAAATTTCTGTGTACATGCATAACACCATTGTTATGATTCTTGTTTCTGTATTCATGTCTATAAAATAAGTTGAAAAAAAAAAGACGAGGTCCCAAACACCTTGAAATTTATGGATTATAAAATTGGAATCTGGTCACAGGGTTGCTTTGCTTTTTGGAGATAAGATTAGATGGTTTTTGGAATTTGAATTGGTGGGGTTAGCAAAACTAAGCTCCAAAATAGAGAGACCAAGAAAACCATTTTCATTGCCACTTTTTTCCAAGAAAAAAACAATCATTCTTGCTTTTCTCAAGTTATCACCTTTCCATTATTCCGTCGACACAATTTGTCTTTGCAACTTTTTGGACTATAGTAGATAAATGACAATGTTTGTGGGCCTTGGCATATTTGAATTGCATTATTCATTGATACCATACCTGTCTATATAAACAACGAAAAAGATACACGCCCCGATTGCAGTTGATCTCGTTTTTTTTTTTTTTTTTTTTAAATCATACACTCACCTTTTGAAATACATGCTGTTATATGAAATAAAATATATACTAAGATACATTAGTGTATTTTTTCATATTGAAAAAATGAAGAAAAAAAATTTGGGTCATATACTGCGCTATTATAGCGTATGAAGCTGCAAAATGGGCTACAAAACGGACTGCGTGTATCAGCACTCTATAAACAAACAGGGCGCTGTTACACCCAGATCCATTTTCAACCCAAATTCCAGCTTTATATGCGTCGATAGATTTCTATCGACGCATATGCTCACGTTAACAAGGCATATGTTTCAAAAGAATTTTTTTACATTTTCTATAAATGCGTCCATGTAATTCGTTGGAGTATATGTTTCATTTTTTATAAAAGTATGTACTTCATTAAATGAGGTATGTTATTTTTTAAAAATTTAAAACACATGTATTCTGAAATTGAGGTTGAAAATAGGGCTGGATGTAACATTATCCGAACAAATAACTTTCCTAATTGTCACATCCCACCTTTTATCAACTTCACATGCTTTCTTAGTTTGTTTAGGATTATACAGATGATTAGACAATGACAATGTAAATGATGGAGGAGTTTTACTTACAAAATGGCCAGCAACTAAAATCCAATAGAAGTGAAAATTTTGATATGATCTTGTGAAGCCTTTTGTGTCGTCACTGCCACAGTAGAGAGGGGTTCTTTCTAGGTTTGTGAAATTTTTCAGCCCTTCCCACCTGGAGATTAAAAAAAAACAGAGGTGTAAGGTACCAAAACAAAGAGGATGTATTGATGTTTTTGGGAAAGATTAAACACAGTGTATGTGAGAGAAAATGAGTCAGCTTTTTTTAGTTACTTGAGCTTTTGGACCCATGCTTCTGTGCCCTTGGTTGAACAGATCACATCTACCTGAAATTAAAACACAGCATGTCATATTATCAGATATAATTAGCAGCCACATAAATTTATGCTGTATGACACATAATATGGTTGAGAGAATAAAGAAATTTTGACATTTAGATGCTTTAGAGTCCATTTTGTTAGTGTTCCTGCTTCTCCTAGTATGGATTCTTGTTAAGATTGTATTGACAACTTTTCTTTAAAAAAAAAACTGTGCAAAATGCAATCAATAAAGAATAGATAGATAAAAAAAAAAAAGTGTAGTTAGGTTAGTTCTTTTTTGAAAATTTGAGAATGTTAAAATGAATATGTGGTAATGCTAAAAATAACAATTTTGCCAAAAAAAAATGGGTCAACTCTCCGAGGATAGGCATGTGAAAATTTGGGTGGACATAAATACAACCTCATAAAGATATAATCGGATGAAAGCAAAGATTTTAATGTACTTTAATTTACATCCATAAATCAGAACAAACATTAAAAATCATTCTAAAATGCTAGGAAAAATTGTAATTTTCACCCTTCCATCCAAATTAAATTTTATAAATAATAATAAATGATTGGATTTAAAAATCTCACGAAACCCTCATAAAAAATGCAGTCTGACAATAATTCTCAAGTTGGACGATTAGAATCTAATATGATACAAATAATAAATATGAACATTATACGTAATTTGTTAACATATATGATTTTAAGTTTCTTTTATGAATAAATTTTATTAGATAAAATATATTTTCAAAATGTATGAATTATAAACAATTATATATATATATATATATATATATATATATAATAACGTAATAAACGAAAAAAAAAAATACAAAGTGTCCCCTCATGTTGGCAGAGCTCCCCAAAATAGTCAATGTGAAGAACCTTAAATTTCCCTCTCTTTTTTTAAGCTGTGACAGACTTCATCATAGTGAAGAGTAGGGTATAATCAGAGTTTCTATTGGTCCCCCACCACCTTATTTTTGGACCGTCCGATCAGATGAGATTCTCTCCGAATGAGTCGGGTCAAACAGGGTTGTCCTTACTAGACTTTATGAAGTGCACGTGTGGCTTCTCATCGGAGCCTCTGCTTTTTATTTATTTATTATTATTATATATTTTTCAAGGTCTCCAGTTGTGTGATGCATTAAAAAAGAATGAAAAAGCAGTGGAAGCCATACCTGTCCATTGTAGACTGTCACATTAACACCCTTTGATATTAATTCATCAACCTATGTATAAAAAGAGATCAACCAATGTGTTAATAATCATTGGGCATATAAAATAAAAGCTGTTTTCATTTATACCATCCAAATAACCTATCCAGTTTTTTAAAATGATTTTTAGTGTATTATGTTTGTCTCACTAGTAAATGATTGTAATTTTGAATGGACAAATAGAAACATTACATCAAGAGCTAAGCAAATATTTTTTTTATATTTAGTATGATCTTCTCTTGTCCACATTTTATTTACAGAAGTTTCATTTAATAATAATTATTATACACTTCTAAAAACTCTAGCTGCTTGTTTACAAGGCAATTGTTGAACAATCATATGAGTTGCATATTTTGGTAGACAGGTGCTTCTCTTAAAAAGGGATCATTTCTGTAATGATGCACATATGTACCATATTTGTTGACCACATGTTTGTCTAGTTTTTTTCCCCTGCTGGTACATCATTGACAACTCAACCCTGTTATATGAGTTGTTGTAGGGTGTATAAATGATTAAGATCTTTAGCAGGAGACAGGTGCAAAATCATTCCAAACAAAAAAAAAAAGGAAAAGAAAAAGAATTGAAGTTGAACCTCATTGATCCTAGGTTTCATGAAATCTCCCATCAGAGCATTGAAAACTAAGTTTGACTGCGCTCCCCAACTGACAATAATCAAACACATGCAGAGTTAGCTTTAATCAATGTCAAAACAGGTACAATTTCTATATCCATCTTTACTAATATGAATGATGTTTTCAGTCCAATTAGCAACTCCACGTGCACTTTACACAATCTTTAATTTTTTTTTTTTTTTAAACCCGTTTGAAACAGAATGTGACTTATCATTGAGTATACATTTATTCTGATATAAGTGATGATAAAATGATTTTATGTTTGGTTGTATTTTGAATTATTCTTATCGATAAACGTAAGAATAAATGTTTTATTGTTTAAGTAAAATGTGAATAAAGTATGGATAATGGTTTATAAAAGGTGAAAAAAATAATGATAGTTGATTTGACAGGTGGTTTATAAGAGGTGATGACAGTGGGCCCACGTATTCTTTAGGTGGAATAATCTAGGATAACTTTAATTCTAAGGATTGGTTGGAATCCATATACCAGTTTATTCTGACATACTTTATCCCTAGTTATTCTATGTTTTCAAACACCCTTTATCCCTTATACTCTTTATCCGGGGATTTATTCTCGTTCCAAACGGGGCTAAAGGTTATACTTCACCTAATGCAACATATACCTTGATACAGCACATACCTCATCAATAAAATGTGACTACATGTGGGGCTATATTGTCATAACATCCCAATTAATAAAAAATATTGTCATACTTGCAATCACTTTTACGTACCCAACACGATGAATTATTTTGAAGTATATACTTATTGTACATACTCGAATGAATGCCATGCATATTTTTTACATTTTTTCAAAATAGAATATACACACTGTGAGTATTTATATTCTACTAACAACCAATTGTATCAACCCTCATATTTGAGGGCAGGGAGAGTAAAGGAAATAAAGGGGCGAAGGTTGGTGGTACCTAACATCTTTAGGAATGATCTTAAGCTTCTCCTTGATGGCACCATTCATGAGACTTCCAAGGCCACCATCACCACTTGAGGAGGCCTTTGAGCTCAGATACATGGAATACCTCTTCATCGTGTTTCCCCCCGAAAGCTGATCCGTCCCCGTTATCGATAACGGGTCGCTTCCTTCATCAAGCAAGAAATTGTAGAGGTCCTGATTAACATCCATTCGCGATAATTAGCTTACAATCTCAAATCTGCCACTCGCAGTTTTAATTATAATTATGATAGCTTACTACGCCATTGCTGTTCGCAATGATCACATCCTCAAGCTGGTTCCATGTGTTCGTCGCATTGACGTATTCGCCCTTCTGGATTTGTTGTTTGATCTCCTCTGCTATGCTGTTAGATTCAATCATAATTCAATTGGTTTGAATTCATAATTCTTATGTTTTATCAATGAATGGGGCTTCAAACCTGTTTGACTTGTCCGCGCCATTGCTGTCCAGCCTTGAAACATCTCTTAGAAGAGGACCCCATGAGAACTACATTTCAAAGATTTTTTTTTTAATCATTCAATATAAGATTAAAATATAATGTTACACAAGTTGTTAGAGAAGAAAGACAGACCACAAAGTCTTCTGGAGATATCCAACTATCACCCAAAGCCACTCCTGCAGTCAAAACAGTTGAGCATCACTTTCAAAAAGACTACTAATTTCAATTGAATCAGTCACACTTTTACCTCCCAATTTGAGCTTCAATTCACCCTTTTGTACTGCATCGACGATCGATAATCCTAGAGTGACCGCATATTTACCCCCATAAGACTCTGCGATCAAGTAGAGAGGGCTCTTTTGAAGGTTGGCATTGCCATTGAAGAGAGCCTTCAAAAGGGTGGTCAGATCTGTCGCCGCCTCTTCATCGGTCTTCACGCATAGCTTCTCATCCTCCACATAACTGTAGCCTGTCCCAACTGGGTTGTCCTGTATGGCATCAAAAACACACACACACCTTGTTATATAAAACACCACACAAAACATATGAATTGAAGCAAAAGAAAAATGAAAAGTTTTGGCTTACAACAAAGAGAAGATCTGCCTTTTGAAGCCATGTTGAGTTGCGAGGCTTCAGATCTGTGTCCAATGGTCCCACCTCTTGGAAGTTTCCGATACCAACGCCGGAGGCGCCCTTTAAAAGAAGATCAAAAGCTTCAAATCCAGATAACAATAGAAGGTTAAATTTGGTGTTTCTACAAAAAGAAATTTTTCACTTACTGGGCCTCCCTGTAACCATAGTATAATTGGCCAGGGACTAGAAGCATTATCTACTCTTTGAGGACTTCGATATAGCCACCAAAACATATGTGCTTCTGTGATTCATCAAACACAATGAATAAATTCAGTTTCTGCTAAAAACAGAATCAACAGAAAGGAAAGCAAAATTGGGTCTACTTGGTCTGACTTGAACGTAACCCCACTCTTCAGATCCATCAGGAGTCCCAATAGCATCAACTGGTCTTTCATTGATGTTGAAAGAGAGAACAAGGAGGAGAGGAAGAACAAGAGATGAGAGTCTCTTTTTCTCCATTAGAAGAGAAGAGAAGAGGAGTCCAAACAAACAACTTTGAGAGGGTGCAATGAATATATATAGACAATCAATGAATAACCATAACCAAATGGAGAGATTGCATGAGAAACCTCCTCTCTGTTTATGACAACAAATAAGGTCAAGCAAACAAGAAATCCATAAGAGAACAAAAGATTTATGAAGATGAAACCAAAGATGGGGAAAACAATTAACAATTGGAATTTTTAAAATGGATCTTTAGGAAACAGCGGAAGGAACCAAAATAGATAGGACTCGTATACTATTATGTGTATAGTTGGATGAATATGATATGTTTGCTATAAAAATTGGGTTTATTTTATTTTATTTTCTTATGTTGAAACATTTATATTTGTCATTTGTGGATATAATGAATAAGTGATATTGCTGAGGATTTTGTGGAGGAGAGAAAGCAAAATCCGGACCTAACTGTCCTGTCTCCGAAACTTTTTTGATTGCTATAAATTTGGTGTTTTTGGAAATCTTCTTTAAATCTTCCACTTCTTTTGGTAAATACAAAAGGTCAGGATTGAGTGACCCAAAATTTGATCTGCATGTGATTCAATGTTTGAAATAAATTTTTATTAATTAGACAGTTGTAATGTTTAAAGTATATATATGGTAGTTCATGTGTCCTCCCCCCCCCCAACCAACCTATTTATGTCTCATTTAAAAGTTGGGTGATTATTCAAATCTTAATTTCATATTCAAATTTGAATATTGTATGGACAGATTCATATATTGGGTTATTAATTCCAAAATTTACATGACTCACATGCATATTATATATATTTATATATTTTATGTATACAATGTCCCCCATATGGATAATCATCGGGTTTTGATAGAATAGCATGAGAATGTAGACATTAGGGATTGCTGTTTATAACGTAACATAGATTAAAATTTTCAATTTATAATGTATTTGTCTTATATTTTAAATATTTTCTTATGTTATTAAAATGTTAAATTAATTTTCAATAGAACTTGGACTCATGTTAGATATTATCGAGGGGGGGGGGGGGGTTCCGAATTAAGTCCTCTAATTGAATCTACACTTTCAAATTGTATATAATAATTTAATGAATTAAATGTACAAGAGTATACACTGGTTAATAAAAAAAAATCCATTTGGGACTGAATACAAAGGACAACAGGTAATTAATGATTGATATATGGTTAGTTAATGCTATTGAAATTTGATTGATGAATGTGAATTGGACACCAGCCTTATAAAAAACTAAATCACATGCATCTGTGATAATTAAATTCATTATTGGTTGAACATGACATGACATATGACATTATGGTTGTCATTGTGGCATGGACCATTAAGGCTGTTGTATGTTCATATGGCACACATATATTGTTTTACTTAAAAGGGAAGTCTAGTGAAGATGTGGCCCAACCACTTTGGCCGAAGCAGCATCATCTGTCTCACAGTGAATGATGTTTCAAATTTGGTTCACACTAATTTATTGGTTTTGGATTGAACTGTAGTTTCTTCCTTTCTGAACAGGCAATACAATTTTTATCTTGAAAAAAATTCAATAACAAAAAAATAATAATAAAAATTTTGATCCAAATCAATATAAAAAAAACAATTCATCCATTGTAAAGTGATAACACACATTAAATAATACGATGATATGTCATCTTCTTATTGATTTAAAATAGGTCTATAGATCAATATTCTTTTTTGTTATAAATATTTTGGTCGTATACCATCCTACTTTTACTTCTATTTTTCGTCCTAAAAAAGTTACACAAACACGAGAATGCCTTGCACATTGCTTCTACTCTTGGAAACATACATAGAACATGCATGCCGACTAGATGTCACATTGGAAACATGTTCAACTTTAGTCTCCATGTATTAATTGTTTCTCATATTTATAGGTAGGAAAATGATGTCCAGTACTAACTGTAGTCTCAATTGCGGTTAATACCATTTTTCTTTTTTATAAAAAATCATACACTCTTTCATTGAAGTACATGCAATTATATAAAATGAAATATATATTGATATACACTTAAGTATTTTTTTCGCGTTGAAAAAAGTGATAAATTTTTTTACATCATATACTATGATAGAACCTCATACATTATAATAGCGCAATATATACTATGTTATCATAATATATGAGACTACAAAATAGATTGCAAAACATGTTAAGTGTATCAGCACTCATATAGTTTTTATAAAAGATACATAATAGATGCATGTACATGAAAGTCAAAGCACACATGAATGGCAAACAAGAATTTTTTATTTTTTTTTATAAAAAAAATTCTAAACAGAGAGAATGGAAACCAGGATTGCCACATGGTCTGTCTTTACATTTCCCAACAAGATTATCTATAAAAAAAAAATACCTTGACCATTAGTGATAGAAATTTTTTGTGTTAAGAGACAAAAATAATACTTTTGTAGGTCAATCAGAAATATCACGTAAATGATGTAAAAATTCTAAGTTGTGTATACGTGGTTTTCCGTAAATATATTCTTTCATGAAAAGTTGTAGTCAATACTAAAAAAACTATATTTACCAAACAATATACTTTTAGTTCAATGCTTTCTGATAAGAACAGACCCATGTAGGCCAACAGGCCCAACGGCCGTGTTGGGCCGGCCCAGTAACTTTAATGTGTCGGGTCAGTCTGCCCCGACGGGCCGCCCATGGGCCTAAGGGCCAGCATGTAATTTTTTTTTACAAAAATATTTTTTATTTTTTTATTTAAACTTTACTTTCTTAATATTAAATACACAAGTAATGTATAAATGTATTACATGTATATACACAAAACAATATATATATTTAATAAAACAATAAAATAAGATACTTGTTTAACATATTATATGTTTCGTCTACTATGAATTGTGGTACTGTGTTGAAATGGTCTACGTGTCATAAGATTGGCTTAACATAGCCCATATACCTTAACATATCATGTCGTGTCGTGTCAATAATGTATCGTGTTGTGTTAGTTTCTTAACGTATCATGCCTCATGCCATGTCGGTCATGCAGTGTTGACCTGACCTGTTTTACACCTTTATACCTATCTACAACTCCTCGTACAATCTACACATGCTTGATTCTTTATAAAAAAAATATACATTTTTATTTAAAATAAAATATATTCCAAATCCCACTTTAAAAAAAAAGAAAAAAGAGTAATGTGAAAGGAGAGATGTACACGGTACTATAAATGATGACTCAGCGCCTCATATTTTTTAAATTTAAATTTTTCAAAATATTCAAAAACATCAATAATTATTGACTTTTGTTCAACACTGATCATTTTGTAAAAGTTACGGGAACGACTTAGTGCCTCGTATGAATTGAGTATAACATTTTCATATAATAAAATACTGAGTTACTCTTATAAATATCAGTGTTAAACAATTTAGATGACAAATTAAATTTCTTGTTAACATATATAAACCATTAAAAAAATCTATTTAATTTAAAATAAATTAATATTTTAATAAAATAAGTTGGTGGGGGTAACAGTGTTTGAGAGGGCCAGTGGGGGAAGGCCCATGGTGGCTCCGCCCATTCCTATCAGTTTGGGTGAGTTTAAAATCACGAATTGTTATTTTATTGACTTGGTAAAATTATGAGTATTTGGGGTTACCAAATCATTTCGTTTGTCTAAATGTATATACAAAAAGGCAACTGTGGTCATGCTGATGACCCAATGAATCCATCAACATCCAGTGGTTTGTTTTTAGAAGCCATAAATGGTGAGTTATCTTTCCTTGAAGAAAAAAAAAAGAGGTTTCATTAATTGTAGAGTAAGTTAACAAAAATAGAAAATATAAAAAAAACTAGTACTAGTCAGCGTTGAATTTTTGTTTTTAACATTGAAAGTGCCTTTGTTTTTTTCCAAAATAAAAGGAGACGGCCACCACTTCCATTATTTTTATAACCTATTTGAAATAATTTTACGTAAAGAATTGGAAACTATTTACACATGCACTTGCAAACCAACCTAGCAAATGAATATTTAGGTCATCCAACATCAATGCATCACTTCCAAATCATTGGGTGAGAGTTTTTCATGCTATATATGATTTTAAATTCTCTTATTGATGCCATGAATTTCTTTCTTTTTTTTCTTTTTTTCATAAAACTGTTACTCGCAGTCTTGCATACAATTATGTAATATGTGTAAACATTGTTAAATAAAATATTTTTATTTTTATTTTTTTGCGTAAAGTATATATATTATAAAAACACACACTTCAATACTTTAAAAAGTAGAAAAGTCTAAAGATAAAAAAAAAAAAACAACCATGTATAAAGACATTTGTTTTTCATTTAAATGACATCATGTGAGTTTGATCACCTTATCATATCATCATCCGGCAACCACTTTTCCTGGTGGAGGAATAAAGTCAAGTGGTTAGGAGTGGATCAATGGACAATTCAAATGATAAGACTATAGGGCCCATTCCATAAATTGGACCACCCCATTTGAACAGGTTATGGGTAGCCAGGCCCACAAATTGAGTAATTGTCATGGTACAGGATCTCAACCTCTTGTCTGTGTTTTCCAAAAGTCTTCATAGTCCAATCTCTGCCTCTTTAATGGCTTCCAAAAACAGTACAGCCAAATCTCTCCACATTGAACCCCCGCTTCTTTCTCTCTTTATGTCAATTTTATTAGAAGATTTTTAGGGACAATTAATTATTCTTGCAGCTTTTTTTTGTTGACTCGAACATGTTTCTACTGAAAGATATACATTATATAAAATAAAATATATATTTCAATGAATTAAATGCACACAGTTTTACAATTTTCATTGTATGTATATATTAGTCTAACCTAGTATATATACTACACTAGGGAAAGCAAAAGAAATACATTAGGGAAAGCAAAAGAAAGACACTGTGTATCAGCGCCCTTTGGATTAGGTGTTTCGTCGAACGCATCACCCTTGCAAATTTTACCCCATTTTGTCTATAAATAAACAAAATCTACATGTGACAAACTTGCTAACTTCTTCAAGGCCGTCGAGTCTCTGACTATTGTTTTCACAATGTATTGATTTGTTATGTATTGCCATTTTTATATACTTCAAAATTCTAAGTTTGATGTGTTGTAAATTGCAACATGAATCTCTTCTGTATTTATTCAATGCCCATCTCTCAAGGCTTCAAGACATTTTTTCACGTGTTTCGTTTCATCCTTTTAACTTCTTTACAATTAATCTATGATGAATATTGAACCACTTCTTGACAAGTTGATAGAGACACTACTCTCTTTTCACGTAAAAATACTCTTCCCTGGGAGAAAAGCTATTTAGAAAAATTTTAAAAGCAAAAATTAACCAAAAAAAAAAAATGATGAATCAAGATGACTCGTTATTTCTTCTACATGTAGTTTCAAATGTTTGATAACCTCTTTTGTAGTCTTGATATATCCGCTGTAGAGCTCTCTTCTAGAGAGTGATCTGTGTGGGTTGGTTGTTGTTCTATGCTTTATTTTCTTTTTCTATCGTTTGCTTCTTTTTTTGCTCCTTGTAATTAAGACTCTTGAAGCTTCAATTAATATATGATCAGGGTAGAAATTGGCTACCGTCTTCTCAGAAAAACAATAGTCTTGGGTATATAACCAATAAGAATCAGAAGTGAAACAAAATGGCCAAGTTGTTCGGAGGTGAACACAGATGCAATATTATACCTTGTAAAAAAAAGAAAGTGAAGCAGATGATTTTTCCAGGCTTTAATTTTATGTTTCCAACATGTGGTTCGCAAAGGTTACTTACTACTGTATCTAAACTGCCTAAGGTGTTAGGTTCAACCATCAACATGGACATATTATATTATATATATTACAATATATATAGTAGGTCTTCATGGGTATGGAATGCCCCCCAATATTTTGACATTCAAATCTAAATTGGTGTTCCTAACTAAATATTGGTGTAAAAAGATATATTGATTTTTCCTGCATTACATTTAATGTCTAAACTAGAACATTTTCTTAATCAATACATGAACTAGAACTAGTAAGAAGAAAGATATATCATGCATGGATAAAAATGAAATGGGAATACTTTAACTATTAACAAGATTTTGGATGTGATAAGTTCCAAATTTAAACACTGACATTACATATATAGAGTCATCAAAAGTTTATGATCAAAAGACAATCGATGTCAATGGCGATAACATCAACTCCTTTTCGAATGGACAGCGATGAAATAACGACGAGGAGACAATGTATGTGGCTTCGATGAGGGCAAGAAGGCGCATCATTCGCAGAAAAAAAAAATCCGATTCGAATCCAGCTTTTTCAAGCAATGAAGAGGTTCAATATCGTTAAAGGAACACCTCCAAGTGGTCCTTCAATAACAATCAAAGTGGTCCTAATTGTGATAACATATATAACATTAAAAGGTCTCCCTCTCTCTCTCTTTAATTCTTTCCATCTCGATAGATGAGCAGGATTCACGGAAAAGGAAAAACAAAGGAAGGCACAATACGTATATGTGGGAGTTCCCTATCTGGATTCAAATTCACTAATCATATAAAGGGATGGCAAAGTTGATTCAATAAACAAATGTAAAGGTACTATGATCTTACCTTACAAAAGAAAATGAAAAAAGGGACCATGCATGTGGTAGGGGATATGTGGCCCTACTTTCAGAAAAAATAAAACTATTTAAACGGACTTGCTACACTTGCACATTATTGTTTCCTCCACCATTATTGAACCCTTCCATTCATTCATACATTGATATAATCGATATACAATTAGTTGTATGTGTATGCATGTGTGATAATAGAGAATTTGATAGAAGGTTTTGTATAAACCAAACTTTTTATATGTTCATCATGACCACAAGGGAGCTCTATGAGGGATTCCCTTTCGCCTCCTTGAATTGCTTGAAGTGTGGGGAGGCGTGGATGGATAGATGTCTTGCCCATTGCCTTCACGCAATCCCTCTCTCTCCCTTGACACTTCTCCTCCATCTTCTCTATCCACCTTTGTATCCAACACAAAACAAGCATCTCCATTTCTCTTTATCCCTACAAGCTATATATTAAAAAACAACCCACAAAAAAAAAAAAAAAAAAAAAAAAATCAACAACAATTGATAATCACATATATTTCAACCATAATTCATAACACCCACAACAAGAAAACATTGAAGCTAGCTAAATGTTAATAGTTTGGTGAGCAATGCGTGTGTGATGTGGAGATGACAACAACCAAACCAAACCTTGCAACCAAGAGAGCAGAATCGAAATGTGTCCAACAAGCTCCTCGCGCAGATCTCACAAACGCGCGACACGCCTTTGCTCGTCCTCGGCTGCGGCCTCTCGTTCAAGAACATAACCCTAGCACTGTTGATCACATATGTCTGCACTTCACTTATGTCCAGCTCCTTCTGCACCTCCGACACCCTCACCACATCATGGTATGAAGACCTCCTTATCTACATATATACATAACCACCCCACATCGAAATGTATCAAACTCAATCACAACGTAGAGAATTTCAAATCCATTCAACCCAAACCTACCTGAATCACGCGATGATCGGCGTGCCTCGAAGAGCGGCAGTAGTAGCAGAAGGGGTCTCCGGCGCAGTCTAAGCAGTACATGTTGCATTCGCTTCGCGTCGAGTCGCCGTGGACGCGACAGACGGTGAAGAACGTCGATGACAACAGTGGCTCTAGCCATGGCGGCACCAACATTGTCTCCTCCTCCTGTGTACAAAACAAGCCCAATATGCATGTGTACATACCAATATAGCTAGACACACATACATTAATGCTTTAAAATAAAAGTGCAATGGATTGGGCTTTACCATTATCAGCAACAATGGAGGTGGATCGGAGGCCGTCGGATGAAGAGAATGGACGGATGTGGGGGGCCGGGATCGGAAGAGAAATGAAGGAGAGAAGAAGAGATGATGCTTTAACCGAAATGCCACTTATAATTCAACCAAACCACAACGCCTTCTACAAAGGGGTGGGTTGGGCGGATACATACATAAACCAAACCATCTGCATCGACGGTTGGAATTCATCCGGGTCGCTATGATGGATTTTTCCACCGTTTGATTGGTTGGGGATGTTCTTTGCGTCCGTTCGTGGTCTCCACTGTGGTCTCGGCAAGAACGCATCGTCCCACGTGGAAAACACGTGATGTTTCTGACACGTGGCATGGCGTGGACGGTCCGATCGATGGTGGTGCTGTCTGATGACGTGAGCTTCTTTGGAGGTGCGTGGTTTGTTTCGCCCGACTGGGAGATCTGGATCGTCCAACAAAAGAGAAAAAAGAAAAACAAGAAAAGGTGATGTCACTCGGATTAGAGATAAACCAGCATCCAAACAGGGGGTGTATAGAATAGAATAAAATAAAATAATAATGTGATTCTATACACACACATATATATATATTGGTGAAGTGTCATGATCAACCACATGCATGTGACGGAGGGGGAGTCTCTCTCATGATTAGGGAAATGTAAAACCCCATCTTTAGCTTTCTCTAAAGAGGAAAACTCTTGCTCTTGTATCACATGCACTAACATTAATGGATTATTATATCATATTAAAAACACACAAATTAAAGGGGAGAACCCATGCGGAATTCGAGTTGTTTCTTTCAAAACTTTTTCTCATAGAATATGCATGGGGAGGGAGATCTGTTCTACGCTGGCACGCACTCCGTAGAAAAGTACGCCTCATCAAACACTTAAATATACTAATACTGGTACAAATAATAGAACGATATTATGTTTTCTAGGCCCCAACTTCACAGGCTCCATCAAAGACCCTATGAGGTGGTATGTGTCTAATAACTGTTATACCCTTAGTTAATTATTATTTTTTGATAACGAATCCCCACAAAATAAGGAGACAATTATGATTGATTAAATAAAAAATAAAAAAAGATCTTTAAATTAAAAAAAAAAGTGAATGTGAGTCTGGACGGACACAACTTTCTTTCCAGTAAACTCTTTTTAATCAAACCTTTCTATTGAGATGGTCTCTTCTCTTCCAACCTAAACTTTCCAAAGATCTCCAAAAAAAAAAAAAAACCCAACTATGAAAAGTATTATAACATGCAAAAGAAGTCAATTATAGGCGGTGATCAGGGAGGAGATGATAAAAATGATGGAGGATGCTACAAAGCGTTTCAAAATCCTCTGTCTCTTTGTTCTATTGTTTCTAAGGTTAGTTACATTTAATTTATATATGATTTGTATGATGTTAATGTTACATTTCTGACATCGAATAAATGTAACAGTCTGAAATGTAACATTTATTCGTGTATTGCATTTGTTTCAATGCATGTAGTAATTTATATTTGTTACATTTATTAATGTAACAGTCAAATACATATATTTGTTAAATGTATCACACAACAAAAAATGTGTTTGACATTTTCTATAAAATGTAACTGACTATTGAAAATAGAATCTGTTCATAAATTGTTTAAATGTAAATGTAACAGTTTTTATGTAAATGTAACAAATCGTTGTGAGAGATATAAATATTTAAGAAATGTACTTGATGTAACTGCTTCATATAGTAACTATATATGTTTTTTTTTATTTAAATTTGAATACAATAAATACCTGAATTTTTTAATGTTCAGTTAATAACATTCTTAAAAAAAAATTTAATGTGTATAATAAGAATATAAGTTTGAAGAAGAATTTTGATTAAAACAATTTAGATAATTTTTTGTGTAATTTAGTTTTAATTGTAATTTAGGTAAGGATTTCAAAATTCAAAATTTGAAATGGATAAATAGATTTCAAGATTCACTCATAACCGAATAGAGAAAATGGGGGGATTTGGGTTAATAGGATAAATTTTTAATAAAGGGCATATTTGTATTTTGACATTTTACCATTTTTGAAAAATCAACAAAAAACCAATTAATAAAAACCAATAAAATGATGACACCTCATGGGGCCTATGAGTGAGGCTTATTTTTTGGGGCCTAGGTATCACCACTGATAATAGAACGATGCTATACGCAGTCCACAAACATAGACAGTATCACGAAGCATTCATATGCTTCTATTTTTATTTTTATTTTTTACATTTTGAAAATCTACTCTTTTATCCTGTCAACTTGTGTGATCAAAAGTGTAATTATTACATTATGCTCGTAAATATCTCTTGTTTTGTTTTAAGAAAGGTTATAATATTTACTATCATGGCCAGTCATGGGTACGGGCTGTTAGAATCAGAAATTGAAGAGAATGAATCAAGAATATTATTAGGGTTTGTATCCAATATTTATAGTACAAAAGGGAAACGAGGATCATACACCGAGAGTTTGCTCAACAAGAAACCATGTCGTTGAAGTGTATGTGACTTTGTGAAAAAGTCAGATAACTGAAGAGAAGAGGAAATATATGGGAGTGATATAGTGCCCGCAATAAAATGATGACGGACGAAGTGACAATCGATCTCGATGTGCTTCGTACGTTCATGAAAA
Organism: Acorus gramineus; assembly: GCA_030737835.1. NCBI lineage: Eukaryota > Viridiplantae > Streptophyta > Magnoliopsida > Acorales > Acoraceae > Acorus > Acorus gramineus. Next base: position 14,135,520 of record CM060857.1, read on the forward strand.
ACTGGATTGCTAGCAATCTGAATGGCGCTCTTATTGTCAATATATAAAGGAGTAGACGCAGATAGAATGACACCCATGTCAGAGAGGAGGCGCCGAAGCCAAACAACCTCAGTAGTAGCATATATATACATTTAACTAATCTATCTTTAATCCTAACATATATATATATATTTAACACGGGCGATCAACGCCTAAGACGCTATCTTCGTAGGGTTCAAAATCCTAAATAAATAATAAATTGTTTACTGGGATTTCATATCTTGTTTTGAGTTTTTATTTTATTTATAGAAACTTATCCTTTTTTTTCTTTTTGGATCTTTTTTATTTTTTAGTTTATTTCTTCTCTTGTTATTTTATTGGAATTGTTTTAGTGCATTGTTTAATTTAAAAGAAGTTGATCATAATGTATGTCTTATTTTTATTGCCTTTAATTTTATATTTATTTTTTTGTTTCAATTTTATTAGGACTCTTTTTTATGAAAATCAGTTTTTTTAATTATTTTCTTTAGTTATTTTTATGAAATTCAAAAAATTATGTGAAAGTGATCACAAAAATAAATTGTTGCAACAATGAGCCCCATTTTATAATTTCGAGCTGGCCCTATTTATTTGGCCCATAAAACCATGGGCCAGTTTTGGGGGAGTTTGAGAATACAATTGTATAATAGGTATACGTCAAAGGGGAATCCATTGAAATCAAAATCGAGATATATTCAACGCAAATAAAGCATTAAACGAATGTAGCAAATCAAGCACCACAACATATAATCTGCACATCAACCTCAAAAACAACTAAATTAGTATATATAAAAAAAAGGTCCAAATGTTTGGGTTTATGTCACTCATACCAGTTGTTAGATTTAAAGAAGAATTACATCAAACACCTGGTCAAAATTTTGTATGAACGAAGAGTCAGGTCCGACCTCAATGCACAGAGTTTGTCATCCATAAAATTAATGAAAAATAGTCTCTCCTTAATTTTTCTATCGAGTGATTGCATGTGTGATTCGTAATTTCTGTGTGGACCAATTAGAAAATATTATGTAAAACAGTACAGAACTATATAAGTCGTAAAAAAATGATTTTTACATGAGTATCAGTTAAGCTACATACAATTTCATTGAATGTTATCTTTGATTACTAAGTTTATATGTTTTTATATTGGTCAAAGATGGGATTCGATACTCTGTGATCTGCTATAGGGAATACCCCGTAACAATTATCAATTAGAAGGCGTCATGTATGGAAGAAAAAGTTAACAAATATATTTAAATAGACTCTTACCACTAAAAGTCTTTTTGTTTTGGGTTTCACAATGCATTCGGATTGCTACATGATAATTCCTTGTAGCAGACCATAGAGTATCAATGTGTTAAGGAACCTTGTGAAGGGATCCGGCACAGTCGGAGGATAAATGATATAATGGGCCGGCCCTGCACTTGGTCAAAATTCAGCTTGTGCTTGGGCCTAATAAAGTCAAGATGTTCACTCAAGCCCATCTCAACCCAGCTCAACTTCAACTCATTTAGATCAAATAAGCTGTATTTGAATTGAAAAAATTAAGATCTAACCTTGTTGTATAGTCCTGTTTATAGTCGGTGCATATTTGATTCTTTCAAATTACAAATATACTCTTGATGAATTATATAATTTTTTTTTTTTTTTAATCTTCTCATGTATTGAAATCAAATTAACAAGGTCTTCCTTTTTCAAAAAATAAAAAATAACATATATTTGGAGGAATTGAATACACTCCTTTTATAAAAAAAAAAAAAGTATATGTCATCCAACAAAGTACATATATGCATATGTGACAAACATAAAACTACATATCAGAAGTGCACGCGGGTAGCAACACCCATTATGAATTTACTTGAAATATATTCTAAACATGACTATAACCCCTATTAAAATCCATTCATTAAAAAAAAAATCCCATTACAATCCAAACGGTGGCCCTTTTGATTTTCTCAACATCTAAAAAGGACTTTACATTAAGCGCAGAAGAAATTCCGCACTAATCTCATCTAAAAAGGACAATTTATTTTACAACGTCACTTATATGGATGCATAATAGTCCTTCCATGCATGTGCACTAAATTAATTATGTGTTTACTAATGTGTATATACATGATTATATAGACGAAAAATTGTGGTTAGGCCTGTGTCTTGCTTTATATTTTTTAAATATGCTGAAAATATCGTTCTACACCCCCACTTGAACATAGAGACATGGTTAATCTAAATTAAGTATAATCACAAATATAAATACGGGGCATTTGTTAAGTTAGTGGGCTAGATGCATTTAACATTTGAAAAATATTATGTACAACCCTTTTCGCTCACAATTTCAATTGGCAAGTGTTTTATTTTTTAAAAAAATCATATATCTTAATATCTCATTTAATAAATTACATTTTTTTATAAAAAAAAATGAAATGCATGTCTCAATCAATTATATAAATTTATTTGTAGAAAACGTATAAAATCTTTAATAAAATATATATCTTGATAATGTAAGTGCTTGATGAGTATAAAATTAAATTTAAGATTGAAAAAAGATCTACTGTACTGCACGTAACATTAATTCCCATCATATTGAAATCTCTAAAGCCTTATTCTTAATTAAAAAAAAAAAATTCGCAAATGAATTCCGAGCATCACCCACCCTTAACTATAAAAATAATAAAAATAACTTGAAATGCAGTCATTAGGATAATTAATACACAGCCCTGATTGGATCCAAAAGAGAATTTATGAAACAGTGGACCTGTCCTTTTCACAGGCATTAATGTAAAACCCTTTCAAAGTTTCTCTTTTTGTCCGTGACCATTGGAAACAGTGAAAAATGAACAGAAGCCAATGCAAAATCCAATCACATACTCACATGCAAAGATGCTCCGAATCCAAATCACGTCAATGTCAAGTTTCCATTATATCATCTTTCATGGGTCTCTGGCATCCTATGTTGGTTTCCACGTCAAATCATATATGACGGTTTAACCTTCCCAACAAAAACAAAAAAACAAAAAGTGAAGAAAGTCAAGAGTCAGATCACAAAAATAGAAGAATCCTAGATGTGGCTGATAAAGTTGGTGAATTAAGAGACACATAATAGGTGAAACCACCACAATATGTACCCATATGTTTCTCTATGCCTTCTCACACACGCCTCTCAAACCATGTATGTACCCCACCATATATATAAATAGCACTGGATAACATAATATTCTTTGTTACACCTCAATTTGCATTTTTCTCTTCTTCTTCTTCTTAGTTTCATGTCTCAATCGGTCCTTGAATTGCCCGAGCTTGTGCTCCGGCTAGCACCGACCGATGGTGGAGGAGGCGATGGAGAGGATGGGTGTCGGACGCCGACTTCGGTGGAGCACAAAATCCCTGAAGTGCGCAGCTGCCCGAAGGCGCCTCGGAAACGGAGGAGGGTGGCCCCATCATGCAAAAGGAGATTGACTGAGCTTGAGTTCTTCAGGGTTGAGCCAGGCGAGATCGAGTCGTTGTTCTTGAATTTGGGGGAGAGCGAGAAGAAGCACAAGGTTGTCGAGGTTGAATTGAAAGATTGACTGTTCATAAATTCATATGTGTTTCACCTTGAAACTATTACATCTATATGTTTTTTTTACATGAATTATAATTGTATTGTTTGTTTTGTTGTTTGCGTGATGAGGTCTTTTGTGTTGAAGATCCATTGGTTCTCTGTGTGAATCAATAATGATGTGACAGAATTGTTTTGGGTGGGTATGCGTGGTTTTTATCATGTAAATATCAATTAAAGTGAAAACATTTTTATTAAAAATAATAATGAGTTTTTCCATTTTATATGTGACATTTCTTCATTGTACGTTCAAGGCGGGTTCCATGAATTGCTTTGATTTTTTTATTTTTTTTTTGAGATTTGATTTATAAGTTTTAGAGATGTCAATTGAGTGAGTTAGGCACCTAATGGTTCTCTATATGAATCAACGGTGATATGACAAAATTGTTCTGGATGAATATGTATGATTTTTGTCATATAAATTAAAGTGAAAACATTTTTATTAAAAATAAAAATGAATTTTTACTAAATATGTGACATTTCTTCATTGGTCGAGGCAGTTTACATGAATTGCTTTGATTTTATTTATTTATTTTATTTTTTGAGATTTGATTTATAAGGTTTTGGAGATGATAAATGAATTTGATGGTTTGGGGTAGATGAGAAGTAGCTATCCATGAATAATGTTTTGTTTGTTTGGCTGAGTTGTACCTTTGCATAAGTGTGGTTTGACATTTATTAGGTCGGTTGGCTGGATCTTCTGTGGAGTCGCTCATACGTAGTTTTCATACCAGAAAAAACATTTTGTAAGCTTGTAATATTACAACTGTTACATATTGATATTTATCATTTATGTTTTCTCATGATTTTTTTATGATATTTAATTTAGCGTAACTTTGGTGTTCCCAATTGGATTTTTTTTACATGGACTCATAATTATGGAATCATGTGGTTGTATATATAAATTGTATAGAATTTGTGCTAAACCACTTGAGTTAGAAATTCTTACATGTTTCATGTGTTGCAACTTGCAAGCATTTGACAACGAACACTTAAAATTCTTACATTCTTTTTCATTTTATAAAACTCCAGCATTAATTATTTGAAAAAAAATCTTAACAAACCTTGTGCATTAGATATGTTCAAGAGATTTGAACTTGAAACTTATTAAGATCAAATTTGATCACGTTCATAACTAAAAAAATCAACACTAAGACGAAAAATATTTATATTCATTCTGCAGAGGATAATCAGGTAGTCTGCGTATTGCAATTTTTCTCATATTGTCTCACAGAACTTAGAGGAGATAAGTCTTGATAAGAAGTTCCCATATGTCATGTCAACATAAGATTTTCTTGTGGTGCAACATAGAGCTTTTAAACTCTTCCCCCAACTCAAAAAGTTCTAGCTAAATATGCATACGTCCACAGAGGAGAGCAGAAAACGATTCACTATATTAAGTAATTGGAGTTCAAGAACTCTCAACATCTCTCTCCTCTACAACGTTCATTGAAAACAGTTTATTGGGATGTTTTTTTTTTAATTCAGGTATCAATATTTGAAAGCAGTTTATGTTTGGCAGAGAAAGTTGTTTTTCAATTAAAAAAATCGATTCCGACCAAAAAGCGTTGTTTTTTAGCTTTTCAAAACACAGATTTCGAGAGAAAAATTAAAAGGAATCCAACTTCCGATTCTTCAAAAATCTGTCATGTTTGACTGCACGATTTTAGCTTTTCAGTTTTTCAAACCCAAACATGCAACTAAATGAGACCTAAAAAACAAATATGGTACACTTAAATAAAATTACAAAACTGCCCCTATAAAAATTCGGCCCTACACAAGGTCTTCACGAACAGGTCCTTCATGCTAGAATACAAGACATCTTACAACAACAAAAATGGTTAGAATTTTTCTCATCCTATCTCACAGAACTCAAAAAAGATAAGCCCACATAAGGAGTTGATCCAATGCCAAACCAAGCTTTTCTTGTGGTCCAACACAACTTTTAAACTCTTCCCCAAACTCAAAAAGCTCTAGCTAAATAAACACCTCGGCCCCAAAGCATTGATCAAAAATTAATGTGGGAGCCTGGGAAGCTTTTTAAGAGAATAATATATATATATTGTTTGTTTAGGGATTTTGAAGGGAATAAAGTGACCTCTTTATTCAATAACATGCATGAGATGTTAAGATAATTAAGTTGATGAAGAAGAACATTTAAAGCAGTCTACGGTGGTTCAAAAGGGCCAACAGTCACAAGCTTTGATGAGCTAATTTTGAGACCAAAAGAAGGCATTGTTTTTGCTACTTTTGTGGGTCGTTTTCCCTAGTACGTAAGCGATGGAAGTATGTGTACCTAATTAAAGCAACTCATCTTCTCTGTGTAACCAAAAGAGTATTGGAAAAGAGAGATATAGATGTCCTGCAAAAGTGGAGATAGATCTGTATCTTTTCAACCACCATTGTTTTGTGTTTCTTGTTGGGTCTTTTCTTAGGGTGGGGACAACTCATTATTTTGTTATATTTCATTATTTCTCACTCTAAAACCATATATTTTTGAAGGTATATTCATTTAGGGAGAAATGATGCTGAAATTAGAGTTGGTTAGAATATATATTATACTTTGTCTTCTCACTCTCTCTCACTCTCTCTCCTATCTCATTGAAATTACAAACTTTTAAGTATCTTTCATGTTTAATAAAAATATATCACTTGATTATTGTTGATTGGGAAAAAATCTAAAACTTGTATTTAATTAGTACAATGTAATTAAAGGTTGTTTAGTTTAATTTATTGTTAGAGAATAAAATTCATTTCACTGTGATCTTCTTTAATTTGACTGATAGGGTTATTTCAATTTGATTAATGAATGATCCAATTGAGTTGCACAGTTGGATTTATAAATTGTTTTTTGAGCCATTCAAAAACTTATTTAATCAGAATTTCAAACTTAACAAGGATTCAGTTTTTTTTTTTTTTTCAAATTCCAATTTGTCCAACCAAAAAAATACTTTAATAACTTATTTTAGGGTACGGTACTGTTACACAATCCAAAATTCAGTCTTATATGCATCGTTAAAAAACCAGTAAAGCGTATATATCGTTAGACAAGTTATATAAATCGGTAAATTTTTTTACATTTATTAAAAATATATTCATTGAATTTGAAATGGAATAGTATAAGGCTTTCATCAAATCATATACATCATTAGATGATGTTTAATATTAAAAAAAATAAAAACAAATGTGATACATTTCCGAGTGAAAAGATCGAGTCTAACATTTTCCCTTATTTTAGTATCGGATATCAAGTGGGTCACAGCCGACCGTGTTAATGGAGGCCCATTTTTAATCATCGCGTCCTTGGTCTCTATTTAAGACAATTTAAATTCCGCTGCCCTTTGAAAAATCCTAAACTACTAAGGTAGTGTTTGGTAACGCGATTGCAAAACTGATTTTTTGTCGTCGCTGGGTTTAAAATTAATTTTGTAGGAAGCTGACTCCCCCAGTTTTCTCAAATTGCAGCCTTTGTGCACTATTTGTCTGAAATCTGTTTGTAGAAAACTGCCTTTGCAAAACTGTTTGGCTGCACAATTGTAGAACCAGCTTCTTACAATTGCAAAAGCTACACAATCACGCAACCAAACGCTCCCTATATCTTACCAAGAATAATTTCATTATTCAATTGATTTGATTTTGTAAAATCTATAGAATTAATAAATTGGAATATCTACATTCACAAACTATCATTACATGAATTAAATATATTCTTTTATTGAAAAAAAATGACTATAATTACGATGGTGTGCAAAAACCATGTTCAATATAAGGCGTTAATCTACTCAATCCTTCTAACGATAATTTTTATGGGTATCACAACACTAACATAATATTTTATATTTTTTATATTCTTTAGAATGTCCTTTTTTACATTTATTTCGTACGATTATGTATTTCATCTTCCATAAACAAAATACTTCATTAGCTTATTATACATTTTTTAAAAATTCAAGATATATGTGGTTTATCAAATGGACTGTAAAAAAAATTAAACATATAATTTTCTTAACATAAATATGGAGAGAACGTACAAAAAAGTGTATATAATCAAGCGGGCCGTCTAAAATCCCAATATTGGACCGGTCTTACACCAGGGGTCCATGGGCCGTTGGGCCTGCTCCAAATCCGACCCAAGATTGTCTATAAACCACTAGAGGCACTGTAAAATCAGATGAAGGAAAATGATATGTACATCCTCTTTGTGCATCTCCGATTCCAATCCACACCGATTATTTTTAAAAAAAAATTATACATTTTCCTATTAAAGTTCATGCTATTATATACATAGAAGTATATACTGAAATATAAGTGTATTTTTTTCACGTTAAAAAAATGATGAAATATATTGCACCATATATTATGATAGAGCCTCATACATTATGATAGTGCATTATATATTACGCTATCATAGTGTATGAGACTGCAAAACGTATTGAGTGTATCCGCGCCTCTCAGATGAAACCAGGGCCAATCCTAAGAATTTATATTTTTGACCAAGCCCTAGGCTAATATTTAAAATGAGGCCCTATGCATATTCACAAAAAAAATTAACTTGTTTAAATATTATACATCATTTTATTAAAAAAATACAAATATTACAAAATGATACATGATGTTTTATAATAATTTAAAGGTCTAAAATCAACAAAAAAAATTAAATTAAATTTTAGTGGAATGAAAAAGTTATAAAAATAATAAAAATGTCTAAAGAGTGTTTGAGCACAAATTAATTTAACTAATTGGAGGTAGAGAGAAAATGAGATATATGTGTGGGTAGAGATGTTGCAGAGAGATCTTCTTTAGATAAAAATATATAGAGAGGGAGATATTGTTATTATGGTTGGAGAGATTTGAGAAGAAAAATTTTAAGTTTGATTTTAGAAGAAAAGTGTGTTAATAGAGAGAAACTAATTCACTATAGAAAAAATGGACATCGCATCACCGTCCATTTTTTTTATTCCACGCAATGTGTGGTTTTTAGGGTCCTCCCTGGGTGGTTTTTTTATTCCACCAAATGTGTAGTTCTTGGAGCCTTCCGTGGCCAGGGGCCATAGGGATATGCCTTGGTCGTCTCCTCTCAGGACTGGCCCTAGATGAAACATGAACTCTGAAAAGCATATGATTGACATTGCCTAGGAAAACAAACAACCATTTGGACCTATGATAGTTTCATTATTACCTACATGATGCGAAGTTAATTATATATGAATTGATCAATATACTTGGCCTAAACTCCTAGATGCGTACATCAAGGCACATGCAACCTATCAAGATCCAATAAAATAAAACAATGAAACTCACTAGATTAAGTTAAAAGCATCTCTGCTTAGGCTTTGTGTTTGGGACACTTGCCTCTCGAGGACCCGGGTTCAACCCATGCTGATGGCAAGGTCCCACATGTTATTCTGGGCCCCATTTGGCCCTCTCCAACACAATTGGTAGAATTAGGAAACTGGACCCCACAAATTAAGTCTCATTTATAAACTTCAATAGGTGTCACTCTCCTATTGGTTCTCTATTTGACTTTTTCTAACCACCAAAATGACAATGACAATATTACCCTTCTTATAATTTTTAAAATTGGTTCCAACTAACTAATATTATCTCCTAACTGAATCCCACAAACCGCCGCACCATTAAATCCTCTCCCTGACATAACATATTTTCAAAAAATCTGAAGCACCATCACTGCCTAGTGAAAAAAAAAACATCAACCACATGTTATCAATTAAGATACAATGATGTATTTAAAAATTCAAATGAACAAATATGGTCTACTAAGAATGCACAGAAAATTCATAAAAAGTCTTCAAAATACCAACAATAAGCAATTAAATATTAATCAACTATACATTAATCAAATCCATAAAAATAAAATAACAACTTTCAAAAAATGGGTTGAAATTCAAATTCAGATACAGGTGTATCTGGAATTTAAATTAACAAATACACATTCCATACAAGTGAATTTGCACTGTATTTGAAAATCTTGAATCTGAATGAGTCGAATAATATTGATACATCATGCATAATTATACACAAACACACAATCATAAACGATTGTAAGATCATACTTGGTACACAACAATGCATGTAAATCAAGATACAGGCCATGTATCTAAATTTAAAATGAAATTCAGATTCAATACATGTATATGATGATTCAAAAGAATGACGAAAAATCAAAATCAAAATAATGTATTCAAAATAATGTATTGAAATCAAAATCAATATTCAGATACATCTGCAATGTATCTAGATTCAAAATAAAAAAAATATGTTTGCACGAGTATAAATGAAATGAATAATGCTTATAAACAAAATTAAAACAGAGTGATTAACATCCATATCATTATCAACAATTAAATGGATTTGATTCGATGCTTAAAAAGGGAATACACATACGAAATAATAAGATTCAATTCAGTGATAACATCTCTAATAATCAAAATATAAAAAAATCAAATAAACCTAACCTGTGAAACAAATTGCCATTAATGATATCACAAACAAATCGCTGGGGGAAACAAAAAAAATTGAAATTCCTCTCAAGATATGGAATCGGATTGTTGTTTATGTTTAGTTTCATTGAAAAAATCAATGAGAAGTATAAATTGGGCTGTCGATGCGTAATAAACTATTGGCTTTCATTGTTTTTTTATTCATTGAATTTGATTGTTTTTTTTTTAAAAGAAAGAGAACAAAGAATCCCAACAAATCATAACCGCCTACGCCATTTATAGATCGGTCATCCAAAAATCCAAAAAAAAACTCATTGGAGGGTAAAAGGAGAATTATATGTGTGCCACCTCATGGGGCTTGTAATGAGGTCTACAAGTTGGAGCTCAAAAATCATTATTGTTAGGAAAATAATATGTTCAGCCCTTATGTCTTTACAGGTCACACTGTATTTCATTATTTAAAAAATTACACACTTTTTCATTAAAATGAAATATATATTTAGATACAAAAATATATTTTTTTTCTCTTAAAAAATATTTTTTTTTACTTCATACAAAATAATATAACATCATACATTATAATAACAGAATGCATACACTGATAATCATAATCTACAGGGGTTGCTAAACGAGCACGAAGAGAGTACTAATCATTTCTCTATATACGCAACTGGTAAAGTTATATATCAATTGTGGTGGGAAGTATGGATAAACGAATGATGGTTTTAACTGCACCCATTAAAAATATAACCACATTGTCATTTTCCTTTTTTTTGTGCTTAATTAGTAAGTCAAAGGATGCATTGATATAACATTAATGATGGATCAAGAGAGAAAAAATACCTACCTGTTGTTTTTTAATTAAATAGAGGACCGAGAAGACTGACACTTCTTGATTAAACTAATGACGAAATCAAAGAGGTTTTCCCAGCCACAAAGAGCTGGGAAAGGTCAACTATTTAATGAAACAATAATATTAAAAAAATCTTCCTTTTATGTGGATCTTTAATACCCACATAATCTCCTCTTCTTTGAATTAATTAATAAAGTTGCTTTCAGCTATTAAAATAGACTAATCTTTGATTAAATGTATTCTCAAACCAGTTAAATAAACAAAGGGTATACCTATTATTAAATTCTATAAATAAATATATAAAATACCGGTTGCAGTATTAAATCATGAGATGAGATCCAGTCCCGCATTGTAGATTGGGAAACCTTTGAAATCCAGTTCTAAATTCATCTTATTTATTAAATTATCCAAAGCTGAGTTAAAATTAATCTCACTAGGCCAATACACAGGGTTGTCCATGATGTAAAAAGCCAGATGGAGATTGGATTTTATATATATAATTTTAATTTTTTTTAGAAAATATGGCCTAGTGGCTGCCTGGTTTCACTAGGGGCAAGGTTGACCATGTGTCTTCATACTTTATACTTGGAAACAACAAATGTCATTATAAATAAATTGAAAGATCACCTAATCTGAGTTTCAATAGTTTGTTAAACCCCCACATTTTTATTGGTTTTGTGGGGCATTGTGGATTAGTTTTTCAGTCACTCCTTCCTAATTATCTTGATCGATCTAGTAATTGTTTGTGATTATCCAACCAATGACGATTTTTTGTTATTATAAGCAATGATTAACCAAATTCTTAAAAATTCTAGGTAGGTCCCATTCGGGGAAGTCAATAACATCTAAACTAATTGCTTGACATGCCTATCTAATCTGATCAGTAAAATAGAAGAACCAATTTCATTATCAATATTTGGCATCCAATAGAAGAAATCATACACTAAAATACACTTCATGACATCTTTCATTCCCAATTTTTTAGACTTCTATAACTCCCTATCATTTTCTTCCCCCTCCGACGACTTGTCACATGTAACATATATTTTTTCTTGGTAATACAGTCGAGTGAGGAACATAGACATCAATGTTTGGTTTCCTGGGTGAAGCTCAACTTCCTGGAATCCAAAAAGCTCTTGCTCTTGGTATCCCTTGATGATACGTAGTCAAGGAAGGCGGCGAAATCAGTGTCTTCATAGAGTCTCGGATTATTCTCATCTACGAGCTTAGGCGAAGGCTTGACCAGGTGGTCGAATGGGAGGCTATGTAGCGACGCAACTGAAATACGCAACGTTGACGAGTTCACGAGCACCCGATGGAGAACGCTCTTGTACCTCCCATTGCTGAATATCTACATGCTCCAAATAAAAAAAAAATGTATTAGTCATGCATGAACATTGTCACTGTCTCACATGATACACAAATATGGTTGTTAAATATCAATTTATATAAGAGACTGACCACGTCTGATTGGATCATAAAGAAACTAGAATCGATGGTTTATGTGATAAAGTGGTCCCTATGGTCTCCCTCAATTTACATTGATCAGAGTCTGTCTGTTTAAGGGAAATTTAAAAAGGTAGCAATGTGGGACATGCCATTGACGAGACACTGATTCGAGATCTATGGATGGGTCTCATTATATATATATAGACTACAATATAATATAATCCAAGTATTAATTTGCATAAACTCGATTCAAGAGCATTTGTTTCATTATATATATCAACTAACAAAATCATGTGTCAATTATAAATTCAAATAACGGGATTTAATGATTAAAATAAAAGACTGACGAGATCCGATAGATTCTAATCAATCTCATCTCTCACTCACCTCAAGATGATCGCCGATGTTAACGACCAAAGAGTCCAGTATAGGCTCCACTGTAACCCATTCCCCTTTGTTTTGTATCTGGAGACCGACGACGCCGTCTTGGAGGACAAATGTGAGGAACCCATAATCGGAATGCGGCGGCATCCCTAGCGTCAGGTCGGGTTCCGGGCACGCAGGGAAACAATTGAGGACCATCAGATGACTACCCTCCCGGAACTCTTTCACCTCTTGAGCATCATTCAATCCCAAGGTCTCTAAAATGGCCTCCATTAGTACCACAAACAAAGATTTGGTCTGCTGGGCATATAACATGGATGCTTGCCTGTCATGAATTCATAAAAAGAAGAAACCACATGAGTTGATTAACAGCTCTGATTATGCAATAGAAAAAATAAAAACAAGCTCACATGTTTTTGTTTTTTTAACTAAGACATCACTTTTAGCTATACTAAGCGTGACTCTATTCCTAAAGGAATTTCCTTATTAGAGATATGAGAGATGAATTTTTTGTTTTAATATTATTAGAGGTGACTAGACATGATTGTTGTTGTGTGAAAATGATGGTGCTGAAGAGATAGGTTGAGAGATTTTGTATTTTGATTACTAACTTTAATTGACGCAATTAATCAACATAGGTTGTTGATCCATGTGCAATTTGCGCGGTTGTATAGATTGTTTTTTGTTCTTTTAATTGTTTTCATGTGCTTAGATTGAACCCTAGATAGCATACTGTATCAATTAAAGAAGGAGAGTTGAAAAAACGTGTGTGAATTGGCATACAATTGTAGTACATTTTCTTTGTACTGGATGCTGTGGTCTGGTCAGGTCCCACTGGTTAATTTTCTTTAGGGTATCCATTTATGGAAGGGGCCATGCTAGGTTTTTTATCAGGTGATATGGACAATCATGCACCAGGTTTTGTCCTATAAAACAAAAAAACTACAATGCAACAAGTGAGATGTGTGTGATTAACAATTAATGAATAAAAACAACATGAGTTATTTAAAATTAAATTTTTTTTTTTCCTAACTAACCTCAGGTCCAAAGGAGAGGAAGGCCAGTGTTGAAGGAAGCTCTCCAAAGGCTGACAATTAAGCTTCAAGAAATCTCTCCAACAGAACACTCGGTCGACGTTCTGATTGAAGCTCGTCCCATACCTCACCGGAGCCCGGATATCCGAAGACATGTATCTCGCTCTCTCCTCGAATGGAAGCTCGAAAAAACGCCGCCCCACGTCAATCATCCCCTTCAGAACCTCCATAGAAATGCCATGGTTTATCACCTATGCATGATGAAGAGAGAAACTCATTTGTTATGTGTTAAAGAGATATTGTATATATGTTGGAGTATTTTAGTCTTCTTTTAGAGTATCTCCAATCATATAATTAAACTTTTACTCAAATTTAAATTTGAGTAAAAATCACCGAAAACTCTCTCCAACCATTATTTTGTGTTTTACTCAAATCTTTACCCAAATCAATGGAGATTCAAATTTTTACCAAAATTTTACCATCTCTTTTTTTCTTTTATCTTCACATTTTCTTCCAATGTAACATTTTTTTTCCATTCAACTCCACCTTTAATTTAATTATATTAAATGTTTTTCCACCCCCAAAAATTTTCACCATCTCTTGAAATCCAAAAAAAATAGTCTTCTTTCTTAAGTCTTCATCTTTGTTTTTTTAACTTCTTATTTTTACTCTAATAAAAAAATATTACTTTTACCTTTTTAAAAAAAAATTGGATGATAATAATTTTTAAATTTAAATATTCTGAAAGAAAGAAAAATTGAGTAGTAAAAATATTTGAGGAAATGACTTTGAAAATGTCTATAGGAAATAATTAAAAGAAGATGTGAAATTTTTAAAAGATTTGAGTAAAACACAAAATGATGATTGGAGACACATCATATCAAATCAAGTTTTTACTCAAATTTTAAATAAAATTTGAATATATGTTTGAGTAAAGGCTGGAGATGGCCTTCTTAGAGATAATTTAGTCATTTACTTTTTTTTTCTTTCATTGTGCTATGTATTTATTTCGGTCAAGTCAGATTTGGTTCATTCTCTCATATTGTAAATCTAACAACATGTATATGTAAATATGAAACTATCAACAAGAAAAAGAGAAGAGAATAGAATTACTCATTCATATGGTCATTCCTGACTCCCCACGTAAAATGTCTTTCATTCACCCTTCCAACGAAATCCTAAACATTGGATTTCTGAGAAGAACCAGAGTCACCAAACTGACTCTTAGTATTATGTTCATAGTAACTTATATATTGTGGTACCTGGAAGAACCCATGATCTTCGCAAGCTTTCGCGAGGGATCGTAGAGTCTGGGCCCTCTGGTGTGGGTTCCGGAGCTGGGAGAGATCGACGACGGGCAACTCGAGGTTTGGCTTCGATGACAGGCTTCTCTTGAGGACTAGATTCGTGTCGGCCCGGTCAGGGAGGGGGAAAACGTACTCCTTGGGAACACTTGTGATGCCGGACTCACAGAGGTGTCTAACACCCTTCATGCATGGACTACTCTCCTCTTCGTGCTCCATTGCCATGCAGAGAGCTATAGAGAGGGAGAGGGTGTGATAGCTATATAAAGGTTTGAGTGAACAACAGTGACAAGAGCTTTTGTAACTATGGTTTCCTAGAAAGGAAGGATTGGTTTTCTGGTTGGTGATCTGGGACTCTGTTTTTTTAGTCAGACCACATGGAGAGAGACTTTGTTTCCACCTATAGATAGAAAAATTCAGCTATGTTTAGGTGGGGGACCTCACTTGGGGTTTAGGTTCCTGCTGTATAGTTTGTTGGGGGTGGACCAAGAAACTTAATTTTAGGCTTCAAATATGTGTGTACTTGGAATATGATGAGTTCCTCTAAGATTCCTATTGTGAATGTGAAAAATAAGGAGGAATGTTTTTTTTTTTTAGGAAATGTTGTCCTATATAACTTTAGTAAGGAAGTTACAAATGCCTGAAGGCCCCAAAACATAGCAATGAGGAGGAATGTTTTGTGAGTATGATTGGTTGAGAGAAAGAGGAAGCTAAGAATAGGGTTGGAAGTTTCATACATTTGTTCATTCGATCATGACTTGCCATTCCTTGTTATGAGACAATATATAGTATTCACTTCTCTCAAAAGATCATGAGATTCTTTTTCTTCTCACACTTTATATTTGATTAACTGTTATTAAGATGTAATATTGTTTGTCTATCGAAGTATATGATTTGTTACATGAAACATGTGAATATTTTATTTATGTAATATGATATATACAATACTGCAGTTGCAGTAAATGTTTCATATATAATTTTTATAAATATGCATGTTTCATTATATGTTGTATATATTTATAAAAAAATCATGACACATGATATCGGTAAAAGGGCACATAACATTATTTTATGAATCGGATGTTTGGATCTAAGCTGCCACAGATTCTTTTTCACTGTGAGCATTTCTAATTACAATATATTTTTCACAAAATGAAATGGGAAAAGCTAATAATCACATGAGATATTTTGTCCATCCATGCTGTCAAAGATCACATTTTACACCATTAACACCAGCACACTCGACAGTTCAGGGCTTACCTATAAAAATAGTAGGTCTTGATATCAAGTCTTAGCTCTGACTTATCCTCATGTGTGTTGACAAAAATTAAAAAAAATTCTGTGAAACCGGGACATACAGGCGAAAATAGTCTGCCCAACTCAAATAAAAAGTCAAATAAGGAAGGCTTATATGATAATAAAAACAAAAAACAATTTATTTTTTTTGAAAAACCTGGAAATTACTTGAAATTATAAGCCACCTAAACAAAACTTGATAAATTGCATACAAGGACGACATATTCATGTACAGATAAATATATATTTTTTCATGAAGGATTCCCACCGCTTGTGATTGGTTGATTAGAGAGGCAGGCAGTACGTACCTTCAGCACCGATTGAAAATTGACAGCCCAGATATTTTTTGTTTGTACCCCCATTGTCTTATTCTTAGCTTATACGTATGCATACATACATATTTATATGCATGCATCATTCCACCTCTTTCTTTAATAAGTCTGATACAATGAACTTATATGCAGTCATAGTAATTGATTAAGATATTCGTAAGTTTCACATCCACATGACAATCACACTTTTTCATGTCTTGTTCCCCAACTAATTGTCTACATACTGCCAAAAAAAACACTATTTGTCTATATGGTAGTTAGTGGTTATTTTATTTTTCTTCTCAAAAAAGATAAGAGACTCAAACAAAGAACGTCTTCATTAGCTTTCCAAGAGGCAGCTCAATAATGTTTATATTTGTTCCCTCCATGTTTTAGAAACTAAATTTTAGTGAAGCATACTCTTGTATAATCACCTCCACATATCAGAAGCCTTGCTTCATGTGACACCCCCCCAACTCCTTCCCTGGTTCAATGTAGCTGACTTCTGTTGCAACCCAACTCTCTTTTTTTAGGTCTCTTTTCTTATAGGGCTAACCCCCTCCGTTTATTATTTCCTCTTCGCTCCTATTTTATCATTTTTGGATCAGATATGTCAGTTTTCTAGTTATAAAAGATCTACATTCCTAGGAAGAAAAAAAAAAAATCTACAGTTGATTATATATACATAAAAGAACCCGATCTGATGATTACAGTGTCAATAAATCATGACAAATAATACATTACATTCCTAGGAAGAAAAAAAAAATCTACAGTTGATTATATATACATAAAAGAACCCGATCTGATTATTACAGTGTCAATAAATCATGACAAATAATACATTGCTGTTTGGGCATGAGTGACCTCAGAAAACCTGGAGTCAGAGTTCCTGTAAAAAAAAAAAAATTAGAGAAAATGAGTGAGGGTTGGGTTGTCGTAGTTATCCTCCGTATGATGCCACTTTGTCCTTTGTTCTGCATTCATTGTTGGGCCGTTGAATCCACGTCAGCCTCTAAATAATGTAATCTCTATCCAAAAACACGTGTCCATCGGACGTGAAGTGGGTACGTGAGATGAACACGACACCAGATTATTTGAATTTTTTTTTAATATATAATAATAGTTGTACATTTTTATCAAATAAAAAAAAAAAGTTGTACATGCATTATGAATGTACAAAAGCTGTTTAGATACCCATTCCATCGTAGGTAATTATGATTGAACATGAATAAATTATTGATAAAGAATGAATAAAATGTTAAAAAATATCTATAAAAGATATAAAAAAAATGACCTAGCATGTAAACCTATGAGAAATGATTTGACATGTAACCCGTTTATACCAGTGAAATAGATTAAATGGAATAATAAAATTGCATTGGGACCTAAAACACTAATACCAGCTTAATTCCACATATTCCAACACTTTTTTTTTTTTTTAAATGAACAAACATGTTTTAAGAGTTTATTCAACCATAATCCACTCTATCCAAACAAAGGCTTACAATGCCCATTATGCAAATAGAAATATCATTCGATTATCACTTCACACTATCACCACCATAGCCCAACATTCTTTAATGAAGCACGACATTTAATTCTGTAACACCAATGAGAGCATGTACACAAACAAACAAATAATACTATGAAGAGATCAACTTATCTCTTCCATTAGTTGGTGTAGAATTGTAGAAAACATGAACACTTTGAATCAACATAGAATATCACCAAATGAAGCTTATGGAGCTGCTGCTCTTTTTTTTTTTTCACTTCTTCACTGTTCTGTACAAAAAGCCCTCGACCCCTCTTTTTCTTCTTCTACGTAAGAGCCTACATCCAGGATGTTCTTTCCTCTTTTTTTTATTTCTTTTGTTTCTTACCATCCTTAAATGTCCGTAAAGATACCTATAGACTCATCACTATTCTACTAACTTTTCTATATAATACCCCCATTTGGTATGAAAAATTGAGTTATTCTGAATAGATAACTATGTTAGTATAGATATCAATTCTACATGAATAAAAAAATTTCTGTTTGATTGTTTTTTTGTTATTATTCTCATTGGAAAACGTAAGAATAAAGGTTGAGTTGTTTGGTTGATGAAGAATAAAATATAAATAATGTGTAAAAAGTTGATTTGACATGTAAGCCCTATTCATATATAAGAGGTGTTGATAGGTGATTTGATGTGATAAGATGTGTTTTTTTTTATTTGTAGGTGGACCCCACTTATCCATGGAAATAGATAAACTGAGTATAGCTTATCTCAGGGGTTACTTAGAATTGTTATACTCTCTTATACTCGTTTAAACTGACTTAGTAACACCAAGTTATACTCTGCAAACAAAAAGCCATTTTCCCTATCCATTCTTATACCACTTTTATAACACCCCCCCCTATACGCCCTTAACCCGTGATCCAAACGGGGGGTAAAAAACTACCAACAGAACACTACATAGAACAAGAGCATATACAACAACACGAAGGGAAAGATTCACAAAAAATTCACTCCAACATAGAATGATTCATTGAAAAAAATATGGGAATACAAGAATTCAAATGCCATGTGACCTCTGTAATTAGGTACAGAGATTCAATAATATCTTAATACGGGGGACTCTTCACCCCCAAAAAAAATTATATCGAAGTACGGACATATGAATATATGATGATGTGTTACAAGAAAGTCCCCGGTCCGTGAATGCAGTGGATAGACAAGTGAGATTAACACAAAAAACAGGCTGTTCATATTGACAACTGATCGGGCAGTGGTTAGACATGATTCAAGTGTTTAACTGATTGTAACAATTTAATCAAGTACAAATGAACAACAAAAAAACACATTCAAAGATCCAATCCATACTTCAACATGAATGCTTAAATACAAATGGACAGCAGAAAAAGACATTCAAATACCAATCATACTTAAATATGAATGTTTGACAACAGATGGATAGCAGAGAGAAAAAAAATCAAAGACCTAATCTATTCTTAACTATGAATACACTGTTCTGACATTGAACGTTTACTGTGTCTGACATGAACAGGGGATAAATGACATGCAGGAGTTTTATGAGAGCATAGATATAGGTACAGTGGGGTTCTATCACATGGGGCGATCTGTTTTGAATCATAATTCTAGTGTACTACAACATGGGAAAAAAATTGACTGGGTGAAACTATACATTTGAAAATACCCTGCTAATAAGAACAAGGTATATGTTCAGATCCTAATTCATCAATCACATATCTATCCCCAAAATCAAACCCCAAAAGATGGTTTTAAAGACATCTTCCATATTATTATTTTTTTGGGTGTGGTGGGGTTGCAAACTTCAAAAATCAATTTGCTGAGAGAAATTACAAACAGCACCAATGGCAATTATCTATCACCTACCAAAGGAATGGAAATGTGAGTGATATCTGGCATCACCATTGTACATGTATCCAGGGTCATGCTGGAATGGCAAGGAGAGCACTTGTGGACGATGTTCCATGCCATAATTTGATTGGTTGGGACCAAGTGGACGATGTTCCATGCCATAATTTGATTGGTTGGGACCAAGTGGACGATGTTCCATGCCATAATTTGATCGATTAAAAATGGTGGGAGTTTGCCCAGTAACCTGGAATCTATCAATAGTATATGGGGCAAAAGGAGGTGGAGGAAGATGTTGTACTCCTTGTACTACTTGTGGAGGAACATATGATGGTCGAGGGTAATGTGGCGATACAAAGCTCACCAAAGCCGGAGTGAGTTGTTGGTGAAATGCTGGCACATGATTTGGGAAAACATGTGGGCGATGCATGGGAACATGACGATGAGGAAATGAGGGCATGCCCAAGGGAAGATTATTAGCTGTTGTACCTGTCCATCTAGATTCAATGTGTCTTGTTCTCTTTGTCTCAATGGGAACAGGTGGTGCAGTAGCAGTAGAAGCAGAGGCAGTGATGGATGGAAATTTTCTCTTCACCTTGACCTTAGGTTTCTTGATAGGACGAGGAACTAATACGGCTACTCCAAATAGTAGTTCTTTCAACTTGTGAACTTCAACCTGGCCTTTCATGAAACGTGATATATGAGTAATGGACCGCTTTATGCACCTGTAAATCTTTTTTGCCATGGGTCTCCTCACCACTCTTGCGGTATTTTGGGACCCATCCAAGAAATCCTCCAGCTAGAACAACAGAAATAGCTTAGTATATATAACGATTCATATGTGGGTGCGCAATGTATTTAAGAGATGAAGTGAGTTTACATTTACACTGGCGAATCCAGTATTCCATTTTTTTAAGATCCAGGATCCTTTGCAAACACTAGCACAGAGGCCCTGTGCCCAGAAAGTCTCTGCTGATAACAGCTGCAGAAGATAGTGAATCTCAACAAGTAGAATTTTGTAGTAATTTAAACTGACACTTGGAAAATGGCAATCCAAATGCACAAAGAACACATGAATACTCAGAAAATGAACACAAAGTAGATTGTGTTGCTCACAAGTACTAGTGGCTTGTATGACCATGAAAAATAGAGGGCAACAGAACAGCCCAACTTAGGCGTGCAACAAAATTAGTAAAAAAAAAGGAATAAATGGTTGCCCTGTGTGTCAAAATCATGTTGGGAACAGAGTCACTTTTTTAAATTTCTTTGGCATTTTGATATCAGGTTCATTTATGAAACTGTGAAAAAAAAAAGGTGCAACAAATGTATATGATGCAACAATACGAATATGTGGTGCAAGCCACCATCCCACAACATGAAACCCCTTCTGAAAAGAATGAGAATAATTTCCATGATAATTGGCTATACTAAGCAGCTTAATTTACAAAACAAACAACTTTTTTCACCAAAAAAAAAGAGATTTTTTTTAAAAATATATATATATATATATTCAAGAGAATCTTATGAAAGAGTCAGCACTTGTTTATATTTTCAAGGAAATAAAATTATGTTAAACGGATGAATCCATTTAATAAGGGGTTTCTATAGCCTTTATTTCTCTTCTTTACACTTTACATTGAAAGAATCCATTAAGAAATCAAAGATTACCTTAGTTAATAGAGACACGAAGAGTTCCCCTATGGATTCTTTGTTCTGTTTCCCATAGTGTTGGAAACTATTGACAGCTTTCTTCAAACTTGAGATATCAATTTCATCTGGTAAACATGGAAAGGCCCATTTATCTCAAGAACAGCAAAAAAAAACATAAAGCTTTCCAACAATATAGAGGAATTCAAAATCTCCTACATCACAATATTCAGGCTTCTGTCACTCAATTATTTCTTCCTTTTAAATATCTCATGCCTCCATTAAGTTTTCACAACAGCAGCAAGAAATGTTTTTCATGATACCCGACTTTAATATTTAGATGTAAAGTGCAAGAAATGGTTTTTATAATGCCTGACTTTGTCAAATGTTTACATGAAAAGCACATGATAAAGTGGGATTCTTCTTTTCTTTTTCTTTCTTTTTTTTTTGTCTTCATTAGTTCTTTGAAAGAAATTTACTTACAGCCCATGCTTTTTCTATGTTTGTTACTTCATGATTCACAGGAAGCAAGGGCAGTTACCTTTCAAGAGAACAGAAAGTGGCGGCAATATAGGAGGATCTCGGGTCTGCATTAATAGAGAAAAATTTATATATTAGAAAAAAGGGACACTACATTCCTTATCTATGCAGAAGAACCGACAATTAATGTACAAGAGCTAGCATCAAGGTCAACAGACAGCATGCAAGGGGCAAAGGCCATCAGCTATAGCATTAGAGATTATGATGTAAATCAGCAGGTAAGATCATTAGAGCTAAATAAACATGATAAATCCTGATTGCAACAAGTAAGTCCCAATCTGGCATGTGAACCTGTTGAAAGGGAAAATCAGAAGAAAAAAAATAAGGCAAGCAAGTAACAATAACCATGCCACATGATTTGTGGGTCCTTAGGATTTTCATTGCGGACAAGCTGCAGAAATGTAAGATAACCAAGAGAGAACAGTGGATAGGTTAAGATATTGAACTGAGGTCTGAATACTTCAGCTGGAATTTCCTTCCTAGATCCAACTATTAAAAAAAAACTTCAAGACAAGAACCCTGTTAATATCTCCCAATGAGGTCCGCATGATTCTGATTTCCTCCTAGAGAGACTAACCGTGATTCTAGTTACCAGTGAAGTTGAGTTTCAATAGTCAGAACTGTATTTAGAAAAATTCCCTATTTTCACATTATTGCTTTTTACGACGAAGATCCAATATAAAGACTCAACTCGAAACTCTAATTTACCAATTTTGTTTCACTTCTTCTTGCTACCAAGCCTACCATTCACTTCATTTAGTCAAAGTTTGGTGCCAAATGTCGCTACAACTTGCAGATAATCTCTGCGATGAATTAGGCTATAACAAGGCATGCATAAAGTTTAACCTTTGTAGCTGACAAATGATTGATAATACTTTGGATCTCTTTCAGATGCTCAGCAACCGATTCACTTTCTACCTAAACTTTGCCTAAACTTTGTTGACTGCTACCCTTAGATTGTTTTTGGAGCATTAAAAGTTGGTAAACCTGAAGTCTCCCATTGTTGTGCTTTATTCCAATGGGTTATGTGGTTTATGTTAATTTAGTTTTCACTTAACACCATCACATAAATTGTTTTGAAATTCTGTCAAGACAATATTTTGGTTTCCCGCCTTGGTGGTATGCCTACACCATTACATTTCTTAAACAACAGAATAATCCAATATATGATAAAGACAACTTTAATCATATCATATATAGACAACTCATGACTATATACACAAACATTATAAAGGCAGGCAGAGAATCTGAAACACAAGTATATGAAATAGAAGAATGTAAAAAATCATATACATGTACCTGCAGATGAAAAGCAACTATCAATATTATGGATAAAGAATTCAAAGTATGATCTTTTGCACTGTTAATGTCATGTGCTTTTGCCCAAACCTTCATCTGCAAAGAAAATTAGATGAATGTTAAAAATATATATATATTATAAGTCAACATAATATTTGCTTAAGTACCGGCAATGTGGGTAGATTTATAGGTAATTTCAGAATAATGACAAGGATCACTTTGAAGAATTCCGGGAGGGTTCTGTTGATAGGTAATGAAGAAAATAAGTCGGAATTTTCAATTAGCAAATAAATCAGAGAGTAAACAAATGAATAATTATGATGCACTTCTTACCAAACATCGCTTCAAAAACTACATGGCGAGGCAATGTCACTGGTAAATATGTTGCTAAATGTGAAGGACGAATAGCTAACTGAAAGGAATCATGTACTGCTAAACACCACGATGCTTGCAAAATTTTGTGGCATGTCATGAAGGGTGTTTACAAAGAGAACCATTGATCAGGGGCAAGCAAAAATGGATGATATGTTGACGAGTTGCACAAACCCGAGAAAAAGGACAAGAAATTACCAGAAAACTCAATTTCTGAAACCTGTCATCAATTGAAGAAATTATTCCCAAAATCAAAGACCTCGTAATGCCATCCCTGTTCTCGACTGAAATATCACACTCGATTCCTGATGACGAATCAAAAGCTTTCACAATAGGCACCCTAGCTCCCAGAATTGGTTCAACACCATAAAATCGTCCTTTTCCTGAACAACAGGAGGCAGATAAGCTAAACAAATCACATGGGAAGGCCCCTAAAACTGTATTTTGTATACAATGGTGTATATATCTAGTGAGTTGTTCATCTACGATTAACCAATCTTATGAATCATTGCATAGTCATGAATTACGTTGAAGACCATACAGAACTTCTGCCAACTTCTCTAGAACTTCAATTTTTTTGTCTCGAGGGAAGTCAGTTGCATTGTTGCTAAAGTTGATTGACAAGTCTAGATCACTTTTAGCAGCAAACATGTCCATCACAAAAGATCCGAATGGTGCCACAACTGGAAATTCAGTGCCGAAACCTGAAAAGAAATACAAGCTAAAGAAAACAGAAAATTGCAAGATGAAAATAAAAAAACAAAATAACATTATTACATCTATTTTCCAAAGAGTTGATATGATAGCTAGGATTTTGAAGTTAACGCCGTAGTTGACAACTAATATTTGGCCATGAAGAGGATCACAAGAATAATACCATTCCAGCCATTTTTTGAAGTTCATGAAGGACATTTTCCTTAGAAAGTTATATGCAGATCCTTTCCTTTCTCCTAAATAATTCATTCTAATTTTCTCATCAAGTCAAATCAAAGCAACTTCTTAAGAATTTAGTGCATGATTTCAGAGCTCACATGTCATCCTCAATTTATTCAAGAGATTCATAATCCTCCACTCCCTTTGAATCCACTGACAGCTGACCACATTGAGCTGATTGATTAGACTGAAGCTGGAATGAATGAATTATAATGTTATTACTGATTTTCGCTCCGTACTTTAGATTTCTTTTTTGTTCATCCTATGTCTCATAAGCCCTCCACTGCAGCCCGCATAATTAGCTGCCTTTGGTCTTAAACTGCTTTAGTTCCTATCCAAACAATTCACTAGTTAATTTGAAAGCATGAAGACTAATCAGAACCACTTACAAGATGAGCATAACGTTAGTGCGTCTTCAGTAAATCATAATACTACTGAAAGATTAGATCCAAGTCAGATCTTAAGTTACCATAGGTCTCCTTTATCAGCATATCTAACTTCTGAACCAAATCTCTTCGATGCCGATAATCACTTGGTCTTGGGGACAAGAGTGAAAAGCAATCTAGGAGCGCTGCATCAATTGCAGATATGCAGAGAGCGCTGGGTTTAATCTTCTGTGATTGTTGAAGCTCAGACTCTTTCACTCTCTCAAGCAGCACTAAAGAAAAACACTAGTGAGATTAAATTATAATTCAGGGAATGAAGATGACAAAAATCTCCAGAAGCCATCCTGGAATCAGCTGAGAGGTTTTGAATGTATGAAATTTGAATTCCAGATGACAAAGTACCAAAAAATTTCCAAGTGGAATAACTATTTTTAACAACAATATATTACAATTCCAAATCGTTCATGCCATTCAGCCTAATAATACTAATCGCTTAAGGCACCTTTTCAAAGAGATGAGAAAGGAGCTAAAAGTTACCCAGATACTAAGAGCTTAAAAAGTATTTCCAAACTAAACCAAGTTGACTCAACTGAAAGAAATGATAAACAAAGAAATGATAAACAGCATCAAACGATGGAGACCTCAAATGTCTGATCATCAGATCATGTTGAACCCTTCCCTCGTTTTCAATAAATTCAGCCACCGGAAACTTAAGGGTTTGGATCATTTTAAATTATTCAAAGACATTGATGGACCTTTCAGAACATTTACAAGTCTAAGCACCGCTTTCTTGACATATTTGTGAGATATTTCATATAATTTTATCTGTCTTCCTCCAAACAGCAGAAGTTTCAGAATGAAATGTTAGATGCAAACGGAGCTATAGAGATAAGACCGCATTGCATTGTGAAAGAAGGTGGTGTTCAGCCATTATACTGAGGGGTAACATTCTGTCATGCTATAAAATGAGAAAGGATGAAAAATAAGAGAGAAAAAAAGGTGGAAGACATCAGGAATGTCCTTTGTCCCCACCAATGAAACCATGCTACCCAACGTTTACAACATATGTGATGAACTCAAATATAAATATTTATTCAAAAATCCACTTCATAACATGTTATCTTCAAGTAACTAATATATAATTGATCAATGGAAGTAGGGTACATTAAGATAGCTTCTTTATTCACTTTCAGAACCCAGAAGATCTTCATCAACAACAGAAACAGCAAAAAAGAAAGCCCCATTGAAGGATGGCATCTATGGTATACCAAAATTTGTTAATTCTTTGTTTGTTAAGCTACAAAAGAATAAAAGTTGTCCTACGGCTTCAGATGCAAGTGCAAGTCATATTATTTAGGAAAAATATTGTTCAAGTTATTTTCCATGTATGCAACTTTTATATCATGACACCCCTCGGTTAATTGTGTATATCAACAAAAATCCAATTCATCAATACCTCAGAATTTGAGTTACTGAAAACTCAGTTCTTTTTACAGGATATTGGATATATGAGGTAAGATGTTCTGTTCCTGAAAACATTACCTGCCTCATTCATTGTCATGGTACAGAGCCTACACAAAAAAATAACAAAGTTAAGCATGTGAAGCTAAAAAAATGCTCAGTTTATTATAGCATTAGTCGTATAATAATAATTACCTTCACTTAGTAAATATCTTTGAGCTTTAACAGAAATGAAGATTAATTTGGACTATTTATTAGTGGGACAGAGACTGAACTACATGGTTTCTGTGGACACACTTTTGAGCACGTCTATCACCACCAACCTAAATGCTCTCTCCCCCAACCCAATAAAAATTTAAAACATCTTATATTAGGCACTCATCCCACCAATTTCAGTTGACACAAACCCAGTCATACTGGGGTGTCTAATATGACACAAAGTGTGTCACCCAAAATTTTTCAATTGCAATATTTTGACGCGACACACCTTGGGTCAAAGTAAGTTGTACAGTTCGACATACTCTGAGTCAAACCATAGTGTCTACTATGACCCAAGGTGTGTCGTCCAACACTATTCAATTGACAATAATTTAATTTTTTTATCTATCATAAATATCATAAATACATAACAAATAATATCATAAATAAACAAAATTCACGTACATAATCACATAAGTTAATTCACGTACATATCATGCACATTCACAAATCTAATCATTCTTTTGTCGTAAATGAAAACATACTATTGACATAACAGTCTTCCTTGTTCAACATTCACACATCCAAATTCAACCAACGAACACATCCATATTATATTTTGGCTTTTAAACAATGTATTAAGTAAAAAAATGTATTAACGTGGATGTGTTAATTAATTGAATTTGGATGTATACATTTTCAACAGGGAAGACTGTTATGTTAATAGTAAGTTTTCATTTGTGAAAAAAATAATGTATTGGATTTGTGAATGTGCAGGTTGGATATGTGAATGTTGAATTAACTTATATGACCATGTATACGAATGTTGTTTATTTATGATATTTTATTTGTTGTGTATTTATGATAGATAAAAAAAATTAACTTATTGTTAATTGGATAGTATTTGGCGACACACATTGGGTCATAGTGGACATTCTAGTTTGACTCGGAGTATGTCAAATCAAATAACTTATAGTGACTCAAGGTGTGTCACATTACTTCTAAAATATCGTAATTGAAAAATTCTATGTGACACACCTTAAGTCATAGTAAACATCTTAGTTTGACTCGAGTATGTCAAATCGAACAACTTATGGTGACTCAAGGTGTGTCGCGCAACTTTTAAAATATTGTAGTTGAAAAATTTTGGGTGACACACCTTGGGTCACATTAGACATCCCAGTATGACAAAGTTTGTGTCAAGTGAGGTTGGTGTGATGAGTGTCTAAAATAAAATGTTTTAACTTTTGATTGGGTTGGGGGGGGGGGGGGGGGGGAGAGTAATTGGTTTGGTGGGATTAGACCGGCTCCACACTTTTTCTGTACTCCGGTTTCTAATTTAATCTACTTTCTTCACCAGCCGCATATGGAGTCCATGGGGTCAGTTTTCCCTTTTTAAAAAATCAACCTTAATATATCTTTTCAAAAAAGAAATACCACATACGAAGCCACACATTCTTAGGTCCTGCATTTGCAAGATATCATAACAATAATTTAAGGAAACAATTTTTGGGCAATAGGGGTGAACCTATACATGACAATAATAGCCAAAAATCCCCGTTGATTAAAAAATGATATTAATTTCAGCAAACAAATACACAAATAATGCTAATGACAGTCATCAGTACCATACATAAAGATTTCAGAAAAAACCAATCCCCAAATAATATCCAGCACAGATGGTCTGGTAATTGAATGAATAATTTCTTGGGATATTCAGTTTGACTTATAATCAACCATGCTCAAATTCCCCGATACCCAAAACACCCAAATGTGACATTGAATCAGAGACACATAAGAACAACTAATCCAAATCGCCTAACCATCCATCCCCTCAGGAAAAATCAGATATCAAGATCTACAGTAAAAGAAAAACAAGTCTCCAACGTAGTATTCCTTGATTACAGGTCACAAGAAGTCCCTCTGATCGAATCAACACACGCACAGCAAAACATAAAAGGGGATCATAAAGCAGAAGATGAACAAAACAAGAAGGAACGAATGATACCGTTACGTGGTCCGGTCCATGTCGGAACCTCGAATCGGAAGATCTGAATCGGAAGGGACCGGATTAGGGTTTTTCGTTTATTTACGGCGCTCGAAACTGGACCGTTATGTTACTGTCGCTCTACTCCCTCGCCCGATCCGAGGAATTGCCGTTACTTTTTTTTTTACATGTTGACGATTTGACCCACCGTGGTTTGAGGGGTCCAGACAAGTTTTTACGTCGATTGATTGGATTTTTACGTCTCGGGATTCTCTTGCTTGATGTGATCACCTTCGAATGAGACCGCACGCATGTCCGATTATTAATTATATTTATATTATATATACTGTGCGGTATCTAATTATTGATCAAATTATTATTATTTTTTTCGCTTAAAGGTATATAAGTGCTTACAAATATAGGAAAACTTATATAAGTCCCTATTAAAATTAGAATATACGGATGAATCTCTCAAAACTCACGTAAATCTAATTATCATCCCTAAGTTAAATTTTCATTCAAACTTAATGGAATATTCCTATAATATTCCATCACATATAATTGTGTAGACATTAAAGTCTTTATAAACAGTAATAAAGATAAATTCATCCCCATAAAAGACAAAATTGCTCCTGAAAGACTTGTATATTAAATTGTGTACGCATTGCCCCTTAAATCTATAAACAATCATAAAGATAAATTAATCTTTGTAAAAGACAAAATTACCCCTTAAATATTTTTACATTTAATTGGATAAACATTACAGTCCTTATAAATAATCGTAAAGACAAATTGGTCCTTATAAAAGACAAAAATGTCCCTGAAGTATTTTTACATTTAATTATGTAGACATTGCAGTCCTTATAAATAATCATAAAGACAAATAATATAATTTATTTATTTATTTTTTCATCTTCTATCATATCGCTCACACTCCACCTGAACAAATAATGAATATGCTCTTTTCTTTAAAGTGTTTGCTTGCTTTGAAATACCTTATTAGATACATGATTTTTCACAAAATTTATTTATTTATATTCCTAGCAAAGAGAATTTTAATAAACTCATGCCCCTTTTTTTATTTCCTAACAAACAAAAAGGTAAAAAGAATGCATTCTACCGGTCAAAATATTTTTTTACATCCAAATTGGAATCTTCATGTGGAGTGTGAGCGATAGAATAGAAGATGAGAAAATATAAAAAAAATTATTATTTGTCTTTATGATTGTTTATGAAGACTGCAAGGTCTACACAATTAAATGCATGTAAAAATCTTTTAAAGATATTTTTATCTTTTACAATGACCAATTTGACTTAGTGATGATAATTGAGTTTTTTTGAGTTTTCAGAGACTCATACATCTGTCATAATTTTAATAAGGACTTATATAGATTTTTTTATATTTATAGAGATTTAGACGTGTTTAATTTTTTTAAAAAAAAATCAGATAATCATTACTTTTTTTCTCGATAATACAGATAATCATTAATTGACAACAGCACATGGTTTTGTGATGTTGCATGTATCAGGCGTACCGTCAGGGTTGGGGCCTGGGCCTGGGCCCGGGCCCCGCCAAGCCTCACAGTGGTGAAGCTATACGTTGAATGCCTTATTTTTAATCTTTTTGGTAAGCATATATGTTATATATCAATTCCCTTATGAATTATAACACACAGAAGTGAAATCTCAAGTCTATGGAGTCCATTCATTTACAAACTTAAGATGAATTGTATAAAGGAATTTAGTGTGTTCAACGTGCTATATCTATATTAAAAAATTGATATCGGTACATGCAATCTTTTTTTCAGTCTCAATTTCATTGCATAAGTATTTTAAATTTTTTAAAAATAATATATCTCATCTAATGAGATACTTGTTTTTATAAAAAAATAAAATATATACTCTAATGAATTGCATGAATTCATTTATAAAAAAACTGAAAAATTTATATTGAAGCATATATCTCTTTAATGTAATTATATTCTCAGGTTATTTTCTATCGACTAATATAAGACTGGAATTAGGACTGAAAAAAAAATAGTGTGTAAGATAGTCAATACATTTAGTCTGTATTGTAGCTCCATCTATAATCTCATACACTATGATAAGGTAGTATACTATAATAAAGCTCATACTATGATATGATGTGACATCGTAGTGCATGGGTTATATCACATTATATAAAGGTCAATTTTTTACATTTGTCAAAAAAAAGTATCATGTTATATTTTAGTATACTTCATCATATAGCAGTATATACTTCAATAGACGAGCGTATAATTTTTTTTAAAAAAAAAGAAAAATAGTGTGGACGGTGTACTATGGACATGGCTGCACGCGGGGCCAAGTATAATTTTTTTGGTTATATGATTCAAACAAAATTAGTTGATATTGTAATGAAGTTAGTATTGAAATTTAAAAATGTTGTTATATTTAAAAACAAAAAATCGACATGACTCCTTGAAAATTAGCTAAATATGTTTTAATTTATGTAAAATTAAAAAATTGTCACAAATCCCTTTAAAATATATATGTTTAATGGATTTAGTCTTTTTATTAAATTGCTCTAACAAATATATATTCAAATAAGTCCTTACAAAATATGAAAAATTTGATTCAGCCCTTTTGATTACAGAAATGCATCTACCTTTTTCTGAATTTCTTCTGCTATCATATGCTCACTAATGATAAAAAAAATTCAATATAACTCACTAAAAACTTATGAAAATTAAAAAAGGACTCTGTAAAATCAGTAAATACCCTTAAAGTCAACTACAAATCTGGTTAGTATATTATATTAATTTATCAAGTAAATTTTAAAAGTATATTATAGTAATTTATCATATATGGTTAGAATCAACCCCAAATATGATTAGTTTTGATTATGGTAGGGATTAAAATAAATATTGTCTAATAAGATCCACTTGAAGGGATTTTTTTATTTTATATAAAATTTTTTTTTATTTTCATAAATTTTTAGGGAGTTATATTGATTTTTTTAAAAAAAATGTGAGAGCATTCTGATAACTTTTAATATATAGTTAAAGTTAACCATGTACCTGGATATGTAACTTTTATATGGAATATGGATATGTATGAATTATATTTTTTCAAAAAAAAAAATTGAACAACTTACACTTAAGGATTTGCTAGGCTCTCCTTGCTAATAACAGTGTCATCATATCATTTAGATTTTTTTGCCACAATCTATAAGAGCATGGATTAATTAACATAATCCTATTTGATTAACACATAAATTATTGTGAGATAAATAACTAAAATAGTATAAATAAATATACTAATTGATTAATTCATTTTTAATTTGATAGTGTTTTAGATATTTTTGTTCGAAAATATCTTCACAAAACATTTATGGGTGAATAGCTCAAATGCTCCACCAGCCAACCCCCAATATATCCTGTGCCACCCACCTTTTAAAAAAAAATTTCTATACCCCTGCAGCAAACAATTAATTTTTTTTACCCCTATCCCTTTAATTCTCCTAGCCCCACAAAATTGCACTTTCCTTCTGTAAATGCATATATGTTTTCTGTAACTTAGATAACACAAAATGTAATTTCTATAAATATTATCTGTAAATACATTATTATGTCATGTAAAAATGATAACTTGTAAAATATTAGAGAAACATATAGTAATACATAACATTGATATATATGTGGTTGTTATATTGTCATAAAGTACACACTTGTTGGTATTTAATTTATTTGGGTGTTTGACTAATTGTTGCATCTCTAATATAGTTTGAATTGCGCTTTTTTTCTAATGTTATACGCTTGCTAACTCGAAGGTGTAACAGTGAATTCGATTTCAATCAAAATGACATGAAAATGATCAGATTAAATACAACATCTTAGTTCATTAGGGTAGGAAAAGAATATCGGAATACAAACATTTGATGAATTCAAGTGTTTTGATGTATTTGTTGTGATAAAATATTTTTCAAGTGTTATGCATTAACGTATGTTTTTCTAGTGATTTACAAGTTAGCATTTTTACTTGACATACACAATAATGTACTTACAGATAATATTTACAGAAATTATATTTTGTGTTTTGAAAATTATAGAAACCATATAAGCACTTACAGAGGGGAAACTGCGATTTTGTAGGGCTGAGAGAATTAAATGATGGGGTAAAAAATTTGTTTTTTAAAAGGTGAGAGCATAGAAAATATCAGGGATTGACTGTGGGGGTATCTGGACAATTAACCCAAAATTTATTTGTTTGGTTGACGGCATATAAGTTTTAATTTAAACAAAAGTTAAATAGAATACGAATAAGAACTGAAAAAAGATTTAAAAAGATAATAATATGGTATTTGAACTCCAGTGACCACATATGTATAATTTAAATTTTTTTAAAAATACAATGTTATATTCAGAAATACCCAATAATAATAAACATAATAAATAAATGGACAAAAACCAAGGAAAACCAGTGGGCTGTGCATCCTTTGACCTGTCACAGATTCCATTATCAAATCCAAGTGTAATGGGACCCATCACATCTCTTTTTTAAAAATAATTCATGTAATCATTTATTTCACAAATACGTGTAATAAGTCAGTGAAATCCATATCTCTCCCTTACGTCATCACCTCCCTCGTATCCCCCTTCCCTAAACCCTCCATTAAAACCCCCCTTTTAAAAACCCAATCCATTTTTTTTAAAATAACAAAAATGAATCCCCAAATCAGACGACTCTTATTAGACGAACCTATTCTCACATCACCATCTTCATCACCACCACCACCTCCGGCGGCGCACGCCGCCGCCTCCACAGTGAAGTTCGATTCATCCATGGCGGTGACGGTCCTTATCCTCCTCTCCGTCCTCTTCTTCATGGGCTTCTTCTCCGTCTACGTCCGCCGCTTCACCGAGGAGAACTACTCCTCCGCCCGCACTCGCCGGCGCCCGCCGCCAAACCCCCGCCGGAGACACTACCCCTCCGCCTCCCGCGGCGGAGGGGCCGACCCCGCCGTTGTTAAAGCCCTTCCCCTGTTCGCGTACGAGGCGCGCGAGAAGGCGGCGTCGTCGGCGGCGGCTGTGACGGCGGAGGACTGCGTGGTGTGTCTGAGCGAGTTCGAGGAGGGGGAGGTGGTGAAGGCGATCCCGGCGTGCGGGCACGTGTTCCATGTGGGGTGTATCGACGCGTGGTTGTCCTCGCACGACTCGTGCCCGCTGTGTCGGTCGACGCAGCTGTGCGCGCCGTCAAGGGAGGCGGCGGGAGGAGAGGACGATGTTGTGGTGGTTGTTGTCGGGGATTCGGCGGCGGATGAGGAGAGAGTGAACTGTGGCGGCGTCGGAGGCGGAGGGGGAGGAGGAGGGGAAGGGGGAGGGGGCTAATTGTAATATTGTTCAATCCATGGATCTTGAATGTACAGGCGTTTTTGAATTGATGGCCAGGGAGTTGATTGTAATACTGTTCTAATTTGGCGTCGGCACTCGAAACAGTTTTTTTTCGGAAATACTGGATAGAGATATTCTGTGTTACGACTGAAGGAATAACAATGATCGAACAAGGGAACAAAAATTGATATCATGATTATTTGCAATAAAGAGACACAGTTATTATTATGTTGATGATATTTTGAAAAACAAAAAAATTCTCAAAATCATATTTAAACAGGCATTTAATTTTTCAAACACTGAGTTTAAAATACAAGATTTTAAATATATTAACGTTTCAATCTCGCATTCAAACGCAGCTTAAAATACAAATTATATAGAATATTGTATAATCTATTATCCCAAATTCACTTGACCCAGCTTTTAAATTATGATTTAAAAAAAAATTTAATTTTAATATATGTAAACAAATAGTTTATTTTAAATCAGAAAACATAAATCATATTAATTTATAAGTTCTCACAAACATCAATCATTGGCACCCACCGGCCCAACCATTTGTGTACTTTGCTCCTCGGCCTCGGAGAACGTCACGCATCTCTTCTGCAATTATCCAGTTGCACGCGAGTTGTGGGCGACCGTAAGGAGGTATACGCGGCTGAGAACAAATTTTCAAACAATCGGAGAGATGTGGGAGGCAAAGAAAGCTTTGAGGAGAGCGGATGACAAAAGCATGGCAACGGTGATTTCACAGTCCATAGTCCCGGCGGGGGGCATGGACGATTTGGAAAACTAAGAACAACGCAATCTTCAACGACGCGAGAGTGTATCTGGAGAAAGTGTGAGACATTATATTGGTTGCTTGAGGGATTGGGGGCGTTACATCGCGAAGGCAGGGGATGTCTTGTTGCGTGAAGGAAGCATGCGCATCTCAGGGTGACAATGAGTGCGCGCCTCGCCCCGTTGGTTAAATATCTCTTCTAACCAGGCGTCCCCAAGAGATGATCCTTTCCTTTCATACTTTGTTTTTTCATTTCCATTTGAGGTGATTTATGTCTCACTCTTTTCTTACCCCACTTTAAAATTGTAATTCGAGCTCAATAATAATATCTTTTATGATAAAAAAAAAAAAAAACATCAATCATGAGGGATTGAGGGGTGTTGGTGTGGGTCAGGATGGTGGGTTATTCTGGGTACAACAATGTGTAAGTAACTTCAAGGCCCACCCGTGATTTCAGTTGGGGTTTGACGATGATTTTCAGATGACCCTGGAAAAGCTATTGGTGGCTATAAAAATTGCAACCCCATTTTTTTTTTTTCCTTTCGCGACCACGGCCTTTCTCGTCCCCGAAAAGCCACTCAAAAAATGCGTCCGTTTCAACGAATTAAAATAACCACAACCGTTGCCCCCCATCCAACGGTGCAGAATCAAAACGCAGCAACTGCATATCAGTCTTCGCTCATCACAGCTTCTGAGAGATCGAGGGACAGAGAGCGTTTGAAATGCAACGATTGATCGTATCCCCGACTTCTTCGTCCTCGTATCCACCACTCCTCCCATCACTGCATCGCTTCTCTGCCCTTTCGAACCGCCACCGATGCCGGAGATGGAGATCCATCAGGAACAGCAGCAGTAGCAGCAGCGTTGACTGGTGGAAGCCTGAGAAGGGGACGGCGTCGCCTTCCATCAGCGACGTGATTTGGCCTTCCGCGGGTCAGTTAGATCGATCGAAGTGAATACTATTGTTATCGTTATTGGATTGATGTGATTTGAATGTTTAGGTAGTGATGATGTGAAATTTGGGGGGGATTGGGAATGGCAGGGGCATTTGCGGCGATGGCGATAATGGGGAGGGTGGACCAGATGATGATGGCTCAGAAGGGGATTTCGATGACCATCGCCCCTTTCGGCGCCGTCTGTGCCGTTCTCTTCTCCGCTCCTTCCTCTCCCGCTGCACGGGTCTGTAAATCTCTCTCTCTCTCTCTCTCTCTAGCTTTCCCTTTTTTTTCTCTCACTGAATCATGTATGTACGTTCAATGGACTTACCAAATCATGTCCGTCCGTTTTGATGCTCTCTCTCTCTCGATAGCGTGCGGACAAGAAGATCACGATTTTCTTCTTTACCCGGTTTGGGGGTGCTATGTACATTTATACGCCTTAGATAATTCTATTGGGGGTAGATAACAATTCTTTAGTTTGGTTGTTTTTTAATCATTTTTATTGAAAAAAGTAAACGTCATACGCCTTAGATAATACGCCTTAGCTTGAAATGTGAGAATTGTTTATTAAGACTTTATCTATGGCGGGGAATAAAAATACTATTTTATGTCATTTTAAAAAAAAATTATCCCACCTAACAATCTCAAACACACATTCTAAAAACTATTACATCTATCAAATCAATCGCACATCTCTCTCACTTATTCAAGGGTATAATTGTCATTTAAAAAGTAATAAACTCTTATCATTTATCATCACTTTATCCAAGGTGAACCAAACAAGAAAAATGTTACATTTACGTTTCTAATGAGAATAATAAAAAATGCAACTGAACATAAATTTCTTTATTCTGCATGGATTGTTATTTATCCCGATATAGCTATCAGGGTTGAATAGCCCTATGTCACTTCCCTTAGAGGGTTAGGGTCTATTCCTAGCTTATCTAGGCATAGGAGGTATTCTCCCAAATAAACAAATTTTTTTTTTTTTTTTTTTTGCTTATGCTCCGTTATTCTCAAATTATGCCTCACCCCAAACTAGGAGTTATGGAGTTTAAGGCCTGTTTAGATGAGGGAATAAAGGGTGGAATAGGGGGGATAAGGGGGAATAAAATTAAAAAAGTTGTTTGGGTGGGTGGTATAAAAGGGTATAGCTATGCAGAATACAGTGAGAATAAACTAGTATATGTATTCTAAGCCCCCCATAAAATCGTGTTATTTCTCTACTGGTATAAAGAGACTAACCTATTAAATCGCATATCATCACATCAAATCATCTGTCATCACTTCTTATACATCGATGAGGCCCACATGTCAAATCAATTTTTACACTATATTCATATTTTATTCTCCATCAACCAAACACTCTTAACATTTATTATTACATTTTCTAAATAGAATAACTGAAAATACAACCAAATAAAAAATCATTTATTCAATTGATAAAATCAACCATTTCTGAAATAGATTTAAACCTCATAATAGCTTATGTATCTATCTAAACGGGCCCTTAGAGAATTTATTCAAAGTCCAAAATTTTTCACTAATACTGACTAGAAGTAGTCGGCCACAATTAATAAAAGAGTGTTGATACACTCATTCCCATTTGCTCCCCTCAGATGCAATCCCTAGTCCACTATACATTCTAATATATTGTCCTAATGCAATCCCTAGTCCACTCTATTTGCTCCCCTCTGATGCAATCCCTAGTCCACTATACATCATACAGTGTATGTTTGATTAAAGTTTTTAATTTTAGAAAAAATAAAAAAATTGTATTGATTTATCTTGGTATATTCTTCATTTCTTATAACAATATATGTAGTTCATTAAACGAGTGTTAAAAAAAATCAAAACGGTTGAAGACTGCAAACAGGCTGGGACTGAAACATGACTTATAGCAAACTCTTGTGATTCCTCCACAAGAAGATATACTTGGATAAATTTATAATCAATTTCATCATAATCGTCTGTTTTTTATTGGTTTATTTTAAACTATATAGATTGACTATAATTTGATCACTTCTAGATCTAATCAATCATGCAATGGTGTGAAGGATAAAAACAAACGAACACAAGCAAATATACACAGAGATACAAATACAAGAGTTACATAGAAAACTCACATGAAAAAAAAACAAAACATGGGACTTCGGATAGAAACAAATCACCAACGGTTTGAAAAAACTTGCAACCACCTAATCAGCATGACAGACTTTACAATCCTACCTGGATCCACCCATGTGGACACTTAATGTGTGTTTTTCATTAAGCTGTAGAGTTTATAAAGTGCATAGGATCCCAACCAAAATCTCGAATATACAGAGTTACCACAAAAATTGTCCATCAATCCATGACTAGCCAAAAAGCTGATGTTGGTTCATTATTATGTCTTTGTTGCAAGTAGTTGTTTTGTACCCTTGTAAGTTGTAAGTCTGTTTTAGTAATCTGAGTGGTTCACACAAAACCAACAGCATTGCTGTTGTACATCTGTTCAGTGTGAGATCCATGTGCATGCTAAACAGAGATTTGTGTTGTGGGTGCAGAAGTACAACATGTTTGTGGCGCAGATTGGATGCGCAGCCATGGGAGTGCTGGCGCTGGCACTGTTTGGGCCGGGCTGGCTCGCCAGGAGCTCAGCACTCGCAGCATCCATTGCTTTCATGATCATCACCCGCTCCTCCCATCCCCCTGGTAGGCTATAAATTCCCTATATAACTACCAATACAGTCTGGATGATGTGCCCATTATTCTTTTGGGGCTATCTACTTTTAAATTTCTACAATTCATAATCTAATAATGAATGCATAACAGAAAATGTTAGGGATAGTCATTCCTGTAATCATTTTTG
Source organism: Acorus gramineus (assembly GCA_030737835.1). Taxonomy (NCBI): domain Eukaryota; kingdom Viridiplantae; phylum Streptophyta; class Magnoliopsida; order Acorales; family Acoraceae; genus Acorus; species Acorus gramineus. Next base: position 14,174,370 of record CM060857.1, read on the forward strand.
TAGTACTACCATGTTTTGATTTTTTTTAAAAAGTATATATCATTATAATGAAGCACATACCTTCACAAACTGAAATGTATACTTGAATTAATTGAATGCATCTTTCTTAAATTTTTCACAATTAAGTATATACTCATCCAAGTATGTACTCTATTGGAGATTTCAATATACTTGGTAGGAATGCAGGGAATGACTGTAGGAATGAGTGAGTGTGTCAGCTCTGTCCATGCCTAATTGAAGGAATTTACATGATATGCAGCTGCGAGCTTGCCAATACTGTTCATCGATGGCGCGAAGTTCCACCATTTGCATCTCTGGTATGCTCTCTTCCCTGGAGCTGCTGGATGTCTACTCTTATGTTTGATTGTGAGTGCTACTCTTCTTAATCATCTGTTGTTCAATTTACACTTAACTGGAACATATGAATTGGTAATTCTAAATATGTTGGTTCGCTCCTTTTAACTGATTGCAGCAAGAGATGGTGTCCTATTTGAAGGCCAACTACAGATTCTGAAAAAACTATTGATCTCTTCTTTCGCCAACTATTCATTGGCTCTATTGATTTTTCTTTCATTTTTCACGGACGGGTATAAACATAATAACATATACCATGTCCGGGGTATTTGTCGCATGTAAATAAATGTACATTCGTATACGCACCTATATATATGCATGTACCTTTTCTACTAAAAATAGAGCTGTATAAACCAAGCTCCAGTATTCATGGAAATTGTAGGGTGATACATTTTATGCCCTTTTTTCCCAGCAACCGCAACTAGGATGATAAACTGAGGAGGTCATTCTTATAGTCTTACGATTTTTCTAATACGATATACTCTTATGGAAAATATAAAAAAAGGTATTTTTCAATTTATTTGAATATATATATTTCATTTTTAAGGTATATACTTCATCAGTCAAATATATGTGTTTTTTAAAACAATTCAAAACTTGATGTAATTGTTAAGATTGTATAAGTGACTGCAGTAAGACTTTCTTTTGTTGAGGCCTGAAATATGGGCCATATCAACCCATGAGCTCTGTTCATGGGCCTAGAACAATTGTGTGCAGTCCCGTCCATAGCTCTCAGTGTTCTTTTTCAAATATGCACCCGTCTATAGAAGTACATAATGTTATAAAAAATAAAGTATACACTGAAAATATAATTTTCATACACAGTTATAATATAATATACGCTATGATAGCATAGTGTAGGTTGTACTAACGCAGTATAGGTGACTCTAAGACCACTTTTAAAGTATAGACGGGGCTGCAAAACGAATTGAGTATATCAACGTTCAAGCATTCAATTTTTTTTATATATATGTAATAGTATGCATTTTATTTATCAAATGTAAGTATTTCAAAAATAATTCAAAGCTGACAGCAATAAAAATGACTACATAAATGTTTGTCTCTGAACATTTTATAGTACATCCAATTGTATGATGCAGCCACAAAAAAATAAGTCAAGATCTATACAATTTATAAATTGAACTAGACAACCTATGAATCGAACTGCACATACTCAATAATTGATTGTGCAATTTGATTCATAGACTGTGTAATTCGATTCATAGGCTGTGCAGTTCGATACTGATAGTACTGATCCAAACCCCAAAAAACACATAAACATCACAGTTAAAGACTATCTCAATAACCAAGACAAAGTCCATATGGCGTACGTGCTTTAATATAAAAGTTCAAAGTCCATACGCCAACTCGTATGAGAGTCGTTGCTAAAGTTTCAAAGTCATCATTTTGCGTTCCATTAGGGACCCAATTCATAAATCTTGGTCTAAGCATGGCCAGCACTTGATTCTTTCTATTCTATTGTTTATGCATCATTTATTTCTTGAATGGTCTCTTTCATTGTTATGTCTTCAAAAATGCAAGTTTCATGATCTCTAGTCATGATTTTATTTTATTTTTATTATATTTAATGAAACACATGCCTCACCAACAAAATGGGATTGCAGCTGACATTGCATATAAATACATGTAACATCATCATTCATAAATCATATAGTATGTCTTGGGCTTCTTGTTAAAATAGTTCATGTGAAAAAGCTGATTTTCCTTTTTCTGCACATATAAAAAAAGGTTATTAAGTTTTCACACTTTCTAAAACAGTTAAATTATTAAAAATTCCTTCTAAAACACAATATTATTATAAACCCTCTTTAAATGTTAACTGAATTTGTAAAAAATTCAAATGAGTTATTTTTTAACGGAATAGGTTATTAAATGATGGATTGACAATAATACCCTTACTAAAAAATCCTAACTTGATAGAAAAAAAAATGTTATTTAGTTTTTACCCCTCCTAAAACAGGAAAATTATTAAAAATAACACTATAAAACACAATATCATTATAAACCACCTTTAAATGTTAACTGGATTTGTAAAACCCAACCGTCAACAAAACAAAAAGAAATTAGTACTCCCAAAAAAATTTTGACGGAAAGGGGTTTATGTTAATGAAAGGGTTTTTTTTCTATCAAGTTAGGATATTTTTTTAGTAAGGGTATTATTGTCAATCCATCATTTAATAATCTATTCCGTCAAAAAATAACTTATTTGGGTTTTTGACAAATCCAGTTAGCATTTAAAATGGGCTTATAATAATATTGTGTTTTGAAAGGGGTTTTTAATAATTGACTTGTTTTAGGAGAGGTGGAAACTAAATAACCCAAAAAAAAAATGTTTTGAAGGCAAAGTAAAACTCATGGGGAAATTAATGCTAAGTTATTTTTTTAAACCCTTATTTTTTAGGTCTCTAGATTATTATTTTTTTATATCACTACGTGGAAAATGTTTGGGAGGAGGCAGTGACACTTATTTCCATTGCTCGGGTTGGTTCAAGCTTTGTTGTTTTTCATTTTGGTTTGCCGGGCTGTTCTCAGCTCGGATGTACCTCTCTTTTCTTTGTTTCGATTTGCTTCAAGGGGGAAGGGACTCACGCATCTTGTGTGGCTTCGTCTCCTATTAAATTAAGTTCTTAGTTCTTCTATCCTCTCCCTTTCTTGTGTTAAGGCAAGAATTCGACCTATTGTAACTTATTTTTAAAAGTTATATATATTCTACCTTTTCTTATATATATAAAAAAAAATTGGAATACACCTTCACATGAGTTGTTAAATTTTTTGGGTCTTTATATCTCATTTTCATTACTTTTTTTTTTTTATATAGAAAACTTAGACCATATAACTTTCAGAAGTTATATAGTCCGCCATGACTCGACCCTGGCTACCAAGGTTGACATCCCGTCTTCATGCCATGTGCACGCCTCTATCTGGGTTTGTTGTATTTCACGTGTCTAGGTCTATCAGTCCACTCTCACCCCCAATTCAGAGTTGTAACCATTTTTTCAACAATAAAAAAGATGGTAGCAATTTCTACCTAGTTTCAAAAAAAAAAAACTTTCAGAAGAAGTTACAAGTCTGAAATTTGCCTTAAAACAAAATGAGGGAGGAGGAGAGAAAATTGAAAGGGGAGGCAAGAAGAAACTAAGATTATGCATTTTGCAACCTCAATAGAGAAGAAGATGTTACATAGAAACGATGAAGAAAAAAACCACAAGACGAAAGAAAACCACAAGACCCTCCACGTTGCTCATTTTCATTACTTACCACGTTGCTTACTCCTTTTCTATAATAATAATAAGCATTCTGTATATGATGTTAACGTGTACACTACTAAAACTCATACATGTACATTGTTACATAACATGCACATACAAACATTATTTAAATAAAAATGAAAAACCTAAAAAGAATATAATCACAAACTTAGGAGTGCTTTCACATGCAGGTGCATTTGGTTGCGTGATTGCAAAACTGATTCTGCAGGAATCTGGGTTTTAAAACTGATTCTGCAGGAAGCTCATTTTCTTAGCTTTTTGAAATCGCAGCTTTTGGGTACTATTTGCCTGAAATCTGTGTGCAGGACGCTGTTACAATAAAACTGTTTGGTTGCACGATTGCAAACGCAGCTTCATGCAATCGCAAACGCTGCATAATCGTGCAACTAAACGCACCAGAAAAAGTTAATAGGCTCAAAAAATTATAAAAAAGCCTGGACTTAATTCCCCCAAAACTAAAAAAAAAAAGATAAATTAAAAAATAGTCTGATTGAAAATCAAAGAGAACTTTACTCTGTATTAGGTCACGAATAATGTTACGTACATCCTTTTTTTTAGATCCAATTCCAGTCTACACGTGTTTTGAATTTTTTAAAAATAATATACCTCAACTAATGAATTATATTCTTTTACAAAAAATAAAGCATTTGCTTCAAAAAATTGCCTCGATACATTTATAGAAATGTAAAAAATTTCTATCGAAATATATAGCTCGTGAATATGGGTATATCTTCAATGATTTTTTATCGATGCATATAGGATTAGAATGAGAGCAGGAAAAAAAAAAATATATGTAACAGCACTCATTGGGTCACATTCAATGCATATGCTTTTTATGATGGTTAGCCTCTGAAATCAGCTCATCACTTATGGGGGCTGAAAGAGCTGACTAGTTGAAATCAGCCCCTGACCCAGTCCATAAAATAAAAACCTAACAATAGCAAAAATGGAGACAGATATGCTTCTTAATGCCAAAAACGTACACAAATTAAACTGCACAAATTACATTCGTTTTATGCGTTGAACTGTTGAAGGCAATTTCTCAACAACCCAAACCTTTCCAAGTGATCATGATATTAAAATAGATGGAGTTCCATGTGATGAAAAAGTGTAGTGTTGTTGCTAAAGTTTTTAAGTTATCATCCTATATAGAAGCTTTCCTCATAGCTATACGTAATAATAATGGTTGTTCCATCAACAAAATGCAACTCTTGAAACCATTGACACTGTTGAAGAAACTGAACAAAATAGAAGAGGAACCAGAAGCTTTGAGATGCGAATACGCTTTCCTTAAAGCGATTTCCTACCAGTCTCTACAAAACTGTTTGAAAAATTGATGATCCAAATATGTAGAATGAAATTAAAAGAGTTATATAGGACCTCTATAATTATCTTGTTAAATGGTTGCATCCATTCTAATTTTAATTTGTAACATTTTAGAATTTCAGTTATTCAGAACGGTTCAAGAGACAATTGGCGAATTATGAAAAGCTACTCACTACTCACGTCACGTGTGGGTGTGTGTAGACTATTTTTTTCCCTTTTATCTTTTTTAAAACGCAACTCAACGAGTGGACCATTCTACAAGACGAGAAAATTTATCTTATAGAACCAATGTGTGGTTAATTTTAAGTGTGCTATAATCTGTTCAACATATATACAGTGGTTAATTTGATCTGAGTAAGACTGTTTGTGAACGTTTAGAAATGAAGAAAAGCTAAGGAGAGATAAATTTTCTCATCAACCACTTGAGATAGTGTTGTATGTGACAATAAAGAGGAAAATTTTTCCTTTTTTGTCACTTATCTCATTTGTTTGATTATAAGATAAAAAAAATCATGCTGGTATAATGATGACGTGACAGTGATGCTCCTATCATTCTTTTGCTCAATACTATAATATAAAAACCAGCCAGTTACATGGGACCCATCCAGTGCCAAAATTGTTCATTCCAACAGGCCTATCCATGTTCCAACCACCACCCTGCTCTGTATAAGCAAGCAAACTGAAGTGACAAATTATGAATCCTATTCTAACAATCAGATACAGTCAAACAGCCCTAACAGACACTAGCAATTTTGATGATGTGGGGACCTTCCATGGACCCATTTTGGGTACCTTTGTTTGGCCTTCCCACCCACTCTCACACAATAGACAACCAAAACCTTGTCATAATGCTTATCCTCACTGGCTTGGCTTTAGTTACTACCTGTTGAATTTTCTAGTTGTAGGGAAACTTTCAATTCCAATTGAGAAAACCCTATCATAGTGATCTCCAATTAATGCATAGGTGTTCAACAACAAAATATAGTAGTTGGATCATGGATGTAAGTAGGGATCTAATTAACTTGGATTACTTGAACAGGGTTAGATCTCAACCCAAATTGGTGGAGGATAACCTAAATCAAAATTCAGCTGATTCATATCATTTAATTTCACATTTGAGTTAGGTCTAGATTTGATTCTAAATAAAAAAATGTTATTTTAAGTATTTTAAATTTCACAGTTGCGCCCTGGTGGAGAAGATAATATAGATGAAAACAAATAACAATAATTAATACAAAATATTGTACAATTTAAATTTCATCTCACGTATCAATCTACGTATTTAAACTCACCATATAAGCCATCAGGTTTAGATGGGACCCGAGTTACCCAACCCCTTAATCCAAATCTAATCCAAACTGAGTTTAAGCTTATTCAATTTATGTTTGAGTGAAACCCTATGTTAAAATTCCAACCCAAAACCTTGAATCTCGTAAAAGTTGAGTTGTACTGAGTTAAATTCAATCATTCAAGATGCACCCTAGTTGTTAATTGTACAGTAATGTTCAAACCTACCTCACCACATATGTAAAGGGGTGAGAGATATACAAATGGATTTGTGCCCTAAAAGGACTCAAACAAAGGTGACCCACCTGCCCTTGCAGTATCCAATGGGGGGGCAAGGTGTGATGGATCTTGATTTATTATCACTACTCTCTCTTTGGGATTGGAGACTCTCTTGTCATTGACAGGTGAAGAAGGGGACAACCTGCATGAACATTGCCAGGGACTGAATGACAGATCAACACAATATGTGGGGGACTCTTCTTCTTGATTGGCCTTGTGAATTCTCCCATGCATGCAAACAAACACATGCATTCCCAAAAAAACAGAAGCTCCTCTCATGGTGGTGAAGTGTTTCTTATCCAGTCGTCACAATCTAATTCTCTTTTCCTGGATTTCCTCCCTCTAGTCTCTTCGAATCATTGATTGGTATAATTAATCAACTGTTCTGGATAATGTTATTCTAGGATTTTCCAATTTTTTTGAAGTTGATGTTTTGTTGAAGTATATCTAGAATTAATAGTCCAATGCCACATTTGAAACTAATTTAATTTAAAAAATAACTTATAGTCAAACACAGTGTTTAAAAACAAGTTTGAACAACTTTAAGTGATTTTACATTCACAAGAAACATGTTTCATTTATTGTTTTCAAACGTCCCAGTGGCCTCAACTTTTAATTATAAAAAGATAGTTAATTTTAGAAATCTAACAAAACAATGTTTTCTAATTAAACATTATTTAATTTTCAAAAAATTTTTTAAGTGAAAAAATATTTTTTCAAACTCATTTTCATATGCTGTCTAATTTAATTAAAATAATCTATTTTCAAAAGCTACTCTTATGTACCTTTTTCATGTGTAAAAGATGTTTTATTTATTTTTAAAACATAAAACTCAAAACATCAAATTAACTGTTAAAAGTTCAAAAATATCTATTTGGAATTTATCATCTAAAAACTATTTTAATTATGAGATTTTCTATTTAATTATGGCTAGTGGAGTAGGAATGATTGCTTCTATCAATAAAGGGATTGATTAATGGGGATGAATGGGAGGGTGCTTTTGAGGCTTGTTTTTTTTGTAAGTGGTTTGATAGAGATAATTTACTTTATTGATACTGTGTAATATATGAACGGTCACCATGTGACTATATGAGTGTCTTCCACTATCAGATTAATTGGAAGATATCAGATTAATTACTATCATTATAATAAAGATATATTGGGACAGATTTGTTGTTATACGAGAAACAATGAAACACGAAACACATTTTAGAGTCAATCATCTTAGGTCACATCATCCGAAAACAATCATTAATTTTAATTATAACAACTGAAAATAATTATTCCATGTGTAATATACGGTACTTAATTATGTGAATATGTGACAGGAAGTAAAAAAAAAAACATATACGCGCTGTGACACGGTGCAACTATAATTGTCCATTTAAAACGATCGTATGAGTATGTCTTTTTTTCATAAAAAAATGTATTTTATTAGTTAAATATATATTTTACAAAATCAAAATATACGTAAACCGTAAAAGGTGGAGTTCTAAAATAACGAACAAAATATATTTAAAGTATAGAATCATTTACACATGTATTACAGCTTACAGATAGACTCAATTTCATCACCATCATGAGCCACTACACACTCATCATGTAAATGAGATCTATAAATGATATTTAATTTGACAGTATATATATTTAGCATTATCTTCTTTGTGAAACCAACACATGCTATGGAGACCATGATCAAGAAAAGAAACTACCCTATACAAGTCTATATATTAATCAAAAGATTCACAACCTCCTAACTTTATTGCATTGTTTTTTAATTTGGGGAAGAATGTTCAGTGAAGCGGATTAGAAGCCGTTCCTCGTGTGGAACCTGTGACACATGTGACAAACACATATATAAAATTCTCAACCTCTCCATATAATAAAGTTTCATATTAGATATCCCATTGGAGTTTGAGATACAATCCCCACAAGGGGACAATATGCTGCATGTATGGATGTGATGCACACCCTCCTTAGAACATGCCCTTCCACAGTTATTGGTAGGAGGCCAAGCACCTGAAATAAATATCACAAAAATAAAAAGAAGGCTCCGTAGAGAAATATTTATTGTTTCTCTTGTAGACTGTTAGTGGTGGACCATGATGTGATATATATATATATATAATACACTGTGTGTCTGGTAAGCCTACCAATTTTATCTAAAAAAATATTTGTACATGAGAATATGCATATGAAAAAAAAAAAATACCATATTCGAAACTAAGTATGGATATAAATATTAAATATATTTGACCTAAAAAATATCTTTATCTAATATATGTTGTAAAATTATATATTTGTTTTATAATTGTTCATATTCATTATTCAGCATAATTAATTATCATAATCTTAAAATTTAAATAATTATTTTTTCTCTATATATGATAGAAATCTCATTTTAATTATCCATATCCATATCGTTAAACAAACTTGGGGGGTGAGATTTTGAAACTGGACAAATATCATCTTGGTTTAGCAAATAATAACAAATGTGGGCAAAGAGCAATTCAGAAATAATATAATAAAAGGTACGTTGTTACGCGGCATAGTGTCGTTTGTACTCACGTTGCAGTGTCATACATATTATTTAATGTTCAATAAAATATTATTATAAATTAATTTATACAATATATTAAAATATATATTTTATTAGATAACATGAATACTATTTTTAAAAAATTAAAACATATACAATGAATATTATTTTTGAAAAATCAAATGTATGCGTGTTGCAGGCAAGCATATGAAAAAGGTTATGTATATGATTTTTTGTAAGGGTATACTGTATACACGTGAACAAAACCTTTTACTTTAGGAGAGCGTACATTTTTTTTTTGACCTAGTTAGGTCGAATACAAGTTAAACAATCTGATTATTCAACTCATCCACGACCATCAGATTTTAATTTTTTAAAAAGAGAAGAGTTAAAGATTCGTTAAATACTAGTTTCAATTTAAAAATCTTTACATATAGAATATTTCAATATGAGTCACGAACCCGTTAGACAATCAGATTGGAGATCAGATCACGTTAGACAATTTGATTGTTCAACGCAATCATAACCGTTCGATCTTATAAAACATTATAATTGAGACATTTTATCAGATTTCAAAATTCAAATTAAGATTATTTAAATTTTAATCTTTTCTTTTTTAAGATTTAAGTAAATTAAGTATCTCAAACCGATAAGATCAAACGATCACGATCTCAATCCCATCAGATTATCCAACTAGTGTTGAACTTAACCCGGATCCATTTTTAAATAAAAAAATACCAAAAATAATATATCAAGCATGCAATAAGCCAAACACAGAGATCAAACGGTCGTCCATCACTTACGCCACAACCAAACACGTGCAAGCCCCACCCAATGCTCTTTTTTAGATGGAAGGTCGGTCTCCATTTTCAGCCGTTCGATGAAAGACGCGTGGTCAGATGTGTTTAACGTCACGGATCAGAGTAATGAAAGCAAGGTAAAGACAAAATAAAGGACACACGTGTCAGTACAGAACGGATTCCCGCGAAAACATCTCCGTGACGTGTTATCTCATTCAGTAACTGCCTCCAAATAATCGCCGCTCTCTCCAACTCTAAAATCGCCGATTCATTCAAATCAAAATAAACACCAAATCGTCTCGATCAATGTCTCTCTCTCTCTCTCTCTCTGGATCAAATCTTTATATATATGATCCCTAATTAGGTTTTCCCTTCCATCCTTCACAAGCAACCCTAGCAATTCCATCGATTCCCTTCGAAAATGCGTGAATAAGCGACGGCACCGATGACCGATTTGAAGCACGGCCCCTCCGTCTCCGCCGCGGAGGCCGAGTTCTGCCGCGGCCTCGAGGAGCTTGTCAGGGACCACATCCACGACTGCCTCGCCGTCGCCTCCTGCAGCTCCTCCGCCGTCTCTCCCCTCGATTCGGGCGGCGGCGCGAACGTCGCCGTCGACGAGGATGACGGGGACGATGGCGGCGGGGACCAGCTCGCGAGGCGTCGGCGTCGGTCGGATCTCGAGGCCGGGGGCGGGGAGGACGACGACGATGACGACGAGCCGTCCTCGTCGGCGGCGCGGCGGATGCGGCACTCGAGGATCCTGTCGAGGTGGGCTGCGCGGAGGGCGGAGGAGATGATGATCGACACCATCGAGAGGCGGAACCGGGAGTCGGAGCTCCTCGCCCTAGCCGGCCTCCACACGGTGTCCATGCTCGACTCGTCCTTCCTGAGGAGGGACGACGACTCCCCCAGCCACGGCCGATCCCAGCCGTCCGATCGCCCCCCGATCGCCTCCCGCGCGTCCTCCATCCTCCGCCAGTGGCGGGAGATCGAGGACGAGGCCGCCGCACTCGATCGCGCCAGGGCGCGGATCTCGAGGCAGCAGCGGCGGCGGCAGGGCCACGATGTCTCGGAGAGGAGCGAGAGCGAGTGGTCCGACGGCGTCTCCCTCCACCCGCGGACGGAGGAGGAATCTCGGGATTCGAGCAGGGAGCAGTCTCCGGATGTCGGGGAGGGGGAGAGGGAGAGGGTGAGGCAGATCGTGCGGGGGTGGATGAACGAGGAGGAGACATCGCCTAGGGATCCGCTGCCGCCGGGGGAGAGCAGCCCGAGGAGGGCGGCGGCGGCGGCGTCTGAGGTTCTGGGGGAAACTGAACGGGAGCGGGTGAGGAATGTGAGGGAGTGGGTCCAGATGGCGAGCCAACAGAGTGGAAGCGGTGGTGGTAGGGATGGGTCGGTCGTGGATCACGAGGAGGGGCAGCCGGAGCATGTGAGGAGGGACCTGCTGAGGGTGCGGGGGAGGCAGGCGCGGCTTGACTTGATCGTGAGGATCGTTAGGGAGAGGGAGATGGAGCTCCAGGGGATATCGGAGCATCGGGCTGTCTCGGACTTCGCCCACCGAAACCGTATCCAGGTATGCAAGAAAGACTATTTGTGAGTTGTGTGTTATAAGAAATAGTTTTGATGTCTGAAGAGAGACCTTTCCTGTGGTGCTAGTCTTTGCTGCGGGGGAGGTTTTTGCGTAATGGGAGCTCTGTTGAAGAGGAGAGGCCACCTTCGGTAGCGGCGAGGGAACTAGGGCAGTTGAGACAGCGGCATCCCGTCTCTGGTATAAGGTATGTGAATCTTTTAGTGGTGCTGTGTAATTATTTTGGTCATGAAGGGAAAATGTGAATTGACACCCATTGTCGGAGAAATTTTTTGTAAACATTTTAACCTTAGTAGTCATATTTGTCTGATTTTTTTTTTGTTCTATGTTGTTTGTGCAGATAGTAACCTAGAAATACACATTATTTCTTTGCCTGTATCTGAATATCCACTTCCTGTGCATTGGAAACCTGGGGTGGATCCCAACTTGCAACTATGAAGTCTTGGGTTTAAGTCCACCCATTTACCTATATAAAAAAAAAAATTGGAAGTATTTCATACATTTTTTGGACTTTGGCTTGGCAATTTGCATCATGAATGATCACATGAGTAATTTTGCATGTGATGCTAGAGGACTGACTTAATGGGCAATCAATTCTTCAGCACATTAGGCAAAAGAAAGAAAAGGAGGGTTTCACATTAATCCGTGGGGTGAGGAGAGAATATGGGGACTGTAATAAATGGAGGAAAAGATCAAAAATATTGAGAGATAAATCTCAAAACATATATTCTTTCCTCTTTTTCGTGGATGCTTGCCTTCTTATTAAAAAGAAGAGGAAAATGTTTTTCAAGTGATTGAGAAAGGAGGATACCAAGATAGAGAATGGAGTATGAGAAAAGATGTGAATAAGTAATCTATGATTTTGTGATTAATGACTGATTTCCAAATGGTATAGTTGTATTATTTAGTTGCGTAGGCATTGGATAATAGAAGAGAAGATACAGAGAGCCCTTCAAAACTTTGGCTATGGTTGCTACAGCTTTGATTTACAAATTATAGACTATGATTTGTTTTTAATACATACATTAAAAAAATTTGGATAAGTACTAGACATGTTCATTGTAACTGTGAAGAAGCATTAAGTAAAAAACAATGGAAGTTTGTTTGAATAAGTTGTAAACAGTTTTTTGTTTTGTAATTGTCAAAAATGCTTTTTTAAGCTATGGAAGTGAGCAAGTTTTTTGAGGAGGGGCACAGTTGTTATTCTTAATGTAGGTTGAGAGTATTTGGGTCCAAGACGAAAATTTTATAAAGTTTTGCATTTTAACATTGTAATTTTCAAAAAAAAATTAACTTAAATAATCTCCAATAAATTTAAATAAGCATGTCAAAACAACTTATTTTTAGCTAAAAGCTAGAATCTAAAATTTGTACCGCTCAAACAAATACACACTTCATGTAGTGGCTTTTGGAACATAAGAAAGTCAATTTCCTTGATAACTAAGTCTTAAAGGGAACTTAGAGTATAATGCCTTGTTATCATCAGGGTTTCTAATTTTTATAATGTGAATTGAGAATGTTGAAAGTAACACCTCTATGTTCTTATTTGGCCCTTCAAAATTGGTTCATGTTAGATACAGTCTATTATGTGCCTTGGCAAGGGCACTTCATTGCAAACTTCGATACACTCATCTCCTAAATTCTAGTTTCAAGGTATGCCTAATTGAAACATCATAGTAACTTGTAAGTTGATGACAGAAGAATTGAATAATATTTTCCAGATGTTTCTGGACAGAATTTTTGTTCTAAAATCCTACTGCCCAGGAATGATACATCATTAATAGAGAAGGAAGCTTATATGTGAAGTGAAATAATAAACAAGATTTGTGGAATGCATATAGAATAATGGTGAGAGAAAAAGTGGGCGGTGGATTGTTATGAATCTTTAATGGCTGCAAAGAATACTCTCATGATGATGTGTCCTTGGAAACATTATTCCTCAAATTTACTTTCAAGCCAAACATTGTTCCGCAGTTTATATCTTTGCATTATCAAACTTTGGTTTCTAATTCACCATCACTAATTGTGAGTTTTATCATTTATGCTTGTTCTTTTTGTACCTGCATTCAGGGAAGGATTCCGTTTTAGATTAGAAAATATTGTTCGTGGTCAAGCAGCAAGTACCCATTCTGTTTCCTCTGCTGGAAATAACATCAATGAGGTTAGAAATGATCAGTCCCAGTTGGACATTGCTCTAGATCCACCAACTGAAAACCAGGATCAAGCTCCATCTAACAGTGAGAGTGGTGACATTCTTCCTATGCAAGAGGCAGACAGGGAGGAGCTTGAGAGCACTAATGTTCGTAATTTAGATTGGCAAGAATCTGCTATTCAAGGGAGTGATTGGCAGGACAGACTTACAGAAAATGGGACGACTGACTGGCAACCACCCACTGAAGCCAGATATGATGATTGGCGTGATGGTAGCAGTGAAGTACCAGATAGTAATTGGCAAGAAAATATAGACCAGGACTGGACTCAGGGGGCTCCAGAAAATGAGGATGGAGGGGATAGTCAACTCCCAGAAGCACATGAAGAGTGGCATGAAGATGCTTCTCGGGAGGCTGCCAGAGAATGGCAAGATCGACCTTCTGATCGTCCAAGAACTCAGCGGGCCATTCCTATTAGAAGAGTCAGTAGGTTTCATCCACCCGATGATGAAAGCGTGTACAGTATGGAACTCAGAGAACTCCTGAGCAGGTTTTTTCCTCTTATTCCTGTTTTGGTTACTTCTGTTCTTGTTACTGATTAGTGTTGAATTGATCAGAACTTATCCACATTGCAGGAGAAGCGTTTCTAATCTTCTTCGCAGTGGTTTTCGGGAAAGTTTAGACCAGTTAATACAGTCATATGTTCAAAGGCAAAGTCGGTCTCCCATTGACTGGGATCTTCAAGAAACTCTGCCTACCCCTGTTTCCCCAGAGCAGGATAGAAACCAGCAGAGAGATGTTGTGGAGGATCCGGAGGATACTATTGCTAGACTCCCACGTGTGCTTCCATCTCCACCAATTCCACCTCCACAGCCACTTTGGCACCAGGATCTTCATCACAATCACTGGCCCCGGCATAGCATGCATCGGTCGGAGATGGTGCAAAATTTTTCTCAATATCTTACTTCATAGCCTTCAACACTTTTTTTCCTTATAATTTTGAATCTAATCTATCTCAAATTTATTTGTTTTACTTTTGGAAGAGATTATATCATGGCTGGTATATAAGAGATACTATAATCCTTATCTAATTCGTTTATATATTTTTTAAATCGCAGAAGCATGCTGCACTATATTTTTTTTCTGTGTGTATTTGAACTTGTCACTGGTGACATTTTCTGTACAACTTATCACTTCAATAGCAATGTCACCTATAATTTCATCTTGATCATAATTCTCAGTTAGATGCTATATTGTTTCTGGAACTTAGCTGTCATATGCAGTTGAATTTGAGTTCTCTTTTGGTGCAGGAATGGGACTTTATTAATGATCTAAGAGCTGATATGACTAGGCTTCAACAAGGAATGAGTCATATGCAGAGAATGCTGGAGGCATGCATGGATATGCAATTGGAGTTGCAGCGCTCAGTTAGGCAAGAAGTTTCTGCAGCTTTGAATCACTCATCTGGTGGACAAGGTTTGGCAAATTTTATATGATTAGTATGTAATTTACTTGTTTTCACAGAAGAATGCTCTTATATGCTCCTGGTCAGTTGTTTACTGTTTTAATTTGAAAAAAATACAATTACACGTGTGCAAGAATATGTTTTCAATGTCTAAAAATGTGAAAAAAAGAAGAAAACCACAAAAAAGGGGTAGATTGTTTATGTTTGAGTTGGTGATGATTGATGAAGGAGAGGTGCCAAAGTAACTTCAATGCTATGTATAATCTTTTGTCATAGCTGTATCTGATACCCAGTGCTTGGTTATGTGATATATAAGATTACAATTTTTTTTTAAGAATCCATATTCTGATAAATTCCATGAAATTCAGATATTACAAATTACTTTTTTTTTGTCTGCAAATATTCCCCATCAATGTGGAAAAAAAATTTGGACTTAACAGCTTGGTGGGCAGTGCATGCATATTCTGATAAATGTCCACATCAATATAAAGTTTAAGCATGCAACGACTATCAAAGATATTCCAAGGAAATATGCTTCATACATTCTTCTTTTGAGGTGAGCTATGCTCACTCTTTTGAACTGGCATAACTATCACTAGTGTGTAAATGGTAATCTCACCCTTCACATTCATTGGAAGTCTAGATTTTGCTCAAGATTGTTCACAGGTGCAAGTATCCATATTTTATAAAATATGCAAGCAGATAGATTGCTTGAATGGGCATGTTCTTCAATTTGGATGTGGAAATGAGTGTCACTAAAGATCAATATCATCTTGAAGTGATAAAAGCTCTTTTTTTTTTTTCTTTTTAATTTTATTTATGGGTGTAGCCAATGATAAACTCTCTACATACATGAAGTGTCGTTCAATTTTGATAAATGTCAATTAAAATCTTACACTTGAGTTGAGCCTCCGTTCAATTATCAATTAAGACCTTTTCTGAGATGCCAACACGTTCATATTTTTAACTTTTTAATTCTCTGGTCGATATATATTTCCAAGCTATCCAATTTTGTACATCGCCCCTGAAGCCATCACTGGTCGATCAATGACTTGCAGGTGTTGATGAAGGTTCATCCGTGGACGGATCAAAATGGGGTCATGTGAAGAAAGGGACCTGCTGTGTCTGTTGTGATGGTCATATAGACTCCCTCTTGTACAGGTTTGTCATTCACCCGCATTTATGACCCCCTAATAAAAAATTAAAAAAAAATACATAGTAGCTGCTGACTATTTTTCTTTTACATCCCCGGGTAGATGTGGGCACATGTGCACTTGCTCTAAATGCGCGAACGAGTTGGTCCGAGGTGGAGGAAAGTGTCCATTATGCCGTGCACCTATAGTAGAGGTGATCAGAGCGTACTCCATACTGTAAAAGAAGAGCAAAAAAAGGCGAACAGATAGGATTAGGAGAAAGACAAGAGGAATAAACGTCGGAGTTTTGAATTCTCGGGATTTTGTGGGGGGTTTTTTCATGGCTCGTCCAGGGTGGGTGTGTGTATAATCTGTTCATTGTTGGTTTTGATTATTTGTGGAACAATGTATGGTTGGAATGGCAAAATGAAACCTCTTGTTCCATTATTGATCATTACTGGAGCAGGTGTTTTCTTTGGGGTCACATGTTTACAATCTTTTTCTCTGATCTGATATTATCTTGTGCACTGACGTGTTCATGTTTTTTATTGTTATTGATTAGTGAAGCTGGACGTTGCGTCTCTACCAGGGATTCGTTTTGGGTCAGTTCAATAATGTTGCTTTCAGTTGTGACTTTTTTTGGATTTATTTTTTGTGCCTGTTGGGGGGGGGGGGGGGGGGGATATGTTATTGATTCCTCTTCTGTGGGCGAGGCCTCTTATAGCTTTCATTCTAATAACTAAAAGGGAAAAATCCACATAAACCCCCCCCCCCCCCCCCCTCCCTTTAAACTGCCTGAAATGCATATAATCCCCTGGTTTTTCTTAAAGTCATATAACTTTATGAAAACATTTATGTAAATTAAATAACTACATGAATTAAATTGTTATTAATAGATGATGAATATTCTGTCAATATTGTGTTTTATTAGCACTGACTTTATGAAAACACTTATGTAAATTTGAATAACCAAATAAATTAAATATTCGTTGATAGATGATGAATTTTCTGTTAATATTATGTTTTATTAACACTGACTAAAAACATAGTATATCAAAAACCTCATAAAATTTGTTAAAGACACGAAAAATGATTATTTTACTTATCCGGATAGATTATAAAACTCTATCTGGAGGGGTAAAATCATCATTTATAAAAGATTTTTCGCATGTTTAACACATTATAGGAGATTTTTTATATACTATGTTTTCAAACAGGGTTAACCAGACATAATATTTATAGAATAACTTTAATCTGTCAATGAAAATTTAATTCAAATGACTATTTGAATTTACATAAGTGATTCAGGGGGGTTATATGGACTTTAGGGAAAGTCGAGGGGGGGGGGGGCGCAATATGGATTTCAGGTAGTTTATAGTGGGGTATTTAGATTTTTTCCTAATTAAAAATAAATAAATATATGTTCTTAAGCATATAAATTTTAATTTTTTATAAATATGTATTTTAAGTTGGTGTTACGTGGTTTGGATTGTGGCCGTTTGGTTCTTGAAGTTGAACTCTCCTTATTTTGAAGGGAAAAATCCTTATAACCTTATGTAAACTGTCGAAAATCCATATAATCTTGACTTTTTATAAAGTTCATACAATCCCTTAAAAACACATACGTAAATCTAAATAACTCTCTGAGTTAAATTTCTATGGACGAATGAAGAATATTTTGTTTGATTAACCTTGGTTAAAAACACAGTATACCAAAAACCCTCTACAATATGTAAAAAATGTGAAAAATTATCTATAAATGACGATTTTACTCATCTGAATAGAGTTTTATAATCTGTTTTGAGGAGTTAAATCATCATTTATAGAAATTTTTTTATTTTTTTAACACATTATAAAAAAAAATTAGTATATTATATTTTTAATTAGAGTTAACCAAACATAACATTCACGTAATATTCAGAGGGATGATATGGATTATGGGCAATTTCCAAGGGGGGCGGTAATTTGAATATTTCCCTATTTTGAATTGCTGTGAGGTGATAGTTTGTAATTCAAAAAAAATTATATAGAAAAAGTCATTAAAAGTTATGTCTTCAATTTCACGATATTGAAATGAAATCTAAATTTCCAATTTATTTTTATCCAAAAAACCCATCTCCATTTCATTTTACCGTTGACTCAAGTACCTTTGACAAACATCATGTCATGTCAACTATAATGAAATGACATGGTTTATCATCAAATGAGGTTGGTTGAACACTCAATTATGTCGAGTAGGTCCCTGACATCATGTCAACTATAATATAAAAAAATAACACAAACACAATCGCAATAATCGAATAAATAAATAACCGGAGTTTGGGGGAGTTGAAAAGAAAAATTAAGCAAAGTTTTTAAATAAAGCCATGACAATGGACTCCGACGGATCACCAAATCTGCTGATTGTCATCTAGATTCACAACCAAACAATATTTGCTTTTTGACTTTGCAGGAAAGTTGAGTGTGACTGGAATTAGGAACAAAACCATTATTATTATATCAGGTAAATCATGTTCATTTCTTACAAATATAACCCCAGTCCTGACTCCTGATGCTAGTATTATTGTTCTTCCTCTGTGTGAATCACAACTTCACAAGCTAAAAGAATCTAATATGCAAGTATACTCAAAGCAAAATTGATTGAATCAGAAGAAAGAAAGTGAACAAATGGCCTCCAAAAGAAGTCAAGAGAACCACCTCTTCTCTTTTTTCGGGGGCTTGAGTTTCATTACCAGTTCCTCGCGTTCGGCTTCCACTTGAGCATATTTTATGCTCATGCTGAAGTATCGCTCGCGCAGATCTTTCAGTTCTGCCTCGAGTGATGAAGTCCTCCGGTGATGTCCATCCATCTGTACAACTTTGGCTGACGGTCTTTCAGGAGCATCATCGTCAGCGACTTGGCTCTCAGAAAGAAAGCTGGAGAAAACAATTCAGTTTGAATAAAACTAAGATAGAAATACCCATAAAGTATGATTAGAATGAATATGTCCGTATTGATTGTAATTATAATCCAATAAGAAGAACAAAGCACTTTGGTTATCAATTTATAATCAGGTGTTTTTCACTGATAACATTAGTATATTTGCTATGCCAATCCTTCATTCAAGGCCCATTAACATATAAGTAAGACATCAATTGCGGTCATAAACAGTCTGGCATCAGGCATGTCCAAGAGCTTATGATTTTGTTAAGGTTCATGTTGAAGAGAATGTTTTAACAATTAAAAGTTGAATATGCTTCATCTCCTTACATATACTAGATAATGATGCTGAATTAAAAATAGTCATATTAAAGATATGTTTCTTTGAAGAAAGTGAGCCATTCAAAGAGCACTGAGAAATGGAACTGTATGGTACATAACTACATGTACATAGATAGCCCGAGCATACCTCTTAAGTTGTTGCTTATACATATTATTCGTCTCCAGAGCTTCAGCAAGTTCTATTTCCAGCATGTGGATCCTTTCCCCAAGATTTATTGCTTCACCAGGTTCTATTTGATCATGCGGCTTCTTATCAGCCTATAACATAGGCAACAAATCCAAGCAAAGAAGTTATTCTTACTTGACTTTGACTACTCATTCCTAAACAAAAGGCGGAGAACTAGTGATACAAAAATACCAAATCACACAAGCTATAGAAATATTTCTAGCATCCCACACTTAATTACATGAGTATGCACAGCATTATCTAAGTCTTCAGCTTATTAACGTGTCTCCACCTCATTATAAGAAAGTAAGAAACTGATGCATAAAACTAAGGGCCTCTGTATCCTGGAATAAAGCTACGCTATTTCAATTAGGGCATGCAGGACAATCAGTAGACTTAATTAGATTCACAGAACGTGAACTTCACATCGCACGGAGTATAGAGGAAAAAAGCCATGTCATAGAAATTTTGGTTCAAGTGATGAAGTATCAATAGATGAAATACAGTACTTCATAATGAAAATCAATGTCGGAGACGAATTGAGATCACTTGTTAACGGTCAATCAATCAGAGCAAACAATGACTTACTTGGGATTGTTTTTACTGTCACATATTAACTGTGGAAAATTAGGGCACAAATAATGTCTTCGCGACATTCAGTCCAAATATAATATACTAGACCATCATTCTTCAATCCTATAGCTCAACAACAGTTTTTTTTTTTTTTGGCAAGATAAGGATGTTAATTTCATTGAGACAATAAAAGTGACGAGGCTTTCAAAAAAAAAAAAAAAAATGATGAGTGACATAAAAAGTTTCATGGTCAAAATTAGTGAAATGGGAATGACAATAAGCTTCCCCTAGGAAAAGGTTTTGCTGTTGTATCCATTAATTGTGAGGTAAGCTAAAGCATGGTTCAGTGATCATGATGAAGTCGGTTTATATGCTAAATGATGTCAATAAGAGTGTGTTTGTGCACAATTTTGAAGGGAAAATGAGAGAAAGTGATGAAAAGTAGAATATTTTCCCTTTGACCAACTTTCATGGTGTTTGTGCATGTGGTGGAAAACTTTCCTTCAAATTCTCACCTATGAGGAAGGGAAAATCTTTTCCCACTTATCCTCATAAGACAAGATAGAGGAGGGAAAGTGATGGATATTTTTTTCCTTTCATTTTTTTGGCACAAAAACTAAATTTTTTAATGGTCAAGGGATAATTTTCACTTTCCATCACTTTCCCTTATTTTCCCTTTGGTACAAACACACCCTAAAGTTCAATAATTTTACTATAACAATGAGAAAACTCCTGTATGTTCTTTTGTGCAGATTATAATCAGGTAAATCTGGCAACTTCACTACCAGATACATGAATAATTTGAGGCAAGATAATGAATTGGCAAATTAAGTGTCAATCATTTGAACATGAGATGAAACTGACATAGTTAACCATATTAATGTTTCCTTCAAAGATAATTCTTTATTTAGGTACCTATATACTCAAGCACGGCACATAAGGAGCTTTAAGCACTGATAATGACCAATACTCGTATATTTTATAATAGAAGTAATGGCTACAAGAATTAAATAGAAGTTGCTCAACAATTAAAATAAATGTAACTGGGGCTTGGATCCGTAACTCAATGATTGACAACAAAACTTGCAACCATGAGATCAGAGATTTAAATCCTCTCACTTACCTAACAAAAAAAAATTGAATGCAACCTTAAAAAAAATCATTGATAAGTATATTTGATTCAGTACTGTAGACTTTCTAGTCATGGAACAAAATGTTTATTAATGGTTTCTTGTAATTATTCATAACCAAAACTTTGCAGTGGAGATACTTATAGTAATTTATGTAAGATGGAGTTGAATGGTCAAATCAGCTCCACCAATAGTCCATTCAGTGCCTCAACAAACTCCCACCTAATTGGAACAAGACAGAAACTCAGAGCAGGTACCTCTTTGACTTGTCCAGGTGTCATTCCTAGTGATTATAGAATTGGTTTAATGAGGACATCAACAGAAGAAATCTCATAAATTTTACAAATTGTTATTCGGGTTGTATCCTGAATTTTGAAGTATACAAGATAGAACTACATGTGACAAAGAAACAATCATTTAAATTATGTTAAGGCAAGCTGACATTTTTTCCCACAATTTTTGTATGATCAAGATCCAACTCATGCAGAAATAATGTTAATAATCTTGTGATTATTTTCACCCAACAATCTGAGTATTAATGCAGAGGGAAAACAAAGTAATACCAGACTGTTGCCTTGATCAACCTGATTTTCTTGGCAATTTTGCAAAACTTGTAGCTGTTTAATCTTTTTAATTAGTTCCGCTTGCACATCACTGTGTCCATTTATATTCTCCTCTGCCTCATTCTGCCAAAACAGAGATATAAAAACCCTTAGTTCCATACTCTCAATCATCTGTCCTGGAAAAGCAATCAAATTGGCAGAAAAGAAATAATGAATATTTAACCCATCTCTATCTAACCTTGTGGACGGAGAAATCTGAAGCACTTTTACTGTTCGAGTTGATTGTAGGTTCTTCATTGGACTGCTTCTCATCTTTCCTAAGTTTCAATTCCTTCTCGAGTTCTTGAGCTCTTTTCAGATACTCATCTTTTTCCTCCTCCAGGCTTTGAATTTTTCTCTTGAATTGGCTATTTGCTCTTTTCATACGGCTAAGTTCATTCTTCAGCTCAGCATCTTGAGCAGATAATGCATCCCTTGCAGATAGATCACCTTCCAATAGCAGAACCTTTTCTTCTAGGGCCACCATCCTACGTCTTGCATCCTCACTTTCAGTCAAATCCTTTTTCATTCTTGACAATTTATCAACGAACGAAATTCTTTCCACCTTTAATTCTTCACAATCACTAGATACTGTTTGCAAAGATGCTTCCAGTTTCACCTTCTCAAACTTTGTCTCATCAAGGGAGTTTCTAAGATCCAAAATTTCATCCTGAAGGTGTACTATCTTTTGCAGTTGATCTTTTAGGCTCCAAATTTCTTCAGTCAATTGCTGTTTTTCATATTCAGAGGCTTTAAGTTTTATTTCAAGCTCATTCACTATTCTGGTAAACTGTGGTTCACTAGATTCAACACCCTCCAGTGGTATCTGCATATGTTTTAAATCAGCCACCAATAATTCATCACTCAGCTTGGAAGAAGTGCCAATACCAGTCGACCCTTGTGACTTACTTTCAGATTCCAGAGGCGATTCTGTATCAACCAACCAAGCCTTTGAGTGGACTTTATTAAGATTATCTTCCAGTTCCGATTGACCTGGATGAAGGATAGATACTTTGGGTACTCCCTCTGGTGTAAGTTGCCCATTTTCATATTGAGCCGGAACTAATTCTGCTGTGAAATGTGTGACCTCTGTTTGAAGTTGCCCTACCACAACCATCTTCTCCGGTGGCACCTCATCACACAAATTACGTGCATGACTGAAATTATCTGGATGCGCATGCGAGTGGAAGTGCTCTACATCTTTATTCAATGATGAAAGCTTAAACTCTAGAATCTCAACTTTTTTGTGCAACTCATAATTCTTTTTTTGTGATTCCCTCAACTCAACTTCAATGTGTGCACAATGCTCATGCATCTCCAGTTTCTTCCTCCTCAGGTCGCCAGTCAATTCCTGAAGGGAACTGCATTCTTCAATAAGGTTCTCGATTGTGGCTTGTAATTTTACCTGGGCTCTTTTTGAAAATTCTGACTGTTCTTGGGCTTCTGATAACTTTTTTTGAAAATCTTGCAATCTTTCTTTATGTTCCACTTTCTGCATTTCCATTTCAATTCCCAGTCTTTCAATCTGATCACGAAGATCAATCACAAGGCGCCTAGAATTTTCCACTTCCAGGTGGTTGGATTCCCTTTCATGTGTATAATACCTTAATTGTGCTTCTAAGCCAGATACCCGTTCTGATAACTGAACATTTTCTTGCTCCAACTCAGATATATGAAGTTCTAATTCACACTTGCTACCTTCAAGCTCCATAGACTTCCTTTCAAGAATTTTACTGGCAGATTCCCGAGTTTCCATGCTGCTGGTAAGCACCATCATATCCTGTTGCACATCATCCAAGCATTTAGATGTGATACTACTCCCCCTTAGTGCAGTTTCCAAATCTTTCTCCAACTGATTTTTATCCTTTAATAGGCTAGCAATCAAAGTTTCTGATTCACTTTGAGAATTTCGGAGCACATCCTCTTCTTTCAACAAGAAGCCAGACTTGAGCAAGTCTATCTCAGTCCTCTTCACCGCCAGTTGTTGATTAATGTCCTCATTATCTAATTGTAGCTTGTCATTCAAATGTTTCAGTTCTTGTTCTTTCAAAACATATTCTTCCAGATTCTTCTGAGTTTCAGCAAGCTGTGCATCTTGCTCTCTGATATCTGAACCAGTAAACGTATCTTTGCATTCAGCATGCTTTGCCTCCAATATATTATTCAACTCAAGAAATTTTTCCACCATAGTTTTGACCTTCTCTGGGGTGATTGGATCCTCACTGCCTGAATTCATCAAGTTAAAACTTTCTGATTCGATAAAAACATCAGAACATATTCCTCCATGCCATGTGTTTTTAACTTTTGATAAGGTCAGCAGAAGTTGGTTATAGAAGTTTGATAAGATGATTAAAATTTCCTTATTCTGGATAGTTCCATGGAAATTTTCAAGCTCTGACCGCACAACAGTCAATTCAACCCCTTTCTCTTCTACTTCCATCAAGCTTTGACAAAGTTTGGCATCAAGATCAGAAGCCTTATCTTTGAAATGCTGCAATTCAAGCTCAAGTGCAGTGTGTTTTTTCTGGAGAAGGCCAACTTGAATTTGTAAGCTCTCAGTGACATTTCCATCATTAAGCATCTCCGCATTCTTCAGCTCTCCTTCTAGATGGTATTTAAGTAGGCTAATCTCAGACTCAGCATTTCCTGAAGATGCACTAACTGGACTATCATCCAATGCTGCCACAGTAGAAGTCTCTTTCATTAAAGAATCTTTTTCTGATTCCTTCATCTTATACATAAGTTCCAAGTTTTCATCAGTAAGCTCATTGCAGTCCCTCTCTAGCTCCTGTACTTTAATTCTCAAGTCTTCAACTTCTTTTATCAGATCAGAATCACCTCCCCTGGAGATCTCACCGTCCTTTAAATCTTTGAAATCAACTAAATTGGATAGCTTGGTTTCCAACTCAGCTATTTCTTTTTCTTTAAGAGAGAGTTTATTTGCCCATTCTGCCTCTTTATCGTGAAGAGCCTGGTCCTTCAGCGATCCTGTGAGTTTGATCTCGTGATCTTTTTCCTCCAGGCTTTTCTCGAGTGACTTAACGACACACTGCAGTTTGCTCTCTGATTCCTGTAGCTCGTGCAACTGAAGTAGAAGATCGTGGCGGTAGTCCATTCCAGAATTCCCATCCCACTTTCCAGATATTGCCTCAACATTACTGTCTTCAGGATTAGTGAACCCCTTCTGTAAATTCTTGACCAAAGATTCATCATGTAAATCAAGTCTCCTACTTTGGTCTGTTCCTGAGATAGAGCTTTCGATATTCATCAGATCCTTCTTCTCTGAAAGATTCACTATTTCAATTCCTTGTTTCTCTATGGTCTCCTCCAGTTCCTGAAGAATAGAAATAAGCTCGAGATTTGCCTCTTGAGACTTCTTCAGCTGCAGAGTTAGATTAGTACTAGATTCCTTCTGGAACTTCAGCTCATCTTCAAGTTCCTTTTTCAAATTAATAAGATCTTCTGACGGAGAACTGGAATTATCACTAACAGATTGTTTAGCTGTCAACTCCTCTACAGAAAGTTTCATTTTTTCAATTTCCTGCCTCAATGAATCACGTTCACTGCATGCCATTGAAAGCTTCATGTCCAGATTTGCCCGTTTCCTAGATTGATCAGCTAAATCTTTCTTTAATTTATCAAGATCAATCTTTGTCTTTCGAGCATTATTTTCCCACATTTTAGCCTCCGCACGTAGATCCTCAATTGTATGTTCAGCAGCTTCAAGGAGGTCTTTGGAAGAATTTTTATTCCTTAATGACGATGGGGCAAGAGAATGAGAAGAATTTTGCCCCGTAAGCTCATGCCACTGGTTTTGATAATGAATACCAGAACCTGTGGTCCTTGAGTTAAAGGAAGATTGATTAGATCTAGGAACTTCATCACCCAGATCACTGATATATGTCCCACCAATTTGGGAGCCCGCAGAATCTTGTCTACCAATGTGATTATAAGATCCACGACTTAAGTTGTTTCCAGGCGATAAGATGGTCCTGCCTAATGATTCCCCTGAGTCAGAACTACGGTGTGATCCTGATCCTGAAAAACTCAAGTCCTAGAATTTGTTCATCATTGCGGATACAAAAATGTCAGAAACATTAATAGAATACCAACCTCAAAGTAAGAGCAATTACAATATTTATACATAAACACGACTGCATAAAGAATGATGATGCCACCTGATAAAAAGGACTCAATGTATAACAATTATAAACTAGTGCCTTAATGAGGATGCTAAGTGACATAACCCATAGATGTGGGGAAACATGAAATAATAAATATCATCAATATCAAATTATGTAATTATCAAAATAAAAGGACAAACCTATATAATTCGGCCAATCACAATATATTTTGAGAGATACATACCAAGAAAAAACACAAGAAATCCTAAGCTACTAGAAGAAATGCATCAATATGAATGGATGGTTCTCATATTTCCAATAAGCATGTGAATTTAAAAGCTAACCTTGAATTTGAGAAATCATTGATTAATAACATAAACACAAAGGTCGCCTTGATTAGATTCTTTCCTTGAGAACCAAGTATTATCCTATTCAGTTAGAATGTTCTGAATGTCAGTATCCTCTCTAATTGGTTTCTTTCCTAATCATAATTCGCTGAAATCAATAGATTGCACAATGCCAGGCACTTTTATCTGTTTTACATGCTTATTAATGAAAACATCAATATTCTACTCTCAGATTAATCCGTGGAAAAAGGGACAGGTTAAAAAGGTCAAAAGAACTCCTCTAAAGGAAGTCAATAACTTCGAGCAGGGCAACATTTTTCTTGTTTCTAGACAGAAACTGTATTTCTAAAATATTTCACATGTCAAAGGGTGCGAGGTTCCTTAATTGGTGATATCCAATATTTCACGATCTTTATTAAATGAAGTGGATGATGTTAAAACAATACTTTAACACACTACCTAAAATTCAAAGAGAACCACTGACCAAATGAGCAAAGAAATGTCATGGAT
Organism: Acorus gramineus; assembly: GCA_030737835.1. NCBI lineage: Eukaryota > Viridiplantae > Streptophyta > Magnoliopsida > Acorales > Acoraceae > Acorus > Acorus gramineus. The sequence goes on from CM060857.1 coordinate 14,201,295, forward strand.
CATGAAATCAGAGCTTGGAAATTTTTATGTGCAAGAAATTACTCTACCCTGAAGATAGACAATTTACCCGATTTCCAAGTTCATCTGGGTGCGATGTGCTGCCCAAATGGTTACCAGAAGAAGATCCAACGCTTCTATTGAACGAAATATCAGATCCATCAGACTTGTTGTCCATGTCATCATTTTCTGTGTACAGATCATCCAAATTGGAAGCTGATCCTTTCCTGCAATTTATAATGTCAAGCAATAGAAAAATGACAGAAAACATTTAATATGGAAATAATTCACGCTATTATCAGAACCTGAATTTTGTTTTTTGGTTGAGACACTGTATTTTGACCTGAAAATCAGAATGACAATAAAACTAGTTATGTGGAAGATTCCAGAAAGCAAGAAGAGATAGCATGAGATGGACACGTCGACAATCACGTCAATCACGTCACATGGTCTAAGTATCCATACGATGGTCATAAAGAAAATAAAATATAAAAAAACATGTAAAATGGAAAAAAATGCCTGAGATATAACAAATAACTCAATTTTTCAAGTTACAATCATTCAGCACTTGATTTGGTCTAACTCAACAGATTTGCAGGATCCACATTTGAAATATTAAGACACCTTAAAATGAGTGGTTCATTTCATTACCAAATCCTGTTAAATTGTGGAAAATTAAATAACTCAAGTTTCAAAGCATAATTCTTTTTTCTTTTTTTTTTGATATCGGAGGGACCATGGCTGGCCTTACGATCAAGCTAGGAAAGCTACCTCCACCTGGAAAATTCTTTCGAATAATCACCAACAAACAGGTGGGTAAGTCAGCGCCAAGACTCAAACCCAAAACCTACCCTTAACACAGGTAGGCCCTGAACCGTTGTTCTATTCTATAATTGTTAATGCTACATATGGGTATGATCAGCAATCAGAGGATGCAGTTATTTTTATTTGATCTTGTAATTGGCTTGTTTATTAAGGGTAGTTTTTTATACATATTTTCAAGGAGTTGCCAATATTGAACAAATTTTAGGACACTCCCACCTTTAAGTCAAATAAACATAAAATAAAATAATAAAATCAGAGGATGCAGAATAGCGCCAGAGATCATCGAAATTAATGGGTTTTATATTATTATCTGGATTTATCAATTTAATCCAAACTTAAAAAGAAAATCAGAGGATGTAGAAAAGCTAGATATCCAAAGCACAGAGTCCGGTAATTTTATTAATGGAAACAACAAATTCTTTCCATGGGTGATCATCGGTCAGTGACTAATAATGTGTAGTTTTGAATTTGTAGTTATATGACTAGTAAAACGGTTAGTCTACCAATCTTTATCAAATTTCACTATATTCTCGGTGCAGATCAGTTAAATAAGCATGTAGATGTCACCAGTAATGGCATATTTATATAATGGTGAAAGAGTACCTACCATCTTTTTTAATTTTAATTTTTCAACAATGTAGTTTAAGTCATCAGATTTGGATAAGATAACGTGGTATAAAACACACACCTGTAAAATTGTCCCATGAGCACTTTTCTTCAAAGGCAATGAAATAGGGCCTGGATCACTTGGACTCATGAAATCCGTTAAATTAACGGTTGCCTCTCCCAGGATACCAGCTCTGGCTGAACCCTACAAATTGAAGTTGCCTGAACTGCTCAAATTTCAATAGGAATCCGATTTCTAAATATTTCAAGAAACAGGCATAGAAACCAAAAGGAAAGAAAGAAAGAAAGAAAGAAAAGATGAAAAATCACTAGATGTCAGTGTAAGATTTAGAGTTCAGACCATAGAAACAACAATCTTAAAGAGACACTCTTCAAGATCTTTCGAAGCATCATGTGAAATCCAGATAGACTCTGAAAGAGACTCAGGCCATTGGCAAGTTCCATTGCGGACTACAGCTTTGCTTGATTTTGCAATTGTCTTTCCCGTTTCCACTGATATAATGGACACAAAAAGCTTGTCCCATCCTTTTGGCACCTGATACAACAAATGTGTGTTAGGGAAACTCTTCTAAACAAAATGTGTTTTATTAAAAGTGCAGCCCTTAGAAATTGGTGAACATCCGACTCATGGAGACTCAGGAGTAACAAAAGACTCCACTAGGAAATTATTTACTTTATCATAAAGCTCTTTGATCTAGTAGCACCCAACCTTCTACAAGCAGGGGCGGCGCTAGGTTATTAGGGGTGGGTTGACCCTATCAAAATTTAAAAAAAACCCTAGAGAACAAGACATGGCATTAATGTATGTGTGAAATGATCAATTAATTTAGAGAAGAAAAAATTATTCTCATGTTGTCTCTCTTTGGAAGAGACACACAGATGGAAGGGTTGGCAAATATGAGAAGTTATTGCAATGTATGGCCCCAATCTAATCAATTTGGAATGACATAATGTTCCATTTTATTTTGAGAAAGGACTACCCGTGATGATCCCAAATTATAATATATCCGATTTGTATTCGTAAAATCACAGGTCTATCATTTTCATTAGGCAAAATAACCAACATAGTTAGAAAAATTTGTCAAACCAGTGTTTAGGTGGTGGGGTCATTCATGATGCCCATATATACAACCAAATCAAGAGGTCCATTTATACAACCAAACCCCGTCCAATTTTTTATTTTGGAAAATAATATGTTCAGCCCCTTGTGCAACCTCAATTGCAGTTCATATTGGTTTTTATTTTATTTAAAAAAATCATATATTCTTCCATTGAAGTAACATAGTTATATGAAATGAAGTATATACTGAGATATATTAGTGTATTTTTTTCGCACTGAAAAAATAATAAATTTTTAGGTCATACACTATGATAATTCACATACAATGATAGCATAGTATATATTATGTTATCATAGTATATGAACTACAAAACGGCTGCAAAATGGACTGAGTGTATCAGAACTCTTTTTTATCACGGGATCTTTTAAAAACCATATCATGACACTGGGACCTTTATTTTCCATCGCCAACTCGTCAATCACCAACACACAGACAGGTGCGCTGATCACAGACGGATGGATTGGACGCGCCGATAATGTTGATAATGAAATTATCATACAACGATTTCAAAATATGAAATTTTGTCAAGAACAATCCTAAAAGTTTATATATTGAAAATATTTGACCTCCTTTCTTTGATAGTTTATTTTTTATTAATGTAAATTGTTTTATTTTCAAAAAAACAGTTTATGTTTTTTTTATAAATATATGGTAAGAATAGATTTTAAAATTTTTTTATGAAAATTATGTTTTAATGACCCCATCTATGAAAATTCCTGGAGCCGCCACTGTCTACAAGAAACATAGAATGAATTGGTACTGAACAGTATCATTTTGCATTTAAACAATGGAAAATGGCCAATTATATCAAGAAAATACTCAGTTTGTTTAAAGAAACTGTAAAGAATATAATAGATTGTCCTTAGAACATTCTCAAGTGATATAGCAGTGGATAAAAAAAGGTTGAATGTGTTCAACTCTTCTAAAACCAGAAAACATAGAAGACATAAATATGAATTAGTGACTGACATCAGGCAGAAAAGGTGCATATCTTCATGAACTTTTTGATGTGGACATTACAACATCCGGCACATGTAATTAAAGCAAATGCATTTAACTCGTATTTTCTTTACCACTGTACAACTCTGAGATAATAGCCATCAAGACTAACCCTTTCAATTCCCATACAACTACAAGGAAACTCATTTAGTTATATCCATTGCAATTAATAATAGAGAATTATTTTGTTCATTGCACTGCCAGGTCATATTCCAAGGATAAGTATCATGCATTTGAAGAACACAATTGGAGTGAGATGATGCATAAACAAAAACAATGTCAACTCTGATATTTCAAGGAAGCTATAAAAATCTCTTGAATTCACTTATCAACAATAGAGTATGGCTCCATATCCAGAAAAGATGAATACTTGAAGCCACCACACAGACAGTGTCGGGCAAATGCATCTAGTGGTGTGTTTAAGTAATAATGCAGATGAGATGTTCACTTCTCAATCCAAATCACTGTGTGTTCAAGAAGTTTTCTATAGGTGCAGGTTGTAAATTTCATCTGTTCAACACGACACATTAATTGTCAATATCAAAAAATGGTAACCAAAAACGTTCAGGTGTATCGTAAACTATACATTTCACTTTACATCACTCCTTAAGTTAAAATCTTTTTGTTACCATTATCTGCAAATGAAATTGTTCTTGTTTTTTGTCCACTCTATTTTCATGTCAGGAAAATGTGCCTAATTTTAGCTCTTCTTTTATAAGATCTGATTGACTGATACATAGAAAACTACATATTATACAAACTTCCTTAAATCTAACTAAAACAAAATTAAAAACACTGTTCAATAAAAAAAAAGGAGTCAAGATTACATGCAAGATTTTCTAAGAGACGAATAAAAAAACCTGAATTCCTAAAACACGACTATTGAAAAGTAGCGAAAAAAAAAAATCAAAATCGAATTCACGACATATACAAAACAAACTTTACAGAACCTTGAAAAAGACGATTCAAGAAAGATAGAAATGAAGAAAGAACAGATTCCAAGACAGAATCTCTCATCGTCTGCACTTACCTGAGACGCCTGAAACTTCGAGAATCTGAAGTCGATCTTCTCCCCTGATTTCGACGACCTGTGCCTTTGCAATCTGAACATTCTCTCTCTCTCTCTCTCTCTGTGAGCGACAAATCGAACCAAATTAGAGGAACTGAAACACCAGCTTCATCAAATAAGAGTTTGTTATAGCTTCAGAGGTTAGTGAGAGAGAGAGAGAGAAATGAGAGCGTTAGAGAAGGGTTTTTATTTTTTTTAATGTTTCGCGTTTAATGTGAGTGGAGTTACGGTTACCTCCGGTGGGTTTAAAAGCTGGAGAAACAGGGAAAGCTCTCGCGACTCTGTATGTTGAGAGCGATTTGTCGTCCGACTCGGCGATGCAAAGCAGGTGTGATTTACTGCGGATTACGACAGACAAACCTTCCTTGTAAAGAAGTTGAGACGAAGTTTGCCGGCTTTAAACGCGCTCGTGTTGGAATCTTAACCGCGGGAGCAACATAAGTTATTACATTATTGTCTGTTCTTTGATTCTAACTGTCGTTCTAGTGGGTGCAATTGGCTGGTTCAAAATGGCCCAACTGGAACCCGTTTAATATTTTACTGTATTTATTATAACAATATATATATAATAGATAATTATTTATGTTTTGAATTGAATATGGATTTTTTTCCTTCATAAAAACTAAAAAATGTGGATAATGAGTTACTGATAAAATTGGTAGACTTTTTATTATGTTAAATTCGTATATTTTATCTTCTATTTTTTAATTTATTGTAGATTATATTTAAGACAATTTTATAATATGTATGAATATTAATCAAAACAATAGGTAATTGACACGTGTCCACCTCATAAGATAAATATCTTCGATCGATGTTAGAAACATGCCTGACCTACCTAGTTGATCGATCATCTTTCCATTGATCGATCCCCCTTATCATTGATCGATCATCCTCATCTTCGATCAACCCGGGCGAATGAAGCATAATTGGTAAATTGGTTCAATCAAGTTTTTCTAACCCAAATGTGAAACCGGTTTTCGATCGATATGATCGAGTAGTAATTCATTACGTGTGGTAACAGAACTGTCGACAACCTGTTCACACACTTTTCTCCTTGGACACAGTGAGAACCTACGTTTTGCAATTATATAACCAAACAGAAAAACTAGGACAGCTTCCTATAGATAGATTTTAGACAAATAGTGTTTAAAAGTTGCATTTTTCAAAAGTCAATGGCAGCTTATTGTAGAATCAGTTTTAAAGCCTAATATTTGTTAGCTCTGGCCCATTGAAAAGACAAATCATGCAAAGCAAAAGTGTTCTGATCCATCATCCTGGCATGTGTTTGGGCACTCTGGTTAGCAAGAAATGATGTACTATTTAATGGGCAGCGCTTCTATTTTGAAAATTTTGACATTTGACAATGATGTTAATCAAAGATTGGGGTGTCCATCTATCCGGACTTCCAGAGCAAAAACGATTTGCTTCGAGGGGGGATCCATGGTTCTCGAAGAGTAAGAGTCGACGTCCACTCTACCTCACCAGGTAAACACTTGTCCACCGGGTAACCTGTCCATGCCTGCGGTGCATGAGGTGGTGGCGACTATGTTTTGTTGTTTTATTCAATCATTGTGATTACATATATTTAATAGCAATGCCTACTTTGTTAAAAAAAAGCATAATATTTGTAAAAAAATCAATTTTACAATCGGACAACTAAGAGATAATTGTTGTTTCTATTGGACATAGACCACCGTATCCACATAATATGCGTAACAAACTATATTTATAAAACTTTAAAATTTAAAGAATATAATATAAAAAAAAATTTAGGTATTACAAAAAATTAAAAAGTCGATCATGTGTTTGTAAGAAATTTTTTTCTTTTTTTTCCTTTATTTTTTTGGTGAGGGTGTTTGTAAGAAATTCTGTTGGAGCACAAAGTCTAGAGTGGTGTTGTGAAGCTGCCCGGGGAAAAAAACGGAGGGTGAGAATAAATAAGTTGTCCATGCGGATGAGAATAACACGGGCTTAACGAGGGCGACGGCAGTTTAACGTAGGGAGGGGGGAATAATGTAAATGCGACGGCTTTATCAAGACCACATCGCCCTCGTGAGCGCTGATTTTTACAAAATAAACAAGGGAAAAATCCATATAACCCCCTGTAAACTGCCCAAATTCATATAACCCCCTGACTTTTCCTGAAATCCATTTAACCCTCTCAAAACACCTATGTAAATCCAAATAACCTTCGTGAGTTAAATTTTCATTGACAGGTGATAAATATTCTGATTGGTTAATTCTGACTAAAAATAAAGTATATCGAAAACTCCTATAATGTGTTAAAAATGCAAACAATTATCTATAAATAATGATTTTGTCTTTATGGGTTGTTATTTAAGATCTATTGGGAGTGGTAAAATCATCATCTATATAAGGTCTTTTATATTTTTAAGATATTATAGGGGTTTTTGATATACTGTGTTTTTTATCAGGGTTAACCAAACGGAATATTTGCATAATATATATTTGTCATATGAAAGTTTAACTCAAGAGGTTATTTAGATTTACATAGGTATTTTCAAAGGGTTATATAAACTCCAGGAAAATTTAAGAGATTGTATGGATTTTGAACAGTTTACAAGGGTGTTATTTGAATTTTTCCCCATAAGGCATAAACAAACATAGACACAGGTGGTTTCATCAATTTTTGTTTTTAACATTAAAAGAGGGGATATCGTTATCCTTGCTTAAAGTGGTTCGTTGTGCGTCGGGATACCGACAGCGCATGTGGCACAGCTGTCTGTCTGATCGAAATTCAACGGACGTGATTGGCGATAGAATATAAATGTGGTTGTTCAAGTTGTTGCTTGTTTGTCTTGTTGTGATCCCTCCCTTTAGTACTAGTGGATTTTTTGGGGACCTATATTGGTGGATTTGTTGTTTATTTTTTGGAATCTTTTGGTCAATATGTAAAATAATCTCATTTTTTTCCTTTATTGACAAAAATAACATGACCCCCGCAATATTTGTAAAAATTCGGTTAACACTTGCTTGCTTGTTAAAATTTAGTTATATTTTAAAATTTAAATTCTATCTCAATCTAATCTATTAAATGAAAATATAATTTCAATTTTAAATTTTATCTCGATTTTATTTATTAAGATTTTTTTTTTGAAATTTAAAATGTTATATAATTGAAAATTTTAATATTATCTATTGAGAATGAAATAAAATTTAAATTAATAAAATATGAAAGGCGTGAGCTATGGTAGAATTGAGGTTATTTCTAAGTAAGGAATAAGGGGATATAATTATACTAGAATATGTACGAATAAACTGATATTAATTTTTTAGGTTCATTCTAGAATTATATTATTTCATTCAATCTATTTCAGTAATACAAAAGAATTCACATTTCAAATCATTTGTCATCACTTCTATTAAATCACACGACTCACATATTCAATCAACTTTTCACATATTATAAAACAAATTATAAATCAGAATTCCTGTGTCAAATCAAATCAATCAATGATACATATATATTACTTTAAATCACCAAATTGATTATCAAATCCATCCAAAAAAAAAAAATACCAATTCCTGATGCAGAAAATCATAATTGATAACACAAATATTCAAAAATACAAAGATTACAACGAATAATAAATTAAAAAAAAAGTAGCAAAAAACAAAACCCACATCGTATTATTTTCGATTTCACAACCAATCCCATCCCATCCCATCCCTGCATGCATGCAATGCAAAAAACACACACCAACAAATCCCACACATAACACAACCACCACAAACAAATCAAAATCACGTATGAACCTTACAATCCTTCCTCTGAAAACCCTTCCCCATCCCCCCCTTGCCCTCCCCGAACCTCACCTTCACCTGATCACAATCCACATCCAACGAATAATGCCTCGACTTCCAAACCCCAACCTTGAACCTCACCCTCGCCTTCAACTTCACATCAATCTCCGCCTCCTCATCCCCCTTTCCCCCCGCCAACTCCTTCTTCAACTTCCCCGCCACCCCCTTCGGCAACGGCATCCCCTTCGCCACCGCCTCCAACTCCAGCCTCGTCTCGTTCCTCCTCGGCTGGTGAAACGGCGCCGCCTCCCCGAACGCCACCATCTGGTCGGCGTACCACACCGAGATGTCCACCGAGTCGTAGTAGATGGAGACCCGTCTGTTCAAAAAGAAATTTAGGGAACACATGAGAGGTCCGAGTTTTGAGTTGAATCTGTTCAAAGATTAATTTTTATTTGTACAAGTGCTAAGTGCGTTTAATAATGCGTTTATATGTAAACGCACATGTGGACCACTTTCTTTTTTGTATTTTTTAGATATCACTCTACGTGGATTAACATATAAAGTGAAAAATTCTTTTCTCACTTTCAATGTGAGACTATTCTCATTGGGTCAGATTAAGTCTAACGCGCATTGTACAATTAGATTGTCCAACATATTCTTGACCGTCTAGTCATATCATCTCAAGATAAAAATTGCGACTGAGATATTCTATCAGATTGAAAATTAAAATAGGATTCAATTAAACTTTTATTCTTTCTTTTTTAGGATGCTAATTAATTTTAATTATTTTAAGATGATAAAATCGGATGATCACGAATACGTTGGACAATCAAATTGTGTGTGTTGAATTTCACCCGGTCATTATTCCCAAAACCCCAAACCCAAACTTTGTTACAATCTATTCCACACCTGTTTCGGTTGTGGGAGAGGAGGGTCACGTCGAAGGTGGCGTTGAGGGTGTTGTCCGAGGTGAGGTTGTAGTGGGTGACGGAGACGTCTTCGACGGAGTACTCGACGGGGGCGGGGCGGACGATGAGCCACGTGAGGAGGACGGCGAGGCCGAACATGAAGAGGAGGGCGAGTGAGGTGCAGACGATGCAGCAGGTGAAGCTGGGACTGTGTTGGGGCCTTGTGTTGGATGATGGTCTGTATTGTTGTCGAGGCATGGCTTTGGTTATGGTGTTTGGTGGTGTGAGAGGTTGTGGTTTGTATAGAAATGGTGGGGAGAAAGGAGAATTGCTTCTTCATTGTGAGGTGTCTCTCTCTGTTTTTCAGAGATTCGTTTTTGTTATCTGATTAATTTTGAACCTTTGATTTTGTGAGGTCTGATGATCTGGACCGTCTGCAACGACGGTCGGGTTGTGTGTTTCTTCTTTTTTGATGTACTGGGGTTCTGCGGATGGATTGGGATGCAAGTGATTCTTTGTTCTTTTTGCAAATTTTTCCAATTCACTGCTTCTCTTTTTCTTTTTTTTTTGGGGTCTTGCCCTGCATTCAAGATATTCTGTGTTTATGTTAGGTGTTGAATAAACTCTAACATGCATTTATGTGTCAGTGGTTTTGTTAAGTGCAGACTGGAGAGGAGATCAGAGTTCAAGTGTAAAAAAACACATGAATGAGACAGTCAATAAGTAACTATCACTTACTTATTAAAAAAGTAAATATAATTTTTTATACTGTGTATGTGAGAGTCTATGTGTTTTTGACACAGAAAATCTAATCTTGATTTAGAGGACCTATATTACAAATCCAAACCCTCTGTTTATTTTGTGTACTTGTATTTTGTTTAATTTATGTTGGGTCATACATAACATGATATGATTATAAATATAACAAGTGATTTTTTTTTAGATTCACATGCACTTGTAATCGTTTGATTTTTAAAGTAGTGATCTAGACAACTCTACAACAAAAATCAAGCAAGATATATACAAGTATATAAAAACAAGCGTCCCAACACCCTAGGTAACTAGTGTTACAAGAGTGCCGCATATTGCATTACATACATTTTAGTCAGTGGCGGAGCCAGGATTTTTATAAAGGGGGGCTTAATGTGACTTATATAAATATTTTTTAAATTTAAATCATTTTATATATATTTTTTAATTTCAATATCATATATTAAAAAATGAATATGTATAAAATGAAATAAAGACATTCATATGAAACATATCACTAAATAATTCTAAAAAATAATTGTCATATTTTAAAACAATATGTCAAATTTTATATTGATGATTCACAAGAAAAATTTCAAAACGTAAATATAATAAATAATGCATACTTTTAAATTTGACCTTGACGAGTTTTCATATTTTGAAAATGTTGAATGATTTTATCATTATCAATCCAACAATCTCATCGAATAAATAAGATACCTAATGCTTTGTATTTAAGATGTTTATTTATATCTTGAATTTTCTTTATGTGTTAGTGTTTCAACTAATCATTTATTTATTTTATTCAGTGTTGAATTGTTGAATTTTGGTGATATTTGGGAGGGTCTCACTTCTTTCCCTCATTTTCATCATCTGTTTATTTTGTGCAATGGTTGATAAAATAAATATTTGATTGATATGGAAAACTTTTATGGATTTTTATTGTGATTAAGAGATTTTTTTCATCTTCCTAAAGGGGGGGGGGGGTTCCTTGATTTTCTGATCTTCTAGATACATAAAAAATGGGTTATTGTTGTTGCTGTTGAGTTGTGATGCTTATGACCTATGGGCTATAGGCTATGGGCCATGATAAAAAAGATTTTAGAAATAAAAAAAGAGCGTTGACACACTCAATCCGTTTTGCAGTTCCATACACTATAATAACGTAGTATATACTGCATTATCATAATATATGAGGTTCTATCATAGTGCATAGCGTAAAAAAAATTATTATTTTTTCAACGCAAAAAAAAATATACTAGTGTATCTCAGTATATACTTCATTTCATATAACTACTCGCACTTCAATTGGAGAGTATATGATTTTTTTTTTAAAAAAAAAACCGATGTAGACTACAATTGTGGTTGTAATTGGGACTGATCACATAACATTTCTCAAAAAAATCAGGGGGGGCCCATGGTCCCCCTCGTCCCATGGTGGCTCCGCCACTTATTTTAGTTAAGAGATAGAATAATGTTATGGTTGGTCATTCAAACTGCGGACCCCGAACAGTCTTATAAACGTGTGTAACCGTGTGTTCCTAGTAACCCAGAACAGCCTTACCAAAGACTTCTCTTAAAAAAAAAAAGATTTCCTCAGTAAACGTGTGTTCGAGCTTCGGTCTATGAGTCATGATAGACTTCTCTTATACCTAGGAACTATTTGCCTTATTTCTTGCTTTGCTTTATTTTCTTTGAGCACTTGACCCTTAATATATTAAAATAAGCGCCTATCATTTCATAAAAAAAAAGTTTTACCAAAGAAAATTTTGATCGGTAAAAACAACACCTTTCACTAGTAAAGGTTGCCTACATCCGCAAAGAGGAGATATGAAATTTTGTATTAATTATTGGAAATTATGTGTGGGAGTTAGAAATCCGACTCTCTTAAATCTTAAGTCTATCTCTTAATGGTACGTGAAAACTCAATTAATAAAAGTGTATATATGACTCAATACATTACCATGATGCCTCATAATTGATATAAAATTACAACATAACTTTTATACGTGAAAAATGCCTGTGATTTTTTTCCTTCTTTCAAGGGGCATATCCACTTCACCCTCAATGAGCCAACCACATAACTCAACACATGTTTCTATTATCAAAATAAACTGTATTTTGATTACAAAAACCTTTTCTCTTACAATTTTATTGTTGATAATTCAAATTTTAAAATACAAGACATAAACAACATATACTATAATTCTTTCTTTCAATACTATATTACGACTATGAAAAATTCCTCAACTGTAATTTTTTTTTAATGATCGAAAAACCAGAATACAAGTCATAAATCCAATATATACTTCAATTTTTGAGATTTGTTATTTACACCCTAGACTAGGCCTGTCAACGGGTCGGGTCCGGGTCGGGTCGGGGTGGACCCGGACCCGACCCGTGACAGGACCCAGCGGGTCCGGGTCCAACCCAAGACCCGGCGGGTCCGGGGAAATGTGGACCCGGACCCGGACCCGTCGGACCCGGGTCGGGTCCGGGTCCGACCCGACCCGGATGGTTGGGTAAAAAAAAAAGAAAAAAAAGAGAGAAGAACTCATGTATTTGTTTGCCTTATCATTCTATTTGAAATTTTTTGTAATAAAACATTATTGTTAATGAGACTATGTTTGAATATAATTTTATATAATTCAAAAGAAGTAAATGAATTATTAAATAACATCCAAAACAATAATCACTAACGTAAAAAACATATTAACCTAAATAATAAACATAACTAACCTAAACAACATTTAAAACAATATTAACCTAAACAACATTCAAAACAATAAACACTAACATATTAACCTAAATAATAAACATAAATCATGCAACAAACTAATTAATCATACAAATTCAAAAGCTAATAAGTTAATTGTCCAAAACAAACCGATTTATAGGCTTGTTATGATTATGATTTATGAACTTGTAGATACAAAAATAAGTTAAGTAAGAAATAAAATTATGTATCAACTAATACTGATGGTCTTGTAATATATGAACATATATTAAAAAAAACAGTCGGGTCCAACGGGTCCAACGGGTCGGGGCGGGGTGGACCCGGACCCGACCCGTTTGTTTGTTCGGGTCCGCCGGGTCGGGTCCAACTCGGGTCGGGTCCAAATCGGGTCGGGTATATTACACGTGTAATCGGGTCCGGGTCGGGTCGGGTCCAGGTCTGGACCCGACCCGTTGACAGGCCTACCCTAGACCAAATATAAATCCATTTATAGTAACTTTTGACTAAAATCTTCAACTCCCGCCAAATCAAACGGTTTGAACCATCCAAAACTCACAACGACTATTTTACACCGTGTCATTCCACACACAAAAATCCGAATAAACAGCATTTTTTGTCGCCCCGACTATTGCATTACCTTGCAATCCAAGCAATCACGATTGCCACGTGTCGGTAAACTATTGGATTCACGTGATCCACGTCAGCCCCACCTACGTTAAAACCCAACAGACCCCGCGAAAAGTTTCAAATTTTTGTATCAAAAAATACACACAAAAATAAAAAAACACGACCTCAGCCGAGTCGCTGAGCAACCACGACTCTCGGCATTCACGAGTAGAATCCCGTATTTACCCCTGTGAATTCTTCAATTCCTAATCAGCCCAATAGTTATCATGATTACAACGTTCCAATGTTTTAGACCGAAGGGGCATCGGCATTACGTGTCCTTACAGGGGTATTTGCGGGACACTGTAGAATCTAGGGCTATGAGAGAGGGGCATTACGGTCATTTATTCCTTCTCTCTCCTCTTATTATCTTATCGTTCATCTTCTCTGTTCCTTCCAGAAACCGCGGACTCCTCGCCTTCTCCGAAAAGGGGATCGAAAGGGAGAAAAAAAAAAAAAAGGAAACCCTAATTTTCTATCGTCCGTTCGATTTCGATCTGACGCTTCACGATTTCCCCCCGATCAGGGGATCCTTTTGCGTTGAGAGAAGGTGGAAGTGATGGTTGAGGTGGGCAGATCGCCGGATTCGGAGGAGTATGTGCTCCGTTCCGGCGTCCGGTCCGGGCTGAAGAGGGAGCTCGCTTTCGCTCTGAAGTCCCAGGCCGAGGTCTTTGGCCTCTTTGGTCGGACAAGGTCGGGGAAGACTCGGAGCGATGCCGCCACCTACCGTGATTTGGCGGCTCGGAACTCGAGCAGCAAGAAATTGAAGAGATCAGTGGCTGATTCGGCGAAGATTGGATCTCCGGGGGCTCCGACGGAACCGATCGTGATTGATATTGATGGTGGAGCGAAGGACGTCTCAGGATCCGCGGAGGAGATGGGAGTTGTGATTGACAGCGTTGACGGGGCCAAGGAAGCAACGAAGGAAGCTATGATTGTGTTGGCATTGGCAGCAGGGACCGGTGTTGTGATTGATGGTGTTAATTCGCCGAAGGATATCTTGATTGATGGTGGGGATGCAGTGGAGGTGAATGGAGAGGATTCGGTGAAGGAAACTGTGATGGTTGGTGAGGATGTTGTCAAGGTGGAAGGAGATGAGGTGGTGAAGGAAATCGTGATTGATGGTGTGGGTGGAGCCGGGATGGTCAGTGACGAGACATTGAAAGAGGTTATGATTGAAAGTGATGGAGCGAAGAATGAGATTCATGTTGAGGAGGCACCGAAGGAGGGTGTGATTAATGATGGTGATAGTGTGAAGGCAGTCTGTGAGGACTTACCGACAGAGAGGGCTATTGATGGTGGTGACAAAACGAAGTTGGGTGGTAAGAAATCACTGAAGGCTAAGTGGGAACGCCCCCAACTTCCGAGGAGGTTCACGAGGTCGGCATTGAAAGCCTGTGTGACTGCCAAAGAGACGGAAACACCAGGTGGTGATTCTGTGCCCTTGGAAGATGCACCCCCTGTGAGTGGTAGTGAAAATGTGTGCCTCATGAAAATCGAAGAAAAGGAAATCACAATCATTGATGGCGATGAAGCTAAGAAAGATGATGAGGATGAGCCGAGCATTCTGCCTGAGAAGCCAGTACGGAGGTTCACTCGGTCAGTGTTGAAAGCAGCCGCGACTGATTTGGCCACGGCAGGTTCGTTAAGTGGTGACTCAGACCTCACCATGGACGAACAGAATGAGAGCTCAAAAAAGGAAGTGGAGGCTGCTGAAACGGGGATGACCGGTGTGGTGAGCCCCAAGAAAAAGCTCGAGCTGAAGATGTCAAAGAAGATCTCGCTAACTAAGTTTCCATCCAACATAAGGGAACTCTTAGCGACCGGCCTGCTTGAAGGCATGCCTGTGAAATACACTCTCCGGACTGACAAGGTAAACACTGGAAATGACATGTTAAATCTCTCTTCTTATTTTGGGCAGGTTTGTGCGAACTATACTATAGTCAAAATTTGATTATGTATGATTTATTTGTTTGTTGGATATTCGTTACAGAAAGGAGATCTTCAGGGAATCATAAAAGATGGCAAGATACTTTGTTTCTGTTCTTCTTGCAATGGCTCCAATGTCAGTGTTTGTGTTGCACGAGAATAATTTTTTTTTAAGTTTTGGAGATATTGTGAATGTTTGACAATTTTATTTTCCCCTTGTGTACAGCTTGTTTCAGCCTTTTACTTTGAGCAGCATGCGGGCAGCAATAAGAAACACCCAGCAAACTATATCTACTTAGAAAATGGCAAAAACATCCATGATGTATTGAATCTGTGCAATAATGCTCCTCTTGATATGTTAGAAGAGACAATTTTAGCAGCTGTCTCTTTGGCACCTGGAGATAAATCAGTTGATGAATGTAAAAATCGTGAAGGTGAGGGTTTAGTGAATTGATTAACCTGTGGATTTGTAGTACATTTTTTTTGTTTCATCAGAATGTGTCTTGGTATCTGTGTGGTGCTATAGGCTTATTGCATGTGTCATGTGCAGGGAATTCATTATCTACATGCTTAGAGGCAGAGCAATTTTATGCAACCCCATCTAAACAGGTCAATGGTAGTGTGAGGTATGTCCTTGTCACAGTTGCTGTCTCATTCGTAATTTGTTGCTTTGGGATACCTTTTTTTCCCTGAGCTGATATGTGTCTTAATATACTGCGGTATCATTTAGTTTTTCTTTATTGCTACAGATAATGATATACTTTGTTGATCATATATGTACTTATTTAGTTCGTGTTGTAAAGTTGATCAGTCCATTATCCATGCATTTCAATTGGTAAAATGCAGCAGGTATTTGTTTTCCTGGAAATCAGTATACCATTTTGATATGAGAATCATTCCAATTCAAATTTTAATTCAGTATATCAAGATGAAATTTTAAAATTTATGAGAAGGATTGAAATGTTATAAGTGATTAAACTAATCAAAGATGAAATTTTAAAATTTATGAGAAGGATTGAAATGTTACAAGTGATTAAACTAACATCAGTTTAAACATGCAAGTTAGGGCTAGGAATGAGTAACATTGGATTAATTGGAAATCCATTCATATCTGCTCCGTACTTTGAATGTAATGAGGATTTTATAAAGTTACACAGTTCATGGTATTCTGACATTAGGGTACGTGTCTTTTTAACCTACCTAATAGGAAAGATTTAAGGTATGTGTGCTTCATATTTGCATTGTCCAATTGTGGCCATTGTGACGACATTTGTTGTAGTGTGTTGGCATATAGAGGGTTGAACAAATGATAATCTTAATGAAATGAACTTTTTTCCTTTGAAAACCGTAACTGTTCAAAATAGAAATATGTACACCACATCCATTGGTGGTGGAGAACTTATAGCTGATTTACAAATCTTCAAGAGCAGAAAGATATCTTTCCTGTCGATTATTATGTATTTCTCAACCGAGTCACAAATTTATGGGAACAAACAAGATCTAAAAGAACATGCCCAAGTAGAATTGGCTATTATATGATTTGCATGCCTCATTCTCAGTAATACCGTTGTTTAATTGAACAACCACATGTTGAAAGTCAATATTTCCTTCAACTTTCAAGATTCACCGTGTCAACAAAGTAGTATGAAACAACTTGTAACTATATCTGTTTTAAAATGTAACTCACCATGTACATTAATGATGTTTTCAAGACTGAAATGTGTTTTGTAGACTTGACTATTTACATAGTGTAGGCCTGTCAAAGGGTCAGGGTTGGGCCAGATCAGGATGGAACTGGACTCGACCCAATAGTGGATCCATTGGGCCCAGGTGTTGACCCGGATCTGACATATGCTGGAGAAATACAGCATGGGGATGGAACGGATTGAGTTGGATTCGTCCACGGATAAAATAATAGTTGGATGGTGGTCCCCCCTCCACCCAGGCCCCATTAAACCCCTCAACCCTCAACTGTCCCTCCCACCCCCTCCCCTGTAACATCTGCTCCTCCTTCCTCAATTGACACTCCCTCCCACCCCTTCCCCTGCAACATCTCTTCTGCCTTCTTCTGCCTGTCCCCACCCGTCTCGGTCTGGACCAGGAGGACCAATTGCGCACCGAGGAGATGGCCGTCGAATTATCAGTTGTTGGATCATTTGTGGGATTACTGTTGCTTGAGCTCGATACAATTGCGGCTTCCGAGACTGAGAGGCTCTATATGGGACTTGAGTTTTGGATCACTGTTTCTCTCCTCCTCCGAGAGAAAGGAAGATCAGGTTATACTATGTTCAGTGTTGGTGTGCGTGTGTGTGTGTGCAATGTCAGAGTCTAAATTGGGTCTCGCGCCTGTAATCTCGGACTTGGTTCACGCCCCTTTTATTGCATCAGGTCTGAATTTATTTTATTAGCAAGTCATGATCCGTTGAATGTAATTAAGACATCTGATCTGCCATGATGAACTTGATATGCAATGTTGTCCCCGTACTTTGATGTATAGTTAATATTACATTATTACCAACAGTTTATATGAGATTTTTTTGAAGCCTGCAATGTTTTTCTAATGTATATTTGCGTACTTCAGATCATCAAAAACAGTTGTTAAAGTGGCATCTTCTGGCAGTATTTCAAAGACGGTGTCATCACATAAGAAGAATGGCCAGTCCAGAATAACTAGAAAGTAAAGAACTTTTGTTTATTCAAAACCTGATATTTAAAGTTGCATTTTTTGCCCACTTTATTTTAATTCTGTTTCCCCATCTATAATGTTAATTGATTTGATTGCTTTAATTTTCTCTTTAAGGGACTTGCGGTTGCATAAATTGGTCTTCATGGATGATATTCTACCTGATGGAACTGAAGTAGCATATTATGTTCGTGGACAGGTGATGCAATAAATTAGATCAATGTCCTGTCCAACTATTGAATTTCTATTTATATTGGCTTGAATTATGTAATGTTTTTGTGTGCTTACAGAGATTGTTGGAAGGCTATATACAAGGCTCTGGAATATTTTGTCGGTGTTGTAATAATGTGGTATGTATTTTATGCACTACTTTATCAAATATTCTGTAATTCTCCTTTACTCAATATAAAATGTTATTGAGCAGATCAGTCCTTCTCAGTTTGAAGCTCACGCTGGTTATGCATCACGTCGGAAACCGTAAGTTGTTAAACTTTAAAAAAATTTACGCTAACATTTTTTTTAATTGTTTTTGCACCATTTATTTGACATCTTCTCCTTTTCTTCAGATATTTGAACATTTATACCTCCAATGGGGTGTCACTACATGAACTATCAGTTTCCCTGATGAAAATTCGGAAAAAATCTACCAAAGAAAGTGATGATCTTTGCCGAATCTGCGCAGATGGTGGAAATCTTGTTCTCTGTGATATCTGTCCTAGAGCTTTTCATGCAGGTGAAATGTGAAACTTTGTCATGGAATTGAAGTTTTAGTGTAAGAGAGTAATCACACTTTTGTAATAATTGTGAAAATATAAAACAAGAATGTGATTAAATTTTAATATAGTGTCATGTTCATTGTGTTGTATGATTTCAAATATGGGAAGCAGATCGATGCTCATATTCTTATCATAGTCTTAGGGCTAGTTTAATAACTCTGATCCAGAAGGAGTAACTCTAATCCAGAATGAGAATTGCTCCTTTAGAGGATCCTCGTAGATTTCATGCAATGACAAATTTTGTTTAGGATGTTCAGAAATGAACAGAGGAATAGAGGATTTCAAACACAATTTTCTTGGGGGTTCTAGTAGAAGGAGACTAAGAATGAATGTCAAATTGATCCTTAACTTATGTTGCATTGTGACACATGGAAAGTTAATATGTCTGTTAAAAAATAAATAATTGATGTTCATTAATTTTTCCCACAGTATTTTGGAGGTTGTTTCTTTTTTTTCTTCCGATATCCATGATATAGTGGAAGGATAATTGGCTCACCATGGTAACTTTTTGACAGCAGTACGAGATGTAGTAGAATTTATACATTTCAATCCAAAACGGTTGGAAAATACACTGTTGAGTTGTATAACTGATAATGATTATTTGTCCATTTGATATTTTCCTGTTTCATCTCTTACAGTGAATTTAGTTTGTGTTATGCACTTTGTAAGCTCTTTGAAGTGGTTTTTTTCTTTGGTAGAAGGTTGCCTAATTGATTTTATACCTCAAACAAATTTCATAATATTAATATTATTTTTCTATGAACTAGTTATAAATTTCTAACTCATACATTGCATTTGTGACATTTATTTGACTTATAGTTTTCTTTGACACTGGTGTACGTATGTATGTCTTTGTGCTTATTGTGAATTGTTTAAGTAACAAAATAAAATATGTTATTGGTATTTTTCTAGAGTATCTAATGAAGTTCATGTAGTTCTTTACTTGGCATTAAGATTTATCGTTTTTATCTACTTATGATGGCTTGTTTGGTATTGGATGCTAAAACATCTGCCTGTATTTATGCTTTGCTAACCTACAGCCAATTGAAATCTGATTTATACAATTAGGTTTTGTTTGATTCCTTATGCCATGCTTATTATGTGCATGTGTTTTCTTCCCAATGTTTGACAAGAAGTGTTACTTGCAGGTTGTGTGGGATTGCAAAGTGTCCCAAAGGGTGATTGGTACTGCCCGTATTGCCAAAATATGTTTGAAAGAGAGCTTACTTGTGCACATAATGCCAATGCAATAGCTGCTGGGAGGGTTTTAGGAGTAGATCCCATCGAGCAGATATCTAACCGTTGTATTCGTATTGTTAAAACATCAGACGTTGATATCAGTTCTTGTGTGCTGTGCAAGTAAGTTACTTGTCCATGCATTAAAGTTTTTTTGTTATCTGCAAAAGCTTTGGATTTTAGATTTCTCTCATTCTGGATCGTAGTCTTCTGCTAGCTTTTGAAATAATTTTTTTACTTAGGCCCTCTTTCTTGTAGTTTATTTGGACAGACAGATCATATCTCCATTTCCTCATTTTAGGGCCTAAGTTATCCTTTTATATTTGCGATTTTTTGTGTTCCAGGTGCCATGATTTTAGCAAAACTGGATTTGGTGATCGCACAGTTATTCTCTGTGACCAAGTATGTCTTTTTGGTATTCTTAATAGGATTCTACTATTTTTGTATGGTTCTCCTTGTTCATACTCAATACATGTGTTGATATATTTATTCCACATCACTTGAGTTCTTTCTTATGTTTCAGTGCGAGAAGGAATATCATGTTGGGTGTTTGAGGGATCATAACATGGATGATCTGAAGGTGCCAATACTTTTTCTATAGAATTTGTTTTTCTTTGTGCTTGGCTATATCTGCATCGGTTGGGATTTTTTTTTTCCAGTCTTACTTGGACATCATTACGTCCTCCTTCCTGTGCCTGAAGAATTGAAACTTATCTTTTTGACAGGAATTGCCAAGAGGGAACTGGTTCTGTTGCTTGGATTGCAGGAGGATTCACGCCTCTCTGCAGAAGTTACTTCTTCGTGGGTCGGTGAAGCTTTCAGATTCCATTTCCAGTGTTATAAAGATAAAGCATGAAGCAGCAGATACAGATGGAAGTGCTCAGTTTGATGCCAGCTGGAGACTCTTGAGTGGAAGAATTGCCTCTCCTGACAGTAGATCAGTACTCTCCAAAGCTCTTGCTATTTTTCATGTGAGTGTATATTTCTTATTGGCACTTAGTTACCACATTTATTTTCAGATGAGGTTTTAAAAAAAAT
This sequence comes from Acorus gramineus, assembly GCA_030737835.1. NCBI lineage: Eukaryota > Viridiplantae > Streptophyta > Magnoliopsida > Acorales > Acoraceae > Acorus > Acorus gramineus. Next base: position 14,222,427 of record CM060857.1, read on the forward strand.
TTTAAGCTTGAGTGATTTTTAATCGTGAATGTAGCTTTTTCCTGGTACCATACTTTTGCTTTGACCATTTTATGAACTTACATTTTTTGGTTATCTGAAGACCAATGTTATGCCTGAATTACTGAACATTATCCATTTATCCTCTTCCAGGAGAGATTCGATCCGATAGTTGATGCACTGTCAGGTCGAGACCTAATTCCTTCCATGGTTTATGGGTAAGGAAATAAATATTTCAGTAAAGGTCATGTGCGATTTGCTTCATATCTTACCTAATTTTTAGTCTTAGCTTACTTGATTAATTTTGAGTTTTGCAGTAACAACATTAGAGACCAAGAGTTTGAAGGGATGTACTGTGCCGTTTTGACAGTGAAGTATGTTAATTAATGCCCCCCTTTCGGTTCTTCATGCTTTCTTGATCAGTTGATCTGTATCTCTTGAAAATAATGGTGATACTGATCTACACCTGTTTAAAACACGTGCAGCTCGTTTGTTGTGTCAGCTGGGATCCTTAGAGTTATGGGAAGCGATATTGCTGAACTTCCCCTAGTTGCCACAATTAAGGAATGCCAAGGACAGGTGTGTCTTATGAAGATGCTGGATAAAGCATCTTCACTCTTTGATTAATGATACTTTGTCATGTGATTGTAAGGGAGAAATGGATTTAAGGGCTTCCTGGGTGAAGTTTCTAAAACCATGCAATTAATCCCACCCTCTTTTTCTGCTTTTAAAAATATGGATGTGCATGAATCTTTGTATATTTTCTTCTTACATCAAATTTCTCCTTCATCTCATCTCATGAGTCACGACCTCATTTAAAGTATCTTCTACCACTAAACTGTACTTTATATGGTATCTTCATAGGGTTACTTCCAGGCATTGTTCTCTTGCATAGAGAGACTTTTGGGGTTCTTGGGTGTGAAACATTTCGTGCTACCTGCGGCTGATGAAGCTGAATCTATATGGACAAATAAGTTCGGCTTCACTAAGATAACCCAGAACCAGGTTATTTTTACTTTTATTTATACATTTGCTTGTCCTTGTATACTGTGAATGCATTATTGACAACGCCAAAGATGTTAAGATGTTCCAATTTCCACTTGCAGCTGAGTGAATATGCACAAGGGGCCCGGCCGATGACTTTTCAAGGCACTTCGATGCTATACAAACCTGTCCCTGAGTGTCAGGATAGTAGAAAATGAAGCGTCTTTGATGAAGATTTTGTTCTTTCGTTTCAGTTCATCCGAAGAGCTATTTTTTTTTGCAGTGCTTTTCACAGAGATGCACAGAGCAGGAGGATTTGGGATGAAAAACATGCGTCTCTTCACCTCAAAGATTTCTTTTCTTTATGTTTTTTTTTTTTTTTATCTTTTTTGCCTGGCTGTAAATGTTTTTTGCTTTGGGTGAAAAAAAAAAAGGAACAAGAGAAATTTTTTGACCGACAGTGGGTATATAGAAATCTGAAAATTCAAAAGAGTTTGTTTTGGGGAAACCATAACAAATCTGTGCATTGATTTTGGGTAATGCAGTTAATTTTGGGTGGTTTAAAATTTTATTTCATCTTTTTTATTTATTTTGGAGAATCCTCTGGTGGGGGACAGGAGCTTGAATTGTTGCTATGAAAGGCAGATTTTTGTTGTGTACAAAATAATGAATTCTGGGAAAAGGTGGTATAAATTCTGAATGAATATATCTGAATTTTGGTGTCATGTGGCTTTCAAAGTTAATAGTGGATGAAGAAGTGCTTTCTTTCTTTTTCTTTTTCCTTTTTTCGAAAGGAAGGAAGAAATTCTGTAAAGTTCATTTTGGTTGGCTCTGCGAAACAATGCCCATACAGGTGTCGAAGCTGTATGAAATATATTTTTTTATTATTATGAGTCGAAGCTGTATGAAATATATTTTTTTATTATTATGAGGGTTTCCTTTGTTGTTGTTATAGAGTGTTTCTACGTGGGTTTGAAGAGATCATGAATTTACAAGAATCTAATTTCTTTCAACCCGTTTTCAAACAGAAAAGAAAAAAAAAAAACTTTAGCTTGATGAAAAGTTGCAGGCATAATTTTACTTATAAGTGTTTAAAAGTCAATTTTTTCATGATATGTAGAGATACAACCCCCTCTGCAAACTCAATTAACAAGTGAATTAAACATCCTTGAAACCAATCGTCCGTATCATCTGATTTCAAGTATAATCAAACATAATATATAAATGCCTCTCTTTGATTTGTCAAGACATGGAAAGCTAGGATCAAAGTACTTGCAAAAAAAACATCAAAGAAAGATATAAAAAGACCCAGAGATCCCATCCTCCAAAAACTCTTCATAAGCGCATAAAGTTCTTCAAGGGGAAAGGAAATCAACAATGCCAAAGGATCCAAGTTGCCCCATCACACATATAAACATGACAGTCACCTCCTTCTGCATATGGTCGGCCATTCATCACTCCCCCTCTGAATATCAAAGCCCTTCATCTTCTCCTCCAACATAAAGGGGAGGTGGCCTAAGAGGCCTCTAAAACAATTACATTTTTTTTCTTGTGTTTGAGAGAGAGAGAGAGAGAGAGGGAGGGATGGGCAATGTTAAGTTGGGTTTTTGGTGTAGTTATATGTAGTGTGTGACTCTCATGTGTGGGTGGTCAGTGGTGGTGATGAGAAAAATCGATTTGAAAAAGGTGAACATGGGGAGAGGAGGGTATGTGTGTGGTCACTTTTATTAGATGGAAAGGGAGAGTGTGGGGACCTAGGGATCTAAGGAGGATATGCGATGAGCACATTCATCTTTTTTACGACTGTCTGTTGTTCTTTTGGTTTCTCTTCTTTCAGTATGTATGTTTGGCACCTTTTGATGTACTTTGAGTTTCATTTGTTAGTTCTTACATGGGCAAATTAAAGTGTTTTTTTTAAATAGCTACCAGAATTTCATTGTTGATTTTAAAGTGCAATTCTGAAAGAGGTAAAAAAATATAGATGAATGAAAGAACAAAGAAAAATAAGGCTCCGCCAATTAAACTCCTGGTTAGAATTGGTACTTAACCAGGGCAGTGGACTGCCAACGCAATCCCGCTACTTGTTGATTGCTAAGTGTCCGTCGTAGAAGCTCACCTCCCTTGCTTCAACAATGAAGTGCCCCCAGTCTGAGACACAACAGCAGAAGAACTCTTCCATGTTCTCTCAGTAAGACAAAAATATGTTTCCCCTATGTGAAAATAGGATTACCGATGCTCCATAATGTGACACCTGTTCGTGTGGGGTCCACATCAATTTTTTTTTTAAGAAACCCACGTTACTTTTAGTGTTGACTTACAAAAGCAAAATAACGACAGTGTGGATGGAAAATTGAAAGAATATAGAGAAAATAAAAAGATTCACAAATTTTTGTTGTTTGAATGTTTTTTTTATTGTTTTTTTTTATGTTTTTCCATTGATTTTTAGTTTGTATTTTTCTCTCTCTGTTTTGATTGATTTTCATGGACGGGGTTATTTGTAGGTGTGTTGGGTGGGTTATAATGTTAGTACAACCTCAGTTCTCACATATTTTAATTTTATAAAAATAGTATTTTTTTTGTGATTGCATTTGAGATTGTAAAAAGGACTGTGTGTAACAATTCTTTTTTTTAATCAAGTTAATTAGAATATCTTATTTGCTGATTTGTTGAATATTTAGCTTTTGTTATGTTTCTCATGTAATTTATGATATAGTATCTTGATATAATATCTATGTTGCTTTTGTTTGAATGTAAGTCCAAAATGTAAATTAGGAATATTTTTTTTTTTTTTTGGAAATGTAGACTTTTATAACTGTTCAACATGAAACGGTTACAACAAACTAGGAAAATGTTATACTCATCCTTTTTACCACCTCAAACGCAATCCGTATATGTTTTTATTTTTTAAAATCCTATAGAGATATGTACATTTGTAAAATGTGAGAATTGAATGATATCATTTATAGAAAATGTAAAAAAAATCGACAATGTATATATCTAGTTACAGTTAATACAGAGAACTAACGGAATATATAAGACTGCATTTGAGGCTGTGAAAAAGATTGTGTAACGATATTTTTACAAACTAATGTTGGGTTTTGTATGAATGTGAATGCATGATATAACTAGCATTGTATTCTATTTTAATGTACATGCATGATACAAAAAAATTAAAAAATTTAGATGTTTTTGTTTAGCTGATATTGTAAAAATTAGCAGCATTAAAATTCAAACAACATTTAAAAAAAGGGGCCCCACTAACCACACTAAAACCAACTTCTGTTACCATCACAACAATGTAGACCCTACCAGGAAAAAAAGAAGTGATGTGAACCCTATACGAAATAGGAAGAGTAGATTTTTGTCCCTCCCCATCAACCCAAGTTCCACGAAACAAAGCGGCATTCCTGGTGAGCCATATAGACCATGCGCCCGCTGGAACAAAAGATTTTGTAATACGTGTTGTACATTCTGCTCGTAGAGTGTCCAGGTAACCTAATTTTAACCTGGTGTGGTAAGTGATCAGTTTAAATTTTCACATCTATCATAGGGGGGTTTGTACATGGCATGCATGGTGGTGGTGTGTCACGTAGGTGGACACACTATCTTATTTGATGTGTACATACATTGTAGGTAGGTAGAAAACTGATTGTATTGCACACATCACTTTGATGGTGTGTCAAGATGATATGTTCGTCTACATGACACATCATCATGCATGCTACAAGAAAATCTTCCTTGTGGCATGCATTGACGATCCAATTCAATATCACAGCACAATAGTTTAGATGGAATTTTATGTTTGACATCTATACATTGTCTGTTTTGCAACGTCATTTATAGTTGTCACATTATTAACATGGTATATCAAATCATTTAATGTAGTATATGCTCCACTGTCATATTATAAATATAATGCAAAAACAATTGAACGGTGAGACAATCATGACAATGGTGGGATGGGGGGAGAGAATGGTTAGGCAGAGGAGAGCATGGTGACGCGAAGGGAACATAGTGATACAGAAGAAGGCACATAAAGAAAGATAGCGATGTATAATCTATGGGCTGTTTGGATAGAGAAATTGGGGAAGAATAGAAGGGAATGAGAGGAGAATAAGTCTAAAAAGATATTTGTTTAAAAAGAATTGATGAGTATAGCTATGATTAAATATGTGAGAATAAATTGGGAATATATCAATCATGGGTTGGGACTTAGGATTGAAAATAATATTTTCAAAACAAATAAAAGAAAATGTTAGACTCAGTCATTTTTACTGATCAAAACTTAGATTACACATGTTTTATTTTTTTTTAAAATAATAAACATCACTCATGAGATATATATTTTAATAAAAAGCCTATATCGATCCATTTTGAGTTGAATGAATTTATTTTTAATAGGTGTAAGAAAAAATTTAATAAAGTATATAAATTGTCTAACAAAGTTTATGTTTCACTGAATTTGTAACGAGTTATATGGAACTGTATTTTAAATTCTAAGGCCTAGTTTGGTAAATGGATAAATATTTAGGATAAGTAAACCTAATTTATGAGGATAAAAAGACCATTATTTTTATCTATATTTACATTTGATAAAACATTTTGTTATCTTTATTTTTTTGTGTTATTATCCTTAACTTTACATTTGGATCACATGGTGTAAAATATGGGATAACTTTAAATTTTTTTTAAAAAATATCAAGTCTACAATTTCTATCAAAGGGGCATTAATATTATTTGTTTTGATTTTATGAAGTTTTTTTTTGTTGGTTTTTTTTTGGAATGACGGTCATAAATGCTGTCTATGTTTTACAAAAAAATGTTAAAAAATAGAGATAAAGTCTATTCTATCTTTTACCTAAAATAAAATATCCCCACTTTTTTTCTCAAAATACGGACAATTGTCCATGTTTTATCCCTTTTCTTTCTTCTACCATATGAGATAACATGTGATTTAACCAAATTATTTCTTTATCTCAAACCATTATCCAAATGTCAAACCAGGCCTAAAGGGTGATCTAGCAAAGGGATAAATGTTAGGATAAGGTGTAACTATAGAGATAAGTGAGTGGGAGAATAGTTTATCTCCGTTTGGTATAAAAAATAATTGGAATAAACTACGGACAGTTGTCACAATTTTAAAATGAAAATAAGAATATTTTATTCCATCTAAATACTGAAATATCATTTATTTTTACTTTTTATCTTCATTTTGATAAATATAAATATAAATAAAATTAATAAATTTTTTATTCCTTACCATTAAGACAACTCATCTTCAAAATTTTATTATCTTGCTTTATCAGCCTTAAAATAAATGAGTGTAATATTGCCCATAACAAAAAAAAAAAAAAAAACTGAGTGGGCTTCGCTACCCAAATATCCGGAGAGCCGGTAATGCCGATATTCGTAGAAACCCACCGATCACGCGATCATGAACGCTGGACCCCCAAATCTGGCTCCCTAAATTTTCAAATTTCAAAAACAACGGAAAAGGAAAACACGCCGACCGTCACATTCAACCAAATTTAATAAAACTTTGGATCCCGCGACACCTCCTCTTCGGCTCTTCCTCACCCCTTTTTATAGAAGCGCCTCTTCGTTCAATCGCATTCTCTTGTTCTTGTCCCCCTCCAATCCAACTAGGTCTCTCTCTCTCTCTCTCTCTCTCTCTCAATTGAATCTGTTTGTACCTTTTTTGTTCATTCGATCAACATTTCTTGTACTCTCGCAGTGATCGATCGATCGATCTTTGAATCCGAAAAAAGTGTTTTCAAAATGGGTCAGATCCAGTACTCCGAGAAGTACTTCGACGACACCTACGAATACAGGTCCCCACATTTTCCCTTTCGAATCTCTCTTTTGTGTCTTCTCAAAGCCTTATATTTTTACATCTGATCAGGCACGTCGTTCTCCCTCCGGAGGTCGCGAAGCTCCTCCCGAAGCACCGCCTTCTCTCCGAGGTTTTAGGGTTTTCGAATTCCAATCGCCCCCCATTTCGATCCGGTTTTTCTTGCTTTTTTTTTTTTTTTTTGCAAATGTGATTCCGTTTTAGGGTTCTGTTGATTCTTGTATCTGTTTTGAACAGAATGAATGGAGGGCGATCGGGGTGCAGCAGAGCCGGGGGTGGGTCCACTACGCGATCCACCGACCGGAGCCGCACATCATGCTCTTCCGGAGGCCGCTCAACTACCAGCAGCAGCAGGAGAACAGTCAGGCTCTTCAACAGCAGCAGATGCTCGCCAAGTAGTGACGGACGATCTCCGCCGTTGATTCCCCTTGTTCTACGGCTGTGATCCTTCGTATATTTTAAAACGTTTTCGTTGCGATGTTGATGTAATACCTAAAAATCTTTGGGTGGGGTTTAGTTGGATATTGTGGTGTATTTTTAAGGGTGTTTTTGGAATTTTCGAACCGTGATTGATATTTGAAATGGTTGCTCTGTTTGTTGATATTCATTCCTTGCCGTTCGATTTATGTGTTTTATTTGGAACTATGTTAATCAAGGGTTGGGATTGTTATACGGTCTTGATGGTGAGTGATGATCTTTGATCATATCCGTCCAATTGATGTACTGGTGTTGTGTCGATTGCAGGTGGGATGTTAAAGAATTGACGGTTTTGATTGGAAAGTCCCCAGGTAACATCGAATCTCTGAAAAGAGCAAGAAATGAACTGTAATTCCAACTAAAAATCTATTTTTTTTGTTTATATATATATGATCTTGTTGTTTTGGGTTTTGAATCTTGCTCAGGTACTACTCTTGTTGTGGGAACTGTTGTGTTGTTTATGCTTGATCGCATATATATATGTACTTGCATTGGGTTTTCTCTGATTCTCTTTCAAGCATCGATCATGTGAAATAATGTCAACCACCGATTCATATTTTTATGCTGCAGTTGGTCAATCGATTGTTGTTCCCTTGTATGCCATTGAAGCTTTAATTTCCTGTTCTGTGTTATTGAATATGGACCTCTGTGGTTATCTGTTCAATTAGAGTGAGTATATTTCTGCGTGCTTCACTTTCGAATTCGCTCATAAAAAGTGCTTCCTGCTATGCATGCAGTACTGGGTTACACTAGAATTAGTTGTTATATAAAAAAAATTGTTAGGTGTTATCATTCTGCATGACAATGTTTTGTGGTGCTGTCATGTGTCATTCACATGAATACTGGATCTCATGATCTTGCCATTTTTATTGAATTGTCGTCTCTTCTTTTCTTAATTGTGGTAATGTTGGCAACTGGTTAAAGGGTGTTCTCCAGGGGAAAATTTTGAAGGGATTTCTTTACTCCTTTCACCACCTACATTTTCTAAATATGTCTCAGACGACAGTTTTGCCTGAGGTTCTCGGTTTAGTGATGATGCAGTTAATATGGTTTAGGAAGTGGGATGTTAGGTGGTTAATGGTAATAGTTGCATCCTTACAAGACCACGGAGCTATAAGTTCATCATATTTTGATGTAGTACACATGTTGTTCATTCTTGTTGTCAGTTAATGAGTATTCATGTTTTCTAGAAAGTGTTGGAGTTGGTATAAAATTAATGGATTAATATTCAACTAACGGGCACTCAAGATGTCTTTACAGGAATTACATGATGATGGTGTAATTGTGCTTTTGCTCATATTTATTCCTATGGTTGAGTCTATCTTCCAACCATGCGTCCTTAACTCCATTTTCTGTTCAGGAGTTCTTTACTTATATTGGGCCCTAATACCTCATCATGCCTAAAAAGTTTGCGGAGTTTTTCTTTTTGGAAGGATACTGTATTTTATAATTTGATTTAAAATGTTGTAGTTAAAGCCGGTTTTCAGGGCCATACAGCCTCCATCTTCCCTTCTAGAATAGATGCTTGAATGAGAATAGAAAACATGTAAGGTCTCCATGCAATCTTAGGTTGGCTTATGCCTTACAAGTGGTGGGTTATAATAGGCTTCACAAAGAAAGAAAGATTTGAGGATATCATTGTAATTCGGGTTGGGAAAATAGCATCCTGTCCTAGTCTTAAGTTTTGGAAATAGTTCTGTTTTGATTAAACGTATGTTAGCTCCAACCCTTAAGTAGATGACAGTATAAATGATGCACTGAATGAGTTCCTACGTTCTTTTCTTGTTATCATAGTCCAATTTTTCTCATGCATATGCACGTGTTCTGAGATTTCTCATGAAACACCCCCAAACACATTGCTTGCTAAAATAGGAAGGCTGCAAGCCTTATTGGGTTCCAAAATCCTGAGCGGATGAATTCTTTTGATACACGCGCGCGCGCACACACACAATTGTAATTGCATTCCTATGGACTTGCCATCCTATCACTGAATTTTGGATGGTCTCTAATATCCATACATCATTTTTTTTCCTTGCTTGTTTTCATATTTTCAGGCTGATCTATTGATTCTTAAGAAAAATCTGTACTTCGTGAATGAAAGTTGATTCAATTTTCAAAGTTTTGAAGAACAGAAAGGGAGATGTATGTTAATTTGGAAGGTTACCCTCGTCGAGGAAAATCTGTTCTCGATTGAGTTCCTCAGAGTTGTCGGACATTGTTCTGCGGGCAGTGTTCAGTGACCCGGCTAGATTGCAATCCTTTTTACTTTGTTTCATCTTTGTTGCCTTGCCCGAGCATGTATGTTGAAAGAGGGGCATATGAGAAACTTTATATTTATCTAATAAGCCCTCAAAAGGGGTACTGTGAAGGTAGTTTCTTTGCAAGAGCAAATGTTATTTATAAATGCATGTCAAGCTAAGATGTTTAAATTTGTATAGCTTCAAGCTTTGGTTGTTGTCCTTTCATCTATGCTTTGAGAGAGCTTTGCCAAGGAATATGTGAAGGGTGCGGTTATTAGCACCCCATTAGGCCCTTATCCCATCCCTTAAAATATTTATTTTTAATGTTTAGAAAGAAAGCAACACCATCTAATTCCATTGACAATAGGGGTGTTCACAAAATGTATTTGACGACAAATGTGGTGTTGATACATATTGGTTCCATCGACTTCTTCTGCGCTCCTCTTCTTTTTCTTCTTCTTTCCCCTTCTCCCAGCTGAGCTTCTCCTCCCACCATGACAACACTTCTTCCTCGTCTCCATCGAACTTTTCTTCCCATCACCTTTTCAGCTCTTCCTCCTCCCCCACTGAGATCATTTATCCATCATCTCTTCCTCCATTAACCTCAAGCACCACATGACCTCCTCCTCTCTGTCCTCCTCCGTCGATGACAACAAGAACATCCACCCTAACAAGCGATAACCCACTATCACCACCAACCCATCCCTCTCCATGACCCCCACTGAATCCAATGCCCTCCATCTCCTCAACCTCCTCCTCCAGTGCACAGGGTCTATCGTCATGGACTACCTCTCTTATGTCGAATACATCCACGCTTACTTCGTGCACGCACTCCACTCCCGCTTCTTTCTCATCCTTGCATTCAGACTCTCCGTTATCATTGAGTTGGTGAGGGTTACCGGTATGAGCTCTTCCGTCGTTGAGTGCATGATGCTTGTGAGAAATATCGGCAAAGTCAAGGTGTGCCCCGTCATGCATGAATCGACACACAATTTGTCGATAGAGATAAGCTCGGTCGATACTATCATTGTTGAATTAGACAAAATTCTTACAAAAAATCCCTGATTCCTTTCACAACCTAATATGTCAGTATAAACAATATCTGTTGACACTTTTATTGTTGAACAACTTTATAGTAGGACTCTAGTGATCATTGACACCAAGTCTGGTCGACAGAAATATATATTGTCGACACCTTTATTGTTGATGGGATGGGGTGGTGTTTGTTTCTTTCTAAACTTAAAAATAAATATTTTAAACGGTGGGGTGAGTAGCTACTAAGATGATAATAACTGACCGCTGCCCTTTGAACCAAGGGACTGACTTTGATGGAAATATCAGTTGGAATCTTTTAGCATACTAAATTCCTGGGGGTTGCTTATGTGACGATGTTAACTCATTTCCTTCAGAATATTTAGGATTTTGATAGTTCTGATACTTGGGTAGGTAGAAGCTGTTTACTTTTTCCTTCATTTGTTTCGCAGATAGAATATTGAGAGGTAAAATGTATAGTTATATAAAACTAGAAGATAATTTTATGATTTTATGTGATGTTGATAAATTTGTCTTTTATGTTTGTTATTTATAGTTGTGGATGCATGAATATGAATAACTCTACCTTCCTCAATATCAAGATTTATTATCACTTATTAAGACATGATTATTACAATTTATTTATGTTAAACAAAAAAATATAGGGAAAATTTCAGATAACCCCCTTTACTACTTGAAATCCATATAACACCCAACTTTTCCTGACGTCCTAACTCCCCTGAAAACACATGTATAAATTCAAATAATGCTCTCAAAGCACCTATAAAAATTCAAATAACTCTTAGAGTTAAACTTCCATTGATCAATGATGAATATTTTTTTGAATATTCTGTTTGATTAAACATGGTTAAAAACACAATATATCAAAAACTTTTTACAGTTTGTTAAAAATGTGAAAAATAATTTGTAAATGATGCTTTTATCTCTCTGATAAAACCCTATCTAGAGAGGTAAAATCATAATTTACAAAGAATTGTCTCCATTTTTTAACACACTTTAAGAGGTTTTGGTATATTGTGTTTTCAATCAGGATTAATTAAACAAAATATTCTTCATATATCAACAGAAATTTAACTCATGTGTCTATTTAAATTTACATATGTATTTTTAGAGTGTTCTATGAATTTTGGACAATTTATAGGAGGTTATACGGAGTTTTCCCAAAAATATATTGAGTAATAACCATTCTTCAATTATTTAACATCTTATTCACAAAACAAAACCATTTGGTGGAAGGGTTATCATATAATATGTGTGTATCGAATCATTTAAGGCGATGCTCCTACCTTACCAAATTTGAGACCTTGTATGTGACAGATTTTGATGCTCAAATAAGGGACCTTGGTCCAAGTGGTCAGGGACACTCAACAATGTCGCCACACAGGACAAGTGACCTTTGTTTCACACATAATCCACATTTACCCCCCCAAAAAAAACAACAACTTATGTGTACTTAATTTGCTAAAATAAAAAACTAACTCAACCAATCAACAATATAAGTTGACAGACCTAACCATAATTCCAACTGCCAAAGCATTGAAATTTTATTCACATGTTATACGACCTCGTATCCTTGCATGGATAAATATAACACATCGTATTCCGTTTTTTTTTTTTTTTTTCTTTTTTAAATCTTATAAACCCACGCTGTTATGGAACGAGTGAACTGGGTCCATGATTTCCGTGGCCTGAATTTTGGTCCCTGCAAAAAGCCCAGACAAACCTCTCTCTCTCTCTTTCGTTCTCATCGTCTCTCCCTGTTGTGTTGTGGTTAACGATGAAGAGAAGAAAACAGTGCAGGAAACCTCGGGAGCGGTTTTGCCTTCCGAGTTGGCGCAAGCACCAGCTTAGAAGCCCCGGCCCCCGTCCCCGATTGGACCTCTCTCGATTCCTCTCCGAGTCTCCTCCAGGTCTCTCTCTCTCTCTCTCTCTCTCTTCCTCCGTCCATTCACACCCTTTGTTGATGTAATTCAAGAATCAGAGGGAGGAAAATTAGGAAGTTTGGGTTTTTATTTTATTTTAATGTGGCAGGTTAATTTTTTTTATGATCTTTTAGTGAAATTAGGGTTCTTGGATTTTTATTTTTTTATGTTATTTTAGGGATTTGTATTTAGAGGTACATTTAGGTGGTGAATTGAATGGTTTGGTATTATCTAGTGTTCCAATATTTTTTGTAGGAGTTCATTTAGGTTTTTGTTTATTTTTCATTAGGACTGTGAGTCAGAAGAATATGATTCTGTATATATGCATTTATGCAGGCCTGTTGGGAAAAATAGGTTTGGATTGAGTGAAATTTATGGTTCTTTTGATTTGGTTGGATTCGAGAACTTTTAGTGTATTATACTGATGCAGATTGTTGTTATTTGCAGAATGTGGAACATTTTAACATCTGATTGTTTAAACCTGCAAATGCACAGTTGGATTTCTTATATCAAATAATTCTGAATGAAAATGAAACATTGCTGATTTTACTTAACTGGGAACTTATGCTGACTGTAAATTTCAACCGCACTAGCTGAATATTTGTAACTCTCAGTAACAATATGTGGATCATATAATATCTTATAATATCCCAACTCTATTTTATACTTTCTGTTATACGCATTCCTTTATGACGCTATAGCCCCCTTCTTGACCTTTTTCAGGTACTCTCTTTAAGGTAACATGCTGTGAAGGTATGTCATTCAGAACTGCTAGCATGGATCGACACAATCATGGTCCTGATTCTGGACAAAGGGGCATGCCTAAATTATCTTTGGAGCAGTGCACATTGTCTCAAATGGTAGCACAGGAAGTGGTTCGTTTGAATTCCACAGGAGCACGATTTACTGAGAGAGAATCTGTAGCAAACTGTGATGAGCCAGACACCTCCAGCAATGGGTTTGTCTATTTGTCTCATGCCTTTGAAGTAGTGATTGCCAGTGTTATCTTTTGGCTGATGTAGTTTCTTCTTTGTTGGGCACCGCATGCATGGGTTGCATATCTGTCATAAATTTATTCTAATTTTGGTCTGCTACATTTTTGATAGATAAATGTTGAGACTCGAACTCATGACCGTCAAATGTTTTTGTCAACCACTGAGCTACGAGTCCAAGCCCCTTTTCCAGATACATGTTATGAATCAGCTTTCGTGTTTTTATAAACATAGAAAATTTCCATATCGAAGATGGTGGGTTTCCCCATTGTTCATGTGGTTTTAGGTCAATTGGGGTGGGCAAAATGTAATTTTCAGGTTCTCTTATAGAGCATTGTCATGCAGATGACCAAGCTTCAATGTATAACCAATGTACCAGCACTAAACCTTATCTATCTGAAATTCTGAACCTTTTATCCAAGGATAATCTTCTACAACCAATAAAGGAACCCATCCGTTTCTTATGTCTTCCCAATAAATTGCCGAGCATATCAGGCGAGAATCTCTGGTTTCCCGGGGGGGGGGGGGGGGGGGGGGTGTTGTTTAGATCATTTTAATATTTTGTCACTTGATTTTGTTCTTACATGGGATTTGCATCTGTAAGCCACTCTTTTTTCTTGAAATAGAATTTGTTCTATGAATTTGATTTGAGAATGGGATGTGTTTTCTTCTACCTCAGTCTAATGCTGTTTCAACAATTACCAGTAACAGTATTATAACATGGCTGTTCTGTCTGTTTTTCATTAAAAAAAAAAGGGCTGGCTATCTACTGCTTTCGTTTGTTGCTGGTGTATTATATGTGTTGATGAAATTTGATATATTACTCAGAATTACCAGATGCAATTATACTTTTTTATTGGTCACATTACCTTCATTCTTTGACTGGCTTCACTTCATCTTAAAGTCTTTAGTTATACGGTTATTCCCTTGTTGACTTGTCTTTTTATGCAGGAATCTTGGGCAAGATTGTACCCCATCTTCTGTTGAATCAATGCGATATACTCCTGTAAAATCCGTGTTACAAGATACAGGAAGCTATGATTCTTGGCGGTCCCCTGGAAGTGTGGTATGGGTGAAAGATGCATTTCACGAGTGGTGGCCTGGAGAAGTAGATTCCCTTCACTTGTTTCAAAGTTCTCCTAAATGGTTTCCACTATAAATTTCCATCTTTTTGTAAATGCTTAATGGACTTTACCTTATGGTGTCCAGGTTATGGATGAAAGAAGAGTTCAAGAAATCCCAAGTGATGGATGTCCTGGAGGAGTTCTAGTACAGCTTTTCGGGGATCATAAGTTGTGAGTCCACTTGTTTCTGAGTGTGTATCCTATCTTTTTCCATCAAGATCTGACACGAGTGTTTAAATTCACTTTCCAGTGCTTGGGCTAATCCAGTGGAAGATCTCTCTCAGTTTGATGATGTGAGTATAAAACATTTTACAAACATACTGCATGTACATACTACATTATATGCAGCCTAGACCAAGCCACATTTATTCATTACATTTTCTTTTATGGATATGTTGACATAAGTTATCAGGTCCATGAGAGACATTGAGAACTTCACCACTAAGCAAGCTTACCTCACTTTGCCCGACCTTAATCACCTACTAACATCCTATGACCCGATGGTCTTGGCCTGGTGTCCTTATAAGAGGATAGTATTCGCCTCTTATGCTTTCTTGGAATGATCTCAGCATCAATTCACCCTATCTTCAATCCGCGTTTATAGACAAAAAAGCAAGTATGGGAATGTAAACTTTTGGGTTAGAAAATTCTAGTGGTTTTCCTTCTTTAAGCCATATTCTGGCATATGGTCATGACTTGTGTGGATGTGATATATGTTATATAACTGTTATGAGCCTGCAAATGCTTCCTTGTAAGTGATTACAATTGAAAGACCTAAACTAGTTCCATTAATCTTGTTATAAACTTTTGCAATAATAGATGGCATACATTATTCAATTCTTAAGTTTTATGTTGATCTATGGTCTGCAATCATGCATTTACTAAGCTTTTAATTTTTGCAAGCACCTTGCCAGCCAATTGGAGCTTGTAATGATATAATATATCTGATTCTTTGTTGTCCAGTGCTACGAAGAAAGGAGCAGCAAGCGTTCGGAGGCATTCCAGAATGCCCTTCAAGAAGTATGCCTTTGCAAGCTCGTTATTGTTATTATGTATTCTGTAGTTGAGGTGACAAATATAAATCTTGTATCCCTTTCTTGTTGCTTTTGTCCCAGGCCTTGTGCAAATTGGAGAGGACAAATTCTTACAAACAGTCAGATCGAAGTTCCACTGAGCAGAAGAGCCCGCATCAACAAGACCAATCACCAGGTTCCTTTCCTTGACATCTTTATTATGTTTTTCTTGTCTCCACCATTTTTTATTCTAGGCAAAGTTAGTATCAGACCAAGACCCTGCTGTGGTTGTTGGTCATATCATCTCTTGGTTCCACCTAATCATTTTATAATCACCCTCCATATTGATAGAAAACCATCCTGGAATTTGTTCCTGACATGTTAGTGCCTTGCTTTGCCAGACAAATGGAATTCTCTAAGTTCAGGCCGAATAAGAGATGATTGCCTTGAGGAAGGGAGGGGCAAACGGAAGCGGAAACCAAAAATCTATTTTGATGTGAGATTGAAAACTTTGAGCTCCAATTTTCTTATTGTAATGTATGCATATGTGGTCATGTTAGACCAACATCTTTGTTCTTTTGCAGGAGTCAACACTTCAAGCGAACACAGTTAAAAGGGTCCGTCGATTGAGGATAATGAGATTTCTTGGGCTTGCAGCTCCTGCAGGGTCTCCTTTTTCTTCTTAGGAAGATATGATTCTTAGTTCGTGTAGTGCATTCAGTTATTGTGGTTCTTTTGTTACTAATCTCTTTGTATTGTTGTGATGCTGTCATTATTTATATCTTCCCATTGTAGTCCAGAATAAATGTATGCAGCTGAGTGTTTGAGAAATGATAAATGAGTGAGCTTTAAAGGACGATGAACAAATTTGAGAATGTGAACTGTTTGATCGTTTGCAGATAACTTAGGCTCTTGACAGGTTTGTTTTTCGAAGGGCTGTATTGCATGTGTTGGTTCTGAAAAAATGCCTGAACCTTATAATGTTTTTTTCCTTTATTTTTAATATTGTAAATTGTTTCATTCTGAAATATAAAAATTCAGGGAAAAAAATGAATTTATGGGGATCTCTGCCTTTACCTTTTTTAGTGGATGCAAATCAGAAAACAGTTTTCCTATGTTGGTTCATCTTTTTCTTTGACACGAGGCTTATTTTTTACCCACTGAAAATTAGGTGAAACATGAAGCAAGAATTCATGTTGAATAAGATGGAATAGCCTACTGAAAATTAGGTGAAATATGAAGCCAGAATACATGTTGAATAAGATGGTGAAAAAGGTGTGCATAACGGGATGGGATCTCCTGTGAAGGTGACACAGGCTCACCCTGTGAACACCAATCACACGTTGACACCTGGCTAGACAGCATGTGTAAGTGACGTGCCTGACTTAACAAAGAATTCACGCCGATTAACGCCGTTTATTCACGCTGTCTTCTGTGATCTGGCGTGAACGGCGATCACCACCGTCCAAGTCGTCCAAGGCGATCACCACCGTCCAAGTGAACACCAATGAGGGTGTGACGCGTGGATGAAGGGGGGGGGGGGGGGGGCACACGTGAGTGGCATGGTCAGCCTCGCCAGTGACGCCGTCAGCCTCCGTCTCCATTTTTTGTTCTCGTGACCCTCTTTGTTTTTTTTTTTTTTTTAAAGTGATTCTTGTAAGTCTCTGTTTTGTGTTTTGTGAAAACCCTAGCCACCATTGTCAATCCCCTCTACCACATCAACCACCATTGTCAGCCTCCTTCCACGGTTTGTATAATTTTTTTAACATAGTCTTGATGAAATTTTGCTTATGTAGGGCTTTGATTCATTTATTGTTTTGTTTAATTACTTAGGGTTTTTTTCCTTCAAAAATGGGTTTCTAAGTTTTGTTGGGTTGTTTCTTGAAGAGTTTGTAAAAAAAAAACATAGTCTTGATGAAATTTTGCTTATGTAGGGCTTTGATTCATTTATTGTTTTGTTTAATTACTTAGGGTTTTTTTCCTTCAAAAATGGGTTTCTAAGTTTTGTTGGGTTGTTTCTTGAAGAGTTTGTAAAAAAAAAACATAGTCTTGATGAAATTTTGCTTATGTAGGGCTTTGATTCATTTATTGTTTTGTTTAATTACTTAGGGTTTTTTTCCTTCAAAAATGGGTTTCTAAGTTTTGTTGGGTTGTTTCTTGAAGAGTTTGTAAAAAAAAAATTTCAAGGGTTTGCCTTTGTTATTTTGTCTGTAGAAGTTTTTTTTAATTTCTTTTGTAATGCCTTAATATGACTTTGAAGATTGTAGTATCCCTAACCTGTGGAGTTGCCTATCATATTTAATTGAAAATAGATGTAGAGGGAGTGTAGAGGGAATGTCACTCTGCATCTAAAGTGACTTTAGACCACTTATTCTAAATAAAATTTATATGCTCTGAATCATTTTTGACAGTTATTCTCACCACATCTGAAAGATTTGTGACATGTACTCTGTTTTATTATATCTCTTTATAGTGATGACTGATGAGAATTTCATGTAATGAAGAGAACCAAATGGACAAAAGAGTATTATTACAGATTTGTTTTTTTTTTATTTATCCTAAATGTTTTATTTTTTTTAACAAATTTGTTTTTATTTTATAATGCATCAGTTAAGAGTTTGCTTGGCTAGATTTTAAAGTGCTTGTAAGGTTTTCTATAATGTTGGATTATAAGGATTTGTTTATATTTTGATTTTATTTTTTATCCATGCCTGTTTTTTTTTTTAACAGATTGGATCTTAGCTGAATATTTTATTAACATGGAAGGAGACAATGAGTTTGTTGAAGAATGTAGTTATAATTGTATGCCTGAAATTGGTATGGCATTCGATTCTGAAGATAGTGCCTATCAATTCTACAACACATATGCAAGATCAGTTGGATTTAGCATTCGAAGAAGTGATGCACATAAGTCCAATGGCATACTACGTAAGAGAAAATTCTGTTGTTCTAAAGAAGGGTTCAAAGGGGTTGATAAACGAAAAGCTTTGCAGCCACAGCCCGAGACAAGAACAGGATGTGAGGCACATATGGTTATCATTTATCAATCTTCTGGTTCGTATCTTGTCAGTAAATTTGAAGAAAACCACAATCATGATCTTGTTCCAACCCCCTTGCGCCATAATTTGAGGTCACATAGAAAAATTGGAAAAGCTCAAGCTGCTCAGGTTGATATCATAGATGGTTCGGGATTAGCACCGAAGACAGTTATAGATTTGATGAGTGGACAAGTTGGAGGTAGAAGAAATCTTGGCTTTGTTTTAAATGATGTGAAATCTTACCTCCGCACCAAAAGAGAAACAAGAATGGAGAATGGAATTGCGGGTGCTCTTATTCAGTATTTTAAGAATAAGCAAAAGCAAAATCCTTCTTTCTTTCACTCAATGCAACTTGATACCGATGAACAGATAACCAATGTGTTTTGGGCCGATGCTAGGTCTATTGTCGATTATGCACATTATGGAGATGTTTGCTTTGATACAACCTATCGTACAAATAATCATGGAAGACCATTTGCACCATTCGTTGGGGTTAATAATCATAGGCAAACAATTATTTTTGGTGGTGCATTACTTTATGATGAGACGGCTGACTCATTTATTTGGTTGTTTGAAACTTTTCTTGAAGCAATGTCTGGAAGACGTCCGAAGACTATTCTAACAGATCAGTCAGCGGCGATGGCCAAAGCTATTTCAATTGTTCTACCAGATACTCGTCATCGGCTCTGTATTTGGCACTTGACTCAAAATGCAACAAAACATCTTGGACATCTTTATGCTACTGAAGGTTTTAGAGATGACTTCTATGCTTGTATTTATGGGTATGAGACGGAGGATGAGTTCTTAGATGCTTGGAAAGTGATGCTTGAAAAATACAATCTTGAAGGTAATAAATGGCTACAACAAACTTTTGCTGAAAAGGAGAAATGGGCTCTAGTGTATGGGAGGGATACATTCTGTGCAGACATGAAGAGTACACAACGTAGTGAAAGTTTGAATGCTCTTCTGAGACGCTATTTGAACTCAAAGCACGATCCATTGCGTTTCTTTCAGCATTTTGATAGGGTTATGGATGACCGACGTGAAAGTGAATTGAATGCTGATTTCAAGATGATGGATACGATCCCCGTAATTCCATTTCATGCTCCGATGGTGTCATGTGTCGCATCAGTTTACACGCCAGAGATCCTTGAGTTGTTTCAAGCAGAGTATGGAAAATCTCTTAGTTGTTCTATCTACATTCATGGGGAGGTGGGACATATGATACAGTACAAAGTTCACAGATATCGTGGTAGTGAGAGGACCGTTTTTTATAATCTCTCTACTGATATGGTCACTTGTAGCTGTAAAAAATTTGAATTTATGGGTATCCAATGTTGTCATGTTTTAAAAGTGCTTGACCACAGAAACATCAAGGAGCTTCCACAACTATATATCTTGAAGAGGTGGACCAGAGATGCAAAATCTGGCGTTGTGCTTGATTCATGTTCTTCTTCAGTACAGGTTGATCCTATATCTGAATTGGGAAGACGCTTTCAAGAATTAAGTCATGGTCTCATTCAAGTGGCATCAAAGGCGGCTGAAACACACCATTCAACAAATCTTGTAAAACGCCGCACAAATGAGATGATGAGGGAGGTTGAGGAAGACTTGAGAAAATCTTCTACAACATTTGAAGATGATAACGTGCAAGATGATGAGGGAGAGGATCCTAGTAACAACGAGGTCGCCAAAGGCTTTAAAAGAAGAGGAAAGAAGACTGTGGGAGGGAAACCCCAAAAAAGATGGATCGGCGGGATGGAAAGGAGATCACGAGGTCAAAGCTCCCAAACTCAACATGAACCCCATATTGCGAGTCACAGTGTTCCATTATTTCAGCCAATGGTTGGGAACTATGATAATAGTGAAGGAATGCATTCAATGACTCAATTGCTTCAGGTATATTTCATATCCCTTAATACTTTTAGAAATATTTATTAAATGGCGCATTAATATATGAATTTGTATCACAGGCACAAGAATCTTTTTTTATCCTACTCAAATGAGTCAATCTTCTCAAAATTTATCTGAAGAATGGAGGAGGAATACAGATTACTGAGCAGATCACAGTTCTATGCTTATAATGAAGAATGTTTTGGTTTTTTAGGTTTTATTTAATTTGGGTGTCTTTGTTATGCTTGTACTGAGGAACATGTATTAAGAACTATTTTGGATGTCTTTGTTATGCTTGTACTGAGGAACATGTCTTAAGAACTATTTTGGATGTCTTTGTTATGCTTGTACTAAGGAACATGCCTTAATAACTATTTATGGATGCCTTTGTTATGTTTTCTAGATGGATAACATCTTTAGTTGGAGGCAGTTCTAGACGGATAATTTTGGTTGTTGTACAGGTTTGGTTGTATTTATATCTCTGTTATGATTTTCTTTTGGTGATTATTGTTGTCTGTGTGTTAAATTATTGCTGGGTATCATTATTTGTTGAGGTTCATAGCTGTTGTAGGACAATTCATTCGTTGTATGAAAAATTCAACCCATATTGATGTAAGCTTCTGTGCAGCTTGTTTGATTTTTTTTTTACCTGTATAACTATACTTATTTTCTGTTTTGTAGTATTATTGTGCATCAACTATCTTCCGAGTTTCAAAGAATGTCTATTTTTTCCAACTGTCATTAGTGTTTTCTGGTGGCCTAATTAATGTCCATCCATTAGTTTGAATTGATGCTTGCATGGCAATAGGTGAGGCTTTTGATTTGGGATATTTTAGCACTTTCATTTACCTGCAATGCAAACAGCTATGCTAAAAAACATTGAAAAACAGATGTTAAAAAACATCGGATTCATATCAACATAAAAAGAAAGAGAACTGAATGTTAAGAATGCTTATTATACCAGCAGCCTCATCAAAAATCTACTAAATTATGAGCTAGATTTTACAGCAATGCAGCTTGAACTAGGTGCTAAAAAGCATAGTTAGCTCATAAAAACCATCCACAAGCTCAACGAAGCCACTCATAGATATAATCCATCATTCATAAAATTGCATAAATATAATCCATCATTCATAAAATTCATACCCTCCATCATTTAATCCCAACCGTCCATATTAAATCGGACGGTGGGTGCCAAAAAAAAAAAAACTAAATCAGCCGTTTACGCCGTTTATTAGCCGTTTATTCACACCGTTTCTAGCCGCCAGGTGTGAGCGTCGGATTGGTGTTCACAGGGTGAGCTTGTGCCACTTTCACAGGAGATCCCATCCCGTCCATAACTAATATAATAGATGAAAATAAATTGGAGGTTTTTTTTAAAATGTATTATTTTATTAATTCTATATCATAATTACATGTCAAATCAATTAATAAGTATATATGGCAATTCTTTTTTATTTCTTTTATAATTTTTCATTGGCACATTATTCGCTTTCTATAAACAACTTATTCATGGTTAAATATAACAAAAAAAAAAATAATTATCATAACAAAAATAATTAAAAACATCATTTATATTTTATTAATATATATATTTATAACAGAAACAATTATCTCATTCCGAAGTGGGCCAACAAATTTCTTTGCGTTGCAAAGAAGGAAAGATCCATCGAATGGACGGCCAAATCAGCGCATCAGCAGAGAAAAAAAAAAGGGAATCAAAACTGAAATCCGGCTCCAAAATTTCACCAAAACCCGCGTCAAAAAACAAACAAACCCAATCTCCACCGTCCACTCGACCATTCCAAAATCAACGGCCCAAACCCCCTCGATCCGCATCGACCCCCCCTCGACCAATCACATCCCACCTCCCCACCCCTATATAAACTCACCCTTCCCATCCACAACCGTCTCATTGAAACCCTCCCCCAAAAATCCCTTCCAAACCCTTTCATTCCAAAACTACCCCTCTAATGGCGCCGAAGGCGGAGAAGAAGCCGGCCGAGAAGAAGCCCGCGGAGAAGAAGCCGGCGGAGGAGAAACCCGCGGCGGCGGAGAAGGCTCCGGCGGAGAAGAAGCCGAAGGCCGGCAAGAGACTCCCGGCGAAGGAGGGGGCCTCCGGCGACAAGAAGAAGAAGAGGACGAAGAAGAGCGTGGAGACTTACAAGATCTACATATTCAAGGTCCTCAAGCAGGTGCACCCCGACATCGGGATCTCGAGCAAGGCCATGGGGATCATGAACAGCTTCATCAACGACATCTTCGAGAAGCTCGCGCAGGAGGCTTCGAGGCTCGCCAGGTACAACAAGAAGCCCACCATCACCTCTCGCGAGATCCAGACCGCCGTCCGCCTCGTCCTCCCTGGCGAGCTCGCCAAGCACGCCGTCTCTGAAGGAACCAAGGCCGTCACGAAATTTACTAGCTCTTAGGGTTTCGGTCTGTTTTTTTTTTTTTTTGGGTTGGTTTTGTCTTTTGTTGGGACCTGGTAGGGGTTATTACTGTGTTTTGTGATGGATGGATGGATGTGTTTGTAAATGTTTTAATGGGATCTGTTGATTTTGGATTTTGATTGAAGTTTTTGTTCTGTCTTTGATGGTTGCATGTGGTTTTGGAGATCAGATGGATCTCTTTATATTTCACCTATATATGGATCTTCACTGATTTATGTTTCTGGGGAAGCCAATGCTTTCAGGCGCTGCTTTTACAAGTTATTATTATGATTTATTTGCTTTTGAGGTCTCCCAGTTTAGATTGTTTTGATGTTTGTGGTTGTGGTTTTTTTTATGCAGTCAAATGGCTCACCCGTTATGGAGGTGCAGACTTCAGGTGATTTATCTTTCTGTTTTGCCCTTTCTTTTTGTGGAGTTTGGATTTTCTTCAATGGGTTGTAGTTTGATCTTTCTTTGGAATCTAACTTAAATGTGTTTCCAAACAATCCTTTCAGTTAAAAATGATAAAAAAATAGTTTTTCATAAATCTAATTTGAAAAGCCGTATATATACTAGTTTTCAATCTCTACTTTGGTAATCTCTCTTGTATGATTGCTTCCATTGTTGTTTCTTGTAGACAGAGATAAGATTTTTAGGTGATTGTGTTACTTAATTCATTATGAATTTTTAGGATTTGTGCTTGATGGCGTACCATCTGGTAAGGCTTTTGTGGTGTGCAATACAGAATAACATGCGGATCAAACAATGTGATTTGCAATATATAATCATATGGTATAGCTTTTGCCATTCTCTAAAGGCTGTAGTGTTTGTTTGGTTTCAGTGTTTAGATTGTTGGTTTATGAAGCATAGCATTGATTATGTAAATTGACTCATATTGCATTAATTAATATTAAACATTTTTATTTTACTGGCACTTTCTTTGACATTGGATTCATTTACTGATTTCTGTTTTTTTACTTCTCTGTGTTTACTCTTATAAGATCCATATCTCCAGAAGGATGAGCAAGGTTATTCTGTAGAATTATTATTTTCTAGGCACTCATGCTTGCAGAGATTCGAAATTTTTTTCTTAAATTTGTTGATTTCTGTTAGTTTTCACTGCTTTGCTCCTGAATTTTTCCTAAATCAAGTGAATGATTGTAAAAACAACTTTCAATATTCCCTTGTGAAATGTTTTGGAGATCTATTTCATGCTTTTCTGATCTTAGTTATCATCTCTATGTTTCCACAATTCCATCCAGTGGGATGGGAAATTAGATGGTGCTTCTTGCCACTGTCTCAATGTTAGCATACTCTTTTATGAGATCTGCCTTCTGGGGCCTAGGTTTATAAAAAATTTCACATGGTCTTGACACTCATGAATGACTAATATGTCCCAGTGTGTGGATGGAAAAACATATTATAATGATGAACATTATCTCCACATACTGAATCTCTTATATAACACATGGACTGTGTCCCTAGCTTCTAGGATTCTATTCAGCTTTGTTCTTGTAGAAGCATTGTAGGTATGGCATTTCGTGTTCAGTTTGAGACAATCCTAAGAACACTCTGGAACATATTATAATGCGACATGCCATACCTTTGAGTGCAGTTTGAACCATTGATTTACATAATTGGAATTTAACTAAAAAACATTGATATTATGTAATTCAAATTTAACTAAGATGGAACAGTGAGAAAGGAGGGGTTGGAATTTAACTTCTATACTTGTTTTATGCTTTTTAGGACATCTGTTCCTAATTACAACTATGTTCAAACTAAAGTTTATCAAAATGATTGGTAACCAGGATATCAACCCTAAGAGCATCTCCAACCATATTTTATATCTCTAAATTTAGAGGGTGGTGTGCTTCAACCACACTTCATATTCACCTCTAAATTTAGAAATTTGGATTTGATCCTCTAAATTTGAAGACCAACTCCAAAGCATCTTTTTCACATTTTACTTTATACACTAATTAATTCAATCTAATATATATTTAGATCCGTTAATCCTTTTTTAATAAAAGTACTATAGTTGAAAAGATCTCATCAAGACTTTCAAAATGAGACTAAAATATTAAATTATTTTAGAATTGATTTTAAAAAAATCATCATACGTTTGATTATTCAAGAATTATTTTATCTAATTAATTAAAAATTATTAATTTAAAAATAACTCTAAAACTATTTAATATTAGACTCATTTTAAAAGTCCTAATGAGATCTTTTCAATGATATAATTTTTATATAAATGGATTAATTGATGGCCTCAGGAATTGGAATACTTGTGAAGCAAATACTGGATATTCACCCTGGAATGAAATGGGACTGATATGCTGATTTTGCCAGAAAGCTATTCAGGCATATTGAGTACAACAGATGTATGACAGAAAGTTAGGATAGAATTTACTTCTCCAATCTGGTACAAATGGATATGTGGGGATTCCATGCACAGTGAGCCCTACTTAACAATATACCAACATTGGATAGACCACAAAGGATAGGTCTGGCACCACAGTCAATTGTAAGTATGATTTTGAGACGGTAGATTATCTCTTGCTTATGTGAAATGGCTGACTAAATATTTCAAGTCTGGTTTATCTTTGAAGCTCATGCAAACTCTGTTCACTGTTACAAAGTTGAAGTTGTGTGAAGGATACTCTAGGAAGACACAAGTCCACTGGTCAAAAAAATTCTGCAATTGGTGAAAACTTAAGTACCTTCAAAATCCACTGAAGAATACATAGGGATGTTATGATGCTAACTTCATTGGTGAAACTTGCAGAGTTTCATATAATTCTATCAATATTCTTGAACTTTCTGGCCAGAGCCTAGAATTGTGTTTGCAACTTGGGCTTCAGAAAATCTGTTTCAAGACAATCTTGTAGAGGTACTCCAATTAAATCAACTACTTGAAATTCTAGGTTTTGTCGTAAATCTAATTGGTTATTATCATTTATGGAAATCAATTATTTAAATTGCACTCAAAGGTAGGGCTGGTAAACGAACCAAGCCGCTCGGGCTCGGCTTGGGCTCGACTCGGTTTGAGCTCGTTCAGGCTCGTTCGATTAGACAAATGAGCGAGCTTGAACAATTTTTAAAGCTCGGTTAGGCTCGGGACCTACCTGGATCAACTTCATTTTATGTTCAAATTCGACTCGTTGTGTTATAAAAAACTTAGTTAAAACTTGACTAAACTCTTTTATAAGATCAGAACATTAAATTAATACAAAGCTATGCTCATTTAGGCTTATGAACTTGACTCATTTAGGATAAAAATTTATTTTCGATCTTTAAAAACCCTAAAATGAAGAAGACACTAGGCTCGTTGAGGCTCATGAGCTCGATTCAGCTTGACTCATTTATAAACGAGCCGAGCTTGAACATGTCAAACCTCGGCTCGTTCGGCTCGTTTACCACCCCTACTCAAAGTTATGACATTTCCTATTGACATAGGAACTTCTGGCACCGTTTGACAACACAGTTTGGGTTGCTCTGGCTTTTAGGGTCCGTTTGGAAACACAGATTGAAAAGTAACTTTTAGAATAAAACTGTTTTTTAAGATGATTTTAGACCTTGATTTTTTTATGATGCTTTTTTTAAAATCAGGAATCAATATTTGAAAGGAGTTTAATGTTTGACAGAGAAAGTTGTTTTTCAATTCAAAAAATCGATTCCGACCAAAAAACGTTGTTTCTGAGCTTTTTAAAACACAGATTTCGAGGAAAAAATTAAAAGGAATCCAGCTTCCGATTCTACAAAAAGCTGTACTGTTTGACTGCACGCTTTTAGCTTTTCAGCTTTTCAAAAAGCAAAAGCGCGCTCCAACACATAACCAAACGGGGCCTTAGATTGGTTGAAAAGCTTCCAAAATGGCTGCCAAACAGTTTGGCTTAATTGGGAATCCCCTCGATGATTTCGGTCAATTCATGCATAGGAAGTTGTGCTTTTCAAAGCATTCATTGTGTGCTTCTCGGAGAATTGATCAGTTTAGGCTCCGTTTGGTTGCGCGTTTAGGCGTGTTTTTGCTTTTTGAAAAGCTGAAAAGCTAAAATCGTGCAGCCAAACGGAACAGCTTTTTACAGAATCGGAAGTTGGATTCCTTTTAATTTTTCCATAGAAATCTGTGTTTTAAAAAGCTCAGAAACAATATTTTTTGGTCGGAATCGATTTTTTGAATTGAAAAACAACTTTCTTTATCAAACATTAAACTCTTTTCAAATATTGATTCCTGAATTAAAAAAAGTATCCTAAAAAAATTAAGGTCTAAAATAATCTTAAAAAACAGCTTTATTTGAAAAGCTACTTTTCAATATGTGTTTTCAAACGACCTTGATTGAACAAATCTCAATTTTACCCTCATTGAAGTCCAACAATAACTTCCCTTTATTTTCTCACCAGCAAGTCCTCTTTCTCAAGTCGGACTCTTTTTTATTAAAAAAATAAACAAGGACAAAACGAAGGGGATGGACATCGGACATGGCGGGGGATTGGTGCGCCGACTGGGTTGGTGGGGGAGGGGGTGGGTAAAGTCTGTCGAAATGATGATCGATTGATCAACTTGGAGGGATTGGTGACTGGGGTGGTTGGGTTTTTGTTGAGGGTTTTGAACCGACATATGTGGTTTGGAGAAAGGGTTTTGCAAACCCAAGAAGAAAGAGTTATTGAATGGTAAATGGGTAATTTTTATTTATGAGTTTTATTAAACTCTGACTTTGTAAGCAAACATGATCAGATTTTAAATATTAATAAACGGTTTCAGTTACTAACAAAAAAAAATGTGATTATTGGATTAAATAAAAAAAGAGCCTACAGAAGTCTATGGTAAAAAAAACACGTTAAAAATCGGTTTTATACTCAAAACTATTTTTCAATCTGTATTTTCAAATGCTACTTAAAAACAATGATACCTTGTATCTCTTCTCTCTATCTTGTTGGCTCCTCCCTGAAATTTTTTTAGTCTCCTAACAATGTTGTCGTTGCCACCGCACACCCACCACCACAACCATCAGAACGGCCACCACATCTGTTGTTGGGGGTGGGAAGGATAGGGTGTGGAATTAATATTTGTTTAAATAAAAAAACACTTTTTTATTTACTGGGGTGGGAAATAGAAATATGGGGCGGGGATAACCACGTCCAAACTTCAATCCTACAGAGCAACGAAAATAAACGGAAGGACGATCTATCAATGATCCGTCAAAAAGAGATCCATCGGATGGACGCTCTGATCAATCTTCACGTGACTCGCGTAGCAACCCACCAAAAAATATTAAAAAAAAAAAACGGGGGAATAAAAAACCAAATTCAGTTTCAACTTTCCACAACCCCCAAAATTTGAACCGTAACCCTCGCCACGTCACCGATCCATCCCGAATCAAATAAATCTCCACCGTCTAATCCCCTCCCCCAAAAATCCACGGCCCAAACCTCTCGATCCGCGTCATCCCCTCTCGTCCAATCACATCCCACCTCCCCACCCCTATATAAAACAAAACAAACAATCCAACCACAACCAAAATCCCCAAAACCCTCACTTTCCCTTCCATTCCCAAATCTCCCAAACCACAACCTCTAATGGCGCCGAAGGCGGAGAAGAAGCCGGCCGAGAAGAAGCCCGCGGAGAAGAAGCCGGCGGAGGAGAAACCCGCGGCGGCGGAGAAGGCTCCGGCGGAGAAGAAGCCGAAGGCCGGCAAGAGACTCCCGGCGAAGGAGGGGGCCTCCGGCGACAAGAAGAAGAAGAGGACGAAGAAGAGCGTGGAGACTTACAAGATCTACATATTCAAGGTCCTCAAGCAGGTGCACCCCGACATCGGGATCTCGAGCAAGGCCATGGGGATCATGAACAGCTTCATCAACGACATCTTCGAGAAGCTCGCGCAGGAGGCTTCGAAGCTCGCAAGGTACAACAAGAAGCCCACCATCACCTCCCGAGAGATCCAGACCTCCGTCCGCCTTGTTCTTCCCGGGGAGCTCGCCAAGCACGCCGTCTCTGAGGGCACCAAGGCCGTCACGAAGTTCACCAGCTCTTGAGAGATCGGTTTTTAGGGTTTCTTTTTTGTTTTGTGTTTTTTTTTTGGGTTTGTTTTCAAGAATTTGGGAATGTAAAGGTCGTCTTGTTGAAAGGGTTTAATGGAATCTGAATCGATCGTTAGTTCTATTTCTTTTGTTTGTGATTGGACGGTGGAGATTGATTCGTTGCGTAGCATTTTCAGGAGGTCCGTAGATCACAACATAATATGTGTCTGTGTAACCTGTAATATGTGCTAATGATAGTCTGTTTTAATGATTTTTCAAGTCACCTGCGTTGCTGGCAATATGGAAATGGTTTTAAATCATATGCATATGTTTATGCGAATAAGTGTGTGTGTATGCAACAACGTTATAGCCTTGATGCTTTGTCTGCACTTATGGTTAGAGCCATTGCTCATTTGATTTTCATTATGTGCATAAAAGTGTAAAAATATGTTCCGAGTAACATATGGGATTGCAAATGGGTTGGAAGGATTAATATGGAGATATATATCTAGTCGAATATGTTTTATATTTTTTATAAATGGTATAATTTAATTTATTAAAATATATGTTTCACATTTTATAAAAAAGATAAAAAAATCTTTTCTTAACTCCAAATTTTTTTGAAATCAGAAAAAACCCTTTTAAAATTATAAAATCATCTTAGATTTTTCTAAAGTATATATGGTTAATGAATTTAGTTTATTGGTCAAGTATACTGAAATAAGTTTTCAAAAACTTATTAAAATTGGATTTAGTCCCTATAAACTTTGTAAAATTAGATTTTAGTTCTTTTGTAAGATAAAAATATCCACATTATTTTTTAACATCCTCATGTCCTGAAATGTCATCTTCACCTGTCAAAAAAAAAAAAATCTGTCAAACTTCAATTGATCTACAAAATTGAGTCATTTTTAAACATTTTTCTCTCCTCAATCTCATTACAAAAATTGAATAAAAAAAAATTACAGTTAAATTAACTTCATTACAAAATCAGTATAGAAAACAATTTAAAAACCAAATCAAAATTCTATAATACATTCTTAACTTAAAATTATTAGCAATAAAAAGCATAACACCTTGAATATAAAATTATAATTTGTTTAATAAAATTTAAATAAATCAGTATATATTTTTATATAATCACATGGATTTTTTATGATTTTTGGAAGATTTGAGAGAGTTAAGACTATTTTTAAATTTTACATGGAATTTTTTCGATTTTCATAAGTTTTTAGGGAGTTATGCCTCCAGTCCTGTCTGCAAATGCCAAAGTTATTTCTTCCTATAAGCCATAGTAATCTTGCGTAACCCAGCCTCACATCCATATTCATATTCACTTACTTTTTATTGTTGTATTTATTTCCCTCTTTGAGATTAAAAAAAATTTGTATGTTGATGATTTTGACATTTTGCATAGATTATGGTAAGGGCAGGAGTGATAATAAACTCAGAACATGAATAACCTCTTTGAGGACCAGTGTCTCAGAAAAATCTAGAAAACTAATCTCAAGCCCTTGGCAAATAGGCGAAGTTGATGCTGATATTCCTGATGCAGTCACTAATTAGTTTTCAGGGCGAGTCTATTAATTTATTGTTGAACCCTTCCTGACATGAGAGCAACATTGTAGTACTTTTTTTTTTTTGGGTAAGTACGTCTTAGTAAAAAAGAGATGTATGGAAATATTCTTTTAGCACTGTAAAAAAGAGAAGTATGGAAATATTTTTGAAAGATGAAATTGTGTCTCGTCTACTAATCCTGCTTCTGAAGGTTTACATGATACTTGAGTCGTTTTGGCTGTTTTTTTTTTTTTTATGAAATCAGCCTGAGTCGTGCAAATACGTCAAGGGTGGATTTTGTAAATGGTGCTTTGACTATTGAGGAGTAAAAGTGGATGTATTTGTGAGGTGTTTGTGTATGGCCGGTAGCAAGTCTGCGAGAATGTAAATAGTTACTTTCTATTGTGTTCCATCAATGCTACTGTTTCTTATGCTTCAACTTGTCGCCACATCTCGAGTCCTTGGAGGTGGCCTTGCAGGGATTTGCAGTAGCTTTTGAAGTATTAGTATAGTTTTTTTCAAAAACCAAACGGTAGGCTGTCGCCCTTAAATTAGAATTAATTCAAAGGAGAAGCCCAAAGGTCATTACAAAAGCAATAGCCAAAATAAAGTAAAAACAAACAGTGGGACTCAGTAGAAGAGATCTCTACTGAAGCAATAAAACATAAAAGAATGGCGGCGATAGAAGCATCAAGGCCAAAGTGATGCTTTTTTTCGTTCCGGCAGTCTCTTGGGCGTTGTGGTTGGCTAGAAACCACCTCATTTTTAGGGGCTCGCGGGTGTACTTCGAGAATGTTTGGGAATCGGTCCTCTGTTTTAATAAGAGCTGTGCCGGAGCTCATAGTGTTGTTTTTTCATTTGGGGGGGGCAGACTTTCTATCCAGGTGCAGATTTGATTTGGATAAGGGGACCGTGGGATGTGGGTAGATATCTTTTCTACCTAGTCTCCGGTTCCTTCCTTTTTTTTTTGCTTTTATCTTTGCATTTGCTTTTTATGCTTTGGACATTTCCCCCTTTTTACTTTTTAGCAATAAATGAGGCCAAATGCCTACCGTTTCTTAAAAAAAAAAAAAAAGGGTTAAAGACATCTACATCCCTATAAACATAAATAATTCCATATAAATCCCTATTAAAGTTGGGGCAGACGTACAAGTCCTTGAAAACAAACCCATATATATCCCTATAGTCAATAGAATTTAACTATGATTCAAACTATCTTAGTGAACTCTAACCTATACCAAGAAACAACTAAATATCCCTAATTTTTCAACCCCTCCAAACAATGTCAAGATAGAAGATGAAGATATATAATTTTTTTTTTAAATGTAATTTAGGATTTTGCATGGATTAATTTGTATTTATGATTGTTTATAGGAACTATAATGTCTACACAAGTAAATTGTGATGAATATTTTGATGTTAATTTGGATGAAATTTTCACCCAGGGATGATAATTGGGTTTTTGTAAGTTTTCAAGGACTTATACCTGTACCCCAACTTTAACAGGAACTTATATGAGATTATCCATGTTTATAGGGATGTAAATGTCTTTAACCCAAAAAAAAAATAATAAAAAAAAAGAACAGATGACTACTACTGAATGTGTAAATGCCCACCCAGGAAATGGACTGACAAAGCCCCTTGTGCAATACCTCCCCCAGTTTAAACCTTTGTAATGTTTGTGAACATATGAAATCTGTAAAAAGTGCCTTCGGTAAAAGGTTATAGTACTTCATGTTTGATTCTTAGTTTGTTCATAATTGTTTTTCTAAATTGGAAAGTATATTCTGTGGAATGCTTAGCAATTCAGTTCTGATTGTAGATGCCCTTTAATCTTCTTTTTGTAATTGACTTCTCATATATATCTTTTTCCATGCCATATATATATATATATATATATTTGTGAAGAAATCCCCTCATTCAAGCTCCTTTCTATACATAACCTCTAATTTTCACACGTACACTTTGATTCTTAGTTTGTTCATAATTGTTTTTCTAAATTGGAAAGTATATTCTGTGGAATGCTTAGCAATTCAGTTCTGATTGTAGATGCCCTTTAATCTTCTTTTTGTAATTGACTTCTCATATATATCTTTTTCCATGCCATATATATATATATATATATATATATATATATATATTTGTGAAGAAATCCCCTCATTCAAGCTCCTTTCTATACATAACCTCTAATTTTCACACGTACACAGCCTATTTTGTGCACTGGGAGAAAAAAAACCTTCTCTTTTGCTTTGTCAATTTATTAGTTGCAATTGATCCGTGCTTTAATCTTGAAAGAAAATACCACTGAAAACAAGTTAATAGCAGCTTATTTATAATGATTACTGATTTCTGATATCCAGCTTATGCATTTGGGCAGGTCATTTATTGAAGAATCTCAGGCTGGCATAAAGATATCACCTCAGGATAATAACTTTGTTGGGTTAAATGATAGGCTGGTGACTCTGACTGGGTCTCTGGATGAACAAATGCGGGCAATTTTTTTAATTCTGTCAAGGTTAACAGAGGATGTTCATTATTCTCAGTCTATAGGTTCTCCATTTCCATATGCAGGTTTGGCCCAGAATCATATTTCTCCTTAAACAATTTGTTTAGCTTCTCATTCCTATTTTCTCCTCATTTAATTGGTTTTTGTGACCAATTTGTTAAATCATCACATTTTTATTATTTTATCATCATGTTTATTATTTTGAAAATTGATCACGTAATTCACATCTGACCTCTGTGGCGATTATTGATGTATGATTATCTGCAGGGAATTTTACAAATTCTTTTCCTGGGAATCAAAGCTACATAAACATTTTTGATTGAATTTTTTTTATGAAAGGTGAACCTGAGTTATTTTACTTCAGTGATGAACTCCAGATTAACAAATGAAAGATACTCAAAGATTTTTATCCAAAATATAAAAATGTTATTGAGTTTCAAAATTTATTAATTTTTTTTTATGAAAGGTGAACATGAGTTATATTAATTCAGTGATGAAACTCCAGATTAATAAATGAAAGATACTCAAATATTTATATCTGAAAAAAAAAATGTTATTGAGCTTCAATCTGGCAAGTGCCCCTGATGCAGAAAAAAACCTGATTGCTCTGGTCCTGTATTCTGACTTGACTATATTTCAAGGGCTAGTAATTTTGTTAATCGTTGAGGATAATCGCAGCGGGGCTGATGATCGAGGCACCAAAGTTGGTGTTGAGCTTTTATTAACCAGGAGTCAGGAAATGGGGTTTCAGTTCAGACCTTGAAAACAGGATAGTGTATCCCCGTTCAGTGTCTGCAAAATATGGCCTGTAGGCCAGTCTGCCTATTTTAGCACTAAACTCATGCAAACAATTTATTTAGGCCTATCACATAAGAAATGGTTTTACAGTCCAAATTTATGACAAAGAAGCAAGTTCGGTCAATTAGTAGTGTTAGGGAACAGTGTGTTTTAGAGAGTGGTTTTTTATTCTTAGACTTTGTTTAAAAACCAATAGTATGACCAAGCAAAACAGTTTTTGATTCTTAGGAGAACTTGTGCACCGTCAGATCCAATGCTCTATAACAATTTGTTTTTGGATTCTTGAATTACAAGGTTCCAAAGTGCATGAGTTCTCCTGATATGAAGGTGTCTGTGGATTCTTGAATCATTAATTACAAGGCTCCAAAGTGCATGAGAACTCCAGATGTGGAGGTGGTGGTGTGTCTAAATTATGTTGAATCATTTAGGATTGACCTCTCTTGATCCACCTTTCAATATCGGAACATTATGACTGAGCTTTTATTTAGAATGCCACAAGCATTTTTTTTTCTTGTTGAGAAAAACTGGGTTTTTTTTATATGGGTCAGGGTTGTTCTGGCATGCATGACTAGAATTGCAAGGTGAATAAAAAAAATTGGACGTTTATTTTCTGGGCATTGTAGAATGATCAATATGAAGATATAAATTTCAATGATAAGAAACAGACATGACTTGCGTACTTTGATTTTACATGATAATGATATTGTGTTATTGTGGTGTGGTGTCATAAAGTTTCGTGCTTCGTAATATTCCTTTATTTTGACATATAGGTGTTAACTTTTCTGGTTATCCTGGTGTTCCTGTTGGCTATGTGCTTCCTCCTGCTGGAACATACAATTATGGACCAAATGGCGTTGGAGGGAAATACCCAAATAACAAGGTTCATTCTGTTTTTTTTTTTTTTTTTATGTATAGTGATGTATGCATCTCTAGATGGAATGCTGTCTTTTTTTTTAATTGTTCCTTTTTTTGGAACAACCTACCTCTTTTTTCCTTTGCTTTCCAGATGAACATTATGGCATAGATGTGTTTTATTATTTTGATTGTTGTTTAACTACTGAACCTAATTTACTTGACATTTGAGATTTTACTCCTTGCATTACATTTTTTGATAGAGAAGAGGTGAATAAGTGAATTTTTATTTTATTTATATGCTTCTGTGGTTGCCAGAAATGGGAAGGGTGATAGTCTGCAGACTTGTATGAATTAACCTACAGAAGATTTCCATATATTTTGTGGTTATGTGCTAAAATAATGCCATGATGCAAATATTTGTGTGCAACCATATAATTGATCAGATGCATCTGAGAATTAGCAAACACCTCGTATTAGTTCAGTCATCTAGATCACGAATATTTTCCCAAGTATAGTCGCTCAAGGAATATATGGACACAAATTTAAATGTGGATAGGCCTTTCTAGTACACCTTTGCTCATCTGTTTCCATTATTCTTTTGTTGGATGATTACAGATGGTCATCTAGCCATCTGATTTGTTCTGTTGAATTAATGAGCACTGGTATAAGAAAAGAATAAAAGAGGCAAAGAAATCTGTTTCCCTTTTGGGTCCGAATTCTGAAGAATATTAATTAGATTATAACAATATTTCTACAGATGCGGAATAGTATACCGACTCATACTTGTCATTTTTGTGAACTAGAATTACTATGAGACTTCAATATACTTATTTTAATATCTTTGTCCAGGGTTTGATGTCATCAACAGGTCAAACAAGGTCACCATATGGATCTCGTGATGGGCAAAGTAATTCGGTGACAATTGGTGTTGCAGATGAGCATATTGGGGCTGTTGTAGGTCGTGGTGGAAGGAACATAATGGAGATTAGTCAGGTCTTCTTGAAAGCCATTTCTTATTGAAAATAAAGTACAAGTTTTATATCTGAAATTCTAAACTTTTTAAGTTTTGGTTCAGGTCAGTGGAGCAAGGATAAAGATATCAGATAGAGGTGACTTCATGTCCGGTACATCAGATAGGTAATAAAATCAGCTTTGCATGGTCAGCCTCAATGCGTGATAGGATAAAATTGGACATGTACTGATTTTTTTCTCGATTAATATCCAACAGGAAAGTTACCATCACTGGTTCACCGGAAGCAATTCGCACTGCTGAGGCTATGATAATGCAGAAGGTCTCTGCTAATGCGGAGAGGTGATGCGTGCTCTCATTAATTTGTCTTCGTGGATAATAAATCATCTTATGTGCAAGGCGTGCCTAATTGTGTTCTCCATTTGTGTTGTTTGAACAGAGACCCCAGTGAAATGTGAGGTCAAGCGAAGCTCAAGAGAATGGAAGATGATTAGATAATTTGACTGCCGATGGGGAGTGGGCATCTTGTGGAGATTACTTCCCATAGTTGATTTCTTCGAGGAAGAGGCCATCCATGGGGTTGTTCTAAGTGCTGCGGAGGCTCCATTGAACTGAAATATGATTGAAGCAGCTTGTTGTAACCAAGATTCATTTTGGCTTTAGCACAATCTTCAATCTTGTTATATTTTCACATTTTGTATGCTATTTGAGTATTGTGCTCAATGTAAGTTCATAGACTCCATATGTCAGTTTCCTGCAAGATTATACTTTGTTAATTTTAGCCACAAGGGATCTATGTTTGATGTGCTTCTAGGTTCAATTTGTAAGCAAATTTATTACAACTTTTTGATTATTTGCCAACCAAATCCAGCTTTATATTTTCATCATCATATTGTTTTAGCTATCCATTTATGGTGCATGTTTGAGATCATCATCATATTCTCATTTTACAACCACAATTTAAAACCATCACATGTCTAAATCAAAGTGAATTCACAAAGACAAACGGATCAATTCAAAAGAACACCACAATCTGAAGCGGCGGCCGGAGAATGCCCGACAAAGAGCGTGACGTGCCCCATCAGCTTATCCTTCCTTGAGAACGTCGTGCCGCACGTGCACCGCCACTTGAGGTCCCCGCAGTTCTTCTCGTGCGTCCGGAGGTCTGACAGCACGGAGAACTGCTTCTGGTTGCACCGGTTGCAGACGTACATCTTCGGGCAGTGGCTCCTCTTGTAGTGGTTCTTGACGCATATCATCGACTTCAGTGGCTGGAACTTCGGGTGCTGCCGGTTCCACCTGCACCCTTCGTGTGGGCACGAGTACCTCCTCCTCGTCGGACCCGCGCATCCCTTCCCCTTCGCGGGGTTGCTGAGCGCGGCGTGGGTCTTGTACTCGTCCCCGTGCGCGCGCATGTGCATGCGCAGGTTCGCGTCGCGCTTGAACCCCTTCCCGCACACATGACAGTGGTGGGTGTATTTCGCTAGGATGTCCACCGCCCCCACTTCGATTATTTCTCCGCCTTCAACGGACCCTGGTAATGATCTAAAAAATATCTGTATTTGATCTAAATATGTATAAAAAAAATTTAAAATTTTTTCGATATTTAAAAATCCGTATTTGTATCCAAAATAAAACATTGGTATCCAAAATATTTTAGATTAGACACGGATATGATGATATCCGATCTGAAAAATATCCGTGTTTGAAATATTATTATATTATTATTTATTATATCAATATATTTATATTTTAGTGCTGGTATGAGTTTTTTATTATTTTTTTTACTTTAAAACATATGAGAGTGTTGTTACACACAAATATTTTTTTATGACCCTTGGTCTCATATGCGTTGATAGAAAGTCATTGGAGTATATAATCATTTTAACGAAATATATGTTTTGATAGAAAAAACGGAATTTTTTTTTCCGTTTGGTGGAAATTTGACCAAAAAGGGGCTATTAAGTGGGGGGAAAGGGGAGGGCCGGCTACTTGAACTTAGCCGCCTGGGTTTGATGGTTGGGTTGGGCTAAGAGGGGTCTAAAATAGGGATTTAGAGAGTGGATTTTGGTGAAAATGAGTTCCCTTCTCTCTCTCTCTCTCTCTCTCTCTCTCTCTCTCAAAGCAATATAAAAATGATGCAAGTGAAATTATCACTGAATAATAGATTGAATTGGGTAATAGAGTGGGTTTGAATCAGACTTCCCTTCTGATTTGGTTCAGTTATTTTGTCCAGGGAGAGGACGACATGTTCAATTGAGTTGTTGGGGCTCGGGTGGCTAGTTTCAACTAGTCACCAATCATCATTTTTTGCTTTATGTCCCATCTCTGGTTGGCAGTAAAATTGAATGGTTACTGGGTTTGAGTGGTCAGAGAGGGTAGACTGGTTCGTCACCATCATTAGATAAATATTAACCTTATGTCCCATCTCAGGGAAGCGGTTGATGGGCTGTTGGTTAAAGGGGGGGGGGGGGGCTGGTTTCAAGTAACCACCTTCCGACAGTTTTGTTCTTTTGTTCTATTTGCTTATCTATTCAACTTTGGGTAGTTTTTTTTATATGATTCAATGTATTTAAATTTAAAATATTACTTGAGATAAGTTTTCGTTTTTTATAGATGATCAAAATTTGGGTATTTACAATATGTAGATTGGAATTAAAGCTAGAAAAAAGGTTGGACATATATAACATTATCCAATACGTAATGTTTTGTGTACTTACTTGTAATTTTATGTTTTATACATGTATAATTATTAGATTCTTTTATCTATTTTAAATATTAGATATATGATTTTATTTTTTAATATTAAATTTTTTAGATAATTATCCAAACATGAATATGAATTTTCAGATAGTACACACATACTCATTCTAAATGTCCGTCGGATATCAGATCGTATACACATACTTATCCTGAATACTCACCTTCAACTTCATTGCTGAAGCTTTCGAGCAATTCAACGCTGTAACCCGCATCGGCCGCCGCGCTTTGGGACATCTGTTGGCACGTGAACATCATCGACGAGGCGGCGGAGATGACGTCTTGAACGAGCGCGCCCACGCCGACGATGGCCTCGCGAGACGACGACTGTGCAGGTTGGTGGTCGTCGACGACGATGAGGTGGACCAGGCTTTGCATGTGGTGGACCTTGTCGCGGAGGATGGCGAGGTTGTAGAGGAGGGTGGTGGAGTGGATGGTATTGTTGTTGGAGGAGATGATCATGTTGTCATCCTCCATGGATGAGATGTACATCTCTTGGAAGCTGGAAGTGTTGATTGTCACTGATGATGATGGATTC
This sequence comes from Acorus gramineus, assembly GCA_030737835.1. Classification (NCBI taxonomy): domain Eukaryota; kingdom Viridiplantae; phylum Streptophyta; class Magnoliopsida; order Acorales; family Acoraceae; genus Acorus; species Acorus gramineus. The sequence goes on from CM060857.1 coordinate 14,261,448, forward strand.
ATCTTTCTCTCAAGTTGTTTTTGTGTTTCTGTGGTTTTGTCTTTAGAGTTGCAAAAAGGATGGTTTTGGTTTTGGTGTGTGTGAAGTCAACTGAGAAGAGATTGAAGACATCCCAAATTGAAGCCTCCCTCAAATCTTGCCAGTCCCATATGGGACGAGGGCTTTGAATAAATAACGATTTTCTGGGCAAACGAAAGCCACGCTCCTTCATTTTTATAATATGGGTCACTTGAAGAAGCATGATCTTGTCATTTGTTTACTCCCAACCCATCTCTTTATTTTTTGAGTTTTTAAGTTTTCAGTCCTTATAAACCTACTTATTTAAGGATTGATCCCTCATTTCTTTATATTTTGATTTTAATCTTCATATTTAAAAGATATGTTTCAGGGACTAAAAAGAAAATTAAATAATTTAGGGATAGGTCCTTTCTGGGGACTATAAAGGAACATATCCTTTAAATCTGGGGACTAAAACCAAAATATGAAGAAATGAGGGATCAATCACTAAATCTTATAGTTTATGGGGACTTAAAAATAAAAAAACCCTTATTTTTTTTTAATTTAAAATTATCATTTTCAATCTATTTTACTGTTTAAAACACAGTTCATCAATTTTTTTTTGTCTAATGAAAAATATCTATTGTTATAAAACATGAAGCATACATTTTATTGTATTGAAATTTATCATTTATATATTTTTTTTATATGCTTATTCACATGAAATGCTCGTTTCGCTAATGAGACATGTGGAGCACATGTAATTTTTTTTTTTTTTTTGAGAGTTGTAGCATTGTATGATTTATTAATTACAGTATATATTTCATTTTTTTTAATTCATGTTTCAACACACGGAAATCCACACTTCTAAGAATAATAACACGTGAGGTATGCACCAAAGTTGCATGTGGGATGGTTGTTAGCATTGTTCTTTTATTTATTTTTTAGTATAAAAGTCATTTCTTTTTAGACATGGTGATTTTATATATTTAATCCTACTTTGTTTTGAGTTCCTCCTTTGTTATTAACGTGATAACCATACATATAACTCTGACAATTTTTTTTTTTTTTTTGTATAAACGAGAACAACTCATCAGTATTTTATTTTTATTTTTTATATAAATGTCTGTGCTTACATGATGTACACGCTATCAAAGAAAAATCAATACGGGAGAACTTTAAAAGGGTGCATTATTTTTTTATAGGTCCCTAGTCTATAATAAATTAAGGATAGTTTAATATTGTTGTTCAATAACCACCTAAGTGATTACGAATATAAAAATTTTCTAATCACGCTCTTTGTGCATGATTGCGTTTTGCACCCCCTATTTTTCTAAAATAAAAGAAGGTTGCTCTTTAAAAAGTGTCATTGAAATTTGCATCCTAGATGCATAAGAGTGACACGATGGAATCGATTCAACCTACATTCAGATCGAATAAAAAAATTTCTAATCAAAACATGATGTATCTTTTTGTTTTTTTGTTAGGTAAAATTAGGACTCGAATCCAGAGACCTCAGTGGTTATAAAATTTGGATAATACGGGGATGGATATGTTTATTTATGTACAAATAGTTTATTTTAAATTCTGATATTCTTAGATCTTTGGTCGATGATGACGTGATGGGCAAAAGATAATAGTTGGTAGAGGAGGATAGATGATGGCGATGGGCGGAGAGAGAAAAAAAGGAGAGAGAGAGAAATGAATTGGGGTGGTTACAGGACCCGATCTGACCCGGATCCGATTACACGTGTAATATACCCGACCTGATTTGGATCCGACCCGGCGGACCCGAACAAACAAACAGGTCGGGTCCAGGTCCACCCCGCCCCGACCCGTTGGACCCGAGACCCGATTGTTTTATTAAAATATTCTCATATATTATAAGACCATTAGTATTAGTTGATACATAATTTTATTTCTTACTTAACTTATTTTTGTATCTACAAGTCATAAATCATAATCATAACAAGCCTATAAATCGGTTTGTTTTGGACAATTAACTTATTAGCTTTTGAATTTGTATGATTAATTAGTTTGTTGCATGATTTATGTTTATTATTTAGGTTAATATGTTAGCGTTTATTGTTTTGAATGTTGTTTATGTTAATATTATTTTGAATGTTGTTTATGTTAGTTATGTTTATTATTTAAGTTAATATGTTTTTTATGTTAGTGATTATTGTTTTGGATGTTGTTTAATAATTCATTTACTTCTTTTGAATTGTATAAAATTATATTCAAACATAGTCCCATTAATAATAATAATGTTTTATTACAAAAAATTTCAAATAGAATGATAAGGCAAATAAATACATGAGCTCTTCTCTTTTTTTTTTTCCCAACCATTCGGGTCGGGTCGGACCCGGACCAGACCAGGGTCCGACGGGTCCGGGTCAGAATCCACATTTCTCCGGAACCGCCGGGTCCTAGGTTGGACCCGGACCCGCCGAGTCTTGTCACGGGTCGGGTCCGGATCCACCAGGACCCGATCCAGACCCGACCCGTTGACAGGCTTAATTACAGGGTGAGATAAAATGTATATATACAAGTATGAGATTATAAGATACAAAAAATGAGATGTAATGATTCAGAGAGGATGGTGTGAGAGTAACCACACCCTCTTTCGAAAAAACGGATTTGTTTACATGAAACTGAGTTTTTCAACTCCTAAACAATTAAAAAAAAAAAACTAGAATCTTAATTAAAAACTACACACTTTTTTCTCAACAAGTAATCAAAAGTTAATTTTTTTGATTAAAAGAACTTAATGTGAACTCAATTTTAAATTCGCATAAGCTTAACCGTCAATACCGTTACCAAACGGGTCTGAAAGTCACTACCGATGCGGAGAAGCAAAGTGAGAACAGCATAAAACGGAGAGTTCTACTCGGCGACTAAAGACGCAAAGCACCGTCCCCGCGTTTTCCTTTTCTCTCATCACCCAAAAATGGGATCTTTGATCGGATTCTGACGGTTCAAACCCTAACACCACCGATACCTCTTTCAAAACAACCTGAAATACAAAAAATCCAATTCGACGTCTCTACAGATGAAAACCCCCTCGAAACCCTGCAATCCGATCCGATCGACGTTGGCTTCGATGGAGATCGGCGAGTCCTCCAAATCCTCCCCCGTGTCGGCAGAGATCCCCTCCTTCGCGCCGGGGTTCCGTTTCCACCCGACCGACGAGGAGCTGGTTCTCTATTACCTGAAGAGGAAGGCCTCCGGGAAGCCCTTCCGGTTCGACGCGATTTCCGAGGTGGACCTCTACAAGGTCGAGCCGTGGGACCTCCCGGCCCGGTCGAGGATCCAGACACGCGACTTGGAGTGGTACTTCTTCAGCCCGCTCGACAAGAAGTACGGGAACGGGTCGGCGAGGACCAACCGGGCCACCGAGAACGGGTACTGGAAGACCACCGGGAAGGACCGGGCGGTGAAGAGCGGGTCGGGGAGGACCGTCGGGATGAAGAAGACGCTCGTGTTTCACACGGGGAGGGCGCCCCGCGGTGAGAGGACGAACTGGGTCATGCATGAATACAGACTTGATGAATTGGGGATTTGTCAAGACTCCGCCGCGACCCAGGTATAAAAATTGGGTCTTTGTTTTGAATTCTTATGGGTTTTTTTTTTTTGTTTTCGTGGTCGGATTTTGATGGGGTTTTTTTTTATGGTGGGGAAGGATTTGTTTGTTGTGTGTAGGATCTTCCGCAAGAACGGCACGGGACCACAGAACGGGGCACATTATGGGGCTCCTTTTGTGGAGGAGGAGTGGGAGGACAATGTGTCTTTCCCGAACGTGGAAGACGGGGTTGATGAGGAGATGTCTGTGGTTCCTTTCAACGAAAGAGAACAGGTTTGTGTACTCTCTGTCTCTCATCTTCTTTTTTTTCACTCTGGAGTGGTTCAGTGTTTTATTCTAGTTTGATATTGAAGGGAGGGAGGGGGGGAGGTGTGTGTTATGATAGGGCAGCAAGTCTGTTGATAAGAGCTGGTTTCTCTTGCATGTTGTTCTGTTTGAGCGTTAATTGGTGGGTAGGAATAATAAGATAACACCTTTAGTGTCGTGTAATGTGATGACTTTGTTTTTAGCTGGTAATTTGGGATGGGTTACCATATACTGAAGGACTTGGATAAATAGTAGACTTTCTTATATGGTTTGTATAATATGAGTTGTTTGTATTCATCATGTATACTTGTTAACCATTTGAAGAGTCCTGGAACGACTGTGAGCAAGTCTGGAACTTAAGATTGGAGTATATCGGAAGGCTTAAATGAAGGTAGCTAGAACTCAATGACGCTATTGAGCTATTGATACCTCAAAGTTCTGTATTTAGTTCAATTTTTTGTTTATTTCAACTATGTCTTTTCTTTCAGTACAGTTCTAAAATATCTGTCTAGACAAAGACATCTTGGTCTTGAAATGTCTTAAATTGATCAACAATGTCCATATCATGAAATGACACTTTATTTAGATTGGAAATGTTTGAAACATCTGAACACAGAAACTCTGACATGATGTTTGAAGAGAAGCATTTAGAAGTTTGAAATAAACAAACACAACTGAAATGAGCACCTTGAATTTTCTAATTGACATTGATTGGAGCAATCCATTTGTATCGTGATTAAGTAACTTCTGTATGAACATTATCGTAATTTGTATGAAAGAACAACAAATTGTAACATTCTTGAATATATTTTAATCTGATTGAATATTGGTTCTCTTTATTAAAGCATGTTGATTTTGTTGGAATTTTTGTTCTATATTAATAGTTACCTGGTTTAGGACCAAGAAATGACCAATGAGCTGGACGACAACTTTTTAATTGATCCTGAAGAGTTGTTTGAAGGAATGGATCCAACACTAGTTGAGTATCTGTTGGAGAGTAATGATGTAAAGGAGGAACAAAATCATCCACAATTTGGTGGCAGGAATGAAATTCCCCAGCTTCCTGAACCATATCAGATCTTGCCAGAGTACAATGAACAGTTTTTAGAAATGAATGATCTCGTGGTTCCACCAGATGCTGTTGAGGATCCTGCGATTTATCTTACTGTTGAGGATCCTGCTCTTCCTGCTGTTGAGGATCCTGCTCTTGAAGATCATGTGTATTCTGTAGATGAGAGTTTCGCACTGTATCCAGCAGTGGGGGATTCAATCGTTTATCATGACGGCGTACAGAATAATCAGGATTTCATTATTGGACATGAAGGAAGGAGAGGTTTAGCTGTTCTTTGTGCTGGCGAAGATAACCTAGGTCAAGACATTAACCTTCTGGAGCAGCTTCAGATGGACCAAGTGGTGGATGGTGAAAATCATGTGGAACTGAATAACCTCAACCCAGAGAGCTTCAACACCCCTCAAAGTGAAGTGGATAACAATGATCTGATATATTATGATGCTGTGAGTCAATATCAGCCAACTCATGATGAATTCTTTGAGATGAATGATATCACAAACTCGTTTGTGGGCAATGCGGATGGTTTTGAAAAGCTGGATGAGATACTCTCATACTTTGATGCAACTGACAATGACTCACATTATATGATTCCTGATTCTGCATTGGAAATTGAGAAATCTTCTTTGAACCAGGCAAACAATGTCCTTAAGGTAATAAAAGCACTTAATCACTTTTTCAATGAATGCAGAACCAAAAATACCAATCATCTCTGTATGTTCTGTTGTAGATGGATGAAGAGGATGCAAAAATTTCCCCATCCCCACAGGTATCAAGTGGGATCATTGCAGGAATGAATGTCACTGATGTACCATATAATGGGAAACTGCCTCAGGCTGGTGATCAACCAGTGCTTGAACATCTTGATGGACGAGCTGCATCGGGTTAGTCTTGCTTTTGTACTGTTTGTGTAACTAAGATAAAAAAAAACTTCATTTAATTGCCATTCCTGTATGATTTAGCTTTGTTCACAGAATTTATAATGCTTAATTTTGGAAGGTAAATGTATGAAATCGGAATTTAGGGGTGGAAAACCATGGATAGATTGTTTTTGTTTCATATTACCTGATGTAAGATGCTTCTTACAACTTTGTGTTGCAGATGCGCAATATGACACAAGTGCACGTAAGACCACCCTCACAAGAAGGCTCACAAACATGTTGGGAGCAATCTCTTCGCCGCCTGCATATGCTGCGGAGTTCCCTCCAAAGGCAATGATGAAATCCTTGGGTATGACATCAATGACTGAATCATCCAGCTCGGTCCATATCATGACAGGAATGATCCGCATGAACGAAATCAGTCACTTGACCATGTCAGGTGGTGAGAGCTGGCCTCTTCTGAAGGATGGCAATATAGGATTTGTTGTATCCTATAGCATGTCTGAGGGCAATGAGATTGGAAACCCATCTGGTTTCGAACAGAACATGCTTGGGAAGATGATATCAGGAATGATGCGGAGCGGATTCCACCTTTTGTTCTTCTCAGTTGTCCTCCTGACAGCCAGCTACAAAATTGGTTCTTGCTTTTGTTCTAGATAAAGCTGATCTCTTTGGCTGCAACAGATCAATTGAAGAGGGGGATTTTGACTTCATACATTCAGTGGAGTGATTATTACCTGAAACTAAACTGGATATAGTTTCATTGCTTCTTCTTCTTTTTTTTTAATCACTGCATATGTGATATGACAGGAGATTTTTTTTTCTTTTTATGTTGTCCCTGGATGTGGCTGCTGGTGTTGTTTTCATGGTTCAGCCTATTATATTAGTGGGACATAGTTAAGTTAATAATTGGTTATATAGCTTCATAGAATGTATGAAGTATTACAGAGTATGTCGTTGTCATTGCTGCATATTCAATTATTATTCCTCCATTGAAATTAAGTGATCAGATGTGCATCAACAGAATTCTGCCTCGGATGGTAAGTCTTTTTTGCAGATTTTATCATGATCCTTTTTTTCTGTTTGGCATGAGTTGTTTACATGCAAGGTGATCGCTAGTTATCCTTGCAGAACTCAACCAAGCATTCTATGATGAAGTGTTTGCTGTTTGTTTGAGAATGTGAAAAAATATTGTTTTCTCTGCCATCACTTGAAAAATTCTTTCATCATGCACTATTCCTTGGGGCACTGGAGGCCTGCTTCATGTGGCAACTCATCGTGCAGCCATGGTTAGGGATAAACTTGTCTCATCTGAGCAGTTGATATATACTTATATCATGTTGGGAAAATTTTGACATCTGAAGTGGTCTGACTCCATAGAGGTCACCTTACTGCAATAGGACACTCAATTGAATCTCATATTGGAAGTTGTGACCAAACCCTATCAATCAAAAAGGATAAATTCAATACATTTTTTTCTTATGTACACATAGGGGTTACATTGGATTTCAATCAGGTTTTGGACTAATTTGTATTGACTACTGCCCCATGGTGCCACACTCATAGAAGTAGAACCATTTGCTAGACTATAATAGCCCCAAATCATTGGTGAACTTGTTTAGTGGATGGTAAGTCATATTGTGAGCTGGAGATGTTGCTCAGCAGAAAAATCATATATCTTTCCATATGAAAAAAAAAAGATTTATAAAAAGACAACAATGACAAAGAGTTACTTGACAAGCTAAGGGTTTTCAGGGAAAACTTTCTGAATGAATTCCAGGAAGCGTTGGGAGTAGAACATGGGATCCACAGCCGAGATGGAGAGCGAATCGAATTGAAGCGACTTGTAGGCATGCTCAATCTTCTTGCTTATGTTGTAGTCCTGCAATATATCAATGATTCCCACGTAGAGAACAACATCATACACCTCATGGAACAGCTGGGTTCTATCTTCCTTTGGAATATGTTCTGCTCTTGCTGGCATGTTCACTCCCAGTTGAATTTGGAACCTGGAAAAGAATGTGGTAAATATGCATACCAAATTTCAAAGTATAGACGAAAATAATATGGTGTTGGCTGTTGATATCCCCCTCACAACAAAAGCTGCTGCCTTGTGCAAGATGGAGGAACATGCAGATACCAATCGTACCTCTACTAATTATAACACATCTTTTTTGCAAAAAAAAAAATCAGTTCCATTCATTATATCAACATCACATGCTCACTAACACTGACCCATCATTGTCAACAATGAACAAATTTTTGATATGTGAAGCAGTTATTTAAGGTCTGATAGAATAACACTGATCAACATAACACGATTTTTTATTTTTATTTTTTTTGGGGGGGAGCGGGGGCAGGGTGTTATTTAATAGAAAATGAATCTGTCACACCTAGAAATGTATGAGGAAAAAACAACATGCCCCCACACAAACAAAATATTTACCACAAGATTCCTCTTAATTGTAAATTGCATCCTCACACGTTTAAGTCCCTTATGCTATGCTGTGAAAAGTAATTACTCCACCTTTATAAGAATAAGTATTTAAGGTATACAAAACTATTTGCAAAAATTCATGAACTCCAAATCAAAAGATAGCTTAACATAATATTAGTCCTCTGCATCATAGGATGATATCCAATCCCCCACCCAGAAAAAAGTCCACTCACATAAAGACCCTGGCCCCTAATATAACCATTTCATTTGCAAGGCACTAAAGAGGGGAAGATGGCGTAAATTATGCTAAAAAATCTTTGGTAGAAATTATACCTTGAAGTGCGACATGCATGTCAGGCTTCATAGCCTATCTCCTATCATGGGCTTCCAGGTTTTTCTTTAGAGGTAATTTAGACCAAGTATGAATGCCAATAGATCAGGTTCTGATATGTAGGACAGGAAAAGAGCGTTGACCCATATGTGGCTTGATTATTACATAAACAGTAAAGCTTGATGGCCATTATAGTCCACACATCCCTAGATCATCCCTTGTTTCAGACCAAAAAAGCATAACATAGGTCATATAGAGACTGATTATTTCCAAGACCAAGCGAACACCAAAAAGTAATGTGACCAATTATGAATCAATCAGCATCACTGCAAACCTCAAACTTCACAATGTCTCCAGTATAAAACCTATTAGGCCCTAGCTATTTTTTATGAAGCACCATTGCATTAGTCATCTGTACAAGGACATAAAAAAGACAACAGGCGTGGACTATAAGACACGGATCAGGCTGAAGTGTGTTCATCGATATTAAAAATCAGGCGCAAAGTGGTTTTTCATCAGTTCATGGACTCAATAAATAGAGGCTAAGATATGAAGCTCACCTTGCCGTGCCTGGAAGCAGAAGGTCCACTTCCTCATCACCAGCAGCAGATGCTCGTAATCGGCTACCCCTTATGTGAGGACCAACAACAACACTGTTTTCATCATTTCCACGTGGAATTAAAACGAGGCCCTGAGGGTAAGATGAAAGGTCTTCCTCTGGCAATTGACAAGTAAAAAAAAAAAAAAAAAGTTGTCATACTTGGCAAACAATTTGAGAAATTTTTCAGTAAATTTGTATATTACTATTACTATGTAGACCAAGTTAAAATGCACAAAAGCTACCAGTCCACATGTCATTAACATTTATACAGCATAATACAAGTAAATTTTTTTTTTCTCACTGACCATCCATATCATGTTACTGTTACCCTTACACTCAGACTCCTACTCATTCTTATTTTCCACATTCATCTAGTATCATGAGCTTGGCCACATTCTAATATTTTTAGTCAGCCAGAAAAGACAATGGTAAATATTTTAATACAAAAAAGGTATAAGTTTATCAAAAGTACGTATTAGATAGCATTTTAAGAATTAGATGGACTGCTGGAACTTTTTATATGCCATTTAACCATGTACTCGACCTATGACACATTTTAATAACATTAGAAAAGCTCATCTATATTACTTCTCTTGGCCTTCCACTTGAAAGTGAAATATTGGGATAATCAGAAACCTAGTCTTAACATATAATGGAAAAAAATATCTTCTCTGTATTCAAGTTACAAATAATTGATAACAACCAGCAATAAAGCAGGCCTTTTTCCTCTCATCTCGTCATCAAGTGCAATGCAATATTGAATGATTTCATATTAATATATAATTGCCATTCAAATCACAATTGATCAATGATTCACATATTATTTAATAACTCACACATTAAATGTATTAAAAATGTGGAAAGGTCCTGCTTCATTGCTGAATTATTCATACACATTACATATACAAGGGGGAGAGACGGATTTTTTTCCCCATGCAAGCTTAACTTTCCACAATTTCCCAAATGGATGAGGGGGAGAGGTGGCATTTCTCAGCCATTCTTCAAGTAAATTGGTTTGAACTTGTACTTTTTGGCGTCTGTGAATCTGTCTGGGTTTTCTTGAGATCGTGCTGTGGTTACCGGAATCCCTTCCAAACAAAGTCTAAAGAAGTCTATTGAATTGAGTGTTGCATGGTTCCAAACACACACAATCTCGACAAGAAACTGGAGATACATCCAGCTCAGTAACAATCTAACTTAAGGTTGTTACGCTGGTTTGTTCACCTTCATTTGCATATAAGCATCAATTAAATCAGATGTCTTGGAGAAATTGTTTGTTTTATTAGTATAAATAATGCTACCCAATTAAGTAGCATATGACCTAATAATAATTCTACAGTGGTAGGAATTACTTATCCACCGTTATCTATATTATAGATCAAAATAAATTTGTATGTCATTTTGGTTTATTTATTTTTTTATTTATAATCTCATATAACATTCTGACACATTCTAAAACATGTCATATCTGTCACCTCTTTCATGCGCTCGCGCACAATGCTAAACAAAACATTAAATATAAGGATACGATTGCCATCAAAATAATTATTAAATCCTACCTCCAATTTATATAAGAACCAAACAATAAATAATATATTTTTACTTTTTTCTAGAGATAAAAAAAATACAATCAAAATGAAAATCTTTTATACTACCCATATTGCCATATATTCCACTGTAGTTATACATGACAAATAATATTCAGTCAGTTCCTAAACATAGTTTTTTGGTCTTCTTTTTCTCATTTAACTTCCTTTTCCAAAAGGGTATACTTTATAAAAAAACATATTTTACTCCCATTCAGAACAAGCTTTCAAGCAGAGATTCCTTAAGAAAAAGAAAAAGCTAACTTTAGACATCAATAAACTATAAGGAATTACAAAGAGAGCATTGTCCGAATATAAATATTGGAGGTAGATTTTACCTTCTTCAAGAACAGCCAGTCCATCAGCAGTTATATTTTGACGGTGTGACATGCGTGACCTCAAATGTTGTGGGGCTCGATAGTGCACGCCCAACAAAAGGCTGTAATCCATTATCCTTTGTGTTTGCAAAAATCTACTATCTATCTCAATCTGCCTAAAGAATGTGAAAGACTAAGCAGAGTTAGTACAAGATGTATGACAAGACACTAACAAATGTAAACAAATAATTGATAATTTTTCAGGTCAAATTTGGAATATAGCATTAATAATGCACAAATTTCATGTCCAATGATTAGTGAGCATTGTGATACTTTCAAAATCTAAAAGCATGCACCATGATAGGTTGCAGACAGAATACATAGCAGGATATGTGGCACGCATCATCATTACATAAATGATATACAATAATTCAGTTTCAACTGCCCCCCAAACCCATACTCCAATCATGTAAATATTCGCGCTTTAGTCAAACCTCTGCACTTGAAAATTTATGTAAGAAACATAAGTATTTCTTAGAAGAACTAGGAAGTATTTTTTTAGAAAGATGTTAATGTGACTAGGAAATAATGAGAACTGTAAAGCATGAAAAGGGCATGATTTGACTATTTCAGCCAATAACTTCTAGTATTTAAAGTAGGATAATGCAGGAATCCCTAAAATTGTAAATGGTTGGCCGTGTGTATGAGTTAGGCATATCCAATTCAAATTCTATGAGTTAGAAAATATCGTATCCGCCCCATAATAATATCAAAATGGTTTATATATAAAACTATAATACACAACTTAACAATGAGTAATTAGAAGAATCTATCATCCACCACACACCAAGATCATAAACAGATAAGGGCCTTTCAGGTATAAATTTAATAAATCAAATTAACGTCCTACTTTCTGAATGAAATTTTATTCCGAGAATAAATGGAGACAAGAATGGTCCAACAACTTTGACAACACTCCAGACTGCTGTAAACTGGAACTGCTGCAGACAGAATCATTAAAAATGTAATAGTAGTATACCCTATTCTGGAGACAAACTTAAGTTGGACGAAGACAGAAAATATCTTCTCACAGTTTATAAGATAGATGATTTACGACATTGCCCAAGTGTATTTATCCGTCATGCAGTTAATTTATGAATAATTATTCTAATTTCAAACATCAATATGAGATATTTTGCTTACTTCATTAAAGCTTCCCGCCAAGAAGGTTCTAAAAAGAAGCAGTAGTTCAAATCCAAATCCTTAAGTGTTGTATTTTCATCAATTTCAACTTTGTCTGTAGAACGCCCCAATGACGAACCCTTCAAATCAAATCGTCGATGGATCCGCAGTTCTGTGCAGAACATGTTCCCCATTACTACAAACCGAAACTGCAAAATTAGAGAATTTATAATGATTACATGCTTTGCATCTAGAACTTCAACACATATCTCAAGTGAGAAACATCGAAAGTAAGAAACAAAAATACAGAATAGGTAAATTACATTGTTGTATCTATGTGCAAGACTCTGATCATGAGAATTAGAGCGAGCTGTAAAATGCAGGTAATAAATTTTTTCCACAATTACCTTTTGACCACTGGAAGGCTTGACCCTGTGAAGACCAAAAAACTTAGTTATGAGCGTGTTCTCATATGTGCGAACATGATGGTGATAATTTGGGAGCATTTGCAAGAGCACCTACACATTTAAACTATTTGTTAGCATACATAAAACACAACATAAACAAATAATGAGTAGACTTCGGTAATAGAAGCAATCAAATGGTAACAGTAATATAAATGGCTAATATTTGCACCCTTATTTGGTGGCAAGATAAAAAAACAATTTTGCATACATGTAGCAGAATTTACTGGTGCGGGATCAGAAAATTTTAGCATAGCTTCTGTTGCCAAGTTAACAAAAAAAAACCCACTTGAAGTAACCCAACTAAAACAAATTTCGTCAACGCTTTCTAGGTAGACTTCTATTTTTCTGATAGATGGATAATTTGTTCAATCAAACTGATCCTTTTAGGTTCTTTATGTTTTCTATTTTATTTCTTGCTGGATTTATACCCCAAATCTTGTTAATGAAATTTTGTAGTAGAATCCCTACTAGTTTCTCCACAAAAAAGAAAAAGACTGGTATCATGTGATACTTACTGATGAACGGTTGGATTAGTTTGATTACTAGTTGAAGCTTTGTGGCATAATGTGGTTATAAAAAGTTCAAAAATTATTTTATCCAGTAGTCACCTAAAATCACTTCTTAAGATGCATATATATTGTATATGTGGATCATATATTATTGCAACAAATACTAGTATCCAAGCAATGAATAAGTACGTGAACTTCAGATTTGCGAAGTGTTTTGATCATGAAACGATCATCTTGTGAAAGGAAAAAGACACTGCCACTCTTCCCGGGAGAAGAAAGCTCCCGAAGGGCAGCACTGCCACAAATGGACATCATATAATCAGCAGCATCAATTTTGAACATCTCCCGCAGATTCCTGCATGCAAAAGAAGTAATCATGTAGCATATTTTTGAATGCCGAACATTTTTATAGTCCAGACAACAATTATAAAGGACCAGTAGAGAAACACATGGAACTGAGCATAAGAAGCATTCGCCACAGATTTAAATTTTTCAAATCCCATGTGATGATTCCCTGAGAATAATTTTAGCTATTTGCTTGTGTATGGGATTCAATGTGCATCCTCTCTGCAGTTCGGAAGTGGGACTCAAAGGTATTGGTGATTCTTTGTGTTCTGCTGGCTATATGCTAGTCTGGACTACTGACTGGAGAAGATTACTTGAATCTTCAATGACAATCCCAAGAGTCCAGCTTGGTTGGAAAATCAAAGTTAAGAACTTCTGAAATTCTCACTCTTTAAAGTGGGCAAAGAGGAACTGTTAATAGTCATTCATGTTGGCCTTGTACCTTGGATTTTTTTTAACTTTCCACTATTTGCTATAAGCTTTTGTATCTTGATTCAAAAATAAGGAATTCTTACCCTCTCCATGGAGGAGCTTTACAGATGGTAAACTCCTACTATTCCCCAAAAGAACATTTGCTACTCCTGGCCATTGACCAGCAGTTGAAAATAATAAATCATCTGTGATAATCACAAGAAGGGGGCTTGGACAAAGTATGCCCATAAAGAGAAAAAGTTAACTTTGACATATTGGAGAATTTAATATTCTTTCCCTTACTTATGGAGACAATTCCGGATGACATATTTGGTAGATATCACATTTTTTATGACAACATGTCAAAACTCTTCCATAGTCAATAGTTCTTTAACTGTAAGTTACCAATGCATTTGATACACATTGGGTGGCATTATATACACCACTATTATTTTAAACTTATGTATACTCCTGTCATTACTAATATCAATTATCAATGAATGTTCTCCTGTACATCTGTGCTTATTCCATTGGATCTCAGATCTGCTAATTAATGGTTCACTTCCTATAACTGCACTGCACGTAACAACAATCACTTCTTTTTTTTTTTTTTTTTGTCTTTTTAATATTGTCTCATGAAAAACCACTAGGAAATACAGTTTATTATAATTTCATGCTTTCTCAAAAATTTAGTGGTAAAATAAAAACAAGTAACCAAGAGATTGCCAAGACCAGACATGCAATAAGTTGAAAAATATTGCAGAACAGGGGACAATACATTTACTCTACCTCTGAGGTTCTCATCATCATATTCTATGAGGATAATTATCCAATGATTATAAACAACCGCTTTCAAAAGTTGATTAAAACCATCTGAGCTATTTGGAAAAAGGAGCCTTGCTACAGTGACACAACAATTGCTAGAATATGAGAGGGATAAACTCACCTGAATACCATTGGACAATAGTCTTTCCACTTAAAGTCTTCTGATCGGTGGGGAGGTGTTAATTGAGAACCTGCCCTTGGGAAATTCATCCAAAAGCTTGCTCGAGGACCAAAATCGGATGCACGAACTTCACGCCTCTGAATAGGCGTAATTTTTCCCACAGTATACCTGTACAATCATTTAAGTTTAAATTAACTCGACCAAATAAACTTGTTATAAAATCATGCATTAGACCCACACGGAATCATTAAAAAAAAAGGGTCTCTCATGCACTTGACTTAAAAATCTGCCTCTATGAAATAAGCTCAATCATCATATAATTCTTGAATAGTATTTTTCATCAATTTGTAAAAGAAAATATGGCATGGTATATAAGCACATAAAAAAAACTATGACAGAAAGGAATACGCCAAGGGACAAAGACTAGTCAATTTATAACTGTAGTACCCCCTTTCACAGTTTAAGCACATCATTAAACACAATAAATTTTGGTTGGAAAGGATCGGCAGTCGACCAAGTGGGTTTCTAGGATGATCAGACAAAGACCAGAATCTGCTGTCCATTTTACATAAAACAAGAAAGAAAGTTACTGACATGGCCAAGAAGAAATTTTTTGGTACATGATGGATTGGGGATCAAGAAACAACAGAAAAACACTAATTCAAGTGTTGTTTTTTTAAACAGTAAAAATCAGATAAGTCCAAAGTCTATGTTCACAGGAGAATAAAATAAAATTACAGCATGTATAGGAATTTAAACAAAAAAAAAAAAATTGAAGAGAGCAAATGCCTGATTCCGAGCTGCAAACTGAGCATTAGATCATAGCTCCTATGACCTTTGATGATTGTCTCTCCAGGACGTTTTATTTCCTTAGCAAGTTTTTTATGCCTCCTCCTCTCTCTTTTGGATGATGATGAGAATCTATTGCTTATCACCAGCTCACTGATTAAAACACCTTGCATGTATTCTCGTTCAAGAATTGGAGCACTTGCATCAGTCACCTTTTCATCACTTTCTGAAATGGATTCTCCTGAAGCCAATGAAAAATCACTTCCAATTACCTTTTCAATAGCCACCTCAAGACTCCACCGTCTTCCCAAAGATACATTTCTACTTCGAGATTGCTCATAATTCACAAAACTTCCTTTGGGGAGCTTATTGGATGATCCAGAGTCAGATCTTGCAGTCGAACTCACTTTGATGTCTCCCATGTCAACTGAAGAAGCATGAAGGATTCGTGAACCATGATTACTCTTTCTCAAATCTGGTAACAGCCCTCGCTTTCTCAAAGCATCAAGATAGAGTTCTTGTACAGCAGGAATCCTGCTACCCTGTGGGTAGAAAGCTCCTTTCCCATCTTTCAGACCTCTGGTCCATGTCCCAACATAGCAGCCACCATCATTCCACGTGTAGATTCCAAATCCATGCATCAATCCATTCAACCAGCTCCCTTCAAAAGAGTCCCCATTACTCCATGTAAGAGTACCCTTTCCAGACATTTTTCCTGATTTCATGTTGCCCACAAAAACATTATTGTTGGACCAGACGTACTTACCCGGCCCATCTATCACTCCTTGAATCCAAGAACCTTCAAATACATCCCCATTAGGGTATATTTGACATCCCAAACCATGTTTGAGATTCAACCTCCAGCGTCCCTTGTAGATCATCTTATCAGGCCTCGTATATGTGCCGCTACCCTGCATATAGCCACCTGAAAATTCACCTTCATAAACAGCCCCAGAAGGCCAATAAATCTTCCCATAACCGTTTCTCATCCCTCTTTGCCACTCACCCTGATAAATGCAGTTATCTGCCCAGACATACCTACCATGCCCCTCTTGCATGTTGCCAAGCAATGATCCAACATACCGTTCCCCATTGGGGAGTAAGATCTCATCATTTCTAAAACCAGCAGCTTCAAGAGATGATTGAGAAAGTTGTTGGTTTGCCAATATGAGGGTGTGCTCTTTGTCAATAATGCAGCTAGTTTCTTTAGAAAGTCCATCTTCAGATATAGGCACTGTTCCTTGATCATTATCGACGAGGGCCACGGGGCCAGACATGCAAATATCTATAGTGATTCAGTCCTCTTGTTGATATTCAGCTTCAGATACACACACCGATGAAAAGAGAAAATGGGTCATAACATGAAACTGTGGAAATTACAATGGTGCGATATCAGTTGTGGGTATGAACCTGCCAAAAACAGACCATAAATCCCAACATAAGTAATGAACCATATAGACATACGATAGAGCAATATATGCTAGTAGTCATTATAAGAAATCACTGAAAAAATATATATCAGAAAAAACATATTCAAATCAACTCAATACTCATCAATAAGAGAAAATAAGTGTATGAAAATGAGATACAACATTTTTTTTGGGTATGATCCTAGCAGGTACAGAACTTTTTGAACTTGCATTCAACACACCCGGATAATTGAATACAACCAACAACAAAAAGCTTTGCGCACCATCATTCTTTGAAACACAGATGTCAATCACATCAAAAGCAAGGGAAACGAGGGCATGCGTTGCAAGATTTGCCTGGCCATTAAAGAGGTAAGTAAACCTACAGTAGCTAGCACTAATCGCAGAATAATTCATAAAATTGTGTAACCTTACTTGTTCATCATTATCGGGACACTATAAAGTGCTATCCATTCATCATAATTCAACATCTTCCTGCCAAGTTGCATACACAAAATGTGTAATCATTAAATTCCTCAAAAACCCTTCCTTTCATCATACCTTTTTAGGTCTTTTCCTCCCTTTTGGGATTTTTAATCTTAAAATTTTGGTCTGTTGAACACAGCATGTGTATGGTTCATAATAATAAAATATACAAAATAAAACACCCAATGGTATAGACATCCCATTCCATCACAACCAAGATGCCCCACTGTTAATTCATGTATTCACGTCGTTCTCATCACTGCAGTAGCACTGAATATATAATAGTTAATCAGAATAGAAAAATGGGTCCAACGGTCCAAATGAACAACCAATCAATAATCTCAAATTTTATCAAAATTTCGTCTCACAACATGATTTCTACTGCAGTCATAGAACAAAAAAAAAAAAAAAAAATTCTACCCAAGTATCACATAAACAAGATTTCAACAGGCAAACATGTCATGGATCGAATCCATCCAAATTGTTCTCCGACTTCCTAATCCAACCTCAAACGTAACTCAGGCTTTCAGAGCAACATTTTTAAAAAAAATTCAGAGAGTAGAGTCAGACAAGAAACATCAATTGAGGGTATGTAAACGATAAATGAAGTCAAGAATTGAAAGGCACTACAAGCACTCCCTGTTTTACAGATTTGCCCCCACCACCAACCAAAGATCCACAAATGAAAAAAAAAAAAAAACAAAAGCATAGATGGTTCACCAATACAAAACCAATCGGACACAGATCGAGATAGACAAAACCAGGCATCGCAGAGAGAGAGAGAGAGAGAGAGAGAGAACCTGGAAGTGTAGATGAAAATGAAAAGGAGAGTTGTTGGAAGGGAAGGGAGGGTTGGTCGCTTGGGCGGTGGTTGTTGCAGTTGGAGACAGAGAAGAGAGAGTAGTAGGCAAGGGAAGGGAAAATATAAAAAGGAAGGGAAGAACGAATCTACCCCAGTTTCTTACAGTTTCCTGTATTTGTTCTTTATTTTATTTGATGATGTTATTGTTTTTTATATATTATATATTATTGTTTTATGTATGTGAAGTTGCCCAATGCATAGATATCAAAGTGGGGAGAATGAGGTCACCTCCCGGTGAAACGTGAGAAACATGTATTTTTATAATAAGGAACATTTTTATATATAACTCGGTAGCCTCCATCACTCAATTTATTATTAAATTAAATTTTATAAAAATATATACTTTATTAGAAAAGAAATACCGCTATAAAATCAAATTACGTGATGTTTTTAGATACAAAAAGTACGTATTTCGACTAAATTTTAAAAATTGAAGAATGTAAATTTGATCGATCAATGTTAGAACCATCAATTTTTGATAGACTTTAATAAAACTGACATGTGTCAGCATATATATTTAATAAACAAGTTCTCTGATAATTTTAACAACGTATTATTCAAAAATAGAATGTTTAGTTGAGTGATTTAATGCTTGATCTTTTATCGTGATTTTTTTTATGCTAGATAAATTTACATTTGAATTATTATCGCTCTATTTAAATGATGTCTTTCTTGCCTTAATCATACATATTTATTTAATAAATCTAAATTTTTTAAATAATATGTACCCAAGATTGACACTCAGTATTATCAACACCATGGTTGGTCTAAGTGCAAACATTCAATGTGAGATCCCAAATAAACTTTTATATAAAATCCCTTTATTTTACACGTATATCTATAGAATTCCATAAATATCCATGTAAATTTTTTTTTTCACAAATATTTGAGTAGAAAAAATAAGAATCAGAAAATTCTCCCACAGTTTGGGTTAGGATACTCCGAAATCATCAACATTTTTTTTTGTTATTTTTTTTTATTTCGTCTACCAAAAAAATATAAAAAAATGAGAGAGCAATCTGAATGCAAGATAAGGTGAATAACCGGATAACACATCCCAATCGAACTTCAATTAATATTAAAATGTTCCTCAAATGCCAAGTACTTTAAAGCCAACTAGAATATTATAACATGTTCTCGATGTCCAATCCGTTACAAATACATTTTATTGTGTGAAAAATGTAACATATACCCCCCCCCCCCCTCCAAATAAATAAATATATAATTTACATTCTTCAATTTCTCAGTTTTCGAAACGGTTTGGATTTTTAAAAAATCCTATTAATATTAATTTTATTCAGTGATTTTTTTAAAATTTGTATAAAAACAAAAAAGATTATTGACTTTTTAAAAGGTAGATTTTTTAGCTACCTCCAACAATCACAAAAAGCTCTGTTGCACGGAGGACTGGGACAAAAAAAGTGGACCCTTAAACCCTGACCGGTTGGTTTATTAGTTTAATTAGCTGGACTGATTTGGACGTGTTTAGGGTAATATGAATCATTATACATTTTCAAGTCTTTAGTTTTTAATGATATCTATAACTAATCAATATTTTGATGCTTTTGTATTATTGTATATTTTTCAGATAATTTAATTTTTTTGGGGGGAGGGGGGGGGGGGGGGGGGTGGTGAGGGAGTGGAATATATACCATATGTATATTCACTATCACATACATCCCAAATATAAATAATCTGTAATTAACAAATAGACAGCCAATATTAATTCACACACATCTTTCACATATTTTCAAATATATATAATTAATATAATAACATAATTATCATTTAAAAATTTAACTCTCAATTAACTATATATTATTTACTACTTTTATGTTTTTTTTAATGAAAATGATAAAATAGACATCCAAATAAAAATTATTTTATATGGATCGTTATATATCCACACAAAGTTATATGTAATTAACAAATAGCACCACAACTATTTTAAATGGAGGGTACATGAATAAGACTTGAATAAGCAAATTTAACCCTCTTCCATGAACAACTACAAGGTCTTGCTGGTCTCAAGTCTTAACTGTTTAATTTTACTATCACATATAATTCAATCCAACTAAACAAATTAATTTTCATTTCAACTTTTGTCATTCAAATGTTATTCCCACTATCATTCAAGATTCAAAGAAGAGACATGCCAGGTACTTCATTCACTGAAGTGATGCATAAAGTTGTGAAGGAACATGTAGGTGGGTGGGTTTTTTTTTTTTTGTCCGTTTTGTGATGAGATGATGATAAATATTTGAATTGTGGTGGTGGTGGTGGAGCCAAGGATAATATCTACGCATACAAGTACTGGTAAAGATTCTCTCTGTCTTGTGTGGTTGGCATAGATTTTGCTATCTTTTTGGCTGAATAAAGTGGAGGGAGAGGGAAAGCAGGAGTCAATGGTGTCTCAAAGTAATCTAGCTTTATTCAGTTTTTTTTTTTTTTTTTTACACTATTACAGTCTTTATATGCAACCCCACGTGTAATATCATTTCACAAAAAAAAATATTCATACATGTTTTGATAGATGAAACATACAATTTTGGCTTTTTCAATGAATATATAATTCGTATTACTTTTTTATATAAAAATACATAATTCGTATATGGAGTATATAATTTTAATTTTTAAGATTGCATGTAGGATTATCATTAAAATTAGGTACCATTTTTTTATTGCAGGCCAGGGCAACTTAGCTTGGTTTCAATAGGTAATTTTTCTATTTAACTAAGGTGCACTATCCTTGGATGCTCATACATTAATAAGGCAAAAGCAGATGGAATGTTAACTTGTATAGAATTTATTCCAATGCTAGACATTCTTGGTATGTTCATGACTTCAATCACATGCCCACACCCCCCCTCCCCTACAATACTATACTATGATATATTCCTACATATCTTCCCCTAACCCGTTTGGTTGTGCGTTCGAGTGCGTTTTTGTTTTTTGAAAAGTTGAAAAGCTAAAATCGTGCAGCCAAACGGGTCAGCTTTTTGCATAATCAGAAGCTGGATTCCTTTTATTTTTTTTTCTCAAAATCTGTGTTTTGAAAAGCTCAAAAATAACACTTTTTGGTCGGAATCGATATTTTGAATTGAAAAACAGCTTTCTCAACCAAACATTAAACTCCTTTCAAATATTGATTCCTGAATTAAAAAAAAAAGCATCTAAAAAAAGTTAAGGTCTAAAATCATCTTAAAAAACAGCTTTATTCCAAAATCTATCCAAACAGACCTAAGAATAATTAAAAAAGTGTGGTTCATAAAATCCTCTCAAAACATGTGAATTGAAAGAGCTAGTCTTGAAAGAGCTAGTCTGCAGCATCAGTACCACTGGCCGGCTTAAAGACTTAACAATTCAGTTTACAGGTAAGTCCAATCCACAAAAAAGTAGGCTTCTGGAAGTATTAATATTATTTGTGATTGTCAATTTTTTTCGTACATCAAAAAATCCTTCTAGTGAAAATGACATGAAACAAATTAAAAGTCTTTATGTATCTTTATTTGCTTATTTACTCATCCAAATACATGTTCTTCTGTGGACCCGAAACTGACATAATAGACAAAATGGTACACTGAAAAAACGTTTATGGTTTGATGGCATAGTGCATGGTTCCAAGCATGTCTATATTCTTTTTGCAAAAGGTAGATCTGCTCCACAAAAAAAAAATCATTCATAGAATCCAATCCCCGGACCACAAGTTTGATGCAACCCTATTCATTCCCCACATTGTCCTGATGTCATCCACATTGCATTCATTGATTCACATGAGAAGAATCCACCTTCTTTTTAACAGTAACTGTAATTCCTGCAGTCCTATCCAGATATCAATAACAGTAATTCCTGCAGTATTTTTTTATTGGATTTTTTATTTTTTAGTCCCTATAAACTATATGATTTAGTGATCGATCCTTCACTTTTTCATATTTCAGTTTAAGTCCCTAGATTTAAATGGTATGTTTTTTATTAGTTTTTGGAAGCGATCTATCTCTAAATTATGTGGTTTTCTTTTTAGTCTCTGAGAGGCCTAAAAGGAACATATCCTTTAAATCTGGAGACTTATACCGAAATATGAAGAAATGAATGATCTATCACTAAATCATATAATTTATGGAGACTTAAAAATAAAAAACTATTTTTTATAATTTTCAATATATGTTTTGCTTTTTAAGATATTTATCTAATGAAATGCATATTTTTATAAAAATAAAATGTGAATTTAATTAAATATAATTGAATGTATATCTTTTTATATTTTTTTTCTGATATATGATAGGACAAGGTAAAGTGATATTAATGAACATGATGTATTTGATTGAATGCTAAAAGCACCATCATCCTTGATGGTTTGGTGATGCTTTTATTATTAGCTCACACGTGCTAGGGTTACCAAATTAATCTTGTGTTTTCTCCATCTTTATAATATGTAAATTTGATCAAATCAAATAATTACTTTTCTCTATCTTCAAGTTAATGGTATTGTGAATTTGATTAATTTAGTGATTCAAATTGAATTTGACCAGATGATTTAATCATAATTGTTTTTTTGCAATTAACTAATTTTTGACTTTTTTTTTTTTTGTAAAAAGGCATCAGCAACTTTTAATTAAGTTGCATTTAATTTATTTCTGTTTAAAAAACCCGTTCATCTATGCAATCACTTTCGTAGACCGAACAAATTTTTAAAAACATGTCTACCATATACTCAAATTAATTGACTGCATATAATTTAACTTTTTTTCATAAAAAAGAATTCATGTACTGCATCAGATGATGATGCAACGTTTACCGAAGTGTTTAAATGCATATATCAACAAAACAATTTGAAAAAAAAATAAATAAAAGTCTGAGGGGCGGTTGTTTGTCGGATGAAGTGGAATCTAAAGAACACCATCGTCGCTTTCACCACCTGATAAAAGTTTTAGTTTAGTCTGTGTCGGCTGGCCTTTTCTATAAGCACCACTTTGATTTGGGCAGCACAGATTGTTTTATTTTTGAAAGACTGATTAGATTATGAAATCTAGTAATTCTCATCTAAGCTGATCCTTTTCTACTTTTTCCCACCCATCCTCCCACCCAACTTTCATGGTGAATGTTCTAGCTTGGTTATAAAGTTCAAAACATGACTCCTCATGAATCACCAAGAAACTTATTGTGATGAAAATAACCAAAAAAAAAAAAAAAGATAGGAGCAAAACGGGTCTGGTTTGGTTCTCGATCATCCCGGCGGGGACATGGGTCATATGGAGAGTGCTTTGATTTTCAAAAATACTGTATTTTGTTTTGAGAATCCTTAAGATATGATATTTAATAGAATCAAAGATTGGGGCACATGCATTTGTAGAGTTACCAGAATCCAAATTGGTGATAATGCGTTTGGAAACTCTACTAGCGAGGTTAGCACCAATGGGTTTGCGTGGAAGCATCGTTGTGTTCACTTTGCATCTCTTCGATGCGTTTTTTGTGGCATCCTAAGTTGTTTTGTGTTCTTTTTTTTTTTTCTCTTCTCTCTCACCTCCTTTGGTAGAGTCTATTTCAAAATATTTTTTTTGAAATAAAAGATAACTATATTTTTTTAAAAAAGAAAAAGAAAAAGATATGCTCTTTTATGATCCGTTCATATCACCAAATTGATTAAATTATTAGCTCTCATTCACTAGACAATTCCTTTGAGGGCATGGTAGCAGATGCCTTTTTAGGTATTGTTAATTCATTGAGCACATCAAGTGTTGTGTGATCTTTCACACGCACTCTACTAGATATTATTCATTGGGATCAATTTATAGTAAGACACTTTGTAAGTTATTTTTCATTGAGACAGTAGGTTAATGATCTTTTAAGTTTATTTTGCTATTAAATTTGACCAGTACATACTAGTTTTTCTCATGCACGATATCCGTGTAAGATAAAAAAAAAAAAATTGAAAAAGCTGCTCACAACCAGTATATACCATGCATGTTATATACACATAATGATACAATAAATTTTTTAATAATAGTTAAATAAATTATTTGTAAAATTTATTATGAATTACTCATAAAGTAGATATGTTACAAAAGAAAATAAATTTTTTACATATATACCCCTCAACAAATTTTATATTATAAAAATACCTCATTTGAAACTTTAAAACCAACAATATCATATCGTTTGAATATATAGATAAAAAAATAATGTTTATGTACAATTTAAACTCTTTTTAAGGATATTATCAGAAATAACAAATTATCAAGAATATTTTACTAAAATATAATTTTTTAAGGGTATATATGCAAAAAAATTACACCATTAAGATTTGGTGGATATTGATGATATTATTCAATTTTAAAAAAAAAAACATTAATTAAATTATTCATAAATTTTTTTAAAAAATCATAATTTTTATGTATAATTTTAATTAGGGTGATCAATAATATATACTTATGAAAGGTGAATAAGAGCGGAGCCATGATACACCCACTCAGCTGCCCCATTCAGTTTTTTTTTTTCTAAAGAAAAGTTCAAAAACTGAAAACTCCCAATAAATCTTTAGAATTACCCAAATTTAGAATCTATGTACTTGAATTAGTTTTCCCAACGAGGACAATCTTGTAAACCGGTCATTAATGCAACGTGTCAAACTTTCTATTCACTCATCACCAGCTTTTCCTCTCTCTCTCTCTTTGACTTTTTGGAGCTCTATTTTGAGTGTCCTTTTTTTTAAGGAATTTTTAGTTTTAAATCCCCACGAATCATCATATTTAGTGATCAATCCCTCCTTTATTCGTATTTAGGTTTTAGTCCTCCAATTTAAAGAATAATTCATGAATAGGTCCCTCCTCACAGAGATTAAAAAGTAAATTAAATAATTTATGGATAGGTCTCTCAAGGACTAAAAAGGAACTATCATTTAAATCTGGGGACTAAAACCTAAATACGAAGAAGGGAGGGATCGATCACTAAATATGATGGCTTGTGGGGACTTAAAACTAAAAATCCCTTTTTGAATCGTAGCTTTCGGTGGTTCAGAAAAAGGCAGCTTTATTTTGGGGTTTCTTGAGCTTGAAAGTTTGATTTTTTTGCTTGTGAGTCGGCTTTGTTTTGTGATTTTGGACTTCAAAATCCGATTTTGACACTCGCAGCGGGAATGCAGGAGTCTTGATGATCAATTTGAACTCTGATTAGTGTTTATATGAATTTGAAGGTTTGATTTGGTGATTTTTGGAGTTTATTTTGCATTATTTGCTTCAATTGGTGTGTTTGACGGTTGTTTGATAGGGTTGAATTTGATATTTGGGTTGTTTGTATTTGTTTGCATTTGATTTTTAGTGCATCGAATCCAATGTGGTTAGGGACGAATGTGAGAAGACGATTTATTAAGTGTAAATATGGTCTTTGTGGGTTTTTTTCATAATGTTGGGATTCTTTTTTATTTGCCTGAATTTTGTGACTTGATCAAATCCCAGAGTCAGATCTAAATAAAAATTTGTTTCGGGATTTGATTAACCTATCAAGTTCAGAATTTTCTGTTAGATCTGTATTTGATGTTGTTGAGAACTGTATAGTTAGAATTTTTTTTTCTTTTCGGTCTATGAAAGTGAAATTTTATCATGGCTGATTTTGAGCCTCGTGTGGGCGATTTGGGTTTTTTTTTTTTCATGTTCTCTTTATGCGGTTTAATTTTTAGTAAAATTATTAAGTCGACAGGCAACTTCCATCTCTCGGTCTCTGCCAAAGAGGTCAAGGAATCAATTTTGGAGGGCTCATTCAAATAAATAAATAAATATCATATGCTTATTATTTTGGAATTTTTTTTTGTTTTTGGTGTAACTGTAATTTTGGAATTTGGATTAACATTTTTTAATTGGGGGGGGGGGGGGGGTGGGTTTGGTGTGGGGGGTGTATGAAATGAAATGGAAGTTGCGAAGTGGTTTTTATTGGAATAAGGCCACACAAACGTTCGAAGATTTTCATGTCTTGCTGTTTTTTGTTTGTTTGTATTTTTTTTTTTTTTTTTTTGGGAGAGGGGGGGGGGGGGTTTGGGTGGTGTTGAAAAAAAAATGTACATGTAATAAGCCGACTTCGTACATTTCCATGTCTTTTTCATGGAAAAAAATGGCAAGACTAGAATTTGAGTGATAATTATTTTGTTGGTGGGTCCTAAGTGAATTTCTAAGTAGGGCTTGATGTACAGTTATAAAAAAATCTAAGATATTTAAATCTTATATATCATTTTACTAAAATCTATAAATGAGTTTCAATGATTTTTTTTTAATTTTTTAATTATTGTAAGAGTGTAATTATTATTATTATTAGTTTTTGTACATCCTTTTTAATTTCAAATTTATGAAAAAAATTTAAAGATTGTAATTGAATGTCGCCCCACTCCCTGAGTGAAATCTTGGCTCCGTCACTAACAGTGATAGTGAAATAAAATTTTTTAAAAAATGACTAGTTTTCAATGAAAAGTGAGATCAACGTGAAAACTCATTATTGACTCTAAATTAGTTATTTATCAAATATATTATATGATTATCTTAATATAAATCTAATAAAAAATAACAAAAAAAATGATGATGTGACATGATCACTACTATTCATTCATATTAAAAAGATAGATTAGATGAATATCTCACATTATGCTTTTTTTCATTCTTATCTTTAATCTAAAAAATGTTGACAATAAAAATTTAATGATAAATTCGAAAATGAAAATGTTAAAAAAAAATAAAATTAAAAAAACTTAACACTTCCGCTTAGTATATAGAATGATTCTATTAATAACTTATGATCTTACTCAGTGGATCGACCAAACCAAATTGGATCACTCGATTATTGAATTTCTTCACTCAACGGCTCAATTGATCACCTGAGCCAAGATCGAGTGAATATGTCCATCTTTATCAAGATCACTGGTCCAACTCGAGTAACTCAGCGACAAATTTTTTAAGAAAAAGATACACAAAGTCCTCATTGCAGCTCTAATTTCAGTTTATTCTATTTTTCTTTTTATTTTTTAAAATCGTGCACTCACTTTTTGAAGTGTATGCTGTTATATGAAATGAAGTATATACTGAGATACATTAGTGTATTTTTTTTCATAATGAAAAAATGGAAAAAAAAATTTGAGTCATATACTATGATAGGACCCATACAATATGATAGCGCAATATATACTACGTTATCATAGCGTATGGGGCTGTAAAAAGGACTGCGTGTATCAGCGCTCTATTTTTTTTTATATGCATGGCTCATTTGATTAACTGTACCCAATTATTTAATATCTGAATAGACAATTTTAATGATTATAATATACTGAACGTAGTGTGAAATGATAGAAAAGATTCAACAAATATTGAGATCCTTAAAACAAAACTCACAATTCTAAAAATAAAAGAAAACTCGAAAATTATATATATAACCAATTGTTCTTATTTTTATGAGAGAGATATTACAAATTTAAAAATTACTAAAAGTAGTAAAATTACTAATTTGAAGGCCTAAATAAAGGAAAAATAAAAAATAAGGATGTGTAGTGTTGTAGCGATTAATCTTGAAGATCTTTTCGATATTTAGTTCCAGTAAAAATTTCATGCGGCGATTCTAAGATCAGGGCCCATGATTCCTAGTGGACCTTTCTCGTGGTCTCATCGCTCCATGAACACGTTAGTCACCCGTTCTGTATCAATATTATTCTCCTTATTTGTTTTATAAAAAGCTGGATATCATTGTGATTTTATTTGACTCATTTCAATGTTAATTCAACACAAACAAAATAAATTAAACATAACATAATTAACAAATTAGTCTATGCAATGTGCATAAGTTATACCAAAGAATGAAATATATATGTAGAATTTGAGAGGCAGACATACACAAAATTAGTCCAACCATTCAATTTCTCCATCTATCCCCAGGCCCGGCCGGATATAACTTCTAAAACAAAACAACCTTCAAACAAATTTACATAAAAGGTTGAAATTCCCTCATATGCGGAGAAAATTAATTAAAGGGCACGTCTACTTCCACCAATCAATTAACTAATCTCACCAATAAAAAAAAATAAAAAAATCATAATTTGAACAACACTAATTCCATCAACCATTCGACAGTTTCACTGTCAAAATTTCTTTAGAACAATCAACAGTAGGCATGTCAACCACCATTTAAAATATTCGACAAACGCTCTGTTAACATTTTTTTAAAACCTTCAACAGTTGGTCTGTCGACTTGAGAGACATTCACATTCAATGTACATTAAAATATAAATATATTCATAATCACATTTACATTCACATTCACATTTAATTCAATATTTACAATATATATTCACTCAACTTTTAACACATACATTAAAAAAAAAAACATGAACATAATTATAAAAAGGCAAACTCCAAAGGTATCACAACCAGACAAATCAAAGGTTCAATTAAATTAAATACTAGACAAATCAAAACTACCATTAGTAGAGAAAAAAATAATGATATTAGTCATGCACCTCAAAAATCTAACAAAATCATATTCAATTCAAGACTAAGAGGTTAGTTATGCACTTTAAAAAAAAATCTAATGAAATCATATTTAATTGATAGCCAATCATCGTATCATCATATGAATCTATCTAAATTTGTCATTCTTAAACACCAATAACCCTAAATCCAACTATATGCATTATTCAAACAACAAAGGAAATTGAGAAATTGAAATACTCAATGCAACAATCCATTTCTCATACCATACATAGAATTGCACCCAAAATCCATCACAACTCCAAATCCAAACAATACACTTGTGATTTGTTCAACCCAAAAGTTCTTTATACAAAGCCCAACCAATTAACCAACATCAAATGTAAACAATAACAAAACCGAACAAATTTAAATGGTCTTCTCAGGTTGACAGACCAATGTCGAAGGTTTTAAAAGAAGGTTGACAGAGAGTTTGTCGAATGGTTTAGATAATGGTTGACAGGGAGATTGTCGAATGGGTTAAACAATGGTTGACAAGGAGACTGTCGAATGGTTGGTGGGATTAGTGTTGTTTAAATTATGATTTTTTTATTTTTTTGATTGGTGATGTTAGTTAATCGGTTGGTGAAAATAGACATTCCCTTAATTAAATTGTTTGTTAAGTTGGCAAGGAACAAAAAATCATAATCACAATTAAATTAGTTATCCAGACACGAATATATATACGTTCCCGTTTGGGTGGAGAATTAAGTTATTATGAAGATTATGACTATTTTAGTATAAATAAAGTTAAAATAAATTTTTTTTTGTTGAGTTTTAATTATTCTTGTTGAAAAATAGAATAATAATTTTTTTTTGTTTAAATAAAATATGAATAAAAATTTATAAAATAAAAAAAAAAATTTACTTTGTTGTGAAAGACATCACTGGTGGATGAAGAAGTACTGAAAATGAATGGGTGAGAATGAGAGTGAGAGGGTGGAACTTGGCAGGCTAAGGTGGTTGGTGAGGGGAGTGACGTTCGCAGCCCGATAAATGTTTACTGATCACTCATTTTTAGAAGGGATGTTGTTCACTTTAAAAAAAAAAACCCGATTGGGTGAAGAATAAACAATGGACAGAGAAGAATACAGTAGAATAATTCTCAAATAGTTGTTTATTTGATAAAAATAAATTTTGATAGCTATGTCTGGATAAGCTAGGATAAAACATGATAACCATTCTAAGAAAATGGTGGAATTACTTATCAGGGTTTATCCATGCCAATTGATAAAAATACCATTCTCTGTTATTTTAAAAAATTTATCTAACCTAACACTAACACTCTCTACACACATTCCAAAAACTGTCACGTCTATCATATCACACACATATCTCTCATACTTATTCCTAAATATAAATAATTTATGCAGATGTATAATTGTCATTTAAAAAGTCATAATCTCTTATCTATCATTTATCTTTACTTTATTCAATGTGAACCAAACAACAAAAAGATCAATTTTATGTTTTTCAATAAGAATAACAGAAAAAATAACCAAATAAAAATTTACCTATTCAGCATGGATTGTTATGTATCCTAGTATAGCTATCAAAGACGAATAACTTTATGTCATGCTCCAAACAGGGGGTTAATGTAGAAGATCTAAAATAATGCATAAAAGAAGAGACCGCCTCAGCGGAGTGGTCGAGATGCACTCTCTCAAATGAGAGGTCGTGTGTTCGAACCCGTCTTTACTCACAAAATAATAATAATAATAATAATGCATAAAAGAAGAGAACACAAATATACAAAAGACTATATTTATTAATTTTGATAAAGTGATTATATGAGATCTATTTATAAACTTAAATAGTTAATTTAGATAGATATAAATTTTAACAGAGTTTATTGAATAAATCTTTATTTTGAGATTTGATCTTACAACTGAATCAAACTCTTCGTTCCTAAAAATTATAAGGGCCTGTTTGGATAGGAGTATTGGGTGCTTGGATTGGGATTGAGAATCCTAATCCAGGTCAATAAGTTGTTTGGATAAATTTTAAAAGAGGGATTGGAATTGAGAGAGTGGGATTGAGAATCCTTGATTAAGGGGATTGGGAATCCCTCTCAAGAGGTGGTATTCCCTCAATCCCAATCTAGGTGGATTGAAAAAAGACATTTTTATCCAAGCTCTTCATCTCCCTTAACACATGTTATATATATATAACATAACATATTTAATATAAATATATGTATATATATATTTAATATAATATATATTTAAATATATTAAAAAATATACATACATATATATATATATATATATATATATAATATATATAAAACATAATATATTTAATATAAATATATGTATATATAAAATATAATATAATATAATATAAATTTAAATAAAGAATATAAATATATTTAAAGATATACATATATACACATTCAAGCATTAATTGTGATGCACACGTTCATAAATCCTCTTGATTTACTTTATTTATATAATATATGAATAAGGAAGCTTTCATAACCTATTAATTGGATGATATGAGATTCATATAATTTATCATAACTAATTTGCTATGATATCATAACTAATTTGCTATGATATATATATATATATATATTGGGTATTTTTAAAAATATATATTTTTTATATTGTAATCCATGCATTACCAAACACATTATTGAGATTGAGAATCTCAATCCTGTTTTTTGAATCATGTTCTTTACCAAACAGGTTGACATGATTCACAATCCCAATCCACCTGGATTTAGAATCCCAGGATTCACAGAATCCCAATCCCACTTGTCAACCAAACAGGCCCTAAGAGTGAGGGTACATTAGTAAGGGTTAGTAATTAAGGGGAGGGTTGTGGGTAGCTAGTTAGGTACTAGAAAATATCTAGTAAAAATAGTTAACTTAATTAACAAATTAATAATAAGTTTACTCATAATGATAACACACTGTACTGTACATGAAAAATAAATTTAATTATAATCTGGTTTAAAAAATGATACGGACATAGACACAAAGGATAAACGGTGAGACTGATCTTACATTATAATTGAGAAGTATACGGGTGCGTTTGGCAATCCGATTGGGGTTGTTTTCAGCTTCTTTAAAGGTTAAATCCTCAAACAGTTATCAAACAAGTCCACTTAATTGAAAAGCTGTAATCATCATTACATTAAAAAAAAGTGTTTCAAAAATTGTGTTTATTCAAACAAAAGTAACTTCTGTTATCAACACATACAAGAACACAAAAATTTTACGTTGTTCGGCAAATCTTGCCTACGTCCACGGAGCACACCAGAGATCAATCCACTATCAATGAGAAGTTTTTACAATGGTCACAC
This sequence comes from Acorus gramineus, assembly GCA_030737835.1. Taxonomy (NCBI): domain Eukaryota; kingdom Viridiplantae; phylum Streptophyta; class Magnoliopsida; order Acorales; family Acoraceae; genus Acorus; species Acorus gramineus. Next base: position 14,293,765 of record CM060857.1, read on the forward strand.
CAAAGATAAAAACCCTAGAGCCTAATGAAAAATATGAGATGCCCTTTTATATTGATATCTCATCGACGACAGACATCCCCAAAGATGGTGCAACAGAGTTCGAGCCGGAGAACAAAGTGGTGCCACCTAACAAGGAAGGTTTGAGCTTGGGAGATGATGATGATGTTGCGATTTCGGCTCCACAATATATAACAGATGATGATGATGAGGTTATTAAGTATGAGAGTGATAATTATGATGGAGTTGAAGGTGATCATGATGAGAAATGGGAGTTCGTCCCCTCGATCAAGTTGAAGAGGATGGACATGACTTCACTGCTCATTAATACTGTGGTCCTGAAAGACGTTTCCCTCTCTTCGAAACTGTTTCAATTGCTGGAAGAAGAGGAGCTCGATATCGTGTTTGAGAATCAGTATAGAACAGAGACTAAAGTTGTTCACACTATCCAGGTTCAATTATATATTAAACCTATTTCGGTCTATCTTAAGTATTAACCCGTCTCTTGAACACTATATATTAACACGTCTATTGACTTGTTAGCCACAGAGTTCACCAGCTTGGGTGATACATACGGATATATACACACGTAGAACCCTTTGTTATTATGTGTTTCTTATTAGGGGCGCTGTATAGGTAGTGTTTTTTATAGTCTCAAATGCAGTCTCATATATCTCGTTAGTCATCTAACGAGGTATATATACCTCTTTAGATGATGCATATATGTTAATTTTATTTTTTTTACATTTGTTGAAAATGAGTCCATTCAGTTTGAAATGAACCAATATACATTTTTCAACAAAACAAATACCTTATTAGACAATATTTACTGTTTTATAAAAATTAAAACATGTCAGAATTACATTTAGGACTGTATTTGTGATATTACCTAACATTATTTTTATTTTTATTATAGTTGTTGCTGAGTTAATTGGATGATTATGTATGATGGTTAAGCCTGTCAATTGAACAGATATGGATTGGATATGCCCGTATCCGTATCCGATATCCAACGGATATTTAAAAATAGGTATCCGTATCCGATCCAAACATCCGGATTCAGATAATTATCCAAAATATCCTAAACAATGAAACATGATATGGAAGGTGGTAGATGATATTCATGATATTAAGCAATTAAACATGGTGACCAGATGATATTGATCAAAACCCACATCATAAGTAACACTTTTAAGATGAATAGATGATGATAATCAAAACCCATTGAAACAAGAAACAATTAAATACGATGAATAGATGATATTGATCCGAAACAAATAAACATGGTGAATAGATGATATTGATATAATAATAATAATAAAAAAAACTAACTCACATCAAAACAATCAAAATTAACCCAAAATGGTGTCACTTTTAAGATGAATAGATGGTGTTCATCAAAACCCATTGAAACAAGAAATCAAGAACCCATTAAAGGAGGAGATGGTGGATGAAAGGTTCCTGTGCTGTGGAGGTGTGGAGATGTGGCGGTGGCAGCGGGGATTCTTGATGCCATTCTTGTGAGCTTGTTTCGTTGCAAGCCCCTTCAAAACAGGGGGGGGGGGGGGGGAGGAGGAGAAGAAGAAGAAATTAAGAGTGCATATACCGGAAAAGATTGAAAGGGTGGCGGCTGGTGGAGGTGGAGGTGAAGGTGATGGCGAGAGAGTATACGATGGGGTTGAAGAGGCGGCTGCTTGGGTTGGGAGTGTGTAAACCCTAAGCCCCCGTTTGGATACAGAATAAGATTTATTCTTGGACATACAATTATTCCAGCATAAGTGAATATAAATAAGGATAAATTGATTTTGTATTTGGTTGTGTTTTGAATTATTTGTTTGGATACAGATTAAGACTTATTCTTAGACATACACTTATTCTAACATAAGTGATAATAAATAAGGATGAATTAATTTTGTATTTGGTTGTGTTTTGAATTATTTTCGTTAATAAACGTAAGAATAAATGTTTTGTTGTTTGGGTAAAATGTAAATAAAGTATGGATAAAGATTCATAAAAGATGAAAAAATAATGATAGTTGATTTGACATGTTATTTATATGAGGTGATGATAGTTGATTTGACAGTGGACCCACATATTCTTTGAGTAAAATAACCTAGGATAACTTTAATTCCAGGGATTGATTGAAATCCATATACCATTTTATACCAGTTTATTCTGGCATACTTTATCCCTGGATATATTGTGTTTCCAAACAACCTAATAAGCTTATTCCAATTTATTCCATTGCTTACATGAGTTTATTCAGCATCCAAACGGGGGCTAAAAATTAGTTTATATATGTGATGAATGTGAGCCTTGGATCATATCCAAGGGCTCATATCAATCTTAAATATAAAATGAATATAATATATACATACAATTATGTTACGTCAGATATCGGATTATTTTTGGATCAGATAGAGGTGTATTGTATCCGAATCGAAGCAATTCGGATACGAATAATTTTTTCAGATACGGATACGAATATTTTTGAATATTTTTTATATTTTTTAATATAGATTCAAGATTGGATGCGAATATTTTTTCAGATAACATATTTTGTCAGATAATAGATATGCTTAATGATGGTTGGGGCTTTTGTAGATGAATGTGCAACCTGGAATGGACGTGGACGCGTTGGAGAAGAAGCTTTTGCTTGTGGGCTGGCAAAAAAATGTCACTAATTAATGTAATTCCGTGTCAGTTACATTGATTGTAGGTGTTAATTTAAAAATGCAATAGTGGATAAATAACTTTTAGTGTGAAATGTTTTTCTAATAATCCTTAATATATGTAGAATGCAATTGTGGATATAGGTCATTTTTTCAACTTTCATTTTGATGCAGCACGATCATAGACTATTCGATCAAGGACCATCAAATAGATGATTGTTGATGATTTACAATTTTAATATTATTTGTTAGGTTTATCATATCTTTTATGGATAATTTGGATTAGTTAATATTTTTATATTTAGATACATTCAGATAAGTTTTATATTTTTTATTTAGGATTCAATTAAGATTAAATGATTTGAGAGATTTATTGTTGAGATCCTAGATTGTTAGGATTCTCTACTTTATAAATAAACTCTATAAACACAAAATTAAGGGAGATTAGATTTTTGAAAATTTGAGATTATTCTCTTAATTAAAATTCTCCTATTGTTTTTTTTGTTTTTGGTAGAATAGCAGATTCACAGAAGTCCATCGTTTTTGGTATTCTTTAGAATCAACAGATACATTGAAGCCCATCGTCCTGGTATTCTTCATGAAGAATCAACAACATCATTGAAGCCTGCAGATCTTGCATCTTTGATCGGATCCGCAGAAGAGCGTGACCCCACGCTGCATCACATTTCAACCTCATATATACTCACATGAATGAAGTATATGCATTGTTAGAAATTTTTTATATTTTTTATAAATACATTCATGTAATTCATTAAAGCATATACAACATGTGTAGACTGAAAAAAGACTGTATAACAATTTCCAAAAGAAAATTATAAATTTGGTGCAAATTTCTACCCATTTGGGTGTGAGAACAACTTCGTTTGCTTGGGCCCCCACTGTTGACCAAGAGCTATGCTTATACTTATATCAGCCCACTTATCATTTACCTTGGATTTTGATTTAAGCTATTGGAAAAAGAGACACAGCCCAATTACATTCCATTCTGTTTTTTTTTTTTTTTAAATCATGCACTCATCTTTTGAAGTGTATACCATTATATGAAATGAAATATATATTAAGATGCATTAATGTATTTTTTTTTATAATAAAAAAAAAATTGGGTCATATACTATGATAGATCCCACACACTATGATAGTGCAGCATATATTACGTTATCATAGCATATGAGGCTACAAAACGGGCTGTAAAAAGAGCTGCGTGTATCAGCACTCTTAAGCTATTACGTTGTTACACAGTCCCCATTTCAATTCTGTTTGTAGCATCATATATGATATATTTTGATAGTTGTCTAACGAGTAATATCTTTTATAGAGATTTTATGAATTGTTTTTAAAAATGAGTTCATAAAATTTATTAAAATATACTTTATAAAATATAAATGTTATTAAATGAGATATATAGTATAATAAAAAAAAATCAAAACGGAGGAGCACTATAGTCTATAGGTAAGGATGCGAACAATGTTGTGTTTTAACATTTTCCTTCACTTTAGTTTAGATTGGAACGAAAATCCTCGTTTGGAATGCCCGTTGCAACATTGTTGTGTTGAACACACCACACACCACATAGAGGTGGTGTGTCCACTTATGTGACACACCGTTATTCATGTCATAATCCAAATCCTCAGGCTCGTTTGATTCGTGACAATCTATGATGGATTTTAATTTCACGTGAGATTTACTATAAAATTGTGTAAAATCCAGTGTTTTGTGAGACTTGAATTAAAATCTATATATGTGGGAAGGGTGGAATCAAATTCCTACCCTTTGTAATGATAATCTTAAATTCCATCAGAAATCCTAAATTAGATTACTATTTTACAATTTACAAATTAATTAAATTACTATTTACATCTCTTCTAAATAAATAGCCTCATCTCTTCTTTTTACCCACCTCCTATCTTCTTCTTTTTTTCTCTCTGTATTTGCATTCATTAAATATTTATAAAAAAAATTACTCTTTTTTTTGTAATTGTGATATGGATTATTTTTTTTTTCAAGATGATGTATAATAATAAGGGTATTTCAGACATTTGAACCAAATTAATCAATTTGTGAAGCACTAGAAAACAATTCTTTGCATAAATTCATTAACAAACCTATTGGTATGATGAAATCTGGATTCCTGATAAAATGATTCATAGTAAAATAATTCTTCGTAAAGTAAATCCATAAAAAAAAAAAATAACACGAACCAAACCGGGCCTAAAAATTCAGCCCATGTTCATATGAATAGCCCTTAGCATGCCCAACTCCATATGTTACCAAGATACAGAGAATATTAATGCGCCACATTTATATAATAAATGATAGTAAACTTTCTACCATCTTAGAAACCTATTAATTCTCAATTATGGAGGTGAATACAGGGGAATTCAGAAAAGAACAAATTAATATGAAAAAAGAAATCAAGGACCTTAGAGACAGGGTTACATATCTTGAAGCCATCCCAAAATTAAGAAAAACCACTGAAAATTATGATAATGAAGAACCTATCGGAGAGCAATCTGAAGAAGAAGAAGAATTTATTAGCTCTCTAAAGATATACAAAACAAAAATGGAATGTTGAAGTCCTCCTAAAAATTAAGATATTTTCTTTAAAATACAAGGCCCTTATTGACACTGGGGCAGATATGAACTGCATTAGGGAAAGATTGATCCCTTCAAGATACTTTGAAAAGACTATCCATTGTATAAACCCAGTCAATGGGGAAAGCTTAAAAATTAATTATAAGATACCAGAAGTCCATGTTTGTAATAAAGGATCATGTTTAAAGACATCGTTCCTTTTAATAAAAGACCTATTAATTCTCAACTATGCAGGATATTAAGTCATCTTTCATGAGACTTACAATTTATTGAACATTTTAACTTGATAGTATATATGGTGTGTGATTTTTCAGAGTTACCGGATTAGTTATCATTCATTGATATCAATTAATACATAGATAACATATTAGCTATCATTCGTTCATTTCAATTGATCAAATAGATATCAAGGTATGTGATCTTTCACAGATACACTGTTTAATTATTATCATTCATTGAGATTAGGCGTGTGATCTTTTCATGAATACTCTGTTATTTTCCATTCATTGGGACCAAGGTTTGTGATCTTTTAGAGATACCTTATTAATTATCATTCATTGACATTTAAAATACGTGATTTTTCGTTCACTGGGAACAATGGTTGAGATCTTTTCAAGATATATTATTAGTTGTCATTCATTAAGTGACATTTAAAACTGTATGATCTTTTAGAGATATCCCATTAATCATCATTAATGGAGAATTTCATTCGCAAGACCCTATAAATAAAACCCTTTTGCTTCATATTCTTTCACACTTCAATTCGTTTTCCTTTCTTTGCTTCACCATGATCCACCCTCTTGGATATTCCTTCACCAGCTCCATGGTTTTCCCCAACTCCAAAAGGCTTTTTGCCTGTACTATCTACCTCTCAGAAAGTGGAATTTCAAAAATTTTATTCACTCACAAAGGTTGCTTTAACAATAACGATATACAGTTATATGAATTCTCCACTGCCAACCTATACAGGGTTGACTCTTTGGCCAGATTCATAGGGCTGATCGAATTTTTTTAAGTTTATTTTAGATATATGATTTGTGGGTGATTCTGTGCATCTAAAAAATTCTTAAATTGATGTTGGGTTTCTCCTCACAAAAAAGAATCAACATTGTTAGTCAATCTCTAGCCTGGTTTCGGTGGCATTGTTAGTACATGTGTAAAAATAGTTATCAAGTGCTATTGTATTTCCTTTTGAAAATGTAGAGTCTAAGCCTACTCTTTGCATGATTTTATGTAACCAATGGGTGCATTTTCTTTGTAATTGTAATTTTTATGGCAACTAAATTGATTTTTGGACAGATCTCCATAAAATCAGAATTCGCCAAAATCAGATCCACACATTAATTGTAATTTATTTATTTATTTATTTTTGAGTGGTTGATGAGCCACATCGATGTAACCAATGTAGGAGATCAAGATATTCTTGTCAAATTAACTGAATCAGTTTAAAAAAAAAGTTAAAGACATTTAAGTTCCTACAAACATGAAAAAATCCATATAAATCCCTATTAAAGTTGGGATAGGCGTACGTGTCCTTGCAATTAACAGAAGTTAATCTTAACCTAACTTATTTTAGTTAACCCTAACCTATACAATGAAATGACTAATGTATCATTGACATTTTGCTTCCCATTGATCTCTCTCATCTGGCCTCCTTTAACTTAAGGGTCCATTTGGAAACACAGATTGAAAAGTAGCTTTTGGAATAAAGTTACTTTTTAAGATGATTTTAGACCTTGACTTTTTTAGGATGTTTTTTTTTAATTCATGAATCAATATTTGAAAGGAGTTTAATGTTTGATAGAAAAAGTTGCTTTTCAATTCAAAAATTCTATTCCGATCAAAAAACATTGTTTCTGAGCTTTTTAAAACACAGATTTTGAGGAAAAAAATTAAAAGGAATCCAGCTTCCGATTTTGTAAAAAACTGCTCCGTTTGGCTACATGATTTTAACTTTTCAGCTTTTCAAAAAATAAAAACGCACCCAAACGCGCAACCAAACAGGGTAAAATGTCCCGCGGCAGCGTGGATCTGACAAAGAAAGACCAGTAAGCATTCACCATTCATCATTGCCATCCCCTGTTTATTTTTTTGGGATGGTGTTTGGTTGAAGATAAATTAATTGGAAGGGATGGTAGAGACTGGGATTTGATGTTTTTGTTGAAGATATTTTCGAATGGGTTGAAGATAAATTAATTGCAAGGGATGGTAGAGACTGGGATTTGATGTTTTTGTTGAAGATATTTTCGAATGGGTTGAAGATAAATTAATTGCAAGGGATGGTAGAGACTGGGATTTGATGTTTCCGTTGAAGATATTTTCGAATGGGTTGAAGATAAATTAATTGCAAGGGATGGTAGAGACTGGGATTTGATGTTTCCGTTGAAGATATTTTTGAATGGGTTGCAGGTTGTTATTTGGTCAAAGATTCCTATGGGTCGAAGAAGACATCAATGGCATTAGGTTGTAAATTTAGTAAAGGTTAGGGGCTTTAAAGGGTGTATTTTAATTGGTTGGGTTGTCATGAGAGGCATGGTTTAATTGGTTTTTCTATGTGTATTTTAATGGCATGGGTTGTCACGAGGGGCATGGTTTAATTGGTTTTTCTATGTGTATTTTAAAGAAGATTAGAGGCTCTAAAACAAAATTTCACATAGGTTGTGAATCACATGGCTTATTTAAGTTGAATGAAAATAGTTTGGTGTTTGTTGTATTTTATTTAGTTTGATAATATATTAGTAAACTAGAATTATTTGAGTCTTTTTTAACCAGTAATAATGTTATGGGAATTTGGTTTCATAGAAAAATAAATAAATATGAATAATGTTATATTCAATCTATTTTTTAGTTCAATTCCAATCCACACACGATTTAAAACTTTTGAAATAATGTTTTGCTATTAAAATTGTTCATCACTGGTTATCAGTTATGTTTTAATGTACACCAAACTATTGATTACTGTTGAGTTATGCTATCGATCTGGGATCGCTGTTGATCAATGTTTTCCTTTTCATCACTATTGAATATGTAAATTATTTTTTAGTACAATATTATATATTACTGTTCTTACAACCATACATTTTTTACACTCAAATTTGGATCTTCAGGTGGAGTGCGAGTGGTATGATATATATTACTGTTCTTACAACCATACATTACACTAAAAAATAAGTAAAAAAATTATATTATTTGTCTTTATAATTGTTTATAAGGACTGTAATGTCTACATAATTAAATGTAAAAATCTTTCAGGCATTTTTATCTTTTACAGGGACTAATTTGTGTTTACGATTGTTTATAAAGACTGTAATATCTATCAAATTAAATGTAAAAGTCAGGACAATTTTATTTTTTGCAAGGACTAATTTGTCTTTATGATTGTTCATAAGGACTACAATGTGTACACAATTTAATGTAAACGTCTTTTAGGGGCAATTTTATCTTTTGCATGGACTAATTTGTCTTTATGATTGTTTATAGGGACTTCAATGTCTACACAATTATATGTGATGGAATATTATAAGAATATTCCGTTAAGTTTGGATGAAAATTTAACTCAGGAATGATAATTGAGTTTTTGTGAGTTTCCAGGGACTCGTACGTTTGTCCTAACTTTAACAGAGACTTATATGGATTTTTCTATATTTATAAGGACTTAAATGTCTTTAATCACAAAAAAAAAAAAAAAAATCAGTCTGAGTCTTGAAAGTAACGTGTGAGAAAAAAAATCAAATCCGATTTGGAGAGGCAAATTGAATGTGGATGTCTACAACATGGTTTAATACAATTCGTAGGGGTCAAAATGGTACATAATACAAAGCATCTTTTCAAAACCAAATTCCTCTTTTCAAAGCTTGTATACATGGTCCCTACCACATCATTTCTGAGGCATCTAGAAGGGCTCATCTGATTTAATTAATTAGGAGTTGCATTTTTTAAGGTCCATGTCATACAAGAAAATGTTTTCACATAAAAAAAAAAAAATTGTCATACAAGAAGATGATGGGTTTACGGGTTGATTCCTTATCTACCTCGTTTTGTTTTTCCATCGGGAGCATGTTTTTTTTTTTTATTGTATTATGTTGTCAATTACATGTATTATCTACATCTTCTCATCCCTTTTAGATATGTATTAATTTTTTTCTCAAAATGAAAGTGATTGGTGACGCGAGTCTACCTTTTCCAAAAATGTCATACAAGAAGATGATGGGTTTTGGTTATTGTTTCGTACCTGAGATTCCCATTGAAAAAATGTTAAGTTTTTTTTTTTTTAAGCAGCTGAGGTTAATATATGATGTAATAGGAATAAATGTTACGAAGAAAATCTAAAAAGGTTATTTAGTTTTCATCCCTCTTAAAATAGTTAAATTATTAAAAACTTTTTTTAAAACACAATATTATTATAAAACCCCCTTAAATGTTAACTAAATTTGTAAAAGACTCAAATGAGTTATTTTTTGACAGAATAAGTTATTAAATGATGGATTGACAATAATACCCTTACTAAAAAATCCTAATTTGATAAAAAGAACAATGTTATTTAGTTTCTATCTCTCCTACAATAAAAAAATTATTTAAAAAAACACTATAAAACACAATATCATTATAAACCTCCTTTAAATGTTAACTGGATTTGTAAAACCCAACAGTCAACAAAACAAAAAGGAATTAGTACTCCCAAAATTGTTTTAACGAAAAGGGGTTTAGGTTAATGAAAGAGTTTTTTTTTTCATCAAGTTGAGATATTTTTTAGTAAAGATGTTATTGTTAATCTATCATTTAATAACCTATTCCGTCAAAAAATAACTTATTTGAGTTTTTTACAAATCCAGTTAGCATTTAAAAGAGGTTTATAATAATATTGTATTTTGGAGGGTTTTTTTTAATAATTAACTTATTTTAGAAAGGTGAAAACTAAATAACTCTTATTTTAAACTTAAATGAATTTGTTAATATCTTTTCAATTGTTTTTGGATTGATAGGAGTGCTACCACAACTGTATGGAGACATTCAAAATTAATAAAATTTATTTTATTTATCATTTATTTGTGAATCCAATCACTCTTTAATCTTCTTCTTGTGAATTAAAGAGTCTTCTCTCATAGAGAAATACGTCATTCTTCTCCACCACCACCGCGGCGTTGAACTTCAATTTTATCCATCCATCTAACAAATTTAAGTTCTTACTGTTAAAGATATTTTTTAAAGCCGGGAGACAAAATACAATATGAAAACAAAACAAAATGATTCCAATTTCTAGAAAACAGCTTTAGTTAGTCAATGGGTGGACCCTTGAATATCCACTTAACCTCTCCAACATTAAAGGGGCATTTAATCTCAATGCCTACTTTGCTAAAAAAAAAAAAAAAAAAAAAAAATCTCCAATCTTTTAGTGCAAATTTGATGTATTCCACATTTTCAAATTGGATTATTTAATTTCCACCCCCTTTTAAAACATGTCAACTATTAAAAATCCCTTCAAAACATAATATTATTATGAACCCCTTTTAAATGCTAACTAGATTTATAAAAAACCCAAATAAGTTATGTTTTGACGAAATAGGTTATTAAATAATGGATTAACAATAATACTCTTACTAAAAAATATCCCAACTTGATAGAAAAAAAAACCCTTTCATTAACCTAAACCCCTTTCCGTTAAATTTTTTTTGGGAGTACTAATTCCTTTTTGTTTTGTTGACTGTTGGGTTTTACAAATCCAGTTAACATTTAAAGGGGGTTTATAATGGTATTGTGTTTTATAGTGTTTTTTTAAATAATTTTTCTGTTTTAGGAGAGGTAGAAACTAAATAACTTTGTTTTTTCTATTAAATTAGGATTTTTTAGTAAGGGTATTATTATCAATCCATCATTTAATAATTTATTCCGTAAAAAAATAACTCATTTGAGTCTTTTACAAATCCAATTAACATTTAAAAGGTTTTATAATAATATTGTGTTTTAGAAGGGGTTTTTAATAATTTGACTGTTTTAGGAGGGGTGGAAACTACATAACCCTTAAAATAAATAAGAATCTAACAAATACATTGTTTGTGATCATGTGAATACAATGGTCCCATTTAGTAGTTCGCTTGGCCCCATCTCTCATGTTAATTTCAAGATTGATTTTGTTGGGATTATGTCTCGATCCGGTGTATCAAAGTCGGATAGTCATGATGAAACCATATTAGGATGGGCACCTAATTGGTAATTAGTTAAGATTTGATCTTAATTAAGATATAAAGTGAATCTCCTAAAATCAGGGAAACAGATTTGTTTGTTACAGATTTGTTTGTTAGGAGATTACTTAGAGAGGAAGTTATTTATTCATATAAATATCCTCTAGTTTTTTAGGGTAAAACTTGGCATGGCTAGCATAGAAAAAAAATGTAGAGATCCATATGAGAGAGGTTGAGAGGGTTCAAGAGAGGGTAACTCCATGAAAGAGAGTTTGTAAGGCTTTTTTGTATCTCAACTATTATAGTGGATTCTCAGTTTTTGTCCCGTGGATGTAGGCCTAGGCCAAACCACGTATTTTTGTGTTCTTCGTGTGATGGTGTTCCGTTCTTGTATTCGTACCGGATCCCCACCTACACAAGCAAATTGTCGATAAAATTCCAAAATGGCATTTTCTTTTGACCCAATCTTTTTTTTCTCCCTATCATTCAGAAAAGACAAGAAAATTTCGGGGTAGCAAACATTATCTAGAATTTCTCTTAGATTCGAACCCATAGCTGATGATAAAACATTATTGTGGACTTCCGTGTATTTGTTTCCCAACAGATTTTAGGGTTAATCTCTTTTACCCATAATAACACGGAGAAAATAGAAAAATGAATATAAAAAAAAAACATATAAAAATTTGGTTGTCTAACTTAATCTGAGTGGATAAATCCACTCAGATTCAAATGAAAGATATTTTACTATATAGTACATCATCTGTTTTGATGAAATTCACACTGCACGTGGATTTAGTTTAGCTTGTAGTGCACCAACTTTTCAAGTCATCAACTTGTTTGATATGCTAAATAATAGACTGATTAGAAGCTATAATAATGTGTTTCATCTAGAAGAGCTTGTCCGATCCCACATTGGTTTGATAGTGTTGTTTATGGAATGGTAAATCATTGGCCCATACGTAAATATAATATATATTGGCCTTCAAATGTAAGATTAGGTTTTAAAAAATCCCAAAGCGGTTTTCAATAGGACAAGAGACTTGACATTGACTAGGGCTCATTGAATGATGGGATTTGTAAAAATAAGATCTCAACCCTTTGAAATGTGCTTTAAAAATGATCTGTGGATTTGTTAAACAATTTAGGGAGGGCCCAAAATTTCTTTTCCTTTTTCTTTGTTTAAACAATGGTATCCCATCGCCCTCCCTAAATTGATTAGGACTAATCGAAAAAATTGATAACATCATATATATAAAAAATGATGGGATACCAATGTTTTTTCCTGTTTGGTCTAAAATCTAACTTGGATGGATTTAAATATTGCTTAACTGGTTCAAAACCTGTCCACAAAGTATCCTCTTGGTCCAACTAATTAATATAATTTAAATGAGAGGAGACTAATATATAAATGATGTATTGGGAAACGCGTGGAAATTAAAGTAGGATTCTAGATGAAGGTGATGAAGTTGCACATGGATTCTAGATGAAGGTGATGAAGTTGCACATGGATTCTAGATGAAGGTGATGGAGTAGTGACATTACATGAACACGGTTACACATATTTTAATCACCCACACTCTTACGTCGTTCTTTGCATGGATTTATTCACCCCGTCTAGAAGGACTTCCTTTATTATTAATACTTTTCTTATTATTATTATTATTACTTCCTTTATTATTAATACTTGGTTTCAAAGATATTTTGATCATATCTTGTGTTTGTTATTGTGCTGCAGAACATGTGGCAGATTGGATTACGAAGGGATTGGCCTATTAGAAACGAAACAGTCACAGATTAGCTGTTCATAGGAACAAAATTTTAGAATCCCACCAAAAATTTAATTAACATAAAATAGTGTTTTGTAGAAGAGATCAGGATTAATTGCTATTATTAGTAACCATGCAAAATTTTATCAAATTCTATTGTTAATGCTATTCAATAAGTGAATTTGCTATTTATAATAATAATTGTGTTTTTCTTCAAAAATCAGAATTGAATACCAACAACTCCGACTAACTTCTAAGGTCTCACAATATTTTGGTTCAATTGAGTTCTAATTGGCGGTAGAAAGTCCACCTTTCTGAAAAAAAAAAAAAAAGAGTTCTAATTGAGCTATTGTATGTAGGCATTTTTATAGTTTAAGAACATTGTCATCTTCTTTGTACTACTGAGTTTTATTCAGTTTTTACACAGATTATATTTTTTTTAATTTTTTTTATCCCTTTTTTCTAAAAATACCTTTGCGGATGAAATAACATAAAGAGAATAATAAAATTAAACAAAACAATGCAGCAAAATAGTTCCAAGTGAATAGTACGCACAGGTCAAATCTACATAGATTTTTTTGCACACATAATAATAATGAGGGTTTTTTTATTTTTAAGTTCTCATAAACTATATGATTTAGTGATCGATATCTCATTTCTTCATATTTTAGTTTAAATCCTCAGATTTAAAAGATATATTCATTTTAATTCCTCATATAGACTAAAATGAAAATAAAATAATTTAGAGATAAATTTTTCTTATGAACTAATAAAAAACATACATTTTAAATCTAAAAATAAAAAACCCTAATAATAATTGCTGTCTGACTGATTGTGATATATTTGCTTTATATAACAAACACTCCGACTGTTATTGAACTTCCAATAACTATGCTCTCTTTTTTTTTTACCTTCCTCCACATGGACCACATCCAGTGAACTTTAAACATACTGCAGTGCAATATACATCTACTAGAAGCTCTTCAAAATTTATATATGACATTATGATACTATATGTGAGATAACTAAATGTAACAAGTTAGAACATCTCCAATTATCTAAATGTAGCATTTTGTAATTTTATAATTGCAATGCAAAGCTAAATAAGTTCAAAGCCATGGTTAATTTTTGTCTATGCAATTCCAAAATTGTTTGATGTTGTCATTACTAAAAAAAGGGGGGGGGGGAAGAACAAAGAAAAAATAATGAACTTATGTTGTCATTATATGTTCATATTTGAACACAAACTCATAATAGCATGCATGGCCTCTAATCAAAATCATACATCATATAATTTTTTTTTGAAGTACTACATGGTATAATGGTACATATTGGAATGAGATCCTGTGTTACAATCTCAATTTTTTGTGTTGACCAACCATGAAACATCATATAGATGACAAAAAAAAAGAAAAAAAAACTTTATAATGTACTTATGTATTGATCTTTTTGGTATTAACACAAAAAATGATGTATTTTTATAAAATTACTTTTTATTGTCTATGTGACCCTTTCCGCGTTTGCAACATGGATGACCTAAACTTCTGATCTCTAGAATCTCTAAAATGTAGTTTTATAAAAAAAAAAAAAAAAAAAATTAGGGGAAAGAGCAGGGAAAGGGCCCCATAAATCTCATTCTAGAATGTGTGGGACCCACATCTACCTCAACACAAATGTAAACATCAGGAAAGTCCTCCCGAGATCCTCGTGGGAGATCTTGTCACTACTTCCATTTTTCATCCCATCATGACCATTATTTACATGTAAATACAGTTACTTTGACAGAGATAATGAAGGTTATAAAATCACTTGCCTAGTTGCCTTCCCTGCCAAGAAACCAAACTGTCCTTTCATTATCCTCTTTTGTTGCTGTATTATTTCTCACATATAGAGAATATATGAAGAACAACAAGAGTATTATTTTTGATTCAACAACAACCAATTCAATGAAGGGAGTGCGAGATGTACAAATCCGCAAGAGCACCTCGCAGTCACAACTCCTCCGTAGGCTCAAAGAGTATCTCCTCTACACAAGGCTCAAGTCACTAGTATCCTCACCCCACACTTATGAGGTAGCTTTTCTTCACATCATATAGTTGTGGTTAGTTATATCACATATATGAAGCATGACTTATATATATTATATACCTCTCTCTATCTATGCATGCATGAAGATGGACCATGAGAGCTCATCGACATCATGCACCGTTAACGATGCGATATCAATCGAGTACGAGCCGGGGCCTAGCGAGGTGCCTCGGAGGGATTCCGATGAGGAGATCACCTCCTCAAGCTTGGGGGTTGGGGGCGACCATGAAGAGGAAGTTCACAAGAGTGACTATGGTGATGTTGATGATGAGTGGGAGTTTGTACCTTCTATTAAGTTGAAGAGAATGGACAATTCACTGATCATTAATACTGTAGTTCTCAAAGAGGTCTCGCTGACATCCAAACTGTTCAAATTATTGGAAGAGGAGGAGCTCGATATCGTGTTTGCTAATGAGTATAGAACGGAGTCTAAAGTTGTTCACACTATTCAGGTGAGATATCATTTTCTAGGACTTTAACTTATGTGTTCTTATTTGGTCCACTTGTTGATCACAATGAGGGATTATTGTAGGTGAATTTGCACTCTGAAGTGGACGTGGATGCATTTGAGGAGAAGCTATGCTTATGGGCTGGAAAAAAATATATCAGACTTGATTTACATACATGAGTTGATTTTCTGATGGGTCTGAGTGTGTTTTATATATGTTTTTAATATGTGGTGTATAATTTTGAACTTCATAATTAGAATGGATGAGATGAGTAATTTTGTGCCTTGGGCGTCGCCCAGTTAGTACAGTTAAAGTTCTGTTAATGTCTCTAATTAACCCATGCAAAAATGATCCAAAATAATTACCATGCAACACGTAGTTATTACCTAATTAACTCAATAACTAAAGGAAACTTATTAAAGAATATGAAAGAATTTGAGTAACCGACAAAAAAATAATTTTTTCTTTGTCCGGCTTATATAAAACATTATATAAACTATTGGTTGAAATAAAAAATGTTGAAAAATAAAAATAATTGTTTGTGACGGTAATGAAAAAATGTTAAAAAATAAAAAAACTATTGGTGGTGACTTCAAGGAGTTTGTCCCCTCAAGGAGAATTAAGGTGCGTTTAGTTGCGCGATTGTGTTGCGATTATGATTGCAGGAAGTTACGTTTACAATCTTACAACTAAACAGTTTTAGTGTAGCAGTTTTCTGCACATAGATTTCAGATAAATAGTGTTAAAAAACTACGATTTCAGAAAATTGAAAAAGTAAGATTCTTACAAGATTCTTACCAAATCAGTTTTGCAATCGCGCAATAAATACAATTAGAAAAAATTGAACATTGATATTACATGGGTCAAAATCATTTAATCAACAGTGGGCCCACCAAAATATTTAAAAAAATCTAGCACTAGCGTATAAATATCTCCAAATGAACCACGTCTCCGCTCCCACAGTGCCAAAAAAAAAAAAAATTATTTAATTGTGTGAAACGTTTTTCAATTCATGTTTCTTTGTTTTTGTTAATGTAATTTCACCATCAATTATATTTTTGCTTCAAGTTCTGGTTTTCTATTTGAATGATAGCTACAACTTTCGGTCATCAAATGTGGAGGCATGTTTTGGCCATTATGTATTAATCAGAGAATAATTTGTGCGCTAACAGAGAACATAATATATTCGGGATTTTTAGTTTTAAGTCCCCACAAACCATCATATTTAGTGATCGATCCCTCCCTTCTTCATATTTAGGTTTTAGTCCCCAGATTTAAATGATAGTTCCTTTTTAGTCTCTGAGAGGAACCTATCCATAAATTATTTAATTTACTTTTTAGTTCCTGTGAGGGACCTATCCATGAATTATCCTTTAAATCGGGGGACTAAAACCTAAATACGAAGAAGGGAGGGATCGATCACTAAATATGATGGTTTGTGGAGACTTAAAACTAAAAATCCCAATATATTCCAGGCATCACGAGACTTAGATGTACCATGCAAGATATACGCATGATGATGAGAGAGGCTCAAAATTTTTTATATGTTTAATGATTTTTAGTCTCCAATTTAGAGATCCCATCACAACTTTATGAGGTGACACACATATAATTCCTTATTTATTTTTTTGATTTTTTTGATAACCGATCTTTTTCTTTTAATGTAGGAGACGGTTATAAGATCTCTTTGTACCTTTTTTTTATTTTTTAAACTAACCCAGTCCACCCATTCGTTATTCAGAGGATACTTTTTATTTAAAAAAAAATCGAATGATTCACATTTTTCTCAATATTTTTTTTTGATTGGGTTTTTTTTAAGAATTATAAAATCAACCGCTATAGTGAATGTAACAACAAGATCAGATTATTGCCGGAATGACTCATTGAAATCCGCTAAGATCTCGTCAAGATCAACCATCACCAGCGGTTGATTCACTCTTCAATGGATAAATCGGAGAAAAAAAAAACATTTACCATTTTTTTTAATTAATTATCTATGAAATTAAACACCAAACAACAAATTGATTTTATATTTTGAGAGGAATTTTAGTTTTGTTTTTTTATCCGAGTGATTGTTTGTTGTTTCTTATTGTTTTAGGTTTGGCTCATTGGATTTTTTTTTATTTTGATTATATAGATGTTAATACTTATATGAATCTCTTTTTTTCTCGTATGTTTAATCTTTTCTAAATAATGGATCTATTCAGTATTATTTTTGTGTCAAGCATGTACAATTGTGTATGATGATATAGATGTTTGTAATTCTGTGTTTCTTTTTGTTTATAAGCATTAAATATTATTATTATTTTTTTTTACAATCTTGCAAATAAAATTTTTTGCTTCGAATTCAAATACATCCCAAATGTATTTGAAAATTATATACATCTTTTTTTTGTATTTTTTTGTTTATCTTTTGGTTTTTCTATTAATGTAAGTTAATGAATGATTAAATTGTTCATGTTGGATATATTTTTTGGTATATGTATTCATGGTTTATTTACATTCGTGCAAACGTTTTTTACTTTTTATGTTGAATTTAGATACATTTCTAATGTATTTGAAAAAACTAATATATGGCGCATATGAAAAAACTAATTTAGAGCCGTATCTAAATCTGTATCTATATCTGAAAAAACTAATATACTCATATGTATCTTGTATTTGTATAAATTCTTATCTAAATTTTTTTGATTGTATCTATCTAAATCTGTATTTGTATCAGAAAAAACTAATATATGATTGTATCTGTATCTATATCTGAAAAAACTAATATACTTATACTCATCTGTATCTGATTGTATCTGAAAAAATGTAGAAATAGAGATCGAAGGAGGTGGAGACTGGAGGAGGGCTAGAAAGGTAGCCGATCCACCTCTTATATGATAGAGGGTGACGAGAGGAATCCAATGGTAGTGACACCGGTCGTCAAAAATGAGTAGACAAGCTGGAATGGATTTTTGAAATGGCGGATGATATAAGTGGATAAAAAAGAAATTTTTTAAAAGATGAAATATTGCATTGGTACCCAATTGTTTTCTTGAAAATAAAAAATTTAAATTTAAAGGAAAGGTAGTATTGTCTTTGTAGTTTTTATCTAAAAAGTCAAACAAAGAATTAATGAGATAATGACACCTATTGAAACTTTTCAATAGGACCTAAACTTTGAGCCCATATAACACGACTGATATTTCAATTATTGAACATAGTGAATCAATTCCTTTTCCCTCCGTGAATATCAATAAAATGTTCAACCACATAAATTATTTAACTTAGATTTATTTTCATCATTGGTCTAGCTCTGTTAATCTTCTAACAAAGCAAAATTAAAACGTTTCAATTATAAATTTATAATATTATTATCCCTGTTGAAAGGTGTGTATAAAATCCATTATTCATATGAATTTCCACATCACGTTCAAATTTGACTACCTCGTTGTTAAAGGAAAAAAAAAAATGTTAGATATATCGGCTGTTTAGCTGCCCGGTCTGCAATGGAGAATTGATCCTCCAATTACATATATACTATGAAAATTAAAAAAATTTAATTTTCTTAAAGTTCAAAAAAAATTTACACTATTGTATTATTTCAATATATAATTTACTTTTTTATAACAACATGGCGAATGTATATTTTCTGGGTGTATCGTGGATAAGACCATATATAGAAGATTAAAACTCAACATATCATTTTTTAAAATAAAATAAAATTGTAGTCCAAGATTCCAGGCCCTTCAAGGGCATTGAATTGTACAAAGTCGAAGAAAAAAGAAAAGAAAAAAGGGGGAATACTGATCCCTCATAGAGAGGCACCCTTGCTTGCACCCCCACAGTGCATACCGAAGTTGTTTTCTATGTTTGCTCATGTTTCATTCATGTGTTGTGGGATCCATTGACTTCATAGATATGGTTCCTGTCAAATTTATTAGTTGATCCAAACACATTTTATATTTAATATTTAAAAATTTATCCTTCACTTATGTAAAAAAAAATGTTCATGTGTTTTACATTTAAGAATAATGATTGGTTCTCCGTATATTAGAACTCAAACTTGGAGTAGCATGAATGATCTAATTAAGGAGGATACACATCATGGAATTAGATTTCAAAGAAAAAAAAAATTATAAATTTTATCACAAACTCTGCTTGATCAAGTTTGGTCCAAAACCTAAAATGACGATCAAGGTCGATCGTTCAAAACTTAAAGTGACGATCAAGTTTGGTCGACCTAGTCAGATCGGTGGGAAAAGAAAAACACCGTTTTTTTTTTTTTATGGTGGGTTAGAGAAATCCCTCGATGGAGATAGACGCGCATGTTACATTGAACATTTTTGAACTCCTCCCAAGGGCCTCAAAAAATGTCTGGTAGGGTTTTTTTGTTTGAATGGTTGTGTCGTGAAAAATAATTTGAGGGGGACCAGATCTATGAAGTCAAAAGGATCCCACAAGAATGAATGAAACATGAGCCAACATTGAAAACAACTTCGGTATGCACTCTGCAGGAGTAAGCAAGGGTGCCTTTCTATTGAGGGATCAGTATTGGACCTATTACCTGTTTTTTTCTTCTTTTCTTCGACGTTGTATGCTTTTTCTTTCTTTTAGAAATCAAGTTAATACTGAATGAATGCCTATGACTTTTTTTTCTTAAAAAAAAAAAAACAAAAAGACAAAAAAAATTTATATGATTATCTCAATGTGAGGTACATCCACGGATTTTCAAACCACCAAAAATGCACTAGAAAGATTGTGAAGTACAAAACCCTCTACTCTTTTACACACAAATTTTTCTCTTTGATGCCCCAATTATCTCGGATTTCTAGATTTTTAGAGCAACAGTGTTCTTTTTGGATCATTTAGAAACGATGTTTGAAAAATAAAGATTTTAAATAAAGTGATTTAAATAGATTTGATTTTTAGAAAGCGCATTTTTTATACTTTTTAAAAAGAAATTTTTTTACACTAAAAGTTATAAGTAACTTTTTAATTAAATTTACTTCCTGAAAACTTATATTAGTTGTCAAACGGGCCCTTTGACTGGGAGAGGTTTTACAAACCTTGTTTATGAGCTTTTGAAAAATGCAGTATACATGTAAAGGAAAAAAATTCAATTACTCAATATTTGATTTAAAGCAATAAAAAAAAGTGATAAATACTCGATCCAAAAATAGCAGGATGATGTGTAATCTTATCATTGATTTTGATTAAAAGAATATAAAAAATTGTGTCACTCTGATCAGAACTCATTACAAAAGGGGGGATCAAATACAAATTGTTACCGACTCATTAAACGTAACACAAAATCTACATCCTTGTTTGACAAAAAAAAAAAAAAAAAAGGGGCTATCTCCACTTCTTTTTCTCTGTTTTGATAGTGAACGGCCTCCGGTACAATTCAAGGATCTTGGACTATAATTTTATTTTATTTTAAAAAAAAATGATATGTTCAGTTTTAGCCTTTTATATATATATATAGTCTCATCCACACACTGAAAATATACATTTGTCATATTGTTATAAAAAAAGTAAAGTATATACTTAAATAATACAATAGTATATATATATATTTTTTTTTATCTTAAGAAAATTAAATTTTTAATTTTCTTAGGATCTGTTTAAAAACACAGATTGAAAAGTAGATTTGAGTATAAAACTGCTTTTTCACATGCTTTTTGACCATGTACTTTTATGGGCTACTCTTCTTTTAATTCAAGAATCACATTTGTTGCTGATAACAGAAACTGTTTTTGAAGGGGTGTAATTTGGATAATGTTTGGTTACGAATTAGTACTTTAAAAAATAAAAGGGGTTAGATTACTATTTTGCCCCTGTCCTCTCCAATGACCTTCGAGGGTTTCACAACCTCCCAATTCACCCATTCTCTTCCCATGTCTGCATCTCCCCGATCGTCAATCTGAGAAATTTGCAGCCCCGGCCGTGGCTCCGACGATCGTCAGCCTTCTCGCTGACGTGCCTCTCCTCCATTCAACAATATTTTTTTTTATATTCCATTTCGTATGAGAGAGGAGAGTGGGCGATGGCTGAATGTGGAACTAATATGTCTGGAGTTCGTCGATGGAATGATTTTTTGGTCTGCTGGAACATATCGTTGATTCAAAAGAGATAAATGTTATTTTGGTCAGAGGTGTCATTTTTGGGTTTCAAAAAAAGACGGACCAGAAGAAAAAAAACACTCATGGAAAGAGAGAGTGGGCGATGGCTTATAAAGGGGTGTAATTTCTAAGAGTCACTAGGGTTAAATTGGTCATTTCATCGACCACCTCAGATTTCAAAATAGCTTATTACCAGAAAGCATTCTCTGGGAGCTTTCAAAAACACGATTTTCAATGCATGAATTGACCTAAAGCTACCCAATGATTCCCAATTAAGTTGGGCTGGTTGGAAAGACAATTGGAGCTTTCAAATTTCAAAAAAAGCAGAATCTATTCAAACCTGATCATCAAACAGTCCCTTGGTATATATGTAACTGGGGGACCAGTCCCCAACTGCGGGGCAGCAAAACAGCCAATATATCTAACTTTTTTTTTTCTCCCTCTAAGAACGAGATAGTCAAATTTGAACGTGCTGTGGAAATTCAGATTGATAATGGATTTTATACAAACCTTTCAACAGTGATAATAATATTATAAATTTATAATTGAAACGTTTTGATTTTGCTTTGTTAGAAGAGAGACGGAGCTAGACCAATGATGAAAATAAATCTAAAGTTAAAAAAATATTATGCAAATTTATGTTTTTTTTTTTTTTTTTTTTTTAAGAAAAGTAGATGTTTGCTATCCGATTTTATTTATGAACTCAAATTATAAATTCTGAATGGAGGGAGAAGAGAGTAAAATAAAACAAGAAAAGAAGATATTCACAAACAAGAGAGCTCTCATGGCCTGGGCTACAAGAGACATCTAACTGACCTAGGCGAGATCAAAAGCCCACCTTGTGATGCGCATGGCCCTTCACTAAACTGGACCTCCCCGTTCTCGCAATGTGTCGGCCCCAATCTAACATACACTCTCAAAACATGTCCCACATGTTTTCTTGATACACCCTCGCCCCTTTGAAGACGGCTTCATTGCGCGTCTTCCAAATCGTCCACGCCCCCGCCGTTACTATGGATTGCGAAACCACCGCGGCCCTGGAGTTATCGTTTGCTCATTTCATTGCTTTCCCCGCCGCCCATAGCTCCTCCACTGAATGGAACGATGTTTGAAGGCCTGTGAACCTCCCCATGAACGCTCGAGAATTCCCGAGCCACTGAAGGCCTGTGAACCTCCCCATGAACGCTCGCACGTCTCATATTTGTAAGGGACTGTTCACGGAGCGCGATAACATGGAGTATGTAATCGAATGGAAGGTTGGTAATGGCACCTCGGTGCATTTTTTGGAAGGATTGGTGGAGCGGGGTAGAGAAATTGTGTGACCTGGCCCCGATATATGCAAATTTATGTTGTTCGACAATTTATTGATGTTCATGGAGAGAAAAGGAATTGATTCACTATGTCTAATAATTGAAATTTATAAAAATTCCTCAGTCCCTCTCATCATCATGCTTATGTCTTGCATAGTACATCTAAGTCTCATGATGCCTGGAATGTATTATATTCTCTGTTAGCGCATACATTATTCTCTGATTAATACATAATGGCCAAAACATGCCTCCACTGATGACTGAAAATTGCAGCTATCATTCAAATAAAAAACCAGAACTTGAAGCAAAAATATAATTGATGGTGAAATTGCATTAACAAAAACAAAGAAACATGAATTGAAAATTAAGCGCATTATATATACTGAAACCATATTCAGTTATCATTGATAAACAATGTAAAACAGATGCTGACATTAGTGACTTGACCTTTCACCCTCGCCGAGTAAAAACTGGGGCCATTTCAAAAGAGGGCAATCACCGCGCACCATCTTCTCCCACGACCAAGTCCAGCGAAAACTTATCCTGCTAAAGATTAAAATGATATTCTTAGATGATTTAAGATAACTGAATTTGAATTGTATTAATACAAACATGTATATTACAATAAACGTCATATTCAAATATCGTTCAGATTGGATACATTGATATCCATATCCACACTCCAGATGTAGATAATTTCTAATTTTTTGGATAAGGATTCAAAGCGGATGCGAATATTTTTCGGATAATTAACATGCATGCTTACTAATGAAGCCACTGATAATTAATGCTTTCTAAACAAACATACCTCGTACATGGAGAGACATTTCACATATCTCCTGAAAGGCCCAATTGAAGAAAACTTCAAATGATGGAGACCTAGTTTGCATACACATTAATCCTCACTTGTGCAGCGACCTCCGGGTGAAGCTTAAGCTCTGCAATGTATTCCCCCGTCTCGCGGATCTCAGGGAGAGAGACGATCCTTTTGTCGATATCCCTACACAGGAAATATGCAGAGATAAACAGAAATGATTCAAGTAAAACTTTAAACAGCATAGACTCGTAATTTGCATCCTGAAAATTGTAAAAGCTACCTCTGTAATTGTGCCTTGATTATGTCTGCAATATCTTGTGCTGTAACACTGAGAAGAAAAAAAATTCAAGGTGCATCTCAGAAACAATTGGTGTAAAAACAATTTTGAATAAGCTATAATCTTGTCAAATTCTTCACACTCACGTTCCAAAGATTAATTTTCCCTTCCCTCCTTTTCGCTTCACTTTGAAGGCCCCAACAGTTTCAAAGATCCGTGCAAGCTGTTCGGCCTCTTCTTTTACCTAGATAGATGATGAAAGGAAAAAATGTCAGATGAACCACATATACGAGGATGCAAATTTGGAAACTTAATCTATTATGATAAGTAACACTGAGAAGAAAAAAAATTCAAGGTGCATCTCAGAAACAATTGGTGTAAAAACAATTTTGAATAAGCTATAATCTTGTCAAATTCTTCACACTCACGTTCCAAAGATTAATTTTCCCTTCCCTCCTTTTCGCTTCACTTTGAAGGCCCCAACAGTTTCAAAGATCCGTGCAAGCTGTTCGGCCTCTTCTTTTACCTAGATAGATGATGAAAGGAAAAAATGTCAGATGAACCACATATACGAGGATGCAAATTTGGAAACTTAATCTATTATGATAAGTGTGCTCATTATGTTTATGTTCCCACATGTGGATGTCTCTACTGCATACATGAAATACCATCTAGCCATTTGACACCCTAAATACATGATCGCTATTGCTCACAACAGCTTCGATGGATGACCTACCAAATATCTTCACCAAAGGCAAGTCAGTCAAAGTCTCTCACATATTACAAATCTCACAGCAAATTGAATGTGCATATCATAAACTAAGCCATCATGAAGATGCTGGCTTTTGCCTAAGATCAATTGCACAAATCAATCGTTGGTCTGGATCATGCACTTATTTTTTGTCCAATGTATGCCCTTTAAAATCTCTAGCATTCAGGATGTGATGTGTGCATGGTTTTGTGGGGAAAAAAAAAAAACCTTAACCTGTGAAAGAATCAACATCAAATGATGAATTATTTTTATATAAGCCTAGGCAGATGAATTAACTGTATACAAATTTACTCACCCAAAAGACAAGTACAAAAATCTGGGCAAAACTAAATAGTTGATTAATTGACACATTTCAGTCAGCACGTGTGAAATATATAGTATGAGGTGTTATCATGCATCAATATATTAAAAAACACCTATGATCAAACATGTCCACACTAAGAAAGTAAAACTGGCCCATTTTTCAACTTACTCTTATACATCTGATTAAATAAGGGAGAAAAGGATGAATACGTTGATTTCTCTCACATATCAAGCACTTACACGTTTTTTCTCAGCCTCAATTCTCTCTTCTTCTATCCGCATTTCCCTGAATGTGTTACATGAGATTATCGTCACTTGATGCTATAGTATCCACACAATATATTGTACACAAAAATGTGATCCATATGTAATTCAGATTCTTACATTTTCGACAACTTTACATAATTACATCTTTCCTAGTATCACATAAAAATTCATAGAAAAACACAACTTTTATGCAAAAAAATTGTTTTTGTAAGCATGCAGAGTCTTTTACTGCAGCAATTTTGAGTATATACCTGTAAATCCTGTTCTGGTTCATGCAAGAATAAGAAATCCTACAATCTATTTTAGTCTAGATCATAGATGCATCTATCTAATCAGAAAACACCAGTAACTTTATGTGAACTGAAGCAAACAACCACTGTTTAACTAGACGTGTTCCGAGGAAATGCAATTACCTATTTTGTTCTAGGTTTTCTAACACTCCCATAGATTAAAAAAAATTCTTTCCGGTGTCCACAAATCATTACCAGTTATGACTTATGGAAAAAAAGCATCAAAGGCCCATCACCCAGATTAGTCCCCAGAGTAGTCCTGCTATAGCGGGTGCTGGGAGGCACACAGTGGCTGCTCTCAGTACTCGAACACAAGACTTTGTTCTGTTAGCTTAAACACTTTACTATTGCTCCAAACAATGGCCCCTTAGTTATATGACTTGTTACTACTAACATAGACTAGCTTACCGTCGTGGTCATGAATCAACTTCTGTTTGATTATTTAAGTGTACTTTAAATACAAAAAACTTGATATCAGGATTACAATAACATGACCGCCCACATAACCCTTTGCTATTGGCTTGGCACAGGCTTTTTATTAATTAGATCCTGTCAAAATTGACATACCAAATAAAATGAAAAAAGCAGAGATATAAAATTACAGTATCAATACTGCAACTATGGTCCCAAGAGAACATTTCTTGCAACTTTTGCAAATCTCAAGGTATTTTCTTAAAAGTTGTGATGACTTGTCTGTCATCCTGTATCCCCAAACATTTCTTATTGATCAACCCTTTCCAAAAATGGACCTAGACCTCATGTTTACTAGCATAGGTCCTGCGTTCCCTTTTTCTCTTCTGAGTGATGAATTTTCTAGAGATTGATGCAGACCCTCTATTATAATATCCTCCTTCCCTCACTAAGGCCCCATTTGGAATCGATTTTCAAAAATAGCTTATGCTTGATTAAAATAATCGACTATGGAAAAGCGACTCAATAAAAATTTTCATAAAAACCATTTTCTTGACTTTTAAAACATAAAAACCAAAATCAGAAACCAGAAGCCAAAGTTCAAGAATATCCATACGGAACCAATTATCTAAAATCTGTTTGATTCGCAACCAATTGTCTGATATTGCGAAAGAAAAATTTGTTTGACAATTGGTTGCAAAAGGGGACTAAGAAACCACAAAGTAGGTATAACCTAGACCTCATAGTTGCAAATTTTACCATCAACCATTGAGCTATGGGTCTAACACTCCGCATCTGTTTGCCGGACTTCATTGTGAAAACCAATGTCGGAAATATGATTACAAAGAACATGTTTTCCTATTATTCAGTCCTTTATTCATTTTTTTATTATTATAAACTCTCTAGCCCTTAGTTTCCAGAATCCCCAAGAATGTCTTCCACCAAACACAAATGCCAATCAGTACATAAAATTTGACATGAATCAGGCTCTCTCTTGCCAGAAAGTATAGTATTAGAAAGATAAATCAAATCAATAAAACCCGAAAGGATTTGAAACATCCACTCCAAATGCCTGCTGCACCAACTTCTCAGACATTAGAAAACAAACAAAAATCCTCTGACAGAGAAAACCAATTAAGATCAACTCAAAAGGAAGCAACAAAACATGAAGAATTCAGAGACCCAGTTCATAAATTGCGAGCAATCAAACATTCAAACAAAAACAAAGAAGGAAAATTTACTTGAGCAAGAGAGGGGTGACGATCTGAGCCTTCCCCAATGGGAACAGATAGTTACGGAAGAACCCGGCCTTCACGTCCAGGAGTTCCCCTTTCTTCCCCAGCTCCGTCACGTCCTCCTTCAGTATCACCTTTTTTTGGGGCATTCAATTGCGTCCAAACCCATATATCAAAATCATAAATCAGACCCAAAGAAAAGTTTTTTTTTTTTTGTTATACAGTCTGAAAGATGAAACCTTTCTTGTCTTCCTGGCTTTTTTTTGAGCCACAATCGCCATTGCCGGTGGTCGCTCGGTGTTGCCGCGAAAGAATCCGTTCTGGGGGCGAGAGACATTGCTCAATGTCAGTGCTGCTGCTGTTGCTGCCATTGTTGCGCTCTCTTCTTTCCCTGAAGTCTTATCTTATTGAAACGGACCGTGTGACGCTTCGCAAAGCCTCGTGTAAATAGAAACTCACGTGTCGGGACTGCCATTTTTCTTTGTTCGGTTTATTCTTTCTTCACGTTTGTCTCTCTCTTGGATTAATAAATCACAGTATAAAATAAGGGGCACTGTTACATACAGTCTGTTTTACTGTTTAAAATATAGTTTTTTAATTCATCAGTGAAACATATGCATCGATAGAAAGTATATGTATTGTTAAATTTTTTAACATTTAATAAATTCATTTAATTTAAAATAAAGCGATATATACTTTTTATTAAAGCATATATATAATTAGATGATGTTTGTTATTTTAATAAAATAAAAACATACGTGGTCTGCGTTTTAAATTGTAAAAAAAAAAAACTGCGCTACATTTTCCTAAAATAAAAGCAATCAACCGATGCAGACCCATTCCTTTTGATTTCATTATAACAAGATATATATCTCATTAAATTTTATTTCAAACATTTTATGAAAAAAGAACATACAATTCATTAAAATATATATTTTATTTATTTTTATTTAGTAAAAGTAAATGTCTTATTAGATGAGTACATTGTATTTGGGGCTGCAATCAGGACTGAATCCAATATTTTTCCAAGGAAAATGATACATCCAGTTGCGCATGTTATCCCAATTATTTTAATATTTTTATTAAAATATATATACTCGCCTAATAAGTTATCTATTTTGAAAAATAAAAATAAAAATTTATCTATGCAGCATGAATTGTTATTTATCTCAGTATAGCTATTAATGACAAATAATCCTATATCATACCCCAAACGAGGGGGTAAAGAGTGTCTAAAGAAAATCATCAATAAGAATTGGGTGTGAATAAAATTGGGTGCGTAGGGAATAGTCACCCAAAATAATTAGCGGGAGAGATTAGGCCCATTTAGTCGCGAGTACAACCTGGTGATTAGCTGGATCCCACTTAGATCCTCAGGAAAAGATCCGAATGCCCCAGAAGCTCTGAAGTTGATGAAGCAAATTGGGCCCAAATTGGACCGTACAAAACCTATTAAAGCCCAGTATTAAACCTAATTAAAATGTTTTAGGACCCGCGTGCGGACTTCATATTTAATAAAAAAATATATTTTATTTTAGTGAAACGAGACTACACACGGTGTCCCGTAAAAAACCGAGGCGTATTATAAAATACAATCTTATATATCTAGTTAACATTTACATAGTTTCACAATGTATACATCTTATTAAATTTTTCCTTACGTTTACTAAAAAATTAGTTCATTCAACTTAAAATGAACTATATACATTTTTTTTTATTAAAACATATACTTCATGTTTACTATTTAAAAAAAAAAACACATGTGATCTATATTTTGGACCGTAAAAAGAATAGAGTGCAACATTTTTTTTTTAAAATTGTTTTTTATTTTTAAGTCCCCATAAATTATGTGATTTAGTGATCAGTCTTTTACTTCTTGATATGTTAGTTTAAGTCCCAAGATTTAAATGCTATATTCTTTTTAGTGTCTGGGAGGGACTAAAAAGAAAATAAAATAATTTATTGATAGTTCCCTTATAGGGACTAATAAGAAACATTACTCTTTAAATACTTAAACTGAAATATCAAGAAGTGAGGGACCGATTACTAAATCATATAGTTTATAGGGACTAAAAAATAAAAAACCAAAAAAAAATTGTCTATAAGTGTCCTTACCTACAGTCGTATATAGATTTATAGAAGACTGCATCTAGTCTAGGCTTGTCAACGGGTTGGATTGGGGTGCACTCAGACCCGACCTATTTGATTGTCAGGTCATTCGGGTCAGATCCATATCGGGTCTCGGATCGAATCGGGTTGAGTCGACCCATTAACAAATTCATGTTAGATAAAGAGAAGTTCATAAACTTTTTAAGAGTCTACAATGGTTTCATTTATTTTTTCTTTTTTAATAGAGTCTGATGTATTATAAATAGTCATTCACTATTTTGATTTTTAAATGTTTTATGAGAGAACATTTGGAATATGCTTTTACGTGAAGTTAAAATGTTGTAAAAATATTTCAAATGTTTAAAATTTTAAATGATTATTCAATATTTAGTTATAAATGTTTGGTTGAATCATGAGTGTTAGGTTGGATCATAAATAAAAAAATACATAATATTTAGGTTGGGTCAATCGGGTCCAACGGGTCCATTGGATCGAGTCAGGGTGGACCCAGACCTGACCCATTTTGAATGTCGGGTCCTTCGAATTGAGTATTTACACCTTTTATCGGATCGGGTTTGGATCCTCACCCGTTGACATACCTAATCTAGTCTTTACCTTAATTGTGTAATGTACCCATTTTGATTGTCGGGTCCTTCAAATTGGGTATTTACACCTTTTATCGGATCGGGTTCGGATCCTCACCCGTTGACAGGCCTAATCTAGTCTTTATCTTAATTGTTTAATGTGGCATACATAACATTGTCTAACAGTACTGTCCCCAAGCATAACAGTCTTGATATTGACATAGTTTTGCATATGGCATTTTTAAAGCGTGTCCCGAGCATAAATTACAGAAAACCTACCTATGCAAATCGATCGGTGTCATCAAGACAATCAGACAAATTAAAGCCACTATAATTGAAAGCTGTTCATGTATATATATATGGTACAACTTTTAGTTTCCTGATAAAACGGCGCAAGATCCTTTCATATATTAATTCTACACATCCTATACATCAAGTAAGGCACATGTTCCTTTGGCTAACACTGAGAGCTTAAACATGGAAGTCCTCCGCCGCCGCCTCTTCCATAGTTGCTCCCCTGACCAAAACCCAAGCCGGAGCCAGACTCACCTCCACCATTAGCTCCTCCATGATCTCCTCCGCCAGTACCGACACCTCTGCCTCCACTTGCATGGGCCGCCATAGTCCGAGACTCGGCCGAGAGCCCCAAAAGGGCCAAGACAAGCAAGGCCAAGCTCAATATAAATCTCAACTTCATTGGGTATGGTGGTTGGGTTGGTGTAGTATTATATATATATTTATTAGTGACAAGATTAGGCAGGACGACGTTGGTATTTATAGGGATTGAAAGAAAGAAAGAAAAATCTTCTTCTCATGTATATCCATTCACCAACAAATTATATTAATCTTGGCATATACATCCATTACATGACTAGCTAACTTGCTAATTAAAGTTGGGCTTGTTTTATGAAAGTGAGATATGATACCGCGGGACGCTGCAGTGGGAAATCCAGTACCATTGACTCTATGGGCGAATGTTCCATTAAATTTGTCATCAGCAGTACAAGTTTTGAGGCACCAATCTCACCTAAATAAGTTTGTGTTCCTTAATACTGATTTTTCGCATGGTTGTTTTGCGCGCCTCCTAAATTTCAGTCTTAACACGTGTAGGACTCAATTTTTTTTTTTTTTTTTAGATTCGTGTCATATAACATTAGTCTCTTTGACGCGAATGAGAAATAGACTAAAGATTGCATTTGGTTGAATGATTGCAAAATTGATTTTAGGTAAAATCTGAGTTTAAAATTGATTTTGCAGGAAGTTGTCTTTTTACAAATTCTGAAAAACTCAGGTTTTGGACATTTTTTTACATAAATCTGTCTGCAGCTTTTGACTCTAGTTTTTCTGTTTCGAAACGAGTTCAGGCATATTTTGAGTTTGCAAACCTGTTTTAAAATAGAAAAACTGATGTCAAAAGTTGCAGACAAATTTATGTGAAAAAATGTCCAAAACTTGAGTTTTTTAAAAGCTGTGAAAGACATTTTTCTACAAAATCAATTTTAAACCCAGATTTTACATAAAATCAGTTTTGTAATCGTGTAACCAAACACATCCTAAATATATAAAGTTATATAATGCCAAACTATAAAAACGAAAAAAAAATTTAGGAAAACAATTATAATGCTTTTGGGGATAGGTCCGGTCCAGCTAGAATCATATATAGAATACAATACATCTTACAACAACTGACATGACGAAACATTTTTGCTTGAATTGAACTTTGGGATTTTCTCTGTTAGAATTGAAGCCATCTTGGCCAAGATATGCAAAAGAGTCTACATTTGAGAAAAGTGAATTCTCATCGTAGAAATCCAATATTCCAGGTGCATTCATTCTAGTCAGTCGACTGACTGAAGATATTGAACCAGGTTAAGGCCCTCAATCAAGGGATGCATGCATGCGTGTTCCTGACCAGATACGTTTTTTAAGTAGGATGCAGAGTCACTCTCATGGGCTCAATCAGTCCATCTTGGGTTGTCTACTCTTTTGGTCCCTCCTCTCATACAACTTCTCTGCTAGAAGACAAGGGCTGCATTATTACAATGGTTTGTTTTTGTTTTCTAATTTGAACCACTTCGAACATGAAAATGCTTCATGTGGCCCTTTGTAAGGGCTATACCTCTTTTTCAAAATTTAAATGGTAATTGAGGAACAGGTCAATTAGTTTATCATATGGATCCCCCCTCATCCAATTAGGAACATGGTTTTTTTGTGTGAGTTTTCTAAATAACATTTTAATTATTTGTTAGTTGAATCAACTTTAAAGATATGATTTTTGCAACGTTTGGTTGCATAATTGCAAAACTGATTTTCGGCGTCCATGCTGGGTTTAAAATTGATTTTGTAAGAAGCTGCCCCTAAGCTTTTGAAAAACGTAGCTTTTGGACATTATTTACCTGAAATTTGTCTGGAGGAAGCTGCTCCAGTTTTTCTGTTTGGTTGCACGATTACAAAACGCTGCTTCTGAAAATGTAAAAGCTGCACATTCGTGCAACCAAACACTATCTTTGTCAAATTTCTATAAACATGATTTAACCTAAACATTTTAAAACAGCGATAATCCCTCGCATATCATTTTTTTTTTTATAGAAAATGTTATGCACAGTGTCTTGTTTCCAGTTCTTCATTTTCAGTCTACAAATGTTTTTGATATTTTAAAAATAGTATGATTTATCTAATTAGATACATATAAAATGAAACAAATACTTTAATGAATTGCATGAATTCATTTATAGAAAATATGAAATTTTTTTACGTGATATATACCATCCTATATATTCCACTGATGAATAAATAATTCAATTACCAAATGGGGGTTAATTAAGAAGTAAATTCCACCTTGCATGACTACACAATCTATTGACATATATTTGGTAGAATGGAAATTTAAATATACAAAGAACTACCTAATTAATTAAAAGCTGTAAGTAAACGGAATTTAAGGCCTATTGGCTGACTGACATGCTCATTTCTGACTTGAAAATTAGACTTCTCTCATATAAAGAAAGCAACCAGGAAATGTAATGTGTCCAATACAATGATGTTGTCGCATTGTCGCATCCTTATTTAACACTTCAAAATATGTTATACACTTTTACTTTACTGTAGTCCATGGTCGACTCGTGTTCCTCCTATGCATGCTACACTATAGATATATTATATTAACTAAAATACAACAAGGATTATACAGCTGATTAACTAATCTGTTGATCTGATGTGTTCTCATCTGATTAGCTAGGATCCTGGGCTTATAAAATAAGTTTTTTTCTTTTGAGGAATGAGCTTATAAAATGTTCTAAAATCCTGTTAAACTGGATGTGAAAAATCCTAAATGAGAAGATGTAAAATATGTCTTCCCAATAAAAAAAAAAAATTGCATTGGTTGAATGAGTGATGATAACACATGTACCACGTTAAGATGCACGAATCTATATTTGAAATCCTGTTAAATGGGGCTAGTTCCGATGGGAGAAATGATTGATCTTAGAATAACAGCCGGACTTAATTTTAGTAATTAGCTGTTTTGAATTTTTTAAAAATAATATATTTAATTTAATAATACACATGTTTTTATAAAAAAATAAAACATATATATATTTTATTGAATTGTATGTATGTATTTATAAAAAATGTGTAAAATTCTATAAAAATATGTGTCTCGTTAATGTAAATATATGTTTCGATGAATTTTTATTGAATTGCTAAACAAAAAAAACTATGTGATGGGACTTTTGATTTTATGCATTAACCACCACACAAAGTCACAAACACTAATAATGTGGTACACATCATATAATCCATGCACAGAATCCTGATTAGTTTTTTTTATTCTTTCAATGGGGTTGCAATGAAACTATGTGCAAAAATATGTTTTTTTTTTGTCACAACCCCACGAGCTGGATCCCCAAACATATGATCGAGTACTCGATTATGAATCGAAGCTTATGATAATGTTTAAATGATTGCCACATCATAATACTTTATCATCATATCCTGTGTCGCCCGCCATGTAAAATAATCACATACACGTGACCATGCCCCATCACGTATGCCCAATAAAACCCCACAAAAGAAACCACACGTGCAAGTATATAAATGACAAACAAGTAACAACAGTAGATTATTAACTCTCTCATTTTCACTCTCCCAACCAAAAAAAAATAAAAAATAAAATAAACCAACTCTTTCATATTCTAGCTAGTTGCATTACATGATCATATACCATAAATTTTTATCTCACAAATAAACTGGAGTTCATTAGATGCTCATTTCTGACTTGAAAAGACCTCTCTCATATAAAGAAAAGCAACCAGGAGATGTAACGTCGCCGATACAATGACGTGTTGCATTGTCTCATCAGCGCACATACATAACTTTCGGATTAGTTTTAACTCAAATCTTATATCATTATTTATTAAATTATAAGGCTCACGTGTTAAATTAATTTTTTTTATATTTTATAAATCATTATTCATATCCTATTCACTTTTAATCCATAACATGTTAATTATCAATCAAACAACAAAAATTTTATTATTATATTTTTTAAAAAGAATAACTAAAAACATAATAAAATAAAAAATGACTTATTCTTAACATACACTTGAATTGTTATTTATTTATGAATAGCTTATATCGCTACACAAGATATTATTATATTAAGTAAAACACAACTAGGACTATATAGCTAATTAACTAATCTTTTGATATGACATGTTCTCATATGATTAATTAGGATCATGGGCTTACAAAATTTTTCCTTTTTTTTTTTTTTAGGAACGGGCTTATAAAATCTTCTAAAATCCTATTAAACTGGATGTAAATTTTTTTTTTTTTTTTTTTTTTAATAGAAAGGTTCTAAGAGTTAGGGGTACCTGATGAAACTGGGCTTACTGGCCCAAGATACAAGGTCACCACATATTACCAATCTTGCTACCAGCAAGATTTGAACATCTTGAGAAAGATGTAAAATAAAGACAGTAGTATGCATGCAAGTCTTAAAAAAAAAAAAAAATTTGCATTGGTTGAATGAGTGATGGTGACACATGTACCACATAAAGTGTGCATGTTTACCTTTTCACGTTAAGAGGTTCGAGTCTATATTTGAAATCCTGTTAAATGGGGTAAGTTACGATGAGAGAAAGGATTGATTTTATGCCTTAACGACCATCTCACAAACACAGATGAGGTAGTACACATCCCACAATCCATGCACAGAATCCTGATTAGTTGGTCTTTGTTTTGGAGCTTCATTATTTCTTCACCGAATAACGACTTGCTTGTACTCCCTACGTTAAGCTGAAGTAATCAATGATCCTTTCAGACACTTTCATATATTTGTATTTCAAATTCAAAAATAAAATTACAACAACAATATCTAAATTTGTTATATATATATATATAATAAAACATTTACAAATTGTGTGTGCAGTTTACCAAGTCAAATGTGATATTAGATTATTTGGTTTTTCAAAATGATTTTTTTAAAAAAATAAAACTGGTAGATGTGTTACTTCTTTGCATTAATAAATGGATTGTAAAATGTTAAAAACAATTTCTTTTATTATTGTTCACAACTGTTTAATTTGCTTATTTAAATAGATATATTTTATTAAATATGAAATATATATGGACAACTATCAAGATTTGTAAGAGTATTGCAGTTGGAGTTGTAATGGAACTGTACGTAAAAATACATTTTTTTCTTCTAGTTACACAACCCTGGATTCTGAAACATATGATGCACTTGATTATCTATCAAAGCTTATAACAATGTTTATTAATTAAAAAATGATTACCATCATAATCCTTTGCCATCGTATCATGTAAAATAAACGCGTGTGACCATGCACTATCACGTATGCCCAATAAAGACGTACTCACAAAAGAAACCACACGCGCAAGTATATAAACGACAAACAAGTAACAACAGTAGATTATTAACTCTCTCATTTTCTAGTTGCATTACATGATCATATACCATAAATTTTATATCACAAATAAACTGGACTTCGTAGCTTTAATTACTTCCACCTCCTCTTTATCCACTGCATGCATGCATGGGAATATAATGCTCATATAATTCAAGGGTGTCCACCACCGCCGCCGAATCCGCCACCACCACCACTTCCACCACCTCCACCGACGCCGATCCCGACACCGATCCCGATACCACCTCCGTGACCACCACCACCGCCGGATCCGCCGCCGCCACCGGCCCCTCCACCGGAGCCACCTCCGCCGCCTCCACCACTCCCGAAACCCCCTCCATGTCCACCCCCAGCCCCTCCGCCGGAGCCGGAGCCGAAACCACTCCCACCACCGGACCCTCCACCGCCTCCAAAACCACCTCCTCCACCTGAGCCACCTCCGCCGCCTCCACCACTCCCGAAACCCCCTCCATGTCCACCCCCAGCCCCTCCGCCGGAGCCGGAGCCGAAACCGCTCCCACCACCGGACCCTCCACCGGACCCACCACCGCCGCCAAAACCACCTCCTCCGCCTCTCCCTCCACCGGAACCAAACCCACCACCGGAACCGGAGCCGAAGCCTCCGCCGCTCCCAGATCCGCCGCCCGACCCACCGCCGCCGCCTCCGCCGCTTCCAAAACCGCCGCCGCCGCCTTGCGCCCCGCCCGAACCACCACCGAAGCCGCCTCCGGAGCCATATCCGGAGCCGTCCCCGTAGGTCGTTAAGGTCCTGGCGGCTGATGAGAGGCCCACCAGGAGCAAAACAAGAAAGCCAACACTCACTAACTTAGGAGTTCTCATATTGATAGAACGATTTGGTGATGAGAAGTGGAATTCAAATGTGGGTGGGTATTTATAGCATGCATGGGACACAGTTATACTGCAAAAATATCTCGGGGAGGGATTTGGTTAGATCCAATGTTAATCGAACAATTTGATTGTTCAATCCGTAGATGTCAAATCTTATAACATATTAAAATGATTATGTGCATTTAATTATTATTAAAAAAATTTAATAATAAAATATCTTAATTATAACAACTATGAATACATTATGGTAAAATAATAAGATTTGATAACCAAAGAATACTCAGGACAAAAACATTCCTCAACTAACTTTGGACCTACCACATTCCCCATTGGAAACCCTTATATGTATATATTTGTATCGTAAGATTTGTTAAATTGGATGAATTCATTCATTACATGTGATCTCATTCAATATTGAATTTAGAGCCATTTGATTCATGAAAGAAAAAATAAACACAAAGAATCTATATGTAGCTCTCACCACCGACAATGAACCAAAAGACACGCATTTCTAACAGAATTCATCCAGAGAAAAATCAGATGAGGATGCAGAATTAGACAAGTTAACAGTGATTGAAAGATGGAAGAAGAATGGACTGAAAGTGATTGGATACTTTTCTTCAATGTTTTTGATTCA
This sequence comes from Acorus gramineus, assembly GCA_030737835.1. Classification (NCBI taxonomy): domain Eukaryota; kingdom Viridiplantae; phylum Streptophyta; class Magnoliopsida; order Acorales; family Acoraceae; genus Acorus; species Acorus gramineus. Next base: position 14,331,427 of record CM060857.1, read on the forward strand.
TGAAATTTTATGTGATTGCATGGAGAGAGCAATGTTTGTTTCGATAAATTAATGATCTATTCGAGTTAATCATTGAGTTGACACTACAAGCGACCCGGTACGAAAAATATTTAAAAAATATTACTAATATATAATAAATATAAGATAAAAATATAACACAATATAAAAGAGATACATAATAAATAAAATAAATAAATTCATCATATCAGAAGTAGAATATTTTAGGCCAGTGATTAATAAATTAACGAACATATTATCTTATTAAACGGTGCACATATCATCATAAGAAAACAAATTCAATACAAAAATATACATGATTAACCTAAAGTATAAAACACTATAAAAATGTGTAACGCGCAATGAAGATATGTCATATTTTACAAACTAAATAAAAAAAGTTTTAGCATTGAATATCACTAATAAGTTGAATCATACGTAAAAAAAAATTTGGGTTGAGACTTATCCGATTAGCAATTTTGATAAAAGATTGATCTTGTTACGATTTCGGATCTTGAAATGCAATCAATCAAAAGAAATAAACAAATAAATCGAAGTAAAGACACAAAAATTTACGTGGTTCGGCAAATCTTGCTTACGTCCACAGAGCACACCAGAGATCAATCCACTATCAATGAAAAGTTTTTACAATGGTCACACCGAAGATAAAAATCTTAGAACTTAATAAAAAATATGAGATGTCCTTTTATACTGACATCTCATTAAGGACAAAAAAGTCTGACCCTGCATAGCGTCAACAATCCTCTGTGCACATCATCAGACTCCACAATATATAACAGATCTATCCACTCAATCTGACTTGGTGGATGAGTTCAATGAAGCAATCAGTTGATTCAATTAGGAAATCCAAATAACCACCAAGTTGGATCGTGAGTTTTTAAATATTAAGCAAATTAAGGATGGGAGTGAACCCCTTATTCACTCTTTTTTTTTTCTATCACTATTTTTTTTTTCTATCATGGTTTTTTTTTTCTTGGCTCCTCTATCTTCCTGGCTAACTTTCTGACTTCTTGTAACTGTTTTGTCTAGTTATAAAATATTTATATTTCACAACATTATAAGAAAAAGAAAGAGAGAGAGAGAGATAGACAGTGAACATCCACCGACAGAGCTTTCTAATCCTGTCCATCATGCATGCATGTATCTGTTGCATGGGTTTCTCATGGGCAGAGTCGGGTGTGGAGTCTTTCTCTTCAGTACTGTGTGTCTTTATGTTAAAACAAAAACTACCAGACTAAAGCCTCTATGCTACTGGTATTAGGTAGGATTGTTATTCAATGGGCTTGCCCATTCACGTGTTCAGTACAAAAAATTGTGGATCAACACGATTATGATGTGGAGGTTTATGTACACAAACATGAGTTTTACACATGCTTTAGTTTGGGGCTCTATTTTATCTTCTTATGGCGACGAAAAAAATTTGTAATATTTTGAGGTTGTGTGTGTTACAAAAAATTTAATAAATTTGATGACCCAGACTAATTGCAAGAGGACTTATAATCTTATATTTTTCAATAGAGATGGTATCGCTGTTATGATTGATCTACATCATTTTATAAGTCATCAAATTGATCAAATTTTTAGTTATTAAGATCATTTTCCTGTCTACTATTTGAAACGCATCAAAATTCATGAAATGATACATATCAATGTGATTAATTGAAACTTCAATGTTTCACTGGTGGATTTTTTTTTTTATTTTTATTTTTTGTATGGTAGAAAGCTGCAACTCCCTTATAGTTGGCCAGACCTTTTAAGGGGACGAATCTACAATAGATCTAACATATGTCGCTTTGTAAGAGTTTTATAATATTTTTTTTTTATCATATTTGAATCCTATAACGTGGATTAATATTAAGAGATTCGGTGAGATCATGAGATATTCAAACCTATCTGCATATAAATACGTACATCTTGGAACATGTCATTACTACATTAGATGAATGAGTCATTACCAGCCCTTCAATTAATAAAAATAAAATTATAAGTCTGAAGTATAGAGGTAAGAGAATACAGAGAGAATAAATAGAAAAAGAAAAGAGGTATGACAATACAGTGAGAACAAATAGAAAAAGAAACATAGAACATGAGAGTGGAAAACAAACTCCACGGTGGCCACGGAAAATATTCCCAGTCAGGTAGAGACAGGATTTCTAATGGCTCCCCGAGGCCCCCAAGGTGACCATAGAAAAAAAAAATCTAACAAAGGCATCATTTCATTAGTAAAGCTAATATGGTAGAAAACCAGGGCAAAATGGATGAAAGCGACGAAGAGTCATAATAAATTTAGAGGAAAAGATGGGTTGAAAGAGATGGGTGACCATCTAAAAACTACCTAAATTCATTCAGTGGTATTGACTCAGCCCTTGCAAATTGCTTGATTCATAAATCGACTGTAGAGGTCAAAATCCAAATCTGGATTGATAGAAATAGTTGGATTCAAATCTCTAAATTTAAAGATTGATCGGAGCAAACCATATTTCAAATTTAAAGATTCACTGTTGGAACAACTTTTATGTTACATGAGATTTCTACCTCTCCCATTTCATATGTATATAACAGGACTATGAAGACCTGTACTTGTCATGCAAGCTGGACGAGTTGTTCCTCGGGGACTTGATGGGTGTCGGTACTCGATCCATGGAGTCATAGAGGTCCCTCTCATTGTCAGCGATCTCTGTCTCTCGAGTCCATGAATAAAACCAAAGGAAGTCATCAGTCGCCATCTTTGATATATATATATATATATTTATTTATTTTTTCTGCAAACAAACATTAATTGGCAGTATATCAGAAACCATGGGCTGGTCGTTACAATTTGTGTTGGAAATTCATTATTGGATAGGGAAAAACATGATTATCTTACTTTTGTTTTGGTAGCAAAATAATTTCTTTTAGGACAAATAATTATTCATGTATAAATAAAAAATAAATTATTTATTATTAAAGAAATTAATTAATGGTCTATGTGTCACCGTCTATTCTTTTTAGAAAGTTATTCTAATTCCACAATGCCTACCAACACCAATTTTAATTTATAAATAAAAAATACATGGAGCATTCTTTTTGACCTTCTTGGAGAGTTCACATATTGGAGAAGGGCCAACACTAATCAATATCTCTACAAACTTGAACAATATCTTCCCTGTTCCAAGTGGTCCAATGCATGCATGCACCAACCGTAGCGGGGATTTCCTTATCTTATTTATACTAAAATGATCATATATCTCATAATAACTTAATTCTATGTCCAGGGGCTAAAAAGACCAAGCTAGGTTTTTTACATTTTATAAGGACTTATTTAAACATCTATTATATGAGCTCCGTTAACTAAACAATATATTAAAAGAATATTCCCTAAAAACTAATTGCAAATTGATCATGAACTAAATATATTAACCATGACCACTTTCTAGGAAGCTATGATGATTTTCAAATTTAGAGTAATTTTTGTGATTTTAAAAAGTTTATAAGGTGTTATATCGATTTTTTTCAATAAATTAATACCGATACAAACTTATTTTTGCATATTTGGATACAGTTGTCCCAACTTATTCATTACAATTAAATACGTTTTTGAGTTTATCATCTTCCTCATCATTCAATCCTTGTTCCGCTATTCAACTAGGGACTTTGAATAGAGTTTTGTGTGTCACTTTTTTAGTGTCAACACCCATACATGCCAACAATGGAGTCGGGGAACATTATGCTTTGTGAAGAGTGATTTAAATTTTTATTCGTGCTTCCACTGAAACCACACCATTTATGCTTATTATTCAGTTGGAATTTTACGGTTACAGCAGGGCAAGAAACACACACTAAAAAGAAGAAAAAAAAGATCAATCCACCAGAGGAGATCATATTTTTTCTGTAACCATCAATAAAAGACTGTCACATAAACAATATGACTATATTAAAATAGTGAACATAATTCATGTATCTTTAACACAGAAAATCTAATTTTCCATTGAACTATTTAGCCACAACTGCCAAAACCCTTTGCACCACCTGTTCCATAACCACCGCCAGATCCGGACCCATAACCAGACCCACCACCACTTCCACCTCCGCCACTGCCAGGACTTCCGCCTTGTCCATATCCTCCACCACTTCCGCCTTGTCCATATCCTCCACCACTTCCGCCTTGTCCGTAACCGCCACCGCCACCACCGCCTTGTCCTGGGTCGCCGAAACCACCACCACTGCCACTACCGCTACCGCTACCGCTACCATATCCGCTGCCACTACCGCTACCATATCCGCTGCCACTACTTCCCCCACCAGAACCACAGAGACTCTGACCACCGCGTCCTGCGAGGATCCGGGAGGTGGCACCGGAGAGACCCATTAAGAGCCAAAACAGAGAGCCCACCGTCAGAACTCTCTTTATCATGTTCTGCATGTTCATTGTATCTCGGGGTAGAATTATGGATGGATCATGGATGGGTGGTATATATATATTACTAATAAAGCTGAAGAGATTAGATCACTATAAAACCATTCACCCCACTTGCCCTATTCCTACCACCAATCCCACTCAGAATTGAAGCAGCCTTTTTTGACTCCAACATGCCATCCTATCCGAAATAGAATTAGATCTAATGCTCATTGGATAATATATTATTTAATGTGTTCATAATCGTCGTTTATTTTATTATTTTGAGGTACATAATTTAATTAAATCTAAAAAAAAAAAAAAGAATTAAAATTTAATTGAATTCTAATTTTGAAATCTTATAGAATATCTAAGTCATGCAAGCCTGACATTGGATGTCAAGGATGGATGGCCCCCAATCATTTATATTAAAAAAAAATTTGTTAATCCTATAATAAAAAAAATTGCTTCACCTAGTAGTTATAAAAAATTCAAAGCACCAACAAAAAAAAATCAACATTAAAAACAAATAAAAATTCAATTAATAAAATATAAATAATAAACAAACAAAAAATAATTATAAACACATATTTAAAAAAAAATTAATTAAAAAAACAAAAAAATCTCCTTAAATCATGTGATTTATTTATGTAAGATATAAATTAATATTATCTCTAAAATATTTAATTTAAAATATTAAATCACTATAAAACCATACACTGCACCCCACTTGCGAATTCCCACCACCAAATTGTATTTGAGATAAGGATAAATTATCATAATTTTAAGGGATAAAAATTTATCAATTTTGTCTATATTTATATTTGTCAAAATCTAAATAAAAAGTGGGGTTAAGTGTTACTCTAACCTTTAGGTGGATTAAAATAACTTCATTTTCATTTCAAAATCAAACAACTGTCCATACTTTAAACCGATTATTTTTTATAACAAACGATAAAAGTTGTCTTTCCCTTTATTTAACTCTATAATTTTCTGTACCCCATTATTTATCCTTTTTCAAACCAACTAACCCCAAAAGATTAGATCACTGTAAAACCTTACACCCCACTTGCCAAACTCCTACCACCAACCCAACTCGGAAGCAACCTGTTTTTGACTCCAAGTCTCCAACATGCCATATTATTCAACCTTTTTGTCTTAAATGTCAGAAAATGTTTCCATGCTACTATGCTAGCTAGCCCCTCATGCAGTCATAAAGTTATCTCTTCCTTCAAATATAATATTCAATGGAGATTTATATTCGGTACAATGAGTGTGTAATATTGCTACATCGCATGTAAAAATACTTGTATAACACCAATAAAAAAAAAAAAAAAACTTGTATGATTAAACTGTTATAGAATTTTCATATGAAGAACGTATGGGTGAAGGCAGTAAAACAATTTATAAATTTTTAAAATCACACGCTGTGACATGCCATGACATAACTCGATCGAAGAACATGTATGTGTAGGTCAATAAGTATATATCAGATGGGTATTATATTAGCAAGGACACAACATGCCCCCTTTGTTCTTCTAGTACTGAAACTTCTGTGCATTTATTATTTTTTCATTGTGAATTTGCTGCGGTTTGTTGGCAGCTCATCCCAGCTAAGCATCGAATTGGTTGGAGGCATTTATTGATAGGTACTGGAATCAGGATTCAGCTGGACATCTCAAGCGGATGGATCCTTATAGTACTGTCTCCTCATTTGGTGTATTTGGAAGATGACAAATGCAGTGCTTTTTTAGAATCAAAGGAGTACTAATGCTAAATGCTCTTACTCTATTTAAAAATTGTGCTCAATGGAAGCAGAACAAACTGAATTTCAAAGCAGAGGATTGAGTCTTATAGGCGAATTTTGAGGACTTCTCGTATTTGAGATAATCAAATTGAATGGTCAGGTGACTCAGGTGTTTGGAGTGGGTTTTGCTGGACTTCTCGTATGGAAACAGGAGGTATGTGATTGGAGGTCAAATTTGCCCAGATTAAAGGTTTAAAAACTCTTGTTGTATGTTATGATTCTGAGGAGTTGGTAAACCTTTTACAACAGGGTAGTGCAATTGTTCGTTCCCTCTGTTCTGCGAGTTCATGGTCTGTGCAATTGTGAAATGCCTTGCATTCATACAAGAGTGAGCATGTTTATGAAGATCAAAGGGTCAAGCCAAATGGCTTAAGTGATTCGGGAGTCTTTTATTATTGTAAATGTATGAACCTCTTGTATTAGAATTTGTGTCAATTGATATGAAAAACCTCTTGTATTAGAATTTTTGTAAGGGTATTTTAATTATTTTTCCTATTTATTTAAGTAGTATTTTTGTTGTTAGGGTTACATGATATTAAAGTTTTGTGAGAGATGACTAAAATATATGGTAGCTTTGAGAGAAAGGGACAATGATAAAGAGAGGGGGAAGCTCAAATACTTTTGTGCATAGATTCCTCATCTCCCTCCTGAATAGACATTTTTTGTCGAACCACATAAATTTGGATGCTCTGTGTGTTGTATGAATTTGTTTAGTATCTAATCTTGAAGGAGTCACTTCAAAAAAATATTCAAACTATTTAGTTAGAGATCAGAATTGAATACAAAAATCAATGTCATTGACATAATTTTAAGAAGCTCTGATTATTTTCTAGCTACGCTCCCACCTCATTTAACAACGAGAGAAAGTGAGTAGTTATAACAAAGTGAACAAAAAAATTAATTTGTTAAACATGTTTAAAACGATCATCCTCGGTAGTTTTCTTATGCTTAGAAAGTGTTGAAATAATCGTACATCTGATTGTATTGAAGAATAATATGAGAGAACGAAGTGACTCATGTTAGAATTTCATTTTTTTTTTTTTGTTATAAAGATTAAAAAATCTTATTTATGGCTCTTTTTTTTTCCTCTCTCTCTCTCTCTCAAATTTTCAATGGGCCAAATTTATTTCTTTTAATTGTACAATGTCATTGTAGAAAGATCTTCAGAGTTGAATAGAGTAGCTTGAATTTGTCCGAGGGTTTTGTGAGTCTCTTTTTAAAGCGTCAACACCCAGCAATAGAAATATTTGGAGAACAATATTATATATGTTTGGTCAAGTGCATTCTTAATTTGATTTCAGATTTTATTTGTGCTTCCACTGAAACCACACCATTTATGCTTAATATGAATTGGAAATTTATGGTTACAACAAGGCAGGAAAGGCACCCAAAAAAAAAAAAAAAACAAAACAAAAGATGAACAATCCTCAAAACTACTTTTTTTTTCTTGGTCAGTTCCCTAACTAAAGAGTGAATGCCTCTACTATCTTACTAAGATGAGATTTGGTTTCTGGCATACTATTTAGCTACAACTGCCATAACCACTGCCAGATCCGGCCGCATAACCAGACCCACCACCACTACCACCACCACCACCGCCTCCGCCTCCTTCTCCGTCAGCACTATCATATCCTCCACCACTTCCGCCACCCCCATAAGACCCACCACCACCATTAGAACCTGGGTCACCGACATTACCACCAGATCCATATCCGCTGCTGTCCCCATTAACGGCACGAGTTTCATATCTACTGCCACTAGAACCACAGAGGTTCTAACCTGCGAGGATCCGGGAGGTGGCACCAGAGAGACCCATTAGAGCCACAACCCTCTTTAGATCATGTTCTGCATGTACATTGTATCTTGGGGTAGAATTGCAAATGTGGATGGATGGGTATATATATTAAGGTCATCTCTATTCTTTACTCAAATATATATTCAAATTTCACTTAAAATTTGAATAAAAGCTTGATTTGATATGATGTGTCTTCAGCCATCATTTTGTGTTTTATTCAAATATTTTAAAAATTTCACATCTTCTTCTAATTATTTCCTATAAACATTTTCAAAGTCTTTTACTCAAACATTTTTACAACTCAATTTTTCTTTCCTTCAAAATATTTTAATTTAAAAATTATTATTATCCAATTTTTTTAGAAAAAGATAAAAGTAATATTTTTTTTATTGGAGTAAAAATAAAAAGTTAAAAAATAAAGATAAAAGCTTAAAAAAGAAAACTATTTTTTTTTTTTTTTTTTGAGAGATGGTGAAAATTTTAGGGAGGGTAAAACATCTAATATAATTAAACTAAAAGTGAAATTGAAATGAAACAAATGTTACATTGAAAAAAAATATAGAGATAAAGGAAAAAAAAATGTTGAAATTTGGGTAAAGATTTGAGTCTCCCTTGATTTGGATAAAGATTTGAGTAAAAATGTGATTTGATATAGGTATGGATAAATGGTTGGAGATAGTTTTGAGTGATTTTTACTCAAATTTAAGTTTGAATAAATGTTTGGATATAAGATTGGAGATGCTCTAATAAAATTAAAGAGATTAGATCACTATAAAACCATTCACCCCACTTAACCAACCCCTACCACCCATCCTACTCAGAAGCAGCCTGTTTTTTTTTACTCTCGACATGCCATCCTCTCCTGATCCCCGCAGGCCTCTGTTAGGTATGGGGCATTTTGTAACACTCTTGTTAGTTATGAATGGCCCAACTTTTCTTGAAAAAAAATGCCATCCCATTCAACCTTTTTTGCTTAAATATTGGAAAATGTTTCCATGCTAGCTAGTCCCCCATCCATAGGCATAAAGTTCTTTTACTTCAAATATTAAATCGAAATTTTTATTAATTCCTAAATGGAAAATAAAAATACTTATGCAATTTAGTTGTTTTTTTGATATATTCATATGAAAAACATGTGTAAAGTTTTATGTTGAGAATGAAAGATGTAAAACAATTTATAAAAAGATATGCATAATTGATTCATTTAATAATATATTTCGTGTTTTTATAGTAAATGTAATGTATGGAATTTTATATAGATACATAAATTTTTTATTTTTTATTTTTAAAAAAGATAGAATCTAGTTACCAACCGATTTTATTAAAAAAATGGGTCAGTACAGTTTTGAATTAGGGATGAAAGGAAGCATAGTAAAGTAAGAACAAAATATAACAAATCAAAACATGTGTGCCATGGGATATATAAAATTGTTGTGATATGTCTTACATTCAAATATAAGTGAACAAGTTCAGGAAGGTTTAATGGTCAGGTAAAAGACTTGAGTGGTTCGGTGAGTCGTATTTTATATATTTTTGCAAAAGCATGGATGGATATTTTATATTAGAATTGTCGTAGATCGATATGAAAAATCAAATGTTTATAAGGGTGTTCAGTCTCATAAGTTTTGAAATTAATTGTACTTGGTTGAATATGAGTATAATGGGTGCCGGTAGATAGCCCATCTACCGAAGCCCGTTTACACTTTCTTTTGTAAGAGTCTCCATCTTAAGATCGTGGGGATCTTACGACCCACGAGAGGATGTTACGTAAGCAATCCGGGTATAAACCGTAACCTGAGATTGGAAACTGAGCCCAAGGTCCAAGCTGCACACACAAAGCCCAAACGGGACTAGTGATTGTCGGATCTCATGTATGTCAAATGGGGCATATGACTTGTCAAGCATGTTACGTGAAACATGTACGTACCTCAAAAACGGATTTTTTTTTCTTTTTATTTTTGGCCTGACAAGCAGGGTGTAAATTTCTCAGAGCCAAAAGCTACAAACCAAAACAAAAGGAAAAAAAAAAAGAAAAAGCCATGTCTCATATACATCTCTTATCTAAGTTTGGAAACAGAGTATTCAAATAAGAAGGTACGTTACATTTGTTTTAGAAAAGACACACAGTTGTGTATATCATCAAAACCCAGTCTGCAGAGAGTGCGATGCAGACGTCCACATTCTAAAATTTTAAGGGTTTAAATTGTTGGGATTATTTTTAGATACGGTATATCACATCGGATGACCATGATGAAACCATATTAAGTTAGATACCTAATAAGTAGAATATTATTTAAAATTTGATCTTAATTAATATTTAAAGTGAATATTCTAAAATAGAAAACAATATTTGTTTGTTAATCAGGAAAATGAATATTTTCTAATTAATAGGAATAATATTTGTTTGTTAATTGGAAGATTATTTGGGGATGAAGTTATTCATCTCTATAAATATTTTCTATGGTTTCGTTGCAAGACTAGACAATATATGGTAACTCCATGAGAGAGTTTGTGAGTCTCTTAATGTATCTCAACTATCAAAGTGAATTATCTGTTTTTTGTCCCGTAGATGTAGACCTAAGCAGAATCACGTATATATTGTGTTTTTTTTTATGTGATGTGATGTTTTATTTTTATGTTTGATCTCGTATTTATTGTTGGCTTCTGCGATGACATTCCCAACACAAATTTCATACCTGAGAATTATTGTTTTGGTCACATTTGGAAACGTCGAAACATATAAGGCATGAATGAGCTAAACTTAATGGGCCGTATGGAGTGGAGTTGATGCAAAAACGAAAACCTATTTCATTTGTTTGTGTTCAAATCTTGGGGATCAGGGGATCAAATATTAGAGAACATCATTCTTAAAAAATAAAAATAAATAAATAATAATAATAATTGTTTGTGTCCAAATGGGACTTATTGGTGATACTTAGCACTTTGAAGTTATTATTATACAAAAAAATACACATTCAATACATGATATATTTATATATGTATTCAAAAAGTCCTACGATGATAACCAAATTACATCCGGCCTTTTATTCAATACATGATAATAACATAAAAAAAAAGGCATTACATTGGACCAGCATCACAAACCATGCTTATTGATCTTCTCATATAATGACACTCGGTTATAACTAATCATAGGTTGCACTTAAGGGTGCCCACCACTGCCACTGCCATACCCAGAGCCGGATCCGGAGCCATATCCAGACCCAGACCCAGAACCTCCACCTCCTCCACCACCGCCACCACCGCCGCCTCCTCCGCCACCACTCCCACCACCGCTTCCAGAACCATATCCGGATCCACCGCCGGACCCATACCCTGACCCGTTCCCTCCACCACCGCCGTGTCCTCCACCGCCACCTCCACCACTTCCACCACCACCTCCTCGTCCACCACCAGCGCCGTATCCGGATCCGGACCCAGACCCGTATCCGCTCCCACTTCCAGCTCCGTGACCCGAACCACCGCCCTGTCCACCACCACCGCCACCTCCTCCTCCACGTCCATACCCACCACCCTGAGCTCCACCATAGCCCTCACCGGAACCGCTCCCGGAACCGTATCCGGAGCCGTTGCCGGTGCCACCGCCTCCACCACCACCTTCTTCTCCTCCTCCTCCTCCTCCACCACCGCTAGCATAGGCCGTTAGGGTCCTAGCAGCGGAGGAGAGCCCCACAAGGAGCAAAACAAGCAAAACAACACTCACTACTTTTGAAGTTCCCATATTGAGAGAAAGAAAGTTTGATTTGTTGATGGGAAGTAGCAATGCATGGCGGGGGCATTAATAGTACTCATCAGCCAATAAAAAAAGAAGATGAGAAAATGAATATCATAACAATCCACAACTTGTCATGTAATATTGCTATTACAGCTGCGCAAGACTTCTTTGTGTGAAACAGTACAGTAGTAATCCTTTCTTAGTTTATTCCGCATTTATCCTGGTTTAGTTCAATCCCATTAGCTTGACTTTAGACACTTCGCACCAACCATACCTCTTTTTTATTTTGTTTACAAGAACAATGCATCTTCTAAAAGGTATAGTCATCTAGATAAAATCTTTGTGGTCGGGATAGGTCCAATGTGCATTGGACAATATGATCGCTTAATCTTATCATTTTAAGATATATGCTATAATTAAAATATTTTGTAAGATTTTAAAATTAAAATTAGAATTCAATTAAATTCTAACTCTTATTTTTCTTTCTAGATTCAATTAAATTGTTAAGAACATGTTGAATAATTAAATTGTCAAACACGCGTTGGACCTAACCTAATCCCAAACGAGTGAGGATTTGTATAGAAAAATTTTAGATTGTTTATGCGGTGATATAAGTAAATAATTAAAGACATAGTTACATGTTTTCAACACTTCGGTCTCTAGATAACCTCCACATTGGAAAATTAAAATGTGGCTTTAATTTCAACTGCTCACCGACGTGCATGGAAAAGATGAATACGTGTTTAATTCCGTGATGAGATTCCTATTTAGTTAGTATGGGTTAATAAAAAATGTCATATAGGTGTCACAAGAATGTTTAAATTATAATATTTGTGATTAATTTTTCACTTAAAAACAGTTCTAATGAAAGTGATTTTTTGTTATTTAGATGAATAACCCAGAGACTAACTGAAATTAGAGTTGCGAATCGAGTTTTGATTAAAGTCGGCAAGCGTATCTGACCTCTATGAAATAGATTAAGAGATCAAAACCTACCTACACCATTCTTAACAAAAAAATAAAATAAAATTGGAGTTTAAAGTCTGATCACATTTATCTCCCACCGAATTTTGTTGGCCTGCTTTTTCCAACCACAGCCAACCGAGTTAGACTTATATTTTGAATTAGACAGAGAAAAAAACAAGAGAAACAAAGTCAATTGATTTTTCTTTTGAAATAATTATATAAAAACAAAATCAAATCAACTAACTTTTCTCATAATATTTACTGGAATTTATGCATTAATGACTCCTGCCACGTGATAATATTGAATAATTACATTTGTCACTAGAAGAGGATATATGCAATCAAATATTTCAACATGATATATAATTAAACATGAAGTCCAACTCTAAATTTTTTTTTATACAAGTACATATTGATGGGATTATTATCGTGTTTGGATGGATGACACATGTTCACGAAATAGCAAAAAATCTTTAATTAATTAAAAAATCATTGATAGAAATTTTATTAATGTATTTTGATAGACACACGTCTCTCATCTAAACACGTACTAATGGAAATTCCATCAGTTGCTGATATGAAAGTTTTTTACTATAGTGGGCATCGATTGAAACTACATTTGAATATATTCTACGTTTAAAATACTAAAAATTCCTAAAACACATATTCAACGTTTTGTTTCTCAATCCTCATTCTTACCATGTCATGTAAAAAAATCAAACGAATAAAAAGCTAACAAAATAATGTATTTTAACACATGTTTGAAACGTAGGATTTTAAGGATCACAATGCCTGATTGTACATCCAAGTACAGCCTTGATCGAAACACAGCCTTTAGTGTGAGTCAAATATAATAGGCATAAAATATGGACAAGTTCCATAGATTTGGAATTTTCTTCTCACTAGTGACAGCTACCCAATTCCATTTGCTTCTTTTTCAAAAGATTGATGACTACATTGGTTTGACTTTCAAAATGTTAGTTACGTTGTACCGCAATCTCTGGCTGGCCCGCTACATATATATAATGTGTGTTAATTTAAGTATGCTTGGCCTTGTCAAAAAAATTTCATTAAGAATTCATGTGGTAGATGTCAAAAATTTTAAGACTGTACCAGGGAACAAAATATATAGAAAGTAAGAGAAGGTGGAACTTTTTCTTTTGACAATTAATCTAGAAAAGCGCATCGATCTCCCTGTTTAGACAGGGAAATTAATTAAAGGTTTTTTTTTAGTGTGTGCATGTGACATGTGTTATTATACATAACCATGAAAAATGATTTACCAAACCCACGAGAAGGAAAGTGACTGTAATTTGTATCCCCCACACAACAACTCTCCCATGTCTGTCGCTGATAAGAAGTTTTTAGTGTTTTACGTGGCTGAAGTGAATTGCACGAAATAATTCCACTAAACATTATGTTGATTGATTTTTCACTGCATGTCTTGACAATTGAAGGCTTTGTGTTTATGTAGATTATGTGTTTAAAAAGTAAAAATATTTCAAGATGCGGATTCAGATACATTTTCAGCGTTTTGATTTTCAAACCACTATTTTTTTTGGGTCAAAGAATTTTACAATTGAAAAGACATAAAACAACAATTTTTAGAATTTGAGTTTATAATGCAAAATTCTTAGTGTTTCAATCGCACAGGCAGCGTTTCTAAAGAACATTAGTTTTGATTTCTTTTTTGTCCGTGCAAGTTGCAAGTCCATTATATTCGATTAGCTGTACATAATTCGTTATAAAGTATACATCAATTTTGACTAATAATTATACTGTTATGCACAATATATATTTCAAAAAGAAGAAATGGTAGCTCCCAATATTTCATCCAAAGACAGATTGTTAAAGACCATCTGTAGTGTATGTGACATACATTATGTTATACAAACATTTACCTTCCGTTCAAAAAAACAAAAAGTGACATACATTATTTTGTTTTTCATCAATATAATTTTGATGGTAGTTTAATTTCCTCCACCAATGTGAGTCCGAGAAGTTGTTGGTGGTCATTGAAAAATTTAATCTGGAGCTTTGTAATCTGGATATATATATAGGTGGGGTTGTTTTTAATTCCATGCTTAGTAAGAATTTAATTAAATTTCAGAAAAATTGGTTTAAAGAGTCATGCATGCATGCATGGTTTGCTTACATTGATGAACAAGGCTCATGTCTTTTTTATTTTTTTTAGAAGAACAAGCTAAGGCTCATGTCGCATGGATATATATATTGCAACCAACAATTCAAGGACATGGCATAATTAATGACACTGATATTAATGTCCTCCCAGAATATGCAAATCTTCACAACACCTATGTCTCATATATTTTTGATGTATTTCTTCTCTTCACGAGAAATTTCCATTACCCATGCAAGACTTGTAAAAATATATAATACATTGTGTTTGGAGACTTTAGACAAGCTACACGTACTGGCCTAGGTGAAATCCTACAATAGTCTCATATATATATTCACATAAAACAAATTGATATACAACACAATTTTTCTATAAATCCAGATTTCATTTAGAATTTGAAGGTCCAAACTGAGTGGGGGCCTTGGCCGGCCTGCGCCGCCAAAGAGAGTGTAATTGAATGCTACTACTGATTCTTTTACACTGTTTTTGGACCAATCATAAGTACATGCAATTCAACCCCATCAACTCTAACCCTCCACAAAAAAAAAAAAAAAAAAAAAAAAAGCTCTAACCCAGTTCAAACTAGTGATGAAAGTGATGGTGAGAGGCATAGAGAGAGAAGAAACGCGCATGTCAACATTTTCGTTAATTAATTAGATGATGACTGTGACAACAAAGGGGGATGTGACTGTCCCAGTGCAATTTATGGTGTGTGGTCCTTGGGATGCTTTGGCCAGTCTTATCTAATAGAGGGAGGACCATTTCTTTAGACCAACCTGCCATGCATATTTCACAATGGACAGTGACGTAATTTATTTTAAGATACATAATTATTTTAATATAAATAATACATAAATTATTTTTTATTTATTTAATTATGTTTTAATTATTCTCCATGAAAAAATATAATGTTAAAGTTTTTATTCTTTGATTGAGCGTATACAAATTGTGGATAAAATATAAATAAAATGTAGATAATGATTTATAAATGATGAAAAAATAATTTAATACATAAGTCCTTTAATTTTTAAAAAGTGACGACACATAATTTTCACATGTGATGTCTCTTGTATCAATAAAATAGATCGATTGAGTGGAACAATACAATTTCAGATAAACACGAAATACGAATATCAATATATTCTCACATATTTTAACATAGTCATATCTAGTTTTTCTTTATAAACAAAGAGATTTTTAGATTTATTGACCCATGTTCCATTCTATTATCTCCACCTATTTGGCTACTTAAACAGGTTTATAATGTGTCAAGGGTTTCAATGTTGTTGGGCCAATGTTATTCCTCTATATATATATATATATATGATTCACACGAATATAGCTATATATAACACATTATTATATAGTCCTTGGTGAAGGATAAGATCATAAATTAAGTTGTATATATATATATATTAGTCTTAGGCCAAGCAGAAATCTGTACAACTTAATTTATGATCTTATCCTTCACCAAGTACTATGTAATAGATCTTATCCTTCACCAAGTACTATGTAATAATGTGTTATACATAGCTCTCTTCGTGTGAATCAAAAGTAGAATAAAGAGTGGCCAAGTAGCATAGATATGGAAGTTCTTCATCACTTGGTTACAGCTAATATATCCAATTTCCATTTGTCACTTTTTTTTTTTATAAAAAAAATGGTTGTTGACTCCATTGGCCTGACTTGGCAAAATGGTGGTTGGAAATTGTGACCGTTACAGATTCCGGGCCGGCCCGCTACGTACATTTAATGCTAAATTTAGAGTAGTTGGCCCGTAATTCTTTTTTTTAATAAGATTTCAGGTGGGTGGGTGTCAAATTTTTTTAAATACACGAAATAAAAGGCAGAAAGTAAGATGAATTATTATTATATATATTTTTTTTAACGTGGAGAAGAAGAACTACTATACATGTTTAGTGGAAAAATGACTTAGACAAGCCATTAGGGGTAAGAGACGGAAAGTAAAATAAATGATATTTAAGATATAATAACTGGATATTATTATTAATAACATTATGTTTAATTAATAGAAACAATATATAGTAACTAACAAAAATAATAATGATAATGAAGGCAATTAATATTTGTAAAAGTTTTTAAAAATAATTAGAACAATAAAATAAATATGTGATAAATATTTACAATACTGATCGATAAAATTAATAATAAATAATCAATCATCAATTCATCACAACATCCAATGACCATAATATAAATAAATAATAGATATGATTGTTATTATTATTATTAATATTTATGAATCAATCCTAGTACACCCAGAGCGGCTCCACTCTTCACATGATGGGTAAATTGACCCATCAATATTTTGAAAACAAAAAATAAAACAGTCTGTCCATCATACTTGATTCACTTTTTGATCAAGAGTTTTAACATTTTGACTCCCATTAAATTTTTTTAAAACAAACCAGCCCATTAAACTTTTTAAAAGAATGTTGTTACATTTAATTTTTTTTCTCTGTTCAAAATACAATTCTATATATCTTAGTAAAAATTTAGTAAAACATATATCTCATTAAATGATGTATATATCTTATTGAAAAATTTCTTATACTTATTAAATATGGATTCATTCAATTCAAAATAGAGAGATATACATTTTTTTATCAAAACATATACCTCATTAGATGATGTTTATAAATTAAAAATAAATTAAAACATGTGTGGTTTGAGTTTTAGTGGTTAAAAAATCAAGTATACCAATTTCTTTTTTAAAGCAAACCGGCCAGTATTTGACCCACTAAAAACCCAACACCCACATTGGAAAAGGAAAAAATAGTGAAACACTAAAATACAACTCCATTTTTTTTAAAAAATAGCTAGTATGGGACCCTTTAACATTACACCATCTTTCAGTCATTTATATGTGTATTGAAAGCTCTTTACCTATCTTTGTATCAAAATATAATTTAATATATGCTTGTGGGGGGGGGGGGGGGTGGACCCATCCGAAGAGTGTTTTGGGAAGATGGGTGCGGGTCTCCACTTGATTAATTGTTTATTTTTTTATGTATTTATGTTTATAAAGTTTTTCTTTAATAGATAAAAAATCAACTATAGAACAAGATCTTTCTCATACGAAAAAAAATAATTGTGGTGTTAAATAAAGTTGTCTTGAAGTAAACAATCTCTTTCAGATCCAAGGCTAAGAAAAAAAAAAATTTAACTTTTCATCCTAATGATCGTAACAAAATAAAAAGAGCATATATCTAAAATGATTATTTATTTGATGGTTTATTTTTTTTCTTAATGTAAAGTAGTTTTATTTTACAAAGAAAAATTTATATTTTTTATAAATATATGATAATAATAGATTTTTTTAAAATTTTGTTAAATTTATTTTTTTAATAACCTCATCTATGAAAATTTCTGGAGCCGCCACTAAGTACACCTACATGAAATTAAATAAGCCTTGACTAATTGTTGGGCAAAGAATCAAATTAATTAACCGATAAAGATATCATGCAAAATTCAAAAATAATAAAGACATTCAGCAATTTGGGAACCCCAAGTCCCCCCACAAGTCGGTGATGAGAAGTTGTACGCGTCGGAGTGAATTGCAGAAAATAAATATTCCAGTAAAGAATCTAAGTCCAGTTCAGGTGGCTGTGATTGTATATACCTTTGACTAATTGTTGTACACATTTCAAACCCAAGAAATATCAGCCCCCGATATTTCATGCAAAGACAGAATGTTAAAGTCTCCCATACCACATTTCAATAAATATTCAAATAAATCAACAGATATCATGTGTTGGAAAAAATGAAAACAATAAAGTGAATTAAGATGCCTACCGCGTGACACATAAAATAATCTCAATTATGCAAAGTCTAGATCATGGGATCGGACTTAAAAACCATGCATGATAAAGCAGAATAAAGTCTTAATTAAAATGGATTATTCTGAACTCGGATACAACTTGTCAACTTTATTATTGCTTCCCAGTTTGTTTTCACGCGAATAATTCTATAGCCGCGTAACAGCATTACATGACAAGTACTTGCATTGTGAAAAGAGCGCATTTGCAACTTGTTCTATGTGTGATATTTCTCATATTTTATAATCTTTCATTGGATGATGAGTAGTTGAGTATTATAAATACCCCTATCATCAACAAACAACTATCTTCTCTCAGGCTCCATTTGATTTCACTTAAATAAAGCGATTCCGCTTTTAATTAAACAAAAAGTTAAAAATGTTATCAAACGCATTTTAAAAAGCTGACTTAATTAAAAAACAGGGTGGTGGCTCGGGCCATGGAGCTGGAAGTGGGAGCGGTTACGGGTCTGTCTCTGGATCCGGATATGGTGCCGGTGGTGGACAAGGTGGAGGTGGTGGTGGTGGCGGGAACGGGTCAGGCTATGGGTCCGGCAGTGGATCTGGATATTGTTCTGGAAGCGGTGGTGGTGGTGGCGGCGGAGGTGGTGGCGGCTGGCGGCGGAGGTGGTGGTTCTGGCTCGGGGTCTGGCTATGGCTCTGGTTCCGGCTCTGGATATGGCAGCGGCGGTGGACACCCTTAAAGATCCACATTAATTAGTACAAATTAGTGGTTAAGATGAATAAGGTTGTTTTGGTCCATGCATAATACCCATGGTGTGTTGTAAGATCGATATGCATGCTTTAATGTCAATGAAATAAAAGATGATATTAGCAGTTTGGTTGTCTTCATATTTTTTTTATTTGATTGATGAGAGACGAATCATTAAATAAGCCACCGAATAGTTGATCATGAATAATATCTTGAAAATCTTTATTTAATGAAGAACTATTAATTTATTCAATAACATTATTTACAAGTAATGAAAATCGGAGAAATCGTTCAAATACACTTGACTAAAGGTCTAATTTTTTTTCTACCATCAAACTTTTTTTTATTTTTTATTTACCCTTGAAATCTGGTCTTATGTTTTTTTGTCCCTAGACCTGTGTCACGTCATTTTTTATACGTAAATCACCCCATCTGTAAATTAATATTACATTTATGTAATTGATCGTTACATTTCTAAAATCAGTTATTAAATTTCTGTAATAAACATGTCCTTAGTTTAGTTCTATATATGATATTACATATCTGTTGTGTAAATTATTGTTTTTGTAATTTCTATTGTAATTGTTATAAGAATAATAGAAAATACTACATTTTTATTATGTAAATAATAGATTATGTCATTGGACATCACATTGATAGTTTTTATTGTAGTTGTTATGTAAATGTTAATTTCAGTAATTGTTAAGTACATGGATGAAGAAGTAATTTGATTAAAATATTACAATTGTTCATAAATTTTCAGTTTAGATTCATGCTATTACTAATTTTGTTCATATTGCTAAATAAAAATTTATTTAATTGTTTGATTGTTGTACGTTTAATATAGCTTGAAAAACCCGTTCTTCCTTATGAAGTACATTGAATGTCTAGTTTGATAATCTTGTTTCATTTTACCCAAGAGGACATGAAAATGATTAAGGGGGAGATAACAATTAATCATTAAGATTTGAAGAAAACTTATAATTCAAAATAATTGATGTATCTATTTTAACGAAACTTTGAGATTGTATCTATAACAATTTTTTGTACACTGAATTCATTACAGATGATAATGTAATGACATTAAGAATGTATATATAACCATTTTATGTATAAACATCATTGCGTACTTTAATATTTTAGTAGATAACTATTAAATATCTATAACTATGTTTATAATTTCTGTATGTATCATATAATATTGCTTTTGAATTTTCATAATAGTTTGCTTTTGAAAATTCAAAAGCAAAAAACAAATAGGGTTAGATTAAAAAAAAAAAAAAAATCAAAGGACCAAAAAAAAAAAAAAAAATAATGACCTTAGTGAATGGGTATTTGAACCATTCCCCCCATCAAAATTTTATAAGCAGTGGCCCACCACATATAATGATTTTGAAGAGACGACTCATTTGTTTGAGTGATTGTTTGGCTCTATTCAGTCGTCAACGTTGATGCGGATCATATTTAATACATGCAGACAAGGTTCACCATGAACGTACAGAAAAAAAAAAAGTCAAAGCAAGTTGTTATATTTCACTTGCAAGTTAGATTTCCTCACGTACTTGAAAGATCTTTGAAAAGAAAAATCAGATTTGTAATCCAATCAAATAAATTTTATATTTCAAATAATAATAATAATAATTATTATTATTATTATTTATTTTCGTGGTTGGGTCTATCGTATACATCTCATAATTCAACACAGGATTGACTTAACATTCTCGGACCATACAAGTTTATTTCAAATATAGAAATAATGGATAGGTTTCGAGGGTGTCCGCTCATATATCCAACTTGGCCGCTATACGCGGAGCCAGAACTGGCCGGACTAACCTACCACCACCTCCTCCACCACTGTCACCACACACACGGCCAAACGAGCAGGGACAAAGTTTGGGTTTGTGTCCAGGTCATGGTTTTGACAGCCAGTCTAATGGAAAGTTAACCGGCCCCTTGTTATCCATCTCATGTAGCTCATCTTTCCCTGTATCCTATAATTGTGAGTACTTGTAGTAGGTCCTGCTTTTTCAAAAAACAAATTGTTGGAGATCCTCCTTGTTTGGATAATATAAATTCACCTATATTACTAATCAAAAGTGTTTTCAACTTTCTTTCTACATTCGTCACGCTAATAATTTTTTTAATAATATATTAAATGAATGATAGTGATCGTGTCACATCATCATTTTTTTTCATTACATGTAGATTGAGATAATTGTAGAATATAGGTGATAATAGTTAATTTTGGTGAGTTTTAACGTTTATTCTCATTTTTCATCGTGCAATAATCATTTTTGAAAAAATCTATTTCACAGTCATAAGTATTTATTGAAAAGCTTTTTCCAACGAATTATTGATTACCTCAGTCTGAGTTATATTTAATTTGAAAAGTTATGAATTTTAAATGAATTCTGGGAATATTTTAATTCTTTTTTGTATATCTATATATAAATTGGATAATATCATTCAAATCCACCGAATCATAATTGTTTTTTTTTGTATATATACCCCTAAAAATCATAGTTTAGCAAAATATCATCATTGATGATTTGTTATTTTCAATAATACCATTCAAAATGGTTCAAATTATTCATGAAAGCCTCTTTAAATCCATTCGAGTGATAATTTTTTTGTTTTAGAGGTTCAAATGGAGTAGTTTTGCAATTTAGAGTTGGTTGAGAGGTATATATATACAAAAAACTCATTTTTAGTTATATTATATCTCTTTTATGTGTAATTTCATAGTAAATTTTACAAATGATTTATTTGATCATTATTAAAAAAATTATTACATTATTTATGTTTAAATAACATGATATATTATATATATCGCTTATAAATAGATTGTAAAAAATTGAGGATATTGGTTGTGGATAACTTTTGAATTTTTTTTTTTAATTTACACACACATCGTGTGTTAGAAAAGACTAATATAATCTACGTGACAAATTAAATGTGATTATACAAAAAAATAACTCCTAATATTCCATTTTATCCTCCACCTATTTCGCTACATAAACAGGATAATAATGTGAAAGGTTTCAATGTTGGACAATGCTATTCGTATATATATAAAAACAGTCTTCGGCTACCATGAGTCCATGAAAACTACACGCAGAAATCTGTGCAACTTTATCTTATCCTTCACCAAATAGAATGGAATAACGTGTTTTACATAACTCTCTTCTTGTGTGAATTAAGAGACGAGTAGACGTAAAAGAGTGGCCAATTCGCATAGATTTGGAAGATTCTCCATCACTTGTAGTTACAGATATGTATCCAATTCCATTTGCGTCCTTTTCTAAAAAACAGAAAGATTGATGACTCCATTGGCTTGACTTTGCAAAATGGTGGTTGAAGATGTGACCGTTACAGAAATTCCGGGCGAGCCCCCTTCATACTTACTTTAAAGGACTGGTTTGATATGATGATAAATGTTGAGATAAGGAATATAATTATATAGATAAGTAAGTGGGAGGACAGTTTATCTCTATTTGATAAAAAAGTTATTGGGATAAACTGCTAACAGTTGTTCTGATTTTGAAATGAAAATAAGGATATTTTGTTCCACCTAAAGGTTGGGATATCATTTATCTCCACTTTTTATTCTAATTTTAACAAATGTAAATATGAATAAAATATTGATAGATTTTTTATCTTCTAAAGTTAAGATAATTTATCATCGTGTTAAATTTAGACTGGTTGGCCCGTAATTGTTTTTGGAAATAAGAATTCACGCGGGTGGTGTTAAAAAATTTCAAATAATATGTGGTATATATATATGTGTGTGACAGTGTGTGTGTGTGTTTTTTTTTGTGCTGCCACGAAATAAAAAGTAGAAAGTAACTAAAGTAACAGAAAACTGTCTTTTTTTTTTCTTTTCTCTCTATTGAAAAAGCAGAGAAGAAGAACTTCATGTTTAGAGTGGAAATCTGATTTTTTCTTTAGTTTTGTGGTGTGCTACGACCACCCTAAAAATGATTTATCCAACTCATGAGGGGAAAGAGACATAAAGTAAAATAATTGATACATAATATACAATAAATTGATATTATAATTAATAACATTATGTTTAATTAATAGAAACAAGATATAGTAATTAACTAACAAGAATGTATAATAATAATAATGAAGGCAATTAATATTTATAAAACATTCAAAAATAAGTAGAACGTTAACAGTAAAATAATTAAATATGTGATAAATATTAATAGTACTGATAAAATTAATAATAACTAATTATTCATCAAAACATCCAATGACAATAATATAAATAAATAATATATATTACTATTATTAATTATTATTATTTATGAATCAATAGTAATACCACTACATCACATATGCTTTGACTAATTGTTGGTAAAAGAATCAAACCTCTAAAGATATCATGCAAAGACAAAAATAATAAGGACATTGATTAATTTGGAAATTGGAACCCGCAACTCCCTCACATGTCCGTGATGAGAAGTTGTATGCGTAGTAGGGTGCGTTTGGTTGCGTGATAGCGCAGCGTTTGCGATTGCAGAAAACTGCGTTGGTAATCGTGCAGCCAAACAGTTTTACTGTAGCAGGTTTCTATACACATATTTCAGGCAAATAGTACTTAAAAGCTGCGATTTTAAAAAGCTGAGAAAGTGAGCTTCTTGTAGAATCAGTTTTGCAATCACGCAACCAAACACACCAGCAGTGAATTGCACGAAATAGGGGGTAAAGAATTCAAGTCCAATTCAGGTGGCTGTGATTGGATGAATAATAAATAAAAAAAAATTCAGGTGGCTGTGATTGCATGTAATGTGCATAACAAAACCTCTGACTAATTGTTGTAAACATTTCAAACCCAATAAATAGGAGCCCCCAATATTTCCATGCAAAGACAGAATGATAAACCATCAGTAGGAACCCCAAAGTCTCCCATACCACATTTCAATAATTAAATAAAATGAAAACAATCAATGAAAGTGAATTAAGATGTCAACCGCGTGTGACGCCGCATAAAATAAAAAGTCTAGACCATGGATCGGACTTAAAACCATGCATGATAAAGCAGAATAAAGGATTCATGTCGTCATTGGATTCTGAACTCGAATATATACTACTTTATTGACTCCAATTCAAGTTTGGTTTCACACGAATAAGTCATGCACCGCGTAATAATAGCATTACATGACAATTATTACTTGATTGTGAGTTGCAACTTGCTCTACGTGTGATATTTCTCATAATGTTAAAGTTTCATGTACTATAATTTTTAATTGGCTGATGAGTGCTATAAATACCCCAGCACTGCATTGCTACTACTCATCAAACAAATATAATATCTTCTCTCAATATGGGAAGTTCGAAAGTAGTGAGTGTTGCTTTCTTTGTTTTGCTCCTTGTGGGGCTCTCCTCCGCCGCTAGAACCTTAACGGCCTATGCCAGCGGTGGCGGAGGAGGAAGAGGAGAAGGTGGTGGAGGAGGCGGTGGCACCGGCAATGGCTCCGGATACGGTTCCGGGAGCGGCTACGGTGAGGGCTATGGTGGAGCTCAGGGTGGTGGGTATGGACGTGGAGGAGGTGGTGGCGGTGGTGGCGGACAGGGCGGTGGCTCCGGCCATGGAGCTGGAAGTGGGAGCGGTTACGGGTCTGGGTCCGGATCCGGATATGGTGCCGGTGGTGGACGAGGAGGAGGTGGTGGAAGTGGTGGCGGTGGCGGCGGAGGATCGGGCGGTGGTGGCGGGAATGGGTCAGGCTATGGGTCCGGCAGTGGATCTGGATATGGTTCTGGAAGCGGTGGTGGGAATGGTGGCGGAGGTGGCGGAGGAGGTGGTGGTGGCGGCGGCGGCGGAGGTGGTGGTTCTGGCTCGGGGTCTGGCTATGGCTCTGGTTCCGGCTCTGGGTATGGCAGCGGCGGTGGACATCCTTAAAGATCCACATTAATCAGTACTAATTAGTGGTTAATTAAAGACGAATAAGGATGTACTGATGGTCCATGCTTATATAGTTCCCATGGTGTGTTATAAGAGCGATATGCTCATATGCATGATGTAATGTCTATTAAATAAATGATGATATTAGCATTTTGGTTATCATCGTATTTTTTTTATTTTATTGAGAAAGTCTTTAAATAAGTCACTAAATAATTGATCATGAATAATCTCTTGAAAATCTTGATTTAGTGAAGAACTATTAGTTTATTCAATAATATTAATTATAATGTCGAACAAGACTTTTTTTTATGTTATTTTATTAAATGTATATATATAGTTTCCATTTATGACCGGAAACTATTATGTTCTTGCATGTGCATGTGTGTGTGTACGTGTGGGGGTGTGTCTATGGTCTTGCATATCGAACTACTTATTTTTTATATAAATTTGATTTTTTTGCGTATAATCGAAAGTCATATTCGTAGTTCTATCAAACAAATGTTGTTGAACATTTATCTTCATTTTTCAATACTTCAATTCACAACTGCACCTCATTTTCAATGTATGATTAATATAATATTCTAATGTTATATAAATTTATTTCTAATATAGAAATAATGGATGGATATACCTTTCGATGGTGTCCGCTCATGGGACCGGATCATCTGCTCTCCTATTCGTGCTATTATCGTGCTTTTTTTTTTACCGTGAGGATGCCACGTACTAAGCAACACATCCAACGGCTGAAAAAAAAATTCATTTATGTGGTGGACCCCACATTTTATTTTACATTGATTCATACATGTTCAATTGGAGAAAAACCAATGACATTTTTTGCAGGGGACCACTTCATGTAATACTGTTTCTTGCACAGGGTTTTTTATTTTTTATTTTTGTGTTAAATTTTTTTGGTACAAAAGTCGATCTGATCTACAGCATTGTCATCGTCTTTGTCGTCCAAGTTCATTGCAAAGAACAAGCTCATATTTAGGTACTATTCATCTTTCCCCTAAATTTTAAACCTAAAAACCAAAAAACAAATTTGTATGTGTGATGATTTACTAAACACAAGTAAATACAATATGAAGATGAAGTCTATATTTTTTACTTCATCTTATGGTAATAGTAATTTCAATGTGTGAGATTTGATACATTATTTTTATTGTATTTAGTATTTGAGATGAAATAGGTCATTCTTATTTTTAAAAAATCATATGAGATTTTCGTAGTTTTTTTAGATAACGAGTGATTCTTAGAAACCTACATGTGACATGGTGTTTGATTCTGAACAAACTGCATATGATTTTTATAATGAATATGGAAGGAGAATTAGATTTAGCATTAGAAGACATACTCATAACAAGATTAAGCATACAGTGAAATCACTTCGAGAGTATTTGTTTGTTGTAAGGAGGGTTTTCAAGATAGTGACAAGCGAGATCATTTGATTAAGAATAGTAGAGCAGATACAAGGAAAGGTTGTGATGCACAAATGACTATTAAATTGAATAGAAGGAATGATAAGTATATGGTTTATAATTTTGTGGAAATGCACAATCACCCTCTTGTAATACAAGAGTGTACCCATATGTTACCATCCCAGCGAAAAATATCATCATCACAAGCCATTGAAGTGGAGTTAGTTGAAGAATCAGGAATTCCTCTTAGTTCTGCATATGAACTTATGAGTAGGCAGGCTGGCGGAAGGGAGTCTCTTGGTTTTACAAAACAAGATCAAAAAAAATTTCTTCGATCGAAAAGACAAAGGAAATTGGCTTATGGAAAAGCTGCAGGTGTGTTGAAATATTCTCATAGTCAAACAATAGAAAATCCATCATTTGTTTATTTCTTCCAATTGAATAGTGAGGAACAGATCACAAACATATTTTGGGCTGACCCTAGGATAATAATTGATTATGGTCAATTTGGTGATGTTGTATGTTTTGATACCACCTATAAAATTAACAAAGAAAATCGACCATTTGGTGTGTTTGTCAGCTTTAATCATCATCGGGAAACTGTTGTTTTTGGGGCTGCTTTGATGTACGATGAGACAACAGATTCATTTATATGGTTGTTTCATACATTTTTGGAGGCAATGTCAAATAAAGCTCCAAAAACCACTTTTACAGATCAAGATGCCGCAATGGCTAAGGCCATTTTGAATGTGATGCCTAACACATACCATAGGCTTTGTACATGGCATATAATGCAAAATGCATTGAAGCATGTGAATAATGTTTTTAAGGGTCCAGGTGGTGTTCAAAATGTTTTATCAAAATTTATGGACAACTATGATGATGAAGATGAGTTCTTTGTTGCTTGGCAAGATATGCTAGATGAATACAATGTGCATGAAAATAATTGGTTGAGCATGATATTTGGCTTAAGGCAGAAATGGGCTCATTGCTATGTCAGGTTGGCGTGGTCAGCAGGAATAAAGAGCACTCAACTTAGTGAAAGCTTCAATGCGAAGTTAAATTTTTTTTCTAAAGTCAAGCCATGATGTTGTACAATTTTTCATGCATTTTGAGAGGGTGCTCAATGATAATCGGTATAAGGAGTTAGAGGCGGAGTACGCGCTGTGTCAGAAATTGCCCAAAGTGAAAGTACATGTTATGATGCTCGTACTGGCAGGAAAAAATTATACTAGGGTAATATTTGAGGAGTTTCATGATCAATATGTGAAGTCTCTTGATTCATGCATAACAGAGACTTTTGAGAATGATGAGATTACTATTTATACAGTTTCTATATATGGCCAAGAGTCTAAGAGTCGGCATGTTAAGAAGTAGAGAGATGGTACTGTCTCTTGCAGTTGCAGGTTGTTCGAGATGAGAGGCATTTTGTATAGTCATGCTATTAAAGTCTTAAGAGATAAATTAAATATCATGAAAATTGATAGCCAATATATTTTAAATTGATGGATAAGAAAAGCAATAGCTGAAATTGTACAAGACATGCGCGGGCATAACATTGAGGTGGATCCAAAGTTGCAACAGACCTATCGATATAGGTCCTTATGCTCCAAGTTTAACAAGATATCAAACCGAGCTTCTGAAAGTGATCAAACATTTAATTTTTCCATGAAGCATGCCGATGAATTGAGCAACATTGTTGAAGGCATGTTAAATTTACAAATGGATGGTCAGGTGCATGAGAAGGACGACCATGACAATGTTTCAATTACATGTGAGGACAATGTTGACATTGATTATTTGAACAATCCAAATGTCATCCAAGCAAAGGGATTGAAAGAGAAAGAGGACTCGCATCGAGGAAAACGAAGAATCAAAAGTAGTTTGGAGAAAGCCTTAGCAAAGAACAAGAAGGCATCCATTCCTCAATCATTAAAGGTAAAAAAATTTAAAGATTTTTTTTTAAATTCAGTTAATCTCATCTTATTTAATTTAAGTAATATTTGTTTATTTGGTTTAAAATGATACAGAGTAGTACTGATATTTCTATACATACTGGTGCTATGAGTGGTTTTAATTCCTATCCTCCATCACTCCCACAGCCACTTCAGGTGATATTAATTTATATTTAATATTGAATTAAATTTCATATCAGTCAGTTTGTTCATTTAAATTAATATTTATCTTGTTTAGGGTGTTCAAATATCTCCTCACACATTTTTTATGGGGGGCAATGGCCAACGTCCTCCGCCAATGATGTATCATGCATATTTAGTAAGTATTTTTACTTGTTTTTACTTACATGTTCATGAATATCTTGTTGGCCACTAAACATTTTTTATGATACAACCACAGGGAAGTAACATGTCTAATCCATCACCTGGGTATCTTATGGAAATCTACAACATACTAGTTTTCAGTTATTGCTTCAACAAAACTCATCATGTTAACATACAAATTTTGCATATCAGGACCCACAAGCCTCGAATAGCACAATTGTTGAAGATATATGGACCAAGAATCCCCAAAAAAAAAATGTGATGTTCAAGAAAAACTTTTATAAGGTATCTTCATCCATATTTCTGTTGAAATTTTATGTTTTTGTTGTTTGGTGACAATTATGGAGATTATGTTATGTATTTTGTTTTAATTAACTTAAAATATGCTGTTTGATTTTATTAAGTACTACAAATATGATGTAACTCGGTTGTTTCAATTAAAAAGTAGGCGAAACATCATAAAAAAATTGACTGATTTTTTTATACACCACTTAGGTTAGATATATATTTCATTGAATTTTTTAAACTTGTTAGAAATGAGTTCATTCAATTTAAATAGAAGATATACGCATTTTATCAAAACATATACCTCGTTAGATGAGGTTTAATATTTTTAAAAAATTAAAACACGCGTGGACTGTTTGTGAGACTATATTTGGGGTTGCATCCAATATTATTTTTTAAAAAAACATATATCTTTAAATTTCATTTTATCTCGTGTGGATCAACTGAAACAAATAATAAAAAAAAAAATCATTTGCAAGAAACCACAAACACCACTACATGAAGTGGTCCCCTAAAAAAAAAAATTGTCATCGGTGAAAGAAAGAAGAAGACAAAAGAAAATAAGTTGTGGGGCCCACGGCTTATAAAAAGATTTCTATTGGAGTTTCTCCAATTAAACCTGAATGAATCAATGGAAAAACAAACGTGGGGTTCACTACACAAATGAAATTTGTTTTCAGCCGTTGGATGTGTTGCTTAGTACATGACTTCCTCACAATAAAAAAAAGCACGATGATAGCACAAATAAGAGAGCAGAGGATCCGGATCCGTCCGGTCATATATCCATTTTCAATTCGAACCGACCTACCACTGCCTCCTCCACCACCACCAACGTCACCACAAACATGGCCAAACGAGCAGGGACAAAGTTTGGGTTAATTTGTGGCCTATCCTATTGAGAACTTCCAACATGGTCCAGATCGTGGTTTTGACAGCCAGTCTGACGTTCATCACATGTATCCTATAATTGTGTTGTAGGTCCTACTCGTTTGAATAATCTAAATATAATCTACATGACAATTCTTGTGACTATACAAAAAAATCACTCCCAATAAAAATGTTCTTACTTTTTCTGATATTCAAGTAAGTATGAATGCATAATTTATAAATATATTTGATATTTAAGTGGCATAGTATGAGTGGATGACACATGAATATAATTCTCCGTGCAGTTTATCTAGACACGTGATTAATTTTGTCACAGAGTACGCAATCATCCATCTCCTTTGATCGTTTGTGTGATCAATTGGATGAAACTACTTCCAAATTAAATTCGGCCGAATCGCGTGCATGGTTTTGAATATTTTGTCATTATTGACTACTGGTCCAATTCCATTTGCCTCCTTTTGCTTTTTCAAAAGGTTGATAATCTCATTTGGCTTGAATTGCAAGTTGAAGTAAGTTCAAGATATTTAGCATGGTCGGCCTTAATTATGTTTGATCAGAATATATTATAGGCTGGCTTATGTTTTTATATGGAGGCATATAACATATCAATGTGCGGTTGGATAGTCATTGTTTGTTTATCCAAAATTTGTTATGTCCAACCTCTCATGCAGAAGCGATGGTAATGCTTGACATGCCTCTACTACTCGGGTGGTAGTTAGTTCTTGGCTTCATTATAATAAGAGTCTGAAATTTTTTTAAAAATAATTTCAGATATTCAATGAAATGGATAATTAAAGGCTTGAACAAATATTATACTAATTAATTTTTTTATGGAAACTGAGTTGGATAGATAATTGATCTCAGTGAGATCTAGTCAATTAAATAAATTAAAACAGCTAGGTAGATTGGAATAGATGGAATTTTAATTTCTACCATTACAAGATTCATTATTCAGCTGGCAACTCAAACTTATTAGAGACGTCAGGTCCAACTCCACATGTTTTAAAAACAAAATCGTCCTATTCAGGTAAATCCAACCTTTATGAAGAATGATTTGCTGAAAAAGAAAATAACAAATTACTTCAATGCAGACTATGCAGTCTTCAAAATACAATTCTTGAAAATTTACATTCAATAGTAATCTTTTGTTTTTTTTTTTTGGTAATTTTGTCATTCGAAGTCATAACATCACTTTCAAGAAAATAATATCATTAGGAATGTGTATTTACTACTTTTACAAAGCATGTATTTAATTAGCATATGTAGTATATTATGTCATAAATATTGTGTTACTATTTTTTACCGGTCTATATATATTTTGCATTTGTGACCTATAAATTGAGAGTCACTATCTTTTCTATAGTCATTTTAAACCAATAAAAAATATTCTTGAATTCAAGGTGTTCTCAAGAAGACATTGTTATCTCGACACTACTGTAACGACACAACTATTCTGGATGGTTGCAAGACAACTCTTTAATTATAAGAAATCGAAAATATTATTTCAATTATGGGTGATGGAAACCTCAAACCAAACTTTTCTTTTTACAGCCTGAACTTGGCTTGGGACCATGGAAGACATTACATAGTCCAACTCCATAAACAGACACCCATTCAGCATTATATAAAACCAACTTTTACTTAGTGCGTGATCAAATGTGCCGCTAGTTTACTAAGAAAATCATATGCATGTGGTCGATTAACTCATAATTCTATTTCTAACAAAGTAGACAATGAAATATTCACCAAAAAAAGGAAAGCAAAATAGAGAAGGGAAAAAGTTATGTACGTTGGTTGTTTTTGTTTGTATATAATCACGAAGGGTTAATTATTTCAAAATACTGATTGCATTTGATTTCCTTTTTATCTGATGAAGATTAGTCTAATTCGGTTGGCCGTGCATGGACTTGCAATAGAAGTGGCTCTGGACCCCCAGAATACAAACACCTATTCGAGCCTCCACATTTGATGTTTTAACTTTGAATTTTCTATTCATGTATATATCAATGTTACATCCGGTTTTGTCTAATATTAATGCCCTCTCTTTTGCAACATATTATTGTAAAACGTAATTTCTCAATATAATAATTAGAAATATCATGCATGCACTTTGTTTGTACCAGTGCCAACTGGTATGCTAATTATAGCACCATGTTTAAATAATGTCTCACGTTGAAAATTTGACTGCCGACATAATGCGCGCGGCAGGAGTTGTTACTACAAAAATTCCAGTAGACATTATGAGAAAAGTTGGTTGATTTTATTTTATTTGTATATAATTGTTTCAAAAGATTGATTGTCTTATTTTTTTGTATTTTTTTGTCTATTTTAAAATAAGTCTAACCCGTTTGGCATAACCAACCAATATGTCTAATAATTCAAAGGCCAAGAAAAAAACAGCCCAATTCAGTAGAAAGAGTCGATCTTCTGAGTGGAAATTAAACGGATCTCTTATGGTCCAATAATATGTCTAAAAGTGACAAAAAAATCACTTTCAAGAAAATGTCTTCCCTCTAAATTTTAATATTTACAAAAAAAAAAAAAAATCATTTAAAGACATGCATCCAAACTAGAATAATCTGTATTTTTAACACATAATCCCACTAGGAACGCGTACTCAAAGTCTCCCGTGTAATGCATGTCTCAATGTGTGGAGTTGAAAAGGCCAATTTTAATTACTTCGATTAGGAGATTATCTAGAAAAGCCAAGTGTCTTGATAACATGCAACCATGTATACATATATATTAGGTGAAGTGAAAATACTTATCGCGTGTCGATCACCACATAAACCATTTTAATGAAATCTCCAACACAGAAGATAGTGTGGAAGAAATTAATTTGTTGGCCAGTTCAGTGGCTATACTTTTGTGAAGATGAATGTCCCCCATGAAAAAAGAAAAAGTAAGGTCGGTGTGGTGGGTGAACTCAGTTTTTTCAAAGTCAAGCTACTAGGATTGGACTTAATCTGGATGAAGCCGAATAAAGGATGGATTAATTTCCTTCTCAGATTGTTCAAACCACCAAGACTATTGTAACGTTTTCACACGAAGAAGTCTACGCCGCGTAATAGCATTACATGAAAATTGACAAGTACTACTACCAAATTGTGATGGGGGCTCATGCAACTTGCTTTATGAGTCATAAATCTTATTATTTTTCATTGGCTGATGAGTTCTATAAATACCCCCCGCCATGCATTACTACGCATCAACAAATCAAACTTTCTTTCAATATGGGAAGTTCAAAAGTAGTGAGTGTTGCTTTCCTTGTTTTGCTCCTCGTGGGGCTCTCCTCCGCGGCTAGGACCTTAACGGCCTATGCCAGCGGCGGCGGAGGAGGAGGAGGAGAAGGTGGTGGTGGAGGCGGCGGCACCGGCAATGGCGCCGGATATGGCTCCGGGAGCGGCTCCGGATACGGTGAGGGTTACGGTGGAGCTCAGGGTGGTGGGTATGGACGTGGAGGTGGCGGCGGCGGTGGAGGCGGACAGGGTGGTGGTTCCGGGTACGGATCCGGGAGCGGTTACGGGTCTGGGTCCGGATCCGGATACGGCGCTGGTGGTGGACGAGGAGGAGGTGGTGGAAGTGGTGGAGGTGGCGGCGGAGGATCGGGTGGCGGTAGTGGCGGAGGATCGGGATATGGGTCTGGCAGTGGATCTGGATATGGTTCTGGAAGAGGTGGTGGGAGCGGCGGCGGTGGTGGTGGAGGTGGAGGTGGCGGCGGCGGCGGCGGTGGTGGTGGGTCTGGGTCGGGGTCTGGCTACGGATCCGGGTCGGGGTCCGGATACGGAAGTGGGGGAGGGGGACACCCTTAAGCACTTGTTAGTCCAAATTAAGTTTATCTTTGTAAGATATATAATGATGTTATAGGCTATAGTCTCAAGAGGGTCGTTGTTAGGCTAATAATGAGGTTGTTGTGTACAACTTATGAAAATAAACGACGTTGGTTATTTAATAATGCATTACTTCATTAGACTCCATGCTGATCACTTGGATAAAACAGTGATTATAATGTTCATTAATGATGATTTTCTTACGCACCGTTCTGTTAAACGAAGGGCCAATGCTCCTAACAATCCGTTTGTGTGTATTGATCACCTTTTAGAATTCGGACATGCCAAATTATAATATGGGTTACCAGTGGTGATACTCAAGCTCCAGAAAATAAGCTCCAGAAAATAAACCCCAACCACATGTTGCATGAGGTGTCATCACTTTATTGTTCTTATTAATTGGTTAGTTGACTTTTCAAAAAAGATAAAATGTCAAAATACAAATATGTCATTTATTAAAAATCTATCCCATTAATCAAAATCCATTTATTTTCTCTATTCGGTTATGACTCTTCCATGTGAATCTTGAAATCCATTAATCCATTTCAAATTTTAAAATTTTGAAATCTTTACCTAAATTACAATTAAACCTAGATTACACAAAAAATTACCTAAATTTTTTTTGTCAAAATTCTTCAATTGGCCTAGATTTCTTTTTCAAATTTATATTCTTATTATACACATTAATTTTTTTTTTAAGAATGTTATTAACTGAATATTAAAAAATTCGGGTATTTATTGTATTCAAATTTAAATAAAAAAAAACATATATTGTTACTATATGAAGCAGTTACATCAAGTACATTTCTTAAATATTTATATCTCTCACAACGATTTGTTACATTTACATAAAAATTATTACATTTACCTAAATGTAACAGTTTGTTACATTTACCTAAATATTTTAGGTTTCATGCAATGTTTAAACAATTTAGAAACATATTCTATTTTCAATAGTCAGTTACATTTTATTGAAAATGTCAAACACCTTTTTGTTGTGTGATACATTTAACAAATATATGTATTTGACTGTTACATTAATAAATGTAACAAATATAAATTACTATTTGCATTGAAACAAATGCAATACACGAATGAATGTTACATTTCAGACTGTTACATTTATGAATTAACAAAAATTAGAATATGAGTATGTTTGATGTCAGAAATGTAACATTTATAAAATCATACAAATCATATATATAAATTAAAAGTAACTAACCTTAAAAACAGTAGAACAAATAAACAGAGGATTTTGAAACGCTTTTCAGCATCCTTCACGGGATGCACATTGTGTCAAAATTGACTTCTTTTGCATGTTATAATACTCTCCATAGATCTTTAAAAAGTTTAGGTTGGAAGAGAATGTTAGCCTCCAAAGCACCCCAGCAGCTTCTTTGGAGCCAACCCCGATGCACGGTACTTCGCCGCTACCTCCTTGAGGAGTTCTTCACCGCGCTTGGCTTCAACCATCACACGCTTCTCTTCCGCTTCTTTATGGATCAAAACTATCTTATTTTTCATCTTCTCGGCATATTCGGCCTTCTTTCTTTCCAGCTGTGAAGGATGGAAGAGAAGAGACCATATAAAGGTTGCGTTCGCCTAGACTCCTTTCACCTTTTTTAATTTAAAGATCGTTTTTATTGTTTATTTAATTAATTATAATTATCTCCTTACTTTGTGAAAATCAGTTACCAATAAAAATAATAATCAAATAAAGGTATAATATGTATTGGACACATGTCACCTCATAAGACCTGTGATGGGCCTGTAAAGTTGGGGCCTAGAAAATATTATTCTATGGGTTACGTATTGATTGTTCAGGTCTAGTTAGATTTTAGATGATAAAATGTTTTGCTTAAAGATAATAAAGTTGAAACAATCAGTTAAGCTTCACAACACTCCTTTTAAAAAACAAAAAAAAAAAAATAAAAAAATAAAGTTGGTCCCTTTCAGAACAAGTAGAAACATTTTCTACTGTGTTCTTACTTTTTAGTTTTTTTATTTTTTATTTTTTTTGTATTTTATAATTTGTTCTACTCCTCTCACTTCCAATTTGAACCTTCACTATTTTCGCTATGAAACAGAAATTACTAAAGTTCTTTAAAAAAAAAAAAAATTCTTTCATGTCATATTTATAAGAATTTTTTTTTATAGTAACAAGGCTATGTTTCTAGAGCACGATCAAATCATATTGGACATCCATTTACAAGAACAAGATAGAATCATGTAGAAACTCAACATCTATGTTAAAAGGAAAATGTTAGACTCAGTTACATTCACCAATTAAAACTCAGATCTCACATATTTTTATTTTTTCAAAAATAGTAAACATCATCTATAAGGTATATGCTTTGATAAAAAATGTATATCAATTTTTAATAAGTGTAAGAAAATATTTAATGTGGTATATAAAACATCTAACGAGGTATATATATGCTAATATGGTATATAAGACTATATTTTGAATTGAAAAAAAAACTGAGTGTGACAGCACTCATGCTAAAATTATCTATGACCGGGTCACCATGGCCCATGAACTGACGTGGGCTCAAAGCTCAACAGCCCCAGCCCATTCGGGAGCTTTTACCATTTTTTTAAGGGATTTTTAGTTTTAAGTCTCCACAAACCATCATATTTAGTGATCGATCCCTCCCTTCTTCGTATTTAGGTTTTAGTCCCCCGATTTAAAGGATAATTCATGGATATGTCCCTCACAGGGACTAAAAAATAAATTAAATAATTTATGGATAGGTCTCTCAGGGACTAAAAAAGAACTATCATTTAAATCTGGAGACTAAAACCTAAATACGAAGAAGGGAGAGATCGATCACTAAATATGATAATTTGTGGAGACTTAAAATTAAAAATTCCTTTTTTTTTTTTTCCATGGCTCCACTGTACTGCACTCAGAGAGACTTGATAACACGCCTTCAAGAAGAGAGGGTGTCCTGCTACCATGCTATCAGAGCCTGGCAGGAATCATATTGGATTTTTCTCCGTTCATAAAAGCCAAGTACAAGACTAACACGCCTTGGTTCACATCGCCCAGCCTCTTCCGCTGTGTCCGCTGCGTACAATTCACCAAACAAACTGACATCCAATCAACGGACAAAACAATGCCGATCACTCACCATATATAAATATAAAAATCATTATATCAAAGCAAATAGTGTTAACTCAACAGCCATAACAAAGAGAAAGAATTAGCTATTTCACGCACCCACACAAAAAAAAAAAAAACTCCTAATATGGAACAAGAGACTACCCAACCAGACCACAGAAGCGGATACTGCGCCACCACCGGCACCTACCACCCCCTCCTCCGCCTCGACAAAGGCCACCAAATCCCGACGCACGCGCACCTCGACACGGCCTCTTACGTGCTCTCCCACTTCCCCCACCCGGACAGCGCCGACTCCCACGTCGCGCTCATCGACTCCGCCACCGGCCACCGCCTCACCTACTTCCAGATCTACGTCTCCACCCGCTCCCTCGCCGTGGGCCTCGCGCGCGCTCTCGGCGTCCAGAAGGGCGACGTCGTCCTCCTCCTCTCCCCCAATTCCCTACTCTACCCAACCGTCTGCCTCGCCGTGCTCTCAGTAGGTGCGGTCTTGACAACCGCCAATCCGCTTTGCACCGCGTCTGAGGTCGCAAGGCAGGCTCGCGATGCGCGCGCCAAGCTTGCCATCACAGCGGCCGAGGAGGTTGGTTGAAAATCTAAAATAAATATAAAGATAATGAATAGAAGATGAGAGAAATGAAAGAAATATAAACACACGAGGAACTGTATGTGTGTTTAGGTAGATTCTGTATCGAAAAAGTTAAGAATTTACATAAACAAGATTCAAATATATATTGACAGTTTAGCTTTTTTAAAAGTTATGTTTGAAATGTAAGATTCTATTAATTTCAATATTTCAATAACACATTCAAATATGATAGAACAACTCTAAATATTATTTCTTCATTATAAAAGAGATTATATAAAATAATCTACAAATCTCAACAACTTGAGATATAATTTTATACAATTACATTAACAAGGTCCACAAGCTAGCCGCGACGGGCGTGCCAACGCTGCTCATGGCACGCGACGGTAGTGGGTCGCTCTCGGTGGAGGAGCTCATCGAGGAATGCGACCCGTGTGAGGCACCGGAGGTGCGGATGACACGGTCCGACACGGCAGCGCTGCTATACTCGTCCGGGACGACCGGGGTGAGCAAGGGAGTCGTCCTGACCCACGCCAACCTCATCGCGATTGTCACTCTCCTCAGGTGGTCGTGCGACGTGACCGGGTCGCGCGGCGACGTCTACCTCGGCTTCCTCCCGATGTTTCATATTTACGGGCTTGCGTTCTTCGCTCTTGGGCTCTTCTGCGCGGGCGCGACCACCGTGGTCATGCCCCGCTTCGACTTCCAGGCCGCACTGAGGGCCATAGAGAGGTAGGCCATAGTCACACGTGAGTACGTGACTATAAGCTAATAATAGATTCAAAAAAATGTTTGTTTGCAACGGGATATTGAGCGGTGTAATAGATCCTTAAACACAATTCTTCCAAATATAGCTAATTTATAATATTATTGATAATAAAATTTGTTATGTTCTAAGCTACAAGTTTTCTTTTAAACTAATTATAAAAATAGCAAAATCAGGATAACAGTTATTAATTCCTGATTCTACAGGATTCTAGATGATCATTGAAATTAATAGAGATTAATTCCGACTTATTAGCGAAGAGAAATCACAATTTTAAAAATAACAAAATCGCTAATTTGAAGGCCGAAAGAAAGAATTTTTGAAAACAGAAGATTTGTAGTGGCACAACAACTATTTTTGAAGATTTTATCGATATTTATCTCCACGTAAAATTTCGTACGATTTCAAGATCGGGACCCTTGATTATTACTAGCTGACATTTTTCTTAATCATTTGGTGGAATTCTTCTAATGGTCTCATCGCTTTAAGAACATGTCGACCAACCGTTGGAAACGTGGATATTACTATAATAGAATAATTTGGAATAAGTTATTAATGATATTAATTTTACCCAATTTATTCTATAAAGGGGTCACATGTCAAATTTATTGTCAATTCAAATCTTATTGAAATTTTATCTATAATTTTATGATCAACCAAACAACAAAAATACTATAAAGGCAGAGGTATCCTTCCTAGTTTGACTGTAAGATCAGTCACGGGAGGTCCCTCCGATATATATATATATATAATATATATATATATATATAAAAACACTATCATTACATTTTTTAATAAATTTAACTAAAATAAAATCAAACATAAAATGACATTTTTATCTATATTGAAATAATTATCTATCTCATAATAATTTAGATAGCTAACCAAACAAGAGCTTAATTCTTTCATAATCAATTCCTAACTGTCATTGCTACCTTCACAACATTGGCGTTTACATGTATTTCATGTACTAACTGATAGAAATATCTAAAAAGTTGTTTAATTATATATAAATTTATCATAATTGTATCCTTGCCCATTAACCAAAGTTTGGATTGCTTGAATCACTTGAACATTTCCCTCCACCAGGTACCAAGTCACGGTCCTCCCCGCAGTGCCGCCGGTCATTCTGGGGCTTGTCAAGACCACCGGGTGCGACCTATCAATGCTGAGGCAGGTGGGTTCGGGCGCCGCCCCGTTGAGTCGAGAACTCGCAATGGAATTCAGGAGGAAGTACCCATGGGTGGAGCTGCGGCAGGGGTACGGACTAACGGAGAGCAGTGGAGCGGCCACGTTCTTCGTGTCAAGCAGGGACTCTAAGGAACGGCCGGGATCGGTCGGGCAGCTGATACCGGAGACGTGTGCGAGGATCGTGGATGTTGAGACGGGTGGGTGTCTCCCACCAGGGAGGGAAGGGGAGCTGTGGTTGAAGGGACCCACTGTGATGAGTAGGTACTTGGGGAACGAAGAGACCACGGCGGCGACGATAGTCTCCGATGGGTGGCTCAGGACCGGCGATCTCGCTTACATCGATCGGGACGGTTTTGTTTACATTGTGGATCGCATAAAGGAACTCATCAAACACAATGGATTCCAAGTAGTACAACTATATATAATTTGAGTGTTGTTACATGCAGTAATTATTTACAAAAAAAAAATAAGACTGTCACTAACATTAGCTTGAATGCCTACTTAAAGGTGGCACCTGCAGAGTTGGAGGCGATACTTCTTGGCCATCCTCAGATACGAGACGCCACAGTTATACCGTACATACAACACACACAGTCTTTTCTCTTTAAGCCTCTATCTGAAGATGGTATATTCATCTGAAATTTAAATTATGGAACTGAAATGGCAGGATTGAAGATGAGAAGGCAGGACAGATACCAATGGCTTACATAGTAAGAGCTGACAATGAAGAGATAACAGAGGATCAGATCATAAAATATGTGGCTAAGCAGGTGACACCAATGTTATATGACCGTCTTGTATGTATTAACATGAAGGGCATATTTTTTTAATAATAATAAAAAAAATTAATCTGTTTTGTAGGTGGCTCCTTACAAGAAGGTTAGGAAGGTGGAATTCATTGATGTAATACCGAGATCGGCCGCGGGAAAGATCTTGCGCAAGCAGCTAGTAGTAAAGAACCAACAACCTACCTCCAAATTGTGATCCTCCAATGTTTTTGTTTCATGGATTATTGTGAGTTTTATTCCTGGATCATGTTGAAAAAATAAGAACAATATTACGATTTCCATCACTTCTATCATGTTGAAAAACAAGAATAATATCATAGTTATAATCAATATACAAAACAGCAGCTACTGTTTTTTATTTATCAGACACCATTAGTTAAGGTGTCCTACTTTAAAACATAAGACTTAAGAGCTTACCAGTGTGGGAGAGAGACTCTCTTTCGATATTACAGTTTATCTAACAGAGGTGTGTGGGCAATCCACTGCCAAACGCCAACTGAGTTTTGCTGCTGAGCACTGGCACAAGCGAGATCCATATCTTGTTCCGACATGGATATCTGTTGCCGAAGCGCTTGGATCTCCTTCTCAATTGAATGCAAGGGCTCCAGCTTTTTCTGGATATCTGCAATTTGTACTTGAATAGCAGCTCATTTTCAAATCAGTTGAACAACCATCACTAA
This sequence comes from Acorus gramineus, assembly GCA_030737835.1. Classification (NCBI taxonomy): domain Eukaryota; kingdom Viridiplantae; phylum Streptophyta; class Magnoliopsida; order Acorales; family Acoraceae; genus Acorus; species Acorus gramineus. The sequence continues at coordinate 14,372,563 of CM060857.1, forward strand.
ACAACTAAAGAACCCCGTATAGTTATCAGGCGATGATGGCGAACCTCCAGTTTGAAGCATCTTGATATTTCGGCTGTGAGCTGAACATGGACCAATTGAAGTTCCTTGACAAAATACAGCATGATATAGAACAATCAGAAGCTTGAGCATCAATCCGCCATTCAATGTTTTACTATGTGTAGAAGATTAAAAAAAATAAAACTTACTTTTAATAAATCCAAATTGGAGCTGTTCATCTCATCAAGATCTCTCTTGAGCCTTAAATTTTCTTCTCTTACTTCAGCAAATCTTGACTCAAATGTCTTCTTCCCCACCACAAGCACATCTGAGCCTGCTATGGGGACTTTGGGTGAGCTTTCAGTTTGGGCTTCATTAGTATTTTCCTCCATCAAATTCATCAGTGACTTTTTTTCACCTGTAGTTGTTAGGGCATAGACAGAAGTAACAGAGGCTGCTGCTGCAGGAGATTGAACAATTCGAGGTTGTTCAATCTCCTGCAGCAGGAGATTGAACAAAACTAAATGCTCTCTATTTTCCTAGCTGAATATTGGACTCTCAAAATTCTGATTTCCATAGAAATAAAACCTCAATTGTTGTGAATTCAAAGTGATCCATCCATAGAAACACAAACTTATACGCATAGAACAATAAAAAATTCCCAAGTTGGAAGCGCAGTTAAGAAGATATGATGACCAATGCTTACTTTTTGGAAATGGAACTTATAAAGTACGAAATATAGTGAAAACGGTCCACTTGCAAAGGTTAGACTCACCAACATCAAAAAGAATTACAGTCTGCAAATCTAGTATATGAAGGTCACTGAAACGGGTTGAATGAGAAGAACCACCAAAAATCATTAGGTAGCGCTCTGCATGAACTGCGGCTGTGTGATCAGATCTGGGTGCTGGGCCATTTTGCATAAGAAAATAAGAAAAGAGATCACATATATTCACAGCTCTCTTCCATTAGTGTTAAAAAAAATGACCAAGAAGTTACATGTGTATCCTATAAAATTGCTTTCTTTATTTTATTAAAGAAAGCCACCAAGAAGTGGTGGTTTTCTTTAATAAAATTGCTCCTATATTTTCTTCCAAAAAAAAAGTTACATACATGGTTTCTATTGAATCCCACGACAGTCTCCAAGTCAAGAATGTGGTGGTCATTCAGTAGCCTCCTTCTAGTGTCCTCCCCACCAAACATCAACAACCGACGTCCAACCAGTGTGACAGACTGCCCTCCCCGAGCTATCTGGAAAGAAAAGGATCCCATCAAATAATAGAAGATCATATTCTACACTAAATTATGAGTTAAAAAGTGGAAACTAACAAGAACATCAGAATAGGGTTTCTCAATAATAAAAATGCAAAAAGAAAGATATGATGGGAAATAAATTGAACTCCAACATGCGGTGAGATGCAGTAATTAGAATCTACAATTTAAGAAATACAATTACCGGAACTTTTCCATGTGTCTTCATAATATTACACTGGTTCAATTCACAGTCAATCGACCAAACTGCAAGAATCCAGATTTAGGTCACTCTACTATGTATGCAAGTATGCAACACAACATAATTCAAGTGTTATACATCTAAATCTATATCATATATATGTATGTTGTATGTTTGTACGCACATACATGTAGCTAGGTTTAGAGAACAGAAAACTAATAAGAAACCTGTTGACATGAGTTATACTAAAGATCACGGAAGATACGTAGCTGTTTTGTTTTACATATTACTATGATAGGGAGAGTTGCATGTGCTTTTTCTTACATGTGTGGAATAAGCAAAATAATATGACCCATAAGCACTGATGTCCAAGATTAAACAAATTAGAGTCACAAACAGTTGTTGTACTTCTGTCCTAGAACCTGCATATCACAAATTGTCAATGCATGTATCTAACAAATTTTCATTAACACAACATGATCATAACATATGAAGAACACAAATTCATTCCACTTGTCATAAATTAAATAATCCTACGTCCAGCGTGCATGTAGACAACACCTCACAATCATGCATTCGCGCATTAAAATTAGGGGTGCAACTCGGGCGGGTTGGGTCGGGTTCGGCTTTAACCCACATTACACAGAGCCCAACCCGAACCCGAGCCCGAACCCTGCCTCAACCCGAAGGGTTCAATCCGAACCCGAACCCGCCCTCAACCCGCAGGTTCGAGTCAGGTTCGGGTTGAATTCGAGCGCAGGTCGGGCTCGAGTTTAATACTTAAAAGATCATAAAAATTATTTAATAAACAACACAATAAACTCTAATTAATTAAATATATATTCACCACAAAAAAAACTTATAAAATCCAAATAGTTTATGAATACATATTCTAAATTTTAATTAAGTTAAACATAACTTCATCGCTTTTCAACAAAAATATAAAAAAAACATTTACCAATTCGGGTTCGGGTTGAGCCCGCATAACCCGACCCGAATTAGGTTCGGGTTAGTTCGGGTTCGGGTCGGGTTAAACCCGACAGAGAAAAACCTCAACCCAAACCCACCCATGAACCGGGTTGGGTCGGGTTCAACCCGCCCAAGTTGCACCCCTAATTAAAATTCATATTTAAAAAAAAAAAAAAAAAATTTAGGTAGGGGCTTAAACCTGTAACACTCTCAGAAGACCCCTTCACATGTCCCGCAACAATCAAAAGTTTGTTAAGCTTGTTCCCCTGCTTCACCTGCATCTCAAACAATGCAACTCTAACAACATTAGAGATACAAACACTCAAACTTTAGCAATCACACTCAACAAGAAACAGATTTTATACTAAACTATGACCGGAACACGCTCGGAAAGCATCCTCCGAGCCACCATCCCCAACAAAATCGAATTTTTAATGTAAAGTAGACCAAGCGAAATCAAAAACCTTCAAACGCACAATTCAGAATCAGAGACAGAGCGATATGCACCAAAAAGAAAAACATTGAGGCCCAAAACAGCTTACGAACCTGAAAATCAGACAGACGTCAACCATTGCGAATCCCTCCGGCAACATAGAGCTTCCCGTCGACTACCTCTGCCGAGTGCTGCAATGCAAAACAATCGGATCAAATACAAATAATAACAAAACACGGATCAAGATTCAATTATCAAGAAAATCAAACAGACATTGCGTCGAGCGGGTTGTAGGAAACCGGAGACGGGGAGCTGGATCCATTGATCGTGGGGAACCCCTGAAAGAACGGCGCCGATGTCTGAATCGCTCGATACGATCTCTGCGGAATCCATCTTCGTATTCTCGGTGCAACAGCTTCATTGGGGTTCAATTTCAATGGGGAGGAACAAAGAGAGAGAGAAACATCGAATCGAAATCAAATTTAGGGTTTTTGTTTTCTTGGATCTGTGAAGTTCACTTGAAGGAAGGAATTGCAAGAAATCGGTTACGGTTGTTTCGTTTGGTCTGGACCGTTGGATTTGAGATCTGGTTCTGGTCTTTTTGTCCTTTTCTTCTCTAACGGTAAAAAAAAAAGGCCAATCAGAATCGGCGAGATTGTGACGGTTGTTTTTTTTATCAGATTGTTAAGGTGTATTTGTATATAATAATCTTAAAAAAAAAAAAAAGTTTAATTTCAAGTAATTTTTTTTAAGCTCTCAAAGTTTTTAAGGTGTATTTGTATACAAGCTATCAATTATAATTATCTTTAGGTTCCATCATTTTTTTTTCTGTTTACCCTATTTTGAATTCCAAAATTACTCTTGAATGTAATTTACATGTGCTGTTAAAAAAATTGTCTTTAAAATGCTCATATTTTGTTATTCATCCATATACATTATCATTATGTGTACTTGTAAACTTCTTCTAACAAGTTATCCATTTTAATAAAAAATATATAGCTCTACAATGAATTTGAATGGTTTCATTCTTAACATAAAAAATTAATGAAGAGGTATTTTGTTGGATGGCTATGGAGATATATAGATTGTCTACCTATCTAAATCACACAGACTACGTTTAACAACACTCTAAAATGAATGAAACGTGAAACACTGACTTTTGAAATTTCCAATAATACAAGCTACTTTGTATGAGTGTATCGGTTGAGATCATGGATCTAGTGTGAGTTTAGGCATGAAGCACAATGTGCCAGGGTGTAAAGGATACCCATTAATTGGAGGTGTTCTTAACTCATTATTAGACCATTAATTATCAAAATCATCCAGCCATGCAAATCAATTTCGTTAGCCAGTGATAAAACCTTCATATATGACGAGGCCATGGTATCTTTAAAAAAAAAAAAAAAAAGAGCTTCACTCAACTATTTTTTAACAAGAATCTATTCTCAGCCGGTTTTTAATAAAAAAATATTATTCTTATTAATCTTTACTATGTAAAAATTAAAATTTGAAACCAAAATTGAAAATATAAAAACTTCTTTTTAATTATGCACAAATTTGGAATAAAGAAGTCAGATTTAGTTAGTTAAGCATTAATGACACCGTTCATCTATTAAACTAGTCACAATGATCATCTCACATAATTCTCCATAATCCCTAATTCTATACCAATATAATGATTCTAAAACCGAGTTTTGATAAAGTCAGCCCCATTTCATAAAAGATGATTAATGATAAAAAAAAAAAAAAATTGACAACATCTATGATAATGGAGAGAGTTTGATTAACAAAGTCTGGACTAGCGATAAGCCGTTTGTTACCTTTTGTTACAAGAAACTGAAGCAACTGGTGTTCTAGATACGTATACGATTCCAAACTCAAGCATCCCCTGATAAAAGCATCTGTACATATTCATTTTGTCCCATCTCATTATAGATCGAACCATTCAAGATCTCTGGTTGAATCCCTCCATGGGATCCACAATGTTCATCTCCCTTGTTCTGGTGCTCTTCATTAAAGGTTGGTACACCTCCATCTCTCCAACCTTGCAGAATACATGAATTCATGTTACAATAATTCGCAGGCGCACAATCAGCCTCCTTTGAGTTCCAAAACCAATGCGCACAAACAATCTGGGTCGGCACGCTGTCCGGCGCGGGCTCACCCCCTCTAAGGCTAACAGGGTTCGAGCTCAAACGAGGCGGCTCGACGTATCTGGACGCACCCGCAACATGGTCCGGCCGGTTCTGGGGCCGAACAGGCTGCACCACGGACCCCACAACGGGCGCATTTCGATGCGCGACAGGGGACTGCGGCTCGGGCAAAATAGAGTGCAACGGCGCAGGAGGCGCGCCGCCCGCGACTCTGGTGGAGTTCACGCTGGGGAAAACGGACTTCTACGACACGAGCCTGGTCGACGGTTATAACGTGCCCGTTATGGTCTCGGACCGAGGCAGGCATTGCCGGGCGACCGGGTGCGCGAGGGACGTGAACGAGGTGTGCCCGAGGGAGCTGAGCGTGGTGGGTGGTGGAGGGGAAGTCATTGCATGCATGAGCGCTTGTGTGGCGTTTGGGGATCCGAAGTACTGCTGCACGGGGGCCTACGGTGGCCCGGGGACTTGTAAGCCGACGAACTACTCGCGAGTGTTCAAGAACGCGTGCCCTCTCGCGTACAGTTACGCCTACGATGACTCGAGCGGCACCTTCACTTGCGCCGGTGGTGGTGATTACTTGGTTGTGTTTTGTCCGGCCGGCCCCTTGAATAATCTACCATGAAAGGACATTTCATTGGAATTAATAAGAATTAAGTGCCCCATGTCATGAGAGACATTGTTTTAAGCATATGTAACATAAATACACTATAAGTCAAAATTCATGGACAATTTCATGATGCTTTTATCACCATTCGAATGAATTCTCAGGTCCATTTATGCAGTGAATCTGGCACAAAGCTCATTGTTCGCATGAATGCACTCTTGTGCTTACGTTTATGGTGATTATTATTATGACCATGGATGTTTTTCATGTCTTAACATGATACGGTCGATAGATCACGTCACTTTTTACCAAACCATCATCTAGCCAGCCTAGCAGAAACATGTTCTTGTGTCTGATTGATTATGTTCTTGATTGACCTGTGTTGGGGACTTGCTTAGATGATCACACCCTGATGGAACTGTATTTCATGTCTTGATCAAAAGATCAAAGCAGGTGGGATCACAATGAAATAAGAACAGATGGGATCACAAAGAAATAAGAACATGCATGACGCATCATGTCACTTGTCATGATTATATTTTTTTTTTTTAAACAAGAGAGAGTTAATAAGGCTTGGACTTACAGTTCAATGGTTGACAATAAAATTTGCAACTATGAGATCAAGATGGTTTACTTAACAAAAAAAAAAAATTAACAAGATTTTTTATTTCTTTTCCAGTTAATAGTCATGATTCTAAATTGATTTTGGACAAGTCACAAGAATATATACGTAATTGTATCACTTTTAAATATGAGTGTTAATCATCAATTTTGAGATTGGTTCACATGCTCTTGTGTCACAAAATTGGTTAAACATCTGGTTATTACATCATTTTTCTGTTACTACGTGATTAAAATATGATTAAATTAAGAGTTCATAACTTTGATAAAATATAAATCAATATTAAGTATAATTTTTTTAAAATAAAAACCCAACAACTCCACTCGTTCATCCATGAACCGACTCTTATGAAAAGCCAAGCGCATTAATGATGTGTATCTTGTGAAAGGGACCAAGAAGATGTTTATGCAATTCTTTTGTTCTTTGAAGAATCAATTCATGTTACTTTAGATTTATGCATCAGATTGTCTATAGAAGGTGTCACCCCTAATGAGACCACCTTGTCAGAAGAAGACATAAACAAAAATGTTTTGGGGGGAGATTATCATTATGGGTGATAATGAAAGTGATACAAAAACCCTCAAAAGTTCATAACAGATCTCTAAAGAATGATATATAAAACAAATTTCTTTTTAATGAGAAAGATGACAATTTCATAAGTGATCGAGTATGCCACCATATTGGTGGATGTAATGCCTTAGAGCGAAAGGCTTTCAAATGGTCCCACTGAATAACAATTCAGTTTTAAACTGAAAAACTGCTTAATAAACTTGTGTGATTACACGAGTTTATTCCATTTTCATTCATCACAAAGAAACCATGACAATTAACGATAAAAAAAAAACATATATACTTGTTCACTGTTGTAACTAAAACTAATTAATATCTTGCCTAAAAAAAATTGTTAATATCAATATGTATATATGGATGTGAAATATTAGAATTCTTAAAATTTCACATTTTAAACTCAATTTTTTAAAAAATACCATTTTATTAATTTTTTTAAATGTTAGATTTTTTAGAGAAAAAAAAAAGAAGAAAGAGATTGAAAAATTAAACTTGAAATTGTGCGGTCCAATTAGAGATACAATCAGATTCAGATCTTTTGTTTGATTTTTTTCATACTTGTATTTTATTTGACTCATCACGCGGTTGTAAACGCATCAAATGAAATGATTTTTTTTTCTTTTTAAATTGATATGTATTTATAACTATATGATTTTGTTTGACTTTTATTATGGAATTATCATATTATGATATTGAAAATCAAACATAATACAAATATATAAAAAAAAGGGATTGTTAGTTTTAAGTCTCCACAAATCATCATATTTAGTGATCGATTTCTCCCTTCTTCGTATTTAGCTTTTAGTCCCCAGATTTAAATGATAGTTCCTTTTTAGTCCCTAAGAGGGACCTATCCATAAATTATTTAATTTATTTTTTAGTCCCTATGAGGGACCTATCCATAAATTATCCTTTAAATCGGAAGACTAAAATTTAAATATGAAAAAAAAAGATCGATCACTAAATATGATAGTATGTAGGACTTAAAAATAAAAATCCCTGAAAAAAATATAAAAATAATTAGAGTTTCTCAACCCGGATGGAAACTCACGACCAGAAAAGTAACCGTTTAAGTCCACCATGTGAGCGCACGTGGACTAGACTGGTCAAATATTACGCAGCATTCAAGGCATGTAACCGTCTCTCACCGACAGAAATGAATGGAAACCCGGTCTTAACAAAATCAACATCAAAAGAAACGCATGAGACCAAACAAAACTCGCTAATTCACAAGAGCTGCTCATAATAATAATAATAATACTATAAAAATAATCTCCACCTAATTAAATGCATGTTTAAGATCTAATGCTCCAAAAAATAATTTTTTAAATTTTTTCAACAGCTGAAAACATTTTTTTATTATTTTCCTGTAAAACTCTAAAATCACAATCTTGAACGCTCCTTGAACGAATTCATGGTATATGAATTCATACATTTATAAATGATGAAAATACGTATGTTTTAAACAAGAAAAATATAACAAAAGTAGTACTGATTGAAAGAGATTTAAGGGTAACATACGTGCCAAATAAAAAACATCCATTTGTCTCTCCACTTCTCTTTCATCTGAATCTTTCTTTTTCTTGGTGAGACATCCGGATTTGTTTTTATTTTTATTTTCCGAGGGAGCGAAAGTGCAGATACAACTTCCTCTTTTTTCTCTCTCTATAGCCCCAACTTCAGAGACAGAGAGAGAGAGAGAGATTAAATGATTTGATGGGTTCGTCATCGGGACGCGGCGGCGGAGGCGGAGGCGGCGGCGGCGGGAGTGGGAGCTACGATTACTCGTTCAAGGTGTTGTTGATCGGAGATTCTGGGGTCGGCAAGAGCAGCCTACTTGTCAGCTTCATCTCATCCCCCACCGACGACATCACACCAACCATCGGTACGCTTTTGTTTTGTTCCGCCATTGATTGAGCAGATGCCGCTTCGTGAAGTGTCTATGCACACTGTGATTCTATTTTGGGGTTTTTGTTTTGGTGTCTTTATCGGCTAGGTTGGGGTGTTTTTTCATTTTTAGTAGATTTGATTGCATTTAATGTATTGGTTTTGCTTGGATCCGTCATCAGATTAGTTGTAGGGGTTTCTATATCTAGTCTAAAATCTTTAATTTTTAGTATGAGATTGCCCAATCTGATGGGTTTATTAGAATGATCGTTTTCAGTCTCTTAAACAGATTGATGATATGTTACTTAATAATTAAGAAAAATCATTTTCTTGAATGTTAGACCTCGATATAATGGTTAAATCACAATAAAGATGTTATCAGATCTCAAACCCATCAAACAGAAAACCCTGGATGCATAGAACTGTAAAACATTCTCCAATAGTGTGGTCTCCTTTGCATCGAAAGATTTGATGCACATTTATTATGTACTGTGTGTTTTTCCTTTCTATCATTTTTTTTGTTTGAGTAAGCGTGGGTTCTTTGCTATTTTAGTGTTTGTCCATTATACGAGTAGCCCTTTATGACAATTTCAAAGGCTACAGATATACTTTTTCATTGTTGGAAGGATTTTTCCTATTCTTATAAGACATTAATTGTGATAGTAACCATATTTTTGGTTGGATGTAATTGCCTGGAATCTAAGCAATTTCTTGTTGTATCATGGTAGTAGGTAAAGGTGCTCTTATAGATAGGTACAATAAATGGAGGACATGACCCTTAATAGAGTTGAATGAACATATATGTAGCCGATCCCATATTGTTGGTGTAGCCGATCCCATATTGTTGGTATAAAAACTTTGTAGTTGTTGTATCATTTTTACTTATCTAAATTATATATTTAATTTATATCTAAATTATATCTTTTACATGCATAGGTGTTGATTTCAAAATCAAGCAACTAAATGTCGATGGGAAGAAATTGAAGCTTACAATTTGGGACACTGGTATGCTTGTATTTGTGTGCAGGGGTGAAAGAAAGGCCTGATTACTGATTTTGGTGTCTGTTAATAGTTACTCTTGATTAGCTTCATTTGTAACTTATAGTGCTGGATGTGTGGTCTATTAGTCATGGGAACACAGTCATCTATTTATGACTTAATCATCGTATCTATCTTGCAGCTGGACAGGAGAGGTTTAGAACATTAACAAGCTCTTACTATAGAGGTGCACAAGGAATTATTCTTGGTATGCTATTAATTAATGAGTTATCACTTGTTACCATATTTTTTAACATCAATTCAGTTAATTCATTTAACTTGCCCTCTTGTTATGGCATCTTTTTCTAATGTTTAATTATTCACTATGTTATTCCCATTGTTTATGTGTCAGTATAACTTTTCACATTGGTCATCTGAAAGTATGGGAAGTCACTGTAATTTTACTTATTAGTGAGGCAGACAGATTCAACATTGAAATCACAATAGGCTGTTTTCCGATGATTTGAGGTCACGTAAATGAATCCTAATACGCTTGATTTCTTTCACTCTTGATTCCTATAGTAAGATACTAAGATGTACCAGTTTATATTGGAAGTTACTCTATCTGCTATTGGACAAAGATATGGTCAGACGTGATATTGATTGCATGAAATATGGATTCATATATAGCTGATTAATGTAAGCTATTTTGCTCCATGATCTTGTAGAAAGGTTTGCATATATTGAACATGTTGCTTATTTTTGTGATATTTTCGATAGAATGTTTAAAAAATGAGATTTTGTCACTGTCTCTGTTTTTTATTGGAAGCGTGAAACATGTTCTTATAAATCGCCCCGATAGAGATGAGCTTCCCATGTAGGTGTTTGTCCTGATGGCACAGCCATCAGGACAAATAACTATAATTCGTAGAAATCCACGAGGTACAGAGTTATAATATGAATGGGTTGTGCATGTCTGGCGTTAAAGTGTGAACTCAGCTGCTTCCATTGTCTAAAGATCACAGTTTAACTATCATGTTGTGTCTATAATATTTAAAGCTCTGGCCTTTGGTTCTTTAATTCCCAACACATATATCATGGGTTATGCTTCCCTGAAATTTTACATTTGGACTGAACTTTCTCTTGGTAGGATGGTAAAGGTATCCTCTCTTTAGTGATGAGATTTGGGTTCGAGTTTTGCTGTCCCCTAAAGGGGAAAATTTGACCAAAAAAGAAAAAAAAATTACATTTGGCAATCTAATTATCTCCATCTTTGTCCTTTTATTTTCTTTGGTTCTGTTCCATTCATCATGTCAGCAATATGATGTCATGCCTCAACCACTGGTGGTTAACGCCTTCTTCAATTATCATCCTCAGTTAGTGGCAACAACATGGAATTGATATTAAGGCCATAGTATTGAAGTGTATAGATGTGTGAGAGTTGTTTGGTTTAATGGATAGTGTATCCTTTAGTCAATTTTATAAATTTTCTGTGCGGATTTATTTTTTCCCAATGAAAGATATGGTGCTTTTATTTATTTAGGGGAAAAGCAAAAAATTGTGCTTTCGAGATTTGATGAACCAGTCAAAGCATAAACTTGCTCTTCATAGTTCTCTATGAGGCATAATGTACATAAACTCTCTATCTGCTGTCCTCTTATATATTGGAGTTCTTTTTCTTTTTATCTCTGTTGGAACAGCGAAGATCATGATAACTTATTTCTTTTTCAGTTTATGATGTGACACGACAAGAAACATTTACCAATCTGTCAGATGTATGGGCTAAGGAGCTGGAGCTTTACTCAACCAATCCTGACTGTATTAAGATTCTTGTTGGCAACAAAGTTGACAAGGTAATATTCATTGAGCCTCCTCTTCGCCTCCCTGTTTCTGGTCTATGAAGCACAGGCACGGGACACGGTGACAAGGCAATATTTGAAAAAATAGGACACGATACGGCTAGAACATGACAACAAATAAATTAATATAATAAATATATATATATCACTATTTTATATAAAGAAACACATTTCATTTAATTCACTATTTATAACTAATAAATCACTGTTTTTTTAAATCACTATTTTAAATAATAAACCACTGTTTTTATAAATCACTGTTTTAAACTAATAAATCACTATTTTTTTTAACATTAAGAAAAAAGATTTTGTTTAAATGAGTTGTTCTAGATTGTTCTAAATGGATTGAATACTTGTGGGCTTGGCTATGTTTGGGCTTTCCTTTGCTTTCTATTTTTTCTTTTGAGTTTAAACTGGCTGGGCCGTGTCCCAGCCGTGTCCGTGTACGTGTCAGACACGGGTACGGGCCCCCAAATGGAGTGTCCATGCTTTCAAGTTTCTGGTTCATGTTTTGTTAGTATCCAATATTCAATATTTGGATCCTTGTATGATGACCAAGGTTAGCCCTAATGCAGGTTTTGCTGATATAAATATCTTTACTCGTATAATATCATAGCAACTTTTTTTAAAGTAATTGTATGATGTCTTGGCATGTCAGGCCGATGGCTAATGCTTTTGTCATCTTATAGTTACTTGGGGGCTTATGACTGAGGTTGTGTTGTATAAATTTTCATGGGTAAATCTCTGTGTTTTTTGTTCATTCCCTCATGGATGAAGTCTGTCAATTATCCGAAAAAATATTCATATCCGATCCAAATCTGTATTTAAAAATTTAGAAAATATCAAATATCTAAAAGATCTGTATCCATATCCGAAAAAATTATCCGTATCCAAAAATTTTCGAACGGATACGGATATGCTTGTATCCAATCCGAAAAATATCCATATCCAAAAATATTATTATATTATTATTTATTTAATTATATATTTATATTTTTAGGATTAGTTTGAGTTTTTATTTTTAATTTTACTTTAAAGCATGTAATATTTTATATATATACTTATAATTTTATGTTTTACACTTAGTAATTATTAGATTTTTTTACATATTTCAAATATTAGGTATATGATTTTATTTTTGGATATTTGGATATTTTAATCATTCCATATTCATTTTGAATTTTTGGATATTTCATATAATTATCCATATTTGAATCCGGATTTTCGGATCGGATACGGATATTTACTTTCAATATCCGTCGAATATCAAATACGGATATTTTTTCAGATATCCAGTTCGGATACAGATACGGAAATGGGTCTATCCGATCCGTATCCATCCGATTGACAGGCTTAGATGGAGGGCTTATGAGTTATGACCCTTTTTGTTTTACCTGTGTGACCCAACCCAAGGTTTTTTATGCTACGGTGTATACTAACAAGCCTGTGAATGATATTCAACTATTTGAACATGTGGACTTGGAAAACACAATGTACAACAATAGGTTAGGTTGAATCCATCAACAATAGGTGTTTCTGGAGTAATCTTTCTTGATGAAACTATTGATATATTTCCAATTTTGTGCATGACCATCAGTTTTCATTTATTCCTTTTACTTATTTTCGTGTTTGTGTTGTGTGGTGGCCTCATTAATCCCCAGACTTCATGTATCTCAGGAAGATGAAAGGGTGGTGTCAAGAGAAGAAGGAATTGCTCTTGCGCATGAATATGGTTGTACATTCCTTGAAAGTAGTGCAAGAACACGAGAAAATGTTGAGAAGTGTTTTGAAGAATTGGCCTTGAAGGTATGCTCTTGAAGAAGGTTTGGTTCCCTTGTACATATGTAGATGAAATGTTGCTATGGTGTTATGCATCTCCTGTGCTATTTTACTATTATCTTCCCAAGTTGATACCCCATCCTAATCCCCAAATATCATCCCAGAAGTGATCTTCTCTGCATGTATTTTTATATATTCTGTCACTGCCCTCATAAATAACTTAGATGCAGCAGTGTGATATGGACATTGGTAATGTCATTAACTAAGAAAATGTATTCCTTATGTGATAATCACACAAGCAAGTAATACTTGGCCATCACCTTGTCTGACACCCAACTCGAACTCTGTTGATAAAAAAATCCACCAATGAAACAAAGTTCTCGAGTAATGTGTGACATCTATGGCAGCTGCTGATGGCTCCTCCAATATTTCACTGTTATATGCCATCTGGTCTTCCCTGGTTTGAATCAATAGTAAACTGGTACATTTCCAAAAGGTTAGTTGATGACAAGGGTAGGCTTATTGGTTTTCTAATATTAGCATCTACAACTTGTTTGTTTACTTGTAGTGAACACATCCTGATTACTGGCTGTATATTTGTTGTACTAATTAGTACTTGGTTTCGACTAATGGGCATTTTGGATTATTCAAATTATTGGAAAGAAACTTTAACAATGCTTGTTGTACAGATACTAGATGGAATAAGACTTGTCTATTTGGTTTTTCTGTACAGATACTGGAAGTCCCCAGTCTATTAGAAGAAGGATCCACAGTTGTGAAGAGGAATATTTTGAAACAGAAACAGGAAAACAATACAAGCCCAAGGGGTGGCTGTTGCTCGTAAGTGTGAAGAGTTCTTGAAAATGAAACAATATGATCGACAAACGAACACTGCCATCTGTGAATTGTGGTGCAAATGGCAGATTACATGCCAATTTTAACAAAGATGCTCTGGATGAAGCAAGACCAATGAGGATGCATTTGTTAAATCTTTCATTGAGTTGATGTGAATAGTGATATGCAAATCAGATTCGAGTGATGCTTGCAACAGAGTCCATTTTAATTGAGTGATTTCTTTTAAAATTTGTTCAATATATGCACACACAGTTTGATGTTTGTATTATAAAAGAATAGTAATTCGTGTGCAATTTCGCTCTGTTTCTTTTTTGTTCAGTTGAGGTCGGAGAAGTTGAGACCTTGTGCCGTATCAATATTTCTGTACTAAAGTCAAAAAAAAAAAAAAATCTGTTAATGTTTCTGTTCATTTGATGCACCTTGTTAGCTTTCAATGCCACAGCAATGATGTCACACAATTTATTTTGTAATCTCATTAACGACCCTAATTTGTTATGTTTCATTAACCAAATATATATTTCACCATTTTCGTGAGTATAAAACATACACTGATTTGTTGTGATTAGAATCTCTTAACATCTAGAGTGGGCAACAGCCAACAGAGCATGCAAAACTAGAAACAAAAGGGTCAAATGTAAATGAGATTGTGAAACTTTAAAACTATTGTGTCCAACGCAGGGTGACGTATAATATAACCCAATTGTGGTAGATCATCAAAATAAATTATTTTTTAGCTTCTTAAGCTTCATTGTACAATAAAAGAAATGGTAACCTGTCCCTACATAAAAATATAGAAACCATTGGAGAGATGTGTCCCACACCTGCTAGGGTTTTACTTGAGCTGCATTTCACTCTTCGGCTGTGTTTTCTTCTGCCTCACCAGCTGGGATTTGGACACCGGGGTGGCGCCGTGGGGCTGCTAAGGGTGGACTGATTTTTGTGTGCACTGGAGATGAATCCACACTCATATGAGACGTGCAAGGATCTACTAATTTTCCTTAAGGCACTTGTTCATTTGAGGTGATTTTTTTTTTCTTTTGCTTGTTTCTATTTCATCCACTTGATGTTATCTGATAGGTTCCAATGTTTCATGATTCAGATAAAAAATCCGAATCATGAAACATTGGAACATATCAGATAGCAGCAAGGGAATGAAAATTATGAGGGATATTTTAAGCCTGGAATAAGCAAAAGAAAGAAAATCACATATATGATCAAGAAGAAAACTAGCAGTTCCTTGCATGAATCATATGAGTGTGGTTTCATTGCCAGTGTATAATAAATAGATTAAAAAACCCTTATAGCTTCACCCCCCCAATGTCCTCACAGAGAAGCAGAGGAGAAACCTGGAAGAAAATTATAATCAACTTTCTAAAATTACCACAAGAAAGGTATATATTATAGACATAAAACAGAACCAACTAACAAATGCGAGACTAACCTCTCTGCATCCAGGTCTAGGAGAATAATGAGAGACACCCCAAATGGTATCTTTTATAGAGTCACATATGGATGAGATTAAATTAGTTCTGATGAGATGAGGAACTAACACGTGTCATCTTACATTATGACACATTTAAAATACATCTCAAGGGAACTCACAGTGGTTTCTAACACTGATCGATCACATAACTTAAGAATAAGCAATTGAAGATGGCACATCAATTGCACCGAGTGACTGGATCACGGGTATAGCAGACTCATACCACGTTATAAAATTAAATATCATTTCTTTTTCAAACTTTAATGTGTACAACTAAAATTTCAAAAGTTTGAGGGTGTCAATTACACCCGTTCTTTAAATGACAATGCTTTTAACATCACATTACCTTTTATACAATTTTTTTTTCCTTTTAGTATTTTTCTTTCATAAAAACAATTGTTTCATCAACTGCATCATATATCACTTCTTTTTCAGATTTTAATGTGTGCAACTAAAATTTTAAAACTTTTAAGGGTGTCGATTACACCAGTTCTTCATATGGTAATGCCTTTTTTTTTTCTTTTTTTTTTTCTTTTTTTTATATCGGGGATACTCCCCGTGGCTGACCTTACAGCCAAGCTGGGAAAGTTATATACCTTCACTTGTTTGTCCCTGGTCTCACCAAAAATTCTTTTGAATTTCGTCTAATAAACAGGAGATATGACACAGCGCCAAGACTCGAACCCAAGACCTACCCTTAACACAAGTAAGCCCTGAATTGTTGTGCTATAGCTACTGAGGACTATGGCAATGCCTTTTAACATCACATTACTTTATATACAATTTTTTTCCCTTTTAATCTTCTTCTTTCATAAAAAAACAACAGTTGCATCAACTGCATCATATATCCAATTATATGATATTGCCATTATATCTCATCAGCTGCACGTGTAGACAGTCATTTTGATAGAGAAAGAAGAAGACCATCACATGGGGTGTCAATTGTGAGTTTACTCAACAGTGAACAAGTCTATGTACTAGAAGGCACTCAAATGGATGATGATGATAATGCCTAATAATATCCATTACAGACAATTAAATATTTAAACGGTAAGAATTTTTTGGAACATTGGAACGATCATATATCTAAATGTTTTATTATATATTATATATATTATTTTAAATTTCATAGTTTTAAATTTCATAGACAATCTAGTGTTCTTCTTACCCATTGGATCATAGTTAGATGGCCCTCAAAGATTTGATGCCCAGTGCATTATACTAGAGGTAGAAGTCATTCAGAAAATAGCTTGTGGAGAAGAAAAATGAGCATTCCACAATTATGGGTATGATTATGAAATAAATGCAGAGAAAAAGAACCTCATCTATCATATTAATGGAAGGCACTTCACAATTAATGTTCAATGAGCATAAATGGAAGCAGAAATACACTCCAAGACGCGCATCCTCTCATTCCTAGCATATCACATGGGGCATGCATTAAATCTAACGTGAAAAATATATATAAATATGTATATATATATATATATATAGGGAGGATCTAAGACGAGTGCTTTCATGTAATAAGTGGTGGACACATGAATTTTTTCTAGTAAGGCTATCACTAATATATTATTAAATTTAAATTTACACTTTATATAATAAAATATCAATAATACAATTAAAGTATTATATGTTGTATTCAAGACTATAATATCATAAAAAAACTTCATAAGTAGTTAAATACATTGATATTTTTAAAAAGTCTACAGCATCATGTCATTATCAAAGCATTCCAATGTGAGTTTTCATATTTTTGAAAATTGGTAAAAAAAATTAGACTAATTTTTTTTTTTTTTTAGCTTTAGGTGCCTTTTGACTTGTATAGGCTAATAAATTATGAATCTTGGAGGCTTGGAACCATATATGCATTTAAATGTCTCATAAAATTAGGGAACATGCCATGACAATCAAGACATTATACATACAAAATAGGTATATGATAAATTGATAATCGATAAAGATGTCATTCAATAGTAAAATAAAAAAATTATGTCAAAATAGAAAGTTTAAAACCAAATAAGTGCTAACCTCGTTGTGAATGGTTGTCAAACATTGGTAGATTAAAATGAGGAAAATAAAAAAAATTTACAAGTGGATATATTGACCTAGAAAAATAAAGAGAGAGATTTAATAAAAAATAATAATAAAAAATTCAAAAACACACTACAAGAACATTTTTTTTATTTTAAAGTAAAAAAACCTTTAAAAAGATTGAAATGTTGAGCCCTTATAACATTTTCCCCAAATATGAAAGCACGGTTGAATTTTTTTTTTTCTACTCTATGCCCCTTTTAACCCTTTCACCCAAATGTGAATGCACCCATTTAACTTTTTTGATTTTTTTCCCATCATTATTCCCATATTACAGTGGGTGTCATCGCCCCCACTCTGACCCTTAGTAGGACCGCCATGCATGTAATATGTATTTATATCAATAGTCCTACATCTATATACTAATAGTAACATAATTTTACATATTTATCCCTAATAAATTTATTAAAATATATTATTTTCCAAAACCAATATTATTCTCTTAATCTTATCTTATGATTTTAAATATATTGAATGAATGGTGGTGATTGTGCCACGTCATCATAATTTTTATTGTTATTATTTTTTATTAGATTTAGATTGAGATAATTAGATAATGAAGAGGTAATTTTGAGTTAAATATGAGTTTCAACATTTGATATCATTTTTCATCTCCAAATTCATTTTCTGGAAAAATCTATTTTACAATCATGAGTATATATCTAAAAGTTCTTTCCAACGAGCTATTGATCACTCAATCTGAGTTATATTTGAAAAGTTGTGAATTTTTAAAGAATTTCAAGAAAAATTTAATTCTTCATTTTTTTATCTATATATAAATTGAATAATATCATTCATATCCACCAAGTAATAATATATATATATTTATATATATACCACCCATAAAAATCACATTTTAATAAAATATCATTGATTATATGTTATTTCTAATAAGAGTGCAACTTACGCGGGTTGGGTCGGGTTGGAGCTCAACCCAAACCCAATCTAAGGTTAGAGAAATCTAATCCGACCCTCAATTTTGAAAAGTTCAATCCGAACCCAATACGTCGGGTTTTGTTCAGGTTTGGGTTGGGTTGGGGTTTGATTCAAGTTAGGTTGGGTTCGGGTTGGGCTCGCAGTTCACCTAAAAAATGCATTATTTTAAACAATTAAAATTTTACAAGAGTCAATTCTCTGCTTAAAAAAAAAATAAAAAAATGAATAATATATGAAAATTATAGAAGTGAAAGATTCTACATAAAATTAAATTATACAATTCAAATTTTATCATACACACTAAAAAATTATAATTTTACTTAAATTCCAGGTTCGTGTTAGTTTGGGTTACCTGAACCCTCAACCCAAACCCAAACCCCAACCCAACATAAGTTCGGGTTATTTCGGTTCGGGCTCAGATTGAACCTAAATGCTAAAACCCCAACTCAAATCCGCCCAAATTTTGGGTTGGGTCGGGGCAACCCTTTCAAGTTGCAACCCTAAATCTAAATTAAAGGTATAATAGATAATTTATACTTACAACATCATGAGACCTATTTGAGCCGGTAAAATTGGGTATAAAAAAAATTATGATATAATATATATACCCCACTATATAAATATATATTTATTACGAAGAAACATAAAAATACACACATACATTCAATGTATTAAATTCGTCACTTTAAAATGTAATTAATTGGAGATTATTACCGACAAAGGACAGCTTCATAGACTATTGTGTTGAGCATTGAACAGGACATGCACTCTTTACACATGTTTTAATTTTTTTTAAAATAGTAAACTTCATCTAACAAAATTTATATTTTTTATATAAAAAAATATATCGTTTCATAACGAATTACATGAATTTTATTTTTAACAAATATAAAAAAATAAATTTAAGTAAATAAAATACTCAATGTGATCTCGTTAGATAGATATAGAACAGACAGTCAGGGTGGACTGTGTGTAACAACGCTTATAAGATATATTGTCTCAAAATGTTCATCATGAAACAACTCAAAAATATAATAAATATCATGCTACACCTTTCCAACATTTTTTTTTTATATAATAAATATAAGAATTCAAGGGAAAAGAGGAGCGGGGAAGAAAAATAGAAAACTAGAATCAGAAGAAACAATCTTGATCACTCTATCTATATAGGAGAATATCATACAGTTGCCTAAGAACAGGAAAATCCCAGGGGAAATGTTTCAAGACAGCAAGCGAGAGAGACTGAGAGAAAGAGACATTTAAGTGTCTTAAGGTCCTTTAGAGCAGTCCAGCGGACAGTTCTCTTTCCCTATGCCCAAGCTATGGCCATTGTTGAGTTTCAAAACTGTAACTCTACCCTTTAATTATAGAGTGCCGATTGAGCTTGCTCGAGTCCGAATAGAAAGGCCAAATAACTAATTTATAGATTGAGGAAAGATAACCTGATGAAACGAAAAACCAAACATTAGTCTTATTATTTCTCCAATCTTCAATACAAACTTAATTGCTTTCCAAACACGATATCAATAAAAAAAATTAAAAAAATAAATAAACATTTGTACTACTCTCAACTTATAATAAACACTTCTTTGTTAGTACTAAAGCCTTTCTCTACGCATTCTGATCAATCCAATTCTTTCACCGACCCTTTCCAACACTTGCATCTAAGGATTAAGAGATTCCCGAAATCTTCAAGATTCGGCTTTCTTGTTTTGTCTGGTCGACCGACCATGTTGCATCGTCCGGCGTCGGGGTCTGGAGATCCAAGCAGTGGGAGACATATTCGATCGTCGTTGTGATAGCAAAAATGCTATCTGATATGTTTTCAAGGACCCTGAAATAACCAATTGATAAACAAGTAACATATATAGTACTGATCTTACTACATTAGAGAATATGATATTGCAACCGAATTTCTGAAGCATTGATCTTATACTCTGCAAAATTGTTCGTGTCCCAGCATTATATATATATAAAGGTACTAAATATTTGGCACAATTACTTACCCAGAAATCTTTGGAGACCACATTTAAAAATGGCTCCTGAGGGTTTATATCATCAAACAGTAGGATTGGCACGGATGATGCCAGAGTACCCATGGCAATATCTGGGTACGTACTTCAGACGAAACCATGCTGTCAGCAATGGATATCAGAAGAAATTTACAAAAAAAAATGATCAGTTGCTGTATGTAAATTAATGTAAAATTCACATAAACAATGTGATAAGTGTACTACTTCAACCATAAGACCCCCCTCCCCCAGCAATCACCGCCGATAAGTTCTTCTTCAGTTCGGCGTAATCAGCCAGAGCTTGAGAAGACCAGAAAACGTGAAGTACCCAAGGGTGCTTGCGTTCCGGAATGCCTCGTCTTGGTATTCGAAGGGGATGGATTCTCCATAGTAGCGGTACTGCAACACGATAAGCATTTAGGCTACTACATTTGTCTATTGAAAAACTCAATTAAAGTATAGCTTCAACAGCATCAGAAGTTGCAAAAGAAAGAAAATCACCTCTATGGAAACAAGAAGGGCCTTCAAAGAATTTTTCATGGACCGGAACAAGCAGGCGGAGGTAACCTTCTCAGCTCGACCATAAAATCAACTACGGGGATCCCTCCGATATCAAAAAAAAAAAAAAAAAAAAAGGAAGGGCCTTGAATCGACGAGGCAAATACTTGCACGTCTCCTATGGGTGTGTATTCAGTCTCCAGTGCATACAAAAATTGGTGAACCATTTTCAGCCCCATTAGGCAGAGAACAAAAGGAAGCTCAAGTGAGTTGCGTAGTGCTTGCAAGCGTGAGGGGACACCTTCAATGGCCTCCCCTTTCATAGAGTTAGAGAAGGATCACCAAGTGAAGAGGTGTCAAATTAAATTGAGATGCTTGACTTTATAAAATATAATTGTTTTTTTCAAAATTGAATGCGTGCAACCAAAATTTCAACGTCGTTGATTTGCAACCTTCCTATGAATGGAATTATGTCAATTTGTCAAACAATCTACAAATGGTAACATATCTTTAACATCACAATATCACATTGATCACCTCTCCTTTTATATATACATTAATTTGTTTATTGTTTTTTTTTACTTTCTTTAGAGTTGCTTTTTTTTAATAACCATCCAATTTTACCGAAGCTAGAAATCATTTAAAATTAATTTTGAGATTAATGAACACTATTCTTCATATTTGTTTATAACAAAATATTTTTATAAAAATACATACATAGCTTGTAAATTATAAGTAATGTGCTCTACAATTTAAATGTATGCCTATGAGTAAAATATATGATTTTTCCTGTGTTATGCCTTTATTGCGCATTCACTATGGTATTTTAATTTATTATAATTTCAACGTACGTCGACATAACATTACTGTGACCATGTGCATGACGACGAAAATTCACAAGAGTGGCAACTAATTTACAGTAGTATATATAATGTATTTTAATAGTATATATATTCAATCAACATGTACTGTCGTTCAAGTTTTAGTAAGGCCTCTCTCTTTACGAGTTGTTGCATTTGTTGCCCATTCAATTTTCCCAAGTTCTTCGTTACACTCGGTTTGTTTGTTACGTTGAATACTGTGCGCTTAAAGGTATCAAAACATTTCAATTCCAAAAAAATGTAAAGAATGATCCAAGCTAGATTAAACGTAAAAAAATTGTGAAGATTGATACTGGCTAAACTAAGAGCCTATTTAGAACGGATTCAAATACTTTTGTGTTTACAGGAAATGAGTTTTCAAATATAAAAGAATTTACAAATTAATTATTTAAGGAAAGATGACAAAAAAAATCCCCTAAAAATTAGAATTACCCAAATTAGCCACTTTTTTTAATTTATACCTTAAAATAATCTTATTTGATAATTTTGGAAACACAAAAGATTAATGTACCCTTATGTAATTAAATCTTTAATATCTCTCTAACCTTTGTTAGGTTATTCTACACTGCAAAAATATTTTTTCTACAAAACAATAATCTCTCTTTATATGACCCAAATCAATCTCTTTAAAGGATTTGTTATTATATATTATATTTTGTGTTTCTTATATATATCTTACCTGGTGTTGTTTATCATTTTTCATTGTGTATAATCATAATATGTAATTTAAATATGTGTTGTGCCTCAATATGGCATATGATATTTTAGTATTTTAAATCCTTATTCATTTTTTTTTTTTTTGCTTGGCTATTCATTTTTTTTTATGGCGTCATTAGTACATATCCGTTTTTTTTTAAAAAGTATCAACATTTAATAGAGTTTATCATCAAAAACTTAAATTATATTGGCATATATCTCACAAAATCCACGTAATCACAAAGAATTTAGAGTAAAAAATAATTTTACATGAGAATGTGTGAAATACATTAACAAAATTAAAATGGTGAAATATTTTAACAAAGTTAAGAAGTAAGGAATATGTTAAGGATCTAATTACATAAGGGTATGTTAGTCTTTTGTGTTTCTAAAATTGTAAAATGAGATTTTTTTTGTATAATTTTTAAAAATAGCTGATTTAGTTATTTTTAACTTTTAGAAGACTTGTTTGGTCATTTTCCCATTATTGAAAGCGGCAAACAACTTTAAAAATGTGTTTAGAAATTAATTTTTTCATAATCAATGGAATTAACACAGCCTCATGTAAACTTAATTTTTAATCCAGATTTTTGTGAAACGTTAACAGTAGGGGTGGTAAACGAGCCGAGCTTTGACATGTTCAAACTCGCTTCGTTTATAAACGAATCGAGCTGAGCTCACGAGTCTCAATGAGCCTAGTGTTCTTCTTTATTTTTTGGTTTTTAGGAGTTGAAAATAAAATTTTAGTCTAAATGAGTCAAATTCATGAACCTAAACGAGCATAACTTTGTATTGGTTTAATATTTTGTTTATACAAAAGAGTTGAATTAAGTTTCAACTAAGTTTTTTATAACACAAATGAGCCGAATTTGAATACAAAATGAATCTCGATCCAGGTCCCGAACCTAACCGAGCTTTAAAAATTATTCAAGCTCACTCGTTTATCTAATTGAACGAGTCTGAACGAGCTCAAATCGAGCCAAGCCCGAGCCGAGCCCAAGCGGCTTGGTTCGTTTACCAGCCCTAGCTACTAGTACTCCAAACAGGGCCTAAATGTAAGGAACACGGATTTTGTTAAATTATTTTTGGTTTGTCAATAGAACCAATACTCAGATTCATTTGTTAGTATTTGATTCGCGTATTAGAAGTGAAATTGGTTTAATAGCAAAAATATGTTCACCCTCAATACTCTTGCGCATATACTTACAGATCTAACCGTTTACATGTATTAAAACACTAAAAAGTAGCATGACAATAAAATATTTCATAATAAAATAGATGAAATTACATAAAATAACTACCATATTAAAAACTAAACACAACTCTCTGAATAAATACCCATTAATCTCGCACTACATGGGCGCTATAAATTCACACCCCAACTCGTATTCCTCTCCCTCCTCACTCATGACCGCTTAATAACCCACTTGTCCAACAGCAGTAATAACCAATGGCGCATGCACCAATGACCCTTTCAATCACCTTCATGTCCCTCCTCCTCCTGCTCACTCCCACCACCTTCACCTTTGCTCAAGTAGTCCCCTCACCATCTCCATCTCCATCACAATCTTCACCAACATCTCCATCTCCATCACCATCTTCACCAACATCTCCATCTCCATCACCATCTTCACCAACATCTCCATCTCCATTACCATCTTCACCAACATCTCCATCACCATCTTCACCACCATTTTCATCAACAACTCCATCTCCATCAACATCTTCACCAAAATTTCCATCTCTATCACCATCTTCTCCAATATTTCCATCTCCATCTCCATCACCATCTTCACCAACATTGTCTCCATCTCCATCTCCATCACCATCTTCACCAACATTGTCTCCATCTCCATCACCATCACCATCACCATCACCAGCTTCACCATCTCCATCTCCATCTCCATCTCCGACCACTCAGCCAACACAAGCCTGCTTGCCCTCCGGTTCCGTCACCTGCGGTTTCACATCCTACCCCCTCTTCAACTGCTCTCCACCCACCACCCAAGCCACCCTCGTCTTCAACCTTCTCTCCGGGCCGGCCGGCCTAGTCGCACCACCTTCATGCGACAACATCACCCACGAACAGTTCGAACCCGTCGTCTCGGTTTCAACCGGATGGTTCGTCGGCGGCGACCTCTGCGGGAGGGACATACGAATCACGGCCAGCTCTGGGAGGAGTGTTGTTGCTAGGGTGGTCGGGCAATGTGATTCCTCGAGCGGGTGCAGGTTCCTTTTGAAGCCACCTTGCGATGATGATGTTATAGAAGCGACCAAGTTTGTTTTCCTTGCTTTGGGGATCCCTGTTTTGGCCTCTCAATCCGTCCAGTGGTCTCTTGTCTGAGCTTCTGCATGCATGCATGCGCGTCAGCCCTTCATGCAGGGTTTCATTACCTACGTGGCTACGTTAATCAGCATTGACTACTATTATGTAATTTGATATTTATATGGACACAATTAATAAAATAAGAGATCGATCGATGTTCGCTGGTTAATTATGATCGAGTAATTTGTTGATGGGACATCAACAGTGTCTTTGTTTTATTAATGAAAAACTTAAAAACATATTTATTCAATTTGTATGTTCTTCATTTTTTATATATAAGAAATACTTTGTTAGCTAAATATAGAGTGTAGAAAAAATTTAAAACGTGTGCACTAAGAAGAGGGCTAACCGTATCATTTTTAGTGTTGTTGTATTCGATTATTTTTATAGTTGAAAATGCAGTCTTATATATCTCGTTAACACCATATACTCATTAATGTAATCAGATATATATCTTATTAGAATTTGTCTTCATTTTATATAAATGACATTTTAAATCATTCGAGTATATATTTCACTTTTATCAAAATAAATAATTTATTAGATAAAATATATAATTTTAAAAAAAATAAAACATGTGTAATATATACGTTTTGATGAACCGTAAAATAGATTCAGCGTAACATTTTCCATTGAAGATATAAACTTCGGCCCAAGTCGGAATTTAGATGGATCTTCAAAGATAGTTGGGCCAAGTTCCAAAAATTTGATGGGCCTGAAAAGGGTTTCATACCCGACCATATTTTCCATGTTTGGGAAGGGAAACGTGTTGATCCAGATCCATTTGCATGGCGGGCCTCATTTTATCATTTTAAAAGAAAATTGTTAAACTCGCCATGTTCCAACCCAAAATACACTTCACATTTTTTATATTTTTTTAAAAATAATATAACTCATTTATCGGTTTTGGTATTTCTATAAAAATAAAATAAAATGTATAAACTTACATATAAAATGTGTAAAAAAAAATTAACGATAAATATATATAAATCTTAGAGGTATATAATATTATAAATGGAACCATAAAATGGATTGACTCATGCTCTTTTTAATCTTGATGTTTACTGATTGCTGAGGCGTAGGGAGTTTTAAACTTTCTGCAATACAGTAATATATTATCACATAGTTGCACCCAAAAAATATATATATAATATACTTCATATTAGAACAGGTTCGGCTTCTCCATGGGCAGGTAGAGATTGTCCATCATCTCCATATTCACTTTTAAAGCTGTCATACATGTTTGATTATTTTTTTTCAAAAACATATAATACTAATCTAATTACATTTTTCTATACTCTAGAAACCGGTGACTAAAGAAATGGTGGTGTATCTGAAAAATAATGCTAAAGATAGTCTCACATGCAATTCAGTTTAAAAATGTGCATGGGAGGACTGTCTCAAACATCATTCCAAAAAGAAAAGAAAAAACCCTCATTTGGTGGCATATGTGATACACGATTTCAACAACATCAAACCTAGGTTACCATCTTTGTCACTGCTATGCATACTTCATCACGTCATTGCCATTTCTATATTATCCTTAAAGCTTAATAAATAATTCACACCTCATATATCACATGATTCACATACAAACAAATGCCTCTCCAAGCAAGCAATCGCAGCCACAATTTTGCTCTATGTAAGAAGCACATGCTTTTGATCTTCATGAGGCTCAGGCCAATCCAACTTTCCCTGACAATCTGTCCCCCTCACTTGCCGACCATCACTATTGGTACGTATTGTGTGCTTTTTTAAATGTGGATCCAAAGCAAGTAATGGACAGGATTGATAGGGCACTTCAGGATTCTAAGATGCCAATTCTTGGATTTAATACACATTATGATTTGAATTATGGAGATAGAGTTAACATTTCATTCCTTGGTGGTCCTAATATATATGGCACAAGCACAAAGGAATTTATGAGAAAAGATGCCTTCACCAACAGCTGTAGTTCACTAAACCAAACACACAAACGTATGTCATGGAATTTTGTTATTTTGTGGTCACGGACGAACCAATTTGGATGAGATTTTTTTAAAAAAAATATGTGAAGGGCCCTAGCCTTCAATCCTAGTTTCATCACATCAACCAACCCAGCCTAAAGAGATGTCAATTAATTATAAAAAAGAAACTCACATGAAATGATCACACAGGTCATAATGTTTTATTTACTTTTGTTACCCCCTCACTTTATATTTTTATTTTAAAAAAAATTAATTAGAGGTGACTGTAGGAGACATCTCTATAATAACAATAGGTCACTTGATTTTTTCTTGTTTTCTTTAGGTCTCTAAGTTAGTGGTGGTATTTTGTTTAGATCTTTCATCCAACTTCCATTCATTCTATTTTTTTCTCCCTCTTTTACTCCTAAGTAAACATCATTTGTCTCTTCATCTCCCCCAACTTCTCTCTTTCTCTCCCAAGCAACTCAATAAGTTCTGAGACCACCTCCACCTGCCCCCATTGCGCCGATCTCGACCCCAACGCCGATCGCGTCCCCCAACCTCTCGTCCGCGAGCCCAACCCCCTTCTCGCGACCCCGTCCACGAGCTCAACCCTCTCTCGCGACCCATCCGCAAGCTTTACCCTCTCTCGCAACCCCGTCCGCATGCCCAACCACCTCTCGCGACCCTGTCCGTGAGCCTAACCTGTTACAGGTATAACAGTATACAAAATGTGCATAACAGTGCATGCAGTGTAATACACACAACCTGTAACATGTATAACAATATACACATTGGGAATAACAGTGCACATAGTGTAACACAAAACTTGATATGTGTAAGAGGTATAATAGTGTACACAATGTGTGTAACAGTGTACGCAATGTAACACGCACAACCTGTAACATGTATAACAGTGTACATATTAGGAATAACATTGTACAGACAGAACCAAATATGAACCCGTAACAGGAATAACAATGTACTTGGGGACATTAATAATGACATCGACGTGAAAGTTTGAGAAATTCATAAATATAGAACATGCACAACTACATAAAATTGACATGCGCCGCACATTATACCATGTATTATATGTGTACACAGATAAGTGCACTATGTACACCATTACACTTTGGAATTCTGAAAACTCCCTAGTTGTGGAACATTTATACAGACATCCAATATTACAACATCAGAAACTTAAAAGAGGAATATAACATTGCTTTGAACATTCCAAAAAAACATACATTGGTACCTCTAAGAGAGAGAGAGCCAATTGATCCGGGTCTAGGGTGATATCATGGCTCGAGGGAGGTCGGGGTCGCGAGAGGGGGTTAGGCTCGTGGACGAGGTCGAGAGAGGGGGTTGGGCTAGCGGACTGGGTTGTGAGAAGGGGGTTGGGCTTACGGATGGGGCGCGGGAGAGGTCAGAGGGCGAGATTGGCGTTGGGGTCGAGATTGGCGTGATGGGGGGCTTGGTGAAGGTGATCTCACAGCTTTTTGAGCTGTTTGGGGGAGAAAGAAAGAGGTTGGGGAGATAGAAATGCAAATCATGTTCACTTGGGGATAAAAGAGGAGGTTAGGCTCGCGGACGGGGTTGCGAGAGGGGGTTGGGCTCGCGGACAGGGTCACGAAAAGGGGGTTGGGCTCACAGACAAGATGCGGGAGACGGTTGGGAGAGGTTGGGGGGCACGATCAGCTTTGGGGTCGAGATCGGCGCAATGGAGGACTAGTGGAGGTGGTTTCACATCTTGTTGAATTGTTTGGGAGAGATGGAAATGCAAATCATGTTCACTTGGGGGTAAAAGAGGGGATTAGACTCGCAGACAGGGTAGCAAGAGGGGGTTGGGCTCGCGGACGTGACGTAGGAGACCATCGGGAAAGGGAGGGGAGGGGGGGCGATCGGTGTTGGGGTCGAGATCGGCGCAATAGGAGGCTGTTGGAGGTGATCTCATAGCTTATTGAGTTGTTTAGAGGACAAAGATAGAGGTAAAAATGAGAGTAAAAAAAATAGAATAGAGAGAAGTTAGATGAAATGACCTAAACAAAATACTACCACTAACTTTGGAATTTAAAGAAAACAAGAAAAAATCAAATGATCTATTGTTATTACAAAAACGTCATCTAAACCTCTAATTAATTTTCCCTTTATTTTTTAAATGCCAACATATGCGTACAGTACATGCTGATATAGCTAGGGTCCACAATAGATAGGATGTAAATTGCATTTAATAATTCAACCCAACTACTGTTTTGTTTTTCTCAAATATTTTTAATAACGTTGGCTGGGTCTCGTGGAAGAATAAGTTTGGATATTTTATATGATTAATTTGTCCAACACCAAAGAAAAATAAAACTTAGGGATTCACAATATAAGGAAAATGTTGGAGTTAGCTCGATATGATAGTTCTTGTTGTAAAAGAAAATATTTTAATATATACAAGTTGTTTTTTAAGATAATTATGAAGCCTCTAACCTCTAGTTAGGGGTAAGTATTCAAATACAGATACAGTAACACATATCTGCTTTAGTATTTTCAGATTATAAGTGTTACATATGCTTGCTACTTTTGATAAATCGAACCTAAATAGGGCTGATGTCAAATTAAATGAATGGTCGATGTAGACACGTAATTTCCTATGTTAGTATCACATATATTTCGTGGGAACATCAGTTGTCATCGCCTAATATCGACAGATCTTCTTAAATTTCACTGACATGCATGTATTTAACAAGAATTTTCATGTTTTATGGTCCCCACATTTATCCTAAAAAAATAAAACTGGTGATATAAGATTATGGTGATTAAAAAAAAAAAAATACTTTAATAAAACGAGGCAAAGAAAATATATATATATTAACCAATCACGTGATTGCCCTCTCTTGAGTGGGGCTTTTTGTGGGCAAAGCTGTCAGATGGATGATTGTGCCCGACCCGTTTTACATAAAAAGCCAGCCTGGGAAGGAAAAGGGACCCACTTCCAACTCCAATTCATCAATTCAATGATGCCTATCCACCCTCTGAAAGGGCTTCCAAACTGATAATGCAGATTAATTGGGGACAACTCATTGTGGACCCGGTCTCTCTTACTCTAAAACATTATTTAATTGGTTAATTTCATTATCAATGCAGATGGTATAGATTACCCTATAAGGAGAGAACAACTTGTAGTCGGAGACACGATGTCAAGTGAGTGTTAACATGTACTACGACATGATTCAGAGTTTTGTGATCCATTGTCTGTGAAACCATGCAGGTATTGTTCTATTATTCTATTATTATTAGTATTATTTTTCTGGTAAGAAGAGCTCCGATTACGGATTGCAAGTTCTTAAGTGGGTGGATCTCTCTCATGCAGCTCAAACAAAAATTGATGCATTTGATGTACATAATGCTCTCACATGGACGTTACGCTCCCGATACAAAATAGGACTTATTTTTTAATGTACAATTATTTTAGCATGAGTGGGTATAGCAATTGAATAAGTGATTTTGTGTTTGGTTGTTTTTTAAATTATTCTTGTTGAGAAACGTAATAATAAAGTTTTTGTTCTTTGCATAAAATGTGAATAAAGTGTATATGAGGATTTATAAAAGGTAAAATAATGATAATAATTAATTTGACAAGTTTATTTATAAGAGGTGATAACAGTTGATTTGACAGTGAACCCACATATTCTTTGAGTAAAATAACCTATAATAACTTTAATTTCACATGTTTCAGGGAATAGCTATCCACCTTTATGACAAGTTATCCAAGCATAGGTTATCCTTGGGTTTCCAACCCTTCCAAACAACCAAAATCAGTTATTCCGTTTTATTTCAAGATATCTACACCTTTATCCCACATCCAAACGAGGGATAACTATTATGAAATGGTCTATTCTCCATGGATGGATAACTATTTAACTAGGTTTGATTGTTTCCTCCACATAAGAATTTGGATAAAGAAAGAATAAATAATTTATGAAAAACAATAGATTGATCTAACATGGATATATAATTATGTTATGATAAGTTGGAATAAAACCTTATAACTATATTTTAAAAAGACATGTATAATTTATTTTTACATATCGATCCAACATTATAACTATATTATACTATGACCAGTGCTTTAAGAACCGGATCAATCTGACAAATTGAACCAGTTCAACATTCGATCAACTTAAATTTCAATCTGATCAACCAACACCCCGTAGTATATAAACTGGATTAAAATGTAAATATTAATCAATCTACTGCTTGTACCAATGATTTAAGAACTGGCTATGGATTGTTGAAGCGGACAGTTCTTCATTAGATTATATAAACTCAGTATCAACAATCAAAATTCGAAAGGGAGGAGGGGCTTCCAGTTTCACACTTTCATTTCATCTTATAGAATCCATAAAAAAAAAAAAAAGGCAACTCGATTAGATATATGCCCTGTTATAAAATATATTTGCATTCAGTTATTATTTTATTCTTTACTATGAATGTAATATAAAAAAAATTAGATTATGATTCAGAGGATTTTTAAAAGAAATTGTGACTAATAACTTCCTAAAATAATAAAATTACTAATATTTTAAAATTTTGTATAATAAAAGTATATATGCTACCATATACTATTATGAATTTTTCTAAATATTTAAAAATATAAGATTTAAGATTGGATAATTGTACAAAAAAATTAAATATTTTGTGAAATTTTTAATTAATAATATTAATCATTAACATATTCATTATGTCTTGTGGATGGCACAATTTAATTTCGGTTAAACCAACGGTTGAAGCGGGGACTTAATTTTAACCCATTTTTTAAATTTAATTAGCTATTTTATTTTAAGAACTATAAAAGATGTAAAAAAAATATTTAAATGAGAAACGAATAAAAATTATCTTCTATCCACTATACTAATTTATATATGGATAAGGTACCTTGAAAGCGGTGGCGGAGCCACCTTGGGCCCAGGGGGTCCCATGCCTGCCCCCCCCCCCCCTGGATTTTTTTCTTTTTTTTTAAAATCCTTATGTTTTGTTTTTTATTTTGTGAGAGGTGGATTTTAATTAAGATAATGTTATGCATAATTCTATTTTCCGTCCTCATTTCAGTTTATGTGTTTTAATCTTTTTAAAATAATACACTTAATTTAGGGTGTGTTTGTGCACAAATCTAAAGAGAAAATGAAAAAAAAATATATTTTTTCAGTTCTAATAAAGTATATATTTTTATAAAAAAAAATGAAGCATATATTACAATGAATTGCACATATGCATATATAGAAAACATAAAAAAAATTTTATTAAAACATATACCTCATTAATGTGAGTATACGCGCCATTAATTTTCTATCGACGCATATAAGACTAGAATTGGGGCTCTAAAACAATTGTATGTAACACCACTCTTTTAATTATGACCTATAGGTCATGGCCCCACCTACATATGAAATTCATAAACAGTAACAACCCACTACTAAAAAAAATAAAAATAAAACATTAGATCAATCTTTTGACATCTTTTTTTGTAAATCATCGATTTGAAATTCAACTTCGTTTTAAAATATGATAATTATCTTTTAGAATTATTCAGTGATATATTTTATGTGAATTGAATGTGTTTTTTTCATTTTATACATATTTATTTTTTAATCTATGTTATTGAAATTAAAAAAAATATATAATAACATGGATTTTGAAAAAATACTTACATAAGTCACATTAGACCCCCTTTATAAAAATCCTAGCTCCACCACTGCTTGAACGGGTTACGTTCTTGCATATTAATCACACCCACCCCACGTTCGTCCCTTACTTTATATCATTATTAGTTTGTGTGTTCTTGCATATTAATCACACCCACCCCACGTTCGTCCCTTACTTTATATCATCATTAGTTTGTGTTTTATGTGAATATAAATAACTTAGAAATAGGTCTTTCACGAAAATAGTTTTATGGCAAACGGGTTTAAATAGCTTCTGGGTTTAAAGGAAATTGTTTTTTATAAACTTGTTTTTTTTAAAAAAAAAAAAACAACTGAGGTTAAAAATTGTAACCAAATTTTTATAAAAAAAATATCTAAGATCTGAATTTTTCAAAAATTATAGAAAAATAATTTTATGTAAAATTATTTTTAAACTCAATTTTTTTTTTAAATTAATTTTATAACCGTGCAACCAATCAGGCCTGTCAACGGGTCGGGTCGGGGTGGACCTGGACCCGACCCGTGACAGGACCCTGCGGGGTCCAACCAAGGACCCGCGGGTCCAGAGAAATGTGGACCCAAACCCGGGCCCGTCGGACCCGGGTCGGGTCCGGGTCCGAAACCCGAATGGTTGGGTAAAAAAAAAAAAACAGAGCTCATGTATTTGTTTGTCTTATCATTCTATTTGAAATTTTTTGTAATAAAACATTATTGTTAATGAAACTATGTTTGAATATAATTTTATACAATTCAAAAGAAGTAAATGAATTATTAAACAACATCCAAAACAATAATCACTAACATAAAAACATATTAACCTAAATAATAAACATAACTAATCTAAACAACATTCAAAACAATATTAACCTAAACAACATTCAAAATAATAAACACTAACATATTAACCTAAATAATAAACATAAATCATGCAACAAACTAATTAATTATACAAATTCAAATGCTAATAAGTTAATTGTCCAAAACAAATCGATTTATAATCTTGTTATGATTATGATTTATGAACTTGTAGATACAAAAATAAGTTAAGTAAGAAATAAAATTATGTATCAACTAATACTAATGGTCTTATAATATATAAACATATATTAAAAAAAACAGTCGGGTCCAACGGGTCGGGGCAGGGTGGACCCGGACCCGACCCGTTTGTTTGTTCGGGTCCACCGGGTCGGATCCAACTCAGGTTGGGTCTAAATCGGATCAGGTATATTACACGTGTAATTAGGTTCGGATCGGGTCGGGTCCGGGTCTGGACCCGATCCGTTGACAGGCCTACAACCAATCAATCGTAGCGTTTAAGTCGGATGTGTGACGTGATGTATATTGATTTGTTTGGCATTAATTGGTGTGTTTGGTAAGGCATGAGCGATAGTTAATTATACCAAAACCAAAAAAAAAAACTATATTTCAACATCGAAGCACAGCAATTCCTAGTGGGATTTCAACTTCATAATATTTCAATCAGTGGCTGTGATATAAAGATTATTTATGACATCTTGTCATGAAAACGATTGTAGTGTCTTTTCTTTTTTATTTTGGTGGAATATTCCAGTGTCTTTAATGGATAAAATTGAATCAATAAATACCCCTTGGGAAAGTAATCTCCTATTTAAGTGGTCGGGGTGGGGATATCCGAGGAGATTTGTGGTGGGTTCCTTGTGGAAGTTTACAGGCAGATTTGTAATCTCCTCTATTTATCTCTAGAGCTCTCTATAAATCATGACACAATTTTCATGACTTAATTAATTAAATATAGAAAAATATTAGACACGTATATCCCCTGTTACAATCCCCAATTTGAATTTTTAAAATATATATTTATAATATATATATAAATAGATTGAATACACGTATTTTTATAAAATTAGTTATATAATATAATAGTACATATATATAATATAGTTGTAAAAAGGATTGTGTGGTACAGTGCTCTTTAAATATATACAAGGTAAATAAAACATAAAATTGTAGTGGTTTGAACATTCTCAAATTCAAGTGGGTGGGAAATTGGGAGTACTGGCTATACATAAATAGCTAGCTTTGCTACCACGTAAAATATTTCAAATACCTCTACACGTACATCCAAATCTTTTGAATTGCGGGTGAATCAAAAGGACATTGTCACTGTATAGCCATTCTTCACAAATGGGACCCTCAATTAATTAAAACATTACATGTGCATCTGCACATGTTTGATTGTGTTCGATGGACCACCGCTTATGTCATGGTTTACGTTCAACATTCAAACTGATGAAGAAGATAAGGTTTTTTTCACCACACCAGTTGTGGGTGTGGTGAAATCATTCTGAGGTCTTATTGGATCTATAAATTATGTAGGGATTTGTTCCATACATACTTCCCAACTCAATATGTACGTACACCTACTAATATATATATACCCTATTAAAAATTTCCTAGAACCATGTTACCTTGAATTAAGTAGTGATCAATTAGATTAAACAAAAGCAGTATACGTTCCCCAACCATGTGAACTGGTTTTCTTAATAGCCATCATCAATATACATGATCATGATCAGTTGTTATTCATAGCTAGTGGAAACCCAACTTGATTATTTGCCATTAATTTCTCATCTACATTAATTTAATTCACTTTACATCTCTAACTAACCAAACAATCACCTCTCAAATTAAATCCTGAGTACTCTCCATTTTTCATCCCCTAAAACTGTCTTCTTTCAACCATAGTTCATAAAACTCGTGTATAACAGATATTCGATAAGGGTTTCATTTTATAGATTACTAAATCATATAAATAAATACAATAAAATTCAATATATATTTTGTATTACTATCAAACTACGTACAAAGAAAATGTTTATTGGGTGTGAATGCAATATGGACACAGTTAGATTTTATTTTTATAAAATTATAAATTACGACAATCATCCAAACTAAATAAAATATTTAAATTATAAATAGGGGAAATTAATTAG
Source organism: Acorus gramineus (assembly GCA_030737835.1). Taxonomy (NCBI): domain Eukaryota; kingdom Viridiplantae; phylum Streptophyta; class Magnoliopsida; order Acorales; family Acoraceae; genus Acorus; species Acorus gramineus. Next base: position 14,408,256 of record CM060857.1, read on the forward strand.
GGGTCCATGGGATCACTTGTCTGTCATTTTAGATCTTTGTAATTTTTCAAGTTCTTTTTAGGTCTTCAAGGCGATGACAAATTATTTTTAGGTTCCTCCAATTAGATACTACTCAAAAATATCAAAAATACCCCCCATTCAATTATTTTAATACACTATTAACACACTCTTGTACATTGTTAAGTATCTCTTATACATTGTTAAATATCTCTTGTACATTGTTAACCTTTGCAAAAAAACGCCCCCCGCCCAATTATTTCAATACACTGTAAACAGTTCCACTATATTGTTAAGTGTCTCCAGTGCACCATTAAGACTATCCAGTATATTATTAGCTTCCGCATAATTGGACGATAATACTTTCGGTATTTTTGAATACCATCCAATTAGAGGGACCTAAAGATAATTTTTTATCATCTTAAAAGCATAAAAAAAATTTAAAAAACTTATAGAGACTTAAAAAATAATAGACAGGTAATCACATGTATCTCTAATTAATTTTCCCTTATAAGTATATTAAACAAAATAAAATTCAAACATTAAAAAAATATTCAGATTTCTTTAATAAGAACGCTTTCAAACTCGATCACAAATCTACTAGAAAACTACATAAGATTCCCTCAACACAAAAACAGACAAACCAAAAAAATCAAAGACATCAATTCTTAGTAACCATAAGTCACATGTTCTCTTCATCCTGACATTATCTCACACAACATAGAAAACTAGCTGTAGATCTGCTAAGCATAAATAATAAACAATAAACATTATTATTGTTAACCACCCTAAAAATCGTCGACGGTTCCAGAACCGCATCATCTCATACATATAGTAGAAGCCAAGAGCCCAAAGCATGCGATCGTCACGACCGACACGTGTACGTACGCGAGAGTTCACACGTGGCGATCCGGTTTCGTTTCGCTGAGCTGTCTCAGACAAAGACCCAAAACAGTCCGAAAAAAAGAGTGGGGACCGGATACCGGCTACTACCGGTCACCAGTGAGTGAGCTCTCCGTGTATATAATCCATGCTCAAAAGCCCTTTTAAGAGAAGAGAAATCAAAAGCCCTTTTGAGAGAGAAATGCCGATTTCGAGAATCGCCGTCGGGAGGTATGAGGAGGCGTACCACCCGGACGCCCTCCGCGCCGGCCTGGCCGAGTTCATCTCCACCCTTATTTTCGTCTTTGCCGGCCAAGGCTCCGGCATGGCCTTCTGTACGTTCAACCCACTTTTTCCAAACGCAGTCAACGAGTCAAAGATTTCTTTCTGATCAAACGTTTTGAACATGCATGCGTGCAGCGAAGCTGACCAACGGAGGCGCGACGACGCCAGCGGGACTGGTGGTGGCGGCGATAGCGCACGCTTTCGGGCTGTTCGTGGCGGTCGCGGTCGGCGCCAACATCTCCGGCGGACACGTCAACCCCGCGGTCACGTTCGGCGCGTTCCTCGGCGGGAACATCTCCTTCTTCCGCGGCATCGTCTACTGGATCGCCCAGCTCCTCGGCTCCACCGTCGCTTGCCTCCTCCTCAAGTTCTCCACCGGCGGCCTTGTAAGCTCCCAATCCCTTTCATTTGAAGCCTAGCTACCCAAACTGTTAGACATAGCTAACGCAACACCTGTTTATTAGTGATTATTTGAAAGAATTTTTCATAGACCGAACGAAAATAAAGACAGTCAACATCTTGCGAGTGATTCTTACGAACTTGACTGTAAGATCAACCACGAGTGATCCCTCCGATTAAAAAAAAAAAAAAAACCGTAAGACGATCAAGAAAATAAAATATCACGTAATTAAGAACACTGAGATTTATATACTTGTTCAACAAAATATGTCTGTGCATCCACTGAAAGAGAGCTAAAAAAATGATTCACTACATAAAAAAAAAAAAAAAATTACTATATATAAAAAAAGACTCATTAACCTTGTTTTCCTCCACATCATCCTTTTTTGTCATTGAAGAAATTATAAAACAAGCAAAAGATTGAATAAATATGTTAGAATGAGTCAAAAATTACAAAAATGTTTATATAAAATTAATTTGGTCGAATCCTAGGCCATCGCGTACATGTGTTTTCATGTTGTTAGAATGTGAGACATCTCATAACACAAATCCCCCTCTTTCTCTCTCTTTCTCATACACAACTTGTCTTCCTTTGATGGGTTTTCAGGAGACGTCGGCGTTCGAGCTGTCGGCGGACCTGGGCGTGTGGAACGCGTTCGTCTTGGAGATAGTGATGACGTTCGGGTTGGTCTACACAGTCTACGCGACGGCGATAGACCCAAAGAAGGGAAGCTTGGGGACCATCGCCCCCATCGCCATCGGCTTCATCGTCGGTGCGAACATCTTGGCCGGAGGTCCCTTCGACGGGGCTTCCATGAATCCCGCCGTGTCTTTCGGACCGGCGCTTGTGAGCTGGAACTGGGCGAACCACTGGATATACTGGGCTGGGCCGCTTGTTGGAGGAGGTATTGCTGGGTTGTTGTATGAGTTGGTTTACATCAGCCACTCTCATGAGCAGCTCCCTGTCACGGACTACTGAGTGAAGAGTACTGTGAAGTAATCAAGGTTTCTTTTTAAAAAAAAAAAATCTTTTCTTGGGAGGTTCTTCTTTCATAAAAGTCTTGTCTCTTGAACTCTCTCTCTCTCTTTCTCTCTGTAAGTTATTGCTGTTGCGCGCTCTTGTTTGAGCACTGTCTGTATTGGTTATTATTTCTCTTTTGTGCAGTGTTGGCTCGGCTGTTGCTCCGCCTTCTTTCCTTGAATTGATTGTGATTGGTTCGCTTTTGAATTTTTTCTTTTCTTTTTTTTTTACTGAAACTGTTGATCTTTCCTTGTGCGTTTGGGACTGAGTGTTTGGCAAGCTTTAAAAATGGAAATCTTTATGAGTGGATGGTCAGGGCTGACCGTAGATGACAATGTTAATTGGAAATGCAATGTATATATAGGACAACGTCACGTGACTTGCAAATATTTTGTCATTAATGGCGTACCAAACCACACAATTATTGCATCTATTTAAGCGGGCTCTTGTCATATTTATCAGAAAGAAGTACATTTATATCAATATCAGTTTTAAACTTATTATAGATATTTAAATAATAACTTATTATTTTTTATTTTTTAGATATATATTTGAAATAACACATAGGTTTTTCTCGAGATTGAATATGGTAATGATTTCGTCCCCCATTTTGTTTCAATGTTAATGGTTTAATGGATGGTGATGATAATTTTGGGTTACACCGTTTAATATAATAGATTGATTTAAGTGTTCGTAAAATTGGTGGTAGTCTAAGGGTACGTTTGAAAACACAGATTGAAAAATAGTTTTTAAAATAAAGCTATTTTTTAAGATGATTTTAGACCTTGATTTTTTTAGAATATTTTTTTTTTTAATTCAGGAATCAATATTTAAAAGGAGTTTAATTTTTTACTGAGAAATCTATTTTTCAATTCAAAAAATCGATTCTGATCAAAAAGCGTTGTTTTTGAGCTTTTTAAAACACAGATTTCTAAGAAAAAATTAAAAAGAATCCAGCTTTCGATTCTGTAAAAAGCTATCCTGTTTGGCTGTACAATTTTAGCTTTTCAAAAAGCAAAAGCGCACCCAAATGCACAGTCATACGGGGCTTAAATGTATTGGAATTTTTCATTTAAATTATCAGAAAAGTATGAAAAATTTAATTGTTTAGTCAGTAGTATTATTGAAACGAAATGTGATTCATTAGATTTAAAATCAAGTCAAAATCAAAATCCCACCATTATACTACTCAATTAATAACACAATAAAAAAAATGTTAATGTTAAATATTATATTGTCTGAGGTACTAATTTTACAGCCATGATATAGATAAACAAACGTTCAAGTATAAAAATGTTAATATAATTAGGTACTTATATCAAATTCTCTCAATTTTTATATGAAAACATTAAAGAACAAAAATCTAGATTTTTTTTTTTATAAAAATTTTTATCCGAAAATGAATCGTATGAATCAAATTAAAAGGCATCTCGTACACACGTGATACTACATGTACAAGTTCATTTACATCACAAGCGGGCCCTCTTATGTCTGATTTCGGCCTTTATCTTGTCCTTTCTAAACACTTACTTTTTCAATATTGAAAGTGGACTGGCTTTTCGAAAATGAAAATAGACAGCTATTCCTATTACACGGTGATTTTTTTGAAGAAAAAAATAGTTTAACCACCCGGGTGGAGAATAAATAATGGATATGGAAGAATACAGTAGAATAGTCTTCAGACAGCTGTTTGTTTAACAAGAATAAATTTTGATAGTTATGTCTGGATAAGCTAGGATAAAGCTTAATAACTATTCTAAAAAAATGATAGAATTGCTTATTAGGGTTTATCTATATCAATGGAAAAAAATATCATTTTCTGTCATTTTAAAAATTTTATCTAACCTAACACTTTCTGCACACATTCCAAAAAATGTCACATCTATCATATCACACGTACATCTCTCATACTTATTCCCAAACACAAATAATTTATGCAGAGGTATAGTTGTCATTTAAAAAGTCATAAACTCTTATCCTTACTTTATCCAAAGTGAATCAAACAACAAAAAGATCAATTTTACGTTTCCCAATGAGAATAACAGAAAAGACAACCAAACAAAAATTTATCTATTCAGCATAAATTGTTATCTATCATAGTATAGCTATCAAGGACGAATAGCCATATCTCACACCCTAAACGGGGGTAAATGAATAATATAATCAGTTTGACCATTTCACTTTATTCCCGTTCGGATCTGTAGTGGAAACGCTCGCATTTTAAAAATTCAGGGTTGAAACTTCAGGTATGAGAATCATTATTTTGAAATTAATTCCCCGTTTAATAAAAATGATAGTTGAACTAAAAGTTGCAGATATATTTTTACAAAAAAAAATTACTCCAAAACAAGTTTTGCATAATCTGTTAAGAGGTAACTTTCTACAAACTCAATTTTAAATCTAGGTTCTGAAAAAAAGCTAACTTTTAAAACTATTTTCAAACAGAGACTAAAGCTTAGAAAAAAAATTGTTCAAAATAATGTGAAGTGAAAATGAAAAATTCATTTGGATATGTATTTGTGTTTTTTCAATTTTTCAATCACCAAATTCATCCAACACGGATTTAAACAGAACGTAAGAGCCAATACAATGAAGGCTTACATTGAAGGCATGATAATGAGACTTAAATATGCAATTCCAACAGCCATCTTAAATAATAGATTAAAGTACACCAAATAAGTCAATCAAGCAGATCTTGAGGATATCCATGACAGGCAAGTTGATATTCATCAGCTTATCTGCAAATAATGTTTATGAAGGGGGGGGAAGGAAAATCAAAGTCAGGGCATAATTTAATGGTGTTGTGTTCTATCTGCTGCGTCCATACAAGGAAATGTGAATGGTGCGACCCATTTATTAATAATATTTTTGGTTGGTCTCGAATTATTTTTAAAAAATTGATAATGTTTATGAAGGGGGGGGGGGGGAATCAAAGTCAGGGCATAATTTAATGGTGTTGTGTTCTATCTGCTGCGTCCATACAAGGAAATGTGAATGGTGCGACGCATTTATTAATAATATTTTTGGTTGGTCTCGAATTATTTTTAAAAAATTGATAATGTTTATGAAGGGTCAGGGCATAATTTAATGGTGTTGTGTTCTATCTGCTGCGTCCAAAATGTGAATGGTGCGACCCATTTATTAATAATATTTTTGGCTGGACTTCAATTATTTTAAAAAAAAAATTCATATCAGTACGTATTGATGTGATTTACTTCAGTACGCGTCTAAATAAGTGATAACGTGTTCATCAAAAAACATTAATAGAATTTCTATCAATGATTTTTCATTCATGAAAAAAAATTTATTACTTGATGAACACGTGTGTCATTCATCTAGACACGTACTGATGACCCATCAGTACATATTGATATGAAAATTTTCCAATTATTTTTGTGATGTTGATTGATTCAGTGTAAGATATGAAATTAAAAGATATAATTAGAACCATGGACCGTATGGTAGTAGGTTTAATTTAATGCACACACGTTTTGGTCTGGCGTTTATCTACCAACCTCTAAAACCGTATATGCTTTTACGAATATTCTCATATCAAAATTTGACTATTATTGTATGTGACCCAGACATACCAAGACATAGCATACTAGTAAATCTACAGTAGTTAGACATTCTCTCTATTTTTACTTTGAGTACATATACATGACCAAGTCCATTTTATAGCCCACCTATCTACAGTTTAGATGTGGTCCTTACCCATCTTATACACTACGACAGTACAGTATATACTACAATATATGAAAAATAAAAAAATTATTTTTTTTTAAAAAAAATACTAGTGTACCTCAATACATACTTCATTTTTTATAAAAAAATTTACTTCAATAGATGAATATATATTTAAAAAAAAAACGATAAAGACTTAGATGGGATTGCATGCAGAACTGGGCATATTATTTATTTTTTTCCATTGTCATGATATGCGAAGTAAAAGTTTTATTGTTCATCATCACTTTCTCTTAAGCATGACATAAATATGTAAATATGTTACATCGTTCACACAGGGGTTGTGAACATTGTGTTCCACTCTATATATTGGTTAATTTCATAAGTGAATAAAAACTAATAAAGGTATCCAACAAGGTCATAAAAATTTGCTAACAGTAGTTTACAACTTAATTAAGTATAAGTGTACAACTCACCATATCTATTGACCCCGCATTTGTGTTGACATGCAAGTATGCAACTATGCAAGTGGGGCAAATAAGATGCAACAAGTTTTCATTTGGGATTTTTTTTGTCAAGTGTTCTATGTGTTTTTTTCATGGCTAAATCTTCTTCTCCCATTAAAGAGTGAGACTTGAAATGAAGACCGCACATTTAGTGAAAAAAAGGGGTACCTCTAAAAAAATCCGCATTTCATTATGGTGTACACCTATTCTCGAAAAAGACATGGGGTTGAATCCTGAAAGACAAGGAAATCAGAGTGCATTATTGTTTCTGGTTTGATCATTGAGTGACCAGATCAGAAGCAAAAGTGATTCCTTACAATCATTATGGAATGACCATTTAAAGCCGGACCTAGGCCTCTCTCTCTATTGGTAATAAAGAAAAATGTTTTGTCAAATCGAAAGATCATAAAGTGAAAAGCCTGATTTTGATGCAGTGAGAGCCAGGTACGAAAGAGAGAGGGATCCATAAAACAATACAGGGAAAAATTGATATAACTCCTTAAAAAGTTAACTAAATCAGTATTAATTTATGTAAACTTAAAAAATCATCACAAGTTCTAAAAAAGTGCATGTGATTAACTGGTTTAGTCACTGGGTTAAAATGACATTTGTTTGTAGAGAATAATCTTCGAATATTCCGTTTACTCAACGGAACTTCCTTAAAAAAAACATCTAGCAAAGCCCCTACAAACTATATAAAATCAGATTTAATCCTTTTGAATACTAAAATACCCGTCTTTTATAAAATACCCTTCCCCGACCCTTACATGATTTCATCCCCAACGGTAAAAATAGGGGGCCACCCCTCCAAAATATGGGTATTCTGTTTTTTGGAAGGAGAGGAACCCACCCTATTTTTCCTCCCCAGTCTAACCTCCGCTTTCCCACCGACCAGCTCTTCAGCCACGGTGTCCTCCTCATGTGGGAGCCTAAGGCCAGGGCCAGCTATGACACGTGGAGCTCATTAACTTGACAACTTGCATTGAACTCTAGATACAATGGCTGATAATTAAAATCAAATACTAATTCTATGTGACGCATTGATTTTGATGTCATCGTTGCCAGTTCTAATTTGGTCCATATCTTGAATACTCAACCTTTCTGTACACAAATCACATACATACACCCACTAGGAAGTAAAAATTCACCTCCTTTCGTGTCTGATTTTATTCATAATAGTAGAAACTGGAGGACACATATACATGCACAGCATTACTCAATTGGTTATATTAAAAGTCTGCAAAGACCTAAGAACCCTATACTGGTTGATCAAGAGTGTGTACCTTCAAGCATTTATTTGCATCGATCCAGCAGTTACAGTGATCATTGATAACCGGAATTTCGAACTTCAACAAACACTGTTGTCGTTCTACATGGAATAGTAATACAACCAGTGGAGGACTCGTATAATGAATTCTTAACCAGTTCATCTGATGACATTAGCTGCACAAGCAAATAGTAGGTTATCATCCAGTTCTAATAACATAATAAGTATCAGCAAACAAGTTCAGAAACATTACTTGAACAGGATGTAACTGTAATTTTCTTCCTCTTAGGGACGGCAATCCAAACGAGACTTCGGTAGGACAAGCATTGAAGATAACAAGAATATATGAGTAGCTGCAAGAAAACAACAATGAGAACACCGTTATCTAATACCCCTATTCAGCATTCGCACATGTACCGACACAAGAAAAGGAAAGGTTTGCTTAGCAAGTCTATCATTTCAACAATCTAAACAAATGCTGATGCACGACACTCATGTAAGCATGAATAGAGAGATGCAAAACTCAAAATAGACATTAAAATAATCAATAATAAATGGGATATAAATCAATGTTACCCACATGGGATCTAGTTGAGCCATGCCAGGAATGCCATCATGACCATCCTCAATGCTCATAACTATAACACCAGGCTCCAGTGAGATCCCTGAATTATGGAAACGCACCCTTTCCTGAACAAAGAATGGCGTATACAGATACCAAATTCAAATCATATGGTAAGTACTTCAATATAACTCTAGGTTCTTTAACATCTTGGAAGAAATGAGGGCACTTTCCATTAATTGATAGGCAAACTAAAAACCGAAGAAGAATGCAGTAGATAGATACCAAATATACAAGAGCAACTGACTCTTAATATTGTCTATGAATATACATGATCAACTGCCATTGAAAAGTCAGAAGCAATCAGAAATGTTACATGATACTGGCAAGGTCTCAGCAGACTCCTGGAGAGAGAACAAGTTATCTGAACCATGTGATTAACGATGCATGCGTGCTACGATTTTGAAATATTATTTTATTAGCTGTACCCTCCTTTGTGGAAGTTGTCTACGGTTCTACACAGAGTAAATAATCATATTTTTAGTATTGTTTGTAATTTGAGGAGACTAACCGAGTCATGAAGGGCTTTTGTGATTGCACCACTCTGGAAAGACATTCTTGTCTTCACATCCCACTTTTTAGTCAAAATTTTTTTGAATAATTCAGGTGGAGTATATCGATTTCTTACAATACTATCCAAAGAAACATCTTTTGTGCAAATAGTAATACACATTAACAATCACAAAGGCACAGGTTACAGCCGCAGGAAAAATGTTTTGCTTTTTTTTCTTTCTTTTCAAGTCCCTCAAAAAAAACATGCCTAAAAATTCCAAGCATTCAGCTTCACGTATTCGATTAAATGTAGATATTATAATATCAAATATAATTTATTTTTCAAAATTTAACGTTTACGGGTACCATCCAATGATTTAAAAAAAAAAAAAAAAATGGAGATTCTGTAAGTGCATTCGGACAGGCAGGCTGTGAGAAGCTTACACATTTAGGATGATCACAGGATATATGCGCTTATGATGATCAGGATGGATCAGAGTAAAAACATAAAAGCTACTTGGAAGTGCTTTGCTAACTGTTGGATGTTGTAGGGTGGCCGTAACCAAGTGGTGTTCAAATCCACAAGGATATGTCTACAGGCCAATGGGATTTCCAGCACTTATGGTAAATGTTATCAGGACAAATCCACATGGTGGTCATTAGTTTCTCCTTAATGCATCCACGCTCTGAAAATCAATCCACTCTTTGCTTTTAACAATTCCAATCTCCGGCTTGGCCAATACTAAAGCACATAAAGAACTTCCAAGATTTTCAGTTTTTTACTAGCTCCAGTAAAAATAATGGTGTCTTCTATATTGTCCCTCTCCTAACATTTCTTTTCATATGCCGACTACATGACAAGATAAGCAGGAAAAAAAAATTCTAATAGTCTTTGCCTTCTGAAATGATAACATAATACAATCCAACATCTAGTAACTGCTTGAAAGAATACTTTATTGAGAGATGAAAATACAAATGAAACAACATGTATTTATACTTTATAGAGCGGAAGTTCCTCTTTGACAAGACTAGTGAAGGTGCAAACATATCAGTAACCATTAGGGGCATGCAGAAAGTTATTAGTATCCATTAGTGGAGCTTATTGTTAAGGTATATAAGATCTAGGGCACCCGACCACATATTAGCATCCATTAACTCACGGCACCACAAAAATTTGTTAGGAAAACATATTGTTGAATCATTGGTATTTCCTAGAACATTTAAAAAAGTAATAGGAATTTAATGTAAAATGTATCATTTCACAACATAGCATACCTGAATGGCATTTGCTGTCCTCAACCGGAACAGTGGAGAAGAGTACCTAATCTTTAACAAGTTCTTGAAATTTTCTACTGCAGCAAGGATGTGAATTTTTTGAGGCTTGAAGGATGGATCTGCTAAACGTGGAATTATCCTGAAATTTCAGATGCTATCAGCTTGAAAAAATACAAGAAAAAACTGTTTTATTGTTACCGAAAGCAATTCAAAAGGAGGAAAATCATAGTACTTACAATGGCCAGGTCCTCTCATTCTTTTCTCTGGGAGGAAGACCAACACCCCAATTGTTTGATTCATAACTAAAGTCAAGCCTACAAAAAGATAAAACAGAAAATGTAAATAATAAATTTGTGAGGAAATCAGCAGCAATTAAGTTGACAATAATTTGAAATGATTGAATTTAAGAAGTCTCACATCTCCATGGTACACAATCACAAAAAGAATCCAGGATATTGACCAACATGGAGAAGTAAGAATGATAGATTTGTAAAAATTTAGAACTATTGACAAATAATGATTTTCCCAGAAGAAAATGAAATTAGGAACCGTCTCACTGGTAAGGACCAACCTCCTCGATAATTTCAACCAGTCTTTGCATATTTATCCCCATCACTTCAGAAAACCACTATTGCCGGATAAATGTAAGAAGAGATCATCATATATTTAAAACACAAAATTCTCCTCCCCCTCTCCAACTATACACTACAATAAAGTAAGGATATGAGCCAAAATCAGAGAGTATTTTGGTGACAATAGAAGTCCACCATATGTATGTGTGTACTCCAACTTGTGGTGTCTACCATTTTATCTACTGATGTCTCTACCATTTTATGTATTGAAATACTTCTGAAGAAAAGATAGATGCTTCACTCTCAATAGTTCTACATGAAAGAGGACTCACATATTAAAAGGACCTTCTAAATAATTCAAATGCAAAGATCCCCTCTCCTAACGTTTTTTTTTTATATGAAAATATAGGTGAATCTTATTTCAAGAAACCCCCAAAAAAGGAGACGAGGGATCTCCTTACATCAAAACCCTCTCTCCTAACGTTGGATGTGAATATTATATATGTTCATTTCAAACTTGCAGCCCATTAGTTTGACGACAATCAGCACCCATAGTTTGAGCTAACCAACTAATTCCATATGTCCCACTTTTAGTTTTTTTTTCAAATATTTTCTAATTTTATTTATTCTCTGGACTTTCTTCATTATATTCTTTAGATTTAACATTGAGAATATATTGGAAGCACTATCAATATGTTCTAGGCAATAACAAAAACATATGCTGGTTGATTTCACAACTTACAAGTTATATCAAAGTGTAGGTGAAGATAAACTAGTAGACGGACCTATTAAACCAATCACCAGAGTTGTATGAGTCACGGTCTAGTGATTTCGATCGTAGCATCTCATCTCCACAATGGAAAAATGGTATTCCCTAAATCAAGAAGATTAATCAGAGAAAATAACAACATATGCTTAAACTTAAAAAATCAAGACATGATCAAATCTATTCATACCAAGCGGGAAAAAAATCTATTCACTCCTAAATGAAACAAAATATATTGCAGACATAACAAGGACAAGGGGTAATTGAAGTCTGTCAAAAAAATCATAGAATAATGCCAAAATGTTCTCTAACTTATATGCTACCATTCCTTTTTTTTTTTTTGAAAAACGATAGGCATTCCACCTCAATTTTATTAAAATGAAGAGAGTGCCCAATAAATTTTTTAAAAAAGAAGAGAAAGGCAAAATCAAGACAAAGGAAGGACGCAGTTTAAGAGTTATCTACTGACTCCCCCACCCCATCACACAAACTAGGCCACCGCTACTCCTCGACCACAATCCCCCCCCCACAAAAAAAAAAAATCTCCCCTAGTCCTTGATGAATCAGATGGGCAGACTCTCAAATGTTCTCCACACATAAGAGAGTGTCGCTCCCTTGAAGATGACCTCATCACGCATTAACCACAAGGCCACAAAAGATTGAGAAATCTTCTCCTTCATGCTTCTGCCACCCCTCGCTCACATCCTCTTTCCCGCTAGCCACATTCCCTCCAAGGTGGTAAAGATTCTCGCTGCTGACTCGAACCAGTGGACGTGTAATGAACAGGTAATGATATCCTAATAAAACTAGGAAACTAATGATATCCTAATAATGATAATAAAGAGTCAATATTCTCATAATAATGACTCTTTAACAAACATGAAATAAAACATGATTCAGACCAACATTCGATAACCCATAACATATACTATATTTTGTACAATTTTGGAACATGAGATTTTGCATCATAGGAAATAAATTATGGTGACTATACCGATATCAAATGTCAAATTGAGACAAAGGGCTGGATTAGGGATACTAAAGAGTTGTTGGACCTAAAGATTAAATTTAAAAATGAAGGTTTAGAAATCAATTGATTCAAACTGTTGCTCAATTTGAAGGTGTTCTAACATGAAAAAATAAGCTCTTCAACTTTGTTTCCCAAGTGACAATTGTAATCCAAACTCCAGTTTCCATGGATGACACAACAGAAATACATTGTTGAAAAAATGCAGCACATAAACTTGTGCAGAACATGGAAGGTCACATTTGATATGAGGTAGGTTGTTGTGGATAAATTGACAACCATTTAGAACAATTGTTGATTTCTAGATAGTGGTTTCAATCAGGCAAGGAACCAAAGAAACTAAAACTACTATACTACAACAAATACCATAAACTAAATTTTGTTGGAACATGAGGTTCTGAATTATAGGGCAGAATCTGGTGACTATTCAGATATCCCATTACAAACTGAGACAAGGGGCTGGATGAGGGATAAAAGAAAAAAAAGGATCTATGTGCACCAAAAGTTGAACTTTAGATAAATGGAGGATTAGAAATCAATTTGAAGTAGTTATAACATGGAAAAGAAAAAGCCCTTCAAATTTGTTTTTCATGTAAGTTGTAACTATTGTAATCAAACTTAGTTTCAAACCCAGTATTGAAAAAACAAGGAAAACACAAACTTATGCAGAACATGGAAGGTCACATATGACATGAGGCAGGCTGGTGGAGATAATTGGCACCCATTTAGAACAATTATTAATTTCTAGATAATGGTTTCAACCAGGCAACGAACTAGAGAAACTACAACTACTACACTCCAAAAACCCAAATAATGGATCAATCTCAAAACAATTTAGCTTATTACCAGAAAAGGTGCAACAATTTAGCTTAGAATGTAGTGCAACAATTCATTACCAGAAGAGGTGCAACAATTTAGCTTAGAATGTGGTCCCTACTCCCTAACAATCATCTATACTGAATCAAATTAATATATTTGAAAATTTTAAGGAAATTAAAAATATTTGAGATTAGCATATGATGATACCTATAACAAACTCCAAAACTTACAAACATATATAAATACAAAAACAAGAAAAATTAAATATTAAAATGGCAATGATGTGTAACTGCAAGAATAACAAGGGGGGAAAGAAAACTGAAAAGACTTTTTTTGCGTTTGGTGGTGGTTTTTGATACTAGTATAAGTTGTAAAGTAAATGCTTCTCCATATCCCAAGTGTCAAAATAGATGATGAAAAAGCAGAACAGCACTGTCTTGTTGCCCACTCCTCAAATAGTCAAATTTATGAGAAATTTCTCTGGGAAGCACTCTACTGTCAACAAACTCTCAGGATACCACCAACCAGTTCAATTTTTTACAAACTAAGCCATTTTGTTTTTCACCAACTGATACGAATACAAATATGGACATCAACCGAACATGGAAATCAATAACCAAAACAAATAAGGATACCAACAATTGCGTAATGTTCATATTTAATCTAAACAAATGCAGATATAAAAAATAAATGGATCTCTGACAGAGCTATAAGTTGGTATCATCTTGTATTTAAAAATGGATACAGATGTGGATACAAACATAATTTATAAGAAAACCATATCCACAACTGTTTTATAAATTGAACCAGATATGAGTATGGCTAAAACATAGATGTCAGGTATGAAAAAAAGTATTAGATTGCTATCCATACTTGTTGACATCCCTAGCTAGTAAACAAAAGGGGAAAATAAATAATAACACTGCCATTATATATCTCAAGATATCTGAATAACCAAATCATGGTATATGCAAGCCAAACCTGTGAGAGTGCTACTATACTTGTAGCCAGATGATTTAGCCTACATCTGTCATCAACAGAGATCTCCATAGTAGTCTGCAAGAGGGAGAGATGACATGAATTCTACGTATGTGGAAATGACACTACCTACCCAAAGAACAACAAATAATCAAACATACCTTCAAACTCACAATATCAAACAAAGTCTCATTGTCATGGGCGGACACATAATTCACCTGGAAACTAGCAAAAATCATGTTCCATAAGGTGAATCAATGTATTAGATATCACAGCCCCACAAGATATAAATTTACTCTATAGATCAACTTAAGATTCAGATATAGAATTGAGGAGTGAGGTTCAATAAGTTCATGAAGATATAAATTTAACTTATGGGAGGCAACAATGAGGTTCATTAAGGACTGGGGCCTCTATTGTGGGGGGGCAAGTAGGGTGGTGTTTGTCGTTGGTGCTCTCAGAATTGAGGAGTGAGGTGGACTGGACCGGACTATAATCAGCAGCTGCCTCTTCTGAGGGTTGTGTTTCCTTTCTTTTCTTTCATCTGCTTATCCCATGACCTTGTACTACAAATATTACTAATAAAATTTGTGGTAGATCATCACATTTCTTGAAAAAAAAAGATTTAAGATATAGAAAATAACTGTACATCACATGTAAGGTTTATACCATGTCATTCATCGATTTTGAATGCTAGTGGTAACCCAATGCATGATGACATCATGAAGCTTGTTGCTCTAAACACAATTTCAAATTCAGCATTGTGATGCCATCATGCATATGGGACAGTCTAAGTCATGAGATGGCTGACACCAGAAAAAGCAATTCATGTCCAGGCACAATATCATAGATTCAAGTAGCTATCTCGGGTTAATTCAAAGAGAGAAGGTTCGTCTTTTTTTCCGAAAAAGTCCCGTGAAATTGTTTTAAATATTTCAAGTACCTGTGCAGCCTGTATCTAGATCATCTCTGCAAGAAGGTCAGGCTCTTTTAGACAGTTGTGTAATATTTTTTTTAGTACTCAGACAGAAAAGAGTGTGATGTATTTCACAGATTAGTTCAACTTAAACCATCCTTGCACACTGACTATACATAATTTAGCCCCAAATGAACCACAGAAAAAGAGACAACATGGAAAAAATTCTCACAGTTTCTGAAGGGCTTAAAGCATATGCAACAGGTGAACCATCATGAGTCAAAACTTCAGAACCTTTTACCTGAAAAGCACATGTATTCACAAAAGCGTAAATCAATCACATTTATCTGAAACCACAGACAAATAAGAAGATCGAAATACTGATAAACTTTCTGAGGATAAATCTTTCATTTCTCGTTATATACGGTAAATGGAATTGCAAGCTAGTAAATTCTCTCTTGGATTTGTACACAAAAAAGAAGATCAAAATGCTGATGAAATTTTTTTGAATAGTCAATTTCTTGTCGTACATAATAAATGGAATTGGAAGGTAGTAAACCTTCTTCCTCTTAGCTCAGTGATACATGAATGCTGAAAACTAGTACCAGCAAAAGAAAGGGATACCATAATGAGTGGAACTCTCATTATGGGAGGCTTCCGGGATAATGAAGTGGTTTTAAAGGGAGCACTTCCAGTAGATTTATGAAAAATTGAGGGTTATTTATTGCTAGCGTGGGGGGAGGGGGGGGGGGGGGGGTAGGTATTCGTAAACAGGAGATTATGTATTGAGAAGTGACCCTGTAAGGGGTGTGTTGAGTGGTGGCCTGAGTAAGGGCGGTGGTAATCTCTACTACTCCTATTGCTTGGGTGTGGCATGGTGATGGTTTTGTCTACCCTGACAATGTCCCCCAATTTACTTTAATGAATCACAGTTGCTTGTCTACCTTTCTTGTCAAAACACAAATGAGTGGAACTCTCAACTCAAGTTAACAACTCCAAGAACTTTAAGAAAGATACAAAGAGGGATCCATCTTATGTAATTAAATAGTGATTAGACCACAAAGATCCAGTTCTTTAAGATTTTAACCACATAAAGATAGCAGCAAGACAACCCATATTTGTAAGAAGAATAGTAAATCAGACTCAAATACCGCTTCTCCTTTGTGGCTTGTTAAGACAAAGTCTCTCAAGTTTCCAGCCAATCCAACCTGAAATGTATGGGTGCAACTAATAGCTTGGCCAACAAAGCAAAATGATGAACAAAATAATAATGATAAGTGAAGCTATATAAACAGGATAAATGAACCTGAAATATTATAATATAAACATATTGGTGCCACTAGATGGACTGCCATCAAAATTTGTAGAAGACAATAAGAGAAGGAATTTTTTGGAAGTGGAGTTTTTGGGACAAAGTGGAAGCGCAGGAAGTTCGTACATTAGAAACATAATAAGTCATGATTCTGTATGTGATGTGAGTTTGAAAAAATATAAGGTTTATATCCAATGGCTTTGATGAATATATGCTCCGCTTCTCATTCTCGGTTCTCTTTCAACCTATCCTCTCTTTTTTTTTGTCCTTCCTACAGACATGTAGGAGACATGGCTTGGTGAAATTAGTTAATTACTAATTACAGTAAATGAGACATAAAGAAATTTATACATTTATATCATCTTCATACACATTTCATTGGATGTTTTTTTTGTGAATTGATTGCACGCAGTGAAAATGGCATGCTTCAACTTCCACATTCTTATTTGCAACCAAGAGGTCATGGGTTTGAGTTGCAACATTTACCTATCAAAAAAAACTTTCAGCTTTTTTTAAAGAGTATTAGAATGAAATTTCAGACACAAAGGACGTAAATTAGCAAATCGATGCAAGTGAAAATACAATAGCATGCACTCAGAATTATTTCTGTACATTTCTTGTTACTCTACTCAATATTTCTGAATTTTAACAAAATAACCAGAACACTACTTCAATTTGTTTCCAAAAATAGTCATGGATATGCATTTTTTATATGATGATCCATATGATCCTTAAACTAATGCATTACAGTGGCATTCATAAAGTTTCTACTACAACACAAATTTATTCTGCCTAAGCAATTGTGCTAGACATGAAAGTTAAGCATGACAAAACCCGTTCAAACATAATGAACACACAATTTGGGAAATGAAACCTGTATGTGTTCCATTGCGCCTGCAAGCATACCGTCAGTGACAGATTTATCTCCATGGATGTGCTCGTTGGGCTACCAAAAGATGTAATAAACTCAGTTAGGCTTGTATTTTAACTCAAACTAGAATCTCATTTATAGAAAAGAACAGGAAATTATTAACCAAACAAAAACATCCATGACCAAAAAGTGAGGAATGAAATAAACCATTGAAAGCACTCTACTCTATAATTAAGCATTAGTGAAACGAATTCTGCTGTTTCATAAAGGACACTAGGGCAAAGAAAACAAATGGCATGTCAGAAGAACAGCTAAGTATTAGAGTAGTAGTCCACTAAAATAAAAAGGGAATAACAACTTTCTACTGAATTTAAAATGTTCTAGGTTCATCCGCACAAATTAGTTTGACTATGTTTTAACATTCTTTTTATTAGAGATAAAGGAAAAGAAAATGAATAATATAAATTTGTTTATCATAATGTAATTCTTGTTCATCAAGGCTTGTTAGGAGTGGCTACATATGGAGGTTCCAATTGACCGCCCTATGGCTGCAAAAAGCAAAGAAATTTGGGGCATCAAGGCCCCTCTTACGGTGCAAGGTTTCTTATGGCTTTATATAAGGAAAGGCTGCTAACAAGATCCTTCAGAACAAAATGGTTCTCAGATGCTCCAATAGTCTGTGCTTTGTGCATCACCGAGGAGGAGACTGTTAAGCACTTGTTCTGTAGATGTGTGTGAGAGGCAGATTTGGGAAAGCATGGGTTCAGCAGCTGGTTTCCCTGTAAACTTAGTAAAAGCTGAACAAATGAGGGAGATAGGAAGAAGACTGACGAGTAAGGAGGATAGAAGTGCCAAGGTAAAGATTTCTCAAACCCTTTTTCCAGCTCCTATGGGCGATTTGGCTGGACAGAAATAGGGTTGTCTTCCAAGGGGGCTCGGTGAACCCAGCACAAATTTGGGACTGTTGGCTTTTGTTAAAAGTTGGGGATGTCGTATTACCAAGCTAGTGTTGTTGATTTTGTGTGTGGGAGGTTGGTGATTGAGTAGTGAGGGTGGTTTTCTTTTTCTTTTCCTCAGATGATATTGTCTTCTGGTCTGATGCATGTTTTCTTTTTTCCTTTGCATGTATTCTGGTTTTCTCCTTTCTAATATATGAATGCACAGAGCCTACCTACCTTTTCTCAAAAAATAAAACTCTTCATACCATTTAGAAGATAGCCAGGATTCTATTGAACATGTTGTCGGATATAAAAGCACTCAAAAAAAACAATTTAAAAAGAATAGAGCAAAAGACGAAAGATTCCACCAAAAAAGACTTTGTCTACTGATGCTAAGTTGCTAATGATGGTTATTTCCATTTGATACATGTTATAATAACACAAGATATAAATAATCTGCGCGGTAGAGAATTTTCAATAATACAAAATAATAAAAAAAGACAGATCAATTCTGATCTCATCTTTATCGGGGTTGGAACACAGAAGAAGCCCTGGCTATAGGAGCTCAAATAAGTTCTCCTAGAAAACTTTTAATTCATGACATGAATGCAAAAATCACATCCACCCCATATATATAAGATGCAGTCATATAGCATTTAATCAATAGGTTGTTCTGTGCTCATCCTTTAAAGAAAGTCATGAAAACATTTGAAAAATACTGATTTTTTTCATGATTCAGGTTTCTCAAGATGGTGTAGAGAAAATATGCAAAAGTGGACATAAACAAATTCCATTAACCAAAGTTTTAACTTGTGCATGGTGTATCTCAGACAGATTTTTTTATTACCTTATAACTAAATGGCAAACAAAATGAATTTGATATGCATCACATTGATAAAAAAACAAACCAACAAAAACAAAAGAAACAAATTACCATAAGGATAAGGGCAAAAGAACGCTGATCACCTGCAAAGATAGTCCAGTTACAAAGCCCTGCTGTAGTGGAGGACCAAAAGGAGATCCACCCAGCACCGCATCTCTCATTCGATCATTAAAACTGAGTTTGGAAATGAAAGGTGAATAATAAAAAAAATATGCATAACAACAATGGTAAAATTACATTAAAAATCTAATTTGAACTTCTGTTCTGTCCAAAAATAGAAACTAAAAGAGACATCTATCTTTTTTTTTAATAAAAAAAGATACCTCTATATTGACGAGCATGTTATGTGCATAAGCAAGTTTTCTCCACATATAACAATATTTTGTATTTCCTTCTCAGTATAAGATTAAATTATACATGCAAACTAGCATCATACAAGACCATCACATCTTGACAATTGCACCCTTTTCACCTTGGATGACAAAATAAGTACAGAGTCAAACAATATAATGAACAGACATACAAATGGAGGAGAATGCTAATGTTGCATAAACACGATATGGGCGGGAGTATTAAGTGCTCTTAAAATGATCGATTACTTATTGAATTAGTTTCCTAGCCTTTTTCCAAATTAAGCAGAGGCTATAACAAAATGAAGATTAATGCAATAAATCCGATGCGCTTTGAGAATTTGGTATTTCCTTTTTCTTCTTTCTGTGCATAGAGCATTTTTTCCCTACAACTTGCCAATTTGATATTGGCAAGGGGAGCATCCAAACACTATGCATCATATGAAACATTTGGGACATGCCAAATGCTGCTAGTGCACTAAGGCATGGCCTGATTGAATCCCATTTTTTGGAACCTATTCCATTCCAACATCACCTGAAGTAAACTTGGAAGGAATAAACAACATAAGACATGAAAAAAAACCCAAAAATAAGAATTACTTCATAATGATAAAGGAAATACATCATATAGAAATGCAATCATTTCCACTTCTACATTACAGTTCCCACCCACAGAAAAAAAAAAAAAAAGATACAGGCACTGGATGTGAAGTGGATGTGAGGTTGTGGTTCAGCATTTCTGATTTATACACACATTAAATTATTTTCAAATCATATGGGTATTATTTTTATCCTTGTAAGTTATATCTATATTTGCGCATTCATTTGTACGCACATTATGACAACCAGGCTTGTGGTATCACTTTAACATTTTAGCATTACTATTTACAGATTGGACATAATATTTTGATTAGTCACTTTCAAAAGTTTTTCAGTATGCATTTGGTGCCAGTGTCCAAGTATTGATGTTCATTTACATAAATTTATGCACAAAGACCCATGAATGATAGCCTTTAAATAATTAAAGTTATCCCATCTAAATACCATTAAGCTATGGAATAAAAAAGACACTTCATACCTCCCAATGCCAGTCCCACAAAGATTAAATTGTGCTGCGTTCACCCCACGTGCATTTTTTGCAACTTCACCGAAGTCCCATCCTTCGCCATATCTGAAGTTGACAAATAGCTTCTCAAATTGAATGAAATTGATATATGAGCCTAATGAATGAGTCACCCTACCATAAAAAGGCCTATATTGGAGTCTGTAGAGTGTAGATAGCTAAAAGTGGGTTTTATGGAAGAAAGGGGTCCAAAGCAATATGCTGATGTCATCAGTAGGGATGGAAATAGGGAGATTTAATTGGTTACCCACTCAGGTGCACTTGTTGATTGACAGAAGACAGAGAAGAGTTGGTCTTTTGTGTTTGACATTGATTGCAACTCCAACTCCAACCCACTCCACTATAGGTAGGGATGATACAACAAGGATTCTTCTCATATTAGCCCTCCCATGTGAAAACCAACTCCAACTAGAGGACAGTATGAGTCAACATAGAAGAGGAAGTATAATGAGTTGAATCAAGGTAGGAGATTGACTCCACATTGACACTTCCAGGGTACTGAAAGAAGTTTCTAGAATGTCCAACTTGTAAGGATCTTCATCAATCACATGAAGTACTAACAAATGATAATACGGGTGTACTAACTATTGTTATTTAAGATATATCTCGGTGCTTATTTGAGGATGTCATTAATCAAAGGATGGAATTTTTTTTTCATTAAGTAGAAGCAGGGAACTATGGAAGTTACAGTAGCGAAAAGCAATAACTTCAAAATTCAGATACATTCCACATCAGAAATGTGTAAAGATAGATGAGATGCCTCAAATAATTAGAGTTTATCAAATGAAGAGTCAATGTGTCTCTCAAGTGTAGTCTGATCACCAAGAACTGCTTAAATAAAGAAAAAAATTCTCTATGGACATCAATAGTTAAGTTGTCAAACTCAGTGTGGTAGAAAATCAGAAAGAACACATAGCTTTGCAAACGAAATGGTGGCTTGGGATGGATGTCTAGCAAGGCTACAATTCACTAGAAAAAGTAAAAACACTTTTGATAGAACTGATCGATAAATAGGTGCTTGAAATAATCCCTTCAAATGCAATGGGAGACAATAGCAACAATTGGAGAGGACAAGAAGGATGATCAAATTGGTAACACATCGCAAAGTAGACTTGAACCAGAAGTGGTGGGGACTTAGGACGCAAATCCACAGCTAACAATAACTCATATGACCAATGCCGTGCCATGTTAAGGTTTTTTTTTACGATAAGGGCTAAAGTTGAAGTGGATATCAAGTGATTCACCACCCTTACATGTAAATCTTGGTACCATCTGTGCCATTCTTATCCTTAGACAGTGTTTGGAGAGCGCATTTTGCCTTCACCTGAAAATAATAAAAAGATAAGACATTGCAATCTTTGAAGCTAATATCTCAAAATATACTCAAATTAATTAAAATATATCTATACGATAAAAATTGTGCTTCTTCAACTGTTAACACCCATGTCCATTTGTGCTTATTCAACTATTAAAAGTGAGGGAAAATTGATTGATGTGGTTCGGGCATGCACAATGCAGGCTGGATAATTCGCTAGTTAAGGGGGGACACAACTCCAGGTTAAAAAGGTGGAAAAGGGAGGAAGGGGCATATGCTAAGGATAACATGGATGGAAGCAACATGGATGGATATGAAACAACTCTTGATTTCAACATAGATGGCCATGGAAATGAACCAATGGAAAGACTGTATCAGGATGTTGACTATGGGTCTAACAGTCTATTGGTGACTTGTCTGATTGCCATTCAGATCTGGCGGCTACTTCGGGGGGCCACGGGAATGTCCATTCTCTTCACCTCTTTGCAGGGCATGTGGGAGGCAAGCAAGGCATTGGCGGCACGGGGTGACCGCAATCACAAAGCAAAAATCTCTCAAACATTTGTTCCTGCCGTGGTTTGGGCTATCTGGCTATCTTAGAACCATGCTGTGTTCCGGGGTGAGAGGGTTTATATCGAGAACATTTGGGAGATAATTGTAAATTTTATTAAAATGTGGGGCACTTCCCTTGCGGGGGCTGCTTGGGTGTCTTTTGTAAGGGGTAAAATCTATGTTGAGGAATAGCCCTTAGTTGTAGCTTTTGGCCGGTTGGTAGAGCTCTCCTCTACTATGATTCCTTTATGGGCTGATGTTCTATAATTTTCCCTTCTGGGCATTGCTTTGAATACAATCTTGACATATGCCTACCATCTTTCAAAAAAAAAAAGAAGAAATAGATAGAAACTGTGACTAGATGGTGTTTCTTTTATATCTCAAAAATATCTGGGCTTCCTTTACCGGCTTGTTTACTAATGTATTTTGTTATTTTCTTTCCATACCTTTCTTACACCTTACACAAATTCAGTATCTAGACATTCTCACATGTAGGGTTTAAGGTCAGAAAAGATCAATTTCTTCAATATCTTTTTTTTTTGAGGAAATATAGGAGAATCTTATTACTAGAAACCCCCGAAAGATAGGAGCGAGGGATCTCCTTACATTTTAAGAAAAGAAAAGAAATGCAAGACTAAAAGAAACCAAATATAATCATCCTCTCCCCCATTTCACACTCATCAAGGTCTTCGACGAAGGCTCCTCTAAAATGAATTAGACCTATTCAAGAAGCAACGAGGAAATAGCAATCCAAGTATTTTCCAAGTACACTCTTTTGTTCAAGAACACACCATCATTGCGAGATAGCCAAATAGACCACCAAGTAGCATGAGGAACCAACCATTGAAACTTAGCATGATTGCTTTGACTGCCTTTCTTTCGATGATCTCGGAACCACCACCACATACCTTCCATATCCGAAAAAGAGCACAAGGAATCAAGAGCCTCTCCAATCTTTTTCCATATTTGAGTGCTATACGAACATGAAAAGAAAAGATGATTTCTTGATTCATCCTCGGCTCCGCACAAACCACATAAAATGTTACCGTCACTAGACCATTTTGCCTGATTCATTTTGGTGAGGATTTTGATGTTCGAGAGGAGCCACATGAAAGCAATAATTTTCAATGGAGAGAGCACTTCCCAAATCAAAGGAACGAACTTGGCTAAGAGGAGGTTAGGAAGTAAACATTAAGCTGTCGATATAAAGAACAGAGGTAAAATCCATTCCGAGGGGACAGCCTCCAAACAGCCAAATCCTCCTCCTCTAAGTTAAGAGAGAAATTCTAGAGGCGTGTAAGTAAAGAAGAGAGCTCCTCCATCTCCTCTTCATGAAGATCACGACGGAGTCTTGGCAACCAAACTATAGTGTTGTCATCACAAGAAAGAGTCACAAATGAGATCACCCTCATCGAGAGCCACCTGAAATAGATTAGGAAATAAACTTGTCGGTGAAGAACCTTCAAGCCACTCATCCTTCCAAAAGCGGATTGCCACGCCATTTCTGGGAATCAACTGTATGGCTCCCTTCATCATCTCTGGCCCCTTCCAAAATGTTCCTCGAGATAAAAGATATCAAAGCTCTATAACGAGGAAGAAGGGAAAGTCTCACACACGACGAGTAATACTTCTCACGGATCACTCTACTCCATAAGGCTTCCAGGCTCTGGTATCAACCTCTAAAGCAATTTGCCTAAAAGGGCTTTGTTCATATTGCGAAAATCAAGGACACCCATGCCCCATCCTTCTTAGCACAACAAACAGTCTCCCATATTGCAAGATGGGGCTTCCTACTTCCTTCTTTGGTACCATTCCATAGAAATCTCTGACGAATCTTCTCCATCTTTTCAAGGATCCCACAAGGAACCTTAAATATAGAAAAGAAATAAAGGGGAAGACTCGTGACCACTGCTTTGAGAAGCACATGTCGCCCCAAGCTAAGGATATGACCCTTCCAACCGTCAAGTTTCTTAACAAATCTTTGGATTAGAGGCTCCCAATCTGAATTCCGCAGATTCCAAGTATGGAGAGGAAGACCTAAATACTTGATGGGAAACTTCGAAGCATTGCACCGCATCCTTGATGCCAAGACAGACACCTCTTCAAATGGGATGTTAATCCCCACCAAATTGCTTTTTTGAAGGTTAACTTTCAGCCCTGAAACCATTTCAAAGCATTTGATAACAAATTTGAAACCCTCCAAATTGCTTTCTCTTGCATCACAAAGAAGTATGGTATCATCGGCATAATGAATGTGAGAAATTCGAGACCCGCCATTTAGCATTGCACCCCCTCCTTGATGCCAAGACAGACACCTCTTCAAATGGGATGTTAATCCCCACCAAATTGCTTTTTTGAAGGTTAATTTTCAGCCCTAAAACCATTTCAAAGCATTCGATAACAAATTTGAAACCTTCCAAATTGCTTTCTCTTGCATCACAGAGAAGTATGGTATCATCAGCATATTGAATGTGAGAAATTCGAGACCCGCCATTTATGATTTCAAGGCCATGGATCCAACCACCAGCCACTCCCTTACGAAGCATACTACTTAACACATTCACCACAAGGATGAATAGGAAAGGGGACCCCTTGGCGAAGGCCCCTCCCCGAGTCGAAATAACCCTCCGCCTTCCCATTAACAAGGATCGACATACGAACAGTGGCAACGCATTCCTTTAGCCACCACCTCCATTTGGATGAGAAGCCATACTCCTCCAATAGCTTCCAAAGGACATCCCAACGGACATAATCATATGCTTTTTTAAAATCAAGTTTGCATAAGAAACCTTTCCTTTTCCCTTTGTGTGCCCAGAACACACTCTCTTGAGCAATAAGGAAGCCATCAAGAAGAGACCTCTCTTTGATAAACGCTGATTGGCTTAAGTCCACCAAATCTTTAATCACCGTCCGAAGACAGTTTGCCAAGATTTTGGCAATGATTTTGTATGCACCGTTTAGAAGGCTAATAGGCTGAAAATCTTCAATTCGCTCTGCACCATTCTTTTTTGAAATCAGGGCTATAAATGTAACATTAAGACAGGCACACCCTTGACAACGAGCATGAAAGTCATTCATCCTTCTTTACAACATTCCAAAAGACTTGGAAAAAACACAAAGTGAACCCATCAGGCCCAGGTGCCTTATCTCCATCCATCTGAAGAACAGCTGCTTTAATTTCCTCCTCGCCGAAAGGAGCATCAACAGCTTCACGTTGAAGAGCTGAAAGCCGAGGCAAATCATTATCGTGCCACTCCGGAAGCCAAGATCTTTATGCACTTAATTCCTTATTAAGACTAGCAGAAATTGTTATGAAGGTATTTTTTCCGAAAGCTAAAGATGGTTTTAAACCAAAATACTTTTTTGCAATTTTTCTTGTCAATTAAAACTCTATGGGTTTGACCACAAATTTACCATGAAGTAGTCAGCTCCAAAGTGCAATTTGTGTGCTCCCACACTAAGACCTTTCATATTTAATAACATTTTGCTTCATATTGGAACAAATTGTGCAATACCTTCTAAGAAACCATTACAGAGTGGAAGAATAACCAAGCAACTCCCTAATAAGAACTGAGAGTTCCAGAGAAACCCTAGTGAAAATACAATAAGTTTCCATCAACATATTTATCACCAAGAAGGCAGTTAAGATTATGTACGACAACTAAGTTGCAAAACTTCTTGATTTATCTTGGTCTTATAAAAAATGCTGCTTTTTCACATGGGCAAAATATGGTTTTAAATGCAGAGACTCAAGAGTTGCCAAGTAAATTTGCAAGTACAAGTTTGTTTGTGAAATAAGGGTTGGAACCTTCATTAATAAAATGATGCCACTTGAACAAAATGGAGACGAGAGATCTCCATGAAAATAAAGGAAAAAAATATTAAAAGAAAAATGAGATAAAGAACATCCCTTAATCCCCTAGAGCGCACAACAACATGCCTTCACCAATTAAACCCCCACAATTGAGGATGGCAAATCTTCTCCTATCAAGTACAATTTTGTTAGTGGAAAATCAGCCTTACTCGTCGAAGAACAGGGATCAATGGTTCAAAGTGATTCAAAGTGTTTCTGTTTTAAAATCCAGTCAGTCAAGCCTAGGTTATGGAATATAGGATGGACCAATTTGAGGTGCATCACCTTAGTGGTTAAGAGTCTACATTCTGAAACTACTGTCATCTTGAAGAAGGATGGCCTGGGAGATAAAGATCCCATAAAAAAAGGTGAGTATAGATGCCCCCAAAAGAAGGGTGAAGCTTTATATCCCAAGGATGAGGTCACCCAGAATGGGCAACCATTGGGCCAGCCTAGGATATGGACATAAGTGGTTAAAATCCCAGTCAATACCACATAGGTGCTTTTGGTGCATTGATCAAGGTTGTATGACATTGAGAATGCTTTGATGTGCTAAAGAAGTAAAAGAGGATTATCATAATAGTATAAAGCTAAATTGATACCTCAAACTATCATCTCAACTTCATAAAATTACAAGCATAGCCAGATTAAAAAACAATTGGCTAGAAAAATGCTAGAACAATACAATGTCAAACAATGGAGTACGAAGAAATTAATAGCAGTACTTCTGCCAAAATTTATTATTGCCTCTCTTGCCACAAATAAATTTTATTTCTTAAACTATTTTCTATTAAATATATTGATTGTTTGATTTTTTTTTCGGTAGAGAAATTACAATATTACAACATTACACAAAGAAGAGCCGCAGGTACCTTTTAACTAAAAATTATGTGACCTAATTTAAAATAGAGATATAGGGATAGGCAAGTTGAACGCTTCACAAGATCTGTCAATAAGTTCCAGAAAAATGTACAATAAACAACATTAGGATGGAGGCACATACCATTGTACTTCTCATAATATGCCCCATGAGATCAAATCTAAAACCATCAACCTAACCGAATAACCAATGTTAATCAAGGAAAAAGAATATCCAAATTAAATAACATAAAGACATAAGATTTCTAACTAAGTTGAATAAAAATATTGAACATAATAATGAAAAATGCATCAAAATGCATAGTGAGTATTAATCCTTAAACCACGAACAGATCTGAGAGAACCATAGACTACAAGGGCAATCCATGCCACTCTCCAGAATTTATTTCCTATTTGATATGAGAACAAAATTTTACAAGGTATCTAACAACTCAGTCACAAAAATTCTCATCAATCATCAGATTTTCCTAAAATTGGAAGTTGCTCATCAAAATCCCTAAGGGATTTTGGAATTCAAAGATTCTAATCTCCATGGTTTAAGTGACCAGCCATATATTTATAAAGTAATATTTCCAGGATATTCAAAAACCTTAGTGAAATCCTCTAGAATTTACTTACCAAAAAACAAAAAAAACTTTAGAGATTAATATTAAGCAATGATTTCTTTAGCCCTATTAAATAATCTGAAAAAGTTGCTCATCAAAATCCCTAAGCTGAGGATTTTGGAATTCAAAGATTCTAATCTCCATGGTTTAAGTGACCAGCCATATATTTATAAAGTAATATTTCCAGGATATTCAAAAACCTTAGTGAAATCCTCTAGAATTTACTTACCAAAAAACAAAAAAAACTTTAGAGATTAATATTAAGCAATGATTTCTTTAGCACTATTAAATTCTCATCAATCATCAGATTTTCCTAAAATTGGAAGTTGCTCATCAAAATCCCTAAGCTGAGGATTTTGGAATTCAAAGATTCTAATCTCCATGGTTTAAGTGACCAGCCATATATTTATAAAGTAATATTTCCAGGATATTCAAAAACCTTAGTGAAATCCTCTAGAATTTACTTACCAAAAAACAAAAAAAACTTTAGAGATTAATATTAAGCAATGATTTCTTTAGCACTATTAAATAATCTGAAATTGTGATGGATTACCTTATAGTCAACTGCCCAGAGTAGGAGGTCATCAAGAATTAAGCGTTCTACCATAAAATGCTCACTAGCAGTGTTATTCATGCATGCGCTATTCTCAATAAACCCATCAGTGTTCCTCCGTAGATAATATCCAGGAACGAGCTGCAAAATAAACACCAGTGTTGTATGAGTAGAAAAGGAACGGGAAAGCTGAAGTTTAATTACTCTGATGGCTAGCGTTGAGTAATTCAATAAATAGGCGTGGTCAATTAAAAGCAAAACAGTGACCTTGTCAAGCACAGAATGATCACCCAGGGGTCCACTTGCATATAAATGATTGTAGACAACATCTAAGACAACACGAAGACCAATGCGATTAAGTGCCTGAAATTTAATTGCACCGTCAGACTGTACAAACCACAACTTCATTTTGAAGATTAAGATATAACTGCTGCAAATTACAACTGTATGGATTGTAAAATATGGCACCTGAACCATTTTCCGAAATTCAAGTATACGGCAAGGGCCATTGGGGTCACTTGCATAGCTTCCCTTTGGAACTCCCCATATGACTGGGTCATATCTGAGAAATGAATAATTTACATATATCAATGAGTAATTAACCTTCTTTAAGACAAAATTTCAGATCATCAACTAGACAACATCATATGAATGGTACCCCCAGTTATATCCATCCTCATCTTTGATAGCCATAACTTCAGCTTGTTGATCTTCTGAATGTGGGGGAAGTGTTGCTAGCCTATCACCATCTGTATAAGCTTTGATTAGATACAATAATCTCACATCAATATTCCCAAATGTATATCAAGATTCTGGATTTTCAAAATAAATCTGAGGGAGGGTTGATGTTTATTTGACAACCTCATTAATGTTTATGCTTATGATGAAGAGCCACATGAGATAAGGTTTAATGTTTTGTTTATGATAAAGAGTAATTGTAAAATAAAAGTGAACCATTCTTCTGATGGCGACAGTCACATTCAATGTTATCTTAATTTCCTATATATGACATTCTAACAATTTTATTCATGTTATTATTTTTTTCTAATTGACCAACTAGTTAGGGTGTGTATTTATGCCATTTTGGGTTTTCTCCCTATTTGAAGGATGATCAACTTTTCATTTGTCCAGTATAATTGTTTTTTCTCTACCTTACATTATTTTCTGTAAGTTTGCTGAAAAGTAGATTTGCAGCATCAAACTGAAAGGTTAACATGGAGGATATGTTATACCAACAAATTTCCATTTCCTCTTGTCATCATCAACACTTGCAAAGTGAAAGCTTGGCAAAAGATGCACATGAGTGAGACCAGTAGCAGACAATTCTCGCAAATGGCGAACACCAGCTGAATCCTAGCAATAAACATATAATTATTTATATGAAACTTGAGAAGATAAAGAAAAGATTTTACATGAAGACAGAAAGAAAATCATGAAAATAAACTACATCATCTCCCTAATATGAAAATCACCTTGGATGTAAATGCAAGATAACCTCCCTGGAACTCAGGTTTTACAGTGTGGTCACTCACACTGCAAAAAAGTCAAACCAAAGATCAAACCATAAATTTTTATTATGTAACTAAATGGTCAGTGGATCACAGTGAATAATATCTCATACATGTCAGAAAGAAATCCTAAAGTTCATACTGTATACTTCATGTCAGTAATAAACATAGGAATTGTGCTCAAAATAATCTAACCAATTACGGATTGTGCACAATGAAAAGATAAAATAAAAATAATTTTTTGACAATGATACAAAATAGTAAAATCAATATTGTTTAAGCCATCGTATATGAGATAAATGTCCTCAAGATTTATAACTCATATATATGAGTGCAACTGAATTCTTGCTGATGAAGTATTCCAGTGTTAATAACATATCAATGTGAAAAAGACAAAAGAAAACATGGAAAACCAAATATCACCTGAAATCCCTTATGTGCAACTCATAGATACTAATGTCTGAAAAGGATAAAAGCTCTGGCTTTTCATCTGCCAGCATATCCCATTCCGTTGGTTTTAACTTATCGCAATCAAGATTTACCAACAGAGTTCGCCTCCCATCTGATGAGAGCCTATTATCAAGATTTAAAAAATAATAATAGTGCTCAAAGTGAGTTTCGCATTAGATTAATTATTTGCCAATACATGTAAGCGAATAGCATACCCTCTGGCATATGGATCATTCACTGTGCACGTCTCAATCTGTAAAGTGCTGGAATGATACACAGAAACTTCATAAGTGTAATAACAGCCCTCCCAACTTCTAGGTCCATTGCCACACCAAACACCATTTTCCTCTTTAAGAGAGAGACATTGCAAGAGATGTTCCCCTGATGAATCCCTATATATGAAAGCACGTACCCTCTGTTTTTATACATCAAATTAGGAGTAACCAAGTGGAACAAAACAGATGGAGGGAAAATTAGAGAAAGTTGGGAAAGAGATAAAGGAGGAATATGGCATACTTGAGCTGTAGGTGCCCAAACATAAAGTGAAATAGCATCTTCCACGAAAACAGCTCCAAGTGGACCACTATATGCAAATAAATCATCTAGGATGCCAGGCAACTGCAGTCCAGTAGCATTGCTACATGTCCCGTCCACTACATACGACGAAAGCAGGCATTAGTTGGTGGAAAGAACATGTCCTCATCTACAAGAATTCTACTCCACACAGATGAACTAAGAAGAAACGATAGAAAAACTCTATGGGATGCTGCACATCCAGGAATATGTGCAAATGTTTGGAAGCTAAATCACAATTCATCTTTAACTGATGATAAATCACAAAACAGGAGTAGCACTAGGGCAAGGAGCATTTACCCAGAACTGATGAATCAGATGATAATCAGTCTTACCATGGGAAGATGAAATTGCTAATTGGCATTTGAGAAGGCTTCCAACATCCAGAGAAGATGGCACTCTGAAAGCTTTGTAGTTTTGAATATGAGGGAAGTTCTTGGTCACCTAAGACAAGAAGCAAAAGAAGATCAACAGTCAATACTAGTTCATTCTTGAAGATCATTTAGACGTTTCGCAACAGATAAATCTAAATGGAAAAATGTCACGCTTAAACATGTCCAAAGCAAACCCTTGTAGAAACTAGTCAAACTACAAATGAAACCGTTGTGCTGCTGGTAGGAGATCTCTGAGCTCACATTTTCTGGAAGACCTTTCTCATCAAATTCAAGCTGAAATTTCACATCATATCCTGTTACCAAATAAAAAAATTTGTATGCATCAACATGTATATCATTGGGGTAAATTCAGTCAAGTTATAAACTATCACAAAGTTTTTCAATATGTTCACAGTACTGAACAAAAAAATAGTACCAAGCATTTTAAAATGCCAACGAAAAAAATGTGTGAAAATTCAGCTGATAATCCTTATGGAATGAGAATACATAAATAGACCTCTAAATGACAACCTTCAATGCTCTGATCTGTGATGAGTAAGTTGGCTCCTTTGCTTGCAAACAGATGAAAGGAAGCATCTTCCACATCAACATTCCATGCGATGAGGGACTTTGTGACCCAATATGCCCTGGAATACGATAAACAATCCTGCACATGCAACATTGGAAGCCATGATTTCCGCAACAGAATTCAAGGCTCAACAGCAAGATTTTCATTATATTAAGCATCCCAAATCAGTTCCTAAAAATAGAACCAACTACGCTTGGACCTGCAACTTATTCATTTCGATTTCAAAAAAGATGAACCATGAATCCTAGTAAAATCAACCACGTGAGAACTTCAATAGCGGAATCTTCAGAAGAAGTTCCCCACTAGAGAAACCATACATAACACATGTAAGGTAATCAATTCCCCAAAAATCAAGTTTACTTTCAGAGATCACTAAGAAGTGAAATACGTACTTTCGGCAGAGCAGACCGAGGAACAGATGAAGGCGGCTGATCGGCTGACATGAGAGAGCAGCGGACGGAGACCGATCTCTTCCTTGCTGGGCTTCTTGAAGGACGGTGAGACAACTCATCTGCTAGAGAAGCGGAGGAAGTGGAGATGTTAGGGATGCCGCGGAAGGGGAATCGGACGGTCGGATGAGAAGCTCGGCAACGGAGGAGATGGGGAGGGGAGAGGGAGAGGGAATGGTGAAGGTGAGGGAGTGACATTGAAGGCGAGAGAGAGAAGGGACAAGATTGACGGAGAGGGTTTCATCAAGGGCGCGTCTATCCCCACCAAGTGTTTTTCTTACCCCACCAATCAAAAAAAAAAACCCGGTGCTTGTCTGTTCCCACCGATCCAGGTCGATCGAATTTAGTAGTCACTTCAGATTTTGAGCGACTGTAATTAGTCACAATTTCAGGCTTTGGACGACTGTAATTGGTCGAACAGAGTTCGGAACTATATCTACCTATTTTTTGTAAACAAATAAATTTTTAGGTTTAACCATCATATTCTACATTTATTCTTTTATCCAAACAACAGCTAAGGGGCAGAAAAAAATATAAGTAGATATACTTTCAATTAATTTAAAATTTTATAGAAAAATATCTTATTAGACAAATATATATCATTTTTAAGCTTCGTTTGAATTCGTAGTTAAGAGGATTCTTCGTTTGAAAACAAAAAAAACATATCAGTTGATCTAAACACATTATATATTTGGCTTTTGAAAATTTGTCTGTCACTTATGTAAAAAAAAATTGTTCTTATATTCTACATTTAAGAATAATAATTGATTCTCCTTACATTACAACTCAGACTTGGAGTGGTATGAAGGATTCAAGAAAGATATACGTCATGGGATTATGTTTTTAAAAAAAAAAATATAAACTTTATTACAAATTCTGTTCGACCAAGTTCGGTCGCCCGAAACCTGAAATGATGACCAAGTCCGGTCGCCCAAAACCTGAAATGGCGACCAAGTCCGGTCGTCCAAAACCTGAAGTGGCGACTAAATTTGGTCGACCTGGCCGGATCGGTGGGAAAAGATAAAACACCAGTTTTTTTTTCGATTGATGGGGTAAGAAAAAAGCTTGGTGGGGATAGCCGCGCCCTTTCATCAATCGTATACTTATTGTTTGTTGGGCGTGGCTTTTTGTGAGGGGTTTCCATCGATCGTGATTTCGAGAAGGGAAAATATCACGGACCCGGGGCCCTTTATAGGTCGTCGTGAAGTGCTTTCGATTGACGCGACTTTGGGTTGAAAAATTAAATGAGCTGTCAAAAAATATTGCGGACAGATTTCGGAGTCGGACGTGGCTTAAAAATTGACCATTACTGGGTTGCCAACTATTTTTTTTTTGTTTTTTTTTTTTAATATTATATTTAATTTTTTTTCACTTTTAAAAATACAGATTATATATATTTTTATTTTTCAAAACATATTAAACATTTTTTAAGCAAAATACATATATTTTAGATAATATAAAAGATCGAGTATAATCCATATTTTTAATTTAATTTTTAAAATAAATGAGATGTTAAAAAGGAGTGCAAAAATAGGACCGCCGAATTGAGTTTAATTTACCGGGTTGTCAACTGTTTGATTTTTTTAAATCAAACTTTTTTTAAAAATAAAAATTTAATTTTTCATATAAATGAGCTGTTAAAAAAAAATAGATTGCTCTGCAAAAATCGGAGTGCTGAATGTGGCTTAACTGACTCTTATAAGTTGCCAATAGTTTGATTTTTAAAAATCAAATATTTTTTGTTTTTAAAATCTAATTTTCAAAATAATATTTTCAAACATCTACTTTAATTTCAAAAGCAACATTAATCAAAATATCTTTACAGCGACTTTTAATTTTTTTCAAGAATCAAAAAAATGAAATGTGTTTGTCCCCCACAGGCGTATGCCTGTGGTGTAAAGGACACTAGTGTCCTCGGCGCTAACCGCCAGCCGCGACCGCCAGAATGGAAATTACAGCCCTGTTGGGCTGAGCAGTGTTGTGTTGGGCTTGAGGCCCACTGTTGTTGTTCTGTGTTGGACTGTGGTCCACAGTAGCTTTGGGCCTTGTCCAGAGCATCTTATGTACCCAAAAAAAAAAAAAATGTGTCCCATATGTAGAGGTGTAAAACGGGCCGTGCCGGCCCGGCCCGGCCCGCTAAACAACCGGGCTAACGGGCTAACGGCCCGGCCCGGCCCGTTTCATGTAACCGTGCCGTGCCGGCACGGCACGGTCCGCAGGGGGTCGGCCCAGCACGGCCCTCCGTGCCAGCCCGGCGGGCCACCGTGCCGTGCCGTGCTAGCCCGGCGGGCCAAACGGGCCGGGCCCATTGACGGGCCAACGGGCAGGCCCATTAAAATGTCCATTTTTTTAAAATTTTTGAAGTTTAATATTTAATTCCATGTTTAATTTACTAGTTCCTTTAAATTAAAAAAATAAAATACATAAGTCATTCATAAAAATTGAAAACTAAAAAGAATTAAGAATACAAATATTTATTTTATTGAATATTGAATTTCTTGAGTACATGAACAATAATTAAATAAATGATAAAATGAATAAAAAATACACAAATAGTACATTGATGAACAATACATTGGCCCGTCCCAACGGCTAGTTGGACTAGCCGTTGGTGGAGGTGGGGCCCACGGCACAAACCGTGCCGCGGGCCTAGCGGGCCGTGCCAGAAACGGCACGCGGGCCGGGGGTCAGGCCCAGCCCGCGTCGCCACCCAAACGGGCCGGCCCACGGCACGGCCCGTGTCGTGCCGTGCCGGGCCGGCCCGTCCTGTTTGACACCTCTACCCATATGGATGCAAAAAAATATTTTAAAAGGCAAACATACATTTTAGAAATAATCAAGTTTTATCAAACTATTTTTTTTTTTAAATATGCTTTTCAAACATGTTTCCAACCTGGATCTTGAGAGAGAATTTCCTTTTTGAACTGTTTTCAAATGCTATCTCAACAAAAAGCATGCTAAACTGATTTTGAGCCAGCATTAAAAAATCCCTAGTTACCAAACAAACCAGAATTTACTGAATTCTGAAGTTTTGCTAATAGAATTGCATCTTTCAATCCGCACCTTCCCATCCACTCCAACTCAGGATTGCAATCTACATAGTCTTCTCATATATTTAACATTTAAACAGGGATGTATCAACAATCATAAGCCAAAACAATAACAGCTCCATCTGGAGACTAGTGAAACAAAAATAATGTGAATTATAGTTAACCGAGTAAAACTAGCATTACATAAAAAGCAGCCAGGGTACTAGAACACATGCTGTAGAATATATTTTCCAGATGGCACACCATCCAACCCTTTTTAGCAGATCAGAATAAGAGCATCTATATCATCCTCAGTGCGCATTCAGACTTATTCTGCATTCCACCTCAATCACATGCTTTTCGCCAGCAATGAACAAGCACATTAGCAAATATGAGAGGTGAAGAATGAAAATTGCAGAAAGCAAATACGGCCCTGATCCATGGAAATAACTGGAGTAAAATTATGTCGACGTATTCACTGATCATGCAGCTCCCATATCACAATCTTACCATCCAGCCCTGAATAATACATTGATGGATGAATCAGAGCTAAACATCAGACGGCTAACATTGATTAACCAAGATATGAAAAAAATAAAATTTCTATTACCTACCTGAGGTACTGAAACGCTTCACTGTGGTATCCGATTCTTTCCGCAATGGTAGGATACAACTGAATTAGGGAATAAACCATGTGCATTATCAGAAGTCAACAGTTAACAGTGACATAATGGATCATAAAAACCAGCAAACGGCAATGTAATGAAATCAAATTGCATTTAATAGATCGAGGTATGTACTTTATGCAATTCTCATGAGCACCTCCCCGGGGTCTGGAAGGTTCAACTGATTCATTGCCTATTCCATGTTTTGATTGACCGTAAAACTTTCCAAAAGCTTCAGAAAACTGAAAAGGAACATCCAGTTCAAAATCAGTCATCCAGGTCCAACAAAACTCAAACAGATAAAAGCACAAGCACGGCACATGATAAATTAAACTTAATAGTTCATGATGAATAGGACCCCAATGTAAGACCACCCAAAGTATTACGAAAGCCAATGAATGGACATCATGGAAAGGCTCATATGCACATAGCCCAAAACAGGAAAAATTGAGATACATGATAACTAAATTATCAATGTATTACGGTAAATAGGGATTCCAAATTATGATGGAAGCCGTGTGGGATACACCATGCAGCAGCTCCTGTGCACATAGGCTCACATGCAATGGTCATCGTGCATCTGTTGCGTAACATTCAGCAGTCGATAATAAATTGCATATTGTGGACTAAAAAAACATCTTACACAGATACCTTGGTTGGCTCAATGTTTAAGATCGCAAGAGATTCATTGAACAAATATTGAGAATAATAAGCCACTCAAAAGTTCTAAGTTATGCTCATATATCATATCCTCATAAAGTGTAGTACTGTAGTACAATATCATATTGTTTGTGGAATACATGAGATATCTCATCTAAAAAATATGATAATACCTGTGAGCCATACTTCGAGTTCAATGGAGTGATCTTCCTTTCATCAAGGAATCTGACAAAGCTCCTATAACAACATAACGAAACAAATCAGGTAACCTGAAGAATGAGACCATTTCTCTCCTTCAGTATTTGTTCTGCACAAGTAAGAAAGCAATATTGGATGGCTCATGCATCATCCTGAAAAAAAATGTTCTTTTATTTGGAACTGTTGGAATATGGGAAGCTCAAATTTATGCTCTAGTTCCCAAACAGCAAATATCGAAATTCTCTCTTAAAAGAAGAAATAAAGCATGATAATGCTGATAAAATACACCTAAATAACCTATCCCATGACCATTCCAGAGAAAGAACACCGTTCATTGGAAATATATGGGTTAAGCCATTGGCCTTGGATTTCTGTATGTTATACCAAATGAAATAATATAACAAAATGACCTGTGAATTTGAAAAGTGATAGGACATTGTTTACTCAACAAAAAAAATATATTATACCATGTTCCCATATCATCTGCCATGAAAAGCAGAGGGTTGCAGTCAAATCCCACGCCAATAACCATTTTCTCTGACACGAATAGGACCTACAACGGTAATATGAAAACAAATTAATTATTTAATTTAAGAAGCATACAGTAACAACAAATAGAAATTTCTTTAGTAAATAACAAACAAAGGATGACGACCCACATCACGAAGAGGCAAGTCTCGGAATGATACACTTTGGGCAGATGGAGAGGGACCGACTTCATCAACGAAGTAAATCATGGAATTATGACCTAATCAATTGAACAAATTGTCAGGTCATTTAAATTGCATAATCAAATTCCAACAGTTTGTCATGCAGAAAACTCATAAATAACTAAAAAATGGAGATACTATGCAACAATCTCTTAAGTATGACAGCTACAGATCAAGTGGGTGGGGACACATGGTAAACATAAGCAAGCAATATAACCCAATGAAAAAGTGTTAGTATCAGATGGTCCATGTTAATTGATCCAGAAAATGGTGTGATTGGATATCTGAGCTATAGAGGACTATATTTCCAATCTCAATCCCCATGTAAAAGATTAAGGACAAGTAGACTGCAATATCATAAAAAGTTTCAGAAATAGCGAAAGAAAGAAAAAACTCCTGCCTCTCTAAATAGTAATACAGAAGTCTAGAAATTACTTTATAAAATTAAATACCCAAAGTATTCCATTTTATGGGAAATAAATCTTTATTAATAATGAAAAAAATAGATAGTTCTCATTTAGGATAAAGTTTTCAAAGGAGATAGTGTATATGATAAACAAAGAATTAAGTAATCTGTTTTCCATATTAAACCATAACACCATGATGAATTTTATGATGAGTTAAAAAAAACACCTTCATCTTGCAGAATTCCTGAAAAGTGTACAGTGCCTAAAAGAAAGCCAGCAACTGATCATTCTTAGAGCCTCTTTAAACATTGTATGAATGGCCTTTCAGTCACTAATAAATTCAATAGACGTAAGCATTCTGATGCATCAATAATTCTGCTTCCTAGGCACATGTCAATAGTGAAGGCAAAATGCTGGCCATTCAAAATCCTCCATTTGATGAGTGATTTCAAGTATAACTGCATCGTATCCGACCAAATTCATTTGTTCTAGGGGGAGAAATCCTGTATAATTTTCATTCTAGGCAACTCTGATAACATTGTTGTTGGCAAAGTTCCACAGATTCCCATTGTCCCTATTTTTGAGGAAATGAGGGGAGCTTATCACCTGTTAATTTATAGTCTTAAAGCACAGTGGAAAGCTCCATAGGTTAACAACTAAATAAGGAAATATGGTATCTTCATCTCTTCTTTAATGAAACATAAATACAGAAAATGAACACAGGACTACTCTGCAGTGAAGATCCATCCCTACCCAAGATCATAGACCAGTGTTCCTTTTTCGTGGGAGTGCACCACCTTGATTCTATTAAATGAACCTGTGATACACTCTGGGGGGGAGGAAGGCTAAAACAGTCAAAACGTATGAAAAAACAAAAATATATATCCCATTAAATAAATGTCAGAAGTGCGCACCATATACTTCAAAAGTTTAAATAATAATGGTGCAATCTCTCTTACATCTATCCCATTAATTCCAAGAAGATTAATTGATGCGGAGTGATTTCACCCCCTCATTCTACAACCAAGAAGAATCTCTCCACCTGCTTCTTTTTCAGCCCATCACCACCATTCAGGTTGTGTTAATAGGCAGCATTTACCACAAGATTTCATAAGTAGTGAATGGATGCAGATCAGAATACATGAGGGTGCTTTAGCTGCTTTATTTTACGGGGAAAATAGATAAACATTTGTGAGAAGCTTCATGACTAACCAAGGCAATGCCAATTCTCACAAGAGCATGGAGGGAGCGGGAGCAGCTGGTTAAACAAAATATCAAAACATGAATGTTTTATAAGCAAGGAGAGGTATCTGACCTGCATAAGCCAATGTACTACCACTTGGTGACCACCTTACAGCAAATGCCCAACTAGACGAGAGATCAAGTTGCATTATTTGCTGCATCAAGAAAATATACTTTTATTAACCCAGCAACCAAAGACCATAGACTTCAAAAAGCTGGCATACAAAACACAAGCATGTAAAAACATTCAAGAAAGAAAAAAAAAACTTAAGAAACAGGAAAGAGGATAATACTCTACTACAACATATAGAGTGGTCAATCAGCTAAAGTACACATCCATCATCCAAAAAACACAATTCATCGTCAGCAGCAGCAGCTGTTAATAATAATTATCATAAATGTGAGAGCTGAAGCCACGATTGAAGAAGGTTAAGGCCATGTTCAGACTCTTCTATTGCTCTTGACCACCAGAAGACCCAAACAATGGAAAGGATTTTATTTGAAAGAGGGAGGGGGGGGGGGGAGAGAGAGAGAGAGAGAGAGAGAGAAAACAGGTTTAAACTTTGGAGGAATAAGAAATATCATATTCCATATGATAAACAAGAGATTCAAAGTAAAGATAATGACCTGAAAATGGCCATCAAATAAATTATTATCTTAAAGTGGTAGTACATTTTTTATCATCAAGAATAGAGAAATACCGCCACAAACATGTGGTTTGTGACATTTTCAAGTTACTCTCATAAATCAACAACTTGGTATAGACATGCGACTGAAACATCTAAGTTTTCTCATAATCGTCTTTCATGGGAAATTAGTATTACTTCAATTGGAACAGTTAATCCCATAGCCATTCCGCCCAAGTTTCAAATCCCATAATTTTTCCTCAGTACTTCCCATTATGATTTAGTAGTTACAGCAACATATCTCTTTTTAATAAACAAAACTTGAAGCAAGCATGGAGAAAACAAATACAAAAAAGCATGACTCATTTAACAAAAGAATTATCCATCTTCTACAAAACAAAATGAAAGAATTTCATAAACCTCTCCAAATTTTGAATCATAAGGTAGGCCAGTTCCAGAACCCCTGATCGAACATCCAAACAAACCGAGTTTAGAAGAGTAGTATATATATGGAATGAGTTTCACTAAAATAAAGGTCCCAATATGTACCATCCAACCTTGAATCAACACCTCGGATGAATGTAGTGAAAACCCGACATTTTCCATCAGTAGAAGTTGTTGCAAGAAGAATCTGCAGGAAAATATGTAGTGATTCAATGCTTCACAAGTACCTAAATTATGTCCTAATTCCTATCAAACTTACTATGAAATTTGTCATTTAAATGCATTTCTTAGACACGAATATGGAATATATTTTTCTCTTTTGTATGCCAAAACCAACATGAACCCAAGACAGTTGCTGCATTCTCCGATGTATCTAAACCTGCAAAGACAATCTTT
Source organism: Acorus gramineus (assembly GCA_030737835.1). Taxonomy (NCBI): domain Eukaryota; kingdom Viridiplantae; phylum Streptophyta; class Magnoliopsida; order Acorales; family Acoraceae; genus Acorus; species Acorus gramineus. Next base: position 14,449,318 of record CM060857.1, read on the forward strand.
GAACCTAAAGCTCCCAAAATGCGTAGGATAGGCTTCCGCAGATGACAAGGGTGACATACAGAAAAGTAACAACCAATCCTTCGCACATTTTCTCTTTTACAGAAAAGTAACAACCAATCCTTCGCACATTTTCTCTTTTAGGCTTTATCGTGATAATTCCATTCACCTCTGACAAATTTCATGCAAGCATTTTTTGTCTTTTAAGCATTTGGAAAAGAAATCACTTTATGTTGACATGATGAACTAACACTGGTCCCATTGAGAAAAGACACACCCAAAAAAAGATTTTGAAGTTAAGCATGAGGGTGCATTTCTGATAATTGCTTATAAAATTTGTCAATTGCACATACTATAAGCTTTCCCGATTATAATAGAAACATTCAGTGAATTGAACAAAAAAGTAAAGTGCTTTACATTGTTCGGATGCCAGGCAACACTTGTCACTGAAGAATTGTGTTTTTTCCTGATAAGTTTACTAACCCACCTGGGAATAGCGGAAGAAAAGTTATAATAGTAATCAAAATCAGTTATGATATCTGAGCAGGAGAATATCATGTCTTAAAAGCATGATGCACATATGTGTTAGAATAACAATTACACAATGGAACATGGATGAAAAAAGGGAAACAAAAAAAAAAGCTTTCAAAGATAAGAAGACTAGAACTTGACACAACACATATCCTTCTCCCCGTCTACCTAGTAGCATAGTAGAAATATGTGCCACTTCAAAGGAAAATTTGATATTTATTAGTTAATGTCAAAATAATGTAGGGAAAATACATTGCCAAACTCTATTCATTTGATGATTTACAACTTAGTTTAGTGGATCTAAATGAGACGAACTTGTATCCTTGAATCTAAATAATCTGAACTTGTTCCCTTCACTTACTGCATCAATGTCTGCCATTTTGGAGATCTACTGCCTTGAAAACATTAACTGGAAAATAATGGAATGGTACCAGAATAGATGTGGTTTTTATAATTTAATTACAGGAGATTAATACAACATGGGTATGGCAAAACTTTCATGATCCGTTCTGAAGTTTTTTGATGTCTTATATTCACGAGGAATTCTGAAGTTTTTGGTGCTAATCAATGCTTCAGTGCTTTTTTTTTTTCTCAGACATAATATAAGTTTTAGACAGGTGACAAACTGGCAATCAGGTATGATAAGACAAAGTGAATAACTGAATATTAATAGAAACATGTTATATGACTTTCATCGAGATTCAAATTACATGATAAAAACCAACCATACAACAAGGTATCACCAAGTGTCAACTAAAAATCGCCAATGTGCAACATTTACAAGAAGAAAATACAATGTCGACCATTAAATAAGTTGCTCATTACTGCTACTGTATAAAAAAAAAAGGAATCCTGTCAGAACATATGGTATTCAACCAAAAGGTAACTTGCTTACTATCTCTGTATTTGAGAAAGATTGGTATCAGAATGAGAGAGCACGTCTTAAGGAGATACAAACAGTTACAGTTAAAGATTGGTATCACTTACCAGTTATTCTCCTGCTCATAATAGCAGATACAAACAGTTTTAGCCCCGCTTCCAACAGCAAATTTATTTTCTGAAGTTGTCAATAAGCTCGTCAAAACATCATACAGAAGAAACATTATGAACAGATGAAATTTATTCAAGCATAGACTAGTCATAGTAGTTGAAAAGATATGCATACTGCATGCAAAGAACTATCTGACACACAAACACAACCCAGCCACATAAGTTTCATTCTCCAGAGACCAAATCAAAACTTACATTCGATTATGCATTTGTTGACTGATTTAATCATTTGCAAAATCCCTCTTTTTCCAAATGCATAGATACAAAAGAAAGATTCCTTTGGTTATAAAAGTAATTCAAGCCAAACATACTTGATCAAACAGTAAACATCAAGTTAACTGCTTTGTAAGCTACATAATATGAAACTCTTATATTCATGACCTGAATTGAAGATTCGAACACCGTTAAGAAGCAAGTCATGTGTCACGAATTATTAAGCAACAAAAAGAAACGGAATGTATTATATTACTTTCTAAAAACATTTTGTTAAAATAAATCACAATTGGCACGCACAAAGCAAAGAACAAATGGCACAAATTAATTATGATGATCTTTAAAACAAAAATAGATCTGATGAAATGTTAACCAAATAAGAATCGTATTTCATTAAGAGAAATACAGCATCAAATTGCCAGGTACCTTGTGGACTCCACTGAACACAAAGAGCAGCACGGTTTAGCCTGAGAATCACAAGTGTTGGTTCCCATTCAGATGATTCTTGATTCCAGACATACCTAAGTCACAATCACAAACCAGCTGAATCAAATTTGAGATAGATTTTTTCCATTTCAAAATAAATAAATAAAAACATTAATAGTTACATTGGCAAAAGAAGCAAAAGAAACATATGGGAGGCAGGAACTCACGAGTTCCGATCATGCGATACTGTGACAATTTTATTTGATTTCGCACTCCAATCTATCCCAGAAATAATTTGATCATGCTGTCAAAGGAAACCAGTAACTTAAATTACACTTTTAATTGCTAGTCAGATAAAAGTAGAACAACAATATTTAAAAAAAATAAAAATGCTAGGTTCCAAAAATACCTTTCGGAGAATATGAATCTTCTCCCATTTTTCTTGCATGAGTTTATAGATATGAACTTCATTATTGTTTGGACAAATAGCAACCACTACAAAACAGAGCAATCACATGTCACAGACTTGAACAAATCCATAGAATCCCTACAATCTCTTTAGCAGATGAACGATTGAACGGGCATGTTAGAAAAGACTAAACAGAATTCCAAAAGTACAAGAGCACAATGAAAATTTGCCTCAAATGAGATTATCAATGTTAATATTAAATTCTGAAATTTTAAAACTGCAGAATACAGTGAGCCAACAACCTTTATTCTAATTGACAGGTAAAATAGGCTGAATTCTCTTACTGCAGAATTTCTTTAAAAAAATATATATATCAGCACAGTAGATAATGAGAGGTATCAACTATCATTTATGCGACATGAAAACATCGATGTGGATGCGAACGATCAGTTGCCAAAATGATATCGACGGCCCCAAAAAGATTGGAGAGTTCTATGAATTGACACTGTATAACTACAATTGGGATAAAATCAAGATTCGATGCCCAATACAAAGATGCTACGCAGGAATCATTTAAAGAAGCCAATCTACACAAGTAAAACGAAAATTGCAAAATCGCAGGCACTCCATTTCGCTGACATGAAAAGCTACTACGTGGATGAACTGGGGAATCATATGTGTGTGGTTCAGGAATGATAAGGAAGATCCAGAAGAGATTCAAAGAAGGGGATCTTACTTGTTTGATCGGGGCTCCAGGCATGGCAGGTGATGCACTGAGCGAACTGATGAATCGAAACCGCCGCCATGTCGAGTGGATCGAACCGGTTCAGATCTTTCTCCGCCTGCCTTCGACGATTTGGATTGATGAAGAAAAAAAAAATACCGGGCTACGTTGTCTCGCGATCGGAAAGAAAATCAGATCCAGCAGAGTATGTGATGAGACTTGTTGTTTTTCAGGCTCGAAGTTATTCTTTCCTCTCTGTGACTCTTTTTTCAGGCTGCTCCGCAGAGTCTAGCTACTTTTCAATGGACGTGAGTCATGGGATCATTTGTTCCCAACTAATAACAAAATTACAACTGATCTTTTCAACAAGTCAGATGATATGACATGTACTATTCGTTATCAGTTTAAAATATGTTAACTAAAAATTAATCAAATTTTGGATCACCCAGTATGCGTGGTAGATAGTGCTGCAACTGGGCAGGTTGGGTTCCAATTGATCCCAATCTAAATCTAATTAGAATTTCAAACTACTCAATCATAACCTGATCCAATCTTATTTGGACCAACCCAAACCCAACCCGATTTTCAACCTGAATTGGACAAACCCGAGCCAACCTGAATTTTTAATATGATGTCCAAATTAAATAAATCAACCCGACTCAACCCGTAAGATTAGCTAGATTTACCTAAAATTTAGACTACCTAGATTAGAAGTTATAGAATGAATGATCATGATTTTTTTTTTAACTATTAATTTACGGGTTCGGATTGGATCGGGTTGTGAGTTGGGCCAACCCGATTTGTAAGTCAACCTGAATAACCCGAATTGGCCAACCTAAACCCGATTTAGTCAACCCAACCCATATAAAAATCAGGTTTAATCTGTCAGATTCGGATTCAACATGACCCAGGTTGCAGCCCCAATGATAGATTAAAAAAAAAAAATGTAATACGTAATGCATTTATTTTTGGGATTTTTAGTTTTAAGTCCCCACAAATGATCGATCCCTCCCTTCTTCGTATTTAGCTTTTAGTCTCCAGATTTAAATGATAGTTCCTTTTTAGTCCCTGAGAGGGACCTATCCATAAATTATTTAATTTACTTTTTAGCCCTTGTGAGGGACCTATCCATGAATTATCCTTTAAATCGGGGGGCTAAAACCTAAATACGAAAAAATGAGAGATCGATCACTAAATATGATGATCCGTGGAGACTTAAAACTAAAAATCCCTCTATTTTTTTAAATGTTTTTCAAAACATGTTGGGTGTTATAAATGAGATTAATGTTTCAAAAATATGCCGTTGATAAGTGTGTTCGGGCGGCATTTGCTGTATATATGATCGCACATTGTCGAACGTTCCAATTCCGTTCTAACGGAATTCATTCATAAAATATTTATTTTTTAAACATTTGAACTATTGTTCAAGCGAACAATATTTAACTGGGAGTTATACCTTCGTACAGTCCACTATTCAAATTTACGCATACATTTTCAGTGGATTATATGTTAGGAGGTTACATGGATATCAAACAGATTATAGAGAATTATATGATTTTTTTCTTTTTGATAAATATAAATAAAGATAAAATTGATAGATTTTTTATTTTTTAAAATTAAAACAATTTATCCTCGAAATATTTACACAGTGGTATCCATTAAAAGCATCTCTAATTGATAGGTTAACTAACATATTAGTGTCATGTTGTTACATAACATGTAAAAATGTGGGTCCCACGCATTAAGTGTTATCTTTCAAGCTAATTGTGGCTCGTGTTTTAGCTAGTCAAATGTGAGCCCCACCTGATAGTTCTTCTTAAATAGTTAAAAAAAAATTGAGATGTTAAGTGAATGGAGAGGTGGAGCCCACTATTATTTTAGCTAATTTATTTAGCTAGTTCATTGGAACAACAATAATCAACTAAATAGGGATGTAGTAACTGAGTGTGTAATTGAGGCATAAAATATTGATAAGGCACTTTAATATTTTGATTAGTTAACCTATCCATTTGAGATGTTAAATTCTCGTCCGTGACTCCGTGCATCTCACGCGTATAAAACTAATATATATAATATATTTTTTTAATTTTTTAATTTATTTAGGCCATCTCCAGTCTTTACTTAAACCTATACTCAAATTTCACTTAAAATTTGAATAAAAGCTTGATTTGATATGATGCGTCTCCAATCATCACTTTATGTTTTACTCAAATCTTTTAAAAAATTCATATCTTATTCTAATTATTTCATATAAATATTTTCAAAGTCTTTCCCAAAATATTTTTACTACTCAATTTTTATTCCTTTCAAGATATTTTAAATTTAAAAATTATAATCACCCAATTTTTTGAAAAAGGTAAAAATAATCTTTTTTTATTTGAGTAAAAATAAGAAGTTAAAAAACAAATATGAAAACTAAAGAAAGAATACCACTTTTTTTTTTTTGGAGGGTTTCAAGTGAAAATTTGGGGGGGAGATATAATTCAATTAAATGTGGAGATAAAGGAAAAAAAATCACATTGGAAGAAAATGTGGAGATAAATGAAAAAAAGAGAAATTGAAAATTTGGGTAAAGATTTCAATCTTCCTTGATTTGGATAAAAATATGAGTAAAAATTTGATTTAACGTGGGTATGAGTAAATAATTGAAGACGGTTTTGAATGACTTTTATTTAAATTTAAATTTAACTAAAAATTTAAATATATAATTGGAGATTAACTTACACAAATAAAAAGATAAAAAGCGGGTGGTGAGTCAGACCCATTGGCAGTAACACACCCAAATGAGTTCATCCGAGAAAAACCCAGCAGATGCTTACCCAGACCCCAGTCAGTCCACGCCTCATCAGAATGCCGACACATATAGAAAACCAGTGAAGGACACGTCACCCGTTCCATCTAATTCCCAAAAGAACAGGTCACCACTTCCCAAATATAACCGTCCCACCTCCCATTTCCATCACTCTCTCCAGCCTGTCCAAACCATCCCCGGGATCTCCCGAATAAAACACAGATCCAAAGAGAAGAAGAAGAAGAAGAAGAAGAAAAAGGAGAAAATGCAGTACAAGAACCTCGGACGGTCGGGTCTGAAGGTGAGCCAGCTCTCCTACGGCGCCTGGGTGAGCTTCGGGAACCAGCTCGACGTGAAGGAGGCCAAGGCCCTCCTCCAGTGCTGCCGCGACCACGGCGTCAACTTCTTCGACAACGCCGAGGTCTACGCCAATGGCCGCGCCGAGGAGATCATGGGCCAGGCCTTCCGCGAGCTCGGTTGGAAGCGCTCCGACCTCGTCGTCTCCACCAAGATCTTCTGGGGCGGTCCCGGCCCCAATGACAAGGGCCTCTCCAGGAAGCACATCGTCGAGGGGACCAAGGCGTCGCTCAAGCGCCTCGACATGGACTACGTCGACGTGATCTACTGTCACAGGCCGGACGCATCCACGCCGATCGAGGAGACGGTGAGGGCGATGAACTACGTCATCGATCAGGGGTGGGCGTTCTATTGGGGGACCAGCGAGTGGTCCGCGCAGCAGATCACGGAGGCGTGGGCGGTCGCAGAGAGGCGAGACCTCGTCGGCCCGATCGTCGAGCAGCCGGAGTACAATCTCCTCTCCCGTCACAAGGTTTTGTCATCTCCTTCTATGCATCTGAAACCATCACAAACAGATCTGATGTTTTATGTGTTACTTAGGTTGAATCCGAGTACCTGCCGCTCTACAGTGCTTATGGTATAGGTCTCACCACATGGAGTCCGCTTGCTTCTGGGGTGCTCACTGGGAAGTACACCAAAGGGAATATCCCCGCAGATAGTCGATTCGCTTTGGATAATTATAAGGTGGTGACCTCTTATTTTTTTTCATGGTTTTGATTTTCTCTTTAATGCCACTGATGGTGTTTCGGCTTCTGATTATGGTGTGTTTTGCATCTTGTATTTGGGTGATTGTTTGGCATTGGATAAATCTGGGCTACATCTCGGTGCGCGTTTGATGTTTCTAAATGTTGTTCAACTGACTCTTCTTGTTTTATGACACATTTTTATGTGTTTAATACTTGAATATAAATGTAGTTTAATCATGCAATTGCACAATACAATTATATGAGTTACAGACAATAAGACATTTTTACTTAGATTTTTTTTTTTTTTGAAGAGGGTGATGGCTAATTGCAATTTCCGATTATCACGGAATAAATTAAATTTCCTTCGTTCAGCACCTGAAATTATAACTTATATGCTGCCAGATTGTCGTTGCCTACTTTTCTTTGTTGTGAATTAGGCCTTTTGATTTTATATTTTGAGCAACATTGGGTGGCTTGATTTATATTTTGAGAAGCGGCTGGCTATAAAAAATTATGGTTTGATCCTTTGTTCATGGATCTCAAACACACCACATGTATGCTTTGCAGAACCTTGCTAGCCGATCACTGGTTGATGATGTGCTGAAAAAAGTTAGTGGACTCAAACCCATTGCAGAAGAACTGGGTGTTCCTTTATCTCAACTTGCAATTGCATGGTGTGCATCAAATCCGAATGTCTCATCAGTCATCACTGGTGCAACAAAGGAGAGCCAGGTGAAAGATTATATTTCTGATATTATAGTACTGAAAAATGGCATTTTTGTTGAATCAGAAATGTTGATGCTTAATCTGTTCTAATAATTTTAATTCATTAATATGTGTATTTGATGAGTAACAAAAGCTTTGATTACTTATATATCCCCTACAACCACTTTTCATTAACTTGCTGATTTGATGAGCGATTTGAGACCTCTCGTTCCTATTGAATGTGATAAATAAATCTATAAACCACGAGGGTAGCTTCATTCATTATAAAATCAAATGACATGTTTTGATTGATTAAATTTCAATTTTGAGATTTGAGGTAAATGCAGGTTGATTGAACTAACTAAAATGATAATAGACGAGTTGGCCTTTTGGATTGTTTTTCTCATCATTTTTGGAGGTCAACCACATGCAAGTGACAAACAATTGTGAATTGCAGCAACATCCCTTGAAACATGGAAGTACAAATAGTGCAGCATGCCATTAACTATAATCTTGAACAAGCACCCTAACCTCAAAACCACAAAAAATATTGTTTTGCAGCATGCTAGTTGTTGATCAGTGAGACTATATTATGTAAGTTCCACAATATAATTTTCCATTATAAGGTTTACTGTGGGTTCCTACATCATTTTTTTATTTCGATATTGATCTAAATATTGTGGGGGCGGTTACTCCGGCCCCACACCATTAAGAAAATTGTTTTGGGGGGTGGGGAGAATAACCAAGAAAGAGAGTAAGAGAGAGGGCAGTGGGCAGAGGGCAGCGATGGTGAGCGAAGGAGGCCGGGGATGGGTGGCGGAGGAGGGCGACAGTGAGAGAACCCCGTCCTTTCTCCCTATTTCTCTCTCTTTTTTCTCTCTCCCCCCTCTTCCGCACACTGCCTCCCTCCCCACTCTCCCTCATCCGCCCACTGCAGCCCCACCACCCACCCCCCTCTTTCTTTCCCCTTCTCTTTTGACCATCTATATTATGAGTTACTAGCTGATGAATTTAGATGTGTTATCAAAACTAAGCAGATAAAGATGATCAAGAAAACCGCCTGAGCTAGGACACTGACGTGGTGTTTGCCAAAGGGTCTTCCATATTCTGATTTGAGAAGACACTAAAAGGTTCAACTCTAACAATAAAAAAGTGGATAAAAATATTCCGTACCTTTCCGCATGGGCTTATGTGCTATATAAGCGTCGTGAAGACCAAAAGGCAGCTACCACGTGATGTAGCTAACAACTACTTGTAACTAACTTGAGGTCGTGGCGAATCACTCACACCCATGAACCTTCGTTTTGATTAGGACGTTTATGACTTGAAGAATCAATTTGCACGTCCTTGATTTGTGTCCACCTTGGAGTGGACGACAACTCGTAATGGGCCCTCAATTGCTTGGGGGTTTCAATAGGCTTGGCCCACTAGAGCTTGAGCGATAGTGTGTGAGTGACACATGTCGGGATGTGAGAACCCATCTTTTTTTGCCTCCCACAATTGTGATTCAGTTATATCCACTTTTTTTTGCTGAAATGATAGACATCTAGAGCCTCGATTTTATTAAATGGAAGAGAATGTCCAATTCAAACAACAAATCGTGGGAAGTAAAGTAAAACGAAACCAAAAAAGTCGACCAAAGTACAGTGGAAGAGATATTAGCTTCAGTCTATCGCCCTAACCACAACCCCTCCTCCTTGATTATAAGCCTTCCTTTAGAATACATGACACTACTTAAGCCAACACAAAAATAACCCAATCCTTGATAAACCTGATCATAATCTCCAAAATGTTTTCCACATAAAGCCTCTCTCCCTTAAACAAAACTTGATTTTGCATGAGCCAAATCAGCCACACTACACCAATGACACAAAGGACAGTGGGATTTTAGCCTTCGCGCTCATTTCACCCTTTTTCCTTATTTTCTTGGTGGCCTCCCAAATACCGCCCAACATCGTGAAGTTCCTTGCCATCCCCATAGCTAAGCTAAGCTAACCCCAAATGCATCTGGCCATCGTGCACATAACCAACAAATGCTTTGTCATCTTGTGCTCCACATTATACATCATGCGTGCCAAATCCTCATTTGTAGCTCATTTTGCTATATACACCTTTGTCAAAAGCTTATTTTGGTACACAAGCCACAAGAAAAATGGGAAGCCATTCTGAAATTTCAGTCACGTGAACTTAGAACATAGTCCTACACACTTTATACCTTGTTTTCTATTGTGATTGAGTTCATAGTGTTTTTATAATAAATTTCCATATAAATTTTTCTCTAGCTCTATTACAATGCCTTACAATGCCTTATGTAAATCATACAAAACCAATATGAAATCTGCATCAAGGCACATGTTGCTTTCCAATCCATATAAATGTTAAGATGCTATACCACCTCTGTTCTTTGGGTGGATCAACATTTTGGAATGAACTCCAGCAAACTATATTTGAATGGTACCTTCTATTGTAATCTGATGTGGTTGGGGATTATAATTGTATAAAATATATGAAGCTACTGATAACACTATTTTAAGGATAAAAGCATGGCTATTTTGTGGTTTTCTGCTGTGCAATGCTCTCTTACATTTGTAGTGTTTCCATGCTGATGTTTCGTTATTTACTTCTGATGAAGATTGTCGAGAACATGAAGGCCATTGATGTTATTCCTCTTTTGACTCCCCAAGTGCTTGAGAAGATCGAGGCAGTCATTCAGAGCAAGCCCAAGCGCCCAGACTCATACAGGTAAAGTTTGACCCCACATGCTTCTAAGATTTCACTAGTTTGTGTGGTCCAAATTGGATGCTTCTATTTATTCTAAACAGTATATTTATGGGAGTTGGTGTTATGGTGGGTATTTCAAAATCTTTTGGTCCATATTGGATGCTTCTGTTTATTCTGATGAAGAATAATCTATTTATGGGAGTTGGTGTTATGGTATACATTCAAAATCTTTCTTTTTAAATTATATTGAATTTTGGTGATTTGTCAAAAAAGTTGTGTTCTCATGCATGAGCACATCATTCTTTAGTGGTGTTTGTGACTAGCCATTTGCCGAGTTGGATTACTTCTATCCAATGTGATAGGAAAATTATATTTAGTCGTGCATTAATTCAGCTACTTATGTTTATATTGTGTTTGCTGTTCGGTATTGGCACTCACTGTGGTAAACTGGGGCATGCATGATCTCTAATTACTTCTCCATCTGGCATAGACACTGTAGCTTTTTAGTATTTTAAATAAGATACACCTTTGCTATCTTTTTTTGCTTGGTAACTTCTCTGCAATCTTCCGCATTTGTCTTACATCTTTGTATAGCTTTTAGTCAATCTTCTATTGATGTGTCACATTGAGTGGTGCTATCTTCCGTTTTAAACCAATGCAACACCCACCTAAATATGTGTGCCTCATTTTACCTAAACCAATCTAGAAATCCCTAATTATTGTATTAGACTTTCATGGTCCGCAACAAAGATTTGTGCTTTGGGAAATTGTAGAATGGATCAATTGTGCGAACTCCCCCCCAAGAAACCCTTGGGGCCAGCATTTCTGTTCTGACTATATACCATTCTATACTTCTATTGCTTCTCTCTGGTTGATAATCAATTCCACTGATATGTTGTTTAAAATGATACTGATGTTTTAGGCTTATATTAATGTAGGGGAACAGATGGTCCCACCACCCATATCTCCATCCCCACAATTTTTTTTTATTTTTGTCGGTGAGGACAATAAGGAAGAGAGAGAGAGAAGCGGCTCCTCTCCCTCCTCTCCTCCCATCCCCCTTAAATCTAAAATAAATATAAAAGATAATGAAGAGAGAGAGAGGAGAGAGAAACATAAATATATGAAAGACTACATTTTGAGTATTCTTTTTAGATGATCAGAAAGAGAGTACATGAATCCTATTTATAAATCCAATGAGGATATATTCAAATCTTAACCGTTAAATAATTCAATTGAGATTTGAGTTTTTATACTTTTATAACCCAGTCACCTCTTTATTTCTAATACTCCTTTCCACCCAACCACCCTCTTCTGTCCCCCCTCTTTCTCTCTCTATTTTCCCTCTTGCCTTATTGTTCCTATCACCCAAACAAAATTGGTAGATGGTGAGGAGGGATACATGGGTGGTGGAAAATTGGTAGTTGGGATACACCTCTTGGACAATGGCTGATGAAGAACCTTCAACACAACTGCATTACGAGCTCTGCTTATGTGACGAAAACGTGTGGCACTATTAACTACAAGTATCAACACTCGCCATTAAAGGCTGTGAACCAAAATGAATGACGTAAAAAGTGACTTCTAACTCTGTGTTCTGTGGGCCACTCAAAAAGGCTCTTACTCGGATTCCTAGCCTGCTGTGGCACATACATTTTGCGGCTGTACTTCTTGCCAAGTCATCCAGTAACAGGCCATTCAAATCACTTTTCGGGATGGGGCATGAGGTTAAGACATCGTTTGATAGTGGGATTGTAAAACTTTTAAGTTGAGTTTAAAATTGATTTTGTAGAAAATTGATTTCTTTAACTTTTAAAAATCGTAACTTTTGAACACTATGTGTATAAAATCTGTTTACAGGATGCTGTTATAGTAATACTGTTTAGTTGTATGATTGTGGAAATGAATTCTTGCAAACGCAAAAGCTGTCCAATCGTGTAATCAAACGCCGTCGAAGTTTCTTCTTTTTCCCTTTCATATCTCATAGTCCCATTACACAGTTTTTGTATTTGTAGAAAGTTGTTTCTATAATCGTATAACCAAACAGTTTTACTGGAGCAGTTTTCTACATACGGATTTCAAGCAAATAGTATTCAAAAGCTACGATTTTCACAAGTTAGGGGTGGGATTCCTGTAGAATCAGTTTTAAAACGCAGATTCCTGTAAAATCACTTGTGCAATCATGCAACCAAATGCGCTCTTGGACCAAATGTAATAATATGTAAAGTTTATTTTATAAGGGCCTCTCATCGCTCTCAACCCATTGTTTGGTATTTTGGCATCCTCCAAAACATAAAATAAAACATAAAAAACCATGGGCGATGTAACTTGACGTGGAAGTGATTGGATAAGCAAATTCTGGCTGAAAAATAAAAGAATGTGTCAATGAAATGAAGCCAGCCAAATATATTCGAAGGGAGGGGGGGCGCCTTCCATAAAAATCCTTCATATGTGGGGTTGGGGACTTGGGGGTCATCGTTTTAACAAATTGGATTTGATGTTTTTTCTGTCCTCATTATAATTCCAGATAATAAGCATGGGCCTTGTTCAGGGAGGCCTCAATGTTTACATTATTTGTTTACCATCTGAAGGAATTTGCTTGTCTCATGGTTTGATGTGTTGGTGAATTAATATTATTTCGTTTGTCTGTAACTGGGTTACTGCGAGCATCGTTTCCACTAGGGACTCCTCGCCGTCTCAGGAAATCTTTTCTTTTTAGTGTATGATTAACATTAGAAGATTTTTGTCTTAGTATAAAGTCATTTCAAAGGGTTATTTGGAAGCGTAAGGTCTGGCCATTGCTTGCTTTCTTTTTTTAAAAAATTTTTTTGCTTTAAATTTATCTTAATATATCTTGACTAAAGTGAATGCCGATTATAAGGATTGGTGGTATTAAAAGCTCATTCAGGATTCAGGTACCCTTGTAACTGTTAATCTATCATTACAAAAAATTATTATGATTGATGGTTGTCCTCCACCTACAATTAAAGATACCTACTAATCTGACGTGGTTTAGTTTGGTGGATTTGGTTGCAAAACAAAAGGCCAGCATTTTTTCCAAACACAAGTTGCACTAATGGCCCCCCCGAGCCAACATTGTCAGTTCGACAAAACTCTTCCCCATCAACACATGTTGGTGTGTCGTTCTTCCAACAACAGCGGATCAACGGTTCACATTCCACATTCACAAAAAGACAAACAATCTAATACTATTTGTCAAACAAAGAATAAAAAAAAAATCAAATTCACCACTTCTGCAACCGCAACTCATCTGACCTAACAAAGGTGCCATGGAACCCGTAAGGGACCCTAGACGGCAACCGGATCGTCGCCTCAACACTCATATCCGACCCGTTTATGATCACAAGCTCCGACTCTCCCTTCCTTTCATCCGTCACGAACCCAACCACGTAACCCTCGTCTTCACCAACCCAATCTCTAACAGGCACGAACGTAGGCTCCCCTCCGAACCTCCCCTCCCCATAAAAAAACCTCTTCACCTCCCCGTTGACCAGGTCAACCTTCGCAATCCCCGAGCACCTCGGCCACGGCTCGGCTATAGCGAGGTACGCGAACCGGGTCTTCCTCCCCAACCGGGTCTTGTTCACCTGACCCGCCTCCAGATTCAAACCCGGCACGACCTCCCTCCGAGTCGACTCACCCGTTTTCAAGTCCAACCGAATCTCCGACAAAACACTCTGCATGGGCCCGGCGTCATCATCCGAGAAGATCGAGTCGGGCGGAGACATGCAAGACCCGATAACCACTACAGTCCGGCCTTCGTCTTCCTCCCACGCGTTCCATAGGTGGAAGCAGAAGCAGTTCGGGACGTCGACCCACTTGACCACCCCAGACTCGTCGTACTTGTGCAGGACCCCGAACCGTGTGGTCTTCTCCGCGTCGCACGTGACCGGCGACCCCCCACGCAACATGCGCGAGAGCTCGAACACCACCTGCTGGTCCGGGACCACCACCAGGTTCTCCGTGATCGCGAAGTCGTGGATCATTGCGGGCCGTTCGATCGGTACCTCCACGTCTTCCGACTTCCTCCCTGAACCGTCCACGTGGAAGTACTTGAGGTACGGCTTCCTCACCACGTCGTAGCTCAACGCGAACATCTCCCCCGTCACCGGGTCCACCTTCGGGTGCGCGATCATCGTCGACTTCAGTTGACCGTCAAAGTCAAACCGTTTGACGGTCTTTAGGTCCCCGTTTTCGGTGACCCTCACGTGGTAGGGGAGGTCGTCCTCCGACATGGCGAGGAGGCGCCCGTTGAAGTAGACCAGACCGGCGTTCGCGACGCCGGTGCCGCGGCTTGCGTCGACGATCCCGGCCAGCGCGCGCGCGTAGAACAGCGCGAGCCGGCCGATCCCCGTCCGGCCGTGGAGCTCTCCGATGGGCTTCGGAAAGAGTGACCTCCCCAGCGCCGCCTCCTGCTCTAGCTTGCTAGTGCGGGTGAACCGGCACGCGTAGCTCGCCGAGTTGGTCGACCCGTCGACGTTCACGGCGTGGACCATCCCGTCCCCGTCGAAGAGGTGGTGCCCGCCCGCCGGCGGGAACATGGGGTTGGCGCCGTTGCGGAGGTAGACCCCGTCGAGGTCGGGGGGGATGCGGCCGGAGACCTCGAGGCGGTGGGTCACCGGAGACTCCGACACGGGGGCGAAGTTGCCGGAGATTTGGACGGCGGGATCGGCGGAGTGGGGGAGGCGGTGGCGCCTCTCGAAGTCGACGATGAACTTGTTCTCCACCGCATCGAGGGCCGAGGCGGCGAGTCTCTGGAGGGGGTTGAGTCTGCGTGAGTCCTCTTTTGGCAAAGGTTTCTTCTTGGTGACGACTTCTCTGGGGAGGGTCTCCTTCGAAGGAGAGATGACGAGGTTGCAGGACGTGGTTTTGGCTGGAGACGGCCGCGGATTTGGGTATGGATTCCTCGCGTTAATTAGTTGTGATGGGTTAGTGGGTAAGCGAAGAGACATGGTTGGGGTTGAATGGAAGCGCAGTTGAGACAGTGATATATATAAATATATAAAATAAAATATAGATTACATAGAGATCGAGGGAGATGAGATGGAGAAGGGAATTAAAATAGGCTCGTATCGTATGTTCTCGTGGGATCCGCGTGGTGATGCGATGAGGGGGCCGGGCACAAGTGGTGGGAGTCTACGTGGGACAATGCGTATGGTCGGAACCACGTGACGGTGATCGCCGGACCACGTGATACAGCCGTGGATCGTGACTTTAGGATGTGGACCGGTCCAGGTTCGGGTGCCCCTTGTATGAGGGCCTGTCGCGGCCGAGTCGCATCCGGACACGTGTTCAGACGAACGACTCGTGGCGGCGGCGGTGATGGAGATGGGAGAGTTGGACACGTGTGGGAGGGTTTGGAAGGGGATCGTTTTCGAAACTTGGTTGGATGTGGAGATGTGGGGGTATGTACTGGGTATGCTACTGGGTTCTTCTACGGTTAATTTGGAGCGCAAGACTTTCTCAACGTAATTCAAAGTCATCGACTCATTAGTTTTTTTTTTATATATATACTATTTATATATTGTTCTCCACTTTATTTATATTGTTTATATATATATATATATATCGGAGGGACTCTCTGTGGTTGATCTTACGGTCAAGCTGGGAAGGTTACCTCCGCCTGTTTGCACTTTATTTATATTGTTAACTCATGCATTTATCATCAATCATATATTGTTATGTTAATCTAGTAATGTATTTTATATACACTAATATAAATGATAAAATGAGGTGTTTTGATATGTTGAAAAAGTTAATGGCATAAAAAATATGGATTACAAACATACTAAAATAATCAAATACATAATACGTACATTATGCAATTTGGCGTCCATAAGAGTGATAATGTTCTTGATGGATGGGTGCTAGGACTCATCCTAAACGTATCTGACTAGGTGAAGTCTTAAGATAAAAATTTTAAATAGTAATTACTATCACGTACAAAAAATGTTTTTGAACAAATTCTTATCTTTTAGAAAAGTTATTTAAAACATATCCTAATTAAACAATTCTCAATAAAAAAAAATAAAAAACAAAGAAATAGATAAGTTTTTGTAAAATAAATTAAATCATATAGAAAAAAAAATCTAAATAAAATAAAGACGGCTAATAAGACAAGACAAAATATGTTTAGGAGAGGTTTAGTGGGGGCATACCTTACCTTGCTACCTTAGCCGACCATCTTGGTTGTTTATAATCAAGGCTGGCCCTGGGGTGCTACCAAACATGGGCTAGGTTTTGATAGAAAATAATTATATGTGGTTGAGGAGGATATTTTCCCTTTCAATTAAACTATTGGTCTTTGGAGCTTTTCTTCACGAACTCGGACTTGAATAAGAATGGATCATGTACTCACAAAAAAAATAGGGGACACCAGTATAGTGCCAGCCAAAGGCTCTCTGAAGAGATGTATCAATCGGGGATTCAAAACAAAACTCACTTGAATTTAGGTGGTTTGAGTGTTGTAAATCAGAATTGATTCGATATCTTAGCTTATCGAGTTACTTCCCTTTTTATAAGGTCACATCGGCTAGTTACCGCTTCCACTTCCCTTTGGCTGTTGTAACCGTCTTCTCACTGATTAGTTAGTGGGCGATTTCGGTGGAAACTCCCACGTGTTTATGAGGCACGTCGTAACCACGTCGCATGATTAGCAGGCTTTAACTGCCCGCCTGGTGGTTACATGCATTTGTGGTCCTTTAACCGTTTCTTTGGTCTGCTTGTGGCTCTTTGGCCTGCTTGTGGCTCTTTGGCCTGCTCATGCATATGTTACGTCTTCGAATACATCTGTGAGGTGAAAGATCGTTCGACTAGTCCTCTTGTCTGGTCTGTCTTCCCTGCTCGTTCACGAGAAGTAAGGTCGTCCAATCAGACCTCTAATCTGATCGTGTCTTAACTACTCGGGATGGCACTCTTTCACGAGGTGTTTGACTGTCCGACTAGACCCTTGATCTAACCGTGTCAGCACACTCAAGAATGTCATCATGACATCATAAATTCTGATTATCCGCCTTGACGTGACACGTGTCTTGGTGTGGATTTTTATCTTCATAGTGGTAATCCAGGTTTATCACTTACCTTATAGACAAAAATGGCAAAAAAAAATAAAGAAAGAAAGAAAATACTTAAATCATGTACAATTAGAAAGCTTTTCCACTGTGTAGATTTGGATAAGGTTTACATATGCTCGTTCGGGAACTTGATATGGGCGGCTCGAGATGTACGTTGTATTCAGTTTAAATTAAATACAAAGAGACAAATGAACAATTTAATAGGTTTATTATACATAGTTTAAATTCAAAATACAAAAATTGTTTTGTGAGTCAATCCGTACAAGTCTTTTAGGAAAAAGAGTTTTGTTACGCATAATTCTTTTTACAGTTATCTACAATCTCATATACCTTTTTATTTACCTGAGCACATAGCAATTAGACATATAATTTAATAAAAGACAATTCATTTAAATATATATTTTAAATTAGTTAAATAGAAGACCATTCATTGAAATATATAGCATAAGGTAATGATATAAATAAATCAAATTCATAAAATTCATTAGAATATTCATTTCATCTTTTATAAAATAAATATGTATCTTATTAAATGATAAGTATGTGAAATCCTATAAGGTCTAACAAAGGTTCATAGCGACATTTGATGCTTTCACAGGCTTAAAGTTCTATTTATCGGATCATAATTTATCGGTTCATAGCGACATAGTTTAACTCATAGGTTTATGGAAGCGTCATAGGCGCGCTGTAGATAGAGGGGAGATGCTAGGCTGCTTCTCGGGATTAGATGCCTCTTCTAACTCGGCTCAACAGAAACAGTGCATTGAGGTTTATGATTTTTTTTATTGTGTTTTCTTATGTGTTCTATTTATCCCTCTTCCTCACCCTCCAATATCAATTCGATATTCATTTAATAAAAATCAGATAACAAAAGTTTATCTTACTTCAAAAACCAAAAAAAAAAAAAAGTCTACATAGTTTAATGGAAGACAAAAGGCCTGATGTAGACCTCCTCTGATAGCTCTGTGTCGTGGCCCATCACAGAAAGTTCAACCCACTTCTTTAGTGAAACTTTACTAGAAGGGACACTGTACACAGCTTTTACATTCCATGTATTTAAACTGCGGTCATTTTCATTAACAAAAATATATATGTTATTAAATAAAATTTGTAATTTAGGTATATAATACATTAAAATATATATTTTATCTTATATTAAAACACTTAATTAGATAAAGTATATATTTAAAAAAAATAAGAAAATCATGTGCGGGCGTATGGAGCCTCCGTCCTAGCATTATCCTCCTTTAAAATATAGAATGTATATAACCTTTGTTTTGATTTTAAGTGGCACACTGTTTGAAGTGCATATTAACCGATGGGTTGACATGATGAAAGATTGACAAAACCATTCATAACAACACTTGGATTTCAGATTCACCTGTTTAGATTAGCTTAAGTCAAAACTAATCAGTCCCGTGTCTATGGGCGACTAACGTCGATCTCATAGGTCGCCCATGACCTGGTGGTTTAACAATGACACTTCTCTTGTTCCCAGTGATCATAGCACAACAATTCAAGACTTAGTGGTGTTACCGATAGGTTCTAGATTCGAGTCTTGGCGCTGATTTACCTACCTGTTTGCTGGCGATTATTCGAAAGAATTTTCTGTAGGATCGGAACAAACAAGTGGAGGTAGCCTTCTCAACTCGATCGTAAGGTCAGCCACAGGGGGTCTCTCCGATATAAAAAAAAAATGACACTTCTTTTTTAGTGGTCCCAACTCGAGTATTGACAGCAAGACCACATAACAAAATATTCTATGTGAGCTGTGGGTTTTGTTCCTCAAAATGATCCAGCCTATTGTATGCTAGAAAATCTGCAACCCATTAATATTTTTGTATCAAAAAATAAAAAATATTAAACCGATCTTTTTTACCGTTCAAAATGCAATAGGTCATCCATGACCTGGGGGTTTAACAAGAACATTTTTCTTTGAGGGGTCCCAACTCGAGTATGGACAACAACACCACATACTTAAGTTCTCTGAGCTATAGGTTTTTGTTTCTCAAAATGATCCGGCCTATTGCATGTTTGAAAATTTGCAGCATGTTAATATCTTTGTAGTAAAAAAAAAAAGAAAAAATATTATACCTATTGATAACGAGACACACAGACCGAAAGCTCTCTAAACTATGGGTTTTTGTTCCTCAAAATGATTTGCCCTGTTGTATATTAGATAATCTACAGCACATCAATGCCATTGTACCAAAAAAAAAGAAAATGGTAGATCAGTCTTTTTGTAGTATAAAATGTATATCATTTATGTTTTTATATTAAAATAATAAACATCGTATTGATGTATATGCTTTGATAAAAAATATATATTGATCCATTTCAAATTGAATGAGCCTATTTTTTTAATAAATCTAATTTTTTTTTATCAATATATATACATTATCTAACGATACATATGCTTTACTGAATTTCTAACAATACACATAGAACTGTATTCTATGTATTTAGAATCTTAAACGAACTTGAGTATACCCAAAAAAATCAGTCCCATGTTTGTTAGTATCTTTTCAATAATCACATTCATCCTTGAAACCCAAAAATAGAACTCAATATAATGTTTACATTCAATGTCAAATCGTAAAAAATGTCTGATCTTTCCAGTTTATATCAAATCTCAAGTATCAAACTTCAATTGCTTAAATGTATTGATCATTCATGGTCGGTAAGACAGAAACCCACTACCTCCAAATCTTCCCACTCATTGGATCCATCTGAGGCATCCAAACCGTAGTTGCGCATGCTACAGGTACAGGAAATAAAGACATGATGTACATGAAAACAATACCATTGAGTACCAGTCAATGACCCTGCAAAAACTGAAGTTGTTCTTACAAAGCTCATACTATTTCAAAGAGAAACTTAAGAACCTCTGCTTAAAAACAAGTCATAACTCAATCCAACCTAGGTGGTCTTTATATTATTTTACTGTTTTCCTCTATTCCCTTTTTAAAGTATTTCAAAATCTTTAATGAAATAGTGAAAACAACGCCCACCCGTCTATTTAAAAAAGAGACTTAACCCAAACCATATGGTCAAGAAACAATAAAACATTCAAGAAATTGTAACCAAAATTAGAAAACTGATATATTTACATGTATATTGAAAGGCACCAGCCATACATGTAAAATAATAAACACACACAATCGGCCTCCCCAAAAAAGAAGAAAATGAACAAAAGATCCTTCAACATGGCCGACCATCCAAAAAAATTAACTTAAAAAGGAGACTGAATTTTCCAGGAAGGCCTTGAAATAACAAGAACAACAGAATAATTGAAACAAAAAAGAGGTTGGCGCGTGTGAGTCCCATCTTCTATAGTGAGTCCCATCTTCTATATATATATATATATATATATATGATAATGGTGACTTTTTTAGCAAGAAAGCTTTTGGTCTCGAATGGGCACTGTAATTGCTTCACAACTTTTCATTTTATTTGGCGGTTTGAATTTCCTTTTCAATGATGTTTCATGTCATCCTTCAAGGGGTGGTGGTGGTGCTGCTAAACGGGCTAACTTCTCTGTCCATCTGCTTTTCTTTGAAACCGTGGACCTGTTCATCCATAGACAGTTTACACAATCGGGCTCGAATAAACAGATTTTTCTCTAAATAACAACGTCCAACAAAAGAACAGATTTAAGTTTTTTCTCACCGAGTCCATTAGCTTCAGAAGTCCTCATGATTCTTAGCCTCTTGACTGTGCTCAAGAACATTCTACAACAAAAGAAGAAGATATACCTTTAGTCATAATGATTGGTTGGTTGGAAATCTCTGTGTATATATGTATATAATAATAATAATAATAATAATAATTCACATCAAGAAGAAACCAATCAAAATAAGAACCACAGAATCTGATCCAATCACACCAATATTAATTCGCACTACCCAAATCGTTTTATCTATAAATCAATGGTTTTTATATCAAATAACATGCATAGCAGAGCAAAAGAAGTATTAAAAAGCATAAAAACATACCCCCATGGAACGTCACCCACAAGCATCCAATCCCCGTCTCTATCTTCATAAGTGAGCACAAACTCAGACAATCCCCCCAACAGCTTAGAAGAAGCCTTCGTCCCTTCCTTCCCAGACCCAGATCGAGAACACCCTGTTCACCAACTACAATTAATAAAAAAGCTCCCTTTTGAAAGCCCAATGAAGAAGCGATGAAACCAAGCAACACCCACCCAAAGAAGCATAAGAGATGGAGAACATCTCCTCCAATGCACGTGCGAGGGTCTGGTAGCAGAGATGGGCATTCAAATCGATCTTCCTCCCGATGGGGACTCCATCCATGTTCACCTTCAAAAACATAGAAGGACCACCCACTCCTCCTCTCTCTTGCTTCTTGTTCTTGCAATCGTCGTTGTTGTTGGAGGAGTCCATCGTGTCTTTGCTTTGGCTCACTAAGCTGTTCATCCTGTACGCCCTGATTGGAGGCCATCCCACCACCTGACTGCATTGAACCCCCCCAAAACAACCCAAAATCAGTTCCGAAATCAATCACAGCCGAACCCATTGTTCAATGAAAGAAGAGCTGAGAGAGACCTGGGAGGAGCGTTAGAAGCCGTGGCCGACGAAGGGGGAGGCGGAGAAGGAGAAGAAGATGAGGAGACGGAGGAGGGCGAGAGCGGGGAGAGGCGGGAAGAGACGAACGACGGGAAGTCCTCCGCCGTAAGTATCCTGCACGGCAGCTTTGGCTGCGGCTGCCTCGCCGTCGACGAGCCGAGGGTCAGTCCCAGCTCCAGCTCCGACTCGTCGGCCTCCGTCGCCGTGTATGTGGAGGAGGCGTCGGAGAGGCCGTTGTAGAGGTCCGCCGCGGATTCGCCGCCTTTCATGGCTTCAGTGTTTAAAGAGAGAGAGAGAGAGAGAGGGATGGAGAAGGTTTGGCTTGGTTGAGTTTTGAAGGGGGAAAGGTTGGAAGGGCCCTGTGTGGATGATGAGAGATATCGTATAAGGAGATGTTGTAGGGATTTATCGCGATAATATGGTGTGGGGCGTGTACCATGAGTGGGTGCGGGAGGAGAATAATCGCAGCAGACAGCGTGTCGGGAAAAATCGGGCAGGAACCGTTGATGCGAGTTTTTTTTTTTTTTTTTTAATTAAGCGTTTATCGTCCTTTTGTTCCCGATTGGGCTTCTCCGCGGAGTTGTTTTTACGTTTTGCGTTTTGGATGGATAGATAATCCGCTGTTTGGTTGGACTGGATATGTTGGGATTACTGTCGCCGATAACCTGGAATAGTAGTTCCAGTTTTTAAGAGGGATAGAACTGCTTTTGGAAACTTTAATCGGTTAATATACGTGATGGTTAAAACTTAAGCCGAGTGTTTGACCCGATCCCAAATGTTAGACCAGTTTGATAATGTTGGTTTGAATTCATTTTGTCTGGTGATTCAATTCTGATGTATATTATATGGGATACATTGAAAGATCACAAAGATAATGTGGCATAGCTCTAACTTTAGCACGTAGTTTTCTGGCCTTTTACTCCCGTTTGTGTCATGACATAAGGGGTGAATAACTATAGAATAGTTCTTATTTGTTATTTGTTTGTTATGGATAAACTCCGATAGCTATACTTAAATAAATTTAAATAAAGTTTGATAACAATTCTAATGAAAAGTACCAATAGTTTATCAAAACCTATTTATGCCAGAGAATAAATATATCCCTCATTGTCATTAAAAAAAATCATCTTTCATCATTTTACACAACCCAAGGAAACATTAATATCAAATCACAACCTTCGAATAAATGAATTCACTATATAAGCTGAAATCTTGACCGTCCAAAATATATAAAAAAAAATAAAGACAATCTGGACCGCTCGATGCACAATGCACCCCTCACCATCGCTCGACACGTGGCCCAGACATGAGACTTGTCAAATTGGTTTGACTCCCTGACTCGGAGGGTATTGAATTGATCAAGGCGAGCTTAACCCAATATCGGATCCACTGGTCACACCCATCGCTCGGCCTCTGCTTCGTCTCTGGATTCTTGTTGTTGCCTTCTCTTCTTCTTCCATCTCCAGCCACCGTTGATTGAACCAGACAAGGAGGATAGATAGTGATAAGTAGGAAAAAGAACAAGAGGGTCAATTCATTGCGGACCCTTGATTTGTGCTGCATTTGATTCTATTTTGTTTTATTTATTTTGGTTGAATTATTTTGTGAGGTGTAAAGAAATTGATGGAAGACATATTTAACTGATTTCAGAAAGAAATGGAGAGATCCATTGTTTCATCTAGGTGAACCAATATTTACGGTTCACTATTTAATAAACATATATTATTATTGTTGGGATGGTGTATCTTTTTTAGTTATGTTGAATAGTTATTAGAATAATTAATTCACATACATTAAATTAACTTAAATGACTATTTCTGTTTATATATAAAAGCCCACCAAACATTATTACATAAGATGAACAGTTCAGATTTAACTAGATATATCATGAATTGATTAATATTCATCAACAGCACCAAACAAAAACAATGATCTCAGGGGTAGAGTTGACATTTTGAAAATAATAATTTCTTATCCATCCTTTATCAACCATTTATCCATAGTTTATTCTGGGTAAATCAAACAACAAAAATATGCATTTTACGTTTTTCAATAAGAATAATAGAAAAAGCAATCAAACACAAATAGGCTTATTTAACCAAACACTGCTATTTATCCTAGTATAGCTATCAGGGTTGAATAAGGCAGTGTCACTTCCCAAACGGAGGGTTTTTTCAAATGTTATACATGTACCCGTATGGCGTGGAACATAAGGCAAGAATAATGAAGAATAAATGAGAATAGCTAAAAAAAGTTGTTTGTTTTGATAGAATAAACCCTGATAGTTATGTCTGGATAAGCTAGGATAAGGCCTGATAACTATTCTAAGGAAATGGTGGAATTGCTTATCAAAGCTTATCTATATCAATGGATAAAAATATCCTTCTCTGTCATTTTAAAAAATTTATCTCACCTAACATACTCACACAGATTCCAGAAACTATCACATCTATCAAATCAATCATATATCTCTCACACTATTCCCAGGGGGTATAATTGTCATTTAAGAAATCATAAACTCTTATTCATCTCTTATCAACCCTTTATCATCACTTTATCCAAGGTGAACAAACAACAAAAAAATCGATTCCGTTTTTAATTAAGCAGAAAGCTAAAAAATGTTGTCAAACGCATTTTAAAAAGCTGACTTAATTAAAAAGTTACTTTTAGCTTTAGTGCAAAAAAGTTGATTTTTAAAAAGCGAAAAAAATCCGCTTTCCCGGAATCAAGTTTATTTAAACCACTTTATTCAAAATCTTATTTTTCGTACGTGTTTCCAAACGGACCCTAACCGCACGAGCTGCGAATCGAGCTTTGGAGAAATCGGCTAACATCTCCCTCTTCATAAAAGAGGTCACATGATCAATCCTAGAGCATCAACCTTTTACAAAAAAAAAAAAAGAAGCAATCCTTAAACATAAGACTCATGTGTCTAAAAAAAAAAAAAACTCAAAATACTATTGATAACAAAACTATTTTGTCATAAATTACAAGTCTCTCTTTTATACAATTAATAATAAAATTAAAAATTATTAAAAATAGTAAAAATCAAAATTAGTTATCTTTGAATCTAAGAGCTTTTAGATGATCATCGAAATTGATAGAGATCTCAATTTAAAAGTTTAAATAAAGAAAAAAAAAATTTTTGTAGTGGCATAGCTATTACTCTTGAAGATATCATTGATATCTGATTCCACTTAAATTTTTTTGTGATTCTAATACTCTAAAAACACGTAGTACACCCGTTTTGCATAAGATGGAGAGAGGCATGGGTGACGGGTCTAAATCCGCTGTTCCCCATGAAACACATTAATGATGGATGCCTCCTAATAATTCTCCCGACCCGACATTGGGACATATAAGTATACCTGCATTGTTTCAGTTTTTTCTGCACATTTTCTCCATTTTTTAAGGGTTGGATGGGTACCAGTAGACTAATTTTAAATGATGGACTTGATTTATTATAGATGGAAACAAGGAGATTTTTAATGCATATATTAGAGACTTGGAGAGAATTTTTTTTTTTTAATGGAAGATTGACATGAGCCTTTGATAAATCAGACAAACACGGAATGGGTGATAAACAGAAAATCTCACACCCAATCATGTAGAAGAGGATTCTACTAGCTGTGTTAAGAGTAAAACACACTTCAAATTACATAGCTATATCGAGTTTACCCCTAACAATAGACACCGGGGACGCCCCCGCACAATGCGTCCCCCATAGCTTGATAAAATGTATGACTCGCTCCCAAACATTTTCCACGGATGCTCTTGCATTCCTGAACAGAAAGATGATTTCGTTCTAGCCACACAGCCCAACACACGGCCGGAATAAAAGATTGCGAAACCTTAGCCACCATGCTTCGGTCCCCTGGACGCTTCAATTTCCTACCGGCTTCCCACATGCTCTGGAGGGAGGAGAAAGAGGTGTCCAAATCCGTGACTTCCGATAGAAGCCTCCAGATCTGTCCAACGAACGGGCAAGATATGAATAGGTGAGTCACCGTTTCTTCTTCGGCAGAGCAAAAAATGCAGGTTTTGTCTGCTTGGGGAACCCATTTGGCACGGTAGGACTTTGTGAGCAATTTCTCTTGATACAACAGCCAATAAAAAGAACTTAACTTTCAGGGAAATTTTTGATCCCCATGTAGCCTTGGCTTTTGAAGCTAAATCCGGCCACTACGGTCTATTCCTTCTCCACCAATTGTAGCATGATTTCACAGAGAAACCACCGCTCGGTCGTGGGTTCCAGATCAGTATGTCCGATAGACTTTCCACCACCTGCACTCCTTGAAGCTCCTAAAATAAAGCCAAGTATTGGAAGGCTTCCAAGCCATGCAAATTTTGGTGAAACTGGAACACCCACTCTCCTGCCTGTTCAAACTGAAACCAGAAATCATTGACCTTTCTGGCCTTGCCAGTAGACAAATCAAACAAGTTTGGAAATCTGATTTTCAGACATTCTTTTCCTATCCAATGGTCATGCCAAAAGAACACACTTTTTCCATTTCCCACTGTCCAGCGGATTGCATCCATGAAGCCCGTGGTGGAAGACAGAATGTCCCTCCAAATGCGAGTCAATTGCTGAGAAGGCAATGGGAATATCTCCGCTCTCCCCTCCCCACGTAGGTATCGAGGCTCGAGTATATTTCTCCACGTAGAGGAAGTCCCCTATATCACCCTCCATCTCCATTTACAAAGAAGTGCACAGTTCATGTCTTCAAGGTTCAGTAAGCCTGCTCCTCCTTTTGCTTTCCTCTCACATACCGCGTCCCATTTTACCAAATAAGGCTTATTAACCTCTCTTGATCCTTTCCACATAAAAGACCTCTGCAGAGAATCAATTTTTTAAATATGAGAGTTTTAAATATGACTTAGAGAGAATTCTTATATGTGATTTTAAATATGAGAATTTTTTGTTTATGGTAATGTATTATTTTTGACAATTTTAATAGTTTAGAATCATATTAATCATCTTAAAGAAGAATTTCAGATTTATAGGATTTCATTTTAAATTTTTAAGATTGTCAATATATTACTTTCAATTTAAAAATTATTTTCAAATACAATAATTTGTTTACTTTCGTTAAGTTGAATTAGAAGCTTGCAATAACTTAATAAACTGTATAAGACAAAGATACAGTAATTTTAAAAATTGACATATTGATAAGAAAACACAAAGTTATATATATATTTAAAAAACAATATTATCCATAATTTGACATGGTTACCACATGGCGACTGGTCAGTGAGTAATAAGATTTAATTCAGCCCTCAAAACACTGTAGCCCTCCGATTGTTGAACTTGTGACGTTTCACAATCTGAAGAAAAGGTTTCCCAAACAGTGAACATGATCCTCCAAGCTATCATCCAAACACATGGTGCAAAACATACAACAGTAGCAGGACTTTCAAATTTTATTATTTCCCCCACAAAGATTCGTACTTTCCCTCTACTGTATCCAAAATGCACCCACTCTCTCCACCCAATAGCCCAAATATTAACCCAAACCTCTTATTCTTTTCCTCTCTCGCCCACTCTCACTCTTAGATATGGGATAAAGGTGTGGATATCTTAAAATAAAACGGGATAATTGATTTTGATTATTTGAAAGGATTGGATACTTAGGCCCCGTTTGAATACTGAAGATTTTTTTTTTTTGGTATACAGTTATTTTAACACAAGTGAGTATAAATAAAAATAAAAAGATTTTGTGTTCGATTGTGTTTTGAATTATTCTCATTGAAAAACGTGATAAAGAAATTTTTGTTGCTTGGATAAAATGTGAATAAAGTGTGGATAATGATTTATAAAAGATGAAAAAACAATGATAGTTGATTTGACAGGCAATTTATTAGAGGTGATGATGTTGATTTAACAGTGGGCCCACATATTCTTTGGGTGAAATAACTTTAATTTCAAGAATTCGTTGTAATTCATATACCACTTTATATCAGTTTATTCTGATATAGTTTATCCCTGGGTGTTTCCTGCATTCAATCAACAAAAAAACACATATTCTGCTTCATTCTCACTTATTCTTTGAGCTATTCTATATTCAAACAGAGGCTTAAGGATAACCTTTACTTAGATAACTTATCATAAAAGTGGATAATCATTCCATCAAATAAGTGGAATTAAAGTTATTATATGTTATTTCACCCAAAGAATGCGTGGGTCCACTGTCATATTAAATTCACTGTCATCACCTCTTATAAATCACATGTCAAATAAAGTATTATCATTTTTTCACATTTTATAAATCATTATCCGCACTTTATTAACATTTTATCTAAACAATAAAAAATTTATTATTACGTTTCCCAATGAAAATAATTCAAAACACAATCAAACAGAAAATCACTTATTTCACTGCTATACCCATTTATACTGATATAACTGTATACTCTAGATCAGTATCCAAACACAGGCTAGAGTTTATTTTTTATGCTCTGGGAAGATTCATGGTGGGACGAATTTGACAATAAAAAAAATGCTAATACAAGATTTTTAACTATCACATTTACACCGTTCTACACCTTCAAATTACACTGAACTACACTAATTTTCCGTTTCAGACATCCTCAAACATAGTTTTTCCACCATGAGATTTAAACAAATCACCAAAACTAGGGCGTCGTGGATTGGAAAACCAAAAAAAATTAATCCAAAATATAAAAATAAAAATGAACTGACAACTCAAAATAATAATATTTTCAAACAAATAAAAACAGATCACTCATCCTCTGAAGCCATATAAAAATATCTTTGATTAAAAG
Organism: Acorus gramineus; assembly: GCA_030737835.1. NCBI lineage: Eukaryota > Viridiplantae > Streptophyta > Magnoliopsida > Acorales > Acoraceae > Acorus > Acorus gramineus. The sequence goes on from CM060857.1 coordinate 14,478,394, forward strand.
ATAGTCTTTAAAAATGCGTTTAAATACGTTTTTATTTTGTTATAAAAATAAAATGTGCATATATGCTTTTAAACGTTTCTTAAAAAACAAATTTAATTAACTTTTTTTTACCGTTTTCATTTTTCCGTACAAATTCTTAAAATAAAATATAAAAGATGAGCTTCATCGCAATCAAATTTATTTGATCTAATTTATGCAAACCTAATTACGACATTTATATTTCCAAGTTTTCATTTTTCCGTACAAATTCTTAAAACAAGATATAAAAAATAAGCTTCATGGCAATCAAATTTATTTGATCTAATTTATACAAATTTAATTAAGGTCCCGTTTGGTTGCGCGTTTAGACGTGTTTTTACTTTTTGAAAAACTGAAAAGCTAAAATCGTGCAGTCAAACAGAACAGCTTTTTGTATAATCGGAAGCTGGATTCTTTTTAATTTTTCTCTCGAAATCTGTGTTTTAAAAAACTCAAAAACAACGTTTTTTTATCAGAATCAATTTTTTGAATTGAAAATTAACTCTCTCTCAAACATTAAACTCTTTTTAAATATTGATTTCTAAATTAAAAAAAAAATATTTTAAAAAAATTAAAATCTAAAATCATTTTAAAAAACAGCTTTATTTTAAAAATCACTCCTAAACAATAGCTTTCAAACGGCCGAGACATTTATATTTCCAAGTTTTCATGACAGGTTTAAACCCATTTATAAATCCAAAGCAGATACGCCCATTCTTCGAGGACAAATCGACACGGTGGGTCCCGGGACACGTCAGACAGACACGTAGGCCGACAAGATGCTGTGGTGGGGGGCGCGTGGGCCCATATCCCCGCTACGGTTTCAAGTCCGGAATTCAGTGAAGTGTCTGGTTTCACGTCCGGGGGAGTCGGTTTCATACGGTTTCTAGTGACAGGTCGACTGGCCCATTCGGCCCACAAATTGGGCCCAGAAAGAGAGAGGGGGGAATGGATATTCGTCATTATTGGCTCTGGCTGTAACTAAGATACGTGGTACTTGTGTATTTTTAATACATATTTTTTTAATGTTTTTTTTTTATGGTTGTCAAATAAACCAGACCATGCTATTTTTTTAATGTTGTCACGCCTAGCCAGGCTTTATATTTAATTCTGACTTGTACTGACAATGTTTTTAATTTTTTAATTTTTTTATTTTGGGAGCATTGGGGATCGTCCGATTTTATATGTCTGGTTTATGATATGACAGGGTTGCTTGCGATGGAAATAGTCTGATAGCACGTGATCGTGCAGATTTTTTTTTAAAATTAGTATATGATAGCATGGTTTAATTATATATGAATTTAAACATTTATTAAATTTCTTAGACAGTAAAAATGAGAATGCAAATATTTTTGTAATGTAACATATCTCACTATGACATGAGTTTCGTGAACAATATTTATTTTGGGTTTTGAATTTTGACACTGAGGGTCAACCGATATGTTCACTGATTTTTACATTTTAAATTGATTTTTACATTATTGGGTTTTGAAAACTAATTCGTCTGGAATTCAGATCGGTCGAAGGTTCAACAAGTCAGATTTGATTAGGTTTTAAAATACTGCTTGGGACCCTTTGGAGCCAACATATTCTTGGTATAATGGGAAGATGCAACAAGCTAGTGATTGGCATGAAAACTAATTGAATTGTGGGACATGATAAATCATGTATAGTGAAGCACGTCAAGAAACACCTGAATAACAGCCATCTAGCTAAATAGGGGACCAAGTCCAGTAAACATTTTTGTTTACTTGCTCTTTTAGGTCTATTATAAAGGCAACAACACAATAGAATCAATGGCTTCAAAAGTTTCCACCCACACCACATTGGAGGGAAAAGGAAAATCTATAAGGTTTCCTTCCAATAAAAGTCATCCTGAGAATCCCACCCTCATTGAGTGGCTCTAGAAATCCAGATAATGGGGAGACATATTGGACCACCCCATAAGTAGGAAGACATTCCCCCCAACAACTTATTTCAATGTGGTAAACAATGTTTTTATGGCTCATTTTTACAAGTCCAAGCCATATTGTTGGATGTGCCTGTTTTGGCCCCTCAATCTAATATTGAAAGGTAAAATATATGATGTGGTTCAGTAAAAAAAAAAGGAAGATTATCATTACATTTTTTATTACTATTTCAAAATCAATTTGTTCATTTACTTTGCTATATTTGATCAATATGACAATCTTAAGTTAATTCTTTAGTTATTAATAAAACCTTTTTTTTAATTGAAAGAACAACTCTATCTTAAGCCTATTAAAAGAAGATCTAATGTATATGGAGATTGGATTTAACATACAACCCTATATAAAGATAGGGGCCTAGGCTTCAATCAACCCCAGGAAGACTGTTTGGTTGACCACCTTAAAGTTAGAGCGGTGCATATAATATGTACAAGTGTTGAGTATTCTTTCCATACAATATTATTAGAAATATAACCAAGTACTCCAGTATTATCAAATCTATGGGTGATTAAGATGTAAACCACATTTTGCCTTGGACAGGGAATATCAAACCTTGTCTTTTTATGTGGGGATTATCCAAATGAGAAGCATTTGGTGATAGCTTTTCTATCTAGTGGGGTTACTTTAAGCATGAAAAGAATTTTGGAGGCATCATAGCTTTGTGTTTATTATTTGGACTAGTTATAAACCAAACAGGGCTCACGGGACAGGAAATCAAACTGTTTAAAGTGTTAGATTTCATATCATAACTTTGGTCCCCCCACCCCAAAAATAATCCCAATATTGGCAACTTTTTAGATAAAACATGGTTCTTTTGCAGTGTCTGATATCTTTTGTTCCCCATTTACATAGCCAACATTGATTAAGCATTGTTAAAAAGTCATCTTATAAGACCACAATCATTCTTTTGGCACTAACTTGGATCTTTCCTTCCCTTCCCATAAGCTGACTCTCAATTCGTTTTATAATCACTTTACAGCTATATTTTTTATTTTTTATTTTTGATGGTTAATGGTAGGTTTCCATACTCATATAAATAGGAGGGTGAAAACCCGAAGGAAATACAAGCTAGCCCTGCGTAAAATTTCACGCAATTACATCTTAAGTAGTGGTGGTCACAAATTAAGATGTACGCACAAAACACTAGTTAATCATGCATTATAAAATTATCACCCAAAAAAGTTAGGGAGGTCAACATCTTCCCTAATCGAGAAGATGTTGGCCTGAAGTTCGAATCCCTTCAAACTCCACTAATGCACATAATTTATGAGTGTTTATATGCAGGGACATAGCTATACTATGATCAAGGAGGGCTCAAGCCCCCTCCTTGATTTGTCAGGAAAAAATTAGTCATTCAATTGTGTTAGGATAGGTTTGTAGTAGCTATTATGTAAATTTTTTTTTTTTTTATTTCACCTTGAGACAGCTCGCTTGTTCTATGCACACACACTCTGGATTTTCTAATTTTGATAGTTCTAGTTCTTCTCAAGATGATGACTCGTACTTTTGTCCTCGGAAGAAAGGTCTCTCAGAACAACTAAAAAATCTAAGTGATGGTTATTGACATTTTATAATCAACTAATACGTATTTGTAAAATTTTATTTTGATTTCTCGAATGTTTTGGAGTAAAAATAAACAAGAAAAATGTTACCTCCAATATTTTTTCAGCTTCATTTCCAATAGACAACCATTTTTGTTTTATTTTTTTTAAAATAATATATCTCAAATAATGAGTTTAATAATGAGGTTGACTAATTTATAGAAAATATAAAAATAAAGTGTTAAAGACATCTACGACCATGTAAATATGAGCAATCCTATATAAATCCCTAATAAAGTTAAAACACACGTATAAGTCATTGAAAACTCACAAAAACTCATATACATCCATATCGTCAACAGAGTTTAACCATGATTCAACCTATCTTAGTTAACTTTAATCAATAACATAAATCAACTAAATTATCTCTAATTTTCCAATCCAACCAAACAATTTAAGGTGAAAAAATATAAAAGTTTTATAAAAGTAGTTTGTTCTTTTAAGTGGATTAATTTGTATTTTTTTGTTGTTTATAAGAACTATAATATCTATACAAGTACACTGTGATGGAATATTATGAAAGTATTCTTATAAATCTGGATAAAAATTTCACCCAGGAATGAAAATTGTTTTTTTTTTTTTTTAGTTTTTAGGGACTTATATATATGTCTCAACTTTAACATAAACTTATATGAAATTATTCATATTTGTAATTGTAGAGATGCAAATGTATTTTAACCCAAAAATAAAAAGACATACACGAGGCTAACAAATATATGGGATTAAAAATTGGCAGAAAAAAGGGCTCAACAACACTCGTAAAATGTATGACTTGTATAGTTGTATTATATATGATTGTATCTTTATCAATTATATTGAAATCATGGCCATTGCACTGATTGTATGAATGTCGTCCCAACTGATGATGGGGTGACAAAAATCATTTTACAGCTATGCAATTTAAAATCCAACTGAATCTCACATATCTTTCAAAACTATAACCGAATCTTATTTCTTCCAAATACTGTAGAAAATAATGTCCAAGGTATATCAAATCTAAAATAAACAACCAACAAATATATTCATAAATGTTTGTTTCTACAATATGACCAAAATAGTGACTTGTTTCTCTTGCCCAGTTCAACATTGTTATAAATAAACAAGTGTTGTTTCTAACAAGATGACCAAAATAAGTATTCCCTCTTATTTGTCACCAATATGGCCATATCCCATCTGTATTGTTCTCAACAAACTATTGGGTGGATTATCACCAGAGTACATTTAATTTCATACCCTGCCTTTATTAGAATACAAGTAATTATCGACCAATATCATAAAACGGTGAACTTCTTCACCAGATGGATGGATAAAGCACTTACAAAACATCCTTGGACAGATGATTGTTGGACTCTATTTTCCGAACATTGGAAAGCTCATCAACTCCATCACCCCTTTCAAAAACAGCTGCTGCCCCCATTCCTGAGCCTGTTTACATTCAGTGTCTTCATTTAGCCAAAAACTTAAATAAAAGGACTACAGATACACACACGCTGACGCGTACATACACATAAAAAAAGAGATGATTGAACAAGGTACCTATGCACATTGAAATCACACCAAAACGGGAGTCTCTGCCTCGGCGTTTCATTTCATGCAGTAAAGTTCCCACACAGCGGGCACCTGCAAACAAAAAGCAAGAATAGTTATTCATAAATTCCAATCATGATGGATAGAAGCCAGTGGTAGTGGGGAAAAAATCATCTCTTGGTTTTGTAAAATTATAACCATGTTGATGAACCCAAGTTGTAGAGTAGGGAGTTTTTATGGGCTTGTTAGAATTTGTAGTAAGCATTTAAACTAAATAATTATATGTACTTGTTTGACGATGAGTGTTCATTATATTATTTTCACATTCGGGAGATGGTGTCTGTGAGACTCAAAATGACATGGATATGGAGGTCCAATTAATATGTACGAGGAGAAGAAGCAAATGATGTCCTTTAAATGTTTCTTATCAGCTCTTCTTGGTTATCTAGAAGGGAAGGACGAGCTACAAACTGTTCCGAAACAGAGGGTGACAAATCCCAGTTCAGGTATTCATGTGGATGATTTGTTTAGACAAAACCTCAATGAAGAAAAATATAAAAAAAGGCAAAGCAGCCCTACTCAGCCCATACACACAATTTACAGCCATTACTCTATACAGCAAAAAAATCTCCCATCCTAAATTAAATTAATGTTGAATCAGACTTATATTTACCCCAGATACTTCAGTTATCAAAAACCTCACCCAACTCCAATGCCACCACCGGTCTTCGCAAGCAAAGATCAATGGGGTAGTCTAATCTAGACAGCTTAGGATGTAAGCTAGTCATGTGGAAGCTCAGGAATTTGATTTTAGCATGGTGTCACTCACAGTCATCACTGTATACATAGGAAGCGCTGAAGGAAAATTAAGGAATCTGAGTCAAGGGGAAATTCATGGAAAATAAATTATTTTTACTTTTAACAAATTTTTTTTATTGATTGTGCATGTAATTGAAAGTGACAAAAATTATATTAAAAACAAAATGTTTGTACCTGTGACGCAAAGTGACAAGTAAAAACAATCCCCCATTTTCACTCACTTCTCTCTGTGGGAAGAAAAAAAATTCCCCTTTCCTAATAAGACCAAAGTGATCACAAACATACCCTTAAAACCACAGATGCAGATGGACTAAAAATCAGAGAGATAGGTCTTTTCGCCATTACTAAGATACCATAATCACCATTGCAAATCAAGAGCAGCAATCCATAATTTAAAACCATAAAAGCAAAACAACGATCCATAATTTCAAACTATAAAGCAAAAAGTGGTTATCATATGCTAAAACATAATCACCTGTTGCACCAAGTGGATGCCCAAGAGCAATAGCACCTCCATTGACATTCACCTTATCTGGATTTAGCTCCAGTTTCTTCATGCAGTATACATATTGGGAGGCAAATGCCTACACAAAGCACCAGACAAAATCTGTTTCACATTCTATCCAAATACAGTGAGGAAAGACACAAAGAAATGCTGTGTGCCATTCATTACCTCATTTATTTCAAATAAATCAATGTCATCAAGTTCCAGACCAGCAAGTTTAACTGCAGCAGGAATTGCAACTGCAGGACCAATGCCCATGACAAAAGGATCCACTCCAACAGCAGCAAAGCTCCTAAACAAGAGACCAATGATTTTTAAGGAAGACAATCACAGCAAATGTTCCCATGAGGATTACTTAATGCAAAAACAAACCACCACAAATGACAAAAAAAGGCATACAATTATATTTGACAAAAAATATATAACCATGTTAATTGTAATACAACTTCACAACAGATGATCATTAAGAAGGAAATTATATAGAGGAAATACATAACCAATAAAAATAGAGGTACATTGGCATCTAGACAAAATCATATTAGTTGAGGCAAATAGAGTTGAAAAAGATGCAAGCTGCATGACTGACAATCCTCAAAGAAGCAAAAGACAAAAAAAAGGCTAAATGATAATTCAATCAATACATGCACTTAAAATGTTACAGGAATGCACAGGCCAAGTCCAAAGTTTAATAATCTCCGTTATAGTATGTAGTCTTTCTAATCAAATGTGAACAGGTATGAATCAAAATAACCTCCTGAGACAACCAATAGGTAGCGCGCTCTGCAGAAACACTTCACAATTGGGGTTCAAGGGATCAAATAAAACCATGCAAACTTATATAAAGGGCATTTCTATACCTGAAAACACCAAGAATGGGGAGTCCTTTCTTCACAGCAAGATTTCTCTTCATAAGGAGAACTGCACCAGCACCATCACTTACTTGGCTAGAATTTCCTATAAAAAAGTAAGCACCAAATTTTAGAACCATGATGCAAGTAATGGATATATTATGTTCATTCAATGTGTCAGTCACGTTGAAGCATTCTTCCATACCAGCAGTGGTAGTTCCACCCTTCTTAAATGCAGGTTTGAGCTTTGCCAGACCAGAAACTGTTGTGCCTGGTCGAATTCCATCATCCGCAGAAATTGTAACTTGTTTCTCTTGTCCAGTTTTTGGGTCCACAATCTTAAAAGAACCAAAAAAATACATTAGGCCCCCTTTTTTATAATGCCAACAGAGAGATATACAGTGTGTGAAGAAGCATAAAGTTCCACAGATTGGGTATAGGTGACAAACCAGAGGACCACTTTGGGGGCTTAAGGTTATTCAAATAATAAGAGGTGTCAAAGGTTTCTATTGGAACAACCAACAAGCTGTCCGGAAGAAAAGTTGTTGTTAAACACCAAGTGGTGTGTGACACCTGGTCACCAAAGGCCCCTAAATAACATCTCATCGATCTTGATGCCCTTTCCAGGAAATATTTTTATTGTTTGGAGAAATCTTCAAGTACAGTTCGTAATATTTTCACAAGGGCCATAATCCAGATACTGATAAATGGAATTCTTTCTTTCTCACACGCAGACATGCACACGTGGTCCCTTCTCATATTACCTTTTTGCTTATTCTGAATTATTAGTTTTTCCGATAATTTTTTATACTAATGATAACATCAATAACATATTTACCTTGGTAACCACAGGGATGATTTCATCTTTGAATTTCCCACTAGCTGCAGCTGCTGCCGCTTTTCTATGAGATTCAACCTGTCCACATACAAAGGATCAAATTATTCAAAGGGAAAAAAAATCACCATGATGTGAGATCACAATGCTTTTGAAGGCAAAACTTACAGCAGCTTGATCTTGCTCCTCACGTGTTACTCCATACCGTTCCACAACATTCTCAGAAGTAATGCCCATGGGAAGAAGGCAATCTTGAGCTTGTTGAAAGTCGTTCGCCTGACAACGTGGAAGACGTTAATTAATCAATCACCACAAATTTATAAGAAAATGCAAGACCAAAATTTAACATACCTTGGGATTGACTGGACCTTCCCATCCAACCTGACTTATCGACATGGACTCCAATCCAGCTCCGATACCTGTGAAATGAAAGGAACAGAATACAATGCCATCACCAATGCCATCATAGTCTTGCAAGTGATTATTTATGCATCTATCAACATTGAACTTCAAACTCACCAATATCATAGAACCCGCCTTTTATGGCAGCGGCAACATCAGCAACTGCCTGCAGGCCAGAAGAGCACTGTCGATTTACTGTTTTGAGAGGTACAGTATCTGTAAAATAATATTCAAATAATAATAAATAAAAGTGTTAAAAGGATGTAACTAAAAAAGTAACAACAGAGAACCCTTCATATGAATTGGTGCCAATTGGTATTAATTTGTAAAATTCCGTGCCAATTCAAACTAATTAGTAATTAGTGATTTCAAACTAATTCATATAATTTCATATACCAACTAATACCAATTCAAACGATTTCACACCAATTGGTACTATTCAATGAATGAAAACCTTCAGAACAGAGGCATACCAGGAAAACCAGCATAAAACGCGGCCATCCTACACTCGATAGCCCTTTGAGAGCCCGGCGCCAAGACGGTGCCCACGACGATATCACCCACTTCGCTTGGTTTCACATTGGATTTTTCCAACACAGCCTACCATATACATATGCATAAACACATATACATGTAAATAAAAAAAAAAATTAATCCAAAAATATAACTTTCACCAACCCAGGTAATTCTCTCTTAAACAGTGAACACATAAATACCACCCAACCAATACCATATATATAAAAAAAGGAAAAAATCCAAATAACCCCCTGACTTTTCCTACAGTCCATATAACCCCCTGAAAATACTATGTACATCCAAATAATCCTCTGAATTAAACTTCCGTTGACTGATGAGAAATATTATGCGAATATTATATTTGGTTAACCCAGAATAAGAACACTGTATACCAAAAAAAAACTCCTACAAATTATTTAAAATGCGAATAACCTTTTGTAAATGATGACTTTATCTCTCTGGATGGATTATAAAACTCTATCTGGAGAGGTGAAATTATCATTTACACATGATTTTTTGCAATTTAATACATTGTGGGGGGGGGGGGGGGTTTGATATTCTATGTATTCAGCTAAAATAATCCAAATTTGTCAATGAAAATTTAACTGAAGGGGATATTTGGATTTACATAAGTGTTTTCATGGGGTTATATGGATTTAAAGTAGTGTACAAGGGGCTATATGGATTTTTCCCATAAAAAAAAAACCTTCAGTCATGAAAGAGCAAGACCTTGAGACAGGGCGCGAGCAAGTCATCGGCCGGCGTGTCCTTGAAATCCCCACGCCTGGCTTTGCAAATAGCCGTCCGGTAAGCGCTGTGAATTCCAAACAATCCAGAATGAACAAGATCAACAAAAATTCATATCAAGATATCAAATTTAAAACATTCCCCAATTAAAATAAAACTCACGCAACAATCACAACATCATCTCCATAAGCACCAGTCCTCTGATAATCCCCCGCCGCACAAATTGAAGCCTGAAAAAAACTCGTAATCGATAAAAGCAGAGACAATAATAAATCATTCGAAAACGATAAACCCTAGCAGATCATAAAGGGGGAGAAAAAAAAACGCCGATCAAGACAGAAGAAAGGGAAACCCTATGAGATCCGATGAAGCAACAACGATTGAGTACTGACCGAAAGGGTTGGAGGGTCGCACGAGGTGGGGCGGAGATGGTCGAGGAGGACTCTCTGCCTGTTCACGGCTTTGTCCATATCTTCTCTTCTCCGTCGACGAATACACGAAAAAAGCTTGACCAGACTCAAAAACGAACACGAAAAGTTGGAGATTTTCCGATCTTTTAAAAGGTCACACGTACTGTGTTTGGTGGATTTTTGTTTCAATTAGGTAACAAACGCGCATTTAAGTGTGAGCGGATCATTGAAGGCGATCCCAAGATTGATCGGAAGAGGAGCGATCACAACCGTCTGTTCTGGAAAGGCGCACGAATCACGAGGTGGAGGACGTCGGGGAGCACTCCGTCTGACCGCTGACGTGGAACCTTATAATGGATCAAATCTGAACCGTTTAAAAAGGAAATCCAACGGTGTACAGTATTGCGAGTGTAGATGAAGGAAAGTCCTGCAACGGAAAGAGAGTTGTGATGATAACCCTCACGTTTTGAATGATGTGATCCCTGTGGGTCTCACATTGTTGGGTACCGTCTGGTTTGATTTGGACTGAACCTGATGTGACCTCTAAGATTATCTACGTACGTACCGTTGTAAAGGGATCAAATCACACGTAGTTCCTCTTTCCGTGTAGGGATTTAATGGAAAAATCTCTCTCCCCCCTTCCATCCAATAGGAGAACTGGTTTTCTATTTATAGTATATTTATAGTAGTTTGATGGGTGCCCTAGAATCAGTAATATTTTGTAGATTTTATGGAATCAATTATTGATAACTTCAAATCAAATATATAATCTGAGATCTCTGCATACGGACCGTCCATAGTGGGCGATCTAGATCGTGAGCAGTCGATACATGGAACGTCTTATTTTTAGGCCCCACAAATCGTATGTACATGTAAAATGTAATATATATTTTTAAAAAATAAAATGTGTGGGATCATTAACACTCATGGTATAATATCTTACTTATGTACATATATAATATAATGATAAAGATAATAAATAATTATTAAATAAATCAATCTGATTTGTAATATAGAATTATAAAGTTTGTTATAACGTTAGAAATAAAAAATGTTATAGTTAAAAAATATTCTTTTTTTTTAATTTTTAGAGATATGAATATGAATATATTATGTTATCTGATTTTAAAAATATATTGATATGGATTTTTTTGTTCTATTGTTATCCTAATCCAAAATCAATAAAAATCATGTGTATGATCACTACGAATAGATAGATATATGTATCTCCCGAATTGAATCCTATATTGGGATTACAATTTTAAGGGAATATACCCGTTTGGTTCCGCTTAAATAAAGCGATTCTGTTTTTAATTAAACAGAAAGCTAAAAAGTGTTACCAAACGCATTCTAAAAAACTGACTTAATTAAAAAGTTACTTTCAGTTTTTAGTGTTAAAAAATTAATTTTTAAAAAGCAAAAATATCTCACCATTGAAGAACTATAAAACAAAAGGAAAAGTTAAGAATACATGTATAGTTACGATCACATGTTAAATGCATTATTTAGGCTATCTCCAGTTCTTACTCAAACCTATACCCAAATTTCACTTAAAATTTGAGTAAAAATTTGATTTGATATGATGTGTCTCCAACTATCACTTTGTGTTTTACTCAAATATTTTAAAAATTCAGATTTTCTTCTCATTATTTTCTATAAACATTTTCAAAATCTGTTTCCCAAACATTTTTACTACTCAATTTTTATTCCCTTTAAGATATTTAAATTTAAACATTATTATCATCTAATTATTTGAAAAAAAAGGTAAAAATAATATTTTTTATTGGAATAAAAATAAGAAATAAAAAAACAAAAATAAAAACTTAAGAAAGAAGACCGATTTTTTTTTGGGGGGAGGTTTCAAGAGATGGTGAAAATTTTGGGGGGTGAGAAAACATCTAATATAATTTAACTAAATGTGGAGTTAAAGGAAAAAATTTTCACATTGGAAGAAAATGTGGAGATAAAGAAAAACAAAAAGATATGTTAAAAATTTGAGTCTCTCTTGATTTGGGTAAAGATTTGAGTAAAAACTTGATTTTATATAAGTATGGGTAAATGGTTGTAGAGGGTTTTGAGTGATTTTTACTCAAATTTAAATTTGAGTAAATGTTTGGGTATAAGATTAAAGATGCTCTTAGTCGCATCCACTTGATGACAATAATTGTCCACCAACCATCCGATATAAAATGAATAAAAAAACAATGGTAGAGCAATCATAGGTAATTTAAAGTATTGTTAAATCAAAATTAGATTTTAGTTTGGGGAAAAAATCTTAACAAAAATTATTGGATCCATAAGAATCCAAAAAGTGAACAGTAATTCTATGTTTGTCCACGCGGCCAATGAAGGCTAAAGATGGACTGAGAAAACGATCACAATTATATGAGGGGGACAGGAGAGGGAGGGAGAACGAGAAAGGGCCTCGCCAATACAGAAAAGGGAGCAGTTACTACCACCCCACCAGTTCTTCAATCCACCCCAAAAAAACAATTTCGGGGGTGGGTTAGAGAACCACCGCAAAAAAAAAAGGTTGAGAGAGGGGTTTAACGCCACGGCTGGATCTTGATGGAGACAGGTGGACTACTCGACAACGATCTTGTCGGAGGTGGATACGTCGGCGATCATGCGTAGGTGAGGTCGGCGGTCTTGCCGGCACCAAGGCCGTGGGTTTTGGTGGGGGTGTTGACGGAGATGAAGATGATGTTGGAGTCGACGGCATGGGACTCGACGTCAAAGCTGAAGTGGAGGTTGACTCCCATGGCAGGAGCGGACTGTAACACCCCAGCTTACACAGTAAAAAATTGTTCGCTTTGCCCCTAAATGGGCTCACGGGTTTAAAATGCGTCTTTGTGTGTAAGAGTTGTGCTCACATATAAGCACAGACTATCTCTTCACATTAAGCGATGTGGGACTAAACACCAAACCCTCACCCTCACCCAATTAATGGGCCTCTAGGGACTATTGGGCCTCCCCCTCAACGGGCCGGGCGTCACAATCACCCCTCCTAATGGGTCACACATCCTTGTGTGGGGCCACACCCACCATCGTGAAATAGACAAGCTCTGATACCAATTGTAACGCCTCCGGCTTACACAGCAAGAAATTGTCCGCTTTGCCCCTAAATGGGCTCACGGGTTTAAAACACGTCTTTGTGTGTAAGAGCTGTGTTCATATATAAGCACAGACTATCTCCTTTTATTAAGCGATGTGAAACTAAACACTAAACCCTCACCCTCACCCAATCCATGGCCCTCTTGGGACTGTTGGGCTTCCCCCTCAACGGGTCGGGCGTCACACGGACAACGTTGTCGAGTGCGGATTCAAAGATGGGGAAGTGGTCACTGTTCCAAGCTTTGATGTGGGAAGCGGAGATGTTGACGACGACGACCTGGATGTCGGGGTACTTATAGGCGATCATCGTCATCGTAGGACCACCGATGTACCTGGTTGGAGGAGATGCCGGCGAGATTGATGTACGACGCGGGGTCGGTGAATCCACAAGGATGAACCATCCCCATCACCACCACCACAATCTTGGCCTCCTCCAGTCCCTCTCCTTCCTCCCCCATGCCGGCGTGCCGCCCAGCGCCTCCTTCGTCCGGGACCTCTCTCTCTCTCCCTCTGTTTTTCACTGGTTCTCTTAACCCACCCCAAATTTTTTTTTGAGGGGTGGGTTAGAGAACTAGTGGGGTGGAAATAAAGCTCCCCTACAGAAAAATGTCACATTCAGTTTTTGCAGTTCATCATGCATTTTGTTTATTAAAATATATATTTAATAAATGAAGTATAATTTTATATAACGACAAAATATAATATGTATATGTTGTGTTAGTCAATTTCATACTGAGACCTATTTTTTGTCCCTGAAAATGGATCACCACGTGCTCACGGTCCACGGCCCGATTATGAAGATCCGGTCCACCGATCTACTTACATCCAATGACTAAGTCAAATCAGATCAAATCAAAGTTGGAATCAAATCCCAATAAAATATTACTGATTTTGCGCTATTAATATTGATTCTCAAAATCCCCACCAATTGTATAAAATGATCGAGGGATCCCCCCCACACATGAGATGGGAGGAGATCGACCGTCGATCATAGGGAAAACAATACACATGGGGAATCAATATTCCCACAGAAGCATGTGAACAATTCTCTTCTACCAAAAACCCTAATTTTGACTAACTTGAGTGTCAAAGGGTCTTTTGCAGGTCTCCACCTCCGTGTCTTCCACATTCGAGAGAAGCATTCACCGGCTGTAAACACCACCAGCGGGTTGGAGGAGAGCAGGAGTGGATGAATACAACTACCTAAACCCGATAAGCTGATTTTTACCCCTTCACATACTTTGTTAATATGGGAAAGAAAGTGGTGGGTTTAAAATTTGATAATTTAATATATTGACAGGCTTTGTCTCACATTGTTAACAAGAAAAGAAGCAGCCCAAGTCGGTATGAAATTTTGTTTGATTTTATTTTATTTTAAGGGTAGACGAGTGTGTGTTGGTAAGGATGTGATTTGTTTGTATTGATGAAGTCATAATTGAGTGCTGTTACACGTAGTTTCTTTTTCCAGTCTTATATACGTCAATAGAAAATTAACAAAGCATATGCTTATGTTAACAAGATATACGTTTTAAAAGAATTTTTTTTACATTTTCTATAAATGCATCCATGCAATTCATTGGAGTACATATGCTTCATTTTTTTTTTATAAAAGCAATTATATGAGGTATACTATTTTTAAAAAATTCAATATATATATAAACTTGAATTGCGGCTAAAAATGGGGTTGTACGTAACATCATCGATTTTAATTTGTAGAGGGTATGTAATACCTGGTTGCATGGATGTGAGAACATTTAATTGTGGTGTATATTTAAATTATTGTTTTAAGAACACCATTATCCTCAATAATTTTTACAATAATTTTTTAAGATTTAACTTAATAAAACATATTATATGAAGAGAATGTATATCTATTAAAAATATTAAACTAGTTTGTCCCACTTCTCGAGACTTATGAACTCTGTGTTGCGATTTGTCATACCGCACGATTACATAAGCCATATAGATGACTTGAAATGAAGTGATCTTAGCTTTAAGAACTCCAAGGTATACATGAAAAATATGTGAGAAATGGTGGCGCTTTATATATTTGAGTGGGGGGCGTGGCATTGTTAGGGCAAGGGAGATCGCCATCTCTCAAATCAAAATAGTCATTACTGAATAATTGGACGGTCAAGGGGGAGGGGATCACCACGGTGAACTGTCTAATGCACCACTAGTCCCTCTATTTTGACACTCATTGTTTTTGTATTTTTTTCTCTCTCTTCCTCTCACCCCCTAGGATTTATAGCTCATTTTTAATACAAGTGATGGTAGTAAGAGCTATCTTTTTCTAAAAAAAAAAACATGCATTTAATTCAATCAAATATATGTATTTTATTATTTCGTGAATGTATGTATGTACATAGTTAATCAAATACATGCTTTAAAATATTTAAAATGTGTTGGAACACTAAAATTCATTGTCATTCAGACCATTATAGGATCGAGCAGCAGTTGAATTCATATTTCATAATCACCAAAAAAAAAAAAAAAAATCAGAAGGAAAACAAACGCAAGAGACCTCAAAAACACAAGCAAACCGACTGGCAAAAGAAAACTTCACCTTCACTAATTCATTTAACATAAACTTCACAAAGGCAAGCAAAACACCAAACCCACAACAAAATATACAACCATCAACAATTCCTACAGATGCAGAGAGAGATCAATCTTATCATCATTGGCGTCACCACAATCTTCCATTCCAGACACCCGCTTCTCAGTACTGGTGCTCTGTCTGTAGTTCCTCTGCCAATTCAAGAAGCTCTGCTCGTCGTCTCCTATACCAACATTGGAAGCCAAAGCCCGGCGGATGCCGGGATGACCGACAAACCGAGCGGCGCCATTCGATCCAAACGGATTGTCCGAACAGGGCACAGAAGGATTAGAAGCAGCGTGAGAGTTTATGTAAAAGGAAGGGCCACCACTGCCATAGTAACCTATATGAGTATGTGAAGTGAATTGTGAAGGGTGAGAACTACTGGGTTTGCTGTATAGATCATGATCACTAGTAGAGAACATCTCTGCTGCCCTCTTCGCCGCCGACCTTTCTTTCTTGTGCGCGTTCTGATGTCCTCCCAAAGCCTGACATGAGAAGAACTTACGAGAACAGAAGTGGCAGGGGAAGAGCCTCCCCATAGCCTCTCCTATAATGGGCTTCTTCTCTTCCCTTTCCATTTATTGTTATCTACTTCTGGAAAACCCAACACAAATTTAAACAAATAGAGAGGATAAGAAGGCATTTATAAATTTTTATTTACCTTTGCGTTAATGTAGCGACGCTTGTAGGATTAGATCTCAACACTTGTAGAACAATTAAGAGAATAAAACATAACACAAAAGAATATACAGATTTACGTGATTCGACAAAATATGCTTACTTTCACAAAAGAGAGCAGAAAACGATTCACTATATCAAGTAATCAGAGTATAAAAACTCTCAACTTCTTTCTCCTCGGCACCCATTCCCTTTCTCTTAGAGAAGAAATTCTCGAACAACCGCCTGTCACAGAAAAAAAAAAAATTATATCAATTAAACCTAACATAGATTATTTACAACAAATTAAAAAAATGCTTGTATAAAAATTCGGGTCCGATCTTAAGCCTTGGCAAATAGACCCTAAAAGACAAGACACCTTACCACACTTTGGAAGGGAAGTAGTATTAAAGATGGGCTTGCTTATTCAGCTATTCGGGGACTAATGGAGAGGATATATGTGTACCATGCAGAGAAGGCAAAGAATGGGAAGTGGAGAGTGAATGTGAAGGTGACTATAATTAAATAATGGAGGGCCACCGGCCACAATATGTTGCATAGAGATATGGATGAAGGACGAGAGGAAATGGGGACAGAATGGAAGTAAAAACAGAGGGGACCCGGAGACTCTCTTGTATGGAAAAGCAAATCCCACAACACAAACGAGTATTGAAAGAGAGGAGGGGGGGTCATAACTTCTGTGACATATGGTAGAAAGAATAGATGGATTGGGAACAGAAGAACACGAGTTTGATCATCTTTTTATGGGAGGTGGTTTTTCTTTCCTGAATGCAATGCAAATGAAACTTTGACGCGTGTCTTTCCCTCTCTTTATGTTGGTGCGTGTTTTGTTAAGTGGAGGAGATAATCATTCACATTTAATGTTGAAGATGGCGTGAAGATTTCCTTCACCAAGCAAATTCATGCATGCATGCTGCCAAGGGTCTTCAAAAGGCCCGGCCCGCCCGGCCCGTTTTCACGGCGGGCCGAGCATGGGCCTGATTATGGGGCCCTGCCCCGCATGCCCACTCGAATTGGACCCGTTCGGTTTGGCCCACAGGCCCGCTCGTGGACCCAGCCCGTTGCCCATAGGCCCATAGGGGCAATCTAATAAATGAGTCATATGTAATTTTACGTAATTTTTATTTGAATTGTGGTTGAATTATACAAATTATTAACATTTATGTAGGTGTCAATCTAGTTAATTACATGTAGTTATTTAATCTTTCAAGTAATTAATTCATTTAATATTTTTATTATTGAAAATTTAATAGATATAAATATTTTTTTCAATATTATATTTAAAATTTTGTATTATTTTAATATTATATATAAATAAATAACTTAAAATTTAAAAATAAAAAAAATAGTATATTTAAAATCTGGGCCCGGGCCGTGGGCATGGGCAAGGGCAGGGCTGTGCCCTCTTTTTTTACATTTGCTTCAATGTTTTGTGTGTTATTGGTCACTTGATCACAATTGGGTTTCGGTCATGGCTGGACCCCGTCAAGTCTTCTTTAGTCCTCTCAACCCACGTGTTTATGCACAAGAAAAAGTAAAATAACACAGCTAGCCCTCTGTGCAACCTCATCCACAATCTATACAATTTTTTATTTTAATTCATGCATTCTCTCATTGGAAGAGTATATATATATACATACTGTTATATAAAATAAAATATAAATTAAAATATATTAGTATTTTTATTTGAAAAATGAAATTTTGTTTTACATCATACAATCTTATACTATGATAGTAAAGTATACGAACTATGTGTAGTGCTCCAAGAAATTAAAATCGAAATGGGCTTATATTTGTGCACAAGAAAAAATCAAGGAAAATGATACGTCCAACCCCCATTGTAACCCAATTGCAGTCCACACCGGTTTTTTTTTTAAAAAAAATCATACTCTCTAAATAAAATAAAATAAATGTTGTTATATGAAATAAAATGTGTGTGTGCGTATATATATTAAGATACATTAATGTATTTTTTTCAAGTAAAAAAATGATAAAAAAATTTACGTTATATACTGTGATAGAATCCCATACACTATGATAGCACAGTATATATTATGTTATCATAGCGTATATTGCTGCAAAACGGACTGAATGTGTCAGCGCTTAAAAACCAATTTTTTTTTTTTTTTTTTTGATATCAGAGGGACCCCCGTGGCTGACTTTACAGTCAAGTTGGGAAGGCTACCTCCGCCTGTTTGCCCCGGTCACACGGAAATTTTTTTAATCGCTAATAAACAGATGTGTAAGTCAGCGCGATGATTTGAACCCAAAACCTACCCTTAACACAGATAAACCATAAACCGTTGTGCTATGACCACTGAGAACTCAAAAACCAATATTGCGTACACTATAGATGAAAGTCTGATCCTAATCAAAAGAGTGTTGGAAGGATGAGTAACGACAGAGGTATATATTACGTTATCATAACGTATAGAGCTGTAAAATACTATAGCGTATACGCTACAGATGAAAGTCTAATACCAATCAAGAGAGTGTTGGAAGGATCAGTGCCGACCGAGGGACCCCAGCTTCAAGCGTCTTCATCCCATCGTTGAAGCCTTTCTTATTGTCTTCATTACATGTCCAGGTATCTCAAACAATTTGTTGAGAGGGAGAGATGTGTGTACCTATATAGAATATTAATTCAGGGTTTAATTATCAGCATTAAAAACCTAGTTACTGGTGAGAGAGAGGGCATTCAATTCAGGATCACTATAACAAACCTAGGTCCTATTTGGTTGGTGATATTTCTATGGGGATGCATTATGATTCCATACTATATATGATCACTAGGAAACAAGGTAATGCGAATACACCTGTTCGGTCAGTGATATTCGTTATTCGAGATAGGAAGTATGTGTCCCACTAGATCCAAAACCAGGCAAGTAAAAAAATATGGAAGAATTAAAAACTCCACTAATTTGGTATGATGAATTCTATGTTCATGACTATATATCATAGCATACCCATTCTATTAATAACATACTTCAATTATAGCTTTAAGAAATGAAAAATGTTAGGGGCAATTATTCAGTCACTTTTGCATCCCTCCGACCTTAAATGTTTTTAAAGATCACATATATGTAAAAAAATTAATTATACACACGCACATACACACACATGCACGCACACATTCTAATTAGGTGATACTTTTTAAATTTTATAATATGTATTATATTGGGAAAAGTGCAAATGAAGGAACAATTAAGGGAAGCACTCTCTTTCCCTGCCAAAAGAAAAGACTGAACATCTAGGAGATATTTTTTAGGGTTTCAGTACAGCCAAATCTTTTGAAAGCACAAGAGAATCGACTAGTGCCACAAGACAGAGAACAACAAAACACCAATAAGACTCCGCAATCTGAGCTATTTTATGGTGGGATTTGGATAAGAAGCACTCAGAGAAGCCAAAGAAAGGTGAAAAGAGGACACAAAAAACAACACAGTTTGTGGTCCTTTGGTGACTGTTGATTATATTAACCCTTGGTGATGATAATGCTTCTACCGACAAGATATACAGTAACATGAGACATGCATAAAAGTTGATGTAAAATCAAACAAGCTACAGTCACATGAATAACAAACTAAACCACTGTTTTCCTTTATTTGAAGGTGTCCCACGAATGTGATGCATCCAAATAATTAAACAATCATTATGTCCTCATTTTATCAGCATTTACAAATAAGAACTTTGCAATGGTTATAATCCAAGCTATCAAAGTCTTATCTTCCTTATAGATGTTGTCTTGGGACAGCCAGAATGCAATTGGTAGTACATATGAATCTCTAAATACCACACTTAACAAGTGGTTAAGACACGTGGGTGGTTTTTTTGAAGGTCCATGCACGAGAAGAATAGGTTTAATTATCAGATCGAAAAACTGTAATAATTAACTATAATAAACTCTCATTAACTGTAATAACTATGTCCTAGAATGTTGTGGATCAAATCCAAACTCACATTACTTTTTATCTTTATTTGTTAGTAGATTATTTTAATAAGAAATAAGAGTTTATTAGATTAATCAGTTAAGATAGAATTTGCTAAAAGCCTTAAAGTAGACTATAAATATATAATAGGAGTCTCAATGTTAAATCAGATTTATTGAATAAAATTATCATTATTTCTCATTCTTCCTCTATCAAAGAGACCTAGGGTCTCGCAGAGAAGAAAATGAATAAACTATAGTAAATTATAATAAACTCAAAAACTACATCTTTATAAATTTAAATAAAATCTAATAAATATACCTAGAAGAGACAGATATATAATTTACTTTTGTTTATACATCCAAAACTATAATTATTTTCTAACAAGACACAAAAAATAAAATTTACATTTGAATGTCTTCTATTTGCGCATATATCAGCTCAACTTATATCAGATTTTGGTCTAATATAATTTAAATGTAGTCAACTACATAAAAGTCAAGAATTCAATGTGAACTTCCAAGAATTTCAAATGAATTGAAAGGGCTCAGTGATTTATGATTGATTACAATATTCAAGTGTAGGAATTTTGGGCAACCAAAAGGCCTCTTATATATTTCTCTTAATTTCCTAAGATATATTGGAAATGATAATGATCACAACTCGTTCGCCGACAAAATATAATGTTCAACGCATTTTCCAATTAAATGTTTTTTAAAAAGATAAGAATCGCAGCAAGACCCGTGGGACCTTAAAATGTCTGGACGAGTAAGTACATGTTTGTTTATAATTGTAAGCTGAAGATTATAACTTTTAGTTTAAAATAAACAGTTGTTGCATGTTTGTTTAAATTTATTGACACTTATTTAAACTAAAATCAGTTTTAAAAAGTCATAATTTCTAAGCTGGGTTAAGGGTGTTTTTCAAATTATAATTTATGGATTATTTTAAAATAACATATGTTGGACATTAATACCCTTCACTTTATTTACTAAGGATAAGTTTTTTCATCTCTCCTCTAAATATTCACCTTGTCTTTCAAAACTTTGAGATAACACAAGTAAGATTAAAATATTAAATTGTAATGTTTGTTTTTTCTTGGATAAAATTTAGATTATAGCTAGAAAATTTTAGTTGTGTTTTTTTTATTAATAGAAATCAAGTTGTATATTTTTGTATTTCAAATTCAATTTTTTTAATTAATGTGGAATTCAAGATTTCATTAATTTTTTACATATTATTTAATGTTTATGCAAGATGTGTGGTCATCATCATTTTATAAGTAAAACCACATTTTCTTTATAAAAATAAAATAAAATTTAACTTTTACTTTTAGAAGGGGCATTTTTTACAATTACACAACAAAAAGCTATTTTACAGCTTATTCTAACAAACATCCACGGCTGCTTATTCTCTGCTTTTCAACAACTACAACAAACATGTCAACTGCTTATTAAAAAAATTATAATCTATAATTTATAAGTCATAATTTATAATCTGTAAATTTAAATTACAACAAACATGGCGTATAAAATATTTCATTAGGGCCCCGTTTGGTTCGTATCATTTTTTTAGGTGGAATTACTTTACCAGGAATCAGTTTACCAGGAATTTTACCAGGAATCAGGATTTCATCAGACTGTTTGGTTCACTGGTGGATTTTTCCTAAGAATCATTTTCAAGTGTTTCGTTCATACATAGAAAATGACAAGGAATTTGATTTAAATGTCTAAAATACCCTTACTATTATATATATACTAGTAAAATTTATTTCTTTATCTATATCACAATAATTATAAAAAATAAATTTTTTATAAATATTTAATGAATGCAAATTAATAAAATAACCAATTATGTAATTAAACATATAATAATAGTAATTTTTTAAAATTAGTTGAATATTATGAACTCCCCTATAAACTAAATAACCAATTTTATTAGTTAGGAATCAAAGGTATTGCTTTAGGCCTAAACCTACATCACATATCACATATTACACCAATTATAATAATATCTAAACCCATCTACAAAAATAAAAATTAAATTTAAAAATATAAATTAATATCTAATACACAGTTTAGATTTTTCACATCACATATAAAAATTATAACAGAATGTTTAGTTAAAAAATCAAAATGACTATATAAACCCATTATAAAAAAAGGGATGCTATTTATTTTAGAATGGATATACATAGTAATTTCATTAATTTATAAATGGTATAATTGTAATCTAATTTAGAATTCCTGATGGAAATTGAGATTATCACTACAAAGGGTGGGAATCTCATTTCATCCTATTTTCTTACATGGATAGATTTTAATTCTAGTGGGGTCCACAATTACCATTAAGATTATCACCAACCAAACACTGGATTTTATACCCTTTCCTGATAATTTCACATAGAATCAAATTCTATCCCAGAATGATACGAACCAAACAGCCTAGATGCTAAAGATACGCTCAGTAGACCAAATGCATTTACAAGTCCGCGTAAACCACTTGAGAGAGACTTAGGGCTGGAAGAAAAATAGGAAAGAAATTTTTTGCTTCTAAATTGGAATGATCAAACTAAAATTTAGTATCTTCGTAATTTTTTTAAAATAAAAAAACTCGTCACATCACTAACGCATATATCATCCAATAATAGTATCAGTCCTGCTATATGGACTCCAAAGTTTAGGTTCAATTGAAAAGCTCCAATAAGTATCATTATCTCATTGATTGTCTATTTGATTTTTTTTTAAAATAAAAATGACATAGACAATAATATTCTTTATTTAAGTTTGAGTTTTTCGTTCCTTTATTGATCAATTCTTTTTTTATCTTCTTATGCCATATGCCACTTCAAAAAATTCATTCCAATTAGTCTCCTCATATCTGGAAACCAGTGTCATCATCTTTAGATTCCTTTTGTTGCCCTTTATCACATGAGAGGTGGATTTGTTGCCTTTCAAGTCCTCCTCTGGCCTCCACCTCCTCCAACCTCCAACTCTACTTTTTTTTAGATACGGCTACAAATACAGATGAATATATTAGAATTTCAAATATAGATACAAATATAAATGAATATATTAATTTTTTCAGATACATAGTCAAATTTAGATACAATCTTATATTGGTTTTTTATATACAAATGTATCTCAAAAATTTCAGAATAGAGATATAGATGAGTATCTTAGTTTTTTCAGATACAAATATAGATTTAAATATGATCCTATATTTGTTTTTTCAAATACAAATAGATACAATTTTAGATACAGCCTTATATTAATTTTTTCATATACAAATACAAATATAGATTTAGATACAAATATGGATGAAAATTTTGCAAATAAAAATTTCAAATATATACAAAGTATATTAGTTTTTTCATATACAAATACAAATTTAGATACAACCCTATATTAGTTTTTTCAGATATACCATATTTTAGTTTTTTTCATCTACATTGAAAATGTATCTAAAATTAATGAATATGTATTAACATCTATAGTTTTAACACCTATATAATTAAAATAAAAAAATCCAATGAGCCAAATCTAAAATGATCATCATCATTGAAACAACAAACAATCACTCGGATCATAAAATAAAACTGAAATTCCTCTCAAAAACTAAAATCGGATTGGTGTTTCATATCAGAATTTAGTTTGTATAATCAAAATCAAATAATCCAAAAAGTCAAAATTTAGTTTGTATAATCAAAATCAAATAATCCAAAAAGTCAAAACTGAAGCGATTGCGATAGTTAAAACCACAAAAAAATTAACTTGGATCCAAATAAAAAAACTGAAACTCTTCTCAATAACTAAATTGGGTTTATTACTTGATGTTTAATTTTACAGATGATAGATGGGAAAAAATGTATATCATAACCGCTTCCTACACAGAAGAAAAGTGATCGTTTATCAAATAAATTAAAAAAAAACAGCTAAGGCTAAATAAAAAATTACATATGTACCATCTCATGGGATTTGAGATGGAGAAAATAAGTTGTAGTCCAAAAATTATTATTGATATCTCTATATACTCTAAAAAAACTTATAAATATATATACGAATATTACTTTGTTTTTTAAAATAAAATATACTGCATTAAACGGACTGCCTAAAAATCAAAAACTAAGATAAAAATTTTCCATAATTTTTTTTTGCATTGGTGCATGTGTAGATATAACTCTTTAATACGTCGAGGTGAACTTTTTTTTTATGTTTATTTTTTACATATATAAGAGATACCCATGACTGACTTTACTATCAATCTGAGAAGACTAGCATGCACCGATCCCAAAAAAAATTCTTTCTAATAATTGCTAACAAACAGATGGATAAATCAGCACTAAGACTCGAATCCAAAATCTACCCTTAACACAGATAAACCATAAACCATTTCTAAGCAAATGTTGGACACACGTCGAAAACCGAAAAATGTGTCCACAAGCAAAAATAGGATAGAGTGACATAGTAAAATTTGATGCACTTGCACCCTGTTCAATTCCATTCATATGAGAAAACACAAAAAGATGGTTCCTAGTTACACACACTGTAAGCATATATAATCTTCACTTCTGCAACCAAAATTTGTGCACAAGCGGGTCAGCAGAACAAACACATTTCATTAATAAAAAGATGAAGTAATTAATAACAATGGTTTAAAGTAATCAACAAGCTTCCAAGAGGCCAATATATGAAACATGTAAAGAGCAAGCATATCACACCCAACTGAAAAACTATGAGAAGCCTAAACATTTTCCTACGGGGCCAAAACAATGTCCAAGAAGACCTGGATCCTGGGGAGTCTCAGGTTCTGGCATTTTTGGAGGAAGATGTTTAAAGAAGGCCTTCACTGCTCCTGTCACCCCATCCTCTGTCTCCATGGCCTTGGCCAGTTCAACAGCATTTTCTTTCACCTACGAAGTCCATAAAAATGAGGTTTTTGGTTCTAATAATTCAAGGATATATATATTTCACTAGTTTTTCTGACAAAAGACCAAAGACAGCAGAACTAATGAGTGGAGAAGAGGCACAGTCATATTGAATTTAAAAGATAAGGATGATGTGCAGGATTATTCTATGCATCAACGAGTTGAAAAGAGAAACAAATTATCTATGAATTAAAGGAGACAGCAGTGGCTTGGAGATTGAAACAGAGCCAATAAGGGTTGGTTTTGAAATTAAATTGCTCTGACTTTATAACAGGAAAACAAATCTGAGAAGCCCTTTTTCTTCTACAACTGATGGATATGATGAAGAAGGGCGTGTATCTTCACATGGTAGTCATTCCCTTGTATTTGTATAAGGCCTATATGATCCATAGATAATAATCAAATAAATTTTGATACAGAAAAAGGTTGGTAGAAGTAGATATACAACTAAATACAAGATCTAGGGCTACAATGTGGACTGAATGTACCCGATAGATTGACTACTCAAATGTAGAAATAGGTTCCTTGGGGTTTGCTGTTTACAGACAACGTGTTTTTTTAATGAACAATGAGAGGTGGATGATAGATTGGAAAAACAAAACAAATGTGCTTAATGCTTCGATAGATAGAAACTAGGCAGGAAAGTTACAACGAAATTTTTGAAGGTGATGACGTAAAGAACACTCAAATGAATGGTTAAAGAAATACCATCACGCAAGGTTCACTATTCCAAAAAGATTGGATAGAACGATGGTGGTGACTTTACTAGGATTAAAAACAAGTCAGACAAAATGGATTTTGCTTTTAGCTATCATGAAAACAAGTGCCAAGAGAAATAATTGTTCCGTGCTTGGTTACTAAGGAATAGACTGAAATTGTCGAAATGGAAATGAGATCCACTTTTTCACGTCATAAACTTCTTGGCAGGGTGGAAATGATCACTGTATGTCTTTCATTTCCACCAAAATAGTTGGCACATCTAAGACAAAAAGCAAAGTCATATCCCACAATAAATGGAAATGACCAAATTATTCCTACATCATTTTCCAGCAACCAGACATGAAGTTTAGCATGATCATGCAAATTATGGTGTATCATGTATGGTTATAAATGCAATGTTTTCAAACACCACAGAGATGAGGATTTAAAAGGAAATGCTGCAAAACTAGGAAGTATAAAACTGGAATCAAGTGCATTAAAGATATCATATACCGAACCTGTCTGTATCCTTGATCTTCTGCAGAATCATGTAAAGGGGATTCTCACGAGGGGAAGTAATTAAAAGACTTACTATGAAAATTTGTAAAATACATATTATTTGTAGTTAGATTTTGAGTTTCATGCTTGTTGATTTTTCTCATCCGCCAACAGAAATGGGCGTATCCCATACAACTCAATTCGATGTAGCTTGGTTTGATTGTGATCCGATTTAAACATCACAATAAGCAATTAGTTGCAACAATCCTTCCTAATGTAAAAGTCTGGAATTCCTTAAGCATCCATGCAAATTGTTTGGGGAAGACTCAATTTGTAGATCCAAAGAAAAAGGAAGATGGAATTAACAGATCCAAAGAACGGACCACTACAAAAATCTGAACAGGATGGCTCAGTAGTATTTTTTTCAAGAGAATGGCATAAGCAACATCATGCCCAGATAACTTCAAAAATAGCTTTTAGTTATATAACATAAAATGATAAATGTTGAGCAGTGTTAATCACCTTAGGATCCAGCATAAAATTGATTGCACTGACAAGCTTTTGCAGTGAAAATTGATCAATGGGTATAGGAGGAGGGCCTAATCCTCTGGCATGCACTCGTTCTCCCCAAAAAGGTTGATCACCAAAAAAGGGAACCACTGTTGTCGGACACTGGATATCACAACCGGATACAATGTGACTAAATTACAAACACAGTATATAAAAAGTTCCAAGTTTGACAGGCACAAAAAACTAGATTAGATACCGCAGCTTTAAGTCCAGCGGCTGTTGTTCCGGCACCTCCATGATGCACCTGAACCAAATGGAGAAATTTGAACACACGATCAACAGACTTGGAAAGGAAGTATGAACTATAGCAAGTCTTAAGTACATTGAGTATAAACTGTAGCAAGTATTTGGTACATTTAAAGAATACACGCAAGTGATTGGCGTAATGATCTAGTTCGCAAATTTCTTTTCTTTCCTTTTTGTGGCTAAACAACAGTTTTTTTGTGCCAAAGAGGAAAAAATATTACTTGCTCAACAGAACAACTTTAATTTAAGGCTTGAGGAGCATACAACTATACAAGTAAAAAGCAATGTGACATGAGCTCGAGGAGCATGGTGGCTTCATTTGATATTGTTCAGGATCCTTGAATTTTAAAGTTTTCTAGTACTAAATTCATTGTTCATCTGGATTCTTTGTTATTTGGTCAGTTGATAGCCTATGGTGTACCGCATGAGACTCAACAGAACGTGCTTCTCACTATCGATCTCTAGCATTAAATTTCTCTATGCAATTCCCACAAGCAATAAAGCATGACAACAGCATCCATCTGACACACGAACAAATATAGAATAAAATTCATGGATGCAAAAATGGTGCAGAAACAAACACAACTTCTGCACATACATCAAATGTGTCCATGCTAACCAAATTTGAGTCTTACCACTGCCATGCAATGCAAAAATAGCCAATCATGGGGGACATTATCCAGCAGATAAATAGAATCCTTGGGTTCATCCACTGAAAAAAAGAAGAATCGTGTAAAGTAGGCAATCAGAAAAATATGTCAGGTAATGCAAACTTGCAACATGGGATGCATGGACTGTGAATTCTGTAATACACAATATTGAAAAAAATAACAAAGTCGAGATAAAAAAAAAACTTACAATTTCCAAGACCACCCCAACCCTTGTTTATGATGCCCCTCTGCCCAGTTATTTCCAGTGCTTCCACTATTATTTTTGTCATCTTTTCTGGTTCTTGAACAGGCTAACATGATGTCAGAAGTATATAATATTTAGAGAATGCAATAGGAAATATAGTACATTTAGAAAAATGACCATGACTAAATAATTTGTTAAAATTACATGGAAGAGTAAGAACTTTGTTAGAATCACATGGAAATTTCCAAATGAAACAAATGCCACACAAAGAGAGATGATGCAATTCGCTCTGCGTGTCATGTGGTGCTTCATGAGACTGCAAAGAAGTCCAACATGACATGGACTTGTATTTACATGTTTCAATCAAATGGGAGACAGATGACACCTCCTAAATGTTATCCTGTAATGGGGACATGAATTTGTGTTGGTTTCATAAGTGTTTTCAAAAGCACCATGTCTCCAAAAGCTAAAGTGTTCTGATTAAACTGTTTCACAGTAGTATAGCCCACAGTCCCAATGGTCAATTTCATGATTTCATATGGTTGTGTTCATGCATCTTTAGGGTACAGCAGATTATCTAAATTTCAAAATTAAATGATTAAATTCTCAAAAGAGGATACGGTTCAATAGCATCTCAGAGAAAGTCAAAACAACTTGGCAGTAATTCAATCAGTTAATAACAAGATTTTGGTAATGGATACACATAGACAAACTGAATATTTTTGAAAGAAAACTGGTAGAAATCATACAACCAACCCATTAGACATAGTTAAGGTACAACTCCACAAAGAATATAAAAACAAATGTTGTACAGTGTACTATAGACGAACTGTATAATACTGTACCAGAAGAGAAACTTATGGTAGAAAATACCATAACATAAAAGTCAATTCATAGATGCACAAGAACGAGAATATCAGCAGGGAGAAAAGACTTACCAGGCTGCCAAAACCAATATAAATAGGCTTTGGACCAGATTCAAGCCATTTAACAAGAGATTCTGGAGGCTCATAATTTGATGCAAGATTAAGGAAGCAAAATCCAACAACATCAACCTTAGAACCCCAATCTGCAGATCGAGTAATCAAAACAAACCAATCACATGGAAGGATCAAGAAAAAGCTGAAATTACAACTAAGCATAGAACTGTCACAAGTGGGTTCAACAAAAAGTTAAAACAAATATTACAAATTTGAGTTGAAAGGAATGAGGATAGGCCTTTATCTAATTGATAACCCAGAAATAGCATATCTCAATAGACATCAGGACAATCATTCATGAGCACTTTGTTTCCATGTGATTGACTACCATATAATTTTATTAGAAAAAAAAAAGGATTATCACTAGCATTTTGCTAAATCACCATACAACCAGATATTTCACGACAAATTTTTCTCTTGCCAAGTTTTGAATGTCTGCAGACCTTTTGGTTTGGGGACTAGGTGAGGGCTCCAGATATATCCAGTGGGAATATCATTGGAAGACCCCTGTGCACCACTTAAATAAGTGACTGGTCGCAGTTTCAGCTTTTTCTTTCTGAACTCATTTATCATGTCCCGTATCCCAAGCCAGATCATCGAGTCAACTATTTGATATGAGAGCTGGAAAATAAGTTAAAGTAGAAACAATTAATTGAATCCAAAAAGATACTTACATCTAAGAAGGTCCAACATAGGGACAGAAAAAAAAAAGCCACCCAAAATCTCACATATTGTTGTCCAATAATATTTTCAACAAGGAAATTAGAAACATAACATATGAACAGTGATGATCCAATGGGACATTCAATCACACTGGAACATCGAAAAAAGAAAAAAAATGAAAATCTCACATCCTACTGAAACATCATTACAAAAAAAAAATACAAGGGAAATGTAGAAGAAGAAAGCATGTCCAGCAAAATCATTCACAAAAAAATCAATTAGTGCTAGTATTCAATCACTACATATATCCTCCTCAATGAACACCATCATCATCTCCAGAAAAGAAAGCAAAAATTGAAATCTGGTCGAAGTTATAACAATAACATACCATCAACTCCAACCATAAGTACATCACAGTCTGTGGCGTATCTATTGCAGATTTTGGCAATAGCTGACTTAAGTTTAAAAGGCAGTACTCCAAAGATGATATATAATAAACAATTGAAAAACTTTTAGATATACTGCAATTTCTCAATAAATTCTGCAAGGCTAAAGATGACATTCATTGTGCATAACTGCATATTACCATTCCTCTATGTTACTTCACTATGGACACACAATTAACATAATCAATGAATAACTGAGTTAACTAAGGCTACTTTTGGTGTCTTCTAATCAAATGCAAGCTATCTTGCTTCATTATCCTGTGTAACCCATTGAACAATACTTATCAGCAAAAGCGTGAATCCTTTCAATTCATTTATAACATGAAGACAGCACTATTTTTTGTTTCAGACAGGACAAGAGTTGACCAATTAATTAAAAGCATATTTCTGTGCTCAAAAAAATATGAAGAAATTAAGAAAATAACTAGAAAAATCTAACGGAGCTGGTTTATTACTCAGTGAAGCAACAGTGATCTGATTCATATATTCCATGGAGATCTAGGCATGTCCAAGATGAATAAGTAAATATCTATGTAGGCTTAAAAAAGACATACAACTAATGAAAAAAGACAAAAGATTCTTACTCTGTATCCAGCCGGTTGTTTGACACGTGAAAGGGGATGTGGAAATTCACTAGTTGGCCTGATGATTATAAAAGACAAATATCAGTGTGTATAATGGCGCAACAAACAAATTCAAACTGATAGTAGAAATGTCAGTCATGAACATAGTAACCATAAAAAAAAATTCAGATTCACCTAATTCATTAAACATTAAGTACCAAATGAATCAAATCGATGATGAATTTTGTTTTGAGAATTCATATTGTAGCACACAATTAAAGTATCTTTACCACTCAAATTTGTGAAATAAACAATTGTCACTTTCATAACCAAAAAGTATAACTTACGTCCAAGGCATGGTGAAGAATATGTGAATCGGTACTTTAAGCGCCTCTGCCACATGCGTGTGTCCTGAACAAGCATTCTCCCAGGTCAGCAGACGTACTCAAGACTTCCAATTGTGCATAAAATAGAAAAGTTACTAATTCCCTGGATTCAAGAAGAATACAAAATATCAAAATCTCACCAGTCGGATGTTCACACAGATCATGAAATAACAGAATAAGTGCATCTATGCAGAACTCCAACCAAAATATAGAAGAGAGTGACACAAAGAAAATCAATCAATCAATTACCATCACCCATATTTGACATGAGTGTGTGTGTGTGTACATCAAAATTCTGTCATTTTTAATGGGAAAAAAAGTTTCCTCCTAATCCTTACAGAAGCTGATGCTTTAATACAGACGGAAAATTTACTTCACGGTAGAAAAGCAAAAGATCTGGATTTGTTGACAAATATCTACACCGAAATTAATTAACTAAAACCATCAGGGCCATATAGAAGATTAGTCATTTTCATTTTTTTCTTTTACACCTATGTCAATTTTGTTTAAGAACCTCAGTTTATAATGTCAAATAATCTTGGTTATACAAATTGGGCCCATCTTATTAAAAGATGACTCTGTAAATTGGATTAAGTAATAGATAACAACATGAGATGATCAACGATGTAAATAAATGACCATGAGAACTATAAAGATCTTGTATGGCTCAATCACAGAATTTTATAGCATAGTAAATCAGTGATTACTCCTTCTATGACAAATAACACAGTGGCATTGGCAATCATTGGGTGGATTGGCTGGATTCAATGCTTATCAGTACATATCAGAACTGACTGCGGAATAAAATACTATTTTTTGTTAATGTTACATTGCCTACAAGCTGTTCTTCATGTGTTAATTAACCTATTAGGTTATGAGTCATAAATGTATTCTAATCTATTATAAATAGATGTCTCATAAGAAACAGATGGGTCAGTGAGTCTCCCAAAGCAATAGTAGATTATTCGTTAACTTTCTAATATGTTCACCCAAAAAACTCCATATAAGATGTTTTCCTCTTTCAAACTTGTCTTCAAATGACACAAGCACTATGACATAGAAGAAGGCAAATCAATATGCAAGAAGTATTCGATAACTAGCAATCTTCTATTTTGAGGAAACATTAAGCAATAAGTTGAAAGGAAATATGTTTTCATTTAGATTTACACAATATTAATATTCAAAACTCCACAGTAAACAGATTGGAGCAGTCCACATTCCACAAATTAACTTTTTTATAACTATCAAAATGCAGAAACATATGGCAGAACTTCCTTACTTTGGGTACTAGTAAATACTTAAAATTTGTAATATAACCTTTACACACACATCCAAGAGGTGGTGATCCACCAATTATATTAAACGATGCATCACAAGGATGATTACATAATGCACAGTAGAGCTTAATATAATCTTAATATTATGTTTAAGCATGCTTAGAAGTTCCAAAAACACAACTAAATCTGAATAAAAATGTTTGATTTTATCTTCTGCAACAACGGGATATCAATGTAGCCCAACTGCTACAACAAAAAGGAGAAGAACCACATGCAATGCCAATAATCAACCCATTAGTAAGATGTAGCTAAAAGTCTTATATTATTTATATTACTAACGAGTAAAGAAAAAAAGCACTGACCACAACTAACAATAAAGAAAAATGAAATCTAATGGAAAGGAAAAACTAACCATATGCTGGAGGATTTGCTATGATGGCTTCTGCTTTAAATTGAATTCCAGAATCATCTGGGTCCTTGCATGCTGCATATAATGAAAATATGATTTCTTTCATTTGTTTTCTCTGAATGGGTATGTCTGATGGAGAGGATGGAAGGAACCCCTTGTTCTTGACCATATCTGTGTAAGGAAAACATCTCATCAATAGGCAACAAACCCTGATGGAAATTCAACTGCTTATTCAGGAGCTACATTTCATCAAGGAACCATTCAGATTTAATAGGTTCATGTGTGTATGAGTCCACATACATCCAGCGAGGACCTTAGGATCTCCACCTAAGGGGAAAAATTCCAGTCCAGCAGTCAGCACAAATTCTTTAAAGTTTGCATGTGTCGCTAATCTAACACGGTGCCCATAGTCCTGCATACAACACAGACATCTTGAGCAAGCAGGAGATTTCAATCACAAAATTTTTACCAACAAACAGTTCCATTATACACAACAATAATCTATTTGTTTGTGTTGAACAAAAATTTCGTAAATAAAATCCTGAAGCTAAGTTAAATTAGATCATTATTTGAAATTGGAGTGCTTGTCAATTAAGAAAAGAAGCACAACGCAGAAGACACCCTAAGTCCCTAATGCTTAAGCAGCAGCTTAAGTGGTCGCATTTTTGTTCCATATGGGTGAAGAAAGGAGGATGAAATCATAAATAAGAATTTCTTATGTCACATAAACAGTGTTTTTGCACTTGCAACAAACAACAATATTGCACATACATAAAGAGTATATACAAATCAAAGCATGAATGTTTAAATTCTAAATGCTAGATGATAAATCATCCCATCTATTGTACAAATCAAAGGGATTAATGATGTGGAGCAGGAAGAGGAGGACAAGAAAAAGTTGAGAAAGAAGGGGCAAAAGAGAGGATTTAAAAAAAAAGGGAATGAAAGGTAAGAAGAGAAGAGGAAAGTAAGAAGATAAGAATAATAACAACAGAAGCGGTTGACTTCAGAAACAGAAAAATTAGCAAGTACTAGAATTTAAATAATACTCAATTGTTCAAGTTGAGTTAGAAGTCTGTGCAAGTACAATGGGCATCACAAAATTTGGCGAAGGCAAACATTAGGGCTCTTATCCAGTCTGCAAATTTGAAGCATACATAACGGCATAGTCATCTGTGAATATAATAAACCTATAAATTGTATTGGGTTAAGAATCAGATGCCAAAGGTAGGGGCACCGGGCTTAAGTGATTCCAAGTCGAGAGAGCGTTGTAAAGTGCAACCATAAGCTTTTCAAGGATATGCATGCAAGCAGAAAAAGATGGGCATTTGGATACTTCTCACTCCATTTTATTGTGATAGTACCACTTTTCTTGTAATGATTCCAAGTACAAATATAACCTCACACCCCTTCATTAACAGTCATGTATCACATAATCCAGAGGCAGGGCAGAAGGATACTTATATATCAGATAAAGATTTCACCTAAATATCTCGCAACAAACCTCTGCAAACACTCTGGGAACCCTCTCGCCTAATGCCTTTGTTTACTTTAGTCATGATACCACATGGTAGCAGGGAAA
Source organism: Acorus gramineus (assembly GCA_030737835.1). Lineage (NCBI taxonomy): Eukaryota > Viridiplantae > Streptophyta > Magnoliopsida > Acorales > Acoraceae > Acorus > Acorus gramineus. Next base: position 14,513,013 of record CM060857.1, read on the forward strand.
CCAGATACACAAAACCCACCAATAGGAAATTCTTTAGTCCTCCTACATTTCCATGTGCTATGCAGAGCTCATAGGTTCATTGTATTCCAAAAGAATTTACAAATAATAGTTACCAGAGACATCAGATTTTTCAAATAATAACTGGTCCATCCTAAAAACTGTTGGGAAACTAATTATTCAAAGAAAACTAGATCATTAAGCCATCTCTATTCTCTTATCAAAAATTTTAAATTTAATTTCAAAATCCAATCTATAAAAAAAAGTTATTAGATTGTTTTTTTGCTCCATAGCACTTTCGCAAGGGCTTGCTTTCCAATTACTCATACAGACTAAAACAATCAAAATCAATCAACAAATAAACACATGGGCATGAACAAAACGATAAGTAGTTAGGCTACCAACCTGCAAACGTTTCCCGATAGCGACAAATGGCTGCACATCTCCCCGAGTGCCAACTATAAGAATCACAATCTGCAAGGGAGGTAAGTACTGGATGTCCGCCAAATCCACAGGTTCATCATCGCCTGTGTCGTTACAAGCATCCCCAGACCCAACATCAAAATCTTCAGGTTCAACACTGCTTGGAACATCAAGCACCACAGTCCCATCTTTCACTGTAGCTATCCTGTTCAGCATTTTAAGCTGCAGCGAGAGCACATATATTCAGATTAAAAAGTGATCCAAAAATCACGAAATTCACAAAAAGACTGCACCTTCTTCCGATCGGAGATCTTGTTATCGAAAATCTGCGCCGTCGGGTCCGTCCGCACATGGCTCTGCCGCCGCCTCTCGGTTCTCGATCTCTCAAGACTGGGAGGGCTCGCAGGCGCCACCGTCTTGTCGGGGTTTTTCATCTCCCCAGGCATACTGCTCGCCCTGGACAGAATCTTGTCCATGTGTTCTGCAATTGATCGGTCGATTCAAAAAATTAAGAAATCAAAAATATTTGAACTAGAGAGAGAGAGAGGAGGAGGAGGAGGAGGACTAACCGATCGGGGAGGTATTCGAGCTCTCCACTTTCACTTCCTCCATGGCTTGCTATTTATTCTTTTCCGTGGTTTGTGTGATCCGTGATAATCGAATAGAAAAAGAAGGGATGAAGAGGAGACGTGAAAAGGAAGAGATGACGAATAAGAATGAATCAATCAATCAATCAAAAGTTGAGGGAAGAGGAGATATTGAGGAAGGAATCAGGGTTTGGAAGGCTCTGTCGGGAAGAGAGAGAGACAGAGAAAGAGTGTGGGAACGGTTAAGAAGATTAGGTTTTAAGTTGCCGTGAATTATTAATGTATCGGACAAGATCGAATCCTACACGTGTAGTCATAGGGTCTCCAAAGTGTGTTTTTGTGTTATTGTAATTTTTTATGGCATCGTTTCACGCTGTCCGTAATCAGTCTCGCAACTCGAATTATATATATATATATATATATATGAGGAACCATAACTGACTTTATGGTCGAGTTGAAAAAATTATCTTGACTTATTTGTCATGATCATACAAAAAATTCTTTTAAATAATTGTCAATAAACAAATAGGTGGGTTAGTCAGTGTTAAGACTTGAATTCAGGACCTATCGATAACGTCGCTAAACCCTGAATTGTGGTGTTATGACCATTGGAGATTTATTTATAATTTTTTGTTAAATTAAATATATAAATTAGGGGTAATGTGTTCACCGGTTAATTATTTTTACATTCTTGAATTTTTTTAAGCTTTTTTTTTAGTCTTTAAGATGGTAAAAATTTATTTTTAAGTCCCTGGAACTAGATATCGTTATTGTGTCCATCAAAATATCAAAAATACCCCCGTACAATTTTTTAGTATATTGTGAATACTCCCTAATATATTATTAAGTGTATCAAGTATACTGTTAACACTTCCCAGTACATTGTTAACCCTCGTAAAATGTTAACAAGCGACAAGGGGCATTTTTTGTATTTCTTACGAATAAACTAACGACATCCGTTTTCAATGACCAAAAAATAATTTATCACTGTTTTAAGAACCTAAACCAAACTTGAAAATTTTTATGGACCTAAAAATAATTCATGGATGATCACATAAACCCTTAATTAATTTTTTCAAAAAAAAATATATAAATTTTATTTTTGAAAAAATTAATTACAGGGCTTTTAGAACACTCGTTTATTTAAGTTGAGGCAAAAGATGAAAGGACCCAACAAAGTATGATTGAGGGAAAATTATGACTACGAAAGACATTGAAGAATAGAAATGGAATAAAATGGGAAAAAGGGTAACCCCGAGTATTTTAATATATTCATATAGTTAATTAGTTAGGTGGTTTATTTTGTCATTTCCCTTTTCACACATATAAAATATTTAAGAAAAGTTTGATTAATTATGTATTTTATTTCACTGATGTACATGAACATTATTATTATACGAGTGGTTAGTGGCTTCCCCGCACAATGGACGATGCGTTGTTTCATAAAAATAAAATAAAATAAAATAATTAATAAAAAGACAAGATTTGGGGACCAGATTTTTTATTCTTATGGAAAAAGTGCACTGAGTCGAGCATTCGAGTTGGACTCAATATTGATATGTATTCCAAGTGGATGTATATTTGGCAGTGCATTTATTATACATACATGTTGGTTACTGATAAATTAATATAAGACTGTAATGCGTCATTATTGATTCTCACCATGTAACGTATTTAGCCCCCCCCTTTGCTTTTGGACGTGGAACACCGGATATGATAACATGGAATAAAGCGAAATATGAGAATTTGAATGTTCGAGTGCATTGAATATTCAGCGATAATGTATGTCTGAATAAACTGATATAAAATGATATATAAATTTTAGTTAATTAATCTTTGAAATTAAAGTTATTCCAGGTTATTCTACCTGAAGAATATGTAGTTCCACTGTCAAATTAACTATTATCACCTCTTATAAATCACATGTAAAATCAACTATTATCATTTTTTCAATTTATATAAATCATTATCCATATTTTATTCACATTTTATCCAAACAACAAAAATTTTATTATTACGTTTTTCAATTAGAATAATTCAAACCACAACCAAACACAAAATCATTTATTCCACTACCATACCTATTTATGCTGATATAATTGTTTACCCCAAATAAATCTTATTCTATATCCGAAAAGAGGCTTATACCCCCGTATGGGGTGTGACATTAGGTTATTCGCTCCTGATAACTATACTGGGATAGATAACAATCCAGGCTAAATAAGTAACTTTTTGTTTGGTTGTCTTTTTTGTTATTCTCATTGGGAAACGTAAAAATGACTTTTTTGTTGTTTGGTTCACCTTGGATAAAGTGATGATAAATGATTGATAAGGGATGAATAAGAGTTTATGATTTTTTAAATGACAATTATACCTCATAGGAATAGTGTGAGAGATATATGATTGATTTGATAGATGTGACAGTTTTTGAAATCTGTGTGAGTCTGTTAGGTGAGATAAATTTTTTAAAATGACAAAGAATGATATTTTTATCCATTGGCGTAAATAAGCCTTGATAAGCAATTCTATCATTTCCTTAGAATAGTTATCAGGCCTTATCCTAGTTTATCTAGACATAACTATCGATGTTTATTCTATCAAAACAAACAACTTTTTTAGCTATTCTCATCTATTCTTCATTATTCTTGCCTTATGTTTCACGCCATACGAAGGGATAGAGTTAACATATATAGAGTTATTCACTAGCAAACCCATACCAAGTTAGCCTTAATTAAAATAATAATAATCTTAATTAGTTTGAATTAACATGTCATCACGAAAACTTTTCCTTTTTTTTTGAATGACAAATAGGGAGATTCTTGTGAGCGTATTAATGGTGGAAAAGGTTTATACCAATATCAAAATCACCAACTTGATTCACTTTATTCTTATGATGATTGTTTAAGATATCGTTAGAGATATTTTCGTTTATAGTTCCACATATAATTCTCACAAGTTTTTTTTTTTTTTTCCTGAAACAGTGAATTACATTACTATACTTACATAAAAAGTGAAATCTTTTATGTTTTATTTAATTAAAAAGTACATATCTCATTAAAGATATATGAATGTATAGGATCCGAGACTACAAATAAAGTTTGCGTGTAACAACCCCTCTCGTGAAGACAAGCATGGGCATACCTTAACCTTAGTGTATAGTCTAGCCCAAATTTTGCACCTAGGAAAGTTTTTTTATTGACCCGATAGGATTTTACATGTAGTTTTTTTATTTATTATATGTCATAATTTATGTATTTTATATTATATAGAAAAATGTTAAGGACAATCATGATCACAATTCCATTGTAGCTATAAAAATATGCTTTAAATTTAAAAATATATAGTCAAATGAATTATTAAACACTTCATGGAAGAAAACAAAAAAAACACATGCTACGATGAATTAGTATATATAATACGTTAATTAAAGAAGGTGGGGTTGCAAATGAGTCTGCAATAAATATTGTAATCATCATATATATTTTATAATATTACATTTAAAAAAATTCTAAAATCCGTGATATTGTTTATTTTCACGAAGACATTAAATTTTAGCTTTTTTTTTTATGAAAATTAACTTATATGTTAATATATACACACACAAAAAGAAGAGAGAGAGAGTGCTATCATTCACCAAGGAGAATAAAGTCTAGCCTGTCCTGGACACAAGAGAACTTTAGAATGTGTAGAGACAGCCAATCAACACAATATTAATTTGGTTTTGCCTTGTTTTATAAAAGAAGAGCAAGGTGTGCCTTCCCTGCATGTTAATTAATGTTACCCACAAAAGGTTTCTGTTTTCAAGGCATGAGTAGCTCAACCAATTGCTTTAGATAGTGCATAATTATAGCTGTCAGTCTGAAAATTAAAGAAGAATCGCGTTTGGTGGAAATGCAATTAAAATTTGCTTAGTTGTCTAACAAATAGATGCTACACTTTAAGAATCAATGGGAAAGGCTTGGTATGGAGGGATTTTCAAAGCTGTTATTTGTATTTGATAGGCTTAAGGCTTTAGAATCTGCTTCATTGTCGGTCCTTTATGTTTATTTATGTGATGATGTGATTTTAGAGTCTTCATCACGTGAAATAGCATGTTTTAAGGCTAGTTTTAGAATGATATTTACAAATACCATAAAGACCCACAGAAGGGGAAAATAAAATCTTATACCAATAAAGATGATCTCACATATAGATTTAGGATTTGTTTTGTTCAATGGTTACATCAATAAGAAATGCATGTCAAAACCTTTGTTTCCATCCTATGTGATATGAAAACAAATAGGAAAATGATACACTCAGTCACATTCACTAACTAAAACTCAGACCTTACATGTTTTTAGTTTTTAAAAAATAGTAAACATCATCTAATAAGATATATATTTTGATAAAAAGTGCATATCGCTCTATTTCAAGTTGAATGGACTCTTTTTTAATAAGTGTAAGAAAAAAAATTAGTGAGGTTTATGCGTCATCTAACGAGGTATATGGTTCGCTGAATCTATAACGATGTATATAGGTCTGTGTTTTGGACTGAGAAAAAACTGAGTATAACAGCACTCAAAAAAATATGTTAGGGGACTTGGGCCTTTGTCCTGTATCAACCCCTTGTGGGCTTTTTTGTAGGGGACTATAAAAAAAAAAATGTATTTACACTCTTATCAAATTGTACTCACATATTAGGGTGAACACCTAATTGATTTTATCTTATCAAATTAGTTTAAATATATTTATTTGTATCTCATCTTTATTACAGTATATACTCTCATATTTGTTCTGTGAATACAGACTTTGATTGAACTGCTTAAAATATGTGTTTTCCATGTGATGTGTATTCTTGTTTGAGGGGTGAGAAGGCCTCGACCTAAATATTTTTCTGCACGTATAATATTAGTTATTAGTTTTATAAGTAATTTTTGGTGTTATATATGGGCTATTTGAGCATTTTTATAAGAAAATTTCAACAGGAAAGAATTTCTTGTACTATTGAAATAGAATATATATATGACCTATATTTGTGTGTTAGAAGAAAGTAATTTGTGTAAGAAAAGAAAGTAGCCTGCAGCTCTCCGAGTAATTTAAAAAAATCGAAACAAAACTTTTTTTCTCTCTCATGTGATTTGTGCTTTGGTTTTTTTTTTTTCTATTTCAATTCTTGGTCCTATTTTTTTGAAACATAAAACATTGGGTGAAATTAAAATTATTTCTATAATTAAAATAGTAGAAATAGAATTTGTTGTAACTAATTCTACATAATCATAAGAGATCCTTAGATTTGTTAGAAATCAAATTCGAGTTATTACGATAAAGATATTCAAAATTTAAAAAGTTACAAAAAAAATAACAAAAACGTTATTCGGAGGATAAAAAAATTAGGAAAAATGAAAAATGAGCTCACTTTGTAGCATAGCTATAATTTTTTAAGATCTCTCTGATATCTAGCTCAAGTAAAATTTCAGACGATTCCGTGTTCGAGACACTTGATTTTTTTTAACCGGTTTTTCAGTAATTATTTAAAAATCTTAAAAGTGGATTTTTTCAAATTCATCACTTTAAAAGCAACGTACATTAATGAATTGTTCCGATATGAACGTTATTGTTTTCAAGTGGGATGGGAATTTAATAGTTATTCTGTTCAGAGCTGATCTTTAATTTCCATGTGATGTAAAAATCCAAAGTAATTGCTGGCAGTTTTGAAGATATTTATGGGAAAAAAAACACCATTCATAATCAACTTTAATGCTTTTGTAGCATCTATGTGACGTGCTGTGACTGAGACTTGGATTTTTTTATGTGTCTTTAACGCAGAGGTTGCCATCCACAGAGAGTTGGGAAGAAAAAAAATTGGGTGTTTTGTTTTTGTGGTGTTGGAGAATCAGAGGTTGGTGGTATCAGAGGTCAGAGAGAGGAGATGGAGACAGATTCTTTAGCTTGAGTAGTTCCATTTATTTGATTTACTTTTGTTCGAATCGAATTTCATGGGGGCTCACTTTCTCTTGCTCTTTTTTTTTTTATTAAGCGAGGAAGCTAACAGATTTTCATATTGTTACTAGTTATAACATGGATTTGCTAAAGTGGATTAGCATCTTCATTAACAAGCATCATTTTATGTCATAATCAGCGTATGAATGCTCCTAGATTACCTTGAATGACTTGAAACAAAAACAGAAAGCCTTTAACACATATGCAGGGAAGCACATATTAATTCGAGCCAGATTTATTGACTATGTGACACCTTCTCCAACCCACCCAGAATCTTTCACCTAGGCTATTGAATTCGAACCTCTCTGTACATGCTATATGCTGATCCTCAACAATCTTTTTTAGTGCATCTTTTTCTTGTAATGTGCCTTGATCAATCCAGCAATAATTTCACATTGGAATCTAGAGTCTAATTCCTACTCCATGTTGAATTGTTGAATCTTCATGGTGTCCAAGATACCTGAGAGCTTGAGTCCGGATCCTTTATACTAAGAACACGTATGATTCTTGTGTCATCTAATAGGAAACACCATGTAAATAGTAAAAAAATCAATTATAATTGGGCAACACAAAATCCTTTGTTTTTTTAACATAAAACATCTTGTTGCTCTCTCCACAAGAACTACAATATTATTTCAGGAAAAACAAGACTCCCTATATATAATGTTATGAGATGTCTTGCATTCTAACATGAATGGCCTATTCGTAAAAGCCTAGGGTCAGGCCTAGAAGAACAAGATTCCTTACATATAATTTTTGATAGGGGCATTTTTGTCATTTTGTTTAATTATATCCTATTTATTTAGGATTTATGTAAGAGACTTTTCTTAGAGAGACGACCGTTTTAGTGTTTTCTCTCTGAAAAAAAAAGGAATGGTGTTAAGAAGAGAGAATTTGAGAGTTTTGTACTCCGATTACTTGATATAATGAATCGTTGTCTGCTTTTCTCCGTAGACGTATGCATATTTTACTAAACCACATAAATCTTTGTGTTTTTTGTATGATATTTTTTTCTCTTAATCATTTTACATGTATTGAGATCTAACCTTACAGGCACTCCGCTGCATGAATACATGAATAAAGCTTAAGTTTGAATCCTAGAACACCAATTATTCCTTGTGTCACCCCAACTATAATTGACATTTATGGAAAAAGGGTACCATGCATGTACAATTTAATTAAATTTGTATCACCCCATATCTATGGGACGCTTTTTTATTGAGCCACACAAAGATCCCTCCTACCTCTAACACAGCATCCGATCATCAAGAGCTTTGCCATTGTCTTTGAGAAAACTGCAGTACCATCTCATAAACCACAAGACTCCCACTTAGAATAGAGTCTAAATGGTCATGAATTAGCGTTCACCATCATGAATGATTCCAGGGAATGCATATTTAAGTCTACACTCTTTGAAATCCAAACCAATAGTATTTTTTTATTTTTTTTATTTTTTGGTACATAAGGCCCGGACTGGGAGACACTATAGAGACCTGGGTAGAGTCCATGAACACAGAGCCTACTGGCTGTTTTACCCCTTTGTTTCCTCCGCGTGGGAGTCGAAACCGACGTCCTCCGCATGACGGAGGATGCCCTTGACCACTGCGCTACCGTGAAGGCAGGATTTACCTTAATAAAGGTGGAATTACCTTAATAGTATTTGACTTCATCAATATGCAAAACCATCCGGAATTTACCTTAATAAAGCTGGAACATCATGAATGATTCTGCACTCACCATCATTCATAACTGATTAAATCTCCCACAAATTCCAGGGAATGCATATTTAAGATTAATCGGATTGTCAACTTAAAGTAGTTAATGTAATCCTACTAGTAAACATAGAGTCATAGACTACACATCTCTTAAACAGTCTGTATATCAACTCTGCCACCAACCACATTTTTTAGGTAACCTACCAGGGCTTAGTGATCTAATGGGCTCTCAAAGGCCAGTGATCTACCCACATGCCCCAAATTCTCACCAACCCACACACCACCAAAATATGCATCATCCCAAACACCACCCATCAACATAGAATTTTATAATTATGAAATTACATTTTCCTTTACTCTGGTCATTGGTACAAAGTTGAGTATAAGAAGACTACCTATAACAAAGAAAGATACGTGGTTCTGATACCGTAACTCAGGATTCCGAATCTCTACAAATGAGTGCATACTCTATTTGGATATGCATTCATTTCATTTGAATAGATCTCTCTCTTTTTTTAAAAAAAAAATATATATTTCGTTAAACAAATATGTACTTTGAAAATTGTTTTTTTTTTTTTTAAATGTGTCAAAACTGTAAAAGTGGTTGTAAGAATGATTGAGAAAATGTATATATAAGCAGATGATATGAGTAGTACTCACAAGGTTTAATATTGATAAAAAATGATACACTCAACCCCGTGTGCAATAATCACTGAGCTATACTATATATTTTTGTTAAATAATGATCTAATTTAACTTAGCTTCAGGATTTTATTTACGAAATTTTTGTTCAACACAAACAAATAGATTATTGTTGTGTATAATGGAACTGTTTGTTGGTAAAAATTTTGTGATTGAAATCTCCTGCTTGCTCAAGATGTCTGTGTTGTATGCAGGACTATGGGCACCGTGTTAGATTAGCGACACATGCAAACTTTAAAGAATTTGTGCTGACTGCTGGACTGGAATTTTTCCCCTTAGGTGGAGATCCTAAGGTCCTCGCTGGATGTATGTGGACTCATACACACATGAACCTATTAAATCTGAATGGTTCCTTGATGAAATGTAGCTCCTGAATAAGCAGTTGAATTTCCATCAGGGTTTGTTGCCTATTGATGAGATGTTTTCCTTACACAGATATGGTCAAGAACAAGGGGTTCCTTCCATCCTCTCCATCAGACATACCCATTCAGAGAAAACAAATGAAAGAAATCATATTTTCATTATATGCAGCATGCAAGGACCCAGATGATTCTGGAATTCAATTTAAAGCAGAAGTCATTACAGTTTTATTTGTATTTTTAGCCACCAGATCACATAGTAAATACAAAATTACCATACAAAATTTCCTCATGGCTTGGGCCTTGTGTGGGCCAGCCTGCCTGCCCTTTAATCCACCAATGTATATGCGACTTGTGTTTTGGACTGTAAAATAGATTGAATGTAACATTTTCTATAACAGATATGTATACAAGACTTTAAAAAAAAAAAGGTTGAATGATATAGAAAAAGACTAATCAATTATTAGAATTAAATCTCACATGTGCAAAAAATACATAAGTGCTAAAAGATTAATTAAACTTGTAGAACTAGTTTGGCAAGTGGTTAAGTTTTTAAATATACATTGTCTTAATTTTAGGAGATAAAAAATCCATCAATTTTGTTCATATTTATGTTTGTCAAATTTGGGACAAGAAGTAAAGATAAATTATCCTTACCCTCACTTATCCCTACAATACTTCTTATCCCACCACTTATCCCCTTATCAGAGTAAAGTTTTGTAATAAACTTTTAGTGGAAAAATATTTCTTCATTTTAGAGAGAACATTTTCAAACAATTTAAAAATATGATAATTGTATTACTTTAGCTCAAAATATTTGAGATAATATTCACATAATATTGACAATTTGGTTAGAGTCATAGCTTATTTTCCATAAGGTTGAATCATTTCAGATTCACCTGATGCATAAGATTTAAGTTTTTAACATTAAAAGAAATTAATATCATATTCCTGAGTGTCACATGAAAAATATTGAGATAAAATCTCAGCATTTTCTTTCTGTCACATAGTATTATAAAAGGAAATGTTACATTCAATTTTTTTTATAGTCAAATGAGGTATATGCTTTGATAAAAAATATATCACTCCATTTCAAATTGCATGAACTCAATTTTAATAAGTGTAAGAATTTTTTTAAAGAGAATATATTTCGTCTAAATAAGTAAATACTTTACTAGATGACTATTGAAGTATATGAGACTGCATTTGAAACTGTAAAAAAGACTGTGTCTAATATCACCTATTTTAAAATAATTTCAAGTCAATCACAACAATGAAAGCTACTTAATTTCCACCAGCCTTCATGTTTTCCTTCTCCTGCCGTCTCGTGCACTGCCGAAGTCGTCCATTGGTAGCCCTCGTGGTTATGCAGTTTCGTTTAAGCATTAAATAAGGATCAACGTTTTCGGCTTTGAAGAAAATTGAAACATTTCAACATCAAACACAGCCTCCCAAGCCCCATGTAGTTTAAACATATCAAAACTAGTGAATAAGGGATATATTCACCCTCACCCCTCAACTTTGCATGTTAGCAGGGGCGGATCCAAGAATTTATTTCAGGGTGGGCTAAACTAAATTGTTGCTAAAACATTTTTTTTAATAAAAAATACTAAGTAAATTTTATATAAACGGATCTAAATCTAAACTCAAAATTTAGTTAAGAATCACATAAAGACATACAAAAATTATGTAATAAAACACCAACATCATCTATCATATATTATACATACACTATAAAGTCAATTTGATATGTATAGTTTGATGTTCAACTCATTCTAGTTCATTTAAAATATTTAGAAATTCATTATTGTATTCATTCCTCTACAGTCAGACAATAATTCTCATTCCATGAAATATTACACAATAAAATATTCTCTTTTTAATTAGAATTATCAAACTAGTTCTAAAAATGATTTTTCGATTATATGATGATATATTATTTTTTTAATTAAAATAATATCAACATAAACAAAACTCACAATTAAATTAAAAACCACCCTAAAAAAATCAATAATAACTATGGATAATTATTTTTATGTTTTTTTTTTTAAAAAATGATCAATAAAAAATAAAAATAAATGAAAAAACTAAATAAAGAATCTTAAGAAATAAGAATTTTTTTTATAATATTCAATAAAATAAAAACTAGCCCCGTGACCCCATTTTACTCATCCACACAGTATACGCCACATATATCATATATATATTATTTTTAAACCATTGAATGAGTGAAAAAAAAAAAAAACCCACGTAAGAATAAAAAGGGAAACAGTGAAAGAACAATAAAAAAAAGGGATATAAACCATCTTTCGATCAACATTCAAATTCCAAGAAATCAACAATGAAAGACTATCTGAGGGGAAAAAAAAATCAAAGAGTTTCACATATAAAAAAAAAAAAGCTATTACAAAGCAGTTGAAGAGGTTCAATCAGACTTCATTCTGGGTCCTTGGCTACGATCGCTGACACCACGGAGGGTGACCAGTGGAGAAACGACGAGCACCGCTTCCGCTGGGATGTGATTTTTCTGTTCGACATACGCGGAATATGGAGATCTCGACGAACTGGAGAAGGAGAGGCTGAGAAATTATTTTTTGCTAAAATAGGGGTCATGAGGATTCCTTTCCTAATTTTTTTTTAATGTGAAATATGGGCCGGGCTGTAGCCCGGCCAAGCCTACTAATGGATCCGCCCATGCATGTTAGGCCTAGAAATTATATAGAAAATGAGACATGCCCTCGCAGCCTTAATTTAGATTGTACACATTTTCTAGGTCATCGTTTTTGGTTGGATGGAGAGCGGTAGCGATTCCGACGCCCCCGAAGAGTTCACGGCCGAGCAGGTTCTTTTTTTTCTTTTGTTTCCCTATAACACATGTACCCCCTTTTTTTAAAACGAATCACGTAAGTGTAATCAGTGGAATCTCTATTGACGAGACGTTAAGTGGAATTTTTTCAATTCGGAAACCTAATTTTTTGTTTTTTAACGTTTGAGTTGTTCCTCTTTCTGTCATAATAATTTATATGTTGTGAGCCACTACTTGGTATTCCTTGGTGTTGGTTATGTTGGTTATGTTCGATGAAGTTGTATAGCATGGTTGGGACTTGGGAGGCTGTGTTTGATGTTGAAATGGAGAATATATCTGTTTTTGATGCACTTTAAGGGAGAAATTCAATGATTGTTTTTTTTTGTTTTTTGAAGAAACTGTGGGCATATCAATTTCGACATGAAAATCAAAATAGACAATGTCTGAATTGGGTGTGGGAAAATACATAAAACCAGAAACAAAATAAACTGAAAATCATAAACACTAAGTAGATCAAGAAAAGGAGGAAAAGAAAATGCAATGGTCTAGCTCTTGATAGATTATGCCATTGAAGAAATTCTTAATTGTCTAGCTCAGTAATGATGTTGGGCGAAGGAATGATTTTCTTAAAAAGTTGTTCAGTGAAACGTTTGTCTGCTTTTGGCATACTCTCCCCTTATTCATGTTATCCTTGTGCCTTATGAATCAGATTATGATGATGAATAGAAGACATGCAAAAAGTAAACATTTTATGCCATGAAACGTTTTCCAATTTATTTAAGAAAGAAGGGATTGCAGTTGTGATCCACATGGTGTATAAATATATATTTTTAGGGAATTTTTGGTAATTTTACAGGGGCTTTCTATAGATTTTTGTATATGATGTTTATAGTAGTGCCGAGGGGTTTCTTGCACTTGAATGGCAAATGCTCATTCCCTTATGTGCTAACTGAATGTCAGTTATACTGGTTGTGTCATGCTCAGATATATATCTTTTTCGTTCTTTTGCTTGATGCAAGCAGGTTAAATGTTTCTCTAATGATACATTGCAGAGCATCAAACAAGATGAAAAGATCAGGAAGGTTCAAAATGAAAGCTTGTTAAGGTATCTATTTTGTTAAAATGTTACTGTTTTTGCCTTGGATTTAGAACTTCTGATGGCCAATCTATGTTGCACATTTTATTGAATGTTGATCTTATCATTATTGGAGATTCAAAACAAAAAGTGGACTGTTCTTGCTATCGCTCGAGTATAGATTGAAGAAGTCATTTTAATAAGTACATGAAGAAAATATAGATTCTCATTGAAATGGGATAAGGATAAAATCCATAAAAGATTAATTGCAATAATTTGCTTACTTTTCTAGAAACATAATGCGTTTGAAATATGTTAGATTACAAGAATTACTTTATGGCAGTTGGATAGGCAAGCAAATGCTGGATAGAAGCATTTCATATTAAATTGAGTTTTAAAGGGGAATCATTTACATGTTAAATATGAAATGCAAACTGAACTTTGGTTAGCCAATTAGCACCCCCTACTCCGAGAGGAGGTCAGAGGATCAAACTCCACCGTGCCAAATGTGGGGCATCAATATTCAAAAAAAAAAAAAAATGAAATGATTTTTTTTTATATAAAACAGTGCGCATCCTATAAATTTTATAAAATGATGAGAATGTGGAGATACAAAACAAAAACAACACAAAGCTCATTGATCTAGGGCAGAGTAGAAGACATCTATTGATGCCCCATACCGAGCCCCCCAACAACAAAAACCACTACCCCTTGATCAAAATCCTGCCACCATATACATTATCAAAGAAGCACCCATGCAAAATCTCTCCCAATCTTTGATAAAATAAATGACCCACTCCCATGTGTTTTCTACATCAGGCATCGCCCCCTTGAAAGTCACATCATTTTGTGCCTCACGCCATTTCTGGCACAAAAGATTGGGTCCCTTTTGCCTTCACACTTCTATCACCTTTTGTTCTCAGCCTCTTTCCAACAAGCCACTTCTCCCTTCTCCTCCAAGGTGGTAAAAGCTTGTCGTCATCCTTGTCGCAGTTGCTATCCACGTTCACATCTGTCGAGCCACCTGGCACTAGATGAATTGGTGGTCCATGGTCTCCTCCACCATAGAACATATACATCACATCTTTTGTTGTTATGCACCCAGCGTAGGACTTCATTAACAGTCTGTTTAGGTACAACAACTACATGACGACCTTGACTTTGAGGGGGAATTTATATCCCCACACGTCCTTCGACTTTTGCCATTACACTCATTCTTGGTCTCTCCATTTGCCGCCACTTGTAGCACTGAGAACAGAAATCTCCAATCTCAGCTGAGGCTTCCACACAACCTCATCTAGCACGCCTTCTCTGGCAGTGACCTGAAGACCTGCCAACAGGGTTGCATATATCATTACCTCCTGCAGATTCCTTCTCAGCCTGATCTCGCAATGTTCCCCTTGCTCACCCGTTCACCAAAACTCTCACCATCCCATCTTTGCAAACTGCCAACTAAAATAATTTTTCAAATTTTTAAGAGCTCAATCACCACATCACATATCGTGCCAAAAGTAAACCGAGTATCTCGCTCCCACTTTCCAACTAATATTGATGCAGGAGCGTCTTCTACCATTCCACCAAAATGCATTGGATCGGAACCACTCAACCCACCAAAATGCATTGATTTTTCAAACATTTACTTCGTGGTTTGTGCATTATTAGTTGACTTGTTTGTTGTGGGAGACATTTCCAAACCTTGTAACTTGTAGTGACTAGTAAGTTGTGATAAATGTCTTGTAAGTTGTATTGTTTCATTGCCAATAGAAATTGGTGTTGTTCCAAGGCACGGGAATTTGACAAGTCAACATAGAACTTGCTGCCTTTTATGAGGCTTTTTCTCTCTCTCTCTTGGCTTATATAAACCATGCAAGATGAATGAAATGGAGAAGTCAAGTTGAATACTAAATTTTCTTTACAAAGTGAGCCTTGGAGTGGATTTTTTCGAGTGCAACATTCTTTCTTTTCTTCTTGTGAACACCTTGTGAGCAAGTCCAAAGTGGCAAGAACTTTTCTTATCTTCACTCATTGATCGACGATCCGTAGGAGGTGGGGAGCGTCCTCTTATCCTCTACGGTTGGTCGGACCGATCCGAGTGGAGTGGTGAGATTATGTTCCATATTCTAAGGTTACATCTCCTCTTCAAGAAGGTGTTACTTATCAGATATCCTCTGAGAAACTACCAACCATATTAATACTACCTCTCTCATTGAGGTGGTCTCAAGAGACGTGATGGGAATCTTTATACCTTCAGAGATTTTGAATAGGGACAGGAAGTAAAGTGAAAGATTGGTGAGAACAACTTGATGCAACACAAACTTCCATCAAGACTTAAGGATTTAATCTTCCAACCCTCCAACTTTTCTCAAGTCGGTCAATAAGAGATGTCCAATCGTGTTTTGTCACACAAATGCAATGAGAGACCAAGTTTTTTTTTTTTTTTTTGAAATAATTTCAATACGACAACCGAAACCCTTGGCAAACCTTTAAAGCATAATCCGATCCACATTTACTCCGAGCATAAGTCTCTTGGAGAAATTAAATTTTAGGCTTGAGAGAAGTGCAAAGAAAATGAATACAAATTTTACCTCACCAATCGCCACCTCCGAGGCCTTGCCAAATAGTAACATATCATCATCATATTGGACATGTGGGATAGGATTCCCGTTCACGCTATACTGCATGCCTTGAACTCATCCTCCTGCTATTTTTATAAGACAGCTAAAAGCATTCGTTGCAACAATAAATAAAGAAGAAAGATCAGATCACCTTGTTTTTACTCCTCAAGATGGAAGAAAAAAACTACAAGGTTTACCATTGACGAGAACTGAAGTTTTCGCATTCCTGATCATCCTTATCCAACTAGCATATAAACTATAGCACAAAAGGATATGTTCGAGAAAACTCAAATTCACATTATGTCTTCCCGAAATTCAACTCACAAATGGCCCCTTTCTTCCTATCTTTGTGTATCACCGAAATGCTTTCTTGCATCACAATGAAAGAACCTTTTTCAGGGATGAAGGCGGACTGATTTTCTTCAATAAGCACCATTAATCTGTTAGCCAACACCTTGACTATTGTTTTGCAACTTCCGTTGATCAAACTTGTTGGTATCGAGTCTTTGTACTAGTTTTACCACGTTTTTCTTCGATGGGCAATAAAAGAAACATTCAGACAACCCAAACCTTGGGCACCCCTATAAAAAAACATCTAACGTCTCCAAAATGATGGTCTGGACCATAATTCTTGAAAAACCTCAGTGGAAAATTGTCAGGCCCAGGAGCCTTTTCACCATCTGACCCCAGTGGTAGCTTGAATGTCCTTTTCTTCCAAAAGGAGCTTCAAACGTCTTAAGGCCGTCATCCATGCATTTGAGATCTTTATCATGCCACGTTAGCCTCCTCGCTTGTTAATTTTGAAAGTCCTCTTGAAGTGGTCAGCAAACAGAAGCTCCATCTGCTGCTTATCCATGCATTTGAAGTGGTCAGCAAAATTTGAGATCTTTTCCATGACATCCATTATTTTATGCCCTTTGTTTTATTATGTAATTTTTTTATCTATTCAAACCATCGAAAAGGAAATAAACTGTTCCTCCCATAATGTTATTGTCTGAGTCGTTTTGCATTTCTCAACAGTCATAAGCTTATTGGATTGTTCAAATTTTGCACTTGAAATTTCTGTTATTTAATATGTAAAGGATCACACTGCTTTCCACCAACAAATTGTGTATGCATGTGGATTTTTCTTTTGGCATCTGTGAGAAAGGATTAAAATAGAGTCCTCCATTTGTATAGGGTTGCTCGAGAAAAAAAAGAAAGGCAGAGGCGATGGGCACAAAGGAAGACACAACTATTGGGCCATGAGGGTGTGAATAGAAGTAAACAGGTCAAGCCACATCAAGAAACACAGACTGAAGAGAATGCTCTTCCAAAAGACGTTGTCAACCTTCTTACAGCTCATGAAAAGTATGTTGTGTTGTTTTCTAACTTTCTTCTTATGGAAGAATATAAAGTACTTAGTGGCTATTGGTTTTGCTAGTGTAGATGCATCTGTTAGTTGATGACGAATCTTTGTTTTGCTTTTCAACCTCTTTTTTGTGTCTCTAAGTGATGCACTTACATCATTAAATATTGGACCCATGACATTTATATATTATCATTTTTTTAATTACCACCAAGAATTTTTTTTTTAAAAAAATTCCTATAAATAAACACAATCAGCAAGTGAGAGATCTGTTGTTTGAAATGAACAAAAGGAGTTTACAAAAGGCTACAGAGGAAGTGATGGCTTGTACAGAGCACTGACTTATCAATAACTTGCCTTGACTCACCAATTGCTTACCTTCCCTGTAGAAATATACAAAGGATGCCGCAGTTCAGTTGCAACCCCAATCCCATAATAACACACACACTAATCCCAACATTTTCAAAAAATAAAGATTACATATCTTGAAGACAACCTCATTTTTGATAGCCAAATTTCTCAGGATCCTGTTGGAACCACTGGGCAAGACACTTATGCAGCCTGTCTTCAATCTCCCCCTTTTCTGAACTTTTTACCTTTGTCCATTTCTGCTCGAAATAATGAAATTAATTTTTTTTTTTTTATCTGAACAGCATGTCCCGATTCCATCTATATCATTTTGGAGAAGCCTCATTATATGAGATGGGTCAAGGTTGACCCTTTCCTCGACACACATCGGGGAAGAGAGGGGACTGTGGGTTTCCTCCGTGACTGCCTCCATCCACTTATCATATGATGAGACGGATTCCAACCCTTCCTGAAATTTTTGATTTTTGGATCCCCACTTGATCAGTTCTTGGACATTTCGATTGACCTTTGGTGGCTTCCCTGTTTAGCCCACAACAAACGATTCACCATTTTGATCAGACCTTTCACCTGGGTGTGAATTGCGAGAGCATTTGAGAGGTAGATCTGCTCATTGAGATTCTGGATCTCATGATCCGATGGAGTCAGGTTGGCTTTCAGTGAGGTTTCATGTGTGACATTGACATGGGATTTGACTACTACCATTGTCCTCGGATTTACCTTTTTTGACGGGATCACAGTGGATCCCTTGACTGTCCAATTAATATGGGGCTACAGGTGGTGACAAATTTGACAAGAAAGGAATGGAGCGAGAGATGCCAAAAGCGGGTTCTTGAGTCATTCCCACTGATGGAGCCAAATGAGTGGGAGAGAATTGGCGTGGTGATGTGGCCTATGAAATGGTTGCTTCATCCAAGATTCCGCTTTAGGTGGTCGACTATCTAGGCAATTTTGAGCCTAAGAGGTGTTTGAGGTGGAGAAAGTGGGAAGAGTTCCACGTCTCGACATGGGGTGGTGTCCACTACAAACTCTCTAACGCTTCAAGTCAATGGATTAGACATGTTTTTGGAGGGAGAAACAAAAATCACCCAAATTCACACAAGACAAAATGGGAATGTGTCGAGATTAGTGTTTCTTGTCCATGATATGTGGAGCTGCTTCTTCTTTTAGATGCTTCCAGTCCACGTGTCATGGCTTGGGTTTGCCACATCAACGGGGCCACATGATCCCCTCATATAACTGAACTTTAAAATGTATGGTAATGTTAGACTGGTTACAGCTGGCGCATGGCAGTGGTATATGCACGTGCCTTTAGATACTCTTGCACCCTCTCAAGAGGCATCCAGTAAGGGGCAAGGGTTCATTAAACTGTGGAAAACTTTCGTGAGCTGATAGCTCACTCAGAGACATTCGGTTTGCTCACATATGACTCTTGCTATATTAGGAAGGTCTCGACTCTCCTCAGGAGGCTTCTATTGGCCTTAGGGAGAGGCTGACCTACCCTGTGGACCTGGTCTTGGGGTTAACCCCGAAGACAGACCTGAGGTTGGGGCTTCCCTGTCTGTCTGCCTGTGAGTGACTGAGGCAACACCCTTTAGGCCCAAGTTCCTATGGAAGAGGCTTGAGGTGGTCAAATAACTTCTCAAGGGATAATGACAATTTGATCCCGTCAAATGATCTTCCTGGGCCTTCCAATTGATGTGACCTATAAGGTTTCCTCCTCCCATTGGCTCGAATGAAAACTTGATGGGGGCATGTGTCACTTCTCTGGAAAGTTACATTTTTTTTCCTCTACTCTTGTATAATTAGTGTCCAAATAAACTGTCTGAATAAAGTGGAGTACTACATAGTATTCTCATAAGTCATAAAATAATATTAAACAAATATAGCCAAGAGTTAAAACTATTAATTAAATCTATTAAATTTTTTTAATTGAAATCAATTAATCTTTCGCCAAACTAAACCACATCAACTAGTTTTAGAAAAATGAGTGGGGCAGCTGCCTCCACTGAGTGCCATGTGGCTCCGCCACTGATGCTAACTAGATTCCACCATTGCCTTGCATTGCCTCATTGTTCCTATGGTCAGATCACATCTCTTTGTCATGGTGCTATATTAGTAAAAAAATATATATATATATACCATTTTCAAATTGACTGAAGGCGAGTTAAAGTAGTGTAGAATATTTTCATATATTATGGCTCGCTGAACTGATAAGCTTGAACTGTGCATGTATAACGCTCTTCTGTTTATGTGTCTTGTTCCATACTTGTATTCAGTTATGGAACTATTTTTTTTACTTGCCAGATAAAAATTTCTTCTCTTTGATAAGAATGTTGCCTGAAACGATGCAATTGTTGTTGGACTCATGGAAGAATATTGTTAGGCAATTTAAAGTCGATTGAAGCTAAAAAATAGAAAATACTGACAAGTTAGATGCAACCAATGTGCGCCTTTAAAAATGTGTGTTAAGTTGTTCTGATTAGGATTCTTTAGATCTTATTGCTCTGGTGACCACAATAAACCTACCTACCACAAGTAAGTGAGTAACACCATAGAATGCATGGAATATTTTTTGAATATGTGTTAAAAGAATATGTTGGATATATATAAATCATATAGATATACTTTGTCCTGCATGAAGCTTTTAGCAGGTCCAGGAGGTGCATTAAAACAGCAGAAATGGGTTACCGATGATAAAATTATAGAATTTAACTTGTGCAAATGGCCTGTAGCTCTGTGAACTGTGTGTGTGTGTCTGTGTGTGTAGGTACATATAGATAAAGTAAGTCTTAAATAGGTTAAATTGAAATACAGATCAGAGATCCTACAAAACATAGGATAAGTTTAAAATGGAAACAGAGGTGGAATGAAAAATGGAGAGTTAAGGGGTAAGAAGGTTTTCGATTCGTCGCCTAGGATTCATCAGGACATCTCATTCAGATTGTGCCTTCTTTTGGCCAGTCATTGGCATCAGGAATAGTACCACTACAGTGCCCAGTGGAGTCTGTACACCATGTGTTGTAACATATCACCCAATATGTTCTCTAGCTTGTGAGTATTCTTTTTCTGGGTAGCTGAGTTAGCATTCCACACAATTTGTATAGGTACTGAGCTAGTTAGGGTTGATTTGTAATATCATATCAGGATTTGATTCTTAAATATGAATGGTAATTGGTTAAATATTTAACATTTCCATGTGGACACTTTAATTGAAAAAAAAAGAGATTGAAATGCTGAACAATGTTTTCTTTACATAATATTTACAGAAAACTGTTCTCTGATTCCGAGGAAGTTGTCATCAATGAGCAGCCCCCCTCAAAAACAAAAAGGAAGAAGACTTCTTCCAGGTGAGAACTATCATCCTATAATTTTGACAAAAGATTGGATTGTTAAGTGCTGTTCAAAGGTTAACTGGGAAATGCTTGTCAGGTTTGAAGCTGTGATTTTGAAGGATATACCACCTCCTCAGTGCTTGCAGAATTCCAAGGATTTTCTGATGAAAAGGAAGATGCAGGTCTCAAGATCACCATCAACCTTGAACAATGCAAATCAGGCACTGCGCCTTGTTTCATCATGTGGTGGCTTGCATAGTTAGAATCATGATTCCTCTGATTGAGGCCGTGTTCTTCCGGTAGATTAGGTGTGTGCCCAAAGTGTTGCATTTTATGATTTCCTATTTCCAGTGCGTCGTTAATACTCTGGTTGTTGCTGTTTTAATCTGATATTTTGAAAGTGTAAAAACTCTGTTTTGCTTCTGTATACATTACTGTCTGGGACTTTTTGCCATGGATGCTTTTTTTTTTTTTTGTATGAGACGGTAGGCATTCGCCTTAATTTTATTCAAAGAAAGGAGATGCCCAAAACATGAAATATTATAAGAAATACTCATACAAGAACCCATTAGGAAGGGAAAAGTAGAAGAGATATCTACTCCACTCCCTAATCACATATCTTTTGCATGGATGTTGAAGTACAAGGTCTTTCATATATAGGGGTTGATTTCATAAAGGATTGATGAGGAGGATATTTGCAAAAAAATTAAATAAATGGATGATGAGCTATGGATAATGTTAGAGACACTCATTCTAAAGTATGTTTGTCAGCATATTTTGAATTTTTCAAGGTAGATATTGGAAAGAATTGAATGAATGTATTTTTCCACTGAGAGCACTCACCGTAGTTCATAAACAGAAACGTTTTCAACTGTCTATACATTGTGATAGTCTAATATATATTATACTATCACAGAGTATAGTATATAATTTATTTATTTTTTTAAGAAAAAACATGTTTTATTTTTTAGAACACTGTACTAAAATATTTATAAAGAACAGCCATGGGGTGGACAGGGCTGGACATATCACTAAGATAGAAAAGTATTATCTTTGGCAGCATATTGTGAAATTTTCATTGTAGTTATATATGAATGAATATATTTTTCCATTATTTTGAAAAACTACTTACAAATCAAATATGCTTTGACAAATTTACAATTCCCTTTATTTAGAAATTGATGTGACAGTGTTCAAGTATTCATTTGATTCATTTATACAAACTAATGCCATGGTCTTTTTTTTCCCATGATGTAGGACATTCGATTAGTGGGCCTGGCATTGGTGTTCATGGGTTTCCTCATGGGATAGATTTTCTATTCTTTGTACCGGTATCCATTGTGCATGGTAGATACTTATTTAATAGATGTCTATTTTTTCAATTGTCCTGAAAAGCTTTGGACAGCTGCTGTGCAAACTCAGATATTGTTGTTGTACAAACTCAAAGATTGTTGTTGTTGTCTGTGGATGTTACAGTTGAAACCGTTGTTGTTGTGCTTGCTGAAATAGATTGTACTTGTTTAATTTGAACTTGTTGTAACAGGTTGTATTTGTTGTAGTTGGTTAGTTGCACTTGTTATAGTTGAACTTGTTGAATCAGGTTGTACTTTTTTTTTTTGGAATGAAAACAGGAGTTGCTTTAGTTCTGCTAGTATCAATTGGAGCAGCTGTTGTTTTTTCCTCAAATTATCAATTGGAGAAGCTGCTGTATAGCTTGCAGTAAAATCCAATCGAAGAAATCAATCATGCAGATCTTATTATATAATACTCCAATTGCTAATTAACATATTCTCATATTTGGGTCACATTAAATTCCAATCAGAAAAACCAATTCATCATTCTTTCTTTAATTCTTATTACATTGTTGTTTTTTTTTTATTGAAGACCAATTTACGCTTCACCAAAGAAATCCATTCAAATGTGAAGTGCATTTTTTTTTTAGTGGGTAATGCCAAGTGAAGTTGAATATGGTCAACTACATATCTTACTTAAATGACATTTTTTTTTCATTCAGAATTTGCAAATAATAAATCACACAAAATAGATTATATGTTTCAACCATTAGGACATTACAACTTTCATTTTCCTTGGCAACAACAACAGCAAAAGCACCTGTTTTACAATAACAGACCAAATCAGTAACCGTTGTACATGTTTTACAATAACAGACCTGTTTTAACAAAAAGAAAGGAAAAAAAAAAAAAACAAACAAACAAACAAAAGCAACAAATCTAAAACTTAATTTCTAAACTGGTGTTCACTAGGATATGTGTCCCTGGGGTCGCAGGGGTCATCGCCAGGATTCGCAGAGGTCGTCAAATCTGTTTTTTTCAGATCTGGTTTGAAGAGAGAGAGATGATCTAATTGATTCATTACTTCTCATCACTCACAAATGCAATCCAACAAAAAACCCTAGATCTAATAAAAAATATTCTGAAAAACAAACCCTAGATGTGAAAAGAACCCTAGATATGCAAACACTTTTGTTTGAAAAAAACTAGATTTGAAAAGAAATCTGAACAAAAAACCCTAGATCTAAAAAAAATCTGAAAACTAGATTTGAAAAGAAATTTAAAAAAAAAAAACCTAGATCAAAAAACCCAAGATCTTGAAAATAGATTTGAAAAAAAAAGAAACACTAGATCTGAAAAAAAAATCCTAGATCTACAGATGTGATATGATGGTCGGTGCTCCCTCTTACTTTCTTCAGGTGCTGCTGCTCTGTGTTCTCCCTTTTTTTCCATTGTATGTATGAGTAGAATGAAGAGAGAGAGAGTAGCTTGCGAAAAAAAAAGAGGCTTATATATGTTCAATTGTTCACCATGTGAACAGGTTACCACCTGTTTCGAAGAAACGAAAACGGACCGTCCGATCTGATTTCCATAGATCTAACAGTCTGTATTCGCGGCCGAAGAGGGGGTGCACAACCGCACGGTCGCACGCCCATCATTTCCCTCTCTCTGTGTATATATATATATATATAGAGAATTGATTTGATGCGGCTTGTGCGGATGTGCGGCAGGCGTGTATGGTCGTGCGATTAGAAGAGAAAGATCCAACGGTGGGTGTTAAAAAAAAATAAAAAATGGTATACTCAGTCAGTCGGTCCCAAAAAAACACAAAACCCATCTTTCTTTCACGCGGTATTTAATTTATAGGATCTTACTACGTGGACCTCAAAATTTGAGTCCCATTAAAGAGCCCCATTGAGAAGCTCCAGTAGATGTCATTAATTTATTGATTCTCTGTTTCACTTTTTTTTAAATTAAAAAGTGCAGAGACAATACTACCCTTCCTCACAGATCATGAAAGCTAAGACGAGGATGAATTTTGAAGGTTCACCAAAGTCTTTTTACCTTGTACCCACAATATAGACTAAAATGGATCTAGAATACATCAGTTGCAATTACCAACAACATCACGCATCAATTTGGACCTGAAACTCGGATCTAGAACTCTGCAATATCAAGCATCTGTGTAGGATGGGGGTTGGGGATGGATTATATCTTTTTTATGAAATTGTATGAAATCTTTATTGTTGTCAAAATTAAACTTGATTGGATTATATCTTTTTTATGTTGAAAAATATGTTCATAATATGATTTGTTTGTCTTATGGAGAAGTCTGATGGTCCTTTGTATTAGAATGTTTTTTTAAATGTTGTTGTACTTTGATGATGGTGAGATGATGTAGCTTATTATTTAAAAACAATTGCAAACAAAATGTTGCGAAGAACTTGTAACAGGTTGAACATCTTAAACTAGTTCATGTAACTTGTAAAAAAAAATTAACGTGTATAATAAGATCCCAAAACAATATTTTTGAAAAAAATAAATAAAAAAACACGCCACTTGACCGACCTAGGCCCGCCAATTTTCAATGGCAATACCTTTTTAATACCGAAATAATGAGAACACTGTTTTTCTCCGCAACTACCTTTTTTTGACCCAAACGCAGTTTTTTCGACCAAATACCCATTTTTTCGGACAGAAATATCATTTTTCGACCGAAACACCTTATCTACCCAAGGAGCATTTTTTCGGCCGAAACACCTTTTTATCACCCCGAACAGCATTTTGGGCCCCAAACCAGCTGTTTTTCTTTCAACCCAAACACCATATTTTTCTCGAAACACCATTTTAGGAATCAAACAACATTTTTCGAGAGAAATACCACATTTCGACCAAGACATCCTTTTTTCTGCCAAAACACCATTTTTCACACCCAAACAACATTTTTCAACGGAAACACCATGTTTCAACCCAATCGTCACCTTTTCGGCTGAAACATCATTTTTTTTTTACCCGAACAGCATTTTGGGACACAAAACAACACCTTTCGTCTCAATCTCCAGTATCTGTCGGAAAACCATTCTTTGACCCCAAAAAACGAAAGCACAGTTTTTTCAACCCAAACACCAACTTTTATGGTATAAATAATTTTTATACACAGATACTGAAAACGCCATTTTTTTTTAACCGAAACACCATATCTCGAACCAAACATCCTCTTTCAAGCGAAGAGACACCGTGTTTCGAGCCACACATTAATTTAGATTGCGAGGGCATGAACAAAACGATGGATCATGAGGGGAGCTTGAGAGAGAGCCCCCGAGTTTGACCTATGTCACACCTCATACGGGTCTTTATATTTTAGTATCTATTTTATATTACGTTAAGAGAAGGCAAAACTTGCAATAATACATACATCAATAACTCATCATCACCCTAACTCATCGTTACTTATAAGACTGTTAGGGTGACAGCAACATTGATGGAGCTCGTGGAGTCTTAGCCCCCGTTTAGATAACAACATAATTTTTCTGAAATGGATAATTATGCCAGTATAGATAACCATGTGAGTGATATATTTAATATTTTTTGTTTTATTGTGTTTTACTTATTTTCGTTAGGAAATATAATAATGAAGTTTTTGTTGTTTAGTTGACCATGTACAAATTGTGAATAAAAAATGAATAAGAAGTGAAGTAAGATTTGTAAAAGTTGAAAAATGATTACACATGTGGGCCGCACTAATTTATAATAGGTGATGACATATTATTAACATGCGAGTTCTCTAATATTGGCATATATTAGATGAAATAACACAAATTCAAGAACACTCAAATACCAAAACCAATTTATTTTCACATATTTTGACATATTTTCACCAATACCAAAAGTGAAATATTCATATATTCATTGCAAACAAAGAAACTTTTTAGATTTACATTCAGTCCATTGTAGTTACCTATAATATGCTCAACCACCACACCCTCACCCTTGTTTTGACTCAGGGGCGCCTCAAATTTCAACCTTGGCAGATATGTCATACCAAGATCATATAGATGAATCTTTGAGGGTTAAAGATGAATGGATGGACAAAGTCCGCTGCAACGCTTAAGGCATTATTTGGCTTCTCCCAGTGCAGAAATCTTTAACCAAAGCAGCCTCAAGATCCAATAAGCCCATACAGAGTGCACACTCAAGTGAAATCAGAAATTGGCACAGAATTCTATCACTACAAAAGTACTCGGGCTATTAGACTAACAGGACATGGGCTATCTCTCAAAACTCTCACAAGAGACTCTCTTTCTCTCTTATTGGATGCATTCTTTGTGATTTGGATGGATGGAAGGTATACATGAGACCCTTTATATAGGCCTTTAGACAACCCAGAAGTCCATCCAAATTCAAGGTATCCAATCAATTAGGAATAATATACTTATAAATATTTCATGCATGGTTCATTATTCTATATTTAATGGAAATGGCAAATTCAAAATACATAATGAACTATTTTATTGTCAATTCATGTATCTAACCTAGGTGCATCATTAGAATCAAAACTTTGCATATTTAGTGTCTTAAATAAGATTCATTCAACCTTAGGTTTATTATAGAAATCCTAGATACATGAATCATTCATATTCAATGCTTTACATATGGATTATGCACTACACTTTAGATAATATGTGATTATTCAAAACATATAAGAGATTAAAGTTTAGAGTCAAAATATATTAATATATTTTTCATAATAAACATAAAATTTTAAAACTTCAGTTTTAAAAAAACATTTAAAAAATCAACAATGTTTATGGTAAATACTCCGTCTATGATGACTTAGTCTTTGGTTTGATATCGGGCAGTGGAATTAGATAAGTGAAATTTCGTGATGACATTGTTGTTTGGTGGAAATGCAATTAAAATTTGCTTAGTTGTCTAACAAATAGATGCTACACTTTAAGAATCAATGGGAAAGGCTTGGTCTGGAGGGATTTTCAAAGCTGTTATTTGTATTTGATAGGCTTAAGGCTTTAGAATCTGCTTCATTGTCGGCCCTTTATGTTTATTTATGTGATGATGTGATTTTAGAGTCTTCATCACGTGAAATAGCATGTTTTAAGGCTAGTTTTAGAATGATATTTACAAATAACATAAAGACCCACAGAAGGGGAAAATAAAATCTTATACCAATAAAGATGATCTCACGTATAGATTTAGGATTTGTTTTGTTCGATGGTTACATCAATAAGAAATGCATGTCAAAACCTTTGTTTCCATCCTATGTGATATGAAAACAAATAGGAAAATGATACACTCAGTCACATTCACTAACTAAAACTCAGACCTTACATGTTTTTAGTTTTAAAAAAATAGTAAACATCATCTAATAAGGTATATATTTTGATAAAAAGGACATATCGCTCTATTTCAAGTTGAATGGACCATTTTTTAATAAGTGTAAGAAAAAAATTAGTGAGGTTTATGCGTCATCTAACGAGGTATATGGTTCGCTGAATCTATAACGATGTATATAGGTCTGTGTTTTGGACTGAGAAAAAACTAAGTATAACAGCACTCAAAAAAAATATGTTAGGGGACTTGGGCCTTTGTCCTGTATCAACCCAATACAACCCCTTGTGGGCCTTTTTATAGGGGACTATAAAAAAAAAATGCATTTACACTCTTACCAAATTGTACTCATATATTAGGGTGAATACCAATTGATTTTATCTTATCAAATTAGTTTAAATATATTTATTTGTATCTCATCTTTATTACAGTATATACTCTCATATTTGTTCTGTGAATACAGGCTTAGATTGAACTGCTTAAAATATGTGTTTTCCATGTGATGTGTATTCTTGTTTGAGGGGTGAGAAGGCTTCGACCTAAATATTTTTCTGCACGTATAATATTAGTTATTAGTTTTATAAGTAATTTTTGGTGTTATATATGGGCTATTTGAGCATTTTTATAACAAAATTTCAACAGGTAAGAATTTCTTGTACTATTGAAATAGAATATACATATATGACCTATATTTGTGTGCTAGAAGAAAGTAATTTGTGTAAGAAAAGAAAGTAGCCTGCAGCTCTCCGAGTAATTTAAAAAAATCGAAACAAAACTTCTTTTTCTCTCTCATGTGATTTGTGCTTTGGTTTTTTTTTTTTCTATTTCAATTCTTGGTCCTATTTTTTTGAAACATAAAACATTGGGTGAAATTAAAATTATTTCTATAACTAAAAATAGTAGAAATAGAAATTTGTTGTAACTAATTCTACATAATCATAAGAGATCCTTAGATTTGTTAGAAATCAAATTCGAGTTATTACGATAAAAGATGTTCAAAATCTAAAAAGTTACAAAAAATAACAGAAACGTTATTCGGAGGATAAAAAAATTAGGAAAAATGAAAAATGAGCTCACTTTGTAGCATAGCTATAATTTTTTAAGATCTTTCTGATATCTAGCTCAAGTAAAATTTAAGGCTATTCGGTGTTTGAGACACTTGATTTTTTTTAACCGGTTTTTCAGTAATTATTTAAAAATCTTAAAAGTGGATTTTTTCAAATTCATCGCTTAAAAAACGCGTACATGTTCCGCATCACTTCTGATGTGGGTGGGTTTGTTATTTAATTAAACAACATTCGGGTATATATGATGAAAGCAACGTACATTAATGAATTGTTCCGATATGAACGTTATTGTTTTCAAGTGGGATGGAAATTTAATAGTTATTCTGTTCAGAGCTGATCTTTAATTTCCATGTGATCTAAAAATCCAAAGTAATTGCAGGCAGTTTTGAAGATATTTATGGGAAAAAAAACACCATCCATAATCAACTTTAATGCTTTTGTAGCACCTGTGTGACGTGCTGTGACTGAGACTTGGATTTTTTATGTGTCTTTAACGCAGAGGTTGCCATCCACAGAGATTTGGGAAGAAAAAAAATTGGGTGTTTTGTTTTTGTGGTGTTGGAGAGTCAGAGGTTGGTGGTATCAGAGGTCAGAGAGAGGAGATGGAGACAGATTCTTTAGCTTGAGTAGTTCCATTTATTTGATTTACTTTTGTTCGAATCGAATTTCATGGGGGCTCACTTTCTCTTGCTCTTTTTTTTTTTATTAAGCGAGGAAGCTAACAGATTTTCATATTGTTACTAGTTATAACATGGATTTGCTAAAGTGGATTAGCATCTTCATTAACAAGCATCATTTTATGTCATAATCAGCGTATGAATGCTCCTAGATTACCTTGAATGACTTGAAACAAAAACAGAAAGCCTTTAACACATATGCGCAGGGAAGTACATATCAATTAGAGCCAGATGTGTTGACTATGTGACACCATCTCCAACCCACCCAAAATCTTTCACCTAGGCTATTGAATTCGAACCTCTCTGTACATGCTATATGCTGATCCTCAACAATCTTTTTTAGTGCATCTTTTTCTTGTAATGTGCCTTGATCAATCCAGCAATAATTTCACATTGGAATCTAGAGTCTAATTCCTACTCCATGTTGAATTGTTGAATCTTCATGGTGTCCAAGATAGATACCTGAGAGCTTGAGTCCGGATCCTTTATACTAAGAACACGTATGATTCTTGTGTCATCTAATAGGAAACACCATGTAAATAGTTAAAAAATCAATTATAATTGGGCAACACAAAATCCTTTGTTTTTTTAACATAAAACATCTTGTTACTCTCTCCACAAGAACTGCAATATTATTTCAGGAAAAACAAGACTCCCTATATATAATGTTATGAGATGTCTTGCATTCTAACATGAATGGCCTATTCGTGAAGGCTTAGGGTCGGGCCTAGAAGAACAAGATTCCTTACATATAATTTTTTATAGGGGCATTTTTGTCATTTTGTTTATTTGTATCCTATTTATTTAGGATTTATGTAAGAGACTTTTCTTAGAGAAACGACCGTTTTAGTGTTTTCTCTCTGAAAAAAAAAAAAGGAATGGTGTTAAGAAGAGAGAATTTGAGAGTTTTGTACTCCGATTACTTGATATAATGAATCGTTTTCTGCTTTTCTCCGTAGACGTATGCATATTTTACTAAACCACATAAATCTTTGTGTTCTTTGTGTGATATTTTTTTCTCTTAATCATTTTACATGTATTGAGATCTAACCTTACAGTCACTCCGCTGCATGAATACATGAATAAAGCTTAAGTTTGAATCCTAGAACACCAATTATTCCTTGTGTCACCCCAACTATAATTGACATTTATGGAAAAAGGGTACCATGCATGTACAATTTAATTAAATTTGTATCACCCCATATCTATGTGACACTTTTTTATTGAGCCACACAAAGATCCCTCCTACCTCTAACACAGCATCCGATCATCAAGAGCTTTGCCATTGTCTTTGAGAAAACTGCAGTACCATCTCATAAACCACAAGACTCCCACTTAGAATAGAGTCTAAATGGTCATGAATTAGCGTTCACCATCATGAATGATTCCAGGGAATGCATATTTAAGTCTACACTCTTTGAAATCCAAACCAATAGTATTTTTTTATTTTTTATATTTTTGGTACATAAGGCCCGGACTGGGAGACACTATAGAGACCTGGGTAGAGTCCATGAACACAGAGCCTACTGGCTGTTTTACCCCTTTGTTTCCTCCGCGTGGGAGTCGAAACCGACGTCCTCCGCATGACGGAGGATGCCCTTGACCACTGCGCTACCGTGAAGGCAGGATTTACCTTAATAAAGGTGGAATTACCTTAATAGTATTTGACTTCATCAATATGCAAAACCATCCGGAATTTACCTTAATAAAGCTGGAACATCATGAATGATTCTGCACTCACCATCATTCATAACTGATTAAATCTCCCACAAATTCCAGGGAATGCATATTTAAGATTAATCGGATTGTCAACTTAAAGTAGTTAATGTAATCCTACTAGTAAACATAGAGTCATAGACTACACATCTCTTAAACAGTCTGTATATCAACTCTGCCACCAACCACATTTTTTAGGTAACCTACCAGGGCTTAGTGATCTAATGGGCTCTCAAAGGCCAGTGATCTACCCACATGCCCCAAATTCTCACCAACCCACACACCACCAAAATATGCATCATCCCAAACACCACCCATCAACATAGAATTTTATAATTATGAAATTACATTTTCCTTTACTCTGGTCATTGGTACAAAGTTGAGTATAAGAAGACTACCTATAACAAAGAAAGATACGTGGTTCTGATACCGTAACTCAGGATTCCGAATCTCTACAAATGAGTGCATACTCTATTTGGATATGCATTCATTTCATTTGAATAGATCTCTCTCTTTTTTTTAAAAAAAAATATATATTTCGTTAAACAAATATGTACTTTGAAAATTGTTTTTTTTTTTTTTAAATGTGTCAAAACTGTAAAAGTGGTTGTAAGAATGATTGAGAAAATGTATATATAAGCAGATGATATGAGTAGTACTCACAAGGTTTAATATTGATAAAAAATGATACACTCAACCCCGTGTGCAATAATCACTGAGCTATACTATATATTTTTGTTATTTGAATTTTTTTTTTTAAAAAAAAAAAATTCATATACCCCAAATCTATACTATTTGCATGTATATTACACTATTACAATGAGGACCACTTTCGGGCTGCAAATTGGTGCCGATTGTGTATTGTCGCTGTATCATGGACTGAAACATATATTACCATTAATTATTGAGCTCCCAAAGTGTGTGTTTTCATTCATTATAGTTTTCCACTCTACATTTACTCAATTAGTAGTAGTACATGTACAAAAATATCTTGTCCCATCTAATAGAATGCCTTTGATTATATCTGAAGTCAAAACAGAGTATAAATAAGGTAAACAGCCACTTTCGAAATATAATTTTAGATATTTATACCATAGGACAAAGCTATTTCTACTACCCAACTTAATCTTTTTCACTACCCAAAATTATCAAAATACCATATTTTTTTTTGTCTCCCTTTCTCACTACCCAGTTCAACAGCGCCCAGTTGAAATCTTCTTCACTGGAATGAAAGAGATCCGTCGATCTGTCTAAATAAGTGTCGAGAGAGGCCCAGTCCAAACATGTTTCACTAAAACGACTAGGGGTGCAACTTGGGCGGGTTGAACCCGACCCAACCCGGTTCATGGGCGGGTTTGGGTTGAGGTTTTTCTCTGTTGGGTTCAACCCGACCCGAACCCGAACTAACCCGAACCCAATTCGGGTCGGGTTTGGGTTGGGGGGTCGGGTTATGCGGGTTCAACCCGAATTGGTAAATGTTTTTTTTATATTTTTGTTGAAAAATGATGAAGTTATGTTTAGCTTAATTAAAATTTAGAATATGTATTCATAAACTATTTGGATTTTGTAAGTTTTTTTTTGTGGTGAATATACATTTAATTAATTAGAGTTTATTGTATTATTTATTAAATAATTTTTATGATCTTTTAAGTATTAAACCCGAGCCCGACCCGAGCCCGAATTCGACCCGAACCCGCGGGTTAAGGTCGGGTTCGGGTTCGGGTTGAACCCTTCGGGTTGAGGCCGGGTTCGGGCTCGGGTTCGGGTTGGGCTCTGTACAGAAATCCGTCGATCTGTCTAAATAAGTGTCGAGAGAGGCCCAGTCCAAACATATTTCACTAAAACGACGGAGATTCATCGATCTGTCTGAGCAAGTGTCGACATGGATATGTCGAACCCTTCAAAACAACAACTCTCTTCCAAAAATATTACACTTATACAATCATGTAAGTTTTTATGAAAAACAAAAATGTCATTTAAGTCTTTTTGAAAATCATTCACATATATATTTATTTAAGTATAAGAAACAAAAATATCAAATAAAAAGTTATTTGAACCAATAAATAGTAAACATTTCATATAGCCAAAAAAACATTATTTTCTTTTTTAAACAAGTGGAGTCTCATGTCGAAAGTATATGAAATGCTTCTTGATACTTCACTTGTGTATATGGAATGTTTAATGTTTATTTCATTTATATGACTGTTTATTTTTTCATTTTTATATCTTGTATTTAAATGACAAAATAGGTGAATGATTTTCAGAAGAACTTAAATGACTTAAATTGAATTTTTATTTTTTTGTAAATACATGATAAAATCTGTCGTCCCAGTGAAGAAGAGTTTGACTGAGTGCTGTCGAATTGGGTAGTGGGAAAAGGAGACAAAAAAATAAAATAAATAATGGTATTTTAGTAATTTTGGATAGTAGGAAAGATTAAGTTGGGTAGTTGGTATATCTTTGCCCCTATACCGTATATATTAAACGAATGGCATCCGAACAAGACAAATGATCCAATCACACCCCCCCCCCTCCCCCCACTTCTATGGTTATTTGCAGATAGACCCCTGGGTCATTCATATTTATATTCCTGCCAACCACTTTGACCATGGTTATTTGCAGATAGGCCCTCGGGTCACTCATATTTATTACTAAGTCTCTGACAACTCTTTCACATTCAGTACTGCCCAACACTTTAACCGGGCATTTGCAGATAGACTCCTAGATCTCTGATATTTATAACTAGATTCCTAAAATTGCAAAGGCACGAGATTCATCTCTTTTGATTACATGTTTCTTTTTTTTCTTTTCTTTCTTTGAAGAGGGCCTGAGTTCTTTCTCTCTACTATTATAGCCATAGATATATGTACAGTGATTTTAGATTTTTTTTTTTTTAATGTATTGCTCATGTATAGTTGGTTATAGATTATATATGTATTGCTCATGTATATGGATTCATTTGTTTTAATGATTTTATTTGTTTTCATATATAGGGATTTTAGGATTTTGGTATGTATTGCTTATGTATATAGTTAGTTACATATTATGTATGTATTGCTCATTAACAAATATTTTATTTATTTTCATGTAGGGATTTTAGTTTTCATATTTTTTGTATGTATTAATCATGTATTTTTTTATATATATTGATCGTGTATGCATTGCTCATATATTTTGTACATATTGCTCATGTATAGAGATTTTATTATTCATATTTCATATGCAGATATCTTATTTTTCATGTATATACAACTCATATAAGGTGGTTCCGTGAATACTTTATAAACCTTTTTAATTTATTTTCTATTAAAAGACAATTTGTAAACATTTTTAATTGTCATTCTATTGAAAGTTAATTTGTATTTATTGTGGGAACTCTTAATTTGTATTTATTTTGAGGGAACTCTCAAATTTATCATCTCACGCAGCAGTCTTCCATTTATAAAGCCATAATAGAATTCAATTAAGATATAATCACTATTATTTATTTTTCATTACAAAGAGTAAAAATTATGAGCTTATTTTAAAATAATTTTTTTAAACAATATACATTTTTATTTTGTTATTCATTATGTATCTATGATTAATAATTAACACGCGCATTCGCGCGTGCATTTAAACTAGTATCTATATATATATGACATGAGAACTCTTGGAATTTGCTGGTTTTGAGATTTCCCCCTAGATATAATGAGCATTATTCAACTAAACATAGTTGTGCCAATTCGTCACTGAAATAATATTTCATTTTCAACATTCCTAAGACACTATGCACTTAATTTTTATAAAAATAAGCATCGTTGACTAATATGGGGAATACAATACAGGGAACAGAGTGATGGTTGTTACATCGCTACCCTGTTTTCTCAACCAAAATAGATGACTAACTTGCTTTCATCCTTCGCCCTCTGAGACTCAAACCAATATTATCAGACCATTAGGAATTACAAATAATGCTTCCCTTTCTTCATAATTTTTTTTCCCTGTGGAGGCAGCGCACCATGTATAAATGGAAGTCCTGGAACGATGGCACATTTCGAAGATGA
The DNA here is from genome assembly GCA_030737835.1 of Acorus gramineus. Lineage (NCBI taxonomy): Eukaryota > Viridiplantae > Streptophyta > Magnoliopsida > Acorales > Acoraceae > Acorus > Acorus gramineus. The sequence continues at coordinate 14,548,464 of CM060857.1, forward strand.
GCATAAACCAACAAACTTCACTAACCCATCATTTTCTCCAATCAACATTTGATGAAAATCAAGAGGTGCACATACTGCATTTTTCAGCATTAACTAAGCATAACCATTAATTTAGTTAAGAATAGAACAGAGAAAAATGTCTACTTCTTTAAGTGAAGGGTATCTATTGCATCATAAACAAAGTATTGCATACATAACCAATTTGATATCCATGCTATGCGGGTATATGAGAAGATCAATTCTATAAGGGGGTGGAAAAGAGAGAGGTGAACAAGGTAGGATGGCTTGAGAAGAAAAGTGAGAGGGAGAGGGTGGAGAAATCGAAAGAAAAAAAAATAGGGGGAAAAAAAAGGAAAAACAAGTGGACAACACTTCTGCGCCATTTCCATACCAAGTTATAATAGGAGCAGGCCGAGGTTGAACTTGTGAGGAGGAGGTGGGGTGGGGTGTGACTTCATTTTGTAACAAAGAAGAGCAAAAAAAACAGAGAAAAACAAAATGGAGAGAATAAAAAAAGATGTGCAAGAATGTCATATAGATTTGGATGGATTACTGTGAATGTTTGCTTGCTTATTCATCAGCATGTGCTGCCCCCGTGGCAAGAGAGAACACCCGCGCCAGAGGTGATGGAAGCAACCATTGAAGATGACTTGGCACCGAGGCTGGAAGCTCTCGAATAGCTAGCAGAAGCACCAGCGCCAGAGGGCGTGAAGTAGGCACCGTTCAAGAGGAGATCACCCTCAGACCTCCAGTTCCAGTTCTTCCAGACACCATTATCTGTCTCCACTCTCTTAGTCACCTGCATATGTATGAAAGATATCACATTATGCAAAACTAAAATATTTATCAGAGATGAATGAGTTGATTAAAGATCATCAATATGGCTCATGAAGCCAATGGTGGAAATTTCAGCACCTCCTTAGCAAATGGGTTCATAGGGGCAAGATATCTGTTGCCCTGGCTGTTGATGGTTGGTTCAGCACTCCCTCCAATGGCATACATCTCCCAGTGAGTGTAGTCATTGTTCACTACATGGAAATACCCATGTCTACACCTGCATTAGTTTATCAGGAACCAATTAGTACATCTTAATTCAAAATTGATTACCTGCATTTCAATAAATCATCATTGATTCTTACCTAGGCATTCTCTGAATGAGACCTTCTCCAAAATGGTTGAAGGCGATCGTCACTTGCATTGCCTTATCCCTCACATAGGAATCGCTGTGGCCCAACAATATCACCTGTTCCGCCAAATTATCTTCAATCAACCTGAATGTGTGTTTCAATCAAATTATGCAAAGCATAAAAGGGGATAAAATATCTCACCTCATTGTGGTGGGTGAAGTAATTGTTGGAGATGGTTATGGCAGTGGAGCCCATGACAGCATCGACTAGGCCATCAGCACAGTTGGAGAGGGAGCAGTGGTCAACCCACACATGGCTGGACCCGAAGATGGACACCGCATCCCCATCAGCAATGGTCCTCCACCCATAATGAGAGGGTGAGCTGCGGACCATGGCATTTCCAGTGGGCTTGCAATCGTGAATATGGACACCGTGGATGATAATGTTGGTGACAAATTGTATGGTGAGGCATGCTCCATTGGCAATGTGAACGTTAACACCACGACCATCGATGGTCTTGAAGCTGTTCATGATAAGCTCCTGCTTGAGAGTTATGACCATGTCTCTCTTGAAGATAATCCAGAGGGGCTCATCCTGGATGACAGCGTGGCGGAGGGTGCCCGGTCGGGGGTCGACAGCATCATAGTCACCCGGGTCTGTGACCACATAATAACGCCCGTCACGGCCACCAACAGCATTGCGTCCAAAGCCAATTCCACAATCCGCAAGCCTTTTGCGGTTATTATGCCAGTCAGGGTCACAGCGCCAACAGTCATCAATAGGATTCCCTGTTCCGCATGACAGGTAACCCAATGAACGCCTCGCAGTGCTGTTCTGCACACTCCTGCTCAAAGTTTAGCTGGGTGTTAATGAAAATGTTCAGCATTAACAGATATATTATATAAATTGGATTCAGTTAAAAATATCATGCAATGGGTCGACATCAATCCCACCTAGATAATGCTTGATGCATAAGTTGCTAGAACAAATGCCAAACATAATTTCAAGCGTTGTAATTGCAAAAAACCAAATGCAGATACGTTGATCACCATAAATTATGTGCAGCACATGTGCAGCATTGAAACCAGTATCTTCCCGAGAAATCAGTTTATTGGCCCATGATACACGCATGGTGCAGCAAATGATTCTTTCACAAAACGAGGAAAGAAAGGAAAAAAAGAGGAAAGGAAACATGGGGCTGGAATTGAATATGAAGATGTGAAGTTGAACAAGGCGTTGATTTGTCTTGAAAAACAGAGAAAGTTTCAAAAGTAGCCATGCTAAAGAAAACCTGGCCCACCCATGTGAGTGAGTAAATGCTGAGTTAAATACGCACATTGTTAATGACAGGGAAGGAATAAAAAAAAAAGAAGAAAAATACGAATTTATAAAACCTTACTGTCCAGTCCAAAGGTAGGAAACAAGAAATATCACCATTCAATGGGACCTGTTGGGTGTGATAAATGAAACCCTTCTCAGAAAAATAAACATAGTACACACCATATCGCTGCAGTTATTAATGTAGAGTTTGGATAGTATCCTGGTACACATGGAATGTAAGATAAACTACACAATTTAATAGTAATTCTTTCTATTTTTTAATGTATCAAAATGAGTTCCACAAGAAATAGAGGGGAAACTAAGAGGGTCATTAATTAAAAGGAGTGAAACTAGAGTGGAGGTGAGTCAGGTGACCCACCACACAAGGAACAATCCAATCTTACAACAATAAAACGGGATCACCGCCAAAAGGTACAAATTAAACATCAAAAAATCAAGCACCGACGCACATACACGCACACAAATAACATCATCAACAGCCGAAGCATGTGAGGGTGAGCAACCAACACATGGTTCTCACCCTACCTACAGACCCAACCAACACATGAAAGGGTAAAATCGAAAGCGAACCCATCATCACAGAATGCGTGAATAGATTTAAAAACGCGATATGGGTCATTGATTTCGAAAGAACTCACATATGAACCATTGCTGCCACGGCGTCCGGATCATTCACGGCGGCATCCTCCGTTCTTATCTCCGGCCTGTCAAAATCGGGAATAAAAAAATTCGTTATGAGAGGGAGTGAGGATATCAAGGCGAGCAGAGTGGATGAAAAGGTCGGTTTCAATTAATATTTAAAAAAGAACCACTTTTTAATGGAAAATAGTATTATCAAGTCAGATTCGTCCTTTCTGATATGTTGGTCGTCTCGGAGACCGAGAAATCGCCATTCATCAGGAGAGACCAGAACGTCGCTCGAGGCAGGGTCACCTGCTGGTGTCGTAGAAACCCTAAAAGCGAAAGCTTTCAGAGAGAGAGAGAGAGAGAGAGAGACAGGGGTCGGAAAAGAATTTCTCTCTCCGACTTTTCTTTTGGGAGACCGTGGTTCGAGACACGAAATGACGGAAACACCCTCAATAAAATCGTTATATCCATCAAAAAGAGGCGGAATTGATGCATAGAATCGGCGGGGTTTTTAATATTTTTCTTTGAAAAAGAACGCTAACGGACTAAACGGTTTGGATCCAACGGACATGATTTGGACGGTTTGGATGATCCACCGGGTTAGGCTTTGGATCCCCAAAAGTGTTCTCCACGGCCAATTAGGGAAGTCGAGGGAAGCTAAAAAGAAAGAAAAAAAAAAAAAACCTAAATCCTTGGAGAACGGGATCTGACGGTCCAGATCCCGTGACAGGGTACGAGGACGGTTGAGATCTACAGAGAAACCTCGGAAGAGAAGCTACTGACCTTCCTGCAATGGAAGATCTGTTCGCCGTTGCTTCAATGAGGCTCTGCTCCGTTTCGTGACTCCTGTAAAATAAATGCAGTAATTAATGAAGTCCAAAAGCAAGTACACAAAAAAATATGAAAATTAGAACAAATAAAAAACTAATCATGTAATAATTCCGTTCAAAAAATAAAAATAAAAAATCTTCCGCTTCTATTTGTGGAATAAGTTCGAATTCCGCAAGAAAACCCAAAAAATCTTCGTTTTTTTTTTTTTAATCGAATCGATGTCATTTTGGGTCACAAACCGGAAAACATGAACGAAACACTAAAATCGAACACCAGATCCCCAATGCAGCTTCGAAGACACCCACATTTCGATCTAAAAGCGAGAACACAAAACAGCGAACACGATTTTCAAAAGAGGGAAACGAAACGCGCACCTCGAATCCCCAGCTCGTCTTCCCGAAACGCCATTCCAAGCTCCAAGGACCAGAAACAGAACCACGAAAGCCAGAGACCGAGCCGCCATTGTTAAGACTTAAGAGTTTCAGATCTCACTCACACTCTCTCATCCCAAAAAAGCCATTTTATAGAACTTTCGCTTCCCCTCTAACCACGGTTTATTAAACCCGAGACCCTGGTTAGGGTTTGGTTAAAATCATAGCATAACCGCTACTAACGGATTCACCAAGGGGCACCGACGGAGGATCGTGAAAGCGTGCGAGCGGTGTCGGCCAAACACGTGCGACGTCTCAACTAATTTTAACGTCATAACTGAAAGGGTAGGGTGGGGGGCCCACAGAGTCCACGTAGGATCACGGCGTTAACCCGGCAAGATCATAAGCCCATGCAATGGGTGCGACCTCCTCCAATCATTTCACGGTTTCACGCGTGTAATTAACGTTGTTTGTTGTTGCTGGGAGGGATTTACGATCATGACCCTGTTTGGGATTTTGTGTTTTTTTTTTTGTTGGATTCGGTGGTGGGTGCCTAACGACCGTCGAACAAGTGGGACTTTTTCTGTGGGAGAGTTGTTGTGTATCGTCCGATTCAATGTACTGTCCGTCCCTTGTAAGGTGAGTCCAACGGTCTATTGGATGAGATGTTCTAATTACAAAGCCCCCACCTGTGGATGCGTTGCACCAACATATTCTGATTTCATTTTCAAATATGAATGTGTGATTAGTTCATTTTCACATAATTATAATGTGTTTATATTTTTAAAAATATATGTTTATCTATTAAAATTTATATTTTTATTAGTAATGAACCAGATACTTAATTTTAATTTTTTTTACATTTTTTTAATTTAATACAGGCATCCGAATAATCAAATATATATTTAGATTAATGCTATTGTTAGGTATTTTTTTAATATTTCATGTTTTGTTTTGTTTTTCCTGTTTTATGTTTGTTCTCTTCCATGTAGACGATTTTATCTTTAGTTTTAATACTATAAAACTGGGGCAGCAATAATCTGCCGTTCTCTTAAAAAAAAAACTGTATTATGTATCCCTATTTTCATTGAAGTGATTAGAGAAGTGTCACTTAAGCACCACAACTTCATTATCTAGCCTGTCTTATTTTTTTTCTCCAAAAAATATACAACATACAGAACTATAACTAATTTGATGACTCAAATTGATTTCAACGAATAATAAAATGATAACTAATTAACCTCTCCGAAAATGATTGACTATAACCATTGTCATGTAAATTCGTGTTATTTTTTAGATTCATCTACAAAGCCATCACTCTTGTTAGTGAATTCGCAAACTTTAAATTAAAACTAAGTTGTCCTCACACTATATGAACATTTAAATTAATAACTCCTAATTAACAAAGCCATGACATACATATTATCCCACCCCAAACCAGTCAAACACAAACGTTTTCCGAAACAGCTATTCCACAGTCAGAGTGACTTAGCTTGACTTTCCCTGCAAAACTGGAATAAGAGACATATCCCGGCTTATTTCACTCCACAATTTAATTTCTAGATAATACAACATGGAAGAGGTAAACCCCCGACATTGTTTGCGTGAGGACATACATCAATGAAGACCAAGGACCAACTCCAATGTCCCACTGGATCGAATTTAATCAGAATATGTTATGAACAGAATAAGTTTTCGTTTAATATAAAGACGAATACATATACTTGCATGTTGTACTCTAGAAGAGGACGGTGGAAGGACAACCCCAATTTCAACACAGGCCAGCCAGATTGGCAGTGCAATTAAGACATCCACTTTGATTCAATGTTAAATTCTGGTCATTCTAATCCATGCCACGTTCGGGATACCAGTGTGAATATTCTAGGTAAAGCTGTCCTACATATTTGTATTACTACATACAACATGCAAATCGGATAAGGTTCACAGTACATTATAAAAAAATAAACTGTATGTGCAAGATCCCAAAAAATGATATGACCAATGACAGGGTGAGGTATCTAAGATTGGAGGGTAGTTCAATGTTGATGTGCTGGCAAGTATGACCTGTACAGATAGGTAGTCTCTCGAAAATGAATTTCATATCCGTCCGTCAGTACGTATTAATAGGATTTTTATCATTACGTGTCACGACCGACACATGTTCATTGAAGATTAATAAATATTTCATTAATTAAAAACTCATTGATATAAATAATATTAATACATTTTAGTGGACATGTATTACTCGTTGAGACACGTACTAATAGAAATTCCATCAATACATATTAATATAAACATTTAATTTCCAGTCCCTTATCCCCTTCTCATCCAATTTAATTAAAGCATGAAAATTTACACTCACACCAGTTTTTCAACCTCAAATACAGAATATCATCTTTTTCATTTTTTACAAATAATATATTTATAAAAATGAAACATATAGTCTGATAAATTATATCAACTCATTTATAAAAAAAAAAAAAAAACAAGATATATTTGGCATGGTACAAAAATAAAAAAGAAATGTTTATAAATATATGCTCTCCTAAAATTCAGATCAAACGGTTAAAACTATCCGAGCAAGATACAGTTAGGATCTGATGAAAGGTCCACCTCAAGTGTCACGGATTACACATATCAATCATCCCAAAAAAAACGTTCAAACGTTCCTTTGCGTGTGTGTGTGCAAAAAAATGATTATTTCAACCACCATTGGTTATTATTTTCACCCCCAACTTTACTACTTTAACCCATAGTACATAAGTGATATAATTATAATATTTTAATTGAGACACACACAGTGGATGATATGATATGGGATATATTAACATCCAAACAACAACTCCACGTAAGCGTGGGACTCACAGACTCACATGGGCCTTGAATGACTGGGCGTTGATGAAGGAAGGGAAGGATAGATAGACGGTCGTGATTATGACGGTCAAGACGTCCACGTCGGATTTGCCTTTTATGTCGAAAGCTGAGGACCACGTGGTACGGTTACTTTCAATTGTGGAGAGTGACCGACCGAACCACTCTTTTTGAATTGGATCGATCCATGCATGCATGTCTCCTGGTGGTTGGGGTTGGCGGTTCAACAAGAGTCTGCTCTTTTCAACTAATGTTTATATCAGTTTTCAGTGGATGGATTTTTGTTTATTATTACTTCTTGAAAATGATTAATGGAATGAAAGTAACATAATATATATGTTGGTTTTGAAGTTCAACTCTCACTGACCTATTTTGTGTTTTTAAATGGAAAATATCAAAGATTACAATGTTGTGTTTTTTAAAATCTAGAGTTTTTTAAACTTAACTTTTGAAAAGCATTGTTTTGTCTGCTTTTTAATTGTTAGATTTTTTTAATTTGAAAAAAATTGATGTTTTAAAAAGGGTAAACATTAAAAAATGTGATTGAATATTAGTTTGAGAATTTTTAGTTTTTTAAATGCATAATCTACCTAAACTTACATCGCCTTTAAGTAGTGTCCACCATTCTCACAATTTTTTAAAATTAATATTTATTTTATAAAAATGAATTAAAACCCAACGAAATTGTGTGAACTCATTTATAAAAATTGTGAAAAAAAAATTTTTATGAGATTTATGATAACAGAAATAGGAGTGTAAGCAGCTAGGTTATGTGCATCGCACATGACATCACGTGACACGATGTGTAAATACTAGAAAGAAGTTCTTCCCAAAAAAAAATATTTTATTCAATGTCATACAATTAAGGGATTGAATAGGAATTACAAATAAACTGATGATGCCAGCTTAATTGTAGTTCTTAAGTGATATTCTGGATAATATATTGGAATACTTCACAGCAACCGACATAGTTACAAAATTTGGACTTTTGAACTGTGACAAAATTTGACATCCAATCATAGTGAACCAATCTGCTAGAGTTTAAATTACACAATGGGGGGGGGGGGTCCTACTCCTCCCACCCAGTTATATAAAAGTGATTCATTCAATGAAAACCGTATAGTGTCTCATGTACCAGCAAAACCACAAGAAACCTCTTACCTGCCAGCTTAGTTTAAGCTGTCACAGAATGATAAGGCAACACAAATATGGCTGTAACATATAATACAACTCTGCCAAATAACCATCACCCGAAAGTGGGCTTATGTGTATTCATTTGCCCTTCTTAAGGGACAAATTATATCCATGTCATGTGACACTCACATGGCCTCTTATCTCATTTTCTCAATTTTTTTCTTTTCTTAGATTGGAAATGCTAAGCCCACCCCCCTCTTCACTAGGGTAGGCAAAACTCAATCCATTTGAGAGACATTCAGTCATCAAATTGGGAAGCACCGCCAGCTTTTCCATTTATAAAGATGTCTAATTTCTTTGATAGACAGCTTCACATTATGTATGTGTGTTTTGAGGGCCTACTTGTATAACAAGTGACTTTTGTGAGTGATTTACGTAGACTTTAAATTAGTTGTTGTTAAACGTGATTTTTGGTCAGTGTGACCCGGAAACAGATGGCATAACGACTGCTGATCAGACGGTGAGCAGTTGCCGTGGTTGCACGTCAGGGTCGGCTTGTTATAGTGTCATTTTTAATAGACCCCAACTTTCAGGTCCTATGATGTGGCAATAGGACATTACTTATTATACCCTCTAATTGATAACCACCTCTAAACAAGGAAAACGGTTTGATTTATTCCTAGGATTGTGGAGATTTCATTAATTACTGTATTTCTTATTTCTTCTTCCTTGCATTGTGTAAAATCATTAATCCCTATAATTTACGATGAACGTATTCGTAGCAGTCCCGAAATTTTAATATGAAAAAGTTTGAAAAACTGATTTGTTCTTTATTGAGTTGGATCTCTCTTCTGGATCAGGTTTGTCAAATTTTTTTTTATTTTTTTTTATCTTATTGAATGAAAGTCACATCGAATTTGAAATTAAATTTTTGATGATCAAATATTCAATCTATGTTACATGTTTCAATTCAAAAAATGAATTTTTTTTTATGTTTTGATCACTATTTCACACTTTTTTTTATATTTGTTTCGTTATAATTTCATAAATGTAATTTTGATATTGTTACATTTAATTGTTACTGGTTCGTGTGATGTTTATATTAGACTCCGAACTCGGATATTCATTTACACAATTTTGTTACATTCATAAATGTAACATTATCTCATGTTGTGCATTTCTTTTAACAATGCAAATAGAAATGACGTATAAATGTAACAGTGAAGTATATACTTTTACAGAGGATTCTGATACATTTTCTTTGGAAGGCAGTGCACTAGAAATTGAAATAGATAATTTTAAATAGTAATTAAATGTAACTGTTTGATATTTAGGTAAATATAATTGTTTGTTCCATCTATATAAATGTAACAGTTTTTATATAAATGTAACAAATCGTTGTGAGAGATGTAAACATTTAAGAAATGTATTTGTAACTACCAATATAAAATATAACTGTTTCATATGTTAACTATATGTGTTTTTTATTTAAATTTGAATACAATAACTACCTAGAGAAAATGAGTCGTTTGAAGGATTTTAATGAAAACAATTTCGGTAATTTTTGTGTAATCTAAGGTTCAATTATAATTTAGGTAATGATTTCAAAATTCAAAATTTGAAATAGGTAAATGGATTTTAAGATTTACATGGAAGAGTCATAACCAAATAGAGAAAATGGGGGGATTTGGGTTAATAAGACAAATTTTTAATGAAGGGCAAATTTGTATTTTGTCATTTTACCATTTTTTGAAAAAGTCAACAAACCAAAAAATTAACCAATGAAATGATGGCACCTCATGAGGCTTGTGAGTGGGGCTTATATTATGGGGCCTGGGTATCATGACTCTTTTTAATATGGCACAAATTATGTGCAGTGAAGAAGACACTAATGAAGTTCATATAATGCAAAAACTACTTAATTTTGCTTTTTGCAGGAAGGCCTAGAAAAAGAGTGAGATAAAAAAGAATAATTATATATGTGTGATAAGTTAAGAAGAAATTAAGACGGTTGGATAATGGTCGGTTGCTTGAAACTATTTTGCATTAGTTTCGTGATTGCTTGATGTAATTCGCAATTGGAGTATGTGTGATATTTATCTATCTAGTATACTAACAACGAGTGTTTTCAAAAAAAAAAAATTGTAACATTTTTTATTTTTTATTTTTTTATTTTAACTTTAATTTTTTAATATAAAGATGGAAGATATTTATTGATTTTTGGTTTTAAGATTTGGGATTGACAAGAATGAAAAAAAATGCAAATTTTTGAAATAAAAATATCATATCTATATTCTATTCAAAATTTTATTGTCTGAATGTTTAAAAAAATAATATTAGATATTCATTAAATCTATCTTATTGAATTCCATAAATATCTTAATTAAAAAAATATGCTTATGCTTGTACAAAAATATGGTTTTAATTCATATTTTAAATTGTTTGGATAATAATAAATATTGTTCAATGAATGAGATGATACAATATGTATTTTTATTTCTAACTTTTCACTGCATAAGAGTATTTTTTAATTGTAACATTTTTTTTTAAATTAAAAATTAATAAAAACTCGATGATTTAGTCGGGATACATTTTTTTTAACTCCACATTTATATATATTATGATATTTTATCCTTATATATTATAGAATGTTATACCATTTGTTGCTTTAACACGTATATAAAACTAGTCTAACATTATTTGAATGAGAGTGGACATACTCATGGACGAAATAACCTTAACCACTCATAAATTTAACTGAATCATTCATCAAATAAGTGAATTAAATAACTCATAAATAGAACTTAAGAAAGCGATACAAAAATTAAATTTTTTATACCATTTAATTGAACTAAGCACGTTTGTATGATATTGAAAATAGTCTTCCATTGACTTGATATTAGTTCATGTAAGCCTTAAATTGAACTGATTAATTAATGAATACAATTGAACAATTCATGACTCAAACTGAAAAATTCATTAATTAGTTACCAATTGATATATTAACTGATCCTAATATATCCAGTATAGACAGGATCCAATCCCTGCTTAAATAAACTTTTAGGACACTAGACAAGTTTGTCAGTGTCATTTATATATGATGTGGGCAGCAGATGACTAGAGACTGCATTTTGCAGACCTTTGTTTTATGTAAAGATTGTGAGATTAGATCTTGTATATCCGTTTGTGGACCTAGACTTATCTGTCAAAACGCGTTGATAGATTGTGATTTTTTTTTCTTCTCATGTTTGAAGTATGGTCATAGACATCACAGATTAAAGCTGGTACATGAGAGTGGGATTTTGATGTCCAACACTAAGTATTCCTCTTAAAATGGGGACCACTTTTTATACAATTTGCAGATACCCCATATTTGAAACCATAATATATAAAAGATTTCAACAATTACATGTTTCTCATGTTCACATGCGAAATAATTTCTTTGTTTAGTAACATTGCTGAAGCAATGCCAAAACGACAAATGCATGGAGGGAACATTCCTGAACTCCATAAATAAGTGGCATGATCATTTCATTTATGGCTCTTACAAGTCCATTTGTCAAAGCCAGCTATTTTGCTTGGAACATGAATTATATATACCAATACTTCATCAGTAATTTTTACTTTTCAATTAATTTGAAGATCATGATCGACCAACAATTTGATCATTGCTCAAATTGAATGCTACAAATTATGTATCTTAATCAGCCAAGCTACATTGAAAATCATGTCACACTCACCCCCAACCCCAATTAATTAATAGCCCCAACATTTATCAACCCATCATTCGTCATGAACATCTCTAAGACTCAAAATCCATTTAAATCACAAGATCATCAAGTTAATAATCAAAACCATCAAAGATGTTGTTACGATGTATATGTCAAAACATCACATGACATCTGTGGGCCTTGTCTATCAAAAAAAAAAACATCACATGACATCAATACATGCAAAGACCTCCGAAAAAACCCATTTTTTTCTCAAGTTTATAGCCAGTTCAACGAGGTATATAACCTGTCATGTAATTTTCACTTCTTCGTAGTAGTATATACCTAATTTTATAAAAATATATAGCAAAAAAATTTATAAAAAAATGTGAAAACTACATGTTGAGTAATAATAGAGTTCAGATCTTCTGTGCGACAATCATAGAGAAACTCTGTGTTGTCCAATAAAAATCTAACATATATAAAAATATCATTATTTATAATACTAGCTATTTACAAGAAAACCAGTGCATGCACATTTAAATTTTTTTTTGAATTATCTACATGACACTCATTGATTAATTATATTAACACAAAGTTTCTTTGTAATTGTAATACACAGAATCTAAACTCGCAATGATACGAGAAGTACATAACATATTTTTTCCTCTCAAAATTATTTACTTCAAGACAAAAGGGAATGAGTCCATATCAAGATTTAAGGCGTAACTGTCTCCGACTTCAATGGTTCAACGGCTCATGACCAAGAATTTAATAGGCCCCAAAATCACGTGAAACAGTGAAAGTGACGCTTCTATAATGTGATGGTTACTTGCGTGCCCCGGATTATAACAGCATGTGATCATGACTATAATTTGTTATAAAAAATTGTATAATTAACTAAGTTGGCGTATTATGCATGGGCTACATACCAACAGCAATATAGCATAGTGTTCCATCATTGGCTATCTGATCACACATACTGAGATTATCATTTTTTAAACCTTATTTTACCTATTATAAACGGTTAGTTAGATGAATGAATATTTTTTTATTCTCATAAAATTTTGAATCGTTACATGTGGTGGTGAAGATACGTGCAGAACTTCTCCAATCGTGTATCATTTCTTTGTAAAAGGTTTTTTATTTTTAAGTTCATGTGAATAATAGAATTTAGTAATCGATCCTTCTCTTCTTTGTACTATACAGATTATGTTTTAAATTTAAAATATATGTTCCTTCTTAATCCCTCTCAGGGACTAATAAGAAAATCAAACAATTTAATGATTGGTCTCTCCCATGACTAATAAGAAATATATCGTTTAAACCTTGGGATTTAAACTATAATATGAAGAAGGGATCGATCACTGAATTGTATAGTTTATTTGGAATAAAAAAAAACTGAATTGTAAATGGATATGCATTTTGGAAATCTCATATTTTTTTAAAATTTTTTTTCTTAAAACCACTATATAACTTTTCTAATATGCAATTTAATTATTACAAAATTAATGTTGTCAAAATACATCGTCAAGAAATTAAAATGAAACTAATATTGAGTATGTTTAACAATATTTAAAATATTAATTTTAAAGCTGTATTAATTACAATTTTATTTTTCCATTAATACTTATTTTATTCAATAAATATTAATTTACATTTTTTACTAACAATTGAAAATAAGAGAGATGCTATAAATCAATTTAAAAAAATATATATTTTAAAATAGCATAGAGATAAAGACAGAGATGTCTAATTAAAGTTGGCAATACTCCAAAAACATTTTAACATTTTTTTAATATACATCTAATTACCTCTGCAAGAAAATCCAAGGATCAGACATCTTTAGATATAGAACCTGCTCAGAAGTTTTTCTACCTGTAGTGATGCAACATTTGACCCTCCACTTTGAATAATATTTGACCCCAAAAAAAAAAACCAAAGTTAGGCTACTTAGCAAACCTATGTGATTCAGATGTTCATTCACCAGCATAGATTTTCTGTGCATGGTAAAGAATCACCACCAAATCCACAGAATCCTGAAAAGGTTTGTTCAGAATTGGTTTGACTTCCCAACAAACTCATAGTCCATGTTTTTGACCATTTGTACGAACTGTAATACACACGCAATCACCTACTCTGATCAGTGAAAATAAAGCAAAAGAAGAAGAAGGAAAAAAAAAGAAAGAAAAAAAAGCTATCCGTGACTCCCGCAGAGATTGTGGCAGATGAAATTATATTATTTCTTCACTCCATAACGGGCGTGAAGTCACTTTTAACAAACATATTGTTTTGCAACAATCACGCCCAGTTTCATCACACACACAACCATATTATAAAATAATAATTATAGGTAGGTGCAAATGCAATATCATCATTTCGAGAAGCCCTGATTGGTTGCTTGTGTTTCCAGGCTTTGTCACACATGATTTATATCTGAAACTTTAGGGGGTTACCCCATGCTTTTGCTTTTTTTTTTTTTATGTATTTTTTGTTTCTCTTCTTTGGAACGTCCACGTGGCACGATGGATTCTTTGAATATACAGACCATGTGGGTGTGTTTGGTAGGAGTGATGTGTGTGATTTTTTTGTATTATTTATTTTTGAAAGATATCTTAAACTTGTTCCATCATATGCAGCCGACGTTTACATCTCACATGCAAACCATTATTAGTGTGCTTATATATGTAGACAATAGTTGCATCACTTGATATCAGATATTGCTCATTGTTTATCCAATGCATTCAAATAAAAAAAAATAATACCACTTAGGCATCCTCTATGTTTAGGATTATATTCCACGTGGTGGGACCTAAAATGGTAATGCCACCTATCCTCTTTTTTTCTTTCTTTTGTGGGGTATTCTGTAATGCCACCTATCCATTTGCAATTCTTATTGAAGCAAAGCAGCAAAAATTATTTGGCCCGTTTGAATATTTATTTGGGTAGATTTTCAAATATAGGTTGAAACATATTTTCAATGTTTGGTTTGTCATACTACAATCTTATTTTTACAAGCTAAAAAAATCTAGCAATTACAAAATTAACAAATATTTTTCAAAAATTAAGTTTAAAACTCTAGACTTAAAAAAAATCAGTATTTCAATCTCACATCCAAACACAACCTCAGTCTTTTGTTCCCGCTGTGATTTGGTCCGTATAGCTTGTGATAAATCAATCTTTGTTCAAAGATGCCATCCCTAGAAAACATGTGGGAGTCCGTTGTAGCGCATATTCAAGAATGAGGCTGTTAATGTGCCCAAGCGAGGTCGGTACAGTTGGTAGGGGACAAATTTCAGATTCATGAGTAATTAGTGGAGGTCCCCGGGTGTTCTTGCGATAGAGTCCTCCACTATCGGGTTCTTTCCCTCGTTTAGTTCTATGTTTTAAGTTTATTTGCCTTTCTTTTCTTTGCTTTATATTGAACATCATTCTATAATTTATAAAATTTTGAAGAGTGTTTGCCTATCGTGTTTTCAAAATAAAAATAAAATAAATAAATTTATACTTCGTCACAATCGTGTAAATTTTTACTTTTCTTTTTAGGTAATTCCATATAATTCAAATATTATATACTCATACATGCTTCGTGATTTGTACTTCATAAAGATACATTACCCGTATATATAAGTTTCGTGAGGCTAAAACGAAAATATATATGAATAATGTTCTTACCAATTCTATCTTCAATATCTGGTTGTAGCATCGCAAAAATAACATAGGCTACTTGTCATCATCTTATCAAATAATTGCAAATTAAAATAATATATAACCACAAAGTTTAACAAATCAATAATTTGGTGAGAGAGTTTGTAATTCGTTGGCATTGAATCTGGGGATTAGAGGAGTATCGGGACCTCCAACTCCCTAGAATTGTAGCTCAGAATTTGGCATTGCATCCATCAAGCACTACGAGTTAGGCCCATGTGCGACCGAACCTTCTCTCCACCTAATTATAGAGAGCCAATAATCTACTTTGATGGGAGGCATTATTTAATAAATATGTTGAAAGATCATCCTTAACTTGAATTATAAATTAATAACATACATAGTATGAACAATGAAGGTTGATACACACACACACACACACATATATATATATATTTATGTATATGCAGTATTTTAAATCATGGTCTATGCGCTTGACGAATATTTTTGTTTGGTAGCCACAAATAAGCGACGTCAACGATACCGGACTCGGAAATCGTCGGTTTATACAAGCATGGATATTTTTGTTTTGGGAAAAATATTTTTTAACTCTGTGAAATATTCTTAAAATCACATAACGTCCATGTAAAATAAAAAATTTGATCCTTATAAAGTGTATATGGTTAACGAATTTAGTCACACCGTCAAAAGTATATCAAAATAATTAAATCCCCAAGAACTTATTAAAATCGGATTTAATTTCTACAAATTTTATAAAATCATATTTAGTTTTTTTTTAAAACGAAAATATGCCCGTCATTTTTCAACATCCCCATCTCCTCTCAACTAGAAAAAATAGCTGTTAAACCTCAATTGATCTACAGAATCGAGTCATTTTTTTAACATTTTCACCTACTCAATCTCATCACAGAGATTGAACAAAAAAAATTACAGCCTCATTAACTCCATTACAAAATTAGATAAAACAATTTAAAAACGAAATCAAAATTCCATAATGCATTTTCAATTCAAAATGACTAGCAACAAAAAAACACAAGACTTTGATTAGAAAATTATAATTTGTTTAATAAAATTTAAATAGTTCTATATATACTTTTAGATAATCGCATGGACTTTTTGTGATTTTATGAAGATTTTAGGGAGTTAAGATGATTTTTAAATTTTACGGGGATTTTTTTTATTTTCATAAGTTTTTAGAGAGTTTATCAATTTCTTTTTTAAAATAAAGTAAATTTTTAAAGAGTATAACAATAATTTATCATACATGGTTAGGGTTAAACACACATCAGGTTAGTTTCGATTTTGACAGGGACTAAAATAAATACTGTTTAATAAGATAAGGACTTGAGAACATTTACCAATTTTAAATGAACTTCTTCTTATTTTCATAAATTTTCAGAAAGCTACCTCGATTTCTCCTTTTTGTTTTTCATCATTTCTATATATAACAACAAAAAACGATCCGAATATGACACATGAGTCATGGAAATTTCTCCATATATATAAATAGTATGTAAATGTTCTTTCCATACCAATTTGGGGGTTTTGATCAAATCATAAAACAAATATAAAAAAACAAGCAGAGGATCCAAATCCTCAATTTGGTGAAATAAAACCAGTATTTTTTCTAGCACTGTTTGTAGTCATCAAATCTTTAAAGAGGCATATAAGATTTGTAGTAAATGTTTCTCTATGACTATATATGCTATATTAATATAAAAAAAAAAACATATATGCATTTAATTCATACGAGTATGAACATTATTAGCTAAGATAGCGTTTGGATGTGGAGTCCCAAACACAACATTTTTTATATGCAGGTTTTGAAAGCCAAGTTCACATGTGGCTGCTTTACGAATGTTGTCTAACACAAAATATGTCCAGTTTAGCAACCACGTTTGTGTTTGTGAAGCTAGACTTGTAAATTACCAAAACACCCATTGTTTATGCATGCCCATCCAGTCCAACACTAAGGCTGCATTTAAAAGTGAGGTTGAAATATTAAGATTTTTAACATCTTGTGTTTTAAACTCAGTTTTTAAAAAACTATGTTTCATTAGATTTTCAATCGTAAGATTTTTTTACTTAAAAATGGAAGATGGTGGTTTAAAAAACTAAAATAAAAAATGTGTTTGGATCTAAGTTTGAGATATTTTTATTTTTTAAATGTAAAATTTATTTAAATTCAAATTCAAACGGAGCCTAAAAAAAGATAGGACAAACTAGTAATTTATGTGACCTGCGGTGGTTTTCATTGCCTGCGTTATTTCAAAGCATTGTATGCCAAGGCGTTTACGTTTCCGGAAGCGTTATTTCAAGGCATTTACATACGCCATTATTTTACACAGTAAACACTATTTATCGCGCTTGTTGTTTCCGATGCCAAAGGGTGTTTGATTTCTTGATACACCATTTCCCAGCGTCTACAGCGCCTACGCCGCAGACGCACCTACAACTCTACAAGCTAATCTAAACACTACCTAAGTTAAAAGAAAATTAAAACAAGAAATCTTATGCAAAGCCCATCACAAGTCAACACACTTTTACTTCAAAGCACATAGTTGATCAATAAAATATATTTTTTCCATTGAAAATGATTTACCTATTATATAGACCGAATTTGCATATTTTTATGTTTTTTAAAATACAATATATACATACACATCATAATATATATTGCATTAGGTGACGTAATGAATCTAAACAGGCATAATTAATAGTCTATACATATTCAAGTTTTCTGGTGGACAAGGAAAAAGATACACGCAACTCTATTTACAGTCTTACATCATGTTTTTTTTTAAAAAAAATCATGCATTCACTCTTTAAAGTGCATGTTATATGAAATGAAGTATATACTAAGATACATTAGTGTATTTTTTTTTTACTTTTTTTTCACAGTGAAAAAATTTTAAAAAAATATTACGTCATATACAATGATAGAACTCCATACATTATGATAATATAGTATATATTATGTTATCATATTGTATGAGGCTGTAAAATGAGCTACAAAATGGACTGCGTATATCAACACTCGGTGGACAAAGGACGTCCCCACAGGCCCACAACGAGTTCATTTAGTCCGGCCCATTCAGTTCGTGGGCGTTCCTCATTACTCATATGTGCATATTTTTTCTTTTTTCAGTTCTTATAACGACATCACTTAATAACTATCTCATCATCAGCTTTATTATTTGCCGCTTTGACTTTGATCGTTAAATTTGACTTTTTTAGTTATATGTGTTTAGAACATGGTTAAAAATCGAGGTTGGGACAATTTTATGGTCATGCAGATGCAAAAAAATGGTTCAACCTTTCTGATCGATAATGGTGTTACATGTTCATCTCTATGAAATATAAGAGCATCTTTAATCAACATACTAATTCACTAGTTAGTATCAGATTTTTAAAACACACGTAAAAATGATACTCCAATAGAAGTGTTAAGGGTAAACTAAATGTGGGCTCCGCCTGTCATATGTTAAGGGAAGTGTTAATTGTGGCTAGTGCTTTAGCCAATCAAATGTGGATCCCACCATTTAAAAGATTAAAAAAATATATTATTTTGGATGGGGTGAGAGGCTTGAGTGGGTGGAAAGGTGGGCCCACAATTATTTTAACTAGTTATTTAACTAGTCCATTAGAGTAACAACAATCAACTAAATAATAATGTAGTAAATGAGTGTCCAATTGAGTGATAAAGTGCTGACATGATACGTTAACTAACATGTTCATTGGAGATGCTCTAATAATATTAGAGAAAATATTATATTCAATTATTTTCTAGTAATTTTTTAAAGTACATATATTTTCTAGTTCATACCCGTGTAAACAGGACCTAGGCTTGTGGGCCTGTGTGGACAGCGGATCATCTGGGCCAGGCCGGCTTGCGTAAAAAACAAATCAGGTCCATGCTCTACTCCTGGGCCAAGGCCGGGTAAGTCCCCAATTTTTTTTTTAATTATTGGGGCCCCACTGTTCCCCTATAAAATTTCAAGGGAAGGCCGCCCTGCCCACCGACACGACCCCCCAACGTAACTAGGGGATGGGTGACCCACCCTTCCACCTGTATAGACCCAACTGGCCAGTGAGTCAGGTCTGGGCCCCAAATTCAAGCCTGGCTTGGCCCAAAGGAAAGATAGGTCAGGCCGGCCCAACCCGTTAATGGGCCCAGGCCAGGTTTTGCCCTACAAGCCTTTCATGCTTTGGATCAAATGTTGAACCTTTAGTAGAGAGTATGGCAGCAGTTCAGATGGGACTTCATTTGACCTTTACCGCATCCAAAATCATTTTATGTTCAGATTCGACAACTGTTCTGTAGCTAATTGAAGATATGAATATGATGATGTGCGTAATTTTTTTATGTCAATAGAATGTACTCGATATTATGTGCAAGATCCTCTTTGTTTTTTTAATGAGCAGTAGACGCTATGATTTTTTATAAACCAGAATTATAAAAGTCTTAGGGTGTGTTTGAAAACATAGTTTAAAAAATAACTTTTAGCTATTTTATACACGATTTTTTATGATGTAATGATAATGACTGCTTTATGAAACACAGATTTCAAGACACGATGTAATTATGCTGCATGTAAGATGACATGTTTGATAAAAAACTAAAATCCCTATAAATTTTTTTTGCGAAACGCACGCTTAGAGACAAAAATACAAAGAACAACAAACGTGAAAATGAAAAAAAAAAAAAAAAAAACAATGAAAAAAACAAAGATCCTCTTAAAAAAAATTCACAATGGTGGCATGATTCTTGATTGTATTACCTACCTAATTAATGTGAGTCCCATTTTTTTTCATCCAGTAACATTTGCTCATTTGGAATTCACGAGTTCACTTCCTTTCTCTTACTTTTTGTTTGTTTTTAGAGCTCTGTTGCACTCGGGTTTTTTTTTTTTTTCAGTCTAAAATATATTCTTATATACCTCGTTAACTCATTTCATTTGAAGTATTGAGGTATATATTTCATTGAAATTTTTTTACATCTTCTATAAATGATGTCATTCAATTCATCGAAATATCTACTTTAATTTTATAAAAATACATATATTTACTGGATGAGGTATATGATTTTTTTTTAAAAAAAAAGCGGTGGTATACATTTTGGACTTTAAACAACTGTTTGGTTCGAGAATAGGGGTTGAAATAATTGAGAATTAGTCGGAATAGGAGAAAAAAAAATGGGTGTTTGGGTGAAGGGAATAAAGTGGTATTTGAATACTAGAATAACTTACAATAAATGAATATATCAATTCCATGTGTTCTCTGGAATCAGTATGTTCCAACCATTGTAATAAATGGGTCCTATACTCTTTTTTTTCCATTTGTTTGTCCACTAAAAATGTTCATTTAAAATTATAATCATTTATCCACATCTTATCCAACAATTTATTAAAATTGAATTAAACAATAATAACTCATTATTATGTTTTTTAATAAGAATAAATAAAAACATAAAAAAAATGAAAATGACTGGTTCCATATGAAATAATAACTATCAATGTATGGGGTGTGAAATTGGGTTATTCACTCCCGATAGCTATACTGGGATAGATAACAATCCAGGCTGAATAAGCAATTTTTTGTTTGGTTGTTTTTTTTTGTTATTCTCATTGGGAAACGTAAAAATGACTTTTTTGTTGTTTGGTTTACCTTGGATAAAGTGATGATAAATGGTTGATAAGGGATGAATAAGAGTTTATGATTTTTTAAATGACAATTATATCCCCTGGGAATAGTGTGAGAGATATATGATTGATTTGATAGATGTGACAGTTTTTGAAATCTGTGTGAGTCTGTTAGGTGAGATAAATTTTTTAAAATGACAGAAAAGGGTATTTTTATCCATTGGTATAGATAAACCTTGATAAGCAATTCCACAATTTCCTTAGAATAGTTATCAGGCCTTATCCTAGCTTATTCAGACATAACTATCGGGATTTATTCTGTCAAAACAAACATCTTTTTTTTTACTATTCTCCTGTATTCTTCCTTATTCTGGGTTTATGTCTAGGCATATAAAAGAATAACCAAATTCTCATAAAGAGTCCGATATCAGCTGCGAAGAATGGGTCCTTAACGACGAACAGCCCAGCCCACTTTCATTGGGATGCGCTCATCATGTCAAAATCTCTGTAATATCCACCAAAAAATCAACTTGGCCACGCGTGAAAAGGTCCGGAACTGTAATGGATGTCGTCACCATCGTACGGAGCGAAAAAAATTCCAAAACTTGATAAAACGCATTATGAGAAAGACATAAATTGGCGGGACCAACGGCCCGTCCTCAACCGCTTTTGATACCCTTCGCATATACCAAAATCATGTCCTCCCCCTATAGTTACTCCCAAAGCATTATCAAATCTCAAAAAACAAGAGGAGATGCAGAGCCTTTCAATGGCGAAGCCGAAGACATATGTCATCCTCTCCTCCTTGTTCTTCTTCTTGGAGATGGCAATGGCGAAGAGGATTCCCACCACTCTAGATGGTCCATTCAAGCCGGTCACCCGCCGCTTCGATCGCTCCCTCCGACAAGGCAGCGACGACCTTCCGATGGACCATCCACGGCTCACAAAACGCGTCCCCACAAATTTCCCTGAACAGATCGCTCTCGCAATCTCCTCTCCTTCTTCTATGTGGGTCTCTTGGGTTACTGGTAAATTCACTCTCTCTGACTTGTGCTCTGTTTGGAGGATAGTATTTGAGAAGTCTTTCGATTAGGGGATGCTCGGATTGGATCGAACGTTACGGCATTGGACCCATCGAAGATAGCGAGCGAGGTTTGGTATGGCGAGGAGAGCGGGAGGTACACTTTTGTGGAGAGAGGGGTTTCCATGGTCTACAGCCAGTTATACCCCTTCAAGGGCCTCTTGAACTACACCTCTGCTATCATTCACCATGTCAAGCTTCAAGGCAAAGGATAATTCTTGCTATTTGTAAGCCTAATTTCTTGTTGGAGACTGATAAAATCTGATGGGATCTGCAGGTCTCGACGCTCGAAAAAGATATTATTATAGATGTGGGGATAGTTCTCTCAAGGCGATGAGCGATGAGCGTACTTTTGAAACTATGCCACCCTCCGGACCAACAATGTATCCCCATCGAATCGCGGTTGTTGGTGATCTAGGCTTAACAGGTGTTCAGAGAGGGTAGTTTGTTATTTTCCATATTCAGTCTGGTTTCTTGAAAAAATCTAACAGTACTGTCAGAAACTTCACCTTAAACAATCCTCTTTCTAACAATAGGCAATACAACAACTACCATCGATCACCTCGCACGAAACGATCCGTCGATGATTTTGATGGTGGGCGACATGAGCTATGCAAATCAGTACCTCACCACTGGCGGAAAAGGCGCCCCCTGCTACTCGTGTTCTTTCCCCGATGCGCCCATTCGCGAGACGTATCAGCCACGCTGGGATGGCTGGGGAAGGTGTACACAATGACCCCTGGTTTTTGAAGACTAATATGAAAATTTTGTGACTGAATTACAAATGTATGTTGTTCTTTGTTAAGGTTTATGGAGCCGCTGGTTTCAAGGGTCCCAATGATGGTTATAGAAGGAAATCATGAGATCGAACCACAGGTTGATGGGATAACTTTCCAGTCTTACCTTACGCGATTCGCTGTTCCATCGGAGGAGTGTGGCTCCGGTAGCAATTTCTACTACTCATTTGATGCCGGCGGGGTACACTTCATAATGCTGGGAGCGTATGTCGACTACAACCAGACCGGTGACTGAAATTATACGCAATCACATGAAAAAAATAATTGAGGGCTAGTTTGGTAACTCTGATATAAAAGGAGAATTCATCGTCCCTCATAGATTATGTGAGAATGAGGAATGATAGGAATTTTGCAATAGTCATAAAGGAATAAAGTATTTTAAATCTCATTTGTCTTTGTGTATAAGCATAAGAAAAATAAGAAGGATTACCAAACTGTTCTTAAGTGATGTCTAGAATGAATGTATAGTGTTTTCTGATGAATCCATTATTTTAGGTGCTCAATATTCTTGGCTAAGAAGAGACTTACTTAAGGTGGACCGCGTAGTGACGCCGTGGTTGGTGGCTGCTTGGCATCCTCCTTGGTATAATAGCTATTCATCACACTATCAGGAGTTCGAGTGCATGAGACAGGAAATGGAAGCACTTCTGTATCATCACGGTGTTGACATCGTATTTTCTGGTCATGTAAGTAAAGTCATTTCATGTTTTTTCTTGTAATACAGCATATACTAACACAATTTTATTAGAGAATATTTCATATACTACGCTCGGTGACGTGACATCAACAAAAATGCTTTCGAAAGTGTGGAAATTGATGAGTTTACCCTATGATCTTGACAGGTCCATGCCTATGAGAGGATGAACAGGGTGTACAATTACACACTAAATCCTTGCGGACCTGTTTACATAACAGTCGGCGACGGCGGAAACATAGAGAGAATCGACATCGATCACGCGGATGACCCTGGGAAATGCCCTTCCAAGAGCGACAACACGCCCGAATTCGGAGGTGTTTGTCATCTGAACTTCTCTTCTGGCCCTGCCAAGGGTAAATTTTGCTGGGATGAACAGCCAGAGTGGAGTGCGTTTAGAGAGAGCAGCTTTGGACATGGGATACTAGAGGTGGATTCTCTTAAGCCACTTCAATTGCATTTTTATTAAGCTGGATTTAGCAATGATTTTGACCTTGGATTTATGAATATATGTATGTATTTGGTGTTGTGGGCAGGTTATTAATTCAACACATGCATTGTGGACTTGGCACCGGAATCAGGATCTGTACAAATGTAACAGCAGAGGTGATCAAATATATATAGTGAGACAGCCTGATTTGTGCATGGCCAATCTTGAGTCTATTGGTTCCAACAGTCCCTGTGGGTAAGCTAATTGGTTTGTTAAGTTTTGTTGCTCTTTTGCTTTTCCAGTCTTATGTAATTTATTAGAATAAGATATGGGAGTGAAATATATGCCATGTAAATTACATTACATGACTTCCTTTAACATTTGAGGTCCTCGCATTCATGTCATCAATGCAGAATTATATTCATTATTTGTGTGCTTTCATATATAAGGTGATATATAATTGCATTGGATGGCAAAATTGAGATTAAAAATTAGAAAAATTAATACTGGACAAATGGGTTAGTCTAGGAACTTTTTTATTATTATTTTTCAAGATGGGTCAGATATGGAATTTTCTAACCCGAATCAGGGCCCAAATGGGTTTGGGTTAAGCATAATTTATCTCAAATCAGATAGATGTGCATTTTTCCATCTGTGCAATTTATTGTAGATTGTTCTATTCTGATTTGCATTAATTCTACATAATAGCAGTAATATTTTGAAATTTCTATTAAAAATATAGAAACAAAAAAAGTCCATTCAGCAGCGCAGCACTAGTGCAACTCTCCCATCAAGTAAGCCATGTAATTGAAATCCAACAAAAGGCTATGTATAAAAAACAAAACGCTTCTAAATTTTAAAATATATATTTTTTTAAATTATTGATGGTTTATCCTGAATTAGACTCTGCACATACGATATTGTAATGGAATATTTTTTGAGGCATGAGTTATGTGGATCTCAAAGGGAAATGAATGATCTTCCTACTTTCATTTCATCAAATGAATAAGATTACTTCTGAGTTGACAGAGTTGTGGTGAATGAACCTTCCCATTTGATGAATTTAAGACATTATGATTGATCCAAATAAAAATAAACATTAAAAATTATACAGAGGTTCTAAATCCAATCTCTAAGGCCTAGTTTGGCACGAGGATAATGGATTGGGATAAGGAAAAAATTAGGTTAAATTACTTGTTATCCCATATGGCATTAAAAAAAAAAGGATAAAGTATGGACAATTGTCCACATTTTGAGATAAAAAATGAGGATAGTTTGTTCTTGGTAAAAGATGAAACAAACTTTATCCCAATTTTATAAAATTATGATAACATTTATGACTACCCTTCCCAAAAAAAAAAAAAATGTGCTCCACCAAACAGACTTTATCCCATATTTGATCCAAATACAAGATTGAGGATAAGAACACAAAAAATAAGAATAATAAAAAACATTACCATATGTAAATCTAGATAAAAATAGTGACTTTTTTATTCCTATAAATTAAGTCAACTTATCTTAAAAATTGATTCATTTATTAAATTTTAAGGTAAATGGTCAATAATGACATCCATAAAAATAGGCGTGACGCATGAAACGGGCCATGGGTTTTCCCATAGTAGTAGTCTTTATTGTTGGGAAAGATATGCTGTGTAGTCTTATAGTAGCTTTTATTGTTTTTTTTATAGTTTGTGTACATCCATTAAAGTATAGGCTGTTACACTATTATGTTTTTTTTTAATAAAATAAAATAAATTTATATTTATTGTACTGTTACAGTATATAAATATATAAGTGAATAGAAAAGCATTTTTAAGCACAATATACGCACTGTTTTCGCTTCTATAATATTTTCCATATTCTAGTATATACTAGATTGGGCTTATTATGCATAGACTAGGAGAATACTAAAGTTTAGATTTATATTATTGAATATTATTTTGTATTTTATTTTATTTTTAAAAAAAAAAAAATTGTTTTTCGTTAAACAAATCTTCTATTTATTATACTAACCAAAAGTGTTTAAGTTTTCATGTTTGTTCTTTCGCCTGTTAACATTTTTATTTTCAATTTTATCTTTAGTTATATTTTAACTTTTAATTTTATATTAAGAGTAAGAATAGAAAAAACACGTATTTTTAATATTTTAAAAGATAATGTGAAATATTCATCAAATCTATTTTTTTAATATCTATTTATCTATATGAATGATATATTGAATGACAGGTGGTGATTATACAACATCGTCATATTTTTTATTGTTGTTATTTTTAGTAGATTTAGGTTCAGATAATTATGAAATATGGGTCATAAATAGTTATTTTCGGGTCAAATATGAGTTTTAAAGTTTGATTTCACTTTTCATCATGCAATAGTCATTTTTAGAAAAAATATATCTCACAGTCATAAGTATGTATTGAAAATTTCTTTCCAATGAACTATTAATCATCCCAATCGGAGTTATACTTGAAAATTTATGAATTTTTAAAAAAATTCAAGAATAATTTAATTCTTGATTTTTTTGTATATATATCCCAAAAAATCACATTTTAGCAAAATATCTATGATTATTTGTTATCTTTAATAATATTATTCAAAAGAGTTTAAATTGTACATGAACATCATTTTTTTTATCTATTCCAACCATATTGTTGGTTTGAGAGTTTCAAATAAGGTATTTTTACAATATAGGATTGATTAAGGGGTATATATGTAAAAAAACTCATTTTTCAGTTGTAACATATCTCTTTTATTATGTGTAATTGCATAATAAATTTGATAAAATATTTATTTAATTATTATTAATTTTTTCATCATATCATTTATGTATATATAACATTGTATATTATATTACATATAAATAAATTGAAAAAGATTGAGGGTATTGGTTGTGGGCAGCGATGAAGCCAAGATTTATATAAGAGAGGGGCCTAACTTGACTTATGTAAATAATAAAAATAAGAAACTAAATAGTTTACTTATTGTCCCGCAAACTTAATCTTAGAGTTTTTTCCTTCTCCAAATTCAAAGCTTAAGGTAAGGAATTCCTAGAAATAACATATATTATATTTGATTATTTTATATATTTACACAAATATTATAAACTTTAAATGAATTAGTAAAAACGACAATATTGAAAAATGAAAATTTTTTATACTTTTGAAGTGTTGATGAAGGAGATGAGATGATTATTGATTGTCGATTGTGGAAAAGATAATAGAACAAAAAGTAAAAATTAAGAACTCTTTCAGAGTTGAGGATTGAAGGGACTTTTGTTTTATATGGAAGAGAGAGAGGAAGTTAATTAAAAGAAGGTCTGACTTGTGAGGGCAAACGTGGACGGTGGATCCATCCACATTAATACATCATGGTGGTTATATTTTTTTTTTAATTTTTTTTTTGAAGATTCCATTTGTGTTGTTTCATTGGCTTTTGCTGTTGTTTTTTAAAGATTCATGTTTGGGCATTATTACATTCAGTTTTTTTTTACGATTCAACATGCAGTTCTATATGCGTCGTTAGAAATCTAATGAAACAAATATCTTATTAAATAATATATATACCTCATTAAATATTTTCTTATATCTTACACTTATTAAAAATGAGTTCATTCAACTTGAAATATAGCGATATATATTTTTTATCAAAACATATACTATATTAGATGATGTTTACCATTTAATAAAAATAAAAATACATGTGGTTGGAGTTTTAATCATAAAAGTGAGTGAGTCTAATTTTTATTTATTTATTTATTATTATTGTTATTGGAGTGGCCTTTCGCTGTTGACTTGCTGCTGACCTGTTCCTATTGAGTGGATGGAATGGCACATGGGCCCTGTTAGAAAGATGAGGGGGGTGGGGGTATGTATGGGCCCTAATGAAAATAAAAACCAAAAAACAAAAATCAGGTCCCCCTGGTCCCCACCCACGTCACTCCACCTAGCTGTGGACAGTTTTTTTTTTTTTTCATGGAAAAGGGTACGTCAGCTTAATTTTTAATTTTAATTTTAATTTATATGTGTTTTGAATTTTTAAAAATAATATATTTTATTTAATGAGATACATGTTTTAATAAAAAATAAAATATACATCCTATAATAAATTGTATAAATACATTCATAGGAGATATAAATTTTTTTTTTTAAAGCATGTGTTTTATTAATGTGAATATAAGTATTGTTAATTTTTAATTGACATATATAAAATTAAAATTGAGATTAAAAATGAATACGGGTGGAACAACGCACTTTTTTTTATTTGATGTGGGCGAGGAAGACTAGTATTTGTGTAACCAGATATTATCTTCCATGGAACATCATCTTTGTGACTGACATGATGTGCCCGTTTTACGGTGGGCCCAAGCCCACTACAAACCACTTTTGATTAGAAGCGGTGATACGCGCACACCATTTTATACCATGAGTATCTATCATAGTATGTGACTCAAATTTATTTTTTATTTTTTTATTATGAAAAAAAATACACTAATATATCTCTGTATATACTTAATTTTATATAACAGCATACATTTCAAATGGTAAGTGTATGATTTTGTTTTTTTTTTAAAAAAAAGAGATGAACTGTAATTGAGGCTGCAATAAGGGCTGCATGTATCTTTTTTCTTTGATTCATGTGCCTGTCTATTTTGTTAGAGGACTTCAACATTCAAGTGCAGTTCATTTAAAAAAAAAAAAAAACATTTGAGTGTTGTTATACAATTTTTTTTATGTCTCAATTTCAATCTCAAATACGTCGATCAAAAGTCACTAGAGTATATACTCACATTAACAAGATATACACTTTAATAGAAATTTTTTATATTTTCTATAAATATATCTATGTATTCATTGGAGTATATGTTTCATTTTTATAAAAGTATATACTTCATTAAATAGGGTATACTATTTTAAAATTTTAAAATACGTGTAGATTAGAATTAAAGCAAGAAGAAAAAAAAATAGTTGTACATAACATTATCCTACACAAGTCACTTTCTTAAAAACTTTAATATCTATATCATGCAATTATGCAAAGGGAAAATCCATATAACCCCCTATAATCTATTCAATATCCATAAAACACCTTTGACTATTCTATGTATCCATATAACCACTTGTAAACACATCCATAGATCTAAAAACCTCTCGAATTAAAAAACTATTCACATAATTAAAATATTAGAAGCATATTTCGTTATCTAAATCCTGGTTAAAAAAGTCATATTCTTTTAACCAAGATCCAGGTGTTCTGGTTCAAGCGCGTCACCAGCTCGTTCAATGCAAAGAAGTTCTGCAACCGGAGAGTCGGTACGTGTACCTCCTCCCGCTGTTCGCTCTCGATCCGACCGCCAAAATATTGCCGCAACCGTCGGATCAGAAAACAAGCACTCGCGGTGTGTGGAATGCTCCGAGTGGGTGCGCAAGGCTCCCGACGTGATGGGCTGGTGGGCCAAGCCTCTCCGCGGTTTTGATTGGCGAGGAGACGAGATCCTATGAAGAGAGGGAAGAAATGGTTTAACGTTTACACGTATGGTGGGGGGTTAAAAGATGGTTAGGTTGACTGACAGATTATGATGTGTTTAGAAGGGGAACTATAGGGATATACGACAAAAAATCAAGGAGTTATATGGATATAGGGCAGACTACAGGGGGGTTACATGATTTTTCAAAAAGCATATCCTAGGATCGTTAAAAAAATGCTTTTTTTTGTTTCCACACCCCCCCCCCCCCAAAAAAAAGTAAAAAACACAAATTACCATGGTCCACCTGGGGATCCCCCCAAACCACGTCGCTCACAAAAAAAGGATCCGAAGGTTACATGTGTGTGTGTGTCCCCATTTCCTTATATATACACACACAACTTCATATCATCATCATATAATACACACACACAGTGATCCATATTTGTAGTCGGAGACCATGTCGAGCACAGCCGGACTCGTTATTCCTTGCAAAGGTAGATTTTTTTTTTTTTTTATTTCTTCTGTGATTTGGGTTTGGTTGGTTTTTTATATATAACACACACAAAGTGGGGGTGGGTGGGGGGCTGCGGTGGGTGGGGAGGGGGGGAGGGAAGCCTCTTGTGATGGAGTGGGTGGGGGTGCCGCCGCCGCAGGCCAGGGAGGGATCAATCAAAAGTAAGTATACCTCGCTGCCACACACCGACGTGTACTTCTGGGAGTGCAAGGTCTTTTTTATTCTCTATCTGTTTTTCAGAAATTGAAGTTATTCAGATTTGGGAGAGATGGCTCAGAAGGTGAATTGAGTTTTTTGTGTTTTGGGTTGGTGCAGGGTCAGACGCCTTTGTTCCCTCGCATCTTTGGACATGAAGCAGCTGGGTAATCTTGCAATCACTCTGTTCTTTTTTTACAATATAAAATTCAATCTCATATAATATTTCACATTTCTTTTTATAAATGATATACTTCATTTTATCTATATATGTAAAAGTACATATATATGATTATTTTGAAAAATGAAAACACATGCAGACTGCATTGGAACATTTTCCCTTTTTTTTCTTTGGCCCTTATATGTGATTCTGTAATTCTGTTGTGGTTGATGGGTTTTGATGTTTTTTTATTTTGTGATTTTTGATTTGTGGGTTGTAACTAAGATATTATGTTAATGAATATCTGTACATGAATTTGGATTGATGTGCTTGCTATTCTTTGTTTTATATTATTAGTATATATACAAGTGGATATGTTTTGTTTAGGGGAGCCAGAGAGGGCTGGAGAATTTTATCAATTCTTATTTCATGAGCTCTCTTGGGGACTTCTGGAGGGGGCTTGGGGTTGAACACTAACATATTATTGGTTTATTGTTGATGCTTTTGGAATCAATCATTCACTTTACTCTTTGTGGATTATTTGGTTGCTGTACTGTTTTTTTCAGTACTAGTACATGTGCCACCTAAAGGGTTCTGATTTGCACAAGTCATGTATGAAGTAATCTGCACAAGAAATTCTTTTTTCGTTTCTCTTTGGCTAGAACTAAGAGTTTGCCTCCTATAGGTCTAACTCCCATAGGGATTGTGGGTGATTCTCTGCATGCGGGTCTTATTATTGTGGGTGATTGTGGGGTTTCTCATCATGAACACACAAAAAAAAAAAAAGACAAAAAAAATGAAAAGAAAAGAGGAGGAATAAGAAATGCAGGAAGTGATTTTATTCGGACTCCAGCTTATTATTTATTAATATGCATGTTATGTAGAATTTGCCTATGGGTATATGTCAATCCTATGTATTGTTAATGGTCTTAAATAACTTGCTTTGCATAATTCTGATGTGGTTTTCTGTGAGGAATAGAATTTAGAATAACAAAAATCAGCAAATTTTCTCTACAGGTTGATATTTGACTCTAAAATGACTGTCTAGCAGTTCACACCATAGTTTGCATGTTTTGTGGTCAAATGATTTTTTTTTTTTTTTTTTGGATATCAGAGGGACCTCCCGTGGCTGACCTTACGGTCAAGTTGGGAAAGCTACCTCTGCCTGTTTGTCCCAGTCCCACGAAAAATTCTTTCGAATAATCACCAACAAATAGGTGGGTGTCAAATAATCTCTGTACTCCATAAATTCACGATCACATTTGAAGAAGCAAATATAACTCTCTAATACATACATGTTGATGCTCTTGAAAGCTGTTGAGAATTCTTTGATCTTTCTCAACTGTTCCCCTATAAATCATTATTAGTTTTCTTCTGATATCCATCACTGAAAATTAACAGGATTGTGGAGAGTATCGGTGAAGGCGTGACTGATGTCAAGCCCGGCGACCATGTGCTCCCCATTTTCACAGGGGAGTGCAAGGAGTGCAGTCACTGCAAGTCTGAGGAGAGCAACATGTGCGACCTTCTGAGGATCAACACCGACAGAGGGGTCATGCTCAACGATGGCAAGTCCCGCTTCTCCATCAAAGGAAAGCCCATCAACCATTTCCTTGGCACCTCCACCTTCAGCGAGTACACTGTCGTCCATGTTGGCTGTCTCGCCAAGATCAACCCTGCTGCCCCTCTCGATAAAGTCTGTGTTGTTAGCTGCGGCATATCAACTGGTAATCATCTTGCTCTATATTGATTTTGTTTTAGTTGTCCTTGTAAATAAGGTTGCGGATAATGGTGTCATGTGTTCTTGAATATCAGGTTTGGGAGCTACATTGAATGTGGCTAAACCCAAGAAGGGATCAATAGTTGCTGTCTTTGGGTTGGGAGCTGTTGGATTAGCGGTGAGTTATCTGTTTTTCCCAACATCTTTGGGCGTTAATTTTGCTCATCTTAACATAGTGTTGTTCCTCGCTGGGATTTTAGGCTTGTGAAGGTGCTAGAATTGCTGGTGCATCAAGAATCATTGGTGTTGATTTAAACCCAAACCGGTTCAAGGATGGTAATTATAATTCAATAGAGAACCTCATCTTCTTTGTTCTTGTATGTCAATTGACATTTATCTGGGCCTGTGTTCTTTTTCTATTCAGCCAAGAAGTTTGGTGTTACGGACTTCGTGAACCCTAAGGATCACCAAAAACCAGTGCAGGAGGTGAGTGTCCGCGTATCACAAACAATTGCATGTGTGTTATAGATATTGTATAAAAGGAGACAATAACCATGTATTGATCATTACAGGTGATTGCGGAGATGACTAATGGCGGTGTTGACAGGGCTGTAGAATGCACAGGCAACATCAATGCTATGATCTCTGCTTTTGAATGTGTTCATGATGTATGTCCCTTCTAGGAAATAAAATCGTTTTTTCGCTGATGGGTTTTGCGATGGATTGTTCATTGATTGTTCAAATATCATGGTTTCTTTTCCAGGGATGGGGTGTTGCAGTACTTGTGGGAGTGCCACACCAGGATGCAATCTTCATGAGTAAGCCGATCAACTTCTTGAATGAGAGGACTCTCAAGGGGACCTTCTTTGGGAACTACAAGCCACGTACGGACATCCCCAATGTGGTTGAGATGTATATGAAGAAGGTATATTTGATCATTCACAGTCCTTCAGTTGTGCTTGTGATGGCTTACCCTTGTTTTTATTTTTTAATAATGGTAATGATGGAGTTGTTCTATGACAGGAACTGGAGTTGGAGAAGTTCCTCACACATAGGGTCAAGTTCTCTGAGATCAACAAGGCATTTGATTTGATGTTGAAGGGTGAGGGCCTCCGTTGCATTATCACCATGGAGGACTAGAGTGCATGACCACCTTGTAGAAGGCCTTGTAATATGTGTAGTGATCTCGAATGCCCAGTGTTTCTTCCATGTTCAAATCCAGATTTTGAATAGGAAGAGAATAAATATCACTAGCTTTGTTTTCTCCGCTGTGAGTAGCATTTGAAAACAGTTTGGGTTTGGATGATTCTGCTTTTGCGATAGTATAATATATCACTAGCTTTCTTTTCTCTATTGTGAGTGCCATTTGGAAACAGGTTTGGGCGTTTCCGCTTTCGTGGGTTCAAACCAAATTCATTTCCTATACACAGCAATTCTAAATCTTGAAGTAGGTGAAAAACATGCTTTTTATAAAAAAAAAATAGCATCTGAGCAATCCAAGGAAGATTTTTGTCAAAACCTGCTGTAAGTGAAAAGAGAATTTTTCAACTTCATTTCCAAACATTTATATGGCTGTGAATTTGTCGAATGTTTTGTCACCATCAAATGGTGGGTGCTTCTTTGTTTTCCATTTTTATCTATTGATACTTTGCTGAAGATTAAGTTGGAACCCCTTGGAACTGTGATTTATCTTCAACTTTATAAGATGACTTGGGTGGTGAAAAATTAAGAATGACTGGATTATTTTACATTCTATTCCACTGAGATCAACAATGAACAAGGAATAAATCGAATTGATAACAACTCATCCAACCATGTGATGGGGAAAACTGATTCCTAATTCATCTTGATGTATTATATTCTCATCCAAACAATCACCAACATTAGGAAAATCAGAGATACAACATTTCAGAGAACCACTAACAAACTGCAAATTGCAGATATATCACCCTGCATGTATGGAGGATAATCAATCCTTAAAAGAGTATCCACAGAGTTATGCTGTTGTTCCTGTAACATGGAGGACAGATTGGATTCAGTACCAATGGAATGTAAATAAAAAAAAAACACCAAGAAGAACTGTTGATGTCAAATATGCTTACATCTACTTGTATTTCTCCATTATCCTTCTGGCCTCTTCCAATGATTCCTCTTCTGAGGTTGTCGGGGTGCCTCCACCCCCTCTTGGCCCCTCGTCGGTGTTGAAGGCTATGAATAGGAAATATATCAAGCCCATCATGGCCTGCCCATTCGAAGGAAGTTTGTCAATTATTTAGTTCCAAACCTCAGAAAACACTTTGGTCATGGAATTCAAATATGAAAATTTTAGATGCTTTTGTATTGTCTCCCAGGGATAACCAATCATACAATTGAACTCATCTTAAAATATCAGTGCACTGGATGTGGATCATACATCCTCTGAAATGAGGTATAACAGAAAAACAGATTCAAATAGAAAGAAAGAATGAACATTCAACTAAACTTAAAAAGATTTTATTGACCAACATCTGCTAGAGGAAGCACATAGGATCAGTACGCAACACGACAACCACTATATACTGATTATGGACAAGCTATTCAGGGCAGATCGTACAAATATGAGCACTTGCAAATTGACGGTGAATGTCACTACATGTACAGGGATAACAATTTTTTTTTTTTTTTAAATTACTGAGACATTGAGGTAAAGACAGACTCAGCAGAACTGAATGAATACCTTGCAGTAAGAATCAAACAAATTTGTGCTGCAAAAGATATACACGATCTATCAAAAGGCATATAGAGAGGATGGGTCTGTGGGAAGTTGAATAACTCCATGACACAAAAAGTTCTTTAGGGGATAAAATCCATCTGAGCATAAAAGGGGCTTTAGAAATACATGAAACCCGATGTTAACAGGAGAATGTAGACCAAAAATGATTCAATCAAGGTTGCATATAGGAGTCAACGTAGCATAAGCTAATACTGAAGACCACTGAGAAACTCTACGTGACATAGTACATGAAAATCCAATTTCAGCCCTCACAAGTGGAGTTAAACCTTCACCACCACCACCACCACCACCACCCCCTGTTTGGGGTGAGGCATAACTGGGGAATAAGGGGAATAAGGAAAAAAATTGTTTGTTTTGGGAGAATAAACCCTAATACATATGCCTGACTAAGCTAAAAATAAGTCCGCTAATTATTCTAAGGGGGTGTTGCATTTGCTTATCATAAAAATATCCTTCGGTATCACTTTAAAAAAAATTATCTTACCAAATACTCACATCCCAAAAGCATGTCACATCTATCAAATCACACACATCTCTCACACTAATTCCCAAACACAAGCAATATATGTAGGAATATAGTTGAGTAGTTGACATTTAAAAATTCATAAATTTTTATTCACTTCTCATCTACTACTTATCATCACTTTATCCAATGTCACCCAAACAAAAAAAAAAATCACTTTTACATTTCCCAAAAAGAATAACAAAAAGACAATTAAACATAAATTTACTTATTCTACATGGATTATTATATATCCTGGTATACCAATCAAGGATGAATAACTCTATGTCACACCGCAGACGCAGGGTTAAAGTATGTGAGAATGCAAAAAGAGATTGTTTGGTAATCCATGTTTCACAAGCATAATCGTCAATTACAACAGGAACAAGTATTCCAAAACGATTACCAGAACAAAGAGTGCCGTCGACAGCACCGACTTAAGTAGGAAAAGCACAACCGACAGAGCAACAACGCCCACGCCTATCCTCGCTATGGGTCTTGGAATAGAACCCTGAAACACAATCAAAGAACTATCAGTGCCGTTTGAAAAACACCCAAATCATAAAACA
Source organism: Acorus gramineus (assembly GCA_030737835.1). Taxonomy (NCBI): domain Eukaryota; kingdom Viridiplantae; phylum Streptophyta; class Magnoliopsida; order Acorales; family Acoraceae; genus Acorus; species Acorus gramineus. The sequence goes on from CM060857.1 coordinate 14,584,686, forward strand.
TGGTTTGAATCATAAAAAATTGGAGCAACAACTGACAGGCACAAGTTTAGTCCCGGCATCAATTCCATCCTTTCCAACTCTCCATACCGTTTGAACAACTATTCCACATGGAATCAATAAAAACCAGTCAGAAACCAGAATCGATTGGAATGAATGGAATAGAGAATACGGGAGGGATTGGGACCTTTGAAGAAGTTGGACTGCGCGGCGACCACTGAAAGGGGACGGTAGCGGGGGCATCTGATCTGGGTTGACCCTCCGTGAAATCTCCATGGGCATTTGGGATTCAGAGAGAGGAGATTGGATGAGGGGATTGTGAATTTAGGGTTTCGGATTGTGAACGGGGTCTTCAATTGGAGTGAAATACAGGACGACATTTCTAATGTGTCGAGATAATTTTGTTTTTTTTATTTTAAATTAATAAATAATGTATATATAACCGTTGAAATAGAAAATCGCTTTTATGTGGCTCTTAGGGCGTAGTAGTTTAGTAGTCAACCATTTGTCGGAAGCCTATTGTTATTTGTTAGTGGCATTTATCGTTAATAAAAATAAAACTCAGATTATTATATTTGGGTAAATGATTGTAACATTACATACTATGATGAAGCAAACATGGACCAACAATGACTCAGAGAATAGTAGACTCAAAGTCTATAATACTTAGCCCATAACGCTGTGTGGCTAAGTTTTCATTTCTCCTTACCAGCGACAAGAGTTGATCCTGCATCTCCGATTCCATGAGGGTGCCCCTCTACTACCCCCCCGTTAAGCGGGTGCAGAACAAGAGGATGGGAGTATTGGGACAAGAGGATAAATAAAATGTATTTTTTTTTATTTTTTTATGATAGAGACATTGTGATAAGAGGATAAATAAAATAGAATTAAACTATTTCATTTGTTGTGTAAAATAATCATGATAAAATTTGGACAATTATTCTAATTTAAAAAAAAAACATTAAGATTTTTAATTGAGTGTAATGATATTATACAATTTTTTTATTCTAATAAATATATATATATATATATATATAATATATGAAATTTTTTCCCTAACATTTGGATGATTGATCTCAAAACCTTAACCCCTCGTTTGTAGTGGAATTAACAAAAAAATATGGGTGAATACTGGAGAATAACTCTTATTTGATATTTGTTTTTCCTAGATAAATCCTGATAACTATGTCTGGATAAGCTAAGATAAAATATGATAACTATTATAAGAAAATGCTAAAATTGTTTGTAAGGATTTATCTATGCCAAAGGATAAAAATACAATTTCCTATCATTTTAAAAAAATTATTCCATCTAACAATCTCACACATAATTCAAAAAATTGTTACATTTATCAAATCAATCACACATCTCTTATACTTTTTAAATGGTAAATTTGTCATTTAAAAAGTTATAAACTTTTATTCATCCCTTATCCACTACTTATAATCGCTTAATCCAAGGTAAATCAAACAACAAAAATGTCACTTTTATATTTTTCAATAAGAATAGTAGAAAAAACAACCAAACAAAATTTTGCTTATTCAACATGAATTGTTATCAATCCCGATATGACTATCAGGGACGAATATGCCTATGTCACACCCCATATAAACCCTAAGCCCATATTTGATTGGAAAATTGAGGGTGAAATAGGGATAAAATAAGTATTTGAAAGGTTGTAATAAATGAGAATTTCTATGCCATAATTAACTAGTATAAAATTGTATAATTATTCATGCTATCCCCTTAAATTAAATTATTTCAAGTTATTTAGCCCATTTGAATATGTGGGTCCTAATATCAAATTAATTGTCATTACCTCTTATAAATTAGATGGTTCATGTGTTAAATCATTTTTTCATCATTTATAAATTTTTATCCATGCTCAGCTAAACAATAAAATTGTATTATCACTTTTTTCAACGCAATTAATTAAAAACACAATCAAAAAAAAGGGATTTTTAGTTTTAAGTCCCCACAAACCATCATATTTAGTGATCGATCCCTCCCTTTTTCGTATTTAGGTTTTAATCCCCAGATTTAAATGATAATTCCTTTTTAGTCCATGAGAGGGACCTATCCATAAATTATTTAATTTACTTTTTAGTCCCTGTGAGGGACCTATCCATGAATTATTCTTTAAATCGGGGGACTAGAACCTAAATACGAAAAAGGGAGGGAAAAAGTCATTTATTCCTTATCTACACTAGAATCATCATAGACATCTGAATATCTTCATTCTCTATCCAAACGGGCAAACCTCTTATGCAACATCAAATATCGTCGGATCTAAGGGTCATCAGAAAGCCCGCGGCCAAAAAGCCCTGCCCATTTTCAGGGCGGGCTGGGCTCGGGCCACCCTTCTGGGACCCGTCCCATCCTGCAGGCCCGCCCCGAAGTGGGCCCGTTCGGGTTGGCCCGTGGGCCTGGCCAGTAGGCCCATGAAGGGCAATCTAATAAATGAGTAACATGTAATTTTTATTTGAATTGTGGTTGAATTATACAAATTATTGACATTTTTGTAGGTGCCAACCTAGTTAGGTACATGTAGTTATTTATTTTTTCAAATAATTAATTCATTTAATATTTTTATTTTAAAAATTCAATAGATATAAATATTTTTTTAATATTATACTTTAAATTTTGTGTTATTTTAATATTATATACAAATAAACAATTTAAAATTAAAAAATCAAAAGAAATAAGATGTTTAGAATTTGGATCTATGGGCCCAAACCCAAGCCCGGCCCGTGAGGCCCGTTCAAGCCCGGGCCATGGGCAGGACATGGGCCCTGTTTTTTTGGCAGCGAGCCAACTCGGCCCTGGCCCGCGGGCCTGGGTGCCCTGCCCGTTGCCGACCCCTAGTCGGATCAGACGATTTCCTCTGACGTACGCCCCATCAAGCATCGGGTCAGACGATCTAGACCGTCGGATCACATGCCAACCGTCGTGATTCAACTTGGTTTAGTCCACGTGGATGCTTATCCTCGCATTCAAACGGGCCGAATTCGCCGTGCCGCGTATCCAATGCGAATTGAACTGTGGGGCCATGCAAATAAACCCCGCTGCCATCTCACCAGAGTTTGCTTTTAACAAAAACTCGGTTGTATGGAGTATTATTGGTGAGCTAGATCGAATGAGTCCCAAGGGAGACCGTCAGATTTAATAATAACTTATTAGCTGAGTTAAAAGTCTCCTTCAGATTTACCATCCATTGATGTGTGGGGACGTACGTATAGCTTATCACAATTGATGTGGGACCTGTTACCTACTAATGTTTTAAATCTAGACAACTGAGTTTGACATGAAACTTTTTGCTTTTTACTTTATCACATGTAAGATATTTCATACTTATCATCAGGCCTAGGAAGTGAGATAAGTTTTTAAAAACTTATAATTAATAATTGTCATGCACGTGTTTAACACGTGTTGGCACGTGTTTGACACGGTGTTAGCAGGCCTGTCAACGGGTCGGGTCCGAGGTGGACCCGGACCCGACCCGTGACAGGACCCGACGGGTCCGGGTCCAACCCAGGAACCGGCGGGTCTGGAGAAATGTGAACCCGGACCCGGACCCGTCGGACCCGGGTCGGGTCCGGGTCCGACCCGACCCAGATGGTTGGGTTAAAAAAAAAAAAAAAAAAAGAAGAGCTCATGTATTTGTTTGTCTTATCATTCTATTTAAATTTTTTGTAATAAAACATTATTGTTGATGAGACTATGTTTGAATATAATTTTATACAATTCAAAAGAAGTAAATGAATTATTAAACAACATCCAAAACAATAGTCATTAACATAAAAAACATATTAATCTAAATAATAAACATAACTAACCTAAACAACATTCAAAACAATATTAACCTAAACAACATTCAAAACAATAAACACTAACATATTAACCTAAATAATAAACATAAATCATGCAATAAACTAATTAATCATATAAATTCAAATGCTAATAAGTTAATTGTCCAAAACAAACCGATTTATAGGCTTGTTATGATTATGATTTATGAACTTGTAGATAAAAAAATAAGTTAAATAAGAAATAAAATTATGTATCAACTAATACTAATGGTCTTATAATATATGAACATATATTAAAAAAAGCAGTCGGGTCCAACGGGTCGGGGCGGGGTGGACCCGGACCCGACCCGTTTGTTTGTTCGGGTCCGCCGGGTCGGGTCCAACTTGGGTCGGGTCCAAATCGGGTCGGGTATATTACACGTGTAATTGGGTCCGGGTCGGGTCGGGTCCGGGTCTGGAATTGAACTGTGGGGCCATGCAAATAAACCCCGCTCCCACCTCACCAGAGTTTGCTTTTAACAAAAACTCGGTTGTATGTAGGGGTGGTAAACGAGCCAAACAAGCCGAGCTTTGACCTGCTCAGGCTCGGCTCGGCTCAGGAACGAACTTCATTTTGTGTTCAAGCTCGACTCGTTGGGCTCGTGAAAAGCTCGGTTAAAGCTCGGCTCGACTCGTTTGTTAAACAAGCCAAGCTGAAGCTCGAATCAAGGCTCGGCTCAGACTCGTTTAGCTAAAAAAAATCTTGTTTAACATTTAAGAAGTCACATTTCATAAATCACAACACCTTATACATGTGAAAGTAACATAAGTTCGGGCTCGGGCTCGGCTCGGACTCGGCTCGTTAACCTTTTTCAGTTAAGTAAACGAGCTCGTCTAGGCTCGGGTTCAGCTCGTTTACAAACAGAGCTTTAAAAAATTGTTCAAGCTCAGCTCGTTTGTCTAATCGAACGAGTCTGAACGAGCTTTAACCGAATCGAGCCTGAGTTGCTCGGCTCGTTTACCAGCCCTAGTTGTATGGAGTATTATTGGTGAGCTAGATCGAATGAGTCCCAAGGGAGACCGTCAGATTTAATAATAACTTATTAGCTGAGTTAAAAGTCTCCTTCAGATTTACCATCCATTGATGTGTGGGGACGTATAGCTTGCCACAATTGATGTGGGACCTGTTACCTACTAATGTTTTAAATCTAGAGAGTTTGACATGAAACTTTTTGCTTTTTTACTTTATCACATGTAAGATATTTCATACTTATCATCAGGCCTAGGAAGTGAGATAAGTTTTTAAAAGCTTATAATTAATAATTGTCATGCACGTGTTTGACACGGTGTTAGTCCATATTCACTTAATAGTAATTTATTGTTGTAATCAGCTGGTAATATTAACTTAATATTTACTTAATATTACCATTTACTTAATAGTAATATTTTTGTACCAAAAATAAAATAAAATAAAATGTTAGAGAAAGGTGCAGGACATAAATTTAAATTTGTTAAACCTCAAAGCTATAAAGCTTATCCATTACAATTTTTTGTTATCAATCATTTTTTTTTCATTATACTAAAAAATGCCAAAAATAATAACATTTAAAATCTTTCTTCAACATGGTCATTCTTAAAATGCAAAATTTTATTCATCATCCATTTCCACATATTTGGACTTAAGTAGAAATTCTCTGGCCATATATGTTTATTATATTGACCTTATGTTTATTTCAATATTTAATTTATCAAAACTTTTTTTATTTGTGACAAACTGAAACTTTTCATTGTTATTTAAAAAAAAATGACTATTATTAAGTATTTTTAACATTTTGATATATCTAATCTTAAAGAGCTCTGCAACACAGGCCCTATTATATAAACCTCACTTATAAGCCATATGAGATTTTTTTATTGACTGCCTAATTCACCTTAACAAAAAGGCAAAAAAGCAAAGTATAAAATTACCCCAATTTAAATCACACGTTCACATGTCAAATCACTCTATCTTTGTATACGGTTTCTCCTCCCTAAACACATTCCAAAAAAATCTAATCATTTTTTTTTTAAATCAACCACTTAAAAAATTCATCGACCTGCTCATTTTTGACGAAGGCGTCACCACTACTGGATTTCTTTCGTCGCTCTCTATCATATGAGAGATAGTTCGACTACCTTTTCAATCCTTCTCTGGATTGCACCTTTTTCGACCTTCATATCCATTTTTTGATAAATGTAACTGACTTTTAACGAAACACTAAGATCAGATAAAAAAAGTTAGTTAAATTTTGTGAATGTAATTTAGTTTTAAAATGTATTACACAAATAGTTCAGTTAACTGAATTTTATTATTTAAGGTATGTAAATATCATTTATATTTCAAAAATGTAACTGTCTTACAAAATATAATGCATAAAAGTTCATTAGTTTAAAAATGTAACACAACCATATGCCAATATAACATCAAAACACTATAAAATCTTTCAAAAAAACATATTTAATATCGAACACCAGATTCCAAAAAAAAGGGAAAAATCCATATAACCCCCTGTAATCTCAATATATCCATATAATCCCTTGTAAACATACCATAAATGCAAATAACCCCCTGTAATTAAAAATTCTTTAACAGAGTTATAATATTCCAAACATATTTCGTTATCTAAATCATGGTTAACAAATATGTATTCTTTTAACCTTCTAAAAAATGCGAATACTTAAAAAAAAAAAAAAACCTTAAAAGAGTGTAAAATTAGAAATATGAGGGTTTTTTTTAAGTGTTGGCTCTTTTTCGGAGGTTAAAAGAATACATATTTGTTAACCATGGTTTAGATAATGAAATATGCCCGGAATATTCCAACTCTGTTAAAGAATTTTTAACCGCAGGGAGTTATTTGCATTTATAGTGTGTTTACAGAGGTTATATTCCAACTCTGTTAAAGAATTTTTAACCGCAGGGGGTTATTTACATTTATGGTGTGTTTACAGGGGGTTATATGGATATCAGGAAGATTATAGGGGGTTATATGGATTTTTTCCAAGAAAAATTTGTAAAAAAAAACCAGATCAAAGGCTGTCATATTTAATATCAAACAACAGATTCAAGAAAAAATTTGCGAATATAAGTTAAAATACAAAATCCATATAATAAGTTAGTTACATTCACAAATCTATGAAGCTAGTTACAAAATTCAATACAAACATTCATATAATAGTTAGTTACACTATCTGTCACATGGGTATACATATGTAACTAACATTGAAATGTCAAACAACGGATATGCCGTATTGAAAACCATATTTAACATCAGAAACAACCAGAATTAACATTAAAAAATAAAAAAAATGAAACAATTGAAAAGCATATAATAAAACAAACACCTCACCTGAATCGGCAGACATTTCAATAGTAGATAACCTGTTCTTTTTTTTTTTTTTTTTTATCAGATTAGACATTTAAAAAAGTCATTCAAAAAATCAAATCCAATTACAATCTCAAAAAAAAATTTACCATAAAAATGAAACTGTTGATTCAATTTTGTATTAATTTTGTTTAAAAAGTTATAAAAATTAATTAAAAAATATAAATGAAAATTCAAACCATGTTATGTCAATCATTTTTCAATCTTAAAATTGAAACAGGTATATTTCCATTTATACAATTTATTTTTTAATATAAATAAAATATACATATATAAACAACGGTGCAGAATGGTCTTATTATTTTTTTACTCCTCCGCCAGTCTGGATGCTTCCACGCTTATTAAGCTTACGTCGTCCGTAGTCCGTACTATCGGACTTAACCCCCTCCATAAAAATCGCTCACCCCTCGCGAGACGGAGACCCCACGCATTACCTGCCCAGGTTTCAAATTCACCATCACTGCTTCTCTCTCTCTCACTCTCAATTAACAATGGCGTCCGTTACCCTACATTGCTTCGCCCACCCCACTCGCATCGGCTCTCGATCTCCATCCAGAACCTTCAACTCCATCGTCTCCCTCCACGCAACAAACAGAACCCTCTCTCCATCCGATCTTGGTCCATCACCTTCAGAGCGGATCAAGAGGAAGCGTAGCCTTCGCTCGTCCGCCTCAGCCGACAATCGCGTGGAACTCGACGAGAACCCCGAGGGGATCATCTCCGGAGAGTGGCCCGAGAACTTCTCCCTCCTCAGCTACGAAGATCTGAGGGCTTACTTGGAACCCCAGATATTCACCGAGAAGGTTTTCTAATGATTTCTTCTTTGTTTGATGCGCGATTGTTGTGTCAGTGCTTTGGATGTCATGAGATCTTTTGCAGATGCAACCGATGTCGGTGCTGGGGGAGGTGATGTCGACTCCCGTGCAGACGGCGACGGTGGATCAGACGCTGCAGCAGATCGTTCACCACTTCGAGACCGTGTCGGGTCTCCCCGTCGTCGATGATGGATCCAGATGCATCGGTGTCATATCCAAGAAAGACTTGTCCAGAGCTTCTAACGGGGTTTGTTTGTTGCGGTTCTTTTAGTGAATTCTTTAGTTTTGTTGTTTCGGCTTTTTTTTTACGGTGTTTGGTAGCTAAGATTAAAATTATTTCATGATATGTTTTTTAAATTGCTTATTGGTTTAATCTGATCCTGTTTTGGGCCTGTTTAGACGTATGTGGAGTTAGAAATTTCTTTGGCTAACGGACCCAGCAAAAACTGTATTGTTCCATTACAAGTCATTGGTGTGCAATGGATTTGTGGAGGAAGAGGAGGGATGGATCTTGTATTAATATTTTTTTGTTTAGTCTAATGTTTTGTTTGCGTGAGCTTCCCTGTTGTTCAACATAAGTTCGAGCTTGTAACGTTAGAAAATAATTGGAGCCTAACTGGGATTTCTGAAGTCTAATAATAATAGCTTGACGTATGTATTCAAATATTTCCAACCTTATAAGAGCCTCTATTCTTTGGTGTCAGAATCTGTTATGGAGGGCTTGTGGAAAAACTCAGTGCCTATGAACACCAAAATCACACAAAAGAAGCTCTTATTTTTGTTTTATATTTGGTTTTATTATCAATAAACTCTCGCTAATCCTACAAGAGTTATTTGAACCGAGAGCTGTGTCCTTCCCATTTTTGAGATTTTTAAGTCTTCTTAAATAGAGTTCCAAGCTTTTTGTCAGTCCAAGGATGCTGAACTTGCATCTGTTTTTAAATTGAAAACTTTGTACAAACCCTCATGGAAAACAATGGCTTGATCTATCATTTGTTACCCTAGAGACCTTGTGCTGGAATTGTTATTGAATATATTGTATAGAGTTTAAGGCCCTATTTGGGTAGAAGAATAGATGTGGGATTAGGTGGAATAGGGGTGAATAAGCCCAACTATACTCCATGAATATAATCTTTCTATTGCAACATAAATTTCACTGCCTTCTGTTATTGCATATTTTTCATGGGCCTATGAATATGTCAAATTTTTTTTTTCTCAACTTTGGTCGAAACAAAGTAGAATGGCACAATTGTCTTGGTTTTGAGTTGCGATCGTTGAGTCTAATAGGACATGAATTGCTTCAGGTATTGTAATTTCAAATAACAAGGGTAAATTGGCATATTTTGGTTTATTCTAAGAAATCGCTTAAAGCATTTTTGTTCTATCTTTTTGTAACTTTCTCCAGATTATTATTCTATCCATCTTAGCCTGATCTGACACCTGAGATCCAGTCTTCCAATTGCACCTTGTCTTGTTATTCATACACACATCTGAGTGTGAAGAATGGGAAATATCACTAATCATTATAAAAAATCAATGTATATTTAAACCTTGGATCACCTATTTTTTGGGGGAAAAAAACCTCTGATAGAATGTTAATAAGAAGAATCAGAGAGATTAGGCAATTAGCCTTTCGCCGGATGATACCAAAAACCAGCTGTTGAATATGGCGAAGTTGAAGCAGTGCTTGTCTTAGCATTTAGCAAGTAATAGTGTTGTTGGTGGTGGTTAGAACCAGGGACTGAAGAGGAATTTGATAAAGAGGGGGCAACCATAAAGAGTGTGGATAAGAGGGAGAACACATTGGATGTGTGGGTGAGGGGTGGGGTGGTGCAAAATGAGAAAGGGTATGATGGATTGAGGGAGAAACCGTAGGACGTTTTGTGAAGAAGAAGTTTGAGAGAAATTTTGTTATAGGGTGGTTGTAGTCTAGTTACTAATTTGCCTGGCTTAGCTACAGTATGTGAGCAGTAGTCCTCTGATTGGTAGAAGAAAACTTAAGAAGACTAGAAACCATCAGTGTCAGTGTTTGTTGGAATCATCATGTTTCTTGTAAGTCTATTACGGTTGGGAGGGTTTCCTCAATAATGGTCGGACAATTCTTTGATATAGGTTGTTACTGTTCTAATTGCTGTTTACATAGTGGTCATCTTTATCTTTTTTCCCTCATGCCAAGCATCTTTCACCCTTGTTGTGGCAGGTTTAAAAGGCATCAAGGCCCATCATGATAAAGTACTACATTTTTTTAAGTTATGAAACTACGGATCATGTAATGAGCTTCTCCCCCTTCTTGGTTGCCTAGAAGTGGTATTCTAGTCTACAAAAAGATATGTTGGAATGTGTGTATGTGTGTGATGGGTTGCACATGGTAGTCGAGCCTTGTCTTATATAATAGCCCCTGTGCAATTCATTGTTTGGCTTCCTCATTCATATATCTAAAGTATCTTCATTGTTGGTCATCATGAGTTCCCTCGATGACTGAATGAATTTTTCTTCTCATACAATGTCATTCTGATCGAATTTATATTGTGAAAATATAATGTGTGAAAATTGTTTTATTTTTTTTGGGTGGGGGGGTGGGTGGGGTTGGGGGTATTTGAACTTTCTAGGGTTGTCTGCTTGGGGAATTTATATAAATTTCCAGAATCAAGTTGATTACTTTATTCACCAAGTCTTGTGCTGGAGCCCCACAAATTAGTTACTCTTTTGTGATTGATCTGAAGTGAGACATCTATTCAAGATAAATTGATTAAAAGATGACATTTACTATCAGCTGACATCAGTAGAGTGTTTTATGCGGAGGGTGGGTAGGCGGCTTAAAAGAAAAGGGGGTAGAAGTGTTAAGGCTAAAATCTCCCAAATCCTCATCCCCCGATTTGGGCCTTACGGCTTGCTAGGAACCAAATGCTTCTCTGGAAATCTACACCAATTGCTGAGACTATCTGGGTGTCCACCATGCGTTTTATACTGATAGAGCTGGTTCTGTGCTGGGGCTTCGAGGTTGTGCACTGATGGGGTTATTCTTGTTATAGAGAATTAAGGGTGATGCCCCTCGGGTTCTCATCGATCTCTGGTCTACTGGACCTGTGGTGGTTTTTTTTCTGGCTATTAATTTTGATTTTTCTTCCTTTCCTCTTTTCTCTTTCGCTACATACTCTTTTTTCTTTAATAGTAATAACCAATCTTTTTCAAAAGAAAAAAAGGGAAAAAAGAAAGAAAAAAGAGAGTATGTTTTGTGCAAAATAGGCTCATCTCTCAAGGTATCATGCTTTCTTAAATTGCTGTAATGATATCAGTGTCTAACGTAGGTGTGTGTCTTATCATTTTTCTTGTTTATACAAGACCATCTGTGATTCAATTTTCTTTTTATCAAGTATGTGAATAGAATTGTAATTATTCAATTTCATGGGGAAGTTGAATGTATAGATGGCATTTCCCTACCATGGAACATGGATTTGAATTCTAATTGAGTATTTCCTTTTGCAGTTGAATTCGAAGGTTTGGGAAGTCATGTCATCTCCTGCCATCACTCTATCCCCGGACAAGACGGTCATGGGTAAACTTATGTCTTCCAGATATGCCTAAGGTTCCATTTTATTCATGTAAATAGAATTTTCTTTGCAATTTTTTGTAATTGCAGATGCTGCAGCTCGGATGCTCAGGGAAAAGGTCCACAGGATTCCGATACTTAGCCAGGAAGGCCGTGTCATAGGTGAGGCTCATGTCATCTAAAGTGTGTTGTATGGTGGGATCATGGTTTATGTGTTAGCAGATACTCACTCAGATTGCATTAACAGGCATAGTAACTCGCTCTGATGTCTTCAAAGCTCTGGAGAAACTGGAGGTATGATCCCTCATCCATCAGCATCCACCACCGGATCCCTTTCTGTACATATGTAAATATGTTCTGTCACGAGGCATGTATGGAATACTGTGTTGTAGATGTCACCCACACTTAACCTCTTAAATAAAATGATGGTTATTATTTTACACTGATGTCCCTATGTAAATGGTAATTGATGGTGACCCACTTACACTAGTTGGCCTATAAATGAACTGTGGGAACTGAGGCTCACCAAACTAAAGCCCATCGGCCCATGGGACATATGTTAGGGGTAGGTCTGTCAATGGGTCCGGGCCGGGTTAGGGTGGACCAGACCCGACCCGTGGCTGGACCTGACGGATCTGGGTCCAACCCAAGACCCAGCGGGTCCTTGAAAAGATGGACCCGGGTCGAACCCGACCTGGGGATGACCTAAAAAAAAGAAGAAAAAAAAAAGAGAGAGATAATGAATTTGTTTACTTTAATCATCCAAATATGAACCATTTACATAAACACATAATATCAACTCATGTAAAATGAAAATAATCATTTAAACCAAATAATATCAACCAAATAATTAAACATTACCCTCATTTGATAAAAAAAATAGAAATAAAATATTACCCTCATTTGAAATTGGTTGAGACATGGTTCCCAGTGGAGGTGGAGATGAAGACGCAGACTGCCTGTGGAGTGGCCGACGGAGGCTGTCGTGGATGGTCGACGGCGCGTGGAGACTTGAGAGTTAGAGAGACAGCCGCAGTCCCTCAAAGACAGACAGAGGGAGAGTTAGAGAGACAGAGCCGCAGTCCCGCAAAGACAGACAGAGGGGGGGCGGGTCAACTAATACTAATATGAGCACATATTAATACTAATATGAGCATATATTAATAAATCAATTGGGTCTCAGGTCCAACGGGTCAGGGCAGGGATAGACCCGGACCCGATCCGTTTGTATGTACGGGTTCACCGGGTCAGATCCGACACCTATATTATACGTGTAATCGGGTCCGAGTTGAGTCTGGACCTGACCCGTTGACAGGCCTAGTTTGGGGTGTTTGAGCTATTGCCTATTAGGCATTAGCGTCTGATTCTGCGCTTTTTTTTTTCATGCATGTATATCATAAAAAAAAAACAAGCTATTTATTTTTATTCTACTACAAATAACATATTTATTTGTATACATGAAAAAATGTATCCTCCTGTTATTTTTTTTAATCAAAATTATAATGAACTAAACTTACTTTTTAACCAATAAATGAAGAAGACAAAAATAATCTTTAACATAATATTTGTCATAATGTAAATTATTAAACATAATAATCTAATTCATTTCTTGTTAATTCATCCGTCTCAACCTTACCCTTCTTTCTTTTTTTTTCAATCAAGATCTAGGTTTTTTTTATAATTTATCATTATATGATTAAATTTTTTCAAAAAATATTATTTCATACCTACCAATGTAAGCACTAATAATTATTATTATCTATTTTCTAATAAATAATTTTATGTTTAATTTTTTTTAAGGTCGATGGGCCTTGACTCACAAAACCAAGGCCCATCGACCGACGAGGCATCTGTCGGGGGCTTGAGATGTTGGCGTCTGATTCTGTTTTTCTTTTTTTATTATTTATTAAAGAGCTCTGTTTTTCTTTTTCTTTTTTTATGATGGAAGATTGGCTTGAGCCTTTAATAAAATTAAAGAGCTCTGTTACCAGTAGTTTTTTTTGTTTAGCATTAATTTCAATCATATACTCTTGTTAGAAATTTATCATATTTTTTATAAATGAATCAATGCAATTCATTAAAGTATATATTATGTATATATAATAAGATATACTATTTTTAAAAAAATCAAAATATGTATAAGCTGAAATTTAGACTGAAAAGTAGTCTGTATGTAACATTTTCCTTCATTAAATGTTGTGCTGTACACATAATTTTCATTGTATTCTCACCTGTAATCCTATATAATATACTCCATGGGAAAATTTTCATTTAAAAAAAAAAAAAAAAAATTGTTCCCTTGTGTTGCTGTAGTAGTTGAACCTATTTGATAAAAACGGATGGACAGAGCCCGGAATCCCGTGGACCCAAATCAAAATGTATAGGATTGACATGGCCAGTCATGGTGTGGGGACCACAGGTCTTCTTTCCCCCACGTGGTGACCGAAAGAGAAATGATGGACGACACCTGCATTCCGATCTTCCATGGATCACAGCCTCTGTTCAGTCCACTCTCCAAACTTGACATTTTGAATACGAGTCCCATCAATGCATGTCGTTTGTTTTTGGAGTGAATGCATGTTGCTTGTTCAATCTACTAACTACAGTGACATGAACAATGGGGGCCCGTTTAAGAATCTATTTATTGAGTTTTTCTATTGACTAGTAGAAATATATCCAAGCACTGATATTTTGGGAAATTTTTGCAATTATGTTTGACTTAATAATTTTTTTTAAAAATAATCATCTGTTAAAATTATTTATAAAATTGACCTTGACAGTGCCATCTCAACATATCATTTAAAACATCATTAATTTATGCACCTCAAGAGGCATACTGATACATTGTTTCCAACCCATTAAAACGTGTTTATTTTTTCTTTATTTTTTTTATATATATCTTTAAACAATTTAACCTTTATTATATAAATTATTTGTTACAAAATTAGTAGGTAATTAGAAATATATTGTTGAGACATTTAAAATGACACAAATATTGAATGTATTTAGTTTACATTTAAATTATAGTTTTAAGAAAATTCATTAACATTTATACATTTTTGTATTAAAATTTAATTACATTTATTTAGGGAATTTTCCTCATGATGTATTCACGTAATCAAATATGATGTTTTTGATGTATAGTAAAAATATATAAATGTTAATTAATTACCTTAAATTTATCATTTTTAAATATAAATTAAATATATACAATATTGATATCATTTTAAACATGGCAATGATATTCTAAACAGTATTAATTTTGTAAAAAAAAAAGATTTATGTAATAAACGTTACATTGTTTAAAGATACAGAAAAAGTAAGAAAATAACAAAAAAAAATAATAAAACACACTTTAATGGAGTGTAAACAATTTGCCTTTTATGGGGCCAGGTGGTGATGCTGATGTGTCATTGTCAAACCATTCAAAACAATGTTGAGGGTTATTTTTGTAAATAATTATTTGAGAGGGTCATTTTTAGAAATAATTATTAAATTAAGGTTATTTTAAAAAAATTCCCTATTTTTTATAGTAGATTTTACGGTCCATACACAATGTATGTATTTCATTTCATATAAGAATATATATTTTAATAAAAAATGTATATTTTATAAAAAATAAAAAATGGTGAGAACTATATATGAGGCTGGGAATGGACATATCAATTTTCAATGTATATACATGAAAAGTATTTTTAATTGGGCTACATAAAATGTGGCAATATAAATAGATAATACTCACACTGGAATTAGTCTTTATCCAACCATTGGTTAAAAAAATGGGTATGTCTACTTCCACCAACCATTTGTCTAATAACACCAATAAAAAAAACTATTTATAAATTTAATTTGAACATCACTAATCCCACCAGCCATTTAACGGTTGACTTGTCGCCTTCATTTTGAATAATCGACAGTTGGTCTGTCAACCTTTATTTAACAAATTCGACAATGATCATGTCAACCTTCCTTTACAACATTTGACAGAATCTCTGTCAACTTTTGACCTTAGCAGTGTCAAATCGAATATTTTTGCAAAAGAAAACCTAAAACACATTTGATAAATTCAAAATTAAATGTAGAATAAAATCATCAATTGTTTATGGCTTTGCGAGGATTGGGTTAATGGGTATGGTTATTTAGTTGTAAAATTTTAGAACAACTCAGATTTTGAGATAGATGAAGTTTTTTAAAAAAATATCTATTTAATGTGGGATTTTGGTTTTAGATTTGAATATCCGAATTGGATTAATTGGTTTTGATTTTCTGCAATAACTTTGCATGAAAATGCAAGAAGGTTGAAAGAATTAATTATTGTTTTCTGGTTCAAGTGTTTTTCTTAGTAGTCATATGGTGATTGTAATGTGAGTGTTGAATGTAATGTGAATATGTTGATATTTTGATGTATATTGAATGTTGAATGTGGTCAAATGTGTCTCAAGTTTTCTTTTGAAAAAAAATTCGGTTCGACACTGCGAAGGTCGAGTAATTTCTCCCAGGTAGATAAACCAACTGTCAAAAATGATAAAATAAGGTTGACAAAGTTGTTGTCAAAGTTTGTGAAGGAGAAAAGTTGATAGGAAGACTGTCAAAAATTATAAAGAAAAGTTGGTAAAATGACTGTCAAATTTATTAAATAAAGGTTAACAAATCAACTGTCGAATGTTATGCATGAAGGTTGTCAGGTCAACCGTCGAATGGTTTATGGGATTAGTGATGTTCAAATTAAATTTATATATGTATTTTTTATTTTTTTAGTTGATGTTATTAGGAAAATGTTGTGTGGGAATGGAAGTGCCCTAAAAAAAAATAGGTTGAGCTAGTAAGTTTTATTCATTCTATACCTCCTTTTCCAGCTGGATGAGTATTCAGAGCTAGTCAAACATTTTTGCAAGGTTGGAACAAGATTCATAGACCTGATGCGCCATCTTCACCTTTCTTGGATACTGAAAATGTGCACGCATCAGACATCAATAAAAGAAAAGGCAAAAGAAAACATTAGTTTTGTTACAAACCGAGAATATCTGTTCTCCATTCAATTCAATTCTATTTCCATATCTACTCATGTGGTCAACTAGCCAACAAATTCCATACTTTCTTTACAATCCATCCCCTAAACACGATGGAATCCAACGAAAACAAAATAATTAAGCCCCAAAAGAACAAACAAAATTGATTTCAAAACACTGATCATTAAGAGCTAGTAAAAAATGCTAGCTTTTATTTAAGCCTTGGATGAAGAAGAATATTGAGACGTGGTGGCCGAGAAGCAATTGTTGTCGTTGTTATTGTTTCGACACAATGAAGACGATGTCGTCGACGATGACGACGTAGTCCCTCCGTGAGGAGCTACCGAGGACCCTTTGATGAGCACATCGACCTTCGCGTACTCCTCCCTCTCCAGGCGGATCTCCTTTAACATGGCCGCGACGTCCTTCATCGTGGGTCGCTCGTCCGGGTATGGGTTCACGCATAGGAGGGCCACGCCGAGCACCTGAAGCATCTCCTCTAATTCGGACTCTGGCCGCCCACGCATGCTCTGGTCTAAGACATCTATGTATGAGGCGCAGCCCCTCCTGCGCCTCACCCAGTCTACCACGTGCAGCCCGTCTGGGATCGTCGGGTCAATCGGTTGCTTCCCCGTGAGCACCTCGAGCACCACCACGCCGTAGCTGTAGACATCGCTCTTCTCCGTGATCTTCATCATGTACCCATACTCTGCGCACACCAAAATCGATCAATTCGGCAACTCAATTTGAACATTAAAGAAGAGTTGCGCGCGCGCGCGCGCTCTCACCTGGTGCAATGTAGCCGTAGGAGCCAGCGACAGTGTTGGACGACCTGCCAAAGTCTCCCTCGGCGTTGACGAGCTTCGCCAACCCGAAATCCGCGATGTAGGGCTCGAAATCGAGGCCGATGAGTATGTTGTTCGCCTTGATGTCCCTGTGCACGATCGGGGGCACGCAATCGTGGTGCAGATACGCCAGCCCCTGCGCGGCCCCGAGCACGATCCGGTACCTGAGGTCCCACTCGAGCGAGAACCCGGTGCGCTCGTGAAGTAGCCCGCCGAGACTCCCGTTCGCCATGTAATCGTACATGAGCAGCCTCGTGTTCTTGTTCCAGCAGCACCCGAGGAACCTCACGATGTTCTTGTGGCGTATCGTGCCCAGCGTGCGCACCTCCGCAGAGAACGAGTCGCGCACGCTCGCGCGAGCGTCGTCTTTCTTATCAACCGCGCACGACGAGGGCCACAGCTTCTTGACCGCGATGGCCTCCCCGTTGTCGACGTCCACCCGGTAGACCACGCCGGAGCAGCCCTTGCCGATCACATTGGCGTCGACGAGCCTCCGCACCACCTCGTCCACGGAGAAGCTCAGTTTCTGGAACGGCGTGAATTGCCACGGCCACTTCTCCCCTCCCTCCGCTTCGGACTCCTCGTCCCCTTCGCCTTTCCCGCCCTTCCTCAGCCCGCCCTTTGCTCGCATAATCCCGATCATCACCAGAACCATTGCGACCACCATCGCGATCAGCGATGCGATCACCATCTTCACCTTGCGCAGCCGTGCCTGTTCTTTGGACACCGAGCTCACGCCGTCCCCGTCGAACCCCACGAAGCAGACATCGCCACCACCCGTACAGAGGCCTGCATTGCCGGCGAGGTTCGACGAGGAGAGCTGGCGAAAGAGCTTCGTATCGGGAAGGTATCCCGTGAAGTTGTTGTGGGAAATATTAAGCACAACGAGGTTCACAAGCCCCGCGAGCGGTGCGAGGCCCGCCGAGAGGGTGTTGTAGGAGATGTCGAGCACAGAGAGCTTGTCGAGTGAGGTGATCCCCGGCGGGACGGGCCCCGAAAGCGAATTCAAGCTCAGATTAAGCGCGATGTCAAGCCCTTCTATCCTGCAAAGCTCATCTGGGATCGGGCCGGACAACCGGTTGTTGCTCAGGTCGAGCAATTGGAGTGACGAGCAGTGCCCGAGCGAGGAGGGGATCGGACCCGAGAGAGAATTCCCGCCGAGCACGAGCTTATTGATTGATACAAGCCTCCCGAACCCGTCCGGGATCGGCCCGGTGAACCGGTTCACCGAGGCGTCAAGTATCTGCAACCCAGTCAAGAACGACAGCGACGAAGGCAGGGGTCCGTCGAGGGTGTTGTTGCTCAAGTTCACCATCTGAAGCTTAGTACAATTGCCGATCTCCTCTGGGACCGGACCGATGAGCCGGTTATCCGACAAATCAAGAAAATCAAGCTCACCCAATCCGCCAACCTCTTTGGGGATGCTCCCACCGATGCGATTGTTGCCGAGGCGGAGGCGGATAAGCGAAGCGCACCGCCCGATCTCGGAAGGGATCGGGCCCGATATGTCATTGGATAAAAGCAAGAGCTTTGTGAGGTTGCGGAGCAAGAACAGCCCGGGCGGGATGGACCCAGTGAGGCGATTGTGCGAGAGATCGAGCGCCTGAAGCGAAGCGCAGTTTGCGAGCGATGAAGGGATGGCGCCTTCCAATTGATTGTCCCAAGCGAAGAAGACGGCGAGCGACGCGAGCGAACCGATCTCGGGCGGGATGAGCCCGGACACCTGATTCGTGTCCAATTGAAGCTGCGAGAGTTGGGTCAGGTTTGAAAGGAAAGAAGGGATCGAACCCGAGACGTTGTTGTCGCTCAGCATCAACTCCTCTAACAATGACAGCCTCCCGAACGAGTCCGGGATCGCGCCGGAGATGGTGTTGATGGAGAGGTCGATCATGGTAAGGCTCGTGCAGTTCCCTATCTCTTCCGGGACGTCTCCGGCGAATCCGTTCTGCCATAATAAGAGCCTCTCAAGCCTCGCGAGCTTGCCGAGCTCCTTCGGCAGGGGACCGGAAAGGGAGTTCTCGTACAGGTAGAGATTGACGAGGTCCGAACAGTTTCCGAGCTCCGGGGGGATCCCGCCGGATAACATGGCGGTGTAGACGGAGAGGGTCTGGAGGTTCTTCAGCCTCCCAAGCTCCGGCGGGATTTCGCCAGAGATTTTCGTCTCCGCGAGACCCAGAGTCGTCAGCCCCGCGCAGTTCGATATCTCGGGCGGAATTGGGCCTGAGAGGTCGCGGTTGCCGCCGGCGCGGAGTTCGATGAGTGCGGTAAGTCCGCCTAACTCCGGCGGGATGGGACCGGAGAGGCGGTTGTCGAAGATGTGGAGGTGGCGGAGGGAGGCGCACGCGCCGAGCGAGGCGGGGATGGGCCCGGAGAGGGAGTTGGAGTCGAGCAACAAAGACTCCAGCTTTTTGAGCTTGCCGAGGGACGAGGGGACGGGACCGGTGAGGCTGTTGGAGCTGAGGTCGAGGACGGTGAGGGAGGCAGCGGAGGCGACCGTGTCGGGGATGGGTCCGGTGAGGTTGGCGCCGGAGACGACGAGGTGGGTGAGCCGGGTGAGGGTGGCGAAGAGGGTCGGGGGGAGGGGGAGGGCGAGCTCTACGGATTGGATGGTGATGTGGGTGATGAAGTTTTGGGGGGAACAAGTGATGGAGGACCAATTGCAGGGGTTTGGGTCGGAAGGGACCCAATCGGGGAAGGATGTGGAGGAGTTTTGGACCCAAGAGAGGAGGGCGAGGGATTCTGGGTTTTGGGTGGTTGATTGAGCGAGGGAGAGGTTGAAGAAGAAGAGGAGGAGGAGAGCAAGTGAAGCAATGGTGGTGGGGGGTTGTGGGTGGTGGTGGTGTCTCGACCTCGGCTTCGGCGACATCACTACAAATCCCAATCCGCGCACACACACAGTTTGGGTTTTTTGGGGGGGCTGTTACATGGAGGTTTGCATTGGGTCTCCTCCCATCACAAGTGTTTAGACTAATTAAAATTTGGATTTTTTTAAGAATACAATGAGTGTGTTTTGGGGGGGGGAGTGTGTGTGTGTTTGATGAAGGCTTCGTTTGCAAGCAAATTGGGGGGTGGGTCTTTCTCTTGCTCTAGAGTCTTGAATTTCTTGTTCTTGGATTTTTATATGATACTTTATTTTTTTGGTAAGTGTTTTTCAAATGATACTTGCTTCCTCTGTTTGCGGGGAGTCTGTGTTTAAAAATGCAGGAGGGATTTTCCTGCTTTGCCCCCCTTGCCCCCCCCCTGAGAATGATTTATATCTGAATAAAACCCCTGTATAAACATGTGACAAGATAATAATATATAAGCGCTTTTATTTGAAAAAAAGTTAGAATGAGATGTAGGATGCTGATACACAATTTCAATAGTATATGATAATTTTAAAAAAAATAAAAAAATGCATCCGTTTAAGTGTTCAATTCATTCGATTAAAAACTTCATTTCTTTTAATTTATATACACACACACACATATATTTCAAGGAAAAAAAAACCACATTGAGGTATGTCATAATGAACATTTCTAACATTTTTCTAGGATATATCTCCCTCTCCTCGCGTTTTTAAAAACTTAAATTCACATAATCTGTATTCTATTAAATACAATTTTTTTACATGTGTGTTGAAGGATGGGGGGGTCAAAAAAAAAAAAATTACACCTTTTTGTAACATTATAGATGTAGAATAAAATTTGATAAACTCTTTTATGTTTGGATACAGAATTAGACTTATTCCAAGATATACAGTTATACTAGCATAAGTGGATATAACAATGGAATAAGCGATTTTGTGTGTGGTTGTATTTTAAATTATTATAATTGAGAAACTTCATAATAAAGTTTTTATTGTTTAGATAAAGTGTGAATAAAGTGTGGATAAAGATTTAAAAAATGTAAAAAAATGATGATAGTTGATTTGATGGATGATTTTTAAGAGGAGATAATAGTTAATTTGACCTGAGTCCACATATTCTTCGAGTGGAATAATATGGAATAACTTTAATTCTAAGAGTTGGCTGAAATCCATATATCACTTTATACCAGTTTATTATGACATAAGTTATGCCATGATATTCATTACATCCAAACACCAAAAAATACTTATTCTGCTTTATTCTAGGTTATTATGTGGCTTATTCTGTATCCAAACACCCATATTAAAGAGTTTGTGACTTTTTAAATGACTCCTATACTCTTAAATAGTGACTAATTTGATAAATGTGACAATTTTTGGAATGTACGTGAAACTGTTAGATAAGATAAATTTTTGAAAATAATAGAGATGAATATTTTTATCTATTGACATAGATAAGTCCTGATAAGCAATTCTAGCATTTCTTCTTCAAAATAGTTATCAAGTCTTATCTTAACTTATCCAGACATTACCATCAATGTTTATCAAGGAAAAACAAACAACGAATAAGGATTATTTTTCAGTATTCACTCCTATTCTCTATTAATTATCCACACAAACAAAAAGGGGTGGTATCCCAAAAAAAAAAAAAACATTTGTTTTATGAGAATAAAATATAATATGATCCGAAAATAATTTCAAGTGGCTGCAATGGCTTATCCAATACCCATCTTCAATTTCTCGAATGAATTTTTATTATCCACAATTTATAATATCATAATCTGGTATAACTATACATGATGAACACAATAAACAATTCTAAGTTAATTAAAAAATTGAAAAGACAATGGATTGGGATCACGTCACGCGCAGGGGGGGAGAAACAGACACCACCATGTGCGTGTTTGCATGCACTGCCTCTCTTTCATTACACTCTTCTGTTGTTGTGTTTTGTTTTTTGTTTTTGTTTTTAAGTGGAGTTGATTGTATTCAATAACAATTGATGGGTATGAATTATATAGTCACACAGTGGAGCATCTGTTATTTGTTAGTTGTTGAAGTTTGTATGGGAGTTTTGATAGGTAGCTAGGAAAATAAAAACATTGCATTGACAAGGTGTCGTAACCAACAATGTGTATAATTCAAGTTAGTGGGAGACACTTCATAGTGGTTTCTTCACTTTTGGACCTCACTCACCTCATCAGTCAGTTTCAATCCATTATAGATGATGTTGAATTCCTAAGGAATAAAATGGAAAACAAATATTGGTTGACAAAAAAAAAAAAGAAAATGAATTTAATTTTCAGCATTTGCCAACTAAAAAAAAGTACTTTAAAATCACATATTCAAGCTGTTTTACTAGTAATATAAATATATGAACATCTCCAACTGTGTTTTATTTTGTAGTAGTATTGGAGATTCATTTTTATAACACGAGTGTGACTTTTGATGTGCTAATCCCATTCTTACTAGATTGAAACAGCAGTATATATAGATATTATGGATATATTTAAAATGAGATAAATATTGATTGTTTTAGCATATTTAAAAGTAATAATACTTTTTAAGATATTATGTATTCATTTTTCATTGATTAGTATTGATTTGATTTTTAATATTTATTAAAATGGTGAAAATTGATTTTTTTTAACAAATAATAGTATTATTTTAAAGTAGAATAGAGATTAAGTTTAACATTGAGGACTAAAATTGCTTTTAAATGGTATTCTAACATACTTTATCATTTTTAATATATTTAGGATCTTTGTTTTAGCTTTAGATCCCTCTATTGGAGATGCTATAATATCTATTTGAAGGAGAGTTTCAAATAGCCTATTGGAGTCATTAACCATAAAATTCTCAACTCAATTCAAAGTCATTCATGTTATCATTTTTACATATCAAACACATTTTGAATTTTTATTTGAAACATATATTTGTCTAATAAATTATATGTTTTTATAAAAATTGAATCTGAATACATATATTTTTTTTATTTTTTCATAATAGAAAATGACACAATAGAGTATATACTTATTAGATATTTTATATACTAGATGATGTGACAGTTAAAAAGTATTCATTTGAGCATATCATAGTTATCCAATATTTTTACACCATGGAATTCATAACCCAAATCAAAATAGTTATCATTATTTTACCCTATATAAGAACCAAAACAAGGGGCCTAAAGTAACATAGTGCTCCTATGTGGCTATGTCAATATTTTTGAAAAGTTAGCATGTTATCTGTATATAGTTCCAATGTAGAAACGAATCTCACCAAATTCTCCACCACCTTTAAGAACATCACCTCCTCATCACATGGTGATCAAAATTTGAATACTCAAAGTGCTGGTTCACATCAAGACCTCCCCATGTGAAAATATCAGTCTTCAAATAATATGATATCTAATAAAATCAATCAGAGTCTATGTTAAAAATCCTTAATACACTAAGACCTCCCCAGTTAATAATCAAAGTTTCACATCAATCGAGGCTAACCCACATGGGAATCCCAGATCCCACATCACCCACACTGAACAAATATATTACCTAAACAACTCTAAATCTTACCTAGTTGGCTCAGATTATTAAATAGCTTCCCCCATAAGTGATTCCAAATTCAACATTGTGGGTCATCAAAACAACAAATGAAAAAACAAAAGGAGAGAAAAGAAAGGTTTTTTGAACAACCAAACAAAGTTGATGAGGAGAGGTTGCAGAAAAAGCTAGGTGGCGCTGCCCTTATTTTGAGGGTTGTGGCCTCGGGACTCTCTCCCAAGCTGAATCTTTACACGTTGCCTATGTCCCTAAAACCTCTCTCTCTCTCTCTCTCTCTCTCTCTCTCTCTCTCTTTTAATTTTTAAATTTAAGCATCTTCTACCATACTATGCTATAGCTTGGTAATTATTTGTTTAAATGTTCTTTTGTTGATAAAGGAAGATGATTAATGAGTGTCATGTGCCACTACCTAAGTTACCAAGTTCCGTTCAGTTGAGAGCTTGAGATGAGTTTGTGTATGTGTGAAAGAATCCAAAGTGATAATCAGTAATTATAGGTTTCATCTATTGTCATGTGGCTTTCGTTATAGTTCCCTCTTCATATCTAGAAATGCATCCCCTTGTTGTTGTTCCTAAGTCCCTTGGAAAAGATTATTATGATACAAATAGGAGAAAGACTTGAACCCATGACTTAAAAATGAGAACCTCAACTAATATGTCAAGAAGATCTCAGTTTCTTAAGCCGGCAGTTAATGAAGGGGACATTTTCTTAGAAGCCCGAGTTCAAATCTTGTAGATAGCAAGATAAAAATGGGTTTTGTTCAACCATTTAGATTGAGAGAAGATCATCTATGATGTAACATAGAGAGATCTCCAATGGCATGGATATGGAAATGTCACGTAGGCAACTTTACAAACATGTCACAGGGATACCTCCCTACATTGGATCACAAAGGATCCGACTCTATTTAGATCGGTGGTGTGGTTTTTTTTCTTTCCAACCTCCGTTATGGTTCTATGCTATTGAATTCAATAACAATATGATTTACTGTAAATTAATTAAACATTTTTTTAACTCATCATGAACTCGAAAAAAAATGTCAAAATCTCAGCTAATATATTAAAACTATAATTTTTTATTAGATTTGTCTTTTAAAAGTGGGAGAGCAAATCAACCAAGTAATTACCTCCCACGATTACACTATGCAAGAAGAGGCCTCGAATGCTAATACATTGGGCATAGGGTGAGGATTTTAATTGACATGGTCTATGATGGGATTGGGACTTAAAAATGAGGTTTGTGATGGGCAAAACATTTTCAAATGGACTTTGTTTTTAAATAGCAGAGTTGGTGATTGTGTGAGACATTTTGGTCTTCCAAACATATTTCAGTGTTTGTTTTCTATTACATCTCACGTGATTCCCTCCCGAACACACAGACTATAAATAATGGGATTGTGGGAGGACGTCAGATATGTAAGACTTTGGATCTCGCTTTCCATTATATATTTTTAAGTACCTAGTCAATGCCAACACATCAACCCTAATAAGCATTCCTTAATGATTCAAAACATAAGATTTAATTAACTATCAAGACCACAATTACTTGACCATTCATTAGTGTGTGTGTGTGTTTTGGGTCCACCATCCGGAAGTCGAGGTCAATATGCTTCAGGTACAACTAGACCATCTACAGATTATCCGTTCAAAAAGAAAAAGAACAAGTTCATCCAGCAATTGATAATAACATTAAGATATACTGCCTAAAAAAGTCCTAGTCCATAATGGCATTTGGCATTGCTTAAATATTTAATGAAGGTTATCAACTTGATTTGAAATGTTAGCTTGATCTAGTTGTCAACTTGATTGGTCTGTCGGGGCACTTGAATTAAATTAATTTAGAAATTCGGAGTTCGCAATACATTAATTTCACAAGGAAGCAAATTATCTCCTAGGGCCCAAAATACTGGCCCACTTTGTTTTACACGACCCAATTTAACACTTATGGCCCATCCAAAAAAAAATTATTAAAAAAAATATAACGGACATATATTTTAATTTTTTTTTAAATAATATACCTCACTAGTATGTTTTTATATAAAATAAAAACATAAAATACAATTACATATGTATTTATTTATAAAAATTGGGGATCAAAATATGACTGTTTGTAATGGAGCTCATATGTTTTTTTTTTTTCACGTGGTTCAATTCAACACCCAAGGCCCAGAGAAAACAAAACATGATGAAAATGTTACAGTCAATCCAGTTATGGTCATATTTACAGTCATGGTATTATCATTTTGAAAGATGTAAACTTGTATAATGAAATACATATTTGAATAAAAAAAAATGAAAGATATATCTAAATAAATAGAATACATTGTTTTTTTTAGAAAAGATAGACTTACGCCCTTCTATTAATAAGAACTAAGCTCAAAGCATAACAAATTGAATACATATTTGAATACACCTTCTTACATGATCTTCAGTGAAATATATATACACATAATGGAGTATGTATCTACTATATTAGAACTGCAATAAATGCCAAAAAGCAATTTTTTTTTAGCCAAATGTAGATATATCTATTTTAAGAAACAGACATTGTCTGAGATTGGGGTTGTAGGAAGATGAAGAAAATGAGCAAAAAAACAAAGGCAAAAAAAAAGAGGGGTGGGTTGGATGACCCTTATCAACACCCTAAAGAAAAACAGGTCTTCCTAATTCATGATTCTCAAGATAGTTTCACCCATGGGAATGGAAGTAACCCCTGCTATTCCCATACCCCGTTCCATTATGCATGGGATCACTCTCTCCCATACATTTTTTAAATAAAAGGTGGTCCCTCTGAACACAACTTCATTTCTTGCTCACCAGATCGCCCTCACCGCCAGAAAGCAGTTGTTATTCATGTAAACCAAGGTGAGGGTACGGTGAAGGAGATCCTTATCAAGTAGAGGCTGATTGGGATGGAAGACTTGGATAGTGAAACCAGTTACTCTTGGGAAACTTGAAGCTTGAGCGAGACATCTTTGAAATTAGTAAACATAATATCATAGCAAAATAAGGTTAGTTGTGAGAGTAACAACCAAGTGATGTATGTCAATATTAGACACCGATAGTCTAAACTCTAGTTTGACAAGGGATTATGATTTTGAATATAAGTTGTTTTAATTTTAAAAAATAAAAAATCCATTAATTTTGTTTATATTCATATTTATCAAAATTGGAACAAGAAATGGGGATAAGTGTTATCTTAACTTTTAAATAGAACAAAATGCCTTTATTTTCATTTTAAAATTGACACAACTGTCCGCGGTTTATCTCGATTATTTTTTATATCAAATAAGGATAAGCTGTCATTCCACTTATTTATCCTCACAATTACTCTTTATCTCATCACTTATCCTTATGTTAAACCAGCTTAAATATAAGCTGACAGGTTTGGGGTTGGGTTAGTTCCTTCATGAGATATCCTGTGAAGACTCTGTGATGTGAAACTGTTATGCCAAGTTGCATAAAAATTCACTCCAATTAGATGATACCAAATGTAGAACGCATCGGGTAGGATGACAATACATATTGATCAACCAATGTAATCAAAGGATTTGCTCTCATAAATATCTCCCTCAAATTTTCAAATGACCACAGAAATAACTAATTAACCGAGTATATCACCGTTTTGTAATAGGCGCTGTTACACTTTTTTTTTTTACAGTTTAAAATACAATCATATATGTGTATCGTTAGAAATTTAGTGAAACATATATAACATTAGACGAGGTATATACCTTGTAGAATTTTTTTCTTATACTTACTAAAATATATTCATTTAACTCGAAATAGAACGATGTATACTTTTATAAAAACATATATATCATTAGATGATATTTACTATTTTTTTTTTAAATAAAAATATGTGTGGCTTGTGTTTTGGATTTTTAAAAATGATTGAGTCAGGAGTGCTGTTACACCCAATTCCAGATCTGTATGCGTCGATAAAACATTAACAAAACATATACTCACATTAATGAGGTATATGCACCGATAGAAATTTTTAACATCATCTATAAATACATCCATACAATTCATTGGAGTATATGCTTATTTTCTATAAAAATATGTACCTCACTTATTAGATGAAATATACTATTTTTAAAAAATTAAAAAAACATGTGTAGACTGAAATTGGGGTTGGAAGATGAGAGTCTAACATTTTCCTTTCGTTATTGGTTTTGCCTTGGCATCTTGAGATCCACCAGCCCATAATGTTACTCCATGGGCCGTCCTTTGTAATAACGTTCGTGTTATTGGCCCACAGACTCAAATGACCAGAGCTTAATTGAATGTTCACATGGGATTTTAGAGACTCTAAACAAGAATTGTCAATTCACCTAAACATTATTCACATATCAGCGCAATATACCCAGTCTGTTTTACAAATTCATCTAGAATCATGAGACAATTCCTCGTCCACCTATACACTCCTGCACTGATAGCATGTACATAATTCTAATACGATATATACTATACATGCAGTGTAAATATAAAAATTTAAACAAAAAAATGCAATGATTTATCTAGGTTTATGTTTCACATGCATTTTATAATAGTATGAGCTTTATTGCACGAGTATATACTTTAAGAAAAAAATTAAAAAAGTTTGGGTTGTAGGTGGGGCTACACAAGGGAATGAATGTCTCATTTTTTAACATAAGATTTAAATTTTAAAAATAAAAATCTCTTTAAAAAAAAAAGAGAAATTAATTAGGGGTCCATCTATTATTTTAAGGTCTCTAGAAATTTTTAAGTTTTATTTAAATCCTTAAGGTAATGAAAATTTATTTTTAAGTCTCTCCAGCTGGATGTTATTCATAAATATCGAAAATATCATCTTCCAATTATGCAATGTTAACAATGTACTAAAAAGTATTAAATTGTATTAGAAATATTTAACAATGTATGAGAAGTGTTTACAGTGTACTGAAATAATTAGGCAGACGAATTTTATGCGAAGATTAACAGTGTACTAAAATAATTAGATGGATGATATTTTTGAATAACATTTGCTTAGAGGGATCTAAAAAGAATTTTTCACTATTTTAGAGACCTAAAAAAATTTAAAAAATTAAAGGAACTTAAAACTAATAGACAGATGATCACATGGACCTAATTAATTTCCAAAAAAAAGAAAAAAGTTTTAACTTGTATACAACAAGAAGTAGAAATAAAGCAGAATCAGAAGCATTCATAAACAAATACTGATCCACCAATCCAAAAACAACACAACCACGTACCACAAACACAAAACATTCCCCTAATAAACCCCTACCCCAACTTCTCCCCCTCCTCAACCACACCCACAACCCCATCCTCAGCAACAACACTACTACTCCCTTCACTCCTCCCCTTATAATTCACCGCAACATAAAGGTAAACCAAAAGGTTAACCCCATTAATCCCACAAAGCACCCAATACAAGTAATCAATCCTCCCCTTATTAATGGTGCTCTGCAGCCACCCCTTCCCCTCCCCACCAGTCGTCCCCTCAATGATCTTCACCAAAGCCGTGCTCAACCAGCTCCCTATCCCCACCTCGCTCAAAAACATGGCACTACTCAAGCTCCGCGTCCCGTCCGTCGCCTCGTCGTAAAAGAACTCCAACTGCCCAACATACGTGAACACTTCCGCGCTCCCTATCAAGAAATACTGCGGCAGCAGCCAGAACACGCTCATAGGTCCCGCGCTCTCCCTCCGCCTCTTCTCCACCACCGCCGCCGCCACCATCGCAAATATCGAAACGAATAACCCCACCCCCATGCGTTGCAAAGACGTGATCCCGCGCCTGTGCCCTGTTTTTAAACACGTCAATTATTTCATATTCATTTTGAATTTTTTTTTATAATTATCTATATTCGAATCCGAATTTTCAAATCAGTGAATATTTGTTTTCAATATCCGTCGGATATCGATTACGGATATTTTTTTGAATATCCAATTAGGATACGGATATGAATCTATCCGTTGACAGGCTTACCTGTTTTCTTTCGGAGGAGCGGCACGATCACGCCTTCGTAGATCGGCACGAGGAGGAGCCCGTTTATCGACGCGAAGACCGGGACCGAGCTAGCCGGGATCTCGAACCCGCCGAGCTTTCGGTCCATCATCACCGCCTGTCGCACGAAGAACGTCGAGAGCTGCGCGAAGGAGATCGCCAGGGCGATCGTCGACGCCCAAACGGGGAGGACGCGTATGAACGACTTGAGCTCCTCCACTTGCGTGACCGTGCAGAGCCTCCATCGGTTGCCGACGTCTTTCGGGTCCACCACCACCGCCGCCTTGTCGAGGAACTCGTACTGTTGGGTGTGGAAGAGTTTGCGCGCGCCGGGGATGTCGGACTCGGGAGTCTCGACCTCGTAGAGCTCGCGCGCGCGCACCCCGCGTGAGTAGTTGCGGATGGACGCCGCGAGGACCTGCGCGAAGCGGGTGAAGGCGCTCCCCATCGGGCGCTGGTAGCGGTAGAGGGGGATGCCGAAGAGGAGGATCGCGACAGAGGCGAACATGGCGGCGGAGGGGACGGCGAAGCCCCAGACCCAGCCTTTCTTGACCTGGAGGTAGACCATGGCGGTGATGCCGAGGAGGGCGCCCATGTTGATGGCGAAGAAGAACCAGTTGAAGAAGGAGTACTTCTTCTGGGCTTCCCCCTTGTCCGCCTCGTCAAATTGGTCCGCGCCGAAGGAGGAGACGCAGGGTTTGATCCCGCCAGTACCGAGCGCGATCAGGCCCAGCGCGCTGTAGAGGAACCATTTCTGCCTCGCCGTCGCGGGGACGGGGATGCAGGGGATGCTCGTGCAGGGTGGCGGGCGCAGGCTGTCTATGGAGGCGGATAGCGTAAGCAAAACCATTCCCTGCGTCACCAGCGCCCATTCAAATTAGAACAGAAGAAAATTACACTCAATCATTTTTACAATAATTTGTACAGTGCTTCTCAAAATTAACTCTGGTTGAACATGGATCATGGATCATATAGAAACATTATCACTCATAACAATGTTCATCATTTGTGTGTAGAGGTTAACACGTAAATAGTATTTGTGCGCAAAATGAAAATTATATAAACATTACCCTAGTTACAACTTGAAAAACATCATTACACAATTTTTATCTTGTGACTTTCTTAGTTGTTTTTAGTTTAACAATATCTAATAAGTTAAAATATGAATGTAACATCAATTTATTTTTAATTAAACGTTAAAATACACAAAGTATAAGTTACAAAAAGAACAGTAAAAATGATTGTCTCTAATATTTTTTTAGTAAACACGAACCACAGCGTAGATGCAAGAGAAGATGAGGATGGTCTTGAAGCGGCCAAGGTAAGAGTCGGCGAGGAAGGCGCCAAGGAGGGTGAGGACGAAGGCAGCACCGATCCAGTCGGTGACGTGGGTGGCGGCGTCGGCGAGCGGCTGGTGCATCTCCACTATCAAGTAGGTCACCAAGTTCACCGCTATCGCGTAGAACGCCAGCCTCTCCGCCACCTCGTTCACTGTCATCACCCCATAAAACAAAACAGTTTTAACAAAATTCACTCTATAGAAGAGAAAAACATAGACTATAATGTTTGAAGTGCAAACTATTACTTATGATGAAGGGGGAGGCCTTCCATCCGCCGGTCTTGCGTTTGTCGGCGATTCGACCACGGACATCGACGCAGCCGTTGCTCACCAACGCAACCATGTCTGTGGTCTTCATGGGGAGGCTTTCATTTCCCATTGCAGGACTTGCTCTGTCTTTGTGAGAGTGAAACAGAGAGAGAGAGAGATGAAGAAGAAGTTTAAGTTTTGGACAGGAAGAGTTGGGAGAATTTATTTCATTATGAACATTAGCTGTTGTTATCAGTTACTCCCAACCGTCCAACGCCATCTACCCATAATTGGATGAGATAAAACAATTCAAAGGGAGGGGTGTTGTGTGTGTGTCAGGACTACAGAGTCATTGGAGACACGCTTTCAGAACGAGTCAATGCTATTGCAGTTTGCATTGATGATGATATAAAAGCTTACACTTGCTATATCTAGACTTGCTATATTTAAAGGGTGTTGTATAACATGCGTTTGGATGAGCTTTTGAGTCTTTTGAGCATGGCCGGCTTTGTTTATAGTCGTTTTGATTTGTTTAAAGAGTTGGAGCCATGTTTGTGCCATCTATGCATGGCTGATTAAAATGAAGTGCGTGTGGGAAGCCAAAACTGCCGTCTGAGGCATCCGAGGATAATATTTCCCAGTTTTTTGGTTGCTGAGCAAAGTTGTTCGGTTTAATTGTGCTCATAAAAGTGGGAGCCATATAATAATGGGAAATTTTCAAAAATAACCCCCACAAAAAAAAACATTTTCACTTTTGGCCAACAAAGTCAATTTTTTTTTGCAAAACTGATCCTGGGATCTATTTTGATCCGGTCAACGTGTCCATCTAGTGCGCTGACTGATTTAAAAAATATCACGATGAAGACGTAATTGTGAATCACGTCTTTGCGGACTCCCGCACGCAGCCCGCAACATGCACAGGCAGTGCGCCGGGGCATATCTCCCCTCAGAGACGTGATTATGCATCACGTCTCCAAAGGCTTGCTTTTTTTTTTTTATAAGCTTTGGTTTACGTGCATGGGTTCTGGTGGTTTGTTTCAAATTTTATTTTTTATATAGTAAGATTAAAAAAAAAATTCATCATGTAGAAGAATTAAAAGAAAATATTAATTTTTTTATAAATACATATATGCAATTTATATCTCATTTTCAGCCCCACAATTCCAATCTATGTGTTTTAAATTTTTTTAAAATAGTATACCTCATTTATTTAAGTACATATTTTTATAAAAAAAATGAAACATATGCTCCAATAATTGCATATATGTATTTATAAAAATATTAAGCCTTTTTTTTTAATTTTTTATTCTACATGAGGAATTTTTTTAATTTTAATCTTACTATATAAAAAGTAAAAATTTGAAACAAAAAACTAAAATATAAAACTCTCCTTTGAAACTAATTATGTGAAAATATGCTATATAAATATAATCAATTTAATAATTATTTTCAAATATGACAACTCTATGACTAGATAACAAATAAAAACTTGTTTTTAATTAGCCAAATTTAAAATAAAGAAGAAAAAAATACTATTTTTACAAACAAAATCCTAATCACTGAATCCTAATCACTGGGGGCTAACTTTTAGTTTCAAATTATGATTTTTGTGCCTAGAAATTAAATTAAAACAGTTTGTTAACTTGTTTTGTGTATTAATTAGCATTTGTAACCACTCTAATCACTGTGATGTTCGGTTTTTTTTTTCATTTTGGTTGATCAGTTATTGATTGAGTCAATAGTAGAAGTTGATGAATATTATAAGCCAGCTGAGAGAAGTAGATGTACTTGCAAAAACAGAGACCATTCGAAGATCAAATCGATAAAAATTTAAAAACTATTAAGATATTAGTGTTTTTTAATTTTTCTAAATTTTTTTCCTCGTTATTGAAAACTTAGAATCGATTTAACAATTGAATTTTTTTTTTTCTTCTGAACCAAGCTTTAGTTAAGTCGGTAAACACCTACAACCTTTATGAAAGATACCAAATGATCAAATCATAGACCACCATTCTTAAAAAAAAAAAAAAAACAATTGATATTTTTTTTGTAATTGATTACATGTGAAGACATTCAATTGGTATGAATTTTAATGCAAAATATATGAAAAAAAATATTTGGAAATCAGGTTTGCAATCAAACCCGTCACGGGTTTTTGAGAATTTGGGATAGGATTTTGTTATTAGGATTGAGTTTGAGATTGATTTCTAAGACAAACTATCTTGTACAAAAAAAAAAAAAAGGTATTTGCAAGTGTGAATTTGACAATCATTTTAGCAAGAATCGCTGTAAGATTTGATCATGATGAGTTGGAAAATTTGACAGATTCAATGGAGCTGATCTTTGAAAGAATTGATGAAGGTGTTTTTTTTTTTTTTTGTGCCCGGGACCCCAATAACTTTTTGTCATGTGTGGTTTGACGTTGATTTTGGCACATAATGACTTTTGAAGATGATCAAATTTCAAAACTTTGTAACATTGAAATTAGGGTTAAATGCATATAACCCCTAAAAGTTAATGTATATCCATATTACTCCCTCGTTTCATCGAATATTCAGATAACTCCCTAAATTGTTACATGATTAAGTATTTAGCTCACTTAGTTAACTTTTCGTCAAAAAACAAAGAATATGTCGGGAATATTCCATCAGCTATTATGGAAGCTATTATGGAAGTTAATTCACAAATTCATATAACCCTCTGATTTGTTCAAAAAATTCAAAAATGACCTAAATATATGACCAAAATGTCGATAAAAAATACCTTTTTTGAAAAGGACAGGTGACGGCGGCTTTGTTACAGAGAGGCGGAGAGAGGCGGTTCTTTGAGAAAGAGAGGTGGAGAGAGGCTAGGAACAGTAAGTGGCAGAGAGAGGCGGAGAGAATGTTTGGAGAGGCGGCACTATTTGAAAGAGACGGCATTGTTTAGAGAGACTGCGATGCTTGGGAGATTTGGTTTATATTAAGAGTGCGAGAGGCCAATTCAAAGATTTTAGGTTTAGGTTTAAATTTTGAGCGGATAGTAATTTAATTTTTTTTACAACTTACATTAAATTAACCACCGTAATGATTAATCAGGATAATGACATAATAACGCAGCGAAAAACTCAAACAAAGATCCAACAAGCGTTGAGATCCTTCCACAAACCACAATTCTCAAAGAGAATAATAAAACTCAGAAATATATTATAAAAAACTGTCAACCCTAAATTACAAATATCCCTTTTATACTAAAAAGTTACTAAAAATAGAAAAAACGAAAATTTGTTATAACTAACTCTAGAGGATCTTAGAAGATCTTCGGATTTGATTTCAGTCAAATCCGAATTATTATGAAGGAGATATGCATAATCTAAAATATTACTAGAAATAGCAAAAAAGCTGAGAAAAATGAAAAAATAAGCGCGTGTTGTGGCGTAGCTACAACTTTTGTAGATCTCCTCCATAACATAAGGATAAATGCATATAACGTAAAAATTCAAGGGTTATATAAATATTCCATAAAATGAGGCGATAATATTGATATACGACAGACCTGCATAGGTGACATGTATTTAACCCTTGACATTAAAGTTTGCACATACGTGTCACCCAACTTGCATGTGCAATCAAATATCATGGACTTTCGGGAATCTATTCCATGTAGCTTGCAAGGATTTTTTTTTTTTTGTCACAAGTAAAAAAAAAAATCTCCATACATCCTACAAGTTGGGGCTCAGGTCTTTAATCACCGAATCGACAAGAAATTATTATCCACATCCAAGAAATTCAAGAAGCCTCCATGGTCATGAAAACATGCAGTCATACTATGATGGTAGATTTTTTTTCTTCTTCTGATTAGCTAACTTGGATGGGTGTTCTTTGTCTTTCAGTCTATTGTAAGTGTAGGTCTCAACATTAATGAGAGTTCCAGTGGTGCGTTTGAAAAGTATTTCTTTGTCTAGTGAAATGTCACCCACTTCGGTTGGTCACCAAATGCAATGGTTTGATTACAGTTTGAGCTGTATCACCCAATCGTTCGATGAAATGACCCAATGAAGGCTCGCAGTCTTTTATACAATGCCATCATCAGAGCTTCTATGGAGAAGGGCTCCCCTGGTAAATTCCTCCTCGACTACAAAGCTCTTCTCCAATCCGACACCGCCCGACCCGATCATCGGACATTTACGTATGTTCTCAAAGCATGCAAGGCATTATCGAACACCCTCATCGCAGCGGACACACACGCGAGGATCGTGAAATCCGGGCATGAATCAGAGCCTTCTCTTGCCGCTTCGCTCTTCTCCGTCTACATGTTCTTTGGCCGCCTTGTCGAAGCGAGGTCTCTGTTTGATTCGATGCTTCAGTCAGACCCGAACCCCACATTTGCCAATCTGATGATAGCCGCGTATTTGAGGTCCGGTGCATTCGAAGACGCGTATCGGGTTTTCTCGAAAGCTCCTGCCAGGGACTTGGTCTCATGGAATTCAATGATCGGAGGGGGCGTGAAGAACGGGCGCTTGAAGGAGGCAATTGGCCTGTTCCGTCGGATGCTCGACGCGGGTCACGCGCCAGACGGGTTCACGTTCTCAACCATCCTCTCTGCATGCGCGCGCGTGGGGGCAATCAAGCACGGTGAGTGGGTGCACAATTTAATTGGCGAGAAATGCATCACCGCGAATTACATCCTTGACGCGGCGCTCATCGACATGTACTCAAAGTGCGGGAGCATTGAATACGCGAAGAAGATATTCGAGTCCGTCCCAAAGAAGGACATCTCCATCTGGAATTCGATGATCACTGGCCTCGCAATACACGGTCTCAGCGCGGAGACATTCAAACTGTTCGCCAAAATGGAAAGTGAAGCTGTTGAGCCAGACTCGATCACCTTCGTCGCCGTCCTAACCACTTGCAGCCACTGCGGGTTGGTTGAGGCGGGCCGAGGTTACTTCAGGTTAATGACTCAGAAG
This sequence comes from Acorus gramineus, assembly GCA_030737835.1. Taxonomy (NCBI): domain Eukaryota; kingdom Viridiplantae; phylum Streptophyta; class Magnoliopsida; order Acorales; family Acoraceae; genus Acorus; species Acorus gramineus. The sequence goes on from CM060857.1 coordinate 14,621,056, forward strand.
TACTCGATCGAACCAGAGCTCGAACACTACGGCGCGATAGTCGACCTGTTCGCGCGGGCTGGTCTCTTAGAGGAGGCGTATCAGACCATTGAAGAGATGCCAATAGAACCTGACACGGTCATATGGCGCGCGCTGCTTAGCGCATGTCGGACGCACAGACGGCCGGAGATTGCCGAGGCCGTGATCGGGCGGATGGCGAAGCGCGGGAGCGGGGACTACGTGCTTCTCGCGCGCGCGTACACTTGTGCGGAGTGGTTTCACCGCGCGGAGAACGTGTGGGACGTCATGCGGAGGGACCGGGTGCGGAAGAAGCGCGGGCTGAGTTGGGTGGAGATGGGGGGCGCGGTGCATGAATTCAAGGCGGGGGCCGGGCGCACCGCGATGCGGAGGGCGTGTATCGGACGCTCGGGTGGCTGACCGAGCGTGCGAGGTTGAGGGGGTTCGCGCGCGCGACGGAGTGCGTGGCGGTGGATGTGTTGGAGGAGGAGAAGGAGGGGAGCTTGGATTGGCATAGCGAGAAGTTGGCGGTGGCGTTTGCGGTGATGAAGACGGCACCGGGGACGGAGGTGCGGGTGTCGAAGAACCTGCGCACGTGCGTTGATTGTCACCGGTGGATGAAAGCGGTGTCGGCAGCGGTCGGGAGGGTGATTGTGGTGAGGGACCGGGTGAGGTTTCATCGGTTTGAGGAGGGGTTGTGTTCATGTGGGGATTACTGGTAGGCTGTAGGAGTTGCTGGTGAATCAAAGACTTTTACCGGTGGAATTCAAGTTACTGTTACCTTTGTTTTGATTTAATTTTTTTTTTTCTCGCTTCTCTCCTCACTTTCAAATTTGTACTATAAATTCAATTAATGAAATTGTAATAACAACATTCATCATTTTCAAAATAAAAAAAATGATCATGTTACATGCATGATGCATTTAACATGATATTAATGAAATGTTCTATTTTTCTCGAAACCAGGTTTATCTGGATGGAAAATGTCATTTTCAGTATTTTTTTGGCAGTCACTCTTGTAAATGCTTTGACATGATCTTGGATTTTACTACTAGTTAGTCACTCTTGTAAATGTTTTTCATTTGAATAATTGCTTCTTCAAAAACATGATGCAGATACAATGAAAGTTTCCATGACAGCCCATCAAATTTTCTGTCCCCAGATCAATTTTTCTTGTTAAAATTCGATTTCGGCCCACAATGCAAAGATGTTTTGGGCCAAGCTCAATGGTATTTGTAAAAGAAAAGAAAAATGATACGTTCAATATGTGTGCAACCCATTCACGGCCCTTATAATGATTTTTTTTTAAAAAAAAAACATTATATACTCGCTCATTAAAATATAAATTATTATAAAAAATGAAATAGATATTAAGATGTACTAGTTAATGTATTTTCTTTTAAAAAAATATTTTTTTCTTATTTTACATACATCACCATAGTGTGATATACACTGCGTTATAGTAATCTATATTGTACTATCGCATTGTATAAACAGCTGGAGAGTCACTTTTGGGTTGCAGTTGGGACAAAATGGACTTAGTGTACTAGTGCTTATTTGAAAAATATGAAACACAACTCGACTTATAATTGCTCTGCCTACGATCCATACCTATTTTATTTTTTAAAATAATATATCTCATCAATTGAGATATATATTATTATAAATAATAAAATATATATTTCAATGAATAATATGGATTTATTAAAAAAAATTCAACATCGCAAATGACAGCAGAAAGTTTCTCCTACTCCATCCATCACACATATTTCGCATAACTCCCCATTTTTAAATCAAAATTATAGAAAATGATATAGACATTATATAACTTAGAGGAGGTTACATAAGTCTGAAGCTTGCCAACAGATTGGCAAGAGCAAGTAGAAAAGAGTGAGAAAAAAAGATTACAAAAGTATGGAGGGAATTTCGATGCGCGCAGGATCCACCTACTCACGAGTCGTGATGGCAAAATGATATATTGTATCACATATATTTAAATTTTTTTAATTATATTTAAATAATAAAAATGTGTATGTTTTCATAGAAAAAAATTAATGTACATACTTATATAAGGAATGTGTGTGCTTTATGTTTTTCATAATAAAATGTATATTAAAATAATAAAATATACAGTGTCAGCGCGAAAGAAACACAAAATTTATATTAAAATAATAAAATATACGTTTTTCACTGATCATACAAAACACAAGATCATGAAAAGAAACACACGGTTTCGATGACAAACATCCAAAACAACAAAAAATTTAAAAAAAGGTTCCGATCGAGAGAATGTGTGAGACGAGTTTGTTCCATTTAATGCAAGCACCGAAAATACTCGCCGGAGAAGACAAACAGAACAAAAAAGTGCCAAATGTGGAGAAAGCTGCCTTTGGACTTTCATTGGATACTCTCAATGATCTTTCATTGGATACTCTCACGTTACCTGCCTGTCTCACCTCACCTAAAAAAAAAAAAAAAAAAAAAAAAAAAAAAAAAAAGAAGAAGAAGAAGAATAAAATGCATTTAGATCCCTGAAGTTTTTGAAACCCGTAGAAACACCCCCAAAGTTCAAAAACATGCATTTACACTATTGTTAAATGTTTCATTAAGATGAGACAAAAGTTCTTTAAAATTATTATTTTAACCCTTTAATTAATTTTGTAAATACCCAAAAAAGAGCCCAATTAACTTTGAATATGCTTTATAAATATTAATTATTACAATAATTAAATCTTCAATTACATTTGAATCAATTTATTATGAGAAATAACTCACACAATAGTTAATTAAAAGGTAAAAATACGATAATGATTTAATTAAAATTGATAAAATCGTACTTTTGTTCTATTTTAACAGAAAATTCAATGATAGGGAGTGATAGAAGTGCATGTTTTAAAATTTCAGGAAGTGTTTTAACTTGTTTCGAAGACTTTTGAAGGTTTAAAAACAATTTATTCAAAAAAAAAAAAAAAAATACAACATCAAACAAGACAACGTACTGAGACCAGTGTAATTAATAATAACATATAATAAAGCCGAACTCACCTCCCTCCTCTCTCCCCCTGTAAACAATATCATATTAGACACACACCCCGATATAAACTGTCAGTAAATACAATACAAAACATTAATATGAAAGTCCCATTCCCTTTTTACTCTTTTCCCAACTTTTTATCCAATCCAAAAAAAAAAAAAAAAAAACAACATAAATATCAACAAATAAGGTAGTCTCAAAAGCTTGAGCAATGTGATTCCCTTCCCCAACCCCTCCAAAACAAAACCCAGATTAAAATAATAATCTTAAATACAGCCTGAACCATCGATCCCATTTTTTAATAGACATTTCCCCCCAAATCAACCCCCACCCACCAACACAACCCCAGACTGAGAGAGAGAGAGAGAGAGAGAGCAAAAGAAAAATCAATCAAGGAGAAGAAGCAATGCTGCCCATCCTCATAACCTACATTCTCTCAATCTCCCTCTCCAATGCCCTCCCCTTCTTCAACTCCTCCCTCCCCAACCCAGAATCCGTGGTCCACCATTTCCACCGGAGGTTATCAGACTCGACTCGCCGATTGCAGTCGACCCCCCAATCGAACTGCCTCACCGGGAACCCCATCGACGACTGCTGGCGCTGCGACCCAAACTGGTCCAACAACCGCCAACGCCTCGCCGACTGCGGCATCGGCTTCGGCCGCGGCGCCCTCGGCGGTAAAGGCGGCCGGATCTACGTCGTCACCGACTCCTCCGACCGCGACGCCGTGAACCCCACCCCCGGCACCCTCCGCCACGCCGTCATCCAGGACGAGCCCCTCTGGATCGTCTTCGCCTCCTCCATGCGCATCCGCCTCAAGCAGGAGCTCCTCGTCAACTCCTTCAAGACCATCGACGGCCGGGGCTCCGAGGTCCACATCGCCGGCGGTCCCTGCATCACCCTCCAGTACGTCAGCCACGTCATCATCCACGGCGTCCGCGTCTACGACTGCGTCCCCGGCGGGGAGGCCGACGTCCGGTCGAGCCCCACCCACTTCGGGTGGCGGACGAAGTCGGACGGGGACGGGATCTCGATCTACGGGGGGAGGGACATCTGGATCGACCACGTGTCGCTGTCGCACTGCGCGGACGGTCTGATCGACGCCATCATGGGGTCCACCGCGATCACGATCTCCAACAGCTACTTCTCGCACCACGACGAGGTGATGCTGCTGGGGCACAGCGACGATTACCTACCGGACACCGCGATGCAGGTGACCATAGCGTTCAATCGGTTCGGGGAGGGGCTGGTGCAGCGGATGCCGAGGTGTAGATTGGGTTACATACACGTGGTCAACAACGATTACACGGAGTGGGAGATGTACGCGATCGGTGGGAGTGCTAACCCCACCATCAATAGTCAGGGGAACCGTTATACCGCGCCCGGCGACAACAACGCGAAAGAGGTAGGTACTCTCTTCTTAATAATCTTGTTATTCTTCTTCTTGTTCTCTTCTTATTCTTGATGGGTGGGATAGGTGACGAAGAGGGTGGACACGGAAGAGGGGGACTGGGGAGGGTGGAACTGGAGGACGGAGGGGGACGTGATGGTGAACGGTGCGTTCTTCGTGCCGTCCGGGGAGGGGCTCGCGCTCAGGTACGCAAAGGCCGCGAGCGTCGACCCTAAGTCGGCCGGGCTCGTCGATCAGCTCACTGGGTTCGCGGGCGCTTGGGGTCAGCCCAGGTTCGTTTAGTCTATGATAAAAATATTTTTCTATCTTATTTTAAAAAATTTAGTTCACTTAATACACATTTCTATCAAATTAGTCACGTATGTGCCTTACTTATTCAAGGTAGAGTTGTCTTTTAAAAAAGTATAAGTTTTTATTTATCCCTTATCTATTATTTATGTCACTGGAAAACCAAACAACAAATAAAAATTTTTTATGTCATTTAATGAGAATAACATAGAAAATAATGGAATAAAAATTTATTTATTAAGCATGAATTGTTATCTATTTCTGGTATAACCATTAGGGGTTATTTAGTTAGAAGAATAGGGGAGGAATAGAAGAGACTAAAGGAAAAAAAATGTGTTTGGGTAGAGAGAATAATAAGGTATAGCTATGTAGAATTAGGTGAGAATAAGTTGGTATGTACAAATGTATTATAAGTCCTTCCATAGAATTGTGTCATTCCTTCACTGGTATAAGAGGATTCATCTACCAAATTACATGTTATCACGTTTAATCATCTGTCATTACCTCTTATACATAGTGGGGTCTACATATCAAATTAACTTTTTACATTTTATTTACATTTTTATTTTTCATCAATCAAACACTCTCATTTTTATTATTATATTTTTTAATAAGAATAAATAAAAATATGATTAAATATAAAATTATTTATTCTATTAATAAAATCAATTATTTCTAGAATAGACATGGACTTATACTAACTTATGCCTTCATCCAAACGCGACGCTTAGTTTTCATGTTATGCCTAGAGGCGAGTAAACCTGTGTACAGGTCCTTTGTCTTTCATGTACTGCACGTGATGCGTGTGTCTGTTCATGCGATGGAATCGAGTGTGAAGTGGGGATGAATTGAATGCCCGAACAGCTGCTTTTTGTGACTTTTCTCTCTCTTTCTTTTGGGACCCCACACGTCTCTATCGGGGTGTCAGTATCCCCCCCAAATCACTTTCTTCCTCAAATCCAACTCAGCTTTGCTATAGTCACGATGCCTTTCTTCACAGAGTCCACACCTACTGACTTACAATAGGCAGTACTCTCATGTTGGAATCTCAGGTCAAGTGGCTTTGAGTGGGTGAGAATGGTATGAGCTATTGAAAGCGGTGGGTGACTATAGATGGGTCTGCTGTGCAGCATCTGCTGCACCAACTGTTGGGTCCCTCTCAATCTCAGGTAGTCTGGGATTGGTGCATTGCCTCGGATGAGAGAGAGTGTGAGGATCAATTTATAAATATCTTGATTTGGACTCGTATCAATGAAATGATTCAGGCCAATCACAAAATTTCAGGGAAGACCGAAATATTAAAATCCAACTTATTTTCACGTATACTAAAATAACTATATCCATTTATATTTGTAAACAAATAAGTTGTGGACTTATTTACTGTTATTTCACTCTATTCCCCACCCTTCAACCACTCAAGCAGGGCTTAATTAACAAGTTGCGCACGATATAAAACTTGCAACACATTTTTTGCTTAATTTATGGGTGATATGACAGGGGCAACACCTTGAATGCGGTGTCCAACGGTGGTGGAGACGGTGGCGGTGGAAGCGGAACCGGAGGTTACCTTGGCATGGTCTTTGGGGGCAGCGGATACAGTGAATCAACTCGGCTATATGTCTCTCCCATACATTGGTGGTTATTGTTGTTTCTTTGCTTGTTAACACTGCCCATTGAAAGACTCTACTTGTTGTAGTTTCCTAAATAGTACTTTATTTGTCTCGTGAGTGGTATGTGTTGTTTATGAGGGTGCATACATGATACATACCACATGCCATGCTAATTATTTGTTAGGGTTGGGGTTCTTTTTTGCTAACTTCGTTAGTGAATGATATGAATTGCATGTATTGATTGTTTTGACAAGTTTTGTTGTTACGTTGATGGGGGGACATTAAAAAAGGCATGAGACACATCGCTATCTGGTTGATCTGTAGTTTCAGTGCGGTCAAAATGCATCTGCACTGAATATCTGTGGTTCTATGAACGTTATTATGAGTTGAAGGAATCAGTGTCCATGCTCTCTTTCAAAATCTTTTCACCCTCTCCTCACATGTCATGTGGGGTACAACAAAGAAAAAGGAAGTGGAATGGGAGGCTTTGTTTATGGTTCCAATATTTGTTCTGGTTATGATTATTTGATACCTGGGCCTGTTTGAAAACTTGTTTGGGAAACTTTTGGGTTCGTAGGGAGCCGAGTTCTCCAAATCCATTACCAAAATGGAAAAACTGCAGCTTAAACACATTTTTTTTTTATAAAACAGAGCCTTAAGTTTTTTTAATAATCTGTGTAAAGACAGCTTTCTATAAATTCAGTTTTAAATACCGTTTTTAAAGAAAAATTAATTCTTAAACCCGTTTTCAAACGGGTTGATAGGATGACTTTTGGTCGTGATTCTATGTAGGTCATTTAGCCTGGATTGTATGTAGGTTTTTTTTTAACTATTCTCATCTATTCTTTATTATTCTTGCCTTATATTTAAAGATATTGAATTTAAATATGAATAAAAATGACATAAAATCCTCTTCAACCTAACAGAGATCCAAACTTTATACCTCCCGTATGGCGTGGAACATAAGACAAGAATAATAAAGAATAGATGAGAATAGCTAAAAAAGTTGTTTGTTTTGATATAATAAACCCTGATAATTATGTTTGGATAAGCTAAGATGAGGCCTGATAACTATTCTAAGGGAAATGATGGAATTGCTTATCAAAGCTTATCCATGTCAATTGATAAAAATACTCTTCTCTGTCATTTTAAAAAATTTATCTCACCTAATAGACTCACATCTATTAAATCAATCATATATCTCTCACATTATTCTCAATGGGTATAATTGTCATTTAAAAAATCATAAACTCTTATTTATCACTTATCAACCATTTATCATCACTTTATCAAAGATGAACTAAACAACAAAAAAGTCATTTTTACGTTTTCCGACGAGAATAACAAAAAAGACAATCAAACAAAAAGTTGCTTATTCAACCTTGATTGTTATCTATCCCAGTATGAGTAAAAACAACATAAAATCCTCTTCAACCTAACAGAGATCCAAACTTTATAGGGTTTTTCAACCGCTCTTTTTAGGTCAAATCAATGAATAACCGGAGACACGTCGTACCGAACTTTTACTCATATCAGGCCCTCTTCAATTTATAATCAAATTTTATTAAAAAATTAAGTAGACCCTTCATTTCAAATGATGCGTTTCAAACTATCATTTTGTATTATATTTTGAATCTTTAAAAAAGTTGGAGAAAATAATAACTATTTAAAATTTTGTTAAAAGTTTGAGTTTATTTGATTTGAGTAAAAATTTATATAAAAGCTTAATTTGGTATGAATTTGGATAAATGATTAGAGATATTTTTGAATAAATTTTACTTATTGATATAGGATTAGAGATATTCTTACGTGGTATTTGGATAGAGGAATGGGAGAGAAATATGTGAGAATAGGGAAAAAAAATGTTTGGATAGAGAGAATAAATATGTATAGCTACGTAAAATTAAATGAGAATAAATTGGTATTTGTATTCCAGTTTTCCCTAAAAATGTGTTATTCCTCCACTGGTATAAGGAGACTCACTTATTAAATTACATGTCATCACATCAAATAATCTATTATCATTTCTTATAAATCAATGGGGTCTACATGTCAAATCGACTTTTTATATCTTATTCATATTTTATCCTTAATTAACCAAACAACTCAACATTTTTTCACTGAGAGTGAGAAAAAACATAATCAAACGGAAAATCACATATTCCATTGATTAAGTTATATATTCTGGAATATTTGTATAAACTCTACCTATGTCTCCTTTAACACTTAGCCTATGTTTGAAATAAGAATAAACCCCATGATAGAAATTTTGTTGTGTTTGGAAAGCCCGAATAACCTTAGATAAAGTATGTCAGAATAAATTGGTATAAAGTGGTATATGGATTTCAATCAACCCCCTAGAATAAAAGTTATCTTAGGTTATTCCACTCAAAGAATATGTGGGTCCACTGTCATCATCTCTTATAAATCACCTATCAAATCAACTATCATTACTTTTTTACCTTTTATAAATCCTTATCCATACTTTATTCACATTTTATTTAAACAACAAAACATTTATTCTTACGTTTACCAACAAGAATAATTCAAAATACAATCAAATACCAAACCAATTTATCTTTATTTATATTCACTTATGTCTGAATAAGTGTATGTCTAAGAATAAGTCCTATTCGATATTCAAAAGAGAGCTTATTAATTAATCCTTGGATATAAATTTGAATAAAAGTAAGATATGCCTGACAGCGGTCAGAACGTGTACGTTAAGTCTCCCGTTTCTCTCTGTACAGTTTTCCTTACAAACCCCGCCCAACTTTGCCGCCTCTCCTACCTCCGAATCTCCTCCCGCCCAACAGAGAGAGAGAGAGAGAGAGAGAGCAGAAGATGAAGATGCATTTCGAAGACCCTCTCGATTTCGAATTCGAAGACCAACAAATCAGCCCCTCCCGATCGATCAACAAAAGGTAGGTCTCCGTCCCTCGCATAAACCCTAAAACCTTCATTCGTTTCGTATCAACGACTGATTCACATCGTAGAAGGAGAAAGGTCATAGGTCTGGACGATCTCCTCAACGATCACTACGAAGAGAAGATCAGATTGGAAGAGAAGGAGGCGAAGAAGCGGAGGCAAAAGCGTTACGACTCTGATGAGGATGACGATCGCGCTCGTGATGGCAAGGAGGCCTTGCTCTCCAGATTCGTCGCCGACTGTCAAAAGCAGGCAAAAAAAAGCATCGCTTTTTGAACGCAAAGTGTTGTTTTTTTTATGGGGTCTAACAACCAATTTATGTCTTTGCAGGTCAGTGAAATGGTCGCAGAAGATGAGATTCCTACGTGGGGTCTTCGGCTTTTTGGGCCCAAGGTGTTAGTCTTCTTTTACTTGTTGGTTTTGATGGTTTTAAAATTGTTTTTTGGCTGTTTTGAATCGTTTATTTGGGTGTTTTATGAAATTAGAAAGATCCGCCGCAGTGGGATTTCACTGGGTTAGGGAATTGCAAGCTTTTGGAGGCTTCTGTGGACAGTGCGATCAACTCAATGTTGGAATTGGATTCTGAAGAAGGTTGTTTTTCCTTCTCTCTGCATTGAGTGTAAATACATGTTTTGGTGTCTATGTCTTCATTTGTGTACATAGTTATGGATGCCCTTTCTTCCTTTGTGTCTGTGTATTCCCTTAATCTTATCATGTAATTCTACAGTAAGTCTGAGAAGTTGAGAATGTGGGAGTCTGTTTACATATTTAGCTGACATTCCATGACAACATTTTTGGGTTTCTATGTGTTGCTTTATGTTGGTATCACTTCATTTTTGCATGAAAGTGTTTTAATCTATATTTTCCCTAGCGTGCTGTCATCCATCTGAGATGAATAAATTTTGTGATGTACATTTAAACACCCCCCCCCCCCCCTGCTTTTAATTTGTAATACATACATACATAATACACACACACAATATATTTACACATATGCAAATATATGTATATGTGTATAGATCTGTATATTTATATTTGTCTCTGGTGAGGGGATGGATTCCAAATCGACCACACACCGAGAAACTGTCGAAAACTCACTTCTCATGAATAGAATAGATCTTGCTCTTGCTTTTCAAGTAATTATTTAACTTTCTTTTGTTATTTTTCAAGTTATCTTCAGCATACTTTGAAGCCATTTCTGCTTAATATCTTGTAGACTTATTCATGTTTACACTTTCCTTTTTTTCTAAGAAGCTTATTTGGTTTGTAAGGCTTGCTTGGATTGTTGCTTCCTTCTTATACACCATTATAATGCATATCCAGGAGATAACTTTTTAGAGCGGTTATTGATGAATGGGTGGTTGTCAAACTGGGTTTTTACATGTGGCCACGTGGAAGATTCAATAGCTTTGTGGGCCTTTTACCAGAGTGAGTCTTCTGTGATTTCCCTCTGTATTAGTTGATTCATTGTTTTAATTAATTCACTGATGTTTCTGTCTGATTTTTTTTTCCAACCAAGTGTTATACTCTACGAATGAGGAGTTGCAAATATCTGCATGTGACTTTTGGTGTAGTGTTCTTAGAAATGACACTGAGGTAATGCCATTTATAGACAGTTGTTTGTGGTGAAAATCTGTATGGAAAATTTATTACTTTTTACAATGCAGTTCGATCTAATATGAGTCCTATGGTGCATATCCTGAGATAGTCCCTCGCTCTTGTGCAGGTTGATGCATCTATAATCAGACTTGACTGGCATCCTAAATATGCCGAACTAAGAGATGCCCTTAATATCTATGGATATTTAATGGATTCCTCTGCTAATTATTCATCACACTCAACAGCAGTGCATGAAGGTCAGTTGTCACCTCGTTGTGCAAGTAGTTCTGGAGCAGGCATGCTAACTTTTGAGAATATAGATAAAGAGGCCAGGGTATAGATCTTCATCATCCATGATAAACTATACTCGTTCTCTGAATCTATTTTCTCTGTTAGTTTCCCTTTGTGTTCTGTTTTGCATTTAATATGCAAGTATCTACTACTGCAAAACATGTAAATATTAATTATGGTGTGATGCCATAGGTTATTAATCTTGGAAGATTGGTTTTTGTGCATGTGGGACAGTGAGGCTTATGCTTAAAACTGGAAAAGTAGTAGGTGACATAGAAGGCTACGGGGTAGAGGTCGTGGAAAGTATGGTATGAATGCATGACATGAAAATGTCTTCTAAGAGAATCTTGGGATCGGTTTTATTCTTGTGATTTGGAAGGTTTTTTTTTCTGAAAATTCCGGTTCATTTTACTGTACTTGCATTCATATACATTTATGGAAAAAAAGTTTCAGCTTTTTATCTACCATATCGATTCTGAGGTCTTTTGCCATATAGTATTGATCCGTTTGTTGAACTCATACATCGTTCAAGCCTTTTTCATTAAATTGAAGTGACTAGCTTATGCAAATCCTTTATTACATGGGGAAATTGCATGCTAGTGTATTGCTGTATATGATTGGCCTCTACTCCTAAAGATTTTATTTCAACATATATCTTTACATGCACTTTTCTGTTAATGATGTTTCTTGTTTTCTGTTATATTTCATCAGAAGTTTGATATCATGTTGATACTTCTGGTTATCTGATTCATTTGTGCATCAGACTCTCAAATTGATGGGCCACCCCAAAATATTAAATCTTGGATCAAATTTCTCACCGCTTGTTTTCGTGCTAGGTATGTCCTGATAATTAAATGTGCTAACTGAAATATTATGTCTTAAGCAAATCTTAGAAAATATTGATTGATTCCTATTTTTTATCACATCTTAGATATTTGGTCAATTATTTTGCTCGAGTTTGTGCATTTGTTTACTAACACTATCCTTTACTGCGAACCAAGCTTTGGTTAAGTTGGGAAGCACCTCCCACCTCTTTGAAAGAGGTCAAGGGATCAAATGTTGGAGCAGCACCTTTCTTAAAAAAAAAGAAACTATCCTTTACCTTTTTATCTTCTTTTAATTGTTATGGTTGCAAGGAGGGACAAACCTTAAGATAAACAAGAATGCCAGTGGATCAAGATATGCTTCTTGCTAGGAAGACTGATTATGAAGTTCCATTTATAAACTGATGGACACTCTAGAGAGTAGGAAGCGTCTTATATTATTCATTTTTGTGAGCTCTGGAGCGTCAAATTGTAAACTTCTGAAGTAGATAAACAAAATTGGTAGACTGTTTTTTTCAACTGATATAATACATAATAAAGAATCAGCATTAGCACAAAGAATGTAACAGTAAAGGAGTTTGCACTGCTGTTCTGAGGCTTTCTTTTGTAACCTCTAATTTGTAATTTCACACTTTTTTGTAATGCATGGTTTGATGTTGATGGATTTATAAACAATTCTTCTTGTTGATTAAGCAATACTGGTTAATGATTAAAGGATTGGATTATAAAATTTGAGAAAGAGTGAGATTATTTGTTTCTATGGGTGTCTGGGTTTATGGAGATACCTTGGAGCACGGTTACGGATATAATACTGGACACGATACAGACTCCATGACAATTTTTGAAAAACTAGGACATGAATAGGGCACGACAATAAATAAATAAATAGTATTATGTTACATTTTAGTTATTTGAAAAAAAAAAGAAAATGCATCCATAAACTATTAATAAATGATATGATTACCGTAGTACATCAATTTAAAATATTATGTTTTTACAAATTTCTCGTTTTATTTTCTAGTAGATTGCTTATTAGTTCATGAACTTCCGTGACCTTTCTTACCATGTATCATTTTCACATAATTTATACTTTTTTTTTTCATCCTTCTGAATATTTCACAAAATTTTGGTTTTTTTTCCCGTGAATTGTGATTTTCACCCTTGTCAAATTATGTCAAACAAATTTTATGCCTGTTACTATGCTAATCTGTTCAATTCGCAGCTAATTTCTTTTTTTTTTACTCTGCAGATATGCTCGACAAATCTTCTCAATTTCAGAAGTGGAAGAGGCCCTTGGTGGTATCATATTTTTCTTTGTAGATCGTCATCTCCAAGGTCTATCATATTTTATATCTGAATGCATGCTGTCAGCTCTGAGCTTCTTTACAGATGATGAATGGAATATCAGCTGTGAGAATATAGCAAACTGTCTCGCGAACAGGTTAGAATTATAGTACAGTTATATGCCACTTATTATGTTCTATAAAAATTTGAACTAAATTGCCTTGATGAATTCAAAATAAATTGCCACAATCCTCATTTTATATACAACTTCAAGGCTTGTTTTTAGAGTGTGTATTGTGAGACCATAGATTTTCTAGATTTTTTTTCCTGTTACCATATATCTGAATTTTATACCACCAGATCATTTGCATTTATCTTTATGTATTTCATGTTATCCTTAGTCACACATGTTGTTGTGATTGTTAGGCATAAAGTTTTCTATTTCCAAGTTATATATATATATATAATTACTGATTATTGATATTTGCTAAATATATGTTTGATCCCTTAGGCTAGGAAGGTAGAATCCAAGTCCTTGAAGTTTTCAGTCCAATTCCTTCAAAACTAAAGGCTTAAATGGTTGTTGTTTTTCATTTGTCATATGTGCAGGATACCAAAGAATATGAACTGTGTAAGAGTTCTCGAGTGCATTTCTGTGGTTAATGCACGTAGTAAGAACCTCAGAAGCAAAGTGGCCCTGCGAATTCTTTTAAATTGCTTTGATATGAAGGTGAAATGTTGCTCTAAATTCGTTTGGAAGTTACATTTCTCTCATTATGATCAATATGTTTCTACATATTGTAAAAAGTGCCCTAGTAGCTGCATACACTAGGGTCATTCTGGTTTTTGTTGGGCAACAATGGGCCCTAGGTGATGTCCTATATATTTGCATGTAATAGTCACCAAATTCCTAAAACTAAATCAAGAGCTATTGTTTTGATCTCATGTGCTTTAATGTTCTGCCTTGTTATACTTTTAGAATGGATTCTTAGAATGTTAAGCCAGCTGCGTCCCTCAATCTCTGAAACAATCTTCTTACAATATATATATATTACATCCCAAATAATGGATGGTTCTTATTGTGTTGAGGCCATGCATTGAGGGCTTTTAGGTTCGATTTAGGATATTGGTATATTAAATCATAGTTTAATTTATATGAAATTCTTGGTAATGTTGTAGCTTTTACGTGATCAAAGACCGGGAAAAGGGAAACATGTTTTTGAACTTTTCTTTTTCTTGAAAATCAAGGTTTCCAATATTAACATCTGGGTCTGGGTCACTACTGCAGTGTGTAATATTTTCCGTTTTATAGCTAATGCTAGATTTTTCTTTCGCTCTTGGCCAACACTATATTATGCCTGAATTATCTCTTTTGATTTTTATAGATGTTCATACTGCAATTAACTTTTCTATTAATTAGTTACAATGCATGAGAAATCCCATCAATACAACCCTTTAGCTAAAAAAAGGAGGTGGGCGATTAGTGACAAATGTATTTATGGACAGAGAGCTCTGCTTATAAATTTAAATTCCATTTTTAGCAGAATGATATGCATTATTTTTTTTCTAATTTGGATTGATAGCCTGCCAGAAAAAGTACATAATTAAAGAGCATGTTATAATGGTTTTACATGTATGTGTCATTCCATTCAGGTGTCCAGTATGAAAGATATTCTTATATTTCTCTTAGCAATCAACGTAAAGGACAAGAACTGTGACTTCTTCAATATGTATAGAAACCTAGTGCTCATTGACAATTGGCTTTTATCTGATCCTCCATTGGATGAGAAGCCAACAATCCTCGAATTGTGGAACAAGTTTCTTCGGAACTGTTCAAGTCAGATTACAAGCACAGATTGGAGGTCCTATGCTTCAAAGGTGTGCCCTCAAGCTAGATTTTGCTGTTTTGTTATACATATATCAATTTTATCATCAGTAATTTCTCCTGCAGGTCCGTAATAAAGCTTCGTATCTTCTACAAAACCAGAGAAAAGACCCTCAATAATCCTCCGTTATTTATTATGAGGAAAGAGGGGTTGGTCTCTTCACTCAGATGTAGTGTCTTTTACTCATCATCTTTTCTTTTTTCCAATTTTGCTTATTCATTTCTCCTTCTATCTAAAGTTTTCCTTTTGCTGATCATGACAAGGTCAATGTTTGCTCCTGTTAATATTTTGCAAATTTGTCAACGGTGGCAACTTGAATTACTGCTTACATAGTTAATTTTCCGTCTTGTGAAAATGGTGTATCATATATCAGTCCCATGTATCATGCATTCATATGTGATTGAAAATGAGTTCCTTTGTCGTTGTTTTAGGAAGGAAGAAGAGAACCCTCCTGATTATCTCCTCCATATATGCATCCTAATATTCCCCTTCTTGATGTAATTACTCTATGAGTACCAAAACAGAAAAACCTTTCCTTGCCAAAAAAATAGTTCCTTGTTTTCTTCTAAAGTCATTTATAAATCAATTGTGGGATTACTAACAGCTTGGATATAACCAGTTGTTGCTTGAATGGATATAGTTGAGATGAGCAAGTCTATGAGTCTGAAGCTCATATAAATTGATGACGGACGCCGTGTATTTGCTCAGTAGTTTGTGGACAAACTTTAGTTTTTGTTTGGTCTTAATGTGTAGTAAAATCTATGTTTTAAGTAATTCATTTCCCTTGAAACGCTTGTTTCTGTTGATACAATAAGTCTGTTTAAACTTGTTAGAATTTACATTTTGAGGTTCATTATACAGTCTTGGAATTTTGGAATAAACAAAGAATTGTACCTGAACATGAAATGAACCTAGGCATTTTGTATTCGCCAGGAATTTTTGACATATATTGTAAGAAAATGTTGTATTGGGTCCTAGGAACCACTGATGATGTCCTTAAATGACATAGAATTACATTTTGTTTGTTCATTGAATCAATGTTTGGATGCAACTCATTTTCAGCTTAATACCTGTATGAGGTTCATGTAATCTGTATCCATCAAGGCCTTGTTCCAGGGATGCAAGGACACCTTCAACAACTGTGTTTGCCATGGATTATCCGATTCAATGTTCAACCTTTTAAAGACAATTAAGATACAATAGTTTATTGACTCGTTGAAGGCAGCCTAAATATGTCAATTTTTAAAACATGATCATTTTAGACATGCCTTGCCTTCACCTTTAATTCTACCCATTAAAGTTTTTTTTTTGGTGGTGGGTAATTTTTTTTTTTTCGTGGTCAAATCTTCTATCAATTGACAGAAAAACTAATCTAAGTTCTCTTACTAAAGAGGGGGTATCTCTTTCATCCTATCAAGAGGAGGTTCGGTTTAAGAGGAGATTCGGTTTATTAAAGTTCTCGAGTGTAAAAGCTTACCCACTCATGATTACTGTGATGAATATTAATATTTGAAAAATTTTAGAGTATAATGACCTCATACAAATATCTTTTATGTTTGAAGTTTGGGATATCAACCTAAAAAGGGGTTCTTCAGTCCAAACCTTCCAACCTTGGTCCATGAGATAAGGCTTATTGCACAAGCAAAGAAGAATATGCTTGATCTTTAAAAATAATAATAAAAAAAATAATATTTAGCATACATAGATGAACTATAATAGTTATATTTTGATAAGTTAGGATAATTATACTTAGGGTAGATGGAACATAGTTTATTGATCCAAACTATAACTAGTCTAATAACCAAAGTGGGGTGAATCAGTGAATGTTCTCCAAGCAACTATTTTAGTTCATACCATTGAAAAAGTTTTAAGACTTCTTGCAAGATTTTAGATAATTTAGGGCATTGATTAGTCACCATAATTATGGGAGGATGATAATCTATATTTAATACTTCTCACTATGAAAAGAGAAGAAAATTAAGTAGAACACTAGCACTAAAGTACACACTTGATGTCACTCCCAAAACCAGCCCTTTATCTTAATCAAATCTCATTATATCAATCTAAGCATGCCAAGACATCAAGTGTCTTTCCATGTTGGATTGTTTTTATGTTCCTCTACAGCTTCACTATCTACAGAAACCAAATCACATATTAGCATCTTGTAACATAAAAGGGCAGGATAATGATGTGACTACATTCCCGAAATTAAAGCTTATAATAATACAAGGAAGAGAGTGCCAAAAACACTGAACAGCAAGAGGAGATCAAACAAAGCAAACCCCACTTTATCCATACCCCACCAAACCAAGAAAGAAGAAAAATAAAATAAAATAAGACACCCAGACAAAGCAAGTACTCGGCTATTCACTACTTTTGTTGTTGTTGTGATTGTTTTATCATCCCTTTTTCAAACGTTCTCAGTGACTGAAGTGAGCAAAGGTTGAGAGAGTGAAGGAGACTTGGATGAAGTGCTGTTTGAAGGAGCAGTGATGCTGATGGAGGTCTCCTTTGCAAATTTGGCTTCTTGGCTCTTACCCCATAATACGAAGTAGAGGCCAATTATGATCAACACAGCTCCAATGATCCTATGTGGAGATACATCATGCAAAAAAACATTGGTTAGTTTAGATGATCAAACATATAAAGAACAAACTACTAAGGTTGATATACATATACATATATATACCCTCCAAGATAGAACTCCTCTCCAAGGGTGATGGAACCCATGATAGCCACAACAAGTGTCTGAACTGGTTGATAAACTGCAACGAAGACAGGACCCCCTCTGTCGATGCACCATATCTGCACAGCAAATGCGATCCCCGATGCAACGATCCCCTGTTGTTCATGTTACTTTTATATTAATAACAATTTCTACACATAAGTGTCAGTTTGATGTTCATTTTTATTATCCTTTTGTTATAATATTAGAAAAATTGTATATGAAAATCTATATTGATATGTTATTTATGAACATTCCACCTAAAATTATATCAAACAGTTGTTATTTTGGACCAGAGGTGTTAAATTGACAATGTGTACCCTTTATTTTAATATATTAGTTTATTAATAATGATAAAAGCACTCGATCACCAAACACTTCCATTTCTAGGACTAGGTGGGCAATCTTTACCGTCCACTTGGTGGGTCCGTACTCATCCCTAGCGAATCACTTCGGTCTACTTAGTGGACCCGAGTAGAGTAGGATTTGTGATCCAGTCAACCTTAATAAAGTTCGACTATAGTCAAACGATAAGATCTAGTGATCAACTTGATATATAAACAATGTCTCTAAATCTTTGTTTCCTTAGTGGATAGCCCATTAAGTTTTAAAATTTGAAAAGAAAAAAAAGAAGCAAAAATGAAACACCTGGACGATTAAATACACACTAAAATATAATACACAACCTATATATGTACGTTTTATCTTAGATTTGATCATCAAAATCATAGTCGAATACAACATTGTTTAGATGTATAAATTTTATTTCTCAACTTTTCAAAGCTCTTCACTAATATTCTTTGTATTGGTCAATTTAGCTTGCACAAAATAAGAAGCTTTATGTGGAGCCCTTATAGAAAAAGAGAATGATTCATTTCTTTGCTTACTTGTATTTTTGTTTCATCAAATAAAATAGATTCATTTATCACATATAATTCTATTCGTTTGATGAAATGTAAACCGTTCAATTTAGTTAAACAAAAACATGTACAAGGAGATGATCCACTCCTAGTAAAAGACCATAACTTTCATTGTGATCAATTATGTACCTCTTCTGATTTCCTTTTATTTCCCATTTTCATTACTCTAGTTCCATATATATACATATATTATCTATCTTTCAAAGTAACCAATTTTTCAAATAAATAAAATCTATGTAACTCCCATCTTCATCAAAAAAAATTTAAAACAATCTCCAAAAAACAAAGTAAACTAACAACATTAGAATCACATAAAATGAAATTAAGCAATACCGCATAGAGGATGGTGAAGAGCTCAGGTAAGGAATGAAACATCCAAGCTTCAGTGTCCCTCTCCATGAAGGCTGCAATGATCAAGAACTGTATCACCCCAAAGAAGCACGTGTAGGAGGTCACTGACAGCCTCGCCGGGTACTTCTTCAGCACTGGCTTCTGAAGCACAAGCCAACCTGACCATGAAAGGCAGTGGCATATCAGGTACACACAACCCAATGCCCAGTTCTTCATGTCCCCCCTCACCACCCATTCTTCAGCCTCCTCCGCCGCCATCGCCGCCGTCGTCGATGGATTGATTATTGAAGACCACCTTGTTTGGTGGAGAGGTTTTGTTGGTCCTCCGAATAAGGTCGGACCCTTGTACAGGGTGATCACAGTAGCTCCTCCCACACATGCTAGTGTTCCCACGATTTTGGCTATGCCATCTCTCCTATCTATCCTCACCTTCTCTATCCTGTCAACCACATCATAAGTTTAGATTAAGATGACCTATTTTGTTCTATCCAATACCATAGTCACAGAGTTCGCGTAAGGCATATATTTGAAAAACTGATTAATGAATAATAATTAAAGAATTCTGTGAATGCAGCATCGACTATTCTGGTTAGTTGTTTAAATAATGAAATATGTGATAAATCATTCAAACTAAATGAATAATTATCCTGAGATGATAAACCAACAATTTGATGAATAAATTAAAAATACACATGGTTGATGTGGAGGTAGCCAATACTTTTTGGAATATTTGAAAAAATTCAGAATACTTTGTTACTATGTCTAATACTTGCCTGAGAGCGGCAGCCATGGCGAAGGTTATGGCAGGAACAGAGTTTTGTATGGCAGAAGCGAAAGTTGGTGATGTGTTGTCCAGTCCCAACAAATAGAACCCTTGATTTGCAGTTATGCTAAGCAGATATACCAACACCATCATTTTTATTTCACAAATATAAATTTTAAAAGAACATAAGAGTTAAACAATATAGTGAACCTCAAACATACCCACAAAGCGCGAGAAAGAAGAACTGAACCGCGAAAGACAAAGTCAAAGCTGGCCTGTCATTCCTGTTATTGACATATAAAGATAAGTATGTGGTGGTTAATTATTAGAGAATTAATATTAGACAACACAACAAACACATATATATTATCTAGAGGGGAATGGGTTTGGTCCAACGCTAGTTGAACAATTTGATTGTCCTATGCATTTGTGACTATTATATATTAATAATACATATTGAATGTTATCATGTTTATCATGAGTGATAAGGTCCGATGGTCATGAACGCATTGGACAATTAGGCTGTCCAACTAACATTAGACCTAATTAACCTGTTCCCATGTAGATGGTGATGGTGGTGGGTGCATGGCTTACTTTTCAAGGAAGTAAGCGAAGGGAGAGAGGAGGAGGAGGGCGATGATGTTGCGGTAGACGGGGTAGACGACCTTGCTTATGCCCATGTTGAGTGCCGCCCTCGACACAATGTGGAACCCCGCATATCCGAATTGGAGCGTCAGCATCGCCAGGTGCAGCTGCGCCTTCTCCGGCACCCCCACTCCGCACACCCTCTTCGTCCATGATCCACTCTCCTCCATCTTTTCTCTTTCACTAGAATTACCAACACTAAAAAGAGAGTGAGTGAGAAGAGATGGGTGAGTGAGTGTAACTGTGAGAGAGAGTGGAATGATGGGTGGGAATGGAGAGTGGAGAGGGGGTCTAAATATGATGGGAAAAAAGCAAAGGCAAAATGATCCAAGAGTGAGAGAGAGAGAGATTGTGAGGGGTTTGAGTGTCCCCACCAACCCTAAAAAGATGTTGTGTCAACTATTCTTGTTTCTTGGTTGTCTCCCACAATCTCTTCCTCCCCATCCATTATATCCTCCCCCCCTCCCCCCCCTCTTTCTCTCTCAAGTGATCACCCTTTTTTTATCACTTGAAATATAATGAAGTATTCACTCAAGTTTGTTTCACTGACAAGATATCTTCAAATGCGATTCTCAATCTAGTCAAGTATTATACTATCAGTAACATCAGTATCGAACTGCATAACTTATGAATCAAACTACAACATATGAATCGAATTGTATAGAGAGAGGCACTGACACTGTACCCAATAATTGATTGCATGCATAGTTTGATTCATATGTTGTATAGTTCGATCCTGATAGTACTCAAGCTTAATGGGACCCCCCAATCTCACTATTGGACTCGGGCACCGTGTCTCTTGGATTCCGTTTTGGATCCATGCTAATAATGATACACGGCGCACACGAGCGCAGGTACCCTCTGTTTTTATCTTATTTATATCTTCTCCACTTCTTTGTACAAGCCTCGCTTTAGCTTTGCATAAATTTAATGTATACATGTATAATTTAATCACGAAGTGTTACTTTTGTTGATATATATAATTCAGGACATTGAGTGACTGGATGAGTTAGCAGTGAAAACTAATATATAATATCCACTAATTAAGTGTGCCAAGTTGCTGTTGGTGTGGCAATCCCCTCTGAAGGGCTTCCTTTACTTTAAGAGACATGTTTGCTCAGCTCGATCGAGACCTCCATCATTTTTTTCTTTATTATTGTTTTTTATAATCTTTAGATCTGTCATAAAGTGAGGGACAATAAAATTATAGAAAGCAATTAAAGAAAAAAGAAAAGTTAGGTATTGAGAATGTTTTCATTTCATGTGTTTGTTCTGGGTGAAGTGTTGTAATCTGTCACTGTTTTTGCTGTGCTTACAAGCAGGCTAGACCAAGAGACCAATGTGGTCTGGAAAAACAGGAATATTTGTTACTTTGTACGTACAACATGCACATGCCACCACCTCCATGTAGGGCTCCGAGCCCCTCTATTGAAACAGTTTTAATGGTGGTCACATAATTTGTTCCTTGGAAGTTGATATTCAAAAGAAGATTCATATCATATGCTTGTGAATGTCAGGTTGTGTCAAGCTTGAAAGTTTTTCAACGAATCGTTTTGTGTGTAAAACCAGACATCACAAAGAAGACAAGCTTTTGTAAAACTCGGTTTTCCAAAGAATGGCATCACATCAGTCTCCGGATTTCAGGTTGTGATGTCCAAAGGTCTGCTATAATATATAGGTACTTTGCCTATAATGCCAACTTATGGTGTGAAAAATTAGGTCATGCTTGGTGGAGGCTATCATGCATGGTCCTGAAATATTGTTAGTAACTAAAATCATCTGTATATATTATTATATGTATTTTAATTTTTTTGATACGTATGATGATCTCAAAAAACAATTAATTAAATTGTGTGCGATATGTAAAAATACGATCACAATAAGTTTCATTATCTTATTTCTTTCTTGCGCATTGTAAATGTGAAAGACTTAACTACCACACATGCAATCACAATGAGTACCGATGCGTCACATGATCCAATCTATCTCACTACATAATAAATATTGTTAACCTTCGCAATTTTAGTAAATCACCTAGCTAGTTAACAAAAGTAAATTCCATCGCTGTGATTACTAAAATTAAGCAATGGTTCTGAAATGTATTGTAATAAGAAATGTTAAAAAAATATTGTATTTGGTAATTCATGTAGTCATTTTTGTAGACTGAATATATTTTGACATTTTTTAAAGTCATTGTGTGTGTGTGTGTGTTATATTGGTTTGTTCGAAGTATACACATGTCTCATAAAATACTTCTTTTCATAAAAAACAAAATGAAGTATATATGTACTCATATAAATTAAATGAATGCATTTTATCCTTTCATAATACAGATTTAGTAGAGTATATAGCATATCCTGCATGCTTTGAGTGACTAATGACCGCAGAAGTGTGTGATTACCACAGCTCTGCTTGAATTTTTATTTTATTTTATTTTTTTTAATTATCAACAAACAGGTGGGTAAGTCAGCGTCAGACTCGAACACAAAATCTACCCTTAACATAGATAAATCATGAACCGTTGTGCTATGGCCACAACTATGCTTGAATGTTATAGAAGGGATCTCCTTGTGCATGAATATTTAGTACCAACCTTTTTTTAGAGGGAATCCTTCCCATCTTCCAGTGAGTTGGCTCATATGGGGTAACATAATTCCAGTGTGGGTGGATGCACTAGCTGCTGTTGATAACCACTCTTTTGGCCTCTTATTCAAATACAAAGTGATATTCCGCCCTCCATGGAAGAAGGATTTCAAAACAAAAAAAGAAAAAAAAGTTGTGACAGTGCTGGGACCTATCTCTCGCATGCTCCATTATATGATCCAACCATTCATGTTCACTCGGAATCTAGAAAGACATATAGCATCCAGCGTGCACTCTCTTTCTTGCTTAATATATGTAAATCTTCCTTTTGTATTATTGAAATTTTCATTATCCCACATGTTTTGAGCCCTCTAAAGTTTCCATTAACATTGATGTCCAAGGAAATCCTCTCCATCTAGAACTCTCTCAAAAGTAATGTATTAAAAACTTATGTTAATTACAAGGGAAATTTAGAAATGACTTTTTATCAAGTTATCCAGTGTGGTACAACATAAAATATTTTTATTGGTAAGTAAATAATAAGACTTGAACACAAGATCCCTTTAACTGAAAATTGTCAATCATTAAACGATATGAGTCCAGAGCCCATAATATATCGGAAGTAATGACCCTTTCGAAAAATTTAAATCTTAATTTTGAGAACTCTTTCAGCTCATTTTCATTATATTTTCTTAATCCAACAACTCCTTCAGCTCCTCCACAACAGCTATTACATATACATCACCTCGCTTAACTTATCGGGATATTCTCTTCGAATACAAATGGATCCTATTTTAAAGTCTTCTATTTCAAGCTGATAAAGCAACCTTCGAGGTTAATATAAGCTTACGATTAAAGAAAAAAGAAAAAAGCATTGATGAAAATGATGCATCAAATAATAGAAAGAAGCCCCCCCAGTCCCTTAAAATTCAATATTGACAATTATTAATGTTAAGACCACCATGAGTTTTGCTTACATCCATTCATCTGAGGGGACCCTTTTTCACTTTTAATGGACAATAGGGATGCAAAGATCATTGAATATGCCATTTATTGTGTGCGTGTTATATTCCTAAATTGGTCCTAGACCAAGTCACGTATGTTTTGCCCCCCACTCTTATTGTCAAGGAATATCTTCCATATGTCCATTATTAGATACTGAGACCCAACTATCAATAATGAGAGTTGTGGGGTTACAGAATCTTCAGTTAATTCCATATTCATCAGCAGTTTAGTGTGTGAACCAACTGAATTGGTCAAGTGATCTATAAAACAAATCAAAATCGAAAGAAATCATTTAATTCCGTTGCATATGCAGAAAGAATTATATAATCAAATTTTATAAATCGGATCAATAATTCCTATACCACACCTATGTTTACAATCCTTTTTAGGTCCCGTGTAGAAACGGATTTAGGGAGTTTTTGAATTTGTATGAAACTACTTTTCTTAAACCCGTTTTCAAATATAAAAAAAAAGTGCCCAAAAGCTGTAGACACATTTATACAAAAAAGTGTTCAAAAACTAAGTTTTTCAGAATATGTGGAGACAGCTTTTTGTAAACTCAGTTTTAAACTCAACTTTTAGAAAAAAAAAAATTGATTCTCTTGCTCGTTTTCAAACTGGGCCTTAGACAAAATGACTATTGGACTGAAAAACTTCCTTAAATTTTAAGGTTTCAATGTAACACAAAATGCTTACCTGAACACATATTTGACATGGGTATTACCATATTAGTATATACATACATATATTTTATCATACAAAGTGATTCAGGTTCATTTGAAAACACATTTGTAATGAATTTTAAGTCGGAGAATCGAACCGCTTCATGACAGGTTTGATAGAAATATTCTCTTTTTATTAAGGGGTCCTGCGCCATCATTTTTTTAAACTGATGCAAAAATGATTCAACCAGTTAAAAAAAGTCCGTCTCACCTTTAGGTCAATTATTTTTTTTTGTAATTTTTTTAAGAAAGTGTGCTTCCTAGTAATTATATTTCATAAAGCTGTGGCTTTTTGACTGGCCGCTTTTCAAAATATATTTACAAATGTCCCCTTCAATACATCTCTTGAATAAGAATGGAATGGAATTTGGTAACTAGTTTTCTCTTCCCTTAATGAGTTGAAATTTAAAATAATCATTTATGACTTTTATTTTAATAAAAACATTTATGGCTTTTATATTATCATTTTTTGGAGTATAAAGGAGTCCTAGATTAGTGATATTTCTTCTCGAATGGCATTTTGATTGATTGAAAAAGCAAATATTTATTGTGGAACATCATGGATCCAGGATCAATTTTGGGGAGATGGGGTGGGTCTCATAAATAGTGCATCACGTCTACTCTGTCTCTCCACACTACGACTAACCTAAGTTAATTGGAGATTCCACTGTTGAGAATTTCGATCATTGAAGAATGAATTTGGAAGATCTTATAAAATATTCTCCAACTAATGCATAAAAAAAATGAAGAAAAGATTCCTAGTAAGTCGTTTTCATGGATAACTTGACCAACAGTAGGGGATGATAGATTTGAACCACCTATTCCCTGATGACTAATGAGATCCTCTAAAATTTCAGAGAATATCTGTATAGACCAGTAAAAATGTGCCACTCTAATTCATGGGAGGGTGGGAAAAATTGACACTATTAACATTGTTTTTATGCTCGCATTAAGGGTTGTGATCACATACGCATTAACACACATTCGTCATTCAGTTTTTTATTCATATTTTATCTATATTTTATATATCTATGGTAAACTAAACAATAAAAACTTTATTACGTTTTTTAATGAGAATGATTAAAAATATAACTAAACAAAAAATCACTTATTCCTTATTTATATTAGAGTAGTCATTAACCTAAGAATTACTTAATTCTCTATCCAAACGAGAGCATGTTTTGATTCAATTCAAATAGGTGTACTAACCCCCTGTTTGGGGTGAGAAATAGACATATTCGCATCTGATAGATACAGGCTAGGATAGATGAATAAATGTGTAGAATAAATAATTTTGTTTGGTTATCTTTTTTTAGTTATTAAGATACCTAAAAGTGATATTTTTATTGATTGGTTCACTCAAATAAATTAAGAATAAGTGGTAGATAGGATATGAATATGAGTTTATGATTTTTTAAATGAAAACTCTACATCTGCATAAACTGTTTGTGGTTGGGAATATGTGTGGTATGATAGATATTTTGATATGCATGAGAGTGTTAAGTGAAATAATTATTTTAAACATATTAGAGTATTTTTATCATTCACATAGATACGTCCTAATAAGTAATTCCAACCCCCAAAATGGTTATCAACGGTTAAACTAATTTATTCAAGCATAACTATCAGAGTTTTTTCTTGCAAGATAAACAATTTTTTTTTTTGTCTATTCCCTCTTATTCACGGATTATTCTGCACCTAAACATGGGTAAGGGATTTCATTTGTGGAAGACCAAATTTGCACACAAATTAGGAATAAAGTTATACGTGGATATCGGAGGTAGATAGGAATAGTATGTGAGATGGGATTGCCCATGGAATCTCATTGATTCACAAAGACTGACCAATCAACGGGCCCACGACGGGGTAGTGGCTATTTGGCCCAATGAGCCCAAAAGAAGGAAAGAAGTCGTTTGCCATGAGAAGTCCATGTAAGGCTGGTCAGACATCAGGTAAGATGATTGGCCGACCAAACCAAGGGGGACCCACCTTTCGACCGACCAGAGTAGGACAACCAGATATAGTGACTCCGACTGTCCCAACGTAGCCCGACCACAGAGCCTGGCTTGACTGAGTGTGCCTATACGTCCAATTCACGAAGATAATGGAAACTGCAGAGAATATCCTCTGACATCGCAGCGGCGGGCGGCTGTCAGGAGATGGTTACGTTCCATGATCATACGTGGTAGCCGATCCCGATGTCATCTGGACGATTCTGTCCGTACTCATGATAACCTCACTGCCAAGAGCAAGGTCGGCACGCCCTCTTCGAGTATAAAAGTGAGAGACATCATCGTCTCCAAGAGAGAGGCAAGAACACACACTCTCACTCCTCTTGCAAAAACTTCCTAGACTCAAATAGGCTTTCACTAACTATGATCACTGACTTGAGCATCAGAGGGGCGTTAGCCGGCACCACACTGGTGTGAGTTGTAGGTAACTGGAGTAGGAGACAGAATCAGGAGACTCGTCGGTGGAACTTTGATAGCCTCAAAGAGAAGCTGCATCCATTCCTTCTCGGATCCCATAATCAAAGCTCGGATCACTTCTAGGATCCGGCTAAGTGGAGGAAGACCATAAATCACCCCCCACACCATGCTATCTGAAAATCAAGTTATGTTTTTGTTTTGTTTTTTTGAAGATTGATGTCCCTTTGGTTTGATCCTAGCTAGAACTTCTTTTAGGGAGAGGGATTGCTAGCCGACTTACTCAAAGCTAAGTTCGCAAGTTATGTATTTGTTATTTGATAGGTTTAGACGTAGATCACGATTTTATAACATTTATGTGAGTTCATGGCTTATGACTTAAGATCTTATTTGGTCTGGATTTGAAATTGAATTGGATAAGCAATATAGGTTTTGTAGATGGAATGGAAAACGTATGAGACGACTGAGATCAGAAACAAAATATTTGTACTTGGCATAAAAGGAAAATAATAAAAGCAGCGAAAAACAGTTCTCATGGGATGGATTCAACATAAATGCACCTATGCAAAAGTATTATACTGCAACCCAATCAGCATATGCATGTACAGATAAAGTGTGATACATGTACCTAGTAAACATATATATTTTCTGTATTAAGGTGTGTATATTGCATTTCATGTGTGTGTTTTAGTTATTATAGAATTGCCTCTATCACTAAATGCCAACCCATACACAACAGTGTATATGTATATATTAACTGTTGAAGAGAGTACCGTCATCCGTATAGTGTACAACGTTTTCCAAATGAGGATCCAGCCAGTGGTAGCTCAAGGAATTTTTATAAATAGAGTCATTTAAAAAAATAAATTCCACAAAATTTTTAAAAAAATCTATTCTTATCATATATATATAAAAAACATAATTTTTTTTTAAAAATAGAACAATTTATATTAATAAAAAGTAAAGTATCAAATAAAGGAGATAAAAGATTTTCAATATATAAATTTTTATAATTTAAAGATTTTAAATATAAAATTTAGACTAGGCATAGTCATTTGATAGGCTGGTGGGGTTGGGTTGTCATATTTTAAAAAAGTGACAATATAAATTTGAATTTTTTTTTTTTTTTTAATATGATGAGATCAATCCATCCCCCATATTATATTATATGTTGGGCCACCCTGCATCCAGCTTAAAAATATCCCAATTAACATCTAGAATCTTCTCTCTAATTATTTTCTTAGGTAATAGGTGCTCAAAACTTCAATGCCCAGTATGAATATTAAATGGATTGGGCCAAAAAAAACCGGGTAAGAACTGGTCTTCTCCAAAAGTCCCCGTTTTCTCACTACCAAATTCTTCAAGAAAAACTAATATATCTTTTTTAGCAAGACATGTATTTTTATAAAAATAAAATATATACTCAAATATATTATATGAACTTATTTATCGAGTATGTAAAAAAAAATTTCTAACGAGATTTGAAAACATTACGGTAGCAAGACCAACGTTGTCAGTGCCTCTTCTATATATATACACATATAATACCTATATTATTATAATATTGTTGGTTAATCAATTCACGTCATTTGTTCTAATATGGGTTACTTATTGACAATTATTGGCTATGTCAAACATAATTCATATTCGTGTTAACTGTTTCAATTGGGAAATCTTATTGTTTTGAATAAACAAGTAAATAAGTGGCCCATATATAACACTTAATTTACATGAATAACTACATCTATTATGCTTGTCTAAAACTAATAATATGCTTACTGGATAATTGTGTAGCTGATAAGGGGAAAAAATTAAAACAAAAGAATCCATGCCTGAAGGTCTGAGTGGATTATGGCTTGGACTCTTTAGTAGCCAATTGAGGATGTACTGTCAAATCCGCGTAGTAGAGCTTCTAATAAACAGGTTGTATTCCTATTTGTACAGTTATCATATATCTTTTTAGTAGGGATTGTTTTGATTTTTAATTTTTTCTTGATTAGCAAGAGTAGCACTCAAACCCAAGACCCCTAAATAAAAAGGGGTATCTCTGCTAACATGTTAAGAAGTGGTTTAGTTAAACATATCTTTGTTACTTAAAAAAAAAAAAAAACTATTATATGCACATACATTTATCAGACAAGCATGTCAGGTTGGGATTCAAACAAAACATGTGGCTTGGACCCATAAACGGTCGCTGAATTTTCAAATCATGATTTCTGATTTTTCCATGGAAGATGATTGTCGTGGCATACATTACCAGAAATTCAGCAAAAAGCATGGTCCTAGGATTACATGGGATAAAAAGGAACCAAAGTAAATTTGGTCCAACTAGTTTTTCTATAACTTTATATCTAGTTTTTTAAAAAAGTTAATATTTAAACCGGTTTCTAAACATATAGAGAGAGAGAGAGAGAGATCATAGCCACACTGTATTGCACTGTGACTCTCTCCAACCTTTTCTGATGGTGGCATTGGCTTTTCCTCCATTGCCATCCCACAAAAGTAAAAAAAATATTGCAAAGACAAAAAAAGTAGGCAATCATCAACAAAGCTACAAAAACAATGAAACAAAGCATCACAAACAAACAGCCCATCATAAGATCACCAAAAGAAGGTAAAGCAACCCCTCTCCCCCTCCCCTGCATCATCCATGGACAACCCCTACAGTCCCTCCCCCTTCGAATTGGCTTCTTTTTATCAAAACATGGTACCTCTCTCTCTCTCTCTCTCTCTCTCTCTCTTTTAACTCCCCAAAATTAGATTTTGTAATGTGGGTCTTAATGAAAAACCTCTCGAACATGTAAAACAGGGGTTGGAGGAGCTGAAACAGGAACTGATGCATTCGACAGTGGACCTCGAAATGACAAGAATTACAGCCCAAGAAGAGCTTTCAAGAATGGAAGAGATGGAAATTCAGATCAAACAAGTCCTCGACAACGTCGCCCGAGAGCGGGACGAGGCGAGGGAGAGCTCCAATGCCCTCCTCCACCACCTCCTCTGCCTCACCGAGAACCAACAACAACAACAACAACAACAACAACAACAATCAGAGAGTGAGGAGAGCAGTGTATCATCGCCACAACAACAACAACAACAACAACAGCCGCCAGTGATGAAGGAGGCTTTGGACTTGCCGGAGAAGGGGAGGTTGTTGGAAGCCGTGATGAAGGCGGGGCCGCTCCTTCAGACGCTGATGCTGGCGGGACCGCTGCCGACGTGGCAGGTCCCGCCGCCGCCTCTTCAGGGGTTTGAGATCCCACCTGTTAATATTGACTGCGGCGGCGGCGGCGACCTGCAGAAGGAGTGTAACAGGGGAGAATGACTCGTCTTGAGGAGTCCGGATCTAATAAGGTCTGTTACCATCAGTCACAACCATGAATTGAACTACGCAGCTTATGAATCGAACTACGCAGAAAGTGATATTGTACTCAATAATTGATTGTTCAGTTCGAGTTTATAGGTTGTATAATTCGATTTATAGAGTGTGTGATTCGATATTGATAGTACCAAACTTGTTCGGATCTCAACTCACTTACGAGGTCTGTCTTGTCTTGCCTTGTTTTTCAGGGGTACGTGAATTGTTTATATTGGTGATTATGGGTGTTTGATATATGGGTTTAATGGATCCTAATGTTGGTAATACGTCGAACCCAGATTTATTTGGGTCCATTTTGGCTTGATTTTGTTGTTTTATTGCTAGAGGGTTGATTGATGTTGAATTATCTGGACAGACATGGAGAGAAATTATTGCAGCATGTTCGATTCCAAATGTTATCAAAATAAAGTATTGATGAGAATCTCTCATTATAGTATTTTACTATTCTTAACAAATTTTTCTATTTAGAGTTGCATCAATCACATTTTATTGTTGAAATTTAAATTTATGATTTTTAAAATCTTATTTAGTACTTTTAAGATTTGCATTAAGTTGTTTTTTTTTATAGTAGTTTTAATAATTATCTTTCATATTTTTTAATAAAAATAATGATGACAAGACTTTACCACTCTTGGAGAAAAAAATATTTGTCTTTTACCATTTTTATAATCTTGTATTTAGTGGCATAAAATATGTTTTAACAAGTATATTTTAATAGTATGTTTAATGAATAAGTTGTAATATTTGTGGCGTATAAAAAAAAAGTAAATCAATAAAAATTATTTTCTTTTGTCAGTCATTTATATATCATCTGATCTTCATGTAAACGAGATCATACTATTGTCTCACATTATTTTATTATGTTAAAGGCCACTTATATGATTGAAACACTGAAATGTTTTTTATAACTTTGATTCATAGCTTGATATTTTATACTAAAAAAGCGAGAAAAGCAAAAATATGTTTGGATTCGTAATTAATTTTTTTTTCTGTTTTTAAGCTCATAATTAGCTAGGGCTGGTAAACGAGCCGAGCAGCTCGGGCTCGGCTCGGGCTTGGCTCGGTTAAAGCTCGCTCAGGCTCGTTCGATTAGACAAACGAGCCGAGCTTGAACAATTTTTAAAGCTCGGTTTGTAAACGAGCCAAGCCCGAGCCGAGCCCGAGCCTAGACGAGCTCGTTTACTTAACTGAAAAAAGGTTAACGAGCCGAGCCCGAGCCTGAACTTATGTTACTTTCACATGTATAAAGTGTTGTGATTTATGAAATGTGACTTCTTAAATGCTAAACAAGATTTTTTTTAGCTAAACGAGCCCGAGCCGAGCCTTGATTCGAGCTTCAGCTTGGCTTGTTTAACAAACGAGCCGAGCCGAGCTTTAACCGAGCTTTTCACGAGCCCAACGAGCCGAGCTTGAACACAAAATGAAGCTCGTTCTCGAGCCGAGCCGAGCCCGAGCAGAGCCTGATACTAAACGAGCCGAGCCTGAGCAGGTCAAAGCTCGGCTCGTTCGGCTCGTTTACCACCCCTATAATTAGCTGATGGGAGCATATTAGCATATACATTCATTGCGGGAGGTTCTAAGTGGGGAAAAAAAAAACAGATGTACCTTTATTCATACATATAATGGGCAAGTCTATGCCCACCCCCTTAAAGGCAAATCCCACCAACAAACTTATCCCACTAACCATCCATTTTGTTACTTCTTAAATCACCACCATATATATATTCATCCCTACCACAATCCATCAATGTAAACATGTTTTTTTTTTTTTTTTTGTGGTGTTTCGAGTCTTTGAAACCAGCTGATCTGTTAATATATCAAAGACAAATATGGAACTTGATTATTTTATTTCATTCGACATTCTTATCACATGATTCTATATGTCAAATCCTGAGAAATTATGGAAAGCTGGGTTTTGTGGAATTATTTGTGTAAGAAAGTAACAGTGATGGTTTTGTGAGTTGATATGATATGGATGGTGTCAACTTCAGACATTGGATACAAGGGCTCAAAAAACAATTCATTCTTGAATGTTTGGGTTTATATGGATGTGAGAATTTTGTTGGAATGTAAAATTTCTTGGAAAGTCTGGCCAGGCCATTTGGGAATAACAGATCTCTGTTTGATGGGTGCACACATTATACCTTGAGCACTCAATGTGTTTTATAGTGCTATATTTGTTGTTCATGGCTTGAAATGAAATTTCAGAGGGAATTATATGATTTTTCCCTTTCATGTAAAGTCTCTCGTTCTTAATATCAATGTAAGCAAAGTTACAATCCGAAAAGTCATGTTTTTTTTTTTTGTAAATATCAAAGTAATGTGAATATGAGCTTATCATTTGTTGCTTGAATTTGTGTGTTGGTGGGTAAACTTTGTGAATATAAATGTTAGAGGATGTGTGAATGGGAGGTTTGTCAACCATAGTAAGTTTCCCAACCAAAAAAGGAATAAAAAGTGCTTTCAACTACTATTTGACACATGCAGGGCGAGGGCACTTATCTAGTTCGACGGGTGCTTTGTCGTCTAAACCAAAAAAAGTTGACTGAAAGTATGTCAAACAAATATTTATCTTCGTCCATTATGTGAGGCTTATTGACGGTGCTATTGTCGGGTAGGATAACCCCGTTCCACGGGGGGTGTTTATCATCCCGATCAATAGTACACGACAGAAGGTGTGTCGAGTAAGATATTTATAAAAAAGGAAAATGATTGTATATATATTTTTTTATTATGTGGTGGGGAAGGAAATTTTGAAAAACTAAGTTGGTGGGATAGGTGAGTTGGTGGGGTTAATGACCAAAAACAAAAATAGAAAATGTGATTTTGATTTTTTTTTTGGGTTGGGGGATTAGCAACCAGCCGGGTGGGGATAGATCTGCCCATAAAATGCCCAAAATAATTTGTTCAATTTGTCAAGCCACGTGTTATGTTCCATGTGTGAGGATAGGTAGGCATGTGATGGAGTGTGACATTAGGATTTTTCTTTTTATCATTCTAAATCAAGTTGTTTCCCATAACCATGGTTGACCAGGGGTCATAAAATCAATGAAAAAAATACCCGTTAGAAAAAGCACGATAAACCATGTGCCATGTTATCTATCATTCACTACCTATCGTACGAAACCGTGTGATGAGGGACTCCCAATATTAACAACTCCCACCAAGTCCAATCCCCATCATCATTATTTAAATATGTTTTTAATTTTTAAAAAAAATTAATTAGAGGTCTACAAAAACACTTATGGAATAACAATAGATTTCTAAACTCTTCAGTTAGTGGTGGTATTATGTTTAGATCCTTCTATCCAACTTCCATCCAATCTAATTTTTTTATTCCTTTTTTACCCCCAACTCTCTATGTTTTTCGCTTTCTCCCGTAACCTTTCCCTTTCTCCCACGAACAAATGAAAATGTAAAACCACCTCCACCAGCGCACCCCCCCCCCCCCCCCAGCTGCGCCCCCCTCCAACAACCCTCCCCCCCCCCCCCTACCAACCCTCCACCAGCAGATCTCGCTTCCATCAGCGCCCCCAATTACGTCCCCTGATCTCTCCCGATCTCCTCCCATTGGAGCCCGACCGTCTCCCGCGACCCCATCGCCGCCCACACCCCCTCTTGCTACCCATCTACGACCTCGACCCCGACCCCTCCCGCGACCCTGTCCTAGATCCCAACCTCCCCTGAGTCCCGATCTCGCTCACCGATATCAGTGTACAAACTGCGGATAATAGTGTACACAGTGAAACACACAAAATCTGTAACAGGTATAAGAATGTACATACTGTGGATAACAGTGTACACAGTGAAATACACAAAACCTGTAACAAGTATAAGAGTGTACACATTACGCATAACAGTGTAAAATACAGAACCCGTAAAAAGTATAAGAGTGTACACACTGCGAATAAAAGTGTACATATTGGGGGGTATAACGGGAAGAATACACACAAAATGAAATGGCAATTAGTGTCACGGACCCAGAAAAAATAGCTCAACCACTTTAGGGACCTCAAGAAAATAAGAAAAAGTTCAGGGATCTATTATTATTACAGAGGTGTCCCCAGAGACCTCTAATTAATTTTCCCCAATTTTTTTTAAATAATAGATTTTATCTAATAAAATATATATTCAAAATAAATTAAATAGATTCATTTATAAATATATAAATAATAATAATAATTTCTCATTATGATCCATATAAGTAACTAACGATATATATACAGAGTTGGACATTAAGTCTATGTTTGATTTGAGAATTAAATTATTATAGGATTTATTAATATTCTAATATAAATGAGGATATAATGATTTTATGTTTAATTGTGTTTTAAATTATTTTTATTGAGAAATGTAATAATAAATTTTTTATTGTTTGGATAAAATGTGAATAAAGATTTATAAAAAATAAATAAATGATTGCAGTTGATTTCTAAGAGGTGATAACAGTTAATTTGACAGTGGGGCCAACATATTCTTTTAATTCGAATAACGTGGAATAACTTAATTTTAATGGACGGATGAAATCCACGTACCACTTTATGCTAATTAATTCTGACATATAAATTCTTATTTATTTAAATCATCCAAACATCCATAATAAAATTATTTTGATTAATTTTAATTTATTCTAAACTTATTCTCCCGTCAACACAGGACACAATACATCTGGTGTAATATCACTCTCACGAACTGTAGAAAATGATGGTGTCCTCTGTTTATGAACCATCACATCTCATAGAGAGGACAACTCTTGCCCTCCATTCCCTTGCCTCTACTGTTTCTCTGGCATGACAGTTCAGTTTTCTAGACAGACCATTGTGGCTCAAATCAGCAAATCTTTTAAAAATCTTTTTTCAAGCCCTGAAGAATTAATTACCAGCGATTCCACCAAAATCACATGTTAGGGCCGGGGATATCCCTGAATATGGCTGGATATTGGTGGAGAGCAACTGTAATGCTCCAATAAAGTCTATATACAACAAGGCCTTGCAAAAATTGTGACTTGATTTTGTTAATTGTAACAATGCTTGTGGCCCACATGGGAGGACTGGTTCAAGATTTTGTGTTTGGTTACTGAATTCTAAACTGCCATTGGGTTTTTCTTCATTAACAAAAATCAGTCAATTGTAATGATGAGGAAACATAATTAATCCTATAGACTTTGATATGGCAAAGATTTGAATGACACTGAAATTTAAAATTCCGAACCAAACAAATGAAAGGAAAAAGGAAAGGTCAAAGATAGTTAGCCTCTGAAATCTGAATGTCACCAACAGTAGATAGTTTTGATAGGGTGTTGATAGGAAAAATTCATTTTATAATCCCATTTGTAGTTTTAGGGTAGGGTGACGATTAATCCCAACATTAGTTG
Organism: Acorus gramineus; assembly: GCA_030737835.1. Taxonomy (NCBI): domain Eukaryota; kingdom Viridiplantae; phylum Streptophyta; class Magnoliopsida; order Acorales; family Acoraceae; genus Acorus; species Acorus gramineus. The sequence continues at coordinate 14,657,098 of CM060857.1, forward strand.
ATAAAACCCCAACAGATGCACAAAATGATATCGAAAGCAAACCCAGGACTCTAGTCAAAGAGCCAGTATGTCAACGCTTGGATGGAAAAAAAAACACAGTATTATCTTCTCAACTTGAATAAACTAGTCTCATCTAAACACAAAGATATGATAAACTATCAGCTATTTGGATTGTCATTTAGCCTGGATAACAATTCTACTTCACATTAGTCTATCTCTTCATGGGCTACATGTTATATAACAATTCCACAAGACTATTTTGGGGGAACTGGGGTAATGTATCAAGGCACTTGAAAGATGATCCCAAACATAACTTTTATCTAGTTCAAATAATCAAGATGTGTATGCCCATACCCAGCTTTCTTTTTTGTGCAATTGTGCATATACATATGCATGCATTTTTAAGCAATTAATGGGCGCGATGTTTTAGGGCGAGATATCAGTTTTCTTCGTAAATGAATCCTAAATTCACGGTCCACGCAGAATCTGGGGGCCAACACAGCATAGCAGAAGCCAGATCACGTAGTACCCAATCCAAGTTTTGTGGGTCTTCAACTGGAAGTCAATGATTAAACTGTTATGGTGAGGGAGCCAAACTTATAACTCAATACACAGATTGCAGAAATTTGGAATTGCAGAGAACCAACATAAACTTACAGAAAGCATTGCATAATCACAAACAAGAAACCAAGCCTCTCTTGCAACAATGACATATGTATAAAGAAAGAAAAAGAGATTTCCAAAACCAATAAAGAAATAAAAACCTGAAGAGAGCACACCACATTGTCGCATGTCTTTCTAAGAACCAGAGCTGTCTTCACCGTCATCACATGGTGTCCTTGATTGGATGATAACCCGAGCTCCCGAAGTAAGCCTGCATTAACAAACACAGCTAAACCTCAATCAAAACAACCTAATAAATAAAGAAAATAATGGAAATTGAACAATGGGTTAAAAAAAGCTAAACTTTCTTCTATCTTGATAACTTTTTCCTTCTCTTCATTGAAGGACTCCAGTCTCATGGATGACCCCTTCCCAGATGGTTCAGTGAATCTCTTGCTACTGGCCTTCGATGTAGGGAGGGAGGCTGACTGGGCAGTGTAGTCAGTTCCAGCGGAAGAGTTCCTTGCGCTCTCTGATAACGGTGATCTTGTCGACCCACTCTTTGGGTGCCTGTTGGATGAGATTTTGATGGTTCGCGGGAGGCATTTTGAGCGTGATGAGTCCACGCACCTCTCCCTGTCTGTTGGTGATTCAGTTGATTTATAGTTCCTGCACTCAATCCCTTCTCAAGTTCAGTACACGAATAAATGGAGTAGACACAAACAACAGATTTGAACAGTTAAACTGACAAGATAAATGACTTAAAATTAGCTATGACAGCTACGATTTTTTATCCTATGATTCTGTCTTGCATCAACGAATAATTGAACACACATACAACTCAACCGATAAACCAAACCAATCAACCATTTCTAATTAATGAAACGTGTGTCAAGTAACAGTAAGTTTAAGTAGAGGTATCTACCACATGGGGAAAATTGCATGATCTATTAGAATCCAATACACAATTTTGAACAAAAACATTCATGAACAAATGCAGCATCTGGTATAGAAGATAAAAATAGCTCAATAAACAACGGACCATAACAGAAGACCAATGAGGGTGTGATTCAAAAAAAACAGGGAAACTCACCGGTCAGCATTGTACGAGGAAGAGCGTTTGAGTGTTGAAAACACTTCCCCCTCGTCTCTATACTTCTTCGTCTCGATCAAGCTCCCACTGAAATACTCCTTATCCTCCATCCTGAGCCCCATCAACCTTGGCTTCTCCGAAAGGCAATCAAGCTCACCAAGCCTGGCCGATCCAGAGGAAAACATCATCGGAGACGGAAACTTCACATGAAAGAACCTTGGCTTGTAAGCTGGAATGGGTCCAAAACTATGGTTGTCCTTCATGGAGAGGGACCCGCATGTGATCAGCTGTAGTATTACATTGGTCGCCTTCATTTTCACGCTCCCCTCGCCAGGGCACAGCAATTCCTCCTCCTCAAGTGTCCGGAATCTGTTCCTCTTGTTCGCATCGGTCCTGATCAAGGACTCCAAAGTCTCTGTCTTCCCGCCCAATGAAGAAGCCCCGGAAGATGAGGTTGGGGGCGGGGAAATCTCATCATCCACGACAATGGTATCAGGACTCCTCTTGGGTATTGGGACTCGACTGCGGTCTGGGTCCAGAGAGACCTCATCAGTGGAGATTCCCCTTGTACAGGTCTCTCGAAAAGGGCGGGGTTCCGTTTTAGGCTTATTTTCGGTCTGAGTGGAGGCGTCCGTGGTTCCATTGGGTCGACGTAATTTGTACTCGGCGAGGCTCGGGGAGGAGCTCCCGCCACCCCAGGAGGGGTGTCGGCTCTTCCAGTGCCCCGCCAAGTCCGGTGACATGGAAAGCGACAAATCTTCCTCATGAGATAGCGGTGGCGGCGGTGACTGATGTGTGGGTTGTTTGGCCTCTCTAATGCTTGAAGAAGAGGAAGATGAGGCTTCTTGGCTTCTTGAAGTTGGGGATTCTCGCGAAACCGGTTTCGAATTCTGAAGTTTCGTCGGGGTGCTACTGTGGTTTTTTCGATCTTTGGGTAATAAAAACAAACAGATTAGATACATGACACTACATACATTGGAAAATTAGCACTTCGTAAAGCAGTCTCTGTTTTACCAGGAGGAGATTGGTCCAAGAGTTCGGACCCTTTAAGAACGTATTCGTCGCCCTGGCAGGGGAGGATCAGATCGTCTTCACAGAGATCATGCCACACGAATCCATTCTTATAGCTCCTGATCAACCCACCCAATTCAAGATCAATTTTTTTAAAGTGGGTTTCTAAAAACAATCAAATTTAGGATTTCTAATACTTTTGTAAGTAGTGATAGTTACCTCTTACAAGACCAAGAGTACATGGCAGCCATTCCTTTCCCCCTCAGAACATTAAGCCTCTCAATCACATCTAAAAACAAAGCAAAAAATTGAAATCTTTTCAAGGACCCAGAAGAGGAAACCCAAAAAGGAGAGATTTTGAAGACTACCCACCTCTCAAGTAGAGTCCGTCTGGGCTTGAGAGAGGGACTTCGATGAAATGGGGGTGCTCAAGGTGCCGATTTCGGCACAGGTAATACACCACCGGTATCTTCTTTCCTTGCTGAAGCTGCTGCGGAGGATGCATTTGTTGTTGGTGATACTTCTGCGGTGGTTCTGTCCACACTTTCGATCTCTCCGGGCTCACTTGGCTGTACTTCCTCATCCGACCCTCCATTGAAACTCCAGCAAGTGAACCGAGGAGCTCCTCAAAAAATTAGAGACCAATGAAGGGAATAAATGAGAATAAATGAGAGAATGAAAGGATGGGTTATTCAATTCAAGATTCAAAATAAAGTGGGGTTTTGTAAGTTTTGCCTTACCTGTCGAGAAGTGTCAGAGGTTGCGTTAATGAAAGGTGGTGCAGTTAAAAAGAGGAGGAGACCCGGAAAAAGCCGTTGTTGTTGTTTAAAGTTCTGTGTACGAATAACGCATTGGACAGAGAGCCCATCTCGACAAAGGTTCCGGCTTTCGGGCTTTTCTTCACTATAAAGCCCCCTCTCTCTGTTTTTTGTTCTTCCAGTCCCGGAAGATTTACTGATAAACAAAACAAACAAGATGGGTTTAAAACTTAGGTTTTTTTTATGGATAAAAACGACTATTGGACAACTAATCACTGTTTCTCTGTCTGAGATTCTTCCGAATGGATAGTTATATCTTGTTTTTTTGGGGTGTTAGTTTTTGTCGTCTGATCTGTTCAATCTTTGTCAACTTGGAATACAGTGGTTGTTCAGAGTGACAGACTGACTTGATGAGAGATGCGTTCAATGTTTTGATCTAAATATTTGATTTAAGTTTGTGGTTGGTTACCCCCGGCCTTTTTTTTCCTTCAAAATGAATCCATCGAGGATGGAATCGGAGTTTGTATCCAGTTAAATCTGGTACCATCAATATGCACAACTTATCAATCGAACTACTACTGCACATAAGTAGAAGGATTCAGATTTCAAATAAACACAATTATTGGGTACAATATCAGTACCGATGATATTCAGGCCTGACTGGATTCAAACCCCTAGAATTGTACATTATCTTGGTTTAGTTGATAAACTAGACTTCTTTTTAAATGTTTTCTGCTTAGAAAATGATATGCACAACTCCTTTATATAGTCTTAACCACATATCACACTATTTTTTTTTTAAATCATATATTTTTTTAATAAAGTACATATTGTTATATAAAATAAAATATATATTGAGATATAATAATATATTTTTTTATTTTAAAAAATTTTAAAAAATAATTTATCTTATATCATAATAGAGTTATTATGATACTTTAGCCTGAGCTACAAAATAGATCGGGTATAAGCATTATTTTCTACTCCCATTATTCATGTAAGATTCTGCGTCTATCTTTTGTTTGGGGGAATTTTAGATCTTCCAAAATAAGGTTCATAGGTTGCCAGTGCTTCGTTAGATGGAATGTCTACTTCTTCCATTAATAGAGTTGTCCATATACGAGTCTGGTGAGATGCACTGATTCAAAATCAGATATTAACTAGGATTGCATAGATTCCTAATTTTTATCATTATTTATCCATAATGGGGTTGACCAACAAAGCATCTCCCACTCTCTTGAGTTTGCTTTCTTTGGTAATGATTACAATTCACAAACATTCCAAAAAATTAAAAAAGAAAAAAAGCTGTGAATCTTTATATGGCTTTTTCACACTTTGCCATGAATTTAACCTTTTGGACCCCACTTTAAGAACAAACAGTGTAAAGTGTCCGTGCATCTGCTGTTTCAAATTCCTTTTTCCTTTTGTACCTGTCCACCAAGCTGGCCTCATTAAATGCCATAAAATGACACCTCCCTCAAATAATGTGCTATATGTTATATTTATGTTGTTTGACCATAAGTGCATAATATTGTTGGTGATTCTCATGATCGGATATGATTTTCGTTCTGTTGTGTGTCCGATGTAAAAACTTTTTTCGATTTACAGTGAATTTTTTTTTTTTTTTTTTATTAATGTAGACATAGTTCATCGAACCACATTGACTCGTAGCAAGCTAAAAGTGAAATGATTTATGAAGATCACCACTTACCAGTCATTCATCATTTTTGTATGGAAATGTTAGTAAAGTAATTCCTGCCTATTTGAAAAAAAGTTTTTATTAAAATTTAATTTAATGTGATAACTTACATTTTTATATTTTCTAATATACTATCGATGGTATAATTTACCTTGAATTTAAATGAGCTACCTTTGAGAAAATCTAAAGTGGGCCCCTAATACAATACACACATATCTATGCTAATGTGATCAATCATTGTTACTGTCTTTTATGCCGTCCTCACCTTCCACGGTAAGTTATACTATAAATGTTTCGTAACAAATCTCAAAAATAACTTTTAGAATCGATTTGAAAACACAGACTGAAAAATAGTTTTTAAAGTTTTTGAAATAAAGCTATTTTTTAAAGTGATTTTAAAATTTGCCTTTTATTGGAATATTTTTTAAATTCAGAAATCAATATTTCAAAGCAATAGATGTTTGACAGAGAAAGTTGTTTTTCAATTTAAAAAATCGATTCCGATAAAAAAACAATGTTTTTGAGCTTTTCAAAACACAGATTTCGAGGAAAAAATTAAAAGGAATCCAGCTTCCAATTCTGAATAACGTTGTCCTGTTTGGCTGCACGATTTTAGCTTTTCAGCTTTTCAAAAAACAAAAACTGCCCCAAACGTGCAACCAAACGTGGTCTTAGTTTTTAGAGTCACATCAATTCAAATTCATCATCATTTAAAAGTTAAAAGCTGTTACCAAACAGGTTAACTTAAATACATCATCATTACTGGATTTTATCTCTAAACTGTACCTTGAAATCTATGTTTTGTAAAGCAGTCATCATCATTACTAGGGGTGCAAGTCGGATGGGTTGGGTCGGGTTGAAGACATGTCAAAACCCAACCCGTGACACACAATGCCCAACACGAACCCAAACCCAGCATCAACCCGAAGGGTGCAACCCAACCCCGAACCCGACCTCAACCCGCGGGTTCAGTTCGGGTTGGGTTGGGCAAAAAAAACCTTGAAGAACTGCCACACCAGCAACCATTCGAAACGCAATTCAGATAACATAAAAACTCTGCTATTAACCAATCCATCAAAAAAAAAAAAACAATGAATAAACTAGGTGAATGAACCAAGCGAAGTGAAAAGCTTATAATTAACAACATTTTCAAGGTTGAAAAAGAGAAACTCCACCACAAATTTTCAATCAAATGAAATGACAAGAAACCCTTCCGTGGATGCTAATGCGGGACTATAAAAAAAATACAATGAGAGATAGAGATAGAGGAGGATACAGCGAGGACGTCGTCAGAGTAGTCACCGAGAAAATCAAGGAGCTTCTGAGTGACGGACGCTTTGAGCTCGGAAGCTTGGGGGACCTCCGATCCTGACCTAGGTTTTGATGTCAGGATATCCATTGCTCTCTCTCTCTCGTTCGACATTGTTACTTTGGGAGAAGAAAAAAAAGAAAAGAAGGTGAGGTGGTTGCGTGTTGACGGCAGTGAAGAGAGGGACGAATGAAAGAGTGGGACAGTGGGTGAATTAGGTTTAGTTGGAAGGGTTGTGATTTTAACCTATCAACGATGGATGGTTAAGATTTAATCCCTCCAATCAAGTAACCAATTGATCAGTGATCAAATTAAAATATCAAAACATCTGCGGGTTCAAGTTCAACCTGACCAACCCGAGATCTCAACCCAAATCCGACCCGAATTGGGTTCGGATTGGTTCGGGTTCGGGTAGGGTTGAACCTGACAGGAAAAAACCCCAATCTGAACCCGCCGAGTCAGGTTGGGTCGGATTCAACCTGCCCAAGTTGCACCTTTAATCATTACACCCTCAAGAGGTGTGCATAAAGCTACAAAAGCTAAAAACTGCTTTTCAAACAGTGTTTCTAAACGCTTATATATATCAGTTTACGAATGCATGCCCTGATTAAATTGAGTATATATTTTATTTTTAAAAAAATATATATATTCTTAGATAAAATTTAAAAATTCAAACCATATTTAAAAATGCAAAAAGAATTCAAATTGTTTCTATCATTTTTCTTGTATTAAATAATTATTTTATGAATGGAACCTGGATGTTAAAATAGACTGGGTGTAAGAAATTAATATTTATAGATCTATATCTTTTTCTTATATTGGAGGGGTTAGGAATGACCTTGTACTCGCTCGGTTTAGAAAATGTTAGGATATAAAAATAACTGCAGAAATAATTATGTGTGAGACAGTAAGAGCACGTTTTCATATTTCATTGAGTGGGTAACCAAAGGTTATTGGTTTGTCATTAGCACTCATTAGCACCATCTTCTCTTGAATTGGGTGAGTTGTGCCTTTACATGTTCTATTAAATAGATGTAGGTGACGAATTATGATATTCATGAAGTTAAACAATGGATTCAATGAGATCATTCATTGATCATGGAAAGAACAGCCTGTGACATTGAATGTGGAAAATATAGTTCTACAATGCATAATGGGTGTGTGGTGCTACATATGCAACTGCCAGCAAAGGAATCGTTGGATTTCCTCCATTTAGACTCTGCAATAAGATATGAAATGTTGACTTCAGTTTGGGATGGTGAATGAGATTACTGGAAGACTATTAACTAAATTTAGGTACAAATTGGGATGCAACAAAGCCACTGAGAAACATAATTAGGTACGCACAAGAAAGAAAAAAAAATTAAAAGAAGACCTAGTTTGATCGTTATGTATTTTTTGTTTGATGTCGTCATATGCATTTTATATGAGGTTTTTTTTGTACTAAATATGTACACATGACATTCAAATAAGTGCATCTGACCAGATATGATTTTTAAGGATGGGCTTTTTGCCATGAAATAGGACGGGTCGTGCTCATACCGGCCCATGATTATATAATAACCTGATCCAGCCCAGCTCAACTCATCCCACCAACACAACATTTGTATTTGGAAAAAGATACACGCAGTCCTATTGCAGTCTTAATTGCAATTCATCCTATTTTTTTTTAATTTTTTTTTAACCATATGTTTACCTTTTGAAGTACATGCTATTATATGAAGTGAAGTATATACTGAAATACATTAATATAATTTTTTTCATGGTGAAAAAAAAAAGAGTCATATACTATGACAGAACGTATGAAACTACAAAACAGACTGTAAAATAGACTACGTGTATCAGTGCTAAATTTGGCCCACGCTCTATTTGGAGGTTTAACCGGCCGTTGATGGGTTGTGTTGGCCCATGCTCATTTTGTTGCAGGTTGGCATGACATTGCTGGCCCAGTTTACATCTCCAGATAGGAAAATGATACGTTCAGCCCCAATTAGAACCCCATTTACAATAACATTGTTTTTCTTTTTATTTAAAGAAATCATACACACTCCAATTATAGTATATACTGTTATAAAAAATGAAATATATATTGAGATGCAATAATTTTTTTTTTTTTTTGAAATTGAAAAAATAATAAAAAAAATTATGTCATACACTATGATAGAATCCTCATATACTATAATAGCGCAGTATATAATGCGATATTACAGTGTATCAGGCTGCAGACGTGGCTCAAAACAGATTGAGTGTATTAGCGCTTCTCCAAATATATTGAAATTGAAAATGTTACATACATTTTTTTTTTACTTTAATTCTAGTCCTCACTTAATTTAATTTTTAAAAAATAATATACAGCACCTAATGAGTCACATACTTTTATAAAAAATAAAGTATATACTTTTAATTAATTACATTAATTTATTTATAGAAAACATGAAAATTTTCTAACGATATATGTATTCATTAATATGAGTATATGACGCTAATGAGATATACGTGAGTATGATAGAGGTCATTAAAATTTGATTGATGTTAACTACCAGCACTACCAGTCTGAGCCCTTAATTTAATTCTATAATCAAACATGGAATAAGAGTATAAACCAATTTGGGTTGGGCTCTATTCAATCGTACCGCCATGTCCATGGGTGAGGGAGGACGAATAAATGAGGATGAATCACTAAATTCCATAGTTTCGTGGGACTTAAAAATAAAAAACCTCTTTTTTAATTCTCGTCGTCAGCTGAGCCTTCCAGAACATAGTACTCTCTCTGGTCATCATTTCCGAAGATTTCCAAATATCAATCTCCTCTTCATTCGCTCTCCCTCTCGCACTCATCTTTCATGGCTGCAATGGGCGCTCCCGCAGTCTTTGCATCACCCGCACCACCCCCCGCCCTCCTCCGCACGTCCTTCGCGGGTCGGCCCTTGATGTTCCACTGCCGATCGATGAAGCTGTCGTCTTCAGCGTCGGCGAAGCCTCTGACGATCGGCGCCGAGACGAAGAAGGCCGTCGCCGTCCTCAAGGGCAACTCCAAAGTCGAGGGCGTCGTCACTCTCCTCCAAGAAGACGAAGGTCTCGTCATCTCTGACAATCGACTTCTTTAAAGAGGGTTTTTAGGGTTTCACTAGTGCCTCTATGTTTAAAGTCCGATTCATTTGTTGAAATCTCGTTTTTGTTTGCCTTATTTGAATATCAGCCTGAATTTCGCTTGTTCTGTTTTGATTGATTACTTGAGAAATAAGAAAAATATGGGTTTTGGATTGCAAAGTTAAAGAAATGAATGAATAGAAATGCTCGAGGAAGAACATGTTAATTAATTAATCTATAGTTGCTTGAATTTTAAGATTTCAAAATAAGATTTAATTAAATAATGAATATATACACCAAATTTATATTCAAATTTTAATATTTGTAAGCTGAAGTTTAAAATTATCTTAGAAAAATTAATTTTGGTTAAACACCTAAGTATTTATATTAAGATAGAATTATAGGAAAGCAATCAGCAGTTTTTGACTAAAATGAATATTATTAGATTATTACATTGCGTGAATTGTGATTTAAGGTGTTATTTAAATACCCTTTCATAAAACATATGTATAATGTAAATTCATTAAATATATTCTATCTTCATTATACACCTGGCGTATGAAACTAGTATAGATTTAAAGAACTGTGCTTTAGAAGAACCTCTTTTTTTTCTATCATGTAGAAGGTCTAATTGTCAAGTTAGTTATCATCTTCTTTTCTCAATCACACATTTCCAGCATCAGCTATTGATGTGTTGGTTTGAGACGTTTGTCCAATTATTCTTTTGTTGTTTGATTTTCTTTGTTCGCTCCCATGAAACAGAAGCCAAAGTGTTTGTTAATTTCGGTTTGTGTATGTTGACATATTGGTTATATGTATGTAATTTTTAATATAATGCCAAACCCACTTATTGTTCATTTCATCTTTTGATATAGGACCTACAACAGTGAAGGTTAACATCACTGGTCTTGCTCCAGGACCCCATGGGTTTCATCTTGTAAGTGCCTGGCATCATTTCATGGTCTCTTTTCATTTAATGAAGCCAAGAACTTTAATGGATATTAACTTTATTGTTTCCAGCACGAGTATGGCGACACAACCAATGGTTGCATTTCAACAGGTTAGATTATCTCCACTTACTATGCAGATTAGGTTTCAAAGACCAGGTGTCCCTGCCGAGTCTTGGGAAAATTCTATATGACATGCATTATTGTGGGTGATGTTATTTAGTGGTCAATTCTCCCCGTTATTATTGGTTGACCCCTCCTCTACCAAGTTTTACTGCTTTGGGCATGCTTAGCTTTGATTTGAATAAAATTGTGGTGCATGCTTATCATTTCATCCAAAAAATCTCTCTCAGGTATTGCACCATTGTCAATCTAATGAAAATTTGTATGTTTGCAGGGGCACATTTTAACCCAAAAAATTTGACACATGGTGCTCCTAAAGACGAAATCCGCCATGCGGGCGACCTGGGAAACATAATTGCTAATGATGATGGTAATAATCTTTCCTCTTAGGCAAGGATACATATTAAACATCTTCTACTTGAGGAACTGATTTTTTGTTTTTTTATGCATACAGGTATAGCTGAGGCAACAATAGTGGATAGTCAGGTAATTCTGTTTCTTATTTTAGAAATTGTTTGTGTTGTGTCTCAAATACGATTTTCCTTGTTATGCCATGCTTTGATGCCTCACATATTTTTCTTGTGAAATTTGGTAATAAAGTTCATGTTTGGAAATTTTCAGATACATTTGGGTGGACCTAATGCAGTCATCGGAAGAGCCTTTGTGGTACATGAGCTTGAAGATGATCTTGGAAAAGGTAATAACTTTCACTCTTTTCTCCGTTTTTCAATTCGACAATGTAACTTGTAGAATCAAATTGTACTCTCTTCTTCAGCCTTCACTTCCTTCAAATGCCTCCCTTTCCATTTGTTAACTCTCTTTATCTAGATGACTGGATCACTATTTTTTTTTAACACACATTGTCTCATTATTCATTTCTACAGGAGGTCATGAACTCAGCCTGACCACTGGAAATGCAGGGGGCAGATTGGCCTGTGGTATGTGATAAACTTTGCTAGTACCTTTTCCTCACTATGTTTCTAGTTTATTGTTTAAAACATTCATTATTTTTGCAACCATTTCATTCAGTTTAATCCTGAGAGCTGCAATTGTCATCATTTAGCAAAATTTGATGGAAATGGCACGTACTATGTCACTGAAATGATGCTTCATGATCTAATTACTGTATGGGAAGTGATGCTACAATTGAAAATTCTTTAAAAAATTTCACATAAAAGACCCATCCTCCACAGAATGCACATGATTTGACCTGTGTACATTACCCTGGAAGGGTCTGGGTTCAGTGGTTTCTTAGAGTGCTTAATTTGAATATTATGCATGAATGTTCATCCCAATTTCTGACCTTTCTAACTTGAATCATGTGCTTTCTCGTCCTTATGAATACTTTCAATACATACGTTATATCTACATGATCATATTACATGCCTTTGTGCTTCAAGGCCTGCCATTGAGATAATATTTGACTGAGTTTTGCTGACTCCATATTTTCCCATATTAACATGGTGCCATTGCTCATTACTAGAAATGATAGCCCTTAACATTCTGACAGTCTGACATGTGCCTTTCTAATATCACGAAACTCTTAACCTGCAAACCTTAGAAGGTTCTAGCATGCAATCAAAGAGGGAGCATTTGATAATTACTGCACTTATTGGTGCCTTATGCCAGCCACTTGGGAGACAGAGTCGTTGATTGGATAGGTTAGCCTATGGTTATGGAGAAATCTTGGAAAAATTGGCATTAGAACAAGGATGGTAATGCCATATGAAGATCCTGATATTCTGAAAAGAATTCTTGAATATATGCCTAATTTTTCATTGATAGAGTCAGTATCAAAAAGCTTAAATGCAGAACATGAACCAAATACAATTTGTTAAAGTTAGATATATGTTGTTAACAAGTATTTTAGTGTTTGTTCTTGTGTCATCACCTATAAGGTTCTTAATTTCCAAAGATTCAACGAAGATTCAAATCTCTATTTTGATGTTCTTGTGCTCTTTGTAACACATAATCAATCTGCCAGTCCGAAGTAATTTCGAACAGTAAGTCTACCACATGATAATTCCTCTTTTTATGTAGATAGAAAATTATACCATAGATGTAATAGCTCTCCTTGAATTACTTGCTCAAGTGTTCAATATATGCAGGTGTGGTCGGATTAACTCCAATTGCGTGACCAGTGATGAGGCTGTCTAAAACCACTGGTTAGCCATTTTGGTTTGAGCTCAAACGAATGTGATATTTGAAGACAAAGGCATGTCGAGGTAATCAAATCATATATGATCGTGTGTGACTGGAATCCAGTAAATTTTAGCTGTCATAAGGGCATCTCCAGCTATGCGCATGGGGGGAGATTTAACTTTGGAATCATATCTATTCCGATCATGCTCTCTGTATGGCTCTTAAACTATTTTTGTTGATATTGTAAACATAATAAAATTATTTAATTACATTTGAAGTCTTGAAGCAAAGTGACACACACTCAAAAAACAAAAAGGGGTCATCAAAAAATATACAGTGGGGTGGAGATTTGCTTAGCTTCTCACATTTGAGGGCTCATTAGATATATGGTCTTTGAAACTCCACAGGATTTAGCCAAGGAGTCTCCATAAAATAACGTTATTGGAGATGTTCTAATATTTCGGATCCATTTGAAATAATTACTGTGATTTTCACAGGATGGTTAGGCTGAAATGTTGGGCTTATGAACTGCTGTAATCTGGTGCACATGGTCATTTTGAGACTTGAAATTCTTTGCCCTGTATTAGGATCTATGCTTTGCTTGGAGGGTGTTTGTTCTGGAGCTTCAACAATGATGCTTGAAGTGACCAATAAAATTCCCCACCAAGGTTTTTCTTACCCCACCAATCAAAAAAAAAAAAAAAAAAATGGTGTTTGGCTGTTCCCACCAATCCAGATCGACCGAAATTGGTCGCCATTTCAGGTTTTGGGCGACCGGACTTGGTCGCCATTTCAGGTTTTGGGCGAATTGGTCGCAATTTCAGGCTTTGGGAGACTGTAATTGGTCGAACAGGGTTTAAAACTATATCTACCTATTTTTGTAAACAAATAAATTTTTGGGTTTATCCATCATATTCTACATTTATTCTTTTATCCAAACAACAGCTAAGGGGCCAAAAAAAATATAAGTAGGTATACTTTCAATTAATTTAAATTTTTATAGAAAAATATCTTATTAGACAAATATATATCATTTTTAAGCTTCGTTTGAATTCGTAGTTAAGAGGATTCTTCGTTTGAAAACAAAAAAAAACTATCAGTTGATCCAAACACATTATATATTTGGCTTTTGAAAATTAGTCCGTCACTTATGTAAAAAAAATTGTTCTTATATTCTACATTTAAGAATAATAATTGATTCTCCTTACATTACAACTCAGATTTGGAGTGGTATGAAGGATTCAAGGAAGATATACGTCATGGGATTATGTTTCAAGAAAAAAAAATTATAAACTTTATTACAAATCCTGTTCGACCAAGTTCGGTCGTCCGAAACCTGAAATGACGACCAAGTCCGGTCGCCCAAAACCTGAAGTGGTGACCAAATCTGGTCGAACTGGCCAGATCGGTGGGAAAAGATAAAACACCGATTTTTTTTTCCAGATTGGTGGGGTAAGAAAAACGCTTGGTGGAGATAGCCGTGCCCAAAATAAAATGGTCCACCTATTTAGGGTGAGTTTGGTTGCGCGATTGTAAAACTGATTTTGTAAAAATCTGGGATTCAAAATTGATTATGCAGGAAGTTCACCCCCCCCCCCCTCCCCCTAGTTATTCCAAATCGCAACGTTTAGATACTATCTGCCTGAAATCTATATGCCTGAAATCTATTTGCAGGAAATTATTATGATAAAACTATTTGATTGCACGATTGCAGAAGCTGTTTCCTGCAATCGTGAAAGCTACGCAATCGCGCAATCAAATGCACTCTTAGAAAATGATATATTGCAGTTCCTAATCTTTTGATTTTTTTTTAAAATACTAAAGTATATATCTAGATTAATTAATACATATTTTTATATTTTTGAAAAAGTGATAGTTTTAATCTATCATATATTGCATTAGTAACTAATATATTGCATTAAAATAATATATGAAATGAATAGTTGACTGGAGGAGTGTCTCTAGACCACAGATGGGGCTCCAAACAAAAATTGAGTATATCATTACTCTTAATTAAGCCCCCGTTTGGAAGCAATATAATACTGGATAAATTCTGGAATAAGGTGGAATATGTTAAATAAGGTGATTGAATATCCAGGGATAATGTATGTTTGGATAAACTGGTATAAAATGATGTATGAATTCCAGTTAACTCTTGGAATTAAAATTATTTTATATTATTCCACCTAAAGAATATGTAGGTCCACTATCAAATCAATTGTCATCACCTTTTATAAATCATCTGTCAAATCAACTATTATCATTTTTTCACCTTTTATAAATTTTTATCCATACTATTCACATTTTATCTAAACAACAAAAACTTTATTATTAATTTTTTTAATGAGAATAATTTAAAACACAATCAAACACAAAATCACTTTATCTTTATTTATACTAACTTATGTCAGAATAATTGTATACAAAAAAAAATAAGTCATATTTTGCATCCAAACGGGACTAAGGTTGCAAAAAATGGTTAGAGTCCTACACCAACGCAGACGACTGCAGAAGCAAAAACAACCTTTCTTTTTCGGGTTGGACATGGAGAGCAGCTCAAGAGCATGACATGATTGATATATGGATAATTGTTGGTGGGTATGAAAAACATTGGCCATTGTTGGTGGGTATGAAAATGTATACATGTTTTTTAATTAAACTCGTATGGCGAGCAGGACAACTATTTATTAACTTCTTTAGTAAAGGTGTTCAACAGGATTTACATTCTACAGTATTTGCGCTGCCATAACACATATAAGCTCTACGTTCGTTTGTTTGTTTGTTTTGTGTAGTTTTTTTTTTGGTCGGTAATATAAAAGTTGAGGAATCGACTTCCATTGTGCTAAGTATTGAACCGCAGCACTGATACAAGAAGTTTATTTTGCAACCCGTTTTACAATCTCATACATTAGGATCACTGTTGGTTTTTTTAAATATTTTTCAAAAATTAAAGTTTTAAAATTCTATGTTTAATATGAAAAATATATTAATATATTTTGACTCTAAACTTGATTTCTCACGTGCTTTTAAATAATCACCAATTTGTTAAGCATAGGGCTTTGATATAATATGGACAAGGGCTATATAGATGGATGTGTAGTACATTGCATGTGGATGTAGACTTAGCATGATTCATGTGTATTGACTAATAGACTAGGTACATTACACAACAACCAAGGAGGGCGACCCGAGGTGAACCTAGGGGGAGACCCGAGATGATGAACCGAAGGGGGCGACCCGAGGTGAACCGAGGGGGCGACCCGAGGTGAAACATATTTAATGCATTAACTATGCAGAATTTATGTATGTAGAATTTCTATGATGAATCTAGAGTGGAATGAAGCATTGAATATGCAAGGTTCTCATTCCAATGAGGCACCTAAGTTGGATACATGAATTGGTTCATCATTGAACGTCCATTATGTACCTTGAATTTGTCATCCCATTGAATATGGAAAAATGAACCATGCATTGAATAATTGTAAATCCATTATTCCAATTAAATGGGTACCTTGAATTTGAAAGTGACTCTTGGACAATCTAGAGGCCTATATAAAGAGACTCATGTATGCCATTCCATCGAGATTGAAGACACAAAATGTGTATCCACTCAAGGAGAAAGAGTCTCTTGTGAGAGATAGCCCTAACATCGAGTGCTTTGTGGTGATAGAGTTCTAAGCCAGTTTTTTATTCCACCTGAGCGCGCACTCTGTATGAGCTTACTGGATCTTGGAGACGGTTCGATTCGTGACTTCTGCACCAGGAAGAGCCGAATAACGCTTTAAGCGTCACAGCGAGCTTTGTCGATCCATTCATCTCTCACTCCTTTAATTCTCTCTATTGTTTTAGTATTTTATTGTGTTGAATTTTTGTAATTCCACTATATTTTCATTCAATCCTCTAACAATCACATAGTATATACTACCTATCATAATATATGACATTTTTTTTTCACCGTGAAACAAAATACACTAATAAATCTCAATATATACTTTAAATGATGAATGTATGAATTTTTTTTTTTTTTAAAAGAATAGACTGCAATTGAGGCTTTATGTATCTTTTTCCTATTAATACAGTGAGCATTGATATACTCAACCCATTTTAAAGCATCTCTAAAAGCCTCTTTATCATTTCCCTACATCGTGGGTTGAGATTAACTCTTCATGACATGTAGGGAGTTATTTTCTTTTTTATCATTCCAAAAATCTCCTCATTCTTATCTTATCTTCATTCAAAATGACCAAATAGCCCAAGTTATATCTATAAATTACAAGATGTCCAAATATCAAATAAAAAAAAACACATTCTAAAATTTATCAAATATTGACTTCAAATAAATATCATTTAAATAAAAATATTAATCATGAATAAAAATTAATTAAAGTAACAAATTTAATTTTCTAAAAACATGATAATAAATAAAAATTATTTATAATGAATTAAAAAAAATATGTAGGAAAATACCCTATAAAGAAACAAAATATAAAAGAAGGGGAGGGGGGTAACACAGTCATTTTGTGATGTGAGAACCAGCCCATAAAATGGAATTAATCACGCATGCAGGGACCACATTCTCCTATGCCTGTTCTCACATTATGGCAAATTACAGGATTTCATGTCTATTGAAATCAACCATATGATAAGATCAGTCCATGACAAATTTTAACAAGATCAGGGGAATTTGTACATGACACTGATATTTATAAGAAACAACAGAATCTGAAAGGAGAATAAATCCTGCCTAATCACATTGAGATTCTGTGATAGATTCATGAAAATAAGATTCCATATGAATGACCTACTCTCAAAAACAAGATAGACAACCGCATACATCATATGCCCAGGCAAACACACATCAAATGTTAACTTTATACACTTTGCATTATGCAAAAAGGCAGAAAAGCAAGCCATATCCATCGAAGATACCTGGCACTGGCAGGTTCTGAAGGGTGGCTTGCTTTTACTGAACATATTGTATCATATAGAAGATGAAAAGACGGATTAACCAGGCAATCAGATATTCATGGATGAGATAAAAGGGAATGTAACTATAAAGCCAAAAAGAAAAACATCACAAAGGGGCAAATAAACCTGGAAGGGGCTGTAGGATTGGCTACCTATCACTCACGCAATCCATGGAACAAACAGGTATGACGTGCAATGGACTTCATGAGAGCAGAAGGTGCCACCATCCAACAAACTTAGGGACCAAGAACTTTTGCTAGCCCTAGTTCGTCTTAATAATTCAGGTTCCACAACAAGCTGACTTCGCTTGGGCGGTTCCAGAATCCTTAGCAGGGTCAGGTTTACTGATTTTGATGGTTTGAGGCTGCAACAAATAACGGACAAACCGGAATGACATCGTATAGCATCAAAAAGAACCTTGTTGGTTTAAGTTACGAAAACTGTATACCTCAGCTTTGGAATCAGTGTCCACTAATCTTTGCTTGATGTCTCTGGCAATGGAGAAGAAAACCTGCTCCACATTGAAGTTTGTCTTTGCACTCTGCACAGGATAGGATCCCAATGGGGACACCATAGGGAACCAGTCATCAATATTTTATTTGAAAAACAGTGTTCTCGTGTATGCACCACTGATCTCAACTTACTGTCTCAAAAAATTTCATGCCATATTCATCAGCTAGCATCTGCCCTCTTGATGTTGGCACAGCCTTCAAAGAAAGAATTGAGTTCATACCATCAGAACACCGCATGCATAAATATGTACATGAGCTTTTCAGACTATGTTTCTCACCCTCTTGCTCTCATCCATATCAGCCTTATTGCCCACCAGTATTTTGTTCACATTATCAGATGCATGCTGCTCAATATTGCGGATCCAGTTCCGAATGTCTGAAAAGGGCAAAAAAAAAAAGTGTCAAAAACAAAGATATGCAACCTAGCTATTGGAGATGAAAGATCAATCAACATGCAGTAGAGAGCAAAAGGAATCCATAGAGAAAAAGCAGCAAAAACAATGAAACGTTAAAGAAGATGGGGTTACTGTTGAAAGACGATTCGTCGGTGACATCATAAACCAGTAGTATGCCCATGGCACCCCTGTAATAAGCTACAAGAGAAACCAGATACTCAGTTTAATGGAAAAATTGGACAGATCATTTATTAACTTTAATCCAATGGAGTCCATTGGAAGTCTTTAAATCTTTAACAGGCAAATGTGTCATACACATGCACACACATGACTATAGAAATATAAAAATGACACATTCTCTTGGAAACTCAAAGTTCATTTACAAACAATGGTTGAGATAAGCACCTTGAGACTGTGGATGTGAAAGGACATTTGATGCAAAGGTAAAACATTTATGGGCCTCAGATTAAGACAAGCACATCAAGTCACCTGTTGTAATTGTTCGGAAACGCTCTTGACCAGCTGTGTCCCATATTTGCAACTTGATGCGTTTCCCGTCAAGTTCAATGGTCCTAATCTTAAAATCAATCCTGATATACAAACATCATTAAGGAAACATACAAGAGTGCAAGACAAGGCATAACCAGTCCAAAATTAGAGCTTCTTCGTACACACCCAATTGTGGTGATAAAACTTGTGGTAAAGGAATCATCAGAGAAACGCAAAAGCAGGCAACTCTTTCCTACCCCTGCAAAGAGTAAAATAAGCAGTAAGGATTGCACAAACCATGATATCAAAGGCTAATATCAGATTTAAGGCATTCAAAGTGGAGCAGCTATGAAAATTATCTGAATAAGCTATCAAACAGCCAAAACAACTTTATAAATAGCATCACTATAAATACTTGAGATGAGAAAATCCTTCATAAATCTTGAGTGATGAAAATTAATAAAATATTAAACCGAATCAAACAAATAGTCAAATATTAGTCAACATATACACTCTGACACTATTTAAAATGCCTCTTGCTAAATACACAAAAGAATAGTTGCATCCCTATATAAGTAGACAGTTTTATCAGTATTCATAAAATTCATCATATAGTTCTCACGGAAATCATCACAATTTCTCAGGTGAAAAAAAATCACCATGAAAAGCTATAAATGCCACGCACTAGAATAGATATATATAAGGATTTTCTATATGTGACGTGACCTTTAGTGATAAGATTAAAACAAGATATTGGCCTTGAGAGAAAATTAACAATTCTAAAAAATGGCCAACTGAACAAGTTCAACTTTGTTATCTCGCAGTTACTGGTCCTACACATCGGCAGCAAAATACCTCAAACTGACTACTGACCTAATAAGTGGTTCCCTCCATGTAAAAGACCACATCCATCAAATTAAACAAGTCACTGCTGCAGAAAATCTTAGTTCAAAGCTATACCACTGCCTAGAATTTTCTCTTTGACTTATACTTGCACAGAGTATCATATTTCTCCAACTTTCTAATGAACATAGGCATGTCAAAAACAAGATTTTTAAAAAATCAACATGGACTCTACTGAATATTAAAAATCATATCTGTTTTTTATTATTTTACTGATGTAATGCAAATACAATACAATATGGAAACTCGAGTTTTCTTTTCCTCATTTCCTACACTCCCGAATTTTAGAAAATCCAGAATGGGATTCTGGATGAAAAAAGGGATGTAATTTAGGAGAATTGCAAGCTAAAATAGGATTAGATTAAATTTAAAACAAACTTGTAATTCCCAATTTATAGTATGCAAATGATACATCATATGCGTATTAATTTTGGACCAAGCTGGTATAATAATCATTCCCTCATCTTTTAAACACTGGTTATAGATAGATAAATACATATAGTCAAATTAACTAGTCACTTAAAAGGTATATTAGATTACATGTACCATATGTCCTTAAAAATGATGAAACCAAAACTAACATCCATGAACAAGCTGTAAAGCTGGAATTCTTTAAACTAATGCTGGTTTTCCTTCCCATTAAAATAAATTATCAACGCCCACTCCTAGTGTCACACTACAAAAACAAAAGTACAATTGGAAGGGAAGAACATGTCAAATCATAAGATTGAACCCTTAGAAACACAGAAAACACATGCCTTTCCCAACAATCGATGTCTACTGACAAACAGACACCCCTCCAAAACGGTGAGTGATCGCATTCAATTATACAAGTAGATGTTCAATTCTTGATATCGGGTGTACCAAAATCTAAAATTACAGCTCTTTAACAACTAAATCTATGAGACCTAAAAATTGATTCACATCAAACCAAACATTACAGTATTACAAAATTCACAGAGCATTTAATGCGTCGAATGTGAAAATGTTGCAGAAACCCGAGACACCCAACACAGATCAAGAAATGAAAATCAAAGAACGATTCATAAACCCACCATTCAATACACACAAAACGTTCCAAAACATATCAAAAGAAACCCTAAATTCCCCCCCCAAAAAAAAACATGTGATCGAGAGACAGAGAGAGAGACAGGACTTGCCGCTATCGCCGATGAGGAGGAGTTTTATGAGATAATCGTAATCGGCGCGCGCTCGAGTCGCCATCTCTCTCTCTCTCTCTCTCGCTGTGAAAAAAATCTAACAGAACCAGAGATATTAAAATGCGGATTTTTTTTCTCAGGTTGTTCTTTTAAACCTAACTCGGGTTTAGTTAACTCATCATTACGGTTTATTGATTTGTTATTATTATGAAAAATATTACAATCAATTTATTTTTTATATTCATTCATATATGTTTTTATTTTCTAAAAAAAAATCATATATTTAGATATGTATTTTTTAAAAAATAAAATGGATTAATTGAATCATATCAATTACACAAACTGCAAAAAAAAAATTTATATACCATTTAGGTGCATTTGGGACTGTGTGTAAAGAAGATTGAGCTATATTTGTATATAACCCAAAAAAATATTTGATTTGTCAAAATATTTCAGATAAATTACTATTTTCAATCCTTCAAAAAGTGTTTAATTGTGTAAGGAATAACATTTCAAGGGATATTTATGTAAAATTTAAATTATATTGTGCATAAATACACTCAAAACACAATTTAACCCTTTTTAGGGGGGTTGATGGTAAAAAGGTTTCAGGGGGCGTGTTTTTATGATATAATATTTTGTAGGGATTTATATTCAAAATCCCTTACTATTTTTTCAAGAAAGACGCCTTGGAGAGTCCCCCTGTTTTGGTGGGCTCCATCCGTTCGATCAGTGAGACTTTATACTTTTGGACGGTTGAGGATGGTGGGATCTCGATGGGTGGTTTGACCAAACAAAGCTTAATTTGTCACGCTTTTTATGTTACAATTATTATTTATATTAAGCCCAGTTGGTGATATTACATATTCGATTTCCATGAGTACACTTCAAAATGGATTCTCCACTCATCAGTCTCAGTCACTCTGTTATCATAGCTTTTGCAATATGTTTCCAAAGTGGTTGTCCTGTATTTAAAAAAAAAAAATTGGGATAGATCAATTGTTTAATTTGGGATTGAATTGTTATACAGGATTGTAGTTGGATAACAATTTGGTGTCCAAGGTGTCACACAAGGTTTGCGTACAATAAATGCTTGAAATGGTTTTATACATTCTAGATTATTATGTTTTGTCATCTAAGGTTAGAGTTGACTAACAGAAACATTTATGAGGTAAAAATTAAACAATGGTTTTATTTAATACTATATATTTACAGTAACATTATAAATATAATTCAACTGTTTGATTGGACATAGGTATGAAAATCACATACAAAAAATTCAATGTTGAATGTGAAATAGAGATGCCATAGTAGTCGTGTGCAATTATTGGTTTTTAAGCTAAAAAATATGTGATAAATTATCCAAATTAAATGCAGAGTTTAATTAACATCTAATAATAGTACCTTGCTTTTTTTTTTGTGTGTGGGGGTGCTGATGATCCAAAGCAGTGAATAGATAAAAAAAAAAAAAAATTATTTATCTATTTTTATTTATAGGAGAGTGTTCCTTCATTCAGTGCCTAATGAGTAGGATCCAAATCTGTTTGAGTCCTTGTCTGCTGTGGAAGAGAATTGAAGTTTCAGAAGGTCCACTAAAAAGAGGAGTCACACTATCCCACAAGGTAATGCATGACATCAAGAAGAGACTTTACAGCCTCTCAATGTGTTAGGCAAAATCATTCATTTTACAAGGTTTGCATTAAACAATACTCAACCAACATTGAATTGTTGCTTTGTTGCACCTAATCACAGCTAAGATATGAAGCATTGGTTGGGAAGACTTGCTTGATTAGTTCTATAACTATTATTGATTCATGACTCATAAAAGTTTTGACCCAGCAAGCTTTTCACACACAATGAACTAGTTTGTAACATGATTTTGATAACAAGAACCTATAAATTATTTTTTAATGCTTTTTGAAACAAACTATTTCATTGAACAGACGGATGATTTTATTATCAATTGTCACATATGATATCAAGCCAACTTTTTATTTATTTATTTTTATAGGTGTGACAATTTCCAATACTGCATGAAGTAAAGCATGAACCATTGCCACCTCCACTGAAATGATGTGAAGAACCTCTTTTTGAGTCCATGACTCAAGATCTGAATGTGTAATATTGCGCGTGTACATTCATATAAATACTATGGGATAAGTATAACAAACATACGGAGATAATTAAATAATTTGTAAATGTATTTCTATTATTATTATAAAGAATACATGCAAAAATTTGATAGTGGCATGTGTGCAACACTACTACTCAGACAATTAGGATTATTTTTTTAAATTATGAAGAATGTGATAAATCATTTAAACTAAATGAATATGTAGATTCTAAATGTATTAAACACACATTTCAATTAACTAAAATATATTCTGTCAATAAATTATGAGCAGATTATTTTTTCAAATGTTTTAAAAGTGAAATGGCTTATGACTATAATCACATAAATATATATATAAAAAAGGGAATAATCCAAATAAACCTCTGTAAATTGCTTGAAATCCATATAACCCCTTGACTTTTTCTAAAGTCCATATAAACCCCTAAAAGCAACTATGTAAATCCAAATAGTCCATTAAATTAAATTTTAGTTGGCAAATTAGAATTATTCTACGAATATTCTGTCTGAGTAACTCTGGTTGAAAACATAATACATCAAAAAAATCCTTACAATATGTTAAAAATACAAAAAAATATCTATGAATGATGATTTTATCCATCCGGATAGGATTTTATAATCTATCAAAACGTCATGAACATAAGATTTTTCGCATTTTTAACAAATTGTAGGAGATTTTTAGTATACTTTGTTTTCATGGTTAGGTTAACAAAATAGAATATTTATAAAATATGAATTATGTGTTAATGAAAGTTTAATTCAATGGGTTATTTGGATTTACATAGATTATTTTATGAGATTATATGAAATTTAAGAAAAGTCATAGGATTATATGGATTTCATGCGGTTTACCGGAGGTTATTTAAAAAACAAAATAAAAAAGCAACATTGATCATCGCAATCTTCAGTTCAAAAGAATAATAATAATAACACTTCACTCCCATTGCATACAAGGTACTAATAAGTAGCTCCACCACCACCTGTGCTTGAAAGGTCACTCACAAGGGGACCACTGTCCTCCCACAAGTGGCGCCTAAACATCAAAAGACTGGACACATTTAAACATACATGTATCTCTTATGGTCTCGGAGTGGCCTAAGTCACTTATTTTTTTATTGGTAAACATCCAAATAACCCCTTGTAAACTATTTGAAATCCATAAAACCTTTCCATATAACTTCTTGAAAATACCAAATAGCTTAGGATTTTCGTTAACAGATTAAAATTATTATGTGAATATTATGTTTGATTAACCATGGTTAAAAACGTAGTATATCAAAAACCTCCTATAATGTTTTAAAAATACAAAAATAATCTATAGATAACTATTTTATCCTTCCGAGTGGGGTTTTATAATCTATTTAAAAAAATAAAATCGTTATGTACAGAAGGTTTTTTGTATTTTTAACAAATTGTAGGGGGTTTTCGGTATACTATATTTTCAGTCATGGTTAATAAAATGAAATATTCACGTAATAATCATCATTTGTTAATTGAAATTTAACTTAGCGGGTTATTTAGATTTACATAGACGTTTTCAAGGGGTTATATGGATTTCAAACGGTTTACAAGGGGTTATTTAGATTTTTCTCTTTCGAACGCCTTGCACGTTTCAACGGCCGTCCACAGACAGCCACCACCAGAAATTGAAGTGAACATTCTATCTGTCACAAACAAGAGTCTGTACATTGTACTCTTTGAATATAACAGGGACAATTCAGCTTCTCCTCTTTATTGGTAGCATTGATGTAACAAATAACAATGCAAACAATGTTAATTTTGATAGATTTTATAGAAGGAGAAATTTTGTCTGGGATGTCAGAGAGTTAACGCAGGAATAAAGGATTCTAAATACATTTTTTTGGGTGTTCCAATTGAAGTAACACTTAGTTTCATTTGCACAAATTTTTTTGTACAATGGCCTTTTATAATTTAGAGAGCCCCTACCATATAGTAATTAATCATTACTAATATTAAACCACAATCTCAAAACATGGATTAAAACTCACTAAAACTAGTCTATGAGGCGGTACAATTTTATTTTCACATGCGCACATCAGGCTTCAAAGCAGGGATGACCTTTAAGAGAATAGCGTCCCTTACCACCAGACCAGGAGCCCTTTATATAGCCCCATCCGTAGCCCTCACCGCTTTTTTTTTTAAAAAAAAAAAAAATTTACACTCATTAATTGAAATACATATTATTAAAAAAAAGTGAAGTACACACGTAGATATACTAGTGTATTTTCTTTTTTAAAAAAATTAAAAATTAATTTTCATACAATGCAATAATACATGATACAATATGATGGTGCAGTGTATACTGCTATGTGAATATATAGACAGCTAAAAAATCATTTTTGGACTGCAGATGAGGTTGTAAAACGTTCTGAGTAGGCTCTTGTACAAAGGATGAAAGGCCAACGGAGACATGCAATGCAAGGATGAATTGAAAAGAAGCATTTAAAAAATTAATGGAGAGGTGGATGGTTTTATAGAAAAGAAGGTAACCGGCCATTACCATGTGCAATGCCAATGTCAACTCTCTCTCTCTCTCTCTCTTATGGTGACACATCTCACGCAAAGTCCCTACACAGTGTGACAAAGAAGAGTCAGTTTGGCTTCACCATCAAAACATGCACACAACCAACCACTTTTCAATGGTCTCTCTAGGTGATCTATCCCCCCCTTTCATCACTTTCTGTGCTGGAGTGACTTGGAGTCCAAGTGTTCTCTCACTCAAACTCACTTTCTTTCAAAACTTCCTATAAAGCTTTTAATTGTATAAGCCGGATTTATAACAGTCACACATTCAAAGCCAGTATTTGCTTTTTAGTGGAGGAGTACTACACAACATTCACAACCCAAGAAGACAAAAAGTCCGGAGACAGTACCAATTAATAACAACACCAACATTTTCAATCGAATGGATCAGATGGTGACACAGATGTTTGAGAACTACAATGGGTTTCCTTTTGGACCTCCCAAAGAGGAGATAAATATATAGAATCTATCATAATTTAATCGCAACCCTTGATAAAAAACTGACACATAACAATTTTATCATAAGATATCAGAAGTTTTTTTGGAAAATTTGATTGGAAAAGAAACCTGTAGAACCTGATCCAAGATGACTTTGTTTCCTTTACAAGTCTTCTTTTTATGTTTTTTTTTTTTTTTTTTTCGGTGGTGGGAAAGCAAAGTTTCTCCAACTCGATCTCTTCTTTAGTTAGTGAAACAAGATTGATGGATATATAGACCAAAATAAAAGAAGAGAAGCTCTCTTTCACTCACTTTTCTTGGAAGCAAGGGAACCTAAACACACCAACATCAATGAAAAATTAGCAAAAACAATAATCTTTTCTTTGCTTTTCTTTCCTTTCTTGTGAAACATCAAAAAGAAGAAAAAAAGAAAAACACACTATGAACTTAAAAAGAATCCAAAGAATCAATAATCACATGACCTTATAGAATTACAATTCCCCAAACCCCAATCAGTATAACAACCCAACAATAAAAATCATTTATAAGAAAATCAGTAGTGGCAATCCACAAGAGCCGAGGCCGAGAAGACAAACGGCTTCGCGAACTCCCGATCATCGTCAGCCGGCGCAGGCAGGTTGAGGTCCAACAACACCACCTTCTTCGAATGGTCCGGCGATGCCGCCGCCGCCGCCGCGACGGCGTTCTGTCTGTGCCGCCTCATGTGACCACCAAGCGCCTGCCCGGACGAGAACTCCGCGCCGCAAACAGAGCAACCATGGACCCTCGAAGACTTAACGACGGCGGAGAGAGAGAGAGACGTGTCATCCTCTGCTACGGCGGCAAAGGCGACAGCTTTCTTGTCATCGGGCGGCGCGGGCCGAGGCTTCTTGTGACTCGCGCGGTGGCCGCCGAGGGCCTGGAAGGATGGGAAGCACTTGTTGCATGTCTTGCACTCGTATACGTAGAGACCCAAATTGTTGTTCCTGTTGTTGGTGGTGTTGGTGGGCTCTGTTCGAAGTTGGGGGCCTTGGGCGAGGAGGATGAGACAGTGGGCCATGTCTTCCTCTTCTTCGGTTGAAGCGTCGGCAGCAGAAGAGGCGGAGGAAGAGCTTGATGTGGGAGGAGGAGGGGAGGAGGAGATGGAAAGGAGTCTATGCCTCTTGGTTCTCTTCCCCTTCAGCACTACATGACCCATCACTTCTTCTTGGCTTTGGCTCTCCATGTCTTCCTTCAATTCAATTCCCCTGTTTTTTCTTTCTCTCTTTCAATTCTTATTGTGTGAGAGAGAGAGAGGGATATATTTATATATACATATAGACAGAGACAGAGAGAGGAAGGAATGAATGAATGGAGTCAAAAGCCGACCCATTGTGAAACAGTTGCCGTGAATAAGTCCGCCACAGGATCTCTTGCGGGTTTTCCAGCTTTAAAAGCTCATCTTTTGCTGGACACACCTCTGTTTTTTTGTTTATTTATGTGTGTGTGTTGAGTGTTTATGTGTGCGTGCATATGTGTGTATATATATATATATATATAGAGTATGTTTGGGTATAAGTGAAAAAGAAAAAAAATGAAATAACGGTGAAGAGAGAGAGAGAGAGTGGTTGGTTTTTAATAAAAATAGGGTGAGGTGAGGTGGGGAATGAAAAGAGGGGATATATAGAGAGAGAGCATAACTGAAATTTGTCTATATATTGAACAGTGGACACTGGAGACCAACTAAAAAAGGGAGAGGTGGGTGTAATGTATTTGTTGTGGCCAATCACGAGCCGTTTCACAACAGTTTTTGAAAAAAGGGTTGAGAGGGGGCCACGATAAAGCCATGTTAAACCTCACTCGAATTCTTACAAAAATAGTGTGTTTTTTTGTGAGAGAGAAAGTTAGAGAGAGAGAGAGAGAGATTTGGTTGGCACTGTGGCAAAACCTATTGCTTTCCTCTAACGATTCCCTTTTGATAGTATTGGACTGCATGCCTAGAACCACGAAGTTTGCGCTGCCTCCTTTAATTTGTTTATTTTTTTTTCAATATTTTTCTTTTTTTTTAAGAAATTTAAATTGGATATAAAATGGTGAATAAATGAATTATACCAAATGTACTGTGTAATGATTAGCTGACAGAGGTGTTTCCTTTTTAATCAAATATACCAATCTGAGGTGCTTTCTCTTAATTTTTTTACAATTCCGTTTACAGTCTTATATACCTTGTTAGTAGCTTACACTACATCAAAAAAATAATTATACTTTTTATAAATGAGTTTGGACAATTCATTTTTTTATAACATGTGTACATCATCAAATGTGATATACTATTTTTATTTTAAAAAATCAAAACATGTGAGAGCTACATTTGAAACTGTAAAACTTAACATTTTCCTCTCCCCAAGCCCCGAACCTCCAGATCTCTTACTCGAGCCCTGGGTAAGACGTCTCTTCTACCCAGGCCGATGGTACCGCATGTTCTCTTGTTATTTTGGTTTTTAGGTTCTCTTAGTTTGGTCCCCTTTCTTATCCCCTACCCCGTTCAGAGTTTGTAATTCGATTCTCAGTAATAAAATCCGATAACAAATTTCTACATTTGCTTAAAAAAAAAAACTTAACATTTTCCCTTCAAATTTTAGATCTCTCTCAAGGGTTAGTAGGAGTATAAGTGGCATCAACATGTGGTGTATAAACCAAAACAGTCAGAAAACATTTCATTATCACCCATCAACAGCTACACCATCCAAAGCAAGGACAACTCCATTCACTCACAAGTAACCTAATACAATGAACAGACGGTGGTGATGGATCAATAATGGGGTTAGATGAAGAGGGTATATATACATAATATATATATTTATATATACATTAGCAAGTCACAAGAGGGGAGAGATTCTTGGCGTAGTTAGAGATTGGTTTGTTGTGTGAAGCACGTAAGGCAAAGCCAGCACAGAAGAAACATTAGGTAGTGGCAGGAAGGAAGGCAAGCATATTGGTTGGTGAAGTATGGTTTTCCTCTCATCCTTCACTATACACCTCAATCAAACACACTACTTGTCCCTCTTTTTATTTTTAAAAATATAAAATAGTACCTTCTCTAACTAGGCACAACCAATACAAACTTGATTAGTTAATGATACATATGGAGTAGGAACCTAAATAGTAGGCATCACTTACAACATTAGAGAGAGTTAGCTTGTGATCCACACACACACACCAAGCAAAATTATCTTTTTGGTTAGAATTAAGGATTTATTCCTATAAGTCACAAGTTTTTTCAATTAATATAAAGTCCAATAAACAATAAAGTCCACCCAAACAATAGTGGCATGGAACAAAAATTCAGTGTGTTGAGTGAACTTTCTCCATGACTTGGCCCCAATCATTTTCTTGGCTTCTATTATTGGATTTTGGGATCGGACTTGGTGGCGTGGTGTATGGAGTCAATCACTTCTTTATTCTCTCTTTATTCATGTAACACAAAATAATAATAATAATAATAATAATAATAATCTTTTCTTCTTTCACTTGTGTTTATGGGGACAACAGTTGGGGCATGATTCATGGCTGTTGATGTGATTCTCTTGTGCCATGTGATTTTATTTTATTTTATTTTTGGGTGGGGGTTGCAGGAGTGGCAAGGAAGAACAAAAAAACAATAGGAAACAAAAAACAGAAAACAACGTGAGTTGCACGTAGACAATAGTGATGTTACAGGGATATCTACATCTATATATATATGTGGACTTTTCTTTTTTTTTTTGCAGTTTATGAGGGAAGTGCTACTGCTACTCCCATCTTTTAGTAGTTCACTTCATCTGATCCAATGCGGACCATCAAATTATGTGATGACAACCACATCCAACTACATTTCTTCTAGGTCTCTGACTCCATTCAATGTGCCAAAAAAATAATTGTGACTTAGAGCTTTTTGGATAGTGAAAAAAATATATCCAAGAGTGAATAATTCAGGCTCCATTCAGTGAGATCACTGTGTAAATGGGTATGTCTTGAACTATTGCACTGCTATTTAACCAAAAGATAAAACACAAAATCAAGCATTGATTAACAAAAACATTTTTCTAGTGGTGGTGGTGGTGACTGGTGAGGGTGTGGTCGTGGGAGTGATGTTTTATTGTTTGGAGTACCATATATGAAATGAAATGGAAGTATCAAAACCACCTTTTTAGACATTGACATGGTACCCACTCCACCCAAGATTAGGTTTCTTTCTCTCTCACACAGACACTTCTCTCACTCATAACACATCTACTCTCACTTACCTCACATTTTCACAATTTTATCTCCCAAAATATGAATCAATTCTTGGCTTTTTTATAAGATATCTAAGACGTGATTTTGATGAATTGGTTGAGCCTTTATGTGTGTGTTTTCATGCCAAGAAAAAAAAAAACCGTAAAAGAACCTATAAATATTGGTAGGTTGCAATTCCATCATATGTGGGGCTATCATCATCTTCTTCTATTTGGAGATAAACTCAGCAAAAGAGGGTAATCTTAGGGCTTTGAATCAAGAATTATTGAATCATCAATTCATCATATACAACCAACTGGTATGTTGGATACACATCAGTGTAGTAGGCTCTTCTTGGTGGTGATCTCACTTTTTTTCTTTTTCTTTTTTTGCTCTCTACCCCCAAAATGTCAAACCCAGGGTAATGATACAAAAATCATGACCTCATCTCAGATTATTGTTCATTTATAATCTTATTTTTATTAGGTTGCACCAATACATGATAACATAGAGGGAAAACCATTTGGATATGTGCGATGGAGCCCAATGGGTGTGAGAGACGAGCCAAAATAAACTTTGATGGTGACATTAATGAGGAATACACTGACTGCACATGTAAACCAAGGAAAAATGATTCATGTAACTTACTTCAACTTTTGACTATTATTAGGAGGGGAACCCATCTACCAAACAGGTTTCACTTACTAGCTTTTGCTAATTAGACATCCTCAAATAGAGCTTTCAAGTGAAGTTTCCTTGTTCTTTATGCCAACCTACTCCATCTAAAGTTTAGGTGGATTGGCCTCCCAATATAGCGTTATATACTTGCCGAACATAAAACGATTCGATCAAGTATCAAGTGACGGGTAATTTTCACCGTGACTTCAAAAATATCAGGTGGTGAGGCTCACAAAATGGCACGTTTTGGACTTGTTTTTTTAGGGGAAGAAGATTGGTATCTTCACCTTCCGGCTTCCATTGTGTTTTTCATTACTTGTGTGTGTGTGTGTGCGCGCGTTTTTTTTTCTTTCTTTTTTGAGAATTATATGGGAGAATCATATTTCAAGAAACTCCAAAAAAAAAAAAAAAAAAAAAGGAGTCAGAGAGATCTCCTTACAAATTAATTAACAAAAACAAAAATATAATGAATTATAAGAGAACCAAGAATGCATTATCCCTTTCCCCAAACGTCACCCAACATAGAGCCCTGCGAAGGCTCCTCTAAAATAAATTTGACCCAATCCGATGGCATTGAAGAAATCACCATCCAAGCGTTTTTTCAATATACTCTTTTATGCATGAAAATTCCTTCGTTACGCGGACCAACACGTAGCATGAGGAACCATCCATTGAAATTTCGCTCTATTGCTTTTATCACCTTGCTTCCGACGATCTTGAAACCACCTCCACATTCAAAAAATATTATGCGATATGTTTGGGGTGTGTGTTGAACTAGAAAGTCACATTTGCATGCCGATAACTCATCAAGAGATGGGATCCAATACCGGACGAACACTAATGGGATCGAGTTCCTATTGGATTCTATCAGTGTTCATCAGTCTTCAATAAAGGATTGACACGTCTAAAATTATCACGGAACTCACACATGTCAGTTCCTTATTAGAGACTGACGAGCACTCATGAAATTTAAGACCGATTAGATCTCATCCTATTTGTTGAGTAATATATTTGTATGTAATCTAAGACATTTCTACTACAGGAACCTGTAATCCATTGAGAGGCGGTGGATTGGGCTAACCAAGAGCTGAATAAACCTATGTGATGCGAGAGAGAGGTATGTCTACGATATGGTTTAATCTCACATCCCATAGGAGAGGATAATATATTGCTTATAAATGAACATAATCTACAAGAATCACATTCTTCCCATCATTTCAATATGCTGATCACATCAAAATCAAATAGAATTTCTCCATAAAACATAAAATATAGACATACACATCTAGCCTAAGGTCTATCTTGTGACACATTAAATTCATTGATAATCCTCCACAAATAGGACCATTTCAGTTTCAATTGTGTGGTGTGGATAAGTATGGTTTCTTACATCATGCTCATAGACATACTCCTCCTTACCAATTCAGTTTAAAGTCATTCTCTATGTTTAATTTATTTTTGTTCTTTTTGGACTCCCTTGCCCACCAACTAAAAAGAAATATTTTTTTCTTGTCTACCTAAAACCACCTTGGCCGGCCATGGTGACATTACCTAAAAGAAACTTTTGACAACAACTAGCTTGGATGAATAATGTTAGGAAGAAAATGGATTCAAACAATGAATTTGAATCCAATAAAAAATACAGGTCGATGTAAGGAAAAATCAACAAAAAAGACGCCATTTTTTATTTTAAAAAAGGTACAAAAATACAGAAAAGGGGTATTTGAGGCATTGTGAGCTTCTAAATTGTCAGTTTACATGGATATATATCATCACCGGAGTGAATTTCCCGAATAATGAGCCATTGGTCCCGTGATGAATCTTCATTTCCCAATGACTCAAATTCAGTTTGCACCAACAGAAAGATGACAAAAACATTCAGATTAACACAGTTCAAGTAAGCACACAATCATTTAAAAAAAAACAATATTGATGAAAACAAGTATAGATGCTGATCAATCAGACAAGAAAGCGCAGAACTTTTTATTACATAGAGCTCAATTTAAGACTCAAGATCATTTGAAAGAAAAATCTTCATAGAGCACTTAACAATTGACATCTGGTCTACTCAAGCAAATAAACCAACAGAACATCTCCCAAGGAAAAAAAACACTAAAAATCATATAACAGAAATATGAGACTGCCTTCATATCCATTTCTTTTAAATATAACCAATCAGTATAAACTAAAAACTTAAGTCTACCAAAAAAAAAAAATTAACTGTTTCAAAAACCAGTTTTAGGAAGCGTACTCAATGTTTTGATACCCTTTCTCCATGTATGGCACAGCAGAGGTGTTGAACAAATGATGCAGCTACCATCCAAAAAAACACTTCAGCTGAATGTTAGAAACTCCTATTTGCTATCCGATGAATCAGGAGAAGTTGCCTCCACCGCAGCTGCTTCCAAAACTCCCCTAACTTCTGTCCCCTGATCTGAAAGCTCAGCAGGAGTCTGCCAACATACACATTATTAATTAGCAGCTGCAACTGCAACATTCAATGAAGAAGAAAAACGAAGAAGATGACGTTATGATTCAGAGTAGGGCGATGAGTTGTGCTAACCTTTTCAAAAATATTCAACTTGTTAGGAGAAGCACCGTTCATCAGCAACAGACGAACAACATCCAAGTGCTCTCCTCTAGCCGCGTGATGAAGAGGCTTTATATGGCAGAAATTAATGAATGTAAGCCAGACATATATTCAAAATCGGTAAAGACCTATCAAATATTAAGGCTCACTCACCGTTTCACCCTCAGAATCTGTGGTATCTAGCATATGCCTCACTTTCTCTGGGCTCTTAGCAGCATCAATCAAGAATTGAACAATTTGAATGAATCCTGCAAATGTTACTGGTAAATGGACCACATTTTGATACAGACTGCAATGCTTTTACATGATAATTATTTATACCTCCTGCACATGCATCGTGTATAGGAAGCGCCCCTTCCTCATCTTTGGACTCCAAGCTAGCTCCTCTTTCCATCAGTAGCTGCGGTAGAAAAATGTGCACATCTTGGTCAACGTACCCAATTCACCGAAAAGCTAACTAAAAAAGGTTCAACTACCTAAATGTCCAACCTGAACACATGAGAGGTGGCCATAGAGGCAGCACAAATGAAGAGCGGTATCCCCATCTTCAATTGGGTGATCAATATTGATATTCAGAGTATCTGCATTAATATAATAACAGAAATACTTGTGCCTATCAAGTGGAATGATTTGGCATAGTGCCTAAAATGCAGGTAAAAAGATGAATTATTTCCATTTTTATCCATAAATATGATGCAAGTGCCACAAATTTGAAGGCATAAACAAGTTCACTTAGATTCACTCGAAGGAAACATTTTAATCAAGTTAATTATATGTCACACATATGCTGAAAAAGTAAATTACAGAATTAAAAGGGTACCTTACTAAGAGTGAAACTTTAGACATGAATAAGAAAGGATCAAAGACTATACAGGTAATAACAAATGGACAACAGATTGTACTAGTTTAATCTTAGATGCACTGCAAAAGATGAGGATGCAAAACACGGTTTAGGTGCTTAATCCTTGTCAGCGCCCAAAATATTCAGAAACATAAATTTGTACTCCATCCCAACCAATATCTAATTTTGTTCACATCAGCTCATCAAGTAATATTTTCCCCGTGTATTTTAATATTA
Organism: Acorus gramineus; assembly: GCA_030737835.1. Taxonomy (NCBI): domain Eukaryota; kingdom Viridiplantae; phylum Streptophyta; class Magnoliopsida; order Acorales; family Acoraceae; genus Acorus; species Acorus gramineus. Next base: position 14,691,995 of record CM060857.1, read on the forward strand.
CAAACACACTATTTTTTTACCCAGTTTTTGTCCACTCCAAACATCTGAACATCATCCCTGAAGACTAAAGAGCTCCTACTTTCAACAGTATTACATAGGGCACCCCACTGGAAGGGTTGAACAACAAAGATGCCTCAGTTCTCATCTTTGTACTTCGGACCAATTTAGACACTTTTGTTGACCAAGATTGATACAGGTTTTTTTCAGCAAGTTACCATAAAATATATTTTGTCTAACCCACAATCTAGTATTACAATAATATAACTAAAAGATTGTGTCTGACAAAATTGGCATGAGCAGGTCACACTGACCTCATCAAGATACTTAACATCAAGGTTTGTTCAGTAAACTTCTTTTGTTGATGGATTTCTGTAAAACTCAAATACTTTATCAGCACGATATCATCCCGAATTCTTTCTGAAAACTTGGAACACTTGATCTCTAGAACCTCCTATCCTAAATTAGAATCACTTAAGAAAATGTATGTCCTTTTAATACCACATGCAATCAAGTCATTTAGGTTTCTCCATCAAACTCAAATCCATATTCCTTCTTTAATGGTGTTGGTGTTGGCTTATAGCAACCACTTAGATACCACCTTTGTCATATTCATATATACAGATAATAATTAAAAGAAGGATGAAAATGATCAAGTGCGGTAGGAACTCCAATTCCCAATTGGACCTTAGCAATGCAAGTGAACATAGGCGAGAGTGTTCAGAACCAATCCCGTTCGTGACCCAGAATAGGCATCATTTTGCACAGATTATTTAGGTAATAATTTATGCTATAAAGTCCAAAGATTACAAACAGAAAATGAGTATCACAATAAGCATTATGAATTTCCGCATCACACAACTCCATTAGAAGCCAACTGAGTAGTTCCGTGACATGAACAATACAAAAACACGGGACAAAGGCCTTATATATATAAAAAAAAGGTCACACGGATATGTATGGACATCCTTTTCCAGTTCAAATCACTGTGTTTCAATCGGTTTGCTCAAGTTCAAAAACTAGAAAACAAAATAATATCAAAGTTTTCATTAAATGTTGCAGTACTGAAACTTCTGGGAACTAATAATGTCCTAACCATTTTCCACTCCTTTGTCTCCACCATCACATGATATGGTTCATGAAGCAGGCTTAATATTGTTTGATAAATGCTATGTAGTTGAAGATCAAAAATGCATATATAAAAAAATACCACAGAGAAAAAGAAAGTTCTACGAATTCTAAAATCAACGTTTGAAGCCTGTGTTAATCAATTACTAATTACAGACAGAAGAATAGATTTTATCCACAAGCAGTAGGTCCAATTTGTTGGTTATGCAGGGAAACACATTAGGAATGAAAATCTATTATTACGTAAAAATATTGTCATACAAATCTTTATACTCTCTCTACTATACAAATGATTAAGATCTCTCACAGAGGCTACATTAACACAGTCAGTGAGGTCGGATCAGGCTGGAAAAAAAAAATAGAGATAAAGCTAAAATTCAACCTCTAATAACACATTTTATGTTTTCAGGCAGTTCCATGACATGTGGAAAGACACAAGCATTAGTTCTCAAGCATTTAAGGAATTACATATATTGCATTGATGGAAAAGTTCAAAATTAAGAAGCACAAATTAATCAATATAAATTCTACATGCATTCATCATTCATCACAGACATCTAATATTCCAATTGCGCAGATGACATTATCACTAATTTCAACAACTTTGCTCATCTCGATGACCAAACAATGAGTAAAAAGTTCCTAAACCATCATAATATCATACCGAACAACATAAATGTTTCTCATAAAAAAAAGGGATAATTCACTTCGGTCAAGTACGGACACACAATCAAGAACACACGCAAAATTTGTCTAAATTAGTTCAACTGCGTACAGATCACACAACAAAATATTAGGATCAAATGTGAAATCATGAGGGTTTTCGGATTTACCAAGGCCGTCGCGTAGGGCATCGGCATCGCCGGTCCGAAGTGCTTTGGCGATCGGACGGAGATGCTTAGGGACTATCTCTTCTTCTTCTTCGTCATCGTCTTCTTCCTCTTCCTCTTCATCTTCGTAGTCGTCTTCCTCTTCCACTCCTCTGTCTCCGTCTGATGCGAACCTCTGTGCGGCGGCGAGGTCCTCCTCGACTCCGTCGTCGTCGCTTTCGTCGATCAGCTCGGGAACGGCCATCGTTTCACCCTCGGCCGCGCTCGCTCTGTGAAGCAGCTCTTCTTGGGATGATTGATGGCTTTGAACGGGAGTGGACTCGTTGGAAGCCTTTTATAGGCGCAGGGGGTGTGGGAGTTCATTTTGACCTAATTAGGGCGATGGTTTCAAGCCGGATCAATTGGGCCGGGTGGTTGTATTTCGTACCGGAGAGCACATATTTCAATCTACACATGTTTTAAATTTTTTAAAAATAATATATTTTATTTAATAAAGTACGCGTTTTTATAAAAAAAAATAAAACATATATTGTAATAAATTATATGAATGCATTTATAAAAAATGTTATACCGTATTAATGTGAGTATATATTTTGTTAAGTTTTTATCGATGCATAATTGCATATGGAACTATATTTGGAGCTGAAAAAAAAATGGGTGTAACAACACTCATTTCTTACCATGTTGGATTGGGGTGTGTGTGCCTGAAATCCAGCTTGAACGGGTGGCTCTATTTGCCCTGCTCAAAAATATTTGCACGCCCGACAATTTGCACATCTAATAATGCCATGTAAATATAAACATAAATTATTATAGGTTTATGATTATTTTAAGAATACATGAGTATATCAATCAAGCACATGATTTCTTGTTTGATTGTGTTTTTAGTTATTTTCATTAGAAAACATAATAATGAAATTTTTGTTTATTTGATTGATCATGGATAAATTGTGGATAAAATATGGATAAGATATATATAAATATTTATAAAAAGTGAAAAAATTACCTATAGGTCTCCTAATTTATAAGAGTCGATAACAACTAATTTGACAATGGTATACCAATGATTGAGTGGAATAATGCAATTCCAGAGGGAGACCTAAAATATAAAAATCAGCTTATTCTCACATATTTTATCATAGTTATACCCATCTGTTCCTTCTAAACAAACAATTTTTTTAAAATTTATTCTCCCATTATTTCCTCCTCCCCTCCCACAATTCTTTAACCCAAATAGCCCTTAATTTAGAAGTTCAAGTCCGAATATATTATTTTTGTTTGCACTCCCTCCCCATTTTATTTTTATTTTCCTCTCCCCAGGCATCGAGAACTTGTGATTTGTTATTTATTTTTGTTTTTCTTTTTAAAAATTTTCTTTAGAATTGTTTTGATCTGATCTGGCAAATAGAGCCACACATTATTATCCGGATCTCTGAGTGCGTCTATTTGCACCTCTTGGTACAAGTATTTGCCTCCCAATGTATTACATTTAACAGCGCAAATTAATAATAGTTGAAAAACTATACTATTTTCTATTTTTATTAAAGGTATCCCTCCCAATATATACATTAAAATACATTTAATCAACACTTTTTTTAATGTGGGGCTAAAGTTCCTCTCAATATCACTGTTGATTACTCATCATATATTGCAGTTAAGACTGACATGAAGATTCGGATGAGAAAATCAGATGAAGTCATTTATAGCTCACAACAGAAGCAATTATAGCAAACAAGTAAGAAAAACACCATCAACAGAAACATGAAATCTCATGTGAGCTTATGAATGGAGAGGCAGATTTCAAGTGTGTTCTCCTCAAAAATTCAAATGAATACTGTCAAAATGATATATCTCTACACATCAAAGTAGTAGTTAGCAACTTAGCATGATGATCTGTTCCTGTTCAGAGATTTGAGTCAGTTACAAATTATAGATGGTCCACGAAGTTTAGCAACCTTTACTAAGGGACTGATTTGTAACCCTCATCACTTCTCATTCCTCATGAATCTAATTTTGATATATTACATGGAGGGATGAATGAAGAAAGTTTTGCTTGGGGCATCCAGGAAAGCCGCACGAATGAAGGATTCTCCAAAACACCATTTGAAGTGGAGAATAGTAAACCTCATAGTAATATCTCAAATTGATATATTTATTATCTCACAGCGTAATCAATATATTTCTAGTTTTCTACCCATAACTTAAATTTAACAAGACCAACATTGGCATCTCACAAATTTCAAACAGATTAAAATGCATAGTTGCATTCTCAACAGAACAAAAACTACAGCTCACAAGGAGTTTAGTGTCTTCTTAAGCTTTCTGAGAACACTCCACATGACAGTGGATATAAAGAAAAGCACCACAAAGGCGATAATGGCATGTTTAAGACCAAGATTGACAAGAAGGTTTACCAAAAGACCTGCCACAACAACACCGAAGAAGTTGGCGAAGAAAGCTGGCCAGAATGGCATGTCGAGAATGGATGCTATGATGGCACCAGTCCAAGCTCCGGTCCCTGGAAAAGGCACTGCGACAAACAGCATCAGGCCAAGCCACTGGAACTCCTCCACGGGCTTCGCCTTCTCCCTCGCCCCCTTGAAGAGCAGATCAAGGAAATGTGATGCAGAGGGACTTTTGTGGGCGAGGAAGGATGCAAATCTCTTCAGATAGAGCACAATGAAAGGAATGGGAACCATGTTCCTGGTTAACAAATGCACCACAAAAGGTATCAAATACTTTCAATACTTGAGAAGTTTCTCCAAATTATATAATTCTTTCAGTATGATTTATTCCCAAAGTTCTTAAAACAGAATGAAAATCAAGGTATGGAAAATGTTGATTTCGTGGTCCAACTTTGAGCTTGTGGTTTCATCGATGAGGTTTTGCTATCGAGTTTTCTCATAAAACCTCTTGAAACTGAAGAGGAGTCGTTAAGGTCATGAAGCACATCAATAATAATATAGCTGATGAAGCATATATAACAAGAATCCGTAACAAACTTCAATTAGCCAGTGTATATATATATATATATATTTTTAAAAAAAAAAAACAGTGAGGTTGCACATATGATTTTCCATTGCAAATTGCATATTTGAAAGGTTGAAAAGAAAAAACAAATGCAATACTCATATAAACCTCGGTCAAGCAAACAAACAAACATGTCTCGGGCGACCTACCCAAGAACAGACAAAGCAGTGACGCGGAGCGGGTCGAGCTGCATCCAGTACCCAACAGGGATGGCCCCGCGCAGCTCGAGCACGGGCAGCATCGCGAGAACAAACACCACCGCCTCGTCGGGCCAGCCCGAGCTCCTCAGTCCCGCCGCGACCCTCAGTCCCAGGCCCGAAGCCCTGATCGAATCAGACGCTACCCCCGCCGCAAGAGCGCTCCCGGCGCCAAACACGACGACCCAGACAACGAATAGAACCGAAGCCCATAAAAGAACCCCAAAATCGGTCCTCTTCGCCTCGGGTTCGAGCGGATGAGGGAATCCGGAGTCGTCGCGGGGAAAGACCGAGATTTGGGTCCGTCGTTTGGGTCTGTGGGTTTGGATTTGGAGGTGGTGGCGGTGGTGGTGGAGGGATTTGAAGGGGGAGAAATGTGAGATCTTGGGGAGGGGAAGTGTTGGTGTTGTTTGAATGGTAGTGGGTGTGATTGGATTTGTTGATCTGATGAAAATGGCAGAGGCCATTGTAGGTTTGGTGTTCAACGCATTGATGCTTTGTTTGCGAGGAGTAGTGGTGCTACCTCGCTATCCACAATGATTAAAGACAATATTTTGTTTTTGACTATTTGTTTACAAGGAGATCGGTGTCGCCACGTAATCAAAATGGGGGCCAATTCTGTGTCCGATGATGGGGTGCCACGTTGGATAGGAGACAATGGACGGCTTTGGTTTAGTCGTCAAGGGCAGGAGGGGTGATCGTGGTGGATTTTACATCCATGGAAGGTCTATGGCTTGCAAGTAGTAACTTGTGCTCTCGATGGAACAAGAGTGACAAGATTAAAGTATTGTAGATCATTATCCCCATGGTGACTTGGGCGGTATGGCTTGCTCGAAATCATTTGGTATTTAGAGGAACTCCTGTATATGTAGAGAATATCTAGGAGATGGTTATGTTTTTTATTAAATCTTTGGACACCTCTTGTGTTGGTGTCAAAAAAGTGAGTTTTATTGGAGACAAACTGTGCGTGGAGGAGTAGTTTGAGTTCTTTCTGTAATACCAAGAGATACAGTAGATATCTCTTCTACTTCTATCTTCTTGGTGAGTATTCTTGTAAGAATTTATGCTTTGGGCAACCCCTTTCTTTGAATAAAATTAAGGTATGCCTACCGTTTACTTCAAAAAAAAAAAAAAAAGGGGCAGGAGGGGTTTGGATGCTCTTTTCATTGTATACTTGGTATTGATATGACAATCTCAAGTATATCAAATTAAATGCAATCCCGTATATTTTCATCCATGATTTAATATATTTATAATCGTTTGATTTTAACTAGATGATGTGATAATCTTGTAATAAAGGTCAAGCAAAATTCAAACATAAAAAAAAAAAAAATCAGAGGATCCACCCTAAGGGTATTCATCATGCGCCTAGGGATGTCCACTCGATTTTTTTTTATTGAATTGATTATGTGATAATAAATCAATCGATTAATAAATAAATCGATCAATCTCGTAATCAAATACAATTTAAATTAATCAAAGAAGATATGTCATTTTATAATTTTTATGTGTTTTAAATGTTGTCATGTTTTTATTGATTTAAATCAAATTTTTGTGTTTTGGATTAATTTATAATTTCTCTTTTTTTTTTATTACAATCGTCTATGATACAATGATTTAAGCTATATAGTCCCTTGCAAGACTGGTTTAGGTTTCAGATTTCAGATCATATCATCTCAGAATCATTATAACTCAAACTAGTGTAAGCATTAGACTCATAGCTCGCTAACCCTACGGACAGGGTCCATAGGGTCAAAATCTGACCCAGGCCCATAGACGAGCCAACCCAATTCGACCCACCAAGAGCCAGGGCTTGATCCACGGGTTAGCCCAAACTGGGCTTATTTGGGATTTGGGATGGCATGTGAGCCTGTCCACAAGCCTGACTCGTAGGTCCCATGTGGCAGGGTAACAATGAATGGACGCTTTCACTTCTAGATGGGTTAATTAAAGAGATGACATACAGTATCACGATTCTTGGATCCAGTCATATATGATATCATCAATATCGAACTGTATAATCTATTAATCGAACTACATAACATATGAATTAAACTGCATAGAAAGTGACACTGTACACAACAATTGGATGTACAATTCAATTTATAGGCTATATAGTTCTATTAATAAGCTGTGCAGTTAGATACTAATAGTACTAATGGTATCCAAACTTGACTAGATTCGGATCCTGTCCATAACTCTTGCTAACCTGATAGACTTTGTATTTGATGAGTTCCTTGATAGTGTCCTCAATGTAGACGAGTCAATGTGAATCAATGAAGTGTAAATGGCCTGTGTAGCCACCATTTTTTGTGGAGGGGGCTTAGGGGTTCTTAAGAAAGTCTGATCATTACCATTGATATGCTATATAAAAATGGAAAAATTAATTTAGGGTCCTCTAAGTAATCCTATGAATTATTTTTAGGTCCCTAAAGTATTTGAATTGATTTTTAGATCTTTAGACTCCATTGTCTATTATTTTATAGATTCTTTTGAGTAACAATAGTTAAGTCCATCATTAAACATTTCTATTTTACCTCTATCATTTAATGATTGTGTACATTATTTACAGGTCTGAGTACATCGTTAACAGGTCTGACTATACTGTTAGTAGATTTGGGCATATTATTAAAAAAAGAGGGAGATAGTGGTAGGAGGAAGAGAGTCACCGGAGGTAGGGGGTGATGAGAGGGAGAGGCGACCGTGAGTGTAGATGGGTGAGAGAGACAAATAAAAGATGAAGATAGAGACAAAAATGGATAAAAGATAACTCTTATTGAATGGAAGGACCTATAAAGAATATCCCAATTAACTCTAAGACCTAAAAATAATTTAGGAGTTCCCCAGAGGACCTGGAATTAATTTATCCTATAAAAATTTGATCATATATGTGGGTATATATTTGTTTTACCTTGTATGTTATAAAAATTTAATCTCAAAAGCTGACTTTTAAAAGCTGTTTTGAGCTTTAATAAGCTTCAATAATTTTAAATAAACATGTCACAACTACTTATTTTAAGATAAAAACTAAAGAACATCTCCGATTATACTCTAAGGCCTAGTTTGACATGGGGATAAGGGATTGGGATAAGAAAAAAATTGGGTTAAATCACTTGTTATCCCATATGGCATTAAAAAAGAAGAGGATAAAATATGGACAACTGTCCACATTTTGAGATAAAAAATGGGGATAGTTTGTTATAGTTAAAAGGTGGAACAGATTTTGCCCCAATTTTTTATCCCTATTTTATAAAAATTGAGATAATATTTATGACTACCCTTTCTAAAAAAATGAAGAATGCGTTCCACCAAACAATATTAATGCCTCAAAGGGTAGATTTGATATTTTTTAAAAAAATTTAAAGTTATCCCATATAATATGATCAAAATACAAGATTGAGAATAAGAACAAAAAAATTAAGGATAATAAAAAGCATTACCAAATACAAATTTGAATAAAAATAATGATTTTTTATCCCTATAAATTAAGCTAACTTATCATAAAAATTTATCCATTTACCAAACTAGGCCTAAATCTCAATGATGGTTTGTTCCAACCACCCTTCAAATCTACCTTCAAATTAGACATTTGGATTTTGACCTCCAAATATCAAATTTAAAGGTAATTTTTAATTTTATACACTAATTACTTCAACCTAATTTTATAATTTATAAATTTTAACACATTTTATTTATTTGGGACTAAAACTGATTTTTGTACAAAACAGCTTTAATAAAGCTTTATTTCCAAAATAAGAAGTCAAACAGTTTTTAACTTTTGAAAGATGCAAATAAAAGCATCCTATATGAAATACCCATTATACCCCTCACAGAGATTGAAGTCCAACCGACTGCCCGTGGTGGGTGGGTCACCACAGATGTATAAAATCCCCCGATCCGGTTTTTCTGTCCTCGAAAGAAAACCGGGCGGGGGACTTCTAAACGACTATAAAATAAAATCAATCGTCCTTCGTTAGGTCTGTTTTTTTTTATTTTTTTCGAAACCCTAGAATTCTCTGGTAAGTCCTCTGATTTTACCAATCACGGCACCTCAATTTCATGCATACTTTCAATGTCCGCCTCTGCTGAACGGTCTCTCCTCGCCTCGTACAGATCTCGCGTTCTTTTCGTCTCCTAAGTCCGTCTTTCATTGCCATGGGTGAGGTCGAAGGTGCACCGGTCTGCATTGATATGGCTCGTGATTTGGAGGAGTTGGAGAGAGATCGAAACGGAGGAGGAGGTGATGCACTTGCGTCGTCTGGCGGGGTTGTACATGGAGACGCGGGAACGGAGCTTCGCAAGGAAGGGGAAGGTGATGTGGAAATGGAAGAAGCGGGAGAGGACGCTGAAGTGGAGGATGAGGAGGGTGAAGAGGATGAAGCGGGGAGCGGTTCGGATGGTGACTCTTTCATCGATGATGAGTCAGATGGCGAGGGACGTTCGGACGCCGAAGACAAGAATTTGGAGGTGAGTTTCTCTCAATGACCATAGTCACATAATTCGTGTAGGTAGATATTAGTAAATCATACGGATTAAGTACACAAAGCATGGAGTAATTAAACTATATTTCTGGGTGTATTCTGTCAGTGGTATGAAAAACACATGCAAAATAAGGCAGCGACAATGATTAAACTTTTCTTGGTTCGACCAGCCATTATTAGCTCTTTTGCTAGCCTGCCTAACAACACTGTATGATGTAACTTGACAGAAACTCAGAATTTTTTTCCATACCTCCAATAGGTTTTTTTTGTTGAGAAAAGGTAGACTCTTGCTACCATGATTTACGTCCAATAGGCTTTATCCTCTTGGTTAAGATTGATTTGGATGCCTTGCAGCGTTGCAACAGTCATTGGGCATCTGTCATTTCTTATTCATTTTAAATCTCTCTGCAGCATTGGGATCCAAATTACACCTGCCTTCCAACATTTGATATGCAATGTAGTAGAAATCAACGTACTTTGGTTTGTTTAATTAATAATTGAGCAATTTTTTTGACCACCGCCTGAAGATCCCAAGTACTAAGCTAATGACACTAGTTGGATTTAAAAATTTGAATCAAAGTGCGAACTGAGCTTTGGTTAAGTTGGCAAGCATCTCTCATCTCCTTGAAAGAGGTCAAGGGATCAAATCCTAGAGAGCACTATTCTTAAAAAAAAAAAGAGGGCTATCAAAGTACAAATTAGTTTTCTAATATTTGTGATTGTAGCCACATTAGATGTTGGGTGATGGTGTCGTTGTGTATGTCTTTGTGTGATTGTGTGAAACTAGCATGCAAGGGTTTTCAAAATCTGTTCATGTATTACCCATCACATAGCCCCAATGGCAATGCCAAGATTTTTGTTTGATGGCAGACTATTAGACCCCCTTTGGTAGTGGGTTAAGATTTATCATTAATTATATTGAAATGTGGGGTGGGCATTGTATCTTTGGAATTTAATTAGTTTGTCTTCTTATCTTTTTATCTTTGGTTATTTGGTGTAATCAGTAAAAAAATTTAAAATGTCAAATTTACCTTTCAATGAAAATGCGTAGTAATATAAAAGAGAGGAGGTCAACAAACTGAGTTTTTTATTCTCTCAAAAACAAATAATTAAAAGTAAAATAAAAGAGAGGACAGAAGTGATGAATGTTCCAATTTTTTTTAATACTTAATGGAACCGTATTTATTTATATATACTAATGGAGAAAAAATGGTAAAAATCTTAATATATCTCATTCTCTCTCATGTGGGCAGTTAAACTACCATATGAGGATAAAATGGTTTTCTGACAGAGATTATTAACCTTTATTACTAAATAGTATTTTAAATCATTTCAGTTTTGTACTACTAATACAACAATCACTGCAGCACTGGAAAAGGGACCAAAAGGAATTTCATGTAAGGAGTTCAGAAAAAAAAATAGGAAGAAAAACAACGCAAATGTAAAAAGTAGTTAGCATAATTGAATTTGATTCCCTCATAACATGGCATTTAATATTTTAAAAAAGCGATCTTACTATATTACAACATTCCTCAAAGGGGTCTCATGTTATGGAATTATTTGGATCTTCTAATTATCAGTGTTATCATAAACTAGAACAACAAACAAGAATTTTTTTTAATAAGATACATGCTTCAAAATGAAAGCAAGGGAGTTGTTTCTAACATTATCCAAAAAGATTTTATGAAACTTTTGGGTCTCGTATATTTGTGTTTGGCAGCGAAGTTCATATGAATTGGTCTGTTGGAGCACTTGTGCTGGGTAGAATAAAACCAGAGGATTTGTAGATCAATGTAATAATTTGACCGATGAGAAAAAAAGCCTTGAATCACCAACTTTGAAAGATGAGAAGACTTCTGCACCTGTACAGCAAAAGGTATGGAGTTTCGCATTTGTAGAAAGGTAGAAAAAAATGGAATATGTGAGTTAATATATGTTCTAAAGTTGAAAATATCATAAAGGGGGTCCCTCAATTACAGAATTGAAATTGGGAATTAGATCCATTTATAGGATCTATTTTCTCGGCTAGGGGGAATAGCCGAGCCAGAAAAAAAGGAAATGTATATAAATGAGTAGGAAAAAAAAGAATATTTTTAAGTTTGAACTGACTGCAATCTGTAGATAAAGAAAGACAGTGAAACACAATGAAATGTTTTATTTTTCTTTTTTTCTTTTTTGAGTTTGGCGGCTGCCCACATTAAGCCTGAACTGGCTCCACCTATTTGTATCCCCAATGTCATGCAAAGGAATAGAGGCAGATAATAAAATTTCATTTAGACTAAGGGCAATGTACAAAGTCTCTATGGTTTTGATCACATTCAGCAATTAGTACCGCAAGTATAATACTAGCATGGATAATACTTGAAAGATTTGATAAATAAGTTTTGACTTTTCAGTGTACATTTCAAAATAAAGAACACCTAATATTCTTGGGCTCTGTGACATATGTCATATTTAAATTTCATTTAAGGTCAGGTGAGCTATATAGTCATTATCATTATCATGTAAAAACATACTGCAGGCTTTGTTGCAATTCTATTAAATTTCGTAGTTGCTTTTTCCCCTCAGAATTTATAATTTGTGAAAAATGTAGATATGTCGAATTTGGATACCTGGTTGTTATTCTCATTTTATTTTGGCTTGACAATTTCTGTTGTTAGACAAACATCCAAGCGACAGTTATATGCTAATTATGTGGAATTTATTGTTTGCTGAGGTACTTGGATATGTTCTATCATTTATTGGTAATGAATGTATTGGTTGATTAAATTTTCTGTAGGCACCCTTGACTGATGCAGAAATTGAAGAACTTATTGCGGAATTCTTGGAAGTTGAGAGTAAAGTAATACTCCTGTCATACACATTCTAATCAATCCTTTTAATCTCTTGAGATATATGGTTTTCTACCTTGTTTTTCTTCTAATTTAAATTTTTAGGCAGCCGAGGCACAAGAATCACTTGAGAAGGAGTCACTTCTTCGAGTCGAGAGTGAGGTGAGGGGGGAGTTGGCAGAAAGTCTTCATGGGGATGAGGTAAGGATTTTCTAGGGAACTGTTTTCTTTTGATATTCTGTTATTGAGCAGATTATGCTTATAATTTGACGTCCTTGTAAATCCAACAAAACTGATGAGTCATTGCTTTCTTCTACATAGTTAGAGATCGCTGTTTCTATGGAAATGAAAACTTTCTCAGAAGAATGGCAAAGAGTCCTTAATGACTTGGAGACGGAGAGTGCCCTTCTGCTGGTGTGCTTCTGCAATTGTAATTTGTTTATATGTTCTATTGCTTGATGTACTGAGTGATCCCTGCTAAGTTGACACAAACTCTAATTGGACTTCTTTATGAGCTGTGGCACTTAAATATGGTTATATAATGCAGTGATTTTGAACTTTATAAATTTGCACACAGGAACAACTTGATGGAGCTGGCGTTGAGCTTCCAACTCTTTATAAGTGGATTGAAAGTCAGACTCCAAATGTATGTTGCACGGAAACTTGGAAGAAAAGGACACAATGGGTTGGGTCTGAGTTAACTAGTGAAATCACCAATTCGATTAAAGATGCTGAGAGTTTCCTTCAGTCTTGTCGGCCCGTGAGAAGGTACACACTGAACTTAAAGAAAGTTCTGTTGGTTTTGTAGTTTCCATGTGATTTACATGTTTGTTTTGGTTCCAGGCAACATGGTAGATTGTTGGAGGAGGGTGCTAGTGGTTTTCTTGGAAGAAAATTTTCCACCGAAGACAATAGGAATGCTGGAACAGAAAATTCTGAGAAGGATTGGCGTTTATTCAATGAGCTTATCCAATCTGAAAAATTATGTGAAAATAGTGGTGCATTTGGTACCAAACAATGGGCCTCTGTTTACATGGCCAGTACACCACGGCAGGCTGCTATCATGGGGCTCAATTTGCCTGGTATTGATGAGGTAGCAAAAGTGTTTTATTTTTAAATAACTTCTTCATAAGACTCAGAACATTACTTTTTGTCGATCCTTTTCAAGACCTTTATGATGAAGCAAATTATTAATATCCTCCTCTGAATGGGCCATAAAATTTTGGTTTTTGGGGATATGTTAGGAACTTTTTCTCCCCCGGAGCCTTCTCTTATTCCTTTTCTTTATTTATTTTGTTTGACAACTTTTGGTTTGGAGATCCCTCATGTCCTTTTGTTTGAGGGGCAACATCTTATACTATTATTGCTCCTATCCTTTTGTTAAAAAAAAAGTCTTGCTTCCCAAACATCGAATGAAGAACAAGTTATCATATTCTTCTCATTGATCATGGTACAGTGACTCTTTTAAGATATTTACTTAGTGAAAGGTGAGTATGAGGTCTTAATTAATGACAAGGATACAACTGATTAGTTAATGACAAAGATCCTGCTAAGTACATAATTATTCTGCTATTAACAACATGAATTCAGTGGTGATGTTTTTTTTTGGGCAGGTGGAGGAAATCAGTGAAATTGAGAGCAACCCTAGCGATCCATTCTATGCTGATGCTATTGCAAACGAGAAAGATATAGACCTCTCAGAAGAGCAAAGGAGAAATTTCAGGAAGGTGTGTGTGTGTGTGTATGATTGCCAAGCGTATTGCATATTTATTTTTGTAATCAATGCAATTGAACTCTTCCTCTCTACACAGAAAGAGTTATAGATGTATAAAATGAGACCTAGCACCTCTTTTTTTCTTTCTGAAATTAAGATAGACATTCTAGCACCAGATTATATATCAAACCGTAGTACAGAATGTCAAGTTGAGACCCTGCACCTCATACCCAATGAAAGACCTTTTTTGTTTTGAAGAATGAAGGAGCTTCATATATGTGATAATGACGCCCCCCTGAACAATATGGAGACAAGGGATCTCCTAAGAAAAAAACCAAAATAAACAAAAGGAAGAAGCTAAAAGGAAAAAAGAAACTAAAAAGGATACAAGCAACCCTTAACGAGATACAAAGCTCGCCACCCTTCCCGAGAGCTCCCTCTAGGCTAGGAGACTTCTAATTATTCTTTTCGATGAGGGCTATATCCCAAGCATGAATCACCTTGTGGAATGGAGGGCCAATGAAAGACCTTTACAATTCATTTCTAAATGCCTTGCCTCAACTTGAATATTAATCCATAATCTTCTCAGGATCGCCGACTCCTCTTGACTCACACCATTTGGATAACTTGCCCTCTCATTTCTTTTCTCAGTTATCCAAGATTTTTGAGTGACTAGGATTCATAAAACTTATAGGTGCCGTTTGGATAGATGCATAAGCTATTATGAGGTTTATAACTGTTCTAGGATAACTATACTAGTGAATAAGTGATTTTCTGTTTGATTATGTTTTAAGTTATTTACGTTGGGAAATATAATAATAAAGTTTTTGTTGTTTGGTTGATTATGGATAAATTGTGGATAAAATATGTATATGAATAAGATGTGGATGATGATTTATAAAAGGTGAACAAATTATTTGACATGTGGGTCCCTTGATTTATAAGAGGCGATGAGAGTTGTTTTGATAAGTGGAATAGATTAGATGGGATAATACATTCTAGGGGCGACCTAGAATACAAATACCAACTTATTACACCTATTCTGGCATAGCTATACTCATCTATTCCTTCCACCCAAACAACTTTTTAGGCTTATTCTCCTCCTATTCCCTCCTATTCTCTCCTTATTCCACTATCCAAACAGCCTCATATTTTTTATTTATTTTACAAATAGAAATTCAATAATAGAAGGGAAAATCATTTACTGCATAGCTCTTATGGTGCACAGCTCTACAAAGGTTCAAAATGTACTTGTTTACATGAGGTTTTGATATGTAAAATAATATATGCTGCTACATGCATTTACATGTTGAAGTATTGGAGAAAAGGAGGAACATTTTTGGAGTCAACTTTTTAAAAGCTGGAAGTAATAATGCAATAGACATGATTTTAGTTGTGATGATGGCATTAATACTTCAGTCAGTAATGATGTCTGGAAACTAGGAGAATTTTTGTATACCTTGGTTCTTTATTATGGAGAGATGGGTGATTCAATGATTGGTGGTGGTACTAGTAGGAATGACTTGGTTGTTTAGAATGCAGATCTACCTTAGCGTCAGTGACTACCGATTGACTTCAGGAAATTTTTATAGGGCAAAGTCAGTCCAACTGTGTTTTGTGGATCAGTCTTGTGGTTTAAAAGAAACATGTAAAACGGTAAACTGGAAATGCGACCGTTAAGATTGATGTTTTGGCAAAACTGAGAGTATAATTGCAACTTAAGTATGGGTTAGCGAGTTATTCCTGGGGATAATATAAATGCAAAATACCATAAGGTGGATTTGATATAAGAAATTGTTGTTGCTGAGTGCAACAAAAAAATTGGAAAATTTGGCTTCATGATGTTGGGAAGAATAAGGGTAGTTCTAAGACAAGCTTAATGGCACAGTTTGCTAGATTAAAAAGGGCGCTGTTACACCCAGATCCATTTCCAGCCCTATATGCGTCGATAGAAAATTAACGACGCATATGCTCATGTTAACAAGACATATGTTTCGAAAGAATTTTTTTACATTTTCTATAAATGCATCCATGCAAAACATTGGAGTATATGCTTCATTTTTTTATAAAAGCATGTACCTCATTAGATAAGATATATTATTTTT
This sequence comes from Acorus gramineus, assembly GCA_030737835.1. Classification (NCBI taxonomy): domain Eukaryota; kingdom Viridiplantae; phylum Streptophyta; class Magnoliopsida; order Acorales; family Acoraceae; genus Acorus; species Acorus gramineus. The sequence continues at coordinate 14,708,308 of CM060857.1, forward strand.
ACAAAATTCGAAACATATGTAGACTGGAATTGAGGCTGGAAATGGGGCTGGACGTAACATTATCCCCAAAAAAAGTCACAATTGGAATGCCATTGTTGTTTGACAAGAATCTTTTGGTGTACTTAGATTTGCAAATGCAACCCCATATTATTAGGAAAGGGATATGTTGACAATGTTGTTTATATGTGTGTTATCCATATGGTTTATTATGTTTTTTTGCTAATAGGTAAAAGAAGAGGATGATGTTCACACCACACAGAAGCTTCAGCTTCAATTGAAGCGACTAAGAGAGAGAAGTCGAATTCGTAAAGTAACCTTTTCTTTCCATTATATTATTTTATTTATTTATGGTTTATGTAATTTTATCAGGGTTTTACATTTTGCTTAAGATGCTTTGCTTCTTTTTCAGGAGCCCATAGAGAGTGACTCTGCTGCAGCTCTCACAGAAAACATCAGTAGAAACTTCTCATTTGATGAACATTCTAAGCCCTTTTCTGGTGATGTAGAATCTTTGAAACACGGTGAAGGCTTGAGGGGTAATAATGACCACAACGATGTTTCTATTCAGAATTTGAAACTTGAACAGGCTGAACATATTGGAGCTTTGAATGAATTCGACGACAAAAAACCAATGGTGAATGGTACTAATGTAATGCTTCCTACATCAAACTCTGATCTGTCAGAACTTAAAAGGCCCAAGAGACCCCATGATGATGAGGATCTGGAAAATGATGCTAAAAGGAATCATACTGTTATTATAGATAGTGATGATGAAGTGCAGGTGGTGGAGAATAAATCTGTTTTTGGTACTTGCAGTGATGCAAAACCCATGTTACAAGCTATGGAAGTGGTAGATGTTGATGCTCTCTCTTTACCAAGTCCAAAAGGTTTGCATAACCATCCAAAAGCGAATTTACAAGTCTTCCAGTGCACTTCTTGTTCTGTAGACTTGAAAGTTCATGAAGTCCACCGACATCCACTTTTGCAAGTTATTATCTGTGAGAGTTGCAATAATGTGGTAAAAGAACAAATGAATCAAAAGGTGACTTCAAAATTTCCTCTACACCCGCAATGCTTTCAGGATTTATTTATTTATTTATTACTACGTTATATAAATACACACACACACATACATATATGCATGTATGTATAATGGCTCTATTAATTTGCATTCTTTTTTTTGAAAAAAAGGTTGGCTTTCACCTTTGTATTCTATTAATTTGCATTATGCAAAAAATTACTTAGGTGAGTGTGATAATCTTGTATCTTTTATGGTTATTATGCTGAGAAAATGTTTGAAGCTTTTGTTTGGTTTAATAAAATCTAATCATAATCATAGTTGTCTGGGCGGTTAGGCGACACTAGGCGGTGGCCAACCGCCTAGGCGGTGCTTAATTAAGATTTTATTATTTAAATTGATAATTATATTAAAGTTATTTATCTGCTTATCCATTTTTTAATTTTTCCACGAATATTACTTAAAATGAAGAATGCTATTTATAAATAAAGAACACATGGACGTAATTTATTGGTGCATGTCCATTTCAATAAAATTAATATAATATAACCCTAGTGGCATTAAAGAAGAAGAAAAGTGGGAAGGGATTGAGGGAGAATGGGATAAGAGTTTGGAAATTTTGAGGAGAGATAGGAGGGAGAGACAAAAAATCAATAGAGACTCACTTGGGACCTGAAGAATTTGCTGCACTGTTGGCCGGTAGGGTAGGTGATGTTTCAATCTTTCGATTGTGTTTTTTTTTCTTTTATTTTTGAGGTTAGTTGAGGGATTGGGTGGGCTAGGCGTGATTAAGGGGGTGGGTTGGAAAATGATTAGTGTCCAAGAAAGAAAAACTGTTTAGTAATTTGGAAAATGATTATGATAATCCGGCTTGGAGTTTGGATATGTGTACCTATCAGGCAAGCAACAAACACAATGCCAATAACATTATTTTCTTAATTATGTTAAAAAATCTGGTCACGTTGAAGTATTTTAGTTCTCCTTTTAGTTAATTTTATAGTGTGTGTGTGTGTGTGCGTGTGCGTGGGTGGGTTGTGGTGTGGATCGGCAAGGTTGTTGAAATGTAATTGAGAGTTGTATGCTGGCACTTTATTTTCCTTTGAGCAATGGATGCCTTGTGTCTATTTTATCCTGCAGCAGAGAGTTTTGAGGCCTCTGATTGTTTCATGCTCTCCTGTTGTTTCATCGCCGTTTACTATTTTAGAATCTGGTATCTAGAGTATGTATCAGGGGATTTCATCGTTGTAATATTTGCTGTTGCTTTTATTATGTTGATGACACCAGCAAATGGCATTTACAATGTTCAAAATGTTATATTTGTGTATGTCTTGTTTTGGCATCCATCATCGGAGGTTAGAGCCCAACATTGAATTATTTTTTGCAAAGCAGGACCGTGATTGCTCTGAATGCTATTGCGGATGGTGTGGAAAAAGCGAAGACCTAATAAGTTGTAGTACCTGTACAACGTTATTCTGTACAAAGTGTATAAAAAGAAATCTTGGAGAGGAACACCTAGCAGAAGTTTTGGCCTCTAGTTCACAGTGTTGTTGCTGTTCTCCAAGTCTATTGCATGAGTTTACCTTAGAGTGTGACAAAGCACTTGGATCTCTTGAGGTCACAAGCTCTGACAGTGACTCAGAGCTCTCAGATGTTATTGCTGATGCACCAAACAGGTAACATGATATACTTCTTACAGAAGATTCTTTCTCACAGTAACTTCTGTGTGCATCATCTCACTACATGTGTTGTAGGAAATTTCCATTCTGGTTTTATATTTATTTCCACAAGGACGGGGGAGACAAATTCAATTTGCCTATGATTTTTCATTAAACAGTCATACGGTGCTTTAGTTTTCTTGCTTTGTCTAAGATTTGGCTTTAGCTTCAATGTAGCACTTGATTGCTTTGTATATTTTTGTTGATACGGATGGTGCTTATGATTGACTGATTTTAAAAACAGTATCCATCTACAGGTGGATAAAATTCCATATTTCACTGTATTGTTTATTAAGCTTGTAGGCCATCTAAATTTGATTTAGTATTGTTTATTAAGCTTAGGCCATCTAAATTTGATTTCCTTATATCTTAACTTCTCTTGAGACTTTTCAACATCTTACCAAAGCCATGCACCTTTTGTTTTCAGATATAAGAAAATGAAAAAACGGAGGATTAGGAGAATCCTCGATGATGCTGAACTCATGGAGGACACTAAACGGAAAATTGCCATAGAAAAGGTAGATTTTTCTTAGGAAATCCTGTTGAGAAGGTCTCTGGTTGGTTTCTTGATTTACATAGAGAACTTTGATTTTGTCTAGGCTCGTCAAGAACATCTCAAGTCTCTTCAAGAACAATCGGCTATCAAATCAAGGACCAAGAATGTAAGCATTAATGGAATTACAACAGAAGGTGCCAATGTTGAAATGCTGGGTGATGCAAATGATGGTTATATAGTGAATGTGGTACGGGAGGAGGATGAAGAACCAGTAAGGATTCCCCCAAGCATCTCTGCCAAATTGAAACCCCATCAGGTTTTCTTCTCTTCATTTTCAGCAGTCTCAAAATGATGTTTTGGTTGACCTTTTTGCTGATCATACCTGTCTGATGCTTCTTTTGTGATTCTGTCTGATGTCTTTTTATTAATAAATGTTTATTTTTTTTAATAACTGGTAGGCTACTTATTGCCAAACTTTATTAGTATATCAAGTAAAGCAAAAAAAAAAAAAAAAGTTAGTTGCAATTACAGCATATTTGGAATTTGTTTTATTTTAAATTTTCATGGATTTGAATTTCAACATGGGTATATGCAAACAATGCTCACTAGGCCTTTTCTTTAGAAAGGACTTGTTAGCCAATCTAAAGTTTTAGGAAAATGAGTTTAGTAATGGGGTTAATATGCTTGAATATGCAAGTGTATTACTATATTTAATTGTATGGCTTCAAATTTGTTACTTATGCTTTATAATAGCTGGAATGGCTGACTAGGTAAACTCAGGATATTCTAATGCTTTGCTATGGGTCTCTTTTCCCCTAAATTGTTTTGATGGATGAAGAGAGACAACTTCTGTGCATTAACTTGACCGATTATATGAAAGCATTTTAAGTGAAATTTCTGGCTAGACACAAGTACCTGGGACCTTCATACTATTTTAACTTCTCCTGAATAGATTTTGCATAAAATGATGATGTTTGATTTTCATCTTCTGGTCTCCAGAGAAATGATTTTGTGAAACAGTTGATTAGTCACTGAACAAACTTAATACATACCATTAAGAGTTTTAATGATGTGTCCATTAATGGTATGAATGAGAAATGAGAAATAACTTACTTTTGTAGATGGTCTGATGACCCTTGCTCATTTTATGGGGTATGTCTGATGACTTGAGGACTTAAATACTTGATGCATGCATTTCTTTTGTAGAATATACAGGTCTTCACTTTTATTAACTTTGTTGCTCAAGATCATCATCTGACCATTTTTTTGGCATTCTTTGTGGATGAGAAGCTTAGTTAACTATATGTTATTATTATTTGGCCTAGCCGCCTAGCTATTCACTCATGAAAGAATTTTTGCACCATTGTATCCTACCACCCATTACTTCATGGGTAAGCCTTTTAAGTAAACTTTTTTTTTGTTAAACATGCTATGAAATACGCGTTCCTGTTATCATGGTCATGAAAGCAGTTAAAGGGGCATGTGTGTTTATGCTTGTGAAATCCGCAGAGTGGTGGAGAAAATCTTGAGTGTTGTATTTCCTAACCACTCAGATGACTCACACTGACCCACATAATATTAATTAAATTCTTTTGTCCACCCCACCTGATACATGCATATGCTTCTGTAGATGCTTCTTGTTGTTTTATTTCTTTTTTGGAAGGAGTTGTAGGGGTGGGGTTGCAACTTTGCAAGAAAGCACCCTACCATTCTATCATCCTTTCTTTTTTGTGGATTGATGAGACTGGTGCATGGATTGTCTGGGCAGCCACAACATTAATCTCTAATGTATGAAAAGTAAGATGTATGGAAAATAAAGAGAATTTTTAGATTTTCTATTTTTGATCATTAGTTGTCTTACATAAAGAGTACTTTTCCTTAAAATTTATGTAAGTTGGGGATTCCGAGTAGTGAGTACTTTTATATCGTGATTTAATGTTTTTATGCTTGTCAACTGCAGGTTTCTGGGATAAGATTTATGTGGGAAAATATCATACAATCAATCAGAAAGGTTAAGTCTGGGGACAAAGGTCTTGGTTGCATTCTCGCCCATACCATGGGTCTTGGTAAAACATTTCAGGTTTGTGATTGTTCATTATCCATAATCCATTCAAAATAATTTTCCTGACATAATTAATCTAGCCTTCAACTTGAAATATCCACAACTTTGTTTTCTTTGCAAAACTGATAATCTGACATGCTTATTCATTTAGCAAAACAAGTGTGATGTGACCTTGAACTGTAGATGATTGTTTTATGATATTCCAAATCACGTAAACTTGATGTATGAGGGCTTTTAGCACCTAGAATATGGTTATTGGTTTAGACATGGATTCAAATCATCCAGCTAGAGGAAAGATATGGCAAGAGATAACTGAGCTGATATTAATGGATTCTTCAGCTATCTCAATTTTTTTTTTTTAACATGTATCAATGTGTTTTCTTGTGGGTCCGGCTGAATTGGACCAAATTTTTGGATTCAGTTTATTATGTTTTCCCCTTTTGTTATATTACTTTATCCGATACAGTGCTTTGGAATCTGCCATTTACAGATATTTGATTAAAAATTTTCATTTTGAAATTCCTTTTCAGGTCATAGCATTTTTGTACACTGCCATGAGAGTTGTTGATCTAGGATTGAAAACTGCCCTCATAGTCACACCTGTAAATGTGCTTCACAACTGGAGACATGAATTTGAAAAGTGGAAGCCTCTGGAGCTAAAGCCTCTGCGTGTTTTTATGCTGGAAGATGTTGCTAGGTTTGAATGATTATTTCTTGTTTGCAACTCTGAAGTTTTGTTTTATCCAACCTAACCTTGGTAGACTTGAATACCTTATCATGCTGTTCCTTTTTAACTTGTCAATATCAACTTGTTCTACTTAGTTTTCTTTCCAATCTTTATTGATTACGTGCCAATAACTTCTAACTCTATGAATAGCTTTGAAGGAAAAGCAGTTGTAAGCATAGTTCGAAGTGTGTACGTGCGGCCGCACATGCTGATGTGCGCCCCGGGGGCGCACCCCCCCCCCCCGGGGTATGCGCCGCATGTGCGCCCAAGTTTGAACTTGATTCGAACGTAAGAGGGCGTTCGAAGTGTAGTTTGAACTAACTTCGAACATATAGAGGGCATTTGAAGTTCAGTTCGAACTGACTTCAAACGATAAAACCCCCATTTGGTTTTGAATTGTCATTCGAACGGCAATTCGAACGTATAGAGGAGTTCGAAGTTTAGTTCAAATGGGGTTTCGAACGGCTTTCTTACCCTATGTTTGACTGCATATTTGGTACATGCAGTCGCATATGCCGTGCACATGTGGTCTGCACATGGTTTTGAACCATGGTTGTAAGTGGACAAAAGTAAACAAGAAAAACAATTGGGAGACGTGTTTATGAATTTTTTACCAACTGCTTTTATTCTTAGAGCGTTGTTACACTCAGTCTTTTTTACAGCCCTAAATGCAATCTCATATATCTCGGTAACCCCCCTCTCACTCACTTTAACGAGGTATATATCTTATTAGAAATTTCACATTTTCTATAAATGATACCATTCAATTCATTGGAGTATTACTTCACCTTTTATAGAAGTGCATACCTCATTAGATGAGGTATATGATTTTTAAAAAATGAAACATGGGCGGACTGTGTTTGGGACTGTAAAAGGGAGGGGCTGAGTGTAACATTTACCTTATTCTTATTATCTGTGGAGACATATAAGTGGAAACTCACTGCAATGCTTGTGTGTTTTCACATAAATGGCAATCCTACTGAAGATATTCATGCATCCCCACAGCTTCTGTGAATAATCTTGACAAAGCTCTGGATGTCTTGTCTAGATATTAATATTGCCGAAATCATGGATATATTGGTGGATTCTGGTGCCATTGGTCAATATTAAAAATATTCTTTAATTGATTTTCTATCAAAATATTTTATATGTCAAAGCGTTTTAATTCCTCTATCCATGACATCTTAATGTGATTTTTTTTTTGGAAACAAAGATGGGACTCCCTTGATTAATTTAAATCAAATGAAAGTCTCTCGAACAAAGGAGATGGGGATCTCCATACAGCAAAAGGGAACAAAAAAAAAGGGAAAAAAACACCTACCAAATTAAAAAGACACCAACAACTGAAGACCTAATCCCTTTATACCCCCTTCCATTCCTCCCCCAAAACCCTAGAAGATTGATCCATCTCAAAATTTAATTCACCCTATCACACCAAAGCCTGACAGATTCTCCCTCGGAATGTATTGCACACTCTCTCAGATAACCCAAGATAATTCCCCATGTATTTTCTACTTGACATGCTTTCACCTGAAAGAGCTTGTCATTCTTGTTACAAATAATGCCCCAACAATCTGCATGAGAATTCATGTGGATAAAGCACTCCTTTCTGTTCATATACCCTTTCTTTTTGAGTGCCCAACAAACTTTCCACGTATGTCGTATAGATTGATTCCTCCTCTCTATCTTTTCATCAGATAAATTCAAAACATCCTTGGTAGCTTCTTGGCAAACTTCTCTCCTGATAACCATCTAATTGCCAAAATCAGCTATCCCCGCCTTCAGCGGACTCAAAACATTTTCTTATAGTCTATGACTCCTTTGCCATCTGAAGAATTCCTTTCACACTTAGGAAGCCTTATACGATCTTGTCAGTTTAAACTCCAGCATATTCTTGCTGACAAACTTTGTACTTACCACCTCCGCCGAGTTTATTCAGGTTTTTTGGGTGGATGTCACAGTCATTTCATCAGCTTCAAATCAATTACACTTAACCCTCTGAAGGCCTTGTACAACATACCACCTCCCTGCTAGTAAAGTATTTCCCATTACCTCTTTCTTTACAACCTCCTTATAAAAATATTCTACCTACAACCTTGAGTTTATCAATGACTCCTTCAGGAAGGTCAGCCGATGGTTGTATAAAAAATTGGGAGGTTAGAGAACTTTGCCTTGAGGTGAATCACTCTCCCACAGGAACTGAGGAAGCAGAGGCAATCCATGATACTTGATCAGAAAACTGTCTATAGAACATCTCATCAACCCTGCATTCTCTCGCTTCCTCTTCAACCATATCAAATACATCCACAGAACTTTTTGAGAACTTCAATTTCAGTCCCGGCATCATTTTAAAGCATTTTCAGATGAAGCCTTCCATTTGACTTTTCCCATACATAATAACAACATATTATCTGCATACTGCAAGTGTGGAATAAGTGGCTTCTGTTTCACTCATGTTCCACTGCTCTACAGCACATCCGTCAATACATTAGATACCAAAATAAGTAGGTGTGGAGAAAGTGGATCCCCATGGTCTCATCCCTTCTGAACATGGAAAAGATCCCACAAGGTTTTCTATTCAAAAAATTGAATAGTGATACAGATCTTGCGTTATTGGTTCCATCTCAGTGAGAAGTTGTACATTTGTAGATCTTCTAGAGAAAACCCCAAACCACCAGGTCACGTCTTTTCAAAATCTAGTGTATAGACCAGTCCTCTTTTTCCCTGTGTGCAAACAGACATGCATTATGGGTGATAGTAGATCTGCCCAACATGAATTTCATTCTCAGGAATAGCCGCTATGGGAACCTTTCTTCACAAAATAATATTTTTTTTCAATAATTGCTATGGCAAACCGAGCTTTGGTTAAGTTGGCAAGCACCTCCCACCTCCTTGAAAGAGGTTAAATGATCAAATCCTGTGGAACACCATTCTTCAAAAAAATAATCCCTAAATAGTGATTGCTATTTTCCATGGATATTAATTTTTATCTTGATTTATTGACCTCAGTAAAGGTGATAGCTGTGGTAACTTTTCTTCAGGGAGAGGAGGGCACACTTGCTTGCAAAGTGGAAGGCCAAGGGGGGTGTTTTTCTAATTGGGTATGCTTCTTTTCGGAATCTGTGCCTGGGGAAGCATGTGAAGGATAGGAGCATAGCCACAGATATAAGTCATGCGTTGCAGGCAAGTTATCATGTTATCATGTTCAACTGATACTTATATTAATTTTAAGATATCAGCATTTATATATATATATATATATATATATATATATATATATATATATACATATATATATGTATATAATCACGCTGATCCTAGATTTTGAACTGGTGCTTGCAACAAAATGCCATGCTTCTGTGACTCTTTCAAGTTATCTTGGTATAATTTTTTTTTCTGTATAGTGCAATTTAAATATAAATATGATTGCCTAGCATATTATGGGCTATATCTAGACGGATCTTCACTTTGATATATTCAAGGGAGATGTCTTGGTTTATGATGCGTGCTGATTGTTTTACTTGAGGAAAAGAGGACACCAAAAGTTAAGATAGAAAAAATGGAGAGCAATTTTAGACTTCAGAGGCTTTAAAATAAGTAAGATGAAGTCAGAATATATGGAATATAATATTTGCAAGAAAATAAAAAGAAAAAATGGAGTGATCGAACATTCATGGATGAGAGATACCCAAGAGTGAGCATTTTCATGATTTAATATCCATTGTTCATGAGAAATTTGAAATTGAAGAGGACATCATTCATAGAATTAAAGCAGAATGGCTAAAATGGAGAAAGGTTGCTGAAGTATTCTCTCTCTCAGATTACCATGGAACTCAAAGGAAAACATTGTAAGATACCTACAAGGCCAGAAATACATCATGGATCAGAATGTTGGGCAATTGAGAGACGTGTGAAAATGAGTGCAGTGGAGATGATAATATTAAGAATAGCATAACGATGATGGAATAAGAAATGAGACATCTGTAGAAAGTCAGAGTTTGCTTCAATTGAGGACAAGGAAAAATCCTTTAAGATTGTTTAATCTTAAAGGATTTCCATCTTAAAGGATTCAAGTATGTGAATTAGAGATTAATTGTTGCACCAATTAGGAGTGTTATGGTCGTAATTGAAGAGGCTCTTAGGAGATGAGGTAGGATAAATGAAACTTAGATGACAAGAATAAGAAATGACATATTGACTGTATATTTGTCAGAGGACATGACCCTTGGTAGAGCACGTGAAGAAGGATGCATGTAGTCGATTATAAATTTATAGTATAAAAGCTTTGTTGTTGTAAGTTGTACATCACGTCCATCCTTGCAAGCAAACTAAGACTTGTTATACCAAAGGTAGAACTCCTAGTTTAGCAATCTCACTTGAGTTAATACATGAAATGAATCAAATGATCTTACACTAGTAATTGAACTTAATGATGGCCTGAAATTTATTTAAAATCCATCCTACTGGCTCATGGTTAGAGCCACTTCTAATGCATGAACATGCCCATTCATCTAGCCCATATAAGCGCATCAGCCTAAATGACAGTGCAGGCTTGTTCGTGTTCCAAACTTCCAATGCTCATCTTCATCAATTTTACCCATGGTTATCATAGGATTAATTTATTCTTTTCTCTTGCCTTCCTGCAATTATTCTACTTAGTAGTCCTATTTGCATTTTCAGTTCATTTATTGCTTAAAAATAATAGTATCTCTTAATTTAAATAAAATTTTCAGAATGGTCCTGATGTACTAATTTGCGATGAGGCTCATATGATCAAGAACACAAGGGCAGGTACCACCCATGCCTTGAAGCAAGTGAAGTCACAGAGAAGAATTGCATTAACTGGCTCACCACTGCAAAACAATCTGATGGAATATTATTGTGTAAGTAGCACACTGTTGTATATAATCTATTCATACTCTCAGTAGTGAATGAATTACTTTGTGATGTAATAGTTTCTGTTCTGAAATTTGTTCTACTGGCAGATGGTTGATTTTGTAAGGGAGGGATTTTTGGGTAGCAGTCATGAATTTAGAAACAGGTCAGGATTCTTAATTTGGTGCCCTCGGGTATTGGATGATAAATTGTGTAATTTCTGTATTTTTTCTGTTCCTTGTGCAGGTTCCAAAATCCTATTGAGAATGGGCAGCACACTAATTCCACTTCAGATGATGTAAAAATCATGAATCAGAGATCACATATTCTGCATGAACAGTTAAAAGGATTTGTGCAACGAATGGATATGAATGTGGTCAAGAAGGACTTGCCTCCTAAAACTGAATTTGTCATTATCGTAAAGCTTTCACCACTGCAAAGGAAATTGTACAAAAGATTTTTAGACGTGCATGGATTCACGAATGGAAAAATTTCTAGTGAAAAAGTGAGGAGGAGTTGTTTTTTTGCAGCATATCAGGCGTTGGCTCAGGTAAAAATCCTTGTGCATGAATTTTATATAGGTTTTCTGTATGTTATCTTTAGAGCTACTTCTCCTCTAAATGTAAAATGGAATACACACTTTGTAGATATGGAACCATCCCGGCCTCTTGCAGATGGCCAAAGAATACAAGGACAAGTTAAGACGGCAAGAGGCCATTGAGAACTCGCTTATTGATGGCAGTTCAAGTGATGATAATGTTGAACGGGATGTGCTGAATGGAGGTCCGATTTTTGTCCTATTCCTAATTTCCTACTTTTTCTTTCTGTTTTCTTTTTAATTTTTCACAAAATAATAGTCTTATTAAGTTATTGCATAATAAAAAAAAAATATATGATGGCATGATTGCAGATTCTTATTGCATATCTTGCATCACAAGTTCGCCATCTGTGTTAGTTTCTGGGTATAATTTGTGGAGCAATCTTTTGTGAGAACCTCCGTCTTTTTTTTGAAGTAAATCAATTTGATTAGTTATCAGGAACTTGACTTCATTTAATCTCGTCCTACCAAGATACATGAAGGATTGTCTTATCTTGATGACTTAAAACACAATGATGCGGAAATGGAATGTTGAAGGTCACTAGTAATGAGTTCATTATATGAATCCACATTTCAAATGTCCAGCATCATTGGCCTTGTCCTCCATATTCTTAGTTTTTAGGACTTCATGTGGGCACTGATACTGGGAGGCAAAAAATTGGTTTCTATTTATATTATATGAGATATGGCATGGGTAGGGCAATGGAAGGCAAGGGTTACGTCACTGCTATGTGATTATCATATTTTAATGTTGGTACAGATTGAGATTGCTAATTTGTTTGAGAGAGGTTTATGTCTTCTTTGGGTGTTTTTTTTTTTCAAAAGCTCCAGACAATGAATGAGGAATTTTCACACTTATCTCTGCTTCTTTAAATGCTGGTTTAGCTGCATAATGTGTTGTGACTCTGGATGCAAAAGGGAGTGAAGTTAGTAGTGTGATGTAATTTCTAGGTGGCTGTTCAGTGCTTTAGTACAGTGCATTCATAACCAAAATCTTGTGCAGTATAAGTTGGTGACCTTACCTGTTCTCGGTTTTTATACTCCATAATGACTTTTCCTTTCTAACTAAAGTCCATAACTTACACATCTTAATTAAATGCATCATTTCCCACTCTATTTGCTCATCTGTCTCGGAGTTTATGATGCCCAGATATGGAGATTACACGGACTTATAACAACTCAAAATTTCTAAATATCAGAGACAGGATACATATTAGCATAATAATCTATATAATGCCGGTCAAGAGAAAAAAGAGTATCAAGTCTTCAATCTTAATTGGTCGAATTGCAAATTTTTAGTCTTTTAAATGTCTGGGTTTTTTTTTGTCTTGGTGAGTGGGTAGATGTCTAATGAGCTTGAGTTTAGGAATCTTATTTTGAGTGGATCAAGTTTAGAGTCATACTTTTGTCATAGGTTGGATTCTTCTGATCTTAAAGTCGTTGATTGGTTTCAATTCCATCGACACAATTTGATGGGATAAGCCTTGTTTTTTCTGTTTTTTTTTTTTCTAGCAATGATCACATAATGTAAAAGGAAAAATGTTAGAAAATGTTAGAAATAGTCTTGTGTGCAGTCTTTATATGCTGTGATTTTTTTGAAAGACGCATACTTCATGGAACGAAGTATATGCTCTCATATAAATGAAGTATATGATAACATGTGGACCACTTGTAGAAGTGAAAAATCACATGCTTCTTTTAATGAGGTATACATCTCATTAGAGATATATGAGACTGCACGTGGGGCTGTAAATGAGACGGTAACAACACTTGATATAAAAGTATATGGTACAATTTGAGTTTCCAGTATTTGACATAGATGTATTGGTCATGTATGAGTTTTATGTATCATAGCTTATTTCGTTCATCAGAGGGCAGGCTTATTCTCTTTCATACATGATACAGCCCAATTTATCTGCTAGATTTTGAAGTTTTGTCTGAATTGTCTTAGTATTGATGACCGCTCATAGTCCAGGAAAAGATGACTCAGTGTTGATTGATCTCTTGTTGTCTAGAGAAAATGTCAAATACATAAGTGGTTCTTTTTTTTTCTTCTTTTTTTTCTGTTTTTTTTCTTCTCTCAAGTTATGGAACTTTCTTTGCTGATGCATATCGTACAAGGTGTATGCATATTCCTGATAAAGTTAGACTTGGAAAGTAAATTATACTGCCATTAATTTATACCCCGCATAGTAAACATTAATCTTGAACGGGTAATAGAAATCTGGTTGGATTATTGGGTTGATCAGTTGATGTATATTCTGATGTAAAATATTGGCTATTAATACATGCTCCTATATTTTCTTCAAAAATTACATATAAATTGTTGATAAAAACAATTCAAATTTGGAAATGTACACAAAGTTGAATTGTCCTTGTGGTGCAAGTTTTTTTTGTATGGCATGATTTGCAAGGGGCTGGTGCATCAGATGGCCTGAAGAACAATGCATATGTATTATCTCTTTTATTTAAATTTTTTAAACCATTGACACTGAGTATTCTAATACTTTCTGCTCTTAAGACAGTGACGCAGAAGGTCAAAGACAGCAAGAAAAGTGACGGCATCTTTTTTCATGAGGTATTTTGAGCTTATTGCATAGAACCTTTAAATTCATTATACACCGATATATGCCTTTGTTCATTCTTTTTTTTATAATTTTAACTGCATGTAGAACATTTTTAGATGTAGAATTAATATATATCTAAGTTTGATAAGTTCTTTGAACAGAGCTTTAAGGTGGTAGATCTGATCATCTTTGATCTTACATATCTTGGTTTTCATTTGTTATTTAGAGACGAATCGAGCATTAATATCCTTTCATTTGTTGCCTGAACAGGAAGTTGATTGGTGGGAAGAACTTCTTCATGAAAAAATATATAAAGAAGTTGATTATAGTGGCAAAATGGTTTTGCTGCTTGACATTCTTTCTATGAGTTCTGAGATGGGAGATAAGGCTTTGGTTTTTAGCCAAAGCTTGACGACTCTAGATCTCATAGAACTATATCTTTCACGATTACCTCAAAAAGGAAGAGAAGGCAAATGTTGGAAACAAGGAAAAGACTGGTATAGGTATGTGTATGTTGTCTTATTATTGCAGTCAATTAAGTAGAAAGGTGTCCATGATTTGAATATCTCATCCTCATACATACAGTCATGCTCGACTATCTAAGGACCTTAATCTGAAATTATATTCTTTGGATCAGGAAAACTGAGATAAACTTACATATCATTGATGCACTTCATATGCCTTTAATGTAGTATCCGTTGCAAAAACTAGGTGTTTCTTTTAAATGTATTGATTTAAATGCCATGTGTTCTCATACACCATAAACCATGGTCTAAAGATACTGTGATTGCTTGTGTTGTATTTTACTAGTTGGAGAATTGGATTCCAGCAATCTTTGTGATAGTTACAATCTTGATGAAAAAGTTAATTCATGTGCTTGGTATCCATTATGTCCACAGAAAAGAACACACACATTCTTATAATATATGTGCAAATTGTTAGAAATTAGTGTGGGCATTGAATATCTGGGTCACCCAAGTGGGGTTCTACCCAACCTCAAGTTTATGATAAGAACAACATATATTAGTTTTTTTTCCAAAAAAAATATATTAGCTGCAATAAACCTGGAAACCCTAGGTAAAGATCTATATATAATGGAGAAGGCTAGATGTATATTTTCTTTCTGTAAAGATCATTTATCTGTCAATGTGGTGAACAGGCTAGATGGAAGTACAGAGGGATCTGAACGGCAGAAGATTGTTGAGAGATTTAATAACCCCACAAATAAGAGGGTGAAATGCACTTTGATATCAACTCGTGCAGGATCTTTGGGAATTAACCTACATGCAGCTAACCGTGTAATTATCATTGATGGTTCTTGGAATCCAACTAATGATCTTCAGGCCATATATCGTGTTTGGAGGTATGAATTTTATTGATGTTTACATTAATGAAGAGTTATATATTTACATCATCTGTTAATGTAACAGCCCCTCTACATGCATGCAGGTATGGGCAAAGCAAGCCAGTTTATGCTTATAGGTTGATGGCACATAAAACCATGGAAGAAAAAATTTACAAACGACAGGTGAAGTGGAGGAAATCTGCATATTTAAACTGACAGACTTTTGTTTTTCCCGTTCATAAGACTAAATGCAATTCATATCATGAAACCTGATTTAACTAATATGGAGATAATGGAAAGTAAAACCACTATCTAATTATGGTGACAGAGAAAAGTTACATGTACAGGTAACAAAAGAAGGTCTGGCTGCAAGGGTGGTTGATCGTCAGCAAATACACAGGACCATGTCCAAAGAGGAGGTCCTACATCTTTTTGACTTTGGTGATGATGAGAACCCAGATGTGCCATTGCCCCAGTTCCAAGAGGGAACAGAGCCCTCCGTTCAGAATTTAGTTGTTAAAGTTGTAGATTCATTGGTGCAGAAATCCTTACCCTCTTCCAGTGGTGGAAGCTCGTCTGATAAGGTTATGGACGGTCTGCTTAACCGACATTATTCACGGTACTGCACATTCTCACCTGAGCTTGTGATTTTTTTTATATAGCTGCTATTCTTTGATATATATATATATTTTTTTTTCGGTAAGATGCTAGCTTCTCTGATATTCGTTCCGTCAAAATACATTCTTTCTTGCCTTGTATGCTTGTGATGTTTTGTGGCAAATTGTAAGCACTGTGTGACTGTGCATGAATCAAATAATCTATCTTTCATGTGCCATCGTACATCATTGATATAGAGCTAAAGACCTGAACCCAGAGCTTTTGCGAAGCATAAAATGCCAATTCAAGACAATCACTTAGGTTTTTCATTCTACGTGGTTTTTTTATCACTATGATCATGTTGTAAAAGAATTGTGCACCTCCAACACTGTACGGAAATTTAATTTTCAAATATTATTAATCAGTCCATATGATGCATCTCTACACTGTAGTTTAAGTTACTTTTCCATTTTCAAAAAAATCCAGCAACACATATCGAGCTAATATACGCATTTGCTAAGGTCCACTCTTTTTAATCTCATGAAAAAGAACAAGCAATCTATTTAGAGCCAAAACTGAGTCTTACATAAAGATGAGCTTCTATTTTTTTTATCCCCCGTTTGGTTTGAGAATAGGTCCAGAATAAGTGGGAATTAGTCGGAATGGCCTCAAAATGGATGTTTTAATGGCTGGAATAAATGAGAATTTGTATGCTAGAATTAATTGATATAAAATGGCATATGGATTCTAGCCAACCCCTGAAATTAAGTCATTCCAGGTTATTCAACCCAAAAGAATACGTGGGCTCACTGTCAAATCAATTGTCATCACTTTTGTCAAATCAACTATCATTATTTTTTCACCTTTTATAAATCTTTATCCACACTTTATTCACATTTTATTTAAGGGAAAAAACCATACAACCCCCTGAAATATGGCTGAAATCCATATAACCCCCTAACGTTTCTTAAAATCCATATAACCCTTTGAAAACACCTAATAAATCTAAATAACCCCCTGAACAAAATTTTTGTTAATAGATGATTAATATTTTGCGCATATTTCGTTTAGTTAACCCTAATTGAAAACACGATATACTAAAAAACCACTACAATGAGTATAAAATGCAAAAAATCCTATGAAAATGACGATTTTACCCTCTCTGGATATATTATAAAACTTTATCTGGAGGAGTAAAATCTCGTTTATAGAAGATTTTTCACATTTTTAACACATTGTAAGTTCTTTTTGGTATACTGTGTTTTCTATCAGGGTTAACCAAACATAATATTTACAAAATATTCATTATCTGCAAACGTAAATTTTTTTCAAGAGGTTATTTGGATTTACTAGGTATTTTCAGGGGGTTATATGGATTTTAAGAAAAATCAGGGGGTAATGTGGATTTCAGTAAGTTTACAGGGGGGTTATATGGATAATTGTTTGGTTATGATAAATATATGGTGGTTTATTTTTATTTGGATGTGAAATTTTTATTCTGATCATGATTGATGGTTATTAAGTATAAAATTGGGATAAATCTACCCTTGGGAGAGCCTAGATTCTATATCCTGGGCTTCATGGGATATAAGGATTACTCTTTAAGTAAATAAAATAACTTAATGGACTTATTCCAATTCCTAACCCTATTCTTGATTTATCCTTGAACCAAATGTGGGCATAGAGCTGGATAGAAACTTTTGCCAACAAAGTACAATTCACAAATGCCGAAGGCGGGTCTGAGAAAATCCATCCTCATTTTTGATTTATCACTGACATTCTGAGCTTGATATTTTGTGTATTTTTTTTTCCAGTTGGATCGCTCATTACCATGAGCACGAGACACTACTTCAAGAGAATGAAGAGGAGAGACTGACAAAAGAGGAGCAGGACATGGCTTGGGTGGTGTTCCAACGATCATTGGAATGGGAGGAGGTTCATAGGGTTTCATTAGATGAACCGGACCAAACATCGGCCATAAATCACACATCCCGAGCGGTGACCAGTCAAACACAGACCAAGGGCAGTTCGAAGAACCGATCGGTCTACCAGAGAAAATGCAACAACCTCGCGCACATGCTGACTCTAAGAAGCCAGGGAATCAAATCAGGATCCAGTACCATTTGTGGGGACTGTGGCATGCAGATCAGCTGGGATAATCTGAAGGATGGGAAATCAAGGTGAAACGCGCATCTCCCGTGACATGTTAATTTTGTGATTTTGTTGATTTTTTGTATATTCTCTGCCCCTATATTAATTTTTTAGTTGGAGTATATGCATTGATGGGGGGTGATTCTGTCCGAGTGACAGATGAAGGAATGTTGTTTAATAGCAGTAAATATTATATAGGCGTGAAAGTCATATGTTAGTCTGATCAGTAGACCTCACAAGAAATCATTGTCAATATGTAAATTGTCACAGTTGATTTATGGTGCTTAATTCAGGCTGCCATGCTTTTTTGGACAAGGGGAGAAGAAACCCTTTGTATTAAAAGTGACTGACTTGAATGATTGCATAGAAACTTGTGGTGTCATGGTTGTTTCTTCATATTTGTTTTGTTAGTTTTGAATTTTTAGTGACAATGGAGCAGGTTTTGGAGGCTGAGTTTTTCAGTTCTAAGTTCTCTAGATTTGTATATCCAGTGCTGATTAATTCGGTCTATTTTGCAGCCCCATTTGCAACCTAAAAGCAGCGATCTCCTAGCCGCTTATACAGTGCATTAGTGCGACAGTGCATTAGTAGCGCATGGTTTTTTTTTCATTGATAGTGCATTAATAGTGCTTGCTTTTGTTTTTGGGAAAAATCCATATAACCCCCTATAAACTAATTAAAATTCATATAATCTCCTGACTTTTCTTAAAATATATATGACCCTCTGAAAACAACTAATAAATTCAAATAATCCCGTGAATAAAATTTACGTTTACAGATAACGAGTATTTTATGAATATTATGTTTAGTTAACCCTGGTAGAAAACGCAGCATACTAAAAAGACCTATAATATGTTAAAAATGTGAAAATAATTCTATAAATGACGATTTTACCGTTTCGGATAGAGCTTTATAATATATTCAGAGAGGTTAAAATCTATATTTTCATAGGATTTTTTTGTATTTTTGACAAAGTGTAGTGATTTTTTAGGATATCGTATTTTCAATCAGGGATACCCACACGAAATATGTGTAAAATATTTTTCATTTATTAACAAAAAATTTATTCAAGGGGTTATATGGATTTTAAGAAAAGTTGGGGGTTATATGGATTTCAATAAGATTTAAGGGGGTTGTATGGATTTTTCCTTTTTTTTTCATTTTTTCAAAGAACAAAAATTATACTAGTGATAACATTATATACTTTACTTTTCATAATAACTGGGTGTATATTTTTTTTAAAAAAGAAAACTTATGTGGGCTGCGAATGAGACTGTTTACCAGGTTGAACACATTTTCTTTGTGTTTATTCAACAACTTTTTGGTTGGAGCTTTATTATACATTCTCAAATACAATCTTATATATCTCATTAGCCTTTCTACTCACTATATTGAAGTAAATATCTCATTGAAAATTTTTCATATAGAATTTTATGAATGATGTCATTCAATTTATTGAAGTATATATTTTATTTTTTATAAAAATATATATCTCAAATGATGTATATGATTTTGAAAAAAATGAAAAACATTTGCTCTCTGAATGTAACATTTCTTTTTGTTGTGTCAATGTCATTGAATTTTTTTATTTAAAAATATGGAATTCTTTCGATTTCTAGGGGAAAAAACCTGTTGGTTTCAGACTTTCAGGTTTGGCTATTAAAATGTCGCAAAATTATCATAATTCAACACATAAGCAATTCAGTTTACAGTCCTGTACATATCCCATAATCCTCGTTATGGAACATGTAATTTTTCCTTGATAAAGTATATAAATTTACAAAAGTAAGATTCTGATTTCATTACTAAAATATACAAATTAAAAAAACTCAAAAACATGTGATGAAACTGAGGCTGTAACATTATCCAATATATAAAACACACTGAAATAGGGCCAAATAGAGTGTTATCAAAACCCAATTGTAAGTTTCTGATAAAATTGTTTTGGATTAAGCTCTGTTGCAACCAGAAAACTCTAACTATAACAAGCTTCCATGCCCAAGTCTAAGTTACCCCAAAATTCTGGACATAAAAGCTTATAAATGTGAGATCCTCCAAAAAGGATCCCCTTTTATTGCAGATACACAAGAGGCGAACAAAAAGTTCCATCATCACAACTTTGATGAACGCCCCCATCAACCAATAAGAATGAAACAAAGATAACACAGAAACTCACTTCTTCAGTTCCCCTGAATCACCAGGCACGCAAGCCGTGCAATTCGGAATGGCAGCAGGTGAGTAGTTCTCCATGAGACTCACACGAAATGTCCGATGCTCCACATCCTTTTCCGGGACAGTGACGAGAGCTTCCAGCATCAGTATGTCCCAATCTCGGTACCGTGACAATGAAAACCAAGTGCTACCTGAAGCATCAAACGCAGTTGATCAAAATAGTGCAGTCAGTTGTGTAACTTTGGTAATCTACTCAAGATATATTCCTTTTCCATGTGTTGCTTTGGATGCACAATAAACCAGTGATTTCACCCACCACGCTTGCAAAACTATGAGAAGAATATAACACTTGAAAAACTATGAGAAGAATATAACAAAGGCATATCATTCCTTTATTACTCGGTTATACAACCTCATACAACATTTGGGTAAACATTAGCATGAAGAGGAATTTGAGTAACCATCAATGAAAAAAGTTATCGGATAGCAACTGAAACAAGTGCCCTTTTAATCATCATCACTCTTTGTGGAAAATTTTCATAACAGTACGTACTAGTAGGATTTTCCTCAGTACGTGCATGGATGAATGATGTGTCAATCAAAAAACTTGTGATGGGATTCCCATCAATATTCTGGAGTTCTTAACTTTTTGATGGATATGTGCCATTCATCAGTTTTCATCTATGGATATGAATTTTTTTCCAATTCTGGTGTTATTTCTCCATGTTGAAAATATCACCTAGACCACCATGGCACCATCTGCTCTAAGCCTTCTCAAGGGTCCATATAAAATGCAGTACTTGCACCTGAGAAATGATTTTGTGACACTTTTGCTCTTTCTACATAGCATAATAACAGAACATCACAAGATATCTTAGATCAAAATCACATCTCTATCTTAAGGTTCTGTTAAAAGTTGCTGAAACCTTGAAGAATTCACTATAGCAAAGAGAGCAATGAATCACCAGTGCAGCTTTCTATTTGAATATCGTGAGTTTTACATGGCTGCAATACAAGATAGTAGGGTAATAGAAATTGGATGGAAGACATAAATGTAAGCCTGAAGAAAACAAAGTTGTTAAAAGATAATGTTGAGCCTCTTACAGACCACAACAAATAAGGGTAGATTAGAAGAAAATGCCCACATACAAATCTAGGTGGTTCCATGAAACTCTCCAGGACCATATAACAAAGCATATCATGATTAGGAAATTTATCTAAAGGAATCTTAATGATTGGGAGATCCCCTCAATTAATCTTGGGGAATGGCTTTAATGTCACTTGGAACCTCATGAAGATCATGTATAAAATGAGAGCTCAGAACAGTGGAGGAGTTTCTAAATTAGTGAGACCAATGTGATTAAGTGAAGTCCATGTGGCTCCCTTAGAAAAGAGATAACAAGACGCACAAGTTACTAACATTAAGTTTTTTAAAATAAATTGTAGCTAATGATGAGAAACAAGAAGATGCAATTACAAGGGAAGGACACTATCCATGGTTCATAGATAACCAGCATTTTTAAAATTTTAGTTACTAATAACATATGATGGACAAATAAAGAATAAGTTCATAAAGAGCTTAAATTATAGAAAGCCTGAACAATGCCAAAAAAATGCAATGAACCACATGTGCAAAAATACAAACCTTCTGGACGGACAGCTTTCAACTTGATTTTTCCTAATCCTTGTGGACCAGAAACAGGAAATGTGCAAGATAAAGTGCGCCTCTTATGAGCCACGGCAAGTGATGCATCGTACCATGAACCTCTTGAAATTGGCTCACCAAGAGCATTTATTATCTCCTGGTTCTTATTAGCCTTTTCCATCGCCTTACTGAAAGGAATGAATCCAGCAAACAAAAGGAAAGGACAAACAAGTTATTTCTCAGCATATGCTTGTTAAATTGAGCAAGTATCCTTTTTTTTTTTTTGGGGTTCTTCTTTTTCACCAGATTCGCATTCATGTAAACCATGCCTATAATACTGAAAACAACAAAAGCACAAGATTTGCATGGAGTGGAGATGATGGTTTAACTCATGCACATTGCGACTACTAGTTCAACTGAGATATAGTATTAGCATATTTAGTCTATGCTTGGATCACCAAATGATTTCATGTACCCTTGAGTAAAAGAGAGATCATCTGATTTAATAAAAATCACATTTTGTCTGTCACTTCCACTTTCAGTCACTTACCTACACAGGAACCAAGACATTCTGTCCTACTTAGGTTTTGGGTCAGCTTATTTAACATGTGATTATCATTTATTTTGTTGTAGAAACATACTGCAATATTTAAAATGCTTGCACCCAGGAATCATAGATGGCACAAATACATTGGACACATGTCCAAAATTCAAAAATAATTTTATAACTTCCGGATATCAATGGACATGCCATGGACACATGGCACTTATGAAAGACGGTGTTGTATTTTTTTTCTTTCCTAATAACGATTGTAAGGTTTATCCACGCATAAAGCCTAGTGATGTAATCTTAATTGAATTGAGTTCTATCAACTTTTTACAGTATATAGATATGTGCACTTTTTTAGGAAATCATAACTTTCTTGGTTGGCGTGTCTTTGTCATGTCCATGTCATAGTTTTTCAAGATTTATCGTGTCACCATGTCTACATTGTGTTGCGTCTATGTCTTGTGTTCGTGCCCATGCTCCTTAAGCTGGCATATATACGTATACTTAATGCTACTGGCAGAACTTTTCATGTAAATAATCCGGCAATTTGCAACTTCGATTTTTTTTTTGAAATGCTATCTTCCATTGGCAAAATTTAAACATATGAGTGTGAATCATTATTGTTATTTCTTCAGATAAATGGCCTTACCTTTTCAAGTTATCTAAGATCTCTTCTTCCTAATAACCCACTCCATTGAATTTAATAGATCTTCTTGAAATCCCAACAACCACCAAAATTGCCCACTTTTCCCCCCTCCAAAATCAGCATAGTTGAAGACATAAACACATCGAAATCTCACAAGAGGGGTTCAACAGATATTCACAAAAACTTACATTAACACAACAAGACTAATCAATCAATTTATATATATAAAAAAAGATGATGAGAATAAGTAAACCTTGTGCATCCATAATAGATGCCCAGATCGTCGAGAGCGCTCAGTGCCAAACCCCCAGTCAGGCTCAACAACACCGCCGACACCGCCGTCCGCCCCAAAGACTTCACCTTTCCGGCCTCCGCCGCCGCCGAAGCCGTTGAGAACCTGAGATTTCAGATGGGTCTTTGAATTTCCTTCTATAACAATAATAGTAATCACAGACAAGCAATAAAGATTCAATCTTTTTTTCTTTTTTCACCTGGGTGAGAAGGGTTTATGTGGGTAGGGTGTCAGAGAGGCCAATCTTCTCCCCAACATCGATTACCTCCACTTTCGATGATAAAAAAAAAAAAAAAAATTCTTTTATGGAAGCTCGGATCAACAAATTAATTCTGAAACCTATTTGAGGCGATTTGGGTTGGGTCGACTCGCTTGTGAGTCCAAATTAAAACCAGTTGAACCGACTTTGTTGTCGTTTGTCCAATTTAAACCATTCATTCTTCAAAATGGAAACTTGGACCTTTCGGCCCCATATGTTTTTAATGACCATGAATTTAATCTACTTTTATTTTTAACATTTAATAAGTTGGTATTTGTTATATTTGCAATTTGTTTTAAATACCAATTTTGCCTCAAAATAATGTGTTGTGATTTGATATTAAAAAAAGTGAAGATGGGTAATTGGTGTGTCATTTTTTTTTTTTTAATATTTGATGTAACAATATTTTGTTATGGTCTTGTGGGTGAAAAATCTTATTCTAATTTTCTAACATATATGAGGATCGAAGGTGATATTTTAACTTTCTAATATTTTTTTATTATTGAATGGGATGAGTGTATCATTTCATGATGTATCACTATCAAAGGGGACCTCCTTGCGTTGGACATTTTTTTTGTGCTGGGTCCTTGGACATTTTATTAACGGTTGATTCTGTTTTGGAACATGGTTTCTTTCTTTTTTTAGGATTTTTTATTTTTAAATCCTCGTAAATTATAGAATTTACTTATCGATCCCTCACTTTTTCGTATTTTGATTTTAGGTGCTGTTTGGCAGTAGCGGAAAGCGGATTTTAAGTGCTGATTAATAAGTGCAGAAAGAGGATATGATGATAATCTTTAAGAGTTCAGTAAAAAAAGCGTTTGGTTCAGCAGAAAATATTATGCAGTTATTTAGATAAGTGTGTTTGGTTAATCAAGTGACATATGTGCTTATTGGAAGGGTATTGTGGTCCATTTTATAAGTGCTGAATGTTATTTTGATGTTTGGTTAAAATGAAGAAAACTCTTTTTTTTTTTGGAAATATTGAAGATTGTTCTTTTTTAACATGTCACTAAAAATATATCAACCACTATTACCAATTTTTTTAACCAAAAAAATATTGCGCCTGGATACCAATCACACTGCTCAGATGAATAGAAGTGCATGCAAGATTCTTTTACCAATCAACACAATAAAATAACTGGACATGTGAAACAATCACACTGCTCAGATGATCAAAATAATGAATTGCATCATAAAAGCAGCTACATAACCTCAAAAAAAGGTTGCTATTCCACATACCAAGAAAGCATAATAAAACATCAGGACATTAAGCAAAATTTTCTTGATTTATAGAATTCTCATACCACCCATATTTGAAATCGTGTTTTGTCAAGTATCAACTATCAATACAATAGTCATGTGTTGAGTTCTTTAAGGGGTGATCTTCTCTCATGATGTAGTCCTACCTTACTCTCTGAGGAGAGTAGTTCATCAGGTTTTTTCGAACCAAAATTCGCTTCACCTTTGGCATCAGCTCTATGGAGGACCTTCTCCAAACTTGTCATCAGTTCCTCATCTTCATGGGTTAGCTGACTGATCTGGTTGCAGAATTCATCCATTTGCCAAACCAATTCTTCCTTCTCTAATGATAATTTCACATTTTTTTCATGTGATGCCTTCAACTTGCACTCGAGCTCTGCATTTAGATGTTCTGCAGCTCTTCTACTATCCTCAAGTTGATCATTCTCCCTCTCTATTTCAGACATATCTGTTTCCCATTTCAGCAAATGTAGGTAAATGTGAAAACTATCAGCAAATGTAGGTAAATTCCATGAAATTAAAGGATCAAATGCTCATCAAATTCAAAGTATACATTATGCTCAAATCCTGTGGTCCTAAAAATACAATGTGCAGAGTCATGTTTAATTGTATACATACATATGTTCAGTTATGCATTAGAAGTTAGATTAGTTGATAAGATGGACCCAGAGAAGATCACCAAGAACCTGTTTGGAATACTTTAAGGATAAATTAACAAAGACATGATTTTAAGTACTGTTTGAGACATGAGGCCAGTGGTTTTGGACTGCGAGCGATGGCAGGACAGTGGAGTCGGAGGATGTCGTGCCACCAGACCGGCGGTTCGACAGACTTTTGAGGGGAAGCAGTTCTCAGGACTGGTATTCATGTCATGTGTGAAATAAAAAGACTTTCAAAACCAAACTTGAACTCTGTATTGTTTTTCATTGAAGTGTCTTATACTTCAAAGCAATTTATGTCAAAACATAAAATCGATACATACATAATTAAACCAAGTTTTCAAAAGCAGTTTTTTTTTCAAGGCTGCTCGCAACCAACTTTTTTCATATAAGCTGATTTGTTCACTTTTAATCCATAAAGACCAAAATCTGAAACGTATAACTAAAGTTTTAAGAAAACACGCCTACATCCACTTATCTAAAAACTGATTGTTTGGTTTGACTCAGTGCCCTCTAAATTCTGCTTGAATGGGTCTCTGCTAAATGTTGCTTTTTTTTTCCTCTCTCCTTTAATTCTTTATCTAATTCAGACGCACCCATTATGCTTTACTCACTTGCAAACAAAGAAACCAATAATATCTAATGAGCCAAAAAGCAAAATTTTATCAAATAAAAGAATTGAAAGAACTTATAAGACAGAAGTAAAATAAAATTGAGAGGGAATAATAATCCTCACGGCCTCAACAGGGAATCTCAAAATCAAACCCTAAAAACCCAATTTTCACCCAAAACACTCACACCAGAGATTCATGGATGTAAAAAAAAAAACACTTCAACACATTTGAAGCCACCTAAACCTATAGATTCATCTCCATGAAACCCTAAACATTTAAGATATTCAGATCTGAAGAACATTAGCATGAACAGAGGAGATTTGGTGGGTTTTACCTGGATCGTTGGCTGGGGAGGAGATCCAAAGGGGCTATTGGGTAGATCGGGCTGTCGAACGAGTTGTTGAAGACGGGGAGAGGGAGATCTGTGAGATCTGTGGACGAGCTGAATGTATTCTTGAGAGAGATCTGTGAAAACTCAGTTCGGTAGTCCGTGTGAATGCCTTTCCGCGCTGAAGAACTGCTCCAGATTCGAAGAGGATCGCCGTGGTTCCTCCATCATCAGCTTTTTAGGGTTCTCCAAGCTTAATCGGCGCAGGAACTAAGGAGGAGAGGATCGAATGGGTTCCTCCATCATCAGCTTTTTAGGGTTCTCCAAGCTGCAGTCGGCGCAGGAACTAAGGAGGAGAGAGAAGGCTCTCTTCGATTGTTTGGTTTTATACCCCATGTAAATACCATTAAGTTACGAGGGCATTCTTGTCTTTTTTTTGACGGGCCGAATCAGTGGATGCGTAATCCGACTTTTAAGTATACCCATCGTAGCTGAAAATTTAAGAGGTTAAACCACTGAATGAGTTTTACATATGAGCTTATTTAAACCCTTACCAAACACAATTAAAGCTGATTTTCAGCTTTAAGCCTGATAAGTGCTTATAATGAGTGCTGCCAAACAGCACCTTAGTCATTTACATTTAAATGATATATTCTTTTTTAATCTTTGAAAGGGATCTATTATTAAATTATTTAATTTTTTTTAGTTCTTATAAGGGACTAAAAAAAAACAAATCCTTTAAATTTGGAGATTAAAATTAAAATATAAAAAAATAAAAAATTGATTATTAAATTATATGATTTATAAAGATTTAAAAAAAAACTTTATTTTTTTAATGCTTCATGACTGTGAGATAGTCTACGTACATTTATCTTTTTTAAAAATATATATTTATTTAATAAGATATATTCTTTCACGAGCAACTGCATAGACTCATTTAATGAAAAATGTAAAAATTTATTTAATACATTGTTTGACGGCTATCAAAATACATGGGATGTCAGTGAGACTATTACTGCGGAGTACAGTGTAACCAGAGTTCTAAAAATCGGGAAAAAGCGGCGAGTAGGCGGCGCTTTAGGTGGAGGCGGGTACTGCCCGCATCGGCCAGGCCCTACGCGGCCTACCTAGGCGGCTGAGCCTAATCGGCCGCCTTGGCGGGCCTAGTCGGGGGTCCGGTCTTGAACCCGGATGAGCAAGAGGAGGTCGGAGTCGCCGCGGGACTCCTCCTGCTCGATCGAGGAGACGATCCTCCACGAGGGATGGCATGCACTCCTCGAAGGAGAGCTGCTCGGACGAGGTGGAGTCGGAGGAGACGACCATCTCCTCGTAACGCTACGCCAACTTCACCATGGAAGTCACCGACGCCATTGTTATTGTTTCTTTCATTTTTTCTGGTTTTGGGAGAGAGAAGGATGTGAAAGGGAAGAGGAGCTGACATGTACTAATTGATTGCAGCTCTCATTTGCTTTTTCTTTTCATTTTCTTTTTATTTTTTTAAGGGCAGGGGAAGAGTAGCTGGCATGTATTAATTGATTGCAAGTGTCATAGCATAGCAGGGGTTCTAATTTATATGTTTACGTATTTGTATTTTTAATTTTTTTTGTTCTTTGGATTTTGATTATGATCTATTGGGTTTGTATAATTTCAAGGAAAATGTTTAATTTATGTAGATTCGTGGTTGAACTTATTGTAGAAAATGCATTTGAATTAGATATTTGGATGAGGATGGTGAAAGATGGATAAGTACAAGAACAAATCATTTTATATATGCACACACATATATATATACACACATATTAAATTATTTTTAATTTTTTTTGTTCTTTGGATTTTGATTATGATCTATCGGGTTTGTATAATTTCAAGGAAAATGTTTAATTTATGTAGATTCGTGATTGAATTTATGGTAGAAAATGCATTTGAATTAGATATTTGGATGAGGATGGTGAAAGATGGATAGGTACGAGAACAAATCACTCTATATATGCACACACACATATATATATACACACGCACATATATATTATTTTATATTATTAAAATAATGGTCAATTAATCTTCACTTAATCAATTAATCCCAAGTCATCCCCTAAATGTCCGATTAGCGCCTAGCGCTTTTTATAACATTCAATGTAACAACGCTCTTTCAACAATTTCGGTGCTTTCAGATGGCGTGTTGTAATTTTAAGATCTAAAATGATAAGAACCTTCCTCTAAATTTTTCATGAACAGGGGATAATACGTGATCAACCAGGGGTGAAGGAAAGTAACCAAACAGTGTATCTTTTGTATAACAAACATTGATGATTTTGATAGTTCAGTTTCTGTCTCAGGAAGAGAAGAGGAGCAATGTAAGAAAACATATATGATCATCTATTTTGAACATCAATCCAACTTGACTATAGATTTATCATTTCAAACAAATAATTTTTAACTTCACTTGATCCATAAAGAAAAAAAACATGCAGTACATGCACTAGCAGGGAAGTTCTGTTTTCATAGTAGTTCAAACCTGTTAAAACAAAACAATTTCAATCCTAGATGGGGCTGCCAAACGCTTTGAACTCAATAGACGTTCTTGGAGATGACAAGCTTTCGCTCGCGCTCCCGTTCGATCCCCTCACCAGCTCTTCATGCACTTCCTTCTCTTCATGAATGGCTTCCAATCTGCTCCTCCAAGCTTGTGTTACTCCACCCAAGAAGTCCATTTCAGCAGCCATTACTAGTGAATCCATATCAAAGTTCAATTCAAGGTTCATGTCCAACCTTAGCTTCTGTTCTATGACTTTCACCCATGGTTTCTCCTCCAAGATCCTGAGGAACTCATCCTCCACATCAAATCCATCTTGTTCAGACATAAAACCTGAAAGGGCTTCTTCTTCTGAGCTCTTTGGATTGTTCAGTGTATGAGGTCTATTAGACCTCACACTAGTGGTAGTACTAGTACCTCTCTCTAGTGTTATGAAGTCTTCATCTTCGCTTTCGACCAGTTGGTCTTGCATGAAGTTTTCAATTGTGATGAACCCAGAATTTGATTTAAGCGACGGAGGAGCTCCAAGCGAAGGAGCGCCTGGTGGTGGTGATCTTTTTGGATTTTTCCACTCTGGGAAGCAAGAGAGGCACTTGTTTTCGCATTGTTCATCGCCTGTGACAGTTTAATTGTTAGATATCACTATATCAGTATAGCAGAAAGGCTAGTTATTCACTTGTATTAGACTGTATACACTCACTCAACGAATCATTTCTTTGATGCTGTGATTCGCGATCTTCACCCTTCACAAATCTGTAATACATGCTAACACAGAGTGCACCTCCATCTGCCAATCCACGCAGATTGAAACGCATAGTCTTCCCGCCTAATCTTGCATTATGATCGATACGAAAAGTACCCAGATCAGAATCTCTTTCATTTGCCAAAGACACCCATATTTCGAAACTCCCTATTGTCGAAAATTTGGTGGCACTGAAGCAGTGCAGGAAAATCTCATCGAATATCGCCATCCCTTCACGCACGCTCACTAGTTGAGTCTGATCTCCCTTTGAACGTCCCGTTCTCCAGCCCACGATCAATTCTCGACCGTTCAAGGCAGAAGGCAAGCCCGTTATGCAGTGGACTTGCAGGCACACCATGCATTTGGACCTCCACCACTGGATCTTGTCGACAACACGCCACCATTTCAGCTTCATCTGGTGATTAGCACTGCATTGGTTTCTGTTGTTCATCATCTTTGGATTTCGAAGGGGTTTGATCTGGAGTTCTCTTAAATGGGGTATTGGTTGGGACAGTTGATATGGTGGTCATGATTTATTCCACCATGGGAGTCATAGAAAAGCAGAACATGAAAGGTTGGCTGGCATTATTAAATAGTATGTCGGCAAGTGACTAAACCAGTCTTTGTTTAAAGTGAGTTCAAGAAAGAAGAGTTCGCAATGCAGCAACAGATGCTTATCATTCTGCACATGCAACGTGTGCATGGAATTGTTTTTCATATCTTTCATGAAAAAAATAATTAGTAAATGAAAATATGGAAACTATAGAACTTGTCCTTGTAAAAAGAGAACATGAATATGGATAACTCCAGCATAAGCATCATTTATATCATATTCGTAAAAAAATAAGAAGAAAGGTTTGTACCTCGCATAATTCGATTCTTTCGTTAAATCAAACCTGTTAAACCTTGCTTTTGGCTTGTTGTTTAGACAATTCAAATTTTCACTCAGTTTATCTGGACTTTCTTGATTTACAGGGATGACATTTCAATCTACAATTGTTAAGTGGAATATCTTACTTATACACCTCTTTTATTGTGACACCTTTAAACAATCTGTCAAGCAAAGATGTGACTTCTTGTTATACACAAAGCCTATATACGTTATAGTTTTTTTTATGTGAACTATATACGTTATAGTTGTGGTGCTCATATTGTTATGTAGTACTTAAAAAAATGGACATATCATCACTGTTTAAGATTGTGAGGGTAATCCGGCTTATATGTGTTTAGACCAAAATGAAAGGGTTTGGATCTTGCGGCATTGGTTTCATCAATACTGATCAGTGTAGGATAGAAGGAGTGACATGTGGGACACCTCACATGCTAGGCACACGAGACATTGAAAAGAAGATAACCTATATAAATGTTTAAGTTCAATTGATATGTTATTCATTCGATCATGAGTTGTATATTTGAATTTAAATCTTACATGGACCGACTTTAATTCAATGGAACGCTTTTGACGTGACAATAACAATTAACAAAGTTTCCATAAAAAAAAAACAATTAACAAAGTTCATTTCACCATGACCTTGTTTAGTTCAATTCATGGGTTGTTCACTTTTGATTTATATATTATTCAGTTCAATCTTCAATTGTTTAGTTCAATTTAAAACTTACATTACCTATGTATAGTTCAGTGCAAAAGTTTCCATCCTCAAAGAATGTCTTGCACATCCAACAATTGAGGTGTCTCTGTCAATCTTCTATTAGGATATGAATCTAAATGAAATACATTAAGGCAAGAATCTCCATGTATCATAACCCTTTTAAAAGTCCAGGTACATGGTTGATTATGACTAAAAAATGCTTGAGTTTGGCCTACAACACCAACTTTATTTTAAGTTATTCCTTAACGAAGAAGTCCAGGCTCACATGGTCAAGTAATAGCAGGTATATGTGAAGGAATATACAAGCTATTCAACTTTGGTAGGAGATTGAAATAAAAGGACAAAAGTACAAAGTGGGGAGAGAACAAATACGAAAAGGGTGTTATACACATTTTTTTTTACAGTTCTATGTGCAGTATCACATATGTCTAATAAGATATATACATTATTAAGTGAAACTTGTATTTTTTTACTTCTATAAATGGGTTTATATAATTCATTAGAGTATTTACTTTATTTTATGAATGTATATACATTGTTACATGAAGTATACAATTTTAAAAAATTCAAAAGCATGCAAAGACTGCACGTGAAGCTGTGACCAAGTGGTGTATGTTATAATTTCACATTCATATTTGATTCAAGATCTAGATCATCACATCATTTATTGACTGGAATTATCAGTCTCAATTTTAAGTTGAACCATTAATGAGTTGCTCCATTTCATTGTTTGGTGGGATGGAAAGTTCAGATGTTGGACTCACCTTCCCTAGGTAAATGCTCTCCACATGTATTTTACTGTATTTTTTTATAATATAGTTTTTGTTTGTTTTTGCTTTTTATTGCTATACCAATTATTCTATGTAGTTGGTTTAGATGTTTAATTGAAAATTTAAAACCGGATAACATCCTCTAGAGGAAAAGAGGCTTACTATCTCATCAAATTTCTCTAATTGTACATCATACAATCATAAGATGTTCCAATGCAAATAATTTCCCCTCTCTTTTTTGAATGGGATTGCAACTCTAATTCAATATATAATGTCAGGAACAGTTCGGTATACAGTTCTAGTGAGCTTTGATTTTCTTTTATTTGAGTTTATAATTCATATAACATAATGTGACATTTATAAAATAAAATTACATGCAAATATATATAAATGGTTGCTTTGCAAAATTAAATTTGAAATATTATTGTTTGCTCTTTTTTTTTATATAAACGGTTATCTTATAAAATTAAATTTTATAAATTGTTATTTCCTCTTGTTTGATTTTTTTTATAAATGGTTATTTTATAAAATTAAATTTTAAATATTATCTGAATATTAAATGTTAATTTTATTTGAATTTAAAATTTTAAACTTAATTTTAATTTTAAATCAAAGTTAGGCCTTATCTTTCCTAAATTATCTCTAACCAAATATTACTTTGAAAAATTAAATTTTATAAATGATTTATTATTATTACTTTCTTTACCTTTCCACCGTGTGACTTTGATTAATTTTATAAAAATTAAATTTTTTTTTTAAAAAAATTAATCACTTCTCCCCTCCCCCGCGCTGCGCGTGCGGGGGTAATGCATGTGTCCTCGACAGGGGGAGACGTGGTTGTGAATAGGGGTCATCAAAAAGCCCGCGGCCCAAAAGCCCGGCCCGCACGGCCCGGCCCGGTTCGCGGGCCGGGCATGTCCGACCCGTTTTCAGGGTGGGCCGGGCCGGGCTCGGGCCTCTCTTTTGAGGCCCGGCCTGGCCCGTAGGCCCATGGGGGGCAATCCAATAAATGAGTAACATGTAATTTTTATTTGAATTGTGGTTTAATTATACAAATTATTGACATTTATGTAGGTGCCAACCTAGTTTGGTACATGTAGTTACTTATTTTTTCAAATAATTAATTCATTTAATATTTTTATTTTGAAAATTCAATAGATATAAATATTTTTTTTAACATTATACTTTAAATTTTGTGTTATTTTGACATTATATACAAATGAACAACTTAAAATTAAAAAATCAAAAGAAATATGATGTTTAGAATTTGGGCTCGTGAGACCCGTTCAGGCCCGGGCCTGGGCCTTTTTTTTGCCACGGACCGGCCCACAGCCTGGGCCCTGGGCCCGGCCGACCCTTTATTATGAATCACGTCTCCCCCTGTGAGGGACACATGTATAACTCTGCACGCGCACCCCGTGGGTCAGCGCGCGCTGGGTGAAACGAAATCACGTCTCTGTCGTGACAATAAGTAAACCGGTCACATCAATCTCACGGTTAGTTTTGCAAATAAACTGTTTTTGGGGTTAAAAGTGAAATTCTTTTTTTTTTTTAAGGGTTATTTTCAAAAATTTCCAAAAAAAAAAAAAAAGCCCCTGGATTTTCACCAAAATCCCATCATCCCCCATCAGCCACCCGTTCCAAATCCAACGGACACGCATCCACTGTGACAAACCAACCATCCCCACTACGACATTTTACGAAACACCCCCCGTCACATCACAAGCCAGCGCCGACGGATACGAAGTCACGAGCGAGGGTATTTCAGTAAAAACCAATCAAAGAAACAACAAAGAAAAAGAAAGGAAACCCAACAAAAGCCATGGTGTCGACAGACAGAGAATTTCAGCGGTTCATCCGTATTAAACATCTGCATTTGTTAGAGAGAGAGAGAGAGAGAGGGAGGGAGAAGAAAAAAAGTTTTGCCTTTTAAAATCTACCGTCTTTTTCATATGGTTCAATTCGATCTCGTCTTCTCTTTGTTTCTCTAAAAAACCTATCTCAGACAACAAAAAGAGCTCTCTTTGGTCCAGATTCGATGAACCGGAGAGAAAGACAAGAAGAATCTGTTGTATTTGTTTTTAAAGGAAAAAAAAAGAATCAGTTTCTGATACCCATCATTGGATTCCTTCGCCTGCCTTGCAACCCCTGTAAAATATGTTTTTTTTTATTTGTCTGATAATTCTTTGATATTTCTGATTTTTTAACTTTTTTGGGTTTTTGTTTGATTTTTTTTTTCTTTCTCGATCTAAAACGTTGACTCTTGATCTCCGTTGATTTAGGTTTATCGGGTTTATCTGTTCTATTTGTTTGTATCTATTGATGAGATTATTTTTTTTTACTGTTTTGGTGATGTCTGTTGTGGCTTGGATTTGGGTTTATGATCAAAGCATTTTGTGGGTTTTGGTTGAAATGGATTCGTTAATAATTCACAGAAAGCTTGTGGAATGTTTTGAAATTTTCATTTAGCTTTCATTAAAAAGATTTCTCATCTTTTGATACTCAGGATTCTTAGTTTTGAAAATTTATTTACTTATTATCTTTTATGGAAAAATGGGTGTTTGAGTGGACTATTTTAAAGTTAGTCTTTCATTTTGTTTTATTGGATGCTGTATTTGTGGATGCTTAGTGATTTTTTTGTTGTTTCTGATTGTTGGAAATATCTGTACATGACTATCATTTTGTTATTATAAAGTGCAGGATTTGAGAATCGTTGGGTGACTTGTGGGATGTGATTTGAATGCTTAGTTCCTTGCTGGTTTAGTCCGTGTTCAAGATTCTGTATGAAAGTGCATTACTTGATACATGCATCGGAAGATTTGAACTCATTTTAGATTTAACAACGTCAAAAACAAATAAAGATTGCTACTGAAGTCAAGATTAAAAAAAGCTGATTTCGGTCGCACTTCAAAAGCTAGAAGGAAGTAAAGTTCAGGTTTACCATTTTTGGGTGAGTTTTAACATCTTTTTTTTTTTAACTTGATGAAAAATATTAATCTGTTGCTTTCTTTCCCGTTCAGTTTATAATTATTCTTTGATTCTGCTGTGGTATGAAGATGTTAATATCCTATTTATTCCATTTGATATTGCTTGTTTGAAATGTGAAGTGTTGATTATACATTTATACTGATACTAAGAGCATATAAATATTTGAGTGGTATATGCCTTTGTATTTGACCCATGATATACTTGGTCGTAGTATTCATGAAACCTGTGTTCCTTCTAATCTCTGCACAGCAACAGGTATCAGTGTATTTTTATCTTATGCCCGTTATCCTTGATTTTTTAAAATCAATGTGTTTGTTATATAAAAATGGAGCCTTAAAATAAGTTATCATGCACACTTGTCTAACACATTGATTACAGAATGTATTGCTTTATGTATGAGGTCATTGTCTTGGAATTTGCTGACTTAGTGTTGCAGCATTATTTTTGGATATATAGAATTTTTGCGATGAATTGATTCATTGTGTTTGGGAATGGTAACTGAACTTGAAACTTCTTAATTTAGAGGGCATGGAATAGGATTGATTGAATCTTTGACTTTATGTTATGTCACGGAAATACATGCCTCTATGAACATATGTGATTTTCAAGATCTGGACACCCTGATTGAAACTTTTTTAATGCCGGCAATGACTTTCTTCTTTCTTCATCTTAACAAACGATTTCTATTGTGAACAGATGCATCCGTATTTGTCATGGTTGTATGACTATTTTATTTCAGCACTAAGCAGTGTGTAATTTGCTGATTACATGATGTTGTGTTACTGGCCATGCAAACCTTTGCGGCATCAGGCATGGAAAATGGAAACTGAAATTCATAATGTTTTATTTTATTATTATTATTTTTTCTTTGCATGCCCGTTACCTTGATTTTCCAAAATCAACGTGTTTGATATAAAAATGAAGTAGCAAAATTAGTTACTGAGCACATTTGCCTGACTCATTGATTATAGAACCTGTGTTGTTAAATATGTGATGTCATTATCTTGGAACTTGCAGACTTTGCAGTGTTATTTTTTAATATTTAGAATTGTGTTCGGGAGGGAAGTTGTGCATGAAAATTTCTTAATTTAGAGAATAGGAGAGGGTGCATGAATTAGGACTGATGGAATCTTTGCATTTATGTTCTGTCACACAAATACATGCCTATACGAGCATATTTAATTTAAATCATATGATGTTCCTCTTCTACAGTTAAATTCCTCTCCTTGAATCTACCCTGAGAAGATCCAAATGCCCTGATTGAAACTTCCTTACAAGGCAACGACTTTCTTCGTAATTCATCTTAACAATGTATTTCTATTGTGAACAGCTGCATCTGTGTTTGTCATTGTTGTATGATCTATCTCATTTCAGTACTAGGCTGTATATAATTTGCTGATTACATATTGATGTGTTACTAACCATGCAAATCTTGGATTAATGGAAATTGGAAATTAAGTTTTATAATGGTGATTGTTGTATGATGAGGAAAGAATGTGAGATCCACTTTTCAGAGAAATCCCATAAAACAAGTTTTTTGGATGCAATCGTAGTTAGATCACCACAGTATACATGTTAACATTGTAAAAATATATTTGTTCTGGCCTTCATCTTTTATGAGAATTCTGCAAATCGTATTCCATTTTAAATCAGGTTATATATAACTTATGGCTTTTATGTCATTATGGATCTCGTTTTGAGTGATCTCCTTCCAATTCCATGAGTCAATTTTACTTATAGACCTTTGATTGCCTATATAGAACAATTTTTCATATGAATATAACTAACACAAAACTCTTTGGGCCATCACTATGCTTTGCTTGTTTAGCATTTAACTGGGAACGTTATGGAGACTTGCTTATTAAGTGAGTATGTATGAAATTTTGTGATAAGGTTTGCTAGTTGATTGGTAATATTTTTTCATTAACCACTTTATCCAAACCCACCCACCCCGTTCTTTTCCTTTCCATTTAGCAACCTTGAGTGACCATAATCATGCAGGGGTCTATGGCTTTGAATGCAAGTGTCTCAGGATAAAGAGGAACTTCTTTATTAAGCACCAGTGGATAATATGTTTTGTTGAGGTGACATCAGCCATTTTTCAGTGTTGGATTTTTAGTTTGATTCCAGCTCGGCAGTCAGCATTTATGAAAGGTGGTGGAGCTTTTGGGGCAGATGAGAAGAATTGAAAGGAAAGAGAAATAGCAATCACGTGGAAACAGCATAAGAATGGCTGGGGGTTCATCTTAGGAATCTAGTTAAGCTCTTCCAGCATGCTTGGTTTTATTGAAAATTATTCTGTTATTTCTTGTGTTAATCGTGGAAATCTCTTACATAATATTAGTAGGCACCATTAAATTGCCTTGAGGAGGCCAAATATTCAGTTGTAGGAAGAGTTGGATATGTACACATCCAATGTACACTTTTTCTGGTGGTAAGCAATATTCTCACAACAACCTGATACATGTACATAAGCCTAAGGAGTCTGAAATTGGAATTCTCTTTACCTGTTTTGAGAATATTGTCTAGATAATCCTAAAATGTTTTTTGTTCCGGCAATTTTTGTTCCCGCATTTGGCTAATTATTATTTCACATGGTCACCCATTATCAACATTTCATACGACTTAAGATGATAAGATTTGTTAACTTATGTTGCAAATTCTGATTTATTTATTGTTGGTAATATACTAATTGGCAAATGGAAATTCCGGGATATCTGTCGAATATTTTGGTGGTGTTCCACTTATCATTTGGCTGTTAGCTGATAGTTCATGCATTGTCATAAACATCAGCGAACTTTACTTCATTTTCTGTGCTTGGTTTCACATGTGAATGGGTGAAAATTAATCATATAGGTTATCTAAAACAAAGGGAAGAATTTTAAATAACATTGGACGTTGCAGTCAGCATTTGCAAGAAAAGCTTTGAGACTGATTTCCATGTTTCAATATCTTCTTGTTTTCTGTAGTTGTGTACTTAGAAGATGAGTATATATCTTTTTATTACATCTGAACTTGAAGTTATGGTGCCTTCATTGTCTAGGTGGATTAACAGTGATTTGGCATGCACATTCATGTGTGTCACATCATCTACTTGAGAAATTTAAAATATTTGGGCTCTTACTACCAGACTTTATTATATTAACTTGTGAAGTTGTATAAGAGTTTGAGTTTTCTACGGCACTAGTCATATTGGGTCCATACCTCTGGAAATTATGATTATCGTGAATTGTTGTCATCTGAAATCAAATTTTGGAAGTGTTCCGTGCATCTAGCTTTTGGGGTTTATTTCCTTCCTTGATTATCCTGAATTGAAATTGCTTTTGATCCTCATAACCCCCCGCATAAAGTTTTTGTTGCCTTTTGAGCTTGAACTATGTAAATTTGGCATGATGCAAAGTAAATGGAGTAATTGCTGAAACCTTTTAGTAATTATTTTTAAAATTTCCAGTAAGGGAACTAAACTTAGGTTATCTTGAATTCCAATGGAGATGGGATTTGGATGAGAGAACCTTATCCACTTGAGGTGCCTTTATTTGACCTACCCGTTTTAACCAAATGATATGGATCCTTGGAATCCTTCTCAAGAGCCCTATATTTCTGCTCCCTACAGTGTATGGAGATCTGCAGTTGATCGGCATCCTCTGTTAATCTGTAAGACACATGAATCTGCTGTTGTAATAACACATCTCAATGACTGCTTTCACCATGATTGTTTCAATGTCTTAGCATGGCATTTGAATCCAATCCATCTTGTTATTTTTCTTCACTTAGAAAAGACATGTTTTCAGTCTAGATGGCTAATCTTTTCCATTGTAACTTACCAACAGTGCATCCAAGATGACGGACATGAAAGGGAGCACCTCAGCTGATACAGACACCCGTGCCCTCCACAAAGAATGGGATAATACTTTGTGCCCCATCTGCATGGACCACCCTCACAATGCTGTCCTCCTCCTCTGTAGCTCTCATGACAAGGGTTGTAGGTCATACATTTGTGACACCAGTTATAGGCACTCCAATTGCTTGGATCGATTCAAGAAACTGAGGGAGAATTCCGGCGACAGGCCCTCCCATCAACCTGGCCCGTCCTCCATCGAAGTTCCAGTTGGCGGAAATCCTGGGCGGAGATCTCTTCACAATCATTCATCCGAACCATTCCTCCGATCTCTTAGAAGAAGAACTTCGGAGGAAACCAACGAAGTTCTTAATTTGGAAGATATCAGTGGTGGGATTCCACCCACCATACCTGAACCATTAGAGGAAAACAACCACCATGAATCTGATCCCCATTTGGAATCTTCAGTTCAAACAAGGATGGAAATTGTCCCCGAGTCAACAGTATCGGAAAATTCATGCTTGAAATGCCCGCTATGCCGGGGAACTGTGAAGGGCTGGAAGATTGTCAAAGAGGCAAGGCAATATTTAGACCTGAAGTCAAGGAGCTGCTCTCGAGAGTCATGCCTGTTCACCGGTAACTACAGGGAACTCCGGAGGCATGCAAGGAGGCTTCACCCGACAACTCGGCCGGGTGATGTAGACCCTTCAAGGCAACGGGCCTGGCGTCACCTTGAGCACCAGCACGAATATGGAGACATCCTTAGCGCAATCCGATCAGCAATGCCAGGTGCCATTGTTCTTGGGGACTACGTGATTGACAATGGTGATGGCTTCCCTCGAGACAGGGACTACTCAGGGGAGGGCACTGGACAGTGGTTAACCACATTCTTTCTGTTCCACATGATCACCAATCCGTTGCGGTCCATTAATGACCATGGCAGTGGATCCTCGAGGACTTCGAGGACCCAACGTCGTTACCACTGGGGAGAGAATTTGCTAGGCCTACAAGATGACGATGACGATGATGATGACATGAACCTTGAGAATGACCAGCGTGAGGGGCGACGTCACAGGTTCATTCGTTTCAGGCGCAGTGAGGATCGCCAACCATGAGAAGCTCCTCACCTCTCTGGTAAACCATGTACATGCATATTCTTCTTTTTTTATTGATAGGTGTTTATTTTATGGGAAAAAAATCATAGGTACTTTAGAGCATGGAAAAGTAGTCCATGGCTTTTCCTTGATGAGTTACCATGTTCCAATTTTTTTAGGCCACTGCGAGACAAGGAAATGTGAAACCGGATATGAATGCAATGAAGTGGCCTCAACAAGATCAGAGAAATTCATTTGGTAATGTTTAGTTGTAAATGTAGTTTGTTCGTCAATGTGTATTTGCGTTTGACTATGTATCGTGCGTGCCCGCGCGCATATGTTGTACTGTCTATCTTGCCAATATAGAAGCAGTGGGTTCCCAAGGTTGATTGTTTCACCAACCAGGAAAATCCCCTTGCCCTCATTTGCTTGAAAATTGTTATCTTTGGAGCTGGATGCAGCGAGTTGTGGTTGTTGGAATGCTTGTATCATCTGCTGTTCTTGTTGTGCAATTGCGTAACTTTTGTGATTGTAGGAAGTTATTTATGCAATTGTGCAATCAAATAATTTTATTGTATATGCGATTTCAAAAAGCTAGAGGGGTGAGTTTTTTACAAAATCAATTTTAAAATTTAGATTTTCCCTGAACCAGTTTTACAATCCCGCAACTAAACACCTTAGTGTCTTCAGTGTGGTTTTTGGGGTGTTACATAGTTCTATTGGTATGATTTTTATTATATTTGTATTATATGGCGTTATGTGAGGCCGAGATGTGAATAATTTGAGAGTTGAACAGGTGTGATTTAAGTGACTTTTCTTTCCATTGCAATGATGGGTGCAGGACAAGATCCTAACTTTTGTGATGGCTTTGAAAGTCCACTTTGAATGACTTTTTTTATTTTTGCTTTCTTGGTCTAACACTCGTAATGTGTGTTGTGATTTGTTGTAAAACAGAAGCTCATTCTTATGACTCGTTGGCTCCCTTTGGGGGCGGTATGCATCATCATCCCTTCTTTTGTTCATGTTATGACACATTTCACTATATAATAAAGCTGACAGTTTAAAAAAAGATGTACCTATTATACTAAATGTGAGTCATTTGTCGCTTTGCTTATCTGACATTTTATTTCTTTATTTACTTTTTATCTGTTGTATTTCTCTCATCTCCTATTCAGATTTGCACTAATCCATATTTTATATGAAATCAGTCAGAGTATTTTTTTTTTTTTTTATACAGTGGCATGTTTAGCTAGATCCATTTGAAAACACAGATTGAAAAGTAATTTTTAAAATAAAATTGTTTTTTAAGATAATTTTAGACCTTGACTTTTTTAAGATTTTTTTTAATTCAGAAATTAATATTTTAAAGGAGTTTAATGTTTGGTAAAGAAAGCTGTTTTTCAATTCAAAAAATCGATTCTGGTTAAAAAATGTTGTTTTTGAGCTTTTTAAAACATAGATTTCAAGGAAAAAATTAAAAGAAATCTAGTTTTTGATTCTGCATAAAGCTGTCCTGTTTGACTGCACGATTTTAGCTTTTCAGCTTTTCAAAAAGCAAACGCGCAACCAAACAGTGAATATAAACATATGTTAAAAGGGTTTTTGATGTTTATGGGATACTAATATGTGTGTGATACAGTGGGAGAGCACTACATTCACAGCAAGGATGTTAAAAGTGGTTTTGATGTTTATGGGATACTAATTTGTGTTATACAGCACTACATTCACAGCAACGGCGCTAAGGTTAAACCTTCAGGCCCGTTCGGTTCATATCATTCTGAGATGAATTTTGATTCTATGTAAAACTATTAAGAAAGTATATAAAATCTAATTTTTGGTTAGTAATAATCTTAATAGTAATTGTAGACCTCACTAAATTTAGAATTAGAATCAAGACATGTGAAAAAATGTTTGAAATCAAATTCTCACATTTTTTGGTGATAATCTCAAAATCCATCAGGATTCTTAAATTAGATGACTATTCTACCTTTTACAAATCAATTAAATTACTATCTACGTCCATACTAAAATAAAATACCTCATTTGGGTTTTTTAGTTTTCAGTCCCTGTAAACATACCTATTTAGGGATCGATCCCACATTTCTTCATATTTTGGTTTTAGTTCCCAATTTTAAAGGATATGTTCATTTTTAGTCCCTCCCAGAGACTAAAAAGAAAACCAAATAATTTAAGGATAGGTCCCTCCCAGGGATTAAAAAGGAACATATCATTTAAATCTGGGGACTAAAATTAAAATATGAAGAAATGAGAGATCGATCACTAAATCCTATGGTCTATGGAGACTTAAAAATAAAAAACCCTTCTTTTTTTACCCATCGCCTCCTCTCTTTTTTTTCCTCTTACTGGACGGCTTATTCCCTATACACTTATTATTATCATGTATTTAATTATATAATCATTTTTTTTTATTATTTTCAGTCCTTAAATAATTATAAAAAGATTACTCATTTTTTATAATTGTGATATGTGTAAAGAAATAAATTTTGTAAGCATATGCAAAATAGTAAGGGCATTTTAGATATTTAAATTAAATTCTTTATTATTTTTCA
Organism: Acorus gramineus; assembly: GCA_030737835.1. NCBI lineage: Eukaryota > Viridiplantae > Streptophyta > Magnoliopsida > Acorales > Acoraceae > Acorus > Acorus gramineus. The sequence goes on from CM060857.1 coordinate 14,751,032, forward strand.
TGTGTTAACCAAACATTATAAAATATTTTTTTCTAAAAATCCACTACCAAACCAACAGTTTGATAGAGTCTGAATTCCTAGTAAAATGATTCATGATAAAATAAATCTATTTAAAAAATTGACACAAACCAAACGAGACCTCAAACCTAGGATTCCCTTAAAAAAAAAAAAAAAAGTAACCCACCAGGCTATTCATCAAGTAAGTGTGAGGAGCGTTGATACACTCATTCTGTTTTACATTTTCTCTAACACTGATAGTGCAGTATTCACTAATTTGAAGGTTATATGCCTGTACAGTATTCGGTTCCAGTTCAACTGGATCTGACCAGCTGACCCCATCAAATTATCAAAGCTATTGTATTATTTAGTGATATTAATTAAAAACCCCTACTAATTCCGATGGTTTGGATTAAGAAAAGAAAATCACCTGAATTAAAGTGTTTGCATTTCCTCCATCTTGTATACATGATAAGTTAACATGATATTAAAAAAGAAAAAGAAATCATAACCCTGTACAATCATTCTAAAGGTAGAACATGTTTCCCTTCAGGAAACATAACCATCAACAACTAAATTATGGCCTGGAGCTATGATCATCCGAGATTGTCTCCTCAGATGATGCGTCGCTGTCAATAACTATCAGTTCATTCAGTCCTGAGTTACTCTGATTCAAGTCAATTGGGCCGTTTTGATTCGAAGTTCGACTCTCCACAGCAGGATGAAAGGAGGTTGAACAAGGAGCTGTGCCAAAACCTGTGCTTAAATTGGAATCCAGAGCATCTGACACCCACAGCCCACCAAATTTACTATATATCTTACTCTTTCTGAGCCTTTGTGGTGGTTCCATTGGCGGAAAAATTGGAACATCAGGCTCTGAAGAGGGGGGGATGAATTGGTACTCATTCCGAATCATACTCACGGGATGCGAGATGGCCATTTTTGGCACGGTAAATGCTTCCTTGAGCCAATGAGGCATATGACTGCCACTTGATGTTCCATCAGGCCAATGATCAACAGGCACTGGTCCTCTGTTTTCTGAACTTTCAAATGGTTTCTGCTCCATAGCATGTTGTCCCTGTGAATAATTTTCTTGGTTGCTATCCAGGTATGCAAGACTTTCTTGGCCTGTACTACATTGTCTCCATCTTGAACCAATGGTTTCTTCCTTCCGCACCGCCTGACTTCTTCTTGTATAGACCTCGTCATTATAACAATCAGGCACTGACTGAAATGGGTATCTCTTTGATATGTTTCGATCTCTCTGGAGATACACATTTCCTAAAGAAAGCTGAGTTTCGGGTGCAGGTTTTTGAAGTCCCAATGATGAGCTAATGTCAGAGCCATGGTTTCCCCATTGATTTCTGAATGAGGCATTTGCAAGGGACGCATTGGAGATGGCTTGTGAGCCATCGAAGAGTTTAGTTTGCTCTTCCTCCCACTGCCTGGCAAGGTCTCCTGCAACCCTCCATTCTGCGAAGCACAGCTTTGGATCTTTTAACATAGCTTGCCAGTTGTCTCTCCCATGCCTTCTCACGCCTATCCAAAGGGAATCTAGTTCTTGCTCTGACCAAGTAGACAAGTGATAAGTTGAGAGATGCTGATTTTCTCCACACATCAAGATGCTGTCCAGCTTGTGCCTCAATCCAGCAAAACTATAATAGGATATAGGTGGCATACAGGAGAAGTTCTCCATAGAATGACCTGACTCATTAGGTTGCACTGGCAGTGACAAGCCAAGAGAGAGAGAAGAGCAATTGGATGTTTGATAGTTCACATTCATTCTTCTGTGAAAATCCAAACTCAGGGTTGGGATTTGAGACATATACTCCCACGGGACTGTCTGGTCCATGATGATCAAGAGAGATTCATGTACAACAAAAGAGCCTAGTAAAAAAGAGACATCTAAATATTTGCTAATCAGATAAACTTATGTATAAAAAACACAAGAATAATGCATAAGGCATTTATGCAATGCTGTGACTTATGATGAATATAATGAGATGCGGAATTGACTGAAATGAAATAAATTTTAAATTTCGAAGTTCACCTGTTGGCATGTATCCCATACAGCCAAGCTCCGTGACATCGGAATGGAAAACATAGTCTGAGGTGGCTCACTGTAATTGACACAGTGCTGCTTGGTAGATAAATATGTATTCTCGTCACGTTTGCAGTGGTAAGGGGATGTCTCATGTAATAGATCATCTAAGGTACCCAACCACCCATACTGTTTGCTTCTTGCATGAGATTCCTCATTTACTGAGGCACTATGCTGGCCTGATGAATTTTGGGGGTCCAAAGGATATTCAGATGCGACACCTATGGATAATTTGCGGGCACCTTTTTGCACAGTACTTCCGCTGTCTAGCATACTAGGTTGTTCAGCCTCACATTCTGGTAAGTTAGTTTCAAGCTGCAAGTTCAAAAAAGTTGATGATCTTTTAGTGGATATTGAATTGGTAAGACAAATGGAACCAGGAGGCACAACAGACAGCTCCAAATGAGTAGAGAAATTCTCGTCTTCCAAAACATTATCTGCTCTGATTGACTGCTCGCTGATAGTTGGCTCTCTATTTACACATGCATTTCCATCAGGACTAGCAATCTTCTGCAGATTGGATTCATCATCTTCTTGCATCTCTGTGGAACAGGGATTCTTCCTTCCCATCCCTGTTGACTGCATTTTCAGGTGTTTGACTGTTGCATCTTTTAGTCCACATTCTGCAGACAATCTGGAAGAGACAGGAAGTACATCTCCCAAAATTGACTGCTCAGCAGAATGAAGAGATGATCCTTCCAACATTGAATCTTGTGTGTTGTCTTGCTGTACAGCAGGATTCCCATAACTGTTTGAAAGCCAAAAAAAAGTTTTTCTTATATCAGCAAACCAAATAAATAACAGAATTGGACGATAAAATCAACATGTATTTACATCTTGGGTCCAGAAAGACCTGCGGGGAATGCTTCAAGATTGTCTTCTTCCGCAACACCAGCCATCTGTACAACATATTTGCCAACAAGGATTTAAAGGGAGAACTGTACATGAAATAATACAGCACAGTATAAAAGCATGAAAAATATTATATTTTGAACAAAAATTATGCATGTATATGATTATTCCCATTACCTCTTCAGTACCATTTAATTATACCAGAAATCTCAAAACACAGTTAGTATGAGAACTTCCATTTCATCTGCAACTTCATCACTCAAATCCCTGAACGGTGTGACATTCACATATCAATACCAGAGACCTTGTGTTCAGAACTTGTATTCTTCTTCTGATCTGTATTCTTGCCACATCCTGGTAACTAGAGCTATAATATCTTTGTTTCTGCCATCCACCTCAGATAATCAACCTATGATTCCTTTCCAATTAGTTCTTTTCTTTATTAAAATAGGTATTTTATTAGAAAATTATGGCACATATGCAGGCCATTAAACACTATACTTCACTAACCGATGCCATCACTACTTCCAATATATAGTCATGTCAAGTGTCATGCTTCTCTAATGATCATCAATAGAGACATCCTTCTTCCCTCCTTAATAAGGCCATCCTGGATTCAAATATAAGTGTTAACACTCAAATGAATCACCTGAATCCAAAACATTGGCATGCAACCAAGCTCCATTAGCATGTCTCTACTACAATTATCTTGCTTTACCAATGAACTTATATCATTTTGAAATATGTAAACATCCTTTTTGCATAAAAAAATTTCTGGACCTATGTTCTGAATAAATTATCAGTTGCCAATCTGATGAAGGAAAAAATCTGAACCTCACCCTAGAGAAATTCTGCCATACCATTACATGCAGAATTTGAAGAAAATGTCATGACATCATATAAGCCTCATGTTTTCAAATTAGTTAGACAAAAATTAGTGGCATTTACTACAGTAAGTATACAAGTTGGATATTTTAATACAGGATTTGTTTTGCCAAATCATCCTTCCCAAAATAAGAGTAAACTCATTATCAATTATTAAGATCAATATATCTAACACTTCAAGGACAGTCATATATGGAATACAAGAACCTTCATCATAATTCCATGAACTCTAGCAAACTAACTATCCAGTATAATAAGTAGATGGCACAGATACCAGAACATAGCTAAAAGCAACTACCAGAACATACTACATATGATGATGCACTGGGGATCTGAACATGGTGATGAAGACATTCATGCTATGCTTCCTGAATATCTGATCGCACATACAATGGAAGATATCATACCGCATGTTTCTGCAATTGCAATTGCAATGGTGTATATTTGAGATCATTCTCTAATATCGGTACAATACTTGAAGCAGTGGCGGGTCTGCATTTGTCAATAGATTCTGCATATTTAAATCTCTCATCTGATGCACTGGACTTCATCCGAATAATTTTTTCATCTAAATCCCTTTTTCTTCTGGATTTTCGATAAAATGTAATCAATTTTGAACCAAACCTTTCTTTTGGAAGTATATCGCTATGTAAAGAATGACATTTCACCTTTTGAGGTGACTCGTGGTTTCCCACATGTTGCAATTCTGAAATAGGAGTTTCTGGACACTCAGAAGCACACTTTATTTCAACAGGAAAATCTGAACTTGATTTCTTCATAGGGTCGATGTCTGCTAACTGCAAACCTGATTGCACTTCGAGGAATTCAAGCCTGCATGTAGAACCTATCTTGGGAGGTGAATGGTTCAAATTGATATCACTCAATTTATTTCCAATGGATGCACCAGCACCAACAGAGTCATTCCTTTCCTTGCTGAATGTCTCACCAATATCCTTTGTTAGTAAGACCTTGTGTGAGTGAAGCCTAATGGGTCCCATTTCAGGTATCTCGATGTTATTGTGTTTCCTTGCCATCTCTGGCTCTGGCACTTGTGGTTCTTGCACAATTTTGCCCGTGTCATGATGTTTGCTACAAGGTGGGCACCACCATCTACCTTCAAAGGAATGCTTCAAAGACAAAAAAAAAGTTATTAGATTTATGTGATCAAGATCATGAGCTCTAGACAAATATCTTTATCAACACAACATACCTGGGGAGGCAAATCAAAACATTGAAGATGATAAGCTTTATGACAGTTGTCACAGCCATGCAGGTCACCACCAGCATTGCAGATAACACATTTATCAAGGAGCTGCAATGAAACCATGTAAAAGAGGGAGGCAAATATCAGATTAGAGACGAAGTGAAAAGTATATTTGCCAAAAATAAGTCATTTGCAATAACATATGAGCGGGACAGAGCCAAATATGCGTTAGCGGGGGTAACTTCTCCGGCAAACCTTTCAAAATAATATTGAACTTCTCCCCCTTCCTTGATATTGGGAAAATTATTGAAGTTCGACCTCCTCTAAGATTTTCTCTTAATACGCGCACCCCCGCCCCCCAACCCACCCACACAAACCAAGTATTACTCATTTACTTGGCTCCAGCAGGTTTATAAGGAAGTATGCGACAGGTATACAATAACAGCACATAAACAATTATTCATTCGGGTATATAAATGAAAAAATACTATGTACAGGGATCAAACGTATCTTGCAGGAAATCATTCATTTCCTTGATAAAAGGTTTGGGAAAGTGTCAATTACTTTACACGTAGTCCAACAAATGAGGATCTAGATATATATTACTCAACAACAACAAAATTTACGAACCACCACATATGGATCTAGTACTAGACCAAATGAAGAGTTGAGAGAGAACAAAAATAAGATCATAAGGAATTGACAGATGTGATTATTTCCTTCATTTGAGAAGATATATTCTAGCTTTCAAAGGATTGCAAAAACCACGCAGCATTTAGGTACTAGAAGTTCATTACTCAATGAAAAAGTCATGTACTCAACACGATATTCATTAAAGAAGTGGTAACTATAACTAAAGAATAAAATCTAGCCATACAACGTCAGAAAAAAAAAGAACAATACACTGACTCAACCTTTAACTTTTATATGGTGCTGCCAAACTAAACTTGAGAAAACTATGCATAAAAAGCAAGCAAGATCGGGTCATTTACAGTAGATATGATACCACTAAAAAAACAAATGAACAAACTGTGGCGAGTCTCATCAATTGAGCATCTTTAAGCAGGTATAGAATTCCTACCACATCATCCCCTCTCGGCTCCGCTGGCAGCTGATTTTTGTCAAATTCCTCTTTCTGCCTTGTTCCTGGGGAGATGCTCCCTCTTGGAGATTTGGAAGACGGGATAGCTTCTTTACTACCATATATCAAATTAGATTGAGCCGATTGACGTTTTCGCTTGTATGTTAAAAACACCTTGCTGCTTATCATTTCTGACTTAAACTACTCCTGTCCTGTATATTTGCATTAGGCATTAATAAAGACACCATGAAAGAGTAATCATGATATCCCACCAATATGTACGGTTCAATATCTGGTCCTTCTACTACTCAACAGTATCTGCAAGGCCATCAATTTAACAAGCATGCTTAGAGTGCGATAGAAACTATCACTACGATGATCTTCAAGTAAAAGCAATACTCCAGACAAACCAGTGGATATAAATTAGTCATGGACAAGCTGTCAAGCAGTAAGTAGAATACATCCAATTAATGTTCCGTTATGTATCTTTCAAAACACAAGTATAGAACATTCTTCTTTGAAAACCCAGTGAATATCTAAACTCAAGATGGAAGATTTTCTTTTAACCAGTTAACTTCACAAATCTCCCAATCAGATGAAGAGGAGATGAAACTAGAAGAACTCGAGATGGAGGAAGTGTAGCATCGGAGGAGGACAAAGAGAAAATGCCACAATCACCACCACTGAAGACTCTTCTGTTCTGTTCTCTTCTTCCTTCTCAGATGCCACAATAACATCAATGTTTTATCATTTCCATCATCGTCTAAATAATTGACAACTCCTACATAATTCAAGCTCTAAGCACATGAGGATCAAATAAACAAACAACAACGGCAGCCCTAAAACAAGAAAAAGCACAACTAAGAGAATGAAAAGAATGAACCCACAAAAATCATTGTGTGTGTGGAGCACCCCAAATCCCTAATTCACATGTAAAAAAAAACTCACCCCAATCTGCAGTCTCCCCATCAAGAACTCTCTGATCTCTATTTCTCCTTAATAAAAAAAGATAGCAAAACATGATAGAACCCAAAAAAAAAAAATTCCTTCCAAACAATTGAACAACAAACACCACCAAAAAGGATCAACCCATAAATCACTACATAGAATCACAAAATCCCACATTTATTTGAATTATTTAAAATTTACCAAAAGAAACCCAACTAAAAGAGCAACTCATATTATAAGCAACAAATTCCTTTCATTGAATAAATTTTTTTTACAAAAATACACGACACACATTCTACATTTCTCCCTTCATTTGATCACACTTGAAATCAAACCCAATATACCAACAAAAAAATTTTTATCTTTTCCACATACAAGCATGAGTTAGAGCAACTTGAACCCTGCAAAACCAAAAAAAAAAAAAACAGGGAAATCCATACCTGAATGAGGAACTTGTGAAGACAATCCAGTAAAGATTTCACAGTTGTTCTATGTGGGCTTTAAATGAAGGCAAAGCCACCGATAGACCAACAGCACTTTTAGTTAAGTGAAGATTTTTTTTTTTTTTTTCAAAAAAAAGTGAAATAAAAAGAGACAAGTAATAAAAGAAAAAAAAAATCGGTCTTCGCCATTAAATATGAAGGCAGGAGCACCCGCAGAGTGGACGTGCGTCAGCCGTCAGATCGACCCGATTTTACGGTCTTGCCCTTTTGCGGCTTCCGTTGCTGTTCTCTCTCTCGACTATGAGTTTGGTCAGGATGTCACCACGTGATGAACACGTGCACGGAACGAGTACGGTCTATTTGGATATGGACGGACCTTATTAGTTTTTTTTTGAGATAACTAAGAATAACAATGGAACAAGATAAATGAGAAATCCACCGTGATATTCTAATATGATAGATTAGAAATTCATGTGAAAAAAACATACCGCTTTATTTACTCCGTGTAAATTATTTATATTCTTTAAGATTAATATAATATATAAATAAAATCAACATATCATGTATTATTAATGTTGTAATTAATAAAATACTTGAACATTTATTAAATAATATTATATAACATAACAAATAAGATAATTATTTAATTTATAAGTTAAATAAAAAAAATTTAAAAATGTTTAAAAAATTGGGATTCTTAAATAAATTCTCTTACAAATAGGATGGGAATATGGGATGAGTTTGGGTTTTTTTAAAACAACGGATGGAATAGTCCAACCTGTGACAGGTTTGGAACGTGACAAAATTTTGTTAGTAATTTGGAATTGAAATTGATCAAATTTGCCCCAACCAGCTCCGTTACCATGCCTAGAGATAACCAGTCCACACATGTTTTGACATACATCCTAATTATCCAAACATATGTATCCTCTATAATATTTAGAAAGATCAAAATTCAAATATTAATATTCATTTCAGATTATAAAAAAAGACAAATGAAGTTTCTTTTCTTCTGAATAAATAAACTATATATAATGTTTGATAAGTTGATATAACGGTCAGTTAAGTAATTCTGATTCAAAAGGAGAATTCTTATTTTCAAAAATTCAATTCTGATGCTCTGTAAAAAGAAAAATTCTGCATGTGATATCTAAGAATAAACACAGGAATGAGGGATTCCAAATGCAACTTTTCTGAGTGATCCAACAAAAGGAGAATGAGAAAATTTGTTTCATATTGTATTCCTTTAGCATCAAAGAAATCTTAGAAGCAATCCATCTCTGCTGGAGGATGAACTGAAGTTTGTGTACATAGGAAAAACTGAAGGATGCACACAACCCTTTCCATCAGATAATGGGATTTAAACTCTGAACCCATGGAGAACAAACCCACAATCATTCCTTTATTACCACTAGATAATAATATATTGTAAATTATATAACCAGTAATTTAGTGCAATCTCAAGAACAAAACAATGCTGCTACTACAAAAAAATTGTTGAATATGCCTTGAATTTATCCTTTACACAAAAACCAAATGGCATCCCCTTCACAATAACAATGTATTTTACCACCACAAAAAAAATTGCTTTACAGATGAGCATGAGCTCTACATTTACACAAGTTGGCAGTAAAAAAACATTGGAAAAGAATAAACTGGATATACTTATTACACCAAAGAAAAAAAACATCTTCATATCAGTGTGTCATCAAGGCAACCAAACGAGATAAACCATCAAGGCAACCAAAGTATTCCCACCAGAGACAGTTCCAGTTGCTGACATCTTATCCATCTGATGTGCAAGGAAAACAAGTTCTTTTCATCGTTTCATTCCTCTCGTCTGAAGTGTCATTGACATGACACGAAGCCTGTTGGTGATCTCTGTGAACGAAGGACGGGAACCCGGGTCAGGTGACCAACACTCTTCCATTAATTTTATCCACTCAGGATCACAATTATCCGGAATAGGTGGCCGAAGAGTGTTGTTCACGATTCCTCCTTCATAGTATACAGAAATATAGATGATCAGTTGAAGCCACAGATGTAGCTAATCTGGTAAAATATACACATTTTTTCTGGTGGTACCCATGATAGTCTTGAGTGTTTGAGTTTTTAAGCAGTGGGAGAGCAAAATCACAAACAAACAATTCAGATTCACTATGTATCTGAGAATTGATCTTCAATTTGTTTTTACCACTGGCTTAGGATTGCTATATAATTTGTATGTTCGTATAGTTTATAAGAAACTTTTATTTTCCTGGTTGCTTTGTTGGGCTGGTAAGTGCTTTTTTTTTCTTTTCTTTTTTTCTTGATTAAATCTTGACAGGAGGAAGACTCAAACTCAGGGCCCCTCAATCAAGAAGGGGTAACTCTACCAACCTATTAAGATTTGGTTCAGTTTTCTTGTTCGTTTTAGTGCAAAGTAGTATCATCATCATGTCACATCCAACCTTTAATTGTTACAATAGTTATCTAAGGTCAGTCTACCAAGAGATTTTTTTTTGTAAAGTAGTCTACCAAGAGATGTATGTACTTAAGTAACTGTATAGGGGAATGTTAAATCTCTTGAAAGCCGCTTACCTATGATTGCACCACAGTGCATATTGGCATAGGGTTCCTCCCCTGTAAGTATTTCCCACATGGCAATTCCGAACGAGAAAACATCAACCTGAAATCAACCAGAGGGTTTGTTTAACTCCTGAAATAAAACTATATATACACATGCACCATATCGCACTGATGGGTTGGCTACCTTCTCAGAGACCCGGCTACTGCTACCATTCAGCAATTCTGGTGCCATCCATGGGAGAGTCCCTCGTACACCACCAGAAACCATGGTATTCCTTTTTATTTTCGATAATCCAAAGTCGCCAACCTGATAAATTTTAATGGCATAGACTAAAAACACATGGTGATATATTATAAATGTAATTACAAGCTTTCAATAGTGAAAATCAGTTCTGATCTAAATTATGTATCCAATAGTAATTTCCCTTCAAACATCATTAGAGCATCTTGATTTTATTCAACAGGTATTAACATCTTCCTGAAATCCTAATAAAAAAAATCATTTGGCTGATCACATGGAAGGATCCCCTTAGCTGGTTTGGACAATCTATAAAAAAAATCAAACAAATGTTTTAAAAATCAATTAATTTTATCTTCTGTGCTTTCATTTAACTCTCTTACCTTGCATATGGGTCTTTGAGCATCCCTCATATTAACAAGCAAATTGTCGCATTTCAAATCAAAATGCACAATATCCTTCGAATGCAGGTATTCCATGCCAAAAGCTGCATCCATTGCAATTATGAGCCTTTTCCGACGATCAAGGGCCCTAGCAAAAGCAGATTTCAACATCACAATTTACTTCATCAATTATAAACAGGAACAAATACGAAATAAAGGCCGACTTACCTATCTTTCCTTAACAGGACATGCCTAAGTGAACCATTGACCATGAACTCTGTTACAGTTGCTAATGTTCCTCCAGTTCCATCTGGAACCACCCCATAGAAAGCTACAACATTGGGATGGTGAAGCTTAGACAGGATCTGTGCCTCCCTCCAAAAATCTTTACTCTGCCAACCCAAAAAGAATAAAACCACAAAATAGTTAACTCATGTTTCCCCAAATGCACCAAGAATTTAAATTTTACTATATGTAAAGAAGCATTAAGATTAATATCTTACTTGAATGAATGTCTAATGTAAAAGTTTCAATATGTCAAGAGTGTTCCATCATGTCTTACCTTAAGAAGGGTGAAGAAATGTGAACAAGGTAGCAAATTGAATGCCCCTCAAGAACAAATAAATAAATCTAGCTAAATCAAAGAGAAATCAAACAGAATAATGCATTTGATGTTACTGCCATAATAATGTCATATGGACACACCAGCCGGTCTTGTTCAGAAGATCTTCCAGCAAAACAACTCTTCTTTATTCTCTTGATGGCAACATCTGTTCCCCTCCACTTTCCATGATAAACAGTTCCGAAAGTACCGGATCCTAACTCCCTTAACTCTTCAAGATCAGCATTTTTTATGATCTGTCCATCAGCATCTGAAATGTTCAGTATACTGAAAGAAAAACTTAAAAAATAAAAGAATTGGGGAACCAGAAAGGAAGACAATAAAGTACATGTTAAAATCATATCTACACGCAGTACCAAAACACAAAGAATCAATGACTCTATCACGGTATACAGAAACCAAAAAGGCAGTTCAAAAGTACAATCGTTTTTACATAATTATATTTTGTAAAGTTAATCAGTATATACCCATGCGCTTGCTTAACTGCTATCTCCATATTAAGCTCCATTATATCCAATGAGCTTAAGAAACAAATAAATGGTGGATATGGGCTATAACAAATATTAGTGGTTCACCTGCAAACCATAAACACCAGCTTCTATCTCAGCTATAGCAGCATCACTGATGGACTCCCCCACATCTTTTTCATCATCTTTTCCATCCTGCATGATATATGTTCAAAATCTCAAACATCCCAAATCAGTTTTCATAAATGCAGATGAACTCGATGGAAAAGAAGACACAATAATACCTCTGGCTCAGATTCTGGAGAGATACTTTCTGCATTAATGATGTTAGGAGAGAGGACATCCAAAGCGTCATCATCCTCATCCACCTCATCCAAAACAAGCGGAACAACTTTCACGGATGAGTGAACCCCTGGAGGTAAAATATGAGTCACATCTTCAACTGTGACCTGTGTTTCCAATTGCACTTGCCTGCTAAAATCATTATTAACCTCTGGCCCCACTAAGTTGTCAACTGCTTCCTTCATTAAATCATAGGAGTTCTGTTCTTGTTTGACATCATGGCCCAAAGGATTTGGATACCCCACAAGATCCTGATCAAGAAGAGAGACTTCAGTCCTAAGTGCTTCATCCGTAACCGGATTCTGAAACATGGACCACGGAGGAGGGTTGCTTGAACATAAGTTTAAGCTGAGACCAGTATCGTCAATCTGATTCAGTCTTGTCAAACTCTCAGAACTTTCGACTCCAGGTATCAAACCACGAGGAAGGTAAGAGGCGAGATTGACGGGTGAGCCACCAAGTAGATCTTCAGAAGAATTCATGGGAGGCGAAACTGGGATAACATTTGCAGCTTTGCTCCCTAGATTCCCATCTAATTTCTCAGCTAAACTATGCCCTTCATCATTTGTTATTTCAGAATGTTTTGTGGTGACATCCAGCATGGTTTCATTGTAGAATTTGGAATGATTTTCAATAAAATCAGAATGTTCTCTTGAGTCACTAAATAAAGTTGTGGGGTCTGAATTTTGTGGTACCTGAGATGCTTGTGTCAAGAAATTAATTCCATGTGTGCCAGGATTAGAGAAGTCTTCACCGGGGAACACACTACCATATTTGTCAGTCATCGGACAATACCCATCCTCAGATGGTAGAAAAGCTTTCTCATCCATCTGATTCCCTCCATGGCAGTTCAATCCAGGTTCTGTATAATGTTGCCATGTTCTGAAGTCGGGATCATCATTCAATACTACAGTATGTGCTTCTTCGTCAAGAACATATATGTTCCTCTGCATCAAGTCATTTCTGCCAGAAAAATCTGACAAATCATTCTCCGTCTGCATGGACGTCACACCCACCAAGTTATATGGAGTATCCAAGGGGATGACTTCTTGGTTTTCTTTGAATTGAGACTGTCTTTCACGCAAATTCACAAATGGAGACGGTGAAACAGAAATATCCAATGGACTCAAAGTCCCATTCACAAAACGCGAACCTGATTGCCCATGATGGTCTTGCAGCAGCGGATCAGAATATGCATGGGGCATCCCAAATTGAGACGAAGCCAGTGAATCATTCGACTCTTCCAACCAACCCAATGAGTCATCTGCCTGTCTGTGAAACTTCTCAGAATGAAATGTCCTCCCCATCGCCGGCTTCTCGCAGTAGGGGTAGGCCCCCAAATCACTATCATTCCGAACAAAATTCGTAGGACCCATGTCTCTCACAAGCCTACGGTTTTGAAAATGCACCGCCCTGTGCCTCATTGGCAGCTCAACCTCACCAGGTTTGTTGTGATCCACATAAAAAGGAGAATTTTCATTGTCCCCATAATAGAGAAGCTCTTCTGCGGATGGTCTATGTGGGGTCTTAGGCTCTCTAAAGCTAGGTGAGCCATCGGCATTATGACCCCATTGGCTCACCAAGCTGTTGGCACTTGAACTCTTCTGTGGGCTCGGCTCCAACATGCCATTAACAGCCGAGACATACTGATACTCTGCATTCCCCTGCATTGCCCTCGCATCAAATGAAGATGACCCAATATCAGGCTCATTGGAAGGGATCAAAAACAAGCGAAGTCTCTGAGACCCATCGATCTTCTCATGCCCGTAATACTCCTCAATCATGTTCTGGAGGTCCTCATCGGACGAGACGGATATGAGCGCATCGAGATCCTCCCCCGGGAGCTGGTACTTGATCGTGTGAGGCTGGTTGCATATGTTGGTGGTCTTATGCACGAGCTCCGTCCACGAGAGGCCATTCTTGATGGTGATGATGCGAGTCTCCCCACCAACATATCTGAGCTTCCCATCGCTCGGCCGGGGGAGGATGCGCCCCCCAAAGCTGCAAAGGAACTTCATCTTCACCGACTGCGGCTTGTGCTCTTCGACAGAATCACGTGACGCCTGTCTCTGCGCGGCATAGTCTTTGTTTTGGGTGTGGTTGGTTTTTACAATGCGGTCAGACTCGGCCCTCCGGAGGGCCCCGGGCACAATTCGCAAGGCGGGTCGGTCCTGTAAGAACTCCATGGAGAACTCCTCGCCTGTCTGGACGGATATGTTGTTCTGGGTCCGGTTAACAAAGACTTCCTCGCCTGCCATTGCTTGGAAGCCTTTGGGAAACGATGGGTTTGGGTGTCAATTATTGGCTATGAATGGATACCAATGAAGGCGTCAACCTGGGAACTAATGCGATGAAGTTGTGATTATCATCCTTCAAAGGAGAGCTTTGGAGAAACCCCCAAAAAAAATCGATTTTTTTTTCCAATTTTTTAGATTTCGTTCAAATGTTCAACAATCGAGAACAACCCATAATCGCACGCGATCGAGGTTTACAACAATCACAGATACCGATCCATTGAAAGCAACCCATCAAACCTACCATTCAAGAGGACCGTTAGAGAGAGAGAAACCGTCGCCTAAAAGCAAAACCCAGCTAGAAAAAACAGATGGGTATCTCAAAAAATAGAAACTTTGATATGAATTCGATGAAATCGGGGGAAAATCAAAATTGGGTTTCAATCAAAATCGATAATTTTGTTCACCAGGAAACAAAAGATCAAAAAAAAAAAGAATGAGAGTTACCTTGATCGTTCGATCTATGCCCAAACCCAAAACAAACGATCGATTGATTCTCTCATTTTTTTCATAAAATTGTTTATTCATAAATCGAGGATCAAAAGAAGCCGCCGAAGCTTACGCCTTGGATTTGCAGAGCGAGACATCCATGAGAGCAAGGCGGAAGCCCTCGTAACTGAATTACCCATCCCTTATTTATATTTAGGGTAATTAGCACTTTTAACCCCAAGAAAATAAATATTTGCAAATATAGCCCTGCCCCTCGAATATTAGAAAAACTAACCCTGTTAAAGTTTACATTGGAGATGGATTATAACATCAAACAACATCAAATAACCTCTGTATGCACAGAAGAGGTGCCGTCTCCTGGAAACGGCATATATATATGTCGTCTCCAAGTCGCAGCATATATAAGCTCCGTCCCCGCTACGAAGTCCTAAAACCACATTTTTCACTCCCTTTTATCCCTCTTTCACCCACCCACTCGCTGCCAACCCCGAAAAATCATAAAAAATAATTCTGAATCTAAAGGTAAACATCAAAACCCTAAATGTTCTTGAATTTTATTATTTATTTATCAATTGTTTTGATTTTATTGATTAAATTTGGGTTTTTTTTATCAAAACCCTAAATGTTGAATGTTGAATTTATTTATTATTGGAATATTGATTGTATGATGTTTTGTTAAGTTAAATGTTAATATTTTTAGGGTTTTTGGTTATTTTAAAATTTTCTATTTGTCAAAACAAACTTTTAAATCTTAAAAAAAATTTGAAAAATTTGATTGTCATATATAAAAACTTTTTAAAAAATTCAATAGCCTCTTAGTAAACATTTTAAAAAAATCAAAGGCTATTTAGGAAATATACTTTGTATGTGTTGCATGAATGTTATAGTGTTTAATATGTATGTGTTGGATGGATTTTATTATTATGAATTTAGAAATATATTTACTAAGTTGAATAATTTATGGTTTAGATGGTAAAGAAATCCGATGTCCCG
The DNA here is from genome assembly GCA_030737835.1 of Acorus gramineus. Taxonomy (NCBI): domain Eukaryota; kingdom Viridiplantae; phylum Streptophyta; class Magnoliopsida; order Acorales; family Acoraceae; genus Acorus; species Acorus gramineus. The sequence goes on from CM060857.1 coordinate 14,766,900, forward strand.
TTAATGTACTCTTTTAACGGGAGGATTGTTCAACGTGAAGATACTTCATTTTATGAAGGTGGTACCAGGAAAACCACCATCATAAATAAGAGGATCTTTTATGTCGATTTACTTCAAATAATGTACCATTTGACGGGAACCGATCCAAGTCGTTACAAATTGTCCATGAGTGCTGTGCATCCCACTCACGACGGAAAGAGTTTGGGTGCCCCTCTCGAAGATGATATGGGTGTGAAAGTGATGATAATGTTGTACCCAAAGCACGTGCATGTCATTCAATTATGGTTAGAGAAGGAAGAGATCATACAAAGAGGTCGTGGTGCGATGAATTACAATGCAGAAGATTCATATCCCTCCATTGTTCGTGATCCATACCAACCTTCATCATCGTCGTTCGTTCCGTGTACCCAAGAAGATTTGATTGATGCAACACCGACCAATGCCCATGGGAGTGTCAATATACCACATTTGTAAGTATTGTGTATTTATAGGATGTTTTTGGTGGGTGTATTCATATGTGTAAGTATAGTGTGTTCTCATTTATAGGTCCCCATTTCATGACATGGGTTGAAATGATATTCGTGAGGAAATTGAAGGAAACAATGAAGAAGAAGATCAAGAAGGAGGAGAAGAAGATCAATAAGGAGGAGGAGAAGAAGAGGAAGTGGGAGAAGATACTGAAGAAGAAGAAGAGGATCGTGAAGATCACTGGGTTGAAGGACCTGATACTGAGGAGGACCATGATGTGAGGAGAACTGCCATCCATGAATATAGTGTTCCTCAAATGTTTCCTACACGTGAGCTTATGGAGCAGGCGGTGGCAGAAAATGTCCATCCATGCATTTATGAAATCGGATCTTCTTCGTGTAATGAACTTGAGGTTGGTCAGCTTTTCGCGAATAAGAAGTCACTCATTAATGCTGTCCGAACCTGGAGCATAAAGAAATGTGTACAGTGTCATGTGGTGAAATCAAATGCAAAAAAATACGCCGTTAAGTGCATAAATGATGAATGTAATTGGAGATTATATGCGAGGAGGGTCGGTGGTTCAGAAATGTTCAAGATTTCCACTCTGAGAGTTCCTCATACATGCTTGGATCCTCTACTCAGTTCAAATCACAGACAATTTAGTTCTGATTATATCTCACAGCTGATTATGCCAACGATTCGTCATAATTTGAGAATCAGTCCTACTGAGATAATGGACAGGATACGTGCTGATCATCACTACACAATTTCATATTCAAAGGCACACCGTGCCAAATGGAAGGCTATGGAGAGGATATTTGGAAATTGGGAGGAGTCATATGCTGAGTTGCCTCTATATGTTGATGCCCTGAGGAGGTCTAATCCAGGAACAAATGTGATCTTCGAAGGCCCTGTCATACAAGAGAATAACATGGGCAGACCGATCCGACAGTTTGAACGTGTTTATTGGGCATTCGGACCAGCCTTAGAGGCTTTCAAACATTGTCGTCCATTGGTTTGCATCGATGGAAAATATAAAGGAAATCTCCTGATAGTCACTACTTGCGATGCAGAAAATGGTTTGCTTCCGATAGCCTTTGCTATAGTTGAATCTGAGAACAGAAGCAGTTGGACCTTCTTCCTTTGGAACTTGTTCTTTTCTGTTGGTTGTATAAACAATGTGTGTGTCATATCTGATCGGCATTTGGGCATCATAGCAGGCATGAAAGCTATTGAGGAAGCAAGCAATGTGACATGGCACCATCGTTTCTGTATGAGACACATGATAGACAACTTCAAAAAAAATGTTAAATCAAAGGAGTTGAGTGACCAGGTTTGGAGGGCTGCCACCTTGAAATGTCCAAATCAATTTGCTGACGAAATGCGAAAGATTCTTAGTGCCTCCCGCAAGCTCGCACATGGCTTGATCAAGTCCCTCCACAAACATGGGCCCTTTGTTATGACGATGGTCGTCGTCATGGCACGATGACCACCAATAGAGCAGAAAGCATGAACTCGATCTTGAAAGGTGTAAGAGGATTGCCAGTCACTGCCATATTACAACAGACATTCATACGGGTGTCAGAGTATTTTTATACGAGGCGTGAGTCGGGCGAGAGCATGTCAGGTGAACATGTGCCATCTATGCAGCAGCGTTTGGAGAGAACTGCACATGATGCAAGGGCGATGCTAGTAAGAAGGCTTGATAGGTCAGAATTCAATGTCCAAGACAAGAATGCGGTTATGTACACTGTCTTCTTGTATTCTGACTATGCAGATTGTTAATATCATGTTTCAAAGTTGCTTTACTATCCATGTGCACATGTCATAGCGACTTGCAGATATGCTCGTATTAGTCCTGGGAGATATGTGTCACATTGGATTTCCTCAGAGTCATATAGACACACTTATGAACCCCGATTCCACTCCGTTGATGATAAAAGTCGTTGGCCGATTCCTATGGAAAACGATCCTATCTTCATCCCACCGAATATTAGGAGACAAGCGGGGCACCCTGTATCAACTCGTCGACGTATGCATATGGACTCTAGGGATCCAAGTCTGAGATATACATGTTCAATATGTCATGAGAAAGACCACAGAAAAAATAAATGTCCACGTAGAAATACAAATGCTGGTATAAATGTTAAATATGATTCTGATATTACGATGAATGTTAAATTGTTTGAGTATATATTAATTTGTGTTCAAATTACAGGTGATGGACATACATGAGTAGCATGGACCCATCGTGGATAATTTGCTGTATTTTCAGGGATCTCATAGATCTCATCATGGATTTCAAGGAAAGGTACATCCATTAGAATAATTTTATCTCTTCTGTTATTATTGTGGTCAAAATTATTTTATTTAACAAACTGATTAAATTTGACACAGACCGATACCATGAAGTTCACGATCCACATGGTGGCATTGCGTCACTAGGTCATGGATCCACGCATCGAACCATACGTGAGGGCATCCGGATTCTACTATTTGACACAGATGGGATATACAAGATCAGATCATCGACTATTACAAGCACTCGTGGAGAGATGGAGACCAGAAACCAACACATTTCATCTGCGACATGGCGAGATGACTGTCACACTTCAGGATGTTGCTGTTCTGACAGGGCTTCCCATTGATGGCAAGCCCGTGACCGGTATCACAGACTGCGATGATTGGGGACACGTTTGTGAGGATCTGTTAGGTGTTGGCCCCCCTGCAGAGAAGATCAAGGGTGGTAGAATTTATCTCTCGTGGCTTAAAGAAACTTTCAGCATTGTACCAGATATTGATTTGGACGACGACATCCTCCAGCAGTATGCACGTGCATATATCTTATTTGTTCTTGGATCCACCATCTTCGCTGATGGCACAGGAAATAAGATACATGCATGTTATCTTTATCTACTTAGAGATTTGGATGATGCTGGCCGATATTCCTGGGGTGCAGCTGCGTTGGCCCACCTGTATAGAGCGCTGTACAAGGGTAGTGTGCTTGGAGAGAGGACGTCCGCAGGATCTCATGGATTTTATTCGCTGCTACAGGTAATATGAAAACTCCAAGTTTCCTTTGTAAAACTTGTTCTTTTTTATCAGTGTTACTTGTATTTTTTTATTTGTTCCCACAGATATGGTCGTGGGAGAGATTACACGTGGGACGACCGGACTTACATGACTCAGATTTTGTGCTTGGAGATAGACCTTTGGGGGCAAGGTAATACATATTTTTCATCTTCTATTATCAATTCATGGATGATCAGATTTCACTAAATTCCTCACTATCAGGTGGAAGGTGACTCAGAGGTTTGATGAAAATTCACGAGTTCTGATATACTATAGGGCACAACTAGACTACCAGCTTGAGTCACAGGTGATTCAAACTTTATTATTATATCGCACACACAATATATACTCATTAAGATTGTGATACTAATTATAATTTTGATTTTTTGTAGGTTATCTGGCAGCCTTATGTTGGGACATATGAGATACTACCATATGCTTGTAGGGATCATATGGAGTTGTGGTTGGCTAGGGTCCCACTCATTTGCTTTGATATCGTGGAGATGCACGTGCCCGATCGAGTCACACGTCAATTTGGGGTGCATCAAGACATACCATCCACTGTAGAGGTCATCGACCGGGTGAACAGACGAGGTAGACAGGATACCAATTGGATGGTATATCACCAAACTTTTATCGAACGTTGGGACCAACGCTTGGATCACATCCACCAGTTGCATCATACCCGAAGTTCGAGGAGATATATGGAGTGGTATTGGGAGAGAACAGTCAGACATATCACACCTCCACCACCCCCACACCACCCTCCAGGCTATGTCGCACAACATTCGGTAATTTCTTAAACATCTGTTACATTTTCATAAAGTGATAAATGATTTTAAAACCACTTATTATAATGAAACTTCTGATAAACAGGGGGAGTTACACAGAATATTAGTGAGGTGCTTGCAAGGGGGTTGGTGTTGTACCCCAATTATGATGAGTGGGGACGTATAATTGCTGTGGCACGTGATTATGCAGAGGCGATGATGGGGAAAGGGAACAGCCATCGAGTACCTCCAGTGCAGCTACAGATGATGATGATTACTCCAGAGATGTCATAGATGACAGTGCATTTGGGCCAGGAGCTGATACTGAATTCACAATTGATGAGTTCTTTGGTGATGTACGACTGGAGCCAGAATTGGATGAGCAGCCACCACAACCAGCTCCAGTTTCAGATCAAGCTCCAGAGATGACACTCCAGACATATGTTCGTGGACCACGCAGGATTTGGTGCACTTCTACTACTGCCAGTCGGAGATCGGGTGAATCATTTACCACTCCGGCTCAATCAGCTGCGCCATCTTCTACAGCCACAGACGTACCCTCTTCATCAGCACCTCCTGCTCCAAGGAAAGCAAAAAAGAAAGGGTTTATGAAGTTTTTTGGATGACTGTATATATGGGACTTAAGATATGTTTATATATGAATTTTCATGCACAAACAGTAATGAAGTGATTGTAATTTATAGAACTTGTGTTTTATTTCATTTAAGTTGTTTTATTTCATTCAAGCAGGATTTTCATACATTTTCATATATGTTCAAGCAGGATTATACACTATATTTAAGGCAGGACTATGTTTGAACAAAAACAAAAAAGAAAAAAAATTTCTAAAGTAATTGAACTAGAGACGGCATATATAATATGCCGTCTCCAGTATAAACATTAAAAAAAAACGAGCGCTGGCCGGGTCAACGGGGTTAGTTTTTACAAATATTCGAGGGACAGGGCTATTTTTGTAAATATTCATTTTCTTGGGGTTAAAAGTGTTAATTACCCTTACATGTATTCTATTTTTTTTATTCCACTTTTTTTAAATAATAATTAAACAAATTGTTTATTCATGGCATGGCCACGTGTGTTGCACGTGAGTTAGGGCTGGCTTTGATATGGGATCCACAAACTGAAAGGCTCACTTTTTTCACACATCATATCATGTGATGTGTTCATAACATGTTGGATCTATCATCACCTGACAATTCTATTGTTTGTTTGTTTTTTAAATCAATGTTTCAGGTGATTTTAAGGTGGATATTGAACTTGGTCTTTTTTTTTATATTCTATATATATATATACTTTTACGTAAGTGGAACTCATTGGATATGTTTTCAACTTTTCATATTATTATCATCACCAAAAAAAAACTTTTCATATTATTATTTCTTCAAAAAAGAACTTTTCATATTATTAAATAACACTTTATACCATTCTTGTTTATTTACATGAAATATGTAATTTTTTTATTTAAACGAATATACATTTTATTAGAGAAAACAGTGTGTGTATATATATATATATTATTTTATGTAAATGTGCATATTTCATTATATACCATATCTGCTTTTAAAATAAAATTAAAATATGTAAAATTGCACGTGAAGTTGTGTACCATAGTTTCCATTTGGATCATACCATCATTTTAAAAATGATAGATTTTAGTTCAAATGCTGAAACTTATAATCTTGTACATATACTTAAAAATTTATCTTTTTATCTACATCACAATTATATATAAAAAAAGTGAATAATACAAACACAACAAAAAAAAAAAATTAATTAATTAAATAACAACAACCGCACATATAGTTGACAACACAAAATGAGAATAATTTCCATCAATATGTTATTAATAAGTAGTTGAGACATAATTATCATTAAAAGGAGGATCTATCAAGATTCTTAGATTCTCACCGAAGTGGGAATTTGAATCCACCTAAAATTTCCACCTATCTTGATTTTGAATCCATCAGGACCCACATTTCTTTTAACAGAACCACCAACAACCAAAAAAAGGGACTTTGACAAATTTCTGGTAATCATAGGATGGAATCAACATCCATCAGAGAACATCACCAAAAAATAATTAAAAAAAAAAAAAGAAATAAATGGAAAGAACTCTCCACGTGTAGAGATTGAAGTCATACCCCTTCCAAAAAATAATAATAAACTACTCTACAAAGCTTTGTTTTCAAACAAACAAGAGAATAAAAAACAAGGAATTGGAGGGAAAGATAAAACTATGGCAGAAGATGAAAACATTAATAATTTAATGCCAAGAATGGGGCATTGCATTGGTGACAAAGATGCTTTACATTTATGAGAGGAAATTACCACGGTTGGAATTACTAAGTAGCAATATACATAATTGTAGCCAAAGGGCAACAGGAACACATTTAAGAATCTCTTTAAATAGATGCATATTCTGCATGGATGATTTACACTTTGAATACCTGTTATGACCTTTTAAGATCACAGAAAATAGGAGGAGAAGAATGACTCCCCCCATTTTACACACTACAAGTATAAACTGAATGCTGCTGTTTGCCTACAAAGAATGCTAATCACTGGTGTAAAAAAAAAGGAAAAAAACACAAACAATGCTATAATCCTAACAAGATATAAATCCCAGAAGAATACTTTTACAAACCTCCCCAAAGGGGAGAAACACATTGAAAAATGGGGTGGATTTACAACACTTGATCTGTCGATGAAGAACAAAGATGGAGGGCCCCGCATCTCATTCACGAAGAAAAAGATAACGGTCATGCGAGATTTCATGAACAAAAGAAGAAAAACCTGTGATTCCGGCCTCACTCTTGTAAAAACTGGAAGGCTGGATTCTTGAGAAGCTCTTCTGCTGGCCTAACATCAGAGAAGTCCTTCTCATGAAGAGAACTAGATATGTCGTCGACGGAGAAGGGTATGCTGAAGAGAAGAGGCACCAATTGTTTGATTAGGTCGTGGACCTCATTTGGCTTTAATTTAGTATATATGTTATAGATGGGTACAGAATTCTAACCTGGAATTATCTTCTAACAAGTATGCACTGCTGGTGGCATTATTAGAATCCTCGGTCATTAGCATTGTCATGCTAGTAAGGACCTGTTCAAGGATATTCAAAGAATACCCAGCAATCAGTAATGACAATAGTTTTCTTTTTTCTGATTCTTAATGACCAAATCCAATTAGTCAAAACCTGTAAGATGGAAATATTGATACAAGTATAGAATTATACAGTATTGCATCTTCAGGTGGGAGAAAAGCAATGGGGAATTTAGGAAAAGATAGCATATGGAATCACTTTAAAAAAAAATATAACCGTTGAAGAAAGAAGTGGGATGAAGTACATATCATGTAACTGTAAATCAAATAACCATGGACAAGTAAGCTGACTAGATAATAAATGTTGGATATTCAGTACGGCGGTGGTCAAATGTATAATAAAAACTACAACATATTTTAAGTGCATGTACAGATAAAGGGGGTTATGACATACAGGGTCTTTTGTGCTAGTAAAATATGATTTGAACTTACCTCTTGAGATACACTTTTAGTGTTGTATTTGTCATCCCAGTAATTTGTGCAAATTCTAAAAAGCTGCTGAACACTTAGGATCTGCAGGCAGCAACAATGAAGAACATCAGGTCATTGATTGAGAAAAATATAGATGATTATTTATTTTATTTTTTGGTGGTGGTTGGGGGGGGGGGGGGGGGGTATTAGCATGCTTACTGGACATAGATCATTGACTATTTCATCGTAAGAAATCCTTGACTTCTGGAATATTACCTGATAAACAAAAGTATATGAAAAAAAGTTAGTGCTTGGAAAACTAAAATTGCATGAAGTAATTCAGTTTGTTCAATGCCAACTGTTTTAACTAAATACACCATGGGCTGATGATTCCCAAGCTTACTTCCCAAGAAAATGGGAACACTACACATGAAAAGTTTCTTTCTAAATAACAGGTTTGTTCCCACACAAAGCAAGGACCATATGGTGTTATATAGATCTAAATAGGTGGATTTTCCACCGGGCAATCCAGTTTCCAAAATAATAAAAAAAGAGCTAGTCAAAGGGAAATCAGTCTGTTCATGAGTACGATGGAGATAGGAGAACCTAAAAGAAAGCACTGGATCCTTGACCATGAAATAACAAATGGCAGCAAGCCATGCCCCCTCTCAAATTCCCACTATCAATTACAATACAAATTGCAGGTGAACATTATTTGTTGATAACTAATGACACTAAACAACACAAAAAACGAAAAGAAAAGAAAAGAAAAACACTGTATAAAATTAAAAGCCTCCAATACTGCAAGCATTCACGCTTAGTATCAAAGTAAAGACCATTGAAGAGGAGAATATGGAAAAACAGAGACGTTAGAGATCATATCATTTTAATGGTTATTAAGCAACAAAAAAGCTACATACCAAGAATCCAACAGCTTGTCTAATATGCTTGAGTTCATCCCAAGAGGATCCAGCATACTGCAGGAAAAGATTTCTCACATTAAACTATATAGAAAAAAGGTCTACAACCCTACATCATAACAAACATAGCCATCATAAGATGAGTAAGCATCAGTAAATATGCAAGATAAGCACCTCTTCTTTTGCTTGGCAACACCAAAGCTCTAGTTCAGCTATCCCAGCTTTAACATATTCTCCATTGCTGAAGGAACAACACTCACGTCGCAAGAGAAGACTGAAAGAAAGGAACTCAATTCAACTTAACACCACATATAAAATTATCATATGTCAAAAGGAAAAATTACTACACCTGTTGAAAAGCTGGGAGTTGATGTGTGAAAAAATCTGAGTAAACATCTTTTGAATAAGAACTTTGGGAACCTAAAAGAGAACCAGGGAAATCATCATTCGTAAGCGTCACAGGCAAGAGCATCACATTTAATTAATGGAAGCTGTTCAAACGTCAACAAAGATAACCCACATAATTATCTCGTAATATTTTGAGAAAGGTGTTGAGGCACCCAATAATGCCTTGCCAGGGACTATTTGTTGTTTGGTGTCCAAAAGAGCGCCCAGATGATCTCAGCATACTTGATCTGGATTTACTAGGTGCCTGAAATTTCAGCATACAACATAATGAGCAGTATGTAATGGCCAGTGATAAAATCTCACAATTAACTGAATGTAGACTAGCAATCATGAAATAAATGCCAAATAACTATGTAGCACATTGCTCGTCACCAGAATAATCATCCTCATGCTAATGTTGACTATTGACATTATCCATTAGAGGTTATCCCCTTCATCTGCCCATTTTCTGTTTCCCCAGAGTATCTTAACAATGGTCATATTTGATAATAATTGATACTTCGTATATATACTTGCAATTCATTAATGTCTTCATTTCCTCTTCACAAAACCATCAAATGAATTCAAACCAGATCCAAACACTGTCACACTAATCATCCTGGTCATTATCATGAACATTCTGTGATCAACAACAGAACATCTTTCATTTCTCTTGCATGTATTCTGTTTCTCTAGATATTCATGTTGAAGGTCATATTCATTATCAGTCAATACTTCTTTTATAGTTATTTTATATCCATTTAAGTCCAATGCTTTCTTTCCTCTTCTTGAAACTCCTGAAATGGTTACATGACAACTAAACTTGCAGATTGCATCAGATAAATGTAAGGCCCACCAAATAGATAATGCAAATATCCAACATCCAAATTTCAGGAATCTATCTGTTTAGTTGATAATGATTATAACAATTCTAAGAGCAGAGTAATAAATCTTTGGTCAAAGCTGAAGCTCTGCAGTATGAACATTATCTAAAAAAACTAAAAGGCCTATAGAGAGGGAAGGATTGGAAATGAAAATGTCATACAAGAGTATTCAGCATACCTGGATGCATTGAGCAAGCAATGCTGTCAGATCTTTCTTCAAATTATCACGAATGATCCCATATATTTTTTCAACATATGCTGTGACTTGCTGCTTAAAAAGCAAAGCAGGATACTTGGGCTCGACTTGATGTACAGTAATTTCAAGTCCATCAACTACAAGGTCTGCTGAAGATGGAGAAGAACGGAATCCCTAGAAGAGTTCCAATAAAAGAATTAATTTTATTTGAAAATTAAAAACTTAAATAATCAACAAAGAAAAACATCAAGCAAAAGTAATAAACATTCCCTGAACCTAATGTCTTCCGAAGGACCATAAAGATAAAACATGATACGTACTTGAGCCATTCGACCAAAGAATGATGTTGAAGGAGGTGGCTTCCGACGAGGTGTTGCCCCAGCTCCACCAGCTGCTTTTAAACTCCTTTGTAGCAAGAATAACAATGCAGATGTATTTGATAGCCAGTAAGACAAATGCTCATTGTCATCCTGATTCTGCATTAAGCCATTAACCATGTAATCAGATAACTGCACCAGTGTATACATAATGTTGTATATAGAGGTCACTTATAAACAAGCAAGATAGCATAATCATTCCTAACGGAATGAAGAAGACTATGACTTCAACAGTAATCCAATAGGTGCATATTACAAGTGTACTCTTCTTTGAAGCCCGACTCCGTATAATCTGCATTGCCTGATAATCTGCTTCTGTTTAAAACTTCATGAAGTACGAGACCTAATGTCTCGAGACCCAAATCTACCCACATCCTTAAGACTCCTCTTCCAGCAAGATGTCTACCACTCCACTTCTACTGCTAGTTTAAAGATAATCAAACAAAGACCAAGCAGTATTTTTCTACATATAAAAGCAACTAATTTATCAGACATGCTCATTAACTGCAGTTGTCAGGAATCTTTATTGGCTCCAAGAATACCTTCCATCATCAACAGGTTGAATACGGAAGATGCTAAATTTATGTTTAAAGTGCAACAAGACATTAATACATGCATATAAGAATCTGGACAGTGAGCAGCCTACATGCTAAAATACTTCCATGACAACTAAACTCCCATGCACATAATGGTTTACAAGCAGAAATATAACTTACCTCAATTGCAGAACCAACCATTTGAATAAGGCGATCAAAGACACTGGTCCGTTCAGCTTCAAAAGATTTCCAATAAATTAGGCATTTGTAAATGGTAAATGCAGCAACGGGCTTTTCTTGACTAAACCCAATGTTATTGACCACACAATTGATTAAAGCATCAACACTCTCCTGGAAAAAAAGAAAGAAAAACATTCAGCTCAACTTGCAAAACTTTCAATCTATGATAGGCCCCGTTTGGGACTGTGTTGTGGGACACGGCATCGGAGGAAGCAAACGCGAAAAAAAAAATGCTTCCAACGCTACCACCACCTGAAAATGCGGACGTGGGTTTTTCGTTTGGTTTGGAGGTGGCGTTCCACTGTGTTCGCCAGCGCAGACGCGCCCACAACGCGGTCCCAAATGGGCCCTTAGTCTTACAGATGAAAGAATGGAAAGAACATTGATTTAGTAAGTAAATATATCAATATTCAGCACATACATGCTGCCTCTCGACAAGGTATCTTCTCAATTTGTGATCAGAATCTGCATAATCCTTCTTTGGTGTGCTTTGAGGATCCTCCTATGAAACGAACATAAAAAAACACACCAAGAGCTTAACAGCCAAAAAAAAGACACATAAACTCTTACACATATACAATCATTTTTTTTCTTTACCTTAGGCTGTGTAACTTCATGATGTCCATTCTCCAAAGTCTACAAAAAAATTGATAACGCAGGAATATTAATGTCACTATTTTTTTAAACAGCAGATATTCAAGATTGTGTATACCTTGTGTGTTGGAATTGCTAGATGTTCTGACATGCGTTTTATAGGTGAATGCGGCAGGGCCTGTTGCCGGAGAATTTGATCCTCAGATTCCATATTTGATAACTTTTCCTCAAGCCTGTAATAAAGTAATCTTTAAATTGAAATATAGAATCTCATGCAAGTGGATGAAAATAACAATTCTTTCAAGACAAATAGAGTTGAATATGACGGTTTGCTGTTTAGATGAAGATCAAAAGGCCATAGTTGAAAAGCTGCAAAAGAACCTTTGCATGGAAGTTTTCAGCTGAATTATCTTCGATTCTGCCTCCATAGCCTGCTTCAGCCGCTCTTCACTTAGTTTGTTTGTATCTTCATATTTCTTCTCAGTTTCATCAATTTTATTTTCAAGCGAACTCACCAAAGCCTACAGTAAAAGTAAATATCACAAATTTAAATATAAATTCATGTACATAATTTATCTAAAAGTTTCAGGTAAAGATATTATTTAATAAAGAAAATGAATCTCCGGAACGAAAAAACCTTAAACCTTAATTTAAAAAATACGGGTTGCTTTCAAGTCTCAATTGCTCATCAAGCACTTTCTTACATTTTCCTACAGAAAAAAATAAGTGCATTGAAGTTGGGAAATTTCACCTTGAGCTTTTCATTTTCAACTGTCAGCTTATTAAGCAATGTAGTATCAATAACTGGAACTTCACGTATGATAGGTGCTTCCTCAGCAGCTCGTTTTGCAACTTCTCTCTCTTTCATTAGTGCAGCTTTGGCTTCTTTAAATTGGAGTTGCATCTCCTGTAAAGCAGACTGCAGTTTTGCATTTTCTTGAGTTTTTGCTTCTTCCAAGTCAGCCTACAAGAAAATCAGGAACAAAAAAACAATGAGACATGTTTATACCAATGACTACATGAGTAGTCTAAGCCCCATAGCATCAGAAAATCAGTTCATCTGAGCCCCTTTGGCACTCAATCGTCAGAGTTCAAAAATCTGCCAACTCAATGCTGATAAACCATTGGAAGTTCCATGACTCTCACCACTGTAAAGCCAGGTGATGAAAAACAGAATTCTCAAGGACAAACCCCCCTCCCCTCAACAACAAAAAAAAAAAAACAGAGAGAGAGGGAGTTCAATGCATCCCAAACAATATATATATATATATATATATATATATAATATTACAGCAATGAGAATTAAATTTCCTAGAGAGATTACCCTCATGCGTTTCTCCAGCTGCAGCCTCCATGTGAGTTCTTCAACCTGCTTCTCCAATTTATTTTTGGCAGCTTGGAGAGCGCCGGTTTCCTTTGCCGCCTGCATACACACAGGGAATAAGGGGAAAAGATCACAAACAACGTTTGCAGATTACATTTGCACCAGCTCAAAAAAGTTACAGCCCTGTACAATAGTGACATTAAGTGGTCTAACAGGTGACACATATCCAACCATTTTGCAAGCAATGATTTCCAGAAAACCTGAAGCTCATATAAGCTGCATGAATTTACCATCAAGCATCACACCAGGGCAAAATGGTGTACAACAATGAATCCCTTTGGAGGTTCAGAATATTCAGTAACTTTGCTATTGTAAAGCATAAAAAAAAACTTTCCTTCAACTACACTAAGGAATCATACAGAACCTTATTATGTTTTTAGAGGGATAGTCAGAGTTGCAAGAAATGAGTTTCACAATATCTCAAGGAACATAGTATTTTTTTTTTGTGAAAATAAAGTTAATCAACATAGATAACAGAAAGATTCCTCACCATTTTTAGTTTTCGTAGCTCTTTTACAGCAATGCTTCTCCTCCAGGCGCATTGAGTGGAAATGGCTGCCCTCTTCAACCTCATATAATGTAACCGAGCCAGATACTGGCGGCATTGATTCTGGAGTAAAAAAAACCATTTATCCATAATAAATGACAAGGAAAGAATCCATAGCTCAACTGAAAGTCTGAAATATAACGGAGGAATAGCATGGACTATGCAATTTCCATGACGTGACATGCAGGCCTCGGACATGACAAATCTGAGAAACAATCAGCAAATATATTTGTGCTTACAAAAAAACACGTGCATTTGATATATTTTACCATTTCTCTATAAATCAACATATATACCCAAAAAACATGTACTTTTGATATAATTTTATCACAAGAAATTATTTTAAAATGCAGACTTTTTTTATTTGATGACCCTTAATATCTGGCTATCAATCACATGAGGTGAACTAATATGTCCAATATGTCGTCTCAATAACCCACATTATGTTAATTATCCAGAAATCATTTGTATACATCCACATTGTCTATCAGTGCACCTACCTGGATGGTGATTGCTGCCCTTGTCTGTCGTTTTAAAAGAAGCTCCTTACGAGCAGCCATGCCACGCAGACCAGATTGAATTGTGATAGAAGAAGCAAGCAATTCTTTGTAAGTCTTCCGTGCAACGCACATGCGTAAATTCTTCTGAATTTTGAGACAAGCAGCTTCTCTCCGCAAGCTCTCATAAATTTGTCGCACAAGATGTCCTGGAATCAACATAGAATGAAACTCAATACAGCTTAAACTCTATAAATTAAAGGGATAAATTGATATCCAGAGTGAATTTATAAAGAGCCCGAAATGAATAATCTATTGCGACTAATGCATCTCATATGACACTGAATATCCAGAACCTCTGCACGCAGCTTGAATATGTATCGCAGACCGCTGTAGTGAGACGAATCTTTGGCGGGCCAAATGTGACCGAACTTTCCTTTGAATAACGGAAGCAGATGTTCCCAGCACTTCAATCCTACGAGCGTCTAGTTCTGCCATTTGACCAGCCCTCAAAAAAACTTTTGTTTTACCTATCTACAAGAAAGTAATCCAAGATTAGCTCACTCATGCTAGAGTTGATAAAATGCAATTATGTGCTAAAATAATACAGACTAAATCCTTGTGCCAGGATAAACCAAAAAGAAAAACATAAAGAAAAAAGAAGAAGAAAACTGACGGTCTTCCTGTTTCAAATCTAGAAATTCGTTTAACATTTTCCATAACATGGACACCAACTAATGTCACTAAAGCATTTATGTACATCGTACTAATTACAGTAGATATTTGTATACTTATTACAGAAAATTAACATCACAAAACAAGTTAAAACAGTACCATCATCCACTTAAAACAGTTTGTAAAGATATAAAAAGCAACTTCGAAACATAAAAGCTCAGGTCAACTTAATATCAGATGAAAGGCAGCACAGATAGATTCAATAATCCATCTGACATAGTTTGAGAATTCACAAAGACAAAATTTAATGACAAAAGTTCTGTTTTAATTACTAATGGCAGGCAGAAACAACAAAAATAATTATGGAGAAACAAACTAAAATCAAGAGGTAAAAACCTCTTTTACCTACATAAAGGTCTGTCAGGTTCAATCAACCATGCATTCAAGAAATTACAAAGAGCAATCGTGAATAATGTGGATCTTTTAAAAAAATTTATAAAAGAACCACCTCACTCTAGATGCATGACTTAAAGTAAGGATTCAGGTAGTAATTTATTCTATAGGTATTTTGCTGATATACTGCAATTTCGACATGTATGCAGAAGTTTCATGCTGGCAACCGCAGAAATGATTACATAAGATATAACCATAAGATAGGAAAACTAACCATATCTCTCATGTGAGTACTGCCAAAAGAGGGAAAGCGAGATAGTAAAACATGAAGTATTACAACACTTATCATAGACCTACCTGATAACCATCAAGGCCAGCCTTCTCAAGAAGCATCTTTGAAGCAGTTACTTCATCACAACTACCACAAAATAACAAGTCAGCAAACAGGTGACAGTTTTAACTGAGCAAGCAGTACACTGAGATAAATACATTTGGAGTCTACCTTCCATCCAAAACACCAGGTGCAAGAAGGCCAAAACGATCAATAAACTCATCAAATGTCCTCCTGGAAGGATAACCAGCACAGCTTATCCTAATTGCTTCCATAACACCCTACATACATTAAAAATCATCAGAAAAAGCTTAATTAATTGCTCAAAAACTTATTAGACGACAATATCAACTAGTAAGCAAACGCGGAAAATCCTTACTCCACATCGAAGCTGCTGAAGAACATTAGTGCTCTCAAAAATTGCTGGCTTAAGAATATTGTTAGGCTTTACACAACGGATATAGTGTGGCTCAGTTGCACTTAAAGTTTCTAACAGTGATTGCAATTGTTGCTGTAATGAAACGGAAAGATATCTGTAAAATGGAGCTGAAAAATAGTAAACCACATCAGTAAAACAGATGAAGAATAATATATACCTTAAATCTAGATCCTATCGATGAAAACTTTGATGATTTGGACGAGTCCTCCGCTAAAGGAGGAAATAGACCCGAAACAAAGCAGCATGTTGAAGCATTCAAGAGTGCTTGATGCTCTGCGATGACATAATCTTTGTTTTTGTCGAGAAACAACTCTGTCTGATAGGTGACCTATAAGGAAAAAACATGCACCAACATATTAAGATAAATTCAGATGGGCAGCCAACATGTGAAGACCAAGCATATACTTACATCACCAGCATAGTGACAGATGGTGAAGTCGGTCCGAGCCAATTTTGGCTTGCTGAAACGTTTATGGTTTTTATATGTCTGATAAAGCTTCTGAGCGAAGGTTTCATGAGTTGATCTTGGAAACATACTACAAAAAAAAAATCAATTATTCCTCATGCAAGAGTACAAAATGAACACTTGAATGCTTGGGATTTAACATAATAATATAATACAACTATAGCATACATACCAAGCCTCATCCAAAAGAGCAATGATACCACCAGGTTTCTGGAAGCACAAAATTGAACAGAAATGAGAAAACCAGTGTACTATTTCATATCATATCATCAATTAAAAATGTTAATCCAGATATAATTAGATAGCAAGGCAGCAGATGCCAATGCTTCTAGTGCATGAAGCAAACACGGAGATAAATGGCAAAAGTTCAATGACTTGCTTCACTGCAAGTGTTAACAATCAACCATAATTAAAATAAAAAAAAGAATGAAGCACATACCATAACATAACTTGAATATTAATATACAGCAGCATGAACATCAAATCAATATAAGCCTTAGACTTGATTAATAGGTTATTTAGTGGTAGTGAGATGGAATTAAAAGGAACTCTGGGATGATTACTTCTGACAAAATTCACCTACAATAATAATTAGTAGCTATCAATCTAGAGTCAAAACAGCATCCTATGAGGTATTATAATTTACGAGACAAATGTAATACATTAACTCTAAAAAGAGTGTTTTAAAAAAGCATAACTAAATTCCAGAAGTCCTATCTTATTAGCCATCCTATCTCATTTTCTTTGTATTTCTCTAATTCTCCTCATCCCCAATTCAGTCATTGTACTTTGATATATTTGAATACAATGCCTACCTTTCTCAAAAAAAAAAAAAAAAATCCCAAAACTCCACTATCTGCAGCTAAACCAAGTAGCATAGGATATCGTGGAGCCTTTGCATGTCTTTCGGTATGTCAATTGCTAAGGTTAGACATTTTCCCTCCATTGAAAACCAACCAATTGGAAGAGTTTATGATGATACAACAATGCAGAGTTCATGTTTTCACCACCATAAAATCAAGTTTTTATTTGATTCAAAATTAACGGAAAAAAAAGTTACCTGTAACGAAACCAAAAAATAGTATTTCCATTTTCTTATAAAAAAATAATTATAACAATTTCTCATATTGCAACTTGCAACTTCAGAGAGCTACTTCCAGACAGAATCACTTGGAAAATTTTGATGAAAAACTTGGCATTTAAAAACCAAAACAAATTTGAATATAGATGTATCCCCATAATAATCACATAATACAAACCTTTTCGATAAGATCAAGAATATCTTGGTTATCAATGAACTCAATGTAGCTCCAATCAATTTCTTCTTTTGTATACTCTTCTTGCTCCATTTTGAAAACGTGCTGCCCCACAACAAACAATCATGTACTAGTTATGAAAACAGTAATATTATCTTTTACAAAAAAACCAACATGCGTGGACTACGCAAAAACTTCATGTTGAACCTGATTAAAATGTTGCTGCAGTTTCTCATTTGTCAGATTGATGCAGAATTGTTCAAAGCTGCACACAATCAAACTATTAAAATCCAAGCAATTTATCATCTAAATAAACTTTACAATAGAACAAAAAACCTTCATACACTTCATACCAAGAGCACTATCAAAAGAAATAGTAAAAAGAAAGACGAGGAAAATTATCTACTAAAATTTTTGTGTTGTCAAATCAATGACAAATTTCATTCATACACAATAAGGCCTAGTTTGGTAAAGGGATAAACATTTAGGATAAGTTAGCCTAATATACGGGGATAAAAAAACCATTATTTTTATCCAGATTTACATTTGGTAATGCATTTTGTTATCTCTATTTTTTTTTTGTTTTTATCCTTAACTTTGCATTTGGATTAGATGATCTAAAATATGGGATCACTTTTAAAAAAATTAAAAATATCAAGTCTACCCTTTCTACTAATGGGGCATTAATATTGTTGGTTTTGGTTTCATGAAGTTTTTGTTTTTTTGGGAAAGACAGTCATAAAAGTTGTTCATGTTTTACAAAATGTGGTTAAAAAATGGTAATAAAATATGTTCCACATTTTACCTAGAACAAAATATCCTCATTTTTTCTCTTAAAATACGGACAATTGTTCATGCATTATTCCTTTTTCTTATGCCATATGGGATAACATGTAATTTAACCCAATTATTTTCTTATCCCAACCCCGTATCCCAATGCCAAACCAGGCCTAAATGATTACATTATACTCAAGTTAAACAAATCTGAGCTATTGAAAATTATCTACATGCCAGGATCTCCTTATCTGATAATCGACTTAAAGAGAAAATGGGGTATTGGGGGTGTATAAAGTTGAACAAACTTACCATTTTCGGTACATTGGTAAATAAATATTTTTTATTATTACTATAGATAAATTAAAATCATGACACTTCTATGGCATCAATTCGTTTTGATTTATAGCATGATCAATGGCTTAGATTACAAATTAGCAAATATTATATTCATTATGAATAAGGTGAACAAAAGAAAATTTCCATATGACTGATTTAAAATTTCCATGAATGATTAAGCCAGTGGAGGGACCCCCTTATCAAAAATAGGAGGTCCGCAAATCATACATCATAAGAAATGATAACTGATGATATTTTCTATTTTTACGTAAAATTTCTAAAAAAAATTGATTCAAATTAAGATTCATATGAACAAACATGCAACAGAAGAAAAACTCGGGATTTGACCTCAACAGATGAGAAATCTGCTCGAACACGTGAAACAAAGTAACAAACTCCGTACAATAATCAGACCCTTGATTAGTATCACCAAGATATAAAAAATGCAGGTAATGGAAAAGAACCTCTATGTAAACCTTATCAAAACAATTCATCACAGAGGTTGGGAATGTGGATTGAACTGAAACCAAATTAATCCCCTATCCCACAGATCTACATCTCTTTGTAATTTTGTATAATATTTCCAAATTGTCAAAATTCTACATCATTAAATTTCAAACTTCAATCATTTCAGGGGCATCTAATAGGAAGTAAAGGGTGACTTTTCCACCCTTGGCACTTTATCCTCAGTCAACTGTGAGATGAGAACATCCAACTTTAATTATAATATATATTACACCAAACAAACCAGCACTGAAAATGCAACTCCACCGTCACCTTTTTTGGAGGAACCATGAAGGTCATATTGTAACACAGTTATTGAAAAGATCATCATCAATTTTAAATTCTGCAGTTCATGTGTTTCATTGGTGAAAGCAGTTTACAAATGATTTCTGCTCCACTTAGTTTGACAGCTAACACCTCTACTAGTGAAAAAAAAATTTCTCCTGTAAAAGCTTCTCGTAGGGCACAGGCACTTATCAACTGTGCAAAGACCATTATTTAAGTTTGACTTTTAGTTAATGAAAAATAACAAATTGATAGTGGATCACCGAGAAAGGGACCTGAAGCTATCGAACCTTAGGCGGAAGAGATATGAAAGCTTCTCACAAACAAGTAGGACAAAAGCTCCTTGTTGCAGGTTGCCACAGGATGATAGTCCCTTCTAAAAGGGTGACACTTAAATAGCTAAACAGGCTCATGTCAGTCATGACTGAATAAGCCTGCCGTAACATTAAGATGCACTTTCTACCAAATTGAGAGTTTGACCTCTTGATATGATGAACACAAAAGCATACCAGTTAAGCACCTGTTTGTCTTGAAACTCTCAAATCCATAGATATCCAGCACCCCAATCAAAAACTTTGATTCAGGATCTTGTCCAATTGAACTGTTAATTTTATTCACAAGCCTGTGAACACGAATAGAGAAATGCATGAAGTCAGCAAGCACTGCTTCGTAACAGCACTTGAACAGAATGCATTGATGTTTTGGAACAAAGAGCAGAGAATCTTAAGTAGGTACCAGTCAAATAACCGAGAATACACAATTTTGGCCAAAGCATCTCGACAAAGAGTTGCAGAATCTGGATCAAGACTTTTTGTTATCGTCTCATCACGTGTTACAATAACACGTTTGCATAAAGAATCTTCAAGGGCCTTCGCATCGCACCTGAATTTTTTGTTAATTAATAATATAATTAGTCAGTAATTTCAGAATTAAAAGACATTTCTATCAAAAGATACAAACGGATGGGATTTACATGAAAAGTTCAGCAGCAGTTCGCAGATGGCAGAACGACTTTTCATCTTTAGGTTGAGATGAATCTACTTCCTTCCCTTTTGAAAATTCGATATTGCCTAAATGAAGGATAGCAGCAACCACCCGGAAGATTGCATCCTGAGTAATTGTAACAACATTGCAGAAAGCATTGCTTGGCATTAGGCATCACAGTCGAAATAAAATCTCCCAAAGGAGCAACTCTAAAAGTCAGCACCTGTTCCTCAGGACTGATGCCAACCACATCCATTGCCCTCCTCGTTGCGATGTACTCCTTAGAATCATCTACCCCATCGAGCTCATAGCAGTTAGACTGGTTAAGATAATGGAACATCCTAGGATTTTCCAATTTATACCTCTCAACATCCTGAAACCATCAGGAGAGAGAGGATAAGCAGCCTAAAATGACAGTAATTGTACCATGATTTGTGGTTGATTCAATGATGGGGAACAGGATGCACTTAATTTGATCAAATGCAATCCTCGTGTCCACACGTATAAAATAATTTCAAAAATAGTATACCTCTGGTGGTGCGGCACAAAGCATGTAAAAGCAGTGATAATTTCTTTCAGGGTTAGATAATTGACAGACACGAGATCTTTCCAGCAAGTATGTTCTAATGGCCGCTCCAGATATCCTCCCCGCTCGGTCAAACTGAATCTCCACAAACTTACCAAAACGACTGTTTTGTGTAGAAAAAAACTTAGGAACCGTATAATGCATAGAAAATACCTAAGTCAACACAGTTATTCAACACACCTGGAATTGTTGTTTCTGACAGTTTTTGCATTACCAAATGCTTCAAGTACAGGATTAGACTGCAAAGTAATGGTGAAAGAGATAACACCAATTGTAAGCACCAGCTCCAAATTTACAACAATAAATGTTACATCATATAAAAAATATATATAAATCTGTAGCACGTATCATAAATATCTAGCATGACAAATGCAATTTAAAAATGCTGAAATTTTAGTTCAACACCTCCAACACTTGTTGCTCCACAGTCCTCCCTTCAACTGCAGCTCTCCCTCCAATGTAAGCAAGATAACGCATAAGCATCTTTGTGCTCTCTGTTTTACCTGCTCCACTTTCTCCACTCACCAAAATTGATTGACTTATGCCCTCATTCATCATTTGCCTAAATCCATTTAGACAATTTTCCATTGTCATGCGGAGGGTATTAATATCTTTACATTCAACAAGTATGCAAGTTACAAAAGAAAATACCTATATGAAGCATCTGCAACTGCAAAAAGATGAGGACTAAGCTCACCAAACGCTGCACCTTTATATTGCTCCATCATGTGATTATCATAAAGATGGGGCAGCCTTCGAAAAGGGTTCACAGCGATTAATATATTGCCAGTGTATGTCTGAAAGCACAACCAATTTGATATCAATAAATGCATGCAACTTCCATAATTGCAGAAAAGAAAATTATGAAATGGGTAGTTCAATAGATGCAGCATGTTATCGTCCTATGCAGAAAAGAATGGGTAGTATTTGTAGTAGTTCTCTTGTTCAATAACTACAAAACGATACATAAAATTTGCTGAAAGAACATATATGCCTCTCGATTGGTCTCAGATTTATACCCAAGTTACATTTTTGCTCTCTCATCATATAGATTTAGAGCATATATGTTTAACATTTTTGTAAAATTGAGATGTTAAAGTACTGTCTTCAGTCTTCACCATCCTCACCACAAATACCACCCTTTCAATCTCAACTACTATATCTGGTGTCAGATGTTAAGAGATTAAAGCCGCTTTGTAGATCCTAGAAAGCGCGTAGTAAAGCCTGTATGGATAGAAAACTAAAATATAACAGAAAAAATTGGAATCCTTGTGTATATTCAAACGCATATCTTCCCATTTAACAATTGTTAACCAATAAATAAAGGAATCATGGCATCTTGATGTGAATAAGAATTGGTAATGTGCTAAATTCTCCAAACAATTCATGAAAATAAATACAAATACAATATATTTCTAAGTGCAGGATTCAACCTTATGATCATGACAAGACACCATTATAGTTTTATAAATTCATCAGGGACTTATTGGCATCCTAAGTAAAATCCATCTGATTGGGATATTCTAATTGAATGGAACTGTGTAACCTCAGTCACTGCGAAAGCATGAAAAATCTGTCTTCCAAACATTTTGCGAATTTCATTACACTCAAAAGAACTTTGGATATCCAACAGAGCCACTCAAGTACATTGGTTTTGCATACTACAACATGTGTTTAAATATAAGCACACAACTTGTGGCAAATTTTTTCCCTGTCCTCCCGCACATTCAAGTTTCCATATTGCTTTGTTTGTCAACATTAGCAGAGGAATATACATTTTGTCCTGAAATTATCCAGATCCTTTAACTCATCCACCCTTAGTTCATCACTTCATCTATCAAATCAATCTTTCCTCCAACAAAAAACATTTAGGGTTTTCAATGAATTTTTGTAATGTAAGCCATGCAATATAAATATTTTGGCAGTAACATAAAATGAAAACAAAATCTGTGTCGACGTTTGAGCATAATTATGGAATAACATCTAGTGAGCTCTGCATAAGCTATAAGCTTCATAAATTAAGATGGTCTATGTCCTTTTATATCTCTCAACATCTGGGGAACATGTAACCTAGGAAATCAGTTTTCTGCTAGGGATAGCTAAACAACAAACAGGTTTCCATATAATTTGGAAACAATTCATCCTCTTGATGCATGAGTTAAGATTTTCTCATTTTCTGGTGAGATTTCCGAAGAATACAGAAAACCCTGAAGATTTAAACACAAGTGGATGTCCCATCTTGTCTCTATCTCTTATAGAGCGATCTCAACCCCAACCTCCTTGCCTCGAGTGAGCGAGTAAGTGAGAGAGAGGCAACACTAATTTCATATTCAGTATGTGCATATGATATATCATACTCAACTTTTCACAAGCCTTGGCAAAAATTAACTCTAATTTCAATATGTGAGAAGGAAATGCCAATAAAAGTACTTACATATATTTCATTCATGTCATATCGAGATCTCAAGTTCTGGAGAACCCCGGGTTCATGCAAATAAGCCAGCTTTGTCATGTCATCCACACCACAAGGCAAAGCTTCAGCATCTTTGGGGTAAATATTAGATACATTTGCCACGACCTGCATTGCAAACAAAGGAATAAGGACAACAATCTGCATAAACATATGATCCCCTCACATCTTTTGCATGAATAAAACCTTACCGTGTAACAAATAAACAACAAATGATTTGAAACAGAAATTCCAATTTAAGCAGTAAAATTTCCAAGCATGTGACGTCACAATAAAGATTAGCAAACTGATCTAATTAAACACACTTACAGTCTTTCCAGAAGTGCAAATAACCTTGACCTCTTTACCAGTAGCTTCCACGACTTCTCCATCTATCCAAGACACATCTGGATCCTCAACCCAAACATGAGACCCAACAGCAATATGGATTGATGCAGCCTGCATAGTGTTCAAAGAAATTTACAAAATGTAAATCCTTCAGTAAATTAAAATCATATCTTGCAATTCCCACTCACTGAATTCATCACAGACCGAACATTCATAAAAATTGACATGTGACAATTTGCCAAAATGATTATAAATTAGAAAATTTGTCATGTTGTCTCATATAAGCCGGAAGAAAATAAAATGTAGGGTATAACCTTGAGCTAGGTTGGCCATATTTTATCCAAAATAAATGTCATCTTTGCAATATGGGAGGCCAAATGAAAATTTTAAGGCATAAATGGAGAATTTCAACATTTTATCTACAAATTAGCAGTATCAGTTCTTTCTTCATCCCCTTCATCAATGCACCAAAAATATTGATAATTTACTATGTCTAAACCACTCATCACTACACCTAAACTTCTCTTCAAACCAGAAGAAGTGGGCAGACGATCAGATCTGTAATCACAGCTGAGCAGCATTGCCACACAAGTTTTATATAAATAAAAGGACTTCATTTCCTCAAACCATTCACATGAGTCAATGTAGTACTTTCACAGGACATCAACAAAAGAAACTTCAGAAAGAAAGAAACCTCATTTTCTCACAAAACTCATCTCAGATGCAATTAAAAAAATTGGGAAAAAAAAAAGAAGAAGAAAAACTTAATTTTGACATGAATACAAGAGAACCCAAAAAGAAAAAAAGGAACCGGCTTTTTCAGCTGAAGCGATCACTATAAGCTTCAGAGCCCCAAAAACCCTAAAATCCCACAAAATCACCAGACAAAACTTGAAAAGACCACAATAAAATCGCGCCCAGAAAAAGAAAACAAAGATCAGCAAATCAAGAGAAATCCATACCATTCTGTTGGTGTCCGGGTCTTCAAAACCTCCTCGATCTGCCTTCAAATCAACCCCTTTCGATCATCAACCCCGAAAAGATCCCAACTTAAATTCGAAAAACATAACAAAAGCAAATAGAAACCTTTATGACCCAATATCCCCCTCACCCCTATAAACAAACAAACCCCCCGAAAAAATGAAAGAATCAAATAAGAAGTTCTTTTTGATATCCAAAGAAAGAGAGAAAGAGAGATATCAAGCTTTGACTTGCTAGGGTTTATCAGGACCCCGTCCCTCTCTATCCCTCTTTGTTGACCTTGTATGGGAGGTGCGAAATCGGAAGACTTTCACCAACCCTCCCTGAACACCCGTATGTTTGTGTTCTTGAAAGAGAGAGACAGAGAGAGAGAGAGACGTCTCATGTGCTAGAGGTAGCCTTTCTTTCTTTCCTTTATTTTTATTTTTTTAAAATGTTTTGGACAATCTTTCCCTTCTTTTTGGGGAAAATGAATCGGAGGAACATAATATAGGCAGAGAGATACGCAAAGTAGAGACGCGTTTTTGAGCGTTTATTATGAAGGTTTCCATCAAATTTGGTGAACATGTAAAGAAATATAATTTTGTATAATCATGTTTATTCTAATGTTAACTTGTGTTTGAGTTCTACAGTTTTTTATTAATATTTTTTAAACGTGTTATATATTTTTAAAATCAGTCTCACTCAAAAAAAATTAAAAAAAAAAGTCACCAAAATATTAAAAAAAAAATGACACATTTTTATAGTGGCTCGCTAGTTCAATTCTAGTTAGCTCAATAGTTCCTCGATGTAGATGACTCTTCTAATCCAAGGCCACGAGTTCTCTTTCTCTTTATATTTCTTGTTTTGTGCTCTCTGTTCTTCTTTTATTCAGAATGTGTAATTCGAATTTAAAAATGAAATCGGATAGTCAACCTATATCTTTTTTTAAAAAAATAGTTATGCAATGTAGGGGTTTTAGACTTTTAATATTATATATGTACTGTATTGAATATTTTAATATTACTCAATTTTCTTTTGTTATGATTTTTATGTTAAAATTTTTTTAAACTGATCTCTTAAAAAAATCAGATCTCATCATGCATTCATATGAATAAATGCAATAATATCTACACACATTTCAAATGAATAAATATATCTGTCTCAACAGGAATGAAATTATTAATAAAATTCATTCTAATAACAATTGCAACCCGTATCCATATAATTTTTTTTATAAATAAGATATAGGGTTGCGTCCCATAACACTTGAGGATGTTAATACAAGTTTCATTTGTCAACATAACACACCTTATATAAAATAAAATAAAACAATTACTCGACAATTTATATATAGAATCTTAATGGATCGTGATACACAATAACTTTATCATTGGTCACTTAGTATCAGATCTCGTTTATTCTTAACAAGAAATTGATATGTATTTGTGACGGCACTAGTACGTGTGAGGACTGACAACAACTAATAAGATCTAGTACTGTCCACATATTGAATAACTTATTTATCTCTTTCACATAGAGGAAAGATGCTTACTACTTAATTAAAACTTGATTTACAGATAAACTTTTTGTTATACCTAATAATAAATTTTATAAATAGAGAAGAAAACCAAGCCTTCAACACGCCAGTCATGGACTTGTTCTTTATTTCACCTGGTAATCAAACAAACTACACACGTGGTCGAAAATATGGGGGCATTATGGGAATGCTAATCACACTGACGTGGGAATTCCGAAGTCCGAACTGTTTCATAACCAGAGTCCAGGTCTCCTGAGTCCTCTCTTATGGGGGCATTTTGAGAATATAATTTTCATCCTCTTAACATTAATTTGGGAACAGAAGGGACACTTTGAGAATCTATGTTCAGGCTCTAACAAATATTTTGGGAAAAATCACGTGCATGGACATGTTAACGTGGCTGATTTTTTTTTCTGTCGTCGGTATCTACATTAAATCGAAATCCGTGACTGATTAGATTTTGTTTTTAATTTGGTCGGGATTTTGAAGGGGTTCCATTGATCGGACGGTCAGCGTTCGCTTGAGTGATATTGGAGGGTCAGATGGTGACACTTTAGCTTTCCGAGATGGCGTTGATATCGGCTGAGATCACGTTGATTGTGGGACCCTATTCCATTATATATATTCCTTTACTTTTGTTTCTTTCTTTCTTTTGGTAGATTATTTAGGTTATATATTTTTTTGTGAATAAGGGGTTCGATTATGCATAATAATGCATTATCAATTAAAGGAATTAGAAATTTATAGAAAAAAAACATTTTCTATTATTTGTGTTTTAGTCAAAAAAGGAAAGGAAAATTGAAGGAAAATGAAAGAATTTGAGTCAAATGACAATTGACGCAAAAAGAATTATTTTCTTTTTTATTAATTTATATGTTGTCTGTGTCTGTAATGGAAAGTAATAGAAAATAAAAACAGTTGTTTGTGTTTGTGATGTAAAATGATAAAAAATAAAAATTGTTGTTTGTGTCTATGATAAAAAATTACAAGAAAATAAAAATGTATTGTTTATGTTATCATATAAAGTGATAAAAAATGACAAAAAAATGATATATATTTTTTGTTTGACAATTAATTTAAATATAGTATAAAAGTAACCTAAAATAACTGGTCAAATCCCTCAGTTAATAACCAAAGTATCACATCATCATCATAATTAATGTTTAATGGTTATCTGTTCTCTTATTCTTCTGTTCGTATATCAATCCATCTTTAGCTTTTTTTAATATTACTTTCATTAGGTTTTCAATTCAATAAAACAAAAAAACGCACAAACACATGTACCAACCCTCTTAGTAAAAAAAAAAAAAATCAAACCAAAATCTAGACATAAGATTTAAATTATTAAGAATAAATAAATAAATAATAGGTCTATTCACCAAATAAAAAACAAATCACAAAAATGGATCTAATATTTCAATCTAAATAGATTAATCAAAAATAAAATCATAAAAAAAAACTTGATCTATTCAATAAATAAAAAATATAGATTAATGTTCATCAGATTATTCTTGTTAGTGTAGAGATTGTGATTTCTTAACTTTCTTTCACTTTCCATCCTTTAGAATGAGAGAAATTTTTTTTTCAATCCTAATCAAACAAAAAAAACAAAGCGAAAGCGAGATAAATTTTTTATTTTTTATTTTTGACATAAATACCAAATTTTTAGATGGTCAAATTTTTTTATTTTTTTTTCATTTTTACTCACTTTTCATGTGACATGTACACACTCTGAAATTTTTCAAAATAATGATCTTCAAAATTGAGAGGTGTAACCTCACATCCAAACGGCCCACAACACAAGAGTGAAGTTCAATTACACTTGAAATCATGAACCATATCAATAAAAACAAAAGGGAGGGTAAATAAATGACAGCTGAAACCAACTTTCGGTCATCAAAAGAGCCTTTATTAAAAAATAACAAAAAAAAACGTCCAAAACTTCCCTTGCCCGAACACACAAGTCATTTAAAAACCCAACCTCGTCTTCGCGAACCAAAACGCATCGTGTACGTCGCTTAGAATAATCGGACGGTCAGAATCCCCCACCAACGGATCCGTCCGGGCCCACTCGGGAAGTTGGATGGTCGCGGACACGTCGTTGTGACGACGAACAGATCCAACTCGACATTAAATGGAGGGAAATCGACAGCGGACGGTCACGATGCGCCAACTGGAAGTGCCGGTGCGTTTGGAACCGTCGATCGTGACCACCGACGGGTACAAGGACACACGTGTGCGTTGTCATGGCCCCCGCTTGATGCGGACGCGTTGACAACGGGACAACCAAAAAGACGTTAACGATGGCGTGCACTCGATCGCAGAGAGTGAACACTGCGAGGGAGCTCGTCCTCTGATCTCCGCCGTCAATTTTCACGAGTAATTTTATATAAATCCTTATCAAGATTGGGTAGGTATAGAAGTCTTAAAAAATTTACAAAAATTCATATATATCGCTGATTTTAACAAAAAGTTAATTATAACTTAACATAACTTATTTAATTTTAACTTATATTATGAAATGATTAAATTATTTTTAATTTTTTTAACTATTTTCAAACAATACCTCAATGAAAATGAAGAGATAGAAAAAGTCTTACAAGGATAATTTGATTTTTGTATAGACTAGTTTGCCATAAGAGATTTATCAAAAAAGTAAAAAAAATACAGATTTGTCATAAGAGATTTAGAGAAATCTAACAATATCCTCTCAACTGGAACGTTAATTTAAAATCTGATTAAAATGAAAAAATAAATTTTCAAACTCTACTTAAGAAACATAAGATACAGTCTTAAAAATCGCTTCTAGGTCATATACACTTTTTTGCATGATTATTTTAAAAATATAAAAAAAAATCCATCAAAATATACATGATCTTAAGCTAAGAATACATGACATATTTGGACGATTTTTGAGGTGAGATCTATCATTTTCAAGATTACATTATAGTAGATGACAATTCAAGCTGGATTGTAGTCCACGCTGATGTTTTGTTGGGATCATACATAAAACGAATGGGTTCCAACAGAACACCCTGTAGAGACTTGTCTGAGGTTGGAGAACACACGACAAAATATAATAAAAACAAGGAAGGGATCATGAATGAAACTGCACAATCAAGAAAAGAAAAGAAATGCTTTGTATGTTTACAAGCAACAATTGGGGCATTGAATTCTTATTTCTTTATTTACAATGCTATTAAGGATATGACAAATTGCTAATTGATGAAATAGCACCAACTCCCGCAAATTGCTGAAGAAACAAGGACAAAGGAAAGGTTGTTAGGATTTTGTAATAGACATGAATTTAAATTGTATTTACCTATAAAACTTAATAAATTAGTTTGCCTGTATACAGAATAGACCACTTATCTTTGCTGACTTTTGTACAATATATACATCTTTTTAAAATGGATTATTTAGTTTCCACTGCTCTTAAAACAGACAAATTATTAAAAATCTTTCTAAAACACAATATTATTATTAGCCCTCTTAAAATGTTATCTGCAATTGTAAAAAACCCAAATGAATATTTTGTGACAAGAAGCAGAACTGCAACTATCGAATGAGGCATCGTGTAGTTTCTTTTTGGGGTGTAATGCTGAATTTCAAATTTAACTTTATTTTTTTTTGTTCTTTTGAGGTAATTGTGGTAGGATATTATATTTT
This sequence comes from Acorus gramineus, assembly GCA_030737835.1. NCBI lineage: Eukaryota > Viridiplantae > Streptophyta > Magnoliopsida > Acorales > Acoraceae > Acorus > Acorus gramineus. The sequence continues at coordinate 14,797,298 of CM060857.1, forward strand.
AGGACTACTGATTTTTTTTTTTTTTTACCGAATGAGACATTCTTCTTGAAGTTTTATTTATGTTAAAAATGAATATCCAGCACTATAAAGGTTTTGAGAGGTTGAGAAGGCTATTTAAGACTTTTTTCACTAATGGGGAGGGTAAAATAGTCAATATACATATGTTGAGATGGAATATTTCCTAACGTTCTTAGTCTGTTAACTATTGGGTTTTTTACAAAGCCAAACAACATTTTAAAGGGGCTTATAATAATATTATGTTTTGGAGGGGGTTTTTAATAATTTGCCAGTTTTTTAGGGGGGTCAAACTAAATAACTCCTTTTAAATACCAAGTTTATTTCTAAATAAATAGAGTGTTGGTAATATAAAAGAGTGCAAAGGGGTGATTAATGCGTCAATTTCTGTACCAATACTTTATGTAGGAGTATTTATTTTACCTGTACCAGTGGATGAATAAAATAGCATAAATCCTAAATTATCTCTCAAGTGGATTAGTTAAACCACTGTTTATAAAAAAAATATATTTAATAACAGAGTTTTCTAAAATCTTTGTTCTCTGAATGGTAATTGAATACCATTCCAGCTTTACAACATGATTATATAGCATTTTACCATTGCCAAAGGGGATATGAGAGACAAGGTTTCCACTGGTCTACAATGTCACTGCTGTAAAAACATAGGCAAAGTCTTGATCATTATAAATTAAAGACCACCTAGACAGACATAACAATACCTACTTCCAAAGCTTCTCCATCAACAAAGATGGCTGGCTAACTACGGTGAGGTGGTGAAGGCACCCTCCCCTTGGAGAAGATTAGGAATCGATTCCTGCCGTCATCCCAATGGGATGTGAAAAATGTGTTCCTTTGGACCTTGGGCCCGCTATGAATAACCCTTGTGGCCTTTCAAATAAAAAAAAATGACTAACAATGAAAAATCGGTCACTACCATCACAGCCACCACCCCCTCAGCATCCACAACCTTCTTTCTCTTCCCTCTCCCCTCCCCCTCTCCAACCACCACCCATGCTCCCTTTCGCCCCTTCCCTACCCCTTATTCTCCCTCCCCCTCCCTCTTTCCATGGCCGCCTCCACCTCCTCAGCTCATCCCCTCCTTGGAATTTTCTCTTCCCCTCTTCGACTCAACGTCCTCCACCAACTACCTCGACTAGACCTGTCAACGAATCGCAAGTCGACTCGGACCTGATAAAAGATGTAAAATACCTGATCCGAAAGACCCATGACTCTATATGTACCCGATCTGAAGGACCCAATCATCTAAATGGGATGGATCTGAATCTATCTTGACTCGATCCCATTGACTCGTTGAGCTCGATAATAATTAAGACCCCCCCCCTCTTTTTTATGACCTAACTCAAATATATACTACCCGATCCAACCCCAGTGAACCACTACCCAACCCAGGCCCAAGCCCAAGCCCAAGCCCACTGTATCATTAACCCACCCAAACATTTCATTCGGCCTAACAAAAAGCCTAACAAATTCGATTTGAAAAAAACCTAACATTACATTCGGCCTCCTCTCTCTCTCGAGTCTTGACGCCACAGGCCATCTCCCTCCCTCGACTCTTGACGCCAATCCCTCTCTCAACTGAGTCATTCTCCCTCTCTCGACCCCCGACATCATTGCCCGCCGTAGACCATCTCCTCCTCTTCGGCAAAGAATCTCTCCTCCTAATTCTGCCTTATTGTCATTTGTGATATGTTTTGAATTGGTCCATCTCTAAATGTGATATATGTTTTGGTTTGTACTATTCAAGTTTAAATTCATGTAATGTTTATGTGAAAAAATTGTGTTCATGTTTAGGTTGAAATCTCAAAATGTAAGAACCTGGTCCCATGAATGATGATGCTGTTGAGGTCATTGATGAGAATTAGGTTTAAAAACTTGACATTCTTGATGTTGGGCTGTATACTCGGGTCGACCTAGACCTGGGTTGCCTGGATTTGCCAGATCTCACCCAGGACCCGGGTTCGGTGCACCCAAGCCCGGGTTGAGTCCGGGTCCACCCCAATCCGGCTTGAACCTGACCCGTTGACAGGCCTAACCCCAACATGACCGCCTAGAACGCCGTTCGGAGGGCATCGTACGCCTTCAACGGTAATTAGGTGATCACCGTGCTAAAGTCCACAACGATCCCTAACATTGAAAACGCCGATGGCGGGATCCCCAGTTGTTGACCGCCAATGCTAATCCCTAACAGACCCACATTGTAGAGGTCTGACCTATTAGGAATAAGAGTTTAATTGAGTTGTAATGGAATAAGATCAAATCTTAAATATGATTTAATTATTAAAATTTAATTTATATGTATTATTTGACTCTCTTGTAATCTCAAGTAAATAAAAACAGAGATGTAAGGTCAATTTGGGATGGCATTTAGGGAGTGTTTGCATTTTCGGCTTGGTGGTAGTGTTGGAAGGGTTTTTTTTTTCTTAGGCACTGTTTGGATCCGTGTCCCACCCGTGTTGGTGGTGGTGGATGCCCGCGGACGCAGACGCTCAAACAAACGGAATTCGAAGTTTCTGCGTTTGCTCCGAGTTTGTGTGGTTAGTGTATATTTGTTGCTTACTTCCCACGCCTCAAAACATAGATTCCCTAACGCACCTACGCTTCCGCCGACGCAGCTTGCCAAACAGAGCCTTAGGTTTGAAATGTTTCAAAATTCCACTTCTCCACCACGTCATTGCTTCACGCCAAGTCCCACAACGCGGTCCCAAAGCGCCTGTAGTCTCTTGTGTGTTTAATTATGTTTCTCTTCCTATTTCTCTCTATCTATTCTTCTCTGCGTTATCTTTATATTTTTATTAAATTTTAGATTTTCTACCTCGGTCACGACAAGAGAGACGTGAACGCGATGGAGCCGATATCATCGGCGCTACCGAAGGTAAGGCACCTGGTCAAGCTGGGCGAGGAGGGGAGACAGTATGAGAACACCCCGCCGAACTTGGCGGACGTCTGTTGCACCAGAAACCTGTAGTCGTGTCCGAGACCGAGAAGACCTGCAGAGCCACTTAAGAGAACCTTGTTGTCCTCACCGCACCCAAAGGTGAAGTCCTGGAACACGTCATCCGGCTTCAGAGTGAGCGTCTCCGTCGCCAGGTTTCCCTTGGTGGTGGAGCCGTCGCCATACCCGACAGAGTACGTGAAACTGGAGGCAGAGCAGACGGTGTCACTGGATTGTGTGCGTTGGGTCGCGCCACAGGCGATGTTGGCGGAGGATGTCGGCTGGCAAGGGCCGTGGCGGTGGGCCTGAAGACAAGGTACAACAAATTAAATTGTATTAACAAATATGAGACTGGATTTTGAATTACCACGGACATTTGGAAGTGGAGCAGTTTGTAGATGGTAGAAGAGAATCCACTTGGATTATGCGCTACTGTTTCATTGCATGACCACCGTAGGCAACATTAGAGAAGAGACAGAGAAGCAGTACCAAAGGGATAGGTTCTCTGGTGAACAAGAAAATGAGAGTGATTTGGGGAGGAATTTAATTAGGAGGTGAACACGAGCGAGGTAAGTATAAGGGTGAGGTGGAACTTAAACATACAACACACTAATAAAGAAGGGGGTTTAAATCAAGCAAACTTAATCTAGTTAAGAAACCAAGCAATCATGCATTAAAGAGGGTTAAAGCTTAATCATAATTAACAAACAACTAAAATAAAATTTCATTGATGCAGATAAAATTGAATCGAGTGACACAAATGAAACAATTTTGATCCACTCAAAGCATTCTTTCTTGTCTTTATGGTATAATGGGATAGAGACTTTAGTGATTCTCAATTTGAGGATCACATTGTGACTTGCGCATTAGAATTTCTTTACATCACATTGATATTAAAGAAGTTTGACTAATCGAGTATTCGAGGAATGCGTCTTTACCATCTTCACTCTGGATTCGATAAAAGTTCCTCGATTAATCCAGATCAGATTCCAAGGAGAATGTCAACTCCTTCAATTGATGTCGTCAATGAGAAATCAGTGATAAGAAGCCATTTCTCATCTTTTGGTCGATCTCGTGTACAAAAATGGTGGATATGTGAAGCATAGGGAAGGGAAAACCTTCGGCAAAATCTTTTCATATTCCGACGGCAAAATGATAATTATCTAACCTCCTGACTCGATATTCATTTAGAATGATCCAAATGAATATTGATTATGAATAATCACGTATTTAAATTTAATTCGATTCGGTTAATTCGATTTTTTTGTAAAGTAAAACCAAACCTAAATCAATGTAGATCGGTTTATTAATTTTTCAATCCATACTCAAACCAATTCAAACCATAAAAATATGGACCCAAACCTGAAATTTTTTTGTTTAGATTGGTTTGGATTTGTTTAATTGGTCAAACCCTAGTTATACTCTGGCTGAGTTTGGATGTGATGTTGAAACGCTAAGATTTAGAATCTTGTGTTTCAAAATCAACTTTTAAAAAACGTTGTTTTATTAGTTTTTTAACCGTAAGATATTTTGATAAAAAAAGAAGATGGTGATTTGAAAAGCTAAACGCTCAAAATGTGTTTGGATATAAATTTAAGAATTTTTAATTTTTCAAATGCAGAATCTACTTAAACTCATATCCAAACGGGGCCTCAATCACATTTACAGTTCAATCCTATATAGCTACTAATATTAAACGTTAATTTTTACTTACATTTATTATGAATGAGTTCATTCAACTCGAAATGGAAGATATATATTTTTTATTAAAGCATATTCCTTATTAGACGATGTTTATTATTTAAAAAAATGAAAAACATATATAATCTGTAATTTGGATAGTAAAAAAGACTAAGTGTAATATTTTCCATAAAACAAATACAAATGGGGAAAATAGTAACTTGGATGATGGTGCACATGCCATAACGCATGATTCACTCTTTTATTATTACAATAACAAAACACTGAAGATAAGCATATGCAAGTAACTGTGGTGGACTTACATATGACATGATGGTGTTATAAAACCATAGCTAGATCGACTTATATAATAATAATAATAATAATAATAATAATTTATCAATTCATTTCGCAACCTTGCATGCGATGACGATCAGGTGCAAGCCCCGGGGCGGAAACCGACCCTCCCCTTCCCGACGTCGAACACAACCTCCGCCCTCTTTTGCTGCGTGTTCCCTATGATCACAACATCCGTCGCCGCCTCGTTCGCCACGAACGCCAGGCACACCTGTGAAACACCGGACTCGACGGTGAGTATGCCCGTCTCATCCACTTCCAGGTCAACTCCCCCTTTGAAGTGCAGCGTCACCGACGGCAACTTCATGTCCTTCCCGACGTATTTACTAAAGTCGTAGCACGTGTCGAACATAGCATCCCCCGGAGCCTCGGGGTACCCCGACATGGCCGCCCGGAACGCCTTTCGGAGGGCATTGTACGCCCTCTGCGGTAATCGGGTGATCACCGTGCCAGAGTCCACGATGGTCCCGACCTTCGAAAACACTGACGGAGGGATCCCCAGTCGTTGACCGCAAACGCTGATCCCTAACAGACCCACGTTGTAGAGGTCCGGCCTATTAGGAATAACAGTGCTGTTGCACTCAGTTTTTTTTCTCATCTCAGTCCAAAACACAGTCCTATGTATCATGTTAGAAATTCAATTTTGGTTGGTGAATGTCAATGAGGGTGCATTTGGGAACTGCCTTGAAGTACTTCTCAACGACTTCTCCTTCTGTAGAAGGAAGGAGAAGTGATCACGTTTGGAAATCCGGTAACTAACACTTCTCCTTCTGTAGAAGAAGAAAAACTCCTCTTTCAAGAAACATAAAATAACTCTTTATGTGGAAGGAGTTAAAAAAAAATTGATGTTTTGACAAAAATACTCTTATGAAATTTTATAAATTCTCAAAAACCATTTTCTTATAATAACAGTTTAAACTTAATTATATTGTGATAAAATCAAATCTAAAATATGATTTAGTTGTTAAAATTAGTATCTATCCAAACTTAGTTATTTGACCCTATAAATAAGATCTCTTGTAATCTTTTTATCAATTGAAAGCTCCGTGATAGTTGGAAGGATATTTGTTTTTGGGTTTTAAAATGTTTCAGAACTCCACTTCTCCTCTGCTCACACCAAGTCCTACAGTGCGGTCCCAAAAGCACCTGTAATCTCTCGTGTGTTTAATTATGTTTCTCTCTCTCTCTTTTCTGCTTTATAAATACCATCAGATATTTGTAAAAAAAAAATAGATTTTTTTTTTAACATTGAGGGTTTTTTGGTTTTTTAAGAAATGCGCCCCCCCCCCCACACTATATGTATGTGTATGTATATGTATACATACACATACATATAGTGTATGTATATATATACATACAGCGCTACCTTAAATTTTAATGGTTAGATTTCTTCTTCTTTTTTAACAGTTGAATAAAGAAAAAATCATGGAAGATAGATTTTTAAGGATGGAGTTTTTAATTTGATGGAATGTTATATTGAAAGATTATTTTTTTAGCCATTGAAATGTAATTAAAAATTTTAATTAATAAAAATAAATAAATCTTCTATGATTTTTTTTTAATAAAACAATCTCAATTAAAAATAAAAGAAGTACCATATATATATATTTCTAATGTTATATATAAAAAAAAAAATTGACATTGACCGTGTTACTTTTATTTAGCCTCTGGTGCTACTTGTGTTAATATTGAATTTTTATGTGCTATTTTTGCTTATTATCCTTATATTTATATTAAATTTTAGATTTTCTACCTCGGTCGCGACAAGAGAGGCGTGAACGCGACGGAGCCAGTACGAGACGGAGAAGACCTGCCCAAGGTAAGGTACCCGGTCAAGCTGGGCGAGGAGGGGAGACAGTATGAGAACACCCCACCGAACTTGGCGGACGTCTGTTGCACCAGAGACATGTTGTCGCGTCCGAGACCGAGAATACCTGCAGAGCCACCTAAGACACCCTCGTTGTCCTCGCCGCACCCAAAGGAGAAGTCCTGGAACACATCGTCCGGCGTCAGAGTGAGCGTCTCCGTCGCCAGGTTTCCCTTGGTGGTGGAGCCGTCGCCATACTTGTCAAGGTACATGCAACTGGAGGCAGAGCAGACGGTGTCACTGGATTGGGTGCATTGGGTCGCGCCACAGGCGATGTTAGCGTAGGACGACGAGGCGGAGGGGTCGAAGATGGGGTCAATCTGGGAGTAGCAGGATGTGCACGGCTTGCACTGGATCCAGCAGCGGCTGCTACCGGTGTCGAAGTCAACGGTGAATTTGCGCACGGGAGTGCCGTATCCAACTTTCACGACGTAGTTGCCATCGTTCATCGGGCCACCAGTGGCGGGGATTTTGGCCACCGGTCCGGGATTCTTGCGTTGGAGGAACTCGACTCGGGCGCGGTCACGGCGGAGGATGTCGGCTCGCGTTGGGTGGGCCGTCATCTTCGGGAAGGGGGAGCAAGGGCCGTGACGGTGGGATATGTGTAGAGTCGAGGCTCGTGGTGGACCTGAAGACAAGGTACAAATAGCATCGAATATTTGTAAAAAGAAGCACGTTGATCATTTTTTTTTTTTAACACATGAAGCGCCGTATATATGCGCCTCGTTTGTTTTTTATTTTTTTTAAAAGAGAAAAAAACAATGGACTAAGTTTTTTTGTTTTAAATATATTCGGTTGAGAAAGAAAATCATGGACCTTTGGAAGAGGAGCAGCTTGTGGATGGTAGAAGAGAATCCACTTGGATTATGTGGAACTGTTTCATTGTATGACCACTGTAGACAACATTAGAGAAGAAACAGAGAACAAGCAGTACCAAAGGGACGAGTGGGCGAGTGAAGGAGAGGGTTTGAGAAGTAGCAGCCATGTCTACTGCTCGATGCATGGCCGGAGTAGTAATAGGAGAGCCTCTTTATACATACATCTTGGTGGGGTCTAATGAAGAAATTATACATGTGAAACACATATTTACTTTGATATGAAATGTCTTGAGTGTGCCTATCATGCCTAGATCCGAATCTTCTCCAACTGATTTGGAAGTCTGAACCTCTTGATTCCATTTAAACAAGGGCAATTTACATAAATAGCCTTATTTTAAAAAAAAAACTAGCACAAATAAACCCACCTCTTGAATAGTTGGAAAAAGTAACATTACCACGTAATCAGTTTTTTTTTTTTCGATATCATCTCTATTCCACTTGATCACAAAAATTTAAATTTTGAAATGTAACATAATCTTAATACATGAATCACATCTTCTTTTTGAAAAGTGTGATATACATCAAACATCCATCTAAAAAAATTAAAAAATCAATCAACGCTAATGTGGCAGTGATGACAATATCAAAGATTAGTTTAGTTTTTGCTAATATTTAAAAATTGATGTTATTTTTACTAATATTAAAAAAACATAAAGTTATTTATGAAAATTGCCCTCGTCATTGCTATTGTCATTTCATTGAAAAAGAATACAATTTTTTTTTTTCTTTTTTTTTTGGAGCGGGGGTGGGGTGGGGGGGTTGGAATTGAAGGAGAGTGAGAAAAGTGAGGGAATAAAGGGATCGCACTCAGAAGAGTGCAACCAGAATGAAATGGGAGGGCCAGGTTCCATGTGAACAAGAAAATGATTGGCGGAGATTATTTGGGAGGTGAACACAAGAGGAAAGTAAGAATTAAGGGTGAGGTGGAACTTAAACATAAAGCACACTGTTACAATCAGATAGAGAATATGAATTTTTGTATTCCTCTTAGATAGAAGCATAAGCTATTCTAGGGTTTATATCTATTCCAGGAATTGTTGACTTTATCAATGGGATAAATGATTTTTTGTTTGGTTGTGTTTTCGGTTATTCTCTTTGGGAAACGTAACAACAAAGGTTGGAGTGTTTGGTTGATGAAGAATAAAATATGAATAAAATGTAAAAATTTGATTTGACATGTGGGCCCCATTGATGTGTAAGAGATGATGACAGGTGATTTGAAATGAAAAAAAATATAAACGTGGGATTCATTTCTGATTGTTGTTGGAATATGCTAATTCCATGGGGGGAGGTGGAATCCAAATGCTCATCTATTCCAAGCTATTCCGGGTTCCAGATACCCGGTTATTCCATCAAACCAAACACCTAAAATGGGCTTATACCGTGCTATTCCATGTTATATCAGTCTTAATACCCTATCCAAACAGGGCATTAGAGTTTAAGCCTTTTATATATACAAGTGCATAGGAGTTACACATATAATATACAATGTATAGAATGACATAACACATATAATATAACAATCCCTTCAAACTCATGGTGGATCATATGAAGTGAGTTTGTAAATGAGAAACTAGAATCAAGGAACTGGATGTGATTTCGTGAAGAAATTAGCAAGTTACTCAACAAAGAAAATATGCAAAAGTGATAGCGTCTTTGCAAAAAAAAAGGCTGACGAATGAAGTGAGAATCAATCTCAATGTGTTTGGTCCTCTCGTGGAAAATCAGATTGCTTGTAATCTGAATAGCAGATTTTATCGCAGTGAAGGGGAGTAGAACCAGTCATATAAATTCTTAGATCCAGCAAGAGATGTTTAAGATGAACAGTCTCCTTGGTGGTGATGGTCATGACTCGATACTCAACCTTAGTGCTGGATAATAAAACTGCCTCCTGATTCTTGTTGCGCTAAGAGGTGATGGAATTCTCAAAAAAAAAAAAAAAATTTTTTTAGGGATTTTGAGGTGGAGGCTCAGATACCATGTTACTCTTATCGTCTAAGCACTTTATATATACAAGTGCATAGAAGTTACAAGTGCATAAAAAAATCTTTGTAAACAAGTGCATAAGAATCTTTGTAAACAAGTGCATAGAGAGAGAGAGAGAGAGAATATGAATCTTTGTATTCCTCTTATGGTCTAAGCACTTTATATATACAAGTGCACAGAAGTTACATGTGTAATACACGACGTATGTAATAACATAACACATATAATCTAACACACTACTAAAAAAAAGGGTTTAAATCAAGCAAACTTAATCTAGTTATGAAACCAAGCAATCATGCATTAAATAGGACTAAAACTTAATCATAATTAACAAACAACGAAATAAAATTTCATCGATGCAGATAAAATCAAATAGAGTGGCACAAATGAAACAGTTCTGGTCCACTCAAAACTTTCTTTCTTGTCATTATGGGATAGAGACTTTAGTGATTCGAGTGGCACAAATGAAACAATTCTAGTCCACTCAAAACATTCTTTCTTATTATGGGATAGAGACTTTAGTGGTGCATTAGAGTTTCTTTCACAGACATCACATTGATATTAAAGAAGATTAACTAATCGAGTATTCGAGGATTGCGTTTTACCTTCTTTACTCTGGATGCGACAAAAGTTCCTCGATCCATCCAGATTGGATTCCAAGGAGAATGATAACTCATTCAATTGATGTCATCAATGAGAAATGATAAGAAGCTATTTCTCATCTTTCGGTCGATCTCATGTAAAAAAATGGTGGATATATGAAGCATAGGGAAGGGAAAACCTTCGGCAAAATCTTTTCACATTCCTATGGCAAAAGGATGATTATCTAACCTCCCGACTAGATCTTATCCAAAGATATTCAACGAGTCTTTCTTGGGATAAATCGCCACAACCAGATCATGATATTCACAATCTGAAGGAGCATGCATAACATGTGGGCTTTAACCACCCAACATAACATGCAAATTAACACTTTCTATACTTGGAGGAAGAAATTGAAGTAGGATATAATCCTTCCCTACACAGATTTGTGAAGTTCATAACATAATTATTCATGACACCAAAAACATGACAGATAAATGTTAATGTGAGGTGCTATGACAAAATGACGTATGGAAATTTTATAATCTAAGAAAACAAGAAAGAAGGGGCCGGGTTAGTATCTACATCTTCCTCTAAATCTAACTATAAATCTATGAAGAGAGATCTCAAATCAATTTTATGCTCGGAAACCTCAAAGACTCAAACCAAATATATTGCGCTAGTGAGACCTCCATTCCTATTTTGGTCTTCCAGGAACCGGGTAACATTAAAATCCTCCAGAACACACCAAGGGGAATCCCAACCACGCTTAACCTCACTTAATTCCTCCCATAAAAGTTCGCGTAAGAAGTAGTCATTCACAACCGACAGTACCGGTGCTCCCCTCCCATCACCGGCGCCTCCACCGCCACCACCATGACCATCAACTGCTTCGCCGATAACTGCGATGGTGGCGGGCCCTCCGAGTGCGACGGGCAGTACCACGGCGACAACGAGATGGTGGTGGCGCTCTCCACCGGGTGGTACTGTCGAAATCTAAAATATAAAATAAATACAAAGATACATCTCAATATGAATATGAATATGAATTGAATTGAATTCTTTAATGTTAAATAATCTTTGCTATGGAAACAATTAAACTGGAATATTGATCTCATAAGTATTATTTCATATACCATCACTTTTTTTTTTTAGAAATACGAGACATTTAAGGGCCCGTTTATAAACAAGTTTGGATAGCTTTTGGGTTTATAAGAAACTGTTTTTCTCAAAATTCATTTCAAAACGGAAGAACTACAAAATCAATTTTAAACTCAACTTTTATTTAAAATCAGTTTTGCAATCGTGTAATCAAACACAGCCTAAGTCGTACATGAAAAGAGATTATTTATTAATAAGAGAAAAAAATACCGTGAACAGTGATCGGATTGAGGATAGAGTAGAGGCATGGGTTACTATAAATAATTTGATTGATGGGAAACTACATTTTTTATTTTTATTTTTATAATAAAAAATAGATTGGATAAATCTCAAATTAAATTATTTAAATTAAACTCTTTATTCCTGATAGGCACAACCACGGGAGCCGGTGCTCGAAGTACATCCGATGCTTGATTGCGGGGGTGCCGCCGCCGCTGGAAAAAAGTTGTTCGTTTGGTGTGTGTGTCTTGTGTTCACTACTGTGTTGTGTGAATGATGGGATGATAAATAATCAAATCCATTTCTGATGAAGAATTTGACATTAGTGTGATACAGAGAACGCGAGAAAACCGACCGAAATCAATAAGCAATGTTGTTTCTACTTTCTAGCATTGATTGTGATGATCAAAATAAGGAAACATTAGAAAGGAATGTTGGTTTATCTCTAATTTGATGTTAATCTAATAATTAATAAATGACAAGTATTTTAAACCTATTTATTCAACATATTATTTAGATTAAATAATTGATTAATAAAAAAGGTCTAATGTATGGAAGGTGACCTGGATAATAATATATTAATATACATATGAATTTGGAAGCTTTCTAATTAACTTGGATGCATAAAGACCGACTTATTCATAATCTTCCCTCTAAATAGGGGGGATGAGGTTTGTCAAAGCTTGTTCTTGGTCAACAAATGAGCCAAATTTTAATACTTGTTCCCTTTAAAAAAAATTGGTTTGCAAGATCATAAAATTGGACGTAACATGCATCTCACAGAGATGGTAATCAGTATTTCAACATCAAATTCCACACAAAAACGTTAAAAATTACCTATAGATTATAATCCAATAACTTCAATCAAGCAGTTGACCCAATTCTTCAGTTTGGTTAATACAGGTGAAATATAGTCATAAATAACAATGTACCAAACCAATTTCATCGGGTCTGAAAAATTGGTCTCTGTCTAGCCTTCGATATCGTCCAGTCTCTCCGTGTGTGTTCTGTTAGCTAAGATGAACATGATCACAACCATCTTCAGAAGGCTCTGGTGCTAAAAAAAAAATAAAAAAATAACAACTTTACACTGTCTACTTCCCTTTGAGCTTGCAGTAGGCATACAAACCAGAGCCGACAAAACCAAGACCCTGTCCCATAACATTCATCTGGAACAAAATAAAACATTTCACATGAGAAAAGAAAAGTGAAACCTGTTCTCAGTAGATTCTATACATTGGTACTCACAAAATCAAAAGGAAGTCCACCAAAGATCAGCCATCCAAGTCCGACGGTAAACAGATCCTATATAAACACAACTCCCAAATTAAGAGCATTCAATAGAAGAGGTGATTGTGGTTAACAAGTTGTAGCTTAAAAAAACGCACCTTCAGATTACCACACATTGTTTGCGTAACTGCGGAGTTCAAGATTGTGTTCAAAAAGATACTATAGTTCAAGAAAAATGCCATTATGCAGGAAAGCAGCATCACAGCCTGCAAAACATAGTTGTTCATTTTTTCTTAGCGCAAGACTGATATAAGGCTGATCTAATGCACTCCACCAAGAATTTAAGACTTTTGAGTATAGTCAGCAACATTTATAAAGAATTTCATAAAAGCATGCACATTAAATACAAACATCACATTTCCATACAATAATACTGACTTGCAAAGCTTCCTGTTAACAACATGCATCTCACATATTGATTAGGTAGTCTTGACATTTAATCACGGAAAAATACACAAGAAAGCCTAATGAGCATGTATTTGCTAATTATAATATTTTATTTGGGCCTTCTCTTCCAAATGCCATTGCCCTTGAGCTGCCAGAGTCCACTTTACAAGATGCTTACTTGTATGCATGAGTTCTACAACTCTCAGAATAACAAAAGAATAATGCATTCCACAAGGGAAATCTGATAGGACTACCCAGTGTCCAGGGTAATGAGATACCGATTGTGTCAGGGTAATGAGTACCCCTGGAACTCTAGTTCTTGAGGAAATGCTTACCCAAAAAAATTATTCCTCCATGGTACAACAACACCCCCCAACCAAAAAAAAAAAATTTCAAGCAATAGTACTGATATGTGTAATCTGCATGTGAGGATTACAACATGAAGATGCCTCTGCAAAAGTTAGTCAGGCTTCCAATCAACCCCACAGTCAGCCTATCTGTTACCCAGCAATTGCCAATGCTCAAGCAGCTACCTAAGAAATTTGAGAATCACCCCCCTCACAGAATTACATTGCTTTAGTTGCTTCATGCCACATTAAGACCGTTCATTATTTAGGAACCTCCCACATTGGCATGGGTTCAAATCCCACTCAAAGGCATTTTAAGAGGTGGTTTGGGGGAAGACCATTGGGCATTAAGCCTCAGCTCCCCATAGTCCATGTTCATTGGATGCTGGAAGCATACAAAGATGGGATAGGAGAAACAGATTCATTGCCATCCTTCTCCATGCTGTGTTGGCCCTATGATTGAGAAGACTTCCAAGGAGCGTAATATTGAGATACATGGGTCTGAACTGTGTTTTTTAAAACTGGTGTACCCACATCCTCCGGGCAAAAATAGGCTCAATTTTGAGGGAGGGAATTTGCATTATAGAGAGTATAATGACTGTTGGGATATAGGGGTCATGACATTCCTTATATTCTCTCTCCCCCCAAGCCCTGTGGTTTTCTGTTTTTGCCTCTCTTTTCATTCTCTAAAGAATATAGGATCAGTAACGGTTGTTGTTTTATCCACACACAAATAAAAAAGAAGAAATAATAGGATCAATCTCATTCGTACATCTAGAAGATGGTTAAGATGAACAATAAGTATGGATCAACTCATTTACAACACAACATGGCCCAAAATGTCAATCAACCTACCTGAAAGCCAGGTGAATATAGATGGGGGAAATTCAATGTCATGTCCAAATCACCCCGGATGAATGTCCAAAACAGCAGAATCGGCCCACATATTAGCCCTGAGGAAATTTCCAATTAAGACAACTAACCATCATCTAGAAGTAAAATTGACAGTCACTGGTGTAATCTTCTAGCCTAAGCAATATAAAAACTCCAACACTCATTATCTAAAATTTATTATGAAAGGACATGATTACCATTGCACCACATTAAACCGAAGCTGTTGAGACCGCTAGATTTTCCTGTAGAAAACAGGAGATTATGGAAAATAGATTACCCAAATGAAGGTTAAAAATGTAGGGGGTGAAAAAAAAGCAAGGTGATGATGGATGTAGTACCAATGCGCGCAATGGTTGCTAAGTATATCGCAGTAGTGATGTTGGATATGAACACAACCGCATAGCCATAAGAGTCATATGACAAGTCTCGACACCCCGCGATAAATGCCCCAAAAACGATCAATAGGACACTGATAACACCCTTGGTTTTTGCCAAGAGAATTAAATCACAAACATACACAATACATGAATTAAATTATCAACTTTGAAGCAAATACATTTTAAAAAATTGACCCAATATGAGCAATTTAGCCATGAAAGTTATAATTTTAATTCAAATCAAACACTCTACATTCCATACTACAGAAATTAATGATTGGATTCACTAGGGTTTGCTTGAGTAGTAGTCTGATATGCAGCACAAGCTACTAGCCAAGACAGAGTCAAAAAGGACAAACTACAAGAGGGATACTCAAGAAAATTTGTGTATGTTAATCATACTGACCAGCTACAAAAGATTCATTGACCAATAAAACCAATAAAATCCTGAAATGAATTTTATGCACATAGAAAATGAAGTAATAAATTTTTTTGAGAAATTAAAAAAAAAGAATAAAGAATCAAGTGTCATAAAAAGGTGGATTACCTGCCAATAACTGAAAATGAATACTTCTGCCCTGCCAAGAGATATTCCACAAGCATTGTAAATACCACTGTTGTACGCCTAAGAGTGGTATACATGGGTACATTAACTCCACGAACAGACTCCATTGTGGCCAACTTTTAGAACAAACAAAAGGTTAGTAATTATTAGACCAGCAAACTATGAACCACCTCAACTGAACCACATATTGATGAAGAAGATACCATGTAGAGCAGATATGACCCGGCAAGGGGAAGGGTTTGGATCAATGTTTCCAATGGGACAAGGAGCTTTGAGTTACTATCCGACACGCTCCAGGGCTCTCCTATTGTGAAAGATATAATCCTCCACCGTCTCATTGCATAAAGAATTGATGTTGAACATATCATCTGGGGAAGTTCAAGATTTGTAATTTAAATAAACAATCAATCGCAACTAAATACTTCAGATATGACTGAATTGAGTGGAAACTGCTTCAGAGGGTAGAAAAAAGTTAAATTGTCCAAACAATAACAGGCAGTTGACAATCCAAATCATTCAAAATTCGAAAATGTTCGCTGCAGTTATAAAAACCCTAAAAAAGAGGATTCTAGAGTTCTCATATATAAAAAAAAATTGAAAAGAATATTAAAAACCCAATGCAGACTATTCTACAACAAAGATTTCAACCCTTCCCAATATTAATTTGTTTGCCCCTACACGATTATGAATACCCCTGCCCTTGGAAACCATACACAGCATCCCGGAAATGTATTTTCCACATAGTGTTGCTTTCCTTTGAAGAATTTAATCCAACTGAATCTGAATGATTTCATGGTTTGGACAAAGGTTAAATCTTATTTCGGCGGCATTTCACCAAATTCTTTAACATAATATGTTAAATCACAGAATAACCTTCAAAGAACTCACTTTAATGAATTCATTATTCAATACATTAGAAAATTGGAGAAACACTAGAAAATATAGATAAATACCAAACAAATATAGATGAGTTTTTTCCCACACATATGCATATATTCATTACTTACATTTATTTATATGCTTATAAAAAAACATATTTACATTCATAAATATCTTAAAGTGCTAAGTACATACCCCTAACTTCAATTTATCACCTAGGTTTAAGCTAGCTCACAGAGAGTAGGGTGGTAATTTACCACCTACATTTAGGCTTAAACCACCCCCAATTAACCGCTTTTATTGATAGAAACATACTCCGTAGATTAGAATGCCCATTGAGGCCTACAACAAGAGGACATTTTAAATCTTCACATATGAACATTCAATGAAACAAACAATTAGTTTTATGAAAAACAGAAACACATGCTTCATGGCTTAATAAAGATCAATGCGGGTAAACACACACCAAAGATGCTTAAGCCATAACAGTAGAATCACACAAAGGAGTTGATTTTCTTAAAGACCTTAAGATAAATGAAGCAAATGATTAGTTTCCAAAGATCAGAGATAACATGCATGGTAGAGTCATTTCACCATATGCCTAATTAAGCAGGATAGAAATAACCGAAAAATACCAGCACTATATCTGTTGGTAAGCCAGAAATACTTGGAAATCATTGCAAATGTGAAGTTTCCAAAAGATCAAAACAATAGGACTCTGCATACTTTATTTCAAGAAAAATTGATTGGCATCCAAATGCCTGCAACAAGTTCAAAGAGCAAGAAACTACCTGAAAGAGAGTGATGACATTAGCACATGGAAAACCATATGAAGAGAGAGCAGCTTTATTGAACATAACCAAGAGTACTGTAAAGAAAACACCAAATATAGTTGATCAGAAATTTATTTGCCAAATAACACCAAACACAATAGAGTAAATTTGGAACAAAAACATGGTAATGAACAAGAAAGAGTGTATCCAAGATAAACAATGGACATAATGCAACCTGGGATTTAAAAGCAACCAGCTTTGCCTATGATTTCCATTTCTAACCCAAAAAATGAATTGAAACAAATAAGTAGAAAATTCAATCCAATTAACACCTAGAATCCAGGCAAAAAAAAAAAAAAATCTCATTCTCTCGTTTCATATTCACTGATCCTCTATTAGATTAAGTTTCTAAATCGGAAACAATGATCTAACCACCCCCTAAAGAAGAAATCTTTTCCGTCCCCACATCACATGTATTGATCCCAAACCCTCAAAAACAGATTTTTTTCCCCCCTTTTAGGGATCAACATAACCCGTATGCCTAAAAACAGCAATCTTTATCAACGAATGAGAGAGAAAAAGAGAGAGGGAATTCACCGGCACAGCCCATGTAAGAGAGGGCGGCGTAAGCGCCTCGCTTGGTCATGGCGGAGCCCTTGAAGAGGCTCTCGTCGCCCTTCGATGTATCGCTCAACGGCAACATCATGTTCTTCGACGAAGCCATCAACGGATCTACTCGGATTATGTTCTCTCTCTCTCTCTCTGTCTCTCTCTCCCCGACGACGAATCTTCTTAGGAGGTCCAGGAGGACTGCATTGACTGGATCGGCTGGTGATGCTAGGTCAGAACAAGTGTGCGTTCACTCGGACGAGTTTTATTGAACGACTCAACCCAGACATTTATCAGTTTTTCAGTTCCATTCCCTTCCCGTGCACGTATATCTAATTGTACAAGTAACATTTTATTGCTTTCATAAGTTGGTGTATACTGTATATAACTATATTAAGATATATATTTCATTTAAGTCCGTCAGATGTTTTAAAAACTGCATAATTCATTAAATATAAGAAGTGCCCAAGGTCATTTGTCAACTATTAAATTTAGCTAGAATTAAATCATGATACCATCATCACGTAATAAAATTATATTGATTTTAATTAATAATTAAAAAAATAAAAATATAAATGTGTTTCTATAGTTTATTTAATTGTTTAAGGACTGATAAGACTCGAATAAACCACAATCAGCTTTTAAAATATATGGATGCAATTGGTGGGTTTCTATAGTTCTCAAGTTTTAAATTTATTCTTACTTCTTATGGGATTTTGGGTAGTTCGACCAAAATCCAAACCAATAGAAGTAACAAATCCATTCCGTTTTTCAAACATTGCTTTGTGAGAATCATAAAAAAATCAGTTCAATTATAGTTGGCTATATTATTCTTTGTCAAAATAAGTTAAATAAAATTAATTTGTCATGAGATGCACATAATATAAAAAAAAATTATTTATTAAATGATAATGGGTTCGTAAAATTAGAAGGAGAACAAAATGTATTTTTTTACCATTTAAGTAAATTATCCCAATTATCGTCTGAGGTTGTAATACTTGGGATTCACATGTGAAAAACAAGCCCACAAGTGAGCCCCTAATTTTTTTTTTAAAATATATGGATTCAATCGGTGGGTTGACTAGTTTTCAAATACAAAAACAAAAAAGAAATATGAAAGTGAGCACCTATTTAAAAAACTTAAGTTTATGGATCGAGGAGGTTTAATCGAAATCTACCATGTGAGATCAATTTATATTATTTTTCATTTTCAATAAATTTATATAGCTTTTTTGCAGCAAATACTTCTGGTTTGAGGTGAAAGGGATAACTTTCATAGTATGTTAGATTAATTCTATTAAGCTTTAATTTATAATTTGTTCTGAATTTGATTATTTTAAATATTCATTATAAGTTATCAAATTATACCTTTCGTTGAGGGCTTTTATACCAGAAAAATTCTCTCTTATAACAGTTCATAAGGGACTCACCACTGCTGAATAATGTATATTTTTTTTTGGAGAGGTACTAACATAAATTTTGAATAGGAAAACTATATATATAGTGATTTTTTTTATTATTAAAAGATAGGCACTTTATCACAATTTTATATATACAAAAAACAAAAACTGAGACATGTATTCAAAACATATCAAAGAGAGATTATAGAACTACCATTGTTCAAAGGAGCTTGTAAAGGAAGTTTCTATCTAGCACCTCCGCACCGACCTGGCAAGTTCCAAACTATTCCACAATTAACCCGTCTCTTACAAGATTAACCCTCCATGTACTCGGCAGTGAAAAATTACAAGAAAGTGTATTTCATTCAACTAGAAAGAACAAGTAGAATAAGAAACCGTTCACAAAGAGCTCAAGCAATTAAAACACATATTTTAAACATAAGATATTACACAAACATCCAACACACATCCACAACGCGCGCGCGCAACACGCATTTAACCAACACAAGCGCGTACGCGCGCGCGCACACCACCACGGCCTCGCCGACTACTCATCCGCCCAAGTGACGTCGTAATCCCCGACATCCGATCCGTGAATGTCCAACGCATCCCACACGGCGGGAGACGCGTCCACTATATTGTTAGGACAGGGCGGCTGGTAGTCGTGCTCCGCGTCGCAACCGTGCACGGAATCACATTCATCCACCACTTTAGCCCTCACTGTCCTCCCGTTCGCGCTGATGCGGATGTAGTTCAAGCACCGGCTCCCCTTATCGTACCACCCGGTCGAGAGCGCCACCACCTGTTGGAACTTTTACTACTTAGTTTTGGAAAATGTTGTATGTTATTCATGTGATAAAGAATATGGAGAACTCATAAAACTTAATGGGTGTGTTTGTGCAACTAAGACTTGCTGTTTGTGCTAAATAAAAAGAGTGGAAAAATCTCTCTTACTTTTCATTTGCTTTTTGGTTTTATTAGGAGAGGGGAAAAAATATTTTCAGGGAGGGAGGAAAGGAGGGAAAGTGGATTTTTTTTTTGTATACATGTTTGATGATATTGAATATTTTTATTTGTTATTTTTTTTTATTTTATAATAAAGTAAGAAAAATATTTATTTAAAATTTTATTTATTATGTGACATGTTCTTGTTGATCATCGTCTTTCAAAATTTATTTATTTAAAAATGTTTGACAAATTATGTTGTTTTTATATTATATTTAAATTAGCATACAAATAATATATTTTATTTTATCATTTTAATCACTTTTTGTTATAACACAAATAATGTATTCTTTTCTGTCATTTTTTATCACAAGCACAAAAAATAATAATCATTTTCTGTTATTTTCTATTACAGGCACAAACAATAATTTTTTATTTTTCACCACTTTGCATAACAGGCACAAATAACACATAAATTGGTCAAAAGGAAAATAATTTATTTTCCGTTCGTTTTCTTTTATTTAAATTCCATCATTTTTCTTCAATTTCTTTTCGTATTTGTGCACAAACACACTTTAAGAAACCATAAGTTGGATATCTTCCTGGCAAGCAACACATAAAAGATTTTACACTAAGTAAATGTTCGAGTTTGAAAGACACTTATGTTTATGACACAATATATAATTGTTCAATTATTTTCTTCTATTTTTTAAAATTTAAACCATGCGAGGGATTGTAGAAATTTTTTTATTTGATTAAATTTTTGTGGGTTCTAAACTGAACCATCCTTATTATATTATATATGGATATCTGTTTAAGTTGTCCATTAAAATTTTAGAGAATGAAGAATTCATAGCATCTATGACGTGTTTAATTTGAATTCACAGATATAATTATGTATCCATGTTCTTCTATAAAAGTCATATAATCTCTCAATCAATTTTTTTTTTGATCTATGAGTTCTTAAAATTTTATAAGAATCCATCTGAAAATAGTTCCAATTAACAATACCATCTGGCCGTCATCGTGGTACCGGTTGTCGCACTCGGAGGGCCCGCCGCCGTCGCCGTTCTTGGCAAAGCTGTTGATGGTCATGGTGGCAGCGGTGGAGGCGCCGGTGACGGGAGGGGAGCACCGGTATTGTGGGTACTTCTCGCCGGTCTTGCAACAGTCGGAGTCGTGGTCGCGGTTGCAGCTGTGGGACTTCCCGCGCAGGTACCCACTCGGGTGGCAGGTTTGGAGATGTGGGGAGGTGGTGTTTTTGTTGGTGGTGGTGGTGGTGATGGTGATGGAGTGGGAGCTCACCTTGTTGAAGCATGAAAGTATCAGAAGCACAAGTGCTGCGAAGAGTGTCATCGTTTGAGACATTTGTTGTGGTCTCTGCTTTTAATTTGATTGTGTGGAATGTGGATATGATGATGAATTGTGTACATGAGTTGGTGGTTATTTATTTATAGTTGAAAATTTAGGTGCAATTTTTACAAGTAATCTCTAATTTTTCTTTAGAGTTAAAGATATCTAAGTCCCTACAAACATGAGAAAACCCATATAAGTCCCTACTAAAATTAGGACAGACGTACGAGTCCCTGAAAACTCAGAAAAATCCAATTATCATCCCTGAGTTAAATTTCCATCCAAACTTAACAGAATATTCCTAGAATATTCTGTCACATATAATTGTGTTGCATTGAAGTTCTTATAAACAGTCATAAAGATAAATTAGTCCCTGCAAAAGATAAAATTATCCCTGAAAGACTTTTACATTAAATTGTGTACACATTGCAGTCCCTATAAACAATCATAAAGACAAATTAGTCCTTGCAAAAGATAAAATTGTCCCTGAAAGATTTTTACATTTAATTGAATAGACATTACAGTCCTTATAAATAATCGTAAAAACAAATTGGTACATGTAAAAGACAAAAATGCCCCTGAATAATTTAATTGTGTAGAAATTGCAGTCTTTTAGAGGGTATTTAATTTTTAAATTGCAATGTATACACAATTAAATGTAAAAATCTTTCAAGGGTATTTTTGTCTTTTAGAGGGACCAATTTGTCTTTACGATTGTTTATAAGGACTATAATGTCTATTCAATTACATGTAAAAGTCTTTCAAGGATAATTTTATCTTTTGCGGGGACTAATTTGTCTTTATGATTATTTATAGGGACTATAATATATACACAATTTAATGTAAAAGTCTTTTAGGGGTAATTTTATCTTTTACAGGAACTAATTTGTCTTTATGAGTATTTATAAGGATTTCAATGTCTACACAATTATATGTGATGGAATATTCTAGGAATATTCCGTTAAATTTGGATGGAAATTTAACTCAGGGATGATAATTGGGTTTTTCTGAGTTTTCAGGGACTCGTACGTCTGTCCCAATTTTAGTAGGGACTAATATGGGTTTTCTTATGTTTGTAGGGACTTAAATGTCTTTAACCCTATTTTCTATTATTAGCAAAAACAAAAAAAAAAAAAAAAGACTTTTGACACGGTCAGCGCAATGATTTTTTTTTTTTCTTCAAAAAGAGATGTATATTACGTTTCTTTTAAAAGATTTATTTTACATGGAGTCATGATTTATATATTATATATCTAAGACGTTACTTATAAATCATAATTCATGCATTTTTTTTTACTCAATCTTAAAACAAGAGTTAAGATATGTATGTATATATTACACATTTTTATAAAAAAAAAAATTGGTCAGTGTTAATTGAGTTAAAGATTACTTTTGTAAGTATTATAGATGTAGGGTTATTTTTTGCAAATTGCCTAAAATTTAAAGTAATGGTACTGGTGGCACAGACAAATTAATAGCTGTGGATGAGAATGTACGTATGTTTTTTTTTATATTTAAGAGTATGTATGTCTCTGGATTCTGGAGATTCCAACCATTCTAACACGGCATGTTGTCTGTTTTTCAGTCTCTTAGGAGAATGTTTTGTTGTCTCTTTCTCGGGTTTGTTTGTTCTTCATCATCACCTAGAGAGATCCAATGTAATTTTCGGAAACAAATTGTTCTAATCATTGGTTCAATCGCCGAATTAACCATTTCATCACCTTAATTAAACCTCATTTTTTGGCGGCAGACAAGTGCACACCACGCATGTGGAGGTGTTTGATTACAACACAAGGTCATTGATGTAGTTGGTGTTAAACAAATATATAACACCCTGAATCAAAGTCGAGACCATTGAAACAAACACATAATCAGATTTATGTGGTTGGATAACATGTTATAAGAAAAAAGATTTTTTTTTTTTTTTGAATTATAGACTTTGTGAGGTTGCAGATTAGATTCTCTCCTAAGTCTAAATCATAAAAAAATGTGTATAACCAGAATACATTAACACAATGCCTCCACATAAAGAATTGTAACATTGTTGTTACATGTGAGAATATATGTGCACAAAAAATTAGAATACAGGGAAACTTCATGTAGCATGAGAGGTCCATGCGTCGCGTTTTTGGAGCAATTGGACCACCAGAAACAATTTAAGAATTGAAATAACAAGAATATATAGTAGCCGGTAAGAATAAAATCTGTAGTAGCCGATAAGAATAAAATCTGACGATCTTGGAATCCAATAAAATTCCACATGGAGGTGTTTTTCACGGTGGAAATCAAGATTAACCACTAACCATGCAAATTTTAACCAAATTTCATAATTAAAATCACACTACAAGAAAATTGCTTTTTAGGATGTGTTTGTGTAGAAATTTGAAGGGAAAATAAAAGAAAGTAAGAGAATTTGGGTCAAAGGAAAAGTGGTAGAAAGTAAAAGATTTTATTTTTGACCAATTTTCATGGTATTTGTGCATATGAAGGAAAAATTTTCCATCACTCTCAAATTCTCGCCTAAAGGAAAAAATTTTGCTTTCTATCATGCACAAACACACCCTTAGCTAGGAAAGTTTTCCTTGGTAAATATATTTTCCAAGGAAAATTTTCTTTGGTAAATTCATTGCAATAATCTAGTGGTTAAATGTATTTAGCTACGAAATCGCAGTTTCCTTTACCGAGATATATACATCCTCTACCGAGGTATATGCATCACTGGATTTCTAACGAAGTATATAAGACTTTACTGTAAATAAAATTGAGTGTAACAGTGCCCAAAAAGGAAAATGATACGTCCAATTATGGTCTATGTCAATTTTCTTTTTTCTTAAAAAAAAAATTATTCATTCTCCCATTGAAATAAATATTAATTGTTATATGAAATGAAATATATATTGAGATACACTAGTATATTTTTTTCATGTTAAAAAAATTAAAAAAAATTGGATAAAAACTTATACACTATCATAGCACAGTATATATTATGATATTATAGTATATAGGACTGTAAATCGGGCTACTAAACGAACTGAGTTTTGTAAAAAAGCATGTCACGTTTACTTAATCAAGCAAAATATTATAGTTGCATTATGTGGGGTACTATGTTTATATATATATATATAAAAGTAAGGGTGGAATTTGAAACCAAGAACTCGTGGTTGCAAATTTAATTATCAATCATCGAGCTATGGAAATGAATAAAAATATAAGGATCAAGTCTTAACAAATAAAAAACATAGTTTTCCAATGAAACTCGAGTGTATCGAAATACATGCATGGTTTAGTTCACCTTGTCCTCTTCATCCTCAAAACTTAAATGTAGAGTTTGTAACTTGAAACCTGCCCCTTGTATGATCTCTACCAAACTTGAAGCCACCCCCTTGTGCTTATTCTTGGTTATGTGAGAGCTACTAGGAATCTTTTACAAATTTCATTGGAGAGCCTGTATCTCCTCTCTCATATGGTATTTCCAAACTTGTCAAAATAGTTGGCATATGTAGTGAAAAATTACAAGAATCGCATTTCATTCACGTCCAGATCAGAAAGAAGAACCCGTTCACAAAGAGCTCATGTAACTAAAACACATTTTAATTTAAACATAGATATTACACAACATCCGACACACATACACAACGCGCGCGCGCAACACACATTTAAAACTAACACAAGCGCGCGCGCGCGCACCACCCCTCGGCGACTACACATCGGCCCAGGTGACGTGGTAATCCCCGACGTCCGATCCGTGAATGTCCAACGCATTCCACACGGCGGGGGACGCGTCGACAATGTTATTCGGACACGGCGGCTGGTAGTCGTGGTCGGCGTCGCAACCGTACACTGAATCACATTCATCCACCACTTTAGCCCTCACCGTCCTCCCGTTCGCGCTGATGCTGATATAGTTCAAGCACCGGCTCCCCTTATTGTACCACCCCGTCGAGAGAGCCACCACCTGTTGAAACTTTTACTACTTAGTTATGCATGGAAAATGTTCTTCTTCAGGTGATAATGAACTTGAAGAACTCATATATATTATAATACTAAGAAATCATAGTTTGGATATCGCCTGGTTGAGAGACATATAGAAGCCGGACGTAGTTTACGCTAAGCAAATGTTAAGTTCATAAGACACCTTTGTTTATGACATATTATATAACTGTTCAAATTTTTTTTTTCTATTTTTAAGATTTCAATCATACGAGGGATTGTAGAAAATTTCTTTCTATGAAATATGAATCTGAAAATAGTTCCAACAATATAATACCATCTCGTCATCGTCGTGGTAGCGGTTGTCGCACTCGGAGGGGCCGCCGCCGTCGCCGTGCTCGGCGAAGCTGTTGATGGTCATGGTGGCGGCGGTGGAGGCGCCGGTGATGGGAGGGGAGCACCGGTACTGTGGGTACTTCTCGCCGGACTTGCAACAGTCGGAGTCGTGCTCGTGGTTGCAGCTGTGGGACTTGCCGTGCAGGTACCCGCTTGGGTGGCAGCTTTGGAGGTGTGGGGAGGTGGGGTTGTTTTTGGTAATGGTGGTGATGGAGTGGGAGCTCACCTTGTTGAGGCATGCAAGCATCAGCAGCACAAATGCCGTGAGGAGTACTGTCATCGCTTGAGACATTTGTTGTGATCTTTGCTTTGATTTTTGGGTGGCTGCGGATGTGATGATGAATTGTGTGCTTGGTTTGGTGGTTATTTATAGTTGAAAATTTATGGGTAATTTTTAGAAATGACCTTAGTATTTCCTTTATTAGCAAAAATAACCTAATGCCAAAAAGAACCATTGACTAGGTCGGCACAGTAGGTTGTTATTTTATTTTATTTGCAAGGAGACATGCAGGGTATATATAAAGCACAGTTCTGGACAGTCCAATGGTCAATCTCATGTACCCCTTGTTATTTTTTTTTATATTTGTTAAAAAACGAGTTCATTTGATTTGAAATAGGATCGATATATACTTTTTATCAATATATATATATATATAGATACTGTTTATTATTTTAAAAAAATTAAAATATGTGGGGACTAGCTGTCTGTACATGAGATTGTTAATAGGATTGTCCTTAACATATTTCAAATATATATCACGCCTTTTTTTAAAATAATTTTATATGATATCATAATTTATATATTATGTCTCTGAAACGTGATTTATAAATCATGCATCACGTATTTTTCTTTATTTAATCTTAGCGTGGGATATATATAATGTCTTTTTAAAAAAAAATGCATACACACACACATTTGTATAAAAAAATCGATCAGTGTTGATCGGCTCAAATATTACTTTTTGCAAATATTATAGATGTGAGGTTATTTTTGCCAATTGCCTAAAATTTAAATTTTAATGTAATGGTGGTGGCACAGGCAAATTAATAGCTGTGGATGAGAATGTACGTATTGTCTTGAGACTATGGAGACTCCAACCATTTTAACACGGCATGTTTTTTTTTTTTTCGGTCTCTTAGGAGAATGTTTTGTTGTCTTTTTCTCGATCGGGTTTGTTTGTTCTTCATCATTATTTTTTTGAGAAATTGGTTGCTCATTCATATTAAGAAACGATTACAAATGAGTTGAATTTAAGAAGAACCAAAAGCATAAAAAGAACCCCCGGGCTATAATCTGTCACACAAAATCCAATGTTTTGGGAAACAAATTGTTCTGATCATTGGTCCAATCATTGAATTAACAACCATTTTATCATCCTTATGCAAGTATGCATGCCAAATCCATCAACAAATAGTGTGAGAAGGGCATGCCGCAAAAATAAACAGTATACATTTCTTTTTAAACCATGTAATAGATTTATATTTTTATAGTTTTATGTTTTATATTAGATAATTATTATATTTTTTTTACATATTTCATATATTAAATATATTATTTTTAATTTTTAGATATTTTGAATAATTATTGGAATCTGAATTTTTGAATTAGATATGAGTACTTAATTAAAATATCCATCAGATATTGTATACAGATATTTTTTTTAAATATCTAATTATACGAATATGAATATGGATAATTGGATATGGATATGATTGATCCATATCCACTTTGTTGACAGGCTTATATGGAAGTAGTTGAGAGTTTTCATCTCCTGTCCATTGATGTTAAATCTCCTTTAATTTGATGGCGTTGTGCATGGTTGGAGACAAGTGCACGCCACGCATGTGGAGGTGTTTGATTACAACACAAGGTCATTGATGTAGTTGGTGTTAAACAAATATATAACACCCCGAATCAAAATTACCATCAAAACAAACACAATCAGATTTACATGGTTTGATAAAATATTATAAGAAATAGGAAAGGTTTTTTTTTTTTTTTTTTGAATTACCGACTTTGTTGAGTTCATATATGAAGGGAGTTGTAGCCTCAAGGCCGGTTAACCTTTTCATCAATAAATGTAAGAGTTATTTCAGTTTGTTTTCTTTTTACAACTGTTTTGTGAGATCTCCTCTTTAATATTTTTGAATTGCATTATAACTCTTCTCTGGTAAATTTTTTCATTGAAATCCAAAGATGGGAATGTAAGACAAACACTCAACAAGTGGTCGATCACCAACGTGACAGTCTCAACTGCTTTGTGGAGGATTCTCCATGGACCATGGCCCCTGATATGTTCAGCAGACCAAGTGAAAGAACAAATCATCTGTCACACATACTCAATTAACTTGCGAACTTTCAAAATAACAATCACATTAATATTACAAAGCAGCACATATACATCACACCAACCACATATATATAAATACTACAACACTGTCGTATATTTCAATACAATCACTCATCAGACCAAGTGATGTCATACTCCCCGACGTCTGATCCGTGAATGTCCAACGCATTCCACACCGAAATGGAGGCATCCACTACATTATTAGGACACGGCGGCTGGTAGTCATGCTCCGCGTCGCAACCATGCACGGAATCACATTCATCCACCACTTTAGCCCTCACTGTCCTCCCATTCCCACTAATCCTTATATACTTCAAGCATCGGCTCCCCTTATCGTACCACCCCGTCGACAGCGCCACCACCATCTCGTCGTCGTCGTGGTACTGCCCGTCGCACTCGGAGGGCCCGCCGCCGTCGCAGTTCTCGGCGAAGCAGTTGAGGGTCATGGTGGCGCCGGCGGAGATGGGAGGGGAGCATTGGTACTGTGGGTACATCTTGCCGGACTTGCAGCAGTCGGACATGTTGTCGTGGTTGCAGTTGTGGGACTTCCCGGGCAAGTACCCGCTTGGGTGGCAGCTTTGGAGACGGGTGGATGTGTTTCTACTAATACTACTGTGGTTGTGGCAGCTCCCCATGTTGAGAAGGTTTGTGAGGATGAGTAGTGTTGTGAACAGTGTTGTTGGTGAGGAGGTCTTGGCCATTGTAGTTTGGCTTGTCTGTATCTGGAGATAATGGTGTGTATACACTAATACAATGGGGGTTTGGAATGGGTGGTTATTTATAGTTGGTGGTGGAGGAGGTCCTGCAAAATATATAATCGAAAAGCAGAGTAAGTGACAACGTACGTTTATGGATGATGAGATTGGTTGATGCCAGATCCTTTTATACGGCAGGTTGCTTTAATTAATTATTGGAAAATTTTTAAAAATAATAATACCTTAAATTTTTTTTTTTAGCTGAGGGACTGTTTTGACCGGTCAGCGTACGGGTCAAAATAGATCCCAAAGGTTAGTTTTTCAATTAAACTAATCCAGGATCAAAATGAATATTGTTTTTTTCTTTCTTCAAATGATTATTTTAAAAAAGGATTTAAGATATCTAAGTCCTTATAAACATTGAAAAACCCATATAAGTTCCTACTAAAATTAGAATAGACGTACAAGTCCTTGAAAACTTAAAAAAAATTCAATTATCATCCCTGAGTTAAATTTTAATTTAAACTTAACGGAATATTCCCAGAATATTCCATCACATATAATGGTATAGACAAAGAAGTCTTTATAAACAGTCATAAAGATAAATTAATCACTGTAAAAATTCTTCAGGGGTATTTTTATTTTTTACAATGACCAATTTGTCTTTATGATTGTTTATAAGGATGTAATGTCTATTTAATTAAATGTAAAAGTCTTTCAGGGGTAATTTTATCTTTTGCGATGACTAATTTGTCTTTATGATTATTTATAGGGACTGTAATGTGTACACAATTTAATGTAAAAGTTCTTTTAGGGACAATTTTATCTTTTGCAGAGACTAATTTGTCTTTATGACTGTTTATAAGGACGTTGATGTCCATACAATTATATGTGATATAATATTATAAAAATATTCCGTTAAGTTTGAATAGAAATTTAACTCAGGGACGATAATTAGATTTTTCTAAGTTTTCAGGAACTCGTACGTTTGTCCTAATTTTAATAAGGACTTATATGGGTTTTTCTATGCTTATAAGAACTTGGATGTCTTTAACCCTTTGATAATTAAATATATATATTTTTATATTTTTTGAAATTGGGACTTCGACTTGGATGTCTTTAACCCTTACATGGGTTTCATCACAATTCATAGATATATATATTTGAATGAATTAAATATATATATTTTTATATTTTTTAAATAGAATATATATTAATATCATTGAGTGTATATGTTGCATTGAGCGATCGAGTGACATTACGTATGCAAAAACGACATTAGAACTTAGAAGTGTCCAAAGGTAATAGCGTCCCCCGATTTTAGCTTGTTAAAAACCACTGGTACATGCCATATTACATAATGCGTCAACCATTAATTCAGTTGAACAATGTGGAAAAACATGTTTTGCATATTCCAACCGTAACAACATTGTCTTGTTTTAATTGGCCTAAAATTTGGTACTATTTGATTTGATTTGATTGATAAAATATATTGTTTGAACCAATCACTTACAAGTTGTTATTTTTTTTTTTTAGCTGAAAAAAATATTGTTATGTTTAATCTTTTAAACATGATATTTTGAATCTTTGAAAAATAAGTGCTTTTATAAAAAGAAAAAACATATATTTTGATGAATTGCATATATTTATTTATAGAAAATGTGAAAAAAATTTAATGAGGCACATATCTTGTTAATATGAGTGTATGATACTAATGAGGTATGTGAGGTTATAATTAGAGTTGTAAAAAATGATGTGTGTATAGAGCTAATGAGGTATATGTTTTTGAAAGATAAGAGGCTAAACCAGGATTTCATGGTTGACTTTTTTTTATTATCAAACATTGAGCGAATAAGAATATAAATATAAACCACAAAGCTCTAAACAAATCAAAACATAGTTTTTCAATGAAATAGTTTTTCAATGAAACTCAAGTGTATCCAAAATACAAGGTTTAGTTCACCTTGTCCTCTTCATCCTCAAAACTTAAATGTAGAGTTTGTAACTTGAAACCTGCC
The DNA here is from genome assembly GCA_030737835.1 of Acorus gramineus. Classification (NCBI taxonomy): domain Eukaryota; kingdom Viridiplantae; phylum Streptophyta; class Magnoliopsida; order Acorales; family Acoraceae; genus Acorus; species Acorus gramineus. The sequence goes on from CM060857.1 coordinate 14,828,205, forward strand.
CCTTGTATGATCTCAACCAAACTTGAAGCCACCCCTGTTGCTTGGACTGTGGTTTGTTTTGCTAACTGCATGGAGTCAAGCAACTCTCAATTCATAAAAATCTTAAAGGACAGACACAAACGCATCTGCGAATTTAAAAAAATAATGGAAAACTGCAAACTGCATTCGCATGACATATCAATAATGAAACATGCATTTAACACCAAGTGCTTTTCACAATTTCTAGTTTACGAGCGAGGATAGGCTATCAGAGCACAGCATTCTGAGTGAATTTTTATCTCAAGACAAAGACATGTGACAGATTTTTACTTGAATGCATTCTATTATTGACCATGTTTCCTCACATTTCAGAGAAAATTGTTCACTGGCCGAAATGCTGGTACCCAAATAATTTTTAAGCTTGATGGTGCAGTTTACGGTTATAGATTAAACTCAGGTGCATCTATGGAACTCATATCACGTGTATGAAGAGAATACAGCTTGTTGAAAAACAGAAACTCAAATTTGGAAGGAACGTTTTAAGGGTAGATCATCACTCTGATTGGTGTTAATTTGGTAGTACCTACCTTAATGCTAAGAACATATTTGGTTCTTCCCCTTCTGATAGAAATATTTCAGATAAATTCCCTGATGACTTGTATAGATAGTTTTTGATGTCTAAGTGATGGATTCTCATTTATTAATTAGTGGAAAAGTAAAATATATTATACCAGTGAAAAATTACAAGTTGACAAAATTATTAAGTTCATGATACCTGCATATGGACTAGTGGTTTATTTGGAAGGTGGCCTGGTGGTTTTGAGGCACATAATCCCCATTTATTTTCACTTCTTTGTACCAATTCTCATTCATGTTTTAGCTGATGGGGATTGTTTATTATTAAAGCATCTGTACACTGGTGATTGAAATCACTAAATGTCTTCTATTAAAAATTCAATATCAGCAAACATGTTGGTCATAGCCGAACATTATGGATGACAAAATCTATGAATTTTTGAAATAAGATTCCCTATCTTTCTTTATCCAATAACTCTATCATGATAGTCTTTTTATCAATTTTTTGAATAAAAGTTCCCAAGGAAAGAACATTAGACCACTGGGCAGAGCAACTTAAAATCTTGATCGATATTTTTACCATTATAATCTACTAGTAAAAATATGACAAGCTTGCCAAAACGGACCAAGAGCTAACATTTCTCCACCAAGGAACTTAAAAAAAAATGAGTGCTATATGTTTACTAAGGGTAAGGTAGCATTGAAAACAAGTATAATTAGGAGTGTTTCACTTAAAGCTGTTTTTCAAATTAGCTTCCCACTAAGCATACTCATGTAGATTCCTTCAAAACTTTTTTTTTTGGATGTTTATAACTAATAAAAATAGCTTTTTTTTTTCTTTCTTCAAAAGATTTGATCACTTGAGGCATTTGGAAACACATTTTGGGTTAAAAGTTTGATCCATGCAAAAGCATAATCATGAAATAAATAAATAAATAAATGAGAAGTTGTTTTGCTTTTACAATTGAGGAGTTGGTTAATTTCAGTACAATCATTAAACAGATTTCTTTAGTAATTCTAACTAACACCAGTAAGATTCATTCAAATAATGCATTTCAATTCCACCAACATGAACATAAATTCCTAGACTCCAAAATCAACCAAAAACAGAGAGAGAGAGAATCAGTCATACCTCAACACTTGCAATTCCCTCAACAACCTGAACTTTCAGATCACTAACTCCCTCCGTCCCCTGCCAAATCAAATCAAATAAAAAACACACACACAAAAAAACAAAAATCACATAAAACGCAATGCAAGTGCTAATTAAAAAAAAAAGAGGGAAAAACATGTGAATCAACCTCTAAAGCACTGGTGATCGCAGCCACAGACGATTCACTCATGGTCCCCTCCGCCTTCACATATAATTCACAAAATCCACACTTTAATCCAATATCAATCAATAAAAAACGAGTCTTTTTGAAAAAGAAAGAGAGAGAAAGAGACCTTGAAAAACATGGTGAGCATGTCGGAAGGAGAGACGGGGACGGAGACCGTCTGATTCTCCTCTTCCGCCACCGCCACTTCTCCTCCCTCTCCCTCGACCGGGGCTAGGGTTTCTTCTCCCGCCAATGCCCTAATAGTCTTTGAGTCCCTTCTTTGGGTTCGCGGTGACGAAATTCTGTAGTTCCGGCTCGAAATCGAGAGCAGAGAAGGAGAGAGTGGAGTCGCAGTGCGTTGAAGACCGCCTCTGCATCTGATGCTGTTGTAAGTCGGAGATGTAGACGCGAATGCTGAAATCGACGCCATTATCGCCTTCTATTGCAGCTTTCGCTTCTGTGCTTCTGTTGCTGCTTTTACGACTGTTTTATCTGTGGCTTTGGAGAGAAAGATAACGAGAGATGGATTGAGTTTGTAACCGTTGATTTTGGAGATCGAAGGGTTGGAAAAGATTCAATGGATGGACCCGTTCTTGGGATTTGGGGTTTAGCAGATGGACGGACCAGGTAACGCGATTCCTGATCTGAACGACTCAGAATTTAAATAATATTCCCCTAATACTGCCTTATTTTAAAATAATGAGAAAATTAATTAATTCAGAATATCTTTTTCAGCCCCTTTTTTTTAGATTTACAGAAATTTTTTAAGTCATTATTCATTATCTATGCATTGTTATCTCAACAAAAATTCTCTCCACATTTTATTTTCACGGATGAAGACTCTTAGCCGCCGTTTATTTTGGTATAGCCTCAGGATAATCACGGATAAGAATTTTAGTGTGTTTGTTTGTTCCGCATAACCCATGATAAAGTATGCCAGAATAAACTGGTATAAAATGATATATGGATTCCAATCAACTCCTGGAATTAAAGTTATCCTAGGTTATTCCACCCATAGAATACGTGGGCCCACTGTCAAATCAACTGTCATCACCTCTTATAAATCACATGTCAAATCAACCATCATTATTCTTTTTTACTTTTTAAAATCCTTATCCATACTTTATTCACATTTTACCCAAATAACAAAACATTTATTCTTACGTTTATCAACGAGAATAATTCAAAACACAACCAAACACAAAATTATTTTATCTTTATTTATACTCACTTATGATTGGATAAATGTATACCTTACCATAAATCGTATCCCTGTTCCAAACAGTGCCTAGCTGTAAGAGCATTAAAAAAAATATAAATTCATTACGTATAATTTATGTTTTTTTACATACTTTTACTAATAAGAGTCTATAAAAAAAATAATTATCCATTTAATGTCTGTACGTAATGACAGTGAATTTATATTTTTGTATAGACTTGTTATCGTTAAGAATTTTTATCTGCATAAATGAAATATGTGGACATCTGCTTAAGAGATGGACAGGATATGTCAATCCTAATAATTATTATATAAATCTTGGATACTAACCTACACACATGGAGGGAAATTTGGATGAAAAAACCTGAAAAAAAACAATATAAACACGTGTTTTATATACTAAAATGAAGGATTTTAAAGAGATAATCAAAGTGGAGAAAAAAGGGAAATTTGTTGTATAAGCTCCTCATAATTGTCAGAGATTTTGTGTGATGACACTCATAATTACCACGCAAAACTACAGATTTTTTTATTTTTTATTTTAAGACGTAAGGGTAAGACTAGAATTTTATAGAGAATAAAACAGGATGCCGTTCGGATTTAATATCTTTTAAAATTAAATATAATAATTTATTTGATTTTCAATAGAGCACTGGACAACAAATTTAGATAAATTAAGAAAATAATGTAGAAACGGGTACATTCAGAGAGAATATTGACTGTAGTTTTAAAATATCATATAAATTTTAATTCACAAAACAACTTTTATTAAAATAAATGTTCCTGACCAGCCAGTTTTTCCATGAAAATTATTTTGTTAGACTTTTAACACAAAATTCAAAATTCAAAACCAAAAGCTAAAATTCAAAACTATTTTAGAACAAATTATCTGATAATGGATTTTGCCAAAGCAGAATCATTGATTATTAATTCCAAATGATTTTGAAAAGGAGCTTTTCGTTTAGGTTTCTCAGAAAACATACTTTTGTTATTTTATTTTATTTTATTTTTGGGCAAGAACTTTTGTTAGATTCTTGGAAAACAATTTTTCCATTATCTATAGCTAAAAGCAGTTTTATGCTTCCATCAAAAGTTAAAGCCTTTTTCATGTGTTTGGAAATGGGTTGGGGAATTTCTGCCCAAACCCTTTCTAAAGTTGTGGTGCATGCTAATGTAAAGTAGTTTCAAAAAAGAGTTTTCATTACCCAAAAACCTGTATTCGGACCCTGCATTTCCTAACAATATGGTTGTTCTAAGCCCCCCAGAGTGGGGACACAAAAGAGAAAAAAAGAACAGCAAAACCACAGAATGTTACAGACTTAAAGGGACCTGACAATGGAGCACCAACCAAATGCAATGATAAAACATCACAAATGTAGACTGTTATGGTTACACCACCGGACCATCTGGACATGTGATTGTCTTTGGGGTTAGCAAGCACTTGCATGACATTTCACCCTCACAAGTTACTATTCATTGACTCATCGTGCACCTGAAACTCACCCTCTGCGCCCAGAAATCATTGTTTTTCATTAGAGATTGCACACATGAAATTTAGACGCAAAATGTATGAGGTTTTAATTTTCTTACCTGGGAGTTCCATGGCTAGGCGAGCTTCTTTAACAGCTTCGGAAATGGATTTCTTCAACATGACAAAAAAAAGGTCGGTTAAGAAATACTGAGATTGGTTAGAACAGTGGAGGTTAAATGGAGAAGCACAGTCATGTGACCATCAAACAAACAGAATAATAGCCGCAGAGATAAAGATAGAAGTATGAAGTAAACCATTTGAATATCTCTAGTAGTAACATTACGAAAAGCAGAACCACTAAACGCAATGCAAGTTTGAAGGCTGGGCTTCCATCATGAAGGATCAATATTATTCCTGGTGCATCATATAAACTGATGGAACGACAATGGACAAGTTTTCTGTTAAAAAAAAACCACGATGGACAAGTTGTCAACAAGAGAGCAAAAATATATTTCAAGAGTTCCAAGGATTGGAAGACTGTGTTTCTAAAAGTTGCAACATGAGTTTGTTGCCTAGGGAAAGCTGGACCATGATTAGTGCAAGGGAAAACTGTTGAATTCCAGGGCCAAATTCTCAATAACAAAATGAAAGATCCAGATGGAAGGATGAAAAAATAAATATGGAATGGGACATGGATAATGACAAAGATGTGCATCAAATGAACATGTGAATTTGATCAGGCATAGAGCACTAAAGTAATTATAAGATGCAATAATTTGAACTTCAATTTAAAAATTAATGCTGATCAGTTCTCTAGTTCTGTTATCATATGTTCACACAGAAATTTGACATCTCAGAAAAGTACAAAAATAGGACAACACATTGAGCTTTTATGCAACGTGCATAAAAGATCACCCTCACCAAGAAGGGACCCATATATGTCAAGGTGCTGGGAGGGAAGAGACCGGATATGGTCCCAACCTTTGGCATTTAGGCAGCAGTGCATGGATTTTTTTAAAAAAAATGGTACGAGGATTATAATGCATACAGAATTTGTTGAGCAAGACAAATAGAAGGATATGTCACCCCATTTGACAAAGGCATACATTTTTAATAGCTCACAGACCAGGAAGCATGGATACTCCAATAAATATGGCATGTCTAACATGAGAACTACACAACAGACAATGGACAAGTGCCGCACAGGTCTAATATTCAAACATAATTTCTGAATTTCAGGTATGCATTGGACACGGCGTGGACATTGGACATAAATGCAGCACAATTTTGTAACTTTTCCCTCAATAAGATTGTAAGATTTATGCTTACATGAAGACGCCAAACAATGTTAAATGTTAGTGGATTTGATAATTGATATACCAGTATAATTACAGCATCTTTTATAGTTCATGGATGTGTACACTGATTTTTAAAAATAATCATAATTTTTTTTGAAAATTGGTGCCTCCTGGCTTTGATTCCTGACCTCCTTGACGGAGAGGGAGGGTGCTAGATTTTTTTTGATATCGGAAGGACTCCCCGTGGCTGATCTTACGGCCAAGCTGGGAAAGCTACCTTTGCCTGTTTGTCCCCAGTCCCACGAAAAATTCTTTTGAATTTCGTCTAACAAACAGGAGGTATGACACAGCACCAGGACTTAAACTCAAGACCTACCCTTAACACATATAAGCCCTGAACCATTGTGCTATGGTCACTGGGGACAAGGGAGGGTGCTAGTTGACTTACCAAAGTTCGGTTCGCTTATAAATTAATCATAATATAATGTGTTTAATTATTATAATGTCTCTGTCGTGTCCGGATCCTAGTTTTCTAAGATTTCTGTGTCATTGTGTTTGTATCCTGTCATGTTTGTGTTCCATGTCTGTGTATTTCTTCCATAGCTCACAATTGGTGTACAAAATTAGACAGGACGTTTTTAAAAAAGGAAATAATGGAGAAATAATGCTGGAATTAGACTGAACTTCGTATCAATGAGGTGTTACTTTTGTAACAGGCACATAAGAGAAAGAAGAATTCATACCCTTGTAACATAGTTGATCTCAAATGACAGAAACTTATTTTGTAATTCCCTGGCCTCATTCAACAAGTTGGCAATGTGTGCACGTTTGGCTCCAAAGAGACCTTGTAACTGTTTCAATCAGATATATAAGGTCATCTTATCTTAAACATAAAAACATTTGTAAGCTAACATAATAAATAAATACTTATCAAATTACTATCTCCTGATGATCTTGTTGCTTGGCAAACTTGAATATATACCATATACAATTCGAAGAAATAATGACCAGCTTTTGATGAATATTCAATCAAAGCTACTTGAGTTCTGAAAACCCAATTCAGGAACCATGTTCATCACTATGATAGGTTCAAATGTCAAGCTATATTAAATTGTGACCTTGTTGGGAAGATACATATTTTATTTTTATTTGTACAAGGCAACTTTTTTTTGTTTTGGATCAAAATACCTTTCCCTAGACCTTTTAACAGTTCTAACGTAAATCATCACATCTTATGATGGAGGATTTGAGAATTACCATATTTGTTCTTTTTTTTTATACTGACCAATGGCTACATCTCTCATTACATGTATATGTCACTATTTATTGTTAGTATACATCCAACTTACTCTGCATAGGTCTATTATATAAGGATGAAAATCAATACATGATATGTATCTCATGATTTCAACCATTTAATCAGTACTCATAAAAATTTGTCCTGGATATGGGTGATACTTGTTCATATTGTACCATGATGAATCATCCGAAATTTAAAACCATGGATTCCAGACGTACCTACATGTCCTTGGACTATATCAGACAATCTGAGTTATAATGCATTCAAATCAGGGAGTCATACACCTTTAATGTTTCTTCCTACCCCAAGCATTTTCAATATCAGAATTTTTAAATTTGTGAATTTCGCAGTTCCACTTTATCTCATTATGTAAAGTACCATCCCAAAAGTAAAATTCATTTCCAAATATAATGCATATAATGCTAGAAGGTAATGTGATGTTATGTTGTGGAGTGATGACTATTCAGATCGCTGCACTCAAATGAAAACAACAAACCTGAGAACAGACAAAATGAGAGTCACTCTGCACACTAATCCGCTGGTACCCATTCTCTAGAACATACTTCAGGCATAATAATAGCGCTTGATACTGGGCAACATTTCTGCTTCTCGAACCCAAGCCTTCCCGCAATCGACAAACCTTAAGTGCAAATCTATATAAATATGTTTATGCAAGCATGTAAGAAATTTTATACTAATTACTTCAGTGTACACATACCAGTCTTCCATCCTCAGTTCGTATAACTGCTCCCGCACCAGCTTTCCCAAAACCTCCTTCTACAGAAGCCTTGAACTCAAGCACACAGGATGACTGTGAAAACATAAAAGTGATTGCAATATAAATGAGAAACAAAATCAGGTAATGCAACATTGAGGACATAAAGCAAATGCCAAAAAACTGTAATTTCTGATGTCTGATGGTGGTTTTACATGAAAAAACACCCTTTTCATCAACATGATACATTCATGCTATATATATGCCTCTCCAATTCTCAGGTTTCAAATTTTTCACTATCCGGTTATGAAGATTGAAGACAATCAATCCTTACCTTTGCTTGATTTTTATTCCTCGTCGTATGAAAAGGCTATATTAGAAAATAAACAGCACTAGGGTTCAAAACAATAATTCAACTTTCTGCTATACATGGCACAGAAAATAGATGTTATCATCCACAATCCACTCTGATCCCTTTTATGATGTGGCTCACGAAGTAATAACCACTTCAAAAGATATTTCAAGCATATGAGAAAACAGGTAAATGAAGGTCCGAAAACTTGACATATAGCAAATCGGATTTTTCACTATTTTTAACTAATAAACATCACTACACCAGAGAGATTTTTTTAAGAACAGGTCACAAATCAGATAAATAACCAATTTGACCAGAATGAAAATCAAGTGTCTTCATAAAACAAAATAAGAATATGAAAAAGAAAAATAAATTACAAATTGATTTTGTTAGTATAAACAAAATGACAACAACCATTACCAACCAAAAAATGGCAACAACTACCATACTGACAATTTTCGTAAATCCTGTAGATGTTTAGGGAGGTGAAGAATCTCTATACATTTGTCACCATCTCGGAAAATGCTCCGCAATACAAGGTATCAAAAATCACTGATCACAAAAACAAGCACAATACACATACATGAAAAACTGTATTCATGTGGCATCATCCACATAATTGTTAGATGTACCTACACATGATGATTCACAAAAAAGGAAATTAATCACAATTCAAGCAGCAAAGGCAAAGTGAACAACAAAAGTAATATGAAATTCTACTTTATATAATGAAAGAATCTGGACTCATTCAGAAAAATATGATGATGGAGAAATTTCGAAATGTCAAATTTTTATAAAGTGGGGAAACTACCAAAGGTTCACCCAATGTCTTCTGAGGAGATGTTTTCTTTAGAGCTTTCCCTACAGAAGAGTCTGGCTGCTGCATGCAGAAAAACCAAAACAAAAATCATGTACTGAAAAACAAGAAGGAAAAGAGACACAGATAATGAAAGAAGACGTTTCAATCTTTCATTATACTATTCGGTGAGATACCAAGCACTTTTGTAGTTTAATCTTCCTGTGGGGTATAATATGTCTAGATTTAAGAAAATAACTTCCAGAATTAGGTGTCATGATCCAGATTTGATTTTGTGGAAAATCATGGTTTTGGAGTATGTTTCTTTTGCAACATATGTTCTTCCTATAACATCTAACTGATCAATATCACATGCTAAAAGTATTGAAGATCAGTGTCTTGATTCCCACAACAGCAAGGATAACAACAATAAGCAAAACACTTTATCAATATGGGTTCTACTACGGTGCACATCTGTGAAATTCAAGAAGGCTCCACGAGAAGATTATTCTAATTTAAATCTTCATGACTGGCTTCACACCTAACAGATACTCCTCTTTCTTGTTAACAGGCTAATTCAAAGGAGAAGGAGGGGCAACCTGTCAACTGGAGGCTCACCTTTAGTAAATAACAAAATTAGACATTGAAGAACATTCAGTCACCCTGTCAAACTTTAATATTCATTTGGATGAGGTCAAATGTGAAGAGTCTTATCATAAAGTGAATTCTTTTCTAGATGAGAATAGTTTAAGAGGACTGGGACACATCTGGAATACAAAATCACAATCTGACTTCTGATTTGGACGAATAGAAGAGACAACTACAAATGGCATGGTCAGTCCAATGTCCAAACATGTGTTGTAGGTCAAAAGCATCATAATGAACCAAATTCTAGTTTTCCAAGTATAAGTCCACCAAGAAATGAGAAGATTTTTCCAGAGGAAGACAGTTTATGGTAAGGACACTTGGAATGAGGTCAGCTTTAGCCTGAAGAAGCTAGGAAAACAGAACCTGTGGGAAGAGACTCTGGATTGGGGGAGGGGTTGGTTGATTGTACTAGAAAGCGCGAAGTACATGTGTTTATGTGGTATGATGGGATCTTGTGTTTCATGTTTGGAGATATCTCATCTGGATTGGGGGAGGGTTGGTTGTCGTATAATAAAGCGTGAAGTTCATGTGTTTGTGTGGTGTGATGGGATCTTATGTTTTCATGTTGGAGATATCTCATCTCTCTGTTTGTTACAGAAGGTAATGTCTATATCCACCTCTCCTATGTTCCGGGCTGGCGCTGATCATATGTGGGCGACGCGGCCGCCTAGGACTCCTAAATCTCACTTTTTTTATTTTGTTTGGATATTAAACAAAAAACTATTTTTTGTTTATACAGACATATTTTTTGGTGTGTGTGAACATGTAGAATGCCCCATTTTACAAGTCCGCCTGGGGCCCGCATAACATGCTTACATTCAAGGCCGGCCTTGCTATGTTGTAGTTGTGATTCTGATTTTTAACAAAATAACAGGTGCTTTGCTCCAAAACCAATCTCTATGGATTCCATTTGGCAATGAGAAGGCAGAAAACCAGATCTTTCTGATGATAACATGCTGGTCCCTCTTTTTTGGACATCCATAAAATCCTAGTCTTTACACCATTCAACCGCATAAAGAAAACACACCCAACAAAAATCAAATTGAAAAGTAAATTCCACTACTAAACGCAGCAAAATCACTCACCTCATAAGAACAAGGAACAAGGGTTCCAAACAAATCCTCTTGTTCTTTCGCAAAAAAATCCACTTGCACGTCAACCACATTAATAGCATACATAGCATTTTTAAACCCAACAGAGGCAAGATATTGCTCTGTCTCTTTACACAAAGAATAACCCTTGTAGACACCAACAGGAGGATCACGCACCTACAAAAGAAAAAACATAGGGCAACATAAATGTAAAAATCAAGGTTTTAACAAAACAAAACCATTGAAAGTGTGTGTTCATTCAAACTTATAAGTTGTAAATTCTATCTTTTAGCTTAAAATAAGTTGCTGTGACATGTTTGTTTAAACTTATCAGAGATCACTTGAGCTAAAAAATAATTTACAAATCACAATATCAAAAATGGGTCAAGTGTGTTTTTACAAATATAGTTTATGCAGAACTTTATAAAAAATTTGTCTTGGGAACCAATACCCTAAACCTACATAAAAAAAATAACTTTCCCCTTTATATACAAAAACGCAATCATTTTTTTTTTTTAAATCTTTGAGAATTACACAGCAAAAGACTATTCTATAGCTTATTCTGACAAACATCAACCGCCGCTTATTTACAGTTTCTTCACATATACAACAAACACATCTCCTACTAATAATAGAAGTAAAAATCTATAATCTACAAGCTATAATCCATAATCTATAAATCGAAGCTACAACAAACATTGGCCAAAAGCACGGTAATGAAAAGCGACAGACAATGCAAGATAACAACACGGTCGGCGACGAATGCTTACCGAGGAGCTCACTTGCCGTTGACACTCACTCAAGCTCTTGAAGATCCCCAACATGTCTCCCTTCCGAACAACATAGAAGGCGTCGCTCTCCGTCTCCTTTCCCGGCGCTCCAGGGGACAGAGCTCCTCCTCCTCCTCCTCCATCTGATTCTGATGGTTCGGGAACCTCTTTCTCCTTCGATGGTCGGACGGATCGAGCTTTGCTAGAAGAGTAGGACTCGGCGCGGGGTATCGCCAATGATGGGTTCGAAACGACAGTTTTAAGACTGGCATTCCATGAGATTCGACGAAGGGAAGCCCTCAACATTGTGAGGAAACAAAACACGACTATATTCTGCTTTGATTCTTCTTCTTCTGTTCTTTTCCTTTTTTTAGGGTACAGAAGACAGAGCGGGAGAGCGAGGGTTTTATTGTCTCCGTAACATTGAAAAAGAAACTGCCTGTGCGGGGAGGAAATCTCTGATCCCACCAACTAAAGTATCCCTTCAGCCATTTTTTTTTGTTACTTCTTAACCCACCACCATATATATATTTAGGGTTAAAGACATCTAAGTCCCTACAAACATGGAAAAACCCATATAAATCCCTACTAAAATTGGGACAGACGTACGAGTCCCTGAAAACTTAGAAAAACCCAATTATCATCCCTGAGTTAAATTTCCATCCAAACTTAATGGAATATTCCCAGAATATTCTGTCACATATAATTGTGTAGACATTGAAGTCCTTATAAACAGTCATAAAGATAAATTAGTCCCTGCAAAAGATAAAATTGCCCCTGAAAGATTTTTACATTAAATTGTGTACACATTGCAATCCCTATAAACAATCATAAAAATAAATTAGTCCTTATAAAAGATAAAATTGCCCCTAAAAGATTTTTACATTTAATTGGATAGACATTACAGTCCTTATAAATAATCGTAAACACAAATTGGTACATCTAAAAGACAAAAATGCCCCTGAAGAATTTTTACATTTAATTGTGTAGAAATTGTAGTCTTTTAGAGGGTATTTAATTTTTAAATTGCAATGTCTGCACAATTAAATGTAAAAATATTTCAAGGGTATTTTTGTCTTTTAGAGGAACCAATTTGTCTTAACGATTGTTTATAAGGACTATAATGTCTATTCAATTACATGTAAAAGTCTTTTAAGGACAATTTTATCTTTTGCGGAGACTAATTTGTCTTTATGATTATTTATAGGGACTACAATGTATACACAATTTAATGTAAAAGTCTTTTAGGGGCAATTTTATCTTTTGCAGGGACTAATTTGTTTTTATAACTGTTTATAAGGACTTCAATGTCTACACAATTATATGTGATGGAATATTCTATGAATATTCCGTTAAATTTGGATGGAAATTTAACTCATGGATGATAATTGGGTTTTTCTGAGTTTCCAGGGACTCGTACGTCTGTTCCAATTTTAGTAGGGATTTATATGGGTTTTTCCATGTTTGTAGGGACTTAAATGTCTTTAACCCTAAAATATTTAACCCTAGGCGCTAATCGGGCGGTGGAGAACGAACTAAGAATTAATCAATTAGCCAGAGATTAATCGAGGATTAATCAATCACTTTTTATAATAATAAATACAAATACGTATAGATATACATGATATATATGTAACGACTTTAGACTACAAAATAATAACAAAACAACATCAAAATAAAATTAATAATATAAGCATAATAGGGATAGCATAAAAAACTAATTAATAGATATATAACATATAAGGTGATTTAATAACTTGTTAATTAATAGAAGATTGATTGAAAAAAAGACTAAATGCTAAACGTTGCAGGTTGAGACTGCCTAGACTTAAGTGGGGGATTAATCAGGGTCTAGACGGGATTTTTAGAACATTGTATTTAACACACACCAAAACCTAATACCACCACCCTCATTTTTTTCAAAGTTTTTTTTTTTCTCTTTCTTACCTTCTCTTCCCATCCTGTTCTCTCACCTCATCACACACCCAATGAACAATGCACACCTTGATCTTCTAGTTTGATCTATCTCTTCATCTTCATTGTTGGCATAATGATTTTCATCAGACCTTTCTGATTCACTAGCAACAACATTTTAATTTCCTGCTTTTCGCTACCCTCTCACTAGTCGTTCTTCCTCACTTTTCAGGTCCTCTTCCTACACTTTCTACCACATGCTCACTGTCCTCTATTTCATGAAAACTTTGTGGTCTCTCCCCCTCACCACCAACTCGATCAGGATCCATATCATGCATCTCCGGTACCGTTCGACAGAGTGTAGGTCGAGATACCCATTCCAGTTCGATAAGGAGACAGTCGTGGTATATCACCACGGTCGACAGAAAGTTTGTTTTGCCGACCAATTAAGATCAAATTTTTTATTCATCAAATTATGATTAATTATTTATCAGAATACAAAATCTAATAATAAAATTTAGATTTTGTACAATAAAATAATTAAGATTTAAAATTGGCTGATTATACAAAGATTTTTAATTTTTTTTTTTTGTAAAATTTTCTATTATTAATAATAATTAATATTATATCATTTGAATGAACGCAAGTACAACAAAAAAAAAAAAACTTCATTTGAATGTGTATATCATTTGATGCTACTATGAGGTATTTACACCCATGAGTAAGTGCTACCAAGATGGCAAGATGTGTTTATGAGTATATAAATAGGGACTCGTATGGCATTAACAACAAATCCAAGGGTCCGGATCTAGGACTGGTTTCGGCAAGTCTCATTAGTACCGAATTACACAATCAATTACTAGGTACATATTTCACTCTCATCAGATATAATTGACTATTGAATAAAACATGCATTCCTAAGTACATCAATATCCAATAAGAGAGTGAAACGTGTACCCAACAATTTACTTTGATTCATAGACTGTATAATTCGATTCATAAGCCGTGTAATTCAATTCATAGACTGTACTGATGGGACTACCAAAGCTAATCTTAACTAAATCCGGACTCCAAATCTAAAGACTAGCTTATTAAAGTTTCTAGATATAAAAATGATTTCAATTCATAAATCACAATGCCTTGCAGGCTTGCCTGGTTGCCTAATTGTATTCAAGGTCAAAAAAAAAGGAGGAAAAAAAAAAAAAACCTGCAGCTGAAAAAAGGCCTATATCTTCAAGAAACCTGAGTAAAGAAACCACAATAAAATGATTGATTGAATCTGAACCACCATTCATTTGTTATGATTTAACACCCATTTCTTCAAATCACGATCGATCTTCGCAGTCGAATAACTGTATATTCTTCTGTGTGAGTGCCAGGACCATTCAATCAAAACCACTCCAACACCTCGATCAACATGCACTCCCAATAACGCATCTCGGTTGGGCTTGGAACTTCACAGCGAAGAAGAATGATCTGATTCAATCTTTTCTAACTTCCCCTGACATAGTAAGAATTGCTTGCTATGTTGGGCCTACTCAGGCACCTCTCTAACTTCACCATCTGCAGCCATACATATCATCAAAATTTAAGACAATTGCACGTATGGCAATGAAAAAGGCAAGATATGGAAACTGAACCATCATTCTTACCGGGGAGATCAATAGCCAGGTTTGCTTGCTCGTCAGCTTCAGAATTGAACTCCTTTAAGAATAAAAGAAGTATATTTGAGCGTAAAAGAAATGAGATGTGTTTCATATGGTGCTCATTGAATACAAGGTGCTATTATAATATGACTGGGCATGATCCCCACATATAATATGACTGGGCAACAAAGCAAAAGTGGAAATAAGAAGCACTACAACAACTTTAGGCAGGAGGCCACGAATAATCATATGATACTTGTTAGGTAAGTAGCAGGACTTGAACCCAAGTCCGCACGGTAAATCAAATGATATATGCTTTTCTTTAATTTATACTATGAATAAATATATATTCCAAGACAGAGCCCAGATGAGTTACGTTATCGGTCCAAGTTAAAGAAAAGATTGTTAAGAGGTTCAACTTTAGAAGTCTCCTGATATCATAAGAAATGATGCTATAAAAAAATCTACCACATAATGGAACCATTACCCTTAATACATGATTAATTCTGAAAGATGAGAACTTATTCTTCAGTTCTTCGGCCTCCGCAAGCAAGTCAATCATGTTTGATGATTTTGCTTTCCATTTGCCTGCCACCTGTTTTCTCGAAACATTTAATGTTGCCATGATTACAAACAAAGTCAAGGACAATAACTTACCGGGGAAATAAAAATAAAGGATAATTGGTAATAGTAACCAAAAGAAAGAAATTTAAGTACAATACGAAAGAAATTTCAGTACAATATGTAATAATCTTTCTGAGAAGTGGGTGGTTCCACATTTTCATAAAAGAATGAAAAGAAAAAAAGTTCAGCAAGGAAAGTAAGAAGACCACCCTTGGGGCAAAGGGAGAACCACCCAGCTAAAAACTGTCCCCTAGGTTCCCAATGGTCCTCCAAACCAATTGTAGGGGTTATTTCATTGTAGGGGTTCCATTCACCCAAAGATTATCTCTCCTCTTTTCTTTCCTTTTGTACTTCCACTCCAATTTTGTTTGGAGATCCCTCATCTCCTTTTGTTCAGGGGCATTCTTCTATCAATAAAATGCTCCAATACTTTATTAAAAAAAAAAAAAACTTATTGTATCATCTGTACATCACAGTATCCAAATAAATATATGATTTAGGTTTGCAGAAGAAGATAAATATATGTACAATAAAATGCTCTAAATCACTATTAAGTAGATGATGATCTGTTTTTTTCCTGATACTAAATATTTAAAGTGATTATTAAGGCTTTTAAGTTATTTCAATATAAACATCATTTTAGCATTCAAATTATGGTTTCAGGTGGCAGTACTTCCTTACTTCTCTAACAAGTCTTTTTACTACTTTCTAACTTGTTTGGTTTTGTACTATATAAATATCTTATATTGTAAAAAGAGATCTTATTAGAAAAAGTAACATTGTGTTTCCATTCTTGAATGTATTTGATGTAAATATATCTTTTCTACTAAAACTCAAACTGGTGGATATCAGTTGGGGTAGAGAGAACAGCCAAGCATAAACAATGAAACCTTGCAATAGCACAATTGCCTTGCATTCATTCTATCCTTTGAAATAAAATAAACAAGTAAACAACTATTGGCAAAGGTGAAAAATACCAGTCAAATATATTACATAACTAAAAAGAGAAGTTTAACAAAATATAGGTTCTAAATAAATACATATGAAGGTAGTTGCATGCATTGAAATAAGACCACAAACCTGCAAACAAACAAGCTTGGAATCGCCCTGCATGCTAATTTTCTTGACCCCTTTCTTGATAGCATATTTCATGCCTAACAGAAGTGCTCGATATTCAGCAACATTATTGGTTGCAGTGCCCACGCCTTCATGCAGTCGACAAACCTTCAATTCAATATTTAGGTTAAAGGGCCAAGTCTACATGAAAGATTCAGTCATGTAAAAAAAAAATTCAACAGAAATTATCAAGTATATGCTGACCACTGTTCCGTCTTCAGTTCGAATTATAGCTCCAGCCCCAGCTTTCCCAGGATTTCCTTTTGATGCACCATCAAACTCAATAGAATAAGATAACTGTAGGCAGATAAGTGATTGAATAATCGTGGCACAAAATGAAGAAAGCAACAATTGGACACAAAAGATAATAGAAGCTCTTTCTGATGCCAAATAGCAGTTTATTCTTAATATAAAAAAAATCACATATATCAACAAGAACAATTGAATTAAACACATATGATGCAAAGAAAAGGTGTAGGTGTCAGAACAAGAAACCTCTCCACATGATTGCACATCTATCCCATAACCATAAAAATACATTGTTTCACCCTCAGGGAAAAGGCGCAATAGATGTTGGTTCTTCTAAAACAGCAAAAACTTTGGAGAGACATAATAAAGTAACACATCCCCAATGAGTAAATAGAAAACATGGGAGCTTGTCATTCATGGAACAGGGGAACACCCCCTCTAAACAAACTAAACATTTCATACAAATTCAGTACATGGTCTAGCAGTTGTCCGTCACTTGATCATAGAAAATTATGTCATCTGACTTCTCATTTACTTACAATACTTAGCCATCATTGGCTATAATTCTTCCTTTACTTCTTTCCTTCCCACCACCAACCCCCCACCCCTTTTCTAAGCTTGTCAACGGATCGGATACCCTATCCTAAATCATTTGGATACGAATTTAATAATCGAATTCCAAATTCTTCAGATTCAAAGAGAATACAATATTTTTCAGATAACTGACATGTTGGACACTAGTTTGGATGATTCGGTGACATATTAGTGAGATAAGAGAATCAAAATCAAGATTACATGGCTTCTCCTCTCTTCCATACATCACACATAGAGAATACAATAGTTATTTAAAATTTCAAAATTATGATAAATGATGTAGGATAATTAATAAGAACAGTTTATAATATATAACATAAATATAAATAACTTTATAATATATGTCAGATTCAGACATTTTGTCAAATCGCGTATAATGATATTTATATCCCAATCTAGATATTCGAATATCAGATAATATCTTTTTTTCCGGATTCAGATATTTTTCAGGTAACTAACATGCTTTCTTATTCCTTTGCATCATTCTTCTTCTGCTCCCATTTTCCCACTTGTCTTCTGTAAACTCTCAATGTTCTTCTTGCTTAAATACAGAAAATAAGATTGTTAGATGTTTAGCAATCCACTTATGAGAGTTTTTAACCTTATGGGCATATCCTACCATCTCTTAACAAATAAAACTGACTAGTATGAATAGAATTTTCCACAATCCAGGAAAAGGAGGATCTTCAAAGTCTAAGAAAGAAACCAAAGCAATCACAAATGTTACAAATCAGAGATTCCACACGTAATTCGAGTGTATAAACATCCAGCTGAGTGTTTATACACTAGTTATGAGTAATAAAAAAAATGTTGAATTTTGGAAACATACCTTTGATTTCTTTGATGGCTTTTTAGAAGTTTTCTTTAACTCTTTGTCCACACAAATATGGTTGCTGCACAAACCAAAACAAATCTTAGAAAAGGTTCATTCTCAAGATGTTCAGTAGTTTGACAAGCAAGAGGAGAAAATGGTGAAAATCTCTAGAGAAATATTTTTACATTCGTTTTGGTATATAAGGGAAAGAGTTCTAAAAAATCTAAAGCATAAGCCCACACAAGATGGGAGCCATGGATTTGCTCCCCATAGGTCTCAAGTTTAAATCCCTCCGGGCTTGACCATTGCACATTGTTTGTAGGTGATTGTGATTGTAAGTTTAAATCCCTCCGGGCTTGAACCCCCCCCCCCCCCCCCCCCCACACACACACACACACACAATCTGCAGAAACTAAAGGGGAATTTTTTGCATCATTATTACATTTATGCTATGGAGTTGCAACCATCCTTGTTTTAAAAAATGCGGAAATTTCAAAGTTGGGAGCTGAAGTTACCAAGCGGTTGAGAAATTCACTAAAAAATTAAACCCATAATCATCATAGAGAATGGAATGACAAAGTCAAAATTTTCTCTAGTCCGTAATCAACCCAAAGGAAAAAAAACTGTTTTTTTTTTTTTTGTGCTATCGGATGTATCCTAAACCCTTCGAGGTAAGGACTAATCCTCTGAGTGTCTACACTAACCCACTGGAAAGTTTCCCTATGGACACCTGAATAAGTTGAGGGTGGGAATCGAACACGCGCCAATGGGGAGCAAACCCATGGTGCTAAACAACTCGCCAAGACCCTGGTGGGTAAAAAAAAATAAAAAAACTATTTGCATAACCAATAAAATCAAAATTTAATAAAATCAACCTAGGAGAAGCATTTCGAACTACACGAAAAATAGTGGCAGAACACTGCAAATGTAGATGTGGGTTCTTGAGTACCTCACTTGAGGAAGACAAGGCACAAGGGTGCCAAGCAAATCCTCTTTTACATGAGCTGCATGAATAGTATGCATCGCATTTCTAAGCCCATGAGAGGTAAGATATTCCACTGCCTCTTTGCGCAAAGAATACCCCTTGTACACACCAACAGAAGGATCAGCCACCTACAATATACGCAGCAAGGTTAAGTTCATCATGCAATAAAGCATCTTTATAATGACTGCAACAAGACACAGATTTAACCATATCTATGGTGTCCATATAGGATACAGACACATGCTACGTCAAATTATTTCCATATATCGAAACATCAAACCACATCTAATTCATGAATAGCGTATGGAAACACTTTCAGATGAATTGTAGTCCCAACCATTGAAGAAAGTAAAAAAAAAAGAAGACAACGTTTAGTTATAATTTATAAAAAGTGAAAAAAGATCTTTTTCAATGAAAATCTGATTTTCAAACCCGTTTCTGAAGAAGAACATGAATCTCTTGTTGGGTTTATAACTTGCATTCCGGTTTGTGGATCATTAAAGAAGAAGGTAATAACGAAGTTTTCCCATGATCGAAATGTTATTTGCTCCTACAACTGGAAGTATGGGTCGAATTAGGTTTTTTCATACAATTGAAAAGCAAATCTAGGGTTTGAGAGGGAGAGTCAAATTTATAGCCCACTCACAGACTCTGTAATCCAGAAAATTAATAGAAAATTCTCTCTTCCCTCTCTGTGGACATAGGTAACCTTCGCCGAACCACGTAAATCTCTTCTCTATGATCGTGCGTTTCTTTTCATCTTCTATACTTCGATTCGCGTAGTGATTTTTCAATAAATCTATTCCAATCCGTATTTGGTATCGATGTAAAGCCAGGATAACCGATAAACAATACGAAAACATATGCTTCACCCCCCAAAAAAAAGGAAACCAATT
Organism: Acorus gramineus; assembly: GCA_030737835.1. Taxonomy (NCBI): domain Eukaryota; kingdom Viridiplantae; phylum Streptophyta; class Magnoliopsida; order Acorales; family Acoraceae; genus Acorus; species Acorus gramineus. The sequence goes on from CM060857.1 coordinate 14,848,580, forward strand.
TCGCTCACCGAGGGGCTCATTTGCTCTTGACAGTCGCTCAGACTCCTGTAAAGCCCGATCAGGTCTCCCTTTCGGACCACATAAAAGGCGTCCTTCTCATCGTCGATGGACGGAGCGATGTCCGCCTTCGGAGGTTTGGCGACGCGTTTGCGCCCAGAAGCGAAGCACCGAATACACGATCCCGTGAGATCCGTCTCCGACCTAACCATTCTGACACCGACACGCCACATTGTCGTCCTCGGCGCCGGAATCGAAGATCTCCTGGTGGTCGTTAAAGCATCACTTCGTAGAAACGCCGACGCGGAAGGCATGCATAAGCCCTATCGGAAGGAAATTTTTGCATGATAAGGAAGCTCGATGGGGTCAAGAAGAAGCTCTTCGGATGTCGAGAGGAAGAGCGAGGGTTTTAAGGTTTATTTTCGTCCGGGTCCAAAACTCTGGATTTGATCAAATGGTTAATATCGCTTTGAAAACTAGGGTTACATCGCGTTCAAACTTAATTTTCATCCATTTCGTCCAAGTCAATCTGAACCCAACCCAACATATTTGGTTCCCAAAACCCCTTCCCCCGAGTTGGGTCAGGTTCAATCCATTCAAGTTTCACTGTACAATTTGTAAGGTGGGCCTTACAATAGCTTACCCATAACCAAAAATGATTTTGGAAGTAGGTTGAATCTTGTTTGTGGAGTTTGGTGGACCTGAACCTGGAGAACAATAATATTCTCAAGCATACCCAAATCAAGATATTTAGCAGCATCTATTCTAGGGATGGTAATAGAACTATCCCAATAGGGTACCTCGACCCAACCCGATCCTAGGTGGGTCGAGTCGGGTTCTGGTTTGGGATAAGTTTGGGACAAATAAAATAAAACCTGGATGGTTTGTGACGAAAAATAGGTTTATTTAGTAAAATCCACCCGAACCCGCCCCGATTGCTATTAATAATAAGATTAAATATTTTTTATAATAATTACATAATTTATATTTGTCATTTGGTATTTCAAAAAAATATAAAAAAAAATAAGAATGAATAAATTCAAAAGCTAATTGAAATTTGAAATCATATAAACATACACGGGTTGTTTTTGGTATTCCAAAAAAAAATATTATATTTATCACTTGTTATGGAGATTGAAAATGTATATTTCTTATTTTGTAGGATTTATTCTAATAAATATTTATTTTTATTTAAAATTTGAACTTAGATTAAATATTGAATAAACCCGACCTAAATGGGACGGGTTGGGGCGGATTCGGGTTTTTTACATACTTGTTGGGACGAGTCTAGAATTAAAAAATTAAACCCATCATGGGTTTGGAATAAGTTTGGGACAAGATTTTGAAAACGGGTCTGGGATTGGGATTCACAAAACCCGTCCCAACCCGTCCTGATTGTCATCCATAGTCTATTGTGAAATAAGAATCTCCAAAGTCGTTTTATTATTTTTTCTTTTGGTAAGTCGATGAACCTCATTTCACTATGCAAAGGGACTCAAGATACTGCATAACCACGTCTTACAGTAGCTATAGCAGCATCTAAGCAATGGAATTTATACTCATCTGATGAATATGAAATGAAGTTTTTCATGATAATCAGCTTCAGTAATTTTTATGAATCCATAACGGTCTACTTGTGGAAGACAATTTCAAATGGAGCCACAAACAATGTACAACTTTCTAAACTGTCCTAAGATGAGGAGAAAACAAGGGAAGTATAACTTTGGGAAGTGCATGTATTAGTGGCTATGTTTCCCATTCATTTAAATGAAATTATTATTTGAGGAACACACTTTCTAGTTATTTCACACTTCCATCTGCTTCATCAGGGCATGATCAAATTTGAAAATCTATCATCTTTAATAAGCCAGAAACAGAATCGTGTTCATCTTGCATATGAGGCTTGCAAAAAGTCTGCTGCAGCGCTTTCCAATGTGATTAAGGAGTCTGTTATCAAACATGATCCATCATTTTCATTCTATATGCTTTGAACTGTATAAGATTCTATGAAAAAAGCATGTGTTTGCATCGACTAATCAGTGATCAACGACAAGTGACAATCGACCAAACTGTGTCACTCACCATAAAAAAAAACCTCAAGAGAGAGGCCCCCAATCCACCACACCTTGTCACCGGATCCTACAAAAGAAGAACACATGGCTTTCACATTTCTTCACTTCTGAATGCATGTCATTCTCTTCAAAGTTCAATCACTATAAGTCCCAGCTTGTAACAGTACCTGTATCATTGCCCTCATCTAGTTCAGTTCATCTGAGTTGGCCTTGTGCAAGGACGTTGTAACCATATTTGATGTTGAGCCAGGTTAGTGGTCCCAAACTATGGTTTCATCAAGCGCTTTGAAGATAGAAAAATCTTCAAATCAAGGTAAAGAAACTTTGCTTTTATCCATTCTACGCATGTAAAAAACAAAATCATTTATTTGTATGTGTTTGATTGTGTTCTTGACTGTAGAAGTTATGTTTCCTGACATGGTTGGTACACTACCCTAAACTTACATGACATTGTTGGGACACTCAATTATAGGGTGTGAGTTCACGCCGTACAATCGTGGTCCCCTCATATTGTAGATTTATATGGGGAGTACAAGCATCTCCTTTGGAAAAGGTTAACTGAAATGTTTGTCCAAAATTGAATGAATGGCAGGAGGATCCAACTAGTAATAGTAGGGTGTTGATTTAAATGGATCATCAGCTAGTGCCTTGATGTGAATAACCTCCCCAGTTGAGATTATAAGAATATCAATAAACACTGAAAGCTATGGTTGCACTTTCAGTATCTTTCATGGTGGAAGATATTATTTCATGACCATTTTTTATAATCAAAATTCGATATGTTTTAAGGATTTGAGCTCCCAAACTTTGCTTTTCCATTACTATTCTTAATAAATTGTTAAAATTAGGTTAGTTTGGTTACAATTCTGTTAACCCCCACACCCCCCATCACCTCCACTTGGCACCAGTCTTACAAAAGGAAATTGCATGGCTTTTCACATGGTCTCTTCACTTCTGAATGCATGTCATTCTCTTCAGAGTTCAATCACTGAAAATCCCATGCTCGTAACAGTACCTGTATCGTCGCTTTCATCCAGCTCAGCTCATCTTAATTGACTTTGTGCAAGGAATTTGTAACCATATTTGATGTTGAGATAGGTTAGTGGTCCAAAACTATGGTTTCATCAAGCGCTATCCAGATAGAAAAATCTTCAAATCAAGGTAAAGAAACTTTGCATTTAATCCATTCTTCGCATGTAAAAAACTAAATCCTTTGTTTTTACATGTTTGATTGATTGTGTTCTTGACTTTAGAAGTTATGTTTCCTGACAATCTGACATGGTTGGTACCCTACCCTAAACTTACAGGACATTGTTGGGACACTAATTAATAGGGTGTGAGTTCATGCTGTACAATCGCAGTACTATCATGTTATTGTAGATTTATATGGGGAGAACAAGCATCTCCTTCTGAAAAGGTTAACTGAAATGTTTGTCCAAAATTGAATGAATGGCAGGAGGATCGAATTACTAGTAATAGTAGGGTGTTGATTTAAATGGATCATCAGCTAGTGCCTTGATGGGATTCATGATATAACCTCCCCAGCTGAGATTATAAGAATATCAATAAACACCGAAAGCTATGGTGGCACTTTCTGTATCTTTCATGGTGGAAAATATTATTTCATGGCCATTTTTTTTAATCAAAATTTGATATTTCCTAAGGATTTGAGCTCTTAAACTTTGCTTTTCCATTACTGTTCTTAATAATTTGTTAAAACTAGGTTGGTTTGGTTACAATTCTTTCCAAATCACTTAAGATTGCTTAGCAAGTGATTTCTTATCACTGAATTATACTTGTCCATAGTGACTAAGAACATTATTAGCTGCAGAACTGATTAATATGTGGTGATGTAAGAGACATTTGGTGTATGGTTGGAGGTGCAAGCACATGTATCCATTTATTAACATTTTTTTTTTTGTTGATGCAATGCATGGGCAGTAAGAGAAGGGTGAAAAGCGGTGGCGGCCATCCCACATGTTCCTTTTCTCTCTGCATGTGGTGATGCAGTGCAGTTATGGGCAGAGTCTAAGCATAGAGAAGGCGAGGTCGGACGGAGTGTCAAAATAGCTGTACCCATGTTTTCTTTGGGAACCATTTTAATTGTTGGAATCCTCAGAAGAGCTGATTTTATTGTCTGATCATGCCCTGATGTTTGCTATATATGATTACATTTTATATTCTAAAAATCTCTGAATGTCATACCGTGTTCATTTGAGGTTTATTTGGCGATCATATAATACCAGAATTATTGGGTGCCTTGAGTGAGTTCTGGTGGGGTTTTCCTATCTCCAACAAAAGGGACAACTCATACCATGCAAAGGAATAATAAGTGGCTGCTGAATGAACTTTATGTCCTATTCAGAAAATAATTCATGGAAATTGGAAGTATCTTGTTTGTTGCACTGTCATAGATTTCTTCACCCTCACATTCATTTGTCAGGAATAATTGACTGGCACCATCTACAACATAGATTTTATCACCTTTTTTTGCACAGTAGATGTACCAGTTAGTCAGTCCCCTTCCATTGTAACACAGCTTTTTCTGACACTGTGAAAGAATTCTTTGTGAAACAGTTTGCCAGTTTCAGATTGATTGATTGAGCAATTAATAGCTAGACAATAATCAAGTGGAAAAGGAAAGAACAAACTTAATTCTTTTGTTTAGCACGAAGAAACTATAATAGTTCTTTTGAGAAAAGGTAGATCTTGCTACCGTCACTTCGATTAAAAATGGATTACAGGTCTCATGGGGGGTTGAGAGGAACAGATAAAGAAGTAAAATAAAGAAGAAAAAAACAAAGAAAGAAAAAACAAGAGAGAGCCCTCTAATAGGGGTCCAAAGGAAATCATTCCCCAACCACCACCCCCTTGAGATACTCTAATGCTCAGCCTCGATATCTAGGGGGAGGCATGCAGAGTTATTCATCCAAAACTATAACTATATTTTAATATAACAAACACACAAACAACAAAAAAAACAATTTTTTTTTATGTCTATACCGAGAAGAGAATAGCAACCAAACTTGAAATCATTTAACTCTCATCTATCCCCAGATAACAGTTTTATGGTTGGATAAGCTATTCGCAAACCAAACATGAGGACAAGAGAATAAGGGTGTAGTGTACAAAAGTAGTTTAAAGAAAAGCCTCATCATCTTTCCTCTGTAAACAAAGAGGCCATTCATTTCCAAAACTTGGGCTCCTTGGATAGTTGGATGTTGAGAGAGAGAGAGAGGGCTTCTTTTACCGGGGAAAAAAAAAAAAAAAAAAACAGTTTCACTTTCAGATCTGTGAAATACATCTCCTGTGACAGGCTATGAACTGCTTGGATTGCTTTGTTTCCTCCTTCCATACCCTGCCAATGTCACCAGCTATTCTCTTTGCATCCACAGAAGCACCAGAAAGCCCCCTTTTTGTGAATCCAACTGCATAAAGCCCTGACTTTCCTTTCCATCCATTTGGGAATGGTTCCTTTGGGAACCCATTCTTGCAGAAGAAATCAGTGTCCTGCAAAAAAGTTACACACCAATTTTCAGTCATTTTAATCAATCATTTCACTAAAAGCATAATAATAATTTACCATAAATAAGGATGGCATCCAGTCAAAACTAGATACTATCAGGCCAGTTCTCCAATCGAAAAACTGACATATAGACAGTTCTTGTCACGTGTCAGGCTCCTGTGAGGATCTGACTAGATTCCATGTTTACACCTGTGTTTTGCTAGTTAGAAAACCCATGTGATTGAAATAAAACCTACCAACTAATCCTTTTTAAAAAAAGCCAAATACACCCCCTCTTTAAAATAATGCCATTTTCAACCTATATTATAATGTGATTAACAATTAAAACAAGAGTTCCCTCTAATAATATACAATAATACATACAAAAAAAGAACCCAAAGAGAAACTCTTTAACTTCCATAACTGTCAAACAGTGACCCCATCTAACCTGAAGCCATGAAGGGACATTGCTCCGGTACCCGGTGGCGAAGATAACCGAATCGACATCAAGAACCCGACTATCGACAAGCTCGACTTGGCCCGGGAAGAACCTCCGAATCCCCGGAACCACCTTAAGCTCGCCGGACCGTATCTTCGCCACCGCGCCGACGTCCAAAACAGGGGTCTTTCCATGTGTGTTCTTAAGCTCCAGAGGGCCAATCGACGGGCGCTTCAGCCCGAGCTTCTCGACGTCCCCGACCACCAACCAGGCCAACAAGAGCATGAGCTTGTCCACCACCCTGAAAGGAAGCCATTTCATCATAAACACCGCTAACTCGAACGTCGATTTCCCGAACACCTCCCTCGGAAGAACGTGAACCTGAAACAGTTGGGATGCATCAGCACAAGAAAAAACAGAGGACAAACTATTGTAGAAATTATTGAAAAAAACTCAAATATTCTCAAACAGAATATTTGATTCTCAAACTAAAGTTTTATAAGATTTTGTCACAGACAATATCATTATTTTAAATTATAATAATTATTTTTAACAATGAATTATGAATTTAAAATTATTATATTTTAGTACATTTTAATATTCTTTGTTGTAATTATAGTGTTACTCGTTTTAGTAGAGTCACAATGAACATTATGAGAATATATTTAGTGTTGTGGGCTATAAAAAAATTATACTAAAAAAACTTTTTCAATCAATAAAAAAAAATTATATTATCTTTTTCTATAGATTATGAGATTTTAACATAAATTGAATTTTTTCTATCGTTTCACTATGTGTTACGTACTCACCGAATCACGCACAACCATGTGTGGGTATGCATCATGGTCGCAGAGGTCAAGGCAGACTTCCATGCCAGAGTTCCCGCACCCGACGACGAGCACGTTCTCCCCCTTGAAACACTCGCCGGACCGGTACTCGCTCACGTGAAGAACGCGTCCGCCGAAGTCCGCGACGCCCTCGACGTCGGGCACGACGCGCTCAGCGTTCTCACCCGTGGCCACCACAAGCCAGCGGCATATGTACTCCACCTCCTCCTCCTCCTCCTCCTCCTCCTCGTCCGCGTCCCCTCCAGCGGTGCGCACGCGCCACAGCCCGCACGTCTCGTCGAACTTGGCGGACTTGACGCGCTCGTTGAACCTCGGCTTCAGCTCGAACGCGCGCGCGTACCTCTCGACGTAGTCGATGAACTGGTTCTTGGAGGGGTAGTCAGGGAAGTCGTCGGGGAAGGGGAGGCGCGGGAGCTGGCAGAACCGTTTGGGGAGGTGGAGCTTGAGACGGTCGTAGGTGCGCCTCTGCCAGAGAGAGGCGATGCAGTCGGCGCGTTCGAGGATCACGAAGGGCACGCCTTGCTCCCTAAGACACGCGCCCACCGCGAGCCCTGACGGGCCCGCACCCACTATGATCGGGCCGTTCACCCACACGCACCGCCTCGTGAAGAAGTCAACGTCGCTCAACATGGTTTTTTTGGAGAGATGGGTGTCTGAAAAAGAAAAGACCGGATGATGCGAAAGTGGGTCTTGAAGTGAAGGTGATGATGGAGGAGGGAGGGGCATAAATAGAGGGGGGGGAGATGAGGTGCATGTGATGGGGGACCTCATTCAAATGATTATGATTATTATTATTTTATGAAAAAAAAATCCATATAACCCCTATAAACTACCTAAAATTCATATAACTTCCTTACTAAAGTCTATGTAACCCCTTGAAAACATTGATGTAAATTCAAATAACTTCGTGAGTTAATTTGGTGGAAATTATAATATATCAAAATCTCCTATAATTTGTTAAAAATACAAAAAAACTTCTATAAATAATGATTTTTTTAATCTCTGTGACTAGATTATAAAACTCTATTAAGAGATGTATGAATTAAAAGGTTTTTCACATTTTTAACATATTGTAAGGGTTTTGATATATTGTGTTTTCAGTTAGGATTAACCAAACATAATATTCATGTAATATTCCTTATTTGTCAACTCAGAAGAGTTATTTGGATTTACATAAGTGTTATCAGGAGGTTATATACTTACATGGATTTAGAAAAAGTCAGGGGGTTACATAGATTTTGGACAGTTTAAAGGGGTTATTTGAAATTTTTCCCATTATTATATTTTTAGTATTTTATATGCATTAGAAATGATGGTTTTGGAAGGTTCAGGGGATCTGTTTCTTTAATGAAGGTACTGTTGTTGAATCAGAAGCGTTGATTAACAAACTTATTCGCCCCTTGTTTTTTTGTGTTCTTTGGTGAGTTTTTTTAGAAGAAACAGTTGGAGCTGTTGCATGTGATGTTCTCGGCTATCAATGTAAATGAATACATACGCATACTGATACGTATATGAGTACGTACACGTGTTTCCTGTGCGAGTGCTCTAATTTCTTTTTTTGTTAATAAATCACGGCTTCTGTAAAGCAAAAAAAATAAAAATAAATAAATAATATTTCGGATGTGGGGGGATTCACATGATTTTTTTGTTAATGCGTTGGTTTTTATTTTCGTCGTAATTTCATGGAACAATATGTCCGTTAGGAATCAATTTTTAAAAATAATACATTTTGTAAATTTATTAATATAACTAAATAATTAATATTGAAAAAACTGTAGATAGATTTATGTAAAAAAAATGTCTAAAATTTGAATTTTTCAAAAACTGTGAAGATGCAACTTCTTACAAAATTATTTTAAACTCATCTTTTATGTAAAATCAGTTTTGTAATTATGCAACCAAACGCAGCCTAGTGATACTGCTTTTGTAAGCCATAATAGTAAAACACACTTTATTTTTTAACAATGGAAATTACATCATTTTCTAAAATAGTAAGAAGAAGATAGTAGGACTGTTGATGACTGAATTTCGTCTAGCAAAAATAAAAGTTGTTTATAAATGAAGAAATTTACTAAAAATAACAAAGGTTGAATTGAAGAAAATTTTAAAAACATGTAAACGATGGACTTTCAACCCCTATTGTGACATACTCTTCTTTATGTCAATTTAAAAATATATAAAAACACACATGAATTTACACTCACATTCAAATTGTCAAATGTGCAAATGGACAAACAAACCAAGAGCTCAGACAATATAAGCCAGCCTGATTTGTATAGATTTCATGATGTGCTGCTAATTGGTGTATGTCTTTTGTTTGAGAATCATATTTTTCTTCTATGAAGTTAGGAGGAGACTTCAGAAAAATCCATAAAATTTGTGTCCATTGAACTGACAATTTTTTGTATATCCAGAATTTCTTTTAATTGGATATAACTAATTTTTAAATTGGTTTTCTTTTATTTTCTCTATTATTTTCTGTTTGTTTTTCTGTTTAACTTATTTGTGTTTCACTAGAGTTCTGCGCTGATGATTGATTCTTCAACATTATATTTATATTTATTATATATGAATCTATTTAGTTTTGACATGCAATATATTTTTATAAATGATAGGTTCCAAATCAGAATTTTTGAAATTCAATTTTTTGTTTTAGATTTAGCTTTTAATATTATAAGTCAGCAAAAAAAGATTTTTTTTTTTTTTTGAAAAAACTCAGTTAAGAGTAGATTTTATGACAAGCTATTTTTTAAAACTGATTTCATACATAGCTTTATTCAAAGGTCTCACGACCAAAATAAATTAATTAATGCATTACTTTATGAAAAAAAAACTTTTTTAAAAAAATTAGTTCCAATTGCTGTCGTACGTATTTTTGAAAACATTAGAGTGTTAAACACTCAAATTTATTTACGAATTTTAAGAAAAATATTCATAATAATTTTGGACATTATAAAAATGAACGGCTTTGATTTGATGTAATCTAGCGTTTGAAGTAACATATGTTCTCTTTTGTGCGCTCTGAGCCTCTGAGTGAACAAAGTTGGACAGTCGGACGTTTGTGGGTTCCGCGACCAATCAAATTGACCTGGTCAGCGGACTTTTTGTGGGTCCCAAAAGTGTTTTGTGTTTGATTGTACTTTGAATTATTTTTGTTAAAAAATATAATAATAATTTTTTTATTGTTTGGGTAAAATGTGAATAAAGTGTGGATAAAGATTTATAAAAGATAAAAAAATAATGTTATTTGAGTTGATATATGATTTATTAGAGGTGATGACAGTTGATTTGACAGTGGACCCACATATTCTTTGTATGAAATAATTTAAAATAATTTTAATTCTAAAAATTATTAGTTAAAATCCATATACTATTTTATATCAGTTAATTTTAATATAATTTATCTTTGAACATTCCTTGTATCTAAATAACAAAAAACAAATTTTCTTTTATTCTCGTTTATTTCCTAAACTATTTTATATTCAAACGAGGGCCTAGAGCATTTCCAATCTCTCTCAGTATCTAACTCCTTCCAATCTCTCCCTAAAACTTTCCTCAAAATGAAGAGAAGCAATTTGGCTCTCGGGTACGGGGAGCCAAAATGTTTTCTCAAATGGTGGGACCCATCCATTAAATGCTTTTTAAAAATTTCATTTCTCTCATTTACCCATGCACTTTTGACATTGCAAACAAAAAAATGTTTAGCATATTTGTTTTGATGAAGGATATTCATGTCATTTTATTTTAAAGAAGAAAATTGTGAAAAAAAAAATTGGAGAACTCATTTGTAAACGAGAAAAGAAATTAACAAAAGTAGTTGTTTTCTCTGTTATAAGGAGAGAGAATAGAGAAAAAGTCGGAGTTACTCTTACGACTTTATCACTTTGTTTCGCCATCACTGTTTGCACAAGCGTAAGACTGTAATTTGGGTCGGGTTGAATCTGAACCCGATAAGTTGAACATGATTTTTATATGGGTTGGATTGGTCAAATCGGGTTCGGATTCGGGTTGATCAATTCAGGTTGACTCACAAATCAGGTTGGGTTCGGGTTGGCCTCACTCACAACCCGATCCACCCTGAACCCGTAAATTAATAGTTAAAAAAAAAATCATGGTTGTTCATTTTGTAGTTCTTAATCTGGACTATTTAAATTTTAGGTAAACCTAATTAATCTTACTGCTTGGGTCGAGTTCGCTTATTTAATTTGCGCATTATATTTAAAAATCGAGTTGGGTCGGGTTGATTTATTTAATTGCGAGTTGGATTTGGGTTAATCTAATTCGGATTGAAAATCAGGTTGGGTCGAGTTAGGGTTAAGTAGTTTAGAATTCGGGTTGGGTTCGGATTGATTTATTTAATTGCAGGTTGAGTTCAGGTTAGTCCAATTAGGGGTCAATCCGAACACAACCCGTCCGAGTTGTAGCCCTATGCAAGAGAATGCGATAACGCGGAATATTGTCCGTGTTACATTTTCTTATTCTCACCTGCGGTGATCGCATCTGCATGATTCACGCATGACATTGCATCCATTTATATATATGCTGTAAAGAACAATATCAACCCTTAAAACAAAGATGCAAAATATGGTAGTTTTGGTAAGTTTTCTAAGAAGAAAAAAAAAAAAAAACAAAGTTTGAATTTAATCAGAATGTAATCCCACATAATTTTTTGTTTGTTCGTGTTTGGATTTTGTTAGTCAGTGCCTTTGAATTTAAAAGCTCTCCAAATCCCAACATAAAGACAACAAAGACAACAGTACTGTATACATCTTTTTACATCGAAAGAATCTAAAGAATAGTCATTTAGGTGACAATGATCATGCCAACAGTTGGGTTGAAACAGGATATTAAAAAATGCTTGCATTGTTGATGGTGCCTTTGATGGTGGTGGTGATTAGGGTATAGACTGTCAACTTGTTTTTATGTATGATATAGGCTTTTTGAGAGAGACCTGAATCAAGTTATTTTTAATTTTTTTCCCTCTCTTTTTGAGGTTTGTGCTTTGTACAATGTTAAGGGCTAATGGTAGCTCTGATGGTAAACCCCCACCTACACCTAGGGCTTTGTTTGAGAGTGAGAGGTAGTGGTGGTGGGGGTGCATCATGCATGTGCTTCAAAACAATATATGGCTTCCACGAGTCACTGCTTTTCATGCATGTAGATTAATGAATAAGATAGAAACTTGGATTTTGTGTCCTATATATATGTGTATAAATATTCTTAGAAGGCCTTGGTGCAGAACGGGTGACGGATGTATTATAAGAGTGATGAATTTGAAATGGTTCATTTTGAAATTTTTAAATATTTACAAAAAAATCGGCTAGTAGAAATATGGCGTCCCGAACTCGGAATCGCTTAAAATTTTTACTGGAGGTAGATATTGAGGAGATTTACAATGTGGCTATGCTACTATGTTTATTTTTCCCATTTTTCAGCCCTCAAAATGACATTTTTGTTATTTTTAGTAACTTTTTAGATTCTGCGTATCTCCTTCATAATAATTCGGCTTTGACTGAAATCAAATCTTAAGATCTTCTAAGATCCTCTAGAGTTAATTATAACAAATTTTTATTTTTACTATTTTTAGTAAATTTTTTTAGTATAAAGAGGATCTTTGTAATTTAGGGTTAACAGTTTTAATAATATATTTCTGAGTTTTATTATTCTCTTTGAAAATTGTGGTTTGTTGAAGGATCTCAACGCTTGTTGGATCTTTGTTTTAGTTTTTCGCTATGTTAAGCCTTGGGATGAGTTGCATCATCTATGCCAACTTTCACTGTGCATGGGACTTTTCTTGTGCAACTAAATTGAAAATAGTTAGACTCTAAATCTTTGTGTAAAAACTCATGATATGACTGATCGAATCGGGCAACTAAGAGAAGAATCGAGCAATCTGGATTAGATTGGTCGTTTTCTTGGTCGAATCGGGTCATTGATTCGACTGATGTAAGCAATTTTTCTACTGAATTGATAGGCCGAGTCAGAACGAGTGCCTCACCTGATTAATGATACTTGATTAATTCTTTAAAAAAAATGATACTTGATTAATTTATTTTTAATGTTCAAGTGAGAGAAAAAAAAAACTGAACAAATCTACCTCCTTTTAAAACTCTCTTGGAATTAATAATTTGCTATGAATTCTGAGATACATTTTTGTTTAGAATAGTGAATTTTTTAATTTATTTATATCAATCTCAAGTATTACTTTTACATATTTTCTCATATATTTTTTATTTTTAATTACACCCACTTAATTTTTAAAATATTATTGTACAGCTGATCGGATTGACTTGATAACTAACTCACATCAATAACTTATCTCGTCACCAAATTTTTTGAGTTTTTAACAATGCTGCTCCAAACACAAACACACAACTATTTCATAATTTATTTGGCAAAAATCCATGCATGAAGAGATTCATGTCTGTGCTAGCTGTTTCTTTTTTTTAATCACTCCACCATGATGACCCTAAATTCATGAAATGAATTTGGTGAATCAATCACACATGGCCCCATAATTTAAAGTTTTTCAATTTAATTTAATAAAATAAAAATACAAGCAGACGATCCAAACCCACAGCAAAAGGCGATAGTGATCACCGTTCATCCCCCTGCTTTTAATTAAAGAGCTTGCTTTTTCTCTATATATATTATCATCCACTCATCATTATGTAAATATAAATTAAAAATGATTAGTTTAGTTAATTAAGCAAAACTATTGGGAACTATCGAGGCAATGCCCTTGGTCGGCGGCAATCACTCGGCCTCCAAGTACGCATCGAGATCAAGTGATCACGCGTGAAAAGTTTGCATGTAAAAAAAAAAAAAAAAAAGATGGAATCTTGTGATGGGTACAGTTTGAATTGGATGAGAGTTCTTGAGCCTTTGATTTCTTATAATATCCCATTAATGGAGTTGCTTAATCTAATGTTTTATAGTGTTGTGGGTGGTGGGTTGTTTAAAGTATGATCATTGAGTACTGCAAACTTTTTCTCCAATATTCTTTAAAATTTGAAGAACTGTATATTTTTAATTGTTAAAGTTTTTGTAAGTATTTCTATCTCATACTAATTATCAAAATAAATCTAATATTTTAATTATCATTATATTTTTATTATATTTATGTCGTATGATTTAAGAATGCATAGTCTGAAATGAGCATTTGCTTAATGTTTAACTATGCTTGTGTAGTGAAAGCTAGCTGTTTAGCATGTCGAACCCCCACTACTTCATTAGGGATTCACTAAATCTTTGTTAGAATAAATTTGTTCTTTTCTATATCAGGTAATGTCACTTGCTAAAGCCAGTCAATAAAGAGCTAGATGTGTGGCATATTATGTTACAAAGATGTAGTGAGTGATATTTTAAAAAAATTAGGTGTGTTTGGTTACATGTACGTTTGATCTTTAAATGGGCTCTCCCTTTTTAGATTTTTTTAAAGATTAAATTGAACAAAAGTTGCAGAGTTCATTGGATGGAAACCATTCTCTCCCACCTCTTTTTTTTTTATGTACTTATTATTATTCTATGCTTTTAGACTAGGAGGAGATAATTAAACGGTGCATGGCATTAGTACTGCAAATGGTTAATTGGTAGTACAAATGTTTACCTAACCTAGTGATAGGCTCAAATTGTGAATATATAGGAAATCTTTTTCTTTTTTTCTCTGAGTTGAGAAATCACTGTACTCATAGACTCGCTTGCTCCTTGTATGTAGGCCTCCAGTTCAAATCCTTCCAAATTTATTGGATCATGGTTTATGAGTGATAGTGTGTATCCAGGGTTTTTTTCAAATAATATATGTTTGAGTTCCTTATCATTCAAATTTTTTTAGAGTACTCCCAATATGATCAAAATTTTATCAATTTGGTGATCCAAAATTGATTTGGAATAAATTATAAAGAGGGGTCATATTATCAGTTTTAGAATAGTTGATAATATTTTTATCAATATAATGGTTCATATTAGCTTGAATCACCAAATTTGATCATATTTTGGTTGTTAAATCTTTGTCCTAATATAATATTAATCTTTTAACAAAGTTCTCGAATGGTGTAAAATAGAGAACAAAAAAAGAACCGTTATAAGTAAATTAATAAGAAAAACAGAATGAAGTTATCAGTTTTATTTCTGTTGATTAATGCAATTGATAAAAAAAAGATTGTTTCATTAAATAATTATTTATTAAGTTTCCAATACACGAATCAATGAATCATGATATTAGATTCCACATGCATGTGGAAATCATTAAACCTTAGTCATGAACAATCATTAGACCCTATAAACTATATTTTGATTTATGATCATAGGCAATCTTATAAAAATAAGTTTTATTATAAATCATAGTATTTTTTATTCATGTAATAACTTGAACTGATTTGAAATATACATACTTGCTTTCCTTTCTTTTTTGTGTATGCCCTAACTGTGGTAATGGTATTTTCTCAATCATTTGAAAGTAAATGATTGTGATATATCATGTTAGGAGCAAAAGTTCCAAGTCCTCTTTTTTTAAAAAACATTATTTTATGTCATCAAGTTCCAAAAAACTACAAGAACTAATTTATTATTTCTTTTTATTGAGTAGTTATCATAATCTATCACTAAAGTCGTTTCCATAGTCTGTTCCTAGCATTGCTTTCTTCAAAGGAAAATGTTATACACAGTTTATGATTTTTTTTAAATAATTTACTCACCTAATGAATATATATATATTTTTAAATAAAGTATATACTTCAACTAACTAATTGTATTGACTTATTTTAAAAATATATAAAAAAATTCTATAAAATACATATATTAATATATATTTTGCCTAATGAGGTATATGTGTCGTTGAACAGCTATCAAGATTGCAAGGTGGAATTGCATCGGAATCGTAACATCGCTCTTCTTCTAATCGTTATGATCATTTTCTTCCCTTGCATGGATGTAATGGGGCCTGAAACAATATACCTACAACAAAAACGAAGTCAAGTTTTGAAAATTTATTTGTTAAGGGACCGGAAATTAATATTGTCCCACTATCATAATGGTGCATCTATTGACATGTAATCTAATAATTAATTTAGTTATTAAACTGAAGTGACCTAATTAAGAAGATGATATCAACTATACTAAAAAGCGACTCTTTTGCATTCTGTACTTCCCCGGTTTTCATATCTTATAATTATTATACTTTTTGTATCCATACTTTCATACATATCGACCTAATTAATATAGATTAAATGCCAAGATTTATTCCATTTTATAAAGCAAAAATAACTTAAACTATAAAAACCTCAGTCAAACTAAGTACTCATCAAATTAATGTGTCCAAAGTTTGTTCAATTAAAGGCCATCCTCAACATTACACAATATAACAAAATAAATAGCAAATTCCACCGACTATATATGGAACATGGTTGCAAAATGGTTTCCTGGTGGGGATCACTTCATATCAAATATTCCTCTCATGGAATCACCATGACTACTCATATTAAAAACTTGAGATCATGAAACAAAGGGGATCATCTCCCTAACATTCAATCCTCCTCTATAACAAGAAGAGCCTTCCCCACTTTCCATCCATTATTTGCTGGTCAAATATTCAGTGGATGGTCACATGGCATTCAACACTACATTTTTGTACAGAAGAACACAAACATTATTAAAAAAAAAAAATCAGGAGACTTCAGATGATTCTTTTTTCCCAAAACCATCATGTTCTCTCCCCTGATCCATTAAATAACTCAAGGTGGAGAGGGTGTACATTTTAACATTTGTTCATATTATCATGTGATCCAAAAAAAAATCTCATATTTATTTTTACATATCTGATGTTCAAAGGCCATTTAATTAGATTAAAAAAATTTATAACAATACGTAATGATCATGAAATTTACGTCAATAAGCATTTGAATGAATGACATTGTTTGCCAAAATGCGTTTATGAGATTTTCCATCAATGTATTTTGAATTGATGGAAGAATTTTTAATTGTTTGATAAATACTTGTTATATTAGAGATATGGATGTGTATCCCATTATTGTGATTGTGGATATTTTGACTGTTTTTCAGAAAATTTGATACTTTTTGTTTTCATTTTATTTTTCATTTAAAGTGGTCCACAGATCACATGATGGAAAAGTACTAAACATGATCCATGATCATCATTCCAAATTTTGTTATAACATTGGTGGACTCCGTAATGAGTGTACTTCCATTAACATTTGGTTCTCCTCTTAGCATATAAATTGAGATAGGATTGTCAAATATATTATTCATCCAAACACATACCGATATAAAATTAATATCCTAAGCCCCCGTTTAATTTGTTTTGAGAATAAGCCTCTGGATAACCCAGGATAACCTCGGATAAGGGATAAAGGGTGTTTAGAAACTCCAGATAACCTCTGATAAAGTATGTCAGAATAAGCTGGTATAAAGTGGTATATGGATTTCAACCAACCCCTGGAATTAAAGTTATCTTAGGTTATTCCACCCAAAGAATATGTGGGTCCACTGTCAAATCAACTGTCATCACCTCTTATAAATCACCTATCAAATCAACTATAATTATTTTTTCACCTTTTATAAATCATTATCCATATACTTTATTCACATTTTACCCAAACAACAAAACATTTATTCTTACCTTACCAATAAGAATAATTAAAAACACAATCAAACATAAAATTACTTTATCCTTATTTATATGCTTGGATAAATGTATATCTAAAATTAAATCATATTCCTATTCTAAATAGGGGCTAAAAGACACAAGGGTTAATTGATGGATGTGGATTTATACGTGTGACACCGGAGACAGGAACACGGGTTGTCCGAGAGGAAGGTGCGCGCGGACATCGATCATAAGTTTGTGTTTTATGTCACGGATTAAGCGCGCAAAAGGAGCCTGTTTAGAGGGATCTTTGAAGACAATTTATTTTTGGAGTCACATGAAACCACTTAGACATGTACGGCATGTCGGGGAAATTAAGGTAAAATATGGTTGGCTGAGTCCACTTCTTTTTCATCAACCCGCGTGGGAAATTACTCAAACACTTTCTTAGGATGTGTATCTTTTGTGTGTTTGTCACTTGTTTTTTTTTTTTTTTTTTATACACTATGGTATTGTAATTGGTGTATATAGGAATGAAGAAATCTTTGACCACTTAAAAATCATGTTAGTGCTAAACACAAAAGGTGATGATATTGTTCATCTTTTGTATTAAATTCTTTTTATCCTCTTATATGAGTGTACGCGAGAATAGAAAAAAAAAGATATTTTTATTATTCTCTAGACACAAATAACAAATAAAAAGTAGTCACGGATAGTTTCATCACTAATACTGTGAGTGCCAGTGCCACTCAAATATCGGTGAAAATTGTTATATATATATCAAGAAGCCTGATTTCTATGCGCAATGTATTGTTGCCGCCTCCTCAGGGTCGGACGGGGTCAAGCTTTGTATATTAACATTTATATCTTTAATGTGATGCTATTTTCAGGGTATATATCTTTGTGTATTGACATTTCTATCTTTAAACTATTATAAAATGAGATTGGATGTAACATTATATTATCCTTTTTATTTTTGTTGTAACCCGGTATAGACTGCGATTGGAGCTGCATAAAGGGTTGGACATATCATTTTTATGTGTTTAAACAGTGTTCCATAGTATAGTGGTACTTAAATTAAAACTAGCCAAACTCAAAAAAATAAATAAATCTTGGGTGTGAGTGAAATTAAAGGATTTGAGAGGGGCCATTGGGTCATGAGGGTGGTGTTCATGGAGAGATGCACAAATGCTTTTTTATCTTCTTAAACCTATTTCCTAGGCACCCCCCCCCCCCCCCCCACATGGTTAATTAGTTCTCTTGAATCGCTCAACGTACCCAAATTTAAATGTCCCCATACATTCAATTTTATTATCTGGCTCTTGTTAACTTAATGTAATGTTCATAGACGAGAATTCACCATTGTGGAACATAATTAGCCACAAGTATAATACACACATAACTATGCATTGTTGGAAGTCCAAGGTATTGGTTCATGTATTTTGTGAGTGTGTTGTCCATCATATGCTACATGATTTGTATGAGTATTTCTGACAATATCATAAGTTTGACAGTTTTTATCACAAGTTAATCTCTTACGCAAACTGATCAAATTTAAATGGATCTGAGCTTAATTGGATCTCATCTCATATTAGATACAAATACAATTGAGTAGAATGCATTGTTGGAAGTTCAAGGTATGGGTTCATGTAATTTGTGTATGTCTGTTGTGGATCATATGGTACGTTGATGTTGTAAAATATTAATTATGTCACTCATCTCAATGGATGCATGAGATTTCATTTGGATGGATTTTTATTGGTAAAGGCTAGAAGGAGGAGATACAATTAATATGGTTTTAAGGACTATTAAATTCATAAAGCTCACATGTAGACACGATGCAATGATTTGCCATTAAGAGATGGATTTGGTTTTCTAACGCTTCAAGAAATAAATTATACAAGGAAAAAATATCGGAGTTATGACTTAATAGCTCAGATTTTATAAAATTGATTTTGGATAGAGTATCTTATAGGAAGTTGAATTTTTTTTTGGTTAAAGACATCTAAGTCCCTACAAATATGGAAAAACCCATATAATTCCCTACTAAAATTAGGACAGACGTACGAGTCCTGAAAACTCAAAAAAACACAATTATCATCCATAAGTTAAATTTCCATCTAAATGTAATGGAATATTCCTAGAATATTCCATCACATATAATTGTGTAGACATTGAAGCCTTATAAACAGTCATAAAGACAAATTAGTCCCTGCAAAAGATAAAATTGCCCCTAAAAGACTTTTACATTAAATTGTGTATATATTGTAGTCCTTATAAATAATCATAAAGACAAATTAGTCCCCGCAAAAGATAAAATTGCCCTTGAAAGACTTTTACATATAATTGAATAGACATTACAGTCTTTATAAACAATTGTAAAGACAAATTGGTCTATCTAAAAGACAAAAATACCCTTGAAGGATTTTTACATTTAATTGTGTAGACATTGCAATTTAAAAATTAAATACCCTCTAAAATACTGCAATTTCTACACAATTAAATGTAAAATTCTTCAGGGGCATTTTTGTATTTTACATGTACCAATTTGTCTTTACGATTATTTATAAGGACTGTAATGTCTATCCAATTAAATGTAAAAATCTTTCAGGGGCAATTTTATCTTTTGCAAGGACTAATTTGTCTTTATGATTATTTACATGAACTGCAATGTGTACACAATTTAATGTAAAAGTCTTTCAGGGGTAATTTTATCTTTTGCAAGGACTAATTTATCTTTATGACTGTTTATAAGGACTTCAATGTCAACACAATTATATGTGACAGAATATTCTGAGAATATTCCATTAAGTTTGGATGAAAATTTAACTCAGGGATGATAATTGGGCTTTTCTGAGTTTTCAGGGACTCGTACGTCTGTCCTAATTTTAGTAGAGACTTATATGGGTTTTCCCATGTTTGTAAAGACTTAAATGTCTTTAATCCTTTTTTTTTATTTCAACCAATTTACAAATTCTAGGGCGGTGTGTGGGAACCACTTATTTAAATGATAAGTGGTATTTGTTAAATCAGTTATTAAATTAGTTGATTTATTTAGTTAAATATTCTTAATTATTTTGATATGTGAAAATTATTTACTTATTTTTTATAGTATTCCTTCACTTCTTAAAATAAGAAGATTATTAAACACCAATCGCTTAAACTTAAGCACCCAAATATATAATTTAGTTTCCAAATTACCAAGCATCACCTTACTTTAAAGGCAAATTTTTGGACTTGTAAACACATATTGAATTTCAGGATACTACTATCATTATCATAATATTCCAAATCAGATTCAAATCTTTAACATATATAAAAGGTAAGCCAATAGTTTTGAAGACCAAAGATTTAATGATAATAACTGATTTATACAATATACACCCAACTTTATAGTATAATTATCTTTTTGAGTTTTTTACTAAACCTTTTAAACAGTTTTAACTATTACAAAGTATTCAAAGAGTTGGCTCAGTTTTACTCCTATTAGATGGGATAAGAGTTAACAAGAAATAAAAGAACAAAAATATCATTAGAACTCCATATGGGAAGCTTGACCCAATATTTGACCCCTCCATTGATCTATTTTTATATGTCTACTAATAAATAAAGAACCTCAAATGATTGGATTGAACCCCCAACCCGAGCTTTGAATAAGATAATCACTTGATGATTGTTGATGGGCATTTCATTCTCAGCTTTACTGTTCAAACATCACATGATCAAAAGAGTCCCTGACTCAACAAAGATTCTCTCTTCCTCCTCTCCAAAGGTAACTATATCATGTCATGCTTCATTGACCAAATCAAATGCAAGAGTGGGTTTGGCTTTGAACAGTAGCAACACATGAGACCACATGGACTCCTATTTTATATGTGTTCTGCATATTGAGCTCATGAAGATAAATAAGGGACTTCAATCATGGATTAACAAGGGCTGGGTAACATGCGCCTTCCGACCAGTCAATACAATTCAATAAATATCTCCAACTGACAATACATTACTTCCATCATTGGAGGTAGTTAGGAGGTTGTGAGGGTACCAACTGAATTTAGACTAGTTAGTTAGTGGCAGCTTCTACGTGGTGTTTATTTAGACACAAATGATGGTCAACATAAGAGTATTCATGTGCCCTTTGTGGCATCTGAGAATGACTCACATGCAAGCAGCAAAACAAAAATATAAATGGAATACATAAATAAATAAACTGACTATAAATAATCAAGTCTCCGGTTTCACTGTTTAATGGGTTTGTTTTAGATGTAAAATTGATGTGTTTAGCTAGATGGGATCTCCTCAAACATGGGATTGAAATGCCACAAAATGCTAATGTGTGATGACCAAAAACACAAGTTGCATTCAATCATGTTTTTAACTCTAACTTTTAGCCCTACCCCTTTGTCAGAGGTCATTTACATTTATATAGAATTTCATTCTTTACTATATGACCTCCGACAAAATACATATGATCCAGAGACTGTATCAAATCCCATAGTGACAAACACGTGTGCTAACACTTGCCAATCTCTCATTGGAGAACGACAAAACTTTGAAATCCAATCATGAAGTAACAAGAACTGAAGAGATCCAACCCCGAATAAGAACCAGCTAACCCTAATTGGATCCATCCCATGTTTTGTTGAAAATGCTTTGTTTTCTTTTCTCATGATAATTTTTCTTTTTCTTTCTTTTTTTGGCAAATATTCCCCTGAAGAAACCCTTGCCCTGTATCTGGAAATTTCTGTCCAAAACACGAATGCCAAAAATCTCTGTCCAACACAAAATATGGTGTCAGAAGATCATTTGATGTAGAAGGTTGATTTGCAGATATTTGGAAGATAAAAGGATAAAGAGAGCTCCACTAAAAACTTCAAATGGGATCATTCTCCAAAAGAAAAATTCTTCTTTGGGGTAACAACTGCTCCATATATGTGTTCTTGATTATAACAGACGTACAACATTTTCATTTTTGATCAGGGCAAGTGCTACCTGACCAGGCAGATATACAACATTGCCTTGTATTAAAGGCAGGCCCCACTAAAAATACAGGGACACGCATGCGTAACTATAGAGGGGTAATGAAGGTAGGGGCCTGTGATAATTACTATTACTTTTATGGGGCAACATAAAAAATTTATGTTCCAAGTGGAGCAGTGTGTGGATTATGCATATACAAGTGGCTATTGAATTAAGCATAAATATTTTGGTGCATGCAATACCAGGAAAAATTTGGCCACGGCAGTTGAACTTGCTCCCATCATACACCAGTTGTTGTATCTGAAGTCAAAATTGGAGACCCTGATAGATCAATGGAAATACTTGACACCGACCTTGAACCAGAATTACTCGTTCTCATATCTCTTCAGTCGAGAATCCGATAGGACAGAGAACATTTGAGTGTCCACAAATAGCTGCAATAGCAACCATGATTCATAATGAGCAATTATCAGATGTGCATGAACCACACAGGAATGCTAATGCAGAGTTTTAGGGGGATTTTCTAAATCTTTGTATTAGTAATCTTATTGGTTAACCTTTTCAATCAGAGTCAAGGTGCAAGATCATCATAACACGTTCTTCTTGGGGAACTGCCACTCATATGCTACATGCAATAGATACACACACAATATTCATGTTGATCAAACATGTGATAATGCACCAACATCCTCAACAAGAAAAATCAATCAACATATAAAGCTCCTAGCTAGTCATGCGGGCATTCATGGTGTGCAGTACACAATAGTCCTGCATTTGACAGTAGAGAGTATATGTAGATGATGACTTACAATACAACAACATGTTCAAAAAGAAAAACCACCAAACTCTACTCCTTTGATCCCAAATTTCCAACAGTGGAGGTTACCAACATATTTACCATCGATGAAAATGAGTGAAAATATACACGGGATGATCAAAATCAACAATATAATCACAATGTCATGGTCCATCCACTATTAGTAGACCACATATCATGTCAATCCTGGCATGATATACTGGCAGTCATAGGAAAATCTCTCTCAATGCCAACATTGTTGCTGATTTGTCCAAACATTCAGAGCCATGACCTATTTAAGTTTTCTATACCATATAAATCATTTTCTAGTTTCCTCACGAAGCATTCATGTATTTGAATTGAGGAGGAATTATTTAATAAAATTGTTTATTGAAACCAAACTGTTTTAAGTGTCACAATATTTTTTTTTGGTAAAGTTGTCACAATGAAGCACAACAATTTCTCTCTCTGACTGTTGTTTTGTTGTCTCTAATCTTCTTCAAAGCAAGTTTTTTTAAAATTCTCCGATTGATTTATGATGTTTATGATTTTATTTATTAGGAATGAATATTACGAGAATATGTAAAACTGCTTCAAAGAACTAATTTCTGTCTGTTGATGTAATCTTTTATTCCATATTATATGCAACAACACTATCACTATAGTATCAAACGTTGGTCTATTCTTGTAAATGTTCCTCTTACAAACTTCAAATGATGATCCAATATAGGGATGAGGGTAGGAATAGGATTGTTTGGGGACACGTTCACAAATGAACATCAACATGATGGGAATTTATCTTTTCTTTCTTATTTCCCCTTTTCCTGTTTTTTGGGACGTGTTTGTGTGTGATGGGAATTTACCCTTTCTTTTTTATTTTCTCATTAGTTGGCAGGTATTTTTTTATAAAAAATTCGGTGGCTCCTATACACATTTGGCATGGCAGGGTTTGATCCCCTGACCTCGTGTCCGAAGACAGGGGATGCTAACCGGCTAACTGAAGCTCAGTTTGCTTAGGTGGCAGGTGTTTATTGTACAAACATAACAGTTTACATTATTTATTTATCAGACTCCTTTCAATCTTGTTGCCCATTTGACTCAGCCCATTCATTTATTGAAAAAGAATGTGGCTCATAAACAGCATTTAAAGACCTGTCAGAATCCATAAAATTTAACAGCTCTTATCCTGGTGGAAACATATCAAAAGAAGAAAACATTTAATGAGATTAAAAACAAAAATGCAACTATTGGGAAGTGTATGATGAAGAAAGAATGCAATAAAAGTACCTTGATAAAAGGTCTGTCCCTGCTGGGAAATGAATCAATAAAGCTCTCCTTAAGAAGCATAGATACCTGACAATCAATCAAAACAAAGACTCATTAGTGTTAAAAAGACATCTTAATAGGTAGTCGCGAGTCTTCAAAATAACTTATTCTTACCTTGTCATTGTTCGATTGGACACTAGTTATCGTATAAAATCGCAACTCTGAACAAAGAGATTCCAAATAGCATCTCATGACATTTAAGAACTGGCTGGCAGCTTCTGCCTGCAACAACGGTTATATTGAATTTGGTCATTCAAAAGATGAAAATGGTTGAGGAGAGAAATGTAACAAATTTATCATATATGCACAGTGGAACAAAGATCCCAATGCTATTCAGGAGAAAAAACATCCGGGTAAGCAGAACCAACTTGTCACATTTGCGCGAGAGTTAGGAGGGTTGTCGTTGTAAATGGGAAGTTTGTATTTGAGAACTAATTTTGTTCAGGATTAACCTCAAGTCGGATCTTCAAACAAGATATTGTTGTATTATAACACTTTGGGCTCTTAATGTAATTAGGGTAGGATGCAAGAAAAAATGTGCATAAAAGGAAAAGGGCCAATACTGTCTAATGGGTCAAGAAGTTAGACGATGGACCACAACAGCCAGCAAGTTATGTTAGACGTAAGTTTCATCAGTGAAGCAGGTACTTTTTAGGAACTAATATACAAACAGAAGCAAAGAAAGAAGAAGAGACGTTGTCCAAACACCGAATTCATATGAGAAACCTGTTGCTGGGAATTCAAATTCCCAGCTAACTAATCCAGTGTCTCTGTACAGAGTCTATTAGGGCTACTCTCATATACCACTCCATAAATATTTTTATAATATTGATTAAAATAAAATAAAATAACCTGGAGATTATTGATGACCGCACAACCAACAATTCATTTTTTTCTTTCAATGTCATAAACATATTTTATTGACCCAATATTATCCAAGATAACACAAAAAAGAAAAAACACGAGGGAACAACACATATCTTTGAAGAGTACAGAATGTATACTACTGCTTTCTAGGATGGACTTCTCCATGTACATGCTAATGGCTTGATGAGCAATCAACACTTGCCTTATGACTAACTACATTTTGTCACACAGATGTTCCATCATATTACATAGAATAGATTTTAAAAAATTAAAAAAAATACTAAAGAAAGTATTGCAATAAAAAACAGCCTGGTATTGTTGAGTTTTATGTCTTGCATGTTGATTTTAAGATATCAAGGAAGAACTGCAACATAAGAGTTGCTCCATGATTGAAATATTGTTTGCCACTACGAATAGAAACGTAGGCGAGCTAATGGAAGTGCCCCCATAAATGTAAACCGATATCTTCTTTTGGTTTTTTTGCACATATATTCGCACATGTAATGGTAGTTCTATTATTCATGTGTTATGTGTGGGGGCATTGAGGTTATGTATCTAGGCGCCAGATATACTCCTTTGTGAGTTAGAGTTTCTCATAACATTGAGAGGTAGCCCTAGAGCATTCAGAGAGAGTCAGGTTTGTAATCCCTTATAGAGTCTCAAATCCAGAAAAACAATGAACGGTTCTCTCTAACCTCTATGTGGACATAGGCAATCATTTGTCGAACCACGCAAATATCTTCTCGTGTGATTGTGTGTGCTTTCTTCTTCTCTACTACGATTCAAATGACTATTTTTCAACATATATTTCTATCTATTCTTCAAAGGAATGCAATATAAATTATAAAAATAAAAAGACATCAAGCATGATTTCACTCGAAACTGAGAATCTATTTAAAAGAGCACAAAAAATAAAACAGAAAAGCAAGGCACATCTGTTAAAAAGAGAGGACTGAGTAGTGACCTGAACTTCACTGCATTTGTATACAGGATGCCTTTTGGCGATTAAATTTTCACATGAAAGCCTAGCATGGATTGGGCCCAGTTGGGAGATGAGTTCTCTATGATGAGGAAGAGATGGCAACGAACATGTCTTCACCTGAGACAGTAGGTATGTACCGGAAAAGGAAACATTTATTGTTCAATACTACTGTGACAAAGGTTATCCATAGCACACGTGAATAAAAAAAATCAATCATAATAATAACATAAGAGCCATCACATAATAGGCCCTGTTAAAGGAACAAATAAAAGATATGTGCATAGGACCCAAGTATAATCAATCTTACACAATTATCATGCACTTAATTCCAGATAAGAAAAATAATGCCAGTTGATACAATGGTGCTCCGTAATGGGAACAAGACAACCTACATGCCTCAAGTCTAAATGAATTTCCCAGTAAATATAATTAACTATGAGGCAACTCTATATTTTTCGCATGTATAATTCCAATAGAAAGTTTCCGGATAAAAGGGATTCTTTTCTTTTTTTTTGTTTTTTGGAGGAAAGGTAGAAGTATACCACCAAATTTTATTAAGCAGGGATATAAAAATATTCTTACGGTAAGAAAACCACTAGAAAACAGAAACCTTTTTTTCCGCTAAAGGGTGTCAAAAATCAACAATTGCACATTGCCAAACGCCCAATAACTTCCAATATTCTCTAATTAAGGAAATATTCTCACTTCACGCATATTTTGTTGCAACACCTATCCTCGGTATCAGATGATATCTTACTATTAGCTCTTTCCTCGTAATACATCATTCTTTGTTATTCTTGAGAATATTCCCAGTTCCTACTCTTTCTATCATTTCACACATCAACACCAACTAGACAATCACCATCAACCAAAACCCAAATCTGAATAACACACCAAAAAAAAGCATTTACAAGAATCGCAACCACCAACACTGGTCATAAACTAGTCTACCTGCTTGTGGCGAACCATCAACCAGAATGCCAAAACTAAATCACTAACCTGGTCTTCGTCAACATTAATGCGTACAAGGTTAGAAGATTTAATCTTCATATCAGCTGGTTTATGTTGTAAGCCAACCTACAAATAAATAAAATATAAGTTGTCATAAAAGGTAGCATCATGTAGAATGATTATCCAGAATGTCATAGAGCTACAACCAATATAGTTATCAAATAAATTTGTATGCAACAATGAAACAACAAGCCTGGACCATTGAAATGTAGTACACTATGGAGCACATCTCAAATAAATTAACAAGAATCCAAAATTATTGACGTAGTTTTATTACTGGAGTTGACCATCTAGAGATTGACCCAAATTCCTAGAAGCCAGTTAGTGGGCAGAAGTGTAAACTGCCACACGATCATTCACTAATACAATTGAAGGGTAAATACATACTGATTATGCACTTTAAACTCATGTAACCAATGGGCAACTCCTTTGTTTTCCCTGGACTTGAAAGGTGTCTAAATGAGAAGGTAAAAAGACACACTTATACAGGGTCTACAATCATCTCAGCAGCATAATCAACCATAGAACCAAATTGGAACACAGTCCAAGCACAATAGATCTTGTGCAGAGTAAT
The DNA here is from genome assembly GCA_030737835.1 of Acorus gramineus. NCBI lineage: Eukaryota > Viridiplantae > Streptophyta > Magnoliopsida > Acorales > Acoraceae > Acorus > Acorus gramineus. The sequence goes on from CM060857.1 coordinate 14,876,577, forward strand.
ATTATGTCTCAGGAGTCTAGAGTGAGACTTTCCTCAATATATACAACAATATCAAATAGCACTTCGAAGAGTATGACTAAATATTTCTATGATATCAAAGGATACTTTTTCTTTAAAAAAAAGTTGGCACAAGATGCACATTGATTGATCATTATATGACAAGAAAATTGGCCACAGGATATAGTGCTCATGTCAGCTAAGCATGAAACTAAGCATTGCCTTTACGTCAAAGAAAATTAGTTCATTTCAATCTACAGTTTATATAGCAACATGAGAGTTCCAGTGATAACTCATAATCAAAGCTAAATTTTGCAATTGAAATATTTGGAATACTTCTCAAGGATTCTCCCCAAGCAAAATTCACACAGAAAGGAGTATAAGAACCCACAATGAATGGAACTGGAGCATCAAGAAAATCAAGCATCTTTCTTGGTAGAACCTGAAACAAATCAAGATACGTCTTAATGTGATTTGAACTTTGTTGTGATCAGAACTGCATGAAGATGCATGAATACCATAAAATTCAAGATATCCAATATTTCAGCATCAACAAGCTATGCGTAAGATAAATGAAATTAAAGGGCTGATGCAAAAAGGAGGTGGAACTCTATGACAGGAAAAAAAACAATTTCACAAGATCTTTTCCATGTGATATTAGAAACCGTGTCAATCAGTGATAAAATTATCTAATCACTGAGGCTGTTCCTCTGTCACACAACTACAGCATACATAAGAATCAATATATGATATATTAAAATTCAGAACTACTGCATGATACTAGGATAGTTTTCTATCAACAAATATTATGACTTCATTAATAAGTTCCAGCATGAATCAATCTTGTGGAGAACAGAGTTCAGAATGTTCACCTCAGATATAAGAAATAGATATCCCATACATAGAAGTTGAGCAAACAAATGTCAACAACTATTAAGAGATATGATCCAATAGGCCCAAATATCATATATATATATATGATCTCAAGGGAATTGCTAAAGCATGCAGTGAATCTTCATGTGTCCATAAAGTTGATATGAATCAACCAGGCCCAGAGGGCCAATCACTAAATAAAAGACCTCAGAACAAAATCTGAAGTTCAGTGTGACTTGCCTTATTGCTTATAATAAAATTTATGATATGTGACATTCATCATATGGTAGGATGCAGAGGATTGGAAAATATTCATCAACTCATACTTACAGGAAGCAATAGACTCTGCCATTCAAATGGACGAATCATAGGAATGATTGACAAGACAATAGCTGATAGGACCCCCTGCAAGCATTGAAGATGTAAGAATACAAAAGAATTAAGTGGAATAGTAGTAAAATGAAATTGAAAATTATTGTTGAATGCATTGCTATGAAGATGGTAACAATGAATTATAAATCATATTTTAATTACAAACAACCATACAACGCACCAAATTTGGGCATATGACAACTAGCTGCTTTTCCAATAATGCTCCAGCAATCAGTGTCAGAACCTGAAAGATATATATGCTTATCAGCCTATGACTTTCATAATGTTTCAAGTGTTCAAGTACAATTACAAAACCTATGTACTCAACTATTTTCCACAAAACATGGAAACAGAACATAACCTAACAAATAACAACTATCATATTTAACTTGTAATGCTATATCCCTAGAAAAATAAAAAAAACGGTTTTCCGAAAACTGTGAACCTATTGAATATTATTGACAAGACCAATCACAAAAGATCAGCATCTAAGTTATTCTCTCAAAGAATTACCATTACAATATGTAATCAATCAAGAGTGAACTGCTAGAAAGAGCATTACGCTTTCAAGAGAAAGAGCACGACAAATTGTTGCAGTGGTCCATATGGATAAAGCAAGGGCTTCCTCAGCAGCTGCTAACCTTCCATTAACCTTAACAAAATGTGATTTTTCAGGCAGTACACTAGCAAAGAGAAACAGTAACATATATAATTTCCAGAAACATGCCTCTTACCTCATTTACTTCTAGTGAAGATTCACAAATTTCTGCATCAGTGAAACCTCCCACTGAGCACAGAGCAGGTATACTGGGGCGGCTGTACTTGATTGGCTGCAAATGCTCCAGGGGTTGAAAAACTGTTTCACTCTCCCGCTGTGGCAAGGGTAAATTATGATAACCACAAATTATCTGCAGAAGTTCATTTTTGTGCACCTATCACATACAACTTAAGCTTCATTACAAAAAAGCTATGTGAATATCATGTACAACTGCAGCAATACCCAACATGACATAGGACCTAGCTCACCTTAGCCCATTCCATTACTTTTTCATCCCCAACATACTTTTCATGCTTAAAAGTGGCTTCATCAATTTCTTCATCATCCAATCCCATGCTTCTTACTGAACTGTCCAAAGTCATTCACGCAGATAGTCAATTAATATACAAGTGTGCCAGAACCAAGAAAACAAAAGCTACCCACATATCCAGATATCATATACATAGCTTGGTATAAATTAACAGCATCAATAAAGGAACATGAAAACGAATGAATGATGACCATACACTGATTCCAAACTTTTAAATTGCTCCGATATGTGACCATACAAGAATGGAAGAGATGAGGATTCTGGTGAAGCTTGACCATTCTCAACTGAGCCATTCATTCTTTCAGAACTATCAGACAATGATTCTGAGGTCTCCGAAACATGATCATCAAAATATTGCAAGTTTTTTCTTGGAAATTTCTCCAGCTCTCTGACATGACTAAAATCAGATGCATCACTTGTAGATATGCTTTCAGGGGATTGAGGTTCTGATGCCCTGATGGATGGAGTTTCATAGTCTGATAAAGGGCTGGCAGGAATTGTTACAAGGCCTATTACACTGTTAACTGGTATTGCAGAAGCCATCCAATTGGGAGAGCGTCCACCCTCAGGGGACTCGAAATTCTCATCGTCATCACGAAATCTAGGCTCTTGTGAAATATCAGCTGTGAGGGTCACTTCACTAACAAACTGTGTTATCCTATTCAGACGCTCCTGTGCAATTATACTGTATCCAAAACAAACTTCGATAAATAGAAGAAAAAAATTGAAGAAATAAATATAACATACTAGTAAACATAAAAAATGCTATCACAGAGTACATAAAAAAAAATCATGTAAAATACTCAATTTCAAATTCTGATGTTAACCTGTTTAACATTTCATAGTGCAGTTCGAAAAAGGGAACCTTTGTAAGAATGCAATAACAACGAGGTGCAGCAACCAAGTAACGGCTGCATCTGCTAGGCGGTTGAGACATTGGTGACATGTAACCCAGAATACCAGGTGGCCTCTGAACTAGTTCTTGAACATGTAAGCAAACACCATATAATGTTGCATTGTCTGCCACCTGATAAAAATAACTATTAGTTATTCGGCATTCTTTGCTATTATCTACCTAGGTTCACACATATTTAGTAAGCCTTAAAAAAAAGCACATTGCTAACCTTCAAACGGAAGATAAAAGAGAAGTCATCACAGGCTAAATGTTCCTGCATGGATGGTGAAGTTACCATTTAGATGCAGAGCTGCACCAGTTTAAGTTAACTAAAAATTTGAAATAGTAAACATCTACTAAGTACTTGGCAAACTTTACTGCTCTGATAACAGATCCACAAAAAATGAGCAAGCCAAAAATCATAGCAAAAACAACAATCTCCAATGCATGCAATATATATATATATATATGAACAGAAGTTCCTAGTATCAATTGAACAAAAAAAAATCCAACAATATTTCAGCAAAATCATGAACTTACTTGAAAAACTTTACTGCTCTGATACAGATTCACAAAAAATGAGCAAGCCAAAAATCATAGCAAAAATAACAATCTCCAATGCATGCAACATATATATATGTATGAACAGAAGTTCCTAGTATCAATTGAACAAAAAAAAAAATCCAACAATATTTCAGCAAAATTATGAACTGATTCAAAACTTCCCCTTACATCAAAACTTTATCCGTCCTCACACTTTCATAACCTTCCATATCTCCTCTCAATTATCTCGATCTCCCACCCTGGTATAAACACACACTAGCAGGGGTGGAATTTGAACACTGGCATCCTCTTTGGAGGTGCATAATGCTTACCAGCTAATCAAAGCTCGGTTCACAAGATATTAGGTGCATTTAACTGACAACATTATCACAACACACTCACCCTTGTCGACTTAACAGGTCATCTTCTCTTCCTGCACTACAATTACATAATAATCAGTTGACAATGCTAATACACTTCAATGTTAATCAAAGTGCTAAAAAGCGAAGTTCAAAGTATATGGAGAGAGGAATTAGGACAGGTGTGAAGAAGAAGAGAATGGGAAGGGATTAAACAAGGCACTGTTGTGTAATGCTAATCTCTCTCTCTCTCTCTCTCTCTCTCTCTATGTATGTATGTATGTATGAATTTTAAAAAAACCACATATCTAAACAAACTGTATTCCGAATCCGACATTAAAAAACACATTCTGTCAAGCAAAAGCAATTTAAACATCTTAGAATGAAGAAAAATAGCAAGAAAGATAATTTCTGAATACCTGTCCACACACTATTTCATTTAGATCACTCATTGACGGTGTCCTCTGCAATAAATTGGCCTGCAAGGTATTTCAAACAACATGATAACTGAAATATCTGATAGGTAACAAAGAAATACTAGCAAAAATCGAACATAGAGTATGCAAGGAAAAAGATGGCCAAAAAGCTCAAGCTTTTATTTTAGTGAAAAAATGAAATTAAGCCAGCCTAATCCTTTTTTTTTATCAAACAATACATGGAAAGTTTTCTAATTAGGAGGCCAGCTCAGTTAACATTGTAATCACACTGTATAAATCATTTATCATTTGTCCCTAGTTGAACTGATGATGATATGCATGTAGAGAGAGATGGCAAGACTCTTCGGTCTCTTGATTCATAACCTCAAAATTAAAACTTCCTCTTTATCTGACGGTCAAAGAAAATCCTGAGTAAAAGTTCCACAACACATCCTCAAATATGAAAAGCACATACATATACATATACATATATGGTTTTGAAATTGAAAAAGATTTAAAAAAGGGATATAAGATACTCATGTGCAACTGGAGAACCTTTGGTTAAACCGCTGAAATCACTAATAAGGGCTGGTTTGACAAGGGGATAAGTGTTAGGATAAGAAGTAATTATGGGGATAAGTGAGTGAGAGGACAGCTTATCCCCGTTTGGTATAAAAAATAATTGGGATAAATTACGAACAGTTGTCCCAATTTTGAAATGAAATGATGATATTTTGTTCCACCTAAAGGCTGGGATAGCATTTATCTCAACTTTTTATCCCAATTTGTCGAATATAAATATGAACAAAATTGATGGATTTTTTATCCCTTAAAATTTGGACAACTTATCCTCAAAACCTTAACCACTTGTCAAACTAGCCCTAAAAGTTATGCTAAAACAAGTCAACAACAGCCATGCATGTGAGTTCTTCTCTAATATAAACTTCATATAAAATACTTGCCTCACGTGACAAAAAAAAATCAACTCGTTTAGTTTCAAGCAGTCTTAGGCATGGAAACCATAATATCCACACCAAAAAAAAGAATAGCAGCCCAAATGAAAATCAAACTCAAGAAAGATAATCAAAGTGCATATAATAAATAAAAATCTATGTTACACAGAATTCCAACCGACAAATATTAGTATATCTGATGCAGGACGGGATATGATGGAGGGATATGTGATGATGATTAGGGTTAGGGTTAGGGTTGGGATATGTGGTTTGATGATTAGGCATGGAAACCATAATATCCACACCTAAGAAGGTTAGGGTTTCACACCCAAGAAGGTTAGGGTTTCACACCCTAGGGCTTCATACCAAAGAAAACTAGGGTTTCACACCCTCACAAAAATCCTATCGCAGGATCTCTCAAAAAGAAAATTTTCATTCATTCTAAATCTCTCTCACCGTAGAGATTACAACTTTATTTAATGAGAAAGTGATTTAATCTAATCCATTGATCATTCTAAAGATCTATGGTCTGGATTGAATCCTACAATAACTTAAATTAAATAATAAATAAATTAAATTATTTAATCTAGGCCATTGATCATCCTAAAAATCAATGGTTCAGATAAAATCCTATAATTCTTATTCAAAATAAAATAAAAAAAATAAAAAATCTCTATCCACATAGGAATAAGATTATATCTCTTGTCCTTCCTCCTTTGATAACCTTTAAATGCATCTATTGACTTGATGTCCCCATCAATTCTCCCCTTGTTTGAGAAAACTCATCCTCGAGTTTTAGAGAATGATATAACTTGAAGGTCATGAGATTCTTGTTGCGTGTATCTGAAAGGATCCTGGTGGAAAAGTAAAATCTTCAATTCCTGCCTTTCACCAAATATTTGTCGGGGAGATATTAAGTCCACCTGTTGTTCTATCACCATATATATTTCTTTTGGATCGCCGATCTCTATAGCAATTTCCTTGCAAGTTGGTGGTTGTTGTAAAACAGGCATCGGAGGCGGTTGTTGTGAAACAGGTATCCGATCTTCCACTAATGAAACATCAACCTTCTCTTGAATTTCATTTTTATGTTGTCTCTCTGGAGGTGCATCTTTTGTTGACGTTGATGATCTCGCATCTGGTAATCCTTTAAGGATAATTTTCTTCTGTATACAAAGCGGGCGTATGGTGCATGATCTCCCTTCATAATCAAATATACATTTCCGAGCTTTTATCCATGGCTGACCCAATATAATAGAACGTTTGGATGATGAAAACATGTCACACCACGCTCCATCAAAATACGAAGGTTTCATAGACCATTCAACAAAAGCAGCTTGATTTTCTACGATAATTTCCCCAGTCTTAGATAACATATCCACAACTGCTTGAGAAATCATATTCTTCTCGAGACTTTCATCGATAATCAAGGAAGCACCTTTCCCATTAGGTAAGCAAATTAGGGTTTTCAGAACGAACATAGAATCAACCATTTTTTTCTTCTTCTTTACTCTCGATGGTATTGCCGATCTAGATGGAAAGGAGGGACTCACGCAGCAACAATAGGGCAGCAACACGAGAAGAATATTGATGGCAGCAACACAAGGGCAGCACGTTAGCAACACGGCAGCAACAAGGGCAGCAAAACGGGGGCTGTTGGAGGTCCAGGGCAGCAGCAACAGGGGCTGTTGGAGGTCCAGGGCAGCAGGACCGTACTAAATGAATGGAGAGATCATAGATGATGTTTCAATAGGATGGGATACGATGGAGGGGTATGTGATAATGATTAAGGTTAGGGTTAGGGTTGGGATATGGGGTTTGAGAAAATAAAATAAAAAAAATAGATTGTAGGACATCACACCCAAGAAGGTTAGGGTTTCACACCCTAGAGCTTCACACCCAAGAAAACTAAGGTTTCACACCCTCACAAAAATTCCATCACAGGATCTCTCAAAAAGAAACTTTTCATTCATTCTAAATCTCTCTCTCCGTAGAGATTACAACTTTATTTAATGAGAAAGTGATTTAATCTAGTCCATTGATCATTCTAAAGATCTATGGTCTAGATTGAATCCTACAATAATTTAAATTAAATAACAAAACAATTCTTATTCAAAATAAAATAAAAAACCTAACTAATCTCTATCCACAGAGGAATAAGATTAGATCTCTTGCCCTTCCTCCTTTGATAACCTTTAAATGCATCTATTGACTTGATGTCCCCATCAATATCTCCCGTTATGTTTTCATCCAATCATAAGAACACTCCTCAACAGTGTTCATTTGAGAGATATTCCATTATCATTTATCAAGTAGATTCTTGTATGCTAAACAATTTGACATATAAATCAAGTTCTCCAAAAACTTATAAATATAAAATGCTTTAACAGGAATCAAGTTTTTAAAGATTTACCAGACCTTAACACCTCCAGGAAAACAGAAGGCAGGCAAATCCTTTGTCCGCATGGCCAACTTCTCCCCAGGAGGATATTTGAATAAAACCTGCAAGATGATGACAGTAATATGCAAAGTCCTACAACAGTCACAATCATGGCGATCCAGCGCATGGAAGTTAACAGAATTCTAATTTATTAGATTATTCCTCCATATAGTAATAAAAAAAACATATATTGGAAGTAAAACACTTTCTATTCAGCTAGGTTGATAGATGTGTGATAAGTTTTTGTATAGCCAACGAAGCCAAGCCCTAAAGCTAAATTTTAAGTGAGAATTATGTGAGCAGTGCATTGAAATTATTAACTCATGCATCACTAATGAATCCAAAGGGCATATTATGTAATAATTTAATATAACATAGAAAGAATAAACTCCAACCTATCACATATATGTCAACCTGAGGTTCCAGGGTAGGTAGTGGAGGCGCATGGTACTGATATTTTCCCAGATCTAGTGCATCATTTTTTGCCATCTCTGATTCCCATCTCTTTCTTTTCACAAAGTCATCCTCAATAGCTTCAACATTGGCATATGAATGGAGACCCACAATAACAAAATGTTCAAATAATGATGTGGGCTCCTTGTGTTGTTTATGATCCTGCACAACAGCCACATCTGATTCAAATGGCATTTCATGACAAGTGTATGTGATGCGCTATCAAGTAGTAATTGTATAAAGACAAGGATCCCAAATAGCACATGCCACTTCATCAAAATTCCTTTACAATGTAAAGAATCATGATACTCTTCAAATATATACATGATATGTTAGCACATGGAGATGCCAAAGCAAGTAAATGTCAAAAAGTAAACTTAGATGCATATCAAACTACAACATGCCGGGGAAAAAAAAACAGCAATTGATTTCCATTTTGCAGCATTGTATGATCATCAATACTGGACATAACACCCATGCCCAATTTATTAAATCACTATACATTTTTTATAGGTGCCACCAATATGACATGTCCATACATTTGCCTCATAGTTTGCAATATAAATAGTTGCCCCATGATAAAACATAAAAAAAATTAATCAGGCCAGTCCAAGATAAGGGGTCATGGCATAGTTTAAATGCATCGAAAAAATGAGAAATTCACAATGGAAAAGTATCAAGCCAACAATTTCCTAAATGACTATTAAGAAGGCTTCTTTTCCGGAGCCCTCATCCTGTTGCTCTTTTTCAACCACTTTTAATTCTTTATTTGGAAATCCATCATCCCCATTTTTGTTCGTGGGACAACATTAAATAATATGATAGTTCCTATCCTTATTTTCACAAAAAAACAAAAAACAGAGTTGCATACCCGAGATTGGGAGTGAATCTGATACCACTGACGCTTCTGATTCGCCATAGCTTCCACATTCAGAGAAGACTTGAGACCATTCTCCTCATGATTTGGACCCCACTTCCACGCCCGTTGCATCTGATGCCTCCACCTTTGGAAACTACCACTCCGCCGATGGCGCGCCAGCTTGGCGTTGATGCTCTGCAGCATGTCACTCTGTATTCTAACAGGAGATTGTGAAATTCGCTCCGAATCCCGCTCAGACAAGGAAGAGGGAGAATCACGCCCCTCCAATGGTTCTACGCCCTCCATCACTCTCCTACAATGACCTCCAGTTTCTTGAATCTAAAAAAAAAGCGATCACACTCACACATCAAGAATAACAAAAATTCACCTTAAGAATTCCCAAATCTCCATCAAACACCAAGATTGCTATTTCGAACTGGTCTGAAAAAGCAAATTTTCACTTAAAACTGCTTTTGAACTTAGATTCCCATGAAGCAAACTTTTGTTAGATTACTGAAAAAGTTTTTAAAAAAAACTACAAAAGCTGGGACCACTTGGGGCATTTGAAGACACATTTAGGTAAAGCATGATTCTTGCAAATGCAAAATCATCCTAACGTGTTTCCAAACGCTTTCATTTGATCCCCCGAGGCCAAGAGAAAATTATTTCAGTCAACTCTGCTCTGGTCACAAGGCAGCAGGTTAAGAAAATTCAGTCATCAGAAAATTTTCCAATCAACTTCGCAATGATCATGGAACAGGACCGTCCCATGATTGCTATTTCGAAGCCTCTGTTTTTTTTTATTATTATTATTAGATGAAGGGAACCTCTTCCGAGACACACAGAATTCATATTACAAAATTTTATCCAACTTTATGCGACTCTCTCATATACAAATTTTCACATTAATAAAAAATCTATCAAACTAACACGCTTAAGAGACAGAATTCAACCCTTCAAAACAATCGAATCATATGGAATCCAGGAACCAAAATCACTCGTAAAAAGAACTATTTCCAAAAAAAAAAAAAAACAATCATGTCAAGCACGAATTGTACCTATGATTTTCTGGTTTTCACCGATCAGCGAAGAAGAAGAACGAGAGGTGAAAAAAAGAGAGGACTTCATTTTTAGGGTTTGATTTTTTAAAGGCTTCGAGAGAGGGATTAAAAAACAATAATTATCGAAAGGCGTGAAGAAATTGAGGTTGCTTTATGACTCGGCTTTATATATTGAATATTCTTTTTTGTTGGGGTGTCAAAATAAAATGGTCAATGAAGGTGGCGATAAACAAATAAATGAAGGTTTGAACTTTTTGAAAGTCTTTTTACACGTGTAGCAGTTTCTTTTCAATTAATTATTTGTGTTATCTTTTATTTAACGCACGGAAGAAGGTCAAGAAAACGATGCGAGGGCAGATCTGTACATCGTTAAGTGAACCGTGCTCTCCTCAAGTGGAAACGCAGAGGGTGGTTCAACCCAGCTCTTGTTTGGCGGGTTGTGATTGAAACGATCGTTTTCTAGGGGGACTCTCAGTCCGTCTCAAATATGGGCGGGAATTCTAAATAGGATAATTAACAAAAATACTATAATTTAAATCAATATTAACAAAAATACTATAATTTAAATCAATATTAACAAAAATAGTATCCGGATAAATAATATTTGTAAAAATTAGCACTGATGGGTTGTGTTTTTTTTTTTTTTTTAACATTAGAGGCACTTCTTGTTTTTTTATTAACAATTGAGATTTTTTATCTGATTAAATTTTAATGGCTGAGATTTTTTTTTAACATATATTCGGTTGAGAAGAGAGAAAATCATGGATTGAGTTTTTTGGTTTATATAAAAAAATGTTATTTTTTTAGGCACTCAAATTTAATTAAAAAATTTAATCAATTAAAATAAACAAATTTTCAATGATTTTCTCTCGTAACAAAGAAATTTCAGCCATTAAAATTTAATTAAATAGTTAATAAAAAAAAACGTCAGCCATTAATTTTTAATTAAATAAAAAAGTAGTGATCTCATATATATATATATATTTATATGAGTGCATCCCTTTAAAATGCTTTAAAATGCAAAATCACTCAATGTATAAAAAAAAAAAAAAAAAAATGCTTACTAGTTTTTGCAAATGTTTCTTATCTGGTGCTATTTTTGTTAATATTGATTTAAACTCTGCTATTTTTACTAATTATCCTTCTAAATGCTACATCTAACTTTCAAGAGACAATCCGTTGAAAGATGTTGGTGATTGCAGTGGAAAACAAAATTCATTAATATTGGGTGCATTTGGTTGCGCGATTACACAGCGTTTGCGATTGCAAGAAGCTACGTTTGCAATCGTGCAACCAAACACATTTACTATAACAGCTTTCTGCACAGAGATTTCAAGCAAATAGTACCCAAAAATTACGATTTCAAAAAGCTAAGGGAGGTGAACTTCTTGCAGAATCAATTTTAAAACTCAGATTCCTGCATAATTAATTTTAAAACTTAAATTCATGCATAATTAATTTTGTAATCGCGCAACTAAACGCACCTGCACGCCATGGTTTGAAAAAACGAGATGTAGACTTTTTTTTCTTCCGTTTGAAAAAATTGGGGATATTTTTTGGCTCAGTAAGGAGGGACATTAATTCTAAGATTTTTGTTTAATCCGCTATTTTTAAGTAGCTCAATTTTTTAAACTTACTAAAATACTTCTATATTAGGGGGGGGGGGGGTTTTAAATTTTTTTGTTTACTACTGTATATACATCCTAGTTCACAATATATAATAAATGATTGACAATGGACATAAGATGGTTAATAAAACAATGTACAAGAGATAAATAACAGTTTACAAGTTAATAATGTACACAAAATACATAACAATATGCAAAAGATACTTCATGAAATTATCTTCAAAAAATTGAAAGTGTTTCTCCATTTAAAAAAAAATCTAGGAACCTTATAAAATAAAGAGTTTGCAAAAATATTTAGAGGCCGTTTTGAACCACGGCAAACTCGGCGTTCGAAAAAACACGGTAGAGAATCATTTTTTCTAAAGACTTTTCAAACGTGATTTTTTTTGTCTAGATATGTTGTTTTCGTTGTTTAAAATTAAGGTCCGTTTAGAAACACAGATTGAAAAATAGCTTTTGGAATAAAGCTGCTTTTTAAGATGATTTTAGACCTTGACTTTTTTAGGATGCTTTTTTTTAAATCATGAATCAATATTTGAAAGGAGTTTAATGTTTGACAGAGAAAGTTGCTTTTCAATTCAAAAAATCGATTCCGACCAAAAAGTGTTGTTTTTGAGCTTTTTAAAACACAGATTTCGAGAGAAAAATTAAAAAGAATCCAGCTTCCGATTATGCAAAAAGCTACCCCGTTTGACTGCACAATTTTAGCTTTTCAGTTTTTCAAAAAATAAAAACACATCCAAACGTGTAACGAAACGAAGCCTAAGTGTTTTTCGTTTGAATTCGGGGTAGCGTTACGTGGTGTTCCCACAAAATCCACCCACCACGGATCCAAATCCACCCACCACATATCCAAACAGAGCTTTAGAATCAATTTCTCCCAAAACCTTGAATATTGAGATGCCAATAATTTTAAAAATATAGTCTCGTAATCATAGAAAATGATTTTCGAAAAATGTGTTAACCCAATCGTTCATGTACGTCAATAAATATAAAGGACTAGTGATTTTACCATGGAATGTGACATGCCTGTTTTAAACAATCAAACAAATTTTGTGAAACATAGTTGATGTGTATGTTTTGCCGAACATGAACAAACATTCTGCAAAAATAATTAAAAATTGTTGGTTGCATTATTTGCATGCATTACATGATACAGCAGATTTAGAAAATATTAAATAATCAAATGAATCTTAAAAAAAAACAATACCTTGAGAATGAAATTTGAACTCACACCCTTCGGAGCACAACCATCTGGCGCCCCAGATTATGATTATCAATTTATACTATCATAATGAGTTTACTAAAACCAAAATGAGAATATCCTCCTACAATCAACTAAATAATTGTTCAATAAAATTCTTAGTATTAAATTTTACAAAGGAGATTAGATACTGATGCTTTCAGTCAATAAAAGATCTCAAGTACATGCAGACAGCTTCATCCCCACTATACTTTTTCATCCTCTCCGAATATCTAAAAATTTGAACAAAAATTCCATACATGACAGCCTCACCATGAAACAAGAGTTTTAAGCAATCAAGCTTTGGACTTCTTGTGTTTCTTCTTTGGTGGCGCTTTATTTGGTTTTGCTAAGTATGCTTCAGCATCGATCGATTCTTCGCCTTGTAGTTTGCTAAGTCCCTTTGCTTTCTCCTGCAAGTAAGAAGCACGTGAAGAGGAACATCAAAGACTAAGACGTATCAACTTATACAAGCCACCTCACTTCCCACAGATTCTAGTTCAGGAACAACTATTGTAGGAGTTATTTCATAACCTCATCCCCACCATCATGGATTTAACAAAATCACACACAAAAAACAAAAAGAAAAGAAAACAGAAGCACATGTTGCACATGTCATGTTGAAGAAAATGCATATATATGTTACACATCAACATTATAGTCATTTTCCCGACATGTGACACTTTGCCAACTAGAAGACTAATCTGAACCCCATCCCTTAATAGTGTATTCATTTGGCCTGCAGCAGCAATAATACCTCTGCACAGCATATTGAGACATCTAATCTTCAGGATTGGGTTACTGGGACAGGGGGGTGATGATTCATCATCATCCAAGAATTATAGTCATATACGCACGAGGTTAACACTTATGTGACGCTTGCCACTTGCATGTTATGTATTTCCCCAATTTATCAAAAAAAAAAGCCTAGCAAGATTATTAGTAAATATCAGTTTTTCAACACTCCAAGTTGCACTGTCCATCCTGATTCAGAAAAAAAAAAAAAAAAAAAAAAAAGGTCTTGTCCATCTAAAATTTATTCGATGGCCATGTTTTGATTTAAACAGACCTTGTTTTGTATGTATACACAGTGTTCATAGTTGTCATAGCTTTGGAGGCAGAAAAAGGATGACTCATTAGATTTCCAGATGGAAGAGAATTCTAGTCATATAATGTATAGTCACTCATCTTTTACATTAAACTAGAATTGCCTCACATGAGAGTCTGGCAGGCCCTCCCTTTTCACCCCCTCCAAGAGTGCAACATAAACCATATTTATCAAGAGACCACTTCCTCCTACTCCTAGTAAACCCCTTCTATGAAATCACTCGCCAACTCCCTAAAAAAGGAAGGGGGTGGAGGAGGGAGAGAGTGAGTGGTGGGGGGGGAGGAGAAGAGGGAGACATGCGTCTAGAACTCTTAATGATATTGCATTGTGTTTTATGAAAACTATTGACATTACAGAGTATCTGTTATCCAAATTCGAATCCTACAAAGAATTATAGTTCAAGCTAAGATAATGTAGATGTTACAAGAGATCCCTATAATATTGGGAAATTACACGTTATCCCCTAGAAAAAAAAACTGACACATATGGAAAGGTTTACATATTTATTTATTATACTTAAAGCTGAGAAAATTGCAAGTAGAGCCAGCCCTAAAATGGCAACACACAGTCCTAACCATACAGTGGTAACTCACTACTCATACTAGACCGACTTGGACCAGCATAGGCCCATTATTGGGCTAGACTTGCATGACATTTATTTCACCTGCATCTTGCTGATATCAGAACCAGATAGGGTGGGGGCCCCTAGGGACAGCATCACTTCCACTCGGCCATTAACCATCGGGACAAGCTACAATTTTTCACAAATTAAACCCCCCCACTTAATCTAATAACCATTTGCAATAGCATGCATCACATGCAAAATTCATAATGCCCTTTATACTAGGAGTGTCTTTTAGAGCCTTTCTCTGCTCTTCGACCTCGCAACCTGACTTCCCCAAGCCTATCTCTTCTCACTCCACTAATTACATCTGACCTGTCGCATTATATTTTCTATTGTTTCAAATGCTAATCCAAGCCTTCTTGAACCCACAGTCATTTCTAATCCTCCTTTGGTCGCATTTGGCAAACTATTTCCAAGGCATTTGTCCCAACAACCCACGGTCGAGTGGAATGGGCACTGCCCCAAGAAGTCCCCAATCTGCTTTCGAAACTTGCAAGATGCAGGTGGAAAAAAATGTCACATGGCCCTGTTGGGCTGGTTCTAGTGAGCTTTGGCCCACAGTGTTCCGAGTCATGTTGATGACCCAAGTTTTCTAGTACTAACAGTAAATTGTCATTGTATGTTTGGACTTGTGTCATCTTTCAAGGGCCTTCATACCAGAAAACCAAATCCAGGACATTTTCTACATGGTAAACATCTTTGGAAAGAAATCTTGTCTAGATGTTGCACGTTTTTATTCCGTATTTGGAGTATTCTTGGGCTGGTCAATGGGTTTTCCATTCATTGGAAAATCCAGCTGACCTTAAATTCTAGCATAGATAAAAAATCTCATTCATACCAAAAAGTGATAATTTGATACTTCAATTTTTTCCAACTTTGCACCTCCCCCGTAAAAATAAATAAATAACCACATTAGGTAGAATTCCAGGAGTATAGTCATCATTTCATAATTTCTTACCAACTCCAAACCCTAACCCCTCCCCCAAGCCTCCATTCCCTATCTTTTATCAGATCCTCCTTGCTCAAGCCTCCCTGTGGCGGAACTCCTAGTGGATGCATGATGGTGGAACAACTCAAGAGACTAAATTACTTAGAATGTGTGTAATTTTACTTTTGAAAAATATGTTTTTAGATTGGTAATGTTCCATTACCTTACCCATGGATACTCCAAGCACAATCTAATGAACACCCATTTCTTTCATCAATCAAACTTTTCTTTTAAATGGCCATAATCCATTGAGGAAAAAGTTTCACCATTTAGGAAACGCTTGCCAAATGCAGCCTTAGTCCCATCAAATATAAAAGGAGTCCTAAAATCTTCATTTCAGATATCATATCAATTAACATGCTTCTTCTCTTATATAAATCATAAGATGTCTAACCTAATTGATGCCTTGAAAAAATTCCTGTTAGCTAATTTAAGGAAGAGATACCCTTCAACAACAACCTTACATCCATTAAGGGAAAAAAAAAAAAGAATACTCGAGCATCTGAAACAACTCCATTGGCATCACTTCAAGCTACAAAAGTGTCACTCCACCACTTCCACCAAAATCACACACCATAACTCAGGCTTACTTCATCCATGCTAAACCTGTCTAGCATCCATAATTACTTTGTGAACCAATAAAATGAGACTACAAGAGATGGACAAAGATACACAAGCGCAAGACATTAAAGACATTTGCCCCACCCCACATGCACATAATCTGTAACAATAAACCAAATACCAAGCAAAGCACTCCACAAAGTGCATAGGAGCTTCAAATTTATGAATTGTTTGCTAACCTAATAGACTTATTAACAATCAAAACACTGATTTAGAAATTACTAAATTAGAACATCAAAAGTTCCAAACAATGAGCAGAATATCTGACAAGGTAACAAGTATGTAGACACTCCTTTCACCCTTGGAATCAGGAAATGCACAGAACTCATTTATAGAAGTAGAATGCATTCGTGATGTTGGTAGCATATATCAACCAGTGGTGTCAGGAGTGAGGAATGGACAACAATGGTGGTCATATATAAGATAACACAACTACTACTTGTTTGATATGGTATTGCTATCGTCCAATAATCGCTGACTAAACATTTAATGCATTGTATTTTTAAAATAATCTACATTGACAACAGATCAGTCATTGAAAATTACTTTGAGACTTTGACTGCTAAAAATCAGAAAAAAGGTTGATAGGAAATCCAAAAGGCTTAATTTGAATGCTCAATGCATCATGGAAGACAAATACATCATTCTGTGAATGGGCATTTATCAGCCAAATCATGGCATGGTGCCACACAAATGAAAACATATTTTTTGGTAATATGAAAATTTATCCAATGAAATGGTAAAAAAATATGTGCCACGGGAAACTGCAAAACAAATTATTCATCTATAATCTGTGAAAAAAATGTGAACCCCATATGCCAAACATTCAGAAATTACAATGTTCATATTTGCAGGAATGATATTTCCAGGCAGCATCTAGTTATTGTGGAAGATGGATTATCGAGAAACATACACATCAACCAGCAGCAGAAATTGAAGGAATAAATATGTAAACGACTTCAAAGAAACTACCCATATACAAAATTAAAATCACCGAGCATGCACAGCTTTTTCCCGCATGCTTAACAATAAATACTAACCAACATCAATTGTATGCACAATGTACCAAAATCATGGCAGAGTATCCTTCCTCTAGCACATACAATAATGGAGAAATAGGATTACCTTTAATGACATCGCCATGGCAGCCACCTCACTCTGATCAACTTTGGTTTTTGCTGGTTCTGACACAGATTCGGATGTTTCCTGTCACAACAAAAAGTACAAAGAAGTAATAATAATTATAATGATGATGATGAATAGTAATAATATATGAGGAAAAATATTAGAATCCTCAGCAGATTCACAATCTAACCTTAGGAGGAACAAACGCAGCTTCCCTTTTTCTCTTGTTTTCAGCCGCCTTTTCTGCCTGCTTCTCCTGCTTTTGTTGCCACTTCTTTGCTGATTTCATTTGATCGCTCAAGAAATACTCACCACTCTCTAATTGGAGATCAATCTGGAAACGTAGCAAGGCTATCAATTAACCACTCTAGACCATGTAAGCAAGACAAACAATCTAAGAGTGATTTAAAACCAAAATAGAAAAAAGAAATTTTGAACCATAACTTCTTCCACCAAATACTAATATCACACTGGAAAAGTGGTATTGCACACTGGAACATAGATACTGTACAAGAAATTCCTGAGGTAATAGAAGTTTCAGAAAGCTCTAATTTTGAGAAACAAGAAAAACTATAACCATGTCAAAAAAAAGTGGCCTTGGAAACCCCAGGTGCCTGCCTAGGCATTTCACCCAGGCTCTCGATCCCACTTGGACCCTCGGCAGCTTTCAAGGCGGTGTATTCCTTCCATGCCTATTACGCGATCTAGAAGAAGAAACAGTGACACACTTGTTTTGTGTTTGTCTCTTAGCGAGGCATATCAGGATCAAAGTGGATCAGCTAGAGAATTTCAATGTAAATGTCACCTCTCCGAATCAGCTATAGGACACTGGGTTAAAGCAAAGTGGACACAAAAACACCAGAGCGGAGATATCACAATGATTAGTTCCAGCAGTTAGTTGGTTGGTATGGTTGACTACTAATGAAGTGGTGTTCAAGAATTGAATCCATATTTTGAAAATATGTGAGAAGTCAAGCCATTAATTAAAGACTGGACCATTCCCTGTGGGGCTATCAATAGTGCTTTTTGAGGAGAATAATCTGTTAATTGAATAGCTTCATTTGCTGTCTTCTAAGAAGCACACTTCTATGAACATATTGTGTCCCTGTCCGACACATATCTAACACATCACATGACACGATGCATTAGTCACCTGTTGGACACGTATGGAATTCTTCTTTTCTTTTTTAATTTCAAACATGAAATTGACGCACGAAGGATACAACAGAGACACACAACACTTGTGCACCACAACATTCTAAATTTTTCAAAGTTTAAGCTCACATAAAACTAAGGGTGTGTTTGTGCATGATGGAAAATGAAGGAAAGTGAGAGAGAGCTAAAATTTTCCCTTAAATCATTAAAAAATCTGGTTGTTTGTGCCAAACAAGGAATAGAAAAAACTTTCCATCACTTTCCCTCCCTTATCTTGTCTTATTAATAAATATGGGAAAAAAATTGCCTTCCCTATAGGTGAGAATTTGAGAGGACGTGATGGAAAATTTTCCACTACATGCACAAACATCATGATAATTGGTCAAATGGAATTTTTTTTACTTTCCATCATTTTCCCTTTAACCCAAATTCCTTCACTTTCTTTTATTTTCCCTCTGAGATTGTGCACAAACACACCCTAAACGATGTTAAAAAGATTTGTGGATATGATAGTTGACACACCATTGTAGTTGTATCATTTTTTTATTGGTTTACATAGGTGTGCCCCAACTTTCTAAAATAATCATAATATAACATATAAATTATGTATTTATTCATTGATGTGTCTTTGCCGTGTCCCGTAATTGTTTTGCAATATTTACCACCGTGACTGTATAGTGTTGTGTCCATGTCCCATGCCAGTGTCCATGCTCCATAGGTTGTCTTCTACTCCTTTGGAGATTTGTGAAGGAGATTCCCCATATGCTATATTTGTATTCTTTGTTCTTTGTATTCAGTTTTTCTCAATATGTTGTTGTAGAATTCCTATTCATTTCCTTTAAAAAATCTGCCTTTTTTCTGGAAATGAAAACTACAGTTGCCTAGTTATCATTGATTTAGCTAATAAGTATATAATAATAAAAAAATGGTCCACACTAGAATGATAAATGTGTATCAGGATTGTAACAAATGCAATGATTATATAATAGGAACTCAGCTAGAACTCAATAAGAAATGCAATTTAAGTCCCGTCTCACCTTACTAGGTGGTTGAGGAGGAGGGAAAGGAGTGTATGGTTTCTTCTCTTTACTCTTAACTTTCTTTGTTTGAACATTTTTCCTGAAAAATAAAATTCATGTATTAATGAAACGTGACAAAAAAAAGATGTTTTTTTTTTTTCACTTGGTTCAAAGCAAATAAACAAACAGAAAAAGATGTTGCCTTAGCCAAATAACTGGTTATTAATCTCATACTTCTTAAACTTGGGGAGAAACCTATCCCAATTCTCTGTTGCAAGTGCTGGATTTTTGGTAAGCTCTCGTTTCATTAGGAGGGTCTGTTTATAGAAATAATTAGTATACAGTATGACAAATATCACCAGATATTTCTGTGGAAAGAAATGCATACTTTGATATGGTATATAGGATGCTGAAAGTTTTGAATGCAATCCTCCACAATCTTCCTCACTTGTTTTAGACCCTTGAATGAACCCATAGCAGCGACAGTGTTTCCCTGATCATTAAAAAAACCAGATGATAACATTGATGTCAACTTGTCGGTTATAAGGAGTATCCAATGACTTGTGAACATGGGAAACAAGATTAAAGAAGCACATGGTGACATGCCTGAACCAAAACATAGCATCCTGTGAGAATCTCAATAGCCTGCAATATGCACCATGAAAATCTGAGCTAAAGGATGATAATAGCCATTCAATTTTTAGCATATATCCGCTAAGCGTTGGTCGATTGCCTTGATGACCATTATAACTCCATATCAGACATACCTTGAGCGTGGATGAATTGGGCCCAATAAGATGCTGTCTTCGTTTGACAAATCGTTCCTGAGGAGGAAAAAATAATCACAGAAAAATGTAAGTCATTTATCATACACAAAGTAAAGAAATTATTCTACTTCAATCTCAGGTTGGCAATGCAAATGAAAACTGGCAGACACCGATCAAGTTATGCATCCATGCAGGAATACACAATTTAATAGACTTACGCCTACATGAGGCCTCCAGTTCAATGTTCAAAGCATCATTTACAATGAACTCATTTGGCTACCTAAACTAAAAGCATCTCCATAAAGATATTACAGCTCAAGAATATCATAGATAGCATTGTGTGATTAAGAGGAGTCTCTAGACACCATTACATGATTAAAATTAAAATTGCTAACAGTTAGATGAAAAAAGCAAAATTAAGCAAGCTCGTCTCCAGTGAATACAAAATCTTTCACTAAGATAATTCTACATGGTCGATGAATAACACTGAGATCTATTTTGAACTCCAGCAAAACTGCAAACATGGAAAATAAGTAACACACACAAACAACATGAGTCCCTTTTATCTCTTTTACAAATAGATACCAATGAATACCAAATGACAAAAATTTAACCAAATGACAAAAATTTAAACACTGAGTGGAATTTAAAATAATAGGTTTAATCACATGACAATTAATCCTATTAGTAGGGTACCTAAAATTTCAATTTCTTTATTGATACAAAGAACATCCAGATAACAAGCACTACATATCAGATGGAAAGAAAAAACGGAAGGATGCAATTGCATACAATATTATGGATATACGTAAGAAGAACAATATACAGATACCTTATTGCGGATGAGACTTCCAATTTTTATAATGTCGCATTGAATCTCATCATTCAGTATCTTGAGTGCCTAAAACTTCAAGGTGTCTTGTTAATAACATTTACATATGTCCAAACAAAATTGTAAATGTAGTAAAACAAACTGATAAAACATATATAACCAAAATATAACTGTAAATGAATGACAATAACCATTGTGGTTTTGCTACTAAATTTTATCAGCAACAATAAAAAGGACAATTCTGTGACATCAATAAATAATTTTGTTTGATATGAATCCTAGAGAAAACATATTCAAACTGAAACAATTCATAAACAATGCACAACAAAGGGAGAGAAATATACCTGGGGTGCAGGGACACTTCTGGATAAAAGCCTAATAAGGTCTCTAGCTTTCATGATAATATAGGGGTCCCTTGTCTTCCGAGTGGTTGAAACAACCATGTTTCCCTCGACCTTAAATGCAAGAGAATTTGAATTCAAAAAAAAAAACAAAGTACAGACCAGAATATGAATTACAACTTCAACAACAACCGACGCTTAAAAGAGAAAAGAACCATTTCTATTATATATCATATTGATCATCACCAAAGTAGTTAACCCAGGACCAGTTGTTAGTCACCTGATTAGGTCATGACTATTTGTAGAGTCAGCAACAGAATAGAACAATCATTTAACTATATCGATAACCTTGCATCAGACAAACTTTGTGATATCAAATACAGTTATGCATAAACAAACTTTCATGCTGCCGGAGATTTAAGGAAAAAAAAACTGTCATCTCAACCAAACCAATAAACAAAACCAAGTCAAATTCTGTTCAAACAACCCAATAATTGAATGACACAAGGCACCAGTTTGCAGCTTCTATAAGATTTTACAGGTGATAGAGGCTTACATAAGTTAGATGTGCACATGCGTTTGCATATCAAAATCACTCGAAACTATGTTCCTTCTCAATGGCTTTAAAGAACTATATATATAGACTAAGACATTAGTCCGCATCCAGACATTCAGGCACTGTATTAATTTTGAACAAGTGGGTTTAGAATTTGTAATAAAAAGACATAGACCAAACTTCAAATGCTTCATTGAACAAAAAAATAACAATAAAAAGCACAACTCAATTTCTTCAAAAAAAAAGGGTTAAAAAAAAAACTTTTTTTCCCAAATATTTACATACCAAATTGAGCTCGCACTTCACTCCATGTCCTTTCAATGCCTGTGTCACGGCAGGCCAGACTTGTTGCAGGTACTTCTCTGCCAACAAAAAACCAATACAACAAAACTTCGATCATACGGTAGAGCAATCGATAGAAACCAAAAAAAGAAAGAGGGGTTTTAAGGTATTTCTTGCCTCTGTATTGAGGGAAGAGGGTGGAGAACGAACTGACTTCGAGCATGCCGGATTCATTCCACGACGGATCGAACTTCTCGATCTTCCAGTGATCGATGTTGGGGTCATCGTCCCACGGCTTCGGCTTGTCGTGCTTCCCCTTGTGCCTCGCCTTCTTCACCCCCGTCTCCCTCTCCGTCTCGCCTTCCATGGCATCCGACATCCTAAGGTTTTAGATTTCTAGGGCCGTTAAAAGAGAAATCAAGGGTTTCACGGCCTGATATAACCCATATAACCCCGCTGCAAAAAGCCCTGTTTTTTTTTGGGATTTTTTTTTTTTGGAAACTTCCACATAACCCCCTACGATTTTGAAAGTCCATATAAACCTCGCAAAAACCTAAATCCAAATAGCCCCTGAATTAAACTTCTAAACTTACCCGTTGAATATTTTATGAATATTCTGTTAATTTAAGTCTGATTAAAAACACAATAACTTAAAAAAACCCTTACAAAATATTAAAAATATAAAATAAAAAAAAAACCTTTAGTATGTTAAAAATCTGAAACCCTCATAAATTAGTAACCTAGTTTGAAAAATTATGCTTACATCCTCTAAAACCTTTTATTTACATATACTCCTGAAATCTTAATAGTCAATACACCCAGATAACTAAAAAATTCTTTATAATGTTTGATATCTATGATTTGATAATTTATGATAAATTTTAATAATTATTTGAAATTAGGACTCAAATTATTTATTAATATTTCATTATACCAATAGTAAGATATTATTTTATGTCATTTTTAAATATATCTTAGAATAGTTTGAAACATTTGAAAGTACACCATGTTTAACACATGTTTTCTCATGGAAAATATTTTGTTCAATTCCGTTTGCAACTCACATGTGTTATAATTTTTTTGGTATATATTTAGTTAATAAAAAAATTTATATAAGAAAATGAAATACATGTTCATATGAATTGAAAGCATATATTTTTATGTATTTTATAGCCGAGTATTTTGTAACTGCAAACAAAACTGTAAATTAGACTTGTAGAGGATTTTACGTATTTTAACACATTGTCGAGGGGTTTTCAGATTTTTAACACATTATAAGAGATTTTTGATATATACATTTTCATCTCACGAAGTTCTACCAGACCAAATGGGGGCTGGAGGAGTCTACAACATACGTACTCTATGACTCTGCCTCGAAGACAGTGAGCATCTTCCCTGCAACTACCACGCCTCTGCTTAGCTTTGGAGGTTGCTCAGTGGAGCGATGGGCGCAGACTTGAGCAATGAATGGCCCTTGCTCTGATCTTTTCAGCTCCTCTTCCTCAGCATTATCTCTCACTCTCTCTCACTCGATCAGAATAGAAATTCTTCTTGCTTGAAAACAGTGTGAGAAGTAAAAAACAATTTATTAGTCTAAATCGATTAAAAGAACATGACTATGAAAAAGAAAATTCATGTGACCATGGTTCAAACACAAAAGAAGACTAAAAATCGATCGATCAATGAAGGTAAAATGAAATCTTTTTATCATCCATGCAAAACCCACATGAAGAAAGAGGGAGAAAAAGAGGGTAGGTCGATAACATGAGGGGCATAAAAAAAAAATTGAGTTAGAATTTAAATATGAGGGGCTTTAAATTATTTGTCTGATATAGGAGGGTTTACTCATAAGGGGTGCAAATAGAACCACCCAGGAATTCGGATTGGAACCCAACCCGCTTACGTCGTGGGAATCAAGGACCAGCCCCGACCGGGGCAGTCCGTTTGATCGACAGACCCGTCTAAGATGCTTTCGAGCTTCGACACGAGCTTCATCGATCAAACGGTCTTCATCACAGACCATCAAAGGCGCATTATTTTTCCCTTCGTAGACTCGCTGTCCCTATTTCATTCCGCCATTGTTTCTCTGTCTCCTCTTCTTCCTACGTCGACTCGCCGGGAGAGAACGGATTCGAAGAGAGGAGTCATAGAAGAAGAAGAAGAACAAAAAGATGAGCGGTCACGATTCGAAGTATTTCTCAACAACAAAGAAGGGAGAGATTCCCGAGCTCAAGGAGGAGCTCAATTCCCAGTACAAGGTCCCTCTTCTCTTCCACTCTCTCCGTCTGTTCTCCCCGTTCGTATACCTAATCGTCTGAAAATTAGGGTTTCGTTTCGGGGTGGCCTCTTCGTTTTTCTGATCTCCCTGGATCCGATCAGATCCATTCGTGAGATTCTGTTATTTTTTGTTTGAGACTGCTAGTCTTTCATTTTAGGCGTTCATCGGGCATGAACGACTTCTTCATGAGTAAAATTCAATGTAACCTGAATTGCTATTCATGTTTATGATGAATGAATTGCATTTGTTAAAGACTTTATTGATTGCTATTTTATACTCACCCTATTAGATTGCTGTACTACATCCGAACACTATCTATGTAGTCAGGCTTGAATGGCCAGTGAAGCTAAAGATTGAATGAAGTGAGGCAAGATCGATCATTCATGCTACATTCTCTTTTAGCCAACAAAGACAAATATTGTACTAGTCCTCTGTTTTTTTTTTTTTTCAGTGGGTGGGGTGAAGGAGAGGAGGGGGGGGGGTTTAGTTTTGTTTCCAGTAGAATCCGAACACTATGTTTTTCCATTTACGCACACTGGTTTGGTGTTTTAATTTTGGGTTACACATGATTATGCATTGTAGGATAAGAGAAAAGATGCGGTGAAGAAAGTGATTGCTGCAATGACCGTGGGAAAGGATGTCTCCTCACTGTTCACCGATGTGGTGAACTGCATGCAGACGGAGAATTTGGAGTTGAAAAAGCTTGTCTATTTGTATCTGATTAATTATGCAAAAAGCCAACCGGATCTTGCGATTCTTGCCGTCAACACTTTTGTCAAGGTTAGAGTTCCAATGTGGCAGCTTGTTTTCTTTTTTCAGAGTCTGGAATAGATTATCAGTCCAGTGCAGTGAAAATGGGATGTTCTTTTTATATGTTTCATAATTGTATGATTTATTAGGAGTGTAAATTCTTGTTCTGTTCACTGAAGCTGCATTTCATTTTGCAATTGATTATTGAATATAATGCCTGTCTGACACCATGCAGGTCTCCGTGAGTATATGGTATTTAATTTTTAGTGGAGGAGCTATGGCTAGTATAATTCAGAACATTAGAATTTGGAAGTTTTTTCATTGTTGCTATTAACTGTTTTATTAAGCGAGGACAAAATAGCTAGAATAAAACCACTTGATTACATATTCGTCTGGCTGATACCTTATGTGTGAGTAGAGAAATTACGATACACAGTTACACAATTGATTGCCAAGACAAGGTTATTACACACTTTTTGCCTCTGCTGGTCTTCCTATAATCCTGTCCCATATTTGTTTGGACAATGAGTTGTTTGCTTCTTTATAATGATCTTTTTTGCATTTGCAGGATTCTCAGGATTCAAATCCTTTGATTCGTGCTTTGGCTGTGCGAACAATGGGGTGCATCCGTGTGGATAAAATCACAGAATATTTGTGTGATCCCCTTCAGAGATGTCTCAAGGTAACTCCATGTCTGCACATGACCATGCATGTTTGCGTGTTTGAACAGCTACTGTCTCTCTACTTGTTTATATTCATTTGCCACATTGCTGCTGGCTTCTCTTATCTGCAAAGGATTTGTTTCATTGGTGAGGAATAGGACAGAATAAAGAAGGCGCATTTAATGAGTCAGGATCTGTTTCGAACAGTAGTTATTATAATTATGTAGATACAGTTCATCAAAGAATGAATGTGGGATGAGAATGTTGAGGTAGATGAGTGGAAAGACAAGACAGTATAGAATCAGCAATGAGTATGTTCTTGGAAGTTGGAAATTGCTCTAATAGAGGATGAGATGAGGAAAAATCATCTAACGAGATTTGGATATATGTACTGAAGATCAATAGGTGCTTCTGTTAAGAGGAGTGATATAGTCATCATCGATGGGGCTTCTAGGAAAAGAGGTAAGTCAAAACAAATTTGAATGGTGACAATAATGAATGACATGTTGACTACATGTTTCAGATAACATGACTTTAATAGAATTAAATGGCGAAAAATGATTCATGTAGCCGACCCTGAAATTTTGTGATAAAAGGCTTTGTTGTTGCTGCTGTAATATCTTACATAATTGCAAATTTATTAAAATCTTATCTGAATTTTCAGGGCAGGCACCATATTCCAGATGTTAGAAACTCTCAAAACTCCTAGTAATTCAAAATTCACATGATATAAAAGACTCAAAAGACATTGATTTTGAAGTCCAGCATTGACATGGCTGAGAGGATTATTATTAATTTTTTCCGAGGAAAAAAGGAGTATTCGTTTTTTTTGGATGAAAAAGGATTAATTGTTTTGTCCAATGATTATTTTTATTGAAATATATTTTTCTGCTCTCATCGATACAAGACCTAAAGGTCCCAAAATCCTAAATATTTCACATTTATTTATAGCTTTCAAAACTTTTAAAAACATGGCAAGTGATATTTGCCTGGATTCCTTGTCCTTTGATTGCCAAATGGGCTGATTCCATGCATTGGATCCTCTAGTGGCAACAGATTCTGCCTCTACTGCTATTAATATTGCAGCATGCTCATCACTCTTTCATCCAATTGTTCAACATATAGATCCATACTCTCTAATATATTTTATTCACAACAGGATGATGATCCTTATGTTAGAAAGACAGCTTCAATTTGTGTTGCTAAACTATATGACATAAACGCTGAGCTAGTGGAAGATAGGGGTTTTCTGGATACTCTCAAGGATTTGATATCCGACAACAATCCGATGGTAGTGGCAAATGCTGTGGCAGCACTTGCAGAGATCCAGGAGAACAGCCATATGCCAATCTTTGAGATCACAAGTCATACACTTTCTAAGCTCCTCACCGCTCTAAATGAGTGTACTGAGTAAGTTCACATTTGGGAATTATGTCTGCTGTCATGACATTTCCTACATCCTGGAGCTTGTGTTAACATTAATACAATATCATTACCAATTTCTAATTATACTTGTAAGATTTTTTTTTAAAAAAAAAAGATTTGAATTTTCCATTAATATTGTGTGCCCATGTGCAATTGTTGTACATGGGTATAATAATTATTTTCTACAAATTGTCTAGTAAAACGATCTTATCTAGAATGCTTTTCAAGTTTCCAGGTTTGGCTTGTACACGTAATCCTTCACCTATTTGGAAGTAACTAGAGTTCTTTATGGTAACATTTCATTACCGAGAAGAAATTCTTGGGAGTTTTGCTGGTACTTTTGTTAGGATGCTGATGACTCTACTCCAAGTTGGACGCAAATCAAATTATGTTCCCAAATCATGATCCAATCTAGTGAGCTATTAAATCAAAATCAGTGTATGATTCAGACATCAATTGATTCTTACAAATCAAATTTAAGTGATTCAGAAATTTGCACGCTGTATACATGAAAATTCATCATTTTATTGATGCATTTTTTTTAACAAATATAGGAGCTCTCCCTGCTTAAATTAATTCAGCAAAAGCACTTAAGAACATAGATGAGGGATCTCAAAAAAAAGAAAACAAAAAACAAACATCTAGTCGTTGAGAAAAACCTGTCCCCACATGACCTAAAGTAGAAAATGTGTGTTTACAACAACCCCCACCTACCTCATGATACAACTGAATCTGCCTCCAAATGAATTTCATTCCATCCTAAGAGGCGACGTCCATACATTCTTGATGTGTACCTCCCTCCCTGTGAAAATACACAATGCACTCAATTTGCATGAGCCAAATGCATCAACACATCACATGAGGAATAAAGGAAACAACCTTTTGGCTTCTATTCCCCCCTTTTCATCCTCCTCTGAAACCAATCACATTGCTATTGCACTGCTAAAGTCACATTGCATACTCAATGCCATCCTGACCTTGTTGTTCACCAGTCTGCTAACCTTGCATGCATATCGATGCTTCATAGACTCCTCCTCCTGGCTACATATCTCGTGTAAGATGTTCCCCTCATTGGCCCATCTGTATCTATTCACCACATGTAGCAGCGGATTGATGCAAATTTTTTAGAAACTTGATTTGTACTTTTGTCTTGATTTATTAATCAAGATGATATATTTTGTTCTCTAAAATAAGATGATATATTTTGATTTTGTTTTGAATCGATTGGCTTGTTTAAAACCAGATGGTGTCCTGTTTTAGAGTAGACTTTTTACTTTTACTTTTTCTTTTTCTTACAATGCTGGATTTTTTTTTTTTTTGGTGGTAATAGGATTGTTCCTGAATGAGCTGTAATCCTTTGCAGATGGGGTCAAGTTTTCATTTTGGATGCTCTCTCAAGGTACAAGGCAGCCGACGCCCGTGAAGCTGAAAATATAGTAGAGCGAGTGACTCCACGGCTGCAGCATGCGAATTGTGCCGTTGTGCTTTCTGCTGTGAAGGTTTGCCTGCTTTCAATCTGTTTGTATATTTTATTTGTTATCCATGTGTTGACAAAGAAAAGGCCACATGTTGACATTGACAGCTAAGTTTTTCATACCGGGAGTATGTATTCTAGCATAACAATATCTCAGGCCATGTCACCCTTAACTTATTGTGTTTCATGATGATTGTTTTTCAACTGTATGCTAAAGTTAAACAGTTGAATGACAGATATGCCACCTGATATTTCATTTTTGTATTTTCCAGTCATGAAATTTCCATGCCATTCTTAAATTTGCTTTATGATTTCATTTAAAAGTCAACTTTTTCATGATGTTTCCAAACACAGTTGGGTTATTATGTGCCACTTGAAAGTAGAAATTGTTAAACTGACCTCTCTTGCTCCTATATCCATGGGATTATACACTTTCAGGAGAGGATGTTAGTTGAAGAAAGCAGAGGACTCTACTTCTTTTTCACTTTTTTTTTTTAATTTGCGTCGTTTCAGATGATCCTTCAACAAATGGAACTTATAACAAGTACTGATGTGGTCAGAAATCTTTGCAAGAAAATGTCTCCACCTTTAGTAACACTTCTCTCAGCGGAGCCTGAAACACAATATGTCGTGTTGCGTAACATCAATCTAATAGTACAAAGGCGGCCCACAATCCTTGCACATGAAATCAAGGTAATTTATAAAGGAGCATTTCATAGACAATCCATTATAATTTCTGATCATATGTGTATAATGTTCATTGTTAGGTTTTCTTCTGCAAGTACAATGATCCAATCTATGTCAAGATGGAGAAACTAGAAATCATGATAAAGCTTGCTTCTGATCGAAATATAGATCAGGTTTGTGAAAAATTGTCTGTTCTCAATCTTCTCTCTCGCAATTCAGTGACTGTCTATTTCTACGATATTTATGAATTTTCTCTATCTACTATCATCTATACAATCTCATGGTCAATGGGAGATGTCAAGGCAGATATTTCCATTGAGCCATCTACTTATGCTGGTATGCTAGTTGATGCCAACTAGAATTTTTTTTCTAGGTTGATGAAATAAAATACCACTCTTTTATGCTGTTGGTGTTTTCAAACCACGAACCATGAAGTTTCATTCATATATAGCAGATCTAATTTTATGGTAGATCCTCGGTATGGATTATTGCTTCTCCAATCTTTTTTGCATTGTATATTAAATTTTTTAAGTCTTGTCAAACATGTATTAGTTCATTGGCACTATCTTATCAGGTATCAGGTTATCTGATTTGTTTAGAATGACTGGTTTTGTGTATCTTGTACTGTTAACATATCCATTTTAGGATGCTCATAAACTTTGATGCAGGTTCTGTTGGAGTTTAAAGAGTATGCCACAGAAGTAGATGTTGATTTTGTCAGAAAAGCTGTCCGTGCAATTGGGCGCTGTGCCATAAAGTTAGAGAGAGCGGCGGAACGTTGCATCAGTGTTTTACTTGAGCTCATAAAGATAAAAGTGAATTATGTAGTGCAGGAGGCTATTATAGTCATCAAGGACATTTTCAGACGCTACCCTAACACGTGAGTAATGAGAGGATGCTTTTGGATGTTTGATCACTGCAGTTGAACTAGTTTCTTCAAGAGAAACTTATTTTGCATTGCCATGCTTCTCTACAGCTATGAGTCCATCATTGCTACCCTATGCGAAAGCTTAGACACTTTAGATGAGCCAGAAGCTAAGGTATTGTTTCCATGAATAATTATTGTATGGTTTAATTTCTTTTGGTTATTTGAGTTTCTCACTGACTTTTATATTCATGTATATGAAATATGGTGTCATTTCTTCCAGGCATCAATGATTTGGATAATTGGAGAGTATGCAGAAAGAATTGACAATGCTGATGAGCTCCTTGAAAGCTTCTTAGAAACCTTTCGGGAAGAGCCTGCACTAGTTCAGTTGCAATTGTTGACGGCAATAGTGAAGCTCTTCCTCAAAAAGCCAACTGAAGGCCCACAGCAGATGATTCAGGTGAAATTTCAATATCACAGATTTTTAGAATTTTTTACTTTTGTTTTGCAATGAAAGTTGCACCATATATATATATTGCATCTCTCTCTCTCTCTCTCTCTCTCTCTCTCTCTATATATATATATATATATATATATATATATATATGTGTGTGTGTGTGTTATTGCATTTCTATTGTTATATGCTTAATGGCATAATAACAAGCTATTATGTTCATTTGAATGGCTTATCAAGCTTGTGTGGGGCTGTAGTACATGTCATTCAGAGTTAAATGTTATAATGGGATGTGCAGTCGGGGTGGTAGGGGTACCCTATGCACATACATGTTGGCATGCATGTTTCTGTGCAATGGCATGGAGTTTGGTAGTGTGCGATATCTTTGGAAATTAAAAAATAATATAAATCAGTAGTGTGTGTCCTCTTAGCTGCCGACTGATCTTGTTTAAGGACCTAGCGGTGTAAAACCTCCTCTTTCCCACATAGTAGCCCTGTATGGATGACTAAACCATTGATAGAGGGCTAATGTCAATTATATAACCAATTGCAAAAGTCAAAGTACAGTGGAGCCTTGTCTGAAGAGAGGTTAACTTGAGTAAATGGTTTTCATATTGATATCTGAGCTGCACTTGAGTACATCTGTGCTTTGTTTTCAACATTTCTATTGTTTATCTGTGTATTTAGGCAGTCCTGAATCATGCCACTGTTGAGACCGATAATCCTGATCTTCGCGATCGTGCATACATATATTGGCGTCTTCTTTCATCTGATCCAGAGGTATCTTGAAAGTTTTTTTTCTTCTGTTGTGGTGTTGACAGCTTGTTCATGAATGATGGATCTCTTCTTGTTTCAGGCAGCTAAGGATGTCGTGTTGGCAGAGAAGCCAGTGATTAGTGATGACTCTAACCAGCTAGACCCTTCACTTCTTGATGAGCTTCTTGCAAATATTGCTACACTATCTTCTGTGTTTCACAAGCCTCCAGATGCATTTGTAAGCCGTGCCAAGTCAGCTGTGTCTAGACCAGATGATGACTATCCTGATGGAGCAGAATCAGGGTACTCTGAATTGCCTGCTCAAATGTCTGACAGTGTGCCAGCGCCCACTAGTTCAAGTGGTGTTTCACAAGCATCAACAAGACAGCCAGCACCAGCACCTGCTGCACCTGTTCCAGACTTGCTTGGTGATCTGATTGGTATGGACAATGCCCTTGTCCCTACAGATCAGCCAACAACAAATTCTGGGTAAGTATGGTTGACAGCTCAATCAAAATTTAAAATTGACTACACTTCCAGATAATCTGAATGTTTGTGATACAGGCCTCCCCTACCTGTTGTTCTGCCATCATCTACTGGTCAAGGTTTACAAATCAGTGCACAGCTCATACGTCGTGATGGCCAGATATTCTACAGTATGTTGTTTGAGAATAATTCCCAGTTAACTCTTGATGGATTCATGATACAGTTCAACAAAAATACCTTTGGTCTTGCGCATGCCGGACAACTTCAGGTACTGCATTGTCCTGAATTCTATATGTTCAACATAATTGTTTTTCTCAAACTGATGTTTCATCTAATATTTTTTTTTTTCTTAGGTCCCACAATTACCTCCTGGCTCAACAGCAAGAACTCTTCTTCCAATGGTAGCATTCCAAAATCTCTCTCCTGGACCACCCAGCTCACTTTTGCAGGTTGCAGTGAAAAACAATCAACAGCCAGTTTGTTATTTCACTGACAAAATATTGTTGAATGTTTTCTTCTCTGAGGATGGGCGGATGGAGCGTGCAAATTTTCTTGAGGTAGGTGATTGAACATTCACTTGTTTCATTTTCTTGGACAACTGTGTTGGAACTTGGAACTGCAAATGAATCATGCATCTTTGACTAGCAGTTGGGGCACTGACAAAATTAATTTCTGTTTGATAGAATGTTATTATAGGTCTGATAGGATAGTTTGTAAATTGACTTGGTTATCTCATGGCAGCCCTTCTGGTGGGAAACTGAAGAATTGTCTTGGTATCATGCAGTGTAGAATCGTCATCACATAATTTAAACTTTTGAATGTCTTTTTGAGGATCTATAGCCATATGATGTTGAACAAGGAGAGTGAAGAAAAAGTGAAGGAAAAATAACATATGAAGACGCACAAGAGAGATGAAGAATAGGATTGAAAAGAATGTAGCCAATGAACAAACACTGGATTTCATTGAGCTAATCAACAAACACTGGATTTCACTTTCTTCCTTGCATACTCACTTATATGTGGCGATCTACAGATAGAACCATGGCTCTTGGATTCCACTTTATAACAAAATCCATGATTCCACACCCCCCCCTCCCAACAACAACACCCACCCACCACACACCCAATGCAAATACATATTCTTGCACTCCCTTACATCAAAATGAAGCATTATTTTGAGACTGAGATAATGTGGAAAAATGAATGGCAACGTTTATGAATTCTAGATATGATCCATATCACTATCTTGTGCATATTTTTATCCCATGTGGAGTCAGCTATGAGCTATTGCTCATCTTGTGTTCTGTTGATCTGTTTGTTTGTATTTTCCTTTGGTTATTCAAGTTTCTACCACTAGATGCCACATAATGGGCCATCTGGAAAAGTCGCTTTCAATTTGATTACTGGTCATAAGCGTTAGGTGTTAGTTTGGTGATAGTGACCACCTAGGGATTAATTAAGTGGGGATTGATCGATCATATAATATATATAGTTAAAAATACAAATATAATATAATACAATAACGTGGGGAAGAAAGTCGAGAAATATAAGTTTATCTCACACTATAAACATCACTTGTATTAAAATTGTGGCATGTATTTGTTCCTCCTTTGCAGACATGGAAATCACTTCCAGATTCAAATGAGATCGCAAAGGACCTTCCAGGGGCAGTTATCCATAGCATTGACGCCACCATTGAACGATTGGCCGCAACCAATGTGTTCTTCATAGCAAAGCGGAGACGCACCAATGAAGAAGTTCTCTACCTATCTGTAAAGGCTGCTCGTGGAATTCCATTCTTGATAGAGGTCACAACTGTCCTCGGCACCCCTGGCGTTAAATGTGCCATCAAGACACCAAATCCTGAAATGGCACCTCTCTTCTTTGAAGCTATGGAGAGTCTCCTGAGGTGATTTTGTGTGTGCGCGTGCGCTCTGTGAGTTTGTTTTGTAAAATTTTATAATTTGATGATCATATCTTGTGAAATGTCCATTGCTCTGGATATTGGTGACGAGTTTGGTGCATCTGTTCTACTCAGGGAAATCCTTTTTTTCTTCTTCTTGTTTTTCACTTTTTTCCAATATATAGTTGATATATTGTGGTCATTGGCCATTTTAGAAGCATGACTATACTGAATCAAGCTACGGCTTGTTATTTATTGTTACAAAATCTTTGTATCAAATTAATGCAAATGTAATATTGAGTTTTACTGTGGTTTCTCAGAAAAGACACTTGGTGAACTTGTGGTTGGCTTCATAAGAAATCATCTGCTATGGTATTTGGCCCTCATCTGCCATGCTTGAATGAATGCTGGCAATGAAAGACCCAGCCTGGTATTGACATTGTGAATAAGGTGTTGAATAAGGGAAGAAAGAATATATCCTCTCACTTATCCCCTTATTTTTCTCTAAGGCCTAGGTAAGGGGATAAGAAATGCTAGAATAAGTGACAAAATTTATCTCATTTGTTAAAAAAATCAAAAGGATGGGCAATTCAATTTCATTTTAAAATAAAAATAGATAGTTTTTCTTTCCACCTAAAAGGCTATCATAAACATTTATCCATTTTTTATTTCTAGCTTGATTAATGTAAATAATGACCAAATTGATATATATTTTATCTCGTAAAATTAAAATAACTTATTTTCAAAATGTTATCTACTTACCAAACTAAGGGCAAGATAAGGAAAATGCTAAATGTGAACCATGGATTAACTTGGACCGTGCAAACACTAATTTGATTCAATAATAATCTCTTCTAATCGAAAATGAGACCATTCATGATTTTCTAGATCTTTATAGACCCATAGACTAAATTTTAAATGATTCATAAACTCATGTATCATCTAGATTGACATTCATGGTATTGTTAGTACAAATAAATTCATAAATCATTTAATCTAATCTACAAGTAATGGATTACCAAATGGGTCAACTTCGGCAAAACTTATTTTTATACATCAGTTACACCAAATCATCTATAGTGAATGCCATAGCCTACTCAGAAGTTAAAAAAAAAAAAACCACAAAAAGGGACATCACATAGCATGACAACAAGTAGTTGGTCACAAAAAATAATAATACATTGGATTCCTACATCAATTTGGGTGCTTGGCACATTATCTCACATTCTAACTTGTCACACAATGATCCACAGACACCAATATCTTTCCACAGTGATTGAAAGTAGCTTCATTTCTCTTATAGAACTTGTTTTAAAGCTCCAACACCACAACTGCAAGTCCATGAAAAAAAAATCAAACACATCAGCCAAACGCTGATACATTCAGTCATTCCTGCAATCCTACCAAAGTATATGACATATTGACATCTCTAATACAAAAACATATGCATTAAATTCATTCAAATATATGCTTAATTTTTTGTGAATTGTATGTATTATTATATTTCATTAGACAGAATTCAAAACATGTTGAATATGCCAAAGTGACTGCAGGACTATCAAAGGTTTCAAAACCAGTATTTGGACTTACAGTCAGTATCAGTGGTGATCCAGTTCCCAACTCTCACGCTCTCCTCCGATCTCGGGCTGACCACCGCCGCCTCCGCCCCATCGCGCAACGCATCGGACAAGGAGTCCTTCATCAGATTCCGGTCATTCCTAGACGCAGAGGCCAGAGAGAGGGGAGAGAAGGCAGAGGAGTTCGAACAACTCCCGACGTCCCATCTGAAGCTTATCTTGCTCGAACTCTCGCTCGATTCGTCGAACGAGGAGGCCTTCATAGCCCCACTTCGGTTGCGAAAATACAGCACCTTCAAAAACATGTAACCAAGTCTGTCAATCGGATACAGTTCTAATATCGAATACTGATGTTAATGTTCAAATTCAAATCTCTTCACATTACATTACATGTTTAAAAGTCATTTAGAAACTCGTTTGGATTTGCTTTTGCTTTTGCTTTCTCAAGAATCGAAAAAAATCAAATGTGAGATTTCTAAGAATCGAATTTATTAAACTACTTTATACAACATCATACTTTCAAACATACTCATAATTAAAAATGAGATTTTAAGGAGAACACAATAGTTATTTAAATTTTCAAGATTTTGATTAATTATGCAGATTAATGAATAAGAACATTATGTAATACCAATATTTATGATTTTAATATTTTTTTGAGTGGATACCTTCATATCTGTATCCTCATTTTTGGATACTCGGCAAATTTTTTATTTTTCAGATACAGACTTCAAGCGAATACAACTATTTTTTTAGAATAATTGACACGCTAACACGCTTACATAGTTACATATAATACCAATATGAGAAATTTCACATAACAAAACCAATTAAAAAACAGAGTGAATTGGGTAAGTAATTAGTCTTTACCTTCCATCCTCTGTTTCCACCTCTATCAGACTTGGCCGCCGCAGCCCACCTGAGAAGCTCCTTCATCCGAGACTTCGATCGCCTCCCCTCGCACTTCTTCTCAGTCTCATGTCGATCACCGTCCTCTGCATTGACAGAACACGTCGCTTCACATATGGGTAAGACCTTGCTTCCCACATGAACTTGTTCTGCAGAGTCATGAACAGACTCCTCTTTCACTTGGTTCCTCCAGTGATGGTTCTTGTACAAGCTCTTCAGGCTCTTCAAGTTGAGTGTGCTGTAAAAGCATGTCCTTGTGTCCCCCCTCGCGAGGACTATCGTCACCGAATCCTTGCTTTCCATGTCTGTCTCCCCTCGCTTGATGATCAGTACTCCTCTTGAAGCTGTTCATGAGAGATGATCAACAAAAAGCACACGCTATGAAGCATCAAATATGCGTTTTTGTTTTCTTTCATACCTGGTTGAGCTCTTGGAATGATGAGTTCCTTGTGTGGGGATGGCTTGAAAAGCCAATGCATGATCTAAAACAATGAAGGGGAATTGTTATTATGTGTCAGAGTGTAACATGCATTAGTAATATAAGTAAACAAAATATAACTCACATGCATTGTCCTTGCTGTTGATTAGATGGAATCAAAAAAATTTGGTCAAATGAAAAGTTGAGACTGTGATCTGAATATGTTTTTGTCTCCTCCTATCCCCCACCAAATCCAGATGTGTTTTTAAGATGGGTGTGATCAAAGGAACATGGGAAGCCAGGGAAGCAGGGATTGAATGTGGGGGTTGGGCTGGTCTTACTGTGTATGTGTAGTGTGTGTGTGTGTTTTAATAGTGATTAAGAGTGAGAAGTCATATGAAGGTTGGTACAGTTTTTATGTTAAAATAATGGTGTGGTGGGGATTTGGATTTATGGGACCCTTTTTTTTTTGGATGGGACTGTGGGGGCCTTATTTGAGCCCACATGGGTGACAGGCCATCTGACTTCATTACCCCTTTGGGTTGGAATCTGATGCTTCTCCTCTATGATTTGTCCACTTTGTTTCCATGGATAATGTTACACGCAACCCTTAATTCAGTCTATACATATTTTAATTTTTTTTAAAATAATATATCTCATTTATTAAGATAAATATTTTTATAAAAAAAAAAATATACTCTAATGAATTGCATAAATACAGTTATAGAAAATTTTAAAAAATTCTATCAAAATATATATTTTGTTAATAGGCGTATATGCTCTGTGATTTTCTAATTGACGCACATAAAACTGAAACGAAAAAAAGGTGTATAACTTCACTCTTATTTCCATTCTTTCATAAAAGGGGGTGTTGATACATTTGTGATCTCGTTTGTAGTCTCATGAATAAATATGTGCATTTTTTTTTAAAAAAAAAATGTTATGCTTAATCCCCAAACATAGTTTTTTTAATATTTTTTTTAAAATCATATATCTCATCTAATGAGGTATATATTTTATAAAAGACGAACTATATACCTTAATAAATTAAATGATATCATTTATAGAAAATGTAAAACAATTTCAATGAAATATATATCCCATTAAAGTGAGCGGAGGGGACTACTAAGGTATATGAGACTGCATTTAGGATTATAAAAAAAAATTGAGTGTAACTGTGATAAAAAAAATATATTTCCATTAGTTCAGTATGTAATTTAAGAAAAAATAAAATACGCGCGTGTCTTTATTATATCAATTCACACACATCGAAATGAACACTTCCACCGGGATGTAATCAAATATGAATGGGGGAGATATATTTCCACCCCACAAGTTCTCTAACCCCCCCCCCCCAAAAAAAAAAATTGGGGTGGGTTAGAGAACCTTGGAAAAAGAGGGGTAGGGAGAGAGAGAGATAAGAATAGAGAGAGAGAGAGCAGGAAGAAGAACACATTCCCGCACGTCCGCTTCCTCGTTGTCACTACCACATCGCCGCAAGTCCTCTTCCCCGCCGTCACCGTCGCGTTCCCGCATGTCCGCTTCCTCGCCGCCGCCACACATCCTCTTCCCCGCCGTCACCGTCACGTCCCCGCACGTCCGCTTCCTCACCATCGTCGTCACGCCCCCGCACATCTTGCTGCGTGCTCGCATATCTTGTTTCCTGCTGTCTTCTTCCCTGCCCCTGCTCTTCCTCCACCTCAACCCACCACCACATCCACGAAATCCACCGCTTCTACCGCCTCTCCATCCCCATCATCTTGGGCAGTGAGTGCCTCTCAGCCGTTCAAGGCTGGCTCCTCCTCTAGCCACGCTTCACGTCCAAGCCCGCCACCCACTCCCAGCTCCTCCTAAACCCACTCTTCATCATTTGGCACCGACTCCCCGAGAACTCATCTCTCTCTCTCTCTCTCTTTTTTCCATGGTTTCTCTAACCCACCCCCAAATTTTATTTTTGGGGTGGGTTAGAGAACTAGAGAGGTAGAAATATAACCCCCCATATGAATTTTATGTTTCTCTTTCATTTTACTATTATGTCCTATTTGATAGCATAATAAAAAGGATAATACGATGAAATAAAAAAAAACCAATAATTATGATAGAGTGATAGATATACTCCATCATTACCATAATATTTTTATTCTCATTTTATGTTTTATTATAAAATAAAAAATATATGCATTTAATTCATTTAAATAAATATTTATTTTTTTATAAAAAAAATTATATTTATGAAAAATAATACAGGTTGGTGACTAACATTTTCATATTGCATTTATAAAAAAAAATAAAATGTTCTTGTAATTTTAAATGATTGCAACTGATGAATGGGAGGTCATCCTAAGCTTATCCTCACCGGAGAAGGAAGAGAAGGCGTTGATGCCGTGGTGTTCCCCGGCAGTTTCGCGTTGTTTATGAAATCGCGACTTCCCATGCAACTCACATTACGTGTCTCCACCTAGTCCGTTTGGGATCTGATCTTTGAAGCGTCTACGTGGCGCAAGCTCATTGATTTGATCGAGACAATTCAAATCGCATATGACAGAACTTGTACCATAAAAATATCTGAACCGTTAAAACAAGGGAATGGTAATTTAATAGAGTTAAATGCATATAAAACACAACACCCCCCCCCCCTCTCTCTCTCTCTCTCTCTCTCTCCCCCCCCCCCCCCCTCCCTTTAAATCTCCAGTAAATTATCTGAAATCCAAATAACATTTTACTTTTCCTAAAGTCTATATAACCAATCCCTAAAAACATCCGTGTAAGTTCAAATAGCTCCCCTGAGTTAAATTTTCATTGATAGATGAGAAATATTTTATAACTATTATGTTTGATTAATCCTAAATGAAACAAAGTATACTAAAAACCCACTAGAACATGTTAAAATGCATAAAATCATGTATAAATGATATTATTATCCTTCCGAATAAGTTTTTATAATTTATTCATAGGGGTAAAATTATCATTTATAGAAAGTTTTTCACATTTCAACTCGTTGTGGAGGGTTTTTTTTTGCTATACCATGTTTTTAGTCAGAGCTAATTAAACAAAATATTAATAATATATATATTCTTCATCTGCCATCAGAAGTTTAACACGTGGGACTATTTGGATTTACATATATATTTTAAGAAGTTATATAAACTTCAAGAAAGTCAGGGAGTTATATAGATTTCTGACAGTTTACAAGGGATTATTAGGATTTTTTCCTTTTTAAAAATCTTATGAGATATACGATCTTACAAAAAATAAAATGTATAGTTTAAAAATTAAATGATGTTATTTATACAAAATGTAAAAAAATTGAACAAGATATATATCTGATACAATGAATATAGAGAGAATTAAGGAGATATACGAGACTGTATTTAAGACAAAAATGAGTGTCACTACGCTATGCTTACTCGTGGAGGAATATGTTTGGCCCATCAATTATCACTCCCAACTAGGTGAGTCAAACCTTCCAAATCAAGGGATGATCCCCCAATGAAGCTGTTTTCATGGGAGACCTCAAGGTGGGTTATACCATGCAAATTAGACCAAATTGAGAATAAACTTATGTTATACGTACCATCCCATTTTGCATATGTTGGCTTTTGTGTGTAATAATGTGTGGGATTAGCTTCCTTGCCAATCTCGATTTCTCTAAATTTGTGTGCCATTTTTTTTATTATATAAAACAATATGAATTTAACCTTGTTTAGCAAGTTGGTTAAAATTCATACAACTCATAATCATGTCCGTCAAGTTGGATAAAATTTCATACAATGTATCAAATTCTGTCTGGCAACTTCGTTAAACGTATCATATAACCTATCAACTAAAAGAGCTGTAGTTCCTGGATGGAGATATTCTGGGGTGGGTTATGATTAGGATTATAACTCGAATGGGTTAGATAGGTAGATTTATTAGAGTTCAACATGAACTCAACCTAAAGATAGAGAAGGCGAATCTAAATCAATATCGACTTAATTGCAAAGTATAATAGGTTAACCCGAACTTGACCAGTCTTAGTTGTGGTTCAGGTTGGATTGAATTCAAAAAAAAAAAATTTTAAATGGAAGATGATATTATTTTATAAAATTTAAAATATATTATCAATAGTATTCTACACGAAAAAATAATAAATATAAAAATCATTGATAATGGAAGAGCTAAAATAAATAAATGAAATTATAAATATAATATATTTTATGGTAAAAAAATATTTTAAAACAAATTAAAATTTTATCAAATATTTAAATTTACTGCTCACCACATTATCAGTTTTGGTTTGGGTTTCAAATATTCCACTACTCTACCCCCAACTATAAAACAATGACCAAAGAGGGCCAATATTTATTTGTCAGAAAAAGATTAGAGTGAAATAAATCAATCATAATACGAGGAGGATCGACAAAAAATTTCTTATTAAGAATACTAGGGTCTAT
Source organism: Acorus gramineus (assembly GCA_030737835.1). Taxonomy (NCBI): domain Eukaryota; kingdom Viridiplantae; phylum Streptophyta; class Magnoliopsida; order Acorales; family Acoraceae; genus Acorus; species Acorus gramineus. Next base: position 14,918,256 of record CM060857.1, read on the forward strand.
TTGGATATGAGTTTAGGTAGATTCTGCGTTTGAAAAGTTAAAAATTTTAAAACTCAAATCCAAATACATTTTCAACGTTTAACTTTTCAAATCACAATCTTCTTTTCTTTTTTAGGCCAAAAAATCTTGCGATTCAAAATCTAATAAAACCTAGCTTTTCAAAAGCTGATTTTGAATCATAAGATTTTAAAAATTTCAGAGTTTCAACCTCACATTCAAATGCACCCCAGGTAATTGTGACTCATATTTTTTTGATTTTGTACAATGTGGGCCGTCTATCATAGGTGGGCCGTCTAAGTGGGCTAGAAGTCTGCCTAAAGCCCCCACAAAGGAAGGTTTTTAAAGAAAAACAAAAGGAAAATTTTAAACTCAGAACGTTATACCCAATAAAATTCAAAACAAACATGTTTTTATTTTCATAAAAATAGTAAACATCATCTAATAAAGTATATACTTTGATAAAAAGTATATATCTCTCCATTTCAAGTTGAATGAATTGGGTGTGTGTGCGTGTGTATTTAATGAATTATATTTCTTTTATAAAAATGCATACACCCATATTAATTGAATGATAAGTTTTTACATTTTTTTGTAATAGAGTATGTACTGGAGGTACAAAAATGACTGAGTGTATTATTGCCTTTTTTGTGTGGATATTTATCAAAAAAATTGTATAAGATTATATAATATGATGATTAAACAAATTCATTCCACTTATATTACTTATATTAGTCAGATATCAATTCGATATATTTGAACATCAACATATTAAATAAATCATGCTAAAAATAATTTGTATTGCTAAATATGAAAATCAACCACTAATATATTTGAAATCAACATATTAAATACCTTTATGTAACTAATAATGTCAATTAGAACACTTTTCTTCTATAAGATTTGAACTAAGAAAGAAAAATCTAAACGAAATCCCATTTTTTACACTAAATCGATACAAAAAATTAATATGCATAGAAAAAATACCACTAAAAACATTAACACATAATCCAAATAAAAAACGTGTTCAAATGAAAGACATGATCCAAATATAATACATGTCGTTCCACATTTATGAATTTGAACATACACATCAACCCATGTTCATAAAATTCAAAAGGGCGAAAGATTAAACCTCTGAACCTTTCCCCTCTTTGGCTTCGAAGGCCTAGTGGTAGGAGGAGGTTGTGGCACATTCTTTCTAGGACGGCCACGTCCACGTCGTGGCGGAGATGGATGTGGTGGGGGAGGTGGAGGCTCTACATCATCATCTTCGTCGTCGTCGTCATTGTTGTCGTCCCCACCATTGTCACCATCGCCGCCTCCCTCGTCCTTGTCGTCCCCTACATCGTTGTCATCACCCCCTCCATCGTCGCCATCACCACCTCCATCATCCTCGTCGTCCCCTCCATCATCCCCATCACCACCTCCGTCATCCTCGTCTTCCCCTCCATTATCGCCATCACCACCTCCGTCATCCTTGTCGTCCCCTCCACCGTTGCCATCGCCCCCTCCGTTGTCCTCGTCCTTGCTCTCATCATCTCCTCCATCGTCGCCATTGTCCTCTTCATCATCTTGTTCTTCATCGCTCTGAGAAACATATTCCTCCGGTATGTCACGCGGGCGCAGCTCACACATGAGATTCTGCATATACGTTCTTACTCTCCACAATCTCATTAGCTGTCCCAACATCTTGAATGTCACGTGCTTCTGAAGAATTTATGATCCCCTCAATGTTACTAAGGCATTGCCCCTGAAAACCAAAAGGTAAGAGTTAGACATTATACATAGTTTTTAAACTAAAATAGTTCATTAAATATACATTACTTACCATACGTTCTTCAATAAAACTACTTGGATGCCAAACTACTCCTCCAAATATAATGGGTGGGGTCAAATGTCGAATCGTATATGCCCAATACCAACTTAAATATTGATCCAATGGGTATTCTCCAGTGGAAGCAATGACCATCCTCCTCCTTATGTTCCATCTCTCAATATGCGTACGATGGAGAGTAGAGAAATCCTCGGTTGATCTACCACGCCTACTCTTGTAATCAAGGCGTTGTACCTCCCCTGATATGCGTTGTGGAAGTTCAAATTGCCTCATTATCCTGTCAGGTATATGCATGGCCACAATCTCGAAGCAAATAATTGAAGTTCTTGATAGCCAGATCTCTTGTCCCGCACGACATATATTATGTAGTTGCGCAATAACGTCAGGCGTATACGCCTCCCATATTATCTGTCACATAATAAAATTATAAAGCGTTCATGATCAATGGATAGAACATCAAAAAAGGCAAGACATGCTACCAGCTTAGCCCTATGTAAACGGAGACATCGAATTGGATTTTCTGTCGTAGCTCTAGGAACATTCCACCTTCATATAAAAAGTGAATATTATATGATGGCACATGATGTAAAGCTTCTTGCAACCTCTCTGACTTGATATAAAAATGGATACATACCAAGAACCAAGAGATGAATCGTTTTGCAAAATGAGAACTCTACGACTTGGACGACCAACATGCAACCTCTCCTAAGCCCAAAGCTAATGATAACATGAAAGTGATACATAATTGGTTAAACGTTATGACTTCTTAAAATGAAGGTGTTATGAATAAAGTATTACCTGTAAAAGGGTTAGACATCCGATGATGGTCTTAGCTTTTTTTATGCTGCCTCTAGTGAGGGATTTGTACAAAGTCGCTAATATTATAGACCCCCATGAGTATATAGGTTCTAACCACTTTAACAGTCTCAGATAAGACGAATGTATGAGACTACCGGTCGAGTTACAGAATATCGTGCATCCGAGGAGGTACAACAGGTAAGCACGGGCATGATAACAAAGCACGTCATGTGAAGCTCGACGAGGAACGACCATGAACTGTTGCCTCAACCATCCCATCTTAATTGCTCCCTGACGCATCTGATTGTCAGGAGGAATTCTACCCAATAATTGTTGGCATAAACGACCGAGATCCTCAAACCTACCTGTGACTGCACGACCCTCAATCAGCAAACCAAGCAAAACATAGACATCTTGCAATGTGATGGTCATTTCTCCATTGTGAAGGTGGAATGTGTATGTTTTCGGTTTCCATCGCTCAACTAATGCTGTGATCAATGCACGGTCTAACCGAATCCATGCCACCTTTGTCAAATGATAAAGGCCGACGTCGCGCACAAATGGGATAAGTCTTGCATCAGATATCCATTTCTTCAATGAAAGAAAGTGACTCTTACAATATAAAAAACTCTGTCGACCTGAAAGAAAAAAAAAACACATTAAGTTGACCTAAAAGAAAAAAAAATGAAAGATTATAATTGAACGAAAGATTTACCTCTCTGTCGATCAGTACAGCAGATCTATAGTACTTCTGGTAGTATAACAATCCATCATGTAATGGGCCATGCCATTCTCGTCGGGGATCTTCAGCCATCATCTATGATAAATATATAACCCATTAAATTATATTAACGCATATAAACATAACAAATATATGAGCTCAACAAACCATAGCATACCATAAAACCCTATTTGAACAAGAACCCCTATTATGACCAGTATTTCAACAAACTGTGCATCTAAAACCAGAATGATTAGCTCTTTCATCCATCGCCATACGCTACCTAGTATTTCGTGGACGACCTTTCTTTCGCCTCTCATCAGGAGGCTGTAAGGCTAAATTCGTCGGAGGCCAATAGCCCTTTTGTCTCACCGGACAGGATTCTGGGACATACTTCAAACAATATGATTCGGTGGTGTACCATTTAGAGACGTAATCCTCATATGACACACGGATTGCCATGCACGTCGCCATCACATGAGAGCATGGATGATGAAACAACTTAGGATCATTGCATTCACAAGATGCAACTTCCTTCAACTCAACCTCATATGGATTATTCCATCGATCATGCACGTCGAATCGTTCCAATGAGTATTGAAGAACTCTCATCTGCCGACATTCTCATTCTGAATCGATGAGTTTAGCATTCAATTTGGGCATAAAGGGTGATGTTGTCATCTGTCTACTTTCACGACATGTGACAAAGAAGTCATTCATTCGATAGAATGTCTGTTATATCAATGTTGTTATTGAAAGTCCGCGTGTTCCTTTCAAAACGCAATTCATACATTCAGATTTATTAGTTGTCATAGCACCCCAACGTCTTCCACCGTCATGACATAGGGTCCATTGTTCTTTGCTAACTCTATTTAGCCAACCCCTTGCTTCAAGATTCATGAATTCTATCCTTCGCATCGTCTTCTCGAACTCATGAAATTGTTGTCCTCTGGGATGCTCTGTACATCAATTCCACCAAATTGATATCCTCGTATGTTTTCTTAAAATTATTCCTCAGATGTCGAATGCAAAAACAATGAGCAACTCCGGTCTCCACAGTAGACTGACGTACGGCTTGAATGATGCTTGGATCACGGTCTGAAATGATGGTCAAACCACGACAATCACTGACAAACTGATGAATGCAACACAAAAACCAATGCCAACTAGACCCATTTTTGCTTTCAACCACAGCAAACGCGAGAGGAAACAACCTATCATCCACGTCACTGCCAATTGCTATAGGAAGATTCTCAAGATATTTACCATACAAGTGGGTCCCATCAATGGATAAAATTGGATGACAAAAATGAAATCCTGCAATAGAAGGCTCAAATGCCCAAAAAACTCTTTGGAACTTTAAATCCTCGTCCTCATGGGTCTCTAATGAGAACACTGAACCTAGATTCGCCGACTGCATCGCTTGTAAATAACTAGGAAGATCAGTATAAGATTCGTCCCAATTTCTAAAAATCTTCTCGAATGCCATACATTTTGCTTTCCAAGCCTTGCGGTAACTGATTTTCACGTGAAACTCTAAAAGAATCCGCTCCTGTATCTCAATCGAAATAATCCTTAATTGATTGCGGACAATAGGCATTATCATATGACAAATATGAGTAGATGTGAATTGCCTATGATCTGCATTCAAAATGGGATTATGACAAGTGTGCATCTCACTCATCATCTTGATTTTTCAATACTCTTGTCTCAATGCTTTGATTGCATGCAATCTCCATTTGCAATCTTGTTCCTTGCATTCAACAGTTAAACGTTTGGTTGTGGAGTCCTTCGTCTTGAATTGAACACTGTTGCGAATACTGAATTCGTGCAAAGCAGTGTATAGGGCTTCTTTGTTGATGAAGATTTGATCTTTCTCAATTTCTAATGGTAGAGATCTAGAATAATGCCCGTACACCGTCTTAGGTCCTTCTTGAATGGCCGCATTCACCAACTCTGTCGTAGTATATATGCTCGGCGGACGCTCTTCAAACCTTTGACTAGGTTGGAAATGCTGAACGGGAAATTCATCATCCTCATTCTCTTCGACATCAATCTCTGGGCCAACATATTCATTGCTAACATATGCCAACGACTCCAAGTGTTCAGAGTCTGTATCAACTTCCACCTCTTCATTGTCCGCCTCAACTCTCATATCTCTAACACTTTCATGAGAACATTCAGGGTGATCGAAATTCAATGGTGATGGAGGTGGACTCAAATTGACATTGAAAGCCATATGCGATGACGATGGTAGATGCGGTGAATATCCATGTGAGGGCCTGATATGAATCATACTTAGTGTGTAACAAATAAAAACAAGAACATTATTAAATAAGGCAATCGACAAGTTTCTTACCATGTTCTCCACTATGTATGCATGTCTGTTCTGCCATCATTAAATGGATAAAGACTAACCGGTTCTTGGTCATCATCGACTATTCACGTGCATGACCTATCTCGTTGGATGACCTCCGCTTTCTCCAAATAAAGCTCAACACTAGCGGCATGAGTAGTGTACAAATTTAGCATCACTTTTACACTTGTGTCATTGTATTCCCTCATGCATTCATTTGCAAGCGTCGGATATCTACAAGTCATAACTAATTTGTACCGACTTTGATCAATACTCATTAATTCATGAATCATATTGACCAACTCCTCGAAAGTGATTGTTTTAGCTATCATAATGATTTCTTGATGTCCACCCACGTAACGAGGCTTCCCACCATTGTTTACTAACCGTCCATCACAATAACAAATGATTGAAACTTCACAATCCATATTCTATCATTTCACACAAACAAGTATTATTCACAAATAAAAGATTTACACCATTGGATTTAAATAATAATAAAGAAGAACCTTTACCAAAACCATGTTATGATATACTTCTATTGTAAAACAAAAAATTACCTTAGCTTGAGCGGAGATGAGGCCAAGAGGGAGCTCGTGGCAGGCGGCTAAGATGGGGTCGGGTCATAATCGAACAAGGGATGGAGTTGCGGTTGAACAATGGAGCAAAATGGGGGGCTGATTTGGGAGATTTTGGGTGGGTTTGGAGGGGAAGAGTGCTAGGGTTTTATGTTTTGGAGGGGTGCAAGTCGGGTAAGGGAGAGGAGAGGAGATTAAGGGGGTTTTAAGTTCACAAAATATTGGCCGGATCCGGATTCCGGTGGAACAGCACAAAACTCCTCTCTCAGTGGCGTTTTCAGGATGAAAAAATGTCTAAGTATTAAAACGCTAACCCCAATGAAGTTTTTTGCTCAAAAATTATAATACGCCACTAGGGTTGATGTATTATTGTTTTTCCTTATAAAACGAATGGGGTTGGCATTTTTAAGAAAAAATTAACATAACACCACCTCCGTTGACGTTTTATACAAGAAGAATTAGAAAAAATAAAAAATGCCCCTTGATCGAGTTTCATAACTACTTTGATAAATAATTAAAAACAGTTATTAGTTTGATAATTAATTAATTAAATAAATATGATTAATTAAAAAAAAAAGCCTTTTGTATCTATCAGTCCAGGTTGTCATTTAATTAGGTGGCATCTGTCCTTATAAGCAAAACAAACAAGAAAATTAGGTGGCATCTGTGGTTGTAAGTGGTCAGGTCTTTTCTTGAAGACAGAGAAAGCCGACACGGATTCCAAAACAAAAGTTGCATTTATGGATATAGCGACTTTAGTAGTTGAGAAATAGAAATCAATGAAATCTCTGCGTAGATGCGATAGATTTCCACGAGCAATGTTATTTTAATCTTGGAAAGACAATGATAAATTACTTTTGTAGGCTTAATTCGATAAGGAGTTAGAAGTAAAAAAATAATTATATTAAATCATGTGTTATTTTATATAGCATAAAAAATATATATATAGATAATTGTTCATATTTTTTTTAAAAAAAGTAAGGTTATTTAATTTTATATAAAAGGTGGAATATATTTTATTTTAATTTTTTAATCATATTTTGTAAAACATTGACAATTTTTATGACTGTTATATTAAAAAAAGCAAAAATAAAAAGCTTCATGAAATCAAAACCAACAATTTTAATACTCTATTAATAGAAAAGATAAACTTTGTATTTTTATATTTTTTTTTAAGTTATCTCATACTTTAGATCATGTGAACCAAATGCAAAGTTAAAAATAAGAGCACAAAAAATTAGGGATAACCAAATGCATTACCAACTATAAATTTGAATAAAAACAATGATCCTTTTATCCTCATAAATTAAGTTAATTTATAGTATATATTTATCCATTTATCAAATTGGACCGTAGTTTCTATGAACCGTCACTCAATCGTCGCATGGCGTATATTATCTTAATGTAATATGGATTATGTAGTTTAGGGCTCATTAATGACTGATTTAGGTATTTGTAATACTTAGATTTGATTATTAAAAAACAAATTTTTTTTCATTTTTTAAAAATTAACCTTTTAATACTAATGAAAGTAATTTTTTAATTAAATCAGTTTTTTTATACTTAATTAAAAAATAGAATCACTTTAATTAAAAGTTATACCAAATGACCCCTTCCGCTTTTTTATTACAGCCTCGTCACTCAAATAGCCACATCAGATCAGAAAAAGGTAAATCACCCCTAATACTCTTTTATAAAAGTGGGAACAAACAAAATAAAATAGTCCATGAGCAGTAACCTATTTTTTATTTTTCAAGACTTTAAATGGAAATATAAGATGTTCATTATTTGTTTACTAAGTTTCCAGGGAGCTCCATTGATTTGTCCTTATAAAAAAATCCTTCTAAAATTAATAAATTCTCTTAAGTCCCTACCTTATGAAATAATATTTATTTTAGTCCCTATAACTAACCAGATATGTGGTTAACCGTAATCATGCACGATAAATGCTTGTTATATCCTTTTAAAATTTATTTTATTTGTTGAAAAAAATCGATATGACTCTCTTAAAACTTATGAAAATAAAAAAAAATCACTATCAAATTTAAAAATCATCTTAACTCTTTGAATTTTTCTTAAAATAAAAAAGTCTATGTCATTATTTAAAAATATATACTGATTTATTTAAATTTTATTAAATAAATTATAGTTTTATAATCAGGGTGTTATGCCTTTTATTGCTAATAATTTTAAATTGAAAATGTATTATAAAATTTTAATTTGATTTTTAAGTTGTTTTCTTTGATTTTGTAATGGAGTTGATGAAGCTATAATTTTTTTTTTGGTCTGTGTGATGAGATTAAGGAGGTGAAAATGTTGAAAAAGAAATCAATTTTGTAGATTAAATGAGATTCGATGGTTTTTTTTTTTTTACGGTTGATGATGACATTTGAGGAGATGGGATATTAAAAAATGGCGGGGAAATTTTTAACTTACAAAATGACTAAATCTGATTTTATAAAGTTTGTAGTGACTGAATTCGATTTTAATAAGTTTTTGATGACTTATTTCGATATACTTTTGATTGCGGGACTAAATTCTTTAATCATACACACTTTATGGAGACCTAAGACGATTTTTTTTATTATTTTAGAGAGACTTTTTATGATTTTAAGAGGATTTTAGGAAATTAAGAAAAAGAAATTTATAATAAAGCATCATTTTAAAAGTTCATCTAGGGCCCATCCAAATTTTATAATCTTATGTAGTGTTTGAAAACACAGTTTGAAAAGCAGCTTTTAGCTTTTACAGCTTTATGCACACCTTTTGAGGGTATAATGATGATGATTTGAGGGTGTAATGATGATGACTGCTTTATAAAACACAGATTTCAAGGTATAGTTTAAAGATAAAATCTAGTAATGATGGTGTATTTAAGTTGACTTGTTTAGTAACAGCTTTTAAATGATGATGTATTTAACTTGATGTGACTGTAAAAATTAAAAATTGCTTTAAGCTTTTGTAGTCAAACATACACTTAGACTAATTCTGTGCCTCCTAATAACTGTGTGATATGTTTATATCTTTGGTGGTTCAACCATTACATATCCACAAACAATTGAAAGCTAAGCCCCAGCTACTAAAAAGGGGGGGGGGGGGGGATCGATGTAACTCACTGGAAACTTAATGAAAATAAAAAAAAGGACACTGTAAAATTAGTAAATTTTCTTGGATCCCTATTTTATTAGACAATATTTATTTTAGTTCCTATTGTAACTAAAACTAATCAGATGTGTGGTTAACCCAAATCATATATGGTAAATTACTGATATATCATTTAAAAATTTACTTTCTTTCTTGTAAAAAATTAATATAACTCTCTGAAAATTTATTAAAATAACAAAAAGTCTATGTAAAATTTAAAAATCATCATAACTTCTTGAAATCTTATGAAAATCACAAAAATATTGTGAAAACTTTCTTCATCGTGATTAAAAAAAAAGGCCAGTTTTGTTTTTATTAAAAAAAAATTCATCAATCCATAAAATTCATAAATCCATAAAAAGGCCATAAAATTCATCGATCCATCAATCAAGAGGCCTTAAAATACCGTCAAATAAAACGAATGGATCCCTCTGAAATTGGTTTTTTTGCTAGGTGGCAGCGGTGGATTTAATTAGAGCCGTCCGATCAGTACAGACAAAGCTCTGACGGTGGGAAAAAAAACCACAACGTTCCATCCACAAATCATACCTAACCTCTCTTAAATATCTGTTATGTCTTCTGTCATCACTTTCACCAGACCGACTGTCGCTATTTATTGGGTTCCGAAAAGAGAAAAAAAAAGAAAAAAAAAGAAAACCAGAATAGAAGATATCCGAATTCAAAAAAAAAAAAGAATGGGAATTACAAAAAACGTAATCCTATTCCCGTTCATGGCGCAAGGCCACCTCATCCCCTTCATGCAACTCGCCCAACTCATCGACCGCCGAAAGGGCTACTCCGTCACCATCATCAACACCCCCTCCAACATCCACACCCTCCGCTCCTCCCTCCCGTCCACCTCCTCCGTCCACCTCGTCGACCTGACCTTCTCCGGCGGCCCAGAGAACACCGACTCCATCACCCACGACGAGTTCTACTCCTTCTTTCAGTCCATCGAGTCGTCCATCCGTCCGTCCTTCCGCCGCTTCCTCTCCGACGCCATCGCCGCCGACCCCGACAACCCACCTTGCATCATCTGCGACGGCTCCCTCGGTTGGACGGTCGAGGTCGCCGAGGAGCTCGGCGTCTTCCACGCGTTCTTCCTTCCCAGCGGCGCCTACGGCTCCGCCGTCTTCCACTCCCTCTGGACGCAGCGTCCGTACGAGTGGAAAGACTCCGACGAGTTCGCGCTCCCCAACCGTCCCGACATAAAGCTGCACCGGTCACAGGTCTTTCCATTTAGGGTGCAGTTGTGTAAAATTTTGATAGGAAAATGAAATAAAATAAGTGAATTTGAGTGAAGAGAAAGAGGTGAAAAATAAATTTTTATTTATTTATTTATCAATTTTTATAGTATTTGTCCAGGATTAAATTTTTTTTTTTAATTTTTTTAACAAGATAACATAGGGCAGAGAAATTGATGAAAATTTTTGTCATCCATAATGCTCAAATAAAACTTTTCACTCTATGATTTTTTCTCAATTTTTTTTTGAAAAATTGTTCAAGTACCCCTTGATTAAAGTTCTAATTTTTTTCTATCCCTGAATCTTTTTTTATTTTTTATTTACCCCTGAAATCTGATCTTATTTTTTTTTGTCCGTGCCATCTCATTTTTTATACCTAAACCATCCCCATTTGTAAATTAGTATTACATTTCTGTAATTGATCGTTACATTTCTGTAATCAGTTATTACATTTCTGTAATTTGCATGTCCTTAGTTAGTTCTATATATGATATTACATATTTGTTGTGTAAATTATAGTTTTTGTAATTTCTGTTATAATTGTTATAAGAATAATAGAAGATATTACATTTCTATTATGTAAATAGTAGATTATGCCATTGGGCATCACATTGGTAGTTTTTGTTATAGTTGTTATGTAAATGTTAATTTCAGTAATTATTAAGTACATTGATCAAGAAGTAATTTTATTAAAAAATTACAATTGTTCATAAATTTTCAGTTCAAATTCATGCTATTACTAATTTTATTCATATTGCTAAATAAAAAATTATTTAAGTGTTTGATTGTTGTATTTTTTATATAGCTTAAAAAATCCGTTCTTCGTTATGAAATACATTGAATATTTAGTTCAATAATTTTATTTTATTTTATCCAAGAGGACATAAAGAGAATTAAGGGGGAGATAACAATTAATCATTAAGATTTGAAGAAAACGTCGTAATTCAAACAATTGATGTATCTATTTTAACGAAACTTTGAGATTGTATTTATAACAATTTTATGTACACTGAATGTATTTATAAATGATAATGTAATGACATTGAGAATGTATATATATGATCATTTGGTGTATAAACGTTTTTGCGTACTTTAATATTTTTGTAGATAACTATTAAATATCTGTAACTATATATATAATTTCTGTATGTATCACATTATATTTCTGTATTTCTGTAACTCTATTTGTAAGAGATAATTCGGGTGTTTTGAAAATTTAGGGGCAAAAAAAAAAAAAAAGGACCAGATTTCAGGAGTAAATAAAAAATAAAAAAGTCTAGAGACAGAAAAAAAAAATTTTACTCTTAGTTAGAGGGTATTTGGGTATTTGAATAATTCTCCTCTTTCTTCTTCTTTTTATTTATTTATTTTTTTTTTTTTTTTTTTTTTTTTTGACACAATGACACTTTGATGATTTTATGGGAATCTCACGTATTTATATTGTTATCTTTTTTTTATATATTTAAGCTATTATTATTTTAATATTTATTTATTTATATTTGAAAGGTCAGGATACAAATTTTTTTTTATACAATTATAAAATTTTTATTATGTGGCTGTCCAATTGTCCTAACATAAAGCTGCACTGGTCACAGGTCTCGCCGATGCTATTGCATGCCAACGACGAGGACCCGGGGTTCATGTACTTCCGTCGGCAGATCCTGATGAGTTCGAACTCGAGCGGGATCTTGATCAACACGGCGAAGGAGTTCGAGAGAGGGGGAGTCGAGTTTCTGGAGGCGCAGACGGGGACACCCATCTGGCCTATCGGACCGATCCTTCGAATGCCGAAGAAGTCGACACCCTCTGACAGCGGTTGCGTCGCATGGTTGAACCAACATGCGGAGGCTTCCGTTCTGTATGTCTCATTCGGGTCGGAGAATTCCATATCGGCTCCGCAGATGATGGAGCTCGCGATGGGTCTGGAGGCGAGCGAGACGATTTTCGTGTGGGTGGTCAGGCCTCCGGTGGGGTTCGACTTCGAGGGGGAGTTCAGGGCGGAGGAGTGGTTGCCGGAGGGGTTCGAGGAGAGGATGAGAGAGAGAAACAGGGGGATGTTGATACGGGGGTGGGCGCCACAGCTTGAGATACTATCGCACACGTCGACAGGGGGTTTCTTGAGTCATTGTGGGTGGAATTCGGTGATTGAGAGTTTGAGCAACGGCGTGCCGATTATCGGGTGGCCGTTGGGGGCGGAGCAGTACTACAATTCGAAGATGATGGTGGAGGAGGTTGGGGTGTGCGTGGAGGTTGCGAGGGGGAGCGAGTCGGTGGTGGAGAGGGGGCACGTGGAGAGGATTGTGCGGTCGGTGATGGACGATGGTGGGTTGGGGAGGGAGATGAGGAGGAAGGCGAGGGAGATGGGGAAGGTGTTGAGGGAGGCGGTTGGAGAGGGTGGGGCTTCGGTGAGAGCCATGGATGAGTTTCTTGTGAAGGCTTTCTCTAATAAGTGATGATGTAATTGGTGGAAGGACAAAAGAGTCCTATCCAATCAAGCCGAGTAACATTAGTATCATTAGTATAAAACTATAAAGCTTATGAGTTAAACTGTACATCTTATTAATCGAACTGCACAAAAAATGTCATTGTATTCAACAATTGACTATGTAGTTTGATTCATAGGTTGTATAGTTCAATTTATAAGTTGTATAATTCGATACTGATAATATCAAACTTAACTGGATTCGGACACCTTTACACCATCACTCAGAGAAAGCCTTCACGAGGAACTCATCCATTGGCTCTCACTGAAACCCCAAATTCTCCAACCGCCTCTCTCAACACCGTCCCAATCTCCCTCGCCTTCCTCCTCATCTCCATCCCCTCTCCATGTAATTTAATGGATGAATTTCTCGTGAATGCATTCTCCACCTGATTTAATGGAGGATTATCAACCTTATATAGTTTGATTTGATACACGTATCATTAAAGATGACAAGTTTTGAGGGCTTCCCTAAAATTCACCCCTCCAAGCCCAAACACATGGTTTGGTCATCTTTTCAAATGTTGTTTTTTAATTTATGAAAAAACCGCATGAAACGTGTCGTCAAAGTTGAATATCTGGTTGTGTTTGGGTCTACGGGGTAAAATTTCTGTTTCCTGTATCATTGAAGTCGCCACACCACGAGTCCAAAAGGAACCTTAGAATAATCACATTTATCTGGTCTAGTTCAAGTGAATGAGTATAAATATTTAATGAAGCAATGCTAGAATCAATTATATTTATAGTTTGGAAAATGGAAGACTCAGTCACATTCACCAATCAAAACTCAGACCTCATATATTTTTATTTTTTAAAAATAGTAAACTTCATTTAATAGAGTATATGCTTTGATAAAAAGTGTATATCACTCCATTAATTCAAATTGAATGAAGTTATTTTTAGGAAGTGTAAGAAAATATTTAATGTGGTATATACAATATTTAACGAGGTATATGCTTCACTGGATTTCTAACGTGGTATATATGACTGTGTTTTGGATTGAGAAAAAAAATAAATGTAACAATACTCATATAGTTTTTTGCCTGCTTATTAAATTCATGTTGTGGATGTGGAAAGCGTTTCCGAAAGAAGACATATCAAATAGAATTATAAGGACTAGTTTGGTAAGGGGTTAAAGTTTTGATTATAAATTGTCCTAATTTTATGAGATAAAAAAATATATCAATTTATTCATATTTACATTTGTCAAAATGGGATAAAAAGTGTGGATAAATGCTATCCCAGCCTTGAGGTGGAATAAAATATCCGTATTTTCATTTCAAATTTTAGACAACTGTCCACAGTTTATTCAAATTATTTTTTATACTAAACGGAGATAGGTTGTCATTCCACTAATTTATCCTTATAATTATCTTTTATTCCAACGTTTATCCCCTTGCTAAATAAAAAAGGGCTAGTTATAATATAATCCCATTCAGTATTGGACGTGAACCGGACAAACTTTTCAAAACGGGTGGATTATATAATTATATTGGACTCATCCAACATGAATTTTTTTTTACTGCCGGGTTGTAAGTTTTTTTAAAGTTTCTAGGAATGATTCCTTTACCACTTGTTTAGGGTGAAACGTAAGTCAAGAATAGAGAAAAATACAGAAGAATAATCCCAAAAAACTGTTTGTTTTGTAATAATAAACCTTGATAGCTATATCTGGATAAGCTATGATAAGATCTAATAACTATTATCAGAAAATGCTAGAATTGTTTATCAGCACTTATCTATGCTAATAGATAAAAATATTATTCTTTGTCATTTTAAAAAAATTATTTCACTTAACACTCTATGCACACATTCCAAAAACTGTTACATCTATCATATCACAAACATATCTCACACTTATTCTCAAACATAATAATCTATACAAATATATAGTTGTCATTTTTATGTTTTTCAATGAAAATAACAGAAAAGGTAACCAAACAAAAATTTATTTATTTAGCATGGATTGTTATCTATCCTAGTATAACTATCAGGGGCGAATAATCCTATGAATACCCGTACGTGGGTTAACAACTAACATGTATGCCCCTTGATTTTATGTGTGGTTGGTCACATGTTTATTTCAAGTTTATTAAGTCGTTATTTTAATATTTATATGTTTTGAGGTTTTATTTTTTTAACATTTTGATATTTTTTTAGTTTTTTTTTTTTTTGTGTAGTATGATATTTTTTTTGAGATTTATTCTACCAATACAATAGTGAAGAATTTTTTTTAATTATAAAATGTATGAAAGTTTATGTCAAAAAAGTCCTAGGTTTTTGTAAGAAAGAATGCACTCACGCACCAGCCCCCGAAATGAGAGCGTGCCTTTATGTGTTTCACATCCAAAAAAAACATCCCATTCTTAAAAGAATGCTGTTATATTCAATTTTTTTTTTAATTCAAAATAAGGACTTATATATTTTATTATAAATTTAATAAAACATATATTTTATTAAATAATATATATATTTTATTGATTTTTTTTTATATTTATTAAAAATAAATTTATTCCATTTAAAATTATGTTACACATATTTTTTATTAAAACATATATCTCATCCGATAATGTTTCTTATTTTTAAAGAATAAAAATATTTGATGTCTGAATTTTGATCGATCGTGGAATGTCACTGATGAGTCTATCATTTTCCTTCTTTTAAACCCACAACCCCCCGAACAACAAAAACACAATCCAAGAAAAAGACCCCTAAAAAACCCTAATTTCGTAAACATGCACGCCGCCCTCTCCTCCTCCCTATCCCCACTCCACCACCGCCTCCCCCGCCACGGCCACCGCCGCCTCGTGATCCGCTCATCCGTCGCCCCACCTCCCGTCGAGCAGCCGCAGCAGCAGCACCACCAGCAGACGCAACTCCCCAAGCTGAACAAGTACAGCAGCCGCATCACGGGCCCGAAGTCCCAGGGCGGGTCTCAGGCGATCCTCTACGGCGTCGGACTCCGCGACGAGGACATGGAGAAGGCGCAGGTGGGGATATCGTCGGTCTGGTACGAGGGGAACACGTGCAACATGCACCTGAACAGGCTCGCGGAGGAGGCGAAGAAGGGGGTCGAGGAGACCGGGATGGTCGGGCTCCGGTTCAACACGATCGGGGTCAGCGACGCCATCTCCATGGGGACGAGGGGGATGTGCTTCAGCCTCCAGTCCAGGGACTTGATCGCCGATTCTATCGAAACCGTCATGTCCGCCCAGTGGTACGACGCCAACCTCTCCATCCCCGGTTGTGACAAGAACGTATGTTTTATTGTGTATCTGATGCTTTTTTTTTAATGTTCTTTGTTTTGTTTTTGGATTCTGATGTGGAACGTGTTTGGATTGCAGATGCCAGGGACGATTATGGCGATGGGTCGGCTCAACCGGCCGAGCATCATGATCTATGGTGGGACGATCAAGGTTTGTTAAAATTTGTTCCTTTTTTCCAATATTGAAATGAGTGAGTGTGTGTGTTTATTTGTGTTTTATTAGGACACATTGTGTGGTTTAATTTAATTTTGTTAGGTGAAAAGAATTCTTTGACTGTTGTCGCTTGAGTATATTATTGGACATGGAGAGAGAGGAGGAAATAATGATCCTTTGAGATTTATAGTCAGGGAATGCAAAATTTATATTCTTAACTCATTCCCTCAAAATGTTTTAGGATTGCATTAGTGTTTGTTTTAACATTATGGCATTGACTTTTCTTGGCTCAGTCCGTGCTGAAAAAAATATTATGTATGCAATGACCGAAAACCCTGCCACACCAGATATGTCTTAAGGGTCTGTTTGAAAACACAGATTGAAAAATAGCTTTTGGAATAAAGCTGCTTTTTAAGATAATTTTAGACGTTGACTTTTTTAGGATGCTTTTTTTAAAATCAGGAATCAATATTTGAAAGGAGTTTAATGTTTGGCAGAGAAAGTTGCTTTTCAATTCAAAAAATCGATTCCGATCAAAAAGCGTTGTTTCTGAGCTTTTTAAAACACAGATTTCGAGGAAAAAATTAAAAGGAATCCAGCTTCCGATTCTGCAAAAAGCTGCCCCGTTTGGCTGCACGCTTTTAGCTTTTCAGCTTTTCAAAAAGCAAAAGCGCGCCGAATCGCGCAACCAAACGGGGCCTAAGAGTTTCTTTGGAAATCCAACTGGTAGGATTACATTTTTATTTCTCTGGATGTTCACATGATTATG
The DNA here is from genome assembly GCA_030737835.1 of Acorus gramineus. NCBI lineage: Eukaryota > Viridiplantae > Streptophyta > Magnoliopsida > Acorales > Acoraceae > Acorus > Acorus gramineus. The sequence goes on from CM060857.1 coordinate 14,935,601, forward strand.
TGTAGCCAGCAGATTTATTACTGACAGATTCTGTTTATTTGAGGCTGTCATCATTTTTTTATTTTGCAATTGAAATCATCTCTTTCGTGGTAGTACATATCACATATGCATAAAATTAAACTCTAGTTTTTTTGAACAAATTGTAACTATTTAACCTTTGAGCTTTATATCAGGGAGGCTCTCTACAATTTTATTGGGGTTGTGGACACTGGTTATCTTTTCATTGTCAGTAGCGAAATTATTGGTTGACATGAGACAGGACTCTGAGTGGTTGGTTTTTTTTTTTCTTCTTCCATATATGAGGAAATAGAGGAGGGGGCTCTTCTTGTCCAACCTTGGAAGAAATCAGCTGCATTTGTCTCGTGATTACGGTTGGTTTTCTGAATCAGTTATTGGTTGTCCAATATATGAGGAAATTATTGGTTGTCCAATGTCTTCTACTTCTGGTTGGGAGGGAAGAGGGATTATAAACTTTTGGAGTGCCTAAATAGGATATCAACAGTATCATGGCAACAGAGCATAGGATTTCTATGACTTGCATGCCGCCTGCAATGAGGTGGCGTAGAAAGGCATAAAAGAATTCTTTAAACTGCATGGATTTCCTGAAACAGAGGATGCTCTGTTTCTTTGGTTTAAATGTGTTGCTACCAGTCATACATCAATCAAAATTTAATTAATTTTTTTTATGAGGTTGACTGTTGGCCATTAATCTCTCCAATAATATTTCTTCTTTTTTCTCTTGTTATGTTTTTTTCCTATGTTGTGCCAAATGCTTATGAGATGAATATTGTGATATTGTTCACAAGATCCCTTTTTTTCCAGTTGTTGATGATAATCACTGTGTTTACTAAGAATATAATTTATTGATGCAGCCCGGCCATGTTAATGGTCAGACGCATGACATAGTGTCTGCCTTTCAGGTATGTTGTTGAATTTATGCTTTAGAGTAGCATTTAAGAGGGCCTTTTTTCTTCTCATCATGGTAGTGTTGGTTTATAAACACTTTGATCTATCAAACATAATGTACGTAGGTTAATGTTTTGCATACGTGGCTATTACGTGGCTGTTACATCATTGATTACATCTTGAACCTAAGTTCTACAACTCATATGGAAACTGTTTTTTTTTTTTTTTTTTTTTTGTGTATTAATTTGATATCCTTTTTTGTGGCATGATTTGCTAGTTATTTTTTTTCTTTGAAAACGGTTAACCTTGCCACCAGAAGAGGGGAGAAACTGATCTTTGCAAGTTTTAATCCTATCATCTACAAAATTCAATTTAGCACTAGTGTTATATTGATATGATTTGCAGGTCTATGGAGAGTATGTTAGTGGATCCATCAGTGAAGACCAAAGAATGAGTGTGGTGCGCAATTCATGCCCGGGAGCAGGGGCATGTGGTGGCATGTATACTGCCAACACTATGGCTTCTGCCATTGAAACAATGGGCATGACACTTCCCTTCAGGTAGCCTGCTCATGCTGGTATGATTGCATCCGAGATTTTAAATAATGTAAAGCCAATCGAGGCTGACCCAGAATATAAATGAAAACCTTCTCTCTGCCACTCTGCAAACAGCATGTTGAATGTGAAGGCCATTTTTCTCATATTTATTTTTTCCTTTGATATATGGAAAGCTCTTCAATACCAGCTGAAGATCCATTAAAGTTGGATGAGTGTCGCTTAGCTGGGAGGTATCTATTGGATTTGCTAAAGATGGATTTGAAACCACGAGACATTATCACTGAAAAATCATTGCGGAATGCAATGGTTATTGTCATGGCCCTTGGTGGTTCTACCAATGCTGTGTTGCATTTGATTGCCATTGCTAGGTGGGAACACTCTTTAATGTCTTTATACCATACATAATGTCTTTTGGTGATTGCTGATTGTTATCTTCCTGGTAGGTCTGTTGGGCTGCACTTAACTCTTGATGATTTCCAGAGAGTCAGTGATGAAGTCCCTTTCCTTGCTGATCTTAAGCCTAGTGGTAAATATGTCATGGAAGATCTACACAAGGTATAATATCTAACTGAATTTGATACATTTGCACACATTATTAATGTACAGAAGGAGTAATATTTTTTATTTTATTTTAATATATGTAGTGCATTGTCAGATTTAAAGATTATCTGTCTTTATCATAGATTCACACGATTTTTCATGTATGCGTAGGTTGGAGGTACACCTGCAGTTATACGTTTCCTTTTGGAAGAAGATTTTTTGGAAGGGGACTGCATTACTGGTATGATTATTCTCTGGCAAATGATTCATTTCCCCTTTGATTTAAATATAACAAGAAGACTCCTTTTCCAGTCACAGGAAAAACCCTTGCAGAAAATGCGAAGGTCTTCCCTCGGTTGTCTGAGGGTCAGGTACGTAGTAGATTCGTTGCTTCACTATATGTGGTCTTTGCTTGTTGAATAAACTGACCAATTTGCTGATTCTATACTATTCCAGCAAATAATAAGACCATTGGGAAACCCCATCAAGACAACCGGCCACATCCAGATATTATATGGGAATCTTGCGCCAGAGGGTTCTGTTGCGAAGATCACTGGGAAAGAAGGCTTATTTTTCTCAGGTGTACTACCTGTTTCCTCTCTCTCTCTGAAGTTCAAATTGGAATTTTCCTTATTTATTCACCACGTTTATTTAGAATACTGAATTGAATCGGTAATGCAGGTCCTGCCCTTGTATTTGAAGGTGAGGAATCTATGATAGAGGCCATCTCGAAGGATCCCACAAGTTTTAAGGTATATATAGCTTATCATTTTTTTTCCAGCTGTTATAAAAACAGGCTTGATTGGCAGCATAGTAATTCAACATTGATGTAAGATTGCAGTAGTGCAGCTTTGGCAGCTATCAACTGTCCGCAATGTCTCTATGTTAAAAGATTTGTTCAATAATATGGATGCTGCCTCTTTTTTTTTAAATACCATCAAAATGGATGCTCAGAACATATCATGAACTTCTGATAACTTTGATTAGCATGCTCATTAAAGTGTATACCACTGATGCATTGGTTTCAAGTGTCCCCCTTCCTAATAGATATTCAGAATGCATTAGATTTCACAAGTACTTTATATTTCTCTTGTATACGTTAGGGGCTATTAGAGTTCTTTATTAATTTTTTTATTGATGGAATATTACAGTCACTAGCAGAATCAGTGTAGTTCTTCATTCTCTTAACACCCTGAGAGGTTCAATTTGGTATTATAGTATCTGGAAAAATGTAATATGTAGTTAATTAAAAGAGTTTGGTTTATTTATTGGTTGTTAGATCAATTTTACCTCTAAACCATGATTTTCTTTCAAAAAATGTGAACCAGGATTATCTTTTGAATTGTATTTCCATATATGAAAGTTGCCGTGTGGTGATGACTAAGTCTGCGTCATGACTTTTAAGTGTCACATGTGTTGTTGCAGAGTGTAAGATATATTTGTCTTTATCCCTACTCACTGGCTGATATGGAACCTCTGTATCTTGGGTAACCTGCTAGTGAGTTATTGAGCCAAGGCAGCATGATACATAGTCAATTCATCTTTCCTCGTATCCAAGTACTCAAGTAAAGTGAAAAAATAAATAAAATAACATCAATGTTTGGAGAGATATATAATGATCTAATTTGAAGCATTTTAGAAACATTTTCATTGGAATACAGATCTAACTTCATGCTGCTTCTTTATCTCAAAAAAAAAAAAAAAAAAACTTCATGCTTCTTCTTGATGTTTTTTTTTTCATATATATTCTTCTTGATGTTGTTTCCTTCATATATATTTTTTTATTTCTGATGTTCTATGGTCTGTAAATTTTGAATATGGAGATGATTTCTCATTGAAATGTTACAGAGATCCATGTCTTTCACATTTATTTTATTTTATTCTGTAGGGAAAAGTTGTGGTTATAAGAGGAGAAGGGCCCAAGGGCGGTCCAGGTATGCCAGAAATGCTTACACCTACAAGTGCCATAATGGGGGCTGGTCTTGGGAAGGTAACTTTGCGTGTTAATTGATTTTTATTTAGTTGTGGATATGATCTACTGGAGCTTCCCTTTTGGTTGTAATTGTAGTTTTCAACGGAAATGAGTATACTTTGTATATTGGCAGTCTGAATCATGTCAGGCACCCTGTATCTGTGTCAGATGCGACACACCCCTTTTTCCTTGCAAATCATAATATATCCTTTTGAAGTCCATTATTTGATTCAAATTCATATCTGTGATCTATCTGATGAATTGCAAAAAGTATGTGCGGCAGACCAGTTCTGTTCATTGTAACCAAATATATTCTCTCAGGTTAATGGTCACAGGTAGTCAGATTGTCCATGACATGGAAAATGTATCTGAATGCTTGTCAACAAGTCTAGCTAAGAGTAAAGTGTCAGATTTTCTAGTTTGATGTGCCCTGGATTATTTCACATTAAAAGAAATATGTTATCGATGTATGTCTTGCATATAGATTTTGTACCAGAGTAAGTGTACTTGACTTGATAAAAGAAAGTTTATACCTTGCATTAAAAGAAGGAAGAAATTTTTTTTGCTTTTGTGGTCAGGGAATATGAAATTTTTAAGATTTATAAAATGATGTGAGATCTGATTTCTGAGTATGATATGTAGATTCATAGAGAGGAAAATCGATCCTTGCTTTTGAGCCTTTGCTCATAAAATAGATCCTTGCTTTGCCCATGTACAAGATATATATAAAATGATATAGATCTGTTTTCTGCAAATGATATACGTCTCACTGAATGATATATCTTCTACATATTTATTTTTTTAAAGTAAAGTCCTAGACAGTTGTGTGCTGTGTGAACTTTGCTAAATGATTGGAACTTTATGATCATCAATCTAGAGATTGAAAAATTGTTAATCATCAATCAATGAGATACTATATGTCCATAGAGCTCGCTGTATGATAATATGAGAACATAGCAAACTCCCACTACTTACTCATCTCAATCTAGATCTCACAACACAACTGAATTTCGAAACTCAATCCTACTATTAGAGAACATAGCGTTACACAGTGTATTTCTAAACACCTATGATGTTCAATTCCTAATACTTGTGCTTCAACTCTTCACGCATATATAAATCTCAATCAGTGTCCTCTGTCACCTGTCTTCTTTAGGTGCTATGCAACATGTCATCTCATATGAAGTGTTATTTTTTCAGTTTTAAGATTCTCTGTTTTTTTTATGTAAAAAAATTTGATGTGATTGTAGTTGCTTCTTTTCATGCAGTTACTAATTCATTCTAGATGCTGCCCAGATGCTTAATTTCCCCCATATTTTCAGGATGTTGCCTTGCTGACTGATGGTAGATTCTCAGGTGGTTCACATGGATATGTTGTTGGCCACATATGCCCAGAGGCGCAGGTTGTTTCATTACTTGATTCATGTACTATTTTCAATCTAAAAGCTCTATCTTGCTACATGAGAACATTCCATATTCATGAGTAGCTCTGAAAGCTTCTACTGTTTATTTTGAATAGGCTAATTCTCCACCCCATCTAAACTCGTTCTATTAATTAAACTTTTTTTTTTCTCAAGGAAAGATGGGAGTTTTATAAATTAATCTTGGTTGTCTTCATCTGTTATTCCCACTCTGTAGCTTATTGGCAAGTTAAATTTAGCAAACCCGCAGTATGACTGACCTCGTGATGTAGTTAATCTGGTATGCTTCCTTTTATCAATTAGTGTCTAATGGTAATACGGCTATGCTGTATATTTACATGTCTACAGGAAGGTGGTCCTATTGGATTGGTCCAGAACGATGATATAATTACCATCGATGTTCATAAGAGAAGAATGGATGTCCAATTGACTGATGAGCAGTTGGCTGAGAGGAGAAGGAACTGGAGCCCACCTCCATACAAGGCTAATCGAGGTGTTCTATACAAGGTTAGCGAAATATTTCCTCAGTTCTACAATTTGTTTTTCCCATAGGTCTTGTATCACTAGATTAACTCTTTATCTTGCGCTTACAGTACATCAAGAATGTCCAATCTGCTTCAGTGGGTTGTGTGACTGATGAGTGAAGATGACCATCTCTCTGTTAGTGGTAATGCTTTCTGCGACATGAGGCCTGACTAACAACAGGTTTTTGCATTCTTAGAGAGCTTTCCAAATAAAGCGCTATTGTGGAACGGGAAGAAAATTTTGTTTGTTGTTTATTCTTCATTGTAGACTCTGTTTCCAATCACATTAACTTATTTAGTAATTAAGACGCCCTCTTTAACAGAAATTGGTGCATTGCAGGTGCATGTGTATTGTCAACAAACAAATAAGCGAATTGGATTTGCTATGGTATGTAATAACCTGAATCCATGCTGACTTATTTCTGGCTCAGCTTGTCAAAATCCAACTCTAGAACCCATGTTTGGTTTCAATTGAGAACCTAACATGACCGGATGACCTATATCAGAGTTCAATGTCATGCAAAATTCGTAACGAGAAAACCTCAACATTTTCCTCCCATTCAAGAATTCAACATCAACCACAGCAGAGATTTTTATGCTCTACTTGGTGGGAGATGAGTCTGGGACTGCAAAGTTCTTTTTGGCCTGTCTATCGAGTGGACTTGGGCACCAGGGACAGCGCTAATACACGGTTTGTTTTGTAACCCGTTTATAGTTATATCATTGATGCAATACATGAAATTTCTAATTTCTAATATAGTATATTTTCACCATTGCAATATATATTCTATTATTAACAATGTTAAACTATATGCATTGAATTTGTAAAGTATGTTATTTTTTAATATAAAAAGTGTTTCATGCAGTTCAATTTTTTTTTTTTCACACATGTGAAACGGGCCTGAATAACATAACATTTTTCATTATTTTAGGGTGACGTAGTGAGTGCTTATATACATGTCAATTTTTTTTTAAAATTAAAAAACCATCACACTGTTCATGTGATTCCTTGTGCATCTAATGAAAAGGATGTTGCTTGGAAAACCTTTTGAATATAATTTTTGAATGAAGATTTTTTTTTTGAAATTCTCTTTTCCATGTGGATTCAACGTATTCCCCGCACATTCAAAGTACTCTCTCCAAAATGAATATGCGATTTTCTTTCTTCCGCTACCGTTACATCAATCATTGATTCATGTGTATTGTTTTATAAAAGGATTATTGTGAATTTACTCTTGTTAAATTTTAATTTTATCAAAATGTTTTGAAAAAAACCTATAGTTAAAAAATACCCCCTCAAAAACTTTAAACGAGTGCAACTGTACTCCTATAGTACATGAATCCTAAATTAATTATGATTAAAATTTTTAACCACACATGTACACTGACCTAAATGCTTTTATTTTGAAAAAAATTATTTCTTCTTTTTCCTTGAAACCCTAGCCCCCCATTCAATCTAAGTTCCCCCTCAGTCTCTCTTGAAATCATAGCCCCCTCATCTGATTGCATATTGATCCCTAATCTCTCTTTCTTCATTCAAAACCCTAATCTAAACCCTAAATAATAAGAAAGAATTGCTCATTGTAAGAGCCCTTTGATATCTATTGATGCCATTGTGGGTTTGGGAGATATGAGATGAGCTGAAAAACGTGGAAAAAGTGGATTTCAAAGAGATGAAATGCCCTCAAATTGGTAAAGGAAGAAGAAGGTGAGATGGTTTGGACATAGGGGTTTGGGAGTTGAACTTGAGTAACTTGAGGGTATATGGGTCATTTAGACGCTTTTAACGGAATGAAAACAGAAAACATTAATCATATTAAGTGGAACTTGACCATAGGGGCAGGATTACATTCACTTAAGCTTAATGTGACACGGGGTTAAGGCCTTGAGGATAAATTATCTTAATTTTAAGAGATAAAAAATATATATTTTTTGTTCATATATTCATTTATCAAAATTGAGATAAAAAGTGAGGATAAATGTTATCCTAGTTTTTAAGTGGAACAAAATATTCTCATTTTCATTTCAAAATCGGAATAACTGTCCACAGTTTGTCTCGATTATTTTTTGTACCACACAACGATAAATTGTCTTCATACTCATTTATTCCCATAATTACTCCTTATCCTAACACTTATCCCTTTGCGAAGGGCTTGTTTGGCAATGGATTAAAGTTTCGAAGATAAATTATCCTAATTTTAGAGGATAAAAGTTTAAGAATTTTGATCATATCCACGATAAATTTGGCTAAATTGTGATTAAAAGTGGGTGTAAATGTTATTCCAGTCTTTAGGTGGAACAAAAGATCCTCATTTTCATTTCAAAATTGGGACAACTGTCCGCAGTTTATCTCGATTATTTTTTATACTAAACGGGGATAAGCGGTCTTCCCACTCACTTATCTTCATAATTACACTTCATCCAATTACTTATTCCCTTGTTAAACCAGCCAAAGTTTTTTTTTGGGATACACCTGCACTTGCACTGTGGGTTTGTTCAAGGGTATTTTAACAAAATTAAAAGTGAATAGGGGTATACATGCAAAAAAACCATTCTCTAAAAATTGCTTGTTTTACATATACAATGCCGTTCTAATAAAGTAAAGGGTAAATATTTGGCATGATAAGTACTATTTCAATTGCTTATAATGTGTTTGATTAAAAAATCAGTCAAATTTAGGATCACAGGATTAGAAACTGATGTAAAAACGACTGGCATATTGTATTAAAATATAATAAAATTTACATTTGTTTTCTAATCTAAATATTATAAATAATTCCCTCATTCATGTAAGGCGAAGGCATGCATGGGTACGTGGACTCCAGTGAGCCATGGAAACACCAAAAAAGCATGGAGAGGAAAACATCCAGGGGCATGTCATTCTTCACGAGCTTTTCATTTATTAAATTTTGGTTTGACACACACAACCCCATGCGGTCCCCGTCTAGAGAGAGAGATTATAAAGCACACACATCACCTGTGATTAATGAATGAATATAGAGAGCACACCAATAACAGTGATTGAATGACTTAATATATATAAAAGAGAGAGAGAGAGAGAGTGACTTTGAAGTGGGAAATTTGCTTCATGCATTATATGTTTGGTCCTATTCTTTCTCACCAATGGACAACCCAATTAAAAACGACGGACGACGAACTCTTTGGCTCTTTCCAGTTTCCATCCATTCAGTGAGAGTGAAAAAAAAAAGGGTGCTGTTACACCCATATCCGGTTTCTAGCCTTCATTCTAATCTTATATGCGTAGATTTCTATCGATGCATATGTTTATGTTAACAAGGCATATGTTTTGAAAGAATTATTTTACATTTTTTATAAATGCATCCATACAATTTATTAGAGTATATGTTTTATTTTTTATAAAAGCATGTATCTCATTAAATGAGGTATGCTATTTTTAAAAAATTCAAAATATATGTAGATTGGAATTGAGATTGCAAATGGGGCTGGATGCAACATTATCCAAAAAGAAACATTGGTCACGGATTTGGGACCTCAGCTCTACCAATAATAGTGGTTCTCTTTTGGTTTCTTTCAAGATTTCGATTGCACCAATATGGTGTTGCGTGGAAGCCGTTCCCTGAAACCCTAGGTCTAAAAATCTGTCAACAATTAAACACAACAAATGAACTTATGTGGAACAACAAGATTGTCAATTTGTCATGAATAGCATTGAGCAACTCAACGTCTAGTATAAGTTGAAAGGTTTTGGTATCGAGTCTTTGCGCGATTTATACCCTTTTATGTGTAGACAAAAATTGAATTTTTTTTGTGGAACCAGAACACACAGACAAATATAGCCTGCCTACCTAGCTCGGTTGAAAGGTCAGCTACGGAAGACCCCTCTAATATAAAAATAAGTTATAATAATTTTCACACACAAAGGGAAAAAAAAAAATGATTAGTTTTAAAAACTCGTGACTTTCACAATCGCATATTCTCAAGGTTGATAATGACGATCATAGTTATTCTCCTAACAAAACAAAATACTATCTTTTATTTTGTTAATCATGCAAAACTTGATTTCTCAACTGCAAATGCTTTTGTCAACATCAATGGGTGGTTGGTCCAAATCCTACTCCAAATTTTTTTGAATGTTAAAAAAAAACACTCCTGTTGGATGCCTCCCGTGCCCATCAAATTACATTTAGTACATCGAACCATTTAATTAATTTGGATGATTTATCACATTTGTACAGTGTAAAAAATAATCATAATTGTTTCCATTGCCTTCACAATCAACATAAAACTTTTTGCATGTATTTTTCATATTAATAACAAAATACTTGTAAAAATATTTTCATTATTTTCATAATCTACCATATTTAGCTCATATGATTTACAAATGTCAATGTCACATATAAAATGGAACACATGCCAACTATCTGTGAGTAATCATAACCAATTATATTTTTAGCTTTGATAATGTATCTGCATTTATTTGAAGGAGAATACTCTTGAAATCGAAGAAAATAAGTCTTAAAAGAACCATTTTTTTTTCTTTCAAACAATCATGATTTAAAAGCATATCTGACACTCGAGAGTCACGACTAAAGTTTTTCCATCTCTTTTGGTTGTCAGAAAGAATTTCATGGCAATTTTCAATGATTGAATGCAATCTGCTGATAACTTGGTCGTTCTTTAAAATTAACAAAAATAAGAGTTCACCGGTCAAAGATTCATATACACTGAAAATGTTTGGGAGGATGTCCAACTCTTTACTTCATCGTGGCGTCGCACCCTAGCTGGTGCATGCAGCATGCGTCTAGTTGGTGGAGTGTTTCATATTGATCCGGGCTAGTTCATTCAAAATTTTGTCACATCACGGGGCTGCAGAATGGGATTCAACCCCTGTTTCTCTTTCCATGTATTTTAGTTTTCTATTGAAAATATTGATGGCTCACACATCTTGTGTTATCATTACTATTCTCCTTTCTCATCCCCTCTTTCGCTTGCGTAAGATTTAGAATGTAACATTCCTTGAAAGTTATATATAGTCTACATTTTAAAAAAAAAAAACAAAAGAAAACTTGAGTGATCATCTTTCCAACACAATAGGGTGTTTGTATTGCCCTAAAAAGGAAATTATGAAACTTAGTGAAAAATTAATTTTAATCCATAATTATAATTAAACAAGTTATCACTTTTTTTTCGCACAATTTCGAATACATTTTTAATAATTGCGTGCACATTATTTCAAGTCATACTCTTATGAGTGTTGAACCAAACCTAATTGGTTGCCAACAAAGTTTACAACAATGAGCTAGGTATGCAGTTCAAGTTCACCACTTATTTAACAAATAACAAAAAGGTAAAATAATACTACCTATATTTTTAATCCCTTTTTTCTTAGGCCTCTCAGTTTATTTATCATATTAAAATATTCTTCAATTAGTCATCGTTATATTTTTCAGTTCCTTCATCTAGATACCGATGTATGTGCTTGTTACGTGAAATATAACAATGTATATGATTTAACAGGGTATATGGATGCAAACCAATGTTCCAAGAATAAATAATAGTGTACAAGTTATAACAACACGCACACAGTGCATGATAATAAATAAAAGGGATAGGCAACAAAAGGAAGAGAAAAAGACTAATGTTTAGAAACACATTAAAGCATGATTTTTCTTTTTAGAAAAACGAAAAGTGCAAATGGGTTGATTTTTAAAAGTACAAACGTGTTAATTTTCATTAAAAAGTATGTTACAATTTTTTTTTTTTTTTTTTGATATGTTGTTAGAGCTTTGAGTAGAAAAGTGCACTTTTAAAAAACCGCAAAAAGTAAATTTATTATGAATCGAGTTTTATTAAAAGGTACTTCATTTAAAATCATATTTTTCAACATGTTTTCACACGCACTCTTAGAAAAGAATATAATGACCAACTTGATGATGTTTTCATTTGCATAAAAAAAAACCTTAGGATAGGGTTGAAGAAAAATACTTGTAATTAATTTTCTTCCAAAACAATATCCATGATGCAGTATAATAAATAATAATAATGAAAAATTAAAAGATAGTGCATATCTAAACATGTCAAAAGAGTGGATACGGATCGGATAAGTCCACATTTGTATTTATAGCCGAACTGAATACCCGAATAAATATTTATATTCAAAATCCGATGAATATTTGAATCCTTATATTTGATCTGAATATAAGGATTCAAATTCAGATTATTATTTAAAATATCCAAAAATTTAAAAAGTATTTGAATGTGATTCAAAAATCTGAAAATCTAATATCCAAAAGTAAAAGTAAAAATCACATGTCTAATGTTGAAATATGCACAAAAATCTAATAATTTCCTAGTATAAAACATAAATAAATAAGCAAGCACACAAAACATTACATGTTTTAAAGTAAAAAAGTAATAAATAAACTCATACTAACACTAACATATATAAATATGTTAATTTAATAAATAATATTATAATGCTATTTCAGATACAGATATTTTTTGAATGGGATACCATCATATCCGTATTTGACCCAAAATATTTCAGATATATATATTTTATTTTAGATAAAGATACAGATTTTCAGTTATCAAATAATTTTTAAAATTTTTTGATACAGATTTAAATTGATATACCTTTGGATAATTGATATGCTTAACTGCATCGAAGGTGAAAAGGATTTAATTTTCCACGATAAATCTAGCCATTTACACACATATTATAACCTAGAGTCAATTGGATGAATACGTTTATATATTTAATTATTCTAAAAATATTTTAATTTTGTGAGACATGTGATAATTTTTTTTTTTTTTAAGATTGATGTCTCAAATATTTGATCTTTAATCATCTTTTACGAAGAGGAGGTGCTAGCCGTTAAATTTGGATAGTTTGATGCAGTAGAGTAACTGACATGGATGGAAGAGTGAAAGATCTCCCATGGGATCCCCTGTGTGACAAAGAGAGGAATCCTCGGTGTGAGTAGTTAATATTCTCACGTGATTGGCAAAACCAGTTTCAATTAAAATGTCACTTTCACTCGTATTCATACAGGGAAATGATATGTCCAACAATTTGTATAGGTACAATAGCAGTGTGCATTTTTTTTTAAATCAGAAATTCTCTCTTTCAAGTATAAGTTGTTACTTGAAATGAATTATATACTGAAATACATTAATATATTTTATTCACATTGAAAAAAAAAAATTATACCATCAACTATAATAACGTAGTATATATACTATGCAATCATAATGTATAATGCTATAAAACGGATTGGGTGTATCAATACTCTCTCTCTCTCTCTCTCCTCTCTCTCTCTCTCTCTCTATATATATATATATATATATATATAGAGAAAAATCTTCTTGACTCCCGGACATCTTCTTGAAATCACAAAAAGTTCATCTAAAATCAGAAAATCATCCTAGATCCCCATAAAGTGTATATGGTTAACGAATTTAGTCCACCGGTCAAGAGTATATTGAAATAAGTCATCAGAAACTATTTAAAATTGGATCCAGTCCCTACAAACTTTATAAAATCAGATTTAGTTCTTTTGTGAGACAAAAATACCCCCGTCATTTTTCAACATCCTCATGTACTGAAATGTCATCTTCATCTGTAAAAAAAAAATCCGTCCAACCTCAATTGATCTGCAAAATTGAGTCATTTTTCAACATTTTCCCTCAATCTCATTACAGAGACTGAAAAAAAATTACAGTTTCATTAACTCCATTACAAAATCAGCAGAGAAAACAATTTAAAAACCAAATCAAAATTCTATAATACATTCTTAACTCAAAATTACTAACAATGAAAAGCATAACACCTTGACTATAAAACTATAATTTGTTTAATAAAATTTAAATAAATAAATATATATTTTTAGATAATCACTTTGATTTTTTATGATTTTTAGAAGATTTTAGGGAATTAAGACGATTTTTAAATTTCACATGAATTTTTTTCAATTTTCATAAGTTTTGAGTGAGTTATATCGATTTTTTCTAACAAAGAAAATAAATTTTAAAATAGTATAACAGTAATTTACCATGCATGGTTAAGGTTAACCACATATTTGGTTAGTTATAAGGACTAAAATAAATATTATCTAATAAGATAGGGACCTGAGGGAATTTACCAATTTTACAGGGATCTTTTCTGATTTTCATAAATTTTTAAATAGCTAAATCCATTTTTTCCATATATATATATATCATGCACGAACACCTAAAAATGATTTTGTACCACTTACGTGGCATCTTTTCACTAGCCTACACAGGATCTCCAAACTTTATGACGTAGATGATCTATCGAAAGTGAAAGAAAACATAAAATAGAGAGTAACACCGTAAAGTAATGCAGTAAATAAAGAGTTTTTACAAGGTTAGGTACCAATGAAGGGTTTTTACATAGATCTCAGATTTTTTCTTTTTCTTTTCATGACGATGCATTTATTATGGTTTGGTGCGCGCAGTGAATGGGGGTTGTTGGCGTTATTGGCTTCTGTGTAAAAATTTAATCGATCTCCAGTTGCATGCAATAAAAAATAGATTTGCATGTGAAAACCTTCCCCTTCCCCATTAATCGTCCAAAAAAAATTTATATTAGTTTCAAATTTGTATTCTAAAAATTAAAAATTATCAATGATTTAAAATAAAACACATATATCAAGATATACTTTTTTAAAAAAATGTATTTAAATCTAATATATATTACATATATATGTTTGTATCATTTAATATCTAAACTCAAACATACTGTATGATTAATAGTAATCCTCAAAATTTACATAAATATTTTGTTCTATTTTCAAAACAGCTGAAAAGGAGGAAAAGTATTGAAATCCAATTCAAATCTCACCTTTTTCATTGATAAGAAATATTTTTGAGTGGATAAGATCTGAACCTAGATTCTCTCGTTAAGGAAAGGATATCTCTAAACATTCACTGAGGTAATCATATACAAAATAAAAAAAACCCTCTTTTTGATTGGCTTTAACAAAAAACCATGATATATCAAACATACAAAAAGATCCAAAACTCATTATCAAAATAGAGAGATTAAGAGAATAATGACAGATCGTCTTTTTCTTTTTGCCGTTTTATTTCAGTAGCTACAATACATAATACGTCTTTAATGTGCTAACAAGTAACCAAACATGTCAAACCAAATAAAGCATACACAAACGATGCGCAGGCGAACGCGCGCGCGCGCATAAACATAACCCGTAAAAACACACACACAAGTGCACAACAAAGCAGAACCCACCGATTCGATCTCCTTCTATCAGACGGAGATGCTGTGGAGGACGACGGTCTCGACGGTGAGCCCGGGCCCGAACCCGAACAGAACACCCCACTCGAGCCCCTCCCCTGTTGTCCCCGCATTCGCCTCCAAAGACTTCCTCCTCATCTCATCAAGTATGAACAGAACGCACGCGCTCGACATGTTCCCGTAGTCGCTCAACACCTGCCTCGTCGCGCGCAGCTTATCCTCCTTCAACTTCAGCTTCTCCTCCACCTGGTCCAGTATCGCCGGCCCCCCCGGGTGCGCCACCCAAAACAGAGAGTTCCAGTCTTCAATCCCAATCGGCGCGAACGCCTCGACGAGGCTCTTCTCGATGTTCTTCGATATGATCCCGGGCACGTCCTTCAAGAGGTGGAACGTCAGCCCCACTTCGCGCAGGTGCCCGTCTATGGCGCCGTCGCTGTCGGGGAGTATCGTCTGCGCCGCGGACACTAATTCGAATATGGGTCTCTCGATTCCCTCCACGGGGTCCGCGCCCACGATGAGCGCGCCCGCGCCGTCGCCGAAGAGCGCCTGTCCGACGAGGCTGTCGAGGTGGGACTCGGAGGGCCCGCGGAAGGTGACGGCGGTGATCTCGGAACAGACGACGAGGACGCGCGCGCCGCGGTTGTTCTCGGCGAGGTCCTTGGCGATGCGGAGGACCGTCCCCCCCGCGAAGCACCCCTGTTGGTACATCATGAGGCGCTTCACGGAGGGGCGGAGGCCGAGGAGCTTTGTGAGCTGGTAGTCCGCGCCGGGCATGTCGACGCCGCTGGTGGTGCAGAAGATGAGGTGGGTGATCTTCGATTTGGGTTGTCCCCACTCTTTGATTGCGCGGGTGGCGGCTTCTTTGCCAAGTTTGGGGACCTCGACCACCACCATGTCCTGGCGCGCGTCGAGGGAGGGCGCCATGTACGCGCACACGCTCGGGTTCTGTTTCAGGATCTCCTCTGTTAAGTACATGTACCTCTTCTTTATCATCGACTTCTCGCCTGCACCAAAAACCATAAAACAGAATGTCAGTCCTATATTTTAAAAAAAAAACAAAACAGAATTTTTGTGTTTGAAAAAATATTACAATCAGTCCTTCCTTTTTACTTTATATGCAAATCAAGTGTTTTTTTTTTTTTGTAAAAACAATAATATCAATTTATATGTTTTTGATAAAAAAAAAAACACGTTCAATTTTGATCAAATTGAATATTAGAAAAATTTAAAGATAACTATATTAGATTTTTATGAGTATATTTTATTAGATTTCTACCTATGTGTATAAGACTGTAATTTGAAAGGTAAAAAAATTGTTGCAGTGCTTTGTTTTGTTCTTACACATGCGACGGAATTTCTCTTTGAGGTCGGCTTTGTGTTCGCTGTTGGTGACGCGGAAGTAGTAGTCGGGGTAGGTGCTTTGGTCCACCGCGTTGGGCGGCGTGGCCGTGCCGATGGCCATGATAGTGGCCGGACCCTCCGCCCTCTGTGACTTCCTGATCTCGTCCACGCTCACCATCTTCTCAAAGAGTGAGAGAGAGAGATTGTTGTTGTTGTTGTTGTTGAGAGTGGTGAAGGCTTTGGGGAGGGTTTAATATATAGGGGACGTTGCTGGTTGGTTTGATGGGTGTCACGTGTGAGTTAGAGAACCTTTCGTTCTATCATGTATATTGCGAAGGGAAGGAAAAGCAACCAACCAACACTCTTCATGAGGAGGGGCTGGTTGGCACGTGCGGGGGTGGCTGGTCCCCCAACCGTCTGGAGGGGAAGGTCGCACGTGTGTGCATGGAGAGATGGGTGGTGCCAAGGGTTGCGTATTCTGGTTCAATCCCCGCCACGACTCTTACCTACCCTTTTTTTTAGTGATTCACTGTGGTTTTTTTTTTTTTTTGGGGTGCCCTTTGTGCTTCATTTATTAAATGGAAAAGATCAATATACCAGCGTCACCAACCCAAGCTATATATTTATTTTCGGAAGGGGTTGTACTTCTACCGTTTCTTTCTATTTTTTTTTATCATTTTTAAAATTATATAAAAAATTATTAATAAATATTATTAATATTAATCTATTTATATAAAAAAATTATACAATTGAAAAAATCTTATTAAAACATTTAAATGAGTTTAATATTAAATGATTTTAAAGTTATTTTTCAATTAGTAATTTTTTAATTGAATAAAATATCAAAATTCTTGCATAATCAAATGTATGAGGATTTATTTTAAATTAATTCTATAATAATTTAATATTAGTCACATTTTGAAGGTCTCGATGAGACATTTCCAATGACTGCACTTTTATTAAAAATGGATTAACATATTTAAATGTATATTAAATTGAAGTAATTAGTGTACAAATTAAAAAGTGAAAAAGGTAGAGGTGGCCTTCAAATTTAGAGAGTCAAATCCAAATCTCTAAATTTAGGGATAGATTTGAAGTATAGTTTGAGTACACCACTCTCCAAATTTGGAGACATGGTGTGTGGTTAGAGTTGCTATAACTCCGTGAAAAGTTAGCTAAATTGGTTTTAGTCCCTGTAAAATTGAAAAATCGTCACAAGTCCCCAGAAAATATGTATGGTTAGAGGATTTAATTCCTCAGTTAAATTGCTCTAATAAATATATTCAAATAAATCTCTGTAAAATATGAAAAATCTGATTTAGTCATTTTCATGAAAAAATGTCATTGCCTTTTCTTGAAATTCCTCTGTTATTTTATTCTCACAAACGGTATAAAAAAAAGGAAAAATTGATATAACTCCCTCAAAACTTATGAAAATTGCAAAAAATCCCTGTAAAATAGGTAAATCTTCTTAAAATCAACCACAAACCTAGTTAGTGCAAGTGTAATAGTAATTTATCAAGTAAATTTTAAAAAGGTATTACAGTAATTTATCAAGTATGGTTAAAGTCAACTACAAATATGATTAGTTTCAGTTACGGTAGGGAGTAAAATAAATATTGTCTAATAAGATAAAGATTTGATGGAATTTAACGATTTTATAAAGACTTTTCATAAGTTTATAGGGAGCTATATCGATTATTTGAAAATAAAGACTGAGGGTATTCTGGTAAATTTTAATATGTAGTTACGGTTAACCATGCGCTTGATTAGTTGGGGGTGACAAATGACAATATAAACTTGAAGATGACATTTTCCCCTTCAGTTAAATTGTTTGGTTTGTTTGGGGTTAAAACTCTCAAAGGACTATTTAGAAAGAAGAAAATTTGGTAGCTTGGATTTGACTGAACCTGAGAGTGCTATCTTGTGACCTCTTTATAGGCTGTCTATGTATCCCTTAGGGATCAAGTCACATGTAGTTCCTCGGCTTGATTGCCGTTCCCATTTCTCTGGCTGTTGTAACAGTCTCTCCATTCAAACACTTAGTAGACGATTTTAATGAAAACCCCCACGTGTCGATGAGGCATTTCATGCCCACATCGCACAGTTAGTGGGCATTGATTGTCTGCCTGATAGTTACAGGCATTTATATTCCTTTGACCGTTTCTTTAGTTTGCTCGTGGCCCTTTGGCCTACTCGTTCGTCTTTTATGTTTTTCGAGTATATCTGCGAGATGGAAGATCACCCGACCAGACCTCTTGTCTGGTCATGTCTTCTCCGCTCGTTCGCGAGGAGTAAGTCGTCAAACCAAACCTCTAGTTTTGTTGTGCCTTGACTACTCGATGTGGTATTCTTTCATGAGGTGCCTGACTGTACGACTAAACCTTGGATCTAATTGTGTCAACGCATTCAGAAATGTCATCATCACATTATGGATTCGGACTTGGATTTGTGGGTCTCATGCATGGCTCATATCTATCCTGGCGTGACACGTGTTGTGGTGCAGTTTTTTATCTTCACAAAACTGAAATGATATTTTTCTAATAACACAGATATATGTGGCTATTTTTTAATTTTATAGATACTAAAACCAACTTAGCCAATTTTTTAGGAAGTTATATCGATTTTTCCCTTATTACTATTGTTTTTTATTATTATTATTATTAACCTCCTAAAAAAAGGTGTTGGCATCCAGGGATTTCTTCTATTAATAAATGAGAACTAGTTAAGTAGGTGATGCAATGATAATTAATGGTGTGTATGTATGGTATTTTTGAAATAAAACTAAGGATAATATTAAAAAAATAAATTTTTAACAACACGTGTGTCACTTTTTCTTGCATTGTGTAATTTCAGGAATGAAAAGAACAACATAGGTTTATTGGACAAGATATTATCTATTTTGTTCTAATTAGTTTCATAATTTTAAAACTCATTATCGTATAAGAGTTATGTTAACATATAAATATAAATTATTTTCCACTGTTCTTTTTTAAGATAATTAAAGAACTAATATGCCTTCTATAAAATGAATAATGGCGTGCATATATGTTTTTTTAAATGATATTAGGTAAAAATAGTTTTGTCATTTTAGTTTCTTCCTCTCTTTAATTAAAATTTTCGCTTCAGTCTGTTTTTCCCTTGATCTAACGTTTCCAAAGTTTCCATGCTTTCACTGATCTCCTAAAAACTATGACATTGTTTAGAATATGACAAAACAAACGTCGGTTTTTTTTTTTTTTTAACAAATTTGAAATACAATGGAAACAAACTTAATTTAGGCAATTAATAACGCATGATGTAATCATAGAAAATCTTACTAATATCAAGATCTGGCGGCTCCGGGATTTTTTTTTTTAACGGGGTCATTTAAAAAATAAATTATATAAGATTTTTAAAAAATTTACTCTTTATCTTTTATCAAAAACATAATTTTTAATTTAAAAATAGAATAAAAATTTATATTAATAAAAAATAATTCATCAAATAAATGATATGAATGCTTTTTAATATATAAAATAACCATTGTCAAATTGGAATTTTGCTAACAGATGTGCCAGTAGTGTCGATACTGCAATATCTCAATATATGAAAATTATTTTTTTATTTTTATAAAATAAATTAATTAGGTTGGACATATCATTTTTTTTTTTAAATAATGAGCGTTAGATAAACTTAGCCGGTTTATAGTCTCTTTTTTTTTTGAAATTAATTAAAGGTCTCCAAAAATATCTATTTATTAACCATTAGTCATAAATTATTTTGTCTTAACAAAAAATTCCTAAACTCATATCCTATTATCTTGGGTCCTTAACTAACAGGCTACTTAACGATGTTTAAAATACCTTTTATACCCTCTCATTTAAAAAACCCTCATCCCCGAATAAACCCATCCACTCTACCCCAAATCTCTCAAATCCCTGCGAAAACCCTCCGCCACCATTCAACGTCGTTCGTGGTGTCGGACGCGCAAGAGCAGGACTTCCCCATCATTTACGTCAACACCATCTTTGAAGTCTTCACCGGTTACCGCGCCGACCAGGTCCTCGGCCGTAATTGGTCCGTCGCACTTCCCCCCCCCTCTTTTATTTTTTACTTGTTTTTGATGAAATGTTGGGATTTGCCCTTTTGGGTTTGATTGTTTGATTGGATTTTTTTTATTTATTTGGGTTCTTGTTTAAATTATGTTGTATGGGTTCCCTGTGAGAGATTGAATGTGGTTTTTTTTTATTATTATTGGGTTTGGTGAATTTGGTTTGGATTCTTGAATTGGGTCTCTTGGGATTGCAGATTTGGGTGTCTGTCTTTGTTGAGATTGTTGTTTTTATAATTTTGAGTACATGAGATCTGGTGAAAGATGATGACCCATTGAAATAGCACAGGTTATTCTTGTGTGTCTTGAGGCGATCACCAATGTGATTTGAATTAACTAAATATATCACGGTTTTCTTTTGATTATTGAAATGCAAAATATTATAATCTATATGTGAGTATGTGACAATATGATGCCACCTTCTCAAAATTATTTGATGATGACTTTCCTTGCAGAATTGTAAAGATACAAAGTTTGTAGCTTCAGAATATGAAAAGGCAGCAGACTGCAGTTGATAGTGTTTTTCTTGTATGGAATTTTTGGTGGAAGAACCTCTAGAAGGGAGACAGATCATACATTCAAGAAGTTAAATTTAACGTATCACATGTACTACAATAGACAACACACTAACTACTGGGAGAATTTCATGGGAGATGATGGTATCAGACAAAACTTTCCATTTGTATGAGGATTGTCTCTATGTTGATTAGAATTTATTGTATTGTAGTACATGTGATACCTTATTTTTCATCCAACAGTGTGTTGATAAATCAATAAAAAAGTAGACTTCGTATGATGGACTTCAATTCAAGTGTCAACTCAATGTATGAACTATGAACACTTCCAATGAAGGATGCATTTCTATATGCACATTTCCTCAATTTTATATTCTAGATCTCTAAATTGTCAATCAACTGTTTTCCATAAAGAACGTGTATTCTTTATAGTTATAAGAGTATCCACATAACAAAAGAATTCTAAAATTACTGTTATGTTCCTCATGTACACTGTTATGCTACTCATGTATACTATTGTGCTACTCATGTACACTATTATGCTTTTCCTGTACACTGTTAAGCAAATTAATAACTAACCTATGCATGGTATGATGTTTTCCGTCTGAGACGTGTTCCCAGTACCTTGGTGGGGCATTAGTATAGGTTTTGTTTGTGTCTTGTAACATTTTGGGATTATGCCTCATCTTTTTCCCTTTTTATTTGTGAATTCATTGTTATGCTCCTCATGTACACTATTATGTTCCTCTTGTACGCTGTAATATTTTCTCTGTTATGCTCCTCTTATATAGATTGGTCAGTATATATTATTTGCTCCTCTTGTACATATTGGTTATCATATTTTATATTTAATATGTAAAATTCTAATATGATATAGAAACTAGCTTAACATTAGTCATTTTAGTATCCAGGACTCTAATTTGCTAGTTTTGCTTGTACTCTTTGTAGTTATAGGGGTATCTACATGACAAAAGAACTTCAAAATTCACTGTTATGCTCTTTCTGTACATTGTTATGCTCCTCCTATGCTCCACTTATATTGTATATTTAATATGCAAAATCCTAATATGATATAGAAACTTGGTATTTTAGGATTGTGTATCGGCTTTTAGGCTTTCAGGATATATATATTATATTTTTTGGCATTTTATTTTGACCTAGATGTTCAAGGAGTTACTTAGGCTTTTAGGCACAGGTTCAAAGTTGAAGCAAGACTTTCAACTTGTAGACAATGATATGCTTATTCAAATGTGTACATTGTTATGTATGACCTGTTCTACTCTGTGTAGCTAACATACATTCAAATGTTGTAGGTTATGATAGACCTTTAGGTTGATGAAGGAGAAAGAGGGCTCCTTCACGAGCGCAGGATGGATAAAATGAAGGGTATCGACACCCCCTTGAATTATTGGAAGAAGGAGGATGAACAATAACAACAACAACAACCAAAAAAATCTAGGAGAGTGGCTGGTGTGGTTCCTTCTCTCTCCTAAAGAGGAAATTAGGATCACTTCGTCAGTACGAAGGAAATATAGGCTGAGGAATAAAGAGAGCGATGTTCGGAGAACAGTTGAACAGCAGATGAATTTAAATATGTGGTGGGGATTTAAACAATTGATGTAACTTCAAAATTTACTGTTATGCTCTTCTTGTACATTGTTATGCTTCTCATGTACACTGTTATATTTTCTTTATTATGCTCCTCATATGCTCCACTTATACAGATTTGTCAGTATATTTTAGGTGATGGTGATTTAAAAAGCATATGTAAATGTTTCATATATCAGTTTCAGATGATGTTTGAAATGTTTGTTTGCGTTACAAGTTAAATTGATTTATATGGACTATTATGAGTACATCGTTATGTTACAGTGTGTAGATTGTTACACACATATAAAAAGATGAAAAGAAGGGATAGAGCTGGGGTTAAAAGGGAAGAAAAAAAAGTAGGATTAACTGAAGATGGATGGAAGGGCTTAAACAAAATGGATGGAGGGACTTAAAGAAAAGTAAAAAAAGTAAGAGACTTATTATTATTACAGTGATATTTTCAGGGATCCTTAATTGATTTTTTTTTTTTTTTGGATATGGGAGGGACCCCGTGACTGACCTTACGGTTGAGTTGGGAAGACTACCTTCGTCTATTTGTCACGGTCCTACGGAAAATTCTTTCGAATAATCGTCAACAAACATATGGGTAAATCAGCGTCAAGACTCGAACTAAGATCTATCTTAACACAGATAAACCCTGAACCGTCGTGCTATGACTGGGGACAAAAATGATGTAAATTGTAAATGAGGTTATACATTTTGTTGCGTATCATCTTCCTTTCCAAAATAACTACACTATATTCACCGGCCCACCATCCATTATTTAGAGGAAACATAAAACATTTTTCAAAAAATAAAGATGAAGAAAACAATACACAATCCTTTTCTCCCAAGTCCCATAACTAAAAATTAAAATAAAATTCAATGCCCCATCCGTAACCCATAAGTGATTGATTACCCTCTCTTTTTTCCCCATGTTTTTAGATATCGAGCCCTAACAACCACCCAATTTGTTCTTAAAAATTATTCATAACCTACCCCCTACCCTATATCCTCCATCTCCCTCCAACAAATTTCCCCGTAATATTAGGAAACAAATAAAACTCCCACAATCCCCAACAACCCAAGATGCAACACCCATGTCTCATTCCCCTTCTCCATTCCTCTTTCTTTTTTTCCTTTTTTTTAAAGCTTTTTATGTATCATATCCAATCATCCTTTCCCATAACTAGGCATCAGCAACAGGCCGGCTTATTGAAACAGAGCCCAAACCTGACCCTGGCCCAGACCAGCAGGCCTGTCTTGCCAGCGTGCCAGGACTGGGCTCACCCTGAGCCAAATACTAGGCCTAAGTCTGCTCTAGGCCCAAGATCAATAGGGCCGGGCCCGTCCATGAGTCCAAGACACAAGCCGGCCCAGGCCTGAGCCTGGGACATAGTTTTCCGCAGGCCCAGGCTCGCGCTTGGGCCCATTGACGGGCTTGTGAGCCCAGAATTTAAACAAGTTTATTTTTTAAATTTTTTTTTGTTTTCAATGTGTGTTTATATATTAATGTTTAAATAAAAATTGAAAATATAATATTGAAAAAATAATATTAAAATTAATTGAATGTGTTATGTATATTGGAAAGATGTTTATATTGAAAAGATTTTCAAAAATAAAAAATAAAATGAATTAATTAGTTCTACTATATCATAACATAATATCTATTGCAATGACATATCGATGGTGGGTATGCAACCCCCTCTTTCACCTCTCTGAAGTGGCCCACACAGGGCCTACGGGCTGACCCGCGAGCGGGCCTATGAGCCAATCCCAACGGTTCAAATTCGGGATGGCCCGCGTGCTGGCGAGTTGGCTTCCAGAAGCAGGCCTGGCCCACCTTCAGAACGGGTAAGGTTTTGACCTTACCCGAGCCGGTGGGCCAAGTTTTTGGACCTCGGCCAATGATGCCCCTACCCGTAACCACTCTATTTAATAGGAAAAGCAAAGCAAGCAAAATAAATAAAAAAATTCCGCATCCACGTAATTATTTATTGGGAGCTAAGATTTTTATAAAAGAAGAGTTAATGTGACTTACATAAATATTTTTTAAATGTATATATTATGTTTTTTTTTACTTCAATAGCATATTAAAAATATGGAAAAAATGGTTCTAGCTCCTAGAAACTTATAAAAATTAAAAAAAATCCTATAAAATTGATAAATTCCCTCAGGTCCCTATCTTATTAGATAATATTTATTTTAGTCCTTATAATTAACCAGATGTGTGGTTAACTCTAACCATACATGGTAAATTACTGTTATACCCTTTTAAAATTTATTTTCTTTATTGAAAAAATTGATATAACTCTTTGAAAACTTATGAAAATCGAAAAAAGTCATTGTAAAATTTAAAAATCGTCTTAACTCCCTAAAATCTTCTTAAAATCACAAAAAATCCATGTGATTATCTAAAAATATATACTGATTTATTTAAATTTTATTAAACAAATTATAGTTTTATAATCAAGGTGTTATGCTTTTTATTGCTACTAATTTTGAGTTAAGAATGTATTATAGAATTTTGATTGGGTTTTTAAATTGTTTTCTCTACTGATTTTGTAATGGAGTTGATGAAGCTGTAATTTTTTTTATTCAATCTCTGTAATAATGAGATTAAGGAGATGAAAATATTGAAAAATGACTCAATTTTATAGATCAAATGAGGTTTGATCGATATTTTTTTTTTTTTACAGATTAGGATGACATTTCAAGAGATGAGATGTTGAAAAATAACGAAGATATTTTTATCTTACAAAAGAACTAAATCTGATTTAATAAAGTTTGTAGGGACTGAATCCAATTTTAGTAAGTTTCTGATGACTTATTTCAATATACTTTTGACTAAGGGACTAAATTCGTTAACCATATACATTTTATGGGAACCTGGGATGGTTTTCTAACTTTTGAGGGACTTTTTGTGATTTCAAGAAGATTTGAAGGAGTTAAAAAGTTTTTTCCCTAAAAATATATATAAAATGAAATAAAAACATGTAAATAAAGACATTTATATAAAACATAGCACTGAATAATTATAAATAATTATAATATTTTAAAATGATATGTCATATTTTATATTGATAATTCACAAAAAAAAAATGTCAAAACATAAATCTAATAAACAATACATACCTTTAAATTTGACATCGACGAGGTTTCATATTCTGAAAATGTTGAATGATTTGATTATTTTAGATATTTACACAAGTATTTTAAACATTAAATAAATTAGTAACAATAATAATAAGGTAAAAGGAAAAAATTATATACCTTCAAAGTGTTGATGGAGGAGATGAAATGATTATATATTGTAGATTCCGATTGGGACAGTTAATGGAATAAAAAGTAAAAATTATGGATTTTTTTTTAAAGATGAGGATTGATAATAGAAAAAGTTGAGATACAAAAAAAAAAAAAATTGAGATTCAAAAATAAATTTTTTTCAAGGTGGAAGCCTAGGTGGGGACGTTGAAGAGTGGGATCCATGGCTTTTCGTGGGATATGGATAGATAAATAAAAAATAGCTTTTGTTTTAGGGCCATTTTTGAAAATAACCCTGAAAAAATTACGTGGCAGTGTTGACCAGGTCAAGGTTAGAATGTGCTATTAAAATAAAGGGAGGGTTAAACACGAAATTAAAAAAAAATTCAGGGTTATTTCCAAAAATTGCCTTTTGTTTTACTTGGAGGAGAGTTAATTAAAAAAAGGGGTGAAGGCACTCTTATTTTATTTTTTTTAGTTCAAAGCTGCTGCTGTTTAAAAAATTTCATATATAGGTGAAACTCATGATCTATGGGTCCTATTGTCCTAATAGAAGAAGGAGAAAATGAGTTATTTATCAAAGTTGACGGATTCTCGGTTGACAAATTAAAATTTTATTTTTTTACCATGAAAACAATAAACTAATATATCTTAATATATTTTATTTTATATAACAGTATCTTCTTCAAATGATGAATGGATGATTTAAAAAAATAAATGAGATTTGATTGTAATTGAGGCTACAGCGGGGAGCTGCGTGTAACTTTTATACAGCCCGCTTACAAGGAAGGAATCATGAGCCGACTTTAAGGCGATTTGTTGGTACTACTCACGCTTTTCACACCCGCCTAGTGATATGGGCAACAAAACAATCCAACTCTGCATGGCCGCCGCACCCACCACCCTCCTCCGCCGCCGCAACACCCCGCACCGCCACCCCAATCTCATCCGCCCTCCTCCTCATCTCCCTCCCCTCCTCATAAACCATCACCCTCCTCACCACCTCCTCCACCGCCTTCGCCCGAACAACCTCCCCCCTCCTCCCCCACTCTCTCACCGTCACCCCCACCCCGAGCACCTCCGTCACCAACATCGCGTTCCGCGGCTGGTCCGAGTGCATCGGCCACGCTGCGATAGGCACGCCCATGCTCAGACTCTCCACGCACGAGTTCCACCCGCAGTGGCTCATGAACCCCCCCGTCGATTCGTGCCGCAGTATCTCCACCTGCGGCGCCCACCCATCCAAAACCACCAACCCCCATCCGCGCACCCTCCGCTCATACTCATCCGGCAATCTCAACCCTTCCTTGTCGTGGTCCGCGAATATGTCCCCCCTGTCGGCCTCGCGAAGGACCCATAGGAACCGTTGCCCGCTCCGCTCGAGGCCGATCGCGATCTCGCGCACCTGCTCCTCCGAAAGCGACGACGTCGTACCGAACGAGACGTACATGACAGACTTCGGGGGATGCTTGTCCAACCATTTCAGGCACTCGTGCCGCGCGGGTCTTCCTATCTTTATCGGGTTCAGCGGACCCACTGCCCATAATTTCTTGTCATGCGCGAACGGCTCCCGAGCGAGGAGGTCGAGGAACTGACCCTCCATCGGGCGGCACGTGTTCAAAAGCCGGCCCGAGACGGAGGCCGCCTCCGTCATGCGGTGCCGCCTCCGTACGAGGTCCATGAACGTGTCCGTGAAGCACCCGTCCGTGGAGAGTTTGGGGAGCTCCGGGAAGAGCGCGGACGCGTTCGCGCCGCGCGACTCGTACTGGAAGAAGAGGCTGGCGAAGGCGGAGACGCTGTGGAACGCGTAGGCCTCCGCGTTTGGCACGAGCGAGGCCTCGCGCGCGGCGAAGGACATGAGCGCGTCGTGCACGACGACCACGCGGGGGGAGGTTTTGGAGATGGCGCGGAGGAGGTCCGCGAAGGGCCCGCGGAGGGCGTCGGAGGCCTCGAACGTGGGCTGGAGGTGTGCGGGGAACTTGATGGGGGTGGTGGGGTCAGGGGGAGGGGAGGTGAAGGGGGGCGTGGGGAGGTCGTGGAAGCGGACGGGGTGGCGGTGCGGGTCCCAGCCGTGGACGCGGAGGCGGACCTGGCGGTTGTGGGTGGCGGTGCCGACGAAGTGGACCGAGAGTCGTCCGCGGCGTGAGAGGAGGCGCGAGAGGTGGAAGAGCTGGTTCAGGTGGCCTTGCGCGGGGAAGGGGACCACCACCACTGCTACCGCCGCCTCGGGCGCTGGTGATGTGTCCTTGTTGGAGGAGATGTCGTCCATGTTTTGAGCGTTGGTTACTGTCAACCTGACCATGTGAATGGTTTTGGATACGGAGATGGCTATGGCTACGGCTACGTGTGAACTTTGTTATTGATGCAGTGAGTAATTACGTTTTTTTATAGGGAAGTGGGAAATGAAAGGAAGGGCAAAAAAACGGAAAGAGAGGATACAACGCAGGGACAAAGTGACAATTAAATCCGAATGAACTAACCATCACTTTTTTTTTTTTTTTTTATGATAGAAGAAAAACATGCCCTATTTGGATTTTATTTTATTTTGCCATATTTTTTTAATAGAATTGGATGACTCCAAACCTCTTCGCCCGAGTTTAGGTGTGACAGAGAGGCGTTCACTCCTTAAAACTATATTGGAATGAATAATTATTCATGTCATACTAAATAATTTTATTTGGTTAGCTTTTTTTATTTAAAAGTATAAAAATGATTTTTTTTATTATTATTTAGTTCACCTAAGAAAACGTGTGACAGATGTAAATCTAATATGATATGATATGATATATTTTTTAGATGTGTGCGAGAATACTAAGTGAGATAAATTTATTTAAATGATATAGAATAATATTTTTATCTACGGACATATCATAAATGAGCCTTAATAAACATTTCTAGCCCTTCCATATAATAGTTGTCATGGTTTATGCTAATTTGTCCATGTATAACTATAAGAAGAATTTTATTCTTACACAGCATTTTTTTTTTTTTGTCTAGTCCCTCTTATTTTTGGGTTGTTCCGCACCTCACACAAGATACATGAATCATAACATACTTGTTCATTGTTTACATGAGTGAAAAAGAGACTTCTCACATATACAATTATTTAAAAATGAGGGGACAAATTCTAGGCTGATTATGAGGTCTTGGATTACGAAATGAATGCAACGTGAGGCTATTGAGGGAACGCATGTGTTTCCAACTTTAGAAATTTACATGAAACAGATGTGTGATGGCTTGCTAAGTTGCCATCACAAAACAGTCTATATATTTCTCAAATATTTTCACGAAGGCTTCTTTTATTAATTAATTTTTTTCAAATTAAATAACTATAGCTCTTTTTTACACCCACACACATGTAAAATCAATTCCCCTTGAACTCTCCATTTTTGCCATTAGATTTTTTTTCTTAGATCTACATTTGTGTTTAGTCTGAGTTTTAATATGCTAGACAACATAGACCTTGATTTGAATCGATCCATGCAATAAAAAGTGAAGTCTTTTGTTGTATTTGTCATTTTCCAATCGATTTTTTTTCATGATCTGTATTTTCTTATGTAACTACATAATAATACTTGTCTATAAAAAGTTCACTGGAGGAATATGTCAACATTAGTATTTGGTTCACTTTGGAATTCAGGTGGGTTAGATCAGAATATTGGAGTTCAACATAAACTAATAAATTAATCAAAGTTGGGGCAAATCAACCCAAATCTAAGCTAGACCCTCAAATCCCATGAGGTCAATCTGAGAATAGATTATTGGGTTTGGTTTATGTTAGATCAGGTTTAAGTTGGGTCTGAATTGAATATAAATTTAGTTTTCAAATTAAAATAACATTATTTTGGATGATTTAAACTCTATAATAATCATAAAGATGAAGATAAAATATGACAAAGAAGATAATAGTGCAATAAAACTATAATAATAGATTTTATGATAATAATAAAATAGATAATCCATATTTCGTCTCAAAAAATAAATATTTTAAATCACTGCTCACCACGTTAAATTTGGATCCGAGTCCTCAATCAAAGCCCAATACTAGATTCAGATTGCTTGAGATTTCATTTAGATGCACATTGGGGCGGCTTATATGATGGGAAATACTGCATAATGTCATCGCAGGTCCAAATAAAAAATCTGTATTTGTGTTTAAAATAAAAAAAAAAAGTAGTGTTGATAGAAGGACAAAAAAAAAAAAAAAAATACAGTCTTTTAATTTGAGACGTTTGAAAAAAAAAAAGAATCAGTACAACAGGCCGCTTTATTCGTTGCGGAGGTTGAGAACTCGGTTTCAAATGGGCCCTGAGTCGTAGGTAGAGTTAAACCCAAATATTAAAATCTCAAAACAATTTAATTAAAAATCAGGTTAATATCAACTTCAACCCTCCCTCAGGTTGTGGTTCCATGACAAAATACCAGGAATTGCACACAAGGGGTGAAGGGGATCTGATGGGGGGACCCACCGCACGTACGTAAGGCACATGAAATTCAACTATTTATGTCTGAATACTGATCTCCGTACAATCTTTTCATAAAAGATAATGTTACATTCAGTCTCATTTTTATTCAGTCTACATATATTTTAAATTTTTTAAAAATAGTAAACCTTATGTAATAAAGTATATGTTTTTATAAAAAATAAAACATATACTCTAATAAATTGCATTGATGTATTTATAAAAATGTAAAAAAAATCTTTTAAAGTATATGTCTTATTAACATGAGCATACGCGTCGATAGAAATCTATCGATACATATAAAATTAGAAATAAGACTGAAAATGAATTTGGGTGTAACAACGCGCTCCCATAAAATGCCTCTTACCTAATAAAACATAAGGACCACGTGATGAAAGCTAGCCTCCCATGTTTCTTTTAAAAATGGAAAAATATTGTTGAATCTTGTTGGACTCTTCTAGAAGAAAGATGGGATCACTTTTTTTTTTTTTAGCTATAGATTCTTGTTTAATAATATTCGTAAACTCAACCTTTGCACAAAGGCAAAGTTAGAAGACACAGAGAATATGTCAGTGTTTGAGCTTTAGGTTATACTCTATCTTTTTGTGAGTTTGAATCCAGTCAGATCTGATACTATTAATATTGAATTGTACAATTTATGAATCAAACTACACATCCTACTAATCAAATTATATAAAAAATAACACTGTATTTAATAATT
This sequence comes from Acorus gramineus, assembly GCA_030737835.1. NCBI lineage: Eukaryota > Viridiplantae > Streptophyta > Magnoliopsida > Acorales > Acoraceae > Acorus > Acorus gramineus. Next base: position 14,966,770 of record CM060857.1, read on the forward strand.
GATTGTACATTAATTATACAATTTGATTCACTGTACAGTTTAATAACTCTTTTTCTTTCATGTTCATGATTAGGCCGAAGCATAATTGATGTATTGTTTTTGTTTGTTTAGGCGAACTGATTGTTTGTCAGTCTGTCGGCACCACGTGCTTCATAATTTTTTTTTGTTATTGTTGAATATGAATGCAACACAAATAATTCAAAATAATTTTACTTTTAAATTATAAAATATGTGAAAATTTCAAGTATAAAAAAAAAAAAGTATACATATCAAAATCACATCAATTGAAATTTATATATTGATGTAAATCTACATTATATATTATAGTTAATGAAGAAGACACGACAACCACACACACACACATATATATATTTCTCACTAAGCCTGACAATTATCCGAAAAAATATCTGTATCTGATTCGTATCCATATTCAAAAATACAGAAAATATTCGATATCTGAAAATCCGTATCCGTATCCAAACAAAATAATCTGTATCCGAAAATTTTCAGATCGGATCGAATATAGGCTATATTCAATTCGAACAATATCTGTATCCGAACTGTTATTTTATTTATATATGTGTTAGAATTAGTTTCAACCCATAAATGAAAATCCAATGGCTCATGATCTATGGCAAAACACAAACCTATTTAATCATGTTGGATACTTATTTAACTATATTAGGATTTGTGTTTTTATGTCTTTGGTAGATACCTATTTAACTATGTTAAAACTTAAAATTTTATAAAATTTTTATATTTTAATCTGATTCGGATATTATCCGAATCCGTATCCGGATTTTTGGATCGGATACAGATATGGGTTTTGAAATATCCGTTAGATATCGGATATCCAATTTGGATACGGATATGGGCCTATCCGATCCGTATCCGTCCGATTGACAGACTTATTTTCAACCGTCTACCAATTCAAAGTCAGTAAAGATCTTTCAAAAAAAAAAAAAAAGCAGTTGTCGCCCCCTGAATTGTAAAACAGAGCAAATCGTTTTTCTGTACAAAAATGTGCTTTAAAGGATATGTTCTTTTGCCCATCCATTCATTCACTGCCTTGGAAAGAAAAAAATATACGTAGTGTGCCCCCACATGAATTTCTCTGTCGCATATATATACTAGATCAACTGTAGAAATATAGTGGAAGAAAAATAACACGTTGTGCATATTTTGGCTTCTCTGACTTTCATGACTTGTGACATGCAACCACAATCTTGTCGAAGAATTAATTTATTGACTGTCGTCGAAGTAATGTCTGAACCCGATATGAAGCCTGTCTGCATGAATTTGACACTTTTTTTTGTGTTTAGTGACATGACTCATAGCAGACACATGCAAAAACGTGCGGCGCGATAGATGTTGATTACTGGCCCTTTGTGGACCTAGAGCCATTTATGCTTGGATTAGATACGGTTCATGTGTCTCCGAATCATCTAGCAAAGTATAAAAAATTAGGTACATGTATAAAAAATTAGGTACATGTATGGTTATTTTTATTTTTTTAACATTTGTTAATGGAAATGTATTCATTCAATTCGTTATAAATCGATATACACTTTTCATTATGATATATATTTTATTACATGAGGTTTATTATTTAAAAAAAATTAAAATATGGGTAGACTATCTCTAATAGTATTTATTTTATAATGTTTAGATTTTCTTGATCCCAATATATGTTTGGTGGTCATGTGGTCTGATATATTCAAAAACAATAAAGAATTATATGTGTACAAGTGTTTATTAATTTATTTATTTTTATCGTCATTTAAAAGTGATAGATTTTTTTCTTTGCTTAGCCCCCATTTGGAACGGAATGAAGTCATGGATAATCTAGGATAAAGGGGAATAAGGGATTTTGGGTGTTTGAAAACACATAATAGCTAGGGATAAAGTATCTCAGAATAATCTGGTATAAAGTGGTATATGGATTCCAACCAATCCCTGGAATTAAAATTATCATAGGTTATTTCATCCAATAAATATGTGGCCGGTCCACTATCAAATCAACTGTCATCACCTCTTATAAATCACATGTCAAATTAACTTTCATTATTTTTTCACCTTTTATAAATTCTTATCCATACTTTATTCACATTTTACCCAAACAATAAAACATTAATTTATTCTTACGTTTACCAACGAGAATAATTTAAAATATAACCAAACACAAAATCATTTGTCTTTATTTATACTCACTTATGTCAGAATAAATATATATTTAAAAATAATTTATAATCCCAACGGGGGCTTAAGGTCGTCTCATCCTTGATTTTTTTTTTTTTTTTTTTTTTTTGTAGACACTCGTCCTTGATCTTGGAATTAAATTTTTTGGGGGTTGAATTTTATGATGGACCCCACTAGTGACATAATGATAGCATAGAGAATGAAAGAATCATGGATTTTTTTAGCGGAAGTCTTGTTTCTAGAGAGAACAAAAAATATAAAAAAAAGCATATTTTATTTATTCAAAAGATTTATTAGATAAGAGTAGTGAAACAGGTTTTTTTGTCACAAAAGTGGAGGGGAAGAATTTCTCCTTATCGGATTCCGGTAAGCGGATCCTTCCTCTTTCGTTCTTCTCCTCCCGAATGCGTCTTATACCACCGGTGAACACTTCTTGAAAGCCTCCAACACAGAGAGGTGGGGGACCTGCAGAAGACCATCGGACGCTCAAGTCAGTCAAATGGGCGATAAAAGAGAATTCAAAAAGAAATTGTGCATACCTTTTCAGTGTGGTCTTACCCCCTATTTATAGAGGAGGTTGAATGGCGTTAGGGTTTTGGATTTCGCTCTCTCTATCGAGCGGACAAAATTCTCTTTGTTGTTAGTTAGGATACCAAAGATATACTCTTTGATATGATCCATTATGAGTTGACTTGTATGGTCGGATTTCATAGGGATTTGGTGGACAAAGTCAGTAATGACTTGGTCGGATTCGGAACTTTGGGACGGACCCGTTCGGATTAGGATCGGCTGGGCTGCTGCATTGTCGGGCAGTAGGACTAGTAACCCGGCCCATCTAGGCAGGCTTGAGCCCAGCGGATGGTCACTCAACTGGATCGGATCGGATGGGCTTCGAAACCCGGCCTGGTATTTGTAGCCAGAAAATTTGGCCCCCACAAAAAGTAAACATGTTCTTAATGACAAAATTGAAGATTTTTTTTAAAGAGCAATAAAACATAACGGCAAAACATGTCGTCCCGTTTGGATGTGGAATAGCCAAGTGAATAAATGAAAATAAAACTCAATATTTGTTTTTTGTTGTTTGGATGCAAGGAAGGGATAAACTGTGTTAGAATAAACCAAGGGCCGGCCTTGACATTAGTAAATATAAATGGGGCCCTTGACCAACTTATAAAATGGGGCCCTAGTACATTTACATTAAAAAAATTGAATGTAAAAAAAAAACGTTTTCTACTAGGTTAAAACAAAAATGTCTAATAAAAAATAAAGAATAACAAACTTAAAAAACTTATATTTCAAAAAAATAAAAAATAAATGAAAAAATAAAAACAAAACAACAAAAAATAAAAGCAAAAATTGGAAATCTAAACCATATTCAGAAAACTCTTTTTTGTTTCTTATCAGAAAAAGAATAAAAAATCCTTAAATCAAGGGATTTGTTGTTAAAAAAATGATTTTTTTTATAAACAGATAAATAAATGCTATAAAATAGGAATAAAAAACATAGATAAGATTTTAAAAAATTTAAAAAAATTAAGTAGATGAATGGATATGTTTAACTTTTAAAAAAAATTTATATCAAATACTTAATAAACAAAAAAAACATATCCCAAATTTTAAGGCCCTATTGGTGGCCTTTACCCAGGGCCAGCCTTGAATAAACCAGTATAAAGTGGTATATGGATTCCAACCAATCTCTGAAATTAAAGATATTATAGGTTATTTCACTCAAAGAATATGTGGGCCTACTATCAAATCAATTGTTATTACCTATTATAAATCACCTATCAAATTAATTATCATTATTTTTTCACTTTTTATAAATCTTTATTCACACTTTATTCACATTTTACCCAAACAACAAAAAATTTATTTTTACGTTTCCCAACAAAAATAATTCAAAACACAATCAAATACAAAATCACTTTATTCTTATTTATACACACTTATGCTAGAATAATTGTATATCAAATAATAAATCATATTCTGTATCCAAACGGGGGCCTAGGATGCTGTTTGGATCAAAACATATATAAGTTATTTTGGGTTTTATTACTATTCTAGAAATAGATTATTATACCAATAGAATAAGTGATTTTTTATTTGATTGTATTTTTTGTTATTCTCATTAGAAAACGTAATAATAAGTTTTTGTTGTTTGGTTGGATTTGATAATAAAATGTGGTTATAGATTTTAAAATGCCATTTTTACCCCTCCATACACGTTCACTTGTCTCCAGTCACCACCATCATAACAATCGCGGCCTCACCACTCCACCAACGACCGCACCACCACCATCACTGCCTCTCCACCTCCCTCCCCAATGACGTACGTCGGCGTCCCGCACGTGATGTGGAGCAGCCTGTCGGGGTGGAGGTGCTTCGCGAGCGCGCTCAGCCAGATGAGTCGGTGGTTGACGTTGTGGCTATGGCGGAGATTGACGACGGAGATGAGCTGGTAGTCGACGGCGAAGATGAGCTCATGAGCCGGTGGTAGACGCCGTGAACACAGTAGACGTTATGGCTATGGATATGTATTTTATCACGCATTTCAACGAGAATAACTGAAAACACAAACAAACAGAACATCTCTTATGTTTTATGGAATTGTTATCTATATTCGTATAGTTTTTTATCTAAAATAACTCAATTCCTCCATCTAAACGGGGTATACGATTTGGGGCTGATTGAAGTCCAAGTCCGGCATATTAAATTGGGACCAAGCCCAGCTCACAAGACACGTCTCATAAGACCCCAAGTGGCCCATCCATAGTCCAAGGGGCAGCTAAAAAGGGAGTTTCTGATTGGACTGAACACAATTCACTCATCCAACTGTGGAATCCATGGGACCATGATTTTTCAAACGGAAAATGATATCTTCTTCTTTTGTGATCGGTTCAAATTATAATATGAATCAAATTTAAGGGTATAACTTGGATTAGTAAACATGATTCAATCCAATCCAACCTGATTTTTTAATGTGTTTTGATTGGGATTTTAGTATTCGTATTCAACTCGAGCTTGAAGTTTGAACCCAAGCAACTTAAACATACTTTGTGTTGGATTTAGGTTGTAATTTTCGATAACCGCACCCAAAATAGTAAGTAATTAATTTAAATATTTTACATTAAATTTTAATTGTTTAATATATTAGATAAAATATGAATTACTTAATTAATTTTTACCTAAAATCTATTAGTTGTATAATTTTACAAGTCATCAGCTTTTGCATCCAATTATTTAAAGTGATCCATTTTAAAAATCAAATCGAACTCAACCCAACTCTAATCAAATTCAAAACCCGAACCAAATCCAACGGATCGGATTCGATTTGAACAGAGGTCAGGTTGAATTTGGGTTAGCTTCCTTTAAATTCTGGTTTCGTTCAAAATTGGGTTAGCTTCCTCTAAATTTGAGTTTGATTCGGATTTGGGTTAGCCTCCTAGTTGACTGTCATTTGCCCAAGGAAAGATCATATCTACATGAAAATGGAGGTGAGCCTCTGGATAATGTTTCCACATCACTGGTTATTTTATTTCATTTTATGTATCTTACATTTATGTTTCTTTGCTTCGTTGTATATATGAGACCTTTATATGAAATATACATGGAAAAAGCCATTCCAGCATGTTTTCGTGCGTTTGTTATAGGAATTATCACCATTGACTTAAGTGATGGAAAGCACTTCCACTTTCCTTTCCAAAAGGAACTTTTGAAGGCCTTCTGTTTTCAAGGTCTTTCTTTGATCTATAGAAACCACAAGAGCTCCCCACCAACACGTCATAAGAACCCACTCTTCAATGTTTATTAGAAAAGAGGATGCTCTTTTAACCTAAAGGGGTGATAATTCTCCCTGGCATGCATTGACACTTTTGATCCCTTTATTTTAGTGATCCACGGTTTTAAAGTGCTCTTTTTTTTTAATCAATCACAACTACATATTTGAAAATTCATATCAATTGAACTCTTGATGATCATGATTAACTGTATGGATTTTATTTTAATGGTCCAAGTTTTTTTAAACAAAAATTGTTTGTGTCGTGCAATAAGATAGGTCAGGAATAATAAGAAACCTAATATTAGAAATGAGAAGCACTAAAAAAAGAGTATGGATACAGTCAGGCATGGTACCATCAATATTGAATTAAACAGTGTATGAATTGAACTATACAGCCAATTGTTAGGTACAATATCACTCTTTGTATAATTCGATTCATAGATTGTACAGTTCGATATTGATGATGTCAGGCGTGACTGGATTCAGACTTTAAAAAGAGGGGTTAAGAAGACATACACAGTGACTTCTCAAACTATTTTCAATCCTTAGAAATATAGGTTTAGGGGATGTTTAGAAATTAGACTAGTATTTGTTTTGCCATAAATCTAAAAAGACAATTGTATTTTCAAACGATTTCAAAATAACATGCTTAATTAAAATTTTGTTTTAGTTTTTAGCTTTAAAAAATATGTTTTTTTAAGCTAAAACCATTGACCCAGATTCATATCGATGTATCGTTCAAGTTGAATTCCACTCATGAAAATGAGAAAACATCCTACATGTCCATCTTCTCCAATAGAACATTGGATGACATATTACCCTTCAATGGGATTAAGGATGAACAATTGGACTGTTGAATTGTGGCTATAACTTATCACAGTTTCCTTGGCAGGCAAAAGAAATAACTTGCAATCCCAAAATGCAATGGTTGTTGAAGTAGCACAGGGGAGTATACTGTCATGGGAAGAGTCATTATAAGACTACCTAATATATGGAATTTTCCTCATTAATTTAGGTGAACATCCACATCTTTGGAACATTACAGGTGAAACTGGAAATGACCAATGACCAACCTGATGGGATATATATGGATGCACTAATTCTAATGGAATAATGTTTCTAAAAAACTTTCCATTGGCATTAATTCTGTTCGTGTCATCTAGTTTGGAGTTGTGTTTGTTTCTTTCATAAATAAAAACAATGACAACATTGGCTATTTAAATTTGGAGGTTCATATGTGAAAAATGGATTTTATAAAGGTTATACCACTTCCCTGGTTGTCTAGTTAAACATGTCACCTCCCAATTGATCAATTAATTGTTGAGGGAAACTGAGTATGATTAGTTAAAATTGCATAATTAAATGATGATAGATTAAAGCTTGCTATAATCATATAATAGACCAGGCAAGTAACAATTGAGTATCTTATTACCAAAGTTTAGGGTAGGGGTAATCGAAAATGTTTATACATTTTCCTCCCTAAAATCCATGAACTAATAGTCGAATATAAGCATCTATGACTTTAAATCATTAAAAAATTACATGTTCAATCCAGCTATAGTATAAAGGAGGGTACAATTTCTATATTAATATGTGCTGATAGGATTTTCATCAATAGTTGTATGGATGAACAACATGTGTCTATCAAAAGGTTAAAAATATTTTATAATTAAAAAATCACTAATAGAAATTTCATTAGTATACTTTAATGGACATGTGTCACTCATCCATAATATGAAAATTATCCAGTTGGAGAAATATTTCCAAAGACTTTAAAACTCACACAGTGTATCAACGCTCTAATCATTAATCAGCCCTACATTTGTCAACACAACATTATTTATTTCAACTCGTCCTTTCCAAACCAATCAAGATTACAATGTAATAAAACAAAATCCAACAACATAATGCAAATATAACTATAATCAAAGCCAAATCCCAAATTCCTGACTAGCAATATCTTTCAGTGCCAAAGGTCCAAAAGTTTCCTAACCTAAATTTGTGAATTTTGCTTCACCATATCACAAAATTTACAAAAATATACCAAGGTCCCCCCAATCCCTAAATCCAACGGCTCATCTTTCTCCATCACCAATCTCACCCTTTCCCCTCCACCCTCACCACCAACACCACCACCACTTCCATGAAAATTCACACAAAATTTTCAAATTTATATATATATATAAAGACCCATATAAAAAAGAGCCCATTATAGTCCCTAAAATAAATAAATAAAAATTTAAACACTAGATATTAATTTTTTCTATAAAAAAAAAATTACACCTCCACCCCATTTTTCCTTCGCATAGCCAAAATTTTCCTGTGAGAGTTCGAGTGCTTCTCGCTCGAGAAGGTCGGGCTGTTCGCGGGCCGATACTCCGGCACGAGCCGGCCCGACTTATACCTGACCCCACACGCGTTGCAGAGGGTCTTCGGCCCGTACGGCCCGGTCCGCCACTGCGGCGTCTCCTCCGCCTCGCAATGCGTGCACCTCCGTCTCCCCTTCGCCGCCACGGGTCCCACCACCTCGAACCCCCTCACCACCCTCCGCCGCCGACGCCTCTCGCTCCGCCGGCCCTTCGCCGCCGTGGGTTGCCTATGCAAGCTGAAACCCCCACCGTCCCTTTCGTCTCCGACGACCCCCTTCAACGCGAACACATCCAAGTCGAACATCGGAAAATCGTTGTTGGACCATTCGAGGTCCTCCAGATCATCTTCTTCTATCAACAAAGACTTTAAAAAAAAAAAAAAAAAACAGAGCCCAATTGAAAAAATCAGATTTTGAGAAGGACCCAAGTGATAAAAATCGAGTCTTTCGAATGGTTTCTCACGGGTTTGATGTCTCCGTCGAATATGTTGATGATCTTTGGGGGCTTCTTTTGTTGGTGGATGTCTTCGAATTCCTCATTCAGAATGTCCCCAACAAAATCTTCCATTTCATGTCCTCCGAAAGAGCTTCTATTCAACGATATGGATACCATAAAAAAAACGAAAGTCTCTCTGAAATGAATTTCAAAGAGAAATCCTTTCGTATTTACCTCTGAAAAGATTTCAACTTTTTTTTATTTTTTAGCTGTCAAAAATCATAGCCGTTCTTATCACGTGATATTCATAAAGGTTTTTGCGTGGTTTCTTCGATGTGAGTGATCTCCGCCGTTGATCGCGTGGGATTCGTTGTGATGGCTGGCCCCATGTATGGGGGAGGGGTTGAAGTGTGATTTTGAGAATGAACAGGGGCTGAACTGCAAAGTTGGGGGGTGCGTAAAAAGAGTCGGGCCGCTGACGCAACCGCGGCGAAGACATCAACGACTCACTCATTCCGACCAATAAGCGAGAGGATGACACGTCGCTCGTCCAATGGAGATGAGACACGTGTCAACACGGTTCTTTTTTAAGAACACGTTTAGATATTACCGCTCTGACTCTCCTCCAAGATATTGAAAATCTAAAGCTTATTTGTATTATTGATATAAAAAATAATAGATTTATACACACTGAATGCTGGGACTTTAATATACAAGAGATGTAATTATTATAATATTAATATGAAAAATTGCAGTATAAATAAAATATTTATAAAATATTGAATTGTTTAAAATGTTTATTCTATTTAACATATAAGATAATAAATTTATGTATTATGTAATATATATATATATAAATTTCATATTTTGATATAAATATTATAACAAATTTTTATAAAATTTAATTAAAATAGATTTAGTAAATATTATTAATTTTAAATTATTAAAAATTGAATATATCGATATGATTTAATTAAATCTAATTTTAAGATTTTAAAATATATTTGTAGTTTATATAGGTCTGATTTTAAATCTTAAATTTTGAATAAATAAATATATTAGTGGTTGTATTTTTTTTTCCAAAAAAACCGATTATATTCCAATTGAAATGTCTTATATATTAAAATAAAAATAAAAAACAATTTTATTTTGTAGCAGATTATAAAGCTCATCAGAAAGATGAGAATATTATAATTGAGAGGCATGTAAAGGCTGCATGTTTCATTGATGTCTTTCATAATATACTATTATAGTGAATTGTGTTTGATCCCGTGATATTTAAAATATGAGTTAAAAATATACGTGAAAATTGAGGTAGATACATGAGCCCCTAATAACTCATAAAAAAGTCTAATTATCATTATTGGGTTAAAATTTCATTCAAATTTGACAGAATATTTTATTGTCATGTAATTATATAAATATTATAGTCTTCATAAATAATCATAAAAATAAATCAGTTCATGTAAAGATCATATTATTCTTGTAAAGCTTTTTATGTTTTTTCATTTCAATTAAAGTACTGATTGAAAATGGTTAAAAATTTAAGGATAATTTAATCATTTCATGATTATAAGTTAAAGTTAAGTATGGTAGGTTATGTTAAGTATAATTTTTGTTGAAATCATAGATGTATATGGGTTTTTGTGAGTTTTATACGTCTGTCCAACTTTGATAAGGACGTTTACGGGGACTTGAATATCTTTAACCCTTAAAATATTATGAACAGTCATTTGTGCAACCTCACATGTAATTATAACAAAAAAAAAAAATGAAGTGACCAATTGCATTTATATGAATTCACTTACAAAATAAATATTAAATATTTTTTATTTGATAAAACATATATTTTATTTGAGATATAATACTCCATGCAGAGCTGTAAATACATACTATTGACTCACCTCATTGTAGAGCACAGCTACTCAAAATAGGTGGAGATTCTGTTTGAGATCTGTTGACCACCAGTGCAATTTTTTACAATGAGATTGGTGGAATACTTATGGATGAAGCCAACCAACTATTCTTTTGTTACAATGAAAATTCTGGATCCACGTATATAATAAAATAATATTATTCAAATAGTCCCTTTACCATGGATTTGGGGGATTTGATGGAAATCCAATCCTTGTTCCCCCAAAAGTCCTGCACAACGGGTGACTGGCAGTACATCAATGTTCCCATATCAACCCCACAATACAAAACATACGAATGATATAATTACTGTAACAGATCTTTATAAAATCAATTAAAATATATTTATTAAGTATTATTCATTTTCAATTATAAAAATTTGAAAATATTGATTTGATTTATTTAAATCTGATTGAAATCTACGATTTATGTAGATTTAATTTGAAATCTTAAATTTTGAATAAATAAATATATGAAAGGGTAAAATTATAAATAAAAACTATAGTAACTATATTTATATGTAGAAGTTTTTTATATTTTTGAACAAATACGAAGTATATTCCAATTCAAATGCCTTATATGTATAAAAAATAAAAAAAAGATAGATATTCATTCTATGAAACAAATTATAAAGTTCATAAAAAATATGAGAATATTGTAATAGAGGCATATAAAAGCTGTATAAAGTTCAACCAGGTGTCGGCCGTATACGACTTGATATTCGAACAGTTCGACTGGGACAGGATATCAAAGAAGAGGGTGGCTGGCGTAGGAGGACGATGGTGGGATTAATAGAATGCTTAAAGATAAACTAGATTTTTAGATTTTTATAGAGTGGGTTTAAACAAAACATTTGAATGGTGGGGATAGTCACACCCTTTTAAAAATCTTGTTCACACAACCAAAAGTCCTGCATTAGGGATGAGAGTACATCAATGTTTCGGCGACCTGTCATGTGCCCAAACTTGGGAGTGTCTCATATCAACCCCACAACACAAAACATGTGAATGAAGACAAACCCCACTTATTAATGCTTAATTGCTGTACTCCAATATTTTGTCATTATATTTTGTTTTAATTTTGTCAATGAAAATATTTTCAACTAACATGCTTGGAAGTTGGCCGGACACCTGGATTTGATTCCTTTGATCCTACTCTTTCTTCATTTCTTTGTCCTAAATGTTAGATATTGACAGTTTTTATTTATAATAATGCCAGTGTATTAGTTTAATATCCTTAATAAGGAAGAGTGACAATGGTATTCACCAAACTAGAACCCCTAGTCAATTGTCCCTTTTTATCAATGTTTCAAGCAAACTGTCATACACTAGAATCTGGAAAAAAAATGATATATCTCGTCTTAAAAATCATCCAAAACTATCATATACACTTTATTTGAAGTCATATGCACTTTCATGAGTTTTTCTTTTATATTTTTAAAGTGTACATACCTCCAAATAAGCGTATAAGACTAGAGGCGATTTTTAGTGCTAAGTATATTGAAGCTCTAAAATCACATATATCAACAAAATAACGGGTGCTATACTAGCCTAACCTATTATGTACTAGGATGTTATGCAAATGTTAAAAAAAAATGCATTCACTCAAGAGCTGTGTACTGCATTTGCCAGGTATAGTATGTAAAAGTTTCAAAACATGTGATTGCAAGAATGACTGGAAAGTCCGAAACCAGCATTTCCCCAAAATAACACTGTGTACGTGTGTTTGCAATAATAAGTGAATTGAGTAACACTTCACATTTCCCCAAAATAATACTATGATGCTATATTCAGATTAATTTCCCAAACAATCTTCTTTTATTTTAACCTGTTAGATCTTTTTTATGTGAATGCTCAAACCCATCAAGGAACGGGAGCGATCTTGACACGAGAAACAACTATGGATTCATCAAGGCCATGCAGGAAATCTATCAGGTTCATCCTGAGAGATGCAGGTCCCTTGGCAGTTTCCATCCCAAGCTCACCTGCTAATCCAAAGACGGCCAGCGCGGAAGCTGTGGCTTCAAAAGCATGTGAAGGGTCGACAGCAACAAAGGCGGCGATGAGTGCTGTCACGGCACAACCCGTCGCAGTGATCTTCTGCATCATGGGAACCCCATTGTGTGCTCCCACCACCCTATCGCCGTCGGTGATCAAATCCACAGCTCCAGATACGGCAACTATGGCACGATTAGCTCGTGCTAGTGTCTTCGCTGCTTCCAGGGCGTCCATTGAGGCATGAGTGCTATCCGTTCCCTGTAAATTTGATCGGTCATTCATGCATATAGGACAGTTAATACTGTTTTTTTAATTCAATGTATGATGGTCAAGGCTCAAGAGGATGTATGGATCAAGCTTTTTAAATTTCAATGTGTTGAGGGCGATTTGAGGGTGTGAATGAACAGCTTGCCAAGCAATGCAATTTCAGAGAACATCAAACTTTATTGCATAAATGGACGTGTTAAATTGTTGGATATTCCAGTATTAGGATACTGTGTATAATGTATCTGATATGTGATTCAAATGCAGGAGTCTAATATGGATTATAAATTCAGAGTACATTTCTATGGATATGTTAGCAAATTTTTAAACCATATTTTGTGAACTTGCTGGTAGCAGGAAGAGATACACAAGCAAGAAAAAAAATATAGAGAGGGGAAAGGGGAGAACGACTGAATTTGAACTTAATTGACTTATCCAGGATCAGTGAAAGCACACCCCTACCAATCCCAAATGAAAAAATGGTCATAAAATATTCAGTTTCCTCTCAGATTACCAAAAAAAAAAAAAAAAGCACAGAGTCCCTTCCACTATTTGCATAGATCATTTTTACTATCATATTTTATACAATTCCTTCCATTGTGCATGATTTTCATATTTTTATTCACTTTCAATTGCTTTACATGTCATCAAACAATGTTTACTAGAGTTTTCTCTCATTCATCAGAATATACCAGCTAACTATTCATTGAAAAGGAATCGAAGTCTCATGGACAAAACTTTGGCTTGTTATAAAGTTTGTCAGACTACTGGACATTTATTTATATACTGTCAACTAGTATTGTCAACCTTGAACAGAATGACAAGTGGCTGGAATTATAAGAAAATATAAGTTGACTAATAGATGGCAGGGGCATGACATTATTTGTCTCACCATCAATCAATTTCTTAAACATTTTCTTCAAAATTCATCCAAATAATTGTTGTTGTCCACTAATAAGGTATAGAGCAACTTTGTATTACTTCAAATGATACATCATACATGATGGAGAAGAACTAATATAAGTGTTTTCAAAATATTAATATAGGTAAATGTGCAATTCAAGTCCCAATAACTACTGACACCAAAAAGACCAGGAAAAAAAGGACAGCCAACAACTGACATCCTTCAAGTGTCCAAGATTCTCCAGCATGATTGAATTTTAAGATCCGGCACGTTGTACTACTGAAAATCTAAGTGGTGCTAATTGGCATGATAAAATTAAAAAATTCTTTTCAAAAATATCAACAATTGCAACAAGCAAAATACTACATAACAGAATGAGAACACGAACTCAATTAAAACTTGAGAAAATTGTTTTTTGGCAGCACAGTCCCTGTATGGTCTGTTCAGATTGTTTTTAGCAAGAATGATCCCAACATAATGAAAACTACTAATCTAAGTGGTGTTAATTGGAATAGCAAAACTAAAAAATTCTTTGCCAAAATAGCAACAATTGCAACAGGCAAAATGCTACATAACAGAATGAGAACACGAACACAATTCAAACTTGAGAAAATTGTTTTTTGGCGGCATAATACCTGTATCGTCTATGCAGATTGTTTTTAGCAAGAATGATCCCAGCATAATGAGAACTACTTAAAAAATAATAAGAAGTGATAAGTGCTGCCCCAGTAACTGATCTGTGTCTCATTAAACCATCATATATAAATTTCACTCCCAATATAGACTCCAATCTATCTTTGTTTTACTCAAAATTTATTCCATGTCTGCCACCAATTCATCAACCAACACTATACAATTAGCAAAACATTTATTTCAATACCCCGTACAATACAAAGCAAGTCATTATCTCCTGTAATTTCATAATTTCACTCTCAAACTTATTAGCTTTAAAATTCACAATAATCTCCAGCTATCAGGATGCTCGTCTTTATTATATATGCCCCTCCTCCCAATTCATTAAACCTTTTTTTCTAAGAAAGGGTGATAGTGTCCACTAATTTTGTCAAAATTGATGAAGTACAATATGCATTTACACTTGTTCAATTGTGATACATGCACAATGGTAAACTGTTTCTCCTAGGATGAATCCTCAATAAAAGTTGTCCCTTCTTCTTCCCAAAAAAAAAAAAACAAAAGTCTCAAAACTCCCTAATATATTATGGGTAAAAAATATACACCTAGACATGAATCACTTCCCAAATTCCATATTTTAGCATTCCAGGTCACAATACAAACCCTTAATCCCACATATCCAACACATTCACCCTACATTTCGTGTTCAACAAATCCCCCAATAACATATAACTGAAATTCATTATCCTCATTTCAATCAAATTTTTAATAAACCATACCTTGTGAGGCCCACCTATTGAATGCGACGAAGCGAGGGCGATGATCTCCGACGCGTTCCCCCTGACGACCGCCGGTGCGAGTCCGAGGAGGTCACGGCAGGCCGACATCCTGAACCCGGACGCCGCCACCGCGACGGGGTCGAGGACCCACGGCTTGCCGGCCCCCGCCGCCACCTCCGCCGCGGACTTCATCGACGGAAGCCACTCGGGTGAGAGGGTCCCGACGTTGACGCAGAGGGCGTCGACGCGCGGCGTGAAGTCCCCGACCTCCTCCGCGGCGTGGACCATCGCGGGGGAGGCTCCGGAGGCGAGGAGAGTGTTGGCCATCAGATCCATGGAGACCATGTTGGTGATGCATTGGATCAGCGGCGACCGATCCCTAACCCTACTCAGCTGATCCCAAGCCCTCCTCCCCCATTCGTCTTCCATGTTTGTTTCTTTTCAGCCCATCGCGTAGTTTATCGAGTTTTATAATAGTATCAGGGTGCGTTTGGTTGCGCGGTTGTAAAACTGGTTCTGTGCGATGGTAAAACTGATTCAGCAGGAAGTTCACTTTCTCAGCTTTCTGAAATCGTAATTTTTGGGTATTATTTGCCTGAAATCTGTATACATGAAGCTACTACAATAAAACTGTTTGATTGCACGATTGTAAACGCATCTTTCTGCAATCGCAATCACAGTGTAATTGCACAACCAAACGCACCCTTAATGTCACGCACCCACACAAAAAAAAAATATACTTAATTCTATATAATATGTATTTTAATGATAGAATATAATTTATATAAAAAATAAAAAATTAGTGGACTGCAACTGTAACTATGTGTATCATTTTCCCATGTTATCATAAATCCAGTGCAAAGAGTTCATTCGTTTGAACCTGGATAGATTAGGTTTAGACAAGCTTTCAAATTTTCAAGACGAACCCGAACTAGAGTGAGAGTATATAGTATATCATATAAAAAAATTACTTTTTCAATACACTGATATTTCAGTTTAACTTTTATTTTATATAACAGTATATAATTTAATAAAAGTATATATAATTTTTATATAAAAAAAATGATGTGAATTTCGTATGGGGCTGGACTGGACATTTCAAAATTCATTTTTTTTTTTTTTTGTAAAAGAAACACTACATTATATTTTTGTGAAATTAACCCTGGATTCAGAGAATTTTAAATCTGACTCTAAACAAAGTGTTATAACCTTGGGGATTTACTAATGCAAAATACAAGGTTATGTCAATTTATTATTTTGTCTAAATAATTAGTTAACGATTTTTATTTAGCAATCATATTTTTATCTATGAAAAAAGTTTAATATGATTAGATATACATGTATAAAGTTGTTGGATGATTAATATATTTGCTTATTGAGATATTGAGATTCAAATTAAATATTAACCAACCTCCACAAACTAATTCCTCACTAATGAATTGTAAAATTCATTATGTTTAAAATTTATGTATTTGACTTTAAAATACATCCCAGGAGCATACAAAATTAAAGGGATGCAGTCACATACTAAATTAAACTATTATATAGTAAATTATAAAATATGTATTCAATTTATTTAAATATATATTTCAACTCTTTGAAAGATATTTTAGATTAAAATATATATATTTAACCGGACAAAAATATACCTTTAAATAAAAATACACGAAGACGTGGCTGGATTGGGATTGAGAAATCCTCTCAATCCCAGTCCAGATTAATAAGTTATTTATTTGGATAATTTTTAAAAATAAGATTATGATTGAAAGAGAGGAATTGACAATCCTTAATTAAGAGGATTGAGAATCCCACTCAAGAGGTGATATTCGTCCAATCCCTTAAATGGATTGAAAAAATATTTTTTTATCCAAACTTTACATCTTAAATATGCCTTTTTTATTATTTTTCTCTAATTTTTTACCATTCCATATGAATAATTTATTTTATTTTACTTATATTACCAACTTATTGATCATTGATGTTACGACATTGAAAACTTTATATTAAAAAAATATGAATTTCAATACTATAAACATTAAAAAAAAAAAAAATCTTTGTTAGAATTTTATTAAATAAAAGATAATTTTAAAAGATAAGTTTATGTTAAATAATGTAAAATTGAATCTGAGTTAATATATGTTAGATTTTATAGAAAGAGTATTTTTTAAAAAAATATTTTTTATATTATAATCCAAATATTATCAAACACATGATTGAAATTAAAAATCCAATTTTCTGAATCATGTTCCATACCAAACAAATTGATAGAATTCTCAATCCCAATCCACCTTGATTTGAAATTCCAAGATTCACAGAATCTCACACACACTTATCAACCATGCCCAAATAGAATTATGAGACTTCTACATGATGTACTGTACTGTTGGCATGAGATCAATTAAATATCTTCAAGTCACTATTACTATATAATATAAAAAAATGTGGTCAGGTCACATGCATATTGGAGATATTTACATGTAGCAACTAGCAATAAGTGCATGGAATTTTGGATAACATTATAACAGATTAACAGGACAGCAGTGAATGAAAACCAAAGATATTCATAAAACTCTCGAATCCAACCAACCAAGCCCTCAGTGTTCTGCATGACTGTGTCACATATGAACAACTACTTGTAACAAGAATTCTTTGTTTTATGATGAGCCATCCAGATTTTTCACCATCAAAGCAGCGACGACGGCAAGTGTAACCCATTTTACGGGGGAGTAATGGCTGGTTCGGTGGATTTCTTGTACTCCGGTTTCAGCTCATGGGTTCCTTGGTTTGGTCCCCTCTTGTTGTAGACACAGAGATCATTTAGAATCTCTTTCATAAATTGCTGAAGAAAAAGTGCATCAGATCAGTGCAGGTCAGTTCTCAATGCTACTAAAACACATTGTTCAGATCAATGTAATTCGATGCTGAAAGATTGATTACAGTTGAAATTTCCTTCGTAAAACATGCCTTCTAAACTTCCAAGATGAATCACAATATTAGGTGCATGGATTATGAATATGAGGTTAATAGAAGCTTCATTGTGATTAGTGAACGTGGGATATTATAAATAAACATGAGAAACTTGTCTTTTTGAAGGTCTAGAGGTCAGGTTAGCATTTTATCATCTGGTTTCTCATTCATATGCGCAACACCTTATATCTCATCCTTTTCAAGGTTCGATGCAATCCCAAAATTTTAGTAGTGGTTTCCTTCAAACATCCACTTCAACAAAATCTTACCATATATCTTCAGGGAACCAATAAAGAAATCCTTGCTCATGTACCTTTCATCCAAAAGAAAATGAACAATAACAAAAACGTTTGCATGAATCCTTTTCATCATTCAGCTCTACTAAGAGTCAGGTCGTCCAGAACATAAACAATCAATGTCTCCTTCCTTGCTATGATGCTATCGCCATAGAAGCTCGTTTTAGCCTCCTCATTTTCTGTGGAAGCCCATAAATATTGGCCATATCGCTCTAACCGATGCACCCATTGGTCTCCATCACACATATCCAAACATTCTCAAACAATATTACCTCATTTCAACATTTATTGGAGCACCCTCTAATTTTCCACAATTACATTCATTTCTTATTATGTCCTTTCTTATCTCATACCTCATCCATTTCAACATTTTCATATCAATTACACCCATTTCCCAAAGATATTTCTAATTTCTTATTAATATCGTCTTTCCAATTATTATATTGAAATTTTATAAAGGCTTTTAAAACTCTTTGATAAATTATTATATATAACATTGTCTTTCAAAACAGCATGTCAGCAATTATCTCAAAAAAATCTGGCTCGGTCACAAGAATCCATTTCCAACATTCAACTCTATTAAGGTTATGTTCTCCATGTCGAATGCCTACCATTTCTTTTATAAAAAAAAGATTATGCTCCCCAAAACATGTACAGTAAACATGTACTGCTTTACTGTCTCCATCCAAGTTTGTCAGGGCCTACCCTTTCTCGATGGAGAGTGGCGACTCTTTAAAACAATTTGATTTTAAAGTTTCTACTTATCCATCTTCTCACTAAGAAAATACAGCAAACTACATATATCAAGGAACATACTCCTGAATATGCCTAATAAGTTCATCCATCACTAATGCAAAGATGCATGGACACAATGACGATCCTTAAAATATATTCTTAATTGCTCCAATATAGTTATGGGGAGACTTGTTATTCCTCCAAAACCAACGGCATAATCTCTCTAGGGACTCTATGATGTAGCTTCTCTAAGAACCAAATGGAGGTCTCTTTTCTTCTCCCTAAACTTTTCCATGCCCTTCTTGATAAATGAATAAGTCCTTTACTTGACCTCCCTGACAAAAAAACCAAACTGATTATATAAATTATTGGTTTATGTACGACTATCTATATGCCTGTGACGATCAGCCTCCCAATCTTTTTTTTTGAAAAAAATCAGCCTCCCGATCTTGTATGCTATTGTTTCATAGTATGACTAATGAATTGTTGCGCAATCCGTGTCTCCCTTGTTCTTGTATATAGGGGGTAAAATATTTTTTTTCTCAATTGCTCAATGAAAACTTTATCTAGATAAAAATCCCATTGCTCTGTTGTATTCATATGGATGGTTAATTATGAGAAGGTCCACTTTACAATGGTTGTTTTTTGGTGGTGGTGGTCGTCATAGTATCTATTTAACAATCACTGTGACATTGACAATTAAAATCTTCTGATTCAAACTGATATGTTTCACAAATTACAACGGAAACATAAAAACCGCCCTACTGAATATTCTTCAACAAAATCCTAACGCTTGCGAGAGAACAGGCAATATATGAATATATTAAGCAGAAAATAAGAAAGACATGATATCCAAGGTAAAGGCTAAAGACAAACTACTCTTACACAAAAGAAAAATAAAAGCTATGATGACCAAATTACATACTTCAGGTTGATCTGTCTCCAGCACTAGTTGCTTCAATGACCAATTTGGCTGCCTCTCAAAGAGTTTGAAAATAATATTCTCCAGCTCATGACGGTCTCTTCTTGTTCTTTTGACATCAGATGCCTTTGTTGGAGTTGATTTCTTCTTGTCCTACACCAAGAAGATATCAAAAAAGGGAAACAAAATATAACAGGTTCTTGAAGCCTATGGTTGATGGACCACTAAACAGTACTGTTCCAGATCAGACACTGGATGCAAGAAAAAACAATTATCTAAAATAATTCCAAATTCATGTGCTTTGATGACTGAAGAACACATGTAATGACTATTACGCAAGTGATCCAATGTAAAACGATTTAATCACTTTATGCACCAGGACTGACAAACCCATGAGGAACTTGAATGGCAGTGGTGGGTGGATAGCAAAGTAGGGAAAAAAAAAACTATAGTGATACCTTTGATCCCGAAGCATTTAAGCTGACCATACCAGGCAAAGGCCGCATATGCTCTCCACGATCGTTGTCAATAACCTTACAACAAGGAATGAAAACATGTAAAAAACAGAATCTTGAAAATCAACATGGCTGAGTCCAAAAGAGAATAAGTTGTAGCACAGACACCTGTATTTGTCTACTCTTAATCATGGATTTGTTTGTTCTTTCACGGCATAATTTTCTGTAGAGCTCAATGTTCTCATTATGGGGCTCCATGTCAAATTTATGTTCCACTTTCCCTTCAACTGCGAACTTTCCTAAGATGGACAAAATTTTTGGATAATTCATATCTTAATACACAACATCAGGCACCAATTATAAAAGAAAGGTACTATCAGAGATGTGGGAACCTAAACAGACCAAGATCTAAACATAGATATTCTGGAAGGGAACGGGACCAACATTAGCCAAACAGCAGGTTAGAAGGGGAAACATGAGTCTTCTGCAAGGTTTTTCATAGGTTGCACCGTTGCACTGGCCAAAATGACAAGGTCTACCTCACTTTTCAAATTGAGGGAGAAATGATTTGGTTTCCCCTAAGAAGAATTTATTAAAGAGGAGATTATGCAAGCCGGATTAAAAAAAATTTCTTTACAATAATATCCTTCTAAACATAGTCCAGATGTAGAACTAGCCATAGTCCCACAAGAGGAAATATGGTGTGTTAAATCCCTGTGAAAGATCCAGGTGTAATATGTCCATGGCCTACCTCAACAAGATCTTAACTAAGCAAAATAGAAAATAATGGGCATTAGGTGGAAATGTTCACCGTGAGTTGTGTAGTGAACAGTGGACCATCTTCTTGTCAAGTGCAGCTCCAGTCAGGGGGTATGTGGAGATGGAGCAAGTTTTGAAGATATATAATAGACCATGAAACAATACATCTAATGTGATGCACAAAAATTTCAAAGAGCGGCAATTTATAGAGAACACATGGGGGACAGCCTTGTTACTGAATGATGATTAGTTCATGTATGAAACGCATACTTTCATTAATAATATATTTCTCATTAAGGGCGTGTAGCAAATAAAATTTGGTGGATCTAGCACAGTGCATACAAATAGGAGCAGACCATCCAAAGTAAAGAAAGGACTTATGTCTGAAATTATTACATCTGAAGCTCTTTTGTATTTTGTCATTTTTTTTTCCAAGGATGGCATCCCACTCTTCTAAATAAAAAATTGCCATAATAAATGTGATATTGAATTTGATTACTCCATACATCCCATGCTAAAGAAAGCAATTAGTCATTAGCATTAAGCCATGTATAGCATCACATCAGTCCAAATATAAATACTGCAAGAGAGGTAGGAACATATTTCGATAAGAACATCTTTAAAAAAACTGTTGTGCAAATGTCATGAACAAATTTCTCCATGCATGATAATTTCATCATGAAATTATGGACAAGGGATTGCGAAACCCAGGTATTAGATACAACAGAACAATGAAGTATTTAAATCAATCAGCAGCACAATTGTCTACGATAACGCGCTCCATTGGTCCCGACTCTCAAGACACAAATCTCCGTATGTTTTTGGTGAAAATTCTTGTTTCAAAATTCGAAGTACCTAATTCAATAACTGATGTAGCGGGATCAAGGACCGTTCGATTCAAATCTAAATATAGATCCTAAAATAAGGGAATAAATTCTAACAAACTCAAAACTCATTAAAATTGTAAATGAACCATAATTATCCATTTGATAATCCTCCATGTCGATCGAACGGTCCATGATCCAGCTACATCAGTAACTCAAGTGTCAACCCTCAAAATCAACCATATCCATTCAAACGTGCAATCTGAAACTCCATTGCAAAGATCCACATGGATAAACCCTATATGCACCCTAAAACTAATCGAATAAACCCTAACCACGAATCGCAGCAATACTAGCTTCCAATCAACAAAAAAAAAGAGAGAAAGCGAGATGTCTCACCTTGATTGGACTCGGAGAAGACACACATGGGGACGAAGTCCTTGAACATGTTAAGCGAGTAGCTCTTCGGCACGTTCCCGGGCTCCTTCTGCGTCAACTCCATTTTGAACTGCAACGAATCATCCATCCGTTCATACTTAAAACCCCTCCTGATCAGAAACCGAGAGAGAGAAAAAAAAAAAAAAAAGTTAGGGTCAGGGTTTTGGGTTAAGAACCGGAGCCTTGCCTGGTAGGGCTCGTCGGGGCGGAGGGGGTCGAGGGAGAGGACGACCTTGGCGACGGACTGGGGCGGGTCGGCGGCGTTGGCCTGCCACGTGCGACTCACCACGGGCGGGCACTTCATGAGCCACACCGACCTCTCCGCCTTCGCCGTGTCCACGACTCCATTGTTGCTGCCGGTGGTGGTCGACCCGGCGTCACTGCTGCCGTTACCACCCCCTCCATTGTCGCCCATCGCCCTCTCTCTCTCTCTGCTCTCTCTCGCTAGGGCTTCTGATATGCAAATGAAGAATTTGGATTCGAACGGACTTTTTTAGGGCTACCCATTGTTGCGTCACGAAAAGGACCGACCCGATAATGACCCAACCTGGAAGAAAAAAAGAACAGAGAGTGCCGTTCAACTTAATTTTTTTTTTGCTCAGTTCAAAACACAGTCCTATATACCACATTAAAAATCCAGGTAGACATATACTTCGTTAGATGTTATACCACATTAAATATTTTCTTACACTTACTAAAAATGAGTTCATTCAATTCGAATAGAGCAATATGTATTTTTTTATCAAAACATATACCTCATTAAATAATATTTACTATTTAAAAAATAAATAAAAACACGTGAAGTCTAGGTTTTGATTGGTGAATATGACTGAGTCTAACATTTTTCAAAAAAAAAAAAGTCTGAGCTAGCTTAAATTTAGGGTTCCGCACGTTCAACTAGGTTTGGACCGTTTGGTTTAGGCAGCGGTGAGCATGGTCCAGGTCACTCGGTTAGTCGGGTTTTGGGGTTTAATTTAGAGTTCGAGGATAAATTATCTTGATTTGAGGATAAAATTATTATCAATTTTATTGATATTTTATCAAAATTGTGATAAAAATGAAAATAAATATTATTCTAGTCTTTAGAAAAAAAATCCTCATTTTCATTTTAAAATCATGACAATTATCCACATTTTATTCTAATTATTTTTTTTATACCAAACGAAATAAGTTGTCCTCTCACTAACTTATTCCAACAATTAACCTTTATCCCACCATTTATCCATCACTCAATTATGTCTTCGAGCACATTATGTGTACATATTTAAATGGATAACATGTATACATTAAAATAAAATTGATGAGATTTTCATCGTTAATTTTCTAGAGGGGAGTTTAAAGCAACTCCATCAAAAAAAAAATGTGTGGGAAAATAACTTGAAAAAAAAAAGAGTAAAGAAGAGAGAAGAGATAGGGTGGGGAGGGCCGAGCAGGACCGGGCCTGAAAAACAGAGATGAATTTGGCCTTGATGAGATCCTAAAATTACCAAAAGGAAAACACAGGCTTACTTGAGCCGCAGTTGCAGTATGTAAAGAGACCCCCTCTCACTGACTTGATCGAGGCTCCATATTCACAAAAAATAAATAAATAATACTTTTTTTATTTTAAAAAAAATTTATACTTCTTTTAGATAATATAAAATTTATATCTCAATAAAATCATTACAAATATATAAAGAACAAAATAATAATAGAAATAAAAATATTACACGACATAAAAAATACAATATAAAAAACACCAAAAATGAAAAAAAAAACGAAAATAAATGAAAATAGAAAAATAACACAAATCCAATAAGATGACATTGTTTGTAAATCAAATAATAAATAAGATAAAATCCTATTAACATAGAACATTTCCTTCAATTCAGGATGCGACTGCGATGTACATTGATCTCTTTGTCCTTTCTTCTTTTTTAAACTAATCCAATTCATTCGATATAGAGATGAGTTTTTTTATAAAAAAAACAATTAGAAAATTCACATTTTTCCCTATCATTTATCTACAAAATTAAACATCAAACAACAAATCAATTTTAGTTATCGAGAGGAGTTTCAATTTTGTATTTGGATCCGAGCGATTTTTTTGTGATTTTGACAATGGCAATCGTTTTAATTTTGATTCTTTGGATTCTCTGATTTTGATTATACAAATTTAATTCTGATATGAAATTAAACACAAAACATCAATCCGATTTTAGCTTTTGAGAGGAATTTCAGTTTTATTTTCTGATCCGAGTGATTGTTTGTTGTTTCAATGATGGTGATCATTTTAGGTTTGATTCATTGGATTTTTTTATTTTGATTATAAAAACTAATATATGGTGTATTTGAAAAAACTAATATAGGGTTGTATGTAAATTTGTATATGTATATGAAAAAATTTATATATTCATATGTATCTGTATCTATATTTGAATTTTTTATCTGAAAAATTTTCATCTGTATCTGTATCTGAAAAAATTAATATATGACTGCATCTAAATCTGTATCTGTATCTGAAAAAACTAATATACTCATTTGAATCTGTATCTATATTTGAAATTTTTTAGATACATTTGTATCTGAAAAATACTAATATAGGACTGTATTTAAATCTATATCTGTATCTCAAAAAACTAATTTACCCATCTGTATCTGTATGTGAAATTCTAATATACTCATCTGTATTTGTAGTTGTATTTGAAAAAAAGTGGAGGTGGAGGAAGATGTTAGAGAGGTGGAGAGGCTCGAAAGGTAGCCGATTTTCCAAGGGTGGTGACACCGGTCACCGGAGATGAGGAGACCAACCGAAATAAATTTTTGAAGTGGCGGATGACATAGGAGAATAAAAAAAAAGAATTTTTCAAAAGATGGAGTATTGTATTGGGAGGTAGTTATACACTGATTAATGAGGGGTTACTTTTCTTGGGAACGAAAAACTTAAATTTAAAGAAATGATAATATTGTCTTTATTATTTTTACATTTTTAAAAAGTTAAAGAGAAAACTAAAGAGATAATGACATCTATTAGGACTTCCCAATACGGCTTAAACTTTGGGTCCATGTAGTGGAACTTTATATATATATATATATTTAGGGGGCCTTTGTATTTGGGGGCTCTTAGGCGACCAAGGCTAGGGTTGGCTCTGGGGTTGGGAGATGGTGGGCGGAGGAGGGTGATGGCAGAGGGGCGGTGGGGAGAGAGAGAAAAAGAGAAACGCGGGGTAGCAAACTTCACCAGCCGTCGGCGACCTCCACCCTCCTCCTCCACTAGTAGTATATATACTCTACTAATAAAATGTATAAGCATAAACGGGGCTATATAATGGATTGAGTGTATCAACGCTCTTTACTTGTTGAAAAAGCCAATGTAGAGAACTTTTTACTTTCAAAAAAGAATGATGAATCCCATGTATGTATATCTATACTCTTCTATATATCGTGAGTGGATGGGCGTACCGGGGGTAATTTTGTAATTTCACCAGGGTCGTTTTCATATAGAACCCCAGTTCTATAAATTTTACAGAAAGACCCTTATACGTGTTATAAACAAATCCCTAATTTATAACCAGGTCCCTAACAAAAATCGGCTAATTTTGTTTTTTCTTGGGCTTTCTGCAGATCCACCCCCAGGTTCTACAAGTTTCACAACTAGGCCCTTCTGTGTTACAAACAGGTCCCTAATTCCATTTCAAGATTTATAAGCAAGTCCCTAATATCAAAACATGATTCCTGAACTTCAAATTTCATTAAAGATTTTTCAGACCATTAAGATATCCATAAAATTATAAAATATAATATTTTAGTCATATTAATAAATACATAAATAACATATAGAATTTGACTCATTTGATCCCCATAAAATAATTGATGGATGTCTTGCTTTTGAATTTAAAACTTGTTCTGTTTCTTTTTTTTTTAAATTGATTTTGGATCAATATATATCACTTTTTCTTTATATGTGAAAATAAATATATTTTTAGTTTTTTCAAGGCAGTCTTTTTTTTAATGATTATATTGTTTGTAGGAGGTTTGGTAATTAATTTTTTTAATGGACAATGATCGAAAATTGGATTATATGGTTGACTATGCATACTCTCATCGAAGGTAATGGTTGATTTTTTTTTTTTTGTAGTATTAGTTTTGATTGATAAAAATGATTGAGTCTAAAACTTTCTGAAAATTAATGTCTTTGAAAGAGAAGAAATAAATGTTTATTTTATTTTATTTTTAATATAACTTTGAGTGGATCTTCACTTAATTAATGTTAGATACAGTCCCAAATAAAACCTCAAATGCAGTTATCACATATTTTAATTTTTTAAAAATAATAAGTGTTACACCATATCGAATTTAATGTACTCATTTTTAGTAAATGTTAAAAAAATTTAACAAGGTATATATCTTATATATGGAGGTATATATATACATCGTTAGATAACTATTAAATTACTAAAAAGGTATATGAGGGTGTATTTTAAGTTGTAAAAGGAACTGTTATATGAAAAATAAATATATGTTAAAATACAACAATACATTTTTTGTTTCAAAAATATAAAATATACATAATATAATCTCAGTTATTAAACATTGTTTTTATTTGAAAAGAATTGCTTATAATAATATGAACTATTGTTTATCTTTTATTTATAATATAAAATAGCTTATATAATTCAATTGATATTGAGTATAGATTACGTGTATATGCGTGTACCATCCAACTAGTATATATAAAAGAGGATCACTTACTGTATAATTATTGAAGTGATCGCTAATGATTTGGTATCCATTGCATTAACGAGCGGGACCATCTCATGATGCGTGGTCCCTAATATGTTTTTTAGACGTCCAAACTCACACTTTTGCTCTGCAAAAGTATTTAAAATGTTGATAAAAATCAAAATGTCATGTTTTAATAGTCACATTTATAAGTCGTACGCGTTTCCTTTTTTTTTTCAAAATATATATTTGATTAATAAATTATATTTTTATATAAATTTATGTTTTTTTATAATAAAATATATATTGATATAATGAAATACATAACGTGTTTCATAGTTTCATATATGTATTAGTGACGTGACATCGATAAAAGCGACAATAAAATTGAGCAGGTGTATCAGTGCCCTAATAACAAATAGTGTTGGAGTTGGATTTGTAGGCCATTGGAGAGACTCTTCTGACTCGCCCGATGATGTACTACATTGGACAAGTGTATTATTTTTAAATGTTAGTTTGATAATGAATTAAGATTTTAAGGATAATTTATCTTAATTTTAAAAGATAAAAAATCTATTAATTTGAAGATAAATGTTATCATAACTTTTATGTAGAATAAAACATCTTTATTTTAATTTAAAAAATGAGAACAAATATTCATATTTTATCTTAATTTTTTATATCAAAAGAGATAAATTATACTTCCTCAGTCAATTTTTTCTTGGCCACTGTTTGTCTCATGTCATACCAGTCTCAAACTAAAGTTCTCCGAGATGCACACGTGGCTTATAGAACATATTAACAAGACCTGCATGATGTGACTCTTATTGGATGATTTGCTTGTAATATAAAAATATATTATTTGTGCTAAGTACCCCACTACTGTCATGGTGCATCATGGCCTGGGTGGATGAGTTTTATTGTTGTATTTCTCATTTAAGAAAAACAATTTTACATTTTTTTTATATCTAATTCAAAATTTAAATTAAAATAGTAATTCCGCGATTATGCATCAAGATTTATGAAAACATGAAATAAACCTATTATAACACAAAAAACTATTGCCAGAAAGAATATGTCTTAAAGTGATCAATAAAGTTAGATTGACAGTACCACATATAGGTTTTTTTATATAAAAAAAAAAAGATTTTGATTATCAACTATAATGAGGTAATGAATGGATCTGAGAACATAAAAAAACAACTTTTTTTCATCTTTTCTCTCATTAATTCCATTATATTTACATTTGCTTAATTTCATTATTTATCTATTATCACTATCATTGACAATATGAAACAAAAGATATTTTATAATTCAATCAAAATTTTAGATTCAAGGAAATAGATTCCAAAACTTAAAATCAATTTTCCCTCAAGATCATATTTTAATAAAATAAAAGGATTATCATTTCTTAACAGGTTGATAGAAATGTCCTTTCTTCATTATCATAAAAGTATTATTTTCAACTAATAGAAGAAAAATAAGAAAAAAAAAAACTTTGGTGCAAAGTTGAATTGAATCACATATATTAGAATCCTGATTTTATGGAGTGTTTGTGGAGTGTTAAGAATCCCTTTCAAGCCTGTATTCTAAAATCCTTGTAAGCAACACATGCCACTAACAACACATTACATCTCTCTTTCTCAACCAAGTTGACCATAACCTTATCATTCTCTCAATTATCTGTCTATACGGTTTAATTAATCCCTAATATTCCAACATGGCAGAGATTTATTGGGTAAAGCATGTCAAGCCTCTGTAGACTCTTGAATGTTTATCAAATTCAAAACCTTATATTAAAAAAACCATCTTCATATTGTAATATTGTTATCACTTGATCTCATATTCTCATTGGACCAATTTTTTCTCCTCATGGATCCACTGTATATGCAATTCATCAGCCCACATAAAACAAGATTTTTTAATCTAACCCCCTACAAACTTTTCCAAATAATTTCGTACAAAACTGTTTTGTTAATCTTTTAGTTTCCAATGGTTACATTGTCATTCATTTAAATAATATAATATATTTAAGAAATATTTCGTCCAGTGACCATTACTAATCTTCTTTTTCTAAAAAAAATTAAATCTAAAACCGCAATGTAAAAATGCAAAAATTATGATCATGATTTATTTTTCCATGTTTCATCTAAAAGATAAATCTTCCCAACCACTTATAAAATTTCATGCTTTTGATCGATTTTATCTATGGTTTGATAATTAAATAAAAAAAACATAAAAGGAATGAGATATAGATAAGAATTTGTGAAAACTTTGCAGGAGGTTGTATCGGTTTCACAACTTTAAAGAGTGTCCTCAGTGACCATAATACACTGGTTCAATGTTTATATATGTTAAGGGTAGATCTTGAGTGCAAATCTTGACGCTGACTTACCCACCCATTTATTAACGATTATTCAAAAGAATTTTCTATGGGACCAAGACAAACAGGCTGAGGTAGCTGGAATCAGCAACAAGGGCCCCTCCGATATCTCAAAAAAAAAAAAAAAACTTTAAAGAGATCAATTGTCAATATTTAGGTTTGTAAGGGTTAGATCAATTTCTTTACTATTTTAAACTTATAAAATACATGATTGAGACACCAAACACATTGAAAAATAATGTCATAGAAAAATGAGGGCATAAAATAAGCACAGAGAGAGAGAGAGAGAGAGAGTGAGTGAAGAAATGTTTACAACGCAGCTTCGCTAGCTGGGCCAATAATGTTAGAGGGAGGCGAAGCTTCAGAAGAAGAAGAAGAAGAAGAAGAAGAAGGGGGAGGGGGGGGGGGTGTCACATGGCTTCCATCTTCTCTCAAGGAGTCCACACTAATATAAAATTTGGAAAATGAGCCCTAAAAACCATATATTAAAATTAAAATACTACTCAACCCATGTGTGCATGTGAAGGCAAGACAGTAGGTGTGTTTGGTGGGAGTCACTTAAACATGATTGCTCACAACATGTACAGAAAATAAAAGGGAAAAAGAAGAGAGAAAAAGATGATCTAAAATTGTTCTCTTTCTAATGGGGGGGGGTTACAACAATAACATGGAAAGATTCCTATTGGAGGATGAGATGATGAAGAGACAATGCAGTAATGGCTGGTTAATGCTCTTTGTTCACTAACAAACCTACATGATATATTAGTTTTATTTATTTATTTATTTTTGGATGAAAATTGAATCCCCATGAAAAGTAGTTGATATGGAGATGGTGACGGTTGGGAGTCTGTTTGGGGTTGGCTTTTCATGGTGGGGAGAGCAAGAGTCACTTGGGTCTACTAGGGGTCTTTTTTCTTTTTTTTTTGGCATCAAAGATGGACAGCTGGTTGAAGATGCAAACAGTGTCATCACATGCATATACTATACAAGGGTGATATAAGGAGACAAGATCCAATCAGGACTGGATCCAATCAGCTCAGTCAGTATCGAATTGGACAGAGTGAAAATCAAACTGCACCACTTATAAATTGAACTGTACAATCAATTGTTGGGTATATATTTCACTTTCCTATTGGATACTGATGATATTTAGGAATTCATATTTTTTCCAATAGTTGATTGAATCCAATAAGAGAGTGAAATATATATCCAATAATTGATTGTGCAGTTCGATTTATAAATAGTGAAGTTCAATTTTCACGTTGTCTAGTTCAGTACTGACTGAACTGTCCCTGATATAAGGGGGTAGTCTTATATATAGTTATTTTTGCATTTCTAAATTTAATGTAATCATAAAAAAATAGAACAAATACTCTAGTGAACTTTATATACTCCATTATGCTAAATGTTTTTTTTTTAAATTATTTGTTAAAATATGTAGTGAAATGGGACCACACACGAGACTATAAAAAAAGATAGCATGTAACAATGCCAATAATGCATCTTGTCATAATTAGTTTTTAAAAATGCATTTGAAAATCTTTGAAAATTTTGGCTTTGAAGGAATTTTATTTGATTAAAATTTGTTCTAAAACACCCTAGCAGTCTCAACTTTTGAAGAAAATAAAGAGTTTTTGGACTTTAGTAAAAAAAAAGTATTTTTTAAAAGTTATTTTTAAAAGCAGCTTTAAATAAAAATATTAAGACTTATACTTAATTAAAAAACTATTTTAAAACTATTTCACCTTTTTCATAACTCATACATAAAAAAAATTAAAAATATAACAAAAAAAAATTTCTCTAAAAAGTTGA
The DNA here is from genome assembly GCA_030737835.1 of Acorus gramineus. Lineage (NCBI taxonomy): Eukaryota > Viridiplantae > Streptophyta > Magnoliopsida > Acorales > Acoraceae > Acorus > Acorus gramineus. The sequence goes on from CM060857.1 coordinate 14,998,334, forward strand.
TTTCCATATTATTTATGACTTTTTAGGTAATTAGTTCATTTTAACTCTTGTTCACAAACACCATCTAAATTTCATAAATTCTATTCCAAAAAAAAATCCCCATCATTGCTAAGGTAAAATTTACTCATGAACCCCCTCTTCAGAAGAAGACTTTCTGCATAAATAGTCTATTCAATCAATCAATCACATAAACAAACAAATGGACGAAAGTTTGATTGGGAAAAACCAAAAGTCCCCTAATCCATGATCACCCTCACACATTCCTCCCCCATGTTTCATGTCGGGCATATGTTTTATTTTATTTTATTTTATATTTTTTAATTTCATCCATGCATGATAAACCACTTGACACCCCCCCACATTCACAGCTGTTGCAGAACCCAAAACCTCACGAGCTTCTTCACTTATTTTATTCAATCAATCCCTAATCACTAACAAATTAAAACAAACAAATCATCAATTCAACAATGAAAAAACAAAGGAAAAAATTCAAATTACTCCATGAAAATTATGTGAAATCCATATACCCCCTAATTAACTTTTCTTGAATTCCATATAACCCCTTGAAAACATGCTCTTGAGTTAAATTTTAATTAATAGATGAGAAATATTATATGAATATTTTGTTTGATTAATACCAGCTGAAATCAAAATATACTAAAAATTTTCTACAATTGATTAAAAATATAAAAAAATCTTCTATAATTGATGATTTTACCCTTGTAGATGGGGTTCATAGTTTTTTACATTTTTAACAAATTTTACTTAATCAAATAGAGTATTCCAAATCTATCAGTTTCACTTATGGGGTTATGGAATTTACACAAGTGTTTTCACGTGGTTATATGAACTTCAGAAAAAATCAGGGTGTTAAATGAATTTCGGTTAGTCTACGAGGGATAATTTGAAATTTTCCAAAAAACAAAACACACCCAACCCCATGTCCATTAAATCACTCCCTCTCCATCTCTCCCATCTCTTCCAAAACCAGACATGGAAGCCAACCCATGTCTGCTCCTCCTACTCCTCTTCTCCTCCATCTACCACCCCATCCTCTCTCAGCTCGACGAGGAGTCCTCAGCCCTCCTCTCCATCAAATCCACCCTCATCGACCCACTCGACCGTCTCCGTGACTGGACTCCATCGACCCACCACTGCAACTGGACCGGCGTCGGATGCAACGCCATGGGTTCCGTAGACCGCCTCGACCTCTCCCACATGAACCTCACCGGCCGCGTCCACGACCACCTCAACCGTCTCATCGACCTCACCTTCCTCACCCTCCGCGGCAACGCCTTCGCGTCCCCTCTCCCCAAATCCCTCCCCAACCTCACCCGCCTCGTCTCCTTCGACGTCAGCGAGAACCTCTTCGTCGGCCCTTTCCCCTCCGGCCTCGGCCTCGCAAGTGGTCTCACCGCCGTCAACGCCTCCGGCAACAACTTCGTCGGCCCCCTCCCCGTCGACATCGGCAACGCGACCTCCCTCGAGAGCCTCGACTTCCGCGGCAGCTTCTTCGGTGGGCCCATCCCCGCCGAGTACAGGAACCTTAAGCGGCTGAGGTTTCTCGGTCTGTCGGGGAACAATTTGACGGGGCGGATCCCGATCGAGCTCGGCGAGCTCGCCTCGCTCGAGACGGTCATCCTCGGATACAATGCCTTCTCGGGCCGGATCCCGCCCGAGCTCGGCAACCTCGTCAATCTCCGCTACCTCGATTTGGCTGTCGGGAGCCTCGTCGGGCCGATACCGCCTGAATTGGGGAAACTCAAGCGCCTCGACACGGTTTACCTTTACAAAAACGCCTTCCACGGTGAGATTCCGCCGCGATTGGGGAACGCATCGGCGATCGCGTTCTTGGACTTATCGGACAACCAGCTCACCGGACCGATCCCGGAGTCCCTCGCTCGGCTTGAGAACCTCCAATTGCTCAATCTAATGTGCAACCGCCTCTCCGGCCCGGTGCCGGCGGGGTTGGGTGAACTTCCCAAGCTTGAAGTGCTTGAGCTTTGGAACAATTCGCTTACGGGTCCGTTGCCGCCGACGCTCGGAAAGAATTCCCCGCTTTCGTGGCTCGATGTATCGTCGAATTTGCTCTCTGGGGAGATCCCGATGGGCTTATGCGATATGGGGAACCTCACGAAGCTCATTCTGTTCAACAACGGCTTCTCCGGTCCGATCCCGATCGGGCTCACGACGTGCGTTTCGCTAGTCCGCGTGCGCGCGCAGAACAATAGGATCAATGGGTCCATCCCTGCTGGGTTTGGGAAGCTCCCGTGGCTGCAGAGGCTCGAAATCGCCAACAACACGTTGGAGGGAGAGATCCCCAATGACATCACGTCTTCGACGTCGCTGTCGTTCATCGACCTCTCGCAGAACCGCCTCCAATTGTCGCTCCCCGCGAACGTTTTCGCAATGCCGAGCCTCCAGAGCTTCATCGCCTCCGACAACGCTTTGCAGGGCGAGATACCTTCTGAGTTCCAGGACTGCCCGTCGCTCTCCGTGCTCGATATTGCCCACAACCGCCTCTCCGGGGAGATCCCCGCGAGCCTCGCCTCGTGCGACAAGCTCGTCACGCTGAACCTCCGCCGCAACGGATTCACTGGCCCGATCCCCTCTGCCATCGCGATGATGCCCGCACTGGCGGTCATCGATCTCTCAGAGAATTCTCTCACGGGCCACATCCCGGACAACTTCGGCGGCTCTCCCGCCCTCGAGATGCTCAACGTCTCCTACAACGGGCTCTCCGGGCCCGTCCCGTCAAATGGGGTCCTCCACGCGATCAACCCGGATGACTTCGCAGGGAACCCGGGTCTGTGCGGAGGGGTACTCCCTCCGTGCAGCGCGAACTACACGGGGTCTGCGCCGCATGACCGCGAGCGCGTGCGCATCAAGCACATCCTTGCCGGGTGGGTCATCGGCGTCTCAACAATTCTGACCATCGGCGTCGCCGCCTTTGGCGCGATGCACCTCTACAGGTACTGGTACATTGGTGGCGGCTGCTGCGACGGGCGATTCAATGAGCGCAACGGGGATTGGCCATGGCGGCTCACGGCCTTCCAACGGCTGAGCTTCACGAGCGTCGACGTGCTGCCGTGCATCAAGGAGTCGAACGTGATCGGCATGGGCGCCGCGGGCATCGTGTATAAGGCCGAGATACCGAGCCGGCACGTGACCGTGGCGGTAAAGAAGCTGTGGCACCCGTCTGAGCCCGACGGGTCAGCGGGGGACATCGCGGGGGAGGTCAGCCTGTTGGGGAGGCTGAGGCACCGCAACATAGTGCGGCTGCTTGGGTACCTGCACAACGAGACGGACGCGATGATCGTGTACGATTACATGCCGAACGGGAACCTATGGGAGGCCCTGCACGGGGAGCGCGCGCGGCGGGTGTTGGTGGACTGGGTATCGCGGTACAACGTAGCGGTCGGGGTCGCGCAGGGGCTCGCGTACCTCCACCACGACTGCCACCCACCGGTCATACACCGGGACGTCAAGTCCAACAACATCCTCCTTGATGGGAATCTCGAGGCGCGGATCGCAGATTTCGGGCTCGCGCGGGCGATGTTGCGCAAGAACGAGACGGTGTCTGTCGTCGCGGGGTCAATCGGCTACATCGCGCCTGGTGAGTTTTAATGCATGCTCTTGTTTGGTAGCTGAATTGATAGAAAATAGGGTGGAATAGGGATGAATAAGTACAAAAACATGTTTGTTTGCAAGCTTGCAGCGAATAAGTGAATATAGCTATATTAAAAAAAGTAACAATAAATTGATATCGGTATTTCAAGTCATCTGAATTATGTTATTCCTACTCAATTATTCTATTGTTACATGAGCTCATATGTCAAATCATTTGTCATCGTTCCTGTGTAAAACCGGTCAGGCCGGTCCATTTGGGAAGCGGGCTAACAGGCTAACAGGTCGTGTCGTGCCGGCCTGTTAACTTTGACAGGTCGTGCCGTGTCTGGCCTGCCGAGCCAACGGGCCACCCACGGACCTAGCGGGCCAGCCCATGATTTTTTAAAAAATAGATTTTTTAATTTTTTTAATTCTAAACTTTACTTTTCTTAATATTATACACAAAAAAATTATATAAATGTATTACAAAAACATTATATATACTTGATAAAACAATGAGATAAAACACTTATTCAACATATTATATGTTCCGTCTACTATGAATTATCGTGTCATGCCGTGCCTATCATGCCGTGCTCATTAACGTGCTGTGTCGAAAACGGCTCACGTGTCATAAGGCTGGCCCAGCACGGCCCATAAACCTTAACGTGTCGTGCAGTACCGTGCCGTTAACGTGCCGTGCAGTGCCTGTTTCTTAATGTGCCGTGCTGTGCCGACACGGCCCCTTTTTACACCTCTATATCACATCATGTTTTCAATTTTTATAATTCATTATTTATGTTTTATTCATTTTTCATCTGCCACTTATCCATGGTTAATCAAACAAAAAAAAATTATTATGTTTCCTAATTATAATTAACTAAAGTCATAGTCAAATACAAAATGATTTATTATTTATTTATACTATAATAGTTATTCATCCCAAAATAGTTTAAGTTGTTCAAAAGGGGTTAGTGGTTTTGAGGTTTGGGTTTTTGTTGTTGATGTGTATAGCAAGAGCAGATTAGCAGAACTGACTCCGCTTTCATGAAATGGCAGAGTATGGTTACACAATGAAGGTGGATCAGAAGAGCGACATATACAGCTTCGGAGTCGTATTGATGGAGTTGCTCACGGGGAGGAAGCCCGTGGAGGAGGAGTTCGGGGAGTGCATGGACATCGTGGGGTGGATACGCGAGAAGGTCCGGCAAAACAGAGCCATCGAAGACGCGTTGGACGCCAATGTGGGCGGGCGGTGCCAGCACGTGCAGGAGGAGATGCTGATGGTGCTGCGCATCGCGATCCTCTGCACCGCGAGGTCCCCCAAGGACCGACCATCGATGCGGGACGTGCTTCTCATGCTCGGCGAGGCCAAGCCCAGGAGGAAGAGCAGCAGCGCCAGCGTCGCCAGCAATTGCGTTAAGGATAAGCCGGTCTTCACCACCTCGCCTGAGCCGGAGTTCGTGTAGTCCTTGTAGTAGTTGCTCTTCAAGTGATTCTTTTTTCTTTCTTTTTTTCAGTTACCGGTTGCATAAATCATTCTTGATTTTGTATGTAGTTTTTTTTATTGGCTCACCTTCAGATATGTATTATGAGTGTAGATTTTGGTCTTCTCACAATAAAAGAAGTCCTTGTTCTCTCCCTTTTTTTTTATTCATGCAAGGATTGTAACATTGGTTTTCTTCATCGAGTAAGAATTGTCTTCTAATTCTTGCAAGGATGCTACTCTGTTTTCTCTGTTTTGGACTGGATTGATGATCGGTTACGTTTGTAGTTACCAAAACCAACATGACCTGACACCAAAAAAAAAAAAAACCAACATGACCTGACATTCCTTGAGATTGTTTTGACCATTCACAACAAGTCACTTTTATGCAACAACAGACCTTATAACATACGTGCTGTATACATCAAATCATCATCACACATGGAGTCAATACAAGTGAGTGAATGTTGAATCCTAATAACGAACCACACCACACACACCCCCTCCCCCCAACCAAAAAAGAAAAGAAAAATTTTATCTCCCGAAATGAAGGAACGAAAGATTTCAAATATAATTTGACTGAGAACGAGAATGAACGCAAACTGGCCCGGACTCTGTATATAATCACATGCATTGCACGCTATGTAATGGCTTCCCATCAAGGCCAAGACATCTGCGACCCCTCCTCCAACCCCCCAACCTCCCACCCGAACTCATCCACAGGAAACTCCCCGCCGACCAACTCGCACAACCTCGACACATAACCCGGCCCATCGACATCGACCCACCGAGCCTCCGATGACGTTGCTGACTCCGCGGGCGAAGCAGAGGAGGTAATCGGCATCGGCGGCGGTGGCGGAGGCGGCTCGGGGAGGTTCAGCCTCGCCGAGTCACCGTAGAGGGTCTTGGCGGCCTTGTCATAGGCGAGGGCGGCCTCAAAGGAGGTGTTGAACGTGCCAAGCCAGAGGCGCGCGCCGCGGTTGGGCTCGCGTATCTCGGCGACCCACTTCCCCCAGGTCCTCTGCCTGACCCCTCTGTACATGCACTGCGCGTTCTCCGGCCCTCCCTTCCCCTTCATGCACCCCTTCCTCGACCTCCTCAACTTGCCCTTCTTTTGTTTCTCTCCACCCTCCATTGCTGATGCTTGAATTGAACACTGACTCATGAAGTGGAGCAAAAAGGGTCATCTTTTTTAGAGTTTGCCAGATAAGTTGGAATTAGAGGAGGATAAGGTGAATGTGACACGTGGGGGAGGAGGTTTGATTGGGGTTTGTCCATTTGGCGTGGCAAGGGAGGCACACGTTTGAAGAGGAGATCAGTCTCCATTTGAGGGAGGTGACACGTGTGGTGGCGGTTTGGTTTGAAAGTCGGTTTACGTGTGGTTTTGTGTATGTGTGGCTTTTGTCTCATAAGGGGAGACTGAATACTTTGGTTCCTTTTGTGGATGGGAGAGCTCTGATTGCTTGGGAGGCTTTTTTGTGGATTTTGGGGATCACTACGAAGGAGGGGTGGGGTTTTGTGTTGCTTAAGGGACACGTCACATCAGTTTTGGGGATGTGAGGGGATAAGGATTCAGGGTCTTAGCACAGGTTGGGAAAAAAAAAGGGCCAAACTGTGTGTGTGTGTCAATGTCTTGCAAGTTGCAACTAAGATGAGAAATTAATAAGGGCTTGTTGGAATGTGTGTTTTATAAATACTACGTTTATCATACACGAGGAAGCTAAACTGCGATGTGGGCACGTTAGAAATGATGTCCATCACACACCCATTCTTGCTTGACAATAACATTGGTGTTATGAACGCTAGTTAGATTGAAAAATTATGAACGCTAGTCAGAAATGACATTGGTGTTATGAACGCTAGTTAGACTTAAAAATTACCTAAAAACCTTCATTTATATATACCTTGGTTTTTTTAAAAGAAGACAGAGTTTGGAATTTCACTAAAAGAGATGGGTATACAAGCAATTTACAATTTTGCTATGGTGGTTTTATTTAGGTGCGTTTTTTGAATCATTGTTTTGAGGTGTTGACAAACTTCATTCAATAACATGGTAGAGGCAGAAAGTCATGTGTGGTGTTTTGGACCTGAAGAGGTGTTTTGTACCATGATTGTGCCATTCACTGCTTTCACATTGCAGACGCACATGCAACGCACATCCAAATAGCCTTTAAGTGAAAGCATATTTAACAGAGTTTTTCTTCATAATAATAGCAGGAAGGTGACCGACTAATAGAATAAACAAGTATACATACTCTCTTTTGATAGGATAAGATGTGGATCAAAAAGATAATTTGACATATAAACCCTCTTTATATCATTGGAAATAAAATCAGAAGAACCTCAAATATCAATACTGTGATAACCTATGATAGATTTCATTAAACATTGACCCACAACACACATTGGATTGGACTAGAATCTAATGACACAGTCCATATGATTGTGAAGTAGTTTTGACACACATGCAGCATATCTCAAACTCGAAGGGAGCTATCACAAAAATACACTTTTTAAAATTTTCAAACCATGTGCATTAATTTATTAAATTAATAGGGGTTAATACATTCAATTCATTTTACAATACTACAAGCAGTCGTTTTGTTATTAACACAGTGTATGAAATCGTTTAATATGATATATATTTTAGTATCTCAATATATATTTCAGGAAAAAATTCAATTGAATTGATCATTTTCCTTTCTCTGTCTCCATTTTTATTGTTCTATTACACTCAGTTTTTTTCATGTCTCAAATATAGTCTTATATACCTCGTAACCCTCTCAACTCATGATATCATTCAATTTATTAAAATATATACACTTTACTTTGTATAAAAAATACATATCTTATTAATGACATATATAATTTAAAAATAAAAATTAAAAAACATGTGTTTTTATGTTTTAAACTGTAAAATGATCTCAACCTAACAAATTTTTTTTTTTCCAGAAAAACATAGTCTGGACTCTGGTCGATTGAACAGAAAAGCCCATATAAAATCACACACTCTCTCGAGATCCGACCCATTATCCTCGCTAGGGTTTTTCACACCTCCGCCACCTACAAATACCCAAAGCAAAGGTAGGGTTTCCATTCCAAACGCCGACTTCAAGAGAGAGAGACAGAGGGGGAGACAGAAGAAGAAGAAGAGAAGATGCCGGCGGGACACGGGCTTCGGTCGAGGACTCGGGACCTGTTCGCGAGGCCGTTCAGGAAGAAGGGTTACATCCCCCTGACGATCTACCTCCGGACGTACAAGATCGGCGACTATGTCGACGTCAAGGTCAACGGCGCCGTCCACAAGGGCATGCCTCACAAGTTCTACCATGGCCGCACCGGCAAGGTCTGGAACGTCACCAAGCGCGCTATCGGCGTCGAAATCAACAAACAGGTCCTCCTCCTCTCTATCTCTCTCTCTCTCTCTGCATCTGATGTTTTGTGATGAATGATGGTCAGATCTGGGCGACCTACGTCGTTATTTATTTATTTTTGTAGTGTAAACCCTGCATCTCGTTGATGTTGCTGGGAGTCCCATTTTTTGAAGTTCTATTAAGTGCATATGCAGATGTTACGTTGATTTGTTGATATTCTTGTGAAGTTCATGATGCGTAGCGATTAAAATTTGTGAATATTTTCGTGTGAGATTCTAGTTACCGTGTACCTTGAAATTTCTAGTTGAATTTGCGTTCTTCGTTTGTTTGTTTTGCTTTTCTCAGGTCTTATTTTCCTTTTTAGCTGATCATGTAGTTTATGAAAAGATGATTGTACAATGTAGAATGACAAATTAGATGACAAATGGATGGGTACCAAAGTAGCAGACTTGTAAAAATGTCTTTAATTTTTGTTTTGATTAGAATAAAGTGGACCATGTAGTTCATGTGGCATGTGCATTTTTTTCCAAATCTAAATTTTGTCATCTCATGTGGATGCACATTGGGTCTTGGAAAAATCATTGTGCGTTTAAGTGATTTGATCAGTTATGCGGGTTTGGTTGAAATGATCTGGCTGTGGTCTACTGGCTTAATGTATTGGGTGTTTATTTGGAGTTATTATCAAATTTATTCTTTCTGTACGTGTACAGTGACGGATAAATCCATGTCCATTCTGCTTTTATCCAGCTTTACCAGGGGCATTAACACAAGTATCCTTATTTATTTTGTTAAAAATGTTTTTCATGTTCACATCATAGTTTAAAAAACATGTGCGGACCCCATATGCGGTGGGGTCCGCATACAGTACATACGGCCGCATGTACAGTACATGTGGCAGCACATTATATATTTTATTAAATTTTTTTTTTTAGTATATGAGCATTTGAACCTCGTGCGAACGAAATTCGAACCCCTAAGGACTGTTTGAATTTCGTTCGAACTGGGTTATAACGCATAAGGGCCGTTTGAATCCCGTTCGAACTGGGTTCGAACCGTTTGAATTCCGTTTGAACTAGGTTCGAACGCTTAAAGGCTGTTTGAATTTCGTTCGAACTGGGTTCGAATGCCTGAAGGGCCGTTTGATTTCTCGTTCGAACTAAATTCGAACGCCTAAGGGCCGTTTGATTCCCGTTCGAACTGGGTTCGAACGACTGGCCGCACTTGGACAGCACTTGGGTGTTGATGTGCGCCGAGGGGGGCACATCAGCACGTGCTGGTTCACATCAATGTTAATGCGTATTACAATTAGGCGTGTGGCGTGTGCTCCTATTGTTTTTTCCCACCATCCATCGTTCAAGATTTTGTTCTTTTTTTTTTATCATGATTTATTGCATCGGGGCAGCATTTGTGTTTGTGTTCTTCTATTTTAGGATGCAGTTGTAACCCCTTTCAGAAGAGAAAAAGTGTTTGGGAGTTAAATATCACTCGATGTATGATTATGTCTTTGTCTTTGTGCTGCGGTATCTTATTTCTTAGAAGATGCATTAGTTTGATCAGTTGTGTTTTTAGATATTCTGTGAAAGGGTGTTGGTGTGTGGCTCTTTATATTGGATATGGTGGTCCTTTTTGTCAATGCTGTGCTGTGAAATTGAAGTGGGCAGCACAGTGATTCAGATGTATCTTAGAATTTCTGAAGGGAATTTTTGAATTCTTTAACTTGCGACATGAAATAAGTATGCTCAATCTTAAAGAAGAGAAACATTTTTTGGTTATATGTTTTTGGTCCCAGTGTTTTGGTGCTTTTGATTGAGGGATAAGGGTCTACAAGACCGTTTGAACATGTGCCAATACACTGTCAACACATTGTTGTTGTGCATTGTTGGAACAAATCCTTGTTATGTAATTCATGGTAAAGCATGCCTTTTATGAAAGGGGTTTTTTTTTAACATTAATTACATTCTTCTTTTGTCTGGAAATAGCAGCCTTTGACTTTAACCACTCATTCAATGATTGGTTGTGAATATTCATTGAGTAGAATACGAAAAAAATCAATTATATTTGTGGGCAGGTTTTGTAACTATATTAAACTAGAATTTAAAGATATGTTCAGTTAATGGTGTTAAGCATGCAGGCTAATTAGAATGTACACATCAAGGAATGATAAAATAGAATCTGCATTTTAATATGTAATACATGAAAAGGTCTCAAACATCCAAGCACTAACTTAGTCATCTAGTTGATGAACATTGGCATGGTGATGACCAAATTGTTGACAGGATTACAGAGGAACCTTGATGAATACTTTTTGACACCTGTAGGACACTCCATGAAATAATATGGTCCTTGTGCAAGAATGCTACATAATTGCTTTATGACCATGTTACCATGTTATGTATTTTTTTCCACTCTTATGTTAGTCATCTAGATATTGTGTTGTTCAATTTTCGTTAAGGGTTGTCGGATTTTGTTGCATGATCTGGTCCCTAGATGGGGAGTTCTTGTTCCCAAATTTACATTATGGTCCAAACCATGTCATGTTCGAGTCATTTCATCAATTTTGTTTTCTTTCTTTTTGATGCCTATTGTGCTGGAGGCATTCCAAATTATTCATGTTGTGGTTAACTATGACTTGAGGAGCTATTCACGTGACCAACCACTTTACTTTTATCCAATATGCAACTGTTGTTTGTGTCCCCTATGTGCAAACAAATTTTGTTCATTGTGCAAATTATGTAGATTATTTATGGCATGATTATTAGTTGTCATTCGATGCACTTTTTGTTTGGAATGATGCATGTAATGTCTGTTTGTAATCACACCATGTTTTGTGAGTATGATTCACATATGTTTAGCATGTATATCTCACGTGATCTTTTCATGCATGAGTTTATCTGACTGTGGTCGGGATCCAAATTTCCCCTCCATGAACCCTCAGTTGCTAACAGATTCCATTTGTTCCATGTAAATATTTCCATTCCAATCTAATGTTTCACACTTGACATCAGGTTGGGAACCGCATAATCAGGAAGAGGATCCACGTGCGAGTGGAGCACGTTCAACCATCCAGGTGCCAGGAAGAGTTCAAGCTGAGGAAGATCAAGAACGATCAGCTGAAGGCAGAGGCCAAGGCTCGTGGGGAGAAGATCAGCACGAAGAGGCAGCCCGAGGGACCAAAGCCTGGGTTTGTGGTGGAAGGGACCACTCTCGAGACCGTTACTCCTATCCCATACGATGTTGTCAACGACCTTAAAGGAGGATACTAGTTCCCCTCCTTTTCGGCCTGCGTGTTTGGTTTTCCTGGTATGATCAGTTTTGGTATTTTCATTGAACTGCCCTTTTTATCTCTAGATTATATATTTTTTTGGAGATGCTTATTTGGTTTCAGATGCATAAAAATTTTCATCTAGGAAAGTTTTCACTATTTGTTTTTCTTGTAAAATGTGGGTTCATGGTATCTTGCTAGCCGATCTTACTAGAGAACCCACGTCACATGGGAGTCTCCTTGTATTATGTTAATTCTGAATGAACATTTAATCGTTTCCAAAGGTTCAGCCATATTTTTATGAAGATATGTTGCACAAACAAATTTACAATTATACTTGTTAAAAAATTTCATGTCTGTAACGTACTCCCATCAAGTACTTGTTTGATTGGATGATATGTGTCCATCAAAGTGCATTGATGAGATGTTCATGAAGGATATGAGATGTTCATGAAGGATTTCTCTTTGATGAGTGTGTGTTAATCCATCCAAATGCGTATTGAGGGGGGGGTGTTGTCCCGACTATGGTATATAAAAATTTTAGGTTAACTCCTTTTGGTAGGATGATAGAGTTACTTTTTTTCAATGAGGGGACCTGAATTCAAATCTTGTCATCTCTTGACTTAGAAGAATTGACCAAGAAAAATAATTATCAATAATTCTTTTTCTAAATTAACTCTTGTTGAGCTTATTAGAGATCATAAATGCATGAACTAGAATATAGAGTATATCTTGTAATGAAAATGTTTTTTTATTATACACTTGGCTAATTAAATTCATTCTTTCATGACTCGTATGAATTAAATTTGTATTTTTTTAATGTCTTTCATATTAAAGTATACATTGATAATAGTTGAATATAGATTGTGTTAAGTGATTTTAAATAACTGACCTTTGTCTGGGTCAAACATTAGATCTTCATTTGATAATCTGAGACTGTCCTTATGATTAGCCGTTTGGTCTCAATAAGAAACAATGCTTGGGGTGACATAAAATATCTGAGGCGTACAGTTTTTTTTTTTTACAGTCTAAAATACAATCTTATATATCTTGTTAAGAAATTCAATGAAGTATATATCTCGTTAGATAATGTATATATCTTGTTAAATGTTTTGTTATATTTATTAAAAATAAGTTTATTTAACTTGTAATTGAACAATATACACTTTTTTTAATAAAAATATATATTTGATGTTTATTATTTAAAAAATAAAAATATGTGGTGTGAATTTTAGAATTTTTAATTTTAGAATGTAAAAATGACTAAATGTGACATTTAAAGATAAGTTGCGCGCACACAAATTTACAATTATACAGTTTAAAAATGACTCGATTTGACATTTTCCCAATCTCTTTTATTAAAATTAGGTGATGACTTTGTGGCGGTGTGGATACATCATACACCGATGGGCCATGACCCTTACCTCCCATTTAGAACAGGATTAAGCCTTTGGTTAACATTGGATAAAAAGGAATAAGAGATAAAGGGTGTTTGGAAACATAGAATAACTAGGGATAAAGTATGTCAGAGTAAACTGGTATAAAATGGTATATGAATTTCAATCAGTCTTGGAATTAAAGTTATCCTAGGTTATTCCATCTAAAGAATACGTAGGTTCAATGTCAAATCAACTATCATCACCTCTTATAAATCATCTGTCAAATTAACTATCATTATTTTTTTATCTTTTATAAATCTTTATTCATTCTTTATTTATATTTTATCTAAACAACAAAACATTTATTCTTACGTTTATCAACAAGAATAATTCAAAACACAATCAGACACAAAATCACTTTATCTTCACTTATGCAGGAATAAATGTATACTCAAGAATAAGTTTGGCTAATTGTTAACCTCATATCCCATATTTATCAAATAACCACACTATGTCTTTTCAAAAAAACATGTTGATCCCACAACCCTGTCACGAGGTTGACCATCTATCTCTCTCTACCCGTGTCTTCTTCATTGTCGATTTCGGCGGACGGCGATAGACCTTGACAAATCCTAATCCTGGTCGACCACCTTCAACGCCCCTGGAGAGGGTGATGGTCATTCTAGCACCCCCCTTATATAATTTGGCGGCGAGAAGAACGATGCCCTAGTTCGAAAGTAAGGATTGCTGATGGTTATATTCCATTTGACAACCACGTCGTTGATAATTTCAGCCCAGTTCGATGACCCATTTGTTGGCTAAGGCCCTGTTTGGTTGCATGTTTGAGTGCGATTCTGTTTTTTTGAAAAGCTAAAATCGTGTAGTTAAACGGTGTAGCTTTATTTAGAATCAGAAGTTGAATTTCTTTTAATTTTTCCCTCGAAATCTGTGTTTTGAAAAGTTCAAAAACAACGTTTTTTTTGTCGGAATCGATTTTTTGAATTGAAAATCAATTTTCTCTGTCAAACATCAGCTTTCAAATATTGATTTCTGAATTAAAAAAAAAACATCCCAATAAAAGTCAATGTCTAAAATCAATTTAAAAAACAGTTTTATTCCAAAAGCTACTTTTCAATATGTGTTTTCAAATGGACCTAAGTTAGTAAAGGGTCAACCAAGTGTCTGTGGAAGTGAAAATTAAAACCCCTAGTGGCTACATTGAACTCGACAGCTCCTCCGTCTAGAATGTCAGCACATTTCGACGCTAATGATGCTGAGTTAGAATATACACGCTCGACCGTGGCCTTGTCGAAATGAAAATTAAAAAATTCCAAATGGATATACTTTTTTCATTCAATTTGTTTGCAGGTTTCTTGACTATGTTCCAGTTCCAAATGAAAAATCTATACACATGAGCCAAGGACCATGAATAGATTGACTCCTTGAATTTAATCGATCCAAAATCTGAAAGTTCGAAGCATTTACAAAAGTTCCATTCCTCACAATTTTTAAATGTGATTTGTTGATGATTTTGCGGTCCCCAATCTATAGCAAAATGTGGCTTTCTTGTGAATATATGTTTGACAGAGGATGCTGATCAATGCAAAGCAAATTCGGCAGGGGAGAAGAGACCACCAGTGTGAAGAGGGAAACGAGAAAACAAAGAGGAGAGAGAGATCTGAAATACATTAGTGGTGGTGGGTTATGAGTTTCAAATACTATGTATTTATTGGGAGGTGGTGGGGGTGGGGAAAAACCAATTGATGGGTGGTGGGATAGATTGGGAGGTGGCAATAACGGCACCCTGTGCTTGCACATAACAACGTGCGTGCACAGTTTTTGCGCACATGCGCTCGGGCACAACATTGCACATGCTTAATCAGTGAATTCAGATATGATTGTTTTGCACTTGTTCTCATCTACTGTTCCAACATGATCTGAAACACGAATTTGAGTCAAATCACATGAAGAGATGTCATGTTCCCATTTTTTTTTTTTTATGTATTGTTATTGTATATATTTGCTATGTTGTTAAGTTTTCTAAAATTTTATATTAAAAAAAAATAATAGCTTTGATGTCTCCTTGCTCAATCAATGTTTCGTGCTTCCAACAGTTTTCATGGCCATGAGATAGTGTATTTACTTTGCCAAAATGATTAAAGAACATGAACTCCAATCTGAGATTAGCCAGCTAAATAATTTTAAAAAATTTTACAAAACAGAAAAACATTACTGTAAAAAAAATGTCCGAAGGTCCCTCTCATCTGCCAGGCTGTTTATTTGAAGCAACACAATTTACCACCACTTGTAAATATTGTTATGATTTGGTTACTCTACCTTCAATGGATTAAAAAAAGAAAACCACCAAAATGTAACCATCAAGAATGCATGGTTCATGTTGAATTTAATTATCCAGAATGAAAATGGAGATTCAAGAGAAACTTAATGCCTGATCATCAGCTCATCATTGACCTTAAAATTATATTTACAACACATTCAGATGAAAATGATGGTTACCCATTAAAGAAGACCTTGTGAGACGTAATATTTATGTGCAATACCAAATAGTGTTTCATTTTTTTTTAATTAGACTAGACATATGTATGTGACTTTGTTGCACAGAAGAATATTCAATCATATATTTTACTTTTTAAGCTTTTTATAAGGACTTGTGATGTATGCAATTTATAAAAGATTATGTACATTCAGGAAGAGGAACAGTCAGTCACCTTGATTTATGGGGTCCCCACCCCAAATATAAAAAAATATTTTTTAGGAGTGGGAGGATAACTTGGGGTGGGGGTGGAGGGAGGAGGTAGGCGAAGGAGGCTGATGGTGAAATGATTGCCCTCTCTCTTTTCTTTTAGCTTACCCCACCATTGCCGTCTCTTAGGGAGTGTTTGATAGAGAGTTTAGGCTGCATTTGCATTGGTGGGCGCTGGCGGACACTATCGTTGAAACAAACGGGCATTCCTATCGCTGCATCGACAATCCACGCGATCCTTGTTGTATCCTGTTTTTGGCCCATTTTTGACACGCTCTCCGTCTCTCAATAAATAATTATTCTTAGCAATGCAGTCCCCCCCCCCCGGACGTGCTCCCAAACAAAGCTTTAGTCTCCTACCGTCATTCTCCTCTCTCTCTCTCTCCTCCAACTGCCTCAGCCCATAATCATCCTTCCCTCCTTCTCTGCTTGTCTCTGCCTACAATTATCTCTCACTCATTCATAATGACTGAAAGAAAAAATTTCATAGTTGTATGGGTGAGATTGTGATTATTACATGTCTGAATGAATATTAGGTGTCTATCAAAAATGCATTAATGAGAATTACATGTACGGTTGATACAAATTTTTTTTTCCTAACACGTGTACTGCATCACTCCAGAGGTTGACACGTGTGGACTGACTAAGAAAACGTGGAAAAGCACGTACCACGACCTCAAGCGTAACCATTTGACCCACCCATCGAACGGTGGTGGACGAAGATCATAAGAGATTAACACAAAAAATTTCCGAGCCACCGGTATCGAGCGTCCACGTATACCGATGGGCCAAGAGCGTGGGGCCCACGATAGGGTCACATTTTCCTTCGTATAAAGGGTGGGGGCCCACGACAAAGAATGGCAAAGAAAACCGTCCGGTCCAATCCAATTTCACATGTCCGACTTTCCTTTTCTGGACAAAATCCCCTCTGCGCCCCCGGTAAACTTTAACCCATCTCAACGTCCCGAATCCGGATTCAATCAGGACTGACTTCGATAGGTTTGAATCAGTATTTACATAACCTATGAATTGAACTGCACAATTAATTATTGAGTATATTGTCATTCTTTTTACAATTCAGTTAATAGATTGTATAGTTCGATTCAGTAATTGTGTAGTTCAATATGGATGGTATTGATGGTACCAGACTTGACTGAAACCTAACCCATATATATAGTGAGGTAATAAGTATATTTATTTTATTTTTACATTTTCTACATTATTTATCAGTGTGTATATATATATATATATATTATAAATATTGTTTATTAGAATATATATTTCATTCAATGAATTTGTTACATCATGTGTGTATTTTAAAAAAAATAAAATTAAAATAGGTGAAGGTTGCATGCCGATTGAAGCTAAGCGATCCTTATTTAGAATGTTCAATTTATTTTTTAAAATATTTTTCAATCCATGTTTATATTGAGTTAATAAAAATATTTGTAATACAAGATACACATTCATATTCGTTTGTGTTATAAAAACACCCACTACCAAATCAATTTAATTGAATTGATTTAATCATTAAAAATATAACTCCTTTCACTTTGAAATTTTTAATGTCGGATCTTTGGTTGGAGAGATACAGAGAATAATTATCAATGAAGAAGAGTGAAAAATTATGTTATATCTTCATGAGCCCACATGTGCCCCTGTTTTCGGTATAACCTCCGGATAACTCTGGATAACCTCAGATAAGCATTTTGGAGTGTTTGTTTATCTCGAATAACCCCCAATAAAGTATGCCAGAATAAATCCTGATAAAGTGGTATATGGATTCCAATCAACTCCTAGAATTAAAGTTACCCTAGGTTATTCCACCCAAAGAATACGTAGGCTAATTGTCAAATCAACTGTCATTACCTTTTATGTCACATGTCAAATCAACTATCATTATTTTTTTACCTTTTATAAATCCTTATCCATACTTTATTTACATTTTACCCAAACGACAAAACATTTATTCTTACGTTTAGTAACGAGATTAATTCAAAACACAATCAAACACAAAATCATTTTATTCTTATTTATACTTACTTATGCTCGAATAAATGTATATCCTAGAATAAAATCTATTCCTGTTCCAAACGAGGGTAAAGATTTTTCTACCAAGATAAACCTATAACTTCATTAAATTTCACCAACTAAATGTATCAATGCAAACAAACCCAAATTTCCATCTTCAAAGTTCCCAGTAATGTCACAACTACTCATGATTATCTCTAATCCATTTTATAATATTTATTTTAAAAAAGAAAAAAATCATGAAATATTTTCTAATAAAATTAAATATAATATATGACATGGATATCCATTTTTATATTATGAATTATTATCACCCAACAAAATCACAGCAGACAGAGGAGAAACAAAACGGGTGCAAAATAAAAAAAAAAAGTCTTTTCTACAAATATTCCCCCATCTCACAAAAGAAAAGCAAACGAACCTTTTTTTTTTCTCTCCCCCTCAAAAAGAAGAAGAAAAAAAAGGGCTCTTTATCAATCTCTCTCGAATTGAAGGGGGTAGAGAGAGAGAGAGAGAGAGAGAGAGAGGACCAATTGATAATCTTTGCCAGTGATTGTTTGAAATTCGTGTTTCATGCATTCCTTTCGTTGATCTTTCTCTCTCTCTGTTACTTTTTTTTTTTTTTTTTTGTATCCTGTTCAATCTTTTGTTCCTTTTTAAATAAAAACATAAACAATTCCCGCGTGTCGTGTTTTAGGGATTTGTCTGTTGTGGATCCGATCCCGGAAGAAGACCCACTCATTCATTCACCTCCATTAAAGAGAGAGAAGAATCAAAAGCCGATCTTTTTCTATATTTTGGGTTTCGATTCATCTCCGCCGCTGATTGATCCTGACCGTCGGTGTCGCCTGAGATGGCGACCGTCGACGCCTCAAAGTACGCCCACAGCCCGGTCCACAAGGCCGTGGCGACCCGCGACCACGCTTTGCTCCGCCGCGCCCTCGCCGCCCTCCCGCGCCTCCGTGACCCGTCCGAGATCCGCACCGAAGCCGACTCCGTCGCCGAGGAGGCCAAGGCCGACGCGATCTCCGCCGTCATCGACCGCCGCGACGTCCCCGGCCGGGAGACCCCCCTCCACCTCGCCGTCCGCCTCGGTGACCGCGCCTCGGCCGAGATGCTGATGGCGGCGGGCGCGGACTGGTCCCTCCAGAACGAGAGCGGGTGGAGCGCGCTCCAGGAGGCGATCTGCGCGCGCGAGGAGGCGCTCGCGTCGGTGATCGTGCGGCACTACCAGCCCCTCGCGTGGGCCAAGTGGTGCCGCCGCCTGCCTCGGCTGGTGGCGGCGATGGGACGGATGAGGGACTTCTACATGGAGCTCACCTTCCACTTCGAGAGCTCGGTCATCCCCTTCGTGTCGAGGATCGCCCCTTCCGACACGTACAAGATATGGAAGCGCGGCTCGAACCTCCGGGCCGACATGACCCTCGCCGGGTTCGACGGGTTCAAGTTCCAGCGGTCCGACCAGAGCGTGCTCTTCCTCGGCGACGGTTCCGAGGACGGGCGAGTCCCGCCGGGGTCGCTATGCGTTGTCTCCCACAAGGAGAAGGAGGTCATGAACGCGTTGGACGGGGCGGGGTCGCCCGCCACGGAAGCGGAGGTCAAGAAGGAAGTCGCGGCGATGTCCAAGACTAACATTTTCCGTCCGGGGATCGACGTCACCCAGGCGGTTCTGCTGCCGCAGCTGACGTGGCGGAGGCAGGAGAAGTCGGAGGCGGTCGGGGCGTGGAAGGCGAAGGTGTATGATATGCACCACGTGGTGGTGAGCGTGAAATCGAGGCGCGTCCCCGGGGCGATGACGGATGAGGAGTTCTTCTCCTCGTCATCGGTGGCATCGTCGTGTAATGACACGGAGGGCAGTGACGGGTACGAGGAGTTGTTGACGGAGGAGGAGAGGAAGCAATTGGAGGTAGCATTACAGTTGGATGGATCGGATGATGGGGGGAATTCCGATGGGGTTGTTGCGCACAGGCGTAGTTGTTATGAGCCGAGGGAGATGCCCATTGAGGATGGGAAGAATGGGAAGAAGGGGGGTTGGTTTGGGAATTGGGGGAGGAGAGGCGGATCAAAGGTTGAGACGCAGAAGAAGGTGGCGGCAAGGAGTTCCCTTTGCTTGGATGAAGAAAAGGTGAGTGATTTGCTCGGGGAGTCTCCAAGTCGGGCTCAGGTTGGAGGTAGCAGCAGTGGTAGTGGCATCAGTAGGCCAGGGAGGCATTCGATTGATGTTGCGGTTGTTCAGAACCCGCGAGATAGGAGGGCTTCGAAGAAGTCGGTGGCTGGTTTGGAAACGAGGAGGAAGGAGGGGGGTGGCAAGGACAGCGAGTACAAAAAGGGTCTGAGACCTGTTCTGTGGCTCTCGCCGGAGTTTCCTCTGCGGACGGAGGAACTCCTGCCGTTGCTTGATATCTTGGCGAACAAGGTGAAGGCGATTCGGCGGTTGAGGGAGTTGCTCACGACGAAGCTTCCTCAGGGCACTTTTCCTGTCAAGGTATGAAATATAGAACTGCTTTTTTCTGTTCTCTATGTGGTGCGTATAGAATTTGAGTTGATTTTTGTTCACCTAAAATGATGCTAGTTATCACTGGTTATACATTGGGAAGCTTGGTCATATTGTAGAGTTATAAGCATCATAAAGTGTTTCAGTTAAGGTTAGTGGGTTTGAATACATTGCAGTAGAAAGGTTTCTGTCCTTGGATGAGGTTGCACACTGGTATATGAATGCAGTTGCTGTTTATTAACATGGTGTCGCCAATCATAAAAAAATTTGTGACCTGGGGTTTGATATGTTTACCAGATAATTATTGATATTTGTGAAAGTATAGGGATTGAATGAGTTTTATAATTATTCAATGTTTGTAGAAGAAAAAGGCATTCTCTTTGTAGACGATTTATTGTGCTATGCCTTTTATGAATAAGGTAATTTATTGTCATCCAACATAATTATTGGTGAGACTTTGCTAGTTGGCACCAGGTATTCTGACATGCAATTTAATTTTCTTTCCCCACTCAAAGATCACCACACTTCCTTGGATTTCTTTGCCCTTTATGATTGAGGAGAAAGATGAGTTTTTTAGCATATTTTATTGAGGCATCTCAGATATGAGATCTGCTAAGATGCTCATCTATTTTGTTGTGTTTTATCCAAGTTATTTCTCAAGGTTGGAGATCACTACCTCTGCCTTCTGGAATATGTTGTTGTAAACCCTTTTCAACAGCATTGTATCTCTGTTGTCAAAGATAACAATTAAGAAACGTGGCATGAATCTGCTAATTGCATGAGCTATGAGTATCAGCATAAATTTATGACCTTATGAGATGATTCTGTGGAAAACAGGCTTGGAGGAATTGTTTCTTCCCTCACTTTCTAGTTGAGTCATTGTTAGTTTTTTTTTATATATTAGAATGAATCATTGTTGGTGGTTGATGGACGAGACGATAAATTTAATAAATCTCGAGAAGATATTTAAACATTTAAGAAAGGTTGCAGCTATGAAGTAGTGGAATGAGGGGAAAAAAAAGGAGGAGATGGAAAGAAACTGGAAGGAAAGACGGAATTTTTTGCTAGAAGGATTGTACTTGTATGCTTCTTGATCCCTGAAAGTTCCTGCTTCATATATATTCTGAATTTAATTTATTACCCCTTCTTATTGAGACGTCTTAAAAAGGATTTAGGGATTCTTGTCAACTTTTAAAATAATTGAAAAGTTGCTTTGGATTAGAAGAATCATATTTCGTTTTATCAAGGTTCACTTTGATCAGTCACATGGTTATTACCACATAAAATAAAGGGGTAAGTGAAATTTATTTCTCTGTAGAATTACTATATGACTGTAAATGTGCTGACATCACTGACTAACATCAGTGGAGGCTTTTTTATTACACTTGTGTTGATTAAGCTGAGCAATTGCATGGAAGGTATGTGAACCCCATTTTTGAATCACTGATTTTTTTTTCCTGGATCATGTGTAACTTTAAGTCCTGTTGCTATAGTGCATTAATTGCAGTCTTTGTCCCATATGACCCCTTTGTTGCCTGAAAAGCAGAGAAAAGGGAGACCTGTCCACTCTCTTACCCCCAACACCACAATATTATTATTGGTGCAACTGGACTAGTGATTGTTCAAGTAGGCCTATAACTTCTATATGAAACCCCACTTAGCACACGACTCAGCTCAATATCCCGTTTCTTCACTCATCTAGATCCTTTTTTAAGTCCTTGTTATAAATTTGTGCAATGGAAGAAATGAATTCTGTTCCCACTACCAAATTAAAAGGGGAAGAAATGGTTGTTCCCCACTATTCAAAGAAAATACTTTTAATACCTGACTGAGCTTAATCCTTGTTATGATATTTTTTGGTTGACAAATAACCCCAATGTTAATTAGGAAAACCCCAGATGCACACGATCACAACCAATCATGTGCATTGGATAAGCTGTGGGGAAATATGAACTAGAGACCTATATGGAGCAAACCCATGGCTCTTGCCAAAGAGCCGACCCCATGTAGGTTTCCTTGCTTAAACATTGGTATTAAAGAAATGAATTATGTTCCCAAATCAATCATTATAGTTTTCTTTTTATGTGATAACCGAGGGGATGATTATTCTCATGATAAAAGAAACTGAGTATAATTTTTAACATTGAAGAAATGCATACTGAATTTAAACCATGTTCCTTTTATTCCAATTTCGCATCCATCGTTACCCACAGTGATGCTCTACAAAATATGCCATCCCTTCTGTTTCCGAAACTCAGCCAGTCAAGTAATGTTTGCAGGTTGCCATACCAGTCATCCCCACCATAAGAGTGCTGGTGACCTTCACGAAGTTTGAAGAGCTGCAATCAGTGGAGGAATTCTGCACTCCCCCATCCAGTCCCGGGAAATACACAGACCAAGAGAGCCCCGTTCAACAGGCTTCCTCGGGATCTTGGATACAGTGGATAAAGGCCCCTTATCGCCAGAGCTCATCTTCAGGCCCCTCCAGCCGGGTCGAAGACATCCAAGATCCATTTCTAATACCACCGGACTACACCTGGATCACGCCGGAAGCCAAGAAAAAGAAAATGCAGGAGAGCAAGAACAAGTCCAAGAAGGGAAGAGCTGCCCAGAGCCATTGAAGTCTCTGCCTGAGATTGAATTTCACCGTATTCGGATTCAAATTCAGATACATTTTTTTTCTCCCTTTTCAAAAGGAAAGATGTGTTGTATATCATGGGGAAATCTCATTGTCACACGCTTGAAATGTTGGTCTGTGTTGGTGCATTTTTTTTCTTAGTAAAAATGTTGTTCTAAAGAAAGTTCTGTTTTTTCCTCTTCAATCCATTGATTATCTGGGATTACAGATGATATGATGCTGTTTGGATGACAACATGGATCATGCTTTGATAACGCACATGTGTGGCGCGAAACCTCTATACGGACCGGCTCACTTAGTGATCGGTAGTGCTAGAGCCCTCCATCAATCAAATCGCGCCACGTGTCCTCCTGCGGTCCAATGCCTTGTGTTGGCATTTCCAAAGCCGCGATAAAAAGCGATTTTGAAACACACATACCCCTTCAATTTCACAGTCATTTTATTTAATAAGCAGCGACCGAGAGAGAGAGAGAGAGAGAGAGTTTTGGCCATGGAAGCCTCTCCACAGC
This sequence comes from Acorus gramineus, assembly GCA_030737835.1. NCBI lineage: Eukaryota > Viridiplantae > Streptophyta > Magnoliopsida > Acorales > Acoraceae > Acorus > Acorus gramineus. The sequence goes on from CM060857.1 coordinate 15,021,880, forward strand.
TCCTCTGCTGCGGCTCCAAGCCCTTCAGCCGCGCCTTATCGCCGCCAGCCGAAACGGTCTTCAATCCGAGGGGAAATCGCGGTCGTCGGTCCTCCGGTTCGCACAGATTACACGTCGCCGCCGTCGCGACCGAGCCGAAGCCGACCGTCAAGTCGGAGAAGAAGGCGTCACCAAAGACCTCCAATGGAGCTGCAGTCACTGTAAGAAGCGATTGTGCATTTGGTGATTCCGTGGATCCTTCGGATTCTTCTATGATCTCAAATTTAGGTTTCTGCTGTGGATGTGTAGAGATTTGGGAATGTATCGGCGGATATAAAGAGAGTGCGGGCCCAGATGGAGGAGGATGAGCAGCTGGCGTCGCTCATGAGAGGGCTCCGCGGGCAGAACCTCTCGGATTCGCAATTCGCCGATGAGAATGTGCAGCTCCGTCTCGTCGAGGTAGGTATTCAAATCGCTGTGCACTGTTTTTGTGGGAATTTTGTTGTTTCTGTTGATGTTAGGGTTTTTTTTTTGTGCGTGCGTGTGTTCTGTTTCAGGTGACAGAAAGTGGGGAGACTCTTCCTCTGGTGTATGATCCGGCGGTCATCTCGCAATACTGGGGGAAAAGGCCCCGCGCCGTTGCGACTCGTATTGTTCAGTTGCTCTCTGTTGCAGGGGGTTTTCTATCTGGTTTAGCTGGGGACGTGATACAGAAGAAGGTTAAAGAGGTGAGATGGCTTTCATCTTCATTAGTTGATTCTTTGAGTTATTGGCGTCTTTTGCGGTAGTTTGTTCATTGTCTTTATGCAACTGTTTCCAAATTGCTCATTGACATTACCATGTTAGTGCTTTATTGTCCAGTGTTTGCTTGGTTGAGAGGGATAAAGTTATTAGATAGGTATCTGTTCTCATTTTCACTGGTTTAATTTGCTGAGATAAGCTGACTATCCTTTCAAGTTTAGCCTCTGGGACTTTGGTAATAATGTATTACCTGAATCATTTGAAAGTATCTGAAGCCATTTGAAGTACTCTTATCCTGGACTATTCTATATTCGGTGTGTATGTTTTGTTTCTTTGTAATATTGATGATGTTTGAAATACACCTTGAGCTAATGACCACAACACTTTGGGGGTGTTTGGTTTAAATAAATTTCAGCATTTATTCACTTGAAAGCTGAAAATCAGTGCTTTTTGGTTTGTAGGTCTGTTTGGCTCACAGCATTCAGCAGTACTGAAAATCAGCACTTAAACACAATAAGCACTGACAACTTCAGCAATCCGATTGGCACTTTGATTCCCTGCTCCTAAATAGTCTTTAAAAAAGTTGAATCACTGCATAATTTTGTATAAATCGTATGTTTGGTTTCTGCTTATGCTGTTTTGCGGATGTTATTTCATCAATATTTGAATTCATGGGTGATTGTCCACAAGGTCATCAGGATATTTTTCCACTGTAATGTAACATTTTTAATAGAAACTGCAGAGGGAACATACTTATTACTCATGTTAATGCATGCATCATTCTAATGTATTTTTATTAAAATTAGAGGGGATTAATGTGAGAATTTTGTTGAAAATGTTGGAATTATCCTAGTAAAATTGGCCTTTTTTATATGCATGCTACTGATCCTTTATCAATACATATGTGATAACTAAAATGGATCTATTAGACTCATTTGTTTTTTATCAATTTTCTTTTGGTTATATCTTTTGTGAATGTACGGTGCATCATTTTTCCATTGTATAGTGTTTACTATTATTATTGAATTTCTAGATATTTATGTTTTGGCTATGTATCTCACATGCTCTTACAACCATCGTGTGTTCTATTTTTCTTAAAACATTGCTTCATGCTTGTACATGTAGAATGAAGTTGCTCGGGCCATTGAGTTGCGAGAGATTGTAACTTCTTTAGGTCCAGCATATATAAAACTGGGGCAAGCTTTGAGCATTCGACCAGATATATTATCTCCAGCAGCCATGACTGAACTGCAAAAGCTTTGCGACAAGGTAACATTGATCCTTTTTTTATGATGTAAATGCATAATATTTCATGCAATATTAAATGTTAGAAAGATGCCACTTGCATGCTTAGGATTATGCCATTTTTATGCCTTTAATATCTAGGTTTCACACTTTTAACTAAGATGTCTCTTGCATACTTAGGATTATGGAACTTTTCTGTATTTTTCTAATTAAGTATGTTTTGTGGCATTTCAAGGTTCCTTCATTTCCTGATGATGTTGCCATGGCACTCATTGAAGAAGAACTTGGCCAACCTTGGCAGAACTTCTATTCTGAGCTTTCACCCTCTCCAATTGCTGCTGGTACACCCACTTCGATGCAATTTTTTATTTTTTAATGAAGTCATCTTCCTCATTCTGATTATAATTTTTTATCAAATATTATTTGTTGAAGGATGAACTAACTTTCTGCCAGGGACCACAATTTTTTTTTATCTCATACTGTCACTAGTTTCTGATATTGATATTTGATATAATGTTATTTTCAAATTTTACATATATGGTGTAATCTAGTGAGGGGTTTCCCTTTGTGCAGCATCCACGTATATGTTGTAATCTAGTGAGAGGTTTCCCATTGTGCAGCATCCTTGGGACAAGTATATAAGGGCAGATTGAAAGAAAATGGTGATTTAGTTGCTGTTAAAGTCCAGCGCCCATTTGTGCTCGAGACAGTAACTATAGACCTATTCATCATCAGAAACTTAGGACTGTTTCTGAGAAGGTTTCCGCAGGTTAGATATCAAATATTTTTTCTTGAAGCATTCATGTCAACCTTTATGCCTGAACAAGTATTCCTTTGATTTACCAGATTTCCATTGATGTCGTTGGATTGGTAGATGAATGGGCTGCTCGCTTTTTTGAGGAACTTGACTATATTAATGAGGGGGAAAATGGATCACTGTTTGCTGAAATGATGAGGAAAGACCTTCCTCAGGTACCATTGGCCAACTCTTTCCATTTATATTCAGAATAATATAAATTGAAATAATGCAAATTAATGATTTAAATTAGCTAGATATGTATGTATGCTGAGAGAGATAGCTAGATAATTTATCATTTCTAACTATGCAGAAAAAAACAACATATAAATCAGTCATTTGATCTTCTGTCGTATATCCTTTTTGTTCTACCAATGATAGGTGTCAAAGAAAACTATTTTGACAAAGGTGGAATTATTCAAGAAAAAAATGGACAATAGAGAGTACTGTGCAGGTGATTCATTGTAGGATATTAAAGAGCAGCTGATCAAGCATCATATGAAAAAAAGCACAAACATTGATGCAAAATGTTGTTTCTGACTAGACCAAGACACAATTCAGTTCTGCAGATCCGGGGTTTTCTTAACTAATGTCGGCAACTCGGCATTCCTCATGACCCAAAATAAGACATAATTCAGTAGGAAAATGTTATCGTAACTGATGACATTTCTATCAGTGAATAAATTAGCCTATTCTGAACGTCAAACAATAATCTTCTCAGATCATGTTAAGTTAAAGGTTTTCTGATTATACATATTTTTTTGTAGTATCCTTTTTATATATGTCAACATATAATATGTAGGGTATTACATTGCACTGTGATTCACTTTGAGAATTGATGTTTCAGGTCATCGTACCCAAGACATACCATAAATATACTTCCAGGAAGGTTCTTACCACATCATGGATAGATGGGGAAAAACTATCGCAAAGCACTGAAAGTGATGTTGGGGAACTGGTCAATGTTGGAGTCATTTGCTATTTAAAACAGGTGGCCATTGAAGATTACCATGTCTTATTCACTTGGGTATTTGCTACAAAATTTATGCTGAATGGTAGCTTATACATTTATTCTGTGTGGGCTTGTAGTTACTTGACACTGGTTTCTTCCATGCTGATCCTCATCCTGGAAATATGATACGAACACCAGATGGGAAGTTAGCTATACTTGATTTTGGTACCAATCTATTCCCTACTAGTTATCTGATTGAAATTTATCTTACACAGTTCACAGCTTCATGTGTTTTTAAGCCTTTTCCCATAGATACCATTAATCCAAACTGGATAATTCTTTTTACTTAAAAAAATATTCTCACCCATTGACTAGTAGTATCTTATATTATGGATTCGTAGAATGGAATGACAGATGGTTGGAAGTGGTCAATCATCCTGAAATGATTTAAGGTGTCCATTACAAATACCTTTCTAGAATATGGAGGGACTTTGTTCTGTCGTACCCTGGTCAAATTTTTTTGTATATAGCCTAAGAGTTGAATATCTGAACTCAATAAGCAGAAAACTGTAAATATAAACCATGCCAATGATAAAAGAAAATTGTTATCCTTCAAACATGAACTAGAAATTTTTTGTGTAAAGCACTATAGCAGAAAAGGTCAAGTCAAGATTTTCTATATGCACATAGTGAATTCAACTCAAATAGTAGTTCCTATATCCAAATTATGTCTATACATCATATTATATCAGTGTTTGAATTCAACTCAAATGTAACAGTTCTTATATGCAAATTATGCCGATGTGTCATATTATATCTATCACATTCCACGGAAGCGTATGCTGAGCATAATGTCAGAATACTGTTAGGTACTTGGGAACTAGATGTGCCTCTGCTAATGCACACAATATACAGATCAACACATAATAATCCAAAATGAGTAGATCTTTCAGATTACATTGTAATCAACTGTTCCTTCAACAAAATAATGAAGTATTACTATGGTCATGTCTTGGATGTGACTTTAAATGCATACAAAGCACAAGCTACATATTTCCTACATCAAGGTTGATGAGTGTTTTTGAGTTAGATTACTTTGTGAAGGATTATGCATAAACTTGTATTGAAACATAAAAGTAAATCTTGGAGAACAAAGGAGTTTTACTGGGTTCAACAATGTGAACTGATGATTCTTGGTGTTTGATAAATCTCATGCATGCGTTTTTGTTGCAGGACTTGTGACAAGATTGACCGATGACCAGAAATATGGACTGATTGAAGCTATAGCTCACCTTATTCATCGTGATTATGCAGCTATTGTTAAGGACTTTGTGAAGCTTGATTTCATCCCTGATGGGGTCAATTTAGAGCCAATCTTGCCTGTACTTGCGAAAGTTTTTGATCAGGCACTTGAAGGAGGTGGAGCAAAAAATATTAACTTTCAGGAGCTGGCATCTGACTTGGCCCAAATAACGTTTGACTACCCATTTAGAATACCTCCTTATTTTGCTCTTATAATAAGAGCAATAGGGGTATTGGAAGGCATAGCTCTAGTGGGCAACCCTGAGTTTGCTATAGTAGATGAAGCATACCCCTATATTGCACAGGTATGGCGTACTGTAACTGTAGTTAATTTAAATTGGCTCAACACATTTTCTTTGACAAAAATGTCCTGAATGTTCATTTGTTGCTGTTTTTATGCATATTTATAGATGTCTTATGAGGATCTGAATTTCATGATCGTTTGCTGAACAACAGCTTGCATTCTTTGTAGTGTATATTTATCTTTTGGTATTTGTGTCTTGATAGATAAATTCACATGATGGGGTGTTTTTGCTTGGTCCCGAACAATCTCATTTCCTTTCACCATGTTTTGTTTTAGATAGGTGGTGTATTAGCTATAGATACAAGGCGTAGTTAAGCCTGTCAATTATCCGAAAAAAATCCGAATCCGATCCGAATCCGTATCCGAAAAATCAGAAATATCCGATATTCGAAGATCCGGAGTGCGGATATGGATATCGGTCTATCCGATCCGAAAAATATCCGTATCCGACATATATTACAAAATATATATATTTGTATTATATATTGCCCATATTGTTATCTTGTATGATTAATCACAATGATAATATATTATAATACTATTAAATTTTCAATGTATGATGTCTGAAAGAGATAATAAGCCTTAAAATCTTAATTTTAATTTTGACATCTTTCTAAAATATCACTTGATTATCCAAATCAATGTTAATATTCAAACATGTCAATTATCCGAAAAATATCCGTATCCGATCCGTATCCGAAGGGATCCGAATCCGAAAATTAATATCCGTATCCGAATCCGAAAATTAGGATATGGATATTGCCATATCCGATCCGTATCCGTCCGATTGACAGGCTTAGGCGTAGTGTAGTGCTCTGTCTTTTAGTGGAGCAGGTTACCTTGCGAGTTCAAACATTCCCTTCTGCTCTATTATATTGTGCAACCTAGGTAATACTTATGCTTTGTCCCCATCTAGGTGATTATTTTGCTAAAGAAAATGGATAATAGAGTACTTGTTTTGTTTTCTTTAAGAGGTCATTGGGGATTGCTTTTAAAAAAACATGTGTACTAACTACTAAATACCAACTCTTGAGGGGCATTATTGCTTATATAATTTCATCTTGTATTAGTTATTTAAAGAATGGATGCATGCATGCATGGATATGCACTTTGAGTTGTGCTAGACAATTCTTCGTTGAATATAATTATATGCCTATCATCTTACTTTATCAGTCAATTGATTTGTTTGGATACCAGGAGGCATCGATATTTTAATTCTAAGTCATCCCAAATCAAAACCTACAGGACAGTCATTCATTCCTTCTGGGCAAATAAGAATATGAATTGATGTAGAAAACAATTTTAGCCTCATATCATCTTGTAATGTCCAAGTTTTTGTTTATTTTTACACCACTGGGGAAAGGTGTGATGATGATGATGATGATATGCTCTGCATTGTTTAGATTGCGGTTACCAATCATGTTTATTCCGATTTCTTTTTGGTCATAGAGACTCTTGACAGATGACTCTCCACGGTTGAGGAGTGCTTTACGTTATACAATATATGGAAAGTCCGGAGTATTTGATGCAGAAAGATTTATTGATGTTATGCAAGCTTTTGAAAATTTCATAACGGCAGCTAAAAGTGGAGGTGGAGAAGAACTTAATGGAGATATGGCTGATCTTGGCATTTCCCCTGGTCGATCAAATTCTTTATTGCCACCATTTCCATTAATTACATCTCAGTCAGAGCAGCCAATCCAAACTAGAGCAGCCTTAAATTTTCTTCTGTCAGATAAAGGGAACTTCTTCCGAGAGTTCATATTAGACGAGGTGATCTTGAATAACTCTGCTACCCAAACTTTTTCTGCTTTTGCACTGTTCTTATATTCCTGATTATTATCGTCTTCTTGTCTATATATTTAATTTCATATATTTAACATTCATTTATCTAGCGATTGTTTCTAACTAGTGCATTTCTGTGTGATCTGTAGATTGTAAAGAGCATTGATGCTCTTTCAAGAGCACAATTGATTCAAATAACTGCAGCATTGGGCATAAGGAATTCATCCCCAGTTTTTAGCATGGTTCCTCTGAGGCCTGCAGCACTGCTACCTACCATCACAGAGGAAGATAAAGTAACTCTGAACAACGTCGAGAAAGTCGCCAAGTTCCTGACATCAGGAACTTCCAAATCAAACACATTCAATGAGGTAGTCAAAGCTCTTCTTGTACATGTTTACATCAAGCTAATACAAGTTGATTCAAATTCTTTTAAAAAAAGATTAATTTCCTTAAAACATGAAGATTATTAGAGAATTATTTGTTTATATACTAAAGAAGGAATGACTCATGCCAACCTCCCACACATGCACAGACACTAAAACCATACACTAGCAGTAAAATGAACATGTGTGAAACACATTCATCAGGTATGTGCATTCTCTAATGTTTCATGCAATGTTTGTGCAATTTGTTGCATTTAAGATTTCTATACAAAACAAGGTTCATTCCATATTTTGGTGGCTTCCATTACTCATCATGTTTAAGCTATCACACACAAAAAACAAAAACCATGGAATTAGAAAACCATGATTATTGTTGCATTCAATTCAACAATAAGTTCATCAATTATCCTTTATTTTCCCTCAATCAAGACCTTATGAATGTGTTATGTGACTTATATTATAGGACTTTGATATCGCTAAAATCATCCAAGAACTCCTTCCTGTACTACCGGGCATCTCAGCGAAAATCTTACCCGAAGTGCTCGGTCGTTTGTCGTCACGGGTGCTGGCACGTCTGATCCGAGAAACCTTTTTGTAGTATGAATATATATACTTCCCAGAGAAAAAAAAATTCTAACCACTGACACCCCATCCCCACCACCCCTTCCAACAATGTTGTACATGTATATTTCCAGAAAAAAAAAGAAAAGAAAAAGAAGAGTAACAATCACTGTATTATTCCTTTTAAAATACAAACAATACCCTCCTCACATAACATTAAGCCTGCAAATGCAGAACAGCAGCAACAACAAACAAAGAGCAATCCCACAGACTTGACTCATCAAAAGCCAAGGTAAGAGTGGTTTTTTATTTTGTACATTGTGTTTACATGGTGGTGCAATGGATATGTTGACCCCTGGATGTCTGAGGAGGACGTGACCGTCTAACGCGAGGGAGTTGGTCGTGCCTTGGATATTGCTGTTGACGTAGATGTTGATGCAGCAGCGTTGGTCCTGGTCATTAGAAGGGCTGTGGTTGATGTTCATTGTTGCGCCTGTGTTCGTTCCATCTGTGTACGCCATGCCCTTTGCCTTCTAAACACAGACGAGAGAGGAGAAGGTGGCCTGGTCATTAGAAGGGCTGTGGTTGATGTTCATTGTTGCGCCTGTGTTCATTCTATTTGTGTATGCCATGTCCTTTGCCTTCTAAACACAGACGAGAGAGAAGGTTGGGGGGGGGGTGTAAAAAGCTTCCTTTCCCTAAACCGCAAGGAAGGTTTTCACTGTGATTACTTTGAAAGCACTTCTTCTCTGAGGCACCCGTTTGGAAATAGATTTGGGAGTTAGCTTTTCCTCAAAAGTTTGGTTTAGAACTGAGTTTATAAAAAGTTGTCTCTCTATATTTTATGAAAAAGTTAACTTTTAGGCAATTTTAATTTTAATTACAAAAATATGTTTGTGACTTTTATTAAGTTACAGTGTTTTTGTCTATTTGAAAACGGATTTAGGAAACTCAGCTTCATTCGAACTTAAAAGCACCCCAAAATTGTTTTCAAACCGGGCTTTAGAGAAGCAGCATCTCTTGTTGCTCGATTCTCCAAACTCAAAAGGAAAAAAAAAATTGTGTATTTAATTTTTATATTTTTGGAGATCAATTCAGTAGATGTATATTTTATTTTTATGAAAATATATGTTTCATCAAATAAAATATATATAGTTTTTTAAAAAAAATTAGAGCATTCGAAAATTGCATATGATTGATATTCTTGGAAAACAATTCATTAAATATATATTTTATTTTTATGAAAATTTATGTTTCATGAAATAAAATATATACATTTTTTAAAAACAGTTTTGCTACTTGGGTCCCAAGATTTAAGTCTCATTTGTAAGTCCTATTATATGTCATGCTGTGATTGTTACTTTAATTGACTTTTCAAAAAGAGTAAAATAACAAAATACAGAAATGCTCTTCATTCAAATCTCACACATTACTCCACGTTTAACCACTTTTCACATTGTTTTACAAAAAATTAAACGCTATATTTATTTTGGCCAGTTAGAGTTTAAGGGAAAAACATACAGTGATTTCAAAAATGCCCCAAAAAACCCTTTCGTATTATTCTAAAAAACTTTATGATACCTTAAATTTTATTTTCATCTCGTAATTCATATGGAAATCTATAATCTTCTCTGTCTCATCATTTTTCCCATTTTTGAAATGGAATCTTCAATTTTTTTTTGATGTATTTTCCAATTCAATGAACATCAATTTTGGTTTTGGATTTTTTTTTTTAATTTTTCGGTGAATATTTTCCAGTGGAATAATTTATTGATGTCGCGAATGTGCTAATGTAGAATGTGCTAATGTATATGAGGGATTCGAATGTAACTGATTCAATGTCTCTAATGCATCTAATTGGATAGCTAAATTTGTAAAAACACTTTTGAATTTTGTGAAATATATCTAAATGGTTACAAGGAAAATTGTTTATTGGATCCTTTCATTTCCTTGAAACTGTTATCGTGCATTAATGTATCTTAAAATTGGATAGTGTATCTGAATTTGAGTTTACATTGTCTTATAATATAGTACCAGAAATGTATTTGAAATTTAGTCTTCATATTTCAGTTTAAATTTTTTATATGAAGTTCATAGTGATGGTAATGTATATGAAATTTGGGACATTGTATTTGATTTCAAATGTATTTGAGTTTTAAAATACAAACAAATAATGCAATGCATATATAGTTCAGATACATTTAAAATGTAACTGAAAGCAAAAATATAACGCAAGACATAATAAAAAAATATAATATTCAGAAACATTTGCAAAATGAATCTGAAATACAAACACAACTATAAATACAAATGAGTATATTAGAATTTCAGATGAGTATATTAGATTTTTTAGATACATATATAGATTTAGATACGGTCATGTATTAGTTTTTCTGACACAGATGTATCTAAAAAATTTTAGATACAAATTTAGATAGTCATATATTACTTTTTTAAGATACAGATACAAATACAAAATTAGATACAGCCCTATATTAATTTTTTCAAATACACCATATATTAGTTTTTTCAGATATATTAAAAATGTATATAAAATGAATGAATCTATATTAACATCTATATATAAAAAAAAGGAACAACGAGAGCCATATAAAGTCCAGATACATTTGTAAAATGTATCTGAATTTCAAAATAATCACAAAATTATTTAAAATCACACAAAATTTGCATATAGTGTTCATATACCTTTGCAAGATGAATATGAAATTTCAAAAAAAAAATAAAATAAAATGCTTATACAAGAGAACATGATTTATTATCACACCTCTAAAAACAAAGAACATATCAATAAAACCAAACGTATCAAACACTATATTAAAAACAAAAAGACAAATAGCCCAAATTTAAAATACAAACACAACTGTAAATACAAATGAGTATATTAGAATTTCAGATGAGTATATTAAATTTTTTAAATACAGATATAAATTTAAATACGATCATGTATTAGAACACTACATAGCCCCAAAAAAAACATATATGGAAAGTCCACGTGCATGATTGGACCACTACGAATGAACCAAAAAAAAAAACATAGCCCAAATCTAAATCCACGTGCATTGTTTGAAACAATAATCGGACGCTCTAAAACAACAATTGTTGAAAAAACCTCTGAAAAACAAAGATTGATCTGCCCGCACGGTTACAAAAAATCTGATTCAATTCATTGTGTATTAACAATGCCTATAAATGATTCGATCGGAATTGGAATGAAAAAAAATAAACACAAAACATGAAAATTAAATGCCCGCACGAATTCAGTTACGAAAAAAAATGAGGTTTAATGGTCTCCTCAAAATTAGGGATTAGTTATAAAAAATAACACAAGAGTATAATTGAAAATGACTAGATGTCAGGTCATGGGGTTTATAATGAGATCTAAAAAATGGGGTTTAAAAATTATTATTGTTTTAAAAAAAAATTAGAGCATACAAAAACTGCACATGATTGTCTTAAAGTTTATCCCATGTTAAAAAATTTCTTAGAGCATCTCCAATAGATATGTTAGTAAAACAAGATGTTAAAATGCCATGTCAGTATTTTATACTTCAACTACACACTTATTTACTATGGGTGCGCTTGGTTGCGCGATTGCAAAACTGATTTTGCAGGAAGTTCACTTTCTCAGCTTTTTGAAATCGTAGCTTTTGGGTACTATTTGTCTGAAATCTGTGTGCAGAAAATTGCTACAGTAAAACTATTTGGTTGCATAATTGCAAACGCTGGGCAATCGCGCAACCAAATGCACCAACATCTCTATGTAGTTGATTGTTGTTGCTCTAATAGACTGGCTAAATAAACTAGTCAAAATAATAATAGACCCCACCTCTCCACCCACTCAACCTCTCAAATGCATTTTTTTTTATTTCTTTAAAGAGAACTGTCATGTGGGGCCTACATTTGATAAGCTAAAACACTAACTACAATTAACTTGAAAGATAACACCTAACGCGTGAAACTCATATTTAACTACATTTTAACATTTTTATTGAAACAATATTTTTACATATTATGTAACAATATGACACTAACATGTTAGTTAACCTATCAATTGGAGATGCTTTTATGGTTGAATGTTCTTAGCTCCGATTTGGGAAAATAGGAAAAACCTGTTTGCTTAGGAAAAATAAAACATGATGGCTATATTTGGATAAGTTGGATCCATCACTTTTACAACGGATTGCGCCATGCTGTCAAACAGAGTTACTTAGAAACACAATTCAAAGCAAGAAGAACTCAGTCATCCAAAAAAGAAAAAAACCAGAAAAATGAATTAGAACAGAGCTTTCATGTTTCTAAACACTTTTGTGTGTTGGGCGTGGGCATGGGAGCCTGCTATTCTAAATACAAAACATACATTCATACAGGCATCATCTAAGAGAGAGTGTGACAGCCAGATTTAATGAGTACCACAGATCTCCATCAACCTCATTTGCTGGGGTGATGGATCACAAGCAGTTGAAGTCAGAAACCTCAGTTTTGAAGTGGTTCTATGCCATATGGCGTTATCATCTGTGTGCATGCGTGTGCCTTGGCCTTCTTGTACAACAAAATGTTACGGTGATAAATGACGTTCGCCTTATCTTGAAGTGGAGCTCAGGGTTAACCATCCTGCATCGCAGTTGAAATTAACAGATAAACATGTTTGTAAGTCGTAGCTTCTATAATACATACTTTTAACGTGCACATTATCACATATCATCTCCTAAAACAAAGCTAGGATGATAATATAATATAGTAGATCAGGATAACTAAAATGTTTATTTGGAAAAAAATGCATACAATACCAAACAATGAAACCTTTCCTTGACAAGGATTGGCTCATAGCTGCAGCAACAAAAATCAGCCTGACGAGATCGTAATTGTATTACATGAACTGAAATGCAGGGACTCAAAGCCACTGGAGAAAAGAAGGTTGCAGTTGAGAATTTCTAACAGCATATGAAAAAGGGCATTGTGCTACTTGGGCCACCAAGGCAGATACAAGTATTTTGTTAACCGTGTTTTTGTTATACTGACTGCCAGCGCGTGCATGTGCATAAGAAACATTCATTCCCATCAATTTGGTGCACATGAAGATACTAAATTATTAACCTAAGGATACATTGTGGCAGTCAAATAAACAGGAATCGACTGATTCAAATTCATATGGCATATGAAATGAAATTCATTTGGTGCGCATGAAGATATTAAATTATTAATCTAAGGATACATTGTGGCAGTCAAATAAAAAGAAATCAACTGATTCAAATTCATATGGCATATGGAACGAAATTCGAAAGGCTGTACACATTCCTTTTTCTAAGTTACTGGTCAACTGACATCTAGACCCCAAAAAAATGCCCTTTTATTCTGAAATTTAATTTCCCCCGAATGTCTGCATGGAATATAATGATGGACAATTCAAAAGCACAATGTCAATGGAACTGTGTGTCGAAATAAGAATGTCAAGATAGATGTCCGGTAACATGAATTTGGGAAAGATCATGAAGTGCATAAACAAAACCTTTTACTTCCCTGCATTATCTTACATCACCAGCATAATGCAGTTTGCATGAGGATTAAAAGAGAAAATACTGAATGATAGTTTGCTTGCAGCTTAAGACAAAATGATAAATCATTCATTATGTTGGAACTGAAATCTAATTAAGCACAAACTTCTAGGATTATTTTTTGATGGAAAACAAATTCACCAATCTTTAGTTTAGAAATTCACAAGAACAAAAGTAAACAGCTAAGGAAGATGCCCTATGAAGTTATGATGTAATTGCCTGCATTCAATACATCAGCCGAAAAAGAAAAAAAAATCATCCCACCTTGGTCATTAAAAACTCCATCATCAAATTTCATCTTAATTTCATTCACAAAAATACATGAGTATACATTTAACAAAGATGGAATTCTCTCTATATGAACCGGGCATTATAAACAAAGCGACAGATGTCAAGTAATAATCAGAATTTCGTTCTTATGATCTTCAAGATACAAACTAAATATGAAAACTAGAACGATTTGTTGGATTTACATACATTGGCAGGCTAAACTAGGTATTGAAACACCATTTCAGTTATCTCACATAAATTCAATTCTACAAAAACAACACAAAACTAACCAAAGCTATTGTAATGCAACAACATATCAAGGGGAAAAGGGAAGGGGAAGGGGATAGAAGCATTACCAATTAAAGGAGGTCACCCCCGATCAAAACAACTCCAAGTGGCTGCACACATTAAAAATAATCCCCATTTCTTCCAACCTACTCACCTACAGTCCATCCCCTCCATCGCCAACCCCATAATCGATACTCAACTCAGTCAACGGAGGCACATTCTCCATTGAGAAGAGCATCACATGAGGGTACATTAAATCATAGTGGTCAAACAAAACAAACTGCACCATGATATTTGGGTTATTGCTGTGACTGAAATAGCATGCCACATTCCTCATCGTGGATACATCTATTGAGAAGTCTGGCACCAATGGCATCGTGACCAAGGCCGATGATTGGCACCCATTTATCGGAAGAACCTGCAAGACATCCCCCAATTCAACCCAACGCTGCGGGAACCGGTCCGGGTACACCAAACTGTCCCCATTCATCGCCACAATCTCCGCTTGCTGCCTTGTCAGAATGAGACCAGTAAACTCACACACGAACTCTCCAGCTCTTATCACATCCAGAGACCGGACCCCCCATCCCGTCTCCCTCGACCGAAAAACCTCCAATCTGTGCTTCACACCCTTCTGGCTCACCCTGTTCGGGCAACTCATTGGGCACCTGCAAAACCTCCCGCATTCGAAAACCATTGGCCTTCCCTTCATCAAAACCCCGCTCGAATCGTACGCAAACTCCCCTCCATTCCTCACCGCGCATAAACAGCCTTTCTCCGAACACCCCCCCACACAATCGCACCCGCCACCCAACTGTTGAACCATGAAAGGTGGGTACACAGGATGGACGGCGTACTCAAAAAGCATCGGTGTCTGGTCATCATCTATATCATTGAACAGCAAAACCGGGAAGTTCTCCTGCCCGTTCGAGATGTCAAGACTCATAAAACCCCCTAAAGGCCTCGCCTTTACCGGGTCCAACCTCATCTCTTCCGCGAACCTCAAGGCCAAGCTCCCCATCTCGGGCTGGTCGGGGATCCGCACCAGCCTGTACTTGTAAACATTGAACCCCGACTTCCCAACGGCAAGCCAGTAGTCCACGATCCGGTATAGCCCATCATAAACATAGACCTTCCCCGTTGGGCTGCGTTCGGACTTGAACCCTCTGATCACACGGACTTCAATTCCATAATGCATGCTCCTCTCAAGTGCGAGGTTCCCACTCTCCAATTTCTGATCGACGGCCTGTCTACAATTGTTTCTCTCTTTCCCACCATGGCCCGTGTAGACCAACACGTCCCCGCAGTCCTCATCATCCTCGTATCCACCCGATACAATGATGCTTGTCGCGATGGGCTCGCCCCCCTGAGCCCGGTTAGCCGGAACATAGTCAATCCCCGCCTGGACCTGCCCGTGAAGCCCGATCACGCAGAGCTCCATCCGGAAGAAGAAGACGTCCCCCACGTGGACGCCCGGGATGGGCCCAATGATGCGGCGGTCGCGGTTGAGCCAGAGTCCCCTGTCCGCCATCAAAGCGGCCGCCTTTAAATCCGCGCGGTTCCGCCTTCCGAAACCCCAGACAGAGGTGTCGTCGCGCGCGTCGAGGCGGACGAGGAGGAGACGCAGCGCCTCGTACGAAGCGCGCGCGCGGCGGACGACGGCGCGGAAGTAGAGACCGTCGCGCTGGGTCATGGAGGAGACGCGGACCATCTCCGCCGAACGGGGGGGCTTCTTCGGGGCCTTCGAAGAGGGATCGACGAGGGCCGTCGATGAGGGGGTCGAAGGGGGAGGAGAGAGGGGGAGGGGAGGGGGTTCGCCGGAGAAGGAGGGGTCGAGGCGGTCTGCGTAGGCGGCGCGGAAGAGCTGGGAGAGGCGGAGGAAGTCGGAGTAGATGGAGACCTCGTCGGGGGTGATGTCAGGATCGACTGAGGTGGATGAGTTAGGGTTAGGGTTTAAAGGGGTGGTCGGGGAGGGGGTCTCGAGGGGTTCGATTTTGGGTTCGATTTTTGGGGTCAATAGAAGGGGAGGGTCCGGGAGGACATTCAAATCAAGAAACAGAGCCGGATATGAATCCATCTTTTCTTTCACAGAGAGAAAGAGGAGAGAGAGAGAGAGGGGTGTCGATGGGAGTGAAAATGGAGGGGGTGAGTGGTTACGATCACCGCCCGGTGAGGATAGTGAGTGGGGTGTTGGGGTTGGATCTGGGGATCAGAGAATTTCAGGTTTTTGTGAGCCGTGATTGGGTCTGGGCCGTTGATTGTTCGATGTTTTGACGGGTGCTCACGTGAGATGTGGGGGTAGTTTCAGTATTGCACTGGAAAAGTAATGGATGTGTAGTTTTTTTTTTTTTTTTTTGTGACAGTTGGAGTGAAGTTCACGTGATATGTATTTTACTATCTCTAGAAGTGATTTTATGGTGTATATATATATATATCATGTTTTAAATAAATATGCTATTTTTTTATTTTTATAGAATAAAAAATAAAAATAAAAACACTATTTCTGAAAAATATTTGCATACTTGTTCTAAAAAATTCAATGCATCTTTTACTGTAAATGTAAAATATTTAAGATACCATGTCTCAACTTTATTAAGTTATTGCTGTTCAGAAAAGATGGAGAACAATCTTATTAAATTGAAAAAAAGAGAGGTTTGACCGAATAAAAATGAGTAGTTACTGTTTGAGTCTTTTTTTTTTTTTCTTTTTAAAAGGGTTCGCATTCCAATCATTTTTTTTTTATCATTAATATTATTTTTAATATTATATTAAAATTTATTAATAAATGTTATTAATATTAATTTATTTTTATAAAAAATTATATTATTGGAAAGGGTTTGTTGAGACTTTTAAAATAAGTCTAATATTAAATGTTTATGAGTTATTTTTAAATTAATAATCTTTTAATTAAATAAAATAGCATATCTTGAATAATCAAACATGGGAGGATCTATTTAAAAAGAAACTAATTTAATGTCTTATGTTGAAGGTCTCAAAGACACCTTCCAGCGATATTATTTTTTGTTAAAAATGAATTAATGGATCTAAATATACACAATGTTGACAATGTTGAAATAATTAGAGTGTATAAAATGAAAAAGAACATAAAAGGACTTCAAAATTTGTTTGAATGAGATTTTAGGTATTTTAAAAAATGAATAGCGATTTAGAGGTTGACCTCTAAATTTGGAGGTCGGTTGATTGAAGCAAACCACCCTTCAAATTTTGAGATTTAGAGTGTGGTTGTAATGAAGATTTTTTTGGGTTAGTGGGTTGCTCAACATTTTTCTTTAATAGATGATGGTGATAATGTCACATCATAATTATTTATTACTTTTACTTTTATTGCTTCTGATAGAAAATATATATATATCCAACACACACACACATTAAATTAGATAATATCATATTTGTTGTAAACTAAATAGAATATGATATATAAAAGTATAAGAACAAAGCACACAAGCATATAGAAGAGAAGTAGAGAGAGATTCTTATTCACTATTTGTTGATTGTTTACAAGAGAGAACCCCTCTATTTATAGGGTGCATAGAGGAATCCCAAAGGTGAAGAGTTACAAGTCTATAGAGGTGAGGGGGTAGTTAGTGGGGTGATTAAGATAGGAGGGTTATGGAGTTGAATGAGGGGGTTATGGGGTTGAAGAGTGGGGGAGGTTATGGGTTAGAGAAGTGGTGGTTATCCACCACCATATTCACAACACTCCCCCTTGGATGACCACCACGCTAAGAAAATTGCCTCATTAAAACCTTGCTTGGAAAACCCAATGGGAAAAAACCAAAGCGAAGGAAAAAGAGTACAATGTAACTTAATCGTATAATAGTGTATGCGTTTGACACTGCCTCATTAAAACCTTGCCAGGAAAACCCAATGGGACAAAACCTAGGCGAAGGAAAAAGAGTACAGTTCGCAAAATGTCATCAAAATTACTCCCCCTCATAAGTACAAGATTTCAAAAATTTTGGTCGCAAACTCGTCGCATCCCAATTTCATACACCAGCTTCTTGAATGTTGATGTCGACAAAGCTTTAGTAAACAAATCTGCAAGATTGTCCTTTGACTGAATTTGTTGAACATCAATTTCATGTCTCTGCTGGAGCTCATGAGTGTAAAAGAATTTTGGAGAAATATGCTTTGTTCTATCACCCTTGATATATCCCCCTTTGATTTGAGCAATGCATGCTGCATTGTCTTCATATATAGTTGTTGGAACATCTGTAATGAGAGATAGTCCGCATGCAGTACGAATATGATGAACCAAAGACCTTATCCACACGCATTCCCGGCTTGCTTCGTGGAGTGCAAGAATCTCAGAGTGGTTAGAAGACGTGGCGACCAAAGTCTGTTTCGTAGATCGCCAAGAGATTGCTGTGCCACCGCAAGTGAATACATAGCCTGTTTGTGAGCGAGCCTTGTGAGGATCTGAAAGATATCCTGAATCTGCATAACCCTTTAGTTGTGCACCATTATTGGAATCCTTTGCATAGAATAGACTCATGTCTGACGTTCCACGAAGATAACGAAAAATGTGCTTCACACCATTCCAATGCCTTCGAGTTGGTGCAGAGCTAAATCTGGCCAATAAATTAACTGAAAATGCAATGTCAGGTCTAGTGCATTGGGTCAAATATAATAAGGCACCAATTGCACTAAGATATGGTACTTCAGGACCAAGAAGATTTTCAGTATCTTCTTTTGGACGAAAAGGGTCCTTCTTTGGGTCAAGTAACCTTACTACCATTGGAGTACTTAATGGATGACATTTGTCCATATTAAAACGCTTCAGGATTTTTTTTCAACATATGTTGTTTGATGAACAAGTATCCCATTTGAACTTTGCTCAATTTGCAAGCCGAGACAATATCTTGTTTTTCCAAGATCTTTCATTTCAAACTCCTTTTTCAGATATTTGGAAGCCTTTTCGAGCTCTTCAGGAGTCCCAATTAGATTAATATCATCAACATATACTGCAATAATGGTAAATCCGAGTTCCGTTTTCTTAATAAATATACAGGGGCATATTGGATCATTGACATATCCTTCTTTTATTAAGTACTCACTAAGACGGTTATACCACATTCGTCCAGATTGCTTTAACCCATACAAGGATCGTCTTAGCTTGATTGAGTACATGTTTCGTGGTTTTGCTTCAGGCAATTTTAGTCCTTCAGGAACTTTCATATAAATGTCGGTATCTAATTTTCCATATAAATATGCAGTAACCACATCCATTAGCTGCATGTCAAGTCCTTCTGAGACTACAAGACTAATTAAATACCGAAATGTGATTGTGTCCATCACAGGAGAATATGTCTCTTCAAAATCTATCCCAGGTCTCTGCAGGAAACCTATCCCAGGTCTCTGCAGGAAACCTTGTGCCACAAGACGAGCTTTGTATCTAACAATCTCGTTTCTTTCATTTCATTTTCTTGCAAACACCCATTTACATCTTACTGATTTAACACCTTCAGGGGTTAGGACTACTGGTCCAAATACTTGGTGTTTTGCAAGTGAATCCAATTCTGTTTGAATAGCAGCTTTCCATTGTGGCCAACAATTTTTTTCGTCTGCATTCATCCACTGAACGTGGTTCTAAATCATTATCTGAAATGATTTCTGTAGCTACTGCAAATGAGAATATATCATCAACAAGCACTTGCTTTCGATCCCACAATATTTGTGAATTTGCATAATTTATGGAAATTTCTTCATTTCCATGTACTTGTTCTTCATGCACGGGCGTCACTTCAGGGACGTCAGTCTCTTCAGGGACTTGTGTCACTTCAGGGACTTCTTCCTCTGTAGGAGTTATTATTGTGGGTCTTTCAAGTGTTTCATACTCTTCTAGAGAATCATTCTTCATTGTTTTTCTCCTTCGGGGAGCTGAATCTATTGAGCCTATAGGTCTTCCACGCTTCAGGCGTGTTTTTGTTGATTCATTAGCCGGCATATTAGCAGTTTTTCCTATTGGAACATTAATTCGAGCTGGAGTATTAGCAGCTGGAATATGTGATTTCATCACTTTTGCTGCATCATTGAATGCATCTGGCAATTGATGCGCAATTCTTTGAAGATGGGTGATTCTTTGCACTTCAGTTTCACATTGATTAGTGCGAGGATCAAGATGAGACAAAGATGGAGTTTTCCATGTAAGTTCACGTCGTTCTTCTGGCGACGGATTTTCTCCCCCTAACGACGGGAATATTGTCTCATCAAAATGACAATCCGCAAATCGAGCGGTAAAAACATCCACTGTCAATGGTTCAAGATATCTTATAATAGAATGAGAATCTACTTTGTATGATAAATATGTCATCGATGATCATTTATTTGCGATTCCACATTTCTCTTATATGCATATAAAATATAGAGATCTTAATATTATTAGGTACCTTTTTCCTCTTCAAGAGTTTGTGTAGTCACTTCTCAGACTTGTTTCTCTTCAGGGACATTATACTCTTCTGGAGTTTTTAGAGAAAGTGGATCTATTGTTCATAATCTCTTCTGAAGCATTATGTATAAGTTCTTCTGGAGCATTATTAGAGTATGATTTTTCATTTGATCTCCACTTCTGGAGAGCTGAATCTTTTGAACCTATAAGTTTGTCACGCATCTGGCGTGCATTAGGAATTTGATTTTCACGTTGAGCGGTACGTGAGTCTAGATAAGACAAAGTGGATGTATTCCACGATAATTCTCGTTGTTCTTTAGGAACAGATCGTACTTCAGATACGTTCTTCCCTCCCCCTAACGGCGGGAATATCGTCTCATTAAAATGGAAATCCACAAATCATGCGGTAAAAACTATCATCGAGCAAAAGAATCTTCTAGTTCTTTAGTATATGCCCAAATGAATAGTTCAATGCATCATCGTGTACCATGGATATCCGAGACGGTCAAATCACTTCTAGTTCTTTACAAACTTTACAAACTTTATGATTGTTGTGCTTTCTCAACTATATAAATCATGATCTCATCATTCATGACCACAACTCCCATAGCGAACATAAAATAAAATGCATTTACTTCGGGTAATGATGCTATGCCATTGAGTTGAGTTACATGATATTTTAAAAAATCGTTGTTCAGCAACGAGAATATATAAAATTAATGCTCTCAATATCGCTACAACTAGAGCATATTTGAGGCATTATGGTCGGTGGACCTTTGTCAATGAGGTATTAATCTTTAAATTCTCTTCATTATGATGATGATGGTGAAATCTAATCATAATTTACATGTTCCTGCTGGGATACATGAATCTTTTTTTTTTATTATTATTTGGTCCTTTAATGACCCGAAAAATATATCATATAACTTTTGTTTGGTCCTACAGGGACACGAACAATCATGATTTTTGTATAGTCCTTCAGGGATAGAACAAAATAAAATTTTAGATGTTCCTGCTGGGATACATGGATCTTTTTTTTTATTATTTGGTCCTTCAAGGACCCGAAAAATATATCATATAACTTTTGTTTGGTCCTACAGGGACACGAACAATCATAATTTTTGTATAGTCCTTCAGGGATAGAACAAAATAAAATTTTACATGATCCTTCAAAGATTCATATAATCATAATTTTTGTACAGTCCTTCAGGGATAAAATAAAATAAAATTTGTATGATCATTCATGGATACAATATAATCATAGTCCTTCAGGGACATTTTTAATCATATCTTTTACATGATTCTTCAAGGATCCATGTAATAATTTTTGTAGTCCTTCAGGGATAGAATAAAATTTACATGGTCTTAATTGGAACACATTATTCATAACTTCTACATGGTCCTTCAGGGATCCATGTAATTACAATTTTTGTATGATCCTATAGGGACACATGACATTGTAACATTAAAATGAATTTCAAATCAAATATAAATATCAAATTAATTGATATTTGTGAGAACTTCTGGTTCTACACATAGATGTATAATATTTAAATTTTAATAAAAGATGACAAACATGAAACAGTTACATGAAAAATAAATAATCAAATGATAGATGCCGCATACTGTTGCATGAGAAAATTGCATACTAGTTTTCATAAATTAATCATATCATAATATATGTATGGAAAATTTACACGGGGATTGCATGCATGGAAATAAAAGATAGATGTATGCAGTACATCAGATGAAAATAAAAGATAGATGTATAAGAGTTCTACACATAATTTGCATACGGTTCCATGCATATTGAAAAAAATTAATCATATGTATGTAGTAGATGATTTACATAAAAATACATAACATCAAGGGGGGGTATATTTTTTATATAGATCATTAAGAACCCACCGAATACAAACCTTTCTCTTTAACAAAGAGCTTCTCGTGCTGATAACGTGTTGTAAACTAAATAGAATATGATATATAAAAGTATAAGAACAAAGCACACAAGCATATAGAAGAGAAGTAGAGAGAGATTCTTATTCACTATTTGTTGATTGTTTACAAGAGAGAACCCCTCTATTTATAGGGTGCATAGAGGAATCCCAAAGGTGAAGAGTTACAAGTCTATAGAGGTGAAGGAGTAGTTAGTGGGGGGATTAAGATAGGAGGGTTATGGAGTTGAATGAGGGGGTTATGGAATTAAAGAGTGGGGGAGGTTATAGGTTGGAGAAGTGGTGGTTATCCACCACCATATTCACAACAATATTCATATTCACAAAAATCTCTTTAAATTTTAGAAAAAAAATGAATTATTTTTTAATGTAAAATATTTCTTCATTTCATTTATACAGTTAAAACAAACTTTACAATTATATATTTAAATGTGGGGGGCTTTATTTCCACCCTACTCAACTCCTCTCTAAAAAAAAGAGATAATCCCCTTTTTTAAGGAGGAACCCACCCCATGCTTGTCTGTTCGTCTTCTCCGTCTACATGGTCTCTGCCTCCGACTACGTCCGCTCTCTCCGCCCCGACGTTGCCCTCCACCGCCTCTCCTCTGATGACCTCCAACTCGGCTCCGCCGCCTCCTCCTCCGTCCCCACTCTCCTCCACGGTCACTGTTGGTTTAATACAGCCTTCACTGACATTTTATGAGCTAATCGGGGCCATTTTTGTAATCTACCTATGTGTGAATAATCCCATACAAACCGCCACTCACTCTTTCTTGTTTATGAAGTAACGCAAGTGCTGAGTCATTAGTTTTTATAATTTCTTTTATTACTTGTCGACTGTCGAGAGCCCACTATCGAGAAGCTCCATATAAACGGACTCATTTGCTTATATATATACATGCAACACATGCTTTTCACTTACTCTTTTTTTTTCACTCACACAGTGGTTCCCATATCTGTTCCTGAGTGTCTTTGTTCCATCTCTATTTGAATTATATACACTTGGAGCTTTCCATCATTAGCTCAAGATCATGAGGGGTGAATCATGTTAGTCTCTCGTTTGGTGGAGACTAATTAAGTGAGATATTCACTTTTATCCACTTATTGAGTAGTCAATTTCAAACATGAATCTAACTCTAGTTCGTGATTGACACTTACCGCCGCGACAGGTGTTTCTACTACCTATTCCCAACAGCCACCACATCATCCTCTCCCACCAAGAACGAGACCCTGGCGACCTCTGTCGCTGTCAACGGCGTCGTGGTGGTCCGCTCAGAATCTTGGAAGGGCCCGACGTCACAGTTCATGGCTCGACGGGATCCTTAGCCCCCGCCGGTAATGAGCCGATCGGATCTGACTCACCAATGTTGCCGGCGCTTCAGGGATGGTGGAGACCAGTAGAGTCTCGCCGGCAACGGAATCTCTAGTTCGTCAGCCAAGAGGGGTTTTTCCCATTGTTTGTCTTTGGATGGATTTACAACCATTGGATGGATGGAGATGTTTTGATAGGGGGAGGAGGTGACCAGAGGAGGAGGTGGCCGGAGGGAGAGGGAGAGAGCGAGATTCGGACTGGAGGAGAGAGAATGAGAGACATGAAAAATCTGATGGGGTGGGATTGCACTGTGTAAAGTTTTATATATACAGAGAGGGGTGGGGTTGTGATTTAAAATATTTAGATGGGGTGGGTTAAAAAATAGGTGGGATTGAAACAAACAGGGGTGAATATAATCGTCCCCTTAAATACACAAGTCGCACATATCAAATTCATTTATTTAATAATTTTTTTATTTTTTATTATTATCATTATATATGTATGTATTATCAGAGATAATATATCACGTGCTTTGTCATATTTATGTATGAATATGTATTACATATTAGTTTATGTTATTTGAATTCAATTATAATGTATGAATGGTAATAATCTTAAAAATTTTAAAAAAAACTTTTGCATTATATTCGTGTGATTTGTGAAAGAGGTATGAATTTGATTATCCAAATCTACTCATAATTTGGAGAGAGATGAATATGAATACTTGTATCTATATCATAATGATTTAAGATAGAATTTTGATTAAGATATCTCATTCATCTAATTACACTAACCATATGATGCAAATTAGGTGGCAGATGCGTTTTTAGAGCAATTGAACCACAAAAAGCAGTCTAGGAAGTAAAAGGCAATAGACAAATAAAGCTTAATGATCTAATCACACTAAATTCAATGTGGAGGTGTCTATTGTGGAGAAGATAAAAAATATTCATTACGCCCATTAGGCAAGCTCAATTTTAGCAAAATTCTCTCATTAAATTAAAGGGTTAAAGATATCTAAGTCCCTACAAACATGAGAAAATCCATATAAGTCCCTACTAAAATTAGGACAGACGTACGAGTCCCTGAAAACTCAGAAAAACCCAATTATCATCCCTGAGTTAAATTTTCATCCAAATTTAACGGAATATTCCTAGAATATTCCATCACATATAATTGTGTAGACATTGAAGTTCTTATAAACAGTCATAAAGACAAATTAGTCCCTACAAAAGATAAAATTGCCCCTAAAAGACTTTTACATTAAATTGTGTACACATTGTAGTCCCTATAAACAATCATAAAGACAAATTAATCCTTGAAAAGACAAAATTGTCCTTGAAAGATTTTTACATTTAATTGGATAGACATTACAGTCCTTATAAATAATCGTAAAGACAAATTGGTACATGTAAAAGACAAAAATGCCCCTGAAGAATTTTTACATTTAATTGTGTAGAAATTGCAGTCTTTTAGAGAGTATTTAATTTTTAAATTGCAATGTATGCACAATTAAATGTACAAATTCTTCAAGGGTATTTTTGTCTTTTAGAGGGATCAATTTCTCTTTACGATTGTTTATAAGGACTGTAGTGTCTATTCAATTACATGTAAAAGTCTTTCAAGGGCAATTTTATCTTTTGCGGAGATTAATTTATCTTTATGATTATTTATAGGGACTATAATATATACACAATTTAATGTAAAAGTCTTTTAGGGGCAATTTTATCTTTTGCATGGACTAATTTATCTTTATGACTGTTTATAAGGACTTTAATGTCTACAGAATTATATGTGATGAATTATTCTAGGAATATTCTGTTAAATTTGGATGGAAATTTAACTTAGGGATGATAATTGGGTTTTTCTAAGTTTTTAGGGACTCGTACGTCTGTCCCAATTTTAGTAGGAATTTATATGGGTTTTCTCATGTTTGTAGGGACTTAAATGTCTTTAACCCTAAATTAAATAAGCAAATTTGTCGTTTGTTGTAATAGTTTGTATGGTTATTTCTCTTTCCACAAATATAAGAATTAATTACCATCAATTTAAATTGATTTGTAGACCGGATATTATAGTTATTTAATATTTTTATTTTTAGTAAATTCTATAACCTGACTTAATTAGGTTTTTAATTAGGGATTGGGTTAGATTCAACGCGCGTTGAACAATTTAATTGTACAATGCGCTCATAACTGTCGGATCTTATCTTTTATGCATTATTTTTACTGTTATATCTCCATTCTCCACTGTTCACAGCGTCCATCAAGCACAAAGATTACATGTTATTCTAAGGGTGCGTTTGATTGTGCGATTGCAAAACTGATTCTACAGGAATCTGTGATTGCAAAACTGATTCTGCAAAAAGTTCACTTTCTCAGCTTTCTAAAATCGCAGCTTTTGGGCACTATTTGCCTGAAATCTGTGTGCAGGAAGCTGCTACAATAAAACTGTTTGGTTGTACGATTATAAACGCAGCTTCCTACAATCGCAATCGCGCAACCAAACGCACCCTAAATCTCTATCATCCATATTAAAATTCTAGTAACCGGTTTCCAAAAAAAAAGAAAAAGAAAAAAGAGGGGGTTGTTAAATACATAGAAAATGTTATTTACGGTCTTTCTTTCAATTTCATTTTCAATTTGCTTTGATTTTGTTTTTAAATAATATATTTTATATAATGAGTTATATGTTTTATAAAAAAAATAAAATGTATATATTTTAATGAATTGTGTAAATATATTTATAAAAATATAAAAAAAATTAATGAGACATACGGAACATTAAGGAAATATATATGATTAGAATTGATAAAAAAAAAAAACTCTTGATAACAAAACAATGGAAAGGACAAGTTTCTGCATGGGGAAACGGAGACCGTTTTGTATATTGCCGCAGTTGTCTGTCGACGTACCGACGCAGACGCACACAGAAAATAAAAATCGTAAAAAGTCGGGCCTTCAGAAAATATGAGTGTGTCCACGTCTACGTCGTAGTCATCAGTTTGCTATATTCATAGATGCAATTTGCATGATATTACCTAACTCCATTTGTACATCACTTTCTCATAGTATAAATTATATTCTGCATTTAATTTATATGAATGTCTAATTATTTTTTATGGAAACGTAAATTTCTCTGGCTAAATGCATATTTTTTAAAAAATGCACGGAATGTAAAAATAACTTAGCATATCATTTTTCATCAGTTTCTATTTAGTTAGAATGATAGATGTGAAATAAGGTGGACAACAAAAACATCATATCATTATTATATTTTACAATAATAATAATTAAAAATATAATTAAATAAAAAATAATTTATTTTACTAATATAATCATTCATCCTAATATAATTATTATCCCTAATATTATAATTCCTATATCTAAAAGCATCTCTAATTCTATACCTAAATCCTTACGCAAATTTAAATTTGAGTAAAAATCACCAAAAACCCTATTCAACAATTTACCCATACCTATATCAAATCAAATTTTTACTCAAATCTTTATCTAAATCAAGAGAGATTCAAATCTTTACCCAAATTTCAACATCTCTTTTTTTTTTCCTTTTATCTCCACATTTTTTTTTCAATGTAACGTTTTTTCCCCTTCAACTCCATCTTTAGTTTAATTATATTAGATGTTTTTCCACATCTCAAAATTTTCACCATCTCTTGAAACAATAATAATAATAAAAATAATCTTCTTTCTTAAGTCTTCATCTTTGTTTTTTAACTTCTTATTTTTACTTCAATAAAAAAATATTATTTTTACTTTTTTTTAAAAAAAATGGATGATAATAATTTTTAAATTTAAATATTTTGAAGGAAAGAAAAATTGAATAGTAAAAATGTTTGAGGAAAGGACCTTGAAAATGTTTATATGAAATAATTAGAAGAGAATGTGAAATTTTTAAAAGATTTGAGTAAAATAAAAAGTAATGGTTAGAGATACATCATATTAAATCAAACTTTTACTCAAATTTTAAGTAAAATTTATGTATAGGTTTGAGTAAGGGCTGGAGATGGCCTAAAAGCATCTCCAATCTTATACCCAAACTTTTACTCGAACTTAAATTTAAGTAAAAATCACCTAAAATTCTCTCCAACCATTTATCCATATCTATACCAAATCAAATTTTTACTTAAATCCTTATCCAAATTTCAACATCTCTTTTTTTCCTTTATCTCCACATTTTCTTCCAATGTAACATTTTTTCCCTTTAACTCCATCTTTAGTTTAATTATATTAAATGTTTTTCCACCTCTTAAAATTTTCACCATCTCTTAAAATAATAATAATAAAAAAAAATAATCTTCTTTCTTAAGTCTTCATCTTTGTTTTTTAACTTCTTATTTTTACTTCAGTAAAAAAATATTTTTTTTACCTTTTTTTAAAAAAAATTGGATGATAATAATTTTTAAATTTAAAAATTTTGAAGAAAAGAAAAATTGAGTAATAATTTAAGAAAATGATTTTGAAAATGTTTATTGGAAATAATTAAAAGAAGATGTGAAATTTTTAAAAGATTTGAGTAAAACACAAAGTAATGGTTGGAGACACATCATATCAAATCAAATTTTTACTCAAATTTTAAGTAAAATTTGATTATAAATTTGAGTAAAGGATAAAGATAATATAACAGGAGGTTATATCACTTGGTTTCTCATACAAATAATAAAATACCACAATAAAAAAATCTTTCGCAAGTGAACTTTTTATTAAAAGGTAGTGCGTCATCGCCGTGGGCGGCTTCTCTTGCACCGCAGAACGGTGTCGTATGAGCCTCGGATAGTGAACCCAATTGAAACAGAAAAAACATGTGGTTGTCAGCAAATGAAGTTCTGTTTCCCTAGGAAATGCCAGCCCGGTAAAGTCTGTGTATCTCCATTTTTCAGTTGGTTGCCTGTTTGTCTATACACGATTTTATACAGAGCACTGTATTGCAATACTCAGCATTTACTTTGTTAGTCATCGTAACAAGAATATACATCATTAAGAATTTTTTTATTCATTCTTGTGTTAATTAATTCTTTGACATTGTAGATTAAAAAAAAAAATCTATGTAATCTACTGCAACTATATTCTTGTGAAAGAGTTATGAAAAATCGGTCTTAAATTTTGTTTCTCGTTATAGATTTATATTTTTATTTATCTAGTGTTGTTAAACAATTTTTTTTCAAATCCAATTACAGTTTTATGTGCGTTGATAGAAAATCACTGGAACATATATTCATATTAACGAAGGGTATAATAATTTTTTTTTCATTTTTTATACATACATCTACACAATTTATTAGATGAGGTACACTATTTTTTAAAAAATTTAAAACACGTGTAAATTGAAATTGATTCTAAAAAATTGACTGTAAGGTTCCGTTTGGTTCGTGTCATTTTGGGATGGAATTTAATTCTATGTGAGATTACCAGTAGAGTGTATAAAATACAATGTTTGGTTGGTGGTAATCTTGATGGTAATTGTGGACCCCACTGGAATTAAAATCCATCCATGTGGAAAAATAGGGTGGAATCAGATTCTCACCCTTTGTTGTGGTAATCTCAAATTCCACGAGAAATCCTAAATTAGATTACTATTATACCATTTACAAATTAATAAAATTACTATGTCACTTCTAAAATAAATAAGTTCTCTTTTTTTTTTTCCCATCACCCATATAATGAGTTTATATAGTCATTTTGATTTTTTAACTAAAAAATTATGTTATATTTTTATATAAGATGTGAAAAATCTTAACTGAATATTATATATTAATTTATATTTTTAAATTTAATTTTTATTTTTGTAGATGGGTTTAAATATTATTATAATTGATATAATATGTGGTGTGTGATGTGGGTTTAGACCTAAAGCAATACCTCTGAATCCTAATTAATAAAATTAATTATTTAACTGATTCAGAAAAATTACTATTATTATATGTTTAATTACATAATTGATTATTTTATTTATTTGTATTCATTAAATATTGATAAAAATATTTATAAAAAATTTATTTATTTATTTATTATTGTAATATAGATAAAATAAATAAATTATATATATACATATATAATAATAATAAAAATATTTTAAACATTTAAATCAAATTCAACCGTGAATGCTGATTACCATTACAGTCTGTTCATGACACACTGATTCAACAAAGATTTGTTTCATACAATAAAAATAATAAAAAAAAAAATCTGAAATATAATAAATTGAAGTCCAAGCGGAAAACCACGCAGGGACATCAATGTCAAACCTCTTCTTTCTTCGTCCACATACGCCCAGGCTTGTCAACGGGTCAGGTCTTGATCGGATCTGGGTGGACTTAGACCCGATCCGTGATAGGACCCGATGGGTCCGGGAAAATGTGGATCCGGACCCGTCGGACCCGTCGGGTCCGGGTCCGTCCCGACCCGAATGGTTGGGTAAAAAAAAAAGAAAAAAAGAGAAGAGCTCATGTATTTGTTTGCCTTATCATTCTATTTAAATTTTTTTGTAATAAAACATTATTGTTAATGAGACTATGTTTGAATATAATTTTATACAATTCAAAAGAAGTAAATGAATTATTAAACAACATCCAAAATAATAATCACTAACATAAAAAACATATTAACTTAAATAATAAACATAACTAACCTAAACAACATTCAAAACAATATTAACCTAAACAACATTCAAAACAATAAACACTAACATATTAACCTAAATAATAAACATAAATCATGCAACAAACTAATTAATCATACAAATTCAAAAGCTAATAAGTTAATTGTCCAAAACAAACCGATTTATAGGTTTGTTATGATTATGATTTATGAACTTGTAAATACAAAAATAAGTTAAGTAAGAAATAAAATTATGTATCAACTAATACCAATGGTCTTATAATATATGAGCATATTTTAAAAAAAACAGTCAGATCCAACGGGTCGGGGTGGGGTGGACCCGGATCGGACCCGTTTGTTTGTTCGGGTCCGCCGGGTCAGATCCAAATCGGATCGGATATATTATACGTGTAATCAAATTCGGATCAGATCTGATCCGAGTCCAGACCGGATCCCTTGAGAGGCCTACATACGCCCTTGATATTTTCTTCAATCACTTCATAAAACCGCCCCCCACGCAACCCCTTTGTCTTTTCTCTCCACGTGTCATCACCCCCCTCATCGAACCTGTCTCCATCTCATACGTTTCCACTAATCATAAAACCATACCGTCCACGCCATGCATCCGTCGTTACGGCGAACCTTCTAGACCTTCCCCTACATAACTCCAAAAACAAACCCTACATTTTTTGAAGTTTTCAAAACCGTTTTGGGCCTTCTCTCTCTCTCTCTGGTCTTCTTTTATGTATTTTGAAGGTTTGGATCTGTTGATCATTCTCTAACGATGAATCACTGCGTCCCGGATCACGATCTCGATGGAGACGATTACACCGTCATAGCCGCCGCCGCCGCCGCTTCGCAGATCCACCGCATCGACAAATCTCCATCGTCGGTTCTCTCTTTTTAGGCTTTTTTTTTGGGGGAATTTGTGATTGGATTGTTTTTTAGGGATTTTGTTGAAGATTTTGTTTTTTGGGGGGATTTTGCGCAGTCGAAATGAGTGTATGGAGCTGGTGTGGCGGGATGGGCCGGTGTACCAGAAGATCCGGCGATTCGCCGATGAATCGCCGATCGGATCGGCGGAGGCTCTCTCGCACACGGAGGCGGCGAGTGAGCTGTTCATGGAGGAGGACGAGATGGCTTCGTGGCTCCACTACCAGATTTACGATGACAACGGCGGCGGAGGTGGCGACGGAGGGGGGTCTAGAGGTCTCTTTGATCCAGAGCCTCCGCCCGCGAAGAGCCGGCCGCCGGAGGAGTCCAGGCTCGGGAACTTCACCGGCTCCGCGTGGTCCAGACCGGCGGGGTTCGGAAGGGGATTTACGACGACGACGGCGTCGGCGGTCGAGGTGACTAGGGTTTCGGCACCCGCCGCCACCGCCGCCGCTCAGGGCGGGTACCAACGCGTGGTGACGTCATCTTGCGGCGGAGCTGACGAGAGGCCTCCGAAGGAGGTGGAGGCGCCGACGCCGGCGCCAACGACAGAGGAGGAGGACGACGGGAAGAAAAAGGTAAGGGAACCCGATTTCCACGGCGAGGTGTGTCTCTGACACACACTCTCTTTGTCTGAGAAACTAATATTATTGTATCGGTCATACGTTAGGCACTGTAGATGTATCGTGTCGTGAGTGGGGTAGACTAAAAGTACGGATAAGGTTTGGGATAATGTTGGATAATGTTATTTTCTTCCCCACATTTATTCAAGTCTAAACTGATTAACTAAATTGTTTTGACTGGATAACTCTTATTCTATTCTCTATTCATGCTTTTATTCTATATAAACGAACAGATTAGGGACCACACAAATGATTGAATTTCTGGGACCCGTTCTTAAAAAATATTTAAAGATGAAACAGAGGGTCATCTGGGGATCCATGAAGATAATGTAGAATATAGATGAAGGAAAATGTAATGCTCAGTTTTTTGCACCCATTTTTATAGTCCACACAAAAGTACATGCTTGATTAATGAAATACATATTTGTATGAATAAATTGCATATTTTTTAACGGTTTTAATAATAAAATAAAATATTTATATTGATATAATGAAGTATGTAATGCGTTAAGCAATTTCATATACTGTGTTAGTGACGTGATAACTGTAAATGGTGTTGCAAAAAATAGCGTGTGTGTCAGCGACCATAGATTAATGGTCATGAAACTTAATGTAGTGAAAAGTAGAATATTTAGTGACCTAAATATATGTTATATTTGATGCATGTGATATGATGATTAAGCTTATTTAGTAGATCATGGGTGACCTATGTCAGTATATTGACACATGCACAAGTCTAAGAATTTGGAGAAGGGATGGATTCATGCTTGTATACTTATATTTGTGTCATTTGTTCTCTTTGTTTTTCTCCCCCCATTGACATCGGTATTCACAAGTTAAGCTGCTGTGTGCTGTAAGGATGGTGCATTTGAAGGCATGGAGTCTGACAAGGGAACAGCTCCCCCACCATCGTCCAGAAAGAGGGCACGTGCAGCAGAGGTCCACAACCTTTCTGAGAGGGTGAGTCCTCAATCATCTTGTTTTATGTGTTTTTGTTTTGTTGTTTCATGGGTACATGGTTGGCTGAGCCTTTATTGTGATGCAGAGACGTCGAGATAGGATCAATGAGAAGATGAAGGCTTTGCGACAACTAATACCACGTTGCAATAAGGTGACCTTTTCTTTTCCTTTTTACCTTTAGCTTCTATTTTGAACGTTAGAAAGGTGGAAAGCCATGTACTAAGATGTGAGTTAAGCATGTTTCTATGCTACTTGAGATAATGAGCAACCAAAAGGGAGACTGAAGTAAAGCTTGAAAGATTGTTGAAAGAGTGGTATAATTGGGACAGTGTTTTCATTCTTGTGTGTACCAACAAATATAACCTCTTGACCATCTCTCTACTTATTAGATTGATATTTTTGGCATATTAAGCAATATATGACAGATAATATGAAGTTGGTTCCATGTCGCACATTATGCGTGAGTCTAAGAATCATTTCATGGCTACATTCTTTCTGTAGAACAAGTACTTCCTAAGAGGATCAACCTAACAAGGGTGCACACAGAATGATGGTGTCAATTGCGTATATTATATTTGAGACATGGCTTTATAAACTGGACACAATGTGCGATTTGGACATTGAACTTCATGATCCAACTGGTGCAAACGCAGACATTCACAATAATTCCTCACATAAACATTTGCTTGTGGAATATCATGACAAACAAACTATCTGAATTATTGGGTGGTGCTTTCCATAATGCTTGGCTCTACTAGAAGTACTTAAGTACCAAACTCCCTTTTGTTATCACTTAGTTGCCTTGGTCTTTGGCAGTGATAGGGTAAGTCATTATTAAAAAGGGCTGATAGAGTAACCATGTACAATTTCCTTGTTATTTTTTTTTTAATATAAGGCACCTAATGATTGACTGTTTGATGAGCAATCATCAAAATTGTATGTGGAAATGAGTGTTAAGAAAACTCTTTATTCATGGACATTATACAGGCTCACTCACTATATCTTCTCTCTCCCAATTCCAGTCAGACAAAGCTTCCATGCTGGATGATGTAATCCAGTACTTAAAGTCACTCCAGTTACAAGTGCAGGTTTGTTAACTTTGTGTGCATTTCCTTTATGTGTACAGTGTACGAAATTAGTTTACAGGCCACCAATTTTACAAGTATCTGCTCTGTGCATGGTTCCATTTTGTTATTGAACTGTTCATAATTAGTTAGATTTGTTATGTTGGTTTATGGGTCATTCGAATGTTAACAGGGTGAAGGCCTGTTTCGTGTTTCTGTACACGACCGCCCACCTAATAGCATGTTAATTAACTTGGCTCCTCGGCCTGCCTACCTTCCTAAATCACGTCTAGCCCGCCTTAATCACGCCTAGCCCGCCCAATCCCTCGCTTAACCTCAAAAATAAAAAACGAAAAAAACACAATCGGAAGATTGGAACATCACCTACCCTGCCGGCCAACAGTGGAGCGAATTCTCCCGGTCCCAAGTGAGTCTCTATTGATTTTTTGTCTCTCCCTCCTATCTCTCCTCAAAATTTCTGAACTCTTATCTCATTCTCCCTCAATCTTCCCCTTTTTCTCCTTCTTTAATGCCACTAGGGTTAGATTATATTAATTTTGTTGAAATGGACATGCACCAATAAATTAATCCATGTGTTCTTTATTTATAAATAGCATTCATCATTTTAAGTAATATTTCTGGAAAAATTAAAAAATGG
Organism: Acorus gramineus; assembly: GCA_030737835.1. Taxonomy (NCBI): domain Eukaryota; kingdom Viridiplantae; phylum Streptophyta; class Magnoliopsida; order Acorales; family Acoraceae; genus Acorus; species Acorus gramineus. The sequence goes on from CM060857.1 coordinate 15,056,590, forward strand.
ATAAGCAGATAAATAACTTTAATATAATTATCGATTTAAATAATAAAATCTTAATTAAGCACCGCCTATGCTCGCCTAGCCGCCCAGACAACGTTTCTGTACATCTTTCTGAAAGATGGCATATTATGTATCTCCATGTAGTGATAAGACATCACAACCACATTCTATCAATTGGAATCACAATTTACTGTCCTTGAGGAAGGTCTAGATGAATCCCTGGAGGAAGCTAACGAACTAATTTATAATATACGCTTAAAATTCACAAGTAAAGTCTGGACAGATTTCTTGAATCAGCCTTACTTTCCAGGGAGTTAGCGTCCTGTAGGAAGTTTGAAGTTTTGATTAATTGTTAGAAACACCAGGAAGTTATAGGAAAAGCACAAATAGATTAAAGAGAGTTCACGTCTCTGTAAATGTGTGTGCGTTTGTTTTATTTATTTATTATTGGCTAACATGTGGGTATTGGACGTAAGATAGTATGGATCTCAAAGTCTAGAGGTTAGATATAGGTAGTCAAAATAGCTAAAGCCTGAATAGATGTTATTCTTACTTCCACTTTACACTGCATCATGGTGTGTTTTGCTTCTTCGAGCATCTTAGATCCCTAGCGCTGGATGAGGTGGAAGGCTACAATACATCTAGTTCTGGTGTCAAATGTTGCCTAACCTATGAACTAGATTCTACTGAGGCCACATAATGGACATGCACTGATAGCAGTTATCACGCTGACATAACATCTATCTCCAATTTGCGTTGCATCTACATGATAGCATGCGAATGACCATGATAATGTTGATGTAAGTACATGTTCAACATGCGTGTTATGCATGCAATAAACATTTTGCTCATTTGTATTAGTTTCCCTTCAACAAAGATATTCTATAATACCAACTCATGCAGATGATGTCCATGGGGTGCAGCATGGCCCCAATGATGTTCCCGGGAGTCCAGCAGTACATGTCGCCTATGGCCATCGGAATGGGCATGGGTGTCAGCATGGGCATGGGTTCAGCCGGCATGAGCAGACCAATGATGCCATTTCAACCCATCATGCATGGTATGCACGGGCCGATGCCTGCAGCGGCACATATGTATCCCAGTTTCCCAATTCAGCCTCTACCATCTGAAGTCCAAACAACAAACCAAATGGAGAAATCATTCAGTCCTGCTGGTTTACAGAGTTCACAAAGGCCACATTTCCTTGATCCGTATCAGCAGTATCTTGCACTTCACCAAATGCAGATGCCACCTCAGGTGGTGTTCTGTTTTTTATAATGATGAAACAATTGTTCTCCATTAAGCAATGACAAACATCAAATTGTTGTCTTGTACTCAGGAATTTCATTCAAAATTTGTGCAGAATCAACCGACGGTCCAGACAGATTCAAATAAGTGAGTGGAAAGACCATCTGGGATCCCAGACAAGGTGAGTTTCCGATACTTCCTAATACACAATTTTAATCACACAAGTCTATCAAATAGTATAAATATATGCTGTTTAACATCTCTTTAAGTTGAGATGTCCATCTAAAATCATCTTCTCCATGTCTTTTTTATTTCTTTCTTTTTGGTAGAGAACAACCTACTAAACAATTTATTCTTAAAGTATAATTACATCGTTTGCAATCTTGTTCTTTGCAGGTTTAGACTCATGACAGGTTATCGCTCTGAATAGGCCGTGAAGGCCGCCCGCTAATTTTTTGTAGGATTAGAAAGCAACATTTACTCCATGAGGCGCACACAGAGAGGTCCATGAGGGTTTATGCCGCGGCTAAGTTGTAAATATTTTTTTTCTTGTTCTTTTGTTCTTGTTTGGAGAGAAAGTTCCTCACTTGATCCTCCAATGTATTGTTTTAACTTATGTTCAGATTGGGGAACTATAATGGCAGGGGCTAAAATGGTGGACTTTGTGGGAGGTCATCTAGTTGTCTCAGCCTAAACCTTCTGGTTGAGATGGGGTGGTCCGGGCATCCCTGTGTGGATCCCTCCTCTACTCGGATGTCCAATCATGCAGGAGTTTATGCTTGTTGTTTCTGTGTTATTGCTTAGTTCTATTCTCTCACCTCACTTCAAACTCTTGTTGTACTCGATTTTATGCTATAAAATCGTAATAGCAGTTGTGTACCTTGTAAAAAAAAACATATTTAAAATGTAAAAGAAAGAATTCATGAAATGCTAAATTTTTTGTGATATGGTGTTATAATTAGTTTTCATTCAAGAATTGCTATTTGTTCTGCAATTCCTACCTACTCGAAATGGTATTAATCGGAATATAAATGTACATTTATTATATTGAAGAGATTCCTTACCAAATATCTACAGCCCATTGAATGTCATTTAGGTTGCGTTTGGATATGAGGTTGATACATTAAGTCCATGTCTGGTTAGAGAATAAGCTCGGTATAAATTAGAATTAGTCGGAATAACTTCATTATAGTTGTTTGGATAACTAGAATAAATGAGAATCTGTATACCAGAATTAACTAGTATAAAGTGATATATGGATTCCATTCACCCATTAGAATTAAGTTATTCCAGGTTATTCAAACTAAAAGAATATGTGGGCCCACTATCAAATCAACTGTCATCACCTCTTATAAATCAACTGTCATCATTTTTTTATCTTTTATAAATCTTTATCCACACTTTATTCATATTTTATTCAAACAACAAAAACTTTATTATTACGTTTCCCAATGGGAATAATTCATAACACAATCAAACACAAAATCATTTTATTCTTATTTATACTAGAATAGTCATAAATATCAAAATAATTATATTCTTGAACCAAACATCGATCAAGATTTTTAAAATCTTAATTTTAAACTCAGTTTTTGAAAAACTATGTTTTATTAGATTTTCAACTATAAGATTTTTTTGTTTAAAAAAAGAAAATGATGGTTTAAAAAGTTAAATGATGAAAATATGTTTTGATCTGAGTTTGATAATATATAGTTTTTTAAACTTAGAATTTACCCAAACTTGAATCTAAATGGCGCCTCAGACCAATTAAATTTTTTTAGTGGATTGAGTAAATCTATGGTTTAGTTGAGGTTTAGTTGTTCTCAACAACTACACCCCCCTCCCCCTCAACAGCTCCAACTTTGAAAAAAAAAAAAACACATATAAAACGCAATCTCCAATCATGTTATCTCAAACAATTTTCCCATACAAACTACTTTGCATCCAACAATGTCTTCTTTCAAACCATCCCCCACACCTTCATTTTTCTGCCTCCTCTTGTTCATCACAACCATGCAACTCTCTTCATCAGTTTCACCGGTCGGCGACCTCCCCAGAGCGGCCACGGACCCCGTGTTAGAGTTCTACATGCGCGACATCCTCGGCGGGCCCAACCCGATGGCCCGGCCCATCACCAGCCTGTTGGGCCACATCTACAACGGCCACATCCCCTTCACCAGGCCCATCAGGTTCGGCCCACCGGAGGATGGCATCCCCCACAGCATGGGCCTCTCTGGCTCCTCATTCAACCCCACCCAGGCCCAGGCCCATCTCAGCCCCGATGGGCTGGGCCTGGGCTTTGGGACCGTAACAGTCATCGACGACGCACTAACCGATGGGCAGGACCTCCGGTCACCGGTGGTAGGCAAGGCCCGGGGGGTGTACGTGGCAAGCTCGCCGGACGGGGCCACACAGATGATGGCGTTCACGGCGGTGATGGAGGGAGGGGAGTCCAGCGGCGACTCGATCAACTTCTTCGGTGTGTACAAGTCCGGTGCCACCACGTCATCGCATCTGTCGGTGACCGGCGGCACGGGGAAGTTCAAGAACGCTGGAGGGTTCGCGGAGGTACGGTGGCTCGGGCCGGCGACCGGCGCGGTGGAGGCCTCGTTGAGGATCTCCGTGCACCTCACTTACTAGTAAAAGTCCACTCCCCGTAAACCCTAATGTTTTGATGTCATTTTATATGAGCTTTTGTAATTCAAGAGTGTGACATGAAATTTTTTTAATTTAAAAGTTAGGTATTGCGTTAGTATTATTTTCAAAATTCAGTTGTGACCGTTAAGAGCACTTCTCAAGCGCGGGCCAAAACTCGGCCCGACTCGGGGACTCTCTTCGTATGGTTAAATCAGAAAGGCATTCGATGAAATGTTTCAATGTATGTGAAGAGAGTCTTTGATCAGATGCTGAAGAAAGGTGTGGCGTCCTGGAATTCAATGATATTGGGTTACTCAAAGCGCGGCGATTGGGTCGAAGCCTTCGATCTCTTTCGCCTCATGAGGTCCGATGGGCTCGCTCCAAACCACGTCACGCTCTTGGGTTTGACTCTGGCGAGCGGTCGAGCGGGGGATTTACGTCTCGGGGAGAGCATCCACGGACGATTTGTTCGTGCCGGGCTGATGAGGGATTTACATTTGGGGACTTCGATTCTTGACATGTACGCGAAGTGTGGAAGGATCGACTCGGCCCGCCTCGTGTTTGAAGAGGAATTACCCGACGAGAAGAGCTCGGTCTCTTGGAATTCACTCATCGCGGGGTACTCACAGAACGGTCACGACCGCGAGGCGATCTCGCTCTTTCATCGAATGCTTGAAAGACCGGGATTGAGCCCCGATTCAATCACGGCATCGAGCGTGATCCCTTCTTACGCGAAGTTCGCGAACCTCGGAGCGATCCGGTCCGTCCACGGGTTCATAATCAAGCGAGGCTTCGACTACCGGCGGGACATCGTATTGGGTACCGCGGTGATGGACATGTACTTCCGAGGCGGCGACGTTCACACGGCGGAGGACGTCTTCCATCGGATCGAGGGACCGAACCAGGCGACGTGGAACGCGTTGATTTCGGGCCGTAACACGAACAACCAGCCTCGACTAGGCGCGCGACACTTTCTCGAAATGCGCGCTGGCGGGGCGAGGCCGGACGCGGTCACTCTGACGACCGTGCTCAAGTCCTGCGGCGAATTGGGCTCGCCCGCGCTGGGGAAGTCGGTCCACGCGCATTGCGTCGTCGCGGGCCTCGATTCGTATCTTATGGTGAACAATGCGGCCCTCGACATGTACATGAAATGCGGGTGCATCGGATGCGCGGCGGACCTCTTTCGATCAATGACGATCAAGAACGCCGTGACATGGAACACGGTCCTCACCAGGTACACAAAACTCGGACTCTTCGCCGAGGCTTTGATCCTTTTCAACCGAATGCGGTCGACGGTCGGGATTAAACCGGACCACGTCACGGTGATCTCCGCAGTCCAAGCCTGCGCGGGCACCATCTCTAACGCGCAAGCGGTTCACGCATTCATTTTGAAGGCCGGATTCGAAAGCGATGCGCGGATCGCCAATTCGATGATCGACGTCTACGCGAAGTGCGCGCGCTTTGAGGACGCGAAGTCCGTGTTCGATGAATTGGGTCCGTCGAGGGACCGGAGCTCGTGGAACGCGATGATCGCGGGGTGCGGGCTTAACGGGCGGGGCGAGGAGGCATGCTCGCTTTTCGCGCGGATGGGAGAGGAATACGGGCTCGGGCCGGACCCGATCACCTTCGTTTCGTTGATCTCCGCTTGTAGTCACTCGGGCATGGTCGATCGAGGGTGCGAGTACTTCGAGGAAATGACGGGGAATTATGGGTTGACGCCGCGGGTGGAGCACTACGCGTGCGTGGTCGATATGCTCGGACGGGCGGGGAGGTTTGAAGAGGCGCGTCGAGTGCTTGAAAGAATGCCCGAGGGAACGGAGAGCGGCGTGGTTTGGGGGGCTCTGTTGAATGCGTGTAGGGTGCGGGGAAATGTCGAGGTTGGGGAGGTCGCTGGTGCGCGATCGATGGGGCTGGACCCGGAGAATTGCGGGTACGTTGCGCTTATGTCGGGCGTGTACGCTGCGGCGGGGAGGTGGGAGGCGGCGGGGAGGGTGAGGGAGGTGTTTGATTGTGGGAGGTTGGTTAAGGATGCTGGGGTGAGCATTGTGGACGTTTGATGGATTATGAGTAAGGAAGATTGGATATTTTAATATTTGTATCTTATTGGGAATGGGATATATGTATTAATAGTTGAAATAAAGGGGTTTTCCGATTCAATTATTTTTTAGATAATTTAGATGTCTATATATGTACAATGTTTTGGGTACTTATGTGACATGTTCAGAGTGATAAGAGAATTAAAATTGAGATGTTAAAGACTGAAGATTCATTGTCTTTTTAATATACCATACAATGTGAATACAATAATTATTTAAATTTTAAAAAATATAATTAATAATGCAATAAAATTTCAAAGAATATATAGATGTGTGCATATTGATAATATATTAATAATATATGTTGAATTAAGATATTTTTCAAACAAGACGTGCATATTTGAATATCATATAATTTTGTTAATACGGTTTGAAGTGGATATAAATATATTTCAAATAACTGACAAGCTTAATGACATGTAAAATTGCTTGAAAAATGAATTATGAAGTGTGAACTATATTAGTAACTCGTTTTTAATAGAGAAATCACATACATGATTTATTTTATTTTTTGAAAAAGATAAAACCTACTACAATACACTTCTATTACATAAATGAAAGTACAAACTTGAAGGGGAGGTGAGAGAAATGATGTAAATCAAATAAAAAAGAACAAATATCATGGGAGAGGAGAGACATATGTAGATGGGAGATCCAAGGCCACCCCCTTCCCCCACCCCCTGACCACACTCGATCACAAGGTCGTTATCTGAACCTCCCGAAACAACATGCCACCAGCTCTAACAATGTCGCATCCCTAATCTTTGGTGTAGCACTCAGTTGCCTCCCAATTTTTTTCCATGTACACGTGTGCGCCCTTAAAGATCGCTTCATTGCGGGACCACGCTCCCACCACGTACGCCGAACACCAAACAAGATTGCTGCGTTGAGAGTCGTCCGATTCACATAAGGCAATCCCATCCATCCACATATCTGCGATTGAGTTGCCGCACCCACTAAGCACCAAAACTCGCATGTCACACAACACTCACTAACAAAAAAGGTGGGTCACTGTCTCTAGTTCCTCTTCCTTCGCACAACACACAGGTGAACGGTCCGGGCTCTTCCATTTGGCGTGATACATCTTGATTAGAAGTCTTCTGTGGAGGAACAACCACGTGAAAACTTTTTATTTTACAAATTTAATTTGAATAAAATTTTTATCCATAAAATATACCGGCCAGAGGTGCAACTTTAATCAGTTAAATTGAATCCAAACTAATCCAAATCGATTTTTTCGGGTTTGCATCAATAGATTTTTTTGTTTAGTTTGATATGGTTTGAAAATTTAATAAACTAGTCTATTTTGATTTGGATTTGATTTTACTTAAAAAATGAATTAATCGAATCAAATTAAATTTAAACACATGATTATTCATAATTAATATTCATTTAGATCATTTTTTTATATTAAAAACTATATTATTGTTATATCATTAATATTTACATAAAAAAAAAGAATACACTAATTTATGCCATCAATCATAGCCTATTGATATTTATGTAAACTTGTAATCAATTCAAAAAAATACTCTAACCAAGCCAAATAAGTAGGAAGAAAAAAAAAGTATACATGTTTATATTTAACAGTTTGGTTTGGTTTAACCAAATAAGGTTCAGTTCAATTTAAATTTTTTGTTCGATTTTTTATTCGATTATCATATTATATGATTATACTTTGGTTCAATATGAGTTTACAAAAAATACCTAAATTGCGCCCCTAATATCAGCCACTTGTTAATATTTTTTAAGTCTCATTTTGGATTTATTACTTACGAGTAATAATCATCATATAAAAGATGAGTCTAACATAACTGGTTATTGAGACTTTTCTACACTTTATAAATAGTGTCTTTTTACGATATGATGGTGATGGCGACCGCAAGTTCTTGTTCTTGTGACAATGAATGAAGATCGTGATATTGTCTAGTAGTAAAAAGACAACTTCATTTTCAGTGGATGACTGAAAGTAGCCAATAAGTTAAGGCTGCTTGTATAAACTTTTTTTTATGTCACAAACAATTTTTTCAGAAAAAAAAAAACTGATAGAGAAAAAGTCTATTAAGTATACTCAAATTTTAATAATTTAAAGTTTAATATATTCATGAAATCTATCTATTTTGAAAAAATTAATTAAGGGTTCACGTGGTCACTTATCTATTATTTTTAGATTTTTAAAATTTTTCAAGTTTGTTTTAGGTCCCTAAAGTTGATGAAAAATCATCTTTTGTTCCCTCAGCAGAATGTTGTTCAAAAATATCAAAAATGTCCCTGCCCAAATATTTTCATACACTATTAACATTCCTTAGTACATTTTTAAATATCTCCAATACACTGTTAATATTTTCTAATACACTGTTAACCTTCACATAAAATGCCACTTCGTCTAATTATTTTAGTACACTGTAAACACTCTCCAATACATTATTAAATATCTCCAATACACTATTAGCACTCCTCAGTACATTGTTAACCTTTACATAATTGGACGATAGCATTTTCGGTATTTTCAAACAACATCCAGTTGGAGAGACTTAAAGATAATTTTTCAATGCATTAAAGACTTAAAGATACATTATCACGTGGACCTTTAATTAATTTGTCCATTTATTTTCATTATAATATGAAACAATATATATTACATGATAACATGATATACTCGTATACAAATTTATTACTTTATATGTTTAGTGAAATAAATTTTTTAAATGATTTTAATTTTTTTATTAACGTTTAATCTATATTATTTTATTTCCTTTCAAAAAAAAAAAATAATATTAATAATATAATTACATCCTATACATATATTTAAGTCAATATCCAGTCTAAAAAAATTCAAAATGCGGAGATCCAGTGCTTGAAAATCATCCAGTTATTTATAGTTTGTCGTTATTTTGTCCAGCTGGCAAACGCAGTCCTCCCAATTCATCTCCACATTATAATCAACAAAACAAAACAAAACAAAAATCCCGACAAATCCGAACCCCCAAATATTTCATCAAAAAAACAAACCTTCCCAAAACAGAAAAAAAAAAAAACTAGGGTTTTCTTTTCGCAGAATCTGAGGAGATAAAGCGAAGAGAAAATGCGGGCCCGGACGTGCTGCACGGGATGCCTGGGATCCCTCCTCAAGCTCCTCAATTTCCTCCAGACCTTCGCGGGGGTCTCCATCGTCATCTACTCGGCGTGGATGCTGAGCCAGTGGAACCGGCGAACCAGACCCAACCTCACCGTCTCTGCCGATCCCTCCCAAATCGAGGTTGGTTTTTATTCGGCTTTCGAGAACGGACTCCATCTCGTGCTCGACAAGCTCCCTGCGCAATGGTATTCTCGTCAAAATAGTCGATTTGGGTTTTTGTTGCATTGGTTTTCCATTGATGATGTTGTTGGGTGGTGTGAATAGGTTTATCTATTCGTTTATGGGGGCTGGAGTTATGGTGTGTCTGATCACCTTCATTGGGCATGTCGCCGCCGAAGCTGTTAATGGGTGTTGCCTGTGTTTCGTATCCTTCTTCGTCATTTCCGTTGTTGAATTTTCCTTTATTGGTTTTAGTATTTTTTTTTTTTTGTCTAAGGCATATATGAAGTTTGATTTCTTATGCATATGATCGTTTGGTTAATATATCTCTGCATTTCCTGACCCCCTCAATCATTGTGCGCAATGTTATTATTTCTCTCATTACGGGTTATCGTTGTCATTATCGGTTAGATGATATCAATGTTATTATTTCTCTCATTACGGGTTATCATTGTCATTGTCAGTTAGACGATACCCACATCAGAAAAATATAGATTGATTTTATCGCGGTCAATGATCATGGTAGCAGGATTCATCCATAGTCTGATGCAGGATTTTTTTTGGGAATGAATTGAGCATCTATCGTAGATAATTTGATATTGGAATTCTGCTATTTTGAGTTTCTTCTGCGATTAATACTTGTATTGACTGTACCTCGATTTAGAGATCCCAATTAATTCATGTCTCCTTTTGAGTGCTTTTGGCGTGACTGTGTGAGCATAATTATCTATCATGTGCACACTGATTTTTTGTTTTTCGCATATCAGTATTCTTGGTCCAAATGATATATATTGATTGGTTGACCACTGTATTCAATTACGTTTGTAGATTAATTACTATGGATGCTCATTTGATGCTGAAGCTTATAAAATTATATGACATTGATCGCTTCCTCACTATATTTTTATTCTACTCTACACAATATAGTATTTGTTACACCACTAGTTTGCAGAGATATCAAGAACCTTAAGCCCCTATTTGAGTAGAATAATAGATGTAGAATTGGGATGGATAAGCCCCAAAAACTTGTTTGTTTTCAAGGAATAGGTTGTTATAGTCATGCCAGATAAGTGGGAATAAGCTGATATTGGTATTTAGGTCCCCTTGGTTGCCCAATCTGTTCCACTGGTATAAGGGGATTCACATGTTAAATCACATGTTATCACCTCTTATAAATCAGGGGTGTCACATGTCAAATTATTTTTTTACTTTTTATAAATCTTTATCTTTGGATTATTTATAAATCTTTATAAATTTTTCTCAGGATGTTTTACATATAACAATTGTAGAGCTGATAGAACTTGGTTCATTAATATTTTTGCTCCAACATGTAAAAGTTCAGTAAATCTCTACATTTGAAGGTTTCTCTATATTATTGGCGGGTTCTGGTGGTGAAAGACACTCTTTTCCAAGTGGTTCTTCTGGTTTTTTTTCTCACATACGAATTAATAACAAAAAAAAAAAAAACTTAAATTCCATTTGTAGGTGGAAATCCGTTTTTATGGAATGAATGGTTGGTACCAAGTGTTCGATTCCATGGTACATAACCTAATGCACTGAAAATTTTAAAGAGACTAATCAGAAAGTGTTAATTTTCTAAAACCATATGAACTGTTGTTGTCTGGTCTGTAATTATTATATGCTTGTGTGGATGTTTCTGTTTTTTACTCCTTCAGCAGGACTTTCTGTTAATTTTGCTTGTGGGCCCGCTTCTGTTCTTTTTACTCTTTCAGTGGGGCTTTTTGCTAATCACAATGTTAATATTGCGATATTGGATATATGTTGTCTGCAACTTCAGCTCGGTGGTAATTCTTTAATAATGCTTGTGAAAAATTATTATGTGCATGATCAACTATGAAACTCCATTTGTTGTTGCGGTGTGGTAATGCAGATCTACCTGTTCCTTTAGGATTTCAGTATAAGCTAAATCAATGGTTTTTTTTTGTAAAAACTCATGGACCAGGTAAAACTTTTGGTATTTATGCACACTGTGTGACCAGTCTAATAATATTCTCCTCAATATTCAACTTTCATGGTTTTCTTAAATCTAGATTAACTGCAGTACACTCTGTTGACCTCTATACTAATCTCACTGGAGGCAGCCTTGGTGGGTTATCTTATTCTTGACAAAAATTGGGAGAAGGTGAGTTTGCTTATTCCTTTCAAAGGCCGGGTCTTTTGAAACATCTCTTCGTCAGGACTAATGAGTTTTTTCGTGCCTGCCTTGCTTCCCAGGATCTTCCACTGGACCCTACTGGAGAACTTGCAAGGCTTCGTATATTTATTGAAGACAATTTTGATATATGTAGGTGGATTGGCATATCTCTGGTATCTATTCAGGTAAATTATCTCTTTACATCAATTTCTACGTAAAAGCTATTTTCCCGTGCCTTCGTAATATGGAGCACAATGATGACAAAATACAGACATGGAAATGACAGTGACCACAGTGTAGTCTTGGGGTTGCGGAGGAGGGGAAGGGGGGGGGGGGGGGGTTTACAACTCAAGATCTCTAAATACATATGTTATTTATTGTAACAATGCATATGTCATGAATGGATTTGCATGATTTGCAGAATATATAGGTCTTATGAACTTACATAAATGCGTAAACACGGGATGTGATATGATGGTATTTAGCATATTATGAAGGTATCTCCACCTTGTTGCTTTTGAACGAGAATCATGTATCCTGTGTCGGTATCCATTGCTTTCAGAATCATTCAAGAAAACAAGGTGTACAGTTTTCCTTTAAATGTCATAAATCCAATAAAAAGTGCAACGGTAACCAATTAGTTCTTTTATGATAATCCTTGTGTCATTGATTTCTATGCCCCACATCATGGCAGTTTATTAATCCAAGGTTTCTGGTTGGTCAAAATTCAAATATCCTAAGATCTGATCCATATCATAAATTGCTTTCGGTGTGAAACAGATTAAATCTTTAATTATTAAATAGTAGGAGGATTTACGTAGCCATGTGTGAAACTTAATAACATGATTTTGTTATCATATCTATACAGGCATTGACTCTGCTTCTAGCACTGATCCTCCGAGCCATGGTTTCATCAACAAGGGAGGAGTGGGACAGTGATGATGATTATTGTGTTATAAGACGTCCATTGATAATTTCTGGAGGGCAAAATCCTACCTTGACCTCCATGGATGCCAAAGGAATCCGTTCTGATATTTGGAGCACACGAATGAGAGAGAAGGTATCTTCTTCCTTTTAAACCTCCTTAAGATGAATACTCTTGAATTCAACATGGGTGATTGCATATATGCAATTCTTATAATTCATGGGGTTCATTAATCACTTCATTGGACTACCATTTTGCAATAGACCAGGGCATGATTTTGTATGTTTTTTTCAGTGTAAAATGGCCTGGCCCTACACACCATGGTCCAGTCCTGGTCAGAGGTGCGGTCTGTACTGCACTAGCTCTCCCTAGCTTGCCGTACCGTGAGCCCGTCATGGCTACCTAATTATGCAAAATGACATTTCACCAACAGATCAATTCCATCAATCCCATCCCAAACTGAAAGGACTGTCACCTAGCCCATCCGTGTCGTGTCATGAGCTAGTAACAGCTACCAAGTTATGTGAAGTGACATTTCACCCCAAATTAATTTCATCATTCTCATCCCAAAATTCCTCTTCCCCAATCCATTCAAAGCCCTCGAACCCCCAACCGCAAAATGGTCTTTATGTGTTCACCTTGGTCCACACCCCTCCCCAAATGGCCTTCCCCATTCTCCACTCCCTAATAAACCTCTCATATCTACACTCTCTTCTACGACTACCACCCCAAGGCATCGACCCTTTGTTGGTGCGTGGGGATCTCGATGTCTCATCACCGGGATCAGCCACAACTTGAGGCAGGTCAAGTCCATGGGCCTCTTTGTGTGCCGCATCGGCTGTAAAACCAACTGGCACTTCCACTTCAGTGAGTTTGACAGGTGTGGGGAAATCAGTCTTAAATCTTAATCAACATCGATGACATGCTTGGATGCAAAGCCTTTTGATCATGCAAGGCACTGGGGCAGAATGATTCATCTGGTCGACGGACCGTTCCAACGGGCCACACTAGGTTACCCTCATTCTTTTGGGGCAGCATGATCATGAGAATGACCGTGCGGCCTGTTCCATGCTGGCCCATGCTACACCCCTACATAGCCTTGGCCTTTACATGAGATTTATAGTAGCCCAGCTTTTCCATAATAATACAACAATGCCATTAATTATTTGAGATTCATCAAACAAGTTTTAAATAATTAAGAACAACCTAGTATAGATATTTTTCCATAGAAAAAAGTTTTTAAAAAAGTTACTTCCGATTTCTGCATCTGGAATCTTGGATTGCATCATACCATGATTTGCTCCTCTCCCTTCAGCCAGGTGAAACAAGTACCCTTGATGCTTTGTGAATTTTCTTGCTATTGTTTCAGAGGTTAAAAAAAATTCTATTTAACGTATATTCCACATTGGAAATGCCTTTTTTTTTTTTTTTGAAGAACACATTAAAATATGAGTTGTATCTAAATTCCTTACCTATAACAATCTAAATTTTAAATGGATACAAGATATCTCTTCTATCAAGCCAAAGTTTGGACACCAAGTTTGGTATAGTATAGGAAAACAGTATCCTTTCTGAATTGCATATTCTTCTCGGGTGGGTCTTATCTTGTTCAGTATATAGCTTTACATCGCATTTTCACAATTAGTATAGCTTCTGTCCCATCATAGATGGTTAGCTTCATGAATGCTCTTCCAAAGAGGAACTCAATAATAGACACTGCAGCTGGAAGCCATTATTTTGATGTTCTGAAATTGAATACAGACTCCACTGCTGGCAGAATGTTCTAATGGCCACAACTTTTGGTCAATAATCTCTTGTGATACTGACAAGCAATAATATTTGCTATCTGTCTATAGAACAATTATTCCAGTTTCTGATTGGTGAATTCCCTTTAATTTTATGCAGTATGCGTTGAATCAGGCGGACCTGGGGTTTAATGGGGTGGACCCGATAGGTCCGATGCCGACAAATGCTGGCACCAAAAGCCGGGGACGATGTTGCATCTTGTGAGCACTTTGAGCCATCACAGATCACTCTCTCTGGGATCTGCAGCAAGAGTTTATTTGCCTGTACATTTTGTTTATTTGAACTGAACAGGCTGCAGTTACTGTAAAGCTTCCTGGAAAATCTTGTGCTCTGTTTTCTTTTGTAAATTTTGCATTTACTTCCTGAACGACCTAAAAATGCGAGTGTCAATGTGTCCAGTTTTGATATGCTTTTATCCTATCATTATGAAAGATATTCTGCAACACACAATCTATGTATCTAATTCAGTCAGGATGATCCTTTTGAAGCCTAGATCATGATCTGATTCAGGATGATCATGATCTTCCACCATCCATTGCAGCTTATGAGCTTTAGGGGTGGTAACAGAGACCAACCCAGTTGGTATTGGTTGTGTTTATCATTATTTTTATAAAAAGATAATCTCTAGCTATCAAATTTGAGTAATGTCAGTAATTCTTATGTTCATTTTTATTTTTTTTTACTGGTATTTTTTTTTCTTGATCAAACAAGACTCGGAACTCAAATCTTCTATCATCCTAACAAGGTGATAGAAGTTTGGTAATTATTTTTATTTTTTGGGTAGTGTTTGAGATTCTTACTCATTTTAAGGTAACGTTTACAATTTTTGTATTTGCAGGAAGTTATTTTTACAATGATTTTCAAAAGTTTGGGGTGGTGAGTTTTTTGCAGAATCAGTCAATTTTAAAATTCAGATTTCAATACAATCAATTTTGTAATCGCGTAACCAAACACACCCTAATTCAAAATTCACTGATCCAAACCTAGTTAAATGGCCCTGGTTTTGGATTACTTTTTTAGTATTTTTGTAGAATACATACAACCGTTTGGAATATATTATATTTTGTGAGGATGTATATTTGATTTCACAGAGTATACGTTTTCAGATCGACTACAAATTTTTTTTTGTATATAAGATGCAATATTCGATTATATAAAAAGTTGCGGTCCGTTTTGCAGCATGCATGGTTATTAGTGAAGTACTTGATTTTTTTAAATGCATTTTATCATAGTGTATATAATTTATTACTTTTTATGAAGATAATAAATGATGTTTCTTCAAAACTTCACCAGATGTACTTGTATTAGAAAATAAAAAATTCATGGATAATTACTCTTGCAATCACTTTAATATTCTTAAATATATTTTGAATTTTTTTTAAAGATATACTGGTGAATATATATTTTTATCAAAATACAATATACATAAAAATTTGAGTGTTTTAACATTCAAAATAAAAATATACATACACACGCACATATAATACAAACGCTGATTTAACCGAAACCAATCATCTGAATGATAATAAAAGAAATCGTCCCGTGGTGTACCTGTTTAGATCAAAGAAACCGAAAAAAAAAAAAAAAAGTAACCACACTTCGGTTTCGTTGGCGTTTTTTTTAAAAGAAAAAAAAAACACCTGGTTATGCTTTTTTTAAAAGAAAATGACATAATTATTTGCTTGCAAATGCAAAACATAACTAGATCTGATCACGAGTTCAGATCCAGTTAAGATTGATTTCAGTCTGTCCCTTTAGAATTTATGAATTAAATTGCACAATAAATTTAGAGTACATGTCTCACTCTTTTATTGGATTCCGATGATACAGACTTAACACATTTCTAAGGATCTAAATAGTCTTTAATAAAAAAATATTTTGAAAAAAATTGTTCACAACAAATACATTTAATTTTTTAATCCATTTATAACTAATATAATATATCATATTATATATGAATAAATGATCTAATGAAAATTTTAATAATGATTAAATAAACCACTTGTAAACTTTAAAATAAAATATAAAAAAGATGTGTTACAACTAAAAATTAATATTTTACATATATATCCTCCACCAACCCTATATTGTAAAAATATCCCATTTGAAACTCTAAAACTAACAATATTATTCGAACGGATAGATATATTACAACTGAAAATGAATTTTTTTTATATATATACCATCAACCAATCCTATATTATAAAAATGGATTTTTGCATATATACCCCTGTTAAATTTTAAATTTTTTAATACTCCTATAAAAACTCACAGTGCAAAATTATCCCCCGAAAACTTTAAGTGAGTGCAATCGTGTCCCTGTAATCAAATTCCGTCTGGTATAGTTAATATTTTTTATTTTCATTCTATTATAGGCGTTGAAATGATGATTGTACCCTCAGACTAACCGAATTGAGTTTTATTTTTTTGTTTTTTTTGCATATATACCCCTCTTAAAATCCCTATTTGTATAATTATCTCTTTTATTTTTAGCATTACATAAATACTCCTAAAATTTAATACATCGTGCAAATTTGTTTTGACTCTGCACGATAAAATCATGAACGAGATAAACGAGATGACATTGTTTTGACTTTGCACGATAAAATCATGAACAGCTCACATGAACTCTATGAAATTATGCAATATAAGAGGGATTTTTATATATATACCCTTGTTAAATTTTAATTTTATTAAAATGCCCTTGAAAATACTCACAGTGCAAAAATACCCTTCAAAAAATTTAAGTAAGTACAACCGTGCCCCTACGATCAAATTCCGTTTGGTTTCATTAATATTTTCCGTTTTCATTTCGTTATAGGTGTTGAAATGACCTTTGTACCTAAAGTGAGTTTTATTTTTATTTTTTTATTTTTTTGCATATATACCCCCTCCTAAAATATATATTTGCAGAATTATCCTTTTTATTTTCACCATTACATAAATACCCTTGAAATTTTAATACATCATATAAATTTGTCCATGAGGTTAATGTTCGTGAGAATTGATTAAAATATCTCAATTAGCCACCGTAATCACATGTAAATAGTCCAAAATACCCTCACCAGGCTCTATTTGGATGTTCAAACCCTAGTTCCTTCTTCCTACCCTCTCTTTTTATTTTTTCATGTAAGGTTGAGTAGGGTGTGTAATTTAAGTGAGGGGTGAACTGTTCATTTTATAGGATATTGGTAGGGTTAAAAATCTAAACTTGGTTCGGTTTGCGCTCTTAACAGTGACTGACGGAAGGGCAAATTTGAACAATTTATTAAATTTTTAGGGGTATTTATGTAATGGTGGAAATAATAGGGGTAATTATGAAAATATGGGTTTTAATAGGGGTATTTAGGCAAAAGAAAACTTTTTTTTTCAAAACCAGTAAGGGCATTTAGGTCAATGTACATGTAGAGTTAGACTTTTTAACCATAGTTAATTCAGAGTTCTTCACGGCATGTGCTATAGGGGCACGGTTGCACTCACTCAATGTGTTTGAGGGGTATTTTTGCACGGTAGATTTTTTTCAGGGGTACTTTGATAAAATTAAAATTTAACAGGGGTATATATGCAAACATCCTTTATAAAAATATCTCATTTGAAATTCTAAAATCAACAATATTATTTGAATGGATAAAAAATAATTTTATGTACAATTTAATACCTTTTAAATAATATTATTTGAAATAACAAATCATCATATATATTTTGTTAAAATATAATTTTTAAGGATATATATAAAAAAAATCATTAAGATTCGGTGAATATGGATGATATTATCCAATATATATATATATAACCAATAATTAAAATATTTTTGAAATTCTTAAAAAAATCATAACTTTTTAAGTATAAATCCAATTTTATTTTTGAAATTCTTAAAAAAATCATAACTTTTTAAGTATAAATCCAATTTGAGCGATCAATATATCATTGGAAAGAGTTTTTCGCTATATACTTATGATCGTAAAATATGTTATTTCAAAAAGTAACTATTTTACGATAAAAAGTAATATTAAATATTGAAACTTATATTTGATCTAAAATTATCTATTTATTACAAATATTTAATAATTATCTCAATCTAAATTCATTAAAAATAATAACAATAAATAAATAAATATGATGATATGACACAATTATTATTATTCATTCAATATATCTTTAAAAAAATCATTAAAAACTATTGAGATTAATTTAATGGATACCAATATGATATTATTCAATTTATTTATATATACACATATATAAATAGATAGATTTTTTTCATTTTTATCATAATAAAACTAATAAAAATATTATTCCATTCTTAACTTAATCTAAAATTAAAGATAATTAAAGACTACAAATAAATTTAAAAAATAAAAATGTTATAAAAGATTTAAAAAATTTAAACACTTTCACTTATTCTAATAATATAATACTGAATAATTCACTGCATAATTATAGAAAGACTGCCTGCCAGCTGCAGCTCATCTTAACTTTACACTGTGAAACTGAAATATCACATCATAACAAAGAGACAAAAAACTATTTCCAAAAAAAAATAAAAGAAAAGAAAGCAATGATGACCATCGAAAGCATCCAAACAACAAATCACACATCCAATAATTGATGTCGGGATCTGTTTTTGTTCCATCGAGAAGACAAGAATAAAATCTCCCACACGATCTACTTAGCCCCCGTTTGATTTTGGTATAAAATCACATGTGAGTTCAAATAATCTAGATAAGAATTTTTAAATGTTTATTTATTTTAAATAATTTTAGGTAAAATATGTTAAAATAATCCTTGATAAAATAGCATATGAATTTCAATTTATTCCTGAAATTAAAGTTATTTTAAATTATTTTATTCAGAAAATATGTAAACACATTGTTAAATCAACTGTCATCACCTCTTATTAATTAACTGTCAAATCAATTATCATTACTTTTTTAATTTTTAAAAATAATTATCTATACTTTATTCACATTTTACCTAAAGTACAAAACATTCATTTTTACGTTTACCAACGAGAATAATTCAAAATATAATCAAATATCAAATTACTTTATCCTTATTTGTACTCACTTATGTTTGGATAAATGTATACCCTAGAATAAAACCTATTCCCGTTCTAAACAGGAGATTAAAGTTTGCATTTTGAAAACCAATTTTTTTTATTTATTTTAATTTTATAAAAAACTTAAAATTAAATGTCATTATCAATCTCGTCAACTTAAAATGAATCATTATTATTAGATTTTATAAAAAATCATATCTTAAAATCTAAGTTTCATAAAATAACAATCATAATTATACTTTTAAAGACTGTACATAAAACTGTTGAAAATCAGCCAATGCGCCCAAAATGAGAGGGTGAAATCTCATATAATGAATATAATGTATCACGTGACATATATGGAACATTGTGTACCGGTGGTTTCGCCAAACCCCATAAATTGGAATCCGTAGCACACACTTTTGAATTATTGTATCGATAGAAAAAAAACAGAAGAGTAACGATACACAGCATCAATTCAATCCTGTCTATGTTACTGTTGTTCCATTTGGAATTAGGTAGAGTTGGTAGAATAAGAATAAGACTCTTGTTGGGAAACCACTAGCATTGATTTAAAATATTATTGTTAAAAAATAACATCTTAATATCTTTTATACACGAATCCTCTATTCTTGTATTCATTACTTAGACATCCCAAACAAAAGTTTTCATTTTTGAACATAACAATTATAAAATAGTTATGGGACGGAGTAGAGATATTTTAGTTGTTATTCCTGAATTAGTTTTTTTTTAAATTATATGTTTGCTTTATTACCCCCTGTTTGGAGTGGAGCATAAACCATGGATAGGGAAGAATACAGTAGAATAGCCTTCAAACAGCTGTTTGTTTGACAAAAATAAATCTTAATAGCTACGTCTGAATAAGCTAGGATAAGACCTGATAACTATTCTAAGAAATGGTGAAATTGTTTATCAAAGCTTTATTTATGCCAATGGATAAAAATATCATTCTCTGTCATTTTAAAAATTTTATCTAACCTAACACACTCTGCACACATTCCAAAAACTGTCACATCTATCATATCACACACCTCTCTCATACTTATTCCCAAACACAAATAATTTATGCAGGGGTATGGTTGTCATTTAAAAAGTCATAAACTTTATCCATCTCTTATCTACCACTTATCCTTACTTTATTCAAGGTGAACCAAACAACAAAAAGATCAATTTTACGTTTCCCAATGAGAATAACAGAAAAGACAACCAAACAAAAATTTACATATTCAACATGGATTGTTATTTATCCCAGTATAGCTATCAAGGGCGAATAATCTGTGTCACCCCCCAAATAGGGGGTTAAAATATAGTTATTGTTTTAGATGGATAAGTAGAAATAAACTATACTTGTCCCTCTAGGTATAGCTATTCAAGTTTAGACATTTTTTTGTTCTAATACCTGGTCATTAGCTCAACCATGAAATTTGTATAGCTTATTCAAGGGTAGAATAGTCATACAGGGACAGAAGAGAATGAAATGATTTTCTGTTTAGTTGTTCGTCTTTGAATTTTTTTTCTCTTTTATGTATATCATTAGTTACAATTATGAGAATTAAATGATTTGAATAAACCACTAGATTATAGTGAGAATTACAGATAAATAAATATGAATTAACTTTATCTGTCTCCCCCAATTATAGTTATAAAAGGTTTATTCTAACTCACGCAAGCATAAATATTTCAGTTCACCCCATACTAAACAAACATGCCTTTTTGAAGATTAAATCTATTTTACCCTTGTCCACACTTTTATTCACCAAACAAATTGGGGCTTAATTTTGTAACCTTAGTAATCCAGGATTCAAATGGGAGCTTATCCCACTACTTATAATTAGTCAAACGTTCATGCACTGTCTTTATGATCCATATGACCTAGACAAATCCCCGTGAATAAATCAGAATAAGAATATCTGTTCCAACAGGTCTCACATAAAAAAAAAAGAAAAAAAAAAAAGAGGTCTCACAGGGACATCATGAGCTCCAGCTCATCAGGTCCACAAAAAAATTAGACCAGACAAAGAGCAGGCCAGACTACAGGAAACACCACCCAACTAGTATCCAGGATGACATACCTGATTTTGTCCCCTCCCACATTCAAGAACAGTATTCCCAGTTGTGACATCTCACCCAAGACAATAATAAACTAGTAAACTAGAAAAAAAAAATTTGTGGGTCCCCAATAACTACTGCTCATCCATTTGATTTTTGTCTAACAGCTGTGCTTGACCCACCTCCCAAATTTCTTTTTTTGTTGAATCCAATCGCTTATAATATTCATGATGTACATAGAATCCTAATTTTTTCCATCAAGTGGAGTGGTTGGGGGAACTACTTCATCAGGGAACAGGTTTAGTTAATTTTTTATTTCTTGAAGGTCAGAAACACTAAATCAGTAATGACAAGAGTATATCAGGAGATTGTCTGCATTTCACAATAACAAGCCTTTTAATATATAATTCACAGAATACAAAAGGACAAGCATACATGTGCCAATAATGGGGGTAAGAATCACGTATCTATAAAACAATGCACATAACAAGCATATCATCTGGAAGCACAAAATAATTCAGAGCTGTTGCAACTGCCATCACCATCATCATAAAATATAACACTGATGACAGTGGCTAACAACTAAACAAGAAAAGATAAAACAAAATTAAACAGGATTCAGGGAAGGAACCTTCATCGATGCCCACAAGAAAATCCGGTCAACGCCTCGATGATGAGTTGTTCAAACACCTCTTCTTCGATCCTTCGTCCCATGTGTTCGATCTCCGACACCATGGATTCACTCCAAATGCCGATGACCTCCTCGTTCACCAACTTTTCCACAACTGCACCACTGTCAATCTCTCCAGACACCAACTTTGATTCACTGAACCACTCCCGCAATCTCCCCCAGACCTCTTCTGCCACCAATGAACCCCTCGAAACCCTCTTGTGAGTGCCCCGACTCCTTGACCATGGGTTCGGGTCGTGCATGGATTGACCAATCTCTAAAAGAGATGCATTGATGCAGTCGAACAGAAGCCTTTGGTTTGATCTCCTCTGCTTACATATTGCCTCTAGTTGGCCATCCTCATCGTCTTTTTTCTCCAAGAAGCACTTCTGCAGCAAGGCTGGATCTAATGGACTTTCAGGGGAATACCATCTGAGAATGAGTGTGTCGCACCTCTCATTATCCAAGCCGGCTGCGTATAATAGTGTTTGAACAAACATAAATCGTTCTTGTTCTTCTTCCTCAGCTTTTGAAGTAGTGATGAATGGGGTGAAGGGCTGCGGAGATGCTGTTTCCAAGGAAGCATCGTCCCATGATAAGGAACAAGTGATCAGATCTACTGGAGGCTTAAGATGTGGTTCTGGAGAAGAAAACGGAAAAGTCGAATTATAATTGGGGGGATGGAAATGAACTTTGGTTAGGAAGACAATAAATGCACTTACGACGATGATGGTCAAGCCTAGCATTTTCAGAAGAGAGAGAGGTGTTTGCATCATCTTCAAATGGTGTCTCCAAGACAGATATGGGGCTCGGCTGGTCATGGTTCTCAATCAGGTTCTCAGATGAACCAGGTTTGGGAAGAGACAAAGATGCCTGGAAATTGCGAACAGTCATGCACATAAGCAGTTCACACAAGCAAACATTAATGTAGATTGAATGATGATTCTCCACTGTTAATTTGACATCAAGCATCAACAACATGTCTAAAATCCAATGAAACAGAGCTGAATGCATCTCCTTAGCATATGTTATAGGAAAAAGTAAACACCAACTGAAAGCCAACTATTCGTTAATGGAAAAATTGCACATCATGTATTTCAGTTTAAGGAAGACATCTATGTCACCTTACACAGGACATGAAGCCTCCTTATCTGAAATAAGAAGTTGGTCATTCAAAAACATCAAAATAAGTACAAATTTGCTATTCTATCAGTAACCAATCCTACACAACTCTAGCATCATCGCATCCTATTCTGCAGATAAGCCCCTTTCCATGTTCAAATAAATTCCAATGATAGAAAATCTGCATTCCTATAATTAAAAATCTATACTAAATTAGCAGGACAGAGTCTGACAATGACAATTTCCCTGCAGTCTAGTTGCATAGTTATAATTTACAGTGATATAGCTAAAGGACTTCATATAAAAATTCAAAAGAAAACAGGATAATGGAATTGCTGACACACCTTTGTAGGAAAACCACCCGGTTTTGACCCTCCACGTACAGTTGATGTAGAAGTTCCGCATGATGAGACTTCAGGACTGAGGCTTTGCCCTTCTTCAAGGGCACCATCAAGAATGCATTGAGAATCATCATTTCCTTTCCCAGTCGACGAAGCATCATTTCTCGTTTGTTCAACATGACTGGGCTGTTTTCCATCCTCGATCAACTCCAAGGGAGATGGGATAGTCTTTTCTTTACTAGGTTTCTTATTCCTAGAAAACAACAAACTCGAGACCTTCCCCTTGAATGAAGATTTCACACCTTTTGATTTGCTAAACTCCTTGGGAACAATTGCTTTATCCACTGGGGTATTGGGAAATTCCGCATGTGGTGTGATCTTTTCAAAGACTGTAGAAGATACAGGGAGAGATTTTGACCTCATCAGACCCACTGGAGAATTCTCCACACCATTTTCATTTCTCTCATTGGACATGCAGGCTGCTGGTAATAAGAAGTCCTGCTCTCCACCGCAAGACCTGCTGCTTTTAAAATTAAAACTACCATCACTGCCCTCACCAGATCTATTTGACCTTTTGCTTTCAGGAAGTCCGAGCATCTCACCCAGTGTACTGGACCTCCTTCGAATTGGTCGTCGTTCTTGACTGCTTCCATTCAATGCCATCATTGCCCACCTTTCAGAAAGGCGCTTCTTGGCTTCTCTTATCACCGAAGATTCAGGAGAATAAGATGCCCGGCTGAAGGAAGAGAGCGAGTAAGGGCTTCCAAGCCTGCTTGCATAATCCCATGTGTGCCGTGAAGTAGGGGTCATGACTTCTGAATCACTTAGATTTCCCTCTTCGAAGTACTCGATTTCTGACTGATTAAATGAACTTTCATCCCCCACATATCCATTTGAAAATACTGAAGACAGCATTACATCATCTCCCCGACGGCTGCTCAAGCTCTCTTGCATCCGGCGAGTTATCTCCTTTGCTACTTCTCTAGACCCTCTCAACCCATCAACTTCCTGTTCTCCACAAAAGTCTCTACCATGCAAACTCCTGGGTGACAAAGTAGGGGGAGTCACCATAGCCTTGGTACCATGAGTCTTTCCAGGGCTGGGTTTCAAGACCACTATTCTTGTATGTTGAGAGTAACTCTCGGTCCTCTGATGTGAAAGCTCTTGACTCCAACAAGGCTTGTTCTTTTCATTACTGTCCCATTGATTCATTTCAGGTGCCTGATATTGTGTTTTTGTCTGTTTTTCATTCCCAAAATCCAGTCCAGTAAGTCCATTCATCTCCACTGTCTTTGATGGCTTAAGTACAGTTATGCGCTTTGTCTGTGGAGGTGGAGCAACTGATTGAAGCTCATGTAAATGCTTTGATAGCAGTGAACTTGGTTCTTGCAGAAATCTAAGAAAAAGATCCCTGTTTGAACTGAGAACTTCCAGAGCATCTTGGAACTCTTTGGACTGGCGCAGCTTCTCGTCAGTAGAAAGCCTTTTTGCTTCGACGAACTTTTGACGAACAAGGGCCATCTTTTTCTCATTTGGAATTTCATTGGATATTCCCTTACGTGGAGATTGATCTTTGAAATGATTTATCCTTGAGGACTGATGCTGAACTTCATAGACATCTCTATAGTCTCCCTGCTCCAGTGATGTGTAACCGCCACTGTGCATATCATCCTCCAAGCCATTTTCCTGACTCTGATGCCTCATCATCTTTGACCGGGTATAAGAATCATGTGGATGTACTTCTGGAAAACTCCTTTGTGCAGTTCGTGACGGTTGCTGAGCAGGAAGGGTGTCAAGCCCCATCAATCTAGCAACAACATTGGGCGGCTTCCGCTTGGGTTCTGTGTCTTTAGACATTTCCTGAGCTATAAGCATCTTCATAGGTGTTCCGCTTGATTTCTTGTTTGGAGAGCCCCTCCTCGGCTCTTTCACCGTCTACAATGCAATATAATTCACATTGAAAGAACCAGATTCCCCACCCCAAATATTTTGCAAAAAAATCACTAAAATTTAATTGATGATTATTAAACATGGAGGCCGAAGAGGCTTACTGATTTGTCCTCCACATGACTGCCAACGGGATCTAGCATTTCCTTTGGTGCATCCGCATAATTTCTACGTACCGGAGAACCTATTCATGATAATTTTTCACATCAATATTAGATCAACAAAGGCACTAGGCATTCAGAAAAGTGTAATAAGCCCCATCCATGATAAAGAGATCAAAAGCGGTTGGACAATCTTATTTGATTGTACTTAAATATTCTAACTCTCCTCCTATTATTATAACATCTCAAGAATAGTCGAGCCCAAAAATAAAGGGTATGAAAGACACAATCTAGCAGAATAAGAAACAAAATTTTAAAATAAACACTCACCATCTCGATGTGGTCTGTCCGTAATAAGCCTGTTACCAGACATGCCTACACTTAGATCAAAAATGTTAATCATCCTTCCCATGCATCTGGAGATAGCTTTTGATTATTAGTTTGCCTTCAAGTGTCGAACACCATTCATATCGCCAAACTGTAATGTGAACAATAAGACCAAATCACACACCATCTTCTATAAGTTTTAAGTTATTTAAATTAGTCCTTGCAAGTTGAATAAAAAATCTAAGAAGAGAGGGCTTATATATCCACATATATATCATCATAAACTGCTCACTGGGTTGTCTGAATTGAATTAAATCGCATGAATGGGACACGGGTCTTCCTCACTAAAAGCACTGGTATGAACTTCAACTACAGAAGAAAACTCAAGCTACAGTAAGCAAGCCAAATATATTTCAAATCCCTAAGCATCAAGTATTAAAAAAAACACACACACACACACACACACTTTGCTTTGCTAATGCATCTATAATAATGGATAACAACAATGAAAAAAAAGGTCAATCATCTTGGCATTTAAAGCTCCAAACATTAATTCATACATAATTCAACAAAGCAAAACTACATCGCCACCTAATCAGACCACCAGGTTTAATTTTTTTGTCTTCCTTACCAATATATCAACATCCAAAACACAGGGAGTTGAAAGAATTCCGATCATAAATCTCTTTGGTCTTGAAAGATACTAAACTTTTGCCAGCCAAATGACCCACACCCCAAATTCAAACTTTCCAAAAATCTTCCCCTCATAAAAAGCAGCGAATCATCAGTAGCAAGTAGAAATGACTCCTTATATTTGGAAAAAGCTTTTATTACAAATTAAAGTAAACCCTTACAATAAATTGAGACCCACAAAGACGAACAAAAAATGACACTAATCTGACAAAGACAGAAATCCATACTTTCCAGATGGGGGAATCTAATGGTACTAAAAAAGCTGCCAATTATGGGGAAAGAATAAATAGTCCAAAAAAAGACAAATATTAAAAACTGTAGCCCAGTGAGGAAATCTCTCCACCCCAGAGACTTTTAAAAGACCTGAGGAAACAATAATCATCACAGCAAAGAATAAAAAGTAAAATTCGATAAAATTCAAATATAAACAAAAGAAAACTTAAACACAAATATAACTTTGGAAGAATTGATGGGATTAAATGTAATGATGATAAACTTTGGAAGGTAATAATTAAAAAAAGTTAATCCCAATTCCAAAATTACAGGTGAAGATAAGAATCTGATATCACTACATTTAACTAAAAATTAAACTGCATAAAGAGAACATAAAAAGAAAAAAAAAATCGACCACAAACAGGGGCTCAAAATCAGCCATGATAAATTTCACTTTCATAGGCCGAAAAGAAAAAAAGAAAAAATTATAACTAAATAGTTCTCAACAACATCAAATACAGATCTAACAGAAAGATCTGAACTTGCTGGGTTAATCAAATCCCGGAACGAATTTTTATTCAGATCTGACTCTGGGATTTGATCAGGTCACAAAATTCAGGCAAATGAAAAAGAATCCCAACATTATGAAAAACAACAAAAAAAACCCACAAAGACCATATTTTCACTGAAAAAAATGGTCTTCCCATATTCGACCCTAACCACATTGAATCCGATGCACGAAAAATCAAATGCAAACAAATAATGCAATTCAGCCCTATCAAACACACCAATTGAAGCAAATAATGCAAAATAAACACCAAAAATCACCAAATCGAACCTTCAAATTCATAAAAACACCTTGTTAGATTATTCTCATTCTAACACACCTAAATGGGAGTTCAAATTGATCCTCAAGATTCCTACATCCCCGTTGCGAGTGTCAAAATCGGATTTGGAGGTCCAAAATCAGAAAACAAAACCAACTCACAAGAAAAAAAAAAAACGAACTTTCGAGTTCAAGAGACCCCAAAAAAGCTGTCTTTTCTCAACCACCGAAAGCTACGATTCAAGAAAAGGACACTCAAAAGCGAGCTCCACAAATCGATGTAGTCAAACAGAGAGAGAGATAGGAAAAGCGGGTGATGAGTGAATAGAAAGTCTGACACGAAAAACGACAAGTGAAAAAAAAAACCTCTCGCGTAAGATCGGAATCTGACATCTCCGGCACTGCATCACCGGAATCTCACGTCTTCGGCGGCGGCGGCGGAAGAGACCGTCGGAGCTTCTCGATTTCTCCAGTTGCAAGAGGTCAGTGATTTTAGCGGCGAATGCAGCGGAGATCGTGTGGCCGTTATGAATTTTTTTTTCGGTTCGACGGACGTGAATCGACATTATTCGTTTTGGTTTTTTATATTCGATTTGGGTTACGTGATTCCTGTGATTCGTCGGAGTACGTCAGAGTCAGGAGGGTCCCCCTACGTGGTTGGTTGATGGAGAGGAATTCCAAATTTGACCTTTAGTGTTTGTTTTGCCAGTTAAATAAACTTGTGCTGGAGTAATAATTGACGCATGCCTGTCTATATTCTCACCCAGTGCATCCTGGATTCTCGGTAGTTTTCAATTTTTATTTTCTTTTAGAGAAAAATCCATACAGCCCCCTGAACTAACTGAAATTCATATAACTCTCTGATTTTTTTAAAAATCCATATAATCTTTTAAAAACACTTAATAAATCTAAATAACCCGATGAATAAATTTTTTGTTAATAAATGATGAATATACTTAAAAAAAATCACTATAATGTGTTAAAAATATGAAAAATCCTATGAAAATTACGATTTTATCATATCTGGATATATATTAAAGCCTTTATTCGAATGGATAAAATCGTCATTTATAGAAGATTTTTCACATTTTTAACACATTGTAAGGTTTTTTTTGTATACTGTATTTTCTATCAGGGTTAATCAAACATAATATTCACAAAATATTCATCACTTGTGAAAATAAATTTTATTAAGGGGGTTAATTGAATTTATTAGGTGTTTTCAGATGATTAATATTATATGGATTTTAAGAAATATCAGAAGGTTATATGAATTTCAGTCCGTTTACATGGGGTTATATGGTTTTTCCCTTTCTTTTAACTTTTTAGTTCTGTTTGGACGCATGAATAAGGTGTGTTGGATAAAATAAGAATACCTAGAAAATGATGAATAAATCCAAATATGTCTTTGTAAGTTTTGATATAATTGAAATTCATATAATGCCTCTTACTTTTTTTAAGAATCTATATAACTCCTTGAAAACACTTATGTACATTCTGAATTAAACTTTCATTTTCAGGTGATAAATATTTTATGATTATTCTGTTTTGTTAATTCTCAATGAAAACACTGTAAAACAAAAATTCCTACAATTTATTAAAAATACGAAAAACTTTATACATATGACGATTTTACCCCTCATGATATATTATAAAACCCAACCCAGAGGGTTAAAATAATCATTTATGGAAGATTTTTCACATTTTTAATAAATTGTAGGGGGTTTTGATATATTAAATTTTTAACCAAGGTTAATCAGATAGAATATTCACAGAATAATCTTCATCTGTTAAAGAAATTTTAACTTAGGGGGATATTTGGATTTACATAGGTGTTTTTACGGGGTTATATGGACTTTATGAAAAATCAGGGAGTTGTATGGATCTCAAGCAATTTATAAGGTAGATTTTTCTCTTTTTTTTAATCTAGATTATTATTGGATTTGTATCGGACATTTGTTAAATGAAGTTAAACTGAATCAAACAAGGAACTTCATAAACTAATCTGGGAGGATGGTTAGTATTGAGCAATCTCCATCCAAAATTAACACAAGTCCTCACATATTAGGGTTTTTGAAGAGCTGGATATATACAAATTATATTTAATGAAAATAGTTTTAAGAGGCTCTAGTAACCATTCTTTGTTAAAATTGAAAAATAGTTTTGGGGAAAATTTAATTTGGGGTCTCTATGGTTACCTATCTATTTTTTTTAGATCCCTAAAACTTTATAAGTTTTTTTGAAGTCTTTAAGGAGGTGAAAAAATATTTTTAAGTCCTTTCGGTCAAATGTCGTTAGTTCACTCATTAGTGATATCAAAAATGTATCTATTAAATGATTTCATGTACACTGTTAATATTTTTTAGTACATTATTAAATATCTCTTGTACACTGTTAACACTCACATCTAGATCGTTAACCATCTTTGCAGTAATGATATTTTAATGGTTAAACATACACATCTTAAAATGAAAAAAAAAAGATAAAAAATAACTCTAAATGAATAAAAAAACTTAAAAAATTTATTTTTATCAATTTACAAATCTAAAAAAAACTTTAAAAGTATCGGAGATCTAAAAATAATAAGGGTTGACTCAGAGGACCCGTAATTATTTTTTTTCTTAAAATGAATTTAAAAAGCTGTTTTAAATGAAATGCCTTTTCAAACTATCTTTTCGTATTTGTTAGGATATAATTTTTATTTTTTCTAATAATCCAGAATTTTGTACGTGATATGAAAGAAGAGTATTAAATCGAGTCTGACAGAAAATAAGAGGCTTGTTCTCTGGGTTAATTACGGTTGTAGCCTTGCTTGAAATGAAATATGCACGTTTTTTTTTTTTTTTTTTTTTTTTTTTGGCATCTCTCGTACGGGTGGATAGGGGTGGTAAACGAGTGGAATGAGTGAGTTTTGACTCAACTCGTTTAGTATCAATTATTGCTCGGACTCAGTTTAGCTCGTGATCAAGCTTCATTTTATTTTCAAGCTTGATTTATTGGGTTAGTGAAAAGTTCGATTAAAGTTCAGCTCGACTCGTTTATTAAACTAGTCAAACCAAAACTCGAATCAATGTTCAGTTTGAGTTCGTTTAACTAAAAAAAAACTTTTTTTAATATTTGAGAAGTCACATTTCATAAATCATAACACCTTATACATATGAAAGCAATATAAGCTCAGACTTGGGCTCGGCTCGTTTCCCTTTTTTCTGTTAAGTAAACAAACTCGTCTATGCTTGAACTCGGCTCGTTTATAAATCGAGTTTTAAAAATTATTCAAACTCGACTAGTTTGTCTAATCGTAATCGAACGAGCCTGAACAAACTTTAATCGAGTCGAGCCAAAGCCGAGCCCGAACAGCTCGCCTTGTTTACCAGCCCTACAGCTGGAGTAGCCAATAATTGTACTTTGATTTGAATTGCATCTTATCTTTGAAAGATTTTTAATTTTACAGGAATCATATATCCTCAAATATATTTTAAAATTATTCATTATTCATAGAAAAATTTAATTTAATTTTTTCGGTTATAAATGTTAATTTAAAATTATTTTTTGTTTTAAATACATAAAAATATAAATTATACGTTGTTCCTAACACCACCTTAATTTTGATACACACCCAACGCTAAAGATCGCCTAAAAATCATCTCAGGTTCACAGTCGTTTATTTAGATGTTATAAACATTCTAAATATAGAAAAGAAAAATCCATCAAAATGTTTATAACATTAAATAAAGAATATGGATATGTTTTTGGGATGATTTTCAAAACGATTTTTGAGTCGTGTATCATTTTTATGGTATGATATATCATTAGTTAGTTTGAAAACACAGATTGAAAAATAGTTTTTGGTTTTAAGATGATTTTAGACCTTGACTTTTTTAGGATTTTTTTTTTAATTCAAGAATCAATATTTGAAAGGATTTTAATGTTTTGACAGAGAAAGCTGCTTTTCAATTTAAAAAATCGATTCCGAAAAAAAAAAATTGTTTTTGAGCTTTTCAAAACACAGATTTCGAGAGAAAAATTAAAAGGAATCCAACTTCCGATTCTGCAAAAAGCTGCCCCGTTTGACTGTACGATTTTAGCTTTTCAGCTTTTCAAAAAGCAAAAGCGCAGTCAAACGCGCAACCAAACGAGGCATAAGGCTTGTTTGAAAACGGGTTTCAGTAGCTTTTGAGTTTGCATGAAGCTGTTTTTCTCAAACTCATTTTCAAACAGAAAAACAGGAGCAAAAAGTTATAGACAGATTTACGTGAAAAAATATAAAAAAATTTGAGTTTTTCAAAAGCTATAAAGAGCTAATTTTCTACAAAATCAGTTTAAAACCCAGATTTTACATAAAATCAGTTTCACAATCATGCAATCAAATGTAGCCCAAGTATCTATTAAAAAATGTGTTCTTGTGCATCCAAAAAATATAATAAAAAATAAAATATTTTGTTTAACAACTATGAAATTTTTGTTATCATCCATATCATGTATTTTTTTTCACTGCCTCGTTGATGATGGTAAATGGTAACAAAATAATTATCATTTTTTTATTTTTATATCATCTAATGTGTGACCTTGATGTCATCGATGATGATACCAAAAACGTAGTGCAGCAGAATTAACTGATGTATGGACAGCATGGTTTATTTGGGTTTAAATTAGTGAGATTGGCATGAAATAGAAGCTACATATTCATGTCAGGAGATATGTTAGGTAACGGTCGATTTATTCCATACTTAGAATTTTGGACAAATTCAAGATGTAGACCTTTTAAAATCAAAATTTATGAAAGGATCCCTGTTACAAAAACATTGATGCAGTCCTTTGTCTTAACCGTGAATATGTGATATGGATTCTACGGGGTCGGAGAATAAGAATACGACTTTAATAGCCCTTCGAGTCGCGTTATTGCGTCGCTCTTTTTAAAACAATATTTGCCTCCACCAGATAGTGTGTAAGAGATAAATATATTATGAACCATGCACAAAGTGTCAAGTGCGTCAACAAAGCGTTACATTGCGCCCATCGCATACGCGCGTGCGCGGACGATGCTAAAGTACCGTGTGCATAACACTTTACCATTTCTAAAATAAATATTGTTTTATACACACCACACTTTATATAATGCTTAATGTTTTTCTCTTTAACCGATGTAGGATTAAAAACCCAACACACAAAGTTACAAACAAAAACTTGGGGGCTCGCTTGTGTAGGGGCGAGTCGAGTTGTTTGATTGGGAGTAGAACATCTATTGATTTTTCTCACTTTGGACATGGTTCTTTTATTCGATAAAATTGAGACTTATGCTTATATTTTTATATAAAAAAAATGATGCAGAGATATTATTGAAAACAGTGAATTAAGACCATATTTGGCAAACAAACCCCAAAAACAGTTTTTAGCTTTTAAGATCACATCAATTCAAATACATTATCATTTAAAAATTAAAAACTGTTATCAAACCGATCAACTTAAATACATCATCATTATTAGATTTTATCTTTAAACGTATCTCGAAATCTATGTTTTATAAAACAGCCATCATCATTACACTTTTAAATCATCATCATTACGCTCTAAAAAAGTGTGCATAAAATTACAAACTCTGTTTTCAACTAAATGATCAGCTTCCATTGGTCTATATATACTCATTTATTCTTTGCAAACGAATATATTTTTAAACTTATCGTCTCTCTCCCATTCTATGTTATTCCCCCACCAATTCCAGGGGCTCAAAAATTTGATAGGTTGTACTAGGTGATGTTTATATAAGTGACGTGATGTTTATATAAATGACTGCATAAATGTCTGGTTATATCATTGCCCTTATTTCAAGTGTACTCACTAACCTGAAATTCTCAATTAGCACACATGCCACATCAATTGCGTGCCCTAGTTCATCATGGGTGGTCACATGACACTATTAAAACCTTATCATTCAAGATTCAACACAGCATAGTTAGGTGGGTTTCAATGTGGTGTTATTTTCCAACATATAACACTATTCAAGCCTGATACTTCAAGATTCGAACACAGCATAGTTAGGTGGGTTTCAATGTGGTGTTATTTATCAACATATAACACTATTCAAACCTGATACTTCAAGATTCAACACAGCATGGTTAGGTGGGTTTCAATGGTGTTAAATTTTCCAACATATACATTATGCTACTATTCACAGAACACATGAGTGTCCTAGACTGATATAACACGTCCAAAAATGAAATGGGCACCAAATAAATTCACATAGGTGTGGAACAACAGTTTCCATGTTATCTGAACATCAATGGTGAATTCAATACTTCATCTAACAATGAAAAATCATTTTATTGTTCACATTACTTTCGATGGTCCAGTTAGACGTACAATGCATTGAATTTTATAGATAAAGTCACTTACTTCATTGAAATATGATACACTGAACCTTAAAAATCGCTCTATACTTTTTGTTTGAGATCATATTTATATGAGATTTTATTCTATATTATATAAGTAATATTACATCCGAATAAATGTATATGGCTTAGAGATGATATTTTATGGGATTTAGGGCTAGGTGTATCAAAATTCTACTTTCTCATTTTTCCATGTGCAGTCCCCTCAAATTCACATACAATCATTTAGTTTTTTAATATATATGTTAAAGAATCATTATTAGGATAATATTATATCTTTATTATCATTATTGTGATATTATTAGTTATTATTAGTTTCCTAGATTTCCTAGATTCCTTATCTGTATTTTAGGATTTCCTCTATGTATCTATAAATAGAGCCCTTTGGCTCCTCTAATATAATAACAACAATTCCCTTTTCTTTATTCTAACATGGTATCAGAGCCACCTCAGAAACTCTAGATCTATAAAAGTTTTCTCCTTCTTCCCCGCTCCGATTTGGGAGTTTTCAATCGGAGCGGGGGAAGACTTTTAGTACCCATATTTTCTTCCGCTGTCTAGTTGTATTCTAGTATTTGTCCTCTAGTGGTACTTATGTTTATTGCCGTCGTGCCCTTGCCGTCGTCGTCGTCGTCGTGCCCTTGCCGTCGTCGTGCCCTTGCCGTGGTCGTCGCCGTCGTGCCCTTGCCGTCGCTGTTGTCGTCGTGCCCTTGCCGTCGCCGTCGTGCCCTTGCTGTCGTCGTCGCCGTCGTGCCCTTGCCGTCGTCGTCGTGCCCTTGCCGTCGTCGTGCCCGTGTCGTCGTCGTCGCCGTCGTGCCCTTGCCGTCGCTGTTGCCGTCATGCCCTTGCCATCGCCGTCGTGCCCTTGCCGTCGTCGTCACCGTCGTGCCCTTGCCGTCGCTGTTGTCGTCGTGCCCTTGCCGTCGCTGTCGTGCCCTTGCCGTCGTCGTCGTCGTCGTGCCCTTGCCGTCGTCGTGCCCTTGCCGTCATCGTCGCCGTCGTGCCCTTGCCGTCGCTGTTGTCGTCGTGCCCTTGCTGTCGTCGTCGCCGTCGTGCCCTTGCCGTCGCTGTTGTCGTCGTGCCCTTGTCGTCGCCGTCGTGCCCTTGCCGTCGTCGTCGCCGTCGTGCTCTTGCCGCCGTCGTGCCCTTGCCGTTGCCGTCGTGCCCTTGCCGTCGCCGTCGCCGTCGTGCCCTTGGCCACCTTCTCATTTTTGTCCAAACTCTAAGGGTCCTACCTTTCAGAGTTTGGGAGGGGGTGTTAAAGAATCATTATTAGGATAATATTATATCTTTATTATCATTATTGTGATATTATTAGTTTCCTAGATTTCCTAGATTCCTTATCTGTATTTTAGGGTTTCCTCTGTGTATCTATAAATAGAGCCATTTGACTCCTCTAATATAACAACAACAATTCCCTTTTCTTTATTCTAACAATATCAATTCATTATATAAAACTAAAATGATATTATAATATCATTTTTTAAAATAAAAATATTAATTAGCAACTGTTTAGCTAGTCCACCTAAGATGAATAATGATTTTATTGTTTTTCCATCATTGATACAAATAAAAAAATACTATTACATAAAATGCCAATAAGAAAATAGACGCACCAACATCTTGTGTGTGTGTATAAGAGATAAAAAGTGGCATTTAACAAATGATCCATGATGGTGAAGAAGAATAAATAAATAATAGATTTTAGGGCAATAATTTGTATAACTAAAATTTCACATCATAGATAAATAGTTCAACATTGACAAAAAAAAAAAAAAAAAAAAAATTCATTACTAATCATATCGAATTTGGGTTGAGTTGGTGTTACCCGACCCCTCAAATTTGAGTTGTTCATGTTCACAAACGCAAAAAAAATCCCAACCTAAACCCACCCGATTAAATCAGGTTAATTGGGATTGCTTGCACCCATATTTAATTAAAAGGCCAGTTAAAAGACAAAATTTGTTTAACTCTGCATATATAATACCATACATTATGATATCAACAGTCTGGTTGATGAGAAACACTTATTTAAAATGCAACACACCCAAACAGCAGGTAGAGATGCTTTTGTTGCAGGTTGACACTATTAAAAAAAAGAAAAGGAACATCTAATAAAAAGTAATACTGTTTCATCCTTAACCAGCAAATTGGGACAGAGCAGCATTAAAAAATGGGCCATAAACAGTGTTATTGAGGGGCTGCATTTCTCCATGAAGGCTAAAGAAGAAGAAATGTTAATGAGACATTGGTCTTGCTTGCCAAATAAAATGGGTTATATGTGCAGCACATAAAAATCATTTATTGTGCAAGTTGTGACAAGATATCCAATGATGAAGTGTAAAATTTATTTCATTTATTGTTATTTAATCTTATGCTCCAAGTTGTTACATATTCCCCCCACAGAGCATCACCAGGAAACAGTGCAGGACCACAATCGCCATTTATAACTCAAACAACTTGAAGAGATTCCTTGTATAATGGAATGATTTTTTGAGAGCAAATAAACAGTTATAGAAAAGAAGTGTAGGAAATATTGGAAAGAATAACAAAAAAAAAAAATGTGTAACACTTTTATACCGGTTTAAATATTAGGCTGTTTGAATAAAGGATGTGACACTGTCATTGATACCGCCATAATAACAGTGCACCGGTTTATAGAAAATCTATGTTTGATCCAATAAACATGTGTTGGTTTTATGGATATATATGAACAAGCATTATTTCTGCACAATTTTAATAGATGTATAGCATGTACAGAATGTGATGTGATTGGCCCACGCATGAAATATTCGTGTTTTTAACACAAAGAATCTTATCTCATTAGTTTGAATCATCCTAATAGCATAAAATTTAACATGAATAAATAAATAAAATAAAATAACACTTAAAAAGGAACATCACATGGGCCATAAGAGACCATATAATTAAAGTGTTGCATGCAGTCTTTGTATACAAATATGTTTTTTTGTTATACAATTGTTAAGTAATATAATATATATTTCAGTAATATAATATAATAATATATTATAATATATATTTCAGTAATATAATATATATTTTATTAGAGAAAACATGATTGACTGGTATTATATGTGAAGTTACATATTTCATTATATAAAATATAAACAACAGATCAAAATGCATAGAAACTGCATTTAGAATAATACGAGAGATTGTTTATAACATTATACATAAATAATATTATAAAAAACAGTGTGTGATTTGTCCAATTATAGTCCCATTTTTAAAATCAATTGTTAAGCCGATTCCTTTTCTACAATAAGTTAAATAACGATACTTTATTTTTTTTTGTTATACAGTTTGATTTTTGTGTATTAAAAATGAAGAAAAAATTATGAAAAAAAACAATTGAGAATAATTTTAATGAAAAAATTAGCTAAGAGAGTTTTATCAAAATATGTTGATATATTTAGTTGTTCATGCAGTCCTCAACGTCCCCTCACCCAATAGAAAATTGAATGCAAAAAATTTATGCACTCAATTTATTGGATATATATTTTAGTTTTTGAAATATATACATGTTTCATATGCACCTTCAAAAAAATTAGGGTACACCCGTGAACCACACTTTTAGCCCCAGTTGAATTCGGAGTACGCCACATTGGCACATAATAGCATGGAATAAAGCAGATATTAATTTTTGGTATTTGGTATTAGCTTTCTTAGAAGAGTGGGTTACATACTTACATGAGAAAGATTGTCCCTTGCTGTGTGATATATACGTGTTTCCATAGTTAAATTTTTGGCCTGCCTGGTCTATATACTTAACTAAACAAGAAGAAGTTCCCCCCTACAATTCATGGTGATGGAAGTGGTTTTATAGGTTGATTTAGTATTTAAACAGAAATTGATTTATATTTCTTAATGGCCAGAATTAAGTTTTATCCTTAGTTGATCTAAGCGACACTGGAAATTTTCTTTCAAGGGGTCAAGGATGCCAACTTTGGAGCCCCAATGAAAGGAAAAAGGAAATGATGGTAGAAATCATGTTCAAATTACCAGAGAATGGCAAAGAGCATTATTTATTGAACCTATATTCCTTGCTTCCTTTTTTTTGTTTATGTAATATAACAGATTTTTGCAGTACTACCTACACAGTGGCCATCATATTTGAACTTCCACCATTTTATGAGAAATTGTTTTCCTGGATTATATCCAAATGTGAATATATGTTCTTGATTTATAGGCTATTATCTTTTATTTCCAATATTTCTTTTTTTATTCTTAGCTTTGTTCTTGCTCACCTGTCATCTTCAGTCCAAGTTAACTTTGATTCTTTTCTTTGCATGCATTAATCCTAGCAATGAAATTTACACGATACTCTACAATAGTTGGTATCGAGCATCAACGTTACCTTGTAGGCATAAGCATGACATTTCTTGTCTATCTTAATCAGTTTGTTGAATTGCATATGTCTCTTGGGTAGTTAATATTTGTCAGTTTAACCTTCTCTCACTTTGGTAGCAGGTCCATCTCTGGGAGGCCACCATGAGGGGAAAGTTGATTGGCGGAGGGGCCCTGACTGAGGCGGGCTTCGACCTTCTCCCTCTTGAGCACGAGCACGAGCACTCCTTCTCGACCTCTGTTACCACTGGGGCCACCTTTAGCAGAGCTTCTTGTCCTTCAGCGACTCAGAGTCGTGGGAGGTAATCGAGGGCCGCGTCTTCGGTCCGAGAGACCCCCAGCTGCCCCAGACATTCCAGAGGTCCAGTCTTCTCATCAGCCACCGCCTCCTTCTCAGCCAAGTCAGGACATTCTTCCTTCGACTCAGCCTCCCGCGGATGATGATACTCTGTGGTATATTCTTTTCCTTAGCCTTTGGTAGAAAACTTTGGTGTGTATAGCAATGAGTTTTAAGCTTTTGTCTTTTCTTTTGGCTCAGGTGACCTTCTAATCAAGTGGTTCTTCAAGGCTCTGGACTAATCAATGTCAGAATAAATTGATATAAAGTGATATATGGATTCCACCCAATCCTTAAAATTAATGTTATTCTAGGTTATTCCACCTAAGAATATGTGGATTCTATGTTAAATTAATTGTCATCATCTTTTATAAATCATATGTCAAATCAACTAT
The DNA here is from genome assembly GCA_030737835.1 of Acorus gramineus. Lineage (NCBI taxonomy): Eukaryota > Viridiplantae > Streptophyta > Magnoliopsida > Acorales > Acoraceae > Acorus > Acorus gramineus. The sequence continues at coordinate 15,095,586 of CM060857.1, forward strand.
CATTATTTTTTCACTTTTTATAAATCTTTATCTACACTTTATTCATATTTTATCCAAACAATAAAAATTTCATTATTACATTTTTCAACCAGAATTATTTAAAACACAACTAAACACAAAATTATTTATCTCAATGCTATAGCCACTTATGCTAATATAACTGTATATCCTAGAATAAATCTTATTTTGTATCCAAACATAAGCTAAAAGATTTTAAACAAGTTATGGGCACTGATACATTTCTGATTACTAAGGCAATATATGAAACGTCTACCATAGTTTATACTCTATAATACATGCACTCATTTTTATGAAATAATATATTTTATTAGTTAAATATATATACTTGTAAAAAAAATTAAAAATTGTGTTGAGCATGTAATTCTCCAAGTAAGTTATGGGCTATGTGGATGGAACTTGCCCGGCCCACACCCGAAACACAGCCCATGATCCCCCAACCCGTACAACCGACAAAGTAAAACCCGAAAACCATTCCCGACCGTACAACCACCGCGGAGCATCACATCCACCAACGTCTATTTTAACACCACAATAAAAGAAAAAAAAAGAGGAAGGCCGCGGAGCACCAGATCGGGCAGAAACGATGGCGGAGATCTCTCACTGGATGGGCGTCACCGCCGCCTCCACCTTGAAATGCCGAAGTGGAGTCCGATCTACTCACCTCCCTTACTCTCCTCCTCCTCTTGTTCTCCGCTCCCCTCTCCCTTCTTCGTCTCTATCTTTATTGCCAGTTTTCATCTGTCTTGGATGCTTACATGTTCCCTTTTCTTGATGATCACCTATAATTATATATTTCGTCCTGGTATTCAATTTTTGATCCTGAAGTATACTCTGTGATGGCAATTGTTGTGTTTTATTGACAGAATATCCAAGTTTACCACATGAAGCTTGGAAAAAGGGTCTCTAATGTTGAGAATTATTAATGCTATTCAAATGTTTCGACTTCGGCTGCATCTATCAATTTGGCTTATTAACGATTTATAATCCTTTTAGCTTATATCACTTGTAATGCCTTATCAATGCCTCTAGCATAATTGGTAAATCTTCTAATATTTTCTAATCTTATAGGCTTATAATTTTGTGACTTTGTTCGCTGTCCCTATTTGGAAATTGATGCCGTCTTTCATATCCTGTCCCCAAAGTTGTGGATCCAGACTAGTAACTGGACTGTCTTTAAATTTCACAATTAATATTTGTAGGTAATGCATACATGTTATTGAACTACAAGTTGGTTGTATAAACATGGATCACTCAACAAGTCTCATTATATTTTTTTCCTTGGTGAGCAGGAGGGAAGCACATAGGCGGCTGTACAGGTATCTCACTTACTCAATATTCTACTTCTTTCGGTTACTCTATGACATACATGTTATAAGTTTTTTTTTTAATAAAGGAATATGAAACTTTTATTATGTTGGAAGTGTTACAAAAAATCAAAACAAGATGGCCCGCTTGTTGCTTTAGCCAAATAGGCACAGGCAATTGACTAGTCAACTTGCATGAAAACATAACTTTTTCATACACAAAACCTGTTAAGGGCAGATTTCATCCATGCATTTTAAATTTTGAACATCCAGTGATACTAGAATGTTAATGCCTAATCTCTTAATCAGGTCATTTGTCTTTGGTGGAATTGAATTCTTATTTCTCCCGAAGGATTTGAATTAGCCTCTCCTTGCTAATTTGACCATCAAAGACCATCATCCAGAGCACCCTTTTAAATGCAAAAGTGACTGATCTCAAACCCAGAACCTCGCCCTATTAATGCAAACACTTTTATCATTTTTCCAAGCAATTGCCCCTATTGGAATAAATCATGTTTTTTTAAATTACAATTTCATTTTTTTTGTTCTTTTCTAATGCAGATACTGTGAAACTCCACCGTAAAGGAGATCTGGAACCCTTATTATCAGAAGCTAGAAGCAATTCCCGTGAGAGTTTGCAACAGCCATAATTTGTTTATCAAGAAAAGCAAGCACGGACAGTGTAAAACCTTGTCGATACGAAGAATTGAAGCCCCTACTGAATTCAAATTAAAACTTGGGTTACACAGATCCAACATGCTAATGTTTTCAGGTTTGTCCACCATTTGTGCCCTCCTATTTATCTGCACAATCCCCTACAACTCTTTATGTTCATATTTCTCTTTTTGACATAATGACATGTTCTTCAAAAAAAACACTCATTTACACATGGGAGTGATGAGACTATAAATTCTTTGTCCATCTCTATCTGATTCACAATTGGAGCATAAGTTCTGTATCTTTCAAAGTTTTGTATCATTTGTGAGCCATGATGAAATAATCTCTGCAGGTCTGTGATGATACATTCCTCCCTCCACTGGCGATCGATTATCTTCCACATCTTTCAGTCGAACAAACTTTTGTTGGTTGTGTGTTTAGCATCTTCAGGATCGAGGATCCAGATATCTATTTATTTTGGATGGTTTATCATGTTCTTCATGATTATAAAAACTCTCTTGTTCTGGTTCCCGCTTTTGACATCCTGCTTAGAAATTTTTACGTGTATTTTTATACTAATGATTTCCATAACAAGCTTTTGTCTTTCATTTTATCATGTAGTTTTATCATATCGGTTGATTGCGCTTTAAGTCTATGTTTGGTTGGGGAATTGGAGGTGGAATAAACAGAGATAAGATGAAATAATGATAAAATTGATGTTTGGAAGGTTGGAATAAATGAAAATCTGTGTGTCAAAAGTTTTATTCCTACCACCTCTTGAAATTAAATTATTTCAGGTTGTTCAACCTATTTGAATATGTTGGTCCCACTGTTAAATCAAATGTCATAACATCTTATTACTTATGGGGTTTATACGTCAAATCATTTTTTTTATTTTTTATAAATCTTTATTCATAATTTTATCTATGGTTAATTAAACAATAATTTTTTTATTATTATATTTTTTAATAAAAATATTTAAAAACACAACCAAACAAACAATTTTTGAAAACTGGCTATGGATTGATTAAATTAAATTGACTAATTTTTTATTTATAGAAAATATGATTAATTATTTGATAAAATATAAAATCTAATAAAAAAATTATATTTAAGTAAAAGTTTCAAATATATTAAAATTAAGATGGGATAATTATACAAATATGTTATAAAATATTGCATATTTTCAGAAGTTTATTTATTTAATAAAAATAATTAATATTTTTAATATATCTTAATAATATAACGATTCTAATCCGATGGTCGAATAACAGAATATAAGTGATATTTAACCCGTTTATTATTCCGGGTTAGGTTTTAAAGCATTGCTAATTGTCGGAAAAAAAAAAACAGCAGTTCTTCAATGGCGGAACCCGAGCGAGCTCCCGATAGTAGCTCTGACATACGCAGATACGTCGGAGGAGGAGCTTCGACTGCAGTGTCGACGGCGGTGGAGGAGGAGAAGGAGAGGGGGAGGAGGAAGAGAGAGGGGGCCAGAGGAGGAGACAGAGGGAAAGAAATAGAGGGCGATGGGGGGAGGGAATGGGATCCTCTCGTGTTGTTCGGTCAGGACATAATGACGATGATCATGAAGTGTTTGGATGCACGAAGCGTGGGGCGGACGCTCGCGGTCTCTCGCGGATGGAATAACATCGCCTCCAGAGACGTTCTCTGGGATCCTATGGTTGGTTTTTCTTTGATTCTCTATGTTTTGTCCGAGATTGCTTCTGTGTTTCAATTGCATTTGCATCTGTTCCTTTAAATATTGGTTCTTGATTTGATTGGCTGGGTTTTTGAGGGCTTTTTTTTGGGGTTTGTGAAACCTTGAGTCCAAAACTGATACCTAGTTGGGTATTTGAGGATATATCATCTGAGTGTCAAAGGGGGGATTTTTTACGCTGTTGATTTGTTAAACTCTGAATGTCCTATCACAATCTGGTGTTCATGAGACTAAACGGTAATGATTTCGTTATATTAGTTGTTGTAAAATGACTGATTTTCAATGAGAACTTGTTCATTGTTTATTTAAAAGAAATCATCATCGGGTTGGATCACCGTTGCAATTTGGGACATTTAAGAGAAGGAAGCACTCCCCTTAGAAAAAAGATTAGTAAATGTGCCAGACATGGAGGAGGGTGGAGTGGTTATATCCTTTGATTTGCATATGAGTGAGTGATTATTCTTGATGGTGTGGCAACAGGTTGAGGCAAAAAGTGGAATTCTCTTCAATGAAAGGATTAAGAGAATTATGTGATGTTTATCATCTATGGGGTTTATATCCCGTTCCCTTTTACTTTATCGTATCCTTTTCTTTGAATATGTATTTGGGCATCATTGTTTTTATTTAATACAAAGGCGACTGCCCACCGTTTTGCATAAAAAAACAAAAAAAAAGGAGAGAATTATGTGAAGTTTTGAGACTTATGACAATGCAGGATGGAAACTCGCTGCTTGCTCAACTAAAATAATATCTGGAGATAGGACTTCAGGGATGTAATATATTTGATGAGTTCTTATGAGTATAGATGTATGAGGAAAATGCCATTGCTCAACTACAATACGCCTTCTCTGGGAGAGCACGCACACAAAATCATCATGATTTTACGTGCAGACTTCTCTCTTTTGCTGATAAAAAAGGAGGTAAACATCATGATTTGGTGACGTCAATTTGAATATGTCAGCATTTGTGTTTTTTTTGATAAAGTTGATGCTTCTTGATATTTGTGTTAGCATGTGAATGATATCGCTTCCATCTGGAGATTGAATCGACTCATGAGGTGGATGATTGTTTTGAACGAGACCAATGTTCTGCCTATTTCTTATGAAATTTTGCATTGCTAAGTGAAATCCTATAATTTAAAAGCATATCTGAGAGTGGTACTGAATTGGCCTGCTCCCAAGCAATTTGGACATGGCTCATTTATATTTATACCTGGCTCATGTTGTTTAGTAGATGCACAATCCTTTAGTGGAGTTTCATGTAGTAAATGATCTAAGCAAAAAAGAGTATTTAGTCAAGCCTGGTTTGACTTCAATCTAGCCCAAAAATCCTGAATAAGGTTGCCCAAAGGTTGGCTTGCTTATATAAACGAGATGAGGCAAGCCCTACCTTAACAATCTCAACTAAAAGAGCTCAAGCTTGATCTTGTGTTTTTTCAACTGATCCAAGCCAAGCTTGAGCCTATTAAAACTATCTGATTCTGGCAAATCCCATTTTGGGTTGTCCTGGAGAACTGTGTCTTTCACCTATATGAAAGTTTTCATGTGAAAAGCAATGTTGCATGTCAAGAAAATCTATGAATAGTTAGCCATGGCTAGTTTCCAATATCTGCTTCTGGTGCTGAGAGCATATAGATTTGGCCAATGACCTAAATATATATAATAATTGCATTTCAGTGTGAAGAATTATGGAAAGGAAAAGCACATATTCCTCGGTTTACAAATGTTCGGGGTGTGTCGAGGTTGGCGGCTTATTCCTTCTGCATCATGGACAGCCAGCGGGTAAGTATCTATCTCAATCCTGCACACATTTGTATTAAATTTTTTTTGTTGATTATGATTATAAATGATCATTTGATTAGACTATTCAGCATTCTTGTTCTCCCCTAAATTCACATTTGAAATAAATCTATTCAAGATAAACTAGTTCCTATCCCTCTTTATAGTCTCTTCCAAACTAGAGAATGGGAGTTTAATCTTGTCGATGGAAATGGAAATGATCAGTTGAAAATGGTTTCAGGCCTTTACATAACATCCATTATAAGTTCTGTTAGATGATTTTGCTTGTATCTTATAAAGACCTTGTCCCATAGGGATTTAGTGTAATCCACAAATCCACTATTAATTGCATTTATGTTTAGTTTGTTAGAGGATTTTAAATCTTTATGCAAAATTTAGAGTGCTTTATTGCTTAATTCATCCCATGAAATTATGCAAACATTTGTTTTTAAGTTTTAACTTGCTTAAACCTGACAGGTTGTATTGAATTGGATGCAATACAATTTTTTGATGATGATGTTCCCTTTGCTCACTGTTCATGATGTGGTACTATTTGCTGATTCATTTGGTTAAAGTTTGTTAGTAGGCAGATCAGCAAGTTGATCTTCTAAACTAGATACGTGTAGAATATGTATACAATTCCTGGTTTAAGCTACACTCTTTATAACATTAAATAATTTTTTAGTTCAAAATTGCTGGCAGGCATGCATGCAAGTGTGTGCACACAAGGATAATTTCTAACGAGCTTGGTACTCATTGCACAGATACGCATCATGCAAGCAGATCTATGTGATCATGTCTGGGAATATCGTTTTAAAAAGGTTAGTTCCCCTCGCTTGGATGCATCATTTATGTTGTAGAAATACTTAATACATATTGAATTCCAAACTAGTCTAATGGTGAATTATGATGATCATTTTGCATGACTAGCTTCTACCATGTAAGTGGGGTTCAATTCTGAGCTTTGTAGTATGAAAGATTAAACACAATTGATCTGCACCTTCTTATTGGGTAATTATGATAAGTTTATTTGAGGCCCTCTGCCTCTATCATTACTCTGAAAAAAGTGGTGCAGAGGAAATCATCTAGCCTTTCTTGGTTGAATGTTTTGATTGCACCGTTCATCAGTGTGGTGAATATAGACCTTTATAGAGTTATTCATCCATGGAGACATATTCTATATGATTTTTCCAGACAGCACCTGCATATTGGCGGAATCTGGATCCTTCATGGCAAGGCACTGGCCCACCCATGAAGCGCTACTTCCACCCCAATGGATCCCACACTGCGGATCCTACTGATGAGGTGTGGGGTGGGCATGAGTGCACGTATTCCATCGTCACCGGCTACGTCAGCGGTCGGATCAGGAACCACTATGTGAGGATGAACCGATGGCCGCAGATGATCATCTCTAGGAAGCCAGACTGGAGCTGGGAGATGTCGAATAACCTGTACTGCTACAACAGCATACCAGACTCTGACAAAGAGGGAGGTACCGGCCCTCTCTTTCCAGTCTGGTAAACCAAGCTATATCTACTACTGCTTATTTGCTACTATTATAACTTCTGCTACTACTGACAGTTCCATTATGTATACATATTTAGGGGTGGTTGTGTAATAGTTGTCTCTCAGAAGTCAGATCTGGTGCTAGAATGAGCATGTTATACTTGGTGTGTCTGGGGTTTGGTAAGGTGATAGTGTAATGAGCTGTGTAAATGTATGGTTGTGGGGAATCAAATTGTATATGTATGGTGTTGTATTGGAAACAAACTCTCCAAAAGTATATGCATGGTTTTTTGCTGCAGTTTGTTTTGATCTTTGTTTAATCAATAGAAACCTTGATGGTGCTTTAGCACATTAGTTTTTTTTTTTTCTTTGCCCGTGTTCATCCTCTTAAGAGTCTGTACATGCTGGAATGATGATTAATGCATATTTCATACTGAATGCTAATGTTATCGTTGTATCAATCAGTAAGCCGTGGGGAATTTGCATAGAAAAAGGATTCTGATAGCTGAATGAATCTTACTTGTCTTTGTACATCTGTGTGGTCTGTTTTAAGTGTTTATGGTGTCATGGCATTTTGGCCTTGGCTAAGATCCTCTATATTAAATTGTAGCAAAATATTGTCCATTTATTCATGATTTTTGGTTTTAAACTATACTTTTTCTTTTTCAGGTCTTTTTCTGAGCTATCTCGCAGGCCACTGAATAAATTGTGCTGTACTCTGTTGAAGTTAATCTATATGGGGACTAGTTAGATTCCAATCACAATTGATTCTGAATATCAGTGGCCAAAGATATTAAGATAGTAAAGTCACCCAATCATACTTTTCATAGCCCATAGAATATCTTGCATACCATGAGTGCATTTGCTTCTGTTACGCAACTCTTATCACAACGCAGAACTATATCCATTATACGGAACAATTTCCAGTTCTTCGCAGTTTCTGCAATATATTAGATACCATTTCAGTGGCATTTTTTTATTAGGCTGTTATGGGAGTCATCGTGCTTAAGTAGGGGTTACTCTTATTTGTTAGATCAACATATCTATCCACCTCTTACTTCTATACCAGGTTTGATGATCGGGCAATGCAAATGGCATCTGTTACATATCTGTGTTTAGAGGGATGTGAAGAGGTTTCATTTGGGGGAAAAAGCAGTGTTTTGCAGAATATATGAAGAGCTTATAATGACTAAGGTATGTTACAAATCACAACACTCAGGGAGAGCTTTTTCTTTTCTTTCAACTGGTACAGATTGCAAAATACATGTTCACTTGGCAACTCAAGCCACCTCCTGAATTTCATCAAGAGCATAGTTGTTGGTCGAGACATTGGCGTAATTCACCTTGTTGAATCGAACGACCACTGGGTAGCGGGTGTTAGGGTCCTGAAGCATTTTTTTTTATGTTGTAGGCATTAATAAACAAATAAATCTCACACACAGACACACAAATTAGAGAGTACCTGATCAACAGCAACGACGGATCCCACACCATTGAACCAGTAGGATTCCTTTCTGAGGATCTTCACCTACAGGGGGAAAATAAGGGTGAATGGCATGAATGTCTTGAAATGAATTGAGTTTTGTTCATGGGTTTTGTTAGTGTCTTGTTATTGGATGTTTTTTTTTTTACCGAATGTAGAGATGAGACCATGTTCATATCTTTTGCATTACAGCTTGTAGTAGGGATTCATGATTTACTTGAAGTCGTCTTTGTAAACTAAGAGAGTAACATAAATTTTTATGTTGGTCTTTGTTTCTGCAGCCCATACTTTTTAGTGAGCATCTAAAATGAGAGCTTCCTTGTAGCAGTTTTTGTTGCAAAACATAACATATATTTAGCTTGACAATCAATTATCCGAAATAGATCTGTTTATGCTCTGAATCTGAGAAGATCTGATAATTTGATTTAAATATTTGGATAAGATACAAATAGTAAGTTGCCTATTCTGTATTGAGTTACCTTGGTTCCTCTCTTGGGGCCAACTGGAGGCGGCTTGGCGGGGGCAGCCGCTGGGGCCGCACGCTCTGCAGGTGCGGCCGGGGGAGCCGCGGCGTCCTCAGCCCGCACAACGAGCCTCCTGAGGTTCGAGTCTTTCCTGGAGAAGGAGATGCAGCTGGGAGAAGCAGTTTTTGTGTTGCCAAGGTTTGGTGTGAACACAAAAGGTGAGGCTGCTGAAGCCATGTTAGTAGTGGCCATTGCTTCTCTATCTCTCTCACTCACACAGTTTGTGTCAACTGAGATGGGACTTTGAGAGGTGCGTGTGGCTTCACATGAAAATAAAAATCTTTAGATTGAGAGGTGTCAAATGAGCCTCTCTTTCTTTTTTTTAGTTGGATTTTTTTTTTCTTTTTCTTGGGGGAATTCTCTAGGACTGTGGATTGTTCATTTCCACCAATGGAGTGATGACATGTAAGCACCATATCCATTCTTTTAGATAACATCATCTTCTTCTGGTTTTAAACTTCCATGCACACTGCAACTTGAGCTCTAATGTAAATCAGTTATTAATTTTTTTTTAATATGTAATTGTCTAATAAAATACAAAGCAGAGTGTGGTCCCTGAATGAATTGAATGCTTAATTTTAAAAGATTATACTTGAAGAAAGTATGAGCTGTAAAAAGAACATAAATGACTGTATCATCATCGTTGGCTACATCCACAGTACATGAACGTCTATTGATGTTTAAAAGTACCATGATATTTTTATTTTGGATGGTGCTATGGATTTGTTTACTGTCTTCGTATGTTTTTTTTATTGTTTTAAAAAAGTATGTCTTTAATCTCATGTATCGAAATATGTACATTCTTTTTTGAAGAAAGAAATATGTACATTCTTATTAAACATTTAAGAAAGCATATAGATTGTTAAGAAAATGGGATTACATGAGGCTTCCTGTGAGGATTGTGTGTGACATTTTTTTAATATGTAGTCTCTTGCAATTTTCTTTTTTCTTTTTAATTACCTAAGAGGTATATATATATATTATTGGACTATATATATATATTTTTTTATGAATGTATATAAAATTACACTTTCAAAAGATTCAAAACATGTAAATATTGACTGCAAGTCACACTATTTTCAAAAGACTTTTACTAACATCATTCATTAAATAAAGAGAGGTGTTATAATCTTTGTTAAGCATGTAATTTTTTTTTTTTAATTCAATGTTTTGTTCCATGAAATATACATGTTTAAAAAAACATAGAACATGTGCCGATAACAAGTGGGACAACATCATCCATTAAACTAACTGTTTATGTACTTTGAATGGACGAACTGGATGAAACAAACATGATAGGTATGAACACATGATTGATTCACACGTGGGAAACCCAAGATTTTCTTTTGCTCCATGAAATCTAAAATTCAAAAGCATAATCTTCTAAATGTTTAATAATAATAAAAGAAGAAGCAATCTTCCAAAAAAAAGAAAAAGAAAAAGTGAAATCAAAGGCATGATATCTTATGAAGATATGAACATTAAAATGTACAAGATCTTTTGAAAATTGCCCAACTTCATAACCATATATATATATATATATATATGTATTGGACCCCTGCAATTCCTCTGTAAAACATTGTTCACTCACTCTGCAATGAAGATTTGGATCAAACATCAATGAAGGACAAATGCTCTCCATTAAAGATGTCTGAAGCTGGAACTACAAAGCTTATCTGATTGAAACGATGTTCTTCGTGAGATTCAACCAGTCCCTTTGGAGGGTCAGTGTAGAACAGTCATTTTCATGTTATTAAGCATGCAGAAAACCTTCCAATGAAGTTACCTGAGCTTGATAAGCTGTTGGGTTTTTGGATTCCCAGGAGAGACCACAGATATCATCCACACAGTAAATTCTGTGTGTTTTTGGGCCATTGATCCAGTCTAGGTTTTGATCGATTTGAATGTAATTTATGTTCTGCGTTTTGTGTTTGTTGGGTTTTGAAAGAGCATTTCAAAAAATAAAGTTTCAAAATTATATATTTGGTATGGAAATATATGTTAATATATTTATTTCAAATTTTAGTCTCTCACAGGATTTCAAATAATCACCGATCAGGGTTTGGATATAAAATGGACAAGGCTATAATTGGATGTGTATGTATACATGACATGTGGATGAGGATTTGACATGATTCATGTGTTTTTGGCTAATGGAATAGGTACATTGAATTCTAATTATGAAATGAAATATGCAAGGTTCATATGTGTATGATTCTTAGATGAACCTTGCGTTGGAATGAATTCATATTTAAAGCATTGAATATGTAGAATTCATGTATATATGATTTTTATAATGAACATAGGGTGGAATGAACCTAAATTAAGGTTTTGCATATGCAAAGTTTTTCATTTCAATGATGCACCTAGGTTAGATACATGAATTGACAATAAAAGAGTTTATTATGTACTTTGAATTTACCACTCCCATTAAATATGGAACAATAAACCATGCATGAAATAATTGTAAGTCCATTATTTTTAAATTGAATGAATACTTTGAATTTGGAGATGACTCTTAGTGTTAAGCAACCTAGAGACTTATATAAAAGGACTCATGTTTGTCATTCTATCGATCCAAGTCACAAAGTGTGTATCCATTCAAAGAGAGAGAGTCTCTTGTGAGAATTTGTGAGAGATAGCCCTGACGTCCTATTAATCTGGTAGCCCGAGTACTTTTGTTGTGAGAGTTCTAAGCTAGTTTTTTATTCTATCTTAGCGTGCATATTGTGTGAGCTTGCTGGATCCTCATGGCGGTTCGATTCATGACTTCTGTATCTAGAGGAACCGAATAATGCCTTAAGCGTCGTAGCGGGCTTCACCCATCCATTCATCTCTCACTCCCTCTCTTTATCTCTATTGTTTTAGTATTTGATTTTGCCGATTTTTTTTATTTCACCCCATTTTCGTCTAATCCTATAACAATGTTTAATATCATGGGTTTTTAATTTTGAGGGTTGCTCTATATTTGGATGTGTGATTGAAATGTTCAGATTTTTAAAATCTTGCGTTTCAAACTTAGCTTTTAAAAAATGTTATTTTTTTAATTTTTCAATCGTTGGATTTTTTTTGCCTAAACAAACAATAGGGGATTTAAAAAGCTAATCCATAAAACTAGAGTGCTGGTATACTTAGTTTTTTTCTCAATCCAAAATACAGTCCTATATACCACTTTAACAAATCCAGTGAAGCATATATCTAGTTAGATGTTATATATACCACATTAAATATTTTCTTATTTTTATTAAAAATAGGTTCATTCAATTCGAAATAGAGTGATATACATTTTTTTATCAAAGTATATACCTCATTAGATGATGTTTACTATTTTTTTAAAAATAAAAACATGTGAGGTCTAAATTTTGGTTGATGAATGTGACTAAGTCTAACATGTTCCATAAAACTATGCTTGGACATGTAAAAAATATAAAATAGGGCCCAAATATTCAGATTTTCGTATTATCCTGATCTTATTCTACTATTGTAAAAAATATTCAGATTCGTAGAAGTGATTATTATATCCTAATCCAGTTACCTTAAGCATCCATAACATACTGATAAAAAAATATAAAATAGGGTCTAGTTTGACCAGGTTCAACCGGTTTAAGTTTCAACTCGTCCAAGTTTCACTGTTGTAAAAATAAAAGTGAAAATGTAATTTTTTTTATTGAAACATATACCTCATTTAATATGAGTATATAACGCTAATAAAGTATATGAGACTGAAATTGAGACTGAAAAAAGAAAAGTGTAGAACAACACTTGGTTTTGTTTGAATCTGCATTTGAATATGTTTTGCATTTGAAAAATTAAACGCGGATTCAAACACATTTTCAATGTTTAGTTTTTTAAACTACCATCTTACATTTTTAGCCAAAAAAATTTTCAATTGAAAAACTAATAAAACAACGCTTTTCAAAAATCGGAGTTTGAAACACGAGATTCTAAAAATGCAGCCTTACTTCTTTCACATCAAACCCATAAAGACGGATAAGATTCCCTATCCATGCACCCAAACAGCATTATCCTTTGCAATCCTGCCTGAACCCAGTCGATTAAACCGTCGCCAATGTCACGTGTAAGCAAGCTTTCCTGGCGCGCGCGATCAAGATTCGAAAAAAGAAAACACACGAAAACAGAATGTACGATCGACCAACCACTTTGCGGAAGGACCTCCTCGCTAGGGTTTCTCGTCAAACCTCCGGTAAATCTTTTCTGAAAAATTTTGACCGAATTTGTTAGTCTGTAAATTTTTAAGAAAAATCAAACTCGGATTCAGGGCTTGCAGTCCTGATTGAAATTAATTTCTTGAGGGTTTACTGTAATCTTTGTTGGATTATGTCTGTAAAACCCTAAAAAGAGCCCCTCTTTAGTGGCGAAGATAAATTGAAAGTGCTGGCATATTAAAAGAAATGATTGTGATCCCCTTTGAAGCGCAAATGACATCCATTTTTGTATTTGTATGGTGTCACATGATTTTCGACTTTCAAAAATGGTGTTTTTTTAAACTTTTGGAGTGTTTTATATGATTCAAGGTGATACCTTTGGGTTGGGGAAACATGGATGTATTTGAATGGCTCGCTAGGGTTGCAAATATTATCTAGGGTTTTCAATTTCCATTTCTGAGTAGCAAAGATGACCCTTTAAACCTTTTCACAATTCCATATATAGGCATGTGCATTCCTTTGTCCAAGGATTACTACAGTAAAGGATAATATGTCGCGCAAATAAAGGTTTTTCGTTCATGAATTGGTAAAAGAGATAATCAGATGGAATTCCTGCCTATTCTTTGTGCTTTGAGTAATGTATTGCTGCTTTAGCTGTCTCAAAGCTCATGTAATGAGTCCCATTAGTTATGAGAATTGACACTCTTTTATAGGACCTTCTAAGTAACTTTTTTAGATAATCTGTCCCAAAAACAGGAAGATAATCCCTCCACCTAGGAATTAACCGTAAAGATTCATTTATTATTCATTGGGTTTCGTACATGCCCTTTCATATCATTAGCAGCATGATCTTATTCTACCAAATTGTGGCAGCCAGTCTGAAGCTTTGTGTGTTAATGTTGTGTTATAAACAGGTGTGAGTAGGAGAAAAAGAGTAAGGTTTGCAGATCATAAACCTAGTATTGGAACATCCTCAAAACGAAATCATGCGTCTCATCCAACTGAAAGAAGTTCTCATCAAAGCAGTAGGTTACTTGTTTTTATGCTTTACATTCGTTCTGCCTTTTTATGCATTTTTAATTGGTGATGCATGCATTTTGAGGAAATGTTGTCGTCTGTGGATGATGACAGTTTTCTGGCCCTTATCATTCATCTGAAATATGTAATATTTTGTTTAAAATGTTCTTTGCAGTTAATCACCCAAAAACTTCTGAATATGTATTTTATAAGAAATTATTGGAAGATGCTGGTCATGGTGTTGATTATTGCCTGCCACACGACCATGATGACCATCTAAAAAAATCCAGAGATACTGACTGCATGGAAGGTGACATAATAAAGATTAGTACTTTTTATTTGATCTCTTAGAAGTAATTTTGCATGCGGGTCAATACTATTTTGTATTCCAAGTATCATTTTCGCACTCAGATTCTAGTTTATCTAACCAAATAAATGTCATTCCAGAGTTGGAAAACAACATTGTTTGCAACTGCGAGGTTGAAAGATCTGTATCACCTGCTAAAACAGTTGCATCTGCTCATCAGAGACTTTTTTCCTTGCCCAGGGAGGCCCCAAGGAATTCAGGTTTGCAGTATAGTTAGTATCAATCGTGATTCCCTAGGAAGATTGGACACTTCATGTCCGTGTTCGACTTGTATCCGACATAGACACGACACGGAATGCGTTGGACACGTTTCATATGTGTCCAAAATTCAAAAATAATTTTATTAAGTTATTGATATGCCTGGGATGCATGATGGACATGGCATGGATACACAACACTTACGCTTCACGATATTGAAATATTTTTTTACTAATTATTTCTAAGGTTTATGTTCACATAAAACCATATGATGTTAAAATTTTTAATGGAGTTGGATAGTTTTTTTTATTTTTGAAGCAAATGGAGTTGGATAGTTGACATACCATTGTAGGTTTATCAATTTTTTTTTTAGTATATGGAGGCGTGCTCTATTTTTTCAAATAATCATAATATAACATCTTATTTATTTATTTTTTCATCATCATGTTTTTGCCATGTCAATGTCGTAGTTTTTCAAGTTTTACCGTGTCACCGTGCCCATAATATGTTGCGTTCGTGTCCGTCCTGTGTCTGTGCCACTCTCCATTGGTGACTCCATATTTCCTCACTGGTGATATTCCTTTGGAAATCTGAGTTTATAGATTCTTATAGTTTGCCTTTAAATTGATGTTCAAAATGTACTGCCTGAATCTGATTCAACTCTTTGACAACCAGGCTTCGACTCCCACACTTGTCAACTACAAAACCAGGAGAAACACTCAAAAGAATTCGAGGAACATTGTGACATAAGGGGTAGGCTGTAATGAAGAATTAAGCGCATTCATTAGGCACTAGTAGTCTTTTTGCTTCTTTTCCAAGATGAATTTTTAATCTTGGTAGTAATTTTTTGCAGAACCATATGATGGAAACTTAAGAACGTTTGATGGAGACTTAAGAATGTTTGGGAAGGGAAACTCATCACCAAATGTTCAGAAGATTTTGGATTTTGTAGAAGGCTCCCCTGTGTTACCAGCCTGTATCCTAAGGAACTCAGGTTCCACTTCAATCGAGTAACATTATGATTATGTTGAAGTACCATAGATTAAAGCTTTATATTATGGAAGGTTAAAAAGGACACACAAGTGACACATTTACAAAACTTTCAGAACTCCAGTATGATTTTGGAGACATCTTCCCTCAAAAGCGTCAAAAATTACTTCGGTCAGCAGCAGGAGCCCTATCTGTCGAAGTGGACAAGTTTACTACAGAAGGGTTAGACACATTTTAATTAGATGCATTTTTATATTGTTTCAGATTGTTGTTCTAATTATAACATGGTTTTCAGATTTGATTTGATCTCAGAGTTTCTGCAGCGGCTGGGAATTGAGAGCATTGCAAAACCAGTAAGTTCTCTGATTCTTATAAATGTTTCTGGAGTTATAAAAACTCTTGGTCCTAAAGATTCTTTTTGTTGATGTCTATAAATGGTTTCTTCTTGAATCTTGAAATAAAAATCTTATTCCATGGCAGAGAGGAACTCGCGCCTCAAGATTAGGAGAGATGACCTTAAACAACGAACCACGATCACTAACTTCTCCTGAATCAGATGAATGTTTTGAAAGAGTATGCAAGATACAAAGGAGGGATCGTACAGAAACAACATATGGATATGATATGGACAAGCTGCCACTTAAATGTTGGGATGAAGAATCTGAAAATCTCATTTTCTCACCATTGGATTTTTTCAGTTCCCTATCTCCAACTTGGCTAGAGCATAAGACGGGCTCCCAATCACATAGGAGGCGTGATTTTCTATTAGATGATGGAAGAATTAGAGAGCTGCATGATCCGATGCAAACTACTCCCCTAGCTCTTCATCATGTTGAGATCACATTTGATGAATATGAACAGCTTACATCGGAGCAAATGCTGATTGACTTGGAATGCCCAGTCGACAAGAGCTTAACTTGTTACAGCAAGAAGAAACCCTTCCTAGGTATGGATTCAGTTTCCAACTGTCATGTTCAGTCTGATGATTTTAAACTACTGGGATGGGTTGATACTCAAATGGAGAATGGAACAGAATCGCTCGTCGCATCTGATTCTTTGAAGCTGAACTTATGTCAATCTGTTCTCTCCCCACCTTGGGAGGATGGGTTCGATCAAGGATATGACAGCAGAATTGGAGTCATGTTGCGCTCTCCAGATACTGTCACCAGTTGTGACACTCCATGCAAAGATTTATCACTGGGCATCTTCTCGGATTGTAGTCTTTGTAGGAAAATCTGTTATCCAGAACAGTTGCAATTAACCCAGTATAATGCCCAAGACAATATGGCTTCAACTGAGTTCTGTGGGTTGAATGAAAGGTATACAGATAGTGATTCCATGGGTTCTGCGTGGGACATCAGCCTTACAGGGAAGCCATTTTCAGATTTGTTCTGTCAAAACCTAGAAGCTCTATTAATGTATTCCCAAGGTGACAATCAATCAGGACTGAAGTGCCTGTCAACTGATTTCTTCCGAGAGCAGCAGCTATCAACCCATTTGGATATTCAACACCATATACAGAGGATAGAAAGCATTCTCAAGGCACATGATGGGAATCTATGGCATCCAGAATATAACCACAGTTTATTTTAGTTTCAACTTTTTTTCTACTGAGCATAACTTTCTTCCAATGTTGCTCCGCTGTGGTTATGAACATGAAGATTGAATCCTTTTTTTTAAACATTCTTTTTGACAACCATTTGGAGCTTGAACTGATAGACCAAATTTGACATTGAGGTTCAAACTAACCAGTCTAGCTGAAGTAATGTTGTGAGTATTTTTCAGCATCGCTGATCTTCGCATTGCGCTTCATGTCTGACATGCTACTGCGGGTTGGGCCAACTATGAACAACAGAGAATTGCAAATGTATTTTGTTCCCTCATTAAGATCAATTTAGACCAGTGTTTATCTGCTGGTCGATGTGATCTGTACAGTATCTTTCGGAAAACAGTGATGTATGATAAACCCAGACTCTGATATACTCAATTCAAGAATGTCATGAATTGCTTAGGCTTGGGAATTTGATATTTGACATGGATTCTGTACATGAACTAACATTGTCATATTCCGAGAGGAGACCTGTCTAGATTCCAAGAAAAAGTTGGGGGACCATATTCAATTCCTTCTTTTTTTTCTAAAATCAAACTATATGCTATTACATTCAAAGTCTCTCAGCTGTCTACGCATTATAACAGTACAATATATACTATATTATCGCATTATATACTGTATTATCATAATATATAAAGATTATTTTTTTTCAAAAAAAAAAATACATTAATATATCTTAATATACACTTTATTTTTTAATAGTATATATTTCAATAGACTATATTTTATTTGAAAAACGTTAAGCTGTGAGGATTGCGGAAACGGCTGCACATAGGGCTAAACATGTCATTTTCCATCAAATAAAGCAACCATCAAACCCCAAGACTTCTTGCAATTTAGAACATGACAGCCGTATCAAGAAACAAATAGACCAACATGGTGCCCATATATAACAATCTAACTAAACTGGTACTGCTTGCATATGGAGAGTTGAAGTTTATTCAGTCTTACAAAATCATACATGTATGGATTTCCTAAAGAACACAAAATTTCTACTTTTGAGGCCACTTTCAACAAAGAGCTCCTCAACCACCAGATGTGAGAAATTTAAGAATGAAGGGCCAAGCAATTGAGTAGAGGTCCTCAGATGTTCATTTCTTCATGCTTCACCCTAATTTCCAACTCACTCACGACTAACGAGGGCTATGAGCTATCCATATATGAGTTACTACTATATATCATGACTCTTCATCAACAGCATCACCACCTTGTCTGGCAGAGAGCACCCTATCTAGGGTTTGGTCTGGAACCGTGATTCCAGTGGTCTCCATGTCTGCAACGATTGCGATGGCCGCATCTAGTTCTCCAAGATCAAGACAGAGCGAAATGACCTCATCATATAACGGGCTGTCAAAACATACATACATGTTATCAACTCAAAACGTACCAGGATTAATTTGTAAATTCCCTGGGGAAGTGAATAAATGCATGCTCTAACAAATTAATTTAATAAAGAGGAAAAGCAATGAAGTTTACTCATATATTCAAATCATGTCTTCTTATTGTAAACGTGCTATATCAAACAAGCAACATCACACTTAAAATTACACGATATCCTAACTTTAAAACTTTAATGCCATGTTTAGATACAGAATAGCCCCTGAAATAATATGGAATTAGGCTGTTTGGATGCATTGAATACCCTCGTATAACCTATGCCAGAATTAACTGGTATAAAGTAGCATGTGGATTCCAGCCAACCCCTGGAATTAAGTTACTCTAGGTTATTCAATCAAAAGAATATGTGGACCCACTATTAAATCAACTGTCATCACCTCTTATAAATCAAATGTCATTATTCTTTCACCTTTTATAAATCTTTATCCACACCTTCTTCACATTTTATCTAAACAATAAAAACTTTATTATTATGTTTCCCAACGAGAATAATTCAACACACAATAAAAAAAAAATCACTTTATCCTTATTTATACTAGAATAGTCATTAATATCAGAATAACTTAATTCTCTATCAAAACGGGGGCTAAAAGAGTCCAACAAGATCCAACAATATTTGCCCATTTTAAAAATTCACTCTGATCAATCAGGACAGACCAGCTTCAACATCAATCATGCATATTAGCCTATTAAAATTAATCTTATAATATTATCCTTCTCCAATACTCTCTGATCACACCACCCAGAAACACACCTCAACTTCATCCAACTAGTGTTAATAGTTCCTATTAGATTCCGATCAATTTCCCCATCATCAAGCAATATGAAGCAAATACAGAAAAATCTCTTCCTCAAAATACCATTCCCATTTGCAAAGTTCAACAAAATGTCTTGAAAATGTTGCCATTACCGGGGTATTTCTCTTAATAGGAAATATATTCTACCATTAAAGCTTGACAAAGATAACCAAGGCTATTTCAGAATGGAAGATCTGTTTTAATACTAAAAAGTGAATAATTATGTAGAATTAGTCAGACAGTACACCTACAATGTTTAACAATACTTCATGTACAGATTACAATGACAGATTCATGACTTTCCTCGTATGCAGAAACTCTACCGAATTTGATGAGGACAATACATTAGAATATTAAATCAGAAAATTGAGATGTATCATTCTTTGGGCATCAGTCACCTATCAAAGACAGACTTAAAAGAAAAGGGGGATCTTATAAATTGTTGTTAGATGATCTTACCTCCCAAATATGTAACCAAGGCTGTGTGTCGTCTGCAATATTCTCAAGAAAGCAGAGGGAAGGGGGGCTCTTACAGCAGCGCGCAATATCATTGCACAGTCTCCAATAGTTGGCGTACCACCCAATTCCATCACCTGATAAATACCAACCAACTTAGAGTAGTCTCATATGAGATTGGATCAAAGTTAAAATGGACATTCATTATGCAGAAAAGTGGTAAAATGATGAAGTATATGAAAATGGGTTGGATCTTAATTATGAACTATGGCATAGAAGCATGGATTTCCCAACAAGAACAGATGGAGGGAGATATCTTAGAGAAGAATGCTTACGACCCACTTTCTGCATATTGTAGATTATGATGAATCTTTCCTAATGATTCTTAGTTTTCTTGAGATAAAATGATATTGTCTAATAATAATCATTAGTTGACAGGTCTATTAAGGTGCCATGATTCGACTATTGCATTAGGCTCTTTGGAGACATTCAATTATTGCAAATGAAGCATAATAATCTTATAAAATTATATCGGATCACATAACTTACAGCTTCTACTAATAGTCATGAGAGACTGAGCCATCACATAGACGGTTTTTCTAATCATCTCTCTGGTATTTTAGCTCACCTGTGCCGTATGTGATGAATACCTGACATGTATTGAACTCTGTGGTTACGGTATTTCTATGCTGTAATGTGATGCATCCATACATCTAATTCCATGATGGATATAAACAAAAAGATTTAACTTGCTCGGAATGAAAAAGAATACGAGATAACTGTCTTGACGTGGATGTTTAAAAAAAATGATACACAGAAACCATAATTTTTTGTCAGAGGCAGTAGGAAAAGTAAGAACCATGCCTTCTGCATTATTTTGATTGCTAATTCAACCTCCAATTCTTGTGACCATTTAAGAGGTGGTCTTCTCTTTAGTTCCCCTTCCCATGTCCATCCCCAAACATCAGCAATGGTGTACATATCTGATACATCAAAAATTTTTCTTTCCCTCAACTCCATAAATGCACCTTGTAAATCTTCAGGAAACCAGTCATCGTCATTATCATCCTGCATCCAAAAGCAACATCGATCAAGCATTGTGATAAAGATATGCCAAGGACTTGGACTTCACAATAACATATACAAGTGTAAAAAAACAGCAAGGCCAAATAAAAGGAAAACAAAAAGGAGAGGGATTTTAAAAACACACTGGTTGCCTTGAGTTTTTTTTTTTTTTTTAAATTCTGTGTCTTCATTATCACTAAATAGTTCTATGATTCTGATACACGTCACCTTTGGGTCAAAGGATACACTGGTTGACTTGAGTATGATTTTTTTTTTAGTTCCGTGTCTTCATTCTCACTAAATTGTTCTACGAAACAGGAAAAAAAAATCCTGGATGATTCTGATACATGTCACCTTTGGGTCAAAGGATACATTTATGCACAGAGAACTTGCTTAAAATGAAATAGTGTGTCATAATGCTGGCTATAACAAATAACTGGGGAAAACAGTAACATGCTAAATATCTACATAACCAACATATATAAATAAGGCATAAAGAACAGCTCGATAGAAAGAAAAGCAAGGCATGCATCAACAAGGAGTTAGATCCACCAATGACAGACCTCAACTGATACCCTAGATCTCCTTCGTGATTTCACTGCTGTGGAAGTTGTTTGGTCAGAATCCTTCAGCAACTGAACCCCAATCATCTGAAGAGGCTTTACAGCTTCTGCATCCTTGTCCTTAACCCTCACAGTTGCATCTACTTGATTTTCAGGCTGTTCAACTTCTTCCTCCTCAGCATCTTCTTCTTCATCTTCTCCCTCTTTTTCAATACCTTCTGCGATATCAGAATCCTCCACAGTACCATCATCATCCAACACATCAGGATTTTCCGAGTCATCTATTTTAGAATGTTTTTCAGGAACATTATTCAAGCCTTCTCCGAGAAAACGACGCTTCCAAAACTCAGTATTTCCATCTTCTAATTTAATTCGTGAGATTAGTTCATCCAACTCTTCATCAACCTGCAACAAATAATATATAGTGATTCAACAACATAACTTGTACACAGGCTCATTATTGATAGGATTCAAAAAACAATGACAAACTAATCATGCAGCTCAAAGAAGCAGCGAAACCAGAGCAAAGATTGCTGCTCTGGAGACAGTAAATAAGAGAAAGAGTGTTCTTTACCTCTTCTTCCTCTTCCTCTACTGGAGGGACCCAAAGAGGCCGACCACGTGAACGGTTAATTCTTCTTGCTTTCTGAACTCGCTGATAGAGCACTTGTCTGGCCCCATCTATAGGCAATCCTTGGGCTTCCAGCTCCTCCTTTAACTCGGAGACTATCATCTTACTTGCTGCCTTTGGCTTCAAAGCATTTAGATCTGGACCCTTAATGGTATTTTTCAGCCTCTCTTCTACTCTAAAATAATCCGATTCTGATGCATCTCCCAAAGCAATAGGCCCCACATTCCGCAAAACTTTCAAGAGTTTACGGTGGTGCATCCTCCAATCCTCAAGGCAACGTTGCTTAAAAGATGTTTCCATTGGGTTTGAATAAGCAAATCCAAGAGCATCTGGATCCAGAGGGGCCTTTCCTCTTCGTGGCACCCACCGCTTGCGTTCACCAGTTAGTCCACCCTCCGCTATATATCTGATACATAATTATAAAGGGTAAATTTCTAACATTAGCAATAACATCAGAAGTGCAAAGAAATATGCACATTTAAAACGAATGTAATCTTATACAAAGGAAGAGACATACTTGATGGAATTTACAAGAAGCATGTGTGAATGTGTGATGTGATCATTCAGCTCATACTCAATATTGCAAGAGGGTTATCATTTTGGTACCTAAATTCGTCTCATTCAAACAAACATTTGAAACTCACAATATATCATAATTCTGTTTTTCTTCTGGTAATGGATGATATAACATGGGTTTTACCTCAAAGCCTCAAACTATACAACAAAATCATTAATTGTAATGTGTCCTCAAATGTTCTATTTGAGACCAGTCTTATTAAATCAGGTCCAATATATAGACAGAAGAGGGAGGGAGGGAGGGAAGGAGGGGCAACTAAATCGTTGATGACTTACCGAAACTAAAGTACAACTCTAAATTGACAACACTTCCACTAAGTAGGATTCACACAATGATCATCTTCAATCTTTTCCTCGGACAAGATGGATTGCTAATTCCAACAGTATCTAATCTAGTTCAAATTAACAAAAAGAAAATAAAGCAAACCTTGCAATGTAATCGATTTCAAATCCAACATCAGCTTCTTCTTGTAAAGGTTCAATCCAAGAGCTCACGAGTGTACGGTATTTTCTGCTCAATATCATTGCTCGAGGTGCTATTGGTTGATTGTCCTTATCCATTGCTTCCAAAGCTTCAAGCAACTCAACAGCCCTTCCTGATTTTAAAAATAACTATACCTGCTCAGAAAATTATTAAATTTACAACAAGGCAAATACTGAATTAACATTAAAGAGGAAAGCATGAGAATGGAAATTTTAGCAGCCCTCATGTCGTTTATAATGTTAGAACTTTGGATTGTTACAAGACAAATTTGATTTGCTATAGATTTCAAATGAGATCACAGATCCCATTATACTCAAAACTAAAATATTTTGCAAGAGCTCTATAGAACTCGATAAATCTGAATTACATTACCAAATGAGTAATAAACAGAAAAAGATCTTGCAAATGAATTGTGCGCATGTGCGTGCAGATTATCTTGGAATGCTAAGTTTTGCATGAACAAATGCCCCTAAGTTTCTTCAAAAAAGTTTAAGATGAATAGAACCCACAGTTCTGCGATAGATAATTGTCAACCACCAGAAGAATGATAGAATTTTATAGGGAGTTCTGTTAGATAATTGTGAACCACCAGAAAACTCTAATTTAATTTTATAGGGAGTTCATAAAGCATTACATTGTTCATCATAATTTCATAGGCATACACCAGACTTCATCACTTCAGCATATTCACTTAATTTAATTAACAAGTTTTTTTCCTTATGTGTACTATGTGTAGATCTACTCTAAAGGAGCCCAAGAAGTTTGAACTAACCTCACCCATCAAAATAATTAAAATATTAAATTAATGATGTCCCAAATCACTATATAGAATTACACCTGTGCACATTTCTTACCATTCCCATGCCAATCATCAACTCAACTCAATCTAAGTCCATGCATCTACTCAAGTGCAGCAGTACTGTTTTTGGATTCCACAAACTAAGCCACAGACCGACTTTTCCACGTTCCTAATGGACAAACTTTCCAAGTGTCTCATTGTGGTTGCCCTCTTCAGCAGTGATCTTATACCCATGTCCATAGACAGTGCAAAAACTAGTAAACCAAACATGGCAATACATGAGTTTTGTATGTGGGGCATGTCTTAATTTCAGATTGATATCAAATGATGATTGCAGGTGTTGTGTGCCTCTGTCACCTCTTGCAAGAGCACATGAAACATGAAAGAGTTCATAATCCTCTTCATGTCACTTGTTAAATAATTGTCAATCTACCAGAAAACTTAAAAATCACAAAGTTACCTTCACGACATAGAGCCCGAAGATAAAGGGACAGTGGATCACCAAATTCCCCTTCATTGTATAAAACTTTTGTCCCTCCTTCAAAGGTCTTGAGGGCACGAAAATGACGAATTGCTTCCTTTGTTACACAATACTTAGTGAAGCACTCTACCAAAAGCCTGACCAATAATTAACATCAAGTTAGGAACAGGAGAATAACCATGTTCAATAAAAAAAAAATTTCACAAATCTCAAACATCAGCTCATGTTCTTAAAGTAATGTTCATTGAGTAAAAATCTGAAGGATACTAGATAGTCCTACACTCCTAGTACAAAGAACCAGAATATGACACATCAGATGCAGTAATTTTCAATCACAACTAGAGTTCACCATGGCTGCATTTTGTTGATCATTCAAGTGATGTTAATATACTGTTGATTTATTCTGATTTGTTTTGGATACTTAAATAATGAGAAAAAGGAATTGGGAAAGAAAGGTCAGCCAAATATTCAGGAAAATTACAGGGCTCTGAGATGTTGTTATGTATAAGACATGGAAACATTGGGCTTTGGAAGATTGTCAGTAGATAAGTAATGGAAACATTTAGAAGATAGAGGAAGAGTTACGTGATTACATATTCTGATACAAACTGCATTATTTCAGTCTGATATTTACTTGCCAAAGTCTCTTTATGCAAATCAAACAAAATCATTGGAAAGTAGGCAAGCTCCAAACAGCTGACATATTATGACTTGGAAAGTGATAATCCTGTGTTGTGCATTGGAATGCGGATTGTTATATTTCTATTCTTAACAAAATATTTGAAACCCGCCTCAAATCAGCTTAATGTATGTCCTTTTCCATTTATAGCACCTCAAATCAGCTTTTATTTTTTAAATCTTTTTCACAACAATGAGAATTGAACATATAACAAACTGTTCCTAGCAAATTCCCAGAAGTCTTTCAGCCCTTCGCAAAATATCCACTCATTTATGGACCCAATACGATAACCTGCTTGACGATGTTGAACTCAACTCTGTCGAACAGCAGACCTCACTTCGGTGTGCAATATATTAAATAAACATAGAAAAAAGAACTAACCATCCTCTGAGGCGCCTGACAATATCATGATATTAAAAGTGGCCCAAAAGCACTCTACCTTGGGTATCTTCATTTCTAAGCATACAAGGAGAAACACTGGAAGCATACATAAATCTAATACTATTTGTTTGTCATAAAACTTATTTCAAGAAAGAAAATGTGCTCACGCATATGTCTTTACATTGGGCTGTATGCGCTTGTGATCTTCAACCATCATCCCAAGTAATTCAGCTACATCTTGCACCCTGCCATTTGTATCCATATCACAATGCGATAAGAATTGCAAATTCAATTACCTCCAACAAGGCATGATGAGAACTTAAATGGTTAGGTAGATCAAGAAAAGTTGTGAAATGAACTTGCCCCTACTTTCCATTGAAATGAAAATTGAAAAATCACAAGGGTAATTGCATCAAAAAGAAGTTGGCCTTTTAGAAATTAGAACCTAAATTGTATTGTATTTATTGCACTTTTAGAAATTAGAAAATAAAAAATTCATCAATGACTCAAGTGCTCATCAACAACACAATCGTCAGACATACAAAAGAAACAACACATGGTGTTTGGATGTTTATAATTAAAAGCTTGATTAAGCAGATATCATAACCGTATTTATGTGAAGAAAGAATTTTTTTATAGAAATAGTGAAATTCAGGTATATTGAACCATGCCCAAATGATCAAATGGATCTGTTCTTACGGAAAAAGTGAAAAAATAAGAAAATATTGATACTAGAAATATCCCGAAAATAACAAGAGAGCAGAAAGAGAAGCGGTGTGTCCAGGTAACAGGGTCAAGCAAACCCTAAGAGATCCTCAAGTTTTACCTATCATAAGATTCTGCTCTTGTATACGCTTGGATCACCCAATTATACGTCTCTGTATCAGGTTTCATGAAATCTGCCATGAAAATAAGCCAATAGCATGATAAGAATGTGGATATTATTTCTACATATTAAATGCAACTTTAATAGATCACTCTTTTGTGGGGTTTTTTTTCTGACAGGTACCAAAGTCCTTGTGATTGCGACCCCCTACAATGTATCATTACATCATGCTACTTTTTTTATGAAAATAATGTCATGCTACTTGAATGCTGATGTTACAATACTAAAATTTTGAGACTGATACATCAGCTTAAATAGGAAAACTCTACATATAATTCAGATCTGTATCAAAGCAAACTTCAGCCGATTAGAGAGGTATACGATGATGGCAACAGAAAATGTGCAAGATTGATACACCTGCAAAACGGCATTTATATCCTTTTTCCACTGGGCCTTAATAGGGCTAACACGCATGGTTCATGAATGCAAATAACCACCTAGCACGAAGAACTACTCCTCAAAATAAAATAAAACCTATGCAAACAAGACAATCTGTACTCCATGAAGTCCATCAAATTGATTGCAAAGAAGGACAATTTTGAATGAAGTATAATTTTGAAATACAAATATACATGTCGTTTTCAGTATAACACCTATACCTTCTCCATATTCCATGTTCTCAAATGTTGTGAAAGCAATTTCTGGTATCCCACAAGTAGCCTACATCAAAACCATCAACACAAATTGGGTTTATCAAAATGCCATATTAGTAAGAAAAGTGTGACTGAGGCAAGCAAAGCAAAACTCTGAAATTGTTAAATGTTCTTTGACAAAAATACTTATATATGACCACTTTAGTTTAATAAGGCAAACGAAACACATTAATACAAACAGAGATCCAACTTGTACCTGTACACTAAGAAGACAATTGAAATGAAAGGTGGTGGCCATTCTTCCTGCAGCCTCCATTTCATAAGCAATGGTCAAAGCATTTGAGTGGTCCCCAACCTTACAGTCTTCTTCAATTAAAAGATCATAGAGTTCATCTGTGGCTCTCAGACCGCCCTTAGCGCCCTTTAGAAACACCTTATTTGCATCATCCATGTATCTATTCCTGACCAGTTCCTCTGGTTTCAGATATACATGACCCCATCAACTTTAAATGACAATACAAACTCAGCAACATTATGTTCATATGCAATGAAAGAGCCCAGAATGAATAAAATAGAGAGAAGCTTTATACCAACGAGAACTAGCCAAGCCGGGCGGATGTCATATTTTAATTTTTCCATGGCTGCTAGGATTTGTAAGCCCCTTGTAGAATTACCCTTGGAACCGAATAAACGTATCAAGGAGAGGAATGTCTCATGGAGAGGACGATGCCCCGCACTTAATTCCCTCCTCAATGACTGCATCTGCACAAAGACTAACATTTCTCTCAAGTACAATTGAAAATATAAAGTAAAATGAAATAGCACCGTAGAATGATCACATTCCATACTAACCACAAAAGTAATTAAATTGCAGGCTCTTGAAGAGAGCCTTGGGTGCATTTGGAAACAACGCAGTAAGTACTTTTGGAAACTTTCTAAAAAAACATGTCTCCGGAGAAGAGAAAACCTCATCTTTACAAAAAGTAAAACATTATTCTTTCTCTAGAAAAAAATTTTCCTTTTCACTTCCTGCAGAATTATGACTTAGAAGCCTTATCTTGAATTAATAATCCTATAAAATTTTGAAAATTCTCAAACACATCCTATCTATGTATATCCTTATTTTTCACTGACATCTCTAGTTTTTCATTTCTTTTTCTCTCTCTCACACATTCACCAAAAATAGTCAACTTTTTTTTTCGCTTCATTTAACATAAAAATAAAAACACAAATAAATAATAATAAAAAAACAGCCAGAAACAAACCCCCGACGATCACCTACAAAAGATCTATCACTTCCCAAACACTTTTTCTAATATTTTCTTTTAACATATACTATGCCAGTCCCATAGTTCAATAATGTAGCCGGTGACCTGGAGGTTCACAATAATGGGATTAGGGAGCTATTCATTCTGTTGCTTTATTTTGATTTAATATCATACAAGAATAAAAAAAAACTTTTAAGCTGAAATAACAAGTAAAACCTTTGTTTTAATTAAAAATAAATAAATATTTTGTCCACAAAAACAAAAGAAAACATCCATTTTATCTAATCAAACATCAGGAAATGCCCTTCTGAATTAGACTATTTTAAGGGAAAAAATATCAATGAATGGTATCCTATACCCTTCCTAGCTGGAATAAAAAGTCAATCTATTGCCTGTTGATAATAAATCAAATTATTTTCGATTCAACATAAAAATATGGTTTTCATTGATTTAATTATCAATTTTTTGATGAAAGGAATATTAATATTTACTTAGTTATATGAGTAAGAGTATATTAGACTAAACATGTATTATCCAACAATGTCAAAAACTCTTGGCTAACTTATATTCCGCATAACTTCTACTTTTTAAAATAAGAATTCATTCTCCAGCTTGGAGCAACATGGCCTTATCCAGAATTGATTGGTATTGTGGGATACATAACTATTGGGATAGTTTTGGTTACATCTTCTTATTTTGTCATTATTACTTATCTCTACAAGGCATGAGTAAGACTCAGTTCTAGTTAACTTGAGATAAATCTCCCAAATCCCAACCTGAGATTTGCAAACCAAGCTAATTCTTGCCAACCATCAAGAAATAGAGGGATAAACTCTATTCCATCTCTTATCCCTCTATTCACCCCCAAAACAACTGGGATGAATAAAAGAAAGGCCTGCCCATATTCCTATTCTTATTCTGGTTTCTTTCCCGAATGAAACATGTTAATTCAAGCATCCATTGAGCACAAACCCCCTATTCTGGCTACAAATTAAACTAACAATTAAAATAAAAACCAACCATTCCATCACATTCAGTAAAAACGAAATCTTTTCACGCGTTTCATTACCGCGCCTTCTTCATCTCCGGAAAGGGAGTGCGAAACGACGAGCCCATGGAAGGACCTCGGGCCGGGGACGACCCCCGCCGCGATCATGTCGTAGAGGACGTCCGACGCGCCCTCCGCGTCGCGTGCCCGCGCCCGGTTCATCAGCTCCTCCATGAACGCGAGCCTCAGCCCCCTCTCCGCGGCCGTCGACGCCGCGAATGAAGGCTGTAGCGGGGTCGACTGCGGCGGTGACGTCGGCGAGGAAGTGTAGTCATCCTTCGGCCTCCTCTTCTTCCGCGACGACCTCTTCTCCGTTATCGCGGAGAGGACAAAGAGGGATCTTGGCCTTGGGAGAGGCGGCGGAGGAGAATAAGAGAGCCCCGCGAAGGAGGATAAGAGAAGCGCCATTTTTTTCTTCGGGGTAGAAGATAAGGAAAGGTGGTGGTTTTAGAGAGAAGTGAAAGGGTTTTGAATCAGAAGGGGGTCGGGTATGGTGATCCGGCGGTACAAGGTGGGAGGTCGGGGTTTGCAAATCTGAACCGTCCGAGATTAATTTTTTTTTAACAGAATTAGAATATTTCAGATATATTAAGTTATTTAAATCATGGTTAACAAACATTTATTCTTTTAAACCTTCAAAAAAACTATCAATACTTCAAAAAATACCCTCATATTTCTAATTTTATACTCTTTTAGGGTTTTTTTTGAAGTATTGACTGCTTTCAAAAGATTAAAAGAATACATATTTGTTAACCATGGTTTAGATAACGCAATATGTCTGAAATATTCTAATTCTGTTAAAAAAAATTTAACCACGAGCGATTATTTGCATTTATGGTGTATATATTGAGATTACAGGGAGTTATATGGATATCAGAAAGATTACAGGGGGTTATATGAATTTTTCCCATTTTAAAATTAACTTTTTGGGAAATATATTAGCTTTTCTTATGAATGTGTTTTTTATACTAAAAATTGACATCTTTAAACATTTTGAAATGAGTATGATTTTTGTAGAAACAATATCCAAGGGTATTTTCAAGCACATGGCATCCATAGACCTCTTTCTTCATTGATATAGTTGTGAGTTTAGTAAAAATGCTTAAAACATTTTTTTTTTCTACAAGTATGCGTAGGCTTTCTCGTTTGTCTGTATTCTTCTCTTTTTTTGAAGTTTATATTGAAAAAAGTTTTTCGATCGTTTTTTTCTTCTTGGTTTTGCTAATCTAACGACTCCCCGAAGCTTTACTGAGTGGATGTAAATCATACTATTACGCTACTGAATAAATAAGCTCATCTGGCCTTCGAACTAAAAAAAAGAAAAGACAAAAGCTCACTTTATATATTCTATTTAGCTTCTTCATTAGACGTACTTCAATGAATTACACGTACCCTCTTACACAAAAAAAAGTAATAAATATGTTTTAAGATCTAAATATACCTAATTATTGAGAAAATGTGAAAATATACTTATGAATTTAGAATCACACAAATTTTATAGTATTAATATTACACACATATATGATCCTATCCTATTTTCTCTTTACATCGATTTTGAACGCAACGAGGCATAGTTGTCTCATCAACCAAAAGTGAATTTTAAAACTCACTGCATAATATGGAGATGAAATCAAAATCCTTCCTAAAAACTTGACTTGACTAAAAGGTTTGCTAAAGTATACATTTTTAAATATACTTTCTAAACCTCCCTCTCATGCCTGTAAGCCTGGATTTGATCAATACCACAAGTATTAAACTCCAGTCTATGAATCGAACTATATTGCACAGTCAATTGTTGGGTACATGTGTCACTCTCATATTAGATCTAATTAGATCTGAGTTTGATCAATACCATCAATATCCAATAAGTGAATGACACTTTGGCCCGAGGGAGGCCAACGGCCTTTGGGGGAGCTTATGCAAAATTAAAATCCAATGTGCTAGAATGTGAATTCTCTTGGAAGATGCACAAGATATGAAACAAGTCATGCATCATCCGAGACCGAGAGGCTTGTGATAATTAATATTCACGAGCACTAACAATCTGGCATGATTTAATAAATTAAAAAATAACTAACTAATTCATGTTATACTTAAAGGGGATGAGCTTGAATTTCAAGATCCAAGAACAATGTTGCATGGACTGATTTATTTAGACAAAAAGGTTTAGTCACAACAGCAGTTGTAGGACAAAATTTCGTTAACTCCTCTATATGATTACATTTAATGATTGCCCCCCGAAAAAAATGAGAGAATTCATGGCAGATCAATAAGAATTAATTCTCTACCTGGGAAAACCCCACTTCAACAGCAACAACAAAACTGTTTTTCCCACCCTGTTTTGATAACATTAATATCTATCTACATCCAAAAACAGACCTTTTAGAAGCCCATGCCGCCACCCATCCCACCACCTCCCATTGCCGGAACTTCCGTTTCATCCTTCGGGAACTCGACGACGACAGCCTCTGTGGTGGTCATCAAAGAAGAGACACTGCAACAAAAAACAATAATCTCATAATTCACAGAGATCAAATGAAAGAATAAAAGACAAACACAACCAAGGACACATTAGGTCAAATGGATGACATATATTTATCATTTGTTATACTATTGTCAATTACTGTTGACTTAGCGATGTCCTCATCATGATTTAGTAAGATCCCATGCTTTACAAAAATGCAGAATTAATTACCTAGCTGCATCCACCAACGCAGTTCTGATCACTTTCACTGGGTCAATGATACCTGACTTGACCATGTCCACATATTCATCTGCAAATGAATAGACATACAGAATATGAGATTGAAATATGCATGTCAAAACAGAAAAATATCAGTGGTAATTTGGGGAAAAAAAAGTCGAGGAAAAAAGAGATACCTTTCGCAGCGTCGTATCCAAGATCAAGGTTATCCTGTTCCAAGAGCTTACCAACAACCACGGCACCTTCGACACCTGCATTGGAGGCGATCGTGTGCACCGGTGTCTGCAGCACACCAGCCAAGTTCATAAATCTCAAATGGGTGGGGAAGAGAATTCTGAGGAAGGTAGTATTGGAGATATCAAGTAATGAAAACCAAACCTTCAGCGCATTCTGAAT
Source organism: Acorus gramineus (assembly GCA_030737835.1). Lineage (NCBI taxonomy): Eukaryota > Viridiplantae > Streptophyta > Magnoliopsida > Acorales > Acoraceae > Acorus > Acorus gramineus. The sequence continues at coordinate 15,128,134 of CM060857.1, forward strand.
GATTTGAACTCCAATCTTCTGATCGAAGTTGGTGGTCTGCAATTTCTCCAGCTCCTGTGAGGCATAAAGAAGGGCAACTCCACCACCAGGTACTATTCCCTCTTCTACGGCTGCTTTGGTAGCATTTAGAGCATCTGTCACCCTATCCTTCTTCTCACTGACCTCTGTTTCACTGGCTCCTCCAATCTACAAGCATGGCCCAGAGTGTTAAAAGAAACTATTGCCAATTGTAGGTATTAGGAAATTAAAGAACACAATAAAAGGTATAGCAACTATAGGATTAGGAAATCAATTTTTAGCCTTCAAAAACAGTGGCAGAAAATAGCAACCAACGAAACAAAATCGCAGATACACCTTCAAAACAGCAACGCCACCGGAGAGCTTTGCAAGTCTTTCTTGAAGCTTTTCCTTGTCATAATCAGATGTGCTCAATTCGACCGCAGACCTTATCTGTTAAAACAATAAAAAATGGAATATTAAAAGAATATTGTGTTTTGTCATTCATCCATTTATTTAAGATGAAGAAACTGGAAAGATATCACTAGTAAGAAATGAACCTGCTCACACCGCTCTTCGATGGATTTCTTGTCACCAGCCCCATCAAGAATGACAGTGTCATCTTTTGATATTGTCACCTGTAACAGTGACAGGTTAGATGAGTAGGAAAATCTCTCTGGTAAATCTCAACCAACCAATCACGTGTAGAACATTTTATATGGCTAAAAGAATGAAGTAAAATTAATTTAATGAAGTGCACAAAGAAATAATAATTCAAGGAGACAATTCAATGCTATAAGAAAAATAGCAACACAAACTCTAGAACGTTTTACCTTTTTACAGGTGCCAAGCATATCCACCTCAACTTTCTCAAGGTTCATCCCAAGTTCCTCAGTAATAATCTAATAAATTTAAAAAATCAAGATGTAGTTACAATTTATCAGGTTAAAGTAGTTAATATGAACTGAGAACAACTAAAGAGGATTGACAGACGTACATCACCGCCAGTCAGTATAGCAAGGTCTTGCAAACCAGCTTTCCTGTTCTCCCCAAATCCAGGAGCTTTAATAGCACATACCTTTCAGTGAGTGAATGAAGTTCAGTGGTTTGATCTAAATATGAGGATGGGTCATACAGAAAAGCATTCAATGTTGCAGCAAGATGGAAAGCACCTTAATTCCAGCGCGAAGCTTATTCAAAATAAGCACAGCAAGTGGGTCACTTTCAACATCTTCAGCAACAATCAGCAAAGGCCTTTGCTTCTGAACACAAAAATATCGAATCATGAAAAAATAGAAAAAATGTCTTTCCACATGAAGTAGACGTCAATTAGAAGAAAAATAACCACCCACCTTTAGGGCCAACTCTAGTACTTTAACCAGAGCATTAATATTAGATATTTTCTTCTCATGTATCAAAATGAGAGGATCTTCAAGTTCCTGCAATTTCTGGTATTTAGCGCACCGAAACAATTCGATCTAGAGAGCACCTCAAACGTATCAAGATGTAAAAGCTTACACATTTTTGGTTTTTCTGGTTAGTGATGAAGTAAGGAGAGATGTATCCTCTGTCAAGCTTCATTCCCTCCACAACTTCCAACTCGTTGTTTAGTGTTTTTCCATCCTGCAAATGAAGAAAGTTCAAACTTATCAGAATACATTGGTGATTACAACAAATCCTGAATGCAGGAAAACAAAAATTTACACTAAAAAATCCTATAGCAAAATTGCTAGAGCATACTGAGGACATGATTCAGATGCAATGATACACGTTCATGAATATACAAATTCATGTCCAAATAAGAGGATGCAACAATCTCTAACAGTTGAGTCCATTAATCAGCCTGCCAAAATGAACTTATGAACAGATGACAGGCAACTTACAGCGATCGTGATAACTCCCTCCTTCCCAACTTTCTCCATTGCCCTGGCAATCAGTTCGCCAATCTCTCTTTCTCCATTTGCCGATATTGTACCAACCTTTCAAGAAACAGGTAGCGGTTAAACTCCAAACTTCATTGCATATGAAGAGGAAATAAAAACTTGATTCTAGAAAGTTGAAAGTTCACAATCCTTTGCAAACACATTTCTTCTAAAAATGATTATAAAAAAAACTACATATTGATAAAACTACATATTGATACAACTGTCACTGGGGAAAAAGAACCTGCGCAATCTCTTCAGATGTGCTGATCATCCGTGCTCTGCTCTTCAAATTTGTAACCACAGTATCAACAGCCATTGTGATGCCCCGTCTTAAATCCATTGCATTCATCCCAGCTGCTACAGACTTGCAGCCTTCTGCAAATATGGCCCGTGTAAGGACTGTTGCACATGTTGTACCTGAAGATGGACAGAAATGAGATGAACTATTTCTTAATGATCCAGTAAGATGCTCATCTTTGCAGATCAGTAAAGAAAACAAGTTAAGCTTCGTGCACCCTATAACTAAGACTGAACATGTAGAATCCAGTTAACAGTCTGCCTCTTGGGCCAACATAAAGAAAAGACAAAAGAAATAGTACAAGAACGGTTAAAATCACATTTATTACAGATGACATAAGTATAATGAATAAAGAAAAACATAATGACTAATGAACTTTTTGTAGGTTGATCCTGTACAGAGATAATGACCAAAGAGGCAAAGAATACCCATGCTTAACATATCTTTCACAACACATTTGAAAGTAATAAATGCTCACCATCACCAGCAACATCATTAGTTGCATTGGCAACTTGCTTCACCAGGCTCGCCCCCATGTTCTTCACCCTGTCCTTGAACTCAACGCTCTTTGCCACAGTCACACCATCCTTTGTCACTTTGGGCGCACCGTAACTTTGCTCTATGACAACGGTCCGACCCTTCAGAGCAAGACATCATAAGCAGACATTAATTAAAGAAAAATTCAAGAATTGGCAAAGGAATGATTAAAAAAAAAAAAAACATCAGAGCACCACATCGCACACAACTAAAAAATTGAATTAGAAAATACGAAGTAAAAAAAACAGAAACGCACCCTCAGCATCAATGTGATATTAGATGACTAACTCATGACATCAAAGACTGGATAGAAGTGACCATTACATTTTATCAATGCATGTGAATTACTTGAAACCCATGATCACAGGATCTTTATTAAAAAAAAAAAAGAACACCTTCAAAAATACTGTAACACCAATAAGCCAATGAACACACCATCCATGGGTTCTTCCTAAAAAAAAAAAATTCAAGTCACACACGCATCCATTGTCAAACAAGACAAAACTCTGCCACCCATCCAAAACCTTATAAGCTCACATCAAGTAAAAGCCCGAACTGCAACAAATCCCATACAATCAACCGCTATCAACAGCTAATCTACCAGCATTTCAACAAAATATAAAGCATCATCAAGCAGAGACCAAAAAAAATTCAACCTTGGGACCCATGGTGACTTTGACGGCGTCGGCGAGCTCCTCGACGCCCTTAAGCATGAGCGCGCGGGCCTCAAGCCCGAACTTGATGTCCTTCGCAGCATAGTTTCTGCTCCAGCTCAACCTACTCCCAATCTACCACAAAACACAGACAAGAAAGACATAACATCATGAAAAACACCCGTATTTGCAAAAACAATCAAAGACGAGTGGAATCACTGGCTGACCTGCCGACCACTGCTCCCAGCGATCCTGACAACAACACGAGGAGGAATGTTAGAGATCCGAAAGACCTAAAATGGAAAACACAGCAACATAGAGAGAAAGAGAGAGGAGGAGGGGGTCACCTGGTCTTGTTGGCGAGGTTGGCTACCGCGCGATACATGGTGGAGAGAGTGATCTAGGGTTTCTAGAGAGCGAGAGAGAGAGAGACTTGTGTGATGAGAAAAGCTAGAGAGGAAGTTTTCCCTGTGTTTCTAGAAGGCTCTGTTCGGGTTTAGGGTTTCAGTGGGGTTTTAGGAATTTGTTCTACTTTCCTGTTTTTTTTTGTTTTTTTTTTCACACAGAAAAAGAGGGTTATTTTCATTACCGAAAAAGATGTCAGAACAGGTCTCGTGTATGGTTCGTGAGATCTGTCAATGGGACAAAAGAAGTGAATACTCAATGAGAAAAGATTCCACAATCAAAACAGATGGGCTCAATTCAAATATTATTTGATTTATTTTTATTATTTATGATACAATCTAATATCCATGATCTATCTTAATAATTATAATTAAATATTAAATAATTATTTAAGATTTCACATAAAAACATAATAATTTAAATCAAAATATTAAAAAAATTAAAATAATGAAGAACTATTTATAATACATTAGATTCTATGAAAAAATAAGTTAAGTTATTATAGACTCTTAAGAAGTTGACCCGCATCTCTTTATCTTAGGCATGTTAATGGATTAACCCGATCATATAAATCCAACTGAAGGATCTGATAATCAAACATGTTGGTCCCAATCGACTAGTTGGCATGCCTACTTTGTGGTGTTGGTTGGCCCCTATATCCATGATTTGCAATGTTCACGGGAAAAGATAACGGTAGGTAAAGTTTATATATATATATATATTAAAAAAATATATATGTATATTTTGGTGTAAACAAATGATAATATACATGTATATTATTGCATATATTATGATTCATTAAACGAAATAAAGAGTGCGCTCCAAGTTTTACACAGAGAAAGAAGGGAATTTTTTTATACATTATACCTTTGAAAAACTGATATTTACACATTACACATCTTGAATTTTTTTTTTTTTTTAAATGTCCATTCATTTGATTCTGATGGCCAAATCATGTTCTTAATCCAATGTTTAAAAGAAGGGAAATGGGTGGGTAAATGTCATGTCCGTTCATATTTTAGTTAAAGTGTGTAGTTACACTCAATCATTTTTACTAATCAAAATGAATATTTTCTTACACTTAATAAAAATGAGTTTATTCAACTAAAAAATGAAGCGATATACATTTTTTTTATCAAAACACATACATCATTCAATGATATTTGCTATTTAAAAAAAATTAAAATATATGTAATCCTAATTTTGATTGATAAAAATAAATGAATTTAACATTTTTCAAACTTAAAACCTAAATAATAACACGGTTGAGTTGGAGTTGGACCAAACGAATGCCATGGCAAAGGCATGGATGAACTAGGATGTGAATCGGTAAGGGATATATAAATAATTATGATTCTTTAGGGGTCAGTTTGGATAGAGCCATAAGCTATTTTGGGGTTTATACCTATTTCATGAATTGTTGACTTTATCAATGGAATAAGAGATTGTGTTTGGTTGTGTTTTCAGTTATTCTCATTGAGAAACGTAATAATAAAGGTTGAAGTGTTTGGTTGATGAAGAATAAGATGTGAATAAGGTGTAAAAAGTTGATTTGACATGTGAGCCCCATTGATGTATAAGAGGTGATGACAGATGATTTAATGTGATTTGATAAGTAGATCCCCTTATTCCAGTGGAGGAATAACACAATTCCATGGATGGACTTAAAATACAAAAATCAACTTATTATCTCATAATTCCGCATAGCTATACCCCTTTATTCTCTCTACCCCAACGCCTTTTTTGCCTTATTCCCCCTATTCCACCCCTATTCCTCTAGCCAAATAACCCCTAGGAGTTTAAAAAGAAAGCAAGAAAAACGATTGTTGAATTTGACTATCTAATATATTTATGACCATTTAATTCTGTCACTCCAAGATAATCATATTAAAAATAATTGTGATTAAAATATTTTATTATTAAATTTTGTTATTAAATGCTACTGATACATATCAAATTTTAATAAGCTTATCATACAATGATAAAATCTAACGATCACGTCTAACTAGCATTAGACCTAACCTGCTCCCTTAAAAATGCCGTGTTGTTACACACATCAAATACCCTGATGCAATATATATAATCACCCAACAAAATATATGCTCTCCTATGTCAATATATACTCTGTTACAAAAACCATATGCTTCATTAAACAAAAATATATATTTAAAGAATTCAAAACATTGTTCAATCAGCTAAATTAACCGCAACCAAAATATGATGTAACATTCATAATCAAGCTAATCAGTTTACAAGCCTCAAATTGGACCACCCATTTTTTGAACAAACACACAAGCATCACATATCAACATACACCCAGATACATCCCCACTTATCTCCGGCTACAATGAGAGGGAAAAAAAAATGTACACGATTTAACAACAAAAAGAATTGCCTTCGCCACTGCATACCCCACTCTCACCAACCAAAAAAGAAAAAGAAATTAAACCCTCACAAAACCTGAATCCCCCTCCGAATAAAGAGGACGAATTTTTCATGCTATACAAATACACACAATAAACAGAGCACAAGCGCAAAACAAACTCAGTTCAGTCATATAAGACCAACTAACCATGACTGGCATCGATCGTGGCCCCGGACCTTGCTTGTGAAATCCGATTGGCGTAGATTGTGACAAGCCGCAATTGGGTGCTGTTGAGACCCTCCAAATATGGGAGGAATGCTTTACCAAGCATGATGTAGATGTCCACCAAACAGAAAACAACAGTCTGCAAAGCCCCAAGATAATAAGTGTCATAATGAGCTTCCCAACAATTTCTTTCACTTTGAGCCAAGAGGGAAATCTTGAAAAGATCTTAGACAGAAAGATGCTAATGAGGCGACCAAATATCAAGTGAATGGAAAAAATGTCCATTTGGGCGTTTTGATGGTTGGGCACATCTCGCACTTGTCCAGGGATATCAATGCTGCTTTTGTTTGAGTTTATTTTTTAGTTACTTATAATGCTAATTGATCCTTCAAAACTTCTCATGAATCTGGAGATGAACAAAAAGCAAAGGAAAAACACCAAGACCATTACCTTGCGAACATCAGCACTCGGGTTTCCAAACGCATCAAAAAGGGCAGGTAAAAATGATGGCAACTGAGTCATTAGTTCCTCGTGTGAAAGCCTCCCCACAAGCTGGGAAAAGAAACAAAAGCCATAAGCATAAAAATAACAGCAGCCATTTAATGTAACACAAGTGATGACAAAAGAAAATCCATGTTTGAGCTCCGAAAAGATGAAGAAAGCACAATAGCTTGTCCAGACATTAATGTTGATAATGGGTGTTAAGTTGTCAGTTTTTCCCTGACATGTGGAATCTTTGGGGAATACATGGAAACGATTCCACAAAAAAAAAAAGGAATCATAAGAAGTACCTTAGTCAAAGAGTTGATGCACGTAACTAAGGTCTTCTCATCTTCAGACACCAACAAAGGTACAATAACCTGCAATGTTGAGTAAAGAGTCAATCTCATCAAATTACCAAATATTCAAGATTTAGCTTGTCAAATTAAATCAAAACTTCTGAAAGTAAGATATGCTTGAAATTCACATACAGTAAGACATCTGAATGGATCATACTGAGATAGCACAATAGTCAAGCAATGGTTTGCTTCATTTGAAACCTACAAAATGAAGTAAAAAAGAGCAGAAACTATATGCAATTAGTAAAAAAGAGCAAAACAAGTTAAAGCGTCAATTAATAAATGAATGAATAGAACTACTTGAAAGACAATAATACCTTTGCAACCAAATCTCCTGTAGCATGAAGCAGCTTCTCAATGACAATTTCAACAGAATCTTCCATGGCATCTTTCTGGAACAATGGCACAAGATTATCAAAGCATTCATCAAAAGATAACAAAGGCCAAGATGGTCGAACCCATAAACCAGAATATAATTACAAAATATCAAGCACCTGATTGTTCAGCATTTCGATGACCAACGATAAAGCAAGTTCCCGAATGGAAGAATCATGATCGTCAAAAATCTCAAGCACAGCAGTCAAAATCTGGTTGAAGTACTGCAAATTATCATTAATTTTCATCAGCAAACAAATACCTCAATCACAAGACTTTACTGACCAAATAAAATAGACAGGACTACACCATCCACAATTGTGCAGGAAGATTAGTCAAATAAACCAGTTACAGATTAACCCAAGCCACATATTGGGTTTAAGTCTAGCATTCCGGTCTCTAGATATCAAGGAAGAACTAAAGAAGAGGAGTTACCCCATAGTCGAAAAAGGAAAACAATATTGATTTTTTATGCATGCGTATTCACGTGTGCGATAGCAGTTATATAATTCACATGTTATGTCCCCCAAGTCTGTAATCTAGAACCACATAAATTCTGTCATTTGATTGGTGTGTGTGTTTTTTTCTTATTTTTTTAATATTTATAGTTTGTGCAAGGATCAATACCAACTATCAAGATTGACAATAATTAGCACTAGGCCATAGATAAAAAAAATTTCTTGATAAACGGGCCATGGATAATTTTAATACTAAAAATTAATAGGAACAATAAATACCAATAGAATAGCCTTCCTTTAAACATCTCATTTAAAGATGTGAAAGGCAACCTCATTCCCTCTTCAGCCATGACAGGAGGTATTCAAAGAACAATAAATGCAACTCAGAACATATCAACTTAAGACTATGCACCGACAATGTAGTGAAGGGCCTGATAGTATCTTGATGATGAATTTCTTTGCACTATAAAGAAGAAAAAGCATGGCACAATTATATGAGAGGGCTGGAGATGGAACAGACACAATATCAGTTCTTCTGTGAAAATGTTGAGATGCATGATGTGGAGATTGCTAGAAGATAAAAATAAAATTCAATCCTCGTGAGAAAATCATTCAAGAAAGCTGAATTTGTCAAGAAACTTAAATAACACACCTTTGTCCAAATTGAGTTATTATTAGTCCTAGACGTTTGGACCAGCTGTTGAAGCGCCTCACATTTGCTTGTGCTAGAATTTTCTTCGCTTAAATTACATATCTATAAAGAAGAACAACCAAATGTTACCAAATAACAATGAGATATATTTGAAATTTCCACATAAAAAAGTGGCATTTTGCAAAGGAAATATCATAGCTCACCTGATGTAGAAGCCGAGGAATGCTAGATCCATCATCTAGAATAGAGTAGTTCTTATCATCAATAGAATTTTTAGGAGCATGTTCTGCATCCATAACACCTTCCACAACGTGCCTTAGCCCATTGGTACCTTGCCCATTAGCACCCACCAGTCCATTTACATCTAGGCATGGGGTGCCTATAGAACTCGCCAAATCTACACTGCGATCAACTTTATCAGGTTGGATTACCCAGGAGTCCATATTCTCGGCTGCAGCATACTTTGAATCCTTGGTTTTTAAGCTAGATAGAATCTCGGTGTTTGATCCAGACTCAAAGCTTTGAAGAAAATGTTCTTGAGTTTCTTCAGAAGCAGCCACTCCCATGGAACTACTTATCTGAACTGATTCTTGCACAGAATTCCACTTCCTACCGCTGTCACTATCAATAGAACCAGCGGAATACCTCCCCAGAATATGGTTTTTCTTTGATGATCCTATATAACCTTCCTCAGAAGATGTTCCAGCAACATCCGACTGGTCATAAAAAGATTTTGACCGTTGTCTATCTTTTTTATTCTGCAAAAAGTTCATGAGATCAACCTCTATACGTGGAGTATACTGCTTGAGAGCCCGTCTTAAAGAATTCTGTTCCTCAACTGATAGACTAAGAATAAAGTTCAAAACTGATGTGGAATCAAAATGGGAATAAACTGATATCATGCAAGAGATGGCAGCCTCCTTCAACTTTGTGTTTTTATCATTGGCCAAAGGTGCTAACTTAGCAAGCCATAACTTTAGATAGCCACTATTATTATAAGTTTCAGAATTTGTTGAATGTTTGTTAAAGGAGTTAATAGCAAACTCGATAACAGCCAACTTTGCCTTTGGGGACCGCTGTTCATCCAGTGAGCGAAGCAATGCAGGAAGCAGGGAATCAATACCATAAGTTTTGCCAACAATATCCAAGGTTGTTGCACTAGGTTGCCTAACCAATTCCTTTGGATCAATTAAGCGAGAAAAAACATGGGGCAACGTCCTCTCAAGATAACTTTCAAACGGCTTTCTGCAAGCCGGGATGAGTTCTGCGAGTGTTGAAAGAGCTGCCTGTGCAACTTTGTGGTGAGGATCATCCAAGTGTTGAAAAAACAGCTTCATGACCTTCTCAAAATTTTGAGAAACATCCTGAATACCCTTGGGACCTTGTTGCAGCAATTTTCGCAGATAATTGAAAGCGGTAACACGGGCCATCCAATCAGAATTGGGACTCAATCCTTCACTAAGGGCATCATTAAGAGACACTGGACCATTCAAAAGACCTGACAATTCACCCACCATGAGTTGGCTATCATCAAAACTATTCCTACTATTTGCAGAAACCCTCCCTGCAACATTCTTCCTTAGAAGTGGCCTCTGGAAATTGGGAATAGTATTCTGTGAATCCCTAAAATTTGCATCCCTATAGGGAGTCTCCAAAAATTGTTTATCCATGTGCATAGTTGGATATCGCCTGGTCATCCTAATATCACTGTTTTCTTCAAGGAAACCTCCATCTTGAGGCCTTTCGGATCTTTTGGGCATGTAAGACAGTGACAGAGCGGACAAGGATTCTGATGTCAGATTATTCGAGTAAGAAAATTTACTAGGATTACTGGAAGCTTGAATCTGGGGAGTGATGAGGTCAGCTATAATTGATCCGCCATTTCGCAAAGTACCTCTAGTAGTGGTGGTTGTCATTGAATCAGATGATACTGATTTCTGTAATGAAAACTGGTGGTTTGCAGCAGAAGCAGCCGCAGGAAATGGAGGATCACGTGCTGATGGAGGATCAACTCCTGCGCTAGGAGCAAGAGAAGGAAGATTTAGTTGTTCAGAATCACAATTACTGCTACAACGAGGAAGATGGGATACTTAAAATAAATCATGCATTATGTACCTAGATCTAAGCTGGCTGAGCGTGCAATTGAAGAACCATGTTTGTCGCCTTTCAGCAAGCTTTCAATTGCTGAAACCTTTTGCTTACTAGAATGCAACATGCTCTCCAGAGTTCTTTCAGAACCCTTTCCATGTGACTTGGTATGTGATGTCAAATAACTTCCAGAGGAAATAGATGTCCCAGAAGAAATGCTAGCTGTCTTGTCCATCGCGACAATAGCGGAAGTTCCATACCCAGGTATATTCGATATAGGGGCATTCGAAGAAGCACGTGACAACTGAACCCCTCTCTCACGAAGAGAAGGAGAAGCATATCTCCTGTGTATTCCTCCATCTTCATCATTTATTATCTGCAAAAAAGTTCATCATGTTGGACACTAATATCCATATATCCAGGCAGAAGAAATTTCCCAACAATTTAGTGAAAATACCCTTTGTATGACAGGATCAAAGGATGAGAACAGCCGGCGGGAACGCTCTGGCCATGTTTTTGTAAACATCCGGTAGCAAGTTCTTGCAGTTGACCTTACCTGCAGAGCTTAATCAATAAAGAAACAGTGAAAAAATTGCCTATATATATATATATATATATATATATATATAATTATATATATATATATATATATATATATATATATTATGGGATGAAATATATATATATTATGGGATGAACCCTCAGAGTCATTTGTTTGGCAGAAGCATTCACTTGCACGACAATGAACAATAAACAACCAAACAAGAATTAAAGGGAATGACTAAACCATGTCCAGCACTATAAAGCTAACCCCATAAACATTACACAGTTTCAGGATGGGATGAAAATTCAAATGGCCATCATGGGTATAGCATTAGCAAGTACCAGTTAGGGGTTACATTACAATTGTTTGGACATCATTATATTTCTCATGAAAATTTGCAGTCATACTGGAAAATCAAATAAATTTTTTAACAGATTGAAGTCCATCGAGCTTACAACTTTACGCATAATGTATTCTACAAGGAAATGAACAAACACTTGCCTCACTCATTGCATCTCCGACACAGCACTTTATCAGGTCTTCATAGAGGTCAGCAGACCGCTGTATTTCTGGTGCATCAGCCCAGTACTCCAAAATCAAAAGTGCATACTCACAGCACCTGGAATTAGAAAAAAAAACCAAATCAGAATGCTCATAACGCATATGAAATTTACATCAGCTAGGCTTTTACCTAGCACGGAGCACTGCATTTCTATCATTCTTAGCACAATCAGCTATTCGAGGAAGTACACGAGCAACCTTGCAGTTCCGCAACATCTGTAAGAAACAAACAGTACAAAATCACTATACACAATAAACAAAAATCCATCCATTAAATAGAGCATGCCATTTGTTCATACCGTCTTGATGCAGTTATCTGCAGATTCAGCAATTACAAGCACAGTTATGACAACCAGTTTAAAAAGAACCTACAATAGTAGCTGAACGGTCAGTGTTGGCAATTGAAAAAGATTAAATCATTATATTTAGCATAAATCGTGATTATTTTCATATATATAAAATATAAATAAAGTGTGACCCACCGGAATGAACATCTCAGCACATGCCTCAAAATCTCCCAGAAGTTCCTTTGATAATAAGTTCAAAAGATGGCAGGCCTATTAAAACAAAATTACGAATTACAACTCAATACTTGAGAGAAAAAACAAATAATCACAAAAAAATGATATGACACAACCACAAGCCATATTTTACAGAGAATTTTATACATTACAATCAACTTCAGATGTCATATAAGTTCAAGTTCCATGATAACAATCTTAATCACCACAAGATAACAAAAAGAAAGAGTCAATAAAAATATAGCACACAATAAATTTTGCAACCAGTATGTAAGTCATGTACAGACAATCCACTCAAGCAAGCATGAAATGCGAACAAATTTCCTTAACAGAAACACATAACTAATTAAAAGATCTAATATGCTAAACTTTTTTCAACCAAGCTGCAGAGTAGGTCAACAATGTGTTTAACCATAAACCTCTAGTTTGCCATGTGTATAATTTCATGGAAGTGTGCATGTAAATTAACATAGATTAACACAACCGCTGGAACTACACAACCACAGATATTAAACAGGAAAAATCAGTGGCAATGAAGTATTCCAAAAGAGCTTTATCTAAAACTCAAGACACCCACCTAGATTATGGATGTAATGGTGTTTTTTTTATGGAGAGCACCAAACGTAATTTATTAACAAAGCATTTGGGAGCACCGATAATGGATAAAAAATTTAAAATGTGCAGCTGTGATAATTATAATCCTTCATATAAATCAAAATCCATTCCAGTTTGACAACATATACATCAGAATTCAGGCATCATAAGCAAAGTTTCATCTTTGTCAAATTGTCGGGATGAATATCTTAGTACAGCTTTCCATGGACAAACTACAAATCTAGATATTATCCAGATAGTCTGTTGGTAATGATTTTATTTGTTGTGCTTCAGAATTGTACTACAGCAGATAAAAAAAAAATCAGAATCCATAACCTCAACTACAGAAAAATGTCTCCACAAGTTACAGAAGAATGACGATTTGGGGATTCTACTACAGCAGATCTGCATAGAAGTTTCACCAATTTACTCCAAGAAAACCAGAATATAATAGAAAATTGTCACCTGTTTTACAATGCTAGAGCGTCGATCAGATAGCTGATTGCTTAGGGGATTAATAAGTTGCTTCAAAAGTGAAGGAAACGATGGATAATCCGCAGCACCTAATAAAATAAGAAAGAATAGTTTAAAAAATCCTGAAAAGCATTTATAGAAGTAAATAAAATCCCCCCGGCCCCCGAGTCAAGTAATTTTCAGCAGAAATAATGAATTACAAGACAAATCAGACAAGGAAACATAAGAATAGCAGATATTTGTTAAAAAAAAGTGCAAATGCATTTGTTTGACTACGGTGTCCCTTCCATATACATGGGCATAAACATTCACAGGCACGGGAAAAGTCATAGAACCAGAGATATATATATAATGTAGCAATCATGCGCAAAGTTCCATTTCATCCAAAAAATAAATGCAAAAGCAAAAACTAATGATCTAAAAATACAATGATGGTTTAAGCGTGTAAACCAAATGCAATAGTTTCCCTCTATCCAAGAGTAAAATTTAGATTTTTTTCCCCATCAAAATGATATATTATCAGAAGCAAAAAGAAGTAGCATTCCATTTACTGAGATCAAGGAAACAATATTAGAACAATATTAATTACAAACTCTATATCGTGATTTTCACTTCCACTCATCAAATCATGTACAATTTGCCCTTGACCAGGAAAAATAATGAAAATTGATTATGTTATATGCCAACGTTCTAATTATTTACTGTTAAAGACCCGGTGAGATATAGAAAATTGGAGAGCATGGAGAGAAGATGACAATAAGAGAGTTCTCATTTCTTTCTCAATAATAATCAAAATCTATATTAAACGAACAAAATCCAATCAGACCAATATGTAAATGCTAATATAATTTCCCCTATAAATCCAATCATCTCCCACAAAATGCCAATAAAAAACTGCACTCCTTTAACACAAACCTCCAAATACAAGGCCTTCAATTCTTTGCATGGCAGCTATCCTGACAGACCAGTCTTTCTCTGGTACCAGAGTAGCAGAAATCTTCTCAAACTCCCTGATCAACTCCTTCTCAGAGTACACTTTAATTGGGTCAATAGGCTTCTCAGTAATGTCTCCGTCCCCTATATAGCAGAAGAATTAATAAATAATAACACAAGAACTTAGAATTTCTGATGTCATAAATAAGGATACAGGAGATATGCAAAAGAATATCCCACAGAAACAAGATGGACAATATGGAAGGGTCAGATAATGTAGTCCTCCTTTGCTTTTTTTGAATAAAAATGGTTTACACGATAATACAGGGATAGAGCACCAGAATTACAAATAGCATAGAGGTGGTGTCACTCACCTCCCATGAGAGACGTTTCCCTTGAAAGACTTTTAGTCTTTGGACTGCTCTTTTTGTGATTTACAATAGATGCTTTTGGTTCGGTGATGAGATGGCCTCCTAGTCCATCTGATGAGCGAACTTTCGGTTCAATTTTCTCTAACCTAGCATTAATCTCTTTGACCTGCAGTTAGCAATCAAATTTGTGCGGATTAACTAACCGGGTGATTAAGGCCAAGCTTCCTTTCTTCTCTAACACCACCACCCAAGGATATTTTAGAGAAAAACTGATCAACCAAGAGACTAACAGTATGACCAGCATAAGAATCTTTTAACTGTAAAAAAAAAGGCAGCTTAAAAGGAAAGCATCTATTCCTTGATAATTACCATAAATGGAGGAAGTTGATGGCGTTGCAATTCATCACGAAACTGAGATCCAACATGAGTGTACATCCCCTACAGAGGGTAAAAAAATCATTATTGATACGGTCCACTGAACCTGAGGTATGAATTAGCATTTATTCTCACAAGCATTTCCCTCTTGAGACTTAATTCATGAGCCTGTTGCATTTATTCTCACAAGGATTTTGAATTCAGTCAATCACTTGTAAAAAGGGAAAAAAAATATTGAAATCCCCTTATGCCCATATATATTGTTCTTCTAAAACAGCCATGCTCTTTTATGCAATCTTGCTCACACGTCATAAATTTTGACCACCCAACAGACCCTTCAGTCTGTTGGGTGTTAGATTTTCTTTCTTCCGGGTGTTGATACATTCTGCGAGAAGGGATTTAAGTTGATATCTTTTATTTTCTTTTTTTTTTTTAGAGATCCCTTGTGAATCAGCCAAAAATAGTATCTACATTCCACAAAGCATGCTCAAACAAAAACCCTTTCAGCTGGGTTTCGGGTGATGTCTTAAGGTCACCCTGGACTTCTAGAACGCGTCTAACATTGTTTTCTTTCTTGGATCCACATCATCATTTTTGTCCTACCACAAATAACTTCATGTGTTGCTTCTTACTGGTTAGCTTTATCATGCAACATGGCTATTCAAATGTAACAAATCAATATCTTACATCAATTTCCTTCAAAAAAAAAAAATCTTACATCAATCTCCAGTGTACTGTAATCACAAAGGATAGAGGCGGGTCAACACTTCAGACAATTATAATGCTACTGGAGTTTGGGAGCATCAATTACATGTATTACCATCTGTGTGCCATAGATCCAAAGGTTTTTTTTTTGTGGTATTCCCACTCAAACAAAAGCATCTTTTCAACATAGTTTCCCCCAAATAGCCTTCATATAAGTTTGTGTTGGTATTAAAGTAGTTAAAATTTAAAACCCCAAAATCCAAAGCATTCCGAAATAAGTAACCCAGTTAGCCACCACTTGAAACTTATGAAAGCTCGGAGAAAACAATAATGCCAATATGGTTAAAAAGCATGCAACAGGTTATGTGAAACCCAATACGATCTTCTCATCAAGGTTTAAACTATCAGGAACTTTTAAAATCATCATTGTTACTCACCTCAATGCAAGCAGCAGCAGCTTCTCTAACACCAGGATTTGTGTCATTCAATAATTGCAAAACCTGATAAATGCATGATTTTGATTAGCAAACTATATGCACGCCTAAATGTGTTGGAATTTTTTTTTTTTAACAAATTCTTTCAGAATAAGGCATACCGGTGGAAGTAGAATCCGCTGAAGTGGAAGCTCAGTAGATGCAAAAAGACCAATGGCGGAAGCTACAGTGCGTGCAAACTCTTCACGAATTCTCCAACTCCTGTGAGCCCAGGCATAACTTCCAGCTCTTTCAACAATAATGGTTGGCGATGACACCTAAGTAAAATAGAGTCCTTAATACTGTGAAACCTTGTTTCCATGATTCATCAGTATTTACTTCACCATCACCAACTCTAATTACCCATACTGATTCACGAACTAAATACAAAGAGATGCATTTTGTGTGCCTTCCAATGAGACAAGGTTTAAGTGTAACTACACATCCATATTTAAAATTGATTAGAAGCTCTTGAAGCATGACCTCAAAAACAAACATATTTATAAATTCCAGTATAGAAAAAAAAAAAAACTAATAATAACCCCCACCTTATCCTACCGATCATACAGGAAGAAAATGTAAAGAACGAGTGATTCCAAATCCCTAAATCTCCAAATGAATCACTGCTACAATGATGCTGTATCATCCAAAACTCAAAAAAAAAAAAAAAAAGAGTTTAAAGAAAATTCATTAAAAACAAATGATAAAAACTGCTGGAACAATCATAACTAATCTCCATCATCCAAATACCGAATGAATAAAAAAGATCATTAAAAGAACTGGAAAAAAAAACTGAGAACTTCCATATCTCATTACCAGCTTGGAAAAGACTGAACGAACAACAAAATAATCTATTTGCAACCAATTATTAAATTGATCATGGTACATGTACAAGTGACAATGCTGATAAAGAAAAAAAAAAAGGTGATGATGACAACAAACCAAACCACTCGAGATCTCTTAAAATCCAAATTTACACACCATCTCGAAACCCCAACTATCTTCCACACCAATACAAAAGAAAAAGGGAAAATTCCAAGTTACCCATGCCCACATAACTTCTACTACAACCAAATATCAAATCACCCAAAAATTCCTATTTTTTCTCCTCTCAGTTCAGCCCTGGAATCTGGATAGGTCAGACATCAATCATTAACTAGAATTCAATAAAGAAGGGCCACAATTCCACTAAACTTTAGACAAAACCCAAAAATTTCTTAAATTTTCAACCTTTTCACTTAAACGAGCCTAGACAACCAATTTTCTTTTTTTTTTTCCACTACTCCACTAGATTTTCTACAAGAATTCAAAATTTTCCAAATTTTCTCTCAAACCGCCAAAAGAACCCATTTTCACTCAAACTTCAAAGATCGTCCGCACAAACGCACAACATTGCTAGATTTTCTCTCTCTCTCTCTCTCCTCTTTCTTACCTCCATGAGAGTGAGAAGCAACCGCTTGGCGGCGTCCCTGACGGGCTGCTTGGCGTCCCCGAGCCTCTCCACGGCGGCAGGGACGAGCGCATTGAAATGGAGCTTCAGGTCCTCCCCGGGGAGCACGGCGACCGAGGCGAGCACCTGCAGCGCCCCCTGCGAGACCCGGAAGTTTCCGTCCTTGAGGAGATCCATGCAGCAATCGACGAGCGCCGTGACCTCCGCCGACGTGAGGGGCTTCCTCCACGTCTCCAGGAGCTCGTGCAGCCTCTCCACCCCCGCCATTCTCTCCTTCGTGTCCTTCGCCCGCGCCATCTCCAGCGCCTCCTCCATTGTTTTTTTGGGGGGGCTTCTTCTTGGGGATTAGGGTTTGGATCTGATCAGATCTAACGGGGAAGATAGAGAAAGAGAGAGAGTGCGCGTGCCAGAGAGAGTGAGTGAGTGAGAGAGAGAGAGAGAGAGAAGGGTCGGTAACTTTAATGGAAGAAGAGTTCACTAGATCGACGGACGGATGTGATCGAATGCCACTTGTTTCTTGAGAATTCGCAGTTGGGGCCATTGTTTTTTTTTATTAATATAATATAATATATATACTTATCAATTAATACTTTTTATATATAAAAAATAGCGAGTTTATATTTTTATAATGAAATATACATTAAGGTATGTATTGTGTTATGTGATTTTATATATTGTGTTAATAATGTTAGATTGAGTGTATCAAAACACTTAAATTAATTTTGTTGTATTTGGAGTGAATACAAACAGTTTTTATCGTAAAAAAAAATTTAAGAATATTATGTCAATACTGTTCATCATAAAATTTTCTTCTCCACTCAATCAAATATTTATTTTGATTTCTTGTGTGCATAAAATATTAAATTTAATAGCTCAATGATGACAATAAAATTTACAATTGTGATATCATGTACTTATTTGAGTAAAAATCTTAACCCATGACTCATTTGTAAAGAAGAGACATTTCTCCAACCAGCCAAAATGTAGTTTGATTAATGTAATATTTATTTAAATATAAATGTCTAATAGTTCATGAATCATGAATAATTGTTAATGAAGATAATAGAATATAAATTGAGAATATGAATTCTTTGCTTGATCTTTAAATCTTTAATAAATGATGGAGAAACCAAAGTACCTAAAAATCTGATTGAAAGGGACTTAAAAACTGAGACCATTTGGATGTCCATGCATTTGACCATCTTAGGATAGGTAGCAAGTTATAATCCAAGCATTGCATGCCAAACATCGTGTCCGACAATATAACCTTTTTATATAATCAGCAGAGGTAGACTGCCACCACGCATTACAGATATATATAAATAGAAAGGAACACAATATGAAATAGGATAATGTTACATACATATATAAACACAAACAAGCCAGTGAAGCAATTGATGTAATAAATAAAGAGTGTTCTTACACAATATTAGTTCTCGTTTCATATGAATTGATAAAAAATCAGTAAAACATATAGAAATTTTTTTCATATAAGCATGTGTTGATGGAGTTTCTATTCGTATGTATCTGGATGAGTGACATATATCTATCAAAATACATTAATATGATTTTTATTAATGATTTTTTAATTAATGAAATATTTTTTTATTCTTTAATGAACAAGTGTTGTTCATCTAAAACTCTCAGTAAGCATTCATATCAAATATTTTTCTAAAACATATATGTATTGATAGAAAATATATACAATTCATCGCAACATATATTTTATATCTCATTAAATGAAGTATGCTATTTTTAATAAATTTAAAATATGTGTAAATTAAAATTGAGATTGAAAATGAATATTACGTAACATTATCCATCAATAACACGTGTTTGATGGGTAAGAAAAAGTGATGTTCAATCTGTCTCTCTGACCTGTCAAAAGATGTCTCTAAAGCCACAATCAAGTTGTAGTGTTTCTGACCGCACTTTTTTGGGGGTGACGTTAGACATTGCGATCTGTCAATATTGGGGGAGCCCTTTGTCGGTTGCTAAAAGCAAGAAACATATAATCCATTTTACAGTTCATCTGAGGTATACACTTGGGTAAATATAACATGTAATTTTTATATTATATATATAATTCTTTTATAGGTACGGATTCAACTCATACCTATGTTTTATGGAATTTAGACTAAAAATTATGTTTTTGAAATAATCATATTTAATCCAATTGTTTTCAAACCACTTCAGTAGTTCTAGTTTTTTTAAAATAGCAAATAACTATTCTTTAAGCCCCATTTTAATAACAATATAAGCTATATAAAGATAGATAACTATTCCGATATAGGTAAAGAATACGTCACTTTCTGTTTAGTTATATTTTTAGTTATTCTCATTAAAAAATATAATAATAAAATTTTTGTTGTTTGGTTGGTAATGTATAAGTTGTGAATAAAAAATGAATAAGATATGAATAAAGATTTATAAAAAGATAAAAAATTGATTTAACATGTGAGTTGATAGAGGTGATGACAAATGATTTAATACGTGAACTCCATTTATACTAGTGGAATAGATTGGGTGGAATGACACAATTCCAGAGGGGCCTAAAATACAAATAACAGTTTATTCTCACCTACTATAACATAACTATACTCTTCTATTTCTTGCAAACAAATAACTTTTTATTCTCCTTTATTCTTCCCCTTTTATTCAATCCAAACAAGTGTTAAAGGTCACTGTGTCCACATGGAAAATCTTTGGGATTCAAAGAATGGGGTTGTGCACAAACCGGGCTAAGTAGCTTACTCTATTTTTATTATTTATTTATTTATTTTTAAAAAAAAGTGATTTCATTATGAAAAAAGATTAATACATGTCAGAATTTAAAGGGGTTCTTTGCATATTGGCTTTCTTCCTCTTACCCTGCTCCTGAGTTTGATCGCAAACCTCTTGTGATCGCTCAATCTCCCAGTGCTGCTACCCGGGCCCCAAAAATTAGGCCCCATTGCTGAGCCCCAATAGGTGGCATAATCCTATTGGTCCCTTGTTTGACTATTTCTAACCACCAAAAGGCCAATTACATAACTACCCTTACTATGATTTTAAAAAATCGTTCCAATAAGATCATACCGCCATTAATCCTCGTTACGAAATCCCAAAAATCGCGGGGTCATTAATCGTTCCACTCATATTTATTTTTTTCAAAAAAACCTAACAAACTAGGGTTTCTAATTAGGGCGTTCACAGGATTTTGAAAATCGGCAAATCCAGGCGAACGAAGGCGAAACGGCAATCCGGATTGATCTGATCTTCTTCCCCGAAAAGAAATAGTCGACAATGGGGAAAAACAAAGGTTACAGTTCTTGCAGATCGTCCATACCTACCCGTTTTTTTTTTTTTTGTGCGATATAATCAAGAAACTGTCTCAGTCTTCAACTTTTCCCTTCCGTGCATCTGAATTTCTTCCATTAATACTGTGTATCTTAAATTCGGCAGTGTATCTAGATTAATTTTTTGCACTTCACGCAAATGTTGAATCCAATCAAGATACCGTCTATGATCACAAATATTTCCTTCCGTGCATCAAATTTGACATTTTACAAATGTTTTATGTTATCCTGTGCACACCATTCATATTCAGCATCGAATGATGCATTTAGCCTGTAATATCAGATACTTGTTTCTGAAAAATCATGGCACTGTGCAGTGGTTTATTATCACAGTGCAATGGTTTATTTCCTCCCTTAATACTATGTATCTGAAATTCGGCGGTGTATCTTAATTTGAGAAATCACACATTTGACACTTTACAAATGTTTTATGTTATCCTGTGCACACCATTCATATTCAGCATCGAATGATGCATTTAGCCTGTAATATCAGATACTTGTTTCTGAAAAATCATGGCACTATGCAGTGGTTTATTATCACAGTGCAATGGTTTGTTTCCTCCCTTAATACTATGTATCTGAAATTCGGCAGTGTATCTTAATTTGAGAAATCACAAATTTGACATTTTGCAAATGTTTTATGTTTTCCTGTGCACACCATTCATATTCAACATCGAATGATGCAATTAGCCTGAAATATCAGATACTTGTATCTGAAAAATCATGGCACTGTGCAGTGGTTTATTATCACAGTGCAATGGTTTATTTCCTCCCTTAATACTATGTATCTGAAATTCGGCAGTGTATCTTAATTTGAGAAATCACACATTTGACATTTTACAAATGTTTTATGTTATCCTGTGCACACCATTCATATTCAGCATCGAATGATGCAATTAGTCTGAAATATGAGCTACTAGTATATGAAAAATCATGGCACTGTGCAGTGGTTTATTATCACAGTGCAATGGTTTGTTTCCTCCCTTAATACTATGTATCTGAAATTCGGCAGTGTATCTGAAATTCGAATATAAAGTGTATTGATTAGTGATGGATTGTTCTGTATCTAAGAATCAATATGTCTGTGTAATTCTGTAGTTCCAAAAGAACGAGTTGCTGAACCCAGAAGAAACAAAGCGTACTATCCCCAATACCGATCTGCAATTCACAGAATTTTTGAAACGTTCGCTACGATGAAGTTGAACAAAAAGCATTTGGACTTGCTACAGAGAACTCCATTTTGGAACCTATTCAAGTCCTTCATCGACAAATCCTATGATTACAGCAAAACAAAGAAAAATGATGATACCTGAAAACCTGTCAAATTACTATTATGATGTATCTTAAAGTGAAATGTGTATCTTAAAACATGTATAAATTGCAAAACAGTGGTGATTTAAAATTGAATTGGATGTCATACAGTGATAGATGTATCTGAATTCTATTGTAACTTAAATTCGTATTAGACATCTATGTGAATCACATATGAAATTCAGTTGTATGTGGAATGAATCATATAAGATTGGCTTCTTCTCCAGCATAGTAGATCATAATGGGTGCTACCTGAAAACCTGTCATATTACTATTATGATGTATCTTAAAGTGAAATGTGTATCTTAAAACCTGTATAAGATGTGTTTGGTCAATGTAATGTGTATCTGCGAAAATGTAATCAGTGTATAAGATGGACTAAGTAAAACTCATAACAACAAACATAATGACAAATGTCAAATGAATTCCACATACACATTGAAAAAACACATCATGACATCAAATGTGTAGTACAAAAAGAGGCCCTCTCCAGCCTTAAACACATCCCAATAGATGGAATAGACTGTTCTACACATGCTACTATCTCGTCCACATTTTGCTGATCAGCCAAATCAATCACTTCCTTTGGTAAACTGGTTTCCATTTCACATGAATCGTGGATGTCTTCCAAATAATTTGATTCTTCAAATGTGTCATCCATATAATCCTCCTCACTGCCTGTTGAAAAAATAGAAAAGTAGTCACATGTTATAAAATCAAATTAAGATACAGTGCTGTATCTTAAAACCAATACAAAGCCATATGGATTTTGAATTACCGGACATGTTAAAAGCAGTACATATTTTCAAATATAGTCCTTCAAACCTTTATATGTATATACGTATATGACAATTAGCAATTAAATATTAATCAGGTACACATTAATCAATTCCATGGTGAAAATAAAATGTCAAAAATTGATTTTAAGATACAATGCTGTATCTTAAAACCAAACAACAAACATGTGGATTTTGAATAACCAAACATGTTAATTAGCAGTACATATACTTTAAAAAAAGTCCTTCAATACTTTATATATATATATATATATATATCTATATCTATATGACAATTAGAAATTTTATATGAATCAGATAAACATTTATCAATTCCATAAAATTCAATTTAAGATACAATGCTGTATCTTAAAACCAAACAACAATCATGTGGATTTTGAATTACCAAACATGTTAATTAGCAGTACATATACTTTAAAAAAAGTCATTCAATACGTTTTATACATATATATATATATATATATATATATATATATATATATATATCTATATCTATATGACAATTAGAAATTTTATATGAATCAGATAAAACATTAATCAATTCCATGGAGACAATAAAAATGTCAAAAATTCAATTTAAGATACAGTGCTGTATCTTAAAACCAAACAACAAACATGTTGATTTTGAATAACCAAACATGTTAATTAGCAGTACATATACTTTAAAAAAAGTCCTTCAAGCCTTCATATACTGGAATATATATATATGACAATTAGCAATTAAATACGAATCACATAAACATTAATCAATTCCATGGAGAAATAAAATGTCAAACTTTCAATCGTGCATGAAAAATAAAATCAAGATACACATGTATCTGGAAATTATTTTGATAGATAAATTAAAACAAACAAAAAGGTATGTGATGAATCGAATGAGTAATAAACAAATCAGATCGAATATGAATTATTCAGATCGAATATAAATCTAACCTGATTGGATCGCCATTGTCTCACCACAATCGATCGCGAACAAAAAAATATATGAACCGCGCAATTCTAATAACCTCCACAGATTCAACTGAAAAAAAAAAAAATGATTTCGATGCTTGTTTTCACTTCCACCATTGAATCTAGATATAAAATAAATGTAAATCGTGATATTTTTTGAGGGTTCGAAATACCTAACCTGGATATTTGCACCACCATTAAAATCGCACGAAAAAAAAAGAAAAACGATGAAATCCTCTCTTTCAACGTTGAAAGTCTGAACGAAAATGTAAATTGATGTTTGTTTTCTTTGCAGCATATCAATCTTATAAAACTCTCTGATTTTTTTTTGTTTTTTTGATCGTGCAAATGAAGTATCTTCATACACCGAAAAATAATTGAACGGTTCATATGCTAGGCATTAAATTTTTTTTATCGTGCGTATCAAAATCGTAATTAACTCGGCATTAATTGAACGGTTATTGAAAAAAACGGGGAGAATAGTTAGGAGGGCTAATATAGGTATTTTAAGGTTGCCACCTCATGGGGCTTGGGTTGGGGTCTATTAGTTGGGGCCCAAAAATCATTATTGCTCAATCTCCTAGTTTTTTTCTCCTTATCTCTGATTATTCTTCCTATTCTCCATCTTTTCAATATGATTGTAACTCTTTTACATAGTTATAAAAGGTCTATCACTCTCTGAAAAAATAAATTAATAGCTTCTTAAAAATCTAACAAAAATATGTTTCATAAAAATCACTCAAAAAAACTACTTTAAATGGAAAGTTATTTTTCATCCTTGTTTCCAAAATAAGCCTACCTTCTGTTGATTATCATTGATGTTTGCAAGTTCTAAATTTACAAGGACAATTACGGCGATCGATCAACTGTTTTGTCTTTTTCTTATTCTATCATTATGCCTGTATGTCATACGCGTGATAATGTCTAATTGGGATAAATTTTCATACAACTAATGAACATATAAAAGTCGAACTCAAACCCATCACTAAAGAGTGACACCTCAGCTCCACTTTCTTTTCTTTTTTCTTCTGGTTAAGTGGATACTTTTTTCGTTTTTATTTTTCCCTGCTCCTGTCAAAGCTGAAATAAGACTCAAACCCGATACTCTTTTGATAAAGAGGGGGTATCTCTGTCAATCTATCAAGAGCTGGTTTTAAAAACCCGCTTTTCAAAAGCAGAAGCTGAAATTGTTTAATTAAAACATGTAGAAATTGTTTAAAAACATGTATGGATTCGAACAATCCAGATCTCTGCAATTGATAGTTATGCTGAAAACACTAACAATGGAGTTCAATGAAAACAAGATCAAACAAATGTGCAAAAAGTTATACTGAAATATGTATGAGAAAATTAAATAGAATAAACAAGAACACACAATAAATTGATCTTGTTTAAACCAAACAATCCACTGGAATTGGAAAGGAATGATTACACGCATTGGATGCAATAATTTATCACAACAAACATTCCTTCTGTAGCAAACAACTTTAATGAAAGAGAAACTGACAATACTCACCAACCACAGTGGAACGATTATCTTGCACTAATGTTTGGCATCACTAACTTAACTTTTATAATATTCCCACTACCAATAATTTATGGACCACTTAGATTCTATACACACACAATCATAATACTGATGGAAAACATTATGAAATAATCAAATTAATACAATCTTATTGGATGCTAAACAAACACCATTTCTCTTGGGTTGTGCTCTTGATTGATAGTGACTTATCCGTTGAACTTACCTATTTGTTAATTCTCCCATTTTTTGCTGTCCAACAAACCACAACAAATAGTAGTAGCTCAACGATAGGTTTGAGCCCCCTTCCCCCACCACACTTTGCATTCTAATTTTTTTTACTTTCATTTATAAATATAATATTCTCATTTAGATTCACTTGTAGAAAAAACAAGGCATGCAGAATTAGAAAATTAACATTACTATAATCACAATCTTAAAAAAAATATGTATAATTAAGCACTGCCTAGGCTCACTTGGCCACCTAGATAACTATGCTTTCACTTTGCCTCAACCTAAGGTGATCCCAAGAGCCCCATTATAGTGGTAGAGCTAATTCATGAACTTTAGAAGGCACATGGTAGAACTTGCATAGCTATGCTATTATTCACTGACCAAAATGATTTAAGATTTTCCCTACAGGTCATTGGACATTTGTGTACATATACAGGTTTGATCCATGTACTCTATACTATTAAATAAAGTCAAGACTGATTTATGCAAATCTATACTGTTAACAAATCAGGCATGAAACAAGAAAAGAAAATCAATTTGATATGTGAAATTCATTTCATGTGTAATAAAACAAGCCTGCACTTAACCTGGAAAAGGTCCACATTCTTCAAGGATCATGATCATAAGGTGCAGCTGTGGTATGAATGGATGGAAAGACTACAATAGGTTTGCCATGAGAATGGAACTCCATGATCTCGGACAAGTTTGTCGCACAACAACATGAAAAATTCCCTGTCAAGTCAATTTGCTCCAATCTGCCTGCATTCATTTTAATTCTACTACTATTAGCACAAGTGATTGTGTAGAATGCATAATACGTAATTTTACTGACTTAGTGATCCAAAAGTTGGCGACTGAACAAACCTCTTGACTGCTTCAATGCAGCACATAAAACTACAAGTGATTCAGGAGGCATAAAATTGGATGCTGCGTTAATCCTTACAAGTTCTGGAGCTCTCCAAAGGATTTTGGCAATGAAATTTGCGGTTCCCAACCCACCACGATTGCCGCTGTAAAAAGAATGGTTGCAATTTAAGGCCAGAGTTGATAAGGCGTGCAGACAGATTTGTCCAGGTGTCATTTCCCCAACCAACTAGAGAGAGAGTAAGTAATCAGTTTCCAACCTTATGTCTATATCACAGAGTGCAAGCATTTCTGGCAGTTCTTCCTCGAGCTCCAAGAAGCCAGACGGGCCCAGGCCAGTGTCTCCAATATTAAGCACTCTAACACGTGAAATTCCCAGGAATTTAGCCAATGGTGCTGCCACATGGCTGCAATAAATAGGACATGAGCAGACATACTTCTGAAAGTAGCAAATGCAATATACCAATAGATTACATGACAAGAAGAAATGCTTGCCTGCCAAGGTCATTATCAGCAATAGACAGAGTGTTCAATGGTTCCTGCATGGTTGAAAGTATTTCCAAAAGTTCAATTACCCCTTTAGAGGAAAGGCTACAGCTTTCCATCTTTATATCAATGAGGGGGACTTTTCTTTGTAAACCTTGGACAAAATATGGGGTCAAACTCCTGCACTAAATCAATTCTCACTAGTCAGCAACTCAAAATACATCAAACCTTTTGTAAGCAAATGTTCTCATGCAATTTCTATATAGCTCAGCAACCACTCCAAAGATGATAGAAGGTCAATGACCTGCTAGGAGGTGGTTAATCTTCAGGTGATCTAATAGATCATGCAAAGCCCCAAAAGTAACGTCTAACATGCAGTTCAAATGCAAGCAGTATAAGTCCAGATTTACAGTCTAGAAGCATCCTTCAATTGTTGATTAAGAAAACCAAGAAATTTAAAATCATACCTGATCCCCTCATCACCAATTGGATTGTCACTAATATCCAGGCTATGCAAGTTAGGCATATGAACAAGAGTCCATGCAAGATCTTCTACATCATATCCACCAAAATTGTTCCCTCTGAGGGTAAAAAAGAATGATGAAATTTGTGAGAGTTTTGCTCAAAAGCACAATGACAACAAGGATAGGAAAGAGTTGAAAATGATGTGACAGAACAATACCTCAAACTAAGAACACGTAATGAACTCAAGGACATGCATACACTCAATGAAGATGGGGAACAACTTGCAAGTCTCCCCCTTAACTTAGAAAAACAACCTGAAATCTGTAAATATGGTTTATTGTATCTTTCACTTTGCTTAAGTAAAATAAGGAAACCCTGATGCATTACTCACATTGTTATCGCATATCTCTAAAGTAGATAGACTACAAAAATCAAGAAGTGTATCAAAAAGCATTTCTGCGAATTGGGATCCAAGATGACAACCAGAAATTGCTAGTTCACGCAGAGACCTGGCATGCCATCAACAAATTAAAAACCTCACATCAGGAAAAAAAAAAAAAAAAAAGAAACACCGTACTAGCAATTTTGAAAAAAAAAAAAAAAAATGTTCTCTTGGCAGATTTAGGATTTCATTAAACAAATTTAAACAAATTCTGTCAACGGCTTTCTGTGAACACCACATTACACCAAAAAACCAAAAAATAAAATCTACAAAAAAGGATTTAATTAAATTATCAATAATCATCAATGCAAATATGTGCAATATATATTATGATATATTAGAGAACTACAGAGAATTCTCAACTTTTCTTGCATAAACTCAACGAAAAACAACGAACAAAAAAAAAAAAAAAAAAAAAAAAAACAGAGACGCCGACAGACCAACCTAGATTCTGGACTAGCCTTGGTAATGAAAAAGAGAGTGAGGGTCATATGACTCATAAAACACATGACGTGTGTAATTTTTCAAGGGAAAATTTTTCCTAACAGGGAACATTTAAAAATGATGTACTTTCATTCCCTATTGTGGGAATTTGAGTAAGAGGAAGCATGAGGAAATAAGTTAAACATCATGTCGCCTTTAACCAAAATATTCTTCTCATTTACCCATCTTTGAAGCAAAAACAATAACACAATAAGAATTGAATTTCAACTCTCAGTTTCACATTTTCCCATGGCATACCCCAATACTCTATCTTAAACATCTCAATTTAACACAGAGAAAGATGATAGGACATGTTTTCAATGTTCTCTTTAGCTTTATTAGTACTTTCATTTATGGAAAGGCATATGTAAAGTGGATTTATTTGTGATAAAAAATTTATGAAAATGTAATTAACTGTTTTTTGTTGTAAATATGAAATGCATGAGAAAGTTGTGTGTCGGTGTCACAGTCTCTAACAGTGTACAGAAATAAAGAAATTTCTGAAGAGTCACTGACTCACTAGATATACCTTGCAGAGGAGAGGAATGATAAAAGACCGGGAGGACAAACGGAAGGTTGCTTGCTTTCAGACATGTTTGAAGATTTGATTGATAGACTCCGTATGCCATGTAAATTTATTTCCTTTGAGTACAAACAATAAAAAAATTGATCTAGAATCTTTGGAGGAAGCCAACAGTAAATGAACAGGATAGATAACAATGTCGCCCTGTTCCGTATTAAAAGCTCAACAACTCCATCAACCTGCCAATGATAACTATAGCTCAGAAACTTGGACTATCGCTAACATCAGTGCAGTATAAAAAGGACATATTTTCAAATACTCTAGTACATTTATAGAAAGAGAAACTCCAAAGCACAAGAAAGGCATGTATTTTCCAGCAACCTGTATCACGCACTAAAGGATAGGCGTTTAGTGACCCAAGTGTGCACTCTGTGCGTTCAGTTGATCACATGATGTATTTTAAAATTCATCACGAATGCAAAGAAATGTAAGTTCTAAAACATAAACAGATGGGCTGAGAAAACTAAATGCTAAGCATCTTATCATGCTCAGCAGAATATGTATGCTGATTTATGCAGCAAGTATGCTGATCCAGATTCATAGGAATGATGTACGCTTAAATGTGGGAGAGAATAACATACATGAGTTTTGCCCTTTACTCCTCGAAAAATAATACTTTGCAGCTTGCTGTCCCTCAGTAGATCCTGTGAAATAAATTTCATTGAGGAAGTGCAAAAATACAATGCACGCATACAAAAAAAGCACTAAACTTCTGTCTTCTGAGATTTAAGTAATTTTATTATAATTCCAAATTTAACATTAGGACACTGGCCTGTTTCCAATGGTTTAGTGTTGCATTTATGAATCCTAACAAGCTATGGGGACTACTACCTTCAGGGAAATTATTTAATATGCAAACTTCTTCATGACCGCTTCCACAATAAATTGATTGAATCTGCCACACCCCTTTATTTGATATATTATATCAACTGCCAAGCAAAATTATAATGTTTTACGTTCTTCCAATCAATAGCCTAATAGATATACTACAGGTAGAATTTTGATCAGGTCAAATGGGAACACTATTCTAAAATCTGATCCTAGTTCGCATGCCACATACACCATTTTGGCATTGCCTCTAAAGTTGGCATACAATCCAATTTCCTTTATTCACTAGTAATAAAGTATGTGCATCGAAGAATGAAACATCTTTTACATTGAGTAGATTGAACTTTGAAGATATTATTTATTCTATTTCAATTCCTAAAATTCTAAAAAGCATTATTTCATACACTTGCCAAGTCAATCAACCAGGTTATCAAGATGTTCATATTAGAAGAGAAACCACTAAAATATTTAAAACTGGAAATCTAGTACCCTTTCTAATTCATGTCATCAACTGATCATCTAGATTCTAGAGGAACTAAATCCCATTTATAAAAATATTTATACCAGAAAAAACCACTCTATGCCGAATGCTCCTATACTATATTTACAAAATCTCTTTTACTTGTGAGTCATGACTCTAGTTGGCAACAACCTGAATACGTATTCCCCTTGAGGCGGACAAAATAATACTTACACATGTTTCTTGAGTACAGAATACATTTTGAAGCCTAAGACATCTGCATCAAAAGTAGACACATCAATATTCATAGTTAATCGGTATTAGAAATAAATAGTTTGACTAAATTGTAATGGGATAAGATCAAATCTCAACAGAATGATTTAGTTAACAAACTCTGTTGAGATTTGTATCGGTCCAAATTTAGTTATTTGAGTACAAAAATAGATCGCATGTAATCTCTTTATCAAATGAATAAAAACAAAGATGAAGTCTCCTTTCTCTCTCTCTCTCTGAATTATCTTTTATTTTATTTTAGATTTTAGATTTTCAACATAGTATCAGAGCCATATCAGATTTTGATATGATGTGATCCTGCTTTTTATTAGTTCAATAAAATATGTGATCCTGCTTTTTATTAGTTCAATAAAATTTTGTTTTTACATTTCTTTATGAAGGCTCCTCTTATTTATTCAAGCCCAATTGTCTTTTTAAATTATATATCATAAAGTGTTTATTGAGAGAGATCATAACATATCTGATCTAGTGGACCACCGACTCTGACAGACTCAAGAAGAGTAAGAGCAAAAGGGATGGATTCCGAAAGATAGACGACGACTATCAACTCACACAATCGAGTTCTTTAATGATGAAGATTATTAGGGTTTTGTTTATATGTAACAATCACATTATTCTATTAATAGAACATATGATTGCAGAAGGGTATTAGAAATGAAAAGTATGACTAAATTGTAATGGGATAAGATCAAATCTCAGCGGAATGATTTAGTTAACGAATTCTGTTGAGATTTATATCTATCCAAATTTAGTTATTTGAGTCTATAAATAGATCTCATGTAATCTCTTTATCAAGTGAATAATAAAAGATGTAGTCTCTCGTATATTTATGTTTCTCTCCTTTCTCTCTACATTATCTTTTATTTCATTTTAGATTTTAGATTTTCAACAACCAGTACTGCACATAATTTTTCAACAGCTTAAATTTAAAGAGCATTGTGACTTAAATACTGCATGAGATACCCAGATAAATTGATGAGGTTAAATAACTACTTGGTGATATTAGTTATGTTCGGCTAATTTAAAAACATTGACTCCCAAAAAATGATATATTTTGCAAAGAGACATTGTAAAAATACTGAAAATATAATGAATGAAGTCATGGATCAACACCACATGTAAAACCCGGAGGATAAATACCTGGCATAACACCCAAACTTTTCGCAATGGTGAGATAATTTATAGTAGTCACAAATATTATGATCTACGCTGATGCTGTAACCAATATGTTCCAAAATGGAATCTGCAATTTTTTTGTCAAAATGAGAAAAAAAGTATTGCTTCAAGCTCACATGACAGAAAGGAAAATAACCACTATGAGACACACATGCTGGCTATTTTAAAGGGGCCCAAAATTGTCAAAGAAGTTAAAATAAAGCATGACAAAAATACATCTATGCTCTGTTACTATTCCCATGCATCAAATTAATAGTTGCCAGTGCATCTCATAGTTGTGTGTGCTGCAGGAAGATGAATTTGGTGCATCTCCCAACATTTAGAAAACAATTAATAAACTCTGAATTTTCGAACAGAAGTTGCAAAAATATTATGTTGAATCTCACAAGAAGAAGGATGGAAAAAGTTTCCAAATGTCAGAGGAAATAGATAAACGGAAATTCTAACAAACAGTATGAGAAATCACTTTAATAAACATGAAATCAGAAATAAATTATTGATAATACACAACAGTAAAAGTGGAAAGTTGTTTAAACAATGAGAAAAACCTTCGTTAAAGATTAAAATTTTATCTAAAGAATGTAAAGCACCAATCAGTGAAGACAAAATAAATTTGAAGGGTATTTCACTCAACTGTATTTGCACAATTATCTATAGGTTAACAAGATTAGATAACCATTTATTTAAATAAATTATTTCTTCAGGCTAAACACATGCCTTTCTTGGACATGACCAGTCAAATCCATATTTTTATCAGTTTAAAAACAAAGTTTTCTTTCAGATTGATTAAATAGTACCTTTTCCCCACAAAAGCATATCCCAAATATATGCCAATAGCATTACTAATCTGTTTCTACCCTCAGCCTGAGACATACCAATGTCCATATCAAGATAATTTTTTGGAATGCATAGTATAAGGACAGGGTGTGGGTAACAAGAATTGTATTCTTGTATCAGAAATTTAAGCAAGTGGAATCCTTATTGATTTGACACAGACATTGAATAAACCAAATAAGAGACACCATGCTGAATATTTGAGTAAGGAATGTCACTCTGATGAACTCCCATGTCAGTGTCAGGATGTCATGTCTTTCATGAAGCAGAGCTTCTCAACTATAACTGCAGCAATTTAGTATAAGTGAAAGATCCACCATCTACCACTAGCTCTCCATACGCAGTGGGCACCCTCCGTGTCCACAATCATCCAAAATAGTGTTGTGATTCACCTCTCAAGTACTTATTCTTTTAATTCCACGTCAGACACAATAGGCATTATGCTCTACATGTTTCACACTTTCAGTATGTTACTGCCTCGTTCTTCGTGAGTTCCAAAAACCATTGTAGTTTGCATACCACAATCAGGGTGATCCACACAGCACGTAGGATGTGGTGTGTTTCCAGGGCAAAGGTTGTGAGCAGATCTCTTTGGGCTGTCATTACCCACTCCATTCTCTACATATACTTAAATACTCGTAATCTCAGACCATATGAATTGAATGTAGAAATTATTAAATGATAGAAACATCCAAATTCCAATACATCGTCTGATGTAATATGCCAACCTATCACATGGACATTAGTAAGATTTTGCCTTCATATGGACTGAAGAATGGTTTGGACAACCAAAAAGAGATGTAGGTCTCCTTTTCCGACAGTTAAAGGTCAGAAGATATACATGTTGCATCAAAGGTAATTATGCAGAAGGCTTAAGAGAAACAACTGCTAAGAGAGTCTGAAAAACCTAAACAAATTTACTATCATCCACATTACCAGCCTTCTGCATAATTACCTTTGATGCAACATGTATATCTTCTGACAGTTAAATGACTAATTTATTTACTTTGAATTTGTTATACAATCAGGAAACTAAGAAATGTCCGCCCTTACATAGTCGTTTGGGCCTTGATTTGGAGACCACACTGAGAAAAAATTAGAAAGTCACTGTAGATTTGCATGCCTAGAAATTAAACCATCTTCCAAGGATATATGCATACATTAATTGTAAATTTCTAATTTGCTCCAAACCAAAGAAGATGAGCAACAAAAATGTAAATGGAAAATAACAATACTGAACCTGAAAGGTTTATTCCTGATATGTGCCCATCAAAAGAAGGAAGCAAAGCTCTCTCGGCAGCTTCATCAAAGCAACTGCTCTTCAGAAGAAAACTCTTATATTATTTGTCATGAATCTATGACTCTATGGCATGTTTAGAATCAATATCACATTGCAGTTATCCTGAAGCCTGTAATTAATTAGTAAAGGAACATACGTCTGTAGGTGTGTTCCCCAATACATCTGATGCCAATCACCACCATAAAACATCAGTTCGCTCTTTGAAGCTCCATCTTGTTGAGTTCTATGATCAGTTTGCATGATCCCTTTAAATTTTTCAGGCCATCGTGTCTCAAATAATATCTTCCACGTTGTACCAAAGTCATTGTACCTGGAAATGAAAATGATTTTTTGTTTAAAAATAAATTGAAAAAGTATAGTAAGAATTTCAGAAATTATTTTGCATAGAATAATCCTAACAACCTTCCACGTTTTCTCCCGTCTTTGATTCCCATAGGTATTAATCCATCCTTAGCGCTTCCATTACATGATCTGTCATGAAAGAACACATGACCACAAATCTAACTGTATGAATCCAGACAAGGAAAAGTTCCTCCATATTTTCATCTCAACACAGTATTCAGAAGCATATTCACATCAAGTACAGTTATTCTAATGCCATACAGCATCAATTCTCAATCGCTGGAAATGTGATGCCACACTCACTCACCAGTCACCGCAACTTGGGCTATGTTTGGAAACAATCATCAAATACTGATTTCAAAAACAGATTTTGTCACAAGCAAATGCCAATGCTATAAGCTGAAACTGATTTTTTCGTTTTTGGAAGAAATGATTCTGCAAGAGAATATATGTTCAAAAAACTGGTTCCAACTTCCGAACGGGTCCATGGAAAAACGAACATTGACAAAAATAAAGCTATGTGAGGTAATTAATAAAGAAAAATAGTTATAATAGACTACAAAATCATATATATGTTAGAGACAGGCATACTGCAGTTATGCGAACAACTCGATTAGGATTCATGAATTTAAAACCGCAGTACAATATACAGCCATTCATTGCCTTAAAATGAAGATAAATAACATTAAGAGTGAATCAAAAATCCAAAAAAAAAAAAAAAATCCAATCAAGAAAGCATGAAATGAAGAGTCGACTAACGCTAGGTGCAGGTTCTCCAGTGCCAGTGGGGGTGAACCCGCGATCAGAACATCGAGTATGTCTGAAGGAAGTTCCAGTACGTCTTCCAGATCACAATCTCCTGGAGACGAGTGATTTAGGGTTTTAATAGAGGATTATAAACAGTGCTATTACGAGAGAGAGAGAGAGATGGATGTACCGTGTATGATTTCATGAGTGATCGCCTTCACGCATAAGGAGAGCAGAGAAGGAACGTCCGCCATTGATGGATGTTGTGAATTTCAGACTGCGAGGGCACACTCGCAGATACGATGATGACCTGTCGAAAGTTGGGTTGGGCTTTTAAATATCAAGTTTGACCGGTCACGGCCCAATATCATGTGGGATTTGAGACGGGGTTCAAGGGTCAAATCTCCCGGTCTTAATTTGGACCATTTGGGTACTACTTTGGCAATCTACCTGAATTAATTAAAATTTGTCTTTAGTTGTAAAAATAAAATAAATTTTGTCTTGAATATAAATTAAAGAGCATTGATACACTCAGTCCGTTTTGCAGCCAAATATGTTTGTGGGTTGAGTCGGGTCTAAATTTGGATTCGACCTAATAAAAGGCATAAGATAGTCTATCTAAATGATCTGAGACCCGAGATAGACTTGATCCAAAAGATCCAACGATCAAAATGGGTCGGGTCGCTACTCAACACTCATAACCCAACCCAACCCAAAACACTGTATGGTTTTTTTTTTTTTTGTTTATGATCCAACCAACACCTATAACACAACCTAACATTTATAACTAAAATCTAAATATCTTTCTAATTAATCAATTAAAATTTAAAAAAATGTTACACTTGGTCCATTTTATAGTCTAAAACGCAGATTGCACATGTTTTATTTTTAAAAAAAATCATATACATCATTTAATAGGGTATATACTTTTATAAAATGTAAAGTATATATTTAAATAAATTGAATGATATCATTAATGGAAAATGTGAAAAAATTTCAACGATGTATATATCTCGATACAATGAGTGAATGAACTATGAAGTATATAAAACTGTATTTAGGACTATAAAAATGATTAAGTGTAATAGAGCTCTTTAAAATTTTAAACATTTAAAAATTATTATAGCTATCACATAAGAACAATCGAAGATGACGAAGAAACCAACCTTACAAGGGTC
Source organism: Acorus gramineus (assembly GCA_030737835.1). Lineage (NCBI taxonomy): Eukaryota > Viridiplantae > Streptophyta > Magnoliopsida > Acorales > Acoraceae > Acorus > Acorus gramineus. The sequence goes on from CM060857.1 coordinate 15,164,590, forward strand.
TTCACATCCCTTCTCTTCATCCTCCAATTCCTCACAACCCTAACCCCCCAATCAACTTTTATGTAATACATATATATAAACACCCTATGTGTCTAACCCATTTCAGAACCTACGGGCATCGAATTTGTTCCCATTGACTGGGCTAGTGTCTAGGTATACATGTGTGTGTGCACGCGCGCGCGTGTGTACACATTTTGGTGTACGCGCATTTGCGTGAGTTAATAAAATGCATTTCTAATATGACAAATAAAATCTACATTTTTTAGACTTCAAAATATGTGATGATATCAAAGTGTTGAGGGCATAAGCAAATGATGTTATTTAGGATATGAAAGATTAAATTGTAAAGAAAATCATAATTCATAAGTTACATTAAGAAAATGTATGCATACATATTATCTTGGGCTCATAGGTAAGTAACGCGGAATTTTTATCAAGCAACATCAGAAGTGATTTGATAAGCTCCATTTCTCCAAGTATATGTGTCCAAACGTCTTGTCTCTCGAGTACTAATCTATATAAATAGATATTTTATTTTTGAGAAATGCAGTTCAAAAACTTTATAAATAAAGTGTAACAAAAAAATGTAAAAAATAAATAGTTCTGCATAATACATTAAGTGTCTACAAATTCACATATGCTCAACACCCCCATGTGTCTATCATTCCAGAAAATATTGGTTTAATATTTTTTTTTATCGAAATCATATTGGTCAAAGAATTCGAATGCAGTAGACATTACACGTGTCTAACCCCTCCCAAAGTCTACGAGTTGTTAATCTGTTTCCATCGACAACCTATCCATCTAGGTTTTTCATATTTGTTCACAGTCTTAATATTTGAGTGTCCAGTGTCCAGTAAATACGAGGTGTGCATAGTTTTTTAATATAAATGGATCTTTTTATTATAATCTGATTAACAGGTTGTGCACGGTAAAACAAGGGGTGCAATTAGACCCACCCGGGCAAAAATCACTTTAATCTCGTAAAATTAGGTGAAAGACTTGTTTGGATGTTAGATCGGTTATTCTCTTGAAACTACATTTCAAACTCAGTTTTTCAAAAACTAACAGTTTTATACATAAGAAATATAAAAAAATGTTAGTAAAAGCTGGAAAAAAAATATATTTGGATTTGCGTTTCACCTTTTTAGGATTCTAGCCCAAACGAGGATCCAAATGATGTTGAAGTTTATTTTGGCGTAGAACCTTTTATCATATTGTGGGGAAGGGTCGAAGGTAGGGATACAATGTACTTGTTTCTTAATCATAATTTGCATTTGATTTGGGGATGTATAGTTTCTTCTTAAATTGGTTTTAAGTTATTTAGTTGGTGATATGGCCTGGAATATTATGTAGGTGGACGTCTTCTTTGTTTGTTGAATCTTTTTTATTTTTATTTTTTTGATAAATGGTTAGATTTAAACTAAAGGTTTAATGATTAATGATTGCATATTCTATTCTCAATAATAAATTATGATCCAAACCCAACAAAAATAGGATATATTAATTTAGCCTATACGGCAATTTATTGGGAAAAAAAAAGAATACATATGAAAACATGGATTTGATTTACACTCCATTGGATCTGCACTGGGGAGCTTCATACCAATATGTAATGCGGGTTTAATTAGTGATAGTAATATTTGATAATCTTACACATATTTTTTTTTTACAGCATTTGAAAATGAGTTTGGATGATTTTTAGATATTCTGATTTTTAGAAATCATGTTTTTAAACATATTTATTAAAGTCTCCAACGGTCTGGATTTTTATGAAAGTAAACTACATCTTTGGCTATAAGATATATTTTTTTTGAAATCTAAGAAAATTGTGTTTCCTTTGAATTGAGAAGGAGTCGATTCTTCTTTTTTTTTTTTTTTTATGGAGGTGATAAATTGTTGCAACTTTTTGGATATTTCTTTTCCCTCCACAAATTAGGAGTATTACATTATTGTGGTCTCTAAAGACTTTAGTGGGGCACTCATTCCATATGGAACTGAACTGTTTGGCTTGTTGAGGTAGCATTGTGTTGTCAAATTATGTTGGGGACTGAATTAAATTCCATCCCTGCTGCAATATCCAAAAATGCCTAGATGTACAGAATACTAGACACATTCTTTATGATAAGCATTAGCTAGCTTCATTGGTCCTCTTTGGAGTCATTTTCTCTATGGTTGTTCAAAGTCTCTAATATAAAGACTACTTCATTGATCATCTCTTTTTATGATGACATTTACTTCCTTTTAATACCAAACCTAATACCTCCTGGACCAAAGTAGCCACAAGTCTCTATCCAAGAGTGAATTAATATTTGAAGTCAAAAGCCACCATCAAATGTTTCATAATCTCACCTACCTAATTAAATCAAATTTTGATATTTGGCCAAAGAAAACGATGTCTTCCATGGTGTCTCGAGCAATCATAGATAATTGAATCTTCACAACAATATTGAAAAAATGGCGTCGTTCAGCATTAAAAGAAGATGTAGACGAACAATACAGCTCTTCATAAATACTGCCAACATCACTCGAAGAATTCAAATGCTAATTGAACCAAATTAACAAAGATGTTGTGTGACAATTACAATTGAATTTATAACATGAAGAACCCATTCCGCTCCAGTGAAGTTAATTATTACAGTAAAATTTTGATCAAGTAACAAATAGTGACCTCTCATGGCTACTTGCACTGCAAATGAGAGGTTGTTAATTTTCATCATATGAATTGATAGTGAAATGTAGGGAGATTCAACTCAGTAAGATGAGATTTTACGTTATCGCGCGATTGACGACAGAAACATTGAATGGCCGTAAAAAATAGTTGGGAAGGATTGAGTGAGCCTCAGTAAATCATAATACTCTTGTTACATGTACTACTTGTGGTGGTGAAAGGTTACAGAAATAACTGTGGTTGTAAACCTATATGCAGCTGGTATTATTGTTAGGTGGTTGGTCATTCCAAAAGCCACAGGAATAGCAATATACCTATATATATATATATTTTTTATTTTTTTCTTTTCACACAATTATTGGGGAGGTGGATTCAGCTACTCTTCTTTAAAATTTCAACCCCACCCAATTTATTCAATTCACATGGATAACAGCTTTTTTCTAGGCCTCCTCACTGACACCCTAGTAAATGTGATGTGGCTCAAAAAAAGTTCTAAAAGAAAAAATAATAAAGTTTTTTTTATTCATTGGTACTCGTATAGCTCTTATACCAATTGCTATTCATATATGTTGAGCAACTTCACAAACAAATCTGATATCAAATCAGGAATATATGTAACACTATATGAAAATACAGATTTATGTTATTTGGTTTAAATTAACTTATGCTACATGGCAAAATATGATAGAATCCACAAGAATATAAATGAGATACAAGACTTAAAAAAAGAGAAATCACAAACTCTCAATGAGTTTTTCTCACTGAATTACCACTGTGAACATCTTTATAAATTGTAGATATCTGTATTTTAATTTTCATTCAATGTGGTCTCTACATGTAGATATAGACAGAGAAATATCTCAATAATCCCATAAATTCTTTGGCAAACTTTTATAACTGATTTTTACTAAAATAATTTGTAATAAAACTAAAATTTATTAAAACAATCTTAATTATCTTAATCAATTGGGTGTCTCCCTCACAATATGGCTTCGTCATGACTGTCTGAATTGAATGGTTACCGTATCCGAAAGTATGTAAACCCAATAACTTTTTATTAGTAATCCCGTATAATAAACTCTAAACCAAATTCAAGACAATAACAATTAGCAAAGCATGGATTAGTTGGCTAGCATCTCTAGTCTCAAAAAGTATTAAACCCAGGGAAGCACCCATTTTCAAAAAAAAAAAAAAATTAAAATCTGAATATGAATAAAATTTGGGAGTATATAGAATGGAATAGAAACAAATAAATACAGATGGACACTGTTGAGATATTGATGTGTAGAGACTGCAGAGTGAGTGAATTTATACTGGTATCCATTTGATGGGCTAGTATTCATGTCGTACACTTATTATATTAAAACCATCATATAAAAAAGCAGAGGAAAATAATATCACAATCACTGCTGTGTCTACTGCTTCCTTATGGTGCAATAAATATTTTCAACCATCACTGCAATAGTAGATGCATATTATTTATTTTGTATTATATTGCATCCCAAACATGCATGTTGATTCCAGTACTCTCTGGTTTTAATCTGCACTTCATATCCTTCTATACTACTCTGTTATCAAGAATGTTAATTCTTTTGTATATGCTAAATCCAATATTTTCAATGTCAATGAACTGTGATGATGATCAACAAAGAGAAGCAACTACATAAAGTGCTTCATAATTTCCCACATAATTCAATGAATACTCAACAGTGATCTGGAGTCTGGACTCATACATGAAGCATTAGCACCCATTGTTTTCAAAACATCATCATCAAACCAATCCACTATTAATCTTTCCATAAATTCATGTTATGTAGTTGTTGAGAGACAAAAAACAATTCCCCCTTCCTCCTCCCCCCTCCCAAAAAATAATAATAATAAAATATAAAAAAACACATCCTTATTAAAATACAGCTAAGGACTTGCATTTATGATGTGAATGAAACTCCAAGAACTAAAAAATCTCCTAAAATCTCATTAGGTCTCAACAGTGTGATTTTTTTTTTTTTATAGAAATGGTAAACCATTTTACAACTAAATTTACAGTTAGAACATGGTCTGAACATATGTGCTTAAAATTTCACAAAACTCATGTGTGTTTTTTTTTTTTTTTGATATTGAAGAGACTCTCCGTTACTGACTTTACAATCAAGCTGGAAAAGCTACCGTCGCCTGTTTGTCCCTGGTCCTACAGAAAATTCTTTTGAATTTCGCTTAACAAACAGAAGGTATGACACGATGCCAAGACTCGAGCCCAAAATCTACCCTTAACACAAATAAATCCTGAACCGTTGTGCTATGGTCACTTAAGACGACAAAACTCATGTTAATTAAACATGTAAGATGATACATAGGACTCTCTTATTTTCTTATATCAGTCATCATTGAATACTAGCAGAACATAATGAGATCCAACCCTCATTGGATCCCATCTCTTTAAACACGGGGAAAACTCTTAGAACCATTTCATGGTGTCCCATGTGATGCCAAAAGCAATGCATTTCACCAAACAACCATGAAACCCCCTCCCCCTTCCCTCACCCCCCTCAAAAAGACCCCACTTTCATGGGTGCCTGGCTGTCTCATTTTTCTTTTAATTTGCTTTATAGAGAGAAGATTTATTGATGAATCAAAAGAAAATTAAAGGTCCCCATGCAAACCCCAGGTCCTCCTCTATAATAAACCCCACTAGTCTTTCTTTCACTCACAAGTCACAACACAAAACAAAACTCTCTCTCCATGGCCAACCCATCCCTCCATCTCACCCTCCTCACATGCCTGGCTTCCATGGCCGCCCTCATCTCCAAAGGAGAGGCGGCGCGCGCCTTCTTCGTGTTCGGAGACTCCCTCGTCGACAACGGCAACAACGACTTCCTCTTCACCACCGCCCGGGCCGACGCCTACCCTTACGGCATCGACACCCCGTCCCACCGCCCCACCGGCCGGTTCTCCAACGGCAAGAACATCCCTGACATCATCAGTGAGTCCCATTCTTTGTGTTAGCATTGTTTTACTGTGCACAACAATTGGTATAGCTAATAATTATTTTCTTTTCGTATATTTTAGGGATTTATTTTTATTTTAAAGGTTATTCTTTTTTTTTGTTTATTTATTTATTTATTTTTATTCTATTTTACTAAGATTTATTTTAATCGCGATCCATTTAAATTTTTTAATGAATTGGTTTTGAAAATTGTTTAAAAAATTCACCTAGTCCCCAATTATGGCCACAGTGAGTATTTTATTATTATTATTATTATGATGATGATGTGTGCAACAATTGATATCAGAGCGATCTATTTGAAACTAACAAGAAATATTGTCACGGTGGGTTAGGTGAGCAGTTGGGGGCTGAGCCAACATTACCCTACCTGAGTCCACAGCTCCAGGGTCAGAGACTCCTCGTCGGGGCCAATTTCGCATCGGCCGGCATCGGAATCCTCAACGACACCGGAATCCAATTTGTAATTACCATTTTTTTTTTTTTTCAAATTCTTTTAACAATACTAGCTACATTGGTTGTACTAACACTTTTTGTTGTCACAGCTGAACATAATAAGGATAGGCAGACAACTGCAGTACTTTCAGCAGTACCAGCAAAGGCTGAGCATGGTCGTCGGATACGCCGAGGCGCAACGGGTGGTGAACGGTGCGCTCGTGCTCATCACGCTTGGCGGCAATGATTTCGTTAACAACTACTACTTGGTTCCCTACTCCGCGAGGTCCCGGGAATTCGCCCTCCCGGACTACGTCCGGTACATCATCTCCGAGTACAAGAAGATACTCGCGGTATGTACTTTTTTTTAAATCTTAAGACCAGTTTGATAATCCTTCTCATTCTAACTTTACAAATTCATGGAGTCATTCTTAAATGGTTGGATCATATTTATCAAACTGGTCCTTACAATTTTTTTTTATGTAATTATATATTTTTAGGCACAGAAGTGTATGTTAGGATTGCTAAATCTGTTGAACATAGTAAAAGTGGTCATGCTTATTTTCAGTTTCTTTTATGTCCATTGATGGGGAGTTGGCATTGATGAATGGGAGGGACCATTGTAGGGTTCTGTGTTGCAGAAACAGCACTAAAACAGTATTAATTGTCAACCCACATGTCTGCAGTTTTTTTGAAAATGTTGATAGTGGGTAAATTATGCTCTGAAATCATTAACAGTGTCTCTATGTCTCCTATTAAATGTCTTTCTTCTCTTCATCAGTTTTAAAAAAATTCCCCTCTGACATAGCCAATATATTTCAGGGGGCAAAAAAATAAGCCAATTGGTTTGGAGAAATTTTATTGGAAACAGAAAACTTACTGATATCGAATGTTTAAAAAGCCGGACTAGACTGGTAAATTTGACAGGTTAATAAACAAGGAACTGTTTAAAAATTTTAAAAAATTGTGGTTTTTAAGAAGGAACTAGACACTTGTTAAATTTTTATAGAAAATTTGAAATGCATGTTTTATTAAATTACGTGAACTCATTTATAAAAGTATAATTTTTTTTTTTAATGAGTGCATGTGACTAATGAGAGGCATATGAAACTATAATTATAACCATAAAATTGAATAAGTGTAACACATTGTATATTTGTTTTTTGGTAAAAAAAAAAAACCCTTGGAGCAATTTAAATTAGCAAGAGTGGTGAAATATTTACTAAAATTGTTCATTTTTTATTTATCTTTTAACAAAACAAACAAAAAAATAAAGAAATACCACCTCAAATAGCACCACATATAAATTAGAACTCTAATCTTTCCCGTTTGGATGGAGGTAGAAGGCGGTTATAAGGCAGAATAAGCATGGATAGCGGGGAAAATATGTTAGTTTAAGAGGTATATATAAACTGATATAACAATGTTAAATATAAACAAATATAAGCCAGTATAACAATTCCATGATCCCCCTAATATAGGCTTATACCACCTTATCCATGCCTCTAAAATAATATCTAGAAAGTATAAACTCTGTATCCACCACTATCCTTTATTTATTCTTAATCCATCGCAAATCAAACAAACAACAAAAACTACTTTATCACTTTTTTCAATGAGAATAACTAAAAATACAAACGAATAAAAAAACTCTGATTCCTGTAGGATTACTAATTATACTGGTATAATTATCTATCGAGAATAACTCAAATCCTCCATCCAAACACGTTGTATATGTATGTATTATTTTCCTCAATTGAAACCATTATCATAAAAAAAAAAAATGTCATCATATCAGAGACTATACAATTTGGGAGCCCGGCGGGTGCTGGTGACGGGGACGGGACCGCTGGGGTGCGTGCCAGCGGAACTGGCGATGCGGAGCCGAGACGGGAACTGCGACGTGGAGCTGCAGAGGGCGGCCGGGCTCTTCAATCCTCAGCTCGTCAATATTATAAACGAGCTCAACCAGGAGGCCGGGGCCGAGGTCTTCGTCTCCGCCAACGCCTTCGACATGCACATGGACTACATCACCAACCCACAACAATATGGTCAGATTTTTTTTATTTATTTATGATTTGGGATGATTTAATACAACTAATTGTTTTGTGTTTGCTAATGTTGGTTTTTGATTAAGAAGGGGAAAAAATACCAATAAAAAAAAATTGTTTTTTGGAGGAGTTTTAGCTGGTTATTAATTATATGGTTGTGTTTCATGCATGTTCAAAATTTTATCACGAGTTAAGTGCTTTTGCGTGATTTTGAGATACCGTGAAGGAAAATGTTAGACATAGGCATTTTGGCACACATTTTGATCATTATTTTTTAAATTGTATATACATCATTTATTGATAAATATATATTTTTTATAAAAAAATAAAATAAATATTTCATACATTGTATGAATCTATTTATAGAAAAATAAATAAATAAAAAATTATCAATATATGGTATGATAGACTGAGTTGTAAATTGAATTCTGTATAGCGACATTTTTATCAAAAATATCCCTTTTGAAAAAACATAGGTTACTAAAGGAATTTTTTAGCATATACACCCAACAAATGTTATATTATGCTTTATCTTCTCTTTTAGTTTGCTATTAACTTATCTAGACATAAAATGATTATACGTCGATATCAACAAATGATTTTTTATCTATTTAGATAAATATTTGTCATGTGATTATTTTATAAAAAATATGGTTAATTATAGTTCAGATAGATAAATATAAATAAACTATATTTACATGCATGCATGCATAACTATCAAAATTTATTCTAACTTAACATGACATGGTTATAACAATTCATCAAGGATTAGGCTTATTCTTCTCCTATCTCCATCTCATTATTCATAAAACAAATACGGGTTAAGATCATACAACAATTAATGCAATATATTTGAGTTATTGAAGATACATTGATGATGATTTGGATGATAAAATCACGCAGGATTTGTGACATCAAAGGTGGCGTGCTGCGGACAGGGGCCGTACAACGGGATCGGACTCTGCACGATAGCCTCTAACCTGTGCCCTAACCGGGACACCTTCGCGTTCTGGGACGCGTTCCACCCGACCGAGAAGGCTAACCGCATCATCGTGAACCACATGTCGTCCGGCACCACAGACTACATGCACCCTATGAACCTAAGCACCATCTTGGCCTTGGATGCTCATAACTGAGTTACTCCTACAAAGGCTTTTAGAGAAGAGCTTTCTATTGATTTTTATTGCTCATGTAGCACAAATTGTTTAAGGTGTTTTTTGGTTTTTCAAGTTAAAAATAAGTTGCTAGGGAGGATTCTTCTGTATGTGTGCGTTGTAGGTCATTTTATGGTGTGGCTTAGGAGTAATGTTAGGTGTTATATTTTAATGTGTTGATGTGTGTTTCTATGTGGGGTTGTTATAGTGACATGGGGAAGTGGTTCATTAAGTTTGTCCATTTGTGAGTTATGACTCGCTAGTTTTGTTGGAATGACAATTCTGCGTTGGCTCTGCTTTTGGGTTTGGTCATTTATACAACTATACATGCAGTTCTAATTCAGAACATGATTTTTCTAATTAAAAAATAAAGTTATGTCTTTTATTAGATAAATATATATTTTAAAAAAATTTCAAACCACACTGACTTTTCCTTTGTGGTTTGGTTGCCCTTTCAAGTTTCTAGAGCAAATATGATTAAGCCCTACTGAAGCCTAGTAAGGCTCATCATCCAGTAAGCTCATTTTAACCAACCCAAGTGATACCCTATATGATACACTCAGTCACATTCACCAATCAAAACTCAGACCTCACATTTTCACCGATCATATGCTTTGATAAAAAGTGCACATCACTCCATTTCGAATTGAATGAACCCATTTTTAATCAGTGTAAGAAAAAAATTAAGTTAGGTACATACATCATCTAACGAGGTATATGCTTCGCTGAATATGTAATGAGGTATATAGGTCTGTGTTTTAGATTGAAAAAAAAATTGTGTAGCAACACTCTGTCATATCTGTCACACCATCTACTCACGTACTCAAACATAAACAATTAATACAAATACAAAATCATATAGAAAATCGTAAATCCAATACTTATCTACCTTTTAACCACCATAATTTATCTAATATAAACCAAACAACAAAAAAACAAGGAAAATTTAATTAAGGGTCCCTGTGATGTGATAATCCATCTATTATTTTCAGATCCATGAAAATTTTTAAATTTTTTGTAAGTCCCTGAGACGTTGAAAAATTATCTTTAGGTCCCTCCAACCGGATGTCGTTAAAAAATACTAAAAATTCCATAACCCAATTATGCGAAGGTTAATAATATACTGGAAAGTACTACCAGTGTATTTGAGATACTTAACAATATATTGAAGAGTGTTTACGGTGCCTTAAAATAATTGGACGAAGGGCATTCTATACAAAGATTAACAACGTACTGAGAAGTGTTAACAATATACTTAAGATACTTAACAATGTACTAGGGAGTGTTAACAGTGTACTAAAATAATTGCGTGGGAGGCATTTTTAATATTTTTGAAAAGTATTCGCATAAAGGGACCTAAAGATAATTTTCCACTGCCTTGGGGACCTAAAAAAAACTTGAAAAATTTCAGGGATCTAAAAATAATAGACGGGTGACCACAGGGACCCTAATCAATTTCCCCAAAAAACAATTTTCCACTGCCTTGGGGACCTAAAAAAAACTTGAAAAATTTTAGGGATCTAAAAATAATAGATGGGTGACCACAGGGACCCTAATCAATTTCCCCAAAAAACAATGAATATTATGTTTTCTAATGAAGATCATAGAGATTTCTACTTTTTGCACCTGTTCATTTGCGCGAAGCTTTACGAATGCTTAGTTTTATTGCTGAAAATTTGATAGTATTGTTGGTCAGTCTGCCCTGTTTGAATCTGTGCGGGAAGTGCAATCTCTGGCCAGAATCCTACATAGATCAGTAGGTTTTCTGGTTGATGAACACAAGAGATTGAACTCATCTATGTAGAAATTCAGGGCAATTGAAAATGAATCACTCCTCTCCTGTCAATCACTGGCCCAGCCAAATGTGATTCCAATAAATTCTCAAGAAATAATTACCAGAATTCAACAATACTAAATCAGATCATCCCTGTGATATATAAGTGTGGGAGATGATCCACAGTAGTAACAGAGGAGCCAATTTTTTATGCTGATATGATGTATGGTTTGTGATCTGACCTCCTGTTCTTGTGTGCTAGATATTGTCCGGGGCCCCCCAATCAGATTCTCAAAATGCCTCTGCCCTGTGAACAGAAAATGGGGAATGATAATATATGAGCTTGAAGGACACAATGATATTATGAATTTTATAATGGGTCACATTTAGGAGCTAAGACCTCACCTGTGATACATTCTTTAGCTTTTTGCATTTAGTTTCTCTATCAAGATCTTGTTTAGAAGCATTGGGTTTGCTTTACCTTTTGAAACCTTCATTACCTGAAAGAATACCAGAATCAAACATTCATAACTCAAAACATAGTCTAAACTTAAACAGACGATGAGGGAGATATATTTTGTTTTATACCTGGCCAGCAAAAAAACCTTGCAACTTGGTCTTGCCTCCACGGAATTGTTCGAGTTGCTTCGGGTTCTCCGCAAGTACCTTGTCCACCAGCGCTTCGATTTTTGAAGGATCCACTATCTATAAATAAAAATAAAAAAAAATCCCAAAATGAGGTTTCAAGTAATGATTCATAATTCAAATAACATATGTACTATATGTGCCAGGAATGCAATCCCACCTGAACCATGTCATTTTTTTCTATGATAGACTTGACTGTTCCTCCTTTGGATATAAGTTCGAAAAGTACCTGCAGATTAATAGCTTAAAATTATGAATTCCTCATATAATTAATCAGGTTGCAATATGACCCATCAAAACAGGAAACCACCTCCTTCCCCATCTTTCCACTGATTGTTCCACCTTTTATTGAAGCAATAAGCGCAGCAAGTTCCTGAGGTGTCAATTTGATTTCATTTATTGACAGTTTTTCATTTTTTAAATAGGCTGCAATATCACCCATAATCCAATTCGCAGCCATCTTCACATCAGCACCCTTTTCAACAGCTGCATCAAAGAACTCCGCATCCTGAGAAAACGGGTCAAGATGTATTTGTTTTTTTATATAAACATATCTGATGAAGTTTGAAGCCATTTTATTGCAAGCTTGGAGGAAATATAGCGGCTCTTACATTTACATCATTCGCAATGAAAAGAACATCCTGCATGCTAAGGCCCATTCCTTCATAACGTCTGCGCTTCATTTCTGGAAGTTCCGGCAAAGATGAAAGGATGCTATCAACAAAATCATCTGTGAGGACCACCTCAGGAAGATCGGGCTCAGGAAAATATCTGTAGTCAGCAAGCCCTTCCTTTTTCCTCATCGTTATTGTTCGCTAAAGAATGAATTATTGAAAAAATTGATTATTATAGATGGTTATTTCGAGAAAAATATCATGGAAAGGGACATAGAAGTTCACATTTTATAATACCTGGGAGCCCTCTTCCCATAGTCGAGTTTCTTGAACAATTTGATCAGCCTGCCCTTGATTATGGAGATTAACCTGTCTAGATATTTCGAAATCGATGGCCCGGTTCATCGCAGAGAATGAGTTCATGTTCTTTATCTCAACCTGCCAAAACATAAGATTTAAATAGGCAGAAAATTGACAGTAAGTTCAAGGATATTCCAACTATTTTGTGGACTTGCTATATCAAACTGCTTCGTCAGAATATTGTCAATGAAATTTGATCGCAGTTAAAAAATGGTTTTCTAAACTCAAAGATATGACTGATGCTCCACATTATCCACTGTTAAACCTCTTGTGCCAACAGTTAAGACAGTCAAGTGCATTGAACAATAAATTATAAACCGCATCATCTCCTAATTAGACCAGCGACATTGAGTGCCTATAGTCAAACTGAAACAGTTTAAGAGCATTGAACAGTGAACTATATCATACCACATCTTTTCTATTATTTTATTCCCTGTAGCATCTTTTCTATTAATCTCTAACTAATTAGAATATGTTATTTTGAATGTATCTTAGAAAGCAGAACTCTATACCTTTGTGCCAAATTTGGATTGCCCAATTGGTCGAACAGATACATTGACATCACAACGAAGGGAGCCTTCCTGCATGTTTCCATTACTCACACCCAAATACCGGACCAACCTCTGTATTTCAGCTGCATACTCAGCAGCCTCCACACCACTTCTCATATCAGGTTCAGAAACTATCTCAAGCAATGGGACTCCCGCTCTGTTCAAGTCTAGCTGCAAACAAGGCTTATACAAAGTTAAACAAACCCAGTAATATAAAGTTACCACAAACTTTTAACCACATATAACAAACCCAAACACATCCTAACAAGATCCTTTGCAATTATGTGTATGATATGTTATACATAACATATATATAGAAACTGACCTGTGAGTGACTCCCAGTTTCCGAGTGAAGCAACTTTCCTGCATCCTCCTCCATGTGAACTCTAGTAATTCCAAACCTTCTATGCCCCCCGCCAAACTCAAGTGGAAGGTCCAAATCGATAAAACCACCAGTTGCTATTGGTATGTCGAACTGCGATATCTGATAACCTTTCGGGAGGTCGGGATAAAAGTACTGCTTCCGATCAAACTTGGAACGCATCGACAACTTGCAGTTGAGAGCCAGTCCCAACTTCACTGCAAAACTTATAACCTTTGAATTCAATACCGGTAGTGTTCCGGGAAGCCCCATACAAATTGGGCAAACAGTCGTGTTTGGTTGAGATCCATATGTGTATGGACAGCCACAGAAGGCCTTGGTGAGGGTTGAGAGTTGGACATGAGTCTCTATGCCAATTATCGTTTCGAATCCACTCGTATTCCTCTCAAGCGTCTTGGGTTGGTCTGAGGTGTCTGCTTTCACTTGACCTTTTGGGTTGTCAGTGGGGGTTCTAGTTTGGGTATCTAGGCTTCTCATAACACAAAAAGGAACTCCACTTCTTCTTGGGAAGGGTGTTATCAAAGGAAAGCGGAGATGACTGGTTTTGATTCCTCTAAAATAGACCAAAGCCATGGTTAATGCTGATTTTGGTGACTAATGCGTCAAAACCTTTGCCTGCATTAGTTTAAACTTGTGGTCACTGACAAAGATACTAAGATTTTTACACCTAAATGAAAAGATGTTTATACATAAGTTAGAGACTTTTCATCAAGCAGGTACCCCGCGTAACCGTTTGAACATCCAGTACCCCTCTTTCTCTGATCTCTACATATATATATGTACAGATCATATTGAACAAGCCAGTCATTTTTCCTTCATCATCAGAGTTCATCCCTACTATATGAATGCTATGATATGCAATACATGGAATCATTGAAAAATTTTCTAGTCTATTTTCGTAAGTGAAGAAAATTTATATGGGTATTCAAGATGGCAATGCTTCTGATAGAAACAACTCAAAATTTTTAATTTTGGGTGATACCCATCAAACATATCAACGTTGCATAGCAGAAAACCCAAATAAGTAACAAAAACAAAAGGAGATAATACACACATAGATAGAACAAACAATAGTTTAAGAAGAACACAGAGAAGGAACTTCTACATCTAGGAAATAGTTTCCAAAACAATGACAAAGATTGGAAAAAAAAAAAAAAAACCAAGAAGAAGAGAAAACATAGATTCACCTCATTTGAGTTGGAACAATTAAACCAAAACTGTGCCCAAACCCTTAACTGCCACCTCCTTCCGCTTCGGCACCCGATCCACGCCTTGTGAACGAGATGGCGTGCTGACATGGCAAGTTGGGTCGGGGTAACGCTATTTGCACCCCTTTGTTTCCATGCACACCTAAGGCTATCTTCCGCATTTACTCAAACTTATATCTAAAAATTTAAGTAAAAGTCAATCTTTTAAAAATTTTACATCTTCTTCTAATTATTTCCTATAAACATTTTCAAAATTCTTTCCTCAAATGTTTTTACTATTCAATTTTTCTTTATTTTAAAATATTTAAATTTAAAAATTATTATCATCTGAATTTAAAAATAAAAAGATAAAAGTAATATTTTTTTATTGAAATAAAAATAAGAAATTAAAAAATAAATATGAAGACTTAAGAAAGAAGACTTTTTTTTTTTTTTTTTCTAAGAAATGGTAAAAATTTTGAGGGTGAGAAAAAATCTAATATAATTAAACTAAAGGTGGAGATGAAGGAAAAAAAATGTTACATTGAAAGAAAATGTGAAAATAAGAAAAAAAAAAAAGATGTTAAAATTTAGATAAAGATTTGAGTCTCGATTTCAATCTTTTGATTTGGTATAGGTATGGATAAATGATTGAAGAGGATTTTGAGTAATTTTTATTCAAATTTAAATTTGAATAAACTTTTGAATATTGGATTGAAAATGCTCCACTGTAACCAAACCAAATAGATGCTATTCTTTATACACCTCTAGATAGATCCATTTACGTTGGTGGAGGAAGAGGAGATTGAAGAATCGGTTCGATCATGGATTCATATATTCCCAACAGTCGGAGGAGATCGAGGACCGGACCTCGTCCGCGGTGAGGATCTCGTCGTCGGAGGTGAGGAGCGCGCGCATCCTGGCGAGGCCAACGAGGAGCTTGTCGGAGAGGGTGCCGACGGGGTTGCCGAGGCTGGCGAGGGCCGAGGAAGAAGCGGTCGACGGAGTCAGTGCCGATGCGGCCGCCGACGTCGTCGGAGGATTTGAGAAGATGAAGGGGACGGAGGAGGAGTGGAGGTGGACGGCCGCAGATAGACCGGAATCGCTACCGACGATGATGGTGGGGGTGGGGAAGGGGACCGGACGGTGGGAATGGGGGTTTGATTTTGGGAGGATTGCAATCAAGGGTGGGGGTGAGCCGTCGATGGGGGTCGACGTATACAACATTATCCATTTATTTTGGGTGTGCAAAGAAAACATAAAGGTGCAAACAGAGGATCCACGATCTGTAAAACGCGTCTGCCCCCGGCTAGCCTAAGAGCATATGCAAGCATCGAAGACATTATTATTTTGGGTGGTTCTATTGGAGCCCTTTAAATTGTAAGTAAGTCCATTATGTAAGTAAATCCCTCACATTTTAATTATTTAATGTACGAGTTCCTCATATATTAACTTCATATATAAACAATAAATAAGCCCCTCTCACATCAAAACATCTCCCCCCACCCTTGCCTGTCTCTCCCTACAAAACTTTAATTAACATTTTTAATAAATTTTTTAATGTAAATATAAAAAAATACGAAAATTCATTGTTTTTTAATATATTCATACAAATCTTTAAAATCCTAAACCCTAAAAAAAATAAAAAAAATTTAAACCCTGTATATGTACAAGATAAGATAAGGGAGTATGCTTATTAAAAGAATGTTAATTAAAAAAAATTTAAAAAAAATTAGGTGAACTTGTTTATTAGGGGCGTACTTATGAGAAAAATCTAAATAGATCTCTAACAATAAAATCCATTTAAAGGGGTTTACTTACAAATCAGAGGGGCTCAAATAGAGCCACCCTATTATTTTTTTAAAAGAGTTGCACTTCAATCAAACTCTTAAGTTTCTTTCTTATTATTTTTAAAATTATATAATGTTATATAAAAGTTCATTAATAAATATTATTAATATTAATCCATTTGTATAAAAAAAAATTATACCATTGAAAATATCTTATTAAGATCTTTAAAACGAATATAATATTAAATAGTTTTGAAATTATTTTAAATTAGTAATTTTTTAATTAAACAAAATAACATAATTCTTGAATAAAATTAATTCTAAAATAATTTAATATTAGCTTCATTCTGAACTTTTCGATAAGACCTTTTCAATGATAGTATTTTTTTTATTAAAAATGGATTAGTCGATATAAATACACGTTAGATTGAAATAATTAGTGCATAAATTAAAAAGTGAAAAAAGTGTTTTGGTGGTGGCAACCAAATTTGGAGACCAAATTCCAAATTTTTAAATTTGGAGGTGCATTTGGAGAGTGGCGAAGCCTCCAAATATGGAGGGTGGAGGAAATTCCTTTTTGAAGAGAGTTGTACTACAACCATCCCCTTCCATTTTTTTCTTATCATTTTAAAATATATGAAAATTCATTAATAAATATTATTAATATTAATCCGATTATATAAAAAATTTATATCATTGAAAAGATCTCATTAAGACTTTTAAAATGAGTCTAATATTAAATGATTTTAGAGTTATTTTTAAATTAGTAATTTTTTAATTAAATAAAATAAAGTAATTATTGAATAATCAAATGTATGAGGATTTATTTAAAATTAATTTTAAAATAATTTAATATTAGTCTCATTTCGAATGCCTCGATCAGACCTTTCCAATAATAGTACTTTTATTAAAAATGGATTAGCAAATTTAAATATATATTAAGTTTAAGTAATTAATGCACAAAGTAAAAAATAAAAAAAAAAGTGATTTGGAGGGTTAAATACAAATCTCTAGGTGGATTTAGAGAGTGGTTGGAACATACCTCCCTCTAAATTTGGAGATATGGAGTGCGATTTTAGTTACTCTAAGAGTGCCATTACTCTCTAAAGCCCATTTTATAGTCTTTAATATAGGTTGCCGTTACACACGGTCCTTTTTACATCCCCAAATTCAATCTCATATACCTCGTAGTCATCTAGTGAGGTATATGCCTCGTTAATTTTGAAATAAAATAATATACACTTATTATCAAGCATGCATATATCTGATTAGACGAGGTTTAATATTTTTTAAAAAAATTAAAATATGTGATGACTATATTTGAATTGTATTGGGTCTGTACCTAACAATATTCTTGTATATATTGTTAGAAATTTTTTTACACATTTTAAAAATAAGTTCCTATAATTTATTGAAATATATATATCATTTTTAACAAAGTTACATATCTCATTAGATGGGCTTATTATTTTTTAAAAGGGAAAGATCCATATTACCCTATAAATTGTCTGAAATACAATATAACCCCCTGAGTTTTCCTGAAATCCAAGCACCCTCCTAAAAACATATATGTAAATCCAAATAGTACCTCGTGTTAAACTTTTATTAACAGATGATGTATATTTTACAAATACTATGTTGATTAACCTTGACTGAAAAATTCATTAGCCTGAAAACACGCCTCTGAGTTTAACATAGAATTTTTACAAAGTGAGTGGATTACATTTTAGACTAAAAACGCGGAGTCTAATTAACATTTTCAATTATATAATGGTTGAGTTTAACACATAATGCTGTTACAATAGTTCATTTGTAACCTCATCTATTGAGAGGCTATACACTCTACTAATTGAGTTTCTATTGTCCTAGTCAAGGTGTATACTTGATTAATTTTTTAATTTTTAAAAAAATATAAAACACGTATTGATTTATTTAGATATGTATTTTAAATTTAGATTTTATTAATTAATATATAGTTCTCAAGAAAATTTGGAGTTTATATTATGTCAATACCCATATAGTTAAATATGGGTATGGACATAACATTTTTCCATTAACATAGCATTACCTGACGATCTAAGATAGTTGTGGAAGATGGTCAGGTAATGATAGATCGATAGTCACCTGAAACCTTAATTTTTCTGATTGGAGTTGGATTTTCTTTATATTATCTTATTTGGGTTTTTGAAAAGAAAGCAAAATATCTGCTGGAAGATTTGCGAATCGAACCTTTTTGTCTTGCGTGACTGATTAGTAAAATTAATTTTTTTTTTTTCCTTCTATCTGGAGGTTGTTTTGATGGGCATAACAGTGAAGCAATATTGTAAAATATGTGAATTGATTTCCCTTCTTTTATATCTTCAATTTGGCTTGTATGTTTCTTCTCTAATTGTAGGGCCTTAGTCATAACATTATATGATATTTTTATGTGATAGTGCTTCTCTTGACTATTGTTGAATGTTGATGCATTCAATTCATTTATTAGGTCCCAGTGAGAGAAATGGCATAACTTTGTGGAGAACAGGAGAAATCTCATAGTTATTGCTCCTCGTCGAATATGAAATATGTTTAGTATATGATGTGCACCCATTCACGCATAAATTGTTTATATGCTGTTATGTTTCAACTGTGTCAAAGTTAGTATTTAGTTGTTGTAGAGAAAATTCAGCTTATCTGTAATTGTGTTCTTTTTTTTTTTTTTTATTGTGTTCTAAAATTTCAGAAACACAGAGCAGTATCACTCATCCCTTATTCATATCTATGTTGATATTCATCTTTATATGGATGTCCTTTATATTGATTATATTTTCTTTTTGGGGGAAGAGTTCTTCGTGTTGCCATTCAAACTCTCATATGATCTTTCCTCTCTAATCCAACAAGGGTAATACTAATGGTTGGTTTCATTATCTTCTCGTGTGTATCATCTCAAAATGAATTGGTTGACACCCTTTACTCATTTTACCAAGGTATACACCTGCTGGAAATTTTTCACATTATTTTTATAAGTCATTTTATTGGATTACATTCTTCACATTTTATAAAAGCATACGTACGAAAATATAAATAAAAATGTGCTACATGTGTTTTGAACGGTAAGATAAACTTAAGTGTCACTTTTTTTTATTGCATATGTGAAAATGTATTTACATTCCATCAATAAACAAATAAGAAAACTCAAGCCCATATGATTGGTCCAAAACCATCCACTCCTCAACAAGAACAGATACATACACAGAGAAAGAAAGAATGAAAGAAAGAGAGAGACAGAGGTTCTATCAAGAAGAACAGGAAAGAAAAGAAGTTGGAAGAAAAGAAAATCCAAAAGAAATTGTACCTATGCGAGAAGCCAAAAGTTTTTGTGAGTCTTGGTGTTTAGTAGATATCCAGCGTTCTGTCCCTTCTTTTGAACTCCCACGCACAAGCACTTGCTGTTCTCTATCAAATACTCTGCCGTGTCTGTCCCTTTATTCGTCTCTCCCATCTTTCGAAGCCTAAACAAGAAATGATTCTCCGTCAATTATCTCAAAAATATTTGTATCCATTTTTAATATGTATTTCAAATGTCTAAAATGCAAATATGGATATCAAGGTACTCACTTTCCAAAACTATTTCATCGTGCTTGCATCATATACTAATTAAATTCAATTATTTTATATGATAATTGTGATATTCAACATTTAAAAGACACTTAGTGCAGTTTGATAACTCTGATCCAGAAAGAGAAAATGTCATTCATTTTCAAGACTTTAGATTATGTGAAAGGAAAAATTTGGTATAAAATGTTCAGAAATGAACACAAAAATGAAGGATCTCAAATTTAACTTTTCTAGTTGTTCCAGTAGAATGAGAATAAGAATGAACGACAGAGTGACTGTTAATATTCACTTTCTATAACCTATAAAAATAGATGGAAATTCTCTCTACAATCTTGAATTTGACCTATAGTTTCCCATTCACCTAATCAGTGTGTATTTAAAAATGTCAATTAATATAAAAATATCTGTATCCAAAAAATTTGAATTTCAATGTTAATATATATAAAAATTTAGGAGCAGATGCAAACGTAATTTTTCTAGTTGTTTTGGTAGAAAGAAAGAGAATGAATGTCAAAATGACAGTTAACATTCACTTTCTATAACCTCCAAAACAGACAAAAAAAATAATAAAAAAAAGCTCTCTACAATTTCAATTTACCCTTTAATTTCAATAATTGCTCATCTCCCATCTACTCAAAGAGTGTATATTTAAAAGGATAAAAACCTTAAAGTGTCTGAAATCCATATAACCATTGACTTTTTATAAGAAGTCCTATATAAATCCAAATAATTCCAAGTTAAATTAAGGCTAAATATTTGTTGACAAATGAAAAATATTCTGTTTGATTAACTTTGTTTGAAAACACAGTTTGTCAAAACCCCAAAAAAAAATTATATGTAAATAACGATTTTATTTATCTGAATAAAGTTTTATAATCTATTCGAATGAGTAAAATTATTTTTCCTATTTAAAATATCAATTGTAAGACGATAAATATACATGTATTCGGAAGATTTGAATTTGAATATTAATTAATATTTAGATCCAAAAAATTTAAGAACAGATGCCAATACAAAGGCATCCGATGTTTCTGACCCTAAGAAAGAACTGTTGCGGCGTTGGCCGATGACGAGGAGATCGACGGCGAACGCCTTGGCGTTCGAAAGAACGGCCAACGCCTTCCCCTCTTTGCCTTCCATCATCTCCGCCACCTCCGCCCGCACCTTCACCGTCGGCTGCGCCGCCTCGCACGCCGCCCTCATGTTCTCAAGGAACTCCTGACCCTCCGAAGACTGCTGTGTCCGCGGCCTGAACAACCCCGGGAACCCCCCACCACCACCTCCGCTGCCGATGCTGCTGCTCTGCCTCCTCGGGTGGTTGTTGTTGTTGTTGTTGCTGCCACTGTTGTGGGGGTCGACGTGAAGGAGGACGAGCTCGTCGTGCTCGAGAACGGCGTGTGAGAGGGCCCATTCAAGGGCCCACGTCGACTCCCTCCCTGGGTCCGCCACCACCATCACCACCCTTCGCGGCGGTGTCGCCGCCGTCACCGACATTACCGCCACCACTGGCTCTGCCCCTCTCTCTCTTTCTCTCTGCCTGTCTCTCTAAGGTTTCATGAAGGGGAGGTTTTGTTTGTTTTGCATGGAAGAAGCCCAGCAAAACAGGGGAACCAAATTTTTTTTCTTTTCTTTCAATGACCGTTAAATCGGTTGGTTTTACTCGCACGTGCGCGAACGCACGTGTGAGTGGTGGCGGGGTTGCTAAATGTGGGGGGTTCGGTTGTTTTGTTTGTTGGGGCCCCACGCATGTTTGACCAGGTCAAACCACAGCTTTGCATGCCCTCCTCTGATCCGACAGATCAGCGTGTATATATATTTTATATTTTTATTAAAAAAAATAATAGACTATATAACATTTAAAAAAAGTTACAATAGACTGTATAATATTCGGTATTGGTCGTGTATTAATGAAAAAAAAAATGGAGACATTTTCAAAATTAATAGCATATATTAAAAAAGAATACCATTGGGCCTAGGTTTCCATTGAAGGTGACTGACTCTCCTTTCCCTTCTTTTCTTCATTTGAAATTGTGGGTTAAGAAGTGTTTAATTTTGGGAGGACTACGGATTAATTGATGTTTCTTTTATATTCAGGAAGAGAGAGAGAAGGCTTGGTCACTGTAAATCCCTGAATACAAAGTACTTCGAATTTCTATAAGAAACTATATACAATCAAGTATTGTTTTAACTTTTAACCCCCTCAGAAGTCTAAACTCTCTTCATATGGTCGAAAGCACACAGTGTGACATGAATGCTTGTCTTTAATTTTTGTTTTATGTTTATATGGTGTTTCATGACCATGACATCTTAAAAACACTTTATCTTATGTTTCTTTTAATCTATCTATATATTTTGTTGATGAGAGTAAAAAAACTAAGAAAGAAAATGAAGAACAGATCAGAAGAAGGAAATTTAAAGGGGAAGTGGTTCTTCAGACCGGATAGACGGCTCTGATTTTTTTGATCAAGATCTCAAAGAGAGGATCGGTTGGTGTTTTAAGAGTTCGGATAATTTGATTGGCGTTGAAGATGTTTAACGGATAGTTATTTCCATTTTTTAATCCTGGCCGTTGAACGTGAGGTTCAGTCATCGGACGGATAAAGTGGCTTCACGAGAAGGGAACCCCACCCCTTTATTTGTCTTTTGGGGTGGGAGTAGAGAGGACCTGGATGGGCTGTCGTGAACGGGCCTCCGAGTCAGACGACTATGTCATAAATGGGCCGTACTCAATCGTTCTGGGCCTCGCCCGGCTTGACGAAGCTCTTATGTCAGTACCGACTTTACAATATAAGCACTGATACACTTAGTTCGTTTTGCAGTTCCATACACTATGATAACATAATATATACAACGCTATCATAGTGTATAGAATTCTATCATAGTGTTTGACGAATTTATTATTATTATTATTATTTGTTCAACGCGAAAAAAATAATATTATATTTAGAATATCGTCAGGTTGAACTTCGGGTTGCATCATGTTAGGATTGAACATCTTGAACTTCTGATTAGGGGCAACCCAAATCCAACCTGCTCAAATTACATAAAAATATAAAATTCATATGATTCATGTATCAAAATAGACTACGAATGAGGTTATATAGAAGACCATGTATGTGTGATACATGGGAAATGCTAGTGTTCCTGAGTTTCCAACATCTTTTAAATTTTTTTAAAGGTATTTATGTAGTATATATTTTCATAAATAAATAAATTTTATATTCAAATATAAATTAAATGCATATTTTTTTAATTTATTAAGAATGTAGAGGAATGACTGAGTGTACACCAATGCTTCATCACTTCAAAATTTTGTACACTTGGAAGGATGGGTCGAACCCGGATCCAACCAATGTTAGATAATTTAATTGTTTAACATGATCGTAATGATCCAATCTTATCATTTTGAGATACACAATTTAATTGAATGAGCTAGGACTTAAGATATTCAAAAGAAAAGCCTTTAGTTGGACTCAGGAAAAGCCTGAACCTACTAGGACAAGTAGCCAGCCCATCATGATCAAATTACAAGTTATTTTTACGATCCAAAAACATTTTAAATTTTTTAAAAATAAATATTTATTTGATGAAGTATATATTCTTTCAAAAATAAAATACATGTTAAAATAAACTGAATGCATTTATTTTTACATATTACGTACTATGCCCATCACAAAAAAAAAAAAGTTATTTTTTTTTTTTTAAATATGTATTTATCTAATAAATTACAATACTTTGATAAATAAAAATACAAATAGACATGACTTTGTGGTGGGAGATACAGAGTGATTGAAATATAAGATGAGGGCACTGGACCACCATGACTTCTCTGAGACTGAATGGCTGTCATTAAGACACACCACCACACCTGTTCCAAATCTCCTCTGCTCCTCAACTCTTCCCTTCTCTTCATCTTCACCACCATTATCATCTCTCTCTCTCTCCCTCTCTATAGACACACATACACAGAAGCAAAAATGGCAGCAATGAACACTCTTTCATTCAGCTCTCCCATCTCCCATTGCCCTCAACACAATCACCCACATGCAGGTCTGGCTTTCCTCCTCTATTTTCCATTCTCACTTTCTTTTTTTTAGTCTCCCTATATATTTGTTTGGCATTCTGTATGTTGTATGTTTTGGTTGTTGGGCATTTCTCTTGTTTTATTTTTTTCATTATGGGGGGGTTAGTTACTTAGTATGTGGTATGGGTTTCTCTCCTTTTCTCTAAGAATGCACTCCTTGGATAGGTTGGATTTTTGGTTTTGGATTGTCTGGAGTTTGTAATAGTTCAGTGACCAATGTTGGTAAATTTGGTGAGAAGCTCAATTGGTTGGAGTACTGTTGATAAATTTGTATATTATCACTGCTGATTAGATAAATTAGACTGTCACTGGATGTTTATGTATTTGGAGATGGAAAAATTGGTGACCATGATAGAATGATGTTGGTGGGCAATATGGATAAAATAGTGGGTCTTATCTGGCTTTTCATGGATGCCTGTCTAATAATATTCATTAGATGGTTTGTTATCTAATGAGTTGGCATGTTTATATTTGAATAAATTTGAATCTGTTTTACATTCTTTAATCAAAAGCTTTAGCTTCTTCATCTCCTTTGAGATGGTTTTTATCGCTCTTTTCTCCCCCAATTCAGAATTTGTAACTTGAATTCAAAAATGAAATCGTATAGCAAACTGCCTTTTTTTCAAAAAAAAAAAAAAAAGCGCTGTAGCTTTTTGAAATTCTGCAATGTGACTTGTGTCGTCTGCACTTGTCTCAGCACATTGGATGAGTCTTCCAAATCAATAATATATAATTGCTCATGTCTATATGGAACTCACACATATTGGCTCTTTGACTGAGCCATGGGATGTGCTCTCCATATTCACATTGCTTCAAAAATTTCCAAATGTGTAAAAAATTCGATGATTGGACACCTCCCGTAGCTATCGGTGGAACATACTTTTGTTTGTTGAATTATGAATTTAGTATTTTTGGAATTTGGGTATCCATTCAGTTTGGATGGTTTATCACTTTTTTTTATAATTTTAAAAACTATTTGTCATTCTTGCCTACACACCAAACATAATAAATTTGATGCGTATTTCACGTATTAACGATCAAAATACATCTACGAAACAATTTATTTATGTCCACATTTTATAGTGCTCATCCCATAGATTTACCAGACCGAACGGAACTCTTGCAAGTATTCATCATACACGAACTTTGTGACTTCAAACTTCAAAACCTCCCCGGGCTTACCTGTTATAGGTGATGTTGATTCTTTTCAAAGGAACGGAAGGTTATTTTAGTTATTCTCTGAGTATCTAAAACTGAAATTTTGTGGATCATATTGTCTATCTCTGTCTCTTGAAGATCCCTTGTTAGTTTTTTCAGTCAATTGGAATTTTCCCCATCCATGATGCCTTCATTAGTTGTGCAGCTGAGGTCTCTACTTCAAAAATGTTGGACTACTTAATGAGCCATTCCCAAATCCATAATTTAAACTCAGATTCAGATATCTTACCTTAGAATTCAAACTTGGTTGCCCGTTTGCAGGTTGGGTATCTCTACCATGGGTGCCTTTCAGAAGCTCGCAATCCATCTTCAATGGTCCGTCCTTACGAATCACCAATCCACGGTGCGCTTTCTCCGGTAGAAGCTCTCAAACACCCAGACCCATAACAATGATGGTCAAGCCTGTGATACAGTTTATCCTAGGAACAGACGAGCAGACCATCCCAGATGTGAGGCTGACTAAATCTCGAGATGGCACGAATGGCACTGCAACATTTTCGTTCGAACAGCCCTCCGTGTTCGATTCATCTGGCGAGCTGGGAGACATCACCGGGTTTTACATGATTGACGAAGAAGGCACAATTCAATCCGTGGATGTCAGCGCGAAGTTCGTCAATGGGAAACCAGCGAAGATAGAAGCCAAGTACATAATGAGGACTCCCAGGGATTGGGACAGGTTCATGAGGTTCATGGAGAGGTACTCCAATGCCAATGGATTGGAGTTCATCAAGAAATGAAGAGTATATGCTCTCATCTTGTTACATTTTTCTTTTGGATCTCTTTATATGTTGGTTTTGTTGAAGTACATGGCCTTAAATTCAGTAAAGTTTTGGATGACTCAACTTTGCAAGAGTTGTCTTTTCTTTTCCCATATTTTGTCCAATTTGATCAAAAGAAAATATCTGTGCATCAATTTGAAGAGATCATGCTGGTTCATGTTTAATTTGTTTGATTGAAATCCAAGTAACTGAAATTGAGATCCTCACTTGTACTGCTTGTTGACGTAATGATGCCTCCTAATGTTCGATCTTAACATCTGCATAATACCGATAAAAAAAAACAAAATAAATCATAAGAGGAGACTCATCTATGTGATTATCAATTTGACATTAATGGCACCAACATAAGTTATTTCATAATAAATAATTATTTATCAGTATTCCATCGTGATCATAAATTAAATTATTATTTTACCTTTTATAAATTAATTAAATTACTGTCTATATTTCTTCTAACATAGATAGCCTCTTCTCTCTCTTTTTCACCCAGCGCCTCCTCTCTTTATTTATTTTCATTCAACTAATTTAATTAATTTTAAAAAATTACTCAAAATACGTATTTAATTATATAATCAGTTGTTTTATTTATTTGAATTCGTTATATTCGTTATAATTAATTGTTTTATAAATATTTATATTTTATAATTTTATGGATATAACATTGAAAAACTATTGCATAGAATTTTATGAATTAGAAGTTTGAAAAGTAATGTTTTGAAATGATGGATCTGATTATAAATCTGAAAATATGGATGAGGCACATGTTTGTAACACAAATAGGGGTCTGGTTGTGAAATTGATAGCATCTGAGGACAAACGTGCAAAATGCCCTTAAAAAAGACGAAATTGGCTGTTTTTAGAAAGGGCCCTGATTATAAAACTGGTATAGATTGGGGGTCCATTTGCAAATAGCCCAGAGGAGATAAAAATTGGATGAATCTTAGCGAGGGATCTGATTGTTAAATTGGGGGGTTTTCTGCAAATATCCCACAGGAGTTGTCATATATGTTACACCGTTTTGTCTTTATACGGATGCCATTCTTTTAATATAAGAGTAATAGATAGATATGCAATAACAGCAGACCCAAATCCTGCCAAACTATAAATACCGATTCTGTGGTTATCGAATGTCCTCTCTGTTATGCTCTCTCTGAAGCACATCATCTCCTCCTCCGCCGCCCCTCGCGTTCTCCGGCCGCCGCCACCGATGGCGGCTTCCGGCTTCTACGACGGAGGATCGAAGAAAGGGAGGCTGAGAGGGGTGGTGTTCGACATGGACGGGACGCTGACGGTGCCCGTCATCGACTTCCCGGCGATGTACCGGGCGGTGCTCGGTGAGGACGTCTATGCTTCGATAAAGTCGAAGAACCCTGGTTCGGGAATCGACATACTTCACCATATCGAGACATTGGAGCCCGACGAGCAGAAGAGGGCGCACGAGATCATCGCGGACTTCGAACGGCGGGGGCTCGATCGCCTCCAGATCATGCCCGGTCGGTCAAAATCGTTTCTTTCTTTGAAAAAGAAGGGTTCTTTTGGTTGATTTTTTATGGGGATGGTGACTTTATTAATGCAGGTGCGAAAGGGCTTTGTGGGTTTCTTGATTCCAGACAAATAAGGTGAGCTCTTTGATTCTTTGATTCTCTTTTGATGATTTGTTGGTGTTTTTGGAAGCGAATCTCTAATGCCTGTTGATGGGTTATGCCTGTGATAGTTTTCTTTCAGATTTTTTGTGATAATTTTGCTTCTGCATTTTAATGTTAACCCCATTGGGATTATATCAATTGGGTGTGAAAATGTTCTTTTGATTATATGCTCTACCGGGATCTGGTCAAATTGAGGTCTTTGAATAACATACAGTGGTGGTGTTAAGACTTGGATTCCTGTTATTAGCTTAAATGCCAGACAATTGGTTGCTTACTGAATAGTTGCATCAATCAAATCAATGGTGTTAAATATAATTACTCTCTAAATGACATAGCAAGCCTTTTATTTGGATTTTGATGGTCTTGGTTTGATGATGGAAATGATTTGAGGAAATATATAATTATTTGGAATAGTTGTTTTTTCCAAACTGTTTGTGTGTATGGATTACTTGGATACATGTGTATTACAGAGTGCTTTTCATCTTAAGCTACAGATTGTCATGACGGTTACATCTTTGTTCTTCAAAGAAGGAACATATGGTTATGCACACGTATGCTACTAATACTATTTTGTTTTTTGTTTTTTTTCAGAAGGGGATTGATCACTCGGAATGTCAAGCATTCAGTTGATTTGTTTCACTTACGATTTGGGGTAGGTTTTTGATAGGAGAATATCAGACCTTTGTTTGGAGGTCTTGGATCTTATTCTTTCTTGCATGCTTGCATCAGGTTTGGGTCACATCTTTTCTTGTTCTGACATCTGTATCTTTTTATATTATCGTGGCTATGTTGGTAAATATATTTTCATGCATTAGGAGATGTTTTGATCTGTGACAGGAGTTTGAATTTAAGGGTTGATTCTACATTTTATTGTTTGCTTTGTGTTGGTGATCCTCGAACCGTAGCATGAACCTTGCGGGGTTTGCTTAGTGTTTAATACCTGGTTGGGCTAGAAATATATTCCAGAACACTTTTCAACAATCAGTGTATGCCTCAAATTTTACTAATCAGAACTTGAGGTGATGGGAAAGTATTTAGCATGAACCTCCTTAGGATGATTTGCCTGGTATGAGTAATCATTATGGATAGTTCCATAATGGTCAATCACATTACCTTCAATTTTTCTAAAAGCTACCAGTATAGTTATATTGAATTTCATTTCTTAGCAGAAAATGATTGTCTTTTTCTTTTTAATTAATAGACATAAGTTTGTTTTGCTTTCTATAACAGTATATATGCGCTTTTCTTACTTACAGTCATGGATTTTTTTTTTTACAGATGAAGTTTACGCCAGCTCTCAGTAGGGAATTTCGTCCATATAAACCAGACCCAGCTCCATTGTTGCATATTTGTTCTACTTGGGAAGTTCATCCAAGTGAAGTGATGATGATTGGTGACAGCCTTCGAGATGATGTGAGTGCTCAAAATTAAAATATTTGTTGATATGGATCATATGATAACAGGGAATAACATTAAAGTCAAAAGTCTGATTTATCCTGATAGGTGTTTTGGAGTTATTGGTTATCCTTGCAAAATTTGATCAGTGTCCATAGTAGTAAAATTGATTCCATTTAATATGTGGAGATGATGAGTTGAAAATCTATATTATAACTTGCTTGTGGATATTAATGGCAAACTCTTCTGAACATTCAAGGGAACTCATTTTATATGGTCTATTACATTCAAGAATGGAAGGACAACATCAAAACCACAATCCATTTTCATATAATTTGGGATGCAGTCTAAAATGTATTCCCCAGGGACTACTACATTAGTTCCTGTCAAGGTCATTCCTGTCATGATTTTATTTTTTCTCAAGTCTCACACTCTTTATTGACTACTCTAATCAAGGTCTTCTCTGGTCTCCTCTCCATGATACCATCACCCCCACTGTTTGCCTTTTCTTATGTCATATTATACTTTCTCAGGTGTTTAAAAACGCATAACTCACCCCTCAAATCTTAACCAATAAAGCATCTGAAAAAATAAATTGTTAAGATGTGCCTAATTCGGATATTGCACAATCACTGTTTACATGGTTATATGCACAAATAATAGTACTTAAAGTGAGGGAAATTGCATACCAGGATGGACAGATCAGTCGATGCTTATCAGTTGTGCATGTGGGACTATGTTAAAGAATCCTAAAAGGGATTTGTACATTTTGTTTGTCCTGAACTATGAACCTTCAATTTTTAAAAACACAAAACAATAAGACCGGCAAAGATCCAGGGATGCAGCTGTTTTTCTGATCTATGAAATTATCTGGTCCTGATCAAATGAATATGTAAGCATAGTCATAGATAAAAGAGGAGCTGTGGGAACATGCACTCTTTTTGTGGAAGACAGTAGGTTGAGCAATGCACTTTTTTTTTTTTACAAGTGACCTATGTAGTTTAAACCTAATAAGCAACCGTCTGCTTGTTAAATATCCTAGTGAACTTCCCTGTATTAACTAAATTTATGTTAAATTTTAAGGGAATTGTTTGTGTGTTGATTTTGAATTCTATAGAATTTCTTCTTTAGACAGGTTAAACTAAGAACAAAAATATGTTATGTTATCATTTATCTCACATATGTAAGTCGGGTTATTTTCAGAAGTTTTATATCTCAGATAACTGAAATTCACTTGCTGCAGGTGGTCTGTGGAAAACAAGCTGGAACCTTCACGTGCCTGCTCGATGAAACGGGCAGATACGAACCTCTTGATTCTCTGACCGCCGATCTAAAGCCTGATTTTAAAGTGTCGTCACTCGTTGAAGTCCATTCATTATTGGAGACCCATTTCGAACTGGTGACCACCCCATCTGAAAGTGAGTAGAAGTCAAGCATGACCCAATACAATTGGACTCAATTAGAGGAGAAGTCCAAAACCAAATTGTACCTACATTCATTCTGATTGAAGATCGGTATCCTATGTCATCTCATTGTAGGATGCTCATTGAGTGAGACCTGAAGTAAAGTGGGACATGGGTTGCAGGAGAAACACCAGTTCTTGGGTAGGAAGAACTGGCTAATGCACTGCAAAATTGATGAAAGATTATCTTTTCACATGTTTATAGATACAACTGCATGCCCAGTTGCTGGGTCAGTTCTGATGTTCAAGATTTAAACAGCTCAGCTCATGCATAATGGCCTAATGGGTGACCTTCTCAAACGTGCTCATGGTCTCCTGGTTCATGATTCATTTCTTTGCTTATGAAAAAAATAAGGGTCAATTGCCTAAATACCCCTACAGCTCAACCCTGATATTTTCTGTGCCCACACTATTGAAAAAAAAAATTTGTACCCTTGCAGCAAATACCCAATTTTTTTTTTTTACTCCTATAGCAAACACTTAATTTTTTTTTACCCTCATTCCTTTGATTCCCTCAGCCCCATAAAATCGCAGTTTTCCTCTGAAAGTGATATATTTTTTGTAATTTAAAGAACACAAAATGTAATTTTTTAAATATTATCTGTAAATGCATTATTATGTTATATAAAAATTGTAACTTGCAAAACACTAAAGAAATATACATTAATGCATAACATTAATATATATGCAGTTCTTATATTATCATGAAATACACTCTTATTGGTATTTGATTTGTTTGGATGTTTGACTAATTGTTGCATCTCTAATATAGTTTAAATTGCGTTTTCTTCCTAATGATGTACGCTTGCTAACTCGAAAGTATAACAATAGATTCAATTTTGGCTAAAATGACGTGAAAATGATCCAAGGAAATACATCTCAGTTCATTATGGTAGGAAAAAAGCGTCAGAATGCAAACATTTGATTAATTCTAAGTGTTTTGATGTTTGTGATAAAATATTTTCAGGTGTTATGCATTAATGTACGTTTTTTAGTATTTTGCAAGTTACAATTTTTATATGACATGTATAATAATGTATTTATAGATAATATTTACAGAAATTACATTTTGTGTTCTACAAGTTATAGAAAACATACATGTATTTACAAGGAAAAACTGTGATTTTGGGTTGGGCTACAGGGGTATTTGGGCAATTGACCCAAAAAATAATTATATAAAATAGAAGGGCATTAAATGATATTTTGATTGTTATTCATATTATAATTAAGTGATTCCTTTTCTGGATAATATTTATCCTCACTTTTTATCATAATTTTAATTTTGATAAATATAAATATGAACAAAATTGATAGATTTTTTATCCTCTAGTATTAAGACCATTTATCCTCAAAATCTTAAACATTGCGGGTTAGTTTGGTGGGGGATAAGGTTTTGAGGAGGGATAAAAAGTCCATCAATTTTATTCATATTTACATTTGTCAAAATTGAGATAAAAAAATAAAAAAATATTATCCCAGCTTTTAGGTGGAATAAAATATCTTATTTTTATTTTAAAATTAGAATAACTATTCGCAACTTATTCTATTTTTTTTAATACTAAATGAGAATAAGCTATTCTCATACTCATTTATCTTCATAATTATTCCTTATTTTAACACTTATCTCCTTGTCAAACCACCCCCGCGGGTTTAAATTAAATGAGGGACATGTCGTAGGTCTCTAAGGGATATTATTCTAACCGATTAAAGCATCGCTATTACATACAGGTCATTCATATTAAACAAGCAAGATTTTTAACTTATTTTGCCTTGTCCACTTGTTTGTTCGAGGATCAAACAGGGACATGAGGATGAAACCTTTTGTATTTCCTTGAAGTTATATATAAAATATAATATCAATTATATAGATAGATAGATATGTCATATTATGATGAGATATTATGTTAGTCATCAGCATGGCTGTATTAAAATCAAAATCCTGTTTATGATAGTCGTCTGAATCAATATTAGCCGTCCAAAATC
The DNA here is from genome assembly GCA_030737835.1 of Acorus gramineus. Taxonomy (NCBI): domain Eukaryota; kingdom Viridiplantae; phylum Streptophyta; class Magnoliopsida; order Acorales; family Acoraceae; genus Acorus; species Acorus gramineus. The sequence goes on from CM060857.1 coordinate 15,197,369, forward strand.
CATTGTTGATGTGATTTGTAACATATGTCACACCAAAAAACAAACAAAATAACAGACCTCTTATGGTCCACCTGGACCACCTCCCACACAACTTTCTAGATCTCTCTATTGATTCAAAACAAAAATGTGCATGTCAAGATTCAGGTAACATACATATAATAATCAATAAAAAGCAATGTAACAAAATATTCCCATAAAACACAGACCCTCTGTTTTTTTGATAAAAATTGTCACACTCACACACCATTCCACCCAAGTGGCCAAATCTATACATTTATTCTTTCCATAAATCCAAGATTCAAAACCTGGTCACTTCTGGACTCCTCCCTCCTCCACCTCCTCCTCCTGGCACTCCCACCATTAAAAAGACACATTTTGAAGTTTCAACCAATCTATGCAAAACAAATTTCAATCTTTCATCCTCAAATCCTCAAAAAAATGCTTTCTTTACTAAAAGGCAACACACCCATCAACACCATCAAAATACCACCACACAGAAGAAACCCATCCCTTCACATTCACTCCTCTTCCACCTCCAACCCCAACCAAAAGAACCCACAAAAGAATAAACTTGTTCTGACCCACATAGTAAACCCAATCCAGAACCCCAAGCGGAGGCCTCCCCTGCCTCCCAGGAGGACTGGAAGCACCAAGAAGATTGGGAACCATGGAATCAGTGTTGGGAACATGAAGGTGTTGGGGTTGTGTGGGTTTGGGTACTGGGTCCAAGGGTTCAGGTGCTTTCCATGGCTGGCTCTCAATTTTTACATGGCTCATGGACTCAGGCTGGACCCATCTTCACTGCAGCTTGTGCAACACTCGGCCAACCTGCCCATGGTGGCTAAGCCACTCTATGGGGTCCTTTCTGATGCCCTCTACTTTCGGGGTGCTCATAGGATTCCTTACATCTCCTTCGGAGGTCAGTTTATTGAATCCTCTTTTATGTAATCTTTTTTTTCATTTCTTTTGATGCTTGTTTATTGTGAAACAGAACAATATGCAGTGTTGTGTGTTGTGATTCTTTTACATTGTGTTTTTTTGTTCTTTAGGTTCCTATGTTTATTTATTTAAAATTTTCCTCTTTGAATTTTGTTAGTGTATTTATGCTCTTAATTATGTCAAAAAACCCATATATATTTTTTTCATAGTTAAAATTTATAATTGTTAAAAAAAATCAGTTGGGGTTGCTTTTTAATGATACAATCTGTATTTGTGACAATCATCTTTCATATTGATCATGTAACCTTTATCTTTTTTTTTGAGATGGTTATGTATCTCTCTACTTTCGTCCACTGTTTTCTTTTTGTATATAGATTTGTATGCATTTCAGTTTGCTTTCTTACTTTGCTGGCTTTTCTTTTCTTTTCTTTATTTCTTTCCTTTTGTTTCATATTGCTTTGATAAATGCTTATGCATACATTGAAATTTGAGGGTTTAGTCATGTTCTTTCTAATGTTAACCTAAAAATTTGAAAATGACATTAAAAGATTTATAAGAACCAATGAGAGTTTCTTCATCTTTTACTTCCTTATTTTATCTTTCATCAGTCCTTTCATTCTTTACATCCCAGTGGGGTTTCCTAATCCTTCTACATAACCATTTTTGCAATTTTGCTTCCCTTCTTTTATTGACCTCATAATTTCTTGTCTCAAAAAAGGCTTCAAATGGCTAGGATGAGTTCATGCTGGTATAGATAGTTCATGCTGGTATTTAAAGTACTATTTAAATATGTCCAAGTAATATTGTTTTCTGTTGTCCTCCTGTTAGTTTGTAATGCTGTTTGGGTGTTATTCCAAGTTGTATGTCACTTGGTTTTTTCTATATGCTTGTAAGAATCAACTTCTGAAATGAAGTCATAGATATTGGGTTCAATCATGTTCCAAGGTAAATGCCACCACATTTGATGCATGTGAGAAATCTAAAACCAATCAAGATATAGAGAATTTGTATCCAAACTTGAAACGCTTTTGCATTTTCAATGCCTGCAAATGCATCAACAAGGCACATCACTGGTAATGGAGGAGGAGGAATTTCTGATGAACGTGACAAAAAATTTCAGCTAAACCTCCCAGACAATAAAAATAGAACCAAAATTTGGGGAATGTGGAATTGATCCGGCCTTGATGTGCAGCCTTCCTGCACAAGAACTATGAGACACAAATCCATTTGACCTTCACAAGAATTATGCATATGTTGCTCCCCATAGGTCTCAAGTTCAAAATTCCCCGGGATTACCTGATGCATAGTTCTTCATAACACTTCTTCAAGTTTTTTGATATGTTAGTGCACTTTATACACAATTCCATGCCCCCACATGTCAATATTTGAGTACCAACACTATGTCAATAAAGTATTTTTTGTTGGACTAATTTAGACAAAGTTCTCATTTTCCTTAAACCAAAACCATTACGAATTTAAGTTCTTTCCTTTGAAGAGCATAACTAATAGCTCTGGCTTATGCTGATATGGTTTCAGATCAACAGTTTTCATACAGATCATGTCGTGGGGAACACTTGCACTGCTTCCCGTCTCCGGTGGGACCATCCCCATTCAAATGGCTTGTATCCTTCTCAGCAATCTCGGCGCATCATTCACAGAGGTCGCCAGTGACGCCCTTGTCGCCGAACTCAGTAAAAACCAGAAAGCAGGCTTACTACAATCATATTCACTCATGGCTTTAGCCGCCGGAGGCATCTTAGGCAACTTCAGTGGAGGTTTTTTCCTACTCAAAACTCAGCAGCCCAGATTCATGTTCTCCTTGTTCTGCATCCTCCTCTCCTTCCAACTTCTTCTCTCGCTAACCACCAAAGAGGACACCCTTTATAACACTCGTCAAGGCGTCGGGCGTCGTGTTGTGAAGACATCAGTGTTAGAGAGCTTAAAAAAACAGTTCTCTGAACTGGTTTCCACCCTTAGCAAGGAGAGTATCTCCCACCCTCTCTCATGGGCCGTGGCTTCTGTCGCCTTTGTTCCTCTTCTCTCCGGGGCCATGTTTTGTTACCAAACACAGTGTCTGAAGCTTGACCCGTTGATCATCGGCTTGTCTAAGGTGATCGGGCAGCTTATGGTCTTATCAGCCACAGTGTTATACAACAAGTTCTTGAACAGAATCCCCTTAAGAAAGCTAATCTGTGGGATTCAAATAACTTACGCTCTATCGCTTCTTTTGGACCTCATCTTAGTGAAACAGCTAAATCTCACATTGGGTATCTCAAATGAGGTTTACGTGCTCTGTCTCTCATCTTTAGCAGAAGCAGTTGCCCAGTTCAAGATCTTGCCTTTCTGTGTACTGCTCTCAAGGCTCTGTCTGCCTGGGTGTGAAGGGTCGCTCCTCGCTTTCTTTTCTTCAGCTCTATGTCTTTCATCGATAGTAAGTGGCGTACTTGGCATCGGGTTATCATATGTGATTGGGGTGTCGTCTGGGGACTATTCGAGCTTGCCAGCAGGCATTCTTTTTCAGGTAGTGACCGCGCTTATGCCTTTGGGATGGATATCTCGCATACCCTCTTCACGAGCTTCCGAGGAGAAGAAGAAAGGTTGGTAAAGCTTGAAAGTGGGGTGATAATCAAGAGATGTTTTGATCTCTTGATTGTTATGATTGTTGGACAGAGAATGAGAAGATCAAGTTTGCATGGCATGCAAGACTCGTATGTTTATATCATCATCGTTGATGCTGTTTTAGCATCTGTTGTGAATTGTGATTCGCTTGGTTGTCTCATTCCCTGTCTGACAGATCTCGATTATTCTCTCACTAAGATTTTGTGTAAATTTTTTTTATTGTTTGTAAGCAACCAGTCTTTAGTTATGTTTTTTAACGTCCTGTTCATTGATTTTGTTTCTCTACTATTTGAACCTTTATGTACTTTTCCTTGGTTCATTTATGTTGTAGAGACAGTTTGATGTTTATTCTATTTTCCCTTGTGTTAGAATATCCAGGAAAATTATATTTTGAATATTTTATTCATGTGTTTATTTTAGGTTTTTTTATTTTCTTTTACAGAATTTATCAAAATTGGATTGATGAGAACCACAAATTTTCATTGTGGACCTAAGTTATTAAACTAGACCTAAGTTACTGGGCTTGGGAAAGAAAGTTTATTTAAAGGGAAAAATCCATACAACCCCCTGGAATTTAACTGAAATCCATATAACCCCCTGAAAACATCTAGTAAATCCAAATAACCCCTTGAATAAAAATTTTGTTAATAGATGATGAATATTTTGCACATATTTTGTTTAGTTAACCCTGATTGAAAACACAATATACTAATAAACTACTACAAAATGCGAAAATCTTATGAAGATGACGATTTTACCCTCTCTGGACATATTATAAAATTCTATACAGATGAATAAAATCGTCATTTATAGAAGATTTTTCGTATTTTTAATACATTGTAGGTTTTTTTGGTATATTGTGTTTTTTATCAGGGTAAATCAAACATAATATTTATAAAATATTCATCATTTGCAAACGTAAATTTTTTTCAGGGGGTTATTTAAATTTACTAAGTGTTTTCATATAGTTCTATGGATTTTAAGAAAAATCAAGGGTTATATAGATTTTTTCATATTTAAATTAGAGTAAAAGGACATAATTGTAAGAATGTGACCCATTAAGAAATGAATATGGACATGTAATGATCAATGTTCCATTTCATTATTTGGTTCATAAAAGGATGCATTGGAAGAGTAAATCAATTAAGTATAAATTAATTAAGTTTTTATGTGGTTCAATTCCCATGACTATCCATTGAATAATACACAATGTATAAAGAGTAATTGTGTGTATCTCATTAAGTGGTACATAATGTATATACATTTTCATTAAGTGATAGACAATGTATATACATCTCTTTAAAGTGGTACACAATGTATGGAATAATTGTGTACATGTATAATCATTGGAATGAGGAAAATATTCAATGTCTTTGTATTCCCAACACCCACCCATTATTAGATACATTCCCAAAAACATTTAGTAGGTTCATTGGATTCTTCAATGGGTTTTAAGAATCCAATTTATGTTTGAGTGTGGGAGGGTTCCCCCTCTCCATCTATAAAAGGGAGTGGACTCCCAACCCATTTGTCATGTCTCACAACATCTTGTGTTTGCACAAGCAAGAGTAAGTCCACTCCATAGAGAGATAAGAGAGTGAAGAATCCTTCTATTCTTCTTCAAGTCCTTGTACCAAAAGAAGACTACTTACCATGGAGAAAATGTGTGTATATATATATATATATGTATATATACTATAATGATTCCGCATGACAGAAATATATGATTATAGTATTCGCAAACATGTTAATCAAGATTCTAAGTGCAATACAACCAAAAGAAACGGAAATCAATTAATCAATTTCTGCCTTTTCATGCTTCAAATGATCTAATAGACCTTGTGCTCAAGAGCTTATTTCCAAAAAGACTTGGGCTTCAAGTTAGTCAACCAATGTTACAAATACAGCTTGAGCAGTGTGGAAGGGTAAGTTTCATAGGTATGTGTATTTGGGACTTGCATGGATGGGATGTGGGAAGCCCTACATTTTGCCCCCAAAATTGGTTATTAATTCTATTTTGGAGGGCCAAGAACAAAGAAAAATGTCCAAAATGTAAAAACAGACACATCTAAATATCTAATTTCTATTTTTTTTTTTGTAATTTTTCGTTATGAAATGTGTTTTTGGTCTTAGCACTCATTTTAGGCATTATTATTCACATTTGTCTATTTAGCCCCGTTTGGGGCGTAGAATAAGAAGAAAATAATCCCGGGTAAAGGTGGAATAGTTAAAGAAGTATTTGTTTTATTGGTAAAATCTGATAATTATGTCTTAATAAGTTTGCATAAATTCTGATAACAACATTCATGTCATGTACATCATAGTTATAACTAAAAACAAAAGTAACAATGATATATTATTAATATATAACAAAACAAAAGCTCAAACTGTCATAACCATCTATCACATAATACCAATCTAGATAACGCTATGATTCGCCCCAAATGAGTGGTTGGAGTATTCATAATTCACAATGGATCAGGAAAGACTTGATAATGTATTATTATTTCGTTGAAACACAATAATTCATGAATGAGAGCAATATATATACACACACACACACATAAGAGTATAAGACATGCCAACATTGAGAGAGAGAGAGAGATGCTGAGATTGAAAATCACACTAATAGCACAATGTCAAAATTGCTAGCTTTTTATTGAACTTCCCAACATGAAATAATTGACCCCACCAACTGCACTAGCATTATTTTCCAGACTAGCAAGTACAAAATACAGTTACACAGATGATCAGCTCCAACTGTCTTATGATCTATCTACCAAGTTTTAAGTTCCCCTTTGTCTAAATTTTCCAAAGGTGAACCAAACAAGTATACCCGAATCGCGCTTCTCCGTTAATCTTCGACCAAGCAGTGATTCCCTCTCTGTCTTCTTCATCTTATTTTCTCCCAATCTCCTCGACCACTCAATCAAGCAGCCAATTCATCATTCGGAAGGAGTTCGTGCCCATCACCGTGTTCAATTCAATTCTTCTTATTCCTTCTCTGTCAAACACTAGTCGATCTTGTTGAATACTCAGAAACCAACTTATAAAACATGGATGTTTTGTCTTCCAACAGTCGCATCGGATTATCAAACTCTGCTACTCTACCTGCAACAACACAAAAGAATTCTCAACAATTGATGAATGAGTTTGTCATTGTTAAAGTTCGACAAAGTTACTCACCATCACTGAGAACAAGAACCAGGTCACTGTCTATGACGGTTGGGATGCGATGGGCTATTGTGCAGACAGTGCAGTCTCGGAACTCGGTACGGATGATTTTCTGGATGAGATTGTCTGTCGCGGTATCAACAGAGGCTGTCGCCTCATCAAGAACTAATATTCGTGCTTGTTTCAGCAATGCCCTTCCTAACGAGACAAGCTGCCGCTGCCCAACGCTCCAATTATCTCCATTCTCCAAGACTGGATTACATGCCCATGGAAATATGAAGTATACAGGCATACTCTAAACCATAAAAATACAGGATATAATATTCTATCCCAAGTGAGGCACTTGGCATTGCATTGAGCTTTGTTATCCCAAGGAAAATGTTCTTGAAAACCAATTATCTTGATCATGATAAAGAAAAACTTACAATCATATAAAAAAAAATGATTAACTATCATATATTTATCCCAACCAAATAGTTTTTTACTATTTGGTTTTCTAATCCTACCCATGAAATAAACTAAAGCTCAAATAAGAGGCAAAAGATTAAAGTACCTGGAGTGTCGAGCTTTAATTCTTTTCGTCGAATTACCTCCCCAAGCTGACACTTATCAAGAGCCTGAGAGAATCCAACATGTAGCAAAATAAGAGTATAATTTTGAGTTTAGGTTGACCATTAACAAGGATCAGGAACTTGTCTTACCTGCCACACTTCATGATCAGAGTGCTCTTCAAGTGGATCGAGATTGCCTCTTATGGTTCCCTCGAACAATGCCGGGTCTTGTGGAATGATACTGAGCCGAGATCTTAAATCGTGGATGCCAATTGTTGAGATATCAATGCTGTCTATAATGATCTTTCCGTCAGCAGGTTCTACCATGCGGAACAAAGATTGTATGAGAGTAGATTTGCCACTTCCAGTTCGTCCGACAATGCCAATTTTCCTCCCTCCAGGGAAAGTGCAGGTTATACCATGAAGAACCATTGGGAGGCACTCTTTGTACCGCGCCTTACGGAACAGAAGAAGACAAACATGTCAGCAAGAAGGAACAATAGATTTAAGTCATTAGAAAAAAAAAATTTTTTTGATGAAACGTTAGGCATCCTTCCCTTATTATATTAAACCAAAGGGAATGCCCAAAGCATACAAAGACAAACAAAACATACCAAGGTCCAACACCCCCGACACTCATGGGAATCGGTTGAGTAATTCATATTAAGAGTTGAGTAAAGAGTTGGTGGGGAGAAAAGATAAAGAAGAAAGTGATTAAATACTTGCCTTTTCAATTATTAATTGATTTCATGACTTCATTTCTTAGCTATTTTGAACCTTGTGCATGAGTATAATTAGGAGTTTATCTTGTAATTTCAAAGATTGGTTCTTTTTTTTCTTGAGAAAGAAGGTGGTTCTATTTTTAGGATGTGTGGCTCAGGTAAAGTTCAACAAAACTATTGAAGAGTAACCGTGATGGTTTGGCATATCGAACACCTATATCCAGCAATAGAGAACTATGATTTGGATAAAACAATCAATTTTAAACCAACCTACTGAACCACCTCTTGGCATGTTGGTAGGGGTACCCATCTTCATAGAGTTCGAGACTTACTCAGATGAGAGATGATTTAACCAAAAAAAAAAGTAAAAAAAGAAACTACATATCTACCCAAAAAAAAAAAAAAGTTCCCAACCGATGATATAGTGTGATCTTTCATTTCTCCTCAAGTCAAAAACTTCACAATTAAAATGCCATTATAAATGCAATGTCAGCTTTCCAAATGAACAGTATGACTTCTTTTTTTAATAAGAAGAATGTTCAAAGTTTACTTAATAATTGTTAGCTCCATAGTTTTTCACATTTGTGTTTATAATTTCTATACTGTTCACTTAGCATTTATTAGAACTATAAAATACTCTAATTTTGATTTGGATATCATGACAAAATGTAATTTACTTCACATAACGTCCCTTGAATCAATATTGACCAGCATGAGCACGTTTTTAAAAGACTGATAAAGCATTAACAATTCAGATACAGAAATACTTAAAAATAAAAAAAAAAAAAACACTTCACTAGGCTTATATATGACTGTATATTACGACACGTAGCACATTATTGAAAAATAACACTAAGATGATTATTCGATAGAGATTCCAGAAAGAAATTATATAATATCATGGGGACATGGATAGTGTTTACCGCAGCTTCAAAACATCAACTAAAGTTTCTGTGGCAGACCACAATATTTTATCATGAAAACTAAACATGAAAGCCAAAGAAGATGAATAATATTAACCAAAATACCTTAAGATTATCGAGTTCAATTGTTCCATTGTCTGGCCATGATAGTGGGGGCCGACAGCTCTCAACAATAGGTGGAGCCTCACTAGGAATTTGGCAGTACTGATGAATACGCTCGATAGAAATTATTTTATTTTCAAGTTTACAGAAGCTCAAAATCCACCGTGATAGGCGTGCATTTAGATTAAGGCCATAAGTCACAGCAAGACCTGCCATACCTATAAAAACAGAAGCAGAGTCCATTAACATTTTGGGTGGGGGGTGGAGTAAAAATCATTCCATCATAAGTAAAAACCACTCCCAGAAAACTGCACCCAACACCAAATGTTACACATAAAGGACTTTTCAAATTTTATTAAGACTTGCATGCGATGCAGAATCCCATACCAGCATAGCACTCGAGGATCCACCACCCAACCTGTCCTCGAGGCAGGCTGAAACCAACCTCCTTAGCATCAAACAGCCTATTTCAAAACGTTTTACACAATAAAAACATGTGGGGTAGCAAATCCTCAACTCACCAATTTCTTAGGTATATAAACCAACCACAGATCATAACAAAAAAAATTTACAGTAAGATCAAGAATTAATACCCGGCTCAGAAGGCATTGGAAGATTTTATGAAGACCATTAGAATAGTGAAAGTGAATATATATATATATATATACATGTTGACATACTTGGATCAATACTTCCATGTGGAAAGCTCACTAGGAGAGTCATGCAAAATGCGAATACTATTGTTGATAGCAATTCCATTCGTAGACAGAGCCACTCGATAGCTGCAAAACTGCAGAAAAATGGTCGAGCAAAGCAATCAAGCAGGTACAGGTTCCTCTTCATGAATCGTTTTTCTTGTCCAAACCCTCTAATAGTAGCAGCGCCAGCGATCGACTCCCCAAAAAGATGGATGATTGGAGACTTCTGGATGCTCACTATTCGAACCAGTTCTCTTGATGAAGCCATGTAATATTTCTGCATTGAATAGAAAGAACTTTGTCAAAGAAGAAAAATTATTTTTATAAATTTCTGAAAGTAATTATGAATAATTAAGAATAAAATCTGAGACAAGTGGAAGCATCAAAATAGAAAATAAATGGTTGGTCACTGGTCACAGAAGAAATATCATATACAAACTTATTTAACAGCCATCAATAGTCCACTTAAATTTGTCCCAATAAGTACAACCTATAGGAGTCTAAGTTTAGAGCAAATATTTTGGAAAAAGTGAATATACTATTTTAAATGAAATCTAATACAGCAATGTGAGGTGCACTTCAAAAAAGGTTTGGATTGAATTCTCATAGTCAGATCCAACAGGCATATAGAAGCAAATATTACCAAGAAAAATCGTTACCTGCATCCATAAGCAAGCAATTGCCATGGGGATGAATAGAAGCAACACTTGCCAGGTAACCTTGGTCATCACTCCAACTATGCCAAAAAGTTGAATTGTCGTTGATGCAAACCCACCAAGTCTGAAAGGAATGTCAAGATCCACAACACTTTGGTCTACGGACACCTGATGATTCAAAAATTTGTGATGAAAATATGAAATACAAGCATAGAAGAGCATGTGCACTCTGAACATCATCTTGTGATAGGGATTCAAAATTAGAAAATCTGTTTCACAATAGATAGCTTACACGATTCAAGATGCGTCCAGCTGGTGTAGAGTCGAAGAAAGACATCGGTGCTCGAAAAATGCTCCTAAGCATCTTCACAAATAACTTTTGTGCAGCAGCCAAACCAAATGTAGCTACAAGAATGGCTCTAACAAACACAAAACATGAGCTCCCAAAAGCAAGTGCCATGTAAACAACAAGAAGAACCATGTTACTTGTCTTCGGTGTGTCTCCTTTGGTTTGTGGATTTGCCCAAGCCATCCACCAATTGCTTGCTATTTGGAGCACCTGAAACATTGTTTGTGCAAGAATGATCAATGGTATCAACAACCCTTTATATGCTGCAGCCATATACGACAGGTACACTTTCATGCTGATTTTTCCTCTTTCTCGTTCCTCTTCCTGAACAAGCTGCTTTTTCCCCTTACGCTTTGCTTTCTTTTTCTCCTTTATTACTTTCCTATCAGATGGAGTTTCTTTCTCTGGAATTTCTTTTGCTAAAGTGTTGATATTTCTTGCAGTTGATTTGCATCGCTCGCTAAACATTAAAGAAGAGTCAACACACACGGGTTCAGATGGATTTTCAGCTGTGTCATCAGAGATATCCATAGCCTCAATCGCTTCATGATGAGCTGAAACCAAAGCATTGAAGTCAGTTCCGGCTTGCAAGAGTTCATCATACTTCCCAGCCTGTATTATATGACCTTCTTTAAGTACCTGCACGGAAGAGCATGGATATAAGTGGGTTAATTCACCATGTAAAACCATTTCCAAATCAATTATACAAGTGAAGGTAAAAGATAAAAGGTTCAAATCATGCTTAACTTTTTCGTAATAATATGATAACAAATTAATAGCTCGAGGAAATGAAATTAAATTTTCATTAATCACTTTAGATAATGAAAAATTAATATTTTTTTTTCCAAACCCATGAATTTAATTAAGCATTGCAATACCTGGTAGTTTAACATGCATTGAGACAGCACAAAATTGCCTTGGGAACCCATAACAAATTCCCTCTAAGTGTGAAAGGAATGGGAAGCGACATTCACGATAGGGAAAAAAGAATAACAATGGTGATTAATATAAATTAACTTAAATTGCAAACAGAAAACGAGTAGCTATTGATTTTTAAACCATCCCATCAAGTATAAGGGAAGATTCATAGCGAATACGAAAACAGGACAGACCTAGTAGATGCTTACAAGTAACACTGACCACCATGTGTTTTTTTAACTTATGAAATTGAAAAGAAAAGAGATGAATGGAAGAAAATCTACATTTCAAGATAAAACATGCTTAAGATAGACAATACTACACAACCAAAAGACCTTATACCTGGCGCATTTGCATGTTAACATATATACATATAGTTATATGTACTGTAACTAAAACGAATATCTATTCCAAACCAGCCTCAAGCTTCACCTACATATGGGTGCAATTCAAGATTCCCAGCTAAAAAAAAGAGGTTTGTATTATTTCTTTCTACTCTTTCGTGTTGAGCCAAAGCCAAAGCAATAATGGGCAGAATATCCATACCACAGAAACTTCATATCATTTAAAGCAAAGCTATAATGCTAATTAGCGAGATCTTCAAAATAATCTCTCCATATAAGCCAGTAAAAAGATGTATACCTCAGGCAATACGGATATTTATGCAGGACTATATAGACTGTAAATATAAATTTGTGGAAGTAGTTATATTCTTCTTATAAACTTGCAGCAGTCAATAAGCATAATCAGCATAGTGATCATGCATACACTTGTGAATCAGGAAACAATGTTAGAAAAATAATAAAAGAACAAAAGGAAACGAAACATGTTACTTACCAATATCAAGTCTGCCGCAGGTAGAAATTCAACCTGGTGACTTACAAAAATGACGGTCTTATTAGCCAAAGCTGCCAGTATGTATTCCTGCATTGATGCGCAAATATTTAGCATTAAAAAAATTAACTAACTAAATCTGTTTGTCTTAGACATTTATGTTTCTAACCTTAAACAGCTCCGTTCCTGTGTGTGCGTCAACAGCACTAAAAGGATCATCAAGCAAATAAATATCTGCATCTTGATAAAGTGCTCGAGCAAGTTGTACCCGTTGTTTCTGTCCTCCACTGAGATTTATACCTCTGTCACCGATAATGGTCTGGTCTCCATGTGAGAACAGTTCCAAATCCTTTTTGAGTGCGCAAGCATGAATCACACTCTTGTACTTTGCTTTGTCCATCGGGCTGCCAAAGAGTATGTTCTCTTCTATGTTTCCTGACTGAATCCAGGCTGACTGAGAAACATATGCTGCAGAACCACATAGTTTCACCTAAAGATGAAAGAGAAAAACACATGACAAGCACATTTTGAGGGTTTGAGGCTTTAAATTAAAATTGAATCAACAGATTAACAAACCCAACTTACTTCACCAGATATTTTTGGTATCTCCCCAAGAATGCAAGATAGGAAGCTTGACTTTCCCGAACCAACCATGCCACACACAGCCACCCGCATCCCCTTTTCCACTTTAAGTTGAATGTCTGAGAGGGTCGGCCTAGCTGAGGAAGGGTCCCAACAGAACTCACCATCCTTGATTTCAATGGCAAAGTTTGTGAACCCACGTGGCAGAACAATGGTGGCATCTTCTTGCAGTTCCTCCTCCTGCAAGAAACCTGATATCCGATCTAATGACACTTTTGTTTGAGCAATCATTGAGACCAAATCCGGAAAGTTCCTCAGAGGTTCCTGGAGAATCCGAAAGGTCGCTAAAGCAGAAAGGACACCTCCAGCAGTCAGCTGTCCTCCCAAGAGAATGGAAGTAGCAAAAGTGACAACTGATACAAATATAGGGGATCCCCAAAAGATGAAAGTGATGAATGCTTGTGAATAGAGGGCCTTCTTGAGCCATTTAAATTCAACACCTCTCATCTCCTCAAGCATCACTCGGTACCGCTCCTCCCAGGCTTGCAACTTGAGAATCCTCATGTTCCTCAAGCATTCCGATGTCTTCCTCATTCTATCATCCTTAGCTGTCATCAAATTGTCCTGGTATTCCTCTTGCATTTTTGCCAAAGGAACTGTGACGACTATAGAGACAATTGTGGCAATCAAAGTAGCCACTGATGCGATGCCAACATTCTTATATAGGATTGCAAGAGCAAGAACTATCTGGAGTGGGAGCATCCATATGTCATGAAGATACCACGAGTAGTCCCCGACTCTCTGGACATCCACAGCCATGTAATTCACGATTTCACCACTTGTGTGGCTCTGCCTGGACGTGTTCGAGAGTCTGAGACCCTTGCGGTACACCATCGCAGTCAAGCCCGACCTCACATGCATGCCCAAAATGTCGACACCCAAGTACCATTGACGGGTAGCAATAGTCTCCACTAGCTTAGCCACGAAAAAGACGGAAGCCAAAATGTATCCCTCATGAGGGAAGGCGATTCTGCCTCCCAAATAATCGACAAAGTAACTGATCAAATAAGGACCCACATAAGATACTAGTGTGTTCATCCCTGCAAAGACAGCATTGCATGCAGCCTCCTTCCAGAATGAACGGAAGATTGCAAGGGCCAAAGATGGCTGTTTGGAGGGGTTCTCGGCCTTCTGCCTTTCCCAATTGCTAGACAAAATCTTGTATGAAGTTTTGGAACGGTCATTTGGTGCCAATAGAGGAACATCGCGCAGTTCAAGTGGTCTCTTTTCTCCAATTGACAGAAGTGAATTCAACCAAGAGAGTGTCACGAGGCTAAAAATCCCCGCTTCACTGTAAGGAGTGACTCTCAGACACCCAGCCTCCTCTTCAACCAACAAACGCTCTCGGAGGTCAAAATCGCCCCTATGAAGCTCTATACCTGTATGGCCCCTAATCGAGACGAAACACAGAAACGCAAGAGCCGGTGCAGCAGCAAAATTAGACAATACATGACTACTCAACAATCTCTTAGACCCATCTCTAACAATCCCAGTAACATCTATGTAACCAATGTAAACACAAAGCACAAATGACACAAACCACCACAGCCTAAGCAATAATGGGTATCTCTCAAAAGCCTTGAATTTACAGTGGAGCACGGAGAGGCTCAAAACAAGCCACGCCGATGCCTGGATGGATGGCAGGTAAAAGACCAACGAATCCTCATCAAAAATGGCAACTTCATAGATCAAGACAACCACTTGAATGAGCAGTACATATAAACAACAGCAAATTGAGGTCTTGAACCGATTACCTATACTAATGGACCAATCATCTACCCGTACCGGCGCAATCGACTCCGGCCGGTCCTCCTTGGAAGCTGTAACACGTCGGGCGATACAATCAAACACCCGCCTCACTGAGGCGAAGGAGAGGGCGACCACGAGAAACGCCAAGTGGGTCGAGACCAATATCCTCTCCGGCGCCGGCAATCCTTTGAAGCAGCTCAAGATGGCATCAAATGTCGGCTGAAAACCCATCACAGGAAGGCTGAAGGGGATCCGAAAAGAGGGGTCTTTCGTAGAATTTGAAGAGATGGGTCGGTTTTGATATTGGGTTCTGTTGTAAGCATTTCACCATCTGTTGCGGGTCTGTTTCAGAGGCGGCCGAAGCGAGCGACAGATCGCACGAGATGGGTTTCCATAGAGCGACACATTGCACATGAAAACAAACAAAATTTTTAAATGTCTCAGAAGAACCAAAAAACACGATAAGAAGTTTTGGATGGGTTAAAACAGGCAATCAGAAGCAAACGAGCTAACACTTGGAGACCACAAAAGAGAAAAAGAGAGAGATTGAATCGAAACCCAACAAAGATAATCCAAATCCTGACATGGGTATTTGGTTTTTCTCCTGGTGCAACGGATTGTGAGCCCTGGTTTTGGGTTAACAACGCCGAGGAGAGACTGTAGCTGCGTTTCCCCAGTCGTCTCGTGTTTGATGAATGGAACAGAGTGTGGGGAGGACTCAAATCTGTCTATGGTGCTCTTTGTGATACGCGTGGAAGGGATGACACAAACAGGTGGTGTTGGTTGAATCGAAGATGAATTGAATGCAAGTAAAAGAGGAAGCTTTGAAGTATCAGATCTTCATGGCTGCTTGAGAGAGGAGATTTAATTTATTTATACATTTATTAAAAGAAAATTTTGATGAGTTTGGGTGACGAAGGGTCTCTTAATTTACAATATAGAAATTGTAAACTATGGATTTGGTGATGTGGGAGACTGTTTTTTTGACGAGGATTGATCAACATGTGATGTTGTTTGTTATGGACTTTTTCCATTTTTATATTAGCTAAAGATTGTGTCACTATGTTTGCTTACATAGGGTGAAAATAATTGTTACATTGCATCATGTGCCCAATGACAAAAGAATGGCCAATTAAACTATTAAGGTGATGATGTCCTATAGCTCCTCTATTAAAATAAAAAGATTTAAAAAAATGAACGTACTAGCTTTTTTTTTATTTAGTACTTAGCTATTTTTTTATTATTTTGTATTATTTTCTATTAAATTCTATCTTATTTTACTGGAATAAGAAGGCGGCTCGTGCATTGATAGAATATTTTATACAGTCTCCAATATGTTATTCTATTTTGTCAATCAGATATATGCATGTAATTTTTTTTAAGAATCTACGGAATTATATTCTTATTTTCTTTAAAAGATGCATGCCCCATGGCATGAAATATATTCTTTTCAAAAAATCAAAACGCATAAAAATTATAGAAAGCATATACTACATATAAAATTGCTTTTAATATTATTCTTTTAAGTATAAATTCTAATGAATTAGTAAAATGTTTCATTGATGTTAAACATGTTAGAAATTTTTTTGTTGTTGAAATAAAGCCTTAAATGGATTTTCCAAAGAACGAAAGTCAGTCCACTCATTAAGAGTAAGATATCAGTCCTTATCTATAAGACCAACCAAAGGTTTGCGGTGGCTCTAAAAATTTTGAAATATAAAATCTATTATTAGGGGGTAGGTGCATTATATTATTATTATTGCAAGTTTTAAGTTTTTGTCTGATATTTTTAATATCAGTCATTGTTAATTAAGATAATATTTAAAAATGAGTTTGAACAATTTTTTTAAAAAAATCTTTTACATGAATTGTATTTGATTCAAACATCTTTCTAAAAGTAGCAAGCTTTCTCAAATTTTCAATAAAAAAAAATAGTTTTTCATGATTCTAAGAAAGGTAAAAATTAATTTTAAAAAGTATTTTAAGTAGAGGTTCCTATTCTATGATATATTCAATTTTTGTAATATATACTATTTTTTTCTAAGAAGTCTTTACTGTGGGTGGATAAAAAAAAATTAACCCATACTACAATCTGACAGTGTAATTGAATAATCTAGCGCCCTATTTGGATAGAGAAATTGGAGAAACGGGCAAAATATAAATTAAAAAGAGCTTAAAAATATGTTTGTTTATACAAAATATATAAATATAACTATGTCAGAATAAATGAAAAAAAATTGATATTGATGTTTTATGTCCCCCTCGTATTGCTAGGCTGAACAAAAAATGATTTATTAGTTATCTAGAATGATTATCCATATGTCGCGATCCAATCTTTGAAGTTATTTTGCTAACAAACGACTCTACGAATGTTAAAGACAAGACATAATCACTGTGTCATTTTATCTGATTATGATAAATGAAAGGACACTAAACTTAACATAACTGGATGACTACGTTATGATTAATATATTCATTTGGTGTGTCGGACACCGTTAAATATATATGGAAAAAATCCATATAAACCCCCTTAAACTAACTAAAATTTATATAATCACATCATTTTTCTTAAAATCCATATAACACATTGAAAACACCTAGTAAATCCAAATAACCTTTTAAATAAAATCGTCATTTTCATATGAATTTTTATATTTTTAATACATTGTAGGATTTTTTTTTAGTATATTGTGTTTTCAGTCAGGGTTGACTAAACAAAATATTTACAAAATATTCATCATCTGTCAACGAAAATTTTATTCAATAGGTTATTTAGATTTATGAGGTGTTTTGGGATTATATGGATTTTAAGAAAAGTTAGAGGATTATATGGATTTCAGTCAGATTTAAGGGGGCTATATGGATTTTTTCCTAAATGTATATAAGTTTAACATATTTTTTTAGTTGTTTCACTTAAATAATCGATGATGATGAAAGTGTCCGTATCTTCTCTACGTTAACAAACACAAAAAAATGTTTATTTGAGCTTAACCAATAAAAATCCGGGTACAATATGAAGACTTTCCAAGAGATTATAATTTTAATGGAATCTTGTATTTCTCTGTCGGTTCATGTGAAGAAAAAAAATTAAGCATGCATGTTCACCTGGATAGTCTTTTACATTATTTAAAGGGCAAAATCCAAATAACCCCATGTAAATTGTTCAAAATTCATATAACTGTAAATCCAAATAACCCCTTGATTTAAACTTCGATGATAGATGTGAAAATTTCTGAGAATATTCTGTTTAGTCAACCCTGGGCCCTGGTTGAAAACATAGTATACCAAAATCCTCATAAAATTTACAACTTACTTATTCTAACTTTTCATTTATTATTCTTAATTTTCTATATTATAAATATTTAAAAAATTTGCTTGGCAGGAACCGTTGACTGTCATTAACTCGACTCAATGACTTAATTGATTTATATAGTTTTTTAAGTTTTTAAACATTGATAAACTGTAAGATATTGTATGGAGGGATCTTCTAATACAATTTGAAAAAAAATAGTTACAGATCCAAATGCAGTCTTATATTAGACCCTCACTATAATGAGGTATATATTTCATTAAAAAAAATTATATTTTTTATAAATTAAATGATATCAATTAATTAATTAATATGCATTTTATAAAAAAAATATTATGAGGCATATGATTTTTGAAAAATTAAATTTACTTGAATTACATATCAAACGTTAAAATAGAATGATGGCAACATTTAAAACATGGGAAAAATCCATATGCCCCCCTATAAACTGTTCGAAATCCATATAACCCCCCAGACTTTTTCTGAAATACATATAACTCCCTGACTTTTCCTGAAATTCATATAAACCCTTGAAAACACTTATGTAATCAAAATAACCCCCTGAATTAAATTTTTGTTAACATATTATGATTATTCTATGAATATTCTATTTAGTTAACCCTGACTGAAAATACAGTGTATCAAAAAACCTCTCCAATGTGTTGAAAATAAGAAAAATCTTCTATAAATAACAGATTTATCCCTCCAGATAGAGTTTTATAATATTTTTAGAGAGGTAAAATCATTATTCACATATGATTTTTTGTATTTTTAACGGGTTTTTAGTATACTATATTTTCAGTCAAAGCCTAACCAGACATAATATGTATCATCTATCAACGGACGCTTGACTTATGTGGTTATTTGGATTTACATGAATGTTATTAGGGGGTTATTACTTATATGGACTTTAGAAAAATTCAGGGGGGTTGTATGGATTTCAGGCATTCTATAGGGGGGTTATTAAGATTTTTTCCCCTTAAAACAAAACTGTTTTCCATTTTAATTTCCATTTCCGCATTGTAATCCTCTTTAGGTTAGCATACGTGGCTTCCTATATACCCCATAAAAAATTAGTTACAACAGAGTCCCGTTTTCATTGTTTCCACAAGTGGAATGCATTATCAACAAACATTTGTCAAACATTTGTTGAGACTCAAGTATAATGAAATGCATATTTCTGTAGATACCATATGAGATAGATTTAACCTAAGAAAGATGCCTGTATGTGCTGTTATGATTCTGAGCTTTCCAAAAGTTGGCCATGGATAGTCTTAGAATATCCTTCTCTCATAGAGTCATAGTACCTTATAAGAGAAAAAGTTGGCTGTACTTTTTTTTTTTCACGTCAGAAAGAACATGTTCTCCAAAAACCTGCTGTGGATATATTCTAAAAAGTGGTATTCAAAAAGTAAAGAAAGTAGGGTTGATTCCTTCCAAGTTTGTGCCACTATGATTAAAATGTTGAGGCTAGTTTTACAACATGAAAAATGTTTTTTTGAGGCAAACAACATGAAAAATGTTATGGTTGGCCTTATTTACAGTATACATGTGTTAATTTTTTTTTAATGAATTATAGACCTAATTATGAAGTAATTATTTTATAAAAAATGAAATATATGTAAGAAATATGTGTTTCTTATTTTTGTAATGGAATAGATATTGATATAGGGAATCAAGTATAATAGTATATGTGTTAAGCACATGGTGACCACAAACACTACTGCTGTAAATGGATTGAGTGTAAACACCCTTACATATTCATGCAAAGCTACAAGGAATTCTTTTTTTTCTTTTTTTTTTTGGGTTAATCAGGCCTAAAAATTCAAATTTGATTGATTTGTTTTACACTAAAAATACCATCTACACATCATTATGATTATGTAAATTAATAATAACATTTGACCATGTCAATTATATTTATAAAAAAATATATATATTCTACATCTCACTTTCAAAGAAAATATATTAAAATATAATAAATATATATAATTATCTGAATTCATCGTATTCATATAATATTGGACACAGATACTTGATAACAAATTCCACATATTTGGAATATGAATGTCAATGTTTCTTCTATAAAAATATAGATATGATCATTAAAATTTAGAGAAAAATCCAAATAACCCTATGCAAACTGTCTGAAATCTATATAACCCATTGACTTTTCCTGAAGTCCATATAATCTTTTAAAAACACCTATTTAAATTCAAATAACCTCATGTGTTAAACTTCCGTTGATAGATGAAGAATATTCTACGAATATTTCATTTGGTTAACCCTAGATAAAAACACAGTATACCAACAAACCTCTATAATGTATTAAAAATGTAAAAAACCATCTATAAATGATGATTTTACCAATCTGAATAAATTATAAAACCCTATCTAGAGAGGTAAAATCGTTATTTATAGAGAATGTTTTGCATTTTTAACATATTGTAAGGGATTTTTTTGTATACTATGTTTTTGTCAATGGTTAATTAAACAAAATATTCATAAAATATTCTTCGTTTGTCAATAAAAATTTAACTCAGGGGTTATTTTTATTTACATAGATGTTTTGAAAGGGTTATATGGATTTCACAAAATATCAAGGGGTTATATGGATTTGGAGAAGTTTACTAGGCGTTATATGGATTTCCCCTAAAATATAACCACTTTTGTTAACCTACACTGATGTGAAATAGATGAAATGATATGACTTGTTTAAAACTAACTTTGAGTCCTCAAATTAATGAAACTAATTCAACATTGATAAATTGGTGCAGCTTCACACCAAGAACAAGAACAAGGTGCTAGGCAGCGCACTGGTTGAGTTGCACTCTCTATCTGCGGGAGGTCATGGGTTCAAACCCTAACAATCCCCTTGTGGGTGTGTTCGTCTCTAGTAGACCTGTTATTGTATTGGGCCTTGTTACAAAAAGACAAAACAAAAAAAAAGAACAAGGTGCTAGGCAGTGTATATGTCTTAGCTGAGCATCCCAAGAACCAGGATACCAAGGGGAATAATTATTCATGAATGATGAATAATATTACCCTCTAGTACTAGTAGTCTAGTTCTATGGGATACCAACTACCAAGCACTTCACATGGGACAAGTTTTGACAGGGCAGAAAAAGCTGGCAAACTTCACTTTGGAGGATAATGAGGATATCTTGCTTTGCTGTCAACGCTTCTCATTTTAGTCCTTTAACTCATGCTAGTTTACGTAAATCGTTTGTCTGTCTTTACTTACATCATCATGTCGGTGTTAAACTACTCTAGAAACATCTTTATATTAGAAAAATGATTGATTTTACAACGTCACCTTCATCTATTTATCTTTGGTCCCACAGAAATTTTTTTAAAATTTTATCTAATAAACAGAAGGTATGACACATCGTCAAGACTCAAATTCTGTTTTAAAAAAACATATATTTCTTAAAATACATAGTACTCTTATAAAATAAAACAAAATAAAAGATTATTGGTCTTTATTTGTAATCTAACTTTTCTGGATTACTCTCTCTCTCTCTCTCTCAGACACACACACACACATATATATATAATTCTTTGTAATTTGAAGCATATATTCATGAGTTTACGAGAAGGTGCATGACGCACTTAATTCCAAATTATTTTGTTTGTTCACTTTACATACATCAACATGTCGGTTTTAAACTATTCTGAAACATATTTATATTAGAAAAATGTTTTTTTGAAGGGTTAGACACAGTTTTACGATTTTTTTTTATAAAAACATATATTCATGGAAACACGTACTCTTATAAAATAAAACAAAATAATATATCATCGATCTTTATTTGTCATCTGATTTTTCTTAATTACTCATATTTATATATATATATATACAATTCATTTTTAATGTGAAATAAATACATTTAAAAATTCACATGGGATGGCCCCAAACACCTTCTCGTAGATTCATGATGCTTGTAATTTGCATCAGGTACACATGTATCCTAGCATATGTTCTTTGTAATCTTAAGCATATATTCATGAGTTGACAAGAAGGTGTTTGATGCACTTAATTCCAAATGACTCTGGTTTAATGCCAAAGTAGATGCCTTGCTAGATCTCTATGATTCTTTTCATCTTATTTTTTATGTGATTTTTTTGGATAGTTTATTTCAGTATAGGATAACATCTGAGAGTGGTACCGCACGTAAATCCAAAATAATAGTGATTTTCATTTTGTTTAGGTAGCTTGTCTTTCCTGCGTGTTTTATGAGCTCTGATTTATTTATATAATATTAATAGTTTGTCCTGTGTACGAAGAAAATGTTAAGGAATGGCACTAATAAACAGTTCCAACATGTTTAATATGTTAAAAAATAAACATCATATAATAAAGTTTATGTATTGATGATAAGTATACTTGACTCAATTTCAAATTAAATAAAATCATTTTAAATGTGAAAAATAAATATCTCAAGGGATAGCTAACGAGATGCATGGCATTATCCGTTGCATATAACATCACTCATAGAATAATATCTGATAGTCATTCCCAATATTGATGTAACAAAATAAAAAAATAAAAAAATCCAGTAGTATCAGAGAAATGCAACTGAACAAGTGAACTGAGTTTGTTTTAACAACAATCTCTTCCACAAATGATGGGGGTAAGATTTACAAATATGTAATTACAATAACAATGCCCTCAAATTCATACAAGTGTCAAGTAAACCATACACACAGATGCAATCATCCACAAAATTTGCAGTCTCAAAATTTGTAGAGGCAAGAAACTCGGATAGATTAAAAAAGATAACAGAATGACAGCCAGATATACCCAAGTCAGCAGTGGAATCAGTTATAAAACTGGTTCCCAGTCCCAATATCACCAAGACAATCGAAAAAATGGTTAATGTTTATCTTCTCTTTGCCTGAATAAATGGCTTCTGAGCTTCCACCTCTCTCACCCTGAGCAGCCATTTCAACCACCATGTATAGCTTCTTGATTGGTACCTGATACCCCACAAATGTACCAAGTTAGAAAATTAGATATCATGACAAGTTCAAACCCGTTCGTCTACATGGAATGTGACCAAATCGATGGGGGGCTTTTAAAGTAATTTGGCAAGAGTCTTCTTTATTTTTCTCAAGGAATATAAACATACAATAGAATTAAAACAGTCTCCAATAAAGACATCTACATTGTATTACCATTAAGCACCCATAAAGGAAAACCCACCCCTAGTTAGCCCATGATACATTACAAGCTAAAAGATAAGAGGACACACTTTAACATACAATTGACATGTCCACATGCTAAGATTTCTACTTTGTTGTGTATTGGATTGGCTGGCCAATAAATATCTGTCTTGCCCACATGAAGATTACATATATGTCAAGTAAATCTATATTACTGGACCAACTTGCATAACATATGAGAACACCATGATGCACACAATTTTATTACATCTTTTCCTACACATCGTCTCCCATGCAATTTGCCTACAATGGTATCACATTTTTTTATCGAGAGAATCAATAACCAGTTACCATTTTGTGTATCAGTCGACAATTCAAACTACAATACCAAATGGATAACTCTATCACCTTAACAATCAAGAACCTCTATCTATTAATAAATAAAAAAATCTCTTAAAGCCCTGAACCAATTATCAGTTACCATTTTGTGTGTCGCCAATTCAAACTACAATACCAACTAAGCTTGTAAATGGACAACTCTATTCTTTACGTAAACAGTCAAGAACCTCAATCTATTAATTAAAAAGAACTCTTCAAGCCCGAGAACATTATAGTAAGTTACACTACTAAGGTACTGATTATATTCTGTCAGTTTTTATATATCTCAAGAAACCGACATACAAATAACCGCTTAAAGCAAAACAATTTAAGCTTACATTGTTCAATGCTTCAGCAGCTGCATCAAAATGATCATTAGCAAAGACATCAAGTGCTTTTAGAACCTGCAAGGACAGTAACAACTAATTAGAACTTCAAACAGCAAGAGAACATGTAAAAGGTGAAGCATAAAGCAATGACACAAGTATATACCTGCAAAAAATGATAAGCACAGACATACAAACAATAACCACACTTCAACTTTTGTCACAAAAGTCATTAGGATAAAGAAAAAAGATTGTCAAGGAAAATTATATTCAAGTTTTCTGTTGGACATGTGATAAAATGATATATCTCGATATCTTGTGATTTCACATGGATAATATGTGGCACACTGTCAACATAATAGTGATGTATAACTGTCCATGTTTTCCACTCCTCTTTACCTTTTTAGCATCTTGCGTATTCAATCTTGGAACACGATATGTCACAGCAAAAGCATCCCGAATCCCGAGAGAATCAAGAACCTCCACTGCACTTGTGGTTCCAATTACCAGAAGGTTCTTTCCCTGGAAAGAAAAAAACAGAAACAAACACCATTACCAATGAGCACAAAAGGCTTGTTTCTTACAATGCGAGGTTCAAGACATTATGTTAGACACTTTATTAAATCGGCCTGACCAAGAACTGACTGATATGATAGACAGCTAGATGATCACAATGACTTCAAGAAAAGTCCAAAATATGATGTCAAATTTAATATCTACAATTTAATAAGAAACATGGCATATACTGGTTCATGGAAATAACATTCTTCGTCCCTACCTTGGATAATATCTTTAGGCAAGGGGCCATTGGCCTAACCTCAGAAACCAAATAAAACACATGAAAATGCACAAACATGTGGTAAAGTGTATATACTATGTCTAATATATTTTCCAATGAGGGATGCATAAAATCTGAAGGAACTCTCTGAACTCCTATGTCAAAAAGTTGCAAGGAGAGCTATATTCAACCTATATATAATAGAAAAGAGTTTACGTCATATGCACACCTGACCTTATTATGCAGAAATATAAGAAGATAACGAAAGAGGTGGAAAATAGAAGAACCTTTGGAGGGAGACGTTTGAGAAGAACCAACAAAGTTTGTGAAATCAAATTGGAAAAGCGAGGTCCCACTTCAACGTATTCCACTAATCTGAAGCAGAAAATTTATCACAGCAATGAACATGAGAGCAAATCAAGGAAACAGGGCATCCAAATCCACAGTGCAGTAATTAAAGTTAAGCGCTTTGAAAGATGTGGGACCGGGGCAAACAGACAGCGGTAGCTTTCCCAGCTCAACCGTAAGGTCAGCCACGGGGGGTCCCTCCGATATCCAAAAAAAAAAAAAGTTAAGCGCTACCTTTCAATATCATCAAGAATGATGATGCTTAGCTGTGATTTGTATGCATCCTCAAAAACCTGAAAAATACTCATATGTCAATAACATTAGCATAGCTCCAATTAGCAATGAGACGATGAAATGGCAGCCCTATTCTGAAAGAGCTTATTTATCTACAGAGTTAGTGGAATGATTACTACACAACAAGTAATTAAATTGAGAGTTTGAACCTCATCAAATGTTCAAATCACATTTTAAGCTTTATGAAAGGCTGGCTATCTTGCCCATGATCCACATATGAGATAACTAATAGGTAGGGGTAAATAAACTCAAACAAGAACTCTCAAGCAAATAAATCACAACCCTTCTGATGACATCAATAATTTTCTTTTAAAAAATGGCATTCATTTGATGCAAGTAAACAAGTTGCCCTTATATTTGACCAGTCAGACAAATTTCTGTATATTTATACATTTATGCTAAGAACCAAATAGACAAGGAAGATGGATTTTTCTGGCAAACCTTAACAATCTGAGCACTTTTACTGCTTTCACTAAGACCAATCATCGTTTCTGCTGAGATCTGTTAGCATACAAAACACAGAATTAACACCCAGCAACTTCAGAGAACCAAGAAAAACAGATTTATAACAAGAAGGAACTTACTATCTTGACATAGGGGAAGTCACTGTCAATACCAATGGTAGCTGCCATTGCAGTCTTGCCGCTGCCAAGAAAAAAACATAATAAGACCAAGCCATAGTCAATGAAGATACTTGACTAAACAATATGAGAGTGCCTACCTCCCACTTGGACCTTCCAGAAGGCAAGTAACAAGCGGGCTACCCTTGCTCACTTTAACTTGTTCAACTAGCAGCATAGCTCTTTGAAAGATGTGCTTATGTCTCTCACCACAGTCCACAATGCCATTAAGTCTGAAATCCACACCATACCACTGGCTGATATCAAATGTCATAGTGGCATGGCTAACAAGTGTGTTTTGTCTCGGATATGTAAATGTAGTATAAAAATAGAAAGAGGTCGACAAACCTAATAATATATATAATATATTTCTTTTGCTTTTTTTTTTTTTGGAAAAGTAATACTATATTTCTGTTATGACATGAGAAGGTAAGTTCCTAGTTAATTTGCTTTTGGATCTCAAATAAAGGCAAAAATTCAACTTCACATTATGCAGGAATAAAATGGATGGAAGATTGAACTCTAAAAGTGAAAGATCAAACTTTTTATCCATATCAAAGATGATCATCCAGAACCTGTCCGGAGTGTACAGCCAAGATAGCCAAGATGGGTGACATCATCATTTTTGAGTAAGTAGCTTAAGTATTTTAATAGATTCTTAAAAATATAATACACATTTGTGAATTATATATTATTATTTTCTAAGTGTAGTTTAATTATTATAATAGATTTCTAAAAATATAATGCACATTTGTGAACTATATTTTTTTTTTTCTAAGCGTCACTTAAGGTCCTAAATTAATCCAGGCAACACTAATTATGTTATTTTCAATATGGATGTAGTTAATACTCATGCTCACTCAAACAGTTGTCTAATTCTACCGAATCAGAGATAAGATGGTAGTATACAATTGTGCAGGGCAAGACAAATATGCAGTTTTTTAATAAAAGATGAGATGAATAGATTAATGTTTTAGAAACAAAGAGGTAAGCTGTAACACAGAAAGATATAAAAGAAAGCAACAATTGATCACAGAACTTGATTTAATTATGTTCCTAGGAATACTGAGGCAGAAGAATTCCAAATGCGGGTATAAAAATATTAAGATATATTTTAAATAGAAATTCGATTGTCGACAAAAAAAATATTTGTAACTAGAACCTGCCTGCATCGTTCAAGATTGTCTGTTGAGGCTCCAAATGCAGGAACAATTTCATGGAGAGCATTCAAAAAATCATCCATTGTGACTTTTATGCTTTCCTCATCCAAAGGTTTTGTAAGATCATCTAGGCTAATTTGTCGATTCAAAGCAAATGAGACTGCACTTTTTACAACACCTTCAAGTTCAGCTCCACTGTAATTTTTAGTCCGGGCAGCTACAGAGACATAAAATCACAATAAATGGTTATTCATGGATAGTTTCTCATCATGAATTTTATGCAGAATAAGATTTAACAAAATATTTACACTCCATACGACCATACAAAAAACTCCCACAACAGGAGACCTTTAAAATCAGCAGTTTTAAATTCATAATGGAACCATTCACATTTTCTGACAGCTAAATGTTCAGAAACTACCACTGCATGGTAAAACTATTGGGGTGGGTTAATCAATCCAGTACAAACCATAAACTTCACACGAGTTAATGTATATGTACATATCACACTATCACAGGATTTTTTTCAGACATACATTATCATGATTCAAGATTAAATTGACATTGCCTCGTAAATATATAATGATAATGATGATCAGTACAAAAAAATACAGCTCATGGGAGAAAATTAAAGTGCAAGCAGGGCAGTCACTTTTTAAGAATGTGAATTGAAGATGAACATTCTTTTTTTCCTTTTTAAAAAGAAGGAAATATATAAACTAAGTTATCATCACTGGGTAAAGGCCCCATTACCACTAATGTTCCTCAGTTCACGGAAGCAATTTGATGAAAAAGAAAAACATAAGGTCATCTATGTGACAAACCCCAGATAAAACACACATGCTTAATCAAAACCATGAACCACATGAATCAAAATCATACATTCACTAAAGAGAAGTTCCTAAAATAATACATGATACACAGATGATTAGAAAAGAATTGCATCTCTCTCATTGTTCACCCATATGAAACCCCATTTCTGGATGTCAAGCAGTTAATATGAAAATGATGATTAATCTTATCAGGCAAAAAACAAATACACAATCAAGTCCACCTCACCTCAGCTCAATGAAGAATTTCTTTTTTATAAAACAGTTTGTCGTCAGTTTTGCAAGTCATAGTATGATTAAATCCTTTCAAAATCGAGGTGAATATTAGGACTATCACATGAGAAAGACTCACTGACTTGACAACTATCACGCTGAACATTGAAATAAAACAAAGTAGGCTAACGACTTTTAACATTATTATACATAACTATCAGATATGCTCATTATTTTCTCAAAAAAAAAAAAAAATGCATGTTATTGCTTTGTGAAAACTATAATGAGGAATTAGCTTGTGTTCAAATAAACTACATTTCCCACACATTCTGGAAAGTAGCCTTAAATATGTTCAAATATATGATGATTTTTTGCTCTTTATTTACCTCAATCAACTACATGTACATGAGAAACATGTTAACAGGAGTAACATAATTAAATAGTCATCATTTGAACAATTCAGGGGACACCAATCCACATACCAAGTATTTGAAGATTCACATCCGCAGCAAGGAAAGAACTTTCTTTCATCTTGTTTGTGTGTATTTGAAGAATTTGGAGGCGCCCGGTCTCATCAGGAAGGCTTATCTCAACCTGGACTTCCAAACGTCCAGGTCTACAAAATTAAGTATTTTCAAGAATTAACAACTTGCATTAAAAGATAACATCTTACAGAATGACCTATTCAAAGTTTCAAGTAAATCAATATAATAAGGTTTAGATCGGTAATGGAGGAAATAGATATGACAACAACATGAAATATTCAGTCCCGTATTATAAGCATTTCTAAATATTACTGGTGTTCACTACACTCATACATCATGTAGTATAAGTATTTCTAAATGTTACTGGTATTATATCAGCGAAATACCAAGGACATTGGCTACAATATTTTTCTTAATAATATCAACCACATCAAAGCAAGATTTTATTGGTGGGAATAATAGATAAAAAAAATGGTGGACAATAATCAACAAGGTGTTGACAATTTGATGTCAGGGTTAAAGCTGGTCATAAACTACTATCAAATAATGAGATTCTTTCAAGAATAATGAAATAAAATTATCATTGTTGGATGGAGAAAAATGTAGCGGGACCTGCAAGCCAGTACATTCAATAAAAGAAATTCTGTGATCCTTAATAATAAGAAGCAAGTTCAAGAATAGATATTTTCATCACATCTCCTTAGCAAAATAATGCAGTAGGGTGAACATTTGGTTAAGTTCAAGAATAAATATTTTCATCACATCTCATTAGCAAAATGCAATAGGGTGAACATTTGGTTAAGTGTATGGTTTTTAAATAATAAAACTGCCACTTGCAAAGAAGGAAAAAAAGAAAAACAAGGAAAAAGTGAGCACAATTAATCACAGAGTAAAATGAACTAGGTCTGAGAGGGAGGTTTGATTTTTACCTTAACAAGGCTTCATCCAGCAGATCCTTGCGGTTGGTCATGCCAATAAGCAATACATTATTCAAAGACTCAACACCATCTATCTAGAAAGAGAATTTTACTAAGTCAGTTGATGCTGCATTACTCAGATTATGATAGATGACCCAATGACATAATGAAAAAAAGATTTCAAAAAAATATTACAAAGTTCATTTATACTTTTGAATAAATGAAAAAAAGATTTCAAAAAAATATTACAAAGTTCATTTATACTTTTGAATAAATAAATAAAAAGATACAAAATGTGTGTAAAGTCACCTTCGTAAGGAGCTGATTCACAATACTGTCATGTACTCCGGTACCATCCCTTGTTGAACCTCTTGACTGTGAATGTTTAAAGATGAGAATAAATCACAAGGAAAAATTAAGAAACAAATGCTAGCCATCAGCATCCATTGTTGATTATAGGACATATACATAACTGGAGCTTACATCTGCTAATGAGTTTCGCAGAATTAGCAATCAAATACTGTCGTAAGAGCACTCATATACAAATTGAATTATTAACAAATACTCCTGATACATCATGTAAAACTAACATAGACTGGTTGGCTATGGAGCTGGCACATTGTTTAAACCCACATCCTAAACTAAAGACTTGTTTCCAGATGTTTTGATGCCTGGGGTTAAGCAATCTTTTTGCACAAACAAAAAGATCAGGCATTTCTTTCAGCAACATACATGCCAGAATTATAGGAATTGTGGAGGAGGGTGGGCCAATGGTTACTTATTATTATATTATGTTTAAGTCCAAATACAAGATCTGCCCTTCCATCAGTTTACATGGGGGAAAGCGATCGTGAGAAGGATGTAAATCTGCAAGTATGAATTGACTTCAGCATGAAGTAGAAGGCAGATGAGAACCATGAGCAGTAAAAGGTTGAAATTTGAGAGGATCAATTAAGTAGAAGTAAATAAATTAATGGCTGGAAACTGAATCAGAAGAAAACGCTCACATTTCAAGAAATGAAGCACCCAGATGCACACTAAATAAATGAATGTCCTAAAGCAGAACAAAAGAGAAAGATAGATGTCGAAATGTGAAGAAGTTGACTGAAAATTACAAGAAAAAATCAGAGTCTCAATAAGGAATAGGATAAAGGCACTGGAGCTCTCAGAAAGTATGTATCACACACATATGGATTCATCACGAAGGAAAGGTGAACCAGGGTTGTGACTGGACAAGCCAAATCTAGGCATCTAGCTAATAATAGGAATAGCGGGGGAGGGTGAGCCAATGGTTACTTTTTATTATATTATGTTTAAGTCCAAAGACAAGATCTGCCCATCCTTCAGTTTACTTGGGGGAAAGAGATCATGGGAAGGATGTAAATCTGCAAGTATGAATTGACTTCGGCATGAAGTAGAAATCAGAGAAGAACCATGAGCAGTAAAAGGTTGAAATTTGAGAGGATCAATTAAGTAGAACTAAATAAATTAATAGCTGGAAACTGAATCAGAAGAAAACACTCACACTTCAAGAAATGAAGCACCCAGATGCACATAAGTGAATGTTCTAAAGCAGAACAAAAGAGAAAGATAGATGTTGAAATGTGAAAAAGTTGACTGAAAACTACAAGAAAAAATCAGAGTCTCAATAAGAAATAGGATAAAGGCACTGGAGCTCTCAGAAAGTATGTATCACACACATACGGATTCATCACGAAGGAAAGGTGAACCAGGGTTGTGACTGGACAAGCCAAATCTAAGCATCTAGCTAATTAGTTGAAATGTGCCTGAGGTAAGCCAGAATCAGTGAAGTTCATTCAGATTGGTTCAAATATTTTACATTTGTAATGAGATAATTTCCCAAGTTCTTCAATCAATAGAGGCTGTTTCAGTGGGGGCCTACTTCAATTAATTCTGGCCCCTGACTATTTATGATGTCTTAGGCATTGCCACCTAAGTAATAAAATGGTCAACCCAGATGAGCCAAATATTTTACATTTGTAATGAGATACTTTCCTAACTTCTTTAATCAACAGAGGCTGTTTCAGTGGGGCCCTACTTCAATTAGTTTTGGCACCTGACTATTTACGATGTCTTGGGCATTGCCACCTTGGTAAGAAAATGGTCGACCCAGATGAGCCAAACTTTCTCTGGAGCAGAATCTTTAGTGAATTGCACCCAACCAGCCTCCGAAAAACCAAGCCCGTGATGAGTTTGTGCAAAGCTTGGCTCAGCTTAGCTCAATGGCATTCATAAGAGAACCAAGAACGATAATCTTCAGAAAATGGATGACGATGATTTTGGAGAATAACAAGTGGCACAATTTTACATAATGAGTAAACCAAGCACAAACAATCAACTCGATTAAGTGAAATATGCAATATCACCACATGTCACTTAACATGTAAATCCTGTTCACATACAACACACTGATTTCATCCAGTATACGATGGTTATAAAATAACATTAACAAATTTTCTAGGAGCTTCTTACCTTACAAATAGCATCAATTTCATCAAAAATGATAACATGGAGCTCACTTTGATCACCTGAAAAAAGAAGATAATATATATTGAATCAATCATCTGTAAGCAAAAAATTGGAACAATCTTGGTGAAGAATTGAAGACAAGCTACTCACCTTGAGTCCGTTGGTCATTTTCAGCATCAGCAAATAAATCCCTTACATTCTTTTCTGTTTCACCAACATATTTACTCAATACTTCAGGCCCATTAACAATCTGAAATTTAAAGGAAAAATGAAAAATTCTCAGGATGGTTAATTATTTACACTAAAACGTTGGAGATGGTATGTGTTTCTTGTGTATTTTAGCATATAAGTAACATAATAAAAATGCTTAGCGAGATCCCTCTACAACTAAAGTCTGGGAAGGTAAGAAAATGACAAGGTATTTGGTTAATATAGAAAAGAAAAAAATCAATATTACTACCCGAGACAAACACAGAAAAAATGAAGAATCACAAGAAACAGCTGCCATATCTTAGACCAAGTTTTATGGATCAAGAGACAATACTGAATTGGTAAACTCCAGAAATGACAACATATTATAAATACAATATGACTAGCAGTGGCACACTCAATAAGCCAAATATTTGTTAAGGCCTGTACCATATTAGGATACTCAAGAGAACACTATTAAAGACAGTAAAATTATTTAAGATAATATGCTGGCATTTTAGTCAAAAGAAATGAGAAGAGATTTATTAACAAAGCCATTATAGTACTCAAAAATACTTGTGATAACAATAAAAAAAGATACTTGTGACTTTAAAAATTTATTATGCCATTCAAATTTAGTCAATTGATCAAACAAGCATCACACATCATCCAAAACATGGCATTGTGTACTGCATAAAAAATATATTCAACAGAATTTGGATGGAAAACCTTAAGATAAAACCATCAGAGCTTTTTCAACTTTTAACACAGTATCAACTATATCATCACATATACATAGGACAGTGCAGAACTAAAATGGTCCAATGCTATGTGACAAAGAGTTGAAACATGTTAGCTTTATAATTTTACCCTCAATAACATGCAAATAAACCCGAAAACAGATACAAATTATATGATATGCTATGACTTGTATCAATTCTTAAATCCCTGTAATAGACCACATGTATTAGTAATTTGGTTGTGATTCTCCTTAATAGGGGAGAGGAAAATAAGGGAAGCTTTCCAACATCAAAAAGAAGTTATTATCAGTCATGCATAACCAAGTTAAGAAACCCAAAATTACAAATAGTCTGAAGTTTAGCAAGTTTCATAGATCTCAATTTATCATTATGATCATCATCATCATCACTGACAGATTCTTGTCCTAGCCTTTGTTGCCCGGTTAAGATCTGGAAAATGATTCAGCAGATGATTAAAATTTCATGCAAAAGAAAAATAAAGAAATGAAACTTTATAAAATCAGCCTCTGCAAAGTATCACAGAAAAATAATTATGAAATTATAGGCTGGTTTTAATGAATATGTCAACTGCAACTTTATGGATCACTTAAAATTTCAGATCATTTTCAATAAATGAAGAGGTAAGTAACCAGTAACCACGCGCACAGCCACCATGCTATATATGGATAATAATGTTATGTATAACCTTTGGTTCTCTGCCATTCAACATTTTGCCAATCTGACGAGCCATAAGAGTCTTTCCTGTACCAGGAGGCCCAAAAAGAAGCATTCCCTTGACATGCTTGATACCCAATCTGCAGCATGTTAGAATCAAAATTACACCGCTACCAAATCAACTGACCACCAACAGGAGCAAAAAACTAATTCATGCAGGAACATTACTTGCTTGTGACATGTGGAGGGAAAACGCGTGATGCAAATGCTCTCCGAAATATATCTGCGAATTCTGCACTGAGACCTCCTATCCCCAGACTCTCAAGATTAAATTCTTTCTGCCTGAAGATGTTGCTGCTGGCAGCCTCCCTCTGGTTTACTATCTAAAATTCAAAAATCAAAGTGATATGAATTTGATATCAACATCGTAAACAATAAAGCTGCATTAGAAGGCTATAAAATTTTAAATAATTCAATGTAAGCGGAAAGCGACTAAATATTAAAACAAGGATGCATACCTTAATCCCTGAGTTCGGAGAAGCTTCAAACACAATATATGTCTCTGAACATACAAGTCCTCTTTCAGAGGTTTTGGAATCTTGTCCCTCAACAACAGCCTGACTGACTGTGAAAACATAATTAATTCCACAGAATTCAAATGAAGCTCTTTGCCCGACAGTCAAAACCTGCATATCACAGAATGGTTTGAGCATGAAGTATAATATTTAAGAAAAAGAAAAACATGACTAATGAAAATGTCAACTGCGAACAAAAGATGGTTCATCTTTCTACAAATTTCCAAGTACTCATTGCAGAAACTATTCAACATTGGGGCCTCTGAAAGTTTTACACCGATAATTGTTTAAGATAGCTACCAACCCCCACATACAGATACCAGAGGTCAGATAACCCAGCAATGCATCAATAATGTCAACTGCTTGGGAAACCTAATAGCATTCAGCTTAATACATTAACTGAGCAGTTTTCACCAGATTAGAAAATAAAATAGGAACAATCACTGACAAGTAACAGGCCTACTTGAAAAAATAAATGGAGAGACAGTTAAGTTGAGGAGCACAAAAAATTAGCAGTAGTTCTTCATAAACACAATTGGGTCCCTAGCTAAGGCTCTACTGAGAGTAATAATTTGATAAAAAAGCATTTGATGCATTTGCTGTCCACTTGTCATCTATAAAGTAGACTGCTTCTCAAAGGCCCCCTTAAAGAGGAAGCCACTTCTATTACTGATTGGGAAAGTTTGTTAGGATTGTTTTGCAGGGGGAAGTTGTCAGTCCTGAGTAGACTTAGATAACATAGGTGGTTGATGTTGGAATAATTTTAATTTTCTTTCTACATGTGAAGCGGCACATCTTCCCATATGCTCTGAAATGATTTCATACAGAAAGGATTCTTTCTGCACAGATCCTGCACACATAATGATACGTGTGTCACAAGCACACGGGTGCACATATCATATATATATACTGAATCAATAAATTAATGCCTGTTTCTTGCAATCCTCCTATAGAATGTATGCCTACATAATAAGTATACAAAGAGATGATAGCGTAAACCAAGTAAAATGCAGAACAAATTGAGTTTTCGTGGACAGCGAAAGCATCATGAATTGATCAATTTAATATTTAACAGCTAAGATTTTAATCTAGGAAAGGGAGAGTAATGAGGATAATCTATCCAAAAAAAATAACAAAGCAATGAAATAGGGTATCCGAAGATGCATCAACAAAGATGGTGACTGCCCTTGAAAATTTAAAACATAAAAATCCTATATATGCAATTCAGCACAAGCTAACTGAACATTGTAATATTAAATATGTATATATAATACATATCACAGAAATAAGGCTAACAATTTCAACTCCTGATATTTCGGTGATCATTGTGTTACAAAGTATTCCATGAATAATGAACTCTTACCTGGTCATTGAATTTTTTTCGAAGTTGTTGAGCAAGAACAACAGCATCTAACTGAAATGGAGTACCCAGAAATTAAGTTAGGCTCGAAAAATACAAATCTTTTGGACAAGTAAATTCACGTCCCTGCTCAGTCATCAATTTTCAGGTTTTGAATGAATAACATCACCAAATCAGCTGTGAAAAATAAATCTCCTACGGCAAGTTAGTCAAAAGAAAGTTCAATCCCTCATTGAAAACCTTCAATACAATAAATTAATATACGGAGATAACATTCTCACATTCAAAATTCAAAATATGTAATCATCCACACTCAATCTAAGATGGTCCGGTCCTTGTTGTTCTCTAAAAAGTGACACGTAAGACATAGACCAAGATCTGAGTTATACAACACTTCACGAAATCAAAGTTGGATACATTCTATGTTAAGCTATCTAAATAGTAAAATGGGAGATGGATCATTATAAAAGAAAATGCCTCACTTGTTCAGTTTTCCCCTTGTTCCTGACAAACTCCAGCTCCAGTGTCAACAAAGCTAGATAGAAATCAGCAGGCACAATAAATCTGAAAAACAAAATTAAGAACACCAATGAGCGAAAGCAGACGTCTCATAACAAGTAAAAAAAAAAACGGTCAATATCACGACAATCAGATGGTAATGAAGCAGAATCATTGCACCTGTTCACAGCTATTGCATCCCCCGCAGAGACTTTCACATGCCGACGCTGGACGGCATTTAAGGCAATATTTCCCATGCTTACGTTCTCATGAGCAGTATGAATTAGTCAAGGGCAAACAAAACAGAAGAATCATAATATTAAAAAAAACAAAAACAAATTTTCCCATCATATGTATGCACTACAAAGTACAAATGAAGAGTAAGACAATAAGTAACAAACATTTTGACCAACAAGATCTACCACATCAGAAGAAAAAAAACCTTCCATTATTGCTCTAATGTTTCTCTAAATGAAAATCTGGCAAGAAACATGTCCGATAATCCAAACTCAATTTCATAATTTCATCGGTTGCACAAGAATTTAAGCCTCTAAACAGTTTTCCAGGGGCGGCCACTGCAAAATGCACTTCTTCAATCTACACATTCAAAACCCTAAAACAGCATCGTTTATGACTAAATTTTCCATGTGTTCTTCGCCAGTGATATCAGCAAAAAAAAAAAATCAAAACATCTCAGATCAGATCAGATCAAATCAAATTCGACGCATTTGAACAGAAACGAAAGGATATCAGACGGTGAGGACGACAGAGTCGCCGACGGAGACGAGACCGGATGCGGAGGAGGAGAACCTGCGGAGGTCGGCGGGGGAGCAGTAGGCGTAGTTGGTGAGGGCGAGGTCCTGGCTTGGCGTGTTCACCACAGTCATCGTCGACGACGACGACGATCCGAACCTCCCCGCCATCTTTGAAATGTCACAGAAATTCGATGCGATCGATGTGTTTGGGTCCTTTGGGATGTAAGGGATCTGAATTTGGGTAGTTATATATGAGCCTCTCAAAATTGAAATTAAACCCCTCTTTTAATAAGTCTTTTATATTTTTATAACTTAATTTAAAATTGTCTTATATATTAATTCCATATTTAAATAATAGGTAGACTCCTCTTATATCAAACCTTATCTCTTACGCTTCAACGACTCTCCAAAAGCTCATCTCTCTCATCAATTTGACTTCTCCACATATGAAAATTGATTTTTTTTGTTAATATTTAGCCAATCAAACATATATATATTTTTTAATTTTTTTTGTTAAAAATTAAAATAAAAAATTATAAAAAATTTACATCGACCATCTACAAAAAAAAAAAAAAAATGAAATTCACATTTATATATATCTATTCAATTTCAATTGGAATATACATTGATGTCCAGAATTGAGACCACATTGATGTTCAAGTATTATTCGTCTCTTTTATAAATACATATATAATAAATAAATAAATTTAAATGAGACGGGAGTTATGTTTATTAAAAGAATCTTAACTAAAGATTTTATCAAAAAATTAGGTGGACTTACTTATTGGGGGGTGTACTTATTAAGAAAATTTAAATAGATCTTTAATAATAAAATCTATTTAAGAGTGACTTACTTAGAATTTTGAGATGCTCAAATAGAGCCACCCTCTGAATTTATAAGGATTGGGGGAGGTGACTTAACGGGTGAGAAAAACGGTAAATAGAGGGGGATCGGGATTCAGGAAGTGTTAATAATCATCGTTGAAAATATAGTATATCAAAAAAAAATATTCAAATAACACGCCATAAAATAGTCTCTTCAATTAAATTTTGTCAATAGATTATAATTA
The DNA here is from genome assembly GCA_030737835.1 of Acorus gramineus. Lineage (NCBI taxonomy): Eukaryota > Viridiplantae > Streptophyta > Magnoliopsida > Acorales > Acoraceae > Acorus > Acorus gramineus. The sequence goes on from CM060857.1 coordinate 15,235,422, forward strand.
TTTTATAAATATTTTATTTAATTAATCTTCATTGAAAATATAGTATATCAAAAAAATTTAAAAACGTGTATAAATATAAAATATTATTTATAAATGACGATTTTAACTATCCGAATAGGATTTTATAATCTATCTGGATTCTAGAGGAATAAAATCGTAATGTACAAAAGATTTTTCGCATTTTTAACAAATTGTAAGAGTTTTTTTAATTAAACGGAATTTTCACATAATATTCATCATTGTTAACGGAATTTAACTTGGGATATTATCTAGATTTACATAGGTGTTTCTAAAGAATTATATGGATTTAAGAAAACCCAGGGGATATATGAATTTCAAGCAATTTATAAGGGGTTATTTGAATTTATCCCTTTAATAAATGAACAGTTATGGCCGGTTGGCATATGTTTTAATTTAAAAAAAAAAAAAATTAAATAAATATATGTTTTTAATATATATATATATATATATAGCTATTTTAAATTTAATGAATTCATGTTTAACAAATGTAAAACATTAACAAGATGACTGCATTCAAACGCCGATCATTTGGATTGTTGTTTGGATGGATTAGAAATAAAGTTCAAATGTATTAGATCATTTTTTTAGGGGCTAGCTTAAAAGGTTTTCATCAAAATAACATTTCTAAAATGCAAGAATTTCAGCCTTTCGATTTGAAACACTAGCGGCCCCATTGCAGATCCAAAAAAGGTCTTAATTTTGTTTAATAAAATGCATACATATACCTCCTAACAAATGTTATAATCCAAATCAACCCCTTAAAAATCTCATGTATTTCATGTAAATATCCATAAAATCTAAAAATCCATAAAATTTCATGTATTTTATTATGGTTAAGTAATTAGGTCTTTAATTTTATTTTCTTTATACTAATATAAAACAGGACTCATCTTGTATTTTTTTTATATACCCAACGTTTCCTAACTTGTTTGACGACTCAGCGAGCGTATCTCTTGAGTCTAAAAGCTCATTTTACTCTCTATGCCCATGGATGTAAAGAGGAGAATGGTGTTAATTCACTTAGTATATTTTGCAATCCATTTATTGTCATCACACTATTAATGCATGCAATATATAAAATCATTTAATGCAATATACATACAATATATACTCTATTATTAATTAAATAAATTGTTGTTAAAAATATGATTTGAAACTTATCTGATATTTTTCTTTGTTGGTCAATTATATTCTGATTCTTTTTAATTTTCCAGATAATGTGACAATTCCGAAAGTTCCATGATTGCCGGATGGACCTCCGATATTTACTTCAATTCTGTTGGTTCTGAACAATTGGTGTAGCTATGTTTGTCACCATAATATATTACTAAATATTTTCAAGGCCTTTTCTGAAAAAAAAAATCCATGATATGTTTGGAACTGCAAATAGAATCAAATGTAAAATGGAAAAAAGATACACGCAGCTCTAATGCAGTTTATCCTATTTTTTTTTTTATAAATCATACACTCACCATTTGAAGTGCATGTTGTTATATGAATGAAACATATACTAAGATATATTAGTATATTTTTTTTCATGATGAAAAAAATGAGAGAAAAAAATTGGGTCATATGCTATGACGATAGAATCCCAACATCATGATAGTGCAGAATATATTACGTTATTATAATACAAAGAGCGCTCTTGGAAAATACATGAGAGACATAATAATGGGTGATATCTGTTATTTCTTCATCAAAAATTGAAAAAGGCAACTTTAGAAACTAAAAATCAAAACATAAAAAAATCCAAACAACAAAGACACAAAACAGCTCAAACAGGAGAGCCATGAGAGAGAGAGAGAGAGAGGAGAAGATCAAATCATCTCTCAAACACAAAATCCATCATCAGTCCCTACTTCTTGTTCATCCCCACCGCGTCCTTCACGGCATCGGCAGCTCCCTGTGCCTTGCTCTTCACTTGCTCTCCAGCCTTTCTCAAAAAAAAAAAAATATCCATCACTGAAATTATTAAATCAAGTGAAAAAAAGGTTTGGGTATGTGTCTTTATACATTCTGCATGGAGTCCTTGCAAGACTGGGCGGCATTGGAGGCCTTGTTAGCCATCTGATCTGTCTTAACCTGAGATGAACACTCACATTATTATATATAAGAAGAGATCATAAAACACTAAAGCCCCGTTTGAATCCCACGGTGGAAAAGCTATGTTTAGTTCAGTGTAATTCGACCAAACGGGACCTAAAAAGATTGTAACATATAAAACATTGGGAGCAGGACTTACATCGGTCTGGCCTTTCATTTCACCTGCCTTGAACCTGATGTCCTGTGAGTTGGCAGACATCTTTGTTGCTTCTTCTTGTTGTTGTTGGTCTTTTGAATATATATTTTTTTATGTTTCTCACTTAGTAATGGTGATTGGTTGTGGCCATCCATGGCTGCATTTATAGTTGGTGGTGATCCATGATTGAGCAGACACGTGTGCATGCATGGGAAGGGTTTTCGGACGTTGAGACTCGGGCGCGAGTTTGACGAGAGTAATACGTGAGCAATGTTTCGCACGGCCCATGGGCTTTGCAGCGATATGGAATTCACAATGGGCCGGGTTGTCTGGGTACCCATTGGGCCCATCCAACAAACCTGAAACAAAAGACGTCCCCTTCTGAACCGGGAAAAAAAACCGGAAAAGTCGAACAGTTGTTCCAGACAACAAGACCCGCTCATCTACGACCCTCCTCCACCGTACACGTGTGCCATTCCGAAAAAAAAAAAAGAATTTAAAAAAAAAATCACAACGGTCCCTTCACAAAGCTGTATAAAAACCTTCTCAGTCACGTCGAGAAAAAAAAAAAAACACCTGCAACAGTAGAAAGAAAGAAAGAAATACGTTTCATAATTGCAAGTAAAGTGAAAAGAAGATGTCGACGAACCAGCAGTTCAAGGCCGGTGAAGCCCGCGGTCGCGGAGCGGTGAGACATCTCCCCTTCCATTATTTACTATTCATTCATACCCCCTTAGAATTATTTGATATACATGTCATTTGATTTATAAAATGTGATAACAAATTATTTTAAGTTTACAATATTCTTTATACCGTATTTCAAAACACAAAAGAAAATCAATATAAGTTGTAATACTCATTTATTCACTTTATTCCACATCTATTCTACTACCCAAACAAACAAGTTACTAGAACTAAAAGTCTCCGTTTGGAAATAAGTTTGAGTGTTAGTTTTTTTTTAAAATTGAATTTGCAGGAAGCTGTATTTTCACGTATCATGAAAAAGTTATTTTTTAATATTTTTTTGTAAAATTATATATGCGACTTGTTTATAAGTTGTAGTTTTTTAAAAAAAAAAAAAAAAACAAGTTTTCAATAACTCAGCTTCCTGTCAACTTAAAAACTCTTTAGAATCATTTCCAAATATTAATGGACTGACATGAAATGGAGGGCATGTAGGAGACGGCGAATCAGATGATGGAGACGGCGAAAGACAAGGCACAGACGGCCAGGGACAAAACCTGCGACGCCGGCCGCTCCACCCACGACTCCGCCCAGCAGGGCACCGAGAAGGCCACCGGCTTCCTCCAGCAGGTCTTTTTTCAATCACCCCCTTATAATTTCACTTATTTACATAATAGTCCCTCATTGTTTTATTTTTTTTTTTAGACTGGAGAGCAGGTGATGAACATGGCACAGGGAGCTGTGGACAGCGTGAAGAACACTCTTGGTGTTGGTGACAACAACATCAACAACAACACCCAATGCAAGAAATGAAGGGGCTGTTGTTGATGATCAGCAGTTCTTCTAATAAAAAAGATTTGTTTATTATTTATTGTTATTGTTATTTGTTAAGTAGTATATATGTTTTGTTTTGCTATTGTTGAATCTCCCTCTTTTGGGGGTGTCTGTCAAATTTTTGTTTTCCAGGTTTTGGTAGGTGTTTTGTCATGGCTTTGTTTGTCTCTCCCAATGTATCTCTTGTTGGAAAAGATGGTGCTTTTGTTGGGGTTGTAATAAAGCTATTATATTAGAGCATCTTCAATTGATATGTTAATGAACATGTTAGTGTCATATTTTACATAACATGTAAAAATGTTATTTCAATGGAGATATTAAGAGCATCTCCAATGTATATGTTAGCTAAACAAGATGTTAAAGTGTCATGTCAGCACTTTATACTTCCACTACACACTCATTTACTACATTTCTATTTAATTGGTTGTTGTTGCTCCAATGGACTAGCTAAATAAACTAGCCAAATCAATAGTGGGCCCCACCTCTCCATCCACTCAACCTCTGAAATGTATTTTTTAAGGAAAACTATCACGTGGAGCCCACATTTGACTAGCTAAAATATTAGCTACAGTTAGCATGAAAGATAACATCTAACAATTTTTTTTTTTGTACTGATAAATGTTGGACAGTGGGAATGAACGGACAGTTATTTTGGATGGTTTTTATGTTGGAAAATGTTAGACTGAAGTGTTTTTTTAAAAGCATTATTTTTTAAAAAATAGTAAATATCGTTTAATGATGTATATATTTTGATAAAAAATGGTATACCGCTCTATGGCCATGTTTATTTCAACTTAAATTTACAGATTATAAATCATAACTTATAAATTATAGATTATAACTTTTCTAATAAGTTGTAGACATGTTTAATTGTTGTAACTGTTTAAAAACAGTAAAACAACTTTTTACTGTACAATTATAAAAAATACCCCTAAACTGTAGAGGTAAAAAATTGATTTATGTTTGATAAAATAAGTTGATTTTTACATATAAAATTAATTTTATAAATATTTATTTTTTGTAATAGTAAAAAAATTGAGAAGATAAAAGGTGGTTTAGCAATTTTTAGTGTATTAGTAAAAAAACAGATACACATATTATTAATTAAAAAGGATTAAGGGCACGAGTGTCCAAAAGAAAAAAAAAATTTAATGCATTTTATAAACTATAATATCAAAAGCACCCCTTTCCCAGCTTAGAGATTATGACTTTTCTAAGCTGTGTTTAACTTAAATAAGTTCAAATAATTTTAATTAAACAAACATGCAATAACTACTTATAATAAGCTAAAAACTATAATTTACAGTTTATAAGTTTAAACAAACATATACTATGTTGAATTGAAAGAACTCATTTTTAATAAGTGTGAAAAAAAATTTAACGATTTATACACATCGTTTTATGCTCCACTAGATTTACAACAATGTATTTCAAACTACATTTTAAATTTAAAAAAGACCGATGGTAACAACGCTCTTTTATTTAAGGGTTTTTTATTTTTAAATCTCCACGAATCATCATATTTAGTGATTGATCCCTCCATTCTTCGTATTTGGAATTTAGTCCCCAGATTTAAAGAATAATTCTTTTTTAGTCCCTCACTTCTTCGTATTTAAGTTTTAGTCTCCATATTCAAAATCTTATTTTTCATATGTATTCACGGAACCTAAATTAATAACGGTGACATGAACCACAATTTAGTGAAGGAAATGGCATGCATATGATAAATAAATAAATAAAATATGGTTAACATGGGTCATATATGGGTGTGGAGCCTTTACAACACAGGCAAGTGGGGATATGTTTTTCCGTCAACCATTATTTTCTGAGAAAGAACACATTCCAAGAACTAAAGAGGAAATGCTTTCTTTACCACCTTCATTTTGTTTGTTTTCCTTTTGACCACAGATTTTACTTTTATACTGATTTCTGGACAAAAGCAGGAATTTTTTTTCAGAAACACTTAAAAGTTGTGCATATTAGATATACACCTTAATGATGATCACAAATAATCATTATTTTTTTTGGTATTACAAATAATCATTATGTACTAAGCATGAGTTGGCTATTCAATCTATTTTGATAAAAATAGGAGAATTGATCATGCTCAATCAATGATGGGTTGTCCTTATTTGCCATTCTATCATGGTGGAGGAAGTCAGAACATCATAACTTGTGTGTCAAAAACTGAAAATCTTGATAGTAAATTCTATTTTAAGTTGTTTTTTTTTTAGAAACTACAATTTCATTTAAAAAAACAAAACAGATATGTTCCAATGTGAACCACAGAGCACAACCAAGTGCCAAAGAGAATAAACAGTAATCTATTTAATATTAGCCTCCATATAAGTTGAGCATAAGTGAATTTACATATTTTAATTAAAACATGACCAAAAATTCTAGATGAGGATACACTACATAGATGGTATAAACTATTTAAGATGAGCACGTCTTTCACTTATTACATCTTTTTTTTTTTTTTTTGGTGATCAGGCCCAAAATAGGGCTTATCTATTCAAAATTATCAAAGGAGTTAACAGCATGTACATTTACAAAAACATGCCCCTGTTTAACCTCATGTATACATTCATGTAATAGAATCTACATATGGAGATAACCCACTCACGTAAGCAATCATCCAACAGACCAGCTGTAGATCTTGTTGATTGAGTCCTCGCTGCCTGTCTTGCAATGTTTTCCGGTGCCCTGACAGCCAAACGAGAGACTTTGTGAAATTGTAAAGGATCCTCCAAAGAGTCTGTTTGCTTGATCTTGGAAACTTGATCCTGAATCTGTGGGGGACCAAGACCTTGGTCCTGCAAAGCTTTTGTGAGTGACTCAGCATCACTACACACATGAACATTGGACAAACCCATACCTCTTGCACAAGAGACACCTGAAAGGATCCCCCCAATTTCCATTCTCAATGGAATTGACCACATTCTACTGATGCAACCAACTCCCAAAATCTGCCATAGGTCTTCCCGCACCACAACAAAAGCCGCCCCTGACAATCTTGTATGCATGTTAACACTCCCATCCGAGATCACATAAACAGGCTCTACATTTGTTCTTCCATCAACTCTGTCAATGGGGGTTTAAGATTCCAAATATTATTTAGGCTCCGTTTGGAAACACAGATTGAAAAGTAATTTTTGAAATAAAGCTGTTTTTTAAGATAATTTTAGACCTTGACTTTTTTAGGATGCTTTTTTTTAATTCAGGAATCAATATTTGAAAGGAGTTTAATGTTTGGTAGAGAAAGTTGTTTTTCAATTCAAAAAATCGATTCCGATAAAAAACGTTATTTTTTAGCTTTTCAAAACATAGATTTCAAAAAAAAAATTAAAAAGAATCCAGTTTACGATTATGTAAAAACATGTCCTGTTTAGCTACACGATTTTAGCTTTTCAGCTTTTCAAAAAATAAAAGTACACTCAAACGCGCAATCCAACAGAACCTTAGACTAATTTAAGATTCCTTGGATAAGAACTTCACACATTCACGTGCTAAGGCTAGAGCCCTTTGAGAAACAAACAAAGGAGGCAACTGGATTCCTCGAAATATAACCCAATTCCTGGATTTCCAAATCTGCCAACAGAGACACGAAAATATAACCACTTTAATAACCGCATTTGGTGAACTGACCCACATGAATTTACTAAAAGTCTGCATCCAAGAATCTGTCCGCCATATTACATCTTTAGTTAAATGGCAAGCATTTTCATTTATTATTTATTTATTTGAACTAAAGGTGGTGGTATGGTTTTGATTTAAATTAATATACTTCTTGGAACAAAAGGAAAAGGGAAAAGAGAAAAGGCATGGATAGAAGGACGATACAGTGGTTCATAAGCGATGGATGAATTCCACTCACCACATTGAAACACTTCAAAATGTGAAAGTTTTTTTTTTATTCATTAAAACTGATTTTACACAACGGATACAGCGGTAAAAAGGCCAAACAAGGATCTTACAGTGCATTTGGTTATGTGATTACAAAACTAATACTGGGTTTTAATACTGATTATGCAAGAAGCTGCCCCCCCCCCCCCTCCCCTCCCCGCTTTTAGATAATGCAGCTTTTGAACACTATTTGTTTAAAATTTGTCTATAAAAAAGCTGCCCCAGTTTTTCTGTTTAGCTGCACGATTGCAAAACGCAACTTTTTGTAACTGCAAAAGTTGTCCAATTGTACAACCAAAAGCACCTATAAACCAGCAAGTTCAAGAAGGGTTGGCAAGATCATCCACCAAAGCACCCATGACCATAATAAGCATTCACTGATTCACCTCTGTAAGGGAACCCCCTCACTGGAATAAAGAATTGCTAAACCCATGCCAAAAAACCACATTCATTCAAATAAATAAATGGGAGGCAAAAATATCTACATACAACATTCATGGAAAAGAAAGGGATTACATTTACAAATGCTGGAAAAGAATTGCTAACGGTGCAAAACAGAAATGCTCAGTGTTATATACATGACCTTGCTCTGGGAAAGGCCGCGTTCAGACTTTCATGCATCTACGCCCTTCGTAATTCTCCTGCTGGCATGCCAAATCCTTATTGTGCGGTCGTCACTTGCAGAGGCTAAGATATCTGGCCTCAAAGGGTTCCAACTAACGCAATTTACAGTCATTGTGTGGCCTGACAAGACCTTAATCAACTCACAACTCTGTCGGCTCCAGATATAGATCTGTTCATTAAAAAAAATGACTCAACATCAGCTCAAATTAAAATAAAAAGCACTAAATTTGCCTAGTTTAGGAATAAAGTACTAGTCAAGATGATCACTTTTTTGGTCTTTGTTTTCTTAAATCTCTTGATGAACAATCATTATTTGTAAGCCTACAATTCAATCAAACATATACATGAAAGGGCATAAAGAATAGTGTGTCATCTGCAGATCTCATGTATGGGAGGGTAAAGAAAATGAAAAAAAGAAACTGCACCTTTCGATCGTTAATGGACAGTGTTGCGCCATGTGAATGGCTGGAAGCCCAATCGGTGCAAGGCACCGGCCCGAGTCAATGCCTATTCCAATACATGGCACCCGATCATTCAACAGGTGTTTCACATCCATAAAGATCGGAAGGTACAGCCAAGTCTATCAACAGAGATAGCTTTGATCAGCACCTGGAAACAGATACTGAAACAAAAATCAATCACCGAGGAAGATCAATTGCCATTTCTTTTGTTGAATTGTTGAATGCAACAAACTACAAATGAAACACGGGGGTACAAAGCAGAGCTACAAGTGATGCAGTGAAATCATGCCCTACTGTAGACGCATTAGATCTCTCCATGTACGTGTTTATTGATTACAAATGTGATTGGATAGCAGGACACACTTTGAATTGCTTGGCAGTGGTCCTCTGTGTTGGATCCAATATGATATGATTTTATATTGCCTACAACCAATTCATACAAGGTACTTTAATCATTTCCCCTTGGTTCTTAAATTTTGAACCTGAGTGACCCTTGTTTCTCACTTTAGTTTTGTATAATGTATCTCGCACACATGTACCTACACATGCAAGCAGATATATGAATGCAAGCCATGTATGTGTATCATGCGTGTAAACATTTGCAGGTGCGAGTGCATGTAGAAACAGGATGATATTACAGTTGATATGTATTATGAATTGGAACATTAATGCATAAAATTAATATATAATTATTCACATAATTCTGCAATCTGCTTTTTAATTTTTTTGAGAACTAGAAATATGAATCATGTATAAATTGTGAGGTTTCTTAAAAAAGATATTAAATTAAACAAATTTTACTTCTCAACATCATTAAAACACAGCTGAGTAAACACAAAACATGAAAGAAAAGACAACCCTCATTATGCATCAGGTTCCCAATATGAAAATGACACATAAAGACATACCCATGTGTACACAAACAGCTATTAAACTATTAGATGTTCACTTATTGATTGGCAGTTTTACAAGTTAAACAGTTTAGGAATATTCTTGCACATGCGCTATACACAGTGTCCCTCATGTCATCAAAGAAAGTTCCTCTCAGACCACATGCCTACCACATCTTGTGAATCAATGCATGTATAACGAACAAATGGGAATGATGGTAGTGTGGTAATAGACGTACCTGTGAGTTTTCACTTCCACTTGCAATAAACATGCAATCCAATCCTCCAAAGCAAGATCTTATCACGTATTTTTCCTGCATGTGCCCCTTGTACCTTGATGGCTCCTTCCAGTTCCCATTGACATCCCACAAGTGAATCTCCTGGTTGGTGAGATTCACAATGAAAAACTGTCCATCCCCGGAGAGAGCATGTGATCTGATAGGATGCTCCTCTGATATGACACGTTCAGTCCTTGTGTTGAAGTTAAAAATTCGAATTTCTGTGTCTGAGCAAATGCTGATCAGACAATCACCATCTGGTGTGACTGACAGGTCAGACACCTTTGGCATGCGATCTCCCCTCCAGGCTTCGAGCTTGTTCCCTTGTAGATCCCATTTGTAGATGCAGTTCTCTGGATCACAGCTGCCACACATGAACTTCTGTGAGTCAGGGAACCACGAGCATGAAGTCACGATGGGGCCGCCCGCTTCACAAAATGTGTGCTTGCACATACCAGTCTCCACATCCCATAGCTTGACGACCTCTCCATTGCCACATGTGAGAAGCATTGTGTCATCTGGACTCCATGCAACAAATGATACAGGTTTCCGATGACCTCGTAATGTGTGCTTCATTGACATTGTACCATTGTCTTCTAACTAAAAACATTCAAAAGAATCCACATCAGAATTTGATAGAGAAATGGGAGTCTCTCTCTCTCTCTCTCCCTCTCTTGATAAGATGGCAATGAACCCATGGCTCTCTTCCTTGCAAAATTCTTGTGGACCACTTGAACTATAATGCACATCCATCAACCCTAATTAGTGCTCAGGTAGAAATGGTTTGCGTACTATATGCCAGATATAATAGAAGAAAATAGGTATCTTGGCCTGGTCCACATGAGGATTCTATGATGAATCACTACTAAATTTTACTGGGTTAACTTCAAAGATATGGCATGATGCCCATATTTCAGCAAACAAGACTCATATAGAAGTTCTAACAAGGGCTTTATGTGGCTCGTTTATTTGAATAAAGTTCTGACAAAATCCCTCACTGCACGCTGGGCTCCTCTGATCGCCTCTGTGTGATGTGTGGTGAGGAGGATGAGATGGCAGCCCACCTATTCATATCTTGTCCATTGGCTCGGAGGGTCTGGGGATGGATTTCTGGATTTCTTTCTTTTACTTTATCCGCTTTGTAATTGGGCATCGTTCTTTCTATCTAATACAAAGGTGCATGCCTACCGTTTTATCAACAATAGTGAAATTTTTCTTGGTCCCACAGTCTCTTCAATAGATTATTCTATCCTTTTTGTGTCCCAACTTCCAACCATGTGGAAAACTAAATTATAAGAAAAGTTTGATCCTTTATGATTGCTACTAATGAATGAGTTTGCACTTTACCATCCATATAATTGCTGTGCAATCACGTGACGAAGATGCCAAGTATGCTCCATTATTTGAGAACTGTACAAACCAGACTTCATTTTCATGTTTATTTAAAATCTGCAACAAAGACAAACAATTGTTACATGATTTACAATGCCCAATAATGAGAATGAGTGGTATGGATAAGAGAAATTACATAAATAATAAATCCAATAGAATTTGCTCTCTTGTAGCAATTGAGGGCAATATAATATATATTTTATCTCTCTGTTGACCTAGGAGGTGCATGCCTAGTGTTTTTTCTTAAACATTCTTTTGCAAATTAATTGCCTAGACACCCAGAAACTAAATTAGTAAGGCAACTGATTAGGAAACTTGCATTACATTGTGCATGAGTGCATACATGCATGCATGCATTTGGACAACATAGAAATGGTTGCCAGCCATATAAAAAATGCTAGACATGTTTGCATCAGTAATCCAATATCCACACATTTCTTTAAACATTTAAATGAAATGTACTTCTAAAAAATTTGATTTCTGAAGAAAAAATAACTGACTTGCTAAGAGTGTGGAAATATGGTAGTGGAAACAGTACATCTAATCGTGTTAAAAATTATTGCATAACCCCAGAGATAAACTTGAGGGGCCTGAAAAAGATGTTGCATGCACCCTTCCACTAAAATAAATGAATGCTAAAATGTAGGTTCACCTACTTTCACTTCTCATTGAAGTAAATCAACTACATGATCATTCAACAGTATCTGACTATATTGGCATAAAAGCTAAAAATGTATTATTGGATTGATTTATCAGCTATAATATAGAAATCATGTTTCTTTCTTCCATTCCAATGGACTCTTAAGACATTAACATGTTATAAATTTACAACTTGAATAGAAAAAGGCCAAAATTATGAATTGGTAACTATCCATAAATCCTTGGTTATCAAGCATTGTTTGATTGAGATTTCTCATTCATTATATTCTTAAGGACATTCTTCTCCTTTCCCCTTGAGAATGTTCATAATTGGTAACTAGAGGTGATTCGGTCAAAACTGTTGAGTTTCAATCTGTTACACCGCAATTCTTTACAATATAAAATTGAGAAGGATAGGAGCAATATAAAATTGAGAAGATTCCCCTGTTCCAGTCATTCATAACTCATAAGTCCTAAAAGGATAGGAGACTCCAGTTTCAACACCTAACCCAGATCCTCGCTTAAACACAAACTAAAGTACCCACTTCCATTCTCAACAGAACATGTCAACCTCAAATACCCTTTTCAAATATAACTATATAAGACATTGAATTTCAATGTCCAGAATCCACACAAATTGATAAACAACAATCCAAAGATAACGAAAGAGCAAGCTCACCTGCTTTGTCTCACAAGGTATCAAATCGGGACCACAACAATGGTCCGCGTAGAGCGAGATCGGACCAGGCACATTGTGGTAGACACAAGACACCCTCTGAAACTCGACCGCCGCCTCCACCAACCGCTCCAGTCTTCGCTCCGGCACCCTGATCTCCGGCGAAAGCAACCCCTCCATCTCCGCCAGCACTTCCAACCTCCGATCGCCTTCCAATCGCCTCCCCCGATCAACCACCGCAACCGCGAGCTCACGAACCCTGCTCCGCTCAACCTCCAACGGAGCAATCCGTCTCCGCAGGACTTCCAGAGCGGACCGATCGTCTCCGGATCCCAGTCTCTCCATGAAGAGCTCCCTCAACGCGACGAAGGAGGCCGCGGCCAGGGCGGGTGGGGGGAGCCCCATCGATCCGACGGTGGCGACGGAGTCGTCCCATCTCCCGTCGAGGATCTGAGATCTGAGGGTTGTCAGCTCCGGCGATTGGTAGAGGACGCCGGATTCGGACTCGAGGAGGGAGGCGGCGCCGGCGTAGCCGAGGGAGTGAAGGGACTGGACGATGACGCGGACGAATTCGGCCCGGTCGATGAGGCCTTCCCGTCCGAGCTTCGATGGGGGAGGGGACGACTCCATTGATAGGGTGTTTGAAGTTTTCTTTATTTTATTTTATTGTTTTACACTTATTGTATTATTATATCGGCATTTTTTAGTGGACATAAAAAAAAGTTATGACTTGAGTCGTCTGTTATCCGGGGCAATGTTATCCCTGTGATGAGAAGCTTATCCAAACAGGTCATTGTATACAGTGCGACGCGCCACGTGGGACTAAACGTATAGGTGGGAGTGTATATTTCAATTGTCTCAATGTACATTACATATATTATGTATTATGTATATTTTTCTTTGAAAGATGGTGGCCCTATAATTTGATAAATTCACCTCTTTTACATATGTGGGAGGTGTTTGTTAACTTAATCAAAACTCAATTCACGTGTATTATGAATATTATGTGAAAAATATATATGTTCACAAAAAATACATGTTTAATTTTAAATGAGCATGAAAATTTATTTTTTAAAATTTAAAATATGTACAGTTACGATTACAAATAGAATTGAAGCACGGAATAAACTTGAAGATTAAAATGGTTAGATCTAATATTGAAGCGCGGAAGCCATTGCAACGAAGAAGATGATGGAGAAGTTGCGCTTGAGATCGATAGGATTGATGACTATGTTCACAATTCACCCATGAATAGATATTTTAAATTCTAAAATAGTAGGAATGTAAATTTGTATCTATTCTAATAAATTTGTATCTATTCTAAGTTTGTATCTATAATAGTAGATGTTTAATTTTAATTTTTTGAGGTGTAAAAAAACATAATAATAATAATAATGTACCATTTAAATATTGTTGTATAAAATAAAACATTAGAATACGTTAATACATTGTTATTTTTAAAAAAAAGATTTTATATCATGGCAGAATCTTATACAATAAGATAACAATATCATAATGTATTATGGAAGGCGGATGAAACTCCTGTATAAAAATATAGTCTTTTATCCATGGGACTGATTTGATAACATTAAGAATAAATTGGCTAGCAACCATCTGCAGTGGAGGAGATATCTGTTTTAAGGCAGCATTACCACGTGACACCGTGGCAGACCAGCATTTACACTTTTTATTCATTTATATTTATATTCCTTTTTTTATAATAAACTGGTAATAGCGTTAGAATTTCCAACACAATATCCACTGGTTCAAAAACATAAATTGTTTAAATACATTTATATAAAATACTTAAATATATTTTTCCACTTTCCGCATTGAAGGTGGTTGTCTAATTTTTTATTACCCGTGTTTTAATCTGATAATAAAAGTGAAATTAAAATATTAACTTTCGTCATCAGTCACAAAATTAGTAGTCGAGACAAGTATTAAGAACAATTAGTCAGAAAACCAGAAAACCAGTAGTCAGAAAACCAAAACCCCTGTTAGATTCAAGAACAAGTGGGAAGTAGTCGAGACAACTTTATTTTTTTATCCTCAATTAAATCCACGAATGTTTTAATTACTTAAAAATAAAATGCACCACCAAATAAAATATAAGTTTTTATAAAAAAAAAAAAGTAAATAACTATTTAAAAATCATAACACGGGATTTCTCTTCCATTCTAAAATAAAAAAAATAAAAAAAAGGTAAGTACACGTGAAACATGAATCCCGGTCAGGGCCGGTCCAGGCCCTAGAATTAGCACAGGAACCCAAAAGAAACAAAGACCGTAGACTCACGTTAATTAAATATATATATTAAAAAAAAGAAAAGATACATAGAGAGGTCGTTATCCACCGTCTTGTCCTATCAATCTTCCCCCCACTATTCGCCGTTCCCCTTCCCCCAACACACACACTATACTATATAGTATATATATACTATTCAACCTTCATCATTTATTCAATATTTATATTCATCATTTCTTATTCAAACCCCCTTATTCAATGCCACCTTGGGAACTCCAAACAAAATAACCTCGAGTCCACAACGCAAAACACACACATCTCGGTTCATCCTCACCGTCAAATCAGTGTCTCCCAGGGGACGCAACATTTCAGTATGAATCACAACCGTCGCAGTTGGATCATACAGTGGACGACCCGCACGCCGCCCCAGTTAAATCCGTCTTCCATTAAAACTCCCGCGTGCGTTTGAATGGGGTATGTAGTCACCTCCGGTGAGTTTAAACTAAAAACCCTAAACCATTTTTTTCATGAAACATTATAATAATTTTTTTTTATTAAAGTCATTTAAATTTTGACTGTCAGGTTATATTTTATCAAGTTATTCCATTCAAATCGAATGTTATAACAGTTGAAATGATTGACTTAAAAACATATATATAATAAAAAATAAAAAAAAATACAAATAATAGCCCTTGGAAATTGGTTGAAATTTATATCACCCGTGACTTTTCCTAAAGTTTACGTAATCCTATGAAGATACATATGTAAATTTAAATAACTTCATGAATTAAACTTATGTTAACAGATGAGGAATATTTTGTTAATACTCTATTTTGTTAACTTGTTTAAAACAAATTTAGTGTATCAAAAACCTCATATAATTTGTTACGACCTTTAATACATAAAGATTTTACTTCTTCAGATAGATTATTTTATTTTTCAAGCATTGTAGGGAGTTTTGGTATAATATATTTTCAATTAAGATTAATCAGACAGAATATTAACAAATTGTAAGAAAAGTGAAGAGTTATATGGAGTTTCAAACAATTTATAGAGGGTTTTTTTATTTTTCCTATATAATAATATATGTATAGTTATATTGTATATGTAAAGTACGACTTGGGGTAAAAAAATATGGTAAAAAAAAATAACTTGTGACAGAAAATTTGAACAATTTATGTTTTTCAATCATATAAAATCTACTCCTCATGATTTTTTTTTTTTTTAACATAAAAAAATAAAATATGAAATAGTAAAATTAGACTCGTAAAATATCTATTTAATACTCGATTCAAAAGAGGCCTCAGTCAAATACGACAATACCACAAGTGTGACACTGTGATTGTATATAGATCCAAATTCCAAAAGCAACCATAATACAGCGAAAAACGATTGCATCAAAAGGAGGAGTACTTTAATCCATCAATGGAAGCCATGAAAAGAAAGATTTTGTCTGCACACGAACCCTTTTTTAAAAAAAAATTATTTTCGAAAACCACCCCAAAAACAAACCCACTTTAATTTCTCTTTCTCCACTGCAGACACTGTCCCCTCCCATCTTTTAAAGCAGAGTCAGAAAAAAAAAAAAAAAAGAAGCAAAGTTAAGACTTATTAATAATAAAAACATATATAAATAAATTCATTGAAGAATGTCATTTAATACTTTGATACAAATCCAAAACCAATAAATAAATAAAGACAATCTCGGATTCTCTGCAGTGATACTGCACGCGCTTCTCTGTCCCCTTTTTTTTTAATGTCCCGTCACGAGACCCTCCCCTCCCCCTCCCCCTTCAAAAGGTCCCTTCTTTTTCCCTCTCTTTGAACCAAAACCGAAGCCGAGAATGAGCGATCGAGACAAGCTGGTGGTGGAGGTCATCGGCGCGCACAATCTGATGCCGAAGGACGGCGAGGGGTCGTCGTCGGCGTATGTGGAGGTCGAGTTCGAGAACAAGAAGCTCCGGACTGGGTCGAAGCAGAAGGACCTGAACCCGGTCTGGAACGAGAGGCTCGTCTTCGACCTCCCCGACCCGGCCGGACTCCCCTACCGGTCCATCGACGTCTCCGTCTTCAACGACCGGAAGAGCGCCGCCGGCGCTGGCGGACGGAACTTCCTTGGACGGGTTAGGATTTCCGGGTCGACTGTCGCTTCCGGGAAGGACGACTTCTGCGCCGTCCAGATGTACTCGCTCGAGAAGCGGAGCTTGTTCTCGCACGTGCGGGGGGAAATCACTCTGAAGATTTACTTATCGACGGAGGAGGGTCGGGTCGTCGTTGATGGAGAGTCGAAGCCGCAGAAGCAGCTGAAGAAACAGAAGCAGAAGCCCAATCAGAATCAGCAGCAGCAGAGCCAGAATTCGAAGAAGCAGCAGAAGCCGCAAGAGCAACAGCAGAAGCAGGTGCAGAGGACGGTACAGCAAGACCCGATCCCTTCGGACGTGAAGCCGGTGGTCATCACGGCGGCGTCTTCCGGCGGTCCTCCGCCGGAGATGTACCCACACGGCGGATTTGGTTTCGTCGGCAGCGGAGGCGCTGGAGGCGCCGATTTCGCGTTGAAAGAAACGAAGCCCCTTATTGGGGGATCGGCGCCGATTCGGGACAAGATGAGCTCGACATACGATCTGGTGGAGCAAATGCAGTACCTTTACGTGCGCGTCGTGAAGGCGAGGGACCTCCCGATGGGGGATTCGGTGCAGGCGGAGGTGAAGCTCGGGAACTACAGGGGGATCACGAAGAGGGGGGTCGAGTGGGACCAAGTCTTCGCCTTTTCGAAGGACACGATCCAGTCGTCGACGGTGGAGGTCTTTGTTCGGGAGCGGGACAAGGACGACTTCATCGGGCGCGTCGCGTTCGACCTCGGCGAGGTCCCACGGAGGGTCCCGCCGGACAGCACGCTCGCGCCGCAGTGGTACCGGATGGAGGACAAGAAGGGGGAGAAGGCGAAGGGGGAGGTCATGGCGTCGGTCTGGTTCGGCACGCAAGCGGACGAGGCGTTCTCCGAGGCGTGGCACTCGAAGGCGGCCGGGGTCCAGCCGGACGGGCTTGGGTCCATCAAATCGAAGGTCTACCTCTCGCCGAAGCTCTGGTACCTCCGAATCACCGTTTTCGAGGCGCAGGACATCGTCGTCCCCTCCGCGGGCGGCGGGCGGTACCCGGAGCTCTTCGTGAAGGCGCAATTGGGCGGGCAGGCGCTCCGCACGCGCGGGCTTTCTGCCCCTTTGTGGAATGAGGATTTGATGTTCGTGGTATCGGAGCCGTTCGATGACTATTTGTCGGTGACAATCGAGGACCGGGTGGCGCCGGGGAGGGACGACGTGCTCGGACGGGTGGCGCTGCCTATCGCCGCGATCGAACGGAGGATGGACGACAAGCCGGTGGTGTCGCGGTGGTTCGGGCTCGGGGAACCGAAGGCGGCGAGGTTCGGGACGGGGAGGGTGCACCTGCGCCTCTGCTTGGATGGCGGGTATCATGTGCTCGATGAGTCGACCGCGTACAGCAGCGATGTTCGGCCCACGGAGAAGAAGCTATGGAGGCCCCACGTGGGGGTGCTCGAGATGGGGATACTCGGCGCAACGAATCTGATGCCGACGAAGCTTCTCAAGGACGGCAAAGGCGGCGGGACCGCCGACCCCTACTGCGTGGCGAAGTACGGGAACAAGTGGGTGCGCACGCGAACGGTCGTTAACTCCGCCTCGCCGAGGTGGAACGAGCAGTACACGTGGGAGGTCGCGGACCCGTGCACGGTCATCACTATTGGCGTCTTCGACAACTGCCGCGTTGACGGTGGTGGTGGTGGTGGTGCGCGCGACGCTCGGATCGGGAAGGTTCGGATACGGTTGTCGACGCTCGAGTCCGATAAGGTGTATACGCACGCGTACCCTCTGTTGGTGCTTCACCCGTCCGGGGTGAAGAAGATGGGGGAGCTGCATTTGGCGGTGCGGTTCACGTGCACGAGCGTCGCGAGCGTGCTTCAGCTATACGGGCGACCGTTGCTTCCGAAGATGCACTACGTCGAGCCGCTGACGGTTCGGCTGGTGGAGATGCTGAGGTACCAGGCGACGAATGCGGTCGCGGCGCGGTTGGGGCGCGCAGAGCCGCCTCTGGGTCGGGAGGTCGTAGAGTACATGCTCGACCACGGCGCGCACGCGTGGAGCATGCGCCGCAGCAAGGCGAATTTCTTCCGCCTCGTGTCGGTGCTGTCCGGGATCCTCGCGTTCGGACGGTGGGTCGAGTCGGTGCGGAGCTGGCACCGGCCCATCCGATCAGTGGTCGCCGTATCCGCGTTCCTCTTGTTCGACTTGTGTCCTGAGCTGATACTCCCGTCGGTTTTTCTAGCGACGGCGATGGTGGGGTTGTGGAGATACAGAGGGAGGCCGAGGTACCCGCCGCACATGGACACGAGGCTGTCGTACGCGGAGTCGGTGTACGTCGATGAATTGGACGAGGAGTTCGACACGTTCCCGACGAGCCGGGGACCGGAGGTGGTGCGGATGAGGTACGACAGGCTGAGGAGCGTGGCAGGACGGATACAGACAGTGGTGGGGGACCTGGCTACGCAGGGGGAGAGGATGCAGGCGCTGCTCAGCTGGAGGGACCCCCGCGCGACGTTCCTTTTCGTCGTGTTTTGCTTCGTTTTGGCCGCCGGGTTCTACACGGTGCCGATGCGGGTGGTCGTCGGGGTTTGGGGGGTCTACGCGATGAGGCCACCGAGGTTTCGGAACCGGATGCCGTCGCCGATGCTCAGCTTCTTCAGGAGGCTGCCAACCAGGGCTGATAGTTTGTTGTAGGGAGGGTTAGTTGTGGGTGTTTTTTTGGTGGGAAAGTTTTGTATAGGTTGCTCTTTGATTAGGACTTGAGACTTGAGAGAGAGCATTGTTTGGGTTGCTAACTTATCATGGGTGTTTGTATGTGGGAGGTTGTAAGTATTGGAGTTAGATTTTGTTGGGAGGAAAATATGTGACATGGGACTCTGGGTGAGGTTTCTGCCTCAAATGTGATTTTGTTGTATGTGTTTGGGTGTCTGTCTGTTCTGTGGCTAATGAAATAGTGTCTCTGCTTTGTAAGAAACAACGTGAGTTTCTTGATTGATGCTGATAGGGATTTTAATTATAGGTACTTTCAGTTCCAGCACAAGCTGATAAAACAACAAAAAAAAATCATTCGTTCGTTTTCCACAGCATTCAGAACCACATGAGTGAGGTACACTCGGAATCACCTACCAAGTACTTGTCGGCAAAGCTGTTATTGATTGTCCCGATGCGCGTCGAGAAGATGCAATGGTGCGCGGAAACCGAGGACCGAACAACTCGGGGCGGTCCTCTTAGCGAAGCAGAGGCACAAAAAGGATCGGATGTGTTGGCATCGATCGTCCAAACTGTTATGCATGATATGTTGACGGGTGGTGGGACGGTACAGATGAGAAGCCTGGGAGCCCTAAGAGATTCATGGATTTTCGTAACATTTTATAGTCAGAAACATAGTATAAGTGAATACTGATTCTTCTTGGCCATCGTTTGGTTGAAGAATAGAGCTCATAATAAATGGAAATTAGTTGAAATAACTTTAAAATGAGTGTTTAGAAAGTTGGAATAAATAAGAATATGTATACGAGAATTAACTGGTATAAAATGATATATGAATTTCAGTCAACCACTTGAATTAAATTATTCTAGGCTATTTTAACCCATAACAATGTGTGGCTCCACTATCAAAATAATTGTAATCAACTATGATCAATGTCATCATTTTTTCACCTTTTATAAATCTTTATCCGTATTTTATTCATATTTTATCCAAACAACAAAAACTTTACTATTATGTTTCTCAACAAGAATAATTCAAAATACAACCAAACAAAAAATCATTTTATACTTACTTATACTATAATAGTTATAAACATCAGAATAATTCAATTCTCTCTCACGGGGGGCTTAGACCAAGACACATTTTAATTTATAGTATCGGTATTGTAAACCATTGTAAATCTATGTTCTCTTATTGCTTTTATTTTTTTTTAGCTAAACTATAGGTATGTAAATGATTTCAGAACAGGTATAGTCTGAATGGTGATGAGGAGAAACAGAGAAGAAAACATAAACATAAAGCGCATTTTTTCAAGGAGCGGTGGGCTCGCACATGGTCTAACAAAGGTGATGTAGAAAATGTTTTTACATACCACCCTTTCCACCCTTAGGGCCCGTTTGAATAGAGACACAAACTATTATGGGGTTCATACATATTTCAGAAATTGTTGACTTTATCAATTGAATAAATAATTTTCTGTTTGGTTGTGTTTTTAGGTTTTTTTTGTTAGGAAACGCAATAATAAAAGTTGAGTATTTGGTTGATGAAAAATAAAATGTGAATAAGATATAAAAAGTTGATTTAACATGTGGGCCCCATTCATATATAAGAGGTAATGACAGATTATTTGAAATGAAAAAAAAAAAAAAAAAACTATGGGACCCACTTATTATTGTTGTTGAAATAGACCCTTTATTCTTTGTTATTCTGACATCTAAATACCACTTTATTCTCCTCACCCAAACATCCTTTTTCTCCTATTCCATGTCTATTCCCACATTTTCCTCCCTTAATCCTCTACCCAAACGCCCCTTTAGGCAGGCACTAAGCACTAGCCCGTGATCTTTGGTTTTATTGTGCTTCTATAAAATGTCCTTTAGTATCAAAATGATTTAGACACCAATAATTGATAATAATAATAATAATCCGATATCATAGCTTAAAACAGAAGAAATATGCTCTTTGTGTGCCTCCCTAAAAGGAAGAATGGAGATTTTGGTGGGGATGCAACACAGCGGGAACGCTTTTGTAAAGTCTCCCATGTACAAGAATTTTGTTTATAAAAATACAAATTTATTTACCCTCAAAAAGAAAGAAAGAAAAAAAAGATCATAATTGGTGTTTAGAAATCATGGGATTGGTTTGATATTGTAAGAGGTATTATTGATCTCCATCTCCACATTTTATATCTCTAAATTTAGAGAGTGGTGTGCTCCAACCACACTCCATATCTACCTCCAAATTTGATTTAGGGATTTGAATTTGACTCGCCTCCAAATCATCTTTTTAACTTTTCATTTTATATACTAATTAATTCAATCTAATATATATTTAGATTCGCTAATTAATTTTTAATAAAAATACTATAGTTGGAAAGATCTCATCGAGACCTTCAAAAATGAAACGAATATTAAATTATTTTAGAATTGATTTTAAATAAATCTTCACTCGTTTGATTATTCAAGAATTATTTTATTTATTTACTTAAAAAATTATTAATTTAAAAATAACTAAAAAATTATTTAATATTAGACTCATTTTAAAGGTTTTAATGATATCTTATTTTTAATATAATTTTTATATAAATAAAATAATAATAATAATTATTATTAATAAAATTTTATATAACATTATGAATTTACGTAACTTTATCATAGCAGATAAAAGCTTAGATAGGAGATGCTTTGATATTTATATAAAGGCTTGGATAGGAGATGCTTTATCATAGCAGATGAAAGCACTAATACTAAAGGATATAGTTATCTTACATATAATCAAGCCCGTTAATTTACAAAATAAAAATCTCAAAACATCAGAATTCAAATGAAAGCAAATGGTCCCTTCCACACAGTGACACTGCTGATTGAAAGACCAGACCACAGAACCACACAGGCAAGTATTTATATCCTTGTAAGGACTGATAACAATCGTCCGGAATATGCTTTTTTAAAATTCAATCAGATTTTCTGAAAAAAATTAAAATGTCAAGAATTTAATGAAAATAATTCTAAAAAATCCAGATAACACGTGTCAAAAACCATCTAGATCCGCATTTGATATTTGAATCACAAAATCTGAACAAACAAAATTTCAAATGTTGCTCTGCGCATGTACCATTCTTTTGGTAAAACAAACAAACATGAAAATCACACAAACAAACAGACAAATATATTGTAGAGATACCTCCCCTTAATAAAAGGCACTGGATTCGTGTTTTATAATATGCTGCTAGATGCAGAATTTAAACAGAAAAATAATTATCAATAAAATAAAAAAGCACACATGCGTAGAAGAAAACCAAACACAACTAATACTCTTTTATCTAAACCTTTACTTACAAAGTGTTTGCAAACCCCACACAACAAAAAAACATGGGGGGAAGAGACTAGAGAGAGGATGATTCACTTCTCCTAACAAACATCATCTCTTCTTCTTCTTCTTCTTCATTCAACCACTCATGCCATCGACGGCTCCCGCACCAGTGACCCCGTGGCGTGGACAACAAACGACTCCGCCTCCCTCTCCGCCAATTCCCGGCACTTCTCCCTCCCCTTCCCTTCACTCATCCGCTTCACGAACCCCACGAACCTCCCCCAATTCTCCGGATGAAACAGGTCCGGCCCCATCCGCAGGTACGTGAACGCTTTCATCCCTTCCGCCGCGCGCACGATCTGCTCGTGCGCGTACCCGTCGTACCTCGGCAGCGCGTTCTCCCCCGCGAGCCCCACCTTCGCCTCCCTCGCCGCCATCGCCACCTGCTTCACCAGCCCCTCCGGCCTGCACTGCGCCTCCCCGGGCTGCTCGTGGTCCCGCATCTCCACGCACGTGAAGTTCAGCACCGCCCCGTGCCGCCCGATCATGCGCGCGATCGGGAGGTACCCGTCGCGGCTCCGCGTGTTGTAGTACCCCGCGGTGAGCTCCGGCGAGTGCGAGCGCGTGCCGTAGTGCCAGTGGATGCCCGCGACCTTGACGGAGATCGCGACGCCCTCTTCGGTGGGGAAGATGGAGCGGGCGGAGGAGAGGAGGCGCTCGCCGTGGTCGAGGAGGAGTTGGGAGTACCAGGAGAGGAAGAACTCGCCGTAGGGACCGTCCCAGCCGCCGCCTTCCTTGCGGAAGAATGAGGTGTCTTCGGGCCAGTTCTTGTAGTGGCCCGCATCGGTGGGTCCGCCGTTGCCCCACTCCGGATGCCCTGCCGCTTCCGCTGCTGCTTTTAAATTGCTCACCATGTACTGTAACGCCCAACAAACAACATTATATATTAAAAAAGATAATGTTTAGGTACTCCTTTAGTTCGTTTCTTATGCATCTGTCTGTCTGTGTATTTGAACATATAATAATTCTTTTAATTAAAAAAAAAATATGTTTATCATTTTCTCTTTCTTTAAGAACTAAAGCACAGAACTAGATGTAATAATATGATCGACCTCTTTTTGAAAAATAACACACATCGTCTAAATATAATCTTATTATTGAAAGCTAATACATTTAATCTGTTTTATATTATCGTATAATGCGATAACATTGTAAAATTATATTATAATGTACGATGGAAAAATAAAGTTTTTATTATTTTCAACATAAAAAATACTATCTCCATGTAATTTTTTTAAAAAAAGACTTATTATATAGACCGCAAATATGCATTGAGGCTGCACAAAAGATTTAAAATCATTTCCTCCGGTTCTGAATGGAAGTAATTTTTTTAAAAAAATGAATAACAATGAATACGAGATTACATTTTGGGTTGTAAGAATGACCGAGTAACATTGCAATTAAAAGAGCTTTGAATCATGAGAAAAGGTTGTTTTTTGAATATGTAAAATACCTTGTCGTAGCATTGGAAGGCGCCGATACCGGGGAACTTCCAAGTCCCATTCATTTCAGGATAAGATGGGTATCTGAGCTCACCCGCTGGACCCATACCCACTTGAATCTCCTGCACCAAACACAGTCTTTGTTTAGACCGACTGCGATTGATTGACCCATATCAAAGAAAAGAAGCTGATAAAGAACGAGAGAGCACTCACCACGATGGTGTTGCCGAGGAGGTTGGAGAAGCGGTCACGGAAAGCGCGCATGAAATCGGAGTAACACTGCGTTGGGGTCCTCCCCTTCAACACGGGGAGGGTGTCGCAGCCCAGCGAGACGTACTCGTAGTTCCTCCTCCCCCATTGATCCGTGTATGCGAGGTCCTGGTCGTTGTCCATCTCCTCCCCCACCCACTTCGGAAGCGGAATCCTGCACAACCGTACGTTTGTTAAAAAAACAAAATCACAACCGTTCATTACCCTGACCCACCGCCTCTCAACGTGTACGAAATATTAATTAATTTTTTTAAAAAAATAAAATAAAATTTGACCGACCAATCACGTGACGGCGAGTCCGATAAACCCGTCACGTGAATAAAGTGAATAAAGTAACCAAAAAAAATCATTTCAACGTCCCACAAATCGCCACGTCACCCCCTCCCAGAAGGTTCCGGAATGAAAACGGAACATCAAATCAACGGTGGAAAATAAAAATACGTACGTGACCGAGTCGCCGACGTTGCCGCCGCACTGATGGAAGGACATGACGGCCTGGACCTTGAGACCGTGTCGCCTGATCATGTCCATCAATTCGGTGTACCCTCCCCAATCGTACTCCCCGGGCCTCTCCTTCTCGACGATCCCCCACCAAACGTCGACCATCACCCCTTCCACGCCCGCGCTCTTCAGCGCCTGAAGACTCGCGTTCATCGCTTTCTTCCTGTTCACGCCTCCTCCCGGCCTCACCGTGTCCAGCGGAAGCATCACGTACACCGGCACCCCGCCCGTCCCCTTATCGGACGATCTGGATACCTCCACGTGGAGCTTCAGATCGGAATCTTCCTCCGCAGTCATCGGAGCTGATTCGGTCACCAGAGCCGAAACGGAGAGGACCGGAGACCGGCACGGGCTGACGGGGGGAGAGATCAGGTCGACGTCCGGGTTTTGCCTCTTGATCCGGCACCGGAGATCCGTCGTCGGGGGTTTCCAGATCGCCGCCGCGTTCAGGCTGGACGCGGATGAGGAGAGGGGATCGCCGCCGGACGGGTCCGGGACCGGCGCGCCGTAGATGGACCCGATCTGGTGAGAAATGTTGAACGCCATTGTTATCTTCTTCAGAATATTTTGGTTGTTTTGTTTTTTGTTTTTCAAATTGAAATGTTTTTGAGTTTTTTTTTTATCTGTTGTTGATGGAAGATGATGAGCAATGGGAGTTCGTATATTTATAGAGAGGAGATCTGGTCAGATGAAACGCGCAAGCGGTTTAAAGCGTCCTGCGCGTTATACGTGGCGCGTTGTTCTGTATCATCGAACGCGTGATACGAGGGCGTTTTTTATTGGATAGGAGGCTATGTTAGGGAACCTTATCGGATGGATGACGCGTGTACTTTATGGCTACGTGTCAGATGTACGAGCTGTTAATTATTCAGCGGTCAAGATTTAGCAGGATATTATAAAAATATATAAATGGACGGCCCGAGTGCGATCTTGAAGGTTCCAGGAATCCGCGGTAGAATGACGTCAGTAAGTCTTGTAGTGACACGTGTCTCTCTTTTATGCTTTTATATGAAGTTTTTGTTTCACGTGAAAGGACACGTTCATGCCACTGTATTAGTTCATTTTTTTATTTTTATTTTTTTTAACTTTTTGAGTGACACGAAAATTTACGCGTTTTTTTCGCTGATTATTTGGGGTGATATCTATCCAGGTTTCTGTTAGATATTTTTTAAAAAATTTCGGTTGAGTATAGACTAAAAAGTCATCTAATTTTTAATTTTCTTAAATCAAAATTATCATTTGAAAAGGTGGGATTCAAATCAATTTAAATAATTAAACAACATGTTTGAGATAATTTTTTTTGTTTTTTTCTGTTAATTTTTAGACAATGAAATGTGAAACAATTTTTTTACATGAATACTAATATCAATCAAAGTTTTGTCCTCATGTCAGATGTGTTTTTTAATTAGTTTTGATTTTACTCTAGCTTCCAAACGAAGGTCATGATTTTCATATTTTAAAATAAAAAAAATGAGACTAAATAACAGTAGGTGAAAAAAATATGTGGCTCTTATGGGATTGTAACACATGTTGGTACAAGAAGGTGGTAGAGGCCGACCTAAAGGTTGACTCAGACGGCCCAGATTTTATTTTTCTGTTTTTTTGTTGTTATTTATATATATATAAAGATAATGTTACGAACATATCTTTTTTAATCATAAGATACATATTTTTATAAAAAAAAATAAAACATATGTTCTAATAAATTGCATAAATACATTTATAGAAAATATATAAAATTTCTATTGAAACATATACTTCGCTATTGTGAATATATGCTCTGGTGATTTTCTGTAGACATATATAGGACTGGAATTGAGGTTAAAAAAAAAGAAAAATGATGTATCCAGCACTTCTACAACCCTATTTGTAATTCACACTATTTTTATTTAAAAAAAAAAATTATGCATTTTTCTATCAAAGTACATAATGTTACATGAAGTGGTATATAAACTGAGATACATTAATGTATTTTTTTATTATAAATAAATAATTTTTTATTTCATATATCATGATACATTAAGTTTATCACATTGAATAAAAGTGATTATAAAAAAAATTGAGTGTTAAAATAATTACAAACGATGTCAATCAATGTCATGTGTGTTTTTTTTAATTAGTTTTGATTTTACTCTGGCTTTCAGACGAAGGTCATGATTTTCTTTTTCTAAACTAAAAAAATGAGACTAAATAATAGTAGGTAAAAAAATGTGTGGCTCCTATGGGATTGCAACACGTGCTGGTGAAAGAAGGTGGGCTTCAGTGGATTCGGATGGCAGGTGTGACATTTCGTCCCGCTTGAAGACGAACACCTAATATAATGAGACAACATTGGCGTCAGATTAAGTTATTGGACCACAAAAGAGGGGGGGGGGGGGGGGGGGGGCATAGTTTGGAAGGAAACGTTGATGTTGGAGATAATAATGTAGAAATTATGGAATCTGGCTTTTGGAATTGAATATTCTGGAATCAATTATCTTTCATATTAATTAAACATTTTGTTTTATATAATTTATTTGTTTGAACATGGTTCCCGGTATTGTGTAACATGAAATATAATTGTGCATTTTAATGTGTATTTCATTTTTTTAAATAATAAATAATTTAATAGACAAGTGTTTTTTTTATTATTATTAAAAGGGTGAGGGCTGCAGAAGGAGCAGCATGCAGTAATGAACATATTATTTTCTTTACTTAAAATAGATTTTAAAAACTCTGGGAATAGAAACGTAGTCATTTTCTATTGTTAAAGTAAGAATGAGCATGACTGAATTAAATGAGAGTGAAAGAGAAAATACATGGATAAAGACATAAAATGATTAGATACATGGAAAAGAAAGAGATTAGATGAGATGGCTAGGATCTTTAAAAACTGTTCATCAATGAATTAGTACAATAGTAATGTCATGCGTGTCTCATACGTTTTGATAATTCATTGATCAATGCAGTTGGATTGCTTAACACCTTAAGTCATTGAAAAAGAGAATGGAAAGACAAAAGAAGCACTGTGTTTGAGTGCATGCGTGCAATGGAGAGGTGGAGATGGATTGGTTGTTTTTTTCTTTCAGAATAGGAGGACGTGGTGTAGGGGATGGAGCCACGTTTGATACAGATCAATGGTTTCCTTATATTGTATTATTAATATTACAATAATGATTCCCAAGCCCCAATTTCACAGGCCCCATCAAAGGCCCCATGAGATGGCATGTGTCTAATACCTGTTATACCCTTAGTTAATTATTTTTTTTTTTTTATAATTGATCCCCACAAAATAAGGAGACAATTATGATTGATTAAATAAAAAATAAAAAAAAATCTTTAAATAAAAAAAAAGTGAAGGTGAGTCTGGACGGACACAACTTTCTTTCGAATAAACTCTTTTTAATCAAACCTTTCTATTGAGATGGTCTCTTCTCTTCCAACCTAAACTTTCCAAAGATCTCCCAAAAAAAAACCCAACTATGAAGAGTATTATAACATGCAAAAGAAGTCAATTATAGGCGGTGATCAGATCAACATAGAAAGAAGGAGATGATAAAAATGATGGAGGATGTTACAAAGCGTTTCACTGTTTCTTTGTTATATTGTTTCTAAGGTTAGTTACATTTAATTTATATATGATTTGTATGATGTTAATGTTACATTTCTGACATCGAATAAATGTAACAGTCTGAAATGTAACATTTATTCGTGTATTGCATTTGTTTCAATGCATGTAGTAATTTATATTTGTTACATTTATTAACGTAACAGTCAAATACATATATTTGTTAAATGTATCACACAACAAAAAAGGTGTTTGACATTTTCTATAAAATGTAACTGATTATTGAAAATAGAATCTGTTTATAAATTGTTTAAATGTAAATGTAACAATTTTTATGTAAATGTAACAAATCGTTGTGAGAGATATAAATATTTAAGAAATGTACTTGATGTAACTGCTTCATATAGTAACTATATATGTTTTTTTATTTAAATTTGAATACAATAAATACCTGAATTTTTTAATGTTCAGTTAATAACATTCTTAAAAAAAAATTTAATGTGTATAATAAGAATATAAGTTTGAAGAAGAATTTTGATTAAAACAATTTAGATAATTTTTTATGTAATTTAGTTTTAATTGTAATTTAGGTAAGGATTTCAAAATTTGAAATGGATAAGTGGATTTCAAGATTCACTCATAACCGAATAGAGAAAATGGGGGGATTTGGGTTAATGGGATAGATTTTTAATGAAGGGCATATTTGTATTTTGACATTTTTTCCTTTTTGAAAAGTCAACCAACCAATTAATAAGAACCAATAAAATGATGACACCTCATGGGGCCTATGGTGAGCCACGTTTGATACAGATCAATGGTTTCCTTATATTGTATTATTAATATTATTATCATGTATTATGTATCATAAAATTCTGCACAAGAATCTAAATTTTATGAGATATATAATAGGGTTAAAAACATCAAAGTCTTCGTAAACATAATTAATTTTATATAAGTCTTTATTAAAGTTAGGGCAGACATACAAGTCCTTGAAAACTCACAAAAATACATATACATCTCTGGTTTCAACAAAAATTAATCATAACCCAACCTACTCTACTTAACTTTAACTTATAACCATAAAATAATTAAATTATCCTTAAATTTTTAACTACTTTCAATCAATAGCTCAATGAAAATGAAGAAACATAAAAAGTCTTACATGAATAATATGATCTTTGCATGAACTAATTTATTTTTATGATTATTTATGGAAACTATAATGTCTACACAATTACATAGTGATAAAGTATTCTGTTAAATTTGAATGAAATTTTAATCCGATGATAATAATCAAATTTTTATGAGTTTTTAAAGATTTATATGTCTGTCCTAACTTTCACGTAGATTTATATAAAATTATTCATATTTAATTCTATATTATAACATTCCCAGTGACATCTCACATTAGTGGCACGGCAAACTCACGCGTGTCCAATACGTTTTCATAATTCATTGATGAATGCAGTTGGATTACTTGACATCTTAGGTCATTGAATAAAAGAGAATGGAAAGAATGGAAACACGGCGAGTGTCATGTGCGACAAGAGAGGTGGGGATGGGCAAGTGATTGATGTGGGTTGTCGTTTTATTTTACTTTCGGTGCTGACACATTTCATGTTCCTGCAGATTAACTGCATACATGAAATCTTGAACAAATTATATATGTTTTCATTCACTCCATTCCAATATGCACTTTTTTTTTTTTTTTTTGTGAGTATATAAATTTCATTCAAGAAATACGTACTTAAAAAATTCAGTGTATATGAGTTGCAATTCTTTTATTTGAGTGGGATGATGAGCAGGGGTGGGGTCAGAATCTGAAAGAGCAGGTGTCCCTCCAGCCACTAAAGGCTAGGGCCCGAAAAAGGAATAGTCCAATCTTGTTTAACTTGCATTCAACAAATATCTATACTCTGTGCCTAAAAATAACACAACAGTAACAAAAGTTTACGACCTACCTATGAATAAAATATATACATAGGGCTTGAATTCTTCAGTCAAAAAATTGGGTGATGCAAGCATCAAGGAGAAACTTAAAAACTAAAGTAAATTAAGGGAAGATTTTAAAACTAGTTTGGACAATTTTTAAAATCTATAAAAAATTATATTTGATTTAAACACATTTTCATAAACCCAACAAATGAAAATGATACATCCAATCCCCCAACTAATTTGGTTTTTGTTCTTTTTTTGGCGTCTCACAGCATTGAAAGTGATGTATTTTTTTTTTTGGTGTAAAGCATTGAAAGTGATGTATTGATTTATATATAAACCTCTTGCCATCTTATGAATAAAACATAAATCCGTGCTTGAACTCGAGTCAAAAAATTGGGTGAAACAAGCATCGAAGAGAAACTTGAAAACTAAGTAAAGTAAGCATTTTAGAACAAGTTTAGACAACTTTCAAAAATTATGTTTTTATAAAAATCATATTTGATTCAAACTCATTTCCAAGAGCCCCAGATAGTCACATGTTTCAACAAAGGAAAATAATACATCCAATCCCTCAACTGTTTTGGTTTTTTTTTTTATAATAAATAAATACTCAATCTAATAAAATACATAATAATATGAAAAGTGAAATATATACTAGATAAACCAAGAAATATATAATTTTTTCCTCTAAAGCTTTAAAAAATATATATATAATTTTTTGTACACTACACTAGTGGAGTATGTAATGCCCATGGGTTGTAAACAGGGATGCAAAACTGAACCAGTGCATCGACACCCTTTTACAAAGGGTGCGTATATCCCCACCAAGAGTTTTTCTTACCCCACCAATCGAAAAAAAAAAAGTGCTTGGCCGTTCCCACCAATTCAGGTCGATTGAACTTGATCACCATTTCAGGTTTTGAACGATCGTAATTAGTCACAATTTCAAGCTTTAGACGACTGTAATTGATTAAATAGGATTCAAAATTATATCTACCTATTTTTTATAAACAAATAAATTTTTAAGTTTATCCATCATATTCTACATTTATTTTTTTATCCAAACAACAACTAAAGGACTGAAAAAAAATGTAACCAGATACACTTTCAAGTAATCAAATTTTTATAAAAAAATATTTTATTAAACAAATATATATCATTTTTAAGCTTCGTTTGAATTAGTAATTAAAAGGATTCTTTATTTGAAAATAAAAAAATTCAATCAATTGATCAAAACACATTTTATATTTGACTTTTGAAAATTTTATCATCACTTATGTAAAAAAAAATTATTCTTATATTCTACATTTCAGAATAATAGTTGATTATCCCTACATTACAACTCAGACTTGGAGTGGTATGAAGGATTCAAGGAAGATATACGTCATGGGATTATGTTTGCAAGAAAAAAAATTATAAAATTTATTACAAATCATGTTCGACCAAGTTCGATTGCCCAAAACTTGAAATGACAATCAAATCCAGTGACCCAAAACCAGAAATGACGACCGTTTAAAACTTGAAATGACGACCAAATTTGATTGACCTAACCAGATCGAAGAAAAAAGATAAAACACCGGTTTTTTTTTTCTGATTGGTGGGGTAAGAAAAACGCTTGGTGGGGGATTGCCACACCCTTTTACAAATGCGAAAAACATCTTTACTGCCGGGAAAACCATTGTTGCTAGACTGGGAGATTGACTACACCAAATAATAGGAGACGAATATTTATATGAAATTAAATGAATGCAAAGGCACAACCTTATCACAGACCACAAATGAGAATAAGAATTGGAATAAAACATACTTCATTTATTCTGCTTGGCAGCCAAAAAAAAGATGTACTAAATTGAGGTTTTTAACTATGCAAATGCAATACACACTAAGTGCAATGGTTATCTCTTAGCAAAACCATTCCTATTCCATGTTTACTGAAATTCAGAAACCAAATGGGGTGACAGGTTTATCTCAGTACCAAAAAAATTTCTTCTATTTAAAAACCAATAAGATCCAAGTTCTACGAGTAAGAATCAATCACACGAAAACTAGTTGAGCAAGTTAAGGAGATGCAAGAATGAAACTATAACATTCAATATTTTGAAAAGCATGAACGGAGGAGCATCTGAGAAGAATTATTGATAGCAATTCATACATCCGTCGAACAAATCAAGAATAAGCCATATATCAACGGAACAGCATGACTTAGAAAAGGCAAGCCAAAATAATTTCATAATTGCCCCAACAATAAGTCGAACCGTTTGAGAAAGTTGAGTGCTCTGTTGCACTATAAGTGGTTTTCGTCCAATGACATGTATGGGTATATCCCATATTCCCAAAGAAAGTCAAGTCATGGTCACTTCACATAGGCCAATTGAACATTATGCAGATGCCATTATGGTGCATCACATTAGGTATCACATTAAGAAAAGAAATAAAAAAAGACTATTTAAGTTTTAGTTAGACTTAGACAAGCGCACACAGCATGCACAATAATTATTGTTCAAAGGGGGGAAATAACTTCCAACCTTCTAACAGTGCAAACCTCACATGTTTTCCTGAACAAAAGTTTCTTGCAATATCAAAAATCTTATATGAAAGAACATTTTAGCATGCGAAAAGTGTATTCTATCAGAGAATACCATACCTAGTTAAAATTCCAGATAATCAAACATCTGCTTGAAAAAAACAGGTTCAACCAAAATTTTCACAGATGACTAAGACGATGCAGCAGCTCTCTTCCTTGGGGCAGCTTCAGTTCCTGTTTTCGCCATTGGAATAATCATTTAAATCACATTGAAAATGAAAATGAAAAGGTTCCATTTCTTGCTAAAGAATGGTGAAAAAAGATGACCAGATTGAAAGATATCTAGTCTAAGGTCACGGAAAAAATTGGTTACAGGAACATGGGGATGTCAACAGTGCGTACCTTCTCTGAAACCACTCTTGAACCTTCGAGGTACATGACGAAGATATCTCATTCTTCCAGTTCCTGTCGTCTTCCTTCTAATTGCCTTCACACTCCAGTTATCTAAAACCCATAAATAAATGATGATTAGTAGCAATTACATATAGATGAAACAAAAAAAGGAGGAATTAAGTATATATACAAATTTAGATTCACTATTTGCAAGAGTAAATAAACAAAAGAAGCTCTAAGGCTACAGGAAAAAAAGTGATCAAACAGGCAGACTTTCCAAATAATTTAACAGAAAACCACTTTTCAAGACAGAAAAGTTCTGCACATATTGCGTATTCAGATATGTAATACTGCATGTGATGCGTAGAGAAACCACCCATTAGTTGGAGTTCAGACTTCTTATTCACATTCATGAGAATTCCATGAAATTAAAGAGACAACACAAATTTTGCAATGAAATGACAAGGAATAGAGGTGTCAATTCCATGCATAGAAATTTTGTTTGGAAAAGATCATAGTACATAACCCATTTAACATTGATTTACAAGAAGAGTAAGTCTCCCATCAGTTCTTAATAATGAGGATAATGAGGAACATAAAATTGTACAAGTCGTAAGGCAAATCTAATTATACTCCGAGGGACACAAAGATGATAGTAACAAAGGAATTCTCATATGATGTTTTACTACTAGACCAATAATGTCAGGCATATTACTAAAATAATAAAGAGGCAGAGACCAACATGCATCAGCAAATATGCCAATGTTGTTTCGTGCTAATGAGCTATGAAGCATCTATCTCCATTAAAAATAATGAAAAAGAGCTAGAAAAGACATTCTGGGAAGAGATCCAAATTTGTATTACCAGGTATATCAGACATTTAATACGAAAATGTGTCCACAACAAGCACTATATGCTTGGCAAAAAAAAGATGATGATAAGAAAAAAAGATTTAAGCGTCATTAACGTACACAGAAGAAAAAAAAGGCACAGATATAATATAAAAAATAAACCAGTTACTCCATTTTAAATCTAAAAAAACTGCTTCCTAGCTCCAGTAAATCGAGAAAAACAAGTGAGAGCCAGATAACATAATCACGAGACAAACATATTATTCAAACATGCACCATTCAAATCAACAATTGAATCCCTGATTGACCATCAAATACAAAAAGTGTAAAAGCAGATTTCGAGTGCAGCTGACAACGAAAACATCATGACCTGGAAGAAAAAAAAGCCCCTACATATGCAACAGCAATGGAACTCATCTTAGTTGCAAACCCAACATTGAAGTTGTGCATGTGTGGTGGTGGTTGGAGGAGTGGGAACAATTATACAAAGGATTGAAATGCTAATTCTCAAAAAACTAGGGATCATAAAACACTGAATGACAAAGTAAACCTACTAAAATCGCAACAGCAAGCAACTCGACATGGATAAACACAGATCAAAAACATTGCACCAATGCACAGGTATTAATGAAATAAACATCAAAATAAAAATAATATCACACATCACACATTTAATCAGACCATCCACAGTAGGCAAGCAAAAAAAAAAAAAGTCATCAAACAAATAACCTCCCATCAATAGCGACAATTAAGCAGAAAACCTAGACTCCAATTCAACAATCTAACTCTTGAAACCCCACAAGAGCTCAAAAAACGCGATTGATAAAAAAAAAAACATATTTCATTTTAAATTTGATGATCGACTACGACTACTGACCAGACATCACAGGCATGCAAATCAGATCATCAAACGAGGCACGAAACACATCAACATCAAAAGAAATTCATGGATCGGATAGGGGATCTTACATTTGCGGATGCGGGCGGCGGGGTAAGCGCAGGCGGAGCATCGGCTCTTCTGGAGGTGGAAGCTCCGCCTCCCGCACCGGACGCAGAGCGTGTGCGTCTTGTTCCTCCTCTTCCCGAAGCTCCCTGTCCCTTTCCCCTGAAAGACGGCCAAAACAGACACTAAACAGTGACAGATCGAAAAACAATTAGGGATTCTTTGATTCGTGAATGATTGATTTGTACGTACCATTGTTTTGAGACGTGTGTTCTCAGCTCGGCCGCCCCTGACGAAACCCTAGAAATGCAAGGAAGAAGAGTGAAGGAGGAGAAATTTTTTATTTATATAGGGAACAAGCATTTTACACAATTGCCCTTATTCATGGCTCAAATGCGATGGTAAGTGAACCTTGTTGGCTAGTTAGGCCCAGTGGGCCTTGTAAGATGGCGCTACATAGAAAGGGGCCCAATCACACGGGTTTCAACTCTAGACTGTTCAAAATCCATATAACCCTCTGATTTTTTTAAAGTCCATATAACCCCGTAAAAATACCTATGTAAATTCAAATTACTCTCTGAATTAAATTTTTGTTAATAGATTTAGAGTATTATATGAATATTCTGGTTGGTTAATCCTAATTAAAAACATAATATATCGATAACCCCTTACAGTGTGTTAAAAATACAAAACAAATATCGGTAAATAACGATTTTACCCCTCTTGGTAGGTTTTATCATCTATCCGGAGAGACAAAATCATCACATATAGAAGATTTTTCACATTTTTTAATAAATTGTAGGATGTTTTTGGAATATTATATTTTCAACGAGGGTTAATCAGTAGAATGTTCTTCATTTGTCAGTGGAATTAACTCGAGGTTATTTGAATTTATATATGTGTTTTCAGGGGATTACATGACTTTAGAAAAAATTGGGGGTTATATGGGTTTTAAGAAGTTTACAGGTCATTTGGATTTTTCCCAGACTAATATCTAAAGACATTCTATATTATATAAAAAAATTAAAGGAAAAAAAACCATGTTTTACTTGCAAAAGTTTTTCTTTTCCCAGCGTGTTTTAGGTGGGTTTGGAAACAATTGAGATAGGTATGATTTTGAATAAAATGATTTAAATAAACTCGATTCATATGTAACTTATTTTATGAGTTTTTTTTTAAAAAAAAATTTGTTCTAAAAGCTACACAAATTTTTTAATTAAGCTTATTTTTTAAAAAAACATTTGAAAACACACTTGTGCTTTTTAAAAAAAAAAAAAAACAAAATCACACTCAAACACGGTCTTAATGAATTGTGTATTAAAATGAATTGAATGCATATATTTTAATATTTTTTTTCTCAGTTTGAGAAACATATTCTACATTAAGATTGTATCAATTTGTTTTTCATGGATGTTAACAAATCATGAACGTTTTTAGCGTTTCTTTTGTGCAAGATTAATGGATGAGAAATGGACTAGAGAAAGTAAGGATTGATATTGTTTTTCTGTCCAATTTAGTATTATAAAAAAATTCATTAAATGTCACATTATTTAGCTTTATTCAATTCGTATGATATTCAATTAATGCCCAGGGAAGAGCCATCTGAATTAAATCACTGAGATGCTAATGCAAACCAAAACCAAATATTAAACAAAAACATGCAAGAACCGTTCCTGAATTTGGTTCCTGATACTTGAAATGTTTTGGGTCATGACAATCAGCATGAGTTGTGTACTACAATAAATCTGGAATGCAGACATCACCTGAAAAACTGTGACAAAAACATGTACATTTTAAAAACATTCGGATCATGACAACCCATCCATATAAATCTAACTTTCCAGTGCACCTAATGCTTTCATGTCCTCCAAGAATGCTGAATACGAGTCATCCATGTTCTGCGGCTTAGGCGCCAATGATGCATTGCGTGATGCCTCTGCTTTCCCCACAGCAGTTCCAAGGGCTGATGGTGGTGTGGGTGCTGATGCCGTCCCAAGCGATTGGGTCTTCGGTTTCGCTTTTGGAGCAACAGTTTCTCTTCTTACACGTACAGATGCAGGAACCTGGTTTCACACATACAGGCTTCATTTATGATACAAGCAAGCAATCTCATAACAGTTTATCGTAGCAGGGAAGAGAAACATGTCGAATAGATTTGGGAAAAAAAGCTTCAGATTAATCACCATAAAAGAATTGCAAAGCAAGAAATTTCAGCTTCATAGTGTGGGATCAGAAGAAGAATGCATCTATACTTCTGATGTGATGAATTAGTGATTAGTAGCCAAAGTTGGCTTTTGGGCATAGGCTAGTTAGGAAGACGCCAAGGACCCCACCTAAGGAGGACCACCAAATTAAAAAATAAAATATAAGCCTACAAATTTCAGTTTCTTGTGCCCATCACAATTTAAGATTTATGCGCCTGTTTTGAGGTGCAGAATAGGGATCAAATAGGGCGGGAATGGCTAAAAAACTTGTTTGATTAGAAAGAATGATCACTATGCTCGGATAAGTAAGCATAAACTTTGACAGTAATTCAGGGGGAGGGGAAGGGGGGGTGTGAAGTAGCCTATCTATGGCTTATGCAACCCCAAAAAAGTACTGAAGACAAAAATAATGACAAAATAATAAAAATACAACCAAACAAAAACTGCCCCGATAGCTATTTATAATACCAATATACTTTAGATAAGGTTATGTCACACCCCAAATGGGGGCTTAGGGTCCATTCAAAAAATTATATTTCCCATACTCAATCCAATTAAACATCCACGGCCCACTATTAATAGATTGATATCAAAGAATCAAAAACATCATTTTATCTATACTTACAACAAAAGATTTTGTGTGAATGTGTATAGGGCCAACTTAATATTTTGCATAAACTGAGGACCGCTGATGTTAGTAGCTCTTGCTTGTCATAAGCAATAGTTATTCATTTCTACCAAAACACACAGCACATACTAATAAGCGGGTATGATGATCCACCCAAGAAGTTGGTACACTCGAAATGTTCTGCCAGACTAACCCAGAATGCATAACAGCACTTACCCAAAACACAATCAAATAACAGTTTATATATCTCGTGACTTCAAAAAAGGAAAAAGAAAAAGAAATCCGCAAGCACAATTTAAAAAAAAAAAGTGTTTGAGATGCAAGTAAATGAAATGGAACAGACACCAACATAGAAGAAAATTGTAAACTTACCATGGCTGTAAGTTCTGGGGTATGCTGCGCTAGAGGCCTTTTTACAACAGTAGATGCTGCTGATTTCACGTAGGATGGCTTAGGAGGAACAGTTGGTCGAAATGAAGCAGGATCATCTTCCTGAAATGGAGCAATGCCCATGGGGATAAGTGGCATCAACATCTGGGGTGGCCCTGGGGGTGGGCCAAAAGGGGGCCTTGGAATTGGCTGTGCAATGATTCCTGGAGGAGGCCGAGGGGGCAAACCGGGGGCAAACAACTGTGGCCGCATATCGGGTGGTGGAGGTGGTGGTGGGAAACGAGCAATGCCAGGAGGCAACACATCTTGCATAGTGATTAAAGGGACCCGTGGAGGTGGTGGTGGCTGCCGTGGTGGTGGTGGTGGCAGTCGAATCATATTGGCAGTGTTCTTTATGGCTTCAGCTTCAGAGACCATTACAGCAGACTCCGTACTTACTGCCCTGGGTGGCAGTCCAGGTGGTGGTGGTGGTGGAGGGAGCACAGTTGCAGCCTGAGAAAGAGAGAGAGAGGGGGGGGGGGGGAGAGAGAGCGATAGTTAAACAAGTCTAGATATATGATGATTATATGTTCGTTCTTCATCTCAATCTCAATTGTGTGTTATCACAATTTGAAACCCATTGGTTCTAGAGAGCGGAAAAAAAACAATTTAAAACACCTTAAAGTGTCGGCCCATGCTATTTACTTGTATGATGGGGCATGACATGTGAAAAATTTATTCTTCCTTGAACAAAATACACAGAGGAAGATTGTTCAAAGTGAAACATAAATTAAAGCAAATGCACATAGAAAAGATCAGTCAACAACATAAAGAAAAACAATAAAAGTGATAAACTCAATACATAAGCAAAATAGAATTTTTCAGAATGGTATGCACTATTATTGCAAAAACTTACCCGAGTACTCTCCACATGCTGATCATCCAAAGTTGTGTTTTCACTTCTCTCTCTGTCACCCCCTGTACCTGGAGACTGAGGGTCAGCAAGCCGCTGATGTGGTGGTGGTGGAGGCAGTGAAGTGTGAAGCGCAGCCTGTTCTTTGGGCGGAGGACCTGGAGGAGGTGGCGGCGGCGGAGGCAATGGTGCACTAGAATCTGTGGGCAACTTTGGTGGAACTGGAGGCGGTGGAGGTAGAGGCAAAGATGAAGGTAGAATTGAATCATCACCAGAAGCTGATTCAACAGGATCTGACGAGGGTAGTGGGGGTGGAGGAGGTGGTGCAGGCAAATCCATTTCTTCAAATTCAGATCTTGAAGATGATGCACCAGTGCTTGATGAATCTGACAATGGAATCCTAGGCCCTACATCACCAAGAAGATGGGTAGAAAAGGTAAGAAAATAGTGTCTTCCTTAGTAGAAATGATAAAACTACATCAGATTACAAAAGTAGAAAAAGAATGGGCAACAAAAAGAACTCAAGTGACCTATTGATGGTTTGTACATTGGAGCTCTTCCAGGAGGTGGTGCCCCTGTAGGATTTAATGTAGGATGATAGTAAACAGAATCCTGCAACCCCAAAATAATGGTATCAAGATCATTTGTCAAATAACATGTGTCACGATATACAATGAGTCCAGTTCTCATACAGTGAACCATATCTTATATTGTGTGGTTCCGGCCAAATCACACGATACCTGTGCAAATGATATTTAATAACGGTCATGAAAAATTGATATAACCCCCAAATCCTGGGGACTTGTCAATTTTGGGTGATATACATATTCATCCTTGCAAAATATAATTAACCAAGCCTCAGCAGCAGCCCAGCGCCCCCCCCCCCCCCCCCCTTTTGAGAAAAATGTAGGTGCCATCTTATTACTAGTGTCTGTTTGGGACCACATCCCAGAACACTGCGTCCCGAGAAGCCCCTTCGCAGTGGAGAATCATATTTTTGAGGCGTTGGAAACTCACCCCAAAAACACTCTTCAAACTCTAACATTGAACCGGCAACGCAAACGCTACTTTTCTGTTTGGATGGGATGTAGCGTTTGGCGGTGTTTGCCAACGCAAACTCACCCCAAACACTCCCCCAAATGGACCCTTAGACCCCGAACAAAAGGAGACAGTGGATCTCCAAGCAAAATTAAAAAGTTAATAAAGATAAAGGAATGTCAACCAAAAAACCACTCTCTCAAAAAAACTAAAAAACCAATAACGGAAGAAGGATAAAAGGTTTGAATCCCCTTTCTACCAAGACCAAAAATTGCCTACAATAATGAATGGTGTTTCCAAACCAAACCTCAGATTACCTCTGGGTTTGGATGTTTCGCTCTTTCATCTTCTTCTGCTGCTGTCCGTCTCTGTGGGGGTCCTAAATGGCTGAAATGAAAAATAAACTTTAACTGAAAAAAACAAACAATTAAATGTATTGCAGAGATGTAGAACACTGACAGAGAGGTATAACAGCTAACCTGAACATCACTGGTGCTTCACCCTTCTCTCGCATTTTTTCTTCATATTCCTGTTGAAAAGCATCAAATGTAAGAAAAAAAAGACACACAATTGACATATTCTTTTTCTATAATGTTGAGTGATACATTAGTCATTCAACCAAAAAGAAGTCACTTTCATCCACACATGACAGATTTTCACTTAAGATGACAGAAGAAGGTGTTCCCGTCCTCCCTATGGTCGATGAACAGCACCCACACAACCACTACAACTTTAACTCAATAAAATCAGTCTTTAGTTACTCTATAGCTTGAGGCATGATGCAGTAGTAAAAAGCATATGATGTCTTAAAATTTTGCCTGGAAGTGCTTTAGCGAAAACTTGGTTCTGAAATTCCCAGAGCCTCAAGATAACCATCCCTTTCCTTATCCACACCAATCCACAGAACGAAACCAGCAATAAGCGAGATGAGTAATTAGCATGCTTTGTATTAGCCATGTTTTAATTTCTATAACAATGTGAATGCAACTTCAGTTATCAGTCAATATGAAGCCAATACGTATTGGATTCTCACAACCAGAGAGGATTCTAGCATTTGTATCAGTTAGTGTCCAAAATTTATTCATATCAACCAAATACCAGCAATAGAAGTCTAAAATTATCAGTCTATCAGCCACTCCAGATGAAAATCATTTTGTCATCTGACACACAGAATAAAACACCTATTATGTGCAAACATTTATATGTGGTACTCATACACCTCTAAATAGGCTTCTAAATGATGAGGTCCTACCAAAATCTTGCACATCACATGAGCTATGTTAAATCGCAGTCACCTGGGAAGGAAATATTTCAGGAGAACATGTCCTTGGAGTAGAAAAAATCTGAAACAATCCACCATTGCAGACCAATATATTATCTGTAGACACCACCAGCATGCATATACAGGCATGTCCTGTGATACCAGTCTGGGAGGGGAGGAATAGGATAACAGGATGCACCAAAGCTGGCAGTTGAACAGAAAAGCAAAATTGGTAGCAAGATAACAGGATCCTTCACAGCAGGCAGATGGGTTTCAGAACATATGGTAGCAAGTAGTGGGAAGCACATGGAAACATGTGGGACGCAGAAGAAAGTAAAGAATTATGGTCCACATGAAAGGTTCTCTCAATGACCTTCAGCATGAATAACATATCAAACTAAGGATCTAAATAATGAGGTAATAATGACTTGAGCTTCAAATAAAAATTCTCTTTACTCTATTTTAAGGTCATGCCAAAATTTTCAATGGAAAATTGATTCCATATTCTTTCAGACCAATGAATATAGAGTAGAAGGTGATCTGGATCACTACGTGATGGTATATAGAAAATGCCCTAGAAAAACTTTTCCAGTCAATTCATAAATCAGAAAGAGGAGCAAATTTCACCCAACAAGCTAAAATTAACATCCAAGAACAACATAGCTCTTTTCATGCGACAAGGTCTTCTAGCTTCCGTTCTTTATTTTCCAAGTGCAAATGCTGTGTGACCATAATTTTAACACATGTAATTAGTGTTGCACTGTTGCTTGTGCATGTTAATTTAAAAGCATATTAGATACTCTTACATTTGACGAGTTATTTTGAGAACATAACAATACACAACTTTCGTGATTTAAAAATAAAAAGCACCGGACCATGGATCTGTTGGAATATATATCAAACCACAAAGGAAAAATAATGGGTTCTAAGACAATCTAAAGCTACCTGATTTTTGGTTATCAACTCTGTTTCATATTCAGAGAGAAAAAATATTGCAATGATCCATCCCATTGCAACTAGAACAGATGCCTCGTCCACAGTTTCTGGCGGATGCCAAGAATTTCCTCTGATTTCAGACCTACGCAAATAAGTATCGCAAAGATTTGAGTAGCATACGTCTTCATATGAGTAGACCAACTAGTAGCCTTTCTAAGGTTGAAATAATACATCAAACAATCAAAATCGTGAGATTTATTCCATCCTTCCTCCACCCCCTTTA
Source organism: Acorus gramineus (assembly GCA_030737835.1). Taxonomy (NCBI): domain Eukaryota; kingdom Viridiplantae; phylum Streptophyta; class Magnoliopsida; order Acorales; family Acoraceae; genus Acorus; species Acorus gramineus. The sequence continues at coordinate 15,278,529 of CM060857.1, forward strand.
CTTCCATCCTCAGGGTTTCAAGTGTTCTATAAGTTGAACTAACAGGAACTCTGAAATTGAGAGAACAGGCTTTGACACCAAGAGGAAAGCAGGGAATTGAAAGAGAATCATTCAGTTCATTAAAAAAAAAAAAAGAAGATGAAGTTGAAAGTGACTTATATTTAATTTTGGGTGTGCATAAGTTGAGATACATTTTTTAAATATCAAATTTTATCCTTAGTCTTTGGCTATGATGTTTCTCTGCAACATATTGACTAATGGAAACTGATATGCATCAATCTTAAAATGATACAGCGGGTTTACTCAACCAACTGATACGCTGCCAAGCACCTATGTCTTACAATCTTTCAGTGGATAATGGATTGATAGGCTTGGAGCTTCTATAGAAGCCAATGTTTCTCATAAAAATTGTTAAAATGCACAGAATTGTGGATCTCACCTTTCTCTTTTTCATAACAAGTTTCAATGTGTCCTCAAGTTGCCTTTTCTTGTGCTTCCTTGCCTTGTCCAGAGCACCATCTGCCTCTGTAATAATAAAAAAAAACACAGGACAATAACTATAAGGAACAAGTATTCAAATAACATGAGTAAAAATGACATAGTGCGCTTGACTTTTTTTGCCCTGTAAAAACGCAAAGACAAGGAACACGGGTGGACCTCTTTGTTTTTTCTTTGGGAGGGGCGGGGTGTTAAACAGAACAGGTATTATTTATATGTTGGACACACTTGGATATAAAATTTCTATTATATATACAAAATGTTATATGAAATATATAGGTATATCTAACTAACTAAGCACCCCTATTCAAATCTCTAGGTGTCAAAAGTGAATACATCTCCTTGTCCTCGCATCAAAGGAGTTACCCAGCCTATAACCTTAAAATGCAATGTTTACTGCAGATCTCGATTAATTTGCAATCAAATTGCAAATTATATATAAGAGAAAGGAAGGCATTCCTCTATTTAATTTTTTATTACTATTATGGTAAATCATCCATGCTTTATTCCTTATGGTAACCCAATAACACAAAGCCTCACCAAACTTTCTAGAAAACTTCAAGAAGCAACTAATATATTTCAATTAATATATCAAGTTTGGATCCCAGGACTCAATAATGCAAAGAAAACTGATGAGGTAGAGACCTTTTATGTTCATCAGAACTGTACCCCATTTTATCGATGATATCTGGAAGTAGAATTCCTATCACATTCTCAAAAAATAAAATAAAATAAAATAAAGCAACAAACGTGCAGTTGAAGATTGAATTGACAGTTGATACCCCATGTTCGTTTCTTTTCCTTTACTTTGTTTGCTGATGGATGTGTAAGCCACACCATTTTATATTACACCAATAACTGAACCGATCATCTAGGGTCCTATGCATGATACTTCAACCTCCGACCGTGAGTATTTTTATTTCAAGGAAAATAAACTTGAAGGCAATGTGATCACGTACTCATCATTTCCAACTTATCAATCTGCTCCTTGATACTTTCAGGGTCTTTCTTCAATATCCCGACCTCCCTCACCTTCTTTCTTTCTTTTTTGTTCTGTTACACAAGAACATATTCAGGTGAGTATTTCTGTGAAAGCAGAATCAAACGCTTATCATGCATCAATGGCTAATGCAAGACAAATGCTCAAACTAATTCAAGGTTAGCTTGGGCTGAGTTAATAGAGATCAATAGAGAAGCACTTTCCAATCGGTGACATGAACAAGGGGAAAGCATCACAAACATCAAACAACGACAATCAAAGATCTAATTTTTCACACCATCCAAACCAAATATCCTCTTCTATGAATTGCCCACAGTTTCAATTTCACCCTAAATCCATTCATTGGTCCAGAAACCAAAGAAATCCAAATCTCAATAGTTAGCCAAATATTATCAGATCAAATTAATGTTACCCAATGAGTCAAATTTTCCAAAACCCTATATCAAAAGAGAAACCAAAACCGGAAAATGAAAAAAAAAAAAAAAACATCCAGTTAGTAGGAAATCTGAGATTCACATAAACATAACAAAAAAAGAATTACCCTTTTTAATTCCTTCTTCCGGATCTCCTTCCGGTAAGCATCGGTAGGGTTCATCACCTTCCCTCCTTTCGTTGTCTTCATCTTCGTCGGATGGCTATTCAGACTCTCTCAGTCTCTCTACCTTGGTTTTCTTTGACTAGCCCCAAAAAGAGAAACCACATTTATGAGAGCAGAGGTTACTTGTGATGTCAAAATCATTTATGTTAACATGTTAACGCGGAAATATATATATTTTATCGGATTTGAATAAAGAAAAATAGTATCCGAGTGGTGTTAGGGCTCCAACTCAGACATGTTAGATTCTAGTTGACCCCAACCCAAATTCAATCAGAAATTTAAGGTGCTCAATTCTAATCTGATTCAATTTGAAATTTTTAACCCGACAACTCTAACTTGAATCCAATCCATGGCAGCCCAAATCAACTCGTGCAACCTGATTTTCAAACCTAATTTTTTACAAAAAACTGCACACATATTTCATAAATTTTAATTACCTACTAATACAATATAAATTCATCAAAAAAAAATTATTAGGATCCAACGGTAGAGATTTAGAGTAAAAAATCAATTATTAATTGTCCATGGCCCATTTAGGTTGACTTCATCTAACTTTTGAATTGAAAATGTTGACACCCTACCCATTGAATTGAATTGAAAATGTTGACACCCTACCCATTGAATTGAATTGAAAATGTTAACACTCCATGGCCCAACCCATCCAATTTACACTCTTACTATTTCTAAAAGGAAAATGTTAAATGCAATTTTTTTTACGGTCTAAAATGCAGATCACATATGTTTTTATTTTATTAGTAAACATCATCTAATAATGTATGTGTTTTGATAAAAAGAAGTGTATATCACTCCATTTCGAATTAAGTGAATACCTTTTTAATTAATGTAAAAATAAATAACAATATATATATCATGTCTAACAATGCACAGACTTATTTTGAACTCACATTTGATTGAATAAAATGTGAAACAATAAATCCGCGGGGTTGTTAAAATATGGTAAAAATTTAAAAGATTCTAATTCAAATCAGAAGATATTTTGGATAACAAGACATGTTTATAAAATAATTTATGATTTTCCAAATCACAATAGATTTTCAAGATTTAATATCCTAATTTGAATAAGACTAATTTATTTTCGACTTAAAAAAGATATAGAAATCAGATTTAAAATTTAATAATATTGTATAAATCACAATATTTAGGATACATAGAAATAAAGGATTTGAAAGATAGAAATATGAAATAATTTTGATTAACACGAATAAAAATATTTGAATCTTTTTAAATAGATTTTTTTAAATTTTATTTATTTCTTTTATTAAAACCCCAATAATACAAATATCAAGAATCATGTAAATATTTTTATTTGCACCAACCATTGGAAAACAATTTCATGTAAAAAAATTTTCAAAAAAGAAAATGGAATTTATTTTATGTAAAATAATTTTAGTAGAATCAAACAAGAGATTTTAAATAAAAATTATTAATTATTTTAATACATTTATGGTTATTGTATTTTTTATATTCCTAACTTGATATTAATGCATATATATGAAGAATATGATTTTTCAATTTTATAGAACCAAACAATAAAAAATAATTTCATGTATAAAATTACAGAAAACAAACAACAAAAATCATTTTTCTTAAAATAATTTCAATACAACCAAACACCATAGATAGTTTTCATTATCTCCAGAAAAATGTTTTTTACGTAAATTAAATCCCTATGCCCATGTTTGGAATGAGAATAAATCCCTGGATAATCACTGATAGAAATTTTGTTGTGTTTGGAAAGCCCGAATAACCCTAGATAAAGTATGTCATAATGAACTGATATTAAGTGATATATAGATTCCAACTAATACCACTTTATACCAGTTTATTCTGCATAAGATATTCTAGGATATACTAGACAAACAAACGGGTTAAAACCCTTATTCCAGTCAATACCAGGTTATCCGCGAGTTTATTTCCGTTCCGAACGGGGAAGTGTAACAGCTTCCCTCTTGTGGGCCCCAGTTGGCCCACGGAGAGCTGACGGGCCTGACTCAACAGCCCAAAAAAGAGAACTTTATTTCCAAGAAATCGAGCCGTCTTCGTTAGGGTTAGGGTTCAAAAGGGCAATAAAAGGTTCTCCGTCTCTCTCTCCCTCGGTCGAAGACCACAAGCGATCGCGGACGAGAGATGTCGCAGAGCAGAAGAGGCGGAGCCTCCCCATCCCTGCCGAGCACGAGCGGCGCCGGCGGCGGTGGGGGGATCCTGGATAGGGTCTCGTCGGCGGTGTCTCAGTCGCCGATCGTCTACAAGGGGAAGAGAGCGGCCTGCGACGCCAAATACGTGGCGAAGAAGCTCCTTTGGAGCACCGGCAAGGCGGCGTGGATCGCCGGGACGACCTTCCTGATCCTCGCCGTCCCGTTGATCTTCGTGATGGACCGGGAGCAGCAGCTGAACGAGCTCGAGATGCAGCAGGCGACCCTCCTCGGCACGCCGACGGCGGGCGCGCCGCCCATGAAGTGAGCGTGATGATCTCTGGTGCCTTGGTTAGGGTTTCTCCTTTGATGGTGAGATGTTAGGTTTTTTTTTTGGTTGTTGAGCCTTTTCTTCCTGTTTTGATGTTGAGATGGCATAAGATTACCGTGTTCTTAATTTATTAAGACTTTTGCTTATTATGAGAATATTTTGTTGGAATTGCTATAATACCGATCAATTGCTTGATGGAGGGGTGTTTGGCTCTTTAGTGCGAGTTAAATAAGAATCAAGTGGTTTAATTCACGGATTTGATTGTTTGTATGAGTGATTTAGTTTTGGATCGTGTTATGATCATTGGAGTGCATTCAATGAATTAGTTTCTAGATCATATTAAATTATATGATGATTAGTTCTGTTGTGTTAATAGCATTTAGAGTACTGGTATTTGATTTGGATATCAATCGGTGGATTTATTTGTTAAATTTCTTTAAAGAATTCCTATACAGAATTATTTGGCTAAAAATAAGATATGGAAATTTGTGTGTAAATCAAGCTCGTTTTTATTTTTAATTGAGTTTTTCACTTTCATATTTACTTCATCATATAGATTTTTAGGGATACCATACCAGCAAATGAGTTTTTTTTTTTTTTTTTTTAGGTAAATGCTGAAACTCAAACACATGACTTGCAGTATTTATCTACCAAAAAAGATAATGACTAGGTGATTTGACATGCCTACATGACGACTAGAAGGCTATATTTTCAAATAAGTCTGAAAGTGAGAAACTCGATGAAAATAAAAAATGAAGTTTATTTGCACACAAATTCTTACATCTTGTTGTTCAGCTAATTAATTCTGAATGGGAATTCATTACAAAAATGTAGCAAACAACGATACCGATTGATAATCAAAACAATTACAAATAATCTAAATGCTATATAACATGGCAGAATTAACAATAATATAATTTAAAATGTTTCAACACTAATCCTGTGAATGCACTCATCCACCAAGTTAGTTAACTGTTTTTCATACATGCGTGTTATGATTTCATTTTCATGCTTTTATTTCTGTTTGTGGACCATAGCTTTATTCCCTCTGTTTGATTCAGCTAGTCTCCAGGTTTTGACTCACAACGGATCCTTGCTCATCTGAGAAATTTTTTTTTGGGTTCCATTGGGAATTTGATTTGGATATCACCTATCATGCTTGTTTTTTTTTCAAAAAGTCTACATGATTAAGAGAAAGAACACTTGAATAGAATGCATTTAGACGCCCCCAAAAAAGAACAGAAGCCACAAGTCTTAACCCATCAAAATGGGGTAGGCTATGTAAACTCCTTTTATGAAATCAAGGAGGCTTTGCCGCATGATAGGCAAAGTTTTATATTAGAATGACAAAAATGCATGCTATCTGTCAAAGCTTATTTACATGTTGGATTGCCATGTGGCCCACGGAATGAGGATATTTAGGGTAAGTGGATTCTGAATGAACACAAGTGAATTCTTAGCTGGATTTATCTCAGAACCCTTTTCTTTAATGGGCACTGAAATATTTATTCCATAATTTGGTATCTTGAATTGTCTACAAAATGATTTTGTTTTTAATTTGGAATCTGAAACGTAGAAAAGAAGTGAGAAGAGACTAGAAAGCCATATTTGATGATCTGTAGGCTGGTTTCACAAAATCATAATGAGAAAGTTTTGCACCAATGGACTTCATAGAATCATCATTTTTTTTTCTCAAATAATAATAATATATAATAAACCATCAGGACATAGGTTTGCCAGGATCTCTGTCTGTGTGAATGGAGGATGATTTTGATGGGATGAAGTTGTGATGGTATCAGTAACCCTAGTAGTAGTTTTTATAGTATCAGAATTCAGTACCTTCTCATTCTTCCTGTATGACAGATGACACTGCCAAAAAGCCAGGCCTTTCGCGTTCAAATTAAAGTTGCATGTCTATGCTCTATATTTTGAGAAAAAGATTGCATGTCTATTACTAATGATGCATGTGCAAGCAGCAGTCATTTTTCTCATTTGCTTGTCTGGCCTTTTTTGGATTGAGAAGTTAACTGTATATCATTTAGTAAAACATTAATAATAAACATAATGTTTTATTCTCAATGTCTGAGAGAAATCAAATTTATACCCTTCATACATCATGGCCATTTTGAAAAAGTCTCCGATCACACATGATAAGGTGCATTTATAACTGCTTAACTTGATCAGCTTCCTGGCTTATGTGCTCTGGATTGATTTATCCGTTGGATAGATAAGTTGTGATTGTACTTGAGATCTCTCGGTTGCAACCTTGTGTGTCACCCTTTGAGTTATAGGGATGAAACCTGGTTTATGTAACATGTTAAGTGGGGAGCCTTGCATTGATCCATGATTTCCCCTTAAAATCGTAAAATCATAATAATATCATGAAAAATCACTCTGGCCTTGTCTTTGCAGAATCCCCTGCACATATGATGTGATCATATAAAACTTGTCTAATACCATGTGCACATTGTATTTGTTATATAGTAAAGGTGCTGAAGAATTTATTATTCTGATTGGTCTTAAAATGACCATTTGTTATCAACTGCATAAAATGCATCCTACTCCTGCTGTTTACATTTATGTGCAGCTATATTATTCTGATTTGATTCTCTAAAGTAACAATTTCATAAAATTATTAAATGTAAGATAATTTGTTTTTATGCTGGTTGTTCAGATTTGACCTTAATTTCTGCCTTCATATTCAGGTGTTATTCTCACTTTTCACACATACCAGTTTCTTGTCTAACAAAAATTGAAGTTGTATGGATATCAATAAATAATGTTATTATTTTAAGGTAAACAAGGGTAGCAGGTGCTGGGTTTGTCCTTGTTTCTTTGTTTTCTTCTATGTTTTTCTTCTTTGTTTTGCGGTGCTGGGTTTGTCCTTGTTTCTTTGTTTTCTTCTTCAATCTTTTATTCTCATTTGGACCCAAGTTATTCGGTTAATATAATCAAGGTAGCAGTGGTGTACCTTTTCCTCAAAAAAAAAAAAGTAGCAGAATCTCATTTGATCCTTTGTCTCAATGCAGTTTTTTCTAGTCGATGCATACACACACACAAAAAAAGAAAAAAAAAAGTGTGACTTATTTTGTGATTGCATATGGGAGAATGAATGATTTACTCATGTAGTTACTTATGTGACTTGCTAATCCTCTCACCCTCTTTTTCAAACCCACTGCCTAATGATGGGCAGTGGGTTTGAAAAACTGAGAGAAGAGAGAGAAGAAAAGAAGGGGAAGAGAGAGGGAGAATGAGGAAGAGTCACGCTCTTCTTTGTCCGTCGCACCATCTCTCTCCTGGCTCTCTTTCTCTCTTTCTCCTTCACTCTCTTGCGACATCTGGATGTTGCCTCCTGTTGGCACCCTCTTTGTTTCTCACCCGCTTTTCTTTATCTTCCTCCTCCCCCCACTTCCCTTTGGTGGTGGTTTGAAAAAGAGAGTGGGGGGAGAGCCCCTCCCAACCTAAATTGGTATTAGGCTGAATTGGTATTAGGTCTGGTTGTTCCATTTTCAATGTTCTAACAAGCGTATTGGGGAATTGAGGGTCAAACAAATTTTTTGAAAATATTTAAGACGAATTTGAAAATTGTATGTGTATGCTTTGATATTCATATCCAAATTTTAAATTTTTTTTACTGGCCTGGGTGGATGATTAGCTGTGGAATATGGTGGAATAGGGATGGATAAGCTTAAAAACATTTGTTTGTTAGGAATAAATGAGTTTAGCTATGTCAGAATATATATAATAAACTGGTATTAGTAATCTAGGTTTTCTCAAAAATTGTGTTATTTCATTCAATATAACACATGTTAAATCATGTGTCGTTATCTTTTATGAATAAGGAAGCTCATACGTTAAATTATTTTTTATGTACAACATATTTATTTTTAATCTACAACTTATATATGGTTAATAAAACGATAAAAAAACTTCATTATTATGTATTTTTAATGAAAATAATTAAAAGCGCAAACAAACAAAAAATGATTATTTCACTTATATAGTTATCTATAATTATAAAAACTAATGTGACTACCCAAACGAGACTGTATTTTAGAACTAACATCAGTTCCCTTGTTCAAGGAAGCCACTGATTAGAGTCCAGGCCAAATCTCTTCACGTGTGCTTAGCATAACATTTTTTTATTAATTAATCACCTAAACAACAATTTCACGTTTGAAAACTGAACCTAATTAATGCCAGGGTATCAGTCAAAAGTGAGATAATGTCCACTTGAAGTCTCAAGTTCTGACCCCCAATGACTTTTTATTATTATTAAAAAAAATTGAAGTCAGAAGCTGCATGTGATGATGTTTAGCTTCATATGACAAAAGGCTGGAACAAAGCCAATCTACCATGATTTATTGATTTAATAACCACTCTTCTACATGTCACATTTTAAAACTGTATAAAATGTAACCACCTTTACAGTGTTTTGAAACTTTTTAAAAGTTACGTATAGAATGTATACTCAGCAACTCAGTTGACTGCAAACCTATCAGTAATTTTATATGGTTATAGGACCATTAAAGAAAACTTAGGCTTGTATATCAGTTCATTACCCAAACACAAGAGAACAATAAAAATGATCTTATATTCACCCTGTATAGTAAGAAAGAAATATCAAGTGGTGGAGAGCAGGAGAGAGAATCTCATAATAAAATGGGAGAAAGAATTATTTGACTGGGGTAAGGTGACCTATGGTGAAATTTTTAATTCCCCCTCCCCTTTTTACTACCACCAAATAAAGATAAATAATTTTTGTTTTTCAAAAAAAGAGGCCAAATATTCATCCTCTCCAAGGAACCCTGAAGTCTCTTTCTCCATGCCTCTGTTGAGACAAATCACTTGATATTTCCTTCAGTAATCTGCAACACCACAAAAAGATAGAAAACTTAGAACATAGCAAATTGGAATTCCAGTTTGATTCATCAAATAAACTAAAAACTATCTATAAATAAAGGGCACTTTTGCATATAATCTCGTGTGCAATCTCACTAATCTTCAACGATTCTTTAAAAAAACTTCTATACAATTCATTGGAGTATATCATTCATTTTTACAAAAGAATATGTATTTTTTTTACTACATGAAATATATTCAAAGCATGTGGGCTGCATGCTAACATTTTCCATAAATAAAAAAAGGATAAGAGTAAGAACAGGAAAGGGAGTTATTTGCTCTTACCATCTCTTTTCTGCCACAGAGATCTGATGAAAAGCAAGCAAATGACCAAAAACCCCAGACCTGCTGCCCCTCCAACCACTATGGCCACTGTCTTCCCTGTCTGCTGCCCTGACCCTGTCACCAGAATCAATACCATCACTAATATATTTAAAATTATTAATTGATTTTACCAATCAAAAAATAATATTTGATTTTAAGAAAACTCTTTGATCCCAATTAATTAAAAGTTCAAAAAATGTCTCACTTAGTACACCCCACCATCACAAAAATAAAGAGAGCTGTGCACAAGAACCAATCATGCAAAGGCATCATCACTTCCATAAACCATGAAAATTATACGTAGACAAATGAAAAGAAAATTATATATACCTGTCAATACAAAAAAAAAAAATTAGGGGGTCCTTGTGAACATCTGTCTATTATTTTTAGGCTCCTAGAGTTTTTTAAGTTTTTTTTAAATCCTTAAGGTTATGAAAAATTATCTTTAGACTTCTCCAACCAAATCTTGTTAAAAAATACCGAAACCCCCCTCCCGCCCAATTATGTTTGTACATTGTTAACATTTTTCAATATATTGTTAAGTATCTCCTATACACAGTTAACACTCCCCAGTACATTGTCAACCTTCGCATAAAATGGCCCCAGCCTAATCATTTCAATACACTGTAAACACTCCTCAGTACAATGTTAAATATCTACGGTACTCTGTTAATGTTTCTCAATACATTTTCAACATTCGCAAAATTGGACAAGGGCATTTTCGATATTTTTGAACAACGGATGGAGGGACCTAAAGATATTTTTTCACTGCCTTGGGACCTAAAAAAAACTAAAAAAATTTCAAAGACCTGAAAATAATAGACGGTGACCACATGAACCCCCTAATTAATTTCCCCAAAAAATTAAAAAAAAAAACACATGGGGTTGGTGACTAGATGTGTTTGCTACTTTGCTTCCATAAACTCAGATTGCTTCCAAGGTTTTCAGTTTTCTAAACTAATACTGGGTTCCTAGTCGATGACTAATTTTTTTTTAAAAAAATCATACACTTCACCAAATCACAAAATGAATACAACTTAACCCAAGAACCAATCATGTGCTCTCTTTTCTATCAAACTGCACACGAGATGCACTTTTCCCCCCTTTTGGTGGTGTAATCAAACATAAAATCACTTTCACAAATCAAAACACATTCCATCCACTTCCAATCAATCCAAAAAGATCCCCTTCAATTTGACATAATTTACAAATTAAAAAAAAGTAAACCACCTATCCCTGCCAAGTAAATAAAAAATAAACAAATTTCATCCCAGTTAAACAAAAGGTTAAGAAGGTTCAAAATACCAAGCAATCTCTATCAAATATTTCTTGTATCAAAATCAACAAACAAACACCCACTTTACCTTTTTGTCATGATATCAAACATAACCATCCCTTTCAACAAATCACAAAAAAAAAAAAATCTCATCCCCTTCATTCCCAATCAATCAAAACATAATCAAACCAATGAAAAACTTTCAAAGCATAACACGTACATTAAAAAGGCTTCAAAGCATCACTTTCAAGATTTAAAAAAACTTCATCCACTCCCAATCAAATAAAAAAAAAACTCAATTTTTTTCCAAAAAATTGAAATTGAAAGCATAAACAACACATACCATGAGAACCACCAATCAATCAAAACATAATCAAGCCAATGAAAAACTTTCAAACCATAACACTTGCAATAAAAAAAAGCTTCAAAGAATCACTTTCAAGATTAAAAAAAAAAACCATTCACTCCCAATCAAATCAAAAACTCAATTTTTTTCCCAAAAAAATGAAATTGAAAGCATAAACAACACATACCATGAGAACCACCACCACCACCTCCACTAGGCACCCCATTTGGGTAGTAGCTATAGCTGAAGTAACACCTCTCCAAGTAAACCTGCCCTGCGACCGCCGACCCGCACTCGACCTCCGCCCTCTGCACCGCCTCCGTCACGCACTCCCCGCAGTCGGACACGCTCAGGTCCCCCTCGCACTGCCCCATCGCGTACACCGACTCGTACGTCGTCACGTAAAACCCCCCTCCGCCGCCCATTCCCGCCTGGACCATCGAAAACGCCGTGTCCCTCCTCTCCTCGAACCCTCCCCCGACCGCCTGGTTCGTGCTGCACGTCTTGAACAGCATCGCCGTCCCCGACACCGCCGGCGGACCCCCGACGGCGTAGAGCCCGTAACACCCGGCGAGCTGGATTCGCGCGGCGGCGACCCTCCCGCAGAGCCGGTCGGAGGTGTCCTGGATCCGGCTGACGCAGGTACGGCAGTCGGCGGTGGTCAGGTCGCCCCTGCATTGGAAGAGGCCGAATACGGCGGCGCCACCGCCGCCGCCGCCGGTGGTGGTCTTGTAGAAGTGAGCGGAGGAGGATTGGGTGAGGAGGGAGTCGAAGAGGGAGGCGAGGGTGGGTTTGTAGGAGTCCGGGAGGGGTTGGCCGGAGCAGCCTTTGTAGATGAGCGTGGTGAGGTCGGCGGAGATGGCGAGGTGGGGGAGGAGTAGGAGGAGGAGGAGCAAAAGAGGATGGCTTGTGAGGAATGAAAGGTGGGTTTTTGAAATGCCCATCTGGGGTTTTGGCTTTTGCTTTTTGAAGCTCAAATCATGGCTTTGTTAGGGTTTTTTTTTTTGGGGGATAAAAAAAAAAGGGAAAAATAAGAATAAATGGGTGGGTTTTGGGAATGAAGAGGAAGGGGAGGAGGAAAAGATGGCCTAACTTTTGTAAAGATGAAATTTTTTTTTTTGGGGATGTGAGAGAGGGGTGTATCATTTTGTACTATTAATTTTTTTTAATGTGTGATTTAAATAGTGATTATTTGGGGTTTATTTTTTTTAGAATTAATTGTGGTTTTTTATTTTTTAATGAGGGTTTTGACTGTGGGAGAATGTGGTGTTTGACAGTGAGAGGAGGGGTTTGACTGGTTTTGGTATTTTGAATTTGGGATTGGTTCATGGGGGGTTACAAATCTGTTTTTTATAATGAGTGATTTGATTGTGAAGGGTGTTGTTTGTTGGAGATGATGGTGGTGGTCATGGCTTATTATTTGAATTTATGAGCTCTAATTAAAAAAAATTAATTTGATCATCCAAGCCGTTTTAGGCCCCATTTGAAACAGTTATTATTAGGAAAGTGATTGTCAAAAGTCACCATTTTTAAATTTTGGTTTTTGGTTTTATGTTTTGATTATCAAAAGACACCAGTTGTTATTAGAAAAACATTGTGATCAACATTGGTACAAAAATTGAAAGCTTTTTTTTTCTTTCATAACATTGATTTGAATACCAGATCAGTTGAAATTAAATGGGGCATTTAACGTGGAATTCGGAGTTAGTGACAGGTTACAGTGAGAGGATGGTTTTTGAACTGTGTGGATACTGTTTCTGTGCTTAAAAATGAATGGTCTTTCATTTAACTTTTTTTTTTTTTTTGTTCTATTGATTTTTGCCCGTCTAATTTAATTGGACGGTTGAGCAGGGATTAGTAATTAATAGGTTATGCCAAGATTAATCAGAGATAAATAATTCACTTTTTATAATAATGAATATTATACATATACATATAAATATTATATATATAATTATTGTAGACTACAAAACAATAACAAAGTAACATCAAAACAAAATTAATAATATAAGTATATTCGAAATAGCATTAAAAAATTAATTAATAGGCATAAAATATATAAAATAATTTAATAGTTTATTAGTTAACTAGGAATTAATAAAAAAAAACAGTTAAACGCTAAACGATGTAGGTTGGAACCGCCCTAAGCAGGAGATTAATCAGGGTTAAAAGAGATTTTTAAAATATTGTTGCTTTTTAGTTTTTCAATCAATACTCATGTGTTTCATAAATTTTGACTAGAAGTGATGAAAAGAAGAGTAAAAAAACATGATTGCTATATTTATTTTACATCGTTTTCCTTTGTGAGAGGAAAAACAGTAGAGCATGAGCTTGGAAAGAAAAGTTATTGAGTTCAGCAAGGTCAAACATGTGTCTCTAAAAGTAGGGAGAATTCATATCATCACCTACTGGTGGAAATCCTATTGTAACAATCATGCAAATTGAAAACAATTCATACCAATAGATATTTATCAAATATTTAAAAATCATCAGCCAATTAAAAAAATATTGATGAAAATTCCACGTTGATGGATGTGTATTCATCTAATATGCTGATATGATTCTTATCAATATATGATAATGTTAAAAATTATCCCCAAGTGATTATTGAAAATGAGATTTATACTTGTGATTGTCTTGATCTAAACCTAGGATTGCAATTTAGAGTGGAGTCGAACATGGACTAGGTTCAATTGAAGATCGCACTCAATGTTTAGATTTAATTACTAATATGTTTAGATTTAAATACTAATATATGAGATGAGATATGAATCATGCAAAATGTATTTACTTCATAATCTTTCTCAATTGTCCCCCTTTAATTTATTGTTGTTACTTTCTTTGTTGAATTGCTACCTAGTCTTTATTACAACTACAACAAAGTTTGATTTTTTTCATTATTATTAATGTCCTAAAAATCAAGTTTGAATCCAATCCAAACTCAGACCAAAGACATCCCATGATTTAAAGGTCAGGTTGGATTGAGTTTTGTTTGGTATCTTTCAATTTTTGATATGTTTGAAATTCGACTTGTTCTAACACATCCAAGTTACATCTCTATTGTTATCTTTTTTTTTTTCGGCGATTTATTTTTAGTTCTCAATATATGTATTCATAATTGTTTGAATTTTTTTTTTTTCGCTTGGTAAATTTGTATTTATGTGAAAATATTGAATTTACAAGGAGCCTAAAAACTTTTATCTAAAAGAAAAAGAAAAACACAATGAGCCTACAAAAGGCAACAGACCCATTGTTGTGCAACAGTTCACAAGAAGCCTAAAAACTAATGTCAAAAAGGAGAATAAAATAGGTCTACAAAAGACTTACAGACCCATTATTGTACATCAGTTTACAATGCCAGAAGACAGGGAAAATCATCTATAATAGAAATGATCAGTAAATTTTTTCCACTTCGTTCTATTCGTTGAGTTTAATTTGGTCTCTAGTTTGTCTACAAATATTCTTTTTTATGCCTATGGGAAGCCAAGATATTCTACCTAACATCCTTTTTCAAAAAAGATATTCCACCTAACATACAATGCATCACTATTCACTAGCAATTTTATGAAAGCTTGGGCCAACACGGGCCTAAAAGAACCAACCCCCCGTTTGTGTACTCAAAAGAACTATGGACAAGAATTCTATGAAAACCCATTTGAAGAACAATAATGATTTTTAAGTCACAAATTTTAGGTTCTATTAAAAAAATTAATGAGTTGGCCCATGTACAATATTTATTATACTTTTGTATTGTATTTTTGATGTTATCGGTAACTATTTTCCATCATTTTGAGGAGACGGTTATAATTTGGAATTATTGTATCATAGAATCGTGTGATCTTCTTTATGTGTGTGATCCCTTCCGATTCAATCATATATACACACATCTTCTCTTTGTTTTTTTTTTGGAGGCGGAGGTAAAGGAAAGTTGGGGGTTCTTACGTGGGTTTTGGGAGTTCTATCAATGAAGATCGGTTGATTGTGAGTTTGGAAAGGCTAAGATTTTATGATCTAGATCAGTGAAAAAATTGGATTTTTTTTTTTGAGTTCTAATGAAAAGCTTGGTTTGACATTTTTTGTCAAAATAAGATGTTTTAAGTTTCGATCTGATTCAGTTTTGAACTCTTTAGATTATCTGATTTTGATTATACATATTTGATTTTGATATGAAATCAAACACAAAACAACAATCCAATTTTAGTTTTTTTGAGGAATTTCAGTTTTGTTTTTTGATCGGAGTGATTGTTTATTATTTCAATGATGGTGATTCGTTTTAGATTTGGCTCATTGGATTTTTTATTTTGATTATATAGATGTTAATACATGATCATTTATTTTACATACATGATCATTTATTTTCAATGTATATGAAAAAACTAATATATGGTGTATATGAAAAAATTAATATAGAGCTGTCTCTTAATCTATATGTGTATCTGAAAAAACTAATATACTCATTTGTATTTGTATCTGAATTTTTATTAAAAAAATTTCATCTGTATCTGTATTTGTATATGAAAAAACTAATTATATGTATATGAAAAAACTATCTAAATATGTATCTGTATCTATATGAATTTTTTTAGATATATTTGTATCTGAAAAAACTAATACAGGACTGTATCTAGATCTATATCTAAAAAAACCAATAAACTCATATGCATCTGTATCTGTATTTAAAATTATTTGAAATTCTAATATATTCATCTGTATTTGTAGCTGTATCTGAAAAAATGTAGAGGTGGAGGTTGGAGGAGGTGGAACCCGGAACTCATATGATAGATGGCGACGAGAGGAATCAAAGTGTGGTAACACCGGTCCTCGAAGATGAGGAGGTCAGCCGCAATGAATTTTTGAAGTAGCAGATGACATAGGAGAATAAAAAATGGATTTTTTTTTAAAAAAAGAGTGTTGTATTGTATTAATGAAGAATTTTTTTTCTTTGAATGAAAACTCAAATTAAAAAAAGGGATAGTTTTATCTTTGTTATTTTTACTATTTTTAAAAGTTAAACAGAAAACCAATGAAATAATAACACATATTGGAGTTTTTCAATGGAGCCTAAACTTTGGGCCCATGTAGCAGAACTGTTCAAAGAAATGTATTCCCAAAGGAAAATGATATATCCAGCCCCATTATATCCCCAATTGCAGTTCATTAAAAAAAAAAACAAAATCATCTACTCCCCCACTGAAATATATGTTATTATATGAAATGAAGTATATACTGAGTTATAATAATATATTTTTTTATTTAAAAAAAATAAAAAAAAAAATCAATATATTATAATAAAATATTATAATATACTATAATAACGTAAAATATATTATGCTATTATAATATATAGATTATAAAACGAACAGAGTGCAAAATCTAGAGATTCCCTGGAAAAGGTGCCTTTTTTTTACCACCAGATCATCAGCCAAGGGACGGCCACAGAGGCACAGACTTAACATTTCATGTTGATGTTTAATAAAATAGAGATAATTGAAATCAACACCCCCTAATTGGATATTTTATAAATGTTAAACTACATGCCACTTTTGTTGGTACCATCACTAATCTCGAGTCCCATATCTGCCACTGGCCTACAAAAAGTTTAGTTTAGTACAACTCCATGACAACTGTTTCCATCAATTGTCTTTTAAACAATGAAAACTCATCAACTGTCAATGAAGAGTACAACATGATGGCTCATTGAAATGCCTAACAAGAATGTGCTCCTCCTTTCAAAGCACACGTCATGAAACCTGAGACAATTTTGTTTACTGTGCCCTATATGCTTTGAAATTATTATATATTATCTGTAAAAAATACACATTTTCATGCTGACAATGAGTTATAAATTCTGATAAGAGAAAGAAGTAAAAATTACAAATTTCATCTACATTATTAGAGACATTGAACGGTACATCAGAGAACAAGTAGCTGTGCTCTTCCAATTATATCACTGAGGAACAATTGTAAAAGATCTCATTTAATCAAATATTATAGACCAAAATGTCTCACACCAAGTAAAATAAAAAACATTGACTCGCCATTAGACTAAAATGTTTTGTATCTTTTTATCTCCGATTTAAATCTATATTAACTCTTTTCATAATAAAATTGGGATTACATTTTTTTTTTTAAAAAAAAAAATGATCTTGATCTGAGATCTAAATAGATAAATCTCTCTTTTATTCTCTATTGGCACTGCTACATATAATTTTTACGTACCATACCATATACATGAAAATGAATTAAGCAGATGCAAGAATAACTAATTTTACAAAGTTTCCATTCTTACCTCCAAATTCCAAAGTAAGTGAAAATCATCAGAAAAATATATTATCGTAAAATGAATGTAATAAAATTAATTTTTTAAAAACAAAATAATTAAAATAACCTCAACCATGACCGTGACCCAATTATTCGCACCCACACCGCGCGCGCACGGTTGCAACCCATCAGATGACCCGCGTTTCACGTTACCCCAACCCGTCCCACCGTCCCCAAAAAAAATCCCGAACCGTCTCAAGAGACGGTCACAGGCGCATCACCGACGCCATCTCCGCCTCGGCTCCCGACGCCTCCGCCGCACGAGAAGCACCACGAGGCGGACCTCCGCTTCCTTCCTCCGCCCTCCGGCGGCCTCCTCGACGACCCGTTCTTGTTGACCGGTCTCGTCTTCCGGCTCCCCGACTCGTAATCGTAGATCGGCGGCAACTCGTTCCGCCACTTATCGAGCTTCGACTCCAGCTCCGCCTCCTCCCTCCGGCTGTCCACCCACTCCGACTTACACCTCGTCAGACTCGCATTCGCCGCCGCCGCCGCAACCGCCGCCCCCGCGGCCCGATCGCTCTCGTCCTGGTTCCGCCTCTTCGAGTCCCCCATCAGATCCTTGTATCCCAGCTCGGATCCTCCGAGCCCGGCGTAGACCGGGGCGATCCCGTCGAGGAGGAGCGAAACCCCGATGTTGAGGATCCCCTGTGGCCTGCACGAGGGACGGCGGACCTGGAGCGCGACGAGGCGGGAGGAGGGGGTGGAGAATATCAGGTGACTGAGGACGACCCGCACGGACCCGACGAGGCGGTCGGGGAGGAGTGGCCCGCGGGCCGCGGAGTAGATCTGGATCATGACGGCGGAGGTGTCGGAGCGGAGGAAGTCGGAGTCGACGCGGAAGACGAACTTGTCGTTCCAGGTGGGATCGGAGTGGCCGGTCGGGTCGATGCGGGTCGAGAGCTTCCGGTCGGGCCGGACCCAGGCGACGGCGTAGGTGCGCATGCGCTTGTGGACGGGCTGGAGGTCCTGGCCCGATATGATGTTGAACTCTAGGAGGTGGAAGGGCTCCGACGCAAATTTTGTCGACGATTGGGGCATTTCAGGTATTTCACTCTTTCTCTCTCCCCCCGCTTTTTTCTTTCTTCTCTCTCTCTACCCCTTCTGAAGGGATTTTTTTTTCAGAAGGGGGTGAAGAGGGGGGTGGTTATAGTAAAATGGAAGGTGAAAAAAAAAATGGGGATTCTTCGGTGGATCGCGGTTTAACAGGGTGGTGGTTGGTTATTTCTGTTTTTGAGGTTTGAATTGATTCGTTGGGTGTTGGCGTTTGTTGTTACCTTTGGTGAGATTAAAAAATGATGGGATTCGTGATGCATTTTGGATTTCTGAGGAGTGGGAAATTGAGTGTGGAGACGGTTTTTAGGGGGGGTGTGGTTTAAGGCGGAGTATGTGATTGTGGGAGGGGTCTATGGGACCACGGATCGTAGGGTTGTTATTCTGCGGGTGATGCGTAGGCCAGGTTGGGAAGGCCGTCTCCCGCGAATTAGTGTCGCAAGGACACCCATTTTTTTGAAAAAAAATGATCAGATTAAATTAATTAATTAATTAATTTTATGACTGTAACTGACGTAGATCAATCACAAAAATAGTAACATCAAGGTGATTAAGCATATGAGTCACTAGATTAGTTAAAAAAATTCTCATGATCATGATTTTTTTGAGTTGTTTGTAGGTTGGACAATGGGCTAGGGTAGCCTTTCAATTAGTGAGTTCGACTTTTGCCCGCATGGCTGGCCCTGAGGACATACAGAGTAGGCGACTTACTACGGCCCCCACCCTGTGTAGGACTAGAAATCAAGAAAAATTTAAAATTAAATTTTTCTTTAAAAATTATTATGAAAATTTATGTTTAAATGTAGTTTTATCCAAGACTAGCCATGCTCTCCTCTAATATTTTTTCTGTTTTCAATTTTTTTTCTTTCTTCTTGTTCCTGATTTATTTTGATTATTTATTTATATTATCCAATTTTATAAGAATTTAATTATTTTGTTGGTAAATAAACAAAATGATAGATAAAAACAAATCTCATGATTTAAACAAATCTCTGATATGAAAGTGAGTTGCATGTTCCCAGAACAAAGAAATAGGGAGGGCGCATTGAGTCTTTAGAACGTAAAGAATGTTTCAAGCGATTCTTCACCCTTCACGACTTTACATTATAGCGCGAAATTAATTCTAGATAAATATATTTTTTTCCACTAACAGCTGGTTTTTGTTTCCAAACGAAGTTTCAGGCCTCGTTTTGATGTACAATTCAACTACAGGCTCTCTGAAAAATTAGTATGCTTTTTTAAAAGAATAATGCTACATCCAGTTTATTTTTCAGTTCTAAATTCAGTCTATAAGTGTTTTAAATTTTTTAAAATAGTATATCTCATTTAATAAGACACATGTTTTTATAAAAAATAAAACATATATTTCAATGAATTGCATAAATGCATTTATAAAAAATATAATTTTTTTTTATCAATATATGTTCTGATAATTTTTCTATTGATGAATATAAGTAATAAGACTAGAAATGGATTTAAATTAAAAACTGTTTTAAACATCACTCTTTCAAAAACATTGTCTTGGGAGATTTTGAAAGACTACGAATTTAACAAAGAAAACGTGGCGTTGATAAAAAAAAAAACAATTTGATTCCATATTTGATTTTTAAATTATAGAATTCTTCCAAATGTGAATTCAAATGGCCCGGACATGAATCCAAATGATATTGTAAATCTCATTTAAATATACAATTCAATCGTTAGCTTCTTGAAATCCCCTATTTTTTTAAAACATTATTTCAAGAGATTTTAAAATGCTAAAACTTTAAAAAAGAAAAGTGGAGACGTATAGTCTATACAAAAATCATTAAGACGAATTAAATTTTGATTGACAAGCATCTTCAACATCGGTAACAAATGTCAATAGATTAAATCTCGATAAGCATCATCCTTAAAAAAAAAAAAAAAAAAAATCATTCATCTATGAATTTTACAATGAAGCACTCGTATATATTTCATTAATAACACAAGTCACAAAAATCATGATCCTTGTATTCCACGCGATTCAATTGAAGCTTATATTTTATTATTATAATTATTATAATGGAATTTAGTGTAGCATTAAAATCGTGCAGCACAGTTTTTTTTTCCAATAGAAACGTTGCACGTGACGAAATTGTTTTTTTAATTTTAAAAAAGAGTACCGAACACGTGATCGTAACCCGTGAAGTTCACCGGTTTAGAAAAACGAACGGCTCTGATTCGTTCGAGGCCTATCTTTGCACGTACACGTCTTACTCGAGCGCATGAAAAGAAAAGGAAATTAAAGGGGAACAATCTATATAAACTATCCGTAGTTATATAACCTCTTAAAAATACATATGTAAATTTAAATAGTCTTTGAGTTAAATTTTTATTGATAAATGAGAAATATTATGCGTATATTTTATTTAATTAATTTTAATTAAAAACACAGTATATCAAAAAATTTATGCAATATGTAAAAAATGTGAACAATTTTTTGTAAATGACGATTTTATCTCTTTAAATAGAATTTTATAATTTATTTTAAAAGAATAAAATTATCATTTAAAATTAATTTTTTATATTTTTAACAAATTATATAAGATTTTTGAAATACTATGTTTTCAATCAGAGTTAATTAAATAAAATATTTATAAAATATTCATCATTTGTCAATGTAAATTTAATTCGGGGGTTATTTGGATTTATATGAATTTATGGCAGTTTAAGGGGGCGTATTTGGATTTTTCCCAAATTAAAAAGTCGAAACACCGACTACAATTTATGAGGGGGACCAGCTGAATGTAGAAATATCTGGAAACAACACGACACACCAACAACTAAAAAAATAATGAAATAATGAAAAGAAAAGAAAAGAAAAGAAAAAGTCATGCCTATTGAAAATACCAAATAAACCCCCATCCGGCTATCCCTTATTAATCAATCACTCATTTATTCAATTATTTGGTTACCTGGGTACTAATGAGCTACAAAATCACTTACAAGCATATCACCACTACTAGTATAATCAGTGCCCTTTTTAGATAGCGAAATAACTCACATAAATGATTTTTAAGTAGATAACTACTAAAAAATAAACCAATAAAAAAAATTTGATAGTTTTACCAGTGGAGTATGTCATTTTTTATTTGGTGTTTTAGTTATTTTTATTAGGGAATGTAATAATGAAATTTATATTGTTTTGTTGACTATGAATAAATTATAATAAAAGCTACTAGATGTAGATAAAATTTTATATAAAAAAAATTGACATGTGAACTTATTTATACTAGTGGAATAAAATAAGTGGTATAGCATAATTTGAAGAGGATCTAAAATATTAATAATAGCTTATTTTTTAACTTATTTTTCATATATTATAACATAAGTATACCCATCTATGTCTTGTAAGTAAATAGATTTAGACTTATTCACCTATATTCTCTCTTATTTTAAGTCTATTTTTCCTATCTAAATAGGTGTTTAAAGATATGGACCGATAGAATCTAAATTTAATTATCATTTTTTTTATATTGAGATTTCTCATGACAATTCTAATACTATTTATTTGTGAAAGGGTATTTTTATGATAATCAAGGTTTTTTTCTATCATTTCAGGAATATAGAAATGATATCATATCCCAGAGTGTTCATCATTGAAAAAGTATGTCTTAAAAAGTTCTATTAGTTCTTTATCCACCTCATATCTCTTTATGGATAATAGTGAACCAAAAATTCTTAGTTTGTAATTGCTCTGTGGTTCTCAAGTTTGAGAATCTACTTCGGCTAGTAGAGAATACTGGTTTTTCTCTCTGGGATGCTTTCAATCTTAATATCTTGTTTTATTAGGTTTACATAGTGGATAAATACAAGGCTGTTTTTATTGTGTTATTTGGGCCTTATGAATAGAATATCATGCCTTTGGTTAAAAAATGCACCTTCTTATTACAGTTTTAAAATACAATGAATGAGATATTTAATCATATGTTCCTTTTTATTGTCCATATCAATGACACTCTGATATTCCTGTATAGGTAAACAATGAAAACATCAAGAATCTAAAAGTCCATATCTATTGTCTCATATAGTTAATCCCACCAAAATCAGTCAAAACTTGAACCTGGTTCTCTTGAAAGATCCAATTTTAACCACCAGCCATCTGTGCATGGGACAATCAATCAGTCATTAATTTCAACTTTAGTTTGGATTTGACTTTCAAGTAAAACTATAATCAATGCTTTTTAATGACCCTATTCATAAAAAAAAATATTTCTAATAAAATATTTGTATAATTCATGCTTTGAATTGAATTTTTATTAAAAATTATTTTTAACAAATAAAATTTAAAGTCCGAAATAATTTTTTAAAAATTTGAATACTGATTATGTAAAAACTAATTTTACACATATATATATTGTATAATTAAAGAAGATAGAAGACATTAGGGCATATCAGTCATTATATGTTAAGCTATTCAATAATGGAACCCAAAAAAAAAAAATTTCCGATAGAGACCTTCACAGGGGAAAAAACAAAAAGAGAAAACTGTCACAAATCCATATAACCCCCTAGCTTTTTTTTAAAGTTCATATAATTCTCTTAAAACATCTATGTAAATCTAAATAGCCCCTTAATTTTCGTTGACAGATTAATATTATCCTGTGAATATTCTATCTAATTAATCTGGTTGAGAACATAATATATCAAAAACCTCCTATAATGTGTTAAAAATGTAAAAAATCATCTTTAAATGATAATATGACCCTTCTAGATATGGTTTTATAATCTGTCCAGAAGAGTAAAATCGTCATACACAGAAGATTTTTCACATTTTTAACAAATTATATGTGGTTTTCAATATAATGTGTTTTCAATCAAGATTAATAAAATAAAATATTCATAAAAGATTCCTTATCTATCAACGGAAGTTTAATTCAAGGAGTTATTTGGATTTACATAGGTGTTTTCAATGGGTTATATGGATTTAAGAAAAATCAGGGTTTTTATGGATTTTAGGCAGTTTACAGGGGGTTATTTGGATTTTTCCCGAAAAAAAAATCTTTAGTTGTCCTGTCTTTCTCCGTCTCTCCTATAAAGCAAAGCAACTCATAAACCTGAGAAGCAAAGAAGGATTTGAAGAGCAAAAGATGATGTTGAGGAGCTCATCATCACCAATTATTGGCTCTCTCATCTCCTCCTCCTCTCCATTCCTCGACAGCCCAAACACGACCACCAACACCACCACCGAAAAGTCCCTCCCTTTCGATCACCACCACCCAAACAAGCTCTCCTTCTCATGCAACCTCTCCGATTCCGAATCTGGGTTCGCCCCAAAAGGCCTCCGCAAGGCCCGGTCCGACGGCAACTTGAAGTCCCTCGCCGCCGCCGATGCCGCCGCCGCCGCCGAGCCTCCCCCGCCGAGGATCTCGAGAAGGCCCAATCGGGTACTCGAGACAATCCCCTCGTTTTCTATCCACGACTCGAAAAACGATGAAGAGGAAGGTTTTGATGAAGATGGCGATGATGGGTTGTGGAGGGCTCCGACGCTGGGTGACTTCAGCGTCGTAGAGAAGATGATGGAAGGCTATGGTGGTGGGGATAGTGAGGCTGTGGAGACTGTGTCGCCTCTGTTTCTCGCGAGGGGGCTTGGGATCGACAATGGCGATATGGGTTCGGTTATGCCTGGTTTGGGAGGTGGTGGAGGTGGGGATTCTAAGATGGTGGGGTTCGGTGGAGTTGGTGGTGGTGATAGCGGGGAAGGGTCGGATATGGAGATGTATTATAAAAGGAATGTTGAGGAGAATCCATGTAATGCTCTGTTCTTGAGGAATTATGCACAGTTCCTCTATCAGGTGAGTCCCTCTTCAGCTTTTGATGAAGTTTGTTTTTGATTGAATGTGGGTCAGGCAGTGTTTGATTGATTTGTTTGAATAGTGATTGTACACCAAATATTGTTTGGCTTGTTTTAACATCAACATTCACTTGTTTTCAATCTTAATTTCTAAGTGATTGTGAACCTATGGAGGATGATTGGATTGGATTTAATGGTTGGATTTGAAAGAAAGATAGCATATCTAGGCTTTTTGAAGCTTTTTTGAACCCACTCAGAATTGGCCCTTTGGTTAGATCCATGGGGTGTTACCTATAAGTCTTACCTGATGCACAAGTTTTGTGGGTGATTCTGTGTATCTAGATTTTCCCCAATGAAAAAAAAAAATAATCTGCTCTATTGCATCACTGAAGTTTTTCTTGAGATTTTGTATTAGCCTGTTTTTTAAATTCATCAGGATGAGGATTGGTATCAATAGTAATCTAACAGTATACAGTATGAGAGTATGTATATGTATGATAGTATCATGGATCAACATGTGGTAGTGATGTGGTTGAGCTATAGTTGTCGATGTATTTCTCTTGTAGCCTGATATATGATTCATATACGTTTGCGTGTGTTTTTGCGACAGGATAAGGGAGACTTTAAGAGAGCTGAAGAATACTACGAACGAGCAATTCTTGCAGATCCGGGTGATGGAGAGGTCCTATCACAGTATGCAAAGTTGATATGGGAAATTCATCGCGACCATGAAAGGACCTCAAACTACTTCGAACAGGCAGTCCAAGCTGCTCCTCAAGACAGGTACATATGCTTTAAGCCTCTAGGATGCAGTTTTTTGTGTTTTGTTCTGGTGATTGAAAAGTTTTGTTTGGAAGGGATCTATAGTCTATACACATAAAACCAGCAGGTCTTGGAGTTCATACCTCACCAGTGGACACAAACAGGCCTAAAATGTGTTCTTTTAGTGATTTTAAATTTTTTTAAAGTACTTAATCTAATAATGAAGATCTAGATGTTTAAAAGTTTCTTGTAAGAATACACTTGGATGTTAGCTATACTTTGTTTAAAAGCATAAAAGTCAACCACCCATACTTGCATCTGAGGCTGGTTTGGCTTAAGCCTCTTGATTTCTCACCCTAAAAGCAAAGTACAGTTATCTAGTTGACTTCAAAAGTGATTAGATCCTTGTATAATAATTAATTGAGAATTGTGTATCAGTATTACAGTAATGAGATCTGCTTAGGACATTTTAAAATTCAAATTTTCATGGCTACAACTGAATCATACCTTCTTTTTCTTGGCAGCCATGTTCTTGCAGACTATGCAAAATTTCTTTGGGAAGCGGAAGACGACGACGACGATGAAGGCGGCCAAAATGAAAGTATAGATGGAGAACTAAACTTCATTGATGGATCAGTTTCTCATGGAACACTGGCTTCTGCAACTGTTTAATTTGCATGTTTAATGGAAGATTGAAATACATTGCCAATAAATTCGAAGTGCCATATATTAAGCGAGATAACGATTGTCAGATGTTCATTTTATATTTTAATTTCTGCTGTTTATGGGATTAATAGTAGCTGAACTATTACATCAAATCCTGTGGTGATATGGAGAGTGAGATGGCCCTAAACATTGTCTGAGAAACAGTTTATATGAAAGTGCTGATACACGCAGTCTGTTTTTACAACCTGTTTTGCAGCCCATACGATATAATAATGTAGTATATACTACATTATTATAATGTATAGATAACGTAGTATATACTACATTATTATAATGTATATTGTACTATTGCAATCCATTTTTTTTTCATTTTTTTTTAATGAAAAAAATATATTAATGTATCTCAGTATATATTTCATTTCATATAATAGCATGCACTTCAAAATGTAAGTATATAATTTTATATATATAAAAAAAAGAATGGATTGTAATTGGAGCTGCATCAGGGTTACCTGTATCATTTTCCCTTTGAGCCATCTGAAAAGTGAGATGGCCCAAACAATTATGAGTGCAAGCTTAAGAATCATGACGTATTGCCCACACATATCTGCTGGGTTGCCAACCAAAACTCATACTACATATATTTTTATTTTTTTTTAAATTGCAAACAATATCTAATGAGGTATATATTTTTATAAAAAATAAATATTGCTCTATTTTGAATTAAATAAACCATTTTTTAATAAGTGTAAAAAAATTATATAACGAGGTATATACATCCTCTAATATGGTATATATTTTACTGGATTTCTAACCAGATATATAAAACTATAATTTGGACTTAAAAAAAAATGAGTGTAATAGCACTCTTTAATATAATCAAACATTCATGTAGTTTTTAACTTTTCTATGTGTAGCATATAAACTCTTTCATGTTTTTACAAAGAAATGTTTTTCAAATTTAGTCTCCCATTGGTTAAAAAAAGTTCTTGTGGAGTGATATATAAATGAAGACTTAGATTCGTATGTAAGAAGTAAAGTGCACATGGGTTTGCACATGTATCGCATAGCAAAAAAACACTAAAAAATAATAATCAGATGTTAATTGCATAAGTGTGTCTTATGCGTCATCGTTTGTGGATCATTTTTCTTTTTGTCATTGTGTGAGAATAACTTTTCAACCCAATGTATTACAATCTCCTCAACAGCACATATACATCCCTAATCACGAAAGTTTTTTATGAGATTTTTATCAATAATTTCTTAGTTGGGGATTTTTAATCTTTGATAAGATATATATATATTCTCGTGAATAAGTGTTACTATAAAATCACACTCATTTAAATAAAATTAGGTTAGAAGGCATGGTAGTATGAATTAGAGAATTAGGGGTCCAAATTAAACAGATTAAACCCTATCCAACCTGACTTATAAACAAAAACAAATTTTAACTTGAGCTCAACTTGAAAGGAATATATTTAAACCAAACCCAAGGATTGATCTCCCTGAGTTTTGAGGGTCAGTCGAAGTTGAGCTTACAGCTCTAACCAGAAAACCACCTACCTAGCTAGAACTAAAAGCAAAACTAAAAAGTTCTACTGAAGATGTGGATCATGTTGGTTTTATTTTTCACACTTGAAAACAATACCTCCGTAGCTCATGCTTTAAACGGTCAAACACAACCCTTAATAGATGTGCAAATCGAACGGGTTGGGTTTGGATAGAGATTTGTTCGAACCCAGCCTAACCCCAGCTCGAAAGGTTTGATCCGAACCCTACTCGACCCTCAACTCGCAGGTTAAGGTTGGATTCAGGCCAGATTCAGCTTTTAAGGACAAAAAAAAAAAGCATCTAATGCCACCAATACCATGAACCATCCCAATCAAGAAAGAATTTCATATGGTTTTTTTATCACAAGTTATACAATTAATTCAAAAGAAAAGAGTGAAAACAGGGATGAATTGTAAACCACCAAAAGGAAGAAAAGAAGCGAGGAAAAGAAAGAAAAAATCAAGAAAAGCAGAAGACGGTTTTTGAAAGAATTGTTTATATACATTGATACCCTAAAGTTTGAGGATGAAGATTGATTAAAAATGAAACAAAAACAATAGAATATTAGAACCCCAACCAGTTGGGTTTTTTTTAGGAGGAGCTGCTTGGAGATGATTGGAACAAGTATGTTTTGGAGGAGCTGCGAGGAGGAGAACAGGAGAAGATGGGGCAAACGGAGAAGATGAAGCATGTGAAAGAGAGTAATAAATTTTTGGGTGAAAAATAGATGGCTGAGATTTCATCTCAGTAATCTAATGGTTCATATCATCACATAAGAAAAGTCAATGAATATACATTTATTTAGATGGGACTTCTTCGGGTTCAGGGTTCGGGTTTTCTTGAGTTCAGGTCAGGTTTAACCATATAGTTCAAAATTTCAACCCAAACCCGATAGTTCAAAACCCGCCCGAATTACACACCTAACCCTTGACATCACCTTTAGATTAGTGTAATAATAATTACAAAGGTTTGGAAGCATATTTGGATGATTCTATTTTTTTCCAAAATCATATTTAACCTAAATGTATTTTCAAACACCCAGGTGGTCACAGCTTGTTGGAGAAATTAAAAACAGATTTTAGTTATAGAGAGAAAACAAGAGCTTTTGAGGAATTTTAGGACAAACATGCTTCTCAGGAATATAATTTCGAAAGAACATTTAAGTGAAAACTTCTTTTCAAACAAGTTCCAAAAGTTCCAAAGATAGTTGTGTTACTTGTGTATATGGATTTTTTCTGTAAATTTAATGAAAAACTTTAGAGAAACAGGTACAATACAAAATCATACTTTACCATGAGTTCTTCAATAATACAATTTTGATCTTTGTGGAGATTCAATGATTCTTATAGAGCATGGTTACTTGTACTTCTAAATGATTATATGGCTCCTCCTATTAAATGTATATATTCCGAAACAAACTCAATTAAATGGAATAGGACCATGTAAATGTTCTGAAACAATTAGAAACCTCACCCAAAAATGCGGCGGCCAGTACATGACCAGAGGGGGGAAGAAATGGCCTGCTAAGGGACATCAATCGAGAGCCCAAGCCACTTGAACGACGAGAGAATATGATCCGGCCATGGAAGTTTGGTCACTGATCTTAAACTCGCAGTACATGTTGAATCCTCGTCAACTTATATCTCTAGTGACAGTATAGCTTGATCACTGAATCAGCACCTGCTGTGAATAACCATGGCTGCCTTGGATGAAACTTGCAATCCATCACTCCTGCATTTCAACCACAAATATAATTTTTGCAAAGACTTGAAGAAGTATGACCACTGCAAAAAATAAACTTTCAGATAGCAAGCCATCATGATGGTGCAAGGTAGAGTGTGCATCACACCAAAGTAACCAAAATTGAAACAACTCTGCCTAAGTCATGATCAGGAAATATCATTTCCCCAATCTCTATAAACTTTCTTGATAAACCCCTAACTTTGGAAACCAAGTCAGATGTTCATAGAATCATTACCATGTATAGAACTCGCATAAACTTAAACATTAGAGAAATTAACAAAATCCAATACTAACCTCCGCTCTTCGTGCTTGAATGGCCCCGGAGAATTTCCAAGGGAACGATAAGTGGATTCTGGTTGAGATCCGAATAGACCATACCATGAAAGACATATGCTGTGCAATCTTCGGAGGATGAAGCAAAAAGTGGGTAAGAACGATGAAATGCCACATTTGTAACATCCTTTGGGTGACAGCTGCAAGGAAGACCACAATGCACATTTAGACAACCACAGGGATCAAATGAAAAGGTTGCTAACAGTAGTAATATTAAAATAAGGTGGACTCTATAAAAATCATGATAACAAATAGAAATTGATAATTTCAGCATTTCATCAATCAGTGATGACTCTTTAAGTTTACGTCCCACTAGATATATCTGAAGAGAGATATAGTTCAAAGAATGACGGAAGCATTAATTTTTTAAAATTTACATCATCGGTTGGAGCACCAGCAAGTCTTAAATATCAATGCATTAAATAGATTTGAACTCATGTATCGGACTAGTGCCATGTGAGAATTGTAATTCGAACAACAACGATCAATACTATTTCCTTTTTTCATCAAATGGATGCAGGTTGACCATCAAAATTGCTGAGTGTTCAATAAATTTTATAACAGACAATTGTTTTCAATTCCTTATTCAACTATCAATTTGAGCAAGAGAGGTATCAAATGAGCTTAAGAACACCAATAATGCATTCACAAATGCTACTACTATTTTTCCATATAGCCCATTGGAACAGATAACCCTTACATTTAAACAACTTAATAGACATTTCCATATATCCCATTGGAACAGATAATCCTTACATTTAAACAACTTAATAGACAAGAAGGATCACTAAATTCATTCAAAATTTTGCCATTTTTATAAATTCTAAGCAGGAAAAGGATGCAAATTATTTAACAACAGGTTAATATATCCAGGGGGAAAACATGAAGAAACGAGGGGAGGAAATGCGCCCAAGGTGTCCTGACATACTTCAAGATTTTGTATGGTTGAGACGAAAGATCCATATCAAACCAACATATCTTCCCTTCTCTGCTCCCAACAATTACATTATCACCTGTAATACCAAGCTCATTGTTAGCTAAAACGGATCAAACAGACTCATTCCCTAATGAACCCAACTCTATAAGACATGAAAGTGCAATAATCAATGATCACCTGCAGGATGAACTGCAATAGAAGATATTTCACGAACTCCTGCCTCAAGCTTCTTGATGAGCTTTTGCTTTAGAAGATCATATACACGAACATTTTTCTTTGTCGAAATAAAGAATATGGACCGAGTTGGATGAAAAACTGCTGAAACAGGTAGGCCATGCAGCTTCTTGAATGGATTTTGCGTGAGTTTTTTGGAGAGTTGGTGGATCAGTATTGCTCTTGTATCTCGTGGAGAGTTGGGTCAAGGCTACAATAAAAAATAACTATAGTAGAAATAGACACTGGACTCATGGAATACAACATCAATCATGAAACGAACATAGTAATGAATCAGAGGAAGAGGAGCTGTGTGAAAAACATTTCATTGCTCCAGAAGATGGAAGTTACAAGTTCCGCATTTCAGCGGCTCAAAGTATTCATATAGCACAAGAGCAAACAGATCATTTCAGAGGAAAAATGCTCAATATTCTACTGAAAGCTTCAACACAACAAATGGATTTAACATCATGATACAAAAACAGCACTAGGAAATATAAAAAAAATTAAGTTGAAAGGAAAGGATTCTTTGAAAAACTTTATATTATCAATAAACTAAATAAAGAAATGCATGAGAAAAGGGCTTCCAAAGGCATCAAATAATACTGAACCTAATAAAAAATGAAGTTTATCAAGGATAAAGAGGGGAAAAAAAGGAAAATTGGAGTGGAAAAAAGGGGTGCAGCGCTAGAAAAGTAGATAAATTCCAAAAAAAACACACTAGGCTTCAAGATCACATAAATATTAATGATTCTCAAGGATATCACCAGGCACAACTGTGGTAAAATAGTCTCCTTTGCGGTGCCATTCAACTTTGGAAACACTCTGCCAGATTCACAAAAAAACAAAGATGCAGAAAAAAATGTACAAGTTAGGAGAGGAGATTCTTAGAATTTATATAATAAAACAGAAGCCATGCATGGGAGACTGTAAAGGCCACAACAGACATTGTAACTCACCTTAATATGCTTTAATCTAATGCCCTCATGCTTCTCATGTTGAGACCATCTCACAATTGATGTGTTAAGCCCTACACATACAAGGCATGCAGTTAGCATATATCCATGAACTCCAAATCAAAATAAGAGGGATAAGTATAATGATTGACCAGAGTCATCCACTGGGGGAGATTCCTTAACATTCAAGAGCTCTGTCATCCTGGACTGCTCCTCGGCATTTCCAAGTCCCGTGTTCAAAAGAAGTAAATCCTGCCCTCTTCAGATAGATCAATATATAAATTTAGAGGAAATCATGAATGGTTAATACAATTAAGAATATGTACTGAGGAACACCACAGTTTGACTTACACACAAAGAGCCAGGATAGGTAGCTCAGGCACAGGATTCCATGAGACATGCTGAACAGCTTCATCAACTTCCCAGACTCGAAGGCATCGGCCAGTTTCAACCTCCCAAATTCGCACAGTTCCATCCTTTGAACCTTCAGACACGAAGTCATAATTGATGATTCTCACATCATACATGGACCAGTGGAAGATCTGATTTGATAATAAAAATCACAATAAAACAAACCAGAAGCAATCCATTGTCCTGTCTCTGAAACAGAGATTGACACCACTGGACCCGTGTGGCCTTTATAATCAAGATAACAAATTATGGGATACGGCTTTAGATCTTTCCGACTGGGTAGCTTAGGCTTCAAAGATTCGGGATCTATATTAATCTGGAAAACAAAAACAAAAACATAAGCATAAACAAGATATTCAATATATATGATGAACATCTATCTTAAGGAAAACCAAGGATCATATTCTCTAATAGGCCAACAGCAGAAAAGACCATCGACCTATTCTGGATAAATGGTTCCAACTTACCCGTTTCTTTCTAGTTCTAGGACACAAATAAAGGTCTAAACAACGTTCAAATCCTTCCTTAAGAGCTTTTTCATATGCAGGAACACTTCTGAGGGACTCAAATCTGTCGGAAATACACAAATAAACTTAAAAGGAATATATTTTTTTACCCAGGGACAAATCAACAGATGAATAGAAACAAAACCTTTTTGGGATAAATTTAGGGCGGTCTTCTTCAAACATCAGTTGGTAAGAATTGATTTCCTCTTGTGTAGGTATATATTCTACAGAAGGATTATATGATTCTTCATGTCCTGCAATTAAATAATAAATTGTGAGCTAAAAGAATCAAGATACTCTAAAAAAAAATGGAAAGTATGTAACAAGCCTAGTACATAAGACAATCTACAGATGTAGAATATGTGTGACTGGCCTAATGCAGCATTTACAAGAACAATTAAAATGAAGATGGTAGAATCCCAACTCAATGGAACATCCAATGATTTTGTCGAAGGCAATGCAGAGTTAACTCCCATACCCAAACGACGATGTGCAAAAAAAAAAAAAAAGGCATGCTACATACACAAAAAAAATTAAGGTAATAGGGATGCTCTGTGACAAGGGTGGAGATGTAAGAGAAATTGAGTATGGGTAGACATACAAAGGGCCGTGCTGTTCATTGGTTTCAATTTTTTTGACGAATAACATTGGATGCATTTGCAGGCACAAAATATTGATTTTTTCATGTCTAATGAATTTTTTCTCGTTACATGGGTGTTATGAGTTCACTTTGTTCATAAAGCAGAAGCCATTTACATTAAGTATATAGACTGACATTCACCAATTCAAATTTCTTGTCCAAATTATTTGCATGGCCCTGGTAAAAGAAAACTAAACCATATAGTCTATTAGAGACTTTATGCAATTATTTAAGCTCCCTTACCAAAAAACAAATCCACCTCAAACCCCCACCCCCCACTTCCTTCAACCTCTAATAAGCCATTTGCTTTCTACCTGTTCCAGTAATCTCAATTCTAGAAGAAAAAAAACGGATACCTGCTATTTTTGGTTTCGGAGCCGGTATATAACTTAAACCAATCCTATCCTTGTCTGTTGAACTGGAATCTCCCCATAGTAGATAAGGTCCAGACTCCTCCTTTGGCTGGTCAAACTTTATTAATCCCTTGCGAATCGCTCTAATATATTGCACAACCTATATTCAAAAGTTAATGATGAAGTAAAATAAGAAAAAAATAATAATAATAATATAATGACCAACCTAATAAGAATGCTCAAACTAGCAGTCCTGAAACAACATTTGAATATGACTATTAGGTACCTTTTTATGTTCCCATTTGGAAGGTATGAATCGCCTCTTTGGTTCTGGTGCATTTGATAGAGGAAACTTTTTATCCTCCCACGTGAACCAATCGACATAAGGCTGAATAAGAAATATGAACACAGACAAATTAATAACTCACAATCAAAATCTAAACATTCTGGTGGGGAAGAAAACCAACAATCTAACAACATACAGCATATGGATCAAAGTCAGCATGTGGTGTCTTTCCTTTCAGCAGTCTACGAATAATTTTACTTTCACTCTTCGTGAGTTCCACCTCTTCATCATTGTACTCATCATAAATTTTTCTCCTAAATCCCAGACATCAGTCAACACACACACACAATGTACCAACACTAGTGATAGATTATAGAATTCATGTGCAAAAGAAGAATTCACCAGTTCTTTGAGTCATCGACGCCAGCCAAGTAGGAATCGAGCCTGTCCTTCCTCGGCTGCTTCTTTATTTTCTTCCCGGCAATGTCATACCCTATGTGTTCCTCATCGGCATACCACTCTAATGGAACATCCCCAATCGTGTTCCGAGGAGCGATCTGCGCATCAAACGCAATGATCAGAAGGTCCAATATTCGTGAAGTCACCATCACAAAAATGAAAAAAAAAAACTAAACTAAAAGGAAACACTTTTTGTGAACCTCATCTTCAGATGAATCGCTCTCCTCGGCCTCCCTATGCAGCTCGCCATCTTCGTCTCGATCTTCCTCGCTATTGTTGTCGAGTCCCTGCAAATAACGAAGTCAACAAAACACCACAGTTTCGACAATTCAATGGACCAAAAGCGAGTTAAACCGTACATCCCCCCCTTCCAAGGCCTCCTCATATTCATCTCCGACTCCATTTTCGAGCTCCAGTGGCCCCTATTGAAGAGAAGACTCAGATTCCACATGACATACACGGAAACGATAAGAATTTAAAAGAAAACGAACCTCATCTTCGGAAGAAGAGAAGGTCGGTGGTTCGATCGATCGAGGCGTCGCTTCTTCTTCTTCAGGTGACGATGATTTCTTGCTCTTCTTCAACTCCTTCGATCGACGTTTTCCGAGCTTAGCCACCTTCACCTTCATTTTCTTTTTTGGTCTTTTTTTTTTCCTTCAAAAACCCTAGTTTTGTTAGGGTTTTGGCTTCGGTGGTGGCGAGTGTTGGTGAGACGGAGGAGAGTGAAAAAACTGGGCCTTTATTATGACGGATCTGATAGATGTTGGATCCGAATCCGTTTACAAGCACCTAGAGATTTCTTGATGTAAGAAATTCAGACAGGATTCACATATGTTCGGTGGACTGGAAAGGGAGGTTCGGACTTCGGAGAGGACGCAACGACCGATTTGAAGCAGAACTCACGATTGGTCTGCAAGCAATGGAGGTGGATTAATGAGAGGACGGTGACAGAGAGGAAGAAGAGGAAAATAAATTTAGATTTTAGGGTTGCAAGTCAGATCAATGGTACTGATCCAATTACAAAGAATCAATGGTTTGAATTGATTGGGATTATTGATTTAAAATTACTAGATTAATAGTGAGAAGTGTTTTTTTTTTAACATAAGTAAAATGATTAGATTTGATGTTGTATATCATGAAAAAAATATGTTATTTATTTTTATGCTACGAGATTTTTTTTTAATGAAAAAATCTCTTTTTTATCTTTTTCAATTAAAATAAAATTTAATCATAGTTAATTCTTAATTAAGAAAAAAAATTACAAAAATAACATCGACATAATATTTGTCATAATGTAAATAATTAAACATAATAACATATTCAATTTCTTGTTATTTTCAAATCCACCATGAGTCATTAAACCTTATCTCTTCTTTAATTTTCTTCCAATCAAGATCTAATTTAAAAAAAAAATTATCATTTTGTAATATGTGTGATTAATAATTCTTAAACTAAATATATTTCATTTCTATTAAAGTGAATATTACTAAATATTATATCTTAGCTAATAACTAGTTTGTATGTTTAATTATTTACATACGAGAAAATTATCATTTTTACATTAAAATTAATATTTTTTATTTGGGAAGAGTTCCATATGACCATTGACCCCCCCCCCCCCCCCCCCCCCAACATACCCAGTGGCCATAGAACAACGGTTCAGGATTTACCTGTGTTAAAGATAGGTCTTGAGTTCGAGTCTTAGCGCTATGTCATACCTCCTGTTTGTTAGGCAAAATTCAAATGAATTTTCTGTGAGACTAGAAACAAACAGGCGAAAGTAGCTTTCTCAGCTTGACCGTAAGGTCAGCTATGGAGAGTCCATCCAACATCAAAAAAAAAAAAACAACCCAGGCTGTTCATTCGAAGTGCGTTAAGAGAGAGAGAGCAATTGCTAGCTGTTCATTTTATTTTTAATTACCGCAGTGCATGGGATCAATAGTAGCTGATCTATTGCATCAATATCTTGTAGAGATCTGCAGAGTGAATCTATATGACATCATAGAATAATCAAGTATTTTTTAATCATGAAAAAGGCATTGTTATCAGTGAAATGCCACGAAAGCAATCCATGATGAATAAAATAGAAGATTATTCAATGCAAAACAACTATAGCTTGAATGCTCAAAAATCATGACAACAGATTCGAGCATATAAAGAAAACTTTCAACACAACCAAACCACAAGATATAAAACCGCCCAAACCTCCTCCACTAAACTGGGACAACATTAGATAAAAATGAACAAGAAAACATAATAGAATCCAAAACAGGCCACCCAAAAAGAAAAAGAAAACACAACTTCCCAGCTCTTCAATAGCCAATTCAAGTAATATCACAAGGGGGAAGGAAAATAAGCCAGCATGCTTAGAGAAGGAACAGAGGATCAATATACGCCCACGCCAAAAAAAAGTGGTGCTAACTACGCCAAGACACCTGACGAGCTCAAAATAGGGAGTTTTAACACCTGGAAAAAGCGACTACGATGAGGCCTCTGACCAGTAGAGCCCGTCCCTCTAGAATTGATTCCCTGGGATCCCACGGTCCTGTCTTGGCCCCCGTGGATGGTATCCATTGCCCCTTGACCTGCTGTTGTTGGCATAGTCAACGCTGTCTTGTCCACCTCTTCCAAATGATCGACCACCAAAACGGCCCCTCAGGGACTCCGTCTGATATCCACCCCTTCCTCTACCCCTTCCTGTTCAATACAATAAAAAATATAGGTTTTACTAGATGCCCGTTTGGGAATGAGCATTAGAAAGTAGAGTTGCTATTAACACCACGTCCTTGGTCTGAGTGACTCTAGTCCACATAGGCATGTAACTTTGTATAGTCAATGATAGATCAAAGAAATTACTAGTTTAAAAAATTTAGATTTTTACAATTTGAAGTTACTAGATATCAGTACTTTATACTTCAATGCAAGGTGAGGAACATCATATTTTAGTTTGGTTGATTATATAGATTCCTAAAAAGCATGTGCTTCTCCTAGGCAGCACACATCCTGAAAAAGTTTGGATCCAATCCAGTTTATGTGCAGAAAAATACGGATCATATCTAGCCATTCACCAATTATAAAAACTGCAATACCCAATTCACTTGTTTAAAATATAATGTCATAAATTGAAATGAAGTTCCTAAGAAGAGCCAGGTTACCCGAAATCCCACATTTTCAATTTTGATCTAAAGAGATTGACTTTACAATTCCCATAATTCCAATCAAGATTCCAATAAATTATAGTAATTAATCTATGCAAAGGAATTGGAAGTCCAACTCCTTCCCATGAGACTGCATTTCAAATTCCATCAGTTCCCACATCTGAATGCACAATTGCACCCTAAAAAGGCTCAGAAGGAACATAAGTACATAACCAAGCACAAGAGTAATATTAGAATTTCAGAATACCTAAAGTTTTTATTTATATGATTTTCACTTTGCTTGTATGATGGTTATACAAATAATCCAAAAACCCCTTCTTTTTAAGGTGGTGTCAAGCAACTAAAATTAGAATTTTCAAATTTTCAATTTCTGCATGTTAACTTTATGGGCTAATTTGACAATGGGTTAAGGTTTTGGGGATAAGTTGTCCTAATCAAATTTGTTCATATTTACATTTCCCAAAATTGGGACAAAAAGTTGGGATAAATGCTATCCCAGCCTTTAGGTGGAACAAAATATCCCCATTTTCATTTCAAAATTGGGACAATTATCCACAATTTATCCCGATTATTTTTTATATCAAACAAGGATAAGTTGTCCATCCACTCACTTATCCTTATAATTATCCTTTATCCCACCACTTATCATCTTGGCAAACTAGCCCTATGAGAACAAGAACAGAAGGGGGGCACTTACTCCCTCCACGAGTTGAGTTGCTGTTGGGTCTACGCTCCTCTATGTGTACTTGTCGCCCACCCAACTGTATCGGAGAACCCTGAAGAAAGCAACACACATTTATAGTAAGCATAAAGGGCTATCATCATACACAGTTAATCATTAAAGAATGCAGCAACATAGTTCTAAACTTTGGATATGAGCAGAATAGAAGTTGCGAAAGAGGAGCAGAAGGCAATTGAAAAGGAATCCAGTGATCGAAGTGAAAATTAGTCCAGAAAATAAGTCAATGACATATAAGAAAATCTCCATTGTAAATCGCAACGAAGAAATCCCAAATTCCATATGCATCAATCAAATAATTGATCTACGAATACATAACCTTTGCATTTTTGTATGAATAGGTATGAATCTCTCAATATGTTAAATAATGAAGTACAATCATTATCTTATCAAAAGAAAGATAGGCAATGCTTCGTTACTAATTTACTGGAAATACAATCTTCTAATCACATCATTTTTACACCTCTTCTTTTCATACACTAGATGTTATGTTAAATATTGTGAAACATCTATGGCATTTCTTTTTTCTTTCTTTGTTGTCATTGTTTTTTGTTTTTTTTTTTTTGGAGGGGGGGAGGGGGCGGTGTTGGATAATTCCAATACATCTGTTGTCAACATGTAAGAAAAAAAATTGTGGGATTTCTCTAAGAACCCCAAAATGTTGTGAGATTCTTTTAGATAAGCAGAATCTCAAATAACCAAGAAGGTTCCATCTGTTGCATGTGTGTCAAAGTGACACAATCTTGTACATAACATAAAGCCAAAGTGGTATGCTGGGGGAATCTGCCTCTTATGCAATGAGTGCATCTTCCAACATAAAAAGATCCATGAGGAGAACGCTTGGGCAATAATCACATCACTCCTATGAGCATGGGATATGGTATTCCAAGGGATGGACTCACCATCTATCATCATAGGCGATAATTGCTGGTGCGGGTAGTGAGTCACCTCGGTAGAAAAATCACAAGGCTCCCATTGCCTCGGGGTCTTGTAATTTTTTTTTCTTTTCAAAAAAGATGGGAATGAAATTAAAATTATCCCCCATTTGGGACTGCAACGGAACACTCCACATAAGGGAAAGCAAGGGGCAATAGAGAAATGTTGTTTTTGAGGATGCTCAAACACGGCCTTCAAACACTTGTTTCACCATGAAAATGAAGACGCAGATATTTGTCTGGATCCATAGTGGTGTTACGCCGCATTCTCCACTGCAGAATCCGCCCCACCATGGATACAAACGGGGCCTTAATATTCTAACCCACCCACAATGAAACCAAAATTAATATTGGGTACAGTTCCAAAAATAAAGCTAAAGCAAAGTGAAACAACAGTAAACAAAGTTGTCGTCCTTTTGGTCCTCTCAACCCTCCCCTCATTCACCTTACTCCAAAGTCCAAAAGCCCCTCACACTCTCTCTCTGTTTGATCTGATCAAAGACATCATCTATCAAGTAGAATGGGCCATCAACCACATCTTCTTTTCCCTCCCTTCCAATGACCTACTGTTCAATCGTGTTATCCACGACAAGCCCTTGACATCCATCATCGACCTCATGAGTACTTGACATGGGTTTCCCCTCTCTGACCTTTCTTGTTCTTGAATCCAAATAGTTTCCTCTGTCAACTCTCCGCGATAAGAGAAATCCACAGTTTTACGTTGAGAAGAATTTGCCCAAGAGCCCAATGCAAACCCAACCTGGCATTATGCGGAACCATAATTCCAACCTGAACCTGATTTGTAGACCCAACCCATCAGAACATTAGGTTTCATCTGTTATCGAGTTCAGTTAATCCCTCCCAAAGGGGTGATGATCCTCATTTAAGAACATCAAGTAACAAAATTCTCTACTACTGTGCCTCCCCCCCCCCCCCCCCCAAACAAAAAAAAAACTTCTCTCAAAGATCTTCTTCATGGTTCTCTCTCTCTGCAAACCTCTTCTTCGGCAAAAGTTCTTAAAGTGACCAAATATGTACATCAGCTTCACATACAACCACTTCCCTATTTAGATTGTCATATGCGCCAATTAACAGTAACAATAAGGGTGGCAATAAAGGGGTATAAAGTAGACATAAAGTAGAAAGAAAAACCTTAATCGCATTCTGAACACCAACAACATCTTCAAATTCAACAAAGGCATAGCAAGTGCCCAGTTCCTGCACATCCATACGCAAGCAAGTAAGATTAAATGATGCTTTATGAGTACGGAAAATATACATTTACAATATATACGAAACAAACCTTGGGATTCCTGATAACAACACCGTCAAGACTAAGTCTACCAAATTTCAAAAACTCCTGCTCAACTTCAGATACTGATACAGTTGAAGGCAGATTCCTCACATAAACAGATCTGCTTTCACCTGAAAATATCATTTCAAGATAGCCAAAAAGGAACATGAATCAAAGTCCTTTTGCAAGGATGAAGAGATCAATAGAAATTAAAAATTAGTAAAAATACCAATATCTTTTAACAAATTATCAGAACATCAATTATTTAATGGGTATTTAGTTCAAGCTTGCAGTGAAATGATAGGTCATGGCTGGGAACTCCTGAGGGTCTTGCACTCTAGTGGAAGGATACCGAACCTCCAGAGAAGCTTCAGGGGCAAAAATCTCTAGCAGGCCTAAAAGGTTCTATAGGGACTCTCTACAGTTAATAAACTTTGGAAATGAGGTAAAGAAGTAGAGAGGAATGTGGGGCTCTCTAGAATGTTCCTAAATCACCACTTGGCATCATCTCAACCATAATTCTACACGTAGTAAGTCCAAATAACGTGTCCCCTCTCATACATACAAACTTCTATAAGTTGAATGAGTTCACTTCCCTTTCAAATCCAAGCTTGACTTGAGTGGAGTTGTGCCAAAAGTCTCCACTTTGATAATCAATAGATATTAATTCATATTTTAAACAATAAAGTAGAGAAATGTCAAAAAAAAAAATTGATTACTTAATACACCAACTATTTTCCATAAAGAAAACCATCATTATTTGCCCACCAGGATCTTCCTTCAGTTAAAAAGATCATACTTCAATGCATATAGTCATGTAAACTATATATTTCTATAAATTGAAGAAAAATTGTCTTTCTACCTTCTTCTTCATAAGCTCCAGATTCCTCCACAGCTTCAGAGGATTTCTCGGCAACTACAGGTGCAGAATAAGATTGTTGGGATGCAGGCTGTGGTGTCTGTTGCCAATCGGAAGCAACTGGAACACTCCTCTTCATAACAATCTGAGGAGCTACAGATGATCCAGATTGTGCTTTTGCAGCCCGCAACTTCAAATTTCAAAGCAATAATAAAATTCAGCATAAAGCAAAGCATGAATATATAAAGCAGTGAGAGAAATGAAATAGGAATTCGGCTGTGATTGAAGTACATACAATAGAAGCATATGTATGCTTTGTGGGTTCCACAACAGGTTCTTCCACTGGTGCAGGAGGGAGATCCTGCAAAGAGTTTGTAACAGCTGGAAATGAAGAAACAGGCTCCTCTGCCGGTGTTTCTTCAACCCTGTTGTCGTCTTCAGGAACCTGCTGCTGAGGCTCAGGAATACTGTACTTATCAACTATATCATTTTCTTCCACGGGATCAGTGTTCACAATGTCTCTGGCCTGAACTTCTTCTTCAGGCATATAATCAGCGGCTGTTCAAAAAAAAAAAAAGAATTTAGGCGACAAAAGCCTAGTAGAAATCAAACTATGAGGGGAAAAACCGAAAGAGGTTGAATAATAAGTCACAAAATACATTAGCAGTTTCATTTTTTTCAGTAAAGGAAAAACTTGCACGATAAGTAAAAATTTCGACAACATGCATTCATGTAATTATATTCTTTTGGCACTTCAACATTTACAAAGGCCATATTCTGATAAACTCATGTATTCATTTATTTTTTTTTACCAAAATGTTTCTAAACCACAAGTTGCCAAAGATGATAAACATCTAGCCACAATGAGTACATCATATAAAAATTCAGAATTCATCAATAGATATATCAGCAAAATTTGATGCAAATGTAGTACACATTCA
This sequence comes from Acorus gramineus, assembly GCA_030737835.1. Lineage (NCBI taxonomy): Eukaryota > Viridiplantae > Streptophyta > Magnoliopsida > Acorales > Acoraceae > Acorus > Acorus gramineus. Next base: position 15,320,888 of record CM060857.1, read on the forward strand.
GACGTTCAGCAACAAAAACCTCAAACCCACTAGTTTATGAATATGCAGGATGTTCCTGTTTCTAGAAACAGGGGAGTATATCTCAACTACTATTCCTTAAAAAATTCTAATAAATTGTTTGAAGCTGTCAATAACCATTGCTTGACAATAAAAAGTTATTATATTGAAATCTTAACAATAGAGGTATACTACACAAATCAAATCAACAAAGTAGACTGGTAAAATTCCAAAACAGCACTGCCAGCTCTTTGACACATCACACATTCTAGTGCAACATTTGAGACAGCAAAACAAGCATTCTTGAATAAGTTCATTCATTTGTCACCCTATTTTATGTATTCACCATTCAAACAACACATCGCAAAGCAAGCAACATGCATAGCAGATTGCGCACCCAAGCAAAGAACAATATGTGCTGTAAACTAACATGTGAAAAACAGAGAAACGCCAATTAACAACAAATAGATAGTAAATATGGGTATGGATTAGTTTTTTCAGAAAAACATATAAGATGGGGAGCAAGCATTACAGAGCAAAGAACTGAGCGCCATGGGCCTGGGGTGAAAGAAAAAGTAAAGAAAGTAACACAAAGGGCTGCTCAAGGGTGCAAAGCAATACAAAACAAATGCAAGTGGGCATGATGTAGATAGAGAGAGAGAGAGAGAGAGAGTTCAAAAAACAAGATACCCAAAATTGAGGTTATTGTAACATAATAAACCAGATATATTTTAGTTTGAAAGCACTTTTCATCCCATAATTTGAACTAGTGCAAAAACGTACACTACTAACAAAAGAAAAACATGATAAAGGAAAATATCTTTGCCATTATCAACATTGTTTTATATTTAACCCGTTTGATGAAAATTTTAACAAAATGATTAATGGTTTTTTAAGTGAGTTTACAACACCAACAGCCACCACTATCATATGAGCTGACTGTTTAAAATTTACTATAGTATTAAGAATTTAACAGCTACATCACAGTACATGCTAGCTGTATTAACTTAAGATGTATGTACCTGTTTCTGAGATGGGATTGGATTCGTTCAGATTGGACTCAAAATTTTCATGAACAGGGGCAGAAGCAGGATGTTGCTGGATAATTTCCTCATCAAGGAACTGACAGATGTCATTGAGAACAAAGTAGCCCTTCTCCTGAGGAGCAAGGAAAAAGGTCTGCACAAACTGCCTCCTGTTGTCAAATTCCTTAGTTCGCACAAGTCCACAGACCGTCGCAAGAACACCACCATTCCATGATTCCAAAAAATGTGCAGTTTTGATCTCAATTCCAGTGAACGTGAGCGACATGATGAGAGAATGGATTTGCTGCACATCACCAAACCATTATTACAATATAAATAAATAAAGCACTCACCAGAATTTAAAAAAAAATAATGTGCAGCAACAAGCAACAGAGTGAACAGACTGATGAACAAAATTTAAAGAATGGAAATTATTTTCAATTTTTAGTAATGATAAATGAATTTTAAAAAAGTGCATTTCTTCAAAAAAAAAAAAAAATCTGTTATATAGTTCCCAATGATTATCCATTTTTCATCAAAATCCCAATATTTTCATATCCTTTGTATGGGTATAAAATTTCTCAATCATTCTGATCTTCAACTAAAACAAAAACTTAAAAAATGTACAAACAATCCTCATAAAATAGAAAAAAAATAACACAATACAGATACAAATAGATCAACAGCATTACCCGCATCCCATTCGCGGTCTCTGCAGCGCTCCCATCGATGCGAATCATCGTGCTCATATCCGTGTAATACCGATGCACAAACTCCGGTTGCTGCTGTAGAATCTGATAATACTGTCCCACAAAGAAAGATCCGACCTGCACATCACAGAAAAACACATCCAATCACTCCCAAAACACACAAACCTCCAAAGACCAGTCTTTTCACAACTCCTCTTTCGAATCAATACCTGAACAGCACTCACAACAGGTCCAGGAAACGCCGTCGCCATTGTTGCTTCTTCTTATTCTTCTTCTTACACCCTCAATCGCGCTTCAAACGAGCATCCGCGGCCGGACTTTATTTCGAAACCCTAGATCTATGGATCTGGAAGAATAAAAAAAATAACAAAAAAAAAAATGAGTAAAAAAAATAAACTAGGGTTTTGCAGGTAAGGATTAACGATGGAGATTCGTACGGTTTGGATTTCTCGACTGGATGGATTTTTTTAATTTTTTTTTCAATCAATATTTCGCTATCGCGAACGATGATCTCTCCGAACGTCGAATCGGCCTTTAAAAAGAGGAGACGATTGGTGCGTATATTTATACGGACGTTATGTAGTCCGTATGTCTACCTTGAGCTGTTTTGATTGGTGCCTGCCACTGTATGAAATCTGGGCCGTTTGATTGATGTCTCATATTAGGGGACCATTAAATGAGTGGATTTAAAATCTGAGAGGAGAGATCCAGCAGCATTTATTTTTTAGGGAAACCTGACACCAAAATCTAGTGGAATTCTCGTTTTAACTTTTCGAAATGGCAAATGTTAGGAAAGTCATTGCAGCAATGGCAGTGCCTTTTGTAGTATGCTTGTGTTGGTGTGTATTTATTTTAAGAGACTGACAATATCTAAAATTAAGGTTACAGAAGAATAATGAAAATGAGTAAAACACAAAAAAAAAAATGAGGGGGTTGGGGTGGATGACATGATCCTCATCAACACTCCAAAGAAAAACAAATGCAGAGCTGGTTAGATAAGGGATTATGTACAAATTATAGATAATTATGTGCAGGGTGCAGTGTTGTTGCAATTTTAATATATAATAGATAATAGCTTATAGATCATGGATTTTAAGTTTTAATTAATCTAATAAGCAGTAGTCGATGTTTGTTGTAGGTGTTGAAAAAAAAAAAAAACAATAGTTGATGTTTGTTATAATAAGCTGTAAAACAATTTTTTATTGTTTAATTGTCAAAAATATCATTTCAAATGTATAAGTTAAATTCAATTTATGTTTGATAAAATAAGATGGTATTACTTATAAAATTAGTTTTATAAATATTTTAAAAGATAAATTAATATAACATGACAAAAGTTAAATTTCACTACAAAAATGTTCAAATATTGCGCTCTACGACTATAATATATTTAATCATTAGTGTCTAGAATATTTTTTTTAAAATAGTATGGTCATTAGCAAAAAAAAAAAAAAAAAAAGAGCATTGATGTTTAAAAGAATTTTTTTAAAAACAATTCATATATGTAATTTAAAAAACACATTTTACCCAGCTTAGATATTCTAACTTTTTAAGACTGCATTTGAAAACACATATTAAAAAGCAATTTTTTTAATAAACAACTTTAAAATACATATTGTACTTGTTTAAAGAGCTTTTGTATTATCCAGCAATCATGTTTGTTCTTATATAAACCAAAATTTCTTATTACGTAGTGTTTGGCTACAAAAATCAATGAATCAATAAAAACCCACAATGAGATATTATAAAAAATGTCAGTGTCTTCACCACCCAACAAAAAGAAATCATAGAGACCCCATTTGGTTCGTATAATTTTTTAAGATGCATTTATTTTATCAAAAATTCAGATTCTATCAAAATGTTTAGTTCAGTATTGGATTTCTATAAATAATCATTTTTTCAGTGTTTGGTTCACACATAAAAAACGATAAATGAATTTTTTGATTTTAAATGTTTAAAATACTCTTACTATTATTCATATACTCATAAAAAAAAATATCCATGTCACGATTACAAAAAAAAAATATAAATAAATAAAATAATCAATTGTATAATTAAATACATACTAATAGTAATCTCCTTAAATTAGTTGAATATTATGACTCGTCACACATACCAATCAAAACTATATAAAAACTTTGACCCATCTACAATAATATTCTTTTATGATAATAACGACTATATAAAGGAGAGTAAAAATAAAGGTTTCACGTGTTCATTGTCCATAGCCGTATGACTTGTATTAAACGGCGCATGTGAGTTGCGAGCCATGACAGAGGGTGGGGGAGGTTTTTTGAAAGAACGGTAGACAATTGTTACCTTTTTAATATATTCAACGAAACTAGCAACAGTCCAAATAAAAGCCCATGTGAACAGGAAGCCAAGCAACCAAATAAAACATAAAACAAATGCAACACAAGATTACATGGCTGGGCTAGCCATCTGGAAGTAGGAGAGGATTCTACTTTGGCCATATCCCTCCAACCCACTCGCCTATGTAAACTCCGAGATGCGTAGGTCGCCGCCTTCCACCTCGACATTGACTGCCTCTGTGATGTATCTTCCCCAGTCTCGAATGTTATAGATGACCGCCTCCCACAAGTTCTCGAAATAAAACCTTTGTGCTTTGAAAATCACCGCATTTCGTATTAACCAGATGGCCCATGTCCTAGCGGGGATGATGATCCTCCGTAGTCTCGCTTCGGGTCCGCTCTCCACCTCGCTCACTGCACATTGCGCCGCCACATCTCCTCAACCGAGTTAAAATCTATCGTGATCAAATGGCTGTCACGCAGCCGCTGCCATACCTCGGTCGTTGCACTACAATGGCAGAGTAGATGATCCGTCGTCTTCGTGCCCTCGCCGCATAAGGAGCATATCATTGATGTAGTGGGATGCCACTTTGCACAGTACACTTTGGTGAGCGTTCTCCCTTGATATAATAGCCAAAGAAAAGAATTTCACCTTCAATGACACCTTTGGCTCCCAGATTTCTTTATGCTTATGAGCTACCACTGCCCGTGAGGGAGATGAAGCTTGAAGCCAATTGAAATTGATCTTCGCAGAGAAGCCTCTATGTGGCATAAGAGCCCAGACAAGCCTGTGTACTGTGATTGCTGATATGATGCACACCTGTAGCACTCCCCTAAGTGTCTCAGCCTAACCCATTTCTTGCGTCGTTGGACCTCGTGAGAGCCCGATTTGCCCCCCCCCCGATGATGGTTCTGTGGACCAGAACTCGTCCACCTTCCCTAGTTTGTTCACCGCAATATTGAACATGCTCGGGAAGCGATCTTTCAATGTCGCATCCCCGCACCAAATGTCCGATCAGAAGTGAATCTAGGTGCCATCCCCAACCTTCCATGCAAATGCATCTCTCCAATGGTGTAAGTCAGCGAACCAGCCTTTGAAAAGAGCAGATGCACCGCGGTCAATACGGGGCCAATGTGAGCCTGGAACTGTTCTATATCTTTCTCGAAAAACTTTCACCCCTGGGGAGTTAGGCTCCTTCATCCACTTCCACAGCCATTTGGCAAGCAAGGCTCTGTTCGTGTTGATCACGCTACGGATCCCAAGCCCTCCCTTATGTTTCGGCTGGCATACCGCTTCCCATTTCACTAGACATGGCTTACTGCCCCTCTCTGTTCCATTTCAAAAAAAGCGCACGCGGATCACTTCCATCTTGCGTGCTACACCCTTGGGTATGCAGAAGAGAGAGGGTGGGGGAGGTTAGGGATAGGAAATTGAGTGATCTTTCATAGCTAGAGAATTGAAAACATTATGTTACCTTTATTTTATTTGTTTTTTTTTAAAATCAAATGTAATTAACTCATACATGATGTTCAATAGAGATTCTAAATCTTATAGATGTAATAAGCCGCCCAGCAAGAGAGGAAAAAAGAGATGAGGCGATGGGTAAAAAAAAAGAGTGGAGACGTTTTATTTTAAATGAAATGTAGATAGTAATTTAATTAATTTATAAATGGTAGAATAATTATCTATCTAATTATGTTGGTAGATTCTGAGATTATAAAAAAAAAAGTAAAAATTTGATTCCACCATATTTTTCTATATGCTTTGATTCTAAATACAATGGAACATATGATTATTATCAAGATTACCATTAACCAACACACTGTATTTTATACACTTTTATGGTAATCTTACATGGAATCAAAATCTATCACAGAATGACACAAACCAAACGGAGCAGAGAGTTTTCAACCATTTGGCTTTTCCCTTCCCTTTCCCCAAGCCACACCCCCCGCGGTCCATCTTGCCAGCGTGCTTGTACTGCTTATTTGAAGGGGGATGGGTGGCCGAAGACAAATGTGGTAGATGTACTAAGGGTCACAAAAGACCAGCAAAAAAAAACATATGTGGTGACTGCCAACGATAAATGTAGAATGATAATGTTACGTTCAGTCCCATTTTCAGCTTCAATTTCAGTCTACACGTGTTTTAAATTTTTAAAAAATAGTATACCTCATCTAATGAGGTATATGCTTTTATAAAAAAATGAAGTATATACTCTAATGAATTATATGGGTACATTTATAGAAAATGTAAAAAAATTCTTTCGAAGCATATGCCTTGTTAACGTGAGTATACGCGTCATTAATTTTTTTATTGACGTATATAAGGTTGGAATTGGAGCTGGAAACAGATCTGAGTGTAACACCGCCATGGTGGCCGGAAGGAAATGTACATGACTAAAACTGTAAAACACGAGATCCATTTATTTGGGGGTGTCTAAAGAATATCTATATTTGAATTGGGTGTGCAATGGAAAAAAAAGTGGGTGCAAATAGAGCCACTCTACACAACATCCGTTTATAACCCACGACAAACCGAACCTCCGCCTACGTTCAGATTTCAGAGTGGCCCGTTCCTACGCCATGCTTGGGCTGAAGTGGGCCTGGTTCGGGCCCGTTTAAATGTTTACACCTTCAGATGGATCCAGGCCGATCGACGTACATCTAACGGCTGACATCCCTAGATCACCAAGCTCTCTCGTTCGGTGTTTCCGTAAAAAAAAAAAAAGTGAAATAAAAAAAAAGCTCCAAACAGAAAACCAAAAACCTTCTCTCTCTCTTGATTCTTTTCTTCTCCTTCGCTTCTCCTAGCTTACAAGTGAGTCATCTCTTTCGATGAAACCCTAGCCTAGCCTGCAAAATCTCTTGTTTTTGAATTGATATCCAACTCCTGATTCTGCCGTCTTGCATAGTCGCATGCTGTTTGGGATTCATGGACCTCTGAAATGATCGAAAACCGTGAATTTAGGGTTTGCGGTGCCTTTTTTTTAGTGTCTTGAATCGTATATTATTAAATCTATCATTGATTTTATTGATTAGTACTTTGTGTCTCTGGAGTGGTTGATTGTTCATGTTTTGATGGTTCTGCATATTTTCCATCACCATATCAACTATAACCACTATTAGAATTCTTGTTGTAGAACAATAAAGCAAATATCGCATTGAATATTCATGACTCAAACATGCATGGAATTATGTAGAGTTTAAATGCAGGTATCAACAATGTTTTCTAATGGATTTTGGAATATTGAATTGTAAGCGAGAGTGGCTTGTCCATGCTCACATTCGTCCTGGCTGATTGTTCATCTTCTGTTGTTTACTCCTAGGTCACCTTGCTTTCAGATTAGGCTTAAGTGATTTTCCGCGTGTCTTGAGACCAACAGAGCATTTAATGGGTTATGACGGTGTGAATCATTTGTGCAACTAGGTCCGCTGCATGTTATATTAACTTCTTTTCTGCATTCTTTTTCTGTATCTTATTCATTTTTATTTTCATCTCAGAGCGAACAACACCGGTCACATAGTTAGAATTTTAAAATACAAAATGGAAGTTAGTGCGACAATGATTACCCAAGTGACAAACACTTCAGAGCATCTGTCCATGGACTATAATTCTGCAGAGTGCAATACAGACGGTCCAAACATCGTTTCCGGCAGCACTTATGCTGCAATCTCTGCCGGGGAATTGGTTTCACCCATCCCTTCATCAGAAGAAGCCCATCATCCTCCTGATGGTCAATATTACAGTACCAATGCAAATTCTGCTGCTCCAGCTGTAGAGGCAACCACAGTCAGTGAAAATTTGGTTGGGCAGGAAGCTACAGAAAACCAATCGGACCAAGCCGTTGGATATGATTCCACACATGGTGGGGCTAATGAAGCTGTAAATTTTGCTTTTACTGGGGCCACACAAAATGGAAATGCTCCAAGTGAAGCTGGTGGAGCTGTAGTTGAGCAGCATTTTGGGGAGGACCCTGGTATCTCTTCTTCCTCATATTATCTATCACAGTTTTCAGTTCTTCATAACATTTTTCCCTTCTTTCTTTTTCCTTTCTTTTTGGGGAATGATATATGCATCCATGGTATATTGGTATATATGGTAGGCGACTAGGCGGTGGAAAACAAAAGCTTAGGGGATAAGATTCTTCCCGGAGAAGGTGCAAACGCATGAGACAACCCAATCCCCAACCAAAGACATAGTGATCAGAGATCAATCATCTAAGTGCTATTCCACCAGAAACGGCCCTTCTCATTTTCTGTTTAAACTTCAAATTCACCTTCCCATTCTATATCACCCTTAAAAGAAACATTCTGCTTTGGTTTTGGTTGGCTGAAATTACACAGATCAGCAACTTTTTGTCAACATGAGTATCAGAACAACATCACACCATCCAACTTGTATGTTTTAGTCATTGACTTGTGCATGTCAACATGATTATCACCATTGTTTCCATCACTAATTTACCACCCACCATTTAATTTGTATTTTTTTTTTTTTTTGAAAAAGAATGATAGGAACTTTTATTGATATAAAAGCCCCTGAACAAGAGGAGACAAGGGATCTCCAAACAAAAGGAGAAAGTAAAAATGAAAGGGACAAATTCCCAATCGAATAAAATTACAAAAAGTTAACTCTTCACGAACCAAGAATGACCCATAATTGTAAATGGATTATCCACTTGAAGAATCATCTTCACGTAATCTCTATGCGATTATGAAATAAGTGCCCAAGTTTTCTCCACATACACTCATTTATCTTGAAATATTCCTTCGTTCCGAGTCAATCAAATATACCAACAAACCGCATGAGGAATTCGCCATTGAAATTTAGTGACATTGCTACGATCTCCTTTCTTCCTTCTATTCTGGAAAAAATCCCAAATCTCATCAATGCCAAGGAAGCAACAATGAGAGCCTTACCAATCAATGTTGCATTTGCATTCTTGGATTTTGGATTTTTCCGTAAACTATTCAGCACAAGGAGCTTCACTTTTTGGTTTAGCTATTCATGTCTTCATGGATAGTCCTTTATCATTCTTTTCAGGGGCAATTTCTACCGAGGAAGACCGTCTATGGAGTATAGTAAGAGACAATTGCTTAGACTTCAATGCTTGGACAGCTCTCATCCAAGAAACAGAGAATGTGGCAGAGGTAATTTTCGCATTCTTCATTATTTGAAGCATTGTTTTGACTTTTCTTTATTCTTGTTTGTTTCCATAAGTTTCGTTTTTTTTTTCCTTCTAAACAGCCAGAAGCTTGTGTAATTTTATTAATATCGGTGTAATGTGGTGGCTTTTTGGTGGGGAACCAGTAGGACTTCTACTACCAAATTTTATTAATATCGGGTAACCAAAACAAGAATGATAGATGAGTTATCTATTACTTACAATATTGCAGTTTTTCACACCTCTCTACGCGCCTATCACCATATTGTCTTCCTCACCACACTCTCCCAGCCGCTACACAATGCTCAGCACCTCAGCCTGGTCCTTAATTAACCTACCATACCCTCCTACAATTTCTCGATGGAGGGGATGGTTTTTTGAAAACCACTTTGTCCCTAGCCAATCAAATAGCCCAACACCCAGATGGGATGAGGGGCTGCGAGACTTTGGCCTTAATCCCCCTGTTCCTCTTCTTTTTAATTTTTCCCGCCTCCCAGAGATGCTCTTGATTGTTGAAGGAATGGTCCAAGCCTGCTGCCGCTGCCGCCATCCCTATTCTAGACTAAACATCCTTGATAGAAGGAACCGACAGAAGATGTGTTCACCTGTGTCATCTTCTTCAGCACACGGGGCAAAGAGTGGACTCCCCCTTTGGTTCTATACTCCATGTTGACCAGCCTCTCTTTATGAACAAGTCACATGAATTGCCCTTTATATTGTGTTGTTAGGTTATGTAGCTTTATAGACTGCCTTGTTCCTTTCAGAAGGCTATCAGTTTCAAATATTGCCATATTGTTTGTCCTACATGCTCATACCATTTTGAATTGCCCATTTACGTGACAAGATGTTTGAAAAAAGTTTATCATAATTTGTTATCTGATATTTTTTGTTATTCTGAGGCACATGCTTTGTTTATTGTCTTAAGCAAGCATATGCTGTTTTCTAAGCTAACCTTTTCTCTCTCCTTTTTCCCAGAACAATATATTGAAAATCCGAAAAGTTTATGATGCATTTTTGGCAGAATTTCCCTTGTGTTTTGGATACTGGAAGAAATATGCAGACCATGAGGCACGCTTGGACACAGTTGATAAAGTTGTAGAGGTGTATGAGCGGGCAGTCCTAGCAGTGACGTATTCCGTTGATATTTGGTTGCATTATTGTACATTCGCTATGTCCGCATATGAAGATCCAGATACCATTCGGAGGTATTAATCCTTATATTATGTTAATTTTGCTGTATTCCAATCAATGTCTTTCTATCTGTCATCTATCATTGTGAAAAGTTTCTTGTGGTTATTGTATTGCTTTTAACCATTTTTTTATGGTATGCCTGCAACATTGATTCCCAAACTTATGGCGGAAATGTTTGCTGGCTTGCACTTTAGAAATGCTTCTTTTCTCTAAGTGCAAGCCTTTATTGTTGTATTTGAGAGTACTTTATTTTGTTGCTATTTCTGTTCTTCTGGGTAAACAGCAATTTTCTATCCTCATCATACCGACTCCTGTTTTCTTAGACAAACTGTGTGTTTAGTATCCTTTAAGATCTTCGTGAACAACTGCCATTTTTATGTTTGACGCTATTGAGGCTATATTGGGTGTATCAGTCTTAAAATGCAACAGGAAAATCATGTCAGTTAAGGGCCAAAATATCCTAAATGCTCCATGCTTTCCACTCCTTGAACATTGTGTAGTTTTTTGGGAAAGTAAACGCAGCATGTTTGGAAGTGTCCTGTGCAGTTCAAATCTTCTCTACCTAGAATATTAGCTGAATTGTCATGCATTCATGTATGGTTTCCAAGGCAGACCTGACAATGAGGCATTTATCATAACCCCTTTGAATGATTGATGGTGTTTCAGGCTGTTTGAACGCGGGTTGGCATATGTTGGCACAGATTATTTGTCCTATCCGTTGTGGGATGCATGCATCAGCTATGAATATGCACAGCAACAATGGAGTAACTTGGCTATGATTTACACTAGGATATTGGAGAGTCCTATTCAACAACTAGATCGATATTTTAATAGGTAATTTCTTTTTTCATCTATATGCATATTCATCTAACATTTTAGAAATTATTGCTTTTGACATGGTCGTGCTGTTTGTTAGCCTAAATGTTGTTATATAGTTGGTTTTGTGTGGTGTAGATAGTGGAAATGTCACAATATTCCATCATGGACGCATTTAAATCAAAGATATGCCCTGTGCTATCGTGTAGCACACAATTATAGATACATATCTTTGCATAGAATAGAAGGCAATATGCATCCTGTTTTATATAAAAAATGATGAATTAAAATAATTAAATATAATTTTTTTTAGTATGAAAGAGGGTTGCTAATTGTAAATCTAGTTACTGAATCATTATATGTTAATTGCCTTTCCATATATAATTTTCTTGACAAAATGATGATATCAGATCTATTGTGTGGGGAGTGGGGACTATTATCAACTTTTACACATTTTGATGTTTGATATATGGTAGCTAATATGTGCAGCGGTTCTTATTAATATGCGATGATTTTGCGACGTGATATTCATATTCTTTTATCAGTATTTCTAGCAACGCTTGCTTTCCTTGTAGAAGGATGATAATGATGAATGATCTGCTTGTGGAAACCTGCATTTTAATTGGGGATTTGTACACTGAATTTCTCTTCAAATCGGTACCATTTACATTTGAATCAAAATGGATATAATGGTTTCTCTTGTGTAGGATCATTTTTATATCATTATTTTCTTGTTTTTATAAAGTTTTATTTATGTGGGCAGTTGAACATATATGTTTTTTTTTTGTTTGGCTGTCTTTATGTTGTTTTTTTGTTCATTTCTGAAGTTAGTTTTGAGGGTCACTCCATTTGCCTTTTTATCTCATTTTTGTTGGTTTTATAGCTTCAAAGAATTGGTTGCAAGTCGTCCTTTATCTGAAATACGAACCGCTGAGGAGGCTCAAGCTAGTGACCAAGCAATTGCAGGCGAGGTTCATCCTGGTGGTCCAGAACAGCTTTCTATAACCGTAAGTGCAGCCTTAAAAGAAGGAGAGGAGTCGGAGAACTATGTCGCAATTAGGGAAGAGATGTATAAGAAAGCTAAAGAAATCGATTCTAAGATCATTGGTTTTGAAACAGCTATTAGGAGACCATACTTCCATGTAAGGCCACTTGATGATCCAGAGCTTGACAACTGGCACAACTATCTGGATTTCATTGAAAGGGGAGACAACTTTAATAAGGTATGAAATTGAATTTGTAGATATATGGCATTTTGTATCACTTCAGATGTGCCATTATTATTTAGTCTTGGTGCTTAATATATTCAGCACTGCTTGGAATGGATAAGGACTTATTGAGTCATATTGGCTGCATTATATGCTTTATTGGCTAAAGTGTTCGCTGACGCTACATTTTAAAACGAGAAATTGAACTGAGGCTAAGGCAGGGGCTTATCGTTTGAGTTCTTTGAGGCTAAGTACTTCAAACTCTCATTTGTTGGTGGTTTCTGGGTTCATGATAAATGTTGTACATAGTGAGTATGATTTTTTTGAAATTCCAATCTCATACATGCAGGTATCTGCTTACCTACATAATCATCTTTCTATCAGGGGCCTCCCCGTTCAGCTATGGAGTACTCTATGCACATCTCTTTGCTGCTGGATTCCATCTTTTCTATCCAATAAATTAGGGGATTTTATCTAATCTCATTTTGTTACAGGTTGTTAAGTTGTATGAAAGGTGCTTAATAGCCTGTGCCAATTATCCTCAATACTGGATACGTTATGTAGAATGCATGGAAGCCAGCGGTAGTATGGACCTTGCAAACAATGCTCTTACTCGTGCCACTCAAGTATTTGTTAAGGTAGGTTTGTGTTAGTGTTTTTCATTCTGGCATTTCTGCATACTAATTGTGCCTATAACCCATGCAATAGCTTTACATCCGAATGCATGATTTTCTAGTGTTCCTTTTTTTTTGGCATCCAACCTCCTTCTGGGTGATTTAATCTTGTCTGATTGAATTTGAAACGTAAATGTCTCTCATTACATGTTCATTGTTTAGCACTGTCTTTGTGAAGGGATTTGCCAAATCATTAGCTACGGGAAACATATTGGGAATGTGCTTCGGCCAGATTGTATTTCTGCATTCCTTTTATTTTATTTTTGTTTCTGAAACATTTCTTCACCAGGGGTTGGAATTCTATTGGATTGGCAATGTAGAATAAAATGCAATGCCTGAGGATAATAGGACAATAAGGATCAACTCTTTTGATGTGTATCAACTCTTGCTCATAAAGTGAGTATAATAGGAGTATAAAGAATTATGTGTTTGATATTCCTGAGTCACAGTTTCTTCACAAAATATACTCTATCCATTTTTACTGCTGGACAAGGCTTAAGTTTAATTTCCCCTTTAATATGTCATTTTGTATATTGGTGGGGTAGATTGAAATCATTGGGTTATGTAATCAGAGCAGATGTTCTTTTTCCATTATGCTATTGATATAGATGAGCCGGCATGAGTCCAATTACCCTGGAAACAGAAGTTTGAAGATTGGGAATTGGTACTGAGTCGGTCCATTCCAAATCTAATACATATCGGGATAGCTCTGTTGTGTTTACATGATTGTATATTTTGGCTCTCAATCCTCCTGAGATATGTCTATTTCTCCCAAACCATTTCCATTAATTAATTTTTTTAAAGTTCAGGAGTAGTGCGAATAGTTAATTACAAGATATGTGTATGTTGTATTTTATCTCCAATATGCATTGTTATAGTTAAAAAAAATCTATTTATATAATTTATTATGAACTGCCTCACTTCATAAAACCCAGGTGGAAACTAACTGGTAGCTTTTATCTTTACTGAAAGATGTACGGTGCTTTGATTCTCATCCCTTGATGTTTTAGAGCTTTATTGTTATTGTACTGCATTCTTCTTTTTTTTTCTCTTAGATCAAAATAAGTAATTTGTACTGCTTTCTATGTCATTGTCGTTTTTCTCGTGGATTTGACAGAAACAACCAGAGATTCACCTTTTTGCTGCTAGTTTCAAAGAACAGAGTGGGGATATTCCTGGGGCTCGTGCACATTATCGGCTTCTGCTATCTGAAATTTCACCAGGCCTGTTTGAAGCCATAATCAAGCAAGCCAACATGGAACATCGATTGGTAAGATCTTCCTGATTCATAGTATTTATTATTCAGAAGTATGGAAAACATGATGTTTTGCCCATGCCATCACTGGATCTGGCTTATGGCCTGATCCTTTGAGGGATGCCAATAGCTTTACATGTCAAATGCATGAAGTAGGGATGAGATGATGCCATGTTAGGTCAGGCTTCGACTTGCCTATCTAGTTATCCCGTCACATGGGTGAATTTAATGCGTGATGCTACATAGGTGTTTGTTAAAACTTATAAACTGTAATTTATAGCTTAATATAAACTGTTATGGCAATATGGCATGTTTTTTTAGTCTTATTGGAGATTATTTAAGCTGAAAACAATTTAATGAGTCATAATCTAAAAGCTGTGTGATGATGGTTTTAGGATTATACACTACTATATATGATTTTTGTTTTGGCCGTAAATGCTTATAAACTACATTAAGAATGACAATTGTGTCCTTTTATTACAAACAAACATGGTTCAGTTTTTCACTTCCATAGCTTTAAAGATTATTTTTTGACAATTACACAATAAGAAGCTGTTTTACATCTTATTTTAACAAACATTTATTGTTTGCTGCTTTTTAACAATTACAACAAACATGTCAATCGCTTATCATAAGAAGTTACAATATATAATCTACAAGTTGTAAATTGAAGCTTCAAGGCCTAAGCAAATTCCAGATGAGGACAGTTAGACGTTAGTTTTGTGGTTGAGTGATTTCTATTGTTCATAAGAAACTCATTTTAGGTTCGTAGTAAATGAATTCTGCTCTATTTATAGCATCCATAGATTAAATGGTTCAAATTAGACAGAGCCACCCTGGATAACTTCTATTCAAAATGGGCCACCCATGTATAACTTACTATGATTTGTTGTTCGAGTCAGAATGGGTGTCTTACCTGAGAGTTGATAGCTTAAGATCAGTTGTATACCTGTATATGCATGCTGGGGGGACAGGGATCTGATGGTGAGCTTTTGTGCATCATGTTTCCATCATATATCATGTTGCATGAGTTGGATCTGGATTCTGGCAATTTGGCATTATTCTTTTCTGATTCTATTTTCTCTGATATTTTTGCAGGGAACTGAAGCTTCACATTCTGTATATGAAGAAGCAATTGCCATTGAGTCAGCTAAGGATCAATCTCAAATATTGCCAATGTTGTATGTCCAGTATGTGCGTTTTTTGTACTTGGTATGTAATTCGATGGATCTCAAACTGCAGTGAGCATTGACATATAAGAATCATGTAGAGAAATTATTGCTACATTAGCAGATATTTGGAAAACTGCCTGAATGGTTGTGTCAGGATTTATATTGCACTCGTCATTAATTGATAAAAAATATCCTTTCCAAGTGAATTTTGCATTTATTGGAAAAAAATGTCCCTTAACTTTGTTATTTCAAGAACATTCATGCAGTCACTGATTTGTACATCATCTTAGGTTGCTGGCAATGCAGAGAAAGCAAGGGAGATTTTAGCGAAAGCCCTTGAATGTGTTCAATTGTCCAGGCCCCTTTTGGAGGTTCGTTTCTCTTATAGTCCTACTTCTCTTCAAATGTTCTTATCTGAGTGCAGTGTTTATCCATCTCCTTCACATCCGTAGGTACAATGTTAGTTTGTTTGGTTTGTGCAGGCTGTAATATTTTGGGAGTCAGTCCAGCAAGTTCCAAAGAGAATTGATTATCTGGATTCACTAGTTGAGAAATTCATAACATCTATTGCTGAAAGCCCCAACATTACAAGCACTGCCGACAAGGAAGAATTATCGTCCTTATTTTTGGAGGTAATTGCAACAGCTATGTTGTGAAACTGAGAAACATGAAGGCCTCATGTTATATTTTTTTAAATTTGGAGATTGTTTATGTGGTCGCATGGTTTTTTTATTAATGTAGGTAGCCTGATTTATGGACGATAAAACACCTTTAAAATTCCATTACCTGGGTGAAGTACTGTAGTTCATTGGACTAAAGTGACTGCTGCCCAGCACTAAAGTTTGTGATATATCGTCTTTCATTCCTTTTTAGTTCTTGCATCTTTCTATACGGATAAGAACTGCATTAATGAAACTTGTCTAGAATGAAAATGTCTACTCCATCATGTGCTGAATGTATACGAGTTCAATGACGTCCCAAGATGCATACTGGAAGCAACATATCCCCTAGACTTACTATATCATTTTAGCGTTGTATATCAGAATGCCCATAAACAATAACTTACTGTGTGTGAGAATTCCGATGTGCTCTGTAGATCATTCCATACTTTTCATAAAATGGAAGTAGTAACTCAAGCCATTATTCATTGAACCAAAAGTTGGGATTTGGAGTGAGATTGGGAACTGAATCAGAATGTGTTTATAGTGGCTTGACCTACTGGTGCTACATTAATGTATATTGTTTTTTTTTTTGGTTGCTACCTGTGATTTGTTTGCGATTATGAACTACAAATACCATTACTCCTAGTGTGCTTGTGTTTCACATATTTGATTGGAAAATATATTCGTAAATTTCTCTCAGTGAAAACCATTAAAAATATGAATCATCTTCTTAGTTTATGCAAAACAATTAGTTAGTTGACAATGAGAACAACACATTTGTTAACCTCTTTAAAAGGTTTTGCATAAGCATGACTACTCCCACCATACAGAGAATAGGTTCACAACTAGAGTTGGCTTGGATACATGCTATAGAAGTTTTGTTTGTATTCAAGGGTTTGACATTGTTGCTGGAGATTACTGGTCCAAAGAACATTCTTTAGTTTGATACTAATACGCTTTGTTCTTTGTTGATATCATGAACAAATAGGCGACTGTTGTAGTTGACATTCTAGTCTGTGGCGCTTAATAAAAAATGTTGGGGAAGAGGATTGCTGAGACATGTATTGCTAGTAAAAGATATCTAATTTAAAACAGCATATCCAGTTATTCTATGTCAATAAATTCATATTTTTTCTAATATTTCTCCTTTAGCATCATGTGGCATGCCAACTGCTTGTTAATTAATATTTTTCATACCAACGTCGTAGTTTCTTGATCTCTTTGGCGACGCCCAGTCAATAAAGAAGGCCTACAATCGACATGCAATGCTATTTATGCGGCAAAGGGGCATGCTAGGGTCAAAAAAGAGACAGGCAGATGAATTATTAACTTCAGATAAGTCAAAATCGTCCAAGACATATTCAGGTGCTACACCAACCTCTCATGCATCGATGGGTGATCATCCAAATGCCCCTAACCAGTGGACCGCTGGTTTACAAAATCCTCCTACTTGGTCCCAGGCACCCCAACCACAAGGACATCAGTTGAATCCTGGATATGCATCACAGGTTTGTTGATTTGTTTTAAGTTATTATAAATGTGTGATTAAGCCTGACTAGTAGAAAACCTTTGTGGCCTCAAATGCTCAATGCCAGTATCGTGGATATGTGTGATACTATTATGTCTCATAATGCATTGTTATTAATTACAGGCTGCATACAACGCGTATGGCAGTTATGGAAGCTATAGCCATCCTCAAATGCCTGCATCCACTGCTGCTCAAAGCACTGCTTATGGTGCTTATCCTTCAACATATCCTGCACAGGTATTGCTCTATGTTTTGTTATTAAATTAAGAGAAGCATATGGACACCAGTTCAATTGTAGCAAAATAGTGTAGTAGTAGTAGTAATAGTAGTGCTTGTACATATTTTGAAGTGTTCACTATTATGAACTGTGACATCAAAACTGAATGATATAGGAGTAGGATACTTTAATACCCCTCCGTATTAAAGCATCCTCTAATGCCATTCAGGATATTATGATGGTGTATCTTCTCAAACAAATCCAGTTTACCTTTGCCATCTAAAGAAAAATAAAAATAAAGCTGTATTTAGTGTTGCATAAATTTTACTCTTGGCATCTACTCTGTTATGGGTTTCAAATGGTTAAACAGTGTTTTATTTTGATTCTCTGCATAGGCTTATCCACAGCAAGTTTATGCCCAACCAGCAACAGCGACAGCAGCAACTGCGGTGGCCTTTGCACTCCCACAAACCCCAGCTCCCCAGGCATATTATAGCGGCGCTTATTATTGAGTTCGGCAATACTCAGCACATCACTTTTTTTTAAATCCTTAATTTACTTCATTCCTTCTTTTTGTGTTTTAGAAATTCAGTTTATCATGCCGCAGCCAATTTGAATTTTGTAGGTTTCCATCATTTCTGATGTATTAATCATATGTTTGTATTATATTGTGGTGATTTGAGTGACCAGTCGAATGTAATGTTTTAAAGTGCTAATGATTAAAATTTTAACAATACCTAGTTTTTAATAAATTGAGAAACTCTTGAGTCAAAATATTTGATCAACGCTCAATCTGAGACTAAAATTTCCTTTTCTAGACGGACCATCCTAACATTTGAGACGGAATATTTAGGCAATATTCATTCTACCTCCAAACATCATAAATAGGCAAGCATATTCTGAAATTGCAATTCCAATAGTTTGATGGAATTGGAACATCCACCTTATTAGAGGGGGGTATTTGAGTCAGAAGAAATGACATCACCACATCATCAATTCCATGCGTCGAGCCTGCGTTTGGACGTGAGGTTGAAATATTAAGATTCTTAAAATTTTATGTTTCTAACTCAGCTTTTAAAAAATTATGTTTTTTTTAATTTTCAACCGTAAGATATTTTAGCATTTTGAAAAGCTAAAAGCTGAAAATATGTTTAGATCTGAGTATGAGAATTTGTAGTTTTTTAGACGCAGAATCCACCTATAACTCGTATCTAAACGGAGCAGTAGTGCCAAATCATCACTATTTAAAAATGAAACAAAAATATAAAATTTACAACAATTATTATCCAACTGTAGCTCTAACTTTTATTAGTTGGCTAACATCTTTTTTGGAGCACCAATCTTAGTAATGATAAAAATAATTATCTATCCATGGATGGACCTGATTGAGATCAATCCCAAAATAAAATAGGAAAAAAATCCAAATAACCCCCTGTAAATTATGTGAAATTCATATAACCTCCTGATTTTTTCTAAAGTATATATAACCCTCTCAAAACACCTATGTAAATTCCAAAACCCCATGAATTAAACTTCTATTGATAAATGAGGAGTATTATGCTAGTATTATGTTTTACTAACTCTAACTGAAAACACAGTATACAAAAAACCTTATAAAATTTGTTAAAAGCGCGAAAAATCTTCTATACAGGACGATTTTACTATTTCGAATAGATTATAAAACCTTATCTTGATGGGTAAAATTTTCATTTACAAATGATTTTCGCATGTTTAACACATATGAGGTTTTTCGTATATTGTGTTTTCAATCAAGATTAATCAGACAGAATATTTACAGAATAATCATAATCTACCAACAAAAATTTAACTCGAAGGAATATTTAAATTTACATAGGTGATTTTAGGTGGTTGCATGGACTTTATAAAAAGCTAGGAGGTCATATGAATTTCAGGCAGTTTATCGCGCGGGGGGGGGGGGGTTTATTTGGATTTTTTCCAATAAAACATGCAATTAACATGGATGATCTGTATACCCTCAATTGGCATGACCTTGTTATGGAAGAGGGGATGTGGGGATATGTAGATAAAAAAGGGTGTGCAAACATGTGTCCCCACCACCAAATTGATATCTCCGATCCTCAACTCTTAACTCTTACCATGAAAAAGTCCCATCTTATCTTATCATCCGACGCTCACCATTGGACAACATTGTGCCACGTCGCGTCAGATAAAACACTACACACATTCCCAACGATACACCAATCCCTTCTCCACTTCAATCCCACAACGAATCCAGCAAACCCGATCAGCCGAATTCCGTATCAATATGGCGGCGGCGGCCGTCGGTCCCTGTTTCTCCGCATCGACGAACGCGCGCGCCATGTCGAAGCACGCGCCGCGGATGATCTCGTGCGCGCGCATCCCGTTTTCGCGCGCACTCGTGACGGATCCCTCGGCGTGCAATTCACGGGCGTTGAAGATGTCTGTGGCGGTGGCGCAGGAAGAGGCCGCAGTGGAGGTCGAGGATGAGGGATTGGTTGTTGAAGCTGAGGCTGAGGCGGAGGCCGCAGTGGAGACCGAGGAGGGATTGGTTGTTGAAGCTGAGACGGAGGCGGCGACGGAGAAGGAAGTGAAGCTCTACTTTGGCAACCTGCCTTACAACTGCGACAGTTCACAGTTGGCTGGGATCATTCAGGAGTATGGGAGCCCTGAAATGGTTGAGGTATGCGTTATGTGATAAATATACATTTGTAAATGATATAAGATAAATACAATAATATTGCTTTCTAAATATTATTATGAGCATTAATACGAAGAATACACACAAAAGGGCTTATATGCCAAGTGTAAAGGTGACTGTTTTGAAATTACAATGAATATGATAAATCACTAAAATTTAACATGGATCCTGAAAAAACATAAGTACGAGAAACATCCAATATGGAACTTGAATGCATTGTGGCTACTGTTGTTGTAGGGCATTGATTTCATTTGTTGTGTTGTTTGAAAATTGGTTTGAAATTTTTTTTTTTTTATTAAAATTGTTTTTGAAATTAGATTTTTAGAAAATCTAATTTTTCTCAAAAAATTACGTCCCCTAAATTTTTAAACTTTTAAAATCCCAATAATATGACCAGCTCTAGCTTGTAAACACATTTGTGTTGAATATAGTTTCAGCAATGGTATGCAAACATGTTTTGGGTGCGTTTGGTTGCGCGATTGCAAAACTGATTCTGCAGGAATCTGCGATTGCAAAAATGATTCTGCAAGAAGCTCACTTTCTCAGCTTTCTGAAATCGTAACTTTTGGGCACTATTTATCTGAAATCTGTGTGCAGGAAGCTGCTATAGTAAAACTGTTTGGTTGCACGATTGTAAACGCAGTTTCCTACCATCGCAATCGCAGCGCTTAATAAAACTTACCTTGGTATTCATAAATACAATTAGCAAGATTTCAACTTCATCTCAACAAGCCAACCAGCCCCACATTTTTCAGGTCCTCTATGACAGACAAACCGGCAGAAGCAGAGGCTTCGCATTCGTCACGATGAGTTCCACCGAAGACGCCGAGTCAGTCATCCAGAACCTCGACGGGACAGTGAGCTCCTCAACTATTCATCTTCTCTCCCAATCTTTCTCTATTATGTAAAAAAAAATTGTAAAAAATACTTCATTTAAACGAAACCCAAACCAGGCAATCGGGGGGCGGACGTTGAGGGTGAACTTCTCGGACAAACCGAGGCCGAAGGACCCTCTCTATCCGGAGACCGAGTTCAAGCTCTTCGTCGGGAACCTCTCCTGGTCGGTCACGTCCGAGAGCCTGACCGAAGCGTTCAAGGGCTTCGGCCACATTGTCGGTGCTCGCGTCCTTTACGACGGTGAGACGGGCCGGTCCCGTGGTTACGGCTTCGTTTGCTACTCGTCCAAGCCCGAGATGGAAGCCGCGCTCGCCTCTCTCGATGGAGTTGTAAGCCAAAATTTAATGGTTTGGGAATAATAGTTAAGATTGTGAGGATAATTTAGTGCATATATCAAAATCAATAAAAAAGCAATATATGTTAGGGAAGAATCCATATACACCCCACCCCCTCCCCCCTCCCGCCCTCACCCCTTCTATGCAGTTCATAAAACCCTTTGAAAATACTTATGTAAATCAAAATAACCCTCCATAAGATAAATTTTTGTTAATAGATTAAAAATATTCTGTTTTATTAACCCTGATTAAAAATACAATATGTTAAAAATCTTCTATAATATGTTAAAAATACAAAAATCCTATGTAAATAATGATTTGATCCCTCCAGATAGTTTTTTAATCTATTCGGAGAGATAAAATCGTTATTTATAGAGGGTGTTTCACATTTTTAACATACTGTAGGAGTTTTTTGATATAGTATGTTATCAGTTAGGGTTAATCAAACGGAACATCACATAATTTTTATTATCTTTCAATAAAAGTTTAATTCAGAGGCTCCTTGAATTTATACAGATGTTTTAAAGGGGATATATGGATTTCAGACAGTTTATATGGGGTTATTTGAATTTTTTTTAAAATGTTATTTTAATTTTTTTAGTGAAACAAAAAAGTTCCATTTTTTTTTTTTAGACAATTGTCCATATTTTTTGGATTAAATTTTATAATAAACACAATAAGTTATCTTTTCTTTACTTATCTTTATGTTTAATTTTTTATTTTAATACTTTTTTTTTTTTGGTTAGACCAGTTCTAATAATGGGTTGATGAAGGTTGATTTTTTCTTGTTTTTGGATGGATTTTGCAGGAGATAGAAGGGCGAGCTATAAGGGTCAGCGTTGCTTTGGGGAAGAAATCTTGAAGTGGAACTGAGAACTGAGAAATGGATACAAGAGGAAACGGTTGCAATCATTTTCATATAATAATGTACTGTAATAGAAGACAATCTATGAAAAAGAAGAGGTGTTTTCTTTGTTATTCATTCTCGTCAATGTAAATTTTATTTATATTCATCACGCTTTGATTCATTTGAATAAAATAAAGATAAAATAGTGAATAATGGCTCATGATTTATACTTTGGGCGCTGTTACGTTCGGATTTATTTTCAGTCCTAATTACAGTTTTATATGCGTCAATAGAAAATTAACGACACATATACTCATATTAACAAGGTATATGCTTTGAAATAATTTTTTTATATTTTATATAAATGCATCCATGCAATTTATTGGAGTATATATTTTATTTTTTTTATAAAAGCATGTACCTCATTTAAGGTATATACTATTTTTAAAAAATACAAAACACATATAAATTAAAATAGAGACTGAAAATAATATTATCCTTATATTTTTAAGTGATAACTTTTTTACTCGTGTTTGAAAACACATGTGAGAGATGTTATATTTTTTTTTCCAATGATTGAATGTGCTAGAATCTGGATGACATAAATAAATCTCAAATTTACAATAGTTTATTTAGTATATTGTTTCAAAATATAATCATGTCAAAGTTAGTGAATGTGTATTAATTTCATCTAGTTACATTCCTTATGAGATATGACCTATTTGTATCTTTTCTCAGATTTCTCTAATTTAATTGTTAGATATCATATTTTAGATAACATTGTCATATTCAGTCCATGTTATCATTTGTACTCAATGTAATAAGATATGCATGCAGTTAGTTTTTTTACATATTTTACAAACGATATATTACTTTTATTTTTTATAACATTTCATGTCTTTAATATATTATTTTTAAAAATAAAAAAATTTGTTTGAAGCGGCGTCTAACATTTCCTTATTTTAAAAGATCAATGAATATCTCGAATGGACGGCCCAGATGAAGATCTTCATGTTTAACTAACGTGTTTCTGCGGAACACCATGGGGTTTCTTCCGGCTCTTCTAAAAATGGCAATCATGTTTGAATAGGAGTATTGAGTGTCCGAATTAGATTAATAAATTATTTAGATAAATTTTAAAAGGGGGATTGGAATTAAAAGAGTGAGATTGAGAATCCTTGATCAGGGAGATTGACAATCCCCTCAAGAGATGGTATTCCCCTAATCCCAATCCACGTGAATTGAAAAAAAAGATATTTTTACCCAGACTCTTCATCTCCCTTAACACATAATATATATAAAACATAATATATTTAATATAAATATATGTATATATATATAATATAATATAATATATATTTAAATAAAGAATATAAATGTATTTAAAAATATACATGTATACACATATATATATTCAAGCATTAATTGTGATGCACATGTTCATAAATTCTCTTGATTTACTTTATTTATATAATATATAAATAAGAAAACTTTCATAACCTATTGATTGGATGATATGAGATTCAAGTGATTTATCATAACTAATTTGCTATGATATATATATATATATATTGGCTATTTTTAAAAATGTATGTTTTTTATATTGTAATTCATGCATTATCAAACACATGATGAAGATTGAGAATCCCAGTTCTATTTTTTGAATCATGTTCTTTATCAAACAGGTTGACATGATCCACCATCCATATTTAAAATTTTAGGATTCACAATTACCATGTAAGAGAAAATTTCTTATATATAATCACTGTGAATCCTAATTTTATGAGTTAAGAGAAAAAATGAGTTAGGGAAATTTTTTTAAATATGGTCATTGTGAATCCTAACTCATTTTTTCCCCTCTGACAGATCTTAAAGCATGATTCACAATCCATATTTATCAAACAAAAGTTGTTATGGGCCACGGGCCCATGTTGTAGTAGTTGTCTGTGTGTAACCAGTCCATTGGACTGATCTTGTAATAGCCATACAAGGCTTGTAGTCCGTACTCGCCCTCCGTGGCCTTTGGTACCAGAAAAAAAAAAAAAAAAAAAACATGACGCGATAATTAATTTATTCTTCTTACCCAAGACTCTCTTTTGTTTTTTCGTTCTATTTATCACTCTTGATTCGATCCCTCTCATTCTTTATTGGTTTCTCAGATTACAATAATAAAAATCTCTCCTTCGATTGAAGCCCTTGATTTTATTTGGGGGTTCTTCAAAAATCCAATCTTCAAATAATTCATCCGGGTTGCTTTTTTTTTTAATTCTTTCTTCGATTTCTGAAGTGATGGAGTCGGAACCACAGATAATCGAAATAAGCTCCGATGAAGAAGGAGAAGAAGAAATTGAGGCGGGTCTCGGCAAGAGAGACGAGTCCCTTATCGATTGGCTTGAGGAGATGTTCAACAACGATGGTGATGATGATCCGCCTATCCTCGACGACGATTTTCGCTATTGGAAGGTCGAGAAAGATAGAAAGGTTGTCTCGGACAACAGCGATAATGGTGATCTGACCATCTTCAACGAGGATTTTCGCTATTGGAAGGTCGAAAAGGAGAGAAAGGTCGTCTCTGACGATGGTTCGGACGACGATTGTGTCGTGTTGGAGGGGGACCCTGATGGGCCGGTGAAGTTGGACGGGGATGAGGAGAGTGAATCTGATGATCTCCTTATCATCGCCGAAAAGGGACAGGTGTGGTTTCTTCTCTCTTCTTTGCTAAGATTTTTGTTTTTGATTTTTTTTTTTCCATGGACAATGTTTGTTCTTTGTTAAGTTTGTGAGTTTGAGATTAGCAATGCGAAGATGACATGTGTAATGATTGTTTCATTGAATTTTCACTCGTTGGGATCTGCGCAAGTGTTAGTTTGCGAAGGGTTTATGTTTGTCCCTGATTGGATGCATTGGTGGTGTGTTTGCTGTGTAGGATAGAAGGTAAAATTAGTAGAAAGAATTGTAGACTCTGTTAGATTTGCGGATTATGGTAAAAAAAAAATTTTTTTTTAAAAAAGATAAAAGCTATATTATTATAAAGCCCTTTGAACCAAGGAGACGGGGGATCTCTTGAAAAAAAAAAAAGCAAAAAAAAGGTGAAACAAAATAAAAATAAAAATGAGAGGTCCTTAGGTAAAGGAAATTCTAACACTTCACCTATGAGCATTTCGTTCATTCCGAAGTGATTTTGTAATATCTATCCAAATTTTCTCTACATAGATGCGCTTCCTTAGTTCCTTTGGAAAATAAGTTCTTTTTGATAAAATAGATATAGAGGGATGGAGGAGAATTAGATGTTTTTTTGTTTGGTTGTCATTCATTTGATAAGTTTTTGTCCTTGTGTGTTTGTTTTTAAAAATATAGATATATAGTTTTCCTTGGATAAATAGGAATAAACTATACTAGGTATATCAGGATGTCTCGGCTGGGTATAACAGTTGATCAGGAGGATTCTTTCCCGGTGGTAATCACCTCCCGCACCAATGATTTTGGGGAGGGAACCCCCTACAAAAAAGTGGTCTGGATTTTCTCCTCCCGCACCAATGATCGCCCATAATGGTTGATGGAGTGGTTGATAGAGTGTCCACTTCTAATATCATCTTAAACCAGTCTTTAAGAGTGGAGGATATTGCCGCTCATGTATTTTCTAAATAAGGGACATTCATTTCGAGTGATCCAAATGTTCCAACACACCGTGTGTGAGATTAACCATTAGAATTTAGTAAGATTGCTTTGATTGCCATGCTTGTGCCTTTTTTTAAACCAACTCCACATATCTTCAAGCTCAGTGAAAGAACAACTTGAATCAAGGTCCTAACCCACCTTTTCCCCATAACTTTGCACTAAAAGGGCATCTGAAAAATAGATGTCCTCTAGTTTCCTTGTCTAACCCACAAAGCACACAAGTAATGTTATTGTTGTTCACCCATTTCAAATGATCGACTTTGGTGAGAACCTCGTCTAGTGTAAAAAACCACATGAAACCCTAGATTTTTAAAGGTGTGAGAGCTCCCCAAATAAGACCCTCAAATCGGATGTTAGGGATGCTTAGAGAGGGATTCTTGTTATGCTTCTTTTAAAGGGTCTTCACTGAGAATGTGGACTGAGGAGACAACTTCCAAAATACCAAGTCATCCTCTTCCTCTTCCTCTTCCAAGTTCAAATACACCTCTTGGCGCTCCACAAGAAGAGAGGACAATTTTGCCACTTCATCACCATAAAGCTCACAATGCATCTGAGGAGACCAAACGATAGTACTCTCCCCACAAGTGAAGTAATCACAAATGAGGTCATCTTCATCAACTGCGACCCGGAAGAGATTGAGGAAGAGAGAAGCTGGAGAAGCTCTTTGGAGCCGATTGTCCTTCCAAAATCTTGTTTTCACCCCATTATTGGGGAGGAATTGGATCTCATCTTTGAGCACATCGACCAAGTTGAGAATGTCCTTCCATGCTTTAGAGAGAGCAAATGGGAGACAATGAAAGTCTAATGTGCTCTGCATAGTATTTCTCACGAAGTACTCTAATTCAGAGAGTATTTGGATTAGCAACTAATCTCCAAAGCCATTTCTTTAGTAGTGCTTTGTTCATGTTTTGAATTTGGGGACACCTCTTCCTCATTGTTATACAGGTTATCTCATTCAAAAAATTGGACTCATGGTTGGGAAGGTGTCTATTTCCTGTGAAGAGGCTTTCATGGTGGTGTAAGGAGTAGCTTGTTCTTTGTGGGTGGCTAGGGTGACGATATTCCATCTTTTCTCCTCCCTCTTCATCTTATTTTATGTAAGGCGGTTTGAGCAATTACCAGTTTTATACATAAAATGGATGGACACCGCCCTTCTAAAATGTACAGGGCATGAACCATTTTCTACTTCAAAGTACATGTTCAAATTGGATCTAGGAGGAAGTTATGGATTACTTTGATACCCATTGAGGAGCACTCACCAATGTTGCTTGCTGTTTGTGGGCTTCTTGCGGGCAGAGAAATTTAAAGGTGTTGGAACCCTCTGTGCTGCCTTCCACATGTTGGTCCATATGGTTGGAGTTGGAGAATAAAATCTTCCACAATAATGCAAATAATTGGGCTTGGGTGGGAAGTGATGCATTGGACCTTGTGAAAGGAAATGAGGGATGGATGGATGGAAGGCTGTACATATATCCCGTGAGGGGCGACAGGTCCTTGTGTCTTGGGGACTTGACAATGCTCTGTTATTTTTCCAAGAATAAGGAATTTCATTTTGGGATTGGAGGTCTGGGGCATGAATCCTCTCCTTGTGCTACATTTCCTCTGTGTTTGAAATAAAATGATAAAGTGGAGCGTTCCCATTTTTCCTCAACATAAATTAGCTTTGTTTCCTGCATAGAGCTGATGGCTTTGTGTGTGTTTTAACAGAAAATTAATCAGGTTGTTGTAATTTTACATTTCTTTTCCTATGCATGCGCTCATGGTTTGGATATCAGCTAATAGATTATTTTAAGCTTACCAAGGTTCCATCAGATTTCTCATGCTGTACTTAAAATTGAGTTTTTATTGTTGGATTACAGTAGATGCTGAATATAGGCTCCTGAAAATCTATGTTTGCTTTTATTGAGTGACGCTGTTGGATTCCAAAAGCAATTCCTTCTTGCACTTTAGATTAATCTATTGAGAGAGATTCTATATGCTCTTACATAATTTTTTTCTTCAATTTTTTGTTGCCATATCTGCTAAAGGTCCTTTGTATGTTATTTTGCAGTTGGCATGCAGAGACTTCCCTCATTCACGACACTTATGTGCTAAATTCCCCTTCAGCTCCACCCCACACGAGAAGCATTGTGACCTTGTAAGATCTCCATGATATTGTTTCATATTTTATTGCACACTTTTTCTTTTAAATTGAATCGTCCGCCATTAGTTTATGGGGGATATAGAATAGCTTCAATTATGTCGCTGGCCAGAGCCTGCACTTTTTATCTAAATATCAACTTTGTGATCGCAGTGTCACTGTTACGTCTGTGATTCACTTGCTCCGTGCACAAACTGGGGCACCGGCCTCTCTGCTTCAGATCATTGCCACTCCACTGATGGAGACTCGAAGTGGAAGTCTCTACGGTCAAATCTCAAGCAAATAACAAAATTGGCATTACCACCTCTTCAAATGCCTCGTGCTTCAGTTTCTCTAAATCTTGATCGGGTTGCAGTCCATCCCCAGCTTCGCCCCTGCTCGAGGTCTGCTTACAGTCCTCCAAGTATCATAAGCCAACGACATGATGACATTCGACCAAGAATCAGACCCCGATTTCTTGATTCCAGCAATGCTTCGGAAGCAATTAAGCCAGCGTTGATGTTTAGACGGGTGAACTCTCCTAGTAAAACTGTTCCCTCGGTGCCAAGATTGATCGGGCTGGTATCTTCTTTGACTTCCAACTCAAGTAGCTACAATAGGGAGCAACAGAGTGCAAGGTCCCCAGTGAGTCTGCCACCTCAGAAAAGATTTAGGCACAATGTGTCCCAGAATTCCTATCTGAGCAGAAGTGAAAGTACAGCCAGATATTTCCATAAGGACACATTTTCCTCTCTAAGTGCCGAAGTGCAAAACCAGGCTCTCCCTCGAATGAATGCCAGCCAAAATGATGCTTCTTTTTCGAGTTCTACTAATATCACGGCTACCTCAGCAATTGGCTCCAAAAGCAGTTTATTTAATTCAATGGACCAAAGGTCCACGGCATGTGAGAACCTTATCCTCTTTGATTGATGCAGAGCTTCCAACCTCGCAACCATCGGACTCTCATAAAAGCTGACTCTGTGGGAGAATAAGCTGTGATTTCAATTTTGAGAGTGTTGTGCATGTGTAGTAATATTTCACTTTATCCCATTATTTTTTAAGAGGTGACCGTTTCTTGATTTATCTTGACATGAAAAAGGTGGCATGTAATATCTGTGGTTCATCTGGTGAGACTGAGAAGTTTTTCCTTGTGCGCATTAGGTTGAGGAAATGAGGTTGATAGATGTGTATATTTTTTAGCTGATGTTCAATAAGGTGGCATATATTTTATCAGTGTCTTTAGTCTTTTTAACAATGAATAATAGATGCTCGTGAAATTTAGAACATCAACCGCTGAGAGGTAGAAGAGAGAATTTAATTCTTTGCTAAATATGTAATTCCTTTTCATTGGTCTCTTTTGTTTGATGATTAAGAGAGCTGATTTTCACTTCTTGTTTCATGTTTTTGAGGGAAGTACGTGAAAGCTCTGTTTAAATGTGTTATTCCCTCTTAAAAAGGTTGATTTGTTATTTAGGAATCAATATATATTAATTTTTTGGAGTTCAATTGCATTGTAATTTGTAGTTTTTTTTTTTTTTTGTGGTATTAAAGGCTCCCGAGGAGCTACGAGTCCCTGCATACAACAATAGGCCTAGAGGAGGCTTTATAATATACTAGACTATTTCCTCTGAAACCAAAATTCAACTGAGCTTTCAGACTGGGCTACTGGATCCCTTGCTTGGTGAGGTGGTAAAGATGGCACCTCCTTTCGAGAAATATGTATTTAATAAATTGTATGCACTCTTTTAAATGTAATGATGTATGTTATATATTACATAGTGATCAAGATATACGTGACTTTGAGTAATAAAGGATGCCATGTGAGAGTGTTCTTAGAAATAAAAATAAACCAAAACTTAAAATTATTATATAGTTGTGGGATTTATGGTTCATCTGTGAAACCAAATTCAAATAGAATATGACCTGGCTATTGTTATTATTTTAGATGGATTCATTTTATCATTAATTATTCTATCTGGAATCTAGGTATTAGAAAATTGTTTGGTTTTTCAATCGAATCTTATTCAGATCAACTTCTTTATTTTTGTTTAATGCAAGAAAAATGATAAGAAAATTTCATTTAAATACTCAAAATACCCTTTTTTTTTGTAGTATTGGAAATATATATTTACAGGGGTGTCTTTTTTATTTCACAATTGTACAAATTTGAAGAATACTAACAAAACAAATTCTTACAAAATTATTAACAAATAAAATTAAATAAAACAATTAGACACATAATTAAGTTCATAAATAAGAGTAAACTTCCTACATAGATTATATATATATTTTATATAAATACCACATCCCATGACATATATTAATAGTATCTACAATATATAATATTAATAAAATGCATCCCGAAAGTATCCCGAAACGGATTACCCATGCACGTTATTCGGATCCTTATCTATTAACCGATTTGCGAGTCACCCCCTAAAACCCAAGCAAACCCTCGCTCGTCCCCAAAAAAATCTCCAAAAGCGCACTCGAAGACACCCTCCCCTCTTCCCCAAATCACCGCCACCGTCGAAACCTACCCCTCCCGCCATGACCGACGAATCTCCGCCGTCGATTTCTCATTCAAAGAAGAAGAAAACGAAGAAGAGCGTCCTCCGAAGAGCAGCAGAGCACAGCTCACTCGACGGCCTCCCATGGAGCGAGTCCCTCCCCTCCGACGATCCCTTCTCTCACCTCGGCAGCAGTGGCGAAGGAGGTCTTTGACTAAATCTCTGTCAATATGTCCTCCATTAATGCTTCGTCGTTCCGATGTCATCCGTTAAAATTTGTTTGATTTGTTTCGGATTGTTTGATTATAGGGTTTCTATCACTGGAAGAGATAGACGAGTCGGAGTACTGTTTGATTGAAGGACTGCCTGAGCCGGTGACAGGGGCCAAGAAGCCAAAGAAGCGGAAGCGCGGTGCGACCACTGGAGATGGAGGTTCTGGTGAGGATTCGTGTGTCACACAGACCAGTGATGAAGAGGAGGAGAAGGAGACAGCGGAGAAGATGAAGAAGAAGAAAAAGAAGAAGAAGAAGAGGAAGAACAAGAAGAAGGTGAAAGAGAACACCGGAGGAGAGCCGGAGGAACTGATGGTCGTAGGTTTGGCTTTTATCCTTGACATTGGATTGAACTGTATTGGCTTCTGCGATCATAAACTGTTGTCAAATTTGAATATTCTTAGTGCAGATGGTGTTGTTTTTATAACCATTTTTGTTTCTTTAGGAGTGTTAGTGTTGAATTTCTGCTTTTTTAGTGCGATTTATCGTTAAAAAAAAAATGGTTGGAGCCTTTCATATTGATAAAATGATAAAACAACATAAAACAAAAAATAAAGAAGAACAACTCTTCTTAACCCAATTTCCCCTAAAAAAAAAAAGCTCACCAATTAGTCCTCATGATTTGGCTAGCACAAAATAAGCTTATCTTCCAAAAAAAAAAAAAGTATTTATGAGGAAAACATTTGGGTGGCTACCCTGGCATCTTTCCGGGCTTGGGTTATGGTGCTCCATAATGTGATTTATGTTTTTTTTTTTTTTTGGTGATGAGGAATTCTAACATTGGTTAGAAAAACCCCGGATGCACATAGTTGGGAAAAATGCATATGAATTGGATTGCTTGCATTTGTTCAGAGGCTTAGTGTTTAGTAGGTAATTGGGTATGGGTAGTCATGGAGGAAGATAAATGCATTCATGTTATACCCCTTTGTAACTCATAGCATGATAATCCTTCGGTCTTACCTAGTGCCGAGGGTCTGTGGGCAACTCTGTGCATGCGGGGGTTTTCCAACTCTTATTGGGGTTCCTCGTCATAATAAAAAAAACTTGGGGCATTTTAAGGAATTGTTGGAAGATAAATTATGGTATTTCACTTGACGATCTAGTAATTTTAGATTATTTATGCAAATTCTTGTAATGCTATGCTTTTATGGATCCATGCTATTTGTCTTATTCATTTTTTCTATCCATTTGTGTTTAAATCAGGAATCAGATACAAAGTGTCTACCATGTATATATGTACATGCATTCATTAATTAATTTTAAAATTTTCATTTTCAGATGTCATCCCGACAGATTCAACTCCTGCTTTGGAGAATGGACAAGAAAATTCTTGTGCTGAGGTTAATGTGAATGATGATTCAATAATTATTGGTTATGATGACAACAATGATGATGAAGATAATGAATTCAATGCCTGGAAGGAGTTGAGGCTCCATCCAATCCTCTTGAAATCAATACGTAGACTTGGATTTAAAGAGCCAACACCTATTCAAAAGGCATGCATTCCAGCTGCTGCTCATCAAGGAAAGGTTAGTTTTCCAACAGTTTTTTTACCAGTATGTTTTAGTATGTTGTGGTGGCTTTTGGCGGGAATTTATATGTTTCCACAACAGGATATAGTTGGTGCTGCAGAGACAGGGTCAGGAAAAACACTAGCATTTGGATTGCCTATCCTGCAGCGTCTCCTTGAAGAACAGGATAAAGATTCTAGATTGCTTCAGAAAGTAAAAAACATGGCTGATAAAGGTGAACAGGAAGGCCCATTGCGTGCTCTTATTGTAACTCCTACAAGGGAGCTTGCTCTGCAGGTATACACTGAATAAATTGTAATTTGTTAGCATATTTATAATCCCAGTACTGATGATTGTATTACTGGTGCATTGTGATCTTGCATTTGTTCATTGACTTTCAAATGATTATATACCATGAGTTCAAGAAAAGTACAAAAAAAGGAAAGATTTGTGAACTCTTAGTACGGTAATAATTAAGAATTGAATAATCAAGGAAATTTGTGTATGTGTATGGGGCATTCTATTGCGACATGTTTTATTGACTTCGTTTTTTGGTTTATGTTAAATGCCACAATTTGATCCATTCATAGCTGATAAACATTTTACTCTAAGTCACGTGTTCATTGAATTTTGATTGCTTCTAACTGAATAAAATCACTATGGATGTTGTATCCTCATTTTAATGGCTATCTTGTTTTTGTTGCCACAGGTCTGTGATCATCTAAAGGAAGCATCTAAACTTACCAATATTAGAGTGGTTCCCATTGTTGGTGGTATGTATGCGGAAAAGCAGGAGAGACTTTTGAAGAAAAGGCCTGAAATAGTTGTTGGAACCCCAGGCAGATTATGGGAACTTATGTCAGGAGGAGACCAACATCTTGTTGAGGTTAGTCTGTAGTTAAGTTCCTTTAGGCATTATGCTTTTTGGTCTTGTTTGTTGCAATACTAATCTAGTTGTTGTAAAAGACACATTTTATTTTATTTTAAATTTTTTTATTGTGTCTTGGGCATCTCTATATGCTCTTGGACAATGCGCTTCCTTTTCTTTTTTTTGCACGGGGATGGTGGAGTTGTATGACCTTTTAAGCTTACCATGTTTGTGAACGAACAATAGCTGCTTCTTGGGAATGAATGCAATTGTAAATGGCTACATTCCAGATCCAATATGATTGGTTCGCCTGTTGATGACTTGTAGCATAATTGAAGCAACAATATAAACACATGGAATAAGAAGCTCTCCAAAGGACTGGAGATATTTGAGTTACATCTTTATATTAGCACATTATGGACTAGTGTTAGTAAAATTCTGGTAGAGCCTCTGTTTAATTATGCATTTTGTTTATTGCAGTTGCATTCGTTGTCTTTCTTTGTGCTGGATGAGGCTGATCGGATGATAGAAAGTGGCCATTTTCATGAATTGCAATCTATCATTGACATGCTTCCTACGGCTGCTGGTTTGAATGAGGATTGCTCCCGATCTACTCCAAATTGCAAAACTGTATTAAATGTGCAACGGAAGAAACGACAAACTTGTGTTTTTTCCGCTACTATCGCATTATCTGATGATTTTCGTAAAAAACTCAAACGTGGGTCACTGAAGCCAAAACAAACAATGAAAGATGGACTGAATTCCATAGAGGCATTATCAGCTAGAGCAGGAATGAGAGCTGGTGCACTTATTGTTGATTTGACGAATGCTTCGATCATGGCTGACAAGCTTGAGGAGTCATTCATTGAGTATGCACAATCCTTTTGGCTTCTTTTCTTTCAGATTTAAAGTTTGGGTCTCAATAACAATACTTCTTATTTTGTGCTTGACCTTCAGTTGTGTTTGACAACAACTTATTATGGAACCTATCATTTATCTAAGGTGGTTAAATAAGTATGTTTGATAAATCACTTGTTAGTGATTTTCTTTAAGCTGGCCTCTTTTTAAATGATTTTTGCACAGGGAAAAATTTTCACATATGTTTTTCCTTTCCATTTAAATAGTTGGTGATTTTATGGAGAAAAACACATGCTTATGAAAATAAGAAATTGCAATTATCCCTTTTTTTTAGAAGGAATTGGAGTGTCTTGTTAATAAAGAAGCCCTTGAACAATCACAAACAAAACTGCAATTATCAATTTATTCTTGATGTATATAAGATTGTTTGACTGTGAAATGCTTAGACAAGGGCCTTAGCAAACATGGAATTGATGTCATTTTGATGTGCATGGTATGTTAGGCATCATGCACATCAACTCCGCATCGTTTAGGGACATTAAATTGTGCATTATAGAGTTAGTTTATTAGTACGTCTTATATTTGTGCAGCTACATTTTACATCAGCACCACATCAATTCCAGCATATTTGTTGTGCACCTTTGCTCCTCATATATGTGTCCTGCTTCATCATCGTTTTTGTAGGAATTTATTGAGTTATGAGGGAAATGTGACATTTTGGTGATGTTTTGTGGTTTGGAGACACTGTTTAAATGGATTACTTAATACTGAACTTGTAGCACATGAATTTGAGCACAAAAATATCAGACTTATACATCCCTGTTTGAGATGTTTAAATGGAACAATAACAATTTGAAAGTGTCTCCATTCATAAATAATCAATGTTTGAGATGTTTTGGTGTTCTAATGCCTCACCCCAAGAGTCTCCATCATGATAGTAGGGATATGGTTGTATCATTGGCATAAATATAATACTCACTGGAAGGAGAATCACATATACAAATAAATCCAACTTTTTTACATATCTAACCAGAATGTTCTTGCAGGTGCAACGAACAAGATAAAGAAGCTTATTTGTATTATATTCTAAGCATTCATGGTCAAGGTCGGACAATTGTTTTTTGCACCTCGATTTCTGCTCTGCGCCGTGTTTCCTCCATGATGCGTATCCTGTGCGTCAATGTGTGGACTCTTCATGCTCAAATGCAACAAAGAGCTCGCTTGAAGGTAGTACCTCATACATCCTCCACTTCATACATAGGTCTGAATAGCATGCTTTCATATCTCAATAATGATTCCCAAGCCCCAACTTCACAGGCCCCATCAAAGGCCCCATGAGGTGGCATGTGTCTAATACCTGTTATACCCTTAGTTAATTTTTTTTTTTTTGATAACTGATCCCACAATATAAGGAGACAATTATGATTGATTAAATAAAAAATGAAAAAAATCTTTAAATAAAAAAAAATAAAATAAAGGGACGGCGACAATTTTCTTTCTTTCAAGTAAATTCTTTTTAATCAAACCTATTAAAAGAACGGCCTATCCCACTCACGAAGGAAGTCATAAGGTCAAGAGCTTGACGGCATAGAACTTTGTGAATTAGCTCATTGGGTTTGGCGGTGAGCGGTACGTTATTTGGTAATGTCAACTTCTTTATTTCTTTATACGGATGTCGAGTTATCTTTTTTTGGTTCCTAGGATGATTGTTTTTCCAATGTTTTTTTCCACTTTCTCTACTTTTCACTACTTTTTTTTTCGAATCTATTGAGATGGTCTCTTCTCTTCCAACCTAAACTTTTCAAAGATCTCCTAGAAAAAAACCCAACTATGAAGAGTATTATAACATGCAAAAGAATCAAGATCCTCTGTTTCTTTGTTCTATTGTTTCTAAGGTTAGTTACATTTAATTTATATATGATTTGTATGATGTTAATGTTACATTTCTGACATCGAATAAATGTAACAGTCTGAAATGTAACATTTATTTGTGTATTGCATTTGTTTAAATGCATGTAGTAATTTATATTTGTTACATTTATTAATGTAACAGTCAAATACATATATTTATTAAATGTATCACACAACAAAAAAGGTGTTTGACATTTTCTATAAAATGTAACTGACTATTGAAAATAGAATCTGTTTATAAATTGTTTAAATGTAAATGTAACAGTTTTTATGTAAATGTAACAGTTTTTATGTAAATGTAACAGTTTTTATGTAAATGTAACAAATCGTTGTGAGAGATATAAATATTTAAGAAATGTACTTGATATAACTGCTTCATATAGTAACTATATATGTTTTTTTATTTAAATTTGAATACAATAAATATCTGAATTTTTTAATGTTCAGTTAATAACATTCTTAAAAAAAAAAAAATTTAATGTGTATAATAAGAATATAAGTTTGAAGAAGAATTTTGATTAAAACAATTTAGATAATTTTTTGTGTAATTTAATTTTAATTGTAATTTAGGTAAGGATTTCAAAATTCAAAATTTGAAATGGATAAATGGATTTCAAGATTCACTCATAACCGAATAGAGAAAATGTGGGGATTTGGATTAATGGGATAGATTTTTAATGAAGGGCATATTTGTATTTTGACATTTTACCCTTTTTGAAAAGTCAACAAACCAATTAATAAGAACCAATAAAATAATGACACCTCATGGGGCCTATGAGTGGGGCTTATTTTTTGGGGCCTGGGTATCACCACTGTTCATATCTCTATGCTCCGCTTATACAAAAATCTTTATGGTCCAATCAGCGTGATGTTTTTGGGCTCCATGCATTAAACCATATTAGTGCTTGACTGGATTGAACTTAAGGATACACTTTTAAGTTCAATCGTGATATTACACTTGATCAATTCACTCATGTAACAGTATTGAGATGTGAAAAGCTCTTATTGTGGTGCATATTTGTCTACCGTAGAATCATGACATACACACATGTATGAGAAAAGGGAATGTCTGACCCCAATTTGTGAGCCGTCCAATTGATGATCTCATTGAGATTGGATGACTTGGATGCCCAATTGATGATCTCATTGAGGTTGGATGACTTGGATTACCTCAATCCCATTCTCCTCTCCTCTCTCACGCCTCCCCCATCTTCACTTCCCGTCGCTCACCCATCTCCTGTGCCCCAGCCCCACCTTCTCATTCACCTTCTACTTCTTACTTCTCGACCTCGGTGATACCACCTCCCTCTCCCTCTCCCTCCTGCCTGTGTTTTGCAAGTTCCCTCCTCCACAGTGATGGACATGGTTGTATGGATCTGATTGGGTCTGCATTGTTGACATGAAGATTGAGGGGTTCTGACCAAGATGGAGATTGGGCAGTCAGGGTGTCAGGTTTTGTTTGCAGTGATGGCGTTTGCGATACAGATGGACAAGGAGGTCAAGCCGCCACCATTGGGTGTGGGGTGTTGGACTCGATTGAGCTGTGGATGGTAGAGCATTGTAGAAGGGTTCATGAAAAGGGAGATTTTAAGAGGTGCACGATAGAGGGGGAGGGATAGTGTAAATGTGACTTAATATATGCCATCTGATAATGCTCTTTCGTTGAGACGGCTCACTTGGGGCTAGGAGTCTGCAGGCGATTGCATGTATCCCCATCTCTATATATATGTTGTACAATATACATCAGAGATATACAGTATACATCATGAGATATTACAATTTGAACCATGCTTTAATCAGTACGCTTCAATTATTAATGATGTTTTGGACCATGTTCTAGAGTGCTTTCAAAAAATTCCTTGAGCAAGCCCTCATTTTTCAGAAACTTTTTATTGGTTTGAAAGATATGGACTTCCTCATAGTTTAGGAAGTACTGTGAGTTCTTCATGCCAGCTTCAAGCTTTGAAATCCTTTTATCTCAATCAATTCTTCCTTTCTCTTATATCTCACAATCACCCCTTCACTGGAGAATTGATTTTCCATCTTGGAAGCATCACATGGCTAGACAGTGTATCCCTCTCCCAAACAGAAAAGTTTTGATTTGTGCAGTGCTTCCATATGTCACACCAATTAATGAAAGAAATACAATGTTTATGTTCATAATTTCTTAATGGACAAGTTTTCCCTATATTTGTGAGGTGTGATTTGTTCATGTGGTTAATTATGCATCATGTATGCCCACTTATCATCAACGAAACATATTTACTATTTTAGAATTTGTGCTTGTCAATCTGATTTGCATTTTAACCACATTATTGGCGGCCATGAATTCTTGCCAGAATCAAAGAGGCAGCAAAACATTATTAATAGCATATCCTGTTTTCCAAGGATTTTTGGTGGTCATTATGAATTACATCTTGAATTTATGTCACAGGTCATTCTCATTGTTGTGTCGTGTCACTTTCCTTTATAAGTGTTGGTTTTCTTCTTCTGAAACCATAAAATAATGTCTGTTGTGCACATTAGACTGTTTTATTTTTATCACATATGTTGATGTGAAAGCAACTCTTCAATGAAAATTACCTCTTTCGTAAGCAAGATTTTTTCCCTTACAATTTTGCCTTTTATTTTTTTTGTCCTGCTAACTTTACCTTATCCAGGCAATTGATCGATTCCGTGGAGATGATCATGCAGTATTAATTGCTACAGATGTTGCAGCTAGAGGCCTTGATATTCCGGGTGTTCGAACTGTTGTCCACTATCAACTTCCACATTCAGCAGAAGTAAGCGAAAGATCATACTCTATGTTTTTTTTTAGTAATGTTCATTATTAGAATTTCTTTTACCTTGCTAGGTTTACGTTCATAGAAGTGGGA
Organism: Acorus gramineus; assembly: GCA_030737835.1. Lineage (NCBI taxonomy): Eukaryota > Viridiplantae > Streptophyta > Magnoliopsida > Acorales > Acoraceae > Acorus > Acorus gramineus. The sequence goes on from CM060857.1 coordinate 15,360,206, forward strand.
GAACTGCTCGGGCTTCTGCAGATGGCTGCAGTGTAGCATTGATTTCTCCAAATGATAGATCGAAGTTTTATTCATTATGCAAATCTTTGAAAAAGGTAAATCTCTATTATTCTTTACCATATCTTTGCATTCTTTGTCATTTCATTTGCAGATTACTTTTATTTTTGGCAGAACATTCAGGCAGTCTGATAACAAGATTGTTTATTAGGCTGGGTGAAATTCTTTACAACCCTATTGTACTTCGTATATTGGTGACACCTGCTTTTTCTAGACCAAGACACACAATTTTGTTAATATAATATGCTAAGTACTGGTTAAAGAGTTAGACTGCATGGTTTCATGATGTTTACTTTCATTCTTTCTGCAGGATAGTCTTCGACAATTTCCTGTAAATAATTCATTTATGCCAGAAATAACTAAACGACTATCTCTTGCTCGTCAAATAGATAAGGTCGCTCGGAAGCAATCACAGGTAGGCATTCCAGAAATTCAAATATCCTAATAAATTATAACTGTACATGAAACTGCAGGTCTTAATTGATAATCATAATTTGGGACAATGTGTAGGTGACTAATTATCAATGAGCTTGATTATTTGATGGCATCATTTTGTTGCAGCCTTGTTTATTTGGTTATTTGCCGTGGGCTAATTTGTCCTTTCATTTTTACCAGCTACAAACACGTACAGAGGCACGCGCACGCGCGCACACAAATTTTTTTTAGATATTTATATGTTGTTCACATTGCTGTGTTGTTGCCCATATGGCATCCAATGCTATTTGCATCTGATACACGTATATACATTCATGGAAAGTAAATTCAGCAATTATTAAAGAAAGTCAAAAAGGATTTCTCCTTTACTACTTGCTTCAGTGATGTATCTAAGTTATGCTTTTGTAGAATCACAGATTTTTTAATCATCTCTCCACTTACTTAAAGATGTGTGTATTTATATTTATTACAATAAAGACTATATTAAGTAATGGTAAAGTCCTCAGGCTGACAGGGCAAAGTCATTTGAATCCTGAGAAAGGCTTTGTGCAAAAAATCCAAAGGTTAGGCTTGTATTCAGTCTCTCAACTTCCAGCACTCCATACTGGGGACTGCTCTGGGTTATGGCCTATTACTATGAGGCTATATCCTAATCAATTATGATATTTCAACTTGCCACTTGCTTATTCTGCCTGTGGCAAGGTATTGAGGTCAGCTCCAGTGGCCTATCCAAAATGCCAAAGTGAAAAGCTCAAGTATGTTTACATTCCCTTTTAGTTTTTTAAAAGCTCAACATGTCTTGTATTCTATTCTTAAGTCTTTATCTTAAGTCAATGTATATTTTACCTGGTCCCATATCTGCTTATCTGATAGAAATTATCACTATTTATCTGTACATATTCTTCTGATAAATTGGATGACTTTCCTCAAATGCATGAATCATTTTATCCATTAGCACTTATCTGTTTTATGTTTATACATTTTCAGGAAAATGTAGCAAAAAACTGGGTTGAACGAAATTCCAAGGCTTTGGAACTAATGGTTGAGAATAGTGATAGTGAGGAAGACAGAGTGCACACATCCAAGCAAAAGAAAATGACATCTGCTACTTTACAGAAGCTGAAACAGGTTTTCTTTGCTTACAGATATTCTCAACTGATCTTGGAATTATTTGCATATTATTGTATGTTGAAACTTGCAATGACATGCGTAAAGTGGATAGTGAAAGTAGTGCCGATGGATAATGAGTTCATTGCTCCCGAAATTTTTCTTTTTCTCATTCAGAGATTTGTTTTGTCTAACTTGTAGGAGCTGAATTTACGCTTAGCTCAACCATTGCAACCAAAAACATTTTCACGTCGTTTTTTGGCCGGGGTAACTTTTTCCTTCCTCTTTATCATTTGTTCTTGTGCCTTTATATTTGAATCATGTTCCCCTTATTAATATTTATGGCATTTAATACCTGTTTTTTTTTAAAAAAATAAAAACAATTTAAAGGTCATTTTTACTTTTCAATGATCAATGATGAATTCTTTGGGTAGCATGGCATGTTTGGCTAGATCTGGCATTCATTGTATTTTTCACAAAATAGCCTCAGTTTTGGAAAGTTGTGAGTAGGTGCAAACTTTCTTGGTGGACTGAGAAAGGCCAAAAAGTGTGACCTGTACAAACTTCAACTGAAGGCAAAATTAAGGTTGACCAGACTGTGTGATGCTGTAAAACCATAAATTATTGTTGAGATCTTATGTCTTTGAAGAGGAACAATACTTTTTGTATATCCAAATCATTGGATGCTTATATGATGTATATGGGGATAGAGAGCTTCCTTTCTAATATGCTTTTTTAATAAGTTATATATTTCCATCACATGCTTGAGGCCTATAATGTGATATGGGGTGTCCAGGTTCCTCATTGTGATGTCCATTTTTCCTTTCTAACACCCTCTTTATTAAACCATCATCTGTCCTCTATCTTTATCTGCATGCACAGTAATGACTATTTTATACTTGTTGTTTTATTATAATTTGGTTTTAAAAATCCCTAAAAATTCTGTATGGTTTTCAGACCTTCCTGAGTTTCATGGGAAATTTGGTGATTGTTATTGAATTTGGCCCATTGAAAATCCCTACTTAAATCAAGTAGCGCCATAATATTGTTCTTTGTTCTGGGAGGTGCTTTCTAGGCCGTTAAAAAGTATGTGAACTTGGATAAAAGGCTCATTCATCTTATTTGATCTGCCCATGGTTTCAATTTGGGATAGTTCTTGTAGATTGATATGATAGGTGGTTTATCGCCATACCAGTCGTCTTTCATTCATGACATGAAGAGGCTGCCTTTTTACCTTTTTAGTAAAGCCTACTGAGCTTGATTCAGTTTCTGATGGCTTTATATAACAATGTCGTGTACTTTAATATCTTCCAACACACGACACAATCTTTTTGTACAAAGGGTCTTATGATGACATCCCTGACATGGAAAATTTGTAATGTACCAAGTTCTCAAAGAACCCTGATTTGATTGATCAATGTTTGCTTCACTTGATTTAGGTGCATATGCAGGATATTACGTCCATGTTTGATTCAAGTCTTTTCTTTAAAAATTAATATTTACTATTGATGCATTCTCCAAGAATTCTTTCAACTATCTTCACTTTTCAGTTTTCCATGTTGAACATGTCCTTTCTGTAAATTGAGCAAAAATTGACATTGTGTTCAGCTAATGGTTGTACATCATTCTCAGTACGAGTTGCACTATTTTTATGTTTAGTTTTTGAAGCATTTCAAACAGAACAATCTGCATGGGTGCTTGTGCCAATGACATTTTAGTTAAAATGTTGGGTGGCCATGTTATTTGGATCAGAATATTGACAAGAAATAGGTTTTTGCATTGCGGAGGATGTCAACAATTAAACAAGTTCCTCATGTTTCTTTTTCTATGCTTCCAGGCTGGTGTTACTCCCCTTCTTCAAAAGCAGTTGGAGGAATTAGCAACACAGAGACCAGGTGGTCATGATAGATCCAGAGAGACAAAAAGGTCGAAACTCGTAGTCATTGGTCAAAATTGTATCGAGCCACTGCAGGCTCTTCAGAACAATGGACATGAGGTACCCAGTTCATGTTGATCATAATCATTTTGTCATATCCTTTCAAATTTTTCAGTGTACCAACTTTTTATTGCATGTGTTTTTGTTCGCTATCATCAATTATCATCCACATCTCACATGCATGTCAGGTTTGTGTGAGCATGGACCCGATTAGAGAGAAGCGAGAAACGATGGAAAATCTGAGAAGGAAGAGAGCAGTAGATAAAAAGCGTATGTTCATCATTCTAGTTGTACTAGTTATTTTTGAAGCTTCATCCAGAGATCTTATGTGATGTGACTGCATTTTCTTTTCACCAACTTTGCAGGTGTGCGAGAAGATAGGAGACAAAAGAAGAAAGACAAGAAAAATAGACAGTAACAGTAACAGGAGCTTCTGCAATATGATTTCTTTATTTATTTGGTTGAAATTTGGAAACCCTGTATCACTTGAATTTTGATAATTAGGCTTGCATCGTTTTGAAGATTTATATGAACTGCATGGATGGATGGAATACCATGCTGATGTCCTCTCACTTTATGTATGCCAAATAATGGTTTTAGTTCCAGTTGACCCCAGCCATCCCGATGGGTTGGGATTCATCCGGCCCTGCCGGATAATGGGGGACTCACACATGGATACATTCAATGTGATTCATGTGTTATTTGATTCATAACTTGTTCAAAATAATTTAAAGTTCACACGTATAGTTCAAAGTAAGGTTTCTCGGTTCAATGTAAAAGTTGTTCAGCATAATTTCATGTTAGTTTTTTTTACTTGGTATTGATTGATTCATTATTGTTAGTTATTGTTCAGTTTAGTATGTGTGTTATTTATTCATTTTGATGTTTTTTTTACTTTGTTTTTGAGAAAGCATGCTGGTTGATTAAACTACTGATTCTTTATTCGCGAAAGTTTTAATTCATTTGTTATTATAACATTACATCTAATAAAAAGTTTTAATTTTATATCATAAAATCAGTGATGAAGTTAATAAGAAACTTTAAAAATATTAAAATTTGATAATTAGACATTTTTTAAAATATTATATTTTTTCAACGGATTGGTTTTTAAAATAAAGGGAAGATAAAAATTGAAAGTTTTTTTTTTTTTCAGTTTTAATTTTAGTTGTAAATGCATCGATTGATCAATAAGATATATGTTTTCATAGAAATTTTATAAATGCATTTATATAATTTATGGAAGGGTTTTTTTTAGTTTTCAATCCTTGTAAACATATCTATTTAATGATCGATCTCTCATTTTTTCATATTTTGATTTTAATCCTTAGATTTAAAGGATATGTTTATTTTTAGCCTCTTTCACATATTAAAAACAAAATCAAATAATTTAGAGGTAGATCCCTTTAGGGACTAAAAATGAATATATTCTTTAAATCTGGAAACTAAAATCAAACTATAAATAATTGAGAGATGGATCACTAAATCCTGTGGTTTATAGAGACATAAAAATAAAAAAAATATTTTTTATTTTTTATGAAAAAAAAATTATATATTTAATTAGATAAATATATTATTTTTAAAAAATTTAAAACATACGAAGATTCGAATGAAGACTCCACGTAACATTGTCCTTGTGCAAGCACTGTGTTTTTGATACCATCCAACAAGTGATCCCACAAATTGAACGAGCAACAACCGCGCAAGCACACACATCGTACGGCCTAGGGTGGCGGTTGACGTTAACTCGGCATCCGCGTGTCCGTACGAGAGGGATGTCGGCCCGGCCCGAGTTTGTTGACGCATTTAATCCCCACGCCGTTTGGGCGTGAGAGTCAGTGAGAGTGAGAGAGAGAGAGAGAGAGAGAGCATCCATCCATGGCTACTACTCAAGGTCAGGTCATCACTTGCAAAGGTAACTTCCCTTGAAACCCTCCTCTTCTTCTCTCTCTATTCGGGGTTTTGAATTGCTTGATTGAATGGTTTTTTCGTGCAAAAGCCGCGGTCGCATGGGAAGCGAACAAGCCACTGGCGATAGAGGAAGTGCAGGTGGCGCCGCCGCAGGCCGGAGAGGTCCGGATCAAGATCCTCTTCACCGCCCTCTGCCATACCGACGCCTATACTTGGAGTGGCAAGGTCTCTCTCTCTCTCTCTCTCTCTGTACACACACAGCAAATGTTGATATATTATGAATTGATGATTCTTTGGTTGAATCGGTTTTTTTTTTATATATATATAGTGTATGTTGAGATGTTTATTTATCTTGATTTGGTGTTTTCCGGCAATGGCTGATGGTTTGATGAGGCATCTTATTTTTGTAGGATTTGTAAAACAGGGGTTGAATCGTGTAGTTTTACTGAAATTTATGTTTACACATGTTTGACGATGGTTGAATCGTGTAGTTTTACTGTTTTACGTATGTTTTTTTTTTTTTGGAGGAGCTATGTATACGGACAATTGCTTCACAGAATGCATTTTTTTTGTCCAAAGCTGCCTCAATAGTCAGCTACCTATTCCAGTAAATTATGGATTTTACATGGCGAAGAAAATATAAAAACTTATTACATGCTTGGAATGTCTATTTGTTACTTGCCTCATGTTTGCTCATGAAGTATAGAAATACACGTATGTTGACATGTAAGTCAATTAACTGTTCTATGAAATCTGATTCTGTCATCAATTCCTTATTTGTGTGGAGAGCTTCCGAAACATGAAATGGATCCTTCAGTTATGGATGCTAATGAAATTAAAAAAAATAATATGACGTGCAGATGTACCCATTACCATCCTTAAGAATGTGGGTTTTAATGTTTGTTTCAGAGAAAAGAGTAGTGTTAGAATTTCAATGAAGAACATGACAAGCTATTTATTTTCTGTAAATTTATGGTTGTACTTTTTGCTATTTTTCAATGTATAGACTATAGAGTATCTACCACTTCTTTCTTCCTTCCTCATGAAGTTTATGATTACTTCTTTGGTTTCATGAGCATGCTTCTGCTTCTTTGGCTTGTAGATGTGCTTACATTGATCTTCCTTTTGATAATTTGACGACCACTTCCAGAATTTCTTGTCACTCTTGAGGCTTAAAAGATGTCATTGATCTTGCAGGATCCTGAAGGTCTCTTTCCATGTATTCTTGGTCATGAGGCTGCTGGGTATATACTTGCCATACCACAGTAGTATCAATTTATCGTTTTCCTAATGAAATAAACATCTTTTGGTGTATGTTATTTGATATCTGGTTGACGATTGCATTGATAGGATTGTTGAGAGTGTTGGTGAAGGAGTGACAGAGGTTCAACCTGGTGACCATGTGATACCTTGTTACCAGGCAGAATGTAGAGAATGTAAGTTTTGCAAGTCTGGAAAGACAAACCTTTGTGGAAAAGTGCGAGCAGCGACGGGAGTTGGTGTTATGATGAGTGACCGAAAGAGCCGGTTCTCTAAGAATGGGAAGCCTATCTATCATTTCATGGGCACATCGACATTTAGCCAGTACACTGTTGTACATGATGTGAGTGTTGCGAAAATTGATCCTAAAGCTCCTCTAGAAAAAGTCTGTCTCCTTGGTTGCGGTGTCCCTACAGGTGAACCATATGTTCATATGCAATACACATATTTGAGTCCATCTGATGCTTGTTAATTGATAAATGAAGTTGTTTATCATGATTATACGTCCCATGTAATTAGATTGTTGATATCATTGCTCCTCTAGCATAAGTTGTCTCATTTTCTTAAGTCATGGTATCTGATCAGTATGCAGAGAATTTGGTTGAATTTACTTGCAGTTTACCTGGTAGGACAATCGAAAATGTGTTCTGTTTTTAATGTGGATGATTACTTGAGTCTATTTGATTTGGCTACTCTCATATAGTCATATGTAGAACTTTTGGTTGTGTATTTATTTTATATATGAAAAGCATATTGTGGTAGCATTTTATTCAAGTTATACAACTCATTTAGTTCTTTTGGTTGTTTGACCTTTGATGAAGGAATATTTTTTCAGAAACTAAAAGTATGAATTTTGTAATTAGCCAGAGAGGAAATTTGACATGTAAATTAATAAAAAACAGGCAGAAAATTTCATCCCATTTGAAGCACACCCTACTTGCCCCTTTTCCAGATTGGATGTCATACTTAATAAAGGATCCTAGTATATTATTATTCTTTCAGTTGGAGATTTCTGCAATTCAATCTTGGAGTGTTCATGAATTTGAAAAATCTTGACTTGCATCTTTTTCTGCATTATTAATGTTCTGCATGTGGCATGTGTTTATGACAGTCCATAGAGGGAGTATTTGCAATGGGCATACAAGTCAATTTATTTTTAAAGGCTATCTTTGATTGGGAACAAAAATTTGTATTCAGTGTTGTTGAATCTAGTAAATTTCTTTTTATAATTTAATATCCTACTGTTGTCCAACCTTTAGGACTTGGAGCGGTTTGGAATACAGCAAAGGTAGAAGCAGGTTCAATAGTTGCTATTTTCGGACTGGGGACAGTTGGGCTTGCGGTATATGTCTATCACAATGTTCATAAAGTGTTTGCGCTGTTTTGGTTTACTCTTTTTTTTATTAACTATTCTCTTTTATTTTTTAGGTTGCCGAAGGTGCAAAAACAGCAGGTGCTTCAAGAATAATCGGGATAGATATTGATAGCAAAAAATTTGATACTGGTATGTCCCTTGTTTGTTGCCCATATTTTTCCATTTGACTTCTCAGGTTTAAGGACCTTTCATAGGCAAGTTTTCTACAGCTTTTGAGCATTGTATAGGAGCTTTTTTTTATAATGTCCCTCTTCAATGCTGACTCACATGTTTGTTATTTTTAAGTAAATGAAGAAAAATGATGAAAGAGGTTAATTGTAGACAGAATTGTATTAATTTAGGTAACAGGGGCCTCTTCATTTCATTACTATCCTATGAAATTTAATTGTACTGTATATTAGTTGGGTCAAAAGTTCTCTTCATCTCTTAACTACCTTTTAATTTTAGGACCTTCTAAGATTGAAGCAATCGCTTTACAATTGGATACTTCCAGTGCTTTAAACCGTAATAGACATTATGTGCAATTAAATTGTGGTCAAGCAAGACTTTATTTTATTCTGGTTCCATTTGGCATATTATGTAATGCTTTTTTTTTTAGGAACCAGCCATGCATGCGGCATGCATAAATGAAAAAAAAAATTGTATTTTGTAAAATTTATATGTATTATTTTGCAGCAAAGGAATTTGGAGTCACAGAATTCATCAACCCAAAAGACCATGACAAGCCAATTCAGCAGGTCATCGTTGATCACACCGATGGTGGAGTGGACTACAGTTTTGAGTGCATAGGAAATGTTTCGGTGATGAGGGCTGCTCTCGAATGTTGTCATAAGGTGATATTCTGGTCACCACGTCTTTGTATCATATGAATTTGATAAATTCCCACAACCAGCTAACTCCTCTCTTGCAACTTAAGGGTTGGGGAACTTCGGTTATTGTTGGAGTTGCGGCTTCTGGTCAGGAGATATCTACTCGACCTTTCCAGTTGGTCACTGGACGTGTGTGGAAGGGAACAGCTTTTGGTGGTTTCAAGAGCCGTTCTCAGGTCCCATGGCTCGTTGACAAGTACATGAACAAGGTTGAATCCTTACCCTTTATATAATTGTGTTTTGAAATACTAAGAGTCAAATGTGGTTGCTTTAAGATTAAGAGTCCGTTTGGAAACACGTATAAAAAATAAGATTTTGAATAAAGTGACTAAATAGACTTGATTCCTGAAAAGTGGATTTTTTTCGATTTTTAAAAATCAACATTTTTGCACTAAAAGCTAAAAGTAACTTTTGAATTGAGCTAGCTTTTTAGAATGCGTTTAGCTACACTTTTTAGCCTTCTGCTTAATTAAAAGCGGAATTACTTTAATTAAGCGATACCAAATGGGGCCTAAAACTATTTCTTGTGTTCTTTTCTCCTACTATAGGAAATTAAGGTTGATGAGTACATCACTCACTCTTTGAAGCTCAATGAAATCAACAAGGCTTTTGATCTGATGCGTGAAAGGGGCTGCCTCCGATGCGTTTTGGAGGTGCATGCATGAGTTGATCTGATTTCCTTCCACTGCCCAAAGTCACCATGTAAGAAGGATCCCCCCTCTCCTTACCCTTCCCTTGTCAATTCTCTTTCTTTTCTCCAAAACAATGCAAATGGTTATCTAATATCTAAAGGTACATGAAATCTTTCCTATGTTTGAAATGGGTGTTGATTTTTGTCATAGTGAAATTTTATTTCGACATGCACTCTATAGCAAACACCATCTTCTAGTGATGTCATGCACTAACTCTATTTGTAGCCTTAATTTAGTTCCAGAAAGTAACAAAAGTTGGGGGCTCCAAAAAAAAAAACCTATGTTTCTAATAAATTCACCAATGTTTTTAATGTTTTTCTTTGTCCAGCCAAACTAAGTAACTAACTCAGCGAACTAAAAGACACACCACCTTTTTTTCTCCACCATACAAGTGATGTACATGACTACAAGTTGCATGAGTACCTCCTTTCCCCTCTTTATTAGGGGTTTAGATGATGTTATTTTTTAATTTTCTTCTTGATTTTGATTTCCATTTATTTTATATTTCAGAAGAAGATTGGCTACTTAAACAAATTTTGGGGGTGTCTCTTCTTTCTAGGTAATCAATAAAGGTGAAATTTAAAATTTTGATTTATTTTTCCTTTGTAATTCACATTGGATTATTTTTATTTTAATATTTATATCTTATATAGTTATCACCTGTGTTGTTAATGGGCCAAGATGAATAATCGACGTATCCTTCTGATGAACGATGTCAAACATAGCTAAAGTTGAACTAGTAGCCAATCTTAACATCAAAATCATGACAGAATGACACCATTCAATCAATATATCCCATGCCAATCAATACCTTTTTAGAGACATCAAACGTAAGCCTGTCAATCGGATAGATACGGGTTAGATATGCTAATATGCATATCCTAACTTTCGGATTAGATACATATATTAATTTTCAAATTCGGATCTCGTCGGATACGTATCGGATATTTTTTGGATAATTGACATGTTTAAATATTAACATTAATTTACATAATCAAATGATATTTTAAAGAGATGTCAATATCAAAATTAAGATTTTAAGACTTATTCTCTTTTTTAAATATTATACATTAAAAATTTAATAGCATTATAATATATTATCATTGTGTTTAATCATACAAGATGACAGTATGGATAATATATAATACAAATATATATATTTGTATAATATAAGTCGGATACAAATATTTTTCGGATTGGATATGTTGATATTCATATCCACACTCTGGATCTTTAAATATCGGATGTTAAATTTAGATTTTTTTTATATAATTAACATACTTAATCAAACATGTCTAAACATCCCTCATATCGAGAGAACCTGACACAATAGCATCTCTCAATCAACACATCCCCCGTCCATCAATTTTTTATTTTTGGGAAAAGGGTGTCTATGGTGTGAATAGCTGGCATATCCTTCTTATGAATGAGCATCAAAAACAAGCTAAAGTTGAATGAGTGCTAACATAAAAAAACATGACACAATGACATCCCTCTATCATCATCATAATTGGAGTACCCTTTTTATAAACGATATTAAATGGGGTTAAGATTGAACAAATTTCAGATCCCTAACATAGAAACCTGTGACATATAACATCCTTCAATCAACACATCCCCTCTCCATCATGATCTTTACTTTAGAATAGGAATAGAGAGTATGTTGTGAATAGTTGGTGTATCCTTCTTATGAAAGATGTGAAACATGGCTAAAGTTTAATGGATTGCAAAGTCCTAACATCAAAACAGTGACACAGTAACATCCTTTCAATCAACACAACTCATCTTTTTAGCCAAAAAGGGGGGGGAGGAAAAAAAACACACCTCTCTCATCAAGATCTCTAAAAGGGTGATTATGCTGTGAGTAGCTGGTTTACCTTATAAACGACATCAAACATGGCTACTTGGCTAGAGTTAAAGGAATGGCTGAAGCACTAATGTAGAACAGATTGTCATAAGTAGGGGGTTCGTGGCTTGGGCCCACAAATTGGGGTTTAAATTAAATTCGATAACTTTGGTAATATAGGCGCTTTATTATCAAATTCATTGTGACTAATTACCCAATCTATTAATGGCTAATAATTTAGTCAATTAATGGGTCCGTTTGGAGAGTTTCTTAGTGGCTGTAATAATGCGTTTATTGTTTTGGAACTTTCTAGTAATTAAAACTAACAATCAACGATAAATCAATCAACATCCCCTTTCCATTTTAAAAAATGATTTGATAAATCAAAGGATAAAAATTGGTTAAAGCCAATAAAAACATAACTTTTTTTTTTTTCATGGGCGCGTCGATCCCCACCAATCATTTCCCTTAACCCATCAAACGAAGAAAAAAAAGTGTTTTTTCTGTTCTCACCAATCCGACTAGTTCGATCGGACTTGATCGTCACTTTAAGTTTTGGGCGATGGGATTTGATCATTATTTCATATTTTGGGCAACGTAACTTGATCGTTATTTCAAGTTTTGGGCGACCAAACTTGGTCGAATAGGGTTTGTGATAAAATTTATAACTTTTTTCTTGAAAACCTAAATTCATGACGTGTATTTTCTTTGGATTCTTCATACCACTCCTATTTTAAGTTGTAATATAGGGAGAATCAATCATTATTCTTAAATGTAAAACATAGGGATATTTTTTTTTTTACATAAGTGAGGGATAAATTTTCAAAAATCAGATACAAAATATGTTTGGATCAACGGATAGGTTTTGTTTTTTTTAAACAAAGAATTCGCTTAACCATAAATTTAAATGAAACTTAAAAATGATATATATTTATCTAATAAGATATTTTCTATAAAAAATTGAATTAATTGAAAGTATACATATTTACATTTTTTTTCAGTCCCTTAGCTGCTGTTTGGATTAAAGAATAAACGTAGAATATGATGGATTAGCCCAAAAATTAATTTGTCTACAAAGAATAAGTAAATATAGTTCTGAATCCTATTCGACCAATTTCGATCTCCCAAAACCTAAAATGATGACCAAGTTCGGTCGCCCAAAACTTGAAATGACACCAAATTTGATCGTATGACCAAGTTTAGTCGACCTGGATTGATGAGAACAGTCAAACACCGATTTTTTTTTTTACTGGTGGGTTAAAAGAAATATTTGATGGGGATAGACGCACCCTTTTTTTACACTCTCACATGAAAACAACAAGATAACATGCTCTTTTTTTAATTTAATTTAAAATATATCAACAAAAATATTGATCTTCCCCAAATATTTGGTGGGGATAGAGACTGATGTTACGTAACCTGACCGGATCTGAACCCCCCCCCCCCCCCCCCCAACTCAAAACCAAGTGTTTTCTTTTGAGGTGAAGCCGTGAAGGGGTACACATAAGAACAGATTTTTCGTGTGAAGTGGTACATATTTTATGTACAATACCGGTAAGAAACAGCTCAGCCTTGCTCTTCACCAAAGGCATCACTGAACACGTGAATGCACATAATAAGATAAAATAAAAAATAGTGATCCTCTAAATTCAAACCCTCCAACGAGTATTATGTTCATGCATCATGCATGCAATAAAACTTCTCTGAAAAAAAAAGTGGCAAATAAAACTTGGCATAATCTGTTGTCGCCCTACCCATATATAACCCCCCCCCCCCCCCCCCCAACACAGTTATACACACAAAAAAAGAGGAGAAACAAAAAACGACTCATCAAACCCGATCAGCACTGCCAGGGGCGCTCGAGGCGGGTCTGACCCTGGTCGCCGCCGACTTACCCATGAACCCTTCGGTGCCACTGGCGTTGGCCGACAAATCCTCGTCATGATAAACGTAAGCAAACCCGCCGTGCCTGGTCAAGTCCATCCCCTCCATCTCGTCCTCTGCAGAGATCCTGAGCAAACCCATCTTTTTAAGGACGTAAAACAGGGCACCCATTGTGAAACTCACCCACCCTACAATCACAAGTATCTGAATAACGTGCGCCGCGAGCAGCTTCCCGCCGCCTCCCATGAGGAGCCCGTACGGCCTGTCCGGGTTGCCCGGGTACACCTGGTTCACGTACTTCTTCTCCGCGAAGAGCGCGGTGAAGATGACACCCCACGCGCCGCAACCCCCGTGGAGTTGCGCTGCCTCGAGGGGGTCGTCGTACCTGTACTCAACAGAGTTCATATATAATAAATATTTAAAGTTATAATGATACGTACATTCATAAATCATTCGATAAAATAAGTACACATTTTTAAATCATGGATGGACATATGGTGAAAGTGCAAATATAATTAAACTATTTTTAGATGTATATATTACAAAGAAAGTAATTCAATGAATAGAAATGTCTTTCAATAAGTGCGCATTCGTAAATCATGTTAGATACACGGTGAAAATGTAAATATGATTAAACTATTTTTAAATGTATATATTACAAAGAATGTAAATAGAAATATGTCTTTATTTATACACAATGTCTGTTAAAATAAAATTAATAAATTATACGATGATATGTTAATGAGTCTTTAAGAAATACTCAACAACAAATTAAATAAAATAAAACAATCTAATGGTCAAACTTTTTTACAATAAAATAAAATAAATCTCTTAGAACAACTTCCCAACAAAATAATAAAAATAAATTAAATAAAAATGAAAGTATTTACATTAAATGATAATAATAGTTATCTAAGAATTGTTAACATATACACTAAAACTATAAGCTTTTTGAGCCATATGAGATTTGATTAATATATAATATAAATTTGATTAAATAAATAATTAATAATGTAGAACAATGTTGGTTTAAATAAATCTGTTAATGGTAAAATCGAAAAAAAAAATTACAAACACAGTTGGAAAACACTGATATAGATGATGGATATCAAACTAAAATATCAAATACTTTGTGACTATGATCGTACCTCAGTCTCTCCGCGAGCCGGTTGCATCCGATCAGCACCATCGCCGCCACGACCCCGCACACGATCGCCGCCCACGGCTCGACCACCGAACACCCGGCGGTGATCGCGGCGAGCCCCCCGAGGAGGCCGTTGCACACATCGGTCACGTTCCAGTGCCCGGAGAGAACCCTCTTTCCGAAGAGGGTCGTCAGCGCGGCTGAGCATCCGGCGAGGGTGGTGGTGACCGCCGTCCGTCCGACCGCCGACCACTGCCCGTTGGAGGACCCGGCCGGGCCGTACGACTTGAGGATCGTCGTGAACGAGCCCGGGTTGAACCCGTACCACCCGAACCAGAGGAGGAACGTCCCGAGCACGACGAGGGTACCGGAGTGACCGCGGAGGGCGGCGGATCTGTTGGACTGATCGAAACGCCCAATTCGAGGGCCCTCAATAAGAGCCCCACAGAGACCGGCGATGCCTCCGACCATGTGGACGACTCCAGATCCGGCGAAATCGATGACGCCGGAGCCGAATAGAAGGTCGCCGTCGGTCCTGGACGCGCTGGCCCACCCGTCCGGGGACCAGAACCAGTGGGAGGCGATCGGGTAGACGAATCCGGTGAGGAAGGAAGAGTAGACGAGGTAGGCGACGAATTGGGTGCGTTCGGCGATGGATCCGCTGGTGATGCCGGCGGCGGCGATGGCGAAGGCCCACTGGTAGAGGAAGTGGGAGTAGTCGAGGCCCCCGCCGGGGAAGGATTTGAGGGCGAAGAAGTGACGGCCGATGAAGCCGTTGGAGGGGGTTCCGAAGGCGAAGGCGAAGCCGAAGAGGTAGTAGAAGACGGCGCCGGCGGCCGCGTCGAGGACGTTCGTGAGCATGATGTTCATGGTGTTCTTGGCGCGGACGGAGCCCGCGCAGAGCATGGCGAACCCTAGCTGCATCGCGAAGACGAGGTAGGCGGAGAAGAGGAGGTACGTCGTGTCGACGGCGGAGGTCGCGTCGGTCATCTGGGCCGAGAGGGAGGCGAATTGGGAGCATATGAAGGTGGCGGCGGGGACGGTTAGGTTTCCGGCGGTGGCTCCGCCTAGGAGGGCGGCTGCGCAGGTTTGATCCGCCATTGTTGATTTGGGAGAGGGTTTTGGTTTGGTTGGGATTTTATAGAGAGGGGGGTTCAGAAGCGACAAAAACAATAAATGGTAGGGTTGTTTTGGTCTTTTCGCTATCTGATTTGGTTTGATTTTGTTTTAATTTTTTTATTATTAAGCGTCCGAAAGAATGGGAGGCAAAATGGGTCCAACGAGATCCTCGGATGTGATGTGATGACATTGGTTTTTTAAATGGGGATGGGGTGATTCGGTGGTGACGTTTAGAGGAGAGAACCGTAGGGGTTGGACCGTTGGACGTTGTTGGGTTGACGCGTCGTCACTGTTTGGTTGGGTTTGAATGGGTTGGAAGAAAGTGAGTGAGATATAAATCAGAGGATTGGTGTAGGGGATTCTTTATTTTCTTGGACGGATGAAAATCGGAGAGGCGTGGGAATATCATTTTCCGTGGCGCTTCCACGAGATTTCCGAGTTACTTTGATCATGGTATTAATTGATGACGATTATTATTTCCATAAACTAAATATATGTTCGTTGAGACAGCTATGTATGGTTTTACATTCTCATACACCGTATCTAAAAATATCCGTATAAAATCATAAAATGTATCATAATATCCCAAAAAATCTTGAGTCTGGTTGTTACGTTAACCCTCATATTTTCTCTTTCGAGTGACCAATCTTTCCATGTAAACACAAATTTTATTTATGTATTGAATGCTTAAAATTTAACGAAGGCACCGTTCATTCAACCCCTTTTAAATGTCTCGTTCACTGAACGAAAAATGTCAAACAGCCTTCGAAAAAGAGCTTTATTTTACCAAAAAAAACGCGTCTTCCCAATGGCCCACCTATCTTTTTATGGAAATCCCCCCAGCCTTTTAGGCTTGGTGCATTTCTTTTAAGGTCCCATGGAAAAGTCAAACCCAAAACTTAAAAGACTTATTTTTTTAATATATATTTATTTACATAAGTAAAGATAAAATGATTTTGTGTTTAATTGTATTTTAGATTATTTTCATTGGTAAATATAAAATTAAATATTTTGTTATTCGGATAAAATATGAATAAAGTATGAATAATGATTTATAAAATGTAAAAAATAATGATAGTTGATTTGACAATTGATTTATAAGAGGTGATGACAGTTGATTTGACAGTGGGCCTATGTATTCTTTGAGTGAAATAACATAGGATAACTTTAATTCTAGGTGTTTGTTAGAATCCATATACCACTTTATATCAGTTTATTTTAGCATATTTTATCCCTAAGTATTCTATGTTTTCAAACACCCTTTATCCCTTATTCTCCTTTATCCGAAGTTATCCAGAAGCTTATTCCCGTTCCAAACGGGATCGAGGAATAAGCTTATTCTGAGGTTTATATATTTCCAGGAACAGATAATTTTATCAATGGAATAAGTGATTTTCTGTTTGGTTGTGTTTTTTTATTCTCATTGAAAAACATAAGAATAAATGTTGAGTTGTTTGATTGATACAAAGTAAAATGTGAATAAGATGTAAAAAGTTGATTTGACATATGAATCTTATTGATGTATAAGAGGTGTTGATAGATGATTTGATATGATGAAATGTGATTTTTTTTAATGTGATGGTGGACCCCACTTATTAATGGAAATAGATAAATTAAGTATAGTTTATTCTAGGGGTTACTTAAAACTGTTATATTCTCTTATACTCATTTATACTGACATAATAATATCAAGTTATACTCTGTAAACAAACAATCATTTACCCTATCCATTCTTATACCACCTTTATATCCCATTTATTCTACCTTAACCCCCCATCCAAACGGGGGGTAATGTACTAACATAATTACAATTCGGCAAACCAAAGACAACTTCAGTATAATACTTCACGGAAGAAGTTTATTTCCCATTCTGAAAATTCGGCAAACCAAGGATTCAAATTCTGTGCTGGAAAAGCATTGGATTTTGAATGTTTAAAAACGCTGAGAAATGTGTTGTGGTGCATTGTTATTCTGTAGTTTGAGACCGTGTGGATGCGAAAGTCTAGAACCTGTATGAATTTGTAATGATGTTTTTCTCCAGCGTCTCCACCGTCAAATTCGTCCTACTGTAAATTTAAACGAGCTCTAAGCCTTAAATTTATACTTTGGTATAGGGTGTGACTTAGGTTATTCGCTTCCGATAGCTATATTGGGATAGATAACAATCCAGGCTGAATAAATAACTTTTTGTTTGGTTATTTTTTTTGTTATTCTCATTGGGAAACGTAAAAATGATTTTTTTGTTGTTTGGTTCACCTTGGATAAAGTGATGAAAAATTGTTGATAAGGGATGAGTAAGAGTTTATGATTTTTTTAAATGACAATTATACCCCCTGGGAATAGTGTGAGAGATATATGATTGATTTGATAAATGTGACAGTTTTTGGAATTTGTGTGAGTCTATTAGATGAGATAAATTTTTTAAATGACAAAAAGGGTATTTTCATCTATTGGTATAGATAATCCCTGATTAGCAATTCCAGCATTTTTTTATAATAGTTATCCGATCTTATCCTAGCTTATCTAGACATAACTATCGGGGTATATTATGTCAAAACTAACGCTTTTTTTTTACTATTCTCCTGTATTCTTTCTTATTCTGAGTTTATTTCTCTAACCATACGGGATAGTGAATCAAATCATTATCAATATTATAAGACTGCAAAACCATACGCCCACTAAATCAATCCAATTAAAAGTTTTGACACAGAATTCAACAGGGTTGCCACTAGATCATTGACCAGTGGGACTCAACAAATTTTTAAAAAGGGAAAAATTCAAATAACCTCCTATATAAACTGACTAAAATCCATATAACCCTCTGATTTTTCTTGAAATCCTTGAAACATCTAGTAAACCCTCTGAATAAAATTTTATTTGACAGATGATAAATATTTTGTGAATATCCCGTTTAATTAACCCTAATTAAAAACATAATATACTAAAAACCTCCTACAATATGTTAAGAATGTGAAAAATCATATGAAAATAACGATTTTATCCCTTTAAATAAATTATAAAACCTTTTTGGAATAGATAAAATCGTCATTTATAAATGATTTTCTATATTTTTAACACATTAAATGATTTTTTGATATACTGTGTTTTCATCCAAGATTAACCAAACAGAATATTCACAAAATATTCATCATCTGTCAACGAAAATTTTATTCAGTGGATTATTTAGATTTACTAAATGTTTTCAAGGGGTTATATGGATTTCAAGAAAAGTCACTTTAGTTACTTTACAGGGGGTTGTATGGATTTTTCCCTTTTAAAAAATGACATGCTCAACTCCTCTTGCAATGTTGCAACTTTGCACAACATTTTTTTATTTTTGTCTTAAAATATATATTTAACTAGTGAATTACACTCTTTTACATAATGAAAACATGAAATACAAATTCCTACAAATTGAATACAATTTTTTAAAGTTTTTCATAATAGAATATACATGGAGTCAAAGTATATACTGTATTAGGCGATTCATCATAGAGACTGTGTATCAACGCTCTTAAAAAATGAACAGGTCTTACCAAAACTAGGTGAAGCTGATATTAGCAGGTTTGATTAGAGAGACAAAACCAAAACAGTGATATGATATGGACCTGAATGAACAGCGACTCATAACCAACGACAATTAACAAACCGCGCCTAAATTCAACATTTTCAAAAACCAAATATCGCGGAGGCTCGACCTTGCAAAAGCACCAAATATCGACATCAACAATTAGGTCCACTTTCCACGTGGAGAGGAGACAAGCTTTTTGTAATAAATAAAGCTCATATGCCTAAATAGAATCTTTTGATATCAGCAACCATAACCAAACTCAGCTTATTATATGCAAATCCTGATACAATACCAGATCCAGTGGGGATTAGTTTATACCAAAACAGTATAAACTAATGGTATTTAGTCCACTGTTTAACAATCACTCACATGTGCAGTTTATCTGGTGTGTATATCCAGCAATTACAGAATTGAAGGAAATCACTGTACCTGATCCAGATGTTCTTATCTGATAAAGTCTCCCAGGCATCACATGAAGGACCATAAAAAAAAATAAAGAAGATGAAAAAAGAATTTCAGAAGGAAAAGAAGACCTTAAAAAAATTCACTTCTCAAATGGAACCATTGAATTTAGAAGTTTCACTAGAAAAACACACAAGTCAGAGTAATAAAGAAAACTATGACATAAGCATAAAACATATTCAGCTATTAGCATTTTATTTATTAGACTGGAAATTGTTTTACAAAATCCATTAAACTCCACACCCACCATGAAAATATTACTACATTTTTTAACCCTTTTGGCATCACTTGCACGCCTACATGTTTCAGCAATACATGCTTTATTCATAAGATATGCTGATCATACAACTTATTACAATATTGACATCTTGTTCTTGTGTCCTCCTAAAGTACAACTTGCGATACGGAGAAAGGTTCTTCTTCAATGAGGATAAATAATTTGCAAGTTGTGCTCTAAGAATAAGTCAATGCCCCCTTGTATTAAGCAAACACAAGTAAAGTTAATAATAAGATAAGATTCCAGTGGAGAAATGTATGTTCATGAATCCTTATTGGACCACTGGATCTACTTGTCAGCCTAGCCTAATAACAGACTTTTTTAGGATAATTAAAGGCAATATCATGTCCAACATATATTAAAGACCAAGTATCAAACCAGTTGAAAAATATAAAAGAAAGCCACCATCAATCTGGTGATTCCCAGAATTCAATCAAGAATCAATTAGCAACTCCCTTTCAACATACCTCATCATTGAACGACTGCTCCAAGAATTACACAGTCAACTTTTTAAGCATGTCATGGATATTTTGAAATGCAAATCCTCATCTGTCATTGGAAAATTAATTCTTAAAGAAACTAAACAGTATCCATTATAATTATAAACACTAGTAGGAGATGTGTTCATTGCCCAAGCAAGGCATGCACATGCGAATGAGATCAACAGTGACATCTGAGTTTGCTAAATCACAATCTGCCTCTTTCTTTCGCCATTTTGTTTGTTTTCCTTTTCTTTTCTTATGTGAGGCAATATTTTTTATTTCTTTCTTTAAATTACCCTACTTTAGTAACCAAAAATCATGCAAATTTTGTGTGACATGCAGAGTCAATCATTCCAAACCCACTTCTATCATTATATAGTAGTATAAATAAAAGAGTTTCAAGAACACATACAAAAAAATGAGGCTTGTTCAAGTGACACAACCTATTCACAAGGTGGCTCCCCATCAACTCGCAGGTAGAGCAATGAACCAACACAAATTAAAACATAATTGTACATTTTTAATTTCCAACTTGAAGTTAGCAACCAAAATCAAGAAACATAAAATCTCAATTAAAAACAGGAAGCCTAATCATACGTGAAAGATTGGTTTCAGTAGCAGGCTTGAAGGTACCAATCATTAATTCCATTGTTGCACAGGGTGATTTTGGTAATGTACAGAATCCAAGCCACATCAACACCTCAAGAGAGGTATAGACGCCCGACGACCTAGATGTATATTTCTAAAACACAGTAATAATGAAATGAAACTCACATATCTTTAAGTTGTTTCCAACCTGATGAAATTTAGTTATGACCGAATCAGCTCATGGGGGAGCCCACTTGCCGGCTTTAAACTCCTTGTAGAAACTGGAAAGGTTTGAAACCACATAGAACACTGTGGATGCAAAATTTTATTATAGCGGCAGTTAGCAGGTCAACCATTATTATTCTCAAAAATCATTATTACAAAAAAAAGAGTCAGTTTTACTAGAGCACAAATGTACCTGGGATTCCTGGGATGATGTATTCTGGTTGACTTAGAATAGCATGGAGTGTTTTCTTTAAGTCCACCTTCACCCATTTGGCAGAGCCTTTACCTGGAAAAAAAAAAGTTAAAAAGAATTGTTCCTATAGAAATTGTAAATTGTGATAAGGTAGAAAACAGCATCACCAACAAAAGGTAAAAAACAGACCCCCAAAAAAGGGAAAAAAGAACAGCCTCAAATTACCCATCACAGACTCTCCATGGCTAGTGTTGGCCAACTACTAAAATTCATTGATAATGTTACTGGTGACATTAAACCGTGTACCAATAAATAAAGAAAATATGGCAAGTAGAGCTGGTAGGCAATTAAAACTAGCAGCAGTAAGAGTAATAGTGGTATGATTTGATGAAAACTTTTGAACCAACTTTAGATCTACAGTTGGTGCAAAACAGGCAATGACAATATCTTTCTAAGGTTATATGTGATTTGTAAGAACATCACATTAAATCTTAGTAATATGATAAGCAATTTAAATGAACGTAGAAAACAGTTTGCCCATCTTTGACAAGTAATTATTAGCTGAAAAGATAGTACCATTTGAACTGTGTACATCATCCTTCTCTTCGTCCCAGTGGCTTTCTTCTAATGAACCTTCTGTACCCTCTAAAAGATGCTTTAAAAGCTCCCCCTTTGACATAAGAAAACCAGAGTTGGCCTGGAAAATCAACAATTAAACCATTAAAAAAAACAACATAAAAATGTTGTGTGTTGGAAAACTATTTGGCAATTAAAAAAAATGTTGTTTGTTTAGAAATAATGATGAGTAAAGAAAAAATGATTTAAATCAGATGTGAAGCCATTTAAGTTCAACAAACATTTTCTCTCAGTGTATATAACAAACCACAGCAGTTATATTGCTACTATCCTTATCAATCACAAATTTGTAGATTTTTTAAGGACAAACACACCTCGTAGTATAATTCAACAGCACTTCGAGTATATGCATGTTCCTTGTCCCACGGTAGAGGTGGGGAACTTTCTGAAAACATGTTTGAGAGTCAAGGAGTAAAAATTTAACTGGATTACCAGTTTTCATGATCCCAATTATGAGCAAATTAAATGAATATGAGCAAATTATAAGAAATGGATATTATGTCAATATGAGCTGATAACATGTCGCTTTCGCTGAAGTCCTCGATAAAATCACTCGACATAACCTCTGCATAGAGGAGGAGGACAGGCCAGTGAAGGATTTTGTTTTTATCTAACACAGGTTTCCTTAGTCCAGTAAGCTCTTGATACATTGGTCTACCAAACTTCAACCCTCTATCCGCAATTGCGGCAGATAATTCCTGCAATTTTAATATTGTAAGACATAAAATCAATAGAAGTTTTCAGAAAAAACAAAGAATAAATTTCCTACAGTAACAAATATCTAACCTTGGCTGCAGCCACGGCCTTTGAAGCTAGGGCCTCACGATTTTCTTTATCTTTCCTTCGCGATTCAATTTGCATGGCCAATTTCTTCAAGTCATCATTAGAGGGGGGCTGCTGGTCAAGCCCACTTTGACAAAATGTTGCTGCCTCAGTCAACAAATCTAGAGAAAAGGCAGCTTTGGCCGCTCGATAATGGGCCTAACGAACGATAATAGAAACCAATAAATTTTCAGTAATCATAGACAACCAATGAATAAGTTCTCAAGTAGAGTAATACAACCCATGCATGACGATCATCATTGAAACCTTTCTTATAAACATAATTTACTATAAACTGCCCGCTATGAATGCCTTGAAAAAGTTACATTTTCAGGTAAGATGTGTCCCAGTGTTAAACAGGATGTGAAAACAATCACAGAAAGAAAAAAAATCTGTTCAAGTATCAACAATATTTGAGCTTTAAAATTAAAAAAAAAAAAAAACTCCAAACTAATGTTGGTGATTGTGTGCACAATTTGCGGGTGGTTCTGTTGTTGTGTGCATCCGGACAGTCAAGAAAAAAAATTTCCAAAATTTTGAAGACATATGTTGCAAAATCCAAAAAGGAAGCATTTGAGGAACATTAATTTAATTTCAGTCCTCCGATTTGGCGAACTTTTGTGCATGCAAGCCAATTTCATGTCAAAGAGAGAAAAAAAGAAGTCCACTGAAATAGATTATCTACCATTGCATATTTCCATTGTTTACAGCATTCAAAGTTCCCTAAAACAGAAGATATACCAAATGGTGAGAGAACAGACCTTAACGTTCGTCGAACAAAGCTCGACAGCCTTCTTCGCATCATCAAAGGCGCGTCTGAAATTCCCCAGAAGGAGATTCACATGCGCCCGGTTCGCGAAAACGATAGAACTCTCCGATTCGCTCAGCGCATCCTGATTTATGGCCCTGGTGTAGCAGTCGATCGCGTCACCGTAGTGTTTCTTGCCCATCTTGACGTACTCGTTGCCCTTCTCCTGCTCAACTTCATTGGATGACTTGACCGGACCCAAAAGAGGGAAACCATTGAAAGAAAACAAGATTGGAAGAGACAATTTGACAAACACCTTGAGCTCGAGAGCGGCGGAAGCTTTGAGGGCTTCGATGGGGTCCAGGTCTGCTCGCTCGCCTTCCGTCATCGGCTCCGATCCTTCCCCCATCATATACTCGGTCTGATCTGTCTCTCTCTTGCGTGTGCTCTCGCTCGATCTCTCGCTCAGCCCGGACCAAACCCTCTCAGGTTTTAACCAGTAGGAATATCTGTGTTAATTTTATACCCTCGGGTCATCTGTTTTGAAGGAAACAGGCAACTTAATTTATTTTACGAATTATAAATTACAGCTTATAAGTTAGGAAAAAAAAATCTAGATAATCTCGTGAGCTGCTTAAAATTCATATAACCTATTTTACTTTTTATAAAGTTCATGTAATTTTTTAAAAACACATATGCAAATTCAAATAACTCGAGTTAAATTGTTATTGACATATAAAAAATATTTTATGAATATTTCATTTGATTAACTTTAATTGAAAACAAAGTATACAAAAAAAAAAAAAAACCCTTACAATTTGTTAAAAATAGAGAGAATCATCTGTGAATGATGATTTTATCCTTTCAAATAGATTATAAAATTCTATCCACGTGGATAAAATTATCAGTAATAGATGATTTTTTATATTTTTAATACATTGTATGGGGTTTTGGGTATACTTTTTTCAATAAGAGTTAACGAGAGAGAATTTTCACTGAATAATTCTAATTTGTAATGAAAATTTAACTCGAGGGGTTGAATTTATATGGGTGTTTTCAGGTGGTTATATGAATTTAAAAAAAAATAATGAGGTTTATAGGGGGTTATATGGATTTTTACCTATAAATTAATAAAGCTTTAACTGTACAGTAAACATATTTGATTTGTCGTGGGTGTTAAAAAAACAGAAAGAAAAAAAAATAGTAGTGGATGTTGTTAGATTAAATTATAAAATAGTCTTTTATTACGTGGTTATCAAAAATAAGTGTTTGGAAAAAAAAAAAAAAGATAAGAAGACTTTGGTAGGAGATGAAAGGCTATTTGTCATCGGCAAAAAAGTTAAGAACATTATTCTCTAAAATAAATATTATTTAAAAAATACTTTGTAGACTATAATCTCATAAGCAACATTCAATCATTCAATTTTGAAAAGTTATTTTTAACTTAAATAAATTTAAATAAATATGCAACAACTATTTACTTATGTTAAAAGTCATACACCACAACTTATAAGTTTTTGATAAAGAGGATAAGTGGTGGGATAAGAGGAAATTATAGAAATAAGTGGTGGGATGACAGCTTAATCCTATTTTAAAATGAAAATAGAGATATTTTATTCCACCTAAACTATGATAATATTTATCCTCATTTTTTGTCTCAATTTTAATAAATATGAATATGAAAAAATTGATAAATTTTTATTCTCTAAAATTAATATAACTTATCATCAAAACTCAACCCTTTGTCAAACTAGTCTTAAAAGAGTTAATCAAACATATACTAGGAATAAAAAGTAAAAACACTATTGTGCGACTTTGATTTAGAATGGAAAATTCTATTTTTATGGAACCAATTGTGACATATTATAAAAGGCAGGAATGGTGTTTCACTGTTTTGATTAGATTGCTAACAAGTGGAGGAGTCTAAACACCATTTATTTGGATGTTTGTGTTTTAAATCCAACAAATGATGAATTGTGTCTCACAAAATATTTAGTAATCATATGCAGAATCAATCAGACACGTAAAAGATAAAAATTTAAATTACATTTATTTGTCCCGCAAATGGCAATCCCATGACCTTGGTCTCCAAGAGGACCAAGAAAATAAGATTGAATTCTGTGTGCAAAAGTTACATGAAGCATACTAATAGCAGATTACTCATTGTCCCAGATAATGTTAGAGAATTTGTAACTAATTAGGCCATTAGTTGCACTCGGTACATTGAATGTTGGAGTTTCCCTATTAGATTCATTTAATATATTATATGTTTTGCATTCACTTGCGGGGATAGCTCAGTTGGGAGAGCGTCAGACTGAAGATCTGAAGGTCGCGTGTTCGATCCACGCTCACCGCACTCTCTTACAATTTTTCGTCTTTTTATTTGAATTTGAATTATAATAAAAATAAAAAAGACTGGTTAATCTATAAAATAGTCCAATTTCTTCTCATTCGAATGTTGGATTAATAACAATTTTATTCTAAAACTCATTTTAATTGAAAAGATAACAATGGATTATTCAATGACAAATGAGTTTTTAAAGTCCTAAGTCAACCATTAATTATGTTTTGATCAATAATTAAACTCCCAATCCATACAAAAGATTAAATAAAGTTTCAAACCCCACATGTTATAATTTTTTTTAAGTATATGTTTAGGGCTGGCCCTGGGCAAAAGCCATCAAGGCAATTGTCTAGAGCCTTCACCCAAGCCTTCACCCAAGGAGGGGCCCCAATGACCGTATGATCGATAGAATTAAATAAATGAACGGTTAGATGTGCTACTTTTATTTGTTAATTAGTTAATCTCAACACACAATCTTTCTTAAAATCATGCCTAAAATTACCCCCCTCTTTAAATCTCTCCAACCACAATAATAATATCTCCCTCACACTATATCTTTTCCTCCCTAGTCCCTCTTATTGTTTAAAATAAATAGTGTTTAAGTATTTTTATGATTTTATAACTTTTTCATTTCATTAAAATTTAATTTATTTTTGTTGCTTATAGGCTTTTAAATTATTTTAAAATATTGTATCTATTTTATAATTTTTTAATGACTTAAAATAAAATGATGTATAAAATTAAATAAATCATTATTTTTTTTAATATACATGGGCCCCACTTTAAAAATTGGCCTAGGACCCATTAAAAAAAACCAATTCTTAGGGCAGGCCCTGTATATACTTTAGTACATTTTTTTATAATAGAGCCTATACTGGCGCATTGAAGTACAAACTGCGATAGTAACGTGACATCTAAAAAAGGATTGAGTGTCTCAATGCTCTTTTTTATCACTTAATTAATTTATTCTTCTGTTCATATCAATTTAGGTCTTTATGTGTCTGCTTTTCCATTTATTCATCCAGTACATATAATTTTTTTTATATAGAATATGCATTATTGAAGTTGTGCCCAACGATTCTTCAGAAAATAAAAATCATCTATTATTGAATCTAAGTCAATATTTTCTGCAAATTTTTTTCAATGTAGAGTGTAGACAATCATAAAATGTGCAAGAAAATCATCATCCATTTTCGTGTAAAGTGTTGTTTGAACAAGCTTCATAGCTAAAAATGCACGTTCAGTAGTTGCTGTAAAAACAAGAAGAGTCAACGCAAGACAAATCAATTTATCAATCACAGTATTAACATTTGATTTTCTTGTTTCAACTAATCTTCGACATGATTCAGAAATAATAGACATGTTCTTTAAATCTAGATGACGAGATACATCAAGCTCATAATGTTGTAGTTGAATTATCAAAGTGTACCTTTCTTTCTTAGTGAAATCTCGAGAATAAAATTTTTCAGTCAGATTACAAATATCATTAATTTTAAATGCCCTATAACATCACTAGGATCTTTGGGCTTTAATCGCCGTGAAATCTTGAGCATAAATTGTGGGAAGAAGGAAAAGAGGTTTTTAGGTTTCAATTACAGTTTTTTTTTTATTTGGTATAATTAATGGTTTTAGGGCTGCAACTCGACAGGTTGGGTGGGTTCAGATTGACCCCAACCTGAAGTTTAAGGTGTCCAATCATAACCCGAATTTCAACCCAATGATTCTAATTCGAACCCAACCCGTGGTAACCCGAACCAACATGTGGAACCCGATTTTCAAGCTTAATTTTAACAAAAAAAAATATACATATTTCATAAATTTTAATTACCCACTAAAACAATCTAAGTTCACAAAAAATATTTATATCGTGATCTAAATGTAGAGATTTAGAGTAAATAATCAATTATCAATTGTCCATGGCCCATTCAGAATATCATATGGGTGTCTATTACAGATTCGAGTTGGGTCGGGTTGGGTTGTCGATGATGCAAGCCCGAACCCAATCCGAATTGATCAACCTGAATTGGAACCTAAACTCGATTTTTACAATCCAACTCATATAGAAATCGGGTTCAACCAGTTGGTTCATGTTGAACTTGACCCAGGTTACAGCCCTAAATGGTTTGGTCTTTGAGCTGATTAATGGTTGGGTCTTTGGGCATAGGTTAGGCAGGCTGGGTTAGGCTTTTTAGTTGGTTCTAAGAGTGGGGGCCTATTTATATACTTTTTTCAAAATTTTGGTGTTTTGTGGTGGTGGGGGGGCACTACAGCCTAGCCATTCTACGCTTGGTTCCACCTTCCGCCCCCAAGATCTTCATGTATTTGTTTGAAATTTGTTGATTTTGGTTTTTGATGTTGAGTGGAAGTATTTCCATTATTTTTAATTTGTTAGTTCCCGTTGATTTTGAAATTTTACAGTGAATGTTACTCAGGATTATTGTTGTTGCTCTGGAAAATGAACGGCGCATGATATGGAATATTGTGATTTTGTTTTAAAGTATGTAATTCATCTATAAAATATAAAGTATGTATTTTCTTTAAAAATGAAATATATATTTAAATAAATAATGTTAGAAGTCATTCCTTTTTATGGAAAAAAAATTATATATTTTGTCTTTAAGAGAGTAGGTCGACCTTCGTATCTATATTTATGGAAACATTAAACATATATTTTAAAACATTATAAATAATTTTTATTATTTTATACACACAAATAAATTAAAAAAACGCAGAAGCGTGTGTACTTCCTTAAACAGGTTTGCAACTTTGCATGTGGCTGGATATAAGGCTCGTGTGACAACGCCCCTTTTCTATCATAAACTATAGATACAACTTCTAAATTTTGAAATAAGTTACGAATGTATACAATTTCATAGCGAAGCAAAACTTTACATAAATAATGTTAATATTTTGAATGCATACTTTATATGATTTCAATCTAGCATATAATAATAATCTAACCTAATACATAATAGATCCGGAAGGATGTAGTAAAAGATAAAAATAAAAAATACATGCATTCAATTCATTTAGATATACACCAGTCTTTCACCACGCACGATGTGCATGTAAAATTAAAAAAAATATTTTAAAAAGGATGCCCACAATCAATACCCTAATTTTTTTTCAATTCATTATAATGAAAATTTTAATAATGATTAAATAAATCATTTGTAAAATTTATTATGAAAGTACACATAAATGAGATATATCATTACTGAAAATTAGTTTTTTGCATGTATATTCCTCAACCAACCCCATATATATTGTAAAAATACCTCATTTGAAACTCTGAAACTAAAAAAAAAAAAATTAAATTATTCTCTAAATTCTTTAAAAATTCATAACTTTTTAAATATAGCTCTGATTGGTGCAATCAATAGCTTGTTGGAAAGAGATTTTCAATATATACTTATGTTTATGAAATATATTTCTCTTAAAAATGACTATTTCATGATGAAAAGTGAGCTCAAACGTTGAAACTCATATTTGACATGAAATTTTTTATTTATCAACATATGTTCCATGATTATCTATATCTAAATTTAATAAAAATAGTAATAATGATAAAATATGATTATGTGGCATGATCACTACTATTCATTCAATATATCATATAGACAAATATTAAAAAGATAAATTTGATAAATATTTCATATCATTTATTAAAAAAATAAAAATATATTTCTCATTCTTACCCTTTAATATAAAATCAAATATCATAAATAGCTAAAGGTAAATTTAAAAAATGAAAATATTACACACACACAAAAGAACAAACATGATAACTTAAACACTTTTAGTTAGTAATATAGATAGATATTTTATTTTTTAAAAGTACACGTGTATTTTATTAGATGTGATCATAACTCAATAATTGATAATAAAAGTTATAACCACACATTTGATTAAAATTTCACAGTTAATATACAAAAAAAAATGTTAAATTAATATATATATGCACACATTTTCAAAAAACTATTGTGTGATGAGAGTAATGTTTCAAATCTTACTAACCATAAAAAAAGAAAAAAGAAGAGGCCTTTCAAATCTCCCGTGTTTGTTCAACGTTGATAACGCGGCTCGTAAATCCGTGAGCGGGTCGGAAAGATCACGTGTCAAAGGCGCCCTCCACACGTGCAAAGACCAAACCACAGCTTCTCCTTCTGTCCTCCAAAGAAAGACCCGAGACGTCGATCCTGGTCCGGGTCCCACCCTACCAAAGACTCTACTCCCCCATCAGAACCGCCCGTTTGGGATCCAACGGACACTTTTCGGAGGCGTCGAATCAACCCTACAATTCAAAGGCCCTCGTTCGTTATGGGTCGGTCACTTGGTCTACATTATTCGATTTAGGTTTTCCCCTCTCTCTCTCTCTCTCTCTCTTTCTCTCTCTGGAAGATCGAGGACGGTCGTGGAGGCACGGACAGAGGTGAGCCTCTCTTGACATAGATCATCGGAGCCGAATCGTCGAGAACATCGGCGCGTGATCGGCTCCGTGTCGATCTATATATGGGGCTGAGAATTGATGAAAATTGAGGTTAATACTGCATTATGTCTTTGTATAGATCATTCGAGTGTTTGATTTGCTATTTATTGGTGATTTGAAATCGTTCTTGATGGTTTTCGAATGATCAACTACGTCGAACGTTTTTTTCCCCCTAATCAGATATAAGATCCACAGCTTGAATTTCTATAAGATGTAAAATTTCAATCTGAACTTACAATTCTCTGAAACATGGTGAGTATTACGAGATTCGATTACGGAACTATGAGCTTCTATCAGAGAGCTTGGTGGGTATTTTTTTTTATGAAAGTGCAAGCCTTTATGTGGCTGTGTCTTGATTGAAAAATGATAAAAAAATCCTGAATTAGAAAGATAGAGAGATTACATATCTCCAGTGATCATCTTGTGATCAGGTGTATTTTTAAGACGGGATGTTGGAGGCACTTGTGTTTTTTTGGTAGAAATGTCTTCATTTGAATCAGTTCAGTGGATGATTTCGAATGCACTATGCTAGAGCTTTCAGTTGAGGATAGGGGAGACAATTAAATGTAAAAATTGTTGCGTTGAGAAAATTATTGGAATATAGATTGGGTTGCTTAAGGGCTCGTGTTTAAATGCATATGGGCAAGAGTGTTGAGTTTTACCCCCTTTGGTGGCTGTCGTCACTGAATGAATTGAGGTGGGGGATGCTCATTTGTTATGATGCAAGTGATGAACGCTGAATGTGGACGGGGTAAACATCTTCTCTCTTTCAATTTATATGGGTGTGTATCTATTTTAATAAATCTGGACGTCCCACCCATTTATTTAGAAATTAAGTTGCCAATATTGTAGTCGGGTTTCGGGCTCTGTGGTTGTGGCGGGATATATTTTTGACACAGTTTGTGGCCGCATCTTGGTTCTACCTTGTCTTCCTCTTGATTGTGCTGTTTCATTTTCTTATGGGGAAATTTGGTGTTCCTGAGGAACACATGCTTAAAAGATCACTCAGACTTTGCTAAGTGGAAACTTGGAGAAGCCCCCAAGCCATGTGGACATGATAGTGGAATCATTGGATACTCCATTTTGCCTAAAATGAAACTAAGCTGTGACTTTGCAACTCAATTATGTTGCATTTTTAGAAATTATTTCCTTGTACGAGAAACTTATTTCAGCTATTACGTCACTACAACCACTTCTGTCCTTCACACCTCTATTTCTTTATATTTCCATTCTTTTTCTTCTTTCCTTTCTTATCATGTGGTAATCTATTATGCACTTATTTCCTTCTTTTTGTAGGTACTGAGCTTGAGGAAGTTTTGCTTTCCTTCCCTGCTGCTATCAGATTTTAATGCCCTTGGAGTCAGGTACTCACTTCCTGTTTCTTGTAGATGGATTACTCTTATTTATAAGTCATATTTGCTGTCCTCGAGGATTGTTAACATTCAGAAATGCACTTCCAGCTTTCACATTCATTCTTAAAGCATTCCTGATCGCTACTAAAGTGGTGGTGTTGCATCAATCAACCAATCTTCATGCCTTTTTCTTTCTTTTTTCTTTTCCTTTCCCCCTTTTTTGAAGATATCACGTTCAAAGTTGTCGAGGTAGAAATACAGCATGTAGGTGATGGACACCTTGGGGGCCTATTTAAGTGTCCGAGGATCTTGAAAGTATTCTCTATGTTGTGATATTGGAAAAGGCATCTAGCTGCTAGCTGCTATCTAATTTTTTCTAGGGAAGCTCTAATTTTATTTATAAGGAAAGGCTGGGTCTTACCACCTTAATTTTCTTGCATAAACATATGAAATCTCCTATGAGGAGGCATGGGTATCTGACCTTCAAATTTAGAAATCAAAATAACATAACTTAATTACCAGGTATTCGATAATTTGGTATGTCATAACCATGAGGTTTCTTTTAGTGAGAATTATTCAATGCAAAGTCTGTCCAAATAAATCCTGTGGTTTTTAAAGGAATTTAACTTCTCCAAATGATATTATGAAAATATCTTCTGTTGTCTGAAATGAAAAGGTAAGATCTTTCCATAGAAGGTGGTGTATTTTTTTTTTTTCGAAGTCCAAATTCTTAAGCCACTTCCTCTTTGTAGAATTCCTATTCTTTCCATAGCCTCAGATAGTTTTACGGGTTTAATTCTTAACTCAAGATGTCAAGGGGATTATTTTCTGAATTTAATTTCTCAATCACCTCCAACTTGTTTCCTTCACAGTTCACACACACACACACAAAAAAAACCTCCAACTTGTTCTTCCTATCTTTTCTAAAAACCACCTCCAACTTGTTGTACTTAACTTTGGTATTTTACATGGTTTAGTTTATTATCGTTGTTCTTCCTTTCACATTCCTTTTGTTTCAGGAGCATGAGGTTTATAAATTGAAATGAATCAATTTCGGGCGGATGATACAAAGGCGCCAACAACGTCCACCTATTCTTCTGGCTATCAAAATGTACTTCCGCAGAAACTCCATTCTAGCTCAAAACAAGGGTGAGGATTGAGGACAATAGAGTCCATGCCATTTTTTCATTTCTTTATTCTGCTTTATTATTGTTAAATAATTATGAACAGTAATTATATGGTAATGTCAGGATCATTCAGATCTCAATATGATATTTTGCTGTCATACAGATACTGAAAGAGTATAGTTTGATCCCTTTTTAAGTAGTAGAATTAGTGTGTGTGGTATGAACAGCTGTTTTCAGTTTCCAGTGATTTGAGACTTTTTCATTGAAAATTGATATTGTGATGAGCATGTGTGCATGATCTCCTATTTTTGATCTGCATTGTTTTTTCCCACCTGTTAGTTTAGATGTTATCTATTTCCATGTTTTTCTTTATATTCATTTTTTTGGTGTATCATCATTTTAAATGCTATTATTGTTTATGTTATGCTGTTCTTTGTTATGGTACAAAACAGGGATCCTGTGGTGGTATTTGGTTTCTCTGTGTTCTATCTGCTGTTTCTGTGGTATTTTGTTTCTCTGTGTTCTATCTGCTGTTTCTGTGTATGTATTGAATGTTGGTGACCATAATTATTTTTGAACCTTGCTTTTTGTTATTGTTTTTATCAAACTTCTGACTCCATCAATGTTTGGCTTTCTTCATCCCTTCAAGTTTTACTGGAGCTTTTTTTTTAAATTTGTTTTGGCCATTCTTTCAGCCAGCCAAATTCAGTGATGGTTAATCATTATCGCTATATTTTAATGTTCCCTTCTGTGGGTAAGCTGCTTTGACTTGAGAAGTTCTCTTTTGTGTTCAGTAGCAGTGTCACCCGATTATTGGCATGGCGAGAGGTTTCTCCTCGAGCAAAGCATACATCAAAAAAACTATGGGGAGGAAATTCTAGATGGGGAGTTGATTGCCATGAACCAAGGTGTCAAGTAACTGATGCAAAACATGCTCTCATTTCATGGTATGCCCTCTTTTATTATGTTCACTTTTCCTCTGTAGAATTTGATATCGACCAGGTATCTGGAATGTTTTAGAACCGTATTTTAGAGTTTAGATTGGCTGAAACATGTTCATATTTATCTGGGCCTGCATATCTTTGTGCCTAATTTCTGTGGTCAATATCCCAAAGGTTCTGAGTGTTAAAACTTTTTTCTTTCTTTTCCAGGGTGGAAGCAGAATCGTTGCGGCATCTGTCTGCCAAGTACTGTCCTCTTGTGCCTCCTCCTAGGTCAACGATTGCTGCAGCTTTCAGTGTTGATGGAAGAACCCTCGCTTCCACTCAGTTAGTTGATTTGTTTTACTTTTGCATTTATCTTTACATAGTTCTGATGCAAAAATTATATGTTTATTTTATGTGTATGATACTGGATATTCTTCTGTGCATGCAGCGGTGACCATACAGTTAAAATAATCAATTGTCAGACTGGAAGTTGTTTAAAGGTCCTGAGTGGTCATCGACGGACACCATGGGTGGTAAGCCTGCCTCATCTATTTTTTTTCCATTCTCCACTACTTGTTTATTTGTTCTACTAGACCAGAAACTATGCTTTTGACAAGTGTAAAAAAATCTTCATAAGGAGACTCCGCTTAATGTTTGAGCCAAAATTTGGATTGCACGAGTTTCCAACAATAATAGAAGGCTTAGCTGATAAAGGAAACTTAGTGTTTTCACATGTTTATTTCAGTTAACTTGGTAGAATTTTGGTTAGAGGAACTAGGGTGTATTTGAAATCCATGACACACAAACACGAATGTGTTTCCTTAAAAAAAGCTTGTGTGCCAAAATCTTGTAGTTTTTAGGATGCATCATACCTGCTGAACAAACCACATCATGCAACCGTGAAACAAGACATGAATGTGTGACAAGGCCTGACGGTATGATGAGGTGTCGAATCACTGAACCGGACAAACCAGTTCACGCGGGCTTTTTATTTGATTGCTAGGTGCCTAACACAGAAAAATTAATGAAAGTGCAATTTGGGGTATAGTTCTGAAATTCAAAACAAAAGGAAAGGGTCCAGATCAGTAGATGAACAATTGGAAGCTACAGCAGAGCTACACAATAGAAAACATAAAAAAAAAACATGAGAGACAGATTGTACTATGAATTACACCGTGATTACAGATCCGCCCTGAACCAAACCTGCCGACTGAGCCCCAAGCTCCCAATATAATTAATTTCCCAGTCCTTGAAACTTGATTAGTTGACATGCTGCCAGGTCCATACAATTTGATAACATTTTATAATGTGCATGAAGGTTGCGTGATAAGAAGCATAATTCGAACTCCTAGTGCTTCATTTTTTCCCTACCTTTGCTATCTGGTCCATGGCTGACGGAAGTAGGGAATAAGGACTAAAGAAGGGCTGTAATGAAAAAGAACAAGGAGAAAAGGAAAAAAAAGAAAAGATGAAGAAACAACAGCCACATTTTTTTTTGGAAAACTGGTAGGAATTCTACCACCAAATTTTATCAAATTTTGGGTGCTAATTGAATTGAATCTTGAAGAAGAAATTGAAACTTGAGATATTGGTATTGGAGAGGATGGGATATGAGAGATGGGTTTTGGATTTTTGACGGATTTTTTTATGATGAAATGGTAGAACCATACCCAATTTCATTAAAAAATTAATAGGAGCCCAAAGCATACAAAGGCACAAGGGAGTGAGATTAGTAGAACAGAGATCTACTAAGACTCACTCCCACCACAAAATTAGTTATCCATCAATACAAAGTGTACCTCTTATGAACATCACATTCCTCACAATCGCACAAAAAAAGACCACTCTCTTTGGTGAAGCGCATCACCAACTCCCAAATGTTTTTGACATATAACTTCTCCCTTCTAAGTACAATGTAATTCTGAGTCGACCAAATAGCCCATATCACTACCGGGACAAGAGATTGTGATATCTTGGCTTTTGCACTACTGTCCCCCTTCTTCTTGGGCTTCCTACCTGCCTCCCATATAACCTCTAAAAGAGGAGAAATTAGCATCCAATCCCGAAGACACTAATAAGGCGCCATATTTGCACGGCAATAGGACATTGAACCAACAAGTGTAGGTGGTGTGGGTTTTCCAGAATTTGAGGTTGTTTTATTGTGAAAAGATTTTCTTCTTTCTCTGTTTCATGGATTTTGTCTTTCATTTCTTCTTTTTTCTCTGGTTATTATTCTAATGGGGATCTCTTTGTTCTGGCATTGGTCGTCATGCCAATGACTTTGAAAGATTGTTTTTAAAATAAGGGGCTGTGATTAAGATGGTTTGTAGCTGTATGGGGATGAGAAATGAAGAGGATAAACGGATGTTGGGAGGTTGAAGAAGAGGTGATTGTCAAATTTTGTTAGGGGCAAATTGGACATTACACACATACGTAATGATAAAAAGCAATGCTTTTATGAATTCCTTAACCTGAGCTAGACGAAAGTTGACTGTAGGGGCACCGATGCACTCACTCAAACATTTTGAGGGGTACAAATATGTTTTTAACAGGGGTAATTTGACAAAATTGAGTTTTTAGAAGGGCGTATATATGCAGAAATCCCAAAAATTAATAATCTCTTATTGTTGATTTCTTCAGATGTCTTATCAACCATGAGTGGTTGAACCAATGATATTCATGTCATGATTCTCGATAATGAGTTCTGCAGGTTAGATTCCATCCTTTATTTCCAGAAATACTTGCAAGTGGAAGTTTGGATCATGAAGTGCGCTTGTGGGATGCAAATACTGCGGATTGCATTGGATCACGTGATTTCTGTAATTTCGTTTGCTCATCCTTGTGCAAAAGTGCAATTTATTTGTCATTTCTAGCTTGTTATCTTTCTTTTTCTTTTTTCCTCTGGATCAATCCTCTCCATTTTTTTACTTTTTTGCAGATCGACCTATTGCCTCAATTGCCTTCCATGCCCAAGGGGAAATTCTTGCAGTAGCTTCAGGTCATAAGGTATTGGTTTCGTGGTTTGAGAGTTTCAACTTGGGTCATTCTAGTCCTTTCGCAATTAGGATATTCATGTCTGTAAAATCTATGCTTGAAACGTGATATTTATGTGATGGCTATTATTTGTTAGCTGTACATATGGAACTACAATAGGAGGGGGGAGACATCTTCACCAAATATCGTGTTAAAGACCCGGCGTTCTCTAAGGGCTGTGCATTTTCACCCACATGGTGCACCCTTTCTGTTGACTGCTGAGGTACATAACTTGTTTGTTTTCTATCGAAACTGGTCTTTGCTTTTGTTTAAGGAAATAATTTTAGCTGGCA
Source organism: Acorus gramineus (assembly GCA_030737835.1). NCBI lineage: Eukaryota > Viridiplantae > Streptophyta > Magnoliopsida > Acorales > Acoraceae > Acorus > Acorus gramineus. Next base: position 15,397,406 of record CM060857.1, read on the forward strand.
ATTTTCAGGTTAATGATCTAGATTGTCCAGATACTCCGTTAACTCTAGCAACGTCTCCTGGATACTTGCACTATCCTCCTCCTGCTGTTATCGTCACAAGCATCCACTCTGGTGTTCAGCAACATGGGGAAGGCAGAGTGTCTCTCATGCGTTCACCGGGCATGTTTTGGCCCGCGTCAGATGGAAGAGCATCTCTTCAGCATCATATTACACCTAGTTCAGGCACTGGAATCCAGGGCCAAGATGTAACATATTCTGCACCAGCTGCAATGGCAACAAGCTCAAACCTGGTAAGCCAGAATGATGATCTAATAACTCCTATGGAGACATCTTCTGTTGTTCCAGAAGACAATTTGCCAGTTGAAATGGATATTGGTTTATCTGATTCATCAGTGGAGCCTATAGAAACTGCTGTAGTGCAAGCTACAGACAGGCATCAAATCAGAAGCTTTGCCAGCACTGCTGAGAATCCTAATGATTCAATAAATATGCCTTCAGCTATTTTTCAATCTAGTGGGGCTGCTCCGCCAATGCCTGTCCGGCGATCCGGTCTCGTTGTTGAGGCAGGCCCTTCTGGAAACACCAATCACTCTTTAAGAAATGACTCTGGACAACTCCATCAGTTTTTGCCATTTGGTGATCCATCATGCTGGGATTTACCATTTCTGCAGGGGTGGCTAATGGGTCAGTCTCATGCTGGTTCACGCCCAGTGCTGCCTATCAGCAACACCTTTCAGGGAGATCTATCTGGAATCCGGCCGGGCGGTAGTGGTGTCTTCTCTTCTGATTCACTTGCTATCCATGCTGTGTCAGCTTCTGCAGCAGTGCCAAGTAGTGGTAACCATCCACGAGGTACTGGTCGATCTGCTTCTAGGCGTCGTTCCTCTTCTCGTTTGATGGTTCCGAGTAGTTCTGGAGAAAATGCTGGATTTATATATGTTCCAAATGATAGCAATGACCCTCAACCTGGTGTTGGTAGGATTGATTCTGATCTTGCTGCACTTGCAGCAGCAGCTGCTGCGGCTGCTGAATTACCTTGTACCGTGAAGCTTAGAATATGGCCTCATGACATACAAGATCCATGTGCAACACTTGAAGCTGAAAAGTGTCGTTTAACCATACCTCATGCTGTCCTTTGTAGGTATGTTTTTTTACGAGAATAAAGGAGTTCTCCTTGTGGTTATGTTTCAATGTTTGCATGTTTACATAGCATCCCTGTCAGTGTTAGTTGCTATACATGCACCTTCATCATAAACAAACCCATCATTCTAGAAGTACATGATGCTTAATAGTAATTATAGTATATTTTTTTGGGATTGTTATTATCATCTTGCTATCCTGATAAGACTAGAAACCATTGCAACCTATTTTTTTGTGGCAGTGAAATGGGAGCTCATTTTTCCCCATGTGGAAGATTCTTGGCAGCTTGTGTTGCATGTGTGCTTCCAAACATGGAAGTTGATTCTGGGTTACCATCACAAGCACACCTTGATGCCTCTGGGGTTTCAACATCCCCAACACGGCACCCTATTGCAGCTCACCAAATTATGTATGAGCTCCGCATCTATTCTCTCGAGGAGGCAACGTAATTCTACATTCCTTATGCACCCCCACAATTCATTTCAGTTACAGATCTGAATGTATTTTGTAATACTTCATTAACATGAATTTCTTGATGGATCACAGTTTCGGATTGGTGCTTGCGTCGAGGGCAATCAGAGCGGCGCATTGCTTGACTTCCATTCAGGTTGGTCTCTGGTATTGCCTCAGGTTGCTATATTTTTGTGTATCTACTTCTCTTCTTAAATTTTATGCTTCTTTGGCCGAATATTATTCAGAACTGTTCTCTTCCTCAGATGTTTATTATATATTTTTGCATTTATTGTGTTTGCTCAAGCTGTTTATTATGAGCGCTTGGCGCTCTCTTTTGCTGTGGAATGGCACAGTATTGAAATTTGAAACCATGTTTGAGATTAGCTTTTATTTCTAATTCCAGTGGCATAACCTTTGGAAATTTAACATCTTTCTAGGTTACCAAAGTTTATCAATTGCCATTCCCTTGGGAGTCAGGGCTGCAAATATTGAATAATATAATTAAAAGTCATCTTCTTTTTTTTTTAATTTTTCCCATTTGTCAGAGTTTTTCCTTTCTTTTCTCTCTCTCTTTCTTCTTCTTCTTCTTCTTCCTTTTTTATTTGAAGGAAAGGCTGCAATTCAGCAATAGTTTTGTTTTTTGATGGCTTGAAAGAGAAGGGTAGAGCTCCGAGGAGATTCATGATGGCTATATGTGTTTTAGAGTGAAAAGAAGCTTTTTTTTGTTTGGGGGTGTGTAGAGTTCATGCTGCAGAAGGCTTTATTCACATCGACATAGCCTAGAGATATTTAAAATAGCTTTTGATTGTAAATGGATATGAAGTATGGATTATTGCTTGAAATTTAGAGTTTCAGTACTGAGCAATGAAATTCAAGCACATGATTGCAATCGAAATAGGAGTTTTGCCAAGTTATTTTGGTTAAGTAGATTTTTATGGATGTTTTTGGGAACTCCCTAGGTATACTTCTGAGTGATGTCACTTTTTTGAATGATAAGTGAAGCATCTGGGAAACCTCTAATTGTGACTTCTGCTTTGCAGGAGGAAGATTTCTATCTCAAGAATGAAAAGTTTTTTCTAGGTTGAAAAATCTTTGTTTGAAAATGGGATTGGAGCCTTTTTATTATTGGAAAAAATCTCAAACAACGTCACTAGGGGTCTCTGAAATTTAAAGAACAAAAGGACAAAAAAGGAAAATCCAAGGACATTAAATACGACAGCAGCCCGTAAAAAGTAATTCAACATCTCTTCTTCCCCATGGTATTAGACGTCAATTCCGCCCCAAGAAGAACAATGACCCATGCTCAAAGTAAAGCCACTATCACAGCCTAAGGATGAGAAAATCTTATTCTACTTTCGGCTGACCTATTTAGTTTCTCAGAAGGATTTTTTTCTCCCTATGTATACCACTTTTTACTATTTTATGTTATTTTTAGAATTTCAAAGGATATTTTTCTCTTTATATACCCTTTTTTTTTTAACTAAATTAACACCAGATAATTGAAATCTAAAACATTTGTTTGAAAAATTATTGAAGAATATTACATGGTACTTGTATCATTACGCCAGATTCAGCCTACTGTCAATTATCTAACAGTCACCTCGAACTCCTTTTTGAAATTCTTTGTCAGGAATCAGGATAGTATTGGAATAGGTAGCTCAATTGACTTTGCCGGTTTGCCCATGGTTTCTGAGATTTTTATGATAAGCTATAGAGAACTGAATGAAGAGAAAATGCCAAATTCTTTTAAGGATTTGGTTCGGATTTTAAAGGACCCCTTAAATGAGCCTTTACACTGTTTTATTATCTAATTATTTGTCACTATTCCTTTCTCTGTTTTGTATGCTTCGGGCATTCCCAATTTTTTTGAATAAATCAAGGTCGGATGCCTACTTTTGTTACTTTCTCTGTTTTGTGCTTTGGGGATTCGTCAGATGCCTACCTTTTCTTAAACAAATGTTATTATTGTACATTTACGTTATTGTTTCTTATGAAGTTTTTGTATTTTTTTAGGAATTTATTGATATCTACTACAATTTTCTGTTGACAGTTCTCACCAACATCTGAACACATATTATTAGCATATGGTCGTCGCCATGGTTCGCTTCTTAGGAGCATCATTGTTGATGGTGAGAGCGCTATACCTGTTTATACTATTTTGGAGGTAAGCATGTAACTTTTTCCCTTTTGTTTAGCAATTCAATGGATATCAATTATATGTATTGAACTTGTTATTTTAAGAAGTTCTTTCAATAGTTATTGACATTTCTAGAGATCACACCTAAGGGCTTGTCAGTGTATCCAACTCTCATATATACGAAGGCCAAATAGTTATATATTTATTTGTTTTTCTTAATTGACAATTTCATGCTTTGTTGTTGATTTTGACCAAGCCATCACCCAGAGCAATCCAGTATAGTTGCACATAGCACAGTGCTAGGAAGAGAGACTGAATATGGTCTCGACCTTTGGCATTTTCTTGTACAAAGTAACACTCTTTGGACAAACCCAAGACTTTGTCCTGGACTCTTGTTAGCTTGAATACCTATAGCCAATTAAAGCTCGGTTCAACCTTAAATGGAATGTTCTAGAGCCTGTAAAGGATTCTTTCTAATTCCTAGAAACGTTGGGTCCAGCCGCAGGTCATAAGCAGAACCTCACTCTAGAGGAAGAAGGCTTTTCAACTCAGGTTGATCCAGTGCCCTCTAAATTGGATCAGTCAATCTAAATTAATATTTCCTTTGGTGCTATTCTTTTGTTTTCTTTTTCTTAAAAATTATGTTAGTCTTTTGGTGGGTGTAGCCTGAACAAGCATCAGAGTTCTGGATAGTTGAAATCCTAGGACTGGTACTCAAAACTTTGATCTGATAGGCACTGATACTTTCAGTGGATACATCTTTTATGTTGATAAATTTGGTTCCATTTAAATAAAGTACATCATACCTAATCGTCCATCTCGTTCAATCAAGATCTGTTTTTTTCCCACTGAACCACCGGCTGAGACAAAGCGAAGAAAGAGCAGTGGGTCTTAAACTAGGATGCTAGCTGCCCGTGGTGGCATAGACCAGCCATACCATTTTTCAGTTCTTGTCTGGTCTGCTTATAGTTTTCTTATTTGACTTTTCCTGGCTGCTGAATATGTATTCCATTTAATCCTAAATGAATATATAGCCCATCAGGTTCAAAAAAAAAGAAGTTCAAAGGTACATGGGAGTATAATTCAACTGGATGTCTTAGGTTCATCACTTGTGTAATATTTTAATGAAACCAATGCTTTGGAATTATTGAAAGCTCTTTGATACTTATAATAATTTATTAAAAGACATTTGGGTGGACACTTGTTTAAATTCAGTTTTGTATTATGCAATATTCAGATATATAGAGTTTCAGATATGGAGCTTGTGAGAGTTCTTCCTAGCATAGAAGATGAGGTCAATGTTGCGTGCTTTCATCCGTCAATTGGAGGTGGAGTAGTTTATGGAACAAAGGTATTAAAGATTCAAGTGGTATTTTTAATTGTTATTTTTTACCAAATTTATCAAATAGTAATTTTTCTTTCCCAAATACAGGAAGGGAAGCTTAGAATTCTTCAATACGATGGTCCATGCTCTACGAATTGCGCGGGTTCAACTTTCTCATTTGAGGAAAATTTGCTTGAGGTAACAAGCTTATTTAAATTTCCTTTCAAATTCATTTTGTTTTGGTATGATTTTTTTTGTTTAATTTGGATATATTGTTGCTGGGTAAGTGGGTATTCTATGTATTGTTTCTTGGTCGATTTTATTTTTTTCACATCTTGTACGTTCTAATGGGTCCAACATTGTACCGCCACACAAAATTGGATATTCATGTTGTTTGAAAATTCTGACAAGATTTCTATCCCAAAAGTTTTTTATACTACTGCTGAAATCCGTGAGCCCTAAAATATATTGTAACTGTTCACAGCTATTAAAGGGCCAATTTTGGGTTGAATGACAAGTGATTAAAACTCATTAACAACTTACTGATAGTATCTAAGCGGGCAATTTTTTTTAGAACTTCACAATTTGCAGATTGACTTTGTATCGTTGTTCTCCTTGTCTTGTAGGTGCAACAATATGCATTGGAATGTTAAGAACTCGTGCCTGTTGTCGATTTGCAAGATCATCGATCTTTCAGAATGGTACAACCATACCTCGATTTCTTTCCTCACTTGCTGTTCATGTTTATCCTTTGTTGTGAACTGTTCTCTCATCATGTCCATTGCTAAAGCCTAGACTTGTAAATCAAGTTTTTGGTTTTCTTGTGGTTCTATAATCTGCATTATATTCCCCCAAATAAAAAAAAATTGGAAAAAGAAAAAAGAAAAAACAAGGCTTGGAAAGAGAGATTATGGGCAGAAGCTTAGGATTAAGGTTTTGTTCAACTTAAATTTCCACTAGGATTTCTATAATTTTTTTCTATCACATTTTGACAAACTGTTGTCGTGTCATGGATTTAACCATAGGTTTTAGGAATTGTTTTGGAAGCTGAAGAACTTCCTGAACTGCATATTGCTGTGGGCCATGTAGCGCCAAATTAATTTTTTTAAGTTGTCTCATTTAAAATCTCAGCGAGGCATTCATTGAGGCTCAATAGAGTATACTTGTTAAATTTTCCTTGAAGAACGCCATATTGTGAGACAAATTATTCACACAATGCACAAATTATTCAATGGAACAAGTTTTTTTTTTATGTTGTAGATATGTTTTTTTTTTTTTGGGACGATCATTTCAAGTCAAATATGTGCTTCGGCACTGCAGGCCGTATCTATTGTAACCATTCGACTTGTTTCAACTGCAGAAGATGTTTATTTGTCCATTTAAGCATATATTATATATTATGCTAACTATATGAACTGAATCTGTATTAAATTCAGGGAATTGGTGCTGTATGTGACAGGCAATGCTTGCGGTGCCTTTTCGTAAAGACAAGGCCGTCTTGTACCGGTCTGTGTTTTGTCTAACTCTTTTTGTTTTCTTTTTTAAAATGAACTCGCTTCATCTTGTTTTCAACTTTTTAAAATTTTATGTTGTGTGATGAAAAAAAAATGTAAAAGCTTGTTTCCCTGTCAATATAATTAATCTCTAATTGGGATATTCCCATCAACTGAAATCACCTATACATGATTAGAAACAGTTGCATGTCAAACTCATTTATAACTTTTTACTGAAGTACTGATTGCAGGATTGACAATATAACAAAAACATGCCATGTCTGGTATGTCACAATCACAATAATAAAAGTTAAAAGAGTGTTGATAAACTCTGTGCAATTTGTTTTGCAGTCCCATTGGCAGCTCGCGGTTCCTCAACTGTTTATACAATGTGTTATTGCAGTGTATACATTAGCATCATGGCTCATGATTATTTTTTTAAAGAAAAATACATAAGTATATCTAAGTGTGTTTTATTTTAAAAAAAATGGTGAGGCTGTTCCCGCATGGTTGGACAGTCATTTTCATTACAACTGACATCCAAACAAAAACATATTGCGTCAATACTGTTTTAGTATATACTTCAAATGATATATGTTACAAATAACATTCAAAAGGTTCTCATATGTGCACATCCGCCCCATATTACAGGCTTAGATGCAGCTAAAACAATATATGGATATTAACAGTGTCTGAGGTTCTATACTATTATATATGACAATAATTTTTTTTTTCATTTTCAAAATAAATTTTTTTATTATGGTATTTCAATATATATTTTATTTTGTATGATTAAAAAAAAACAGAAAAAAGGTGTGAATGGCTATTTGGGGCTATACAAGGGACAGGATGCATCTATTTTCTTTAATAATAAATAAAATATATAATTTTATGAATTGATGTGTATATATATATATATATTTATTAATTTGGGAATAGAATGCATAAAGAGAGTGAAACATACGCTGTGTTGGATAATTTTAATTTAATTCTTGATTTGTTTTATTTTTCAATTAGATATCAACTCGTTTTTACTTTTACTTTTTTGTTCTTTGATGTTTATGATGACTATAAGTTTGATTACCGTCCTTAATTCTTATAAATTGGTTCTCGGACGCATGTTGTCCTCGTATGTGTATTCTTCAGACTTTTTTTTTTTTTTATTTCAGCTAACTGACACGCGTCAATCATTCGAACGTGGGTTATTTCAAACTCTTTCGATGCATGTGCACGTGCAGGTTATGATAAGCACAATCATTCTCAGGGAAACATTGGTATAGCTCCTAGAAATTTATAAAAATCGAGAATGGTCCCTGTAAAATAAATAAATTTCTTCGGATACTTATATTATTTAACAATATTTATTTTAGAGTCCATAGTAACCTAAACCAATTAGATATGTGATTAACCCTAAACTTACATGATAGATTTATGTAATACATTTTTAAAATTTACTTTATTTCTTTGAACAAATTGATATAACTCCTTCAAAATTTATGAAAATCAGAAAAAAAATGACTATAAAATCAGTAAATACTCTCAAGTTTTTATTTTGTTAGGCAAAATTTATTTCAATTCCTATTATAACCAGGACTAACTGCAGCCGCTAGTTTTTAATGTACATTGTTGAAAACAAACTATTTTGGGTACTCTACAAATGAACAATAATAAAAACAAACTGTTTTACGCATTATGTTGAGAACAAATGTTTTATCTGTCAAATTATACTAACCATGAGTGTTGTTCAACTTTTCAAATATGTTCGTAATTATTTTGTATGTTTTTATCCTTACAAATTTATTAAAATCCATTATTATCCTAAACAATTATTTCTTCTAATCTTATATTAAGATTTAAATTGATAATATATTTTATAAATTTTATATAAATTAAGATTTTCTAACAAATTAATTAAAATTAATTAAAAAATACACAATTTTCTGATAGTAAGAGGCTTCTCAGTGTTTAAAGGGCATTTCAGTCATGAAAATGATTGATTTAGATTTTATTAATTTTTCAGAGACTTATTCGAATTCTATTTTCAGAGATTCCGTTAACTAAATAGCATATTCCTAGAATATGCTCTTTCATTGACAGAATGTTGACTCAAGGAAGATAAAAGATAAGGAACTGAGAGGATTTACTGATTTTACAGGGATCTTTTTCGATTTTCATAAGTTTCCAAGGAGTTATACATTTATTTACCCTTATTTACACTCAATCAAATAGAGCACCTTCTCATATATTAATTAAGGTAAGCAGAAGGAAATCCACAATGAGCTGTATATACTTCAAATAAGAGGTCAATAAATTACAAAGAAACCAAGCTAAAATAGTGAACATGAGGATCCCATATTCCCAAGAACATAAAGATAGTTGTGACTTAAGGTACTAATCTAAGTAATGCAACCTAATAAGATATTCGGATGCTAATGACCTTGAGTTTCTAAACTTACCAGCCAAAATTTTTCCCTACAACAATTTAATTGACACAGTCTCCAGTTGTCATAACACAACAGTTCATGGTTTACATATAAAAAGGGTAAGTCTTAGTATTGAATCTTGTTGTTGACTTAACCTCTTTTGTGTTAGTAAAAATTGGAAAATTTCTGTGGGACCAAGAGACAGGCGAATGTAGTCTACTCAGCTTAACCGAAATGCTAGCTATGAGATGCCCCTCCGATATAAAATAAAAATAAAATAAAATAAAATATATGAGACATTATCAAAGCATTCCAATCAATCATTCAGTAGTTGCCACTTAACACGCTGACAACTTCCATAATCAAACGCTGAATAGTCTGAATGATTAACAACCAACCAAGCAGGGTAAAAAATATAGGACTCTCTCAGAAGCTCATAAAAAAATCAATATCAATTTCAGGTGCATATCTTGAGTTATAATATGAATAGAAATTATTCCAAACAAATAATCAGTTCAACCAGAAAACTCTAAAAGGCAGTCAACACAAAATCAGTCTCAATTTGGAACAAAATCTGAATCTGCAAATGACAACCCCATTCAAACTTCAAAGCACACAAACACATGAGCGGACCAAAGGGAAACCCTAAAAAACATGAGAGCTTGAATAACTCTAAGTGAAGCTGTTCGATCAGAAACCCTAAATTGTAGAATTCTCTCCCAAACAAGGGCAACTAGTCAGGCTTACCAAAAAAAAAAACTTTGTATCAAATCAGTTCAGGTAACCCCATATCCCAACTGTGGCATATTCTTGTACTCGATTTGATTCCCACCTCCCCAACAAACCCATATAAATGCATGTACAACCCTCCCCAACTCATCTGGAACATCTAACTTCAAAAAAGAAAAAAGAAAAAAACCCCTATAAACACATTTTAACATGGGAAGAATACCTGAACAAACCCACCATACAAAACATTAAAAAAATCAAATTAAAAAAAACCATATATATAATGTAACATACATACATTCAAACCTCCACATGTCGACATATGAGTTATTGAAGATAAAACCTTCCCTCTCCCCAACAACCCCATCTCTCACTTCCATATCTGGTCAAATGCGCATTCAAAGCCAATCTAATAGGGGCTTAAATTCGTGACATTAATATTTCATTTTGACTGGTTGGTTCTCCTTGACTCTCTCTCTCTCTCACACACACACACCACCCACAAACACTAACCTTATAGTAAACAATACATTATAATATCCAATAATCAAACATTGAATACAAAACGATAGAGGAGTAGAGATTATGGTTTGGGTTAGAAGGAGTCGAACTTGTAGTGCTTGTCGACGGCAACGGAGACGTCCCAGGTGCAACTGAGACCTTTTGGGATGACGACGAGATCGCCGGCTCCGAACTCCACGTAGTTGGTCGTTGATCCCTTCATGTAGGCCTTCACCTTCCCTCGCAACATATAGCACGTCTCCTGCGCATCGAACGTCATTGGAAATTTCCCAGGTGGGCATCCCCATCTGGTATAATACATCTTTCAGTAATGAAATCGCAATAGCAATATCTAAAGAATATTAACAATAAGTACAATTTACAAAACATGGTGGTCTTCTTCTTCTTCTCTTTATCAACCCAAGAGTGTATCATTGAAAAGATGGGAAGGACTTACTTGGGCCATGACTTGATACCAAGTTCAAGCAGTCGTGACTCAGGTGGGTTCCTCTCTATGGTGATAGAGAGACTCGCATCTCCACCGTCCGTTTCCATTGCATCTGTGTTCGACGACCTCGCCATTGAAGATGGATAAACCTAACCCAGGTGTCCCCCCAAGAAAAATGGTATACAATAACAATGCTTTATAATGGGTTTAAGAGGGGAGGAGGAGATTATAAAAATAGGTTTTTTTGATGAAATGATCTCTATGTTTCATTCAAAAATAATCTCGCGAGATTTATTCATATATTTAATATATCATTGTGAAAATATTGTAAAAAAATCTATGCATATACAGTAGATAAAGATATATTTTAAAAAATTCAAATATGTTTAATATGTAAAAATGACTAGTTTCTTTTGAGTGAAACATTATATGAATACTTTTTTAGGGGTATTTTTACATAATACAAATATTTTAAATTGTACAAAATAGTCCTCAATAAATTATTTATGAATAATTTAAATTTTTTTAAAGAGTATTGACAAAAATAGTAATTAATCAGGAATATTTTGACTAAATGTGAGTTTTTTTTTAAGAGTATACATGTAAAGAATCTTTAAGACTGGTTTGGTAAGGTCGTAAGGGGATAAATGAGAGGAGGAAACAACTTATCTCTTTAATAAAACAAAATCAATAGTAATATTGTATCGATAGATTTTAAAATAAAAATGAGTATTTTTTACTCCACTCACTCTTTGTCTCCACATTGATAAATATAAATAATAATAAAATTGATAAAAATTTTATTCTCTGTTAACTAAAATAACTTATAACACTTGAAGAACTAGCCCCAAGATTATAACATACGGGTTGAGATTTTGTGAATGAGATCTGTATAGATCCGTGGACCAGTCAACGGTAGCGGCTAATGTTATAATGATTAAATCGACATTTTTAGCGGGAAAATCAGGCGAGATATCGGAGGTGCATCACGTTAAAATGGAAATCTGACGAGATTTGGAGATATCGCGTGAGAGAATTGGCTGTGCGTAGTTATGTGGTGACGTGGACCATGCAACAGTGGACCTGCCTCGGGATTCGTGTTTGACCGTTTGACCGAGGCCCGCCGTAGAAGATGCCGACATGGATCGGCTGCTTTGGTCCCTATCGAACGACAAAAAATATCCAGTGCCGCACGTGGAGGGAGCTTGTCGCACGTGCATTATAAAAGGTGGGGTCTACTTCTGTTGGATGGATCTGGTTTACTGATCAAAGTTAAATAAGATACAAACAGTAAAATACAAACAGATGATTTAAACCCATCAAGGAGCGGTGCCAAGTTGAACCCTTATCTAATCTGGTTGGGTTCAATCAGAACCCAAAAACTGAACAAACTCAAATCAAATTTGAATTTGGTTTGAACCATGGGGTCGAGTTATTTTTTTATTTTAATTAAGATTTTAATATGTGAAATAAAAATTAAATTGTTTATACTTTTAATTCAATTCTTTTATCCTCTTTCAGTGGGTCATCCCTTGATATTTTGAAAATCAAATGTGAATCCAATTTGATGATCCAAATGAGATTCTTACAATCCTATGGTTGGAATTCCGCTTTCAAAAGCATTGTTTACGTGGATTTTATAACGTGGGATTTATTTGGTAAAATAAATAAATAAATAAATGCAAAAATAGATCTAAACCCCAATACTGTTCGGCTCAATGTTTGAATTTTTATCATATTTTTCCACTGTTTTCGTTCAAATGCGAATTCAAAAGATAGTCTATCCAGTGGAAGGGGTTATGATGTAGATTAAAGTCCTATTTGAAAGTGATTTTGAGAAGTTTTTGTCCCATTTTCAAGCATAAAAAAAGAGCTGCAGCTTAATTTTTTTTTATACATTTTTATAAATAAGTATTTAAAATATACTTTTTTTTAACTTGTGGAGCGACAGCTTCCTGCAAACTCTATTTTTAACTCAGTTTTTGAAAAAAAAAAAACCTCTCGAGAACCTGTTCCAAAATGAAGCATAAGACAGATTTACAACTAGGGAAATTTTCAAAACTAATCCCCTAAAAAAAACATTTTCACTTTTGGCTCCAGAATCAATTTATTTACAAAACTGGCCCTGGAGTCTTTTTTAACCCGGTGACGACCAATTCAAAAAATGTCATGGTGGAGACGTGATTGTAAATTACATCTCCGTCGATCCCGACGCACAGCCTACAACATGCACAGACAATGCGCAGGGGCATGTCTCCAAAGGTTTGCATTTGTTTTTTGGATTTTTAGTTTTAAGTCCCTGTAAACATGCTTATTTAGGGATCGGTCCCTCACTTCTTCATATTTCTTTTTTAGTCCTCATATTCAACCGCCTATTTGGTTTTTAGTCCCTCCGTTAAACGTTTGTCCATACACCGTTAATTTGTGAAATGTGATTTTATTTTTAAGTCCTTATAAACTATGTTATTTAGTAATCAGTCCCTATAAATTATGTTATTTAGTGATTAGTCCATGTAAAATATGAAGAAGGAAGGGACTAATCAATAAATAACATAGTCTATACGAACTTAAAAATAAATCACATTTCACAAATTAACGGTGTATGGACAGACGTTTGACGGGGAGACTAAAAACCAAATAAACGGTTGAATATGAGAGATAAAAAAGAAATATGAAGAAGTGAGGGACCGGTTGCTAAATAGACATATTTATAGAGACTTAAAAATAAAAATACTTTTTTTTTTTGCATGGGTTTTGGTTTACGTGCATGGGTTTTGTTTTGTTTTTTTTTTTTAAATGATGTTTGCATGGGTTTTGTTTGCATGAATGGTTTTTTTTATTATTATTATTCTAAATTTGGATAATTAAAAACAAGTTTTTATTTGTTATCTATTTATATAGAGTCGTCATGTTTAAAAATAATTGTTAAATTGATTCTATTTCTGTAAAATGTAAAAGTATATTTTCACATGATCAGTTTCAAACGCGAGTTTTTATATTTTAGCTTTTTGTTTCAAATTTTATTTTTTATATAGTAAGATTAAAAAAAAATTCATTATGTAGAAAAACAAAGTTAAAAGAAAAGATTAATTTTTTTATAAATACATATATGCAATTTATATCTCATTTTCAGCCCCACAATTCCAGTCTATATATGTTTTAAATTTTTTTAAAATAGCATACCTCATCTATTTAAGTACGTATTTTTATAAAAAATGAATCATATACTCCAATAATTGCATATATGTATTTATAAAAATATTAATCTTTTTTTTTAACATTTTTCTTCTACATGAGAAATTTTTTTATTATTAATCTTACTATATAAAAATTAAAATTTGAAACAAAAACTAAAATATAAAAACTCACGTTTAAAACTGTTTATGTAAAAATATGCTTTTACATAAATAAAATCAATTTAACAATTATTTTCAAATATAACAAATAAAAACTTGTTTTTAATTATCCAAATTTGAAATAAAAAAGAAAAAAAAATGTTATTCATGAAAACAAAATCCATGCAAATATCAAGGAAAAAAAAAAATAATGCAAACCAAAACCTATGCACGTAACCAAAACCCATGCCAATAAAGAAAAAAAAAAATTCCAAACCTTTGGAGACGTGTTTAAGCATGAGTCTCCCAAGCAGACGTGATGCTTAATCATGTCTCCGAGGAGAGACGTTCCTGCGTGTGTTTTTTATGCACACGCATGCGAGGTCGATGGAGATGTCGTGGTATTTTTTTGATCGATCAACGCATCATATGGATGCGCTGATCAGGTCAAAACAGACTTTAGGGTTAGTTTTACAAACAAACTGACTCTAAGGTCAAAAGTGAAAATTTTTTTTTTTTTCTGGGGTTATTTTTAAAAATTTACCTAACTATATGGTTTAGCCACGAGTGATGATGACAAGAGACGATGATATGAAAGGAGACAAAGTCACAAAGCGACGAGGATGGCGTTAGGGAAACACTGGACGCGAGTGGACGCCATCATTCACAGTCTGTTGAACCACTCAATGGATGAAATCAAAACGACAAAGCGATGCCTCTGCCACCGTCCTTTTAACCATTTCTCGACACGTGTTGGCATCTAGTGACACGTGAAGCTTCTTTGTTGGATATGCGTACGGGATTCCACCGGAGGGGGTGACCATATCGATTGCTGCTGTGAACCATTCGACGGCCACATCAGAGTATGCGTCAGACCACGCCATTGGTGATAAATCCGAACGAATGTACGTGGCATGATAATAGGAGGAAATTCTTCTACGTTCCTAACTCTCAGACGATTAGAGGTGCTCTAAAAAAAAAAAAACGTAATCTAGATTAATTTTTTTTGTTTCTTTAGTGTTAATAAATTGATATAATTATTTGAGGATTTAAAATAAAATTTGATTTTAATTATCTATTTAGAATTACAAACAATAAAAAAAAAATACAAAAGATAATCAAAATTGAGAAAGGATCAACAACAAACAGAAAACCATTATTATTCATGAATCAAACAAGAGCTTTGAGGAAATTTCTAAACCAAACAAGGCTTTAGGACCCTGATTTCAATGATTGATAAGATACAAATTAGGGGTTTTACTTTCCGTGAATCATCCATTACAATGTTATGTTTATTATAGCTTAAATTCACAAATTACAGATTATAACTTATAAATTATAACTTTTCTGTTAAGTAATGGACATGTTTATTATAACTGTTTAAAAGTAAAAAATAAACAACAATGAACGATAGTTTAATAAATTATGAAACAACGTTTTGGTGTACCCCTAAACTATAAATATGAATAATTGATTTACGTTTGATAAAATAAGTTAATATATACATATAAAATTGATTTTATAAATATTTAAAAGAAAAATCAAATTAACATAAACAATAGTTCAAATTCATTATAATATTTTTTAAATATTACATTCTAGAATATTAATAAATTGAGTGACAAATGGAATTATATATAAAAAAATTGATAATATATTATTTGTAATAATAAAAAAAGTGAGAAGATGAAAACAAGTTTGGTGATTTTTGTATAATAGTAAAAAATATAAACACACATTATTAGTAAAAAATGATTAAGGGCATGGGTGTCCAAAATAAAAAAAAATAAAGCATTTTTTAAACTATAATATCAAAAACACCTATTTTCCAGCTTACTGACTGTTTTTAGCTTAAATAAATTTCAATTAAAGAAATATACAACAACTACTTATTTTAAACTAAAAGTTATAATTTCCAGCTTATAAGTTTAAACAAACATGTATAATATATCTCAACATGTTAAATGTAAGGTTTTTATATTTAAATTGATCCTTGAAACAGAGTGAAAGGATTTAAGATTTTTAAGTATAAAATGGAAATTTATATAATATAGAATTCAAATATAATAATTTGAGTAAATAACAATAATTATTACTATTTGCAAATGACCCTATTGGCCTATCAGAGAAAGGTTTACCTTAATCACACTATGATCATGACCTTGCCTGCATATGAAATGGTACCCCAAATACCTTACGGCAATGGAAACCCAGTAAAATCAATGCAACTGAACAAAGCAGTGATGCAATTCGCCTTTTCTTGGAGCTGCTTTTTCTCTTCTCCACGGTTCTGCTAGTAAAGCTGAAAGCAATCGACAAGAGGGCACTTCAGTAGAACAGTAAACCTCTAATATGCTAAATAACTAGACTTCAGTCTGGGTAACACATTTTCATTTATCCACTTCATACAGATAGTTAAATCTCAATACAAACTTTTACCAGAGAATTTAAACTTTCCTTCCCAGTAGCCACATTTTAAGTGTTCCGGTTCTGGATCAAGCTGGATTCCGTTCTGTTGTAGCGAGTTCAGACTTCAAAGTTCTTGGGATGTGGACATCTGCAAACAGAAATACAAGAGACATCACAAGCCAGAAGGGGACACAGAGATTTTTGTTGATTAACAGCAAAATTGTGAGAGAGATCCAGCCAAATTCGTTGCAGAAAAGTTGGCCATTCCAGCAGTCTCGACAGTAACATTGACTGAGATGGACAGGATGGACCAACAGGTTCTCATTTGTCAATTAGAAGTATGCGGTATTCACTTTCCTGTCTTTAGCAGGGCATCTCTGTTACATGATGTTGCAAGAGAACCCACATTAGAGGACTAGATATTGCTGGTGGTCCTAGGTCATCCATATTAAATTCCTGCCTAACATACCACGACTACATAATGATTACCTGGATAGATGAATCAAATAAACTGACAAAAATTATGTCTAATATATAATTTTTGTAGCCATGGATGGACAATGAAATTATTTACCAAAGTTCGAAAGAACAAACAACACTAGATTCATGCAACGGCTGTACAGGGAAGGCAGAGTGTTCATAATACTTTGCCAGGTTGAGTTCAATTTCTCATGCATGGTCACCATAGGTATGGATATACAAAACAGTTGTCATCCATTATGGAAGATACCTACAGTTATCCTATTGCATGATAGAGAGAATAAACCTTTTTTTTTTGGAATTTTA
This sequence comes from Acorus gramineus, assembly GCA_030737835.1. Classification (NCBI taxonomy): domain Eukaryota; kingdom Viridiplantae; phylum Streptophyta; class Magnoliopsida; order Acorales; family Acoraceae; genus Acorus; species Acorus gramineus. The sequence continues at coordinate 15,414,584 of CM060857.1, forward strand.
AAAAGGAAAAACATTTTGCTTACAAGAGACATCTTTGCCTATGCTCTTTGAAACAACTCAACCATACTGGTAGGCATCACTATTTTTTAAAAAGATTTATGTTCAAGATCACGTACCCTGCAATTCTAACTATTAAGGATTTAGTTTTCAGAAGTAGATTATACATCCACATCAAAACTGATTTGTGGAATGCCATAAATAACCCAAAAGAAGGTAAAAATTGAACATCTAAAAAAGCCATCTTAAATGAGGTTTCCCACTTTCTTCTTTGATAGAAAACAATCACAACCATATGCATCCCAAAAGACGAGGACATGCAAAAACACATATATATTTCCTTTCATGACAAGTTGACAACAATCATAAATCACTTAAAAGTACATTAATAAGATAATACCATGAAAAATCAGTAATTATTGAGATGCTCTCACCTCATGGAAAATGGAAAACCATTAGTTAACCTTAGCTACCTTTTCTGCTCGATTTGGCCAGTTGATGGACACTGCATCTCTGTCCAACTAATGGGCACCATTGTTGCACCTAAGCAACTGTAAAACAGTAGACCTGTGCCATAGAAAGTTTTTTTTCCTTAAGTAGAGTAAACCATTCAACATCAGAATGATTGACAAAAAGTAATGCATATCTTGCTTAAACTCATTCAATGAACAAAAAAATGACCAAGGTTGTAACTTCCAAGACAAAATGCAAGAACCATCCCCAAACACTTCTATACACACACTTTTCATGCATCCAGAAGGACATAATATTTAACAGTATATCTAATGATAGAATAAATCATGATCAAATTGTGATATTGTAACTCCTCGGTGCCCATGAAAACAGACTTTTTTTTTTTTTTGAAAGTAGAATGTGGGCATATCTATTTCATCAAAACAGACAATGTCCAAGAAAACAAGACTAATGTTGCCACTTTCGATGCTCCCAACATATATTACGGGGCGTTTATTATGCCAGACATTAACTCCACCCTATCACATTTTAAGAACATGGAAGACACATATGATATGAATGAGTTGAATGAGTTCACAAACAGTAATACTAGGTTGCAATGCAATTGAACAATATTGCTGTACAGGGTGTAAAAATTAACCAGGCACAGGAGCCGGGGGATTGCAAACCAGTGTTCCCGTGAAACAAGATTTCCAACATGGATGTATTGGTATTTATAAAAAAGTCCATAATATCACTCTGCAAATATAAAAATAGGATATTTCTAAATCACACAGGAATAACTTCTCGTTTCTCCATTCTACTTTCATCAGTTTTACAGAGTTCGATTTTCTGAAAAGCTACAATAACCACATCAGTGTGCATGAAAAAGATACCATTATATAATGGAGGGAACCTATGACACCGAGAAATGTGCAACAAGGTATAGCTCGAGGTTGAGAGTGACTTGTATAAAATAGGGAAGGATGTGAGAAATTATAAACTCAAATAACGCATGATTCTAGCACAGTCTACTGATCCACATTTTTCCTCATGCTACCCAAAATTGTTGGTGAAAGCCTAAAAGGCTACTACATATTGACAAAAATGAAGATTTTGATGACCATGAAGATGAACAGGATATAAATATAACATTCTATATATGACCTTAACCACGTCTCATTATATTGGACCATTGAGGTCTCCAAATCACAGAAAACCTATACGAACATTTCCAAATCATTTCACAGATGATGGAAGATAGCATTTGTTCTTTTTCATATACTTATTTTATGAAAGTAACCAGGGATGCAAGCATGCCAAGTTTTCACTGAACTACAAATGCCAAATAAAAATAAAAAAAGAACATAAAGACAGTCATGTGTCTGTACAATAAATGCCACGGTGGCACTAAGATTTACTTACTCAATAATCCATAAGCTGATACAACACCCAGTTCATTCTTTTCTGTACAAAGATGATATGATGCCGTGCATCTCCAAGAGAGAGCTTTATACAGGAATCATGTTAAGATTCAACAGTACTTCCAAGTTCCAATGCAATTCCAAAAGCAAATCCATCTGTAACTTCATAGTTATTCTTTGCTATAAGTAACCAAAGACTACATGCTAGATCTGGAAACCTTTGAAAGACAAGGAAACAACCAGAAGACACCATTGATTAACAATGTGGACAACCAAGTTAATAGGAAAAAAAGCCCCTCCCACAAGGAGCATCATCTGAATTCTTACTTCCGGTGACAAGGACACCTCATATCTTCAACAACATACCTGAAAACATGTTAGGCCAGATCAAAATTGAGAAGATTAGCTACTTTTTTTAGCTAAATATTGTAGATGCATGCCAAATTGTTGGACTTATTCAGCAGGAATGTTAGGTGACTTGTATTCTTGCTGCACATTGACACGCTAGTCCATTTCCTCATTTATATATTGTAAAATTCTCATATGTTATGACATATTTACAAGTTTTGTTGGTAAGTGTTTTTTTGTTATTTTTCCTAGTTAAATCTTCTCCTGTCAGTAGGAGTAAGTCTAGGAGGAAGGGCCCCTTGATGAAGAAAGGGTACTTCCACCAGGCTGCCAAAAGGTAATTTGGTTCATATTTCATTGTTAAAATCGTTGAATTCTGCATATAAGTGTATGATTTCATGATCCAATATATATTTTTGTTGCTTTGGATGATGACTTGGCTATATATTGTAGTAAATGAGTAAGAACCATACAATTGTTCTTAACAATTGAAAGGCAGTGAATGTGATTGTGTTTGTTCGCAATTTTCAAAGCATGCCCTACACATGCTGCTAAAAGTTGGGAGTAACACAAACTTGATAGTGACATTCTCCTTCACGGATTTGGGTCGGACGCACATTATATCAGTTGATGCTATCTTGGTCGTCACTTTAATCACCTATGAACACATAATCACTTCCGGAGTTCAGTTTTTTTTTTTTTTTCATCTAACCCTATTATCAGAGACTTAGTTGCCAAATTGCCAAATTATGTTCACAATTGGGGGAATAGTGGAATAACCTCGCAATGACCACCGAGCCACATCTCCACGACCCCCTGTGACCAACAAGTCTCAACATTTGATCTCTGAGAAGGGTCAGCAAATTAGGATTAGAGACTTCTTTATATGCGAAAGGAAACCAGAAACCCTAAGAAAACCCTAACCCTAGAAGGGAGAGAAGTGAAGAAAGGTAAGGCGGTGACCTGATCGGAGGAGCCCGAGAGGGATCATAAACCATGCTGTCGTGATGCGCCACGTAGGCTCCTCTCCCAAGGATTAGATCGGATGAGCCGCCTAAAACCTCGCCGGGCGTCACAAGCGTTCTAATGACAACGAAGAACACAACGGAATTTATCCTGGCTTAATGAAAGAAGATCACAAAGGAATTGCTAAACTGTTCTCGTGCGAAGAACACAAATGGGCTTCAGGAAAGCAGTGATTGAGATTTTCCATTACATTGAAAGAGCGATGCGTCAACAACCCTAGATTCAATCACACGCATTCAAAATCGAATTCTCAAACAATATTGAAAACGATCCGATATTCACAAACACGAAACACTGAATCAATTAATGAAAAGAAACAAAAAAAAGACCTAGAAACCCTGCACATTGAGGATTTCAGGAACCCTAACAAGAGCTACATGTGCACTCGTCCCTCACTCGCAGGAGGGATTCAATTAATGTCGGCGTCGTCGAAGTCGTCCTCGAAGGAGTTGAAGAACTCGGCGTCGACGGGATGCCTGTCCATGAAGCTCTCCAGCACGTCCATCGCATCCGGATCGTCCACATCCATCCCAACGGACGGGGCTTGCTCGTCCATGTCGTACAGCGGCCCCAACGGCGATGTCCTCATCTCTCCCTCCCGGACGCGTCTCTGTTCGATCGGGAACGCACGAATCATGACTATTTGTATGGCACGGGAGGTCTACTGTGTCGCAGGTACATATATTAGAACATCTCCAATATATATGTTAGCTAAACAAGTGTTAAAGTATCATGTCAGCACTTTATACCTCCACTACACACTCATTTACTACATTTTTATATTTAATTGGTTGTTGTTGTTCTAATGGACTAGCTAAATAAATTAGACAAACTAATAGTGGGCCCCACCTCTCCACCCACTCAACCTCTCAAATGTATTTTTTATTAATTTTTTAAAGAGAACTATTAGCATGAAAGATAACATCTGACACGTGGGGCCCACATTTAGCTCTCTCTTAACATCTCCATTGGAACAACATTTTTACATGCTATGTAAAATATAACATGTTAGTTAACATATCCATTGGAGATGCTCTTAGTCAATAATCGCAAACTACTTCTTATAGATCTGCTTGAACTTCATTATCTCAAGAACTCGATGCCATGTGATTGGAACAATTTTTTTTATTGAAAACTGTAGGTCGAATACATTCCTTGGAAGTCATACTGCATTGCAAAAAAATACTCAATCATATATAAAAAATTAAAAGTTATATACCCAGTAGGATCATATACACACATATAAAAGAGTTATGCTTTTCAAATTAACATCAATCATATATAAGAATAAAATGAGTTCTTGTTAGTTTATATTGCCAGCCTGATTTGAATATAAACAATAGAAAACTATATCAAACTCATAATTAAAAAATAAATCAAAATCATTGATCAACTAGTATTTCAAAAGAAAAAAATATAACACAAACAAGGTCAACAACAAGAAAAAAGAAAAAAAGATGGAGGGAATATATTTACCTTACACTTCGATATCGGACAAAGGACAGTGACTGGTGGGTGGAACAATATTATATTGGAGCGGCAAAGAAAAGAGAGGAAAGGAGGGTGGAGCAAGGGACGATGACCGGTGGGCGTTGTGGCTGGCGATCGAAATGGCCCATAGGTGGAGATGGGTCGAGAAGAAAGAGACAGTTTTTTTAAATGGGTTGGGGTGGTTTTACACAATAGAATCTAAGAGGGGGTGGTTCTATAGGTTTCAAAAATATTGGTTGGGTGTCTTTTGGGGTGATTTTATATTAAATGGGGGTTTAAATAACCGTCGTGGCTACGCAACCGAGGGTTCTTCTTAGAGAGAAGAGCGCATCAATCATGCGGTCTCTGTACCATCAAAAACAATGCCGTCGCATTACAGTGGGCCGTTTATTGTCAACATTACTATTTGTTTGAATTAATATATAGCTTTTATTTTTTTATTTTTTTTCTAATATACACTTATCTATTAAAATGATCTATTAAAATGGATACAATTATAATCATATAGATTACCATTTTTCAAAAAAAATATAAAATTTAAATTTTCATAAACCGCACTATCACATTATACACTCCAATAGCAAAGTATATAAATATTTAAGAGATCGTTTTTAGATTGTAAACAAAATTATAAACTTGCATAACAAAAATAATTCAGTCTTCTCTCACCCACATTTTTTAATTTTCCTAATTTCTCTCAATTATGGAATGAAATTAAATCTTGTTAGCATAGTGAGTGATCATGATGATCAGAATTTATAAGGATAGTCAAGCATCTGAATTTAAAGCTTTGGTATTCTCCACGTGTTTTTTTTTTTTTTTTTGGGAAAAGTATATAATATACTTGTTAAATGAGTTAGTTACTTTCATTATATAAATTTATGTATGCTCAAATAAATTTACTGTATATATTTATTTGAATTTTTTCTAACCCTGTGTACAATAGTTAGACCTAATGTATACAAAATCAGGGAAACTAAAAGTGATGACATTACCGTTAATGACAAAAAACAGAGATGGAAGGGTACTAAATCAGAGATTTACAAATTCAAACAATGCTCAGCAACAAATACACAACCAGAATAAAAGCAATGACAAAAGAAGATGTCAAAAAAAAAAAAAAATGTTCACTAAAACAGAAACAGCCCCTCTCATTCAACAAAACCATCCATTTCATCTGCTGAGATTCAGCTTCTTATCATTTGTTTTTCCCCTTCATCGGTGAATTCTTAAACACAGACATATAAATACATAAAGAATGTGAATTGATCATGATGAAGATACATTATAAAGGATTCTCTTATCAAGTGTAAGGATCAGGCTTGGGGAGGTCAGCAACAAAGCCACAGAGGGGCTGGTTGTCCGGGATGTTGTACTCATCCCTCAGCGACCTCGCTGGAGACAACACACTGATGTATAGCTGCTGTCCCAGGTACTGCCTCTCCCAATTCTCCGACCGAATGTTCCACATCCCCGCGTTGTCGAAGGTGAGCAATATTGCGCTCCACGACTTCGGGTAGACCTGTATGGTGTGCCTGCTCACCGCGTCAAGCATGTTGTAGTTCTTCCTGCTCTCCGGCGTCCATTTCCCTGGTCCCATCCTGCGTGCATATATATTCATCATGCCCAATGTTAGTTAATTAAATAATTAGTTTATAAGCGCGCGCGCGCACACACACACATGTATATGTATAGTACTAGTTGATTGCTAGTTACTACACTGACCCGACGGGGAAGAAGGAGTAGCCGTCCAAGTGGTAGGACTGGATGCTCTTCTCGTGGTTCTCGAAGACCACCTCTATGAAATCACGGAAGGTGGCGTTGAGGACCACTGGACCTACTGTGATGTGTGCCCTCAAGACATTGCGTGCCGGCTCGTCCCCAATGGTGTCATACTTGAAGACCCTGTCGGCGACTCCGAAGTACTCTGCGAGCTTCAACGGGGTGTCAGGGTTGGAGTAGGACGCCCCGTTGAGTGCGTAGCGGAGCTTGCCATCGACGATCCTCCCGGAATTGGCGAGCTTGATCGTGCGTGTGATGTTGATCTGACCGTAGTGGTATGACCCCTGCGGATTGGGCCTGGCCGCACTGGCCGTGAGGTTCCACCTGAACGAGCGGAACTGGTTGAACGACCACCCCCACCCGGCCGGCGCCTTGGGGAGGACGGACGAAGCCGGTTTGTCAGAGCCCGCGTATCGGATGATTCCGGTTGCGGAGAGGCTGTACCTGGTGAACCGGGTGGAGGCGATCATGACGTAGTCGCGCGGCTCCTGGTCGGCGGTGACGAGGACGGAGTAGCACTGGCCGACGTGGACGTCGAGGGAATCGTATATGTTCTGCACGGTGTGGGAGCCGTCCATCTCAACGAGCTTCAACGAGTGGCCCTGGATGCGGAAGTTGAGGGAGTTCTTCATGCCCACATTGCATATGCGGTAGTGGTAGGTCTTGCCGGCCTCCATCGTGAAAACAGGGGATTTCGATTTCTCACCCAGTCCCGTCTTCCCATTGAGGAGGACGCCGTTGGGGCGGCCGAGGGATCGGCCGCTGTCGAGGACCCTCTTGAGGGACTTGTGATCCTTGGCGTACCAGTCCCCGATGAGGACGGTGTAGTCGTCGGCCGGGTCGGGGTAGGGGACCGGGATGAGGAGACGGCTGTTGACGCGGAGCCCGCCGAAGCCACCGACGGCCTTGTGCATGGCGGTGGAGGGGAAGTAGAAGTAGCTGCCGATCTGGTCCTTGACCTGGAAGTGGTAGGTCCAGTTGGTGCCAGGGAGGATGGGGCAGTTGGTGCCGGGCATGCCGTCCTGCCAGGAGTTCTTGCGGTGCTGGATGCCGTTCCAGGAGAAGAGGAGGGGCTCGTCCAGGTTGTTGAAGACGTTGATGACTATGTTGTTGTTGGTGGTGGAGTTGATGTTGGGGCCCGGGAACTGGCCGTTGATTAGGATGCCCTGTTGGGGGATGCCCAGAGGGGAGATCGTGCCGTACGTCACGTTCCACGTGAAGAAGAGGTACGGGTCCTCCGCCATCGCCAACCCCGCCGACAGGGCGAGGAGAGCGACCGCTACCGCCACTGCCTGCGACATCTTCTTGCACCGATACGTGGTGAAGTCACAGAAAAGTTTGTGATCGACCTTTTGTGTTTGAATGAGACAAACGTCGCCTTCACCTTTTGATGGAAGGTGAGGGAGAGACGGAAGGATTGTTTTATTAGCGGGAGGCCATTCTGTTTTTATATATAATGGAAGCTTATATATATAAAGACAGAGAGAGAGATGGGTGGGGGTATGAAACTTTGATCCCTCTCTTTCTGGAGACCTCAAGAGATTCCCAATTTATAATGTAAGAGGTGGGGATGAGAGCAACCCAATCGATCTGTTGTACTGTTTGCAGTGGTTTCTATGGCTCAACCGTTGGTTTATGGTTTCTATTTTTCGGATTTCAAAAGCTACAGACGCGGGAAGATGGTCAACTATGGGTCGCGCTGTTTTGGAACTGTTGTTTGCCTATTAAAGAACATGGGTGGGTCTGTTTGACTGAGTCAAAGTTGTCAACCGTCTTTTATGGGAATAACCGTCAAAGAGGCTTCTCTTTCTGGAAATAGGTATTCATGAACTGGATTTCTTCCTCCACCTTCTCTGTCTCCATGAAGGGCCTCCATTCATGATGCAGGGTTTGCATGCCTATTGTTGGAAGTGATCGTGGGTTTCTTTCACTTCATCGGATGTTCAGTCTTTTTGCAGGGTTTAACTATTGCCTTTACACGATGCAGAGTGTTATCTAGTCATGAGGGTCTTTAGAGCGGTGATCTTGCAGTCCATCGTTCCGGCGAGAGCGTGGACAATATGGAAAACACGAAATGCAATTGTCTTTAGAGGAGAGTGAGCGTACCAAGAAAATATGTGGGATACGTTCCAGGGATATATGAGGGATTGGGGACGCTACTTTGCGAAGACGGAGACCGTTGGCTTCCGCAACGGACGCTTGTGCATCGTGGGGTGAGCGTCGACGCGCTGCCCTCACAACCTCAGTTTAGAAATCTCTTCTAACAAGGAACCAGAGGCCGGTCCTTTGGCAACACTAGCTTTTTTTTTGTTATTGTTTTATGTTTTTACTCTCTGTTTTCCTCTCATTCAGAGTTTGTAATTTGAATTCATTTATGAAATCGGGTAGCAAGCGTCTACCTTTTCTTAAAAAAAAAAAAATCCAGTCACGAGGGTCTATTCTTCTCAGTCCCTAACACGTGTTTTACAGTTTTGTGATAATTCTGATCTTATATTAGGGATCAAGTTCGGTCCGTAGGACAATTTGATTATCCATCGCGTGTTGGAGCATTAAATCTTATTAAGCACATTAGAATTGACACAACAAATTATGTTATAATTGAGATATTATGTAATTAAATTTTAAATCAAAATTTAGCATTTAATTAAATTCTAATTTTTTCCTTTTTAGAACTTTTCGATTTCCTCTCCCTTCTCCTCCTCCCAAACGGGTTCAGATCCTCTGCTTGCCTCAAAATGTATTAGAATCTGCTTAACTTTTTATACAAGCATGTCACTTGTCTTTTTCAAAATTTGACAGTCATAAATAAAAAAAATGTGGGTCCCATGATTTTTTTATTTTTTTCGTTGACACAGCCGGATCCCACAATTTTTTTAGGTTTTTTAGTTGACCCACAGTTTTTTATTTTTGACAGTCAAATTTCAAAAAGGACACGTGGCTTGCTTGTACAAAAAGTCAAGCAGATCCTAATACATTTTGATTAACACCTGCAGAAGGTGCAAAAGGTCTATTATATCCATTTGTTTTGTAAGTAATATCAAAACATAATGCATCACCAAAAAAATCATAATCTAGCCTTGATCTTGCATCAGCCCAAAAAATAACTGTGATCTTTTTCTCTTCATCAAGTTGCACAACATAGTAGAACAATAGGTTTTCTTCATTCCAACTCTGAAGATACTGTAATATAGCTCTTGCATCTCCTAACTTCATGTCATGCATTACTCTAATAGAAGAATAAGAGTATGGGAGGAGAACGAGAAGAGGGAGGAAATTGAGAAGTTTCTAAAAAGTAAAATATTAGAATCTAATTAAATGCTAAATTTAATTCAATTTCACAATATCTCAACTACAATAGATTTTAATTTATAAATTTTAGGGGAAAATCGATATCTCCCTGGAAACTTATGAAAATCAGAAAAAGTTCATGTAAAATTGATAAATTCCCTCACGTCCCTATCTTATTAGATAATATTTATTTTAGTCCCTATTACTAACCAGATGTATGGTTAACCCTAACCATGCATGGTAAATTACTGTTATGTCATTTTAAAATTTATTTTCTTTGTTGGAAAAAATCGATATAACTCCTTGAAAAATTATGAAAATTAAAAAAAGTCCATGTGAAATTTAAAAATCTTCTTAACTCCCTGAAATCTTCTTAAAATCACAAAAAATTCATATGATTATCTAAAAATATACTGATTTATTTAAATTTTATTAAACAAATTATAGTTTTATAATCAATGTATTATGCTTTTTATTATAGAATTTTGAGTTAAGAATGTATTATAGAATTTTGATTGGGTTTTTAAATTGTTTTCTCTATTGATTTTGTAATAGAGTTGATGAAGATGTAATTTTTTTTGTTCAATCTCTGTGATGAGATTAAGAAGGTGAAAATGTTGAAAAATGACTCAATTTTATATATCAAATGAGGTTTGATGGATATTTTTTTTTACAGATGAGGAAGACATTTCAGGAGATGGGGATGCTGAAAAATAACGAGGGTATTTCTGTCTTACAAAAGAAATAAATCTGATTTAATAAAGTTTGTAAGGACTGAATCCAATTTTAGAAAGTTTCTGAAAATTTATTTCAATATACTCTTGACCGGAGGACTAAATTCGTTAACCATATACACTTTATGGAGACCTAGGATGATTTTCTGACTTTAGAGGGACTTTTTGTGAGTTCAAGAAGATTTCATAGAGTTAAGAAATTTTTTTCCTAAATTTTAATATGATTAGATCTAATGGATCAACACACTTTAGATAATCAAATTGGACCTAATCCAGTCCCTTTGTTATTGGAAACGAATAGCAATGGATCACATGATAATATCCCCATCTCGTGGGGTTATTATGGACAACGGTGCCGTGTTTGACACAAAATTTGCTCATTTGAATTCAGAGGTGGAATTGATGTCGTTAAAGACACTGAATATGATGTCACGTTCTAGGAGTAGTCATGTATGCCATGTGACATCGGATGCACAGATTTTATGATTTCTTCTGATTCAGAAAGAATTTTAATGTTTTCTTTGTTAGAAAATAATATTTTTCTTCGATAAATTTTTAGTGCAGATTTTGGGCTTTCGAGCGATTATATAGACCGTTCTAGTCACTGGAAGTTTGTGTTTCCTTTGTCAGTGTGATTTTGTAATTGATTTGTGTTGTAGCTTGAATGGTTCTTTAGGATAATTACATTAATATTATTGTGCCAACTTTTTGGTGATTTAGAATCCTGAATGGATTATGGGTCAATTACAATGTTGGTTCAAGAACAATTGATTCTGGAGATGAACATTTGTTTCATGATCTTTTAAATGTTAAATCCGAGTCTAGGTTCGGACTCACGCTCGAGTTAGATTCTGTGCGTCGCAGGTTGGGTTTAGACAGGCCTTTAACTTTGCCCAACCTGTTTAAATTGCATCCATAAACATTGGAGGATATTTTTAAGAGATATTTTTTTTAGAAATTCAATTTTTTTTAAAATAATACGGTGGAGTAATGTTATGAAATAAAAACAATAATTTTATTTAAAAGAAAAAATATAATATTGTATCTTGATAAAATTTTATTTTATATAACAATGTGTATTTCAATGAAAAAATATATAATTTTAAAAAATAAAAAAGTACAGGCTTTGAATGAGCTGAACCCAGGATTGAACTCTATAGATTTCCTATCGAGTCGGTGATGCATATGAGACTGGAATTGGGGTTGGAATAGAACTTTGTGTGGACCAGCACTCTTTCTAGAGATTCAAGGGTCCGTGGATGTGGACCATTTGCCGTTGACTTTAGTCATCAAAAACAGAATCTTAACTTTAACCTGCCGTATGGCGTGGAACATAAGGCAAGAATAATGAAGAATTGATGAGAATAACTAAAAAAAATTGTTTGTTTTGGTAGAATAAACTCCGATAGTTATGTCTGGATAAAGCTAGGATAAGGCCTGATAACTATTATAAGGAAATGGTGGAATTGCTTATTAAGGCTTATCTATATCAATGAATAAAAATATCCTTCTCTATCATTTTAAAAAATTTATCTCACCTAACAGATTCACACATATTCCAAAAACTATCACATCTATCAAATCAATCATATATCTCTCACACTATTCACAGGGGGTATAATTGTCATTTAAAAAATCATAAACTTTTATTCATCCCTTATCAACCATTTATCATCACTTTATCCAAGGTGAACCAAAAAAAAAAAAAAAAAAATCAAAAGTCTTTAATTCTTTAAGTGTTCTCTGCTTTTTGGAATTTAGTTAACTCCATCTGAAAAAATTGACAAGCACTGACCCAACAGAAACAATGTTTTATTTTTGAAAACGATACGACTCCATATTTACGTAAGACTGTGAAGAATGATGTGTGAGTCACATATTCAAGATATTGTTTTAGAATTTTTTTCTGTATCATGTACAATTCAATAAACATAAGAAGTAGGATTTAGGAATGGCTTCTGATTTTGGGAATCCCTATTTATTTCTACATTTTGAATTTGATATGTCCGCATCATAGCAGCTTCCTGAATTGGCGAACTGAAACATCGAATTGCGTGTGCCCGAACTACAACAGCTTTTCTTTTTTTTTTTATCAAAAGTGAGACTGAAGCAACATCTTCTTATTTAACATTTCAAAAGATTTCTCATTCTTTTTTAATTAACATTTAAAATGAACAAAAACTAATATCATATCTACAAATTATCAATGTTCAAATATAAAATGAACAAAAACATCAAATGATCAAAAGCCAAATATGATTCAGATATTAAACCTTTAATAAAAATATTCAAATCCATAGATACATCCCGATAAATAAAAACTGTCCACAGCCCAACAATAGTAGATTAAAAATGAAAAAAAAAAAAAAAGACACAATTCATGAATTTGAACTATTTAATCCAATTAGAACAAAAAAAAAACATGAATCATGAAATCAGGTTGAACCCAATAATCCAAAATATAAAAGAACTCACAAATTCCTTTTCCACCTCGCACTAGTTCTTTTAAATCATGCATGGCATTTCACCAAACAAAACCTACCGAGAGATTTTTTCAATTCGATTACTCTGTGTTAGGGAACGTTAGGGAATAGTAGAGAATCTTTTGGAGATAGTTCTACCATTCAATCTATTTCACTGGTATAAGAAAGATCCACATGTTAAATCATATTTTTACTTTTTTATAATTCTCTATCCACGTCTTATTCACAACTTATCTATTGTTGTCATACAATAAATATTTTATTATTATATTTTCTAATGAAAAATAACTAAAAACACAATAACCAAATAGAAAATGGTTTATTCTTTATCTATTTAGAATAGTTATTATTTCTGTGATAGCTTATATCACTATCCAAATAAGATGCACGTTGTTAGACAATCTCTTTTAAAGTTTTGCACGTAGTTTCATTTGCCTTTAAGGTCGTCAAACAAAGTATATAACTCATGTACCTCAACATTTTTCATAAGTTGATAGTACAATGCATTGGAAATATGTATTTTATTTTTTATAAAAAAATTCTCTCTCTCTCTCTCTCTCTCTCTCTCTCTCGATCAGACTATTTCTAAAAAATCAACCTATGCGACACTGCAGCCGGGGGGCTGTAAATGAAGTTGTGCCTAACATTTTCCATCCCTTAAATAAATATCTCAAGCACCATGTTCTCTTGTTCGAATTTAAAAAACTGAAGCATGCATTCATAATTAAGGAGAGTTAAGAGTTTCATGTAACCTGGCTAGTTAAAATACAAGGAAGGTTTCATGATATAAGTAAACAAACCCAAAACGATAAAAAAAAAAAAAAGGAACCGGTAACGTTCTTGTATTCAAAACTTGAAAAGGATACTCTTGTTCTTATTTTTATATATGCAATTATTAAAATTGTGATACTTCAGAATTCCCATTTTATGGATCGCCATTCAATAAGGTGGCGGAGGTGGCCATATGAAAGAATGTTTTGGTTTTTGTAGAATATTTTCGTTTCAATTGGATAAAAAGTTCGCCCTGGAAGAGAGGAATCCATATGAAATAAGAGTAAAATTGAGACCAGTTGTAGCAGCTCACGTTATATAATATTATATAATATATATATATACACATAACAGATGTAGCATCCATAAAAAGACAAATTAACAACATATTTCAAACACAGTCAAACAACCACCACACCCAAAATATAGAAAACAGAGAGGATTAACCGTCGTAACCGAAACATGCGTGTACAAAACGTGCGACGGAGAGGCGCTTCAGGCAAACCAGAGATGCATTACATCCATTATAAAATAAAATAAAAACTCCATTAACGGATGCCTCCCTAAAAGAGAGAGATTCATCACTGTTTCACATCTCTCCCTCTCTCTGTCTTTATATATATAAGCTTCCATTATATATAAAAACAGAATGGCCTCCCGCTAATAAAACAATCCTTCCGTCTCTCCCTCACCTTCCATCAAAAGGTGAAGGCGACGTTTGTCTCATTCAAACACAAAAGGTCGATCACAAACTTTTCTGTGACTTCACCACGTATCGGTGCAAGAAGATGTCGCAGGCAGTGGCGGTAGCGGTCGCTCTCCTCGCCCTGTCGGCGGGGTTGGCGATGGCGGAGGACCCGTACCTCTTCTTCACGTGGAACGTGACGTACGGCACGATCTCCCCTCTGGGCATCCCCCAACAGGGCATCCTAATCAACGGCCAGTTCCCGGGCCCCAACATCAACTCCACCACCAACAACAACATAGTCATCAACGTCTTCAACAACCTGGACGAGCCCCTCCTCTTCTCCTGGAACGGCATCCAGCACCGCAAGAACTCCTGGCAGGACGGCATGCCCGGCACCAACTGCCCCATCCTCCCTGGCACCAACTGGACCTACCACTTCCAGGTCAAGGACCAGATCGGCAGCTACTTCTACTTCCCCTCCACCGCCATGCACAAGGCCGTCGGTGGCTTCGGCGGGCTCCGCGTCAACAGCCGTCTCCTCATCCCGGTCCCCTACCCCGACCCGGCCGACGACTACACCGTCCTCATCGGGGACTGGTACGCCAAGGATCACAAGTCCCTCAAGAGGGTCCTCGACAGCGGCCGATCCCTCGGCCGCCCCAACGGCGTCCTCCTCAATGGGAAGACGGGACTGGGTGAGAAATCGAAATCCCCTGTTTTCACGATGGAAGCCGGCAAGACCTACCACTACCGCATATGCAATGTGGGCATGAAGAACTCCCTCAACTTCCGCATCCAGGGCCACTCGTTGAAGCTCGTTGAGATGGACGGCTCCCACACCGTGCAGAACATATACGATTCCCTCGACGTCCACGTCGGCCAGTGCTACTCCGTCCTCGTCACCGCCGACCAGGAGCCGCGCGACTACGTCATGATCGCCTCCACCCGGTTCACCAGGTACAGCCTCTCCGCAACCGGAATCATCCGATACGCGGGCTCTGACAAACCGGCTTCGTCCGTCCTCCCCAAGGCGCCGGCCGGGTGGGGGTGGTCGTTCAACCAGTTCCGCTCGTTCAGGTGGAACCTCACGGCCAGTGCGGCCAGGCCCAATCCGCAGGGGTCATACCATTACGGTCAGATCAGCATCACACGCACGATCAAGCTCGCCAATTCCGGGAGGATCGTCGATGGCAAGCTCCGCTACGCACTCAACGGGGCGTCCTACTCCAACCCTGACACCCCGTTGAAGCTCGCAGAGTACTTCGGAGTCGCCGACAGGGTCTTCAAGTATGACACCATTGGGGACGAGCCGGCACGCAATGTCTTGAGGGCACCCATCACAGTAGGTCCAGTGGTCCTCAACGCCACCTTCCGTGATTTCATAGAGGTGGTCTTCGAGAACCACGAGAAGAGCATCCAGTCCTACCACTTGGACGGCTACTCCTTCTTCCCCGTCGGGTCAGTATAGTAACTAGCAATCAACTAGTACTATACATATACATGTGTGTGTGTGTGCGCGCGCGCGCTTATAAACTAATTAATTAATTAACTAACATTGGGCATGATGAATATATATGCACGCAGGATGGGACCACGAAAATGGACGCCGGAGAGCAGGAAGAACTACAACATGCTTGACGCGGTGAGCAGGCACACCATACAGGTCTACCCGAAGTCGTGGAGCGCAATATTGCTCACCTTCGACAACGCAGGGATGTGGAACATTCGGTCGGAGAATTGGGAGAGGCAGTACCTGGGACAGCAGCTATACATCAGTGTGTTGTCCCCAGCGAGGTCGCTGAGGGATGAGTACAACATCCCGGACAACCAGCCCCTCTGTGGCATTGTTGCTGACCTCCCCAAACCTGATCCTTACACTTGATAAGAGAAGCCTTTATAATGTATCTTCATCATGATCAATTCACATTTTCTTTATGCATTTATGTGTGTGTTTGAGAGGGGGCTGTTTTCTCTTTTGTGAACATTTTCTTTTACTTGCTTTTGACACTAATGTTTAATCAGATCAAGTATTTGTTGTTGAGGAAAATACTTATAGTAACAGAAAAACAAGTCTAATGGTGTTCAAAGGGAAAAGCTGTTTGTGCCCATGTAATAATAAAACGCATTCTTTGTGTGCAATCCTAAGAAGAATCTTGTTTTTCTAATCCACATATTTATTTCATTAGATGGAAGTATGTGTTTTTAATTTTTTCTACATAAATTAACAGCCTTCCATTCATCAGAATTTATAATTTATATAATTAATTATAGAATTCATTGTTACAGATAAGACTGCATATAAAACTACATGTAACACTATTCCTTTTGTTTTTAAAGCAGTGAACTGCATGTTAGCATCCAGAGGATGTATCCTCCACCTATAAGATATAGAAATGAATTGGGATTCTCAAAAATTTGAAGCAAATGGCAACAATTGCCATAAATACAACATGCACAACAGAGATCTTTCCTGAAAACTATACATTTTGGAGTAAGAAATGTAAGGGAAAAAAATGCATGGGGTGAAACTAAAAACAAATCCACCAATATCAAACCCAATACCCATCCATGTCGAATCTCCTCGACAGGAGGCCGTGTTCGCTCATGCTTCCTCGTAGTCTATAAAACAGTGATTGTGTCTTCTTAGTCCTTATAGGTCCGGATCTACTATGCTTGACTATGTTTGATGTGGAGTGCGACCTATCAATCTCTTGCATTGGACCAGAACTGTATTCCATCGTTATAAGAGAAGAGGCATATCCCTGCGTCAACCGAGGTGTGCTCCCACGCCACCAGCTGCTGTCGGAGCAATGCTCCCCTCGATAATCGTGATCAGGGGCAGAAGAATCCTCTCTTTGGCTGTTACAGTCCTCACAGGCCTTGTCCCCATCTTTGTATATCAGCTTCAGGGCCTGCACAACCTCACCCATGAAGGGCCTCTGCGTCACCTCGGGGTGCACGCACATCGAGGCAATGGATGCAACCCTCACAAGGTCATCGAAATCGTAGTTCCCTCCCAGTGAAGGATCCACCAGCAGCTTGATTCCTTCTTGGCTGGTCAGTAAGGGGCGCGCCCACATCACGAGGTTTTCCTGTCCCTCAGGTTGGGACATGTCCACTGGCTGTCTTCCAGATAGGAGCTCCAACAGCACCACTCCATAACTGTAGACGTCGCTCTTGATGAGTAGATGGCCTGTCATAGCATATTCAGGGGCAACATACCTGCAAAATCATAATGTTGGCTTAATAGTGTTAGAAAATGATATGCCTGAAATCTGTGGTGAGTTAGCAAGGCTGCTTCTTGGATAACTGATTCTATGAACTTTTGTCTCCTGACACAAGCAAGAGTTCATGGAAACTGTACGGTTTCCATGGATAAATTTAGACACTTATTTTCCAAAATTAAATGTCCAGATATGTTAGGAATATCATGTCAATGATAATAAAATAACATGGTGCTTAGCGATAAGCATAATGACTTATACCGGACTATTATAGTAGTATTATGACTTACGACCATATTGTTACTCCCATCTTGCATTTACCAAATAAAAGTTGCGGTGGAAAAGGAAAGGAGCCTACCCAAAAGTGCCCATGACTTGAGTGGATATATGCAGACCTTCTTCGGATGCTTCCCTGGCCAATCCAAAATCTGAAACTTTCGGAGTGAAATCATCTTCCAACAAAATATTACTAGCCTTAAAATCACGGTGTATGACATGAGGATTTGAATCCTCGTGGAGATATGCCAATGCTCTTGCTGCCCCAAGAGCAATCTTCATCCTTGTATCCCAGTCAAGGGGACCCCTCCTCTGGTCAGAACCTGAAATTTCGAACCAAATTAACAAGAGATACAACATGGGAAGACATATAATGGTATAATGGTGTATATACCATGCAAGTGAGACTCCACGCTTCCATTACGCACAAGTTCATACACCAAGCATCGCACTCGTTCTTCAATGCATATGCCAATTAGCTTGACAAGGTTGCGGTGATGCAACCGGCTGAGCGTTTCAACTTCTGCAATGAATTCTCGATCTCTATTCTGGTCCTCCCTCATGAGCAATTTTTTAACTGCAATTTCAATTCCATCTTCCATGATCCCGTGATAAACTTCTCCAAAGCCACCTCTGCCCAAAAATTTCTTAGAACTAAACTTGTCTGTAGCTTTCTCAAGCTCAGACAGTGGGAATGTCTTAATAGAGAGCATGCATGGAGCCATGGTGGAAACAAAAGATGGTGACATTGAACTCAGAAAACTACTTGACAGGAAAGACTCGATGCCTGCAAAATCATCAACGAGAATCACATTAGTTACTAGGTTGATGAGGATCGGAAAACATGGACAGGTTATGCTTCAAGCTCAATACTATGTCAAAACTGGAAAAAACAATAATCCAATAAAAGAATCTCGTGAATTAGCTCAAAAAATGAACCGAGTAACAGTAAGACACACAATCTTAATATATGTGAAACTAGTCCAAAACATTAAAAAAATTAAAATACAACAAATTATTTTCTTTTCTTTTTTTGGAAATAGAACAATATTAATTATAATGAGATATAATGCATGTCCTGTAAGCGTGCAAGTACAAACACTAGAAGCACCAGAATGACAATTATATTTGAATTTGAAACTTATCATTCAAAAGGATATCCCTACCAGATCTTTTGGTAACTGATGACTTAAATGCAGGACGAACCATGGTTGATGGTCCTCTGCCTTTCATCCATTTTATAAGGACGCAAGATATAGCAAGGCATATTATGAAGAATGCAGATAAAGCTAGAACTACAATAGCTATAGTTCTCCTGTGAAGCTTCACATGCACATTTGCATTCTTAGGTAACTGATGACTTCCACTAGGGCTACCCCCAGATATAAATGGAGGTGTAGCTGAAAGACCTGTTGATTGGCATTTGAAATCAGTTGATCAACTAGTAATACATATGGTAAATGATGGACACGATAACATGGGATGTTATTACCTGGATAACGAATAGAGATCACGTCATATTCACCAAAAAGTGTGGCATTCAGGGGTACCTTCCTCCACAAGAACCTCTCATAAATCAGCAGAGCAGTTGTATTGTCAAATTTCTCTCCTAGAGGCACCAAGAAAATATTCACCATTGTTTTATCTTGATCCTGAGTATCAGCACTGGCTCCCATTATCCTTACTTGACTTTGTTTCAGATATGTGCCTTCGGCGACCTCAACTTCTAGCTCTGGAATAAGAGGGAAGATTACATACGGAGTGACCCCAAGATCAAGTTCGACTTGCATTGGTAGTATACAACCACAAGGTGAACCAATTGGCGTAGGAGTCAGAGAATCAGGGCAATTGACTTCCTCACAGTCTGCAAAGGTTACCCAAATCATTAGAATTGAATAATAGGCCGTGTTTTTCTATTGGATCATGTTCCAAGTGATCTTTTAATACTTGTTATTGGCTTTCCAGCCATATAAGTGAACATATATTTCCACCCACACCTCTCCAGTTCTCTGCCGATGGCTCACTCCCTGACCATCAATATGGATCACTCAGCAGTTTAAACATCCACACATGTAGAAATTGGATCCATGCAGTACCTAGATGGGATGAAAGGCTCTCATCACTAGTTGGGATGTTTACCTAAAAGGTTTGTTTTCAGAAATGTGTAGATCTCAATGGGATTATGACTCATTTCTTTGTAAGTTAATTTTTTTTTCTTGACAAGTACCTCTTGCATTTTTACAGAAGCTACTGATGTGCATTTTGTCCAAAATAAAAGTTTCATAAAAAAATCTTAACCAGATGACAGACAGACAGTGATATAACTGATAAGCATTTACAATGAATAGAATAGAAGTTATTATTAGTTAAGAACAATGAGTCAGAATCAAAACCTTGATTATGCCATGGGATAAATAAACTTGGAGATGCTGCCTTGGGTATCCTCTTTTGGTGCCTCCTGCCTCTGGGACTAGTGGCATGGTCTAGAAAATATGAACAAATAATAAGAAAGATGCTAACAGAAATTTATATGATAAGTTATATAATGGAGGATAAAAATGAATGTATTACCATGATAGGTTGGAGAAGACGCAGGTGATGGTGCCAAAGAAGGTTTGACAGCCCATGCTGCAGGTGACAATGATGGAGAAATAGCCAGATCAACTGGAATGGGCCTTGCTGAAAATAGTCAAATATCACTTCTTCATGTAAAATTTGAAGACCTCTAAAGGCAGACAGGTATGCTGACATGATGTACCAAACAAACATCCTGTTCTAGGAATAAAGATTTTGAAAAAGAAAAAAAAATGACTTGTGAGTGGAACTGCCTTACACATGTTGGTTTGCTGCTAGCATGCCCAACAACTCTAATTACACCAGATGATAAATCTACAATATACAGTTTTCACATATACCGGATGATAATTCTAATTTATATTTTATCACGTATCATCATAAAGGAGTTTCCATAAGGACCTCAGTGTAGTGATCAAAATGGAAAAAAAGAATGCCACTGTGACATCCGTCTTCGAGATGAGAACAAATTTGGTTGCAAACTTGCAATGCTGGGTCAACAGCTCCTCTGAACAAAAGCATCATCCTTATTATTATTTAGCTGTATTCAGTGACAAAACATCAAAAACTAAGGAGAAACCATAGATCCGTTGTTGCAATGAGAACCTGAGGCAACAAAAAGATAAAGTGTCTCTATATGGCGGGGAAACTGAATAGGATGAGTCAACATATACAATCAGTCAGACAACTCCCTTTTGTCTCCTCACACTTTAAAAAGGCAAGACTACATGTGGCATAAGCACACTGCTTTAGAACATCTTCCAAGTTGTAACCCGTTAACATTCCTCCAATATTCTAAAACCATTGCAGATACCAACGCTCAAAGATAAATAGATAGCAATTAAGATATAGTCTCGATACAAACACAGATCAAATTCTTCCCGATGATAAAAATGCAACAGCATGAGTCAGCATGAGTGATGACTTTTTTTACATGTAAGTTTACGGGTTCAGTATGGAGGGTCACATTTTCAAAATAAAGTAACAATATTTTAAAAACCAACCCGCTCATTAAACTAGAAAAATGACCGCAGTTCAACCGTTGGGTTAATAGGAATTAAAATGTCATATCATCATTACATGATAAACATATTAATTATTATCAATAATAGACAAATATACAAAAAAAAAATTCATAAATACGAAGTCTTAAGTTCTAATCTTCATGTATTATCACAATCATATATAGCATGGTTTTATTATTAAAATCTAAATTTTTATTAAATTCAACATAAATTATCATTAGTCAAAAGAGAACATATCCAGCCAAGGCGTCTCTTCACTTTTCAGGTTCTATAAAGGTGGAAATAAAATGCAAGATTGAAAACCCAAGGTCCCTTATGAGTTGACTTTTGACATTGATCTTTATATAGTTAAAAAACTAGTACATTCAATCAACTCGTAGCCAGTTCTCAAAACCCATCAAGTTGGTGGGTTGACTGGTTTTTACTTTTCAAGCCGTTTTTTTTTTTTTTTTTACATTTTTAGGTTTTGAGGGCTAACTGGACCGGAATTTAGAACGGTCAAAGGTTCAACCAATTCAAACAGCCGGGTTGAGTTTTCAAACAACGTATAGTAAAACAGGAAAAAGACTACGCGGCCAAGCCCATCTAACACCTGCTCCTGATGCTATGTGCCAACATAAATCAAATGCAATGAATGGACGGTCAGACATTCATAATCCCACAGGTGTTAGTCTAGAACAAAAACCATAGGAACAAAAGGGGATTTCTTCATAAGCACTATTATCATATCCATCCAAATCAAGATAATTAAATAAAGCAGTATTTGGAATCAATTCCACCTTGAATGCGTGATCTACAGATGCAGCAACTCCATAATTCCCAAGAAACCCACTTATTCCACCAAATACACCACACATTTCCTAACTAGATCATTATTTCCACTACATAGTGCCACTGCAAAATATACTATGATTAAAACACTGAATTACCAAAACAAAAAAAAAGAATGCGCAACCAGTGAAGCAAAGCAAAAGCAAAACAATGCAAACATGGAAAACCAAAATAAACATAGAAACAAGTGTACCGTAAGCGAGAGAACCGAAATCGAGCAGGCAAAGCAACGACAGGAGCAGCAGAGGCTCGCAAACCCACATCTTCTCCCCTCTCAACAGCCTCCGCAGCGATCCGACAGGACCATCATCACAAACAAAGACCCAGCTCGAACCGCGAAGAACTGGAGGATGAGAGATCGCCACAGAAAACCCAATCGGTCCCTGCGTCCGCACGGAGACCTCAAACGGCGACGGCGGCCGCGGAGGAGGTCGTCATGAAACGAAACAAGTGGTGGAGGGCAAATGCAGATCCATGGAAGGTGATTGCAGGGGGAGTTTTGACAGGTTAGGGTTTCGGTCGGGAAAATTTTGGAACAGATGAAGAGAGAGAGAGAGAGAGCAACGACTGTTAACAGCTAAAACGAGAGAGGGGGACAGGTGAGCGAGAGAGAGGGAGACGGCTTTCGATTTTTGAGGGTGATTGTCGTGATCATGGTATCCCCTCCGGTGAGGGTTTCATAACTTTCGTTGTCCATTTGAATTGAGTGGAAACTCATCACAATATACTTTTTTAAAACCAACACTCACAGGTTCTCATTTTCTAAAAATAAATATTAAATATTTTTTAATAAAGATATATATATTTTAATAAAAATATATATATCAATTTATTTTAAATTAAATAAATTCTATGCTACCTATAAAAGTACCAATCCTTGAAAAACATTCATTGGACATGTTTACCCTTACCAATTCATGAAAATCCATTCCTATCCCAAATGATATTTGATCCTACATATTTATCCTTTCAAATTATTCATATTTACCATTTAACATTCCTCACAATCAATTACATGATATTATGTTTTTTTTAAATTTCAATTTCATTTAATTTAATTATATAATATATCTATATATATTATATTGTAACCATTAGAAAATCCTTATATACAATAGAAGCTCTATGTATTTAATTATAAAAAAAATTTAAATTCATCTAGAAGGGAGATAAAATTCAACCAAAAATTAATATATACCCTTTCAATTATATGTCATATATGTATCGTGAAATATCCTAAATATAAATTTGTACATGAATTTTATGTTTTAATCATTAAATCTAAATTATTCTAAAATCATAATATATATGATATTTATGTTTTCTTAATTAAATTTCAATTTCATTCAATTTCAATTACATGCACATGTTACCAAATTAACCTCTATATATATATTAGATTTCATTAATAAATTTATATTAAATATCAAATTTTTATATATATAGTATAGAGATTTAATATATAATGATGATCTATATTATGGAAAAGTAACACTATATAAGCCTGTTACCATATTACACCATTTCAAATTATCCGTATTTATCATTTAACATTCTTCACAATCAATTACATGATATGATGTTTTTTTTTTAATTTCAATATCATTCAATTTCAATTACATGCACTTGTTACCAAATTAACCTATATATATATTAGATTTCATTAATAAATTTATATATTAAATATCAAATTTTTATATATGTAGTACGTAAACAAAAAAAAAAACTTATTGTTAAATATGATTTGAAAATTATAGGATGATGATGTTTTAACTGCTCATAGACATTCATGATAATCAATTTCATTTTTTATATTCAATTTTATGTTATTGTGGCACATAGATGACATGAGATATTTATATGTCATTCATCTATCATGATATAAATTACAAATTTCCAACAAATTATTATATTTTGTCCCACGGTCTTAATTCTTTATAAAATGTAAATGTAACACATTTCAGTTCATATTATAAAATAAAACTTTGTATCTATATCAAAGAAATATTTTTTGGTTCTTAATTTAATAGTCATAACATATTAATAATAGTTGTTCAATCATTATATTTCAACAAATTAATTCATGTACAACGCACATGTGCATCTTTTTAATAAGTGTAAGAAAAAAATTAGTGAAATATATATATGCTTAATTCATTGAATCTGTAATGAGATATATATGTACGTGTTTTATGGACGGAAAAAAAACTAAGTGTAGCCGCACTTTAAACTTTTTAGGAAAAAAAAAGAAAAAATTCAATAATAATTAAGTTTTTAAAAAAACCCATATAACCCACTTATACACTGTCTGAGATCTAAATAATCCCTTGATTTTTTTAAAAGTTTATATAATCTCTTGAAAACACTTACATAAATTTAAATAGTCATTGAGTAAAATTTTTGTTGTCATATGAAAAATATTTATGTGAATATTTTGTTTCATTAACCCTGATTAAAACACAATATACTAAGAACCCCTTAAATTATGTTAAAAAATTTGAAAAGTATTTTGTAAATGACGATTTTATCCCACCGAATAGGGTTTTATAATATATTTAGATGAGTAAAATCATCATTTACATATCATTTTTCGTATTTTTAACACATTGTGAGGGGTTTTTAAAATATTGTGTTTTCAATTAGGGTTAACAAAACAAAAATATTCTTCATATGTCGACATAAATTTAAATCAAAGTTTTTTAAATTTACATAGGTATTTGCATGTTATTTAGATTTACATATGAATTTTAGACAGTTTATAACTATTATTTGGATTTTACCCAAAAAAAAATATGATAAAAATTTAACTCAAACCAATGAAATTGACACGCATTTGAAAATGATAAAAAAATAAAACCATTTATTATTTTTTTTAAATGAGATTAGATAATAAAAAAAAGGTCACTTAAATCAACACTCCTGGATAAATATCAATATTTTTGAAAGCAGCGGGAGGAGTAGATCGGTTAAAACATAAGAGGAAGGTGAATATAAACGATGGGGCCCGAGGACCCATTTAAGGAGTCGGCGCTTAACCACGCTTTTGGGCGGCAGATTGATGATTAGCTTAAAAACGAGGTAACGTTATCCTCGCCCCTTTTTGCTTTGGCTTTGGTTTTTGTTCTCTTCTTTTCTATTTCCACACATTCTGAACCACCAATTTAGCTTTGTTATTAAGTTATATATGGGACTGACTTTCTCTTAAAAAAAAAAAAAAAAATGTTCTCCTCTATTTGGATATTCCTCTGTTTGTTTGTGCGATTGTGTAGTATTTGTGATTGTAGGAAGCTGCGTCTGTAATCGTACAATTACGTTTTGCAATTGTGCAACCAAACAATGTCTTATGTCTTCTCCTTCCCACAACCACAGTGACTGGTTTCCATATAAATCTTACTTTATCGATTTTTTTTATTATTGTTCATTTATTTTTTGAAAAAAATATAGATAAACTGAAACATATTTTTATTTAAAAAAAAATAATGGAATATAAGTATATGCAGACTCTACTAACTGGTGTGGACTGCAATTGAGGCTGCACAAGGGTTAGACGTATCATTTTTCATATATTATATGTCAATTAAAAATTTATATATGTATTTTTTTACCAATATTAAATCTGAATTTACAGGTATTTACATATGATGCATAGGATTTGGAATTTAATTTTATCATATTCTAATATAATCCATGATGGAGGTTTATTGAGTCTTTATTTTTTAAAAGCAAAAATTATTTATGGTATGCCTACCATTAAAATTTAACGCATTTTTTAAATTATGAAATTATCCTGGTCAAACCAAAATTTAATGATAAATTTTTCATAAAAATTTTTTTTTTTGAAAAGATGATAGGGTTCCACACTCGTATTAATAAGAGGGAGAAAACCCAAAGTAATTACAAACAAGACCCCACATAGGACGTCACACATATACATATTAAGTAGAGGAGGTCTCAAACTAAGATGTTATCCCCAACACTTCTAAGCAGAATTCATTACAAAATTATCACCCAAAAAGTCGTAGGAGGCCGCCCTCACGCAACCTCTTACCCAATCCAGTAAATTCCCCATAAATTCCCTACTACTAAACAAATTTTCTTGATATGTACTAAGTGCTAACAAAACATTATCCACTTTAGACCTTATTGGACATGTACACCTTTTTTCAAACACTTTAAAAAACGCATAAAACAACAGAACAAAAATAAATAAATAATAAATATTGTATGAAACGTAAAAATGCCCCTAAAAACACATATATAAATCCAAATAATCTTCTTAATTAAATTTTTATTGAGAGATTATGATTATTATGCAAATATTTTGTCTGGTTAATCCTGATTAAAAATATAGTATATCAAAACCCCCTACAATGTTAAAAATGCAAAAAATCACATGTAAATGACAATTTTAACCCTCTAGATAGAGTTTTCTAATTTATTCGAATGGGTTAAATCATCATTTACATATGATTTTTCGTATTTTTAACAAATTGTATAGGTTTTTAGTATACTGTGTTTTCAGTCAGAGTTAACTAAATAAAATATTGACATAATACTCATCATCTGTTAACAAAATTTTAATACAGAGATTATTTAAATTTACATAAATATTTTTAAGAAGTTATATAAATTTCAAACAGTTTATGAAGGGTTTATTTGGATATTTTCCTATATAAAAATAAATATATAAAAGTAGGTCATATATATATCCACCAAGTTTTAAAATTACCGAATAACATTCAGAAGTATCCTTCATCATTGATAACTGTCACCCTCAGCCAACAGCGCTTCAAATTTGGAAGTATTTGTTTATAGATTTTGTTGGTATACCTAAAAGTGACACTAAAACTTTCCCTTCCTCCCCAATGTTTGTTTAATAAAATGAGAAACCGTCGGAGCTCTACCAATGCCACCATCACATCATCAAAAATGTGAGGGAAAAGTTGATACATCTCACTGCAAAGTTAGCTAAATTGTTTTAAATCCATATAAAAATTAAAAATCATCACAAATCCATATGTTTATTAAAAAAAATATCATTTTAGTTTCTATAGTCATCCTAACTAATCAGATACATTTTATTTTTGAAAAATCAATATATTTTTTTAAAAACTTATGAAAATAAAAAAATGTTCTTATAAAATAGAGTCTCTATCTTATTTGAAAATATTTATTTTAATAACTACTGTACATTAAACTAATCAGATTTATGGTTGACTCTAACCATACATGATAAATAACTATAATACCCTTTTAAAATTTATTAGATAAATTATTGTAATACACTAACCAGATTTGTAGTTGACTTTAAGAAGATTTACTGATTTTACATGGACCTTTTTCAATTTTCATAAGTTTCCAGGGAGTTATATCGATTCCCCCCCCCCTTATTGTTAATAAGTATAGGATAGTAAAAGAATTTTTAAAAAAAGAAACAGGGACATTTTGTCATTAAAAAAACTAAATTTGATTTTTCATATTTTATAAAAACTTGTTTGAATGTCATTTATTAAACGAAATATTTTTAGAATATTCCCTGTAACTAACGGCAATTTAACTTAAGAACTAAGGGTCAGTTTGGATATGAGTTTAGGTAGATTCTGTGTTTAAAAAGCTAAAAATTCTTAAACTCATATCCAAACACATTTTTAACTTTTAGCTTTTCAAATTACAATCTTCATTTTTATACAAAAAAATCTTACAATTGAAAATCTATTAAAATATAGCTTTTCAAAAACTAAGTTTAAAACATAAGATTTAAAAAATCTATTATTTCAACCTCACATCCAAACGCATCCTAAATTCATTAACCATATATACTTTCTAAGGGACCTACAATGATTTTTCAATTTTATAAGAACTAAAACTAATTTAACTAACTTTCTAAAAAGTAACATCGGAATTTCTCAAAACACTAAATATTAGAGTACATAGAAAAGTTACTATGCAAAAAGGAACTTCATATCTTAGTTTAGTGACTTAATACTTACTAGTTAACTAAGTCCGCTAACCGGACATACTTCCTAAATCCTAAGGACCTACAGTGATTTTCCAATTTTATAAGAACTAAAACTAATTTAACTAACTTTCCAGTCAGTTACATCAAATTTTCTCAAAATATTAAAAACTGGAGTACAGAGAAAAATGTGCCTATGCAGAAAGGAACTTGAGATCTTAGTTCAGTGACTTTAACACCTACAAGTTTTAAATAAAACTTGGTCTGACATTATTTCTTAAACAAGTGATAAATGTAGGACGGTTGTAATGACATAGCATCATCACTTATTCAAAAACAATCTACACAGAAAATGAGAATTACACCTGACAAGTGACAACCAAGCTTTAAAACTGGATGAAGCAGCACCTTCTAGACATTCATTCAATGTTCTAGTTTTAATTTGATCCAATGATCTGAATTCAGGAGCTGTAACACATAATTTTAATCACTGTAAAACTAAAACCAATCATTTGCAAAATCATTTGATTGAGTAACTCGCAAACGCATCCCAGCATTCCACCTACAACCACCTTATAATGTTTTGGTCCTTAATACTACAGAACAGACTCGTGCAAGACTTATTAGAACTGGAACCACAATTTAAGTCTGTTAAATAATCAAGTTAACCTTAGCTCAAAATTTTCCTGCAAATAACAAGAGCCAAGTGACAAACTAAACATTTTTGAGGGGGGCTTCACCCGTCCAAAGGAGGGCCAACCGCATGTTCATTGCCTCACCATCTGCCAACAGAAATAATTTAGTGAAACTCTATTCATAAGAAAAACCTGAATTAAGCAGAGGGAGGGGCGTGCTCCCCGGATAAGGTAGATGTCTGATGTGCCCAAAAGGAAGGAATTCTGCAATATTCAATACGGACGGAAATGCTGGTTTGGGTAGCCAATGTGGATTTGCTCTCATGGCTCTTCATATCTATCCTCCTTGCCTTCTGGCAGGCCCAAGATGCGAAGGTTGCGCTCCATCGAAGCTACTGCAAGGTATTTTGCATCCGGACCAAATTTCACATCTGTGACTTTCCCTGAGCAGGTACCCAAAGGAACACATCCAGATATGAGAGCAAGAAATGATTGAGAGAGGGAGAGAGAGAGTTAGGGATATGAGAAACAAGAGAGGTACCTGTGCCTGATAAATCTGGGAATGTTATGATAGAATTCCACTCTGATTTTACATTGGCTGTTTGGTAGATCCTGCAATCACTTACAAATCAGTATCAGAGTGTTTTGCACCACCCTGCATCACTAAAGGTCACTCCATCTCTAATTAGACAGATAGGACACTTCCGCCCCAAATCAGTAAAAGTTAAAATATTCCTTTGGGTGGATGTTAATTTACTTTTTCATAAGATGACATAAGGTGGGGCATTTTGACTATTGTCATTATTGAGAATTTGTGATGTTTGATATTATCGAGACATTGAATAATGTTAAAAGGCGAAAATAAATAAATAAAGTGAAGCAATGGACTGAAAGTCTGAAACAGAAGTTCAATGTTGGGGATCTAAGGCTACTAAAACAACTGAATGAAAAACACAAACAGTTGTGACAGAAATGGCATCAGCGATAGCAAAAGATTTACCTTATGTCAGAGCCCGCAACAGCAAGGTAATTTCCACTGAAGTCAAACTCAACTACAACATAAAGCAAAGTTTTAAGGTGTTGTGGTGTAAGGAAAAAAAAAGATCCTGATATTTGTAAATAATAAAGAGAAGGTATAGAAGCAAATAATCAACAGAAAAAAATGGCATACCAGAATTTGTTGAGGTGTTTGAATCATAAGGAGTAAATGTTCTGAAATTCCTCAATTTTCGAAGATCCCAGAGTTTGACTCCATCATGTGCAGCAGTCTGAAAATTGAAGGCAAAATAAGAAAAATATTTAAAAATATTTGACATAATAGTGTTTTCTAAAGAAAAAAAATACAAACCGCGAGGAAATATCCGTTCTCTGAGAAGGACATGGAGGTCACTGGCCCAACATGCCCATCAAAATTTGCAACATTTGCCTGCAGATGCATTATATTCATCAGCCAAGAGCGACAGATGTATTATGTACACAAAAGAATACTCCATATGGTAGTACCTGAGTTTTGACATCCCAAATCCTGACTTGAGCTTGTGATGTACCAGTTCCAAGAATAAGACCATCAGGATGAAAAGCAGCGGCTGTGTAGCCCTCCTCTTCTGAAGCTTCACCAACCTGCATACACAATGTTTATCTCCATCCAAGGTGAGCATGCATGGGGAAGGAACTTTGGGTGAGTAAGAGTAGGTGGAAAAAACAAACCTGAGTAAGGCACAGCCCAGAGGCCAGATCATAAAAGCACCATGTATTATCCAGTGAAGCAGTTACAAAGTAGTTATTGGTGGCATGAATAGAGACAGCTTGGACCTGGTCGTATAAAAAGGCATAAAATCAACTGATTAAATAGTAGAGAGGATACATTCTAATTCACAATAATAATAATAAAATATACATTCTCAATTAGCATTTTAATTACTTGCTATGAGAAATGTTAAAGTCAAATATAGTAAGCCTAAACATAACATAAAACCTAAGCACTGGGGGGGGGGGGGGGGTGAGTTGGGATAAGAGAAACACCACCTGTCCTCAAATAACAAAGGAAGAGCATGGATGCAGATGGCAATTCCATTTAAATTAGGTTTTGACAGGATGTTATGCATGATCGGGAGGGTTTAAAAATAGATGGTTCGATCAGCTCACAAATTCCATGATGCAAAATGCAAATATTTGAACTTCTCAAAATCCGTTTTATATTTCCTTTCAGCAGTAGAAGTTTTTTTTTTTTTTAATTTTTGGAAAAGACTCCATAAATAGAAGGTTGTCCACTCTCTTGAATTAAAAATGTAGCAAAAGTTCCACTTGAATTAAAGTCAACTGGAATTTTTGTTAGGTATTGCAACCAGAACCCTATAATAATTTTTACTAAAAGGCTCATTCTCGAGTGAAAATTTTGCAAATCAACCCACCTGGGAGATGCTCATTTGCAAATCGTGTTCTTTCTTTATTCATAAAAAAAATAATACAAGGTCAAAAGCTCATTTGGGAGACTTCCACAAATTGGGCCACTTTATATGGCACGAACGCCTCCCAATTATGGGCCTATACCAGCTGTATACAGTCTGTATCATACTGCAGGATTTTCCAGAGCTATTCCAAATGATCTGTGCTAAAGAAGCTCTGAAATCTAGTTATAAACAAAAGAAGAGAGCATGACTTTAAAAGTCTAAATTGCAATGTAAGTGGATTAAGCTTTGAAAAGAAAGCTTAAAAATGTACAGAAATGTTGAAAAGACATTGAGATGTTGACATCCATGTCTCAAACTTCAGGTTTAATAAGCGGAACTTTCATTGAATAAAGCGTATAATCATAGGAAAAGCTAAAGAGGGTTGAGCATAGACGATTAGCATTGATTCCTTTACTATTAATAATTTATCACTTGCCAACCCTTATTAACTATTAACATATACAATTTATTATTATATAGGCATAAAACTATTAACACTAAATTTGGCATAACTTGTAGGCCGAGTCGTGCATGTGCTTGTGTTCTTAAAATTGATAAAGCCGCACTGAAAAACACCAGACAAATTATGCTTCATATTAGAATACCTCTGCGGTATGATCCTTCAAAATGTGCCGACAATTGTAATTCCCATTTTCAGTCTCTTGCCATATGCGGACTGTCTGCAGTAGAGGAAAGAAGAAGATCAAAAGATTTTCAAATACAGATTGCTAAATAAAGGTATTCAGATGCATTTGCATATTTCTGGTGATGTAAAAAATAATATATTTTTTTTGGTGCGCGCGTGCACACACACACCCCCCTTTTAGAAATTACCAATCTTACGTGCAAGGTTCCAAAACTATCCAACAAAAGTATAAAATATGTGCACAGATTTGGTCAAGTATAAATATACAACAAATATTTTGTCATCAGTCATTAAGGGCGTGTGAAATGTTTCATTGACCTAAATAACCCAATTTTACACAAATACCTCTCTAAGAACCAACGCTCCATATATACCAAAAAATATCAAATTCTGCCCCACTGTGCCCCTATGCTTCAGGGTCATCATTCATCTTCAACCTCTAGACGAACTATACTTTCATTCAACAATTCTAAATCCCAAAGATTTTTCTTTCAAACATTTTGAATGAGATAAAACAAAACACTTGACACAATCAAATTGTTTTTGCACCAAAATCTGAGCACATCCTCCACGACCAACCCATCAGCAAGAACAGATTATCCCTAATTTTCATAAACATAACCGACCATACTTGCAAGATATATGAAATTATCTCATTCTCTTGAGAAGCTTTGATTCAAAATTGCCTATTTTTTAGTCAACCTCAAATTTGACTATCACAATTGTTAGTTGTGCTCAAAAAACAAACACTGCATATTCTGCCCACATTTCACATTTCAAATTTGCATCGTGCATTCTCTGAGAGCTCCTCCAGTCCTCCTAGATGATCTGCTCGATCTTCCACAATAGATTCAGTAATGTAATAAATTCAAGTTGATGCCTCAATACTGAATTCACAATGCTTTAACATTGAAGCTTCGCAGTAAACAAGTGAGTAAATAAAAATAAGAGATGATTCAGGCAGTCCGGAAGCAGAACTTTCACAATGGTTTTGTTGTACGTAAAGTTAGAATTTGATAGAAGTGTATTGTAGTCTTTTGATCCTCATTGTAAAATGGTAACTTCTACCGGTCATGTTAAGTTTTACTATGCAGACATTTTAACTTTTTTTAATGTAGGTGTACGATGTTGAATGCAAGAGGTAAGGTAATATCACAAAATCACATCTCTCAGGGACATGTATGCAACAAAAATAAAAATAATGGGCTGCCTAAATTGGTCAAAAGGAGAGGGAGTGGAAAATGCACAAGATGTGGTTAAGCGAGTAACTATGCTGGTTAGGACTGCGTTATGGCATTTAATTGGAGGGGGTGGGGGTGCAAGATAATTGAACTTTTGAGGGTTATTCTTACAACCTCTAGTGCAAGAGAGATAATTTCACAAAAAGGCTTTTTTTCATAATTTCACAAAAAGGCATTTTTCAGGTATATATATGCAATAAAGACATTAAAACTGTGCATATAGAATGCATGAGAAAACTACTATCAATTATTATCTGGTGGACGATCTTAAAGTATGGCTGACATAAAGGAATTTCAATTTCAATGAATTCATATTCATTCTTTCAAATATTATGTTATCTTATGCCAAAGCTTACTGAAGTAAAGTGTTTCTATGTTATGTAAGAGGTGAGGCAATATTGATGAGTTCATACATGAACACAAAGATAGTGTATACTAGTCCTTCAAATCTATCCCATTTAAAAGACCTGGTAGTGACCTACTGACCTGCAAGCCAATGCCTAGTCACTTTATAACAATTGACTAAAAAATTTATTCCATTAACCAAATAGTTCATGAAAAAGAGTTTTGCCTTAACACACTATATGACGTAACATTCACATGCAATAATTAAGATAACAACTAAGTAAAAAGATAGTCATGACTAACCTTATCCACAGAACCCGTAACAAACATCTCATCCCGAGATACAAATTTGACAGTGGTCACCTAAAGATGCAACAAAACCTTATTAGCATAGATCAGAATTCACAACCAGCTTCCACAAGAAACAAGGAACAAGGGGGTTGTTTTAGGTTGTCTGCTAAACCTTCTTTGAATGGCCAGTGAGTGTGCATAAGATCTGCTCTGATGATCGATCAAAGATTACAGCATTAGCATCAACTCCTCCAGTTGCAATGACATCCTGTTTATCATTCAGATGCAAACTTCAAACAAAAGAAGT
The DNA here is from genome assembly GCA_030737835.1 of Acorus gramineus. Classification (NCBI taxonomy): domain Eukaryota; kingdom Viridiplantae; phylum Streptophyta; class Magnoliopsida; order Acorales; family Acoraceae; genus Acorus; species Acorus gramineus. The sequence continues at coordinate 15,448,870 of CM060857.1, forward strand.
GAAGGATGATCTATTCAAGATTTCCAAAATAGAATACGTAGAAACTTAAATTTAAGGTTATTTTCAAAGTTAAATCTGGTTGTCAAAAGAGTTCAAAAGGAACTGCCGAACATGAACTATGAAACGAGAATCCTAGTGACTACAGCTAAATCATTATTTATTTACAACAAAGATAGTAAACGAAATCCATTTTTTGACAGTACAGAGTTCTGAGTGTGTGTGTATATATATATATATATTGGTTATAGGCATCAACTGATAATTATAAGCAACTTTACCTTGTACCTCACTAAGTTCTACAAAGTTCAAGTTCGTCACCTTCCAACAAAACACATTGCAGATGTTCAATGTTGTGCATACACCAATATATATATATATATATATATATAATAGTTACATGCATCAGATATGAACTCTTATAGATCATACAGAATCACATGAATTATAAATTGTCTCAGTGCTTAGGCTATTTTAAATAATAATAATAAGATAGGATGACACCAGATTAAAGTACCATCATAAAAACCCACTAAAATTCCTTGCCTTCGTGTTACAGTCTAGGTAAAAATATAGCCCTCTTTCAACACCAACATGATCCTCTTTTCCTCTTTCTTCCCATTTTACTTTCTTCAATTCTGTGTCATTTTTCATTCTATGTTTCTACTTTATTACATCTTTAATGTGGCCTTCATTCCCCAATTTTTTTTCAGATAGCGCTGATTTACAAATACATATCCAGACACTTCTAAACCGTGGTTACAGATGAATGAAGAAAAAATACAGGTCAGACAGCAGCCAATTACTTTGTTTTTTTATATACCTTTGATGGGTGGATATCAACTGACAAAATCCCAGGTTTGCTGGTTTTGTGCAGCGGATGACTGGATAGTTGGGTGAACTTCTCCAAGGCAGCAGAAGGCATCAAGGTAGATGAGATCTAGGTATACACAAAACAAGCAATAAAAAAAAATCATATTTCATCCTAAAATGACAAGAAATATAGGTAAATCGCATAATTGCAGATATTATGAACATAAATACCTGCCGCTTTTTCCGCTGTCCAGAAAGTGTAGCATTACAATCCGTGAGTTCTGCAATTATTTCAGAGGTGATGCCAGGACGGATTCTCTTTCCCCCTGGACCCAACTCCTCGTCCTCCAAAGCTGAAATAGCAAGAAAGACCAAACAAATTCTAAGATGAAATTCCAAGGGCATTAGAAAACAACATATATATACAAATAGAACCTCGTTTCCCATTGCTGAGAACAGCATTTGCATTAGCAGCAGTTGATGTGGGTATCTGTCTTTCCGCCTGAGCCAGTAGTGTCCTCGCCTCATCCTTTTCCTTTTTCAATCTTGCTATGACACGGCAGGCAGCATCATGCTGAACACAAGTGTCAGTAGACGTTATTATTCCAACTGAACCCAAGATATCACCAAAACCTAGCATTACAATAAAAGAATCTACCCTAACCAAGGAAAGGGCAGTCAGAGGCAAACATGAAGCAAATAACACAATAAGAAACTAATAGCATTCCTACAACATTAAAATCAATTTACATTATCTTGAGCTAAGTGTTTACAAGATGCTCAATTGCTCATTATAAAATTCCATTGAATCCAGAATTTAATGTCAGGCAGTAACAAACCATGCTCACAAAATAATAGAAATTCGCTGTTCCAAGAATTCTGGATCTTATGATGCATCACCTAGTGTTTTGTTGAATACAGGGAGAATAACACCATAAAAAGTAATCTCTAAAACATAATTTCATGGGTTTGCAGGATGATATCAACAAAGAAAACCACCACACAGAGAATATGTTTAAGATGGAGGACAAATACTTGAACAAACAATGGAAGGACAGTGCTCACAAATGAAAGCAACTGCCACCACTTTTCAGACTAAACCAACTTTCTGAAATATCCAACATTTTCCACCTGTTGCATCTAGTTGTGACCGATTGAGAAAGCCTATAACACTGCAGTTGTGACGCTTCATGGATGAAAACATGTACCACCAGACTGCTTTAAAACTCATCTAATCAGATATAATATTAATAATATCAACATAGCATTTAAAGCAACAACAAAATAGCTTTGTGATGGTTGCAAAAGGCCGTATTCCTTGTACACATGTAGAACAGCTAAAAATAATGAGACGATACACAGATGCAAGAAAATTTTGTACATTGTACTTGCAGTAATTAGAAGACATGAGACCAAAAAATCTTCTTCCGAGACTAAAATCATAAAATGTAAATAAGTCAAGAAAGTGACCTGGTACAAAGCATGACTGAGTTCTTCCCTGGCTGCACGCAATTGCTGCTCCAACGCAAAAGTGGACAACATCAAAGTATCCCACTCCTGTGATCAAATAGAATAACAAACATCAGTGCAAAAAACACACTGTATACCACATAACAGCATAAAGCAAACATCAACTTTTAAAATAGTTCAGTATGATGACATGAATAAATTGGTAAATATTCTTAATCAACAGGTGAATCTCTAGTGAATAATGTAATTCTTGATAGAGATGACACAGATACACAATGCATTTTTAAAGCAACTTTGAAATTTAGTAGCCATTCTACTTTATGTCACTTAGATCTGAAAATAATTATAGATATACCCATTCTAAAAACTTTGGTTTCTCCCCCTTTTCTGTGTAATAACTTCTTTGTTACCCTTCCCATACCGCCCTTCCAGTTTGGTTCATCGTCTTGAATTTCATGCAAGTTGTGATTTAATTATTTTAGCACAATCAAGAATGACCCTATTATTACATTTAACAAAAGTAATGAACATTGATTTATTTATGTCGAACAAGGGACTACTAATCACAATAGGCATATCACAAATAATAACTATTGTATGTTCATAAATACAAACGGAAATGAGATTCAAGAGACATACATTCTGAAACATTCCAATCAACCCGGGGAGACTCCCGGACTGTACCGGCCTCGGCTTCGCTGCCTTCAGACCAAAACAATAAACAAAGCCAAAGTCAAACAAAAAATGACAAAAAAAAAAAAAAACGAAAGAAACGAAAAACAATGATAACCATTGGATGCACTGATTACCTTAGTCGCCTTGACTGGTATTATATCATCCAAAGTAAGCAAATCACCGGTGACAGGGCACTTCCCATATATCTAATTAAGGGAAAAAAGGAATGATCTCTTTTTCTTTGCATTAAAGAGGGGAAAAAGGGAGTAATCTTTTTTTCTTTGACAGCATTCTCGGTGACAGTGTCAACAACAATCAATGACCAAAGAATATAATGGGATATACATACACCGTTCACAACAACGAGTGTTGAAGATTCAAAACCCTAATGACGAGCGATAGCGAAATGGACATGGGAGGAGATCGAAGATTTACCGATATGTGGTGCTCGACCAGTCGTTTCTCGAACAGGATCCCCGATTTCTTCGAGACCACTGGCTCTTCCGGCACCTCGCCGGAAACTTGAAAAAATCCAAACGGAGAGATAAAATCAACGAAAGATCATAAACCCTAGATTCGCTTGAGGAAAGGGAGGGAGGAAAGAGAGGGAGGAGAGAGAGAGAGAGAGGACTTACTTGCACAAAACATGGCGTCGAAGAGTTAGGGTTTTGAGAGGTCCTCTACGGGTTTTTCTCTTTTGTAATCTGGTCGAATGAGGGGGACCGATTTCGGGTTCGCGAGCGATTTTTCTTTACATGGGACGCTGAACGGCCGAAGCGATGGGAGGGTAGTTTCGTAAATATGGTGGTCGGTGATTTTAGCGAATCATTTTGCTCTCCCGTGAGAGCATCCAAACCGTCCGTTGATTATCGTGTGGATGACTTGGATTCTACGTGCGGTTTTTTTATTTTTTCTTTTGTAGAAGAGTGTTGATATACTCAGTTTTTTTTTTTTTCAGTCTAAAATACAAACCTACGTATTTCTTTACAGATTCAGTTAAGTACATGCATCGTTATATGATGTATATACATCACTAAATTTTTTCTTACACTTATTAAAAATATGTTCATTCAACTCAAAATGAAGTAATATGTATTTTTTATCAAAACATACAAGTTATTAAATAATGTTTACTATTTAAAAAAAATGAAAACATGTGAGATCTAGATTATGCCATTTTATTATTTTTCTACTGCATTATATCCTTACCACCTCGCCAAGCGGAGGATCGATGATTCTACGTGCGGTTAGCTTGTCATCCTATGTTCAATTCATATCTATGTTTGTCTCATGAATTAAACATTTTTGAATTTAAAAAAAAATAAATTACATGAAGTTTATGCTTTGAAATATAAATCATAAAAATTCAAAATATACATAGATACATATTGTGACTGTCTTTACTTTACTGTTATCTTCCAAAACATACATAGTTGTCTGGGTAACTCAGCTTGTCAAAATGCATGAGAAAGTGGAGGCTTGCATTTGTGATTGGGGCTATCATACCGCGGACGCAAGATCAGTATAGGTATGGAGAATCGATTATCATCAAGGAGTAGCTCTTTCGTTAGTGTTTTTTGCGAGTGACCTTTAGTAGAATCCTCTTCTATTTTAGGCCCCGTTCAAAATGGGGATATATTTTATTTTAGAGTATACATTTATTTGAGCATAAGTGAGTATAAATAAGAATAGAGTAATTTTGTATTTCATTGTGTTTTGAATTATTCTCTTTGATAAACATAAGAATAAATGTTTTGTTGTTTGGATAAAATGTGAATAAAGTATGGATAATGATATATAAAAGGTAAAAAAATAATGATAGTTGATTTGATAGATGATTTATAAGAGATGATGACAGTTAATCTAATCTAACAGTGGACCCACATATTCTTTAGATGAAATAACTTAGGATAATTTTAATTCCAAAAATTGATTGGAATCCATATACCACTTTATCATGATTTATTATGACATACTTTATCGGGGGTTATTCAAAGTAAACAAACACTCTAAAATAATTATCTCGGATTATTGGGGGGTTATACCGGAAATAAACAGGGGCGGGTTGGCAGGCTGTCGACCATTTTAATTATTTTGCAGCACCACCCCCCCCCCCCCCCCATTCAAATTGTACTTCAATTTTTCTATAATAAAATCAAAGAACATATTTACATACTTCAATTTTTCTATAATAAAATCAAAGAACATATTTACATTTCATTAAAAAAATACTCAACTTGTCGAGATAGAAGTAAAGCATACAGAGTAAAATATAATTGAACGACTACTTATAAAACATGAAATATCAAAAACAATCATTCGTATATATTTTATCTTGTAAATAATTTCAAAAAATGAAATATAATTTAAATGTATTGAATTTATGTTTCTTCCATTTTAATAACCTAATATATATTGTATAATTACAAGAATGACAACGCATAAAATTTGTTTTAAAAGAAATCCCCATTTGCAATGCCCCGTAATCAGCAGTCACAACACCAAATCTTAATTACATTTATCAAACGGAACACATGCATCATCACTAAAGGCACATTTGTATCTGTGTTGGGTGGCCTCCGCATTTAAGAAGTGAAAGATTCCTAGATGTAAATCTAAATAAGAATTTATCATTCAGTTTTTTTATCCTCCCTCTTGCTTTTTTCAAACCAAACAATTTAGTGATAGAAAAGCTAACAAAATAATGTTTTTAAAAAATAAGTATGAAATATAAGATTTTAAAAATCTCAATATTTCAACTACGTATACAAACGCAGTCCACGCCACACAATACAACCAGAACCACATGACAAGTGGTATCCAAACAAAGCTTGGAAAGTTCCTGTGTGGATGCTCGGGTTGTTTTATGTGGGGGCAAATTGGAGGTTGATGGCTAGTGTTTGATTATGTGAATGGGACTGGCAAAATTCTCTTCGATTAGCCTCCGTTTGGAACGGAAATATGATTTATTTTTTAGCATATACTTATTCCAACATAAATAAGGATAAAATGATTTTTTATGTTTGATTGTGTTTTGAATTATTGTCATTGGTAAACGTAAGAATAAATATTTTGTTGTTTGGGTAAAATGTGAATAAATTATGGATAAAGATTTATAAAAGATGAAAAAATAATGATAGTTGATGTGATATGTGATTTATAAAAGGTGATGACAGTTGATTTGACAGTGAGTTTATATATTCTTTGGGTGGAATATCCTATGAAAATTTTCATTTCAGGGGTTGATTAGAATCCATATGTCACTTTATATCCGTTTATTCTAGCATACTTTATCCCTAGTTATTCTATGTTTTTAAACACCTTTTATTTCTTATTCCTCTTTATCCAAAGTTATCCATGTGCTTATTCTCGTTCCAAACAGGGGCTAAACATTTTGGTTTCGGTTTTGGGTTTTTTTGTTTTATATTTTATTTGCAGGGTTTGCTAGTAGGGTTTTCAACCTTCTTCCTGGGCTTTTGCTTCTCAATTAATATTCAGAAGGCACAACAAACCTATTATATATATATATATAGGAAGAACTCTTCGTTGCTGACTTTATGATCAAATTACAAAAGCTATTTTCGCCTGGTTGTTCCTACACAACAAACCTATCTTAAAAAGCACAGTCCCTAAAGTCGCGTTAACGGACACGGGAGCAATTGAGCCGGACCTCCCCCTGCGATCCAGACAGCACCCCGAGCCCGGATAGCTTCACCATGGCGCGCGCGAAGTCCCTCCGAAACACCGTCCCACCACCGTCCGATGCGTAGGCCCGCACCCATCTCACCGTCCGTTCACTGGACGTCAGCTGCTGGTCCGCGCGTAGGGTCCCCCGTCCCCCGACCAGGCTCTGGTAATACCCCCCGTCGAACCCCCCCTCCATCGCCATCCCTGGCTCCCCCTCCACCTCAGACGGCGAAGACAGCGTGGCCGTCACGTTCGCGCACGTGCGCCGCATCACGTCCAGCAGCCCCTCGTCCAGCGTCGCGTCCGGCGCGCCCGTCCCGTTGTAGTTGAAGAGCCTGTCCGCAAAGAAGCGGCAGTGGACGGTCCCGATGCTGTGCGCCCCTAAAAGAACATAAAGAATCAGACGGTTCAGATTTATTAGAGAGAGTGATCATGAGAGAGAACCTAAGAGGGCGACGGTCTCGCGAGCGGTGAATCCGCGACGGGCGAAGGAGGTGAGGGTCTTGTTGACGTCAGCGTCGGGTGAGGGAATCTCGTCTTGGGCGAGGTCGTGGTACGGACGCGTCCCGTCCTTCCTTCCCGTGCTGAGTGGGTAGAATAGGCCCTTGGACTAAAATAACAAGAATTTCAGGGTGTTTTTTGCAAAAAAAAAAGAAAGGCAAGAAACAGAGGATCTCGTAGAGAGAGAGACGAGGACGGCGTCGCGGGCGGCGAGGACGAGAATGTCGGAGCAGGAGACGACGGCGGGGCAGATCCGCTCGAGTGAGGATTTGATGGCGTCGAGGGCGTCGAAGCCTCTCAGAGACAGGTTGGGTATGGCGTCCCTCTCGGACGGAGCGCCGTCGACCGCCTCGAGAAGGAGCGACGCGTCGCATCCGTGGATGAAGCAGTCGTGGAAGAGGAGGCGGAGGAGGGCGGGGCCCACTGTGGGCCTCTCGAGGAGGATCCGAGTCACGGCGGATCGGACGGTGGACTCCGCATCGGGGCACGTGTGGCGGTAGTAGTCGTACTCGAGCGGAGGCGGCGGCGGCGAAGGGAGGAGAAGCCTCTGTCGCGGCTGGTCGGTGGTCTTGGAAGAGGTGAATGTGGTTTGGAAGCGATGCGGCGGCGGAGGTGGCGGCGGTGGGGGTCCGTCGATCTTACTGGGTGAGGAGTAAAAGAAGGGGAGGAGGAAGAGGAGGGTGACGGCGATCGCCGTTCGCTTCACCGGGAGTGATCTTGGCATTCTTGATTTTCGCATTTTTGTTGTTATTCTTGCACGGATGAATCGATGTTCAGAGAGTTCTAAACATAAATGATAAATTTACGTCATTCCAGGTGGGATTATCTCCATTGAGGAGTAATCGTTGTAATTTGTCAGATATATTTCAGACCCTTCCTTTCGTTTATGAATTTTCATTTGGCATTCGTACTTTTGAAAAAAAGTGAATTTTGAAATAAAGTTATTTTTTAAAATAAATTTAAATTTTGATTATTTTAAAATGTTTTTTTTTTTAATTCAAGAATTAATATTTAAAAGGAATTTAATGTTTAAAAGAGAAAGCTGTTTTTCAATTCAAAAAATCGATTCCGACCAAAAAGCATTGTTTCTGAGCTTTTTAAAACACAGATTTCTAGAAAAAAATTAAAAAAAATTCAGCTTCCGATTCTGTAAAAAACTGTTTCATTTAGCTGCATAATTTTAACTTTTTAAAAACTAAAAATGCATCCAAACGCGCAACCAAACAGGACCTTAATATAAAATAGGCCGAATGCCTATTGTTCACATAAAGAAAAAAAGAATAAATTTGAGCTGAAAATCACGATTTTTTTTAAATGATAATTTTAAGTTTTAAAAATAAAAACTAATTAATTATTTTCTGTCGTTATAATATTATTTGAGATATATACTAATCCACTTAACCACCTTATGAACCGATTCAAATATACGTAATCATTTAATTTTTCTTAAAGTCTGTATAACCCTCTCAAAACACATGTGAATTAAATTTTTTTTGACAAATTAGAATAATATTATGTCTGATAAACCCTGGTTGACAACATAATATACCAAAAGCTCTTTCAATGCGTTCAAAATATAAAAAAATATTTATAAATGATAATTTTACTCTTTTAAATAAAACTTTATAATATATTAAGAGATTTAAAATAGTCATGTATAAATTTTTTTTTGTATTTTAACGAATTGTATGAGATTTTCATATGTTGTGTTTTCAATCAAGGTTTATATGAATTTTAGAAAAAATCCAAGGATTATATGAATTTCATACTGTTTATTGGGGATTATTTGAATTATTTTATAAAAAATTAAAAATAATAGGTTTTGACACTAAATATCGGCCTTTGGTTAGAAGTGTCTAAGCCTCACTCTGAGACCGCCCCACGGATCAGCCCGAACGCCCATCCACGGGCCTGAGTTTTACCCAGTCAGGCCGGTTGGCCAAACAGCCCATGGGTCGGGCCTGTTGCCAATGCTTTAATCGATGTGATGTCCAATTTGTAGTTATCATGTTGTTAATGGTAATATATAAAATTATTTAATGTAATATATATTTTATTATATCATTATATATCATATTTTATGAAAAATAATATATACATTCAGTTCGTATAAGTATTGAAGAGGTATTTTCCCATCCAATCAACGTAAGCGAATAGAGTCTCGTTGTCAGATTTGAATCCGACTAAATATAAACCCTGCACTGATAAAGAAATACAAGGGACACTATTATGGTATCAGTCAAGAGGACTCCGATGCTTAAGTTAGTAAGGGAATTCAAATATAATTTCACTCTCAATGTAACTTGTCTTAGGTAAAACTCATACATCAATTTGTTAAACATTTTCCCTTTTTATAGAATCAATTAGCCTTTTAGCTGTTACAACTGTTGTCCCCTTTAATAATTATAAGGGGGCGAGTTTTGTGGAAACTGCCCTGCTTTATTATTATTAAACGTGCTTTTATTTACCCATGTTAAATGGATAGTGACTCTTAATCAATAACATGACAATTATTGAATGAATAGACATTTGACCGTTTCAAATGTTCTACTCGTGGTCCTTATGTAGCTGGCTTTTGGGGTTCTGTTCGAGGTTCACCGTGGCATTTGCCCTCTAGGTGTAAAGTTGTACCCGGCCAGACCTGCGTCACCTCATTGGGAGACCAATCCTAATCGTATCTTATTTATTTAGGAGTGCCTAATTGTTATTCATCTATTATGCCATCATCAAATCGGGCTATCGGTCATCAGACGTGATGGTTTATGCTCGTTTAACCTTCGACACGTGCCGTCTTTTGAGAAAACGTGAGTTTTTCCCTCTACAATTATGATTGTATGAAAGAAAAAAAAAAGAAAAGAAAGACTGTTTAAGTGAATTTTATACATTTCTGAAGGCTCCTGTGGTCCTCCCCCATTCCATAAATGATTATAATTATCATAAATATGTATATGATGGCAAGTATTTTAGTTTTAATTTTAGTCTTATATGAGTGCTATATGTTTGTGTTTGGTGTACATTTTTTTAAATTTTTAATTAATTTGCTTTAGCATCTGTGCACATGCGAGACTTTTATTACCACACTATACCATCCCCAAGAACCACCGAGTGATCTTTCTAGCAGCCAAACGTTGAAATCAATTTGCACGTCCCTCACCTAGCGAGGTGGAAGAGTTGCACGAGTCTCTCGTGGACGACCCTGGCTTGAGCCTGGTGTGTATCCCCCTCTCATGATGCGTGTTTAAGACCTTGCGCCTGAGTGTACTTGTCCTCTGTGTGCCTTGTCTACCACACACAAAAAAAAAATGTTGAAATCAATTTAAAATTTAAAGTGGCAAAAACCAAACCAAATGCAATTTAACCCAACCCTCAATTTTTTTTTGTTTAGATCATTCAGATCACCTTCAAATTGATTTTTTCGAAAGAGTGCAATTTGAAATATTTGAACTCTTCGGACTAAATAGTTGACATCTCAGAAGAGATAAATATTATGGTTTTTTTTCATATATTTCCCTGGTGTATTCTATTTTTGCTAGAATACCCCTGTTCTAAACAATTTTGCATAAATTCATTTAAAATTATTTAAGTTAGTGCAACTATACCACTGCAGTCATTTTCCTTATGATATGATTAAGGTTGTTCGTTTTGTCACCGTTAGAGAGTGATAAAATGTCTCATATACCCCTACTTCACGTGCTTAGAGGTGGTCTTGAACCTCTCAACCTTCAATTATCTTCTCAAACTCCCTCTATTCACTCTCTCATCAATGGAATGTCCTCACTGTACTCTCTTTGATGCCATCTAGTCTCCTCTTTCAACCCATTATTCTCTGGTCAGACATATTTGAGCTAGGGCTTTTCAACTGGCCCTAGGGGGATATATATGCAAAAATGGAATATCCTAGGGATATATATACAAAAATCTCTAAATACTAAGCGTCTATTTAGGCGTGCGTTTGGTGGGCGGTGGCATCAGCGAATGCTGCCGGACGCGGACGCGAACGCTTTGTCGTATTTGTTTTGCATGCCTAATAATCATCAGTACGTACAAGACAACTTTGTTATCCACCATTTTAGTTCATATGCAATTGTGTGTCAAATTTATGTTTTAATCACCGATTCATACAATACCTATATCAAACATATTTATATATTAAAAAAAAAAACATATTTATATATTATAGACCGAAAACATAATTAATCTGAGTCAATTAATTTGATAAGCTCGTTTTCTTGAGCTCTCTAAACTGACCATCATATATATCACATGATAATTTTAATAAAGATGAAGAACGTTTAAAAAATGATAGCTTGTGCAAGTTGTCCTTGATACGAATCTGCATATATCAAAAGAAAAGAACTTTCACCATTTAAAATGGATCAAAGTACTACAGAGGGTACGTTTGATCGACTGGAGGGGGACAAACACTGCGGCCCTAGCAGGGCTTTGTCTGTTTATATGCTTCCCACACTTTTGTCTACCGCCGACATCCATAAATCCCCATATCTGGCATATATGCCCAGTTCCATGGGCACAGATTTTACCTGATCAAAAGCAACAGACAGACAGACAGAAAAAGAGAGAGAGAGAGAGAGTGAGAGAGAGAGAAAGGAGAGCAGCTCTTCCTCTTTCCTTCGATGTTGCTCAGTATCAGAATATATTTTCTTGACTGGGGAACATTATCTAATGTTCATCTTAAGTGGTCAATCGGAATCTTTTTCTTTGCTTTTTTTTATTTATCTGCGGAGATCTGGAAAGTGAAATTCATATTAGAGTGGATTACCTGTTTTCATTCCGTAGATATAGGCCTAGATCGAACCAAGTATTTTTGTGTTATGTTCTTTGTATTCGATCTAGTATTTTTTTGTTTTTTCCCATTTTATCTGCGGAGATCTGGAAAGTGGAAACTCATCACATTCTTTCTATGTTTGATAGATTTTTTTTTTAATAAATCATTAGCATGTTGTTCGATGTTCATTTTTAAGAGAGTTTTATGGGAGAGAGGAGATCGGCCGATTGCCCAGTTTTTAATATAAGATCGACTGATCATTCATTTCGATATATTCAACTCAATTGATATTCATTGAATGACAAAATTACTGACATATATCAGAGCAGTCATATCAACGAATAAAAATGAAGACAATCAATCCGATACTTATTTTAAAGTTGGCATGACTTTGATAATGCACGTAAGTGGATGTCAGGCAAACGAGCTTGCATGGATTCCACACGAGACATGCACGACGTGTCGGGTTGGCGTTTTGAAGGGCATGCATGCATGTTCAACAAAAAGCAAGGATCTCGATATGTACGTGTGAATGGGTGACAGAAGGGCCATTGTTGTTTGGGGTTTTGTTTGTTTGTCAGTCTTTGCCCTAAGAGAGGGAGAGGGGGATTGTGTGTGTGCGCGCTTCATAGATTCTTTGTCAGGGGCACTTGGTTGGGGAGGGTTTTGGATGACACTTTATAAAGGTTGGCTAGATACTTTGGTTATGGTAGGCTTTTTGAGAGATTGATGGGCATTAGGTCCCTGTCTTCCTATCTTTTAATTTGTTGGAGGACTGATGTCTATCTATATATGAAGTTTTGTTGAAGAAGCTAGCTTTGGATATATATCTTTTGATTTGCTTCTTTGGGGTGAAATCATGGCTTGTCCCTCGAATATTAACTGTTGTGATCATATAACTATAGGACAACATCTCACGTACGACCTTTGACCATGACACTATTATCAATGGGTGAAAACAGGATTTTTATAAAAGGATCTCATATGATTTATATAAATAGTTTCAAAGTTATATCACTGTATATATATTTTTAATTTTAAAAGCATGGATTAAAAAATGAATATGCATAAAATAAAATAAAAGCAAAGGCATTCACACAAAACATATTATTTAATAATTATAAAAGATAATTATCGTATTTTAAAACAATATGTCAAATTTCACATTGATTATTCACAAAAAAATATCAATACATAAATCTAATAAGCAATACATACCTTTAAATCTAAAGCTTAAGGAAGGAATCCTTATAAATAACAAATATTATATTTGATTATTTTAGATATTTACACAAATATTATTGTGAACTTTAAATAAATTAGTAAAAATAACAATAAGGTAAAAAAGAAAAATTATATATTTTCAAAATGTTGATGGATGGGAGAGGATTGACGATTCCCGATTGTGAGAAGGTTAATAAAACAAAAAATAAAAATTAAAGATTTTTTTAGAGTTGAAGATTAATATTAAGAACAGTTAGATAAAAAAGAAAAAAAACAAAAAGTAAAAAAATTATGTTTTTCAAGATACCTGAATGAGATGCTGAGGAGTGGGGTCCATAACCGTGCCAACTGCCAATTGTGCCTTTGTTGGTTCATTTTCTTTGGTTGGGGAGGGAGGGGGGTGATTAGTTATAAAAGAAGGGCTGATTGGATACTTAGATAGTGAGGCCGTGAGGGCATTCGTGGATTAATCAACGTGAATCATGGATATTTTTTTTTTATTTTTTATTTATGCTCTATCTTTGCATGATGGGTGGGCTGTTGCCTGTTGTTGATTGATTGTTGCTATTGTGTGGGCTATGGGCCCTAATGGAAGTTAAGCAATGGGGCATGGACCCCCGGGCCTCAAGTGGCTCCGCCAATGAAAAATTGATTTATTGTCTTGTGAGCTAGGTTCTAGTTGGTGTTGACTCACATTTTGTTCTGGTTCCATGCTGACCCACATGTTTGTCTAGCGTTAGGTCATCCATGTCCACATCACAAGAGCATCTGGATGAATTTTAATGCAATAAAGACATAATAACAAGTAACCAATTACAATAATGATTTATTTTTCATCAAAAATATATATTTCAATAGATGATATTTATTATTTTATAAAAAATAAAAACATATATGATCTATGTTTTTATTTTAAAATGAAATTGTAGATTAACATTCATTTTAATCATAATCAAAACAGATGTTGTCTGGGTGAGAGGAAATAAAGAAAGTAAAACACAAGAAGAAAATGTTGTTTTGGCTTCAAAGCTGTTGGTATGAATGGTTTGGTTAGTCAATTTTGGGTCCAAGGAGACTCAGGATGGGCGTGGGATATCAGCCTATGGAGGGGTCTGAGAGGTGAGGAGTTCGAGCAATACTTGCAAATGTTACTACTCCTAGAGCAACTCAGCCCGGTGACTTCAATTTGTGATCTATATTTTAAATTGTAAAAAATATTTAAGACAGTGTTTTATTATAAAATTCGACCGTTTTTGTGTTTGTACGAAACTGTTTTTGTAAATTATAGGGTGAGAACCGAGACGCACACTAGTGGGCCAGGTCCCCGGGCCGTTTTTGGAACGAACCCACAGACCCCAACCAATTAAAGCAAACACGACGTAACACGACCCAACATTAGCCTCCACGTCACCACGATCACGTGCCACGTCAGCCACATCAGACGTGTCAAACCCCACCTCCCCTATAGCGCACACTCGCGTGCCACGTCGGACGACACCCCTTTTTGGCTTCCCCACCCCACTCGGCATAAGTACGGAAGTACCCCACCACCCCGCACGTGCGGATTCACACGCTCGCATCGTAGAACCGGTTTCGATCCGCCGCGTCTGCGTCTCGACTTATAACAGGTTAGCTACGTTGGGCCAATGGGTTTGTGCCACGTAGGTGTAATATTTTGGGTCCCGCGGTTGCTGGTTTATATATAGACACAACCGAGTCTCTTGTCATTCGCGCCATCGCGGGCTCTCGCGTGTTTTATTAGTTTCTCTTTGTTTATATAAACAAAGATTGAAAACAAAAAAAAATATAGAAGGATTTAATCTGTGATTAGAGGATTTTATTTGAGAGAGAGAGGATTTTTTTTATAGAGTTTGTTTTATATATATTATTTGATATATTTTTTTTGAAGTTTATGTGATTTTTGAAGATCGGACAATTGGAGAAGAAATGTTGCAGGACATAATTCATCCGCCCCAGTCGGAGCAGCTGCAGATCGTAATTTCCTTGAAACCTCTCTTGGGTTCTTTTTTTTTTTTTCTCTCTCTCAAATTCTCTCAAATCTTTTATATGATGAAAAGTTTTTATTATCTATTACTTTTACGTAAACTTATTTAATATTATTTTGTTTGGGATGGTAAAAAATTTAAAATTATTTCTGATTTTACCCTCATTATGAATGACCAACAAAAATGTTGATATGATCTTTGAAATTTTAATTACTCAATCTAGAACAAGATTCATTCTTATAAAGCTGTGAAACCTGTCTTATATTTCTGACATGTTAAATTATTCCCGATATGCCCCCAGTCAAATCATTCCCAAATTGTGCCTGTGTTCAATGTTCATTGAAACTACAATTGCATCATTCAAATTCAATTGGTTCCAGATTCTTTAAAAAAAAAAAAAATGTTCTAACCTTTCAATCACTGTTTGCCCTCCTAAAAACGTTTCACATGCTATCCAAATCCATCAATGTCACATAAAGATCAAGAATCTAATCACACTATTGTCAACAACTTTAACACAAAATCTGAACTGCTAATGCTTATATACGTCTTCCTTCACATTCAAGTGTTTGTTTAAATTCATGTATCACATACTCACATTTCCATCACAGGGGGCCCTCTCGAGCCCAATCTCCGATCCGATCCTCGAATTCTACGATGACGCCGACCTCTTCCCTATGACTTCCAACCTCTCATCGGACGTTTTCGCCTCGGACGCCTCGAAATTCGATTCCGCTGCCCTCTCTGTCCTACTCGACCCGCCGCAACCCGAACCCGACTATCGCTTCCTCATTGACCCACCGCAGCCGTTCGATCTCCCCCTGATGTCCACCGCGGAATTCTGCGACCCCGCTCTGTCGTGCTCGTTCTTCAACCCGGGAGGGATCGGCGTCGTAGGGGCCTCTGATTACGTGGCGGTGCCGGAGATGGTGGGGTTCCAAGCGGACAATTGCGGGGGATTGTATGGGATGGATTCGATGCAGGGGGTCTTTAGTACTACTGAAATGCAGGTGCGCGTGAAATAAATCTAATGTTGTGTTGATTGCGTGTGGTGTCGTTGTTATGAGACAGGATCTGGTCAGGTCTGATATCATCAGTATCGAACTGTATAATCTATGGATCGAATTGCACAGAGAGCTAACAATTGATTGTGCAGTTCAATTCATATGTTGTGTAATTTGATTAATAGACTGTGCAGTTCGAAACTGATGATACCAAGACTTAACTGGATCCAGACCCTGTTGTTATGCATTGGTTGCTCACGAGCTATGGTTGTGGTAGGAGGCGCTTAGTGAGAAGCAGATGCGTGGGTTTGGAAGCCCGAGTGTGGTGACTGTGAATTCGAGCGTCGGTTCGCTCGACGATGCAACCTTCAAAGTCGAGCGGCTCTCAGTGGAAGAGAAGAAGGAGCGGATCAATAGGTACTTGAAGAAGAGGAATGAGAGGAACTTCCGCAAGAAAATTAAGGTTGGAATTCCTTTTTCATTCTTGATTTTTCCTGTTTCCTGAATTAGTGCAAGATAGATTCAATACCTGACGAACAACTGAGTGTCAGTTTGGTAACTCCGATTCAAATGCAGAATTTCTCCTTTCATGGTAATCTAAATCAGATGGATTTCCGAGGAAAGGAGAAATCAATGTGATTTTATCTTGAAAAAAAGCTTTGGCTAGTGTTAGTTTTTATGTGGAGTATGTTTGAGTCGATTCATTCCCAAAAAAAAAAAAAAAAACTGTACGAAACAGGGGATGATTTTGATGGATGCATGAAAAAGGCTACAAAATAAATGCTCCAATACATACGTTATTGCTGAACAATATCTGTTTCTCTTAAAATGTTTGCAGTATGCATGCCGGAAGACTCTAGCAGATAGTCGACCCCGCGTTAGGGGGAGGTTTGCGAAGAACGATGAATTTGGTGAGGCAACTAGACCTGGATGTGGAAATCATGAAGACGATGATGATGATGAAGTAAGTTTTTGATTACTAAATCAACATGGTTATGGATTGATTGATCTATGCAGTTATACTTTTTTTTCATGAGTAGCATCTTTTAGTGCAGAACAACTTGATACCATAATAAGTTATGTCACACAGTAGTTGCAGACTTGCAGCTCTAGTTGAAGAGAACTGTTAATGGTACAGGAGAATTTAGAGTTATTCATGACTGATTGAAGATTGATTATTGAATCTGCACTAATAACTAACTACTTATAAATTATAATAGGCTTACAATGCTAGATAATGGATATAGTCTTGTAGATCAAATACTCATTCATGGAATTGAAGGAATACTAGAAAAGAAACGAATAGTAGATGAATTAAGTATATGTTTTCATTTCCATCTTTTGTAGGTGGTCATCAAAGAAGAAGAGGATATTCTCAATTCAGACATCTTCGATCATATGAACGGTGTAAATTCATTCAAATGCAATTACGGCCTCCAATCATGGATATAACCTCCATTACAAGTGAATTAGATTTTTTTTTGATGTTGTACAATTTTCATTTTCTACATGTCTGTTCACTGATGGAAGAGATCAATCTCTTATCATCCAATAAATTGAATGACATATTATTCTAGTTTTGTGAAAATAGCCAAAACATTCAATTCTTTTGAAAGGCGAATGTCATGTAACAGTACATGAGATGTTTCAAGTTGAAGCTTTGAAAATGAAAGAAAATTCTTGCCAGTTAATGTCCATGAGAATAAATTTTATAGATATGAGTATGAATACATGATGATTAAAGCAGGTCAAGCTTATATAATGAAGATACATCATAGATCTGATTATTAGTTCTGTTCCATGTTATGTTTGTCAAGGATGAGAATTGCAATAGATACTTGATTAACATGGTCTATGAAGCCATCACAGGTGTCCAAGAAATTAAGGACCACTGGAATTATAGACCTATATTGTAAAGGTCATGCAGAGGCAACATGTTACAGATCTTGTGGAATGTCTGTGAAATGATGAAATGGGAATGATGGTATGAAATGGTTTTATGGCTGAGTGATGTAGGTCCCTTTTGAGTCCTTGGTGGGTGTTGCACGATTGTAAAATTGATTAAGCAGGAATCTGGATTTAAAAATTGATTATTAAAATCGTAACTCTTAGATACTATTTACCTGAAATTTGTTAGCATGAAGTTACAATTGTAAAATTGTTTGGTTGTACTGTTACAAAAATTATTTTCTTGCAAACACAAAAGCTGTCCAATCATGCAACCAAACACTGCCGAAGAAGAGGGTTTAAACCCGGTGAAAAAACTATGTTATTTTGATTGAATGTAGAAGAAAACAAATCATATCATATCATCCTTTTTCAATTTTAACTACAGTCCACATTTTTTTATTTTATTAAAAAAAATATCTAATATATTGAGATGTGTGTTTTTATAAAATATAAAATATATATATTTCATGCATGAACTAATTTATAGAGTTTGTAACGATTATATGTTACTATTAAGGCATATAGAAATATAAATGAAGCGTTACAATGGATTGAATATACATAAAAATGATAATATTTATGGCAATGAAACATATATGAGAAGATTTAATGTAGAAATAATTTTTTTTTTTGTAATATTTTCATAAGTTGAAATAATATTTTTGTTAGGAAATAAATTTTTTTTTTTTTTTTTTGAATATCAATGTATCTCCTCGTCTGACATTCGATCACCCGCGGTAAGAACAGATCGGATGAGTCCTCACCAACTCTTGATCCGGGGTTCGGCTCAACGGCTCAACGCGTCATCCTGTTGTGTGAGGTGTAAAGCGAGTGTTGTTTAAAGCGGAGGAGTTTCCCGAGAACCCCCAACTCAGTCGAAGTAGATTCCGCTCTTGAAATTCGTCTCTCCATCTCCCTCACTAGCGTCACTCGTCTCGCTCCCTCTCCCTCTTATACCCTAATATTCAAAACCCTAACAGTGATCTCCACATCGATTGATCGTCCATTTCCATTCCATTCGAAGTAAGAGAAACCCTAACACGACCCGTTGCTTAGGGTTTTCAATCAACGCCCGTTTCGATTCTGTTTGTTTGTCACTCTGAAGGATTCTTGATGTTCTTTAAGTCCTCAGTTTTGATTTTTTTCTTTCATGTCGTCATCGGCCCCTGCATTGTTGTTTGAATTATGTTTTCGTTGTTGTTTCAATTTTTTTTCTTTTTACATGCGCTATAACATGTGAAATTCTTTTAGTTTTCCTTTCTTTCATCCTGATTAATTTTTTGTAGATCTTTTAGGGCTCCTTATTGGGTATTATGCATCAAGTTTGAATCTTTTTTCAACCCGTCTTAAATTTCTGGCTTTTGTTTAAATATCTCTCCATGGCTTGGGGCATTGTTTGATCCTCCTCTTTTTTTTTTTCTTTTCATCGAATTGTTATAAAGATAAATTTGTGACCCTTACAGCCTTCTGTTCATGTAATAAGTATTGTGGTTGCTTGGTTATATCTGTGAGTGACATGGTTAATTTTGTTGATATATTTGTTAACTTGATAATGTGTTTCTTAAATTGTTTATTTTTTTTACATTTTGTTAAATGTATAATGTACTAGTACTATCTCGTTACATGTTCCATGTCTTCAGCTGATGATAAATGATAGCCAAAATGCCATATATTTTGAACACTTTATGTTGTCCTAATTCATCATTAGTTGTTCCCAGAGCAGTTCAAGTGTCCTTGTGTACGTTTGATTACTCTTGCTGTATGCGTGCGTGCGCATTTATTCACCTTGCCACATGTGATTCAATGAAAAACTTGCTTTTGACGGTTGTTGGAAATTCAAAATCTTTGTGAATGAGAGAAAGGTGTTCATAATGTGTTGAGTTATACTATATTTCTTTCTATGTATCCAATTTTTTATGTGAGATTTTGCATTAATTTTTTTAAGTAGAGATTGGTTTATTGATTTGCTGAGCGTCTGCCTTTTAAAGCAACATGTGATCAACAGAACATTTTTATGTCCAGAGACTCATGATACTAACAAATACTTGGCCGCCCATGCTACATAGGTTCTTTCATGGCGCCTCCTCAAAAAGTTGTACAAGCATTGAATGCAATGAAGGCCATAGGAATTCCTGTTCAAAGAGCCAAACCAGTGCTTAGGGATCTCCTGAAAGTATATGAAAACAATTGGGAGCTTATTGAAGAAGAAAACTACAGAGTACTTGCAGATGCGATATTTGAGACTGATGACACAAAGGTTTCCTGTTGTTCATTATTTTTTGGACTCAAATGAGTTTTCTTGTCTTCCTTATTGAACCATGCTATTTGTTTTCAGGAAGAGGAATTGGTCAAGAAGAAAACCGAAGTATGGGAACCTGTTTGTGCCTCCTGTTTCATTATTATTCGCAAATATAAGTCTGAAGTTTCTTTTTTTTTTTATGATCTCATGGCATTTTTAAGCTGTTCAAAAATGTTTTGCCATCCTGCCTTCAATGTTTTTATTACATTTCCTTCATATTTCCTTTTCAATGTTTATATTGTCTAATCTGTTTTTCTCTCAACTTTTTCAAAATTGTGAATATATATTTTAATGATTGAATTTTAAAGATTCCCTGCCTGATTATCAGGTATTTTGATTGGTTATATGATGCAGTTTTTTTGGGGGATTAAATGCCGTGATCAATATCCTTTTTATCTAGCTTTTGGTTTTATGCTGTTTACCTTTTGTGACAGAGATCAGAAGCTAAGAAGAAGGAAATTGCAAACGATCAACCTGCAGAGCGGCCTCGGCGAAGGCTCCGCTTGGCAGCGGATGATGGTGATGAGCCATCGCCAATGATTGAGAAAAATGTTGCATCATCATCTAAAAAACCAAGATTGGAATCATTTGCTTCAACCCAGATTTGTACTGTAACTGAAAGTGGATGTCAGGAAGTCCTATCAGAAGAAGGAACTCAGCATCATTTACCTCAAACAGGTTCCAATATAATGGACCCAGGAGAGGAAATGCCTGTTTCTTCTCCAACATCTTGTGGACGCAATGGGGTCGATGACTTACCTCTTATAACACGTCGCAGAGAGAAAGGACCCATTGCATCAAAAAATGTTTCTAAGGCACAAAGTCCAGCGCCTGAAAGAATGGAAAACCCCACTTATCTCAAAATTCCTAAACTAGAACCAGGCATTGCGCATCTTCCGAACTGTGCACCCGCTCAGCATTATCTTGATTTGGTGAAACCCAAAGTTGAGATGTCTGATGAACTCACTCCTAGTTTTGAGGTTCCACTGGCTATGATACATCCATCAGATCCAGGTCCTCTTGGAAATGAAGGTGGGTCTATCTATCCTCAAGCTTGCCTTGTTTAAATTATTGAAACAGAATGCTCTGTGGTATCTGGACTCTAGGATGACCGGCTGTGAGGCTTTTCAATGGTTCCTTTTTTTTTTGGTAGTTAATTGAGGTTTTTAATAGGATTGATTTGAGTTTTTTTTTTTTCTTCATTACCTGGCAGTAACATGGGTTCAATTTAAAAAGATTGAGACAAAATTATATATTCAGTATTGATTCTGGCAGGGAGCAGAGCTTGTTGTTTAATGGAATCTATGCACCCAGTCATGGAATCTGAGATGTCCTCTTCATTGTGATTTCAAATAAATGATTTGCCTGATAACATAAAAAGTTGACATATAATATATCTTCATTCAAATTCCTTTGAATATTAAATAATTGATGATTTCCTGTCCTTTGAATCCAACCAGATCATGAAAGGGAGAAAAATTTTCTGCCTGCAGATGATTCGATCCAGCAACCAGATGCCTGTAAAGACCGGCAATCAGATTATGTAGATCACAGGGAAGAAGAACCTGTTCAAGATGTGACAAAAAAAGGAAATAATCTTGGGGTGGCAGGTGATGCAGCGTTAGCCGCTAATGTCGACATTGTTTCATCTGCTTCAGGAGAGGTGAAACTTTCTCTTATCTGTGACTCTGTGCATGAGCGGTCAGATTTCCATATGCCTAGTTTAGATGATGTTTTAAAACTTGTGGAAGATAAATGTTTGAGATCTTACAAGATTATTGATCAAAATTTTTCACTCAAGAATATTATGAAAGAGATCTGCAACTCGTTTTTTGAATTGGGGTCTAATTCAACCACTGATAAGCAGGATGCGTCCATAGAAGTAATTCCACAACTTGATGTCTTGAAAAAATCTCATATGCAGAGTATTTTGGGTGCTAAAGATGATCATTTTTCGGGCCATGTTAACAACAATGTTGTGTCTCCTCCCGGTGGTTCTCATTCTAACTTTCATTATTCTTCTGGGAATGATTTAACTTCAACGCCCTTTTCCATTAAAGGTCTCAATGGAATTCAACATGATATGCCCCCTAGCCAGAGTGTTTCAGGAAATAATGGTAATGGGGAAGATAAGAATAACAAGGGATTTGAAAATTCAAAAACTGTCGACTGTAGCCCTCATAGCTTGGTCGTTTATCAGGGAAAGCAAATTGGTTTTGATGATGCAAGGCCAAACCATGATGTCAATGACATAACAAAAGGTGAAGAAAGAGTCTGTATCTCAGTGGTTAATGAAGTAACAAGTGAAAGGTGTCCACCTTCTTTTTACTATATACCACGAAACATGATATATCAACATGGGTATGTAAATTTCTCCCTAGCACGGATTGGGGATGAAGACTGTTGCTCGGATTGTTTTGGTAATTGCATGTCAGTATCAATTCCCTGTGCCTGTGCACGTGAAACATGGGGTGAGTATGCATATACTCCGGATGGATTGGTTAAGGAAAAATTTCTTGATGGATCAATCTCACAGAACCGCAATCCAGAAAAGCATTCACTCTTCTACTGTAAAGTTTGCCCATTGGAAAGGTCGAAGAGTGAGGCTATGCCTGACTCTTGCAAGGGACATATTGTCAGAAAGTTTATTAAAGAATGCTGGAGCAAGTGTGGCTGCAGCAAAGAATGTGGCAATCGAGTTGTGCAGCGAGGTATAACGCGCTCTTTACAGGTCAGATATCATTCTCTTTTCTGATGAATTAGCTTTTTGTTCCCGATAAATATTGCTCCTAAATTGCTATTTAGTTCAGCTGCATGTTAAGTGGTCTGACGGTTGAGATGTATCCAGTTTAGGCTTTCTTATTTCTGGAGAGCTTTTCATAAGTTTTTTACATTCTATTAGGCAACAGCTTGATTCTTGTTGACCGTAGACCTTTTTTTCCCCTTTCTTTTGGCAATGATTCATAAGGTCTCTTACTCCTGGCCTCCTGGGTAACTGATACTCTATAACCTAATTTTTTTTGTCAGGTGTTCTATACATCTGAAGGTAAAGGCTGGGGTCTTCGAACGCTAGAAGAAATACCACGAGGTGCATTTGTCTGTGAATATGTTGGAGAGATTTTAACTAATATGGAGCTTTATGACCGAACAATTCAAACTACTGGCAATGCGAGACATACATATCCAGTGCTGCTGGATGCTGATTGGGGTTCTGAAGGTGTTCTAAAAGATGAAGAGGCCCTTTGCTTGGATGCAACATTTTATGGAAATGTTGCTAGGTTTGTAAACCACAGGTAAATCCTGCTCCTCAGTGGGAATTTATGTTACTGAGTTTTCAGAAAACTTGGATGTCACTGCATGCAAGTGTTCAAATTTTTCCTGATATGTTATAGGGAATAATATTTTTTGTTCTATGATTGACATTCAATGTAATACATTCTATTACCAATGATATATGGTGTTTTTGCTTGCCATGTCAGCCCATGAAGGGTTTGAACTGTAGATATAAGGACAGCCCTTTAGGGGTATTTTATAAATGATGGAATTGGTGAGCATCATTGAAATATTTAGGAAGCAAAAAGTGTAAAATATGGATACTTAAATTTTTGGAATTTGTGAGCAACACACGAAATATTCAGGACAAGGAGATGTATTAATAAACATGGGTACTAGTCATTTCACTTTACCATTCCTTCAATGGCACTTGGTAATTTCACATTTTTTCACTATTTCTGGGCATTGATGTTGAAGCTTGGTCAAGTTTTTGTCAAATTTTCATGCACTTTTAGCAGAACAAGTGGATCAGATTGGATAAGTATCATCAATGCTATATTTCCTATTAGATGTTCGAATAAAGTTATTATTGGTGCTGTCCCACTTTTCATTAAAACAATAGAGTCATTGGTCTTATTTGAAACACTGTTATGTGTAATCTTATATATTTTTTGTTAGTCATCCATGCCTAACACTTTGAAGCACTTGCTTGATACTTCACTAATCTTAACCTTTGCTGTTGTATTTATTTGTTATAAATTGTCCATTTAGCGATGTTTCCTTTTTTTGAAGGTCTTGGTTGTTTTCTTCTTATAAAAACTATAAGCTAACCATTATATTTCTTTTATTGGTTTTAACTTTTAAATTCTCTGTGTAGATGTTTTGATGCGAACTTGATTGAGATCCCTGTTGAAGTGGAAACACCTGATCATCATTATTATCATGTACTCTGCATTTCCTCAACTGTTCTTTTTACCCTTATTCCTTGTTGTCTGAAACCCATGATTTAGCAAGGTGTCTTTTATGCAGCTTGCTTTTTTCACCACCAGAAAAATAGAACCTATGGAGGAACTGACCTGGGTAATGCACATTATCACAAGTTTCAGTATCGTTGACTTATTACATAGGCTATGTAAAATTTATTTAATTTAATAATAAATTCTGTTGTTTTCTATTCCTTCTTTGTCAATGTAATGGCCATTCACTTTTTGTACTTATTGTTGGAGCTGTTGATTTGAACAATATTTTGACTTTTTCCCATTAGGATGATATAATAATGGATTCTTTTTTTTTTTAATTATTGCCATCTAAATAACTGCCATAATACCAAACTTTTTGTTCCAAATTTACACTAGGAGGATAACTTGTATCCTTGAGCCCCCGTTTGGATATAGAATATGACTTATTCTTGGGTATATAGTTATTCCAGCATAAGTGAGTATATAAATAAGGATAAAGTGATTTTGTGTTTAGTTGTGTTTTGAATTATTTTCATTGAGAAACGTAATAATAAATTTTTTGTTATTTGGATAAAATATGAATAAAGTATGGATAAAGATTTATAAAAGATGAAAAAATAATGATAGTTGATTTGACACGTGATTTATTAGAGGTGATAACAATTGATTTGGTAGTGGGCCTGCTTATTCTTTAGGTGGAATAACCTAGAATAACCTTAATTTTAGAGGTTGACTGGAATTTATATACCACTTTATATCAGTTTATTCTGACATAGTTTATCCCTAAGTATTCCTTGCATCCAAATAACCAAAAACAGTTATTCTACTTTATTCTCACTTATTCCTTGGGCTATTTCATATCCAAACGGGGGCTTGGGATATTGATGCTGCTTCTGAATAAAAAAGACCATCAAAATGCCTTTACCTGCATATAGCAGGGTGTTAGGAGGGGAAATGATGAGATACGAATTTGATTTTATCCTTGGGACTTTTATTTCACAAAGTGGCTGCTCTCAGGAGTGAGTAGTTGAACCTAGGACTTGGTTCTGTGAGGTTGAGCACTTTACCCTTTTTTTAATATGAAGTGGTAGGCATTGGCCTTAATTTTATTAAAAGAAAGGTAATGCTCAAGAGGGAAAAACATGCAAAAAACACACTCATGAAACCCCACCTCAGGGATGAAGTAGAAGAGATAGCTACTGCCATTTCTGGGTACATGCATGCCACACAGTACTACTCAATAAGCCTTCCCCTGTTAAACTTGACCTTACTTGCACCCGCATATGCAACACCCTTGTCCTTTATATGATGCACCACTGTCTCCCATATGTTCTCCCCATAAACTAGAGCCCCCCAGAGTAGGGGATTACGGGATACAAAAAGAGAAAAGAACAAGAAGAAAAAGAAGAAAATTCTGATAGCTATTCTCAGAAAAGTTTGTATAAGCCCCGATAGTAATTCCAAGATGTCCATGCCTTATGCAACCCAAAAATCATTAAAGACAGAAATAATAATGACAGAATAAGAAAAATGCAGCCAAATAGAAACTGCCTGATAGTTATCTATCCCAAAATATCAATCTATCCCGGATAAGGCTATGTCACACCCTAAACAGGGGTGTAGTGTGTTGGTGGGTATGGCATATCATTCCTGCTATTCTGAATCTTGCAAAAAACAAAACAGCCAAACTGGATTTCATAAATGATTACAAATCTACTTGTTGATGTACTGGATCTTACTCAAAGGAATATTTAATGAAGCATACTTTGGTTCTCTGATTGGGCGATGAGAATTTACTATTAACATGGTAGGGAAACCATCACAAAGTGAAGCTTACAATAAGTTTTGGGAATACTGAAGTATCAGAACAAGTTCCTAACAGAAGATACCTTCATTCGAATGAGCATTTTTATCCCCTTACCTATAAACATGATAATCCAGGATGTTAATGGAATTCTGATCTATTTTCTCTTCTTTTTTTTGTCAATTAATGAACATTGGTAGTTTTTCTGGAACAGATGTTTGAATCAATAGTCAATTGATGACATTGCCTATGTTATTCATATCTAAATTTGAGAGGATTTAAGAAAGTTCCCTTGTTTTCACCGAAGGAGGTAAAGAGTTGTTCTGTTTTTCCCAACATTATACTCTGGCCATGTGGAAATTGGACGTGCAGCCTGGAGTTTAGGATTCACTTCTACCTTCTTTTTTTGTTTTCTGTTGACACCAGTCAGTGCTTATTTCATGACTTCATAATGTGTTACACAGTTTTATTACATGTTCCCAAACTCTTATCTTTTTTTCTCTTAAAAAATAGCTCTCCTCATATGCAATTTAGCAATTAGCTGATATCTCCCTGATATTTTCTTGTAGATATGAGGGTAGACATCAGGTTTGCTGGCGTTCATATAAATTATAGGATTACTCAGAATGTCATCAATTTATTAATAGAAAATTTTAAAGCTTTATGTCAGAAGTATTTTATAAGTGCTTTGAGAAAGCAGATGATGTTGCTTTAAAGTATCTCAAAACTAATTTGAGATACTGGCGTGTGAGGCATTCACTGGTAGACATGGAGGCATACATTTTGTTTGTTCTTATTGTTGAAAAATCCCTTATTGTTTGGTGCCATTTATTTGCAGGACTATGGAATTGATTTTGATGATCATGATCATCCTGTGAAGGCATTTCGATGCCTCTGTGGAAGCAAGGGCTGTAGGGACCTGAAGCATCCTAAAAGTAAGTATTTCGTTTATCAATTCTAGAGATCTATTACAATAGTTTTAGCGATGAAGGGAAGGGAGGTAAATTTCCCAGGCTAATAGGACAAGGTACGAGTCCGAGAATGGCCATTTTGTGCAACAAATGCTAAATCTTATGCCCCGTTTGGGACTGAGGTGGGGACGCCCGCAGTAGAGAAACCCGCCCGCAGTAGAGAAGCGCTGTTTCCGGAGCATTCTCTACCGCGGGCGAAAATGGCCTGTTAAGCCATATTCGCAGCCCCACCGCGGACGCGAGAAAAGCGTTCGGATCTGCAGTGGCGGTATGCTGGATTCCCTGCTGTGGAATCCGTCCCACCACGGATCCAAACGCTGCCTTAAACCATATCCAATCTGCCAATTCTATGGATGGTGCCTTTTTAACTCTCATCAAACAGAAAGAAGAAATGTGTCAATGTTGGTATTGAATGCTTGGAAATAAACTTATTGAGGTGGATAATTACTTAACCGTTTGCCCAAATCCACATCTCTCTCTATATAAGTTACCTTTGCCCTCTCATAATATCAATTCTGGATTTTAATGATTTCACCTATTTGCCCATTCGAACAATCTTGTTGGTGAAATAAGATTGTTGGTGAAATAATCTTTTGAGAGAATTCTATCATATGCCTACCCTATTAGTAGTTCGTGTTTGCATTATCATTAATCCACACTAACGATGATAACAATTTTTGCCACAGGAAGTAAAGCAAACCTGCCAAGCATGAGGAAGTCCAATGGAAAAGTATGAGCACTGTTGGTTACTGACAACAATGTGGTTAACCTTTTTTTTTTTGGTTATAGATGTCACACATTGTTAGAAAGTGAAATCAAGTAAAACGTTTGGTTGTATTTTCTTTGTTTGTATATCTGTAAAGGGCGTTGTAGGGGTGCAGGCATTTTGGTATTGTTATTTTTTTGGGGATTTGCAGGAGCTGGATTTATCAATCTTCAGCTAAAATTGTAAACTGTATCAGTCACCAAAGTTCCTAGCAGATGTGGTGGCCTGTAAAAAGTTGTACTTGTTGTTATTGAAGTTAATGGAAGCTCCAAGCCCGTCTCATTGAAAACCATTCTTCATGTTTTGAACAACTTGAATCCTCTCTTTACAACTGATTAACTAAAATGTCTCCCTTCATGACTGATTTTATACTCCTGTTTGAATGATAGGGTCCTGATTTAGTAACAAATCACAAAAAGGGTGTCATCGTATCATTTTTTGTAATACGGTTATTATCATTTTGGTTATTAAACACCTAAGTATGGATAACTAAATTGGTCAAGTATTTTTTTGTTATTAAATCGTTTTTCTTAATGATATTTGAATGGATCAAATGTTGCTACACTTGGCTGTGTTAATCACTCGTTGGTTTTTTTTTTTTTATAATAAATTTTTAGACATGCAAAGCATTCGCTTTGTTTTTTTTTTAAAAAAATGTACACACCTGGAATTTTTTTTAAAAAAATTATTTGCCTGAGTCTACTGAAAAAATGAATTTTCATTTTAAAAATGTGAAAAACATCCCCACCACGTGATGTAAAAGGAAAAATAGAAGATTAAATCAGACAAGTTTCCACAATTTCATCTGTATTGTTGAAAAGATGAAGTGTCAAACGTGCATAAAAATCAATAGGATGGCATAAAATCCAGAGATGGCAGTATAGGGAGGAATGTACATTCATCTATTCATGTGGGGGCAGCTTAACTGCTATAATTTACATATTCAGACTAGACTTCCTTTAATACAATCCTGTCACACAATATATGAAAATGGGAGGCCAAATTCATTAAACACTAACCTGCCTTACATTCACTGATGTCAAAGATTCCCTGTTATGGGGTTCAGAAAGGAATTTATGTTCACAGCCATAAGGGATCACAGGTCTGATGCTGCCAGGGTTCAATGGGAAAAGTGTTCTGTAATATCCATCCATGATTGCGTCGAAATTGCAGGTTGCAGCGACCTTTGGAATCTGCGCACCAAGGCAAGCAATGTAAGTATGCTGGACAGATGTAAAAAGAAGAGGAGGAGAATAGACAAACAATTTGAAGCACTTTATAGTAAATTTAGAAAGCAATTCGACTTAAATGCTGGCATGTTTGGTTTCACGGATACTAAAGAGGAACATCAGTGAGTCAACAGAGATCGTGTAAATCATAAGCATTATGGACAGTATGGATCTCCTGGTATTTGTGAGGAGTGTGTATTTTGGGGAAGGTGTTTTGAGATTCTATGGAACAAGATTTCCTATTTTCGAGTCGAGTTTAAATTTTAGCAGAAAAAGATAACAATGAGAAATAAGTTTGGGCATGGAAGACCATCTGCTCATAAAAAGACCTTGCACTGGTACCATAGCCTAACAGTTATTAGGTGTTTGCTCTACTTTTTTTTTTTTTGAAATGCAGTATTTGCTCTACTAGTACAATCTAAATTGCTTTATTTTGTAGATGCTCCACTTGAAATTTCTATAACTAGAGTCTTACTTCAACACTTCAACTACCTTTAGATTGCTCTATATTGTATGGAATGATCATTACAACCTAACACAGCTCATAGCAATGAATCCACTCTGTCCTTGCCATGCACATCACAATCCTGAATTTATCTTATAAAACATTACAAATATCCATTAGGTATCCAGCGTCTATAAATCTCTACTTAACTACCAGAAATGAGAAGCATTATCATATGTACAAGTTGGAAAGAACAACTCTACCACAGAAATCATCACATACATCTACACTACCATGATGCAAGAGGTCGAGTTGAGACGAGGCATGAAAATTAATAAAAAAAAGATCTTCTCCCCTTGGATAACTACACGAACAAGGAAATGTGGGGAAGTGCAAAACATAAAAACTACTTCCAAAGATATACAACCTATCATGCATAACATCAGTCATGAAGGTTAAAACTCTCTAAAAAAATGTAATCAAGTCGGTTACAAGCAAACTTTTCTCCATTCGAGTTAAGATTTTATCAGGTTTGGATCTCATCAGGTCTTGTAAGTCCCAAATATGGAAACCACACATGACTTAAAATTTCACAAACATCAAATGTTAAACATGTGACACAACACATGTCAATTCTTCACTGAAGACACACACAACACAAATTGATGGGATCCAAAATTGCCTATAGAACATGTAAATCCAAGAACTGATAAACACAGCAGTAAACAATTGAATTTTCACCTGATAAATGTCACGGGTGTAACCGAGGAGATTACGATACTCAACAAGCTTCTTCTTGGTACATTTGAACAACACATTGTAGACAAGATCGAACCGGATCAACGTGGTGAACAAACACACATCCGCCAGAGTCAGCGCATCCCCGCACAAGTACCGCGACTGCCCCAAACGTTCCTCCAACACATCCAACGTCCCGAACAGCTCCGCCACCGCCGCATCATACGCTCCCTGACTCTGCGCGAACCCGCACCTGTACACGCCGTTATTCACATTCGGATAGACGATCCGATTCCACTTCTCAATCTCCGCCTTCAACGGCTCCGGCGACAGGTCCATCCCGGCATCCGATGCGGAGTTCAAGATCTCGATAATGTCGTAGCTCTCGTTGCAGACGACCTCGTTTTGATCAACGTCCCAGAGCATCGGGACCGTCGATCGGCCGTCGTAACCCCCGTCCCTCATCCGGTAGACCTCCCTCAACGTGCGGCGACCGTTGGCCCTGTCCGGACCGGGGACCAGCTCGTCGGAGTCGTCTGATTGGAGGAACTCCCAGGCGCCGTCGGGACCCGGGGAGGCGACGGAGACGGGGAGGGAGGGTTCGAGGGATTTGAGGGCGCGGACGATGAGGGTGCGGTGGGCCCAGGGGCAGGGGAGGCCCACGTAGAGGTGGAGGTTTAGGGTTTTGAGAGGGGGGCGGCGGCGGAAGGGGCTGGTGGGGCGGGAGTAGATGCCGGT
Organism: Acorus gramineus; assembly: GCA_030737835.1. Classification (NCBI taxonomy): domain Eukaryota; kingdom Viridiplantae; phylum Streptophyta; class Magnoliopsida; order Acorales; family Acoraceae; genus Acorus; species Acorus gramineus. Next base: position 15,480,205 of record CM060857.1, read on the forward strand.
GGAGGGATCGGAGGGGGCGAGCTGGCGCATCATGAGGTGCCACGTGGCGGACCAGGCGGAACGGACGGTGGAGATGAGGAGCTGAGGGGGGAGGGACCGGCCCCATAGGAGGCGGGTGATGGCGGTGAGTGGGTCGGTTTGGAGGGACATTCTAGGGCTGACGTGGCGGTGGATGGAGGGGGTGGGTCTGACGTGGCGGTGGCGGTGGCGGGGGAAGTGGAGGGGAGGGTCGAGGAGGGATACAACGGCCATTTTGTTTGAACAAAAGAATGGTTGATTTGAATTTGTTCGGAAATATGTAGTTGAGAACGATGAGGTCATACGTGTTCAGATCAATCGAGCTCACACTGGAATAGCCAGCAGTGCTTTTGGCATGGGAACGGGAATAAAGTCCACGCTATTCCACCTGAACCCAATCCGAATAACCAAACCTACGAATTGGCAGGGATAGAGTTAAAGTCTGTCAATCCGACAGATATTGCTGTATGGATCAGATATATAGATAATTTTTTAGATAACTGACATATTTAAATAATAATATTAAATTGAATAATTAAATTATGTATTAAAGAAATGAAAATGAAAATTTAGATTTTAAGATTCATTCTCTCTTAAATATCATATATTAAAAATTTAATAATAATATAATATATAATTATTATAATTTATCATACAAGATAACAAATATAAACAATATATATAATTCATATTATATATATATATATTTATAATATATATCACATATAGATATTTTTCAGATCGAATAAATTGATATATATCCGCACTTCAAATCTATATATTTCTTATTTTTCAGATAGAGTGAAATATGGATGAATCAAGGTAAAATCATGTTTATTAATAACGAATAAATGAGTATGCTCATACTACAATATATGAAAATAAAATAGTATGGATATTTTAAATCGCTTTTTGTAATTCCTTACATATTATTTACACAATTTATATGTGATCAATCAAACAATAAAAACTTTATTAAAAATAACAAAAAAACCTTTAGCTACAGTGGAATAAAATTATCCTGGAATAGCTAATTGCGGATTGAGCTTGTAGAAAACCAAACAAAATGCACCCAGAGTTGCACCTCAAGTTCCGTATCCCCAAAAAACCTATCCCATTAAACTTTTGGATTTATTCTAACACGACAAAAAATAACTATGACAATCTATTCATACTAAACAAATATTTGAAAAAAAAAATAAAACATATTCTCCACTCATCCATACCTTATTCACAAAACAAACCGGAGTGGGGTTTATAGAGTAGTAACCCAATGACTTTATCATGTTTTCAGACTCCATTTCTGCTTCACACAATTTTTTAGCAATCAATCACACAAAAGTAAACTAATATTATGTCTAAAGAGAGTTTAATCATGCAAAACGCAATTCATGTGTCCACAAAGCAAGAAACGACAAACCAAAATATTCATCTAGGAATCAAAATTTCAAACACTGGAAGTCTCTCTTCACAAGCCAGACTGGTAAATGAGGTGATAAACCAAGGTATTCTTTTAGACAATGGCATTGGCAGCGCTGGCGATCCTCGGCCACAGATCAGCACATTCCTTTCCAATTGGTCCTGTGATAGCAGATCCTGCAGCCATTAAACAAGTAGATAATTAGGCAACTCATCCTAAGGCAAGAGTTTTGGATGTAAAAGATATCACCTACAAAAGATATACAAAATATAAAGATGTACCGTGTGGTCACAATGTACATTTATACTTTGGATGTACAAGATGAAAACACACAGTTGTACAATACAGTTTATGGGAATGGTTCTCAAGTCAGTATAATTGTCACATACCTTTCATTTCTCCTTTGGGATTGACTATGACACCAGCATTATCTGCAAGTAAGGGAAAACAGAAAGTCAGAAACATTATTAGACATGTATTCTTGGCAATGCATAACAAGGTGATACTGCAGATCATGTGCACAGAATCAGTCATATACTAGTGTAGACAAAAGGAACATGCTTGGCCACTTCCCCCAAATCTAGATTACACACCTGTGCTTAATAAGATCGTTATTTTGTATTTTTGGTTGTATGAGCATGTGTAACTGGGTTTTAATAAACAAACTCCTGACATAATACCAGAATCATGTGCACTACTGTAAATTCTGATATTCACTAAATGTGATACTAGATAGCTAATAACACGCGTGAAATCTTAAATGAGATTGATGAATGAGTGAGGCCATGTTTGATATTTGGAAATAAAATGCAAAATAACATAATTTTTCAAGCACGGTAAGCAAGAATAATAAGATGGACAACATCGATAGAAAATGCTGACATTGTGAATCATTGGTTGCTTAACCGCAGTCTATAAAATGATTGAACTATGTCATGCACAACATATTTATTCCATGCCCAACGCATAAAGTAAAACTGATAGAAGTGATTTTATTTTTAATTTTTAAAAGTTCATAGCTTCCCAAAACAATGGGAGTGACCTGCTTTATGTCTATAAGTAGCACGTTATGTGGCACAATATATTTTTTACACATTATGTACCAGGAGACAGGTAACACGATGCAATGTTGTGAACATCATGCTGTTTAATACTGGACAGCTTTTTCTCACTCTATGCCTCTCACTTTAAGAGCTGCCATATATTCAGGCTACCCAGGAAGTAAAAAGGCAACTTATTTAGGAGACATAAAAAATGAACGAACCAGACTAAAGCACGTTTCTAAAGAAACTCCAAACACAATCATAAAATGCTACCAAGAAAAGAATATGGATGAGTCCACAAACACATAGTATGAGACAAGCTCGTACTTACCCATGCCCAGCTAATAATAGAAACGTGCCTCAAGCTACATCATGTTTATGTGTCTGAGAATGAAAGATGGACTAGCAATTGTATGATTATCATGCATTCTGGGAGTGGCATGTACAGAACTCCTTACACATCATAAACCAGAAAAAGAATGCTTTAAGATGTTACATAATTATGAGTGAGCCTAATTAAATATGGTTCTATTCTTAGTCAACTTGATAGAAAAATGGTTTGATTGTCTACTATGGGGATAAGGCACACACGGTACAAACTTGCACAAACATCAACATGATACATATCCCAATCTAAAACTGAAGTCACCTGTTACTTTAGTTTTCCTTTTAAATATCTACCTGCTCAACATGAATCAATGGAACGACCAAAAAGTTGGAATTTAATTGACAACACAAGCAAAAACAACCACATGTTACCTTCGAAATACATGTAGACACCATCCTTTCGGCGAAAAGGCTTGCGCTGGCGAACAATGACAGCAGGCATCACCTTCTTCCTGAGATCAGGCTTTCCCTTCTTCACTGTAGCCATAACCATGTCCCCAACACATGCTGAGGGTAGCCGGTTCAGCCTTCCTTTGATCCCCTTCACCGAAATGATGTAGAGGTTCTTCGCACCAGTGTTGTCAGCACAGTTCACCGTCGCTGCCACTGGGAGACCCAGTGACATACGGAACTTGTTCCCAGCAGACCCACCACGTCCTATATCATGCAACACACACACACATGAGGAAAATGGAAAACCACATACTATTTTTGCAGCTACACAATTCATTTTCCACAGTTGCAATTGGGGTATAAACTACAAAAAACATGAAAACTACTTATTGTCACTTCATTAACTTACAAAGAGACCTCTTATATTAAGATGGATCAGGTTGCCTGCTGAGGATCAATAAGAGTTATGACCATCCTTATACAAATTCATCTCAAAAGTCCACCTTGAAATGACACAGACCTTAGTACTACAGTAATGCAAACTATCATTTTTCTGGTGCACCAAATTGATCTAAAAATCTATCACCTTTCAACTCCTTACACCAAAAGCTGCATATGTCCGCACTTCCTCATAATTCTCCTCAACCTATCAACCCTCCAAAGAACCTACCCAAATTGCTCAACAAACAAGATCCCTCACCAAGATTTGAGGAAAACTGTGTTTCTTGTTTTATGATTTTGTCTTCTCATCTGTATTCCAATGTTATTATTTGAACCAGTTTGGCTGATATATTATCCGGGTGGATGCTTTATGCATGTCATACCAGTGATTACCTTAAAATCTGATTATACTGTCATATACTTGTATATCCTGTAATTTCCCCATTCATACCGCTGAAACAATGACTTTCAACCTCAAGAATTTTATGTATCACATATATTGTTAAAATTGACTAATTAATATGATATTTCACCCACGGTTCTAGCTATCTTATATCACATTGATTCCATTACTGAATACCAAACTACATTATGTTCACACGCCTACACATGTACCAAACACAGGTAAAATAGAACAGGAACCATTGCTCCTATTTGTATTCTGTGGCCTACGAAAATCATGAAAAAAATCTCAGTAAATCAACCAATCAAAATATTTACAGAGTAATCAAATCAATCATACATTTTGAAATTCCGTACTTCCCATCTCCCCGTTTTACATAATTAATCACACAGCACTCTGATTTCTTTGATTAACAGAGTAGTTTCAACCAAACAAATGTTTCATAAACAAAAAAAAAAAAACTGTTCATGACATCATAGATCTTCGGTTAGAAACTCGTAAGATAAAGATCAAACCCCGGATCAGGCTCATCTAGGACGACTGAAACTGAAAACCCTAGATCATAAGCCTCAAAAGAACCAAAACGAAGAACAAATCATAATCCTCCGTTGCTTCTATGTCACCAATATGAAGAAAATCAACCCAGAAAACAAAATGAAGATCCAAATCACGGTTTCAAAACCCTACATCGATCGATTCGCACAAGGGCACGGATCAAGCAACATATCATCACATCTTAGTTGTTCTCTCCATGGATCGATGAATGAAACCCTAGGAATGCAAGAGAGACGAAGAGAAACCATACCTCGCTTCGACATCTTCGGCGCCTCCGATACGAAAGTGAGAGCTTCCGAAACTCTCTTGTATTAGAAGTGGCTTTACAAAATTAGGGTTTTTGTAATATTACCAAACTACCCTTCTTCGTTTAACAAATTCACTACTGAGACTGAGATTGAACCTAGAGCGTCGATACAGTGATGGAATTAATGGACGGTGGTTGAGGTTTTAATTTTTGGCGCGCTAACATGACATTTTTACCCCTCAAAATACTTCAATTGACTGAAAAGTCTCTGAAGGTGCATTTTGTTATTGCATCCTTTACAGGGTCATTAATGACTGCATAACTATGATTGAATTGATTTTAAAATTATTTGTTTGATGGGTGGTGAATAATTTCATAGCTTCATTAGTATAGTTGTCTATTAATTACTTTCATTCTTGTTTGATTATTGCTTCTGTTATGCATTTTTGGAGAGAATCCATTAGCAAATATCATTGTTGCCATGCTTTTCAAATTGTTAAGAGTCATTGTCCAACATTTAATTTTTCACAAATTTGAAATTTCAGTACTTCCAAAAATTGTCACGGTATCTGAAAATACTGGTAATTTCATGTTCTTGAAGCTGAATTGAGGCTGTATATCTGATGCTGGTCTCATATTATTTTGTTTATGTAGGACTTCCTAAGGAATTCATGATATTATCATGGACAGCCAGCACATAATTTCAAACAAATAATTCTTTTATATTAATTTTTTGAAAATGTTGGACATCCCAAAGACCCGGATACAGTTCACACACGTTTTAATTTTTTTTGTTTAACATAATAACTTTTATAAAAAATAAAGTATATATTTCAACATATTATATGGACACATTTATTGGGAAAGTATAAAAATATCTAACGAAATATATACCTTGTTGGAAGCTATAGATGTAAATAGTGTTATAGGTGGGGATGTGAACATGACAGTGTGTAACACCCTTTTTTTGGTGACCAGGAATCCAACATGAGTTGGGAAAACTTCAGATGCACTGAATTGCCCACAAGCCATCTACATCATCAGATAAAGTTCATGAAGTTCAGTAGGGTTTGAACTTGAGACCTATACATCTGTTTGTCCGCTAAGAGTTGGTTTGGTACATTCTGAAAAACATTGCTGAGCTTTATTCAAACAAATGCAAATTAGATTCTAAATTCAGTGTTTTGGCTGATGATTGAATATCTAAGAATGCATAATCCATCATATCAAAATTAAATTGGCTTTAAAGTGTAAAAAATAGGGGTGAAACTCATCTTTCACTCTCCAGTCAATAAAATATGTGTTAAAAAAAGAGTTGCTATTCCAGTGGTCCAGCTTTGTGAATCTGCGTGCACAAGTTTGTCCTACTGAGTTGTTTCAATAGGTTAGTTTGCTGAGGTTGAACAACTCTCTATAGCTGCTGAGTGGTTTCTTCTGTTTTTGTTGGCTTGCTCTGAGGAATAGACCTCCGAAAAGAAAAAAGGTGAGAGATGCTCAATATTTCATGTTATCCAAATATCATGATATAAAGTTAAGAAAGCAATAGTTATAAGTTGATGGAAAGAATTAGGTCATGAGCCATTAAAGAATAAGATCTTTTACCTTTGAATAGAGGCCAAACCAAACCCTCTTTTAAAAGCTTTTAATGGATGGATGGATGGAATGAGATCTCTCAAATCTCTATTGGGGAATCCAAACAATATTGGCTTTTAGTGACTCTTTGGAAGAAAAAAAATTCCTACCCAACCAAAGTGGGGGAGGATGGATGCTCTCTTGCCACAGGTGATGTAACCTCACCATATAGAAAGGAATAATGTTAAAAGGACAGTCTCCTATACATGGTTTGATTTTTAATGTACAATTCATGTAATAAAACATGTAAGTATACACTTCCTCGCATAAAAAGCAAAAAATCATATCTTTCATTTGATGAATCATGTATCTCATTAGCGAATCAAGACTGCACGCAAAGCTGCATAGAAGGATTGCGTAAAATGGCCCCCCAAAAAAGGAAGGGTCCCTTGAACTTTTACCCTCCTCCACCCAACTCCAATTGATGCTTCTTTTTGGGTGGTCCCCCACACAAGAGGCTCGTGTCACTGGTGCCTCATGGCTTTTTTATAAGTATTTGCAGGGCAATACATGAAATTGAGGCAGAGGGAGTGATGACTTTGAATTTGGGAAGCAAGAAAAGGATACATGCCATGAGTGTAGCGAAAAAAACATCGACCATGACTGTCGCAAATGTTTGGAGAAGGTTAGGCTTGGATTTGTGGGGGAAGACCATGTTTCTGAAGCAGATTATGTGGAAGTTGAGGTCTCAATGGAGGCTTGCAATGGGATCACAGAAGGATAGGTTGCGGTTCGGCTATGATCCGCAAAGCTACTCTCTGAACTTTGATGATTGTTCTACATGTGATCATTCATACAAGCACTAGATCCTTCACAAGTTTCTCTTCTTCTTATCATTGTTTCTCAAGTGATTGGTGTTTAGTGGTATGTGCATGGATTGTTATCTCCAAATGCATGAAATGCAATTTTGATTCCTACAACTTGGTTTCTGTGGGTCATTTTTTTTTCTATTCCAGCTTCCCTGATCAAGGGAATTGATGTTGTGGTTATTGTGTGTTAATGCCAAATTAAAGTTATGCAAGATCTTTTGCTGCCCACTGTCTTGTGCTTCCTTGCAATTGGGTTCTTTTCCTCGGGTAGAGGGCGAAGGATTCTTCTCCCAACCCATTGTTAGAGCCGGGGAAGGAGATGGGGAAAGGGTGGAGAAGAACTATTTGTATCTTAGTATATACTTATTTTTATATAACAATATGTATTTTAATAGGAGAGTTTATAATTTTTTTTTTAAAAAAAAAAAACGGTATAGATGATGTGTGAGATTGTAGATGGAGTTGCAAAACGGATTGTGTAATAGTCCGGATCCTCTTATGCCAAATTATGTTAATAGTTACGTGTTTGGATTACAAAATAGGATAATTTTATGTTATTAAGCTTTTGGTCCTTATTATTCTTGAAGCCTTGTTTTTTGTTACATTTTCAGAAAGTACCTTCGAGGCATAATTGGGTTTTGCGCTAAACATATGAAGTCTTCATTTTTGAGTTATCTCTCATATAAAATTAGTTTGGTGTCATTTGGAGCTATATTAGAAAAGTTATGGCTGTTTTACCGTTTCTGCCCGTAGAAGAAGAAATCGTGAGGTCTTCTGTTCGTTGTTATTTTTAATATAGTTGGAGGCTTCTTTTGATCTTGGTCTAGACATAGAAGTTGTAGATATTTTCGTTACCTTTCCAACAGAAGTTGAATCATTTGAAGTGGACTTTCCTACGAGAAGTTATGGTGGTTAGAGTTGAGGCTGCGCAGAATTCTAAAGGAGGGCGCTTTCATCGTTTGGCAGAATCTAAAGTTTTAAATAATTAGTGAGTCGGTGGAGGTGGCGTGGGTGATATGTGTGTGAGAGAGAGAGAGTCGCCCGAGACTCAATTGAAGGGAAAATAAAAAGGGGAAAAATTGGGAAAAATTAGGAAAAGCTTCGTGGAATATTTTTCGTGTCATACTGGGTAAGGATTCTTGTTCTTTTCATCGTTATTCTTCGTCTAGGGTTAAATTAAAAATTGTGATTTGGGGCTGAAATATGAATTTGTTTTTGGGGCTGGGTAAACAAGAATTGGAGAGTTATTTTGATTGCGTTAACTTAGGGTTTGTATTTAGGACATCGGATTTGATTTGGGGGAAACTGAGAATTGATTATTGGGATTATATGTTAGTATCTGATTGAGATTATATTTTTATCAATGGATTTCCTCTCTGTCTGTTTTAAGAGTTGGAATAGGGTGAGTCCAGTTGAGGTGGTGAATTACGAGGTAACCCGATCAATATTTGTTTGTCCTACATTCCATTCCACGTGGTATTGTTATAAGTGACCCAATATTTGTGTTTGTTATTTTCAATTCCGTGCTTCATTGTTGTTTCTTATCATCTCTGATATTGTTTGATATTCAAAACTGTTTTTATCCCTATTTATTCGTGAAACTAACTATTGTCGGTTACTATATTATATTATTGAGACCCAAATTATTCATGTCACCTTTATTAATTAGAATTGTTTCTCATTGAGGCTTGCTTCATATATATCCACTATAATTCAGTTATCATTTGAGAGTGTGATTTATATTATCCCAGTTCAGATTAGTCCTTGAAGTGTCATTATTGAGGTTTGCTTCGTGATTCATCATCATTATCTAATCGTTGTCATTTATCCTTGTTCTAGACAGTTTTTGAGAGTTCTAAATCTATAGTTGATTTGTGAGCCTTCCTTTGATCATGATGTATCCATCCCAGTGTCTTGCCATTGATCTATGATCTGCATGGTCGTGCTATCCGACCATGAAGCCTTGTACTGTGTTTGTTTCATTGCTTTTATATTACCTCTTGAATTCGTATTTTTGGAGTTGGATGACCATAGACCTTACAGTGAGGGTTGAGGATTACCTCCCCAGCGCGCATGAGTACGTACGGTCCAGTGAGGGGGACTTGAGAATACCCTACCGTGCCTGGACGTTCCGAGGGCCAGGTAGCGATTCCGCGGTGGACGTTCCGAGGGCCACACGCGAGAGGTATAGATGTGGACATCCCGGACATAGGGGCCGAGATGGGGTCATGTAGATGGTCTATCCGGCGCTTCGGTCATTCAGGAGCCAGAGTCGTGATTCCCTTATCATTCTTGTAGAATTGTGACGTCTCGAGTGCCATCAATGAGTTAATTGACATTCTTAGCTTGATGGGTGATTTCAGAGTATGTGCTTTCAGTCCAGTGGTGTTGGTTCTTGATAATATTTATTGGTCCTATCACTTGTGATGTGTTCGCTTGAGCTATTCATTCTTATTTTTATATATCAGTGATGTTATTGTTCTCCACTGATGATCATAGAGTACTTTCATGTGTTATTATGCTTTGACGATGTTGACTAAGCTTGACTTTGATTTCATCCTTGTTTTCCTTATGCGTGGAATGTCTGGGTTACTTACTAAGCATCTTTCGCTCATTCTATTCTATTTTCCTATTTTTGCAGAGTAGAGGCGGGGTTCTTGGGCGTTGACTTTGTCTTCTTTTGGGTGTCACGTCCAGTTGGTGATAGGTATATATATATAGATATGGATCTTGTTGATGCTTTAGATCTGTATATGATTATTGTTGGTAGAGGCTGGTCTAGTGAACCATGCCTATGTTAAAATGCTCTATATATATGGATGACTGTATATGAGGTGTGTTAGATGCTCTGTTGACTGCTTAAACTTTCCTGGGTGAGTTTATATAGGTGATTATATATTTCTTGATGATTATATATTATCCCAGGGTTGTTACCAGATGAGTTTATATAGGGTGGTTATTTCGATGTTTCTTTTTTTTATAAAAGAAATGGTGAGTTTTGAGGCACGTGGCGTGCACGTGTCGATGGTTTGGGACACGGGCCGTCATAGATTGTGTATCAATGCTCAAATGAAAAATGTTAGGAGACTCACTTTTGTCCAAGTACATTTATTAATGAAAACACTTGGAGATGTAACAAAAAAAAATGCTTTTGAAAGATTTATTTGTTTAATGAAATATGTAATTTTATAAAACTATAAATATATAGGAATTTTTGCTTATATACCTGTTAAATCTTGATTTTGTCAAAATATCCTGCTTAAATGGTCCGTTCAAAAAAACCTCTAGAAAACCCCATAAGTTGTGCATCCATACCCCTGCGGTCAATTGGCGTGAGCTAAGGTTAATATTCTCCATGAAAAGATTGCTAGCACCGTTAAAAAGGGTTGAAAAGACCTAACTAACCTTGGTTCCATCTTCTTCTTCAACCTCTCATCCAAAATTCTCACCAGCCCCAAACCGATTTGGGGCTTCTCATATAGGGGCTTTGACGAATTGAAGAGGGGACAAAAATGATTAATTTGGGTTTCTCGATTAGGGGCTTCGACGAATTGAAGAGAGGATGGATTGAAAAGAGTATGCAGGGAGATAAATTGTAGGGTTTCATGTGAGGTTTGGATTTTGAATGATTAAAAGAGGGTGGTTTTGTAATTGCACGTCTCATGGTTAACCAATTAATCAGGGTTGGGTACGAAACATTAACATTTGTGACAGAGGGCATGGATGCACAATTTATGGGTTTTTCAAGGGTATTTTTGAACGGATCATTTTAAGTAGGGTATTTTAATAAAATTGAGATTTAGCATGAATATATATGCAAAAAAATCTAAATATATATTTAAATAAGTATGCATCCTATCGATCTATCTTATAGAGTGCGTTTTGAAATGCAGTTTTGATTATTCTAAAAATTAGATATAGTTAAGATTTGCATCCACTGATGTCCACATGCGAGAAGTCACTTTTTTTTGTAAAAAAGCTTTTGAGGAGCTATAGGTCCCGCCCACATTAACTAGTACATGCACAACTATAACGGGTCAATATTAGGCCCACAATGGGTGCAACGGGGAATGAAGGCAGTGAGGGGAAGTTTGGGGACTTGGAGGGTATGTGGGCTCACCGAGACAACGATTGAGGAGGATGTGGGACTAGTCCTTGAAGGCTAAGGTGTCACAGTTACTCGCCTCTGCTTTGGTTTGATTGACATGGTTGTCTCGCAACCAAGCCATTTTTAGAGGTCAAATACCTTACTGGGAGAACATATGAGAAATGACAAAGGGCTTCATTCTTAATTGGGGGACTATATGTGTGGGTGCAGGGGGTATTAGATTTCAGGCTGATAAACTTATAATGGATTAGAGGCGGTTGGCCCGCAGTCTGTGGATTCAGGGAGAAGTCTCATCTACCTTGTTTCCATGTGACTACTTTTTTTTGTAATGCTTTGTTATTTCCATTGAGCTCTCATCATTTAATATGTCAAGGCATTGGCTTAATATTTAAATTTTTAGAAAAACAATTAGGCCCACAACGGCCCACAACTATATTAAGCATACTGCCTATGAGTGAAGCCCAACTAGTTTTTTTTTCTTTCTTTTTTTCTTTTTATCTTTGGTAAGATTTGATCATGCACTTCTAAGAAAATTTGTGATGTCCACTATCAGGCAAGCAAGCCTCATGGGATATATATGAAAATATTTTAAGTATAACAAAAAAACACTTGAAACACATAAGAAAAAGAAAAAGAGAAAGAGAGATGATAGTGGAATGACGACGACAGACAGCGATGGACGGATGTCTGGACGGTGGCTTAGAAGAGTGGCAGTGGGTGGAGAGAGAGAGAGAGGATGGTGGGGGAGGACAGCGACAACGAATGAAAACGAGCATAGGAGAACAACCAACCGTCCTCTTTTATTCTATTTCTCTCTCCCCTTATTCCACCGCCACCGCCACCGCCCTACCCGACCTCATCCACCCACTATCATCGTCCTCTTTAGCTCACATCATTCATTTTTTTTATTCCTCCTTTCTCCTTTTCCATTGTCATGCATTCACTCCACCATAAATTTTTTTGGGGTGGGGTGCATGATTGGAGGGGTGGAATAAACAAAAAGCTCCCCGTAGATTTTACATCATTCATAACGGCTCCGTTTGGTTGTACGTTTGGGACAAATTTTATTTTTTAAAAAGCTGAAAAGCTAAAATCGTGCAGTTAAACGGGACAGCTTTATTCAGAATTGGGAGCTAGATTTATTTAATTTTTCTCTCGAAATCTGTGTTTTGAAAAACTTAGAAACAATGCTTTTTGGTCAGAATCGATTTTTTTAATTGAAAAGCAAATTTCTCTGTCAAACATCAACTGCTTTCAAATATTGATTCCTGAATTAAAAAAAAAAACATTCTAATAAAAATCAAGATCTAAAATCATCTTAAAAAATCATTTTATTTTAAAAACTATTTTTTAATTTGTGTTTCCAAATAAACGGAAATCATAAAATATTCGCACGAGAATCAGAAACCAAACTCGGGACCCACGGTCGCCTTCGGTCTCTTGCTATCCAGAATACCGTTCAAATCAAAACATTGTCTACGTGGAAAGCAGAAACGTTAAAACCTGTATCCGCCACACCGAAATCCCACGTTTTCGGGGGACCCTTATCGTGCTCCGCTCGATTGGAGAAGCCAAACTCGTTTTGGACGCCGAGAAAGAACGAACGAACGAACGAGGAACCCTCGATCGATCCGTGTTTTATCGCTCTCTTTCGATTCCCTTTCTTTTTCGCGGGGCGGAGCTGAAAAAATAAACCCTAAAAAGCTCCTCCTATCGATCGATTATTTCGGATTCAAAGATTGAAAATTCACTCTCGCTTTCGATTCTCCGAGTGGTATGTATGCTCTTTTGGTTTGTCTTTGTTGGAAATAATGGAAAACGAAGGCCCTTTTATGAGATTCGTTTGCGAGTTTTCTTCATAGACCTTGAATTTTGTTTGTTTGAATCGACTGGACTCGAATCTTATCTTGAATTCTGGTGACGTGGACGTGTTTTTTGAGTTTTTGCTGTTAATGGTTAGAATCAAAGGACTTTTGAGTGATTTTTTTTTGGTGAATATAGTTCTGGAGACATCTCTATCTATTTGGGTTTATTAACGGATTGGTTGATGTTGAGGAGGCCATTTTTTTTTTCTCTTTGTCATTTGCCAATCAAGAATCCAGAGAAGCCATCTTTTGGTTGTTTATGGTCTTTAAGTTACCCTGATATGCTATATCCAAAAATCGTATTTCTTGAATAAACTGGAAATCGAATGGAGTTGAAGCTGCGAGGATTAATTGTAGCTGTCTAATGCATTTGTTCATTGATTGCTGGAGAAATTTAAGAAAGGTTCTATAAAAAAATGGGCAGTTACGTTGTATAGATCATTATATATTGGACTGTAAGATTGAGACATACCAAATGAGGTAGAGGAGGTGAAGTCGGATCAATTGTGAAGCTAGAAAAATATGATCGGAAATCAGTTTGTCCAAAATTTGCCTCTGAAGAGATGTATCATACATAGTGTTGGGAAGCCACAAAGCAATTCATGTAAATAGAAAGAAACATATAATGTAAACTAATGCACCCATATAGCTTTGAAGTTGTTAACACAAAATGAACTTATGATTATTTGTTTAGTGGTTTGTGTGTGTAGCAATAATCTAAATAGAGTGTGACTGAAAGTAGAGTAGATCATGGTCAAACAGGTCCAAAGAAGAGAATAGGAAGAACCAATGAGAGATGGATGGAACTGATAATGTCATGGCAAATCAGTTATGTTCCAGTATATCAATATATAGCAAAACAGAGTTTATCAACTCAACCTACAACTGTAGTTTACTTCCGGGTGATCTATTCAATAACTATAACTCCAACTTTAGTCAACGCCAAATTATGTCTTCTCTCTATTGTTGTACTTGATTGATACTCTATGATTCCCATCCCATGAACATTTTCATTTCTCATGTACTGATATTTGTCTTAAATTTGTTATTGTTCTATTCTTTTGTGTGGACTGACATTAAATGATCATATTACTTTCTTTCATATAGTCTACGTTAACTACATGCTTAGTAAATGTGGAAGGCTATGTTGGTGGCTTGCTAGCTTGTATGTGGAAGGTTGTACGGACATGAGTTGTAAGTCTAGAACCTCCAGACAATCTAAATTTGGCTGAATCTAGGTGGTTCATTGATTGAATATAAACAAATACCTTAAATGGATTATACTGGGTTGAAAATGTGGAATTTAAAAACATTGCCAGAGTTGCATGCCGACTCGGTAATGACTTGTGTTCACCCAGATACATCAAGTGTATTTGTTTTTCTGTCTATAATATAAATATTTTCATCCCTATCAGCTCTATTTTGTTAGATCAAATTGCCTTGAACCTTTATTGTGACAGAAGATATATATAGGGCTAATATGACAACATTTACATTGAGAATTGATTGTCCATTCTCAGCATCCATCATCTTTGCCTTATGATCCTTTTGTTATTTGCATTTGGAGGTACTGATGTGTTTTTCCCCCTTTTGGTCAAGGTCCTGATGATTGAGAATCACATTGCTGCGCCTACCATATGAACTGAGGTGCACCAAGGCCATGTATGCGGTGACCTGGCATTGTCCACAGTAGTGATTGTCCCGGGGCAAGTGGGAGCCTTTATATACAGAAAGGGAAGGACACTCAACTCTACCTATGTCGAAATCTGATGTGAAACAGCTAAACTCAGGAGCATCGAGAATTATGTCCTCTTTGCCAGTTCTTCCCATTTCCCTGGAAGAGAAGTATCCCAGACTACCAAATTCCCCACAGTTCTCCATGGATAGTGAGTTGAGGGCAAATCGTGTGGCTCCACATGCCAGCCCATTGGCCTCCAACAGTGATGCTGTTGGACCTTTACTTGCATCTGCTTCGGGTTTCTCCTCGGATGTTCATTTCTCTTCCAGTTTTCCACGAGGAAGGGAAATGGAAATTGTGCCTTTTATATCTCATTCAAATTGTGGACCATCTTTACCTTCATCACAACCTCCTCCTACAGCTCAATCATCAACTTCTTTAACACATTTTACCACAGAACCAATCGACTGGAGTTATTTTGATTTTCCTGATGATGTTTCTCTAGAGGATAATCAAATTCAAAGTATGAGTAATTTGGTTGCCGAAGACCACACCAAGTCTAACGAGTGGCAGATTGATGATATAATCATTGATGAGACTATGTCTCAGGATATTAGTCATCTGTTTCACAAGACAGATGCTGCTGAACATGAGCCTAAGGTGAGTTTACTTGGCATTTGAGTCATTTTTCTCTGCTGCGGTATTCCTACTTCTGTTTTTAATTACTTAGGCAATTGTGTTTTCACTTCATTTTGTTGTTTCTAGGCCATATGCCCTCTAGCACAGTCATCTTCAAACATTGTGGTGCAGACACCACAGTTACATCTGCAAGTTCCTTCTGATTCAGGAGAACTTGGCTGGGGAACTAATCCTTCATCTGTTACCAATGGTGCCCCAACTAAGCCACGCATGAGGTGGACACCAGAGCTGCATGAACGCTTTGTTGAGGCTGTCAATCAGTTGGGGGGTAGTGAACGTAAGTTGATTTGTAACTAAACAAACTGACAGACTGTTTTTGTTATTTATACTTGATTCATATTTTCTTTTGCATGTAGGAGCAACTCCTAAAGGTGTCCTGAAGCTGATGAAAAATCCCAACTTAACCATATATCATGTAAAAAGCCACCTCCAGGTTTGTGAATCTTTTTATTGTCAGAAGCTTGTGACCTGGTAGACCAGGTAGTCTTTTGGTCTTGATATGTGATCTTTATTATCTAAATTTGATGTCTCTTGAACCACAGAAATATCGAACAGCACGGTATAGACCAGACATGTCCGAAGGCTAGTAACTGGCAACCTCGAATATTATTCAGTTGTTTTGTGCAGCTATAGCATCCTGCATGATTCATGTTCAATCCTCAGTTTTTTCCGAGAACGTGCACCAAATACATATTCTCAAATCTTTGCTCAATCCTTTGGTTTTTCCTTGTCATCTTTATACATCTCAGCAATTGCTTGTCTGCCACTTTATTTTGAGACACAACATTTGTATTGAATTTTTTTGTGCAGGAACATCAGAGAAGAAAATTGCTTCTCTTGAGGAGATGTCATCTCTAGACCTGAAGACGTAAGTTGACTGTTTCCCTTTGGCTATTGGGTATTTGACTGTTTACTATTTTTAATATGTTTTCTAGTTATACTTTCAACAATAGAATATGGCTGTAATTTGTCAAGCCAAATCTAATCAGTCAACATAGGTTGTAGTTATGTAAAGCTTGATGTCTTGTTTGTTTGTTTACATATCATCCATAATACCTTGAAAAAGCAAGTGATTGCGAATTTTATATTCATTGATCCATGTTAAGACATGAGTGGCTGCGAATATTCAAGTTTCTGTGGTTTTAACTTTTAAATTGTCTTGTATGTAAAAATGATACTCCATCAAATTGAATTGTGAAATTATATACATGACTTTCAGTATTTTGTGTGGATATTCAGATTATCAAATGTTTGTTTAATACTTGATGAATTGGTTTGCGGTTTTTGAGTTAATCTTGTTCAGACTGAGTGAAATGCCAAGACCAGGACTTTTTTTTTTGAACGAGAACGGTAGGCATTCACCTTCGTATTAAAATAGAAGCGACTGCCCACCATAGAAATGGAGGTCGCCCCCACACAGAATCGTCCCTAGTCCTTAATACAACTGATTGCCGCCTCCCACACATTCTCAAGAGTGCATTGTTATGCGTGCGCCATAATGACCATATCACCGCCGGGACAAAAATTTGTGACACCTTTACTCTGATGCTAAGACCAGGACTTCATGCGGCTCTTCTGTGAAATCTTTGACTAAAATGAAGTTGATATCTATTACGAATGAAAACTTTCCAGTTGATTTTAATTTATATAGATCTTGCATCATATTCTATATAATTAATATATCAATGCTGCTTCTTTGAATCTAATGCTTGGTTTTTGTCTTTGGTTTCTGATACAGTGGTGTCGAGATCACGGAAGCTTTAAGACTTCAAATGGAAGTTCAGAAACGGCTCCATGAACAGCTTGAGGTAAATGCATCTTGATTAAAAGAATTCTGATTTGTTTATTCTGTTTGATAGTTTTGGTTAAAAATTGTTCTATGACATTGAACATATGTTTATTCATATGTGAATCCTCTTAATCTTAGGTATATATATACTATATACGGCAAAAATTAGGTAATATAGTGATTGAACACTTCATTATATCTACCTTATGAAAATCTTCGTTTTGGGAAATTTTTTTGGTCAGTAGTCATCATAAGAATGCACATAATTGCTTAGCATTAACAAAGCTTTTTATGAAACGGGATGATTCCAAAATTTTATGTTGTCAGATATCATTTTTGTAGGTACCCTGACTATTTAAATAAGCAGATATCTTTTTGGAGGTGTGTATAGGGTTGTTGAAAATGTGAAATCTCTCAAACTTGGGAACCACTCAGAAGCAATTCTATCAGTTCTTTAAGAGAGTTCATTTTTAGAGGAAGACATTTGTTCCTCCACAAGTAGAAATTATTTGGCATACAAACTGAGCAGTGCTTCTCTTCATGGTCAAAGGCTACTACTTGGAACTTGAAAAATCTCTTCTTACTTATATAATTAACTGATCCCACTAGTGGGCCTTTGGTTACCTGATTAGAGTACCCATGCTAACTCAAAGCTATTATGAAGAATTTGTAAAATAGTTAAAGTTATTTTTAATAAAATTAAGACCCATGCCACCCTTTATAATTTTTGGAATTATATTAGTAAAATGGTTTAAAATCTTTCCTTACTTCTTTCCATAAATTCCACTTACACATCAGAAACAAGGTACAAATCTCTCAATCTGATACCTCAGCTCTGTATTTCCACTTGGCATTTTCCTTGTGCAAGGAGTATAAATTTCCTCTATGAGGCTTTCTCATCTCTGTATCTGGTTTGCAAACATGCACAACCTTGTCCTCTGATGGAGAAAATTGTGTAGAAGCACCTATAAAAGGTTCCCAGTCAATCCTTCATTGACAGAGTTTCTTATACAACAAATGCTGGCCAGTGATACAGATGGAAATAAAGATAGCCTTTATTGGGTTCAACAAAGTATTGAGGGGTTGTGCTACATTGTTTTCAGGATCCTAGTTGTGTAATCTGCTATCCCCCTTTTTACTTAAAAGAATATTTATAAGAATTTTTTCAAAGAAGAAACAAGTGATTTAGTTGAAACTCGAAAGGGACAGAAACACCCTGATGCTGCTGCTGCTGCATATTTTGGACAATGAACTTATGATGTTTTTTTTTCCATCACATTGAGTTTGAATGTAACAACATGGCTAATGTTATCCAGTTTCATTAGTGTAATGGTGAACTCTTATCTTTTCCTGCAAAAAGTGCCACACATAATGAGTGTTCCATAAATTTTAATTCAGACACGTCTATGGTGTAACATTGCACTTAAAGCTTGATAGTTTTTTATTTTACGATTCCATTCTATGTAATCTATTAAACTGAAATTAATACTTCCAGATTTTGAACACCGCATCCAGATTGATTTTTGCTGATTATCTGACCACATGAACATATTACTGAATTCTTATCCATTATTTTGCTTTATCAGATCCAAAGAAATCTGCAGCTAAGAATTGAAGAGCAAGGGAGGTGCCTCCAGATGATGTTCGAGAAGCAGTGCAAGGCTGGGATGGGCGACATGACCAAGACATTTGCATTAGGCGAGGCCACCACCCAATCCGCTGATGTAACTCAATCCGTCACCGGAAATACAGAAGCAAATGAGAACAAAGTAGAGTTGAGAACTGATCAAACCAACTCAATAACCATTCAAGAAAATTCAAGGCAGGTAGGATCCAAAGCAAAGGTGCCTGAATCTGGTGTCAGTGACAATCTTATCATAAGCACGTCTGGGGATCCAAACTCTCTACCTGCCAAGCGTGCGAGAGGTCATGATACAGAGACTTGAAATTGGCATCCAATTGACTGGTCTGTGAAACAGCTTGAACGGCATGCCATAACTTGTGTCTTAATAAGAGAGCATATGCCGAAATGATGAGCT
Source organism: Acorus gramineus (assembly GCA_030737835.1). Classification (NCBI taxonomy): domain Eukaryota; kingdom Viridiplantae; phylum Streptophyta; class Magnoliopsida; order Acorales; family Acoraceae; genus Acorus; species Acorus gramineus. Next base: position 15,499,731 of record CM060857.1, read on the forward strand.
GATGAATTTGAGTACAGAGAGTGATGAGTATGATTATCAACTTACTAATGACATTCTTTAGTCAATAAGAGTAAGACTTGATAGATTCAGTGTTTACATTGGTATGGCTTTTTTTTTATACCCGGTGTAAGCCTTTTTTTATTCATTCTTGATTGGAATATGCTGTAAAGTTAGGTCGTCTGTTAATTGAATGCGTCATTAATATTTCGAGGCACTGGTATGGACCTCATTGTATATCTCTTGTGAAGCTGGTTTATTTTCATTGAACAAAGTTTGTTCAATGTCATTTGGTTCAAATACATATTATGTGGTCACTTTTTTCTATTATGATTTGAGGAGGATGAACGTGCAAGAATTGAAACTCAGTTTTTAGATATATGTTTAGGTGCAAAATTTTCCATTTTTTTATATTCCGAGTTTCTATTTATTCTGTTTTTTGAAAAGTGAATAACATTTATATTACATCCTTTTCACAAGCAACTTTACAAAAGCATCTTATTAAATTTTATTAAATTTTATCATCTTAAAAATTCCAATATATTATACATTATATCCTTTGTTTCAAATTCTATTGTTTATTTAATGGAATCCAATACTGTAGTGTGTCCCATCCCATCAAAACAATTTTTATTTATTTATTAAAACCAAGTAAGAGTTATAAACAATAAAAAAATATAACAAATAATACTGAAATAATGTTTTTTTTGGTGGGTAATGAAAATAATGTCAAGAACAATACTACATCATGTATATACAATATTTTTCATTAATGAAAACAATTTTTTATTATGAAAAAATAGTGTGTCGCGCTATGTCTCCCTATGTATAACAACAATTGAAATAAAACAGTAAAAAATGAATTTTATTTTAATTTTAACTAATAAAAAAATCTATAGATTTTTTTGTTGTTGTTTAAACTTATATTTTAATTAAAAATAGAATAAAAAGAGTAATATTGTTCTAATTTTCATGCTGAAAAAAAAAAGTTGATTTCTTTATCTTCACTTTTTCATGTTCTAATTTTTTTTATATAAAAAAAATAATAAACATGATAATTTGTTCTTCATGACTTGCCCTCACAGCCTCTCTCACTCACCCACCGTGGGTTATATCAATCGTTGATTGAATCAATCGAACTCCGATAGGTTGATCACAAGCGATAAAATCCGATCCTCTGAAAGAATTGCATTGAAGAGCCCTAACCACCTCCTCTCCTCGAAATCCGCGCCGTCGATCGGAGAAGATGCTGTTCCAGGTGGGGGGACAGGGCGCCCGGCCGACCTTCTTCGAGATGGCGGCGGCTCTCCAGCTCCCCGCGAGTCTCCGAGCCGCTCTCACCTACTCAATCGGTGTACGTCCCGAAATCCCTCTCTCTTAGTCGATCTCAGCGGGTTCGTGTTGTGGCGGTGAATTGAATTGTTAGACGAGCGAGAAAACCCTAGATTTTGAACCATGAACATGATCTGTGCAGGTGCTGGCGCTGCGGAGGCCATTCCTGCACAAGGTGTTGGATTACGATGACGAGTTCTTCTCGCTGTTGATGATGGTTCTCGAAACCCACAGCTTGAGAACTACAGGTCATTGTTTGTTGAATTGTCTGTTTTTTGCTGAAAAATGAATGTCTCGGATTCATGTGTTTGATGAGGATTGAGCATCTATTAGTTGAAAATTCTGTTTCTTGTCACAATAACCGCATATCATTGCTTCATTGGTTTAACCTTGATATGATGAGGTTTCCTGATGTGGAATGTTCACCAGTTTGTGGTTTCTGTTTCTTCTGAACTTCAAGTGTGATGTTTGGGAACTCAATCCTATGGAATTTTGTTCCTTGTTCATGTTTTTGTCGATGTGCTCTGCCCAAAATCCGTTATCTTGTTGGGAAATCTGCAACCACTCTATGTGCCACCTAGTATATTATTTTTCTAGCTGGGTTTTTATTTTGCTGTATGTGAAATATCAAGTATACAGTGTGTTTCAACAATTTGGTGTGTAAAGGGAACTATCTCATTACAAGTTGAACAATGAACCTAGAGCTTGATTTTTAAACCAGCCACAATACCCATCCTTTTCGTAGATTACTATAGTGTTGAAATGTTTATCAATCAGATAAGACTATTATTAACATCCAGCACACTGATTGTGATCCATAATTAGAACTCAGATGGATGATGTTTCATATGTTGATTGTGACATGCAACATGCAAATGCATACTAGAATTAATAAGGTCGCCTGGAATTGGTTTTATTGTTATTTCATCACTTGAAAGTTGGAAGCACTAAAATCATTTTACTTATTTTCTCTGTTCCGTGTTAATATTCAGATGCTTCATTTTCCGAGTCTTTGTATGGTCTTCGGAGGAGGGCGGTGAGGATTGTACAAAGGAAAAATGTGTCCAAGATGGACTCGACCAGTAGTCTCCACCATTCTGGGCTAGGAAAGCACCAGAAAGTTCTCTCAGTTGTATTTCTGGTACTGAATCTTTTGTGACGAGATTTACTGAGAATATGCATGCTATTTATTGTATGACGAATGTTCAAGGGAAATGTCAAATATCTTTTGATAGAATTCTTTAATAATATTGTCTCATGGATTTAAGATGAACCCCTACATTCACCATGTCATTTGGATTTAGGTTGTCTTGCCGTATTTCAAGTCAAAGTTGCATTCTATCTATAACAAGGAAAGAGAGGCAAGGCTTCAAGCAAGTTTATGGGGAAACGACGATACCAATTATTTCATCAATGAAGGAGGAGAATTTTCTCATGAGCGACAGGAACCTTCAACTGCAGAGGCGTCAAGCATGGCAGGCCTTAAAAAGAGAATGAAGGCAATTGTAACTGCCTGTTATCCTTGGCTACATGCAACTAATGAAGGTAAAAATCACTCAACATACTTGAAGTCATGTTTTGCATGTGAGATGTTAAGTCAGCATTCAAGTATTCATATTAATGCATGTTAATTATTCTCTGCTTGCACGCCTGATCCTTATAACATCTCTGTTTTATCTTATAAATAATTGTTTATAACGTAATTTTTTTTGCAGGATTGTCATTTGGTTATCAATTGTTATATCTGTTGGATGCTACTGGATTCTACACCCCAGGACTCCACTTGCTGGGTGTTCATGTCTGCCGTGCAACCGGACAGGAGCTGGTAGTAGCTTAATAACTTTTTACCTTTCGGAGTTTATAAATTATTTGTTATACTATCACAATTCCCTATATAAAACAGGCATCGTCATGTTTACACGTAATTAGCTATTTTTAGAGCTTGAAGAAGTCTAGCAGTTTCCAATATGCTTGATTGATTTTCTGAAAATCTTTTGAAGTCCATCTCTCTTAATTATCATGTCTGTAAACTTCATTAGGAGTAATGTCATTTTCTGTTATACAGTCATTGAGAAGTGATTTGCTTACATGACTGACACAATTAAAAGGTATTTTGATAATTTTGGTTTAATGATAGTCAAAAAATAACATAGGCAGAACTAGAATATGAAATGCAATTTATATGTTGTTATTCGTGCCACTTTTAAAGGGGGAGAGAAAACCTAATCCCATGTGTTCCAAATTGTGTAAGCATAAGAATCATCTCCCAAATTCTCCTCTTCCATCCACGTCCATGCTAAGCACATGCAGTCATGTGTAACTTAAAAGTATACTGCAATTACTAAAAGCAACGTGTGCCAGACATTTTGTCCAGTGCGCTATAAATCTACTATGATTTATTATCTGCTGTGTATATTATTTCTGTCATTGTCTGCTTTCTTTATCAAATAGGCAAGTAATTATGAGGCTTCTTGGAGCAAGATGGTTACATACCTGTTCATCCATGTTACATAGGTTGGATTTGGACTATGCGTTTTTTTCCCCTCTTGTTTATTTATTTATTTATTTGGGGGAGGGGGGGTGTCAAGTAGCATGTGTTTTGATTGTGTTTTACTTGTGAACTGTTCTAAATTATGCACTTTTATTGGATATTTTTTCTTTATCTAACTACTATAGTGGGTTTTCATCCATTGTCAAGGTAGATGGATTCTTCTTCTAGAATATCAAAGATGAGAAACCGTGAAATAGAGAGACTACGTGGTCCTCCTTGGTTGAAGGTATAGTTTTATCATTTTGGCTGACTGAACATCTGTGATGGGGAGAATATTGATCTCCTGACATCACAGTTAGTTTACTTCATTTCTCCTGTCACCATCACTTCGTTAAAATTGGAAAATGTCTGCCTACAGTAGCATTCTTATAGATAATTTTCCATCCAATGCAGGCGTTACAAAGGGTGCTACTGACTTGCATGTATGCTTCATTGGACTATGCTCAAAGTGGTTTAATTGCTGCAGTCTTTTTTTTCAAGGTGAGTGTTGCAGTCCTATTCTTTTATTTTTAATTTTCTCTATATGTTATCTTGAAATTATGGGGATCATGGTAGGGACCCATGTTATGATTGGTAAAAATATATCGCACATGTACTTCAGATATTATCAAATTTATATGCACCAACAAATTGTGTTTAGAATAATCGTGTTTTTAAAATCTACAGAATTCAAGTGATCAGTTCTATAGATTTTTTGAGGATTCACAATGAATAAATTCCTAATAAGGCCAAGTATCAGGTATAAATTTTCCCTGTCAAACATCCGCTCTCCGTTACATGAAGCCTCTATTCTTATGATGTGAAAACACTCATTGAAATTTTGGTCGTTCTAGTTGTGTATTAACCCTTTTAAATACACACAAACTTTTACCAAAAAAAAAATTCACACAAAAATCGAATGGTGAAGCTTGTTGTATTCTATTTTTCTAACTTTTACTAAAAAAATCGCACAAAGTCTTCTATTTTTCACTATGGCAGAATGCCTTGATGTTGACATGAATTTCTACCTCCAAGCTATCACTGGAAGAGTCTAAATTCAGAATTAATTACCTCAAGTTGACTTCCATGCCTTGAACAACTGCCTGTTTATGTTCTGTAGATGATGGAGTGGTGGTATCAATCTGCCGAAGAAAGAATGTCTGCCCCAACTGTATATCCTCCACCTCCACCACCACCGCCTCCGAAGGTGAGTTCTTAATTTGCCCAATCTGATGTATTAGCCATGGAACATGTACTGCAGTTCTCAACTCTGTACATATTTATACTGGGATTGGATTTTCATTGTGATAAGCATGTCTATACCACCCTAAATTCCCAGATCAAGCTACCTGAATATCCTCTCACACTGGTTTTTCAATGATTTCTACTGAATCTGATATAGGTTGCGGAAGATGGGATTCCATTGCCACCTGATAGAACATTGTGCCCCTTGTGCACACAAAAGCGGGTGAATCCATCAGTTGTTACAGTTTCTGGTTTTGCCTTTTGTTATCCTTGCATATTCAAATACGTATCACAGGTAACTCATCTCACACAAGCTTCCTTTCTTGGAAGAAAATATCATGACATGTCACGTCCCGGTGACCTTTTCTTTCCCCTCATACTTCCGCTCTTGTTTCCCTGCAGTATAAACGATGCCCAGTCACATTGATGCCTGCAACCGTAGACCAGATAAGGAGACTCTTCCACGATTTGTGAAAAATGAAAATGCATAAAATGTGCGAGGTCTGTAGACCATGCAAGGATTCAGGGCAGTTGAAAGAACTAAGGTTCACTAGGAACATGGACAGGCGCTTTTGAAGGGGATTTAAAAAAAAAACTAATTGAGGTCTGCCCATACAGTCTGTTGCAGGGGGGCTTGTTAACCTCGCCAGTCGCCATCTTGGATTGTTTGGCATGTTTAACTGAAGAAAAATAATAATATTAGACATTCAAGTGTAATGTGTACATAATTATGTAAGCTTTGCTGATGATGATGCATTGCATGGAATCCATTTTGTATGGCAGCTCGTAGGAATTCGGTTGTTTACTTGATGAATTGTGGTTTGTAACTTTAATTTAAACATAATCCAAACTCATCTTAAATTTTCTTGGAAATTAAACATATTCTACATAGTTCCAATAATAAAAAAAATACCAAAATACTTGAAAGATTATCGCATGAGTCCATCGCTTAAATAATGTCAGTATAAATTAAAATCTCAATCGACTACCCACAAGTTATGTTTTAGAAAAGAAATAACTGAATGTACATGTATATATTGGTGATCAAATGAACGAAGTATATACAATCCGGCAATCAAATAAGATTCTCACAATCTTGAATTCAAGACAAAAACACACTCTTATTCTCTTATACAGCCCACACAATGGAAGAACAGAGGAGGCAGAGAGAGGTCCATGACCATGATCACGCAAGAAACCCGAGCCGCTCTCCGTTCTTCTTCGCAATGCGAATCAATCCCTGCCTCAGCTTACTGTCCGCACCTATCGATTTACAGAACTCCGTGATCACCTGTTCATGAATTCAAACCATTGCATTTCAGTCCTTCTATATAAGGTTAAACCCCTGTTTTGGTTTGTTAATAACTTATCCAAGCAAATAATAGTTAAATGGAAACAGAGAAGAATTAAGGCTCCGTTTGGAGACGGTGGGGGAGCAAGAACAATGCCAATTTTCCTGGCGTCCAAAGATTAGCTTTCCCCATCACAGAATTAATTTTTATTTTTATTGTACATGTCCTGTTAATTTGGAAGAATGAATAGGAATAGATTATACCAACTTCTCCAGGTATAGAACAGAATTTATTCAAATTTATTTAAACATAATTATTACATTTTATCCATACTAAAAAAGACATGTTGCGGATTTTTAAAATCCCGAGTTCAGCTTTTGAAGAGAAAAAAAAAATAAAAAAGCGTTGTTTTTGTTAGATTTTCAATCGTTGAATCAAAGATTAAAAAATTAAACGTTGAAAATGTGTTTGAATAAGTGTGAAAGAATTTTTAATTTTTTAAATACAAAATCCATCTAAAATACAAACTAAATTTATTCACACCTTATTCATTCTCTTTATTCACATCTTATTCACAGAACAAACAAACGAGGACATGCATAAGATTTGGTTTGACTTACCTGAGAGTGAAGTGCAATGGCCTTGCCGCGTAACTGATTGAACCGCTTCGGTCCGACGACGTTCCTGGCGACCACGACCAGCGGTGCGAAGAGCCCCTTCCCCTCGTTCACGTTCTTCATCATGGGTCTGGACCGGACCGGCTTCCCGAACCGAACGCGTCCATGGACCATGTTAGCCAACATGGCCCGGTCTTCGCCGCCCATGGAGGTTCCCCAGCTTCCATGGAAGGATGAGGGAGGTAAGGATTTCAAACCTGTCAATGAAGTTGCCATGGTGTTCTTAGAGTGGAGAAAGGAAGGAATGGGAGATTGTTATTTTTGGATGTTTTATTATAGAGTGAGGTGATAATGTGTTTAGTTGAGGGCCTTATATTTTGAGGCATGATATGAGCCACACATTGAGTGAGGGGGCTTTGGAATTATCGTAGCGGGTTTTGAAATTTTTTTTTTTATATTTATTAAAAATAGATTCTTTTAATTTAAAATAAAGTGATATATATTTTTTATCAAAATATATATTTATTAGATGATATTTATAATTTAAAAATAATTAAATGTGTTTACTTTATTAAAAGAGATATATATTATTTAAAAAAAATCAAAACAAGACTCTAAATGGAGTTGTGACTAACAATTATTTATATAATCCACTGATATTAAAGGAGAAGTTACAAGCAAATGAATATTAAAGGAACGACCGAAAGAAATCGATAGAAGATCGAGAATATCAGTAGTCATCCATATTGTAATTCAGTATTATGTTTTATAATTGATATTTGTATAGATCAGACCACTTAAATCAAAATAAAAAATCATCCATACAATTTATAAATCATTGCAATAGCTGTGCAGATTTAAGTTCAGTGAATTCAAGAATTTTATCATTATCAAGGAGTCTGATTAATTATATTAGCACATTACATTACATGTGTGCTTTTTAATATTATTTCCCCCACAAAACTTTAACAATGGTTCATTTTTTTTATTGTTATTTATTGTCAGTTTATCATCTTAATATATTAAATTTGCAATATAAAGCATACCATCAAGAAAATTCAAACAGTTATACAACAAAAATCTGTTCCGTAGACATTCATGAGGGAAGCAACAAAAAAGAGGCCCTCTTTAAATAAAAAAATCATTTATTTGTCTGATCTTTAGGGGTGCTTTTCTTCCAGAACTTGAAGTTGAAACTCCTCTTCTCCAGCATCTTCTCAACCTCTTCAAACGCCAGTCCTTTCGTCTCCGGAACGAAGAAATATATCAATATGAGCGCGATAAGAGAGAGCCCGCAGAACACGAGGAAGGTGTACGCGGTCCCAACAGTTTCTGTTAGACTTAAAAAAGTCTGGGTGACAATAAGATTCGAAACCCAGTTAGCCACCGCAGCCATTCCACCACACAGTCCTCGGAATCTCAGTGGGTATATCTCAGAATTAACAATCCATGGGACACTTCCCATGCCTGGCGAGTAAGAGATGATGTACAGCGCAAGACCAATGAGAGCCAGCCATCCAAAGCGGCTTGGGCATCCTTGGGTGTACCATGGGCGGTGCTCACCACGGCATGCGCTCTTCACTGTTGGATTGGATGCCAAACATGCACCAGGGAGAAGCTGCGCAAAAATTCAAGATGCGAATGGTTTTATTTACAGATTCTATAAAAAAAAGACCAAGAAACAATGGCATGCAGTATTGACATATAAGCATCAAAGCTGCTATCTATTAAGTGAGATGGTCTTTTATGATCGACTAAGGGAAAATTGAAGTACAGAAAGTGAAATGTTTTCAAGGAAAACAATTGCTACTGACTTTCAATTCTACAGTTATTATTTGTCCAAGTATAACTAAAACATTGTCCTTATGAAGTATAACTACCTAAAAATACAATATGCAGCATTTGAATGGATACATAGTACATGCATATACCTAATCACTAATTCCAATTATACCAACACAAAATTACCAACCAATAGGTGCAGAGTTGAATGAACATACCCATAACTTTCTCTTGCCATTGATCTCATTGCATAATAAGATCATAACATAAATATATCTATCAAAAGATAACTTGATTCACGTGTATAAATTGGTTTTGTTGGCGAATTTGTCAGATTTTCAACTTTCAAACACAAGGAAAAAAGGATCAGACCAAGAAATAAAGTCACATGTGAAGGGAAGACTTACATTGTTTCCATCATGCGCACAGAATCCACATTTAGATGCAGCTTTCAAGCAGTTTATGCAGTTCCACTGCATGTTTGAGGCCGCCCTGTATTCAGGACAAGTATAGTTTCCAAAATGGCCAGTCTCTAGACTACTAACTGGCGGGGAATGTGTTTCGGCTGCAACAAAAACCCCAGTTAATAGCCCAAGACATACCACGATTCCGATCAAGCTGTAAAGAAGCAGCTTTCGCCTCCCAGTTCTATCGACAAAATAGATACTGACAATTGAGCCAATGGCATTGAGGCCCGATGTAATGAGAGAGAGTGCCAATGCAGTTTTGTTGGAAGCAAAACCAGCCAACTGAACTATGGTTGGGCTGTAATACATAACAGTGTTTATGCCCACAAACTGTTGAGCAACCTGGCAAATGATACCCGCAATAAGACCTCGTCGGACAACAACAGTGGTCCATGCTTTATAGATTTTCTTGAAAATGTTAGTCTCCCCAATGGATCCGTCCTCGGCTATCTCATTTTCCACTGATGTCTTTAATGCATCAATCTCTCCTTCGACTTCATGAGCAGGGTATATCTTCCGCAAGATATCCTCAGCCTCTGCCACTCTACCCTGTTTAATGACAGATAATGATAATATGAGAGCATATTATCTAAAGCTCCTCTTTAGAGACCTTGGCAAATCAAAATTGGTTTACACAGAACCAAAGGATTCTTAAAATATTGATTGGCAGCCATGTTTCAGAGAAAAGTTAAAGAAGATGCAGCTGCTAATAACTTGAATAATAGTAGCTTCACAAATTCTCATAATGAAAGATACTAACATACTGTAGGTGAAAGTTTTCAAAATAAATTTTATCTTAAAAATATATCACCTTTCTGTAAAGCCACCTAGGAGACTCGGGAAGCCCCCACATCAAAAGAAACTGAACTAAAGCAGGAACTCCAGCTACTCCAAGCATCCAACGCCAGGTTCCTGGTGCCTGTAATAAATAACATCAGATAATCTTAGTAATAAGAGTCCACTACAGTGGTGATTAGATTTTTTTTTTTTAGATGTACGAATATTACCTTGGTGAAAGCTAGATTTATAAGATATGATAAAAATTGACCGCCTGTTATAAGCAACCCGTTTGTGCTAACAAGTGCACCTCTGATTCTAGCCGGAGAAGCTTCAGAAATGTAGAGGGGTGCAGTCATTGAGGCCATTCCAACTCCTAACCCAACAAAGACCCTGCCAATGATTATCACTTCAGGAGTGGGGGCAAGGGCCATCACAAGAGCACCAATGAGAAACAAGATATCGGCAATCAATATTGATATTCGCCTCCCAAATTTATCGTTCATCCATCCACCAACTCCAGCACCAATTATAGCACCTGCCACAGCCATGCTGACAATGGTTTCCTACAAATGGGCAGGATTTTCAGTCGCAAATACAACAAAAGCTTGATGTATGGAGACGACACGATTTCATTATTGACACAAAAAGTTAATTTGGAACACAAGAAGTTTACCTGTAAGACAGTCTTTCTATCGACGGATCTGAAGTCATCTCGGATGTAGAGAAGTGCACCTGATATCACCCCTGTAAATTATTATGAAGATAGTCAGTTTATATCTATAGAAGAGAACCTCATCTTCCTACAAATTTTCTATCCGTATGAAGGTGGTCTCCTTGGATGACTCATGCTAATATAATGTCTCTAAAATCAAAGTCTGACAACCACTCTTAAACATGAGAGCATCAACATCAACAAAGACTCACTAGGATTTTGTGAGGCCACATTTTGTATGTTTATTCTTACATCGGTCTATATAACAATAGGATTTTCTCAACCCAACTAAAAAAATGAAAACCTCCCCTTAGTCCACGTAATAACGAAAAAATGGAGACCATGCGTTGATGTTCTGTGATGAAGATAATTTGAGAAAATATCTATTATTCTACACTTGCTTCACTCATCATGTCATCTCTTTACATGAGTTAGCTCTTGATGCCAATGTCTGTTATTACTCGGATCAAGAAGCTCTATATTTGAATGCTTTCCTTTTTAGGGAAATTTATTAGCAAACTTAATTAATTGGACTTCTTTCAAAATTAACAATCTTTTTTGAAACCATACATAAATATTCAAAACCTTCCATCAATTATAATTTACGGAAGAATGAGAACATACGAACATGGCATTAACATGATGGATTTCACTATACAGCACAAGGTTTAATATTGAGTATCAACTATGTTTATCTATTGAAGGACACCATCTCCCCCAAAACAGGTATCTTTTATATATTATTATATGCGAAAGATTCCAAAGCCACCCAACTGTTTGATTTTCAATGTGGCACTAAATTACATTTCAATCACCATTTCCATATGAGAAAAATACAAAAAAGCCCATTCACTGACATCAATTCATATAATAAGATGACTTGAATCCAAGCTCATTGAAAATTAGAGGAAAACATATCATAAAAATACATCTATATTTGACGCAAATTCTCATTAACATTTTACTCTGACATAGATTCTACAAACAAGCAAATTGACCCTGCCCCAATTTCTCTGGTCTTTTTGCCATGCATCATAACTAGCTTATCAGGAAAATCACATTGAAAAACATTTTATTCACTTTAGTTAGTAAATTTACACCAAGACGTAAATTTTGTTTTTAATTTTTTTTTATACCTGTGTCGTAGCCAAAAAGAAGACCGCCAATGCCAGCTGAAAATGCAAGGCGTAATATATATGGATGCTTCAATGACAAATTTAAGCACTCCTTAAACGCTGTTTTATCAGGTTTGTGAACACCTCCTTCCATTTTATGCAGACAAGGCACTTGTTCTCCCAATCAATCGAAGATGCACAAGTGACAAAACCTACAAAGCCATAACTTAACAAATCAGGAATTGGCCATTCAGATACTACCAATGTATAACAATACGAGAGAGAGAGATGGGATTTCAGATACATGAAACAAAACTCAGCAGAACAAGCAGGCAACTATTAGAAATTATTCATTCCATCGAACAATTTTTTTAAAAAAAAAACATGAAAATTTATAATGAAGTCATTATGTCTTCTCAAGAGCACATAACAATTATTAAAAAAAGATGAAATTTAAATTGTAAATTTGTAATATACTTGGGTGATAAGAAGTTTAACTAAAAAACACAATTTTGAATTTGCTCATAAAACTATCGGTGTAACAAAGGGTCTTGGACATCAAGCAATCTGTGCATTAAAGCAGATTAAGCATGTGATGAAGCATTTTTGGTAATTGTATCAATTATTATTGGGGCATAGGCGATGAGTATGTGGATATAATCTCATCCAAATCAATGAACACACGTGTATTCATTGATACAACAAGTGAACAGAAATCTGACTACAGATAATTAAAAATAGTATATAACAATGTAGTTTATCATAGATTGAAATCTGAATCATCCATCACAGTCTGCCCACAAGAGGTCCTATATTGTGTAGATCACCATGGGATCATTTGGGATTTGATCTGTATTTGAACATACAGGCATTCGTGTTTCAATCTGAAGTGGGCCATCACAAGACCTGGCTTATACATGATAAATGAAAGCCTCTTTTTCATCAAATCATGGCATATAATATAAAAGTTGATATGGACCACTTGTTAATTTAACAACCAAAGAAGATGACCCACAAAACAAACTCTTGTACCCACAAAAGAAACATTAGAGAGAGAGACAGTTCATGTACTCTGGTCCAGTACGAAAGTATAAGAGGCCATCATTTTCACTAAAACAAATAAGAAATCTGTCTTTTAACCTAAGTGGATCAAAAAAATGATTTCATCTTATCAACTAAAAAAAATACTGAAAATTAAAAAATGGAAACATTTTGATCTTCAACTGAGAAAAAAAAGGGAAAAAAGTGGAACCCACTGCCCACAAAACATTTTCGACAGACACACACATCGATTCAATCAAAATCAGAACCACCCAAAGAAGACCCATATCTTATAATCTCATAAGCAACCCAAAATCAAATAAAAATAAATTCATAATAATAAAAAAAAACCATGAAACCTTACCAACAGTTTCCCTCCACTCTGTCTGTCTTCCCTCTCTCACAAATGAAAGAGAATGTTTAAATTTTAGTTCTTCCCAAAGCTGTTTATCCCCAAATATAAATATGAATCAATAAATGCTGTTCTTTTATTAACAAAAAAAATATAAAAAACAAAGCTTATCCAAAAAATGTCTCAGTCAATATTATTCCGAAAAAAGAGAGAGTGAGAGATTGTCAGAGAAAAGCAGATATGTCACTGCGTGTTATCAGAATCAGAAAAAACCCAATCAAAGCTCCACCCTTTAATTCAGGATTTGTTGTGCTGGATGTTGCCACTCCACACATATTCTAAAAAAATGAATTTTTTTTTATTTGGGTCAAATTTTGAAATAATGAGGAGATTTTGTTGGGTGATTGTGATCATAAAAAAAAAAAGAGATTTGTGTAGGTATAATCATGGTATTCGTGGTGATCCGTTATTACGGGGAAATTTTAGATTTGGGGAATATTTACCATTCAATATCCGAAATTGGATTGGATTGCATTGGATAATGAGTTTTTGAAGTGTACACCCCGGGAAGAAATTTTGTTCGTATAGATCCTTTGCTTTTGTCAAATGGTGAACCTAAAAAATAGCGGTTGCTATACAATACTGACAAAAGTTTGTCAAACAGTCCGATCCGAATATGTATATGAAAAACAAAAATATGCCATATTCAAATGTTCAGAGTGCGGATATATATACATATACACGAATGTGTGTGTGTGTTCGATCCAAAGAAAAAATGATCTTTTGTGCAACCCCAATTATATTTCACGTCATTTTTTTTTATGTTAGAGTAAATTTTTTTTTATATAAAATAAAGTATATATTGAGATACATCAATATATTATTTTATATTAAAAAATGATATCATACAGTATAATAGAACCTCATACATTATGATAGCACAATATTTATTACGTCATCATAATGTATAAACATGCAAAACGGGCTGTAAAACGAATGGAATGTCTCATTACTTTTTTTATATGTCAATATGGGGCCCATTTTAGGACCCATCTCACTACACTATGTTTTTTTTTTATAGGTCATTAGAACATCTCCAAAAATCTCCTCATCATTTTTTTACATTGTGAAGAAAAAAAAAGTGACTCTCTATGACATATAAGGAGCTATTCTCCTTTTATCACTCTCATTTTTATTATATTATCATTCTAAATGATCGATTTATCCAAATTTATATATATAAATTACAAGATATCCAAATATCAAATGAATGAAGACATATTTTAAAATTTATCAAATATTATCTTAGAATAAAAATGATTTATAATGAATAAAAATAATTATTAATAAATAGAAAAAAATTTATGTAAGGAAATACTCAATATGCTTACATAAAGAAACAAAAAATGAAAGAAGGGGAATGAGACAATATAATCTTGTTGGATGTAGGGAATGAATTTGACTTCCCACCTATAAGAAGTGTGTTAGAGAAAAATGTAATGAGGGCTAGGTTTTAATGATTTTTTACTGCCTATATGAAGAAAAATGTTGTGTAGGGAGGCTTTCGATGATGCTCTTAGAAAACTATCAAAATATATGAATTGTCTTATGTAACTGTCACGCGTGTAACAACATTGTTATAACAAGGATGTCTATCTCCCAATCTGCGATAGCCGTGTTGTTAGGGACACGCGGCCTTGCAGCTTGCCCAGGTTCAATACTTGCCCACGACAAGTTTAGCCTGATTATACACAAGCTCTGTTGTGTTGTGCTCTTGTCGGTTTGTACCACATGATTATTCTAAGCCTCATGGGTCATGTCGCACTCTTAATAGGAGTATTCTTGTATATTATGTTGGGACTATGAGTTATCTTATATAAAAAACTAAGAAGCCTGAGATAGAAAGTTTGAAGAGAAAATATTAAGAAAACATGAAAGAGCAATTAATTAAAAAAAAAATTAATTCATTTTTTTTGAAATGTGAAATCAAATCCAAATCAAATTTAATAAGTTAAATGACTTTTCAATCTATGATTAGACCAACCAAATAAATATGAAAAATGATACGTGAAACTCATTGATACATTGTATAATCTCAATTATAGTGCACACTAATTTTTTTTATAAAAATCATATATTTTTTAATTAAAATATACATTGATATATAAAATAAAATATACATTGAAATGCAATATATTTTTTTAATATTTTTTTTTGAATCATATAATATGATAATATACTGAGTTATCACAGTGTATTGTGTACCATTTTGGGTTCCCTGTAAACCAACCCTAGTTGCCCGAATTACTCGTGTTGAGCAGTGAAACAAAGCTTTGAAGGTGAGTTGTTTGGGTTTTTGGAATTTTTGGGTTTTCGGGAGGTTTTGTTTCCTTGAATTCCTTCTTTCTTTTTTCCCCATCATTTATAAGTCTCCCTGATACAATAATGTTTGATAGATTCCCCCTTATTTTTCTTCTGTTTCTTTCCCTACAATTGAGATGTTCTGATTTGGTGTTAGGGTTTGGTTTAAGTTTATGAACTGAATTTCGCGTTTGGATATGATATGATATGATACCCAAACGAGGTATCACTTTTTCTTTAAGTTACACATATTTGACCACCATAGTTGTGAATTTTTGGAATGCTTCAACGTGGATTGAGCATCCATATGAGATGTTGACAGTGATGAAATTATTGAAAGGCCTTTGTGGGTTTTGTGAAATAAATCCTATTTAATTTGCCTCTGTTACTGTTTTTTCGTTTAGAGATTTCAGAAGTATGGCATAATTTTAAATTTTCATATGTTCGATCTCGTCCAATTCATTAAGAGCTACATTACGTACATGTTGGGACCAGACAAAGTACAGCCTTGATTTTAATGTAGTGTTCTTGTTTGCTCTTCCTGTTAATTTTGTTCTTTTTAGTGTTTCCCATGGTGAAATTTTATGGTTTCTTTTAATTGTGATTGATCACTTGCTTCCTTGTTTGACTGAAAACTGAATTCACTTAAGTCTGTTACACTTATTATTGTTTGACTGAAATTTGAAATCACTTGGTCCGCTACACTTATCGTCGTTTGTTTTCACTAAATATGGGTGTATATGAGTATCTAGTTAATCACATGCAATTCCCTAGATAAGCAGAGAGAGTGAGAAGTAATTCTAAATTAATTTCTGTACTATGTGATGACCCATTTGAGTATCTCTGATGTGCTGGCCTTGTATGTCATATATGAAGCTATGCACACCTTCAATTTGTGGAAACAGCTTTTGTTTTATGTCTATCGTACTTATCTATGTTTCGTTCCTATCTTTCTGAAAATAGGCAGGGGACCTGGTATTGATTTTCTGCAAAAACTGCCAGGCCTAGATACGTATTGAGACCTGTCGATCCCCACCATTACATATTTGCTTTCCACATAATCTGTCTACCTCGCCTGAATCTCCTGAATGGGTCACATGTCCATGTTGAATGCTTGAACTTTAGTAGTGAGATTAATATCTTTGTCATATCTTTATATATGATGAGCCTTAGACCTCAATCAGTTGTCCACTCTTTTGACAGAATCCTGTTAAAGTCATACCAAAGGATATTTTCTATTTATGAATTTAATTGATACTGGACTCTGGTCTATCAGAACAAGCAGTGGTATTGGTCTTTTATTGGGAAAACAACTGGAAAATCTATCAAATCATTTTAACTAAAACTAAATAAAATTCTTAGATGTATAAGAGAATAAAAACATGTTAGAATTAAAATATAAACCAAATTGAAAATAAAGAAGTACAAACTAGAAGCAGACAATAATATATCATTCATCACGCCTTGTTTGGCTAAACTCAGGATGAGGAATATCAACTCTCAAACGTATAAAAAGACACTGAAAAAATCAAAACTCATCTCAACATTAGCATTATAAATTCCTCACAAAAAAAAAAAAAACCCATTAGCATTGTAAATGGTAATAGATAGAAAAGCATCACTTCATTCTCCTCTCCATGCATCAACATGGAAGCTTCATTCCAGTCACTCAAGAGACCAAACTACAGCATAAATCACAACCAGATCTATTTTTATAAACCTCTTAGCTGGCTGATTGTGATTGTGCCCAACGGCTCAGAGAGAGAACACTGTGTGTGAGCCGATATCTCCTGGGCAACAAAACGCATCGCAGGTCTCGATTCTGGATTGGAACGAGTGCATGCCAAGGCCATCCTAACTATGAATATGACTTCCTCTGCCATCTGACCTGTGGGGGCTGTGAGCCGCTGGTCTAACACATCTTTAAGTAGTAGATCTTCTTGGATCGATGAGAGAGTGTACATGAACTCTCTAGGATGTTTCCCCATCATGACTTCAAGTGCTACCACCCCAAAACTATATACATCACACTTCTCTGTGGCTTTCACTGTGTAAGCAAGCTCTGGAAATTTTAAATATTAATGAAAGTTAGTGAATTTGATGTTTTTTTTACATGAAAAACTACATATGATTCTAAAAAGAATATGTATTACATGGACTAGTATAATCTTAAAGCTTATCTAGTATCATCCATAGCCTGCTTTGTGTAAAGAAGCTTATTTGGCAATATCTGATGTAATTATAATGACATAGAATTATATGCAGCAAGAATCTCCTATGCTTTTGGTTTTGCTAATTGTTATAATGGTTTCCCTTTTAGTAGAACACCATGTTAGTTGAAGAAAATATTTCTATATGCACCTGCTGCCATTCAACTCCCACTGGATGTATTACTATTGATGTTTAGGTGAGTAATGATTTATAAGTGAATTTTACTCAGTTTAGTTGGAAGTATCAATTCATTGAAAGGAAGAAAACTCTGCATTCATTAAGCCCATCCATTCTAGATTGCACCCATTCTCATAGTGTACTGAGACAACACACCAACCCTATAAAATACTTCATAATGCTCTTCTATAGTCCATTGGAAACAGTAAGTGTAAATAAAGATAACCTGTAGAATGTTTTGTGGCGTACCTGGAGCCATGTATCCATAAGATCCAGCCACAGAAGTCCAAGTCGATGCATCAGGGCTTATCCATCTTGCAGTGCCAAAGTCAGAGAGCTTGGGCTCGAACTCCATCTCAAGCAAAATATTTTTCACTGATACATCGCCATGCATGATTGTCGGGGAGCAATCATGATGCAGGTAAGACAGTGAATGAGCCACTCCTTGAATGACCTTCACTCTGGTCCCCCAATCAAACATCCCAATCTCTCTATCCCCATATAACACCTTCCCAAGGCTACCCCTCTCAAGGTACTCATACACTAAGTACATCCTCCCATCCTTTGAGCAGAACCCATGCAATCTCACTATATTCCGGTGCCGAATTTCTGTCAAAGCTCGTATCTCATTCTCAAAACTCTTCCGATTGATCTCTGAAATGTCTCCAGAATCTGACATGTGGAGCCGTTTAACGGCAACCACCTGACCAGTCTGCAATTCTGCTTTGTAGACGCGTCCGAACCCACCTTTGCCTATGCAGTAAACTTCGCTAAAATTGTCTGTAGCATTCACTATGTCATTGAATGTGAACCTACATGCTGTACTCCAAATCAGATTCTTGGATATTTCATCAACTCTGCTTATTGTTTCTTCATCTGCGTGTTTCAGATTTCTGGAAACATGAATAATTGCTGCAATGATGCTTGCCAATATGAAGATGCTGCTGATTGGTATGACGATGGCGATAATGGTCTTTTTGTGATTTTTGTGGGACTTGTGACTAGGATTATCATATATACAGAGGCTTAACCCAGTTGCATTTCCACATAACCCGGGGTTGCCTACAAAGGCTTCTGCAGAGGCGTTCTGGAAAATATTTATGGATGGGATTGAACCTGTAAGGTGGTTGTAGGAAAAATCAAAGAACCTGAGGCTAAACATGCCTGAAAATAAGGAGGGGATCTTCCCTGATAGGTTGTTGTGGGAGATATTGAGCTTCTCCAATGTCCTCAGCTTTCCGAGATTAATAGGGATAAGTCCAGACAATGAATTGTGGCTGAGATCCAAGAGACTTTGCAGTGTAACCAAATTGCCAAGCTGGTAAGGTATGTATCCTGATAAACCATTGTGACTCAGATCCAAGCTTAAAAGATTGCTAAAATTTCCAAGCTCAACGGGGATAGAACCATTGAGTGAGTTGCTCGAGAGGTCAAGCTGCTGCAGTTTAGGCATTCCAATTTCTGGAGGGATTTTACCCGAAAGCCTGTTGTTGCTCAGATTGAGCTTGTACAAGAGACCCAAATCAGCCAACTTTTCAGGTATCAGCCCTGTCAAGTCATTTGAAGCTAGGCTCAAATCTTGCAAGTTGGAGAGGTGCCCGAGCTCGCTTGGGATAACGCCGGATAACTTGTTCCCATCAATGTGTAAGTAAGTGAGGTTTGCACACTTCCCCCAATCTGGCGAGAGCTCCCCCGTCAACTGGTTCCCTGTGAGATCCAAATACAACAGCTGTGGGTGGACCCCGAAGACTTCAGATATATCACCAGTGAACTGGTTCCCTTGGAGCAGGGCTCTGGTTAATTTTGAGCAGTTCTTTAGGCAACCTGGCAGAGGACCACTCAAACTGTTTCCGTTGACAGTGAGATGAACGAGGATAAAGCCATTACAAATCCTTGGTGGCAATTCACCAGTGAACCTGTTGTTTGAGAATCCTGCAGAGGTTAACAAACTATGCTGGCCAAGGGCAGGAGGAATTCTACCAGAGAAGCTGTTTGTGAAGACTGATAGAAACTGTAGGTTCTCAAGACCAGCTAAAGAAGTGGGCAACTCCCCATATAATTGATTCGTGTTGATATCTATAGTTTGCACAGATATCATTTCTCCGATCTCCATGGGTAGCGTGCCATTGAGGTTGTTGGAAAAGAGGTTCAAGAGAGAAAGCTCTTTCAAGTTGCCTATTGTCGGAGGGATCGGACCGGTGAAAGAGTTTGTAGAAAGGTCCAACTCTAACAATTTGGTTAAATTACCAATTTCTGGTGGGATTGGTCCCGAGAGCTGGTTATCGAAGAGGAAAAGAAGTGTGAGGTTTGACAGACGACCAATCTCTGAGGTGACACCACCAGTGAGTGAGTTGGTTTGCAACTGCAGCGATTCGAGGTTTGTCCATTTCGTGATGATGTCCCATGGAATCTCTCCAGTGAGGGAGCCGCTTGAGATCCCGAAATGTCTCATCTCTTTCAGGCCTGACAGAGCTTGTCGAGGCAACCCACCTCGGAGTGTGTTGTTGGAGAAGTCCAAGAAGACAAGATTGGAACATAGACCAAGTTCTGGAGGGATGGTGGTATTCAGCGATGCATGGTGAAGGTCTATATGTTCGAGCATCTTTAGCTGGCCTATGGAAGATGGGATCTGCCCACCTAATGAGTTGTTGTGGAGCTCAAGTACTCGGAGGTTTGGGATCCGACCGATCGTTGGAGGGATACCTCCAGTGAAGTTGTTGACTCCAAGGCGGAGTTCTTGGAGTCTGTTGAGCTTTGGGAGAGATGTTGGTATTGATTGATTAAACAAGTTAGAGCTGAGGTTGAGGTACTGAAGACTAGGTAGATCTGTCACCAACGAATCCGGTATCGAACCTGTCAGATTATTCTGGGACAGGTCTATGTATGTCAGATTCCGGCATTTTAGTATGAATGGTGGGAATTCTGAGACGAGATTGTTGAAAAAGAGAGACAGATAAGTGACAGAAGGTAGGGGTGCGAATTTCGTGGAGTCTGGCGCCTCCAAGAAATTCGAACTGAGATCGACATGGCGTACGTTTTTGAGGTTGCCAAGCTGATATGGGACTGCATCGGTGAGGGAGTTGTTGTAGAGTCTGAGGTCAAGGAGCTCTGAGAGCCATCCGATCTCCGGTGGAATGGCTCCGCTGAAGTTGTTGTTGCCAAGGTCCAGGGAAGTCAGCTTGGACAGCAAAGCTAGCGTGCTCGGGATTGAACCATACAAGTTGTTGAAGTTAAGGTTCAGTCCAGTGATATTGGGGAGAGATGCGAAATCTAGCTCATCCAGGGTGCCTAAAATGTTTGAGTTGGGAAGGTTTATCTGGATGACGTTTTCAGAAGAGTCACATATGATGCCATTCCATTTGCATGGACTGTGGCGGATTGAGGGAGTCCATGAAGTGAGGTTCTGGAAAGCCAAGCTTGTCTTCCATTTCAGAAGAGCCCATGATTCAGTGGCTGCTGGTGCTGTTGGGCAAAGACAGAGGGAAGAGATGATGAGGAGAAGAGAGTGTACTGTTATTGGTTTCATTGTTTCTTCAGTGAAATGTGTGAGGGAGGGAAGTCACATGTTTTCTTGCCAATTGCTTGTTCTTGAATCAGGGGAGAGTGTGGAAAGGTGCAAAGGTGTTTGAAAGAGTGTGAAAGGATGATGGAGATGCTTATTGTTCTGGGGCCTCTAATGGGGAAGCTTCTTGCCTTGTAGATATGATGTTGGAGCACACCTACACTAACTGTGTTAATATGGTACTAAACTATGTCAATTTTTTTTTAAATCTGTATATAGGCTAGTGTATGGTCTTCTATGTTTTCATTGTCAAGGGGTGTGTCAGCTGAAAAGAAAATTGTCCTATAAGCTGACCTTCTAATGGGTCAATGGATATTGGCAGGATATAACTTGTTATAATGAGCCATTGGTGAGGAAAATTTTATATCAATATGTATTCATCAGTATGTGTATGTATGGATACACGTATCTATTGATAGAAATTTTCTTTTTATCAATATTTTATTCTAATAGATAGATTGATGGTCATGTATCATTCATCCTTATATCTACTGATGAAATTCTCATGAGAGAAGCATTGAATTCAATATATCAAAATTGATTTGTGGACTTGTTTAACATGTTAAAACGTGGAAGGCCCCATAAAAATATTCTCCTTTGATAGACAACCCAAACCCAAGTCAGTCGGATATGGTTAACATTTGGGTTATGTTTAGGTTTGAATTACCTTGGATTAGGGGTTGGATCATGGATGGAGTGACTTGTTTGTCTTTCAAAATGACATCATTTGAATTTCATACTCTGTAGTCTGTACTGGTTGTAAGTTATAATCGAAAATAATAGGAACTACAACGAGAAAGAGATAATATATATAAAAATGAGATACTCTGGTGAGAGTTATGTTTACAACTCAGATTTATTCAAAGTTGGTGTTCTGATTGAATTCCACAACAAAAACCTTAGCCCAAATAATACTGTATGATATTATGTCGTGTTATTTGGGTTTGGATGGGTGTGGCCTTGGGCCTAACTTTTCTAACCCCCTTTATAATCCCATTGAAAATAAATTAAGAACAGATTCTGATTACAGTTGTCATGTTACTACCGCGGTATATAAAAATATTGCACTTATTGTATACTCTACTATCTTAATATATGTTGTACTATGAAAACATATAAAATATACGTGTACAAATTTTTATAATAAAATATATTTTATTTGTTATGTATAATCAAAATATACGCGGATAGTATATGAGACATAATCAGAATATTATGTCTGTCAATAATTAATGTTTACGTCAAATATGCAAAACGTGTTCGATGTTAATAATTTTTATAGTCAGAACTTTGAATAAAATTATTCCATTCATTTGCTTGACTTCTTTGACTGAGAGCATAGCATACGTTCCTACTATTCCATTCAGCTAAGGCCTATTTGGAAATTGTAGATTTGTTTATAGAATTTTAGATCTACTTTGACAAGGTGATGAGATTTCGAGAACTAAGTAATGTGGGTTTTTTGTTTGATATAAAATGTCTATTAATATTTTATTTATTTATTAAAATTAGAACAAAAAATGGATAAATATTAGTCTAGTATTTAAATAAAATTAAAAAAATCATATTTATTGAAATATCCATCCATTTTTTATCTTGTTTCTACCAAACATTATAAATTTTAAGAATTTCATTTCAAACATTCAAATATATATTTTATATTTTTTTGTTTGTAAAAATCATGTATTTAATTAGATAAGTATATATTTCAAAGAAATTCAAAACATGCTAAAAATATAAAAGTGACAGTAGGGATCGACTCTTGTACACTAATAAAGGTATTATGCGTCCATTTCTCTTTGAGCATTGTTACACACTTTTTTTTTTGCAGCCTCAATTCTAACCTCATATAAGTATATAACTCATTAGCGTCATAATCTTGGATTAACAAGATGGATACATAATACAAAGAAGTAGTCTGCCTACCATTTCATTTTTTTTTTAAAATGACACATACTCATATAAAAATTTTAACATTTTCTATAAATGAGCCATATAATTAATTGAATTATATGTTTTATTTTTTTATATATAAAAATATACACGGGATTATTAAAAAAATCAAAATATATGTAGACTGGAATTGAAGCATATAATGGTCTGCACGTAGCATTTTTGGGTCGAGCGTTGATATACTCAGTCCATTTTGCAGCCCCAAACACTATTATAATGTAGTATATACTGCGCTATTATAGTGTATGAAGTTCTATTATAGTATATGGCGCAAAAAAATCATATTTTTTTCAACGCAAAAAAAATACATTAATGTATCTCAATATATATTTCATTTCATATAACATCATGTATTTCAATTAGAGAATGCATGATTAAAAAAAAAACACCCGATGTGAATACAATTGGGGGCTTAACGTATCATTTTACTTTCTCATCCTTTTCCTTTTTGACAGCCCGATACGCTATGATAGCACTATCATAGTGTATGACATGATTTTTTTTTTTTTTTTTAACTTGAAAAAAATATATTATTGTATCTCAGTATATACATCAAAGGAAAAGTGATTTTTTAAAAAAGAAAAACGATATGGACTGCTGTGGGTGCAATGGGGGCTTGATGTTTCCTTTTCCTTTTCTTGACCTGAGTTATGGGCCTACCTTGGTCCAACCCAACAGACCCAACTTATGAACCCAACTAATTATGGGCCGGTCCAATAGAAAGCCCAAGGAATTTTAGCCGTCCAAAAGATGCCGCACATACAACCCTTCGATACCCTCTTCAGATATTTCTCCCTCTGAAAAACCTCCCAAGTCGGCGTCTCTCTTTCGTCCAGAGAGAGAGAGAGAGAGAGAGACGAAGAGGAAGCCATGGATTCCGATCAGGGGAAGCTTTTTATAGGTGGGATATCGTGGGAAACGACGGAAGAGAAGCTGAACGAGCACTTCGGCAAGTACGGGGAGGTCGTGCAGACGATCATTATGAGGGACAAGTTGACGGGGCGTCCGAGGGGTTTCGGGTTCATCGGTTTCGCAGATCCGGCGGTCCTCGATCGGGTCCTCGAGGACCAGCACGTCATCGACGGGAGGACGGTGAGGATAACATCTCCCCTTCCTTACCAAGATCTGTTCTTTAGGGTTTTGGAATCTTGGGTTTGCGTTGTTTTTGGGGTTCTTTAGGGTTTCGTCAGTGTTGGTTGGGTTTTTTTTTTTTGTTTTTATTTTGTGTGGGTTTTGTTGGATTAGGGTTTCTGTTTGGGGTTTTATCTTGATTTGAAGTTGATTGGTTGTGTGTTTTCTTGGGGATCTGGTCTTGCTCACCTTTTTGTTGGGATCTTGGGTGGGTTTTGATTTTTCAGACAATAATTTGATGTCTTTTGCATGGTCTGATTGATTTGCTCAATGCGCCTTTGGTTTCATTTCTTGCCACATTGTTTTGTTCTTCTGATGAATCTAAATTTTTTTTAATTGGGCTTCACATTCAATTCCTAGCATTATACATGTTAGGTTTGGCAGAAACAGATGGCAAAAGGGTTTTGGTGCAAAGGTTGTCAGTGAAAGATTTGCTTATATTAATGTTTATGTTCTGATTGCCACTTATAGTCCAAACTCCGAACAAACTTCTTTTGGTTGGGATTTTTGTATACATTGAGACATAATTATATCATTGTGAGATGGGTTAAAAGCTTCTCTAGTCGGAATTTCTTATGGCCTATGGTAGCCTCTATTTTAAATTTGCTGTTCTTTCATGATAAGCACTTAATTTTGAATCACAATGGATAGCATTTTTTATGGAATCATAGATTGTTATGCAAATTTTTTTTTCACCTCAGTTTTCTTTTTCTGCTTCTCTTATCTTTTCATGATCTGACTCATAACACCCTGGATTGGTGACCCAGGTTGATGCGAAAAGGGCGATGTCAAAAGAAGAACAGCAAACCGCCTCAAAGTCTGGAAATCCAATATCAGGCAGAGGGCCCGCGGCTGGTGCTGCAAGTGGAGGGAGTAATGTTAGGACCAAGAAGATATTTGTTGGTGGATTGCCTCCTACATTAACCGAAGAAGGATTTCGACAGTATTTTGAGACGTATGGCCACGTGACTGATGTAGTGGTAATGTATGACCAGACCACCCAACGTCCCCGTGGATTTGGTTTCATCTCTTTTGACGCTGAGGATGCCGTTGATCGGGTACTCCACAAGTCCTTCCATGATGTGGGAGGCAAGTTGGTAGAGGTCAAACGGGCCCTCCCGAAGGATGCAAATCTGAGTTCCGGTGCCCGTTCAACAGGTGCTGGTGGTGCTGGAGGTTATCAGGGCTATGGTGGATCTGGTGCAAGCACAGGTGCTTATGATAATAGAATGGATGCTAACAGGTATATGCAACCACAGGCGGCCGGTGGTGGATACTCTGCCTATAATTCTTCTGGCTATGGCACACCTGGCTATGGTTACGGAGCTGCAAATGGCATGGGTTATGGAAACTATGGTGTTGGTGGGTATGGCGGACCTGCTGGGGCTTATGGGAACCCAAATGCTTCAACTGGGGGCTACATTAGCGGCCCACCCGGTGGTCCAAGAAGCCCATGGAGTAACCAGACACCATCTGGTTATGGGCCCACCGCTTACGGTGGATCAGCAGGATACGGAGCTGCTGCAGGCACATGGAATTCTGGGGCTGCTGCTGGTGTTGGAAGTGTGGGTCAGGCAGGACAACCTCCTAGTGGGGCAGCTGGATATGGAAGTCAGGGTTATGGTTATGGCGGTAGTTATGGTGGCAGTGACGGATCGTATGGAGGTCAGGGTGGATATGGGGCTGTTGGAGGACGGGCAGGTAGTGCTGGTGGTGGGGGAGACCAACAGGGGGCTGGCTATGGATATGGGGATGCCAATGGGAACTCTGCCTATCAGAGTGCTGGCTGGAGGGCGGATCCTTCGCAGGGTTATGGTGCACAGGCCAATGGGCCTCCTGGTGGACAGGGTGGCTATGGGGGTGGCTATGGCAGTGGATATGGAGGTGCTCAGTCCAGACAGGTTCAGTGATTTTTGTTGAAACTGATCTCCGGGGTTTGATCTAATTTCTCGTAATACTGTTGGTGGAGGGGCTACCCAAGCGGAGAGGAAAAGCAGATTTACGATCTGGTTGGATTGCTTGAATCCTCATATTAATGTTTGTATTGTTAGTATTAGCTGCCGTTCTAGTATTTAAATGAGTATCAAGGAGTAGTAGATACCTCTAGTATTTTTATTCTGCATGTTTAAGCTGTCCGGTAGGCTATACTCTAAATTGTTGTTTTTTCCCTCTTTTTTTTATGCTAGATTTGCTTATATTGTTCGTGATATTGACTGTACTTTTTTTTATATATTCCATGTTAAAGTTATTGTTTTTAAGCATCATCAACAATATCTGGCAGAGCTGGTAAGGAATTTGGCATTGTTTGAAAAACTAGTAAATCGTCATAGATATCCTGCAACCGGGAGTTTGTATTAACTTTCTTGATGTGGTAGTAGAGGCCAAAGATGGCTATAGCTGAGCATAGATATTTATATATATCATGGAAGCCTCTGGTTACACTTTTTCAGTGATGTAATTAGATCAGCTTCTGCCATACATCATCTCTCAGGTGCTCAATAGTAGCTTTTTTGATGTTGGTAGTGGATGATAAAGATAGATATACTTGAGTTAAGATAGTTGTAGACATTTTGGAGGCTTTTGGAAACATTCACCCAGTAAAGTAATTATATCAGCTCCTCTCTGATATCATCTCTCAAGTAGTGAATAATAGCTTCTTTGATTCTAGTAGTAGATCGATGAATGATGCTATTGTTGAGTAGAGACAGTTATAGATGTAATGGAGGCTTTTGGACACTATTTCATAGTAGCTTTTTACATGGTAGAGAGTATTTGTAGATACGGTTTCCATGACATACTATCTATTGGTAGTTACTTTTCTGATCTCTATGAAGAGTAGAGGTAACAGTAGTGTGTAGAGTTGTTAATGCTTGAGGAGGAGCTGTAGAACGTATGGGTTATCATAGTTCTAAACAGACCTGTGGATGGCATAATCATTTCCTCCTGTATTTGCCCTGTTTTTTTGGACAGGGGGTTGCCGAAGCTCCTTCCCATTAGATTTGGAACACGGATATTCTCCCGCCCTTCACCGGAGTATGGAAGTTTTTTGAGTAGGTCATGAAAGCATTGTGGACTCTGGTTTTCAGGGAACTGCGTGACGCTAATGCGTTTTGGGAAGCAGATTGCTGTGTAAAATGTGAGGATCTCATTCTTTTTTGAACTTTGTAGAACTAATGCTGATTGTTTCCATTTTGTGCACTTGCCAAAGATTTAACTATATCTATATCCAAATATATGTGCACATGTGCTTTGACAGAATGGTGCAGGGTGTGGATCCTTTCTTTGCTTGATCCTGTATGAGTGTTTGTTATTCTGTCGCCATTGTGGTTTAGGTTCAGTAAACATATTGAGAAGGACTCTATATGTGTTTTGTTTCTAAGCATCAACACATCCTCAGGTAGCGTTAGGCTAAAAAAAAAAAAACCCAGTTTTTCACAGCTTTTGAAAAAGGGAGCAACTATTCCCTCCGCCTAGGTTTCCAAATTCACCACCCGAATTCTTATTTTGGGTTGTGGGTTTGGAAATTTGGGGAGCGGGAAGGGGTAAGAGAAAAAGAAGAGTTGGAGGCGATGGGTTGGAGGCGATGGCGGCTGGAGGGGGGTGTGATTGAGAGAGAATGATAGAGAAATGGGGGGGGGATCTAGAGAGAGATGAGTGGGTACTACAAAATGAGATGATCAAACAGCACAACCAAATCATGATCCATGCACTTCTTATACCCTACTGCTTCCCACCCATAAAGACCCAACATATTTCTACTGAAATTGATCCCCCATGGGGAGAGGTTTAGTGTCATAATCAGCAAGAACTGCTCCGCCGCTACCACCACCACTTCACAGAGATCATTCAACACTGCTCATGATAAGATCTCCAACACTGATAGTAATGGTGGTGGTTGTGTTGGTGCAATACAAGCTCATGATAAGAACTGCTCTGCCTCCTCCACCTCCACCACTTCACAGAGATCATCCAACACTGCTCATGATAAGATCTTCAACACAGATGGTAATGGTGGTGGTTGTGTTGGTGCAATACAAGCTGCTGTGATGCGGGCTTTCTCGATGAGGAGGACAAGCTCAGCTGGGGAGGGATACCCCTTTCTCCAGCATCCTCCGGCCTCCGCCTCACCCACACCTCCGCCCTCCTCTCTCTCTCTCTCCCAAGTTTCTTTTCCCTCCCCACTACCCAATTTTTTTTTTATGGGTAGTGGTATTGTAGACTTAAGTGGGGGGAATAGATGCTCCTTTTTGAGAAATAGTTTTTTATGTAGCATTCCAAAAAAATTGTTTTTTTTTGACAATGAAAAATCATTTTTTATTTTCATCAAAAGTTTAGGATCTTTTGGGTCATTTGAAAACAAGTTCGGACTCTGTTTCAGATGCGGTAGTTGCAAAATAATTTATGTGAAGCCATTGAAATACTCTTTACGGCTCTGCAAAGTGAGACTGATTGTTCTATTCAATAAAACAAAGTGAAGATTGATGGTATGGAGTTCTTGTGAATTGTGATGCTCCAGAAGATCACTTTAAAATATGAAGTTGAAAAGCATTTATAATCACTCTCCCAAGTATTCATTTCAATGAATCAACCTCATATAATTCTCACAATATATCGCTCACGTGGAATCAATCAGATTCCAGAACATGAAGTTTAATTTCAACTGATAGTTGTTGTCTTCAAGTATGGACTAAATGCAAAACCAAGCAGACAGTGGAGGGGAGGAGGTCAGTAGGCTGATGGAAAGCCTTTATACGGATCGGTAAACGCGGCAAGGTTTCCAGGACGAGAAAACACGACCTGCATCATGTCAAAAACCGTAAGTTCATTTGTTGTATATATGTAACTTTCTCTGAACTGATACTGTATCTAGAAATGCAGATTCCCTGAAACTAAATTAATAGATGGTCTATGTTAATTACATGGCCTATGTCAAAACCCAGTGATAGTCTCGTAGTACTAATGAGGGTTTAAACAATTAAATGAAGGTTTCCAACTAATAACCTCATTGGCTATTCTGAATTGGAAAATATTACACTTAATGTCATTCACACATTTTGATTTTTAAATATATATTTATGTATCAAAGTACATGCTTTCACAAAATGAGAAGTATATTCTTGAATGAGTTGAAATGCATTCATTTATATATATATATTTTTTTGTAATAGAGTATATAATGATTCAGTGTGTGTATCTATTAGAGATTTCATATACGAGAGTTAGATGACATGGTGTATTCAGAAGTGTGTGTATTTATAGAGCCCTTCTGAATTTGGAAGCAAAAGAGTAACTATTCATGCTTGGTTCATGATTTACCACCACGAAATCTTACATTCTCTTTATATATAATGATTAAAGGGAAAAGGTTTGCAGCTTCAGACAGTCTTAACCTCTACTTTGTAAAGCTGGTTCGTTAGAATATTGATCTTCAATTCGTTTAATTAAGTTTCATCAATTACTTTCTAATCGACCGATATGTTAATGTCATCAATGCACTAGCATTATGGGAATTTCATGGGGGTCCTCCTTTTTGGCCAAAATAGTTACTGGTTCACCAATTTTGCACATATTTCCTGAATAACATGATTTGAAGGAAGCAAAAAAGAAACAATAAGAGAAAGTGAACCCAAAATAGAAAGCATATTTGTCTGGTTACATACCTGATAATTTCCCAGAGTATGTGACTTGAAACCTGCTGCACAGTAGATGAAATAATATTCCCATGTCCGTATGAATTTCTCGTCAAAACCCAGTTCAAGAATTTCTCTGGCCATCAAGAATAAAATCCGGATTAACATGGTACAATACATTTGAATGGAAAATCATGAATATAAATGACTGAGTTTTCATACCAAAGAGGTTGTAGAGGTTGCTTAAAAGACTCAACTAATTAAGAATATTGGATGCACAGGTTTTTAGTTATTAAATTTACAGTGCACAATGCCACCAATATGAATCTAAAAAAAAAATGAATAAAAAGAAATGGTGATAGTTACCTCTGCCTTGCCATGAAGTTTTTTCTCCAATAAAGCAATGTCTGGTAGTAATGTATGCCTATGTTTTCCAGGTGCTCCACACTAGACATGAACCACAATTTGAAAGGATTCAATATGGCAGAAAAGAATTTACATGTGAAAGACAGTATAAAATGCTAACCAGAGCCTGGAGGATGCAGCCATGGCTGATGTGATTCGACTCAAACATGGAAGACATCCACCAGGGAAAATATACTCCTTAATAAAATCAGAACTTTTTCTGTATTCATTGTATCGTTCATCAGGTATTGATATAAACTGCATGAAATTCATTAAGGATCACTCATTCCATGAATTGATGACACGTAAATCAAGCCACACTGAAAAAAAAAAACAGAGATAATACCTGTAAGACAAGTAAACCATCTTCAGCAAGAGCCGAATCACAGCATCCAAAGAACTCTTCCATGTATTCATGGCCAACTGCTTCTATCATTTCACTGTGAAAAGGATTAGTTTAGAAACAACACAAAAAATAAAAAGAAACTCTTATGTAGTCCTGTCAAGCTAGTCGAATGGCTGTTGATCAATAACTTACCATGAGATAATCCTATCATACTTTTTGGAGCCAGGAAGTTGCCTATAGTCGCATAGTAAAAATTTTATGCGGTCCTGAATATACATTAAGATTCAAGTTAAAGGAATGGTTCAACATGCAAGCCATAATAGCATAACCATGTAATGTTTCATGTGGGGCAGTTATATCAGTTGCACAATTAAAAGTGTATGTCTGTAGTTCTGTGTGTGTCATGATTTCTTATGTGCCACATTAAGCAACATATTTACCAATTTTCTGAACTTCCTGATGTAATATACAGATTAAATACCTGAAGTCCAGCTTCTAGTACTCTCCTTTCTGCGAATTTTAGTTGCTCCTCTGAGAGGGTGATGCCCGTATAATTGCATCCAGTTCGTTTAACAACTTCTATGGCTAGTGTTCCCCAACCACAGCCAATCTCAAGAATTTCATGCTCTGCATTAACTCTGGCCTGTATTCTTGAAAGCACAAATCATGTCTGAAATGCAATGGATAGTAGTATATCATACATAAAATCATTTGACTGTTTCCCAATGCTCTCACCTTTTCAATCAAAACAGAAACCTTCCGTAATTGAGCGATTTTTAAGTCTTCATCATCAGTCTACCACCAAACATTACAAGTAAGAATAGGGTACTAGAGTACAATGATAACACTCAAATGTATAACTTAAATAAATCTCAAAGAAGAGATTTGCAAACCTTAAATATTGCCGAGGAATATGTCATTGTCTCGTCCAAGAACAAGGCAAACAGATCATTGCTCTGGAGGAAAAAATGTTTCAGAAAGTATGCAAATTATAATTTTATTATTATGTTAATCATGTACGTCTACCAAGAAAAATGAAACAAATATTATAAAATAACAATATTTGAATTCAACTAACGACCTTAATCTACTTCTGTTGAGAACTTTAGCCCAAAAGTGGTATATGAACCATAAACCTAACAGAACAGGATGGTTTGACTAAATTTCAGAGACATGGATTCTCACACTAATATCCACTCAGGTTTTAGAGAAAGGAAGGCTCCCACGGTTTTCACGTGGGCATGAAATTCTGAAAATGAAACTAAATATTAAAAGAAACTTATTCTCCAGCCTTTGTTTCATAGATTATGTTAGAAGAAATTCTAGTTAAGCTACCTATAAATGATACAGGTAAGAGTGACATTCTGTAGTATACCCAACATGAAATTCTTTACCTTTATTAACTGTCTAAGAAATTCAGTCCTAAAGAGTTTTTTTTCTTCCGATGAAGGTCTAAGACAGACACCACATTGAACGAAAAATGATACCTATACATCTACAATATAACTAACATGATTACTTTCATGATGCTAAAACATAATCAATGAAATATAACAAAAAGATGTCTATTGGTATTCTGAAAGCTAACCAGATCATAATGGCGAGAAATATTTCGACGAGCTTGTGTAAGACTATTTTGCCTAGAAATGTGCCGATAGAAGTACTTTGCAGAACCAATCCCCGCTGTTAAAAATAAAGGCGTCCACCAACCCCTGGTTCAAGTTTTTGGTACATACTCAGATACTGAAAATATAAATATAATTAATATGTTTATTCAATAATCAGACTAACTGTACTTTCAAGTAGTAAATTTACCTTTTCTTTCTCTGAGTGGGGGAATAATATTGGGTATCCCTATTAGCAATCATGATCTGAAAAAAAAAGAAAAAGGACATGCTGAGGAAATCTTGGCAAGCTGCCAAGCTACATATATGTGATAAAGTGTTGGTGAAGTTCAGATGCTCCGATTCTGCAGTTTTAAAAATTATTATACCATAAAGAAATTTAGAAGACCTTCATTTTCATCAACAAAACTGATATCCCCATCGATATATGCATCAGCAAGGCCTAAATCAGCCTGTGTAGCCACCTGTGGAGAAATTTGAATGCTACTCAGCACATATACATTGTATAAGCATGAAAATGCAGATTGGAATCTATGTTTGGTGAAACTCACTAAGATCGAAAAAATGCAACACAAATGGATATTGTGTACCTTCCAATAGAACATGGGATTGTGCACTTTCAGAATAGATTTTGGGCTTGTTTTTCCTTTGGTTCCCTCAAAGTCAAAAATTGTGCCACCTTCTTCTAACAAACTGTACATATATAAGAATTGCAACCACAACTTTTACTTTCTAAATGGCGATTTAAACTGCAATTAACTGGCTCACAGAATGTGGATAGAAGAATAAAGAGACCTGTGTAGAGAGGGTGAAGTGATTGAAATATGTGTATCAAGATTAACAGTTTTCCGAAGATACAACGACGTGGAAGCTTTTTAATGAGTATCTCATTTATTTAAAAAATGTATGTGCTGTATTCATGTTTAAAAGTAATAGTTGAAACTTTTTTTCATGAATGTTTTTACTAATCAAAGACCATAAACTCATTGCAGAGAATCTAAGAATAGTAAATCATGAAAGAATTTTCTCACTAGCTATAGCAGACGATGAACTAATCTGCAAAACCATCTCTATTGGGATATAGTTCAAGTTTTGGCCAAATAGTATGTGGCTATTAAAACTAACATTTAGACACACGTTTGGGTTAAGTTGATTCCTGCAAAAGCAGAATCAATCAAAATTCATTTCCAAATGCTCTATCTGAATCTCCTCTATTTGAATTTTGTGAAGCATCAACCAATAGTGGTGGTAGATGTCACAAGCCAATTTTGGACCATGCTTTCTATTTGAATTTTCTAATGGAGCATCAAACCAAGTAGGAGTAGCTTACATCCCTAAGCCCATGTTTGGTTCGAGAATAGGCCCAGAATATGTGAGAATTAGTCATAATAACCTCATTATAGATGCTTGGATAGCTGGAATAAATGAGAATCTGTATGCCAGCATTGATTGGTATAAAGTGGTATATAGATTCCAGTCAAACTCCGGAATTAAGTTATTCCAGGTTATTCAACCCAAAAGAATATGTGAGTAGGCGTGTCAAATCAACTGTCATCACCTTTTATAAATCAACTGTAATGTAGTCATTTTTTCACCTTTTGTAAATCCTTATTCACAACTTATTTACATTTTATCCAAGCAACAAAAATTTTATTATTACGTTTCCGAACGAGAATAATTCAAAATACAACCAAACAAAAAATCATTTTATCTTTATTTATACTAGAATAGTCATAAACCTCATAATAACTTAATTCTCGAACCAAACATGGGCTAGAAGTCAATGAGAGAATGATTCATTTAATTGGGCAGTTACTAAAAATATAGTAGTTTCATTAACTGCGTGTAATGCTAATACTAACACCATCTAACTTCGATCTGATTACATCTTATGGAATATGATGTTCTTGAGATAACTTACGTTAAACAACCTATGGATATGTGTTGGTGGAGGAATCTGGTTATGACAAGACGTGCACCACTTTCCAGCAAAGAAGGTACCATATGCCTTCTGTTACTCAACAAATGACATTTGGTTCCAAGAAAACCATGTGCAGCTACCATGCCAGCCTGCAATTGGAAAATATAATTCACAAGCGGCACTATATTGTGTGAGTTTTACTTCCAATGAACTGCACAATCAAAGGTACTAGACAGATGCCTGTCCTGCCTTATTAAAACTGTATTTATGTAAAGATGTTTCCAAAAAGTAATGTTAAAGACGGTTCTTACCTTTAATCCATCCTCGTGAAAGCCATAACCTAGTAAAGAAGACATTATACGTGTTAGACTTCAACTAAAGTCTGCTAATACATTCAACAATATTCCAGTAACAAATGAGAAACAGATGATTGTTGGTTGGACACACTATAATTTGCTTGCATGTACAAATATATATTGTGCTTTCATATAGTAATGAGCTTGAGATATGCATTATCTATTATTATTACCTTATGAACAGCATAGTAATTAGCCACATTAAGGGAAAATCTCCCACCAGTGCTTCAAACAATGCGTGTTGCAAATTTTATCAGTTCGCAATTAACAGCATAAAAGGTATACTGGAATACCTGCAGATTGCATAAGATGATAGGTGCCTAGAAAGAAGCTTTATGGTGATTATGGTGGAAGGCATTCATATTTTACAAATCTCAATCAACATCATTTTTTAAAAATAATTTAAAAGTTGTGCTTGTAAACAGTTCTCGAGAGAAACTTTTGGTAGCATGATTTTCCGTAACAACAATAAATGGGGTTTTGCCACATGACTCGAACCAAATATAGATATTCAACTGGAAAGGAGGAACTTCTCACCTTGGTATGCTCCACAATACCATATGCTTCTCTTCCCTTGGATAGTGTGAAGCTCGAGTGAAGCTTTTGCAGCAGCAACAGATGGTACAGGGTGGCTGGTTGTCCATTTAAGCAAATTTTGCTTGGGTACATTTGGAGGATTGAGAGTGACAAGAAAAGGTTCACCGGTTTCCTCAATGTTCTGCATTCCCAATGGTTTCACCAAATAATTTTGAGTTTCTTACTCACAGGTAGTACAGTTTAAACCAAAATCCCACAATAATCATAAAACACTACACCCCTCTAAGTCCCATTTCGAATTATAAACTTGTTCTAAATGTCAAGTAGATGAAATACCACATACAAACCTGAAGTACATTGAGCCAATATGTCAAACATACACCAGTGTCTGTGGTTCCAAGAAAATTCCAGGCACTCCATGCCGTCGGGTTTTGAGGCATAAAGTTCTTGTCGCGATGAAGGTATATATCACTGCCAATTTACCACTGTGCAATTATTACTCATGTGCTGGAGAACAGTAATTCAAAATCAGGTTAACATTTAATTGCATGAGGTGAAAATCACTGAAGTTTGTGAAAATCAACCACTCCATGCATTATAATGCATCATTGCATGACGATTAACATAAGAACAAATCTTCATAAATTATGCAGTGAACATAAGCATGAAACTTCAATGAGAAGAATGAGTTTACCTAGAAACATATTGAAAAGCACCAAGTATCCTTGACTCTTCATATGTTGCTTGATTTCCTAGTAATCTTAAAGCATCTGGTGCATGGACACCAAGAATACATCCATCATACATTTCTTGTGAACCATCTATACTCGTCACGCAACAACCTGCCACCAGTCACTTTCATCAGCAGATATTATGGTTATTAAGATAATTAAACTTGGAGTAAAATAAAAGTGGACAATTTGTACTTGTGTGACTGAACCAAGTAGTTAATTTGTAACTGTTGATCACGTTATAGACACCATGATCAATATCTGCCTCACAACAATTTGGTGGTTCCATGAATACTGGCCATGAACCCATATTCTGATTTTGGATATTGCTTGAGAATGTACACTTTTTTTTGGTATTGGTCATGAATCCATAATTTGAATACTAAGTTCATGCGCGTAAGCAATAGTAGAAAGTAGAAAAGAAGAAAAGGTCACTTTTGCATTTGTATGATACTTATCAGCCTGATTTAGAAAAGGAAAGAAGAGCTCACCTCCATCAACACTTGTAACAGATTGCGCTTCACAACCAGTTCTTATTTGACAACCCCTCTTCTCCAGTTCTTCACGAACCTGTTATTAATGATTCTCACTTATAATGTCATGCATGTGGACATTCATCTCAGGCTGAGGAAAAACATGCCTAACTGCGTGAACAAAATTTCTTTAAGTGTATAAGAGAAAAACAAAGGACCTTATTGACATAGCGATGTGAACGAGACTTGACAGTGAGCCATTGTGGCCGGCCGAAGAGCTGCAGAATCAACCAATATAAAACTCAGATTTATATAATTCTGAATAGTTACACATAGAAATAATCACATGATCTGAAAGTACATCATTGTTCTAATATAACTTCAAACACAAACATTGGGCAACATAAACACATATATTGAAGGATTTAAATGACCATCAAGTGAATGCTAACCTGAAGAAGGTGATGGTTTTTGCAAAATGTAAGTATGGAAAAAGCTGAGAAGTTAAGTACTCCCTCTGAAGCGCAGGACCAGATACAGGCACAAACAGGAATCTGCATGGAACAATTATTGACAAAGCCATTATAGAGCAACATTAAAACTACATTTTCAAGAACTACAAGAGATGGAAATCTCACAAGGTAAGCCTTCTGGAATAACTGGGAGTAGCCATGTGACTTGATGAACTGACCCAAGGTCTCATTCCTATCAATGTCAGGGTTGTTCTCAAGATCTTCAAGGTACCTACCCAAATAGGTAGACAATAAACAAAGGTAAGCCAATTAGAAGTGTATTGCACAGTGACCCACTAACAACCCTTCCTTTTGGTAATCAGCTAGAGCTATTCATCCCGGATAACTATATCAGATAGATAACAATATGTAGAATAAATTATATTTTGTTTGATTATCTTTTCTTTGTTATTCTTATTTTGTTTGGTTATAAAAATAAGTTGTAAGATGTGAATATGAGTTTATAAATGGTTTAAATGACAATTCTACTATTATTGGTTCTTTGTGTTTGCTGAGATATTCGTGTGTGAGAGTAAGATGTGACAGAAATGACATGCTTTGGGGTGTGTAGGAAAGTGTTAGGTGATGTAATTTTAACGACTTATTTATGATTAATCAAACGATATAAATTTAATTTATTATATTTTTTAATGAGAATAACTAAAAACAAAATCAAATAAAAATTGACTTATTCATTATCTATATTAAAATAGTTACCTATTCCGGAATATATTATATCACTACCCAAATGAGTGCTTAAGATCATTTAATGAAGTATGTACCTTCATAAAAAAATAAAATCTAATGAATGAATTGTGTAGCACAAAAAACCCTAAAGTTAAATTACAATTTCCATTGCATTCAATGTTGCAAATAAAATTTTTTTGGGGCGTTTGGTTTAGTGAAAAATAAACATTTCTTATTTAAGTGTTTGTTTTTAGTACTAATTATAAATACTTATTAAAGAATAAGTACTTTTTTAATAAGTAAATAGTATGACACTTATTTAAAAATTATTTTACTTATTGATTATTTAAAGACTATTTTGCTCTCAATATTTTCATTTTATAAAAAATGATGACCCAGATATCAATAAAAAAAATCTTTTACAAAATTTACATAAATACTCTTCTATAAGCACCACAAATAAGAATTTATTTTTCTTGTTAAACCAAATAGTTTTTCACTTAAAATATCAACATTTATATTATCTTTACTTATAAAATAACACTTAAAATCAACAATCCGCAACAGAACCGAACGCCTAACACCTAACAGTGACCAATGTGTAAAACACAGGAAACCATTGTATATGTTTTTTTTTTTTTTTGGATATCGGATGAACTCCTATGGCTAATCTTACGGTCAAGCTAAGAAGGCTACCTCCGCCTGTTTGCTTCGGTCCCACAGAAATTTTTTTGAATAATCGCAAAAAAAAACAGGTGGATAAGTCAGCGCTAAGACTCGAACCCAAAACTTACCCTTAATCCAGGTATCACTGTTTCTTTACCTGAGAACGTCGTCTTTGAATCTGAGGATTTCGCGGATCATCTGCCAGAAGTAGGGGTTGACGGCGTTTCGCTTCTGAGCGAACAACCCCGACAAGCCGTTGCGGCTGCCCCACTCGTAGCCCTTCCCGTCGTCGAGACTCACCGAGAACGACATGTCCGACCTCTCCATGTCGATGCCGAGCCCTTCGAAGTACTCCATCATGTTTGGATAGGTCACCTGTAAACCCCCATTGTCGTGCATTTGAGTTTTTGCATTCGTGACATTGTTGGATTTTGAATGATTTCATTTATTTGAAGATCAAAATCTTGAGATTTGGGGGAAATTTTTTTTTCAATTGTGCTAAAAAAATAGTATTAAGAATAAATTAATATTCTTGAAGAATTGATTTTAAAAAGAGGATATTACAAAGGAATCAGCACTAAAATAATATGAAACATATATATATATTATTATAAAATTATATACAAGGAAAAATTAACGAGCTCATATAACACGTCGGGAAATGATACATCCAAACTAATCTCTAGACCGATTTTTTTTTTTTCTTAAATTATACACTCTCGTTTAAAATACATGTTATTATATAAAATAAATAAAATATATATTATAATATATTAATATTTTTTAAAAATAATAAAATAATAATATATTATAATATATGAAACAGTAAAACGAATTACAAAATAGTTTTCGTATACCAACGATCGCTAATTAAAACGGCACAAGTCCTGGGCTCCTCACTGTTTGAACTTTAATGCACTTTAATGGGCCTCGCATATCAAAACTTTACAGGGTTCATTATGAGTTGTGGAAAATTGAAGATTCACCTACAATTCTGCATGAGTCACATGTAGTTGATGGATACGCCACACGTTGACGTGTCATTAATCTTTACAACTTATAAAATCATTCAAAATCTCATGTGAGAAAAATAAGGTTGCTTTTTTTAAATCATTTTTTAGTTATTAAAATATAATATTCCAGAGCATTCACTTGAACGTCAGAAACACCGATGTCTTGGATAATCTTTCGTCATCTTTCCTCGTCACACAGTTTTACGTACCCCACACTTATATTTATATATACTTTAAAAATTCAATTCCTACAGTAAGTTGTAGGTGAGACAGAATTCAATCAGGATTGGATCTGATCAGTATTGAATTGAACGAAGTGAAAATTGAATTACATCACCTATAAATTGAACTGCACAACCAATTGTTAAGTATATATTTTATTTTCCTATTTGATACTGATGATGTTTAGGAATTCATATTTTTTTTCAATAGTTGATTGGATCCAATAAAAGAGTGAAATACATACTTAACAATTAGTTGTGTAGTTCGATTTATAAATAGTGCAGTTCAATTTTCACGTTGTTAAGTTCAGTACTGACTGGATCCAGTAGACTTAAGTTTAGTATAGTAAAAAGAAATATCTATGAACCATGTGGTCCATCTCTAGCCTCCTTTATATGCGGAATAAATCAAGGAATAACATAGAATAAAACAAAATAAATTTTTTTTGATATTTTGATATAGTAAATACCATGAAATAACAAATTAGTATAAAGTGTAATATGAATTTCAGTCAACCCTTAGAATTAAAGTTATTTCACATAAAAAATATGTAGGTCTACTGTGAAATCAAAATAAAATTATTATTATTAAAAAATATATTTAACGTGAACGTTCCCCAAGGAATCAAATAATAATAATAATAATAATAATGAATAAAAATAAAAGAATAACAATATATTATAAGACGTTGGCTGCGGTTAGGCCTGTCAATGGGTTATTAGTCGACCTGGATCTGACCAGATAAAATGCGTAAATACCCGATCCGAAGGACTCGATAATCAAAACGGGTGGGTCTGGGTCCACACCGACTCAATCCTATGGACCCGTTGAACCCAATTGACCCAATCCAAATATTATGTAATTTTTTTATTTATGATTCAACCTAACACTCATGATTCAACCAAACATTTATAACTAAAATATTGAATAATCATTTAAAATTTTACAACCGTTTAACTTCACGTAAAAGCATAATAATCTAAATCGTATTCCAAATGTTCCATAATAAAACATTTAAAAATCAAAATTGTGAAGAACTATTTATAATACATTAAACTCTATTAAAAAGAAAATGATTTTTTATTGTTAAGTCCCCACAAACCATCATATTTAGTGATCGATCCCTCACTTCTTCGTATTTGGGTTTTAGTCCCCAGATTTAAAGGATAATTCATTTTTAGTCTCCATCAGGGACTAAAAAGAAAAGTAAATAATTTACGGATAGGTTCCTCTGAGGGACTAAAAAGGAATTATCCTTTAAATCTGGAGACTAAAACCCAAATACGAAGAAGTGAGAGATCGATCACTAAATATGATGGTTTGTAGAGACTTAAAAATAAAAAACCTAAAAGAAAAAAAATGAAGCTATTAGACCATTGAAAAGTTTCTGAACTTCTCTTTATCTAACCTAAACTTGTTAATTCGATATAGACCTGATCTGAAGGACCCGACAATCAAATGGGTCGGATTCGACCTGACTCGAGTCCGACCCGTTGAAACCTAGCTGCAGTGTCCAATCAACCAACATTTCAGGTAAGATTTTAATAATAATCTTTGATTTCACCTTAAAAAAAAAAATATGTTGGCCTCCTAAACAATTAAAATAAAATTATTATTATTATTAAAAAATATATTTAATGTGAACGTTCCCCAAGGAACCAGATAATAATAATAATAAATAAATAAAAGAATATCAATATGTTATATGACGTTGGCTGCAGTGTCCAATCAATCAAATGTTTTAGGTAAGAGCTTTTTTAGAAAAAAAAATGTTAGGTAAGTTTTTTGTTACTTTATGTTTTGTTACGTAACATTTTCCTATACCCGATGTGTAGTGCAGACATTTGCTATGATATTTTGTACAATCATTCAGTTAATTCTGCGTGACTGCTTATGCATGTCTTGGAATTTTTATTTTTATCTTATTTTATTTTTATTACAAATTTATTACATTAATTATAAATACACCTAATTATGTATAAATCTATTTTACTTGATTAATTTATGATAAAACGCAACATAGAAACACGAACGGAGTACGCAAACCCATCTTGGTCATAGATTGTGCATTATTATGAATTAAATAATAATTAATTTCTATGGGAACCATAACCCCATTTTGGTCCACATATTTGTTTTACAGGTCGTCCATGCGTCACTGACACAACGTGGCCTACCAAACCACTACGAATATTAAATCGTAAGTCTACCAATA
This sequence comes from Acorus gramineus, assembly GCA_030737835.1. Lineage (NCBI taxonomy): Eukaryota > Viridiplantae > Streptophyta > Magnoliopsida > Acorales > Acoraceae > Acorus > Acorus gramineus. Next base: position 15,541,727 of record CM060857.1, read on the forward strand.
CTCTATTATGTTAACATTTACGGATTAATATATATACTACATCACAAAATATATATTATTTTATTAAAAATATATTTTACTATTAAAATATGTACCTAGAAAAAAGAATTAACCATAATATATTCTTTGATATAATATTTTCCAATCAAAGCCAGTCATGTCATGTTTGACTAAGGAACCGGATTGTTTTTACTTTTACAAAAACAAAAAAATTACATGTATTTTTAAACTATTCTAAAAAAACTTGTTTAATTAATTTTTTTAATTTTTATTATAAAAATATACTTTCTAATTATTATAAAAGAATTAATTTAAAATTGTAATTTTATTTAACTATTTTATACAAAATCACACACTAAGCAAAAAAAATTGGATTTTAAATAACCGTCTCCGTTTCCTTGTTAAGCATTTCCGAAAAAATAGTCATACATAATATCAAAAGAAGCAATCTCACAAACTAATTGATATATATTTTAATAAAAATAAAATATTTAAACATATTGTCAATAATAAATACCTGTTTGTATTGTGACCCTCATTTGAGATACATTGGATAAGCTAATCTAGCTCTCCTTTAAAATAACTAACAGAGTTTATTCTAACTTATTCAAACATAACTATTTAATTTTATTTTCCTATCCAAACAAGTTCTATTCTCATCTTCTATGACCCTCGTTACACACCTCAAACAGGTGCCAAGAGTTTCAATTTATTCCAAACTTTCTTGTAAATTCAGTATTTGTTTTGATTCAGCCTAGCGCAAAAACCAATGCACATTATCATCAAAATTATTAAAGAAAAATGAGAACCTGGAGAATCAAACTCGCGTGCAACCTAACCCCACATGCAAGTTTCAAGTTTTTTTTTATGTTAACATTAATATACATTAATAAAAAAAACATTATTATATTATATAATAATAAAATATATAGATAGTTCGAGTTAGAGTCAAGTATGATACTATCAGTGTTATCACTGTCGAATTACATACATGGTTTATGAATTGAATTACACAGAGAATAATTATATCTAACAATGGATGGTAGAATTCGATGCACAGATTGTTTAGTTCGATTTATAAATTGTGTAGTTTGATACTAATTGAGACACTCGATTCGAAGCAAATTCCGATTAGATCTAGACTCCTAAACTCATCGCCGGAAGTGAAACTAAAAGGCGAGGCAGTGAATAAATGTGTAACTGTGTCCTTCAAGAAAACAAAAGTAGAGAGAGAGAGAGTGTGGACGTACGCGATTGAAGACCATGAATCCGAGATCCAAATCCAGACCGTCGATTGTGACGGTTCTGGCGTGTCCGCCAAGCCATTCCTCCCTCTCGTACAGCACTACTTCCACCCCCGCCTTCGCGAGCACGTGCGCCGCCACCAATCCGCTTATCCCCACCCCTATCACCGCCGCCTTCATCGTCCCTTGCCCACAAAATATCTCCTTCACTATATCTGGCCGTCCAAAACCCCTCCCCAGATTAAATCCCAGCCGTTCACGACCGTACTACGGTCCTGAGAATATAAAAACAGATGGGACGACAGTGGGAGCTGGAGACTGGAGAGGGCGTGAATCCCCTTTTATTAATGACAGGTGGGGATCGGACGGTGGATGTGGGTGTTGTTTGCAACGGACGGTTTTGATGGATGGTTCACGGGTTCCCGGGCTTGGGGTTATTTTTGAAAAGAATAAAAATAATGGGGGGAATAGAAAAAGGAGCGGGGTGGGGTAATGAAGTGGTGAGTGGGAGTTGTTTGTCGTCTTGTGGGGTAGGGGGGGCTCAGGTTTATTTGGTGGGTTGTTGCAAGTTGTGAGAGAGAAATTTGTGAGCGTGGACGAAAATTGATCTTGTAGTCTGTGCTGCACAGGTATGGATTGATTTTTTTTATATGAAAAATCGAGAATTTTTTTTTTTTTTTAATAAAAAAAAATCAAAAGATTAGTTGAGATATCATTGTAAACAATAGTGCATGGCATGTTTGGGTAGAAGAATAAGAGTGAATAAAAATCTGATTTTAGAGTTTATTTTGTAGCCCATATGTTATGATAACGCAGTATATACTGTACTATCATAGTATATACTGTAGTCTATTTTTTTTATTTTTTTATCATGAAAAAAATATATTAATGTCTTTCAGTATATATTTCATTTCATGTAATAACATGCATTTCAAATGATGAGTGTATAATTTTATTAAAAAAAAAAAATAGGATAAACTGTAATTAAGACTGCAATGAAATGGTGAAGGAAATGTGGCAATGAGTATACGTGCTCCACTTTCTAGCAGAGAAGGTCCCATACGCCTTTTGTTATTTTTGTTATTTTTGAGAATGGATGGACAATTGTACCCTCAGAATATATTCATATGCCTTTTGTTACTCAACAAATTAAAGTGGAAAGTTCAATGTGAACATTTGGACCCACATTTTTCACCAACCAAGATATACTCATTCGATCTCTATTGTTGAAAAATATGTTCAATGTGGGAATCACATATGGGCTTCTCCTACTGGTGAAAGAACATAAATTTTAAAATAAAAAATTACCGGTACAAGTCTGTTTACCGTCCAAGTAAGATATATTTTGATTTATTAAGAATAATAAAATGTATTTGTTTTTATGATATATATTTCATGATGCATTGTTTGTACCTATATATTAGATAAAAAACAAGAAAAAATATTAACAAAATATATATCTCGCTTGGGAAAATATATATATCATTGGATGGCTATAAATGCATATATATAAATTGTTCACAAAACTATCCATGGGCACTAACAATACTCATTTTAAAACTCGGTAACTTAAATCCCACTAGAACTTTAAAGTCCCGTTTAGGTGCAATATAAGCTATGTTATGATAGATAACTATTGATTATTCTAATATAGATGTAAAGAAATAAGTAATTTTTTATTTAGTTATGTTTTTAATTATTCTCGTTAAAAAACGCAATAACGAAGTTTGTGTTGTTTAGTACACCATTGATAAGTTATAGACAAAACGTGAATAACATGCGAATAATGATTTATAAAATGTAAAATGATGATTAGACATGTAAGTTGTTTGATTTATAGAATTTGACGTATGAGTTGTTTTATATCAATGGAATGAATTAGGTGAATAAGATAATTTTAAAGGGAAATTGAAATAACAATATCAACTAATTACTCACATTTATTTTGTTATAAATATACTCATTTATTTATTGTCTATAAACAAGTTTTTAACCTTCTCAATTCTTATTCCACCTATTCAGCTATTCAAAGATGGGCTGCGAAACAGGCTTCAAAATATGAAGGGTCCAAGTCAATGGTGAGGAGAAAACAAGGTAGGGTGATGATGAGGAGAAAAAAGGGGTGGACGTTCAAAGTCCAAGTCAATGGTGACTGTTGTCCACAAAATCAATTTATGCCAAACCCCATAGACCCACAGTCACAACTCACAACCACTCTCTCTGTCTCTCTCTATCTAGTCCACCAAATAGTGGACTTTGAAAGAAACCCTGGTTGCGCGCCGTGGCCGGCACTCTTTAAGGTTGCATCTCAGTCTCTGTCAATGGAACCTTCCTGTGCCCACAGCTCTCTTGCTTACTATTAATGTGAGACATGAATATTCATGTATATTTTTTTTGAAAAGATTAGACTTAATTATTTTTATAGTTCTAAATCTAGAATATATATGTTTTTATTTTTTGAAAAATTAGTAAATATCATCTTATGAGACATATCTGTATATGCTTTGATAAAAAATGTATATCGCTCAATTTTGAGTTAAATTAATAAATTTTTAGTAAGTGTAAGAAAAAATTTAACGAGACATATAGATCATTTGCTTCACTGAATTTTTAATGAGATATATAGGATATCATTTTGGATAGGGGTGGCAAACGAGCCAAGCGAGCCAGCTTTGACATATTCAAACTCGGATCGTTTATATTTAGGGTTGACTCGGGCACGACTCGACACCGAGCTTAATTTTATGTTCAAGCTCAGCTCGTTTGGCGTGAATAGCTCGGTTGAAGCTCGGCTCGACTCGTTTTTACAATGAGCTCGAGTGCAAGCTCGAACCAAGGCTCAAGATTGAGCTCGTTTAGCTAAAAAAAAACTCGTTTAGCAATTAAAACACGCATTAAACAGATAACATGTTGAATATAGACAATCATATTAAAAAATCATTACTAAACAATCATATTCGAAAATAGACAACATTTCTTACATTTAAGTAAATGAACTCGTATAGACTTGTGGCTCGGCTCGACTCGTTTATAACCAAACTTTAAAAATTATCAGTGTTCTGATATGCCATATACGTTTTACGTGCGGTTGGCGTACCGCATAGAGTATATGTGGGAGTATACGTGGTTTGTAATTTTTTTATTAATAAAACTTCATTTTTCAGTAATGATTCTTAAACATAAGATAATATGTTCACACACTATTATATGCTTTTTGGGACTAAGCTCGTATGTGATTTAATTATGTATAAATACATGTTTCAGATTTAAAGATAAACTCTTCTTTTTGTGTGCTTGTGCCTGTGCTTGTGCTTGTCAATATATAAATCCACTTGACTCCATGGGTACCCAAATAAATGAAACAAATAAAAAATTAAAAAAATTATCCTTTTTAAGTGCAAGTGCCAACTTCACCCACTGTGTCAAGTGTCAACTTCACCCATGTGTCAAGTGTCAACAAAAACCACATACAATAAAATAAGAGGCAGAGAATCAGAGAGAGACAGAGCCTCCGTTTGAAACAGGGATAGATTTTATTCTAAAGTATATATATTTATCTAAGTATAAGTGAGTATAAATAAGAATAAAGTGATTTTGTGTTATGTTATTTTTTGAATTATTCTCGTTGATAAACGTAAAAATAAATGTTTTGTTGTTTGAGTAAAATGTGAATAAAGTATGGATAAAGATTTATAAAATGTAAAAAAGTAATGTTGGTTGATTTGACATGTGATTTATAAGAGGTGATGACAATTGATTTGACAGTGGACTCACATATTCTTTGGATGGAATAACCTAGAATAACTTTTATTCTAGGGGTTGATTGGAATCCATATACCACTTTATATGAGTTTATTCTGTCATACTTTATCTGGGGTTATCCAGGGTATAAAAATACCTCAAAATATTTATCCGTGGTTATCCGGGAGGTTATACCGGAAATAAACGGAAACCAAAGAGATTGAAATCAGAGACTGATAAGAGAGGCAAACCGAGAGAGATAGGCATATATCATACTCTGTCGAAGAAGTGGAGGTTGACAACTCGGCGCTGAACGACTGAAGTGGTGGTCATAGCGGTGAAGATCGCTGTGAAGAAGTTAGTAAAGATCGATGGAGAAGATGTTGAAGGAGTCGAAGCAGTGGTCGAAGTCACTGTGGTGTTTAGGGCTGGCCAAATAGGAGGAGGAGAAGAAGAGATCAAGCGCCCCCCCCCCCCTTTTTTTGTTAAACGGTCGGGTAGGCCAAATGCCCGCTCTGTTTTAAATTTTCAAAGTTATTCGCACATGCGGGATCGGACCGCATATGTCGATCCGACCCGCAATTCGAACGATTTCCGGAAAGCGGTTCGGTCGAGCGAGCAAACAGCCTATGCGGCCGCATATGCGGTCGCACAGCCAGATTTTCTGAACATTGAAAATTATTTAAGCTCGATGCATTTGTCTAATCGAACAAAGGCCGAACGAGCTCCAATCGAATCGAGCCCGAGCAATTTGACTCGTTAACCACCCTTAATTTAGACTATAAAAAAAATTAAATGTAACAACATCCTATTTTTTATTGGTATATGGGCAACACAAATGGTAGGCATAACCCACAAACACACAGCTCGAATAGATTCCTCCTGTCTTGGTCATGATTAGAAGTTTCAAACCCACATCTCCCATAGAATGGGGTATCCTAAACCACCACATCAAACGCGGGCTGGACTATTAAGGTGAGACATGTTGGATCACTCTACATGCTCATTCAAATTCAAGGGGAATAAAAGATTGTGCATCTTTTCTAACCTACTTCATTTTGGACAAGAACAGGTGTCTCGTCTAATATCACGACGAGCAATATTTGATTATTTTCCAGACTCCATTCCTCAAGATAGTTTGTATTACTGAGTAGCTATATATAATAATCAGGTCATGAAAATTATTAGGGACAATTATTTCATTGTTATTTTTAGATTTTGAGTACATAATCAAATGAATTAAATTTTTACATATTTTCTAACGTAGACTAGTATATATTTGATCAGACAATAAAGCATACAGTATACTAGATTTGGACTAGACTAATGACTAGAGCAATGATCAATTATATGAGCACCCACTGACCGATACTCATGGTTAGACTGTCTAAAGGAAAATGATATGTTAGGTCTTGTATACTGTCTTTTTTGCAACACTCCCTATTTTTTTTAAAATAATATATATTCATTTGTTTATTGAAATATATATTTTTATAAAAAGTGAAATATATGCTATGATATACTAATATATTTTTTCTTAAAAAAAATGAAAAAAATAATTGCCATTTGTTGTGATGATGTGATATACATTGTCATAGCGCAATGTATGTGTGGTTGGGGGCTTATTGCTGGATTACGGATGAGACTGTAAAATAGACTGAATATATATAAGCATTGGCCACCTAAATTCAACTGATGTAGTAGTGGGCCAAAGATGATTTATCATCACCGGAATCCATATTCGTTCATTTGTAGTTGGGCCTTGTTACACTCATTTTTTTACAGTCTAAAATAAAGTTATATATAGCTTGTTACAAATTTAGTTAAACATATACCTCGTTAAACGATTTATATATCTCCTTAAATTTTTTTTTATACTAATGAAAAATGGATTCATTCAACTGAAAATAAATCGATATATAAAACACATACCTTATTAGGTGGTGTTTACTATTTTTAAAAAAATAAAAATACGAGTGTGATCTGAGTTTTGATTGATAAAATATGATCAATTATAACATTTTCTCCGGTGGTTTGTGAATGGTGAGTCCCTTGGACTTATATTGCATGGGGACTCACAACTTAAGTATACTATTACAGAGTCGTAGTAACAAAAGAAAAAAATACATCCAGCCCCCTTCTGTCCATACAATTTTTTTTTTATTTTTTTAAAAAAATCTTACATTCTCCTCGTGTTTTTATTTTTTTGCTTTATATTATGTTTTACTTTGGACATTCAGTCATATTAAAAAAAAATGCATTTCATTAAATAAGATCTATTATTTTTAAAAAATTTCAAACACTTATAGATTGGAATTGAGAAAAAAAAAAAAAAAGCTAACATAATCCATAAACAATTATAAAAAATAAATAAACATAACAACAAAAATAAAAAAAAATAAAAAAATCAATATCACCCTCATCTCCTCTTAGGCAACTGAAACGCCTTCTTCAAGAACCGATCAGCGACGACGTCGTCACGGTGACACAACACCCTCAACACGGTGTTCGGGTCCTCCCTATTCCACCTCCCCGTCGTCGGCGGCATCGGCACCACCTTCTCTTCCCCCACCACCATCCCCATCCCACTCCCCTCCCACGCCGCCCTCCTAAACCCCTCTATCACCCCCACCGTCCCCATCCCCATTAACCCCACCACCCCCTCCACAACCTCCGCCTCCTTCTCCACCACCTCCTCCGCCACCACCCCCTCCCCACATACCGCGAACACCCTCTTCAGACTCCCCAGATCCTCCGCCACCGTCGCCTGCTCCGCCTCCGCGAACGCCCTATCCCCACCACCCGCGAGCAGGACCATCATGAACGCCTCGAACGACGCCTTCATCACCTCCTTCACCGCGAGAGGCTGGGACTTGTCGGTCAGGATTGACGTCATGAGCGTCAGATTCTGCTTGAGCGCGCGGAGCGCGGGGTGTACGCGCGCGCTCGCGACGTCGCCTCGGTAGAGCGTCTCGTAGAAGGAGTGGTTGCAGTCGAGGAAGACGAGGCGGTAGGCGGCGACTTCGGAGACGTGGTGGATGGAGGATTGGATCGAGGACCTCGCGGCGTCGAAGTAGGAGGAGGAGGAGGTGGTGGTGGTGGTGGAGAAGCGGCGGCGGTGGCTGTTGGGGAAGCGCGGGGAGAGGGTGTTGTCGAGATGGTGGAGGTGGGTGAGGAGGTAGTAGAGCGTGTTGAGGCGGACGTAGAGGCGGTGCGTGCCCCGGCTCATGGTGGGTCGGGGCTCGGTGTCCGGGGGGTGGTGGCGATTGTGGTCGGAGTAGCCCGCATTGCATGTGGCGGCACGCATGCACAACTGCCTGATTTTCGAGTCCTGGTTGCACCTTGTGAGGGGTGGCAATGTGGGTATGTAGCTTTGCTTGGATCCTAAAAACACACACACAAACATAGTGAATTATGTCTTTATTTGAATAATGACATAAATTATTATGATATAGATAATTATTTCAGAATACATAATTAGAAAAAAAATTTATTATCAGTTTGATTGCGTCTTCGATTATTTTCATTGGGTGTAATAATGAAATTTTTATATTTTGTTTGATGAAAAATAAGACAGATAAAATGTGAATAATAATTTATAAAAAATAAAAAAATAATTTGACTCGATTGATTGATGATTGATGACACGCACCGCATGAGTCCGTGAAAGATGTGTAGTCCCGCACAATGGCCTCCCAACCATCCGCCAGGGCTTGAACGAGGTCGTCCCTCATCCCGATCGGTATCTCGAAGAACTCCTCCACAGTCTCCTTCGCCAGGTTCATCAGCTCCACCGCCGATTGCGCGTGCAGTTCCATTTTCGACCTCGCGCTCCATGTCTGCAGCATTAGTACCTCAATCAGCACATGAACACAACACACAGGCTCAAACATATGTACAAAGCATGTTTGGTGACACACCTCAGTGTCCTTAGCCCTGCTAAGGCACTCCCTCCCTCTCTTCAACCTCTCATCGATCCATGTCTTTATGAGGCCGAGCACGACGGATTCGATCTCGTACGGCAGCATCTCCCTCATAATTGACTTCCCGCCATCATCGCAATCCGCAATGTCCTCATCGACCATCTGGACGAGCACCTTCTCGAGTTTTCCCGCCGTGTTCAGGACTCGGATCACGTCATTTGTGAGCGTGGTCACCCCGGAGAGGTACTGCTTGAGCACGGATCCGTAGCAATTGTGGAGGGTGACCGCCGCCACAGCCGCCGACGTGGGGTGCCACCTCTTCAATGTAGGACTGAAGTGCTCCTTCTCTCTCAACACAAGCTCTTCCGTCTCCTTCGCCAGCGCAACAAGCGACTCGCTCGTGCCTTCCTCTCCTTCAATCTCTAACACCTATTGACATGTCACATTTTATTCAATTATGTAAGAAAACCAATAATCCGTTTCGACGGGAAGATAACGCACCTTGTTTTTTTGAAAAAGGTAGATGTTGCTACCAGCTCTTTGATAACAAAATGATGGTTACAATTCTGAATTGAAGATGTGAGGAAATAGAAAGAGAAAAAACAAGAAACTAAAGCTAAAACCGTATCGCTTGACCCTGATAAATGGGATGTGTACTAGGCTAGAGGGAAACACAAGCCAACACAAGAAAACGCACCTTGTTGAAGGCGTTCCGCAAGGACGATCGGATGTAGTAATCCACCCGACTCTCCACCGGATCGACAGGCTCGAGTATCTTCGAAGTCGACAATGCGAGAGACAGAACGCACTCCATGAGCCCCACCCCGCCCTTCCCAAAGCACTCGTGGTAGTCGAGCACGCTCTTCTCCGCCCACCCCTGCATCGAAGCCATCGCCGAAGCGAGCACCCTCACGTACGCGCCGCTCCCCTCCCTGTTGTACTCTCCCCTCTTCGCGTCGCTCGCCACCTCCTCGAGCATGGCGAGTGCCGCGCCCAACAAGTCCTGCTCGGCTCGCCCGGCCGTGACGAACTGCTGGAACAGAACCCACGCGAAGCACAGGTTGTGAAGCGCGCGGTTCATCCCCAGCGTCGGCCACGTCTTCCTCATGAGCTCGACGAGCTCGTCGACCTCGTCGACGACGAGCGTCTCGTCTCTCACGTCGAATACTGATTGGAGGAGGGAGAGGTAGAGGTGGACGTTGAGCGGAGACCCGTCCGCCCAGTGACACGCGTCGGATTGCGTGCGCCACGCGAGGGCGATGACGGAGCTGCAGAGCGTCTTCATCGCGTCGGACCCCCGTCCGGTGTCGACGGGCCTGATCTCGCTCGCGCGGACGATGTCGTGGAGGCGGGCGACGTGCGGGTTGGATGCGCGGTCTAACGGCACGGACGGGTGGAGGACGAGCCCCGCCTCGAGCACCTGTTATAATTTGAGGATACTGAGAATAATCAACCAAAGCTCAAAGAAAGACATAGAATTTATGTGGTTCCTACGATTCACGGAACACACCAGATATCAATCCTCATAAGAAAAATCTTTCAATGGCCTCATAAGAAAAATCTTTCACATAGTAGATTGTTGTCGGAGTGTCCTGTAGAAGTAAGCTTAAACAGAACCACATTAAATTAAGTGTTTATTTGTAGTTTGGTTATTTTTATATTTTTTTTATTGTGTCTGATAATTGATTATGGCTGCATATATATTTTCTGCATTAGGGGATAAAATTATTCGGGAATCCTAACAAGTGGTATCAGAGCGATTCCCAACAGCACCTTGAGCTGCCGCTTCTGCCAGAGGTGGTACTCGTGCGCGTCGTTGAACTCCGACACCTTTAACTGGCGGAGGAGCTCCAGTGGGAGGACCATCGTCTCCGCTCTTCGACCGACTTGGCCGAGGAGTGTCCGCAGGAGTGTCTTCCGGAGCCGCTTGTCGCTCTGTTCACTCACCCGCATCTGCTGCCGCATCAGCTCCGCCGAAGTCATGGGCCGCCTCACCCGACCCATCATTGGATTCGGGCTCATCGACCCGATCGGAGTCCGGTTCCCCGCCCGCCTCTGCGAGGGCCTGCGGTTATGCGCCGCGGGCCTCAGCCCGAGCGCGCGCTTGATCCTGCTCGCGCCCACCATGCCGACGCCGGGTCTCGGCCCCTCCCCGGAGGCGTTGGGAGGCGCGTCCGGGTAGTAAATGACGGGGTGGTTGCGGCCTGCGCATAAGACAGGGGAGGCGCGGCAGGAGGCGAAGAAGAGCTCGTAAGCGGTCTCGCGGAGGTTGTCGCGGTCGAGAGAGTCGACGCGGCCGAAGGGCCACTCGGCCTCCCTGTCGATCGCGCACACCACGTCCGAACGGAAGGACGACGACCCACCGATCGACAGGCGCCGACTACCCATTATCGCCGGAGATTGATTGCAGAGTTCTCTGTCTCTGTTTTGGTTATCAAAATTCGATTTTGATGAATGGGTTGTCGACGTGAGAGGGGGATTGAAGGAGAAATGAACAGCTATGTCTGCAGGGGACGCTTCCTTCTCTTCTTTTTTGGTTGCTCTGTTTTTATGTTCTGTCTTTGCTATGTTTACGCACTGCATGCAAAATAACAACTTGCTTGGCTGACTCTTATTTTAGTGATTGGGATCCTATGTTTCAGGGACACGAGAATTCATGTGTGATGACCAATAAAATACATTAAGTAGATGATATAAAATATTATAATTGTTTAAAGTGTGTGCATGATTTTCATGGAAGATTAATTAAAATGAGAATATTTTCATTAAAAATTAATGTTTTTGTGTCCGTTTTGAGAGAATTTTCTGTTTGTCAAAAATAGCATTTGAACTCCATTCTCCTTCTTTCACAACACACAAGTAAATAGCGTCTGCAATCTTTCATTCTTGTGATCATTCCTGGGCGGCACTGGCAAAAAGAATTTCATTCCTTCTTTCCACAGAACTTATCAGAATTCGATTCTTGGAAAAATATGAATTCTGATTGTATTTCTATGTTTACATATAAACAAATAGTTGCTAACTGCTAATGCAACTAAATAAAATGTAGACACTTCACTGAAGGCCACAAACATGACTAATTAAAATGTAACAAACCAAATTGTCGCACCCTCAAGTAATCAACTATGTTTCATATTTATTCCCTCTCTCATACGAACAAACAACAAAAGAATATCAAATACAAGCAACACAAACCAGAATCCACTTCTGCAGTACAACAAAATATCAGACACCAAATCACACCAAATGAAGGAATAAGAGAAATCAAGCTAGACATGAATGCATCATAAGAAACCTTTCACACTCAAGGCTCAATTAACATACAGTAGGAGGAAAGCTTGAGTAGGCATCAGCATCACCTCTAGCAAGTGCCCTTTCAAGCCTCACCTCAAAAGGAGTGGCATGCCAGTTTACCTTCTTGTCCTGCATCAAAAACAAAAAAGCATGAGATCAATTGATGAAGTTTCTTCCTTATCCATCTCTTTGTCTATCCATACCACATACCTCTCTGTACTTGTTGGTTGTGTTTGGTATCCCTTTGGAACCCAAATCCTCCACGTCGCGGTCTTGGCTCTTCCAGTAGCTACCCACAGTACCCAAGATGGGCATATCATCAGGGCTCTTGCTTGGTGACCTCCTCGGTGAAGAATTCACCGAAGCCAGCTTAATCTCCTCCAGTGTTAAAGCACCCAATATTGGCCGATCTTCTTTGGATACCGTCGATCCTGATTTACCAGAAATGCTCATCCTAGGGGGTGTCGATACAGGAGAGGCCAACCAATTTGAAAGGCTCGCATCAACAGATACCTCTTGCTTTTGGACCTTCTCGAAATCGAGATTTGGTTTGTCACAGAGGGGAATTTGAGCCTTCTTTATCTTGAAAGTTGGTTCTGGACTAAAGGGTATCTCTAGTTCTTGCTCCATATTGATGTTTTCCTTCCTTGGGTGCTTCTCCAACGGTGGCTTCTTCGACTTGATGGATTTCCACTGCGATAGATTTTCGACCGGGTTCAACACGGAGTGAATGTATTGGCTCCGGTCACGGGTAGCTCGATGAGACAAAAGCGATGATCTTCGATCAGGAGAAGACCCACCAATTTCATTCGCCTTCACCCCCATTGAAGAAGGAGAAATCTGTCCGTCTCTATCGAGGGGCAGCGAAAAGACAGAGTCATAAGACTCCTCTGGTTCTTCTTCACTGCCCTCATCTTCTTCTGATAATAGATCTCCATCATCTTCCTCTTCATCATCGAAATCACAATCCTCAAAGCCCGCCTCATCTTCATCATCGCTGCCGGTCCAATTATGGTATCTGTCGCTTGAATTGAAGCTCGTTTTAGATTCCAGGCATGACAGAACAAGCTCTCCCGTCCCTCCCTTCTCTTCCTCCACCGCCTTCTCTCTCTCCCCATCTGACCCGTTTGCGTCATCAAACTCCGGGACCTCAGAATACGTTGTGACATCTAGATTGAACGAGACCTTCTTCTTTATGCTGCCGCAGCCCACTCCCTCAATTGTCTCTCTTCAAAAAGAAAAACCATTTGAAACCCAAAAAGAGAAGTCGATGAAACATATCAACAAACATGTAACAGGCACCAAGCCAAACAAAAAGCACAGATTTTTATGAAAACCCAATCACAGAAAATGTGAATCATTACCTCAAATCGGGAACCGAGACCTCCGGGGGCACCACCGGAAGCTCTTTCGGGGACAACGTCGGAGTGGGTTGAAGAGAAATGTAGTCTCCGGGTACCTAAAACGGAACGGACGGCTACGATCGTTAGCTCCGACGGAGCTGATGAAAAGAAAGGGAGAGACAGAAGGACTTACTTGGTTTCTTGGGGGAGATCTCCTTCTCCGACGGCGTTTCTGCTCCTTTGGACCGCCAAAACAGGCCAGAAAACAACCCATTTGAAACGGAGGAGACCCAAAGAGAGGAAGATGAGGATGGGTTCAGATGGGGAGGACAAAACGGTCATGGAAATCTCTGAAGTTTTGAATTTTGAGGGTCATGTTTTGCAGGGTTTCTTTTTCTTTTGTTTGGAGAATGTGACCGTTGGAATGGGAACAATGGGAGCGGAAGCTTTAAATGAACGGATGAACCCAAACGAAATTGAAACAATAAAATAATATAAAAGTATTTGAGAGAAGTGTTTCACAGCTGTTTTTGTAACTATGTAATATTTGTGTGGGTCAATCATCAATGTCACCAAAATATCATCTGTTATTATTTTTATTTTTTTTAGTAACTTGTTAAAACATCTATTTCATTGTATTAACAAAATAGATATTAAATAGGTGTGAGATGAAAAAAAAAATAATAATAATAATACAAAAGAGTCGCAAGAACAAAAACAAAACCAAAATATCAGATGCTACATTGTAGTCCACTTGAAGTTGTTCAAGGATTATTTTCTTTTGTTTAGATTGTTAGATGTAAATGCGATTTTTTTTGTTTTTTGTATATGTAGTCCCATGTTAATAAACATATTTGTATAAAGATGTATTAAAAAAAAAATGTATGTATGAATGTGAGTCAAGCAAAGTTGACCACAAAAGTAGATCATATTTCATATTTTGAAAAAAATTTGATAAATATTTTTTTTATTTTTTACAAATTTTATATTGGAAGGATAGATGTTGAAGTTATTCACAAGGGACTTGCAAATAGATAAATCAAGGAGGATTGATTTAATCTAATTCATCACTGATCTTTTTGATATGTATGTAATACCATATCATCAATTTGAGTGGTCAGTTGACTAGGAAACGGCCAACAATATAAATATCACATTTTCAATTCAAATGCCATGTGATCAGGTAAACCACCAGGCTTATATAAAAACAAGACTCCCCATCATCTAATAAACATCATGTGTCCCATACAATGCAAAGACAAAAACACATCAAATACCCTTTCAAGTTTTACCACACCACATCATTACTTATAAACCACAAGAGAAACCCAGTTTAATAGTTCTTAAAAAAGAGAAGCAAACATGTCAAGGTTGATCCAAAGGAGTGAATCCATGTCGCAGAGCGGCGCGCCACACCTTGTCGACGTTCATGATCGATCCACCGCACTCGTGAGAGTCCCATCCCTCCAACCCATGAATGATCCCTGCGATCCTCCACGCGCTCATCACCCTCCTTGGCAGCCAATTCTGTTAATCCACACAAGGTAATTTAAGCACAATTTGTTTCATGATACTTGATCTTATCAGTGTTGAATTCAATCAATCCAATGAGTCCCCTATTGAATTGTGTAGTGTGATATATCACATGTCATGTATGTGATTGTCTATGTATTCAGTCCTCTATTGGAGACTGACTGGACTAACTGAATCCAGCACTGACTCGATGCAGTCCCATGTTTCATACACTAAAATAATGCATGACAAGTTTTTACCTCGCAAGAATGCATGTTCTCTAATGTCTTTGGGACCATCATCGCGGGGGTGCTGTAGTAAGCGCAGTCATTGCGTGCTATTTTGGGAGGGAACTGCGAGAAGGGTATGAATTGTGTGTTCTTCGGCGCTCTCTTCTGTTCTTGTTCACTCAGCCCATCCCCAACAAGCCACACCTGAAAAATTAGGAGTCAAAAATAAGTTCTAAATAACCATGATGACCACCTAACAAGAACATATAGTACATAATATATCATTCAGTACTAAATAGTACCTGAGGGTTGCATGTGTGATTGAATACCAAGAAGCCCCCCAAGTCTGATGGCAACCTCAATTTCAGCTGCTCATATTCATCCTTGTTAATCAACACCACCTGTTTTGAGATAAGCCATGTTAAAGATTTGCAATTTTGAAGTTCAGTATGTCTAGTATATATATGTGTGTGTACCTGGATACCCTTTTGACACAGAGCATGAGCTACAGCACAAGCAGACTTTGTAAGTTTTCCTCTGATGAGGACTTGTTTGGTTCCTTTGGGAATGCTATGCAGCACAACAGCCACAGCTAAGCCACTCCCATCAACTATTTTAATCCTCAGCTTAGGGTGCTTCATCACATATAGCCCACCATTTCTGTTCAGTTCCTCTCCCTGCAATAATTCAAAATTGCAAGGATTTTGTTACAAACTGTTTTAATGTCTCGCTTTACTTGCAGTTCCATGTGTCTCTAATGAGGTATGTGTTTAAATGAAGCATGTGAATTTTTGCATGAGTAGATATACAATTCATTAAAACATACATTTCATTTTTGTGAAGGTACATGTTTTATTATACCAAAATATATGTTGTATGTGTTTTGTTATACAAAAATATATGTTGTATGTAACATCATCTAAAATTTAAGGACACCAATATATGTGAAATCTATAGAAGTGCTTGGAAATACCTGGTTTAGAAGGCCCAAGCTAATCACTTTAACCCCTCTCTCCTCTGCATCTAATATGGCTTTCTCAATGAGGCCATTGATTGCTTCTTTTTCCCATGATAACACATACTGATCAAAAAGAAAAATCAAGCAATCAAAAACACTCCATTCCAAGCCATCCAAAAGCAGATGACACAATTTTTCTTACCTGGAGACCGATTCTTGGTATGACCCATGTCTGCATTTTGAGCTTCATCAACTTGTTCCTCTCCACTGCGAAGGTGTTCCCGTAGAGCCAAGTCAGCAGAGCAGATCCAATCGTTGCTGGCCACATCATCCACATGTACCATCTCGACGAATACGGTCTAGAGGCTAGAGACGCGAATCCAATACGGAGATGGTATATGGATTGAAGAGTGGTTGGGTGAGTTAGGTGAACGACATCCGGTATCTCCTCCTCCCCTCTAAGTGTGGTCTCGTATAGAGAATCCGTCGACTTGTCCACCGTACAATAAAGGTAGTCGTATATTGGCATGAAGAGCGAATAATTCGTCCGAAATTGGGTGTGATGAAGAGAATGAAATCTGCTCAATTGATTCTACACATTATTAGCCATTGCTTCTACTTAAGTTGCATTTGGAACCAATTCGAAATGCAAAATCAGTTTGACAATTGACTCCAAACAAATCCATTGCACCACACATTGAAAAGATTAGTATGTGCTTACGAGGGAGTGTACATAAGGTACTTGAGAGGGGGGAAGATGTCGAAGAGCCACTTAGGGACTAGTTCGAAGTTGCAGTGCCCCATGTTGTTCATGAGATCGATATAGAAGAGGTATCCAGCCAACCCCAGGACCGAAGCAGTCCTGGTGAACACCACAGCTAATATGGGAATCGCGAAGAGTATGAAGTAGGAAACCTCTTCGGCGAATGGATGGATAACAGCTGCAAGAACGATGTCATTGCTTAGCCATCTAATTATTAAGCACTCTCTTGCATTAGAGATGGATATCCAGTCAGTGATGGATTGACACATGTGTGTCACTAATAGAATTCAACACTGACTGGATCTAATTCCAATTGAATATGATGTTATACCAGTGATGGGCTCTGTGACAATGGAAGCGTGGTGGTGAGAGTGGTAGCGAGAGTACAAGTAATGGTGGTGAAGTGCCCTGTGAAGCCAGTAGTAGAGGAACTCGACCGGACCGGCGTGGAGGAGGGCGATGACAACTGCGCCATGTGAGTTCCACAGAGGCATATTTAACATATTTTGGGAAAGGATCATCTTGAATAAGTAGAAGAACAGACCATTCAATATAATCTGGTCATCCCTGCAGCCAATATTATTCATGTATATCACTTTCATTAGATTTCATCAGAAAAGGAATAAAGTTATTCAAACTTAAGTAGTGATTCATATGATTTTTATGATGCAGATTCATGGTAATGTTTTTGTTGTTAGTTTCAAGTATTTGTAAAAAGAAAAATGGAATGGATTTGTAATTCAGATTATTTTCAATGTAATGGTTTAAATTAATTTTGTCACAAGTAGTTGGCATGAGTAAAGAAAAATGGACCATGTGGATATTTTCATTGAAAGATGCATTCAACAATTAAAGCATTCATGGAGTGTTATAAAAAACAGAAACAGTAGCTATTCAGCATTTATATACATCCAAATCGGGACATTTTTTCTGGGACAACAAAAGTGCTGTAGTTAAATAATTAATTAATGTTGATCTGATCCTTATTCAAGTCTTGTTCTAAAGACAAGCAAGGCCCTGAAAGTTCATTATTACTATTGATATCAAATCATAATTAATGATGTATTTTAAACTATCCCTAAGGCATAGAACACATACCCTAATAGTGAATCGAAATAGTTTTGATAATGAATTTTAAAGATGGAACTTTTTCTTTCATCCAAAACATTAAAAAAAACATATCTTCCCTTATTATGCATGGTATATAATCAAACTAGTAATAATATAATGTAACATCCTAGACCATGAAAAAAAAAATCAAAACCATATTAGAGAGAGATCACAAACCAGTTACTCTCACGGTCGACCTGCTCAAATTCAAGGCTCTTGCTAACTATCCTGTGCTTCCCACCAGCAGTTTGAAACCTGGATAAACTTATCCATATCAGGTGGTGAACAAGCCTCATGAGCAGTATAGGCACCACAGCCAACTCCATGAGGTCCCTCTCTGTTACACCTTCCACCATGACTTTGTGTGCACTGTGCACCACCCATGGAGCCAGTACAAAGTACTTTAACAACCCCAATGTAGAGAGAAAGACATGTCAGTGAAAACCCATTTTGAAAAAAAACATGGAATAGAGAAGGAGATGAAGATGTGTAAGAGAAGTGGAAGACCTTGAAGTTGCCGAGCTTCTTCCATGGCCACTCTGTGAAGAGACCTGGTTTTGAAGCCATTTTTTTTCCTTCTTCTTCTTCACCAACTTGTCTGACCTGTGTTATGAGACACTTAAATTTTTCTTTTAAGATCCTTTTATAGAGGAACAGGTTTATGTCTGCGTGACTGATGGTTTAATATCAGCTGACACTTGTATGGAGTATGGACTGATTGGAAATATTACAAAAAAGTCTCTCCTCAGTATTCTTTTTTCCCAAATGTCCGGATCCATTATTTTTTTTAACTTTTGACTTTATTTTCCAGTATAATAGCTAGGCACTGTTCCACATTGCTTTTTATAGCTCTCAAATATAATTTTATATATTTCGTTAATTAGCTATCTAATGATGTATATACTTTTGTAGATGTGGTGTGTGTATATATATAATATTTGAATATATTAGACAATTTTTATTAATATTATTATATTACATGAATTAAACGAATCATTAGTATGACCGTTAAAATTGTTATTCCTTCCTAAAGATGATTTAACATGAGATAAATATTATTTGTAGAATAGACAAAATATCAAGATTAATGTACCCATCAAAAAAATATCAAGATTAATGGAGGATCACAAATTTTTGTTTAAATTAGACAGTAAAAGGATTGAATGCACTACAAAAAATCTTCTATGGTTCAATCATAGATTGCCATGTAAATAGGGGTGGTAAACGAGCCGAACGAGCTGAGCTTTGACCTGCTCAGGCTCGGCTCAGGAACGAGCTTCATTTTGTGTTCAAGCTCGGCTCGTTGGGCTCGTGAAAAGCTCGGTTAAAGCTCGGCTCGGCTCGTTTGTTAAACAAGCCAAGCTGAAACTCGAATCAAGGCTCGGCTCGGGCTCGTTTAGCTAAAAAAAATCTTGTTTAGCATTTGAGAAGTCACATTTCATAAATCACAACACCTTATACATGTGAAAGTAACATAAGTTCGGGCTCGGGCTCGGCTCGTTAACCTTTTTTCAGTTAAGTAAACGAGCTCGTCTAGGCTCGGGCTCGGCTCGGGCTCGGCTCAGGCTCGGCTCGTTTACAAACCGAGCTTTAAAAATTGTTCAAGCTCGGCTCGTTTGTCTAATCGAACGAGCCTGAGCGAGCTTTAACCGAGCCGAGCCCGAGCTGCTCGACTCGTTTACCAGCCCTACGTGTAAATGACATAACAACATTAAACCATATATGTAAGATTTTTCTGTAAATATACCAAGGACATTTTGTAAGAAGTTTTTTTCTTCCGCATAGTGTCACTACCCCATTGTTCAATATAGATAATTTTTTTTCTGTCCTTCACACATAGGATTCAGATAAGTGGGTTCAATTAACCTAACTTTTCTAGCTTTTATTAGGCCCCGTTTGGTTATGTGTTGGAGCGTGTTTTTACTTTTTGAAAAGCTGAAAAGTTAAAAGCTTGTAGTCAAACGGGACAGCTTTTTACAGAATCGAAAGCTAGATTCCTTTTAATTTTTCCCTCGAAATCTGTGTTTTAAAAAGCTCAGAAACAACGTTTTTTTGTCGGAATCGATTTTTTGAATTGAAAAGCAACTTTCTCTGTCAAACATTAAACTCCTTTCAAATATTGATTCCTGATTTTAAAAAAAAATCCTAAAAAAGTCAAGGTCTAAAATCATCTTAAAAAACAGTTTTATTTCAAAAGTTATTTTTTAATCTGTGTTTTCAAATGGATCCTATAAGAATTTATAAGAATTTATATTTTCAGGGAATATTTTAAGTGACCCATAAATAACAGAATAACATGTCGATGTTTAAACTTATGTGATTCGTACATGTGATGAACAAAAATCAATTTGTCATAATTTGAAAAACCTGTATTTGTATTTTAGTCCTGTCGACTCCCAAAGTTTTTTATTTTATTTTATTTTACATCCAAGTATCGCTGTGTATCACATTTTAAATGCAATTATTATATCTGTGAGGGCTTGAAAAAAAAATTATAGGTGCAAGTGTGCAACGGTGCAAAGGATTAAGAGGACTTCCATGAAAATCGAAAGAAAAATTGGATGTTTCACGTATTTCCCGAAATTATGCAATAGCTGGATGTTTTAAAAAAAAATTATAGAACCATTTTCAACCGTTCGATTCAGAACAAAAGTAGTGCTCAAGATTCCTTAAAAAGCATCTCAACCGTCAAATTCAAACCCATAAACATTTAAATGCGCCATCTAATAAACATCTGAAGTCATTTATGACCGTCCAATCAATGGGACTATCTAGGTAAGTGAACCCCAGCTACGGAGACCCTCACTCACATGGGCCTTGTGAAAAAAAAAAAAAGACAGAGAGAGATCACCATCAAAGCGAAGTCAGGGACTTTTATTGGGCTATCGCTGACCGTACGTTCATATGGGCCCACCATTCACCATCACCACAGTCACAGCCTGAACCAAAATAGGGTTGGGCGAGTCATCAATGCAGAGAAAGGTGGAGCAAGTAAATTTTTCAAAACCACTTTATTTTTTTTTATCATTATATTTATTTATTTAATCCTTAATCGGTATTACATCATATTTTAATACCTAAATGATTTTGACAAAGTCTCTTTTATTTTTAGTGTTTTTAAAAATATTAATAAACATCTTTTTTAATTCCTTTTTTTAAAAAAAAAATTTGGGGTTTTTTTTGTAATTGAATCATCATATGCAGAGATCAGGTTATGAATTGGCTGCATATTTGTCTGTTGATTTAAAAGTTGTGATCCCCGTAAATCTTATCTTTTTATAATATTTACAGGGGAAGGGAATTTATTTTGTTGTCAAAATATGAAAATAAAATTTAAAAATTAGTTTTTCCATATATAAGAAACTTATCTCCCATTGAAACTTTGAAAGTGAGTTATCCAGGATTTACATCCAAACACTATTCATGAGATGCTAAGGGCCTATATAAAAACACGTTTGAAAAATAAGATTTTAAATAAAATGATTTAAATAAACTTTAATTTCTGAAAAGCTCATTTTTTACGTTTTTTAAAAAACAACATTTTTACACTAAAAGTTGTAAGTAACTTTTTAATTAAGTTGACTTTCTGAAACCTGTTTAGTAACACGTTTAAGCCTTCTACTTAATTAAAAACAGAATCATCTCTAATCGTGTTACCAAACTGGGCCTAAAAAAAACAAATTAATTAGATATAACACTTTGTTATGAAATTATCACTGAAAGAGAGAATTTTCTGCTTTCCTGTGATTATGAGAAGATGCATCAATGCCCACATTTCCTCATATTTTGATTTCCTGGTCCCACACGCCACATCTTAATTATCATTAGGATAATGCAAATGATAATTTATATATAGTTCTCACTTTTTTTTTTTTCAAGATGTTTATATAACACACGGAAAACAGCATATATGTTTTGGAAAAAAATTCTGTCATTTGAAAAAAAGAAAAAAATATATGCTTATACCTGACTACCAAAATGAGACTGCAAGCAAAAGTTGTATTTAAAGAGTGTGTGCATTAGCACCCTTTATAGTTATATATATTCTAAACTAACGTTCATTTCAAAGATGTGTGCATTAGCACCCTTATAGTTGTATTCTAAACTAATGTTCATTTCTTTTATTATGCTATATATGTTGTCGAGTTCAATTGTGTGTAACTACTTTCTATGCCTCAACTTTGCATGACATTATTCTTTGCACTTAATTAAACACATAAATGACATATATGAAGTAAGAAATGATGTCATGGCATGTCGGTTCATCATAACTTCAGATGGAGACATGCACATCGACCATTATATTATCATCAATGCCTTTGATTTATGCGATGCCGTGGTAGGTCGGTTGGTGTTCATGCAGATAAAGAGCAAGGAACTTCTAGTTCTAGATGTATGAATTGAAGTGTACCCAACTTTCTTTTTTTTTTTAACAAAGCGAAACATGATGGAAAAAATAACGAGGAGTTTTTATTGTACAAGAAATCAATATATATGTATATATATATATATATAAAAGAAGACCTCACAAAAACAGAAAAAGACATGAATTAAGATGTCTTAAAAGGTTGATGAGGGAACACTAGTTGATCGGAGACCATCAAATCTGGTTAGTCTGATATATGGGGCTCACTAAATAATATAAAACATAATTATCATAATCATATAAAAAATATGAGGTTGTCATAAGACTAGACATCACATAAAATCTACTATACTTACTAGATCTAATATAACGTAAGACGTGTATGATTATCGTGTGAGTTGGAAGGGTATTCAATGACCCCTTAACGAATCTTATTATCCACACACTGCTCTCAAATCTGGAGTGAGTTAAGATAATCATCACATCTCAAACTCTTCATATGAATATGTTGGCATGCTTTAATTAATGTGTGTGTGTGTGTGTGTGATATTCTCTTGTCGTAACAATGAGATTGGTAACTTTTAATTTAGTTTAATAAATGTTATATGTGCATGTACATTCATGTAAAAATCCATTCATTATTCTTATAATTTTAAGTCCCTTATCATTCAAGTGAGTTTTAGCGTTTGAATTTTTCAAAGCATTTTTGAAGCTGAGTTTAAACTCTTAGATTATCTTGAAATGCGAACGTTTAGATCTCGAAACCAAACGTTGTATAGATATCACTTTGTAATGCTTCGAGAACTCAACCAACTTATATATATATATATTTTGAAATAAGGCTGTCTAAATTTTCTTTTCTAGTTTCTTGATTGACTACTGTTCACCTCTTTTAATAAATTTTTTGAAAAGGGGACCTAGCGAGATATGTGGAAACTTTCCACGCATTTATATGCGGAAAGTTTGTTTTAGAATTAATGGTTGAGATGTTATTTATTTTTATTTTCTATTTCAAAAGTTAAGATTCAATACTTAAAATTGTTTTAGAATTTGTTTTAGAAATTTATTTATTTATTTATTTATTCTATTTCAAAGATTAGGATTTAGTGTTTTAAAAAAAAATTGGTGGGGGCTTAAGAGCATCTCCAACTGGCGCAATTAATTCGGCTTCTTCGATCGATTTGATGAGTGTGCGAGAAAAATCCACTCCAACCGACTCCTTGTCGCTCAACAATTTGGGCAGATGAGCACGCCCGCTCAACAAACGGGGGAGACAACGAGGAGTTGAGGAGTTCCCAGACGTGGCCCTCACAATATAAAAAATTAAAAATAATATTTTTTCATTTGAATTTTACCCACAGAAAATTAAAAAAAAAAATTTGCTTTGTGTGTATATTTGGAGCGGCTATATCTCAACGGATATAACTTCTTCTATTTAATCCCATCCTCATTCATACAATTTTTACACTCTCAATTTACAAGTTTTGTTATTAAAAAATTAAGGGTTTTTTTCTCTCTAAATTTTACATTTGATCTGAGTTTCTCATTTGTCATCATTTTATTTTTTCAAGTATTATTTTTATTAATTTATTTTAATTTTTTTTGTGCGGATGGATCCTCGTGGTAATACATTTTTCAGCGATCTTCTTAACAATGAATACTCTTTTGATCTATCTGGTGAATATTCCACTCAACCCTCCAGGTCATCTCAAATTTGTGTCAAAGAAGAACCTACCTAAAAGAAAAACACAAGAGCAAAAAAAATTTCAGTTAAAGAAGACATGATGCTTATATCCGCATGGCTCAATATTAGCACAGATGCAATGCACAGAACTGAGCAAAAGAATCACACATATTGGGAATAAGTCCATTCCTATTCCCAACCGTACAAACAATTTAAATCTGAGCGTATTGCCAATTCTCTGATGCATCGTTGGTCTTTAATTCAACTTGTTGTGGGTAAGTTTCATGACTATTTTATGCAAATTGAAGTAAGGAAGCAAAGCAATATCAATGAACAAGACAATGTATTTATTTTATTAAAATTCATAAGTTTATACTCATTATTTTTTCAATTTTATAATTAAGTTATTTTATGTATTTTTTTAAAATTAGGTCTCTCAAGCAATGGAAATGTATCTAAATTTTCATCATTCAACATTTCATTTTTTACATTGCTGGAAATGTATCTAAATTAAAAAAAATCGCCGAAGTGGTGCACTGAAAGTTCCAAGAAGTCCAAAAATTCAAGCAATGCTAGTCCCGCAACGCCTTGTCGTTCAACTCCAGATTCAATAAATTTAGGACAAGTTAATGCTAGTTCATTTATTAATGATATTGTTATTGGTTTGGAGAGACCACTAGGCAGAAAGGCTGCAAAGGAGCAATTGAAACGGAGAAAAGACAAACAAATAGCTGAGAACAAGGATGGAATGCCCATCACGAAGTTGTTTGAAAAGTACAAGGAAAAGCAAAAAATGGCCAAACAAGAGAGAAATGAGCAGTTTGACAAATTATATACTCAAGAAGAAGGAGATGATTTTTATTAAGAAAGAAAAACTTTGACTGAAAGAAATAAAAGAGGAGGAGAGAAGAATGGCGATTGATACTTCTAATATGCATTCACTGCAAACAGATTGTTACAAGGCCCTCTAGATGCAAATCATTATAAAAAGGATACAACAATAGTTTTATAGTAGTTTTAATTATGTTGTAGTTTTAATTATATTGCATTGTACTTGAAAAAATGACACTCTATCTCATTATTACAAGACCCTCCATATGACTATTAAAAAAAAACAACTTAAATATGATAGTTAAAGAAAGCCGTTAAAATATTACCGTTACGATATAGAAAATAAGGTATAATAATTAAGTTATTTTTTGTAACTTTAAAATTTAAATATAATTAATTTGAATTAAAAAAATATTAATAAAATATTATTGTAAGAGTCATTCAAGGAGTATAGTTGGAGTGGACACGGTAATCAATACTTTTTATCTAAGTATATGTGCCATGCTCCACCGACTCCACCAAATGAGGGAGGCATTGGTGGAGCATGGTTAGAGATGCTCTTAGCCCGCCCTAGGAAACCATAGGTCGGCCCCTGACAACAAGATATAATTATGGATGCTGCAATAGTTGAAATATGAGATCTATATATCATAAGAATCCAAAGAACAGTCTCAACAATTAATTATTGAGATATATACAAGATGTGAGAGCGATTGCCTATCTTCCGGTCAAAAAAAAATATGCACAAGATAAAAAAAAAAAAAAAAAAAGCATACACCACACAAAATATTTATGAAAAGTGATTAATTCTACATGTATTTTTCTTCTTATAAGACACAAATATGAAAAGTTTTTTTTTTTTTTAAGAAAGGGAAAAAATCCAAATAACCCCATGTAAATTATCTGAAACTCATATAATCTCTTAACTTTTCCTAAAGTTTATATAACCCCTTCAAAACACCTATATAAATCCAAATAGCTATCTGAATTAAATTTTTGTTGATTGATTATGATTATTCTGTGAATATTCTATTTGATGAATCTTAGTTGAAAACACAGTATACCCAAAACACCTTACAATGTGTTTAAAATGTAAAAAATCATTTATAAATGACGATTTTACCCCTTCCAGATAAGGTTTATAATCTATTCAGGGAGATAAGATCGACAGATATAGAAGTTTTTTCACATTTTTAATAAATTTTAGGGGTTTTTTAATATTCTATGTTTTTAATCAAGGTCAACAAAATAAAATATTTACATAATATTCCTAGTCTATTAACATAAGTTAAATTCATTAGATTATTTAGATTTATATATGTGTTTTCATATAATTCCATAGACTTTAAAAAAAACCAATGAGTTAAATGGATTTTATGCAGTTTTCAGGGGGGTTAATTGGATTTGTCCCATTGTAAAAACACCAGTTGTAAAACTCTTAAATCAAAATGCCACCTGGAGGGGGTGAGAGAATTGATGTTTCTGAGGGTCAGTTTTATGTCTGCTCAAGAATCTATATAAAATGCGATTTTAATGTGCCCACTGTTTGGAGAGCAGGACCACCTCAGGTTTTCACACCTGTCTCTGAAGAGATTCTGATCGGCCGCCAGCCATGCAAGTTCTTTCACATTAATACATATAGCCCCCTGAAAGTTCACTTATGTCCATATCAATACTTTTTTTTTCTTTTCTTTTTTTTCAAAAATCTATATATAACCTCTGATTGTTTGGGTTACGTTGATCCACTCCCCTACCATTAACAATTTGAACTGGGGTGTGCTTAATTTAACTTACCACACATAGTTAAATTATCTTTTACCCTGATGGAAAAAATGCATATAGCCCCCTGAAAGTTTACTTATATCCGTATCGACCCATCTTTTTTTGAAAATTTATATAACACTCTTATTGTTTGAGTTATATTGATCTGCTTCCATGTTGTTATTTAACACTTTGAAATTGGAGTGTGATTAACTTTTTTGTAGTTGAATGTTCAGGGAAAGTGGGTTAACATTCAAGCTACGTAGGCTATTGATCTATTATAAAACAATTAACGAAAATTAATTACACGAGAATTCCATTAAACACTTGACAGACAGTGGATAAATACTTGTACTTTCTGACATAATTGCTTGTGTGCTTCAAATTGAAGATGGAAATCTTGGATTACATGTAATGGAGCACAAGTTCATTAAATGCAGCTTACAATAAGGAAACTAAAATAACAAGAAGAAGATGCAAAAACAAGAAAAACCAAATACACCAAAAGAAGATGCAGAAAATCTACCATTCAAAGCAGTTGAAGGGAGATTTTGAATCCTCAAAACTCCCATGGATCCTATTTAGAACCTTTGGGATGAAAAAAAGAGTGCTTCGGGGAAATTGTGCAAGCAAAGACATTTTGGTCATATGGAGGGATCTTTTTGAATTTTATTAAAAAGTCAAGGTGTTATATGAATATATATTTTCAAGATAACGCTGTGTAATGAAATATTCTATGAATATTTTTTCTAAATTGACAGCAATTTAACTTAGGATTTTTTCTTTTTTTTTGCTTAACTAAAGAAACAATAAGGGAGTTATATGGATTTTCAAAAAAAAGAAGAGTCTATATGGATATAAGAAAACTTTTGGGGAGCTATATGCATTTCTCCCAATATTAAAAACATTTAGAAAACAATGATATTACCGTCAATCTTTTTTATAATCTCAAATACAATCTCATATATCTTGTAAGTCTCCTTCATTCACTATAACAATATATATATATTCTTTGTTAAAAAAAATTCACATTTTCAATCAATAATATCATATTCGATTCGTTTGAGTATATATTTTATCTTTTATAAAATTATATATCTTGATTTTTAAAAAAATGAAAAATAAATTGAATGTAACATTTTTCTCTAGAAAATATTAATTTCATTCATTCATATAGTCAATTTTTTTTAAAATGTATATATTTATCTAAAAAATACATATACATGAAAAAGAAAATGCACATTTGAATTAATTAAAAATATATATTTTTATATTTTTCATAATCAAATATATAATCGCATAACTTGATATATACAGGCATGACTATCCCCACTAAATGTTTCACTTAACCCACCATAAAAAAAAATCGGTGTTTGGACAAATCCAGGTCGACCGAATTTGGTCGCCATTTTAGGTTTTGAATGACCGAACTTAATTGTCATTTCAGGTTTTGGGTGATCGAAATTGGTTGTCATTTCAGGTTTTGAGTGACCGAAATTAGTCGAACATGGTCCAGAATTATATTTACATGTTCTTTGTAAACATATAATTTTTTGGGTTTATCCATCATATTCTACATTTATTCTTTTATCCAAATAACAGGGACTGGAAAAAATGTAAGTAGGTATACTTTCAATTAATTTAAATTTTTATAGAAAAATATCTTATTAGACAAATATATATCATTTTTAAGTTTCATTTGAATTCGTAGTTAAGCGGATTCTTTATTTAAAAACAAAAAAAACCTACCAGTTGATCCAAACACATTTTATATTTTAGCTTTTAAAAATTTCTCTGTCACTTATGTAAAAAAATTGTTCTTATGTTCTACATTTAAAAATAATAATTGATTCTCCCTACATTACAACTCAGACTTGAAGTGACATGAAAGATCCAAGGAGGATACACGTCATGGGATTAAGTTTCCAAGAAAAAAATTAAAAACTTTATTACAAATTCTGTTCGACTAAGTTCGATCACCAGAAACCTGAAATGGCGACCAAGTTTGGTCGCTCAAAATATGAAATGACTAACAAGTTTGATCGCAAAAAACTTAAAATGACGACCAAGTTTGGTCGATCTGACCGGATCGGTGGAAATAAAAAAAACACCATTTTTTTTTTTTTTTATTGGTGGGGTAAGAAAAAGACTTGGTAGGGATAGACGCACGCGCCCGATATATACTCAGTTGGATCACTGCCCATAATGATTTGGGCTCTATTAATGAAAAACAAAAAACCCATTAAATATTGTGTTCTCCCTTTCCATGGGTCACAATAGCTTGGAAAAAAAATGGGTTAGTGTGATGCATCATAAAAAAGGTTAACGTTGATCTCATTAAAAGAATTTCAATTCAATTTGTTTTTTTAGCCAAAATAACATTTTTTTTCTTGTGACATATTTTGTTCTCAATGTTCAATCGGTTGGATCTGGTTGTTCAGTTGAAAAAAAGTTTAGCTTGTTGTCTTGTTTCCTGTCCCGATTGCTGTTCGTTTTTATTTTTATTTTTTGAAATTGTATATATCAAGTATATATACATTTATAAAAAAATATAATACATATACCAAATTCTACAGTCTCAATATAAAATTTTTAAAAATGTAAAAAAATACATACCTCGATTTATATATTGTTTGTTGCAGCTTAAATTTATAAATTATAGATTATAACTTATAGATTTTAATTTTCTGATAAATAGTAGACATGTTTATTATAACTGTTTTAAAATAGAAAATAAACAACATTGATGGTTTAATAAGTTGTAAAATAGCTTCTGATGTACAATTATAAAAAAGACCTATAGACTGAGTCACAAATAAAACTATAAAAAAAAAATTGATAATGTATTATTTGTATTAGTAAAAAAAATTGAAAATAATGGAGGTTTATTGATTTTTAGTGTAATAGTAAAAAAATAAATACACGTATTATTAGTAAAAAAAAAAAAAGAGATTAAGGGCACGAAAATAAATAAAAAAATTTAAAGCATTTTATAAGCTATAGTCTCAAAAACATATCCTTCTCAGCTTACAGATAATGACTTTTTTAAGTAATTTTTAGCTTAAATAAATTTCAATAAGTTTAAACAAACATGCAACATATATATATATTACATATTTTGAAGATTGCTTATTAGTTCATTCTTTGCCCTGTTTTGGATTAATAAAACACTCCTGTTCATTAAACAGGGGAAAAAAATAGGGATCATGTTTGTCAAGTAAAATTTAAAACACGTGTTTTGCCTGTAAGAGAGAGCAAAAGGCTATCTATTTTCACAACCGTATAGTACCAATGGTATCAGAAATCATTCCAGTACATTTAATCCCAAAATCACTTCCCATTTGCCAAATATTAAGCTTCCAATCTTTGCAACCAAATACAATTGAGGCATGACTTAATAAACAGTGTGACTATTGAAGAAAACGAAAATTCATACATGCCAATAAGAAGGGAAACAAAATGGAAATGTCGTATGAGCAATTAGGTGTGTTATTGGGGCATACAAGACTCAGAATCTTCAAAGAACACATCACAAGTGTATCAGATTTTACCTGGGGAAGGCATTATACAGAATTCGGTTATTGTGTTGTCCCATACCATCTCAATCTGCTCCAGTTTCCAAGAAGTAGACTCTGTTTGCATCCAATCTAGATCCTGAGTTGGAATCATCAAACAACCGTGCTATCACCCCTTCTTGAAATTCGAATACTTATTTTTGACCATCAGGGACCTTCGATCCGTCTGATAGCAACTGAGTTGGGATCCATCAAGTCACAACCGGACATTACATGGGCGTCTTTGAATAAATTTACATTATAGTGCACATACAAGAATCTGATTCCTCGTCTTCCTCAGAGTCGCTTGTGTCACTACAAATAACATACAAAGGAGATACTTGCTTAAGATGTATGATAAAACATCAGAGAACCAAAACAACGTGAAATAGAAATTTGGAAATCTCAACTAATGCATATCTACAGGCATAAATCTAGCATAAAGAGAGTTACAACATCTGCATGGGAGCAACAATATTTGCCAGTCCTTAATATGGTGAAGTAAATAAATAAATCAACAGTATATATAACTAATTGGCCAATGGAAGTCGAATTGACACTAGTTAAGATTCTAAGAAGACAAAGCAACCAGAATGAATCAAGAAGGCAGGTGCCTTCTCAAACTTTCCACATATTGATACTTTTATGTACTAATCAATATATGCATTGCAGTGTGTTGAAAATCCATATACACCATCCAATTATTTACTGAATACTGAACAATGTCACACATTCAGCACTTCTGCATGACTCAGAGAGAGAGAGTCTCTTATAAAGATAATGGAAGCTATGTCTCCACTGTTACATGGTACAAGCTCCTACCCCAGATGTCAATACTATAACAGACAAATATTTAATCTATATTGAAAACACCAAATACAATATGAACATGACATACAACATAGATATGGCAGGATTTCATTTAGGAAGAATTGAGCCAGGACAATCCATGATAGATTTATGATAAAAATGTAAGCACTAAAAAACAAAATCCAAACATGCATTGAAAAACTTTCCTTAGATTTCTTCTCTACTCCAATTTTTAACCTCTCATGTACGCAAGATCAATCCATCACATGGAACGGAGGCCTCAGTCATGTCCATGTTCTGAGTTTTCAGAAAAGCCAGGTCACCCCTCAATGGATTTTGTATCAGTACTTGAGGAGAGATTTTATTTTTTTGAGAAAAGGTAGAGCTTGCTACCATCACTTTTATATATAATCAAAATTAGGTTACAAGTCTAAATGGGGGATAAGGAGAAATAGAAAGAAAACAAAACAAAATAGAAGCACCAAAATGCTCCCGAGCGAGGGGATGTCTGGGAGTTCTCTGTAGATGGGTTATCTACCAATAGGCTCCCTTCAATCCACACTCGAAAGCACGCTAGTATGCAATCACAAGACCATCTCGGAGGACAGATTGTTGCAAGTAATCACAATTTAGATAAGTATCATTTTCCACCATTGGAATATGATAATTTGGATCACACAGAGCCAAAATAAAACATTAAGAGAAGCTTGCTTGTATTTACATCACAAAGTATAGAAACGACTCTCTCGAGATGCACTGTTATCAATATAATTAGCAGATTAATTTGTATCCCAACCCCCATTTGTTCCTGGATAAAAGGATGCACAAGGAAATTTTTTGCATAGCATGCATAACCTATAATGGTTGTCTTTATAAGTTGGAATAAATATTGATAACTACACCAGAAACCCCCTTCATATCGTGAATACGCTTGCGGATAAAGGAAAAATAGGCTTAATCCTCAAAAACATGTTTGTCTAACATGGATAAATTGTAATAATTATGCTTTGATAAGTTAGAATAAACCGTGAGAGGCGGGTATAGTTCATTCCTAATTTATCTTAAACTAAACTGTATTTAAATAAAACAAAAACACAAAAGAACAAAATTTGTCCAAACTGAGAAAGAAATAGCAACCAAACCAAAAAATCATCTACTTCTCTTCTATCCTCATATTGTCATTTCATGTCCCAATACACAAACTAAAATAGGGAGAAGGCGTGGTATTTCATCCAAAATTAAAACTATATTATCATAAGTTTAAAACAAAAAAAAAGGACAAAAATTTTATCCCTACAAAACCATTTGATGCCCAAATAAACTATTCGAATGTGTGCTTTTATTTTCTTTGCTTTGTTATATTGTTCTTGATCAATGAAGACTTATTCAAAGTCAAAATGGTCATAAAAAAAAAAAATCAAAATCAAAATTAGGGGAAAAGAGAGAGAGAGGCGTACCTAGGTTCGAACTCCAAGACCTGGACGAGCTTCTCTCCATTGCAATCGTTCCATCTGACCTTCCTCCTTGATCCGATCATGGCCGTCCTCTTCTCATCGGACGGCAACAGCGCGTTCGACTCCTCGTCCCCCTTCCTCTCACCCATACCCCCAACCCCTCCGTCTCCGCAGTCGCCGTCGACGGAGCGCGTCATCTCGAATGGATTTCCAGGTCGAGATTCATGGATCCCGTGAGGGTTCACGCGTCGGATCGAAATTTCGGTTCTTATTCAGACTATGATATAATATATATAAAAAAAAATATACATGAAAAGAAGTCCCCGAACTTGAAAGGGCAGTTAGAGATGCGGTGGTGGTGATTGATTATGGATGGGTTTTCTTTTTTTTCGAGGTAGTGGGTGTTGCTATAATGCGCCGACCATGATTTCACGTTTTTTTTTATTGGGCTTTCTTGTCCAGCTGTTATGATGAGGTGGACCTCGGATAAGGTGGACCGTTGAGTACCGTCTGATGATAAGCCTTTCAATTTTTTAAAAAAAATCTGAAAGCATCCGTTTCTGTAACTGAAAAATTAAAAATATATGATATTTTAATATTCGTATTTTTGACATATATTATAAAAATATATATATTTGTATAATATATTGTCCATATTGTTATCTTACATGATTAATCACTAAGATAATATATTATAATACTATTAAATTTTTAATGAAATAAGCTTTAAAATCTTAATTTTAATTCTGATGTCTCTCTAAAATATCACTTGAGTATTCAAATTAATGTTAATATTCAAACATGTCAATTATCTAAAAAAAATTCCGTATTCGATCCATATCCGAAGAGATCCGAATTTGAAAATTAATATCCGTATCCAAATCTGAAAGTTAAGATATGGATATTGACATATCCGATCCGTATCCGTTCGATTGACAGGCTTATCTAACGGTGAGGCGTGATTGAGTTGTCTCTGTCGTTATGGATAGTGCTATCCAACGTCTGTTTGTCGAGTTTGTGCATCTATTTGGTTTTTGTGGAGGGAGGGGGCTTGTCGCAACTCGCTAACAAACGTCCCTTTCAGTTCCCCTAATGAGTGATGTGTCAATAATAATAATATGGAAAAATCCATATATCATTATAATCATTGACTGTTTTGAAAGTTCGTGTAACTTCTGATAATCCAGATAGCTCCCTCCGTCAATCAAGTTAACCACGTATGACTAATCTTTAACTTTACATTAAGTCTTGTTTGAAACGAGAATAAACTCCTAGATAACTTCAGATAAAAGAGAATAAGGGATAAAGAGTGTTTGAAAACATAGAATAACTAAAGACAAAGTATGTCATATTAAACTGGTATAAAGTGGTATATGGATTCCAACCAACCCCTAGAATTAAAGTTATTCTAGGTTATTTCACTCAAAGAATATGTGAGCCCACTGTCATCACCTGTTATAAATCACATGTCAAATCAATTATCATTATTTTTTCACATTTTATAAATCATTATCCATACTTTATTCACATCTTACCCAAACAACAAAACATTTATTCTTACGTTTACCAATGAGAATAATTTAAAACACATCCAAACACAAAATCATTTTATCCTCGTTTATGTCAGAATAAATGTATATATAAGAATAAGTCATATTCCCGTTTCAAATGGGAGGTAAAAATTATCATTTTATCTCATATAAAAATATGTAACTCTTTCATTTCTCTCCATAATCTTATGTAGAGTTTGTTGGAATGAAGAATATTACAAGTTTATTAACCGGTGAAAGGTTGAATAATGTAGGTTCATACGTGAGAGGGGTAAAATCATCATTCTAAGGGTTTTTTTTTAATTATGAACAGAATGTAGAGAGTTAATAGCACATAGTTTTTAAAATACAGGTGTAGATAACGGAATATTCTTCGAATATTTTAAACCTGTCAACGAATTTTTAACCCAAAGAGCTATTTGGATTTGCATATATTAGTGGGTTATGTGGATATCAGATTGTTTGTAGAGGGCTATATGGATTTTTTCAATAACAATTTAGATAATATTAGGTACAAACTCAAATGTAGTCCTTCATGTAATAAAGTATATTTTTTTGATAAAAAGTGTACATCGTTCCGTTTTAAATTGAATTGATTAATTTTAAGCAGATGTAAAAAAAAACTAACAAGACATATGTCTCATTTAAGAAGGTATATACCTCATTTGATATCTATTGAATGGTTAAAGAGATATATAAAACTATATTTAAAACAGTAAAAAATAACCCTGTGTGATAGCGCCCTAATAATAAATGCTAACATCATCAAGATGCTAACATTTTGAAAGGGATCTTTTCAATTTTGGTACAGAAATCCAGACTGGACGACACGATCTTATACAGTGATAAGTGATGACTCACTAGCATTATCATTTCGGTGCAAGCTCAAGTTATAATGTGGGCAAAGCTAGAAAATGAAAAGCATTCAACAAATAGACTGACTGAAAGATACATCATGATTTAAATTATAACAAGTTCTGTTTAAGCTTAAAGGAGATTAATGCCAGGGAACACGCACTCTGACCAAAAGAGTGGATCTCAACTGTAGTCTACCCATATTGTGGAATCAGGCCAACCAAACTGACAGACACCAAAGAAAGATCCAGTCATAACTTCATCTATGTAAAACATCTCAGCAAGTTTCATGGCCATAAAGTAATTGAAACTGAACTATATATTAATTTCTATGAGCAGATTTCCAAACACTAGAGCATTTCTAATCAGAAAATAGCATGAAGTCCAAACTTTTTGAGGCTCATTGATGATAAAAAAATACATCAATATCACATAAGATGCACTTCTAACTTTCAAAGTTTTATTTTAAATTCTTTTTGTCGATTCCATTTTTCATATAGAGTCAAATAGGCAATGTCTGAATGAGTGAATAATAGAAGCACAAGCGATAGAAAGTGAGTGAATAAACAATATTAGCATTTACTAAAAAAAAAAAAACTTACAAAGTTGAAAGTATATCTCAACAAAAAGGCAGACCAACACTTGTTGGGATACCTCTTATAAATCAGCTATCATCACTTTTTCAGCTTTTATAAATCATTATCCACACCTTATTCACATTTTATCCAAACAACAAAAACTTTATTCTTATGTTTCCCAACAAGAACAATTCAAAACACGGCCAAACAAATTAAAAATTATTTTATCTTTATTTATATTAAAATAGTCTTAAATCTCATTATAACTTAATTCTCTATCCAAATGGGGGCCTCTTTTGATACTATTTCGAGCTCTATTCTCGAACCAAGAGGGGCTAAGAGAAGAAAAACACTACTAACAAGTTCCAAAAACACACTTAATAAATCTAGAGAACACCTGGTGCAACCTTGTCCATTTCCGAGGAGTCCTTTTGTGTCAAGGGGATGGAGTGCTTCCTTGTATCATTGAGGTGGTATGAACCGCATCCAAGTTTCAACCTTTGATTGCATAATTGGATAGCTTTTGCATATGCAAAAAACTGTTTCTGTAATTGTGCAACCAAACAGTTTTATTTTAGCAACTTCCTATAGACAAATTTAAAACAAATAATGCTTAAAAGTAGCGATTTTTAAAAACTAGAGGGGGTGAGCTTTCTATAAAATCAATTTTAAAACTCAAATTCCTGTAAAATCAGATTTGCAATTGTGCAACTAAACGCACCCTTAACCTTATAATAAGTAGTCTATCAGTGGAAATAATATTTGGTGATCCGGTGGACACCATCTTTGCTCAAAAAACAAGTGCACATAATGATCAAAGACAAACTCAAATGCCATTTGTTTTTGGGTGATCAGCGGCAGGGAGAAATAAGCAAAAAGAGATTTTAAAAAAACAGAGATTTTCTGATATCACTTAAGTTGCAAACATATCAAAATAGATATACTGTCTAACATTTTATATTTGTTGTGTTTGTGTTAATTATTAATTAGTAATTATTATATTTTTTAAGCCACAATGACACCATGGGTAAACCCACCTACTTTTTTATAATATCAAGCAAGTTTAGTATTGAAGAACTCACTGATGAACTAATTTTGATTCCTTCTTGTGTGTCATTGTGTTTCTTCCCCTCCCCCTCTCTCTCTCTCTCTCTCACTCCCACCCCTCCCTTCCCTAATTCTTTGTTTTTTTTTTTTTATTAAGGGTCCTCAAAAAGCCTGAGATCCAAAAGTCCGGCTGCTGGGGCTCATAGGGCCAAAACTTGACCCAGGCCCGTTCATAGGCTTAGCTGGCCTGGCCCGTTTTCAAGGCGGGCTGACCGGCCCGCAGGTGGGCCCGGTCGAGCTGGCCAGCCCACGGGGTGGGAGCAATTCAATAAATGAGTTATATATAATTTTATGTAATTTTTATTTGAATTATGGTTGAATTATGTAAATTATTGACATTTATGTATATGTCGATCTAGTTAGATACATGTATTTATTTAGTTTTTCAAGTAATTAATTCATTTAATATTTTTATTTTTAAAAATTCAATAAATATAAATATTTTTTTCAACATTATATTTTTAATTCTGTGTTATTTTAACATTTATATACAAATGAACAATTTAAAATAAAAAAATAAAAAAAATAAGATGTCTAAAATTTGGGCTCGCAGACCCGCCCGTGAGCCCCAAGCCCGGGCCCGGCTCGTATGGACCCGGGTCCATGGGCAGGGCCTGGGCCTCTTTTTTTTTCGGCTGCGGGCCTGGACCAGGGCCGGGTCTGGGCCCTGTTTCAACGGGCTTGCCGATGCCTATTCTTGATGTTGCATGAAATCAAGCTGATGAGGCAAATTCCTTTGCTTCACTTCGAGATACACTCTTTTTCCTTTTTGAGCTGGAACAAACAAGCACACCCAAACATGTGCTTTTGACATACAAAATATTGTTTTACTTCATCCAGTGAAAGGACATTATAAAACAAAAAGTTTTTCTACGTCAGTCTTTTCTACCTACTCTCAGCGGGTACAATTGAGTTGATATGGGCTGCAGTACTTAGCACCATGAGTGTGTATATTTTTCTTTTGTTATTGCTTTATTTTCTTATATTTCTACTTTTTTCATCTCACTCAGTCATGTTCTTTTTTATTATGGGAATAGAAAATGATTACATTTTTCTTAAAAAAAAAATCCAAATAACCCTCTACAAACTGTCGTATATCCATATAACACCCTGTATTTTTATGAAATCCATATAACACCCTGTTAACACATAGGTATATCAAAATAAGCCCCTGAATTAAAAACATGTTATCAAAATTGAAATATTCTAAGAATATTCCAAATTGTTAACTCATGTTTCAAAAATATTACCCAGTAAAACCCATATATTCAATGAAAATTTTAAATACACCCATTTGAATGACAGTTTTATCCTTCATCTTCTTCCCCAAATTTCCCACATCTCCACCACCACCAAACCCTTTCCACCATCATTATCCCTCCCTCCATCCCTGCCAACACCACTGCCCACCACCACCCCACACCCCCTCCACCACAACCCTTCCGC
The DNA here is from genome assembly GCA_030737835.1 of Acorus gramineus. Taxonomy (NCBI): domain Eukaryota; kingdom Viridiplantae; phylum Streptophyta; class Magnoliopsida; order Acorales; family Acoraceae; genus Acorus; species Acorus gramineus. The sequence goes on from CM060857.1 coordinate 15,579,841, forward strand.
CACCCAAACCATCACCATCAATAATATTTACGATTACAGATGATGAATATTTTATGAATATTATGTTTTGTTTGCCCTAATAGAGAATACAATATACCAAAAAAATCCTACAATTTGATAAAAATGCAAAAAATCTTCTGTAAATGATGATTTTACCTATCTAGATAGAGTTTTATAATATATCTAAAGAGGGTAAAATTATCATTTTCATAGGATTTTTCATATTTTTAACACATTGTAGAGATTTTTAGTATATTGTGTTTTTAATCAGAGTTAAACAAACAAGATATTAGCAAAATATTCATCATCTGTCAATGATAATTTTATAGAAGAGATTATTTGGATTTACTAGATGTTTTCAGGGGATTATATGGATTTTAAGAAAAGGCAAAGGGTTATATAGATTTTAATTATATTCCAAGGGGCTGTATGGATTTTTCTCAAAAAAAAAAAAAGCTTTTCGATCACATGGGTATACCGTGTACGCAAAAACTTGGGATAAAATAAAGGATAAACATAATATTTTACTAAATATACCAAAAAACTTGGATCTATAAACATAATATTCACAAGTATATTTCTTATTAAAAAATTTACATTTTTCATAAGGGACAAATCCAAATAACCCCCTATAAACTGACTGAAATTCATATAACCCCCTGACTTTTCTTAAAATCCATATAACCCCTTGAAAATATTTAGTAAATCCAAATAACCCCTTGAATAAAATTTACGTTTACAGATAATGAATATTTGTGAATATTATGTTTGGTTAACCCTGATATAAAACACAGTATATTAAAAAAAACTTTACAATGTGTTAAAAATGTGAAAAATCTTATATAAATAACGATTTTATCCCTCTGGATAAGGTTTTATAATATATCAAGAGATGGTAAAATCGTCATTTTTATATGATTTTTCACATTTTTAACACATTATAGTGATTTTTTTAGTATATTGTATTTTCAGTCATGGTTAACCAAATGAAATATTGGTAAAATATTCATCATCTATTAACGAAAATTTTATTCAGTGGGTTATTTGAATTTAGTAGGTGTTTTCAGGAGGTTAGATGAATTTTAAAAAAAATCAAGGGGTTATATGGATTTCAACCAGATTTAAGGTGGTTGTATGGATTTTTCCCTTTTCATAAATGAGTTGATACGCTTCATTAAACTATATACTTTTATCTTTTCATTAAATTTGGGCATGGACTAGGGGACTGAAAAACAAGGACTACGGATAACATTATTGTACTTTATATGTACCCCATATTTGAAATAGGGGGCTACTTCCAGTTGAGGATCCTCTCAAGGGGTTAAACATAAATAGCCCAGAAGAAACATGAACTATTTCCCGCCAAAACCTGAACTCTTTAGAAAAGGGTCAACTAACTCCAACATTTCCAAATCTGGTACAATTACCCCCCCCCCCCCCTCTCAAACAAAAAAAAGTTAGACTCAGTCTCTTTTACCATTCAAAACACAACACATTTTTTTTTTAAAAAAATAATGTACATCATCTAATAATGTATATGCTTTGATAAAAAAAAAATATATTACTCAATTTCGAATCGAATAACCTCATTTTTAATAAATGTAAGAAAAAGTTTAACGATGCACATATTTCGTCTAACGATGTATATAAAACTGTATTTTAGATTATAAAAAGAACTGAGTGTAACAACACCAAAAAAAAAAAAAAAGAGTGTTGTGTTCATATTAATGAGAAATGAAATTTTTACAGTTCAATATAGTCTTCTATATATATTACAAAGATGATCAAATTGTTCTCGTAAATTCATATAAGTGATTGGGTGGCACCATAAATGAATTATTCCAGCTTGGTATATTTTTTGAAGGATGAACATTTGGGAAACTTCAACCATTTCCTGCGAAATCTGTTTAACGCCTTTATCTTAATAGGTGAACGGATCCTCTTCACATGCCTTGCAAAGGCACTGCATTTTCTTCTAAATGATTTGTACTTGGGGAAGCTTATCAGTTTCCTGCCAGACTTAGGTCCTGCATCAATGTAAAATTGGAAAATTATATTTTGTGTGAAATTATACTTCATAACAGAGTTTGTGAGATGGTAAAACAAACACCCTTTTCATGGTTTCAGTACAACAAATATTTGAAAACTCACCATATTATTGGCTGATTAACACAGTATTTAATAAATTCACATTCTAGCTTGAGAACTGTCTATTCTATTACTATTATTATCCCTGTTATCAGGAAGACTATAAAATGGATAGGTATGGCAACTGGGAAATGCTAAACAATTTGCAACATGATAAACTATTGGTTCTTTTAAATATGGTTAAAACATCGGCCACCAATTTATCTCATCTATAATCTTGCTTGGAGGTTAAAATATATGAGAAGCAATCTAATGTTGAAACTAATATTTTTATAATTAAATCCCCACCTTGGATTTGCTTATTATCTTCATCTTCCTCTATCCTTGCCTTCTGCAATACCTGCAATTAGGATGTATTTTTAGAGTTTGGTCCTCTCTACTCCAATGTGGTGTTTGTATTTAGAAAATCATTATCATTCCTAAGTTCAAAAAAATTACATATGCATGTTGTGTTCTTAAAATACACTTGTATACTTCACCTTAACCAAGCCTTCCTGCCGGTTCCTCATCTTTCTTTGTATACAGGCTTTGGTACTCTGTCAATGAGATATTTGTCAGGCTGTACATCCCTGAATAAATATTATCTATGAACTTGTACATGATCTAAATGCAACTTCAAACCTTTAGGTAATAATTCAGGTAGCTGTAGAAGTTCAGTAATATCCATAGAGTCTTCTCCATTCTCACACCCTTAACATGACATGAAAAAATATCTGTACATACACAGCATGACAATATAAACAGTTGCATGGGCTAAAGCCTTCAAAGACATGACAATATAACTGCAAACTATCAATATGTGAACTTATTCGTACCAAAATTATACACTCTGGAATGCATAGTTTAGTTACCTAATCAATGTTCTAAAAAGCACTAGGCGCTAGTCGAGCGGTTGAAGGGGGACTAATGATTAATCGGCTAGGCGGAGATTAATCGAGAATTAATAGGTTACTACAAAATAATACATACATGTATATATATGTGTATAATAAACTAAAGAAGATAAATGACCTGGCACATAGATATTCATGAAGAGAACGTGTAACTATCACATAGATAAATCATGAAGAGAACATAAGTGGAATCATACAAATAATTATGAAGAGAATTATTTATGACTTAGATAATCATAAACAAATGATACTTAGGTGCATCTACACAAGTGCATCTATAACATACAAATAACTTAGATTATTTATAAACAAATAATCATACACAAGTGCATCTGTGACTTAGATAATACTTAACTAATAGGTGCAACTATAACATACTACATAGATAATAAAGAAAAAATGTGAGCAATTAAATAACCCAAAAAAATCTTGATTTTTATATGCAACAATTTTTTTTTTTTTTTTGAGGCCGACTAGTCCCCGCCTAGACCCGCCTAGGCCCGCCTCGACCCACCTAGGCGGCTGACCGCCTAGACAGGGTGATTTTTCCCTAAGCGATGCGGGAAGGCCCCCGCCTACGCCTAGGCGGCCGACTAGTCCCCGCCTAGGGCCGCTTTTTAGAACACTGCCTAAATATACAAAAATGCATAGTTTAGTTATCTAAACTCACTCTGGAATTTACTGCCTATGTGCTATTTTTACTGAGGTCACCTGTAAGTTTGTTGTATAGCTTCCCTTTGTTTAGACCTTTAGATGCATGTTTTTTTTTTTTTTTGATATCGGAGGGATTCTCCGTAGCTGACCTTACGGTCAAGCTGAGAAAGCTATCTTCGCCTGTTTGTCCCTGGTTTCACATAAAATTCTTTTGAATTTCACCTAACAAACAAGAGGTATGACACAGAGCCAAGACTCGAACCCAAGATCTACCCTCAACACATATAAGACCTGAACCGTTGTGCTATGGCAACTGGGGACGACCTTTATATGCATGTTAGATAAAGCCCGTTTGAAACCTGTTTTAAAAAAAGATTTTTTCATAAAACCTAGTCTCAACCAGTTTTTTCAGAAAGTTACTCTTAACCGATTTTTACATAAAAGTTAAACTTGTGGATTTCTAACACAAAAAAAATAAAAAAATAAACGTGAAACCAAAAGCTAAAGTTAAAAAAACCGTTTCGTACTGATTATCTGAAAAATAAATTTTTAGAGGAGTAAAATCAATTTGACAATTGGTTCTACACGGAGGCTTAAGAATTATTTAGGAGTCAATGTGGAGTGCTTACCAAAAGATACAAAGCCTCCATTAGTATTCAAGTATTGAAGATACTCCCCTCTCAACTCTGGTGGGGGAATAGGTGACCATGTGCAAGGAGGTGCTTTAGCACAACTAGCTGAATACCCCACATCCACTAGTTCCTGTCACACAATCCTGAATTTTTTTAGTGAAATATGCACATAGAAAAACACAGATCATAATTTCTACTGATAATCATAAGAAAACATGTTAGTCCTATCAAGTACCAAAATCAACCACCAACCTGAAAGAATGCAGTTGCAAGAACCACATCCGATTCTTCTTTCAACCGTATGGGAAATACTATAGTAATCTTTTCTGGCTGTCACACAGAAATGATTTTATAGTCATATAACCACTATTTCACTAGTAATGCGGTGTATTTATGTTCAAAGAATACCTGGAATAGTTTTTATGCTACTATGCTGAAATATTAATTTGCAGACCTCAGTGAGGCTGCTAATAAAAAATTTGTATGTACCATTCTGATCAAGAAGAAAGGCTCTCTGAAGTGACAGACTTGTTTGATGGGCTGGTGCAACCCACGCGAAATATCTTGGGAACCAATGTTCCATAGCATGTCCTTGAATTGCGAGCATAATATCACTGATTGCAGCGATGATACATCTTTGAGTGCCTTGATACATTCATCTGAGGTGAAATTAAATAAATCCATGTTCATATTTTGTTGAGAAATTTTCAAAAGATAGTATAGGAGGCAGAAGAGATCAGTTAATACGCCACATTGGATCCATTCAATCTAGCCTAGCTTATTCACATCATGTCTTTATCACCATTTCAATGGAATATATATACTCCTGACATGAGTTTCATAATTTCTATTTGAAGGTATATGAACTTTCTAGTGGATTTTTTATACTGGTTATTTAAGTTTGGTGTTGAATTTGAACATATTTATTTATATACCAAGAGCATAAATGAGTTTCAAGAAGCCAAACCTTTGTGTCGTGGGAGTTTGTTGAAATCGAGTTTTATGGTAACCATGAATCCTTCTTTAGAAGGTCTGACAACCTCCACTATATCAGAATACACCCTCTTTATGTCCTGTAAGATACAATTTGGAAGGCCATTGGAAAGCATAACTTCTGGGGACAGTGGAGGGATTGATACTGACAAGTAAAGATTTCGCGGATCCAATGTTGTAGCCTGTGAAAATAAAAATATGTCAAAGATACTATAATACCAACAATTATAGTTGTTCTCATTCGAGAACTCATTAGGAAGGGAAGAAATTTTTTCATGAAATTTTGTAATGGATGGCTCACGGAGATTCATGTTGCACTGTTTATGTCCATCAGCAAGCAATTCAAGGTCAAAAACATTTCCAAATGTGCAAATGAACTATAAAAATGATAAAGTTTGATGAAAAACGAACTTGCTTAGCGTACCTGAATGTGATACTTGACAGACCCAAATTCAACTAAATGGTGGTCAATATCCCATGGGATCTCATCACTAGCATAAGAAGAGAACACAGAGTCACAGAGCAATTCTTCTCCATGGAGAGAGGAATAGAGAAATTCGCTATGCATTTCAACACCATATGGAAATTGTTTCGAGTGTGACACATCAAAATGTAATATTGGTCACACCATTTAATTTAATATAGTCTAAAGGGTCTTCAATACACGCATTCCTCATGTGCTTATTGGAATTATTGTAAGAAGTCCTAGTTCAAATCACAGCTTGACATGGTTAGCAGTTTGAAATCATACAATTTTGGATCTTAAATGTTAGCAAGGATTCTATGCATAGAAAAACGGATTCTGGTTTGGAAAATCTTACTTATGAAAGTTGAGCAACACCTCCATAAGTGCAGGTGATGCTCTGTTGAAGCAGGCCATCCTCTCTATCTCTCTGAGAGAGAGAAGTATATATCAGCTGAAAAAGAAAACATGCAAAAGAAAGTTATGAATATTGGGAACTGGCAACCAATATTAAAGAGTTCCAACTTTTGTTTCAATACATAGGGCCTATCAGTCCCTATTGGTTAGATAGAGACAAAAGAATGTCACTTATGTCATGGAGTAAATTGGATTATTTTTAATGATTGTTACTAATAGTATAGTATGAGAGATGAGGTCCATTCCCGACTAGATCTCATCATATATCAGACTCCATTAGAAGACTGACTTGTGATATTCTTACATGTTAAACATGTGAGATTATGCTAGTTTTTAACTGTTTTTTCTTACAAGTCGATCTACTATTGAAGATTGTAAATATCTAATAGGATCTAGACAAGTGTTCTTCTCATCCCATTATTAGATGAACACCAAAATTGTACTCAAATAGCAATATGAAGCCTCGGTGCTATAAGAATAACATATATGGGTTGGTAGTCATTTCCATGGCAATTATCATTACCTCACTTAGAAGCAAAAGAAAGGATCTGTAGTTTTTTTGGTTTGATTAAAAAACAAGCCATAATGATAGTCTGCCTTGGACCATTAAAAAATTAAAAGAAATGACAGTTTGTTGGGCCATCAGGGTCCCATTTCAAACTGCCATTGTGGGTGCTATTTAATGTCTGCTTTTATTGTGCTTCATGAAACTCTATCTACGCGATTCACAGTTGTTACATTTTAATAGAAGGAAAAATATCAGGGACACTTGTTAAAAGGATATGTTTTTCAAAGAGTTGAAGAGGATAATGTTAAAAGGACCCTTTTCCAAATTCCAACTAGTATTTTATGTGGGGTGGAATTGCAATTTGATTATTGTGTATTTTAATTAACATAAATAATATTTAGTGAATAAATGTAAATAAATATTAATTGAATTAAAATATATACATGTTAATTAATATCATAATTACTATTTTAAAGTATAAGTCTAAACATAGCCCCTTCAAAACTATCAGATATCATGTATATCATTCATTTTTCATAATATTAACGTAACGTCCCATATTTATACGGTAATCCACATCCCTCCGTGCCGATACCAAATTAAGTTAACCCCAAATGATAAATTGACCACATTAATCTCACCCCTCAAAAACCAAATCGAACTCATCACTCATGTCATGCCTGCATGTAGGAACCCATCCCACCCCTCAAACTCGAGAAGTTCATCCCAGACCCAACCGGTCGAGTTTGATTTGGGTTTAGATTAATTTAAACAATTAGAATTTGTAAAATCAATATTTCACATAAAAAAAATAAAAAAAGTTAAAATTAAAGAATATTTTTATTAAAAATATAAAAATGAAACCACAGAAGTGATAGATTATAAGTAAAAATAAATAGAACAATTTAAATTTTATTTTATAAAAAATTAAAATATATTTTAAAATATTTAAATTTATCATCTTTATTTAAGGTTGAGATTGCTCATGGTCGGATTCCGATTGAACCTGCACGTTAAAATTCCAACCCAAACCGGTCCAAATGTCGGGTTGGGGCAGGATCAATCCATCCATACAAGTTGCACCCATACCTCCATGTCCGCCGCCTCCGTCCCTACACCATGTGCCTTCTCTAACCACAGCCCGATCGAGGACTTGGTCCCCACCGGCGACTCCACCTCCGCAACCTCCGGGGCTCCGGCAAGCGCGTCGTTGGCGAGCTCTTCGCGGTCTCCCATAGATGAATTGGGGGGCACATGCCAGTGACTGGCTCCGATCGATGTGGAGGCGGTCGCGGTTGAGGCGGAGGAGCTGTGGATCTCACGTTTCTTCAGTCTCTTCCTCTGGATCAATGGACGATTGAGATGGCCCGATTGTTCTGTATCGGACGGAGGAGAAATATTGGGATGGGTTATTTTTATTTGACTGGTGAATAGGGAAGGGCAATTTGCATAAATAATTTTAATTTTCTGCTACGTGAACATTAAATAAAGAAATTATCATTTTCAATTATACGAGAATTTATGTGAAAGCGTTTCATTTTCTTAATAGTGAATAGGGAAGGGTAATTTGCATAAATGATTTCAATTTTTATTTTTACTATTCATAGAAATAATCCCACCCCTTTTTAAAAAATCATCTTGAATTTCAAACTCTCAAAAGTATTTCTTCACATTTGACCAAAAAATACTCAGGGACTTAAATGCTTAACCATAATAAAATTCAAATGGTTTATATAGACATTTTTAAAAAATAAGGAATTCATATGAATATATATCCAGTGTTTGTCAAGGGGTTATATACATTTAACCCTGAAAATATATAGAATATCAGAGGTTCATGGCATGCAAGAACATGAACTTTGAAGAGCATACATCTTGATCTCATCTGTTAATCCAAAAAGCAGATACACAAGTTAACATCTAACACTTAAATACATTCTATGGTACTTGGTCCATGTCATAAGAACATGTTGAGGCCTGTTTGTTTTTCATGGAAGATCAGAATTCACCAATAAAGATATAAATAATTCACATCAAAAAACATTAACAGTCAACCGGCTGGAGCTTACAAGCAGCAATCGAGTCCAAAAGCCAGGTGTGACCGATGACTTGATTTCCGGATTTAATCCCAAATACCTCTGCTTCTTCAGCCCTCTTTTGAATAACATCTGCAACTTCAGTCAAATTGCATCCCTCTGGAGGATCCAAGCAGTATACAAAGAAGTTTTTCAAAGAATCTTGTTTGGCATTAGTGTCATTCAGGGCTGGCGTTTCGTTCCTTTTTACAATAGTGCCACCAGCAGCTAAAGTGAGCTCCTCAAGGTACTTAAAATCAGGAGAAAAGTAGCTGCTGAAGTGAAAACACATCCCACTGAAGATTTTTGGTGCCTGACATGGAATTTAGTATGAAAAGCATGTGTGATTTTGATACAATATGCATGCATTGTATGAAAGTGTGATGTAGAAGTAGACCTTCTGAGTATATCTTATTCTGCCATTTTTGGGCCCATCAAAACAGCCATGAACGTCATGGGTGACCTCATAAGGCTCTTCGGGGACAGGTTGCATAGCTTCCATGCATGCCTTGATCCCTGCCAACAACAAAAATAAATGTGGTTATAAGACCTGGTAGAGAACACCCAGTTGCAATGTAAATGACCCTATTTAGCAACTCATCAAAAGAAGGGTTTAGAAAGCAAGAGAAAGTGGATAATTGCAACTTGTGAATGGAACTTACAATCAAATCTCAAAATCCACTTGCCATTCAAAATGGCCTTGAGGACCTTCAATGTTCTATCACAGGCACCACTCTCATCAGTCGATGCAATAAGGTGAGTGATGTTAGGGGCCCAATATTTGCTTATTGTTGCACCACATAGCATTGCAAAATTATCCAGCAGATTCTGTATTAAAAAACGTGCATATGAAAATATGAGCATTTTCCAAACAGTATATAACTGAACAGAGTGAATTGCCAGTAAATTGACGCAAAGATGAATATAAGAGAAATCTGGATCTCCCATATCTAATTTTATTCTAGCAAGGTAATGGATCTGTTTACAAGGGACCCAAGCAGATTGTACACTTCATTCAATTGTGTGAAGAAACTTGAAGATTTTTTATAAAAAAATGTTAATATCATGATTGCATTAGAAACAACTAGACTGTATAATTTTTAGATTGGCATACGTTCATCAATTTTCTTACTGGACCAGGGTTCCCTACCCTGAAAGGCTGTAATGTCAGTGTATGGCACATCCAAAAAAAAAAACCATTAATTTTGAATTTGGTGGTTGTGATGTATAACTGTTTTCAACAGTTTGCCACTGGTTAAATTTTACTCTCAAAACATTCATGATGAATCACCGTAAACTCAAAATCACAATTTTCAAATACATCAGGTGGCAGTTTTGACACAAGAGGTTCCTATGTTTCAAGTCACTGATATTTCATTCAGATAGATAACAGCAAAACCCCATCTTAGATCTCAGACTGTTCCAGCAAGTGTGGTTCAATATTGTTAATACATTGAATTAAAGCCAAACTTTAGTTGCCTAAATGCAGAGCCGGCTCTGGGGGTAGGCAACCAAGGCAACTGCCTAGGGCCCCTATCCCCAAGGGGGCCCCAAATCCCTAAAAATATGAATGTATTAAAACTAGTTGAATATTTTTAGAATTGAATTTTTAAAATTTATTCTTTTTTCAAGAGGATACTATCCTTTCAATATGTATTTTTAAATTTTCTTGTGTGTTCATGCATAATTTTAATTTGTCTTTGATTTTTTTTAATTGTAATTTGGTTTAATTATTTTTATATTTTGAGTTTTTTAGTTATTATCATCCATTTATTTCTTTTTATCCTTTTTTCAGTTTTTCATAACTCATTTAAAAATTTCAATTATATAGGAATTTAATTTTACATTCGAATTTACAACAAATGTAATCTTTTCAGATCCCACATATTAAGGAGTTTGTTTTTGCCTTTTTTATTGTTAGTTAAAAATGAAAACTTAAATAATAGTTCTTCGTAGTGTGATTTTTGTTTTGTTTTTATTTATTTATTTATTTATTGATTATTAATTGTGTTGTTACTCATTATATTTTTTTCATATATATTCTTTGGGACTCTATTTCATAAATTCGCCTAGGGTCCATTCCAGTTTGATGAATCTCAGGGCCGGCCCTGCCTAAATGAATAGTTGATTTGTGTGAATTATGTGCATGTTCTATTAATATTCTGGTAAACTCTTGAATCTTGATTATTTCCAAAGCATCACCATTCTCATTTGCAAATCAATTCTATACAAGTTTTACCTTCTCTGCAGAAGAGAGAGCAGAACCACATATCACCCATTCTCTAGTCACATCAGTTGATGCTCTCCAAGCATTTTTTGCACGTTGTTTAGCTGAAGAAGAAATATCGCTTGAAGATTCAGAAAGGGTTCTGGAAGTGGTAAGCAAATCAAGTCAGCTAATGGTTTTTTTAATTTTCAAGCTTATAAACTCATTGAAAAATCTATTTGATATCAAGGAAGATAAAAAAAAAAAGAGCAGAAAGTAGATCCTACATGGTTTCCTTCTTCACCTTCTTGGATGTTTCACTTGGGAATCTACATGAAGAATGATTTGGACATAAAACCAAAAATTCATCCTGAGACAAGACAGAGCAGTCACTAAATATTTTTATATTTATAAGATCATATCCAATTTATAAAGACATGTATAGAGAGCTTACACAATCCCACCGGCATTCTGGGATTGCAACTGCACAGGGCACATGAAAGCTCTTTGGGCAGCTCTTGACAAAGCAACCAAGAGCCGCTCCCTTCTTTCCACAAACACTGCATTTTATTTTAGAAGCTCTTGAAATTTCAGCATCCAAATTCTTCACAATTTCTCCTTCAAAATAAACTTGTGGAGCCCTGGAAATAATGATCACCAGAGAAATGTTCAGGCGTTTGTTATGGCATAAATATGACCAAGTAATAAAAATAATCAATCGCAGTGGTGCGTCAATGCCAAAATGGAAGAGGAAAGTCACAAACAATCCAAAGGCACTGCCAAAACATAAAACTAGAGAACACATTGCTAGCAATCCCTCCATCTCATCAACTCACATCATTAAAAACATAAATGAAAATATGTGGCTATTGTGTTACAAATGTTTTAATGATATGATGGGTTTATTCATAGGTAAAAGAGCTCATGCATGACAACCAACCAATGAGGGAGACTTTCTTTACAACAGTAGTAATCAGACCGATTACCGCAAAGTATGAATAAAATGCAGGATTTCATACAAGAACTCACCAATCAACACATTTTTGGTGGACATGCAGAACACCAGAATTATTTGCTTGATCTGCTGCTATAGGGTTTCCATTCATGTAATGTATCATTGACCCCGAAAACTGAAAAACACCACAATCCAAGAGAGTCACATAAGTTGCACACATTTTTCACATGCCTTAAATATTTGGCATTGGACAGTTCAATGAAATTCTGAATAGCATATAATGCTAATCAAAATTCCTTTAAAAAAAAGAAAAAAAAAGGGTCATGGTTGGAAAGATCACCTGAGACTCCGTCGTTGAATGGCAAAATACACAAGATGCATTTAGTGGTGTATTGTTGAACTTTTCATACTGTTCAAATTCAAGATCAATCACTGACGCATCAGTTGCAAGAACAGAAGATTTGGTCTGAACATGAGGAGCTTTCATAATATCATCAGGACTCATGCTTTTTTGTTTCTTTTGTTTCTTTGATTCTCTAACATAGCTATCTTTGGATTGAGATTTCATTTTATTTTTATCTTCGTTTATTTCTCCATGGGCAACTGTCTTTGGTGAAGACTGCATTGAAACTTTTGATGCTTCCTCTTCTAAAGTCTTCGTCAAAAAAACATTGGCACTCTGCAATGGAAAAAAAAAGAAAAGAAAAGATAAATAGTTTACAAGTGTTTCCATAGTGATGCAAGATAAAATATTTATATTCCAAACGCCTACTCATATAACAAGCATGATGAAATAATGCTACCACCAGCTTATATCTAACAAGTGAAAACAAATTTCACAAAGTGAAATGACAAAAAACACTACCGACAAAACAGGAATGACGGAAAACAATGGAATTCAATTAGCTGTCATCTAAATGTTAAGCAAAATTTATACTCATTTCAATGTGTTTTTTTCATTGTCCACCTGGAAATCTCAAAAGTAGATTCTTGTACACTGAATGAAATGCCTTTCAAAATTTAACATGTCAGTCTTGATGATAGCATGGAATAGTTGTAAAATTATAACATAATGTTATAATAACCATAATTTATCCCAAAACAAGTTATTGCATGATTTTAGACAAGTAATCTCTCCTGGCAGTAAAAAACACAAAACATAAGAACTCACATAACCACTATCCCCATCATTGTTGTCATCATCTGATTCCTTGTTGCCACTGAAAGATGGAGGTGTGTTGGGCTGTGATTGTGCCTGCAAATTCAAGCCTCTTTTGCGAGTCTCACCATCCTTACATTTTCCATTTTTAAGCTCACTAGTCTTCACATTCCTCTCCATATCTTTAACCTCCTTGGTAGGCTGAACAGAAGCCTGAACAGGCTCATTATCCAGAAACAAAGATTTTTGCATGCCACCAGATTTCTCCCCATTTACCTTCTTCATCAAATCCACTTGAGATACCACATCAGCAGTGTTTGAATTTGTGCACCGACTGGATGACCATTGCTTGTCTACAAAAATTTTAACATAGAGAACCACCCAATGAATGACAACAAGTTTTTTTAAAAACAAAAATCATGGACATCAGCCAGATACAAAGTGATCTCACCAGACATGTGAAATGCGGCACTCATTTTTTCGTAGACATTAACAACATTTTGGAGGTGGAACATCAGCCTTAAATCTGCAAATACAACTTCTGATATATATATATATCAAAGAATTCAACAAAATAACAAGGGACCCAATAAAAACAAACAACAGGGTAATTGAACCTTGCAGAATGTATGGCATTTCACATAAGGGACATCTTGAATCACATTCCATCTTCGGTATACAATGACTGCACAAAACCAAAAATTTGTTATATTGTTCTACGAATCTAAAGGAATTACCAACATAAATGATATAGTTCAAAACCTAAAGAGAGACACCAAACCTGCAGATAACATGATTACAGGGCAACAACAACGGCTCAAACAGCAATGTCAAGCTGCAACAATGTAAGAACTGGTGTGAGTGACTTATTTTAGGCGTTATTTTCATAAAATTATGAAAACGCACTCATATCAAAAACATAAGGGATCAATGCAATCAGAAAAGTAGGGTAAAGGGCGACAAAATTAAGCAAAAAAAAGTAATAAAGAAATTTTTTTTAGGCTATTTCAATAAACCCAAACAAACCCCTTTAAGTTAAAATGAAGCCAACATAGTGATAAAGAAATAATTTTTTGGTTATTTTCAATATACCCAAACAAACCCATTAAAGTTCAGAAGAAAAAAAAGGGCCTTCTTATGAACTCTCCCCTGCATTTCACTTGCAAGTTCAAGAAACCCACATGAGAACCCATTTCAAAACACACAATTAATCTACAAAAACAAGGGTTTGAAGGGCCAAAACCCAAAATGCTTCACCAATACGTTTCACAAACCCATCTCCAGATTACGAAAAAAAAAAAAAACACATCATTTTTTCAACATTGACACAAGAAAAAAAGCTCTAGAAAACCTGTTTCAGCCAAAACTTGAACAAAAAGAACAAATACAGAAGAACTACAGCAAACCAAGCAATACCAAGAGGGGCATTTGAGCTCAAGCTCCAGTTTGTTCAAGTGGAGGATGCATGGGTTCATGAACCGACTGTACTTCTCTGGTTCTCCCATCCCTCTCTCTCACTCTCTCTCTCTCCGAAGATCTTCAGAGGTTGGTGTTTTATGTATAATTTATATTTCGATTTAGGTTTTCGGAGATTCGGATTTGAAATGTTTGATTTAACGATAATTTATTTTTCCGACCTTTTTTGGGCTGTGGCGGGAGCAACGTTTCAATTACGCGCCGCCTCTCTTTTTCATGGTGTTTCCCGCGCCGATTTTTTTGATGTGACGACCCGCGCAGAGATGAAAATCTGGATCGTTCGATCAATGTGAGTTTTGTCATGAACGGTTATGATCTGTGGCTCTGACAAGCACGATCAAATGTGGTCCCCCACTAATGATGTTCTAGTTTTGCAGTAGCCACGTATGCATATAATATTATCATGATTTTGTTCTAATTTAGATAATTAAATTTGGCTGACATTTTTTTTATCAAATATAAAATAGTTATGATTCAATGGTTTTTTATTTGCATGCTATTCATTTTTTTTGTTTTGATTTTTTTTTTTTCGTCTTTAACCTATATATTGATTTACTGTTTTATACTTATCAAATTTATATAAGTCAAAATGTGTTTGTATAAACTAATTTTTTTTTTGTAGCATATTAGACCGGAGGACTTCATTGCCTATTTTACGAAACACCATAACTATTTTTAAAAAATTAAAATTAAAACATTTGATGTTGTCTCTGACATTATCTATTAAAAGATGGGACTAGCATCAAATATATAGTCATTTTCCTTTTCAGATTTGCAAACGCAGAGGCTACAATGAATGTCTTCACAAGAGTGGTAATCCATGTTTGTTTATGTGCTCAAACTATCATAATAAATATACAAAGAAAAACAAGGGAAATGCTTTGACAGGCTACATAGAAATAAGAAGCATATATATAATTAAAACTTGTCAAAAAATGATAATATCTCTGATATTATCTGTTATGAGTTCAACAAGATGTTGTTTAATGTACCCATGCCATGCTTGTACATTAATTTCATCAGCTTTGAGTGAGGGTAGGATCACATGACTCTAAGACCCGCATCTTCTTCTTAACATGAGTCCGAGCATTGTAGATGTTCCTAATTGAACTGGCATTAGAGGGGTCCTTACTTTTTAAATGGGTTAAGATATCTCGAGGACGCATACCACTAGCTGTCAATCTTTGTAGCATCTCAAACTCATCTTCGAGTAATTTTCCAGCGAACGAATGGCCACCGGAGTTGGAAATCAAAGCATGATTATGTATCCCACACTTAACCTTCAAGCTCCATTTTCCCCCATGCTCTAGAGACAATAATTTGAATGGGCAATCACATTTCTTTGTTGATCTGTTATTACTGCGTCCATCGGGCTTCCCACCTCTTTCACAAATTAGCAATATTCGTGGTGCTCTCCGACGACTCGACATTTCTGATCTTCCAACTACTATAACCACTCCAATGCTTCTGCCAACTTTTTTTACCCACTTGACCATTTCCATTCGACTATCGAATACCTAAAACAAGCAGAACGGGAAAAAATATTTGTCACGGAAATATCATATATATATATATAATACTAAATCACCAATAAAGTACAATTGAGAGTCAAGATTTACCAATGATGTTGTGAATGATTGGGTGGTGTCAATGTTACCGTCAGCATTTTGTTCAAATGGAATGATAACCTCCTACAAAAATAATAATAATAATAATTACAAGCTATGAAAGAAGGAAAAACATCTTAATATGCTATTCTAAAACCTGTCAAAAAAACTTTGGTACTCAGCAAAACAAAAATGTTAGATAGTTGTCGGCTTACACATGTACAAACATCAAAGATACAAAGAGTTGCAGCCATATTTGAATTAGGCGGTATACAATTATCAATCATTTTGGGTACTAGATATATTTTGGAGCAGATATACTTTTCTCATAGGTATATATCAAGTAAGCTTATAGAAAATTAATTATAAAAGTACCTAACATTGATAAAGATTTTTTTTCCTTAAGACAAATGGTTTATACAATTGACTATGAAAATAGCAGGCATTATCAAGTGGTTCAAAAAACTTGTACAAAAAAGGCCAAATCCACACAATTTATCACAAATTTGTATTTCATATTTGGTGGCATTTCCCATTAATAATTTCAAACAACAAACATGCATCCAGGTCTAATAAGGTTTCATGAGACACGCATGAGCATAAGGTTTCACGAGACATGCATGAGCATCTAATACGTGCATCAGATGAATGCCTGGCGAGTGCATGCGCCCCCGAAGTATGCATAAATGCTTCCAGTCACAAATGTATGCATGCTTTTATAATAATAATAATCTTCTAGTAATTATAAACATTTATTTATGAATTATGAAGATCAATAAAGGACATTAATTTTTTGTTGCATCCAAAATTTTAGATCAAATGGTCAAGCAATGAAGAGAAATAAAAAAAACATGCTAAAATTTTGTGATACACTAAGAGTAGAAAAACACTACTAACAAGTTCCAAAAGCACACTTCGCAATCTAGAGAACACCTGGTGCAACCTCGTCCAACACCTAAAGGACTGGTGCAAATATATCCTGAAAGCGGAAGCCCAAATTACCATTTCCGAGAAGCCCTTTTGTGCTGAGTAAGGGGGTCGAGTGCTTCCTTGTATCTTTGGGGTGGTGCATTTCTTATGAACCACATCCAACCTTTTTCTTTTCTTCCTTAGCCTTGTAATAAGTAGTCTATCAATTAAAATAATATTGGCGAACACCATCTTTGCACAAAAAACAAGTGCACATAATGATCAAGACAAACTCAAATGCCATTTGTGTTTGGGTGGTCAGCGGCAGGGAGAAATAATCAAAAAGAGATTTTAAAAAATAGATATTTTCTGATATCATTAAGTTATATACATATCCCAGTAGATATACTTGTAAGACAAAAAGAACAGACCAATTACATATTACCATAGCCTTCAAATTGTTTCTATATTGACATGCTAAATAATTAAATCCTGAATGTGCACTCACATAAGAAGCATGACTAGCTAACAAGTGAAACAAAGCTTAGAAAATGAATTGACAAAAAACACTACCTACAAAACAGAAATGACAGAAAATGATGGAATTCAAATTAACCATAATTTGAATGTTAAACAAATCTATCCCCAATCACTGATTTCAATGTTTTTTTGTCTCCCAAAACTTCAACACAGCAGTCTTAAAGAATAGCATGAAATAGTTTGTCAACTTGTAACATAATGCAATAATAATCATGATTTATCTCAAAACAAGTTATTGCATGTTTTAAGACAAATGATATCTCCGGGCAGTAAAAAAAAAACAAAAAGGGAAAAAAAGCTCACATATCCAGTGAACCCAACATTGTTGTCATCGTCATCTGAGTCCTTGTTGTTGCTGAAAGGAGGAGTGTTGCCCTGTGATTCTGCCTGAAAATTTAATTCTCTATTGCAAGTTTCACCATCCTTGCATTTCTCAACAGTTTTCACATCCGTGGCAGGCTGAACAGAAGCTTGATTTGGTTCATTATCCAGTAACCTTTTTTTTGGCCTGCCACGGGGCTTCTTCCCGTTTCTATTATTCATCAAACCCATTTGAGGTATCACATCAGCAGTTTTTGAATTTGTGCGTCGATTGGATAACCATTGCGTGTCTATAAATATATAGATAACAAATTCATGATAACCAGTTTCTCAAATAAAGATTGTAGACATGAACCAAATACATAATGAATCTTACCAGACACGTGCAAAGTGGCACTCATGTTTTTAAAGATACTAACAATATTTTGAAGGCGTGACATCAGCCTTAGATCTACAAAGACAATTTTTGATAATCATGATAAATTCAATAAATAACAAGGGATCCAAGAAAACAAGCAACAGAGAAATTGTACCTTGACGGGTGTGTGACATTTGACACAAAAGGCATCTCAGATCATTTTCTATGTTCAATATGCAATGACTGCACAAGACCAAAGATTCATTATGTTATTCCACATATCTAAAGGAATTACTAATGTGAGTGATCCAAATCAAAACTCAAGGGAGGCACCAAACCTGCAAAAAGCATGATTACAGGGCAATGATGTTGGCTGGGACAGCAAGTTCAAGCTGCAACAAAATTAACAAGTTGCGTGAGTAATTTATTTTTAGGCATTGTTTTCACAAATTTACAAAAGAAAATGCATATCAAAGCATAAGGGATGTGAGAATAAAAAAATTCGAGCAAGAGGGACAAAATGAATAAAAAAATATGATAAAGAAATATTTTATGTTCTTTTCAATAAATCCAAAGAAACCCATTAAAGTTTAGGGGAAAAAACTTTTTCACTTGCAAATTCAAGACACACTTAGAATCCCCTTCAAACACACAATTAATCTACAAAAAAGAGGGGTTAGAAACCAGATGGGCCAAATGCCAAAAGTATCACCAACCAAATAACCACAAACCCATCTCAAAAGATTGCGGGAAAAATCCATAATCTTTTCCAGAGTTACACAAATATCCCCCCCCCCCCCCCCCCCCCCACACACACACACCAAATAAAAAAGGGAAGAAAATAAAAAACCATTTTCAGCCAAATTTAAAACAAAAACGCAGACCCAGATAAAATAAAACAAACCAAGCAATACCAGACGGGGCATTTGAGCTCAAGCTCCAGTTTTTGCAAATGGAATTTCAATGGGTTGATGATCCGACTGTATTTCTCCCCGTTCATATTCTTCATCAAATCCATCTGAGATGTCACATCAGTGGTGTTTGAATTCATGAGCCGATTGGATGAACATTGCATGTCTACAAAGATATAGATAAGCAATTCATGATAACCAATTCCTAAAATATATATCATGGACAAAAGCCAAATGCAAAATGAATCTTACCAGACATGTGAAAAGTGGAATTCATGTTTCTGAAGATACTCACAATATTTCCAAGGTGTGGGATCGGCCTTAAATCTACAGAGACACTTTCCGATAAACATTACATTCAACAAAATAACAAGGAACCCAAGAAAAAACAAGCAACAGAGTCATTGTACCTTGATGAACGTGTGACATGTTACACAAGGGGCATCTCAGATCGTCTTCCACGTTCAATATGCAATGACTGCAAAGATTCATTGTGTGTTATACAGATTTAAAGGAATTACAAACATCCAAATCGGAACTCAAAGGGAGGCACCAAACCTGCAAAACACATGACTACAGGGCAACTGTGTCGGCTGGGACAGCAAGTTCAAGCTGCAACAAAGTTAACAAACTGTGTGAGTGTGAGTGATTTATTTTAGGCAGTGTTTTCACGAATTTACAAAAGAAAACTCACATCAAAGCATAAGGGTTATCATGAAAATGAAGGGGAAAAAAAAGGCAAGAGGGGACAAAGTGAATACAAAAAATGATAAAGAAAAATGGGTTCCTCTCAAAAAAACTTTCTAAGAAACCCATTAAGGTTTAAGAAACAAAGAAGCTTTCTTATGGATTTCTCCCTGCATTTCATTTGCAATCTCAAAAATCACCTTCAAACTAATGTGGATCATCAGATAGCTTAATATTTGTATCCTATCCTAAATCATTCGTATACAGGTGTTAGTATTCAAATTCGGATATTTTCAGAGTGGGTGCTGATGTTTTTCGGATAATCGACAGGTCTAAAGATGTACACTACTTGAGTGGTCAAGTAGCATATTAGAGAGATGGGTGACCTGAAATCGAGAGTTCAAGACATCTCGTCTTCTTCAGAGATTATACAAAGAGAATACAACAGCTATATAAATTTTCAAGATTTCGATTAATCATGCAGGATAATTTAATTTTGAATAGTATATAAAACAGATATATATAATTTACAATGTGTTGCACACAATTGTTTTTCCAATCAACTACATTGATATCCATATTCACACTCCAGATATTCAAATATCCCGGATAAGAATTTGGAGCGGGTACAGATATTTTTTTGGACAATTGACAGGCTTACTTCAAACACGCTACGAAAATTAGGGTTTAAAACCAGATGGCCAAAACCTAGAAAGCATCACCAATCAAACGTCCACAAACCCATTTCAGGATTGCAGTAATATAAATGCATGAGCTTTTCCTGAGTTACACAAAAAAAAACCCCAAAAAAAACCCTCAAAAAACTTTTCAGACAAATCTTGAACAGGAAAAGCAAACCCAGAAGAAATAAATCAAACGAAGCAATACCAGACAGGACATTTGATCTCGAGCTCCAATTTTTGCAAATGGAAGATGAATGGGTTGATGATCCGACTGTACTTCTCTGCTTCTCCCATCTCTCTCTCTCTCTCTCTCTAGCTCCCGATCAAGGTGCGATGCGAAATATGGTATCTCTCTCTCCAGAACTCCCGATCAATGCGAGTTTTTTTCATGGACGGTTCTGATTGGTGAGACTCATTGACCCCACTAATAAAGATTAGGCACGTCAACGGTCGGGTCCAGACTCGGACTCAACCTGATTCGGACTCGATTATACGTGTAATATACCAGACCTGATTTGGACCAGACCCGGCGGACCTGAACAAATAAACGGGTCGGGTCCGGGTCCACCCCGCCCCGACCCGTTGGACCCGAAACCCGATTGTTTTATTAAAATATGCTCATATATTACAAGACCATTAGTATTAGTTGATGCATAATTTTATTTCTTACTTAACTTATTTTTGTATCTACAAGTTCATAAATCATAATCATAACAAGCCTATAAATTGGTTTGTTTTGGACAATTAACTTATTAGCTTTTGAATTTGTATGATTAATTAGTTTGTTGCATGATTTATGTTTATTATTTAGGTTAATATGTTAGTGTTTATTATTTTGAATGTTGTTTAGGTTAATATTTTTTTTAATGTTGTTTAGGTTAGTTATGTTTATTATTTAGGTTAATATGTTTTTTTATGTTAGTGATTATTGTTTTGGATGTTGTTTAATAATTCATTTACTTCTTTTGAATTATATAAAATTATATTCAAGCAAAGTCTCATTAACAATAATGTTTTGTTACAAAAAAATTCAAATAGAATGATAAGGCAAACAAATACATGAGCTCTTCTCTCTTTTTTTTTTTTTTACTCAACCATTCGGGTCGGGTCAGACCCGGACCCAACCCGGGTCGAACGGGTCCGGGTCCGGGTCCACATTTCCCCGGACCCGCCGGGTCCTATCACGGGTCGGGTCCGGGTCCACCCCGATCCGACCCGGACCCGACCCGTTGACAGGCCTAATATAGATCGCATCATTATGTTTATTTTGATTTGATAATTTATTCCAACCGAAATGCTTATAATTATCCGAAAATATGGGTATAATCTAGTAACAAAAATAAAAATGCTCAGATATTTTGATTAAAGCCAATATAAAACCAGTCCCTTTTCTAGTTTATATGTGTTGTGAATTTTTAAAAAATGGTATACCTCATCTAATAAGGTACATGTTTTTATTAAAAAAAAATAAAGCATATACTCGAATGAATTGTATTGATGCATTTATAAAAAATATAAAAAAATTATTTCGAAGCATATACTTTATTAACGCGAACATATGCGTCGATAGAAATCTATCGACGAATATGGGGATAGAATTGAAGCTGAAAATGGATCTGAGTGTAACAGCACCCATAAAACAATGATACGGTTCTCGTCACATGGTCATGAACCATATATAATAATTATCTTTTAAACCACTATTTGATTGATTTGGTTTGATTAAAACATGGCCAAACAAATATTTTGATTGAAAAAGATTTAATCATCACAATTATTTGATTTGGTTGTTGAAAGTTTGAAAGCGATGCGTTAAGAATGATAAAATGATAATCAATTCCTAGAAATGATACTAGGAAGATATTTTTATTTTTTTTAAAATGACAGATCTAAAATCAATCTGGTCAGGGCTCTTTATTCAATTAAGACAAAAGTGATTTAATGGGTTATTATAATGATTGTGATGGTATGTGTTTTTCCTTATTTTGTAATGCACTAAAGGCTCCAAAATGTCTTCCCAAGAAGGTTATAACATGCTGAGTAAATGATACGATATGGACCGTGCAGATCAACGTATACATCTTTTAAAAAAATACATAAGTAAAAAATATATATATATATATCTCGTTAAAGGTATTGTTAATCATGTAATTTTAAACTTATATACCCTTAAAAGACATGAAATACCTTTAAATGATGTATATACTTTCTTTACCGACATATATACCTTTTCAAATAATAAATATGTTATGATCTGTACGGTCCACACTGTATCATTACTCATAATATGTTTATTTGTTTATCTAAACAGATCAATCATTTTTCTTAAAAGGGGAAAATGCTTTGATAGTCTACACAGAAATAAGACGCGTAAATAACAAAACTTGTCATAAAAAAAGAAAAAGACAGCATCATTCAACTAGTTGATCTTCAATGTACCCATGCGTATACATTAATTTCATCAGCTTTGCGTGGGAGGAGTGGGAGTAGGAGTGGGATCAGGATCAGACGGGGTAGGATCACACGACTCCAATACGCGCATCTTCTTCTTCCTCCGAGCATTTTTTCGAGCATTGTAGATGGTTCTAATTGAACTGACATTACTGGGATCTCTACTTTTTAAATGGGATAAAATCTCTCGAGGACGCATACCACTAGCCGTCAAGCTTTGTAGCACCTCATACTCATCCTCAAGTAATTTTCCAGCAAATGTATGACCCCCTGAATTGGTGATCAAAGCATGATTATGTAGCCCACAAATTACTGTTAAGCACCATTTTCTCTCATCACCTCTAACTTCTGTGGCGTATAATTTGAAGGGGCATCCACATTTCTTTGTTGATGGTTGTGGACGAGCTGTGTTGCTCTTCCTACCGCGTTCATCAGGCTTCCCTCCTCGCTCACAGATTAGAATTACTCGTGCTGCTCTCCGTGGATCTGATACATCTGATCTTCCAACTACTATAACCACTCCAATGCTTCTGCCAACTTTTTTCACCCACTTGACCAATTCTGCCCGACTATCAAATGCCTTAAACAAGCAGACAGAAAAAATATTTGTCTCACAAATATATCATAAATAGTACTAAAATCACCATTAGAGTACAATTGAGAGTGACGATTTACCAATGATGTTCTGAATGATTTGGTGGTGTCAATGTTAGGGATTGTCTCATCAACATTTTGTTCAGATGGGATAACTTCCTACAAAACAAATATGCTATTTTAAAAAATATGTTAAAAAAACATTGCCACTGCAAACCAAAGAAAAAGAAAAAGAAAAGGAAAAAAAGAAGAAGATAGGTGTCAGCTTGCACATGTACAAACAATCAAAGATACAACGTGTGGTAGCCAAAATTAAGCAGTATACAAATCATCAAACATTTTGGGTACTATAACATATTTGGAATTTTTCATAGGGATATTTATAGTAAGCATATGGAAAACTACTTACAAAAGTACCTAACATTGATAAAGTTTTTTCTAGGCAGGTGGTTTACAAAATCTGTGGAAATTGCAGCATTATCAAATCGTTCAAAAGACTGTCGAAAAAAGGAAAAGTCCACATTATTTATCATGAATTAGAATTATGTATTTGGTGGTCTTTCCCAATTCCCATTGATAATGTCAAACTACAAACATGCATCCAGATCTAATAAGGTTTCTCGAGGTTGTGCATGTGTCCTCGAAAAATGCATACATGCTTGTAGTCACAAATGTTTGTATGCTTTTATAATAAGAAAAAGAAAACTTTCCAGTAATTATAAACATATAAGAATTATGAAGATCAATAAAGGATAATATTTTTTTGTTGCATCCAAGATTTTAGGTCAAATGGTCAAGCAATGAAGAGAAATAAAATATCATGCTGAAATTGTAAGAGTAATAGAAGAAAAACACAACTAACAAGTTCCAAAAACAAACTTTGATATGCAAAGAACACCTGGTGCAACCTTGTCTATCACCAAAAGGACTGTGCAAATATATCCGGAAAGCGGAAGCTTGAATTACCATTTCAGAGGAGTCTTTTTGTGTTGAGTAAGGGGGTCGAATGCTTTCTATATCTTTGGGGTGGTGCATTTCTTATGAACCACATCCAAGCCTTTTCTTTTCTTCTTTAGCCTTGTAATAAATAGTCTATCAATTGAAAGAATATTGGTGCACACCCCTTTGCTCAAAAAAAAAGTGCACATAATGATCGACACAAACTCAAATGCCATTTTTTTATTTGTGTTTGGGCAGTGTAATGCAGGGAGAAATGATTGAAATTTTTTTTAAAATGGTATTCTTTCTGATATCATACAAATTACATACAAATCCCAATAGATATACTTGTAAAGACAAAAAGAACAGACCATTGAAAAAAACCATAGTTTTCAAAGTGTTTCCATAGTGAAATGTGCTAAATATTTATATTATGACTGCCTACTTATATAAGAAGCATGAAATAATATTTACGCCAGCTTATAGCTAACAAGTGAAACAAAGTTCAGAAAATGAATTGACAAAACACACTACCTACAAAACAGAAATGACAGAAAATGATGGAATTCAAATTAACCATAATCCAAATGTTAAACAAATTGAACCCCAATCACCCCATTTCAATGTCTTTTGTCTTCCAAACACTTCAACACAGAAGTCTTGTAGAATAGCATGGAATAGTTTGTAAAATTATAACATAATGCAAAAATAATCATGATTTATCTCAAAACAAATCATTGCATGCTTTCAGACAAATAATTTCCCTTGATAGGAAGAAAAAAAAACTCACATATCCAGTGAACCCAACATTGTTGTCATCATCATCCGAGTCCTTGTTGTTGCTGAAAGGAGGAGGAGTATTGGCCTGTGATTGTGCCTGCAAATTTAATTCCTTATTGCAAGTTTCACCATTCTTGCATTTCGCAACAGTTTCAACTTCCGTGGCAGGCCGAACAGAAGCCCGATTTGGTTCATTATCCGGAAACCTTTTTCTTGGCCTGCCGCGGGGCCTCTTCCCATTTCTATTATCCATCAAACCCATTTGAGGTATCACATCAGTGGTGTTTGAATTCATGAGCCGATCGGATGACCATTGCGTATCTACAAAGATGTAGATAACTAATTCATGATAACCAATGTCTCGAATAAAGATATTGAACATGAACCAAATGCAAAATGAATCTTACCAGACATGTCAAAAGCGGCACTCATGTTTTTGAAGATACCAACGATATTCTGAAGGTGTGGAATCAGCCTAAAATCTATAAAGACAATTTGTGATAAGCAATTAAGCATAATAATTCAACAAATATAACAAGGGACCCAATAAAAACAAGCAACAGAGTCATTGAACCTTGATGGGTGTGTGGCATTTTACACAAGGGGCATCTCAGATCATTTTCCATGTTCGATAAGCAATGACTGCAAAAGATTCATTAATATACACATTTAAAGGAATTACTGACATAAGCGATCCAAATCAAAACTCAAAGAGAGGCACCAAACCTGCAAAACACATGATTACAGGGCAACTGTGTCGGCTGGGACAGCAAGTTCAAGCTGCAACAAATTCAACAAATTGTGTGTGATTTAATAGGCATCGTTTTCACAAATCCATACCAAAGCATAAGAGGGGACAAAATAATCCCAAAAAGTTATAGAGAAATAAATTTTGGGTTCTTTTCAATAAACCCAAAAAAACCAATTGGGTTTAAAAAAAAAAAAAAACTTCCTTATGAATTTCTCCGTGCATTTCACTTGCAAATTCAAGAGACCCAATTAGAATTACCTTCAAACACACGGTTAATCTGAAAAAAAAAAAAAAAAAGGATTTTGAAACCAGATGGGCCAAAACCTAGAAAGAATCACCAATCAAACGTCCACAAACCCATCTCAGAATTGCAATTAAAAAAAAGATTAGCTTTTGCAGAGTCACACAAAATCCTCCCCCCCCCCCCCCCAAACCCCCAAATAAAAAACCCTAAAAAACCGTTTTCGGCCAAATCTTGAACAAAAAAAAAAGGCATACCCAGATGAAACAAAGTGAACAAAGCAATACCAGGCAGGGCAGTTGAGCTCAAGCTCCAATTTTTGTAAATGGAGGATGAACGGGTTGATGAATCGACTGAACTTCTCTGCTTCTCCCATCTCTCTCTTTCTCTCTCTTAAAATCCCGGTCACCGAGAGATGCGAAATATGAAGTCTCCCCCTCTCAAACTCACGATCAACGTTAGTTTTTTTAACGGACGGTTCTGATTGGTGGGACTCATGGGCCCCCCTACAATGTTTGTTCTGATTGGATAAAAAAATTATTCAACCATGATTTTTTTAAGGGAAAAATCCAAATAACCCCCTGTAATCTGACCTAAATCCATATAACCCCCTACAATCTTCATAAATTCATATAACCCTTGTAATCACCCCTCTATATCCATTAAACCCCTTCCGTCTGCCTTCCGTCCATTTGTTTAATGGGGCAGGGGGTTATATGGATTTATGGCAGATTACAGGGGGTTATATGAATTTTTCTCTTTTTTTTTTAATTTTCTTTACGTGTGGTTTAAAAATTGGACTGTTTAACATTTAGTTTTAAATTTTTTTTCAAGATACCACGCACTTTTAATTTTAATAAAAAAAAAATGGTTATTCAGATTATAAACACATACAAGATCACCCACTTGTAAATCTGCCATAAATCCATATAACCCCCTGCCCCGTTAAACAAATGGACAAAAGGCAAATGGAGGGGGTTTTATGAATATAGTGGGGTGATTACAGGGGGTTATATGGATTTAAGACAAATTATAGGGGGTTATATGGATTTTTCCCTTTTTTAAAATGATCCGAAAATATGGGTATAAACACTGTTTAATGCGTTCATATGAACAGGTTTTAAAAAAAATTATGACTGGATTTTATTTTCGTCGTTTCCTTTCAATAAACCTTTTTAAACCATTATTTTATTATTTTTGTTTAATTAAGTATGGGCATAACAAATACTATGGTTCATGCAAACGAGAGCTTGCGTCACATGAACTCGGGTGGGTTGAAACTTATTTACTTATATCCCACTTAACCTTAGTTAAACTTTTCTAACGAAAAAACTAAAATTTATGTCTTCTTTATGACTATGAAGTCTGAAATGAGTTAAGAAAGTCTTTTAGATGCATATAATCATTCACAAACCACGTGCATCAAATAAGCAACGGGATTCTCTCATGCATTACATCAGCTCAAAATTTTCAACATGGAGGATTTATGGGATTGGATAAATTCTTGTTTTTATATTTTGGGTTATCCCTTGCTCTGGTGTATTGGTCGCAAACCTTTTGTCATTTCTATTCCATTCTTTTCCTCTTTTATTGTTTTCTTTTTAGACCAATGTACTTTTATTTTTCTTTAGTTTAAAATGGTCTATCTCTCTCTATAAAAAAAAAATGTGATCATGCATCACATTTCTTGAAATATGTGTACAAGCATAGTTATTCTGTCATATTATTCACGGATATAAAATTTTTAAAAATTGAATGATATATCAGAGGACAATTGATACATTTGTTAATAAATTTTATCATTAAAATATATGTAAAAACACAATAAAAGAACCACCCAAAAAATAATCACGTCTGTGTTATAATTAGGTGTTCATATCAGGCAGATCGTCGACTAATGAATGAGATTAAGGAAAGTGGACGTCCACATGTTCTGAAAATTAGGAGTGTTTTTGAACCATGGTTAAGAGCATATCGAACCATGGTTGTCTCCATTTTAGAGAAATTAGGGGGGGGGGGCCCACCCAACCCCTCCATTTTTATCTTCAATTATTTTTAACTTATAAATATTAACTTAAACAATAAGTTAATAATATAATAATTAATATAAAATTGATTAAATTAATATTATTTATTTATTTTTTAAATTTTAATATATAAATAATTAATATAATATGATATTATTAAATTTAACAAAAAAAAATTAAACTAAATTGAAGATCTATTTAACCCGCCCCAAGCAAAACAACAACAAGAAAGAAGAACACATAAAAAAAAATAAAAAAGCTGATAAGATACAAGAAAATGCCAATACTCCGTAATTTATTCCTCTAAACAGACCTCCCATGTATTCACCTCCTGCATAATCATCTCCCATGAATTCATTTTGACCACTAGTTTTTTAAGATAACCCTCTTGATTGTTAGTATTCCTATTTAGAATTTATTGTTTTTTCTTTTGAAAATACTCAAGTTCCATGGGATTATTAATTGAATGATTCTGACAATTTCTTTCTCAATATAGAAAAATCAAAGACAACGATGTTCACTTTACAGTTCAAAATGCATTGATTGAACATTTATGGAAAAGACGTGGCAATGAACAGATGTAATATTTTTATTTTAAATTCGATGAATCAATCCAACCTCAATGTATCTCAATTTTAGTGTTTATTCAGTCAATGAATGGAAATTGTTATTTGAATTATTTTAAAATAAGAAAGCTTTTTAAATTTTTAATTGCATGACTTACTATAATGTCAAGTAATACATATAAAATTACTTAATATTAAATAATTAATTAAAATGAATGCATAATAACTTAATCAATAGTAGACTCTTTTTTGAAGGTCTCGACGAGACCTTTTTAATAATATAATATTAATAAATTAATAAGGAATAGATTAAAACTTAACTTACAAAGAGTTAATAATTGAATATATGATGAAGGATACAAATGAAATTAAAAAAAATTGTATGCATTAGGGAGGGTATTGAGGGGTTTTAAATAGAATGAACAGTGAAATACAGTCTGTCTGCATTTCATCCGTCCGAGCTGCATGTTTGCAGTAAAATCCCTTCCATTTGCATTTTGGAGCTATAAATACAGCTCGGTTGGAGCTCCCCAGGATGCATTTTGGAGATATGCATCCCAGTTGGAGATGCTCTAATATACCCCCTAAAATAATGGTCCTTCTCACCAAAAATAAATAAATGTTATACAAACGGTTAAATTAGATAAAAGAATGATGAATACATAATAGAGAAATAATTCCAAGTATTTTTTCAATGCCCCTAAACTTTTTAAGTATATGAAAACACTCCTATCTCTGTTTAGCTATTTACCCCATTTGGGTTTCTTTTTATATTGTTATATCTTTTATGTACGTTATTAATTCATACACTGTTATCCATCCATTATACATTAGAATTTTGTAATGTAAATTATTATACATTTATGTATGTTATAAAATTTCATATATACATTATTACTTGATCTACACATATGCACGATATGTTTTAGACATTCTCTCTTTATTTTGAAGTTTGACTCTCGGCACCACATATTTTAATTCCAGGTTAGCCCCAATGGGCGAATAAATTATTATTATTATATATTTGTTACCGTAACCCAACACTCTTTTATTTATCGGATAGAGAAATCTATATTTGTTTATCATGATTTTTTTTAAAAACTAATGATTTTTGTCTCCGCTGTGTTATTAACCCACCACTTACATTTTATTATTAGAATTCTAAACGCGCACACACACACACACAACTTTTCTAAACTTTCAATCCCACCACCTCATTTGATATCTCTCCCCACTCAAACTCCAAACAATGTTTTTTAAAGGAAATAAAAAATAATCTACCAAACCTAATGAATAATAAAATTAATAATAATAAATCCCAAACCAACCAACAGATCTAAAACCCACCCATCACCCTAATAAAACGGAACTCCAACCCATTGTTCTTCTACCCACCGGCGACCCACAAAGGTGTAACCATCGGATAAGCGCGCCACTCCGCGGAAGACTTGATCCTGACCGACAGATTAATGATCCCATTGCGCCTCCCATTCCCTTCTCTCAACCGGTAGCTGAGGATGTGCAAGTAGTCCTTCGGTAGATTGCCGCCGTCGAAATCTGAGACGGGGATCTCCGCCGTCCCCACCTTCTTCACCCCGGAAGACGTCTTGCAATTCACCTCGACAAGGACTGCCCGAGACGATGACGGAAGAGGCATTTGAAGGTTTTCATTCAAGTAATGATAGCTCCCACCTTCGGTGTAAACACCGGTTGAGCAGCGGCAGTTGGGGTCTGTTTGAACGGTCACGAAGACGCCTCCCCTGATCGGACGCCCGGAAAGGTCCAGATCCTCGGCAGAGATGATTCTGATCTCCATGAAACGTCCCTTCTCCATTTTTTTTCCTTCGTGTTATGTGGATTTTGCATAGAGAGACGCGTTGGGTGGGCATTTATAGGAGGAGAATAGGTCGGTTTAATATTAGTTTAGAAAGTGGGTCCGAAGGTACGAAGAAATCAGAACGAAATAACGCAATAGATAAAAATGGAAAATAATAATCCATCGAGATCAATACATTGGATTCGGTATCAATATGTAAATGAGGGTGAGTTTTAGTTTGTATGGTCAAACACATTATCTTTTTTTTTGTTATGATAATTAAGTGTAATAAATAAAATCTCAGTTGCTCCATCAAATAGGGCAAGCAAATTCCCAACCAACCCATGTGTTAACAATTTTTATTTTCTCTCATCTAAAGTGTATGTAACATAATTTTACATTTTTACCCTCTAACAAATTTATTAAAATTCATATTATCCAAAACAAATATTTTTTCTCCTAATCTTATCTTAAGAATTCAAATAAATAATTACATTTTATAAATTTATATAACTTAGAATAATATAATTGTGAGGATTATAAATATTAATGTTGCATAAAAAATTATAAATGTTATTATATATAAATATATCAAGAAATCTTAACTAACTATCATAGATATTATTCAACAAAATTGTTATTTATAAAATATAAAAAAACCTTGTGGGATTATTTATTAGTTAAAATCAAATTTATTTTTGTTTATATTCTCTTTATATTAGAACCAATTTTTTTTAACCAATATGGATTAAAAAACTATCACATGCAATATTTAAATTTTTATTTTTTATATATTAATTATTTGTAAAAAAATTTATTTCCTCACCACTCAAGTGTATGTAATGTAATTTTACATTTTTACCCTCTAACAAATTTATTAAAATCCATATTATCCAAAACAAATATTTCTTATCCTAATCTTATCTGAAGAAGATAATCATTTGAAAAAAAAATATTTTATCTATTTATAATATTATTATTTTTAACATAATAAATTGACACATATACAAACAATTTTCATATATGTGAGACAAACAACTACTAACAAAAACATAACAACTACTAACAAAAACATGTGTAAATGATAGAACAACATAAAAACAGACAAACATGTGCAAACAGTGTACAAAGTTTCCATACACGTGTAATGTAAAATTTGCATATGTAAAAAAACGCGTACAAATAATCATTGCATCCAAACGCGTTATAGTTTTATTTATACCACCGTGTACATCTTTTAATTGAAAAGCGAACCAGTTTTTTTTACCATAAATTAATTGGTTCATCTACCAATTATTCTTAAAAATATTTTTCTTATAGAATAACATGTAGTAGCTAATTAGATATAAACACGTAAAGCCACATAATATACAAAATGTTAACACTAAGGTCATAAGTAAGTTTGCAATAATTTCTCAATCCATTATTCCTGTTGGTGCGTGGGTGATTTGAGAACTCAAAATGAGTTAATTTTTGGAGGATTTAGAATTTATTTGGAGAAGTGGGTGATGTTTTGGTCTTGCATTCAAGATTGGAGTACTATCGAGGTGAGGGGTGAAACTCCTCGATGGGAGACTTAGTAAGACTTAGTAACCGAGGGAGGTATTTTTTCAACACAACCACACCCCCACCACAACAGCCTTCGCGACATCCAGCCCCTCCCTCGTCTCCTCTACCTCCTTTGCTCATCGATAAATACCCCCTTCCCCTCCTCTCCTTGACCTTCTTTCTCCCCCTCCTCCACTTCCGTCGTCATCGTCGCACACCCTCCACTGATGTGTCAAAAAGATTTGGGGGAGGTAAGAGTGGCGGAGTTAATGGTTTAAAATACTCAAGACTCAATAAATAGATTGGTGGGGATAAGGACTAAGAAAGAAGTCTTGATCAACTAAATAGCAGTAGAATGCATAAGAAATATCTCCAGTAATATACTATTACTATCCCTGTCATCAGCTCAACTCAATGCCATTCAATGTTCCCATGCTAGTAAATCAATTTCATCATGCCATTAGCCAGCATGCTTTGTATCATATCATACTCCTCATCAAGTAATTTTCCAGCAGTCGATTTTCCTGGATTCTTATGGCCCTTAGAGTTGGTGATCAAAGCATGGTTATGTAACCTTCAGCTTCCAATTTTTCTGCAGACATTTTAGCGTGCAATTTGAAGGGGCATCCGCATTTCTTTGTTGTTGATCATCGGCTAGGTTTATCACTCTTCCTCTTGCGTACATCAAGCTTCCCCCCTCTATCACAAATTAGAATTCTTAGTACTTCTCTTCAAGGATCTGATGCATCTGATCTTCCAATTACTACGACTACTCCAATGCTTCTACCAACTTTTTTAAACCACTCAGATCAATTCTTTTGCCTATCAAATACCTAATACAAAACGTGTCCAAAAAGAAATAGATGCATAATATCTTTGATATTATCTCTCTGTCATCAACTAGATGTTGTTCAATGTACTCATGCTCGTAAATTAATTTCATCAGTTGTGCATAGTAGGATCACTTGGGGTAGGATCACACGACTCCAATACCCGCATCTTCTTCTTCTTCCGAGCATTCTTACGAGCACTGTAGATGGTCCTAATTGAACTGACGTTAGTGGGGTCTCTACTTTTTAAATGGGATAAGATCTCTCGCGGACGCATACCACTAGCCGTCAAGCTTTGTAGAACCTCATACTCATCCTCAAGTAATTTTCCAGCAAACGTATGACCCCCAGATTTGGTGATCAAAGCATGGTTATGTAGCCCACACGTAACTGTCAGGCACCATTTTCTCTCATCACCTCTAACTTCTGTGGCATACAATTTGAAGGGGCATCCACATTTCT
Source organism: Acorus gramineus (assembly GCA_030737835.1). Taxonomy (NCBI): domain Eukaryota; kingdom Viridiplantae; phylum Streptophyta; class Magnoliopsida; order Acorales; family Acoraceae; genus Acorus; species Acorus gramineus. The sequence goes on from CM060857.1 coordinate 15,613,441, forward strand.
TTGTTGATGGTTGTTGGCGAGCTGCATTGCTCTTCCTACCGCGTTCATCAGGCTTCCCTCCTCGTTCACAGATTAGAATCACTCGTGCCGCTCTCCGTGGATCTGATACATCTGATCTTCCAACTACTATAACCACTCCAATGCTTCTGCCAACTTTTTTTACCCACTTGACCAATTCCGCTCGACTATCAAATACCTTAAACAAGCAGACAGAAAAAATATCATATATAGTACTAAAACCACCATTATAGTACAATTGAGAGTGATGATTTACCAAAGATGTTCGGAAAGATTTGGTGGTGTCAATGTTAGGAACTGTCGCATCAACATTTTGTTCAGATGGGATAATCTCCTACAAAACAAATATGCTATTTTAAAAAATCTGTCAAAAAAACATTGTCACTGCTAACCAAAAAAAGAAAAAGAAAACGAAAAAGAAAAGGGAAGAAGATAGGTGTCGGCTTGCACATGTACATACAATCAAACATCAAAGATACAAAGCGCGGTAGCCAAAATTAAACAGTATACAAATTATCAAATATTTTGGGTACTCGAACAAATTTGGAATTTTTCATAAGTATATTTAAAGTAAGCTTATAGAAAACTACTTACAAAAGTACCTAACATTGATAAAGTTTTTTCTAGGCATGGTTTACAAAATCTGTGGAAATAGCAACATTATTAAGTCGTTCAAAACACTGTCCAAAAAAGGAAAAGTCCACATTATTTATCATGAATTAGAATTACCTATTTGGTGGTCTTTCCCAATTCCCATTAATAATGTCAAAATCAAAATTTCTTGAGGCACTGCACGTGTCCTCGAAAAATGCATAGATGCTTGTAGTCACAAATGTTTGCATGCTTTTATAATAATAAAAAGAAAACCTTCCAGTAATTATAAACATATAAGAATTATGAAGATCGATTAAGGATATTTTTTTTTGTTGCATCCAGGATTTTAGGTCAAATGATCAAGCAATGAAGAGAAATAAAAAATCATACTGAAATTCTAAGAGTAAAAGAAGAAAATCACTACTAACAAGTTCCAAAAACAAACTTTGATATGCAAAGAACACCTGGTACAACCTTGCCTATCACCTAAAGGACTGGTGCAAATATATCCTGAAAGCGGAAGCCCAAATTACCATTTCGGAGGAGACCTTTTGTGTTGAGTAAGGGGGTCGAGTGCTTCCTTGCATCTTTGAGGTGGTGCATTTCTTATGAACCACATCCAACCTTTTTCTTTTCTTCCTTAGCCTTGTATTCTATCAATTGAAATAATATTAGTAGACACCATCTTTGCTCAAAAAACAAGTACACATAATGATCAAGACAAACTCAAATGCCATTTGTGGATTTGTGTTTGGGCGGTGTAATGCAGGGAGAGATGATTTAAAAAAAATTAAAATGGTAGTCTTTCTGATATCATCAAATTACATACAAATCCCAATAGATATACTTGTAAAGAAAAAAAGAACAGACCATTGAAAAAAACCATAGTTTTCAAAGTGTTTCCATAGTGAAATGTGCTAAATATTTATATTCTGACTGCCTACTCAAAAAAACCATAATCCAAATGTTAAACAAATTTAACCCCAATCACCCACTTCAATGTCCTTTGTCTTCCAAACACTTCAACACAGAAGTCTTGTAGAATAGCATGGAATAGTTTGTAAAATTATAACATAATGCAATAATAATCATGATTTATCTCAAAACAAATTATTGCATGCTTTTAGACAAATAATTTCTCCTGATGGGAAAAAAAAACTCACATATCTAGTAAACCCAACATTGTTGTCATCATCATCTGAGTCCTTGTCGTTGCTCAAAGGAGAAGGAGTATTAGCCTCTGAATGTGCCTGCAAACTTAATTCTCTATTGCAAGTTTCACCATCCTTACATTTCTCAACAGTTTCAACTTCCGTGGCAGGCTGAACAGAAGCCCGATTTGGTTCATTACCCGGAAACTTTTTTTTTGGCCTGCCACGGGACTTCTTCCCGTTTCTATTATTCATCAAATCCATTTGAGGTATCACATCAGTGGTGTTTGAATTCATGAGCCGATCAGATGACCATTGTGTGTCTACAAAGATGTAGATAACTAATTCATGACAACCAATTTCTCGAATAAAGATATTGGACATGAACCAAATGCAAAATGAATCTTACCAGACATGTCAAAAGCGGCACTCATGTTTTTGAAAATACCAACGATATTCTGAAGGTGCGGGATCAGCCTTAAATCTATAAAGACAATTTGTGATAAGCATAATAAATTCGACAAATATAACAAGGGACCCAAGAAAAACAAGTAACAGAATCATTGTACCTTGATGGGTGTGTGACATTTTACACAAGGGGCATCTCAGATCATTTTCCATGTTCGATATGCAATGACTGCAAAAGATTCATTAATACACAAAATTAAAGGAATTACTGACGTGAGTGAAATCAAAACTAAAAAAAGAGAGGCACCAAACCTGCAAAACACATGATTACAGGGTAACTGCATCGGCTGGGACAGCAAGTTCAAGCTGCAACAAAGTAAACAAATTGTGCTTTCATAAATTCTAAGAGGGGACAAAATGAATCCCCAAAAAGTGATAAGAAATAATTTTTGGGTTCTTTTCAATAAACCCAAAGAAACCTATTAGGATTTTTATATATATATAAAAAAAGAACTTCCTTATGAATTTCTCCCAGCATTTCACTTCCAAATTCAAGAGACCCACTTAGAATTAGGATTTTGGAACCAGAGGAGCCAAAACCTAGAAAGAATCACCAATTGAACGTCCACAAATCTCTCCCTCCCCCCCCAAATAAATAAACAAAAAAACCTAGAAAACCGTTTTCGGCCAAATCTTGAACAAAAAAAAGGCAGACCCAGATGAAACAAAGCGAACGAAGCAATACCAGGCAGGGCAGTTGAGCTCAAGCTCCAATTTTTGCAAATGGAGGATGAATGGGTTGATGAATCGACTGAACTTCTCTGCTTCTCCCATCTCTCTCTCTCTCTCTAAATCCCGGTCACCGAGAGATGCGAAATATGAAGGTCCTCTCTCTCCCCCCTCAAACTCACGATCAACGTTATTTTTTTTTAATGGACGGTTCTGATTGGTGGGACTCGTGGTTCGCATAAACTTTGGTGGTTAAAATTTATTTGCTTAACCGCTATTAAAATTTTCTATAAAAAAAAAATTATAATGATCGGTGCGTTTGAATACGAGTTTTAGGTGGATTATATGTTTAAAAAATTATGAAACTCAGATTCGTTTTTAGCGTTGAGTTTTTCAAACCATAATATTTTTTTAGGTTAAAAATTTTCGTCATTGAAAACTAGTGAAACACAGCTTTTCAAAAATTGAATTTGAAACATACGATTTTAAGAATCTCAGAATTTTAATCTCACATCCAAATGCATCCTAATAACTCTTAAATTAGTTAAGAAAAACATTTTGATGCATACAATCACATACAAACCATGTATATCATATTAATTTTTTTTTTTTTTATAAAAAAAAAGGGATTCTCAATTTTTTAATTGGACTCAGTAAATTTATTGAAAGAGATAGTGACCCTCATGAAAGAAAAAATGATTTTGAATAAAGTGGTTTAAATAAACTCGATTATTAGAAAACTCACTTTCTGTCTTTTATAAAAAGCATAATTTTTATACTAAAAATTATAACCTTTTAATTAAACTTGTGCGTTTTAAAACATGTTTGCTTTTTTTACTTAAAAAAAAAAAATTGAAATGTATTTCCAACCACTATAGTAAGAAAGAAGTCTGGATCAATTACATAGAAGTAGAATGCATGAGAAATATCTCCAACATATCCATGTCAATGTTCCCCTGCTAGTAAATCAATTTCATCATCCTAAGTGAGATTGCGTGTCTCCATTAATATGCTTTGTACCATATTTACTTATTCTGCATATATTATTATCTATCGTGATAAACTCATATCACACCACAAATGAGGGGTTAGGCTTTAAGTGATTTTCTTGGGATATGTTTTTTTTTCTTCTCATTTCATTTAATTTGAAAACTGATTATCTTTTATTTTTTTGGATAAAAACCATATAAAAAATACGGGTTGAGATCCTCTATGGTGAAATACAATAAAATGTAACAAAAAAAGAAAACATATATTAAAATATATTTTTTGTTGTTTCATTTTTTTAAATTTTCCAACTAATAATATGTTTATTATATATTTGTTTTTTTTTTTTTGTATATCGTATATAGCAATCTGTATTTGTTTATCATATATATATATATGCAATCCATCGTTAAGACCAAAAGAAAGAATGGTCTTGACCAACCATAGATAGAGAAGTAAAATGCATAAAAAAAATATCTCCAATACCATCCCTGTCATCAGATCAACTCAATGACATTCAATGTAACCAATGCTAGTAGTAAATCAACTATCATTCTCCACATCAGTGCGACCACTAGTCTCCATTACACGCATTTTCCTCCGAGCATTATAAATGGTCCTAATTGAGCTAGCATTAGTGGGATCTCTGGCTTTCAAATGAGATAAGATATCTCGAGGACGCATACCACTAGTCAGCATGCTTTGTACCATATCATACTCCTCATCGAGAAGTTTTCCAACAAATGACTTTCCAGGACATGAATGGCCCTCGGAGTTGGTGATCAAAGCATGATTATGTAGTCCACACATAACCTTCAGCCTCCATTTATCTGCGACATTTATAGCATGCAATTTGAAGGGGCATCCACATTTCTTTGTTGATGATCGTCGGCGAGGTTTGTCGCTCTTCCTCTTGCGTACCTCATGCTTCCCTCCTCTTTCACAAATTAGAATTATTCGTGCTGCTCTTCGAGGATCCGATGCATCTGATCTTCCAATTACTACAACCACTCCAACGCTTCTACCAACTTTTTTAACCCACTCGATTAATTCTTTTCGACTATCAAATACCTAAAACAAGCAGACATGAAAAAAATATTAATATCACATAAATATCATATATAATGCTAAAATCACCATTGCATTACAGTTGAGAATGAAGATTTACCAATGATGTTGTGAATGATTCAGTTGTGTCAATGTTAGGGCTCCTTTCAACATTTTGCCCAAATGGAATGATATCCTACAAAACAAAATTCATTACAAGCTATAGAAGAAGCAAAAACATCTTAACATGCTATTTTAGAGTCTTTGTCAAACAACATTCTCTGGAAAATAAAAAAACAGTTAAATTTGGGATAGCTATCTGATTGCATATGTGCAGACAAAGCCTGGTAGCCAAATTTGAATTAAGCAGTATAAAAATTAGGCTACTAGAATACATTTTGGAGAATATGTTTGTTTCATAGGTATATATATAAAGTAAGCTTATAGACAACCACCCAGAGTACCTAACATTGATAAAAGTTTTTTCCCCCTTATGGAAATAGCAGAATTATCAAGTGGTTCAAAAAATTTATGCACCATCAAAAAAAGAACAAATCCACATTATTTATCATGAACTTGTATTATGTATTTGGTGGTGTTTCCTGTTGATAATGTCAAACTCCAAACATTCATCCAGATCACATGACTGAGACATGCATGAGCATCTAATATGTATCAGATGAAAGCTTTGGGAGTGAACATGTCTCCGAAGCATGCATACATGGTTGCATGCATTTATAATTACCAAAAAAAAAAAAAACTTCCAGTACTTATAAACATATATCAAGATCAATAAAGGATGCTAATTTTTTATTGCATCCAAGATATTAGATCAAGTGGTCAAGCAATGAAGAGACAAATAAAGAATCAGTGCTGAAATTCTAATAGAGTAAGAGAAGAAAGACACTACACACAAGGGCACTAATGAATAATGATAACAACAAATTACATACATATCCCAACAGATATTCTTGTAAAGGCAAGAACATATCTAAAATTAATATTACCATAGTTTGCAATGTGTTTCCATAGAGATGCATACTAATTATTTATATCCTGAATACCTACTTTATAAACAGCATGAAATAATGCTTACACCAGCTTATAGCTAACAAGTCAAAACAAATTATTGCATGATTTTTAACGAGTAATTGCTCCTGACAGTAAAGAAAAAAACAATTGAAAAAAGGAAACTCACAAATCCACTATCCCAATCATTGTTGTCATCAACTGATTGTGCCTGCAAATTTAAGCCGTGACTTTCACCGTCCTGCTCATTAGTCTTCGCATGGCCCTCCAGAGTGTCAACCTCCTCGGTGGGCTGAACAGGAGCCGGAACTTGCTCATTATCTGGAAGCCAAGATGTGTTAACCTCCTCGGTAGGCTGAACAGGAGCCTGAACTGGCTCATTATCTGGAAACAAAGATTTTTGTGTGCCACCAGATTTCTCCGCATTTATATTATCCATCAAATCCATTACATCACCGGTGTTTGAATTCGTGGGCCGATTGGATATCCATTGCATGTCTAGAACTGGCTCATTATCTGGAAACAAAGACATGTTAACCTCCTCAATAGGCTGGACAGGAGCCTGAACTGGCTCATTATCTGGAAACAAAGATTTTTGTGTGCCACCAAATTTCTCCTCATTTATATTATCCATCAAATCCATTTGAGATGTCACATCACCGGTGTTTGAATTCGTGCACCCATTGGATATCCATTGCACGTCTACAACTGGCTCATTATCCGGAAACAAAGATGTGTTAACCTCCTCGGTAGGCTGAACAGGAGCCTGAACTGGCTCATTATCTGGAAACAAAGATTTTTGTGTGCCACCGGATTTCTCCCCATTTATATTATCCATCAAATCCATTTGAGATGTCACATCACCGGTGTTCGAATTCGTGGGCCGATTGGATATCCATTGCATGTCTATAAATATATAGATAACAAATTCATCATAACCAGTTTCTTGAATAAAGATCGTAGATATGAACCAAATACATAATGAATCATTACCAGACACATGAAAAGTGGTACTCATGTTTTTGAAGATACTAACGATATTTTGAAGGAGCGACATCAACCTCCTCGGTAGGCTGAACAGGAGCCTGAACTGGCTCATTATCTGGAAACAAAGATTTTTGTGTGCCACCAGATTTCTCCGCATTTATATTATCCATCAAATCCATTACATCACCGGTGTTTGAATTCGTGGGCCGATTGGATATCCATTGCATGTCTAGAACTGGCTCATTATCTGGAAACAAAGACATGAACTGGCTCATTATCTGGAAACAAAGATTTTTGTGTGCCACCAAATTTCTCCTCATTTATATTATCCATCAAATCCATTTGAGATGTCACATCACCGGTGTTTGAATTCCTGCACCCATTGGATATCCATTGCACGTCTACAACTGGCTCATTATCCGGAAACAAAGATGTGTTAACCTCCTCGGTAGGCTGAACAGGAGCCTGAACTGGCTCATCATCTGGAAACAAAGATTTTTGTGTGCCACCGGATTTCTCCCCATTTATATTATCCATCAAATCCATTTGAGATGTCACATCACCGGTGTTTGAATTCGTGGGCCGATTGGATATCCATTGCATGTCTATAAATATATAGATAACAAATTCATCATAACCAGTTTCTCGAATAAAGATCGTAGATATGAACCAAATACATAATGAATCATTACCAGACACATGAAAAGTGACACTCATGTTTTTGAAGATACTAACGATATTTTGAAGGAGCGACATCAGCCTTAAATCTACAAAGACAATTATTAATAATCATGAAAAATTCAACAAATAACAACGGACCCAAGAAAAACAAGCAACAAAGTAATTGTACCTTGATGGGTGTGTGGCATTTTACATAAGAGGCATCTCAGATCATTTTCCACGTTTAATATGCAATGACTGCACAAGATCAAAGATTCATTATGTTCTTCGACATATCTAAAGAAATTAAGTGTTCCAAATCAAAACTCAAAAGGAGGCACCAAACCTGCAAAAAGCATGGTTACAGGGCAACGATGTCGGCTGGGACAGCAAGTTCAAGCTGCAAAAAAGTTAACAAATTGTGTGAGTAGGCATTGTTTCATATATTTACAAAAGAAAACTCATACCTAAGCATAAGGGACCACATGAAAATGAAAAAAAAAAAAAAAAGGCAAGAGGGGACAAAATGAATCCAATAAACCCAAAGAAACTTATTAAGGTTTGGGGGAAAAAACTTTTTTCACTTACAATTCAAAACACACACTTAGAATCCCCTTCAAACAGACAATGTCACAATCTACAAAAAAGGAGGGTTATAAACCAGATGTGCCAAAACCCAGAAGGTATCACCAAACAAACGTCCAAAACCCCGTATCAAGATTGCGGGGAAAATGCAATCCTTTCTAGATTTACACAAAATCTCCCCTCCCCACCCCCACTCCCCAAAAAAAGCCCTAGCAAACCGTTTTCAAACCAATCTTAAACAAAAACGCAAACCTAATGAAATAAAACAAACCAAGCAATACCAGACAGAGCATTTGAGTTCAAGCTCCAGTTTTCGCAAATGGAAGATCAATGGGTTGATGATCTGTCTGTATTTCTCCCCGTTTATATTCTTCATCAAATCCAATTGAGATATCACATCAGTGGTGTTTGAACTCATGAGCCGATTGGATGACCATTGCATGTCTACAAAGATATAGATAACCAATTCCTAAAATAAATATTATGAACATGAACCAAATGCAAAATGAATCTTACACTCTTACCAGACATGTGAAAAGTGGCACTCATGTTTTTGAAGATGCTAACGATATTTTCAAGGTGTGGGATCAGCCTTAAATCTACAAAGACACTTTTCAATAAACGTGACAAATTCGACAAAATAACAAGGGAACCAATAAAAACAAGCAACAGACTGTACCTTGACGGGTGTGTGACATTTTACACAAGGGGCATCTCAGATCATTTTTCATGTTCGATATGCAATGACTGCAAAAGATTCATTATGTTGATACACAGATTTAAATGAATTTCTGACGTGAATGATCCAAATCGAAACTCAACGGGAGGCACCAAACCTGCACAACACGTGATCACAGGGCAACTGCTTCGACTGGGACAGCAACTTCAAGCTGCAACAAAGTTAAGATATTGTATGAGTGAATTTTTTTAGGCATTGTTTTCACAAATTTTGCAAAAGAAAAGTCACACCAAAGAATAAGGGATAACCTTGAATGAAAAAAATAGGCCAAGAGAGGTCAAAATGAATCCCAAAAAGAGATAGAGAATTTTGGGGTTCTTTTGAATAAACCCATTTTAAGTTTAGAAAAATAAACTTCCTTGTGAAATTCTCCCTGATTTTCAGTTGCAGATTCAGGACAAGCACAAGGGATGACATGAAAATGAAAAAATTAGGGCAAGAGGGGACAAAATGAATCCAAAAAAGTGATAAAGATATAATTTTTATGTACTTTTCCATAAACCCAAAGAAAGAAAGGAAAGGCATTTCACTTGCAAATTCAATCTGAGAATCCCCTTCAAATACACAGTTGATCTACAAAAAAGAAGGGGGGTGGGGGGGTGCAGGGGTGGTTAAACCAGATGCGCTATAACCCAATAGATATCACGAATCAGACGTTCACAAAATCATCTGGAGATTGCAGTCAAATAAATGCATAAAATTTTCCTGATTACACAAAAAAAACCCTAAAAAACCGTTTTTGGCCAACAAAAAAAGCAGGCAAACGAAGCAATACCAGACAGGGCATTTGAGTTCAAGCTCCATTTTTCTCAGATGGAAGATGAATGGTTTGATGAATCGACTGTGCTTCTCTGCTTCTCCCATCTCTCTCTCGATAGATCGATCGATCGACTCCCGGTGCGAAATATGAAGGTCTCTCTCTCTCAAACTCCCGATCAACGCGAGGTTTTTTCATGAACGGTTTTTGATGGGTGGGACTAACGAAGATATAATAATAATAAATAGGGAAGTGATTTCCTACGGGCTATGCGGACATGCGGTTTGATATCTCGACCGTTCGATTGGAGTCCAGTGATCAAACGGTGACTGATTTTCAAAAAACCAAATCAGTTATTCAGTCATCTAGTACCCAACGAAAAGTCAAAATCGAAAGACTTTAGCGTCTTTTCTCCTCCCTTTCTTTTCTCTATCGATTTTTTTTTTTTGAACCAGATCTGATCCTACGCATCTTCTCTTCTTTTCTCTATTTCATTTTTTTTTTCCAATCTGAAGGAGATGGTTCCCCATTGAAGCATCCATCTCTCTCTCTCTCTCTCTCTTTCTTCCCTTCCTCTCCTCTTATTTCTTTTACATCTAAGATCACCCAAATGTGATAGCAAGTGCAGCTTTGTTTCCTACTCACACGGGCCCATATCCTTGATTTTCTATCGATTTCTAATTCTGATCTTCAGGCATTAAAGTGGTAGACCTTTTAGCTCCTTATCGCCGGGGAGGAAAAATCGGACTATTTGGGGGAGCTGGAGTGGGTAAAATCCTTGGTTTCTGGTTTCTTGGCTTGATTGGATCTTGGAAGCTTTGGTTTTTGAAGATGTTGAGATGCTTTATAATTACATTCATAAGTTGGTTTGTTTAGGGTCCATATATGGTTTAATGTATTTTGATTTTCTAATGATTTCTTTTTACAAAGAAAAATTTTTTCTTAAAAAATAAAATTTATTTTCAGCATTTGATTGTATTGAAATTATCTTATGAAAAATTATTTTTGTTGTTTATTTTTAAATAAAATATTAACTTTAGTGTTTGGTTCTATAAATATGTGAAATCTTATTGTTCATCTAAATATTTTTAGTTATGAGATATAAATCATTTTATAAATTTTTCTACATATATATCCTGAAATCTCTCTAATTAAAATCCGAATATTTATCATAAATAAAAAAAAACTATTAAAATTTAATTAAATCTAGATATTTTTAAAGTTCTATCTTTTATTTTCAAACCTAACAACACAGGTTCCATATAATTTTGAATTTATATTAAATTGATTATAATACCATTGGGCATATTTATAATATCATAGGATATATTTTTTAGTCATTCAAATTTTGAATTTATATGAAAAATTTATTATTAAATTATAAATAATAATTTTAAATTTTAAAAAATATCATCCGATTAAATGAAATGTATTTTTACATCTTTTAAATATAAAAAAAAATTGTTTCTAAAATATTTATATTTATAACATTCAAATAAAAAGAAGGTTAATGAAACTTTTGACAAGTTATATAGAGTTTTCAATCCCTGGAAAACGGGCGTACGAACCCTTAGTTATCTGTGATGATTTTTGTTTTGTTTTATTTGGTTAATTTTAGGCTTTTTTATGGTTATTATAATTATTGTTGTTCAGTATATTTTCATTCAGGTTTTGCAATTACTTCATGAATTATTTTTTGCAGCTTGCATTTTTTCGTTCGAAATTTAGTTTCAATAAATCTGAGTTCTTTTGGGCATTCATTTTGTTATTGTTACTGCAGATGAGAAACTGCAGGTCAGAAGCTTTGATTCTGGTACTGGTATAAAAGCAAGAAATGGTGATCTTGATAAGAGTAAAAAATACAGATTATTTAATTATGTATTTGAAGATGGAGGAGAAAATTTTAAAAGTTGAAGTGAAAAATTCTAAAGTGTTGGTGAGAATTGAAACTACGGAGAAGAGAATTTCTAAAATTGAAGCATCACAAGACCACATTTAAAAATGCGTGGCCATATTACAACACTGAAATCATCATCCTTCATTGTTCTTTATTGTATTCATGTTGTTTATGATATTTGTAGGTTTAATGTTAAGTGGAGTTTAAAAAAAGAGTTTCAATGGGTGTAACCTTTATCACTTTTTGGATATGTAACGTCTGGATATACTTAAGAGATGTTCTTCCTATTTAATTGTAATATGCCGCAGCAAGCTCCCACTGCATTAACGCTTAAATCAACGCCCATTTCATTCTTCTTTTTTTCAGGTTTCCTTTTTCGGTTTCAAATGTGAAGATATTCTCAACCTGTAAAATAGCTTTGTTCCAGAGAAAACATGCTATGAAAGAAAATAGACAGCCAATATTGACGAAGTTACAATTTAATTTAACCAAAAGAAGGACAACAAACATATATTACCAATCATGTATTATAATAAATCATAATCTACCAAACAAATTTTTTAAAAAAACTCACATTAAATGAAATAGAGAAAAGAAGGGGAGATTGAGAGGATCAGATCAGGAAAAAAAAAAAAAGAGAAAGAAGGGGAGATGGAGCGGATCAGATTTGAAAAAAAAAAATCAAATAGAGAAAAGAAAGGGAGATGGAGAGGATCAAATCTGGTTCAAAAAAAAAAAAATCGAAATAGAGAAGAAGTGAAGGAGGAAGGAGAAGAAAGAGGACGCTGAAGTCTTTCGATTTTGACTTTTCGTTGGGTACCGGATGACTGGGTAACTGATTTGGTTTTTTGAAAATCAACCACACCAATCGAACGGTCGAGATATCAAACCGCATGTCCGCATAGCCCGTAGGAAATCACTTCCCATAATGAATATATATAATAATAATATTTGGAGTGAAAAATGATGGGGCTACCCCCACTAACCTAAAGTTTATTATCACCACCCAATTTTATATTTTTTATTTTTTGAGGTGGTGAGAAGGGACAGAAGGGGGAGGGGGAGAGGAGGTGATAAGAGGCGGTGAAGGATGACGAGCGCGATGAGCGGCGGACGTATGAGATGGTGGAGGAAGCAACACGCGAGCGCAGAGGGGGAGAGAAGAGAGAGAGAGAGGCATGGTTCAAAGTGTGACTCCACATACATTGTCAATGTGCTCTCCTAGTTGTATATCTCCTCGAATGTAGTGCATGTGCCATGCACATGATAAAACTCTATATACCATGATAACACAGTACATACTGCACTCAGTCGCAAAGCCAGGATTTTTGTGAAGGGAAACCTAATGCCATTTATGTAAATATTTTTTAAAATTATATTATTATTTTTTAATATCAATATGATATATTAAAAAATAAATATGTATAAAATGAAATAAACACATTTATATAAAACATATTACTAAATAATTTTAAATGATAATTATCATATTTTAAAACAATATGTCGAATTTCACAGTAATGATTTAAAAAAAAAATATCAAAATATAAATCCAATAAACAATATATATCTTTAAATTTTAACGATCATATAAATAAACATAAAAATATATATTGTTACCTTTTCAAACATTTTTTTTTTTAAATCTATAAATTAACATTATTAAGAATAAAAAATTAAATAATATTTTTCATTCAACTTTAAATTGATAAATAGCTTACCGAATGTTTATTGTATATAGCAATCCATATTTGTTATCATATAATATATGCAATGCAATTCATCAACAAGACCAAAGGTAAGAAATGTCTTGGACCAGAGAAGTAGAATGCATAAAAAATTAAAATCTCCAATACCATTCAATATAACCAATGCTAGTAATAAATCAACTTTCATTTTGCACATCAGTGCGACCATTTGTCTCCATTACACGCATCTTCCTCCGAGCATTATAAATAGTCCTAATTGAGCTAGCATTAGTGGGATCTCTAGTTTTCAAATGAGATAAGATTTCTCGAGGACGCATGCCACTAGCCAGCATGCTTCGTATCATATCATACTCCTCATCAAGTAATTTTCCAGCAGCCGATTTTCCTGGAATCTTCTGGCCGTCGGAGTTGGTGAGCAAAGCATGGTTATGTCGCCCACAAATAATTTTCGGCCTCCATTTTCCCTTTGTTTCTAAGGCGCGCAATTCGAAGGGGCATCCACATTTCTTCGTTGATGATTTTCGACGAATTTTGTCGCTCTTCCTCTTGCGTCTATCAGGTTTCCCTCCTCTTTCACATATCAGAGATACTCGTGCTGATTTTCGAGGATTTGATAAAAGTGAATTTCCAATTACTATGACCACTCCAATAGTTCTACCAACTTTTTTAGCCCAATCAATCAATTCTTTTCGACTATCAAATTCCTAAAACAAGTAGACAATAAAAGTGTCACATAAATATCATATGTACAGTTGAAAGTGACAGTTGAGAGTGATGATTTACCAATGAAGTTGTGAATGATTCAGAGGTGTCAATGTTAGGGCCTGTCTCGTCAATATGTTTTTTGGTGCGGGTCTCATCAACATTTTTTTTGGTGCAGGTCTCGTCAACATTTTGCTCAAATGGAAAGATATCCTACAAAACAAAATTCATTACAAGCTATGGAAGAAGCAAAAACATCTTAAAATGCTATTTTAAATCAAACAACATTTTCTGCAAAAGAAAGAAAAAAAGAAGTTAATTTGAGAAAGTTATCTGCTTGCATATGTGCCGATGTCAAAGATACAAAGCGTGGTAGCCAAAATTTGATTTAAGCAGTATACAAATTGTCAAACATTTTGGCTACTATAACATATTTTAGAGAATATGTTAGAACATGTTCATTTCATTGGCATATTTAAAGTAAGCTAATGAAAAAACCAATCATAGTTCCTAACATTGATAAAGTTTTTTTTTCTCCTGGGGGCCATGGTTTATGAAATGACAATGGAAATAGCAGCATTACAAAGTGATTCAAAAAAATTCTGCTCCATCCAAAAAAGAACAAACCCACGTTATTTATCATGAAAAGTTGCAGAGAGACTTTAAATAGACTAAAAAAATAGAATCTAAACCATACCTAAATCATAACCAACTCTATCATATCCTAAATATAGCCATAAATAACAAAGTCTATCCTATCACAAATCATCTTATTCTAAGATCTAGCAAAAAAAAAAAAAACCATATCCAACATAATATGCTGCATCCACTTGTATCATTTATTTGGTGGTGTTTCCCATTGATGCTGTCAAACTCCAAACATTCATCCAGATCAAAGAACATTTTCTGAGACATGCATGAGCATCTAATATTGCATCAGATGAATGCCTTGTGAGTGACACCGTCCCCGAAACATACTACATGCTTGCAGTCAAACATTTTTGCATACATTTATAATTACAAAGAAAAGAAAACTTTCCAGTACTTATAAACATAAATCAAGATCAATAAAGGATGCTAAATTTTTATTGCACCCAACATATTGGATCAAGTGGTCAAGCAATGAAGAGACACATAAAAAATCAGTGCTGAAATTCTAATAGAGTAAGAGAAGAAAGATACTACTAACAAGTACACTAATTATATAAGCAAATTACATACAAATCCCAAAAGATATTCTTGTAAAGACGACGAGAGCGTATCAAAATTCAAATTACCATAGTTTTCAATGTGTTCCCATAGTAATGCATACTAAATATTCATATTCTACCTACTCATATAAAAAGCATGAAATAATGCTTACACCAGAGCTCACAAGTGAAAATAAAGTTAAGAAAATGAATTGACAAAATCACTACCCACAAAACAGAAATAAAGGCATAACAATAGAATTCAAATAGCTATCATGTAAATGTCAAACAAAATTTATCCCCAATCATTCATTTCAATGTGTTTTCTCTTTTTCTAACTAGAAACACCCCCCCCCCCCCTCCCAACAAAAAAGAAGAAAAAAAAAATTATACACCGATTAAAATCCTGCAAAATAGTAGTCTTGATGATAGCATGGAAGAGTTATAAACTTGTAACAAATTAAAAATCATGATTTATTATTGCATGATTTTAGACAAGTAATTGCTCCTGACAGTGAAATGACAATTATAAAAAGGAAACTCACAAATCCAATATCCCAAACATTGTTGTCAACAACTGGTTGTGCCTGCAAATTTAAGCCGCGAGTTTCACCGTCCTGCTCACAAGTCTTCGCATGACCTTCCAGAGTGTTAACCTTCTCAGTAGGCTGAACAGGAGCCTTAACTGGTTCATTATCTGGAAACAAAGATTTTTGTGCACCACCAGATTTCTCCTTGTCTGTATTATTCATCAAATCTATTTGAGATGTCACATCACTGGTGTTCGAGTTCATTCGCCGATTGGATAATTGCATGTCTGTAAATATATACATAACAAATTCATGAGAACCAATTTCTTGAAAAAGATAATAGACATGAACCAAATACATAATGAATCTTACCAGACACGTGCAAAGTGGCACTCATGCTTTTGAAGATACTAACAATATTTTGAAGGTGTGACATCAGCCTCAAATCTACAAAAAATTTTTTTTGATAATCATGTCAAATTCAACAAATAACAAGAGACCCAAGAAAACAAGCAACAGAGGAATTGTACCTTGACGGGTGTGCGAAATTTGACACAAGAGGCATCTCAGATCATTTTCTATGTTCAATATGCAATGACTGCACAAGACCAAAGATTCATTATTTTATTCTACATATCTAAAGGAATTACTAATGTGAGTTATCCAATCAAAACTCAAAGGTAGGCACAAAACCTGCAAAAAGCATGATTACAGGGCAATGATGTCGGCTGGGACAGCAAGTTCAAGCTGCAACAAAGTTAACAAGTTGTGTGAGTGATTTATTATAGGCATTGTTTTCAAAAATTAACAAAAGAAAACTCATATCAAAGCATAAGGGATGTAAAAATGAAAAATTAAGGCAAGAGGGGACAAAATGAATCCAAAAAAATGATCAAGAAATATTGTTTGGGTTCTTTTCAATAAACCCAAAGAGACCCATCAAGGTTTAGTGGAAAAAAACTTTTTTCACTTCAAATTCAAGACACACACTTAGAAATCCCCTTCAAACACAGTTAATCTACAAACAAAGGCAGGTTAGAAACCAGATGGGCCAAAACCCAGAAGGTATCACCAAACAAATGTCCACGAACTTATCTCAGGATTGCAGGAAAATGAATAATCTTTACCAGAGTTACACAAAAAATCACACTATCTTAAACAAATGAAGCCCCAGATGAAATAAAGCAAACCAAGCAATACCAGACAGGACATTTGAGCTCAAGCTCCAGTTTTTGCGAATGGAAGATCAATGGGTTGATGATCCGACTGTATTTCTCCCCGTTCAAATTCTTCATCAAATCCGTTTGAGATGTGACATCTGTTGTTTTTGAATTCATGAGCCGACTGGATGATTGCATGTCTACGAAGATATAGATAAGCAATTCATAATAACCAATTCCTCGAATATATATATCATCGATATGAACCAAATTCAAAATGAATCTTACCAGACATGTGAAAAGTGGCACTCATGTTTTTGAAGATACTAACGATATTTTCAAGGTGTGGGATCGGCCTTAAATCTACAGAGACATTTTCCGATAAATGTGACGAATTCGACAAAATAACAAGGGACCCAAGAAAAACAAGCAACAGAGTGATTGTACCTTCATGGGCGTGTGACATTTCACACAAGGGGCATCTTAGATCGGCTTCCGTGTTCGATATGCAATGACTGCAAAAGATTCATTAAGTGTTATACAGATTTAAAGGAATTACTAACGTGAGTGATCCAAATCGAAACTCAAATGGGAGGCACCAAACCCGCAAAACACATGATTACAGGGCAACTGCGTCGGCTGGGACAGCAAGTTCAAGCTGCAACAAATTCAAAAAATTAGGGATTCTTTCGGATAATTGACAGGCTTACTTCAAACACATGGTTAATCTACAAAAAAAAAATAAAAAAAATTAGGGTTTGAAACCAGATGGGCCAAAACCTATAAGGTATCACCAATCAAACGTCCACAAACCCGTATCGGAATTCCAGTATAATAAATGCATAAGCTTTTTCTGAGTTACACCCAAAAAAAAAAAAAAAAAAACCCTAGAAAAACATTTTCAAACAAATCTAGAACAGGATAAAGCAATCGAAGCAATACCAGACAGGGCATTTGATCTCAAGCTCCAATCTTTGCAAATGAAAGATGAATGGGTTGATGATCCGACTGTACTTCTCTGCTTCACCCATCTCTTTCTCTCTCTCTCTCTCTCCCAATCACAGAGGGGTGCGAAATATGGTCTCTCTCTCTCTCTAAAACTCCCGAGCAGTACGAGTTTTTTTCATGGACGGTTCTGATTAAGTCCATCAATCGTACGAATACGGATTGATTATTCGTATCCGTATTTGTATCTCAATTAAATATCTAAAAATAAATATATATGTACCCAATCTACAAATTTAGATACGCATAATTATCTAAATATCTAAAAATTTAAAATGAATATAGAATTATTAAAATGTTTAAAGATCTAATATATAAAAATAATAATCATATATCTAACATTTAAAAAATGTAAAAAATCTAATAACTACCTAGTATAAAAAGATAAAATTATAAGTATATATATAAAAGTATAAAACATTACATGCTTTAAGTAAAAATAAAAACTCATATTAATTCTAAAAATATAAATATATAATTAAATAAATAATTATATAATAATATTTTTAAATACAAATATTTTTTAGATCGGATACACTGGATAAAAATTCAGATCGGATATTTTTTTGGATAATCAATAGGCTTAATTGTGATTGGTGGAACTCCAAATAGATGGAGGACGTTGGCCCACTAATGATGCTAAATGGGGCACGAGAGGCTAGCCCAAGGCCCACAGCTAGAACCCGCTAGAGTTAAAAAATTGAAAAATGTTAGACTCAATTTGTTTTACCAACCAAAACTCATACTAAACATGTTTTTATATTTTTTTAAATAGTAAACATCATATAATAAAGTATATTCGTTGATAAAAAGTGTATATCTCTCTATTTCAAATTGAATTAACCTATATTTAATAAGTGCAATAAAATATTTAATGAGATATATACAACATCTAACGAGGTATGCAGGACTGTATTTTGGATTGAGAAAAAAACTTAATGTAACAGCACTCTAAAAAATTTCACATGAGTTCCAATGAATTGAGTACATTTTGTAACATTGTCTTTCCTCAAAAGCGGTTCACAACTAGTGTATACTGTATTATTGCACTATTGCAATGCATAAAAAATTATATATATTTTTAAAATAATACAGCAGTGTATATTTCACATTCAATTAGTGAATGTATATTTTTTATAAAAAAAAGTGAGGGTTGTGGATGGGGCCACACTGGACCTCTAGCTCACTATCTTCGATTGTTTTGGCCTACCTTCATAGTCTAGTTTTAGGAACCAACTAGTATATGGTTTAGATCTGCGGTGGAACAAATTCTGCTGCAGGCATTGGGTCAAAACTCCACCGCAGAGTCAAAACACAAAGTGGCGTTTAGAGTTTTATACACATTTCATGCATTTTATGTGTAAAATGCAATATTTAGTTAGTGATGATCTTGATAGTAATTGTGCGACCCACCGGATTTAAAATCCAGGAATTATATTAGATTACTATTCTACCATTTACAAATTAATAAATTATTATTCATATCTCTTCTAAAATAAATAGTCTCATTATTTTTTTTACCGGCACCCTCCTCTTTTTTTTTTTTTATCTCTGTTTATTATCTCTTTATTTTGATTAGTTAAATATTAATATTTTTGCATATATACCCCCTATTAAATTTTAATTTTGTTAAAATACCCCTACAAAAATCCACGGTGCAAAACATACCCTTAAAAAACATTGAGTGAATACAACCATACCCCTATACCACACGCCGTGAAGAACTCTGAATTAACTAGGGCTGCAAGTCAGGCGGGTTGGGTTCTGGTTGACCCCAACCCAAATTCCAAATTATTCAACCCTAACTTGACCCAACCCGATTTTCAACCCGAATTGGACCAACCCGAACCCAACCCGTAATTAAATAAACCAACCCGACCCAACCCGAATTGGACCAACCCGACCCAACCCGATTTTCAACCCGAATTGGACCAACCCGATCCAACCCGAATTTCTAACATGATGTGCAAATTAAATAAATCAACCTGACCCAACCCGTAAGATTAACTAGGTTTACCTAAAATTTGGACTACCCAGATTAGAAGCTACAGAATGAACGGCCATGATTTTTTTTTTTAACTATTAGTTTACGGGTTCGGGTTGTGAGTGAAGCCAATCCGAACCCAACCCGATTTGTGAGTCAACACAAACCCGAACCCGATTTGGTCAACCCAACCCATGTAAAAATCAGATTCAACCAGTCGGGTTCGAGTTCAACCCGACCCAAGTTGCAGCCCTAAAATTAACCATGGTTAAAATGTTTAACTCTACATGTACATTGACTTAAATGCTCTTACTAATTTTGAAAAACAAAATTGCATAAATAACCCTCTTAAAATTCATATTTTCAGAAGTACCCCTATTATTTCCACCATTATATAAATACCCTTGAAATTTTAATAAATTGTGTAAATTTGTTCCTCCGTCAATTGTTATTAAGAACGCAGATTGAACCATGGTTAGAATCTTAACCCTACCAGTACCCTGTAAAATGATCAGTTTACCCCTTACTTAAATCACACACCATACTCAACCCTACATGAAAAAGAAAGAGAGAAGGTTGAAGGAGGGAGGAGGAAGAATGAACGAGGGTTCGACCATCCAAACAAAGCGTGGTGAGGGTATTTTGAACTATTTACATGTGATTACGGTGGCTAATGGAGATATTCTAATCAATCCTCACGAACACTAACCTTAAGGACAAATTTGCACGATGTATTAAAATTTCAGGTGTATTTACGTAATAGTGAAAATAAAATAGGTGATTATACTAATACGGATTTTTAAAGGTACAAAAAAATAAAAAAATAAAAATAAAACTCACTTTGGGTAATATGAGGGTACAAGGGTCATTTTAACACCTATAACAGAATGAAAACGGAAAATATTAACCAAACCAGACGGAATTTGACCACAGGGGCACAGTTGCACTCACTTAAAGTTTTTTAGGGGTATTTTTGCACTGTGAGATTTTTCAGTGGTATTTTGACAAAATTAAAATTTAACAAAGGTATATATGAAAAAATCCCTTAAATATTTATAAAAAAATTACCTTTTTTTATAATTGTGATATGGATAAAAAAATAAATTTCACAATAGTATTTTAGATATTTGAACCAAATTCATTGCATAAATCTATTATGAACCAAACACTGAAAAATGATTATTTGCATAAATCTACTAGCGAACCAAACAGTATGATGAAATTTGGATGGGCATGGACAGTCCCACCACTCATTTTATTTTGAGCACCATCTTTTTTATCCCAAAACCAATCATTTAGTTTATTTCCAAATTCACCACCTTATAAAATTATTTTACCAAAGACTCACAGCTCACCACCTTCAGATTTTCTAAAACATGCATCTTTCTTCTCTCTTTTTTATTTCCCTTCTCTCTTCTCATTCCACCTTCCCTCTCCCTGTCCGCCTCCGCTTCGTCGTCGACATCCAACGGTGTAAGAGCGGATCCCGACCTCCATCGACCTCCACTTCCACTTCATCCTCAACATCCATTGGTGCAAGAATGGATCCTAACTTCCATTGACAGCCTCCTCAGCTTCGTTCTCAACATTCGTCGGTGCAAGAGCAGATCCTGACCTCCGTTGACGTTCACCTCCGCTTTGTATTGGACATCCGCCGGTGCTTTGAATATTGGTTTTAATCAAACGTTAGATGGTTTTCTTTGCAGGTATGACTTTGAGTGTTTATCAATGTTTATCAGTGTATTATATGAAGAGACATAAGTGTGAATAAGTAACTCTTGTTGAATTTGTGATTTTTTCTTCTTCTTATGTTTCATGAGAAAACTTGATTTATGTAGGAATCGACACACAAACTGTCTAACAATACACATATACTCGACACATGACGTGTTTATCATTTCAGAAAACAACATTAAAGCTTCATACATTTATGTATTCAATAGTAACCGTCTCTAATTACTATAACCATTGACACTGGTGTAGTCAAACACACAACTATAACTCATTCCAGAACCTACAATTTTTTTTTTTTTTGTCGACAAGGGCATTGTCTAACAAATATAATTATGTAGACACTTCATGTGTCTAACGCATTCCAGAACCTATAGGTTTTTTTTTCTGTTCCCATCGACAAGGACATTGTCTAAGAAATATAATTATGTAGACATCCCATATGTCTAACTCATTCTAGAATCTACGAGTTTTTTTTCTGTTCCCATTGACAGAGACATTGTCCAAGAAATCTAATTATGTAATTAATGCATGTGCCTAACTCATTCCAGAACCTATGCATTTTTTTTTTGTTCTCATTGACAGCAACATTGTCTAGGAAATATAATTATGTGGACACCCCATGTGTCTAACCAAAGTTAAATGTGCGAATCTTATCATAGACCTTACCTATCTATTACATACAAAATGAATGACTACTGTAATTTAAAAAAGATATACAACTCCACAATATAAACACTTTAGTCTCTATATAAGACTTAACAAACATACAATCATACACAAAACGTGATGATTTCTTTGAAGCTATATAAGGTCTATGACGTCGACCAAAATAATATTAGTATCAGTCAGACTTCTAATTAATTACCTCTATTTTGTGTAAGATTGTTTGTCTAACTCATTCCGGAACATATGAGTTTTTTTTTTCCCATCAACTAGATCATTGTCTAAAAAATATAATCATGTAGATACCCTATGTGTCTAACTCGTTCCAAAACCTACAGGTGGTGGGCTTGACCAGTCCAGGGATTTAGGGAGGTGGCATCTATTGGCTGGTGCCCTTAATGAATTTAATAGATAAACGAATGGTAGGTTTTAATGTAACAGGGGAGTAGTCAATTAGGATTTTCGTGGACAAAATATCAATGTTTAAGGATTTATAAATCTTGAGTTATTCAATTGGGACATTGGTTCATAGATAAAAAGTCTAGCGTTATTCAATTAAGACATTATTTCATGGATATAAAGTCCAGTGTTATTCAATTGAGACATTATTTCATGGACAAAAAATCTAGTGTTATTCGATTGAGACATTATTTCGTGGACAAAGAGTCCAGCGTTATTCGATTGAGACATTTTTTCATAGACAATATGCTTTATTTTTCAAACTAAAGCATAATGTTCTTACATTGATATTTACTGTACATTATACATGTTTATGATACAACAAACCCTTAATTATGAAATTATCCACAGGTAGCTAGGTCACAGTCTCACAGACTCACATGGTTGCATTGTTTCTAAAATAATACAATAAGAAGAAAAATAATTGACTAGAGGTGAAATAGAATACCCACATCCATCTTCATGGGCACACATCAAATCTCAAACACAACAAATAAAACAACATATGGAAGCACAAAATATGGAATGACATTCATTAGTATAAAAAAAAGTGACCTTTAGATAAGAATCTACATAGAGAAAAATAACTTTACAAAGCCCCCGTTTGGCTTTTAAAAGGTATTAATAGCTCTAATTCTCATGTTTATATTAACTAAAAAAAACAACCCTGTAAAAACATCTAAAATTACAACTCACGTATTTAAATGATTTGAAAAGTACATATTATAAATTTAAATGATTTGAAGTCATGAATTAAATTAATTGCCCATTAATAAATTTAAACGATTTTTTTTTGTAACAGTATACATTTCATATACCTGAAGATTGATATTTACTATATTAAATTCTATTTTATGTTGGGTGTAAATAATTCGTGTTAGATTTGAATATTTGTTGTTTTTAAAATATAAAAATAATTCTACAAAAGTCTATGAGAATCAATAGAAATCTATTTATGAAAGTGTACAAAAGTTTGTAAAATTTCATGAGAATCAATATGTGAAAACCTGAAAAATCTGTGAAGGTACGTGAAAGTCCATGAGAATCAATATGTGGAAGTCTGCAAGTCTATAAAAGTTTGTAAAAGTCCGTCAGAGTCAATTTGTGAAAGTCTACTAAAGTCTGTAAAAGTCTACTAAAGTCTATAAAAATCTATGAAAGTCTATAAAAATCAAATTTGTAAAAGTCTATAAAAGTCTATAAATATCAATATGAATAAATCTAAAAATATATATAAAAATTCACCACTTAAATAATGTCCATATAAATCCGCATAAATCCACTGGTCCCACTAAACAAGGGTGGTGAGTTTTAAAATTGGGGTATTAGGCATATCACTGTCCAATTTGGATCCCTGACCTTGTCTAAGGACATAAACGTCATTTCACAAAACTCCGTCCCCGAAAAAAAAAATTATATATCCAAAAACATTGATAAATGGGGGTCTCTCAAGCCCTCCAAAACCCTCATTTTTTTGAGGTCTCACTCGTTCGATCAATGGCGATGGCCGCGATTTGCAGGTCGATCCTCTCCTCCTCCGCCGTCAGATCTTCACCACCCCTCCGTCTCCTCTCCAGACGCGCCATCTCCTCCACCTCCGCCCCCTTCTTCCGCCTCCGCCGCCAAACCCTAGCCCTTCCTCTCGCCGCCGCTTCCGTTCCGGCGAGGCTGAACCCGGTCCGGAGCAGGATGAACCGGTCCGGCGACTCGTCCTACTCTCCGATGAAGTCTGGGTCGAACTTCAGCGACCGGCCGCCGACGGAGATGGCGCCGCTGTTCCCCGGATGTGACTACGAGCACTGGCTGATCGTGATGGACAAGCCCGGCGGGGAGGGGGCGGCGAAGCAGCAGATGATCGATTGTTACATCCAAACCCTAGCCAAGGTCGTCGGGAGGTATATTTTTTTCTCTGTTATTTTTTTTTTCTTATGTAAGAGGTGCTTCTTTAACAACGACTTGTAGGTTTTGGGTTTTTAATGATTTCATTGTCATTTGGTCAGAATGTGAAATCTCTGTTCTGTTAGACTTCTGCGTAGAAAATTTTAATTTTTTCTGCGTATGGAAAAGATTGATAGTAAAAATTTACTGTTTTGGGGATTATTTGATGATTTTGATGGTTGTTTTATGCAAAGAAAATAAAGCAGAAGAAGCAATGTCAAGTAGGGTTGCCCGGGTTTCATTGTTATTGCTTGGGATGCCTACTGGGGTTTCATGTTTTGTGACTTATCTTGATATTAATTGCATCTTATGTATTGAATTTTTTTTGTGTGTGTGTGTGCGCGCGCTCTGATTTTGTGTTTTGTAAGTTGTTTTAGGATTTATAACATGTTTCGTGGGTTGTTTTTTTGATGTGTTATGCCAGCGAAGAAGAAGCTAAGAAGAAGATTTACAATGTTTCCTGTGAGAGGTATTTCGGTTTTGGATGTGAGATTGATGAGGAGACGTCGAACAAGCTTGAAGGTTTCTTTTTGGATCCATGTAGAGTCAGATTTATAATTAATGTTAGAGTCAGCTTTAACGTGACTGTTAAAGATAATGGCCAGAATGTAACATGGTGTTTCATCAGTAATGAGAGGAGCACATGTTATTATAAATGTGCCTTAACTCTGAAAGTGAATGATATGATTGCCCTAATGTTAAGTTACAAATGCTAAACCTTTCAAACACTCAATATTTCAATCTCAGATTGGAGGATTTTTTAATTTATCTCAACATTCATGAGTTCCATTTACGTTGAGTTGCATAGAGCGCTATTTCTTTGCATCACGTGCTATTGACTTACTACATACAAGGGCATTGTAGCAAGGTCAATGTGATATCTTTTTCTGTCTAATTGTTACATATGCAGGTCTACCTGGTGTCCTTTTTGTGCTTCCTGATTCATATGTCGATGCTGAATACAAGGACTATGGGGGTAAGAATTTAAGACTCACCTGACTTTACTATCAAGTGTCATAAGCACATTATGTTATGTTTTATTTGTAGACACGCACATTATGTTAACAGACAGACAACCAAAGTGTGTCATAGCTGCGCTTTCTGATTATTTATGTCCTTTTTGTGGGTTTTGAATATATATCTTTTTTTTTTCCTTCTCCCCTTCCCCTCTTCACAGTCCATCTTGGCAAAGCAGATTAACCTTTCAAGGTATTGTCTAGCTTTGAATGCTAATGGACTCAAACCGAACTTCTCTTGATCGGTTCTGCACTTGGCTACTCAAGTGAAGCTGCAGATCAGTGAAGCTGAGACATCATTACATATCTTTTTGAAAGAGAGACACCATCCGTTTGAGTCTTTTCCTTTCTTTTTCTGATTTCCTCCCTGTTCTCTCAGTCCATCTTGGCAAAGCAGATTAACCTTTCAAGGTATTGTCTAGCTTTGAATGCTAATAAACTTATATAGAACTTCTTTTGATCAGTTCAGCGTTCTGCACTTGGCTATATAAGTGAAGCTGCAGATCAGTGAAGATGAGACATCATTACAAGTTTTGCCATTGAAATTCTTAGTTTGTCTTAACCATGCGGTTTTAGCTCAACCCCCCCCCCCCCCCCTCTTTTTTTCCTCCCTTTTTTCTCAGTCCATCTTGGCAAAGCAGATTAACCTTTCAAGGTATTGTCTAGCTTTGAATGCTAATGGACTTATATAGAATTTCTCTTTATCGGTTCTGCACTTGGCTACTCAAGTGAAGCTGCAGGTCAGTGAAGATGAGACATTATTACAATTTATGTCATAAATATACTTTTAGTTCATCTTGTACGAGCAGAAGCAGCCTTTAAAGTAATGCTTTGCTTTGAATGCTAATGAATGAGTACTAAATTTTTCTTGGTTGGTTCTGCTCTTACACAAGCGACATTGCAGATTGATGAGGATAAGACATCATTAGCATTTTATGTAATAAAATATAGACTTGTCAATCCATCTTGGTAATGCAGAAAAATTATTCAGGGCGTTGCCTCTCTTTGCATGCTGATGGATTTGTATCATAAACTTTATTGGTTCTGAACTTCTTGCATTTGATAGAGTTGTGATCATCAGGATGGAATTTTTTATTTTATGGTCTGTATATTAATGTTTCTTTATAGTGACCTATGTCAGCCAATTCATCCATCATGCATAGGACATTGATGAGATTTCTTGATGCAGTTAGGGCTTTTGCAAATTTTCTCAGATCTTTCAACTCGTGAAAAGTTGATGGTTGGAGTTTTATATCGAATAAAAAACAAATCCAAAATTGTTACATTAAACAATATTTGACTTACTGTTTGGTCAGTGGTGTATGTGATGGCTGTTATATTCCTTAAACTTTAACTCTATCATCCAATATGGAAACCTTAACTTATAGAAAATTGATTTTCCTTTGTCATTTTAATGTTAAAATTTCAAGGAATCCGCAATCACTGTTATCGGATACATAACATTGCACAAGTCAATGTAACATTTCTTTTCTGGATAAGCCAATATTACCATTAAAACATAGTTTGCACCATTTCCCTGTTTTCAATCACTGTGTAGGTAGTTTCACGTTATATCAATCTATGCCATAATTGAAGTAAAAATTATTATCAGCTCAATAATTTATATGCCATACATTCATATTTGTGAGTTGTCAAGTGGTGTGCCATGGAATATCTTGAGCACACACGTAGGTAAACGGTTAATAGAGATGGGGTTAGTCCACGTGTTCGTCATCTAGAAGAGTGTTGTTAAATTTTTATGAAAGCTTGAAGGGGCATTTGTCAAAACCAAAGTTGCTTTCTATACGCGTGGACATTGATTGGATGAGACTGACAACCAATGTCTGTGTCTTTCAGAAATTTGAAGCTCATTAGAAAGCAATTAGAGAAAGAAATTGTTATTAATCATCATCATCATCATCATCATCTCATAGAAATGCCGTGTGTGAGATTAACTTAATTTGCACAGGCATCCACCTTTGTCAACTTGAGTATTGTGGTCTTTTTTTAACCATGCCAACCTAGAAATGAATCATGGTTGATTTGCATCCACATTCATATTGATTTTGTAACGTGCAGCTGAACTATTTGTGAATGGGGAGATAGTCCAGAGGTCCCCGGAGAGGCAGAAGAGGGTTGAGCCTGTACCCCAGCGAGCTCAGGACAGGCCTAGGTACAATGACAGAACTCGATATGCTAGACGCAGGGAGAACATGCGGTGAGAAAGACTTATCTCACTGAGGCCCTGCCATCAACAGTGAGAAGATGCTTCATTTATCTTTGTGAATGTCATGATAGTTGAAAGTGGTTGCTGTGGTTGTTTGCCCTAGAGAGAGTGGTATGTGAATGTTGAACTGAACCTGGTTGATTAATTTAAGAGAGCTAGTTGTAACCACTATGTGCATGTTGAACTGGATTTTTTCTGCCCCTGCCTGCACCAGATGCTTTACCCTATATGTGTTTTGATGTGGATTTTTTAGATAGTCTATTGAGGATGGGTTAGTAATGGCCTGTCCCAATTAGTTGTGTGTGTCATCTCATTTGTTAAAGTTTGACTTTGAAGTTAGCATGTAATAAAATTATTATCAATCTTTAGTATAGAGAGGAAAAATAAAGGCAGGATGCATAATGTGAAGTTTAAAGAGTCACTTTGGGATTTAAATGAAGGAAAAAAGAATTGAGTTACTCTATATATACATGTGCATTTTAATAAGAGTGATAGCAGGTTTGAATTGATTTATTTTTAAATGCAATAGATAGCTGCAGAAATGATGGTGATAAAATGGTTTTTTTTTTTTTTTTTTTGGGTAAAAGCATTCGAGTCAGCTTAAGATCCTTGGACGGTTTATGATTTCTAAATCCATTAAACTATTGACCTAATGCTTGATCCTTCCATGGATTTAGCATAGAAAAGATAAGAGTGCTTATAAGTGTGTGAAATAACCCAAAAAAGATCACTATGAAAATTATTTTTTGAACTTTTTAAATTTATTTTAAAAGAAAAACACCAGGTATATTTCAATATATATTCCACTTTTTATGATATACTTCATGTATATTTTTTTTTAAAAAAAAAAAACACAATGAGAGTTCCACATAGAACCGATCACATCATTTTCCTCAACATGAATCAAGTCTAAAACCCACATTTGATATTTCCTACACATATTCGTGCAAGAAAAATCAATGTCACTAGTGTCCGGAACATCGCATTTATGCCTCAGGTGTGTGAATCGATAGAGCGTAGTATATTTAACTCAACAGTATTTGAATCAATGATGAATGAGTCTTATCTGCTCAGTGTGGACACTGCTCAGTATTTTTAGCATCAATCAAATTTTCACAATATAAGAGCACAGTTTTTTATTTTCATTATTGTTACTAGCCTTGTAAGCATGGAAATTTATCTAAAATACATCCATGCAAACTATTAGTGTTCTTCAGTACTCTGTAATTAAGCTGTAGTTGTAATTAAAAAAAAAAGGGTGATGACACCTTCCCAATCACATTGTACATATATATGAAGGGAAAATAAAAATGAAAAAAAAAAATAAAAAAAAACATGCCAGGAATCGAAGTTTAAATAGTCTGAAAGTTCTAATACTATAACTTCATCAATGAATATTCTGACTATGCAACAGTTCGACAGCTGCATCGACGACTCCCTTGCTCTCCACGGGGATATCAAGAGCAGGTTCCTCAATCTTTCTCCGCAGAAGTTTGTCAAGTTCTCCCCGCAACCTCTGAAAAACACGTAACAAAAGAGAGTGAACTAAACAACTGAGTGTAGGATTCCAGCTTAAAAATATCTGGTCTACATCTAAATGAGATTGTAATGTTCAATGAATGCAAACTTATGTACAAGCATGTAGAAACATGTGAGCAATAGACTGAGATTCTGACCTGTATCAATTGCAACACACTCTTTGAAGCAGAGAAATGGAGATAGCCTCCAAGCATCTCAATACCCTCTCCGGATTTGCTTGGAGTGAGATTGCCTCCAAATAGCAGCAGCGCATAATCTGATATATTGGTTGAGTCCCTGATGTAGATGCTTGTTGTCTTTACCTTTTCGCTGTAGACCATGTACGGCAGAGGGAAGAGGTGTACTCCAGCATTGACTGATGATGGATGGATATCAACTTTTCCAACATCTCTACTGTAGAATGCTGTCCTCTTTCCTCTTCTTTTGCACTGGATAACATTTGGGTAAAGCCCGGCACATAGAATAGCACATACCATCTCAAGATCATCGCTGTAGTGGTTGTATGCCTGCGAATGAGAACTCAAATGTTAATACAGCATGAGAATGTCTCATTTCACGGTGACTCCTTAAAATGTCAATTTCAAAATTGTTCCATACCAAATGTTATAACAACATCTCATACCTAATAATTTCAATATTTTCCAATTCCAACAAAAATAATGAATGTTTTTTTCTTGTTACATTAATTTAAAATCTAAAATCATAACCTGCAAATATCAGTATATTGTACTAGAATGTCATATAGCATACCTGAGCTCCCTTTGTCTTGTTAACAAAACCAATATCTGACAATAGATCAAGGAATTGCTTCCTCATATCTTCCATCATCTGCAATGTAATGGGTGATAAGAAATTTTCCCAGCAGAATGAACGATCACTACCATTGCGTTTAGCAACCTTCCATGCTTCAAATGCTTTGAGAAGTGCAATGTGATCACTGCCAGAAAGATCATATCAAATTAGAGACTTTTGGCTAAGTAGAATGGATAAAATGCAATGTAACTGCCAAATGGTCGTTCATAATATGGTAACAAAACCCCAAGACTCATGGAGGATAAAATCAATCACAAACTTTTTGTGATTTATTAAAGGGCTTGAATCCCTAAATATATGTTTCATTAAGTCGGCAAAAGAAAGGGAATGTTAGAAGTCTATGCAATCCTAGAACTTTTATTTCAGCGACCTGCAAGAATCTCCTGCAAAAGATCTCTTTGCAGCATCAGCTTCTTCTTTTCTGTTCATTGGAAGGACAAATGGGTCACGATGAGCGAGAGCAGAAGCAATTGTCAGTGCAGGATCAAGGCATTGAAAGACAGATCCCATGAGCAGCATCTTTCCAATGTTTGGGTCCAGAGGTAATGTGCAAAGATGACGACCTGTCCCGATGGAAAGTTAGAATTTTGTTGCTAAACCAGAAAAGGAAATCTTATGTTATATACAAGTGAAGTATGGGTGAACAAAGAATAATTTTCTATTGCTTACCAAGTGGAGTAAGCTCCTCCAATTCATCCAGTGCCCCAATTGTTTTGAGAAGTTCGATTGCATTTTGTACAGCGAGGGCATCAGGTGGCTGAAGCGCCTTCGCTAGGAATGAGGCCACAGCTCCAAGTTGTAAGCTTTTGATATTGAGGCATAGCTCTTGCAGAGGTGTCCGGAGAATTTCAGGCAACTGGTATTGGAGCATCGCATCATAAATCATTTTTGGGTACAACCTATAACAGACTCCAGGTTGCACACGCCCTGCACGCCCCCTTCTCTGCAGTTGCATCAAACCAAAGCAATAACATCAGGAAGGGAAAACCAGTACTAAAAGAAACAAGTTTGATGAGAAATTAATGATATGATCATTTTAGAGGCAAGTAATATTTATCAGCTAAGGGGTGAAGAAATCATTCATCCAACCACTCGATCATTCCACATTGTTATTATTTATCCATATTGAGATGTCACCAGGGCCTCCTGACCTACTGATATGCTGGTGCGTCTTTGAACAATCGAGACTCTCAAGCAGTTGTTAAAGGGGAAGTTAAACTTTTCCAATTTAGCATGGCATATTGACATCTATGCCATGGCCAACAATATGCCTATTAATTGGCTACTTTTGAATGACAGTTACTTCGTAAATCGGTTATAAACAGTTGGCTCTCATTAATAAAAATCCTCAACAATAACGTTCACCTGATGTGCAGAAGCCTTTGATATCCACGATGGAAGCAAACAAGCTAGCTTATTCAAAGCATCATAGCTGGTCTCCTTCGCCTTTCCACAATCTATGACGTACACTACGTCATCTATGGTGATGCTGCTTTCTGCAATATTTGTTGCAAGCACTATTTTCCTACAAGTACAGCCAGATTATTACAATGTTTTCAATAAATAAATAAATAAATAAATGAAGACATTCTCTTAATAGCCTACGATAATATGCATAACTCGCAAGGAGATATGTGAGATGGTAACTAGTCACATATGTCACCACATCCTTGACATGCTGTAGCATCAATTCCATTTATATCACGATCCATTTAGCCTCAACAAAATAGGTGAAAGTAACACATCTTATATAACCATAACATGCAGGTTAACAAAAATAACTGTAATTATCCAATATAAAAAACTGATTACTATAAATTCAGCATCAGTTCCTAGATAACATATTGAAACTACTTGCCTCATTTTATTTGGTGGTCTGTCAAATATTTCACGTTGATTGACGGTAGGCATAGAACCATGAAGTGGAAGAACTAAAAATTTATTAGGATTTCCAAGAAGGTTGTTTCCTTTGATCTTATCAAGTAGCTTTGATATTTCATCCCATCCAGTAAGGAATACAAGGATTGCTCCATCCCCTTCATGCCGACAAATGTATTCAATTGTGGCTTCCACCTGGAGGATCAAAAATAGATGGGAGATGTCACCACAAGGATGGAAAAACAGGTGAACATTATCTCAAAAAGTAGAAGAAGCAAATGAGGAACTCATATAGAGATGTCTGGACCGTCTGGTAATCCAGATGGATTCTTCAATCTAAAACTTCCAAGTTTTCATGAAAGCATACTATAGAAGAAAGTAACAGGTATCTGGAATGATCTATGCATATACATGGAAAATTGTTTCCCAATAGTTTGCGGTTTCCAAAGAATGTAAATAAATATCAAATATAAAAAAATGCAATGACAATATCATGCTTAGCAAAATAGTAAAGCCCGAGTGATTATTATTGGAGTCATTATATAGGCCCATTGGGCCTATTCCCAGAGGCCCAGCAGGGGCAACGCCCCCAAAAGAGGCCGTAGTCCTCCCCGAATATAACATTATTCCATTTATTTCTTCTATTATAAACCCAATCCTTATTCAGTCCACTAAACTAAATACCACACGCACATGAAACCTCACTTATTTGCATGGAACAGGCAACATTTTTCCCTCTTGATTAGAATGCACAATTCTTTCCAAATGGAAAAGAATTAATGATTTCATTTCACAGGAACACCTCTCATACAGATTACTCTTATTAGAGATTTGAGTTTGAGATACTCACAAGACCCAAATCTAGTTGTGCACCACTCCAGGCTTCAAGTGATTGTCTAGTAGACATGCTATAGCTTTTGTACTGGGAATCAATATCAACCTCCTACACCAACGACAAGGTCATTAGACATGTAATTATCAGAGATTTCATGAACATATGAAAATAATCAATGGTAAAGTAATTCACACAGCTTTAAAACTAAGCACAAATGACAGAGTTGTCCCAGATACAGGCAGAAAAGAACCACAGAGAAAACAGTAGTAAAAAAAGCGCAATCATATATATATATATATGTATCAAACAACATACATAAGATAGATTGTTAGAGAAGTATCCATTTATCAGACATACGTAATCCAAGTTATCTATCAGACAACATACATAATTTGATAGAGATACCATACATGTATATTAGGGCACATAGGCAACAAAAAAGATAAAATGAAATTAAAGTAATTTCTAACATAGAATGTAAGGCATCATTATGTACACGTGCCTCAAACATCTCAGTCAGAGGATCATCTTTTGATAAGGGTTGCTTCCTTCTCCTCCTCGAGTTCCCTTGGAAGTTATCATACTCTGATTTGATACTATAACGAGTTTTCTCCAAAATGTCTTCTAGATAAACTTCAGCAACAGGAAAAGTCAAACCCTGTTATATGACAACAGAAATATGTGAGATAACAATGAATACAACAAGTAAAATTCAGCAGCATATAATGGGATCTTAGCATACCGGTATATGGATAGTAGGTGCATTTCCAAAATACTTGGAGAAGAGATCTGCATTGATGGTAGCACTCATCAATATGAGTCGTAGATCTGGACGTCGTGGAAGAAGATCGCGTAGAATTATTATAAGGAAGTCCTCATTCATGCCTCTTTCATGAATTTCATCCACTAATAAATGACTGACACCACACAGTTCTGGTTCTTGAACCTGTTGTTAACAGTTTGGCTAAGAAGCAGAAAAAAGGGGAAGAAAAAAAAGTTTTAAGCAATTTATATAACCACATAATTTATTACTTGTACAGGTCAACCAATCCTTAGTGCAATTGGTTAGTCAAGAGAAACATGCACACAATGGAAGAGAATATAGAGATGAGAGTATGTGATTCCAGGGTTGCTAGTTTCTGTTCCCAACAAAAGAAAAGAAAACAAGAAAAATAAAATTCCATGCCAAACATGATAGGTATTAATAGTTCATCAATACCATCTAGATTGGGTTTAACTTGCATGATTATAACAGGAAAAAAAGGAGTTATATATATATATATATAGATATATAGATCATCCATGAACTCTACTCAATTGAAAAATCTAGACGGCAGTAGATTTCTTTAAAGTTTGCAGAGCTTTAGACGATATGGGAGAAAAGGAAAATAAGTATTTGTCAGATGCTCTGAGGATGTTCATAGGAGGGTGAATATGGTAGCCACTTGGCTAGAATGGGGCAGGAGGTATCAGGGATTTTGGTGGCATTATGGACATGTTTGAGGTAGGGGCATCACGCAGCAAGGCATAGAGAGTGTCTGGTTCATTGTTTTGCCTTCAGAAGTGAGTTTAGGACCCATCAACTCAATGTGCTTTGACATCGTATTGCATATGGAGGCGGAGTACTCATATTTTGATTTATTTATTTTTTTGCATATTATATATACTTGGTGGTACAATCCACTTAAAAAAAAAAAAAAAGATTTCCCTGAGAAGTCTGATCACAATGTGTTCATCAGAATTGTGATTTATATATTATTCCAGACCTTACTACTACTATATGAATCTATTCAGATCCACGAACTTCATGTGAATCTGGTATACTGGCAAATTAGAAACCCTCTGTTTGGAAGGGTAGATATTTCATGGATTTCAGAATCTAGTCAACACCCAAATTCCAAATATGGGGGGCTTCAGGATTGCTGCTTTGAGGAATGCATGGTGTCTGGATTCCACGTAGAAGTTCTGAGTAGTGATTCCATGAAAACACCACTACATCCAAAAAAAGAAGCACTATTTCTATTCCACCAAGGAAATCATTGAAATCTATTATTTTAGTTTGCCAATTATTAATATGTAATAAACACATTCAAAATTTCATGTCCCACCCACCAAAATTGAGATATGCATAAGACTCCTTAGATTTCAGGACCAAAGATTCCAATCCACACAGACCCTTAAGAAAAGGTGAAACAAAAACTCAAAAAAAGAATAAATATTCCTTTACATTCTTTGCCAATCGGCAAGAAGTTGCACAAACTATCATGATTTCAAGTGAAGTGATAGATAATGAATACAAGGGTATTGAAGAAAATGAGGTTGGGTCATATATAGAAATGGGCACCTTCACACAAAATTAAATTCAACTCAAATGCCATAGCTATAATTGTTAAATGCTTTGTCCTACAATCTAGAGGTCAGGAAACGGCACATAAACAAGTCAAGAAAAGGAAAGAACTACCAAAAATATATGATGAGAACAAGAAAATAAGTGTTGAAAATAGAAGAAAACACAAACCAGCCGCCGAAGAAGTACTCCAGTAGTGCAAAACAGAAGTCGTGTCTGTGCTGATCGTTTGGCTTCCAAACGGATCTGGTAGCCCACGGTTTCTCCAAGATTTTCACCCCTTTCAGAAGCAATTCGAGCCGCTACAGATATAGCAGAAATACGACGTGGTTGAGTGCATATTATATTGCAATCTGCCCCACGAAGATGTGAAATTTCCTCCTCTAATATAAACTGGGGCAATTGTGTAGTCTTTCCACAACCAGTCTCTCCAGAAACGACCAGGACCTACATTTTTCAAGCATGAGGGTAGGTTAAAAGATATCAAAAGTGGGAAAACAACATTTAAGTAGCTTGATATCAACAAAATGGAAAAATGATATAAATTTGACTGATGTCAAAGATATTAATCAGGCAAGAAAATAAAACAAATGAGAGAATGTCAAGTTGCCCGAAGCACTCTAAAGAAATGACAACTTTTCTGAAAGATATGAAATCACAAGTCTTAAACCAATTTAATTAATAAAAAATCCAATAACATCAGGCCGTGGATGTGGCATGCCCAAAGCAACATCGAATGTGTGATATAAATAATCAACAATGCGTCAAAGATTTATTGCATAGAAACATGACTCGTTAGCGAAAATTAGGCATCAAAGCTGCATAAAAATAGGGCCCAATCAAGTTTTTCAATTTCTTTTTGGGAAGTAATGTCAGAGACACATCTAAAGGAAATATCGGTGACGCATCTCTAAAGGGGGAAGCAAAGCTACACGAAAATAGGCCTAAAGGTTTCCAGTTTCTTTTTTTGAAGGAGTTTATGTCGGCGAGCTGGGCAGAAGTGATGCGATAGGTCGATGAAATATCAGGAAATGGGGAACATGCAATACCATGTTAGTTATGTGTCATTCATGTTGATCTGACATGGTGGGAAAAAGTGAGTAAATTGAATTTTCAACCATTTCATGTCAGTATAACCCTGCCTCCCCGAAATTATCCAACCAACCATGAGTATAGAGAGCATGTGTCAATATGTAGAAGATGTAACTGATTTTTTTTATAAAAATCATCTTTTTATGTAACAAGAATAAATTATAAAAATTTCCAACAGTATAGCCACACCACCCTCCATCCCTCTTCTCTCCCCAAATTTGAGCAATGCTTTATATGAGACTTACATGTGAGGATAAAATGACACCAAACCCAACCTTGAATTATCCTCCAGGACCTCCACTAAGCAATAAAAAGACAAGACAGACATTTGAATATATTTTTATGAAAGGAGAGAAGAAGTTTATCTTGATTAACCATATAATATTTTACAGGGGGGATTCAAATGTTCATATAAACAATCAGTATCATGCATGGAGTTAAAATTCAGCAGGGTTAAACTACTTGCTTGATTCTAATAGCAAACTGCACCTGATTTTTTGCCACGGCTTGCAAAAATCCGTCTTTCACATTGTATGCTGGTAGCTTTTCCCTGAAGGACTGCATTGCTTTGGCACTGGGTGTGGCCTAGAAACAGCCAGTCAGGGAAATAAGTGCTTTCTGAACCATCAAAAATTTAGAAACTTCTCCTGTTGATTCCAACCGCTACTAACTACATCATTTATTATTTACACAAAGACCGTACAATGCCAGATTACCTTCTTTGCATTCTGCAATTTTCTAAGTTCCATGCTGAAATTATCCTTTTCTACATCCGCCTGTGCTGCGGAGTTACTTTTGCTTGTACTTGCGGCAGGCACCGATGGTTTGGTCGTTTGACTAGATTCACCACTGGAACCATTAACATATGGTGTTTCCTTCGACTTCGCCAAAAGGTTTTCCACCCTCTTTTCAGTCTCTGTTGACATTTTTATCTGCAAGAATGCATCGATACATAAGAAACCAAATAGCGGTAGATTAACACAGAGGAAAGCAGGAGATATGTGCAACTCCTTACCTCATTTTGGGTTGATCCATGCCGTTCATCTAGATCTGCACGATAATCCGGCAGTGGGACTTTGCTGACAACAACTATCTTCCCTTTGTTATACGCATGGCTTTCTTTCCACGTACAAGCAGAATTAAAAAAAAAAATACATATTAGTCCGTTTCAAGATACTATTCTAAGCTTGCTTGTAACAAAGAGATCCCAATTCCATATAAAATCTCTTTCAAGATACTATTCTAAGCTTTGTAACAAAGAGATCCCAATTCCATATAAAATCTCTCCTGAAATAACATAACTGAAGCATATGTAAATGCTGGAACTTGTTTAAAGTTAAATAGTGAAAGACAAACTTATGTAATCAGTTCACCATCAAAATACAGAAGTGATTGAGGAATTCACAAGTATCATTTCTTTTTCATTCACTTCTTTCATGCAACACTGATTATCCTTAATTAAAGCAAAATCAATGGATCTTCTTTTCCTAAAAATAAAATCCATATCAGCGAAATCGATCATTAAAACTGTTTCAATGATCCCGCTTACAAGTGAAGCCCAAGCTGTCGGGCCATGTCGGAGAGGATCTGCTCCCCCTCCCGCCCGTAATTCTTCTTCACGACCAGCTCTTGCTGACCCCCTTCTCTCAACCGATTCAATCTATTCCACCACTCGTTCTCGTCGACCTTCTCTATCTGTACAGAAACCACAGATTCTATAAGGCCTACCACTCTTCGCTTTATTGATCGTCCGATGGAGATCGGACGGAAGGCTTACCGGACCGGACATCTGCTTCAGGCGCTCCGCACGCCACACGGGGTCCCACCACCTCTGCTCTCCCCTTCCTCCACCTCCGCCGCCCCGTCCTCCGCCCCCGCCACGGCCTCCTCCGCCTCGGCCTCCGCCGCCACGTCGTCCGCCTCGGAAGTTAGGCCCGCGAGAAGACATGGTTGTGTGGAGACGAAACGCGATGTCAAAACGACTACGGGAAAGAGAACGGCACGCGCAGAGACCGCCGAAGCCGCGAAGCATCATATGGACCGAAGAGGCCTCGGATCTTTTTTAATTGACGAAAATGGCCTTGTCTCTGCAACGGCTGGGCCTTTTTTTCTTACGAGTCCTGTCCAAAAGCCTGGCCCATATTGTGCACAGGCCAGTCTTATGTTAAACCGGAGAGTGACTGTTAATTGGAAAATCATATGTCCAGCGTATCTCCCATTGAAGTATATTATATAAAATTATGTATATATATTAAGATACACTAATATAATTTTTTATTTTTTTGTGTTATATGCTCTGATAGAACCCTAACAAAATTCATCTCACCTGAAGAAGGAGTAATGATACATGAACTAATCATAATAGAATAAGAATGTCATAATAGCAGTCTCATCTTTATCAAAGCCCATCTCATATAAAAAATAAAGGGTTAAAGACATCTAAGTCCCTACAAACATGAAAAAATCCATATAAATCCCTACTAAAATTGAAACAGACATACGAGTCCCTGAAAACTCAGAAAAACCCAATTATCATCCCTGAGTTAAATTTCCATCCAAACTTAATGGAATATTCCCATAATATTCTGTCACATATAATTGTGTAGACATTGAAGTCCTTATAAACAGTCATAAAGACAAATCAGTCCCTGCAAAAGACAAAATTGCCCCTCAAAGACTTTTACATTAAATTGTGTACACATTGTAATACTTATAAACAATTATAAAGACAAATTAGTCCTTGCAAAAGACAAAATTGCCCCTGAAAGATTTTTACATTTAATTGGATAGACATTACAGTCCTTATAAAAACAAATTGGTACATGTAAAAGACAAAAATGCCCCTGAAGAATTTTTACATTTAATTGTGTAGAAATTGCATTTTTTTAGAGGGTATTTAATTTTTAAATTGCAATGTCTGCACAATTAAATATAAAAATACTTCAAGGGTATTTTTATCTTTTAGAGGAACAAATTTGTCTTTACGATTATTTATAAGGACTGTAATGTCTATCCAATTAAATGTAAAAATCTTTCAGGGGCAATTTTATCTTTTGCAAGGACTAATTTGTCTTTATAATTGTTTATAGGGACTACAATGTGTACACAATTTAATGTAAAAGTCTTTGAGGGGCAATTTTGTCTTTTGCAGGGACTGATTTGTCTTTATGACTGTTTATAAGGACTTCAATGTCTACACAATTATATGTGATAGAATATTCTATGAATATTCCGTTAAATTTGGATGAAAATTTAACTCAGGGATGATAATTGGGTTTTTCTGAGTTTTCAGGGACTCGTACGTCTGTCCCAATTTTAATAGGGACTTATATGGGTTTTCCCATGTTTGTAGGGACTTAAATGTCTTTAACCCAAAAATAAATCATGAATCAGGTCCCACCTCGTCACAGAAGCCCACTTCGGGCAAAGGTTTTTCTTGGCCTCATACGTCACCACGGGAGCAAATCCCCACCTCAGGTCAGACCGAGTAACGACTTTAGCCTGATCTATGGTAAGAACTGAGCACCCGAAGGTAATTTCGACCTATCCAGGTCGGAAACAGGTCGATCACTAGGTCCGACCAGCATGAGAAACTCCCACTTGTATTTAACTAACCTCAAAATTACACAAAAGCTGAAGAAAGATTTGGTGACACGGTGACGATAACAAACTATCAGAAAACAATTACATTGTACTTATCTCAAAATCTTACATGTCGTCCGATCAAAAAAGCCACGTGGGCAATTCTCTCATGTTATCCTCATGTCACCAAAAACGTAATCGGCACACTCTCTGCCTATAAATAGGGGGTGCCCCCCTTCACCCCAAGGTGCACACTCTTTCTTTGAATAAATCCAAGTTTTACCATGAAAATGAGTACCGACTTGAGCGTCGAAAGAGCGTTAATCAACATCACGCTGGTATGAGTGCAGGAGACCGAAGAAAGAGATCGGAGGAGCGGTGATCGACGTTCGTTTCAAGGGTCCTATCAACTCTTCATCTAATATCTTCATCATTCAAAGCCCGGATTATTCTTGAATCCGGCCCATTCGAGGAGAAGCACATTTTATCCTTTCACAAACCCCATACATTATGATAACGCAATAATAGTATATGAGACTACAGAGTGGACTGCAGTCCTATTAATATGATTCATTTACATCATGTGTATCAACGCAGCACAGTATATAAAAACTTATTTTTTTTATTTTTGTTAAAAATATATTGATATATCTGCAGTATACTTTACTTTTTATACCTGTATATATTCAATAGAAGAATATATAAATTTTTTAAAAATGGACAGTAATCATTTTGCAAAGCAAGGCGAGATTGGACTGAATACTTTACGCTTTCCAGTTAAGGTTAATTTATGTATAATTACAAAATGTTGTTAAGGTCTACAAGGCTAATAAATTAGTATGAGTTAAGTGAGAAACGACAATGATAATGATAATTATTAGTATGAGTGCATACTACTTATGTGTTAGGTGAGAAAATGACAATGATAATTGGAATTAGTTTTTTTTTTAAATGATGAAGTGTGATAAATTGTATGAATTAAATAGATATTTAGATTCTGAAATAAATTCACATTTTAATGAATGAAAATATGTTCAATTGATTTATGAAGGATTTCTAATTGGAGGACACCTAGAAAAATTCAGGGCACTAGAAAAATTCAGGGCAAAGTACCCTCAATTTTTCTAGGTGTGTATTACGCAAAGATATTGAGTTATTTGTAAAAATTCACAATGGAACCCGACCCTGTTTGGGGTTGCTGAATAACCCAAGAATAAAGGGAATAAGCAAATGGAAAAAAAATGTTTTGTAAAAATAAAACCTAATATCTACACTTAAATAAATTAGCACAAGTCATGATAATTATTTTAAGAGAGCCTGGAATAGATTATCAGAGTTTCTACATAGATAATTATCTATCCCGATATAACTATTATGTACAAATATTGCACACATAGTTATCTATCCCAGTATACTATCAAGAGTAAAGGAGTAAAGAGTGATACTGATAAAAATTGATAATCCAAATCCAGCCAGTTCCTTTGGTAATCCCTTTAGTTAAAATCATTTGGACTTTAATGTATCCTATAGTGACACTTGAAAGGGCTCCTCTTCCAAATGAGAATACTATTTCTTACAGTTTATATGTTCTTTTGGAACCTGGTGAGCCTTGATTTTGTTGTTCTCCCATGAACTTGGAAAACATTGTTCTTGCATATGTGTAGATTGGACAAGCAATATATGGTTATTTTTGTAAACAAGTCTATGATTTTAAGGTTTGATCATAATTTGAGATCAGTTTGACTTACACAGAAAAAGAAAGTACTGGGAAAGTTTTTTATACAAATAATGTATGATTTGAGGTTCATTTTCAAGGGACAGAGACACAGCTGACCCAGAACTCCAAGCACCAACAGACCTGTTTTTTCAACGTTTCTTAATCTCAAACGAATAGTTGAGCTCCAAATGACATCTTCTATCATCATCTTCAAACTGCACAAAACCATGAATATAATTCAGCACAACCAGCATCTCTTCAACTTTTACAATGTTTACATGTCAGAAACAGTTCAACAAATTTGTATTTTATATGATGGGCAATCATGTATGTATCATTATACCTTAAGCTTTGCCTTATAAATTCCGCGTGCAAGCGCACCTGATGGAGTTGTCTCTTCGTCGAGGGTATGCACATAAGGCTCCTTTTGAGGAGCAAATGTACCCAACATGCCTCTGCTTTGATCAACTGACAAACAGGATACACAAAATTATTTCTTTACAGTCCAGAGAGGAGAAGGTACATTCTTGAATTAGCACAGTTTATGTTTTTGGATATGATGTTGCCAATTTCACTTGATTACATGCATTCATATATCATAAGTAAAATCATACGAAGGAAAATGTTTTTAAGGATATTTAAGATTTACCATATAGACCATGATTTCTTTCTGAATATGCTTGCTGTGCCAAAATTGTTTCTCCTAAATTTTTTTTTGTTATTGATAAATATTTTTTCTTGGTCAAATCGTTCCTTATCAGGGCGGCAAGATTCGAACACAAGTTCCCTCAGTAAAGAGGATACTTCTACCATCCTACCAAGAGAAGATTTGATGCTAAAGCTAATTAGTATTATTAAGGGCCAGTTTAGTAACTCTTATCATTCTCCTTCTGTTGGAGCACCGGAGAAATTGCATTTGGAACCCGTTGTTCATGTGTCCATTTGCAAACTAAATTTGATTTCTCATTCCCACATAATCTATCAGTGTTGGATTCCTGTGAAATAAAAAATTCTCATTCTCGACTAGAATTACCAAATTATGCTCTAAATAAATGTTGCAATACTTGTTTTTTAGCCTCAACTAGGGGGCGAGCATTTACACACAAAGGTAGATTTAATTATATATGGTCCCATGCTTACTTTCTGGGTGTTCTTCCAATAAAACCCATGCTTGAAATCATCTAAATTCATGTGTATGTTTAAATGAATGCCAAAAGAAGCTGGTATCATGTCCCACACTTTTATAAGAGAGGCCAAACATTTAAAAATGTCCCCATGTTGATGTTCGGGTATTGTCAGAAAAGAATTGGATGAGGCAGACATGTAACAAACCGACATCAGCCAGAACAACATTTCATGATCACTCAAGCTGGTTTAGAATGACAGATTCTATAGTTGGAAATTAATTGGAGGACTTCTGAGGAGACCTCTCACAGGAAGTTCTTATTACAGTGAAAATGGTAATTATATCGCCGTATGATAAATGGAGATAAATAAAACAAGAGCTACTATTTGAAAATACAAAGGAGACAGGCATCTTGATAAAATCATTACAATAAAACATTACAGCGGCAGATACAATAAAATATATGTGCGGCACATTTCTAGCCTTATTCAGTCATCTCTATCTTTGATCAGAATAATGCGATCAGTAAAGCATGATGTATGGAAAAACTGAAAAAACTCACAGATCTAG
Organism: Acorus gramineus; assembly: GCA_030737835.1. Taxonomy (NCBI): domain Eukaryota; kingdom Viridiplantae; phylum Streptophyta; class Magnoliopsida; order Acorales; family Acoraceae; genus Acorus; species Acorus gramineus. Next base: position 15,656,845 of record CM060857.1, read on the forward strand.
CAAATCCTCTAATGGTATCCTCATAAGATTAATAGAACTTTACAAGGAGATTTTCAGAGATAAATTGACATGTGACAGCTAATCAGCCCACCTCAGTTTTTATGATAACATGTCGCCATTTGCATTGCTCTCAGACAGACTATGATATATCATATAGTTGGCATTCCCTCAAAAAGCAAACCACACCATTTACTATCTACAAAATGCATTGTCCTAAACTGATGAATATAATGCAAATCTATGAATTCAATAGGCGTGAAAAATAAATTTCGTTCAGATCAAAACTACAACTAATAAGAGCCATACCTTGCAGGCTGCCTTTCCACACCATGTTTGAATAGGCTAAGCCAGAGACAATGTTGTGCCGAACAATGAAAGCCAACTTGAGTCGATATTGAGCTCCTTCCCTGAGAGTGAACAATAATAGATTCTGATTTTCATCGACTGGTAAAGGTGTGTCAACTTCTGCGCGGCCCTCCGAAATGATTCCTATCGAGTGAAACGTAACTTCGGGCTCCATTTGGTCTGCATTAGTGATCAAAGTATCAACAATCAGGAAACATATATCTCAAGCAGTGACATTTTAAAACAAGTGAAAAATGATAGGAGACTTGCCATTCAAATCTCCTTCAAGGCTTCCAAGCAGCTTCTCTTTCCATCTCCTCAAACTCTCATCATCCTGCATAACATAATTATTTGTCATTTTAAAGGCATCAGTTGGTGTCAAAGCAGTAACTAATCCCGGCAAAATCATCTACTGATGTGAATTTATTGATGATACGAAGTCTTGTACTCTCCTACTAAACATTCTCCATGCACAAAAAGTGATTCAAATGAAGTTACAGAGGTTGGACAAACAATCACAAGGCATTGAATAACAACGACAAGTTGAACTTCAAAGAGTAAAGGCAATTGTAAATTTGTAATGCACAAGACAGATAAAAAACACATGAAAATATAATGAAGCAGAGACAAAAGAAATCATATCAATTGCAATTAGAACCACAAAACACACTCTAAGAGCCAATAAAAGCAATGCAGCTTATCAAACGAAAATCAAGAGAAGGGTTGCTCCAGATTTACAGAAATATTGCACAAGAAACCAAAATTCAATTTTGAACACCACATAAAAACCTCATTATCACACATAGTTTTCCCAATTTTTTTTATACAAAAAGGAAGAGAACCCAAAACCCACATATAAAGAACGCAAGATCAATTCAAGAAAACCACAATGAAAAATAAAGGACAAAATTAAATAAAATACAGAGACAAAGTCCCAAATGAATCTCAGAAAAAAAAAATCACCATCCAAAAGAGTCTCAGAAACCAGTTCACAGATTCGTCCAATTCGATCGGTAAAAAAACAATCCATTAAACCATAAAACATCGACGAATCCAACAAAAATCCATGAAAAACGAAAAACCCACTCATAGAAACCCACATTTCACGTCACCAACACAAAGAATCATAAAAAGATCAGACCTTGTCTTTCTCAATCTGTTCTTTGAGAGGGATCAAAGGACCAGGGACGAACCCAACGTCACCTTCACCACCTCCTCCATCGATATCACTCTCTTCGTCGTCCTCGACCGCTCCTTCGACCTCCGACGCATCGTCTCCCTCCACCGCCATCTCCATTGGAGCAGAAGGTCCCGCAGCCTCCACTCTTTCACTCTCCATGTCCCTGTCCCTTCCCTCCCTGAAATCGCACACGCAAACCTGTTTGAAGTAAAACCCAGACCTTGCGAGGTCTGCTCTTTATTATTTACGGCGACAGTGGTCGAAAAAAGGGTTCTTTTTTTTCGCCTAACGTTGATTATAGGTGGCAGTGTCGGCGTGTACGTATCAGTACATATTTGACTGCACCGACGTATCTTTGTACGTATAAAGGTATTCTCAAAACGTAAGCGTATTTTAAGGCGCGAGTGTCCGATTGGTGAGGCCCGGCGATGCATCCGCACATGATTATATACTTAACCGATAAACTATATTTTTTTTATTAAAATTAAAAAATTACACACTCATTGAGTATATATTAAAATGATAAAATATATATTGCGAGTTAAATAATATTATATACTGAGTTTGAAAGATATAAAACTGCAACAGAGAGTATCAAATGTTAAGGTAGTATTTAAAATTAGCTTGAAATTACTTTTGAGAATATATTTTTGAATTTGGACCGGAGATCATGAACTCGTTTGGAAACACATTTAAAAAATAAAATTTTGAATAAAATAGTTTAAATAGACTTTAATTTCTGAAAAACGTATTTTCTGTGTTTTTTAAAAAGCAATCCTTTTGCATTAAAAACTGTAAGTAACTTTTTAATTAAATTAGAACATGTTTGATAACACATTTGAACTTTTTACTTAATTAAAAACAGAATCACTCTTCCAATCGTGTACCAAATGGAGAAATGCATTTGAATTAAATAAAATTCTTGTAAAACCAAAATCATCCAAGGAAATTTTCAAACTATAATTTGTACAAGTTCCAGTTTGAGACATTGGGTCTGTGTTTTTTTTAAAGGGGTTTGGATGAAGTTTTTTCAATTGAGTGCTATTACACAAAATTCGTATAGATAGTTCGAATACTTCTATAGATATCCAATGAAAAATATACCTACTTATGAGACATTATACTTTTATTAAAAAAAAATTACATTTGCTAAAAATAGATCCATCTAAATCATTATAGAATGACATACATTTTTTTATCAAACACGATTTATTATTTTTTAAAAATCAAAATTTATATATCACGGACTCTCTCTAATTTTTTTTTTTTTTCGGATTTGATTTGATTCGGATCGAGGTGCTTCTTCATACAAAAAAACAAGTTGCCTCCAAGAGAGTTACCACTAATGGCATCTGTTAAGTGACTTCAGTACACTCTTCAAGACTTTTGATGAGTTACCACCAATGGCTTCTGTTAACATTTACCTTATTAATCACACAAACACTCTGACACATGTCAAAAACCAAAAATCATTACAAGAAATAGAAATCACATCAAGTAGACATAAAAAAATATCTCAATGCGCAGAAATAATATGGAACAATTGAAATGTATGGCACGATGGTGCTGAGTTCATAAACATTTCAATACATCAACTGATTATACAGTTTGTTAAGTATGCATATTAGATAGTGGAAGCTTTTTCAAAGGTAAGATCTCAAGAAACTGACATAATGCTAAGATTAAAAAAAAACTAGAGAGAAAATAGAATCTAGAGTAAAATAGAAAAAAAAAATGGAATATATGAAAAGCTAGCCAGAACATTGGAATATATATAATAGAATAGTCAGCATTGATGGATAAAAGATAAAAGAGTGCGGGTTTCCAAGGAAGTGAAATTTAAAAAGATGTCATTCATAGAATCAAAGCAGTTGGAGTATCATCTGACCACAAATTAACCATGAAATTAGAAAGCAAATGGTAGAAGATAGGGATATGGCCAGCAATTTTTATAAATCAAAATATTGGGCAACTTGCAACAGAATATGTACCTAAGATGAGAATGTTGAGATGAAAGAATGACAAGACAAGAAATTATAGAATAATAAATGAGTATATTCGCAAAAAAAAAAGAATGCTCCAGTAGAGAATAAAAAAAAAGAGAAGATTGATTAAGATGGTTTACACATTTGCAACAGAAACCAATAGGAATGATGGGTAGGAGAAATGATATGATCGCCATTGAAATATCACCAAGGACAAAGGTTAGGCCAAAATAAACTTGGATGATGGCAATAAGGAAGGACTTGATGACCATATGTGTTTAACAGGATGTAAGTTTTAATAGAGTTGAATAGCAAAAAAAAAAAAAACTCATGTAACCATCCCCAAATTTTTTTGGATAAAGGCTTTGTTGTTGTTGGACAAAATTGATCTCTTTTATTGCTCTGGCTAACAAGCAAATGATAATTTTAAAAACCATATATATACTTTTTCCAAAAGATAAAAAGAAGGTAAGGATCAATATGAATGTAATTGCCCGACTTACAAAACATTTGGGATTGTGTGATCCCAATATCATCTGAAAGGTTCAATTGGTGCAGATTCTTGTAGACGATCAGCAGCTTGAAAACATTCAAAAGCTTCCACATCAGACTTACCACCTTCACTCATATAACAAAGGCCGAGATTATACCAAGCAGAATGGTTTGCTCTGTCAGCCTTCAGTGCATCTGTTAATAAGCTTCTCACACTAGGTGATGACTTCATCCCGAGCTGACTGAGAACTTCGGCCATGGAGACCAAACTTGACCCGTGCGTGGGTTCTATCCCTAATGCAGTTGAAAATGCTCCAAGAGCTTCCTTGGGCAGGCCTGTTGCTTCATACAATATTCCTGAAAAAGATAAGAAGAAATTTTAAAACCTTCAACATGAAGCTCATACACAGCTGAATTGAATGCTACTCTGTAAGCAACTGGCATGATAAAATGATTAATAAAAAGAATCCTGAAACAGCATGATAAAATGATTAATAAAAAGAATCCTGAAACAGCATTCAAAATGTTTTCATTTAAGATTTCATTTAAATAACCCTTAAAATGTTTTTCATCAAGTCATGCATGAGGAGATGATAAAACTATTCTAAACAAAATATATAACATTATTAGACCAATCATTTGGGTGGGAGTACACACTACACACAATGGGATCCCAGTCGTCATGCTCATCATACTTTTCTCTAGGATTCATAGAACAACCAAACCACCAAAAAAGAAAAAAGAAAAAAAAAGGAGTTGGAATGACCACAATAACATTTACATTGCAACAGCCCAAGAAGAGTGAAATTCTTTCATCCACAACATTCCACCTGCCTTCTAAAAGGTTTAAAACTCGTGTAGGCACTTCTAGTTCACACATTCAAATATTCAATCGCCCATCTATAAGACACAGTAGGCATTGAAAATATGTGTTTAATGCATCAGTTTGCAGTCTCTATCTAATTGACTGTGCATTGTTCAAACTTTTAAAATTGTAAAGAAGGTCCTATATAGTTATTAAATTTTAAACAGGTGGTTACACTAATAACTATGAAAACCAAAAAGGAAACTGCTGACTAAAAAATCCTTCAGAGAGAGATTTTCTAAATTTTCATATATTCTTTGGGTTTACACTTTAATTGCAACTTGAATGAAAGAAAGGCCCTTGAATCAGACTAACAGTGTCATCCAAGAGTACTTGGTGAAACATACAAACAGAAAGTTGCAATACCTGTGGCATGCCACATTGATGCAGAATAGGGATTAATCGCCTTTGCTTTGGAGAGACAAACCTCAGCATCACTCCACTGAGACATGTTACTGTAAACATTAGCCAGATCAATCCACGTCTCTATTTCCAATCTCCTATCATATTTTACATTCTGCAACAAATAAGATGAAAAAAGTTGGGATGAGAATACATCTCGATCGAGAGTTTCCTAGTTCATTTTCAAAAAAAAAATTGATTAAAACAATAAAACTTTGATAGAGCTAATGATCTAATAAGAATTGAAATTCATAAGTTGTGCAAATTATAAAAAAAAACCATTATAAATTGACGAAGTTTGACTACGAATGAAGAATAACTCCATATTGTAATAAAAATAATTTAATCAGAAACATCTGTTACAAAACCTTTAGAAGAGTCATGCTGGTGCCAAAGCTTTTATTTTCTACTTCAAGAAGAGCAAGAAGGTTGGTATATGTTTCAATGGCATTCTTTATTTGACCTTGTGCAATCTGGATTTTAGCTTTAGTTCGAAGCAGTTCTCCCTGATCATACTTTCCTGTCTGATCAAGTGCCGCATTGATGATCATCTCGGCATCCATATATCTTTTCTGTGCAGATAATATTCGTGCCACTAGAAGCCAACTTCTAATATTACATCCACCTTCCAGAGTAATCAATCGTTTCGTATGACTAAGCGCCACATCCAACTTCCTCTGCTCAGCATATTCTAGGCTGAGATTAAACATGAGTCTGGTGTCGTTTTGCATCAACTTCTCAGATTTTTCAAAAGCAGAAAGTGCTTCAGATTGCCTATGAATGCTTTCTGTATCAGATGGGGAAGTGCGAGCCTGGGCTGAAAGGTTTATGCCCAGTAAGCAATGGGCAACTGCTTCCAATTGATCACATTCACCTTGCGCACAATCAAGTGCTCTGTGTGCAAATGAGACACCCGTTGCATGATCACTATTCTCCCCACAAATCTTAGAAGCTAGTAATAGAGCTTTAACACAGTTTGGACTCTCACTGGCACTCAACAACCTTCTGAGTAAATTCAAAGCGACCAAGTCATCACCTTCACCCAAGTAACAAAGAGCAAGTGTGTAATACCTCTCTTTTCTGTCCATAATGCTAGGAAGCAATTCCTCGACCTGATTTGCCAATGCTTTTGTTTCCCCGGACACAGATAATGCAAATGTGAGATGATCGAGGACAGATGGGTCCCATTCAACTTTATTTAGTGCAAAATTCCTAAACAAGATCATGAACAAAAGAATAGCCTCTTCTACATTGTTTCTAGGAATAAATGATCCATCCATTTGCGATTTAAGGTTTGGAGGGCTTGCATCATTGCCTTCATAAAGGAGAAAGATAGCAAAATCTTTTTGTATCCTTGCAGTACTAATTGCGTCAAGATTGAAATGAGTGAGGGCCCGTCGGTATGACAGTATGGCCTCATGGAAATATCCAGCAAGCTTCCATAGCTCGGGAAGCAACTCAACAGCCTTGTTTAGTATCTCTTGCAATTTACAGTCAGTACCAAAGTTTTCAGGCACGCCTCCTGGTAAAGCAGATTCAACAGTGTCCAGAATAAAGCTGCATGATTGGGCAGCTTCTGCAAAGATCATTTAGAATTAAGTCAGACAGAAATACCTATTTCAAAACATTGTTAAACGAGTTATAGAACGTGGATCCATCAGACTGAAACATAACCAAAAGTTTAGAGAGAATGGAAACATATGGAAAACATACGTTTTAAAAATATAAAAATAAATAAACAGTTATTATACTTGAAATCACTATAACAAATTATGAGAGCAAGCTAAGATAAAACATGCACCTTTAAACCTGCCAAGGTCCTGAAGCGACTTTGCTTTAAGAAATATAGCTTCGAAGAGTAAGCTGATGGCATTCATTGACATGGGAGCAGCAGCACTGTTTCGAAAACGGGACTTGTGGTGCTCAGCTCTTCTAGCAACAGAGATCTTCATCTTGGGAGCTATTGCAGCAATGTCAATCCCATCAAAGACGCGCAGTGCAGCTTCCACATTTCCTCTTTGGTATTCTAGCCTCCCTAGCAGAGCCCTCGCTTCCTGTGATGCCAGAGTATTTTAAACTACAGAATTTATAGATTATGTAAAATTCAACATGACCGGCTAGTTCTTTTACTTGTTCTATTCAACATGACAACTTGTATAAAGCATACTGACCTCATAATTGAGACAAACACCCTCGCGAAGAGAAGATTCGGCCTCCTCGATATTTCCATTGTCAAGCTTCTGTTCGATTGAACCAGTTTGGGATGAGCACCCACTCTTAGAACAGTCCTTGGTGGTCAGGGACTCGGAAGATTGGATCAAATCATTCGGTTTCAACCATTCACTTGAACAAAGGCACTTCATTATCTTATGCAAGTCTACATACAATTTCAAGACTTTCGGGTTCGCATTCTACCTCTCGTGACGCGTCATTGCGCTCGTTGGTCCTTTCATCAACATTCCCTGCAAAATCAGATTTTTTTTTTGAGTTTATGTTAAAAGAAAGTAAAATAAAACATATGGTCCAGTTTTCACTGTTTTCATAGTCCAATGTTTGGGGAATCAATTCTATATTGAAATAGATGAAATTTTCAATTGATCAATTCACTAAAAAATAGAAGAGCACAACTCCATAATTTCATCGAAATCTCAAGAAAATATCAGAACAAATTTAAATGTAAGAAATGAATGCATTATATAAAAAAACAACCAAGTGAAAGCAACCACATTTACTCCAAAACAAGAAGAACATGACCCAGATGAGATTTCAACCCCAACAGCCCAAATTAACGTGATGGAACTTCAAAAATCGAATACAAACAACAGCAAGAGATCCAAAACCCACCGACCCAATATCTTAAACTCCAACACCAGTTATCCAAACGATGAAAGCCATCAACTTGGGTTCGATTTGTTCGGCTCAACTGCTCAACTAGAGAAGAAAAAAAAAAGAGAGAAAGAGCAACGAATAGGGAATCCAAAGCACTCCCACAGATCCTGAAGTCAAAGGGGTTTCTTTTCTATTTTTTCTCACAAAAGATCCCACATTTATGGAATACAAGACAATATTTGGATATTTTGCCCCCAAAAATCAATTTAAAAGGGTTTACTTTTCGGATAAATTTAAAACGAAAGGGCAAAAGAACAGTTTTTTTTTTTTTTTGGAGCCCAATTGCCCAATTGAGAATTCAGGATGGCTAAATACTGACACGTGGCATATTTTAACATATTGCCTCATGTTGCTGTGGGTGGTGAGACTGAGAGCCCAAACTTGAACTGAAAAATGGAAGCTTTGTCTTGAAATAGTGTGGAGACTTGTTGGCTAATTTGGAAGATATGTTGTTGATGCTGCTTTGTATAGTGTGGTTCAGCCATTATTTAACAACAAAAAAAGGCATTATTAAATATAAAATGATAACTTATGACAAGGGGAACATTGAGAATAAATGATATGAAGGGGAGAAACAAGTTTGTTAATTTTAGTATTAATAGGTGGGGTAAGGAGACCATGGTGTGGTTGCAAAAACCAGGCCAATATTAAAAGCCATTCAAAAGCATGTGAAAAGATCATGGTAGTGGCCCTCACTGGAGCTGACTGACTGTTGAGAAATGTGACTTTGGTGTCCAATGCAAGGGGTTAAGATTTTAAGATAAGTTATCTTAATTTTAGTTAATAAAAAGTCTATTAATTTTATTTATATTTATATTTATCAAAATTGAGATAAAAAATGAGGATAAATGTTATCCCAGCCTTTAGATGAAATATAATATCTCTATTTTCATTTCAAAATTATGACAACTATCCACAGTTTACCCTGATTATTTGTTTATACCAAACGAAGATAAACTATCATCTCACTCAATTATCCCCATTATTACTCTTTATTCCAACACTTATCCCTTTACCAAACTAGCTCTAAATAAAATCAATGATTTCCATCTTTTATATATTCTACTTTTGTGAGAATTATCTTAATCCAAACTTATTTCTAAACACCCCAACTGACTGTTTTTAGATATAGAACAAAAATATATTTTTAAAAATCAAACCAAAAACATGCTTAACAAAAATATATTTTTTAAACCACTTTAAGTGAAAATATTTTATAAAATTGCTTAACAAAAAGCTTTAATACACTCAACTTCACATTTAGCTCTTAATGTAAGTTTTGAAAACTAAAAATAAAACTGAATGTATCATGTGCATTCATTCTTAGACTTTGTTTGAAAGCGTGGTTGACTCTATATGAAAGCGTGGTTTGAGCACGTCCATGTCAACCGACTCGGTGCACCATCACCGCCCAAACAAACATAATAACCAGCATTTGCGTTTGAAACCGCATTCAATGCCTTTTTTTTCTCGGGTTTCGTACGCATTGAAACAATGTTTTTTTAATGCACCTACGCTTCCACCAACGCCAAGTCTCCCACCACACTCCCAAACAGAGACAGCTTTAGGGTTTATGTCTGGTTCAAAACTAATTGTCAAACTATTCAATTCTTACAAAATTAATGTCACATAATCGATTCCAAATAGTTGTTATTAAAAAGTTCCTAATGGAGCCTGATAATGGAGTCTCACTCAAATGTATCTACTGCTCTGCATGGTCGATACGATGAACTTTCACAAACTTTCACGTATGTATTAATTTCAAAAAAATAGACAGGATTAAACTATCCTACTAGGGAGATATCAACTCAACATCACACACAAACCAATCTGTTTCCAGAATCCAGATATGCCCTTCTTTTGGTTCAACCTGTATAACCTATTCTTCCCATAGCTTCATTTGTCCCAGGGAGTGAGTTCATGCTGGTAATACAAATACAAAAAACTGGAGAATCCATTTCCATTCTTATATTGTTCAAAGAGGCTTTACACATTATGTGATACAATAATATAGTACATCGATCGACGTGTCTATAATCAAGTGTTGAATATAATCAATATATCATGTACCATGAATAGTTAATTTTTTTTCCAGAAAAACCACAATTCCTTACCGCAGTATGGTAAAAACAGTAAATAATATAGACTATCCTTCATATATAACAATGAACATAACAAGTCAATGGAAGCTCAGACATTTTACCCATGGTAAAAACACACACACTAACACACACGTGACATTTACATGAGTTCATATATTATAAGAGACAATGGAAGCTCAGATAAACACAAACATAAGACAGCAAAAAGGGAACTATGTCTAATTCTAAGAGTTTTTTTTTTTCATGAGTTCCATCAGTAGCAGTATAGACAACAAACAAAATCCAACACATTAAGGTAACATATAATGACACTGATCAAACAGGGTTGGGCATCTTCTTTTGAAACTAAAATGATCTGTTAGAAGGAGAGAAACAAAGATGTTTTAAGCCTTTTTTTTTTCCTTTTCTCTTAGTGGTTTACCACTCTATCTGTATGTTGCAGATCATTAGACTCCTACTACTACTACTACAGATACTGGCACACATTATCGCTTCCTAAATGACAATTTTTACAACAAATAAAGTGAGAAAGGGCGATTGGTCCACCACCAACACCCTCCCTGCCACCATTGAAAACCCTGGGCAGAGATCAATGAATAGGTTTGAAAAGCTAAAGGGAAGCCCAGATTCGGAGGTTGGGTCAGTAATCCAATTCAACCCACTCATACCGGCCAGGGAGGGGTATGTCATTCACCAGGTCATAATTGTACCTGTAAGAAGTTTAGTATTAGAGAAAATATTACAGGAGAATAATATCACTGTTCAGAAATAACTACAGATGATGATTAGTCAAACTAAAAAATTACTGTCACCATCTAATCAAGATTCACTCCTGACATCAGAATCACCCATATCTGAATTTAAACACTGCATCCTGAGATATTGAAAATTTGAGATTTAAATTGAATCTCTTTTTTTTTTTACTGAAAATTTAAATTGAATCTTAAACTCAAAGATTTCCATATCTATTTCTGAATTTAATGCTGTTAATTTTGGGTTTGCAGTGGAAATGTTTTGTCAAGTAAATAAGAAAAGATTATATACTTCTCTGTGAACATCTTCTGTTGCAACTTCTCAGCACCAGCAAAGAACTCCTCCATCTCATGCGCAGTCAGGATATTCCTGTGTGCTGCATTTTGTATTCTCCGATTTCTTACCGCTGATTTGGTTGCTCTGGTTGTTGATCCAGGTGTTATGATGGTCTCCATACACCTTATCAAACTACAAGGTGTGGTCTCCCTAGTCGTTCTGTACAAATCATCCACAGATTAAAAAAAGTAATTAAAGATAGATAAAACATTTGTTATCTCAAATAATATATCTTCTACCAATTGACGTCCTACTAACCATATGATACTTACATTAAACAACATTACAAGACTTCAGAAGGAAATGAGTTTTTTTTTTAGACATCACTAAAACAGCCGACCGTTCACATAATAATTGCATGCCATCAACATGTTTTTCAATTCTATAAATGTTTGAAACAAAATATAACAGAGAAAGCAAAAAAATAATAGCGATACATCAACAGGAGTCAAGTCATGTCACTAAATCAGAAGCTAGAAGTTCTAGACAGGCTTGGGAAGATCATGGCAGATTCAAACTAATGGTCGTTCACATAGAAGCAAAAGCAAAGTTCACAAGCAGAGAGGCCAATCCATCATAAACACACACCACAAAAACCCACTTCTTGTAAATCAAGATTAATGGTGTGAGAGAACCATCAGCGGGACAGCAACAACTTGTTTTATCACCACCGTATAGCAATTAATAAAGTTCAAGACCGTTCCAATTAAGAAAAATTACACCATCCTATCACCAATGTCTGCTCCACATAGGAACAAGGCTCATAATTTGAATTCATTCATAATTTTCCTACACAAGCAAAAAAAAAAAAAAAAATCAATTCAACAAGATGGTTTATATAATTATTATAGTTGCACGAGATAAAATGAGCTATGGATCACAAAAATGATTATTGTTTTCAAAAAATGAGATAAATAAAAGCCCGCCATTGTGAAATATATAATTTTAAAGAGTGCTGTTACACATAGTCCCATTTACAATGCCACCCCAATCTCATGTACCTCGATCAGCGATTGCTGTCCAACGATATATATAATTTTTCACTTCTATAGATAGATTCATACAATCCTTCATTTTTCTGAAATTATATACCTCATCTAAAGAGGTATCAAATTGTGTGGATCACAGGCGGGGCTATAGACGGGACTATGCCTAACATTTTCCTATTTTAAAAGGGTTTAACCAGACACAATGTCCACAAGAAAGAAAAACATGGCAAGTTAAATTTAAAAAGGCCTAAGCATAAGTAATGATGCAAAAAAAATGCAATTTTAAATCACTTCTCTGCATAAAAACAGGGGAACCAAAAATAACATTTTTTTTTCTTTTCATTTAAAGAGGGAACCCACAGAAATGAAATCTTTTCAAGTAAAAAAAACTCTTCCAATAGAGATATCCGAAAAAAAAAAAGAAAAAAAAATTCCTAACAGTTACATACATGTATTCAAACACTAAAACGCCTTTCAATATTCACAATAAATTCTCTACATGGATAGTATAAACACTATCTTGTTAAAACCCGCAAATTAAACTTCAAAAATCACTACCCATTACGTATCAAATAAGCAGTGATCCTCCTTCCAAACCCCAAAATCTTTTTAAAAATCCAAACTTTCAGAACCAAAAGAACCCAAACCAAAAACCCTTCAAAAAAAAAATTCAAAAGGGACCAACAAAAGTACACTAACAGGAATTTCACCTTCCCCTCTCATCGCTCTCCAACATGTTCTCCCCGAACGACGCCTCCTCGACTCCCGCGCCTTCCGTCGCCGCCTCGTGATTCGCGCCCGTCAACCTAGGGTTAGGGTTTGCGTTCGAACACGACACCCTTTCCTTGTCTTTGGGCTTCTTCGTCTCCGGCGCGACGAACGCCGGCTTCTCAAGCCTCCGGCTCCGGAGCTGGAGGTAACGACCGTCGGAGTCGTCGTCCCCACCTTCGCCGCCTCCGGCGGACACCGCTGAACCCGGGGTGGACGTGATTTTCTGGAGGCGACTTAGGGCTAGGGTTTTGGCGCGGGTATGGACGCCGAGGGTGGACTGGGAGACGCCCATGACCGCCACCTCGCCTGAAATGTTCGACTTCTTCATGTACTTCCCCATTAGAGAGAGAGAGATGGAGAGAGGAAGCTCTAATGGCGTCCCTTCATACAGAGATCATTAGAGAGAGAGAGAGAGAGAAAAAGAAGGAAAGATTACGCTTTTGGGGGAAGTGGAGGTTGGGTTTTATTTTGGTTCTGGGGGGTGAGAATAGACAAGGAGGGGGTTTTGTCATATTTTAAGGAGGCTTTGGGAATAAGTTCTATTGATTAAATATTTATTTATATACTGATTCGTAATATAAAAATATTAAAAAAATCATGTTATTTAATTTTTTTTTGAAGTCTATGAAATATTTAAACTTATGTCGTAGGTTCCTAAACCAGTAGACTCATTATCTATTATTTACATGTTATTTTAGTAACATTAGTTCATCCTTAACATTTCTATTTTTTATCTCTCCCTTTTATCAACTCTTTGTATTATTAATAAGTTTAAAATCAATAAGAATGTGACATATCATTATACGTGGGTCAAGTTGGATCTAACAATTATTATATGTCCTTAGCCTCCGTTTAAAACGAGAATAAACCCCCGGATAACCTAGTATAAAAGAGAATAAAAGATAAAGGGTGTTTAGAAACATAGAATAAGTAGAGATAAAATATGTCAGAATAAATTGGTATAAAGTGATATATGGATTCTAAGATTCCAACCAACCCCTAGAATTAAAGTTATCATAGGTTATTCCACTCAAATAATATGTGGACCCACTGTCAAATCAACTATCATTATTTTTTCATCTTTTATAAATCTTTATCCATACTTTATTCACATTTTATCCAAACAACAAAACATTTATTCTTCTGTTTATCAACGAGAATAATTCAAAATACAACCAAACACAAAATCACTTTATCCTCACTTAAGTCGGAATAAATGTATGCTTAAGAATAAATCATATTCCTGTTCTAAATAGGGGAGAGATTAAAAATTAATCATCATTATCAGTGATTGGGAGTGTTTTATATTTTTTTCAATCTCCAACATAAATGATGGGGTTTCCATCTTCATTGTTGGCTGGAGTGTTTTTATTGTCTATTTATGCTTGAATATAGTAATTAAAAGCAACATACATAAGCGTTTATTCAATTTAGAAACATCGAAAATTCAATTACTCGAAGTATTGATGTAGTGACTCCATTTGTAACCCAATTTTTAACTAAAAAATTTTAAAACGACGATGATGTGACATACATTATATCCAAGTTGAGTTAAGTCCATCGTGCGTTGGATAATTTGATTGTTCAACGAACTCATAATCGTCCGATCTTATCATTTTAAGTTACAGAATTTAATCATTAAAAAGAATGTTTAAAGTTTCATTGAATTTTAATTTTGAAATCTTACATAAAATTTTAGTCTACCTCAAACTAATTCTAACACGCATTGGACCTAACATGATCTCCATTATATCACCTTTAAGACGTGTCTTGGCATTTTTATGAATTGGGTTAGATCCAACCCGCGTTGGACAATTTAAACCAAATTGTCCAATGTGATCGTGACAATTTGATTTTATCATTTTAAAATACAAAATTTAATTGAATCCTCAAAAAGAAAATGTTAGAATTCAATTGATCATAGTTTTAATTTTAAAATATGATAGAATATCTCAATCATAAATGCATCAATAAGATCGGACAGTTACAGACACGTTAGACAATTAAATTGTTCAACGCGTATTAGACCTAACTTGATCCTACATTTTTAACCGGTGAGTTACCATTTTTCTTATTGGTTTATATAAAAAATTTATCATGTTTTGACTTATTTAATCTTTTCCCCAAATAAAGAAGTATAAAGAATACATCCAACTAGGTTTGAACTCTAAACACGTGAGGCTGATTAACAAATATGATGGCGGGAAAGCATGTGATATGCCACACACGTGCGTGTATCATTTTTTCTTTTACGAATCATTACAATAAAATTTATTACGGGTCCATTTAAAAACACATATGAAAAATAAAAATTTAAATAAAGTGATTTAAATAGATTTAATTTCTAAAAAATGATTTTTTTTGTTTTTTAAAAACTAATTTTTTTTCACTAAAAACTGAAAGTAACTTTTTAATTAAGTCAGCCTTTTAAAATGCGCTTAGAAACACTTTTTAGCTTTCTGTTTAATTAAAAGCGAAATCGCTTCAATTAAGCGATACCAACAGCTCTTATAATCTTGTTTTGAAAATGTTTATCATGCTTTGAAGAGTTTTATTTTTTATTTATATTCTTGACTGAAAGATAAGTTAAGGCTCTGTTTGGATTCACGATGGAACTAATTATGTAGCAGAGAACACTGCATAACGCCATAGCGGATCCAAACAACATTTCAAAGTCTTGGAAACAAAGATTCTGTATCGCCTCTCCTTCTCCATTGGCAAAGTTTTCTGATGTGGTCCCAAACAGGATCTAAATATTTTTTTAATTCAAAATTAATTTTAGATCATGTAACTGGTGTCTTATTCCAAATAATAAATCATTGTGCTTGTCATAGAATAATAAAATTGTCATATTACACTTTACACGTCAAAATTAATGTTCGAGAATTATTGTATAAGAGATTGTTGGTTTATTAAACATAAACATTTGACTAGATTTCAAGTCTGATTCTACCCAAAGTTACTTTAAACAGACAAATTGGCCGACGATATGGCTTTGTAAAAAACAAGGCCTAACATCTAAGAATTGTAGGGCTCATTCCAAAAAAATTGGCCTCAGTTACATGGATAAACACAAAACTAACATGCAAACTATCATTTTTGTCAATTATTAAAATTGCATGAAATAAGCTGTTTTATCGAACAAAGCCAAAAATATGTTTAAATCAGTCATGCAATCCCTCTCTCGACATTATTTTTAAAATTTTTAAAGATAAATATTTATCTAAAACAAAATACATATACGTATGAAATGCAAAGTATATATATGAACTAAATATAAATTTAATACAACTAACTTGAAATATCAGGTTAAAGGGACGAAACTGTAAAAGAAACTACAATCACACATTGTATCAACGTCCAAAAAAAAGTTTATTTTAAAAAGTTGACTAAAATTATAATATTCGAGAAAAGATAAATCAAGATAAACGTGATCAATAGATAGAGTAGGTGACTGGATCATAAAAAAGAGAGTTATTATATTTAATTTATTTTACAGTTCAAAATATAATTCTATATACTTTATTAAAACTTCAATGAAGCATATAGATCATTAGACGATGTATATGTATCGTTAAATATTTTTTATAATTATTAATAATGAGTTCATTCAACTTAAAATAGAAGAATATATATTTTTTTAATAAATTATATGTTTTATTAAATAATGTTTGTTATTTTTAAAAAAAGAAAACATCTTAATTCTATAATATGAGTGTAAAAATAATTGAGTGGAACATTTTTTAAAAAAATTTAAAATGAAAGAGGAGGTGTGGAAGGAGAGAGAAACGAGAGTGAGAATAGCAGCCCTAATAACACGTGTGCTCCCGCCAAAACGAGAATCTCTTCCCCAAACCGCCAAAAATCGAAATTTCCCGCCACAACACCCGCCAAAAAGCTTGAATCCCATTGGACCACGTGTTAACCCCAGCCGGAACTCGGATAGAATCTAATGTAATCTCTCGTAATTTTTTAAAAAATACCTGTATCCCATTAGTATCCGAGGTGAAATTATAATTGCTTATTATGACTCATTGGTTAAAAATATTCTTCTTTATTATTTTAAAAAATTCATCTCACCTAATACTCTCTGCACTCACACATCAAACAAGGGGTAAGTGTACGTGTATTCTATATGAAAAATATCAAAATCTGATATATATTATAAAATTATATATATGTGTATTATATATTGTTAATGTTTGTTATCTTCTTTGATTAATCACAATCATAATATATTATATTATTATAATTTTTTATGTATGATATCTAAAAGAAATAATAAACTTTAAAATCCCAATTTTGATTTTCATATTTGTCTAATATATCATTTGATTATCCAATTTTATTTTCTTCTAAATGGAATAGAACATGACTAAAGGTCCGTTTGAAAACATAGATTGAAAAGTAGCTTTTGGAATAAAGCTGTTTTTTAATATGATTTTAGACCTTGATTTTTATTGATATGCTTTTTTTTAATTTATGAATCAATATTTGAAAGCAGTTCATGTTTGACAGAGAAAGTTATTTTTCAATTCAAAAAATTAATTTTAATAAAAAGCGTTGTTTTTGAGCTTTTCAAACACACGGATTTCAAGGGAAAAATTAAAAGGAATCCAGTTTCTGATTCTAAATAAAGCTGTCCTATTTAACTGTACAATTTTAACTTTTCAATTTTTCAGAAAGCAGAATCACACTCAAATGTGCAATCAAATAAGACCTAAATTGAATTATTTTAAAACCCGATGGAATGGGTTCGAGACAATAATCAAAACCGTTACGGTTTTGAAATAGATTCGGACATGATTTTATTAACATGTTTGGGATTAGAATTAACTGAACCCGTCCCGTTACCATTCATAATTGTAAGCAAAGTAACGGAGGACCGTTCGGTCTGTACAGTGAGGTGGGGTCACGTGGTCCTAAAGTCTATCTCACGGTGAGATCTATGACAACCGTTTGATTGGTGATCTCACCAAAGATCTGGATAAATCCTGACACTTGAGAGCATGACCCAGTTCATCACATACAAAACAATTTATTACATGTAACATTATTTATCTGGTTATGTGTTGTTTGAAATAATTATCATATATTTTTTTATTAATAAAACATAAAATCTCATGCTACTTTGCATTTTATTACACCCAAAACGCATACCACAATTTCTATCATGTTTTAAAACCCAACCCAATCCGCCCCGGCGGATTGAACCAGTTAAACACTTATCCATTTTTAATTCCTTTTATTTACCTTTAAAATCTCAATGATATAAAAAATTGATAAAATACATTCACCCTACCGATTTTTATGAACCGGCATTGATTGATTAAACAGTTTGATTCTGTATTCATAGAAATTATGATTAATTATTTAATATAATATAAAATTTAATTAAAAAAATTAATTTTATATACTAAAATCATCACGATGTTAAATAAAAATTTTACCTAAAGTTTTCTAAAATATTTTATTTTATTTTTATTTAGTGTTGATATTTAATACAATTATCATGTTAAAATTCAAATTCAGTTGATATGAAAGTTAAACTTATAACCCTTGACCAGATAATTTTTTTAATTTATTGAACGGTTGGATTTTTTTAAAAATAATTTTCTCCACCGTCCTTAGCAAATAAATCATCTCACGCATAATGCTCTCGCATTTTAATCATCAAAGAATACAACCCTCGATTTATATAATATACTCGCACAAAAGCAACATTGGATATATTTACATGGCAACAAAGGTTGTGCCAACAATTTAAAACATTAGGAATCTGCTTCAACAGCTACGTATATTTCAGATCATCAGCAGCATTCATAATAATAAAATTCAATTTTCACTAAAAAAAAAAAAAAAAATTTAAAAATTCAAATTCTACTGTATGCTTTCAAACACTTGAATAAATCACTGTTACCTTGCATTTTTTGATCTAATTTCACAGCATTAAAAGCAACAATGTCTCTGGAGGAGCTTCCACATTCAACCAAAAAAAAAAAAAAACAATCAGCAATATCCCAAATTCCTTTCTAGTTTGCTTGTTTTCCATAATAAGAAACCTTCTAAAAGAATTGGAAAAGCTAAAACACTGTAAACATTGCCACATCAAAAAATAAAAAAAATTGAGTCAAAATACCTGATATGCCAAAGGAGATGCTTCTCTCATGATAAAATACTTGTGCCTTGCACTGGTTGGTGTTGAAAAATTGGATACCCCGCCCAACAAAATCAGCACAATATATGACCATAAACAACTACTTTACACAATCAAGTCTAACCCCCCATATTGAAGCACCAAACATCATCTTTCAAGCCATCACCCTGCCTTGATGTTTTAAATTGATGGAACAACAATAATTGGAAATACTTTAAATCAAACACGTGTAGAATTAGAAGTTCCAATGTTCAGCCACAGACTACAGCCATGGGTAGCTAGAAGTTCCAGCGATCTCATCCACTTCAACAACTGAACTATGTGAGAGGAAAGGCCATATGAAAAGGATGCATATTCAAGAGAAATACCTTTGTCAATCAAATGAATTGATCCAATGGAAATTATTGGACTTCAACGTGCACTATGGAGCGCCAACAGTTTTATAAACAACCCACAACATCGTCAAATAAGCATGAACAAAAAAATCATGAAAAAGGAAAGAAAAACAACCACAACACTTCCATAAAGCATTGGACCCACTCCATGGACAAACTGAACATGTTCAATGAAAATGAGTGACAGCCAGAATAGTTCTACAAAATTATCGACGAAGGTTTACAGATATAAAGGGAACCATAGGTCCAGAAACAACTCATGAGGATTGAGTGTCACAAATATGGTTGAGAGTGCTCCACTAACAACGCATGAAGCAGAGTCAAACGACTTCCATAATATGAACAATTTAATAAGCATAGATAATAATATTAAAAGAAACAGCAAGCCACATTCTCCTATATTACAGATTAACTGAAAAAAATGAAACAAACTAATTTCATTCACATTTACTCATGCAGCTCGAACCACATATCAAATTGATAAAGGCAAGATCCACCATATAATCCTGCACCTTGCAACAGAAAAAAAAGTAAAGTCAATGTAAATGCCCAAGCACAGAAAAGGGGAAAGCATTAAAATAAGATAACGAAAACAATAGCATACCATGATAGCTACATACTAATCCATGTCCATCGATGTCAAAGTGTGACAGGGAGTGGCCATATCCATCATTGGGGGAAACATACAATCAGCTAAGGACGACACGGATTCTATTTGCAAAATAGAATAATCAGAATGAATATATTGTGACATTAAAAAAAGATAAATTTATTGTTAAAAATCGAATTGTAAAAAAGCCAAAACAGAAATATGAAATAAATTACCTCCCATCTCATCTTTCAACCAGTCTTGTACGCATATTAGAGCCTGGGTGGTTTCTGCATCCAATAAACTACGATATGCATCAAGCATACGGGCTCCAGTGCTGAAACTGAAAGCAGCCTCTGGTGCAACAATTGATATTGGAATCCCTAAAATATCATGAGCCATTTTTGACAACACAGGATACTTGGCTGCATGGATTTTCCACCAATTAAGTAAGTTGGAATTCTCAGAGTCCCGAGGAAAAACATCCTCCTCCAGATAGTAATCAAGATCAGACTTCAAGCGTTGAGTTTGTATATTCTCTTGTAAGAAACGATCGAACCTTCTCACTTCTCTACCGTCACCACTTGAGCTTTGACAGGGAGTACCACTAGAGCCACCACTACCAATAGATTCAGCTGCATGACCATTACAGTTATCAAGTGAAGATGCCATATTGGATGCATACACCTCATAGAGGTTTTTAACAATGTCAAGAATTTCCTTCACACGATCTTCAGCATCGCTGCCATATATTTGTGGGTAGTAGCATTCCACCAATTTCATCTTGTACTGTGGGTCCAGAAAAGAGGCCACTGCAAGTATCATGTGGCACTTCTCCCAATATCTGTCAAACTTCACTTTCATCGCGGGTGCCATGGATCTAATGACCTCATCGAAACTATTGTTCCATTCAACTAGGAGAATGTGAATTTCGCAAAGAAATTCAAAAACAAGATTAACAGTTGGATGCTCTGAGACTGCTATAAACTTCACAACTTCATTACAGTGCTTCAATAAACTGCAGAAGGTACTAGCTTGTTCCCACTGTTCTTCGGATGGCAATTTGGTATATTCAGGATCACGTGAACTTAGCTGAATGAAGGCATCCCTGTATTCCAAAGCTGCCTGGAGCATAGGGTACACCGAGATCCAATCCATCGTGACATCAAAAGACAGGGTCCTTTGACTGCTCAGATGAATATGCTGAACCACCTCTTCAAACAATTGTTGGTGTTGTTGAGAGCTTCTAACAAACTTAATGCTTTCCTGGACATTCTCAATCAACATGTTTAACTTTTGCATCCCATCTTGCACAATGCCATTGATCATCTGTCCAACACATTGTACATGGAAAAATTTTCCATCATCCAAAAGGGATTTATTCTGGAAAAGACGATGCTTTATTTCTCCGATAGCAACATCATTTGTTGAACAATCACCTAATGTAAATGCAAACAATCCTTTATCAATGTCCCAATCCGTGATGCATTCCATAACTGTATTTGCAAGTGCTTCCCCTGTCTGATGCTCTCCTAAACGCAAGAAGTTGATAATCCTCCTTTGCAACTTCCAATCAACATCTATATAGTGGGCTGTCAAACATAAGCATACAACACCTTGATATGTAGTCCACAGTTCCATTGAGAGGTTTACCCTAGAGAATATTTTATCCAATGCATCGTAAATTCTCTTCTTCTCCTTCTCATAGAAGACCATGCAGTCAGATTTAATATCATTGTGAGACATCATGTTGAAAAATGGGCAAAGAGACTGTATAAATCTTCTAAATCCAACATGCTCAACAATGTCAAAAGGGTATTCATGATAAATAATCATGCGCACTAGTTCTAGCCGACTTTTTCTTTCATCATACTGAAAGCCACCGGGATAAGCAGTGCGCTCTTTTTTCCTTCCAGATGTTAAAAGCCTCATTTGGCGCATATCGCCACTGTACTTTCCAGGGCATCGAATTGTATGGTTCTTCAAGTGTGTGGTGCCACTAGAGCTAGAACCAGAAAGCTCCTTTTTACAATTTTTACAGACAGCAACATCAACTCCATTTTTTTTAATCTTCTCAAAATCATTCCAAACAAGAGATGTCAACCTTCTTTTCCTTTTGGCAGATCCTATGTCTGCTATCTCAACTCCATTAATATTGTTTTCCCCAGACTGATTAGGCTCAGCAAGGGATGGATCAGTTGATGAAGGGCTGGTCCCTACCACTATTGACTGCAACATAATCAATTAAGAAATCCATATTAATTTCAGCATCATTTTAGAATGCAAGAAAGAAAAAAAAAAACTTTCTGGAAAAAGAAATGGACATAAAAGCAACTTAGATATTTTGAGGAGAAAAGATTACTTAAGACAAATCTTACAGATTAGATACGTACGCAAACATAAACAGAACACCCAATAGAACGTAAAGATTAAACACACCACGGTAAAAACAAACATTAGATACCATCGAACCTCCACAGGATTTGCTAATTCCTCTCAAACTACCAAGCACAACTAATTATTTAAAACAAGGGAACAATGCATTCATTGGAAAACATCAAAGACACACAGCTTCCTCAGAACGTGAAATATCATATGCAAGTATGGAAACAAGGAAAACGATACACGCAGCGGATGCAGCCACAAGTATGAATACATTTTTATCTGGTACATACTTTATAAAAATTCGTATGCACATCATACAACTGTGTATATAAACTGTTATATACAAAGTTTTATAAAGTGTGTGGAATTGCATAAATACTATGTAAAATATGTGTACACACCATTTTACAGTATATATACTACATGGCTGCATCAGTGACTACGATTGTGGCTGCAACTTATAGAAGTCATGAAACAATGACTACAAATTGTTGCATCATCTATAAGTCATAGCATCTCTGGTTATGTCAAAACCACATCAACTTCATTCAAAAGTATTTACCAACTGATCGAAATCATTCAGATACTAATATTAATATTATACAACTAAAGATCCACAGAATCCGATGATAACGGAAAAATTATACTCTACATTAAAGATTAAAACTTTTATATGATTGAATTCATCATAAACAATTCATTGCAGTTGATATCATACGGACTGAAACATATCATAAAACCAAATAAAACGATTATGCAAATCCTGAACCATATTAGGGTTGGGAACATCGTATCAAATACTGAAGATTAAGGGAAAGAAGGGGAATACGAGATTGTCTTGGCGTCTCTGTCTTGGTTTGCGCCACCATGGCTTCTGCTTGGTGGCCTTCTCTTCCTTCTCCCTCTTGGACTCCATTGAAAGCCCACCCGAGCAAGGGACCACCGGATTCACGGTTCGGATTAATCGGATCGCACCTTCGGATCACGCTCTTCACCCCCACCCCCTCACACCACCGCTTTCGTTGTCCTTTCTTTCGAGTCGGAGCCGGATCTGAAAATTAGGGTTTTCGATTTCTGGATCTCAAGCGGTGTGTGATATTTATAGACCGGATATGTCTTTGACGATGAAAAACTGGGGCCGTTGATTTAATAAGATCGACGGTCCAGAAGTTTGCTTGGCGACGCGGATCGGGTTTATCGGAAAAAGACGGGAGAATGTAATCAGCCCCTGAGTCGGTTAAGACCTCAGTACCTTACCCGTTGATTTTCGGTAAACTTAATTACAGGCCCGTCGACGACCCTCTTATTATCATTAGGTCCCTGACACTTTTAAAATTATTTTTAAGTCCCTAGTCAGTTAATATATTTTTTCTGGGTCCTTCCACCCACTTAGAGTTATCTTTTTTTCATTTATTTCATTTCTACTCCTCGATGCCCTTTGTATTTTTCATTTGCTCTTCTCTATTCCACCCAATCTACATGAATTGGAGCGTCTCCCACTTGGATCCACCTCACATCATGATAACAGTCATCACATGAAGAGGTTGTCTTTTCTCCTTCTTCGATCTCGTTACGACAACGGCCACCACATGAAATTAATAATGTACCAAGAGACATTAACAATGTATTTAGATAACATAATAATGTACACGCTATCATGAATCACAGGGATAAATTGATCACAATTAAGGGTGTTGCTAACAGAAAGCATGTGTGGGGACTTTGAAAAAATATTTCACCGAGTTAGGAATTTTAAAAAAATTACAAAAGTATCAGTGACCTAAAAATAATAAGTGATACCCTTGATTAATTGCCCTTTTTATTTTTATAGTTTGGGTTGCCTGTTAATTTTTTTATGGGTTTTTTATTTTTAACTCCTCATAAACAATATGATTTAGTGATCGATCCCTCAGTTCTTCGTATTTTTGTTTTAGTCCCCATATTTAAAGGATATGTTCTTTTTTAGTGAGCATCACAGGGACTAAAAAAAACTAAATAATTTAGGGATAGGTCCCTCTCAAGGACTAAAAAGGAACATATCCTTTAAATCTGGGACTAAAACCAAAATACGAATAAGCGAGGGATCGATCACTGAATCCCATGATTTATGGGGACTTAAAAATAAAAAAACTCTTTTTTTATATGAAAACTTGAAATTATTTCCATCAAGGCTAATTTCAGCCTTTATTTTTTTTTGGTTCATGAAACTCTAAAAGGCAGGAATATTTCATAAAATCAAAGAAAGAGCTCTGAGGTGTGTTTAAACCGATGTATTTTTTTATAGTGCATTTTAATCTTTCAAGCTTCATTATTGATGCGTTTGATTATTATAGATATTTTTTTGAGAAAAAAAAGTTTTAAAATTAATGGATTTTTTTTTTGAGGATCGGTAGATTATGTAACTTTAAAATAAGAGGTTACAGTAGTCTGAATCTTGTCTCAAAACAAGAGAGGAAGAAATAAATCAAGATATGGAAAATAGTGATAGCACAGAAAACTTCTTCCCAACTAAAAGAAAATGAATTTTTATAGATCAATGATGGTAAATTCTAAAATTTGTTAGATTTTTAGCTAAGATTTTGTAATTAATTGCGACGTATGAATAGAGATGTGAAGATGTCGCCATCATTGTAAAATAGAAATTCAAAATCAGTAAAAAAATATTTTATTTTAATTTTTCTCATGGATTTAAGAACTCCATTTTATCTCTAATCTTTTTCTTTAAAGTGGAAAACATCGATTTTATTTTTCACGGGCATGTTAAAATTAAAACATCGATTGTATTTTAATCAAAAGGGTTTAAATTGTACATGGAATTTTTTTTTATCCATTCAAGTTAGTTTTAAAGTTTCAAATGAGATATTTTTATAATATAAGGTTAGTTAAGGATATATATATATACAATAAAACACATTTTTAGTTGTAACATATTCTTGTACGTGTAATTTCATAATAAATTATACAAATGATTTATTTAATCATTATTAAAATTTTCATTATAACATTTATGTATATATAATATTATACATTATATAGCATATAAATGGATTAAAAAAAAAAAGTATTAGTTGCAGATGTAATTTTTTTAAAAATAAAAGTATTACCCCAACTCTTAACCCAAATCCAACCCAAAATAAGTTCAAGTTGTTCGGGTTCGGGTTTAGATTGAACTCGAACGTTAAAACCCCAATCCAAACTCACCCAAATTTTGAGTTGGATCAGGTTCATTCTGTATCTGGTTTAACCCGTTCAAATTGTACTCCTAATTTCAACTGAAGTTGATTAGTACAACTAATAAAAAAAAGAAAAAAAGAAAAAGAGAAGAAATTAATTTGATTCTTAATTTCTAATGATGGACCATGTGGCGCGGATTACACTGGAAACAGGCGTTAGCTTCAAATTTGTTTGGTAAGGTGAAATATCATGAGATTTAATAAGCGGTTAAACCGTGAATTATTTTACCATCAATTTGAGTCAGTCCGATTAATAAACCTACTATCTATCAATCATGAAGGTTTAGCCCGTAATATGTACAAAGTATATATCATTACACACAAGCCCACCTCAATGATATGGGCTCAACTGTTGTATTTTTGGGCTTTTATTTCAGGGCACTGTTACACTAAGGTAGTGTTTGGAAACACAGTTTGAAAAACAGTTTTTAACTTTTGCAGTTTTATGCACACTTTTTAAGGGTGTAATGATGATGATTTGAGGGTGTAATGATGATGATTGCTTTATAAAACACAGATTTCGAGGTACAGTTTATAGATAAAATTTAGTAATGATGATGTATTTAAATTGACCTGTTTGATAATAGCTTTTAGCTTTTAAATGATGATGTATTTGAATTGATGTGACTCCAAAAGCTAAAAGATGCTTTTGGGGTTTGTTGCCAAACATGGCTTAAAGTTTTTTTTACAGGAAAAATCCATATAACCCCCTATAATCTTCCTGATATCCATATAACCCCCTGTAATCTCAATATATCCATATAACCCCCTGTAAACATACCATATATGCAAATAACCCTTTGCGGTTAAAAATTCTTTAACAGGGTTGAAATATTCTGAGCATTTTCCGTTATCTAAACCATGATTAACAAAAATGTATTCTTTTAACCCCCAAAAAATAATCAATAGTTAAAAAAAACCCCCTCATATTTCTAATTTTACACTCTTTTAGATTTTTTTTTGAAGTTTTGACTGCTTTCAGAGGGTTAAAAGAATACATATTTGTTAATCATGATTTAGATAACGAAATATGTTCAAAATATTTCAACTTTGTTAAAGAATTTTTAACTGCGGGGGGTTATTTGCATTTATGATGTGTTTACAGGGGGTTATATGGATTTATTGATATTACAGGGGGTTATATGGATATCAGGAAGATTACAGGGGGGTATATGAATTTTTTCCTTTTTTTGCAGTTCGAAATACAGTCTTATATATCTAGTGAAAGATTCTATGAAGCATATACTTTATTAGATGATATATATATCTTATTAAATAATTTTTTACATTTACTAAAAATGAGTTCATTCAATTCGAAATAGAGCGATATACACTTTTATCAAAGTATATATATACCTCATTAAATGATGTTTACTATTTAAAAAAAATAAAAACATGTGTGATTTGAGTTTTGGTTTGTAAAAATGACTGAGTCTAACATTTTTCTTTCCGAGCGCTGATACATGCAGTCCATTTTACAGTCCGTTTTGCAGCCTCATACGCTATGATAACATAGTATATATTGCACTATCATGGTGCATAAGGTTCTATCGATAGTATATGATTCAAATTTCTTTTTTTATTATATAAAAAAAATATTAATGTATCTAAGTATATACTTCATTTCATATAAGAGCATGTATTTCAAAGGATAAATGTATGATTGAAAAAAAAATATGAGATGGACTACAATTGGGGTTGCAAATGGGTTGTGTACTTGTGTATGTCTTTTTCCTTTCCTTTATTTAAGTTGGAGCCCTTGGGTTTTAATGGGCTGACTGTTGTATTTCTAGCAATGGGCTTTTACCATATTTTATGAAAGGGGCGCTGTTACACCCCAGATCTATTTTCAGCCCCAATTTCAGCTCTATATGCATTGATAGATTTCTATCGACGCATATGCTCACATTAACAAGGTATATGCTTCGAATTTTTTTTTTTTTTACATTTTTTATAAATGAATTTATGTAATTCATTGGAATATATGCTTCATTTTTTTATAAAAGCATGTACCTCATTATATGAGGTATACTACTTTTAAAAAATTCAAAACACATGTAGACTGGAATTATGGCTGAAAATGGGGCTGGATGTAACATTATCCTTATGAAAGACACAATTTTCCAATTTTACAACCCTATATACTATGATAATATAATATATACTGCGTCAATACAGTGTATAGTGCAATAATTTTTTTTTATTATTTTATATAATAGTATAGCTTCAATAGAAGAGTGGTATAATTTTTTTTTAAAGAAAACCGTGATATCAATGATACCATCGGATATCGATATATTTCTAGCTCTTGCGATGTGGCACCCCAATTCGTGAATGAGGGAAACAGTCAACTCGCACATGTTCTCAATGTAGATTCAAGATCTATATAAGATTCGAGACCCACATGTTCTCAGCGGGATCTCATTCCCCTTGTATGCATTTAATCCTTTTAATACATCTGTTTTAAAAAAAATAAAAAATTATGGTCATATCTTACATTAATCTTGATATTTTCTGTTATTTTCACAAATAATATTATCTCATGTTTGATAATCTTTAAGGGAGGAATAACAGTTTTGACAGTCATACTATTGATTCATTTAATTCATGGAATATAATAATATTAATAAAAATTGTCCATTATATTCAATGATTATATGTTCATAACTCGGATGAATTAATAAGATATAAAAAAAGTAAAAAAAATGAAGAGCATTGGTTAAAAAAAAATTAATGCATTCCGCCCGACGTGTGGGGAAAAAAAATAAATAGAGGAGGGATATTTTTGTAATATTTTCATTCAGTTCATACTCCATAAGGTGTTAGATATTACACTATCAATCACATAAGACAAATTTTTTTGGATTTTTTATTTTTAAGTCCCCACAAACCATCATATTTAGTGATTGATCCCTTTCTTTTTCGTATTTGGGTTTTAGTCTCCAGATTTAAAGGATAATTCATGGATAGGTCTCTCTCAGGGACTAAAAAGAAAACTAAATAATTTATGGATAGATCCCTCTCAGGGATTAAAAAGGAACTATTATTTAAATCTGGGGACTAAAATCTAAATACGAAGAAGAAAGGGATCCATAACTAAATATGATGGTTTGTGGTAGGCCTGTCAACGGGTCAGGTCGGGGGAGACTCAGACCGGACCCGTGATAGGACTCGGCAGGTCTGGGTCCAACCCAAGACCCGGCGGGTCCGAAAAAATGTGGACCCGGACCCGAACCCGTCGGACCCGGGTCGGGTCCAGGTCCGACTCGACCCGGATGGTTGGGTAAAAAAAAAAAAGAAAAAGAGAGAAGAGCTCATGTATTTGTTTGTCTTATCATTCTATTTGAAATTTTTTGTAATAAAACATTATTGTTAATGAGACTATGTTTGAATATAATTTTATACAATTCAAAAGAAGTAAATGAATTATTAAACAACATCCAAAACAATAATCACTAACATAAAAAACATATTAACCTAAATAATAAACATAACTAATTATACAAGCATTCAAAACAATATTAACCTAAACAACATTCAAAACAATAAACACTAACATATTAACCTAAATAATAAACATAAATCATGCAACAAACTAATTAATCATACAAATTCAAAAGCTAATAAGTTAATTGTCTAAAACAAATCGACGACAATACATTACTAAGTTTATTACATATTAAACAATCAAGTTCTTGCAAGTTGCAACATCAACACAACAAAAAAAAATGTTATGATTATGACTTATGATTTATAGGCTTGTTATGATTATGATTTATGAACTTGTAGATACAAAAATAAGTTAAGTAAGAAATAAAATTATGTATTAATTAATACTAATGGTCTTATAATATATAAGTATATTTTAATAAAACAATCGGGTCTTGGGCCTAACGGGTCGGGGCGGGGTGGACCCAGACCCAGACCTGGATCCGGACCCGACCCGTTTGTTTGTTCGGGTCCTCCGAGTCGGGTCCAACTCGGGTCGGGTATATTACACGTGTAATCGGGTCCGGGTCAAATCTGGTCCGGGTCTGGACCCGACCCGTTGACAGGCCTAGTTTGTGGGGACTTAAAAATAAAAAATCCAATTTTTTTACGTCCACGTCGTACATGTAGCAGATATATTAAAGAATCGGACCAATTACAATGCACGTGTCCCATTATCCATTTAACACATTATATACATTCGTTTTATTTTCAGTTTCTTACAAATCAAAGGTACAGCTTTAGCATATATACATACATACATGCTTATACGTACATCTTACTTAAATAAATTATTTGATCTTTTTTGCTTTTACGTTTATTTTATTATTAAATATTTTATTGTGTTAGTATTATTATCTTTTGAAGAAATTAATTAGAGGTCATCCCAGTCACCCCCGTACTATTTTTAGGTCTCTGGACCTTTTTGATTTTTTTCTAAATCCCTATCACTGTATTTCATTATTTTTAGGTCCAAATTAACCTATTCCGTCATATCCTTTTTTAGACTTCCAATGATACCCTTTCAACCATTACATTTACCTAAACTATTCAATATCATTTTTTTCTGTTTTTTCCTTCACCAAATCGATTGAATCTTTTCTTATTCAAATCATTTTTTTCCCGAACCTTTCTTCCCAATCAATTGAAACCTTTACACACTCCAACCTTTTTTTCCCCAACCTTTCTTCTTCCTCAAACCACCACTCCCTCACCATATCTTGTTCCTCAAACCACACGAAGGATCTACGATTCAACTTCACAAAACAACCAAAATCAACAATTAATTCTAATAGAAACATCAGATCCCTATAAAAACAGTAATAAAACAAACAAAACAAGATCAGCATGTATGACATCGATTATTTGACGACTTACCTTTGCACGGTTCGGATCGTCAGGAACGGTTCGGATCTTCAGGCGTCGACTTCGGATGGTGGTGGCAGAGAAGGGTGGCTAGGGTTTCAAAGAGGAAATCTTTGGTGGCTAGGGTTTCATTCCATTCAAAACTGAGTGAGGAGAGAGAAAAAGTTGGGTTCACGGCGTGAAGAGACGGACGGGTTGTGCTTGGTTGATAAGTTCATCACGTGAGCGTCACATGCTGCACTGGACAGATGTCACCTCGTGGTTGGTGTTCACAGGGTCATCCTGTGTGATTTACACAGGAGTTCCGAACCCATGTGAGGGAGTCCACCGGAGGGTTCACTTCGCTTGCCTAGTTAGTCCCATTGATTGGACGGTCATAAATGATTGTAGATGTTTAAATGCTTTTTTTAGACAATTTTGAGTACCACTTTTGTTCAGAATCGAACGGTTGAAAATGGTTCTGTATTTTTTTTTTTTTTTTTTTTGACATCCAGCTACTACTGCACAATTTCGGAAAATGTTTAAAAAATCCCATATTTATCATGATTTTCATGAAAGTCTTCTTCTTCTTCATCATCATAATTTTATTTTATTTTATTTTATGTTTTTTTAGATAAATAAGATCTACAAGAGACAAGTACACTCAAGACACAAGGTTCAGAACCCAACTTAAACTCTTCTTCGTGCAAAGTCTTCATCTCTTGCATACAACATTTTTGCAAAGTAAGCCCTCATAGATATAATAATTGCATTAAAAATGTGATAGACCGTGATACTTGGATGTAAAAAAAAAAAAAAATCGGGAGTCAGACAGGCCTAAAGTACCCATATAGTTTTGTTAATCAATTTCAAAGTACGAGAAAATTGATTATTGTGTATCACATCACGTATGTATAAATATCAAACGTTTAAATTATTGATCTTGACAGGTTATTCTCTTTATAGAGTTATATGTGTCACTTATAAATATAGTCAGAAAAAATAAATTCAACAAACATGTGAATCTGAATCGTCAGTGTCGATAAATTCTTACCCGCATTTATGTCTTCTATCACACTTCAGATTAATACATGACAGATGGCACTAGTTGTGTTCATCGGTTTCAATTTGATGAACATCATTGTGTACATTCATCGTGATTACATGCAAATATTTTAATGAAGGGAAAAAATCCAAATAACCCTCCGTAGACCTTCTGACATCATGTGGATGTAGACGGTGTGACATCTTGTAACTATGATTTTTTATAATATTCATATAACTATTTAAAAACATATATCTAAATTTAAATAATCTATGAGTTAAATTT
The DNA here is from genome assembly GCA_030737835.1 of Acorus gramineus. Lineage (NCBI taxonomy): Eukaryota > Viridiplantae > Streptophyta > Magnoliopsida > Acorales > Acoraceae > Acorus > Acorus gramineus. The sequence continues at coordinate 15,688,876 of CM060857.1, forward strand.
TCTTTTAGAGATGAAGAATATTCTGTTTCGTAAAACTCTAATTGAAAATATAATATACCAAATATCTCATACAATATGTTAAAAATATAAAAAATATTCTATAAATAATAATTGTACCCCTCCAAATAAAAGTTTTATTATCCATTCGGAAGGATAAAATCATCATTTATAGATGATTTTCTGTATTTTTAATATATTATAAGAGGTTTTTGGTATATTATGTTTTCAATTAGAGTTAATCAAACAAAATATCTGCAGAATATTTTTCACATATTCAGAGGGGTAAAATCGTTTGCATTTTTAACAAATTATAAGAGATTTTTGATATATTATGTTTTCAATTATAGTTAATCAAATAAAATATCCGCAGAATATTTCTTACATGTTAATGAAAATTTAACTCCGGGGATTTTTGATTTAGATGGGTGTTTGTAGGGGATTACGTGAATTTCAAGAAAAATCGAAGACTTATATGATTTTTAGACAGTTTAAAGGAGGTTATTTGAATTTTTTCCTTTAATGAATCGGATTAATTACAATGCACGTGTCCCATCATCCATTCAACACATTATATATTCCTCTTGTTTTCTTACAAATCACTGGTACAACTTTAGCATTGTAGCACAATGCCAAAAGTTTTCATCTAAGATGGCAATCTCGTAATTTTGTGGGTCTGTTAGTTTTTTTATTCTATACTCTATATCTTAAAGCATGTAAAAGTTTTCATCTAAGATAGCAATTTCGTAATTTTGTCGGTCCTGTTAGTTTTTTTTATAAAAAGCACCTTTTAATTGTTCATTCATTCATAAATGCCCAAAAAATTGTAGGCACATTGATAAGTTTTACTCCATTAATTTTGCAAGAAACACCTTGCAATTATGCATTCACTCATCAATACCCAAAAAAGAAAAAATTCAGACGTGTCTCGTGATTTTGGGCTTGGTATAGCAAGGACCACCTTGCAAGGCTAAATACTCCTGGGATCGCGACGGTTGGGGAAAGTAGCATGTATGGGCTTGGTTATATGGGCTTTGCTTCTCGCATACGAGAATTACATGGAGTTTAATTCGTTAAGTGAATCATATATTATGCTGAGATTTTATTTTTTATTACAACTCAGTTAAACTTTATTTCTAATAATATTATGGGAATAGAATATTAGAACAAGAGCATCTAATTAGTATTGTATATATGTTATACCATGAAACTAACAGATATTAACTTTTATCCTTGAAATTTTGAGAATTGGATTTTTGCTAATGCACCTTCTTTTGTATTTATTATATATTGTTAGTTTCAAGACGTACTGTTCCTCAGGAAAGATATCTTTCTATTCTAACCCATAACGTCGATCATCATTTTCTCCTGGGTTGTTTGCTCAACCTTCATTTCAAAATCATGCTACGATATAATGTCAAACGCTTCGAAGATCACACACCAATATATTTTTTCGGGAGAAAAGAAGAAGAAGATAACAAAAAAGGAACACGCACGGACGAATAGAATTTCATATTATATAAAAACCTCAACCCATGCTAGTACATGCATAACCAAAACAAACCAACCACGTATACTTGTTACAGCATCAAACACAAAGGAAAAGTACAAGGACATCGATCAAGTAGAGACTGATCATGTCAAATTATTCCAACTAAAGTAGGGAAAGGAACTAGCTAGCTAGCTAGTACTTTAAAGGAGGGTAGGGATTGTTGAACATGGGTTGGTATTTTAAATGGGCTGAGTGCATGGTGGCCTTCTACGCCCGAGGCGGAGGCCCTGGGATATGCGGGAGATATGCGGGAGGATATGCGGGAGGACATGCCTCACGATGCGACCCCACGGTATCTCAATTGTCGCGGCGCACGTGTCCTTAGAGAAAACCAACTGCCCCGCGGTGCCGAACAGCACATGCTGTGGCTGCTTCCCTTCGGAGTACTTGCGGACTATCTTGGATGACTCAATACCGTTCGATGAAGGGCACGGCTTTCTGGAGGCGCTGCGGAGCTCGGCGAAGCATTCCTCCTTAAGTCCTCCTCCGTTGTCGTTGCTGAGTAGTTCGCTTGGGAGTTCCACAGAAAATTCCCCGTTATTGGTTAGCGCGGCCACCGCGCTGGTCTTGTATTTCCCCTTGGTGTTCTTGCAGATCACGGCGACGCGGAGTCCTTCAATTCGTACATGGAAACAAAAAGAAGCCCAATTATATATATGTATATGTAGTGATGAATGAGACTGACAGCTACGCGCGCTTTACATGGCTTGAGATTTTATATATGTGAATATATTTTATACCTCTGAATGCATTGCCAAGCATGACATCCTTCTTAGCACAGTCTGTACATTTTCCCACGCCAGCCACAGTCACAGCGTCAGCGGGGAGACTACTGAGCGCTAGCAGAGCTGAGAAGAAGGCCATTAAGGCCCTAGTCCTCGGAGCCTGCATTGATAAATGAGAAAAGCAAAGAAAGAAAGAAATTGGTGAGAGGATTAATCTGCTGTTTTGTTGAGCACCATCGCAGTGGTGCTTTTTATAGGCTAGGCCGCTAGGGAATCTGGTCGACAATTCCCTTATTAAAGGATTCGCATGTGGTGTGGTCCCCGTATATGTTTTGAACTCCATTTGAATGCAGTCCCCTTCTAATCTATCCATAGAATTTTGGTGGTTGTTTTGTGATTTTTGACCTTTGTCATTGTGATTTTTTTTTTCAAACCATAAAAAAGATAATTACTAGAATATCTTCATGAACAATTTCAAAATTGACTTCAATTAATACCGCCATTAATGCTCGTTTCTGGAATCCCAAAAATCACGCGACCAAAAGAACTACAATCATCTCCACCGAATAATCATATTTCAAAAAAAATTAAAAAGTTAGGGTTCAGAATTGAGAGAAAACATTCGAACACCACAAAAAAAAAAAAAAAAAAAATCAGTTTTCAAGAGACAATATAATATGTTCTCTTCCCCAACCTAATCATCGACAATAGCAAGAATAAAAGTTAGATTTCTTCCCACAATCAACTCTTCCTTGTCGACGTTTTTTTTTTTTTTTCTATAAAAAACATGATGATCGGATGGATTTATTCCACATCTTATATGAAAAATCTCTGATTTTCATGATCAAAATATGAGACGACGCAATTCCAGATACATGAATCAGAAATCCGAACAAATTAGTTTATCTGGATTTTTTTTTAAACAAATCAGTATTTCAGATACATGAATCTGAAATTTTTTTTAGTAATATGAACAAATTAGTATTTCAGATATATGAATCTGAAAACCAAACATATAGTGAATGTGGAATTAATTTTATTTTTTAGCAATATAAACAATTTTGTATTTCCAATTAGTGAATATGAAAATCAAACAAAATAGTGTATCTGGAATTAATTTTTATTCTGTAGTAATACAAACAAATCTAACTTTCAGATGCATGATTCTGTTATCCAAACAAGTAGTGTATCTGAAAATGTGACGCAATGGATAAGGTTAACATGGGGCACCCACAATCTGAAATTGAATTTAGTGTATCTGTCTTTCAGATACATGAGTCTGATACCCAGTGTATCTAGAAATGTTATGCATATGTGAAGCCTAAGCTGTATCTGAAATAACAAACATCATTTATTGGTGTGGAATGTCACTGTTATGCATGTATCAGAAATATAAACATATGCATTTTGTTTGTGAACTGCTGATTTATGAGTCTTCACATGTATCATCCATACAATCGTCATCACTGTCTGCTGAAAAATTAGGAAGTTGTCACATGTTATATAATTAAGATACAGTACTGTATCTTAACAAAAAAAAATAAACAATTTCATGGTCTACAAGCTAATTAACAAAATACACAGATTTTCAATGAAAGTCATTCAATCATTTATATAAATACGACAATAAGCAATTAAATATTAATCAGATAGGTATCAATCAAATCCATATAAACAATAAATCAAACTTCAATTTGACTGGAAACAACATCAAGATACACATGTATTTGGAATTGGAATTAACATCTACATATTTGATACTATCGAATATTGCAGAGGGCTGTTTGTTCAACACATTTGATGTTATAATGTGTTATGTCAATGTGTTTGTGAACTTCATTTTACATTGTCATAATTTTTGCTGTTATTAGATATACATGGTTCATTTTCTACATCCATTACAATTTTGCAGATACGATATGCATAATTATTCACAAACATACAAACATAAACGATTGTACATATCATACTTAGTACACAAATAAGTATATAAATCAAGATACAGACCATGTATCTGAATTTAAATTAAATTCAGATTCAATACATGTATATGATGATTCAAAGGAATGACGAAAAATTAGGCCTACATATTTTATTGAGATCGAAAAGGCCTAACCTGAATGAATCGCCAATGTTTGCACCACAATCAGGTCGCAAACAAAATAAATGAATCGTGTAATTCTTATATTCTCCATCGACCAAACTGAAAAAAAAAATGATTTCAAAATTTGTTTTCATTTACACCGATCAATCTGGATCTAAATATTACAAATCATGATTTTTTGGGGTCCAAAAAGGCCTAACATGGATGTTTGCACCACAATCAAATCGCACAAAAAAAAAAAAAATGTTGAAATCTTCTCTTCTCCGTCGATCAGATCTGATTGAAAAATAAAATTGTTGTTTATTTTCGTTACGACAGATCAATCGGTAAAAAAAAAGAGAAAACCCATCATTTTTTATTTTTTTGAACGTGCAATTGAATTGGTATATTAAAAAAAGGAAACAATCAGTCAAATCGTAACTGTCTTAACATTTATTAGATCATTTATGGAAAAAAACGGTGAGATTAATTATGATGGGATCATGGGCTTATGATGGGATCTACTAATTAGGGCTCAAAAATCATTATTGTTGTTATTATATACAGTGATTTTACATGCAAATTTTTTCCTTTTAATTTTGCCTTTTCTGCTTCAATAGTATTGCCTCTTGAGAGGTCAATGATGAAATAACTTTTTGAAGTATGCTCCTCCATATTTTTCGTTTTTGAAATCACATTTTGTTTCTCTTATTTTTTTTTTCTTTGTGGTTACATTGAGATGTTCTGTCGCTGAGAAGTCTGAAGTGGAAGACTGTTTTGTGAGGTTGAATAGTAAGCCATTGTGATTTATTTGGATTTTTGTTCTTTGGTCCAATTTGATGGCTCACTGAAATGGATGGAGGAAAACGAAGATAAAAATGTATTTGTTTTTTTTTTTAATTATAAAAGGTGAAATTATAAAAACGATTATAAGTGTTTGGGATTATAAAAAAAGTCAAAAGTATTTCAGGTTATAAGTGAAATTTTTATTATAACGGAGCTCACGAAGTATTATAAAAAAGATTGTAACAGTTTTTTTTTATTTAAAGCTTGGATCATGCCTTCCAGGAGGGGAAGAATGGAAGAAGGAAAAACGGCCAATGAAGATAAAAATGTAATATTGAGTAAAACAATTTTTTAGTCATAAAATAGCTGATTCTAATAAAGGTATGTTTTTTAAAAATTAGTTTTCAAATTTATAAACATTGTTCAATATCATTTATAAATGTAAGTCAAATTAAATGAATGATTGGATCCTAAAAATTCTAAGATACTGTTTGGTACATGAGCTGGTCTACAGAAAATTAGAAATTATACTTTTTTCAATTTGGGGAACATCATTTCCATGAAACATATTTTTTTAAGTTTTCTGTAAGACAACTTTGAATTTATAATTTAAAAATTAGATTTTTGCAACATCAAAAATCAATCACCAGCCAACAAAGGAGAAACAGACTTCACAAATAATAAATACTTGCCAGCCGATATTGTATACTGAACCATGTATATAATCACATTGTTAGTTGATTTCATTGTATGTATATATTCTTTGGGTAAACGTATACTTTGTTAGACACACACACACACAAAACATGTGTATATATATGTTTATATACATATATACATACATGTATGGACGTACCATGGTTAAAATTCAACCATACCATACCTGAAATGAAACGACTTTTATATTAGATGTTAGAAAATTCATGAGTTTAAGATAAATTTTACACTTAGTTGTTATTACCGGCGCCATTTCTCTCGGCCGACCCCGTTAATATTAAATCAAAGGGTGCTGTTACACGCACACGCAGATCTATTTCTAACACCAATTCTAGCCTTATACGTGTTGATAGATTTTTATCGACGCATATACTCACGTTAACAAGCGTATGTTTTGAATTTTTTTTTTAACATTTTCTATAAATACATCCATGCAATTCATTTAAAATATATGCTTCATTTTTCATAAAATCATGTACCTCATTAGATGATGTATACTATTTTTAAAAAATTCAAAACACATATAGACTGAAATTAAGATTGAAAATAGCACGACTGCTAATAGGGTAGGCATGAGGCGATGTTTAAAACTCAAAAAAAAATAAAAATAAAAAATAAAATAAAACTCACTCACTAATACATGCATCTTACTTAAATACATTATTCGATTTTTTGGTTTTTAATTATACATTGATTTTATTAAATATTTTATTGTGTTAATATTATTTGCTACGGTATAGTACAGGTAAATAGTTAGATTATATATGCATAAGTTTACGAAGCTGGGTAGAGATCATTTGCCACGTCAAAAACAAACTACATAAGCCTAATATAACCCCTTAGAACCTTTAATCATAATTCGACAAACATTTAGGACATTATCATCACACACAAAAAATAAAATAAAAATGCATGGTGATCCCAGTGACACCATACACGGAGTCAAACAAATATTTAACACACGTTAAAAATATATGTGATTTTGCACAAATTCAATTAGATTTAAAAAATTTAATTACAAAATATGATCAGGTTCATTTACGCCGCCATTTCTTTGATTTCATCTCTCATGTTTTTACTGCTTGAATCTTACTCACATTGTTCAAGTGTGCTCATTTTTCAATCTGTTCAATCAATTGATGATTTGATGCATTTTAGATTTTAAAAAATAATAATTACACAATATGGTATAATCCCTTCATTTATGTCACCATTGTTTTGATTTCATCTCTCAGAATGGTTGAGATATCGTCTTTAATTCTCAGAATTTACCCACGTTGTTCAAGTGCTCATTTGTAAATATGTTCGGTCAATAAATACAATTTTATTAACATTTGCAAGATGTTAACATATGCTAGGCTGCAATCCCCTTCTAATCTATCCATAGAATTTTGGTGGTTGTTTTGTGATTTTTGACCTTTGTCATTGTGATTTTTTTTTCCTTCTATTTAATGCTTACTTTCCTTTGAATACTCTCCGCAACGGGTAGTCGCTTTCGCATAGTAAATCCGCCTTTGTACATATCTCTGCTTAATTTTAACCATGTATTCAAGGTCTATAGTTAGTATTACATCTCCTTTTCATTATCTTTTCATGTTTGTTGTTATTATATATAGTGATTTTACATGCAAATTTTTTCCTTTTAATTTTGCCTTTTCTGCTTCAATAGTATTGCCTTTTGAGAGGTCAATGATGAAATAACTTTTTGCGGTATGCTCCTCCATATTTTTCGTTTTTGAAATCACATTTTGTTTCTCTTATTTTTTTTTTTTGTGGTTACATTGAGATGTTCTGTCACTGACAAGTCTTGAAGTGGAAGATTGTTTTGCGAGGTGGAATAGTAAGCCATTGTGATTTATTTGGATTTTTGTTCTTTGGTCCAATTTGATGGCTCACTGAAATGGATGGAGGAAAACGAAGATAAAAATGTATTTGTTTTTTTTTTAATTATAAAACGTGAAATTATAAAAACGATTATAAGTGTTTGGGATTATAAAAAAAATCAAAAGTATTTCAGGTTATAAGTGAAATTTTTATTATAACGGAGCTCACGGAGTATTATTAAAAAAGATTGTAACAGTTTTTTTTTTTATTTAAAGCTTGGATCATGCCTTTGAGGAGGGGAAGAATGGAAGAAGGAAAAACGGCCAACGAAGATAAAAATGTAATATTGAGTAAAATAATTTTTTAGTCATAAAATAGCTGATTCTGATAAAGGTATGTTTTTAAAATTAGTTTTCAAATTTACAAACATTGTTCAATATCATTTATAAATGTAAGTCAAATTAAATGAATGATTGGATCCTAAAAATTCTAAGATACTGTTTGGTACATGAGCTGGTCTACAGAAAATTAGAAATTATACTTTTTTCAATTTGGGGAACATCATTTCCATGAAACATGTTTTTTTAATTTTTCTGTAAGACAACATTGAATTTATAATTTAAAAATTAGATTTTTGCAACATCAAAAATCAATCACCAGCCAACAAAGGAGAAACAGACTTCACAAATAATAAATACTTGCCAGCGGATATTGTATACTGAACCATGTATATAATCACATTGTTAGTTGATTTCATTGTATGTATATATTCTTTGGGTAAATGTATATATACTTTGTTAGATATACACACACACACAAAACATGTGTATATATATGTTTATATACATATATACATACATGTATGGACGTACCATGGTTAAAATTCAACCATACCATACCTGAAATGAAACGACTTTTATATTAGATGTTAGAAAATTCATGAGTTTAAGATAAATTTTACACTTAGTTGTTATTACCGGCGCCATTTCTCTCGGCCAATATGAGGGCCGACCCCGTTAATATTAAATCAAAGGGCGCTGTTACACGCACACGCAGATCTATTTCTAACACCAATTCTAGCCTTATACGTGTTGATAGATTTTTATCGACGCATATACTCACGTTAACAAGCGTATGTTTTGAATTTTTTTTTTAACATTTTCTATAAATACATCCATGCAATTCATTTAAAATATATGCTTCATTTTTTATAAAATCATGTACCTCATTAGATGATGTATACTATTTTTAAAAAATTCAAAACACATATAGACTGAAATTAAGATTGAAAATAGCACGACTGCTAATAGGGTAGGCATGAGGCGATGTTTAAAACTCAAAAAAAATAAAAATGAAAAATAAAAAATAACTCACTCACTAATACATGCATCTTACTTAAATACATTATTCGATTTTTTGGTTTTTAATTATACATTGATTTTATTAAATATTTTATTGTGTTAATATTATTTGCTACGGTATAGTACAGGTAAATAGTTAGATTATATATGCATAAGTTTACGAAGCTGGGTAGAGATCATTTGCCAAGTCAAAAACAAACTACATAAGCCTAATATAACCCCTTAGAACCTTTAATCATAATTCGACAAACATTTAGGACATTATCATCACACAAAAAAAAAAAAAAAAATGCATGGTGATCCCAGTGACACCATACACGGAGTCAAACAAATATATAACACACGTAAAAATATATGTGATTTTGCACAAATTCAATTAGATTTAAAAAATTTAATTACAAAATATGATCAGGTTCATTTACGCCGCCATTTCTTTGATTTCATCTCTCATGTCTTTACTGCTTGAATCTTTCTCACATTGTTCAAGTGCTCATTTTTCAATCTGTTCAATCAATTGATGATTTGATGCATTTTAGATTTTAAAAAATAATAATTACACAATATGATATAATCCCTTCATTTATGTCACCATTGCTTTGATTTCATCTCTCAGAATGGTTGAGACATCGTCTTTACTTCTCAGAATTTATTCATGTTGTTCAAGTGCTCATTTGTAAATCTGTTCGATCAATAAATACAATTTTATCAACATTTGCAAGATGTTAACATATGTATAGGAGGGTGATCACATTTAAATATCTCTACATACCTGTAGAAATTCCAAATACCACGACGAATAATCTCGAGTGAGGCCACCATCAATTGAAATAAGTGATGGTTGAAATCACTTATTGTAGTTCAACAAGGTGTGAATCATGTGAACCTCAACACGACATTGATTGCCTAGCAACCAAACAATTACACAGACTCTATCACAATAAATTTATTCAATTCTAACTATAATTAAAAAAAAAGAAGGGAGATTTAAGAAATAAGAACTCACAATGGAGACATAATATACATTCTTGTTCATTAGAATAAGAAGCCCCAGTCCTCCCCGAGATCCCAAATTCCCAATATAAATTGAAAATCATGGAGAAGATGGACGTGATGAGCATAATTCCAAACCAGATGTGTGTGGGGGTGCGCAGCGTGAATGAGTCCGATTCCCATGACTAGCAATGCCGTTAAGTTCCTAAGAGCATTTGCCAAGTGCGTCTTGTTCTTGTCAGCAATATATTTTCTCAAACACTTCAGATTCACATGGTAGATTGAATTTCGTTTGTTAATTGTGCCCTTTGATGGGAAGGAGATGGTGAATGCATGTGATGAACATCAATACATTTACTGTGTTTACATGCAAATATATTATAATAATAAAATGAATCAATTACCATGTGTTACATTATTAGGTATTATTCATAATATGGATTACATAAATTTTTTTTTTGTTCAGTTACCAAAGTTACCAGATCAACTGGGTTGATATATAATAAGTGTCTAAGTACAAAAATTTACTGACTTCATGGCTGATGCAGTTGAGTGAATGAGAGGATCCAATAAGAAATCAATGGATCTGATCTGAATCAGTGGATCCACTGAAATCGGATTACAAGTTCTTAGACAAAGACATGCATGATGATGTGAATGTAGTACCTGCGTAGTAGATAACAAGTAAGGCAAGTAATCCTTGCTCAATGTGCACGTCTCGTATGAGTGTTGCTGGAATTCCCTCTCCCGAAGTGTGGTAGCCGTGAAATTTTAAAGTAAACTTTGTTATCTATTTATCTATCTTAGTTTTTTATATTGAGGGATGTAGTGATGCAACATTGTATTTTGTATGGAACATTATTGACTTACTTACATAAGTGTTCATCTCCTACACTCTCCACTACCAACCGCCTCATTCATTTCACCACTTTTCCATAGCTTGACTTCCTATGTCACCCACCATATTTTCCATGACTTAGAAAATCAAATTGACTATCATTTTTCTAAGAATCCTATTTACCTATACATGGACCATCATTTTCCATAAGTTTTATATTTTCCTATGCATTGGTAAATCACATTGACCACCTTTTTCAAATATCTACACTTTTAGCCATGCATTGGTACACCACACAAGTTATTATGGACACCGACTTCCCCAACCTATTCCCCATACCAACCTTGCCTATAAAAAGAGACCCTCTCCACCATTTCCACTAACTCAACTCAATCTACCTCATTCTATAAAATCACAAAATCATCTAAAACATACACTTGTGCAAGCTTGTTTCTAGTAGCTCAATTTTGATTATAAGCCTGTCTTTTGTAGTGAAATATAGCTGTCAATTTTCTCTTATCTTGAAGTTGTTTATTCTTCTTCTATTTTTAATTATGAGACTTTGGCTAATGTGAGTTTGGTTGCACTATTTGAGAACACTGTGTCTCTCCACATTAACAACAGTGAATTTCATCTCTCTTACCAGGGGAACAACATCAACAAGTAAAACCCAAGATATGAAAACCGTGTTACAACGGAAAACGAGGGGCGGAGCTGGGTGGTTTTTAAAGAAACAGTGGGGATTCTGATTTGGATAGGGGGCAATTATATTCACCCCCTTTTGTTTTGCTATCCCACCCCGTTTTCTAACCCACCCCTCTCAGATTTTATAAAATACAACCCCACCCCTCTATGTATATCAAACTTACACAGTGCAACCCCACCCCAATTTTCCTTTCTCTCCTCTTTATCAACTCCAAAGTGGTTTGGGATCCTACACTCATTTCTCTGGGACGCCGAGGATGAAAAGAAGTAGTTAGGGTCTGGTCCGCCGCCTTCACTTGACTGACTTAAGTTATTTTAGACTGACTTAAGTTATTTTATGGAAATTAATAATTACAAAAACTTGTATATATGATGACTGGTGTATAAAATTAATTGAGGGAGATGTATATCAGAGAGGAGAGAACATGCATGTTGTTCTACATATATGATAATTTAAGGCTTTCTTGTTAAAAGGGATCGAAGGGTTCATGGTCGCCATGGGGAACCTCTCAACATTCGGACCTACGTATAGTTTAGGAATGCAGATTTATTGTATCAAATGAAAACTTTTGTCTACTATTTATCACAATGAGCTTCTATAACTTTTGTTTTGCATCATCACAGGTTCATTTTGGAATTGCACATGGTCCACAAGAGCGCAGACAATAAGATAGCCGTTGTGGGAATCTTGTACAAGATAGGCAGGGCTGATAATTTTCTCTACAAGGTATAGAACTCCCCTTCTCACACTAAAGCGCAAACTCAGTATGTTTTTTTTTTTTTTGGATAATTTTTTTTTTCCCTTGATCAAATCTTCCCCTATCAAACGGTAAGACTCGAACCCAAGTCCCCTCATTAAAGATGGAGTATCTCTCCCATCCTAACAAGATGAGGTTCAATAAAAAATTATCAGAGATGGCTAACAAACTTTATATGTTATGATATATACAACATAGAATTCAATTCATAGATGGTGAACTACATACACAAGATTACCACTACTACAATTTTTAACATTGATCATAGTTTAAAACCGTGATTAAAGACTTGTGATCACGGTTTTGAACCGTAATCTATGAAGGTGTGATTGTTTATATCTTATTTTTTATCATGGTTTGAAAACGTGATCAAAAGTAATAAATGATCACGGTTTTTAAATAAACCATGATTGTTATATAGAAATCGATTATGCTTATATTATAAAACGTGATATTTGATATCTAAAAGACCACTGTTTTGATAAGAACCGTGATCTTTATAATATGTTAGATTACATCTTATAAATAATTCGTGATCTTTACATTATTTAAGATCACGCTTTATAAACAATATGTGATCTTTAAATTATTAAAAAATCACAATTCACCGAATCATTGTATAATTTCAGATATTGATTGTACCTGCTCTTATAATTCAATTCATACAACAAAAAAAAAATGCTCATTAAAAATAACTTTCATTCCTCTAATATGGATCAAATTTCATACAATTGTTTCACATATACAATTGTTTTATATATAAGTAAAAAAAAAACTAACTCAATTTATAATTAAGTGAAACTTGTTCTTCCTATCACAACAGAAAAAAAAGCACTTCGATCAATGACCTTCACCTCGCAATGCTGTACGTACGTAAAAATGAGATTATCCCTGAAATAGCTGCAAACAAGACAAATTTGAGAGTCAAGACAAACATTATTATTGAAATCAATGGTCAATGGATCCTCACAATGTAACGGAAAAAGCATATGAATCTAATCAATAAAATTGAAAATCACCTATAGAATACTTGTCAAAATTTGGAATCACCACTAGTATTTATATCTAAAGCACATCAAAGGAAATATGACTAACATTCATAAAAAAAAGGTATTTTAATATATATTTCCATAAAGAAATTACAGACTACCCAACCAAAATTTATCTATACCACTAGTTAATTAGAGCAGAACATATCAAAGATACAAGAAGACATATAAGAAACAGGGGTATCTAATTTTTATTTCTTACTTTCCATCTTCAATGGAATACAAAAATAATTTTGAATAATAAAATGTGCACCTTGCTGCAGTACCAATGGAACTTGTCCTCACGACCATGGTGATGCAAGTATGTGACACAATCCAACCACATCACAAATATCAGGTGTTTAATTCAAAACAAGGTAAAATTAGCAAAGAACGGTTGGTGAAGATGAAGAGCATGAATAAAGAAGGCTAGGCTAAGAACCTACCAAGTAAGGAATGAAATATAATTTAAGCATATGAATTTACCAAGAAAATTACTCCATTATAAAATTAAGGCTACTCCAATATAAATTTACTAAGAAAATTACTTCATTATAAAACTAAGGCATGGAAAAGGAAGCCTTACCCAACCCTTTCAGATGAAATCTTTTGTAAATTGACCTGAATGATCTACTTTGAACCCCTCCTCAAACATCTTTAACTGCAAATAATGGAAATGTTATCACTATTATATAATAGTTTTTCATAAACCCATATAGCAGTCCCTAATCCTTGTTCTATAAACCCATCATTTGAAAAAACAAATTCACAACTTTCTTGCAAGATTTGTCAAGTCAAAAGGGAATAAAGAAGAATGAAATAAATCTCCAGCTCAATTTTTCTCACACATAACAACCTTCTTGAGATCTCCGTTCCGTTTTCATTAAATATGTCGTACGGATGGCTGCACTGCAACAAAAGGCACACAAAAATATTAAAAACCAAAGTATTGGCATTCATAAAGCCAAAAGATATAACTATAAGTATTTTACGGAGACTGCTTGTTAATGTAGATATGAAACCAGGCATGCAGTGCTTTTAAATCCCAAAAATTTAAGCTTTTAATTCATTATCCCATTGAGAAGAACAAACATCGATAAGCAAACCACATAAATCGAACAATTTTTTTTTTTTTTATCAAAGTCCCCCAACTCCACCAAACAATACCAAAAACAAAATCCATAAAAATCAACACCTCAACTTTCACTTGATGGAATAATGGATAAAGACTTTTGATAGAGTTCTCTGGCTGTGGCTAAGTTTCCTTCTTTCCACTCCATCCAACCCCAAGCCTGCAGCAACATCATTCTATTATTAGTTTATAAAAGTTATGTCAGATTGTTGAGAAATTAATACATTGAGGAAGATTACATGCAAAGACAACAGAAATTTTGAGAGCAAATGAATAAACATTATTTTTTTTTCTGACCAGTCCCCAAAGTTTGATCATCTAAAGACCCACAAAGAATTCAGTAACCGAAAAATTAAGGGCCTCCTTCAAGGTGTGAGTTGAGAGGAGTGTGAAAATTTCTTTCACAAATACAACCTATTCAAGGATGAATCAAACGCAGGTGATTAATATAAAAGCATCAGTCCGCACACAGCAGTTGGACAAAAAGGTTAAACTCAACCAATATGAATCACACTTTGGTAAGTCCTTCCTTTTATTCCAAAATAAATAAATAAATAAAATACTCTCATTTGATCTTGAAGCATTGGACCCTGAGTGCTTTCCCCTGCATCTGTTTAAATCTACTTTCTCAACAATCCTTCATTAATTCACATACATCTCACTTTGACTGCACAACATTAAAATCACTGAACCTACCCAAAGAATTAAAATGAAACAATTAATCTATAAAAAAACCAAACGTAATTCATACTTAGCATCACTAACAAAATCACATGTTTTTTTTTTTTTGTATAATATGAGATCATATATAAGTCAAAGTACATACACAGTCACACTGCATTTTCAATACAAAACGACAAACACACTCAACAGACCATGCATTGAATTTTGGGAGGCACACAGCCAACATAAAAATAGAATTTCATTTCATGAATGCAGAACAACAAACAAAAAAAAGTTTTACTTTTTGTTATTCAGAATGAGAGGCAGAGTCTCCTCTTCCAATCAATCAACCCCTACTGAAAGAGTTTTCAATAGATTCAACAAAAATCCAACAAAAGAAAAGCTAAAATTCAAATGAACATTGAAATGTGAGAGAGAAAGAGAGAGA
Source organism: Acorus gramineus (assembly GCA_030737835.1). Taxonomy (NCBI): domain Eukaryota; kingdom Viridiplantae; phylum Streptophyta; class Magnoliopsida; order Acorales; family Acoraceae; genus Acorus; species Acorus gramineus. The sequence goes on from CM060857.1 coordinate 15,704,483, forward strand.
CAGAGAAGCGCGTGCGGGGAAACGTAAGGGTCTTGATAGTGAATTTTTGGAAAAGCTGACCCACCCCCCTCAAATCCATGTTGTCTGTGGCTTTATTTATACTAGTTAAAGCACATGTGCGTTGCACATGAATTATTTTGTTGATAATTTAACAAACAAAGAGTAAGATATTTAATTTCTTTTGAATTATTATGTCCCATTTTTTACTTATTTTCTGTTTGAATAATTTATATATATTTGTACTTTCTTGTTAGTGTTAGATTATGATCCTTGATATTCAAATTATTCAATAATTATCATTATAGTATATGTGTATGAGGTGTTACTTTGAAAATTTTATGCATATAAAGAGAAATTTAATTCTTATTCACTAACTCATCCACGTAGATATGTAGAAATGAAATATCTAAATCCACATAAATATGGATATTAACATATCAGATCCGTATCCCAATTTTGATTGAATTTACTCTCCCTTCCAAATTTATTTAATTTTTTATTAATATTTAAATACATAGAGCTTCTATTATATATAAGGATTTTCTAACGGTTACAATATATAATATATGTAGGTATATTATATAATTATATAAAATTAAGTTGCATATATATTAAATTTAGATATATAATCATGTAATTGATTGTAAAGAATGTTAAAGGGTAAATACAAATAAATGTATAGAATTAAAATAAATGTATAAATTAAATACATTAAACACATTATATATGGTATTTGATTTCAAAGAATTTGAAAGGGTAAATTTAGACATATAAATGTGTAATTGATTGTGAAGAATGTTAAATGTTAAATATGAATAAATGTATAGAATTAAAATAAATGCATAAATTAAATACATTAAACACATTATATAAGGTATTTGATTTCAAAGAATTTAAAAGGATAAATATGTCTAATCAAATATAATTTGGGGTAGGAATGAATTTTCATGAATTGATAAGGGTAAACATGTCCAACGAATATTTTTCATAGATTAACATATCCAATTAAAGGGGATGCCCTGGTTTTGTATTGAAACTGTTCTTCCTTTGTAACAGCGTCTTCGTCGATTATTCTTGACGGAGAGAAAAAAAAAAAGGGGTTGTAACAGCGTCTTCGTCGATCATTCTTGACGGAGAGAAAAAAAAAGGGGGGCGAATGTAAAATGGATATTTAAATTCTAGATACATGTAACTTTATATATATATATGTGTGTGGGATCATAGATACATGTTGTGTGTGTGTGTGTGTGTGTGTGTGTGTGTAACAGGTGGATCATAGATACATGTAACTTTATATATATAATTTAATTAATAAAATTTAATATATATAGGTTAATATGATAACATGTGCATGTAATATTATATATATTAGGATTTTGTAATAATTTAGATACATTGATTGAAACATAAACTTCATGATACAATTTATAATTTGATAGGTTGTCATTATTTATTAAATCTCTCAAAAATATATAAGGATAAAAATGTGCATGTAATATAACATATATTACGTAAAGTTTATGTTTAGATTAGAATAATTTGAAAGGGTAAATATGTCTGATCAAAAATAATTTTTGATAGGAATGGATTTTCATGAATTGTTAAGGGTAAACAAAAATGTGCATGTAATATAACATATATTACGTTTTTTATATAATTTAGATTGGAATAATTTGAAAAGGTAAATATGTCTAATCAAAAATAATTTTCGATAGGAATAGATTTTCATGAATTGTTAAGTGTAAACAACATGTAATTGAAAGGGTATATATTAATTTTTGGTTCAATTTTATCTCCCTTACATATTTGTATATTTTTTATTAATAATTACAAACATAGGACTTCTGTTTTATATAAGGATTTTCTAAACGTTACAATATAATATATGTAGATATATTATATAATTATATAAAATGAAATTGAATTTATCCCTTACATATTTGTATATTTTTTTATTAATAATTACAAACATAGGACTTCTATTTTATATAAGGATTTTCTAAACATTACAATATAATATATGTAGATATATTATATAATTATATAAAATGAAATTGAATTTATTAAAAAATTTATAATATCATGTAATTGATTGTGAAGAATGTAAATACGAATAATTTGAAAGGGTAAATATGTATGATGAAATATCATTTGGGATAGGAATGGTTTTTCATGAATTGATAAGGGTAAATATGTCCAATGAATGTTTTTCATGGATTGGTACTTTTATAGGTAGTATAGATAGATATAGATATAGATATAGATATAGATATAGATAGATATAGATAGATAGATATTTATTATTTAAAAGAGATTATATGTTGTGATTATTTATAGATATGAACAAAGGAAGGCTGTGTCTCTCCTTTTTCAAGTTTTTTTTTTTTTTCTTTCTCTGAAGCATGAATAATTTGTTTAGGATGAAAAGACACACACAAACACATACAAATTAACTAATTCCATAAATTGGCAGTTTTCACAAAACTAACAATAAAATATATTTTTCCATTCAAACCCTAAAATCCACAAAATCAAATGAAGGACAAGATGAAATTCGAGATAGGGAGAGATAGACAGATGATCTCGTGGGCGGCGGCGACGGCAGAGGAGGACATGGAAGAAGAGGTATCTCGTGGAGGAGATTGAAGAAGAGGACGAAAGGGAGAGAGGCAGAGAAAGAGAGAGAGAAAGACTTACGGCGGAGGGGGAAGAGGCGGCGGCGGCGGTGGTAGCTGCGTCGACGGAGGAGGAATGGAAGGCGGCCGCGGTGGCTGGGTCGGCGGAGGCGGAAGGGGCGGTGAGAGAGGTGGGGTTGTGAGAGGGGTCGATTGGGATTTAATTTGGACCACGCTAGTTTTTTTTTTTTTTTTTTTAATATGAAAACGATCACTTTTTTTCATTTAAGATTGAATCTTTTATTTAAAAAACGATCACGTTTTTATTTTATACATGATCGGATGGTTCAGTTTTTTCGTCCCCGGAAAGTTCAATATTAAGTTGAATTTTTTTTTGGAAGATTATACAGTTAACCAGGTCCAATTAATATATGTATGCATCAATAATTGTCTGTGGGATATACTTAGGATAAATGAATGCCCCGTGGAGCATGAAACTAGAAATTGTCAATCAAGTTTTCTTCAATGAAAATTTAACACACTCTCTCTTTTAAGCTGATTTCTACATATACTACATATATATGGTCGAAAAAAGACAAATTCAAAAACGAATAAAAAAAAATCAAAGCGGAATGAAAAGGATGATTTCCCAGAATTAAATGCCAAGGAGAGCGTGAAATTGGAAATTGCCATCCAAGTGTTCTATAATGAAAACACATATCTTTAAATTTAAGCTAACTTTAATGCATGGTCTGAAAAAAAAAAAAAAAATAAAAGGGGAAGAGATATGAGCGAAAGGTATTGATCACATATATACTGAATAATAAGTGTCATGTAAAAGAAAGACCTCACATGAATATCAAAAGATGCTTTAATGTGAAAGCATAAAGGGGACCATAGACCTTTGAAAGAAAACCTGTCTTTAATATTTTTGCAAGGCATGAGAGGGCATCCTTTTGCATTTTTAATAGCCATGCATGCATGTCCTCCATCAGTAATGGATGATAAATTTTTTGACAACATCAAAATAGCAATTATTACACCCCATGTTAAATTAAGGGTTTTTTTTTTTCATGTATATCATCAAAAAATATACTATTTATTTTTATACTACTCTAAATAATCTATTTATTTTTGTACCACTGGAATATGTAGAAATTATACATATTTACCATCCTAATTAACTTTCATCTAATTCTCTTGAAGCCGTTAAAGTCTTGCATAAATGATCAAATTACACTTATTTTTTTATTTTGCATATTTATTTTACCAAATACAATATTTACAAAAATAAAAAATATTAATATTTAACATAAAAATGATAAATTTCATTTAAAATCCAAACATTAAAATTAAACATACAAACTATTTATTATCTAAGACATAGTATTTAGTAATATTTACTTTAGTAGAAATAAAATAAAATTATTGTGAGAAAAATTAATCATATATATTATAAAATGACAATTTTTTTTCTTTCAATTTCGATCTTAATTGAAAGAATATGAAAGAAGAGATAAGGTTAAATGACTCATGATTGAGTTACAAAGAACAAGAAATTAATTAGGTTACGACGTTTAATTATTTACAATATGACAAATATTATGTTGAGGTTATTTTTGTCATTTTTATTTCTTGGTTAAGAACTAATTATGGTTAAGTTTTATTTTGATTAAAAAAAAAAGAGGGGCACATTTTTTTTATAAGCATACATATACTGGCACAATGAATTATATACTATTATGAAAAATAAAAAATATACCTAGCTAGAAAAACAATTAAATATTTTTATTTTATTAAAAAATAAAAAAATGATTTGATTGAACAGACACTATATTACTTGAGTAAATGCTATACTGGGATAGTATATATATACTTTAGGGATTTTTAGTTTTAAGTCCCCACAAACCATCATATTTATTGATCGATCCCTCCCTTCTTCGTATTTAGGTTTTAGTCCCCAGATTTAAATGATAGTTCCTTTTTAGTCCCTGAGAGGGACCTATCCATAAATTATTTAATTTACTTTTTAGTCCATGTGAGAGACCTATCCATGAATTATCCTTTAAATCGGGGGACTAAAACCTAAATATGAAGAATGGAGAGATCGATCACTAAATATGATGGTTTGTGGAGACTTAAAACTAAAAATCCCTATACTTTATTAGTAAAATGTATAGTCAATTGAGACATGATTAACAAGAATGCAAACTATACAGAGTATATCAATATACAATTAGATGGACCTGCATGCGAATATAGCATGCAGAGGGACCAGCATGCATAGGTTTTAGAATAAACTATTAATATTTAATTTAACACGTGGCATTCGTATATTTGGTTACAAGGTTATCCCGTCTCTCAATTATTGGAGGCAAATAAAAGTGCCACAGCCCCACTACCCCAACGTAGGGAAACATAATTACCAGTCAGTTATCAGGTGGTCCTTGGTTGATCCATTTTCGTGCATTGACCTTAGCTGGTGATTTCTTTTAATTTTTGCATCTACAACCAAACATACAAAAACATCACATCTACTATATTGCATCAGTTGCATCATGCATGAATAAGGAATGTTTTGCTGTGACAGGGGACCACATGCATGTGCAAAAGAAGAGCATCTGCAATGCCGCATGTGAGTTTTCTACATGTGTGACATAATATATCTGTGGTTCTTAATAATGTTTTCTAATTATCTGATGTGTTGGTTATATATATTAGTTTCAGTTTTAATTCATTCTGAAAAACAAGTAATTTACTATATCATCATCTAATGGTTCAATTCTTGTGATTTTGTGATTCATATATGTTTGTTTAAATTTATTGAAATTTAATTAAATTAAAAATAGTTTAAAAAGCCATAACCTATAGGCTGAGAAATGAATGTTTTTGAAATTATAGCTTATAAAATACTTTAAATTTTTTTATATTTTGAATACTCACACATTTAATCTTTTTTTATTAATAATATGTGTATTTATTTTTTATTATTACACCAAAAATTATCAAACTTCCGTTCATCTTCTTAACTTTTTTACTATGACAAATAATACATTATCAATGTTTTTTTATAATCCTATTTGTCACTGAGTTTATTAAAATTTTAAAGTGTAATATTTGAAAAATATTGTATTGAATTTGAAATATTATTTATGTTTAGTTGATTTTCATTTAAATGTTTATAAAATTATTTTTATATGTAAAAATCAACTTATTTTATTAAACATAAATCAATTATTCAATTCTACATATTAGGGATATTTTGGATAATTGTACAACAAAAAACTATTTTACAAAATAAACATCCACAACTGCTTATTTCCTGCTTTTAAACAATTACAACAATGTCTAATATTTATAAAAAAAAAACTATAATCTGTAAGTTTTAATATATAATCTGTAAATTAAACTACAATAAACATGACCAAATGTACACATATGGTGAAGAATGAAGTAATTTTTTTAGCATACTGGGGCGGCTCTTCTAAACTATTAGATTTATTGATGAGAATCAAGTAATTCTTTCCCAATTAATTGTTGATTTCCATTTCTGTTGAATTGTTTTAATAAGGAAGAATACAGGAAAGTGATCAAGACGTACGTGTCTTTGGGTTATTGGAGTTGATTCGAACTTTTTCACCAAGAGATCATGGGATTCTAGCCGTGGTCTTCATAGCTTTCCCTAGCAGGGACTGTTATTCTTCCAATTCCTCAGCTTTATCTGGTAAGTCATTCTGCAGTTGTGACTGCCATGGCATAAAAAGCTATTTAATGTTGGTTTAAATTTATTTGCTTTCTACATGTTCAGATTCACATGCATGCCTTCATTTTCATTGAAACAACACTTTTTCTTTCTAGGATAAATCGCGGATAATTGTCTTAATTTTAAAATGAAAATGATGATATTTTATTTTATCTAAAGGTTGAGATAACATTTATTCTAATTTTTTTATCCCAATTTTAACAAATATAAATATGAACAAAATTGATGAACTTTTTATCCTCTAAAATTAGAATAACTTATCCTCAAAACCTTAACACCTTATAAAACTAGCCCATAAAAAATACGTGATTCATGCCTCCTTTGAGTTTAATCAAGATACAAATCAAATTTAAATTTTATTTGAGTTTAAAATTTACTAGATCATATAAGATTAAAATAAAATCATATACAATTTGAAATTTCAAATTCGGAATTTGAAAACTTTATATGGTTTTATTTGAATTTTATTTTATATGATTTTATCCATTAAATTTTATGTGAAATTTGAAAATTTAAAAATATATATGATTTATCTAAATTTTAAAATCTTAAACAATTTAAAAATTAAAGTCCCTTATATATGTTGATTAAGATGCAATTCAAAATTTAAATTCTCTTACAATTTTATCTATTAAAGATTGAGATGTTATTTAAATAGATTAAATAAAGGCATGTATGGCCTGCGTTTTAATCGGTAAAAATGACTTAAAAGTCTAAATTTTTCCTTTTTTTTCAAATATATGGTTTCTTCCACAAATACATAGTTTGGCTGGATTGGATTACAAATACTTTAATGGGCCTCCCCTTTTTGGGTCCTTGTCAAGATTGGGTCGAAGCCCACATATTAAACGGACGAATAATTCTTATTCTACGAACTCAGCCCGTTGGTTACAATCTAGCCTTTAAATTATATTTATGAAATGATATGTCCCACCCTCTTGTGTAAGTGCAGCTTTATTTGCAGTCTACATTATTTTTTTGTGGAATTCTCATCACAAAAAAACATGTTTATGCCTTGGAGAACATGATAAGACTATACACGAAATCAAATAAAATATATAACACCGAGAAACACACGACAAGCACAATCTTACTCAATGTGGAAACACCTATCACATAAACCCCGCACAAAAAAAGAAGAAGTTAATTTACAATAATCTTCACAAATTCAATTAGATTTACAAAAAATGAATTATATATACAATTAGATTTCATCTCTCAGAATGAAAAAGGCACCATCTTCACTGCTCGGAACATACCGACATTATTCAAGTGCTCATTCTCCAATCTGTTTCATCAATAGACAGAATTTTATCAATACTTGCAAGAGGCCAACATATGCATAAGTGAGAGAGAGAGTAACTGTATTCAATTATCACTACATACCTGAAGAAATGCCAAATGCCACGACGAATAATTTCGAGTGAGGCCAACAATAATTCAATTATGTGATGTTTGAAATCACTTATACTCTTCATGTTCACCAATGTATGAATCCAAGTTAGCCTCAACACGAAATTAATAACCTAGCAAACAAACAATTGCACAGATTTTATCACCATCATCAATTTATTGAGTTCTAGCTAAACATAAATCATGAAGGAGGTTAAGAGATAAGAACTCACAATGAAGATATAATAATAAAATTTGTTTCTGAGCATTAGGTCATCCCTGAGCCACTTATTATTGGATTTGCGATGAAGGAGCCCCCAATCTTCAACATAATCCCAATATAAGTTGTAGCTCATGGCAAAGGCAGAGGCGATGACCATAATTGTAAACCACATGCGTGTGGGGTGCTTAGCGTGAACGATTTGGAATGCCACCGCTATCAATGCAGATATGTTCTTTAAGGCATTTAGGAGGTGGATCTTGTCCATGTCACCGTGATATCGCTTAAAACACTTCAGATTTAAATAACAAAGAGATGGTCAATGGATGTTAACATTTATGGTTATTACATGCAAATGTAACAAGAATAAAATAGATCACAATTACACGTGTATTCCTTTTTTGTTTTCATTTTTTTTGTTTTACAAAAGAAAAGATACACCTTTGGCATGTATACATAAAGCTATGAGATGTGCTGCATGATATATATTTCTAACTAGAACAACTCAGTGACTTGCCAAGTCAGTAAATCAACCGATCAACATAAAAAAATATTTACACTTTTTAAAATATGTAAAAAATTTAATAAATAATATAAAATAAAACAAAATAAGAAAATTATTGCTATAACAAGTAAACAAAATTAGGCTGGCTTTAAATAAATAAACAAATCCAATATCATAATATTATGACGTTAAGTTATGCATGTGTTATCATCAGCTGAAGTGAACTTCAATGCAAAATGTATTATGATATTATCAAATTAAAATATAAATCAAATACAAAAGAAATATATAATTAAACATGAATGTATCCCATACAGTTTCCAATATTTTATTCATCTAAATATTAATCAGCACGAACTAGTTAGGAGAGAAAATGTTTTTGCTTTTTTCTTGGTAAATTTGAGTATTTCTTTCCAAAAGCTTATACATGTATATCAATTAAAAAGTATAACAAAATGCACATTGGTTGGGAACAGAGGAGCCCCAACCACTATGTATAGCTCAAATGAACTTCATAAAAACAAAGGAGAGGAAATGTTTTACTAATTAATATAGTTTTTAAAGGCGAATTGGATCATTAATCCTCCCATAAGGCGAGTTATCAGTGCTGAATCAACAATCTTGATGAAATGGCAATCCAATATACTCAATTCGACTAGGATCACGATTTACTAAGCCAATTAATTGTTATTATCCAAATCAACTAATCCACTTAGTGAGATCAAAAATATTAAACAGAGACAAGTATGTGAAAGTATTACCTGTACAATTTGGCACACATACGGAAAGTATGAGATAATATAAATATGAAATTTATGAACCTCATTGAAGCTGCATGTATCATATGAGTATGTATCATATGAGTGTCTGGCATGCCCCCTCCCCAAGAAATAGCAAGCAATGAATATCATGTCTCTAAAAATAGAGACCTGATGATAATCATGAAAAAAATGAGTTAGTACAGTGCGGAGTATAGCTAATTGTTTGTATAGTTGTATGCGTGTGGTAGCATTATTCCTTACCATGCTAATCAATTGGCTTGCCATAATGAAGTGCACTGTACGCACCTGAAAATCCATCAACACACAATCTGCGTTACAGAAAATACAATGATCCTTCCTTTAAAAAAGATTAGAATTGTGATTTTGTGAATGATGGTTATTGCCTCACGGACAACTTGCTGGATGATTGCATTTTACAAAAAAAAAAAAAAAAAAAGGTGGATGACTACATCCATTCCATTTTAGGGTATGACGTACAATGTTTAAAATGTGTTAACCACATGTGGAACGAGCATGTTCCCCTAACCTTTTACATATACATATGCATTTATTTATTTTTTGGGTAAAAGCCACAGTAAAAAATATGACTTAAAACATTACTTAAGTCATATAGACTGATAAAATGAACATGCTTAATTTGCTGCACATGATAAACATCTTAGGGATCTGTTACTCAAAAATATATATATAACAAATGAAGAATTATTATATTGATTATTACCTTGGAAAAGGGAGGGAACAAGACTTTCCGGATCACTCGTAGAAAGCACCAACGTGTAGAGCGATAAAACACGTTCAGCGGGCATAGGAGCAAGGTCACGAATGCCTGAAAAATCAGTATTTTACAATGATTATTTATAATTCTACTTCAAATAAAATCAAAATAATATACTCATGTAGCTTAATTAAGTTCATAAAATACCAATACAAGCGCTTCAAGAAAGTGGTTTAGACGGTCATGCGATGTGAAGTTCATAATGAAGAACACGAGATGAGTGAACAAGAAACTGATGGTAATGGCCATCAGAAATGCTGAACTCAAAAACGCGTTCTGGTAAGTGTAGGCCGTCTTGGGGTTTTTTATTTCAAAAATAAAATAATTATTGATCCCGGTCTTCCTCCACTCGTAGAGGTCGCAGCCGTAAACAAATATCGCTAAGCTAATGCATGCGAACACTCTGCATCAATGGACAAGAAAATAATGTCAATTTGGTATCGTAATTTTAAATATACATAATCATTCACATATTATATACTTATTTTACAGTTACAACCCAACTTATAGAAACCCGAGATAATTTCCAATTTTTTAAAATATAAACCTAAAACATTTAGAATTTCATAAAGCCAATTTCAACGCATGTCCAAGTTAAGACTATAAATTGGACTTTCTACTTCTTCTTCAGAAAAAAATAGACTATAAATTAGACTATGAAAATGAAGGGCATGTGATGAGTGATATTGTTGTGGACCTACACTAGGAACTAAACCAAAGGGGACTCAGTAGCCTGAAACAGATTTATGTAAACAAATCCACTTTATATATAGTCTATCTCAGTTTTCAAAAAAAAAAAAAAAAAACACCATATTCTAACATTTATGTCATTTGGTTTCATAAAAAAAAAAACATTTATGCCATCTGATTTAAATGCCTATACTGCATTTCACTAGAATAATTTTATAATAGTTTTACTCCCTTTGTCAAGAAAGTTTACTGTATCTTGCAAATTTGTTCAATATAATTGAAATATTTATCAATCAAGCAAATATTCTTGTATAAATTAACCTTAATATATCTAATTTATGGAGAAAATGTCAGAACGCACCTGAAGAAGGGACCGGTGGTTTTTATGTACTCTGGCATGTAAAAAACATTGGAGAAATGTCCCAAAATCATGTATATTGATAAACCAGATAGTATAAGTCCTATACATATGCCTGCAACATTTATCAAAATAAAACATATCATGAAAATATAAATTAAAGCACATAAAAACAATTAATTTAGCTATGAAGAATTAACACAAATGGATGACTTCAACTTAATTAAAATTAATATACTAGTGGATATGATGTTGTTGAGATGATTAAAATAATTTTATTTCACAGAAATTTTAAACCACATGATGCGCTTATTTTGTTTGAGCCAGACATTCTAAAGCCCCTGTGATCATGAGTTAAAGAGGAATGTGATGATCACGTGTGTCCATGTCCATTAATCAACAAATTAATTAAATATTTGATTTAATAAACTGGGTAGAACTAAATCATACATATATATATGTGTGTGTATAAAGTATAACCGTATTATTATTATGTAGAAAAATAATTAATTTTATTATAATCGGATGCAATTAAGAAAATTCAAGCTTTATTTCCTCCCGGGTTTTAATCTTAAACCTTCTAACAAGTCATGTTTATATAGTTTGGGTTAGGTTAGCTTTAACTTGGGTTAAAAAGGCGGTTAAGATTATTGCACAGTAATTTCTGTGGGTTTTCTTCTCTTTTTGGGACAATATGAGCCATCAAACGTCATCAAAATAACAACAAATTGACCGTGAATTATATCTCACTTAGCTTACCTCTTTTTTGTTGGAAAAGTTTAAAAATTAAATTATATCAAGAGATGCATAATTGTTTTTTTTTTTCAAATACAGTACTATAGGAATCAATGCATGTCCAAACATATGCATTAATCCTGTATTAGTCAAAGAATTCCTACAATTAACATGAACAAGATGCATGCATGAGTGGAGACAGGGAATTATATATTCTAGGGTGCACTACATTAAAAATTTAATAAAACTTTTATTCTTATATTAAGAAAAAAATATTAAATGTTTTTTTAATAAATAAAACAAAATGATAAAGATATGTACAAAAAAATATAATGCAATGTTATTTGAGTCGAGTCATATGATATTTACTTTAAATCATATTATTGTACTTGATTTAATATATTTTTTTTATGACTAAATGAAAATACATATATTATAATATATTAAACATATAGCAAAAAAAGTTTTGTAAAATATGGGCCGGCCATCTGCCCTGAATTTAGAGATGCCAATCAAAACTGAAATAAAATATGAGTATCCGCATATATACCTGTAAAAGGGGTGATAATCGGAGAATCTATCGGCTGAGTTTCTTTTCCATAGAACTCCATTTGTTCTGATATGTTTTTGTCTTTGAAGTTCTTTGCGACGATAGACCCCACTTCGTCCACCAACTTCACCATCTGTTTCAAAAATCATCCCCTCTATTACACTTACAACACTTACAACAGCTTTCATTAATAAGTAATTAATCAACTATACCTCATAATGAAAGGCCAAAAAAAAAAGTCTAGTTTTTAAACTGAATTCTCCAACAACGACTACTACACACCTTATGATCATGTGCATGCATAACCAGGAATTGGCCCATATTATTTGTTGTCCTTCTTCCTTGTTTTTTAATATCTCAACAAACATAAAATGTCTCTATAGTAACAAAATTATAATTCAATCAACCGAAAAAGCAAGGGTTGCTAAACTAATCAATTGTGTTATATAATATATACATCATATATGGTAGAGTTCCATAAAGACTAAAGTAGCCCTGATTTAATCACTTTCTGCTTTCAGATTTATAACTCATATATTAATTTATTAAGATAAACAAACATGGCGCCAAGGTCGTCCTTGATCAATTTATTTAAGTCAGGTTCATTTTCTCTTTTTTGAGACACCGAACAGTACAATGGATCTGAAAAAAAAAAAAGGTTAAAAGTTTACTAGTTCAACCGTTAGGTTATCATAAAATAATAAATATATTAATTATTATTATTAAATAAAAAAATTTCATAAAAAATGTGAAATATTTTATAAAAAAAATCTTCACATAATTATCAAGTATTAAGACAATTTTTTTTTTAGATTTTACTTAGCATTTTAAACACTGTGATCATTTTAAATATCACCTTTTTTAGTTTCTGTTTTTAATCAAAATATTGTTGTATATGTGATTTTATCTGATCATGTATAGATTAATTATTCAAAGTTCCGAATTGTTCTCTTAAGGTATGAGTAACACGTCTCACAAACTGTATGGCATTGATTAAGGGTTTTCTAAAAACCAATCGTGACTTGCATGTACAACTTAATTCTTTGCTCATTTGTGTATACCTTGTTAGAGGTCGCCAAGTAGGAAAAATTAACCTTCCTCAAATATTTCTCTGATTCCTTCTTAGCAGAGGCCTGCAAAGGAAAACTAGCTTGTTAGTGAAAAACTAAATTGACACATATATATATTGTTTTTGGTAAGCTTTTATTCGATAAACTGAGTGGTAATGATCAAGATTAGATTATAACAAGGTATACAAGAAAAAAGATTAGATTATAAAGACTAAAAAAAATTTTAGGGGTATGAAAAAGGTTTTACAAGAAACTATATCGTTCAATCTGATATCTATATGGAGCTGGATAGAAGAAAAGGATGCATACCAAAAGAGGTATTGAAAAAGCATGTCTTCTCATTAATGCGATTTGGAATTGAAAGTCATTTAACATTTCCTTAATTGCCAAAGTAGAGCAGGAATATTAATGAAAACTTCTCTTTATTTAAGCTAATCGTTGATCACAATAGAAAAAAAAAAAGAAATAAAGGACCAACTGTATATAGTTGCCCTCATTTGATGCATCACATGCAAAAACTGAAGACTTATCAACCACTTTGTTACCCCTTTAGTCAGTCACATTAGTAAGTTCTGTAGGTCTCCAAGTATACACTGTTCATAAATCAATTAATTACTGTATCAATAGTTCTGCAGATCGTTATATAGGTTTAGTTTTCATCTTTAACAACCAGAAAAATTAAGGCCAACTATATATGGTTACCCTCCTTTCATGCCTCACATGCAAATTATAAAGACTTCTCAGCCACTTTATTACCCCTTCAGTCAATTACATTCATATATAATGATATTACTTAAAAACTTTAAAATATAGCTAGCGTTTATTACCTCCATAAACTTGCAAACGTTAACAAACTTCTCTAGTATTTTCGTGAAGCCCTCCATATTCAGGGACCTGCAGTGCAAAGAATAACAGATTAATAAACAATTAGTTCAATTAAATATGTACACAAAGGACAAGATTTATTATTAAATATCTAGTTGCACATAGAAGATCTCTGTAAAAATCAGCGATCCGACTCAGAGTATCGGCTGATTTGGATCGATCAACTTTTCCAAATCGAGTTATGGGTTTGGTTGGTGCCTTGGTTGAAATCGGATTGAGTGTATCATGCAATAATAATGAATTAATTCTAATTTTTTTTAGATATGTTCATGTTTGATCATATATTACTGAGGTATGATATTGATATATATATATATATATATATATAATTTTTTTACACACTGCACTAATCAGAATATATGACAGTTATGAATTGTGATGATTTGACCCTCTAAAAAAGTAGAAATTTCAATCCAGAGTCAAAAGTCACTTCAATTGCAACTTACAATTATATATAAAGGAGCAACCAGTTCCACACATATACACTGTTTGTTGATGATTTGTCTCCCACCTTGCAATTCATTATCGGTTTTGTACATTTTTTTGTTAAAATTTATAAACCGGACATTCTCAATTTTTTTTTTCCTATTACATATGATGCATTATTAAAAATTTATTTCATAATTTTATTTATCATTCAATTTATTAAAATTTTAGAATGTAATATTTGAAAAATATTGTAATGAATTTAAACTATTATTTTTTTGTTATGTTAATTTTCTTCTAAATATTTGTAAAACTGATTTCATATGTAAAAGCTAAATTATTTCATCAAACATAAGTTAAATTTTCACCTTCGAAGTTTAAAATGGTATTTTTGACAAGGGGGTGAGGGAGTATTAAAAAACATTACCACAAATATGGTTGAGTTACAACTAGAGCGGGCTGGATTCAATATTTTCAATTGGGTAGCTTGAACCCCAAATCAAACCTAGTAGAAATTGAGAACTCAAATTCCACCCGAGGAACCGGAATTTCCAATCCAGATTTTGGTTGCATTAGTATTAATTGAAACAAATTTGAATACATATATGATGCGAAGTTTGAAAAAAAGAAAAAGAAAGAAGAGTTCAAACAAGTCCCAGCCCTCCTCTAAAATCGAACTACCTGTAGCTAATCAGCGAGGCGAGGCCCCTTCGCAACTCGACGAAGCCTTCTCCGATGAGCTCCTTGTAGGCAGCATCGACTGTCGGGTCCGCTCGATCCTGTGTACCTACAGTTGCTCCTGTTGAGCTCACCGAGCCGTCTTCGTCGGAACCCACCACTTCCCTGATCTCATCGTCGTCTGACGCCATGGAGTATCCCAAATCTACCCCGTCATAGTGGTCTTCCTCCGGCGCGTGGGAAGACTCTGTCATACGGTGTATTAATTGAGTTCCCATTAAGAACTAATTATGTAACATTAAGAAAAGCATATAAATCTTGTTTACCAGAGATAAAATGGGAGGCTGCAGTAGCAACAGGGGAGTCAGAGGGACTGGGGTGACGTGAGAAGCGATGAGGGTCATTGAGGATTGTGAGTTGCCTGCTCAAATCATCACACCTCTTGATGAACTCCTCCACTTTCGTCTCAAAGAAGCTGCTCACCTTCTGCAGCTCCTTATCGAGTTTTTCAAAAAAACTCCTCATCGCCTTCGTTAGTTTGTCCCCCACCAAAAAAAAATAAAAATAGAGAGCGCATTAGTTAGTTTAACAACTTGTTATGAGCTATAAAATGAAACACATTAAGTATGGTCTTCAAAAAACCTTGTTTTGTTCCGAAGTGATTTGAACTCGATCGTCACCGTTACGTTGTGTCACACCCTTAAAAAAAACCAAAAGGAAAGTCACATTTGTGGAACAACTTAATTATACAGTTTCAAAAGCATTGGAAAAAATATTTTTTTTTACTGTGCATGCAATCATACAAACCTGGGTGAGTCTTCTCTTCAGAAGCTGAACCTGACGGTAATCTATGCCGAAG
This sequence comes from Acorus gramineus, assembly GCA_030737835.1. Lineage (NCBI taxonomy): Eukaryota > Viridiplantae > Streptophyta > Magnoliopsida > Acorales > Acoraceae > Acorus > Acorus gramineus. The sequence continues at coordinate 15,720,786 of CM060857.1, forward strand.
AAGAAGTTGAGGCGACCATTTAATGTGGTTGGAGTCTCCTGTAGCTTTTCGATCTTCTTGATGTATTCCTTCAGATGTTGATAGTCGAGGCAGTCCTCCTTCCACTCTCGGACCAACTCTGTCGTCTCCAGTTTCTTTGAAAATGTCATTTTTGTCACTGCAAATTAAAACATAAAATTTTCAAATTTTGTTTTTTTTAATATTGGTGGTCGCGGCTGTGGCGTGGTTGTGGTGGTCGCAGCTGTGGAGTGTGGGAGGTATGGAGGCTGTGATGGTAGTGGTGGTGGTGATGGTGTTAATGCGGTGGCTGCGATGTTGGTTCCGTGGTGGCTGCAATGGTGGTGGTTAGTGGAAGGAGGCTGAGGGAAAGAAGATGCATGAGTAGTGAGAGTGGAAAAAAAAAAAAACAAAAACAAAAATGCAATCACACAGATAGAAAAATAGCCAACTCACAACTAAGAGCCTGTTTTTCTTCTTCTGATAATGATGATGAACGACCCATACATCTCCCCTGTATATATATAGGGGGAGGAGGAGGCGGGGGGTGGGGGGAGGGGATTGTTAATAATGATTTTTTTGAGTTTTTGATGCAAACCAAACCCACCCCATCTCATGTCAACCTAACCCATACTCCTCTCGGTTTGCAGAGACCTAAAGGAAGAAGGAGATAAAAAAAACTGTGGGAATGGGCTTGCAGTTGTGAAGTGATATATACGTGGGGTGGGATTAGTTTTCAAAAAATATGAGGGGGTGGGCTATTTAACGGGATGAATTTTTCATAAAATGGGGTGAATATAACCGCCCCCTAAATATTCTTCCGTCAAGCTTAAAAAATATGTGGATAGAAGTAAAAACACATCACATTAAGACTTTGACAACAAACTATTTAAACTTTACTATAAACAAAATATTGTAGGTAAATTACATAACAAAAATCAAAATAGTTAAGGTGGTAAAGTATAATAATTTAAAGCACATAAAAACAATTAATTTAGCTATGAAGAATTAACACAAATGGATGACTTCAACTTAATTAAAATTAATATACTAGTGGATATGATGTTGTTGAGATGATTAAAATAATTTTATTTCACATAAATTTTAAACCACATGATGCGCTTATTTTGTTTGAGCCAGACATTCTAAAGCCCTGTGATCATGAGTTAAAGAGGAATGTGATGATCACGTGTGTCCATGTCCATTAATCAACAAATTAATTAAATATTTGATTTAATAAACTGGGTAGAACTAAATCATACATATATATATGTGTGTGTGTATAAAGTATAATCGTATTATTATTATGTAGAAAAATAATTAATTTTATTATAATCGGATGCAATTAAGAAAATTCAAGCTTTATTTCCTCCCGGGTTTTAATCTTAAACCTTCTAACAAGTCATGTTTATATAGTTTGGGTTAGGTTAGCTTTAACTTGGGTTAAAAAGGCGGTTAAGATTATTGCACAGTAATTTCTGTGGGTTTTCTTCTCTTTTTGGGACAATATGAGCCATCAAACGTCATCAAAATAACAACAAATTGACCGTGAATTATATCTCACGGTCATGTCATTTATGTCATCTGGTTTCATAAAAAAAAAAAACATTTATGTCATCTGATTTAAATGCATGCATTTCACTAGAATAATTTTATAAAAGTTTTACTCCATTTGTCAAGAAAGTCTACCATATCTTGCAAATTTGTTCAATATAATTGAAATATATTTATCAAATCAAATAAATATTATTGTATAAATTAATCTGAATATATTTAATTTGTGGATAAAATGTCAGAACGAACCTGAAAAAGGGACCGATGGTTTCTACATATTCTGGCATATAAAAAACATGGGAGAAATGTCCCAAAATCACGTATACTGTGAACCCAAATATTATAAGTCCTATACATATACCTGCAACATTTATCAAAATAAAACATATCATGAACATATAAATTAAAGCACAAAAAAAAAAACAATTAATCAACTACCATGTGTTACATTATTAGATATTATCAATAAGATGGATTACATTATAAAAAAAATTTCGCTGAGTTACCAAAGTTATTAGATCAACTCGGTTGATACAGTGCAAAAATTTACTGAATTCATGGCTCATGCATGCAGTTGAGTGAATGAGAGGATCCAATAAGAAATCAATGGATCTGATCCGAATCAGTCGATCCACTGAGTTAGGATTGCAAGTTTTTAGACAAAGACATGCATGATGATGTGAATGAAGTACCTGCTTGGTATATAACGAGTTAAGGCAAGTAATCCTTGCTCAATGTGCACGTCTCGTATGAGTGCTGCTCGATTCCCTCTCCCGTTGTGAGGTGCAAGCAAGCACTCCATCTCTCTCAGCAGAGGAAGAACACTAAACAAGTAAAACCCAAGATATGAAAACCTTACATCATGCTCTCCACCCCCCCCTCTTTTTACTGGTTTTATGTTTGAATGGAGTGGAGAGAAGGGGAATGCACACATATATAGGGGGAGGAAAACCGGGGTACAACAGAAAACCATGGGCGGTGGGTGGGTGGGTGGTTTTTGAAGAAACAGTCGGGGTGGTTTTTGCAGCTAATTAAAATTTTCTTTGTAAAGAAAATATAAGGATGAAAAAAAATAAAAGTACTGAAAATAAAATTAAGTGTAAATGCCATGCGGACGGCGAAGCATAAATGCCATGGTACCCACTACCCAACATTATCCGGCTGCATGCGTGTATAGTTATGTAATATGGTTGGTGTGTTTTTTTATTAATAAAGACTATTTTCAAATCAAACAGTGCATGAGTATGAGTTATTTCTTATACACAAACAAACATATGACATGTCATCTTTGCTTTTGGTCGGATTATGCTAGTTTGGTACCCGGTCAATACATACAATTAATGAGAAGTATTGTGTTTTTTTTTTTTTTTTGTGGGTGTGAATATATACCTAGTATCAGTGAGTCCAATTAATGATGACTTGACCTACTCATTTGACGTAGGGATGGACGCTTTTTTCTTGTAAAGCATTTGACATAATAATGGATATAATTTCCTTTTTCGGTAATTCACAGCTCAGATTCTCAGCGTATCATCTTGACAGAGTAAATGCTAAAAAATCCCTAAATATTAAAAAAGAAACAATTGCTTGTTTTTTTGATGCGTTTTAATCATCCAACCAAGACCGTCCATTGGGTTTGATCAAATGTTAAAAGCTAGGGCTGATAAATCAGTTGAGCAGTTCAGACTCAGCTCGAACTTGAATCGGTTAAAGCTTATTTAGACTCATTTGATTAGATAAATAAATCAAGCTTTAATAAATTTATAGTTTGGTTTGTAAACGAATCGAACCCAAGCTTAGATGAGCTCTTTTACTTAATAAAAAAAAAGAAAACGAGTCGAGCCTAAGTTCAAGCCCGAGCTTATGTTATTTTCACATGTATAAGGTGTTATGATTTGTGAAATGTGACTTCTCAAATGCTAAACAATGTTTTTTTTAGCTAAACGAGTCTGAGTCCAGCCTTGATTTGAGCTTCGGTTTGGCTTGTTTAACAAACGAGCCGAGCCGAGCTTCAATCGAGCTTTTCACTAGCCCAATGAGCCGAGCTTGAACATGAAATGAAGCTCGGTCCCGAGTCGAACCAAACCAGAGCCGAGCCTGAACAGGTTAAAGCTCGACTCATTCGGCTCGTTTATCACCCTGTTAAGAGCATCACACACGTTCATTAAAAAAAATATTAAATACACGCAAAGTTTTTCACATTTTAGGACAACTTCATCACAATTTAAAACATAAAATATCCGTAGGATCTATGTAATGAAAACATCTCTCTAATTCTAAACTAACTTTAATGCATGGTCAACGACCAAAAAAAAAAAAAAATATGAAAAATGGAAGAGCTAGGACCAAAAAGTATTGATCGCATACTGAGTAATAAGTGTCACGTGAAAGAAAGAAGACCTCACATGAAAATCAAAAGAAGTATATTGCTTTAATATCAAAATGTAAGAGGACCACAAACCACTAAAAGAAAGACCAGCGTGCAAATATAGCATGTAGAGGGACCATCATGCTTTGAATGTTGTTGGCTGAGAAAATCTGCATCTTTTAATATGATATATATAAATACAATCTTTACAAGAGCTAAGAGATAAAAATCTAGATTCAATCATGTATGGTATCATCAGTATTGAATTATACTATTAATTAATTGAACTACACAACTTGATGATCATTAAATTATACAAAGAATAATACTTCGTTCAACACAACTAATGATATTTAATTCAGGTCTAATTGTAACCCAGAATATGAGAAATAAGACAAGTTTGAGAACAAGTATGCATAACCATTAGAAAAAAACAATTAATATTTAATTTAAAACGTGCCATTCATATGTTTGGTCACGAGTTTATCCGTGTCTCAATTATTGGAAACAGATATATAATAGAGCCACAGCCCCACTGTATCACATTTAGGGAAACATCAACGGTCAGTTTTCCGGTGGTCCCCGGTCCATTGTCGTGCAATGACCTTAGCTGTTGATTTCATTTAATTTTTGCATGTACTACGACCAAATAAAATAGAGGGAATTATTTATGTATCCTTACCTTTTGAAAAAAAAATTTATACCCTTACAATAAACATCTATTTTTTTTTATCCTCATCCCTTTAATTCTTTCAGTCCTACAAAATTATAGTTTCTCCCTGGAAATGCATATATGTTTTTTATAATTTAGAGAACACAAAATATAATTTCTGTAAATATTATATGTAAATGCATTATTATGTCATGTAAAAATGATAACTTGTAAAATACTAGAGAAACATACATTAATTCATAACATTAATATATATGTGGTTCTTATATTGTCATGAAGTACACATTTGTTGGTGTGTAATAATGGATTCGATTTCAATCAAAATGACATGGAGATGATCAGAAAAAATACAACATCTCAGTTCATTAGGGTAGGAAAAGAATATCGGAATGCAAACATTCGATAAATTTAAGTGCTTTGATGTATTTATTGTAAAAAAAATTTCAGATGTTATGCATTAACGTATGTTTCTGTAATGTTTTACAAGTTAACATTTTTATATGATATGCATAATAATGTGTTTATAGATAATATTTACAGAATTTATATTTTGTGTTATGAAAATTACAGAAAACATATATGCACTTACATGAGAAAAATTGTGATTTTGTGAGGCTGGGTGAATTAAATGAATGAGGGTAAAAAAAAAAATTAGGTGTTTGTTACAGGAATACATAATTTTTTTTTTTCAAAAGTAAGACATAAATAACTAGGATTTGACTGCAAGGGTATTTAAACAATGAACCCAATAAAATATACAAAATATCATATTTTGCATCAGTTGCATGAACAAAGAAAGATTTGCTGTGACATGATCCACATGCATATGTAAAAGAAGAGCATCTTCAATGCGCATGTAAATGCTCTGTATGTGTGACATGATGAGTCTGTGGTTCTTAATAATTTTTTAATTATTTGATGTATATTAGTTTCCAGTTTTAATTCATTCTGGAAAAAAAATGATAAACTAATTTAGCTAAGATTACATAGACTTATATCAATTTTTTCATACAAAGATATGTAATTTTGTAATATATATATATATGTATCAGATTGAGAAGTTTTTTTAGTTCGGATATATTAATATACATATATGCACTCCATCAAATTTTTATGATTTTTCAGATAATAAGCCTAACTCCGTGTCGATCTATGTGTTAACGGTTAACCAGTATTCCATTCACTTGTCCAAAAAAAAAAAAAGAAGAAGAAGATAGGGCCGTTTCCCTGATTTTGACCATATGAAGGGGGCTATGCACAAATAACCCTCTGAAAAATGTCTTCATTGAATTATTCACTCAAAAATCCAAAACTATTCACTGAAACTCTGTTTTATTTACAAAAAAATGAAACTCCTACCGCCGCCGCCGTCGCCGCCGCAATTTCTACTAACACTTGCTCTAGTATGCATAATCCCTAAGTCTGCATAATCAGCTCCGGCATCGCCGGCTCTTCCCTCTCCCACTTCCTCCACCACCACCGCCCACATTCCGCCATCGTAGCCATCCACTCCACCATCTTCGAGAGATCCCCCTCCGTTGGTGGCCGAATGTCCACCGTCTCCATCGTCGGCGCCGCCTTCGAATCCGGTGATGTAAGACAGATTATGTAGATGAGAGCACCAAGAGAGGTCCATCAGATAAATTATAAATCAATGGTCACGATCTCAGAATCGCACTACAAGATCATCAATGATCATAGGAATTGATAGAAATAAATTCGGATCTGTTATGATTGAGATATCACAAATTTAAAACTTATTAAAAATAGTAAAATCGCTAATTTAAAGGCCTAAATGAATTCATTTTTAAAAAATAAGAATTGTTAGTTGTAAATAACTATCCAGAAGATCTCCTCGATATATTTCACCATGTAAATTTTTGTACGATTCTGAGATCGTGACCATTAATTTATAATTTATTTAGTGGATCTTTTTTGAAGCTCCCATCTGCATAATCTGTCTTACATCAGTTTTGGATGACTTCCATATGTACTACATTAATGCATTCGAGAAGCAATGTGAGCATGCAATTTTGGAAGACTTGGTTTGGTGTTTTTAATCACCCTTGATGTTACTCATCGGTATCGTTTATGTATATTATAATTACATGGTGATGCGAAGACACAATAACAGATGTAATATATCCTCTCATGTGATAAATGTTATTATATTTAGTTCTTATATGCAGTTTAAGCCTATTGAGATATATATTTCTTTGTATAAAATAATTATTTCTACTGTTCATGAAAAAACTGACATCTCATTTTTTGCCATGTAATTTATATATTATAGAATAAACTAATCTAAATTATATTAGAATTGAAAGAAAAATAATATGTTTAGTCATGTCTTTGTTTTTTTTCAAAAGTATATATATATTTAGAATAATAAATTACATACTATTATGAAACCTAGCTAGAAAAACCAGTAAATATTTTTATTTCACTAAAATAAAAAATGATTTGTATTAGAGAAGTATATGTTACACTAGGATAATATATGCTTTAATAGTGAATGCATAGTAAACCGAGAGATTGTCAACGAGAATGCAAACTATACCATGCAAACTATACCGAGTGTATAGTATCGATATACAAGTAGATGGACCAGCTGGCATGCAAATTCAACTTATGACCAGCATGCTGTGAATGCTGTTGGCTGAGCTGAACTTTATCTTTTCACATGATGTAAATAAATGCAATCTTGACATGAATACTAAGGGTGTGTTTGATTGCGCGATTACAAAATTGATTATACAGGAATTTAAGTTTTAAAATTGATTATGCAGGAAGCTCACTTTCTCCAGTTTTTAAAAATCGCAGTTTTTAAATGCTATTTGTCTAAAATTTGTATGTAAAAAGCTGTTATAATAAAATTGTTTGTTTGCGCGATTATATATAGAAACAGTTTCCTGCTAACGCAGAAGCTGTACAATCTCACAACCAAACACACCTTAAATGATAAGACAAATAAGAGAACAAGTATGCATAGGTTTTAGAACATACAATTAACATTTGACTTTACTTACCATTCATATATTTGGTTACGAGGTTATCCATATCTCAATTATTGGAGGCAAATAATAGAGCCACAGCCCCACTATACCACATGTAGGGAAACATCACCAGTCGGCTATAATGTGGTCCTTGGTCCTTTTTCGTGCAATGACAATAGCTGTTTATTTCATTTAATTTTTGCATGCATGTATTACCAAATATATAAAAACGTATCACATTTTGTATCAGTTGCATGAATAAGGGGACCATCACACATTCAGAGCGCATTGAAGATGCTCTTTTCTTTACATATGCATGAATAAGGATAGGTTTTGCTGTGATAGGGGACCACATGCATATGTAAAGAAAAGAGCATCTTCAATGCGCATGACATGATAGATATTTGGTTCTTAATAATGTGTTTTTTAATTGTTTGATGAGTTGGTTTTTATTAGTTCCAGTTTTATTTACATCAGAAATAAAAAAGAAAAATTATTTTGCTCCATCATTATCCAAGATTACATTGTTGGTTTAGTCAGGCCATTCTAATGACCTAAAACTGTTTTGGTTCATAATCTTAATTTTGGGATGGCATGATTATTTTTTTTATAATGCCACAACATAGTGCTTCATTGGGGGTATATAGTTTGTTCTAGTGCGACGGGCCATAATGAAAAAATAAAATTAAATTAATGACCATTTTTACAAAAAATTAAGGGAAAAGTTTCTCTTAATAGCTGGCCATCTATAAATGATCTAATCAAGCTTGGATTTAGTCAGTGATATTTGTATCTAATCAGAGAGTGACACTTGCACCCAATAATGATCTAATCAAGCTTGGATTTAGTCAGTGATATCTGTATCTAATCAGAGAGTGACACTTGCACCCAATAATTGATTGCACAGTTCGATTAATAGGTTGTACTGTTCGATACCGATGGTACTGATCAAATCATATTTTGTTGGATTTGGATTCACCTAGAACGCATTTGGCTCAAATTACCCACTTTTTCGTTACTTCAAAACTTTATATTTATAATTTGACATAATGATTTGAGGTGTAAAATGGACCACGGTGGATGATCTGAGCATGTGATTGGATGCCAACTTAGTTTTTGCTTTAGTGGAAATATTAAATATAGATTAAAAAAAATAGTGTGGCGTGAAAGAATCTCGCTTTTAAGATTAAGGTTTTGTTTGGAAACATGTATGAAAAATAAGATTGAATAAAGTGGTTTAAATAGACTTGATTCATGGAAAACGGATTTTTTTCGCTTTTTAAAAATCAATCCTTTTGCACTAAAAGCTTAACGTAATTTTTTTAATTAAGTCAACTTTTTTAAATGCGTTTTACAATATTTTTTAACTTTCTGTTTAATTAAAAGCGGAATCACTTGAATTAATTCCAAACATAAAGGAACATTACCTATGAAAAAAGTGCGTCGGTAATTCTAAGTTTTTACCAACGAAATTGACTTTTTAGCCATGAACAGTTGGGCATTAACTAGAGGTGTCAAACGGGACGGGCTGGCCCGGCACGGCCCGTGGCATGGCCCGTTAAGGGCCCGTGCCGGCACGGCACGGGCCGTGCCGTGGGCCGGCACGTTTGGGTGGCGACGCGGGCTGGGCCTGACATCCGGCCCGCGTGCCGTTTCCCGCTAGGCCCGCGGCACGGTTTGTGCCGCGGGCCCCACCTCCACCAACGGCTAGTCCAACTAGCCGTTGGGCGGGCCAACGGGCGGGTTATTTGGACTTTTTAAGAATTGTATAATTTATTTTTATTCATCAATGTACTATTTGTGTATTTTTTATTCATTTTATCATTTATTTAATTATTGTTCATGTACTCAAGAAATTCAATATTCAATAAAATAAATATTTGTATTCTTAATTCTTTTTAGTTTTCAATTTTTATGAATGACTTATGTATATTTGTTTTATTTTTTAATTTAAAGGAGCTAGTAAATTAAACATGAAATTAAATATTAAACTTTAAAAATTAAAAAAAAATGGACGGGCCGGCCCGTTGGCCCGTCAATGGGCCCGGCCCGTTTGGCCCGCCGGACTAGCACGGCACGGCACGGCGGCCCGTCAGGCTGGCATGGAGGGCCGTGCTGGGCCAACCCCCTGCGACCCGTGTCGTGCCAGTACGACACAGTTACATGAAACGGGCCGGCCCGGCCCGTTAGCCCGGTTGTTTAGCGGGCCGGGCCGGCACGGCACGGCCCGTTTTACACCTCTAGCATTAACACGAAATGTCCTTTTTATCAAGGAAATACGCTTCGTTGGGAATTATTTACCAAGGGAAATTTAGGTTTCTTTGGTAAAAACAATTAGCGATGAAAGTACCAAGGAAAAATATCGTCATTAAAAACATTTACCAACGCGATGTTGACTTTTAGCCGGGAAACATTTCCCTGGCAAAACTGTCATTTCTTGTAGTGACCGTCCAAAAATCAACAAAAAAAAAAAAAAAAAAGGACCACTGAGAACTTTCTGGGTACTGTTCAATGGAGGTTTTTTTTTTTTTTTTTTTTTTTGGGGTACAAGAGGAAACCCATAGCATGGGCGTATATTGACTAACAAAAATGACTGGATTGTTCGATTGAGTTATTGCTTGCTTAGGTAACTTTAATTTTACCTTAGCATGATATTGTACGTGATGGAATGTGTTTTACCATATATTTACAAATAATAATGTATATAAAAACTTGGTGAGTTTTAATCTGAAATACGCGAGGTTATATATTTTTACAATGGAGACTATTATAAGTTACTTCCTAATACACATAACACCAATTATTCATTAATTTCAATATAGCCATGTATGGGAAATTGTCCAATATACTTGTTTGATGTAGTTGAACCAATATTTACAGTTGATTATATAATTAACATATATTATTATTGTTGGGATAATGTATCATTTTTAGTTATATTGAATAATTACTAGAATAAATAATTAATATACATTTGATTAGCCTAAATGATTATTTTTGTTTATATATAACAACCCACCATAAATAATTATATAAGATGAGCGGTCCAGATTTAATCACACTCATCATGAATTGAATATATCAAACAACTACACCAAACATAAACTTATATTCGAGGGGTAATGTTGGCATTTTGAAAAAATTATTATTTTTTCTATATCAACAATTTATTTATTGTTTATTCAGGGTGAACCAAACAATAAAAATATGCATTTTTTGTTTTAATTTGCTTATTCGACATATAAAAATCTGTATATAATTGAAAATTTAACCAAATAGACATTTGTTTATTCTGCATTGATTTTTATCTATCCTGATATAGCTATCAGGGTTGAATAACTCTATGTTAGTTCCCCCAGGGGGGTTAGGGAATAAGCTCTTTCATGCAAATGCATAGTTATCTTTTAAACACACCTAAAAATGTATGAGTCTTCGTTTGACGCCCCGAAGTTGATGATCACATGCTTAATAACTGTTGTATTTATAGGGTTGCATAAGCCTCGATTGAAACATTATAGCAAAAGAAATTGTGAGAGTAATGTTGCATTCCATATATATATCATCAAGTTTCATATGGTCCCAATCATATATATTTGGTAGGAGATCATAAAAGAGCTGCAACTTTGCCACCACAATAAGGGCAAAAAACGTGTATCATTTTTCATTTTTGTGCATTAATCTTACCCGATGGTGAACACACAGTTGTTTTAATTTTTACATGTTCCAATTATCAAGGCAATACACTTATAGTGTATTTGGTTGTGCGATTGCAAAATCATTTAGTAAGAATCTGAGTTTTAAAACTGATTGTTTACCCTTTAGTTTTTGAAAATTATTTGTCAGAAATCAATTTATCAGAAGCTGTTACAGTAAAACTGTTGGTTACATGATTCCATAAGCAATCAGTTGCTTATTGTGCAACTAAACATTGCCTTAGTTAATATACATATGCATCAGTTGCCTGAAAAAAAGAAGAGATCTGCTGCAACATAGGATCCATGCATAGAGTGATAGAGATAAAAGAGCTTCAATGCACATAGAAGTTGGTCGGTATGTGTGGCATGATTAAGCCATGAAGTAAGCATCAGAAACGGGTCGGGTAAGCCAGACCCAGCTTGTGAAAACTGGATCCAAGCCCGGCGTTGAACTCAGTCCCGTAGGCCTCTCTGGCCAACGGGGCCGGGCTCAGCTGATCGAGGGTCAGAAAAAGGCCTTGGGCCTTACTCACCAGCATACGCCGTACAAGGGCTTCATGCCACCGCGAGTCTGCAGGGCCCAAAAAAAAAAAAAAAAGACATGGGAAGGGGGGCAACCATGCTAATTTCAAACAACAAAAAATATAGCATTCAAAAAAAATTAAAAAATACACGGGATGGACATGCTATTCATTTCATTGTTGTGCAAAGATTTAGCCTAAGTCATGCCATCCCGAAATTAATTAAGATCAGGAAACAATAGGTCATTCCAATGACCTGACTGAACCGACAATCTTAGGCCTTGTTTGGTTGCGCGTTTGGGCACTTTTTTGTTTTTTGAAAAGCTCAAAAGCTATAATCGCACAGTCAAACGGGGCAGCTTTTTGCATAATCAGAAGCTAGATTCCTTTTAACTTTTTCCTCGAAATATGTGTTTTAAAAATCTCAAAAACAACGTTTTTTTGTCGTAATCGATTTTTTTAATTGAAAAGCAACTTTCTCTACCAAACATTAAACTCCTTTCAAATATTGATTCATGAATTAAAAAAAAGCATTCTAAAAAAGTCAAGGTCTAAAATCATCTTGAAAAACAGCTTTATTCCAAAAGTCACTTTTCACTAAAATGGTGAAGCAAATTAAATTTCTTTTTGTTGACCTCTTTTCTATGTTTTCCGTTTGAATCTTCACGTCATCATTCTGACATTGTTTATTTTGAACTTGAGTGAAATGGATACGTGTCCCACAATTTCACTCAAAAAAAATATTGGAACTAATATAACCAATACATCAAATAATTAAAAATCATTAATAAGATCTACAGTTTTATAATGCCACATACAGAGTACTCTTCTTTTCCATGCTAATATGTTATCCCCTGTTGCAGCATGGCCTCTCCTTATTTGGGCAACTGATGCAAGTAGTGTGGTTAGGCCTCTCAACAGGTTCGGATTGAGCTAGGTTAGAATGGTCCTGGATCTGACCTGGCTAAGGATCCGCATGAGCAGGATCATTTAAAAATAGATCCTGGAGCTGAACTAATGTTTTAAAAACCTAATGTTCATTGTACTGGAAAAAATGAACTGGTTAAGGGTCACTGGTTCAACCGGATTTAAACCGTAACATCAATTTGAAATAATAAATATATTAATTATTATTACTAAATAAATAATTTTATAAGAATGAAATCTTTTAGAAGTCTTTGTATAATTATCAAGTCTTAATTATAATATTTTTTAAGTTTTTATTTAAAAATCATAACATAACTATCTAAACTTTTTATTAGAAATCATGTTTTAACAAATAATTAATTTGAAGTTGTATGAATAAAGAACAAATATGCCGTAGGCGATTCTTCAAAACTGTTGGTTTCAATAGGTTGGTTGATTATGTTTAATTGGCCTTTTATATCATCGGATTTTGAGAATAATATGAATCAAAATTCAAAATGAGTAAAAATTTAATCAGTTCAACGGACCGGGTCTGGTCAGGTTTTAAAACTATGATCCGGACCCGGGTCTACCAAATGCAAAAAGTGTAATTATATTTTTGGGTTTTTTATTTTTATTTTTAAGTTCCCATAAATTATAGGATTTAGTGATCGATCCCTCACTTCTTCATATTTTGGTTTTAGTCCCCAGATTTAAAGGATATATTCATTTTTAGTTCCTTCTAGGGACTAAAAAAAAAATCAAGTAATTTAGGAATATGTCCATCCCAAAAACTAAAAAAAAAAATCTAGAGATTAAAATAAAAAAATAAAGAAATGAGAAGTGAAGGATCAATCACTCAATCTTATACTCCATGAGAACTTAAAAATAAAAAAATCCTCCATTTTTATAATAGCGCTGACTTTTAAAAGAGGTTAGCTTTTAAATAAATGAAAAGTAAGCTTAAGTGAAGCTTCCGTACTCATATTTTATAACATTTTATAATTTTTATACAATGAAAAGGAAGCTTCGGTGAAGCTTCCACTCAATGTTTATTACTATATTTGAAAAATAAGTTTTGTTGAAGATTCCTATTCATATATCCTCACAGCTAGCTACAAACACAACCAAATCAGACCCTCCTTCGTTTCATTGTCGCCACCATCACTCCTTTCCCTCCTCATCTGGAGCATTTATACCCATGAAATGGTGGTCATGGAGTACACAAGTAGAAGGGAAGGGTTGGTTAGGCCAATAAATATATTAAAAATTGGCGGGTGGTGGTGGTCCATCGGCTACAGATGAACATTTACTATATGAATTTATAGACGCATATCAAACAATATATTTCTATTACTATATGTATATACTGTTTCAATTGTTATATGGAGGGTTACACAACATGTTACGAAACAAAATTGAACTAGGCTTCTATGGTCCAATGCATTCTAAATCTCCATTTAAATGAATCATTTGCAGATGGCCAGTTAGCAAGTGAAGCATTTCCCTGCAAATTTTTTAAAAGAGAGTATTTTTATTTTCCATTTTGGACTGTGGCATTAAATATTGGAACAGATTACTACCCCAATGAAGCACTGTGTGTTGTATTATAAAAAAAAAACCATTTTCGATGATGATGATGGAGCGTATATGTGTGTGTGTGTGTATTTTTCAGAATGAAAACTGGAACTAATATAACCAACACATCAAATAATAAAAAAATCATTAATAAGATCCGGAATTTTATCATGTCCCCTGTCACAGCAAATCTCTCCTTAATTATTCAGGCAACTGATCATGCAGTGTATAGTAGTAAACATCATGTTTTTGTATATTTGGTTGTACATGCAAAATTAAGTGAAATCATGAGTGAAATTACCAGCTATATTTAGGTCATTGCACAAAAATGGACATGGACCACCTTATAAATAACTGGTTATGTTTCCTTGTGGTGGTGGGGCTGTTAGCGTATCCAATCGTCTATTGTAGTTTTTCACTCATAACCAGTTATTTATAAGGTGGTCCATGTCCCCACCACCACAAGGAAACATAACCACAACATGTGGTCCCCTATCACAGCAAAACCTATCCTTATTCATGCATATGTAAAGAAAAGAGCATCTTCAATGCGCATGAGAGCGCTCTGAATGTGTGATGGTCCCCTATCACAGCAAATTCTATCCTTATTCATGCAACTGATACAAAATGTGATACGTTTTTATATATTTGGTAATACATGCATGCAAAAATTAAATGAAATAAACAGCTATAGTCATTGCACGAAAAAGGACCAAGGACCACATTATAGCCGACTGGTGATGTTTCCCTACATGTGGTATAGTGGGGCTGTGGCCTGAATACCATTAGTTGTGTTGAGCGAAATACTATTCTTTGTACAGTTTGATGATCATCAAGTTGTGTAGTTCAATTAATTAATAGTACAATTCGATACTGATGGTACTGATGATACCATACATGATTGAATCTAGATTTTTATCTCTTAGCTCATGTAAAGATTGTATTTATATATATCATATTAAAAGATGCAGATTTTCTCAGCCAACAACATTCAAAGCATGATGGTCCCTCTACATGCTATATTTGCACGCTGGTCTTTCTTTTAGTGGTTTGTGGTCCTCTTACATTTTGATATTAAAGCAATATACTTCTTTTGATTTTCATGTGAGGTCTTCTTTCTTTCACGTGACACTTATTACTCAGCATGCGATCAATACTTTTTGGTCCTAGCTCTTTCATTTTTCATATGTTTTTTTTTTTTTTTTTTTGGTCGTTGACCATGCATTAAAGTTAGTTTAGAATTAGAGAGATGTTTTCATTACATAGATCCTATGGATATTTTATGTTTTAAATTGTGATGAAGTTGTCCTAAAATGTGAAATACTTTGCGTGTATTTAATATTTTTTTTTAATGAACGTGTGTGATGCAATTGTTTATTTTTTAATTTTTAGGGATTTTTTAGCATTTATTCTGTCAAGATGATACGCTGAGAATCTGAGCTGTGAATTACCGAAAAAGGAAATTATATCCATTATTATGTCAAATGCTTACAAGAACAAAGCGTCCACATCATTAATTGGACTCACTGATACTAGGTATATATTCACACCCACAAAAAAAAAAAAAAAAAAAAAATACTTCTCATTAATTGTATGTATTGACCGGGTACCAAACTAGCATAATCCGACCAAAAGCAAAGATGACATGTCATATGTTTGTTTGTGTATAAGAAATAACTCATACACACCAACCATATTACATAACTATACACGCATGCAGCCGGATAATGTTGGGTAGTGGGTACCATGGCATTTATGCTTCGCCGTCCGCATGGCATTTACACTTAATTTTATTTTCAGTACTTTTATTTTTTTTCATCCTTATATTTTCTTTACAAAGAAAATTTTAATTAGCTGCAAAAACCACCCCGACTGTTTCTTCAAAAACCACCCACCCACCCACCGCCCATGGTTTTCTGTTGTACCCCGGTTTTCCTCCCCCTATATATGTGTGCATTCCCCTTCTCTCCACTCCATTCAAACATAAAACCAGTAAAAAGAGGGGGGGGTGGAGAGCATGATGTAAGGTTTTCATATCTTGGGTTTTACTTGTTTAGTGTTCTTCCTCTGCTGAGAGAGATGGAGTGCTTGCTTGCACCTCACAACGGGAGAGGGAATCGAGCAGCACTCATACGAGACGTGCACATTGAGCAAGGATTACTTGCCTTAACTCGTTATATACCACGCAGGTACTTCATTCACATCATCATGCATGTCTTTGTCTAAAAACTTGCAATCCTAACTCAGTGGATCGACTGATTCGGATCAGATCCATTGATTTCTTATTGGATCCTCCCATTCACTCAACTGCATGCATGAGCCATGAATTCAGTAAATTTTTGCACTGTATCAACCGAGTTGATCTAATAACTTTGGTAACTCAGCGAAATTTTTTTTATAATGTAATCCATCTTATTGATAATATCTAATAATGTAACACATGTTAGTTGATTAATTGTAAAACCAGTAAAAAGAGGGGGGGGTGGAGAGCATGATGTAAGGTTTTCATATCTTGGGTTTTACTTGTTTAGTGTTCTTCCTCTGCTGAGAGAGATGGAGTGCTTGCTTGCACCTCACAACGGGAGAGGGAATCGAGCAGCACTCATACGAGACGTGCACATTGAGCAAGGATTACTTGCCTTAACTCGTTATATACCACGCAGGTACTTCATTCACATCATCATGCATGTCTTTGTCTAAAAACTTGCAATCCTAACTCAGTGGATCGACTGATTCGGATCAGATCCATTGATTTCTTATTGGATCCTCTCATTCACTCAACTGCATGCATGAGCCATGAATTCAGTAAATTTTTGCACTGTATCAACCGAGTTGATCTAATAACTTTGGTAACTCAGCGAAATTTTTTTTATAATGTAATCCATCTTATTGATAATATCTAATAATGTAACACATGTTAGTTGATTAATTGTTTTTTTTTTTGTGCTTTAATTTATATGTTCATGATATGTTTTATTTTGATAAATGTTGCAGGTATATGTATAGGACTTATAATATTTGGGTTCACAGTATACGTGATTTTGGGACATTTCTCCCATGTTTTTTATATGCCAGAATATGTAGAAACCATCGGTTCCTTTTTCAGGTTCGTTCTGACATTTTATCCACAAATTAGATATATTCAGATTAATTTATACAATAATATTTATTTGATTTGATAAATATATTTCAATTATATTGAACAAATTTGCAAGATATGGTAGACTTTCTTGACAAATGGAGTAAAACTTTTATAAAATTATTCTAGTGAAATGCAATATAGGCATTTAAATCAGATGACATAAATGTTTTTTTTTTTATGAAACCAGATGACATAAATGTTAGAATTTTTTTTTTTTTTAAAAAAAAACTGAGATAGACTATATATATATATATAAACTGGATTTGTTTACATAAGTCTGTCATTAGAATATGTTTCAGGCTATTGAGTCTCCTTTGGTTTAGTTACTGATGTAGGTCCAAAACAATGTCACTCATCACATGCCCTTTATTTTCATAGTCCAATTTAATTATAGTCTTTTTTTTTTCTGAAGAAGAAGAAGAAGAAAGTCCGATTTATAGTCTTAACTTGGACATGCATTGAAGTATTATTCAAAAAACCTTCTTTATTTGTTCAGAAATCATCCGAACTCGATGGTCCCCATTTTGTTGTCTCACACCCTAAAAAAAACAGCAATTAAAGCAAAGTCACATTTGTTTTGAAAGCATTACAAATGAATATTTTTGCTGACAAAATATGCAATCCTACAAACCTGATTTTGCTTGTTGAGCAGGGAGAAGAAGCCATCGGCGAGCCTCCTCTTGAGATGCTGAACCTGACGCTGCTCGACGCCCAAGAAGAAGTTGAGAAAACCATTCAGTTTCTTATCAATTGTTGGCATCTCTTGGAGCTTTTCGATCTCTTTGATGTATTCCTTCAGCTGTTGGTAGCTGAGGTAGGCGTCCTTCCACTCTGAGACAATCGATCTCTCCAGCTTCATTGAAAACTTCATTTCTTCACAATGAGGTGAAGAAGAAAGCCTGATGAGGTTGTGAAAAGGTCACGACGGGTAGGGTTGGGTCGTCGGTTTGAAGGGACGAGCAGGTTCTTCGATTGGTGGGGTTGGGTTCGTCTGGGTTTTGGTGGGTTTGGGTTGGGGGGTTTGGGAGGTCTCAACAATGGTGGTGAGTGGTGAGTGGTGAGGAAGGGGGGTCGCAAGTGGGGGTTTATATAGGGAGAAGTTTGCCAGATGTTCCCTAAGAAAAAAAAACTGAGAGTAGGCAGACTCACTCCAAGAATCAGGGAGACAGAGCTTTTGAGAAGAAGGCAGGCTTGGCTTTCATACGAGTTCTGAGGGTCCATATATATAGTGCTTGTTAATTACCATTAACTCAGATATAATGTCATTAGTTGTAATAAAAAAATTTGCATATAGGAGAGAATGTTAACAGCTAAAGTGGAAGAAAGCATTCAGGCATATCACATCCGCAACAAGTACTCAATTTTTTTTTTTTTTTTTTCTTGATAGATCCTGCCATTTTTATGGAATAGGGAACCATATTTCTTTATTTTAAATTTTTTCATATCCCTTTAGACGTTTAAGTGTGTCATCCAAACTTCAAAGTGTCTTCCTGACGTTTTTGTACAAGGAAAGTATTGTCATCCAATACTTAAATAAAATGATTATGTTTTTAATTAAAGAAATTGACTTAATTAAAAAGTTATTTATAATTTTAATAAAAAAAAATAATTTTTTAAAAAGCGCAGAAAATATGTTTTCTAGAAATTAAGTATATTTAAACCATTTAATTCAAAATCTTATTTTTTAAATGTGTTTCTAAACGGACCCTAAGGAAAGTAGTGTCATCCGAACGGTCATCATGTACTGTTTTTTTTAAAGAAAATATTGTTATCATCCAGAGTCTAGATCTGGTCGAACCTGTGCATCATCAGTATTGAACTACATTACACAGTTTAGTATGATCATTAAGTTACGTAGTTTGATTCATTACAGTGCATTTCGATACTCATAGTACTGATCGTATTAGGCCTGACTAAATCTGAATTAGTGATCCGAACGTTGCATGTGAGCTTCTACACTATAAGGTATAGTTTGGTAAATGGATAAATTTCTAGGATAAGTTAGCTTAATTTATGAGAATAAAAAATCCATTATTTTTATTCTGATTTACATTTGTTAATGTTTTTTATTATCCTTATTTTTTGTGTTCTTATCCTCAATCTTGCATTTGGATCAAATATGAGATAATTTTAAATTTTTTTTAAAAATACCAAATCTACACTCCTATTAATGAGGCATTAATATTCATTAGTGGAACACATTCATTTTTTTTTAGAAGGGTAGTCATAAATGTTATCCTAATTTTACAAAATAGGGATACAAAATTAGGACAAAGTCTATTCCACATTTTACCTAGAACAAAATATCTTCATTTTTTTATCTCAAAATGTGATCAATTATCCATACTTTATCCCCTTTTTATGCCATATGGGATAACAAGTGATTTAACTCAATTTTTTCTTTATCCCAACCTCTTATCGCTATGCCAAACAAGACCTAAAGGTAAATGTCATGCTCGGTCTACAATACAAGACATAGTGAGTCATATATATGATATATTAAAATATATATTTTATAAAATGTAAAGTATATATTATAATGAATTTAGTTAATTAGATAATGTAAATTTTTTTCAATAATGCATGTGTGTGTGTCATTACTGTGTATGAAAGATGCTAACAAAATACAAATGACTGTATTTGAGTTTGTAAAAAGTATAAAAAAAAAAGCACAAGAGCGAGATTGATGTCTTCAACTCCCGCAAGCGAGATCAGGTTTTTGGACTTCGCTCAAGGTGCACTTCTCATAAGAGTGTCTGGCCCCACCCTACCACAAGAAGTAGCAAACAATGAACTCCATGTCCTTCAACATTGTGGTCTGATAATAATCATGAATAAAGTTAGTTATTTTAGTGAAGAGTAAAAATAAAGTTAGTTATTTTAGTGAAGAGTAAAACTAACTGTTTGGGTTCACAACAGACGTCTTACCATGTTGTTTACCTGGCTAGCCATGAGGAAGTCCACTGTATGCACCTGAAAATCCATCAACAAACAATTATTATAAAAACTATAATGATCCTTGAAAAAGATACAGACCCAGATTTTATTGTCTGATCAAGAGACAAATAACTTGGTGGATGACTGCACCGTTTCATTTTAGGGTCTGCTATACAAAGTTTTGAAGTGTTTATTACATGTGGAACGGGCATGCAATGTCTCCCTAACCCTTTAAGATGTACATATGCATCTTTGGGGAAGGTCCTATATAAGTAAACCTTAAAAATGGGTTTTGTTATCAATAATAAAACACTATATATAACAAATGAAAAATTAACTATATTAGTTAATAATTATTACCTTCCATACGGGAGAGATTATGACTATGCAGATCACTCTTAAAAAGCTAAAATGTGTTCGGTGAAAGAACACATCAAACGGTAACATGAGTAAGACCACAAACATCTGAAAAATCAACATTTTTACAATGATGTTTATGTATAATTCTATGTCACATAAAATCAAAATTAATACTCACATAGCATATATTGTAAGTTCATAAAAGATATACCAGTATAACGGTTTCAAGAATGTGGTTGAGATGACCATGAGAATCTCCAGAGATGATGAACTGGAGATGAACCAACAAAAATGTGACCAAAATGGACATCATAAATGCTGAACTGAAGAACGTGTCCTGGACATTGAAGGCCACCTTGGAATTCAAATTACAAATATAATGGTGATTGATGTGGTTCTTCCTCCACGCGTAGAGGTTGCAGCCATAAGTAATTATTATTATTATTATTATATTATTATGTAGAAAAATAATTAATTTTAAAAGCATTAAATTATTATAATGGGACGCAATTAACAAAATTCAAATCTTACTTCATCTAATACATGCATGCATAACGAGGAATTGACCCATCTAATTTGTTCTTCTTCTTCTCTTCTTTTTAAATCTCGACAAACATAAAATTTTGCTATAGTTCAATCATACGATGACAAATCAATTATTGGTCGCTAACTATAATATATTGTGTTATATATACATCATATCAGAGTTCCATAGAGAAAGTGGCCCTGAACTAAATCACAGCCTGCTTTCAAATTTGTAACCCATATATTTATCAATACAAACAAATATGTCGCCAAGGTCGTTGATCTATTTATTTAAGTAAACAGCTGGTTCATTGTCTCCTTTTTGAGAGACCAACCATTGAAATGCTGAACCGTTCAAAATAAAATAAAAAGGTTAAAGTTTACTAGTTATTGCAAAATAACAAATATATTAATCATTATTACTAAATAAATAATTTCATAAAAATATGAAATATTTTAAATAATCTCACATAATTACTGAGATTATTTTTTGAGATTTTCTCTGCAGATCATAACACAATTTTATGACCTTAAATATAATTTTTTATTATATTTAATATTTAATAAGATATAATTTTTTTTAATTATATTTAATATTTAATAAGTATATTTTGTGAATAAAGAATCAGTTAGTTTAATTAATCCATAGGCCTTAGTCAATTTTGAGGTAAATGGATCTGAATTCAAATTAGATGAAGTTTTAACCAATTCACCCACCCGGTCATATCGATCAGGTTTTAAAAAACTGTGATCCTATAAAATCACCTTTTTTAGTTTCTGTTTTCCATCAAAATATTATGTGATTTTATGTGATCATGTATTGATTAATACAAAAATATTCCGATTGATCTCTTAGGTATCAGTAACACATACGTCTAATATTGTATAGCTTTGATTCAAGATTTTTTAAAACCAAAATATAGTGACATAGTTACATTCACATGTAACTTAATTATTGGCATATTTGTGTATTCCTTGTCGGAGGTGGTGAAGTGGGATAAATTGACCTTCATCAAATACTACCTTCCAAATTTAGAGATATGCAGTGTGGTTCGAGATGCTTATATCCATAATCCATATATAAAATGTTCATAAATCATTTAATTAAATTACTTTATCAATATTTTCTGCAAGTCTTTATATAGATTTAGTTTTGCATAGTTGACAGCGACAAAAAATAATGGACGAACTGTACATGGTTACCCTCATTTCATGCCTCACATGCATATTAAACACTTCTCAACCACTTTGTTACCCTTCAGTCAGTTACATTAATATATAATATATATAAGAAAAATGATAAAAAAAATCTCATAAAATTAAATTAAAAATACCAAAATCAGCTACATTTTAAAATTATATAAAAAAAATCTCATTTTACAATTTTGAAAACACAAAAGATTAATGTACCCTTATGTAATTAGATCTTTAACATATATTCCATACATATTAACTTTCTAAAAATATTTCATCCTCCTAATTTTGTAAATGTATTTCACACATTCTCATACAAATTTTTTGAACTGGGGACACCGTGCTTGTTCACTTATAAGGGAAAAAAAACATGATAATTGTTGAACAGAAGCAAGTAGTCTCACTTGGGCAACAGGAAATAGTACTGATCCCAAGAAAAATAAAAATCTCAAAGAATGAAACTTAGGCGACCATGCAGAAGAAAGCCCTAATATGAGACCATGCATAGGCGTGCAGAAGGAAGTTTGGTGAATCCTTTCACATGCAAGACAGATAATTGTGTTCACCCCCACACATAACAACCTTTAGGGGTTTACTACACTTGGTACTAGTCTCCAGTGAGGAGGCCAACACACCTTAGGTTTTTATCAACTTTTGTACATGTAATTTGTCTCTGACCCACCAAATGTTAGATGGAATGTGAAATTTGACTTGTTTGTCTTATGATTGCTATAGCCCATGCAACATATTGTACTTTGTTCAACAGACTGGCTCTTCTAAACTATTAGATTTATTGATGAGAATCAAGTAATTCTTTCCCAATTATAATTTTTGATTTCCACTTCTGTTGAATTGTTTTAATAAGCAAGAAGAAGACAGGAAAGTGATCAACAAGTGTATATGAGTTATTGGTGTTGATTCCAACTTTTTCACCAAGAGATCATAGGATTCCAGCTGTAGTCTTCATAACTTTCCCTAGCAGGGACCTCTATTTTTCTTCCGAGTCCACAACTTTATCTAGTAAGTCATTCTGCATTTGTGGACCGCCATGGCATAAAAAGCTATGAAGACTATTTAATGTTGGTTTAAAAATTTCTGTGCTTTCTACACTGTTCAGATTCACATGCATGCAGCATGCCTTCATTTTCATTGAAACATCACCTTTCCCTCCCAGGAAATCTTTCTACGTTTTCATACATCTCTGCTTTAATGTTTTCTCCTCTGGTTATAAACCATATATGATTCTTCGAGCTTCACATGTGCTGTAACACATCATGTATTCATTGTTTTGACATCCTAGCTAGGTTATGCAGGGAGTTAAATTCAACTTTGTTTCTGCCTTTCCAAGTATAGTCCCCATGACGTGGGGCTGGCTGTCTTCCTGCTTGTAGACTCATGTTACCATTCCACTAAAGTTGTTTGATACACAAAAAAACAAAACAAAAAACAAATAACCATTGTGGGAGACATTGACTACTCATTGTAAGGAATGTGATGCCACTCAAGTGATAGTGACATGATCTTCATCCATCACAAGGGTAAACTGCTAAGCTCTGATGGCCATGATTCAGTTCTGCTATTTCTTTTAAATTTATTGTAGACTCCTGATCCATTATCCCAAAATTTGATTAATTTGGTGTTTCATATTCATTTTGGATCAATGACAAAAAAAAAAAAATCAGCTTGTCACTTTTGAGAGGAGTTGGTTGTGGCTGGTCATCTTAATTGGATAAAAAAACTTGATCGTGGTTGCGATTATTAGATCTTTATCATGCATTATTTGATTAATTGGCAGATTGTTGCTGGATTAATATGTTAGAGTCAGAAATTGAAAAGTATGAATCATTATATTATTAAGGTCAGATTGTACCCAATATTTACAGTATAAAAAGAAAAAAGATTGAAATGACTAAACTATCTCTAATACATGAATGCCACATTGCATCTCCAAGAAGAAATTATTTCTGTCTCCCGTGTAGAGAACCATTATGAGCTAACCTCTGCTGAAGGAAATCTTTTATGATGCCAAGGCACATACATAGTAAGAATGTGCAGTGTCTCTTTCAGAGAGAGGCCCAAATCATGCATGTAGAGCTAGTTGTTCACAAACAAAAATACGTTGATCAGTTGAGTTGTGGTGGTCCTTATGCAGTGTCTCTTTTATGATGCCAGGCACATACATAGTAAGAATGTGTAGTGTGTCAGAGAGAGGCCAGAATCATGAATGCATGTAGAGCCAACTGTTCACAAACAAAAATACGTTGATCAGTTGAGTTGTGGTGGTCCTTATGCAGTTATCTCTTTTATGATGCCAAGGCGCATGAGCATTTGGTGTTGCAAGCAATTTCAGAGGAGCTTATTTCACGTATGTCATGCACATCATCCTATTATTTTAGTCGTTGTTATGCAAAATTTTATCATATTTTGTTGTCATCATTTAACTGACAATGAAATTTTTGTAAATAATATTAGACATAGTCGGGTCGTTTATGTCCACACTTTTTTTAAAAAAATTAATATATTTAATACAGTGAGATGTATACAATTATAAAAATTATATATCTATATATATTCCAATAAACCCTGCTTCAGCTTTTCTACATCTCTTCCGTTCCCTGTTGCGCGGTCTCTTTTTCCCTTGTATATATTTTTATAACTTTAATTTTTTTCATTTTCATTTCATATATTGTCTATTTTGAAATATTTTGAATTGAAGATTTTTAAAATTTTGCTAAAATATAATATAATGTAATATATATTTCCCTATCTCCATATAGTTAAAAATTAAAATATATACATTTAATTTATATAAATATGTATTTTTAATTTATAAAAAATATATTTTATTAATTAAATGTATATTTAAAATAAATAAAGGGTTCATGCTACAAAGGGTACTGAACATAGCATTTTAAGAAAAATAGGTTAGCTGTTGGCCAATAAAATAAAACTTTTCCAAACCGAAGTGCAATTTTTAGGATATCTCAAAATTTTAATTATAATACCAAAAAAAAGAGGGTGATATATTTTGCATATAAAATTTTCAACGAGATAAAATAGAAAAAATAACTAAAAAGGTTTTTGGGTTGTATAAAAAGTAAAAGTTAGAAAGTGACACATCCACTCAAAGGAAAGTGATTCATAAAGAATCTTTATTTACTTACGAGTATGGTCTGTTCATTCACGGGTATGCTCTATTAAAAATAACATAAAACATGGACTTCATCCAAATAACACACCACTAAAGTTAAAAAGATAAATTATCATTCTGCAGAAGAATAAAGTAAAAATCAGAAAGTAAGGCATCCACTCACAGGAAAGTAACTAGAAGAAAAAAAATAGTTTTAATCAAAGTGAAATTAAATGACATGGATTTTAAAGTCTTTGAAATCTGTAGGGAAAAAAATTATATAAAAAGAGACGCATGACAATGAAAAAAGGACATCTGCAAAGTGTTATTCTAAAATTTTCTAAGTCATCTAGCGAGATCGGAAAGAAGAAGAAGAGATCCTTCTTAACCCATGTCCTATAAGTTTTTTATGATTTTTCTCTTGTAAGCTTCTATTAAAAAAATATAATTAAATATATGTTTTACACAAATAATATACAAAAGAGACATCTGAAAAGTGAATTTATGTTGTGAAACCCATAACTTTACATGTATAAAGCATCGTGGGGGGAGTTTTCTCAAAAGAATATTAGTAAGGAAATGGCATGGTAGTTCTTTCTATCATGTGTCTTGACTTTATTTGATGTTTTCATTCGTTGAGTAAGCTCAAAATGTCAATCACTTTTTTTGTTGGTTTAAAAATTTCTGTGCTTTCTACACTGTTCAGATTCACATGCATGCAGCATGCCTTCATTTTCATTGAAACATCACCTTTCCCTCCCAGGATATCTTTCTACGTTCTCATACATCTCTGCTTTAATGTTTTCTCCTCTGGTTATAAACCATATATGATTGTTCGAGCTTCACATGTGCTGTAACACATCATGTATTCATTGTTTTGACATCCTAGCTAGGTTATGCAAGGAGTTAAATTCAACTTTGTTTCTGCCTTTCCAAGTATAGTCCCCATGACGTGGGGCTGGCTGTCTTCCTGCTTGTAGACTCGTGTTACCATTCCACTAAAGTTGTTTGATACACAAAAAAGCAAAACAAAAAACAAATAACCATTGTGGGAGACATTGACTACTCATTGTAAGGAATGTGATGCCACTCAAGTGATAGTGACATGATCTTCATCCATCACAAGGGTAAACTGCTAAGCTCTGATGGCCATGATTCAGTTCTGCTATTTCTTTTAAATTTATTGTAGACTCCTGATCCATTATCCCAAAATTTGATTAATTTGGTGTTTCATATTCATTTTGGACCAATGATAAAAAAAAATCATCTTGTCACTTTTGAGAGGAGTTGGTTGTGACTGGTTATCTTAATTGGATAAAAAAACTTGATCATGGTTGCGATTATTAGATCTTTATCATGCATTATTTGATTAATTGGCAGATTGTTGCTGGATTAATCTGTTAGAGTCAGAAATTGAAAAGTATGAATCATTATATTATTAGGATTTGTACCCAATATTTATAGTATATATAAAAAAATTGATTAAACTACTCCTCATACATGAATGCCACATTACGTCTCCAAGAAGAAATTATTTCCGTCTCCCGTGTAGAGAACCATTATGAGCTAACCTCTGCTGAAGGAAGTCTTTTATGATGCCAAGGCACATACATAGTAAGAATGCGCAGTGTCTCCCTTTCAGAGAGAGGCCTAAATCATGCATGTAGAGCTAGTTGTTCACAAACAAAAATACGTTGATCAGTTGAGTTGTGGTGGTCTTTATGCAGTGTCTCTTTTATGATGCCAGGCACATACATAGTAAGAATGTGTAGTGTGTCAGAGAGGGGCCAGAATCATGAATGCATGTAGAGCTAGCTGTTCACAAACAAAAATACGTTGATCAGTTGAGTTGTGGTGATCCTTATGCAGTTATCTCTTTTATGATGCCAAGGCTCATGATCATTTGGTTTTTGTTTTTCCATCAAAATATTGTTATGGGATTTTATCTGATCATGTATTGATTAATTCAAAGCTCCAAATTGTTCTCTTAAGGTATGACTGTATGAGTTACACGTCTCCCAAATTGTATAGCATTGATTAACTATTTTTAAAAAACCAATCGTGACATGCATGTACAACTTAATTCTTTGCTCATTTGTATATACCTTGTCAGAGGTCCCCAAGTAGGAATAATCAACCCTCGTAAGAAATTTCTTTGAATCCGGCTTAGTAGAGGGCTGCAAGGAAAACAAGCATGTTAATGAAAAGTATAAGTCATGACCCATATATATCTTGTATTTGGTGAGCTTTTTTTTTATTATTTATTTATAAACTGAGTGGCAATGATCAAGATTATATTACAGAGACTAATTTTAGGGTATGAAGGATATGTTTTAAAGAAACTATCTCTCCCAACCTGATCTTTATATAGATAGAAAGAAAAAAAAAGAAGTATACCAAAAGAGGTATTGAAAAAACATGCTTATTTTCTCATAATTTCCGTTTGGAATTAATTGGAAGTTATTTAACCTTTCTTTAAATGCCAAAAGCAGGATTAATGAAAACACCCTCTTTTAAGCTAACTTTGCATGGGCTGAAAAGACAATAAAAAAAAGGTGAAGTGTAGATAGGAGATATGATGTGCATCGTTGATCAGAAAAGAAAACAAAAAATGGAATAAATGACCAACTATATATATTGCCCTCGTTTCATGCCTCACATGCAAAAACTTTACAACGTTCATAAATCATTTGAATTACTGTATCAATAGTTCTGCAGGTCTTTTTATAGATTTTTAGTTTGCATATTTGACAAATAAAAGACAATTATACATGGTTACCCTCAGTTAATGCATCACATGCGAATAATGAATACTTCTCAGCCACTTTGTTACCCCTTCAGTCAATTACATTAATACATATTAATGATATTACTTTAAAACTTTAAAATAGTTAGTGTATATTACGTCCATAAACTTGCAAACGTTGTCAAATTTCTCTATTATTTTCGCGAAGCTATCCATATTCAGGGACCTGTAGTGCAACGAATAACAGAATAAACAATTAGATCAATTAAATATGTAAGTGCACAAAGGACAGTTATTATTAAATATTTAGTTTTAATGGTAAATTTTACTAGATATGTTCATATTTTATCATAGATTATTGAAATTGATTTATAATTTAATTTGATAACAAATTTGTAATAGCTAGGTTTCATTTCAGATGGAAGGTCACAGATGCAGAGTTAATTTAATATTATTAAAATAATAAATTTATTATTTTATTTATTTTTATAGAGTTTTTATTTAACATTAGATCAACGAATTTGAATTAGCTAATGTTATTTTAATTTTTTTAAAATATTTTCTGCTGCTTGGGTAGTCTCTTTATTTTTATTATTTTTTGTGTCTTGTATCAGTACTTCTGTATACGTTCCCATGCATTAGTCCATGACCATTTCATCCTGCCATATAAGTAACAAAAACATAAAATCAAATCACAATTTTGTCGTCGTTTTTCAATTTTTGTACTATGATTCCTTTAAGGCGTCATATATGCACATTAAATTGAAAGGAATCATAGTACAAAAATGTGCATATAAGACGAGAGAAATCCTGCCATGTAAGTTGCTATATGTATATTACTTAAAATATAAGAGTAATGGATTTGAAATTATGACAACATTCTAATTTTTTAAAATATTTTCTCCTTCAATGCCTTGCCAGAGTTATCCCATTCATGACCATTTTCCATGCAAAATCTACGTACGTACTAACAATCGAAAAAAAAAAAGAGCAAATCTAATCACAGGGCATACATAATTACATATAATACATACATAGATGTAATCAAACTACCTGTAGGTCATCAGAAAGCCGAGGTCCTCGTGCAACTCTTTGAAGCCTTCTTTGATGAGATCCTTATCGAGGCCCATGCAGTCCTGTATTGAGCTGACCATCACGGGTTCCTCCACCCGGATGTTCATTGAATAATCGACTGCTGGATCCGCTCGATCCGGTGTACCCACATTGTCTCTTGTTGAGCCAACTGAGGCATGTTCGGATCCCACTTCCCTGATCTCATCGTCGTCCGATGCGTGGGACGGCTCTGTCACACAGTGTAATATAATTAATTAAATTCCCATTTAGAACTAATTATATAACATTAAGAAAAAAATATAAATCTTGTTTACCATAGATAACATGGGAGGCAGCATCAGCAACAGCAACAGGGGAGTCAGAGGGACTGGGGGAACGAGAGAAATCGTCCATGAGATGAGGTTCCTTGAGGTCTAGGAGTGTGAGTTGCCTGCTCAGCTTATCACTCCTCTCAGTGAACTCTATTACTTTCATCTCATAAAAGCTGCTCACCTTCTGCAGCTCCTCATCGAGTTTTCCAAAAAAATTCTCCATCGCCTTCTTTAGTTTTTCAAAAAAAAAAAAAAAATTCAAGAGAGAGAGAAAGCATTAGTTAGATTAACAACTTTTTATGAGCTACAAAATGAAACACGGGAAGTATTATTCAAAAAAACATTCTTTATTTGTTCAGAAATCATCCGAACTCGATGGTCCCCATTTTGTTGTCTCACACCCTAAAAAAAACAGCAATTAAAGCAAAGTCACATTTGCGGAACAACTTAAATTATACACTTTTGAAAGCATTACAAATGAATATTTTTGCTGACAAAATATGCAATCCTACAAACCTGATTTTGCTTGTTGAGCAGGGAGAAGAAGCCATCGGCGAGCCTCCTCTTGAGATGCTGAACCTGACGCTGCTCGACGCCCAAGAAGAAGTTGAGAAAACCATTCAGTTTCTTATCAATTGTTGGCATCTCTTGGAGCTTTTCGATCTCTTTGATGTATTCCTTCAGCTGTTGGTAGCTGAGGTAGGCGTCCTTCCACTCTGAGACAATCGATCTCTCCAGCTTCATTGAAAACTTCATTTCTTCACAATGAGGTGAAGAAGAAAGCCTGATGAGGTTGTGAAAAGGTCACGACGGGTAGGGTTGGGTCGTCGGTTTGAAGGGACGAGCAGGTTCTTCGTCTGGGTTTTGGTGATTTTGGGTTGGGGGGTTTGGGAGGTCTCAACAATGGTGGTGAGTGGTGTGGAAGGGGGGTCGCAAGTGGGGGTTTATATAGGGAGAAGTTTGCCAGATGTTCCCTAAGAAAAAAAAAAACTGAGAGTAGGCAGACTCACTCCAAGAATCAGGGAGACAGAGAGCTTTTGAGAAGAAGGCAGGCTTGGCTTTCATACGAGTTCTGAGGGTCCATATATATAGTGCTTGTTAATTACCATTAACTCAGATATAATGTCATTAGTTGTACTAAAAAACTTTGCATATAGGAGAGAATGTTAACAGCTAAAGTGGAAGAAAGCATTCAGGCATGTCACATCCGCAACAAGTACTCTTTTCTTTTTTTTTTTTCTTGGTGGGTCCTTCCATTTTTATGGAATAGGGACCATATATCCCTTTGGACGTTTAAGTGTGTCATCCAAACTTCAAAGTGTCATCCTGACGTTTTTGCACAAGGAAAGTGTCATCCAAACTTAATTAAAAAGTTATTTATATTTTTAATAAAAAAAATTATTTTTTAAAAATCGCAGAAAATATGTTTTTCTGAAATTAAGCATATTTAAACCATTTAATTCAAAATCTTATTTTTTAAATGTGTTTTCAAACGGACCCCAAAGAAAATAGTGTCATCCAAACTGTCATTATGTATTATTTTTTTTTAAGGAAAATATTGTTATCATCCAGAGTCTAGATCTGGTCGAACCTGGGCATCATCAGTATTGAACTACATTACATAGTTTATGAATCAAACTAGACATCCAATTAGTGGATACATTGTTTTTTTTTTGTGCAGTATGATCATTAAGTTATGTAGTTTGATGCATTACAGTGCATTTCGTACTCATAGTACTAATCGTATCAGGCCTGACTAAATCTGAATTAGTGATCCGAACGTTGCATGTGAGCTTCTACACTATAAGGCCTAGTTTGGTAAATGGATAAATTTCTAGGATAAGTTAGCCTAATTTATGAGGATAAAAAATCCATTATTTTTATCCTGATTTACATTTGTTAATATTTTTTATTATCCTTATTTTTTGTGTTCTTATCCTCAATCTTGCATTTGGATCAAATATGAGATAATTTTAAATTTTTTTAAAAAATACCAAATCTACCCTCCTATTAATGAGACATTAATATTTTTTAGTGGAACACATTCATTTTTTTTTTTGGAAGGGTAGTCATAAATGTTATTCAAATTTTACAAAATAGGGATACAAAATTAAGACAAAGTCAATTCCACCTTTTACCTAGAACAAAATATCTCAATTTTTTATCTCAAAATGTGAATAATTATCCATATTTTATCCCTTTTTTATGCCATATAGGATAACAAGTGATTTAACTCAATTTTTTCCTTATCCTAACCTCTTATTCCCATGTCAAACTAGGCTTAAAGGTAAATGTCGTGCTCGGTCTACAATACAAGACATAGTGAGTCATATATATGATATATTAAAATATATATTTTATAAAATGTAAAATATATATTATAATGAATTTAGTTAATTAGATAATGTAAATTTTTTTCAATAATGTATGTGTGTGTGTCATTACTGTATATCAAAGATGCTAACAAAATACAAATGACTGTATTTGAGTTTGTAAAAAGTATAAAAAAAGCACAACACACCTTAGGTGAATCCTTCAACATGCAAGACAGATACATGCAAGACAGATAATTGTGTTCACCCCCACACATAACAACTTTTAGGGGTTTACTACACTTTGTACTAGTCTCCAGTGTGGATCGAGGCCAACACACCTTAGGTTTTTATCAACTTTTGTACATGTAATTTGTCTCTGACCCACCAAATGTTAGATGGAATGTGAGACTTGACTTGTTTGTCTTATGATTGCTATAGCCCATGCAACATATTGTACTTTGTTCAACAGACTGGCTCTTCTAAACTATTAGATTTATTGATGAGAATCAAGTAATTCTTTCCCAATTAATTGTTGATTTCCACTTCTGTTGAATTGTTTTAATAAGCAAGAAGAAGACAGGAAAGTGATCAACAAGTGTATATGAGTTATGGGTGTTGATTCCAACTTTTTCACCAAGAGATCATAGGATTCCAGCTGTAGTCTTCATAACTTTCCCTAGCAGGGACCTCTATTTTTCTTCCAAGTCCACAGCTTTATCTAGTAAGTCATTCTGCATTTGTGGACTGCCATGGCATAAAAAGCTATGAAGACTATTTAATGTTGGTTTAAAAATTTCTGTGCTTTCTACACTGTTCAGATTCACATGCATGCAGCATGCCTTCATTTTCATTGAAACATCATCTTTCCCTCCCAGGATATCTTTCTACGTTATCATACATCTCTGCTTTAATGTTTTCTCCTTTGGTTATAAACCATATATGATTCTTCGAGCTTCACATGTGCTGTAACACATCATGTATTCATTGTTTTGACATCCTAGCTAGGTTATGCAGGGAGTTAAATTCAACTTTGTTTCTGCCTTTCCAAGTATAGTCCCCATGATGTGGGGCTGGCTGTCTTCCTGCTTGTAGACTCATGTTACCATTCCACTAAAGTTGTTTGATACACAAAAAAGCAAAACAAAAAACAAATAACCATTGTGGGAGACATTGACTACTCATTGTAAGGAATGTGATGCCACTCAAGTGATAGTGACATGATCTTCATCCATCACAAGGGTAAACTGCTAAGCTCTGATGGCCATGATTCAGTTCTGCTATTTCTTTTAAATTTATTGTAGACTCCTGATCCATTATCCCAAAATTTGATTAATTTGGTGTTTCATATTCATTTTGGATCAATGACAAAAAAAAAAAATCATCTTGTCACTTTTGAGAGGAGTTGGTTGTGACTGGTCATCTTAATTGGATAAAAAAACTTGATCATGGTTGTGATTATTAGATCTTTATCATGCATTATTTGATTAATTGGCAGATTGTTGCTGGATTAATATGTTAGAGTCAGAAATTAAAAAATATGAATCATTATATTATTAGGGTTTGTATCCAATATTTATAATAAACA
The DNA here is from genome assembly GCA_030737835.1 of Acorus gramineus. Taxonomy (NCBI): domain Eukaryota; kingdom Viridiplantae; phylum Streptophyta; class Magnoliopsida; order Acorales; family Acoraceae; genus Acorus; species Acorus gramineus. The sequence continues at coordinate 15,754,393 of CM060857.1, forward strand.
AAAAAAAGTTTGAAATGACTAAACTGTCCCTAATACATGAATGCCACATTGCATCTCCAAGAAGAAATTATTTCCGTCTCCCCCGTGTAGAGAACCATTATGAGCTAACCTCTGCTGAAGGAAATCTTTTATGATGTCAAGGCACATACATAGTAAGAATGTGCAGTGTGTCTCTTTCAGAGAGAGGCCTAAATCATGCATGTAGAGCTAGTTGTTCACAAACAAAAATACATTGATCAGTTGAGTTGTGGTGGTCCTTATGCAGTGTCTCTTTTATGATGCAAGGCACATACATAGTAAGAATGTATAGTGTGTTAGAGAGAGGCCAGAATCATGAATGCATGTAGAGCTAACTGTTCACAAACAAAAATACGTTAATCAGTTGAGTTGTGGTGGTTCTTATGCAGTTATCTCTTTTATGATGCATTTGGTGTTGCAAGCAATTTCAGATGAGCTTATTTCACGTATGTCATGCACATCTTCCTATTATTTTAGTCGTTGTTATGCAAAATTTTATCATATTTTGTTGTCATCATTTAACTGACAATGAAATTTTTGTAAATAATATTAGACATAGTCGGGTCGTTTATGGTCCACACTTTTTTTTTAAATTAATATATTTAATACAGTGAGATGTATACAATTATAAAAATTATATATCTATATATATTCCAATAAACCCTGCTTCAGCTTTTCTACATCTCTTCCGTTCCCTGTTGCGCGGTCTCTTTTTCCCTTGTATATATTTTTATAACTTTAATTTTTTTCATTTTCATTTCATATATTGTCTATTTTGAAATATTTTGAATTGAAGATTTTCAAAATTTTGCTAAAATATAATATAATGTAATATATATTTTCCTATCTCCATATAGTTAAAAATTAAAATATATACATTTAATTTATATAAATATGTATTTTTAATTTATAAAAAATATATTTTATTAATTAAATGTATATTTGAAATAAATAAAGGGTTCATGCTACAAAGGGTACTGAACATAGCATTTTAAGAAAAATAGGTTAGCTGTTGGCCAATAAAATAAAACTTTTCCAAACCGAAGTGCAATTTTTAGGATATCTCAAAATTTTAATTATAATATAAAAAATAAAGAGGGTGATATATTTTGCATATAAAATTTTCAACGAGATAAAATAGAAAAAATAACTGAAAAGGTTTTTGGGTTGTGTAAATTATGTTTCAGATTTTTACAAACATCCTTCAAAAGGATGAATAATATAAATTCTTATTAAAAAAATCTTGGATATAACAATTCACCAAAAACATTCATTCATAAAGAATCTCTATCCACTCACCGATATGGTCAGTTCATTCACGAGTATGCTCTATTAAAAAAAAATGAAACATGAACTTCATCCAAATGACACACCATTGAAGTAAAAAGACAAATTATTATTCTGTGGGGAAATAAAGTAAAAGTTAGAAAGTGAGGCATCCATTCAAAGGAAAGTGATTCATAAAGAATCTTTATTTACTCACGAGTATGGTTTGTTCATTTACGAGTATGCTCTATTAAAAATAACATAAAACATGGACTTCATCCAAATGACACATCATTAAAGTTAAAAAGATAAATTATCATTATCCAGAAGAATAAAGTAAAAATCAGAAAGTAAGGCATCCACTCACAGGAAAGTAACTAGAAGAAAAAAAATAGTTTTAATCAAAGTGAAATTAAATGACATGGATTTTAAAGTCTTTGAAATCTGTAGGGAAAAAAATTATATAAAAAGAGACGCATGACAATGGAAAAAGGATATCTAAAAAGTGTTATTCTAAAATTTTCTAAGTTATCTAGCGAGATCGAAAAGAAGAAGAGATCCTTCTTAACCCATGTACTGTAAGTTTTTTATGATTTTTCTCTTGTAAGCTTCTATTAAAAAAATCTAATTAAATATATGTTTTACACAAATAATATACAAAAGAGACATCTGAAAAGTGAATTTATGTTGTGAAGCCCATAACTTTACATATATAAAGCGTCGTGGGGGGAGTTTTCTCAAAGGAATATTAGTAAGGAAATGGCATGGTAGTTCTTTCTATCATGTGTCTTGATTTTATTTGATGTTTTCATTTGTTGAGTAAAGTCAAAATGTCAATCATTTTTTTAGTGATTTTAAAATATTATTTATGTTAATTTAATTTTCTTTTAAATATTTATAAAATTAATTTTATAAGTAAAAATTAATTTATTTAATCAAACATAAATTAATTTTTTATTTTTATAGTGTAAAGGTATTTTTGACCATTGTAAAATAAAAGCCGTTTTACAACTTATTAAAATTATAATCCATAATCTATAAATTATAATATCGCAACAACAAACATTGCCGATGTATAGTATGGTGGAAGGGTCACAATGTGATCAAGAAGAAGGCCTAGGGATCAGGTGGTGAAAAAGGACACGACGGGAGGGTATAAATAAATAAATAAATATTATATTATGATTATTTGAAAAACAAATCCATGTCCATAAACGATAACAGCTAGTGTATCAGTACATTAAATTGATGAGAGTGAAACCGAGAATTAGAGAGAGATATGGCCTTACATATGGTGAGGGGCGGACAAGAAGAGGGTTGCGGGGCATGTGCCGTAGTGGCTAACAGAGACAGAGGTCGAAGTGCACCAGAATCTGGTTTCTTTTTAGGAAACTGTAAAATACAGTGTGATGACTCGCTTTTGCTTTTTTATATGTTTCGAATCAATTAGATGTAAGTTTACTAAAAGAATCCTCGTAATGATAACTCGTGTGAAGAAACAGGCAAGATATTTCTTTAAGATATATAATGAAAATGAAGCTTCGGTGGAACTTAATTTTTATTACTATTTAAAAAAAATTAACAAAATCACACATGCTTAAATACGGGAGAGATCTAAAACCTTTCACTGATGCTGGATGCCTGGATCTCTTCTCAAAAAAATAAAAGACAATATTAATAGGCATGGGTAACAGGCCGGGTCGAGCCGGCCCGTGAAAATTAGATCGAAGCTTGGACTTGGGCTCAGGCCCGCAGATCTGTTTGACCAACAGACCTCAACAGGGCCAGCCCATGGTCCAAAAAACAATACCCAAGCCCTACCCACAGGTCCAGCACTGAGATGGGCCGCCCCGTTGGACCCTGGGAAACGGCAGGCCCATAAAAAAAATTTGTATACAGAGATGGGTGTCCCACCGATTAAACGACCCCCGATCCACTTTTAAATCGAGGGGACAGTTGTCCTCCCAATTTATGTTTATTTTAAGATTTTTTTTTATTATTAGGTATACCATCCAAAAATATGATATTTTATTGTATACTACTCCAAATAACCTATTTATTTTTCTATAATTGAAATAGTAAAAATTATGCATATTTACCATCCTAGTTAATTTCCATCCAAATTTTTATTAAAATTGTTAAAGTCTTGAAGAAATAACTAAATTAATTTTATTTTAATTTTTTTTTTACATATTTTACCTTACAAAATACAATATTTATAAAAATAAAAAATATTTATTTTAACATAAATATGATTGATTTGGAAAGAATATGAAATTAATTAGGTTATTATATTTAATTGAGGAGGATAATTTTCTCTACAGTTAAATTTGTTGAAGTGGAATTAAAACTCGAATTAGATTTTTGTGGAAATGAATATCAATTTGGTAGCTTGGATATCACTGTTATTGACTGTCTTTGACTGAGCCTTTAAACGCTATCTCGCGACCTCTTTACATTGAATAATCGACTGCTGGGTCCGCTCGATCTGGTGTACCCACATTGTCTCTTGTTGAGCCAACTGGGGCATGTTCGGATCCCACTTCCCTGATCTCATCGTCGTCCGATGCGTGAGACGACTCTGTCACACAGTATAATATAATTAATTAAATTCCCGTTTAGAACTAATTATATAACATTAAGAAAAAAATATAAATCTTGTTTACCATAGATAACATGGGAGGCAGCATCAGCAACAGGGGAGTCAGAGGGACTGGGGGGACGAGAGAAATTGTCCATGAGATGAGGTTCCTTGAGGTCTAGGAGTGTGAGTTGCCTACTCAGCTTATCACTCCTCTCAATGAACTCTATTACTTTCATCTCAATAACTCGATGGTCCCCATTTTGTTGTCTCACACCCTAAAAAAAAACAGAAATTAAAGCAAAGTCACATTTGCGGAACAACTTAAATTATACACTTTTGAAAGCATTACAAAAGAATATTTTTTCTGACAAAATATGCAATCCCAAGAAGAAGTTGAGAAAACCATTCAGTTTCTTATGAATTGTTGGCATCTCTTGTGCCTTTTCGATCTCTTTGATGTATTCCTTCAGCTGTTGGTAGCTGAGGTAGGCGTCCTTCCACTCTGAGACAATCGATCTCTCCAGCTTCATTGAAAACTTCATTTTTTCACTGCAAAACTTTGAGGGAAGCTAACCGGGCAGCCGATCTCTGGTGGTCTTCACTAAACAGGGGATTTATCTCTGTTACTAAAAGAAACAAAAAAACAAAAACTTACAATGACAAATGAAGAATTAATTATATTAATTATTACCTTGTAAAAGGGAGAGAACACTACTTTCCAGAACACTCGTAGAAAGCACCAACGTGTGGAGCGATGGAACACGTCGAGTGGGCAGAGAAGTGAGGTCACATATAACTGAAAAATCAATATTTTACGATGATATATATGTATAAATATTCTACTTCAAATAAAATCAAAATAATATACTCATGTAGCTTAATTAAGTTCATAAAATACCAATACAATCGCTCCAAGATAGCGGTTTAGAAGGCCATGCATAGTGTCGTTAGTCATGAAGAACACGAGATGAATCAACAAAATGCTGACGGTAATGAATATCAGAAATGTTGAACTGCACCACGCGTTCTGGTAATTGTAGGCCTTCTTGGGATATTTTATTTCTAAAATAAAATAGTGATTCACCCCGGTCTTACTCCACGCGTAGAGGTCCCAGCCATAAATATACATCGCTAAGCTGATGCATGCAAACGCTCTGCATCAATGGACAAGAAAGTCATACATGTGAATTTTATTACATAATTTTAAATATACATATATAATCATTCGCATATTATATACTTAATAAAAATAAAAATAACGTAGAAACCTGAGAGGTTCAAATTTCTTAAACCTGAACCGAAAACATTTTTTTTTTCTTTTTTCTTTTCATAAAGCCAATTTCAAGGCATGTAAGTTAAACACTAAAAATTGGACTGTGAAAATGCAAGACATGTGATGAGTGGTGTTGTTTTGGACCTACACTAGGAACTGCACCAAAGAAACTCAGTAGCCTGAAGAAACATATTCTAACATTTATGTCACGTCATCTAAATGCCTGTATATATTATAAATTTTGTATAAAAGTTTTACTCCCTTTGTCAATAAATTTTACTATATATTTTGTAAATTTGTTCCATTTAGTTGAAACATTTACCAATTAAAAAATATAATTCAATAAATTGATATCAATATATCTAATTTACGGAGAAAAATGTCAGAACGTACCTAAAAAAAGGACCAACGGTATGTATGTATTCTGGTATATAAAATACGCCAGGGAGATGACCCAACATCACATATATTACAAGAGAAAAATGTCAGAACGTACCTGAAAAAAGGACCAATGGTATGTATGTATTCTGGTCCATAAAATATGCCAGAGAGATGACCCAGCATCGCGTATATTACAAGCCCATAATTGTATATCCTATAAATGAACCTACGACATTTATCAATATAAAAAAATCAGAACTGATAAACTAAAGCACGCAAGAAAAAACAGTCAATTTAGCTATGAAGTATGAACAAATGGATGGCTTCAACTCAAAATTAATATACTAATGGATGTTGTTGAGATGATTCAAAAAATAATTATTTTAATCAGTTTCACATAAATTTTAAACGACATGATGTGTTTATTTTGTTTATGCCAGACACTCAAAAGCCACTATGAATCAGACGAATGTGATGCCTTCACATGCGTTCATGTCCATTAATCAACAAATTAATTAAAAATTTGATTTAATAAACTGGGTAAGAATAAATCATACACATATATGTATATGCATGTGTTAATGTGTGTATATATATGTATGTATCAATGTATGTATAAAGTATAACCGTATTATTATTATGTAGAAAAATAATTAATTTTATTATAATCGGACTCAATTCAGAAATTTCAAGTTTTACTTCATCTATCCTAGTTACACACACACACACACACACATATATATATATATAAAGAACAAAACATACAAATTAAATTTCACTGATACCCATGAGACGTCATCAAAATAACAACAAGCTGAAAGTGAATTATATGTCACTTACAACTTTTTTTGTTGGAGAAAATTAAAAAATTAAATCAAACCAAGAGATGCATAATTTTTTTTCAAATACAGTACTATCGAATTAACTGCATGCATGTCTAAATATATTAATCCTGTATTAGTCAAAGAATGACATGATCAGAGATGGACATTATCAATTTGAGGGTGCACTACATTAAAATTTAAAAGAAACTTTAATTTATTCTTATATTTAGAAGAAAATATTAAGTGTTTTTTTTGCGAAACTAAACAAAATGATACAGCTACATATGTTAAAAAAAAATAAAAAAATGTTATTTGAGTTGAGTCATATGAGATTTACTTTAGATCATATTAATTAACTACTTGATTTATAACTTTTTTATGATATATTATAATACACCAATATTATACATAATAGCAAAACAGGTTTTGTAAAATCTAGGACGGGTTATGGCCCGGCCCGGCCAACGAATTCATCTGCCCATGATTAGAGACGCCAATCAACATTAGAATAAAATATGTGTATCCTTCTATATATACCTGTACATTGGCTGACAAGATGAGAATCTTCGGGTGGACTAATTTTCAATAACTTCACTGTTACATTGAAGTTCTTTGATAAGATATCCTCCACTTCGTCCACCAACTTCACCAGCTGTTTCAAAAAGCATTCCCTCCATCACACTTACGACAACTTCCATTAATAAGTAAATCAACTACACCTCATAATGAATGGCAAAAAAATAAAAAATAATCCAATTTTAAAACTGAATAAATTCTCCAACAACGACTACAAACATAAAATGTCGCTATAGTAATGAAATCATAATTCAATCGAACAAGAAAGCAATGGTCGCTAACCTAATCAATTGTGTTATATATACATCATATTAGAGTTCCTTAAAGAATTAAAATAGCCCTGAATTAAATCACAGTCGATCTGCTTTCAAATTTATAACACATATATTAATTTATAAAGACAAACAAACACGGAGCCAAGGTCCTTGATCAACTTATTTAAGTTAGGTTCATTTTCTCCTTTTTGAGAGACCCGATCATTTGAAAACTAAACGTACCAAAAAAAAAAAAGTTCACTAGTTCAACCATTAGGTTATTATAAAATAATAAATATATTAATTGTTATTAATAAATAAATAATTTCATAAAAATGTGAAATATTTTATAAAATCTTTAACATAATTATCAATTTTTCTTTTTGGAAATGATGCTTCTCATGATTTGATTATTGACCTCTTTCAAAATTGGGTGGAGCAAAAACAATATTTTTTAAAGATTTTACATAGCATTTTAAACACTGTGATCGTTTTGAACATCACCTCTTTTAGTTTTTGTTTTTCCATCAAAATATTGTTATGTGATTTTATCTGATCATGTATTGATTAATTCAAAGCTCCGAATTGTTCTCTTAAGGTATGACTGTATGAGTAACACGTCTCCCAAATTTTATAGCATTGATTAACGATTTTTAAAAAACCAATCGTGATATGCATGTATAACTTAATTCTTTGCTCATTTGTGTATACCTTGTCGGAGGTCCCCAAGTAGGAATAATCGACCCTCGTAAGAAATCTCTTTGAATCCGGCTTAGTAGAGGGCTGCAAGGAAAACAAGCATATTAATGAAAAGTACAAGTTATGACACATATATATCTTGTATTTGGTGAGCTTTTTTTTTATTTATTTATAAACTGAGTGGCAATGATGTTAGAAGTGTGAGTTGCCTGCTCAGCTTATCACTGCTCTCAATGAACTCTATTACTTTCATCTCATAAAAACTGCTCACCTTCTGCAGCTCCTCATCGAGTTTTTCAAAAAAATTCTCCATCGCCTTCTTTAGTTTTTCCAAAAAAAAAAAAAATAATTCAAGAGAGAGAGAGAAAGCATTAGTTAGATTAACAACTTTTTATGAGCTACAAAATTCAAGAGAGAGAGGAAGTATTATTCAAAAAAACCTTCTTTTTTTGTTCAGAAATCATCCGAACTCGATGGTCCCCATTTTGTTGTCTCACACCCTAAAAAAAAACAGAAATTAAAGCAAAGTCACATTTGCGGAACAACTTAAATTATACACTTTTGAAAGCTTTACAAAAGAATTTTTTTGCTGACAAAATGTGCAATCCTACAAACCTGATTTTGCTTGTTGAGCAGGGAGAAGAAGCCATCGGCGAGCCTCCTCTTGAGATGCTGAACCTGACGCTGCTGGACGCCCAAGAAGAAGTTGAGAAAACCATTCAGTTTCTTATCAATTGTTGGCATCTCTTGTACCTTTTCGATCTCTTTGATGTATTCCTTCAGCTGTTGGTAGCTGAGGTAGGCGTCCTTCCACTCTGAGACAATCGATCTCTCCAGCTTCATTGAAAACTTCATTTTTTCACTACAAAACTTTGAGGGAAGCTAACCGGGCAGCCGATCTCCTTGCGGCACACCAATCTCCGATGGTCTTCACTATATATCTATATATGACACTCCCCTGTTCTGGGAGGAGCTTCAGCTTGTTCTGAAGGAAGACAAAGAGGGACGAGTCAACTTTTAAATTTTAAGGATTGTTTTGCCTGTCGGGGGTGGTGGAAGGGTCACAATGTGGTGAAGAAGAAAGCCTGATGAGGTTTTGAAAAGGTCACGACGGGTAGGGTTGGGTCGTCGGTTTGAAGGGACGAGCAGGTTCTTCGATTGGTGGGTTTGGGTTCGTCTGGGTTTTGGTGATTTTGGGTTGGGGGGTTTGGGAGGTCTCAACAATGGTGGTGAGTGGTGAGTGGTGTGGAAGGGGGGTTTGCCAGATGGGGAGAAGTTTGCCAGATGTTCCCTAAGAAAAAAAAACTGAGAGTAGGCAGACTCACTCCAAGAATCAGGGAGACAGAGAGCTTTTGAGAAGAAGGCAGGCTTGGCTTTCACACGAGTTCTGAGGGTCCATATATATAGTGCTTGTTAATTACCATTAACTCAGATATAATGTCATTAGTTGTAATAAAAAAATTTGCATATAGGAGAGAATGTTAACAGCTAAAGTGGAAGAAAGCATTCAGGCATGTCACATCCGCAACAAGTACTCTTTTCTTCTTTTTTTTTCTTGGTGGGTCCTTCCATTTTTATGGAATAGGGACCATATTTCTTTATTTTAAATTTTTTCATATCCCTTTGGACGTTTAAGTGTGTCATCCAAACTTCAAAGTTTCATCCTGACGTTTTTGCACAAGAAAAGTAGTGTCATCCGATACTTAAATAAAATGATTATATTTTTAATTAAATAAAAAATTAAAAAGTGATATGAAAATACATTCTAAAAAACAGATTTAATTAAAAAGTTATTTATATTTTTAATAAAAAAAATTATTTTTTAAAAATCGCAAAAAATATGTTTTTTTGAAATTAAGCATATTTAAACCATTTAATTCAAAATCTTATTTTTTAAATGTGTTTTCAAACGGATCCCAATAAAAACTTCTATTAAAAAAATCTAGTTAAATATATGTTTTACACAAATAATATACAAAAGAGACATCTGAAAAGTGGGCGGTGGTGGTGGAGGAAGTGGGAGAGGGAAGAGCCGGCGATGCCGGAGCTGATTATGCAGACTTGGGTGGTGGCTGCGGAGGTGGCGGCAGTGGCGGCGGCGAAGACTAGAGCAAGTGTCAGTAGAAATTGCTGCGGCGGCGGCGACGGCGGCGGCAGCGGCGGCGGCGGTAGGAATTTCATTTTTTGTAAATAAAACATAGTTTCAATGAATAGTTTTGGATTTTTGAGTGAATAATTCAATGAAGACATTTTTCAGAGGGTTATTTGTGCATAGCCCCCTTCATATGGTCAAAATCAGGGAAACGGCCCTATCTTCTACTTCTTTCTTTTTTTTTTGGACAAGTGAATGGAATACTGGTTAACCGTTAACACATAGATCGACACGGAGTTAGGCTTATTATCTGAAAAATCATAAAAATTTGATGGAGTGCATATATGTATATTAATATATCCGAACTAAAAAAACTTCTCAATCTGATACATATATATATATATTACAAAATTACATATCTTTGTATGAAAAAATTGATATAAGTCTATGTAATCTTAGCTAAATTAGTTTATCATTTTTTTTCCAGAATGAATTAAAACTGGAAACTAATATACATCAAATAATTAAAAAATTATTAAGAACCACAGACTCATCATGTCACACATACAGAGCATTTACATGCGCATTGAAGATGCTCTTCTTTTACATATGCATGTGGATCATGTCACAGCAAATCTTTCTTTGTTCATGCAACTGATGCAAAATATGATATTTTGTATATTTTATTGGGTTCATTGTTTAAATACCCTTGCAGTCAAATCCTAGTTATTTATGTCTTACTTTTGAAAAAAAAAAATTATGTATTCCTGTAACAAACACCTAATTTTTTTTTTTACCCTCATTCATTTAATTCACCCAGCCTCACAAAATCACAATTTTTCTCATGTAAGTGCATATATGTTTTCTGTAATTTTCATAACACAAAATATAAATTCTGTAAATATTATCTATAAACACATTATTATGCATATCATATAAAAATGTTAACTTGTAAAACATTACAGAAACATACGTTAATGCATAACATCTGAAATTTTTTTTACAATAAATACATCAAAGCACTTAAATTTATCGAATGTTTGCATTCCGATATTCTTTTCCTACCCTAATGAACTGAGATGTTGTATTTTTTCTGATCATCTCCATGTCATTTTGATTGAAATCGAATCCATTATTACACACCAACAAATGTGTACTTCATGACAATATAAGAACCACATATATATTAATGTTATGAATTAATGTATGTTTCTCTAGTATTTTACAAGTTATCATTTTTACATGACATAATAATGCATTTACATATAATATTTACAGAAATTATATTTTGTGTTCTCTAAATTATAAAAAACATATATGCATTTCCAGGGAGAAACTGTAATTTTATGGGACTGGAGGAATTAAAGGGATGAGGATAAAAAAAAATAGATGTTTATTGTAAGGGTATAAATTTTTTTTTCAAAAGGTAAGGATACATAAATAATTGAGGATTGGGTAGAGAGATATTTGAACAATTCCCTCTATTTTATTTGGTCGTAGTACATGCAAAAATTAAATGAAATCAACAGCTAAGGTCATTGCACGACAATGGACCGTGGAACACCGGAAAACTGACCGTTGATGTTTCCCTAAATGTGGTATAGTGGGGGCTGTGGCTCTATTATATATCTGTCTCCAATAATTGAGACACGGATAAACTCGTGACCAAATATATGAATGGCACGTTTTAAATTAAATATTGATTGTTTTTTCCTAATGGTTATGCATACTTGTTCTCAAACTTGTCTTATTTCTCATATTCTGGGTTACAATTAGGCCTGAATACCATTAGTTGTGTTGAACGAAGTATTATTCTTTGTATAGTTTAATGATCATCAAGTTGTGTAGTTCAATTAATTAATAGTATAATTCGATACTGATGGTACCGATGATATCATACACGATTGAATCTAGACTTTTATCTCTTAGCTCATGTAAAGATTGCATTTATATATATCATATTAAAAAATGCATATCTTCTCAGCCAACAACATTCAAAGCATGATGGTCCCTCTACATGCTATATTTGCAAGCTGGTCTTTCTTTTAGTGGTTTGTGGTCCTCTTACATTTTGATATTAAAGCAATATACTTCTTTTGATTTTCATGTGAGGTCTTTCTTTCACGTGACACTTATTATTCAGTATGCGATCAATACTTTTTGGTCCTCGCTCTTCCATTTTTAATATGTTTTTTTTTTTTTGTCGTTGACCATGCATTAAAGTTAGTTTAGAATTAGAGAGATGTTTTCATTATATAGATCCTATTGATATTTCATGTTTTAAATTGTGATGAAGTTGTCCTAAAATGTGAAATACTTTGCGTGTATTTAATTTTTTTTTTTAATGAACGTGTGTGATGCTCTTAACATGGTGATAAACGAGCCGAATGAGTCGAGCTTTGACCTGCTCAGGCTCAGCTCTGGTTTGGCTCAGCTCGGGATTAAGCTTCATTTCATGTTCAAGCTCTGCTCATTGGGCTAGTGAAAAGCTCGGTTGAAGCTCGGCTCGACTCGTTTGTTAAACAAGTCAAACCGAAGCTCAAATCAAGGCTCGACTCGGACTCGTTTAGCTAAAAAAAACATTGTTTAGCATTTGAGAAGTCATATTTCACAAATCATAACACCTTATACATGTGAAAATAACATAAGCTCGGGCTTGAACTTAGGCTCGACTTGTTTCCTTTTTTTTATTAAGTAAAAGAGCTCATCTAAACTTGGATTCGGTTCGTTTACAAACCAAGCTATAAATTTATTAAAGCTTGATTTGTTTGTCTAATCGAACTAGTCTAAATGAACTTTAACCGATTCAAGTTCCAGCTGAGTCTAAACTGCTCAACTGATTTATCAGCCCTAGCTTTTAATATTTTATCAAAACCAATGGACGGTCTTGGTTGGATGATTAAAACGCATCAAAAAAACAAGCAATTGTTTCTTTTTTAATATTTAGGGATTTTTTAGCATTTACTCTGTCAAGATGATACGCTGAGAATCTGAGCTGTGAATTATCGAAAAAAGCAATTATATCAATTATTATGTCAGATGCTTACAAGAAAAAAGCGTCCATCTCTACGTCAAATCAGTAGGTCAAGTCATCATTAATTGGACTCACTGATACTAGGTATATATTCACACCCACAAAAAAATAAATAAATAAATAAATAAAAGGAACACAATACTTCTCATTAATTGTATGTATTGACCGGGTACCAAGCTAGCATAATTGTATGTTTGTTTGTGTATAAGAAATAACTCAATACACTTGCACTGTTTGATTTGAAAATATTCTTTATTAATAAAAAAAACACACCAACCATATTACATAACTATACACGCATGCAGCCGGATAATGTTGGGTAACGGGTACCACGGCATTTATGCTTCGCCGTCCGCGTGTCATTTACACTTAATTTTATTTTCAGTACTTTTATTTTTTCCATCCTTTTATTTTCTTTACAAAAAAATTTTTAATTAGCTGTAAAAACCACCTGTTTCTTCAAAAACCACCCACCCACCCACCGCCCATGGTTTTCTGTTGTACCCCGGTTTTCCTCCCCCTATATATGTGTGCATTCCCCTTCTCTCCACTCCATTCCAACATAAAACCAGTAAAAAGAGGGGGGTGGAGAGCATGATGTAAGGTTTTCATATCTTGGGTTTTACTTGTTTAGTGTTCTCCCTCTGCTGAGAGAGATGGAGTGCTTGCCTGTTCTCAAAGATGGCATGTCAGATGTTTGTTTGTGTATAAGAAATAACTCATACACAACAACCATATTACATAACTATACACGCATGCAGCCGGATAATGTTGGGTAGTGGGTACCATGGCATTTATGCTTCGCCGTCCGCATGGCATTTACACTTAATTTTATTTTCAGTACTTTTATTTTTTTTTCATCCTTTTATTTTCTTTACAAAGAAAATTTTAATTAGCTGCAAAAACCACCCCGACTGTTTCTTCAAAAACCACCCACCCATGGTTTTCTGTTGTACCCCGGTTTTCCTCCCCCTATATATGTGTGCATTCCCCTTCTCTCCACTCCATTCAAACATGGAACCAGTAAAAAGAGGGGGGTGGAGAGCATGATGTAAGGTTTTCACATCTTGGGTTTTACTTGTTTAGTGTTCTCCCTCTGCTGAGAGAGATGGAGTGCTTGCTTGTTCTCAAAGATGGCATGTCAGATGTTTGTTTGTGTATAAGAAATAACTCATACACACCAACCATATTACATAACTATACACGCATGCAGCCGGATAATGTTGGGTAGTGGGTACCATGGCATTTATGCTTCGCCGTCCGCATGGCATTTACACTTAATTTTATTTTCAGTACTTTTATTTTCTTTACAAAGAAAATTTTAATTAGCTGCAAAAACCACCCCGACTGTTTCTTCAAAAACCACCCACCCACCGCCCATGGTTTTCTGTTGTACCCCGGTTTTCCTCCCCCTATATATGTGTGCATTCCCCTTCTCTCCACTCCATTCAAACATGGAACCAGTAAAAAGAGGGGGGTGGAGAGCATGATGTAAGGTTTTCATATCTTGGGTTTTACTTGTTTAGTGTTCTTTCTCTGCTGAGAGAGATGGAGGGCTTGCTTGCACCTCACAACGGGAGAGGGAATCGAGCAGCACTCATACGAGACGTGCATATTGAGCAAGGATTACTTGCCTTAACTCGTTATATACCACGCAGGTACTACATTCACATCATCATGCATGTCTTTGTCTAAGAACTTGCAATCCTAACTCAGTGGATCGACTGATTCGGATCAGATCCATTGATTTCTTATTGGGTCCTCTCATTCACTCAACTGCATGCATGAGCCATGAATTCAGTAAATTTTTGTACTGTATCAACCGAGTTGATCTAATAACTTTGGTAACTAAGCGAAATTTTTTTTATAATGTAATCCATCTTATTGATAATATCTAATAATGTAACACATGGTAGTTGATTAATTGTTTTTTTTTGTGCTTTAATTTATATGTTCATGATATGTTTTATTTTGATAAATGTTGCATGTATATGTATACGACTTATAATATTTGGGTTCACAGTATACGTGATTTTGGGACATTTCTCCACTACAAGAAAGTCAGGCATTAGCTGCGAAATATTTCGTAGCGAAAACATACAATTTCGTAGCCAATGCTCTTTTTCGACGAAAATGTTCGTTGCAATTATCATTGCAGAAGCCTCGTATCAGATTCCCTTTCGCCGCGAAATTTTATTTTCGTAGCAAAAGATCTCCTTTGGCTACGAAATAAATTTCGCAACAAAAGGTATATTCGTAGCAAGATACAACATTTTGCTACGAAATTATTTCACAGCAAAAAAAGGATACATTTGACTACGAAATACATTTCGCAGCAAAAGATAATTTGCTACGAAATTAATTTCAAAGATGACCTTCTGCTACGAAAACTTTGTCGTCGCAAAAGTCTACCTATTGCTACGAAATATTAAGTTCGCAGAAAAGATTACCTTTTGCTACGAAATAATTTCGCAGCTAATAGTGAATAAATTCAATAAAAAAAAATACAGACCTTTCCCTGTGAAATATTTCACATGAAAAGGTCACATTTTCTAAAAAAAACTTGTTCGATTTTTTAAAAAATTTATATTACAATTTAATAAATATTTAATGATAACAATAATATTAAATACAATTCAAGTTTTTAATAAAAACTAATTGTATACATAACAAATTATTATAATATCTTTTAAAAGAAAATACAACAATAAAAGACTCAACTCATGAATTTAATGAGACAAGGAAGGATCTCTAAAAGAATCGGATTCTCTTTGATTCAATTCACAAGAATGTCATAGCCCCTCTATCTCTCGCTACAAAATAGAATTTAACAAAAATAAAAATTGAAAATCTGGCACCAAATCAAAACACAACAAAAGAATTCCCTCATACACATGCAGCCCCCTAATTTCAACCAACCCAGGGTACTTGTAGTCTCTATGTTTATATTGTTTTGTTAATTAACAATAATAAGAGTCTACCTTCCATTTAGGTGAAGAGAATATACCTCCTTGAAGATCCATGCACGCGTATCTACTGACCACTGGACATTCTGTTGCTTTATCCCCCTCTTTGCCAAGACTTGGATTTATTCAGATCACGTGGATGCTTTTGGAGGAAGTGCAAATGCAGGCCAACCTGCAGAACCACCGAAAAAAAAGGAAGATGAAAAAGACGATGAAGAAGAAGAACAAGAGGATATATTTTTAATTGAGAAAGATAAAATTCGAGAACCTGAATTTTTTGGTGTAATTTACCTGTCTGGTTTGTCTGAGGCGTCCGACATTAGTTGAATATTCTCGTCTACATATGCAAAGGAAGTGATGGGGTCCCCAATTTGATACTCCCATAGCAGACCACCTCTCTCTTGCAATGAAAATGAAACACTAATTTTAGATCCAATTAAACGGTCCTTAAGCTTTTATAAAATGACCAAACAGAGTAATCACTGTTCACTCATTCCATTTCATACACTTCACCATGGCATCTACTGATTGAGGGCCAATGGACATAGCAATGCACCATGTTGAGGTTGACTGACCTTGGAAAGTCTTACAAGCTAACCATGGGCAACATTATATTTTCCATAAGATGGTCCCTTAATTTATGGACATTAATTTGAACATCCTTTGAAGCCTCAACTGAAGAGCTAAAAAGAAACATAACTAAGCATTTCTGACTATTGCATTCATCACCACTGAATAAGTTCTAAGCACCAGGTTTTGTTTTATTTTAGTTTACTCCTTCCTTGGTTTGGATTAAGTACCAAACAAGTAATTGGCTTGATTATGTTCAGGAAATAATTTCAATCGTGTCATGCATCACCAGATTAGTTTAATATGTTGCAAACTTTAAGCGTTAAACATTTATTTTTATATGGCCACTATAATTCTTACCAAATCAAAGGAGTACAAGCTGCCATTTCGTGAACATATATCAGCACCTGCAGTTGAACCCAAACATAATCAATGCACAATCCAGATATCAAACAACACCTTATCATTACTTTCTAGATTACAGCATCAGCAGTGATATTTATAGTCAGACTACACAAAAAAACACATGCACATCTTTTGCTATAAATAAAATCTGGGACACTACAAGTTTGAAAAGCTAGTGCAATGTTCTTAAAAGTTAGATCATTAAGTTGTTATTCAGAGTATGCTAGATGTTGGCTCCACCAAAGAAGTATGTGTCCTCATCTAGTGTTTATAGGTCCTCACCATTAATTGAATTTAATGATTCCCACGAAAGTATCATATTAAGTCTTAGGACTCTTAAAATAGAAATGCTAAACTGGGCACTAGACATACAGCAACAACAACAATAATAATAAATCAATGATGCATATTCCTGGTAAGCCCATTAATGGGCATGAGTGAGTCCTGTTGCCCGCCCGCCGTGAAGTCCTTGGTCTAAATCAATTATCAGTTAGAGAAATCTAACTTCTTGGTTACACAACTTAAGCTCACCAAACTAGAGATCAATTCTTTAACTTCCTTGGACTTGGAAATTGTAAAGATGAGGAGGTGAAAAAGGCACCAACAGTGATAATTAAAACACATGAAAAGTAGGTGTCTGCAGAGTAAATAAACATACCTTCAAAACAATGGAGCTAGTGGAATCCAATGTGATTACACTGCCATCAACAAAACAGCATATAACTGAACATACAGAACAGTTTCAGTTTGGTATGTTAAATGAACACAGTGACCCATTAAATAAGATGAATGTGGAGAGCATAAACTTTCAAAATCTATATTAACGTATCGGAGCATCATGTTTTCAAGGGAAAAAAAACACTAGGGCAACACAGGGAAGTCAGTGATGAGATACATCAATACCATTTCCATCACCAGAGTTGATACAAAGAGATCCGAAAATGGATCCTCCTTATTCATGCAACCAAATTAGGTAAACAAATTTGATAATGCAAAATCAATAAGCAAACAAATTTATTAGGTCATATCAATCACAAAATGAAATCAGTAATCACCAAAGCACGGAGGAGTTCAAAATAGGGTAATATTAAATGAGCTGAATAATAACACTATTATAAATTTTCTCTCTGTAAAAAAATCCATCACTCCATGTGTAATGTCAATAGTTAAATTGAGGGCAATTTTTATATAGTTTGTGCAATTTAATGACATGATGTGGCAACATACAGACCATCTCAAAACATAAATGGCGAAAAAAAACCACCATTCATTAAAACAGCTACTGCGAATTGATCAAGCGAAAAATAAAGAGAGAGAGAAAGAGAGGGAGCAGAAATCCTGACCGTCCAAATGATGAGCTCCAACGGCGTGATCATCTCCCTGAGCTTTCAAGAAATCCCAGCCGTCAATGAACCCCCTCGATCGAGATCCAATCCCAGCCGTCAGAAGAGGAGACGATGGGAAAACCGAAGAGGAGTTCGAGTTCGCCTTCGTCTATGACTCCGGCGTGATCACAGACGAGAGATCTTCTCCAATGGTCAGATCTGTCCGATCTACCCCGTCTTCAATCGAGACCTCCTATTGTCTTCCGATCCCGTCGAAACCCTCCGATCGCCTCTCGTCGTCGTCGTCGTCTGAGGCGGACGAGTTGGAGAGGGTCCCGATTGAGAGATACTACGTCTACTCGCCGAGGTCGTCGTCGGTCCCTCCCTCACTGGACCGTCATCGTTGTCTGAGGAGGACGAGTTGGAGAGAATGAAGAGGATTGTGATGATCGGGAGGTACAGACGCACTCCCTCACGCCTCCACTCCTTCGGCTCCACTTCCATCTTCTTCTCTCCATCCATCAACGCTGCGATCATCGACATTGGGCGTGTCTCGGTGGGTGTGTGTGTGTGTGTGTGTGTGTGTGGGAGAGAGAGGTTTGGGCGGGACGATGATTTAGGGTTTAGAAAGAAGGGTCGGTTTGGGCAAAACTTTGAAGCCTTTTCACTCTCTGAATGTGCCCCGTCCGATTTTTTGAAAATGGACGGTAAGGATTCAATTTTTTTGGCGACACACGGATCGCTATTTTATGTTGGTTTTGGTTTGTCTTTAGGTGTAACTTAGATCACCACCGTTCAAAAATTATATCGCAACATATACTTGATTAACATGAGCATATGTTATAATACGACCTCTCTGTCACTCTATGATTCATGAACCCCCCCATATATCCAATATTGAATTTTTTTCTGAGATATATTGTTGACATTGTTGTGATAGTATTGCAATTAAGATTCTAATGAAAAGTCTGGATCATGACTTTCATGTCCAAATCAGAAGGCTAAAACATTTTATAGAAATAAAATTACATGAATTGTCATGAAATCCTAGTCCCTTGGAGTACACCTCGTCCTCTGAAAGGTAATTTAATATAAAATTCATAACAAAACACTGATCGAATCAGCGAGTGTTTATTTGGTTTGGAATAAACACTAATCGCTGAAAGGTAATTTAATATAAAATGCTTATTTTTCCCTTATTCACTTTTTTATTCACGAAACAAACATGGGTTTGTGATTCTCTGCTGTTCTGGTACAATATCCTAAATAAAGTAGGCCTGTTTTGATTCTCTGTACATTTTCTCAATTAAAAAAAATATAAATCACAATTAACAATTAAAAAAAAAATTTGGTTTGTGCTTTAAGTTTGGCTTTTTATAAATTTTTGCTATATATTGTTTGTGCTTGCTCCTAAAAGATACATTATATATATATATAAGTGATAACTAAAAATCTAAATAGACATTGGGCTTATTAAAGACAAGAATAAACGAATTGTACGTGATGTCAAAATGAATATACTCAACTTTAATATCAACACACCTCAATCAATTACATAATGTTATCTGGAAAAGAGTTCGTCAAGCACATGCATAATCCAAATTAAAATATCCTTCCAAATATTTAATTACAAACATAATTAATATAACAAATCAACTAATTCGATGATGGACTAGTGTGGAAAATAAAGTATATATCTATATCAAATATACTAATTTTTATCTTTATCCATTTTTTCCATTTATACATTTTTTGTCCAATATAATAAATAATGTTCAAATTTTATTATTCATGTTTGGTATCAAATTATAGAAAGAATTTATAATCAAAAGGATCTCAGTCTGATAGTGATACAATGTAGATCATAATTTGATTTTGTAACAAATAAAATCTTTTGAAAATCCCTAAAACTTTAGCTATGAAATTTAATTTTGCAGCAAAAAGTCCAGTATTTCGCAGCTAAAAGTCAACTTTTTTGCTACGAAAAAGTACTTCGCAGCTAAAAGTCATTTCTTTCGCTACGAAAATCTATGCCGTAGCTAAAAGACCCATCTATTGCTACAAAATGTAATTTCGTAGCTAAAAATTATCTTTTTTTGGCTACGAAATAGGTATTTCGTAGGAAAAGATATATTTTTTGCTACAAAATTGTAATTCGTAGGAGAAAGGTAAAACCATTTGCTACGAAATATTTTTTCGCAGGTAAAAGTCCCATTTAGCTACGAAAATTAATTTCGCAACTAAAAGTTCGTAGCTAATAATCAAATTTGTTGTAGTGCTCCCATGTTTTTTATATGCCAGAATATGTAGAAACCATCGGTCCCTTTTTCAGGTTCGTTCTGACATTTTATCCACAAATTAGATATATTCACATTAATTTATACAATAATATTTATTTGATTTGATAAATATATTTCAATTATATTGAACAAATTTGCAAGATATGGTAGACTTTCTTGACAAATGGAGTAAAACTTTTATAAAATTATTCTAGTGAAATGCAATATAGGCATTTAAATCAGATGACATAAATGTTTTTTTTTTATGAAACCAGATGACATAAATGTCAGAATTTTTATATAAAAAAAAAAAAAACTGAGATAGACTATATATATATATAAACTGGATTTGTTTACATAAGTCTGTCATTAGAATATGTTTCAGGCTATTGAGTCTCCTTTGGTTTAGTTACTGATGTAGGTCCAAAACAATGTCACTCATCACATGCCCTTTATTTTCATAGTCCAATTTAATTATAGTCTTTTTTTTTCTGAAGAAGAAGAAGAAAGTCCGATTTATAGTCTTAACTTGGACATGCATTGAAATTGACTTTATGAAATTCTAGATGTTTTAGGTTTATATTTTAAAAATTGGAAATTCTCTCGGGTTTCTATAAGTTGGGTTGTAACTGTAGAATAAGTATATAATATGTGAATGATTATGTATATTTAAAATTACGATACCAAATTGACATTATTTTCTTGTCCATTGATGCAGAGTGTTCGCATGCATTAGCTTAGCGATATTTGTTTACGGCTGCGACCTCTACGAGTGGAGGAAGACCGGGATCAATAATTATTTTATTTTTGAAATAAAAAACCCCAAGACGGCCTACACTTACCAGAACGGGTTTTTGAGTTCAGCATTTCTGATGGCCATTACCATCAGTTTGTTGTTCACTCATCTCGTGTTCTTCATTATGAACTTCACATCGCATGACCGTCTAAACCACTTTCTTGAAGCGCTTGTATTGGTATTTTATGAACTTAATTAAGCTACATGAGTATATTATTTTGATTTTATTTGAAGTAGAATTATAAATAATCATCATTGTAAAATACTGATTTTTCAGGCATTCGTGACCTTGCTCCTATGCCCACTGAACGTGTTTTATCGCTCTACACGTTGGTGCTTTCTAC
This sequence comes from Acorus gramineus, assembly GCA_030737835.1. Taxonomy (NCBI): domain Eukaryota; kingdom Viridiplantae; phylum Streptophyta; class Magnoliopsida; order Acorales; family Acoraceae; genus Acorus; species Acorus gramineus. Next base: position 15,776,079 of record CM060857.1, read on the forward strand.
GAGTGATCTGGAAAGTCTTGTTCCCTCCCTTTTTCAAGGTAATAATCAATATAATAATTCTTCATTTGTTATATATATATTTTTGAGTAACAGATCCCCAAGATGCTTATCATGTGCAGCAAATTAAGCATGTTCATTTTATTAGTCTATATGACTTAAGTAATGTTTTAAGTCATGTTTTTTTTACTGTGGCTTTTACCCAAAAAAATAAATAAATGCATATGTATATGTAAAAGGTTAGGGGAACATGCTCGTTCCACATGTGGTTAACACATTTTAAACATTGTACGTCATACCCTAAAATGGAATGGATGCAATCATCCACCTTTTTTTTTTTTTTTTGTAAAATGCAATCATCCAGCAAGTTGTCCGTGAGGCAATAACCATCATTCACAAAATCACAATTCTAATCTTTTTTAAAGGAAGGATCATTGTATTTTCTGTAACGCAGATTGTGTGTTGATGGATTTTCAGGTGCGTACAGTGCACTTCATTATGGCAAGTCAATTAATTAGCATGGTAAGGAATAATGCTACCATACGCATACAACTATACAAACAATTAGCGATACTCCGCACTGTACTAACTCATTTTTTTCATGATTATCATCAGGTCTCTATTTTTAGAGACATGATATTCATTGCTTGCTATTTCTTTGGGAGGAGGTATGCCAGACACTCATATGATACATGCAGCTTCAATGAGGTTCATAAATTTCATATTTATATTATCTCATACTTTTCGTATGTGTGCCAAATTGTACAGATAATATTTTCGCATACTTGTCTCTGTTTAATATTTTTGATCTCACTAAGTGGATTAGTTGATTTGGATAATAACAATTAATTGGCTTAGTAAATCGTGATCCTAGTGGAATTGAGTATATTGGATTGCCATTTCATCAAGATTGTTGATTCAGCACTGATAACTCACCTTAGAGGATTAATGATCCAATTCGCCTTTAAAAACTATATTAATTATTAAAACATTTCCTCTCCTTGGTTTTTATGAAGTTCATTTGAGCTATACATAGTGGTTGGGGCTCCTCTGTTCCCAACCAATGTGCATTTTGTTGTACTTTTTAATTGATATACATGTATAAGCTTTTGGAAATGGAAAGAAATACTCAAATTTACCAAGAAGAAAGCAAAAACATTTTCTCTCCTAACTAGTTGGTGCTGATTAATATTTAGATGAATAAAATATTGGAAACTGTATGGGATACATTCATGTTTAATTATATATTTCTTTTGTATTTGATTTATATTTTAATTTGATAATATCATAATACATTTTGCATTGAAGATTACTTCAGCTGATGATAACACATGCGTAACTTAACGTCATAATATTATGATATTGGATTTGTTTATTTATTTAAAGCCAGCCTAATTTTGTTTACTTGTTATACCAATAATTTTCTTATTTTGTTTTATTTTATATTATTTATTAATTTTTTTACATATTTTAAAAAATGTAAATATTTTTTTATGTTGATCGGTTGATTTACTGACTTGGCAAGTCACTGAGTTGTTTTAGTTAGAAATATATATCATGCAGCACATCTCATAGCTTTTTGTATACATGCTAAAGGTGTATCTTTTCTTTTGTAAAACAAAAAAAATGAAAACAAAAAAGGAATACACGTGTAATTGTGATCTATTTTATTCTTGTTACATTTGCATGTAATAACCATAAATGTTAACATCTATTGACCATCTCTTTGTTATTTAAATCTGAAGTGTTTTAAGCGATATCATGGTGACATGGACAAGATTCACCTCCTAGATGCCGAAAAGAATAGTTATTTTTTTATTCTTAGAAATTAGATTAATTTATTTTAAATATTTATTTTTTTATCAAACTAGACCTTAAAATAAACCCATCACCAAAATAACGGCTAGAGAACATGGTGAGAATATACACAAAATCAAAGAAAATATAATCACACATGCATCATAGAGAAACACATCTTAATCTGGAAACACCTATCACATAAACTCCACACACACAAAAAAAAGTATTCCTATACCAGGTTAATTTACAATAATTTTCACGAATTCAATTAGATTCACCAAAAATCAATCATATCAATCAATCATATGTATAATTTGATTTCATCTCTTGATCAGTATGGAATAGGCAGTGAAGATAGGCAGCGTCTTCACGTGCTGGACTTTACTGACATTGTTCAAGTACTTGTTTTCCATTCTGTTCCATCAAAAGACACAATTCAGTTAGCATTTGCAAGAGACTAACATATGTATAAGAGTTTAATTAAATAATTAATTAAACTTATTCAATTATCACTACATACCTGTAGAAATGCCAAATGCCACGGGAAATAATCTTAAGTAAGGCTAACAATCATTTAATCTCTTTGAGTTCAGCAATATATAAATCCATGTAAACCTTAAAAATTAATGGCCTAGCAAACAAACAATCACACAGATTTTATCACAATCAATTTATTGAGTTCTAGCTAAACATATATAAGAGATGAGATTAAGAGAGAGAAAACTCACAATGGAGATATAATAAAAACTCTTGTTCTTCATAATTAACTCATCCCTAAGCCATTTATTATTGGATTTGAGATTAAGGAGGCCCCAATCCTCAACATAATCCCAATATAGCTGATAAATCTTGGCCAAGGTGGGATGTGATGAGCACAATTCTGAACCACGTGTGTGGGGTGCTCAGCGTACATGATATGGAATCCCATTGCTGCCAACGCTGATAAGTTCTTAACGGCATTTTGCAAGTGGGTGTTGTCATTGTCAATCCAATATCGCCTAACACACTTTAGATATACATGAAAAGGGATAGTCAATGGGATGAACATTTATATATGGTGCTTAAAAGCAAATACATAATATAATTAATTAATAAAATAGATCAATTACAATGTGTTACATTACCATTTAATAATACACTGCACGTGTATTCCTTTTGTTTTCAATTAAAGCTATGAGAATGTGCTGCATGCTGTTTCTAACTAAAAAAAAACTCTTTTACTTGCCAAGTCAGTAAATCAACAGATCAACTTAAAAAAATTAATTTTTTAAAAAATATGTAAAAACATTAAATAAATAATATAACAAGTAAACAATATTTAGGATGGTTATATATAAATAAACACATTCAATATCATAAATTTGTGACGTTAAGTTATGCATGTGTCATCAATTGAAGTGAACCTCAATGAAAAATGTATTATCAAAATAAAATATAATAGAAATATATAATTAAACATGAATGCATTCCATAGAGTTTCCAATATTTTATTCATCTAAATATTAATCAACACGAACTAGTTAGGAGAGGAAATGTTTTAATCATTAAAATTGTTTAATGGTGAATTGGATTATTAAACATCATTAATCTCCCATAAGACTAGTTATGAGTGATGAATGGACAATCTTGATGAAATAGCAAACCTATGCACTCAATTCAAATATGACGATTTACTAATTGAGTACGTAGAGAAATTTATTGAGCCAATTAATTGTTCTTATCCAAATTAACTAATCCACTTTGATCATATCAAGAATTTTAAACAGAGAGGAGTATGCAAAAGTATTACATGGATAATCTGGGACCCATAAGGAAAGTATGCGAAAATATAAAAATAAAACTTGTGATCTTCACTGAATTTGCATGCATCGTATGAGTGTCTGGAGTGCCCCCTCCTTAAGAAATAATAAGCAATGAATTCTATGTCTTTAAACATTGGGATCTGATGATAATCATGGAAAAATGAGTTAATATAGTGCAGTGTAGCGCTAATTCTTTGCAGAGTTATATATATGCATGGTAGCATTGTTCATTACCATGCTAATCAATTGACTCGCCATAAGGAACTGCATTGGATGCACCTAAAAATCCAACAACAAACAGTTACATTAGAGAAAAATATAACTATCCTTCCTTTAAAAAGATTAGAATTGAGATTTTATGATGGTTAGTGCCTCACGAACACCTTGGTGGATGACTGCATCCATTCCATTTTAGGATATGACGTGCAATGTTTAAAAAGTGTTCACAACATTAGGAACGGGCATGTCCCCATTCACATATATATATGCATCTTATATATAAATATATATATATAGCCACAGTAAAACCTGACTAGACTAACAAAACGATGTACAAAACTACCTTAGACTAACATGCTGTGATGCACATGTACACATGCATCTTGGTGAAGGTGCTATACTATGTAAGCCCTAAATAGGGGATCTGCCTCTGTTACTCAAAAAAAAAAAAGGTTACTACAAATGAAGAATTAATTACATTAATTATTACCTTGTAAAAGAGAGAGAACAAAACTTTACAGAACACTTGTAGAAAGCACCAACGTGTGAAGCGATATAACATGTTGAGTGGACAGAGGAGCGAGTTCACATATAACTGAAAAATCAGTATTTTACAGTGACGTTAGATTATATATAATTCTACTTCAAATAAAATCAAAATAATATACTTAATGTAGCTTAATTAAGTTCATAAAATACCAGAACAACGCTCCAAGATAATGGTTTAGAAGATCATGCGTAGTGTCATCAGTCATGAAGAACACGAGATGAATCAACAATAAACCGATGGTAGTGAACATCAGAAATGTTGAACTAAACCACGCGTTCTGGTAATTATAGGCCTTCTTGGGATATTTTATTTCAAAAATAAAATAATTATTGACGCGTAGATGTCCCAGCCGTAAATAAACATTGCTAAGCTTATGCATGCCAACACTCTGCTTTGATTGACAAGAAAGTCATGTCAATGTAATATCATAATTTTTGAACCAGTGAATCAGTGATCGAGTGGGTTCTACCCAACTTGGCCTCTAACTTAAATACACATAATCATTCATGAAATAGAAACCCAGGAGAATTCCAAGTGTCCATTTGTAAACCTAAAACATGCATCTAGTATTTATCATTTCATAAAGCCAATTTCTACACATGTCCAAGCTAAGATTATAATTAAACTATGAAAATACAAAGACATCCAACAACGATAAATTGATTTAATTTGAAGATTGATGTTTTGGACCTACATTAGGAACTGCACCAAAGGGAACTCAGTATAGCTTATATTGCATCACTAGAATAATATATTATATAAAAGTTTTACTTACTTTGTCAAGAAATTTTAGTGTGTGTTTTGCAAATTTATCCAATTTAATTGAAATATTTACCAATTAAAAAAATATAACTGTACAAATTGATCTTACTGTATCTAATTTGTGGAAAAAATGTCATAATGCACTTGGTTTGGTTTGTATGTATCCTGATCTATAGAAAACGCAAGAGTAATGACTCAACATCCCGAACACTGCGAACGCAGTTGTTAGACATCTGAGAAATAACCTTGCGACATTTATTTTAAATAAAAATTATGAACATAGAAATTAAAGCACACCAACTTAAAATGAGGAAGTTCAAAAAAAAAAAAAAAAAAAAAAAAAAAATCAATTTAGCTGTGAAGAAGTATGAACACAAATAGATGACTTCAAAAAAATTAACATACCAGTGGATGTTGCTGAGATAATTCAAAATAATTAATATTTTAATTTGTTTCACAAAAATTTTAAACGACGTGATGATCCGTTTAGATATATCAATTAACATTTTAATAAAATAATAGTATTCGTACATATACCTATAAATATGTTTGACTCCAGTTCGTCCACCAACTTCACCACCTCCACCTCCACCTCCAAAACAGAGAAATCCAAAAACATAAAACTAACACAAAAAAACACAAGAAAAAGAGAAATCATGAGACAACCTGTGAAAGCTCCGCACCGAAAGCCTCCCTTTTATAGGGTTCCAGTGTAGTGTGTTAGCTGTTTTACAAAACTTAAACTATTCGTATACGTGGATTTTTTTATGTGGATGGGACTGATGGGGTCCATGTACTTAATTGCATACTGGTCTGTTTATATGATGGCTTTCTGCATCTCTGGGGACTATGTGATGGACGGTTTACTGTAAATGCTTCTTAACAATCCAGTATAATACTCTGGTTATAGGATCTTTTTATAAAAAGACCAGTATAGGATGATTTATATAGGGTCTTTTTATAAAAAGATCCTATAACCAGAGTATTATAATAGATTGTTAAGAAGCATTTACAGTAAACCGTTCATCACATAGTCCCCAGAGACGCAGAAAGCTATCATATAAACAGACCAGTATGCAATTAAGTACATGGACCCCATCAGTCCCATCCACATAAAAAAATCCACGTAGACGAATAGTTTAAGTTTTGTAAAACAGCCAACACACTACACTGGAACTCTATAAAAGGGAGGCTTTCGGTGCGGAGCTTTCACAGGTTGTCTCATGATTTCTCTCTTTCTTATGTTTTTTTGTGTTAGTTTTATTTTTTTGGATTTCTCTGTTTTGGAGGTGGAGGTGGAGGTGGTGAAGTTGGTGGACGAATTGGAGTCAAACATTTTTATAGGTATATGTACGAATATTATTATTTTATTTCAATGTTGATTGATATATCTAAACGGATCATCACATCGTTTAAAATTTATGTGAAACAAATTAAAATATTAATTATTTTGAATCATCTCAGCAACATCCACTGGTATGTTAATTTTGAAGTCATCCATTTGTGTTCATACTTCTTCACAGCTAAATTGACTGCTTTTTTTTTCAACCTCCTACTAATACTTATTCAAGCCTGTGCATTCATTTCTGTATTTTTTCTTTTCAAATTTCTGTATTTTTAGGACTTCTTCCATCGTTGCTATGCAATGTTATTCAACCTTTGCATGTGATTCATTTAAATTTTTTTTTTTTGTTCTCTGTCTCGATTTTAATTGTCACGTGAATTTATTTATGACTCCCCATAAGACATACAGAAACATCAACTTTTTTGTTTTTGATAAAAGATGGAGATTGCAGAATCTTATAAATGGTGCGGACACCATCTGCGCACCGTCAGATCTAAGTACAAGATCGGATGATCACAGATGGTGTCAGCCTTTTTAAAAAGTGAAAAGGAGAACCGGGTGACCTGGTTATCTTGTTATCCGGTCACCACACAAAATCAAAAAATATTATAACTATTAATAGAAAAGAAAATGATATGTTCGGGCCACGTGTACAGTCTCATTCGAAAATATACAGAAATTTTAAAATATTTCACCAAATTGCGCAATAGCTGGATATTAAAAAAAAATACAAAACTATTCTCAACCGTTCGATTTAAAACAAAAGTTGTACTCAAAATTGCCTAAAAAGTATCCAAACCGTCGATTTTTAATAAGTAACATTAAATGTGTCATCTTATAAACATTTACACCGTTCAATCAATGGGACTAACAAGATAAGTGAACCCCAACTATCCGATGAATGATGGTTATTGTCAGATGAATGATGATAATAACAAAATATGTATGATAAAATTTCGCATAACTACTAAAACTAAAACGTGGTATTAATTGTGTATATAGTTAATAATGGATATATATGTCATGATAAATAGTTTACTGGATTAATCAAACTCTCGTTCCAAAGAAAGCTACATTTTCATTCTTTGCTGACATTTTTTTTATCATTTCCATCCGAGGTGTGGCACTACTTGTGATCCATAGCTCAGCTCAATAACTCTTTTTGTTCTTTCAAGATTCTTGTCATGCATATGTTTGTTTGTACGAATCTAGAAAGATATGGTGGACCACTCAACATGAGTCATATAAGCCTCCTGTTTATGAGGATCTCTGATGGGATAAAAAAACTTAAACCATTTCTTTCAACACATTTTAAACCAAAGTACATCACATCATATCATGTTTGGAGGGATTTAAAAAATTGGTTGAATTACTTATATCATATTTTAGATTATCAAATCAGCTTTCTACTTTTATCTTTTTTATCTGTACAGAACTTGATATCTTGCATACCCTACTACTTACGAAGCACATGTTTTTAATTTATTTTTGAAGTATATATATATTATTTAATGTGATGTATGTGTCATTGAAATAAAACACACTTGAATGTATGCATCATGTTAGTCCCATTGATTGGACGATGTAGATGTTTATAGGTTGACACATTTAATGTTATTTATTAAAAATCGACGGTTTGAATGCTTTTTAGGTAATTTTGAGTACCACTTTTGTTCTGAATCGAACGGTTGAGAATGGTTTTGTATTTTTTTTTTAATATCCAGCTATTGTGCAATTTGATTAAATATTTGAAAAATTCTATCTATTTTCGAATGAGACTGTACACGTGGCCCGAACATGTCATTTTCTTTTCTATTAATAGTTATAATAGTTTTTGATTTGTGTGGTGACCGGATAACAGGATAACTAGGTCACCCGGTTCTCCTTTTCACTTTTTAAAAAGGCTGACACCATCTGTGACCATCCGATCTTGGACTCAGATCTGACGGTGCGCAGATGGTGTCCGCACCATTTATAAGATTCTGCAATCTACATCTCTTATCAAAAATAAAAAAGTTGATGTTTATGTATGTCTTATGGGGAGTCATAAATAAATTCACGTGACAATGAAAGTCAAAACAGAGAACAAAAATAAATAAATAAATAAATAAATGAATCACATGCAAATGTTGAATAACATTGCATAGCAACGATGGAAGAAGACCTAAAAAAACAGAAATGTGAAAAGAAAAAATAAAGAAATGAATGCACAGGCTTGAATAAGTATTAGTAGGAGGTTGAAAAAAAAAGCAATCAATTTAGCTGTGAAGAAGTATGAACACAAATGGATGACTTCAAAATTAACATACCAGTGGATGTTGCTGAGATGATTCAAAATAATTAATATTTTAATTTGTTTCACAGAAATTTTAAATGAAGTGATGATCCGTTTAGATATATTAATCAACATTGAAATAAAATAATAATATTCATACATATACCTATAAAAATGTTTGACTCCAATTCGTCCACCAACTTCACCACCTCCACCTCCACCTCCACCTCCAAAACCGAGAAATCCAAAAAAATAAAACTAACATAAAAAAACACAAGAAAGAGAGAAATCATGAAACAATCTGTGAAAGCTCCGCACCGAAAGCCTCCCTTTTATAGGGTTCCAGTGTATTGTGTTGGCTGTTTTACAAAACTTAAACTATTCGTCTACGTGGATTTTTTTATGTGGATGGGACTGATGGGGTCCATGTACTTAATTGCATACTGGTCTGTTTATATGATGACTTTCTGCGTCTCTGGGGACTATGTGACGGACAATTTACTGTAAATGCTTCTTAACAATTCAATATAATACTCTGGTTATAGAATCTTTTTATAAAAAGACCCTCTACAAATCATCCCCCAGGTCTTTTTATACAGGGTCTTTTGTCCTTTTTATAAAAGGGCAAAAGTTTTCACTTCACATGGCATATTAAAAAGCACAAAAGTTTTCACTTCCCATGGCATATTTATAATTACAGTAAAAAATTTCAGACATCTCTACGTGAGAATAAGCTGGGTTATTTGTAAATCATCCCCCAGGTCCATGATATTTATAACCTGGTTCCTGAAAAAATCGATAGATTTTGTCAAAGTGTCAACTACCTGGGTTATTTGCGGATAGGCCCCCAAGGTCTTTGATATTTATAATTAGGTTTTTAAAAAATCTACCAATTTTGTCTTCTTTTTAAGATATTTAAAATTTTGCCCTCAGTTTCTACCTTCACAATCAGATCCCTATCTGTAGTACAAAGCAGGCCTGTCAAAGGGTCGGGTCCGGATCGGGTCGGGGTGGACCCGGACGGGGTGGATCCGGACCTGACCCGTGACAGGCCCCGGCGGGTCCGGGGAAATGTGGACCCGGACCCGGACCCGTCGGACCCGGGTCGGGTCGGGTCCGGGTCCGACCCGACCCGAATGGTTGGGTAAAAAAAAAAGAAAAAAAAAGAGAAGAGCTCATGTATTTGTTTGCCTTATCATTCTATTTGAAATTTTTGTAATAAAACATTATTGTTAATGAAACTATGTTTGAATATAATTTTATACAATTCAAAAGAAGTAAATGAATTATTAAACAACATCCAAAACAATAATCATTAACATAAAAAACATATTAACCTAAATAATAAACATAACTAACCTAAACAACATTCAAAACAATATTAACCTAAACAACATTCAAAACAATAAACACTAACATATTAACCTAAATAATAAACATAAATCATGCAACAAACTAATTAATCATACAAATTCAAAAGCTAATAAGTTAATTGTCCAAAACAAACCGATTTATAGGCTTGTTATGATTATGATTTATGAACTTGTAGATACAAAAATAAGTTAAGTAAGAAATAAAATTATGTATCAACTAATACTAATGATCTTATAATATATGAGCATATATTAAAAAAAACAATCGGGTCCAACGGGTCCAACGGGTCGGGACAGGGTGGACCCGGACCCGACCCGTTTGTTTGTTCGGGTCCGCCGGGTCGGGTCTAAATCGGGTCGGGTATATTACACGTGTAATCGGGTCCGGGTCGGGTCGGATCCGGGTCCGGACCCAACCCGTTGACAGGCCTAGTACAAAGAGATGATTTTGATTTTTAGATTTATAACAAGGTCTGTGATATAAAAATACAACTTGTCGAACTTTAAATCCTATCCAAATTTTAATCTGAAAATTAATATTATTTATCTATATCTTTAAAATTTTGATATTATCCTATACTTAAAAATCTAAAAAATAAATAGATTTTATTTATTATATTAAAAATATAATTTAATAAACTGGCGCTAACGCCTGTACAATAAACTAGTTTCAGTAAACTTCCATAAAAAAATAAAAAATAAAACAACCATCAAAAACTGTGTTGTGAAAAAGGTCGCCGCAAGCATCAATATACCTTTCGCTCAAAATAGCATGACATCATTTTTTTATTTTTTGAAGTGACCTGTCTGAAAAAATTTTTATTACCTGTCACTTCTTTATATTGTACTATTGCACTAAATGCGGTAAACGTTTTGGGCCTCAAAAAATACGTCCACAAACAATTAACATCAACGTTTATAGCCTCAAAAAATACTTGTTATTATTATATAAATTAAAATAAAAATATTTAAAGAAAACCATTTAAGTATTGAAATTGACAAAACAAGCTCTAGCTAACCATGCCTTTAATACAGTGAAATATTTTTATAAAGCTTCACAAAAATTTATTGGGCGGTTATCTTTATGTTCAACACATCTCTCTCTCTCTCTCTCTCTCTTATCACCAGGGAAAAAAAAAAAAAAAAAACACATCTCTTTCTCTATCTATAATGTGTATCTCTCTATTTGTTTTTTTTTTTCTTGTGTCGAATATAATTTTCGTACTTGCTTGCATAAAAGATGAAAATAAGACACAAAATAACAATGAATCATAACTATCACATGAAAAACACAATATTTAAGACATTTTAATTTTTAAAAAATGTAGTATATAAATCCTCTACAAATATATAATCCTTTCTTAATTATTTTATCCTGTTATTAAAATATATAATGTAGTAAATGAATCTCAAATATTATTATTGAAATGGACTATAGGTCATTTTTTAATTAACCACACAAGTCAGTACACAGGAAAAATTCCACACTATTTTCAACCTCCTACTAATACCTATTCAAGCCTGTGCATTCATTTCTGTATTTTTTTTTTCCACATTTCTGTATTTTTAGGTCTTCTTCCATCGTTTTGCATGTGATTCATTTAATATGTTTATTTTTCGGTCTCTGTTTCGACTTTCATTGTCAGACTAATTTATTTGTAGCCCCCAATAAAATGCATCTTTTTTTTTTTTTTTTTTTTTTTTTTTTTTTTTTTTTCTGTGGGTAAGATATATAGAAGCATCAACTTTTTTATTTTTGACAAGTGATGCAGATTGCAGAATCTTATAAATGGTGCGGACACCATCTGTGCACCGTCAGATCTGGGTCCAACAGATCGGATGGTCACAGATGGTGTCAACCTTTTTGAAAAGGAGAATCGGATGACCTGGTTATCCGGTCACCACACAAAACCAAAAAATATTATAACTATTAATAGATAAGAAAATGACATGTTCGGGGGGCTACGTGTACAGTTTCATTTGAAAATAGACAGAATTTTTCATATATTTCACCAAATTACGCAAAAGCTGGAAATTAAAAAAAAAATACAAAACCATTCTCAACCGTTCGATTCATAACAAAAGTGGTACTCAAAATTACCTAAAAAGCATCCAAACCGTCGATTTTAATAAGTAACATTAAATGTGTCATCTTATAACCATCTACACCGTCCAATCAATGAGACGTACTTAGGTAAGTGAACCCCAACTATGGAGACCCTCACATGGGCCTCAGGGAAAAAAAAGACGATAGAGGGATCAAAGCGAAGTCAGGGGCCTTTATTGGGCTGTCAGTGATTCAGATGGGCCCACCACTCACATCATCATCATCACAACAGTTCAACGAGTCATCAATGCAATGCAATGCAAGTTTTGCTTGGGTTGTATTGTAGTGAATAAAGTGAAATCTGCTAAAGAGGGGATACGACAGACAGAAGATATTAATCCTTCAACTATAAAAAGATAACACTCTCAAGGAAATAGAGCTGTTGAGATGGGGTAACATTTTATTTAAATCCGAACTCCTCTAACAAATTAATCAGTTCCAAACAGCCTGAATATTTTTAAATCTAACAAATCCTAAAAAAATTGTTTTTAAATCCATAAATAAAATTTTGTTGAATGGAAAAATCCTAAAATAACCAACTAAACTAATTATTTAAATAAAATAATAAAATGAATCAAAACAACTGTTTTGTTAAATTGCATCAGGTTGTTTACCTTCAAATAAAATAAATATATTTTTATAAACATTTTTTTAGTGTTTTATTTATACTTATTCAAGCTTTGCATGTGAATTAATTTAATATGGTTATTTTTGGGTCTCTGTCTCAACTTCCAATTGCCACATGAGATTTATATATATCTCGCCTCATGCAAACGCATCTTTTTCTTTTTCATTTTGGGGTAAGCCATATAGAGCATTAGCTTTTTTCCCTTTTGGTAAGAGATGCGGACACCATCTGGGCACCGTCAGATCTGGGTCTACCAGATCGGGTGGTCTGTCCTCCCCCTCTCGCGTCCGTATAAGTACTTAGCTAATTGGATGACGTATGAGTACTTAACCCATGTACTATAAGATTTTTATGATTTTTCTCTGGTAAGCTTCTATTAAAAAAAATCTAATTAAATATATGTTTTACACAAATAATACACAAAAGAGACATCTGAAAAATGAATTTATGTTGTGAAGCTCATAACTTTACATGTATAAAGCGTCGTGGGGGGGGGGGGGGGGGGGGGGGGAGTTTTCTCAAAAGAATATTAGTAAGAAAATGGCATGGTAGCTTGACTTTATTTGATGTTTTCATTCGTTGAGTAAGCTCAAAATGTCAATCATTTTTTTTGTTGGTTTAAAAATTTCTGTGCTTTCTACACTGTTCAGATTCACATGCATGCAGCATGTCTTCATTTTCATTGAAACATCACCTTTCCCTCCCAGGATATCTTTCTACGTTATCATACATCTCTGCTTTAATGTTTTCTCCTCTGGTTATAAACCATATATGATTCTTCGAGCTTCACATTGTGCTGTAACACATCATGTATTCATTGTTTTGACATCCTAGCTAGGTTATGCAGGGAGTTAAATTCAACTTTGTTTCTGCCTTTCCAAGTATAGTCCCCATGACGTGGGGCTGGCTGTCTTCCTGCTTGTAGACTCGTGTTACCATTCCACTAAAGTTGTTTGATACACAAAAAAGCAAAACAAAAAACAAATAACCATTGTGGGAGACATTGACTACTCATTGTAAGGAATGTGATGCCACTCAAGTGATAGTGACATGATCTTCATCCATCACAAGGGTAAACTGCTAAGCTCTGATGGCCATGATTCAGTTCTGCTATTTCTTTTAAATTTATTGTAGACTCCTGATCCATTATCCCAAAATTTGATTAATTTGGTGTTTCATATTCATTTTGGACCAATGATAGAAAAAAAAAACAAATCATCTTGTCACTTTTGAGAGGAGTTGGTTGTGACTGGTCATCTTAATTGGATAAAAAAACTTGATCATGGTTGTGATTATTAGATCTTTATCATGCATTATTTGATTAATTGGCAGATTGTTGTTGGATTAATATGTTAAGAGTCAGAAATTGAAAAGTGAAAAGTATGAATCATTATATTATTAAGGTTTGTACCCAATATTTATAAAAAGAAAAAAGATTGAAATGACTAAACTATCTCTAATACATGAATGCCACATTGCATCTCCAAGAAGAAATTATTTCTGTCTCTCGTGTAGAGAACCATTATGAGCTAACCTCTGCTGAAGGAAATCTTTTATGATGCCAAGGCACATACATAGTAAGAATGTGCAGTGTGTCTCTTTCAGAGAGAGGCCCAAATCATGCATGTAGAGCTAGTTGTTCACAAACAAAAATACGTTGATCAGTTGAGTTGTGGTGGTCCTTATGCAGTGTCTCTTTTATGATGCAAGGCACATACATAGTAAGAATGTGTAGTGTGTCAGAGAGAGGCCAGAATCATGAATGCATGTAGAGCTAGTTGTTCACAAACAAAAATACGTTGATCAGTTGAGTTGTGGTGGTCCTTATGCAGTTATCTCTTTTATGATGCCAAGGCGCATGAGCATTTTGTGTTGCAAGCAATTTCAAAGGAGTTTATTTCACGTATGTCATGCACATCATCCTATTATTTTAGTCGTTGTTATACAAAATTTTATCATATTTTGTTGTCATCATTTAACTGACAATGAAATTTTTGTAAATAATATTAGACATAGTCGGGTCGTTTATGGTCCACACTTTTTTTTTTAAATTAATATATTTAATACAGTGAGATGTATACAATTATAAAAATTATATATCTATATATATTCCAATAAACCCTGCTTCAGCTTTTCTACATCTCTTCCGTTCCCTGTTGCGCGGTCTCTTTTTCCCTTGTATAGATTTTTATAACTTTAATTTTTTTCATTTTCATTTCATATATTGTCTATTTTGAAATATTTTGAATTGAAGTTTTCAAAATTTTGCTAAAATATAATATAATGTAATATATATTTCCCTATCTCCATATAGTTAAAAATTAAAATATATACATTTAATTTATATAAATATGTATTTTTAATTTATAAAAAATATATTTTATTAATTAAATGTATATTTAAAATAAATAAAGGGTTCATGCTACAAAGGGTACTGAACATAGCATTTTAAGAAAAATAGGTTAGCTGTTGGCCAATAAAATAAAACTTTTCCAAACCGAAGTGCAATTTTTAGGATATCTCAAAATTTTAATTATAATATAAAAAATAAAGAGGGTGATATATTTTGCATATAAAATTTTCAACGAGATAAAATAGAAAAAATAACTGAAAAGGTTTTTGGGTTGTGTAAATTATGTTTCAGATTTTTACAAATATCCTGCAAAAGGATGAATAATATAAATTCTTATTAAAAAAATCTTGGATATAACAATTCATCAAAAACATTCATTCATAAAGAATCTCTATCCACTCACCGATATGGTCAGTTCATTCACGAGTATGCTCTATTAAAAAAAAATGAAACATGAACTTCATCCAAATGACACACCATTGAAGTAAAAAGACAAATTATTATTCTGTGGGGAAATAAAGTAAAAGTTAGAAAGTGAGGCATCCATTCAAAGGAAAGTGATTCATAAAGAATCTTTATTTACTCACGAGTATGGTTTATTCATTCACGAGTATGCTCTATTAAAAATAACATAAAACATGGACTTCATCCAAATGACACACCACTAAAGTTAAAAAGATAAATTATCATTCTGCAGAAGAATAAAGTAAAAATCAGAAAGTAAGGCATCCACTCACAGGAAAGTAACTAGAAGAAAAAAAACAGTTTTAATCAAAGTGAAATTAAATGACATGGATTTTAAAGTCTTTGAAATCTGTAGGGAAAAAAATTATATAAAAAGAGACGCATGACAATGGAAAAAGGATATCTAAAAAGTGTTATTCTAAAATTTTCTAAGTTATCTAGCGAGATCGGAAAGAAGAAGAAGAGATCCTTCTTAACCCATGTACTGTAAGTTTTTTATGATTTTTCTCTTGTAAGCTTCTATTAAAAAAATCTAGTAAATATATGTTTTACACAAATAATATACAAAAGAGACATCTGAAAAGTGAATTTATGTTGTGAAGCCCATAACTTTACATATATAAAGCGTCGTGGGGGGAGTTTTCTCAAAGGAATATTAGTAAGGAAATGGCATGGTAGTTCTTTCTATCATGTGTCTTGATTTTATTTGATGTTTTCATTTGTTGAGTAAAGTCAAAATGTCAATCATTTTTTTAGTGATTTTAAAATATTATTTATGTTAATTTAATTTTTTTTTAAATATTTATAAAATTAGTTTTATAAATAAAAAGTAATTTATTTAATCAAACAGAAATCAATTTTTACTTTTATAGTGTAAGGGTATTTTTGACAATTGTAAAATAAAAAACCATTTTATAACTTATTAAAGTTATAATCTATAATCTATAAATTATAATATCGCAACAACAAACATTGCCGATGTATAGTATGGTGGAAGGGTCACAATGTGGTCAAGAAGAAGGCCTAGGGATCGATCAGGTGGTGAAAAAGGACACGAAGGGAGGGTATAAATAAATCAATATTATATTATGATTATTTGAAAAACAAATCCATGTCCATAAACGATAACAGCTAGCGTATCAGTACATTAAATTGATGAGAATGAAACCGAGAATTAGAGAGAGATATGGCCTTACATATGGTGAGGGGCGGACAAGAAGAGGGTTGCGGGGCATGTGCCGTAGTGGCTAACAGAGACAGAGGTCGAAGTGCACTAGAATCTGGTTTCTTTTTAGGAAACTGTAAAATACAGTGTGATGACTCGCTTTTGCTTTTTTATATGTTTCAAATCAATTAGATGTAAGTTTACTGAAAGAATCCTCGTAATGATAACTCACGTGTGAAGAAACAGGCAAGATATTTCTTTAAGATATATAATGAAAATGAAGCTTCGGTGGAACTTAATTTTTATTACTATTTTAAAAAAATTAACAAAATCACACATGCTAAGTATGGGAGAGATCTAAAACCTTTCACTGATGCTGGATGCCCGGATCTCTTCTCAAAAAAATAAAAGACAATATTAATAGGCATGGGTAACAGGCCGGGTCGAGCCGGCCCGTGAAAATTAGATCGAAGCTTGGACTTGGGCTCAGGCCCGCAGAGCTGTTTGACCAACAGACCTCAACAGGGCCAGCCCATGGTCCAAAAAACAAAACGCAAGCCCTACCCACAGGTCCAGCACTGAACTGGGCCGCCCCGTTGGACCCTGGGAAACGGCAGGCCCATAAAAGTTATTTTTTTTTATACTACTCCAAATAACCTATTTATTTTTCTATAATTGAAATAGTAAAAATTATGCACATTTACCATCCTAGTTAACTTCCATCCAAATTTTTATTAAAATTGTTAAAGTCTTGAAGAAATAACTAAATTAATTTTATTTTAATTTTTTTTTTACATATTTTACCTTACAAAATACAATATTTATAAAAATAAAAAATATTTATTTTAACATAAATATGATTGATTTGGAAAGAATATGAAATTAATTAGGTTATTATATTTAATTGAGGATGATAATTTTCTCTACAGTTAAATTTGTTGAAGTGGGATTAAAACTCGGATTGGATTTTTGTGGAAATGAAAATCAATTTGGTAGCTTGGATATCACTGTTATTGACTGTCTTTGATTGGGCCTTTAGAGTGCTATCTTGCGACCTCTTTATAAGCTGCATACGTACCCTTTAGGGGTCAAGTCACACGTAATTCTTCACTTATCATTGTAACTACCTCATAACTATATGTTTAATAGGCTTTTTTTTCCAAGGGGAACGTCTCTCACATTTATGCTCCACGTTACTCACGTTTCGTAGGTAGTGGGTCTTAAATGCCAATTCGACAGTTACAGGTGTTGGTGATCTTCTGACCGTTTTTTCAATCTGCTCGGGGCCCTTTGGTGTGCTCGCTCGTATGTTACGTCTTTGAGCATGTCTATGTGATGAAAGATTGCCCGACTAGACCCCTTGTCTGTCGTGTTTTTCCTATTCGCCCGTGAGGAGTAAGGTCAACCAACTAGATCTTTAATCTGGTCGTGTCTTAGACTACTCGAGATGACACTCACTCGCGAAGTGTCTGATTGTTCGACTAAACCCCTTAGTCTAGTCGTGCCAGCACACTCGAAAGCGTCATCATGACATTAGCGGATTCGGGTCCGGATTTGTGGGTCCCAAGTGAAATGGCCCATATCTACCTTGTCTTTACACGTGTCCTAGCGCAGATTTTTACCTCCACATTAATTATTTACATTGTGACAAATATTATATGTTAAGCTCATTTTTATCATTTTTACTTCTTGATTAAAAACTAACTATAGTTAAGATTTATTTTAGTTAAAAAAGATAAAAGAGTGAGATATTAAATTAAAATTGATATTGATATTTTAAGATTGCGTTTGGTTAGGCGGAATGCTGATTTTAAGTGCTGATTTATAAATGTAGATTATATAAGTGTTGATAATTTTTATGCAGTTTAGAAAAAAAAAAACTTTTTTGTTCAGCGGATAATATAAGCACTTATTTAGATAAGTGTGTTTGGTTCACCACTTAATATTAGTGCTTATTACAAGAGTAATTTGGATTTGTGCGAAAAGAGGGAACATTTGAGTACTTATTTGGGTCTCAACCAAAGACACTTGTAACAAAAAAAAATTCCGGTTTCAGTCCAATAAGCACTGAATTTAAGTGGAACCAAACGCAACCTAAGACTTATTCTTTCTTTCGAATAATATATATTAAAATTTGATAGTAATATATTATATTATAATTGTGATTAATCATACATATAAACTATATATAATGTAATGAGAACATATAATATTTGATAAAATATGTTGGATTCAGATATTTTTTAGATCATATACACTGATATCCATATCCTCACTCCAGATTTTGAATATAAGACATTTTTTATTTTTCAGATATGGATTTGGATCGAGTACACATCTTTTTTAGATAATTGACAGGTTTATGAAATATCCAAAAATGACTGAGGGCTATCTCACACATTGCCAGTTACAAAAACGATGGATACCACTATTGATAATGTTGAGTATGCTATTACTATTTGCATTATTGTTTTTTTTTTTTTTTTTTTTGGATACTGATTATGAGTTGTCATTGCATTCTTTTACAAATGACAATAAATGTCAAGATCCATATATTGGTCAAGAGAGCTAGCATTTATACTAAAATGAGATTTCTGATTCAGTAAGCTGCCAGCTCAACACACAAATCTCATCGTGAAATGGAGTGCGACACTTGGGATATATACATATATGCATATATAGTGTGTGCGTATAGCATTATTAAATTTAGTTTGGGTTATAATAATTATTTTGATGTTTTAAAGATTTTTAGCATCCATCACTCAACACAGAAGCCATGTATAGAATATGCTAATATTAAATATGCAAAAATGATGTCATCCTGTGATTTAATTTGCAAAAACAATGAAGATAAATTTAATTTCTTATAAGCTCTGAATTTAATTTCTTATAAAGCTCTATGGTCGCTCTTCTTTTTTTTCCGTATAATGTGAGAAAGAGCGACTGATTATAAGTAGTCATTGCAATTTTTTAATAAATGACAAACATCCTTACATTAGTGATCAAAGAGTATACTAAAACGAGAAATCTAACTTATCAATAGGCAGCTTGGTCATCAAACAATCTCATTATGAAATATAGCATCATACATATATACATACATGAGATATAGCATCATTAATTAAATTAATTTGAGGTGTAGTTATTATTACGATATTATTGAGACTGTTATATGTCATCCATCACTCCCTCTTTTTCTACATATATCTAGATTCCTCATGAAATCCTATGTAACTGCAGGATCGATATGTATAGCATGTGTGTACTGGATGCCATTTCATACCTCGCAAAAACACTCGAGACAAAGTTTTGTTTCAAACGTCTATCTATGGTCTGGTTCCCCGGCCCTTTATGTTTTGAAACTTCTGTTGATTTCATATATGAGGTATCTCGTTCACGTGACACTTCTATTTCATGCACGGTGTGGGCTGATTCCCTTAAGCTGATCAAAATCAATAGAATCTCTTAATTGACGAATGAATGTGACGTTATTTTAGTTAAATTAATGAATGTAATTTGTATGTGTTTTCAGTAGTGATGTCAAAACACAATGTTGCTATGATTTATTAACAATGCATGATTTAACGCTGGTGAATAGCATTAGAGTATTAATACACTCAATTCGGCTTATAGTTCTATCTATAGTTCAACTATATAATGCACAATCCACTAACAAAGAGTGCATAATATACTAGTACAATATATACTCAATTCGTACAGTGTATGCTCAACTTTTGTTTTTTCATTATTTCAAAAAAATAAATATGCGTACTGATTTATAATTATATATTTTTTTATTTTTTAATTATATAATTGATGTACAAGTTTTTATGTATTTAAAAAAAATAATTCAAAACAATTGAATACTGTAGACAAAGTTGCGAGCAGCTAAGGGGACATATCATTAATTTTCCATTTACCATGACATTATTTCAGAATTCACTGCTCCCATTGGAGTTGGCTGTCATTCTCGTGGGGTACATACCACATACTCATCACAATGTTTCATTTTTTTATTTTTAAAGTGATAGGCTCCGAATTAAATTTTTATTTAATAAGTCCAAAACCCAAAGTGGAAATACAACATATAACTCCTACAGAACCATCAGGTCCAGCTTAAAACAAGTGATAAAAAAAAAAAAAAAAAAAAAAACCAGCAGATGAGGTTTCCATCATTGCCACTCTGTTTATCAAATAAATTAGAAGCTTGCAAAAAACAAGACCTATATATGTGTTGTGTCATAACTTATACTTTTTATTAACAAGGTAGTTTTTCTTGCAGGTGTCTACCACTCTACCAGGGCAGGATATGATTCAGGGAAAATTTTAAAGAAGGGTCAATTAATTAGTTATCCTACTTTGCGACTTAGACGAGGTATTCACAAATGCATGTGTAAAGAACATGCACATGCATGTCACTATTGGTTTTTTGATCATTAATGCTACTATAAAAATTTGTGAAACGTGAAAAGAAATAATCACTGCTATACAATGGACGACATATTGCATGAACATGTTTTTTATATTAAACAAATCACGAAAAGTTATCTAACAAAAATCCATTTTCTTTCATTGGACAATTAAATAATATTTCTACCTAGGTAGTTGATCATTTCACTCGGGGGTTATATCAACAATCATAATTATAACTGCATCCGGGAATATATATAATATATATTATGTATAACCAAACAGTGAGGGTTTTTCTGGCATTTTCCATGCATGTCAGAACAAAAAAAATTTCTCATAGGAGCTCCTGCAATCGCCTAAGCTATTCTCATCATACAAGTGCCTATTCCGGGTTATGCACTTGGCGTGTCTATTTCAACAATAATTATGCCACATAAAATTATTTTCCCATGTAGACGAATCTTTGTTGTTTTTGGGTAAGACATGCAGTCGCATCTTTCTTTTTTTTTGGTAAGACATGCATACCCGTTTGTTGGTTAATTAATCAGAACTGATATTTTCTAACCATGCATAAATGCATATAATACTATGAAATAGTTTTCTAGTAATTAAATATCAAGCTACCCAAAGCTTTACGGGCCCATGATCTTTTAATGTCCAACACATTTCTCTTTCTATCTCTATGTGTCCTCTCTATCCATCCATCTGTCTATCCATCCTAATTTTTTTTTTTTTTTGAATAGTTTTTTGGAATCTTCCTCCAATGGAAGCGACAACGAATCAGCAGAGAATGGTAAAACTGGAACTGTAGGATCCACTGGTCCCCTTTTACTTTCCAGAGATGAAAAAAAATAATACAGCTTTCTTTTTTCTTTTAGTTAACCCCCCCTCGCGTTTGGGAAACGTGTTAAAGCAAGAATAAAAGTAGTATAAAGATAATATAAGAATAAATATGAAAAATGATTGTTTATTTATAGAGTATAACTTGATGTTATTAAGTTAATTTAAACGTGTATAAGAGAGTATAACAATTCTAAATAACCTCTAAAATAAGCTATACTCAATTTATCTATTCCCATTAATAATTGGGGTCCACCTACAAATAAAAAAAAAAACACATCTCATCACATCAAATAACCTATCAATACCTCTTATACATCAATAGGGTCCACATATTAAATCAACTTTTTACACTTTATTTATATTTTATTCTTCATCAACTAAACAATTCAATTCTTACGTTTTTCAATGAGAATAAAAAAAAAACACAATCAAACAAAAAATCTCTTATTCATGTAGAATTGTTATCTATACTGGTATAGTTATCTATCAAGAATAACTCAATTCTAAATCCAAATGGGTCAACTGTTTTGATTGGAGTGGATATGAGACGTCTGATCTTCAGCAGAAGGTGATGCTTTGATTAATTAAAGACCGTTGGATGTGGTTTATCCGGACATAACACGTGTTAATATAAAAATATTTAACGCCTTCAAAGGCGTCCAATTTATGGAACTCTGTGATATTCGGTAGACCCCAGTCATATTTAATTGATGATAACCCTTGTCAAACCTTATACACCATAGTTTGTTTTTTTTAGTGCTATAAACCATAGTTGAAGATCTATATCCTGTGCAACTTGTTGCCTGGGAATTGGATGGTGTGCCATGGGAATCAAACGGCAGCATATGTTATCTATGGACATCAATTTGATATGTCTAAGGTCATTAAATTTTCAAAAACATAGTGGCGCTGATGGGCTGTAATTCTGTCAACCATCAGATACTATAATGTGCATCATAAATATGTGAGTGCAGATATTAATAATGAAATTCAGATTATTGTTATTATTATTTTTTAGATAATATACATGTCAAGACATAGATACACTAAGGTGAGATATCTGGGATGTGAGTACATGAATTGAAAAGAAAATTTTATTAGACTATTTTTCTATTATAATTTCAATACAAATGTTTTAAATTTGTCAAATATAATATAAATATTAAATTTATTAAAAGAGGTACATGTCTTATTGACGTGGGACTGTAATATATGAGACTAGAATCATAACTGAAAAAAATTATTATTTTTAATTATTATTGTTGCATTGTTTCAATATAATATATTACAATTTTATAAGAATATAATATACCTATTAAACATAAAATAAATTTATTATATCATTTTATGGAAAAAAATAAAAAATTAAAATTCACATTATATATATATATATATATATATATGAAAATACCTGTGTTTGGATAGTGTATGTATGACAGTTTCAGAAGCTCTGAAAAAAAGTCAGTTGGACCATCTAATCAACCGTTGTCATCCGCTAATATATAGATGAACAGATCTGAAATCGACGTAGACTACCACGTGTTGCACTAACAACAGCTTTGAATAGGTTGAAAATAATCGCTACTCAATGGGAATTACAAAAATGCCCCTGTAATTGAAATTGGTCACGCGAGTCCTCTCCCGCCCTTACTCAAACATTTAAAAGTTTAGGTGTCTTCAATCTTTACTTTATGTTTTATTCAAATCTTTTAAATAATTCACTTTATTTTTTAATTATTTTTCATAAATATTTTTAAAGTCATTTTTCTGAACATTTTTACTAATTAATTTTTCTTTTTTTTAAGATATTTAAATTTAAAAATTATTATCATTCAATTTGTTGAAAAAAAAAAATATAATATATTTTTTATTGGAGTAAAAATAAGAAGTTAAAAAACAAAATAAGACTTAAGAAAGAAGATCAATTTTTTTTTTTTTTTTAAGAGATGGTGAAAATATTGGGGGTGGGAAGGCATCTAATATAATTTAACTAAAAGTGGAGTTGAAGAAAAAAAAATGTCACATTTGAAGAAAATGTAGAGATAAATGAAAAAAAAAAGATGTTAAAAATTTGGGTAGAGATTTGAGTCTCTCTTGATTTGAGTAAAGATTTGAGTAAAAACTTGATTTAGTATGGGTATTGATAAATGGTTGGATAGGGTTTTTGGTTGCTTTTACTCAGATTTAAATTTGAGTAAATGTTTGGATATAGGATTGGAGATGCTCAGCGATCTTGTTTTATATTGAGTTGCTTAAAAAGTATGGAATTTTTTTTTTTTTTTGGGGGTGAGGCTTAAAAAGGATGGAATTGCTTTCATCAACATTAATTCACAGCCGTTGATTCAGATTTAGGATTATGCAAATCAATTAAATTAATTAAATATTGGGTTATCGTATTCATTTTGAAGGGAGTACAAACAATTGAATCACCAGCAATTTGATCAGTTTCTAATTCAGATTAACACACGTAAAAAGTCATAAAATTTCGTATCCTAAACACATATATGACAAGGACATGAAGACCGGTTGATAGGATGTAGCGAGTGGGTCTCATCTCCAAATTCAAAGACGAATATAGTATTTCACGTTAATTGTATATGTATTAATAACTGTATTAATTGTAGTAGACTACTAAGTACTAGGAAATATGCATGGGCAGCATGGGCCCAGAACATTATTCACCACCATAAATAAGTTTTCGATCTCACCCATGTATATAATTAAAGTAATGACCGACAATCTTAATATTGAAGATTTGCATGTGTGCCTCATTTAAAACAAGGGCCATGTGAATCCCTATCTATAGCCAAGGGAGGTAAATTAACCAATTGTGCTGACTGCATTCCTTAATTAGCTTAGCATATTCTTTTTGGCTTAAAAGCTTTCATATTTTTGTACTTTATTTCATCGTGGTTTGGAGATTACTATATATATGAAGTTTGAATGGTCTAAGATGACGCAATTTAGGTAGCTGAAATAAGTGCCTAACACAAGCATTGAAAGAGCAATGGCACATATTTAATTCTTTCCATATTTTTGTTTTTAAAAACCACTTGTCTAATTTTGATTACTGTGAAATATTTGTTAGAATAAAGAGATGCTCCTCTCTTTAATTAGCTGTCTTGCATGCATACATAGATTTGAGAAAGTTTTTAAATTTTTCCCTGCACTTCTGCACTGTGGGAACCCATCAAACACACACTGAATGCAAATCACTGTGTTTGATGGGACGTATAACAGGGACAATATTCCTTAAACCATCAGGGTCATGTGGATAAGGCATAGATCATTCATTCAATGAAATAAACCTCCTGTGGATGGGGTAAGGAATACGACTTAATTTACTGACCTCCTGTGGATGGGGTGAGATGGTTTGGTGGCCAGGAAATTAATATAAACAATCCTAAGTACTTGTATTGAGAATTAAGTTATTTAGCTAATACTTTAAGCAAATTTATTTTACATATATTTTCCATTTTCCCAAAGTAACAAAAGGTATATATGTATTCGTTTGGAAGTCTTGGAACCAGAAATATGTCTAATCCATTTACATCTCTTTTCCATTTATCATTTTGATCCCAAAAATTTAACAAAAAACATTTGTATTTTGACATTGTAACAAGGGTGTTGATTATGTCAATGCATGGAATCTTTTTTTTTTTTTTGATAAGGTGTGCCACCAGGGCATATTATATATCATATCGAAAGTCAGTTTACAGGATCAGAGGTATACAAAGATGTACATGCATTTATATGTGGGACTACCAAACTTCTAACTACCAAACTTCTAATATGTGGTCTTGTAATTGCAACACCACCTGGACTCCACCTTTCACGACCATATTTCGCCAGCGCTTCTAGAACTAGGACCGCCTCTCTTGGAATGTCAATGGAATCATTTAATCCATGAAACCATATATAGTGAGCCAACTATGTTGCATATATGTGGTATAATAAAAATGAACAAACCCAATGTGCCATGCTATGCTTATTGGTTAGGTTTTCACATTGTGATGATTGAATGTTAGTAGGTGGCATATTTCCGGATGCGGCATCAGTGCATTGATTCACATTGGAGATGTGGACTGCATGACTAATTCACAGACAAATTACTTCTGCCCTTTCAATTATTACTATTTTCAATCAATCCTTTCACCATAATTTATTTATGACGATCTAATAGTGTTCAAAATACTATTTTGTTTGTTTGATGGATGTGTTTATGAATACAAAGGGATAAAGTCAAGTTAAATACCACCTTAGTTTAGAGGATAAACGTCCATCTTATCAAAATAGATAAAAATGAGAATAGATATTATTTCATCATTTTGATGATCAGATCTTTATTTTCATTTTAAAATCAAATTAAGTTTTTTATATTTTATTCTAATTATTTATTTATTTTATAATAAATAGAATAAATTGTTCTTCCCCATCACTTTCTCAATTTCAATAACTTTTTACTTTTGTGTTTGTTTTATTATATTATAGTAATAGTTTTTTTTCTTCTTTATAACTGAGAATAAACAACATCCAGGCATAATTATAAAAAATTATTATACTTTACCACCTTAACTATTTTGATTTTTGTTATGTAGTTTGACTATAATATTTTGTTTATAGTAAAGTTTAAATAGTTTGTAATCAAAGTCTTAATGTGATGTGTTTTTACTTCTATCCACATATTTTTTAAGCTTGACGGAAGAATATTTAGGGGGTGGTTATATTCACCCCATTTTATGAAAAATTCACCCCGTTAAATAGCCCACCCCCTCATATTTTTTGAAAACTAATCCCACCCCATGTATATATCACTTTACAACTGCAAGCCCATTCCCACAGTTTTTTTTATCTCCTTCTTCCTTTAGGTCTCTGCAAACCGAGAGGAGTATGGGTTAGGTTGACATGGGATGGGGTGGGTTTGGTTTGCATCAAAAACTCAAAAATATCATTATTAACAATCCCCTCCCCCCACCCCCCCGCCTCCTCCTCCCCCTATATATACAGGGGAGATGTATGGGTCGTTCATCATCATTATCAGAAGAAGAAAAACAGGCTCTTAGTTGTGAGTTGGCTATTTTTCTATCTGTGTGATTGCATTTTTGTTTTTGTTTTTTTTTTTCCACTCTCACTACTCATGCATCTTCTTTCCCTCAGCCTCCTTCCACTAACCACCACCATTGCAGCCACCACGGAACCACCATCGCAGCCACCGCATTAACACCATCACCACCACCACTACCATCACAGCCTCCATACCTCCCACACTCCACAGCTGCGACCACCACAACCACGCCACAGCCGCGACCACCAATAAAAAAAACAAAATTTGAAAATTTTATGTTTTAATTTGCAGTGACAAAAATGACATTTTCAAAGAAACTGGAGACGACAGAGTTGGTCCGAGAGTGGAAGGAGGACTGCCTCGACTACCAACATCTGAAGGAATACATCAAGAAGATCGAAAAGCTACAGGAGACTCCAACCACATTAAATGGTCGCCTCAACTTCTTCTTCGGCATAGATTACCGTCAGGTTCAGCTTCTGAAGAGAAGACTCACCCAGGTTTGTATGATTGCATGCACAGTAAAAAAAAAAAATATTTTCTAATGCTTTTGAAACTGTATAATTAAGTTTTTCCACAAATGTGACTTTCCTTTTGTTTTTTTTTAAGGGTCTGAGACAACGTAACGGTGACTATCGAGTTCAAATCACTTCGGAACAAAACAAGGTTTTTTGAACCATACTTAATGTGTTTCATTTTATAGCTCATAACAAGTTGTTAAACTAACTAATGCGCTCTCTATTTTTTTATTTTTTTTTGGTGGGGGACAAACTAACGAAGGCGATGAGGAGTTTTTTTGAAAAACTCGATGAGGAGCTGCAGAAGGTGAGCAGCTTCTTTGAGACGAAAGTGGAGGAGTTCATCAAGAGGTGTGATGATTTGAGCAGGCAACTCACAATCCTCAATGACCCTCATCGCTTCTCACGTCACCCCAGTCCCTCTGACTCCCCTGTTGCTACTGCAGCCTCCCATTTTATCTCTGGTAAACAAGATTTATATGCTTTTCTTAATGTTATATAATTAGTTCTTAATGGGAACTCAATTAATACACCGTATGACAGAGTCTTCTCACGCGCCGGAGGAAGACCACTATGACGGGGTAGATTTGGGATACTCCATGGCGTCAGACGACGATGAGATCAGGGAAGTGGTGGGTTCCGACGAAGACGGCTCGGTGAGCTCAACAGGAGCAACTGTAGGTACACAGGATCGAGCGGACCCGACAGTCGATGCTGCCTACAAGGAGCTCATCGGAGAAGGCTTCGTCGAGTTGCGAAGGGGCCTCGCCTCGCTGATTAGCTACAGGTAGTTCGATTATATGTATGCATGTATGTATTTTATGTAGGCCCTGTGAATTGATTTACTATTTATTTTCTTGTTCGTTACGTACGTTGATTTTGCATGGGAAATGGTCTTGCAGATTGCAAACTTTGCATGCGTGGGAACGTATACATAATAATAAAAAGTATAAAAGATGCCTGGCATTGACGAAGAAAATAATTTTAAAATTTAGAATGATGTAATAATTCAAATCCATTAATCTTATATTAAGTAATATATAGTAGTTTTACCATTAAAAAATAATAAATTTATAATATTAAAATATCAATGTGCTTCTGTGACGCCTGAAAGGAATCCTAGTACATGCAAAAATTGAAAAACGACAAAATTGTGGGTTGATTTGATATTTTTGTTCTTACGTACGTGGCAGGATGAAATGGTCAGGCATGCATGCCGTATACACAGTTACCGTTTAAATTTTAGACAAAACCAGACATACAGAAACAGAAAATATATATTTTTAAAAATTAAAATAACGTAGCTAATTCAAATCATTGCCCTAATGTTAAATAAAACTCTGTAATAAATAAATAAAATAAAGAATTCATTATCTTAATAATATTAAATTAAGTCTGAATCTGTGACCACAACCAGCTGAAATGAACCCTAGCTATTACAAATTTGTTCTCAAATTAAATTATATATATATGTATCAATCTCATACCTCAGTAATATATGATCAAACATGAACATATCTAAAAAAATTTAGAATTAATTCATTATTATTGCATGATACACTCAATCCGATTTCAACTGAGGCACCAACCAAACCCATAACTCGATTTCGAAAAGTTGATCGATCCAAATCAGCCGATACTCTGAGTCGGATCGCTGATTTTTACAGAGATCTTCTATGTGCAACTAGATATTTAATAATAAATCTTGTCCTTTGTGTACATATTTAATTGAACTAATTGTTTATTAATCTGTTATTCTTTGCACTGCAGGTCCCTGAATATGGAGGGCTTCACGAAAATACTAGAGAAGTTTGTTAACGTTTGCAAGTTTATGGAGGTAATAAACGCTAGCTATATTTTAAAGTTTTTAAGTAATATCATTATATATGAATGTAATTGACTGAAGGGGTAATAAAGTGGCTGAGAAGTCTTTATAATTTGCATGTGAGGCATGAAAGGAGGGTAACCATATATAGTTGGCCTTAATTTTTCTGGTTGTTAAAGATGAAAACTAAACCTATATAACGATCTGCAGAACTATTGATACAGTAATTAATTGATTTATGAACGGTGTATACTTGGAGACCTACAGAACTTACTAATGTGACTGACTAAAGGGGTAACAAAGTGGTTGATAAGTCTTCAGTTTTTGCATGTGATGCATCAAATGAGGGCAACTATACAGTTGGTCCTTATTTCTTATTTTTTCTATTGTGATCATCGATTAGCTTAATTAAAGAGATGTTTTCATTAATATTCCTGCTCTACTTTGGCAATTAAGGAAATGTTAAATGACTTTCAATTCCAAATCGCATTAATGAGAAGACATGCTTTTTCAATACCTCTTTTGGTATGCATCCTTTTCTTCTATCCAGCTCCATATAGATATCAGATTGAACGATATAGTTTCTTGTAAAACCTTTTTCATACCCCTAAAAATTTTTTAGTCTTTATAATCTAATCTTTTTTCTTGTATACCTTGTTATAATCTAATCTTGATCATTGCCACTCAGTTTATCGAATAAAAGCTTACCAAAAACAATATATATGTGTGTCAATTTATTTTTTCACTGACAAGCTAGTTTTCCTTTGGCAGGCCTCTGCTAAGAAGGAATCAGAGAAATATTTGAGGAAGGTCAATTTTTCCTACTTGGCTACCTCTAACAAGGTATACACAAATGAGCAAAGAATTAAGTTGTACATGCAAGTCACGATTGGTTTTTAAAAAACCCTTAATCAATGCTATACAGTTTGTGAGACGTGCTACTCATACCTTAAGAGAACAATTCGGAACTTTGAATAATTAATCTATACATGATCAGATAAAATCACATATACAACAATATTTTGACTAAAAACAGAAACTAAAAAAGGTGATATTTAAAATGATCACAGTGTTTAAAATGCTAAGTAAAATCTAAAAAAAAAAATTGTGTTAATACTTGATAATTATGTGAAGATTTTTTTTATAAAATATTTCACATTTTTTATGAAATTTTTTTATTTAATAATAATAATTAATATATTTATTATTTTATGATAACCTAACGGTTGAACTAGTAAACTTTTAACCTATTTATTTTTTTCAGATCCAATGTACTGTTCGGTGTCTCAAAAAAGAGAAAATGAACCTGACTTAAATAAATTGATCAAGGACCTTGGCGCCATGTTTGTTTATCTTAATAAATTAATATATGAGTTATAAATTTGAAAGCAGAAAGTGATTAAATCAGGGCTACTTTAGTCTTTATGGAACTCTACCATATATGATGTATATATATTATATAACACAATTGATTAGTTTAGCGACCCTTGCTTTTTCGGTTGATTGAATTATAATTTTGTTACTATAGAGACATTTTATGTTTGTTGAGATATAAAAAAACAAGGAAGAAGGACAACAAATAATATGGGCCAATTCCTGGTTATGCATGCACATGATCATAAGGTGTATAGTAGTCGTTGTTGGAGAATTCAGTTTAAAAACTAGACTTTTTTTTTGGCCTTTCATTATGAGGTATAGTTGATTAATTACTTATTAATGAAAGCTGTTGTAAGTGTTGTAAGTGTAATAGAGGGGATGATTTTTGAAACAGATGGTGAAGTTGGTGGACGAAGTGGGGTCTATCGTCGCAAAGAACTTCAAAGACAAAAACATATCAGAACAAATGGAGTTCTATGGAAAAGAAACTCAGCCGATAGATTCTCCGATTATCACCCCTTTTACAGGTATATATGCGGATACTCATATTTTATTTCAGTTTTGATTGGCATCTCTAAATTCAGGGCAGATGGCCGGCCCATATTTTACAAAACTTTTTTTGCTATATGTTTAATATTGGTATATTATAATATATGTATTTTCATTTAGTCATAAAAAAAATATATTAAATCAAGTACAATAATATGATTTAAAGTAAATATCATATGACTCGACTCAAATAACATTGCATTATATTTTTTGTACATATCTTTATCATTTTGTTTTGTTTATTAAAAAAACATTTAATATTTTTTTTCTTAATATAAGAATAAAAGTTTTATTAAATTTTTAATGTAGTGCACCCTAGAATATATAATTTCCTGTCTCCACTCATGCATGCATCTTGTTCATGTTAATTGTAGGAATTCTTTGACTAATACAGGATTAATGCATATGTTTGGACATGCATGCAATTGATTCCAATAGTACTGTATTTGAAAAAAAAAAACAATTATGCATCTCTTGATATAATTTAATTTTT
Source organism: Acorus gramineus (assembly GCA_030737835.1). Taxonomy (NCBI): domain Eukaryota; kingdom Viridiplantae; phylum Streptophyta; class Magnoliopsida; order Acorales; family Acoraceae; genus Acorus; species Acorus gramineus. The sequence goes on from CM060857.1 coordinate 15,808,000, forward strand.
AATCTTTTCCAACAAAAAAGGTAAGCTAAGTGAGATATAATTCACGGTCAATTTGTTGTTATTTTGATGACGTTTGATGGCTCATATTGTCCCAAAAAGAGAAGAAAACCCACAGAAATTACTGTGCAATAATCTTAACCGCCTTTTTAACCCAAGTTAAAGCTAACCTAACCCAAACTATATAAACATGACTTGTTAGAAGGTTTAAGATTAAAACCCGGGAGGAAATAAAGCTTGAATTTTCTTAATTGCATCCGATTATAATAAAATTAATTATTTTTCTACATAATAATAATACGGTTATACTTTATACACACACACATATATATGTATGATTTAGTTCTACCCAGTTTATTAAATCAAATATTTAATTAATTTGTTGATTAATGGACATGGACACACGTGATCATCACATTCCTCTTTAACTCATGATCACAGGGGCTTTAGAATGTCTGGCTCAAACAAAATAAGCGCATCATGTGGTTTAAAATTTCTGTGAAATGAAATTATTTTAATCATCTCAACAACATCATATCCACTAGTATATTAATTTTAATTAAGTTGAAGTCATCCATTTGTGTTAATTCTTCATAGCTAAATTAATTGTTTTTATGTGCTTTAATTTATATTTTCATGATATGTTTTATTTTGATAAATGTTGCAGGTATATGTATAGGATTTATACTATTTGGTTTATCAGTATACATGATTTTGGGACATTTCTCCAATGTTTTTTACATGCCAGAGTACATAAAAACCACCGGTCCCTTCTTCAGGTGCGTTCTGACATTTTCTCCATAAATTAGATATATTAAGGTTAATTTATACAAGAATATTTGCTTGATTGATAAATATTTCAATTATATTGAACAAATTTGCAAGATACAGTAAACTTTCTTGACAAAGGGAGTAAAACTTTTATAAAATTATTCTAGTGAAATGCAATATAGGTATTTAAATCAGATGGCATAAATGTTTTTTTTTTATGAAACCAAATGACATAAATGTTAGAATATGGTTTTTTTTTTTTTTTTGAAAACTGTGATAGACTATATATAAACTGGATTTGTTTACATAAATCTGATGTTAGAATATGTTTCAGGCTACTGAGTCCCCTTTGGTTTAGTTCCTAGTGTAGGTCCACAACAATATCACTCATCACATGCCCTTCATTTTCATAGTCTAATTTATAGTCTGTTTTTTTTCTGAAGAAGTAGAAAGTCCAATTTATAGTCTTAACTTGGACATGCGTTGAAATTGGCTTTATGAAATTCTAAATGTTTTAGGTTTATATTTTAAAAAATTGGAAATTATCTCGGGTTTCTATAAGTTGGGTTGTAACTGTAAAATAAGTATATAATATGTGAATGATTATGTATATTTAAAATTACGATACCAAATTGACATTATTTTCTTATCCATTGATGCAGAGTGTTCGCATGCATTAGCTTAGCGATATTTGTTTACGGCTGCGACCTCTACGAGTGGAGGAAGACCGGGATCAATAATTATTTTATTTTTGAAATAAAAAACCCCAAGACGGCCTACACTTACCAGAACGCGTTTTTGAGTTCAGCATTTCTGATGGCCATTACCATCAGTTTGTTGTTCACTCATCTCGTGTTCTTCATTATGAACTTCACATCGCATGACCGTCTAAACCACTTTCTTGAAGCGCTTGTATTGGTATTTTATGAACTTAATTAAGCTACATGAGTATATTATTTTGATTTTATTTGAAATAGAATTATAAATAATCATCATTGTAAAATACTGATTTTTCAGGCATTCGTGACCTTGCTCCTATGCCCGCTGAACGTGTTTTATCGCTCTACACGTTGGTGCTTTCTACGAGTGATCCGGAAAGTCTTGTTCCCTCCCTTTTCCAAGGTAATAATCAATATAATAATTCTTCATTTGTTATATATATTTTTGAGTAACAGATCCCCAAGATGCTTATCATGTGCAGCAAATTAAGCATGTTCATTTTATTAGTTTATATGACTTAAGTAATGTTTTAAATCATGTTTTTTTACTGTGGCTTTTATCCAAAAAATAAATAAATGCATATGTATATGTAAAAGGTTAGGGGAACATGCTCGTGCCACATGTGGTTAACACATTTTAAACATTGTACGTCATACCCTAAAATGGAATGGATGCAATCATCCACCATTTTTTTTTTTTTTTTGTAAAATGCAATCATCCAGCAAGTTGTCCGTGAGGCAATAACCATCATTCACAAAATCACAATTCTAATCTTTTTTAAAGGAAGGATCATTGTATTTTCTGTAACGCAGATTGTGTGTTGATGGATTTTCAGGTGCGTACAGTGCACTTCATTATGGCAAGTCAATTGATTAGCATGGTAAGGAATAATGCTACCATACGCATACAACTATACAAACAATTAGCGATACTCCGCACTGTACTAACTCATTTTTTTTCATGATTATCATCAGGTCTCTATTTTTAGAGACATGATATTCATTGCTTGCTATTTCTTGGGGAGGGGGCATGCCAGACACTCATATGATACATGCAGCTTCAATGAGGTTCATAAATTTCATATTTATATTATCTCATACTTTCCGTATGTGTGCCAAATTGTACAGGTAATACTTTCACATACTTGTCTCTGTTTAATATTTTTGATCTCACTAAGTGGATTAGTTGATTTGGATAATAACAATTAATTGGCTTAGTAAATCGTGATCCTAGTCGAATTGAGTATATTGGATTGCCATTTCATCAAGATTGTTGATTCAGCACTGATAACTCGGCTTATGGGAGGATTAATGATCCAATTCGCCTTTAAAAACTATATTAATTAGTAAAACATTTCCTCTCCTTTGTTTTTATGAAGTTCATTTGAGCTATACATAGTGGTTGGGGCTCCTCTGTTCCCAACCAATGTGCATTTTGTTATACTTTTTAATTGATATACATGTATAAGCTTTTGGAAATGGAAAGAAATACTCAAATTTACCAAGAAAAAAGCAAAAACATTTTCTCTCCTAACTAGTTCGTGCTGATTAATATTTAGATGAATAAAATATTGGAAACTGTATGGGATACATTCATGTTTAATTATATATTTCTTTTGTATTTGATTTATATTTTAATTTGATAATATCATAATACATTTTGCATTGAAGTTCACTTCAGCTGATGATAACACATGCATAACTTAACGTCATAATATTATGATATTGGATTTGTTTATTTACTTAAAGGCAGCCTAATTTTGTTTACTTGTTATACCAATAATTTTCTTATTTTGTTTTATTTTATATTATTTATTAATTTTTTTACATATTTTAAAAAGTGTAAATATTTTTTTATGTTGATCGGTTGATTTACTGACTTGGCAAGTCACTGAGTTGTTCTAGTTAGAAATATATATCATGCAGCACATCTCATAGCTTTATGTATACATGCCAAAGGTGTATCTTTTCTTTTGTAAAACAAAAAAATGAAAACAAAAAAGGAATACACGTGTAATTGTGATCTATTTTATTCTTGTTACATTTGCATGTAATAACCATAAATGTTAACATCCATTGACCATCTCTTTGTTATTTAAATCTGAAGTGTTTTAAGCGATATCACGGTGACATGGACAAGATCCACCTCCTAAATGCCGGAAAGAACATATCTACATTGATAGCGGTGGCATTCCAAATCGTTCACGCTAAGCACCCCACACGCATGTGGTTTACAATTATGGTCATCGCCTCTGCCTTTGCCATGAGCTACAACTTATATTGGGATTATGTTGAAGATTGGGGGCTCCTTCATCGCAAATCCAATAATAAGTGGCTCAGGGATGACCTAATGCTCAGAAACAAATTTTATTATTATATCTTCATTGTGAGTTCTTATCTCTTAACCTCCTTCATGATTTATGTTTAGCTAGAACTCAATAAATTGATGATGGTGATAAAATCTGTGCAATTGTTTGTTTGCTAGGTTATTAATTTCGTGTTGAGGCTAACTTGGATTCATACATTGGTGAACATGAAGAGTATAAGTGATTTCAAACATCACATAATTGAATTATTGTTGGCCTCACTCGAAATTATTCGTCGTGGCATTTGGCATTTCTTCAGGTATGTAGTGATAATTGAATACAGTTACTCTCTCTCTCACTTATGCATATGTTGGCCTTTTACAAGTATTGATAAAATTCTGTCTATTGATGAAACAGATTGGAAAATGAGCACCTGAATAATGTTGGTATGTTCCGGGCAGTGAAGATGGTGCCTTTTTCATTCTGAGAGATGAAATCTAATTGTATATATGATTCATTTTTTGTAAATCTAATTGATTTTGCGAAGATTATTGTAAATTAACTTTTTTTTTTTTTTTGTGTGCGGGGTTTATGTGATAGGTGTTTCCACATTGAGTAAGATTGTGCTTGTCGTGTGTTTCACTGTGTTATATATTTTATTTGATTTCATGTATAGTCTTACCATGTTCTCCAAGGCATAAGCATGTTTTTTTTTTTATGGGAATTCTACAAAAAAAAATAAAAATAATGTGGACTGGACTGCAAATGAAGCTGCACTTACACAAGAGGGTGGGACATATCATTTCATAAATATAATTTAAAGGCTAGATTGTAACCAACAGGCCGAGTTCGTAGAATAAGAATTATTCGTCCGTTTAACATGTGGGCTTCGACCCAATCTTGACAAGGACCCAAAAAGAAGAGGCCCATTAAATAATTTGTAATCCAATCCAGCCAAACTATGTATTTGTGGAAGAAACCATAGATTTGAAAAAAAAGGAAAAATTTAGAGTTTTAAGTCATTTTTATTAATCAAAATGCATGCTATACATGCTTTTACTTTTTAATAAACAGTACTAATGAAATATATGCTTTCATAGAATGTGTATATTGCTCCATTTCGAGTTAAATGAATATATTTTTAGTAAGTATAAGAAAATATTTAATGACATATATATATCGTTTCACAAGGTCCTCGATTTTTAACGAGGTATATACAACTACATCTTGGACTGTAAAAAAACCTAAGTGTATTTGCGCCCTTTGAAAAATGGAAAATGATGTTCAACCCAACATGCACCCCCGGTCCCCACACTATTTTTTTTTATAAAAAATTATATTCTTTTCCGTTGAAATACATATTATTATTAGAAGTGAAGTATACACTAAAATATAATAATATATTTTTTATTTAAAAAAATAAAAAAAATTAACATCCATACACTATAATACTATAATAGAGTACATACACTACGATAGCACAATATATAGACATGCTATAAAATTAATTGATATATATGTATATTGTTTAATTTTACTCAAATCTTTTTTTTCTTATAATAAAATTTTATTTAATATTTAAATTTCAAAATCAAAACTAATCATTATCTCTATCATATATTTCAATTTGTTAATGGATAATTTGGGAATGTAAAATTATAATTCATTTTAGGCATGTCTCAAAGCACATGGGCCAACATACCGGTTTTAAATTTAAATGAAACAATGACAAAAAGCTTAATAATCATTGAATTAATCAATATCCTATATAAGATATTTTATATAAGATAAAAACTCTAATGGAGTTTTATAGAAGATCAATCCACATAAAATAATATAAAATTTAAAATGTCAATAAATATACATTTTCAAAACAGTTAAATTGAAATATTTATTAAACATATCACAAATTATAAATAATCTTACTTATCTTAACTAAAAAATCAGGGTGCATTCCATCTTTTAATAATCGCCTGACAAAGTTGATTGAAATGATTTAAATAAACATTGTTTTTAGTAACATAATAGATAGATAGAATAGATATATGATTTTTTTTTTTTTTTTTTTTGAAATAAGAATAAAATTAATAGAGAAGGAAATTAAGAATGAATTAATTGAAGCCTCGTTTCCTAGTGACGGGTGCCTCTACCCTCCAATTTCTGCACTGGAATACTTCCACATTTAAATATAATTTCAATTATTATAATTATTTTATCCATATTTATAATATGGAATGGTGCACCATGTGTTTTAGCACATGTATTAAATTCATTCTTATGCTAAACCGTTATTTTTTTATCCTTATATTTTATAAATTTTATACATAAGTAAATTTTCTAACAAATTACTTAAAATTATTAAAAAGAATCTGTATTATATTTACCAAATCTCATTTAAATTTTAGGAAATCTATAGTTATAAAACATTTTAAATAATTCGACTATTCTTATCAACAAATGATTATATTCATCTTTATTTTTTTATTTTTTTGATGGATTGTTCTTGGAGAAAATTAACATAACATATTATTTAATGGGTTACGGAGATATGTGTGGGGTGGGTTCATTTATTTTATTCTATTTTATTTATTTTATCATTAAAAAGAGATTATTTGGATTAAAGGGTTTAAACATCGGATTTGTTGTTCGATCAGTTTTTTTTAGAGATTTATAAGCATTTTAATTTATATTTTAATTTTATTTTTCACACAATGTGGATGGTTGAAGACTAATATAAATCTAAACCCAACAAAAAGCCAGTTTGGATCTGTTTCAGTTTAGTAGACCCAAATTGCACTTTATATTTTGAGGGTGTTGTTCTACTCAATTTTTTTTATAGTCCAAAGTACAGTCTTATATGCTTTGTTCGAATCCAGCGAAGCATATACATCGTCTAATAATATATATGTCGTTAATTTTTTCATTCATTTGTAAAAAAATGAGTCCATTCAATTCGAAATTGAGCGACATACACTTTTTATTAGATCATATAACTCATTAGATGATGTTTAATATTTTTAAATAGTAAAAACATGTGTGGTTTAAGTTTTGAAATGTAAAAATAATTTTAATTTAATATTTTTCTTATATTTAATATTAATAGCATACGGACAGGTGTGTAAATGGTAATGATCTTTTGTCTCGTGAATGGGGGTGCATAGAGGTGCCCAAATAGTGATGATAGGATAAAATTTGCATCCGTTATAGTCGCCTCACACAAGGACACGGTGACGGGTCAGGTCTAACCGATCCCAGTAGACCGTCTTGTCTGGTAAAACCCGACCCACAACGCGATTCAACATCCTGACCGTCGATCCTTTAAAACCAACGGTCCCAAATCTTCACCTCTCCTTCAAATCGTCAATCGATAATAATATAAACACCACGCAGCGCTCATTAGAGCATATCCAATCATGCTCCACCAGACTCCTTCATTTGGCGGAGCATGGCACGTTTACTTATATAAGAAGCATCGATCAAAGTGCTCACTTTAACCATACTCCTTAAACGACTCATACAATAATATTTTATTAATATTTTTTTTAATTCAAATTAATTATATTTAAATTTTGAAGTTACAAAAAATAACTTAATGATAATATTTTATTTTTCAAATCGTAATGGTCATATTTAAATTTTAAAATTACATAAATTAATAAAAATAAAACTTGAAAAAATAAAATGACAACAAATGAGAAATTCAGATCAAATATAAAATTTAGAAAGCAAAAAAAAACCTTAATTTTGGAACAATAAAAACTTGTAGATTGAGAGTGTAAAATTTGTATGAATGAAGATGGGGTTAAATAGATGAGTTATATATGTTGAGATATAACCATTATAGATATACACACAAAGCAAAAAAAAAAAAAATTTAATTTTCTGTGGGACCCAACAAAATTCAAATGAAAAAAATATTATTTTTGACTTTTTTTTTTTTAATTGTGGGGGCCACGTCGGGGAGCTCACCGTGGAGTCGGTCAGAGTTGATATTCCTCGCACACTCGTCAAGTCAGTCAAAGAAGCCGACCCGTCGGAGTTGCTCTTAAGATCCAAAAACTGAAAACCCTAATTTTTCAGATCGCACTCCGACTCGAAAGAAAGTCCTATCGTTTCCGCTGGAAAAGGCGGTGGTGAGAGGGGGTGAAGAACGTGATCCGAAGGTGCGATCTGATTAATTTGAACCTCGCTTGGGTGGGCTATTTTAAAGGGGTCCAAGAGGGAGAAGGAAGAGAAGGCCACCCAGCAGAAGCCATGGTGGCACAAACAAAGACAGAGATGCCAAGACAATATCGTATACCTCTACTTTTTTTTCTCTTAATCTTCAGTGTTTGATCCGATATTCCAAACCCTAATATGGTTCAGGATTTGCATAATCGTTTTATTTGGTTTATGACATGTTTCAGCTTGTATAATATCAACTGCAACGAATGTTTATGATGAATTCAATTGTACAATTAGTTTCAAAAAGTTTTAATCTTTAATGTAGAGTATAATTTTGCCGTTATCATCAGATTCTGTGGATCTTTAGTTGTATATTAATATAAGTATCCGAATGATCTCGATCAGTTGGTAAATACTTTTGAATGAAGTTGATGTCTTTAAAGATTCCTTGGTTTTGACATAATCAGAGATTTGGTTCTTTTTATTTTAACATATAGTGGATGGAATAACCTTTATATCTGTCTAATATCAATGGTTTAGAGTTTATCAATGATGCCATGAATGAATAAAAACTGAAGGATGATGCAACAATTTGGAGTCATTGTTTCATGACTTCTATAAGTTGCAGCCACAGTCGTAGTCAATGATGCACCCATGTAGTATATAATATATATACTGTAAAATGGCATGTACACATACTTTACATAGTATGTATGCTATTCCACACACTTCATAAAACTTTGTATATAACAGTTTTTATACACAGTTGTATAGTGTGCATACAAAGTTTTATAAAGTATGTACCAGATAAAAATGTATGCATACTTGTGGCTGTAGGCCCGCCCATGGTCCCGGCCCGGCTGTCAGCCCGTGGGGATCAATACAATAAATAAGTCATATGTAATTTTATTTGAATTGTAGTTAAATTATATAAATTATTAACATTTATATAGTTGTCAACCTAGTTAGGTATATATAATTATTTAGTTTTTTTAAGTAATTAATTAATTTAATATGTTTATTTTTAAAAATTCAATAGGTGTAAATATTTTTTTAATATTATACTTTCAATTTTATGTTATTTTAATATTTTTATATAAATGAACAATTTAAAATTAAAAATTAAAAAAATAAAATGTTTAAAATATAGGCTTGTAGGCTCGCCCACGGGCTCGAAGCTCGGACCCGGCCAAGCAGGCCCGTGAGCGTGGGCCTTGTTTCAGCGGGCCGGGCCAGCACATTGCCGATACTTAGATGCGTTATCTTTTTTATAAGAAAATATTCCACTACAATTACTTTCAGTCACAATTCAGATCTCCCATAATATTACACGGAATATTCCAAGCAATGTGTTACAGTTATTTATTGCATATAATAAGTAGTAACACACACTTATTAAGAATATATCATTCATAACTAATCTTAAGCAATTAATTCATAGATACCTATTTATCTTTTTGGTAAGAGAATAAATGTTATATTTAATATAATTCAATTATCTCAAATACCACATAGAATATTCTCAAGTATGACATGGAATATTCCAAGTGATATGCTGCATATAAAAATTTAATATAATAAATGCTTGCCTAACTAAGTATAATATAATATAATATAATAAATGCTTGCCTAACTAAGTATATATATATATATAGTAATTGTGTGTGTGTGTATTAACACTTAGAAATTTCACTTAAAGCATTAGTAATTTCGATGTAGAACAAGATGTGTGAACCCTTATTCTCATTAAGGGTGGTCAATCCTGCTTTGTAAAACATATTAGACAATATTAGTATTGAAGAGCAACCCCCACTTACAAGTTAGAGAGGCTGCATTGTCACAAACCAATTAGTTTTACTGCTAGAAAAATAATATGTCTTGACATTTATTATGTTCTATCAGTAATTATTATTGATTTTTTTTTAAAAAATCTACACTTGTGAATGAAATATTTATTATAACACGGATTAAATTTTATACTGAATTATATGAGTATATTTTATCTTAAAGAAATTTAATGTTCCATAATCTGTGATAAAGCCCAGCTATTGCAATGTATAAGGTTGTAAAACAGACCGAGTGTATCATCGCTCACAGTGCTACATATCCCCTATACATGTGGCTCTCCTCTACATGCAAACTGTTCGCATGAAAGGTTAGCTAATACCATCCCAATGGTCCATTGCAACATTATTCGTCCGTTTAATACGTGGGCTTCGACCCAATCTTGACAAGGACCCAAAAAGGGGGTGGCCCAGGAAAATATTTGTAATCCAATCCAGCCAAACTATGTATTTGTGGAAGGAACCATAGATTTGAAAAAATGAAAATTTTACACTCTCAGTTATTTTTACCAATTAAAACTCATACGATTATTTTTTAATAAATAACAAACTCCATCTAATGAGATATATGTTTTCATAAAGTGTGTGAATCGCTCCATTTCGGATTGAATAAGGCTTGTGAGTTGTGAGTGAGGCTTATAATTTAGGGCATGAGTATCATCACTATTAAAAAACATCTAAGGGAGCTATTAATTAATTTCATTTGGACATTAATTGTGAAAGATTCCATGATTTCTTAGTGTTTAGAATTTTTTTTTATAAGCAATTAAATTAAATGATTGGCTTTCCGTTTTGAAGGTTATTCGAATATAATAATAAATTCAAAACAATAATCGTATGCAATTAATAATCGTTCATAAATAATCGTATGCAATTAATTCATAGATACCTATTTATCTTTTTGATAAGAGAATAAATGACAATTTAATTTAATTCAATTCTCCTAAATACCACATGGAATATTCCAAGTGATATGTTGCATATAAAAATTTGTAGACCCATCATAATCATCTCCAACACCTATTCCAAAAATGACTTTCCACAAACTAAGATTCATGGGTGCATTGGTGATGTTTCTAGTTCTCTTTTCACACCCTGGTACGTAAATATATATTTTAATCATTTCAACCATATATATGATGCGTACATACATGTGAATTTTGTTTTAGAGTGTGCATGGACATGAACCACCTAATAGTTAAAATTCATGTAGTTATAGAGTGGGGAACATGTTTAGGGGAACACAGAGTGGGGAACATGTTTAGGGAGGGGCTAGTCAGATCACTCTGGAGGAAGAATGTTTCCATATTACAGGTTAATGCTTAGTGTTTAGGATGGAAATAGTGGCATGTAGAAATATTTTTTACATCACTTTTGTTGGGCCATACGCGAGCCCACTGTTCCTTTTTGAAAAAATACATATTATTTTTACGCTTTTTTCTCTATTTCTCCTCACCGCTTTTTTCTCTATTTCTCCACACCACCATTCAAACTATATCTTTTTTAAAATCTTGAAAATGGATGCATGCCTATAGTTCAGCTCAAAAAAAAAAAAAAAAAAAATAGTTATAATTCATGCACCTAGATCATTTGTATATGGATATGTATGTCATTTTTTTCTTATTCAAATGCAATGGATTTAATTTAGATATATGATAAAATTATTGGAACGGATTGTCTTATGATATGAACTGTTATGATGCAGTGGAGAAAGTTGAAGGGTCAGAAGTTTGCTTGGGGTCTTGCCTTCTTTATTTTGCATGCCGCTTCACTTGCAAGGACAGAGGATACAAGAGCGGTGCTTGCCAGAAAAAGGATACGTCGATCGTCTGTTGCTGTGATGTTTGATGGATCTTCTTTTGCCAAATCAGATAATAATTGACTGTTACTAGATATGGATGTGTGATGATGCTTTCCAAAGTGTTGGGTTTGTATCAAGTCCTGAATAATTAAAACGCTGGGCTCTAAATCACATTGATCTATGCGTGTCTCGATAATAGCTGTGGGGGTTCAGGATATCCTTGGAAATAAATATAGGCTTCACTTTTTATGCATTGTTGTCGATCCCTTTAATAGCTATTTGTTGTCTTATTATATTCCATAATTTCATAGAGTTCGTGTGAGCTGGTTACGAGGTCAACTCAATTAAAATTCATTTTATTGTGCAGAGTCAAAACAAAATGTCATTTGGTTTATGCATTTTTTAATTTAATTTTAATTTGTGGAGTGAAAGCCTTAATGCCATCATCCTAAAATCTTAAAAGCTTGTCCATATTGTAAATTAATGAAATACATGAATATAAGAATACACAATCAAAGAATATAGAAAGAAGAGAAATAGAAAGAGATTTTTATTCACTATTTGTTGATTATGAAATACATAATAAATCCCTTTATTTGTTGGGTACATAGAAGAATCTCAAAAGGTTAAGAGTTACAAATCATAAGAGGTGAGGGAGTAGTTAGTGGGATGATTAAGAGTGAGGGTTATGGAAGTGAAGAGAGAGAGTTATAGAAAAAGTGGTGATTCATTTTAGAAGGGATATATAATTTGATTAATTTGTAAGGGGTAAAATAGTCAGTTAATTTAAGATATTTGATGGAATTTGAGATTACCACAAAAAAAGGTGGGAATTTGAATTCACCGTATTTTTCACATGTCTTGATTTTAATTCTAGTAGAGCCCACGATTACCATCAAGATTACCACCAACCAAACACTGGATTTTATACACCTTCCTGATAATCTCATATGAAATCAAATTCCATCTTAGAATAATACAAACCAAACGGAGCCTAAGTTCAATCAATAAAATCATAAGTCATAGATGAGATTTCAAGAATTGGAAAAGATAAACCTGTCGAGTGAAAGTTTTTTTTATGGATGGATACTTTTTATAGGTAGTATAATATAATATAATATAATAAATGCTTGCCTGACTAAGTATATATATATATATATTTTATATTTTGCAATTGTGTGTGTGTGTATTAACACAGTGAAATATATAGATGATTTCACTTAAAGCATTAGTAATTTCTATGTAGAACAAGATGTGTGAACCCTCATTAAGGGTGGTCAATCCTGCTTTGTAAAACATATTAGACAATGTTAGTATTGAAGAGCAACCCCCACTTACAAGTTAGACTGCATTGTCACAACTTAATTAGTTATACTGCTAGGAAAATAATATGTCCTGACATTTGTTATGTTCTATTAGTAATCATTATTGATTTTTTTTTAAAAAAAATATACTTGTGAATGAAATATATATTGTAATACGAATTAAATTTTATACTAAATTATATGAGTGTATTTTATCTTAAAGAAATTTAATGTTAAATAATATGTGATAAAGCCCAGTTATTGTAATGTATAAGGTTATAAAACAGACTGAGTGTATCATCGCTCACAGTGCTATATATCCCCTATACATGTGCCCCTCCTCTACATGCAAACTGTTCGCATGAAAGGTTAACTAATACCATCCCAATGGTCTATTGCAACATTATTCGTCCGTTTAGTACGTGGGCTTCGACCCAATCTTGATGAGGACCCAAAAAGGGGGAGGGCCAGTAAAATATTTGTAATCCAATCCAACCAAACTATGTATTTGTGGAAGGAACCATAGATTTGAAAAAAGGAAAATTTTAGACTCTCAATTATTTTTACCAATCAAAACTCATACAATTATTTTTTAATAAATAGCAAACACCTTCTAATGAGATATATGTTTTCATAAAATGTGTGTATCGCTCCATTTTGGATTGAATAAGGCTTGTTAGTGGGGCTTATAATTTAGGGCATAGGTATCATCACTGTTAAAAAAACATTTAAGGGAGCCTATTAATTAATTTCATGTGGACATTAATTGTGAAAGATTCCATGATTTCTTAGTGTTTAGAATTTTTTTTATAAGCAATTAAATTAAATGATTGGCTTTCTGTTTTGAAGGTTATTAGAATATAATAATAAATTTAAAACACACACTTATTAAGAATATATCATTCATAAATAATCGTACGCAATTAATTTATAGATACTTATTTATCTTTTTGATAAGAGAATAAATAACGATTTAATTTAATTCAATTCTCTCAAATATCACATAAAATATTTTAAAATACCACGTGGAATATTCCAAGTGATATGTTGCATATAAAAATTAGTAGACTCATCCCATTGATCTATGCGTGTCTCGATAATAGCTGTGAGGTTCAGGATATCTTTGGAAATAAATATAGGCTTCACTTTTTATGCATTGTTGTCAATCCCTTTAATAGCTATTTGTTGTCTTATTATATTGCATAATTTCGTGTGAGCTGGTTACGAGGTCAACTCAATTGGGAGCGATGATTTCATTTTATTGTGCAGAGTCAAAACAAAATGTCATTTGGTTGATGCATTTTTTAATTTAATTTTAATTTGTGGAGTGAAAGCCTTAATGCCATCATCCTAAAATCCCAAAATCTTGCACTTATTGTAAACTAAATGAAACACATGAATATAAGAATACACAATCAAAACATATAGAAAAAAGAGAAATAGAAAAAGATTTTTATTCACTATTTGTTGATTATGGAATACATAATAAATTCATCTATTTATTGGGTACATGAAAGAATCTCAAAAGGTTAAGAGTTATAAATCATAAGAGGTGAGAGGGTAGTTAGTGAAATGATTAAAAGTGAGGGTTATGGAAGTGAAGAGAGAGGGTTATGGAGAAAGTTGTGGTTCATTTTGGAAGGGATATAGATAGTAATTTGATTAATTTGCAATGGGTAAAATAGTCAGTTAATTTAAGATTCTTGATGGAATTTGAGATTACCACAAAATAAGGGTGGAAATTTGAATCCACCATATTTTCCATCTGACTTGATTTTAATTTTAATAGAGCTCACGATTACCATCAAGATTACCACCAACTAAACACTGGATTCTATACACCTTCCTGATAATCTCATATGAAATCAAATTCCATCTTAGAATAATACAAACCAAACGGGGCTTAAGTTCAATCAATAAAATCATAAATCACAGGTGGGATTTCAAGAATTGAAAAAGATAAACCTGTCGAGTGAAAGTTTTTTTTTTATGGATGAGTACTTTTACAGGTAGTATAATATAATATAATATAATAAATGCTTGCCTACGAAGTATATATATTTTTTTGTATTTTGTAATTGTGTGTGTGTGTTAACACAGTGAAGTATATAGATAATTTCACTTAAAGCCTTAGAAATTTCTATGTGGAACAAGATGTGTGAACCCTCAGAGTGGTCAATCATCCTTTGTAAAACAGATTAGACAATATTAGTCTCGAAAAACATCCCCCACTTACAAGTTAGGGAGGCTGCATTGTCACAACTCAATTACTTATACGGCTAGGACCTTAACGGAAAAAAAAAAAAGTTATACTGCTAGCAAAATAAATATGTCCTGACATTTGTTATGTTCTATTAGTAATCATTATTGATTTTTTTTTAAAAAAAATATACTTGCGAATGAAATATATATTGTAATACAAATTAAATTTTATACTTAATTATATGAGTGTATTTTATCTTAAAAAAAATTTAATGTTCCATAATTTGTGATAAAGTCCAGCTATTGCAATGTATAAGGTTGTAAAATAGACTGAGTGTATCATCGCTCACAATGCTATATATCCCCTATACATGTGGCCCTCCTCTACATGCAAACTGTTCACATGAAAGGTTAGCTAATACCATCATAATGGTCCATTGCAACATTATAATTTCTGAGCTGGTTTGACAATGGATAAGTGATGGGATAAATGGTTGACCTTTGACATAGATTGATAACTTTGTCTCTAAAGGACTTTACCAAAAAAAGAACCCTAAAATTTAAGAGAAAAAATGAGTTTTATAAAATAATATTTTTGAAATTAGCATTCAAATTAATTTGATTTTTTTTTTTTTTTTTTTGACAAAAATGATCATCCTTTCATAGGATACGATTTTAAAATGAAAATAGTGATTTTGTTTGTTCCATAACTATGAATAAAAACAAAATCATTACACATTTTATTATTTATCTATTACTAAAATTACCATTCTCGAATTAGTCGGCCGTGCGATTCCATAATATTTTATGTGATTTCAAAGCTCAAGAAATGTTGTAGAATGTTAATGTTAAGTCCGCATAGTCTGGTAAAAAAAAGAAAAAGCAACAACTGCACCATGAATAATCAACTATCTGATCCGTATTATATGGTATTAAATTTATATATTTACGAACCCATAAATGAAACTTTCAGGCCAAGCTAGATATCATAAACTCTGTAGTTAATCTCAACCATTTGTTTTTTAATATTTAAAATTTGAAAATCTTTGAAAATGGACTTTCACGATATTTTATGCCATCCTAAGACCCAATAAATATTGTAGAATGTTAAAGTGAAGTCAGCCGTGTCCCAGATAATTCATTAAAACAACTAAACCATGATTTTTACAATAAAAAAATTAAACCATGAATAATTGACCATCTAATCCGAACTGTATGGTATCAAAAAATAAATTATTTACATAGCCATAAATGAAACTTTTTGACAAAGTCAGATCTCATAAACTCCTTAATTCATCTCACTTGTTACTTTTTAATCATTTAAAATCTAAATTTTTTGAAAACTTAATTTCTAGGCTTGCAATGGGGTCGAATTGAATTCGAAACCGACAGGTTGAACCTGATTTTTATATGGGTTGGGTTAATCAAATCGAGTTAGGGTTTGGGTTCAGGTTGTTAAATTCGGGTTGACTCATAAATCGGGTTGGGTTCGGGTTAGCCTCACTTACAACCCTATCCGGCCAACCCGAACCCGTAAACTAATAGTTAAAAAAAACAAATCATGGTCGTTCATTCTGTAGTTCATAAGCTGGGCCGTTCAAATTTTAGGTAAACCTAACTAATCTTACAGATTGGGTTAAGTTGGTTTATTTAATTTACACATCATGTTTAAAAATCGGGTTGAATTGGATTAAGATTGAATAGTTTAAAATTAAAGTTAGGTTCAGATTGAGGTCAACCAAAATCTAACATGTCCGAGTTGCAGTCTTACTAATTTCCCTTGATCCCGATACCAGGAAATGCTGTTAATATTAAAAATCAGGGTTTGGAAGTCGGTCAGTCTCGGACAGTTCATTAAAACAACCACACCATCTGATTAGAATCGTGCGGTTCAAATTTACGGATCATAAATGGAAGCTTCTGGAAGCCCGTTCAAATAAACTCCTTGATATCAGCCGTTGGTTCTTAAATCAAATCAGATCAGTTCTCGCGAAATTAATGGAAGTCCAGCTGTCCAACTCACACTCCCGAAACAAACAAAAGGACCTCCAACGGCTCATTTTGCTCCATATATCGCACTCTTCTTGCGTCTCAACGTGAGGGTTCTCGCTTCTTCTCTTTTCCATGGCTAGGGTTTTGATTTGGGTACCCTTTTTAGTTTTTTTTTTTTTCTTTCTGTTCGGAGTGATTTGTTTGTAGGGTTTCGCGTTTGAAATGGAAATGGAGGTGTCGACACCATCTTCGCCTTCATGAGGTTGGCGGAGTTCGCGATTTTTTTCCCCTTCTTCATCGCCTTCATCATGTTTGAACACCTTGTGAGTCTCTTTCTCTCTCTCTCTCTATCTGGGTGTGTGTGTGGCTTCATATAGATCGATCGTTCTCTGTGCATCTGAAGTAAAACAAAATTAGGGTTTTGTTTGATAAAACTGTTCTTTGGAAGTGTTGTGTCATGAATAGAAAGATTGGAAAGAGGTTCATTTTTTTTATTTAAATATCACACCATATGTTCAGTGATCCCATTGCATTTACATATAATTTTTCCCATTTTGTTTCTGTACTTGCAAATGCAGATACAAACCGCGCAGGTAAATTGAGATTTAGGAGATGAGTGATCTACATATATGATATTCATTCCATTGTTCAAATCTGGAATCTATTGTGGATTCTTTGTTTTTTTCAGGTATTCGGAGATGAACTTTGATCAATGAAGTACATATATGTAAGTTTGAGCATATTTTAATGAGCAGCTAAGGTTAGCACTCTTGTACATCTTCCTCGTTTTATAATTTGCTTGAGCAATGTGCTGACCATGGCAATCATTTGCTACAGGCCCCCTTTGTGGAGCTCCTTGGGGTGCCTTGCATCTGAAAATGGTAGGCATCTACTCCATGTTATAATCCCAAACCCTACTTCAGAATTCTGAGGTTTGGTGTCTTATCAAGAAATGTCTCTTTTTTTTCCCTGTTTTTTTTTTTGTGTTGGAATTTGATTGATTTTTTTTTTGGCTTATGTGTCTTTGATTTATTTTTCCCCGTTGGGTTTAGTTTGAACTTTGAATGCAGATTTAAATTGGCTGATGTTGTTGAGAAATCAAAAGGATGCTAACAATAATAAAAGGAAAAATAAAGAAAGGGTAGCTAGAAAGATGTTTGATGGAAGTGTATAAAATTTAAATTTTTGGTTTCGTAGCCTAGATTAGTTTTGAAGTTCTAATTCATGGTTTCTACTTTTGTTTGATCTTTTATTATTAGTATTCTATTATTTAAATACCATGTTTTAGCTATCTTTATGGCTTGGCAGCTGTCACAAGTGGATTTTCACTAAGATTTGATTTTCAATTTAAGCGGCAGCAACCTCATCCTGCAAGGTATACTTATTTGGCAACTCAATTATACATCTTGTCAATTTTTTTTCTCTTTATTAGGCTATTATCTCAATTTATCTACTCTGGATACAAATGGAAGTATCACTTTAAAGTGTACACTCTTTTTTGTTTCTTCCATGTCATTTCTCTATGATGCTTGGATCAGTCTCCACCATGTTTGGTTCCTCAAAGAATGCTTGGTTCAATAAAAAAAAAAAAAAATTACACATCAACGAATATTATAAATTTATACAGGTATTTACATGCTAATGGAGGTTTAACTTAAGATTTTGATGCATGAAAAAGGACCTATAAATCTAAAAATCAGGCATATGGATCTCCAAATATTAAGCAACCCTATAAAATGATCCAACCTTACCATTTCAGGTTCAATAAACTTCATTGAGTGATTTAAGAAATTGACCATTTTACTAAAAAAATAAAATACCTCACATGATACTACCATTTCAGGTTTAATAACCTTCATTGAGTGATTTAGGAATTTCACATTTTCACTAAAAAACAAAAATCCCTCTCACACATGATCCTACCATTTCAGGTTTAATAACCCTCATTGAGTGATTTAGGAAATGATCCCCTTTAATATTGTAATTTTTTAGAATCTGATCTTGTTGTTTCATATATCCCAGATTGTTACAGTGATTTAGGAAATGATCCCCTTTAATATTGTAATTTTTTAGAATCTGATCTTGTTGTTTCGTATATCTCAGATTGTTACCCTTTTTACTATACTAAATTATGTTATTCCATATCTCTATCTCCCTCAAGTTTCCTACTGAAATTACACAAAGCCAGATATAAAGACCCATACACCCCCACAAGATTCAAGTATCTATGTGGCTGTTTTATTAGGGAAAATGCCTCACAGAGGCATACAGAACCAAGTGAGTTTTATATGCTGACAAAATGTGGAATGGGCAATGATCATGAGAAAACCATTGAGCATTTATTTGTATGTCATGTTTTGATACACACCTACATATGTATGAGATGTTACCGTTTGGACAATCACCAAGTTCAATAACTCATTCCACCATTGTGTGCTAGCATTCCATTCCATGTGATCAGGGCATTAGTGAACTATCCACCCACTGATTATTCCAGCTCACGGGGTTTGCTTGGATTTCTGGGTTTTGGAGTCAGAAGTTTTGATTCGGCTGTAACCTGTACGCCTTGGATTTCTGGGTTTTGGAGTCAGAAGTTTTGATTCAGCTGTAACCTATACGCCTTTCTATGTTTCAGTTTCTGTTAGGTTTGTTATGTTAATTTCTTTCATGCTATAATTGGATTCATACATTAGCTTCTGATATTTTTTTTTTATTGATCATTCATGATTAATTGCTATTACATCAGTATTGATTTTTGACAAAGCAGGTTATATGGATCATATAACCCAATATGGTTGTGCTTTTGGAAGTGAAATATATATCACTTATTGGAAATGACTGAAAAGGAAAGTATCAGGATTGGTAACATATCTAAACTACTGATGTCAAAATTTGAG
Organism: Acorus gramineus; assembly: GCA_030737835.1. NCBI lineage: Eukaryota > Viridiplantae > Streptophyta > Magnoliopsida > Acorales > Acoraceae > Acorus > Acorus gramineus. The sequence goes on from CM060857.1 coordinate 15,827,997, forward strand.
AAGTAAAGGTTCACGCTCGCGACCATAAAATGCTTATTGAAGTCCATATTATCCAAGTTAAAAGTTCAACATCAATTTAGACGTGACTAGAGGGGGGTATTCAGTATTCTAATATGAGCGAGCCTACATCATCTAACCATTTTCATAGTTCTATATACCCCAATCCTTGATAGAAGCTGATACAGAAAAAAAAAAATCCAAACAGAATCAACAGCTCAGTTTAGAATATCAAATACAGAGATAGACAAACCCAATTATCCAAATTAAGTTAAACCAGGCAATGTTTGGGATGAAGATTTAACAATGTTAGGCATTGATGTATTTGTTTGTATAGATTTGGGACATCAAACCTGTACACAAGTATTTTTTGAGGTGTATAAAAGATCTCATGGATCTTTTTTTTTTGATGTATAATATATTTATTATTTACTGTTAGCACAACTTATCTAGAAATAGAATATTTAGATATACATAATATCCTATGGTGTAATATATATTATCCTATTATTTGGGGGTAATGTCACAGCTTTATAAAAAAAAAGTGTTTAATTTCCATTCTTTAATTGACTTTTTCATCATATCCTTGTCATATATAAAAAAAATTACAATTTGTGGCTTTGATGATTTTTCTTGTAGTTATATGAAAACTGAGAGTGTTTGCTATGAAACAACATTAATGGCTACCTACCTATCATTTTGATGTACAATTTTGTATAAATGATTCTAAAGTTGTATTTATACATTTTCTTTTATGCAAATATCTATATCAATCTTTTAAAGTTTTATCTATTACTTGCATATCAGATTGTTTGATGTTTATAGTTTTCATAAAAATTGGTACCTAATGAAAATCTCTCTGTAAAGTATAATAAAACAACACGCGCATTTGTGGGTAAACATGACTAGTATTAATTAATGCGATAAGATGATCTCTCTTTTGTTATTTTTCAACATTCATTGTGATCAATCTCCTTCTGATTCAACATCTTTGTCTACGTTGATATTTTTTTTTTTATAAATAACTATCAAATATATGTAACTATGTTTAATTTTGTATGTATCATATTATATTTCTGTATTTTTGTGACTCTGTCTATAAGGGATAGTTCGGATATTATGAAAAGTCAAGGGGCAAAAAGAAAATATGACCAGATTTCAATGGTAAATACAAAATAAAAAATAATCTTGGGATAGAAAAACAATTATACCCTTGATCAAGGGGCATTTGAACAACATACCCTTTACTTTTTAACCATAAAAGTTACAATCCGAGAATCACTTTTAGGCCTAGTTTAGTATGGGGATAAGGGGTTGGGATAAGGAAATAATTGAGTTAAATTACTTGTTATCCCATATAGCATAGAAAAAAAGGAGATAAAGTATGTATAATTGTCTACATTTTGAAGTAAAAAATGGGAATAATTTGTTCTGGGTAAAAGGTAGAACATATTTTATCTCTATTTTTTATTTTTATTTTGTAAAATTGGGATAGCATTTATGACTGTTATTTTCCAATAAAAAAAAGTAAAAATCAAAAGGAAAAAAGTAGCCAAATAAGCATGTATGCAATGACCAAATCAATTAGAACTTTGTTTACATAAAAAAAATTATTAAAAATAAAGCGTAGAACTATGAACAGTATACATGAATTATAGGGAAAAAATTCAGAATAATAACAGATTATAAGGTATTTGTAGTTATGAGTATTTGTAAAAAAAAGTTACATAACAACAAAACAAAAGGATCTAAATAGTATAACAGCAAAAAATTAATTAAAAAATTATGGTTAAATTTGGACCTTTGTTTTTTTGTTCATTCAATTACTTTGTTCACATAATCAGTTTAGTTGTGTTATTGTTCTTCTTTTTTTTTCTGTGTTTGGTAAGTAACTGTATTGCCTCAAGAAAATGTTGGGATAGAAAATAAGCTAAAAGAACTTATTGGACTACATAAGAAAATCAATTTACAAGAGGATTTTAGAGCCCATCAATATAACAGCTCAACAACTCCACATGAAACCCTTATTAAAAAAAAAAAAAAAGTAACGCATGAAACAAGAGAGATCCAAACACACCCATATCAATGTGTCTAATTTGGCGTTAATCTATATATGTTATAATTCATTAAAGAGGATTCTTAAGTTTAGATTTCATTAAAATTCATAAATTTTTTAATAATATAAATATATTTGATTAATACAAATATATTTGATATTTTTTAAAAAATTTAAAGTTATCCCATATTTGATACTGTTAGAATAAAGAAAAAATGAATTCTTGTTATTATATTAGAGGAGCCAGAGGACTCTATTTATAGATACATAGAGGAAATCCTAAAATATCAGATAAGGAATATAGGAAAATTAGGAAATTAATAATATCACAATAACGACAATAAAGATATAATATTATCCTAATAATGACTCTTTAACACTCTCTTTCAAACTTTGAATGATAGAACCCTTAGAGTTTGCAGAAAAATGAGAAGGTGGCGGAGCTGGTGATAGAGAGTTGCACAGAGGTGTGCAAGGGAGTCGTGAGATTGCACGAGAGCACGATAGGGCGGTCGAGGCCGTAGGGAGATGCGTGAAGGTGTGCAAATATTCGAGGAGGATTGTAGAGATTTTGGATGAAGAAAAGAATCAGACAGATGCATAGAGAACGAAAAATCGAGCGAAACGGACCCCTGGATCACCTTAATCGGACTTTCGGAGATGAAGTTATGACCGATTTAGTGATTTTGAAGTCTCAAGGAGGTGCCGGAGGCGGCCGGGGGAGCACGACGGCGACCGGAGGAGCCGGAGGCGAAGAGCGGCCGGAGGCGGCGGATGTCCTCTGGCGGCGGCGGAGGGCAGACTCGGGTCGCGTCCTGGGCCAGGTTAGCGGAGGTCGGATGCTGGGCCGAGTTCGCGGATCCGGGTTGCTGGGCCGGGTTCGCGAATCCGGGTCGGATGCTGGGAGGACTCGGGTCGGATGCTGAGAGCGCCCGGGTCAGACGCGCGAGATGATCCGGACAGCTCGAGACAGGCTGGCGTGCCGGGTCGGACGCGCGAGATGATCCGGACAGCTCGAGACAGGCTGGCGTGCCGGGTCGGACGCGCGAGATGATCCGGACAGCTCGAGACATGCTGTGGTGCTTGGTCGGACGCGCGAGATGGCGGATGTCCTCCGGCGGCGGCGGAGGGCGGCCAGAGGCGGCGGCAGGGCGGCCGGAGGGCGGATTCGGGTCGCGTCCCGGGCCGGGTTCGCGGATCCGGGTTGCTGGGCCGGGTTCGCGGATCCGGGTCGGATGCTGAGAGCGCTTGGGTTGGGCACCGGGTCGGACGCGCGAGATGATCCGGACAGCTCGAGACAGGCTGGGGTGCCGGGTCAGACGCGAGAGATGATCCGGACAGCTCGAGACAGGCTGGGGTGCCGGGTCTGACGCGCGAGATGATCCAGACAGCTCGAGACAGGCTGGTAGGAGCTGTCCCAGCAGATCCCGGGAAATCCGAGCAGAATCAGCGCGACAGATCCTGGAAAATCCGAGCAGATGCAACCGCGCAGCAGGGCGCGACACGGCAGGGCACTGCGTGGCAGGGTACCGGGCAGGGCGCGCGGCAGGGCGGCGCCGGGCAGCCGCAGGGGCTGCGACGGCAGCGGCACGACGGCGACTGCGAGGGCACGACCGTGACGACGACGGCAAATGGTATAAAGGTGACGTCAACATCTTTTATATCTCGCGAGCAAAATTCCTCCCCTGCTCAGATTGAAGACTCTTCAATCGAAGCGGGGAAGAGAAAGAGAAACTTTTATGGATCTAGGATTTTTGATGTGGTGGTTCTGATACCATGTTAGAATAAAGAAAATGGAATTCTTGTTATTATATTAGAGGAGTCAAAGAGTTTTATTTATAGATACATAGAGGAAATTCTAAAATACCAGATAAGGAATCTAGGAAATTAATAATATCACAATAATGACAATAAAGATGTAATATTATCCTAATAATGACTCTTTAACAGATACAAATGTAAGATTATAGATAAGAGCACAAAAAATAAAACACATTATCAAAATGTAAATCTGAATAAAAATAGTTATTTTTTTATTATCAGAAATTAAACTAATTTAATCCTAAATATTTATTCCTTTATCAAACTAGATCTTAAAATAAACCCATCACCAAAATAATGTCTCAGAACATGGTGAGATTATACACAAAATCACAGAAAATATTTATCGCACATGCATCACAGAGAAATACACTGACAAACACAATCTTAATCTGGAAACACCTATCACATAAACTCCACACACACAAAAAAGTATTCCTATAGCAGAGGTTAATTTACAATAATTTTCACAAATTCAATCAGATTCACCAAAAATCAATCATATCAATCATATGTACAATTTGATTTCATCCCTAGATCAGTATGGAATAGGCACCGTCTTCACTTGCTGGACTTTACTAACATTGTTCAAGTACTTGTTTTCCATTCTGTTCCATCAAAAGACACAATTCAGTTAGCATTTGCAAGAGACCAACATATATATATAGGAGGGTAATTAAATAATTAATTAAATTTATTCAATTATCACTGCATACCTGTAGAAATGCCAAATGCCACGGCAAATAATCTCAAGTAAGGCTAACAATCACTTAATCTCTTTGAGTTCAGCAATGTATAAATCCATGTAAACCTTAAAAACTAATGGCCTAGCAAAAAAACAATCACACAGATTTTATCACAATCAATTTATTGAGTTCTAGCTAAACATATATAAGAGATGAGATTAAGAGAGAAAACTCACAATGGAGATATAATAAAAATTCTTGTTCTTCATAATTAACTCATCTCTAAGCCATTTATTATTGGATTTGAGGTTAAGGAGGTCCCAATCCTCAACATAATCCCAATATAGCTGATAAATCGTGGTCAAGGTGGATGTGATGAGCACAATTCCGAACCACGTGTGTGGGGTGCTCAGGGTAGATGATATGGAATCCCATTGCTGCCAACGCTGATAAGTTCTTACCGGCATTTTGCAAGTGGGTGTTGTCATTGTCAATCCAGTATCGCCTAACACACTTTAGATACACATGAAAAGGGATAGTTAATGGGATGAACATTTATATATGGTGCTTAAAAGCAAATACATAATATAATTAATTAATAAAATAGATCAATTACAATGTGTTACATTACCATTTAATAATACACTGCACGTGTATTCCTTTTGTTTTCAATTTTTTTTTTTTTTTACAAAACAAAAGAAACCCCTTTGGCATTTATACATAAAGCTATGAGAATGTGCTGCATGATGTTTCTAACTAAAAAAAAACTCTTTTACTTGCCAAGTCAGTTAAATCAATAGATCAACTTAAAAAAATTAATTTTTTTAAAAATATGTAAAAACATTAAATAAATAATATAACAAGTAAACAATATTTAGGATGGTTATATATAAATAAACACATTCAATATCATAAATTTGTGACGTTAAGTTATGCATGTGTCATCAGTTGAAGTGAACCTCAATGAAAAATGTATTATCAAAATAAAATATAATAGAAATATATAATTAAACATGAATGCATTCCATAGAGTTTCCAATATTTTATTCATCTAAATATTAATCAACACGAACTAGTTAGGAGAGGAAATGTTTTAATCATTAAAATTGTATAATGGTGAATTGGATTATTGAACATCATTAATCCCCCATAAGACTAGTTATGAGTGATGAATGGACAATCTTTGATGAAATAACAAACGTATGCACTCAATTCAAATATGACGATTTACTAATTGGGTACATAGAGAAATTTATTGAGCCAATTAATTGTTCTTATCCAAATTAACTAATCCACTTTGATCATATCAAGAATTTTAAACAGAGAAGAGTATGCAAAAGTATTACCTGGATAATCTGGGACCCATAAGGAAAGTATGCGATAATATAAAAATAAAACTTGTGATCTTCACTGAATTTGCATGCATCATATGAGTGTCAGGAGTGCCCCCTCCCTAAGAAATAGTAAGCAATGAATTCTATGTCTTTAAACATTGGGATCTGACGATAATCATGGAAAAATGAGTTAATATAGTGCAGTGTAGCGCTAATTCTTTGCAGAGCTAATATATGCATGGTAGCATTGTTCATTACCATGTTAATCAATTGACTCGCCATAAGGAACTGCATTGGATGCACCTAAAAATCCAACAACAAACAGTTACATTAGAGAAAAATATAACTATCCTTCCTTTAAAAGGATTAGAATTGAGATTTTGTGATGGTTAGTGCCTCACGAACAACTTGGTGAATGATTGCATCCATTTCATTTTAGGATATGACGTGCAATGTTTCAAAAGTGTTCACAGCATTAGGAACGGGCATGCCCCCATTCACATATATACATGCATCTTATATATAAATATATATATATAGCCACAGCAAAACCTGACTAGACTAACAAAACGATGTACAAAACTACCTTAGACTAACATGCTGTGATGCACATGTGCACATGCATCTTGGTGAAGGTACTATACTATGTAAGCCCTAAATAGGAATCTGCCTCTGTTACTCAAAAAAAAAAAGTTACTACAAATGAAGAATTAATTACATTAATTACTACCTTGTAAAAGGGAGAGAACAAAACTTTACAGAACACTCGTAGAAAGCACCAACGTGTGGAGCGATATAACCTGTTGAGTGGGCAGAGGAGCAAGGTCACATATACCTGAAAAATCAGTATTTTACAGTGACGTTAGATTATGTATAATTCTACTTCAAATAAAATCAAAATAATATACTTAATGTAGCTTAATTAAGTTCATAAAATACCAAAACAACCGCTCCAAGATAGTGGTTTAGAAGACCATGCGTAGTGTCATCAGTCATGAAGAACACGAGATGAATCAACAATAAACCGATGGTAGTGAACATCAGAAATGTTGAACTAAACCACGCGTTCTGGTAATTATAGGCCTTCTTGGGATATTTTATTTCAAAAATAAAATAATTATTGACGCGTAGATGTCCCAGCCGTAAATAAACATTGCTAAGCTTATGCATGCGGACACTCTGCTTCGATTGACAAGAAAATCATGTCAATGCAATATCATAATTTTTGAACCAGTGAATCAGTGATCGAATGGGTTCTACCCAACTTGGCCTTTAACTTAAATACACATAATCATTCATGAAATAGAAACCCAAGAGAATTCCAAGTGTCCATTTGTAAACCTAAAACATGCATCTAGTATTTATTATTTCATAAAGCCAATTTCTACACATGTCCAAGCTAAGATTATAATTGAACTATGAAAATACAAAGACAGCCAACAACGATAAATTGATTTAATTTGAAGATTGATGTTTTGGACCTACATTAGGAACTGCACCAAAGGGAACTCAGTATAGCTTATATTGCATCACTAGAATAATATATTATATAAAAGTTTTACTTTGTCAAGGAATTTTAGTGTGTGTTTTGCAAATTTGTCCAATTTAATTGAAATATTTACCAATCAAAAAAATATAATTGTACAAATTGATCTTACTGTATCTAATTTGTGGAAAAAATGTCATAATGCACTTGGTTTGGTTTGTATGTATCCTGATCTATAGAAAACGCAAGAGTAATGACTCAACGTCCCGAACACTGCGAACGCAGTTGTTAGACATCTGAGAAATAACCTTGCGACATTTATTTTAAATAAAAATTATGAACATGGAAATTAAAGCACACCAACTTAAAATGAGGAAGTTCAAAAAAAAAAAACAAAAAGCAATCAATTTAGCTGTGAAGAAGTATGAACACAAATGGATGACTTCAAAATTAACATACCAGTGGATGTTGCTGAGATGATTCAACATAATTAATATTTTAATTTGTTTCACAGAAATTTTAAACGACGTGATGATCCGTTTAGATATATCAATCAACATTGGAATAAAATAATAGTATTCGTACATATACCTATAAAAATGTTTGACTCCAATTCGTCCACCAACTTCACCACCTCCACCTCCAAAACAGAGAAATCCAAAAAAATAAAACTAACACAAAAAAACACAAGAAATAAAGAAATCATGAGACAACCTGTGAAAGCTCTGCACCGAAAGCCTCTCTTTTATAGGGTTCCAGTGTAGTGTGTTGGCTGTTTTACAGAATTTAAACTATTCGTCTACGTGGATTTTTTTATGTGGATGGGACCGATGGGGTCCATGTACATAATATTATCGTATACTTAAAAATCTAAAAAATAAATAGATTTTATTTATTATATTAGAAATAAAATTTAATAAACTGGCGCTAACGCGCGTACAATAAACTAGTTTCAGTAAACTTCCATAAAAAAATAAAAAATAAAACAACCATCAAAAACTGTGTTGTGAAAAAGGTTGCAGCAAGCATCAATATACCTTTCGCTCAAAATAGCATGACATCATTTTTTTATTTTTTGAAGTGACCTGTCTGAAAAAAAATGTTATTACCTGTCACTTCTTTATATTGTACTATTGCACTAAATGCGGTAAACGTTTTGGGCCTCAAAAAATACTTCCACAAACAATTAACATCAACGTTTATAGCCTCAAAAAATACTTGTTATTATTATATAAATTAAAATAAAAATATTTAAAGAAAACCATTTAAGTATTGAAATTGACATAACAAGCTCTAGCTAACCATGCCTTTAATACAGTGAAATATTTTTATAAAGCTTCCCAAAAATTTATTGGGCGGGTTACCTTTATGTTCAACACATCTCTCTCTCTCTCTCTCTCTCTCTCATCACCAGGAAAAAAAAAAAAAAAAACACATCTCTTTCACTATCTATCATGTGTATCTCTCTATTTGTTTTTTTTCGTGTGTCGAATATAATTTTCGTACTTGCTTGCATAAAAGATGAAAATAAGACACAAAATAATAATGAATCATAACTATCACATGAAAAACACAATATTTAAGACATTTTAATTTTTAAAAAATGTAGTATATAAATCCTCTACAAATATATAATCATTTCTTAATTATTTTATCTTGTTATTGAAATATATAATGTAATAAAGGAATCTCAAATACTATTACTGAAATGGACTATAGGTCATTTTTTAATTAACCACACAAGTCAGTACACAGGAAAAATTCCACACTATTTTCAACCTCCTACTAATACCTATTCAAGCCTGTGCATTCATTTCTGTATTTTTTTTTTCCACATTTCTGTATTTTTAGGTCTTCTTCCATCGTTGCCATGCAATGTTTATTATTCAAGCTTTGCATGTGATTCATTTAATTTGTTTATTTTTCGGTCTCTGTTTGGACTTTCATTGTCAGACGAATTTATTTGTGGCCCCCAATAAAACGCATCTTTTTCTTTTTCTTTGGATAAGACATACAGAAGCATCAACTTTTTTGTTTTTGGTAAGTGATGCAGATTGCAGAATCTTATAAATGGTGCGGACACCATCTGTGCACCGTCAGATCTGGGTCCAACAGATCGGATGGTCACAGATTGTGTCAGCCTTTTTGAAAAGGAGAATCGGATGGCCTGGTTATCCGGTCACCACGAAAAATCAAAAAGGGATTTTTAGTTTTAAGTCTCCACAAATCATCATATTTAGTGATCGATTCCTCCTTTCTTCGTATTTAGGTTCTAATCCCCCGATTTAAAGGATAATTCATGTATAGGTCCCTCACAGGGACTAAAAAGTAAATTAAATAATTTATGGATAGGTCCTTATCAGGGACTAAAAAAAATATCATTTAAATCTGGAGACTAAAATCTAAATACGAAAAAAGAAGGGATCGATCACTAGATACAACGGTTCGTGGAGACTTAAAATTAAAAATCCCAACAAAAAAATATTATAACTATTAATAGATAAGAAAATGACATGTTCGGGGGGCTACGTGTACAGTCTCATTCGAAAATAGACAGAATTTTTCATATATTTCACCAAATTACGCAATAGCTGGATATTAAAAAAAAAATACAAAACCATTCTCAACCGTTCGATTCATAACAAAAGTGGTACTCAAAATTGCTTAAAAAGCATCCAAACCGTCGATTCTAATAAGTAACATTAAATGTGTCATCCTATAAACATCTACACCGTCCAATCAATGGGACAAACTAGGTAAGTAAACCCCAACTATGGAGACCCTCACATGGGCCTCAGGGAAAAAAAAGACGACAGAGGGATCACCATCAAAGCGAAGTCAGGGGCCTTTATTGGGCTGTCAGTGATTCAGATGGGCCCACCACTCACATCATCACATCATCACAACAGTTCAACGAGTCATCAATGCAATGCAATGCAAGTTTTGCTTCATTGTATTGTAGTGAATAAAGTGGAATCTGTTAAAGAGGGGATACGACAGACACAAGATATTAATCCTTCAACACAACTATAAAAAGATAACACTCTCAAGGAAATTGAGCTGTTGAGATGGGATAACATTTTATTTAAATCCGAACTCCTCTAACAAATTAATCAGTTCCAAACAGTCTGAATATTTCTAAATCTAACAAATCCTAAAAAAATTGTTTTTAAATCCATAAATAAAATTTTGTTGAATGGAAAAATCCTAAAATAACCAACTAAACTAATTATTTAAATAAAATAATAAAATGAATCAAAACAACTGTTTTGTTAAATTGCATCAGGTTGTTTACCTTCAAATAAAATAAATATATTTTAATAAACATTTTTTTAGTGTTTTATTTATACTTATTCAAGCTTTGCATGTGAATTAATTTAATTTGGTTATTTTTGGGTCTCTGTTTCAACTTCAATTGCCACATGAGATTTATATATATCTCACCCCATGCAAACACATCTTTTTCTTTTTCATTTTGGGGTAAGCCATATAGAGCATTAGCTTTTTTCCCTTTTGGTAAGAGATGCCGACTCTTACGGTGCGGACACCATCTGGACACCGTCAGATCTGGGTCTACCAGATCGGATGGTCTGTCCTCCCCCTCTCGTGTCCCTATAAGTACTTAGCTAATTGGATGACAGCCAAGAGCAAAGTCCCTTTTGCTGTTAGAAAGTTGGGTTGAATCAATAAGTACTTAGCTATTTAGGTCTAGTTTAACATAAAGATATAAGGTTGGGATAAAGAAAAAATTAAATTAAATTATTTCTTATCTTATATGACATTTAAAAAAAGAATAAAAGATGAACAATTGTCCATATTTTAAGATAAAAAATGAGAATAGTTGTTCTAGGTAAAAGGTGTAACAAACTTTATACCAATTTTTTATTTCTATTTTATAAAATTGAGATAACAATTATTACTACCCTTCCCACCAAAAGAAAAAAGAAAAAAGAATGTGTTCCACCAAACAATATTAATGCCCCATTAATAGAAAAGACAAATCTAATATTTTTTTTGAAGTTATCTCATATTTGATCCAAATATAAGATTGATGATAAAAATATAATAAATGAGGATAATAAAAAGTATTATCAAATGCAAATCTAAATAAAAATAATGATTTTTTTTATCATTATAAATTAAACTAACTTATCTTAAAAATTTATCCCTTTATTAAATTAACCCATAAAAAATTCAGTCAATTGTATTGGATGATATGGAAAACATAATAAATGGTGGTCTTATTAGTGTTGTCATATTAATTATTGATGTCCTCGCTACCAACCCTGAAACCCACCATCTTAGGTCTTTCATTAATTTTTAGTAAGTGCATTAAGTTGCGGTCCTTATATCATCCAGAGGGGTTCTTTTCATTGAATGAATGAAGAAGACCTTATTCACATGGCCTAGCTAATTGCATGAAAAGAATATCAGCCATTGGTCTTCCATTGCTTTTGCAGAAGTCATGCTATTTCTTCATTGGATGTGTTGGCCATCATCAACCATATCCCTCTCTGAAGCTGATCATAAAGATGTAGTAGAATCCAAAACCTAAATGATATTGGACCACTGTATTCATTTAATCCAATTTTTTTGATTAGGTGTTGCATGTTTCCTTAGAACAAATGTAATCTGAGTGTGTGTTAAGTACTGATGGATCTCATGAAATCAAATGCATGGTTATCAAAGTTAAAATGACGAAGAGTCTTTAATTTAAAATACCCCACCCAAAACAGCATTATCATCCTGCGCGCGGTCATAAGTTTTAAATTTGTGATGATGCATTGAAGATATTTTATGTGGTTTTGATCTATGGAATGAATGAATCCATGTATGTTGGCATCTAACAGAACTGACGGAAGGGGTGATGGGGGACTGGAGGAGAGAGGGGGTCAGGACTCTGGACTCAGCGTCCGAAAATGAGAGAACATGATCAATGCAAAGTAAATGATATCCCTAAAATGCAAAAGGGACCACTTTCAAACTGATTATATATGTTTGCTTTGATGTGTACTGACTTTCAAATTTGAAAGAGTGCCTTTGGTGACTGTCTCTACGATGGGCGAGGGCCACAAAGTGGAAAGGTGGGGCACAAAAATATGATCATTCATTCCTTTTGGTTGCTTCAGAGGCCATTTCAGTACAGGTTACAGGAGCCTCTATTGAAGTTTAAATAGGTAATAAAACAGAAACTATAACACTAGTAGATGGGATAATAAATATCAGCATTCAAAGTTTTACCAAACTATGACCGGGAAAGGCATTGCCAGATTTTTTTTTGGTCATTTTCATTATAAGCCCAAAAAATAGTTTTTTTTTTTATCATTTTCATCATAAGAGCATCTTCAACCGAGCTTCAAAAAAGAGATTTGAAGCTCAGTTTTTTTATTCTAACTCTAACCGAGTTTCAAAATGAAGACCCCCATTGGAGATGCTCTAAGTCTAAAAAATAGTTTTTATTTTCCGTCATTTTTTATCACAGGCACAAACAATAGTTTTTATTTTTCATCACTTTCCTTAACAGACACAAACAACATATAAACTGATCAAAGGAGAAATAATTTTTTTTTCATCACTTTCCTTTTCACCTAAATTCATTCATTTTATTTTATTCTCTCTTTAAAATTGTGCACAAACACACCTTAAATATCAGCACTCAAAGTTTTACCAAACTAAGACCGTGACAAGGCATTGCTAGATTGGACATTCCATTTAGTGAAAAATAATTATCAAATGAAGAGAGTGACTCTATAACAGCTTTTCTTCAGAGTTTTATTGTAAATCGTGAGAAAGTGATATATTTATAGATAGGACAGGAGATAATGTGGAATTGAACAAAAGCTTAAACATTGGACAACATATTATTCAAATCGATGGAGCTCACATCCATATGTTGCCCATGTAAATCAGAATTATTGAATTGTAATTAATTAAGGACTTAACGACATCTCAACTGATCAACGCATTTTTTTGTGAACAACTCTACATACATGAATCAACAATATGTATATATACTATGTAGCTCAATTGGGTGTCTCTCTGAAATGGACCCGCAGCACTGCTACACTGCACATTCTTAATATATATATGCCATAATTTTGCAACTGCTAGCTATGTATGACACATCATCTATGTTATCAATCCAACGGGTTCGAAGCTATAAATTGCATGCCTTAACTCTGACAAAGCCTGTCTTTTTATCCTTGTCATTTCTTATTGAATGCAATTGTTGTGTACAATTTTTTATGCATTGATATGTACTATTTAAAAATAATAATAATAATACGTGATAATGTGAATTTGTTAGATCAACATCGACAATTATATAAAATATTAAAAAAAAAAAAAGCATTTCATAGACCATGATCGAATGATGGTGAGTGTATTCCAATATCTTTTATATATGTAAACATTTTATAGATCATGATCAAATGATGATCTTCAGATAAGACAATATTAATCGGTCATGGACACTCTACATAAGAGATACGTAAGAGATGTTTTCATTGAAACAAATATGTTCTTTTTATACACGGATTGCATTTCATCGACATAATTCATTTCCAAGATAAAACTTGATCCGTAAGGTTAATTTCATCAACTCCCAATGTGCGATTAAGTTAGGGTTGTAATTTGGATCGGGTCCAACCAGGGGCGGAGTCAAGAATTAGAGTAAAGGGGGGCCAAAAGCCCTAGAAAACAAATAAGATAAAAAGAATAATTATAGATATATGATAAGTTAAGATGAAATTAAGACAGTTGGATAATAATCGGTTCCTTGAAGCAATGACAATCAATTCATATCAAAAGTTATTTTTTTACTTATATTCTATATTTAGCGATCTAGAATAATTAATAGAATATCTAGGAAAAAATTTGAAATCTCAATTACTTCCATCACGAAAAATTAAAAAAATGAAACTTCAAAAATTAAAAATACGAATATGAAGAAAATAGTTGATCACAAAAACATATAAAGATATTATTTAAGTTTATATTTCAAAAAGATATTTTTAAACCTAACTCTAAAAAAATCTACAAGACTCAATATAATAATAATAAAAAATTAAAATAAACAAAAAAAAAATCATTAAACCATTCAAATCAGTAATTTTTCAACACCTCAAAATTAGATACCGATATTCCCATGAAAACAACGCTTATCACATTTTTTTTAAAAGATACACGACTCCAAATCTCAATGAGCGCTAATACACTAAGTTAATTTTGTAACTCTATTTTCATTTGTCATTTCTAATGCAATATATAATATTGCTTAACGTAATATATATTTAACTATCTCCGTATACACTTTGATAAAATCTATTTATTTATTTCATATAAGCTTGTACTTCATTTTCATAAAATATTAATATACTTTATTATGTGAGTATAAACTTTAGAAAAATCAAATATATGTATACTAATCAGGATGCAAACTGGATTGCATATAACATTTTTCAATTTCAAACTCACTCATTTCAATTAGGATTGTTTTACATACACCCCTGAAAGATACCATTTTGTTAAAATAATCTTAATGAATTACTATTTTTAGCATTATCCCTTTTTTGGATGGGACTATTCTTGGAAAATTAAAAATAAATATGAAAAAATACCCCTTAAAAGGGCCTTGATGCAAAATTAAAACCCTTTTGAGGGTTTTGCTAGGAAAAGAACTTCAATAAGAGTACTTGGCAATATAAAGTTTTTTGAGGGGTTTATATGCCAAAAACCATTTCAACTATTGATTCTCATTGTTCACCGTGTATGTTTAGGAATGGCTTCTGGCTCCGCCACTGGGTCCAACCCAAACCTGAAGGCAATGTATAACAAAAAAGTGACTTACAAAATGTGTTAGGAACCTATGCCTCTTGATGAAATAAAATATGGAAGATAACAACGGATGTCTTTTATTCCTCTCATGCCTTCTCATATAAATTGGCACACCAACAAAATTATAGCAATAAAATAGGAGAAGATCAGTTCTTCCCTGATTATTTGATATGTATTAACAACTTGGACTCCACAATGATATCCATATCTAATAACAGTCTATTAACATCTTATTTGGCAAAAGAAGATCCATCATTTTTTTCCAACAATATAAAGTTTTCCCGGTTTTCGCTACGCTCGCATTGACCGCCCTTATGTCCTCTACTCTTACAAGAGAGGTTACAAAAAATAAAGCTAGGAAAGCAAGGCCCCAAGCAAACGTCTGACCCTTCCACTTTCTCCACTGCATCATAAACAGTTCATAACTTTTTTTTGGTGTAAGTTCATATCATAACTTAATCTGTTTCAATTATTGTATCCTATCTAAATTAAATCCATAGCATTTGAACAAGAAAAAAGTGACATACATATCATATATGCATTAATGCATATATGATCATTTGTATATGAATGATTTGAATTGCAACTATTAACTGGTTTATGTCAATGCAGTCAGAAAAAAAACACTATAAGTTTTCTAATTTTTAAAAAATCACACAAAAATAAAATTAAATAGAGTTAGAATCATCTGACAAATGTGGTGGATCGAAGCACACAAAAACGCCTTTAGAAATTCCGTTTTATTTTGGTGCAATAATCTACTAACGGTCTACTCTGAAACTACGACAATCCTTAATCCTTCTTAAAGTGCATTCCAAGTGAGAAGGTTTTAGGAAACAGCTCTTTGTACCCTTTCAATTTAGGAGATCTTGTGAAAATATTTTTGTTTCTAATTGTCAGGTTCGGATTGGTTGTATAAATTTGAATGCAATACTCTGTTGGGTGCTCTTTGTTTTGTTTTTTTTGTTTTTATGGACGAAATGGCTTTTTGTGATTTTTTTATAAAAGGTGCTAAAACACCCACAAACAAAAATGGTTTTCAACCGGTTGATTGGAATTGTTTTTTTTTTTTTAAACAAGGTAGAACTTACTACCAATACTTTTATTAAGAAAAGTTGAAGTATAAATCTGAAGACGAGATGAGAGGAATAGAGAAAGAACAAAAAAAAAAAAAAAAAAGAGGACGATTGGAAGGAGGGATGGCCGTCCGTAGATGGAAAATCTACCGAAGCCACAAACCCCATCCCCACCCTACCCTAATGCAAATTCAAAACTAAAGTGTGCTTTCACACACATTTAAACCAATTAAAAATAATAGTTTTAATTTTTTTTTTTTTGTTACAAATTAACGCAGTGAAAAAACTAAAATAAAGATCTAACAAGCGTTGAGATCGTTCAACAAACTACAATTCTCAAAGAGAATAATAAAACTCAGAAATATATTATCAAAAACTGCTAACCCTAAATTACAAATATCCCTTTTATACTAAAAGTTACTAAAAATAGCAAAAACGAAAATTTGTTATAACTAACTCTAGAGGATCTTAGAAGATCTTCGGATTTGATTTCAGTCAAATCCGAATTATTATGAAGGAGATATGCAGAATCTAAAATGTTACTAAAAATAGCAAAAAGGGCATTTTGAGGGCCGAAAAATGGGAAAAATGGAAAAATAAGCGCGTGTTGTGGCGTAGCGACAACTTTTGTAGATCTCCTCGATATCTACCTCCAGTAAAAATTTCAAGCGATTCCGAGTTCGGGGCGCCATATTTCTACTAGCCGGTTTTTCTGTAAATATTTGGAAATCTCAAATGGACCCTTTCGGGTTCATCGCTCTTGGAACGCGTCCGCCACCCGTTCTGCATCAGTCCCTTCCACTTCGAAAGAACTCGACCTCGAGTTAGGATCTGGATAGAGAGGTTCTTCCTCATAATACTCGTATAAATCTGCCACATTGAAAGTTCGAGAAATGCCCATGTTTGTTGGTAGTTCAATGACATATGCATTATCATTGATCTTCTTCAAAACCTTGTACGGGCCATATTTCTTGGGCTTCAGTTTGTTGTAGCTTCCCACTGGAAACCTCTCCTTGCGCAAGAAAACCATGACATAATCGCCTTCCTTAAATATTTGGAAATCTCAAATGGACCCTTTCGGGTTCATCGCTCTTGGAACGCGTCCGCCACCCGTTCTGCATCACAAATGCCGGGATAGAGCGACATAGTCCCAACATACAAAGACAAGTCTACTACTAGTACTGACTCACATGCCATAAACTTGTGGATGCAAGCCCACGATAAACAAACCAGCCCACACTAGAGGGGTTTAAAACATTTTTTGGTTCTCCTTAACATCAACAAGGCTAAAACCCTGGCAATCCCCTTGAAAGGGGGTGTCACTCACCGAATGGCCAAAGCCATTGGGAACAAAAAGAACAGTTTTAATTAAGGGTAAAATGCATTTGGACCCTCTGAAGTTTTCTAAACCTGCAGAAACATCCCTTAAAGTTTAAAAACATGCAATTACACCCCCTGCAGTTAGATTTTACATTAAGATGGGATAAAAATATGATTTTACCCTTTTAATTAAATCTTTGTTGTGTTTTCACTTATTTTTTATGAGTTGATTTTACATTTAATTTATTGTTGTGTGGCTTAATTCTCACAAAAATGCATCCAAACACATTTGAAGAGTTAATTATTGTATAAGTTAATATTCATAAAACATATCCAGAATCAATTAATTGATTTTATTGTAGATATTTAGTGAGTTGAGGGTAAAATAGTAAATTTAAATTATTCTTAACAACAAAATATAATAACAGGGGGTGTAAGTACATGTTTTAAACTTTAGGGAGTGTTTTTATAGGTTTCAAAAATTTACAGGGGTCCAAATGCATTTTACCCTTTAATTAACTACCATTCCAAAGAGTAATCACCGAGGGCTATAATAACTAATGAAAACATCACTTTGATAAAACTTAATATATTTGAAAACTTGAACAGCTAATAATAATAATAATAATAATAGAAATAATGTCAACAACATAGTTTAATTTAAAGCTTCACAAATTAAAATAAAATAAAATAAATTCCTAACACATGCACACTCCAAAAACACAATCACATGCATGAATGCATTATATATATATGGATGAAATGATTGAAATATATATACACACGTACCAGAGTGGAAAAAGAGAACTAGAAACATCACCAGCACTCCCATGAATCCTAGTTTGTGATAAGCCATTTTTTGAGTAGGTGTTGGAGGTGACTGTGATGATTCTGGTTACAAATTCACCCCCTCTGTTAAAAATCATTGATAAGTATTTCGACTACTACATATAATTATACAATAAAAAAAAAAAATAGTTGAATTGAAATAAAAATGGATCTAGAAATGCTGTAAAACCAAATCACAGAAATCCCAAGTAAAAAAAAAATTCTTTTCACCTAAAATACAAAACCCTCTTACAAATTTAACTCCAAAGATAATTTTCTCTTTCTTAAACACCCAAAAAAACGTACACAGAGTCACAAACACAAAATAAACAAATCAAACTAGAAGAACATTAAAAAAAAAAACGATCAAAGTGACTCATAGAAGAAGCGAAAACAGAGATCCCAAAGAAAAAAAAACCTGGTAAGAGTAAAGAGAGAATCAAGTGACTCACTTTATAACATTGGATGTGAGAGTTTACATATAGGTGGCCTCCCTTAATTTTATAGGACTTCGGCTAGTGTGGTGTATTGTGTTTACTACAATATTAAAATTATTATCTTTTGATAGTAATGGTGATAATAGGACGACTCCAGTCCTCCGCTGTAAATCTTTTTTAGATTTTTTGTATACCTTTTGATAGTAATGGAGATAGTTTATTTAATTTATAATTTTTTTATAAAATTACAATTGTGCTAGCCAGCTAGCATCCATGATAATTTATTTAATTTATAAATTCTTATATTATTTAATTTGATGTAAGGAATTTAAAATTATTCATAACTTTTTAAAAATATTTTTTACTAAAGGGATTTGTCTAAGTTTGTCAATTATCCGAAAAAATATCTGTATCTGATCCGAATTCGTATCTGAAAATGCAGAAAATATCTGATATCCGAAAATCCGTATCCGTATCCGAATCAAATTATCTGTATCCGAAAATTTTCGGATCGGATATAGTCTATATCCAATCCGAACAATATCTGTATCCGAACTGTTATTTTATTTATATATGTTAGAATTAGTTTCAACTCTTATATGAAAATCCAATGGCTCATGATCTAGGGCAAAACACAAATCTATTTAACCATGTTGGATACTTGTTTAACTATATTAAGATTTGTGTTTTTATGTCTTTGGTGGATACCTATTTAAACATGTTAGGACTTAAGATTTTTTACATTCTTTATATTTTAATCTGGTTCGGATATTTTAGATATTAGTCGAATCTGTATCTGGATTTTCTGATCGGATACGGATATGTTTTGGAATATCCATCGGATATCAGATACGGATATGGGCTTATCCGATCCATATCCGTCCGATTGACAGACCTAAATTTGCCTGAGTTTTTAAATGCTGCTTCAATAGTTTTTTTTATTTATTTATAATTTATAATTTTTTTTAGAAAATTAATTTTAGGTCCTCCATGGAATATTAAATTATGTTTGAGTCCCTAAAACATGTAGATTTATTTTATATTCCTGAACCCCCATTTTCTATTATTTTTAAGTTCTTTTACGTAACAATGGTTTAGTCTGTCATCAACATTTTCACTTTTACTTGAAAAGAGAACATCTTTCTTTCGTGACTGTGAGTGACTCACAAGGGTTCGAAGCTATCAATTGCATGTCTTGACTGTGACAAGGCTTGTCTCATTCTCCTTGTTGTGATTTCTCTCTTATTTGATGCAATTGTTTTGTACAATTTATTTATGCATTGATTTTTTTTTTTTTGCCCTAATAGGCTCATATGTTACTAACTGTCACCATCAATTTACATCAGTTACAACATCAAAGGTAACAAAAACAGAGGCTTGGTTTACCTCATGTATACATTGATGTATAGAACATATATATGGGTTTATCCATGTATATAATCTATTTTCTATCATACCATCAGAAGTTATCTCCACCTGATGCCATGCAGCCTGTCGAGCGATTTGTTCTGGTGCTTGAACAGCCTCACGACTAACGTTGTGGAAGAAGAAAAAGTCCATCTCAGCGAGGACAACTCTAATTTGAAATAAACAATTCTAGAGTTGTAGAGGCCCTGCATTCTCCTCTTGTAAAGCCTTCAAAATTGACTGTGCGTCACTGCATATATGAATTTTTGATATGCCCAAACTCCTAGCATGAGTAACGCCCAGGCGAACACCTTCCGCCTCCATTCGGATCGGAGTAGACCATGCTCTACTTGTACAACCAGCTCCTAATATCTGCAAGGGAGCCTCTCTAACTATCACATAAGCAGCCCCCGCCACACGAGAGGTTGCGTAAACACTTCCATCAGATATAACAAAAAAATTATCTTCAATTGTGCACTCCAATCTTCTGTGAACCTGAAACATCTTTGCTAAAGGTGGATGTTTCCATAGATGTTGTAAACTGTCCACTCCACTTGTTGCGAAATATTGGACGCACTCTTGTGCAACAGCTATAGCTCTGTGAACAGTTATCTGAGGAGGAACTAGAGTTCCTTTGAATGCCTTCAAATTCCTAGCCTTCCATATCTGCTAGCATACACATGAAAATACAACCACTCTTGGTATACCATGCTGCTTCCTCATCCATATCTCCTTATTAAATATCTTTATCCATAGTTGTGGCCTCCAAATTTCTATAGGTGGGTGCAGTTGAGTAGATATTTGTCGCCAGACATCTTCTATGTATGAGCATTCTTTAAACAAATGCTCAGTTGTCTCAGTTTTGTCTCGACATAAAGGGCATAAAAGTTCAACATGGATGCCATGGGAATCTAAGAATGTTTTTGTGTGCAAAGCATTCCAAAGAAGACGCCACAAAAACATTTTGATTTTGGGGATTAAAGGAAGAGACCAAGACCATACCCATTTCCATGTTTTGCAGTCCTGAGACCGACTAGCAGGCAGCAACATATTATATACATCAGCTGCTCTTGGGTGTGTTGACACGGATCCTTCCCAACACCATTTTGACACTCCATCATTTGTGCATGTTGGGGGAGAGCTATGAATAATTTTGTTTGCCCAAAAACTGGGGAATAGATTATGGATCACTTCATTCTTCCACTGTCCCTCCTCCACAATGTCTGAAAGTTTATCATCCAGCATTGCCAAGTCCATATTTATGTATGTAGGTATACGTGAAAAGGGCACCGAGCAAAACCATGGGTCCCTTATAACATCAATATCACAATAAGAGCTTGGGCGCTTAAGAATATACATGCGAATAATCGTGAGCTCTTCACACAAAGATTTCCAAACTTTTGGATGCTTTAAGTGAAGTTTCCAGCTCCCATGGATTTCTTCTCCAATGATTCTTAATAGATAGCATCCAACTGAGCATTGATGGATTAAGAAGGAATTTGAAAGCCAACACTCCAAGGATTGCCTTCCGCATCATTTCTGCTCTGCGTATACTAAGTCCTCCTTCGTTCTTAGGACAAGTCACTATATCCCAGCATACAGAGTGCAACTTTCTACTAGAATTACTACCCTTCCATAGGAAAGAACGGACTTGTTTGTCTACCAATTGGGCCGCCCCAGTAGACAAGGCTGCTGCATACATTAAATAGACTGGCATTGCTGCCAAAACTGACTTTATCAGTACAATCCGACCTGCTAATTAAAGTTAACAATGAGGCCTTCCACTGTTGGAGCCTAGTTGACAATTTCTGTTCCAACTCCTTGTGGGTTGCCTTATTCATGTTTTTCCCAAATACTTGAGCACCCAGGTATTTACAATTTCCTTGCGCTGCTTGTATCTGCAGTGCTCTACACATCCACCTTTGAAATCGTTGAGGTATAGATGGAGAGAAACGCACTGAACTCTTGGACCAGTTCACCGTCAGCCCGGTTAGCTTACTAATAACCTTGTGGAGAGTAACTCTAATTGTATAGCACTGTGCCGGTGTAGCGGAAGTGACTATTAACAAATCATCTGCATATAAAATATGAGTTAAGGCTGGCGAATGAGTTTGTCCATTTAAACAAGTAAGCGGCTGATATCCAATTAGCCTCCCCTGTATGTGTTGCTGCCTCAGCATAGACGAAAGCACCTCCATTACCAACACAAATAAATATGGTGATAGTGGATCTCCTTGCTCTAGGCCTTGTTGTGGAGTGATCCATGTGGTGGGAGTGCCATTTACAAGGACTGCCATCCTGGACTTGGTGACACATTGCATTATCCAACGGTTCCAAATATTGGGAAAACCAAAACCTTCCAGAACTTGAAGTAAACTTGACCATTCAATCGAGTCATAAGCACTAGCCAAATCTAATTTGGCAGCTAAAAATGCATGTCTACCTTTCCATACCCGTACCGAATGCATTATATCCCGGACTATCAATAATTGGGCATGGATGGACCGGTTAGCCACTAAGGCTCCTTGCACTTGGCCAATTAGCTATTTACTATTTAAACATTGACAATGTTATTCATCATTTAAAAAATAAGCCGATGCATGCATAGGAGGGTGAGTGTACTCCAACAGACCATTATCAGATGATGATCTCAATAAAAAGAAAATAATATACTTGACCTAAACTTTAGTCACGTGAAAGTGCTCTGATGTCTCTATCCACACAACATGGTATCAAGGTCCTCAATCAATTTATATAAGGGAAAAATCCATGTAACCCCATGTAATCTTCTGGATATTCATATAACCCACTGTAATATTAATATATTCATATACCATGTAAACACATCATCAATGTAAATAACCCCATACGGTTAAAAATTCTTTAACATAATTGAAATATTCTAGACATATTCAATTATATAAACAAAGGTTAACAATTATGTATTCTTTTAACTCTTGAAAAAATAACTGATACTTCAAAAAAAAAATTCAATTTTATCCACCTTTAGGTTTTTTTTTTTTTTGTTTTTTTTTGAAATATTGACTATTTTTAGCGGGTTAAAACAATACATATTTGTTAACCATGTCTTAGATAACAAAATATGCTCAGAATATTCTAAATTTGTTAAAGAAATTTTAACCGCGGGAGTTATTTGCATTTATGATGTGTTTATAGGGGATTATATGAATATATTGATATTACAGGGGGTTATATGGATATCTGGATGATTACAGGTAAATGACAAAATCTCATAAAACTTTATTTTGATGACAGATTTGAAATCAAATATTCTGCAATGATTTCTTTCCAAATCTGCCCTACATCAGGGAGTTATATGGATTTTTCCCTTTATATAAACTAAACATAGTATATTAGGGTTCACCAAGATCCCAACAAAAAACCTAAATATGAAACCCTGATTTAAATCTTATTTAAATTTAATATATAATTAGGAATCAGTTTGTTTAAGCCTGCAGGTTCATTATCTTCTTTGTGAGGGTTCATAGTGTGTTTATAGAATTATAGGCAGATGTAGAGGATTTTTTTTAATTTTTTGCTACTTAATGTAGAGAAATCTTGCTCACGTGATTTTTTTAAAATTTAAATCATATAGTTTCCTTTTCATAAAGACATTATGGGGTCTAAGTGATCCTATACTGATTAATCCAATTTGTTCACAGCATTACATATTAGATAGCATTGATTTCGAATTTTTTATATTAAAACCAATGCAGTAGGAATTGTAAGGCAACATTAAATTAGAACTCAACAGTACAGATACAAAAGACACTTTTGTATTTACCTTGCGGGAGCACGCAAAATAAGATAGACAAACCTTCGTCTTCATAAAATTTTATCCTGCGTCCTTATTAGAGACCTGCAAGAAAAACTAGCTTGTTAGTGAAAACAAACAGTTATGATGCATATATATAGATCTTTTCTTTATGCGTTTTTCTTTAAAAAAACTCGATTGGTAATGGTCAATGTTAGATTACAGGAAAATAAATTTGAATAATCAAGGTTTTTTTGAAAAACCTTTCTTTTAAGCTAATGTCTGCATTGGCTGAAAAACAAAATATATATAAAAAAAAAGGTATAGAAATAGGATGTTTTCCCATGAGTGACAAAAACATCTCTTTTTAATCATGCAAAGATGGCTTCATTCTTTCCATTTTTTCTTGTCGCATTCATTCTTTAATGTTCTTGTACTATTTTATTTCATTTTCTATATGTTGTTCTTCTTCTATTTCTTTTCATCACCATTGGGATCTGATTTATTTTATATGAATGTATATGTCCACATTTTCATTAAAAAAGAAAAATCATTTTTAATGATAACATGGCATATATATATATATATTTTTGTCTTTCTAAAATTTGGTGCCCCTTAAATTTGATCCCTAACCTCTTTTTTTAAGATAATGCTAACTGACTAACCAAATTTTGATTTGCTAATTTCTAGACGAGTTGGGAAAAAAATATGGAAAATGATGTTTCTTTTTTTTTTAATGAAAATATTTAACGAGGGTTGAAAAAGAAAGAAACAAAAAAATAACGAGGAAGAGGATCATGAGATTTGATTGAAAATTGTTAATTAAGTTTTCCATAATGAAAACATCTCTTTCAAGCTCATACCTGTATGGTTCAAATAAATAACATATCAAAAATTTGCATGGGCTGAAAAAGCAATAAATAAAAAACATATTAAAAGAGGAAGAGGAGGCCAGAGGGGATCGAAAAGATGAAGTGTGGAGGGGAGATATAGCGTGCATCGTTGACAATCAATAAAATACTGAAGACAACATATCAAAAGTTTACATATAATATATAGTTGCCCTCATTTCATGCCTCACATATGAATACTGAACACTTCTCAACCATTTTTACCCCTTAAGTCAGTTACATTAATAATTACTGATATTACTTAATTAAAAACTTTAAGATAGGCTATAGCGCGAACTACAAGATGACAAACCTCGTCAAACTTCTCTGTTATCTCCATGAAAGCCTCCATATTCTGGCGTCTGTACAAAGAATAACATAGTAAACAATTAGTTCAATTAAATATGTACAAAGGACAGAATTATAATTAAATATCTATTTGCATGGAGAAAATATAATCTGTGTAAAAATGAGCTAGTCAAATTGAGATATTGATTTTGAAACCCAGTCAAACAGCACTTCGGATGTGATCCTTTGTGGATTGGGAGGAGGCCACGTTGTAGTAATTTATCAAAAACACAGTCCAATCTATCAAATCCCCCTCTTTAGTCTTGTAGAACCTGTTCACCTTGTACAGCTCCCTATCGAGTTCAATTCCTTGAAAAAATCCCTGATTGCCTTAGTTTTTTTTTTTAAAAAAAAAAAAAATTAGGTTAATTTAATAAGATTGTATATGACTTGTAAAATTAATTAAGCACACTAAAGTGTAATTCAATAAACCTTTTCTTCTTCGGCATCCTTTTCCACATCCTACAGAAACAGAAAGAAAAGTTATGTGTTGTAGAAAGACTTTACAAGTGTTTCAAGGAGTGTTTCAAGAAATTATTTTTTGGGCCTAAGGACATGCAAAAATACGAACCTGAATCTTGTTTTGCTCGTTGATCAGAGAGGAGATGATTCCAAAGAAGCTAGTCTTTTGGAACTCTTTGATCTTCCTTATTATTTTGTTCAACTCTCTGTAGTCGACATAAAAATTCTTACACATTTAGATCATCTCTGCCTCCAGCTTCTTTGCAAATTTCATTTTCGAGGTGGATGAGGAGGAGGAGAAAGAAGAGATGGAGGTGGAGCAAAGGCGGATACTTTGTTGGTGAGTAATGGGAATGGTGGTGGACGGGGAGGGGGGTTGGGGTCTCGGAAGGCGAGGGAGTGGTGGTGGACGACTTTTTTTTTGTGGGAGGATTGGATAAGAGCATTTCCAATTCTATATCCAAATCATTTAATTTTGAATAAAATTCATCCAAAACCAATTTTAAATAAGAATTATTCAAAATCTTTTCCAACCATTTACTCATACCCATACCAAATCAAGTTTTTACTCAAATTTTTATTAAAATCAAATGAGATTTAAATCTTTACCTAAATTTTTAATATCTTTTTTTTTTCTTCTACATTTTCTTACAATGTTTCATTTTTTTTCATTCAATTCCACATTTAGTTGAATTGTATTAGATGTCTTTCTCACCCCCAAAATTTTCACAAACCCAAAATAAAAAGTAGTATTCTTTCTTAAGTTTTCATCTTTGTTTTTTAACTTCTTATTTTTACTTTAATAAAAAAAGATTATTTTTACTTTTTTTTTAAAATTGAATGATTCTAAGTTTTAAATTTAAATATCTTAAAGAAAAAAAAAATTGAGTATAAAACATATTTGAAAAAAGGTTTTGAAAATGTTTATAGAAAATAATAAGAAGAATAATGAATTTTTTAAAAGATTTGAATAAAATATAAAATAATGGTGGAAGACAAATCATATCAAATTAAATTTTTATTTAAATTTTTACTTAAAATTTAAATATAAATCTAAATAAGTGATTGCACAGTGGGTCTGTTGTAAGGAGGGGCGGCCCGAATGCCTTAAAAATCCTTATCAAACAAACTTGAAGACCATTTTCGTCTTTCCGACAGTTCAGCTTCCCCCTCCGTACATAAACAAAGCCATTCATTCCAACTTGATCCCTCTTCTCGAATTTTTATTTAAAAAAAAAAAAAATGCGAAACACAGCGAGATTCATAGACTTCTTCCACCCTCCGCCGCATCCGATAGAGGCTCCACCTCCGGACACGGGGGAGAATTACCCGGATTTTTCGCGCTCAGAACTGATTACGACCTACACACTAGGAATCGTCGCCACTTTGGGAGTTTTCTTCTGCTTCATCTACTCAGTCCTCCAACATTTCTGTCTCCACTCCTCCTCCTCCTCCGACCTCTCTACTGTTCCTCCTTCTCCTCCTCCGCCGCCTGCAGAGCCCCTGACATCCCTGCCAAAGGAGACGTTCATTGTCGGGACGGGATCGGAAGGGGAAGGAGGGATCGGCGCAGGCACAGAGTGCCCGATCTGCCTCGGCGAGTTCGAAGAGGGGGAGGAGGTCCGGGTGCTACCCGTGTGCGAGCACGCTTTCCACGTGTATTGCGTTGACAGGTGGCTCCAGTCCCACTCGTCCTGCCCCTGCTGCCGTCGGGTCTGTGTGGTTCCCCACGTGTTTTGCATTGAAAGGTGGCTCCATTCCCACAGGTTCTTTCCTTCATGATTATTATTATTATTATTTTTAAGAGAGGTTTGAAAAGAGAAATAGAGAGGGCGGTGTGTCCTGCTCCCCTTAAAGAGGTCCAATGTCAATCTTAAAAAAAAAAAAAAAAATCATTAAAAGATTATATATAGAATTCCAGTAGTCTTGAAGAAAAGAAAAAAAAACAAAAAAGTTTTCTTAGCTTTCACCGTATGTAATCCTTCAAATCCTCAAATGGTAATTCATTATGCAATTTACACTGGTTTACAAACTTAAGGTAGTGTTTGAAAACACAGTTTAAAAAGTAGTTTTTAACTTTTGTAGCTTTATTTTTTGTAGCTTTATGTACAATTTTTTTAAGATATAATGATAATAACAGTTTTATAAAATACATATTTTAATGTATAAAATTATCGTGGTCAATATCGAAGAGCGTGTGTACTGTGTGACATTTGAAGAGGTGGTTTAATATCGCTTAATTAAAATGATTTTTTTTAATTAAATAAAAAATTAAAAAATATCGTCAAACGCCATTTTAAAATGTTGATGTAATTAGAAAATTATTTTAATTTTCGGTATAAAAATGTTAGATTTTTTAAAAGCGAAAAAAATTCGCTGGTCTAATAAGTATTGGTGAGGGTTTCAATTTCAAAAGTAACTGATGTACTTGATTGGCATATTTTTTGGGTTCACTGTATATGTTTATTTAATCCAGCAGTGTTTGCTCAGTTCAGTACTATCCGTAGTTGGATTTGACTTTGCCCAAATAACATTTTAGAAGAACTAATTTTTAATAGATGGTTTAAGCGTTTTTATATTCTTTTATTTGAAATATTTTTAACTAAAACACCTTATTTTATATATTTTTTTGATGAGATTTAAATGAATAAATTGTCTCAATCGTATTTTCAATGGTTTGATGGACGCTTAAAATGGCATGACAGTTTTCTTTCCTTTTATAAAACGGAGATATCAACATACAGCGAGTACCATAATGCATTCATCAATCTCTGGTTCAAAAAAATGTTACATATTTCATGTGACCACATATGATTCAAAGTCTGAGTTGAACAATATTCTATCTTCAAAAGATTCTTTTTTTTAATCGATATTTCAAAAAAAAAAAAAAAAAAGATTCTTTTTATGCACATGTGACCTCTTAACCAGAGTCATTGGCTTCAATTGGCCATTGGGGACAAACAGCCACAGGAGGGCCTTTTTAGTTTTTACCTTTCTGTTGACCGATGATTTTAATTTTTAATTATACCCATCAAAAAAATTTATATTGTTAAAATATTTTTTTTGAATTTTATTTATATAAATAAGGTTAAAATTATACATGAATGCCCTTTTGAGGAGTATTTATAAATAATATAAATTTTTATATTTCAAAGAATACCCTTAAAAAAGATATTAATGCACAATTTTAAACGGTTTAAGAGATATAGTAGAAAATAGTAATTTAAATACAATATTTTGTAAAATATAATTTTTTTAAGGGTATATATGGAAAAAAAAACTACATTGAAATAGCGAGCTGTGCTTTAAAGATTTCTAAAAAAATTCAATCAAATAATTTATGTTACTTAAACTATAACAATAAAAAAAAAATTATATCATGGTGGATACACCAAAATTGTATGTAAGAAAAAAATAAATCAAATGATCCAATTTTTATGGATACACCATGATACAAAATTTTCTTCTAAGATTGTTGCTTAACGAGGGTTGGTTTCCAAGCTAGACATGCTACAAACATCATTATCTTTAATATGTTCCTCTAGAAGCACTTACATCAAAAACTTGTTTTCTTTTGTCAAATTTAAAAGATATAACTTTATAATTGAGACCTTTTGAGGACCTCGTCTTAACCAAGTTAGTAAAAACTCATATTGCTTATGCTTTATCTAGAAATGATTTATGGAAAAAGATTATCCGAGTTATAGTAGAATGAAGTATTTTTCAAGAAAACTTTCAGCTCAATTGCCAAGAGTAGGACAGGTAAGAGGCACCAGACTACAGCTATTATTCAATGGCTATTACACATGCATTGAAAAACTCTTCATATTCAATTCTATTTCTACTCTTGTATATAAATATCAGAATAGATCAAAGTCCTATTTTAACATTAGAATACTTACTAAATCATCAAATCTACTAAAGTACTCATATCTTAAATCCCCTTTTGATGATTTTGAAAAATTTATTAAAAGATTTTTACTCCTCATCATCAGTTCTTCGTTTTTTTGTTAACTATGATTAAATATCAATATATAATTAAAAATTCAACCTAAATAATTAATATATGTTAACAATGTACCCAGCAAAATTAATGATGTACATAAAAAGGATAATAATGTACCTAGCAAGGTTATAAAAGAGCTGCAACTCTGCCACCACAATAAGGGAAACATATTTCATTTTCCTGCAATGACTTAGCTACTGAACACACTGTGATGTTTCACTTTTTTCATGTTCCAATTATACAAAAACAATAATACATTTAATTACTACAGTTTAAACTTGTAATTAATTAGAGATTTGTTATTTCTTTATTTTTTTACATTTAATCTACTATTATTTTATTATTTATTTATTTAAATACAATATAAAAAAAAGAGAAACCGATTACTAAATAATACAGTTTGCGAGACAGGTTTCCTTAGAACAATGGGATGTCCTCAATCTATGACAAGGAGATGGAATTACCACATTTCATTATTAATCCTCCTGCTAGTGCAGTCTTTGTATTGATTCAAGACTGTGCCCGGCCAAGATTCTTAAGTGTGGAGGCATGTGCTTGGCCCTGGTCCTCTCCATTGGTAATAGAGACCAAGGTTGTCTAACTTGTTTTTGCATGCATTGAGATAGTCTTAAACAGTGTATAAACTTAGTCCAGGCGTTCAAATGAAGGCAATGTATAACAAAAAAGTGACTTACAGAAAGGATTTACAAAATGTGTTGGGAATCTATGCCTCTTGATGAAAGAAAATAAGGAAGATAATAACGGATATTTTTTAATCCTCTCCTGCCTTCTCATATAAATTGGCACACCAACAAAATGTAAAAAGAAGTTACATATAGCAATAAAAGAGGAGAAGGTCATTTCTTCCCTGATTATTCGATTTGTATTAACAACTTGGACTCAACAATGATATCCATATCTAATAACAGTCTATTAACATCTTATTTGGCAAAAGAAGATCCATCAATCTTTACAGCAACATAAAGTTTTCCTGGTTTTGCTAAGCTCACATTGACCGCCCTTATGACGACCTTTACCCCTACAAGCGCGTTTGCATAAAATAAAGCTAGGAAAGCAAGGCTAGCTCCAAGCAAACGTCTGAACTCTATGAAATATGCAATATAATAGGATATAAAATATCAATAGAAGGTGACGGAACAATGATGCTTAAGAAATGAGAGCTATAGTTTTATTTAAAAGCCTTTTTATTCAGAACAATAGATATAAACCCAACACTTAGAAAGCATCAACAGTCAATTATTATCTGATTTGCTAAGAGAAGATTCATCAATCATTACAACAACATTTAGTTTTCCCATCCGACTTGAGCTCACACTGGCCGCCATGTTTATGTCCCTCATTCTTGCAAGCGCGGTTGCAAATATATATAAAAATAAAATGGATCAATTACAATGTGTTACATTATCCATTCAACGCATTGCGTACTATATATTTCTGTTTTCAATATACATCTTTGACATATATACATACAACTTTAACTCTCATTTCCTTTATGAGGTGGCCAAAATTATTTAAGTTGATTCTTGATAGATTGGGGTTACAGTAGATCTAAATCAAATCAAACATAGACTATTTTGAAACCCCAATATTCAATACAAAGAAAGGAGGGGTTCCGGGCCTGGGTCTATGGGAGTGGGTCGGGCTCTTCTTCATAGGAACGTGTCAGACGGATCCAGATCCACAACAAATCTTGGGTCCATTTTAGGGTTTTCTTGTCTTTTATCAGTTGAGTTTGGGTGGGTTCAAGAAGAGAAGGTATGCTCTATTATTTGCACGCCCCATCATAGAGTTTTTTTTTTAAGAGAAAAAGAGTGGTGAGGAAAAAAAAATTTGTAATCTGATTATTTGATACAATGAATTGGAATACGGTGGGAATTTAGGATAATTGTGTTTAATTAGGGTTTCCAATTGAGATCCAGAATCATTCATTGTGCTCCTCTTATAATCACACTACATTTGATGATACAATAATATAAACCCCGACAAAAATTCACTCCAAAAAATTAAAATATATAAAAATAACTAAATAAATGCTTCAACCAAATGGCGCATTGTCATGATAATGCACAATAAAACGAATTTTAATTGAATTGGTCTCTTGAACAGCTCACATAAACTCTATGAAATTATGCAATATAATAAGATATCAAATAACTATTGAAGAGGATTGACAACAATGCATAAAAAAGCAAGGGCTATATTTATTTATTTATTTTTCACAAAGAGTTGAAACTTCAAAATTATTATCAAGATAGAAATAGATCAACGTGATCTCAACAAAGACAGGTAGGTTAAAAAAAAAACAAGTTTTAAACTGTAAAAATGACTGAGACTAACATCATTATCTTGTCATTCAAGGACAACATATCGAACCCAACGAACCCTAGAAGAAACACCAGAACACTACATCAAACAAGAGGTGATGCTAAAAGAGAGAGCTCTAAAAGGGACCGTCATCACTTGGCTCACGAGAGACCACCTCGATCTCCCCCTCTTCGTTCTCCCCAGACATCCTCTCCAGCAACTTTTGCCGACTTCCCCTTCAACTCTGACACAAGACACGTGAACAGAAATCCCAACGCATTGAGAGTGGCCAGCACGAACAGAGAGTTCCTCACCCCGATCCCCGTTGGGTACCCGTGATCCAACTTACTCTTGTCCTAGTTTTGCGCTGTGTAAAGGAACCCAAACGCGCCGATGATCGCCCCCGTTTTCCCCAACACCATGGATATCTCATGGCAGGTGGACCTCACCCTCGCAGGGAATATCTCAACCGGTACAATGAATGTTGTACTATTGGGCCCAAAATTGGCTAAAAAGAAGGTGAAAGCATACATCACCAGAAACCCAATGTGGTTCTCCTTGAGCCTCCAGTGGTGATAGCCAATATCCAAGCACGGTCCGCAGAGCGCGATGAGGGTCTGGGCTCTAGCGATGCAGAACACCTCCTTGATCTCGCTCATAGTCTCGAGCTTGGGTATCCACCCGATCACATTGAAGATGTCGACGCATGAACTCGCGCGGGAAGAGTCCAAAACTGTTCGACAACGCCTGGTGAGCGCCTCCACCTTCTCCTACTCTGCCACAATCCCCACCTGGAGCACCTTCGCCAAGTCAGTTGAGGACTTTCTGGCGTTCTTTGCAACCAAGGCGGTGTAACGCGGGGTCTCGGGCATCTTCATCCGCGAGTAGTACGCCATGGCCGTACATGCGTACGGAAATGCAAAAGAGGTCGTAGGGGTCGGTGAAAAATCCCATGCGGGCAATGACGATAGCTGTGAAGTGGTACATTTGGGTCTTGGCAATGTCGAGCGCGGTGAGCACTTGGAGTTGTTATCGAGCCATGGTCTCCCCGTCTCTGCAAGAAAATGGAAACATAATTTTTTAAAAAGTAATAAAAAACAATATTATTACATAGAAAAGTAATTAATTTTTAAAAAGTTTCATACTATTAAAATTTTACTTCTTCTCATATTTTCTCTTAAGCCTCTCAAAAAATCATATCACATATATATAGATAAAGGGATTTTTATTTTTAAGTCCCTATAAATTTAGTGATCGATCACTCAATTCTTCATATTTTAGTTTTAGTTTTCAGATTTAAAGGATATGTTCCTTTTAGTTCATGGCTGGGACCTAGAAACATATCCTTTAAATCTAGAACTAAAATTAAAATACGAAGAAGTGAGTGATGGATCCCTAAATAGGTATGTTTACATGGACTGAAAACTTAAAAACCCATAGATAAATATGCACATAATGCACAACAAAACATGCAAATTCCACTTAAGCTCATGAGAACCCAATCAAAACAATGATTAACGCTCCTGCAATTAACAAGAAGAGATCAAAATATGAGTATCCATATGTATACCTATTATAATGTTGGATAAGTTTTCAAGAACTTCATGTATAGCTTCTTTTCTATCATTTTGTGTGATGTTCTTTGTGAAGATGGACTCCAGTTCATTCTGCCAATTTCTCCACCTCCTCAAAAATCATCCCCTGTTAACGATCATTAATAAGTATTTCAACTACTACATATAATCAATGGCCAATAAAAAAAATAGTTGAAATTGAATAAAAATGGATCCAGAGATGCTGTAAAACCAAGTCACAGCTCACAAGAATCACAATTTAAAAAAAAAATTATTTTCTCCTAAATTTCAAAACACTCTTACAAATTTAACTAAAAAACGATTCTCTTTCCTAGACACCAAAAAAAACGTGAGTCCGGATCCAGTCAAGCTTAATACTATTAGTATCATCAATATTGAATTGCATAGTTTATGAATTAAACTACACACCTATAAATCGAATTGTACAAAAAGTGACACTATACTCAACAATTACTTGTGCAGTTCGACTCATTGGTTGTGTAATTCAATTTAAGGACTGTACAGTTCGATACTGACCAGACTAACCGAAGTCAATTCTGGATCCAAACTCAAAAAAACGCACACAGAATCACAAACACAAAGCAGACAAACCAAACTTGAAGAACATTAAAAAAAAAATGATCAAGGTGACTCGTAGAAGAAGCGAAAATAGAGATCCCAAAGAAAAAGAAAAACGGGGGGAGAGAGAGAGAGAGTCTCACTTTGTAACATTGGATGTGAGAGTTTACATATAGGTGGCCTCCCTTAATTTTATAGGACTTCGGCTAGTGTGGTGTATTGTGTTTACTACAATATTAAATTATTGTTGTCTACATGGCATCTTGATATTTTATATACTTTTTTATTAATTTTTGTATACCTTTTGATAGTAATGCAGGTAATTTACTTAATTAGTGAAATTTGTTGAACTTAACAGCCAAACAAAATTTTTTTTAATAAAGGGTCCAAAATCCAAATATAGCTACATGTCACTTCATATCTCACACGCGGACATTTAAGGCTTCTCAACCGCTTTTCCTCTTCCTCTATCAATGTATACAGGAGTTTGAGGTTGAGTATTTTGAGCATTCCTTCTTATGTACAAATATAGTTGATGATAAAAAAAATGAGTGTTTTTACGTTGAATTTTTTTTTCAGTTTAAAATATAGTTCTATATACTACGTTAGAAATCTAGTGAAACATATACCTTGTTAGATGTTATATATACTATATTAAATATTTTTTTACACTTATTAAAAATGGATTCATTCAACTCAAAATGGAACGATATATACTTTTTATCAAAACGTATATTTCATTAGATGATGTTTACTATTTAAAAAAAATGAAAACATGTGAGGTTTGAGTTTTAATTGGTGAATGTGATTGAGTTTTAACAGTTTCCCTTTTAGGCCTTTCCACCACAAAAAAAAACCCCCACTTTGTCAAACACTTACAACCCTTTGCTATTATGTCCATTCAACTCTCCCACGTTTTGATACATAATAGGACTTATTCTTGGGTATACAATTATTTTGGCATAAGTAAATATAAATAAGGATAAAGTGATTTTATGTTTGGTTGTATTTTAAATCATTCTCGTTAGGAAATGTAAGAATAAAATTTTTGTTATTTGATAAAATGTAAATAAAACGTGGATAAGAATTTATAAAAGGTGAAAAAATAATGATAGTTGATTTGACATGTCATTTATTAGAGGTAATGACAGTTAATTTAATAGTGGGCCCACATATTCTTTGGGTGGAATACAACTTTAAATCCAGAGGTTAGTTGAAATCTATATACCAGTTTATTCTGTATAAGATATCACAGGGTATACCAGGCATTCAAACAAGAAAAAAGGACCATTCTATCTAATTCTCAGTTATTCTAGGGGGTTATTCTCGAAACAAACAGGGTCTTACTGATTTTGAAAATCTTAATCAAATCATCTTCATTGAAATCTCTTTTAGGCGTGTGATTTTAAGTTTATTCTCTCCTATGTCAATTTCTTTTTTTTTTTTTTTTTAATTTGAAGTAACCTACCCACTGAAAAAAGAAAAACAGACGACAGAAAAATATATGAGTTTCTGTATGACACGCATGAAATAACATTTGGGGTGTTATGACACGCATCGGTTAGGCTTTCTTCTATATTAGCTTAATTACTATATCATTACTATATCATAAGCTTCATTAACAAAAAAGAAAAACAACTATGCATGGAGGGAATATGACAGAGTAATAGCTATGTATAAAAGAGGGAGTGGTGCCTTCGGTGACATGCAGAAGCATTTTTGCTATTATGAAAGTAACCTCTGCATGCTTTTTCCTAGGGAAAAATCTAAATAACCCTTTATAAACTACCTAAAATTCATGTAATCCTCTGACTTTTCTTAAAATCCGTATAACCTTCGAAAACACCTATGTAAATCAAAATAACCACTGAGTTAAATTTTTGTTGACATATGAAAGATATTATGTAAATATTCATTTTTGTTAATCATGACTGAGAACACAATATATATATATAAAAAAAAACTACAATTTGTTAAAAATACTAAAAACCTTCTATACAAAGTGATTGTACCTCCGGATAGATCATAAAACCCTATCTGAAGGGTAAAATCGTCATTTACATTTATTTTTTTTCGTATTTTTAACACATTGTAGAGATTTTTTGTATACTATGTTTTGAATTAGGGTTAACGGTTAATAAGATAGAATATTCACAGAATAATCCTAATTTATCAATAAAAATTTAACTTAGAGAGCTATTTGAATTTCTATATGTGTTTTCTAAAGGTTATATAAACTTTAAAAAAAATCAAAGAGTTATATGGATTTTAGACTGTTTACTGGGGGCTTATTTGGATATTTTCTTTTTTTTATTTATTGTGCTAAAGAAGTTCACTGTTCGCTATTCCTCCTCCACTGACATTTCAAGTTTTTGTGCTAAAGAAGTTCACTGTTCCTCCTTTATTGACATTAATTTCCACCATCTTTCCATATGTGGTATGGTTTTCATGTGGCAATTATGTTTCACAGTGTAAGCTATACAACTTTTGTTTTTTCTTTCCTCACGCCCACTTGTGTTTGTATCAGTCTAAAAAGAGGACCTCAACAAGAGCCATGGCCCAAGATGACACTCAGACACAATTGACCTCTCTGTTGTCCTCCACTCTCTTCATCCTTTGTGCAAAGCAGAATATGAACAATTATAGATGCATGGAAAGAAAGATAGATGCCTTGAACATTAAAGACCATGGGATCATAAAGGTTTGTGTAGCTTGAAATTTACAAGAAAAATATTTCATAATATTTTATTGCCTTTTGACCATTGTAACTTTTACATCAAATTATAACATGGACAACATTTTCTAAAAAAAAAAAATTCATAATATAACTTGTTATATCAATTTTATCCAACAGATGTGTGTGCACAGGGAATAATTCTTGCATGTAAATGGTATCTTTTAAAACACACCTAAAAATATATGTATAGTATAAGAAATTGTGAGAGTACTGTTGTGTTGCATATTATCAAGTTGCATGTGGTCCCAATCACATATATATATTTGGTACTGGGTTATAAAAGAGCTGCAACTCTACCACCATAATAATAAGGGAAACATATTTCATTTTAGTGCAATGACGCAATGACCTTAGCTGGTGAACACTGCGATGTGTTTATTTTTAGGTTTTTTTGCATATATACCATCAAAAAATACTCAATTTATTTTCATACCATTCAAAATAATATATTTATTTTTATATCATTAGAATATATATAAATTATGCATATTTATCATCCTAGTTAACTTCCATCCAAATTTTTATTAAAACCGTTATAGTCTTAGAGAAATGACCAAAGTACCCTTATTTTTTTATTTTTCATATTTTACCTTACCAAATACAATATTTATAAAAATAAAAAATATTAATTTTAATATGAAAATGATAAAAATAATCTAAAATCTATAAACATAAAAATTAAACATAAAAATTATTTATTAGTAAAAACATAATAATTATTAATACTTACATGAATAGAAATAAAATAAAATTATTTTGACAAAAATTAATCATATATATTACAAAATGAAATATTTTAAAAAAAACCTAGATCTTGATTGGAAGTTGAATGGCTCATGATTGATTTGGAAAGAACAAGAGATTAATTAGGTTATTATGTTTAATTATTTACACTATGACAAAAATTATACTATGGCTATTTTTGTCATTTTTATTTATTGGTTAAGAACTAACTATAATTAAGTTTAATTTTGGTTAAAAAAGATAACAGAGGGACACATTTTTTCATTAAGAAAATTTTAATGGTATAAAAATAAATATTTTATTTGTGGTGGTATAAAAATAAATAATATATTTTTCAATGGTATATATGCAAAAAACCATTTATTTTTATATGTACCAATTAATCAATTATACAAAGACATTACATTTGCACTGCATCAGTTGCCTAAATTAAATGAGAGGTCTGTTGCATATAGGGGACCACATGCATGAGGAAGAAGAGCATCCAATGCATAGAGAAGTTGATTGATATACGTAGAATGATTAAGCTTTGAAGTATGTACACAAATGGATGACTTCAAATCATAATTAGAATATTATGGAATTTTTTTGGTATGATTAACAAATTTAATTTGTTTTACGGAAAGAGGCCCATTACATCAACAAATAAAAATTTTGATTTAGTAAACTCGGAGAAATACAAAGTATGAACTAAACCATATATACAAGTAATAAAAAGAACAATATCATTACGTTAGAAAAATATTTTAACTTCAAAAACATTAATATTATTATAATTGAACACAATTACGAAAATACAAATTTTACTTTATCTCTGATTTTCTCTTGAGCATTCCAACAAATTAAATCAAGATAAAAATGCACAACATTTACAGCAACATAACATACAAATTCCACTTATACTCATGAGAACCCATCAAAATAAAGATTTTAAGACTTTTGACAAACAATAGAACTGACAGTGAATTAGATCTCACTAACTTCCTAATTATTGTTATTGGATAAACAAAAAATTAAATTGTATCAAGAGATGTAATAGTTTATCTTCAAACAAGGGTATGTCAAGTGCATGATGTCCAAATATGTTAATCCTGTTTTAGTATATTACAATCCATATATAATACCTATAAAAAATTGAAAATCTGGGAATCTTCACATGTGTGTATTGGTATTACATTTTACTAATAAGAAGAATTGACAAATCACATTTATATGTAAGGCTAGTTGTTTTACTGCAAAGTTAAAAATTCGAATTGAACCTAACCAAGTCCCATGATCATGTCATCATGTTCGTGCGGGCACGGTTGGACCTAACAATTTTTTCAATTTTTATTTTCATTAAATATTACAATCAACACGCATTAAAAAAAATCATTAAAAATCTAATTAAATGCATTTTCCAAAAATTAATAAAAAAGAGAAAATATGAGTTTTTATTTTGAAAAATCAAATGGACAAGGACCGGGTTAAGTATGAAAATGGCATGCTAATTTTTTTCCCTTCCATATCATTTTTTTATTTTCTCAATTTCAAGTAGTCTACCCACATAAAAGGAACTAAAAAAACATCTAAAATTAATAATGAGTTGTGTATTTTGAATGACTTGGATATTCCTATCCAATAAGGAGGCATTGATTTTTTTATTAAAAATAAACTCATTTAATATGCTCTCTCTTATGTTGTACTTGTACACTAATCAATTCATTTGACTATGTATTTTAACGTTTATATAAATGTATGTACTTTAATCAATACATTAACCCCTCCACTAGGATGGATGAATTAGACTGTTTGAGATATATAATTATATGGGATATTTTAGCCTTTTTTTAAATTTGGTTATATTTTTAATTATTATTATTGAAAATATAATAATTAATTTTTTTTTCTTGTATCGATAAAAAGTAAAAATATGACTTGTCATGTAGATCTCTAATTTATAAGAGATGAAAAAAATAATTTGACATGTGAATATCTTATACCAACAATGTATATTAGATAAATAACTTGATTCTATTGGGGATGTAGAACACCGGTACCACTTTATTCCCCTTATTTTGGCATACGAATATCATTTTATTTATGCTATCCAAACATATTTCTCTTTATTCTATCTTATCCATTGCTATTCCACCTTTTTAACATGCTATTCAAACGGGAGGGTGGTAAAGAAATATGCCCGACTATTATAGACATTGCAAAAAGGCATGGATCCATATATACACTAATCGTCCAAAATTATAATTTAAAGGGAACTTTTGCATATATGGCCCTCAAAAAATCCTATATTATCAAAACTCCTCCTTATAATCTATTTTCAATAATACCCCTTAAAAGGGATTAATATGTGTATGACTTCTATTCTTCACGATATAATTTTTTATGGGTATATACGCAAAAAATGCTTTTTACTCAGTTAATGAATAAAGTCAAAATCCCTACTTGGTTTCATACATGGTGGTAGATATTTGATGCCAACCGGTCAAATCTACTGGATAACTTTTTTTTTGAACTAAAAACTTATGAGTACGTTCAAAATATTAAAAAGAGAGAATGAGACTAATTACATGCCTACAAAATTTTCCTGAAGCATTTGATCAAACAAAAGGATAAACATAAAGACTACAAATTAAATGTGTTACAAAATAATAATAATGATAATAATAATAATAATAATAATCTTGAAGGTACACCAGCAAACTCACTCATGGGTGTGTCTAGCAAAAGATGCTGCACTATGAAAAAAGATAATATTCCACTCAAAAGTGAGGTGACTAAAAGAAAAAGGTGTTATTCTCCACTCGAAGTGACATGATTAAAAGAAAATGTGTCAAACTCCAATAGATATGACATTGAAAGACAAGATGACTATAAAAAGATAGTATAATATTAAAGAGGAATATCTAAAAATTAAAATTATATACCCCACCCATTGACAGAGCTAACCAATGAATTCACATGCATTTTAAGAAGAGCAACAATTAATATTTAAGAAAAAAACTATTATTTAAAAAATATGTATTGGTTCATATAAACATATATTTTATAATAATTGTTTATATTTGATTATGTATTTTAAGAAGAAAAAAAATCAAAACAGTAATACTGATGAGACTGTATACGGGGCTGCACAAGATGGAGATGTATATTTATCTTTCATGATTAACTTATTTAACTGCTTGTAAAACGTGGCCCAACTTTTACAAACCCGAAAACTGAGACGGGCTAAAGTGGGCATCATATTTTACAGCCCATACAAGATGGACCAGCTTTTATAAACCCGAAAACTGATAATCCCCTGCAAAGTATCACTTTTTACACCTTTAGAAGTGGCAGGTATCACACGTTGAAATATTCGTAAAAGAGCACCGATAATGGTACATTTCCCAGTGTATATTTATTAATATATAAAAGAAGTATAATTAATGAAGGGACATAAGTGAGAATATGCCTATTCCCATCTAAACTATGTTAATATAAAAATATTCAAGTTAGGATATACATCCATCACTACATTTGAGTATATACATATATGTGCTAATGTGCGTTAAGTCGTTGACACACTCAATTTATTTTACAATCACGTCTGTCGTTTAAAGGTGGTCTATTACACTATATGGTCATAATAAAATACATATGCTCTACAAGTGTCGTGTATGGAAATTATAATTTTTTTGTATTGTTAGAAAAAAAAATGTATTGTTTTTCATTAGATAAGTATATACCCAAAAAAATCAAAATGACTGTGGCTGCAAACGAGGCTAGGGCTGGATGTGTATCATTTTTTCTATGGAAAATGTATGTTACATTCAATCCATTTTACATTCCAAAACAGATATATACTTTTATAAAAAGTGAAATACATCATCCTATAAATTGAATATTATCATTTATAGAAAATGAAAAAAAAAATTCAACATGATATATCTCATTAGAGTGAGTGGAGTTGGCTAATGAGATATATAAGACTGCATTTAAGACTGTAAAATGGATTGAGTCTAACAAAACTCTTTTCCTCTACATATTCCTCTTTGAAGTTCTAGTATTCCAACAGCTTCATGGGGGCCCATGGAAAGCCCTGACTAGCTTGGCCCATTCAAGGAGTAGCCCAAATCCAGCACAGTTTGTATATATATAACTCTCTGTATATAAATGGAATGAAATATCTTTTGGGAATCAAATATTAATTTCAAGAATCAAGATGATTATAAAGAAAAACATGGGAAAAAAATTTTAAAAAAAGATTTCCATATCTTTTTGGAGTAAAAACAAAAAGTTGTTATCTACATCTTTTCCTTGACTTTAAATATAGAACAAGGGGTCCTGCAATGGATAAAAGAGAGAGCATCATATCCTTTTGCGTACTGAGAGGCTGAAGGTCGATGGGTGACATGGTTTTCAACAAGCAAACCTTCGCAACATTTTTCATTCTGACCTTGGTTTTTTCCAATCTTGATGGTATAATCTCTCTCTCTCTCTCTCTATCATGCACAAACACTTACACAACCATTCACAGACGTGCATATGTATATGCACAGGATATATAGATTCTAATAGTAAATATGGATTGATATTCAATGTTTTTTTCAAATACCAAATTCTATTTTTAAAACTTGAAATCTAAATACTAATTATAAATGCTAAAATAAAACCTCGCATTTTTCATGTAAGGACTTTTCCGTGATACAATGTGGTTTAATTAGCTGGCTAGGCATCAACATTTTGTTGATTTGAAGACATATAATTTGCTTCGCATTATACTTATTAATGACCTGCATGCCAAATTGTTCAACTATACATATACACTCAATAAATTAAATATAACATATATATTTTATGGTATAATATATTGCAGTTGGAATGACGGATCCGGAGTACGATTTTTACCCACCAATTGCATGCATAGGCGATTACTGTACTCTAGATGATGATGTCTCCAAATTCCCACTGTGCATAGCTGATTCATGTCCAGATCTCTACAACTGTGCTAAAATGTGTCAAGAGAAGGGTCACTTCAGCCATGCTTACTGTGCTTATGGTTCCAACTCCACTCAATGCTGCTGTGAAGTTTAAATTGCTGCTTCATGTCTTCAACCATCAATAATTAATACTGTTTCATTAATCTTGTTTACATGTACCGGTACCATGTCACTTCTTCTTGTTGCGTGTGAAAAGTACTGTAAATGAAATCCAGTTGTTTGAATAAAGCTGGCATAATAATATATAATGTTGGGTACAAAAATTGTTGATTAAAACACAATAACTCAACCTAGATTATTGGGACGAGTATGTGATATGATTTTGTTTAGAGGTTTGAATTTGAGTTTGGTTAAAATCTTTTAAAACACACGTGTTGTCATTTCCATCATGGTGGCCATGTTTGTTAATTAAATAATAGACATATACGTTTATTGTAACTATTTAAAGGTACGAAACAAACAATAGTGAATGTGTGTTAGAATAAGTTAGAAAAATAGTCTTATATTGTGTAATTATCAAAAATATCATTTTAATATAATTAAGGTGGTATGCTCTCACTAAGCCTGTCAATTATCCGAAAAAAATCCGAATCCGTAT
Organism: Acorus gramineus; assembly: GCA_030737835.1. NCBI lineage: Eukaryota > Viridiplantae > Streptophyta > Magnoliopsida > Acorales > Acoraceae > Acorus > Acorus gramineus. The sequence goes on from CM060857.1 coordinate 15,871,298, forward strand.
CCGAAAAATCAGAAATATCCGATATTCGAAGATCCGGAGTGCGGATATGGATATCAGTCTATCCGACCCGAAATATATCTGTATCCGACATATATTATAAAAATATATATATTTGTATTATATATTGCTCATATTGTTATCTTGTATGATTAATCACAATGATGATATATTATAATACTATTAAATTTTCAGTGTATGATATCTGAAAGAGTTAATAAGTCTTAAAATCTTAATTTTAATTTTGACATATTTCTAAAATATCACTTGATTATCTAAATTAATGTTAATATTCAAACATGTCAATTATCCGAAAAATATCCGTATCTGATCCGTATCTGAAGGGATCCGAATCCGAAAATTAATATCCGTATCCGAATTAAAAAAATTAGATATGGATATTGTCATATTCGATCTGTATTCGTCCAATTGACAGGCTTAACTCTCACCCCCCCATTCAGACTGTATCGATTTTTATTTTCTATTAGAATGGATACATGTCTAGAATTTCACTCAAAAAAAAAATTAAGGTATATATAGAAGTGAAAAATAGTTTTTGTTTGACATAATAAGTTGGGTTTTAATTATAAATCAATTTTATAAATATTTAAAAGAAAATTAAAATAACAAAATAAAATTTTAAATTCACTACAATATTTCTCAAATATTAAATTCTATAATTTTATTAAATTGAGTGATAAATGCAATTATAAATTAAAATTTTGATAAAGTATTATCTGTAATAGTAAAAATTGAGGAAGTGAAAGGATGTTTGCTAATTTTTTGTGTAACATGAAATATAGAGAAGTAATGTTAGTAAAAAAATATTAAGGGCATAAGTGTTGAAAATCAAATTTATTTAAAAATTTTTATAAGCTATAATCTTAAAAGCATCTATTACACAACTTACTAATTATGATTTTTTATAGTTATTTTTAGTTTAAATAAGATTAAATAAGTTTAAACAAACATATCACAACTGTTTATTTTAAACTAAAAACTATAATCTAAAGCTTATAAGTTTTAACAAGCATGTATGATATGGAGCAATCATTTTAAAAGCTTTATGAAAAAAAAAGTTGTCTTGTAGCTTTTATTTTTTTAATATGATAGAACTCACTTTTTCTCAGCTATTCTTTGGATCAAACAGGACTAATAAATTAATTTGAACAGTGAAGTTGGTTGAACCAAATAATTAACACTGATTAAACCATTCAAACCAGTTAGTTGAAAATGAATAGAAACGTAAGATTCTGATGAATTTGCAAAAAATCGCTGAATTTTAATTTAATTGGTCTCTTGAACTGAATTAATATATCAATGGCATTTCAATTGAATTTGAAGGGGACAACAGTGTTATATATTGTGGAGCCTGATGATGTGCGCAGAGGATTGTTGGCGCTACGCAGGGTCGGACGGGAGTCTTTCGTGTATTGACTTTTTTGCCTTTAATGAGATGTCAGTATAAAAGGGCATCTCATATTTTTCATTAGGCTCTAGGGTTTTTATCTTCGGTGTGACCATTGTAAAAACTTCTCATTGATAGTGGATTGATCTCTGGTGTGCTCCGTGGACATAGGCAAGATTTGCCGAACCACGTAAAATTTTTGTGTCTTTGCTTCGATTTGTTTGTTTATTTCTTTTGATTGATTGTATCCCAAGATTTGAAATCATAACAACAGTAAAAAAAAGAAGAAGAGGGGTTAAGTTTAATTTATTCAAAACTTTATATAGATTATTAAGCATCATATCATCACACATCCATATCTAATAAGAACATTCAAGCCCCAGCTGTGATAATTTGAAGAAGATGAATATTCTAAGAATAACAGCAACATTTGGTTCCATGGTCTGAACGCACGCAATGGCCACCACGTGCGTATCCTCTCCTATGGCATGCGTAGTCGCAGAACACTATCACCATGCAACTCCCTATGCACGTTTCACCACCTTCCACTTCCTCCACTGCATCATAATATAATATATTAATTCATTAGCTCATCATAATTGATATCTTTTATTTGTCTATTCTAAGTTTTGCATTCCATTTAGATCAACCCAATTTTTAAAATTAAAGCTCGAAAACTTGGTGACTCCATGAGTCATCCATCCAAGTCAGTCACTAATTGAAAATTTTAGTAGTTAAAAATTGACTAATTGAAAATTGAATTATTGCATATCATTATTTGGACATGGCCGGATCACATGGAATTTTTTCATTCTTTTCATATTCTAACAATCAGATTGGCCAATCCGCCGAGTTGGATCGTGAGTTTTTAAATAGAGGATGAATCACATTTACAATTGAATATATATATGAAAGGTAAATAACATGATATATATATAATCTCAAATTGCAAGTATGTACTATATAGGAATGAAAGAATTGAAATAAATTATCATATATTCATAAATATTTACATACCAAGATGGGACGAGAAGATGAGGAACATCACCAACACACCCATGAAGCCTAATTTGGAGTGAGCCATTTTTGAGTTGGGGGTGGGTTGTAAGGGCTCTTCTAGTGGGTTTTTATACAACAAAACCTGGTCTCAACGTGTCACCCAACCTTGGAATATTCCATGTATTATACCTTCAGAAACTCTCTTTCTACACTTGGAATATCACAGCTTTATAAATGGCAGGGATTAAACGATAATATACTAAGGCACGACACATGGAAAAATTATTATAGAGTATATCCCCCAGTATATGTAAAGAAGAAAAATAAAAGTTTCATCAAATTAAGAAGGAAACTAAAAAAGAATATTCCTTTGTAGACCATTTTAATACAAAAGGAGGTATTAATTACATTTCATTTAATACATCATTTTTTGTATTCGATTTAACCATTTCTATCAATTACATAAAATCTTAAGTCCTAACATAGTTAAATAGGTATCAACTAAAGACATAAAAACACAAATCTTAATATAGTTAAATAAGTATTCAACATGGTTAAATAGGTTTGTGTTTTGTTCTAAATCATGAGCCATTATATTTTTATCTAAGGGTTGAAACTAATTCTAACATATATAAATAAAATAACAGTTCGGATACGGATATTTTTCGGATCGGATATAGGCTATATCCGGTCCGATCCGAAAATTTTCGGATACGGATTATTTGGTTCGGATACGGATACGGATTTTCGGATATCGGATATTTTCTGCATTTTCGGATACGGATTCGGATCGGATACAGATATTTTTTCGGATAATTGACAGGCTTCAATTACATGTTAATACAAAAAGAGGTAATAAAGGATTCGATTTAACCATACACAAGGTTTTTTTTTTTTCAGTTACGTTTCCATACTACTTGTATTTTGGGTATATTGAAAAGAAATTAAATGTCATTTGGCATTCAAACTAAGACGAAAGTATTAATTATAAAATTTACACACGGGTATTTTGGTTATCACAAATAAAACAAAGTAATAGCTGTACATAAAAAAAAGAGACAAAGTGATAGTTTAAAAATATTAAACATGGGTGTAGTTCTCAGAATTTATAATTAACGAGGCCGTTTCACAATACAAATGTCCAGCGTTTTAATGCTTTGGAAATACTGTTTGCTTTGCTTAATAACCTCCCAAATTGTCCAAGTATATCTCATTTAATTTACATAGCATTCTCATTCCAAGAAATTTTCCAAATTAACCTTAATTTTATAATTAATGTTAAAAGTAATATTTTTCAAAAATTATTTGCATAAATGATACTATTTAGCCATGCTACATCAGCGCTATCTTATAATTCTATTTTTCAATTTATTTAAGGATCATCACCATTTAAGGAGAAAAACATTGTGGGTCTCATGTCATTATTTACTCTAATTTTATTAAATTCTTATTATCTTTTAAACTTAATTTAAAATATACTTTATCTAATTCTCATCGTCACCCGTACCAAGGATCATTTTTTTTGTTTACTTGATTTTTCTGTGGCTTTTTTTTTTGTGGAACATGGTACCTTTTAAAAAATAAAAAATAAAAAAAACCATGCAATGTGCTCGGTCAAAAAGATACAAATTATAGGTAAAATAAGATTTTTTTTAATAAAAAGATATCAACAAATTTTGCATTAATGTGGATCGGCAACAAATAAATCAAATAAGATTTTTTGGAAAAAAAAAATATAGATATAAGCAATGATCAATTTGGGTTACAAAATTATTAAATAAGCTTTTTATAGTAGAATTTTAGAAAATGGTTGATTTAGCTCTTTTTAAATTTTAGAAAATTTCGTTAGGACTTATCCCTTAATAATTACATTTATCTAATGAATTTTTTATGCAAATTCAGTACAAAAATATCGTTTTAAAATAAAGTAGGAGACTCCAAAATTGAATTGGTCCTCTAAATTAGGGAGGAGTCTTTGAAAATTGAGTATCCCATGATAGATATATGCTGTGAATACTCCTATTTGTATTCTATTTAATAGTTGTATTTTGATAATATTTTTTTACATCCTACTTTTCAAAAAATTATATATATATATATATAATGAGATAGGGGCATGAAGTTAACAGTGATTCAGTGAATCAGGAGAAAGAGGGGGGTTTAAGATGAAAAGGAGGGTTGAGAAGGGGTTTAATTAACGAGAACATGAAACAAAAAAATTGTGAGATATGACATTATTGACAATATAAATGCTTTGAGATGGTCATTAAAAATAAAAAAAATCCGGGAAGTAAGCTGATGTGGCATGGTCAAATGGTCAAAAAAATGATAAAGGATATATGCAAATAATTTTTAAAAAATACTGCTTTTAAATTTAATTATAGTATTAAGGTTAATTTAAAAAAATTTCCTTACACATGGCATAAATATATAATATTACATTGCATTGGCGTGATGGACTCAATATAATATATATATATTTTTTTTGGTCAGTAAAATGGGCTCAATTAATATAATAAACAACACTGTTCAATACGTCAATCGTTACATGTACTTAATTTGTCACATGTAGTTGTTGTTGCATGACGGGAAACATTAAAAAGAAATTCAGTTGCGTGAATAATTCAACCGTGTTAATTGGGTACTAATTAACAATAACAATGCTTCAACCATTTCTACCGACTTACACAATCCATGGACATAAGACACAAAAACAGTGTTATCACATTATCACATAACCAAAGTTATTATCACATAACCAAAGTTTTCACAGAAAAAGAAAAAACTTCAACAGTGTCTAGCTAACTTATGAAACAGTTGTTCTTTATAAGAACCACAATTAATTAAACCAAGTAGACCAACCTTCACTAAAAAACATAACCTCACATTTTAACGTCGGCCGCCACCGCCGCCACCAAAACCCGCTCCGCCGCCAAAACCTGCGCCACCACCCGCTCCAACACCTCCGCCACCGCCTCCACCAAAACCGCCTCCGCCACCAGCACCAAGTCCGGCTCCGCCACCGACACCACCGCCAACACCAAACCCACCACCAGCGCCACCGCCACCGCCGAACCCACCACCGCCTCCACCTCCAAACCCACCACCTCCTCCGACTCCACCGCCGACTCCTCCACCAGCCCCGGCACCACCACCTGCACCACCTCCTCCTCCGACTCCACCGCCGACTCCTCCACCAGCCCCGGCACCACCACCTGCACCACCTCCTCCCCCGAGTCCGCCGCCACCACCAGCTCCTCCTCCGGCGCCACCGCCGAAGCCACCACCGGCCCCAGCACCTCCTCCGACTCCACCGCCACCACCAGCACCACCACCAAGTCCGCCTCCGCCACCACCACCTACACCCCCACCTGCACCACCACCAACTCCCCCGCCTCCACCAAGGCCTCCGCCACCACCTACACCCCCACCTGCACCACCACCAAGTCCGCCACCTCCACCAAGGCCGCCGCCACCACCTCCACCAAGTCCACCACCGCCCCCTAACCCACCACCTGCACCACCACCAACTCCTCCACCAGCTCCACCACCAAAGCCACCTCCAGCACCACCACCACCGCCTAGTCCACCACCACCGCCGAGACCACCTCCAGCTCCTCCACCATAACCACCTCCACCAAACCTGCCATGCCTAAAGCCTCTACCATAGATTCCATGGCCAAGGCCTCCTCCGAAGCCATGTCGACGTCCGAACAAGAAGTTCTTCCTCTCCTCCAAGCCCGTAACCTCCGCCACCGAAACGCCGCTCACAATGAAAATGAGTATAACAATGGCCACCACGTAATGGGTCAAAACTCTCATTTTTACAGAAACCAAACAAAGGTGTTTTGATGGGGTGAAGTGATTGGGTTGTGGTGAAGGTGAAGATTTATTTATAGAGTACTTTTAAAGAGAAGCACTGAAGAGGTTGAAGAGCTTTTACTTCATCACCACCACTACCAACTACCAGAGAGAAGTAAATGAGTCTTCATCACTTCCAATGGTTCAGTGATTTATTCACCCCCAACTGTTTGTTCAGCTAGTTTTTTACTACGGTTTTGTTAGTCTTGAAAAATATATATGAAACTGCACCCTAGCTATGCAGAGCTGTAATGTAATGATGCTTGTTGAGTCAACGATATCCATTGGTAACAGATGTTGAGTTTAAGAGGTGTGGGAACCCCAACTTCTAGAAGCTACATCATGAATGCATTTAGTACTTCACCATCCCCTTCAATGTGTATTTATCACCACTGCAATAACACGATCTCTTGTGGATCTTCTTTACTTTCCTTCCATTCTGCAGTTGTTAATTAATTAAATTTTTTACCCACTGATTTGAAATTTCTTTTTTGGTTTTTTGAGGTTGTGTTATTCACTTCATTTAGTGTTGAAATGAGTATTATCCAACTCTCTTTTTTTTAATTAGGAGATCGAGTAGAGCAGGCAAAAAAACCAAGAATACATGCATGTGAATTGATCTAATGAATGTGTTGTATCATTGTATATGGTGGTTTTTCTGATATACAGATAAGTGCATCATTGAAAATTCAGAGAATATAAATTTTGGACAATCCGTTTATTTAAGGGTAATTTGTAAAAAAATAACCCTAATTCATTGAATATTTTCAACAATAGCCCTGTTTAATGAATATTAACAAAAATAACCTGGGCCAGATTTTTTTATTATTTCAAAGAAAGTGTGGTATTTATATCACACGTCTTCAATTTAGTTGGAGATGTAATATAGAAATCACGTTTCTTTTTTATCCAATATTTACATTTGCATATTTTTATATTGGATTTCAAATTAAAATAAAATCAGATAACATTAAAAAGAATTAAATATTTAATTATATTTAGATAAGATCATCTTAAATTTTATCTAAATCTCAGCAAAGATAAGATTGAAATTTTAAATTTTTAATTATTTGAAATCTCAATCTTATCTATTAAATTAAATATAATTCAAATTTAAATTTTGTCTCAATCTCATCTATTAAAATTTTATCTAAATTTTAAAATCTCAAATAATTAAAATTTTAAATTTCAATATCATCTATTAAGATTGAGATAAAATCCAAAATAATCTTATTCATTAAAATTTAAATATTGTTTCATACATTATATATAAATCATGTATCCTTTTAAAAGGTAAGTGTAATTTATAATTCACGTCTCTTTTGTATATAAAAAGAAAAATAGTCAACACCATTACTTTTGTAAATTTCCCTTTATTTAATTAATTCGTTGTCCTAAATTGTACATGCATGAACTGAGTTGTGAATCATCCCATCATTACAATCATAATAATCATTAAGTTCACTTGATGAATAAAAACGTGTATATATATATATATATATGCCTAGTTCAAAAAAAAAAAATACATAAGCGCTCTTTTAGGTAGTTGTAATTATAATTTCACACACGCACGTATTTGTAGGAACATTAATAAGATTTTGGAGTTTGGACATGTAGCTCACTGATTGATAAAAATAAATTATAATAAGTGTTTATGGGTTCAAGTTGATCATCATTCAATTATCAAAAAAACTATATATATTTATTCTTACGGTTGAAATTGCTTATATGCAATAAATTAGAGACTTTAGTGTTTGGACGATTTAATAAACACTTCCCGTAACACAACTAGTGAGAGATATGGTTAAAATATTTTAATCATATTAAATTTTTTAAAAAAACGGTAACTAATATCGTCCTTGGGTAACGAGGGTGAAAATTCTTTTGAAGCCTATATTCATTGGACACATGAATTATGGTTTAAAATGTTTATTAACCAAATCAGTGAATAAATCAGACTTTAAGCTTGAATTGTCCAAATAGATTTTTTTTTTTTTTTTGAAGTTGATAAGAACGAAGCTTTAATAAATTAGTAGTTCTTTTTCTTTATACGCCACATTCTCTTATTTAGATATGTTATTAAAAAGCTCAAGAAATTGGAGGCTAATTGGGGACAAACGCTCACGTCATCACGAATTGAATCGATTCCAACGTTTCCAAATCCGTGATTTCAATTTATTCATCTTTCTTTACCACCTGTACATCATATTCCATTTTTTTAAAACCACTCAAATACCATCTTAATCTCTCTAAACTGATATAGTCCATGTTTATAAGGAGAAAAGAACAGTTTAAAGTGTGACATATTTTAATATGACACAAAATGATATTTTTATTCTTTGACTAGATAAGTTTTGAAATTTAATTTTAACACCTTCTTAAATAGTTATAGAGTTTATTTTTAAATTATCTAAGCATAAGTAGTATCAGTGTTTATTATCTCAAAACAAACAATTGTTTTTTATTTCTTGTATTCCCCTTTATTCTCCTTTATTTAATTTCTAGTTATACCCGGTTTATCCTACCGTATCATTATTGAAGGAATAACACGAAAAGGTGGATTAGATTACAATTCCGGATATGTGGAATAAGACCCAAGTTGCCTTAATCCACCTAAACCTCGCTATATATATATATATATATCTTATGCTACTCTCCTTATTCACGAACCACCACCACAAAACAAACTTATTTCAATTCGGAAGCAAATATATATATGTCGAAATCATCGGTATCGGCGACTCACCGGGCAATGGAACAGGCGCCGGCGAGGGTGATACAGTTGGAGAGGAGGCTAAGCATGGAGAGGAGGCTCGAAACCATCCATGAAGAGGCCGCCGCCGATGACCACTACGGTCCGAGACGGAGAGCGGCAGCGCAGGAGGTGATGATTAAGCCGATGTTTCAAAACGGTCAGGGCGCATCAGCCTCTGTTCTTGGGTGAGACCACAAGTCACAACATATACAAACTTGTAATGAGTTTCACGTTTAATGAATAAAATCATTTTATATATATTTGGTACGTACATTTCGTTCATAGAAAATCATCCGGGCATAATATTCACATTAACGAAGTATATATATATTTTATATTTTTAATAAATGTATTTATGTAATTAATTAGAGTATGTTTTATTTTTATAAAAGCATATTTTTATTAGATGAGATATACTATTTTAATTTTAAAAATTAAAAATAGTGTAAATTAGAATTGGGACAAGAAAAGAGGACTCTATGTAACATGCATAATCTAAAAAAAGATCACTTGGTTTTATATATTATAAGAAAATAAAAAAATATAAAAATGACATGCTCACTTTAATTTTCATTTGCCCAAATTGTAGGTTAAAATTTTGATTGAGATTTGATCTCCTGATCAAAGTCTTTATCTTATTAGAGGAGAAAAGAGGATAGAGTTCCAACCATTGTAACACTTCAATCAAATTTGAGCTCAAACATGATAACAAAATTACACTGAAAGCCTTTTCAAACAACAATGGTGTTGGGTGCGATCATACCAACACTAATACACTGGATCCCATTAAAACTACAAGGTTAAACATGTGCACCAATATTTAAAAATAAATAAAAATGAAAAACAAAACAACGATAACGACAACAACAACAGTATCTATTCATGTTGAGACTGAGTTTTGAAATAATAATTATTCAACATTTTTTAATAATTGTTCATTTTTTATAATTTATAAGCAAATAACTTTTTCAATCATGATGCTATATAATATTATTTAATAAATGCATATATAAAATTAAAAAAAAATGAGACAAACCTCTTTTACCGTACAGTCAATCATTTATTTTTTTAGTCCTCACACGTTTAAAATGGTGGTAGAGACACCCCTTCCTTTGTAGAAAGCGTGTGATCGACTCACGTCGAGTGCAGGAGAACGTAAGAAAAATAATTTAACCCTCTTGGACTGGTTGCTGCCACCCTTTGGTTGCTATGGATGAAGGGCCCGTATGGAGTGTGAAATTGGGTTATTCGCTCCTGATAGCTATACTGGGATAGATAACAATCCAGGCTGAATAAGCAATTTTTTGTTTGGTTGTTTTTTTTGTTATTCTCATTGGGAAACGTAAAAATGACTTTTTTGTTGTTTGGTTCACCTTGGATAAAGTGATGATAAATGGTTGATAAGGGATGAATAAGAGTTTATGATTTTTTAAATGACAATTATACCCCCAGGGAATAGTGTGAGAGATATATGATTGATTTGATAGATGTGACAGTTTTTGAAATCTGTGTGAGTCTGTTAGGTGAGATAAATTTTTTAAAATGACAGAGAAGGATATTTTTATCCATTGGTATAGATAAGCCTTGATAAGCAATTCCACAATTTTTTGAGAATAGTTATCAGGCCTTATCCTAACTTATCCAGACATAACTATCGAGTTTATTCTGTCAAAACAAACAGCTTTTTTTTTACTATTATCTTGTATTCTTCCTTATTCTGAGTTTATGTCTCTAGGCATAGGGGGGGAAGAGTCTTTTTTATATAAAAAAAATTATCTTTTTTTTTTAAATATTGGGTATGATATATTTTTTGAATAAAGTAAACAGCGAGACTGGGCAAACGTATACGGGACGTGTAACATGTCACACATTTTATAAATAGGAAAAAGAGTATGTATAATGATATGTGTCACACACTTTATAAATAGGAAAAAGCGCAACATTTAGAGCTATTTTTTCTGTTCTCCTTGTAGCATTTTTGAAAAAATTATAATAAATAACTAAAGGTACCAGACAAGCGAACATGCAGTACTAATTACACGTCAATATATGCAGTCTCCACATGCAATTTTTTTCTTCCAAATTTTATAATTAATCTATATTTATCACTTACATGAAAAAATAAAAAATTATATATTTTATCCAAGCATAGAAATTATTAGTGAAATATATGATTAACAGTATATATAAATATTGTATTTGAGAGAGAAAAAAAAAAAAAGAGAATGGCCTCCCGATTGATTTATATAAAATGCTATTACACAGTTTTTTTTTCAGTTTCATATGCATCAATAGAAAATCACATGATCATATACTCATATTAACAAGGTATGTGTTTTGATAGAAAATTTTCATATTTTCTATAAATGTATCAATGCAATTCATTGGAGTATATGTTTTTATATATATATATATATAAAAGCACATATCTCATTAGATGAGAAATATTTTTTAAAAATATTTAAAACACGTGTAAACTATAATTGAGGTTGAAAAAGAGATTGTCATGTCCGTAACATTATTTATTTATTGGGTTAAAGACATTTGAGTCCCTATAAACATCCACAAACCCATATAAGTCCTTGCAAACTTGGAGTCGGATATACAGGTCTTTTAAACTGTTATGGTAGGTTAATTTAGTTCATGTGTTAACTTTTTATCTAATTTGACGATATATTCTCATAATATTCAATTTGGGTGAAATTAAACACTTATATAAATTACTGAAAAATAGAAAAAAAAACATATATATCATTTTAAATGATCATCTTGTCCTTGATCAAACTCATTTTCACTTTTTTTCTTTTGTGGATTTTGACTTTATTATTCCGTACAACTCCATTATTATTATTTTTTTGCTTCTATTTCAAACAATTGTAATTATGAAGATAATTTTATTTATGTATTGTATTTATTATACTATAGATATTACTCAGATTTTTATTTTACATTTTGATAAGGTGATTACACAAGTTAAAAAACATGTTGTGCATTGTGAATGATATAACAGTAAAATCACACTCATGATTAATTTTAACAATGATAGGTTAAAAAATAATTTTACAGTAGGGATGTATTAGACATTTTATGTGTTTCTATAGACGTAATTGCTCTGTCCCAAGTTTACAAGAACTTATATGGGTTTATAAATGTTTAGAGGGACTCAAACGTCTTTAACCCTTATTTATTATATGAGGTATTGATACATTCATATCATTTTTACAGTATGTAATATATACTTCATTATCTCGATATCTAATTTTAAAATATAAAAAATAAACATTCAATGTGTATGAGTATCTGTATAATTTTTTTAATAAAATATTTTATTAGCTGAGTATATATTTTGAAAAACAAATTAAAAAATGTGCTAGCTACAAATAAATAGGTAAATTGTGTGGCCTAACCTTGTTTCGATGGTAGAGGACACCCCTGTCTTTCTGACAGGGCTGGTTTCAAACCTTGCATTTAGTAAGGAGTGGCAAAAAAAAAAAAAAGTCCATGTGGGATTGGATATTATAAGTTGTTTGGTGCCATGTCAAGTTTAGATATGTAATAATAGTTTTTGTACTACTAATCAGTATAAACATGTTTGTTCTAGTTTCTGAGGGACTCCGTAGCCCTTTGGAGCCTCTGTGTACCAATCAATAAATAAATAAATAAATAGGCAAATTGGGTTGAACAAAGAGAGCTGCGCTACGGCCCACTTTAACATGGTGACAACCCAGGCCCACCAAAATTCTATCCGACTATCAAATGCATGCGCAAGTATTCTTTTTTCATTTTTTGTTTTTTTCTTTGTTTTAGGTGTGATAATATGCATGCCGTAATTGACTGGTTTTTTTTCATTTTGAAAATGGGTGTTTCACGTGATTTGATACTCTGATCTCCTTCATGTAGAGGAGAGATGCTAGCCACTTAATTAAAGTAGGGTTTACAGCAATACGATCAAATTTGACTAGTTGGGAACACTGATTGACGCATTCGGAATTTCTGTGACTATGAACAAAATTGAGTAATTGACTCCGGACTCTACATTTGGATTATAAGAAATGTTTACGTGTTCGTTTTGATACTTAAACCTGTAATTGTTTGGAAAAAAAAAAGTAGTATTCTATGTTATCTGAAATACATTCCATCATATGCCAAAATAAATTTAAGGGGTTTCTTACCAGTTGTTCTTATTTGCAGTTATATAGGCTTTGTTAGCCCCATTTTATTTTTAGTTCATGTGCTCCTATTTAAAAGATATACGCTAATAAAGAAGTTCCATATAAATATGTATACCTCTCAAATAAATGAGTGAGGTTAAAAAATGAACTAGTTATAACAAAATCCAAAAATGAACTTGTTTTAGATTTCATGAAATGATTAAATTATAAACGATAACATATAAAAACAAAACTAAATTAAATAGGATAAAGAAATGAATAAAATTCTAAAAATAAAACTAAAAATCTAAATATATATAAAATATAAAATCATTATCTAATTAAACATAAAACATAAGTTGAAGACGTATAAACTAGGACTATATATGTTCTCAAAGAATTACAAATATTATAAAAAATTTAAAAATAAACCATTGGGAAGCATTGATCAATTTTGTAAATAGACTAAAATTTGAAATATCCCAAATTGCATAGCTTCTTTTATAAAATCTTCTTTTTCAAAATTACCAATCTAGTTTCTTTATTCTGCGGGCCCTAAAAAGTGGTCTTACTCACCTATACTCAAGCCACATTTGGATCCACGGTGAAGAATTTAAGATAATGCTACTAAAGATGTAAACAAAAATTTAGTGTTCGTCTTGAGACAGTCAACATAGCGTTTTAGTCCATTTTTATTCCTAATTGAGAAACTCTAGAATTTTTGTTTCTCTACCGCGACTCCTTTTAGCTAACACAGGTGTCTCCGCTTGATTTCAAAGGAACCCTGAGTTGGGGTCATGTGAAGAGGTGGTGGGGAACTGGGGATCCACATTATGTTCAAAATTTAATCAATTTGCAAATGTTAAAAAAAAAAGGGTATACTTTGCTATCTTATTTTATTATTGAATTCGAATGACAAAGTCTGAAAGCGAAAGGAAAGATAGGGAATCAAGAGAGAATAAAGAAAAAAATATTGAAAAGGAATAAGAAAGCTAAAGAGTCAGGCAAAGAGCTCCCCAGTTAAAAGAGATGTCTAACCATGAGAGGATGCTAGACTACCCTTCCACGTGAATTCGATCGTCACGAATATCTATTCCCCTTGCCTTCGCCAACCACCATGCCCAGTCTCGCAAACTCTACCAAAATATATCCCACATATTTTCGCAATTGATTTTTCAGCCTCTGAAAATATAATGGCCTCATTCCTCGTACGTCAAATCACCCAAGCTCCTGTTGGAACTATAGCTTGAGATACTGCGGCCGTGTTGCTACTGTCGATCCGCTGGCTCAAAGATTTCCCCGCTCTCCATAGGTCATCAACTATTTGAAAAGAAGGGTTGAGGCCCGACAATTCCCCAATCTTTCTCCACAAAGACTTCATGACCCGATAGGAGCAAAACATATGTTGTACAGTCTCGGGTTCTTCCATGCAGAATACACATTCGGTGGGATCGTTGGTGGCCCATCTCACCCTCTATAGGCCTTCGTCGGGAGATGCTCGTGGTAAAGAAGTCACATGAAAACCTTAATTTTCAATGGCACTTTGACCTTCCATATCTGCCAATATTTGATGTGCATTGCCGGCCTCACCACGTCAGTCCTGCACCACCAGATGTTGCTGGCTTTGACTGAAAATGTTATGGAAGGCCTTGGACGCCATAGGATGCCGTCCTCCAACGCTTGATGCACGCGTAGTGAATCCAGTCTTTCCAATTTTCGAAAGCCAATTGGCAGTATTGAAGGAAGAACACATTGTAAGATTATATTATATACTTTAATGAAGAGTAACTTGTAGGGCAATTTCACAAACTAAAGATGAAGATCATGAAACTCAAACCTCCCATGAAGTGAACATGTGATGCTATTCCGATACGGGGAACATGAGAGACTGTTTGGCAATGTTGACGTGTGTGGACGAGAATATGCAATACTAATGCAAATACTAGTGGTGGTCAGTAACTCTCCACAGCTAGTGGTCCACCTTCCATTTTTTTTCTACATGCTTCTATTACTTAGTAGGGAATAATTTTTTTTAACCTATATTATTGAATTTGAAATGTGGGCATTAGTCAAACATCCTATAAATCCCAAAAAGGAGACACCTTGGGTGGTGGGAACGAGGAGGGTGTAATGCAACAAGTCTGGTAAGTGATCATTACCCAAGAGATGGTATGTATTAAGGGGCCGTGTTTAGTATTTAAATATGAATCTTTTCATATTCAAAGTGGATAACTGATATCTCTAACATAAATAATAACTGAGTCAATTAAATGACACGCTAGAAATTTGAATGAAATAATAATACAATCGGAAACCTAGAGATGAAATAGAGACTTTAGTATTTTTTATAGCTATTTAGTTATTATTATCCCTGCTTATACGTACATATGTTAATAGATTAAAATAGAGTTTTGTTAAGGAATGCACTAATGGCACTGGTTAACTCATTTACTATTTTTATTTTTAAAAAAATCAAGTTTAGGATCATAAAATATTAAATCACTTTTAAACTATTTAAAAATTATAATTTATTATTCATTATTTCATTTACTAATCATCGAACTTGTCTTCAATTATATAAAGTGAATCAAATAATAAATGTGATTTTTGTGCTTTTAAAAACAAAAGGCACAAAATAACTCAAAATCCCTTATGTTATTTTTATGAATTTGATGCTGCCGCTTTTTATTTTTATATTTAGATTAATCAGCCTACAATTGATCAAATAAGATATATTTATTTATTACTCATGATAATGTACGTTTTTAGTTTACCCAGGTCAAAAAAAAAAAAAAAAAAAAAGATTTTTCACCGTCTAAAATGGGTCTTGAATTTAAATATTTTAATGCTATTTATTAATTTTGCATTAATTATACATCATGAGCTCACCGACATCAGGGGCACATCGTGTTCGTACGATGGATCACTTAAATCAATCAACCGTCCATTCGGTGCGCTCAAACCAGTAACCGTCCTTTTCCCAAATTTTCAAACCCATATGTTACTCCGCCGGATCAGGAAAACTATTCGGTGTCTCCAATTTCAGATGCAGCCACGTAAGATTAATCCGTCAATCCACACCGTCCGATCAAATACACGATTTTACCTCATTATGACTTGTTTTGAACGGCTTGGATTTTGCTGGATTTGATAGAAGTCTGAACGTATAACGAGTACCATTAAATTACCATCATACCCTTCAAATACATCCAACTCCCGAAAATACCCCTCTTCACCCAAAAAAAAAAAAAAAACCCAAATTTGCATGAATAACCGCAAATGGCATCACAGAACGGCACGTCTTTCTAAATCCGACTCCCATAAACTTTCAGCCGTCCGATTTCAATCTCGCTCACTCCAAAAAACATTTTCAGGACCATAAATTGAATTCCCCAAAAATAATCTTATACAAAAGAATGGCAATACTGTTATTATGGGGAACAATAGGGACAATCAACGAGTGCCCTTCCTCTATAAATAACGTAAAGAGAATATCTCTTCCCCTCTATAAATAAATCCCCAAATCTTCAGACCCTCTCTCTTTCTCTCTCTTGAATCATAACCTCTCTCTCTTCCCCCACCGCCTCCGGCGTTTCCTTCCGCCGTTCCTCCGCCCTCCCACGGCGGCTCCGATCAGATCCCGCCGTTCCTCCGCCGGTCCGATACTCTCCGGCCGACAATCTCCGACTCTCTCTCGCTCTTGTAATTTTTTTTTGGGGAGGGTTTGTTTATGTGTTTTACCATTTTACCCCTACATGTAACCCACAATTCCATTGAAATCCTAGTGAGAGAACCGTCCTTTCATCCGCTGACGTGGCAGTGGGGGTCCGATTATTATTTTTTATTTGTTTCTTTTCGTCGTAAATGCGATGCCGAACCAAATCCGTCAAAAATTGACGCCCCTCCCGTCCAGGAAACGAAAAGCCAGTGACGGTCTCCTTGACGCCCCCAAGCCGTTTAGAGCCGAGCCGGTCCCCCAGTTCAAGCAGTCAATAGCCGAGCAAATGGCGCAACCTTTGCCGGCTCCATCTAATAACCGGCTCCTAGCCGGCTACTTCGCTCACGAGTTCCTCACCAAAGGCACGCTCTTCGGCCAGAAGTTCGACCAGGCTCGAGCCGAAGCCGCCGCCGCATCAACAGCTTCGTTTTTTCAGCAACAGCCGGAGCAAGAAAAGAAGCCCGCCGTCATCATCCACCCGACTCGGCTGAAGCCCAATGAGCCGCCGAAGGGTTACGCTGACGTTGCCTGCCTGTTGAAGACGGATGGGGCCCACATCCCAAGCGTCTACAACCCGGCCCAGCTCGCGCGGTGGCTACAGATGGGATGACGTGGCGAAATCGTATTGGATCCTATCTTTGTGTGGACCCAATCTTTTGCATGAAAACAAAAAGGGATATAATGATAAGAAAAAAAATTGGGATTTCTTTTTGTGCTCCTTTGTTGTTCATTCTGAATTTTTTTTTTTTTTTTTTTGTGTGATTGATAATGTGATGAATCGATCATCTTCTCTTGCGAGGGAAATGTGAAATGTAGATTGATGTTCTTTTGTTGTTGAATTTGTTTGTCTCTCACTTGTGTTTGTTTTTTTGTTTGGTTGCTTGTGTTTTCTTCTATCTTCTGTTGCATGAATTTTTTTTTTAAAACTACGTATGTTGTGAATATTGATATCGTTGTAGTCACTTATAAATCGATTGATGGGATCAACAGAAGCTAATCGTTTATGATTTATTGTTCTATCACTGTGGATTCTGATCTTCCCCTGTATAGCATTAGGTAGCATTTGGATTCGCGCATAGAATGATAGAAGTAGAAAATATTTAAAAGAACCCACCTTAGAAATTATTTAAAGAAATGGGTCCTTTGTTTATATACAGAATTGATTGATTGGCTACTGAAACTACTCATACGAATCATACCATGCCAAGTATTTTTTTTTTTTTTTGGTTAGGTAAAAATAAAACATAATGCAAGATATTCATCTTAAATAAACATGTTCTATGTTTATTCCACACTATTTTCCCCCTTATTATTCCTCTACCAAACAGGGAAGAAAGATTTCCCTAGAAGGGTGCGTGACTATGAATCTATACGAGGAACATGTTAGAAACATGTAATAACCACATGCATTGAAATATTCATGAAGCTTTTTTTTATATTTTGGGCAAAATATAAGCTCCAATGAGCTGTCGCTTCGCAAGCGACATGCAAAATTAGATTTCGAGAAATCATGTGTAACCAACATAAATCATATAAAAAGAAACACTTAACATGAAATCTGTTTTCATCATCATTCACCTCACGTTATAATATATACCGTTGAAGAAAATATATGATCCCAGAAACATTTAATTGGATCAAAATGAAATTAATGAAAACTTCAAAATGAAAGTAGTTGATCTTTGACCCACCACCAAAAGTCTTTGTTATTGTATCACAGATTGCCACGTGGCTCACCAAACTAGTGCAATAAGGGTCACCTTCCACCATTCACGAACGGTGGGATTTTGTGAAAGGACCATCCATCATGACCGTCCAAGGGATGTTGACAAAGAACAGAAATACAAAATCTTATTTTATCAAAATATAGTCTTGAAATTCTAGGGTACAATTTTATGTTGATTCTCATTGTTAGATAAAATAAATTGTAACTTTTTATAAGAGTATCTCCATTTCTATATCCAAACTCTTATTCAAACTTAAATTTAAATAAAAATCATTCAAAACCCTCTCCAATAATTTACCCATGTCTATACCAAATCAAACTTTTACTCAATTTTTTACCCAAATAAAGGGAGATTCAAATCTTTTCACAAATTTTAACATTTTTTTTTCCCTTTTATCTCTACATTTTCTTCCAATGTAACATTTTTTTCTCTTCAACTCCACATTTAGTTTAATTATATTAGATGTTTTCCCACTCCCAAAATTTTCATCATCTCTTGAAATAAAAAAAAAAATAGTCTCCTTTCTTAAATTTTTATCTTTGTTTTTTAACTTCTTATTTTTACTCCAATAAAAAAATATTACTTTTACCTTTTTAAAAAAAAATTGGATGATAATAATTTTTAAATTTAAATATTTTGAAGGAAAAAAAAAATTGAGTAGTAAAAATGTTTGAGGAAAGGACTTTGAAAATGTTTATATGAAATAATTAGAAGAAGATGTGAAATTTTTAAAAAATTTGAGTAAAACACAAAGTGATGGTGGGAGACACGTCATATCAAATCAAGCTTTTACTCAAATTTTAAGTAAAATTTGGGTATAAGTTTGACCGTTTGAGTAAGGGCTGGAGATGGTCTAACTAGTACTAACTACTTTTAATTTATTGTAACTTCTTATATTCTTGTAACTCTTTATAACTCCTTATAACTCCTCTTGCAACTTCTTGTATTCATCTCTATAAATGAAGATCCTCAACACCACTAAGAGTGTGGAAGAGAATTATGTTTTAATATGGTATCAAAGCACAACTAGATTCTTATCTCATGACTTTCCAAAAAGCCACTCCCCCACCCTCCCAAAAAAAAAAAATGAATTCTTGGATATCCCAAGAATATGTCAAAAATAGATTACAGGAAATAACGAATTCTTCTTATATTTCAGATTTACCAAACTGGTTTTATATGATTGTCTTAGTTAGTGTTACATCGTATATAACATAGAAAATTTTATTGGCGATTATTCGAAAGAATTTTTTATAGGATCAAAACAAATAGGTGGACGTAGTCTTCCCAAGTCAACCATAAAGTCAGCCACGAGGGCTCCCTCCAATATAAAAAAAAAAAAAACCATAGAAAACTTTATATTTATCATGATATAGCAATTTCTCAACAAAGACTACTTCTCCAATTTCTCACCAAAGCAGCCGTATTGCTATAACATATATCATCCAAGTTTTATTCATAATGAATATTTTATGTTTCATACATTATATTACTTAATATAGTGATGAATTTGCGAGAATAATTTAGTGATTTATCATCTTAATATATCTAAATAAATGGACAAGATTTGGAAGATAACTTATCTCAAATTTTGAGAGAAGTATATAGATTTTATTCTTATTTTTACATGATCAAAATCAATATAAAAAGAGAGATACAGTTATTCTAATCTCATCTCAATTGACTGAGGATTTCCAGAAATCATGTGTAACCAACATATATATATTTTTTAAGGGTGGATAGGAAATCATGTGTAACCAACATATATATATATTTTTTAAGGGTGGGTAAAGGAGGGTTTGAACCCGTGACCTCCCCTATAGAGAGGGTGCATCTTGACCACCTCACTAGTAATTTGCTGCACCTAACATATATCTTACCAAACTACACATTATATGAAATCTGTTTCATCATCATTCACCTGATCAAGTTATAAACTTTTGAAGAAAATAAATGACCCCAGAAACGTTTAATTGGATGAATGAAAATCGTAAAAAAAAGTCCAAATAAATGTAGTTGATCTTGACCCACCACCAAAAGGACCTTCTATCACAGAATGCCACGTGGTTCACCAAACCAGGGGAGGAAGGGTCACCGTCCACCATTCACGAACGGTGGGATTTCACCAAAGGACCATCCATCATGACCGTCCAAGTGGTTTAGCTTATTCTTATTCTCTTTATGTTAAAACACCCGAAAGAAAATGATGTTTGAGATATTTCATTCTTGTATATTCATTCTTAAACATCTCTAAAAAAATTTATATACAGAATCTATAATAGAAATGTATTTTTAGAAAGAAAGAAAAAAAAAACACTTATAATAGAAATGTATTTCTAGAAAGAAAGGAAAACCCTTCTGCAACATAGTTACTAAATTGACCCTACAGGAATACCTTAGTGAGTGTTATACCATGTATAACATAAAAAAAAAATTACTTTTATTATGACAAAAGTACATATGTATACAACTCAATCCATTTTGAAAGGTATTGCTAGGACTATGGTTTAAAATAAAATAGGGTTATTTGCATATGCATCTTTATTAGGATCCTTATTTACAGAAATACTCATATTAGATTCACGATTACAAAAATACCCATACTAAACTGATAAACAATGCATCGGTGCCCCTGTGGTTAGTCTCTGTGGGTCTGGTTAAAAAATGGTTGTTTCGCTCTCCATCCTTCTTCACAGCAGAGAAGTCCCTTTTTTTTTTTGTCAAATCTCTCCTCTCATTCATTTGTTTCCTCTTTCCCAAATTAAAAGCCCAACGAGTAGTTCAATGAGTAGTCCCCATCCAAACCCTAACTGTTATTGAGGTTTGTTATGTTGTATACAACATCAATGTCAAGATTTTCTTCAAAAAAAAAAAAACTCCTCATTGAATCTTTGATTTGGAGACTAGTTGATTGATGAGGGGTTGATTTAGGTTTGATTTGGAGTGGATTTGGTTGGCGGATTTGATTTGGTTGCAAGTGTTGAGAGGACCAAGGGTTAGGGTTTGGTAGAGACAAAATTAGGGGAAGGAGAGGGATTTCATGAGAGGGAGAGAGGGTATTCGGGTCGGGTTAGGTTAGTTTTAGTTAGGGGTAAATAAATAATCTACACGTGTGGTTAACAAATTAACCGTGATCGATTCTATTTTGCTTACAGTGAGTAATAGAGGGATATAATTGCACTGCTAATTAGGTTGGTAGGGGTATTTTTACAATTGTGAATCCAATACCAATAGAGATATTTCTGTAAACTAAGATTCCAGCGAAAGTATATATGCAAAACAAAACCCAAACAAAATATAATTTTCAGGGTGCAAATAACAATTTTCCCCGTACGAGAGGAAGTTGGACACCTGATCCGTGGCTAACAAACTACAGTTCTGCACCTAACAACAAGACTGTCTTTATCGAGTGATGGTGCGTGTGAACAACATTAATTCATATTGTAAACAACATCCATCATCAGCATTAAATATCATCCAGGTTTCATTCATTATGACTATTTCATATTATAATTATATATTGGATAATAACAGGGGCTAATCTATTTCCACCAACCAATTAATTAATATCACCAATAAAAATAAATAAATAAATCATAATTTGAACAACCCTAATATAATCAACTATTTGACAGTTTTTCTATCAACCACTGTTTAAACAATTCGACAGCTTCCTTGTCAACCACTATTTAAACCATTCGACATGCGCTCTATCAACCTTCCTTTAAAAACTTCGACGATTGGTCTGTCGATTTGAGAAGACCATTTAAATTTGTTCAGCTCTGTTATTGTTTACATTCGATGTTGGTTAATTAGTTGGACTTTGTATAGAGAACTTTTAAATTGAACAAATCACGTGTATTGGTTGGATTTGGAGCTATGATGGATTTTGGGTGCGATTTTGTATATGGTATGAGGAATGAGTTATTGCATTGAGTATTTCAACTTCCTTTGTTGTTTGCATAATGCGTGCAGTTAGATTTAAGGTTAATGGTGTTTAAGAATAGCAAATTTGGATAGATTCATATGATGATATGATGATTGGCTGTCAATTGATTATGATTTTTTTAAATTTTTTGAGGTGCATAACTAACCTCTTAGTCATGAATCGAATTTTTTGTTAAATTTTTTAAGTGCATGACTAACTTCATTATTTTTTCTCTCTTATAATGGTAATTTTGATTTATCTACCATTTAATTTAACTGAAATCCTGGTTGTGATACCTTTGGAGTTTACCTTTTTGCAATTATGTTCATGTTTTTTTTTAATATGCTAAGAGTTGAGTGAATATATTCTAAGTGTTGAATGAAGTATGAATGTGAGTGTGTTGATATTTTTAATGTACATTAAATATTGAATGCAGTCAAATGCATCTTAGTTCTTCTTTTGAAAAAAAAATATATAATTCGACACCGCTACGGTCGAACAAACCTTATCAAGTCAACAGACCAACTGTCAAAAGTTTTAAAGGAAGATTGACAGAGAGTCTGTCAAATATTCTAAACGGTGATTAACAGACCTCTTGTCAATTGTTTTAAAGGAATGTTAACAGAAAGACTGTTGAATGGCTGATGGAATTAATGTTGTTCAAATTTTGATTTTTTTACTTTTTTGGTTGATGATATTAGCTAATTGGTTAGTGGATTAGACGTGCCCAACTTATAATACGGACAAGATCAAAATCCAATCCATTGTTCGCATTTTATTCCAGAGTTTTTTTTTTTACAAATAAGATAAGATGTGCTGTTCTTAACCACTTTATCTTATTCTGAGTTGTATTGCCCAACCAGGTAAACTATCCCATCCTATCCTATTAAGATTACCAAATCAGGTGCTAAAAAACAAATATCAAGTCTGAGTTCAACAATAATAAAAAAAAACATTGCAGAATGCATGGCTAACAAACTCACACCACCAAAAAAAAAAAAAAAAAAAAAAACACCATATGAAACCATAAACACTCTCAGCTACTCCAAGCCTAATCTTGAATGCATGCAGATCAAGTCCTCAAAACCGGACCAAAACATCACATATATATTTCTACATATGATAATCAAGCAGTAGACAAAAGGGTTTTATCCATCAATTCTATAAATGATGAAATCATTGCCACTGTCTTCTAGTACAACCTTGAATCCAAACACACACAAGCTTTTCTACACCAGTTGAAAATATCTGAAGACCAAGAGGACTTTCCAAACATTCAAAGAAGAAGAACCATGTATCATACTGAGGTCTGTAGTCTTTGTTTCTCTATGCTTGCTTGATAGTAACCGTACGTGCTTTAAGGTTCAGAAATATTGCCCTGATATTGCAAAGGAGAAAAATATAGTCAAGCAGTGTTTCTATGCATAGCAAAAAATTTGTACAGCAATTTATGCATGTATGATAACATACCAAGCCAAGTCCAATTGCTTGGATGAATCCTTATTCATGAAAAACCAATCCATTCCACAAGATTTTTAGCTATTAGACCTATTCCATGCATCATTCAAGGAGCTTTTTTCTTCTGAAGGCAATATATTCCCATTTTTATAGATTCCGTTATCATGCTTGAAAAGCAACGTTTTGTAGATGTCTACATAGATGGTTTCCATGTTTTTAATTATTTATTAATCATGACTGTAACAACATTACAGTAATCAAAACATTAGCAGCTACATGTATCTTATGTACTGCAATGCCTAAGCAACCTGTTTAGTGACCATAACAGTTCATGGATCAGAATAAATCAGTACCAAAATTGAAAGACGACGTGTCATGACTGAATGAAAACGACATGAGGGAGGCAATATGAAAATCCAAGCATACATGTATAATAGAATTCCTTGTGTTTGTACACTAGCTAATCTTAGGAGGACTAGAGAAACAAATTGTTAGGCATGCATTGATGCATAAAGAGAGAAATAAAACTATGGAAAATGAAAGTAATCAGTCTTGCAAACAGTAATCTCATAGGGAAGAAAAGAGGCAGCACACATACCAGCATGACGCAACAAAGCTGTGGAAAAGGACACGAAACTGCAGAGGCATGTATTGGTAGTTCACCCAACCCACTAAGGGCCAAAACTGAAAAATTGTTCAGCAAAGTTAGTCTGATAGTTTCTCAAGAGTAGAACCACTAAACAATTTACAAACTCGTACCTTCCATGCAGTTAATTGAACAGCAGGGTAGTCCTTTCTAATTTTATTCCTCACCAATCCCCATGGTCTTCCTGCATGAATGAACAATTGCTTTAATTGTGTCGATTATGCTAAAGTTCCTCAAAAATCTTATTTTCATCAGGAATATTCAAGTTTCAATGAATTAAAGAAGGCTGTACTCAAAAGAATGTCCCAAAAAAAAAAATTGTCAGTGTCCATAATCATTGGAGAAGAAGTACAAGAAAAGTCACTTCTGTTCCAACCAAATGGTATCCCAGAGAAAACTATCACAACCAAATTTTATACTTTATTGTCTGCTACACCACTTGAAACTCAATATTGGTAGTACCCAACCATCTAGTGGATATGCCTCTGAAATGATTTTCAACTGCTAAACCAAATTACCAATCAAAATTTTCAAGGCTAGACTCAGCAAAGTATTTGTGAAATTGCAGTCCGCACTAGTGTTTTTCATTAAATAAAATGCAGATAAATTTACAAATTAGCTGTAGAAGCATAAAAAACTAATACAAAAAATGAATTTTTCCCCGCATAAAAGAAGCAGGATATAAATCATAAAATCCATAAAATTTACCTCAGTTGCTCAAAAATGAGATCCAGTCATTAGCAATGATTTAAAGCTCTGGACTCAGGTGAGTTTGACGCTACAAATTATTTCAACCACGTTATTGCAAACTTTACTCTGGTCTCAAATTTTCTGGAATTGCAAATTTAACTCTGACCACAGATATTATGATTCCACGATAAAGTGATTCAGAGCTTGTGGGGCAGAAATCATTAGAGACCACAGTACAAAAAATTATGGGGACAGAAAATATTAGTCAACTAAAATTTCCAAGTAGAATAAAAAAACAAAACCAAGAAAGATGCCTCAAGTGTTGAGCCTTTGATGGATCAATGCATAGAGGGATATACCTTCAACTACCAATCCATAATACATCATAAAGAACATGTTGTTCCACGGTGAAGAAGTCAATTGTTCCAACAGCACCTGAAACACAAAAAAAATCGAGCACCGTCACTTAATATTATAGTTAACAATAACCACGACACAAAGAATTCATTAAACCAGGAAAAGAAAACCAATGTTCTCTTCTTCTTCCAAGCAACATTTATATTTTGCTTTGTAAACAGATACATGGTGGGGATGACTATTACCAGAGAGAAGAAATATGATTGGCATATAAATTAAATACCTTTTTAGCAACTGTACTCTTTCCCTTCTGACCTTTAAAAATTACTTCCATCAGCTTGTGGAGAAAGTGCCCAAATGGTCCCGCATATGCAAACCCATATAACTGAAATTGGAGGTCAGATCAGATACAGATTGGGAAGCATATTTACATTACACATCAGTAAATGATGCTTCTTCCCGGAGAAATCAATATATACATTATATAAAGGTTCCAAATTACCAAAGCTGTACCTGACAATTTTATTATTAAAAAAAAAACAGAATTTACTTTGCAGTTTATACACAATTAATGGAAGCAACAAACATGCCAATGGTGTAGAAGATCATTTCAGGTATTCATGCATTTAAACTGGAACTAAAAATTTAAAAACAAAAACATGTATATTAGTATTAAAAGAACCCCCTCCCCCTATAGTACATGATTTTTTTATGATTCCAGATATGCCTATCAGTTATGAACTGAAACAATGAAAGAACACAGGACGAAAACAATGAAAGAGACAGGTTCATCAACTTGAAACCTTAAAACACTCGGCCAAAAAAACATCATATTAGTTGAAAATAATGACACAAAGACAACTCTGCATGAATTAAAATTTTCTCTTATAGTTGGCAAAAATAATTTAGTGGGAAAAAGAAAACCACGAATTTCAATTAAGTGCACAATTTCTGTCATAAAACATAACCACATCACCACTTCTAACCCTCTTTCATGTCCCAATTATCTCAAATGATTATCCAATACCCAAAAGAAAAACAATTGAAGCACACATAAAACTATTGAAAAATTCAACAAAAAAAAAATACAGAATTATTTAATAGTATATCAAGCATTCATTAAAGAAAAAATTGAAATATCAACCCAAAGAACAGAACGAAAAACCCATACCATAACGAGGAGGAGCCTCCTAAGCTGAAGCCTCTTGATCCCAGATATCTTCTGAGCGACTGCATCACTGAATCCGGCCAAAACCCCAGCTGTCACCGCCTGCAATACAAAACAAGAAGAACCCATCAAAGATAGGCATAAAAAATGAATGACCCAAATCTTAAAAACCCCCGAAAAGTTCTTCCATAGATTAAAAAAACGACCTTTGTGCGTAGTGGGTGCTTTTGGAGTTGTTGGAGATACTTCTGCCATGTCTCTGCGACCACCTCCGACATGGCTTATACCAAGCTGTGGCTTTTCTTCCTGACCGGATGTTGTTCAGTTGTTGTTTTCAGGGTTTCAGAGGGACTGATGAGAAGAGAGAGAGGGGGGACGAAGGGGGGGCTTTTGAAGAGGGAGAGAAGGTAACCATGTCAACCATAAAGGGTGGAAATTACAGAGAGAGAATATTTTGTGCTTTCAGATATTTTAATAGGGGGAATAAATTGGACTATTCTCATTTCATCTAACTCTGAATTTTAAACCGTCTTGATTGATCTAAACACAAAAAACTAACAGTCTGACACCTTCAACTTCTTTTAAAAAATTTACACATGATCTTAATGTAATTTTTAAATTTCCATAATTCATATATATATGAATTATGGATATATGAATTATGGATATATATATATATGAATTATAGTACATACTTTAAAATATATATATTCCCTTATTAATGTTATATACTTTAAACTTTTTAATTAAAATAATGAAGACCACAATTAGGACTGTAGTCGCATAGAGGAGCTCTCTTTTCTTCATAACATTCTATCTTTTAATATTTAATCTCATTATATTTGATTTTATTAGTCCCAAATTGTGAATTGGATTTTATTTTTATAAAAATTAATTTTTAACAGCTTTAAACAGATATTTTAAAATTTTCAAGTCAATAAAATAATTTTATGAAAAAGGTTCAAAGTAGTTTTTTATAAAATAAATTGTTTTTTAAAATAAATTCTAAAAAAGGACTTGTGAAGGGTCTACATACATGATATTACCAAAATAATAAGCTTCATCTTCTTTTGATTCTGTTTCTTCATATGAAAAAAAAAGGCCAAAGTAAAATTTTGACCATTATAAAGTTTGGGTAATAAAATTTTGTTGGATATGGGTTGTCATATCAATTTTTAAATTTTGAGCAAAGCAAAGGACATGCAAGGGTTACATCCATGGAAGATCTCCATTGGAAATGCAGGACTAATGGAATTTAAAATAAAGTTCCTTGGAGGTTTGACTTATCATGTGCTTTGTGACAGCAAAATGTTTGGATGCCTCCAAGAAATATTATATCTCAGTTTTGGCTTGTCTGCTTGTTTAACAAATCTGAAAGAGGACAAACAAAAAATTAGGTGGTGAAATTTCAGCTTCTCCCCTTCTGACCAAGGCAAACAATTAGAGTCTGTTATTTATATAAGTAGTTATAATAATATAGGTTGATTGGTTGGTCAAGTCTTTTTCTGTAATTATATTGCAGAAGCAGTTGAGCTCTTTCTATCATAATAACTTACGATTCATATAAACTCAGGAAAATCTCCTTAGGATTAGTTAGAATTGAATTTGAGTTGGGTAATTCAACTAGGCCCGGGTCAGGGTATTATGTAACTGATATTATCTATATGAATCTCCACAATGTTGGATTTTAAGTTACAGAATTCTTAGAATTAACTTTTCACTCTAAATTTTATGTGCTGAGAAATTCACTTTTGCATTCTCATTTATGTCCTAATAACAAAGTATGCTGAATTTTTTTAATATTTAGAAAGGTACTCTCCGATTGGATATCTCCTCGCGTCTATCAGTCAGACATACTTTTGTTCATCTAACTATGCATTTAATATGTTTAGAGTCGTATCTGTTTATTTTGGATAATTTCTCGTAAATTAAAAAAACTAATTATAATTGTCTTGCAACTTTTACATCTAATATGAAAGAAAATTACATGTATTTCTCATGCTAATGATCAAAATACATCTTAAAGAACAGTTCAAGCATCTTGGATTATCGGATTATTTCATATGATTTACAATTGTACGCGTACAGTAACAAATAAACTCCCACTGAATACTTGATGTAAATGAACTTTTTGGGGCTATGATCACAACGAACGACCAGAAAACAAAGCAACGTTTTTAACAAACCAACAATGACCAAATTTTTGCTGCCCATCCAAAATTGTAATTGTAATTTGCAAGTACAATTTAGTTATTAGAGATAGTCGATCAATCCAATTTTTTTGCATGTACCTAGAGGTGTCAAACGGGCCGTGCCGTGCTGGCCCGGCCCGTTAAACAACCGGGCTAACGGGCCGGCCCGGCCCGGCCCGTTTCATGTAACCGTGCCGTGCCGGCACGGCACGGTCCGCAGGAGGGCGGCCCAGCACGGCCCTCCGTGCCAGCCCGGCGGGCCACCGTGCCGTGCCGTGCTAGCCCGGCGGGCCAAACGGGCCGGGCCCATTGACGGGCCAACGGGCCGGCCCATTAAAATGTCCATTTTTTTAAAATTTTTAAGTTTAATATTTAATTCCATGTTTAATTTACTAGTTCCTTTAAATTAAAAAATTAAAAAAATATACATAAGTCATTTATAAAAATTGAAAACTAAAAAGAATTAAGAATACAAATATTTATTTTATTGAATATTGAATTTCTTTGAGTACATGAACAATAATTAAATAAATGATAAAATGAATAAAAAATACACAAATAGTACATTGATGAATAAAAATAAATTATACAATTCTTAAAAAATACATTGACAAATACAAAAAATTAAAAAGTGAGTAATAATTGCATCACTATAGTTTTTAATACATCCCAACTAGGTTGGCACCTATTAAAACTATCAATCACTTGCAACTCACCTTTCAAAAAATTAAAAAAATACAACAATGAGAAGATTTATATGTGAAATCTTCATTGATCATCATCTATGTTGAATTTTGTAAAATCCACCTCAAGACTATCTACAAATTCTTGATTTCTTTCATCAGCATCACTCCAATCCTTCAGACAAATAAGAGCTTCCAGTGAACTTGCTGCCAACCTGGTCCTCCTCTCAGATAATATTCTCCCACTTGTACTAAAAGAAGATTCTGAAGCCACTGTAGACACTGGAGGAGTTAGTAAATCTCTTGCCATTATAGAAAGCACAGGAAATGTCACTTCATGTGCTTTCCACCATTGCAAGAGATCAAAATTTTCCATCTCCTTTTCAGTTAAAAGAGACTTCCAATCATTTTCTAAATATTTAAACAGTTCATTAAGATGAGAACTACCACTACTAGAATCATGTGAAGTGTGTGAACTTTGTGAAACAAAATCAAAGAAATAATCTTTTTTCTTACCTTTGCCTAATAAACTAATAGATGAAGTGGAGGATGATGCTCTAGTTCTATTTGCATATTTATTTTCATATTTTTTATACATTTCAGTTAAAGCAAATTCTACATCTTCACCACTTATAACCATTGGAAATCTAACATTATCACTTATTCTTGAAATTATAGTTTTAACAGTATCTAATTTAATAGTAATATCCATTACAGCAGCTAAACAAAAAAGCATAGGAATATCTTCAAAATATTTTTTAAATTTTTGTTCCATCAAGAAAATAGATTCTTGAAGTATACTATAATCTCTATATTCTTTAAATGCACAAGAAATATTAAATAATTGTCTAAGTATAAGATTTGATGTAGGATAATAAACACCTGAACAAGCAATAGAAGCATCATAAAAAATACTTAAAAATTGCACAAAAACTTTTGAAATTTGCCAATCAATAGGAGAAATTTCAACACGATTGTTAAACATTTCATTAAATTCAATAATCAAATTTTCATAACCCTCACAACTTTGCAACATTATATATGTAGAATTCCAACGAACATGCATATCAAGAGGAAATTTTCTAGGGGGAATATTGCGTGTCGCACAAAAATCACCAAATGCTTGTACTCTAGAAGGTGTACAAGTAATAAATTTTAATGCTAATCTAATATTTACTAATGATTCTTCAATATGAGTTAATCCATCTTGCACAATTAAATTAATAATATGACATACACATTTACAATCATAAAATTCAAAATCATAAGGTAAACCCAAAGAAGATTTAAATTTTAAAATAGCACTAACATTATTACTAGCATTATCAAAAGTTATGGATAAAATTTTTTCAGTTATATTATATTCTCTAAAAATATCCATTATTGCTTGATAAATTACTGTGCCGGTGTGTGGAAATGTAAGTGGACGAAAAGCTAACATTCTTTTATTTAACATCCAATGAGAATCAATATAATGTGAAGTAACACAAATATAGGCTAAATCATTCTTACCGGACCATAAATCAGATGTGCATGAAATTTTTTGAATGTTCATGAATGATTGAATTAAATGATTTTTCATTTCATTGTAAACTCTAATTATATCTGATCTAATAGTATTTCTAGAAACAGCTCTATATTGTGGATTAACGTACCTTTTTTGAAAACGTTCAAATCTTTTACTTTCAGCAAATGTAAATGGTTGTTCATCAGATGCTATATATACAGATAAACCTTCTCTCATACTAGATTGATTATAAGAGAATGTAGACATTGTACCTTCAGTACTACCTGTTTGACCGAAACTCCCAATCTGAGACTGCGTACCGGGATTCAGTTGTTGTTGATGCCTTTTCAGACATGATTCAGCATGTCTCTTGAGATGTCCGGTACCACCCGCGCTTGCACAACTAAAATTTTTGTTACAATATTTACAAACAGCTCTATCTTCCATTCTACCTTGGTATTTAATATTCTGTATTGTGTAGTGCTCCCAAACTTCAGACTTCCTACTTTTAGAGGGTTTTTTTTGTTTTCCAGTTGGGGGGTGACTAGATGATGCACCAACATCACCTCCAACTGATTCATGGGGGGTTTGGGATTGGTCTTGGGGTAAATCATGTAGTAGGTTATCTATATTGTCAAATTCATCATCAGTGTGTGAATATTCTATGTTTGGGTTGGCCATTTGAAATTTAAAAAGTACAAATTTGAAATTTGAATTTAAAATTTAAAATTTGAATTTAAAATTCTTCTATTTGAATAGTTAAAATTTAAAATATTAAAAATTTGAAATTTAAAATACACTTTGGTTTTGAAATATGGAATTAATTTGAATTTAAAACTTGAAATACACTTTGTAAAACTTGAAATTTCAAATGTGTAGAGAGTAGAGACTAGAGATGAAGAGTGTGAGACTAGTAGAGATTAGAGACTAGAGAGAGAGAGAGAGCTTCCCCTAATCTCCTTAGGCTTGGAGAGTTGGAGCCTTGAACCTTCCCAGTTCCCACCCTTTGGAGAGAACTTCCCTTGGAAAGAGCCTTGAAGAAATGGAGATTGGAGACAGAGAGAGCTTTCACCACCACTTCAATTTGATTGAAGTTTTCACTTGAAAAGAAAGAGAGCACTTGAACACTAGAACACTTGGAATTCCAACACAAAACTAGAAAATTTTAGAGGAAGAAGAGAGTGTAGTAGTGGAGGAGTAGAGAGATTTGTGATTGAATTGATGAAGAAATGGGTGGATGGGGTGGGGTATTTATAGGTGAAGAGTTTTGAGTTCGAGCGGGCCAACGGGCCGTGCCAACGGGCCGGCCCGGCCCGTTGGCCCGCCAACGGCTAGTCCAACTAGCCGTTGGCCAACGGGCCAACGGGCCGGGCCACCGGGCCGGCCCGGCCCGTTGGCCCGCCAACGGCTAGTCCAACTAGCCGTTGGCCAACGGGCCAACGGGCCGTGCCGGCCGTTGGCCCGTCCCAACGGCTAGGTGGACTAGCCGTTGGTGGAGGTGGGGCCCACGGCACAAATTGTGCCGCGGGCCTAGCGGGCCGTGCTAGAAACGGCACGCGGGCCGGGGGTCAGGCCCAGCCCGCGTCGCCACCCAAACGGGCCGGCCCACGGCACGGCCCGTGCCGTGCCGTGCCGTGCCGTGCCGGCACGGGCCCTTAACGGGCCGTGCCACGGGCCGGGCCGGGCCGGCCCGCCCGTTTGACACCTCTACATGTACCTTATATCTGATCTATGGTGTTGATTTTGCATGGGCCCACAACCAAATTATTTTATATTATATCTGTAAAAAAAATTATTTTGGACAAAGTGGCAACATATGATTGATCTTAATTTGTTTTTTAATAATATTTCCCCTTCAAACAAGGATCAGTGTAGTGCATAAGATTCGCAAGAGTCTTCCTACTATATTCTTTTTTTTAGGACGGGAATAAAATTTATTCTTAGAGATACATTTATTCCAACATAAGTGAGTATAAATAAAGATAAAGTGATTTTGTGTTTGATTGTGTTTTAAATTATTCTCGTTGATAAACGTAAGAATAAACGTTTTATTGTGTTGGTAAAATATGAATAAAGTATGGATAAGAATTTATAAAATATAAAAAAATAATGACAGTTGATTTGACATGTAATTTATAGAAGGTGATGACAGTTGATTTAACAATAGACCACATATTCTTTGGATGGAATAACCTAAGATAATTTTAATTTCAAGAGTTAATTGAAATCTATATACCACTTTATACCAGTTTATTTTAACATACTTTATCTCTAGCTATTCTATGTTTTCAAACACCCAAAATCTCTTATTCCCCTTTATCCTAGGTTATCCATAGCTTTATTCCCGTATTAAACAGGGGCTATAAGATAAAATGTGGGACACTTCCATCTTTTCCAAATAAAATATCCAGAAATGTCAATTTGGACCTCTATATTTTTGGCTGGTTGTGCAAATGTTCGAGTCGGTCACATAGTTGTTCCCTCCTATAGACGTGAACATAACATTTCAGTACCTTTGAAAATCATCCAAAAAATATTAAAATAATGCCTGCTTAGCAACATGACCATTTAATAATGAAAAATTCAAGTGAAGTTAACCTAATCTATGTTGATTTTTTTCCCATGAAATGAGAATTATTATGTACGTGGTTACTTATAATTTCCTCTCTAATATTTTTCTCTGTTTTATCTCATGTACACCTGGCTGTTACAAGTAACAAGACCATCCCACACCACCTACATACACCATCCCCTAAAGATAGTAGTAAAAAATTAAAAATAAAACAAAAAACATCAAAATTAAGACACAAAGATGAATCCCTGTAACCCTTGCCCATTTCAACCAAGCAATAGGAACTCACTTTTCAAAGTCCCCCTCTTACTGCCCATCAAATGGTGAAAAAGAAGAAGAAAAAAAAACGTAAATAAAATCCAAACTTATTAGCCCTCACTTTATAACTTAATAAGGATCAACGAATAACCATAACAGACCAGTCACCTATCTCCAAAGCTTCACAGACGTGTCATGGCTTGCCGATGCAACCATTCCACTGACGGGAGACTGGGCCAATGCGGCGATCAAACCATCGTGCCCTTGCACCGTCATGCACTTGTTCTCCGTCATGTTCCACAACTCCAGTGACTGCGATCATGACGAACCACGAAAATTTAAAAAAAAAAAAATTGAAAGCAACTTTCTTTCTCCATCGGATGACTACTACAAGAAACTGGGTTTTTACCTGGTAACCCCCTATAATGAGGAGGTTAGAATAAGTTGGATGGAAGATACAAGAATGGAATTTGTTCCCATTGGAGCTCAGCTCATGAACAAGATCTCCATTTCTGATTGACCAGACTCTCACAGAATCCTGGCTCACAGAGGCTAAATATTCTCCATTAGCATCCCAACATACTGAGTGCACCTCTTTTCCATGGCCCTACAAAGAAGTGGATATGGTCAAATGCTAGCACGAGCCAAACTTGATGATGTATGGTCTTTCATTGGATTTAAACTTGGGAAAATGATCTAAGCTGGATATTTTGAAAAATTAGAATAACCACTCGATGAATAATCAAGATAAGGCCCCTGCTCATGTGGGATTCTTTGCTCATTTGGTAGCGCATTGTTTTTTTGTGCATAAGGCTTGGTGTAATGCCAACATAACTTACATATAATAGGTATTAAATGTGATAAACAAAAATATACAGTCAGATACCTGTAAAGTGTAAGACTTTCTATCCGTTTCAACATCGAAAACAGAGACCATGTTATCAGCTGCAGCAGCAAGATATTGTCCAATTCGTGGCTGAAATCTCACTTGAGCTGTACCACCCTGACCAATTAACAATGTATATCAGAAACACAGATCAGAAACAAAACACCACTCCTCTAAAACTTTTATGTATATAAAAGAATATAATAAGTATAGTCAAAATTGAGTGTTCTAGAAGAAACCTTTGAGATACGTGTGCATGAAATCTGGTTGATGTTCCAGTAACGCATTTCACCATTGCCATCACAAGAGCAGAAGAGATCAGTCTTCTTCGGATGGAAATCTAGTGACATCACAGGGAAATTATGTCCGCTATATGTCTTCACTAGATAGTCTGGCTGCAAACCATATTATTTATAAATAAGATTAATTCAAACATCACAAAGTTGAAAATAGGAATTTTTAAACATCTCAAGTGGCATAATTAGCCTATTTTTTAAAAAATGAAACAACCAACTGTTAAGTGTGAACAGACAAATAACAAAATAAAGAAGCCAACGGTAAACCAGGTCAATCAACTAGTTGCAAGAATGGTTTCACTGATTAAACTTACCATGTTATTAGGTGGCATTCATTCATGGAAAATAATACATAATGAAATTTTGAACAGACATATCAATTGTCTGCAATCCACATACAAATTGTTCTGCAAAAGCACCTAGCAACATCCAGGTAATTGGAGAAATATAGGAATTATAGCATGCAAAAATCTTTCATAATTCATAAACATTGAATGGATGAGGACAGACACTAACATAATAGGTTTAGCACATCAAGCACAAACTCTTGTGAAACAACCTAGTTCCATAAAGCCAATCCCAGATCAATCAGAAACAGCCTTTTTTAATGCTCTATAATCTGAGAGGAGAATTAATAGGAAGATTTTTTAGTAAAGCTTTCCTAATTCAATTTAACTTAAATGATAACCTAATTCAAATTAAATGATATTCATTGTCCACTACTTTCAGTAATTGCCTGCAAAGTTAAATTCTGTGATTCAGTATGGCTAGTGGCATCTAATATACCTTGCCACCTTCCACAACTTATATTGTTAGCATTCAAATCCGCCTCTTTTAGATAAGATTCTTTTCGATGTAGAAAGTAATATAGAAAGTAAGACATCAACAAACATTTTCTACACTTTGCACATAATCAAAGGAGCTCAGTCACCTCTCCAATTCCCTGGGAAGTTCATGGTCATGATTCAATTGTCTGTCTAATGCAAATTTCCTCAACTAAAATTGGATTCAATGGAATCTGCAGAACAACATTTTAAGGATCCATTTGCTTTCGAGGAGAAAACATGATAACAATGATCATAGACAAGCTTTAATAAAAAAATGAATAAATGAAATTGATTACCATCAAATCACGTAAAATAGGTCTATATCTTCAATCAACGAATAACTGAATGATGTAAAGAAACAGTAGTGAAAACATCCTGGAGAAATACACACTACAGATTATATATTTCTACAAGTAAAAGAGTATCCAGTAATCATGTACTCATGGAATTCATTTTTACTTGCAATCGATCAGAAAGAGAATGAAATCATACTTTTGCTGCATCCCATAGCCGCACAGTCCTATCAAATGAGGATGTTGCCAGCTGTGTTGAACTTGGTCTAAAGCGAATATCCGTAATTATAAGAGCATGTCCTTCTGGTGTGCTCTCTGTTTTTAGTGTGTCCATGTTCCAAAGTACAACCTACCAACAAATGCACAGACTAATCAGACAACCATTTTCTACATAATTAAACCAATGTAAAACTGCCAAAAGTTTCAAGAAGATATCTCCAAGTCATTTATGTAAATTTAGTAAAAAGATGAAATGGTCCCATTAGTGTTTGTCAGTCTCCAATGAGGGATGCCTAATTGCTCACAACACCTCACATGTTAAACATGTGAGGGACGCCTAATGGTCCCATTAGTGTTTGTCAGTCTCCAATGAGGGATGCCTAATTGCTCACAACACCTCACATGTTAAACATGTGAGGTGCCATGTGTCAACCTCTAATTAGGAACATGACAACAAAAAACTGATGAGATCCAGCATTGACTATATCCCATCCCTAAAAAGATACGTCTTCTGATTTCTATAACCAAAAAAGGAGCAGCTAGAAACATTCAACTTCCTTAATGAAATTTCAATGTGAGGGTTCACATGATCCAAGTGAGCCAGAAGGAACACAATGATTTTGATTCAATTATGGGCATCATCTCTTTTGTGTAAGACAGAAAATAAATACATTAGAAAAGAGAAACAATGAAAAGATTTAAATCTTCAATCAATATCCTTCATCACCTTCACTTCTAGAGGCTTTCAACTTCTTGATGGGAGTTCATCCATCAAAAGTGACCTTTAGTTTAATCAGAATGCTAAAATCATAGCTCCAGATGTCAGTGATTTATACCCAAGTTCCTCGAACTCGTTTAATGAAAGGAGGTTTTAAGTATTCAAGATGTTTCAAGGGATTTTCTTGTTTCAAAGTTTTTTTTCGGGAACTTGATGTGGAGTACTTTCCAAATTCAAGCTGGCTTTTACATATTAAAAAAATAAATCAAACAATGGGATAAGAATAAAATTTTATAGTGAACTGTTCAGAAGACCATTAGCCTCTGTGTTTACGTATAGAAGCAAGCAGAGCAGCCAACTGTGTATCAAATTTGGCTTGTTGAATCATTCATGAACCTCCACAAAACATCATTCTATTTAATTCAGCAAATTAATACTGTAAGTATGGTGTTCAGAAGACCATTAGCTTCTGTGTTTACGTATAGAAGCAAGCAGAGCAGCCAACTGTGTATCAAATTTGGCTTGTTGAATCATTCATGAACCTCCATAAAACATCATTCTATTTAATTCAGCAAATTAATAATGTAAGTATGGTGTTAGTTAATCCATAAAGAACACACCCAGACCCTTTGAAAATAAGGTATATTAAGGTTTATATATACATATGTATGCATGTGTGTGTGTGTGTGTGTATGGAAGTGCCAAGGATCTCCAACAATCAACTTATGCATGAATTATGTCTCCAACAAAACAATTTATCAAGAACAAAGAGTTCATACAATAATAGCTGCAATTACCTTCTTCTCATGCCCAGCACTGGCCAACAATTTACCATCTGAAGAAAAATGGCAGCAGACAACTTTGCTATTGCTCGTACAGATGCGGCCAACTTCTTGGAAGGTAAATGCTGAAAGGTAGAACATGTGTTATTGAAACAACCAGAAAACACCAAATAACTTAAAAAACAGAAAAGAAAAAAAAAAGAAAAAGCAATAAAAAAGCAATTACATTTTGAGTGATCTGTTTTGTGATCTGTGGGGCTTCTTGTAAATGCACTAAACACATCCCTTGTTTCTCCATCATCATGTGAGAGAATTGATTCTACGTTATCAAGGGAACTAACATCCCCAAAATTTTCCATATCATCCTGAATGAAAGAACAAATGGTAATAAGGATTGAATAGACTTTATGTAAATTAACACTTTTAACGCAGAAAAGAAAGTTTATACCAGTTGATTAGAAGAAGAAACAAGTCCACCAGCTCCATCTGTACTGTACATCATTAAACTCTTGGGCATGTTGTTAACTTGTTGTAGACCTCCCCCCAAGGCCCCTCCATCACCCGATGTATGAATAGACGGAGTTGATGGAGGAGATATCGAAGGACCAATTGTATTCCCTGTACCCGTGCTGTTTGCAGCTCCAGAAGCAGATTGCTTCCTTTTTCTGTTATTCTGACATCACTTTAAGCAGTTAATAGAAAAGGAACCAGTATGCTTGATCAAAAGAAAAAAATCGAAATAGCTGAAAATCATATTACATTATCTAGACCAGATACCTGTTGCAACTGCTGCTGCTGCTGCTGCTGCTGAGCAGAGGACTGCTGCATATGAGCCAACTTCATCTAAGAAAAGCATAACGGGATGTTAAAACAAATGTAGTAGAGTAATACAACAGATTTCCGTACAGGATCTATGTAAAGAGAACACTTCCTTGTCCAGGTTTTGGAGGCCTATTGGTACCCCTGTCCATGTCTGACATGAAAAACAGGAACGTTTATAGCATTGAGCCTTCTCATGTCATTGTTACATCAATTTTGCACACAATTCAAAACCAAGTTAAACAAGATTGGCAGAGTTCCTAGTTTTTTAACATGCAAATATCAGTTGGTGAGTGGTGACCGATACCACCTAGTTCAGATAGATGGCATCATGATCAGGATTTCCTTAAATTTCATGTACATTCCAAAATCTCTGGATCAAGAAGACCCATAAAATCCTCACCTTCTCTAGTTATGGGAAACCATTGGTTT
Source organism: Acorus gramineus (assembly GCA_030737835.1). Classification (NCBI taxonomy): domain Eukaryota; kingdom Viridiplantae; phylum Streptophyta; class Magnoliopsida; order Acorales; family Acoraceae; genus Acorus; species Acorus gramineus. The sequence continues at coordinate 15,910,645 of CM060857.1, forward strand.
GGGTGACGTAATCATGGACTTGATTGGCGTTGGGGTTTTCCCTGGTTTGTTGTATTTCTTGTTTTCAAATTTTCCCTCTTCTCCTCTCTCTTTGTTAGGAGATCCCTTTTCTCCTTCTATTCCGAGCTTGTTGTTTTTTTATGACGGAGGGACCTTCCAAAAAAGGACATGATGAAAAAATAAATATTCCGAGGTTTCTTATAATAAGATTCTCCTATCTCCTTCAAAAAAAGAAGACCCATATAATAATCAATAACCCATATAGCCCAGTATCAACATAAACTTCTAATATCAAAGTGTGGCCAGAAATTCAAGTCTCTGGACCATGAAGAACCACAAAATCATCAATGTCTACAAAGCCCAGTATCAACATAAACTTCTGATATCAAAGTGTGGCCAGAAATTGTTGCTAACATGCCAACTTATGATCCCTCAGCCAGGAAAAAATAGTAATGTTAATTTTGTTGTCAAATTGGCCAAAAATTTTAAGCCAAAGATAAATATTAAGCTAATGGTGTTCAAGAAAGAAGATAAGAACTGCCACTCGATGCAGATTGAGGAGGCCAGGTGGGCAAAGATATGCTCATTTATGGCTACTAATCAAATAACTTATGGATTTAAATAATGAAAACACATTTATTTTGCTGATTAAATAAAATCTCAAAATATTCAATAATTATTTCAGTGAGTAAATAACTATAATTTAAGATCAACTTAATACGAGTCCCCACTATATGCTAACATCTGTGGATGTAAGCATGTCGGAGAGTGTTTTGATATGGTAATAATTCTAGACCGTAATGTGCACACGAAAAGTTCATAAGAAAATATATGCATGTACAAGACAGACACAAGAAGATGCAGGAATATCACAACATAGAGGCAATGAACACATACAGCTACAAAATTAAAAGGAAAAAAAAAAAAAAAAGATGGTAGATATCTGTAACTCATAGACACATGCACAAAGATCAAAGCAAACTATACATTTGTACAGTTGTACAGTTGTACCTCACCTTTCAAGCTTCAGTATGCAGGACAGATGCAAAGCCAAAGTCACATATAAAAAAATAATTTACTTCTACATTAATGATGAAAATCGGTTTTGATTATACCAGTTATGCAGCTCTTTTTTATATATTCATCACCTAATACACATATGAAAGCAACTATCTTATTGTAACAATGATCTTCCTTAAAGATAAAAGAAATTTTTACAGCACCAGAAAAACTAACCTTCATTATAATTTCTGTTTGATCCTGAGAAGTCACTCCAACATTTGGCGAAGTTGATTGGCTGGGAGAACCTATCAAATCATTGTTTTCAGTAAGTTGGGAACATCTTTTACATTCAGACTACCACTAGGTAACACCCTAAATTTCTGATGATTCAATTTTCTGAAGTTGGGAACATTACCAAGATTGCCCTGCACCTGAGCCTGTGCGAAGAGCTGCTGCTGCCTCTGGGGGATCAACATTTGATTCTGATTAGGTGCATGCAGAAAAGGCCTATGTACTTGTGGGCTAAAGCTTGGACCTAGTTGATCAATCCCCTGAAGATTTTGATAATTTGATGTATCAGTATTCATGCTCCTAAAAACAGAGAAGTTATTCCATATTCAAATCAGATTTTCATATTCTTACAGTTAAAGGCCAGCCACCCTTCATATGAAGACTACTGACTCCTTGGTTCATTCCTACAGAAAGGATGAAGCAGAAATATCAAGATTTTGTTGTTTTAATAATTGACACATCAAACTAATTTTTATGAAGAAAATACCTATTAATATGAACCAAGGATCCTTAACAATCAATGAATTTACAGTTCTTTTCATTCTTTAAAGTCTCAAGCATAACCAATTGCTTTAGAATAATTCCACAGTTTCACCAAAATTTTATAAATATCCTCTGCAATTAACTTAAAGATGCATTGTTAATCTCAAAGGTCATAAAATCATTTAGAACCATATTAACCAATCAATTGGGTGATAAATATCCCATTTTTCCAGGCAGTTAGGCATGCAACATTGCCTAATTAAGCTATAAAAGAGAAACTGAATGGACCTTGAAAGATTCAATAAGGCTAAGTGCAAGATCGGGCAAAGGCTCACTAGCCTCACTTAGAACTTTTTTTACCACTCAAATCATGTCCTACTCTTTGATTTCTGGATGGTTTCTCAGAAAGTCATTTGCATAATGTTGTGCATAGCTGAAGCCAATATTTATAGGAGAAAAGAAAAGATAAACAAGCAGAAAAGTTTCTGTCATATCTGGTGGTTAAGTATTGTCAACTATGAAAATAAAAGAATCATAGTAGCAAAGAAAAAGAAAAAGCGGAAGTTGGATAATTTTACGAAAAAGAGTGTACTCTTCACTTAGCAAATGGATCAAACATATCAAAAAATTTAAGGAAATCTAACACGATTTATTTTTTATGTTAATTATTTTGAAGAATAGCTTGAAATTTTAGAAAGTATTAGATGTTATCCAAGGAACATTTAATAAATACATTAGCCCTTGAATAAAGAATTTGCATATTCAAAGCAAGGTATGCAGTTCTGACACATTTAAAATGATTCACTTACCAGCAGGACTTGATCCTAATGGCTGCATAACACCCTGTGCATAGATTGATGTATTCATAGGTAGACATCTCTGAGATAAACCCGAATTCGCATCACTTAAGATGTCCTATGATCATTAAAAAATGAAAAGAAAAGAAACAAAGAGATTAACATAAACAAATTATGTTCATATAAAAGGAAAATACAATGAAAATGAACAAGGAAGTCAAAGAGTGCAAGTAATTACAGTGCTCTGTTGAGCTTGTGCCTGAATCTGCTGCAATGATACACTGCCATGATTGCCTTGGACTAATTGTCTGCATCAACAAATTACAATGAAAACATTAATAACAACTACAATAAATTAACTAACTTCCTGAAGTCATGCAATCTTCTTCTTCTTCTTTTTTTATTGTTATATTTTAACTTCAGTTAGTAAGTTGATAGAAGGGAATAAAAATAAAAGAGTAATTGAATGGATTTCTATACTGATGCCCTAACAATCAGCTGAAATGTTAATGGCCGACATCAAGGAATATTAGTACAAGAAAGTGAAATTACCCAGGATGATTATTTGCTGATTTTAGAAGGGACATTCTGCTAGCATCAAGTTGGGGGGACGAGTTAGAATCTAATGACTGAGGATATTTCACTCGTCCATCATATAGTTTTGCAGCCAAAACACTAGCTGGGGATGGCCCCCCCAGAATTCCATCAGAATTGATAGCACCTCCAAGAGATTGATAACTACCATCCCTTTTCTGTATTTGTCCGTGTTGCTGTACAAATTGCAATTGCTGCTGCATTTGTAGCTGTTGTCGCTGCTCTCTTGCTTTAATTTGTTGCATCTACATACACAAACACACAAGAACTATAATAACCAAACAGCCAACACAATTTAACAGGAAAAAGAAGGGAAGAAAAGGCCACTTTAAGAAGCACCTCTATGTATGCTGCGGCAACCTCAGAGTGCTTTTCATTTGTCCTTGAAATAAAGATATCCCAAAAAACAGACCACCATTCATAAAGAAATCCTCCAGGTGCATCAATTGCTACATCCAAGGCAGAAACAAGATCATTGTCAGTGTCGCTCATTCTCTGTAGGGAACTCATAAAGACGGAAAGGAGACACTATCTTTTAATGTAATTCGTGTCAAGGGTTGGTCAGGTGAAGGGGAAATTAGTCAAAGTTTTGTTGGGAAGTGGATATTAATATATATGTAGCTAAAAAAGGTAAGGTTGATCCATAGATGTGTTTGGAAGTGCGTTATTACAAATCTACAACCAGGTGTTCTAAAGGATGATTAAGATATAACATTGCATTAGATGGAAAGGAAATGTGCAATGCCACCATTGATTACATCTATAAATAAAAAAGATGAGCAGACTATGTTCCATGAAACTTGGTTGGTAGGTGTGTGAGTGGGAGTGCATTTGTGTTATGGGTTTGAGGAAGTGTGGATTGAGGGAGGGGGATTGGGGTGTTGGGGATTGTAAGGTGTGGATGGAAGTTATAAAGACTAAGGATATTTCACAAAATGTACCTCATTGTGGGATTGTAGAGCCAACAGAAAAACAATTTCCCCCATCTTTTATTGAACAAAAAGATGTTTTCTCTTTTTGTTTGTCCAAAATCCTAAGGTTGACAATTGACATCAACAGCCAGGCAACAGAAACAATCCAATGAATCCATGTAAACCAAATTCCTCACTGAGAGAGATATCATCCTCAATCAAGAAAAACCAAAGTGAAATTTTTAAATTTAATCGGAGTATAAATTTCATGACAAGTGGTTATGTTCAACAAAAAGTTAAGTGAGAAAAAATAATTTCTTTTTCTTGCGGAGGAAAATTGTGTTCTCTATAGATGAAACGACAATAGAACAGTAAGCTTCAAATCTAGTATACAAAACAAGCTGTGTACAAATTGAAAAGGTGTACATACAACCCAAGTTCCCAGATGGCCAGATCCAGCACATAGCCTATATTATCGGCTATATAATGAATACTCATTCCATTCTTTTATGAATTTTCATTTTTTTACAACTATTCCAACTTCAACATGTACAAATTGGAAAAGAAGTAGAATCTGCAATCCACTTTTTCGACAGAATTTAATGTGAACAACAATAGTCAAAGAGAGGGAAAAAAGGTAATGGAATGAGTAAACTATTCAATCAATATACTCAAAGCATTGATATAAGAAATTTGATCAATTTTTCTCTTTTTTCTTTTATTTTTTCAGCCCCTATATGCTTATTCCAGCTTTTAAATTTACATCAACCACAAAAAGTATCCTCCTGTTATAGGCTTTTGTTTGTGCCAAACCAAGAAAAGGAAATTCAGCATGGCAATCAGTTGTTTTAACTTTCATCTATTAAAAAAATCAAATGTTGCAAGCAAACCCACTCAGTTCCCTTTATCGGAGAGCAAACTAAAAGACGCTAAGAAATTGTATTTCAGCTTCCAATTCACTCATGCACCATGAAAATTCAAAATATACAACCAATAAATTGCCACTTAGTCCAATTAAGTCGTCTGTCTTTTACTTGGGTGACCCATGTTCAAACCCAAAAAGAACAAGATTTCAGAGAGATAAAATCAAAATCCGGCCGAGTTATTCTCACCTACGGGGTCAGAGGAGACCTTCCCTTCATCCATGAAAGCTTTAGCTGTAGATTGCAAGTTCTTTTTCAACAAATAGTCATGTATGTAAACATCCAGCCTACAAAAGAGTTCAGACGACTCGATACAGCTCAATCTTGCATTGAAAATAACATTAAAAAATTTATTACAAAAAATATCTGAACTAAGAAGGATTTTTTTTTTTTTTTTTTTTTTGAGAAATTGGTAGTTCATTCATATCGAGAAACGATTACAAATGAGCCGAATGGGGGGAGAACAGAAGGCATAGAACTAACAAGGATTAAAAACACAAGCAATGCATACATCTTTTCCGCCTCCCAATTGCTTCTTTGCGCCATGGCTTTCAGCCCGATCAGCACCTGTATGAACAAAAGCTAACAATCGATCACCAATATTTGCCTTCTAAACGAGGGAGATCTCCATTTCAAAAACCCTAATTTGCACCAAAGACGGATACAAAACCCATGATACAAGAAACTGACCTGAAAATCCTCCAAAAACAAACGACAATTTTTGCAAACCCTCGAAGTGACACTTTTTACAGCTCGATCAAGAAAATATGAATTAGGGTTTCATCTATTTCAATGGAATATAAAAATCGAAAATAAAAATTAAAAAACAAAAATCGAATAAGAAGCAGTCGTTCCTTTGCTTAAACTCTGATTATAGAGCGCAAACGGAAACTCCGAACCTGAGGGCTTTGATCCGAAGCTACGAGGCTCGGATGAAGTAACGTGTTGGCGATCGCATCCGTTGATACGATGGACCCAAACGAGGTACAGCCGTTCGTACGGTGAGTTTCGTCTTTTTGAGTCTCAACGGTCCCTCCTGGCTTGAGGGGTAAATTAGTCATTTTTTATGGCTTTCGTAATAGGAAGGTTGTTAGAAATGCACAGCTGTTGACGAATGATTTTTTTTTAAGATTCTTAAACAATCGGATGAAGTGATGTTTAGCAATCGTATCCGTCGATACGATGGACCAGAACGAGATCCAGCCGTTCGTACGGTGAGTTTCCAAGGTTAGTTTCGTCCTTTTGAGCCTCAACGGTTCTCTCCATGTTGGAGGGGTAAATTAGTCATTTAAAACTTTCATAATAAGAAGGTTGTTAGAAAAACACAGCTGTTAAAATAACGAATAATTTGGAGAAATTAATTAGGGTCCTAAGCGCACTCATCTATTATTTTTAGGTCCCTGATAATTTTTAAGTTTTTTTTAGGTCTTTAAGATATTGAAAAATTATCTTTAGATCGCTTCAGTCAGATGTTGTTTAAAAATATAGAATACGCCCTGGCCAATTATGCGAAGGTTAACAATGTATTTAGAAGTATTTACAGTGTACTGAAATAATTGGATATGAGGCATTTTATGTGAAGGTTAACAATATATTGAGAAGTGTTAATAATTTACTATAGATACTTAATAATGTATTGAAGAGTTTTCACAGTGTACTAAAATAATTATATGGGGGATATTTTTAGTATTTTTGAAAAGCATCTGGCGGGAGGGACCTAAAGACAATTTTTTACCGCTTTAAGGACCTATAAAAAATGAAAAATTACAAGGATCTAAAAATAACAGACAGGAGAGCACATGAACCCCTAATTAGTTTCTCCAATAATTTTTTTAAAAAAAATCTTAAACAATCATGACATAATTAGAGAGTGATTCATAGATTGATTACCCCTAATTTAATCCAGATGCAAAAAAGAATGTCACATAAGATAATTTTTATAATATAATAATAAAGAACATAGTAAAGTTATTTTTTTTGGCTTAAAAATAAAAACAAGGCACCTATGACAAATGAAAAACGCATGTCTTATGATGCGTGTGGTCGGCGATTGTAAAATTGATTATCTACATAAATCTGAGTTTTAAAACTGATTCTATAGAAATCTCAATCCCCGCCCCCCAATTTTGAAAATTAAAGTTTGCAGGAGCAGCTTCTTATAAACGCAAAAGCTGTACAATTATACAACCAAATGCTGCCTTACAAAACTCTATATACTAATATGTTTGTATATTATTTTTATGTAAAACTATATATATTGCATGGTTTATCAATGTAGTAAACATTGAACCGTTCATAGGAAAAATAACCATTTAAGATCAACAATTAAACCATCTTGAATTATGGCATGGTCATCACATGTAATAAATTTAGTAATTATTATAAATTGTAATTATTATTAATTTAAAAAAAAAAAAAATCAGTAAAAGTGATCTGGTTGGTTATGCAAAACCATATGCCATTTTTTAATTTTATATATTGGTGGAAAATATTACACTCAGTCATTAAACACTTTTGAAGTCGGAACAGATTTAATTTTTTTTGAAATAATAAATTGAATGCACACATTGTATATATTTTTTCTAATAGAACATATTTATACTCTAGGACTACATGAATATTTGAGTATATGGAGTCTTGGGTGTATATTTTGTACCCCTCAAATCTATATGCACACTCTCCCATTTACATGTTTCATTTAATAGATATCTAATTATTTAGAAATCTCATATATTTAACCCCTAAATAATTTCTTTTGTAGCAAAATTTGGTATTTTTTTTACCAATGAAATCCTTGTGTATCTCTTTTGGTCACCCTCACCCCCTAGTATCCTTTATCATTTGTTCTCATTCATCGCCCGATATCTCTTGTCGCTGAATCTTTCTCACCATTCGATGTCCTCATGGTCTAATCTCCCCTTGAGTGATTAAATATATTAGTTTTGAATGAAAACAGTGATTGAACGAGTTAGCTGAATGAAATTTTGTGAAAATGTTAATTGAATGTGCTCTTATAAAGTGGTTCTTAATGTCTAAAGATTGACATAATTGACTAGTTTTTCTTTTCATAAATTGTCTGCATAGTTTTTTTTTTTTTGAAAAACTTATAGGTATATCTATTCCAATCAAAATCAAAACAAACAATGTTCGAATGAGATTACAAGAGGGAGAAGAAAAAGTAGGGAAGAGAAAAATAAATAAGAGAAAAGAGAGGAGTTGGATGACCCTCAACTGCCCTCCCAAAAAAAAAAATAGTATCAACATTACAAATGTAAACAAGGTAGAGATTTGTCGACACACAGTTTATGCAAAAATCACATTTGTCGGCTTACTTAAAAACCTCTGCATCTACCCCCACTAAAGATTGTACTCCCTCACCACCGCCAATGACGCGCTCTTGCCCAACGTGACAGTCGTGCGTGAGCTCAAAATCGTCGCCGACAACTACTACGACTACGACAACCCCTGGTACAGTTGAACGCACTGTTGTCAATCCTCGCATGGGAATAGTCTGAGAGGCCGGAGTCCGGAGAGGTTCGTGTTGTTTAAGGGGGGTGGGTAGGCGGGTAACATGGGTTGAGGGGGTGATGAGTGTTAGGGGTGAATTAACTTTTTGAGTTATGTAGGGATGACTTGAGATTTATTTGACACATGAAATCTCTTTATCGCTACGTAAGGGGTGAGAATATTAAAATAGTGAACATAATTTTCAATACATTTTTACGGGTAAGAATATTAAAAATATAATTGATTGTACTGCCTATGTGTCTTATTGTTAGGTGTTTCTACTATAGAGGATCTGAACTCTATCCTGGGATCCTTCCTCTCCTTAAGTAAAACAAGAATTTTTTAGATGTCGTTTTGGTTGGGATGAAATTCAGCGCTTATCATACTTTATCCAAAATTTTAGCTCTTTTTTTGTTAAATAGTTGTTTGGTTGACCCCAAAATAAGTACTTAAAATATCAGTTTCTAGTAAAAAAATCACAATTTATTTTTAGCCACTGAGATTGCACTTCTTTTTCCACTTCCGCATAAGAGACTAGCGAAAAGACTACTATACCCCTGCAATCCACCACATATTACCTAGATTATATAAGCCCTCTACCAGCCCCTCTCTCTATCTCCTCTCGTTAAAAATTCACCAAAACCAAGCCGAACGAAAAGGGAAGAAACCTAGCCTCCGCTCCGGCGTCCAGTGATGCCGCCTCCGCCTCCTTTGCATCCCATCCTCCGACGTCGCCTCCCATCACCTCCTCCTCTCCTCAGAAATCGCACAAATTTCGGCCTGGATTTCTCCACCCCATCTCAGGCGCTCGCCCTCCTCAACAAGTCCTGATCAGCACTCATCGAGACCACTCGTCGCGGTGGAGAACCTTGAACATGATCAACATAGGCGATGTCGACCTCTCCGGTGCGATCCTCTCAAACCCTAGGTCCACACCTACATCACCCCTCCCGACCACGACTTCCTCCTCCGCCTGCATCATCCCCTCTGATGTCAATTGCATCGGAAGTTTGTTGAAGGGGTTTTCACATGATTTTAGTGTTTTTGTTTGTGGATTGTTTGATTTTTGTTGTTTCTGTTTGTGAATTTGTTTGGATTTGTCGTTTTCTATTGTGAATATGTTTGTTTTTTTTTTTTAATTGGGGAATGTCGTAATATTCACGCAAATTCTATTGTAGCATGATATGATATGCAGGTCTAGCACATGTCTCTTACATAGTTTTAAATATGTATAGATTTTCATCTGGTTCTCCTAACTAATTAAATTGCAGTGATGTAGTACATGTATTTTAATCATCAAACCAAAGTATCTTTTTTTATATATAAATAGAAAAAATAAACAAATTTTCAGGTTTTAACAAAACATTCAACACTTATTAAATGGACAGAAATACCCTCCTAATAAGCACATATGTTAAGTGGTCAACCAAACACACTTATCTAAATAACTGCATAATATTTTTCACTGAACCAAACACTTTTTTTCTGAACTCCTAAAGATTATCAGCATAACATATTTCTGCACTTATTAATCAATACCTAAAATCCGCATTCTGCCGCTGTCAAACGCCACCTTAATTTTTTTGGGTTAAAAGCATTTAAGTCCCTACAAATATGGGAAAACCCATATAAGTCCCTACTAAAATTGGGACAGACGTACTAGTCCCTTCAAACTCAGAAAAACCCAATTATCATCCCTGAGTTAAATTTCTATCCAAATTTAACGGAATATTCTCAAAATATTCCATCACATATAATTGTGTAGACATTGAAGTCATCCCTGAGTTAAATTTCTAACCAAACTTAACGGAATATTCCCATAATATTCCATAACATATAATTGTGTAGACATTGAAGTCCTTATAAACAATCATAAAGATAAAATTACCCCTGAAAGACTTTTACATTAAATTGTGTACACATTACAGTTCCCGTAAACAATCATAAAGACAAATTAGTACCTGGAAAAGATAAAATTGCTCCTGAAAGATTTTTATATTTAATTGGATAGACATTACAGTCCTTATAAATAATCGTAAAGACAAATTGGTCCCTGTAAAAACAAAAAAGCCCTTGAAGGATTTTTACATTTAATTGAGCAGACATCACAATCCTTATTTACTTATAAACAATCATAAAGACAAATAATATAATTTTTTTATTTATTCTTTCATCTTTTATCCTATTGCTCACACTCCACCTAAAGAAGTACTGAATAATGCTCTTTTCTTTAAGTGTTTGCTTGCTTTGAAATACCTATACATGATTTTTCAAAATTTTTGTTTATTTACATTCATAACAGAGAGAATTCTAATAAACTCATTCCACTTTTTTTATTTCTCTACAAACAAAAAGGCAAAAAGAATGCATTCTACTTATTAAAATTTTTTTTACATCCAAATTGAGATCTTCATGTGGAGTGTGAGCGATAGGATAGAAGATAAAAAAATAAAAAAATAAATTATATTATTTGTTTTTATGATTGTTTATAAGAGCTGTAATGTCTATACAATTAAATGTCAAAATCCTTCAAGGGTATTTTTATCTTTTACAGTGACCAATTTGCCTTTACGATTATTTAAAAGTACTGTAATGTCTATTCGATTAAATGTAAAAGTCTTTCGGGGGCAATTTTGTCTTTTGCAGGGATTAATTTGTCTTTATGATTATTCATAGGAACTGCAATGTGTATACAATTTTGTGTAAAAGTCTTTTAAGGGTAATTTTATCTTTTAAATGAACTAATTTATCTTTATGACTGTTTATACGGATTTCAATATCTATACAATTATATATAATGAAATATTTTAAAAATATTCTGTTAAGTTTGAATAAAAATTTAACTGAAAGATAATAATTAATTTTTTCTAAATTTTTAAGGATTCGTACGTTTGTCCTAATTTTAATAGGGACTTATATGAATTTTTCCATGTCAACAGCGAATTAGATATCTTTGACCCAATTATTTTTTTTTTTATAGGGGTGGGACGAGTTACAGAGGTGGAATTGTGGAAACCCCCCACGCCATCTATTCAAGGGAGAAGCGCACGGTTTCGAGGGTGATAGGCATCCTATATTCTTTTCCCTTTTCTCGAGCGTTCATGGAGGAAGAGACGGCCAAGGAAGCACCAACCAAGGTGGAGGACCAAACCCTAGATTCCATGGACGACACTGGCGACGACGGGATCGATAAGGCTTTCCAATGCTTCATTTGCTTGTAAGCTTCACATTTTCGGTATCACCGTTCGAGAATGTCTTTCGTTCATTTATGATCTGATTTTTATGCTATTCCGGTGGTCGCGTGTTTCGATTCACGGTGATTGGATTGAAGAACATGTAGTAGATCGGATAAGTAGGCAACAAATCAAATATAACTCTTGAAAAATCTGTTTGCCTGTCATGAGTGGCAGACCCAGGATTTTTATAAAAAGGGTCTAACGTGACTTACATAAATATTTTTTAAGGTTATATTATTATTTTTAAATTTTTTAATAATATATTAAAAAAAATGAAATAAGGACATTCATATAAAATATGTCATTGAATAATTAAAAAAAAATAATTATCACATTTTACAATGATATATCAAATTTCATATCGATTATTCAAAAAAAAATGTCAAAACATAAATTTAATAAACAATACATACATTTAAATTTGACATCGACGAGGTTTCATATTCTGAAAATGTTGAGTGGTAGAGTGTTGCTGTTTAAAGAATATGCATTGTTACACTCAGTTTTTTTTATAGTCCAAAATACAGTCCTATATACCTCGGTAGAAATTCAATAAAACATATACCTCATTAGACGATGTATATATCTCATTAAATATTTTCTTAAATTTAAAAATGAGTTCAATTAACTCGAAATGGAGCGATGTATATTTTTTTTTATCAAATCATATACATCATTAAATGATGTTTACTATTTAAAAAAATGAAAATACGTGTGTTCTGAATTTTGGTTGATAAAAATGATCGAGTCTAACATTTTTCTTAAGAAATTTCATGTGTAGATGAGGTCATGACCTATGAGCTCAATTAAAATCAATTAATTACAAAAAATAAAAGTATTTTAGAAAGAATAAAAAAGAAGGCAAAACCCAGGGGGGCTCATGCCCCCCCGGGCCCATGGTGGCTCCGCCACTGCCTGTCATACTTTGAAATGATTGATTTGGATGTATTTGTTAGTGATTAGGTCTTATGGATTAATTTGATTCGCTAAAACATGCTTTTGAATTTCTGTAATATGTATTTTTCAAATTCAACTTGCAAAATCTAACTCCACAATAATATATTTGGATGAAATATAAGAACCTAGATTTCTTTGAAACACCGCTATTGTTGTGGGTGTACAATCTTGAATTATATTATTCAGTGTTATCGTTGATTACAATTTTTGTTTGTTTTGCAGAGATCTACTTTACAAGCCGGTTGTGCTGGGTAAAAAAATTAACAGCATTTCAGTGTTAAGAATGGTGTAACAATCACTTGGATTATGAATTTATGATGGAAATATTATTTTGACTTTTTATGTTTTTTTTCTTTGTAGCATGCGGTCATGTTTCTTGTTTCTGGTGTGCCCACATGTCTATGAAGGGCTGGGTACATTCTCATTGTCCGATTTGTAGGCAGACGTACAATCACTTTCCCTATATCTGCAAATTGCTTCACTTGTTGCTTCTAAAAACACACCCAGTGATCTACAAAAGAAGGGAGAAACAAGTTCTGGGTATGCTCCAGAATATGTAGTAACATGTTTAGCATTACTGCATCATGTGTTCACATGTTCTGCATGTAGTATGAACTCTTTCTAATTTGGAGTATGCTGCCAATTTGATGCAAATATTCATGTAGTGTTTATTCAGCCGTTCAGTTTCCTTCTTGGTTTAATATATGTAGATTATGATTATAAAGCCTGATGTCTTTTTCCCCTTTTCCCTTTTTTCTTTTATTTTTTATTTTTCTTATTAGATATCAATTCGAAGAACAGTTCTTTGCTTTTGCTTTCATTCTGTTTTGATACTCATCATCTAGTTTTTTTATTACAACTTAGGGTATGGATACATGAATAATTATTAGTTTCTCTCAGTATCATTGTTATTCATTTTCCTTTGTTGGGTTCATCTGATGTATGTAGACTGTGGGGCTAATTATCAAGAGAGTAAAAGGAATATTATAAGATTCACATCCAGATAAAAGGAAATGAGGCACCTATGTCTTTAATATGGTCCGGTCAGTGATTTCACAATCAATGTTTATAAGGAAAGTATAGATGTGGAGATGGATAGAGAAGATAAATAAGAATGCATGGAAGAGATGGGAACGGCATGCTGAATGGGGGAGAAGAAAGATGGGAAAGAGAAGAAAGTACAGGAGGGCTGAGATGATAGGAGGAATAAGTTTTCACGAGCAATAATGGAATCCATTTGATGGTTCATTCTCCAGTCAAATAATAAAGTACACATTTAATAGGACTTTGAACATAATTTGTGTAGCTACCTAAACAACTGCAACCCCATTCCACCAACCTTTATGAAATTTATATGATTATACACAATACCATTATAAAAATATTTAGTGACAGTACATATTCATATCGTTTTTCTATTCCATGATATTGCTACATGTATTCTTGAAGAAAGGTTTTCTCCTCATTTACTCCATAATCGAATGGACCAAGAGGTTCAAACCTTGATCCTTCTGTTTTTTGTTTCATCTTATATATTCCAATAGAAAATTTGTACCACACTAAATTTGTAAAATTGCATCACAGAAATAAATGGGATTGATTCTTCTTTAGTCACATGCATAACATATAATGGTTATTCACCATTCAGTACTTTTTTCTTCCGTGACCATCACATGTCAATGTCTATTTCTCTGTGAACTGACTAATTTACTTAAATGATTACACATTCTTTGTTATAGACACTGTAGTGCTTATATTTCAGTCTAAGTTTTTTCTTTATTTTGCACAGCTCCGTAACACCATATCCATATCTTCTTGGGTACACAATACTAGTGTGCATTCTAAAATTCCAACGGGAATTGATGTTTTCATATCTTAAAATTTTCCCTTGGACCATCAAATGGTGCTTTCTTATTCTCCTTGCTCTTGGTTGTTAGTAGCATGCCTGACATGGCTTATCAATATACATCGGAGTGTTTGTTGTGTTATGTGTTTATATGTATCAATTAAATACTTCTGAGTGATCTTGGTTGGCTCAAAGCTGTCAGAGAACATACAATGTTCATGTTACAAGCATGTTTCTCATCATTATCTATGAGATTGAGATCCCATTGCTTATATTTGGTTTCTTTTATCTTGCATATATCATGTCTATATTATGGATGCAACTGTTTCAATGTTCTGATATCTTAAGGTAATCAATTAGTCACTAAATCCAATTAGCATTACTGTGATGTTGTAATGGCCGACATACTTTTCTTGTCTCAGAGGAAGAAAAGAAAAACGAATGTTTTTCACCCCAGCTTGTTGATGGTCTGATTATCAAGACAGGGCGTGAACTTGCTGGTGAGGAATCAAAGCTCCTCTTCCATTCTGTTTCTATATATGCTTCCGCTTGGATTAGCTTGTACTTATGTAATATTTCATATGAAATATACTGCTGCCACCTTGAAAGCAAAGATGATCTATTTTATGATACCTGTACTGCTTTGACATTTTTTCTATTAATTGATGGGAATCAACAAAAATCGTAATGTTTTGACAAAGAGTAACTTGACAGAGAATGCTTCTGAAAATGGAACCTCCAAGCAAATTTCAATCACTGATGTACTTTGTACTGCATGCAAGAAGATGCTCTTTCGACCAGCAGTTCTCAATTGTGGTCATGGTATATTTTGTGCTCTTATGCTTGCAATGTTAAAGTGGATGCCATTTTATACAAGGATTTACACTGTCTTCTGATTTTCTTATTGTACAGTATACTGTGAAGATTGTGTTCACACCCTGGTAAGTGGAGCCCTCAGATGCCAAGTCTGTCAAAGCTGTCATCCTGGGGGGTTCCCTAAGGTTTGCCTCATTTTGGATAATTTTTTGGAGGAACATTTTCCAGAAGAATATGCTCGGAGAAAAGATGCAGTTCAGCTCCAACAACATCATGCACGTCATGCTGGTACATCTACATATAATATGCCTAATGACAAATGCTTTATTTGAATGCATCGATTTTTTTATACTTTCCGGTTCAACTTATTCTTCATGCTAGCATAAGTAGTCTAGAAATGGCATGACAATTTTTTGGCTTGACATCAGTTGTTTATTTTTGGAATTTGAAGTAACCTATTTGAAGAAATATGATTGCATGGCACTTTCTTTCTCTGCTTAAATTCAACAATATTTTGGTCATTTCCAGAAAGATATGTTCTTATGGAGTTACCACCAACATATATGTTAGCCTTTTGATCTACAAATAAGGAATAACAGCTTGCTGGTAGTTGTATGTTGTTAACTATTGGTGTACCATGATATAAATTCATCATGCAAGATACGCATTGCTGAATTCAGAACTAGACATCATGCCAAACGTCCTTTAATACTTTTTGTTGGACATAGATATGAACATGGCCCTTTGCAAATACTTCTTGTTTTTTATAGTTTAGTATCAAGGATGTCCCCTCTAGGCCTATTGGACTGCTTCCCTTTTGGGCTTTGGCTTAATAGAATTTGATCCAATAGAAATTTTCATGAAAGATCTAGAAGACTACATAGAATTTTCTGTGGATGTGTATAGATTTTGAATAGATGCAAATTGGAACATGTAAAATTTTATATACTTCTCTTAGCTATTAGGCAATTTAAATTTCCCCCATCCTCTGTAGTGTCATGTTCCCTCATTTCCAATTAAAAAGTTGTGGGCAAGGCTTATTTATTGTACTAAACTCTCTGACTCGTAGTGAAATCTTGAGCAGCTTGATCGAAGTGACATCCTCTCTCTTGTTTGTGTATGGTTGGATCAAACGGTAGCTTTAATGTGGGGGAGCTTGAGGTTATGGATTTTGTGGGAAGGACACCTGAAAATTTGAAGAGGGCCATGTTGGGTTGTTACATGGTTCTTTAGTTGAGCTAAGGGTCAAGTCCGTGTCATTAGATTAATACATTATTTAAAGATGGACTGTATTTTAATCTCAATTCACTTGGTTCCATGTTGATCACCATATTTTGGACAGCCAAAATGCATCATCACTAGGGACTAGCCATTTGATTTTATAACAATGACAGCATTCATAATGATTTTGCTTGAAAAAGAGGGTGTGATCTGAACCGTCTTCCATCTAGTTATTCATATGCACCTCTTTTATGGAAAAACATGTCGTTTCTTTTTTGAAGTTTGAAACCTTAAAATGAAGATCTACTCTTCTTTTTTTCTTTTTTTTTTAATTTTACATCCATCAACATAAACTATTTGTAGTTAATTACTTGCATGTCTCAAAGAATGTTCTATGTTCCTTCTTTATTGACATTTCCACGTGCTGGATGCTTTATCTTTTGAATGAGATGCTTATGTTTATATCCATATGAGAGATCTCTGGCATGTGGCACTTATGTTTCACATTGTATGTTTTGGCAACTTTCCTTGCCCTAGTAGAATTCTGGTCAGCTTGCCTATGGAAAGATTCAACGTTATCCAAATTATTCCTGTTTAGATATCATCATTGCCTAGATCAAAATCAATGGAAACTTTTCTTGGTAGATGGAAAGAATGTGATTTGTATGTGATTTTGGTTTCATGCATGTTCTACTCCATGTATAGTTGTATACATGTATGTGATATCAAATTACAATGTTTCTATGAGTTTTCAATACCAAATTTTAGGGTGACATCTTTTGAGCCAGGTGCATGCATAAGATGTAGAATCTATCTGCTGATGACAGAAGTTGATGTGTGTTATCCTAGGTGAATCACAAAATGAAAAAGGCAGCACCAATTCAGCACAGAAGGATGGCTTATTGCAGACAAATGGCATATTAGAATTCGCTGCTCACATTGGAGTTGGTTGTGATTCGTGTGGGGTACATACTCATACAATGTTATATTTTCCATATGTGATGAATTATACAACATGCTACTTCCTGGGTGACAGAGTTACTTGTGTCTCGAGCTATGCAAAAATTTAGTGTACTGCGAGTTGAGACTGTTTTCTTGAAAATCATATTATTAATATAAAATAAATAATTTGTATCAAATGAAACTCATTTTAAAAGACACCTTTATCCATCCTTTTTTTTCATGTACTGTATTTGGATGGATGATGTAGGCCTTGTTGGGGGCACCATGTTAGAAACATTTTAACATCAATGTCTTAATGGTAATAGAATAGGGAATTAACATGAATGTGTGGTTGATGATTGTGTTCAACCCTTGGTCCAATTTGTTGCCACTTCAGGAACTACTTGTTTATCATATTGGGTTCATATGTTCATGCATTCACACTCCATTGTTTTATAGGTTTTCTGATTGTTTGATGGCCTACTAAAATCAATATCTCCAACTGACTGTTTGAGGTTTGTATATCTGCAGGTTTTGCCGATGACGGGGAAGAGATACAAATGCATAGACTGTGTGGAGAGTATTGGTTTTGATCTATGCGGAGATTGTTACGAGAGTTGCTCTAAGCTTCCAGGTCGATTCAATCAACAGCACACCCCGGACCACAGGTTTGAACTTGACTGGTCACATTATGGTGTGGTAATACAGAGTGCAGGACATACTGAGATTGTATTACACCATGAAGAGGAAGTTGATGAAGATCTAAATGATCCAGTCCCTTAGCCTAAAAACCAATAGGTTGATGTAAAGGCAAACATTTATAAACTAAACAGAGGGTCAAAAGTGGGGTTGGGTGTAAAATCACTTGGTGAGAATATTAAGGTCATGTTTGTTGCAGCTTTAGTTTACCAGTCACAGATAATAGCATATAGATTATATATTTCAACTTTTCTAATAAACACTTAGGCGCCGTTTGGTTGCGCGTTTGGGCACGATTTTGCTTTTTGAAAAGCTGAAAAGCTAAAATTGTGCAGTCAAACGAGGCAGATTTTTGCAGAATCGGAAGCTGGATTCCTTTTAATTTTCCCCTCGAAATATGTGTTTTAAAAAGCTCAGAAACAACGTTTTTTTTGTCAGAATCGATTTTTTGAATTGAAAAGCAACTTTCTCTGTCAAACATTAAATTCCAATTAAAAAAAAGCATCCTAAAAAAGTCAAGGTCTAAAATCATCTTAAAAAGCAGTTTTATTCTAAAAGCTACTTTTCAATCTGTGTTTCCAAACGGACCCTTAGACATGTTTGTTGTAATTATTAAAAAATGGTGAGTAAGCAGTAGTAGATGTTTGTTAGATTAAGTTATAAAATAATTTTTACTTTGTAATTGTTAAAAATATCCCTCGTGTTAATGTCTCGGAAGAGAAGAAGAGTTTGAGATAAAATGAAAGAACACGTCATTAGTAAAAAAGTTAAGGGCATTGGTGTTTAATATAATATTATTTAAAACACTTATAAGCTATAATCTCATAAGCACTAACTATCCAGTCTTCAAATTCTGATTTTGTAAAGTTATTTTTAGTTTAATAAGTTTCAATAAATTTAAACAAACATGTAACAATAGAAAATCTTATCTATTCCAATCACATTGCTATGATTTGTTTGGCGCCGAACCTTTTCTCATAGAGCCCTAAGAAATATGAAAAAAAAAGCATTTAACATGTACATGTTAAAAATAAAATTACAATGTATGTACTCCATCAGTGTAATACATGAAAATTTAAAAAATTTATATTTTCAAAGAAAAAAAATATGTTAGTTTATTGAAGTACATATTTCACTTTCTATAACAGTATATATTTCAATTCAATAAAGGAGGTTCATAATTATTTTTTTTAGTAAAAAAATAAAAAAGAAAAACAGTGAGAGATGAGGCTTGACACATCACTTACCATATAAGAAATCTTTCAAACCAAATGGATGCATAGATGAATGTATTGTTTAGTGAAGAGAAAGAAGATGTTTGATTGAGGAGATATATAATCAAATTGCTTTTGCGCCAAAAAGATCAGAACACTTTTAGTTTTTAGGTAGTATTTGAAAACATGTTTGAAAAATAAGATTCTGAATAAAGTGATTTAAATAGACTTCGATTCCTAAAAAGTGTATTTTTAATTCTTCAATCAAATATTTTGTCTCAAATAATAACACATACCAAAAGTTACCTTATTTCAATTAAATCATTTTATTCAAATTAAAACTCATAACTCTACACACACACGCACAACTCTCTGTATTTTGGTTTTGATGGAATCCAAGCTTGAGTAAAGTTTTCAAATGTAAGATCCTTAAATGGCATCCCATACTAAAAGAGAACATTTGATTGCCTGAGGATGTTAATTGTTCCTTATTTGGTGTGGGTGGGCCATGGCAGTGGATAATAAAAAATAATAATGATTTTTAGGTGGCAAGATTGAATTACACACTTTACCCTTCCTATCTAAATGAAATTTGAAAAAGTTTTTTTCATAACCGATTCCTTAAATCTCGAGGTGGTTATGATTTAAGATATTCTCTCTCTTTTTAAAGCAATCAATTCAATTAAATACCAAAAAAATAAGATTTACATTTTTTTATTCAGATTGATATGTGGAAAAAAATATCGAATTCAGTTTTGGTGAGGATTATAGGAGAAGATTATAATTACTCTAGTAATTTTTTTTTTATTTGCGATCTGATTGTGATGCAAACAATGACGATCCATTCAGGTTAAGCTTTTCGATCTAAATAAAACATATTGTTCTGATTTTACATTCATCTTTGAATCATCAATACATTTTTGAGATCAAATTTAATTTAAATTAAGATACATTGCCACTGTATTTGAATTTTTAATATTATTCAGTTCGATTTTTGAGATCTGAATAAGTACGATTTGTATAATCGTTTTTGTTGTTGTGTATGTGTATAAGTATGCATATTGAGTCATTCAGTATATTTTTAACCTTGCATGATCATTATTTAATTCATTCGGATTCAGGATACATTGTTATCTAATGTAAAGTTGTTAATTCAGATTTCAGATACATGTGTATCTTAATTATTTATCCAACCCAATTTGTTGTTTGTTATTTTTTTTTTGGTGGATTTGATTAATGTGTATCTGAATAATATTTAATTATTTTTTGACATCTATATTTAAAGATTTTTATTAATCATCTATGCAACGTCTCATTAGCATATAAACCATAATTGTTTCATTTTTAAACTCATTCAGATTCCAGATACACTTGTATATAATGTAAAGTTGTTATTTCAGATACACGTATATCTGAATTATTTACCTAGCTCAATTTGTTGTTTGTTATTTTTCTTTTTAATGGATTTGATTAATGTGTATCTGAATAATATTTAATTATTTTGTCATGTATATTTAAATATTTTTATTAATCATCTAAGCAATGCTTCATTAACAGGTAGAATATAATTGTTTCATATGAATATACTCATCTGTAAATGAAATTCTAATATATTCATTTGGAGCTGTATGTGAAAAAAATGGGGGTAGAGGTCGGAGGAGATGGAGGTCGGAGGAGTGCTCGGAAGGTAGCCGATCCACCTCTCATATAAGGCAACGAGAGTAATCCAAAGGTAGTGATGCCGATCGTCGGAGATGAGAAGGCCAGTCGGAATGAATTTTTGAAGTAGTAGATGCCTTATGAGCGTAAAAAAGAAATTTTTTCAAAGAATGAGTGTTAGAGGCGGTTATTCAATCTCAATTAATGAGGGATTGTTTTTTATAATGAAAAATTCAAATACAAAGGAACAGTAGTATTGTCTGTGCACTTTTTGTCTTTAAAAAAAATCAAACAGAAAATCAATAAATTAATGATATTTATTGGGGCTTCTCAATGAGACTCAAATTTTGGAGTCCATGTAGTAAGACCCAATAACAAATTATGCACGGATACACACAACTGTTTTTCATACGTTATTATAGTGTATTGGTTATATTATAGTATATGGGGCCAATTATTTTAATTTTTTTTTTAAGAAATGTGAATATAGCAGTGTATCTTAGTATACTTCAATTTAGCAATATGTATTTCAAAATAATAAATGTGTATTTTTATGTATATTACAAATGTAAAAGGTGAGTACTACTGCAAAGGCAACAAATTTAAAATAATAAAATAAATAAAAATACATAAATTTTTTTTTATGGATATTACAAATGTAAAAGGTGAGCACTACTGCAAAGGCAACAAATTTAAAATAATAAAATAAATAAAAATACATAAAAAAAAACGTGAAATAAGAGTAATATTTCTACATAAGATGCATTTTACAAAATATTTGGATATTAAAACTAATAGCATCCCAAATTGAACTTAAGACCAGAAATAAAATATACCACCATACAATTTATTACAACCCAAATTAAATTGTTCATAATTTGAAATTTGTTCACTAATATTTGTGACTACTTAACTATTCATTACAATCCAACAAGAGATTGGTAGAATCCAATTATGGTGAAAAATAGAAGGGCTTTCTATTTAATTAGGGACATGAATTATATTTTCTAAAATTTATGTTAATAATGGAGGGTATTGGCCATTATAGTATTCACAGAATCTCACCAAATTGTTGAGATTTCACGGTATTTTTAAATACCTAGATTCTTAATTAGATGACACCCAAAATTCTTGCTTAGAAAACCACAAAAAAAGTCATGTGTATTTTCATATTTTTCTTGTACTCCTAGAGTAGCATCAAAATTCACCACTGAATACTTAATCAATCAGACCTTAGATTCTAATTTTACTTATCCCTGAAATATCTAGACGACTCCCTGATCAAATAAATGCTCATTACACCCCTAATTAATTACATTCTAATTAATGAACAAATCCTATTCAATACAAAAAAAAAAAGCCTATCAGATACAATGTGTGACACTTATCCTCCATAGATGCAAATGAATGGACGATTCAAATGTTGAAATTCAAAAAAAAAAAAAACAGATTTGAATATCCAGATGCGTGATTCTAGAAATTAATTACCGTTCCATTTTCTTAATTGCCCCATTAATTATGTGAGCATTAACAAACACACTTAAATGATATTTTGGGTAATCCAATCTATATCATGTCATGGGACTTACGAGGAACCTACGAAATGGGGCTTGATAATCATTTTTTAAAAAATAAAAAGACATATCAGATACAATGTTGTGACACTTATCCTCCATAGATGCAATTCACAATATTTTAACAGAGCAAAATAACAAAGAAAAAGAAAAATGAAAATTTTGCATATATGTCCCTCAAAAAAAACTTTTATTGTCAAATTACACCCCTTAAAACTTTATTACCACCCCCGCGAAGTGTTGGGCCGACACGGCGACACCCGAGAACTAGACATGACATGTAGACAAGCCATCTGGGCTGCTCTCTCAATTATGGGCCAAATAGACGCGGGTTGTGCTTATGTCAGCCCATAGCGGGTGATGGTAGCCACCCACTAAACCAACTAAAGGCCCACTAGATCTGACAAACAAATTACCCGCAAAATGATATGTCCAGATGTGCAGCACCAGTTGCAGGCACACTGATTTTTTTTTTTTTAAATCATACTCTTTTATTAGAGTACATGATATACTATAAAATAAAATATATACTGTGATACATTAATATATTATTTTCATATTAAAAAAATGATAAAAATATTTGAATCAGACACTATGATAGAACCTAATATATTATGATAGCGCAATATATATTACACTATCATATGGTCTGGGGCTATAAAATGGATTAAGTGTATTAGTGCTCGGAAAAAAATCATACACTCCTATTGTACAGCCCCAAGTGCAGCATAATCCACAATCCATTCCATTTTTTTCTTTTAAATTATACACTCTTCTATTGAAATACATATTGTTATATGAAATGAATTATATATTGAAATACAATAGTATATTTTTTTCGTTTTATCATAAACTATAATAGAATCTCATACACTATATAACGCAATATATACTGCACTATCATTATATATAAGGCTTTAAATAAGATTGTAAAACAGACTGAGTATATCAGTGGGCGAGGAAAAATGATACGTTCAACCAGGTCACATATTTCCTTAACAAAAAAAAAAAAATTGTTCACAAATTTTGATTTTTTTATAATATATATTTAGCTAATAAAATGTACATTTTTATTTTGCTTATTTTTATTAAAAAATTATGTACACATTCATATATATATATTGGATATATATGTTTTAAAAGTTTTCATAAAGTAGTAGATACGGAGATAGTGGAATGTGTTACGTTACAAAATTTCACACACATGAGGTTAATGACGTGGTAATTACAAAATTGGTTGAGTGTATCAACACACTATATATGTGGGAAATGGAAAATATTCTGCTCAACTCCGTTGTTGCCTGTCATATGTTTTATTTTATTTTGTTTTTATTATTGAAGCATATATTCTTTATTAATGAAATACATTCTTTTAATATTGATAATATGATTTTAATGCATATATTTTTATATTTTTCATAATAAAGTATATATTGAGATAGAGTATATACTCCGATAGGCGATTTTATAGACTATTATATCGTCTTATATATTATATATTAACGTGACAATTACATCTACACTAGTGCCCTTGGAAAAATGCTACTCTCATCACCTTTTGCAACTCTATTGGTTGTTTACACGTGTTAATATTTTTTATAATACATCCTCATATATATTACATGTGTTCGTATTAATTGAATATATATTTTTTATAATAAAATATATATTGACATGATGTAATAGTCATACAGTGTTTGGCGATTTCATGTTACGCCAACTTAACAACGTAAAGCTGACTGGTGATGAGACTCAATGCTGGTGATATGACATAACATAATGTTGACAAAATAGACTCAATCCTTGCCTTAAAGAAACTTATATTAAATAGTTGATCTTGAACATTTCTTTTCTTTATTAATTAAGGGGATCCATCTGGTGTTAAAAGAGCAATGTGACCTGCGACCAAGACAGCATGGTCCATGTCACTCGTGCCTAAATCTCCCATCCAACATTTTATTCTTTCTTTCTTCCTTCCTTCTTTTTTTTTTTTTTAAACTATGATATATTCATTTCACTAAATTATCAAAATGAATCTTGTTCGAAGAAATAAAAAGGAAATAAAGATAGAAAAAAACGAAAGTAAATTAAAACACACAAAAAAAAATTATAAATAAAGATCACAATCCATTATTCCCTTCTTTTGATAACATACATACAAAACATCTCAAATACAAAGTTATTTCTTTTGTTGTCTTTCTTGCATTCTCATATGTTTTTCTCATAAATATAAAACATTACCCTAATTGGATATAGATTAGAATGCCAATGCATTAAGTATGTTTTGCAGTCTCGTACGCAACTAAAAAATGATCTTCAAATCATTTATATATTTTATATTTTATAATAGTATATATTTCAAATGATAAAGGTGTATTTTTTTTTATAAAAAAAATGATAAAGCACAGTGCGTGTGGGCGGGATGCACACATATTTGAACATATCATTTTTTTAATAAATAATACTTAACTCTAAATAACAAAAACAAGAATAAATTTTAATTGAATCATCAGAATTTCAACAAAGTAGGTGTCAAGGCCGTCTCTGCAAGTGATTCGGGTCAATTGGCAATTTTGAGGTGACAGATTCCCTGATGCAGTGGACACCTTAACATATGATATAATTAATTGGTGAGCACTGACTGATGAACGAAATTAAAGATATTTTTTGCAATATTAATTGCCCACAACAATGACCGTCGAACGACCCAGTTTTTAGGTGGGCCGAGTCCGGGTCTGATTCTTTGGCTCGGGCTCGACCCACAGGCTCGCCTAAATTGAGTCCATTCGGACTGACCCGTAGACCCGCTCATGAGCCGGACTCGTAGACTCTTGGGGGAAAATCCAATAAATGAGTCACATGTAATTTTTATTTGAATTGTGATTAAATTATTCAAATTATTAATATTTATATAGATGTTTAACTAGTTAGGTGCATGTAATTATTTAATTTTTTTAATAATTAATTTATTTAAGATTTTTATTTTTAAAAATTTAATAAATATAAATATTTTTTTCAACATTATGCTTTCAATTTTGTGTTATTTTAACATTTATATACAAATAAACAATTTAAAATTATAAAATTAAAAGAAATTAGATGTTTAAAATCTGGGCCCACATGCCCGTCCGTGGGCCCGAAGCCCGAGCCCGGCCCATGGGCAGGGCCTGGGGACCTTTTTCCCCGCGGTCAGCCTTGCCCGAGCCCGCTGGCCAAGCAGGCCTGCCCAGGGTTAGGCTGAACCCTGTTTCGATGCCCATAGAAATTCATCAAGGCATTAATTATAAAACACATACCAAACACAAGTTAGGTCTATTGTCACATCATACTTTGCCTGATTGTAAAACAATCAATTCAATAGCATCATGCAACACCCTTGAGTCCATCCCACATTTAATTCCCATGAAGCAACCTTACCCAATTATGACCCATTCACATTGGTTCTTTAATTCATGTGCGCTTACACATTTGGTCTGTATTGGAGTCTCACCATACACTACTATAATGCAAGACTTTATCATAATATGTATATTAAAGTCAAGGTCGACCATGAGATTCGTTTAATGGGAATGAGTCCTCGATGAATTCATGAAATGAGTCCTTACAAATAAAAAATATAGCGAGTAACAAACAATTAATCTTAAAAAAATTAAAAATAAAAAAATAAACACAAAAAAGTTACCTTTTAAATGAACAAAAAAAAAAAACATCTTTGAAATATGGGATCTATTAACGAAAAAATTACATTCTTTGTAAATTCAAATGCAAAACTAAATTACTGGAAAATTTTTAAAAAGTTATCAAAAACTAAAAAAAAAAAGATAAAAACAAATATTCAAACTGATTTGTTTTAAAAAAATATTAACCCTTAACCCTAAAATTACTCAAACTGTTTAATACAATCTTATTTTTCAAGATTTAGGGCTCTGTTTGGCCCTAGTCAGTTGCCTTGGTCACCTACCCTTAAGGCTGACTCTGATTAAAGTTAAATTTTTTTTATTTTTTCAAAGAAAAAAAATCTATATACTTCATTTAGTTTACCATTCCTCAATGGACTGAGTATATAATTTTAAATAAAAAAATGGTGTGAATCGTAGACACTTCTGCACACGGGATTGAATGTATTGTTTGATATCTAATTTGAAATTTGATAATGCTAAACAAACAAATTGATTTTTAACAAAGTGTTGGAATTTATCTTTTTTCAATGATATATTGAATATTAAGGAAGGACAACGAAGGATTGTACGTGAAAGAAAATTTTACACTCTTTAACTAGTTGGAGAGTGGAGGAGATATGGAGGATTTTGCCTGTAATGACAATGTTGTAAACTTTGTGTTATACAAGCGTTATGTTTTTTTTTTAAGGAGAGTATGAGACCGTTATGTTAATGTATATGAAGTCGTATATGTATTCTTTTTTGATTGAATAAAGATTTATGATATACAGTCAATCATGGTTTAATCACGTGATAGTAGTGGATTTGATAATATACAATTTTTTTTTAAAGATTGGTGTCCTCAGAATTTGATATTTGATCTTCTTTCACGGAGAGGGGGCGTTAGCAAGACTTTTTCAAAACGCGGTTTACCCTGTATTCGAAGTGATTAGAATGCCGACTATCCCATCACTTCATTAATTTCCAAACCTTCCGTTATGACCTACTTATGCATGTCCCCTTCATATATGGGTGGCAGTTGATCAATAGCCGTGAATTCATTCATAGCTTCTTCTTTTTAAAGTTTTGTCACTTCAAACGATATGGTGTTGTCAAAACATTCATGTGACAATAGTTTAGCAAATATATTTCCTATTGTTAGATTGTGAGAGTCCGGTTTTAGATTTTTCAGATTTTATTTACATGGTTAATTTGCTCCAAACAAGGACCAAATTTAATTATTTGGATTTTTATTACAATGACAAGCTATCTCTTTCATCTTGGAATATGATCCAATGTTCAACGTCATCGAAATGCGATTCAAAATGAATGAGAGGAGGAAATTTAGGGTTTGAAATTCGAACTGCCTCGCCTTTAATTCGTTTGAACAGAGATTGATTATTCAATAATAAAATTATATAGGCAATAAAAATCTTTGTGATTTATAAACTGTCTTTCTCAAACTTTTTCAAACCTAAATCTAGAAATTGAGGACAATTTCCACATCATTAATGAAATTAGTAATACCATCTTAAATTTACAAGTCATATGATATGATACTTTGACTAACTGAAGTCACCTTGATGGATCCATTACGTGCTAATTAGGACAGATAAATGCATTGAAATAGATGGATATGATGTAACTGAATCAAGAAAGAAAGATTAGTGCGGCAACAAAAGAAAAAGGAAATGGATTCCATGATGATGGTTGATGCCTTATTGAACATGGAGGGGGAACTCATTTTGGACTATATTTAAAGTCAAAACAAGAAAATTTGATTTCAAAAATCCTAAGTGAGTCTTGGCGCTGAATTACCCACCTGTTTGTTGGCGATTATTCGAAAGAATTTTTCGTGGGACTGGAACAAACAGGCGGAGGTAGCTTTTCCAGCTCGACCGTAAAATTAGCCACGGGGGCCCTCCGATATAAAATAATAATAATAAAAAAAAAAATTAAAGGAGAAGCACTAAAACAGATGGTGAGCAAAATCAATAATTAACATACTAATAAGATCATGTCTTGAATGCACCGAAGGTTATGAATTATGATGGAGTCATTTGGTACGTGACACCATTGACTAGTTGGTTAAATTGTGTGTTAAGAATGTTTATTTATTTTTATTTTTTTTATTGGTTAAATTTTTATTTTTTTTGGTCAAATTCTCTTATATAAGAGCCAGGAAAACTCGAATTCAAATCCCTTATCATCCTACTAAAAAGAGATTAGATGGGTTAAAAATGTTTGTATATAGAGAATCTGTATTAATTCTTATATATTGTAAACTGTTATAAATAAGATTTTCTTGTAACAATGTGTTGAGAGTTGTTGGGAAAGTAGTTGGGCTATAAATATATCCAGGTAGAAAATATTTTGCATGTAATTTCAGAGAGAGAGATATATATCTAGAGGTGTGAGGTTTGAGAGGGATTATTTGTATGAAAATTTAGAGATATCTACACATGCAGATGTTTCTGAAGGATAGATACCATGTAAATTTGTGTTTCTTATGTAAATTTGAGAAGAATACACTTTTCCTCAAAATGCTAGCTAGAAGCAATAATTGAGACACTATAAAAGTCCCATGGCAACATGCAATATGACAGCATTCTCCCAGGTAGCCGGGAAATGAGTTTGTACTTCTATTTTTTTGTAAGAAAATTATACATAATCTAAACTCACTTTAATTTTTTTTTTATATATAAAATTAGCTTTTCCAAAATCTAGCAAAAGTATACTCTCTAAGATATTAATTTCAAAATTGTTTTAAGTATAAAAAAAATATTATTTTTTAAACAATTATGTTAATCATTGATCTCTCAAATGATATTAAAGTTCTCACACCACATCTCGCGGTGGTCTCGGATTCAATACCAGTAAAAAATTTCAGTTCCTGTCTTTATGAACTGAAAAAAAAAAAAAAAGAGTTTTAGAACAGATATAAAAAAAATATTGACTGTACCTATTCATTTATGATCTTCCCGTGGCCACCTTATTCTCAAAGGTGATATATATTATTTAGCTCTGACTCCATGGACAGGCTGTAGTGTTCCCCCCATGTACAGTACAAAGTACCACTTGAAGGTCAAATATAAAAAAAATTAAAATAAATCACAGTGCAAAATAGATAGTGTTCGAACGGGGTGAGAGATCCAGAGTACAAAATACAGGAGATAAAACACAGAAAGCGAAAAGAAAATGATACAACTTGAGGGTGTGTTTATGTCATAGGAAAAGTAAAGGAAAGTAAAATTAATTTTTTTTTTTACCATGCAAAAATTTAGTATGTGTACCAAACAAGAAAAAGAAAAGTTTGTCATTTTTTTTTTCTTATTTTATCTTATTATGAATAATGAGAAAAAAAATTATTTTTTATAAAAGAGAATTTGATGGAGACTGATGAAAAATAATTTCACATTTTATGCACAAACACATACTCGCTGGAAAATGTTTCTACTAGTTTCAAAAGGCCAGTCAAAGCCTATGCCACCAGTATCTGCCACCCCTCCTCCTCAAAATGCACCCTTTAGAGCTCCCGCGAGCAGTTTTCCCAGTCTTTCATACATTATCGTGTCATTTTTCATAAGTTCTCGTAGTAGAATAAGTTGTTCTTGCATGCAAACTGAGTTCATCCTGTGAGTTGTAGGATATCATCAAATAATTAAACAAGTTGGCTCGATATGATGGTCCTTCTCATTTTATCTAAGACTAGCTAATGTATTAATGGAGAGACAGAAAGAGCTAAGTTGAAAATGGGTTGTGACCCTAAATAAGGACCACTCAATCTCACTCATATATGAAAATAAAATTATGATTTGATTTACACAGACAGAGATGGGTCCAATTTAATTTTCCGCAAACATGGATGAAATGAAACCATGCACATCTTCTTCACATGCACTCTTTTAAAGCTCTCATAATGCACCAGCTGTCGGTGTGACTTGTGAGAGCGCACCATGAAATTTGTTCTTTAGATGGTGAACCTAATTAATTAATTGCACATCATCTTTAATTAATTTTAATTTCTACTTGTTTCTTCCTTTTAATTAATTAATTAATTTGAAAGTCGTTTTATGCTACGGTATATGTATATTGATTTGTCTAATTGTCTGTATATAATTTTTTGAAAATCTAAACTAGATCACAGCATTGGATACGCATAAAACTAGTTGCAACTAAACTGTGGGGCATTCATTTTATGACTGGTATTTTCTGATTATACAAAATCTGTCATATCTCTTGTAGGCTGAAACTGACACCCACCCCCACCCGGCCCTCTTTAATGGAGCCATTGGTTCTGAAAAAATTCAAATTAAACATCAGTGGTCTTACCAAGTATGTATCATAATTATTTTGATACAATCAATGGAAACAACCAGGGCATTATAATATTCATATTCATCACTTAAATTAATATATAAACATTGTATTGATAAGATTGTATGAGTGAGTATTAATAAGGTCTTGTTAGTGTTCACTAGCTAACTAACGAAATGATGATAAGTTTTAACTGTTTTTGTCACAAATCAATCTCAAGATCAACCAGACTTGATAAAAATAAGTTCTTCTAGCCAGTCATGATCGACAATTCTAAATCAAAGACTCCATTAGACCGGAGCCTCCAATACAGGTTTGTAAAACAAAAAGTTTTTATTGTTGGTTGTGGGGAGGGTGAAAGTTGTTCATCTGGATTGCATTGAATAGCCTTCCCATGTACGTCCCCACCACCACCTCCTTCTATAAAAGCTCAATCAAAAACCCTAATATCCAGAATTAGTAGTGCTAGATCTAGAGAATCTTAAACCATATATCCCAACCCTTTCTCTCTCACATGGCCCTCACGCCTCCCCTCCATTGTCTTTAATTTACATCTTTTCATTTAATCCTCCTCTCTTTCACGTGTCAATCTCGTGATTCTTGTTCACCCCGCCCTCTCTCTCTCTATCTCTCTCTATAACACAAACACAAACACAAACACAACCTCTAAATCTGTTATAACACAAATTTCAACCAATCTCTTTTTCTCTCATGGAGTTCCTGTTTGTCTTAGCTTCAACACTCCTCATCTCCTCACTGTTCCACCTATGGAAGGCCTTCCAAAGAAGAAGGAACAGCCGTGACTGTTACCTCCTCAACTACGTGTGCTTCAAGCCGGTCGACCACCGGAAGGTGTCGACGGAACTCTGCGGGAAGATCGTGAGGCGGAACAAGCTCCTCGGACTCGACGACTACAAGTTCCTTCTGAGGGTGATCGTGAACTCCGGCATAGGCGAGGAGACCTACGGGCCGACCAACATCATCGAGGGGAGGGAGACGGAACCCACCTTCGACGACGCCATGTCCGAGATGGATGACTGCTTCTTCCCCACATTGGACGAGCTCTTCATGAAGTCCGGTTTCTCCCCCTCCGACATCGACGTGCTCGTCGTCAACGTCTCCATGTTCTCCCCCGCCCCCTCCCTCTCCTCCAGGATCGTCAACCGGTACAAGATGAGGGAGGACTTGATGGTAAGGATATATGAACAAATCTGGATGGGATCTATTTTAGATCCGGCTGATTTACAATATTTATTTCACATGTTTAGCACGTGAGATCTGTTAAAACAGTGATGGAATTCAATTTTGACTTGATTCACCTATGAAATTGTCTACTTGAATCTATAAAAATTACTAAACATGATCACTCATACTCACTTTTATGGTTGAGTATGTTTTAATTTTTTGTTGAACACACACATATATATATACACACACACACTCTGAAGGATTCACAAAAAATTGAATATATGTTTTTTATAATATCAAATTAGAAAAAAAAAATACATATATATACATATGTTAGTCAACGAATAGCTGAATATAGCATAACACTAAAATTTATACACGGGGATATGATTTTATTATACCATTATATTAATGTTATGTTATGTATTTAAACTTATGAAAAGAATATATAAATACTTAATCACATACACATATATGCACATGCAGACATACAACCTGACAGGGATGGGATGCAGCGCAAGCCTGATAGCGATCAACGTAGTGAAAGACATCTTCAAGTGCCAAGAACGAAAGCTAGCGATCGTGATGACGTCGGAGTCGATCAGCCCGAACTGGTACTCCGGCAAGGACAAGTCAATGATGCTCGGCAACTGCCTCTTCCGCTCCGGCGGCTGCGCCGTCCTCCTCACCAACGACCCCCTCCTCAAGTCCCGCGCCAAGCTCAAGCTCTCCTGCCTCGTCCGCACCCACCTCGGCGCCGGCGACGAGGCCTACGACTGCGCCGTCCAGAGGGAGGACTCCGACGGGCTCATGGGCTTCCACCTCAGCAAGGACCTCCCCAAGTCCGCCACCAAAGCTTTCTTCGTCAACCTCCGCGGCCTCGCTCCGATGGTCCTCCCCATAAGAGAGCTCCTCCGCTACCTCCTCACCAGGCTACGCGAGAAGAGGAGACGCGACAAGATGACAAATACGACGACGAAGTCGGCGGGGGTGAATTTCAAGGCAGGGATTGACCACTTCTGCCTGCACACGGGCGGGGCGGCTGTCATTGAGGGCGTGGCAAAAAGCCTCGGCTTGAGCCAGTTTGATGTCGAGCCGGCGAGGATGACCTTGCATAGGTTTGGGAACACTTCGGCGAGCAGTCTTTGGTATGTGTTAGGGTACATGGAGGCGAAGAAGAGGTTGAAGAAGGGGAACAAGGTGTTGATGATAAGCTTTGGAGCTGGGTTTAAGTGCAACAGTTGTTTGTGGGAGGTGTTGAGGGATTTGGAGAACAAGAATGTGTGGGAGGATTGTATTGATGAATACCCACCTAAGAATTTGATTAACCCATACATGAAGAAGTATGGGTGGATCAATGAACACTCGGTTATTCCGGATGTCCTTCCTAAAGAGTTTATTGGGTTTTGAATTTTTTTTTATTATTTTCAATTAAGGTTAATTTGGTGTTTTATTATTGAGATATATAATTGGGTCTGTAAGGGTTTGGTGATTTGTACCGGGTTGAAATAAAGATCAGTTAATATGTTCACAGCATTTTTATTTTATTTTATTTTATGTTTAATTTTTTTGGCAGTACTTGTCAGTGTTTCTTCAGGGGCTGCAGTAATGACACTGTTTTCTTGTTGAATCAATTCGTCATACTTGGAGATGTGCGCTGTTAAAAATGTAGTCCAAGTAGAGAACACATTTATGTAGATATTACATGCATGTGTGTGTGTGTATATATATCCAGGTATACATTCAGTTAGATAAATATTACTACTTCATTGGTGTTTTTCATTTTTTTTTTTTTTTTTGTCAAATGAGATATTCACACATCACCGTGTATATGAGTTTTGCAATAGTTAGCTAGCTTGTGGGATTCATACAATTTTTTCTTTTTATCTTACTCGCGCCAATGTATAAATGAGAAAAAAAAAAATGGATTGTTGCATGCAACACCACCTTTGAAAATAAAAGCACACAAGTTTTTGTAAAAAGTGGTGATACAGTGGATCAATTATTTCTGCAATCTCAGCATATAAAATCTTTAATAGACAATATATTATATATATTAAAAAAATATAAAAAATGTATGCATTCAATTTATTCACTTATTTTATTTGTGAAAGTATATAAATACTTTTAAAAAAATTCAAAATATATTAGAAATACAAAAAGTGACCGTAGAAATAACACTGTATAACATTAATTTCCTCTTGTAAACGTTAGTGTCACTGGTCAAACATGAAAAGATAGAGAACCAACTTGCCCTGAAGAGCAGTAGACATTACTGTTGATCGTTGTTTTTTGAAGCCCCACCACCCCCTTCTCTCATTTAATTTTAAGGAAATATCCATGCAACCCTCTATAATCTTTCTGATATTCATATAACCTCCTGTAATTTCAATATATCTATATAACCCCCTGTTAACACATCATAAATGCAAATAATCTCTCGTAATTAATTTTTTTTTAAGAGAATTAAAATATTTCTGACATATTGCGTTATCTAAACTATGGTTAACAAATATGTATTCTTTTGACTCCCGAAAAACAGTCAATACTTAAAAAAAACACTCATATTTTTAATTTTACACTCTTTTAGGATTTTTTTTTTTAAAATATTGACTGCTTTCAGAGAGTTAAAATGATACATATTTATTAACCATGGTTTAGATAACGCAATATGTCCGAAATATTCCAATTCTGTTAAAAAAAATTTAACCGTGGGGGATTATTTGCATTTATAGTGTGTTTACAGGGAGTTATATGAATATTAGGAAGATTACAGGGAGTTATATGGATTTTTCTCTTAATTTTATTAACATCTGTACATAAGACATGCATCCAGCTAGATGAGGGTGTGATCATTGTAGGGTCACATACTACAAGGATACGTTAATACTCTAGAAGCATCAATGTCACAACCAACCATGTGTAGGCGTTCCATGGTCACATTATTTAAGAGCCAAATATATATATGGTCGTTAGTCACCTATATATGGTCGTTAAAACCCAATACGTAAATTAAAAAAATATAAAATTCGTTATTAACTACTGAACTATATATGAATATAAACCCATGTTTCTTATGTTGCTTCTGCTATTAATTTGCCAGAGTATTTTTGGAAAGAGAATCCCATAATTAGTAACTTGTTTATTGGAGTACAAAGAGGAACTGACTATATACAGACACACTATATATAGACACACACACACACACACGACAACCCGTTGGTCCCGTTCTGTACCCTTAACTTGCAGAGATACTCAAATAAAAAATATCTACAAAAGTAAAATTAATTTATTACACATAGAACTCATGATCTATCCCAAAGAAAATATATTTTCTACATTGAGTCCAAATCAACAAGCATTAATTAGAAATCTAATTAATAATGCTTTGGGCCTCTCCTCTAAGGGCGGAAATTGCTGCCATTCGATTAGCAGTTCAGAAAGCTCGTCAATTGGGACTTGCTCATCTTTGTATATGTTCTGATGCGGAGGTCATCATTCAAATATTAAAATCAGGAAGTCCAGGTCCTCTTCCTATTCAGAGTTTTATTGATCAAATCAGACTTTGTCATAGTGCAGGTCAAGGATCCCATAGCAATTTGTAAAGTATCAAGGGAGGCGGTGAAAGCTCCTGAAGTGTTGGCAAAACATGCTCGAACAACACAATCTAGTGGCTACTCTGAGGGACTTCAGGATAATAGCATTAGAAACTGGATTAATCCAGTTATATCATCAGTGTATACTTGTATAGATCAGGCTAATTCACAGGACTCATGTATTTTGGGCTATACTATATAGTTCCCTTTTTTGTTTGTTTATAAGATTTTGCCCAGGGGGCTTTCTACCCAAAAAACAAAGAAAAAAAAGGCCTTATTTTATATGGCACAACCAGATAACAACACTGTAAATAATATTTCTAAGCCTTTTATATCTGCAATAAATAAATAAATAAAGAAAAATATAGTAGGCATGATTCTTTACAAAAGAATATTGTCAATTTTTGACACCATTGATTAGGTAAGCAAATAAAGGTTTACCAAAAATATTGGATAGAAAACACAAGCTTTTTCTTCTTCTTTTTTTTTTGAATTTTTAAAAATTGGTGCTCTAAGGTTTGATCACTTGACCTCCTTTACGGATGGAGGAGTTCTTATAGACTTTCCAAAGTTCGGTTCACGACAAACATACATATTAAACAACATATTGTCATGCGAGTGGAAAAGGAGAGAAAAAAAAAACTTACATGAACAATGGACGTATGTACGTTTTGGAATTTTAAGAAGTTGATTGTATGTCTTTTTAGAGGTCTTTGTGATCCTCATAATATAGTTTGTGATGGGTTAGAACAACCATAAAAATCTGAATTAGATTGAATGGGGGTTCAAATTAAATATTTTTAAAACAATCCTTTTATGTTCCTTTCCTTGGAGCAATACGACCCTCAATGTTACCAATTTCTAATCAATAAATCAATCGTCCTTACAAATTTGGTAAGTCGATGGCCAATAATATGAATGCTTTAACCATATATTATGATCTTGATTTTATAAAAATTATATTTTATAATTAAATATATCACCATTATTGTTTAAAATTTGGAACAAATCTTAAATACCTTCATATTGGGTCTATTAAATTTCGGAGAAGCCAATTAATACTTTGATTTTTCTTAGATTTATGTCTTCCAAACAAGTATATACCAATAGTAGTATTATATTTTTAACCCATCAATATATCATATAATTTTTACCTAATCACAACCAAAACAGGAATGTAAAAAAAAGGAAACCGAGTCTCTCCATTACCCGCTGATTTTTTTGTGGCTTATTAAATAAACGGTCCAGATTGATTGAGTTCTATTATTAGGAAATCAAGCAAATTAAATTGGTCGAGTGGACACAGTGCATGTTTGTTAAAATTTATAAGCTACATATTATAGCTTTTAGTTTAAAACAAATGGTTGTTAAATGTTTGTTTAAACTTATTAGAATTCATTTATAAGTTAAAAACAACTTTAAAAAGTCAGAATATCTAAGCGGGTCAAATGGTGCATTTCATATTATAACTTATAGATTGTTTCTTTTTAAAAGATTTGTCGGACATTATTGCCCTTAACTTTTTTTTATTAATAACCATACTAAAAATTGTAATATTTTGAAAAATTTTGTAGTGAATTTTAACTTTTATTATTTTATATTAATTTTTCATTTAAATATTCATAAAACTAATTTTATAAAGAAAAACCACCTATTTTATCAAAAAAAAATTAAATTAAATTTCTACATTTGAAAGGGATATATTTGACAATTAAACAACAAAAAATTATTTTACAGCTTATTTTAACAAACATTTACTACTGTTTATTCTTTATTTTTCAACAGTTACAATAAACATGTCTCTTGCTTAAAATCTATAAACTATAATTTATGAATTAGAGCTACAACAGACATAGGCATATCTCTATTGCAATTTATGACTGGACCAATATTGGAGGCCCACGATTATACAAGATCAACTTTTTGTGTGATGAACAAGGTTAGGTCCACGGTCTACCATATTTATTAATTAGAGTATAAAATATAATTTTTTTATAAAAATATGTATTTTATAAAATAATTTTCTAATTTTCTTTTTTATAATGCATATGATATCCAATAAACATACAGGCTCTCTAAGTCCTTCGTAGTGCTCGCTTTAATCTAACCTAGCATATTCAAAGTAAAAATAATTTTCATAGAATTTAATATAAATTCAATTCATTGGAATAATTCTTTATGAAGTTATGTAATTCATGACAAGTATATGATTTCAAAATGTACTGGGTGAAAAAAAAAAAAAAAACACCCGACGAGCATGGCCTTTTAAAAAAATTTCATATTAAAACATGTTGGAGCGGGCGGGATTGAAATGCAATAGACTGAAATAACTTGTTTTTCATGTTAATGATGATTTTACATGCAACCTGAGTATGTTCTTAAGTGCTTTATTTGTTTTAATTTTTATTTTTTGTAAAATGTGTATTTTTCCATATAACATATCATATATGTTTCATTTTATATAATATAGATTAATTAGTTGACTAGCAGTACTTCACTACTTCTCCTCTTCACGAAGAAGGTCAGGTTATTAAACCCGGGGCCAAAGGAACACCAATTATCTTATTTTCTCTGGGTAACAAACAAGCTAAGGATAGTTCTTCATCGTAGTCACTAAAAGGAAGAAAAAAAGAGGGAGGTGATTATGTGAAGATGCTCTATCAAACTTCATTAAAAAATTTCAATCAATAATACAATGCACAACCAGACAAAATCTGAGTTCAGTGAGAGTTTAAACAAACAAAATCTCTAACCAAGATGCTACAACGGTTGAATCCATGCCAGAAACATTTAATTCACTAAGAAAAATTTTTTTTTAACAAGAGTTGAAGCTCTTGCCCATTAGGTCAACTAGGCTTACTATCAATCAATTTAATGACTCCACAACACACCTGGATTTTATTTAGTGGGAGTGAATAATTTAATGTTGTGTTAAATACTGATTCTCTACTTAAATTTAAAACTTCCAACAATTTTCTAACGGGGTGGGGTTCTGGTATGAGTTTCAAAAGGTCGTTTTGTGAAGCACATTGATGTTTAAAGGTAATTGATTGTATTAAAAACTTTGACCAATGTCTAATGATAGACTAATTATGTTGTTGAAAGGCAAATCTCTCAAAAGTATATTGAACTGAGTCAAGATGAGAAGGTGAAACATAATTGACTTTGCACTCAATATCAAGGATCA
The DNA here is from genome assembly GCA_030737835.1 of Acorus gramineus. NCBI lineage: Eukaryota > Viridiplantae > Streptophyta > Magnoliopsida > Acorales > Acoraceae > Acorus > Acorus gramineus. The sequence goes on from CM060857.1 coordinate 15,949,264, forward strand.
CGTAATATGTGATTCTACGCATATTATGTTTATAATTTCAAATGCGCTTTCATCCACAGCTTATACTTCTAATGAAACACGAACACAAAATAAATCAAATTCAAATCAAAGCCACCACAAATCATAAAGTATCAAACAATCCCACAATTCCCCACACCCCATAACATCCCCCTCTCGACGGGCCGGCCCGCCGTGGCCTTCAACCCGCCCGAATCGGCCGGTCCGAACCGACAGTGAGCTAGAATCCAAAGCGACCCCAACAATGCGGGCCCGTCGCGTGGCCCGCACGGGTCGACCGCGGGCGAAACGACGGCCCGGTTCAGCTCGGTCGACACGTTGTTCTTTGTCGGGCCGGGCCTGGTCTGGTGGTAGAGGCTCGAGTGGTTGATGTCGGGCACGCTCACCGTTTCGGGCTGGCCCGCGCAGGATCTTTGCTTCGTGCGGGTAGATTGCGAGGAAGACGGCTTCGAAGCCCGCGTTGGGGGAGGAGGCGCGGGCGAGGTAGGCGGCGGAGAGGACGGAGAGGGAGGTTAGGAGGGTTTGGGTAAGGGTGGGTGGTGGGTTGGATTGGTTGGTGGGGTTAGTTTCATCTGACATGGTGGTGGTGGTGGTGGTGGGGATAGAGCGTTCGTTCAGGTAGTGGGTGGCGTTGACCGTTCTTTTTTTTTTTTTTAGTTTTTTTTTTTTTTTTTTTGGTTTGCGGTTCCCCTGTATAAGGAAGAAAAATATATTAGTTTATTAAAAAAAACAGATATTATGAATTAAATATTATCGTTTATATAGAATGTGATTTTTTTTCCTAATGAAGTAAAAATCTTTCAACAGTGAGTGCTTCAATTTAAAAAAAAAAACAGATACACCGTAACATTAAACAAGAAAAAGTTTAATCAATTATTATGTATCTTTGTTAAAATTGTGATAGTAGATATTACTATTATAATTATTTTAATACTAAGAACAAATTAATCGTGATTAATATGAAAAATTATAGTAATAAAATTAAATTTGAGACCTAACTACAATATTATTGCATAAATACAAAAGTTAAATTATGTTCAAATTTTATTGTGTGGTCACCGAAACTAAAAAAGCAAACATGGGAACTAAGAAACTTTATTATATTGATCATCATATATAGACAACCAATTAATCTAAATTATCTAACAAAGAAAATTCACTCACTATTTAAACCTTGTGTGTGTGTGTGTGTGTGTGTGTGTGTGTGAGAGAGAGAGAGAGAGAGAGAGAGAGAGAGAAATAGAGAGAGAGAGGGGGGGGGGGGTGCCGAGCATCAAACCTTTTATTTTATTCTAGAATCTTTGCCAGAAAAGGATCATCAATTTTCACGAATGTCAATCTACACTCTTTTGTACAAAATGCCATGTCTCTGCATTCACAAATTAAAAGTCGGTACATGAGTGGAAACATATATGACCTTCACACATTAAACAGTATAGCATGTTTTAAGTCTCACTTCTAATAGTCGTGATTTTTGTAAAAAAAAATGTGTATATTTGTTAGATGGCATGTATAATTTCATTATGGTTTGAAAACATATTTGTGTTTGAAAACATATTTAAGTCATTATGATTTTTCATAAATCATCATATTCAAAATGTTTCATTTGATCCAAATTTTTTAATAAAATTTATGTAAAAAATATTTTTTAGTCAACAAAAGAATTTTGTAGAAACTAACAAAAACATATATTTTGAAAAACTAATTTTAAAAAGTTTTTTAAGTGATACTATTTTTTAATCAATTATATTGTTATTTTAACATCACGTGACTTACAAAAACTCTTTCAATGAAATTGTCATAACTCATAAGTTATATACATATTTCCGAATAAACACATGCACTCACAATTTTATCAATTTTGTATCATATAATTGGCATGAAATGAATGACCTTAACATGGGACATGCATCTTTAACACATAAGATCTCACCACTTCTTACATGGTTAATAACTCAAAATTTTAATTAATAAAAACATTATAAGACATGAAGAGTTCTCTAATTAAATGATAGTAATCAAACAATGGACAAGAAAGAAAATAACCTGTACATGTAGATATTCTTCCTCCAGGATATAGGACATATTTTCACCCCACAACCACCACAAGCTTGAATGAAATGTGGTTCCAGGTATGTTTTCTTTCCATTTTCTGCCGTTGCCACCACTGCAGCTGCCGCTGCCGCCGCAGTTGCATTTGATCCTCCTCTCCCCACCGGAGTTCCTCGCAATCCCTCTTCTGTTGGGGCCTTCCTCTTCGACATTTGTAACTGTAACCTAACATTATATTGTTACATCTCTTAAAACACTCTCCAACTATTTGAAAAAAAAGAAAAACAGAAATAAAAAACCATAAATCTAATTCTGCTTGTGGAAAAACAGAAAAAAAAAAACTTACATGAACAGTGGACGTATGTTTTGGAAATCTAAGAAGTTGATTGTATGTCTCTTTGGAGGTCATTGTGGTCCTCTTTATATAGTTTGTGATGGGTTAGAACAACCATAAAAATCAGAATTAGATTTAATCGGGGTTCAAATTAAGTATTTCCATTTGTTAGAACATTCCTTTTATGTACCTTCCTATTTAAATTTTGGAGCAATCCGACCCTCAATGTTACCAATTTCTAACAATTGTCCTTACAAACTTGGTAAGTCAATTGCCATTAATATCGATGCTTTAACCATATATGATCTTGATTTTATTAAAAATTATATTTTATAATCAAATATATCACCATTATTGTTTAAAATTTGGAACAAATTTTTGATGCCTCCATATTTGGCATATTAAGTTTTAGAGAAGCCAATTAATACTTTGATTTTTGTTAGATTTAATTTAATACCTAATCACAACCAAAACAGGAATGTTAAAAAAGGAAACCGGGTCTCTCCATTAACTGCTGTTTTGTTTTGTGAGCATATTAAATGAACGGTCTAGATTGATTGAGTTCAACTATTGAGAAATCAAGTTAATTAAATGGTAGGGGTACAACTTGGACAGGTTGAACTCAACCCAACCCAATTTTTTTTACATGATTGGGCTAAGATATTTGACCATCGGATTCAACCCGATCCGAACCCGAGTCAATCCGACCAATTTGAGTTGGATTCAGGTTGATTGAGTCGGAGTTGAACTCAAATTTATTGATTATTTCTTACCGTTTGATTGATGTATCCTTATTTTAATGGTAGACTCCTTATTTTAATGGTAGAATCAATGTGAAAGCAATAAGATGATGCATTTACAACATAACTATCAAATACAATCCATTAATTTTGTAAGATGAAATCTAAACAATTGAGTGTTCAACAGTCATCTAATATTTTTTCCATTGTTGTATGATCTCTATATATAAGAATTAATGTGACTAAATTTTCTAAGATGCTGGTCAAATGGATGCATTGATTTTTCCATCTTGTTCTGACTCTATTAAGATACTACACCAGGGACAAATATATATACACACACATATATATAATATATTAATGCGCATGAAGCATGTAATTTCCACAAACCTGGTCCCGAATGAAGTGCAAGTGATTTTTGTTTTTTTGTTGAGATAATTGTGTTCATATTCATTTCAACTAATAAATCAAAATAGAACACACAAGTGGTTTCATTAAAAGATATTGGTTTTGGCATTTCCACAATTCTGGTCCCGCATGCAATAGATGTCTCAATCTGGTGTTATGAATTATTTGAAGGAAATTAATGAAGTAAGTCAAGTAACAAAAATATGGACCCACAAAATGTTTGCCAAGATTGACCAAGAACAATCTGCGCAACCTTTCCATTTCAGTTCCATAACACTCACTTTCGAAAAGGTGGAAATAAACAAGTCATTGTGATGCAAAAATTATTTTTTTATTTTTTTTATTTTGGAGGGGGTGTTGGTTAATGGATTGTAGTCTGTAGAACCCTGGGGTTGATATTAATAGGAACTTTCACAATGGAAATTTAACTATGAGCAATGCTTAAGATACGGAAAATCAAGCCATGTGAATACATGGTTGCATCACATATATTTTAACGTTTTTTTTTTAGAAAATATGTTTCTATGTTTTTTTAACCAAAGTTGGTAATATCTAAATTTTATTAAAATTAAAGGTTTTTTACTTTTAAGTTCCATGAGCTATACAATGATCGATCCCTCCATTTTTTATACTAAAGATTAAGTCCACAGTTTGTTTTTTTTTTTTTTTATATCTAATTCTCCCCTGTTCTCCCACCCAAACAGCTTAGTAGTTAACTGTAGTCAAATAATGATACCCTCTTGACGACCAGTATTCAAAATAAGTGGCTCGCCACGGACCACATTAACAAAATAAAGTCCTCACAAAACGCCACGGGTGAAGCAATCAAGAATTTAAAGTACAAACTCACAAATACATATAAATAAATATGAAGCCCTCAAATGCATTGTCAAGGATAATGCAAAAATGTGCTCCAGGGCTTTTGTTCTCTCAGTAATTTTGGTTGCTTCGTTTCTCACATTTTCGGAGGTGGCCCAAGCCATACAAATCCCTCGGAAGTTGAATTTGGAAAGTGAGCATTAGATCTCTCCTTTTCTTTTACATTTCTTCTTCTTTGATTAAACATCTTGCCAAGAATCTGATTAATCATATATAAATCTTCCAGAGTTTCAATTTTTCAAAAGCTTTTTTTTTTGTGGGATACTTTGAAAGAAGGTTTGTAAAATTGATTTTCAAAATAAAACTGGTTTCTTCAAATCTATATAGCCACCTAAAAAACACAATTATGCATTGTATTTTTGAAGTATTTATGGGTAGATTTTCAAGTTACGGTGGCGTTTGCAAGAATCAAATCCCCAAACTCAATTTCCAAACACATAAAATGGTGCTGCTTTGTAATTAAGAAGACATAAAAACAATTTTAAATATGGAAAATGTTAACATCATCTAATAAAATATATATTTTAAATATATAAAACAAATGAAAAAATAAAAGTTATTTTTTAAAAATGAAACAAAGACATGTTCTTCAAAAAAAACTATTTTAAAGAATTTTAAGTGAAAAGTTCTTTTTAAAGACGTTTTCAAACTTTACTTAAGTATATAAGTACTAGGTAATAAAGTTTGCACCGCCATAAAGATTTGAGTTATTAAAATGTGATTTGGTTAAGATTATAGTTGAGATTCATTTGAATGTGCCGGTGATGCATTGATATCTTTATGTTTCGAACTCAAATTTCAAAAGGCATTGTTTCGTTAGTTTTTTTTGCTCGATATTTTAGTTTGAAAATTAAAAGTAAATGTTAAAAATGTGTTTGAATCCGCATTTAGGAATCTTTCGTTTTTGAATCATAAAATATGCTCAAAAGCAATCCAAATGGGTTAAATTAGAAAGTAAACATAAATGATCCATTCCTTGCTACTTATATCTCACATAAGAGTCAGATTTGGATCCTCTACTTGTTTTGTGTTTTGATCAATCAGACAATCATAAATTCATCAAATAAAATGAATTCATTTATTCATTCATGATTTGATATATTTATAATAGTTTGATTTTAATTGTAATGATGTGACAATCTCACAATAAAAGTCAAATAAGATACAAATAGAAAAAAACAAGCAGATGATCCAAATAAGAGCCTTCCACAGACCATGGCTATCCATGGGCATAGGCGACCATAAGGCCCCAAAACACAGAGGGCCTCAAGATTTCAGGAAAAAAAAGTTTTATTTTTATTTGTTGGGATATTTTTTTAATTAATTTGTTTTATTTTTAAAAACTTATTCACATATTTATATTTTGTCTTTTAATTTTGTTTTGTTCCAATTTTATTGGGAGTTGATACTATTTATTCTTTGATTTACAAAGAATAAAAATTTATTAGATCATATATAATTTTCATATTTTTATTCATTTATTATGTTTTGCTTGTTTTTATTTTACGTTTTTAAAACAGTGTGTTATTTTTATGATTTAATTTATCTGTTTCTTTCTTTCTACTTATTTTATAGGAACACATTTTGTTAAGGTGAGTTGTGTAAAACAATTAAATTCAAATTTCAATAATTATTCAAATTTTTGTGACACTAATCATAAAAAATTTTTTTGTATAAATAGGGCCTCATTTTCCAAGTTCGCCTAAGGATCCTCCTCTCCAGACTAGTTTCCCACGCGGCCCAGGCCGAGGCCGAGGCACAGCCCCATGCCCATCATGTTGCTGTCAAAACGATTGCCCAGGAGGATGCTGTCAAAACGGGCAGTGTTGTTGTCCTTGAATCACTCCAGGATGCTCGCATGGTCTCGATTTTCCAGTGGAAGACAAGGTCGAGCCTTGAATCACTTTATCATGCTGGATGTGAAGTTTAAGTTGTATTAGTATATTAAGCTACCTTGAGGAGTTTGTTCTACAAAATAAATAAATAAAAGTGTCATTAGGTGATCACTTTAAACTTGGGAGTGTGACAATTTTATTTGAGCCAGCAGAGGTACTTAATGTCTAGTAATGGTTCGGAATTCTAATGGTCCTGGCCAAATTTCCAGGATTTTATGACTATCCATTAGCATTGATACTTACTCAATCTGTTATGTATCCCCATACTCAATTCAGTAACGCATTTATTACTGTTTTTTTATAAAGTAGTATATATTTCATTTTTTTAGTATATAAAAAATTATAAAAATTTTATTTTTTAAAATGTATATATATATATATATATATATATATATATATATATATATATATATATATATATATTTCACATTTCATAATAATTATTGAGTGAGTATATGATTTTAGACAAAATCAAAACGGTTGGGATACATCGAGGATGCACGTGAGGTTAATGTATAATTTTTTTTTTATTGATAGAGATAAGAAAGATGATACATTCAGTCTCACGCGCAGCCCCATCCGCAATTCTCACTGTTTACTATTTAAAAAAGTTATATATTTCATGTATAATCCGCAGTCCTTAGTGTTTATGATTTTTAAAAAAATTATACAATCATCCATTGAATTACATACTATGAAATAAAGTAAATACTTAGATACAATCCCATATTTTTTTAGTTTCTTTGAAAAATAAAATAAACTTTCATGTACTATGATAAAATTTATATACTACAATAACGTAATAATATGTACTATATCATTATAGTGCATAAAAGACGGAGTTATAAATATCAGCGATTCAGTAACCGCTATCTAAGCCCATTTGTATCGAAATTGAAATGGGGTCATCCATTTGGGATGGGTTTCCCCAATTTCAATAAAAACTGGTCAGTTTGAAAGAAAAAAAAATCATTCCAAAGCTTACAAGGGATCCAAACTTATTAGAATTCATTTATAAGTTAAAAACAACTTTAAAAAGTCAAAATATCTAAACCGGTCAAATGGTGCATTTCAAATTATAACTTATAGATTGTTTCTTTTTAAAAGATTTGTCGGACATTATTGCCCTTAACTTTTTTTTATTAATAACCATACTAAAAATTGTAATATTTTGAAAAATTTTAACGTGAATTTTAACTTTTATTATTTTATATTAATTTTTCATTTAAATATTCATAAAACTAATTTTATAAAGAAAAACCACCTTATTTTATCAAAAAGAAATTAAATTAAATTTCTACATTTGAAAGGGATATATTTGACAATTAAACAGCAAAAATTTATTTTACAACTTATTTTAATAAACATTTACTACTGTTTATTCTCTATTTTTCAACAGTTACAACAAACATGTCTATTATTTAAAATCTATAAACTATAATTTATGAATTAGAGCTACAACAACAAACATGGTCATATCTCTATTGCAATTTATGACTGGACCAATATTGGAGGCCCACGATTAGACAAGATCAACTTTTTGTGTGATGAACAAGGTTAGGTCCACGGTCTACCATATTTATTAATTAGAGTATAAAATATAATTTTTTTATAAAAATATGTATTTTATAAAATAATTTTCTAATTTTCTTTTTTATAATGCATATGATATCCAATAAACATACAGGCTCTCTAAGTCCTTCGTAGTGCTCGCTTTAATCTAACCTAGCATATTCAAAGTAAAAATAATTTTCATAGAATTTAATATAAATTCAATTCATTGGAATAATTCTTTATGAAGTTATGTAATTCATGACAAGTATATGATTTCAAAATGTACTGGGTGAAAAAAAAAAAAAAACACCCGACGAGCATGGCCTTTTAAAAAAATTTCATATTAAAACATGTTGGAGCGGGCGGGATTGAAAAGCAATAGACTGAAATAACATGTTTTTCATGTTAATGATGATTTTACACGCAACCTGAGTATGTTCTTAAGTGCTTTATTTATTTATTTTTTGTAAAATGTGTATTTTTCCATATAACATATATCATATATGTTCATAAAGAATGAAGTGTATATACCCTAATTTTAGAAATGATAAATAATTATACGCTTCATTTTATATAATATATATAGATTAGTTGGTCATTACTTTTCCTCTTCACGAAAAAAGTCAGGTTATTAAACCCGGGGCCAAAGGAACACCGATTATCTTATTTTCTCTGGGTAACAAACAAGGATAGTTCTTCATCGTAATCACTAAAAGGAAGAAAAAAAGAGGGATGTGATTATGTGAAGATGCTCTATCAAACTTAACCAGATAAAATCTGAGTTCAGTGAGAGTTTAAACAAACAAAATCTCTAACCAAGCTCGAACAACGGTTGAATCCATGCCAGAAACATTTAATTTACTAAGAAAAAAAAAAATTTAACAGAGTTCAAGCTCTTGCCCATTAGGTCAACTAGGCTTACTATCAATCAATTTAATGTCTTCACAACACACCTGAATTTTATTTAGTGGGAGTGAATAATTTAATGTTGTGTTAGATATTGATCATTCTCTACTTAAATTTAAAACTTCCAACAGTTTTCTAACGGGGTGGGGTTCTGGTATGAGTTTCAAAAGCTCGTTTTGTGAAGCACATTGATGTTTAAAGGTAATTGATTGTATTAAAAACTTTGACCAGTGTCTAATGATAGACTAATTATGTTGTTGAAAGGCAAATCTCTCAAAAATATATTGAACTGAGTCAAGAACTCAAGATGAGAAGGTGAAACATAATTGACTTTGCACTCAATATCAAGGATCACGTAATATGTGATTCTACGCATATTATGTTTATAATTTCAATTGCGCTTTCATCCACAGCTTATACTTCTAGTGAAACATGAACACAAAATAATTCAAATTCAAATCAAAGCCACCACAAATCATAAAGTATCAAACAATCCCACAATTCCCCACACCCCATAACATCCCCCTCTCGACGGGCCGGCCCGCCGTGGCCTTCAACCCGCCCGAATCGGCCGGTCCGAACCGACAGTGAGCCAGAATCCAAAGCGACCCCAACAATGCGGGCCCGTCGCGTGGCCCGCACGGGTCGACCGCGGGCGAAACGACGGCCCGGTTCAGCTCGGTCGACACGTTGTTCTTTGTCGGGCCGGGCCTGGTCTGGTGGTAGAGGCTCGAGTGGTTGATGTCGGGCACGCTCACCGTTTCGGGCTGGCCCGCGCGGGATCTTTGCTTCGTGCGCGTAGATTGCGAGGAGGACGGCTTCGAAGCCCGCGTTGGGGGAGGAGGCGCGGGCGAGGTAGGCGGCGGAGAGGACGGAGAGGGAGGTTAGGAGGGTTTGGGTAAGGGTGGGTGGTGGGTTGGATTGGTTGGTGGGGTTAGTTTCGTCTGACATGGTGGTGGTGGGGATAGAGCGTTCGTTCAGGGAGTAGGTGGCGTTGACCGTTCTTTTTTTTTTTTAGTTTTTTTTTTTTTTGGTTTGCGGTCCCCCTGTATAAGCAAGAAAAATATATTAGTTTATTAAAAAAAACAGATATTATGAATTAAATATTATCGTTTATATAAAATGTGATTTTTTTTCCTAATAAAGTAAAAATATTTTAACAGTGAGTGTTTCGATTTAAAAAAAAAAAAAAACAGATACACCGTAACATTAAACAAGAAAAAGTTTAATCAATTATTATGTATCTTTGTTAAAATTGTGATAGTAGATATTACTATTATAATTATTTTAATACTAAGAACAAATCAATCGTGATCAATATGAAAAATTATAGTAATAAAATTAAATTTGAGACCTAACTACAATATTATTGCATAAATACAAAAGTTAAATTATGTTCAAATTTTATTGTGTGGTCACCGAAACTAAAAAAGCAAACATGGGAACTAAGAAACTTTATTATATTGATCATCATATATAGACAACCAATTAATCTAAATTATCTAACAAAGAAAATTCACTCACTATTTAAACCTTGTGTGTGTGTGTGTGTGTGAGAGAGAGAGAGAGAGAGAGAGAGAGAGAGAGGGGGGGGGGGGGCCGAGCATCAAACCTTTTATTTTATTCTAGAATCTTTGCCAGAAAAGGATCATCAATTTTCACGAATGTCAATCTACACTCTTTTGTACAAAATGCCATGTCTCTACATTCACAAATTAAAAGTCAGTACATGAGTGGAAACATATATGACTTTCACACATTAAACCGTGTAGCATGTTTTATAGTCTCACTTCTAATAGTCGTGATTTTTGTAAAAAAATATGTGTATATTTGTTAGATGGCATGTATAATTTCATTATGGTTTGAAAACATATTTGTGTTTGAAAACATATTTAAGTCATTATGATTTTTCATAAATCATCATATTCAAAATGTTTCATTTGATCCAAATTTTTTAATAAAATTTATGTAAAAAATATTTTTTAGTCAACAAAAGAATTTTGTAGAAACTAACAAAAACATATATTTTGAAAAACTAATTTTAAAAAGTTTTTTAAGTGATACTATTTTTTAATCAATTATATTGTTATTTTAACATCACGTGACTTAAAAAAATCTATCAATGAAATTGTCATAACTCATAAGTTATATACATATTTCCGAATAAACACATGCACTCACAATTTTATCAATTTTGTATCATATAATTGGCATGAAATGAATGACCTTAACATGGGACATGCATCTTTAACACATAAGATCTCACCACTTCTTACATGGTTAATAACTCAAAATTTTAATTAATAAAAACATTATAAGACATGAAGAGTTCTCTAATTAAATGATAGTAATCAAACAATGGACAAGAAAGAAAATAACCTGTACATGTAGATATTCTTCCTCCAGGATATAGGACATATTTTCACCCCACAACCACCACAAGCTTGAATGAAATGTGGTTCCAGGTATGTTTTCTTTCCATTTTCTGCCGTTGCCACCACTGCAGCTGCCGCTGTCGCCGCAGTTGCATTTGATCCTCCTCTCCCTACCGGAGTTCCTCGCAATCCCTCTTCTGTTGGGGCCTTCCTCTTCGACATTTGTAACTGTAACCCAACATTATATTGTTACATCTCTTAAAACCTCTCCAACTATTTGAAAAAAGAGAAATAAAAAACCATAAATCTAATTCTGCTTGTGGAAAAAGAGAAAAAAAAAAACTTACATGAACAGTGGACGTATGTTATGGAATTCTAAGAAGTTGATTGTATGTCTCTTTGGAGGCCATTGTGGTCCTCTTTATATAGTTTGTGATGGGTTAGAACAACCATAAAAATCAGAATTAGATTTAATCGGGGTTCAAATTAAGTATTTCCATTTGTTAGAACATTCCTTTTATGCACCTTCCTATTTAAATTTTGGAGCAATCCGACCCTCAATGTTACCAATTTCTAACAATTGTCCTTACAAACTTGGTAAGTCAATTGCCATTAATATCGATGCTTTAACCATATATGATCTTGATTTTATTAAAAATTATATTTTATAATCAAATATATCACCATTATTGTTTAAAATTTGGAACAAATTTTTGATGCCTCCATATTTGGCATATTAAGTTTTAGAGAAGCCAATTAATACTTTGATTTTTGTTAGATTTAATTTAATACCTAATCACAACCAAAACAGGAATGTAAAAAAAGGAAACCGAGTCTCTCCATTAACTGCTGTTTTGTTTTGTGAGCATATTAAATGAACGGTCTAGATTGATTGAGTTCAACTATTGAGAAATCAAGTTAATTAAATGGTAGGGGTACAACTTGGACAGGTTGAACTCAACCCAACCCAATTTTTTTTACATGATTGGGCTAAGATATTTGACCATCGGATTCAACCCAATCCGAACCCGAGTCAATCCGACTAATTTGAGTTGGGTTCAGGTTGGTGACGGAGTTGAACCCAAATTTGTTGATTATTTCTTACCGTTTGATTGATGTATCCTTATTTTAATGGTAGACCCCTTATTTTAATGTTAGAATCAATGTGAAACCAATAAGATGATGCATTTACAACATAACTATCAAATACAATCCATTAATTTTGTAAGATGAAATCTAAACCATCAATTCAATTTAATAAACCCTAGACCTAAACATTCACCTTCTCTTACATATATATATATATATATATATATATATATATATCTTACACACACACACATATATATATATATATATATATATATATATGTCGGTTGTTCTCACTATTGTTTTTTGAAAATATATATTAACCCATTGAAGTATATATTGTAATAAAAAGTAAAATATACACTGAAATACATTAATATATTTTTTAAAAATAAAATAAAATAATTGATTTTTATATTATGATAATACAGTATACATTACGATAGTTCTATGCTATCATAGTGTATAGATAGCTGATGGATCATTTTTGTAATACAGATGATATTATAAAACGGATTGAGTGTTCAACAGTCATCTAATATTTTTTTCATTGTTGTATGATCTCTATATATAATATCTGATGTTTTCCCGTAAGAATTAATGTGACTAAATTTTCTAAGATGCTGGTCAAATGGATGCATTGATTTTCCATCTTGTTCTGACTCTATTAAGATACTACACCAGGGACAAATATATATACACACACATATATAATATATTAATGCGCATGAAGCATGTAATTTCCACAAACCTGGTCCCGAATGAAGTGAAAGTGATTTTTGTTTTTTGTTGAGATATTTGTGTTCATATTCATTTCAAATAATAAATCAAAATAGAACACACAAGTGGTTTCATTAAAAGATATTGGTTTTGGCATTTCCACGATTCTGGTCCCGCATGCAATAGATGTCTCAATCTGGTGTTATGAATTATTTGAAGGAAATTAATGAAGTAAGTCAAGTAACAAAAATATGGACCCACAAAATGTTTGCCAAGATTGACCAAGAACAATCTGCGCAACCTTTCCATTTCAGTTCCATAACACTCACTTTCGAAAAGGTGGAAATAAACAAGTCATTGTGATGCAAAAATTATTTTTTTATTTTTTTTATTTTGGAGGGGGTGTTGGTTAATGGATTGTAGTCTGTAGAACCCTGGGGTTGATATTAATAGGAACTTTCACAATGGAAATTTAACTATGAGCAATGCTTAAGATACGGAAAATCAAGCCATGTGAATACATGGTTGCATCACATATATTTTAACGTTTTTTTTTAGAAAATATGTTTCTATGTTTTTTTAACCAAAGTTGGTAATATCTAAATTTTATTAAAATTAAAGGTTTTTTACTTTTAAGTTCCCATGAGCTATATAATGATCGATCCCTCCATTTTTTATACTAAAGATTAAGTCCACAGTTAGTTAGTTTTTTTTTATATATATATATCTAATTCTCCCCTGTTCTCCCACCCAAACAGCTTAGTAGTTAACTGTAGTCAAATAATGATACCCTCTTGACGACCAGTATTCAAAATAAGTGGCTCGCCACGGACCACATTAACAAAATAAAGTCCTCACAAAACGCCACGGGTGAAGCAATCAAGAATTTAAAGTACAAACTCACAAATACATATAAATAAATATGAAGCCCTCAAATGCATTGTCAAGGATAATGCAAAAATGTGCTCCAGGGCTTTTGTTCTCTCAGTAATTTTGGTTGCTTCGTTTCTCACATTTTCGGAGGTGGCCCAAGCCATACAAATCCCTCGGAAGTTGAATTTGGAAAGTGAGCATTAGATCTCTCCTTTTCTTTTACATTTCTTCTTCTTTGAGTAAACATCTTGTCAAGAATCTGATTAATCATATATAAATCTTCCAGAGTTTCAATTTTTCAAAAGCTTTTTTTTTTGTGGGATACTTTGAAAGAAGGTTTGTAAAATTGATTTTCAAAATAAAACTGGTTTCTTCAAATCTATATAGCCACCTAAAAAACACAATTATGCATTGTATTTTTGAAGTATTTATGGGTAGATTTTCAAGTTACGGTGGCGTTTGCAAGAATCAAATCCCCAAACTCAATTTCCAAACACATAAAATGGTGCTGCTTTGTAATTAAGAAGACATAAAAACAATTTTAAATATGAAAAATGTTAACATCATCTAATAAAATATATGTTTTAAATATATAAAACAAATGAAAAAATAAAAGTTATTTTTTAAAAATGAAACAAAGACATGTTCTTCAAAAAAAACTATTTTAAAGAATTTTAAGTGAAAAGTTCTTTTTAAAGACGTTTTCAAATGCTACTTAAGTATATATGTACTAGGTAATGAAGTTTGCACCACCATAAAGATTTGAGTTATTAAAATGTGATTTGGTTAAGATTAGTTGAGATTCATTTGAATGTGCCGGTGATACATTGATATCTTTATGTTTCAAACTCAAATTTCAAAAGGCATTGTTTCGTTAGTTTTTTTTACTCGATATTTTAGTTTGAAAAATTAAAACTAAATGTTAAAAATGTGTTTGGATCCGCATTTAAGAATCTTTCGATTTTGAATCATAAAATATGCTCAAAAGCAATCCAAATGGGTTAAATTAGAAAGTAAACATAAATGATCCATTCCTTACTACTTATATCTCACATAAAACCCGGTTTGGATCATCTACTTGTTTTGTGCTTTGATCAATCAGGTGGTCATAAATTCATCCAAAAAAATGGATTCATTTATCAATTCATGATTTGATATATTTATTACTATTTTATTTCAATTGTAATGATATGGTAATCTCACAATAAAAATCAAGTAAGATACAAACATGGAAAAACAAGCAGATGATCCAAATAAAAGCCTTCCACAGACCATGGCCATCCATGGGCATAAGCGACCATAGGGCTCCAAAACACGGAGGGCCTCAAGATTTCAGGAAAAAAAAGTTTTATTTTTATTTGTTGGGATATTTTTTTTAATTATTTTATTTTATTTTTAAAAACTTATTCACATATTTATATTTTGTCTTTTAATTTTGTTTTGTTCCAATTTTATTGGGAGTTGATACTATTTATTCTTTGATTTACAAAGAATAAAAATTTATTATATGATTTTCATATTTTTATTCATTTATTATGTTTTGCTTGTTTTTATTTTACATATTTGGAACTATTTGTTATTTTTATGATTTAATTTATGTGTTTCTTTCTTTCTTTCTACTTATTTTATAGGAATACATTTTGTTAAGTTGAGTTGTGTAAACCAATTAAATTCAAATTTCAATAATTATTCAAATTTTTGCGACACTTATTATAAAAAAAATTTTTTTGTATAAATAGGGTCTCCTTCTCTCCAGCCTAGTCTCATGGGCTACGGCAGGGGGGGCACCGACCCGATAACATCCGTACCTTGCGTGGAAAACAGGCAGTGTTATTGTCCAGGATGCTCGCATGGTCTCGATTTTCCAGTGAAAGACAAGGTCGAGCCTTGAATCACTTTATCATGCTGGATGTGAAGTTTAAGTTGTATTAGTATACTAAGCTACAGTTTGTTCTACAAAATAAATAAATAAATAAAAGTGTCATTAGGTGATCACTTTAAACTTGGGAGTGTGACGATTTTATTTGAGCCAGCAGAGGTTTAATGTCTAGTAATGGTTCGGAATTCTAATGGTCCAGGCCAAATTTCCAGGATTTTATGACTATCCATTAGCATTGATACTTACTCAATCTGTTATCTGTTATGTATCCCCATATTCAATTCAGTAACGCATTTTATTACTGTTTTATTTTAAAGTAGTATATATTTCATTTTTTTAGTATATGAAAAATTATAAAAATTTTATTTTTTAAAATGTATTAATATATATATATATATTTCACTTTTCATAGTAATTATTGAGTGAGTATACGATTTTAAAAAAAATTCAAAACGGTTGGGGGATACCTTTAGAATGCACGTGAGGTTGGATGTATAATTTTTTTTTTATTGATAGAGATAAGAAAGATGATACATTCATCTCACGCGCAGCCCCATCCGCAATTCTCACTGTTTATTATTTTAAGAAAATTATATATTTCACCCACAATCCGCAGTCCTTAGTGTTTATTATTTTTTAAAAAATTATACAATCACCCATTGAATTACACAGTGTCATATGAAATAAAGTATACTTAGATACAATCGCATATTTTTTTAATTTCTTTGAAAAATAAAATAAATTTTCATGGACAATGATAAAATTTATATACTACAATAACGTAATAATATGTACTATATTATTATAGTGCATAAAAGACGGGGTTATAAATATCAGCGATTTAGTAACCGCTATCTAAGCCCATTTGTATCGAAGTTGAAACGGGGTCATCCATTTGGGATGGGTTTCCCCAATTTCAATAAAAACTGGTCAGTTTGAAAATATATATTAACCTATTGAAGTATATATTGTAATAAAAAGTAAAATATACACTGAGATACATTGATATATTTTTTAAAAATAAAATAAAATAATTGATTTTTATATTATAATAGTACAGTATACATTACAATAGTTCAATACTACCATAGTGTATAGATAATTGATGGATCATTTTTATAATACAAATGATATTATAAAACGGATTGGGTGTTCAACAGTCATCTAATATTTTTTCCATTGTTGTATGATCTCTATATATAATATCTGATGTTTTCCCGTAAGAATTAATGTGACTAAATTTTCTAAGATGCTGGTCAAATGGATGCATTGATTTTTCCATCTTGTTCTGACTCTATTAAGATACTACACCAGGGACAAATATATATACACACACATATATATAATATATTAATGCGCATGAAGCATGTAATTTCCACAAACCTGGTCCCGAATGAAGTGCAAGTGATTTTTGTTTTTTTGTTGAGATAATTGTGTTCATATTCATTTCAACTAATAAATCAAAATAGAACACACAAGTGGTTTCATTAAAAGATATTGGTTTTGGCATTTCCACAATTCTGGTCCCGCATGCAATAGATGTCTCAATCTGGTGTTATGAATTATTTGAAGGAAATTAATGAAGTAAGTCAAGTAACAAAAATATGGACCCACAAAATGTTTGCCAAGATTGACCAAGAACAATCTGCGCAACCTTTCCATTTCAGTTCTATAACACTCACTTTTGAAAAGGTGGAAATAAACAAGTCATTGTGATGCAAAAATTATTTTTTCTTTTATTTGGGATTTTGGAGGGGGTGTTGGTTAATGTATTGTAGTCTGTAGAACCCTGGGGTTGATATTAATAGGAACTTTCACAGTGGAAATTTAACTATGAGCAATGCTTAAGATACGAAAAATCAAGCCATGTGAATGCATGGTTGCATCACATATATTTTAACGTTTGTTTTAGAGAAAATATGTTTCTATGTTTTTTTAACCAAAGTTGATAATATCTAAATTTTATTAAAATTAAAGATTTTTTACTTTTAAGTTCCCATGAGCTATATAATGATCGATCCCTCCATTTTTTATACTAAGGATTAAGTCTCGTTAGTTTTTTTTTTATATATATATATCTAATTCTCCCCTGTTCTCCCACCCAAACAGCTTAGTAGTTAACTGTAGTCAAATAATGATACCCTCTTGACGACCAGTATTCAAAATAAGTGGCTCGCCACGGACCACATTAACAAAATAAAGTCCTCACAAAACGCCACGGGTGAAGCAATCAAGAATTTAAAGTACAAACTCACAAATACATATAAATAAATATGAAGCCCTCAAATGCATTGTCAAGGATAATGCAAAAATGTGCTCCAAGGCTTTTGTTCTCTCACTCATTTTGGTTGCTTCGTTTCTCACATTTTCGGAGGTGGCTCAAGCCATACAAATCCCTCGGAAGTTGAATTTGGAAGGTGAGCATTAGATCTCTCCTTTTCTTTTACATTTCTTCTTCTTTGATTAAACATCTTGCCAAGAATCTGATTAATCATATATAAATCTTCCAGAGTTTCAATTTTTCAAAAGCTTTTTTTTTGTGGGATACTTTGAAAGAAGGTTTGTAAAATTGATTTTCAAAATAAAACTGGTTTCTTCAAATCTATATAGCGACCAAAAAAACACAATTATGCATTGTATTTTTAAAATATATATGGGTAAATTTTCATGTTACGTTGGCGTTTGCAAGAATCAAATTCCCAAATTTAGTTTCCAAAACATAAGATGGTGCTGCTATGTAAGATGACATAAAAACAATTTTAAATATGGAAAATGTTAACATCGTCTAATTAAGTATATTTTTAAATATATAAACAAATGAAAAAATAAAAGTTATTTTTTAAAAATGATACAAAGACATGTTCTTCAAAAAAAACTATTTTAAAGAATTTTAAGTGAAAAGTTCTTTTTAAAGACGTTTTCAAATGCTACTTAAGTATATATGTACTAGGTAATAAAGTTTGGACCGCCATAAAGATTTGAGTTATTAAAATGTGATTTGGTTAAGATTAGTTGAGATTCATTTGAATGTGCCGGAGATACATTAATATTCATTGTGTTTCAAACTCAAATTTCAAAAGGCATTGTTTCGTTAGTTTCTTTTGGTGGATATTTAGGTTTGAAAAATTAAAACTAAATGCTAAAAATGTGTTTGGATCCGTATTTAAGAATTTTTCAATTTTGAATCATAAAATATGCTCAAAAGCAATCCAAATGGGTTAAATTAGAAAGTAAACATAAATGATCCATTCCTTACTACTGATATCTCACATAAGAGCCAGATTTGGATCCTCTACTTGTTTTGTGTTTTGATCAATCAAACAATCATAAATTCATCAAATAAAATGAATTCATTTATTCATTCATGATTTGATATATTTATAATAGTTTGATTTTAATTGTAATGATATGGTAATCTCACAATAAAAATCAAATAAGATACAAACAGAAAAAAACAAACAGATGATCCAAATAAGAGCCTTCCACAGACCATGGCTATCCATGGGCATAGGCGACCATAAGGCCCCAAAACACGGAGGGCCTCAAGATTTCAGGAAAAAAAAAAAGTTTTATTTTTATTTGTTGGGATATTTTTTTAATTAATTTGTTTTATTTTTAAAAACTTATTCACATATTTATATTTTGTCTTTTAATTTTGTTTTGTTCCAATTTTATTGGGAGTTGATACTATTTATTCTTTGATTTACAAAGAATAAAAATTTTATAGGAACACTTTTTGTTAAGGTGAGTTGTGTAAAACAATTAAATTCAAATTTCAATAATTATTCAAATTTTTGTGACACTAATCATAAAAAAAAAAATTTGTATAAATAGGGCCTCATTTTCCAAGTTCGCCTAAGGATCCTCCTCTCCAGACTAGTTTCCCACGCGGCCCAGGCCCACCCTCAGCCCCAAGCGGCCCAGTCTCATGCCCATCATGTTGCTGTCAAAACAGGCAGTGTTGTTGCCCAGGAAGATGCTTTCCAAACGGGCAGTGTTATTGTCCTTGAATCACTCCAGGATGCTGGCATGGTGTCGATTTTCCAGTGGAAGACAAGGTGGAGCCTTGAATCACTTTATCATGCTGGATGTGAAGTTTAAGTTGTATTAGTATATTAAGCTACCTTGAGGAGTTTGTTCTACAAAATAAATAAATAAATAAAAGTGTCATTAGGTGATCACTTTAAACTTGGGAGTGTGACGATTTTATTTGAGCCAGCAGAGGTTTAATGTCTAGTAATGGTTCGGAATTCTAATGGTCCAGGCCAAATTTCCAGGATTTTATGACTATCCATTAGCATTGATACTTACTCAATCTGTTATGTATCCCCATATTCAATTCAATAACGCATTTTATTACTGTTTTATTTTAAAGTAGTATATATTTCATTTTTTTAGTATATGAAAAATTATAAAAATTTTATTTTTTAAAATGTATTAATATATATATATATATATTTTACTTTTCATAATAATTATTGAGTGAGTATATGATTTTAAAAAAAAATCAAAACGGTTGGGGGATACATTGAGAATGCACGTGAGGTTGGATGTATAATTTTTTTTTTATTGATAGAGATAAGAAAGATGATACATTCAGTCTCACGCGCAGCCCCATTCGCAATTCTCACTGTTTATTATTTTAAAAAAATTATATATTTCACCCATAATCCGCAGTCCTTAGTGTTTATTATTTTTAAAAAAATTATACAATCACCCATTGAATTACACAGTGTCATATGAAATAAAATATACTTAGATA
This sequence comes from Acorus gramineus, assembly GCA_030737835.1. Classification (NCBI taxonomy): domain Eukaryota; kingdom Viridiplantae; phylum Streptophyta; class Magnoliopsida; order Acorales; family Acoraceae; genus Acorus; species Acorus gramineus. The sequence goes on from CM060857.1 coordinate 15,969,748, forward strand.
CAATCGCATATTTTTTTAATTTCTTTGAAAAATAAAATAAACTTTCATAGACTATGATAAAATTTATATACTACAATAACGTAGTAATATGTATTATATTATTATAGTGCATAAAAGACGGGGTTATAAATATCAGCGATTTAGTAACCGCTATCTAAGCCCATTTGTATCGAAGTTGAAACGGGGTCATCCATTTGGGATGGGTTTCCCCAATTTCAATAAAAACTGGTCAGTTTGAAAGAAAAAAAAAATCATTCCAATGTTTTTTTTTTTTTATATCGGATTGACCCCGTGGCTGATCTTATGGTCGAGCTAGAAAGGTTACCTCCGCCTGTATGTCCTGGTCTCACGAAAAATTCTTTCGAATAATCGCCAACAAACAGGTGGATAAGCCAACGCCAAGACTCGAAACCAAGACCTATCGATAACACCACTAAGCCGTGAACCGTTGTGCTATGACCACTGGGGACTGAAAGAAGAAATTCAAATGTTATGATTTCTTATTTTTTATTTTTGGTTTTGCAGGGGGTGTTAGTTAATATATTGTAGGACCTTTGGGGTTGATATTAATAGGAACTTTTACAATGGGAATTTAATTATGAGCAATACCTAAGATACGGGAAATCAACACGTGAATACATTGTTTCATAACATATAATCAAACCGTTATTTGGAGAGAAAAAATCTGTTTCTATGTTTTTTTTTTAACCAAAGGTGGTAGTATCCCAATTTTATTAAAATTAAAAGATTCTGATAAGGTAGATAAGAATTCAAGGATTTTATCTTTTAAATTATATTATTTCTCGTATTTTGATAGAATAAACCCTGATAGTTATGTCTGGATAAGCTAAAATAAAGCCTGATAACTATTCTAAGCAAATGGTGGAATTGTTTATCAAGGCTTATCTATGTCAATGGATAAAAATATTCTTCTCTGTCATTTTAAAAAATTTATCTCACCTAACAGAATCACACAGATTCCAAAAACTGTCACATCTATCAAATCAATCATATATCTCTCACACTATTCCCAGGGGGTATAATTGTCATTTAAAAAATCATAAACTCTTATTCATCCCCCTGTCAACCATTAATCATCCTTTTATCCAAGGTGAATTAAACAACAAAAAAGTCATTTTTACGTTTTCCAATAAGAATAACAAAAAAAACAAAATAATCAAACAAAAAGTTACTTATTCAGTCAAGATTGTTATATATCCCAATATAGTTATCGGGAGCGAATAACCTAATGTCATACCCCACACGAGGAGTTTAAATTTTATCCCGTAAAACACTTAATTTTTCATTTTACTTTTGTGCTTATCTCTAACTAACCAATAAAAGAACTTGCATTCATTGAAAGTTTAATAAAGGGATTGAGTTATCTCTTAGTTGATCTGATGAACAGAGTTTTCCCAACTGATGTTAAGGATCTCTATCAAAGGGATTTGACTACGGTTTGTTTGTAGTCAAATAAGGATACCATTTTGATGACTAGTATTCAAAATAAGTGGCGCGCCACGGACCCACTAACAAGATAAGGTCTTCGATCGCAAAACGACCAAGAATTAATGGTACAATCTCACAAATACATATAGAAAGAAAGAGAGATTGCATTGTCTGTAAGAGTAATGCAAAATGGTCTCCAAGGCTTCTGTTCTATTATCAGTCATTTTGGTTGCTTCATTCCTCTTATCTTCGGAGGTGGCCCAAGGCATCCAAATCCCTCGGAAGTTGAATTTGGAAGGTGAGTATTAGATCTCTTTTTTGTCTTTTACATTTCTTCTTCTTTGATTAAACATCTTGCCAAGAATCTGATTAATAATAAATCTTCCAGTGTTTCAATTTTTCAAAAGCTTTTTTTTTTTTGTGGGATACTTTGAAAGAAATAAAGTTTGTAAAATTGATTTGCATAATAAAACTGGTTTCCTAACGGGGTGGGGTTCTGGTATGAGTTTCAAAATTAAAGCTTGTTTTGTGAAGCACATTGATGTTTAAAGGTAATTGATTGTATTAAAAACTTTGACCAATGTCTAATGATAGACTAATTATGTTGTTGAAAGGCAAATCTCTCAAAAGTATATTGAACTGAGTCAAGATGAGAAGGTGAAACATAATTGACTTTGCACTCAATATCAAGGATCACGTAATATGTGATTCTACGCATATTATGTTTATAATTTCAAATGCGCTTTCTGTTAGAATTTCAAGTGATCAAAAATGGATATGTCCCTTTTACATTTTAATCCCTTCTAGCCGTTTTAAATAATTGTGCTAATGAACCGTTTTCACAACTATTGCATATGTTTCATTTTATAAAATGAAACTGCCAGCCACCTTGATGAGGTGCAATTAAGGTGCAATTAAATTGTGATTTATTTGCTTGCATGCGTTGGGTTCATCTCATCCTATATAAGTGACTCATACTATGTGATATAAGAACAAGGAAAATTTACTCCACCAGATCATCCTCAAGAGTCTCATCTTTTTAAGCATTGTGATAGGTTCAACTTTTGTAATCTCTCTTTTTTCCACATACTACCAAAGAGTGAGAGGTCGTGTCTATGCAATATTCAATCATCAATTTTTAGCTATTCTCTTTGATCCGGGCGTCTGAAAGGATCGCAGTCTGTTCATCGTGGTTCTTCCGTAGCTCGCACCCCGGAAGAACAAAACCTATTGTGGTCGTATCTCTCAGTGGTAGGAGCCATTCAACCCTGTGCGTGAGGGGGCCTTATTCACCGAGGACAGAGTGTCTTCACTCGCTTCCACATTTCCGGATAAATTTTCTAATCTCTTTTATTATATATTTTAGAGTATGCATGACTATATATATATATATTTGATATTTATATTTATGATGTGATAATTATAAGAATTTGTGTTTAGCCTAATATTTGTTTGCCACGCACAACAATCTCGGTGAATAAGTTTACACAAATTCTTATATATATGTGAAGAATTTAATTTTTAGTTTGTTGTGAATATGTGATAAATTTGAATGTATGAATAACATAATTTTTGTTGTTGCATGTTATTAGCAATCCGGATAGTGGAGTTTAATATAGACAAGAGAATTTGTTTATTTATTTATTGATGATTGTTAGCCTACTGTTACGTTGCTTTGTAGGCTTATTATAGATGTTATGAATACATAGTTTCATACATTTAATCTCTGATTTTTCAAATGCTCATGCTCTATTTAAATTATGATTTACAAATCTATTTATTGTTATTTGTAAACATATCTATTCAAATATTGATATATGAGATTATGTTCAACTTTGTGGAATATGAATAATAAATTCTTGGTGATTAATCTGTTACCATATTCGACATTTCAAATTTGAAAATTATTGTAGGGTAACTAATTTTAACTATTTAAATAATAATGGTTTCCATTATGTGCTCTATATAGGAGTAAATAAAATAATTTTGGTTGTACATGTTATTACCAAATCAGATATTAATTAATAGTATGATTTTATTTTGAGGGTATGTCGATTTTTGAATGACTAATAATGCACTCGTTCCAATTTTTATTGGATGCATGCACGTAGAATGTAAATGTGCATGAAACAATTGCTTGTGTTAAAAATAAATAAATAAAATAAAATCAAAATACACCATTATATATTGTATTATATCCTTCATGCAGCATTGGGTTTTAACTTTTACAATTGACCCCGCATTCAAAATGCATGAAATGGGTTTTAATTACATATTGCGTTACAATTTTTATGGACCGGGTGTTGAAAGGATAATGAACTTTTATTCTCTTATGTGCTTATGAAGATATTCCTCTCATTCTCTTCCTTTCGGTCACTGTGGTGTTCCTTTATTATTTGAAAAAAAAAAAAAATGTTGGAGATAATTTTGTTGGTAATGATGGGAAATAATATATGTTAATTATTTATTAACTGAGAGGTTGTCATACCATGAATGCATTACGTATGCACAAATAAAATTCACAGTTACATGCGTGAACAGTTACAAAACTTTGCGAATGGTTTATTGTTGTTTCCATTTATAAATGTTGTCATGGCATGTGTGCAGTGAATTATTTTTCCATTTCATCATTTATATAATATGCATTCAGAGTTGGCATATTTATGATTTCATAATTCTTCCATTCCTGAAATCGAAAGGTAATTTATCTTTAAAGGGTTGATTTCATATAATATATAAATGTGGCTATGGGAATATAAATTTGATCATGATCTTAAAACTTCAATACACATATTATTGTGATATGTTATATTGCATGGTTTATATGAGTATCATTTAACATACCTCTTATTCTGAGATAACTTGCCATTATTAATAGTTCCTTGAAAATATTCATTCTTTTGGGATTTGACATTTCCATGGTGTTAGTGTTATTATTTATGCAGGGCACGTTTATGTATCATATTGAGATATATATTAATTTCAAGGAATGCATGATTATATTTATTTGAAGGCTAGTGGTATTCCAATAATATTCTGGCATGAGATTGAATAAATGGAGTTCTAAATTATTTGGCCGTGGTGACTATTGGAATTCTTCTCCCGGATTTTATTATTGTGATTATCATTATTCTGGTTTTCTTGAGATTATTTATATATTATACGTGGCTGGGATAATTTCTATGATGCTGTTATATCATTTGATGATTAAGATGTCAGTTGAGCTCTTGATGTCTAACAAAATGCAGATAGGGGTTTTCTCGGTGGTCTCCATATACCGGTTTCATGCTCTATTGAGAAAGGCTCATTATGCTAACTAATTTTCAGTTTATGGGAAATTTATATACGTTATTTGGCTTTTCTTGAGGTATTATCTGAAGAACTATCTGGATATATTCTTCATGTGGCCTTCATATTGTGTGTATTATATTATGGTATTCTAGAAGAATATTCAGTGACAAATGGTCCATCCGAGGTACGCGAGTACAAACCTAACTTTTGATTACCTTAATTATTAGTGGTTGTGTTTAACAATTTTATGGTAATCATGCACACATAAATGTCTTGGTCAATTGCATACTCTTATAGTGAAATTATGATTAACATGCGAGTTATTATTTTGTATGCTCATGTGATGATGACCAAGTTTTATTGCTTGCATGCATAAATTAAAAATAAAATTGTGATTTATTTGTATAGAAAATTTTTGCATGCATATTGGAAATTATTTTGAGTAATCTCTAAATGTGGGGGTATTTACGAAAATAAATCATAAAAAATTACAGTGGTAATTTATATACCCTAAAAATGTGGGGGGAGACATACCTCATTAATTATAAAAAAAAAAAAAATATTGAGAGAGAGACTACAAAATATTGGGAAAAGAAAATGAATATGTCTAGACAACTATAAATAAAACTTGAGTCAATTCACCTTATATCTAAAGGAATATAACTCAAGTTTGTGAGGTTGCAGAGAACTTCACTAAAGGACTTGCGAGATGACTCGTCCTTAATATCGAGACCGAGAGGGATATGGGTTAAGCCTATTAAATAATTACCTGCAGTGGGCTCCCTACCATTGTGATTGGAGATCCCATGAAGATGGTTTTCAAGGGGTTAACGAAGCTGTATTGGTAAATTTGTGAGTATTGTATAGGAAAAATTCCTCTAACCCATCCCTATGGTAACAATGCTAACTGTAGTGGAAGTAGGTTGAGCTAATGCTCTTAATGAGTTCGAGTCCTTTTCGGACAGGGTGTGGTCCACGCAGGCACCCTGGAGAACTCACCTATATGAGTGCACGGGCGTGGGGCCGCGTCCTTTGGGATTTGGGCTAAATCTCTAAGGCACTCAAGAAAGGATACGAGCACATGGCCGTAACGTGCTACCCCGCAGAACATGACTCATATCCTGTACCGTGTGTGTGATCAGTGAAACCGGACTAAAGGGGTCGAGTTCAAAGACTTAGTCTACTCAGGCTTCTCCGGGGGATATGGTTTACACTAAGTGAAGGTTCAAACCCAGAAGGTACCTTCACCTATTACATGGTATAAGACGCCCAAAAATTCTTTGTTCCATTCTAGATAAATTTGTTCCATTCCAGATCAATTTATTCTTTTCCCTCAATTATCTCTATTTTGTGTTATATACATTTTCGATCAGTGGGGGATTGTTAGAATTTCAAGTGATCAAAAATGGATATGTCCCTTTTACATTTTAATCCCTTCTAGCCGTTTTAAATAATTGTGCTAATGAACCGTTTTCACAACTATTGCATATGTTTCATTTTATAAAATGAAACTGCCAGCCACCTTGATGAGGTGCAATTAAGGTGCAATTAAATTGTGATTTATTTGCTTGCATGCGTTGGGTTCATCTCATCCTATATAAGTGACTCATACTATGTGATATAAGAACAAGGAAAATTTACTCCACCAGATCATCCTCAAGAGTCTCATCTTTTTAAGCATTGTGATAGGTTCAACTTTTGTAATCTCTCTTTTTTCCACATACTACCAAAGAGTGAGAGGTCGTGTCTATGCAATATTCAATCATCAATTTTTAGCTATTCTCTTTGATCCGGGCGTCTGAAAGGATCGCAGTCTGTTCATCGTGGTTCTTCCGTAGCTCGCACCCCGGAAGAACAAAACCTATTGTGGTCGTATCTCTCAGTGGTAGGAGCCATTCAACCCTGTGCGTGAGGGGGCCTTATTCACCGAGGACAGAGTGTCTTCACTCGCTTCCACATTTCCGGATAAATTTTCTAATCTCTTTTATTATATATTTTAGAGCATGCATGACTATATATATATTTGATGTTTATATTCATGATGTGATAATTATAAGAATTTGTGTTTAGCCTAATATTTGTGTGTCACGCACAACACTTTCATCCACAGCTTATACTTCTAATGAAACACGAACACAAAATAAATCAAATTCAAATCAAAGCCACCACAAATCATAAAGTATCAAACAATCCCACAATTCCCCACACCCCATAACATCCCCCTCTCGACGGGCCGGCCCGCCGTGGCCTTCAACCCGCCCGAATCGGCCGGTCCGAACCGATAGTGAGCCAGAATCCTGAGCGTGGGCTGCTGTGATAGACCTCCAAAGCGACCCCAACAATGCGGGCCCGTCGCGTGGCCCGCACGGGTCGACAGCGGGCGAAACGACGGCCCGGTTCAGCTCGGTCGACTTGTTGTTCTTTGTCGGGCCGGGCCTGGTCTCGTGGTTGATGTCGGGCACGCTCACCGTTTCGGGCTGGCCCGCGCGGGATCTTTGCTTCGTGCGCGTAGATTGAGAGGAGGACGGCTTCGAAGCCCGCGTTGGGTAAGGGTGGGTGGTGGGTTGGATTGGTTGGTGGGGTTAGTTTCGTCTGACATGGTGGTGGTGGTGGGGTTAGTTTCGTCTGACATGGAGTAGGTGGCGTTGACCGTTCTTTTTTTTTTTTTTAAGTTTTTTTTTTTTTTTTTGGTTTGCGGTCCCCCTGTATAAGCAAGAAAAATATATTAGTTTATTAAAAAAAACAGATATTATGAATTAAATATTATCGTTTATATAAAATGTGATTTTTTTTCCTAATGAAGTAAAAATATTTCAACAGTGAGTGTTTCAATTTTTTTTTAAAAAAAAAACAGATACACCGTAACATTAAACAAGAAAAAGTTTAATCAATCATTATGTATCTTTGTTAAAATTGTGATAGTAGATGCTACTATTATAATTATTTTAATACTAAGAACAAATCAATCGTGATCAATATATAATAATAAAATTAAATTTGAAACCTAACTGCAATATTATTGCATAAATACAAAAATTAAATTATGTTCAAATTTTATTGTGTGGTCACTGAAAATAAAAAAGCAAACATGGGAACTAAGAAACTTTATTATATTGATCATCATATATAGACAACCAATTAATCTAAATTATCTAACAAAGAAAATTCACTCTCTATTTAAACCTTGTGTGTGTGTGAGAGAGAGAGAGAGAGGCCAGCGCCAAACCTTTTATTTTATTCGAGAATCTTTATCAAAGAAGGATCATCAATTTCCACGAATGTCAATCTACACTCTTTTGTACAAAATGTCATGTCTCTACATTCACAAATTGAAAGTCAGCACATGAGTGGAAACATATATGACATTCACACATTAAACCGTGCTGCATGTTTTATAGTCTGATCACTTTTAATAATCCTGATTTTTGTAAAGAAATATATGTATATTTGTTAGATGGCGTGTATGATTTCATTGTGATGTGTATTAACGATGGTTGGGAGACTTGTGCACAATAAGTAAGGTCAATAAAAACAGTTAAGTAGTGTTTGAAAACATATTTGTCATTATGTTTTTCATAAATCATCATATTCAAAACATTTCATTTGGTCCAAATTTTTGAACAAAATTTATGTAAAAAATATTTTTTAGTGAGCAAAAGAATTTTGTAGAAACTAACAAAAACATATTTTTTGAAAAACTAATTTTAAAAAGTCTTTTTAAGTGAAATACTATTTTTTTAATCAATTATATTGTTATTTTAACATCACGTAACTAACAAAAACTCTCTCAGTCAAATTGTCATAAGTTATATACATATTTCCCAATAAGCACATGCACTCACAATTTTATCAATCTTGTATCATATAATTGGCATGAAATGAATGGCCTTAACAGGGGACATGCATCTTTAACATAGAAAATCTCATCACTTCTTACATGGTTAATAACTCAAAATTTTAATTAATAAAAACTTTATAAGACATGATGAGTTCTCTAATGAAATGATAGTGATCAAACAATGCACGAGAAAGAAAATAACCTGTACATGTAGATATTTTTCCTCCAAGATATAGGACATATTTTCACCCCGCAACCACCACAAGCTTGAATGAAATGTGGTTCCAGGTATGTTTTCTTCCCATTTTCTACCATTGCCACCACTGCAGCTGCTGCTGTCGCCGCAGTTGCATTTGATCCTTCTCTCCCCACCGGAGTTCCTCGCAATCCCTCTTCTGTTGGGGCCTTTCTCTTCGACATTTGCAACTATAACCCAACATTATATTGTTACATCACTCAAAACCTCTCCAACTATTTGAAAAAAGAGAAATAAAAAACCATAAATCTAATTCTGCTTGTGGAAAAACAGAGAAAAAAAAACTTACATGAACAGTGGACGTATGTTTTGGAAATCTAAGAAGTTGATTGTATGTCTCTTTGGAGGTCATTGTGGTCCTCTTTATATAGTTTGTGATGGGTTAGAACAACCATAAAAATCAAAATTAGATTTAATCGGGGTTCAAATTAAGTATTTCCATTTGTTAGAACATTCCTTTTTATGCACCTTCCTATTTAAATTTTGGAGCAATCCGACCCTCAATGTTACCAATTTCTAACAATTGTCCTTACAAACTTGGTAAGTCGATTGCCATTAATATCGATGCTTTAACCATATATGATCTTGATTTTATTAAAAATTATATTTTATAATCAAATATATCACCATTATTGTTTAAAATTTGGAACAAATTTTTGATGCCTCTATATTTGGCATATTAAGTTTTAGAGAAGCCAATTAATACTTTGATTTTTGTTAGATTTAATTTAATACCTAATCACAACCAAAACAGGAATGTAAAAAAAGGAAACCGAGTCTCTCCATTAACTGCTGTTTTGTTTTGTGAGCATATTAAATGAACGGTCTAGATTGATTGAGTTCAACTATTGAGAAATCAAGTTAATTAAATGGTAGGAGTACAACTTGGGCAGGTTGAACCCAACCAAATTTTTTTTTACATGATTGGGCTAAGATATTTTACCATCGGATTCAACCAGATCCGAACCCGAGTGAATCCGATCAATTTGAGTTGGGTTCAGGTTGGGAGACGGAGTTGAACCCAAATTTGTTGATTATTTCTTTCCGTTTGATTGATGTATCCTTATTTTGATGGTAGACCCCTTATTTTAATGGTAGAATCAATGTGAAAGCAATAAGATGATGCATTTACAACATAGCTATCAAATACAATCCATTGATTTTGTAAGATGAAATCTAAACCATCAATTCAATTTAATAAACCCTAGACCTAAACATTCACCTTCTCTTACATGTGTGTGTGTGTAGAGTTTTAATACGGTGTAAACATGCGGACGTGCTCTAAGATGCGGATCCGATTTTGACCGTTCGATCGGTGTAGATCTCATCTGACGGTTACGATTAGAAAGACCATTTGTGTTGGAGTTTAAGAACCAAAAGCTTATGCGGATCCGATCTCGACCGTTCGATTGGTGTGGATCTCATCTGACGGTCAAGATTAGAGAGACCATTTGTGTAGGAGTTTAAAAGCCAAAAAAAACCCTCTCTCTCCTCACTCATTCTCGTCTCATCGATCTCGAACCCTAAAAATCACCGTCCGCATCTTCCTCCATCACCCGCTCCTCCTCCGGACTTCCTCCTTCCGGCAACGCAAATCTAAGGCGACGGCGGTCCCTTCCTCACCGCGGCCCCTTCCTCCATCTCCGGCGTACTCCACTGCGGCTCCTTCCACCTTTGAATCCCACGGTGATACAGCCGGATCTTTTGCTTTGTTAATGAGTTATGGAATATTATATCAGAATATCAGTTGTTATGTGTGTGTTGTGAGAGAGAGTGGGGGTGAATAGGGAAATCTTCTGATTTGAAGGGATTTTGGTGTTTTATTGCATTCTGTATATTGTATAACATTAGGATCATTTTAAGCTGAGTTTTTTTTTCTTTCCTATTTTTGTACATCTCATTTTTATACATCCATGACATGTATTGGTGACATATTAGTGTTGATTGGATTTTATTCAGCATTTGTGCTACAATATGCCATTAACACTTTTAACATGTCAGATTTCACCAAAAAAAAAAAAAAAAAAACTTTTAACGTGTCAGATTTCACAAATAGATGTCAAACTCGAATGGATTTTTTTTGGGTAGATTTAGGTTGTTTGCTTTTCAAGTGGATCCCCTCTTCTTTCAATTTTTTTTTTCTTTTAGATATAGGTTGCTTGCTTTTTTGAATTATACTACACTTGTATGGAATTGAATGAGAGAAAATGTAAATTTTTTGAATGGGTATATCTGTATAATGGTGTGGAATATACCAACAAGCATGGGGAAGCTCTATCAAATCAAGAAGAATCACCAAGACAAGAGGTGGGACTTTCTCCTAATCCATTTTCAAAGATGCATAGCCAACTTGTGGAACTGAAGATTGCCCAAGTTTTAATGAAGTCGGCTATAGAGGATATAAGGAGCGTATTAAAGCTTGTGCTTTTGTTCTTACTTGTTGTAATTTGTGCAATTTTATTTAGAACAAATGTGTAACTTTTAGTCATATTGTTATCATTTTGAATGTTGGTTCAGATTATGTATTGTTGTTGATTCAGATTTTGTAATGAAACTTGATGGTTCAGCTTATGTAATAAATGGAATGTGTTATTTCTAAGCTCCCAAAAATATATTCTTGAATTGTTCTTTGCATGTTTATCTACCTATTTAGATGAGAATTGAGAAAGAGGGAGGAATTGCAATGATTTAAAATGCCTTTTGAAGTTCATCAAATTTGGTCAATTCCAAGTTTCCCCCAATCTGTCACATGAATTCCCAAATAGGTGGGTACTTGATTTGTTACCAGGAGTTGCAATTCCAACCAAGTCTCATGGAATTCGAATTAAATGTAATTGTGTGTGAAATTAAATGTATGCAGACTGTAGTTAAGGGTTGTATAATTATAGCCAGTGTTTAAGTTGGTAGTGCAACACCTGGAGAGTTGGCATATGCAATCCTTGGCTCTTTGAGCTCTATCAATTTAGATTATAGGGTGATTTTTTTTGTTTGTTGCACCAGAAATAAAAAGTCAAACTTGGTAGTGCAGCACCTGGAGAGTTGGCTTGTGCAATCCTTGGCTCTTTGAGCTCTATCAATTCAGATTATATGATGATTGTTTTTGTTTGTTGCACCAGAAAAAATTGTTCTTGGGTTCATCTGTATGATGCTCAGAGGGACTGAGCCAATTCAGGTGCACTGGAGAAATAGAAAAAGCATGTGTTCTGATGCATTTATCAATCCAAGAAACCAAAATGTTCAATTTGATTAAGAAATACTACATCCCACACAAATGAATGAAATGAAACAACAAAAGAACAAAATGAATTTTCGATTCCGATTCCGATCCAATCTCCCCCAAGTCGCCCTCTCTCGCTTCACCTCCACATTTGGTCTCGACTCCGCCTCCTCCACCGCCTCTGTCGCAAGAAATCTCTGTCACTTCCCTGAGGAGGAGGAGGAGCTAGTGGAGGCTGCGGTGGGGGTGCTGGATGTTTTGGGAGAGGGATAGAGAGAGAGAGGAGTGAAAGATATGTTTGGTGGGTTGTTTTGGGACTGGCTGACTGGGTATGGTGGGTTTTTTTTAGACTGGTTGACTAGGTATACAGTTTCCTTCTTTTTACTTTTTTTTTTAAACACTCACTGTGAGTTGGATCAACGGGTCTCTAATCCAACGATCATGCACCACTGCCGCACATCCGCACGAGCTGCACCAAATCAATTCTCTCTCTATATATATATGTATATGTATGTATGTATATATGGTAAAGTTTTGTAGACACGACCTACGTATGGCATGATATAAATTGCATCCCCGAATTAGATATTAATTATGACATAAAAATTAGATGTAGGGCCAGTTTGGTGTTATCATAGCATAAAAATGGTTAAAATGGTTAGTGACCCATGTGGTTCAACACTATCACACAGTACACATGGAAGTCATGCACGGTGAAGACCTGAAGGGCTTGGAACCCAACGGTGTTATCATTTTGTAGACTTGCATCGTATATTACACACTACACACGAACTATTTATGACGTAGAAGTAAAATGACAAACATAAACTTGTTTATAATCCCACCTACACTCCATACATGAATCTATTTGAATGAGATATGTGTTTTTTTAAAAGATGAAACATATAACGTCCGTACAAGCAAATTATATGCACCCATTTTTTTCCAACGAAGTATTTCTCCTTGGATAACTATTGTGATGTATAGATACCAGGGAGTGTGTGTAATAGTGTTCATTGTAGATTGTAACAGTGTCTGAATTAGACTAACAAATGATAAATAAATTAATAAAGTGCCTAGGAGATCAAGCACTAACTTATACTTCAATTTCAAAATAGAACGAGGTTGGACTTTATTAAGGGATCATGGACCATCTTGTTATATATATGTCGGTTGTTCTCACTATTGTTTTTTGAAAATATATATTAATTCATCAAAGTATATACTATAATAAAAAATAAAATATACATTAAAATATATTGATATATTTGTTCTTTAAAAAAATAAAATAATTGATTTTTATATTATGATAGTACAGTATGCATTATGATAATTCTATGCTATCATAGTGTAATAGGTAGCTGATGGATCATTTTTGTATTACAGATGATATTATAAAACTGATTCAGTGTTCAACAGCCATCTAATATTTTTTCTATTGTTGTATGATCTCTATATATAATATCTGATGTTTTCCCGTAAGAATTAATGCGTGTGACTAAATTTTCTAAGATGCTGGTCAAATGGATGCATTGATTTTCCCATCTTGTTCTGACTCTATTAAGATACTACACCAGGGACAAATATATATACACACACATATATATAATATATTAATGCGCATGAAGCATGTAATTTCCACAAACCTGGTCCCGAATGAAGTGCAAGTGATTTTTGTTTTTTTGTTGAGATAATTGTGTTCATATTCATTTCAACTAATAAATCAAAATAGAACACACAAGTGGTTTCATTAAAAGATATTGGTTTTGGCATTTCCACAATTCTGGTCCCGCATGCAATAGATGTCTCAATCTGGTGTTATGAATTATTTGAAGGAAATTAATGAAGTAAGTCAAGTAACAAAAATATGGACCCACAAAATGTTTGTCAAGATTTACCAAGAACAATCTGCGCAACCTTTCCATTTCAGTTCCATAACACTCACTTTCGAAAAGGTGGAAATAAACAAGTCATTGTGATGCAAAAATTATTTTTTTATTTTTTTTATTTTGGAGGGGGTGTTGGTTAATGGATTGTAGTCTGTAGAACCCTGGGGTTGATATTAATAGGAACTTTCACAATGGAAATTTAACTATGAGCAATGCTTAAGATACGGAAAATCAAGCCATGTGAATACATGGTTGCATCACATATATTTTAACGTTTTTTTTAAAGAAAATATTTTTCTATGTTTTTTTAACCAAAGTTGATAATATCTAAATTTTATTAAAATTAAAGATTTTTTACTTTTAAGTTCCCATGAGCTAAATAAGTGGCTCGCCACGGACCACATTAACAAAATAAAGTCCTCACAAAACGCCACGGGTGAAGCAATCAAGAATTTAAAGTACAAACTCACAAATACATATGAATAAATATGAAGCCCTCAAATTCATTGTCAAGGATAATGCAAAAATGTGCTCCAGGGCTTTTGTTCTCTCAGTAATTTTGGTTGCTTCGTTTCTCACATTTTCGGAGGTGGCCCAAGCCATACAAATCTTCTTCTTTGATTAAACATCTTGCCAAGAATCTGATTAATCATATATAAATCTTCCAGAGTTTCAATTTTTCAAAAGCTTTTTTTTTGTAGGATACTTTGAAAGAAGGTTTGTAAAATTGATTTTCAAAATAAAACTGGTTTCCTCAAATCTATATAGTGACCTAAAAAACACAATTATGCATTGTATTTTTGAAGTATTTATGGGTAGATTTTCAAGTTACGGTGGCGTTTGCAAGAATCAAATCCCCAAACTCAATTTCCAAACACATAAAATGGTGCTGCTTTGTAATTAAGAAGACATAAAAACAATTTTAAATATGAAAAATGTTAACATCATCTAATAAAATATATGTTTTAAATATATAAAACAAATGAAAAAATAAAAGTTATTTTTTAAAAATGAAACAAAGACATGCTCTTCAAAAAAACTATTTAAAAGCAATTTTAAGTGAAAAGTTCTTTTTAAAGACGTTTTCAAATGCTACTTAAGTATGTATGTACTAGGTAATGAAGTCTGCACCACCATAAAGATTTGAGTTATTAAAATGTGATTTGGTTAAGATTAGTTGAGATTCATTTGAATGTGCCGGTGATACATTGATATTCTTTGTGTTTCAAACTCAAATTTCAAAAGGCATTGTTTTGTTAGTTTCTTTTGCTGGATATTTTAGTTTGAAAAATTAAAACTAAATGTTAAAAATGTGTTTGGATCCGCATTTAAGAATCTTTCAATTTTGAATCATAAAATATGCTCAAAAGCAATCCAAATGGGTTAAATTAGAAAGTAAACATAAATGATCCATTCCTTACTACTGATATCTCACATAAGAGCCGGATTTGGATCCTCTACTTGTTTTGTGCTTTGATCAATCAAACAATCATAAATTCATCAAATAAAATAGATTCATTTATCAATTCATGATTTGATATATTTATTACCATTTTATTTTAATTGTAATGATATGGTAATCTCACAATAAAAATCAAATAAGATACAAATAGGAAAAAACAAGCAGTAGATGATCCAAATAAGAGCCTTCCATGGACCATGGCCATCCATGGGCATAAGCGACCATAGGGCTCCAAAACACGGAGGGCCTCAAGATTTCAAGAAAAAAAGAAAGTTTTATTTTTATTTGTTGGGATATTTTTTTTAATTAATTTGTTTTATTTTTAAAAACTTATTCACATATTTATATTTTGTCTTTTAATTTTGTTTTGTTCCAATTTTATTGGGAGTTGATACTATTTATTCTTTGATTTACAAAGAATAAAAATTTATTAGATGATTTTCATATTTTTATTCATTTATTATGTTTTGCTTGTTTTTATTTTACATATTTGGAACTATTTGTTATTTTTATGATTTAATTTATGTGTTTCTTTCTTCTTTCTACTTATTTTATAGGAATACATTTTGTTAAGTTGAGTTGTGTAAACCAATTAAATTCAAATTTCAATAATTATTCAAATTTTTGCGACACTTATTATAAAAATTTTTTTTGTATAAATAGGGTCTCCTTCTCTCCATCCTAGGCTCATGCGCCGGGGCGCCCCCTCGGAGCCATCCGTATATTGCGGGGAAAACGGGCAGTGTCCATGTCCATCTCCTCAAGGATGCTCGCATGGCGCCGATTTTCCAGTGGAAGACAAGGTCGAGCCTTGAATCACTTTATCATGCTGGATGTGAAGTTTAAGTTGTATTAGTATATTAAGCTACCTTGAGGAGTTTGTTCTACAAAATAAATAAATAAATAAAAGTGTCATTAGGTGATCACTTTAAACTTGGGAGTGTGACGATTTTATTTGAGCCAGCAGAGGTTTAATGTCTAGTAATGGTTCGGAATTCTAATGGTCCTGGCCAAATTTCCAGGATTTTATGACTATCAATTAGCATTGATACTTACTCAATCTGTTATGTATCCCCATACTCAATTCAGTAACGCATTTATTACTGTTTTTTTATAAAGTAGTATATATTCCATTTTTTTAGTATATGAAAAATTATAAAAATTTCATTTTTTAAAAAATAATAATTTATATAGATATATATTTCACATTTCATAATAATTATTGAGTGAGTATATGATTTTACAAAAAATCAAAACGGTTGGGATACATCGAGAATGCACGTGAGGTTGGATGTATAACTTTTCTTTATTGATAGAGATAAGAAAAATGATACATTCAGTCTCACGCGCAGCCCCATCCGCAATTCTCACTGTTTATTATTTTAAGAAAATTATATATTTCACCCATAATCCGCAGTCCTTAGTGTTTATTATTTTTTAAAAAATTATACAATCACCCATTGAATTACACAGTGTCATATGAAATAAAGTAAATATTTAGATACAATCGTATATTTTTTTATTTAAAAAATAAAATAAACTTTCATGGACTATGATAAAATTTATATACTACAATAACGTAGTAATATATACTATATTATTATAGTGCATAAAAGACGGGGTTATAAATATCTAAGCCCATTTGTATCGAAGTTGAAACGGGGTCATCCATTTGGGATGGGTTTCCCCAATTTCAATAAAAACTGGTCAGTTTGAAAGAAAAAAAAAATCATTCCAAAGCTTACAAGTGATCAAAATAGACAATGTTTATTATCTTTAAGAAAATCATAACGGTTAGCGATAGATTATGTGCACGTGAGTTGCGATGTCTTATCGTCTTTTGTCTATAGAGATAAGAAAAATAATACATTCAGCTATGCGTGTAGCCCCATTCATAGTATTCACTGTTAATTAATTTTTTTTTTAAATTATACACTCCCAATGTGAAATATATATTTCATATGAAATGTAGAATATACTGAGTACAATAGCTTTTTTTCTTAAAAAAAAAAAAATTCTTATATGCTATGACAGTGTTCATATATTACAATAACGATAACGCAGTATATACTACGCTATTATGTTGAATGAGCCCATAAATGGAATTATAAAATGGACTGAGTGTACAGTGCTTTTTTTTTGTAGACAAGACCCACAGAGGACAAATACACTCAGGCGCAAGGTCTGAAACACATCCCATGAAAGGGGGATACACCCCGGGCTCGAACTCTGGTCGTCCACGAGGGACTCGTGCAACTCTTCCACCTCACTAGGCGAGGGGACGTGCGAGCGTCCCAATTTTTAATGAAGGCAAGTCTTTAAACAATTAGTTATGAATTATTTGTAGTAATTGTCTCAATATGAGGCTATGAATTATTTCTAGGAATAAAGTAAACGTCTCAATCTGGGGCTATGAATTATTTCTAGGAAAGTAGTGAAGTAACAAAAATATGGACCCACAAAAGGTTTGTCAAGATTGACCCAGAACAAATTTTTGATGCCTCCATATTTGGCATATTAAGGTGGTGTTTGGCAACGGCGGAAAGAGGATTTTAAGTGCTGATTAATAAGTGCAGAAAAATGTTATAATGATAATCTTTAAGAGTTTTGGAAAAAAAGTGTTTGGTTCAGTGAAAAATATTAAACAGTTATTTAGATAAATGTGTTTGGTTGACCATTTAACATATGTGCTTATTGGAAGGGTATTTTGGACCATTTTATAAGTGCTAAATGTTATTTTGATGTTTGGTTGAAATGAAGAAAACATACTTTATTTGGAGATATTAAAGATTATTCTTTTTTAATATGTTAAAAATACATCAACCATTCAATGCACTTTTGATTTGGTCCAAAACAAAATTCAAATGGAATCATAAATGTTTCAAATGCTGTTAAAAGTCTGTGTGTAAACAATAGCAACACAAGCTCATAAACCATAAATTCTACATCCCCTTGCATGGTAGCTGCAATGTTCAATAAAAGGAAAACTACATCCAGACAAAGAAGACCTCCACATACAGTACTAATTGAACAAGACCACTGCTTGTCAACATATGAAATACTGTATCTAAATAAGATAAGCTTGTTAAATCACAACTCTTCAATCAGGAAGTAAATCAGTATTAATTCAATCAAGAGTTATAAATCACAACTCTTCAATCACAACTCTTAATCCACCCAAATCATAGTTAGCCACACAAAAAAAAATTGATAGTGATGAGCATGAATGACAGAAATAATTCACGTCGGAGCGAGTGGGTTGAAACAAAGGAGGTTCGGAGGTTGGGAGGAAACGGGAGATGGTCAATGGGACTGTATTCTTGCTCTTCGGGGTGTTTCGAGATGTTAACAATGTCTGTGGATGGAGGAGGCGCCGATTCAAGGTTGTTCTCGGACGGTGGAGGGAGTGGTCCGCAACGGTGGAGGGTGGTCCGTCGATTAGGGTTTCATGGAAACTGTTTGGCGTCGGGAGGAGGTAATCTAGGTCGGGTGTTCCGTGACGGTGGAGGTGTCGGGAGTCGACGGAGGAGGGGCCGGGAGGTGATGGAGGAAGGAGATCCGCCGATTAGGGTTTCGTCGAGGTGTTTCGAGTCGAGCAGAGGTGTTTCGAGGAGATGATGAAGATGTGAGGAGAGAGAGAGAACAGGTCGAAATTTTGGTTATATACCCCTCGTAATTAAGTCGAAGTAGCAGGGGTATGATCGTCTTTTCACAGACGGGTATGTGTAAGCCGATTAATAAGTGCAACATAGATAGCTGAAAATTTCCGATCTTAAATGTCTTAACGAGGAATGTAATATGTGCTTATTTGAACACTATCAAACACAATTAAAGAGGATTTTAAGCTTTAATCTAAATAAGCACTGATTATTAGTGCAACCAAACACCCCCTAAGTTTTACAGAAGCCAATTAATACTTTGATTTTTGTTAGATTTAATTTAATACCTAATCACAACCAAAACAGGAATGTAAAAAAAGGAAACCGAGTCTCTCCATTAACTGCTGTTTTGTTTTGTGAGCATATTAAATGAACGGTCTAGATTGATTGAGTTCAACTATTGAGAAATCAAGTTAATTAAATGATAGAGGTACAACTTGGACAGGTTGAACTCAACCCAACTCAATTTTTTTTACATGATTGGGCTAAGATATTTGACCATCGGATTCAACCCGATCCGAACCCGAGTCAATCCGACCAATTTGAGTTGGGTTCAGGTTGGGGGTCGGAGTTGAACTCAAATTTGTTGATTATTTCTTATCGTTTGATTGATGTATCCTTATTTTAATGGTAGACTCTTTATTTTAATGGTAGAATCAATGTGAAAGCAATAAGATGATGCATTTACAACATAACTATCAAATACAATCCATTGATTTTGTAAGATGAAATCTAAACCATCAATTCAATTTAATAAACCCTAGACCTAATCATTCACCTTCTCTTACATATATATATATATATATATATATATATATATATATATATATATATATATATCACACACACACACACACACATATATATGTCCGTTGTTCTCACTATTGTTTTTTGAAAATATATATTAACCTATTGAAGTATATATTGTAATAAAAAGTAAAATATACAATAAGATACATTGATATATTTTTTAAAAATAAAATAAAATAATTGATTTTTATATTATAATAGTACAGTATACATTACGATAGTTCTATGCTATCATAGTGTATAGATAGCTGATGGATCATTTTTGTAATACAAATGATATTATAAAACGGATTGAGTGTTCAACAGTCATCTAATATTTTTTCCATTGTTGTATGATCTCTATATATAATATCTGATGTTTTCCCGTAAGAATTAATGTGACTAAATTTTCTAAGATGCCAGTCAAATGGATGCATTGATTTTCCCTTCTTGTTCTGACTCTATTAAGATACTACACCAGGGACAAATATATATACACACACATATATATAATATATTAATGCGCATGAAGCATGTAATTTCCACAAACCTGGTCCCGAATGAAGTGCAAGTGATTTTTGTTTTTTTGTTGAGATAATTGTGTTCATATTCATTTCAACTAATAAATCAAAATAGAACACACAAGTGGTTTCATTAAAAGATATTGGTTTTGGCATTTCCACAATTCTGGTCCCGCATGCAATAGATGTCTCAATCTGGTGTTATGAATTATTTGAAGGAAATTAATGAAGTAAGTCAAGTAACAAAAATATGGACCCACAAAATGTTTGCCAAGATTGACCAAGAACAATCTGCGCAACCTTTCCATTTCAGTTCCATAACACTCACTTTCGAAAAGGTGGAAATAAACAAGTCATTGTAATGCAAAAATTATTGTTTTATTTTTTTTATTTTGGAGGGGGTGTTGGTTAATGGATTGTAGTCTGTAGAACCCTGGGGTTGATATTAATAGGAACTTTCACAATGGAAATTTAACTATGAGCAATGCTTAAGATACGGAAAATCAAGCCATGTGAATACATGGTTGCATCACATATATTTTAACGTTTTTTTTAGAGAAAATATGTTTCTATGTTTTTTTAACCAAAGTTGGTAATATCTAAATTTTATTAAAATTAAAGGTTTTTTACTTTTAAGTTCCATGAGCTATACAATGATCGATCCCTCCATTTTTTATACTAAAGATTAAGTCCACAGTTTGTTTTTTTTTATATATATATATCTAATTCTCCCCAGTTCTCCACCCAAACAGCTTAGTAGTTAACTGTACTCAAATAATGATACCCTCTTGACGACCAGTATTCAAAATAAGTGGCTCGCCACGGACCACATTAACAAAATAAAGTCCTCACAAAACGCCACGGGTGAAGCAATCAAGAATTTAAAGTACAAACTCACAAATACATATAAATAAATATGAAGCCCTCAAATGCATTGTCAAGGATAATGCAAAAATGTGCTCCAGGGCTTTTGTTCTCTCAGTAATTTTGGTTGCTTCGTTTCTCACATTTTCGGAGGTGGCCCAAGCCATACAAATCCCTCGGAAGTTGAATTTGGAAGGTGAGCATTAGATCTCTCCTTTTCTTTTACATTTCTTCTTCTTTGATTAAACATCTTGCCAAGAATCTGATTAATCATATATAAATCTTCCAGAGTTTCAATTTTTCAAAAGCTTTTTTTTTTGTGGGATACTTTGAAAGAAGGTTTGTAAAATTGATTTTCAAAATAAAACTGGTTTCCTCAAATCTATATAGTGACCTAAAAAACACAATTATGCATTGTATTTTTGAAGTATTTATGGGTAGATTTTCAAGTTACGGTGGCGTTTGCAAGAATCAAATCCCCAAACTCAATTTCCAAAAACATAACATGGTGCTGCTTTGTAATTAAGAAGACATAAAAACAATTTTAAATATGAAAAATGTTAACATCATCTAATAAAATATATGTTTTAAATATATAAAACAAATGAAAAAATAAAAGTTATTTTTTAAAAATGAAACAAAGACACGCTCTTCAAAACAACTATTTAAAAGCAATTTTAAGTGAAAAGTTCTTTTTAAAGACGTTTTCAAATGCTACTTAAGTATGTATGTACTAGGTAATGAAGTTTGCACCACCATAAAGATTTGAGTTATTAAAATGTGATTTGGTTAAGATTAGTTGAGATTCATTTGAATGTGCAGGTGATACATTGATATTCTTTGTGTTTCAAACTCAAATTTCAAAAGGCATTGTTTCATTAGTTTCTTTTGCTGGATATTTTAGTTTGAAAAATTAAAACTAAATGTTAAAAATGTGTTTGGATCCGCATTTAAGAATCTTTCGATTTTGAATCATAAAATATGCTCAAAAGCAATCCAAATGGGTTAAATTAGAAAGTAAACATAAATGATCCATTCCTTACTACTGATATCTCACATAAGAGCCAGATTTGGATCCTCTACTTGTTTTGTGTTTTGATCAATCAAACAATCATAAATTCATCAAATAAAATGAATTCATTTATTCATTCATGATTTGATATATTTATAATAGTTTGATTTTAATTGTAATGATGTGACAATCTCACAATAAAAGTCAAATAAGATACAAATAGAAAAAAACAAGCAGATGATCCAAATAAGAGCCTCCATGGCTATCCATGGGCATAGGCGACCATAAGGCCCCAAAACACGGAGGGCCTCAAGATTTCAGGAAAAAAAAAAAGTTTTATTTTTATTTGTTGGGATATTTTTTTTAATTAATTTGTTTTATTTTTAAAAACTTATTCACATATTTATATTTTGTCTTTTAATTTTGTTTTGTTCCAATTTTATTGGGAGTTGATACTATTTATTCTTTGATTTACAAAGAATAAAAATTTATTAGATCATATATAATTTTCATATTTTTATTCATTTATTATGTTTTGCTTGTTTTTATTTTACGTTTTTAAAACAGTGTGTTATTTTTATGATTTAATTTATCTGTTTCTTTCTTTCTACTTATTTTATAGGAACACTTTTTGTTAAGGTGAGTTGTGTAAAACAATTAAATTCAAATTTCAATAATTATTCAAATTTTTGTGACACTAATCATAAAAAAAAAATTTGTATAAATAGGGCCTCATTTTCCAAGTTCGCCTAAGGATCCTCCTCTCCAGACTAGTTTCCCACGCCGCCCAGGCCGAGGCGGAGGCACAGCCCCATGCCCATCATGTTGCTGTCAAAACGGGCAGTGTTGTTGCCCAGGAAGATGCTGTCAAAACGGGCAGTGTTGTTGTCCTTGAATCACTCCAGGATGCTGGCATGGTGTCGATTTTCCAGTGGAAGACAAGGTGGAGCCTTGAATCACTTTATCATGCTGGATGTGAAGTTTAAGTTGTATTAGTATATTAAGCTACCTTGAGGAGTTTGTTCTACAAAATAAATAAAAGTGTCATTAGGTGATCACTTTAAACTTGGGAGTGTGACGATTTTATTTGAGCCAGCAGAGGTTTAATGTCTAGTAATGGTTCGGAATTCTAATGGTCCTGGCCAAATTTCCAGGATTTTATGACTATCCATTAGCATTGATACTTACTCAATCTGTTATGTATCCCCATATTCAATTCAATAATGCATTTTATTACTGTTTTATTTTAAAGTAGTATATATTTCATTTTTTTAGTATATGAAAAATTATAAAAATTTTAATTTTTAAAATGTATATATATATATATATATATATATTTCACTTTTCATAATAATTATTGAGTGAGTATATGATTTTAAAAAAAATCAAAACGGTTGAGGGATACATTGAGAATGCACGTGAGGTTGGATGTATAATTTTTTTTTTATTGATAGAGATAGAAAGATGATACATTCAGTCTCACGCGCAGCCCCATCCGCAATTCTCACTGTTTATTATTTTAAGAAAATTATATATTTCACCCATAATCCGCAGTCTTTAGTGTTTATTATTTTTTAAAAAATTATACAATCACCCATTGAATTACACAGTGTCATATGAAATAAAGTATACTTAGATACAATCGCATATTTTTTTTAATTTCTTTGAAAAATAAAATAAACTTTCATGGACTATGATAAAATTTATATACTACAATAATGTAATAATATGTACTATATTATTATAGTGCATAAAAGACGGGGTTATAAATATCAGCGATTTAGTAACCGCTATCTAAGCCCATTTGTATCGAAGTTGAAACAGGGTCATCCATTTGGGATGGGTTTCCCAATTTCAATAAAAACTGGTCAGTTTGAAAGAAAAAAAAATCATTCCAAAGCTTACAAGTGATCAAAATAGACAATGTTTATTATCTTTAAGAAAATCATAACGGTTAGCGATAGATTATGTGCACGTGAGTTGCGATGTCTTATTGTCTTTTGTCTATAGAGATAAGAAAAATAATACATTCAGCTATGCGTGTAGCCCCATTCATAGTATTCACTATTATTTAATTTTTTAAAAAAATTATACACTCCCAATGTGAAATATATATTTCATATGAAATGTAGAATATACTGAGTACAATAGCTTTTTTCCTTTAAAAAAAAAAATTCTTATATGCTATGACGGTGTTCATATATTACAATAACGATAACGCAGTATATACTACGCTATTATGTTGAATGAGACTATAAATGGAATTATAAAATGGACTGAGTGTACAGTGCTTTTTTTTTTGTAGACAAAGTCCACAGAGGACAAATACACTCAGGCGCAAGGTCTGAAACACATCCCATGAAAGAGGGATACACCTCGGACTCGAACTCGGGTCATCCACAAGGGACTCGTGCAACTCTTCCACCTCACTAGGCGAGAGGACGTGCGAGCGTCCCAATTTTTAATGAAGGCAAGTCTTTAAACAATTAGTTATGAATTATTTGTAGTAATTGTCTCAATCTGGGGCTATGAATTATTTCTAGGAAAGTAGTGAACGTCTCAATCTGGGGCTATGAATTATTTCTAGGAAAGTAGTGAAGTAACAAAAATATGGACCCGACACCCACTTTTGAAAAGGTCAAGAGAAACAAGTCACAGTGATGCAGAAATTCAAATGTTTTTTTTTTTTTTAATATCGAATGGACCCCCGTGGCTAATCTTATGGTCGAGCTAGAAAGTTTACCTCCGCTTGTTTGTCCTGGTCCCACGAAAAATTCTTTCGAATAATCGCCAACAAACAGGTGGATAAGCCAGCGCCAAGACTCGAATCCAGGACCTATCGATAACACCACTAAGCCGTGAACCGTTGTGCTATGACCACTGGGGACTGAAAGAAGAAATTCAAATGTTATGATTTCTTATTTTTTATTTTTGGTTTTGCAGGGGGTGTTAGTTAATATATTGTAGGACCTTTGGGGTTGATATTAATAGGAACTTTTACAATGGGAATTTAATTATGAGCAATACCTAAGATACGGGAAATCAACACGTGAATACATTGTTTCATAACATATAATCAAACCGTTATTTGGAGAGAAAAAATCTGTTTCTATGTTTTTTTTTAACCAAAGGTGGTAGTATCCCAATTTTATTAAAATTAAAAGATTCTGATAAGGTAGATAAGAATTCAAGGATTTTATCTTTTAAATTATATTATTTCTCGTATTTTGATAGAATAAACCCTGATAGTTATGTCTGGATAAGCTAAGATAAGGCCTGATAACTATTCTAAGGAAATGGTGGAATTGCTTATCAAGGCTTATCTATGTCAATGGATAAAAATATTCTTCTCTGTCATTTTAAAAAATTTATCTCACCTAACAGAATCACACAGATTCCAAAAACTGTCACATCTATCAAATCAATCATATATCTCTCACACTATTCCCAGGGGGTATAATTGTCATTTAAAAAATCATAAACTCTTATTCATCCCTTATCAACCATTAATCATCCTTTTATCCAAGGTGAATCAAACAACAAAAAAGTCATTTTTACATTTTTCAATGAGAATAACAAAAAAAACAATATAATCAAACAAAAAGTTACTTATTCAGCCAGGATTGTTATCTATCCCAGTATAGCTATCGAGAGCGAATAACCTAATGTCATACCCCACACGAGGAGTTTAAATTTTATCCCGTAAAACACTTAATTTTTCATTTTACTTTTGTGCTTATCTCTAACTAACCAATAAAAGAACTTGCATTCATTGAAAGTTTAATATCAAAGGGACTGAGTTATCTCTGAGTTGATCTGATGAACAGAGTTTTCCCAACTGATGTTAAGGATCTCTATCAAAGGGATTTGACTACAGTTTGTTTGTAGTCAAATAAGAATACCATTTTGATGACTCGTATTCAAAATAAGTGGTGCGCCACGGACCCACTAACAAAATAAGGTCCTCGATCATAAAACCAAGAATTAATGGTACAAACTCACAAATACATATAGAAAGAAAGAGAGATTGCATTGTCTGTAAGAGTAATGCAAAATGGTCTCCAAGGCTTCTGTTCTATTATCAGTCATTTTGGTTGCTTCATTCCTCTTATCTTCGGAGGTGGCCCAAGGCATCCAAATCCCTCGGAAGTTGAATTTGGAAGGTGAGTATTAGATCTCTTTTTTGTCTTTTACATTTCTTCTTCTTTGATTAAACATCTTGCCAAGAATCTGATTAATAATAAATCTTCCAGTGTTTCAATTTTTCGAAAGCTTTTTTTTTTGTGTGGGATACTTTGAAAGAAATAAAGTTTGTAAAATTGATTTGCATAATAAAACTGGTTTCCTAACGGGGTGGGGTTCTGGTATGAGTTTCAAAATTAAAGCTTGTTTTGTGAAGCACATTGATGTTTAAAGGTAATTGATTGTATTAAAAACTTTGACCAATGTCTAATGATAGACTAATTATGTTGTTGAAAGGCAAATCTCTCAAAAGTATATTGAACTGAGTCAAGATGAGAAGGTGAAACATAATTGACTTTGCACTCAATATCAAGGATCACGTAATATGTGATTCTACGCATATTATGTTTATAATTTCAAATGCGCTTTCATCCACAGCTTATACTTCTAATGAAACACGAACACAAAATAAATCAAATTCAAATCAAAGCCACCACAAATCATAAAGTATCAAACAATCCCACAATTCCCCACACCCCATAACATCCCCCTCTCGACGGGCCGGCCCGCCGTGGCCTTCAACCCGCCCGAATCGGCCGGTCCGAACCGACAGTGAGCCAGAATCCTGAGCGTGGGCTGCTGTGATAGACCTCCAAAGCGACCCCAACAATGCGGGCCCGTCGCGTGGCCCGCACGGGTCGACCGCGGGCGAAACGACGGCCCGGTTCAGCTCGGTCGACTTGTTGTTCTTTGTCGGGCCGGGCCTGGTCTCGTGGTTGATGTCGGGCACGCTCACCGTTTCGGGCTGGCCCGCGCGGGATCTTTGCTTCGTGCGCGTAGATTGAGAGGAGGACGGCTTCATGCGCGTAGATTTCGGGCTCACCATTTTATATAAACTAATAAGAAAAATATATTAGTTTATTAAAAAAAAACAGATATTATGAATTAAATATTATCGTTTATATAAAATGTGATTTTTTTTCCTAATGAAGTAAAAATATTTCAACAGTGAGTGTTTCAATTTTTTTTTAAAAAAAAAACAGATACACCGTAACATTAAACAAGAAAAAGTTTAATCAATCATTATGTATCTTTGTTAAAATTGTGATAGTAGGGCTCCAAAACACGGAGGGCCTCAAGATTTCAAGAAAAAAAGAAAGTTTTATTCCTATTTGTTGGGATATTTTTTTAATTAATTTATTTTATTTTTAAAAACTTATTCACATATTTATATTTTGTCTTTTAATTTTGTTTTGTTCCAATTTTATTGGGAGTTGATACTATTTATTCTTTGATTTACAAAGAATAAAAATTTATTAGATCATATATGATTTTCATATTTTTATTCATTTATTATGTTTTGCTTGTTTTTATTTTACATATTTGGAACTATTTGTTATTTTTATGATTTAATTTATGTGTTTCTTTCTTCTTTCTACTTATTTTATAGGAATACATTTTGTTAAGTTGAGTTGTGTAAACCAATTAAATTCAAATTTCAATAATTATTCAAATTTTTGCGACACTTATTATAAAAAATTTTTTTTTGTATAAATAGGGTCTCCTTCTCGCCAGCTTAGTCCCATCCCCGGCGAAACCCCGACGACATCCGCACCTTGCGAGGAAAACGGGCAGTGTTATTGCCCAGAATGCTCGCATGGTGTCGATTTTCCAGTGGAAGACAAGGTGGAGCCTTGAATCACTTTATCATGCTGGATGTGAAGTTTAAGTTGTATTAGTATATTAAGCTACCTTGAGGAGTTTGTTCTACAAAATAAATAAATAAATAAAAGTGTCATTAGGTGATCACTTTAAACTTGGGAGTGTGACGATTTTATTTGAGCCAGCAGAGGTTTAATGTCTAGTAATGGTTCGGAATTCTAATGGTCCAGGCCAAATTTCCAGGATTTTATGACTATCCATTAGCATTGATACTTACTCAATCTGTTATGTATCCCCATATTCAATTCAATAACGCATTTTATTACTGTTTTATTTTAAAGTAGTATATATTTCATTTTTTTAGTATATGAAAAATTATAAAAATTTTATTTTTTAAAATGTATTAATATATATATATATATATATATATTTCACTTTTCATAATAATTGTTAAGTGAGTATATGATTTTAAAAAA
This sequence comes from Acorus gramineus, assembly GCA_030737835.1. Lineage (NCBI taxonomy): Eukaryota > Viridiplantae > Streptophyta > Magnoliopsida > Acorales > Acoraceae > Acorus > Acorus gramineus. The sequence goes on from CM060857.1 coordinate 15,998,315, forward strand.
ATATCAAAACAGTTGGGGGATACATTGAGAATGCACGGGAGGTTGGATGTATAATTTTTTTTTTATTGATAGAGATAAGAAAGATGATACATTCAGTCTCACGCGCAGCCCCATCCGCAATTCTCACTGTTTATTATTTTAAGAAAATTATATATTTCACCCATAATCCGCAGTCCTTAGTGTTTATTATTTTTAAAAAAATTATACAATCACCCATTGAATTACACAGTGTCATATGAAATAAAGTATACTTAGATACAATCGCATATTTTTTTAATTTCTTTGAAAAATAAAATAAACTTTCATGGACTATGATAAAATTTATATACTACAATAACGTAGTAATATGTACTATATTATTATAGTGCATAAAAGACGGGGTTATAAATATCAGCGATTTAGTAACCGCTATCTAAGCCCATTTGTATCGAAGTTGAAACGGGGTCATCCATTTGGGATGGGTTTCCCCAATTTCAATAAAAACTGGTCAGTTTGAAAGAAAAAAAAATCATTCCAAAGCTTAAAGTGATCAAAATAGACAATGTTTATTATCTTTAAGAAAATCATAACGGTTAGCGATAGATTATGTGCACGTGAGTTGCGATGTCTATCGAGATAAGAAAAATAATACATTCAGCTATGCGTATAGCCCCATTCATAGTTTTCACTGTTAATTGATTTTTAAAAAAAATTATACACTCCCAATGTGAAATATATATTTCATATGAAATGTAGAATATACTGAGTACAATAGCTTTTTTCCTTAAAAAAAAAAAATTCTTATATGCTATGACAGTGTTCATATATTACAATAACGATAACGCAGTATATACTACGCTATTATGTTGAATGAGACTATAAATGGAATTATAAAATGGACTGAGTGTACAGTGCTTTTTTTTTGTAGACAAGTCCACAGAGGGCAAATACACTCAGGCGCAAGGTCTGAAACACACCCCATGAGAGGGGGATACACCCCGGGCTCGAACTCGGGTCATCCACGAGGGACTCGTGCAACTCTTCCACCTCACTAGGCGAGGGGACGTGCGAGCGTCCCAATTTTTAATGAAGGCAAGTCTTTAAACAATTAGTTATGAATTATTTGTAGTAATTGTCTCAATCTGGGGCTATGAATTATTTCTAGGAAAGTAGTGAACGTCTCAATCTGGGGCTATGAATTATTTCTAGGAAAGTAGTGAAGTAACAAAAATATGGACCCACAAAAGGTTTGTCAAGATTGACCCAGAACAATCTGCGCAACCTTTCCATTTCAAAGTTCCATGACACCCACTTTTGAAAAGGTCAAGAGAAACAAGTCACAGTGATGCAGAAATTCAAATGTTTTTTTTTTTTTATATCGGATGGACCCCCGTGGCTGATCTTATGGTCGAGCTAGAAAGTTTACCTCCGCCTGTTTGTCCTGGTCCCACGAAAAATTCTTTCGAATAATCGTCAACAAACAGGTGGATAAGCCAGCGCCAAGACTCGAACCCAGAACCTATCGATAACACCACTAAGCCGTGAACCGTTGTGCTATGACCACTGGGGACTGAAAGAAGAAATTCAAATGTTATGATTTTTTATTTTTTATTTTTGGTTTTGCAGGGGGTGTTAGTTAATAGATTGTAGGACCTTTGGGGTTGATATTAATAGGAACTTTTACAATGGGAATTTAATTATGAGCAATACCTGAGATACGGGAAATCAACACGTGAATACATTGTTTCATAACATATAATCAAACCGTTATTTGGAGAGAAAAAATCTGTTTCTATGTTTTTTTTTAACCAAAGGTGGTAGTATCCCAATTTTATTAAAATTAAAAGATTCTGATAAGGTAGATAAGAATTCAAGGATTTTATCTTTTAAATTATATTGTTTCTCGTATTTCCGCAATTTTTAAATTAAAAATATGATACAATAGATATAACTGAAATGTCTTTTATAAAACCGATATGAGGTTGACTCTTTCACTAGAGTCATGGAAGATTTTTTAAGTCCCAAATTCAAATAATAATTTGTAAGGTTTGTGTGTGATTTTATGTAATGATGTTTTTTTTTTAATAAAATTGTATGCAAGTGATAAATCCATGCATTCTATAACACTTTAAATTTTATTCCGTAAAACACTTAATTTTTCATTTTAATTTTGTGCTTATCACTAACTAACCAATAAAAGAACTTGCATTCATTGAAAGTTTAATATCAAAGGGATTGAGTTATCTCTGAGTTGATCTGATGAACAGAGTTTTCCCAACTGATGTTAAGGATCTCTATGAAAGGGATTTGACTACAGTTTGTTTGTAGTCAAATAAGGATACCAATTTGATGACTGGTATTCAAAATAAGTGGCGCGCCACGGACCCACTAACAGAATAAGGTCCTCGATCGCAAAACGACCAAGAATTAATGGTACAAACTTACAAATACATATAAAAAGAAAGAGAGATTGCATTGTCTGTAAGAGTAATGCAAAATGGTCTCCAAGGCTTCTGTTCTATTATCAGTCATTTTGGTTGCTTCATTCCTCTTATCTTCGGAGGTGGCCCAAGGCATCCAAATCCCTCGGAAGTTGAATTTGGAAGGTGAGTATTAGATCTCTTTTTTTTCTTTTACATTTCTTCTTCTTTGATTAAACATCTTGCCAACAATCTGATTAATGATAAATCTTCCAGTGTTTCAATTTTTCGAAAGCTTTTTTTTGTGTGTGGGATACTTTGAAAGAAATAAAGTTTGTAAAATTGATTTGCATAATAAAACTGGTTTCCTCAAATCTATTTAGCGACCAAAAAAACACAATTATGCATTGTATTTTTAAAATATATATGTTAATTCATTTAGATTCTTTGTGTTTCAAACTCAAATTTGAAAAGGTGTTGTTTTGTTATTTTCTTTTACTCGATATTTTAGTTTGAAAAAACTAAAACTAAATGTTGAATATTTGTTTAAATCCGTATTTAGGAATCTTCTGCTTTTGGAACATAAAATATGCTCAAAAGAAATCTAAACGACTTGATATCTCACATAAGAGCCACCTCTCAAACCATGACCATCCATGGGCATAAGGCATAGGGCCCCAAAACACAAAGGCCTCAAAATCTCAGAAAAAATATTTGATTCCTATGTGTTGGGATTTTTTTGTTTTGTTTTTCATTATTTTATTTTATTTAAAAAAACTTATTCACATATTTATATTTTGTCTTTTGATTTTGTTTTGTTCCAATTTTATTGGGAGTTGATACTATTTATTCTTTGATTTACAAAGAATAAAAATTTATTAGATCATATATAATTTTCATATTTTTATTCATTTATTATGTTTTGCTTGTTTTTATTTTACGTTTTTTGAAACTGTGTGTTATTTTTATGATTTAATTTATGTGTTTCTTTCTTTCTACTTATTTTATAGGAAATACATTTTGTTAAAGTGAGTTGTGTAAAACAATTAAATTCAAATTTCAATAATTATTCAAATTTTTGTGACACTAATCATAAATAAAAAAATTGTATAAATAGGGCCTCATTTTCCAAGTTCGCCTAAGGCTCCTTCTCTCCGGACCAGTCTCCCATCCAGCCCAGTGCCCCCATCCGGCCCTTCCCCACGCACATCCGTATTTTGCGGGAGAAACGGGCAGTGTAATTGCAATGGATGCTCGCATGGTCTCGATTTTCCAGTGGAAGACAAGGTCGAGCCTTGAATCACTTTATCATGCTGGATTTGAAGTTTAACTTGTATTTTAGTAAAATATGTACTCTAACGAATTAAATAAATTTTGACCAACTAATTTTATGTATGTATCTTTTCTTGTTTTTTTTCCTTTGCCTTGGTCAAGCTCCCTTCTTTTATTTCCTTTTAATCGCCATCCTTGTTTTATCAAATTTTAAATTTTGTAGTACAATATATTCTTAATACAATCGTGATAGTATTGTCTTAACTTTGCTTAAGAAAAAAATTATTTAATTTTTAAGTAGGTACCATAGTATGTAGATAGCATTTTAGTTGAAATTGGGCTTATATTGGCTCATATTTATGGTCTTCATCAAGTGGACCCTCATGCATCTAATATCATGAATTTGGAAAAATGTTAGACTCTTATCTTTTTTACAGTTTAAAAAATAGATCATATATGTTTTTATTTTTTAAAATAATAAACTACATATAATAAATAATATGACGCAAAAGCTTTATTAGATTTATCACGATGCAAATAAATTAAATTGTCTTATATGTAGTAAAAAAAAAATTGAATTCAATAGCCCCCGCATTGATTGCATGGATTTATGCAAGAAAATGATGGGAAATGTCTAGCATGAGGGCCCATTTATTTTTATTTTGCAGTACTTGTGCGTGTTTTTCTTGTTGAATATTGTTAAATCAATCCCTTAGCATCAAGTGGGTCAGAGAGCTACGATCTGGACTCTGACACCTCTGAGAAATAAATTGATGACTTTAATCAAAGGGTCTACCATGAGTGGGTGCACTCATGCCTCAAGGCAAATGAACTTTTCAATGCATTTTATTTATTAATATTGAAATACAATTAAATAGTTAAATTTCGGTTCATTCTTATTTAATTTATTTTAATTTTAAATTCAATTTAACATATAAAAAAAATATATAAGTCTAAGATATAAATCATGTATCCCATATATATATATATATATATATATATATATATATAATTAAGCCTAAGATTTTTCGTGACCAAGTACGGTGGAGACGTGATATATACCATGTCATTTTATGATAGCACTGGTCAAATGTTAATTTTTTGCAAATATTCAAAAGCTAATTAGGTTATTTATGTTAATATTAAAAAAATTAAAGTTATTTTGCACCTGAAGAAAATAATTTGTTTCTTAGTTTATCTTTTAACCAAAGTTGGTAGTATCCTAATTTTATTAAAATTAGAAGACCCTGATTAGGTAGATAAAAATTTAATGATTCTAGAACTCATTTGGTGTTCATTCTTATTTTCATTATACTAAAACACCTAGAAAAATTACGTTTGGAATCTTTTTTCTGAATCAAAGTTATCAAATTAGCCTTTAAACTCTTACTTACATGCATGTTTCCAGCAAGGGCGGACCCAGGATTTAGAACAAGGGGGGGCCAGAGACCAAACAATATTCTTGAAATTAAAAAAAAACATTATAACAGAATATAAATATGAAGATGATAATTTAAGACAAAAATATCAAAATTCAAGTCATTTATTAATAAGTCAATGCAACAATGAAGATCTCATAGATAATAGAAAAATAAACAATAAATTACATATTTTCTACTTCAGTACGATTTTTCACTGTATAAAATTCATCTACAATCATGTCATTATTAAATTTTTCAGTTATTTCTCTTTCAAAATATAAAATAAATTTTTTTGCAAGAAATTCATTCTTCATCTTATTACGAAGTCTTGTTTTAACAAGCTTCATAGCTGAAAATGATTATTCGGTAGTTGTTATTAAAACTGAAAGAATCAAAACAAGATGAATCTATCAATGAGATAAAACATCTTCGACTTTTCTGTTTCAATGAGTGCTTGACATAATTCAAATATTCCAAACAAATTTTGTAATCTTTCATGAGAAAGGACATCAAACTCGTAATGTTGTAACTGATATCTTAACATTGTAATTTCTTACTCTATAAAATAAATAAATAAATTCTAACAAAGACATTTTATCAAAATATATACCTCGTTAATTTAAATATATGTTTCGATGATTTTCTATTGACATATGGGGTCTGAGATGTCACCTGAGACGACGTCACGATGTGACACAAAATTTATTTTTATTTTTATTTTTTTCCAGTGGGAAGGGGTATTGTTATTATTATTATTATTTCAATGGGTTTCACATGGTCACCTGCCCCCCACACACCTTACATATCAACTACTCTTTCATGGGCTAATGGGTTAGAATTAATTGATTTAAAATCATATAAAATGCATTATGCATGGCCACTAATTAAAAATGAGGGCTGCGCCACTAATTAAAAATGAGGGGCTGCCCCCCCCCCCCCCCTTTCGGGTATTGCTTAAATTAAAATTTGATATCATAATGACAATGTACATGGATTGTGAGTGATCTTAATCAATTAGATTTTTCAAATAATGTTGAGGCTCTGCGTAAAAAAAATAATAATATATCTTGTTTGGAATTATAAGTTGATAAATTGCATATACGAAGGTGGTGGACCATTCTTTAATCATAAATTCCTTCACAGTCAAATGATATCCACTTGATGATTAAAGCGGTCAAAGTAAGTGGCTAACAAACCACAGAATGACAAAACCAGTTCTTATTATATAATAATAATAATAATAAAACATTAAAAGCACCACTGGTGAAGGTTGTGTCCAAGTCACACACACACATTAAAAACACCACTGGTGAGAAAGAGAGAGAGAGAGACAGGGAGCCAGTACATTATCATGGCAAAAATGTGCTCCAAGGCTCTGGTTCCCTTGGTTATTTTGGTTGTTTCATTTCTCATATTTTCGGAGGTGGCCGAAGGCACACAACTCACTCGGAAGTTAAGCCTCGGTTCAGGTGAGCGTTTGATTTTTTTAAAAAAATATTATTATTGTTTACATTTCTTTGTTTTAGATTAAACATCTAGCCAACAAAGGGGTTTCAATTTTATTAGGCTCTTTTAATTTGTGGGATTCTTTGCATGAAGGTTTTGATTTGTTTTTTTGAATTTGTTCAAATCTGAGGAACATTCATGCATGATTAATTTGGGAAATGCTTTGTTGAATTATCAAATCTAAAGAAATTAAGAAAGTAATGAAGTAACAAAGACATGAGCACACAAATGTTTACGAAGATTCACCAACAATAATAAATTGTTGAGTAAAACACTTTTTAAGTTTTTTGTGCTTATCCCAGTAACCAATACAAGAATTTGCTTACATAGAAGTTTAATATATAGAGATAACTATAATGTCTTGTTTAGAAATTTACAGTGTTGGCTCTTTGATTAGAAGTTACTCTCCCCGATTTGTTTATAGATAGCTAGATAGATATGAAACACTGTCAAGAGTAATGCACAATGTGTGCTCCAAGGCTTTTATTCTCTTGGGTGCTGTTTGGAATAGAGAGAGAATAAGAGGGAATATGGAGAGAATAAACCTAAAAACCTATTTGGGTGGAAGGAATATATAAGTATTCAAATATTTCAATTTTCGTCCAAAATTTCAATTTTTTTTTTTTTTTTTTTTGGCTATGAAAGGAAGTTGTGAAAATTGTTAATGTTTCAAAATAAAACTGGCTTTTCGAAATATATGTAGCTACCCAAAAAAACACAATCTTACATGATTATATAAATCATATATATACAAAAACAACTTTTGGTAAATATTCTTTTTATGCGGTCATGTGAGAATGGTCCACCGTGAGCGAATTACTTCTAGCCATCCGATCAAAAATTCCATCGACAAGATGATAAATGAAGGATTATAATAAATATTTTCTTAACTATTCGATCAATGGAATCTCAATCGAACAGCTAGCAGAAAATTTGTTAAGATTCTGATTGAGATTTAAATGGGAAAAGTAAACCTAATTGGTTCATCTATTACTGCAGATGTCCCACACAAGGGCCTGCCCTCGAGACCATCTTTATTTTGCTCGATTAACAGATGTAATTGCATAGGATGCTCACATGGTCTCGACGTTCCTGCAGAAGCCAAGGTGGAGCCTTGAATCTCTTTTTTCATGTTGGAACTGAAGTTGGAGGAGCATTAAATATATTATGGTACCATGAGGGATTCTGTTCTACAAATAAAAAAGTGTCATTAGTTGATCGCTTATTTAAACTTGGGATTGTATGACAATTTTATTTGAGCAAGAGCATGTTATACTACAGCAGTGCAATATAATGATTCGGAATTATAATGGTTTTGCCATTCATTAATACAACATGATAAGAAAAATATAAACTTCCTCTTCATACACCCACAAATCTGATACATTAAGCTTCTACTACCTCACCTATATGATAACACCCATCAATTCATGTAGTTTCAATGTTTGGAAATCATCCATTAAAGGTCTCACATTGCAAGTGGCCAGCTCTTTGGACACCTTGTGCATAGTTGGCCGGGCTTGTGGGTCGGTCCGCAAGCAAGCAAAAACAACAGAAGCTGTTAACACAACCTGATCGGTGATCCGCCCCGCTGCTGGAGGACTTAAACGGCGATCCAACACATCCTTCAATAGCATATCTTGGCTTTCGATCGTCGACAAAGCAGAGATGAGCTCTCCAGGATGCCTTCCCATCATCACCTCCAACGCCACGACTCCAAAGCTGTACACGTCGCACCTTGTATTCACTATCATTGTATAAGCAAGCTCTGCATTGAAAGGAAAGGAATAAAACATGAATCAATATTGTAAATTAATGTAACACGTCTAATTAACTACTATAAGGTTTATGTACCTGGTGCGACGTATCCATATGTACCAGCAAGGGTAGTCCAATTGGAAGAGTCAGGCTTCAAGAGCCTAGCAGTGCCAAAGTCTGAGACACAAGCCTTAAATTCTGAATCTAGCAAGACATTGTTGCACGAAATATCGCGATGAACTATGGGCGGGTCGCAGTCGTGGTGCATGTAAGACAGAGCATTAGCGACATCTTTGATGATCGACAACCTCTCGTTCCACTTCAGTTTCATAGCAGCTTCACCATCTCTCAATATTGCAGACAAGCTTCCATTCTCCACGTATTCATACACTAGAAACATGGATCGAGGACTCAAGCAAGAACCATAGAACTTCACAATGTTCCGGTGCCTTAATTCAGTCAGTGCCTTGATCTCACTCATGAATGTTTTCTCGTTGAGTCCTTGTTCGCCTTCGAGGGGATGCAGCTTCTTCACAGCTACCACCAACCCCGATGAGAGCTTTGCCTTGTAAACGTTTCCGTATCCGCCCGAACCTATGCGATGTGTTTCATCGAAATTATCGGTTGCTTTGATGATATCTTCATACGATATCTTCTCTTCCGCGGTCCATATCGAATTTTGGCCTTCCCTTATCACACCTTCATCTTTTTCCCTGTTCCGCCTTCTCTTGTAGCAGAACAAGAGAACTCCGGACACGGATAAGAAAACCAACACGCCAAGTATAGGGATCACAACAACTAGAACAACTTTGAAACCACCGATTCTTGTTCTATTGGACGAATCACATAGAGGAAAACCCCTAACATGGCCACAGAGACCTTTGTTTCCGATGAACGACTCAACCGATGCATTACGAAAGAATTTAGAGTCAGGTAGAGGACCTTCCAGGTCATTGTATGACAAATCAATCGCAGTTAAGCTTTGCAAATCTTTGAAGGAAGCTGGGATTGAACCTGTGAGATTGTTGTGGGAGAGATTTAGCTTTTCTAACATCTGAAGATCCCCGAACTGCGATGGAATACCTCCGGTGAGCGAGTTATGGCTGAGGTCTAGTACTTCTTGCAGATAGATCAGCTTCCCTATCTGATATGGGATCTCCCCATTCAAATCATTTTGGCTTAGTTTCAAGCTCCAAAGTCTCGAGCAGTCCCCGATATCCCCCGGAATTGATCCTGTCAGATTATTCTCTGACAGATCAAGCTTTTCAAGGTTGTGGAGTTTCCCGATCTCGGAAGGTATGTCTCCCGAAATTCGGTTGTGACTCAGAATCATATATCCCAAAGAAGACATCCCACCCAATTCTTTTGGGATGCCTCCCAATAAGAGGTTGGAAGAGAGATCCAACACGTGTAGGCTGGAGACTTTACCGATTTCGTTTGGTATCTCCCCTGTAATTGCATTCCCAGACATATTTAGACTTGTCAGATTCCGGCATTCCCCCCAGTTTGGAGAGACCTCGCCGAACAGTCTGTTGAGACTCAAGTCTATGTACTCAAGGTGAGGGTACGCTCCGAAGTCTTCAGACACATTCCCTTGGAATTGATTTCTTTCAAGACGAACTCTTATCAAACTAGTACAATTTCTCAAGCTTTTGGGTATGGGTCCTGTGAAATTATTGTCGGCGACGAGCAAGAGTTGGAGAGATCCACCTTTGCATATTTGGGAAGGTAACTGTCCGGTGAAACCATTGTCGCGCAGATCTAGTGTCTCCATGTTTGTTAGTCTCTCCATCTGTTGAGGCAGTGGACCGGACATTTGGTTTCCGAACAATAGGAGATCAATCAGACTAGTCAGATTGCCAAAAGATGAAGGTATGGGTCCGGTGAGGTTGTTGTAATACAATTCAAGGTCGGAGAGGTTTTGGAGGTTTCCAATCTCTCGGGGTATGGATCCTGATATCATATTTTCGTAGAGGTACAATTGTTTGAGTTTGGTCATGTTGCCTAATGAAGGTGGGATGGGACCGGTGAATGAATTCGCGCAAAGGTGTAGCGCAGATAGGCTTTGGAGGCTCCCAATCTCTGGAGGGATGGATCCGGAGAAATGATTTTGGGTGAGAGACAAGTAGTTGAGGTTTGCCAAGTTGCCTAGTGTGGAAGGTACAGGACCAGAGAGGTTGTTGAATGAGATGTCTAGGAAAAACAGTTCGATCAAGTTTCCTAGTGTGGAAGGTATTGGACCAGAGAAATTGCTGCATGACATGTCTAGCACTCCCAGGTTGATCAGGTTCCCCACCTCCCTTGGAATGGATCCTGAAAGCTTGTTCTCCGAGACGCTCAGTATCCTCAGCTTTGTCAAATTATACAGAGACATTGGGATTGTTCCGGTGAGGTTGTTCTTTTGTAGTGCTAGCCAAGCCAGGTTTGTCAAGTTGCCTAACTCGGGAGGGAGTGAAGAATTCAAATGGTTTTCGAAGAGTCGCAATTTCTGAAGTCGGAAGAGCGATCCAATCTCGGGTGGGATTGGACCGGTGAGTTCGTTCTGTTGGAGTTCAAGCGATGCGAGTTCGGTCCAATTGCTTAGGACTCGAGGGGATATGGTGCCGGTCAGATGGTTAGATGAAAGGTCAAGATTGATGAGTGTGGAAAGTGTGCCTATGCTAGGAGGGATAATCCCATAGAGTGAATTCATGGTGAGGTTGAGACGGGCAAGGCCGGGGAGGGAAGAGAAGTCGAGAGCGTCAAGATTACCTTCCAAGCCCGCGTTGGGTAGATTTATTTCAGCAATGGCTGTTTCTGATGTGATGTTGTTGTAGCATGTTATACCGACCCAGCTGCACGGAGTGGTGTTGGATGTCCACGAATGGAGGGAGTGGCTCAGGAGGCTGTCCTTCCATTTGAGGAGTGTCTGTGCTTCTGACTGCAACAACTTCTTTGGTGGTGCTGCTGCTGTCGTTGGATGGGAACAAATGATGAACAAGGACACTAAGAAACAGAGGCATGTTTGTGAGTGTGTGGTTTCCATGATTTGTGAAAATTAGTGGGGGATGTGTGAACAACATGTATCCGCATGCATTCAAATTTATATAATATTTTTGTGCGCACGCATTCTTGACCTGTTCAGAAGGGATGCGAGTAGTGCAGGAACATCATGTGTGATGTTAACTGGTTGACTGACTATTTTTGAGTCTTCTCTGGCAACTTTTTCCACCATAGATGATCATCATGGTTGATAAAGGGTATCGAAGACGAGCAGATACGGCAGCGGTCGCCAGACAATGAATTGATGTTATTACATCTGGTCAATAATTTTGGGTAGGTTGGTGGATAAATTACGATGAATAATTTTGGGTGGGCATACATCTATATCAATATTTATATGATATTATAAAAAGCGCTGATATATAAATTTTAAACTACAAAATAATAACCGACCAAGTAACATAAAAATAAAATTAATAATATATACATAATAAGGATAACATAAACAAATTAATTAATAAATATATAATCTATATCTATACTACATATAAAAATATCAATCCATGAAAAACATTCACTTGATAAGTTTGCCCTTCCCAATTCTTGAAAATGCATTTTTATCCCAAATAATACTTTATTTCATTATTTGACATATTTACTCTCTCAAATTCTTGGAAATTTATGACACTATAATAATATTATATAATGTGTTAAAAATTATGCATTTATTAATATATATACTTTCAAATTATATGTAAATATGTGTATATCTTAAAATATGCTAAATAAATTTGCACGTAAAATTTATATCAAATCTAATTAAAAATAATAGAAGTGTTATAAAAAATTAGATAATAATATACATATATGATATATACGCTTTATATATCTTAATTTTAATATGTTTATATATCTTAATTATCTATTATTGACTTTATGTTACATTATATAAAATAATTTTAAGATGTATTTATAAAATTATATATTGTTCACATTATTATATGTATAAAATTAATATATACAACACAATTCTATTAGAAGTATATAATAATGTTTTTGAAATTATATGTAAGTAATACATATAATAATGCATTATATATATATATATAATCTGGTAGCTTCTATTAATCTATTTAATCACCAAATCATTCATTGTGATGAAACCCTTTTCCTACCCGACGCGGCGCTTCACCTTCATCCCCATTAATTGTTGAAAAACATTTATACTTTGATTGAATCAGAATTATTGTTCAAACATTTTTATTACTGTTTATTTATCAACATGACATGGACTCATATTTTTAATTTAAAAATAACCAAATATTTGGATAACTATGAAAATTAATGTGATATTTTTTTGTGCATCGTTCATTGTATATTTTCATTTACTATTGAACAAACACATCATTCATCAAATTTATTCTTGTGCAACGCACAAGTGCATCAACTAGTATATAAAGTAACTTAATAACTTATTACTTAACTAGGGATTAATCGAAAAAATTGATTAAACACTGTAGGACTGGTTTAGCAAGAAGATAAGTGGTGAGATAAAGGATAATTATAAGAATAAGTGTGTGGGAAGATAGTTTATCCCGTTTGGTATAAAAAATAATCATGATAAACTGTGGATAGTTGTTTTAATTTTGGAATGAAAATAAGGATATTTTGTTCTAACTAAAGGCTGAAAAATATATTTACCCCCATTTTTTGTTCCAATTTTAACCAATTGTGAAAATAAACAAGATTGATCAGCATTTTATCTGATAAAATTAGGAAGATTTACAATCAAACCACTAACTCTTTGCCAAACCAACCCTAAGCGTATGTAGGTTGGGCTCGCCTAGGCCTAGATGAGAGATTAATCTAGGCCTATAAGGAATTTTTAGAACACTAACCTATATGAGGAATCCTCTACTTGAAAAAAATAAAAGTAATAATAAGGACATCTACATCCATGTAAATCCATGAAATTCCATCTGCATTCTTGATAAAGTTGGGAAAGACATACAAGTCCAATATCAAGTTAAATTTTGAGATTTTTGCATATATACCCTTGTTAAAACTCAATATTATTAAAATACCCATGTTAAACTCCATAGTGCAAAAATACCCCTCGAAATACCCCTTGAAATCTTATAGTGCAATTATAAGGATAATGGATTTGAAGAAAAATGAGTATACAATGTATTTCAGAAGTTTTGGAGAGGGACGAAATGGTAGAGAAGAAAAAGAGAGATTTTGAAGATGGGGCATTTGAGATGTTAAAATCGATTATAAAAAAGGTAAAAGAGTAATTTTTCATCCACGAGTAAACGGTGAAAATCGGGTAGAGTTGATGGAATTTTAACCCAGGGGCATGGTTGCACAACTTAAAGGTTTTTAAAGGGTATTTTTGTACGGTAGGATTTAACAAGGATATTTTCACAATATTGAATTTTAACAGGGATATATATGTAAAAATCCTTTAAATTTTTATTCAAATATTTTTCAGAATAATTGATCAACACGTAAAGTCATGTTAGTCCCAGTAAACACAATAAAATCATATTTAACACACATTTTTCCATAAACAAACAAATCAAATCAAATCAATCGTAGAACACACATTTTTCCACATTCAAAAATGAAAGGGAGTTGAAGACTGACCCACCGAGATCTGATCAAAATCGGATCCGCAGAGGCCGGCTTTCTTCCCGTAAGTCAATGTACCCCTCCCACTTCGAAATCCCGGATCTACCCCGCGAATATTATCAGGCCAATCCGTTGTTTGCCCTCAGACGAACAGATTTTGGGGGAGAGAGGGGGGCCGAGGAGAATTAGTCAAGGGTAGATTAGGCATTTTACAAATTAGAGTAATTTGGAATTTCACATCAGTCCATGGCTATTTGGAATTCTACAAATAGAGTGATTAGTATTCTATGTAATCTTCTAGATTAATTGGAGTTGAATTTTTTAATTTTAAAATCCTTTGTTTTTTTTTTAAGATTTGTTTCAGATTTTTTTTTATTATTTAATTTAATTAGGATTGGATTTGTTAGGGTCTTTTTACATTTTTTTAAGATTTTGAATTAATTAATGTTTCTTGACTCACAAATAGACTTGTCACAAAATATTTAAATATGCGGATCTTAATTTCCAAACATTTTTTTGTAATTGTATAAACGCCTCGTTAGGAAAACTTGCTTTGTCCAATTTTTAATCACCCCCTGTGCGGGCTGATTGAGGTTATGTATGCCCATACCGTAAAATCAGGCCCGTGTAAGCCCATGCCCCATATCGGTCTCCCACTATCCACCCACATTCAATTATTATTATTTTTTTTTGAAAAAATTGATATAATCCTATAAACTTAGCTAAATCAACTTTAGTTCATGTAAAATCATCTAATCGCCACAGATCCATGAAAAGTTTGTTAATTGTTGTGTCAGTCCCTACACTCATGCCAACTAATTTGATATATGATCAACCTTAATTATACATTGAAATTTATCAAAATATCATCCAATCCACCCTTTTTAGAGACAACCTGAAAAGGGACTGTGGCGATCTGACTCAGAGACTAAATCGATTAATCATACATACTTTTCAGAAACCTGTGATCATTAAACTATTTTATATAGGTTAAAACCTATTTAACTAAGTATGCAGGGAGTTATATTTTTTTTATTCTTTTTATTCTTGATATATTTTGGTATGGGGGCGGTTCAGCCCACCCAGTTCAACGGTCACCCCACTCCTACGGGGTGCAGTGATCGGGTGGAAGAAACCAGAGAAAGAGAGAGAAAAGGAGGAGGGGGGGGGGGTGTTTGGTTTAAAGGGAGAACAAATTTTTTCATGAATAGAATTATCTAATCAAGATTATTGTGTGTCATTAAGTAGGTGAATCATAATTTTTTTTTCTCCCAAGTTATCAAATTGGATCGGTGATCATAATAAAAGATCGATTGGAATGTTAATTAGGTCCACATGAGATGTGACCTGTAAATGCATCACTTAAATTTTAGTTTGATTGATACACAACATCTCTTCGAGACTCCAGTAAACACGTTGCATGAAACATTATTGTAACTAACTTTTTGAATTTTTTTTCCTTGTACGCCGCTAATAACCAGTTTTGTTAGATTTGATTGATTACGTGTAAAGAGTTGATAATCTTGTCATGGATCAAAGACTAGGGATGTGCTATCGTGGAGGCACAGAGTATCCATGTCCAATAAATAGATTAAAATAACGGTTTAAAGGCCCTTGTTGGGACGAGGGTGATTGTGGGAGATATCACATCTACGAACCTTACCCTAACCCATTAATGAGGATCTTCTCCTCCTTTTGTACATGTGTATTTATTTGTACTATTTTTTTTTACATTTTCTGTTTTCTCTCATCTCGATTCAGACTTGTAATCACACTTTAAAATGAAAACGATGGTGACAAGAGTTCACATTTTAAAAAAAAAAAGTCATAAATCATAAATAATAATGTAGAGTTATCCCAAATTAGTTATCCTTATCTCCATCACTTTTCATTTCCATTTTATGTTATTAGAAAATGTGAAAAAAAAAATTCATTTCTTATGAATCAAAATATATATGGACCATGAAAATGACAAGCACCTGTTTTAATTACACTTTAGTTATCCTTATCTCCATCACCTGTTTTAATTAAAGGACATTGATAAAAATGACAAGCACCATGAAAATTGAGTAAAAGAAAAATATTTTATTTTATATATCCAAATTCTCATGCTTTCTTTTATTATTAAGCCTTGGTCCTCTATTAAAGCCTGTTATTATTTGAGCTTTGGTCTTCTATTGAGCCTTCATTATTATTTCATGGTATTGGTGCCTGACCTTTAAAATAAGATCACTATAACCAAACGATTGACATATTTCTCGACTCCGTAGCCAACCACACAAACACAAGTACGTACTTTGTAAAGAATTCGAACCTTATATACGAGTTATAAAAATCATTTAAAAACAGTGGTCTTTGATTAAAAGTTGAAGTGATTATGTGCACCTTTTTTTTAGTTGAGAACAACGTGAGGCCACACAATCACAGTGTGACTCATCCCTTTCAACATGCCAAACTGGACTCTTCATTTATTGATATATTTATGGAAGCTTTTATCAGAGACTTATGTATTAAGATTAAAGTGAGGCATGTGGGTTGCTAGGGAACAGAGTGAACCGGATGGCCCACTTCTTTGACTACAGTTTTTAAGTCATGCACAGTATTAACCTTTTCATCCAAATACATTTTTCTAAAATGTTATTTACATTCTACATAGAAATTAAAGGTTATGGATTAATTAAAACAGGTGATTTAATTAAGATATTTTTTATATATCAACATTATATACATTTACTCTGGAGTGGATATGGATATCCAAAAATATCACATATCAAGATCAGTATTCGATACTCAACCGATAGAAATCAAATCTTAATTGAAATATGTATTTAGATATTTCAGATAATTATCATACTAAATATAAAAAAGATACAGACACAATTCAAATATCTGAATATTCAATTTTCAAAAACAAATTCACATATTCGATATCCAAAATATAAATGTTAAGAACTCAATAATTACCTCTGATGGAGAACATCAACAATCTAATATACATACACATAAAACATTGTATTGTTTAACATAAAAATAACAAAAAAAACATATTAATTCTAAAAAATTAAATATATATATTAATAAAATAAATAATAATATACTACTATATATATTGGATACAAGATTCAGATTTTTAAATTTTAGATAGTTTTTTTAAAAAATTAATACTTTCACATCAAATATGAATTTTTTTGGGGATATTGAATCTTTAATGTCTACAGCAAGCAGTAATTCGGGGAAAGCTTGAAATGGTGAAGCTAGAAATAGCACACTAGTAATGTGAGCAAAGCTTGAAATAGTAAGGCATGCAGTTATTACACCAAACTGTTGCTCTGCTACAAAATTTACTCTGATCACAAAGTTTTCCACTTGTATGACCAAATGCCTGTGAAAGAAAAAAAATCATCTCGAGATTCGCAAAATTCACTCCCCACTCATTTGTCTCGAGATGCCCGTCTGACAGAGTCGTCTCTTCTGTTTTTCAGACACTCGTTAATGAACCCCTTCAGTAACATGACTGATGGTTACAACTTATAAACACCGACACAGTGGCATTAAATCTAAAAGATGAGTCTGAAAACACACATTAAAAAAAATAATTTTTAAAATAAAATTATTTTTTAAAATAATTTTAAACTTTGATTTAAAAAAAAATAATTTAATTCAGGAATCAATATTTGAAAAGAGTTTAATGTTTCACAGAGAAAACTGTTTTTCAATTTAAAAAATCGATTCCGATAAAAAAACATTGTTTGTGAGCTTTTTAAAACATAGATTTCAAGGAAAAAATTAAAAGGAATCCAGCTTCCGATTATGTAAAAAATTGTCCTGTTTGACTGTACGATTTTAACTTTTTAACTTTTCAAAAAACAAAAGCACATTCAAACACGCAATCAAACGGGGCCTAAAACTCTGTTTGAAAGCATGTTCAAAAGCACATTCAGAATCTTCATGTCCGTTGAAGCAAAGGAGAAATGCATAATAGAAGCGTTGTTTTAACGCGTCGGTAAAAATGACAAAAAATACACATAAATGTGTTTGTTTGAGCATTTGAGTCCATTGGTATCCGCATATGCAAACACGTAACACCCACATACACTAACATTGTCTTATATGTGAAAAACACCCTTGACCTTTTTTTTCCTTCTGACGATGTGTGCTACCACCTTCACCCGGTATCTCTCAATGAGTTATCTACTACAAGTGTAGCTCGATCCATGTCAGAAGCGGCCCTGGGACAAGACCACCAGCAATTGTTTAGGGCCTCCACCCAACGAGGCCCTAAATAACCATCTATTCAATTAAATGTACGGTGAAAAATATTAATTTAATTAATCCCTCTCAATAAATTTTCTCAATCTCTTAGATATTCTCTAAAATTTCTCTTTTCTCTAAATCTTTGCAATCATAATCCATCAGAAATTTCAATTTTTAAAATTTATTTTTTTATCTTATTAAGTGCATATAATATTGTATAATATTTTAATTTAAATTATTATATAATATTATGTATTTATTTAATAATATTGATAATGTTAAGATTAAAACAATATAGTTTTTTTTAAAAAATAATGTATGGGCCCGCTTTAAAATTTCACCTAAGGCCCATTCAAATATTCAATGTTCAGGGCCAGCCCAAATCCATGTTTTCTTTCGTAGGAATAAATAATATTTTGGCTATGGAAAATTATGTTGCTACAATTATTCATTAATGATCTAGAAACTAGAATGCAAGGCGAAAATCTAATAGAGGTAAATATTTAATAATAAAATATTTGATGTAATAATTAACCCATCCTAAAAAAAAATGATAACTAATAAAATTAGAGTACTAATATATATGGTTCAGGACGAGAAAATAAATTAAAATCTAAAACTTGTTTAGAACTTTATCTAAAGTGTCGCTTTGAATATGACGCCAAGGACGCCTGTGTTAGATAGGTGGGGGTGCGTTTTTGAAGCGTTGTTTTAATAAGTTAAAAAAATTGAAAAAAATACACATAAAGCGCAGGAGCTCCATAGCAAACGTCTAAATATTGTTTTTTTTTTTTTTTCGACAGTTGCGTTTGATGGTTTTTGCTGACGCAAACTCAGCTTGGACGCGAAGCGAAACGAACCTTAAGAGATCGAGAAACTGGCTTGTCCCACTAATAAGACTATCAAATAAGCTCGATCAATTGCAATAATTCATTGTTCATTTATATCAACCGGTTAATTATTTTAAGTTATAATCTCCGGTTTATAACTTATACGCTTTAACCAAAGTTCCAAACATGTACAGTATTATACATTATGACCATCTGAGTCTCGTGACCCTCTCTAGTAACTTCTCGTTTCATAGCCACCTTTCACATATTTCATGGTGGTGAGCTATCTGTCGCATATCAAACTCTTGTCCTTCCCTGTCAATAAATATAATCTTTCTCGATCCCTCCTAGCTCGCATTTACCACTGACCCTTTAATACCCGAACCGTCCACCCACTCACACTCTCTCTATAAAGCCCCTCTTAAACCCATCCTTCCCAACACACATCTCATTAGGGTTTCTGTTCTTTGTAAGTGTATTTGTTAGAGAGAGAGAGAGAGAGAGAGGGAGATGGCGAGGTTGTTGTGTGTGGTGGTTCTCGCTCTAGTATTAGCCATGGCACCTTCATGTGCCAGGCACCTCCCCAGCAGCAGCACCAACACCGTCGAAGTCCCCACCAAGGCCGCTTCGGCTGCCGCCGGCGTCGACGACAAGAAGAACTTCGTGACCTACGGTGGCGTCGGCGGCTACGGCGGTCTCGGTGCGGCCGGTCCTTTCCTTGGGGGGGGAGGGGCTGGAGGCATGTATCCCATCGGCGGCGGCGCCGGTGGTCTTGGTGGGCCCGGTGGTGGCCTGGGACTGGGAGGTCTCGGTGGGGCTGGAGGGCTCGGCGGTCTTGGGGGATTTGGAGGCGGCGCTGGTGGAGGTGGTGGACTTGGCGGCGGTGCTGGGGGTGTCCCTCCTTGAGTGGAGGGGATGAGTATCACATATCGTTTGTTTGTTTTAAGTTTGCTTGCATGCATGCATGCATGGTTTTTATGTTTGTGTTTACGTGTGTGGTGTGTTCCGGGTGAGGTGATTAGGGTTAGGGTTTTAGATGTTGAGTTATATTTTGTTGCTTTTGGGTTGTTGTAGTTATTGGTCGTGGCTTTTGTTTCGTGTTTTCGAGTAGGCTCTTATGAAAGCTTGTGAGGATGAGCTCTTTAATATGTATCATCTTTGTATTATGAGTATCATCTATAATATGTATCATCTCTCTCTCTCTCTCTCTCTCTCTCTCTCTCTCTCTCTTTTGTTGCTGAAATGACTAGGCATGGGTAAAGTGGTCCATGGATTTAAGATATCGAGATCCAGTGTTGTCGAAAGTATCTCTGAAGATATATGTGATTCAATGCAAAACACAGACCAGCATTAATTAATAAGTTGAATGAATGCTCGTCACGTCAATCAGATATTGCATTTAATGCTTGATTTCCACTATTTTAAAATTTTATTTCAAAAAAAAAAAAAAATCACGTCAAAGTCACAAAGATAGGTATGGGCCTCTGACGGACCTTGATTGGGTTTGTACCAGGGTGAGTCTATTTTTATTAGGGTGTCTGTTATGGGACACTCTGCTTTTTTAGATCTTATTTAAATAAGTTTGAGTGTTTTAAATATTTTAAATAAATAGATCTTTAAAAATGTCGATAATTTTACATTTCATATAGACGCATCCTATGTTTCGATCTTTTCAAAAAAATCATTAACATTTCATTTGTCTCTCCAATATCTCTAAAAAAAAAAAAAACTCATAGTTCTTCCTCAAAAAATTATGAATTATTTACATGTGTTAACACTATAAAAATGAACATAATGAAGAGAGGCAAATGCTATTAACTTTATTTTTGGGACCTATATCTATGATATAAAATTGATTTTTTTATTTTTAAATCCTTGTAAACTATAGGATTTAGTATTCGATCCCTCACTTCTTTATATTTTGGTTTTAGTCCTCAGATTTAAAAGATATGTTCCTTTTTTTTGTTTTAGTCCCCAGATTTAAAAAAGTGAGGGATTGATCGCTAAATCCTATAGTTTATAGGAATTTAAAAATAAAAAACCCAAAATTTGGCCAGTACTGTCTAATCTGTTTGCAGAACCTATGATTTTTTGTTTTGTTGTATTCAACCGACGATGTGTCTACGATAAAAGATTCGACATTGGGACTATCTATTTGGTTTCCAAAACCTATAAGTTTTTCTCATGTTTCCTTGGATTGACGGTGTGTGACTATGATATAAGATGTGATCGACATCAATATTGTCTAACATATTTATATGGTTTATAATTTATATGGTTGAGTGTGTAAAGAACTAATTATAAATGGATTTTTACATCCATGACTCGTTTATTTGGGTGTTTTTAGCAAAGATAAGGGTGCAAATAGATGGGCCCTTGTGCCCATTACCCTTGGCGGGGTCTCTCTTTAATCGGAGCCCTGTCTATATAAGCGATCACATGTACCGAGTCGACCATATGTTATAGAGTTTGATATACTCAAGTAATCCAAAAAACGTGCTCCATGATTTTCTACTATCTATCGTGGTGTACGTAAATTAAATAAAGATAATTTTTTTATAAAAAAAATATATTAATATATTTCAATTCATAGATTACATAAAAGTATAACGTTCAACAACATTGCATTTTTTTTTATTGGTAACCGTTTTTTCTAATAAAATATTTCTATAACAACAAAGCGATAATATTTAACCTCATGTCCCATTATTAACGAAGAGATATCTCTACAATCCTAGCCAAAAGAGATTAAGTGCAATATTATATTGTTGGACCAACATAGATTACATAAAATTACAATGTTCTCCCTAACATCAACTATAACTGATTATTTGACAACCAAAACTATAACTGATCATTTGATGAATAGTCTGATTATTCATGACACTCCTTTGGAGGACCCGAGGTATAGCTGTACAAGCCCCATTGTTTGGGGAATCGTAAAAATCATGTATATACCTCTAACCCTCTATGGATTGGATTAGTTTTTAGGGTATAAGCTATACAATTTATTCTGGATTCATGATATTCTCTCTGAAATTTTACTAATAGATTAATTTTAGTCCAATTCAATCCTAAAAAGGGGAACTTTGTGCTTATTTTTTTAGAATATTTTTATGTTTATTTCGTGTTTAAAACTTTAAATCAATAGAATATGCAAATTTTTTTATCAAATTAAATGAGTCAATTCATCATTTTTATCTGATGATGAAACAAATGTAGTGTGATTTAGTCAGACAATCACGAAATGGGCGTTGACGGTCCATTGCCTG
Organism: Acorus gramineus; assembly: GCA_030737835.1. NCBI lineage: Eukaryota > Viridiplantae > Streptophyta > Magnoliopsida > Acorales > Acoraceae > Acorus > Acorus gramineus. Next base: position 16,020,643 of record CM060857.1, read on the forward strand.
GTTTTTTTTAAAGTAAACGGTAGGCATACGCCTTTAATTTTATTCAAAGAAAGGGGTTGCCCAAAACATAAACTTATACAAGAACACCCACAAAAAAGATAGAAGTATAAGAGATATCTACTGTATCTCTTGATATTACAGAAAGAACTCAAACTACTCATTCATACACAGTTTGTCCCCAATAAAACTCACTCTCTTGACACAAACATAACCATCTCCCAGATATTCTCACATATACAGGAGTTCCCTTAAATACCAAATGATTCCGAGTAAGTCATACCGCCCAAGTTACCGTTGAGATAAGGATTTGCGATACTTTAGCCTTGACACTCTTGTTCCGTTGAGAGCACTTGTTCCTACCTGCAAGCCATAAAGCTTCAATGGAAGTGAAATCCACCATGATCTCTTAAGACACCATTAATTGGAGCCAAACCTGTTTGATCACCGGGCAATCAAGCATAAGGTAACCGACTCAACTACCTCACCACAAATTTGGCTCGATGCATCCTCGTGAGGCGCCCACTTAGCTCTATATTCTTTTATGAGAAATTTACCCTGATACATCAACCTAAGAAAGAATTTAACCTTTAATGGGATCTTAGGCCTCCAAATCTCATGGAATTTCTGAGCTGTCGCCTCGATGGATGGTCTGACCCTTCTCTGAGGACGCCACACTACACAATCCCCCCTACCCTCCACCCAAACCTCCCCCACAGGCTCACAGGTAAATGCAAGTAGTAGATCCTTCTCATCATGTGTAGGGGCTCACCGCAAATTGACCACCCAGTATCCATTGTCTTGGTTAAATACATTTTCTAACTAAAATTTTGGAGTTTTTTTTTCTTTATTTATGTTTTTTTAAATCCTTTAAAATTATAATTTTAAATCATCAATAAAATCGTTATAGTTATTTTTATATATTTCAAAAAATGTAATGTGATTTATTAGTCCAGACAGTCAATCACTGTAGGGCTCGCTTCCTAAGCCAATTCATTGTCCAAATGACCAGGTCAGCTGCTTACGTGGCCAACCCCGTTCGAACTCCACAGCTTGAGGGGCTCATTGGTTCGGACTCAGGTCTGGATTCCAAGCCACCTCGTCCAAGCCGGCCAATTTTAGGTCTAGAGTTACGACAGACCATTTTAACCATCAAATTCATTCAACCTCTTCAAACACACGATATCCCACACATTGGTTTCAATCCGACGAGCAGGTTAATCAGAATCACAAACTCCACTTTCTTCTCTTCTTTTATTGATGAAAACCTCGACAAAACCCTAACCCTAATTGAACATACGCAATCTCTCTCTCTGACTTCAATGGCGGCCCCTCCGAAGCTACCGATCCCAGGGCAGCGCAATGTACTCATAACGAGCGCCCTCCCCTACGTGAACAACGTTCCCCATCTCGGCAACATCATCGGCTGTAACTCTCTCTCTCTCTCATTCTCCCCCCCTGTCCGTTTGTCTGTTTCTCTGTTTGTGTGTGCGTGTGGTTTGGGTTACATGTTTGCGTTGAATCGGCATTGATTTGGTTCCTCGTGAAGGCGTATTGAGCGCGGACGTGTTCTCCCGGTATTGCCGTCTGAGAGGGTACAACAGCATATACGTTTGCGGGACGGACGAGTACGGGACGGCCACCGAGACCAAGGCCACGGAGGAGAATTGCACGCCCCGGGAGATCTGCGATAAGTGGGTCTCTTTGGTTTTTTTGCCCTGAAAAGAACTCATCTTTGTCTGAAGATTTGTTGTCTCTTTTGTTTTTAAATAAAGGAAGTTTAACAATCAGAGTTTTCTTTGTTTAGCTTGTATTTTTACAAATTGGGTTGGTTTCTGTTAATAAATAGGCATCATTTTGGGCTCTTGATTCTGTCTCGCATACTTGTAGTTTTCTTTGTTTAGCTTGTATTTTTACAAATTGGGTTGGTTTCTGTTAATAAATAGGCATCATTTTGGGCTCTTGATTCTGTCTCGCATACTTGTAGTTTGATGTTTCCACTGTCATGTACATTATTTATTTATCATTGACACGGATTTTCTCATTCTTCTCTATGAAATTTGATATGTTTAATCCCTTTATTTCCATAGTGCCTATCCGTTCTCTGTCTTGTTCAAGTACGTATATCTGACCAGGGAAATATCTGTACCATATGCAACTTCTGAATTTTTCGTACTTGTAATAGATACCATGCAATCCACAAAGAAGTTTATGAGTGGTTCGACATTGGTTTTGATCATTTTGGGCGGACATCGTCCCCACAGCAGACTGAAGTTTGCCAAGCAATTTTCCAGAAATTGATGGAAAACAATTGGTTGTCGGAAAACACAATGCAGCAGGTGAATGGAAATTTTTTTGTGATGATTCTATACTTCTGACTAATTGAGCTGTTATATAGGATTTGGCTGCCTTCTTTTGATCGGATTCCCATTTCCCAATGAAGTTTTTATTTCTAAACTGATCTGTACATTTCATAACAATGCAGCTGTATTGTGACACATGCAAACGCTTTCTAGCTGATAGGCTTGTGGAAGGGGTCTGCCCCACTCAAGGCTGTAATTACGAGTCTGCAAGGGGGGACCAGTGTGAGAAATGTGGAAAGCTATTGAATCCAACTGAATTAAGAGATCCTAGGTGCAAGGTAATATAGCGGGGCTTCTTTCTTCTGCTAAATATGTGCTGCATGGTGATAATATTTTTGTGGGTTAATGTTTCTTCACATATTGTTTTTTATATCATTATTCTTATAGGTTTGTCAGAATACTCCACGCATTCGTGACACAGATCACTTGTTTCTGGAGCTCCCATTACTGAGAGGAAAGTTAGAAGAGTACATAAACGAGATGTCAGTGGCTGGGTCTTGGAGTCAAAATGCCATTCAAACCACTAATGCATGGCTGAAAGAAGGATTGAGACCCCGGTGCATTACAAGGGATCTTAAGTGGGGTGTACCTGTTCCTCATGAGAAGTACAAAGACAAGGTTTAGCAAGATTCTGTCATCATGTTATTATGTATTCCATTATTTTGACATACCATATTACCATTACATTCATATTGCGAGATTTGAATTGTCTATATATAATTCTGCACGTCATGCTTGCATCTCACTAGGTTGCATGATTTTATAATATTTTGCTTGCACCACACTAGTTGACTGCACCCTATCAATGACATTTGTTCAGGTCTTTTATGTATGGTTCGATGCACCCATCGGGTACATCTCTATCACTTCATGTTATACATCTGAATGGGAAAAATGGTGGAAGGATCCTCAAAATGTGGAATTGTATCAATTTATGGGCAAGGATAACGTGCCATTTCACACGGTAAGGATAGTACTTCAAGTTCTTCTTCTTATTATTATGATGTGCTAAGGTTCCTAATTGCAATTTGGATCTCTTGGTTCGCATCATTTTCTATTTTCACCTCTGCTCTATTTCTTACCCAAATTTATAAATCTTTGAATGCACTTTTTTTAGCTAGAATTGTTGATGGCTCTATTTCTTGCCCAAACCTGTTTTCCCAAACAGTGTTTGTTTTGTGGGTGTGCTTTTTGTTTGGAACGTAAATCCATTGCTAGATTTTTGTGGTCTCAATATAGGATTATATAATTAATGTTAATAATATCTTAAGAAAGCTTATTTTTTAATGTGTTTTTGCGTGTTTTCTCTATTTAGAAAATTTTGCGCCTATGCACCATCAAGATTTTTTTTTCCTTAGGACACTAAGAAATTTAGATACAATATGATATGTATGTTTCAGATGAAATCCTTCTATTATGTGACATATTTCAATTTCTTTTGGATCTAAATAAAAAAAATAGGAAAAAAGGGGGAGGAAGAATTCATGCGAAGGAATTGAAAAAAATGTGAATAAGAAGGAATGCAGATAGAAATTGTATTTTACGCTCTCCTGTCTGATACAAAATATGTGAATCTGATAAGGATAATATGATGTGGGCACTCTCATCTTTGTTCCAAATGATATGTGTTTTGGTCAAGTAACTTATGATACTTTCTTCAGGTGATGTTTCCTTCTACTCTTCTAGGAACTAATGAAAACTGGACATTGATGAAGACCATCAGTGTAACGGAGTATCTAAATTATGAAACAGGTCCGATTTCATTCTATATATTGACATTTTAAGATTTTTTTTGGTCAGTTGAAATTGGGATTACATGATGTTAATGATGCTTGACTCTTGGTATGTTGGGCGTTTTGGATTCATATTTTACGTCAATTCTAATTATTTATGCAGGAAAGTTCTCCAAAAGTAAGGGTGTGGGTGTGTTTGGCAATGATGCAAAAGATACAGGGATCCCTTCTGAAGTTTGGCGATTCTACTTGCTTATGAATAGACCGGAGGTCAGATTATGCATAAATGCATAATAGGAATAATACGTGTACTCATTGCTGTTTACCATGGAATAACAAATTATTACTGTTTCAATGAATCAGGTCTCGGACACATTGTTTACATGGGCAGATTTACAGTCCAAGCTGACCGAGTTGTCCAATAACCTGGGAAACTTTATACTTCGGGTCTTGAGCTACATTGCTAAACCTCCAGGTTTGTTTTTGAGGAATTTGAATGCCAAGAGAGCCTTGCTTGCCTAAATCTTATTGGTTTACTTCCTTTATTTTGCCCATGAATTCTTAGATGAATTTATGGAATTTTATCAAAGCCATGGGTTTACTCATGTGCACTTCTGAAAGTATCACTTAGAGATGAGTATTACAGGTCTTTACTTGTGTATAGAACCACTAAAAAGATGAGTGTTTTTTTTTTATAGTTGGCCTTTCTGGAAATATTACAAAAAATATGCGTTATTCAAGGGCAGACTCAAAATTCTCACCAAACACATAATATTTTATAGGAGCACTTGACGATTTTAACACCAATGGCAGGAGATTTAACATGCACCTTCACTACTAGATGGCAGCTTGCTAAAACTAAAAAGATCTTTTCAAATTGTGATTTGTGAAAGATTAAAAGTTGAAAGAAACATGTTTTTTATGAGATACCGACGCAAATGACGGGTCTTACTAAGCACGCAGGCTTTTAAGGTGGATTTGGGAATATGTTGAATGCATTGGGGGTTGCTTTGGTTAAAATATCATGAAGCACTTTAATTTTCCTTTCAGAATTTTGGTTATTAAATGTTACAAAAAATGGATTTGTGAGGATGTTGAAATTCCCGGGAAAAGTACTGTCTTTGGAATGATCTTCTTTCCTTTAAATTTTTGCTTTGAAGTGGTTTGTAGTGTCTAGAGGTGTTCATGTTATAATTACTGAGCTGAATTGGGTTCCATCCTCTGGTGTAGAGTTAACTTGTAGACATTTTCCCAATGCTTTGTGCCAGGGCTCAATGTTGAATCTCATGCAGATTGCATATTAATTGTCCAGTTGTGTGTTATTGGTTCTTAACTAGTACTCATTGTCAATTGCAGGATCAGGCTATGGCTCCATCATTCCTGATGCTCCAAATGCAGAGTCACATCTATTAACCAAAACACTAGCAGAGAAAGTTAGTAAACATGTTGACCAGTACCTGGAGGCCATGGAGAAGGTGACAGTTTTTATTCTTGGAAATGGTTCATTTTGTTGTCTTTGACCTGCAGACAACTACCACGTTACTTATTTTGATGATCTGGATATTGATGCATTAAAGTGACTTCAGGTTAAACTTAAACAAGGTCTGAAAATTGCAATGAGCCTTTCAAGTGAGGGAAATTTATATCTACAAGTAAGTCTGAATCATTTTTTCCATGGTTGTTTACGTATTTCCTCATCCTTGCGTGCATTGGTGAATTTGAATGATGTATCGAGTTGGCAATGTAGGAAAGTGAATTCTGGGATCTTTACAAAAAGGACCGAGCTTCCTGTTCCATAGTGATGAAGACAGCAGCTGGTCTTGTGTATCTTTTAGCAGCCCTGTTGGAACCCTTCATGCCATCTTTGTCCGTTGAGGTAACTTATCTCATTTACATTGTTTACTTTGTAGACTGATAGTGCCATTAATTATTTGAATGAATAGATTTGATTTTGACCTTTGCCTATCAACATGTAGCAAAATCTTGTCTAATGTATTCATTGCTCAACATTTTCTTTCCCAAAACAAAACAAGAAGTAGATCTGACTTGCTTTTTCAAATGGATTTAAGGTACTCAAGCAACTCAATGTACCTCCTGAAATGCAACTCTCATTGTACCATGAGAAGGGAGATATTAATCGGGCAGGAAGGCCATGGGACATTCTGCCAGCTGGTCATAAAATAGGGAAACCTGAGCCACTGTTCAAACAGCTGGTATTAATAATTTTGGATCTGAATATGTCTATATTGGTTTTTTGATTGGTGCAAAGTGGAAAAGGATTTATACATATTCATAATTCATTGCATGACCCGCCGATATACCCAATATCATTTCTGTTCAGAAAGATGAAGAGATAGAGTTTTTCCGGGAGAAATTCGCGGGTAGTCAAGCAGATAGGATTGTGAAGGAAGAAGCAAAAGCTAAAAAGATCGTGGAGCAAAAGATTGTGGAGCAACTGAAGACCACAAAGATTTCGGGTAATTATTCGCTTTCCATGTCTTCTCTACATATTCTTGTCAAGTGTGACCTCTTATTCCTATCCAAATAGAAACAGATGCAGCCACAGACATATCTGTTACAAGGCTTGACATACGTGTGGGACTCATAAAGAAAGTTCAAAAGCATCCAGATGCTGATTCCCTTTATGTGGAAGAGATTGACGTGGGCGAAGAGTCGACGAGGACTGTTGTCAGTGGCCTTGTTAAATACATTCCTTTGGAGGACATGCAGGTCTTTATTAAATATATTGTTAGCAAAGGCTCTTTAGAAGTTGCTTCATTGGTCACCAAAATACTAACCAGTATTTGTTTCTTTTTGCTCTATGTACAGAACCGTAAGGTTTGTGTTTTATGTAACCTGAAACCAGCATCCATGCGGGGAATAAAATCTCAAGCAATGGTCTTGGCTGCATCAAACAATGACCACACAAAAGTAAGTAATGAGAATTGCCTTTCCAATTTCTTATCTCTAATAATCAGATGTCATTTTGCTTTATGTTTCATGCTCCTGTGTTATACTATTCTAACACCACTTTGCTCTGAAAGCAAACAATACGATTTTTTGGTAGGTTCACCGTTCACTTATGAAGAGCATAAAGTGTTTAATGCAAGCAATGGCAGGGTCGTAAAGTTCTAACCTGATTTATTAAAATGGCAATAACTTTTTGGTTTCTCGAAATTGATCCACAGCATGGATGCTCTGACTGTTTGTCTTAGCAAACCAACATATCAAGACATCATTCTTGATTTTTTGAATGCCCCCCAAAGAAAGCTTATCAATCGAAACTGTAGATTTTATGTTTGCCATGATTTTCCTACCGTCCCTGTTTAGAGAAAGTGACATAGATTGACATATATTTAAGTTATATCATGAAACTAGTAATCAGGATTTTACTCCTGCGAGTGATGTATCACTTCCCATTAGGCTATCTTCAGCCCTTACTCATACCTGTACCCAAATTTCATTAACAATTTAAGTAAAAACTTGGTTTGGTATGGTGCGTCTCCAACCATTACTTAAATCTTTTCAAAAAATTCCTAATTTTCCCAAATATTCACTTATTTGGCCTAAAAAAGATCCATTGAAAACTTTTGGGTCGACTAGGGGTATAACCATTGGTATCGGGGTTGACGTATCTTACAAGTTTGAATCCTGGAGGGGCTGAAAGTGCTAAATGTGAATGCTGATTTGTAGTAGTCCTATTTTCATGGAAAATGGCTTCTTTTTAGCACTATAATTAAAAAATTAAAATAAAGATTGATGGAGACATTTTTTCCCATGTTTGTTTTAGGTTGAGTTAGTAGATCCACCTGAATCTGCACAAGTAGGCGAGAGGGTGACTTTTCCGGGGTTTTCTGGCAACCCTGACAAAGTGCTGAACCCTAAGAAGAAAGTCTGGGAAACTGTGCAAACGGATCTACAGTCCAATGCAGAGCTTGTGGCCTGTTATAAGGGCGTCCCATTCACTACATCGGCAGGTGTTTGCAAAGTCTCAACTATATCAGAGGGGGCTATTAGATAAGTACATCACCATGCACCAGGCAGGCAAGATCCTATCCTTGATTTATACCCATTTATTGAATTCAATATTGTTGTCTGATTAAACAATTTTCCCTGAAATGAATTTTGATATATGTTGACTGATTGTGTCTTAATTTTTTTTTATGATTGAACATACATAAAACTACATCTAGAGAAATAAGAGAAATAGAACTCTCTCTCATCTTATTTGTTTGAGTTTCTTGAAATATGAATTAGTGATTTGCTTGAGATTTGGTTTTTAAATTTCTTTTGTTTGGAATCGAACTTGGTTTACAATACATGGTTGTGAGGTTGCTCTTTTGTATTCTGTTAAAATTGTTTAGAACATTATTTTTTTTTGAAAATGATAATGGGTGGATCTGTCACTTCTTTGATTATAAAAGGAGTACAGTTCCTGGAAACCATAATACAAAGGATGAGCAAGGAGAGGAGATCTAAATAATGTCTAAATTAGGAGATCTAACAAAGGCATTCATCTGATCTCTATCCTGTCAGAACATTGAAGGCTGTTTTTTTATGATTTGATATTTATAAATTTCTTACGGCTCATATCCTTTGATGTATGATTTATCTTGAATGTTTATTTTCCTATATTTTAAATAATAGGATTTTATTTTGTGTTTTGTCATTGGGACCACATGGTAAGGAAGGTGATGGAGAACATTGGAAAAAAGAGGGGAGAGAGAGGCCCGGGCACCAACTACCACCCTTCCCCGACCTCTCTTTCCCTCCGCCCACCCACCTCCCCTTGGCTATGTCTCTCACTTTCTTTTCTTCTGATCTCCCCACCCTACCCTGAAAAAAATTATTCATTGGAGTGTTGTGACTGACGAGCGGGTGGGGCTAGACAACCCCCTTAATTTATACTCCAATTCAGCAGGCCCTTTTGGGCCTTGCCAAAAAAATTAATAATCGACTTCTGAGGTACCTTGTGAATTAGGTGTTGCTACGCACAATCATTCCTGCAGCTAGGAAAATGCCAATGGTTTTGCATTCATGTATCTGAGCATAGACTTTAAAGAAATTAAGAGGAGAATGATACATTCGGTCTCTTCAGTCTCTACTTTTCTATTGAAGTATATATTATTATAAAATATAAGAAATATAATATGTTTTTGTTTTGAAAAAATGAATTTTTTTTTTTGTACCATAATGAAACCTGGTACACTATGATTGCATAGTGTATGAGGTGAGTGTATCAGTTTATATTCAAAACATGTCAAAGGAGTGATTATCCTGATTACTTATAAATTACGTTCCACTATTATCAGTCTGGTCAGTCTAGTGTATGGAGTTGAGTGTATCGGTTTATATTCAAAACATGCCAAATGAATGATTGCCCTTATACTTATAACTTAGGTTCCATTATTATCAGTCTGGTCAGTCTTGCCAGAGAAATACCCCAAACCTCAGTTATTGTAAAGTGATCTCTAGCTCTTATTCAAATCTATATTTAAATTTTATTACTTAAAATTTGAGTAAAAGTTTGATTTGATATTATGTATCTTTAATTATCATTTTATATTTTACTTCAATTTTTTAAAAAATTCACATCTTATTTTAATTATCTCCTGTAAATATTTTCAAAGTTTTTTTTTAAAATATTTTTACTACTCAATTTTTCTTCTCTTCAAGATATTTAAATTTAAAAAATATTATCATCTAATTTTTTGAAAAAAAAGGTAAAAACAATTTTTTTATTGGAGTAAAAATAAAAATTTAAAAAAATAATGAAAACTTAAGAAAGAAGACTTTTTTTTTTTGTTTGTTTGGCGAAATTTTGGGGGTGGGAAAACATCTAATGTAATTCAACTAAATGTGGAGTTGAATGAAAAAAAATGTCACATTGGAAGAAAATGTGGAGATAAAGAAAAAAAAAGAAAAAATGTTTAAAATTTAGGTAAAGATTTGAGTCTCCTTTGATTTGGTTAAAGATTTGAGTAAAAACTTAATTTGGTATGGACATGAGTAAATGGTTGGAGAGGGTTTTTGATGACTTTTACTTAAATTTAAATTTGAGTAAAAGTTTGAGTATAGGATATTGGAGATCTCTAAGATGTTATGCATGAAACTTGGAGTTTTAACTATTTCGATTTAGGTTAAACACTAAGTCCCCATTTTTAATAAAAAAATGACAACTATCTACATTTTATCGTAATGATTTTTTATACCAAGCCAAAAAAATTGTCCTCTTCCTTACTTATCTTCACAATTATCCATTATCTTATCATTTTTTCCCATGTCAAACTAGCTCATAAGGACTCTGTCCAACCCCTAGATAATGCGGTTTACTATTTGATAGTGGATATTATGTCAAATTTAAATGAATTGTCATTAAAAAAAAAAAAAAACACCAGGGGAGAAGAGCTTTGTGTCATCCAATATTCCAATCTCATTTTTAATCTTAATTGTATCCGAACCCACCAAAGTATCCGTGTGTATACTGTATACATATGAAATAAAACTGGATGTAAATTCAGGAATAAAGAAAGTCACACGAATGATACCTTACCAATTTATTAATAATTTTCCCTGCGTGCCTTCGATCATGACATATTCAAGTGATTGATTTGCCCGAGCTTTCACTGTGAAAATAATACACTAATTCTTTATTCACCACCAAAGCCACAGCCTGCAACATTTTGCACGTGGATTGTTGGAAGAAAATTTATTGTTTTTTTTTCTCTGTCACCCTACAAACACACATCAATCTACAACAACCATTTCTTCATAAATACAAGGCCATGATTTAGCAAGCCATCTGATCTCTAAAGTCAGATATCTCTTCAAAGATAGGAAGCCTCCGGGGCTGGAACGGCGTCCACTCATTCATAATCATGTCCAGTCTCTCTATGATAGACTCCTCCACCTCGTCGTAATCAAGCTCCGACGATGACGATGACGACCTCATCGACTGCTGTTGCGAGTCGACCTCTCGGAGCAGCTCCTCCGCCCGGGAGATCATCTTCAGGTTGTCCGAACCGGTGGTCCTTGATAGCACGTCTTCGAGCATGGACCGGGCCTCGTCTAACCGGCCCTGCTTGATCAAGCAGAGGCTTAGGTTGCAGTCCTTGTTGCGGTCGGGCTCGATCGTCTGGGCCTTCCTGTAGACCACCTCGGCCGCTGCGTAGTTCCTCTGCTGCATGTAGGCCCAGCCCAAGTTCCCCTGTCACCAAAAAGGGCATTGGTACACTACACTCTTAACTGATTATATGAAATGTGTAATCAAGTACATATTTGTTGGGCAAGCATATACTCAATTATAATGCAAGAAATATATATTCAATTCAATAAAGATATCATTTATTTCATTAATACATACAAAAATGACTGCACGAGTGACTGCCTCTAAAATTTTCTTTTCCATAAAATTGTCCATGCCAACAACTTTTACCTTAAAGCCAATGCAACCTAGTTTGTGTGTCGAACATGAAATTGTTATGCTACGTGTATGAGCAAGAAAAGTAAGAAATGTATTTTCAATGGTTCAAATGAATTAGAGGAAGCTTAACCAAAGATACGCTATGATTTGGCACATATATACTTATATACATATGAGAAACCACATTAATTAAAGTGGGAACACAATGGTGAGATGATGAGCAATTCATGAAACTTTCAAACAAGAGGCCACGCAGAGAGCTAATAATATCTTGATGACAGTTCTCATATATGTTGATCGCTGCTTTGAGGGAATCCCAAATTCCTCCAAATCTCCTAATCCAATCCTTCCTCTTAATCATACATTTTGAGATAGCCATACACACACCAATATCATGGATATTGTGTGTGGCCATGCATGTGATCATATTTTTAATACTCAAGCTCATCGATACAAGTACAACAATACGTGATGAGATCCTTTGTAATGATTTTCGCGTATTCAATAAGTGGGAGCATTTTTCTTGATTGGCTAACACATGAATTCTTGTGATGGTAGGATCCAGTCTCTAATATAACACGCAGATAATATGAAATCATACCAGTATCCTGGAAGTCTCTTGCTTGATGGAGACTTGGAACCTCTTCCCATGGGACCTCGCGGTCTTGGTGGTCTTCCCATTAAAAGCCTCACCCTGATAAATCATTCTAAGCTTCTGCTTCAGCAACTCAATCTGCTCATCTATTCTCCCACATTTCTACCACCACCACCAACAACAAGAAATCAATTTTACACATTTAAGACATACCAAGCTATATATGTTACATTGAAAAGATCAACCATTGAATCCATATATACCTTGTAGAGGTCGATGAGGACATTGTCGAGTGACTCCTGGGCCTGTCTGGAGCACCGGCCACGGAACGACTTTATGGCTTCGATCGCCTCCTCCGCCCGGTCCTGCTGCTTCATCACCACTGCCATGTCCTTCAAAGCGCTGTCAACCTTGTCACCGGCGTTGATCGCCTTCCAGAACAACACGATTGCGCCCTCCGGGTCCTTCTCCACCAGCTTCATTCAAATATATAACTCCCCATGAAATAATAGTAATTGCAAACATATGATTATATCTTTGATAATTGAAGTTGATCGGATTGGATATTTAACACACAAAATCTCTGTGTGAGTCAATGATGCCACAATGGATAGCACAAAATCACATTTAATAGAATTGATTGATATTTCACATAAACATCTCAATTTGATTTTGATTGATTGAACCACATATGATTCTCTATATTTCACAAAATCTCATCAGATCCGATTGGGCCTGCTCTAGATATAGAAATCTAGACTAAAATCTCCCAAACGTTTCCACCGATTGTTTCTTTAAATGGGTAATGGAATTAGATCTTTATAAGCTCTCTATATTTAGAAATCACACTGAAGCTACAGTTCTAAACAAAATCAAGAAAATAATAATGAAGAAATAAAAGAAATTTAAAATTTGAACATGAAAACATAACCAGTTTTCATAACATTCAACATGGAAATCAAATGATTTTTTTTTTTTTTTTTTTGTTATAGAAGACCTGAACGTGCTTGGCGCGAACGTAGGGGGTGTTACCGGCGGGAACCTTGTGGATGACGTGGAAGAGGTCCTTCTTATCCAACTTCGAATGCCCTCCAATTCTCTCTCTAAAACTCTCCATCGTCTCCTCTTCCTCTCTCTCTCTCTCTCTCTCTCTCTCTGATTTTTTTTTAAATTTTATTTTGGATGGTTGAATTTGAAGGTGTGAGTCTTTCGTTATGGTTGATTATAAATAGGGACTGTGTGAGGGATGTATCTGATCACGAAAACGTCCAGGTTCGTTGTGATTGGGAGGGTGCAAATGATGGTGACGTGGAGAGCTGATACATTTTTCGACCTATTTTACATTACGATACATTATAATAGTGTATTATATATTGTGTATACGAGGTTCTAATCTAGCCTATAACACATAATTTTTTATTATTTTTTTAATATGATAAAATATGTTAATGCATCTCAAGATATATTTCATTTTATGTAATCGCATGTATTTTAATAGGAGAGTAAATTTTTAATTAAAAAAATTGGTATGGATTGTAATTAGGGTTAAAACGAAGACTGGATGTATGGTTTTCTTTTTTTAATATGATAGATCCCATTTTAAAAAAAAATTTCATGATAAATTTAAATTCATTAGATGAAATAGTTAATCACAAAACATGATCTCATTCCAAAATATTTTTTTTGTCAATAATAGAAATAAAATAATGCATAACAAATCAAATTATAAAAATATAGAAATAACACATCCGATTTGAAACATAGAAAAAACAAACAAAAGAATAAAAATAACAAATAAACATGAAACATAAACAACGACACGATTCAAATATAATCTTATTTGTAAATCAAATAATAAATAAAAATAAAATATCAATAGATAAAAAGGAATAACAAAAAAAATTAAGAGAAGACATAAAGGACAAAATAAAATCTCAATAAATTCGTAAACAAAACATTTTCTAGTGATCTAGTACACCAAGGGCAGTTGCAAAGCTAGGATTTTTATAAAGGGGGGTCTAATGTAACTCATGTAAATATTTTCTAAAGTTAAATCATTATATATATATTTATTTCAATAGCATAGATTAAAAAATGAATATGTATAAAATGAAATAAAGATATTCATATGAAACATATCACTGAGTAATTTTAAAATATAATTGTCATATTTTAAAATAATATATCAAATTTCATATTGATGATTCATAAAAAAAAAAAAAATTAAACATAAATTTAATAAGCAATGCACACATTTAAATTTGACCTTAAAGAGTTTTCATATTTTGAAAATATTGAATGATTTATCATTATCAATCTAACAATCTCAATGAATAAATCAGATACCTAGTGCTTTGTATTTAAGGTGCTTATTTATATCTTGAATTTTCTTTATATGTTAGTGTATCAACAAATCATTTATTTACTTTATTCGGTATTGAATTGTTGGGTTTTGGTGATATTGGGAGGGTCTCACACTCTTTGCATCGTGCAATGGTTGATAAATAAAATGAAGAGCTTGTATGGATTTTTATTGTGATTAAGAGATTTTATAGAATTTTCATCTTCATAGAAGGGGGGTTCCTTGATTTTCTGATCTTCTAATTACACAATAAATGGATTATTGTTATTGATGTTGAGTTGTGGTGCTCATGACCTATGACCTATATGTTATAAGCTCTAATAAAAAAGATCTTAGAAATAAAAAAAAAGAGCATTGATACACTCAGTCCATTTTATAACCCTATACACTATGATAACGTAGTATATACTGTGCTATCATAGTGTATGAGAATCTATTATGGTGTATAGCACAAAAAAATTATCATTTTTTTAATACGAAAAAAATACACATTAGTGTATCTCATTATATATTTTATTTCATATAACTGTTTACATTTTAATTAAAAAGTATATGATTTTTTTATAAAAAAAATTTGATGTGAACTATAATTAAGATTGTAATTGGGACAGGACATGACGTTCTAGAAAAAAGATAAGGGGGCCGGCCCCGCCCCTCGTCCCTTGGTGGCTCCGCCACTGCCAGGGGGGGACCTTACTCGTTTTTATCTGGAAAGTGAAAATTTATATGATTAGTTTAATGAAACATACCTCGTTGAAGTTAGATGCATAAAATTGTAAGTGAAACTGCAAGTACCTATAGCGGGTAATAACTTTTAGTACTTAATGAGATCAAAAGGTTTCAAAAATCGAGGAAAATGTTCCACTATGTCCTTTTAACAGCCCTGTGTTTGCCGTGTATCAACTCCCAAAATAACATAATAATAATAATAATAATAATAATAAGGTAACAAGCGCATGGAATGTAACATCATGCCAAAGCCGCGGTTACCTCCTAGAATATATAATTGTACTGGGGGGGGGGGGGGGGTGGTTTTTGTATAATTGTACTTTTGAGTTAAAAGCTATGCCCTCCCCCCCCTTTATATTTGGAATAACTTAGAATAAAACATAATAAGTGATTTTTGTTGTTTAAATGTAGGAAATATCTATAAACTATGTGAGAATAAATTGGTATAAAGTGGTATGTGGATTCCAATCAACCTTTAAAATTAAAGTTATTTCATGTTATTCCACTTAAAGAATATGTGATTCACTGTCAAATCAACTGTTATTACCTCTAATATATCACCTGTCAAATCAACTATCATTATTTTTTCACCTTTTATAAATCTTTATCCACACTTTATTCACATTTTATCCAAACAATAAAAAAATTATTATTAGGTTTCTTAACGAGAATAATTCAAAACACAACCAAACACAAAATCATTTTATCCTTATTTATACTCATTTATGCCAGAATAATTATATATCTAATAATAAGTCCTATTCTGTATCCAAGTAAGGGCTAAGAGCTGACCTGGGTGAACTATTATGAAGAATAAAATTCTTGTAGGGCCCGTTTGGCTATAGAAATAGAGGGGGGATAAGCAATAATAGACATGGAATAGGCAAAAAAGGGCGTTTGGATGAGGGGAATAAGGGAGAATCTGTATACCAGAATAACCAAGAATTAAGGGGTATAGTAATCCATTCTCTCACATAGAATTAGCCTATTCCAACAACAATCATAAGTGGGTCCCACAGTTTTTTTTTTATTATTATTTCAAATCACCTGTCATCACCTCTTATACATCAATGGGACCCACATGTCAAATCAACTTTTTACACCTTATTCACATCTTATTCTTTATCAACCAAACACTCCAACCTTTATTATTACGTTTCCCAATGAGAATAACTGAAAACACAACCAAACACAAAATCTTTTATTCTATTGATAAAGTCAACAATTCCTGAAATAGGTATAAACCCCAACATAGCTTATGTCTCTATCCAAACGGACCTGTAGAGCGCTCACTTTAATATCACATTTATTTATATAAGGCTCTTGTGAAGTGCCATTACTCCCGCGTTTAATATATGTGAAAAAAGAAAAATGATATGCACGACCCTATGTAGCTCCACCCAAAGTTCAAACTGATTTTCATATATACTGTCTTATTGAAATACGCACTTTAATATAAATTAAAGTATATACAAAAATTGAAAAAACAAATTCTATAAAAAAAAATTAAAAAAAATCATACAGTATTATAGAAATCTAATATTATGATAGCGCAATGTGTATGAGGTTGTAGATAGAGTTATAAAATAAGTGCATGTACACACTCATGAAAAATGTTATATTAACACAAATATCTCTATACTAATATCGATTCATCATTGTCTGTTAAAGGACTGTGTCCGTTCTGGGCCATTTCGCATATAAAAAAAAAAAAAATTCAATGTAATATCCAATTAATTAATCAAAGATAATAGCTAACAATTTTTAAGCCGGAAAATATTTTATCAACGAAATAACCAAACTCAGTATACCTATACCTTTTGTTTTGTTCCATAGAAATTCCTGTTTTACCTTCAAATTTGTCTTGTTCCCAAACCCATTAACAGTTAACATGGGATGATGTGAGGTGGTTTCAAAACGGTTTATAAAAAACAGTTCAACGAGTCATGATTCATGACTCAAGAAACTGGAGACTTATGATGGCAGTAGTTTTTTCTTTTCTTTTTTTTGTTAAGAGACATGTGTCACTAGTTTTTTCTTTTCTTTTTCTTTTCTTTTTTTTGTTAAGAGACATGTGTCACTAGTTATCAACCTATCACACGCATGAATGAATCGTTCAAGAATGGCAGTGATTTGCAACCTCGAGAATGATGAACAAGGTGCAGTGCACCTGTACTGCATTGTATTTTTGTCAGCACCAGGACCCCACCACTGTCACATTCATTGAATTTTATATCTCCATTAGTCCATTATTGATTATTCCTAATATGCATCATGAAAGGATTTCAAATATGCATCACGTGTAACTTTTCCTTTTTTCTATTTGTTTTGATTTCGCCATTTCTTTACATGGAATGATACAGTTAAATCATACATTATATTTTGTAAGATACTTGACTTTTTTATATTTTGGTGATATTTTGCTCATGATTCTTCCGCTTAATGGGCTTGAAGGGGTGTCCAATTAGGCTATTACCCTTCAAGAGTGCTGATGCGTCTAATTTAGATTGCCTACGATTAATATTGTCAACTATTGTTTTATTGTTCTTTCCATTATGATATTTAAGTGCATATTTTTCTTCCTTCAATGATTGTACTGTTGGGTTATTATAATATTTGGGTTTTTTTTGTTTGTTTGTGTAGGGTAAAAGAAGAGGGACGCATTTCCTCCCACCCCTAATGTCATGTTTGGATACGGAATACGCTACAAAATAATCTATAATAAATTAAGATAAGTAATTTTTGATATTTGACTGCAGAGAATATCATGAGATAACCTATGTCTGAATAAATCAGTATAAAATAGTATATGGATTTCAGTCAATTCTTAAAATTCAAGTTATTTCAGATTATTCCACCTAAATAATATGTATGTCCATTGTCTAATCAACTGACATTATCTTTTATAAATTATATGTCAAATTAATTATTATCATTTTTTCACCATTTCTAAATCTTTATCCACGCTTTATTCATATTTTATCCAAATAACAAAAACTTTATTATTACGTTTTCCAACTAGAATAATTAAAAACACAACCAAAGAACAAAATCACTTATTTCACTGCTATATCCACTTATACTGATATAACTATATACTCTGAAATAAGTCTTATTCTGCATATAAACAAGGTCAAAAGAATTTACCAATTCAAGTTTATACCTCCAATTCTTGGGCCTTTCCTCCCACCCCTTTTTTTAGACCGTATATTAACTTAAGTCACTGAACTTACATGGGTCCGAGAGGAAAAAAACAAACATGAGAAAGTAAATTCAGGAAGGAGAAGAAAAAGAGAATGTGTGAAAAAACTCAAAGGTTTGGATTCCTCCTCGCAAACACATGACAACGTAAAAAAGAACAAAGGATAAAAGAAAAGAGGCGGAGGAAGAAAAAAAAAAACAGAAACCACACAATACAGGGAGAAAATAGAGAAGGACTAAGGAGGTGGGAGACGGCGGGAGGAGTGGGGAGAGAGAGAGAGAGAGAGAGGCCAATGAGAGGGAGAGGGAAGAAGGCGGTCACGACAGAGGATGGTGGCCGACCACTCCCTTGTTGAGATTATATCTCGATCTGATTTACCATATCAAACGATTACAGTCTTGATGAAACCATATTAAGGTAGATACTTAATTAGTATATTAATTAATATTTGATATTAATTAATATTTAAAGTGAATTTTTAAAAATTTAAAAATAATATTTGTTTGTTAATTTTTAAATATTTTAATAATGTTTTTGTATTTTAACTATTATCATAGATTATCTTTTTTTTTTTTTCTCCTCCACCCCACCCCCAAAAAATAGGGGTGGAATTCAACCCTTAAGCCCATGTTTGGATTGAATATAGGTGGAATGAATGAGTATAATGTAGATTAAAGGGTTTAAGGTTATTTGGATTGATGTAATAAATGAGAATATGTGTGTTAGAATAAACCGGTATAAAATGGTATATGGATTTCAACTAACCCCTGGAATTAAGTTATTCTAAATTTATTCAATAAAAAAAAAATACATGGACTCATTATCAAATCAACTGTCACCATCTCATATAAATCAACTGTCAAATCAACTATCATCATTTTTTCACCTTTTATAAATTCTTTATCCACACCTTATTCACATTTTACCCAAACAACAAATTTTTTATTATTACGTTTTCCAATGAGAATAAGTCAAAATACAAACACAAAATCATTTTATCCTTATTTATATTAAAATAGTTATAAACATCATAATAACTTAATTGTCTATCCAAATGAGAGATAGAGATATGCAATGAACATAAATATTTTGCAGTAGTCAAATGCAACCAAACCAAGAATTTTAAAGGACATGATGAAAATTATCACTAAACCCCCATTTGATACGGAATAACTTGAAATAAAACAGAATAAATAATTTTTGGTGTTTGGATGTAGTGAATACTCTAGGATAACATATACCAAAATAAACTTGTATGAAGTGTTATATGGATTGCCAACCCTGGAATAAACTGCTATTCCACCCAAAGAATATGTGGACCCACTGACTAATCAATTATCATCACCTCTAATAAATCACCTGTCAGATCAGCTATCATCAATTTTTCATCTTCTATAAATCCTTATCCACACTTTATTCAAATAACAAAAACTTTATTATTACGTTTTTCAACAAGAATAATTTAAAACACAACCAAACACAAAATCGCTTATTTCATTACTATATCCATTTTTGCTAATATAACTGTATACACCGGAATAAGTCTTATTCTGCATCCAAACATGAATTAAATGATTCATAATATTATAAACATCAGACAAAACATACCTAGTCATACAAGAGTTCGAGGCCAGTGCCTTGGTGTATAGCATAGTCCAGAAGAGTGGTGTGGTTCATGTAGATGATGATCACATATTCACCCAAATCCATACCTGTGCTGCACCAGGTTCTTCAAATCCCTATTGCATTGTTCGCAATGCATTTCATCTTTGCTTCACAAACAAAATCGTCAAAGATTCCACACAAGTATGGACCGCAAGTTCCCATAATCCAAGTGTTTTGACTCTCTTTTAAGAAGAGCAGTTGGCTTCGTTATAGAGATTCATCGCAATATGTTCAAAAATTTTCAGTAAACACTTTACATTTACTAGTTATGAACTTATGTGTACTGAGATTATAGAAAATTCTCAGCTTTAATATGATTTGTCTGTGCTATCAGCAGTTTATCAACCAAAGGAAAGAATGCTTACATTAACAGTTCCCTGTCTTTTGCTTCAGATTTTTGAAATCTGGAATTCCCAGAAGAGTTCAAGTATTTGCTGCCTTCACACTTGAGAACCCCAATACAAGATTCAGACAAATTGGAGATTTTTTTAAGAGACAAGCAACATCTACCTTTCCTCAACACACACAAAAAAAAAAAAAAAAAGGAAAGACAAATAGACAAGCAGTATCAATAAAAAAACAATGGCCATTTTTTATTCATTTAAGAATGAAATATCCCCCATATTTTGTATATAATTTACCAAAAGCGCAGGACATTATTCTGAAGTCTCAAGAAGTATCAATGCATAACAAAGGAAGAGCCACCATGTTTCGGATGGCAATAAAAAATAATTTAGTTTCTACCATAGTACAAGGACCATCCAACTCAAGACATCAGCATCCAAAACATCCTTTATAGATTGATTTCTATATTGTCAATCAGCCTAACCTTTCCAAACCATGAAGCTACACAGAACACGACCGGACATTTGATAACATCCACTGGTTCCAGGCTTTCTTGATCCACCACCTGGAAGTCAAAACAAAAAATGAATTCACTTGCACCAAAACAGTAGATATGACTCCCAATGCTTCCAATTTTGATTATCCATGGTGCAACAATGGTGACAAGTTTATACAGAAAATTCAAGTTCCATGATCAATGACATATTCCTGATTTTCCAGACATGCAAGAACTATCTATGAAATGATCTATTTATTTCCTTGCTTTCAAAAGCATAGCATAACAGAATCTCATGAATGCCACCATCAACATCAGCAGAACAGGAAACCCATGATGATGGCAATACTTGATAATAGTGTTTCCCTGAGTAATTTCTACAATAATTTTTTTCCATCATCCAGATATATGCATCAAGGTGCCCAAGCCTATGCGACAGATTTGCCTTATACATGCACAAATATACAATATGCATATAACATCATTCCGTGTGCTTGGATCATAAAACAGTTATCCCAAAGAGGAGAAAAATGGGAAAATGATTTCAAGGTCCACTTACACACATTAAACTTTGCCAATTATTAAATGGCTAAGTTATAATTGAAAAGTGCATATTGGAAAAGAAAATTACTCAAGACATTACCTCAGCATAATCAATTCTACCACCCGCTTCAGTTATTTCCTGGATAACTAACTTCTTCAACTCTCTACATGAATGCTGTCCATTTTGAACATTATGTTTGGCTTTTGACAATGATTGACTTATGGATAAGGCCTGCATGAACACAAATCATACTATTACAATTTACAACGACCCACAGAAGCCATTATAATTAGGGGAACGATATATACCAAAAACATTTCATGTGGAAAAAATTAATGATAGCGAAGATAATGGGAGGGTTACTGGAACTAGAAAGCTTATTAAAACAGACCTTTTCTCGCTCTTCAGCTGATAAGTGCACATTACGTGAACTCATTGCAAGGCCATCAGGATCACGCATTATTTCTGAACCAATTATGTTTATGGGAAAATCAAGGTCATGAACCTGATCAAACACAACCAAAAAATTAGGCCACATCAGCAACAAGGCATATCCCACTATATGAACTTCTACACACAATATATATATTTGCATCATACATGGCAGCATAGAACTTGATGCAGATAAGAACAATTTTGTACAGGAATGCAAACAATCAAAAGGTGAAAAAAATTAACAACATGAGCAATCATATCTTCCCTCTGTCAATATATATGCCATGCTTCTATTACCAGGAGAAACTAAGACGACAATTATGAGGATGATAGACGAGGGGAAAAACATGTCAACATAATCGTTTACTAAGTATTTTATCCAACCATTTTATACTGTATAATGTTAGAGAAAGTCCTGCATGCAGTCCCCACATACATACTTTGATTTTTTTAAGGTGTATACTTCATGTAAATAAGCATGTACCTTAATTTTAAAAAAATGAAATATATAAAGTGAATCGCACACCCTCTTTACACAAAAAAATCACACGCTTCATCTAATGAAGCATTAACCTTGTTAGCGAAATTGGGACTGCACGCAGTGCTACATATAAAAGATGACGCGTAACAACGCCCTTTCAAACTAGGATACACCTACCACAAACAGAGATATTTTGAAAAAGAAGATATAAAAACCACAAAACACATTGTCTGAACAACCATTTAAATTATCTGTTCCCCAAACTATAAGTGTCTGCAATGGAAATCCTAAGCAACATATTCTAAACTACTTTTCCCAAAGACAAACCTCTTATAAAGTGCACTATTACACGGAGTCCCATTTAAAGCCCCACATGAAGTCTCATATATGTCCAATGACATATATATATCGTTAAACAAAACACGTAATTTTTCATTTCTTGTATATAAGACTTTAAGTAAGTTTGCACAATTTATTAGAATATATGCTTTGTTACAACCGGAGCTATCAATTTTGGATGTGAGGTTAAGGACGCGTTTAGATGTGAGGTTAAAACACTAAGATTTTTATAATCTTGTGTTTTAAACATGTTGTTTTATTAGATTTTCAACCGTAAAATTTTTTAACCTAAAAATGAAATATAATGATATGAAAAGCTAAAAATTGAAACCACGTTTGGATTTGAATTTAAGAATTTTTAGTTTTCAAAATGCAGAATCAATCCAAACAAGCCCTAAGTCAGAATTTATGAAGGACATGAAAGAAGTGGAACCTCGTATGTACCATTCGACGGATTATGCGCCATTGTTGATAATCCTTCTTCCCAAAAACGGCCACATCGGGCTCGACTATGTTGAAAAGCTTGGCGACGATGGTGGCGACCCCTCTGAAGAAGATGGGCCTGCTCTTCCCACACAGACCCTTCTCCAACCTCTCCACCCTCACCCAACTCTCATGCCCTCCTCTCCCGTCCACACAAGAAACCGCCTTCTCCTCGAAATCTCTCCCCAAATCCAAACCAGACGGGGTGGTCTCGTAGAGGTTCAGTGGGCAAAACACGGCGTCGACTCCACCGATCTCGACGAGCTTGCGGAGGTCGCCTTGGAAGTCGGAAGGGTAGGTGGAGAGGTCCTCGGAGGGGGAGAACTGACCGGGGTTGACGTAGATGGAGACGACGACGAGTTGGGCGTGTTTTTTGGCTTCTTGGATGAGGGAGAGGTGGCCTTGGTGGAGGAAGCCCATGGTGGGGACCAAGGCTAGAATTAGGGTTTCGCCATGGGAGTACCTCTTCGACCTCGACCACGACCTCATCGCGGCCTTGTCTCGGATGATCACCGGTTCGTCAGACATGGTTTGAGTGGGGTGGGATCACCGAGGAATGGTTAGGTTTGATTGAAGGGCCGTTGTTTGGATCAATTTTTTTATACTAAATCTTTATTATTATTATTTTTTTTTCTTTTTGTTGGGTTCTACCGGTTCTTGTCACACAATGAATGTTTCGATAAATTATCCTAAATTTCACATATTAAACTATGATATATCACATGGGAAGCCAAATTAATTCTCACTTACTAAAATTAAAAACATATGGTATGTATAGTATTTCACTAAATAAAAATATATACTATAAAAAATCAACCTACGAGGTTGAAGTATTTAACATTTTTCTCAATTTTTTCTGTTTCCAGGGTTAAGCTGGCCAAATACCTCGATATAATATTCAAATTCAGATATTTTTGAGATTTATAATTTGTTTTTCACATCTAAATACAGATACCAGTTTGATTATAAGACACATTAAAGAGACTTGAAAATTAAAATTGAGCTTTAGGAGTTATCATATCCTTCAAAAATAACGCAAAGATAATAAATTGTCATTTGAATTTTAAAAAATTATATTTAAATCATTCAGGATAATTAAGATTGATAGTATATAATACAAACATAAGTAGTTTTACAAAACATGTAAGATTCAGATATTTTTACGAACAGAACGTATAACTGACCAACTTATTGGCCACGAGTCGCCTTTGTTTTTTTCGGCCACCACACTTTCTTGCATAAACTGGATTATTGAAATACATGACGGCCAAATAAAATGAGGATCATAATTACATGAGAAGGCAGACAATAATCAAAGATTTTACACCAATGCCTAATCGGACTAGCTCTTCTTCAACCATTGAATATAACAAGCAAACAAAGGACCTTGCTCACTCACATTAACATATCAAAAGATATAAAGACAAGCCACCACCCTTACCCATGAGGACTATAGAACCACTGCTGACACACACATACCCCAGTTCTCTTTTTTCAACACAAAAGCTGCTAGGCTTTCCATCCCCATTTGACTCAAGGAATAATAAGCAAAAACAGCAACCAAAAACTTACATTTAGGACTGGTTTCCCCTCCCACGTCCACCACCCATTCTGCCACGGCCTCGGCCACGATAGTAGCCTCTCCCACCACCACTGCCTCCGCCTCTTTCATATCCAGGACCTGCTGTTGTTTAGTTCAAACAGATTATAGAATGGCACAAACACATGGCGATAAAGCACATAGCGAAGGAAAAAAATTGCAAATATGATATGTTAATAGGAAAACATATAACCGTTCAAGGACACTGAAAGCATCACATGTGAACCAATGGAAGTATAATCAACTGGGAATTAACAATTACAAGCATTAGTTGTTGTTGTTGTAATTCCTATCAGAGCACGAATTCAGCATGTGTGAAAGGTAAATCCTTGTGCAATGACAAGAACAGACAACAACACTACATTAGTAGCTAGCATGCCAAGAAATTGAACAAAAGTGCAGCTGATAAAGAAAGAATGATTCAAACAGCGGAGATAAAGTAAGAAGGTTTTGGGAATGATTACATCCCATCCAACAAAGATCACAACATTCATCTCTTTGTAACCTAGCCAGATTGATATGCTTATCGTTTTGTTAGGATGAACCTCAGTTATTGGAATGATGATGACAAAAGGTGGCAATGCTGATGATAGCAACAATGACACAAAGAAAGCATTTCTATGAGGTATACATTACATCTGTCCTCACAAGGTCTATTGGGCACAAGAACCAAAATGAGTGGGCAGTGGGATCCAACATGGACTTACTCGTATATATTTAGATAAACAGATATATCAACCAACAGAATATGATTTAGAATAATAGAGAATGAAAGCACATATAAATCATGAACCCATCTAGGTGTTCAAGATATATAAACAACTTACCTTGATAACCCCATCCTCCACCCCGTCCGCCACCTCGGCTATAGTTCCAGTTATAACCACCATTTTCTTTCATGAAAAAAAACAGAGAGAAAAATTCAGTGCACACATGACGAATCATGGGAAAAAAATGGTAGCAGAACATTGTAACGCTAGACCCTTGTTCTGTCATTCCACCAGTACTTCTATAACCATTATAATTATGCGGTTCAGATCACAACACTTGTGACCATCAGTTGCAAAATTGTAAAGTACCTTGATTGTTCCCATATCCTCTGTCATCATATCCTTGGTTGTTTCGATACCCTTGATTGTTATACCCTCGGTTGTTCCGGTATCCTTGATTGTATCCTTGGTTTCGGTATCCTTGAGAGTTGTCATACCCTTGGTTGTTCTGATATCCTTGCTCATTGTCATATCCTTGGTTGCTTCGGTATCCTTGAGTGTTTCCATAGCCACCTCTACCCCAGCCCCTCCCTCTTCCCCTTCCCCGAACACGTCCTCGGCCATAAGTATCTACGATATACTCCGCAAAAATCATTTGACCTTTTTGACATATTGTATGATCAACAATATAACTTTCACTATCACATCTATTTACCTTCACCCACTGGAGCAGCTGCTTGCCTGGGCTGATGCTGTGGTTGTTGTGGATGCTGCTGCTGCTGCTGCCAATACTGTTTCCGTGGCCTCGGATGCTCGACAAACAGTGGTGCTTGGTACCTAAATCAGTTCAATTCAATATCAGAATTGATCTTATGTGGTTTTCAAATAGAATCTTCTGTCTATTGCTGATGGTATCTTCACCACTTGTGAAGCAGAATCACTACATAATTACTTTGTATTCTAATACCCACACCCATAATAACTTGAACAAAGTTAACAATTACCCTGGAGAATTCTTGTTTAGCTCTCTCGTTGACAAAGAGATAGCGATCATGGAAACATGGCGAGTCATCTCCAGACTTCACAAATAATTGAAAAGGATCAGAAGAAGCCTCTGATTGTGGCATGACAGGAGCAAATTCTCCTAGGCCAGCACCAGAAACATGATACTTACGGAACAAGGCCTTCTTCAATGGGCTCCCAGACATCAGTAATGCTTGTTGAACTAATGGTGGTATCTTGATGCAATCCAGGAATCCTCTTCTGCTATCAGACACAGAGAAATGGAGCCATATCTTAAGAGTGAGATGAAATATAATTAGGATTTTGCATATATGCCCCTGTTCACACTCAATATTGTGAAAATACCCCTGTTAAATCTCAAGGTGCAAAAATACCCCTTGAAAACCTTTAAGTTGTGCAACTGTGCCCCTATCGCCAACACCGATAAGAACCCTAGTTTACCTATGGTTAAAAACCCTAACTTAACATAAGAAATTACCTAAATACCCTCACTAATGTAAAGAAAGAAAAACTAACTCTACTTCATCACAAACCCTAGCCCCCATTTGAATCTTTTGGGAAGAAGAGGATGGGGGATTTGTGAAGAGATGCTCATTATTAGACCTTTTAGGAAGAAGAGGATGAGGGATTTGATGAAAAATGAGTATACAGTGTGTTGAAAGGTTTTGGAGAGGGATGAAATGGTAGAGAAGAAGAAGAGAGGTTTTGAAGAGGGGGTGTTTGAGATGTTAAAATCGACTAAAAAAAGGGTAAAAGAGTAATTTTCCGTCCACTAACGTTGAGCAAACGGTGAAAATCGGGTAGAGTTGACAGAATTTTAACCAAGGACACGGTTGCACAACTTAAAGGTTTTTGAGGGGTATTTTTGCACTGTGAGATTTAACAGAGGTATTTTCACAATATTGAGTTTTAACAGGGGTATTTATGCAAAAATCCCAATATAATTTGCATAAAGATGTGAAACCCACACCAAAGAGAGAGTTCTAAGTGACCTTTATGATCTCAGCAATGGCCACAGTTTTGCTGATAGCTTGTCCCATTGCCTTTAGGACAATCTCCCCCACTTGTTTCTCCTGAACAAAAGCACCACCAAATTAGAATATGTCCTGATGAGAGATAAACATGAGTATACTCATGTGTGACGGCTAAGACAGTTAATTATCAATTAAAGAGTGGTAGTTTGCATTTTCACTAATTCAAAGGATCATGGGTCACACAAGAATAACCATGTGGCTGATCCAGGCACACATATCATACACACACAACTATATCACTTCTAAGTCACAAAAAAAAAAAAAATAAAAATTTCAGAACAGAGCTATGGCATACAGATCTAAAAGGAGCATAAATTTCTATTCAGTCATGAAATGCTCCATTTAAAATCAATCACACCATGCCATCTATATTTTCACACACTAAATTATAAGTATAAAACAATACATTTTCCATCAGTCAATAATCTCTGAGTCACAAACTCTTATGCAGAACTTCTCGATACAGAAACCAGTGTATGAAATGGAACCTTTTTCTAATCATTTCCTGCGATTAGTCATGGAAAACCACCATTTGGGTTCACAGACGGTGCACCTTCATGTGAGAAAATTATCCCCTTTTGGTAGATTACAGTTTTGACACAAGTAAATTTTAAATTACCTACAATCCCATATAGACCAAATAAGTAAACGCTCGATAAATTAAAAACTATGCCAATCCAATGGACCAAGCAGTGGTCAATAAAATAACATGACCACAATATCAAATTTAAGATAACTGCAATCATGCTGCAGATTATGAAACCTATATCTTGAGAGTTACTTGTGCAGTGCTAAGCTTATTCACTCAAAAGAGCACGCCCCTAAACATGACTATACATTTTAAAACCTGTGTGTCCAACAAGCCCTCCACCTCCTCCACCACCACCATCAGCTCGACCTCCAATAACGGCAGTAACTAAGTTCACATCTGAAAGTTGTTTAAGATGCTTCCTAAAACCCACTGATACACATCAACCAACTCTCTCATTCTTAATAATATAAAAATAGAAATATACACTCCGTCTTACATTCCATACTCAGTAGTCTGAGTATTTCCGCCCAGACTGCCATCATTACCTGACTTAATAATCTTCCATACGAGACATAGTAACTATGACGTCTCTTGCTTCCTACCGACATATAAGCATGTATCTTCCATTGCTCTAAAAGATCGATATTGATGTCCAATGATCAATCTGCACTCAAATATTTCATTCCATCCTTCATTGATGTCCAAGAAACGGAAATAGAAATATAAAGACATTAGATTTTTTACAATATCACTTAAATAGCAACTTCAGATAAACTTCTGCACTCAAATATTTCATTCCATCCTTCATTGATGTCCATAAAACGGAAATAGAAATATAAAGACATTAGGTGGTTACAATATCACTTAAATAGCAACTCCAGATAAACTTCTGCACTCAAATATTTCATCCAATCCTTCATCGATGTCCATAAAACGGAAATAGAAATATAAAGACATTAGATTGTGACAATATCACTTAAATAGCAACTTCAGATAAACTTAATTCAAACTTAAATCAGAAACTCAAAAAAGGGTCCCCAAAAAAATAAAAATAAAAAAAAAAAACATAATAATAATAAAATAAATAAAAAAACTTGCCCTTCATTCAGTTCCACAAAAGCAATCTGGTAAAAACAAAATCACTCAAACCCTTGATAAAACAGAATCATCACACAAAACAAAACCCCATATAAAATGGTAACCCAATAAGAGAGAGAGAGAGAGAGAGAGAGAGACCTGAAGAAGACTGGTGGCATAGCTGATGTAGTTCCTGATGAGGCCCTGGGTGGTGATCCGGATCTCGTTCTCGTTGATCGCCGACTCCGGCCTCGGCTTCTCCACTCTCTGGTACCGGTCCATCGATTCTTCTTTGGGGTTGTTAGGGTTTCAGATATGGAGGTGATTTAGGGGAGGCGATGCGGAGACTAAAACCCTAGAAAGCTTAAACCTCTCCTTTTAACTCAACCCATACAGAGCGGTCGTTTTATTTATTTATTTATTTTTCCGATATTTGGGCACATTTTTAACCACCACTGTTTAGAATATATATATATATATGTCTTTCATTATCATCACAGTTAAACTACTTTTATCAACCAATGAGTACATGATTAAGAAAAATTAAAGAGTGCATGCACTTATATATATATAATTTTTTTTCGTAATAACATTACGAATGATATTATTTTTTAACATCTACGATAAATTTTCATTAGACAACGTAGAGATTTTATGTGATTGTCATTTAAATCCTGGTAGTTCTATGATTTTATTTCATGTGTAGCCAGTTTGAATATGGTTTTGTTTTTACATAAATAAAAATAAATGTATTTACAAACATTTCTAAAAAAACCATATTTATTAATTGAAAATTTTGTTTCATTTTTTTGTAAAAAAAAAAATAAAAAAGTAAACTTTTGTGGGAATCAAATTTTTTTTAGTTACTTTATATAAAATCATATGAGGATTTTCAAACTATCTAATAAAGATTCTGATTGGAATTGTGATATGAGATCAATTTAAATTTTCAGAAAAAAAAAGTTAAAACATATAAGCATTGAGATAAGATATGATAGTTAATTTTATATCCTACATTATCATTTTTGTAGCTTTATTTCATTATCACGGCTCAAACGTAATATTTCATTTTAACCTTTATTATCTATTTGCGTACAAGACCTGGACTATTATAAAATTCAAAATACTTAAAATATGCATAATTTCGAAGTTATATTCAAATCAAACTTAAACATGAACTAAACCTGACAAAAATTATATTCCAGGTTGTCCTCCGTGGGATTAAGAATAGATTTGAGTTGAGTTTACGTTCCAACTCTCTGATTGAACTCCAATCCAACCGGACCGTATTTAGATTTATTATTTCTGTATTTTATAGAGGTAAGAATAATTTTGTCATATGCTTTTTTTTATGTTTCATGTCATGTGTTTCCATTTTATATTTTTTTTACGCGAGTTAGTATACCACATCTTTTTCGATTTCCAATCTAGAATTCATAATGGAAGATTAATGAACTGCCAAACAATATCACTTAATTGCAAATTAAATTATTTTATCCACCGCTAATTCCGGAGCAAAACCCCATTTCTATTTGGCTTATAAGAAAATGCATAACATCCGCGATACATGGCAATATGGCATGAAAGGTGTGAAATGATGTTGAGGCTTATATAAATGTGTTATTGTCCCACCCAGCTTTGCCAAAGCAAATGAGGACATATCTTCCCATGTGAACAGTATGTGATCAAAACCTTCACGGCTGTAAAAAATAATAATAATTAAAAAAAAAATTGAGGGAAAAAAACCTTTGGGTTTGTATCATGAGCCTTGGCCCATGGTTGGTGTGTAGATCCGTGCTGGCCACTGGTTTGTAAAGCAGAAAACTTGTGAACATTTTCATCGCGTTAATTGCAAAGGACCAGATGTGGTTTAATTTTACAATATATCAGCATGGAAAGGCTGTGAAAATCACACATTTATTCAGTAGATAAGAAGCAAGAAATAGATGAGAACTCATTATGACCAGATGTGGTTTAATATATATCTGATTAATTTATGAGACTTCAAATATCTATGCAAAAATCAGTGTTGGAATTGTTCTGAATAGTATTATAGATTCCCATCCAAGCTACCAAAACGATTCATCCATCAGTAGATATTAAATCAAAACTTCCTATTAACTGTTAAAACACAGAAGCTCAAAATGTCTCAAGCATCCCCGCAAGGTGCAAAATTCCAAATGCAAATCCACATCCGCCAGCAAATCAAACTCACATCTACCTCATCATCATTAGCAGTTCACCGAAAGAAGAAGTGAAAAAAAAAAAAAAAAATTCAATTGAAGCACAGAAAGAATCCGCATATAACCTATACACGCAACATTTCATGTGAGATAAAAGCACAGTTACACCCCAAAGGGATGGATCCGGAATGGACATAAGAAAACAAGATGGCAACAAAAGAGAAATCCACTTCCACAAAATGGACACACAAAACAAAGTGATCTAAACAAAGCACACAATTCTAAGCGATGTTGGTGAGAGATGAGATATATACCATATATAGAGAGCAAGAAGCAGTCTAATGGTGGAATAACTCAGTTCAATGACATTTGAAGCCATGGCAAACAGAGAGGACAATGATGAGGATCAGGGCGATGATGATTCCCAACACGATCAGCTTTATCTTCATGTTCTGCAGCCACATCTTCCTCCTCATCTGCGTCCCCTGTTGCCTGAAGTCTTGCGCCTGCTCCATCATCACCAACAACATTCATGTCGACTCATAGAAATAAATGGAGAGGAAAAAAAGAAAGCCATAAAGTTTGACCACAGTGCCTAGCTATCCTACAAGTTCTTAGATTTTATTTGATAGGAATTGTAGATTTTCTTGATTTGGAACAACATTATCCCTTAATTTGAAACCTGAACTGTTTAGTTGAGAATCATGACTAGGCTTCATGAAGTCACAATTCTAAATTATATTGATCAGAAGGTTTTCCGTGAACATAAAAATGACATATATCCAAGGAATGCGACAGTTATAATCATCAAAGTGGTACCCACTTCAAAATCAGAATGATTTTATCTGCAGGATAGTAACTCTGCACTACCAAGGTTCAACGGATATAACTGGGATATGTGAAGCAAAAATATTAGCATCTGGAAGTATACTGTATCAATGCATATTAAGTGCTCATGGAGTATATCATAGATGAAGGTCAAATGAGAGAATCCAAGAAACACCCCAACATTATCAGAAATGTAAGAACTATCCTTTTAATAAATACCATAAAGTGGATAGGAACAAAAAATTCAGTAGGCTGACCTGAGAGCGAAGGTTTTCAGTTTTGTCAACCAAAAGCTCAATTTTCTCCCCTCGGTCAAGAACCTGCAGACAAATTTTCACAGACAATAGAGTAAACATCCTACAAATTTGTCATTTTCTGACAAGAACAGAATTAAATTGCACAATAAGAAGGATTTAAACAAGAAGGTCACATAAGAAACTCTACCTTCTCGATATTCTCCATCATGACTCCTTTAACTTCCGAAACCTGAGCCTTCACCTTGGCAAGCTTGCTGATCTCCTCAGGATGATCCACGCAGTACTGCATGTGCTCTTTCAATTTTGGCCTGAAATGTTAATGGCTACATCTTTTAGCAACAGTAACTAGTTGACTATTTAATACATTTCCATATATTTTGAAGGGGGTGCTTACCCAAATTCTTTGTTGAGGCTATTAGCCATGGCAGTTGCTGCTTTTCCTCCACCATACCTCTTGTTGAAATCCTCCTTAACCCGCTCAAGGAAGGCAATGGGAACTTGCCTACCAACTGACTCAATTGCTACCACACAATATGCTGCAAACCCCACCACCAAAAAAAAAAAAAAAAACGAAAAAAGAAGTAATAAATAAAAAAACAAACATGTCAAACTCGAGACTACAAGAGAGAGAAGAAATGCAGAACTAGTATGGATATCATAACAATCAACATTTTTGTAAAAGCACGAAAGGAAAACCTTATACAAGTCAAAGAAGATATGAACAAAATCAAGAAGTACAGAGCATTAAGAAAATGAACAAGCCCAAAAAATAGATTGGAGAAGAATTCTTCATCATTCATAACCAATCTCATGTATAGGTCTAGGCAACACTAAAAAACAACATGGAGAGAGCACTAATGAGCTTCCGGACATAACAAATAATTGATGTACTATGCAAAATTTGTTCGGCTACATGGCAGGAAGGCGTGACAAAAAGGGTATTTGGTCTTTCTCTTTCACTTTAACAGTTTTAAAAGGAATATTTATCAAAATATGATGGAAAATAGAGTGGTAAATATACATAATTCTTAAAACATTTTGATAGTATAAAAACTTAATAGGTTATTTACTTATTTGTAATGGTACAAAAATAAAATAACATATGTTCAGAGGGTGTGTACATGACAAGAACCATATATATTCTAATGTTATCTTTTGGCCTCATTGCAATTATGACTTTATGATGAGCCCACACCACATACCAATATACCATGCACACAAGAATGAATGTTGCAGTTTAATTATTCTTTTTTTACTGCAAAACTGAAGCAACATGGCAGCACAAAACCATGTCAATTGTCAAACTTCAGGAACCAAAATATCTTACTGAGACATTTAACCACATGTAATAATTTAGTCTCATAAACAGATATAATAACAATAAATATGAGAGATATAAATTAGGCATATACTTGAACTATTTGTACTGTAAAGACATGCATATGTTCCACATGCATGTAATGGACGACTAAAGAATACAATATTTATAAATCAGGGTAACAATTACCTACCATTTCTCTCTGTCAAAAAAAAAAGTATTGGGATTCGAACTGCAATCTCTCACAAAACATGTTGAAATAAGGTGCGTGAAATAAGGACTCATAAGCTGCATTCCCCATTACTGGCTCATTTGGCTAGATTCTTAAACTAATTTTTCCAAAGTGCCCTTTTGTGGTGTACCAGACAGTCACATCTGAATTCCTCTTCTTGTATCATGTTTCAGTATAGATGCAAGTCCATGACAATGAAAGAGAAGCCAATGAAATTACTTCCCCAGAATGCAATCCAATTCATCCAGTGTAACATGGAAATGCATACTTCGCAAGCACACATAATTCAAAATAAGGGTATAAAATCATGCAAGGTACAATCATCAACCTTGTAGAAGAATACTTCAAATCACATTCATTCTGTATTAGGTTTTACTTAATTAATTTATTTTGGATTAGGTATAAAAAAATTCAATATTTTTTCTTTCAAGTATAATTAATCAAATGTAGAATGGTGTTCAGAGCATGCAGTAAATATTGTGTCATAAGAATTATGAAACGGTCAACATCTTCTATTAGAAAGGATTCATGCTATGTCTAAAGTGGCACAAACCACAATAAAAACTTAAGGAAAGAAATGTGCAGTGTCAAAAACAATCCAAAGAAGAGAATGACATCTTTAGCCAAAAGTTAAAGAGTGTTCCCAATGAACATGGAAACTTATATAAGAATCTTGACAAGTAAACAGTAAACAGGAGAAAACTAACACAACATGATTCTTTGCATACAGTACAGTTCGCAAAAGAAGAGGACAGTCATCAAGAACTTCAAAAAATGGTATATGGCCATCCAAATCAAGGCACACTGGCATACTACTATTGAATGTGAAAAACCAAATAAACAAGAACCAATCGAGCTAAATTCTTGTATGCTTGACCTTACATGAAAGTACCATTTTCATGCAACAACCATAAGAAATGAAAAAAAAAACAAGAGGAAAGAGAATCCGACAATCAGACAATCATTCTTCACATCTTTAAACGCTTGCTTCCTCATCTGAGCATTTGAAATTAGACTAATAAATAAATAAATAAACTATCTAATGAATTTTCATCTCTGATGTATAAATTGACCAAAATAATTTAGCTCTAAATCAGATCCAAAGAAGCACCAAATCATCCGTGCAACAAATATAACATTCATTCTCTCAATCAAAAAAAAATCGCACCACCATCCCCCAAAAATCCAACCCCAAAACCATCAGAAAACCCTAAATATCGCACGAAGTCAATCTAGTTTTCCGAAATAAAACCTAGATCTGCAACAACAAATCCATAATAGGAAACCTAAACGATACAAATGTAGATTCACACCCAGATCCGCATCAATAACTCTGAAGATCGGGACATCCGAAGCCTCAGAAACCCTAGAAATAGAAGAAACAGAGAGGAAGGGATCAAGAGATCTTACTGAAGCCTTCCTCGACGAGGTAATTGAAGGTGTGGCTGTCGCAGTTGTAGGTGAACTTGTTGTTGCTCGCCGGGAGCTTCTGGAGGCACTGAGAGGCGATGCTGGTGAAGTTCCCCGTGAACTCCGTGTACTCCGCCAGGATCACCGTCCCCCTCGCGACGAAGCTATAGATCAGCGATTGCTGCCCCATCTCAACCACAACAGAAACCCTAACCCTAGATTTTCCTCACAAGGTTCCTCTTCAACGAGAGAGAGGACCCCTTTTTTACCTTCTCTCCTCTGCCGATGCTCTCCTTTGATGGGGAGGAAATTGGAAATGACGATTGATGGAGGGGCTAAATCGGTAATAACAGTTCTTACCCTGTACGGCAATCTGGATCTGTTTTGAATGACTATGCAAATGCCCTTTGTATTTCTCTATATTACAGATGGAGCCCTCCCGGGATATGAATGTGGTTTCTCATTGATGATGGTTTTTACGTAATTTGTTGGAAACACAGTGGGCGATGTTGTAAATGTGAACGATTTGATCTTCCAGTCTGGAGACTTTTAACAATGACGGGACGGGTTTTATTTATAGGCGGTAGGAAGAGGGGCATTTTGGGAAACAAATTAAAACAACACTAATGTCCGATGAAAGAATGTCGCTTTCGCTTCAATGAAACGTTTATATACATAATTATTATATATATATATATATTGATGTCTCTTGTCGATCTTCCCCATGAAACCCGTTATAAAGAACTTTCGATCAACACCGTTTGTTTGATGAATTCAATCAACGGTCTCTTGGTTCCATTGGATAGACGGTCGTGATTAATTAACCCCCCGTCCGCATAGCGGCGTTGAGAGGTCCTAGAAATCGACGGCGCTATATCAAGGGGTGGGCGACCTAAAAGTAATCGGACGGTTGTGGTCAAAATGACGGGCGAGCTTTCATTGGTTGGGCTAACATTGGGTCGACTGTCAAAATAAAAGAGACCAAATGGGCCCCTTACAGGCCTTAAGTCAAATTCTCAACCAACTAGAAAATGAACAATGTTTTTATTCACGGACACTAAATGCATTCAATGCATTTTATTTTACTTTCACAAAAATATGTATATCGATGTATTTAAATATATTTTTATTTTTATAATAATATATATATCTTATAATATATATATTTTATAAAGACATCTAAGTCCCTACAAACATGGAAAAACCCATATAAGTCCCTACTAAAATTAGGACAGACGTACGAGTCCCTCAAAACTCAAAAAAACCCAATTATCATCCCTGAGTTAAATTTCCATCCAAATGTAACGGAATATTCCTAGAATATTCCATCACATATAATTGTGTAGACATTGAAGTCCTTATAAACAGTCATAAAGATAAATTAGTCCCTGCAAAAGATAAAATTGCCCCTAAAAGACTTTTACATTAAATTGTGTATATATTGTAGTCCATATAAATAATCATAAAGACAAATTAGTCCCCGCAAAAGACAAAATTGCCCTTGAAAGACTTTTACATATAATTGAATAGACATTATAGTCCTTATAAACAATCGTAAAGACAAATTGGTCACTCTAAAAGACAAAAATACCCTTGAAGGATTTTTACATTTAATTGTGCAGACATTGCAATTTAAAAATTAAATACCCTCTAAAATACTGCAATTTCTACACAATTAAATGTAAAAATTCTTCAGGGGCATTTTTATCTTTTACATGTATCAATTTGTCTATACGATTATTTATAAGGACTGTAATGTCTATCCAATTAAATGTAAAAATCTTTCAGGGGCAATTTTATCTTTTACAAGGACTAATTTGTTTTTATGATTGTTTACAGGGACTACAATGTGTACACAATTTAATGTAAAAGTCTTTCAGGGGTAATTTTATCTTTTACAGGGACTAATTTGTCTTTATGACTGTTTATAAGGACTTCAATGTCAACACAATTATATGTGACAGAATATTCTGAGAATATTCCGTTAAGTTTGGATAGAAATTTAACTCAGGGATGATAATTGGGTTTTTCTGAATTTTCAGGGACTAGTACATCTGTCTTAATTTTAGGAGGATTTATATGGGTTTTCCTATGTTTGTAAGAACTTAGATGTCTTTAAAACACTGCATTAGTTAATTTTATATATTGCATTAGATGACGCAGTGTCAATCAAAATGATCTTAAGCCTTTTCGTCAATGCCTCTATATCCAACGAACGTGGGCCTCCATATGGCTAGTGTGTGGGTGTCTCGTGATGGTTCCAAGGCGAATGTCTGATGTGGGCCAAACGGGCCGGGGTTGGCCTGGGCCTTTTAAACTTGGGCTCCCGTTTCATCTTTTCAGTTATACTGTAGCTTGAGAGTGATAAAAAAATAAAAGGAAAATATCAGACTCAATTTTTATTTTTTACAGTATAAAACTCATACCACATATATTTTTATTTTTTTAAATAGTAAGCATCGTTTAACGAGGATATGCTTTAATAAAAAGTAAATATCGCTCCATTACAATTTGAATGAATATATTTTTAATAAGTGTAAAAAAAATTAACAAGGTATATTCATCGCCTAATGATGTATATGCTTCAATGTATTTCTAGCTAGGTATATGGGACTGTATTTTGAATTGTAAAATGAAATGAGTGTAACAACCCCAAAATGGAAAGGATAATTTTACAAAACCCCTTTTCTAGCTCCAATTTCAATCAACAATTGTTTTAAACTTTATAAAAATAATATATCTTATCAAATGAGGTACATATTTTATAAAAAATGAAGCATATGACAATGTATAAAATTTTTATCAAAATATATTCCTCGTTAATATGAGTATATATTTTGATGATTTTCTATCGACGCATATGAGACAACTAATGAGATTTATAATATTGCACATGAGACTGTAACAAAAGTGTACGTGAAAAGCTGCTCATAAAAAATCACTGTATTTTCTGCCACAGGTGAACCATTCCATTGCACAGGAAAGCGTCACTTAACTTTTCTGCTTGAGTGGTCATGGATCATATTAATTACATTGAAATCATTTCTTAGCAATTGCCCCTTCCATTGAAAATAGTGGTAGATCTAGATCAGCATTGCCCCCTAATTTATTTTACAGTAATGATAATAGTTTTTTTTTCTCCTCCAGTTTGTCACTAGCTTTCAGAATTGTTGCTGACAGTGCCACCCATTAAACATATTTACTTATTTAGGTTTATAGAGTCAATGTGTTATTGTGTGAGATGTATTCCATAATTTCTTTTTAAAAAAACTCCTATATATATTGTCTTTGACTATTTGGACACTTTTATTCTGCATTTATTTCCGGACTAAACTCCAAAATATGTCCATCCATTAGAATATTATATCTCTTTTGTATTCACACATTACATTCTGGTGAGTACAACCATACACATCATTCATGAATCATGATACATCTCTTTCACATTG
This sequence comes from Acorus gramineus, assembly GCA_030737835.1. Classification (NCBI taxonomy): domain Eukaryota; kingdom Viridiplantae; phylum Streptophyta; class Magnoliopsida; order Acorales; family Acoraceae; genus Acorus; species Acorus gramineus. The sequence goes on from CM060857.1 coordinate 16,059,488, forward strand.
TCAAAATAATTTTATAAACTAAAATTTACTAATTTTATAAAAAAACCTTATAAAAAACATAATCTCCGTATTAGGTTAACCAAAAGTACAAGACAACATATCAAATTGATCTCATTTGCACGCGCTCCCGAGCGTTGATCGATCGGCACTGTAATTCATGACCCATGCAATGAAATAAAAATAATTCTGATCAAATTCTTTATCTAACAAGTAGAGGCTTTATTATTATCATTATTATAAAGCATAGTCATGGCGTATATATTGATAAATAATAGAATGATGTATATATAAAGTGAATTATGGTGATGCTCAGATCGTACCTAACAATACTGTATTAAAAAGAAAAAGCAATTACTTGCAACCTGCCCTGTTTTATGAAGATATTTCATAACAGCAATCGATGCGGCTCATGTGATCAGTAAATTTATATAGTAATGTTCAGTCGCCATGTTAGGGGAAAAAATTCCACTTTGAAAACTGACATTTTATTCATATATTATCTTGAATAATATTATATAAATATAATATCAATATAGGCCTAAACCTTAACAAATGTTTTTTTTTTGGCTAAAAAAAAAACAAATGTTTCTTTAATTAGATTCTTGTTTTTTATATTCATCCCGAAGATTCCTACAAGCGACTATTTTAATAACATCTATAATTTAATTTGATGACTTAAGCTGCCTCCACTAGTAATAAAAGAATAATTTACCATTAAAAAAGTGAAGGGCAATATGTCTTTTTATGATGGGTTCAATTTAGGTTGTCAATCTTAAATTTTAGGCCACTAAATTAAGACTCAATTTCAATTCATCTTTAATTTTGAAAAATTATACTTTCCTAGAGCTTTTTGTATAAACCCTCTCTAGGTAAATTACAATGAAATTCCTCCTAGGTGAATCGATATCCAATAAAAAATTCTCATTAAACATTTTTAATAAATAGACCCATTTAAAAAAATGGCACGTATTGTACATGCACTACCCTAATTTTTATTGTAACAACTGATGCTTGAGAAGGTAGGAATTACCATAGGCATATAAAGATATTTATAGACACCTATTGAATGTATTGGGGTAAACATGCCACCACTATCACCATCTCATGCACTATTGTAATGTTTTCATGGAGTTCAGCCACAGCATTATTAGTTATTCTTTTTGTGCTTTTGACCAAGAACATACAAAGATAATTGAGTAGTGGTAATCAAAGAATCGCATCATATCAAACAAAGAACATGAATTAACCCTAAATTAATGACAGCTATATATAGCATGTCACAGCCTTATCTTTTGTGTGGGAAATACCTACAACATTTCAAAATTATGAATCATCTCCACACCCACATATAAAATAAAAAATAAAAATTATAATACAAGTGCAAAAAAGCTATTGAATAATGGACTAGATCTCCACCGGGGGGGGGGGGGGGTAAAAATTAGATGGCTGGGTCAAAAACCTAGCTACAAGAATCCAAAAAGTGGTGTGAGAACTGGTATCTTCACATGAGTGGGGCTGCCACTTATGCCAGGATTCAAGCATGGCCAACAAAAGTTGCTAGGCTTTTATGCCTAAACTTTAAATGGGGGGAACTTGTTATTTGAAAAAGGGAATTAATTAAGGTAGAAGTGCGCGCTTGTCTGGAGAAGAAGCACATGGAAGGGTTGTGACTGTCTGTCTTGGGACAGAAAGGAATACATTATAATTGGATTTCAAGGTTTTGAACCTAGCTAGCTAAACTTTCATACAATAAAGTATATTAAACCATCATTATCATCTTCCTTTTTCTATGTTAATAGTCTTATAGTAGGTCAGCACAAACAAAGCCAAAGTGCTATGAATTACCTTTCATTCAAAGAAGGGGAAAAATTGATGACTAGTGGGTTGGATATGTCATTTAAGATATGCTTCCTTGTTCCTTTCATTGTTCATGACAACTCCTCATTTTTTCTTGGTATTATTACAAGTTGAGTAGGTATTATTATATATTTATATTTATATAATGCTAAAAGAAGTGTCTTTAAAGGGTACCGTATTTTTAAATTCAATTACATTATCATAAAGTGTATGCATTCATTGAAAGATAAATAGATCAATATATGTACCTTTTAAATGAAGTGATTTTTTTTAACCATCCAAATTAAAAACACAATTTAAAATGGAACTAATTTTAGAACTTTAACTATTTTCAAAATCAATGCTTAAACAAACAAGGCCAGAATCTTTCGTTTTCCAATTATAGAGAGAGAAAGAGAGAGCAAGTCATGAGATAAAAGAGAGAGATGGGTATCCTTTTGTACTTTTTGAGGGGGTGGGAAGGGGTATTGATGAAAGGAGATCCAAAGTGGGGCACCAACCAACTAAAGAAATTTGACACATCTAGTTGAGTGTGCCCCCTCACTTGGGATCCACAAACAGAGAAAGAAAGAGAGAGAAGAAGGGGCCTCAAAAAATTGTAGGCTAGTGGGGTGGGTACCATCCATCCATGTACCTGAGTGATAGCTAGCCAACCACTTTGACATGATCCTTGGCTTATGGATCTCACTCAGCCCCCACATGTCCATAGAAACTTTTAGCTAAATATTTTAAGGGGGGTTGATTTGGGTGTACACTCCAAATATCTCAATAATTCTAGCCACTCATACATATCACAAGTATGGTCATGCGCTTTATTTTTTTAGGTTCCATGTGTGGTTTTCATTTTTAAAGCAGTCATATATTGTGATGCCTAGATAAATAAGGATAAGAGGTCCCACTCTCTTATGTCACAGGCACTAATATATGTGTATTATAATTCTAAAGTTAAACTATTTATACAAGGAGCCAATTAAACCTTGTCTTTGAAAAACTTCTAATACAACAGTATCCATTTGGCTGTCTTTTGGGTCAGTGTAATCGATGTAATGGGCCATGCATGTTGTGTTAATAATGATCATGCATTGTATATTTTATATAAATAATTATTGTAATGATATTTTTAGATAGATAAACAATACATTCCATGCCTGCCTCACATATAATGGAGGGAGAAGAGAGAGACAGTTATAGTTTTTTTATTTATTTTGGTGTGTTGAAACGCCACCCATTACACCACGTTAAGTGCCTGACCTCTCACCACTCCTACAAAGAAACCACCAAAAAAAAAAAAAAACTTCCAACAACCAAAGCAACACCATTTGTGTCTCTTCCCCTCCTCTTCTCCTCTCTCTCTCTCTCTCTCTGCCTCTCTTTTTAAATAGTCCCTTCTCTTCCAGCCTTTTGTTATGTTCATTCAACAACAACAACTGCTCCTGCAACAATTGCAACCTTGCAAGCCACCCTTGATGGCGCAAATGGCACATGAGTCTCTCCCGGTTCCGACTTTCAACCTTCCATTCTTCGAGCCGGCTCAAGGCGACCGGACTTCTACGAATTTCTCTCCGTTGTGTGAATTAGGTACTTACAAATTCTAAGTAATTTAACTTCTTCTCTTTATTTCCCCTTTGGATATAATCCAATGTGTTGCAAGTGCTACCTACCTATATGAGATCAATTATCAAAACATTAGCATTTTTTAACACTTTTTTTTAAGTAATTCAATTTATAACTATTTTTTTTTGCAGATTTCACATTTTTATTAAATTTTTTTTTTTAAAGAATCACGGACCATGTGCAACAACCAAATAGTCATTGAAAACGCGCGCGAGCTATCAAGAACAAGAAAAAGAGGAAGGGATGAAAACACTCTCATCAATTATCCGCCGTCGGATCGTTGTCTTTGTCATTCTTCGTTTTCCATCCAAGGTGGTGACCTCTTCACAAGGATGCAAATGGATCACCAACAAGAGCTCCAACGCTTCATCTTTTCACAGGTAATTATTTAATTCAATTCAGTTTAGTTCAATCCAGATGTATGTTATACTAAAGCATTATAATTCAATTCAAACTCAATCAATGCACGTTCCACAAGTTATTGCACGTGAAATGTAAGTGTTTCATATTGACCAAACTAGCCTTTTCTATGCAGTCGGAGAAAACGATGGTAGAATTGGAACAGAAGAGGCGTCGTCACTTGGCTACGGTGCTCCGCGTAGTAGAAGACAGGATGCAATTCGTACTGAGAGGCAAGGACGAGGAAATCGCGATTTTGGGCCGCAAAAACTCGGCGTTGGAGGAGAGGGTCCGGGTATTGGAGATGGAGGGGCAAATCTGGAAAACTCTCGCGCAGAACAACGAGGCGACGATAACGGCGCTTCAGGTCGACATAGAGAACGCGAGGAACAATAACGGCGCCGTTAATTTGGAAGCGGAGGACTCGGCCTCTTCGTGCCACGTGGATGACGGACGTTACTGCAGGGGTTGCAACAGATGCGATATTTCCGTTCTTGTCCTCCCCTGTCGGCACCTCTGTTTGTGCAGCGAATGCGATCCTAAGATCGACACGTGTCCCGTTTGCATGGGCGCGAAGAACGCCAGCTTACGAGTTCAATTGTCGTGATCCGTGGTGTTCCGTTGGCCGTCTGATCGATAGTATTTCTGTTTTTTCAGATTAATCTGTAATTCTAATCAGAGCCGTCCAATGGACCTGGGTATGGTTGATTGATAGTTTTTTTTTTTCTTGTGAACATGGAAATAGTAGAAATGAGAAATATGCATAGATACCAAAATTATTCATTTGTTTTTCAAGTTTTTATTTGATAAGGGATCAGTTGAAGTCAAAATAAGAGGATCTAGCTTGTAGGGCTGTTTTTTTTTCTTTTCAAAATAGATTTATTTAAGTTAAACATAAAAGAATAACAAGGACTTGCATTTATTACAAGTTGTTAATAAAAAAGGTAAATGTGGTCAATTATAAATTTTATAAATAACTAAAAAAAGATTAATATGAGCGATTGGATTTGAGGGAGAGATACTATAATAAGCTAAACATAAAAGACAAAAAAATCCAAAATTGGATGATAGTGTACATAAACAGTTCTCATCAGCGTGCCTTTGGCCTGGTGGGGGAGAGGCATCACTTCTTCGGAGAGGTTCTTGGATCAATTTTGGCTAAGATCAAGTGTAGTATTATCAATCAAACATCTAATTCTCTTCTATATATCCTTCTATAATTGAACATGGAACATACTTTTTTATTCCAACGAAACAAACATTTTTTTTTTTTTGGATAATTAGATTTCCAATCTATGCAAAAGGGGATAAGAGCACATAAACTTATATTTATTTTAAAAATATCAAAATATGTGAAGACTAATCGTAGGATTATAAGCGAGGTTATCTAATATTTTCTTATATTCTTTTTTAGATCATCAATAAAAAAAAAACTTTTTTTTTAACAATAAAAACTTTTTTTGTACCCAAAAACTTTTTGATTATTAAGTTCCTACTTTTCTCCATAAAGTTAACGATTACAATCACGGGACAAGTAAATGTCCATTCAACATACTACTTTAACCATTTTTTTCTTTTTTTGATTGGTACTTTAACCATTTTTTTTGGTAGTCAAGTTTCACATCAATGTAGGAACCTCATAAAATTGATTATGACATTGAAGAAATTAAAGAGTGCTAGAGCCTAGAGGGAGGGACTCAAGAAGGCATGCCGTCCGTGAAACATGGAAGGAAAGAGACCTCTAAATAGTTTATAGGGACTTCCAAATGCTTTATAGAAATTTAGACTTAGTGACCCTTCATAGAGTAATAATATTGATCATGCATCACAATGCCTTTGCAAGGATTTATAGGTTTGTTGAACAACGACGTTTCTAGATGCCCTAATTTGTATTTAGTTCTTAATTCTGATAAGATCCACTTTTCAAGGCCAATCAAAACCTTTCACTTGGAAATACATATCTTAATGGTGCTAACATGGAGTTACACAATATTTTTCAAATATACATTGAATATGGCATTTATTGAGTTTTAATTGCAGTTTGAAATGACTCCATCAAAAAGAATCCTATGGTTTTAGGAATTTATTTATTCAAATTTAAACAACATAAATCTTCTTCTTCTTTTATAAAATTAAATAAATCGGCCATCATGGTTCTTTAAACCTAACAAGGTTTAATGACAAAATTAATTTGAGTCCACTCCACATACATAGCCCATCACAATACTAATTTGGTACTCAATCAAAACATATTTCTTATTGACTCTTCTTGATCTAGTTAATTAAACTAGTGGACCCCATCATCAACCCACCCCTATGAAATGATGTCCTTGCAAGAAAGGCAATGGCAAATCTATATATGCCGATTTCCTGCACATGGGGATCATTTTTTTGAGCCAGGCAATTGGAATCATGAAAAAGAAAAAATTCACTTGGGCCACACTTAAAAGCCACAACATATATTGCGTTATCATAATATATAAGATTATATCATAGTGTATAGACTATTTTTTTTTTCTGTTCATTTTTTCAAAGTAAAAAAAATACACTATTATATTTCAATATATACATCATTTCATATAATTGTATGCACTTTAATAAAATAATGTATGATTAAAAAAAAAAGCGGTGTAGATTGCAAATGAGACTATAATATAAGCTGGATGTATCATTTTCCCTCTTAAAAATATATACCGAATGAAACAAGAATTAATCCACCCTAAAATACACTAATGGTTTTGATCACTTTCTCAACTTTGTTTCCTTCCTTTTTGTGAGGTGGGAGCTAGGAGGGGTGGGTTAGTGATGAGAAGTCGAACCCTCCATTGGAAGCATTGGGAAGTGAATGAATGGAAAGTTTGGGAGACACAAATCTATTCATTGTTTTGGACGGCAATGCTGATAGACACACAACAAATGCTTTGATGAGTACTCGATCTATTTGGATTTGTATATATTTTGTGATCATGATTTTGAAGGACCCATATATAGAGGAGTGGAGGACCACTTGTAGTAGACATCATGCATTGTTAACAATGACCGTACACTATTTATCAAAAGCAAAATTTGGCATCTTTATCCGCAACTTGCATCACTGTTACTATTTATGGTGAGTTGGTGACGATTTGTTTTTGTGTGAGGTTTTGACATATAATCGAATCCAACAAAGCTAATATATATTCAACGTTTATCATGAAAACATCTTCTGATCCAATCAACAATGACTTTTTGGTTAGAACTTCAAAGACGACCCTTGTGAATGTTTAATAATCAAATCTAGCTAGTTAGATATTGAATATATATACACACAATCGCGCATTGGCTTCTTTTTTATGAGTTTGGTTGCGTGATTGTGCAGTTTTTATGATTCAACTAAACAGTTTCACTGTAGTAGCTTCTTATAGATAGATTTCAGATAAATAGTATCCAAAAGCTGCGATTTCGAAAAGCTGGGAGGGGTGAGCTTCTTGCAGAATAAGTTTTAAAACCTAGATTTCTGCATAATCAGTTTTGCAATCATGCAACCATACGCAAAACAAAATAGATAGTTTTTATAAATTAAAATTAGATTGTAACGTAAGAGGAAAATGATAAAAAAGATATGATCAATGTCAAGATCTTATGATATCTCTTTCAAAATGAATAAAATAAAAATAAACTCAATAATATTGATAAAAAGATGATCGCTTATTATGCTATAATTTTTTCTTATAATATGGATTTAAATAGGCCCCATTAGGAACCTACTTAAGCTTGATTACAGAATTTATAAAAATAAAAATATTAAATGATCAATATAATAACTATTCATTTTGAGATTATACAAATCAATCAGAATTGATGGCAATCAATTCTGATATTTGTATGACGAGAAACAATCATGCGAATTATTATTAAAAATATCAAATCGCTTATTAATGGCTTAATGATAGAATTTAGCTAAAATAATCATTACAGTTGTATATAACTAATTAAAAATATCTCCACAAAATAATTCAGCATGTATAATTTTGTGAAATTTTGAGATGGTTCTCATTTATTGTTACTAACTGATATTTTTATAATTTTCTTCCTAGAGCTCTTATGGTGGTTTTGTCTTTCCAAAAACGCATCCGGCGCGCTCGTCCTACATTGAGAGATTTATATCTTGTATAAATATGAATTCTGTGATTGTTTATATATGAAATATATATAGCTTTTGATAAATAAATAAAAAGGAAGGGGGGGGGGGGGGGGGTTTAGGATGAATGTAGAAATTTTGTGAGGCTTTTGTGAGTTGTGATCTAAATAACTTGGTTAGGATGTACCAAAACAAAAAATAACTTTGTTAGGAAGAGTTCATGGGACTCAAATTTATATGCTCTCTAGTTCGCTCAAAGTCAAAAAAATACTTCAGCATGAGGTGAGCCTGAATCCAATGAAATCTTCTAGAATTTTAAAATATAGGAATTAAACTTCTTATAGTAAAACACTAAAAAAAATGAGGGCAGGTTATGCTAGATTAATTCTACATGATGTTGCGGATGTAGTGAGCAAATCATGGTTGTTCAGACATACTTGTTGCCATACGTGGAAGTGATAAATATAATCAATGTAAGTGAGAATTCAAAATATTCATAAAGGGAAAAAATTATGGACGTTTGGATATTAGATTTGCATCTTGCTCCGGTCTCTCTCAAAAGCATTATCAAAAAGTTAGGAGAGGAGTCCATGTTGTCATAATGCAATTTCATGATCAACTCGTCCCTTGTTGTTCACTTTCTTATGTATCTCTCATACAAAACAAAAGCCAAGTTTGTGATGATCATTGAAGCCCAACTAATGAAGTATTAACCACCTATAAAAGATGGAGTTAGATAACAATGCATCCAGTTCTGTTTATGAAACAGAAGAGGGTTAATACACATGCATAATAAACATAAACAGCAATTTCTGGGTCCCCATGCAATGAAACAGAACTGACCTCTCGTAGAGGATCACATTGAACAGTCACCAGTAATTTATAAAAAGTCAGAGAACAAGAAAAAATGAGAGCTGGACATCTCTGAGAGCTCAAAAGGGTCCCCCCCCAACTCCTTCCATATACATTACATGTTTGTCACTTCTCTGATGATATATATGATTTGTATTATTTTAAAATAACTGTTAATCTGGCATCTTTACCCTTGGCCATGAACCTCCTTTGGATTTTGTATCGACTCAACTGTTCTTATATTTTCGATTCCAACCGACTAAAGGAACGAAAAATCAATAGAAGTTGCTAATCCGAAATCCAATAATTATGAAAGATTTCGTTGCAATAAATAGAGTAATAAAATTATAAGTAATACGATTATTTCTAACTATGAATTTTTCCTAATCCCAATATTTCATTTAAGTATCTTATATGATCTCAAACAATTACTAGTGGGGATGGTGAAGCTTTTAAATGTTTCTCCCTGAGGGGGTCCTGTAACGATATGTCACACCTGTTCGGAGGGACACAAATATCCAATTCGATCTATCATTCGTTTAGATGTGATTCATAAGAGGACCACCACCCCCGCCACAACCGGAGTAAGTTAAATGAAAATCAAACTTGTACAATAAAAATTAATTTAAGAACATACTATAATTAGATCCACAAATTCCACCCGAGATGGAAAACATTAATGCGACAATGTTCATTACAACTCCATCGAATTATCATTTTCAACGTCTGAAAACAAGTTTGGACAGTTTTTTGAGATTTTACTTTTACATGAATCATATTTAAGGGCTAGTTTGACAATGGATTAAGATTTCGAAGATAAGTTATCCTACTACTTATTCTCTTTATCAAACTAGCTCTAAAATTGTTTCTGATATCATCTTTTGTATAAAATAGAGGTAATCACACACCATCTGCCATTCTTCATGTACAATTTAGAGAGTATGTTAAACCTCAGCATCACCTTGCTGATAAATCTCCGAACCTTGACACAGAATCTCAACCCAACACTCCAAAATCATTGACAGAACAAGGATTAACTGGCCTCCGTTACACCAACTCTCAAATATATACACCACAGTCAAATTGAATAACTTTTTTTCATCAAGGATTAAACCACGGGCGTTATCCGCACCCCGAGTTACAAGAAACCCACCCTTTAAAAAAAAAAAAATATATGTACTGTAGCAGTAAACGGAAATCCACCCCGAGGTCGGCATTCCCACTGGTGACGGTGGTAAATGATGGTTGCCAAAAGTTTCGACGAGTGTACCAACCCAGATCGGCATTCCTTCTGACAACGATGTTGAAGTGTGGTCGCCCAAAGGCCAGACGAGCTAAAGTAAGAGAGAATAAATTCACATTTTTAAGAGTTTCAAATCAAATAGACAAATTTCACATTTAAACACATATAACAGACAGACATAGCAGCATTTAAAACACATTAAAATATGATGTTAGCATTTATAACACATCAAAATACGATGTTAGTATTCCATAACGAATCATTCATATGACTACACTACAAAATACATGTTAAAATTATTTTTATGTTTTTTTTTTCTGAAAAAATGAGTAATTGTTTTTATTGGATAAGTTATTTATTTTTATATATGAAAAAATCAATATAGTCACATGAATGGTTGTGGAATTTGAACATGTATTTTGTTGTGTAGTTACATGAATAGTTGGTTATGGAATGCGAACGTTATATTTTGACAACTCTTGATTTCTTTTATCTCTACTTCTTGAAATACCCATATATATGGCTGATTAATTTTGGATTTTCTTATATGGTGCGCGGTGCACTTTTAACTATTTTTTCTTTGCATTGTGGATGCTTGGTGGTTATAAGAAAAACCTAGTGCACACCCTCAGACATATGTATGGGTAATGTCAACCACGACTGACATAGAGACAAAGCAAATCGAGAGTCTTGATAAACCTCTTAGTGGCAGACATGTCGTGTATGTGCGTGTTCATCGCCCAAGTCACTGTTTCCGAGAGTTTGAGAAACTCTCAGAGGTGAAGAGGGAAGGATGGGAGGAGGAAAGTAGTTTCAAAATACCCAAACAAATCAGTCGGAACATCATGATCAACACCACCGAGTTGGGAAGTACTCCTTAGTCTCACTGCCTGAATGGTCGTGAAATATTCATGTATGCCATCCACACCACTTCCCTTGAATCCTGATCCATGGATTACAAGCTGGGGATATACCCTCCTCGGAATCGAAGAGGTCCTCAACCCTGGCGTTACAATTGATGGAAAGGCAGGTATCTCGAGAGGGGATGCGGAGAGGAAATGGGAGGAAGTGGAGAAAGGGACAGGGGAAGGAGGGGTGTGGGAGTAGGCCTGTCAACGGGTCGGGCCCAGACCCGGACCCGATCCGATCCAGACCCGATTACACGTGTAATATACCCGACCCGATTTGGACCCGACCCGAGTTGGACCCGACCCGTTGGACCCGAGACCTGATTGTTTTATTAAAATATGTTCATATATTACAAGACCATTAGTATTAGTTAATACATAATTTTATTTCTTACTTAACTTATTTTTGTATCTACAAGTTCATAAATAATAATCATAACAAGCCTATAAATCGGTTTGTTTTGGACAATTAACTTATTAGCTTTTGAATTTGTATGATTAATTAGTTTGTTGCATGATTTATGTTTATTATTTAGGTTAATATGTTAGTGTTTATTGTTTTGAATGTTGTTTAGGTTAATATTGTTTTGAATGTTGTTTAGGTTAGTTATGTTTATCATTTAGGTTAATATATTTTTTATGTTAGTGATTATTGTTTTGGATGTTGTTTAATAATTCATTTACTTTTTTTGAATTGTATAAAATTATATTCAAACATAGTCTCATTAACAATAATGTTTTATTACAAAAAAATTTCAAATAGAATGATAAGGCAAACAAATACATGAGCTCTTCTCTCTTTTTTTTTTTTTTTACCCAACCATCCGGGTCGGGTCGGACCCGGACCCGACCCGGGTCCAACGGGTCCGGGTCCGGGTCCACATTTTTCCGGACCCGCCGGGTCCTGGGTTGGACCCGGACCCGCCGGATCCTGTCACGGGTCGGGTCCGGGTCCACCCCGACCCGACCCGGACCCGACCCGTTGACAGGCCTAAGTGGGAGTGAAGGTCAGACAGCTAGAGATGAGAAACTAAGGGAAATCATATATCATGGTGATTGCCACGTATTCAACTAATTTCAAACAAAATATATTAAATAAAATCATAAATTAAAAGGGAAAAATCTATATAGCCCCATGTAATCTACCTAAAATCCATATAACCCCACTTTTTCTAAAATCATATAACCCCCTAAAAAATACCAATATAAATCCAAATAGCCCACTTAGTTAAATTTTCATTGACAAATTAGAATTATTATGCGAACATTTCATCTAGTTAACCTTAGCTGAAAACATAGTATATCAAAAACCTCTCATAATATATTAAAAATGTAAAAAATCCTCTGTAAATGATAATTTTACCCATTCAGATATGGTTTTTTAATCTATCAAGATGGGTAAAATCATTATTTACAGAAAATTTACCTTATTTTCAATACATTGTGAGGGTTTTTTTTTTATATATTATATTCTTAGTCAGGGTTTATTAAACAGATATTCACAAAATATTATTCATCCGTCAATGGAAGTTTAAATCAGGGGGTTATTTGAATTTACACAATATTTTAGGGGGTTATATGGACTTTAGGAAAAATCATAAGTAACTGGGTTGGGTTCTGAACTTCTGATTGGTTGTCCATCCTCGGTTCTGATTGGTTTGAAGTGTGTTTGCTGAATGAGGCAGGACTTGTTGTGAATTGATGGAGAGAGGACAACAGACTGATAATTAGATGAGTGACCCTGATCTTGTTGAACTAATTGGCGAGTCAAAATGTGTCCCCAAAAATCAATGTTTTACAAATTGAAGATCATTGGACATGAATAGGTCAATGACATTATCATGATATACTAAATATATTAATTAATACTACATGAAGAAATTTATGAAAAATATGAAATATTTAAAAATATCTTTCCATAATTTATCAAATCTGAAATCCTAATATTTTTTGAGCTTTTACTAAATATCATTACATTATTTTATTATAAAAAAACCTAATTTTTTTTATTAGCTTTAATATTTAACAAGTAATAAATCATAATTTTTGTTAATAAAAAACGGTCAACTAAAACAAAAATCCAATTCAACCAGTAGGTTGATTAATTTTCACTGGTATTTTAATTCATCATGTTTTGATGGTAAATTAAACCAGAATTCAATTAGATTGGATGTTAACACACTGCAGAACAGAGTCCAAAAAATAGTGGTTAACGGGCTGATTTTGTGGTATTCTATTCACAGTTCTATTCTAAGTCCTTGCTTATTCAATGTCTTGTAGTATTAATAGCAATAATAATGAGATATCACGGTATATATGTTTATCATATCCGGACCTTTTTATTATAAAACAAGTCCCAAAAAAAGAGAAAAACCTCCCATCACCTTTTCATGTTGAGAGCAGTACGAAAAATAATCATAACACGTAAACAAAGGTCCAAGGATAAGTCTTATTCCATCCCACCCCTGGAATAGCTTAGTAGCAGAAAAATGAAATAAATTCTATATCAAAATTTATAAACTTAATTCAGTGAATAAATGGACCATATGATTTTTTTTCCACGTGCATCTTAAAAACATTAGTAATTCATGGTACAATCAAGCAAACAGATCAATCAACAGAAAATAATATAACCTCAAGAACGTCAAATATATATAACAAGAAACTTTGACCAATTAAACTCACAAAATGCTTCCCCATAACTGAATCGTCGGACATTTTCGCAAGGAAAAGCCAATAATTCTTGCATTTATTCTCGATCCCATATTCCAGTCCTCAAAACAGAGTAGTTGAAGCCAAAGGGTGACCACAAAAGAAGTAACCCCTAACTCTCAGCATATATGATATTAAAAATTAAAACAAGATTATTACCTTTTGATTGGGCAACTACACCTGGAAATTGTGTTTCCTCCTAGAACCATCCCATATGATGAGAGAATCATTTACAAATTCGTCTTCGGTTTAGAATCCACGGTGATGCGCCTCGTCAGTGTCCGCATTGTCACGAACTCTTCTGCAGCAGAAGGGTGGATCCCAACCTGTAGAACCAAATCACTTACAATTCTCAATTCCAAAATGATTAACATCAGGGGGGGCATATAAAGGAACAGTCATCCAGTTTATAGAGAATCCCCCCCCCCCCCCCACCACCCCCGGTTTGGACAGTCGTAGTTTAGTTGATATTTACTAAGATATCTATCGAATAAATTGGATTTAAGAGACACGATAACTCACGGTGCTATCAAACTGCGCTTTGGTGGCTCCACATTTGAGTGCGACAGCAATTCCCTGTAAAGAAAAACAAGTGCACCTATGTCAGAAGGCAAACATGTCATTGTATAAAACCCAGCAGAAGTGAAAGTCCAGCCCCAAATCCTAGGATGTCGAACCCTATCTCCTAAAATGTCAGCTTTCTACAGGAAAAACAAAAATGCTTTCCAGAGTGAATGCTCTCCAGGTACCTAATATAAAATAATTTAATCCAAATAAAATTATTTATAGGACAGCAAGCTCATTTAGGATGAGTGTTCTGTATAAATGTATTTAGCTGAGAAAGATGATCGCAAGGGTACCTGCATAATCTCAGGGGCGTCAGGACCACACATGGATGCACCAAGAACTTTATCAGTATCAGCATCAACAACAAGCTTCATATATGTCTTTTCTTGCCGTCTGTGGGCAAAATCAGAACATAGTATTAGTTGACATGAAATATTCAAGAGAGAAGTAAAGAATACTTTTTAATTTCCATATAACCTCGGAGTTATAACCAAAACTGGAGCTTCCATTGAAAATTTTAAAGATGGTTGTTGCTGGAATTTTGAACCCGTTTTCACAAAAAAAAAGGAATGATAACAGGAAGAATGGATTCACATGCTCATGGAGTTATATGGCTGCTAATGAGCAGTGTCAAGAAGCTAGCCAAGCATAAAACATGGCATAATATTCTTTCATGAACACACAAAAAAAGGTTTGGGTGATGGGATCAAAATGTTGGCTACGGGAAAGATGTTAAATAGGACACACTGTATCCCACTGCAATTGAGCATAACAGAATCATGACTTATTATGGCGCATTCATTGGTTGCAGAGAAGCAGAAGAAAAAAAAAATTCTTGGTTAAGAAGCTTACCCAGAAATTGTAAACTTCATTGGAGTAAATGTCGATGTGAAAACCAAAGCATCACCATTGGCTTTCTCGATAGCCTCTTGTTCACTAAGGCCCACCACAGATAGTGGTGGTATACTGTAAGAACAATAAGAACATGGACATTTCAAGTCAGTTTCACATTAAGAAATATAGAAGATGAGGAGATCGTATAGATTATAGAGGTTGGATTTGTTGTTAGAATGTGATATATACAGCTACACTGTTTCCACTCTGTTAACTACTGAAGCGATGTAATGTAATAATATTGTCCAATTCTAGAATATCTTTGAAAGAGGTCATATGGAAGACAAGTCTATCTAAAATTGAGCCCAACCCAAAGAATAATTAGAGGGGTTTTAATAACTTTCTTGATCACACTGTACAAGTGCAGCATAGTCCCTCTCACATGTGCGTAACCCACTGGTTCATAATCAAGACCATCTAACATTTTCTTGAGGAAATTATTTACATGTCTTTTTAGGGCCAAACAAAAGACATAGGCCATATAGCATCAAATATCATATGAAAACCATAGAGAGCTAATCAAGGGTGAAAACATGTTGGAAATTCACTCGGTGCGCAAAGCTATGAATAGAAAAATGTAACAAATAAAGCACGGGAAAAATATAAAACAGACGAGGAGAAATAAGAAAACATAGAAGGAAAACAAGACAACATTAACAAAGCACGGTAATACGATCCGGGATTTCTTGTATAAACCTATATCTATACCCATATAGAATCCTAACAAACTTCATTTCCAGTATGAGGTTATATGCTTGTGCTCCTCATCATTCCGTACCCAGCTTCCAACCACAAGATTTTAAAAAAAAATCAGAAAAAAAAAATTCAGAAGGACAATAACAGAACAGTTGATTTGGCTTGCTCGGTATGCTGTGATTTTCAAAGAGAGACCATACATTGAGAATGTATGGGAAGGGATAATCGGATACATCAAAGTTTGGGGGAAGCATTGTGCCGGGGTGTCATTGGTTTGCATGGAGGTGATGGCCATATTGTGGTGATCTAGAAGATGGTAGTTGCTTGGCATTAACCATGGATATTTTTTTAAAAAAAATTGTTCATGTTGTTATTATTCTTTTTCATATGTTTAGAAGGTAGAATTCTTACCTACCTTTTTGTGTCTTCTAAGTTTAGTAAAATTTGGGGTATATCCTTTTCATATGCCTATCAAGGTCTCTAACATGGAAGATCTTGAGGTTCATGAGAAAAGTCAACTCCAGAACTATTGACAAAGTCATCATCATGGATAGAATATCTGTTCGATTTTGCCAGAGAAAGGAAGTCTGATCATCAAGAGGGGGGAGTGAATAATAATGGTGCCATTGGAGGGCTTCTGACACAAACATGCAAATGGAAACCGAAAGAGAGGGAGAAGGCCTCCTTTCTCGTGGAGTTGGTCAATAAGAAAATTCCTGGAAAGTAATTCTTCTGAATATTAGAAATAAGGGATATGAAAAGTTTTGTGACGCATATATGGGTAGCCAACAAAATTAAAACTGACTAAAAGCTATCTCCAAGAAATGGAAGTATGCTTTCAGTGGCATGCATCAGTTGCAACCAGCTAGCCTGGAAGAAGATTTCAAGGAACAGAAAGGAGGCTTGTCATCTCTATCAATCAACATGTTTGACAGTAAGGATGGAACACATAATAAGTCGCACTTACCAGAATAGTGAAATGGAGATGGATTTTTAGTGAGATATAAAGTTTAGCATAATTAACGATCATATCCACTATAATATATTTTGAGGAGAGACGACCCAAAAAAAAAAAAACTTTTTAAGTATCCAGTGCTCTTGATTCATTCCTTCCAAATATTTATGCAATATATATAAAAAAACATTAGTCGTGCCTGTTAATTGAGCACTGGGCATGGTAGATAAAGGACACGCTATAGTCATCTCACTGAAAACAAAACAAGTGTCACTGACCAAGCCATCCTAAACACATAACAGACAGGAGAGCCTAAAATAACTATGACAAAATATGAAAAAAGAAATCCTCAGCATAATAAGCTAGCTTGATCCTATCATTGCAGTGTTGACATCTCCAAATATAGTATAAAATTAGGGATGTTGTTACCTGAAAACAGCACATGGTATAAAATTGTAATCAGGTTTACTAGGTTGCGCACCAAAAACTGTTTTCTGTAGACAATAAGTACTCTGTTAGAATATAGTCTCAACTTAATTATGAGGGGAAAGAAGAAGTGCCAAAATATGGAGTTTAACAGTGTTTACTAACCGCAAAACAAGTTCCCTCCATCAATGCAACAGGAGTAAGATTCATCCGGTTAGTAATATCCCCGACAGCCCAGATGCTAGGGACTGAAGTTTGAGAAAACTCATCCACCTGCAAAAGGAACACGAAAGAGGGGTGAGAGCCCGACTCATTCCATAAGATGCCTAATGATGATGGCCAGCCTTTTGGGTTCCCAAGGAAGAAGGAGATCAGAAAGAATGGAAAGAACAAATATGATGAATAATTGGTGTTACTGAGTTCTCATGATTTAAACCATACTAGCAACTTTTTGGAAACATTTTCCTGGTTAACATGAATTGACCAAAAGCATCTGATGCATGGTACACAATAACATGCCAGTATTGCAATATTTTAACCATGATATAAATCTGAATGCCAAAAAAAATTAACCCAAGCCTTTTGTCTTCCACTTTTAAGATTTGATATGGTAAAAAAATTTGAAGGTAAAAGGACATGTGATTTACCTTCACAGCTCCTGTTTTGTCAACCTCAACACCAACAGTTTCTAGATTCAACCGCTTTGTGTTTGCACTGCGACCTACAATTCAGGGAGATGTAATGCATAATTTAGTGTTTCACAAACTAACCATTTTTGGTGCTTCAGGATGCAAAAATATATATGGGGTCAGACAGAGACTGTATTTCAACGATTTTTAGGAGCTGTTGCAAGTTAGTAAGTGGGCCTCATCTCAACATCATCCCTAACAAAATATAACCACTTGTCTGCAAGAAGGAAGCTGGTGGTCTTTTCAAGGTGAAATTTTTAGATAATGTGTTGCAGCCAGCATTAGTATTTTGACGTTGTCCCAAGTCATCCAACCAAATGTTTCAGAAACTTTTCATGGAAATTGCATGGGTAATGAGACATGCCCTTTATTTGAGCAAAGTTTTATAAAACAAAGCAGCAAATGATAATAATTTATTTTCTATGTTCTCACAGGATATAATCGTAGAAATGGATTATCATGACTTTGCCCAATTGATTAGAGTTGCAATTGTAAACATAAGTAACAGATGCTGAAATTTGAAGTGATGGAAATGTTTTTGGTAACCTTACTTTGATAGCTAATCCACCCAGCAGTGATATTCACTCCACCAGATATCAAAACTAAAATGTCAATGGTGAGCATGATGATGTCTATATTGTATCTCATTATTTGAGAGGTAATCATATACTAGTGAAAGTTTCATTAGGACAGCAAAGTTCAGTTCGAATAAGCTAGGAAAAATAAGTGACTAGTGATTATTTGTAATCACTTGTAAAATTCAATACAAAATTACAAACTTACAGAGTGCTTACTTTGATGTACCAGCAAGTAATTTGACAAACAAGCTGTTCATTCAAATAACTTATTTGAGTGATGAGATGTAAGTCTAAGTCACTTTGTTTCTTTTTGTCCAAGTCACTTCTCTTTTTGTCCATCAGCTTTCCAAATGCCAATACAAATCTTTATAGAAAGCCCAAAAGAACTCAGATGGCTTTGTTATTGCCTATGTGCTTTGACACACGTTGATTAGATAATATAATTGATCCCTAAGATGTCTACAAGGATTCAAATCACAAAGGTTTGTTCCATTATTATTATTGTTGTTGTTGTTGTTTAGCCAATTCATATTGGGAAAAATTTGCCCTATCTACAGAAATTGCAAAATAGCCAATTCATATTATGAGAAAGTTGCTCTACTTATATTGCAAAATAGCCAATTCATATTATGAGGAACCCTTCATATGAAGCATTCCACGAAATGGTATCCTTGTGAAGATGCATTTCAGAACATTAGAGAAAAGCCTGCTGTATTTCCTTGTTCAACAAAGTTACAAACAATAAGTTCACAGATATAGGTCATGTTGCTTGGTTATGCCAAAGAGCCATCAAGCATTGGCTTCAATACGATGTCTGATTGTGCAGCTTGATGACTTTTGGTTCTTTCCAATAGTATGAAGAAAAAATTAACCAATTCTGCTATTCCTATTGCTTTTTTTCATACCTCTAAGAAATATTTGACAATGCCATTACATAATTGCAATGAGGAATTACCCGTCGCAAACAGGACAACATCAGCAATAAGTTCTTCTCCATGGTCTGTGATAACTTTAATTCCATCTTCCGTTTTACTCAACTATAACACAAAAGCATTATTAGCAGAAAGTCGAGTGCACAAAGACAATGATACATGAAAGAAGAACAAAAGTGAACAGGAAATAGAACTTCATAATTATATATATATGCCACAGAAGAAAGACATACCGATGACAAAACTCTCCCAGGATGCAATTTAATTCCCCTACCATCAAGATTTCTCGCAACAATTGCTCTCATTTCTTCATCAAAACCTCTGAAAAGAATTAGATTTGGAAAAAGCGCATATCAGTTAGAAAGTGTTCTGATTATACAACAATTGATAAAGAGGAGAAAGAGCATAACATATGGAACCATTTTAAAGAAACATAATTATCAAGGTCTGGAATTTGCAGATCCAACTTGAGAGTAGAGTGCTTGAGAACTGGCCAAAAATTGCGAAGAAGCACAATTTGCATCATTATGGGAATTTTTACATTTCATGCCTGTGTGTAACACCAACATGCACATCCATGTCATTGTCAAGATGACCAATTACAGATGGCCCACCATCATTGTTGAGCTAGCAAACCATTGAGGAATTAAAAATTATGCCGGTCCAGTGACTTCTAATAACATATTTTACTCAAAAAGATGAAAAGGCCATGCTGCTTTAAACTTCAGAGAATAAATTCAGCTCAACCTAAGTGGAAACCAGAAAGGAAATCACATAGATCTACTATCTATTTTACCTTAGCGGGAGTTCCTTTCTGTAAAATAAATCCACTGTGGCACCCAGTCCACGCCATATCGAAGCAAACTCCACTGCAATATACCTAATTACATGATGTTATCAGCAACTAACTAAAACATCCTGAAGCATATATATAAAACTTTTACAAGGAGAAGATTTCATGGCATACCCTCCACCAAGTATCACGGCACGTTTAGGCAATTCATCCAAGCTCAATGCCTCATCAGAAGTGATTGCCAACTCCTAAAAAAACAGAAGCAAGTATGATGGTACAGAAGTAAAAGAAAAAGAAGAATAATTGAAATCAGACGTGTGGATTGTACTGATTGGCTGAATTTGTCCTTTTAGCTAACAAGTGCTTCGTGTACAATTTTATTTTCTGTAGAAATAATAAATTTAATAGTAAATCAATGGAAACAATAGAACCTTGTGATTCATCAAGATAACTATTCTCTCCCTGCCACATAAAGACAATAGCTAGCATTCCAGCCTAACAATTTTGGGGATTTGCTAACTGAGAATTATGCACCAAGCACTAAGGCATATTATGTGGTGGCTTTCTTTTTTAAAAAAATGAAAAACATGAACTGCTGTCCGAGGCATTATTGAAGATCATCTGAGACAACATGTACCAATGAGAACCAGAAAAAAATAAGGGGTTTCATGGATCAGTCTGTCACTGATATACCTGCCCAGGAATGGGTAGACGTTGGGCCCGACTCCCTGTTGCAATTAAGATGTGCTTTGCCGAGTAATACTGCTTTGTTCCATCTGATTGTACCACCTCAACTCCATGAGGATCAACAATCCTACCCTCTCCTTCAAGCATTGTCACTCCAGCATTTGTCAACAACTTCTTGTATATTCCATTTAATCTGGTTATTTCCTGAGTCTGCAGCATCAACAAAAAATTGATGATTATACAATTCCATCCAATAAAATAAAACTAATATACAATGGCAATCAATCATGGTTTGTGGTTCAGTAGACAGACAACTACAATCTAGAAACTGCCAGAAGCACAACAAGATGCCTTAAGTATTCCTACACATATGCAGCTACCACTAACCTTATTGTGCAACAATCTTTTCCAGTTGAAATCAACTGGCTCATTAAGCTCCCACCCAAAATTTTTTGCATCCTTCAAAACCAGAAAATTGTTAGTAAATTATAGTAAATAGCTAAAAAACAAAATGACAATGTTAGTGAACTCATTTACACATTCCAAAAATCGAGCAAAAGAAAAACTTGAAACAAAGCATATTAGCAAAAAGATAAGAGTGAGTTAAGTTTTCTATGCATCAGCAGGGAATTTTAATAAGAATGCATCAGCAAGATCCCTCACTCAAATTTGAACAGAATACATAGGCCTTCATGACGTAGCGGACTTTTGTTTTACAATTTAAACAATGTACACACACCCATCGGTTTATTTTATTAGAAAATCCATCAAACAGTGCAACTGGAATCTCACCTCAAATTCACCTCGAAATGATGCTCCATACACCAGAATTTTTTTAGGAACACAGCCACGGATAACACACCTACAGCATCAATGCGCTTCCAGAGTTAAATTAAATTAAGGAAGGAAATGTAAAAACAAGATTCAATTATTATCCTTGGTTGAAATAGGCAACATTCAACTACCACAAAACGGTCAACAACTCAAGCAAGATATTTTAGAACAGGAAAAGCTTATGTTGTCCAAACACCAAGATAACACCCCGACAACAACAATAAAAACATTTTCACAGGCAAATGTTCATTAACGAAAATTTGGCTCCTATTCACAAAATGTTGAGTTATCCTTGATCACTCCTTTTGGATGGAATTTAACTGATGAACATGCATCTTTGTGTCTTCAACTATTATTAATTCCTCATTGACAGTCTGCTGATGACAAATTCATCATATATAAAGAGCTAACATATGAAAACTAAGGACTTTTCCACTAAAGCAACAACCAAATCTGAACATAAAAATTTTCAAAACATGGGGTATAACAACATAAAAAGAAAACATGAATTTAGGGTCATATATCCTACAAGTAAATTTTGTTGTCTTCAATACAAAACTGCATAATCCACAAAGAAAGGCAGCTGTAACTCGAACTGCTCAATTTGAAGTCCCAGGTCAGAGTGTTTAATCTCTTCTTCACCCACAAACAATCGACAGAGTTCATAATTTTTTTAATATTCAAGCAAGCTTCACCAGCAAGTTCAAAGAAATTCAAATAAAATTATTTATATGGGTCCCATTACATTTACCCACAAGTGATGCTGGCTGAATATCTATGATTACTGTTACTAAATTTCAGACTCTACATAGGTCAACAAATAGATGCCAAAAATCATTCCCCGTAACCTTCTATCAGATATCTCAAATATTAATACACAATATACACATCTTCTATTCTTCCGAGACAACATAAGCGATTTTTTGATAAATCAAACAACGTTCAGAGCACGCTAAACAAACACCATGTGATTATTAAATGGGACTAAAACTTACGTTCCACCAACACCCCCAATCACTTCCGAGCTGATCGGATGAAACGGAAGCTCACATATGGCGACCTTGCATCATCAACATCAAACAAACAAATTCAGTCAACAATTCAATCGAACAACAAATCACCAACAAATTCAAGCGCCATTCATTTATGTGATAAAACCTTGGCCCCGAAACCCGCGGAAATCCTGGACGCGCGGACGCCGCCACTCCCCGCGCCGATCACGAAGAGGTCGTAGTCGTACGTCGCTCCGTCTTCCGCCGTCGAATCCTGGCCATCGATCAGCATCTTCCTCGACATGATCCGGCGGTGGAGAAAAAGCTATGAAAACCAAACCAGAGTTTGCTATTGAGAGAGAGAGAGAGAGAGAGAGAGCGATTTTTTAGGGTTTTCAAAGAGAATACCTGATCGAGAGATTTCCACGATCGGGTTTTGATTTTTTTATGGAAAGAAAAAAATATTCGAAGACAGAGAGAGACGGATCCGAGGCTCCCGAGTCCCACCTCCTTCGAGTCGGGTTTTATAATTTATATTTATTAAAGGGTTAAAGACATCTAAGTCCCTACAAACACGGGAAAACCCATATAAGTCCTTACTAAAATTGGGTCAGACGTACGAGTCCCTGAAAACTCAAAAAAACCCAATTCTCATCCCTGAGTTAAATTTTCATCCAAACTTAACGGAATATTCCTGGAATATTCCATCACATATAATTGTGTAGACATTGAAGTCCTTATAAACAGTCATAAAGACAAATTAGTCCCTACAAAAGACAAAATTGCCCCTGAAAGACTTTTACATTAAATTGTGTACACATTGCAGTCCCTATAAACAATCATAAAGACAAATTAGTCCCTGTAAAAGACAAAATTGCCCCTGAAAGATTTTTACATTTAATTGGATAGACATTACAGTCCTTATAAATAATCGTAAAGATAAATTGGTCTCTATAAAAGACAAAAATGCCCCTGAAGGATTTTTACATTTAATTGTGTAAACATTGCAGTCCTTATAAATAATTACAAAGACAAATAATATAATTTTATTATTTATTCTTTCATCTTTTATCCTATTGCTCACACTCCACCTGAACAAGTAATGAATAATCCTATTTTCTTTAAGGTGTTTGCTTGCTTTGAAATACCTATACATGACTGGCAAAGAGAATTTTAATAAACTTATGCCACTTTTTTTACTTCCCTACAAACAAAAAGGTAAAAAGAATGCATTCTACCGGTTAAAATATTTTTTTTATATCCAAATTGAGATCTTCAGGTGGAGTGTGAGCGATAGAATAGAAGATGAAAAGAAAAAAAAAATTATATTATTTGTCTTTATGATTGTTTATAAGAACTGCAATGTTTACACAATTAAATGTAAAAATCTTTCAGGGGTATTTTTGTCTTTTGTAGGGA
Source organism: Acorus gramineus (assembly GCA_030737835.1). Taxonomy (NCBI): domain Eukaryota; kingdom Viridiplantae; phylum Streptophyta; class Magnoliopsida; order Acorales; family Acoraceae; genus Acorus; species Acorus gramineus. Next base: position 16,083,655 of record CM060857.1, read on the forward strand.
TCAATTTGTCTTTACGATTGTTTATAAAGACTGTAATGTCTATTCGATTAAATGTAAAAGTCTTTCAGGGGTAATTTTGTCTTTTGCAGGGACTAATTTGTCTTTATGATTGTTTATAGGGATTGCAATGTGTACACAATTTAATGTAAAAGTCTTTCACGGGCAATTTTGTCTTTTTCAGGGGCTAATTTGTCTTTATGACTGTTTATAAGGACTTCAATGTCTACACAATTATATGTGATGGAATATTGGAATATTCCGTTAAGTTTGGATGGAAATTTAACTGAGGGATGATAATTGGGTTTTTTTTAGTTTTCAGGGACTCGTACTTATTATATTCGAAGACAGAAACGGGGATTCTCCTTCTCTGGGAAATTATTATTTGCCCCCACAAAGATATAAAACTTTACTAAAGGTCCTGTACAATTTTTTATAACAAATTTCAACTTGATTGTTCTTTTTTGTGTGATGATTAATTAATAATTGTATAGTGGATCTTGATCTATCATAACCTTGATTTACCAAAAATTTCAAAATATAAGTGGGGTTGGTTTGTTTTCAATCGACATGGATAGGGGCCACATGGAGGGTCAAGGCGTGGCTGCAAGAAGGGTTTGAAAAGCATTTAAATATTTTGGATGAGGTCAGTGCATACGACATATATATTGTTATGTTTATAGGTAATAAACATTAATGTCCAAAGGAGGAATGCAATGACACGTGATATTCGAGATTGTTGTGGTCCACGTGTTAAACTAAGTGTAACGAGGAAAAGATTTAATGACCGACATTATTTCTTTAAACCCGGGGTTTGGATACACTGTATGAGTTGGGTAAAAAAGTGGATTTAAATCCTCTGTTTATTTTTATTTTTTCTGTTTGTATCATATTTGATTTTTAATGTGGGATTATTATATCATCACAATTAAAATCAAACAGTTTTCAATATATCAAATCATAAATTGATAAATAGATCCATTTTATTTGATTAATTTATTAACATCTGATTGATTAAAACATAAAACAAGTATAGAAAAACAAATAGAGGATCAAAACCCACTTTTTTACCCCAACTGATACAGTGTTTCCAAATTTCAATTTTATACATCATAAAAATTATATATATTTTTTCTATACAACTATACAAGTATATATCATGTATTATTATTTTTTGGGATTTTTTACATGTATACCATTAAAAAGCCTGCTATTTATTTTTATACCTCTTTAAATAATTTATTTATTTTTATATCATTAGAATACATAAAAATTATGCATATTTATCATTCTAGTTAACTTTTATCCAAATTTCTATTAAAACCGTTAAAGTTTTGGTGAAATGATTAAATTACCTTTTTTTTATTATTTTGCATATTTTATCTTACCGAATATAATATTTATAAAAATGTTAATTTTAACATGAAAATGATAAATTTCGTATAAAATCCAAAAACATAAAAATTAAACATATAAACTACTTGTTAGCAAAGACATAATAATTATTATTACTTACATTTATAAAAATGAAATAAAATTATTTTGAGAACAACTAATCATTTATATTACAACATAATTTTTTTTAAAAAAAAACTTAGATCGTGATCGGAAGAAAAGAAAAGAGGGGGTAAAGTTGGATGGTTCGCGGTTGATTTGAAAGAACAAGATATTATTTAAATTATTATGTTTAATTATTTATATTATGACAAATATTATGTAAATGTTATTTTTTCATTTTTCCGTCATGGTTAATAATTAATTATAGTTAAGTTTTATTTTGATAAAAAAGATAAAAGAGAGGCACATTTTTTTGTTAAGAAAAATTCGAATAGTATAAAAATAAATATGTTATTTGTGATGGCATAAAAATAAATAATATTTTTTTTATAGTATACATGCAAAAACCCTTCTTTTTTTTTAAATCAAAAAGTGAAAAAGAATTGTACCTAATATTAAAAAAAGAGCGTTTGTGATTCCATGAAATGAGTTCTTGTGTGGTGCATGACAGTTTGTAGTAGTTTGAATAAAAGAATAGATTTGGAATAGGAATAAGAATATAAGATACAAAAAAATGAAGGATAAAAATATAACTAGCTTCACTACCATTAATTACCATTGGCCTCTTGTGTGTACAGGGTAAGAAAATGACGGATAAAATTCTAACCAACTTCACTTTTAAATATCTAATAGAAGTTAAATGACTGCATTTGGAAGGTAAAATGATTTATATACAAATGAATGCATAGAGCTGGAATTAGAAATTATAATAAGATTTTTTTTCTAATTTCATAATTTAACGTGACCATATAAGAACAAAATGGTCCTTTCACACATTTCACATATCAACTCTAAATAATTTACAAAACATAACAACAAAAAATTAAATTAGACGTAATTTAACATATACATTCAAGTCAAATTTTGAACAAATCATTTTCCGAAACACATAATTTCATTTCAAATAGATAAAATGCCAATAATAATAATACAAACATGCTAAATCATAGAATATATGAAGAATATAAACTTCTAAAACATACATTCTTTTAATAAAAATGTTTGGGACATTCATTCCTAGCTACATTCACTTTTACAATTCCAACATGTTTTAATAAAGTAATACGTCATTACATACCTTCTCACATTTTTTTTAAAAAATTTAGTATAATCTAGTATATACTAGTCTAATCTTGTATATTAGTTAATCTAGTACATACTAAATTAGAAAAATATATATCATGTTAAGATTACAAGAATCACCTGAATGCATCAACATCCTTTTAATCAAATTAACATGTTAGATGTACCATTAGATAGGGGTGGTAAACAAGCCGAACATATCAACTAGTCGAGCGGAGTCGAGCTCACGAGCATTGCATTCTTCTTCATTTTAAGGTTTTTAAGAGTTGAAAACAAAATTTTAACATAAATGAGTCAAGTTCACGAGCCTAAACGAGCAAAACTTTATATTAATTTAATGTTTTAATTTTATAAAAGAGTTCAGTCAAACTTCAACTAAGTTTTTTATAACACAAATGAATCGAGTTTAAACACAAAATGAAGCTCAATCCAAGTCCCGAGCCTAACCGAGCTTTAAAAATTGTTCAAGCTCACCCATTTGTCTAATTGAACAAGCTTAAACGAACTCAAACCGAGCGAAACCCAAACCAAGCCGAGCGGCCTAGTTCATTTACCAGCCCTACCACTAGAGACCAAGTACTACATTAGGCAATTTAAGTATTACATTAGGCAATTTCATACACTGCCTTAAACATGGAGACTGCAAAATAGACTACTGAGAGTATCATCGCCTTTTTTTTTTTATTGATTCGGCCACCCAACAACAAATAAAATAAAATAAACTAAATTAGGACCAAATGTTACAACTTTCAATATAACATTAGCAGGCAACTCCCCTCCTCCTCCCTCAGGAAATAAAAAAAAGAAAGAATAGGCTCCCTTTCAGCATTTATAACTCAGCTTATTACTTACTCCCTCTATAGTATACGTATAACAATGAGATTATGATCTTGGGAAGTCCCAGGACTGAACTGAACTACACATATCCTCTTTCCCTTTCTAATGTATACTTAATAATAAGGAGATTGCATTAGCATTCGCAACTAAAAACAGACGTACCACAGCAACACCTTTTCTTTGTCGCGAACTTCCTCGCACCCATCTCATTTTGAGCTCTTGGTGTGAAGGGAGACACGTGGATCCTGTCCATCATGTTTATATTGGGTGCATCAAGAATAGCTTTCGGGGGAGATAATACCCATTGCATCGCCCATATTGCGAGCGGGCGCATGTAGATCAGGGACCGGTAATGACCGTCCACTGTCCATGCTTCCGGTGTCTGGAACCAGTACCTATACATAGAAAAGCCAAGCCAGCTTTATATGCAAGATTTTGAGTGAATTGCCTGACAAAATCTGCATAGAAATCCTGTACATGAGCCTTGGTGCAAGGAAGTGCTTTTGTGAATTAGCGAATCTCACATAGTTAATGCTGTAAAATGAATTATTGATTGCACGTATTGCAGTGATCGTATGCTGACACTTCAGAAAGGATCAACCAAAAATTCATAAGGTTTTATTTCACCTACAGGAAGGTATTTGCACATTAACCCAATAAATTAAATGAATGATATTCCAAGGAAAACTCTGTTGGCATTAATAATTATCATGCGTATTGATGTTGTGGATCTTTTCAGAAAAATAAAGCGACCTAACATGGATAAAATTGTAAAACAGAGATCTCACCCATAGTCAAACAAATCTATGCAGACTATTATTATTTTCATAAAATGCATTTGTCTAAATATTTGTTAAATATACTCCATCATACTCTGGAGTCCGTTCCCAGTAAAATGATAAGTTATTTTATGAAAGATAGTATAAATTTCTTTTTATAAAAATAACGACATGTTACTTTATGAAAGATAGTAATATAGTATAAAATCAGAGAGAGCATAAAGTTTTCAAAATCTATCATGAGAGCAAGTATGCTAAGCACGAAAAAAAAATGCAAAATAACCTGCAAAAGGATGAAGAACTAACCCAAATCCTTCTTCTGACCAGCCCGAGATAAAGATACCTTCCGCAGCAGTAAATGCCTGGTGTTCCATCCCAGAAAGGAGCATGGTTGCCGCCACACTGTATGTCACTCCAGTCCAGATCTCTCGAGATTGCATACAGGACTCGTCAACCCTGCCATTTGGGTGCATTCCATTGACCGCACCCATCCGTCCTCCTCTCACTTTCATTACATTGAACTCAAATATTTTCTGAAGTGCACTTCTGATCTTAGATTCCTCAAAAAGAGGCGGTAACCCTGAAGAGGCTGTGTACCACTGCCCAGCGAGCTGGTCAGCCTGTATCGACCTACTGTTGCTGCTCATCCCACTGTCATAGTTAAAGTAAGATCCATTCCACAGTTTAGACTCAAAAACTGGTTTAGCCTTCAAAAACTTGCTCCTACACCTCTCAGCAAATGCACAATCTCCAAGACGGTGCGCCATTGTGGCTGCAGCCTGGAGCGCAGCAAGCCATAAGCATCCACAATAGGCACTTATGCCATGGACCGTCCAAGCATCATAGGTCTGATCGGGAAAGCCGTCATTTTCAATGAGCCCATCTCCATCTTTGTCAAACTGATCCATGTATTCCATTGCTGCACGAACAGCAGGCCACACGTCTCTTCCAAAAGACATATCTCCAGTGGCAGCAAAGTCTCTGTAGACCTGAAGCACAAATTTCGGGTTGAGATCCTTCCATCGACTAGTGTCGTGTATATTATAAGCATTCATCTCATGCCAGGGATCATGCATCCCCAGGTCATGAGGCACCGCTCCTTTGACCTTACGGATCCCCCAATTGCCCTCGGCAAGAAATTTAACTTTCCTCTTGTCTTCGCACAACACGGCTTTGGCAAAGTCACGTTGGATACTCAGCTCAATTTTGGGGAACAGGTCTAGTAGAGCAAAGGATGCATAGAAGTGTACATCATAAGTACACCACATAATGTACTCTATACCTTCTAAGTAGAGAAACCTTCCAACATGTTCTCTGTCATCGTGTAATGAGACACGGTTGTTACTCCTCCCTTGATTTACCAGTGCCAACTCTTGGTCAGAAAAAGAATTGGAAGCCGGTTTTTCGTCATCACTTGAGGAAGTGCTTGCAGTTGTATTATTTACAAGTGAAACGTTATTGCTACTTTTTTCAGGGGTGGTGGTTCCCACATCTCCATTTGTTAATGTTGAAGACTTGTGGCTGCTGCAGGAGTTTGGTTTCTCATCAGCAGCAAGAGACTCGCCATCTGCATTAGGTAGTTGGAATCATCATAATATTTCCGATAAAAAGCTATGCAACAAAATTCGTTTCCCCTCGGATTGAAAACACATAAAAACCAATTTTAGCATCCACATAGTGCCTCATATGAGGATTGAAAACCAAAAAAAATGCAAGAGACAATATATTTCAGAGTTTTAATACCAACAAAACTACAAGACCCTACATTACAAGATAGGACCCCAAATATATGTACCTACAGTGTGCCACTAATATCAGAAAGCAAAATTTAGTATAACGGTCAAAGACGACTACCTGTCCAAACTGTTCCCCCAGCAACAAGAAAGTAGAGTTCATTAAACAGAGTGAACTTATACCTGCATGGACCAAGTTTTTGCATTAATGATTTGCATAAATGCAAATAAATCATCACCTACGAACACATACTAAGCAGGAAATCCTGAGAAAAATCAATATAGAAAAGTCATGGAAAACTCAAAACCAAAACATTTTACAGAACAACATTACCATTCAGGAAGGTTTTCATCTTTAAGAATGGGAGTCTGCCACTTCTCAATCTCCTCCTCCCACCATTTGTAATCTGATAGACATTTTATATTTCACATATTAATGTAATAAATTTATCCCACAAGTTAAACATATAAAACAGAGATCTGAAATAATCAAAATATGCATTCAGGAGATCATATTATTTAAAATATTTGACTGAAACCTAAAATAAACAATTGACTGTCATCTTTTCAAGTGACTGGAATAAAAATTTCCAAAAGGCCAGCTCACAGGGTGCTTACTCATCAAAGCATCATGAACCAATTCAAGTGCTAATCTCTCTGAGGTTCCATAAAATTGTGTATATCTCCTGCAGTGCAATACCACAATGAGATAAGGTACTCAAAATTAAATCTCACGGAAAATAAGTGCAGCTATCAAATCTGTAAGGATAGAGATACTAACAATATCCAGATTTTAAATTAACCTCATTGTGAAACAAGAATAAATCAACCCTATCAAAATTCATCAACCAAATTTTTTTAAAAAAAATGAAAAAAGAAACATTTAAAACTAATCATAAAGATACCTGTAATAGGTACAACCCTTCTGAAATTTTACTTTAGGGGATGACCATGCCAAAGCAAATGCAACAGTACACCTTCCATGTGGTTCTACCCAGGCGGAAGCTGATACAGCTGCACAAAGTGTATCACCAGACGATGATGGCATACTGCGGCCAGTATTAAAATTCTCTCGATCAAAATGCCCATCCTATAAGAAAGTGTCAGTTTGTTACATGAACTGTCCATATGTAATAAACTGATTCGTTTTATTCAGGAATTCATAAGAGCAAGTTCTCAAGACAATATCTTTCGAAATTCAAAATGGTCAGTTGCGTGTAAAGATGTCTAGTCATTTGGATTGCATAATTTGATGTTCAAGGTACACAACTACAGGTCAAAAATTTCATTTTCTGTAAATAAAAACAGAATCCATCAGCCTGATCATGTATATAATAAATACCTGCACCATCGTGCCCCACATATCTTTAGCTGTAACATGAGCCTCTTCCGACAGACCAAAGCTAGGCAAAACAGTCACATTTACATTCTGAGTTTCACATGCAGCAATAGCAAAAGTAACAGGAGGATTATCTTTTGCAGTCCTGCATTTTTTCCCATCATATGCAAAAATAAATAAAAAAATAAATAAATAATCCTCAGCACACTGTAAAACAAAAAATAGATGTCCATAAATCAAAGAAAATATATAAGAAATTGTGCACACTTCATATTGTGAACATGCTAAGTAACAAGTAAATTTGATTAAATATCCTTGGCAGTGATTTCCCCAAAGCAATTGATATAAATAGGGGATGGTTTACAGGGTTTTGAGGATCATGAAAAATGCCCTAAGGGAAACCTGCTAACCAACCATCATAATATAGCAATCAAGGATTGGCAACTTGCTTGTGATGTAGAAGCACACCGGACACTCCATCTTCTCCTCTACAAAAAATAAAGAGAATTTTTCCATCAATACCAAGAGATTGGGTGACCACAGAACCAGCAAAAGATTAAGGCTGGCATACTAACACGAATGGCTCATTGAAATGTCCTCCCGATTGGTGGGATGTTCCTCCAATTGAGTTCTGTCAAAACATGAAACAGCATGGGTAAAATCATCAATTACATGATGAAGCAGTTCAGGGCAGAGTCAAACAAAATTGCATATGAGAAATTCACCCACCGCCCATGTCAATAGCAAGCTAACTTTTGCCCTTTCCTTCCCAGTATTCACTAACTGCAATGAATTGGAATCATTCAGTACAGTAATAAGCATAAACTCTAACAAGGCTGTAAATGCAAATCTCTTCCAAATATGTAATTTAAATTATATATATTCATCGCCAAGGCCTTTCTTTATTTATAAAAAAAACTATTGAACGCAACTGAATACCAGATTTATCATAGAATCAGAATAACAATGCAACTACTATAAATATTCATCATTGGCACACTCCATAGAAGAGGAAGCAGGTAAAATTACATACAGTGTAAACAAACACAGAAGTAGGAAGGCTGCTCTCCCGATAATTATGAGGTATAAATGGTGATATTTGGCGACATGAAATTTTGAGATCAGGATCTGGTTCACCTGGACAAAAGGACAAATTTACAGACATCAAACATAGCGCAAATGGGGATGTTTTAGACTATAAAACAGAAGAGAGGATAGAATTCAGTGGATACCATCATAAATGGTCCATGCCCTTGGAAACAGAGCGTGATATGTAGAATGTTGACCACTCAAATTCCAATCCCATGAAGTTATGCCCTCATCTCCAAACTTCCTAAAATGAAAAAGAAACACGATGTAGGTATACCATTCCCAGAAGTTTGCAATGCTGATATAAGAAAACAAAGAAACTCAAAACAGAATAATTTGAACCAATGGATTCAAAAAGAAATATTATAACCAACACATTTCTTTAGGAGACATCACAAAAAAGGTATACCTGCTTGTATCATAAGATTGGAATTCTTTCTATTTCTATAAATAAATTTTAAAAAGAAATACTTTCATGGAATGATTAGTAAGTCATTATGTTGGGTGCAAGTTTTGTGTGTATAGTGGTGTTTTGGGGATGGATGGCTGGGTGATGGGAGGAAATATTTTTGCAGAAATCTCAAAGCATCTATTTTGTATTGAACTCTTATGGAGAAAATGTGTCCAGATTTCAATTATCACTTTATCAGTCTATAACACTCAAGCATATAGTAATGCTATCAACAGAATAAAAAATCAATAATTCTTTTCACTAGGAGTTGCAAAATCCATCTTGATGAAAGAAACTCCAAAATCCATGAGCCACAAAAAGAAGGTCTATATGATAAACTTCTCCAGTACGCTAAGAGAACACATTTTAGTTTGAATAAATAATATAAAAAAAATTAAAGTCGCAAAGCTTACTCTATCCCTTCATGGTGACCGGGAGCCAAGACTGATGAGAACTTTTTGTTTCCTCCATCTCTAGATATAAAAATCTGCAGTACAATGATGATTCAGAACATCTGGTTATGAGTCAGAGAGGAAAATCAATTTAATGGCTTTTATTTCACACTGAATCTTCGGATTCAGAAAATCTAACTGAAGATATGCTTATCAGTACCATTACTACTAGAAAATTCGTGTGATTAACATTTAAACAAAACAGTGAACTTGAATAAAGCAGTAAATAAACTAGATATTCTCCACAGCGGTAATGAAACAGGTATATTATTAACCAAAAATAAAAGAAACAACAACCTGAAAATATAAGACATCTAGGTCATCGTTTAACAGCAAGGAAACCATGCATTTAGGAACCATACAACTAGCCCAAGAAACCAAACTGTATCCTCCCGCCGTTTGTATATAAATCCCATCAAGTTGATCTCAAGACAGATATGTTGCTCTAAAGAAACATTTATCAGCTACAAGAAATTTCTACCAAAAAATAAGTACATACATTGAAAATCATGTATCCATTTTTTTGTATTAAATATAATCTCATGCAATGACATAGGGACGTAAGTTTAGAACCAATTCATTATTGAATCTTCACTGCTTTAAAGTTATGTATATAGTATCTCCATTTTTTTTTCTAAATAATATTTCTTGAAATGAAAATAAAATGCCATGTAGGATATTCTAATGTTCACGGCCATGCCATAATCCTCATTATATATCTGATCCAACAAAATAAGAAGTTAAAACGTCACAGGCAAAAAAAGAACAGCCCTAATAAATGAAAGTAAAAGCATATTGCATATCCAACACATGAACATGGCATCATCACCACTAGATGAAAACTGAAATTATAAATTAAGTACACATTCGTTTGTGACAAAGAGCAAAGATTTACAGAAAATTGATTCGCCATGATGGGAGACCCTTCACATAAACTGGGGATAATTTGCCAGTGCCTGAATTCACCTCTGAAACCTCTGGAGATGCTACCACTCCTGTCCATGTATAATTCAAACCAAACTGAATTCTGAAGCATAGTAAAAGGCCACAAATAATAAATAACAAAAATCTGCATACCCCATCCCACCAAGTGGCACCCCTTGCGAAGCCGAAGGCTTACAATTCTCTCTAGTGAAAGGATCAATTGGTGCTTTCTGCAGACAATCAACTATGTCAATCCATGGATCAAAGCAGGGGTAAAAAGGAAATGATTATTCATTCAAATATAAAGCACTGAAAATTCAAAATCTCTTGAGGATTAAACAATGAAAATAAATTTGCAGTTACCCGTCCATGAGAAGCCTCTTCTCTAACATAAGACCAAAGCCGAACACCGAGACGCATCTAATATGAGAGATCCCATACACAGTTAAAAAAAAAACAATCATGAATAACAATAGTATATTAATTAACACTACACTGCCAATGCAGGACCAACATATTGTCTAGTGAATCAACGAAAGTTTCTAAGACGAGAATGTCATACCATCTTAACTGCCTCCCTGAATGTTACGCTAAATTCTTTTAATTTATTAGCATGGCTGTTTAGTCTCCTCCTCCATGCCTGTTCTGGTGGAGCAGCGCCATCAAAGTCCAGCTACAGACATATGCCTCAAGTGTCAGCACAGATAGTTATATAATCTTTGGTGCTATAATACAGTGCTGTCACAAACAATTAAAACACTAGAACCTTTAAATAAACTCAAAACAATAATAAATGATACAAGAAAATAATCAGAAACTGGCCAAACTAGATTCAAATTGCTAGAATGCGGTTGGGGTTTCAAGATTTCTTTTTCAGTTTCCACTGTAGTCTACATATTTCTGCTTTCTTTTTTCTTCTTTTAACACCTACCACCTAAAGTTTTTCATCCAACTGCGCACAAGAACCAATCGTTGGCAAAATAATAGCACCCACCCGCATATTAAAAACCAACCCAAATGAAAAACAAAAGAGTTTGATCACCATAAACACTTGAAACAATAAAACATCAAATATATTAGAAACCATTAGTTCAAAAGGCCTCAAATACCATGGCCAATACCCAAAAAAGTCATAAAAAACAATGAAACTCCTCAATTGCAACAGGATACGATTCAAGATTCTTCGTCAATATCCACTAAAAACCCAATAAAGCTTCCACTTTTAATTTCTATCTAATATTTTCCACAGAAAATCTCAGTCACACTCATAACCCGTTCATTAAAACCAATCATCAGCAAAATCAAAAGCTCAGAAAAGCCTTACCAATTGCAGAGTCGCCCTGCTAACATACTCATCAGGTGGCCATGACTGTTTTCTGAAATGGAAAAGGTTTCCACTGACCATCCTTGGCTGTTGTGCACGAATCAACGACTCCCAAACAACCAGAACCGAAAAACCCTCCTTTTCAATGAACTCGGACACCAAGGAATCCTCAAAACGATCAGAAAAAAGTCACCTTTTGCATAGATGTGAACGCGAAAACTCAACCAAAAACAAAATCGATAATAAAATGACCACTCCTTTCTTCAAAAATCCGATCCAATGGACTCCTTCTCCACTCTAAATACCGCCAAAATTAGGGGTTTTTTTGGGTTCCGATGCGATACGTGGGGGCCAAAAACACCGAAAACGCTTCGAATCCCCTCTTTCGAGGAAGCAAATTCACTGCCTACAGATCAAAATTTCTTCAACAAAACTTCAATAGAAACTCCAAAGTCAGACCAAATCCCTCTCAAATCGCAACATTAACTTTTTTTGGGGGGGTGTTCGGTGAATTTGGATTTTGGAAGCCTCGTTTGTTCTTTCTGCATGAAAGAGTTTTGGTATTCTCTTATCGCGTAAACAATGAAACATTAATAGTGCACTTACGTGGCGTTTTTTGACGTGCATTACAAAAGACCAGAAATAGACCACGTGGCATGGGATGTACGCAACCGAGATTCCTTCCCTTGCGCGCGTCTTTTGTCGAGCGGGACCCACTTGATTCGTCCGTGGACCACAAATCGTGGCCGTCCACTCGATGGGCCTGCTGTGATGTGCGGTTTCACGTGCACGGTCTGGACATATAAAAAGTACTTTATTGCGCCCCCAACAAATTGAGAATTGACAACCATATCCAGTGAATCGGTGGGCGGCGAGAACAGATGTCGGCACTCTCGGTTTGTTTAATCGGGTTGGACCGAATACCCGATTATCCATTTAGCTTCAATTCTCTGTGTTTACTTGGTACAGTTTTTAGATGGCAACTGATCGGATTAGAATCGGATTCTTATTTTTAGTTGGTAATTTGTTTTATTTTTTATTTTTATTTTATTTATTAGTCAAATCTTCTCGTATCAATAGAAGTAAGACTCCAAATTCAGTATCCCTCAAAAATGAAGAGATACATATATCAACCCGTCAAGAGATGGTTTCATTCTTTTTAAAGTTTTGTTTGGCAATCAGTTTGAAGTTATTTTTAGCTTCTTTAAAAGTTAAAAGTCTCAAACAAGTTATCAAACAAGCCCACTTGATTTAAAAACTGTTATTATTATTACAACAAAAAAATGTTTTGAAATCTACATTAATCTCAATAAAAATCACTTCCGTTATTACTATTATTTAATTAATTAAAAAATAATCCTCATCAATTTAAAAAAAAAAAAAAAACTGTGTACAAAATGAAAAGTTCCTTTATTGCCAAGTGCCAACCGCAGCAAATATTATAGTCTCCCAACATTGCATTAAATTTGGATGAATATTCAAAACCCAACTGCATTTATTGTAAAAATGGACCTTTAAATACAAAGGGTACATATTTTCAGAACAGGTTGACGTCGACAGCGTTTGTTTTGTACATAATCCGTACAAAGTGTGGAATTTAAAAGAGACTTGGTGCAGGTTTTCAATGTTATAGACTAATCAGAGCACCACTAATTTGACCTAATTATTAATTATCATACGAAAAAGTAATGAATAGATTGTGATGTGTTGCCACTATTCACATCATAATCAATATATATATATATATAAATATTCTGCCTGTGTATGATTTGAAATGGAGTGGTTGCCCCACTTAACGTATTGGGAAGCATTATCAGGGTCGGTAGGACACATGGGAATAATTTTTTCTGGCATTATAAACAGCTAAATAATAAATTGAACTTATATATAATATTTTAAAATTATTTTAATGTAATATATTTTTGTTATACACATAAAATTAATGTTTGAGTTCTGATCCAACGACAAAATGATACATCACATGGGTAATATCATTTTGAGAGGGCTAATTGGCCTTGTCTTTTGCTCCATTCTTAGGTTCTGAAATATATTTTTTTAACCGTTTGGATATTTCGAAATAGGCTACATGATAACTTGAAATAAAAATAAATAAATAATTTTTTAAGTTTAGATGCAGTAAATCTCCTAGAATAGCTTATGTCATAATAAATTGATATAAAGTGTATATGTATTTCAGTTAATTCTTATAATTAAAGTTATTCTAGGTTATTCCACTCAAAGAATATATTGGTCAATTGTCAAATCAACTGTCATCACTATTTTTTTTTATTTTTTATAAATCTTTATCCACACTTTATTCACATTTTATCCAAACAATAAAAACTTTATTATTACGTTTCTCAATGAGAATAATTCAAAACACAAAATCACATATTCCATTGCTATACCTACTTATGCTGATATAACTGTATATCTTGGAACAAGTCTTATTGTGTATCTAAATATGGGCTAATGTTCTTAGAAAGCAAACAGATACAAGATTTTTAAGAATACATTAAGAATAGAATAAAATAACTACAAACGCTTATTTCTGAAATATATAAAAATATCTATCTCAGTTGATTAGATATTAATTATAGGGTTATTGGATTCTATTTATTATGCATCATTACACACAATTTTTACATGAAATATCATTTTTGCCATGCTTTATTTTCGGAATAAGTATGCATAATTTTTGTGTAGTGTGTAATTTTTTATGAATATGCATGATTCATTCAATGAAATATATTTAAAAAAAAAAAATGTGAGAACTACACAAGAAATTGTCCTTGAATTATCCATTATCCAAACGAAAAAGATTTCAAACACCTCTAAGAAACACAAATACGTTTTAAAAATCAAGGAATTCCCACCCAGTTAATGATATAATGATTGAAATAATAATTTTTTTAACAATATTTATATTAAAATCAAATATGAGACCTTTATTAAAGTGTTTTGGAGACTTGAAATCACTTCAGAGCATGTACCATGCTTTTATATTTATATTAACAGGTTGCCTTTAAAAAAAAATTGATTCTTTGTAATCTTGACCAGATATGCCCGTAATTGCTACACATGGAAAAGTCTGTTCAGATTGCGATCTTATTATTCTAGCTACCAATTCAGAGAACACGTGATTTGCAACAAATCAAAAGGTTTTTCCATAATAAATGTGAGATTGCCATTGAAAAATAAACAAAATTAAAACAAGTCGACTTCATGACTTTCATCATAAAACCCAAATCAAATAAGTGCCACATGATATTCTCAAAAACGTGCCGTGCCATCTACTAGTACTAAAATCATTTCTGGTCTGCTTTTTATTTAGTTTCTGTTTAGTTGCACGTTTGTGGCAGCTTTTGTTTTTTAAAAAACTCAAATCGTATAACCAAACGGGACAGTTTTATTCAGAATCGGAAGCTCGATTTCTTTTAATTTTTCTTTCGAAATCCGTGTTTTAAAAAATTGAAAAATAACATTTTTTTTTATTGGAATCGATTTTTTGAATTTAAAAATAACTTTCTCTGTAAAACATCAACTGCTTTCAAATATTGATTCCTGAATTAAAAAAAACATCTCAATAAAAATCAAGGTCTAAAATCATTTTAAAAAACAGCTTTATTCCAAAAGCTACTTTTCAATATGTGTTTCCAAACAGACTTTTCAATCTTTATTCTAGAATTATTTGTCACTGTGTAATGGATTTCAAACAAGAACTTGAAGAATTGTCAATAAGTTGAAGCGATGAAATGTTCTTCAATTTTGTTTTTATTAATATTTGTCAAAATCAAAATTAAAAAAGTATTGATAAATATCATTCTAATATTTAAGTGGAATAAATTTTTTCCATTTTTATTTTAAAATTGGATAATTGTCCACATTTTATTATAAATTTTTTTTTATACCAAACAAGATTAGTTGTCAACCCTCCACTTATCCTGGACTAAATTTTTTATCCCACTATTTATTTCCTTATTAAACTAGATCTTAAAATTAACTTTTGGATTTACCATTTGTTTCTTTATATATTAAAAAGTCAATAAAAAAAGTACTTTTTGTTGTGAATACGGTGGATAACCACCACCCATAACTCTCTCCATTTTTTCCATAACCTCCTCTCTTCACTTCCATAACCCCCACTCTTAATCACCAACTAACTACCCCCTTAACTCTTATGACTTATAACTCTCAACCTTTGGGATTACTCCATGTACCCTATAAATAGAGGGGTTCATCATGTATTTCATAACCAACAAGTAAAGAATAAGAAATCTCTCCCTACTTTTCTTCTCTGTATCTTTGTGTGCTTTGTTTATAAAAATGTTCAAGTATTCTATTTAATTTAGAACACTTCTGTGTTTGAAAAAGTACTTTTTGACAATTAATTTCAAACAGACCCTTAAAAAATCAAATCCAACAACTACAACCCTCTTTGTGACTCAATTCATTTTCAACCATCCAAGGTGCAGATTTCCTTTGAAAATATCATGAATGACATCATGGTTGAAGTTCACTAGATTGATAAATTTTCTTTCTATAATTAGGAATCCAACGTTAGTCGGAAAAACTTTGAATGTAAATAAATTATATGTAAATGATAATTTCAGAGAATTTAAATTCAAGACCAATGGTGAATAAACATGTCAACCCTAACAAACAAGCCAACCCTTTATTTATTTTTTAAATTAATTAACAACTTGGATGTTAAAATGAGTGGGGCATGCTTGTCATTCCATATTTGGAAGCAAATTAAAGTTCAGACAATTATGATAAAAAAAAAATTAAAGTTTAGACAATTATCAGTTCTCATTTTTTAATTAAAGGAAAAATTCAAATAAGTCTCTTGATTTTTCCTAAAATCCATATAACCCCCTGAAAACACATATGTAAATTTAAATAGTCATTTGAATTAAATTTTCATTGACAAATAAAGAATACTTTTTGAATATTTCGCTTGGTTAAAATCGTCATTTACAAAGGTTTTTCACATTTTTAATACATTGTAAGGAGTTTTTGGTATATTGCATTTTTAGCCAAAGTTAACCAAATATAATATTCCTCATTTGTCAATGAAAATTTGACTCATGGGGCTATTTGGATTTACATAGATATTTTCAAGGGATTCTATGGACTTCAGAAAACATCAAGGGGTTATATGAATTTTAAACAGTTTAAAGGGGGTTATATGGATTTTTCCCATTAATTAGTTGACCCTCATTTCCATAGAATGGATGTATGATAATGCTAAACAACGGGAAATTAATACAGGTTTCTTAAACAAGTATTAATGTTGTTCCCTTGAAACCTATTTAAAAAAAAAATTATTGACAAGTATTTTTTTTCTTTGTTAAATTTTCCCCTATCAACATGTGGTAAAACTCGAATCCAAATCTCATAATTAATGAGGGGATATTTTTACCCTTTTATCAAAGGGAGGTTCAATTCCTGTTTTAAAATATATATGCAAAGATCATGTTTTTTAAATAAACATTTTTTTTTATTAAATGCTCAAACTCGTAATTTTTCTTCGAAGAAGGGGTACATACACTGACCTAAAAGTGACACCAAAGAAAGATTCCCCTGTGATTCATCAATTTTCAAAAGTTCCAACCGTCGAGTGGGTGGCCTCTAAGTTGCCACTTTCAAGGCTTGGTTCAATTCAAAAAATGTGGTGACACGAGTCTTTATTTAGGTGTACGTGGAGAATATAAGGAATTCACTGCTTTTCTCATCCGTGATTGGAATCGTTGTATTGCAAGAGTTTGGGGGGTTTAGATACATGGGGGCATAGCAGCCACAACGTAGGTCCGTGGACTGGGGCGCATAAGAGGGCGATAGATTTTCCATCTATGGCCTTTTTTCTTTTTGGCCCACGTGGGCGGATTGTGTCCCGTTTTTTATTTGCTACTTTTACTTCTCTATTCTCTCTCATTCTCAGTTCAGACATGTAATCTTATTTCATTTTATGAAAATAATGATAGCATAGTTCTACTTTTTTTCAAAGAAAAGAGTATTTGTTTGGAGTGGCAAAATAAAGATATGATAAGACGTGAATATATAATAAAAAAAATAAGTTTTTTTAAGGGATAGAATAATTTGGTAGTCATGTTTAAATAAATTAGTGTACATCCCACTACTTATTTCAAGAAAAGGGTTTACAATAATATATTAATATATTTTATACAATTCAAAAACATATTAAAAATAAAAATAATAATGGCATAATATGAAAATATAATAAAATAGAAACTATCTTAATAGTTATACATCTAAGAATATTATTCTATCACATATAAAACTATATAGCATACCAAAAAAGGACTAAAAATTTAAAAAAAAACTTCATTATATTCAACATGAAATGGCAAATATAATTGAAATCTACATTGTCTATACTGCCTGTGAATGGAATTGATACACATTGGATGCTCGGCATAGTGAAGTTAATGGGAAATTTTTCTTTGTTTTGTTTTAATGTCCAACTTTAAATTGGCCATCGACATTTAAGGCCCCGTTTAATTGCGTGTTGGGGCGTGTTTTTACTTTTTGAAAAGCTGAAAAATTAAAAGCGTACAGTCAAACGGGACAGCTTTTTGCATAATCGGAAGCTGGATTCCTTTTAATTTTTCCCTCGAAATCTGTGTTTTAAAAAGCTCAGAAACAACGTTTTTTTATCAGAATCGATTTTTTGAATTGAAAAACAACTTTCTCTGTCAAATATTAAACTCCTTTCAAATATTGATTCCTGATTTAAAAAAGCATCCTAAAAAAGTTAAGGTCTAAAATCATCTTAAAAAACAGCTTTATTTTAAAAGCTACTTTTCAATCTATGTTTTGAAACGGTAGACTTTGTTTGACCGTGCATTTGGGGTGAGTTTGTTTGCGATTGAGGCAGGACTTTTTTACGACCCCGTTCTCATCGGCCACGATGAGCCCCCCCCCCTCGAGCTCCTCCTCGTAGTCCGCGCCGACGGGGTCGAACGCGCACGTCTCGGACGCGACCATGGTCCCGCCCGAGTCGCGGATTCGGCCGACAACGAGGGGGCGGAACCCGAACGGGTCACGGACTGCGACGAGCTCGTCCTCGTTCAAGAAGACCATGGAAAAGGCGCCTTCGAGGGCGTGACAGGCCTCGATGAGGCGGGACTCGAAAGGGCGGGAATTGGACATGGCGATCAGGTGGAGGACCACTTCGGTGTCGGAGGTGGTGTTGAAGATGGACCCCATCTCTTCCAGTTGTGGGCCACGGCGAAGCTGCGGAAGCGGTAGCCGGCGACGAAGGGCTGGACGTTGTGGAGGGAGAGAGCCATGGGAGGACGGACGATAAAAGGAGGCGTAGTTCTATGAAAAACACCTACTAACAAATCCGAATTTCTACTTCCGAGGAATTTGAAGTCATTGATTCGTTATTTTTTTTCGATCTAGATTTTGTCTCAATGTTTATCGGATCAGGTTTGACTATGGGCGAGTTTTATTTGCTTATTGGTTTTCGTTTGATATTAAAAAGTTTTTTTTTCATGTTTTGATCTTGTTAGAATGCCAATTATATCTGAATCTGAAATTAACCTTTAATGATCTACATTTTAATGTATGTTACATTTTTTAAATCTAAAACCCGAAACCTTTTTATGTATTGATCGTCAGTTATAATTTATATTGTTTATTACATTTACATAACACTATTACATTTATATAAATGTAATATAACAGTAATATTTACCTATATTTCTTACATTTTATATTGTTTATTACATTTACATAACACTATTACATTTATATAAATGTAATATAACTATTACATTTACATAAATGTAACTAAACAGTAACATTTACCTAAATTTTTTACATTTTATACTATTTGTTATATTTACATAACACTGTTACATTTACATATACGTAATGTAACAGTAACATTTACTTAAATTTCTTACATTCCATACACAATTTAAAAACAGATCATCTCTTCAATTGTGTGGGTGTCATAATGAATATGGAATCAATAATTAATCATTGAATGTAACTATCAAACTACCAATATAAAATGTAACTGCTTTATATGGTATCCATATGTGTTTTTTTATTTAAATTTAAATACAATAAATATCTCACTGTTTTAATGTTCAGTTAATAACATTCTTCAAAAAAAAAAAATACTAACGTGTATAATAAGAATGTAAGTTTGGAATAAAAATCTAGACCGTTTGAATGATTTAACGAAAAATAATTTAAGTAAGTTTTGATGTAACTGAAATAGAAATTGAATTATAATTTAGGTAAAGATTTCAAAATTCAAATTTTAAAAATGAATAAATTTTAGTGTAACGGATATTCATGTGAAAGAGTAATATCTGAATAGATAAAAGGGGAGGATTTGGGTTAGTGGGATAGATTTTAAATGAAAAGGGATTTTCGTGCGGAATTATTTCTTGATTTCATCCAATTAACTCATGATGGGTTAATAATACTTCCCATATTGGATCTCTCATATAATCAAGTTTAACATTCATCCCTCAAAGTACCGGTGAAAGAGTTGTACGAGTCCCTCGTGGATGACCCGGGTTCGAGCCCGGTGTGTATCCCTCTTTTATGGGGTGTCTTTCAGGCCTTGCGTCTGAGTGTACTTGTCCTCTGTGGGTTTTGTCTATCAAAAAAAAAAAAAAAGTATCGGTGAAGAAAATATAATATCATTATTTTTTTATAAATGAATTTGTTCGTGAAGGTCTAAAATGCTGAATAAATTATAATGTTTTCGAATAGTTTTTATCACTAATTTATACAATGAGTAACTCATTGAGATGTGTATGAATAAAAAGAAAAAAGTGACCCACACAGACCACACACACTGACACACCCATATTATTTTGACAATAATAGGAATCGGATAAGAAAGGAGCCAGAATTCCAAATTTTGGATTACGCAGAGAGGAAAAAAATAAAAAATTAATCACTACATTCAAATATATCCTTATTACAAAAATAAATATGTGCTTTTATAAAAATAAAATATGCACTGAAATAAATTATGAAAAAATAAAATTTTTAAATAATTTTATTCATTGCGATAGTGCACTACGCTATCACACTATTTACTACAACATCACAATGTAGATGACTAGTTGATCATTTTTAGACTGTAAAAGGGATTGCAAACAGACTAAGTATATCAGAGTTCAATGACAATTACTCTTAATGTAGAAAAATACAAAGAGGACCCTAATCCTAAATAATTAAAAACATACAAGGGTCAATTTGATAATTCTAGTTCTGATGAGAATTATTCATTTCTCATTCCACATGAATCCAGTCACTGAGTGAGAAGGGTTTGTTTGAAATGTCTGGAAATGATGCTTCAATAATCTATACTCGGATGCTTCAATAACAGAAAAATGAGAATGAACACGGCTCCAAATGTTCCCCCTAGGAAGCTGATATCTTTCGAAATACCCCCAATTAGCTGGGACTGTTGCACTCAATTGTAACCCTTACCAAGTTCATGTCTATCAATAGGCATATTTGGTTGACGAGTGAGATTGGAATTATGTGAATAATGGGATTTCAAATCCAGGTAGATTAGGATTGAAAATTTTTTTAACTTGTTTGATATGCAACATGATTAAAAAAATGGATTTGAAATTCTCAATCTCAATCATGTGTTTGATAATACCTGAATTACAATATAAAAAATATGTATTTTCAAAAATATCATTTCTACAAAATCTAACATATGTTAACTCAGATTCAATTTTAAATTATTTAACACATATATCTTCTAAAATTATCATTTATTTAATAAAATTCTAATAAAGATTCATTTCTTTTCAATGTTATAGTATCGAAATTCATATATTTTTTTTAAAATAAACTTTTTTCATTGTCGTAACATCATGAATTAATATGTTGACAACACAAGTAAAATAAAAATAAATTATTGATAGGCAATGGTAAAAAAATTAGAGATAAATAATAATATAAGTTTAAAAAGGCACATTTAATCATAACAAAATATTTTTTTGTAATATTTGGTGAGAGTTAAGATTCAGGTGGGAGATGTAAATACTGGATAAAAAAGTATTTTTTTAATCCACCTAGGTAGGGATTGGGGGAATGGGTGGCTCTATTTGAGCCCCTCTCATTTGTAAGTAAGCCACCTTTAAATAGATTATTGCGAAAGATCCATTTAGATTTTCCTCATAAGTACGCCCCCTAATAAATTAGTTCACCTAATTTTTTTTAAAATTTTTTTAATTAACATTCTTTTAATAAACTATCTTGCGTATATATATGGTTTAATTTTTTTTTTAAGGGTTTAGGATTTTAAGGATTTGTGTGAATATGTGCAAAAACAATGAAATTTCATATTTTTTTTATATTTACATTAATTTTTTTATTAGAATATGTTAATTAGAGTTTTGTAAGGAGAGACGGACATGGGTGGAGGAAAGGTTTTGATGTGAGAGGGGCTTGTTTACTGTTTACATATAAAGTTAATATATGAAGGGTTTGTACATTAAATGATTAAAATATAAAAAACTTACTTACAAAAAGGGCTTACTTACAATTTAGAGGGGCTCAAATAGAGCATCCCTTGGAAAAATACCACCTCTTGAGTGGGATTCTCAATCCCCCTATTTAAGGATTCACAATCCTTAATTATCTAAATCACAATCCCTCTTTTAAAAATTATCTAAACAACTGATTGATCTGAATTAGGATTGACAATCCCAATCCAGCCATCCAATACTCCTATCCAAAAAAAGTAATCATCTAAACCAATAATATTGTAATCATCAAAATTTTTGTCTAATTTTCTATGTTCCCGACGCAAAGCCAGCCATTGCTAAATTTCTCTCTCTCTCTCAATCAAATATTAATGGACAAGACTATCAATACACTATACTTCATTCACATAAAGCCAAATATTAATGGACAGATTACATTGCTAGCCTATAGTGTTATTTCCAATGTAGTCTCTCCCTCCCCATAAGCCTATAAAGAGACCAATGTAAACCCTCTGTTTCCCCAACTCAATATAATCCCCTCTGAAGATCTCCATCACCAAAAGCATTTCATAAAAATGGCACGGCCACAAGGTAACTCACAAACACCACCAACCACTCACCACCGATCACCGCCGCAGCCACCAGAAGAAAATTACACCACCACCCACCACTACAATTCTGCCCACGAAACCCATGAAACACTGCATCCACAATCGCCGCCACCAGCACAATTCCCACCCCAGACTGTCCATCAACAACAACAGCAGTATCATCAGATCAATGTGGCACCCTCCACTCACCATCTGATGTCTCAGCACGTAATCCCTCCACCACCCACGAACTACCCTACACAGGTTTACACTCACGCAATCCCGTCACCATACACAACCTATGTGGTCCAGACACCACCCGTGCCACAGCTCCATGTTGGGAACTCAGGCACGACGGCCTGGACAACAGGGCTATTTGACTGCATGGATGATCCAAACAACGGTGAGATATCACATTAATCAGTCTTACTTGCAACCTTTTCCATACCTGATGCTTGAACTGTCTCTTCGGTTGTAGCATTGGTGACACTCTGCTTCCCCTGCGTAACGTTTGGACAGATCGCCGAGATCATTGACAGCGGGCGCTCGAGTAAGTGAACCTGATCAACTGAGTCTCCATGTTGCGTTCATGACTTTTGAGATTTGTTGGGTGCTGGCCAGGTCGTGGGACAAGTGGATTCAAGTATGGCATGGTGTCTTTCTGCATAGCACTTCCCTGCCTTCTGTCATACAGTTATCGCACGAAACTGAGGGCCCATTATAACCTGGCGGAGACGCCCGC
The DNA here is from genome assembly GCA_030737835.1 of Acorus gramineus. Classification (NCBI taxonomy): domain Eukaryota; kingdom Viridiplantae; phylum Streptophyta; class Magnoliopsida; order Acorales; family Acoraceae; genus Acorus; species Acorus gramineus. The sequence goes on from CM060857.1 coordinate 16,107,057, forward strand.
TCCTGACTGCCTGACTCACTTCTTCTGTGAGTGTTGTGCACTCTCTCAGGAGTACAGAGAGCTGCGAAACAGAGGCCTTGACCCTGATATAGGTGATTCTCTGACCTCCTATGTGTCAGTTTCATCTGCATCAAATAATAGCACAAATACATCAGTAGATAAGATTCATTTTGATCATTTTGACTACAAAAAGATTTGAATGAATCAAACTTACTTGCAGGGTGGCATGCCAATATGGAGAGGAACCAACAACAGATAGTCATGTTGCCCCCATCAAACCAAACCATGATGGGATGAGAATTTTCTCTCTTCTTTCTTACCAGAATGATCTGACAATCCTGCTTGAAGAACTGGACAAATTGTCATGGCGCGACCGATTATCGCAGGTAATAAGTGTGTTTCAATCAATGTGTGGACCACAAATGAAAATCTTATTCTAATTATTCAAAACTTGATTATTCTATTTGTGTGCGCTTTGTTGTGTGACTCCTTGTACCAAATTAGTGATAAAGTGTGGTTCATGATCCATGTTCTTTCTATTGTGGTAAATCATGCATCATCCAGTTTTCACATATACACAAGCTTCTACAGGGAAACTCAAGGAAAAGAAGGTAAATATTTATCAGTGGTCTTGCATCCACCAAAGACAAATGTTTCAAAGTACATTTTTCTCCAAAAAAACACAAGAAGAGCTTGAAGGTTCAGTTCTAATTCCAAAACAAGAAGGATATCCATATAACAAACATTTACCAGTAGCAATCAGAGTGTGAGAGAACAAAAAGAAGATTACATTGTTGGACAATTCATCCTCATCATAGAACAAATGAACTCTTAATCTACCTCCCTTGAGAAGTTTGCTGCAATGGATGAGCATCACTCTTCCATGTGACTCTCCTCTGCCTGAGGCTGTGAGACCTTCACTTTGATCTTTGGGAGGGTGAGTGATGGCTCTTGTTGGAAGGCAGTGGGAGCCTTGACCAGGTGAATGCTCTGTTCCAATTCCTTCATTGCCTCCTTCTGCTCCTTGGATTTGTTCTTCTTCATCCTGCAAAAGTTTCAAATGCATTTATGTTACTCAGAAAGGAAATTTAGCGGAAAAAAAAGTTGCTCCAATAATAATTCACATGCTAAAAAAATTAACTATGCTCATTGTGAAGCACATTCATTTAAGTTACAATGACATGACTCATATGAATCCATGGCCGAAAGGTGAAATCACACAGATTTGGATTTTATTGTATTTTCATGTTTTAAGAACCCAAAAGTTTCAGTATTTGCATAAAACAAAAAGATAAGCTTAGGTGATGGAATTCAATACTTAATATCTCAACTAGCTCACAAGGCTCCATGTAGCTTGTGACTAATGGAAACTAACATAATATTTAATTTTTCACATAGAAAGTATGTAAAGAAATACCTCATTGCATGGTATTGAGCCTCCCTTGCTACTCTGACTTTATCGATCGTCTTTATAGCCTTCAGAGTGTTCTCTGCAACATTCCTATCATACCTTTCGGGTCTGTTTCGTTTCCTTTCAAACTCGAATGTCTTATCCTTCACAAAATAACAGAACTTTTATCTCAGTACTGACACGGAAAAAAAAAAAGAAAAAAGATAGCAGTGTTCTTCTTACCTGTGTCATATCCTTTTTGGCTAAACGTCTGTATGCCTTTGTCCATTTTACTTTACGAGGATTCCTCTTCATTTTAAAGTTCTTGTGGCATTTAGACCTACAAAATCGGAAAATCTGCACAAAGAGAATTATTATCAAACAGTGAATGACCACAAAACGAGATTTCTGAAGTATAATATACAAAATCCTTAAATGGGTGTGGGGGCAATTAAACATGCTCCTTCATTGGGGCATCAAGGCTAAAACCCATGACCTCTAGAAAGAAGAATATATCCTCTTCCAAGTAAGCACGACAGCCTTGGTAGGCTTCTTAAAACATGTGAAACCATACACTCTCACGGAAAATACTTAAAGCTTTGGCGCCATTTGCTTGAACTTTTACTAGTATGGGCCGGTTTCAGGTAGGCTTCTCTCCTTTTTTTTGTTTTTTTTTTGAGAGACAAACGAGGGATGTCCACCACATTTTATTAAAAAAATTAGTAACGGGTGTCTCCTAACAAAGAAAGAATAGAAGACTTATCCTAATCCTCAATGGATCCAGGTAGGTTTCTTAACAATGCTTTCAAAAAAACGAATCAGGAACTCAAATTTCAAGAAATAAATGATAAAAAAACTTCAATGCAATCCAGCTTAGGCGCTATTTGGAACCATTGTCAAACAAATTTTGCTTTTGCAAACATCGATTTTTAAATAATCAGTTCCCAAAGGGATTCTTAAGCTTCATCTTTTGGTTTTAAATTTTAGTTTTTATGTTTTAAGAGTCAACAAAACAACTTTAATGAAAACCCCGGTTGACAGTATCTTTTCAGAATCAATTATTTTAATCAATTTCCAGAATAAGTTATTTTTTAAACGGTTCCAACAGGGCCTTAGCCAAAAAACATAGAATTAGCTTACCAGGGATTATTGCAAGAAGTTTGAGTTTTAAGATAGATCAGTTTTTTTAAGGAAAAGTGAACTATAACAGACAAGCAATTGAAGAAAAATTCTACAGTACGAGCAAACCCATTTCCTATAAAAACTCATAAAACGTCCGAAGAACAGCATTCAGTCCAATCCAAAAAAAACAATTGCTTAATTATAGTATTGATTTTGGAGTCTGTATATTTTGTGGCAACTGCGTCGAGTATTGTCCAACAAACTGTTTATCCATGACTGAAGAATATGAACTTTCTACTTATGATCGTCACGAATTGAATTATAATCAAATTGCTTTGGGGCGGTTACCAATGTCAGTAATTGAGGATTACACAATTCGAACAACTACAAATTTGACTCCAATTAAAATAGCTAAAAATAAACCCCTGGGTTCACGAACGATTACTAATTAATAAGATTCAGTTTTGATATAAAACATCCAAGCTTCTTTTTTCAAGATCAACATAGAAAAAGTCCAGAATGTCAACATGTGGTTCAAACAGGCATCTATTTTGTGTTAACCCAACCATATCAAGTACTTTCAACTACTTCGGCATAAAAAAATTAAGTAATGTAAAATTTACTACAACACTTCACAACAAAGATCCACGACAAGTAACAGTCATCTCTAATCAACAGAAAATCTGTGGTTCTAATGGATTACATTACTTCATCAGATGCTTTAACGATAAATTCCATTCGATTCGGGGGAAAAAAAAACTATAATAGGTACTGCTGAAAGGGGAAAGAAAAAAAAAGAGAAAAAAAACGAAACCTTTGCGTCGTTTCGCACGAACTGGATGCCATGACCCGGATAGATTGTCGAAGAACAAAACCAACACTTCTCCAACCTCATCGCGTATCCTTTTCAGATCGAATCCCTAAAAAAAGAAAACGAATCCCTGAAAAATTTTCAGTCCGTCAAACCATGAGAAAATAACCGAGGAACAACTCCGTCTGAAATTAGGGTTTATCTTTGTTGTTGACAACAAATTTGGTGAAAAGAATAATATAAACGTACCTCTAGAGAGAGAGAGAGAGAGAGAGAGAGAGGGTTTTACAGACGATCGTCCGCCGAAACCCTAATTTATGAGAAGGAAGAGTTTGGATTTCCAGGCACCACTTTTAATCGGATCCGGATCTGGTCATACGGTAATCCAACCCGGTTAAAGCGCAAACCTAGGGTCTTATTCTGGAAACGGAAACGGATACTCTCACCACTGCAGGTTGCAACTCACGGGGTTAAGGTTTGGGTTGAGCTCCAACTCGACTCAACACAAAGAAAGTCAACCTAACAAAACCTGACCATTAGATTTGAGAAGCTCAACCTGAACTCAACCGATCAGGTTTTGTTTGTGTTCGGGTTTGATTTGAGTTGGATTAGGTTTGAATTAGGTTCGGGTTGAGTTTGGATTTAACTTAAAAAATATATTGTTTTAAACAATTATAATGTTGCAAGAATCTTCTCCGCACAAAAAAAAGAAAAAGAAAATGAAGAACATTTCTATTTAGATAATAAAAACATATAAACTATAGAAGTGAGAGTTTCTAGATAAAAATTTATAGAATTCAAATTTTATCATACATCTTAAAAAAAACTATAATTTTACATAAAACATTTATTTAAATATGAAAATTTCATATTTTGGTTGGTTCGGGTTACCCAAACCTTCAATCTAAGCCCAACTTAAATTAGATTCAAGTTGCTTAGGTTGAACCAAAACCTTAAAATTCCAATCTAAATCCGTCAAAATTTTAAATTAGGTCAGGTTCAAGTGTTCAATCCGTCCGAATAACGCGCCTAATATATACAATTTTTTTTTAACAAAATTTTAATTGAGAGAGATAAAATAGTATTTAAAAAATAAGGTATAGATATCAGATATGGATGTGGACTTACGGTTTTCTAAAAACGGTTGGGCCGAGATTAATAGAGATGTTACCACACACTTTTTTTTTTTTTTTAGAATAATGTTACATCCAGCATTTTTTTTTTTTAAGACTTGTTATCATTTTAGTTTAAACAATTTATCAAAATTTTCGTAATTTAAATATCATCCATATTCATTAATGTCACTTCCACAGCCGACATATAATTTTTTTGCATGCGTTTTTTCGTAATGATGATCAGAATATTAATAGAAAAAAAAACATTTTAATTAATGCAATTCTTGTATTGATAATCAGAATAGCGATAGAAAACACTTTACAACCTAGCAATGTACACTACTGTATCAAAGGAACTCTTATTGAATATTTGTATATACATACAAACTTATAAATGTAACGAAAGAGTTATGTCATTTTATCTGAAATTTAGTTACACTAAATTCGGGGGTTGGAGATTATTGATAATATATTAATATGGGGATCATATTGCTAACTATAGGCTCCTCCCTATAGCAGTGAATGAGAATGTATCACCTATGTCGAATGCACGATAAGAAACCTTTTGTTAGAAGGTTAATTTTTTTTTTTCCCTTATACGTGAAGCATTCTCATTGGTTCATTACAGAGAACTTTTTATAACAAACCACAGATGATCCGATCCCAACAATATGGGAATAGGATCCCAACAATATGGGAATAGATTGTGTTCAAGCTGTCAGACCAGGTGGGCGGCTCGGGACATACAGCCCGATATGACGAGGAGGTTGGGGTACTGGTTCGGCACCGTGTGGGTCCCGCGTGGAGGGAGGATGGAGGTGGAGATGGGGGGTTTTATGTGGAAGAGGGTGGCTCAAGGGGAGGCGGAGAGATGAGACCGATGGGGGTGGTGGGCACTGGAAGAGAGGGCTCATAGTGTCTAAGGAAGAGTGAGGGTGCTGTGCTTTGAATTGGTTGGTTTTTCGTTACTCTGTGTTCTTTTCTGTTATTATGTTGGATGTGCTTTATGGTGCAGAACATATGATTCTCGGAAACAGACTGCTGTGCCGGATTTGAAATGTAAAGCAGATAAGTGTCTGTGGTTTTAATGAGTATGTACTTATATAAACCTTTACAAATAAATATAAAATAATATACACTTTAATCGACTGCGCTCTTTTTTATGTATAAATGTGTATCGATAGTGGTGGAAGCAAACAACACTACTATATATCTCATTTACAGATAAAGTGGTCAACCCCTTCCACAGAAATACAGCCTCCAGAGTACCTGTTTTCTTGAAGTGTAGTTAGTATATATGGTGGAAATTGCAGAGGTCGCAGTTTCTTCACAGGTAGAAATAAAAATAAAATGGAAAAATCCAAATAACCCCATAGTAAACTGCCTGAAATCCATATATCCCCGCTTTACCTAAAGTCCATATAACCCCCTGAAAATATCTATATAAAATTCAAATACCCCCAAGTTAAATTTTCATTGACAGATTAGGATTATTCTGCGAATAATATGTCTAGTTAACCTAGTTGAAAACATAGTACACCAAAAACCCCCTACAATGTGTTAAAATACGAAAATCTTCTTTAAATGACAATTTTACCCCCTGTATAGGGTTTTATAATCTATTCGGAGAAGTAAAATTGTTATGTACAAAACATTTTTCACATTTTTAATAAATTATAAAGGATTTTTGATATACTATGTTTTCAATCAATCAACAAAACAAAATATTCGCAGAATATTCCTCATTTGTTAACGAAAGTTTAACTCATGGGTTATTTAGATTTACATAGGTGTTTTCAAGGAAGGGGTTACGTAGATTTTAAGAAAAATCTAGAGGTTATATGATTCTATACAGTTTATAAGGGGATATTTGAATTTCTCCCAAAATAAAAATATTATGACAACAAAAAGATGACGTCTTTCTGGCATTAATAGACAATCATAACATAATAATGTGCACAATCACTACAACATATATCATGAAAGTTTGTTTGTACCACAGTGAAAATAAATAAGGCACTTGCAACTGTGACTCCATAATTCCAATATTGAAACTGAGGCTCCCATAGTTCACTGAAGTCAGAACCCCAAATGCAATTGGGAAAAAAAAAAAAAAAAAAAATCAAAGCAGCAGTGAAAGATTTCTTCCTGATTGGATGTAATAGGACTGGTTATAGCATATTTTTAGTTATGACAGGTTTCCCATGATAATAGGACTTAGAAGGGTCCCATGTACTGTTCTATAATTGACTGAAATGCAGAATAGAGAGTTGAAATTCATGTGAAGAAGAAGAACAATTAATCAATTGTGGGTGCGATTTGTAACTAAGTCACCTACTGAAGTGCCCACTCCATGCTCATCAACACTAAATTCAATGTACACCATATTATTGATACGAAACTCAGAATTTTCAAACAAGATGCAAAAACTGGGTGGCGAACCATAAGCATAACATGGACAATAAATACAAATTAAAATAAAAATAACCGCCTCACTCGATATTTAGTTAAACATGCCAAACTCTGAACCAGAGAACTTAAAACTTAAGTCCTCAATTTTTTTAGAAAATAAATTGACCAGGACCAAACCAAGAAGTTCGAATAGATGGCTACGAAGATTTGGGTGCCCTAGGAGGATCTTGCTTGCCCGATGTGCAGCGGAGAGGAGAAATCATGGTGACTTGTCTGATGGCTAGGAAGATTAGGAGTGGGCTAAAAGAGGTGAATGAATTGGATAATAGTTTCACATATTTGGAGAATATAATTGGGAGGGTACCGAAGAAAGGAGATGAGAGCATGAAGGCCAAGATCTTGCAAACTTTGATCCCGGCGGTTGTTTGGGTCATATGGTTGTTGCAGAATCATCTTATTTTAGGGGGGACACCCCCCTATGAGGAAAATGTGTGCAAGATGGTGATGGTGCCTTTTTTTGTTCTGGCGCTAGTAGAGTTTGTTTATTATGGAAAAACTTCCCATCAAGTGGTAGTTTTTTGTTTTGAGGCCTTTGGGAGATTGCATGGTAGACACCTCTTCTACAATCGTTCTTCAAAGGTCTTGGCTGACAAGGTCATGATGTAATTATCTACTTTCTTTTGTATGCTTTGGGCATTCTCTTTGAGATGAATGAATCAAGGCAGGATGCCTACTGTTTCGTCAAAAAAAAAAAGGTTCAAATAGATGCAGCACTTAACTCAAAGAGAGAATATAAAGCAGTCAATATAGAAGCACACAAAGAAGATGCAATTTGACACTAAATGACCTACATAAAAGCTCGGTAATGAATTACTATTTTCCAAAGCATATCTTATACCCCCAAACGCAGTGTGTCACTACCAATGACTCAGACAAGTAGAGATGTTACTCACCTTGGTCCCTGTTGACCAAGCATCCAATCTGACATCTTCACAACCAAGAGGAATGCATGCCGATCAGGTTATCAACTAACTGTCAAGAGCTGCCTCGAAATTTTCTAAAGAAATAGATACCAAACAATAATGGCATAATCAAGAAACTGAGCCCTCTTCATGAAATTAAGTGACCAAGGAACCAGCACATGCTTACAGACAACCGATGCTTTACAAATGGACAAAACCCGTTCGATTTCAATGAAAGAACCTTCAAATGGCGGAATAAAAAACTGCCCTTTCTTTTTTCTCTGCACATGCATTAAAAGGACGGTCACAGATTCTTCCACTGGACATAAGATTATGGAATTCAGTGTCAAACTTGCATTGGGCATTTCTTTTGGGAATGTCCTAGTAGATGGCAACGGCCACACTGTACTACCCGCTTTGGGCGTTTGAAGCTCTCCATCCGAAGAACCTTCTTTTTGGGCCGTCCGGGTGGTCGACGGGTCTTGGGCGGACGCACTATGATATCAGCCTTGGCACCACCCCCCAATGCCTCATCCTTCCAGAGGATTCTATCTGGGATGGGGTGAATCAACTGGGAATATGTTTCACAATAACTTGCAACGGTGAAACAATGCTCTGCAAACATATGGGCATTTTGTCCACAGGAGATAAGAGCAGCAGCAGCATGTGCACATGGTATGCCATAAATCTGCCAACGACGACATGAGCAAGAACGACTACGAATATCCACAATATTCGTCCGTTCACTTGATACAATCTCAAATTCTACTTCATTTGCACGAAGTACTTGATAACAATGGTAATCTGCCATGGCCTCCAACACAAGTTTCTCAGCTGAAGGAACAAGAATTGATGTCCAGGATATCCCAGTGTTACGGCGACTGTTAAACCAAGCAGTCAATTGGTTGCGCATGTGTTCCACCATCTGCACTATAGGAAGCTCATGGCCTTCAAGCGCCCAATTGTATAATAATTCCGTAACACCCAATGTGAAATGGCCATACCGAACACCCTCAAAATATGCAACTGCCCAAAGACGGGGTGGATAGCGGTGGAACCATTGAATGACATCTTGAGATATATCAACCATCTCTGCTACCTTTGCCTCAAATTCTGCAGCAGTAAGGGCATAAACAGCATTCCAGAAGATGTTCACCAGCTTTGCATTCTTGAACTCATCGCGGAAGTTTTCGCTTACATACCGTAGGCAGAACCCGTGAAAAGCAGTGGGAAAATGCGTCTCCACCGCATCTACTATACCTTTTTGCCTGTCTGACAATATCGTAAGCCTGGGCATATTTTCTGTATTCATCAAAAGAAGTTTCCGCAACTCTGACAAAAACCACATCCAATTCTCATCAGTTTCGGCATCGACAACAGCAATTGCCAATGGGAACAAAGCATCATCGGCATCAACAGCGGAAGCGCATAACAATGTTCCAAGATACTTCCCTTTCAAATGAGCTCTGTCAACCTCCAGAAGCGGGCGGCAAGCATTTATAAAGCCATGAATTAAAGCATGAAAGGAAACAAAAAGCCGCTGGAAGCAGTTCTCCTGCCCAGTTGTGAACACAGAAGCAATGCTTCCAGGATTAGTTTTCTTGATCTGATCACAGTAAGCAGGAAGGAGGCGATAACCATCTTCATACGTCCCATGAACAGCAGCCATGCTTCGTTCTTTACCTCTCCAAGCTTGCATGTAAGACACAGCGACCCCATGTTGTTCCTGTATGTCTTGCAAAATCTCTTTAGGCTTGTATTGTGGGTTGTCTCGGAGACGAGCTTCAACAGATCTCGCCACCCATCCCACAGATGCCTGCTGGTGGTGAAGGTTGCGGACTCCCTCACAGGTGTGCTCCGCATGCAGAGTCCGAATTGAGAAAGTCAGGACGCCTGGACACTTAGCTACATGGACCCTCCACGGGCACCCTTCTTTTGAGCACTTGGCAATAAAACGGCTGCGGTCAGACTTCACTATCCGGAGGTCAAAGTGCAATGCGATGGCGATCTCTTTGAGCACCCTCCTGCACGTCTCAACATCTGCAAATTCTTGCCCGACAATTAAAGAATAGTCCCGAACAACTAAGTTTTGGTCCTGAACAGCTATGTTCTGGTTCGGGATGCCTAGCACATTATCTGTCAAAGGTTTGGAGTCGACCATCTTTTAAGAAAAACGTGTTCCACTGAACATCAGCCAGGACAAATTTGGAGTTTTCCCTTACTCTAGAGGACCGAATTTCAGAATTAAAACACTATCATCCCGTCTTCTTTGCACTGTGCAGCCTTAGAGGTATGGAACCTGCCAAGAGAATCGGTGTGTAAACGTCAGGGAATGAGGATACCTAAAAATCATATGCTCCTAAAATACTTCTGAGATACCAGGATATATTCTTTTCACAATTCTCAAATAACAAGAACCAAAAAAGAAAAAAAAAACCCTTCACTTTCTCTCTATCCATCTCTCAAAAAACACACACACTTCACTTTCTTTTGCTACCTCCCTTAACAAAAATTCCACTTTGTGCACACTTTTAGTGAGTTTTTAAATTCTGTATCTAACTATAATTTCATCCAAATATGAATACCTAATTGATTAATTGATCAACAAACTCTGATTCTAACTTTGAAATCTCAAGAAAGTACCAAAGTCATGATTTATAATAAATAAAATAAAAGATTCACCAATAATTCCACTCCAATTTAAGTCATGGTCGGGGTACCTATAAATCAAACTCTCATCAAAACCCAATGTTCTTAAAAACAAAGACAAACCCAAATTTAAAGCATCAGAGGCTCACAAAACCCCTAACCTGACCAAAATTTCACATTCGCAATAAAAAAAGGATATCTTGAATCAGAAAACGAAATCAAAACCCTAAAAAAACACGTATAAAAGCACTTACAAGAACAGATCAGATGCCGGTCCGTAGTCGATCCAGTCACAAGCTTTCACCCCTTCGAGAAGCAGACGATCCGTATCGGAAACCCTAAAAATGGCGGATTTTCCAGATCGGATCCAACAATAGGTTTCGATCGATCAGAAACTCTTCCTTGTTTTTTTGCCCCAAAAAAAAAAATTAGAAATCCCAGACGCGTTAGAGACGGCGAGGCGAGTTCTCTCTATCTATGTTGTGAAACTACTACTATACCCCCAAATCCAACCTTTATTTACATTTTTACCTCAGGTGCACGTGCAAGGAGCCAAGGAAGGGTTGACGTCATTCGGTAACAAATAAGCAACCAATCGGAGGATAAGCAGTGGATGATGGCCTAATCATTTCTTTCATTAACGTATCCCGGCATAACATCATACCACAAAATGGATTTCATATGTGTCCCTGTTGTGATCTAATTTTATTGAACTACTGATGTTAATACTTTCTTTGCATAAACTATATATTTTGTAAGATAATTAAGCATATATCTTGGTAATTATTCTATGAAATTGCTTATCATGGCTTCTTATATCCCCATAGATGAAATTATCATTTTATGTTTCTCACACAAAACTTTAGAATATATGTCAAATACATGTCACATCTACCGTCTCTCACACGTATTGATCAACAATTTATGCAGGAATAGAGTTGTTATTTTTTACCCCTTATCCATTAGTTAGTGTAAGTTCATTCAATATGAATCAAATGATAAAATGATCATTTGCAGTGAAATAATAAAAAATGACATTTAAAAATTTAAATAAAAAATTTTAAAGGATATTTTTTCTGGATAAGATTTTAACAAAATATATATATATATATATACTCATTAGATGATATATATAATTTAAAAAAAATAAAAACATGCGTCATCTATGTCTTGGATTGTAAAATAGAGCGTGCGCAACATTTTTCTTAGCCTCGTTTGGGTGTGGAATAAGGGTGTAGATACCTTGAAATAAAGTAGAATAACTAATTTTGATTGTTTGGGAGGGTTGGATTCCGAGAGATAATCTATGTTTGAATAACTTATTATAAATGTGGACAGTCATTCCATGAAACATGTGGAATTAAAGTTATTTCAAATTATTCCATCCAAATAATACGTGGACCTACTGTCAAATCAATTGTCATCACCTTTTATAAAATCACATGTTAAATTAACTATCATCATTTTTTAACATTTTATAAATTTTTATTTACACTTTATTCATATTTTATCCAAACAACAAAAATTTTATTATTGCGTTTTTTAATAAGAATAATTTAAAACACAACTAATGATAAAATTACTTATTCCATTGCTATATCCCCTTGTGCTTCTATAATTGTATACTCAGAATAAGTCTGATTACGTAGGCAGAGGGAACACAGATGTATTGGAAAATTGAGGATGTATACATAAAAATCCCTCTATGAAAACCTGATCACAGGGATTTGGGCTTCCACTCCATCAATTCCTTCAAACGGACCGAAAAGCAGCCGTTGTAGATATTCTGGTCATCTCCCCTCTCCGCAGGCACTCTAGTCCAGAGGGCCAAGAGGGACTAAAGGTGAACTGCAGCAACATCAGACCAGTTTCTGGTCCTCTTCAATCTCTCCTCATTTGATTCATCTGATTTGATTTTTCTTTTCAAATGGATACTTTTTTTTTTCTAATCTGGTTGGGTTCGGTGAACTTTATTTATATATTTTGTTATTAGCTTTTAAGTGGGCGATGGGTGTCCATTTTTTCACTCTATTTAAATTTTTTGCATGCTTTGTATCAGTTATGGAACTTTTATTGACAAATGATATGTATTAGGAAAATCAGTGTATTGGGATTGAATGAGTTGATAGTAATGGTTGCTGATGTATATGAGATCACACTATCTATACTGGTGGTTTTAGAGAGTTTTGGTTGTAGCAAAGTCAAGATTTTTGGGCATTTTGTATGCTGTTGGTGCAGACCTACTACAGGCCAGTATAGTATGCTACTGATATTTTGTATTTGTTGGATTTATGAATCAGTTTCTGTTAGAAATTTCATCTTCAATTCTCCCATTTTGTTGTGCTTTGGACAGATATTGGGGTTCTAGTATTTGGGTTATCTGGAATAAGTGATTGAAGACATTACTGAGGCGTTGGGATTGTTTATGTTATATACTTATTTGTGTTAGTTGCAGTAAGTGATGAGGAACCATGTTTCATTCATTGGATGCCAATGGTTGAACCATAGTTGATCTTGTTTAATATAGATTCTAATTTGGGCAGAATCTTTGACAACCCTTTTATCATTTGTTGGTCATGATCAGTATGTCGGGACATATTGTTGTGAATTTCGAGAGGTGACAAAAAAAAAAGTATTCTCTTGGTATGTGTTGATCAATTGAAGTAATACTGGAAAGAGAAGTTATCTTAGACTATTGGGAATAACTGGGGAAACATTTTTAAAAACTAGGAACCATGTTGGATAAATGGCTTATTCAACCTTTAATAACAAAGTCATATTTAGAAACATTATGAAAATTGTAGTTTATGCACATCTCATACCACATGTATATGTAACTTGTTTTCTTTTTATACCATCAATGCCATACCATCTGAATTATGCCTTAAGTCCTAAACCCATGCATATGCAATAATTCTGTAATAATTCCTAGCAACCATTGACTTTACTTTTTTTTAAAATTTATTTTTGTCATTTTGAGTTGGGATAGTTTATATTTACAGTGGAGGGGTATTGAATTTTCCTATATTTGTTATGAAATGGGAAGACCACTTATCATTTGTTATGCTTGATGAGTTTTTCTTTACTTTTTTCTTCTTTACTCTGTCATACATTATATTTTCGAGCAGCAATTCTTAGGCCACTGATTTTTTTTTTTTGTCTATGTGGTACCACAGTAAGTTGAAACAATATGATTTCTAATTCCTCTGTGTTATACTGCTGCACTTTCTCTCACCGTGATCTATGTTTTATGTTTGTTTTGTTGTTATTTTTCTCTAATCTCCCTCCATCGGACATTGTCTAATTTTCTTGAGAAATAGAATTGACCACAATTTAGTTCAAAAAGAAAATGAAGAATGAAATTCCAACTTAGGTCATAGTTAGTCATCAACTGTGCAAATTAGGAAACATTCAGTCTGTCAATTCAGTAGCAGTTCCACGTTCTGCCTAGAATATAAATGCAATAAACTTTGTATAGACACCATGGATAAACCTCAATAATTAAGATGACTTGTGATTGTTCTGAAGAAAAGATACAAGTAATGGTTTCGATTGTTATGGCTTCATGATGAATTATTGAGTTATGGAAGCCGTGGATGGAGTGAGCCATTGATTTTAATATCTTAAGTTGATATTGGATTGTGAAATACTGCCACGCCATTCCAAATAGAAACTTATTTCCTTCCTGCATTTATCATATCAAACACTTGACTCCTTAATAATTACACTTAATATCAGTTCTTCTCATCATTTATTAAAAAAAAAAAAACTACTTAGCCTCATATTAGCAACAGAATGGTGTTATCTGGAGGCCATTATTCTGACAGTGAAGATGCTTGAATCTCCATTCAATTCTCCTTCCAACTCATTCAACCACATGTAACTCTGTCACCATCATGTATATTTCCCTCAGCTGCAAAAATTGTGTTCACATAATCTCGTAAATATTGAACAGGTGATAATGATAGTACGAGTCATACAAGAGACTTTCTTCTTGGGAAAGGCCTTTGCAGAAGCGCTGAATGAAAGGATAGGATCATCTGTCAGAGAGGTCCAAAGGCAAGGGCAGGACTTTCAGGTATTCCGAAACCCCAAATTGTTCTACAATCTCTGTTACTCGCAATTCATAAAGACATAGCAAATGTTCGCAAATTCTGTCGTCTAGAATTGTAGCAAATAACAATATATAACATCTGTTTCCCGCAATGAGTAAAACATCATGACCATTACAAATATACAAATTCTTTTTGCCTAGGGTCTCAAGCTTCTGTACAAAAGTAGAATATAAACTCCATCAAGTGTGTATCTATAGTAGTACAACAATGATCTTCATTATTTGGGCTTCAATTCAATGCCTTGGATGATGAGTCCTCCCTTCAAATGCCCACCTTTCAGCTCCATCAAACACATATCCACCTCACCATCATCGCCATCCACGTTGTAGAACTCCCCCAACATTGCTTCCATCCACCCATCGTCCCTCTCTTGCCCAGCCCGCCTGAGTTCCTTCAAGTTTGGCAACTTATGACCCTGTCTTGTAAGAGACTCCCATAGCCTCTTGATGACTTCTTGGTTCCTCGGGTCTTCTAGTCTCTGCTTCGATTCATTGAGCGGCTGCAGGCGAACAGATTGCCTGGAGACATGCATTCCGACTTTGACCATCGTCTCCTGTGGAGGGGAGTCAAGCCCGTGCGTGTGGTGTGCCAGTTTGTAGACGAGGTAGGCCGCGTAATTCGTCCTCGGCGAGAGGTTTCGGGTGTTGAACTTGCCATGGATTTCTAGCCAATACACGTTCAGAAGCTCCGCCACTTCTTGGAACCTGAACATGGAAAGAACAAAAGCTTGATTGAATACATGAAAAACCAGAAGTGGTTCCATAAGTAGGGAAAGAAGAAGGGGTAGTGAGTGACCTGGAACCAGGCATGGAAAACCACCTCCAGGAGTTGGGATTGTCTCCCCATATGATCAGGAGCTCGCGAGCAGAAACCATGTAGCATTTCTTGCCGCTCGATCTCTCCAATGCAAAGCTCTGCTCCCAAATTGATAAACAAATTTTAGGGGAGTGATATTTGACTAAATATTTAAAAAAAAAAAGGAATTTAGAAAGACTTAAACCATTCATTTTTAGGCTTTGGCATGAAAATATACTTGATCCGAATTTATTTTCAAATGTAAAGGAATTCCAACATTCTATGAAAAAAAAAATTTTAATTAGAAAAAAGTTTTCCAGTTACATATGAAGAGCTAATTTTAAAGTTCTCAATTCTTCTTCAAACTGCATCCAAGATTCCGTGGGGCATGATTTCTACGTGTTATTATATTGCACTTTCATAGTGTATGAAAATTTAAAAATATCATTATTTTTTTTCAAAAAAATACATTAATGTATCTCACTATATCAATGTATATTTTAGTTTATGTATTTCAATGGACATGTATATATTTAAAAAACACGGTGAGGGTTGCACGGACATATCATTTTCCATTGATGAAATGTCTAACTAAATAATAGAGCGTTGTTACACTTGATCCGTTTTACAGTCCTATACTATATGATAACATAGTTTATATTGGTTTATCATAATGTATGAAATTTTATCATAGTATATATAGTATTTTATACTCTATTGTATTTTAGTATATACTTTATTTCATATAATAATATGTATTTGAATATGAGAGTATATAATTTTTTTAAAAAAGTGTGTAGATTGCAAATGTGACTGCACAAGGGGTCATATCATTTTCCTAAATAATAAAATGTAAAAAAGTCGCATTGTACTGTTTTTTTTATTGGTGGGTAAGTTTTTTTTTCCTTGGTCAAATTTTCCTCTATCAGCATGCGACAAGACTCGAACTCAAGTTTCCTCATTAAAGAGGGGGTACCTCTCCCATCCTATCAAGAAGAGGTTTGGTACATTTTGTTAGCCACTCGCAATGATCAAGCTTTCGTAGTACCGATCATTGTATTTGATCTATTAGACCCTTAATACAAAAAATCTAAATAAAAAGGGCGGTGATACACTCAATACATTTTGTAACCTTGTTTTCATCCCATCCTTAATGCACCTATTCAGTTATATCAAGTAATATATTCTGGTACAAGATAAACATAAAAAATTTAAACATTCAATTTATGCATGTATATAATAATTTTTATAAAAGAATTATCATTCCATGTACTTTAAAATAAAAAAGGTAAAAATCCATATAACCCCCCCCCCCCCCTTTATAAAGTACATGTAACCTCTTGAAAACACCTAGGTAAATCCAAATAAGTATCTGAGTTAAATTTTCATTAACAGATAATGAGCATTCTGTTTAGTTAACTAAAAATCAATGTATTAAAATGTAAAAAATTATTTATAAATAACAATTTTACTTTTCAAAATAAGGTTTTATAATCTATTCTAAAAGAGTAAAATCATCATTTACATAGAACTTTTTAACAACTTTAACAAATTGTAGGAGGGGGTTAATTGGATTTTTCCCAATAAAAAACCATGCGAGCTATAACCTATAAGTGGACCTGCAAAAAAAATCGAACATGCATCCATTTAAAAACTGCATAAAAATCTTGTGTAAAAGTGACAGCGAAACAAATTAAATATATATAATATTTTCAATAATAAAACATTAATGTTTTTTAATTTCAAGTATTCGAAGACCGGTTGTTATCCGAAATTGACAGCTTGGGCAGGGAACAGTCTACAGGTCAATACACACGAAATGACTAAAATGCCCACAGACGAATCCCGTAATACCCGAAAAAGAGAATCTATTGAGGGCATGTTCGTAAAAACAACAAAAGCTCACCATTTTACCGCCGTCGATGACGATCGGACGGCAGATGCGGAAGTAGAGCTGCCTCTTCGACTCCGTCGAGGGCCCCACCGGGTCCGCCGATCGCGACAGCATCTCCCCGTGATCGGACGGCAGGAACCGCTCCCAGACGGTATCGGATCCGGAGGCGCGCGAGAACGCCGAGGAGACCGCGGCCGACCTGCACGCATCTCGAGGCGTGGTGAGGGAGAGGACGTGCGAGATGCAGTCCTCCGGGAGGCTCGAGAAATCTGAACCGTTCCGTCCGCGATGACATGGTGAGTCGACATTTTTTCGTGTGCTTTAGGTTCTCTGAAGAAAGCATCCGTGTCGAAAAAGGCGGTTTATATGGAGAGGTGTGGCTCGTGTCGTTTTGACATCCGTGTTGATGGAAATTACGGTGTTGCCACTCAGGTGACTTCATGGACAAGGTTTCGGTGAAGCTGTCAGACGCAACGGGATTTATATTTATTTTACTTGTAACGACTTTTTGTTTATTGGAAAAATTCAAATAATAATCCTAGTAAATTATCCCAAATTCATATAACTTTTAACCCATGTTTGGATTCGGGATAACCTCGGATAACTTCGAATAAATATTTTAAGGTGTTTGTTTATCTCAGATAACCCCTGATAAAGTATGTCAAAATAAACTGGTATAAAGTGGTATATGGATTCCAATCAACCCCTGAAATTAAAATTATCCAAGGTTATTTCACTCAAAGAATATGTGGGTTCACTATCAAATCAACTGTCATCACCTCTTATAAATCACCCGTTAAATCAACTATCATTATTTTTTTTACTTTTTAAAATCTTTATCCATACTTTATTCACATTTTGTTCAAACAACAAAACATTTATTCTTACGTTTACTAACGAGAATAATTCAAAACACAATCAAACACAAAATCACTTTATCCTATATTATATTCTTATATATTTATATAAATGTATACCCATAAATCCTCCCCCCGTTTTTTTTTTCTGAGGTCCATGCATCTTCATCAAAACATTTATATAAATTTAAATAGTCCCGAGTTAAATTTATAGATGAGAAACATTTTACATAATTCTGATTTAAAATACAGTATATAACAAATTATCTACAATGTGTTAAAAATGTGAAAAATCTTTTATAAATGACAATTTTATTCATCTAAACAAATTATAAAATTTTATCTGAAGGGGTAAAATCGTTATTTACAGATGATTTTTCGTATTTTTAATATATTGTATGATTTTTTTGATATATTGTATTTTTAATTAGAGTTAACCAATAAGAATATTCATCGTCTTTCAAGAAAAATTTAATTCAGGGAGTCATTTGGATTTACATATGTGTTACTTCAAGAAAAGTAAAAAATGAATTTTGGAAAGTTCATAAGGGGGTTGTTATATGGATTTTCCCTTTTCCTTTTAATAATAGTAATGAGCTTAGCGGCGGCAGCAACAAGGACGACGACGAGCTTTATATAAGGTTGTATTTTTTTTTTTTTTTTGAGGAGTAATGAGTAATAGAAGACTTGTTTTTTTTTGTTTAATTTAGAGATTGTTCATAAACTTATTAACCAAATATCCTAAAATAGTAATCAAACAAAACTACATATTAGAGACAATCATGGAATGAAAAAATGCAGATGGACTAGGTTCATTAATTGGGCCGGCGGCAAACATGAAAAATGTAGTTAAAAACATGAATGACACCTACGAAATATCCGCGCAGATTTTTTATTCTTAGAACATGACAAGTGTTTGGTCTCACTTTTGGTCACGTCGAATCCAAAGCACAATCGAACACGTACTGCGATTGATGAGAAGAGTTCGCATATAGAGATATGAATCAGCTTTTCGATAGGTTTCAAATTAGAGACCAACATTTTACCTTGGGCAGCTCATGGTGTCCACTTCATTTACCCATTTTTGATCTCCTCCACTAGCTTCAATTTCAATCCTCACTTCATATTATTACACCGCGGGGCCCACTAAGAAATACCATGGACACACAAACAATAATAAAGCCATGGGCCAATAATCAATATAGACAATCAACCTAGGCGGCCTATAGAGATCTTTTAAATCCAATGATGCTGATACACTTTGTTTTTGTGACATTCTAACACATAAATCAAGGTGATACATCCCGGTGATATAACTTTTGTCAACATTTTTTTTTTTTTTTTTGGGTATATGAAGGCCTTGAACAGGACAATAATCAACAATCATGATTACATAACAGACTATGACTGATTAATTTACAAATACAGATCAACAAGGGTTCAGAGAGTAGTGGGCTATAAGATCATGATACACAGCCCATAGGGCTGAATTTTCCTTTTATTATCTTGCTCGTGGCAAGATTCGACCCGGCATCCCCGTCTCCATGGGGGTGTCCCTCTACCACCCGACTAAGCGGGCGTGAGACTAACTTTTGACCACTTTGATATCGAATGTAGTCCCCATTTTGAATCCCTCCTCTTCTCTCCCTCCCTCCCTCCATCTCTCTCCCATGCATCGAAAAACTTTTAAAAAAAATGCTTTTACTAATAAAAGTGTATTCAAATATATTTGTTAATTTTTTCTCCTTTATATGTGACACATTATCATTCGCATTTGGTTCACAGCTTTGTTCAGGTGATCTTATTCAATTTGTTGATGCCAACTACAAAAGAAGAGTTTACTTTGCGTGGCTAGATCCATGGAATGTGTTTTTGTATGGTTGAGTTCCTTTTTTTTTTGGGTGTAATATGGTTTAGTTCCTTTTTGGGAGTTGTTTTATATCTGACGATGTTTGATTAAAATGGATGTGCTTAAACAGTCTGTGATGTTGTATCCTTCTTAATGATGTTTCAAATGCGTTTATAGTGAAGATCAGGTCTGAATCAAACAAGTTTTGATGTTGTAAACAAGTGTTTTTTATGTCATTTGTCATATAAATGAGACTATTTGTGTTATATATATTTTTAAATGTTGAATCGATATGTTGTGTGGTTCACTGAAGATTTCAAATGCTATGAGGTTCTAAAAAAATTATGGAGTATTGTTTGAATGATGTTCGGGATGTTATGAGGTGGTTAGAAACAGGTTTTTTGAAAAATGTTGACATGAAACGATTTATGTATGAGATTCACAATGAATTTACAACAAAAATAAATAGTTATGGCTACCAATACACCTGACTGGTTACAATTTTTAACAGTTTCCCTTCTAATTGAACATGTAACTATTTTGGTATATGCTATTCGAGGCTCAGTTCTTTTTTATGATTCAGTTTCTATGTAACATGTCTATATGACACTCCCCAACTATTTTGTATATACAATCATTTTCAATGTATCCACCAATACGTGTTTAGCACGTGCCCTTAACTAGTTATATATTTATACGACCAATCCAGGATTCACGATGGTTAAATAAATAAACCCCAGACTTAGATATCAGATAAAATTCATGTAAAATTATCCACTCATACATTTTTTTTTTATCTGTCACAAACTTTATCAAACCCTCACTCTTCCTTAGGCCTAACTTCAATCCCCAGAACTATGAGCCCTTTCTTCCATTGCCCACCATTCGCTTCAGTCAGACTCATATCCACCTCCCCTTCAGCCCCATTTTCCACATAAAACTCCCCCATCTCCACCTCCATCCACCCATCCCCCCTCCAACGCGGGACCCTCCCGGTCGGAGGGTCTGGCATTCCAATCACCTGGGGATGTATGCAGACATTGTGGCTCAATGCATGGTCCCTGAACCTGACACATGAAAGTTGTGGTGGCCAGTCGAGCCCGTACACCTCGTCCGACAGCTTAAACACGAGGTACGCGGCGTATGTCGTATCACCGGAGAGGATTTTCACATCCATCTTGCCACCTATCCCTAACAAGCAGACATTTAGCAGCTTGGCTGCTTCGGAGAACCTGAAGTGACATATTTCATCGTAAGTGACCGTAATCATAAAATTCGTGTATGACAGATAATTGGTATGATAAAAATATGGAGCAATTAAAAGAATTCTTAGTTTAAAAATACATTAAAAGAATGTTGTCAGGTGTGGAGGCAATGACCACTAATTAGGCACTAATAGAAATGATTCTTAAATTTATGAAGAATTTGAGCCATACATTAATACATACTAAATAGATATCTGTATCCTGAAGATACTAAAAATTAAAGACACAATTCAACAAATAAAATTTCGCCTGTCTGATGGACACGAGAGGTCTGTAATCATTGTTTTGTTTTGAACATTTGAGAATTTTGGAGTATTAGATTGAGAGAGACTTATTGATTAAAAGATGGGTTGGCTAGTTGATAAAAAGTCCATTTCTTCAAATAATCTTAAAGGTAAATGTTAGATTCAATCATTTTTATCGATCAAAATTCAGATCACACGTGTTTTCATTTTTTATAAAATATTAAACATCATCCAATGAGATAATGCTTTAATAAAAAGTACATATCAATCAGATACGAGTTGAATGAACTCATTTTTAATTAGTGTAAGAAAAAATTTAACATATACATCGTCTAACAGGTTTCACAAGATTATTAACTAGGTATATATAACTGTTTTTTGAATTATAAAAAAATAGAGTATAACAATGCTCAATCTTAAATAGTAAAAACCAATTAATACATGGATTCACCTGGCATCAGGAGTAATCCAAGTCCAGTACTCTGGAGTGTCACCCCAGATGATGGTGATCTCTCTTGCTGACAACATAAAGCATTTCTTGCCACTTGATCTATCCAACGCAAAACTCTTTCCTCCCCCCACCCACCCCCCAAAATAAAATAAAAAAAAAACACTATTGGTCAAGTGGCATCAATTGAATAGTAAAACAAAATTTTCTTCACAAAAAGTTAACAAGAGAAGCATTCAAAACCATCGGTATCAAATTTCATGACCTATGAATTAAACTATCAACTTGACCGGATCCGAACTCGACCTGAAAGTGGTAGGTAGCCTTACCTTGGTGCCGCCATCGATGAGGATCGGATGGCAGAGGCGGAAGTAGAGCTCCTTCTTCGACGAGAAGAACCCCACGGGTTCGACGGCCCTGGACAGCACCTCCATGCAATCGGACGGCAGGAACCGCACCCAAACCGAATCGGAATCCGAGGCGGATCGGACGGTGGACGACACCAGCGTCGCTCGGCACGCATCCCGAGGCGTCGTGAACGAAACCACGTGCGACACGCACCCCTCCGGCAACAGTCCGAAATCCCCACCGTCCATTCTGATCAAACCCTAGGTTTTTTTTAGATCTTCCCAATCGGAACCAAGAAGTGCAAATTTTGTGTGTTTTGGGTTTTTTTTTTTTTTTAGATGTCTTGGGGGATGGTGATTGTTGACTTTGAATGAATGAGAGTTTATTTATTATTAGATCCAATCCGATATTTGGGTGTACTAGATTGGGAATCCAATGCGATATTTGGGCCCGGCTATGAGCCAGCTTGAACGCGTCCGATTTGGGTAGGCTTATGGTCTGGTCCCGTGCCTCAAAGTGAGACCTGAGCCCGACCGTCTCCTAAACGGCCTGGCTCGGCCTGTCAACGGGTTTTTTTTTAGGGGGCTGATATTTACCATCTATTCTATTTTGTAAAGTCATTTATTATGTCATTTAAAAATCTAACACTCTCATGTGATCCATTCAACTTTATAAAATCGTCAAATATGATGTTAAATAAAACATTTATTCAAAGTGGTTCTGATAAATAACATTGGGAGGTATTAAGATTCTTTGGTTTGCTTTCGTAGAATTGCGATCTTGGTTCTGCAACTTCCTCTTCTAAAACAGTGTGGTGTACAAACCAGTGAGGTGAATACATTTAGCTCAAATGGTGAAAATAAAAAACATAACCAGAATTTCAGAATGAAATGTCATAGTTTTGAATGATTCAGTCTTGAAAACCAGTAATGCTACAGCTCTATTTGATTCCTCATTCGATATCGGTTGGAACTTCCGCAAGAGAAGCAAGCATGTTCACAATATCTCCGATCGGGGGACGTTTTAAGGCCTCATCTTCCAGACATTTTGCAGCGACTAACATCGCCTGATTCAAACCATCAACAGGACAATGTCCCCGAAGCAACGGATCTACCATCTCCACAAATCTCTCCGGTTCTTCGAACTTTAGTTTCGCCTGGTTAATCACGCATGTTGTGTGAGCAGATCAATAACATGAGCAACAATACTACAAAAAGAATGAGAGTTATCAATTACCCAGGTGACCAGGCTGTGCTCCTCAGATGGCCTAGTAACATCTATGGCTCTTCTCCCTGTAATCAGTTCAAGCAGGATCACGCCGAAGCTATATATGTCGCATTTCACTGTCAGCTGACCAGAATTCATAAACTCTGGTGCAATGTAACCCGGAGTTCCTATCACGCCAGTTGAAACATGTGTCCGGTCTCCAGTAGGACCAAGCTTAGCCAACCCAAAGCCGGATACTTTTGGATTGAACTCTGCATCCAATAAAATATTTGACGGTTTCAGGTTGCGATGGATTACAGGAGGACTGGCCTTTGTTTGCAGGTACTCCAGACACTTAGCTACCTCTGCTGCTATTTTCATTCTGGTACACCATTGTAGGTGCTTTTCATTAACACCTGAAGCATTCATTTCAAGCATGAATTGTTTTGTTGTTGTGGTTACGACCAAGTAAAAGAAATAATGTGTCTGAAGAACAATGTCTAAGGATTTAAATTTGATTAGTTAAACCATACCGAAAAGGTGGTCATCCAGAGAACCCAATGGAGCAAATTCATACACAATGAGCCTATGACCTTCCTCTGCGCAATAGCCTAATAATCTGATGAGATTCGGATGACGAAGGAGACTCATCATTAGAGTTTCAACAAGGAACATTCTTCTAGTTCCATCTACCGCATCATTGAATTGCTTAATTGCCACAGTCTGAACAACATGAACTCAAATTATTATATCAAAGCTAACCTGATGTATATAATTTTTAAAATAGTTTTAACAGTGGAAAGAATTCTTTGAAAACCTGGCCAGAGCTTCTGAGGATTCCCTTGTAGAGTCTGCCAGAGCTCCCTTCATTAAGTAGTAATTCAGGGGAGAAATTCTTTGTGGCTGAGGCTAGTTCATGAAAAGACAGCACTGCTGGGGTCATATCCCCACTGGATCCTTCACCTGTTATTGAATAGGTGTTAAACATTGTAAAGCATAGGCAAAAGAATTCTGATTGAATATCCTGAGTGATTAACCAGTTTCATTTAGTTTAATAACTGGTTTCCAAAATGTCTGGAAATGGATTTTTTTTATTTTTATTTTTATGCTAAGGACTGTTGTTGTTGAGAAGGAAATAGTAATTTATGACAGTTTTATATGGTTGAATAACTTATTTGAGAAAAAAAGGGTTCTTGAAATTCAGGGATAATTGCGACTCTAAAATGTTTGTTTGCTTCAAGATTAGACCGACAAATCAACCTATTCCAACAGCCACCAGTGGGATGAAACACATAATCTGCCCTTCCTCAATATATATATATATGAAAAGCATGAACAAAATACAAGAAAAAGTAAAGCTGAAGTTATTCACCAAAATTTACAAGTAAAAGCAAGATTTCATGTGACAACTAAATAATAAATCTATTCAATTCAGCTTTTGAGAAATCTTAAGACTTATATCATCACGTTATGCTTACATTTTAATTTCAGCAAACCTTTCTGTTTCCTTTTCCATGATAGAGCAAGCTTACAATATCTTAGAATTGTTTGTTAGAAAGGAGTTTAGGCAAAAATATGTGAAACCACAAACATATCAATCTACTAAAATTTACCAAGGTGTCTAACTGCTTCTGATGTTTGCATCCTCGCAGTTTCTGCACAAAAATTAAATAAATAAATAAACAATTTTATAGGGCTGATAGTTGTAGTGGGATCATATGCAAAATCAAGTACCAATTTAAGCAGAATTCATCAGAAGTGCTGATATATATCAATCTTCAGATAGGAAGGCAGGGAACAAAAAATGAACATAGACAACAAGGTTTTTGAGAGAGAATGGAGCTCTTGATGATTGGGTCATGGTGTTATGAAAGGTTAGCATAAACAATAAACACGTATGATACAAGCAATATAATAAAATGTAGTCATACCTGTTTATCCCAACTTTATGAACTGTTCAATACCAGATGTTAAATAAATTAAAGAATTATATCAGACAACAAGAAAAGACATACAAGGCGACTTGGTCTGAGTGACTGGAAAAGTCTTTGCGTCCAAAACATGGCAAAAGTCTCCATGGGAGACCTGGAAAAACAAACCACTTTTTTCTTCAAAGCAGGACAAATGAAAAAGAAAAATTTCCCAACATCTCTCTAGTGACTACATTCATGCATCCTCCTCCACATAGGCTTGGATAAGTCATATTTTATTCATCCAAAGTGTTCAACCTCATTTGCACCCTTTACACATTGCACTTCTGACTTATATTAAAGGAAGTACTAATCATTAGATTGCATGATTTTGAAAATAATTGCACCAGAAACAACCAAGATTAGATTAAAAATCATGTACAGTTGATAAATTTACAAGGAAGACAACTTGTCAAAAGAATCAGGTTTACCGATTTGTCAGGAACTTTGGGGTTTTTTTATTACTATTATTAATGTTTGGAGTCTATAGAAGAGACAACTGATTATGGCAAGACCACAATCAAAAAGATAAACATACAGTAAATAATTGCCACAGAATCATCCAATGACATATCTCCAACAGCAGAGTTATCATTCACTAATAATTAATCACTTAAAAGAATTGCTGTTTATAAACATTATAAAATGAAATTGTTGCATGGATTATACAAACCGAACACCTTGTTTTCTTTTGACATATACAAGCGTCTAATCCTCAGCTGCATTTTTTTCAAAGTGCCTTCATATAAACATATAGATGCCGAAATGCAGAAGCTTGTATATCTTTACAATGAGCCGCCGAACCCCACCAATCGCCTTTTATCATTCCCCGAATGCGAGCTCCACTCAATGGCCTC
This sequence comes from Acorus gramineus, assembly GCA_030737835.1. Classification (NCBI taxonomy): domain Eukaryota; kingdom Viridiplantae; phylum Streptophyta; class Magnoliopsida; order Acorales; family Acoraceae; genus Acorus; species Acorus gramineus. The sequence continues at coordinate 16,133,367 of CM060857.1, forward strand.
TGCAACAGCGCGTTGGCGGTCCTCTGTGCTCTCTTCGACCGATCTCCGGATTTCTTCAACGGCAATCTTCTCTTCAACAGGGGAGGGGGGAGTGTTGTGGGTGTCTTTGGAACCACCTGGATCTATAGCAAGGATTTCAAGGGCGGTCACGACATCAGTGATCAATGGTCGGACAGAGGCTTCTTCTTGGAGGCACATGGCGGCGATGCCCACTGCTTGGTTCAGAGCCTTCACCGGGTAGTCGCCTTTGAGGAGTGGATCGACCATTTGTGGATATCTGTTTGGATCCTTAAAGAATGACTGTGCCTGTTGCAATATGATTATAGCATCGCTTCTTAGGGTGCGTTTGGAAACCAGTTTGAGAAAGAGTTTTTCATTTAAAACAACTTTTGAAAATAGAAGTGCACTTCTGTTTTATCATAACTAAAAACTATTTTTTTTTTCCTTTGTCAAAAATTGTGACCACTGAAGATGTTTGAAAACAGGTTTGGATTACTAAGTTGCTCAAAATCATTTCCCAATTTGATATTTGAATTATGAGTAGAAGATTCAGAGACTTGAAGGGTTACCCAGGTGACCAAATTCTGCTCTTCGGTCGGCCTCGTCGTATCAATTGCTCTCCTTCCTGTGATTATCTCCAGCATAACAACTCCAAAGCTGTACACATCTGACTTCAAAGTCAGCATGCCAGTCCTCGCGTACTCTGGAGCGCAATATCCATACGTACCCATCACACGTGAGGAGACGTGCACCTTATCTCCGACGGGGCCAAGCTTAGCAAGCCCGAAATCGGAGAGCTTCGGATTGTAATCCTCATCGAGCAAGATGTTGGATGACTTGAGATCGCGATAGATGACAGGAGGGTTTGCCTTTTCATGCAAATACTCCAAACCTCTAGCAGCACCAGAGGCTATTCTCATCCTTGTGTACCATCCTAGTGGTTTCTGATCAGGTGTGAGATCTGCAAAGACAGGGCATTAGTTCTTGGACCACTATAGGTCAATATCGAAATAATGTGGGAAATGTTACCAAGAAGATGATCATCCAGAGAACCCAATGCCATGAATTCATAGACCAGAAGTCTCTGATCACCATCTGCGCAATAACCGATGAGGTTGACCAAGTTTTGGTGGTGGAGGAGACTTAGCATTAGGACCTCGACGAGAAATTCTCTGTTTCCTTGCAGTCCATTCCTGTCTAGTTGCTTAACAGCTACAAGCTGAGGAGACACAAACCAATTTTATTATTTATATCATAAGATAATTTAAGAATTGATTTCAATTGATTGCTTGAAAGACTGAATATCAGGACCTGTCCATTGTTCTCTAGGCATCCTTTATAAACTCTACCGAAACCTCCTTCGCCTAGTAGACATTCTTGACGAAAATTCTTCGTCGCTGAAGCTAGCTCACGAAAGGTAAAAGTTTGTGCAGCGATATTTCCGTTGCCAGCCTCTTTTTTGGTTGCAGTTTCAGATGCTGGTTTCTTCTGTTTCTGCTTCTCTGAAAAATGATGCCAAGGAATGTGGGGGAGGGGGGGTTGATTCTAAATTATGCAATATTTTGAATGAAGTTTTAAAACTAGTGGTTGAATATAGATAATCAAGGAGAATAATGATGCCTAATCACCACCATAAGCAAAGGATAAATGTGAAGAATAGCCATGATATCAATTATTTAGAATTGATAAAAAATTGAAAAGCCATAGTGGTGCAAATTCAAGGGCATTAGATGGCGGTTGGGCAGCTTGAAGAGACAATATTTTCAAGATCCTCAGTTAAAAGATAATGATAAAAGGATTATGTTCCCATATCACATGCACGTGTTTTGACAATTCTTGATACCAAATCACCTCTTGATAGGTTGGCACAAATAACTCTTCTTTAACTCTGAGTCCAGAATTTGAATATTACTTATGATCTTGGAGTAAGATTTAACTAAGAAAAAAAACACCAAAAAAAAATGTGATTCAACAACCAATAATGAATGGTTTACATTAGATCATCTCCATTGTTGACAGTTGACGCTACAAGTATTTAATTAGCTGTATAAGGAGAACCAGACTCGGAAGTTTTGGAAAACTTCAACAACTCTGATATGCTATAATATATTAAAGTTTTTTTTTTTTTTTGTTTGAATATTGGTGGCCCCAGGATTTCATCCTTGGTCATTCTATATGGAGAGGGGGAGTTAGCTGACTTTTCCAAAGCTCTAAAGATGGCAATCTAATCATCTACAGATTGACAACAACAGAGGAGTGCTGAATGCATAAATATTTAGCTAAAGGAGATACTGAAACATACATTGTATTTCTATATCATGTAAATTCAACTTATACATGTATTAAAATAAAATCAAATAACTCACCTGGGGATGATCTAGCTGCCCTGTCATCTTGCTGCCTTGCATATCCATTACCTCTGTTGGAAGTGGTCAGCGCCCGCTCCTTATCGATCTTCGAAGCTTTTGAGAAACACGGAAAGCAACTCATGTCTCCAAATCACCAGCCAAAGAAATCCCCACTATACAAACATCGATTTCGGTCACTCTTTAATTCCAATACTTTCTAAAACATTGCTCGACAGGTTATCTCAAACGGGTCAAGTTTTTTGCTTTCACGGTTTTGATAAAATAATTTGCAAATTTGTCCAAACCCAAATCAAGTTTTTGACCCTCTGCAGCATTTCATTAACAAATAAGGGAGCAAACCCAAAACCAAACTACAATGCACAATTTGACCAGAGCCCAAACTATAACTTTCCCAAACCTTCAAAATAATCGATTATTTACAATGAATGTCCTTCAAGACCAGACCAAACGAGAAAGAAATGAATGAAGAAAAGATGATTGAATAGCCTCCAAAGATATGGGGGAGGGGGGGTCTGTATAGGAAGGAAGAGGAGAGACAGAGAAAGAGAGAGCTCTTTTGGGAGGGTTTTGGTTTTGTGTTCCGGAAAAAGAGGGGGAGATTTGTGAAGGGCGTCGACCAAAACGTGGACGCGATTTCCGAGGGGAATGTCATTGCTGGCTTTGAAGAGCTGGTTCGTTGTGTTCGTTATTGAGGGCGTTTTTTTTTTTTTTATATGGGATGGACAGATATGCACCGTTGGATTTTATGTCGTGGGTTGATCTGGATAGGTGGCTCCAGCTGGGCTCATCGCACTGCTGGGCTTGGGCCTTGACTGAAAATGGGTCAGAAATGGGCCTTTGGATCTTGGTCTTGTGTGGGCCCCCACCAACATTTGAGATTTTTACGGGGTTTTCTAAGAGGCGCTGGTACATTCAATCCGTTTTACGGTTCGATCTACAACTCCATATTTTATTTTATAAAATATCATATACTCTAATAAAAAAAGTGTGAATTTTTTTATAAAAAAATAGTGTGGATTATATTTGGAATTGCAATTGGACCGAAGTATCATTTTCTTTTTCTGAGCGCTGATACACAATATTTTTTAGACTTGCCATGTTGGAATTTCTTAACGCAGCATAATACATGACAATCTTATAAATATATACATTCAATTTATCATGGTCTAAAATTTAAAATAAACAAACTTTTTTTTTTTTTTTTTAGCGTTGTGACATTTAATATTTTTTATAGTCTAATATACACTCACATATACCATGTTAGTCTAATCTACTCTCTATAACGAAGTATATACTTCTTTAGAAATTTTTTACATTTTTTATAAATGATACTGTTTAATTCATTAAAAATATATTTATATTATTTTTATATATGATTTAAAAAAATAAAAACATGTGTAATCTGTATTTTAGATCGTAAAGTAGTCTCGATATAACATTTTTTTTTTTGATAGAAAGACCACAAGAGGCTGGTACAACAACAAAGCCCAAGGCCCACAGCCAAAGGCCATAAGGGGTTATTGTTTTGAAAAAGATATACGTACCCATTGCAGTCCATTTTGCAATCCAGTCCGTTTTTTATTTTTTTGTTAAATTATAAACTCATCTTTTGAAGTGCATGTATTATATGAAATGATGTATATACTGAATACATTATATATATTTTTTTTATGGTGAAAAAATGAAAAGCTTTTTTTGGGTCATATACTATGTTAGAATCCTATACGCTATACTGCTTTATCATAATGTACGGGCTGCAATGACGGCCTGCGTGTATCAGCGCTCTATCGTTTTTGTAGGAAAATGATATGTTCAGCCTGCACCCCAAACGGCAATCCACACTATTTTTTTTTTAATTTATACACTCTTATTAAAAATATATATTATTATACAAACTAAAATGTATATTAAATATTTATTTTTGTTAAAAAAAAATATATATTTTATTTCATATACTATGATAGAATTTTATATACTATGATAATGCATTATATTCTATTATCGTATGATATGAGATTATGACATGGGATTACAAAACAGATTAAGTGTGCCAGGGCTTTTTTTTTTTTTAAACCGATACCGATGCGATGCAACAGGTCAATTGCTTTCACTTATTTGATAAAAATGATAGTACATAACCGAATTTTTTTAAAATTGATTACTCAAGGAAATGCTGAATCGTCAAAATGACTAGGGCTCCGCTTGGGAGCACGTCGGCCGTCCGCAAGGGGGGGGGGGACCATTCGCATGCCGAGCACCTGTCGACTCCAACACGCTCCCAAATGAAGCCTAAAATATAATGTATTTTCTTTAGAGGAACTTTGAAATAATTTTTCTAAAATCTTCTCCGCTCAATAAATAAATAAAAACTATGATAGACATCCATTTAAATAAAAAAAAAGTAATCTTTATTCACTCTGGTATCACAAAATGTGATGAGTCTGATACACTTGTTTGTTTTGCGATTCCATCTACACTCTACAGCTCAAAAGCGATTCTCAACCACTTATACACTGCTGTAATGCAATATACACTGGATTATCGTAGTGTATAAAAAATTAATTTTTTTTATATATTTCTTTTAAAATATATACTGATATATATTAGTATACACTTCACTTTTTATTACAATATTAATTTCAATAGACGAATGTATGTGTGTATATATATAGGTTCGGCCTTACAGGTATTCTCGTCCACCACTTCATGTTCATTTCAATTGTGCTTAATTATTTAGTAATCAAACGTCACACCAAACTGCGGGCGCGCACTTATACTATTCAGTCAACTTACTATTCACAATTTGATTTTGTTAGATGTATATTTCATATAACCAAGTATATATACTTACAATGAAGATTTCACTTTCCATATAATGAGGAGAAGCTATAAAATACCCGCGTGTATATGTGAAACAAAAATTCTTACAAACTAATACGTATAGTATTTCAAAATGAAGCTATAGCTAAAACAAATGATATCTTATGGTTTAATTGTAAAAGTTCAATCACATTACTAGTGCTCGTATAATTAAGAGCAAAACGTTGTTACACATACAGTACATATGACTCCACGCAATTGTCTTTAACATTATTTTAAAATTTAAACACTCTTCATTTTAGACATAAATTAAAGCAAGATCGATCTTCTTCATTTTCACTTGTATTGAAGGTAGTAGACCTAAACATTTGATGTAACTTTAGCGCCATGGGAGCACCAGTAGCAATAACACTTCTTTCCGGGGCATCTGGATGGCCTCGATGCCTTACCTTTAGAATCTGAATCCATATATAGATTGTATATGATCAGTTGAAATCAATCAATCAATCATTACTCACCTTTCTTAAATCATATCAGTCCATATGTTTTAATTCCCCTTGCTTCAAATACATTTTTTCGAGATCACGTTAGGTATAATATATAAACAGTTATTATGTGTTTTAATTTTTAGAAAATAACATCATCTAATAATGTGTGTTTTGATTAATAAAAATATATATCGTTCCATTTAAAATTAAATATAATGGATTTATTGTAATAAATACAAAAAAAAATTAACGAGATATATACATCATCTAAGATGATATATACCTCGTTGAATACTTGAATGGTTATTGGATGGCAAAAAAAAATAAAAAAAATGTTCAGTTTGGTAGCACTTATTATAAGCACTTATCAGGCTTAAAGCTGAAAATCAGTTTTAATTGTGTTTGGTAAGGGTTTAAATAAGCTCTTATGTAAAAGTAGTGGTTTCCGTCTTCAGATAAATATCCTCGTATTTTTTCAGCGCAAACCCGTCACTTATTTATCCGCAGTCACCGATCTGATATTTTACGCCGATGTAAAATGACCTCACTACCCCTGGAATTTACCCAAATTACGAGTGGTATATAAGGTCGAAATTTGCTCTCTCTCTCCTCACCCCTCTCTCTTCGTCGACTCCTTCGAAGAAACCCAAAAACAAATCGGCTCTGCGAAACCCTATTCGGCTCTGCGACTCCTTCATTTTCATTTTCTTGTAAAGAAAAACTGAATCAAATGAGCACTTCCTCAAAAAATCTGAATCTCCATTGATTCTTCAATTGTTTGAGGTGATGAAGGTCAGATGGGATGCGGATGATCGAAGGTTGACGACCTCCCTCTCGTGACGATGTGCCGTGACCGTCGCCGCCTCATCCGCGCCGCCGCCGACCTCCGCTACGACTTCGCCGCCGCCCACTCCTCCTACTTCCGCTCCCTCCCCTCCGTCGGCTCCGCCCTTCACCGCTTCGTCATCGAGGAGCTCTCCATCTCCGCCGCCTCCTCCTCCTCCTCCCCCCCTCCCCCCTCCCCCCTCCCCCGTCCTCACCCTCCCCTCCGACGAGGGAAAATCCAAGTCCGCCTCCTCCTCCTCCTCCCTCTCCCACCTCCCCTCCTCGGGCGAAGGGTCCGGCCACCTGGATCTGTCAGTGCCGCCTCCGCCGCCGCCTGCGGCGGAGGGGTCCGCTTGGGATTTCTTGAACCCGTTCGGTGCGTACGAGGAGACGTATAACGGGTTCTCGCAGGTTCGATTTGGTGGGGCTTCGTCGGAGATTAGTAGTCCTGATTCGAGTGAGGTGAGGCGGAGGGAGGGGATCCCAAATTTGGAGGAGGAGGAGATTGTGTCGGATGCGCATATTGATTTGGGGGGTTCCGGTGAGTCGTCGTATAAACTGGTTGACGCATTTTTAACGTGTTAAAAAAGAACAATCTTTAACATTCAGCATTTATAAAATGGACCCAAATACCCTTCCAATAAGCATATATGTCACTTGGTTAACCAAACACACTTATCTAAATAACTGCATAAAAGTATCCGTTCAACCAAACGCTTTTATTACTGAACTCTTAAAGATTATCATCAAAACCTCTTTCTGCACTTATTAATCAGCACTTAAAATCCGCTTTCCGCCGCTGCCAAACAGCACCTAAGATTGTAAAAAGAAGTGCATGTGTATAACAGCATCCTTTGTTCCCATATAATAATTTAGAATAGAGACCAAAAATATAATATGGATTAGATTGATTCACATGATAGGATGTTATGATTAGGGCTGCAATTAGGGCACAGTGACCCAATCTGAGATTGCAGAACATGATGTTATGTGGTAGTAGAAACTCAAATTTAAGAGTAAAATATACATTTATTTAAATATATAAATATATTCTTTTTATAACAATCGAAACAAATTTAAAAAACGTGAAGATTGAAATACAAACAAAAAAAGAAAATTTCCACTAGTTCAATATAATTAAATATAATATTGATGACTGATTTTAGGTTGGGAAAAATTCATACAACCCCCAGAAATCTTATTAAAATCCATATAACCCCCTGAAAACACCTAGTAAATTCACATAACCTCATGAATAAAATTTTCGTTAATTGATGATAAATATTTTATAAATATTTTTTTTTTGTTAACTTTGACTGAAAACATAATATACTAAAAAACCATTATAATGTGTTAAAAATGTGAAAAATCCTATAAAAATGACGATTTTACCATCTCTAGATATATTATAAAACTCTATATAAAAGGGTAAAATCATTATTTATATAAGATTTTTTTAATTTTTAACACATTGTAGGGTTTTTTAGGTATACTATGTTTTCTACTAGGGTTAATAAAAAATAATATTTATAAAATATTCATCATCTATAAACGTAAATTTTATTCAGAGGGTTATTTGGATTTACTAGGTGTTTTCAGGTGGTTATTTGGATTTTAAGAAAAATCAGGGAGTTTTATGGATTTCAGTCAGTTTACAGGGGGTTATATGGATTTTTCCCTTTTAGGTTTGTTCAAGTTGGGCCAGGTTGAATAGCGTTGCCTGGGACATTAACCCAAACCTATAACCTGAAATATTATCCAGTCCAAACCTTGCAAAAAAATCCCAAACTCAATTTTTTTTAATCCAACCCAAAAATAACTGAACTTTTCAATCCCAACCCAAATTTTCAAATCTAACCCACCAGAAAATCAGGTTCAACGGTTCACCTTAGACCCGACCCAAGTTAATTAAACCTCTGTATATTTGTGATACAACAAATCATAATATGTTGACTCAATTCATAAGCAAGGCGAAAAAAATTATTTTCTATTGAAATTAGTCATTAGATTCATTCCTCACTGCTTGAGTCGGTGTTAATGCACTTATAAAGCTTTGGAGCAAAAAAAAAAAAAAATAGAAACGTACCATTAATTGGTGGTATAACATTTAAAATCATAGGTTCCACCATGCAAATCTGCCCATCTGCCAAAGTGAAAAGATTTCATTTTAACAAGAACAAAAAAACAATCATATACGAACTTGTCTCGAGAAGAGTCTTATAAAATTAAAATATGTCAAAGATCTTTTTTTTTTTTTGATAAGAGAGAGATCGAGAGTTTTTTTTACATCTATTACTTGATACAATGAATCATTTTCTATTCTTTTCTGTGAATGTCAACATATTTTGCCGACCACGTGAATCTGTGGGTGCTGTTTATGTGATATTTTGTTCCCTTGATTGTTCAGTAGATTTTGAGATCTAATCGTTCCGATGTTGCTACGTCAACAATACACACACGTCATCAACATCAGGCCCCACCCAGGGAAGGGCCCAGTTTCCACAGGTGCCATTACTGTTTTATGGGCCCCCCGTGGCCCACTACGAAATATAAGTATATTAACCCATCCAGGGCCAATCCAATGAAAAAAAATACCATCAATCTAGTGCAATCAATCCAACAATCTCAATCATCAAAAAAAAAAAAAAAAAAAAAAAAAACCATCCAAAACCCTGAATGAAAAAAATAAATGCAATCAATCCCAACCATCCAATGGTTATAAACATTTATACATAATTAAAATTTTATTATACACAATTTAATAATGGGCAAGAGATTTATAGCAGATTAATTAAGACGTTATATGACCACTCATTTGATGAGAGATCAATAGTAGTGTTTTCACTGATCAACTGAACAGGACCCTCAACGATCCTGACCGGGGTTAGTTTAAAGTACGATCTATAATTCTGTTCATGAAAATCATAAATATAAAAAATAAGAAACCTATAATTATTTTTCAACAAATTCATGACATAAAAAAAAATACACTAGAAGCGAAGAGTGAGAAATTACTTGCAATCCAACAGTGGAACTCAACAATGTTATGTGGTTCATTCCAGGCTTCACTCTTGCCCTGCCCTCGAACACGAACGAAAAACTTGAGCCAGTACCAGTGGCGTATTGTGATTCTGATGATGTTTTTTTTTTTATGAATAAAGAATCATATTAATACATTAATATTAGCTATATAATGATTTATGAAAAGAGAGAAATTTGGATTACCAATTTTTATATATAACTAAACTCCAATATATCTCCAATGGGATCCTCTTTTTTCTCTTATATTTTTAGGTATATTTATTATCAAATTAAGATAAAATCAAATAAGATTGAAGCAATATTTTGAATTATGTGAAGGTCCCTCCAACTGGATGTTGTTCAAAATTATCTTTAGGTCCCTTCAGCCATATGTTGTTCAAAAATACTAAAAATGCCCTCGTGGAATTATGCGAATGTTAACATTGTACTCAGGAGTATTAACAGTGTATTGGAGATATTTAACAATGTATTGGGGACTGTTTACAATGTACTGAAATAATTTGATGGGAACATATTATGCAAAAGTTAACAATATATTGGGAAGTGTTAATAATGTATAGAAAATACCTAACAATGTATTGGAGAGTGTTAACAATGTACTAAAATAATTGGACGAGGGGCATTTTTCAGTATTTTGAACAACATCTAGTTGGAGGGACATAAAGATAATTTTTCACCATCTTAGAAACCTAAAAAAACTTAAAAATCTCAAGAAACCTAAAAATAATAGATGGAAGACCACATGACTACTAATTAATTTCCCCTTGATTTATTCTTCCATCTCATTTATTTCGATGGACATAAATACAAGTCCATATTTTCCATATTAATTAGCATCAACATCAACCAATGAAGCCTGATTTTTTATTTCCTGAAACCAAAACCACAAAAGCCTGATTTTTAATTTCTAAACCGGTTCATTTGACCGAGTCTTTTGTCCGTGTGTGTGTGTGTGTGTGTGTGTGTGTGTGTGGTGTGTGAGTGATTCTTGTATTTTAGCATGAATGGTCTATTTGTGAAGGCTAGTGTCAGACTATTTATTTCCTGAAATTTTTAGGGTTATTTATGTAATTTCATTGATGTGCCATATTTATTTAATCTCTTCATTGTTAGGGTTACGAAGAGACTTAATTTCGGTGAGATGCAGTCATTGTAAAATTTCTTCTATGGGAGGGGCGGTGCTGAAAAGAGAGCGGTTGAGAGTTTTTTATATTCCTATTATTTAATATAGTGAATCGTTTTTTATTTTTCTCTATGAATGCATGCATATTTTACCAACCACTTAAATTTGTGGTTTATTTGTCCCGTGTGATATTTTGTTTCATTGATTGTTCTACCCGATCCTACCGGCATTGCTGCGTCAACAAAACACATACACACATCATCAACATCAACCGAGCCTAATTTTTCAAGCATACATGTTGATTTTATTCTTCCACTTGGACCAATTCGTTGACCATATATATCACTTTTCAGTCCACATTTTGGAATCCTTCAACCCATAACCATGCATGATTTAACTTTTGAGACATGTAACCACTCAATAGACCAAATAATAAATTTTACAATCTCGTATTCAAAAGATCAGTGTTAGCATCAATCACAATCTGATTTCACTGGTGTTGAAAATTTCATATATAGCAAATTCGTGTGCAAAGAAAATAAGCATACTAGTCTGTGATGAATTTTTCAAGGGGCACAAAAAATTTAAAAACAATATGAAGAGAGAGGAAAAATGTTAACAATGTCCCCATAGGTTATAGCACAACGTTTTAAGTCGACTTAATGGTGTTACGGATAGGTCCTAGGTTTGAGTCTTAGCGCTGACTTACCCACCTGTTTATTGGCGATTATTCGAAAGAATTTTCCATAGAACTAAGACAAACAGGCGGAGGTAGCCTTCCTAGCTCGACCGTAAGATCAGCCATGGAGAGGTCATTCCAATATATATAAAAAAAAAATGTTGACAACAATTACGAGCAGCAATTATATTGGTTCATCCTGTATTTGTATCATATTTAGGGAATCTTGTAGATCTTATATTCTTATGCATCTGTAGCCTGACTTGTGAGCTTAAGATTTGAATGCAAATGTTTGGAAAATATGAAAATTTTCATGCATGTAATCCCCTCACTACCCCAATCCCTACCCCCCTCAAAAATAAAAAAAAAATAGAAAGAACGTGACTCTTGCTTTCATCTTCCATGTTTGGAACCAATTTTAAAATTCAATAAGCTTGTACAAAATCAAATTTTATATAATTGTTTCTAAACGGTTTTGTTTTTTAAATTTTAATCTTTAGTTTGAATTTTGATTTTTGCGATAGTGCAATAGTGTACGAATTTGTTAATTTTTTTTTATTTTTTTATAGAATTATCAATTAAATTTTATTTTATTTAATATATATGTACTTCAATGAGAGAATGTATAATTTTTTAAAAAATGAAAAATATCATGGACTACAAATGGAGTTAGTTACACATGGGGCCGAGTGTATCCTTTTCCTTATTAAAGTATATAATTGGCTGATTTTTTTATGAAAAAATGAAGTTATATATTTGTATGAATCAAGTGCATATATTTTTACTTATTTTATTATAGATTATATATGAATATAGTAGATTATATATTGCATTGCATGATTATATATTGCATTTGTGTATTCGTGCCCTTTTCAAATGATTCATTATCATAATGCAATCTTGTGCTTCATCGAAGGGTATGTGTTTATATACTCCAAAGCATTGTATATACCAACACACTTACAAAAATAAAATTACATACATATTTTTTGACAAAAAATATGCATTCTTGATGTTCATGAAACATATGCTTTCTTGGTGTAAGGATTGTTCATAACACCATCCTTTCCTTACTAGTCTTAACTTTGAATCAGACTTACTTGATGCACATGGTTTGCTGTCATACCACTGGTGATGGTGATTATTTTAGTTGTGTGTTAACAGTTTTTGTCCTTTTTCTACCAATCCACTCTGTGTAATCAACCAAACTTCACAAATCATTTGTTTAGATTAGAAATGTACATTCATCTTCGATGGAATGCACTATTTATTGCATTATTAGTCAATTGTGCAGCAAAAGAAATTAAAGTACCTTATAACAGCCTACAACTTTGAGCAGGGGCTCAAAACATGATCAAGACTTAAAATCTCTACAAACCCTAATAAAATCTCTAGCTCTAACACACTGCCTGAACTGCGAGCCTCGTCTTGATCCCAGCTTCGCAGCCACTCGATCCGAAAACCTCGTCCGACACATCGATTGAACATGTTTCCTTCCCAACACAAGCCTTCAAAAAGGAAACAACATTTCAAGGCAGCATTTAGAAACACATTTCAAAAACAGCTTTTCACTTAAAACAGAATCAATAAAGTACGTTTCAAAATTGATTCATACAAAAACAGAATCTAACATTGTGATTTAAATTACCTGTTGAACCAACTCGAAGACACCACTGGCCTCGCACGAGCCAGTGGTGAAGTTTCCACAGGACCCTTGTGCGTCGCCATAGCTTGCGAATGTAACGCCGGAGATGGTGTGACCGGCTTGACAAGCCAAGGTCATTGTGTTGCCTTCTTCGAGGTTGGCACATACGGTCCCTACCGTCACTGTCTCGAACCGTACCTGCAACGGATCGCCTCTGAATTCCTCGAACAAGACCAACGTGTTTGTCTCATCGTTCAAGAAGGACCTCGGCACATGGTAACTGAAAATGTGATCACAACAGTATATGTTGTTACAATGTTAGGGATAAATGAATTGTGGTGACATTTTGATTGAGGTTTTAGAGAGTACTATCTCTGTGTGGGCTCGCCGCATCCTGTGTTGCATTTGTTAGACGAAAACGATCCGCGATAATCGCAAGGGTTACAACCGTCCGATGATGCTGTGAAGTTTGGCCAATACCGTCCGATGCTATGGCCGTTCACCCAGGCATGGCCCTTGCCCATGCCTTTCAGGTCCACCACGACTGGCTCATCGCCTAAAGGGGCGTTGAAGTTTGTCTGTTAAGGGAAAAAAAGAAAGTTCATGTCGCATTTTGAATGTGATGTCTTAATAGGAAACATACACATGATAATTTTATATGTAAAACATGTGACATTATGATGATTATTTTCAATCATGTTTAAGTATCCTATTAGAGAATGATAATGCATGAAGAGATTCGGACTGGTTCCATCTCATATGATTTGAATGATAATTGGTAGGTGTTATATGTGAGCTAGAGACATCAATTACCTTATACCAGGTCAATGGCCTCAATGCTGGGAGCATATGAGTGAACCATTCATGTTGGTTATGCGAGTCCGGAGACCATAGTTTACTGGTTTCCCCATTCAACCCAATCTATATGGTTAAAGAGTGGAAAAATATATTAGTGTTAACTGTAGAATCATATAATAATGGACAAGAGATTTATAGGAGATTAAGACCTTATATGACCAGTTATTTGATGAGAGGTCAATAGTAGTGTTTCCATTGATTAACTGGACTGGACCTCCAACGATCCCGACCGGGGTTAGTTCAAAATACGATCCATAATTCTGTTCATGAAAATCATAAACATAAGAAAGGCGAAACCTACAATTTCTTTTCAACAAATTCATGACAAAAAAAAAAAACACTAGAAGTGAAGAGTAAGAAATTACTTGCAATCCAACAGTGGAACTCAACAATGTTATGTGGTTCATTCCAGGCTTCACTCTTGCCCTGCCCTCGAACACGAATGAAAAAGTCGAGCCAGTACCAGTCGCATATTGTGATCCTGATGATGGTTTTTTTTTTTTTTTGATGAATTAATCAATCATATTAATACATTAATATTAGCTATATAATGATTTATGAAAAGAGAGAAATTTGGATTACCAATAAGATGTTCATTAACAAATGCGTACAGCCCGTGGCCGGTCGTGTTAACTCGAAGAGTCATGAACTGATTGAAATTAGGACCTTTGGGATCCAGATAAACTCTGTAAAATTACATTACATACACAGACCTTTTATTAGCAATTTGTTCTCTATACACGCCATAGGATAGGGAAAACATTTAAAATCAAAATTATGACTAAATTGGTGACTTAAAGGTAATGTGATTGGTAACTGTAAGAAAAGTATAATCAATTACTCCTGGAGTGATAAGATGATAAGTCTTTTTATCACTGGTCCAACAAATTCAATTTGGCAGCTAAATTAATCAAGTTTTGGATCATTGGATCAGAACTCAGAGAAATATATCAAGTTTTCGTAAAGCAATTACCTGGTCATATACCACAAGTAGTCACTGACATCAACAGTGGTTGAGAGTTGCTCGAGAAGCTGATTCGTCGAGAAAGAGGCGCCGCGTCCATGGAGAGCATCCTTGATGATCTCAGGCTTCCATGACCAATCAAGCTGATCAGGCTCCTTTTCTGCCTGGTTTTGGACAGTCACCATTACAGATGTCTGTGTCCTAATCTGCAATACAATCAAGAAAATATAAGCATTTCCATGGTATGTAACATCTAAAAAATTTGTCATGTAAAGAAAAAATGGTAATGACAATAATAATAACAATTTAAGGTACCTTTGCAGTGTTGTGGGCCTCTGTCATGCAATCAGGAAGAACACTAACAGACCATGCAGGCAATGTATAGTTGAGGCCATTGAAGGGTAATGTGTAATCCATTTTATTATTTGTGTTGCACAATAAACATCCAGGTGCAATGTCTCCTCGACCAGAATAGATTGATGACTAAAATAAATATAAAAAAAAAGTAATTAGAACAACATGAAAAAAATTCTCAAAATATATACACATTATTTAGTGAATATACAAACCCAAACTCCATTTCCATGATTAGTGTGTTGGACATCTCCATAGAGGAGGGCCTGGTCCATGGATTGAAGGGCTTCATGGAGCTCTTTCAAATGTCCCCACTTAGGCTGCCTCAAATTCCCTGAAAAGAATTCCATTCATTCACAATTATTTTGAAGGAACGCATCAATCCATTTTACAATCTAAAATATAAATAGCAAGTGTTTTCATTTAAAAAAAAAAAATCATAAAAGGTGAATTACATATCCCAGTAAATTAAATAATTATAATTTATAGAAAATATGAATGTAACATAACTCTATTTAAAATAAACAGATGGACCACACAAGTTTCTTGTTAGGATTTGAGACATATATATACCGTATTCATCGAGAGGTGCATCGTAATCGTATGAAGTGGTGATGTATGGACCACCGGTTGAGCGGCCAAAATTGGTTCCTCCATGGTACTAGTTATACATGAACAGAATGTGTAAATGTTGATTAATTGTTATAACTTATAATATAATGAAATTATATATAATGCATGATTAATTAAATTACCATGTAATAGTTCTGGAAAGTTCCTTGGCGTTGGAAGAAACGAGCAACTGAGAATGCAATATCCTCAACAGGTCTGATTGGGTGATGCCCACCCCAAGACTTAAACCTAATATATGTATGTAACATGCAATTCCAGTTATTCAAACTATTTCACTAATAAGAAGAACAACATCAATAGATTAATTATTTGATCTTACCCTCCTGTCCAGTTCTCGGTCCACATTTTCGGGCTCTTTGCGTTGTTTGGTGTGAAATTGTCACAGTAAAAACCATTGCATGTGTTGATCTGTTATAGATGGAAGTATGATCACACTAGAATAGATGATACAAGAATTTTATGAATGTCTGTACCATAGGTTGGGGGGCATCACTTTGTTGGCACATGACCCATGGCACACCAGCATTGAAGGATTCAGCCAAATTCGCACACCATTGGATGTATCTTTTCCCGGCGTCCCCGTAAGGGCTGTCTATGTTCCCGTACTCGTTCTCGATCTAGCACGGTTAAAAACAAAATATTAGATAATAATAATTAGAATCAAAACAATTGTACTAGCAAAATTATATATATTTTTAAATTTTTTCATTAAATCTTTTCATGTCAACAGAAGTAAAACAAACAAACCTGGGCAACGATGATCGGTCCTCCCTGGGGTGCCAATAGCCCTGCTTGTTTGATCATGTCCACTATCAAGGTAGTGAAATTCTGCATCTCATTCTACATGATGAAAATAATGATACTTTTAATTAATAGGTTAATGAAAATTAAAAACTTAGTCTAAATGAAGACCTCAAATATGTTGTTATCAGTCCTCATTTGAATCCCGGGCAATTGACGAAGCCAAACAGGGAATCCCCTATACCAACACAAATTTAATTAGAATATCTACTCAAAAATGAAATAATATATATTCTAATAAATATAAATATATACCCATAATTCCATTCAGCACAAACGTAAGGCCCAATTCGAAGAACTGCATAAAGACCTTCAGCTTGAATGGTTTGGAGGAATCTGATGAGGTTAAGTCTCCCCTCAAAATTATACTGAATAAATGGGAATAAGAAGTGAACAAGTTAAGTTTTTTTTTTTGTTTAATTGACTAGATTTCAAAAGAAATGATGAATGATTAATTAACCTCGCGGCGGCGGGGCTCATGGGCATTCCAGAAGACATAAGTCTCAATGGCATTGAGACCACCTTCCTTTGCCTTTCTTATCAAATCAGGCCACATCTATAATTAAAATTGAACAATGAAGTATAATTTAGTTAAATAAAAATAGAATATACAACAAAGAGAATGTACAGTGGAAAAGGCCACGGAATTGTACAACATACAAACTCAAAACCAAGCAACTAGTTCATAGAAACAAGACACATGAAAAATATATCATGTACATATTGGTGCTGATACACTCTTATATAGTCTGTTTTACAGTCCCGTTTGTAATCAGAAGTTGTTTCTTAACCATCTATATATACACTCTGTAAAGTATATATTGTTCTAGTACAGTATATATATTCTACTATTGTGAAAATTTAATTATTATTTTTTTTCAAAAATTAAATAATATGTATTGATTTATTTTCACATATATTTTATTTTTTATAATATTTTATTATATACTTTAAGAGTAATCAAAGCAATTGGAGGTTGCAATTGACGCTGCACACAGGCTGTAAGTATCATTTTTCATATAATGGTATATTTGTATCATAGCACACGATTGTTTTATAAGTTGTAATGGATAGAGAGAATTTCAAAAAATAAATGTAAAATAACCACAAACAAGACTATCTACTTTTTTCCTTGGCACTTCTCCATTAATGTGTGTATATATGCATACCAATGGAAATCGCCCATCTTCCTCTCAAAAATATATATAATTTTAGAAACAAAACAAAACAAACAAGCAAATTTTGCTAAGTTTTTTTTTTATATATATATCAAATGGACTCTGTGGTTGAACTTACGGTTAAGCTGGGAATGCTACCCCCACCTGTTTGTTCCGATTCCACAAAAAAATTCTTTGGAATTATAACATAACTCATAACGAATTTTACAAGTTATAAACTCATAATTCATATTCACAACATCAACAACGGCAACAAAAATAATATATACACAAACAACAATCAACCTCAGGAGTGCTACGAGGGTAATGTATAGAGCCAGAGATGATTAGCTTCCTCTCCCCATTAATAACAATAGCTCTCTCATCATGAGACACACTTGTGGACCATGACAATGTGAAGGAACAACAAAGCAAAGCCAACACAAAAACAACCAAACCATCAATGGAAGCCATTATTAAAACTTCTTTCCAATAGAGATCAGTTTTCAACACAAGGTATTTATAACCAAATCCAGATAAGTTAAACCCAAATTACCACATCCATAATTACCCAATAATGATGAGTTGTACTCTTTGAAGGGGTAAGAGTCTCAAACTACTTATCCAGTCAGCCAATGAATAGGGTTTCCCTTGAAGTTATCGTGATTTGTTTTGTTGTAACCTCTTCTCTTTTGCTTTAACATCCCTCCTTTTTTTTTTTTCTTCTGTTTTTGATATGGAAAGAGAAAATGACATTTAGCATTAATGTAATATTTATTTATTTTTTTGGTGGAAGCACTAATGTTGTATTGACTTCTTCTATTTAATCCTTGTTTTTCCACTTGGGCGTGGGATATTAGGGCTGGGCTTTTTTAGAATATTGAAAGATCAAAGTTTGGGTTGGGTCCCATACTGTGATTCTTACACCAAATAGTTTACATTTAGTCCATTTTATGTTTCATATCAGGATTCGTCCATATTTTCATTTTTTTTAAAATGATATATCACATTTAACGAGATATGTATTTTTATAAATGTAAAGTATATACTCAACAATTGAATAAAAAATGTGAAAAAAATTTAATTGATATGCAATGTCTATCAGAGCTTGAAGCGATATCACGTATTCGTAACACGTATCGTATTTTGACACTAACTCATTTTTTCATCCCACAATCACCATTTAATTTATTGCATATTGTCAACCATGGGTTTGCCTTTAATTTTTGCAATAATGTATTTCTTTAATTCACTTGTTATCACAAAGACTATTGAAATTCGAATTTTCATCTTGAAAAATAAGAGCCTCCCTGTTCCTGATATATAAGAAATCGAATCAAATCTAGGAAATTGTGCTGATGCAAATACAGAGGCCAAAAAGTGGATTCCCATTATATAAACGTATCGGTCAATCACCATCGAATTCTCTGAACATCATGACAACGTCTCATCGTTACCTCACATGAACAAAGTATCATTTATTAATCATGAATGATAAAAACCAACATAACATTGTCAGAGAAATTATTGCAATGTTAGCCTGGTTTGAGAAATAAATTTTAAAAAAACAAACAGTGTGTGTTGTCAGTCGTTGATGGGCTCTGTCTATCCTAAAAGAGGACAAAAGAAAAACCACCCATGCATATCCCATATACAAAGATCACCACCACAAGAGTAATCTAAACAACCACAACAGGTCAAGTTTTGTTCACGTAGTTTAGATCTGACACACACACACACACAACTTCAACATTGCAAAATGTGGGTCAGATTCCGACCTCATCCCACCACCAAAAAGCCTAGAAAAAACCAATGCAAAGAGAAACCAAAACTCACATAAATCACAATAAAACAAATTCAAAGAAACAAAAACAACCATTAAAGAGTTGTACCAACATCTCTACGTGAGCTAAATCATCTCTTGATAGATTGACAGATGTATCCTGATCGTTGATCACAAAAGAGTTAACCAGGAAAAAAACATTAACCTACTACCAAAAAAAACATTTTCCTTTTCCTTCCAATGGGATCATAAAACAAAAAAAGAAGAAGAAGAAACAACAAAACAAACCTTTGATGATGGCTTAACATAGCTTGTTATATCTTTCTATACATATCTACTAGAAGAAGCCATGACAACAGAAAAGATGGTGTCCATGGTGCTACCGATTGGAGATAGGATTTGGACCGCTTGGGACCTCATGCGCGCTCGCGTTGAGCTGTTGAGAAGAAAACGATGGACGAGTCCGATGGCGTGAATTCATCGACTGTGATGCTGAGGAAGGGAAAAGCCTTCGCGACACCCTCAGCTCGTTGGTTGGAGGAGCCAACATGAGGAGTAGGAGAAGGATGAAGACCACCATGGCTTGTGGTCTCAACTGATGAGTTTCATCTGTGGCCATGCACGTTGAGGACTCTTGAATCACTAAAAACCACCCCAACAAATCCCACAAGAAGGCAATATCCATGAACCACTTGGACCAGATGGGAAGGAGGTGGAGAGGAAGCTTTGATGGTGGTGGAGGAGCATTTGTTGAGAGAGAGAGAGAGAGAGAGAGAGCGCTTTGTTGACATAAAGGTTTATATGAAGGGACAGTGACTTTAGTTACAGTTGTCCATGAAATTACAGGTGTGGCCTTTGCTTTACAAAAGATGGGGCAGGTCTTTGTGAAACTTGGAGGGGGGGGGGGGTGTTTGTTTTCAAATTAGAAGACATATGTGTCCTTTATTGGGAGGTATCCAATAAGAATATCAATTTGGTTGAATAATCTTGGATGATTGCACTTTCATTGGAGAATAGTGCATGAACTGGATGTTTTAAAGCTTCACCTGGAATAAAGTGAAATGGTGGGGTGGATCAAACCTAGAGCCATCTCTTAAAGTAGTGGTGTGTATTTTAAGGGCACACTATATGATTATTGATTCCCAGATGTGTTAAAAGTTATGTTCTTTTGAGATTAGATTAGAAAGATCACCCTTGATTTGGACAAATAATGCTCTACCGAGTCATTGATTCCACTTGAATAAACCATAGCATCTGATTCTAACATTTTCTCACAAGCAGTCCTTGTATGCAACCGAAATAGTAGTATCATTGTGATTTATGAGTATACATCAGAAGGTATATAAGTGACAACATGTAACATTATTCTAACCCGAAATATATGATTAGCAAAGGATCCACATCAAACTGAATCGATTAGCATCAACTTACAAATAATTGGCTTTAAAACAGAACCATAATTATGTTAGGTCTAGATAATGAATTAATAGGGTGACTAATAAGTAGGGTTACTGCAATGGCCAAAACCCCAGATAATTATCAAAAGACAAAACTTGATTTACCGAGACCAATTCAAGAGTTTAAAATTAGTCAATGAAGAATCTTGAAAAGCAAAGCCTATTACTACAAGGGGTGATATGGGTGTCTTTATCTTGCTTGGAAGCTTGCCAAAGATACCCATTTTTTGACCTTGAATGATGAAAAATAAATCTGTGACAAAATTAGGGTTGGTTAGTTTTTGCATGCTTTGAAAAAGAGAGAGAGAGAGAGAGAGAGAGAAAGCAAAGTATGGAATTCTAATCACTGTTCTCTCTTCCTGTGAAAGAACTGACACTGTCTCCATTATGGGTTGCATGTGACCCCACCCCATTCAAGGAAAAGAGAGAGCTACGTCCAGGTTGCTCTGTATTTCTTTTATTAGGCCCGTTTGAAAATGTGCTTGAACTGCGTTTAGGTTTGGAGGAAGCTGTTTTCCCCAAACTCGTTTTCAAACACAAAACCTGAGGCCAAAAGCTCCTGACAGATTTATGTGAAACAATATCCAAAACCTAAATTTTCAAGAAGCTGTAGAAAGACAGTTTCCTACAAAATTAGTTTTTAACTTAGCTTTTTACCTAAAATCAGCTTTGCAATCGTGTAACTAAACGCGGTCTTAGGTAACGTTTGGAAACACATTTAAAAAATAAGATTTTGAATAAAGTAGTTTAAATAGACTTTGATTTCAGAAAAACACATTTTCTGCGTTTTTTAAAAAACAACATTTTTACACTAGAGCCCGTTTAGTAACACGATTGGGAGGTGGTTCTGCTTTTTAATTAAGCAGAAAGCTCAAATGTGTCACTAAACAGTTTCAGGAAGCAGGCTTAATAAAAAAAATTACTTACAGCTTTTAATGAAAAAATGTTTTTTAAAAATGACAGAAAATGCGCTTTCTAGGAATCAAAGTTTATTTAAGTCACTTTATTTAAAATTTTATTTCTCTAATGCGTTTCCAAATGCTACCTAAAAGCAATGTTTTAACAACCGAACTGTTCAACGAACCGGAAAAATGACCGGGGCACGGGTCAGTGGTTCAATCGTTGAGTTAACCGGAATTGAACCGTGACATTATCATAATGTAATAAATACATTAATCATATTAATAATTCAAAATTAATCAAGATTTTATAATTTATTATGGGATATAATCAAACTAATGTTTTACCATTTATAAAAGAATGTTTAAAAACTACATTACATAACTAAACATTTAAGCTAAACATAAATAAAAGAAAACAACTTAGTTTTGTAAGAGGGCATATTTGAATGATGCTTTACAATTTAAAAAATAATATGTTTTGTTGTTTGGAAAAAAAATGACTTTTGGGCTTTTAAACATCATTTCAATGGGTTTTTTTTGACACCCACACAAACCCGGGCAGTTCGTGTAAACCGGCAACGGTTTTGCAAAACCAGCGGTTCAACCACTAGGTTGAACGGTTTTTCTAAAAAGGTTTTTGAGGTTGAATGGTTTTGAGGTTGAACCGAACCAGATTCCGGGTAGGTCGACGATCCAATTGGTTGAATTAGTCGGTCTGGTCCGGTTTTTAAAACATTGTCTAAAAGCTGTAAGTAACTTTTTAATTAAGTTCATTTCCTGAAATGTGTTTAGTCACACATATGAGCTTTCTGCTTAATTAAAAAGCAAAATCACCCGTTTTGAACACCAAAAGAGAGATGCACACTAGGTGATGCAACTCTAGGTGATGCACACCAATCATTCAACAAAACAAAAGACATTTAAATTATGCTTTCATCTTAACTCATGACTAATATTGTGATAGATTACAAAAAAAATTAATTTTAATTATAATACATGATTATTTTAAAATTCACAAAATATGCAATAATTGATAGACTTCAAATCAATACATAAATTGAATTGTATATTTGTTTGGTGGAAAAATGTTAGGGACAGTCTTACTGTCCCTTTTATAGCCTTCCACATGTTCTAACTTTTCAAAAATATATAATTGTCGAATGAACTGCATTTTACCAAAAAAATGTGTATATACTCGTTCATTAAATGCATAATTTTTGTATATTACTTACCTAATATAGTAACCTAACTTCATATATTTAATATGGGCTACAAAAATGACTGCGTGTATGAACTATGAACACCCTTATTTGATGCGTCCCTTGTACATCATGTGTGATGAAGGCAAATGTTCTCTCTCAGTTAATGTTGCCTAGAAATTCAAACATTATCTTTGGGGTTTTGTCACTTTTAACATTTTCATTTGTGAACTTAAATCTACCAAAACCCTCCATTGAAAATAAACTATGTAACCCTAATCACCTCCACAAGATCTATCTATTGGTTGAGATTCAGACCAATCGAACCATGAAAGCCTATATCAAAATAATAAAAAAACATACTATCTTCTTCTAAATCCATCCATCAGAGGCTCCTTGAGAGTGATTGGGGTTTAAAGGCCATGTGGGGAACTAGGCAGTTTGGCCGAGGAGGAGACCTAAAGGTGGCTGCAAAGTCAATTTCCAACAGCACTTGATGGTGATTCTTGGCTCACTAGATTGGTCATTATAGGGCTCATGATTGATCTCTTTTGAATTAATTAATTATGACTATTTAATACACTCTAACCTTGATGGATTTGTGATCCTAGCGTACAACTATTTAATATTATTATGTATTTTTGAACCAACACAAATACCTACCCTTATCAAAGTCATACCTATATGTTGAAGTGACAAGGAATAGATCTTCAGAGCATCTAAATCTCACACTTTTTAAAACTGAATCCCTGTCTTGGACTATTAAAAAGAGAAAAAGAGAAAAAGCTATCTTGTGCATATGAGTTTGGAATGTGAAAGCTGCTACAGCCTTCTTTAACTTTGCTCTCATATCATGAGACTAAAAGAAATTTGAAATGCCAGTCCTGTTTTCAACTAATAAAAGGCCTTTACAATTTTAATACACGTTATTCCAATAATTTGCTCTGTAACAACCAATTATGAAAATTAACAAATCAAAAAGCATAATACAACCAATCAATTGCTATTCGGATGATATTAAAACACTTTGTTTTGTGTATTGTATTCAAGTCCTTTGAGTTTCAAATGAGACAATAATTGTAATGTCAGAGGCAAAGGTGTGATTTAGTCAAAAGTTACAACGGTATCAACAAAAGCCTTTTTTAAAAGTTGATTGATTCACTCTAATTGCAAGAGTATTTTGTCCTTCAAAGGTTTAGTTTAAAAAGTTTTAACATGGCCCTCTCACATGTTTAGTAGTTGTGCCCTTATTTTAGGATAATTATTTTCACACTATCCACAAATCTCAATAAACAATGATAGAGGTGCAAAGTCTTGGTGTGAAATTTGAATAATATGTGCAAAAGAGATGCATTAAAAAATGATTCAAGGAAACATAAAACCTGAATAAATCAAATATCCAAAGATAGTAATCCTGCCATACGACAAATCCTGATTCACTTGTTTCAAAACCTAAATTGGTCTTACCCAGTAATAAAGCAAAACCCAATAGTTTGTTCTATCAGCTCTGTTTAGCAACAATAGCAACCACTAAATAATCACCATGCGATGTTCCAGAAAAGTACATGAAGAAAGCACCAATGCAATTAATATAAACTTTTAGTAAAAAAAAAAGCAGCCAGGATCCTGATATTGACTTTTGCTTTGTAAGATGTCTCAGAAAAAACTATATTTCCTAATGTCACCATCAAAGTCCCCACATGGGCATATGCACTAGTTTTCAGTTGTGAAAAACATCACTAGATCTCCTTTTCAATTTCTTTTTCATCTCATTTGTAAAATGAAGTTAATCAACGTCAGATAGATGAAGAGAGATTGCTAACAATGCCTCTTTTATCCCCAATGGTAACTAGGATTACAATCCACAACCAATAAATGGATACTCCCTAGACTGCCTATGGTCTGAAGACCACTGCCCACATGACAATTTCAAGTTGTACATAAGTCATAAGTGGCAAGAGTATGTTTTTCCACAGATGTAGGACGAAAAATGAACTGGCGAACAACAGTCCTCAGCACAGAGTGGCTCCCACCACTGGCACTGTTTAGGTTTTATTTGAACATGATGAACTAAATTTGCAAAATGAACTTTCTTCTTTTTTTCGTTTTACTCGTTGGAAACCAAGATTTGAAGGGTAAACAAGACAATGAGAACAAAAGGATATCATTCAAGTGAATGAGACAGCTTTCAAAATGACATGAAAAAAATAGAAATTCTTCTGAGATGTAATGGAAAATATATCTCACCTCCAGCCCAAGGATTGCCTTATCCCCGAGAAGATGAGCCCTAAAGACCTTCCTATCAAACACTTCAGGAAGAAGGAGATTGCACTACTGATCTTATCAAAAATTACTCTAACTAAAGGCATAGCTATATCAGAGAACTCCAGGAACAAGCTGTAGTAGTATCTCCTGCAACCAAAAGAAATTCAATTCACAAGGAAGAACCACGTAAATGAGCAAATGTATTAGAAAACAACAAATAAAATATCCAGATCACCAAATTCCAACAGTATACAAAGTTACAAACAACAGAAGATACCAATATAGGCTATTATATTCTTCTAATTTGGTTTTTCCTTGTATAGTTACTACGTATTTTTTTGTTAAATTCAAATGGCACAAGTTGAGACAACACTTCCAAGATGGCTATCCCTCAAACTCACCTAAAGCCCAAACAATATCAGGCACTAAGTTTTCCCCCAAGTGGACATGGTGCTTTTCTGACACACCAATAAAACCTCGACCTAAATGACATTTAGAGAGACCTTCTTGATATAAGATGGCCATGCAAATGGAAAATACAAACCGTAATCCTAGAGTTTGAGCAGAATGATTTCCCATTTATATCTGTTTTGGTCATGCCGTCACCAAGGATTATAGACAATTGCTAAAACAGAAGTGAAATATAAGTTAAGAGATGTACCATCCAATCAAGGCCCTTAATTCCTCAGTACGCTTTACGTGCAAAGATAATTGACTGATTAAAACACAATGCAAAGGAAAAGGTGTTGATGCAGGCTTTCTTGTAATAAACTTCTTCCACCACATGAGTTTCTCAGTTTGGCTCTCATGTGGATCTTCCAGCAGTTGCTTCTGAAGAACAGACAAGTCGAACCGATCCTCATACATTGAGACAACCAGCTCAAAGTTTTGTTGCAGCCACTGATTGAGAGCAACCTATCATCAACTGTCAGAGGATTAGAGACAAATCACCCAAACAATATTATAACAAACATGAATGTCATGACATCTAAAAATAGATCATGGGGTTCCATGCGTGTCAAACGAGGACAATGCACATGCAATGATAGCTAGTGGGGACACCCATGTCACATGGGCTAATTATCATGGATAATGCAATAACTCCTGCATTTAAATATTCATAATCCCTTGCATGATGAATCTCAATTCTCAAGTACTGGATGCACGCAAGGCAAAACTTCTATATGGAGCAATGAACAAATATAATTTTGGGCATAGAACAAACCCCAAATGAAGCATTACTGTGAATTGTACAGGTACAAATGAATGTAAAACAAATATAGAAGTAAAGAAAGTGAGATAAATTTTTTTACAGTGGGCCCATGTGAAAAAAAAGGAGAAAATTGATTTTGACATAAGGATATGTAAAATAGGACCTGATATGAGTAATCAATGCCCAAAGCAAGTAGTACAAATTTTATATGATCTTGTTCTCAGAGTACACTAATGCTAAAGTCAGAGAAGTCAACAAAGAGCAATAGCAATATAGCATGAGTAGCAGAGAAAGAAGTAAAACCATGCAGCAAATAAATTTCATATTTTATCTTAAGCACATAGCCTCTTCATTAAAAATTTTAAAAAAACCACTTGAGAACATTGGCAATCACACCAAAATAAAAACTTGAACCTGTAACCAAAATATGACTTAAAATATGAATATCATCATACCTCATTCCGCAAACGTTGAAGTTCTCTTGTTGACAGTGAACATAAATTTAAACCCAGGCCATTCATCTTACTGGCCAATCCACTGTCGACGGAGATAAGCTCAAGATAAATGCTACTGATTCCATCTGCCAGGGTAATCACCAAATCTTCTAGGATGTCAACCCCGTGTTGGGTAAACAACTGAATGTCATAATAGCATCCACTACTGGCATATGGCAAGCAGAAACATCAGTAGTATTCCACAAAGAATATCTCTATAACAGAATAAACAAAGTGATTCATCCATGAAATGATTGCTCCCGAAAAGAGTTCTAAGATTCACAAAATCAAAGAATTATTTTTCTGTTTATGTAAAAACAAGAGAAGAATTATATGTAGATAAACCAAGTTTCAAACACTGGAAAGTACAATATGACAAACAAACAAACAAACAAAAAAATTCAAATGTTAGCACAACTTTGTAGCATTAAGATGGTCAACAAATTGAAACAAGAATCTGCTGATATCAATCCCCACTCAATGCCTTCTCTGTCAGTGCTCTGTTACGGTTTGATGGCAATACTTATTAGTGTTGGATTATCTGGCAGATAGATAGCCTAATGGAAATTGCAACCTTAAACAAAATTATGAACCCTCAAGCATGTGAACTAAACTATAGCGGATCTCATAAAATAAAAGTTAGATATCGAGTCCAAATGAATTCCAAGTTTTATCTGGAAAAATGTGAAGCCTGTATCTATCTAAACACTGCTAGAAGTAAGAGAACGCGTCAAACACTGATTCAATTTTTGTGAAGTTTCAGAATAATTCAAAGAATTCGCATTTTAAGCGTACAAGTACCGGATGATTAACAGTAAAATATGATATTTTTTATAGAAATCAACAAAGCTATAAGAAGAACAAGAGATGTCATAGGGCTTAAATTTAGTTCATCATATATAGAAAGTGGAGCCAATAAAAGAGCAACCATTACCTGAGAGAACCAAACCTAAGAAAGTATAGTAAATCTGCATAGAGGTTATCCTTTCCCAACCTTTTGAGATTCTCTAAAATGGTATTATTTCCTCTCAATTTCTCAAACATTCTAGCTATGATAACCTGAAATAAATTAGAAACACTCATTTTAAAACAGAATGGCACCAAAACCAAATAAAGAATGCATTTGTTGATATAGCAGACCTTGTCTTCCGCCTTGTTCTGCAGGCGGAGCTCCTCTTCTAACCATCCAACACAAACTGGCTGGATAGATCCCTGAATAATTTCAAAAATGACACCAAACCAAACATCTCTGCTACAATCTTCATGAACTTGTGGGATGCTCTTAACCTGCAATAACAGTAAAAAAAAACCTTTAAGATGTAATCATGATTAAAGTGCACAAATCCTCAAAATGCAAAACAAAAAATTCAATCATCAAGAAGGAAAAATTGGATGACAACAAAACCACTTATGAAAGAGATGCAGGACTGTACAAGATGCATGTGAACAATTTACATATACTGGAAAACATGCTATGAAATCAAATAAGAATCTGAGTAGATGTTTAATTTGTAAATATGTCTAGTTCAAATATGATTCTCTGCATTATATGAAGATCTAACTAAGTCAATAGGCCTCACTGCAAGAGGGGAGGGGGAGAAAATCTATGCAATAATATCTGGAATACTTTGTGGCATATATAAGAAAATGATCCACGGTTGATAAATCAAATAATATACCTGACTGACATTGCATGGAAAATAAACAGGGCAAATTTCATCAGTTGGCTTCCCCAGAAACCACAGCTTCAAGTAAGGCAACTGTAAACATTTTTACCCTTTTAACAGGCATGCTTCATAACTGCCCATATGACATATTGCAGGACCAAAAATATAGAAAATTCGTAGTTGATGGGACGTGAATTTTACAATTTTTTATCTCTCTCTATTATACACACTCTGCAGGTAACTTGGTTTAATTATGCCATAATCAGCCAAATCTATCCATTAGATCTTGGATATCAGTATCACACCATAGCAGTATCTAGCCAAGTAGCAATATTAGAGTTGTAGGACAGGTGACACAAATTGTCATCTCCTTCAGATTTGTTATTCATGTTATCACGGGGATTGTACAAGGAATCATTCATTTTTCCTCCACATCAGCTCCTAACATAAGTAAATGTCTTCATAGTCCCCGTTTCCTAACAGCTCGTCTTCATAGTCCCCATTACCCTTTTATTCCTATCTATTCCTTAATCAGTGCCTTGTGGATATGTACTGCTTTTTAACTAGTAAATGGCCAATCAATTTTTCTAAATAAAATAAATAAATAAATAAATAAATACAAAAATGTTGCAATTGAGATCAATATTTCAAAACACACAAATTTCTACACAGAAAGTATATACAATCACATTGCACCAAACACGTGAAGACATGTAACAAAAGCCTTAAACATAGAAGACAACCATTGGAGGTGGTACCTGCCTCTTTATGAAGTTGCTGTAATGTAGACAATAGCAATCGCAACCTGGAACCATCGGCAATGGCGGACAAACTTAAAGGATTCTTAGTCTCTTGTGTTCCACGTTCAGCCAATCGGATCCATGTATTTGTTTCAAGATCAACAGCATCTAAGGCATCCACAAGTTTCCCTTCTATTTCATTCCAAGTATCGTGTGCCTTTGTCCACTTATCATGGTTTCCTGCTCTGTCAGAGTGAGAACAAATCAGATCAACTTAGGATGCTGGGTTATTTCAGCTCTAAAGGAAATAACAGCATTAGCATCGGATTTACATATCAAGCAAATAAAATGTGTAAGTTTCAGTGTCACAAATTTTGTGCTGCTTACTCTTACCTACCAGAAGGGATAGAACTTGCAATGGCACTCTCTTGACCTGGCTTATGCTTCTTAGCATTGAGATAAGCATTTTGGGAAGGCACTGCTCCAGCCATATAAGCAAAAATGACACTGGTCATTAGAAGCGCCTGATCTATAACAGGCACCCAGTTCACTGCATCCTCAAGGTTTATTGAAGCCCCTACGACATTGCACCTCAGACGATTTAATTTGATGCACCAACCTCCCTTCACGGTTCTATCAAAAGAGGCGGAGTAATCACAAACTTGCCATGAAGGAAACTGAACAGCATGTCTACAACCCTCATAGAGGTAGTTCCTACAACAATACATGAATAGACAAGAAAATGAATGAATCAGAATTACAGTGGCGGCTCTTTATCCCAGACACCTTTCACCTATGTAAATAAGTAAATATTTCATTTTATGATGTTTATGTGAATATCAAGAAAACCCGTAAACACCAACACATATCCGCAATTATATGAAGGTGTTCAAAATTTTGCAGGTTTATTCAAATATCCGGAATAACTGCAACAAATTCCAAGCCTACTGTTAGACCACAATGCAGTTCAGATGATTCTACTACATAACTGTAATAAGGGTATTTAGTTTTATTATCATTACCAATAATCAGTGTTTTGAGAGACATACCTTCGCAACACGTTAGAAGACACATTATTGTGCATAAAATTCCTCCTTTTGAGCGGAACACTCTGCAACCGTATATTGGCGCATGAAAGCATGGTAATGCATTCTCCCATTTAAGGAAAATAATCTCCTTCATTCATAACAAATCTCTCAAATAATGAGGACAACGTACATATGGGGGCATTGCTGTCATGAAGAACAGAAACGCAGCATCAGAATGACAACTTCCCTGATGAATAAAAACATAAACAAATGACACATTTGAAGAAAAACTGAGGTAAAACACTGTTCCATTCAATTATTGTACATTTCAAACGAATACACGAATCCGTCCACACTGTGGAGAAATCCAACCAATGTCGATTGACCATTCAGCACTCAATAGACAAACTACATTACAGTTCAAAAAAATCCTCCTCAAACAGGTCAATCTCATCAATGATCAATCCAGTTAAGTAAGCGATTCCAGCGAATCCGGAAAGCAAATAATAATAATAAAAAAAAATCTTAAAAAAATCGAATATGTTTGTGTAGATGTAAATGTTCCTCAGACTCACCTATAGAGAGATGTAACCTTTCAACCGAGGCGACTGGATCGATCAAATCAGGATCAGAATCAGAAAACCTAAGAAAAACAGCGGCTCTAGAGCGAGCGAACCAATCGATTGAAACCCTAGTTGAGAGGATGAAATTTGTGCGTACCTCGTTTTTATTGCTTTTTCGCTCTCGCTCTCCCGAACGTTTTTTGGTTCTCCAAACTCCTCCTTTCGAAAGGGACCGATTAAACGAGAGAGCGGCGGATGATAAAACCTATTTCGCATCGCGAGATCTGGACCGTTCATAAAAGAGGCTGGAACTTGTGGATCAGTAGACGCAAGTACATAGCACGAACGGTCACATTTTATAGGGGGTAGTCAATTAGGATTTTCATGGACAAAATGTCCATGCTCGTGGATTTGTAAATCTTGTGTTTTTCAATTAGGACTTTGGTTCGTGGACAAAAAGTCCAGCGTTATTCGATTGAGACATTATTTCATAGACAAAAAGTCCAGCGTTATTCGATTGAGACATTATTTCGTAGACATAAAGTCCAGCGTTATTCGATTGAGACATTATTTCGTAGACATAAAGTCCAGCGTTATTCGATTGAGACATTATTTCGTGGACAAAAAGTCTAGCGTTATTCGATTGAGACATTATTTCGTGGACATAAAGTCCAGCGTTATTCGATTGAGACATTATTTCGTGGACATAAAGTCCAGCGTTATTCGATTGAGACATTATTTCGTGGACATAAAGTCCAGCGTTATTCGATTAAGACATTATTTCGTGGACAAAAAGTCCAGCGTTATTCGATTGAGACTCCTCATGGTAGACATTTTGTCATGTGTTATTCAATTTAAACAGGATTTGTGAAGACTTTCATAAGTGATGGATTCTTGTGGACTTTAGAGAGAAAAATATAAAGGAAAATGTCATTTCAAAATCCCACCCAAATGGGTGGGATTCTCATGGACTTTTATTCCAGCATTGTGAATATTTCTTCTTTTTTTCTTTTAACAAATCTACTTTATGATTTTTATCACATGCCTTTCATATTTTTATTCACTTTTTTTTTTCTTTATTTATCATCTTTTTTTTTATGAATGTCCATATGTATGAAATATTCCTATCACTTCATATGTTTGATGAATATATGAGAATGGTAGATTATATTATATATGCCTAGATCATCCACAATTATTTTTTAAAATATAGATTTATCATATATTTGATTATATGTATAATGTTTGATTTGATTTTCCTTGAAGATGTTTCTATTATTGTACAATATAGATGCATATATATATTTTTTATAATGTTTAAACATATATAAAAGTAAAAAATATATTTACATATATGAAATATACTGATTGCTTTTATTTTATTTTTTATTTAAAGTAATATAATGATTACTTTTATTTTATTTTATTTTAAGTAATATAATTTATGATTTTATTTCATTATATTTGAAGAGATGTAATATATGATTTTTATATAATATATATATTTCCTTATTTTATTATCTTCCTAATTAAAAACTCATCCCTCCCCTCTATAAAAGCTTATGATTTTTTCTCTCTACAAAAAAAAAAGTTGGCTCATTGTGGATTTTTCTCAATAGAAGGTATTTTTTTTTCTTTGTTATTTTATTAGATTGTTTATTTTTAATGAAGAAGAATTTTTTATGAATGTGAATATGCATGAAATATTGATATCTACTCATATATAAGAATTATGGATTTGCTTTTGTTGCAATAAATTATTTTTTAATACTGTGTATGATATATAATATATACTTATATCATCCACTATTTTTTTTTTCAAACTGAAGCATATTGTTCTTGTGTTGATATCTACCGTACATTATACATGTTTATGGTACTTTTTGTTTGGTGGTCCATTATATATTATATTGTTTGGTATATGTGTGTATATATGAAATTAGATTTATATGATGTGGTTAATCAAGTAGCCGTGTTTTGTCCGTGTGTGTGGGTGTGTGTATGAAATTGATTACAATGCCATGCATTATGTAATGCTGCATCAATGTGTTCCTCGTTATTATATATATATAATAAAAAAATACTTAAGAGTTTTTAATAAATTCATTTTAGGATAATGTTTGAAGTTGTTAAGGTTTATTATATGTACATATCATAAATGATTCTAAGTGATGAATCAAATTCATTGCTCATTAATAAATTGAGTTTTTTTATTTAAAAAATAGTTTTTTACCTTAA
The DNA here is from genome assembly GCA_030737835.1 of Acorus gramineus. Classification (NCBI taxonomy): domain Eukaryota; kingdom Viridiplantae; phylum Streptophyta; class Magnoliopsida; order Acorales; family Acoraceae; genus Acorus; species Acorus gramineus. Next base: position 16,166,674 of record CM060857.1, read on the forward strand.
ATATTTTGTGAACAAAATAAAAGCATATACACTTCATATATTAACAACAAAAAAAAGTTAAAAATGGTGTCTTTATCATGACATTTTAGCAATATACATTTCAGATATATAAATATTGATATTTACTATATTAAATTACATTTTATTTTAGGTATCAATAATTTATGTTGAATTTGAATATTTAAGTTCTTTATTTGTTATTTTAAAATTCTAAAAATATTTTTGTGTTTATTAATAGAAATCCACATGTGAAAAGAGTCAATCTCTCAAAGTCTGTAAAAGTCTGTGAAAGTCTGTGAAAGTCCCTGAGAGTGATTTGTGAAAGTCTACAAAAGTCTGTGAAAGTCCATGAGAGTGATTTATGAAAGTCTGCAAAAGTCTGTGAAAGTCTATGAAAATCCATAAGAGTCAATCTGCAAATGTCTGTGAAAATCTGTGAAAGTCCATGAGAGTCTGTTTGTGAAAGTCTGCAAAAGTCTGTGAAAGTCCATGAGAGTTAATTTGTGAAAGTCTGCAAAAGTCCACGAAAGTCTACAAAAGTCTGTGAAAGTCTGCAAAGTCTACAAAAGTCCATCACTTAAATAATGTCCACAGAAATCCATCAAAGTCTGTATCGACTACCCCCCCCTTAGATATTTTGGACTGATGAATCAGGGATACCTTTTTTTTTTTTTTGGATTTTTATTTTTAAGTCCCTGTAAACATCCTTATTTAGGGATCGATCCCTCCATTCTTCATATTTCTTTTCAAGTCCCCATATTCAATCGCCTATTTGATTTTTAGCCCCTCCATCAAACGTCCGTCCATACATAAAATGTGATTTATTTTTAAGTCCCTGTAAACTATGTTATTTAGTGATCAGTTCCTGTAAAATATGAAGAAGGGATGGACTAATCACTAAATAACATAGCTTACAGGGACTTAACACTAAATAACATAGTTTACAAGAATTTAAAAATAAAATCACATTTCACAAATTAATGGTGCATGGACGGAGGTTTGACGAAGGGATTAAAAACCAAATAAGCGGTTGAATATGGAGACTTAAAAAAAAATATAAAGAAATGAAGGACCGATCCCTAAATAGACATGTTCACAGGGACTTAAAACTAAAAATCCATTTAATTTAAGAGAGAGAAAATTAAAAGAGAACAGAGGGCACAATGAAGGAGGGTGGTTAGGGGCAGAGAGGAGGGAGGGGTGACGGCTAATAGGAACGATAGTGCTTACCCTCTCTCTTTCCTTCCTCTCCCTTTATCCCCTCCCCACCACTTACAATTTTTTTTTAAGTGATGGAATTAAATTTTCACGTGACCGGGCTAGCTTCTCTCAATAATATTTATAATTAAAATTATTTTTCATTTTTTTCAAAGAACTAGAATCACATGCAATGTTTGAAAATAAATTAAAATTAAATATATCTAATTTTTAATAGGAATTTTTATTTTTAAGTCCATGTAAACATGCTTATTTAGGGATCGATCCCTCCATTCTTCATATTTTTTTTCAAGTCCCCATATTCAACCGCATATTTGATTTTTAGTCCCTGTAAACTATGTTATTTAATAATCAGTCCCTCCTTTCTTCATATTTTTTATAGGGACTGATCACTAAATAACATAGTTCATAGGGACTTAACACTAAATAATATAGTTTACAGGGACTTAAAAATAAAATCACGTTTCACAAATTAACGGTGTATGAACGGACGTTTGACGAAGGGACTAAAAACCAAATAGACAATTGAATATGGAGACTTAAAAAAAAATATGAAGAAGTGAGAGACCGATCCTAAATAGGCATGTTTACAGGGACTTAAAACTAAAAATCCCTTTTTAAAATAATAATATATGAATTTTTTTTTCGTACACAAGACTTGACATTATAAAGACCTGAGCCATCAAAGATCCAGATGAGACAGTGGGCAAAGTCCACAATATACAAAGCCTAATGGCTATTAGCCCCTTTTTTTCTCCATCATCACCAAGATCTAGTTTAGCGTGGGGATAAGGGGCTGGGATAAGAAAAAAATTGAGTTAAATCACTTGTTATCTCATATGGTATAAAAAAAAAGGATAAAGTATGGACAATTGTCCACATTTTGATATAAAAAATAAGGATAATTTGTTCTGGATAAAAGGTGAACAGACTTTATCCTAATTTTTTTATCCCTATTTTGTAAAATTGGGATAACATTGATGATTATTTTTTCCAAAAAAAAAAACCAAAATAAAAAAATAAAATAATGTGTTCCACTAAACAACATTAATACCCCTATTAATAGGAATGATAGATTTGATATTTTTTTAAAAAAATTGAAGTTATCCCATATTTGATCCAAATGCAAGATTGAGAATAAGAACACAAAAAATGAGAATAATAAAATGCATTAACAAATGTAAATCTGAATAAAAATAGTGAATTCTTTATCCTTATAAATTAAACTAATTTATCCTAAAAACTTATCCATTTATCAAACTAGACCCAAGAGGGGTCGAATCTTACATTCCCATGTGAGACAAGTGTTGGAAGGACAATAATACACTAGATTTCATCAGAACTCCCTAATTAAGTAATTAAGGGGTCGAATCTTCTTTTGTCCTTTGGGACATCTGATAAAATTAAAATAATATATGAAAGTTGTCCTCACCCGTTTCAAAAGCCGTCAAAGGTCCCAAACAGTTTAATTCATGAGTCAAGGGGACAGGTTTTAAAACTTGTTCCCATATTATTTCAATGAGAAAATCTTTTTCAATCTCATTGAGTTTCATCTAAGAGTGTTACAAATCACTTAGGACGTGTACAACACATATCCTTACGTGTTTGAATAGAATTTTCTTTTATTCAACACTTTTTTTTATGTTGTTTTTATTTTCTGTTTTGATATTTTTATTTTCCTCTTTCTTTTAAACCTTATAATTTTGATATATTAATACAATCGGGATAACAATTGTCTATCCGTTTCCATAAAAAAAAAAGGATTTTTAGTTTTAAGTCCCTGTAAACATGTCTATTTAGGGATCGGTCCCTCACTTTTTCATATTTCTTTTTAAGTCCTCATATTCAATCGCCTATTTGATTTTTAGTCCCTTCATCAAACGTCTGTCCATACACCATTAATTTGTGAAATGCGATTTTATTTTTAAGTCCCTGTAAACTATGTTATTTAGTGTTAAGTCCCCATCAACTATGTTATTTATTGATCAGTCCCTGTAAAACATGAAGAAGAGAGGGACTAATCACTAAATAATATAGTTTACAGGGATTTAAAAATAAGTTACATTTCACAAATTAACGGTGTATGGACGGAAGTTTAACGGAGGGACTAAAAATCAAATAGGTGATTGAATATGGAGACTTGAAAAAAAATATGAAGAATGGAGGGATCGATCAATAAATAAACATGTTTACAGGGACTTAAAAATAAAAATCTTTTTTTTTTTTTTATTGGTGGGACGAAAACAACGATAGTGAAATATTTTTGGGTTAGTGGATTTAATATTTTGGTTAGTGGGGATAAATGCTCCAAATAACAAACATTTCGAAGCCCACCCAACAAACAGTGTAAATGTGACCCCTCCTCGTCCACTGATGTATGCCTGCTTAAGGTCCCTCCGTTCCATAATCAACGTCGGATGATACGTGTAAATATTAATACTGAAAAAAACATATGTTTTGTTCACATTAATCCGTTCTTCGTTTTTTTTTATTCTCTCTCCCTCCTCTCTGTGTGAGATCCGCATCCGCACCTGGAAAACCCTAGATTTCAATTTCTCCCCCCTCCCCGGATTTTTTCGAGCCATGGATCTCCTGACGTTCTTCAAGGTTCTTCTGATGATATCCTTGTCGCTCCTCTGCTTGCAAGCTAGGGTTTGTTCCTGATCTCCTCTTCCATGTATTTGCCTGTGTTTTCAATTACGCAAGATTTCAAACGTTGATCATGTCGTGGTTTTTTTTAGGCCGACGGGAGCCGTTCGATCGTCTTCTTAGATAGCCCGGACCACCATTACCTCCGCAGTCATCCGTCCGACGATACGGAGAAGGTTGGATTTGCGATTTTGAACTCTATATATGCTTTCGCGTGAATTCTGTTCTCGTCGGGTTTTGTATGGAGAGTAGGTTTGTTTTTGATGGATCTGAGAATCCTTGCTTGAATTATATTCAAATTCCAGTTCAATGAGCCTCTTGATCCATTTTTTGGTTCGAAATTTAGATAGGCTTTGATTTGTTTGTGCCGTGAGCGTCACTTGCTGAATTGAGTGAACCTTGATTTCTTTAATTAAAATACTTACAAAGGAAGGTTTATGACTGAAAATAAAATTGGGATCTGACTGCATCTGTCTTTCTCTTGGTTATTTTAGCCCAAAAAAACTGAACTTTTTGTTCTCTCGCTTTGTTATTTTTGATATACTGAAACACATGATTGGGCGTCGAGTTTGAATCAACCATGAAGGCACAGGACATTTTCACCACAAGTAAAGAATAATATGGGAGGTTTACATATAATTCCAATCTGATTGGATAATACAAAAAATGCGTATAGTATTAACAATGAAAAGTAAGAGAATTGCTAAATCAAGAAATTTTGACTTTCAATCATGAATGTCATGGCAAACCAAGTTTTCCCTGAGTGCTTAGTAATACCCAGACTTTGATTAGGAAAATTTATGTTGAATGGAAGTGTTTAGAAAAATGAAGTGTAGTTATTGAAATGTACTCACGTGGAGCAGGTCGATCAATTCTTTTAGTATTTACACATATATGTTATTCGTAGAGATAAAAGTTGTGTATATCTTTTGCGTTCATTACCATTTCGATTACTTCCGCTCTAGCACGCACCCTCCAGAATTTTTCTTTGGAATACAATTATTTTGCAACACAGTGAATTGTTAGAACTTTCTAACATTCCTGACCCTATGAAGTATGACCCCATCTTTGATATACTTATTACTTCCAGAATGTTGTTTTTTTATACGTTTTTTGATCTGTTAACTGGGTTTTGTATATTATCACAGATCTCTTTAATTTCTCTTCCTGAAGTTGCTTCTGCCGTATCAGTGTTACTTGGGTTTGCACCAGAAGCTTCACTGCCGGACAATACTTTTTCCAAGGTTGTGGATTATTCATGTCAACCTCTTCATTTAGAATTATTAGCTCTCTGAAAATTAGTGATCTTACTGTTTGTATTTGCAGTTAGATGAGGTTCTTTCGCCCAATCCATTTGATAGACCTCACGCAGTCTTCATGCTGGAAGTCAGTGGAATTGAAGGTCCAATTACTTCCATTTTGATAGTAGTTTCTTATAATAAAGAAAAGAAGAGAACAAAAATGAAAATTTGTGGACTTTCTTTTCTTTCATGATTTATAAACAGTCTCCTGAAGTCTATTCAATTTCCCCCAAACAGGCGAGTTAATGTCCCAAAATGGTAATATGTATCGTGGCAGTATTGGTAGTCCTCACAAAGCAGAAATCCCACTTTCAGGTGATTGGTCTTTCTGAAGATCTTCTCCGGAATTTTAAATCATACTTCGAATACTGTTATTTAAATTTTATTTCAGAAACTCAGTGCCTCATGCACCTGGTTTGTGTTGCAGATGGTGATGAGATTTCTGTGGTTCCCCTGGATGAACCTTTAGATGAATGTGACACAGCCTGCATAGACAACAAACTCCATGATCTTGTAAGTTTATTATTAGTGCTACAAAGTTTGCAGAGTGGGCTTTGCTGGAGCACTCTCTAATCCTACTACATTCTAGCACAATGAAATTGTGGATACATTTGGATTCAGGCAAATTGGTTTGGGGGATCATATGTGGGAGCTTCTGATGGATCTGATGGAAAGTTGAACATTCCACTAGCAAGTGGGACCTCCATTGATCTGCATTTGTCAAAGGTGCCATTTATTTTACCTTTTTCATTTCTTTATTAGTCATGAAGAATTAGTTTGCATCCGTCACACACACACTTTCTAAACTTACCGAGGATTAATAACTGTATGAGGCATGGGTTGTATGTCATCCTTAATGCATGTGGGCCTGATTGGGAAATCCTTTTATTGTTACTTGACTCTTTGGATCAGGCGTAACCCAGTAACCAAACTGGTAAATGGGCGAACTTTTTTTTTTCTGCATATGCTTGGTGCATAATCTTCTATATATTTTTTTCAACCATCTACCAACATTGGAATATATTTAGTGGGCTACATCATATGAATTGTGGATGGTTGGGGATATGATTATTTTCCCAGCCATCTCACCTGGTCTCATATTTCCTTATATGAAGCAAATGCACAAACTCTAGCATCTATGTTATGGATTTTTTGGCTCCACAGGAAGCAGATCGAGAATTCGTGTTAAGCCTGGTTTCATTGATTCATAATGTTAAGAAGGCAATAGAGATGCACGAAGATTTTGCTGAAAGTCGTCAGAGTCCTTCAGAACTTTTGACTGGATCTTTCACTGGCATTGAGGTAATGACACTTATTAGTCATAGTTTCTCTTATTCCTTTTGACTGTTATCTTCGTATGCTAATCATTTTGATTGGAGATTAACTTCCAAAAATGAAAATAAAAGTGAGAAAAGGAAACATAAACAGAAAAAGAAAAAGCTTGTCTACGGGTTGATGTTTTAGTCTTCAGGCAGGGTACACTTTTCACCAAGCTGACCATAGAGTTTCTTGCTTGTGCCGAACGTAATGGTCTTTGAAGAAGAGTTGAAGTCATATACATTTTGCAACATATTAGCCCTTCAGTCTGATTTTCCATTTTTTTCATGATGCTAGAAATCTGATTAATTTTAGGGGTGATACAGGCCTTGAAAGAGCAATATGGTCCAGGAAATGTTGTTCAGCAGGGGATGGAGCTCTTCCAGGCTACACTGACCAAGTTATTTGACTCATTATTGGCATCTTACAAAGGTCAGCGGCGGCCTTTGCTCTCATCCATAATTTGTTGTTGTTCTTTTCTTTAGATCTGCATGAAGAGTCAAATTTAGAGAAATGTCTGAAAAGAAATCTTTATCAAATCATTTCTGCATCTATACTGCTGCCAAATATGTTATTGACTCATGCACAATTGCATGCCAATACTTTTTTACTAGAATATACTTGTACATGTGTCCATCTAATTTTAACTGAAATATATTCACACAAGCTTTTAGCAACTTTTTGGATGTTATGAAATTTGAGCTTGGGAATACTTTTGGTTTGATGATTATTGAACACCATATATTCCTAATATAAATGAGTTCTGTGCTCTTGTTTCTGTCACAGGGAAAATTGTCGGAGTTATTTTATCTAGTGAGAAATCTTCCCTTGATTCAGCAATAACTTTGGATATGCAACATTCTTCTCGAGCTTCACGATGGTTAGAGGAAGAAGTCCAAACCAATGTGATCATTCATCCAGAAATATTACTGGCTAGGCGAAGTCTTGCTTGGATAACAGGAATTATTCTTCTTGTATCAACTCTTATTGGGGTGAGTATAATGTTAAACCAAATTATAAATTCTCTTATCTTCAGTCTCTAATATGCAAATTTTATTGGACCAGCACTTTTCTTCTTCTTGAGCGTGAAATTTCTAAATGTTCATGTGCTTTCACGCATTCAAATACAATGATAAGCTGGCACTGATTCATAAACCACATCACTCTGACTTTCGACGAATTCATTCTTAGTTTTGGCATGGTAACAAGTTCCAATTTTATATATCATACGATTTGAAACATTATTTTGAAAATCCCATTTTTCATAAATGTTGATTCATTCTGCAGTTTGCAGGTAACCAACACTGTTAGATTCCATTATCTGTTGACCACCACAATCATCTATGATTTCTTAAGTTCTTCCTGTGAAAACCCTTCTCTGAATGAGTGGTTTTAACTTTCTGTTAGATGTTTAATCATTTTGTTCTGTCAGTTGAATGGTTTGGTAGTATCTGACTTATCCTAATTTGTCATGATAGGTGTACTTGTTAGTTAATATGCCACTCACAAGGGACACCCTTCTTTACTCCAATGTTAAGCTCGACTGATTTCCAGAGAGCCAGAGACGTGCAAATTCAGTGGGCAGAGTGAGTATTAGAAACTTGCATCAAGGAGTCCATGATCATGCTATATGGGCATGAGTTCTCTATATATTTTTGCTGGGGTCACTATTGTTGTAAATCTCCACTTATTAGTCACTGGATCCCGAATGCTAAATCAACACCAACTTGTATGCATGAACACGTATTTTATTTGAGAATAAAAACCAGAAACGCATGTGAGAGTTCTGAAAAAGTAATTTTTCATTCTTCTGTAATCAAAATGATCTGAACCTTGTAAGCCAATATATATGAAGTTATGTTTTTACTCTGATCTGAGTTTTATTTTCATGCATAACCTTAGACAGCCATCCAATGTTTTTTCACCCCCTGTTTGGATGGAGGTATAAGACAAGAATAAGCGTAGATAGAGGAAAACACATGTTCATTTAAAGGGTATAAGTTAGTATAGCAATGTCAGTATAAGCAGGAATAAACGAGTATAATAATTTCAGGTCCCCTAGTATATGCTTATACTATCTTATCCATGCTTCTAAAATGGCATTTAGAAAGTATAAACTCCATATCGACCACTTATTTTTCATTTATACTTAATCCATTTCAGATCAAACAAACAACGAAAATTAATTTATCATATTTTTTAATGTGAATAACTGAAAATACAAACAAACAGAAAATCTCTTATTCTTGTGGAATTGTTATTTATACTGAGATAGTTACCTATCCATAAGAACTCAATTAAGCTTTAGCTATTTTTTTAAACTTTATTTAACGTTAGGAAAATGTTAGGATTCAGTCACATTCACTAATCAAAACTCAAACTTTACATTTTTCATTTTTTATCAAATAATAAGCATCATCTAATGAGGTATATGCTTTGATAAAAAGTGCATGTCGCTCCATTTCAAGTTGAATGAACTCATTTTTAATAAGTGTGAAAAAATATTTAATGAGGTATATAAAACATCTAACGAGGTATATGCTACACTGGATTTTTAACGTGATATATATCACTGTGTTTTGGACTGAGAAAAAAATTGAGTGTACAGCACTCAATGAATTATTGTGACCATCCAAAATTGTTTTCTTACAATAACACATGGATTTCAATATGTAGATCATGTTCATGGGTTTTGATTTTTGGTTTTAGATCTCATATAGTAGGGACTCCCGTACAAAACCTATTCCAATATCTTCATCCGGCAATCAAAATGCTTGTTAACATAAATCTAAATTTATTAACAAAGCGTGGTTAACTACAATACCTTTGATATTAAATAAATAATGTAATTTAAATACATCAATTAACAAAGCTAAACAACATTATTACATCTTATTAAAGAAAAGTGGCTCACATCAGATACAGAGCCACAAAAGAATGTGCACAATCACATATTCACACATCTAACATGAACAAATCACTACTACTACAAACAATATTTATACAAACAATTTAATCATCTTTGTTATACGTCCCAATACACCATCATCTACATCTGCAAGTGACTGGAGACCGTATAATCCCCTCCGTATTTCCGAATAGTCTTTGTATCACCAGTGAGGAAATCCTTGTACCATTTGGCTGATCGTTTCGGGATCCTCTCCTGCGTATCGTAATCGACATAATGTAGACCAAACCGTAGAGTATACCCGTGTAACCACTCAAAGTTGTCGATGATCGACCACACAAAGTACCCCCTCACATCAGCTCCTCTTCTGAATCACAAAATCAAAACACAAACACAGCATCAGTGAAGGTTGATTTATAAAATGTTGGCATTAGTGCTGAAATTAGAAGTGATTGTGTGTTTGGTTGCGTTAAACTCGCCTCATTGCGACGGCGAGGGAGTTCAAGTAGCCATTCAGGTATTCTACTCTGTCCATGTCGTTCAGCATATCCTTCTTGGGGCCGCTCTTTTGCGCGAAACCTATACGGTACATTTATTATTTAGTCACATGTCATGTAATCGGATCTACTGGGATCGAGTCCTGACTTACCATTCTCGGTGATAAACATGGGTGTATTGTTGTATCTTTGCATGATCTGCATCACTATCTTCTCCATTCCCCTTGGAACCACATAAAATGTTGGCATTGCAGTCTGCATATATGACAGCAAATGTTATTACTATTCACCACCCAGAGGTTACCATAAGTATAACAAGTTTCTGGTGATATTGGTATCCTTACCGGAGCTCCGATGGGGAGACCATCCCTCTCTCCAGTGCGCGATCCATACGCGTAATCGCCGTTCATGGACGACTCGCAGGGAGAGAACATGCAGTCCTTCACATAGAGTGTGGAGTAATGGTTGATCCCTATGAAGTCCAGCTTGTTTGCTAGCTTCTTCTTGTCCTCCGGCGAGAACGTCGGCAGCCTCAACCCCAGTATCTGGCGCATCTCCGGCGGATACTCTCCGTATATTATTGGATCCAAAAACCTTAACAAACATCCATAAACATATATTCAATAGTCTTGCATGGGACTAGGTAATCATGATCAATCAACATGCATTAGAGTACATTTGACGTTCATTCTCATTCTCATTCGCTGCCTCTATGTCAAATTTATCATTTCATAGAATCTATCAATATGTATTACTTACCATGCAATATCAAAAGCGAAAGCTCGTTCAGCGGCCAATCGATCTTCGGGGATGTCTCGGAGAGGTTCAAAGCCATACATTGTCAAAACAATCCCAATTGAGCCTCCTTGTTTGGTCTAAATTGAATTGAAACATGTGTATCATCAATTAGAAATAATAAAAAGAGTGACATGAATTCAAACAAGAAGTGATATTTGCATACCTGGTATTTGTTCCTGTAAATGTCCACAGCCGTGGCATGGCACAGGATGATGTTGTGGGCCGCGATGTAGGGTTCTATGGCGGAGTCTCCGGCAGGACAGTCCCCGTAAGGCTTCGAACAACGGGCCGGGGGGAAACTTCCGGTGATGTAGCCCTGCATCACCACCACATTGGGCTCGTTGAACGTCGTCCAGTACTTCACCCGGTCGCCGAATTCCCTGAAGCACACCTCCGCGAAGTATCCAAAATCTTGCCTAACAAACAAATCATAAATTATAGTTGATTTTATGATCTAGGAGATCGAACCAGTCTTATTTTTAACCTTATTTATTTACTAAAAAAATAGGACTAGAATACGTAGAGAGGGGGAGATATATACTGTATTTGCGGATTCAACCATGCGCCGTATCGGTCCTCGAGTTCTTGGGGAACATCAAAGTGGCTTAGTGTAACAAATGGCTCTATCCCTGTCATTATACCAAGATATTATATGAAGGTTTAGAATGACAAAAACGTGTTTAATAATGGTTCATACATACATATGTTTGATAAGTCGTTTATATTACCTTTTTTTAGGAGAGCATCTATAAGCTTGTTGTAAAATTCAATTCCAACAGGATTAACATCTCCAAATCGACCACCTATACATAATTGGTATATTGAGTTAAAATATGAAAAAATCAGGGGATTTTGCTTCATAAATATATGCTAATTCGGTTTAAATGAAACTCACTTGGGAGGACCCTTGACCATGATATGGAGAACCTGTATGAGTTTACTCCAAGTGAATGCATTAACTGAATATCTTCCTGTTAATAACATAAGAAGCAATGTTTATATAAATAATTCAGAAGTCACTTATGTAATTTTCACACAAATAGAAGTTATATAAAAACAGGAAATGATTATAATTTACCATGTAACGATGATAATGGTCATCTGCAACATCTCCATTATTGCCATCCTTGATTTTTCCTGTGCCAAACAATTAATGTTTAAGAAAAATCACTTTTAAAAAAAAGTATTCAATTTTCAAATTTTCATGTTGCAATAAACAGATAAAAAATATTAGTTACCTGGTATGTGAGAGTACACGTCCCAATTGCTGAGACCTTTATTTCCTTCTAAATATGCACCTTCAATCTAAAAAGTGAACCAAGAGATAAGAAAAACACATTAATATAAAACCATGACATGAAATAATGTTAATACATATAGACCTTATTTTGAAAGAAAAAGGACAATAAAAAATATCAATTTGGTCATCAGAATTACCAAATTAATTTGGACTAATTTCGAAAATGATAGCATACATGTTAAAGGTGATAGGAAGACACATCCTCGTATTATTGGTCCAAAATAAACTTAGGATCATAAAATTAATAAAATTTTGGACCACTGGATAAAGCCATATACATTGTCAAAAAGAACAACTAATAAATATAAAACGTAATTTTGAAGTAAATCTCAATCAAATCTCACTCAGATATGACTTCTATTAATTCATACCTGATAAGAAGAAGTAGAGGTGCCAAAGAGAAAAGATTGAGGGAATTGGCTGCGATGTAGGCAACTTATGAGAGAGAGTTGTTGGAGAGACAAAACAAACACTAACATTGCCTTCTTCATCTTCTCAAAAGAAAAGAAATGCAAACCTATGATTCACACAATATACAACTACTTGGAGAATGCTTAGCTAGGGTTATATATAATCTTATCCGTTGTTTGGATTTCAAATTTTTGGGAAGGTGAGATGTGTTTATATATAGTTAGTTTGAGATTTGAAATTGTCAAAGTTTCTAGGGCACACAACTTATAAATCTTTGAACCACAAGGTTTGACCGTGGCTAATATTTATCCATTTGTCCAATCTGCAATCTACGTGGCTTTAATTTTCTAGAGAAAAAAATGGATGATAAAAACATGGAAAATGTGAGATCTCCTCTGCTCCTCCTCGACCATGTTATTGTAAAAAATAAAATATATATTTTAATAAATTATATAATTATATTTATAAAATGTATTACAAAATTTTTGAACGAGATATGTTTCTCGTTACATTGTATGATTGTAAATGAAATTGTAAAATAGAATGGTATAACAATACTCTAAAGAGAGAGCCAGACTCATGGATGAAGTTAGAGAGATTAATTATATGGGAAAAAATATGAGTCCTTAATTAAACCACTATTACTACAAGCACTAGAGATATATGGAACGACATAGGCCTATAGCCTGGTTCAATGTCTGCTGGGTGGAGGTGAGAAAAAATAGTTATGTTACACTCATCATTTTTGTTGTCTCAAATGCAATCCTATATACTTTGTTAATCTCCTTCATTCACTGTATCAAGATATATATCTCTTTAAAAAAAGTTAATATTTTATATAAATGATGTATATCATTCAATCTATCAAAGTATATATTTCATATTTTATAAAAATATATACATCATTTGATGAAACATATGATTGGAAAAAAAATGAAAGCATGTGCCATATGCATTTAAAAAAATTGAAAACACAAGGAATGTTTTATCCCCACTGATCATAGCACAAAGGTTTATGATTTATCTGTGTTAAAGGTAAATTTTGAGTTCAAGTCTTGACAATAATTGTTTAAAAGATTGTGAGACTTTCTTTAACTTGCATACGAGAATAAAAACATGATCGATTAGAATAAATTTTTTTTGAACCAGCTAATATTATTATAATTGAAAAATAATCATTTGCAATTATGGTGAAAAAAAAACGTGCGAGACGTGACGTGCAGAATCTCCTAATTATTTCATGTTTGTGTATGTTAATAAGTAACGCGCGTGACGCGTGGAACCAAAATTCATGTGACTGGATAACTTGTACGTGCGGTTTCTTTTGAAAAGATAAAAATTCCACGTCAGACGGAGGTTGTGGAGAAAGTGTCACGTTTTGTAATTGATGAAGAGAATGTGTCACATTTTAATTAACAGTGTCTTGAACGTATCTTTGCATTGCATGGATCTCTCACGAAGTTTCCATTTACATGCAATTTGTCTATTCATTCTAATCTTTACGTATTTTCATGTTGATCAATCTTGGCCGTACGTCCGTAAAATTAAACCCCACTTTAGAAAATGACACATAGGATCTTAAAAACATATCATTTTCAATGCCCTCAACCAACAACGTTTTTGAAAAGCGGACGTCGCGATGCAGTTGTCAATCTACAACTATATTGTCTTTTAAGTAATTCATGAAATTACCCACTGTGTTCACTTTTTGAATGACCAAGAAAGGATATTTTTGTAATTATCCAAACCGATAAACTTAACACATACGTAGAACCCAAACACAATTTTTTTTTTCTTTTTTAGAGGGTTTTGATCGCGCTCCACTCGTCACCTGGGTTGGAGAGATCGCATATATAAAATCTCGTATTGGGCGTTGAAAGAATGATCTTAAAAATGACTGAGTGGATCAGTGTCCTTGCAAATTGTTGATATACTCAATGACTCGATTATTTACGCAGTCATTCTATTCTCTTAATCTAGATTGGTATATATTGATTAGTAAAATAAAATAAAGACGTATGGATTCAGTTCATTCCAATATTTACATCATGTCTAGCAAAAGTATGTGTTTTTATTGCACTTAGGAAAATAAATCAAATTACGTTGGGAACTAAAAAAGTGACTGTGGACTCCATATCCATGGAACAATTTGATGTCACGTGGGCCCAATCTACCAATTCCAATAGTGTCCATCTACAGTGCCACTGAAGCCCGTGTAATGTGGGCTGATAGCCCATGTGTTCCTCATGGGCCAAGGCTCACAGTTATCCTGATTTTTATTTGGTGTGGTTTTCTGATTGGGATTGGATTTTTTTTTTCCTGCATTCATGCCAAGGCTCACTTGTGATTGCTATTCTTTACAAAAAAAAAAAACTTAAGTGATTGATGGATGCAATGCATCTAGTCCACCAATGAGGTTCCAAGTGATTATTGAGTGGTGTGATATCTCCCATCCGTCCCCATTCAGTGACCTAAGCATAGAGGCAACTCACTCACTACAACAAGTGGTCAAGTACTTTTAATTCTCTCCAACTTTTTGTTAGGATTACAATACCATTAATGTTTGTTCCCCACTCAATGAGGGCTTCTTCTATACCTTCTTCAGTTGAAAGTGGTGGGGGAAAACTAATGTGCATGACAGCTTATCAAATCAACAAATTTGATGTGGACCTGCTGTTCCTGCTTTGTTGATTCCATGAGATATCCAATCAGTGATTCGAAGCATTTGTAACGTATGACCTGGGCATGAATGCAGACAGTGAACTCATGGTGGATATGCAATGTACAAATTGAGCTGGACTAGCAGAAGATAAAGTTTTGCTCCACTAAGTACATTTTTTATCACAGCTTCACCTATGTCCCCCTTTTGTCTTTAAGCTGGAGAGGGCTTTTTAGAACACACAAAAAAAAAAAATGTGAAAAGGGATTTGCACATTATTTTCCTCTCACCCGTGGTCAGAATTGATCCAGAGGGCTTCTAAGGAAGCTCATGTCCTTTACCATTGACCTCTTATTTAGGTTTGTTAATGGGGTTAGGTCGGGTTCGAGTTGAGGTAGATCTGGACCTGACCCGTATGATGATTGTTAGGTCCTTGGGTTGGATCCATATCGGGTCTCGGGTCGGGTCGACCATCTAACAGGCTTGAGATAGACTATGAGAGATCAAAGAACTTCTTAATGGTGTACAATGACTTCAATTGTTTTTTTTTAATACAGTCCAGTGTATTATAAATTATTCTTCACTATTTTAATTTTGTAATATTTTATGAGGAAACATTTAGAACACGGTTTGAATTATTATACTTTTGCGTGAAGTCAAAAAGTTGTAAAAATAATTCAAATACTTAAAATTTTAAATGATTATTCAATATTTAGTTATCAGTCATGATGCCCATGCTCTAAAATATAAGTCCCACTCACAAGCCCCATGAAGTGTCATCATCTTATTAGTTGGCTTGTTGACTTTTCACAAAGGATAAAATGACAAAATACAAATTTGCATTCATTAAAAATCTGTCACATTAACACAAATCCCTTTTTTTTCTCTATCCAGCTACTAATTTTCTACGGTTACACTAAGATTTATATATTTCAAATTTTGAATTTTGAAATCTTTTCTATTTTAGTTACACCCAAAACTTACCTAAATTACACCAAAACTTACATAAATTGTTTTTTTTTGTCAAAATCCTTCAAACAGCTACTCTTTTTTTCTTCAAATTACACTCGTACTATATATATATTTTTTAAGAATATTATTTACTAAATATTCTAGCATTTGACAAACATCTTTTCAATTTACATAAATAAGATATATCTCAGAAAATGCAAATGCATTTCTTAAATGTTTACATCTCTCACAACTATTTGTTACATTTACATAAACATTGTTACATTTACATAAATATAACATAACAGTTATATTTATATAAATGTTTTACATTCCATGCAATGTTTAAACAATTTAAAAACAAATCTTCTATTCAATAGTTAGTTACATTATGGAAAATATCGAACACCTTTTTTGTTGTGAATTACATTTAACAAATGTTACATAAACTATTTGTTATATTTTCATAAAAACTGTTAATTTACATAAATGTTACATAATAGTTACATTTAAATGTTTTACATTTCATGCGATATTTAAACAATTTATGAAAAATGTCAAACATTTTTTTCATTGTAAGTTACATTAAAAAATGTGTTATGAACTATTTGTTATATTTTTATAAAAACTGTTACATTTACAAAAATGTAACATAAAAATTATATTTACCTAAATGTTTTACATTTCATACTATGTTTAAATAATTTAAAAACAGATCCTCTATTTAATAATTAGTTACATTTTATGAAAAATATCAAACATTTTTTTCGTTGTGTGTTACATTTAACATTACATTGAGTTCATGAAAAAATAAATTATGTTACATTCTTCAATCTAGGCTATACAAAATACAGAAAACATCATATTCAAAGCCAAACACCAAATGTCAAATCTAAACATAATATATGTCAAACCTGATCCGATAGACATTGAGATGGAATCCAAATCGAAAAAAAAAATCGAATTCATGACTTCAAATTCTTCCGAAATAGAAATTCAGATTTTCTATGAGGTGATCTTCATGAAAAAATCAATTCTGAGAAAAAAATGAAGAGTTAATGATGAAAGAATAAGATTTTATTTCAACATTCTAAAAAAAGAAAAACATTAAATAATGTTGGACGGATGCAAATATGAAAATCGTAACCGCCGCATGATTTGGGAGATTGATTGACAAAATAGTATAATATAAATTATTCATTTGCCACCTCATGGGACCTGTGGTAGGGCCTGTGAATTGGGGCCTAAAAAACATTTTCCTTTAATTATAAATGTTAGGTTGGATCATAAAAAATAAAAAAATCACATAGTCTTTGGGTTGAGTCAATCGGGTCTATAGGATCGAGTCAAGGTGGATCCAGACCCGACCCGTTTTGATTGTTGGGTCATTCAGATCAGGTATTTATACCTTTTATCAGGTCAAATCCAGGTCAACTCGTGACCCGTTGACATGTCTACCCTTACCCCCCGTATGGCATGGAACATAAGGCAAGAATAATGAAGAATATATGAGAATAGCTAAAAAAAGTTGTTTGTTTTGATAGAATAAACCCCGATAGTTATGTCTAGATAAGCTAGGATAAGGCCTGATAACTATTCTAAGGAAATTGTAGAATTGCTTATCAAGGCTTATCTATACCAATGGATAAAAATATTCTTCTTTGTCATTTTAAAAAATTTATCTCACCTAACAGACTCACACAAATTCTAAAAACTGTCTCATCTATCAAATCAATCATATATCTCTCACACTATTCTAGGGGTATAATTGTCATTTAAAAAATCATAAACTCTTATTCATCCCTTATCAACCATTTATCATCACTTTATTCAAGGTGAACCAAACAATAAAAAAATCATTTTTACGTTTTCCAATGAGAATAACAAAAATCCAGACCCGACCCGTTTTGATTGTTGGGTCATTCAGGTCGGGTATTTATGCCTTTTATCAGATTGGATCCAGGTCGACCTGTGACCCGTTGACAGGTCTACCCTTATTGCTTGATACTTTTTTGTTTATATGTTTTAAAATACAATAATAGATCTAATCATATATTGTAGCAAATATGAATATATGTTTCATAATTGTGATTTTATGGTTGAACATGTGGCTGGCTGTTGTCGCGAATAACTTTATGCGGACATTTATGCGAATAACTTAATTATTAATTGTTTGATTTTTTTTTCTTCCTCGGTTTGGATATCATTTTACCTGTTTTATTAGCCTATTGTTTTATTTTTGAATAAATAAGCATGGATAAGCTGAATCTGTCGTTTTTAAATGTAATTATCATGATTAATTTATTTTAACTTATCAATGCATCACTATTACAATTTATTCCCGTTAGATAAATATGTTTTTTAAGGATTAAATGTGTTCTTATGTTGTCCACTTGGAATGCATGGAGAATTGAGAAGAGTAAATATATGATTTTTATTTGAGCAATTAAAAAAACAAGGGAAATTTAATTCCAAATATTTTTTAATCCAGTGTTTAATTTAGATACCTCAATTTTTTTTCATATAAAACACTCAATTTTTTTGAATTTTCTATGCGCATATAATGCATGTTACGTAATAATGCAAATAAATTGTTAAAAATGTATAAGATTTTTATAAAAATGTATAAAAAAATCCCCAGGATGCTGCGGAGACCTATCAGTAGAGATTAAACTCATACATCTATAGACCACTCCACAACATTCTTCCACCACCCTTACCCTTTTGCTTTTTTTTTTCTCCTCCTCACCTAAACTAAATTTCACTTTTATTTTATAAAAGTGTCACATAGCAAAATTTACATTTTCCTTAAAAAAATATAAAAAATCTAAATAGATAAAAAAAAATGCAAAAAAATAATAATTATAACCACTAAATGAGATTCGAGGTGTCCAGATCTTCTATAGTAAAAATGTAGAAAAAAATATGTGGTAGCCAATAAAAGACTGTCACGTAGGCGGTACAATTTTTTTTTAATTTTTAATACATTTTTACTGTCTACGTGATAGCCTTTTATTGATTGTCACATGTTTTTTCTGTGTCTTTGATACAAGAGATCTGAACATCGTTGAAGGCATTGGAGAGAAAAAATTTCACAATTCCATTTTGTCTTTCATCTCTCTCATGTCAGCAGATGTCTGACTTACACCGAATCGATGACTAACAATATTTGATTGTGAATAAGATCCTCAGAGATTTATAGAATAGATTCTTCTTCTATCACGTCAGTTTCTAGAGTTTCATTTGTTTTCTATCTTTATTATTTTCGTTCTTCACTTCCATGTATCTTATTCAATTCAAAGTTATCTAATAAATTTATTGTATCCAAATTCATATACGCATTAATGCATAGCTTGAGATCCAACTATGAAATAGAATAGAACGATTATGATATTAAATCGAAACACAAAATGATTAACTACGTCATGATTTTATGGTATTTTTTTCATATTTACCATCGTAATAATACAATTTTGTGACATTACCCCTTTCTTATAATCGAATGGTCCCCGTTTGATCTACTATCTTAAAAAAAAACCATCATCTTCAACCCTCAAATTATTCTCATTAATTTCTCTATCTTCACAAATACACACATGTTCAATGTCTAAAATATCCCTCATTTTTCATTTTCATCTTAAAGTCTGCCACAATAGTTCAAATGCGATCCTCCCATGCATATATAAATTTTCAAGCTTTGACGCCTAACCATTGACCAAGCATGAACAACATGAACCTGCAAAATTTCTTTTGTCACATTTGATTTGGGGCATGAAACATAAAAGAAACACAATTGAATTCAAAATATTAGTAAGAACACAAAGAAAGTTGAACCCCCCCTCTTTTGTCACATTTGATTTGGGGCATGAAACATAAAAGAAACACAATTGAATTCAAAATATTAGTAAGAACACAAAGAAAGTTGAACCCCCCCTCTTTTGTCACATTTGATTTGGGGCATGAAACATAAAAGAAACACAATTGAATTCAAAATATTAGTCAAAACACAAAGAAAGTTGAACCCCCCCTCTTCATCTGCATTCATACTACCCACTCTGTACCATATAAAACATAACTTAATTACATGCATCTGCATTCACAATAGCATGCAACAGCAGCAAATGAAACATAACAATAATTAAAACACACAAAACTGAATGCACATTAGTAGCAACTACTCATGAAACGTAATTGAACTATATATTATCCCGTTCGCATTTGCATTCTCATTAACAATGTACAGCAATGCATGAAGTACTATAGTGAAAAGGTAAGACGTGGTCATCATATATCCCTTACACTTATTTGTAAGGTCATCATCTCATTATCAATCTCATCACCATTTGATTAAATGGATTTTTATGAGATGGTTAAAAAAAATTCACCTCTTCTTAAATTATGATCCTCTTTTGTCTTTACATGATCTCTTTTTTTCTTTTTTTGCATCTTTTTATGTATAATTTTCGATGAGATAATAACCACATATAAGGTTGGAGGTGCAGTGACCATGCATCGCGTCCCAATACATAATATATAGCTAAATATTAGTACTTAAAATTCAAATCAAAATTAATGATCACTGTTTTAGTCTTTAATGAACCACCTCGTGTTGTGTTATGCCTTTTATTTTGATCTTGAATTTGTTGCATGATGCACAACATAACATCACTTGTATACTTGTGGATTTGTCAAAAATCTTAACTAACAAATCTCTCTCTCTCTCTCATGTACATAAGTGTTTACTATAAAGTTAGGCAGCTAGCTAGGAAGCGACAAAAGAAGTTGAGTTTCTCATCTCCCACAACGTGGGTTTCATGTGCAAATGCATATCTGTCTCACTCTGCACTCACACCTTACATTGAATATACATGAGAGAAAATTTAAAAGTGATCTCAGTACAACTGCAGAGGTTTCCCATATAACATGGACTCCACAAGTGCTGGGGACAGCATCTTCTTCAAGTTGTTTGCATTTGAAAGAAAAAAAAAGGTTTCAGAGATTCAATGGAGAATAAATCCAAAAACACTCAATAGACACTCTGATTTCTATGTGACTGTGCAAAGCTTAGGCATGCAGATAACAGTCTCTCACATATAATGCCATCCAAAACAGTAGTGTGACCCACATTTTTCTAAATATAAAAAAATGGATCTAGTGAGCAGATGCAAATATTCTCTAGGTCTTATTTGGTTATTTTTTTTGAAAAGCAACTTGCATGAAAAGGAGAACATGTAACTAAATGACTTCTTTTTTCACCAATCACAATCAGCAGTGAGTGTGCTGACTTGGTTTTTTTGAGTGGTCTCCATTTTGTTATTACTGTTCTTGTTGGATCCTTGTCTACGTATATATACCTTTGCATTTAATATTTAATTGTTTTTGTGTGGTATAATTCAATTGAAATTGTAACACTTAAAAGGGAGAAAGAATACCTAATATGACTCTGTTGAAGATAAGGCGCGCTAACTTGATGCATTCAGTGGGAGCTAGGCATGAACATGAGAAAAGAAGGTCCAAGGATCAACTGTACATGTTGTTAAGTCATTCTTTGTGTGCTACTAGGGGTGCAACTCGGGCGGGTTGGGTCGGGTTCGGCTTTAACCCACATTGCACAGAGCCCAACCCGAACCCGAGCCCGAACCCGGCCTCAACCCGAAGGGTTCAACCCGAACCCGACCTCAACCCGCGGGTTCGGGTCGGGTTCGGGTTGAATTCGGGCTCGGGTCGGGCTCGGGTTTAATACTTAAAAGATCATAAAAATTATTTAATAAACAACACAATAAACTCTAATTAATTAAATGTATATTCACCACAAAAAAAACGTACAAAATCCAAATAATTTATGAATACATATTCTAAATTTTAATTAAGCTAAACATAACTTCATCGCTTTTCAACAAAAATATAAAAAAACATTTACCAATTCGGGTTCGGGTTGAGCCCGCATAACCCGACCCCCCAACCCAAACCCGACCCGAATTGGGTTCGGGTTAGTTCGGGTTCGGGTCGGGTTGAACCCAGTAGAGAAAAACCTCAACCCAAACCCGCCCATGAACCGGGTTGGGTCGGGTTCAACCCGCCCAAGTTGCACCCCTATGTGCTACTGGTGAGTCTCAGAAATATTATATGTAGATAGCTTTAAAATGATGGTAAACATTTGACCATGTGTGATAAGAAATGAATTATTTCGAACATTTCATCAATTTCCCATGTCATCCATTTTTAGTAAATAGTTTCTATTTTAGTTTATTATTTTTCTCCAAGGCTCATTTTAAATATCAACGGACTAGAATAAATCTTAGATACTTTTATGCATCAATTTTTCTGGTAGTACAATTTTATTTTTACAAATACATATACATTGAGATGCGACTGCTTAGCCCACCTTAGGACAGTGCCGACCCTGTCTTTCCCCCAGTTTTCTTGTTCAATTAATGCAATATGAAGTCAAATGTCTTCACTATGAGTATATAGTGTTTAGCTTATTAAAGTTTCAAAACAAGCAATTGAAATACACTGGTTTCACCCTAATTAAAGTCATGCTCCCATTGTTGGAGATATTCAAGTAAAAAGAATTAATGCTAATTAATTAAAAACCAAATGGGAAGAGGTGATACACCACTAGCTCTAGATCAAGTGATTCCATATCAATCACATGGAGCTAGGTTATAATAACATTATCCTTTGAGGAAAGCAAGCATTGTTGATCATTTTAATTGGTTAATGACAGATTAGTGGGTTTTTATCATACATGTGCACGATCAATATCGGCCGGCCTAATTCAATTTAGTCATAAATATTATTCAATAATTAGCTAGGTACAATTATAGGTCAATTAAGGAAAGACAATGAATTAGATAGAGAATAATCTAATCAGGCAGTATCATTTGCATGCATTCTCATCCACGTAGCGTGATCTCTCATGGATAGTGAATTCGCTTCATTCTGGATATACATGGAATTAATTGAGGAAGAGTATTGCTATGAATTGCATGCACATATAAAGACTTTCTGTAACTAAGCTAGAAGAGGCAAAACATCAGTCTTTCCACACCAGTATGAATTAATGCAATCCTAGCCAGCCCCCACTATAAGACAAAAGCTTAATTAATTAAAGAGGTTTATCACAAGTGGATAATCTTCACATGACTAGTTGATACTGGCCATTAAATACTAATTAAGTCTGTATTTGGATGTGCGATTGAAATGCTGAGATTTTAGAATCTTGTGTTTCAAACTCAGCTTTTGAGAAACATTATTGTTTTATTAGCTTTCAATCGTAAGATTTTTTATCTAAAAAAAATGATGATTTGAAAAACTAAATGCTAAAAATGCGTTGGGATGTATGTTTAGAAATTTTTAGCTTATCGATAAAACACAGAATATACATAAATACAGATTCAAATGAGGCCTAAATAATTAAAGAACATATTTCAAATAAAGACCCACAAATTCCCAAGATAGGATCGTCTCATTAAACTCCCATTACGTATAACATGTGTCACCTCACATGTTTAACATTTGAGATTCATAATGATATAAATGGTTGGATCACATTTACAAATGGTCTTATAAAAGTTTTGCATGCCTAATTAGGATAATAGGGATTGTAATTAAGAACAATACAACAACAAAAAGAAGCCACACAAGGGAAATGTTGGTGAAAAGGTGCTAAATGGTGCATTAGTTGGAAATACATTATTAAAGCACTGTTTTTTCCAGAGAGGACCCTCCAATGAGCATATGGATTAGAAAGGGAGATCAACTTCCCAAAACATAAAATCTTCCTAACCTCACCTGGTGGACACTCATGATAAAGCAACAAGAATTACCATAAAGAAATTATTTTCATATTATGATCAAAAGAAGTATTGGCCAATGTAGTCCAATACTTTTGGTGGCCATTTTTATATGTACACATTATTGAACGGAAACTTAACATAATTGTACCCCTTTTGAAGGTCCAATAGAATCTCATATATGGATATATGCACACATTATTTTTTTACTTTATGAAGTGGAGGAGCACAGAGAGGTATTTGGTGCCAACAATTCACACTCATGAAATTGGCTCCACTACCAAACATCATCAGAAATCCCACTAACCATTTACTTAATTACTTTTTATATATTATTTTTTTGTGTGCCCCACACTGTATCAAACAACTGCTCAACAGTTTTTTTTGGATCCCATGATCACCAAACCCAAATCTAATTGACACCAATTGTATTGGCTATAGATGAAGACATGTGGAAGCATGCCATTCTTCATATTTTTCCACATCAAGCCTTTTGGGTGGTTCTACTCAATCAATACATCATCACAAGAAGGAGATGTCGGGGTATGAACTGATAACCTAATAATCAAAATTTAAGGAACTCCAAAAATGTTTATATTAGAGATGGTATTTTTTTTTAATCTATAGACCCTGGAAAAAATAAAATATTAAGTAAATATTAAAAAAAAACCATTTTCACTATAAAAAAAAAAAAAAACTAATTTTGAAAAAAAAGAATTTGCATTTAGTTCGTATGTAGATTTAAATGATCAATAAATTCTTAGCATAAGAAAACGAGCATATATACCACTTTTATTTAGCTATATATATTACATCTTGAATATTTATTTAAATACATCAAGGAAGATATGAGACCCCTCAGATTCTGATACACTATATAATAGTTGTACAGAATAAAAAATATTCTTCTTCAATACATCCTCCCATAGTAATGTATATATTGAGAATTATTTTGGGGATTTCATTGATATATTAATTTTCCCTATAACTAAATAATTTTTTTATCTAACTTTTCTACTACCCATCAATTAAGGATCGGATGGTCTTAAACTCTGTATTGAAAAAAACCTTATATCATTTTTTTTTTATATTAAATCAGAATCCAACACATACCCTTAACATAAATAAACCTTGAACCATTGTGTCATGGTCGCTGGGAGTACCATATGTTATCTTGCAAGTAAAGAGCACATTTTTTATAAATAAATAAAAAAGGAAGAAGTATTACTTTTAATTTATGTTAATGAACAATATTAGATTGAAACTTTGTCCGCCATACACACACCGGCCGGCCACCAGACAAAGCCTCATCTGGAATGTTGACCATCTGCCACCCCGATCTCCACCTGATTGAGACTAGACATTGGTCGGGCCTCAGGTGACTACACCTCGCTCATCCCTCTTGTATATGAAATATCTCATAGAGTATGTGATTTATTAAAAAAATATTTTTAATTTATTTGAATATATTTAATTTTATTTTATGAAAGGAGGTATTATGAAAAAAATTAATTTTTTTTTTCTTTTATAAAGGCTCTACAAAGTCACAACCTTAATTTATCAGTAATAGTATATAGTTAATCATGGGTTACTATTCATATGACAAGCTCAAATGGCTTTTAATTTTCACATTTTTGAGCTGTCATCAAGGCTCGAACCCAGATCCCTGAGGGGAGGGGTGTCCTCTAGGGGTGGTAAACGAGCTGAACGAGCCGAGCTTTGACCTGCTCAGGCTCGGCTCGTTTAGTATCAGGCTCTGCTCGGGCTCGGCTCGGCTCGGGAACGAGCTTCATTTTGTGTTCAAGCTCGGCTCGTTGGGCTTGTGAAAAGCTCGGTTAAAGCTCGGCTCGGCTCGTTTGTTAAACTAAGTCAAACTGAAGCTCGAATCAAGGCTCGGCTCGGGCTCGTTTAGCTAAAAAAAATCTTGTTTAGTATTTAAGAAGTCACATTTCATAAATCACAACACCTTATACATGTGAAAGTAACATAAGTTCGGGCTCGGCTCGGGCTCGGCTCGTTAACCTTTTTTCAGTTAAGTAAACGAGCTCGTCTAGGCTCGGGCTCGACTCAGGCTCGGCTCGTTTACAAACCGAGCTTTAAAAATTGTTCAAGCTCGGCTCGTTTGTCTAATCGAACGAGCCTGAGCGAGCTTTAATCGAGCCGAGCCCGAGTCGAGCCCGAGCTGCTCGGCTCGTTTACCAGCCCTGTCCTCAACCACTCTGTAAAAGCAGGAGGGACAAAAAAAAAATTAAAACAAGTTGGTATAAATTAGTGTAACATTTCGTGAAAAAGTAATTAGTGAATTGTGGTGTATGTATGTTATTGTGTGTCGAATGACATTATTGTGGGTCTCTTGCTGTTTGACCACCCCTTTTTGTATATATCCTCAATGTTTTGATGGCAAGTTGCATGCGGTCTGACTAGATTGCTTGATATATATGTGCCTTAAATAATTTATATATTACATAATCTTAGGCAAAAGTAATGTCTGATGGAAAGAAAATGTTTTAGGTACATTTTGTCTTTCTGTGAGGCTTTCACCGAATTTAATGGAA
Organism: Acorus gramineus; assembly: GCA_030737835.1. Taxonomy (NCBI): domain Eukaryota; kingdom Viridiplantae; phylum Streptophyta; class Magnoliopsida; order Acorales; family Acoraceae; genus Acorus; species Acorus gramineus. The sequence goes on from CM060857.1 coordinate 16,193,037, forward strand.
AGACAGGAGATGAGGAAATGATCTATGGTCAGGTTGATATAAAAAAAAAATATGTTTTCAATGTTTATATTTATATTTAATTTTATATAACCCATAGAAATTTTTCTATCTATGGATGGATCTATAGGAAAAGTTTTTTTTAGAAAAAGAAATTTTTTAGACTAAAATTATGAAACTGACTAATAATGTGAGATCGGGATGGTCCCAAAATCCCACGTGGGTAATTTATCCCATACAATTGATGATAAATATTTCAAATATATTTTAAAGAAATATGATTGTTTTAATGGATTTAATTTACTCAATTTAATATTAAGCTTATATTATGTGACAAGGAATTTTAATACTACATAGAAAATTAAACTCCAAACGCATAATTATCCAACATGTGGTTAAACAGCAAGCATTATTCTTTTTATTTACTTCATAATTATCCAACACGTGGTTAAACAGCATTAATTATTATTTTGATTTACTTTATTCAATTTTATATGAGGATTTTTTCCTCTTAAAAAACCTGGTAGCACATGTATAATTTTTCTTAAAAAAACCATTTTCCTTCAATTACTTGTTACTATGGTGAGTGATCTGGTGAACAAAAAAAAAATGTCAAAATAAGTGATATGAACAATAACATATTCAAATTTAAGTAAAAAATCATGTAAAATATATATATATATAAAAAATTAGCTTCAAACAACAAACAAATATCATAAATTTTTATTAATAGATTCTCGTTCTTTTTCATGAAATATGTAGAATCTTACCATCATCAATTTGTTAACAGAAACACAATTATAAGTCTGAATTGGAGGGTAAGATGAATATTAGAGATACTATATATACTATAGTATTATATTAAAATACAAAAAAGAGAAGGTGATCTATGTGAAAAGGGAGCAGGCGACTACCATTAATGATATATCATTGTATCAATCTAAACATGATCAGTCAGAGGGGAAAGAAAACCCGAACTGTGATTCCTCACTGATGGTCTGAGAACTCCTTAGAAGAATTATATAATAGAAATTCAATTAATTCAAAATTCCAAATACATGGAAGGCTATTACAGTAATATCAAAACAAAAAAAAAAAAAAGAAACCTGACTACATTTTTTTTTCTTTCTTTCTTCGTAGCCTATATAACTCCCAACTATTTTCCAATCCCCCCTTCTCCATCCATCTCTCTCTCTCTCTCTCTCTCTCTCTCTCTAAACATTATATATATATCTTCTTGAAACCTTGGATTTCAAAAAATAAAATAAAAATGGTGAAGTTTTCAAAAGAGTTGGAAGCACAGCTGATTCCAGAGTGGAAGGATGCCTTCGTCGACTACCGACAGCTAAAGAAGAACATCAAAAAGATCAAGCTCTCACAGAGATCTCCAACCGCCGATCAAAAGCTTCACAACCGCTTCGGCTTCTTCGTCTTCCACCCATTTCAAGTTCTCAAACGCAGTCTCATTGATGGCTTCTCCCCCTCCTCATCCTCTTCCGACAAGTGGGTCGACAAAAACCAGGTCTACAAATGCATTTCACTTCACAAATATTTCATGATATGATGTCTTTGAAGAGTGCAAGTCAATCTCATCTTTGCTTTCTATTTGTTTTTTTTTTTTAGGGTGATGAAGAGGACTTGCATGGGGAGGACCTCGTTCAGTTATTCTCAGAAGAAGATGAGGTTTTAATTTATTTGTTGAATTTGTGCTTGTTTGGTGTATATTTTTGTAAAAGCTATGAAAACTTGTAAAACTGAATGAGGGCTTTTTTGAAAAAAAAATGAAGGTGAAGGCCTTTTATGCAAAATTGGACGAGGAGCTTCACAAGGTAAACAACTTTTACAAAACAAAGGAAGGAGAGTTCATTGAGAGAGGTGATGCCCTCAACAAGCAGCTCCAGATCCTCCAAGACCTCAAGCAGGTCCTCCATGCCCGCCGCCGTAAGTCTCGTACTCCGTTGGACGTCTCCCGCTCCCTCTCCCGCTCTGATTCCTCTGTCCGAAGCATTGGAACCGCCTCTGACATCTCTGGTAATTCATTTCACACGTGCTGACAAAAACTGATGGAATCTAGTCAATCGGGTCATACCCTACTTTATAACATAGTAACAAAGTATTCCGTATATTTTTGAATATTTGTTAAAATACTTTGATTAGACATCTTCTTCTGTACAAAACGTATCATACCAAACATAATGCATATAATTTTTTTTAAATACATAATGTTTAAATTATCTAAAAATAGTATGATTATCTCCACATTTTTTTCATATTTATTCTTTATGATTCATGAAAGTACATGTATCGTACTGAACATGATATATATCGAATATTTACCATACACAATAAATTTTGTTACTATGTTTTATAATTGATCATGTGACAGAGTGCGATGAGACGGCGATGGACGAAGTGGTGGCCGCCTTGGAACGGAACGGAGTGAACTTCGTCGGCTCGATGAAAAACGGCAAGGCAAAGAAGGGAGGGAAGCCGAGGTCGGGGGCGATGCGAATCGATCTCTCGACGGGGGTGACGACGGCGACTTCGATGATATGGGAGGATCTAGTGAACAGCCCGAGGAAGGAGGGGTCTGGGTCCGGGGACCATTTGGGGCGGAAGAAGATCCAATGCGCGGAGAAGCTCATCAGAGGTGCCTTCGTTGAGCTGTACAGAGGGCTTGGGCTGCTGAGGACTTACAGGTTTGATTTTTTAGATTTTGTGGTTTTGATGTGATTGATGTTTTTGTTGACCACGTAGGTTGATTTGCATGGGAGCTTCAAGTAACATATCCATGGGCAGTCAACGAGTCAACTTATCCTACCAGCGGTTTAAAATGAAAATTTTTCAAAAAATTGATTAATATATAATAATAATAATAAGAATAATATTTTAGTTTTGTGATACAAATAAATTATAAAAACCATTATCACTATGAACGCTCTGAAAATTAACTTCGGTGCAAGTACTATTGGTAAATTAAAGTAAAAATCAATTAAAATTATATAATTAATCATGAACAATTCACACAAATTTTTTTTGGTATGGGACAAGTTTTTCCATTAAATTTTAATATTTAAGCTTGAAAATCAAATATTTGTCATCAAAAATGGACAAACTTAAATTTATTTTTATTGAGTATCTAAGTTGGATCAATGATCTTATTCCAATGGATGAAATTATTGTTATCAATTAATCAACAATCCGATTTGAGACAAGGAAAGTTGTCCGATCCAATCTAGATTGATTGATTTTCTGAGTCAGATGGCAAGTTTTTAAACAAATTAAGCTTATACATACAATTAAATATACGATGAATTTCTACCTATTGATTTTTTATATTTAATTGAAATGATTGTTTCCTTTGTTATTCTTTCCACAGCTCATTGAACATGCTGGCTTTCACAAAGATACTAAAAAAGTTCAAGAAGGTTTGTAATTCTGGCTTATCATCAAAAGGGCTTATATGTTATTTTAAAGTTTTACAAGGGTATCATTATCAATGTAAGGGTGTAACAAAAAGTAGTTGAGTGATTTCACATGAGAGGCATGAAGTAAGGGGCAACTATATTTGGCCCTTTATTAGGTTTTATTTTTAATGTTTGTTAGGCTCAACAAAATTCCAACAAGAAAAGCAAAGTAGCAGAAAGGACAAAGCACACCATATATCCCCCTCCACACTTGGCCTTTTCCATACCTTCCTCCCCTTCTTCTTTTGATATGTTTTGGTTGTTCTTTCAACCCATGAAGAGCTCATCTTGAAAAAGAAGTTTTCATTAAAGAAAGCTTAAATGGCAAATTTCAGTCTCATGCACCACCTTGCATTCATGGGAAAAACATCCTTCTCCATACCTTAAAATTTGGTCAATCAAATCAATCAAACAAACAAACAAAAATCTTCGCAAAATGTGACGCAACGTTTAATTTTTCACTAACAAATGCTAGTGTTCGATCCATGCAGGTATCTAATCGACAAGATTCAGGAAACTATTTAAAGGCTGTCAAGAGATCTCACTTTGTGAGCTCAGACAAGGTATATATACATAAATATATATTGTATACATACACACAATCCAGTTGCACATGCATGTCATGTTTGTTGGCTGTCAATTTTTTATGTGTTTATATTTGTGGGGGGGTGTAATGTATTGGAGAATTTATTCAGTTTCAACTATTTTATACTTTTGCCATATATTATAAGGTGTGAATTGAATGAAATGTTGTGGAAGCTTTGTTAGTGACAGTTATTAAAGAAGCGTAATTGAGGGGATAAGTTTTGGAACAGGTGGTGAAGTTAGGGGACGAAGTGGAGTCCATCTTTACAAAGCACTTCGCCAACAATGACAGAAAAAGAGCTATGAAGTTCCTCAGACCTCAGCAGCCAAAAGATTCCCATGTCATCACCTTTCTAGTAGGTATATATATATATAAATGTTCAGTTATTAATCCAATGTTGCTTGGCACCTACTCGATCGTGTTATTTACAAGAGTTGATGAAACAGGATCAACATCTTTAATTAATTTGGACATTCATGAACTTAATTATATTCCAGTAGTACTAGTTTTGAAGAAAAAAAAATTGGGACATCTGGTTGATTCAATTTTGTTAGTAATAAAAACAATTAAGAGGCAATTGATATCTTATTCATGCTTAGGTAGATGTCAGATATCTAAGGCACTAATTCTTTTTTTTTTTAAGATCTAATCTGTTTTCGGTGGGACTCAAATAGTTGAATATTTCATAAATATCACATGTTTAACATGTGAGATGACACGTGTCAATCTCTCATGAGAGACTGACAATATTATAAAAAAACTTCGTAGTACTAAAAAATTAATAGAATAAAATTTGTATATTCTCTCTGCAGGTGTCCAATTATAATAATTTTAAATAATATATAAAATGAAAGTCAATTATTATACACACACACCAGTTTAATAATTAGATAGATCAAAGTATTTATTGGTTGATTTAGTGGACCTCCAACATGAAGGAATGAGAGTTCTACACAAGAAACTGTGTCATCCAATCAAACAATGCCCACTTAAATGGCAGGATGGCACAAAGAGATTTAAAATGTGCATTCACCGATTTTGTATATCATCAAAATTGATGATTTTTTTTTTTTTAACTTATTTGACATTCTCCTGTTGGACTACACATAGAAATTCTGTTATAACCACACAGAGGATCTAGACTCCAAGAATAAAGGATGGGGGTGGGACAGTTTAAGGAGTCCATCAATGTGGAGGCAACTAATTTTTTTTTATATTTTAGAGTGACTTTGGAATGTCTAGCACAAACAAAAAGAAAAAAAAAATTGTGAAACAAATTAAAATAATTATTTTAAAGCATATCAACCTCATTTAATAAGATTCTAATTTTTTTTATTATTCATTGACTTCCTTGATTTAATTTAGGTTTATAAACTCTGCTCACGCATGTTAATTTTTTTATAAAAAAAATATTGCAGGGGTGTGCACAGGATGTTTTGTATCACTGTTCACAGTTTATGCTATTTTGGGCCATTTCTCAGGCATTTTTTCTGCATCCGGTTACATGGAAACTGTTGGTCACGTTTTCAGGTATGTGTTGATTTTGGCATATTTTTCTTTTCAAAATGTTTAGATAGACAAGTCTCCAATACAAGTAATTGAATTGAATATGATACAATCAGAAAGATTTGGGCATTGCATGTTCTATGTTGGTTTTTTTTGTAGGTCCCAATAACAAAACCTCACTCAAAACTGTTTTATCGTTTCTTAAAGATCTTCAAAGAGAAGCAATTGATGTGAGGTTGTGGAATTGATCAATATTAATTTCAATGTTGGATGTCTTTCACAAGATTTGTGTCTAAATTTATTAACAGTGTTTTAAAAATCGGCTAACCTTTTCAAACAATTAATGTGAACCGGGTGAAACAATCCAATTAACGAATATGGTCCGATCGATCAAACAAATAAAAAAGAGCGCTCATGCACTCGGTCCTTTTTGTAATCCATTTTACAATATTATATACTACGTTATCATATTATATGTGGTGTTATCATGATATATGAATTTTAAAAAAAATTATTTTTCATTAAAAAAAAAAATACACTAGTGTATCTCAATATATATATCATTTCATATAACATGATTTAAAAAAAAAACAGTGTGGATTACGAATGTGTTTGCACAATAGACATGGCATATCATTTTTCAATTAAATTATTCATACACTCAGTTTGTTTTGCAGTCATATACACTATGATAGCACATAATGTAGTATATATTGCGCTATCATAGTGTATGACGTAAATTTTTTTTTCATTTTTTCAACGCAAACACTAATGTATTTCAGTTTATACTTCATTTCATATGATAGCGTATACTATACTTAAATGAGGGATCGGTATGATGTTATTTTTAAAAAATCGGTGTGTACTGCAATTGGGGCTGGGATGGTAACAGGGTGGGTTGGAACAGGCTCACAAAATCATGTTCCAAACTCATTCTAGACCCATGACGAGTTCAGCTTTTTCATCTCAAACCCGTCCCAACAAGCATGTAAAAAACCTGAACCCGCCCTGACCCGTCTCATTTAGGCAAAGTTGAGTCGGGTCGGGTTGGTCCAAGACAAGTTGGGCAAAAAAATTTAAAACATATTTTTATGTGATAATTAATCTAAGTTAAAATTTTAAATAAAAATAAATATTAATTAGAATATACCCTACAAAATAAGAAATATAAACTTTTAATCTTCATAACAAGTGACAAATATAATGTTTCAATTTTTTTTTTTAATACCAAAAGACAACCTGCGTATGTTTTTATGATTTCAAATTTCAATTAACATTTGAATTATTCTTATTTTTTTGGAATAACAAATAACAAATATCATTTTCCTTAATTTAAATGGGATATGTATCATGTGTTGGACTGAAAATTTTATTTTCAACCAAATCTAACGTAATTAGAGGTTTATGGCCCTAATTAATTAGTTTATTTATTTTATGAAACCCTATTTTTAATTCCTCCAAGCGCTTATTTATTTTACAAAACCTAATTAATTAGTTTATTTATTTTACAAAACCCAATTAGTAAGTCCCAAATCATAAAATGAATTTTCAGTTATCCCTTGCTAGCATGGATTTTGCTTTGAGGAATTTGAAATCAAAAACTTAATTTTAACAATAACCCAAAACAAATGTGTTAATATATGTTCAATTAAAAAAAATCAAATCAAATAGGATAATGTTATGTACAGCCCATTTTCTATGGGTTTAGATCCTCTACTTGTTTTGACCTTGTCAATGTAAGAATGTGATTCGATGATTTTCTATCGACGTGTATGAGACTGAAAAAAATTTATTTTCTGATGCAGCATTTTCGCTTATATAAGTCTAGCTGTGTTTCTCTACGGTTGTGACCTTTTTGCATGGAAGTCCACCAGGATCAACAACAACTTTATATTCGAATTCAATCCAAACACAGCTTTGAAACATAGGAGTGCATTCTTGATCTCCACCTTCATTATGTCCATCGTTGTCGCATTTATGGTCATCCACCTTGTCTTAACTTCCTCTAACTTTCCTCAAGGTCGCGTTGATGTCATCCTTCAAGTCCTCGTACTGGTAAGCCCCACCTCCCAGTTCAGATCCAGTTAGGTCTGGATACCATTAGTATCAAACTGCAATGTCAATTATTCGAACTACCAATTGTGTTAATGGTACTGATGGAACCAAGCTTGACTGGATCTGGACTCCCCACCTTCAATCTACATCATATCATGGTTTAGTGTGGAGAATTGGAAAGATAATCACATCCACATTTGTTTCAGTTGTTCGCGTTCTTGCTCTTCTGCCCGTTCAATGTATTCTATCGCTCAACGCGCTTTTGCTTCCTCCGAGTGATCCGCAACATTGTGTTATCTCCCTTCTACAAGGTAATTAACAAATGAAATTCCTTGATCACTTCACTTCAGTTAATTCTTGCATTGATATATTGAAATTTGTTTGTTGGTGTATTTACAGGTGTATATGGTAGACTTCTTCATGGCAGACCAGCTTACCAGTCTGGTAAGGTTCAATTTTTATTATGCACATGACTCAAAACAATTTTCATCTTGACTAAATTGGTCTTCTTTTCATGAATGTCAATTAGATTCCATTGTTGAGGCACATGGAGTTCACTGCCTGCTACTTTACAGCGGCGGGACTGACCGCGCACTCATACGAGACATGTACATCCAGCCAGGTCTACAAACGTTGGGCTTATATTATCTCCTTCTTGCCTTATTGGTGGCGTGCAGCACAGGTACTACATTCACATCCTTGTGATGTATTATGACTGATCCATTTTAATACTACATTTGTATAACATGATGATGCAATTTTTCCATGTAATCTTAAAAGTGTTTTAGGAGATACTGGGATGAGAACTTTGATGCAAACCACTTAGCAAATGCTGGCAAGTATTCATCAGCAATGCTAGCTGGGGCAGCTAGGATCCTTTATGCCGCACACCCAACACCAATGTGGTTAGGCGTGGCGATCATCACGTCCATCTTCGCCACAATCTATCAATTATATTGGGACTTCGTCAAGGACTGGGGCTTTTTCAACCCTAAATCGAAGAACAGATGGCTTAGAGATGATCTTGTTCTCAAGAACAAGAATATCTATTATGTGTCCATTGTGAGTTTCTGACATGATCTCCTGTGTTTCTGATACATTGCTAGAAATTAATTCATTCGTTATAATATGTAAATGTTGTGTAAATGATTGGGTGTTAGGCAATTAACTTCGTGTTGAGGCTTGCATGGGTTGAGACACTATTGCACTTTAAGAAGATAGGTGGCGTCGAACATCGCTTGGTCGAATTCTTCTTGGCTTCAATTGAAATTATCCGTCGTGGCCATTGGAACTTCTATAGGTATGTATAGAGTAACATGAGTTACTGATCTATATATTTAACATGTTATGTTTATGCATAACAATGTTATGTCTGTTGATTGAACAGATTGGAGAACGAGCACCTAAACAATGTGGGTAAGTTCCGGGCTGTGAAAACAGTGCCTCTACCATTTAAAGAGATGGAATCAGATGGATGACATAATCGCTTACAACAGCAGATTGTAATTAAAGGGGATCATGACAAATGATGAGCTTATACAAGGCTCACTGTTTCACCAAAGAAGGTTGAGGCAGTGTACTAACTGCATTTGGATGAGTTCAGTTTGCAAAAGATCGCACGGGTTCCTCGCGCCGGTATTGATTTAATTTGATGTTGATTGTTTTCCGGCATCTATGATCGAAAGCCCGATCGAGCTCGACGAAAATAAGATTCTGTGTATTCAGTATGAACATTATTTGGCAAGTAGCAATGTAACATTTCTATTGTATGATCAGAAGTGAATGAAAGAATTTGTTCACTTATTTCCACCAGATAGAAAGACTAGCAGGGCAAGGGGGCAAATACACCTTACAAGTTACAATTGTCCCTGTAGGCATAGCCAGGCAGTTGGGACGCCTCAGCCCTTATGAGGAGGGGTTACAAGTTCGAATCCTACAGTTTGTAGAATTTGGAAAAACCTATGTCTTGCGACCTTTTGTGGGTTGGTTCTTCAATCTCTAACCTCTTCATGATCTACTTAGATTATAACATTCCTATCAAATTAAACATATTCTAATGAGACATATATCTCATTATAAATAATATAGATAACAAATAAAATATAAAAGATTGTTGAGTGTAATATTAGTGTTCATTATCTTACAAAATAAAAGCATGCAGGATGCCCTTGTACTACGGATCCAAGACGGTGTGGGCCAGAGGTGGTATCCAAGATAAAGTGGATTTTGAATATTTTTGGGACTATATACTTATACGATCATGTTGGGTACGGTACAATTTCAGTTTTAATTTTAGTTTGTATATGTTTTGAATTTTTAAAAATAGTATACCTCATTTAATGAGATACATGCTTTTATAAAAAATAAAACACATATTTCAATGAATTACATAGATGTATTTATAGAAAATGTAAAAAATTTATTTTAAAACATATGTCTTGTTAATGTGAGCATATGCGTCGTTAATTTTCTATCGACGCATATAGGATTGGAATTAGGGTTGACAACAGCCCATATTAATATATCTAATGAAATAATACTTTTATAAAATATAGCATATCCTGTAGCAGTAAAATGAATACATGTCTTCCTGTACTTTTTAAATAGATACCAAAAAGTGAAGACAGTAAAATTCATTGTAGGAATGATCGTGTTTGTCAACATCCAAAAACTAGATAATTTTGTATTTGAAATGTGAAATTTTTTCATATCACCAAGTATTGATGGAATTCTACCCACTTATATGATTAATCTTAACTACACATTAAAAATCAAATACATGATTAATCATAACTACACATTGATAGAATCCTATAAAATGGTGGGCCGGCCCGCTAGGCACCCAGATAGTCCGTTAGGTCGGCCAAACTACTCCGAAACAGCCCATTTTTTAATTTATAGGGCGCTGATACACTCAGTTTTTTTTACAGTATAAAATACAGTCTTATATATCTAGTTAGAAATCCAATGAAACATATACCTTGTTGTACAATATATATATCTCATTAAATGTTTTCTTACACTTGCTAAATTTAGTTCATTCAACTTGAAATGAAGCGAGAGACACTTTTTATCAAGGTATATATACATCATTAAATGATGTTTTTAATTTTGTAAAAAAAAAAAAATGTGTAGTCTCAGTTTTGAAATGTAAAAATGACTGAGTCTAACATTTTTCTTTGAGCGCTGATACACGCAACCTATTTTTACAGCTTGTATACTATGATAAAGTAGTATATACTACACTATTCATAGTGTATAAGATTCTATCATAACATATGACCCAAATTTGTTTTACACTTTTTCACCATGAAAAACAATATGCTAATGTATCTCAGTATATACATCATTTCATATAATGACATGTACTTCAAAGGACGAGCGTATAATTTTATAAAAAATAAAAAAAATAAGTTGGACTGCAATTGAGACTATAATGGAGCCACGTATATCTTTTTCCACTTCCTTTATATTAAAATATCGGCCCATTCCAGTCCGACAACACGTTGACCCATTTGATGACTGGGCCGGGTCGCACGGCGGTCCATAAAATGAACGGACCAGATTGATTGACCGTTTGTAGGGTCCATCAGTCAGCAGTCATAGCACGCCCCAGCGGACCAGGAGAGAGTACTTCGTTCGAAAAAAAGGAAGGCGAATCGATTGGATTGGAGGTGCCAAAAACAAATCGATCGCGAGCTAGGGTTTCTCTCCGATCCCGATCTACGATTTCCGATTCCGAAATTCAGCAATCATGGTGAGGCATTTGGTCGGGAAGCTCGCATCCAGGTCCCTCTCCATCGCCGGAAGATGGCAGCAGCAGCAGCTCCGCCGCCTCAACATCCACGAATATCAGGTCCGTCGCCTCTCTCTCTCTCTCTCTCAATATCACATTTTTTTGGACCGGATGTGCAGGTGATTCTGATTTCTGTTTTGAATTTATTGTGGTGCGGACAGGGAGCCGAATTGATGGGCAAACACGGGATAAACGTCCCGAAGGGCGTCGCTGTTTCCTCTCTCGAAGAGATAAAGAAGACGATCCAGGACGCCTTCCCCGGTGAAAAAGAGGTATAACGTCTTTTCAGTGTCTGTGATTCGATTGTTCGGTTGTGCGAGCGTAGATTCATCGATGGTAGAGAAAATGAAGCAAAATCTTTAGGCTTGCATTCTGGTGTGGAATTTGGGTCTTGTGATGAAGTATAAGATATTGGAGAATAACATACCGAAGTAACTGAAAATGTGTAGCATATATTGTGTTAGATGTGGATGATCTTCTATATTGAATATTCAAATCAGATATAAAAAAAATTGTAATTTTGTTGGCGCAGTTGGTGGTGAAAAGCCAAATACTTGCTGGTGGACGTGGATTGGGGACCTTTAAAAATGGCTTTCAGGGTGGAGTTCATATTGTGAAATCTGATGAGGTGGAGGACATAGCCAGTATGGTTTCTTTGCCTTGGTTGTCTTTTTATTGCATGTCTTCTGGTTTCCTAATATTTCTCATGCATGTGATTTTAAAGTTGATGATGCTGGAGTCTATATTCTAAAATCTGATGAGTATAATTGTATCCTAGATCACATGGAAATGGTGCTACTATAAAGTGTCAGAATTGCCATTTTTTCATGTCTTGAAAATTCTTGACACGTAGAAAGCTATGTTTTTAATATCTGCTTGTCACATAGATAGAATGAATACAAATCGAGATTTTAAAATTTTGATTAATGTTCTTGTGTTTTGAAGGGGTCAGACAAAACTCTTTTGTTCATGTTATTACCATCATGTGGGAGATAGTATCATCCTCTCGGTGATAATACTATCATTGGGATGCTTATTCCACCCAACAAAAGACAACACCTGATCAAAGAGTTTTAAGGCCTTAAAATTCTTTTGAAGAATGAATTGAATGATCCCATGGTTATTCTAGTGCAAGTTCATGTTTGTGAAAAAAGTAACTCATGTGATTGCAAATTTTGTTGTCAACCATTGAGCAACGGCTCAAGCCCGGTATGGGGCAATTTAATTGTATTTTTGGTGCAACAAAATAATTATTTCCTCCTTGTATTTGGAGAAATCATCTGGCATTAAGATGCACACAACATATGTCAAATTGAGGATTGCTTAGTTTGAATACCTTGTCTTTAAAGTGCAACTAATTGCATTCTTCTTGTTTCAGGGAAAATGCTTGGGCAGATCCTTGTCACCAAACAGACTGGTGCTCAAGGAAAAGTTGTGAGCAAGGTCAGAGTTTATTCAGCAAATTTAAAGTTGAAACACACAGTTAACCTGGAGACTGGACACTTAATTTCCTGTGTGCTCATTTTATTTTATATTTATGATTATACCTTTTTTAAAGTTTTTGTGACATATGATCCCTATGACATTTGTTGTTAATTTGTTAATGGAGATTTTTTTTGGGTCATAGAACTAAGTAATGAATACAATAATATGGCAAAACCAACATGTTTATTGTCAATAACCAAAAGTGAGAAGATGTTTGTTTTGGGGTTGATATTCTGATGTTAGAAGGCATCGCCTAAGCTAGTTTCTATGGCTTTTTCTGAACATGAAACCTTTTTTTTTTCTTCTGAATGTGGATCTGAGCCAGGAACAGTGAATGAGCTTTTCAGTGATCTAGATTACTACATATTTAACAAATGGCACTTTGTTGCAAACATGGATATGTGCCAGAAATCAATATAATGTCTTCAGATATACTTGTTCCATGGTTGACTCTGCACCATTATTAAAAATCCTAGCATTGCCAGCAGTTTTGGATTTTATCTTATCACAGAAATCTCCATCATTGATGCCCAGGAAAAAAAATGTACTGCTTGCATACTTGCATGTGACAATGACTTTTAAGGGTCTGATATAGCTCGTTTGCCTCTTCATGCAAAGGTTTGACCATAGCCAGTTATAGAAATGTGTTTATTTAGTCTCCTGCTAGAGTATGTGTAGGAAGCTTGTTTCATAAGTTGTGGTTTTAGTTTCTGGTAATAAATTGCTTGACTATCCTTTTTTTTTGGGGGGGGCAATGAGATTGGGACAATCAAATTAAGATAATTAGATAAATGATTCTCCTCGAACAAAAGGAGATGAGGGATCTCTACTATTAGAAAAAGAAACAAGGGGAAAGGAAAGGAAAAAAAAAACTCAAATATCCTATTTCTGCTCAGTTTTTTACTAATTCTGTTCCAAGAGGTTATTGAAATTGACTGTAATTTGGTTGTTTTGTAGCTTTACTTATGCAAAAAATTGTCTCTCGTCAACGAAATGTACTTTGCCATCACCCTTGACCGTACAACTGCTGGTCCGGTATGTTGGTACCATTGATAATTTATTTCAGTGTCATCTTTAATGTGAATTGTGTAACTGTTGGGAAAAAGTGTATGTTTTACATTAGCATTCTCCTACTGTAGCATAGAATTCACTTCATTTCATGTTTATTAAATTGCAGTTGACAAATTTTTTTTTTTCTTCTTGTGGTTCATCAAATATAGTTTTTCTGAATCGCATTATTTTAGGTTGCATTCTGCCATTAGCAGCCTACGTTGTTGGAACAGTCGTTGATCTAGTTTTTTGTAGATTTTTTAGTTGTATTTCTTCATAATTTTCATCTCCGTATCCTTTATAGTTCTTACATTCGAATATGTATTGATTGTTTATAGTGTCATAATAAGATTTAAAACCCAAATCATGGGAAAGAGGCTAGGTTGAGTCGATTTTGATGGACTTCATTTTTTATATCATGTGAATGAGTGCATTGTTCTTTGTAGATTGTGGTTTCTTGGAAGCTATGCAACAATGACATCCAAATATTTGTGACATTCAACATGGATAATTTCAGATGCAACATTTGTTAAAAATAAATGTAAACTTTTTTTTTCATTGCATAAATCAAGTTATTTGGTTTCAATTGATACATGAGTACCAAATTGGGTCTTGCATAGTTTATTTTTATTTTTATTTTTAAATGACGGGTAGAAAGCGGTTATGCTTTGGCACACAGGTGTCAAACATGCCCTGGTATGGCTCCAAATTTAATGAGTAAGCGCAGAGGTCTCATTGTTATATGTCATTTGTACTTATTATATATGGTTTTGTGTTAGCATAAAGGGAAAGCATACATGCACTTTTTTTTGTAAAACGAAACATATTCACATCCTGGAGCACTGGTTCCTAGTGTTCCTGTGTTATCTTGCACGCTTAGTGTGCATATGCAATCCCGTAATTTATGGGTCAATGCTATTGAAATTAGTTAACTCTATTCTCATATGCTGCTTTTGCTCATCTTGCTGTCATTTTATTTTTACTAGTCTTGAATTCCAAGTGAATTGTTGTTCTGTTGTGGCTGTATTTTTTTTTCCAACTTTCAGATCATCATAGCATGCAGGAAGGGAGGTACTAGTATCGAGGACCTTGCTGAAAAGTTTCCAGACATGATTATTAAGGTTACCGTAGTGTCTGCCGTCTATATTTATGAGAAAGATGAATACAGTCTCAGCCTTTCTTAGCTGGGAATTAGGTAGTTTAGTTACCAAGGAAAGGCCTTGAGTTCTAACCTCGGCTGTAATTCTGCTTCAGGTTCCCATTGATGTTTTCAAAGGAATCACAGATGAGGATGCTGCCAAGGTTGTGGATGGCTTGGCTCCAAAGGTAGCAAACAGAGAAGAATCAATGGAACAAATCAAAAAGCTATATCAACTTTTTTGTCAATGTGACTGCACAATGTTGGAGGCAAGTGCTTCATCAACTAAATCGTTGTCCTGAATCTGTTCTCTATTTAGTTTTGCATATGATGCATTCTCTTTTATATACATCTCTTTGAATATTTTAGTACTTGTCATTGTTCAGATAAATCCAATTGCTGAGACATCTGACGATCAGTTGGTTGCTGCTGATGCGAAGTTGAACTTTGATGATAATGCTTCTTTCCGCCAGAAAGAGATATTTGCCCTTCGGGATACAACCCAAGAGGATCCAAGAGAGGTCTGCCACCTTTTGTTGGGATTTTATTCAGTATTAGTAATCTTTAATAAACCTTTTGTTCGGACTAATTACATCAGTTTATTCTGATGAATTGGAGTGAACAATTATTATCCTTACAGTTTTTTTATGAAATATGTAATGTGGCTTCTTGAGCTCTGTATTCTTTTTCATGCCTTGGTTAAATATAAAGGAAATGTTGGCAGGGATTGAACTGTTAGTTATGATTTTTGGAGCTAAAAATACACACCAAAAAAAAAAAACTCAGTCTTCTTTTGTGCTCTTTCTCGTGCAGGTCACTGCTGCCAAGGCAGATTTGAATTACATTGGTTTAGATGGTGAGATTGGATGTATGGTGAATGGTGCTGGATTGGCAATGGCTACAATGGATATTATCAAGTTGCATGGTGGCACACCTGCTAACTTTTTAGATGTTGGTGGAAATGCATCTGAAAACCAGGTATGAGTTGGATTCGTTATTTTGATAAAGGGAAGCAACATATTGATGTTCATATCTTTGGTTACTTGTATAGATATTTGCTTGGCAGAAAACACATTCTTATGCAGAGAATGATATTAGTAAATAATATATTCAGACTTGAAAAAGTTGTTTGCAACAGATTTTTATCCTTGCGTGCATCTTTTAGCTTTTCATAGGTAATTATTATCCTGGCTGACATAATTTTCTATTGACTTAATACTTTTTTTTTATGCAAGTTATGTATACATGTTATATTGTTATTGCTACTTCCCAGTCTAAATGAAGTTCGATATTCTTAAGATGCTTCTTTTTGGTAATTACAATGTTGCATTCTCTGCTAAATGATCCGAATATATAGTTGCTAAGTTTTTTTTTTTTCCATTTCGCTTATCATTTTGCATTTTCAACATGTAAGATTTGGCATTGTATCACAGGTGGTGGAAGCATTTAAGATATTAACGGCTGATGATAAGGTGAAGGCTATCTTGGTCAACATATTTGGAGGGATCATGAAATGTGATGTTATAGCTAGTGGTATCGTCAATGCAGCTAAACAGGTACTTCTGCTTCTTTTTGTTTCTTCCTTTTTTTTTGAAAAGAGAAATGGTAGAAATCTTACCTCAAATTCATTAGCAATGGAGAAGTTGCCCAAAGCATACAAAAACAAAAGATTTTCTTCATTTCTAAGTCCCTCCCCAGGTCAAACCCCAACCCTACCCATCGATAATGAGATTACCCTTCAAGGAAAGTACATTTTTCGCAACCGCACAAAATCGATCCCAATCTTGATACAGTGCATAACCAACTTCCATACATTCTCCACATATATCTTCTCCCCTCAAAAGAGAAGGTGATGCATTTATAAATTCTGACATAGATGTTGAGCATGCTTTTCTGATCATTGGAATAAGTTTACAATGGCAGCATCTTTCTAGAATGAATTGGCAACTATTTGAATTAATGGTCGATGCCGTTAATGAATAAACAACTGAGAAAAACAAGATAAAAGGGAAATTCCAGATCCAATATTTTGGAAAATCTCTCAATGTGTACTCAGTTATACCTGACCCTTAACATGTAAGTTTGTTGCATTAGCAGCGTTACACATGAAAGTGGGAAGACTTTTCACAACAATTGCAACTCTGAGTCTGATTTTTTTTTATAGACAACAGAGTTTTAATTCTAATGTTATTTCATTCCATTAAAGATAATTTTGGCATTCTTGCTTTTCTCGTGTTAGGTAGCACTTAAGGTACCGGTGGTTGTTCGTCTGGAAGGCACCAACGTTGACCAAGGAAAACAAATTCTCAAGGTAAAATTTACAAACCGGCTTTGACTGAAAGTGCATTCATAGGATCATACTGATAAAAGTAAGAATGCTTCCTTCTATGGGCTATGCTAAATATTATAATGAGGCATAGAGAGAAAAATCAGATACAAGAATCATGGAAAGTGCATTCATAGGATCATACTGATAAAAGTAAGAATGCTTCCTTCTATGGGCTATGCTAAATATTATAATGAGGCATAGAGAGAAAAATCAGATACAAGAATCATGTATTCAAAATGTGCAGGAAAGTGGAATGACCTTGATCACAGCTGAGGATCTAGATGATGCGGCTGAGAAAGCTGTGAAAGCCATTTCAACATAAGCCACCATGCCAGGTTACTATATTTTCCTCAGAGAAACTTTGGTGCACAGTTGATTTTCTGAGCAACAGTTTTGTATTTTTGGTTGATTAAAATATCTTTCAAGGAGAGGTTTTGGCCTTACTGTCTTCTCGGGGATGAGGACATTCAAATTTGCCTAATAAAGTTACATAATACATTGGAAATCCCAGATTCAATGGAAACTGTGTGTTTGTATTTAGGTGGTTTATTTGATGGGAAGATGGAATGTATATGTTGCTTTCTTCACAAACAGTGTGAAATCATATTCCTACATGCCAAATATCTGAATACATAAAGTAGTTGACGTAGTGAAATCAATCATGAAAGTCCAATCAACAATATGATAATAATAGATTTCTTATTAGAATCTTAGTCACAATAGTTTGATGAACATTCAAATACCAACTATTTGAAGCAGGATTTCACACACTTCAACACACTTCTATCATTTACTTGGATCCCTCCATTAGAAACACAAGAACAGGATGGTCTTATTCGATCAATTATATGTCATATATCACACACTTTGACAGTGCCCTCTATCACTTCTTCAGGGATTCACCAATCCTCTTTGACAGACAGTAAGCCACAGACTGAATAGTGATCATGGGATTAATCCCCACTGCACTTGGCAGCAAGCTCCCATCACACACAAACAGTCCCTCAGCCTCCCAACTCTCCCCATTCTCATCCACCCCACCATCTGCTTCAGTAGCTCCCATTCTACAGCTTCCCATCTGATGAGCTGAGAAGTACATGTTCCAGTTCTCATTCTTCTTCGAACTCGGCCCTCCCGACGCCTCCACTGAATCCAAAAACCCCTCCAACTCCTCCCTCTTCGCACCCCCACACTTGATCCTCTGCCCATCGCTCCTGAATGTCCCAACTTCCACCGCCCCTGCCGCCACCAGTATCCTCAACGCCCTCCTCATGCCATCCCTCAAGTTCTCCTTATCGGACTTGTCGAGATAGTACTGTATCCTCCCCTCCCCTTCAATGGTCCCACACCCCTTGTCCTTCACGAGCGCAAACAGTTTGGATGTTCGCGCGTACTTCACCATGCGTTCCTTCATTTCAGCACCCGACACCCATGGGATCAACGATGCGTACGAGGCTGGCCCTGCCTGCGGGGTCTCGATTATGGCACGAGGAGTTTCTGAACACTCATCCATCACTTTGTGGACCGATGTCAGTATCCCTCCTTCGAAGCACTTCCCTTTGATGTCCAACCTCCAGTCATCAGGGAAGTAGCCCCACACCAACCCCACCGGGTGGAGGTGGAGGTTCTTGCCTATGTTAGGGTTCCTGAGACCACTGGACACCATCAATGGGGGTGTGAGGAGAGCCCCACAAGCAGAGATCGTTGCTTTCGCATTGATTCTTAGTCTCTTCACATTGTTCTTGTTGTTGGTGCTTGCAATCACTCCCAGACATCTTTGCTTTCTCCGACCAACCGCATCGTTGTTTTCAAGCATGAACCTCTCCGCTTTCAAACCGGTCAAGATCACCGTCCCCTTCTCCACCGCATCGACCAACCAAGTCGAGTTCGTCCCCCGCTTCTCCCCGGACTTGCAACCATAGCCACAATTCCCACAGTAGTGATCCTCCGGAGCATTCTGTGGAACATGATTGACCTTCCATCCGAGGTTCTCACACCCTTTTCGGAGAATCTGATTCTGGAACCCTTCGTTCGTGCATTTTTCGGTGACTCCAAGCCTTTCACAGACCATGTCCATGGCCGAGTAGTAGTCCGAGCTCCTAAAGAGCTCAAGCTTGTATTCTTGTGTCCATTCTTTCAGAACTGAATCCGGGGTCCTAAAGCAGGCCGACCAATTCACCGCTGAGCCACCACCAACTGTTGCTCCTGCGAGTATCATCATCTTGCCGTCAATGCTGCTCAGGAACCCGCCCATGTCGTACATTTGGTCCATCGAAGGCGCCTCCAGCGATGTAAGGTCTTCAGGGGCAAAGTACCTACCTTTCTCGACCACGATGACTTTGTGGCCTAAGCCGGATAAGACGGCGGCTGCAACACCCCCGCCGCAACCAGAGCCGACCACGACGACATCGCATTCAACGTCGTAGAGGTCATTTTGAGTTGGATGTTTTGTGACTTTGAGGCCTTTTTGTTGGAGGGAGTTCAGGAGGGTGTTTGGGCCTGTTTGCTCTGTTGTGTCTATAATTCCCTTGTGGAGTGGCCTCCTCTCCCCCTCTGTTTTGAGTTGGCTTTTTTCACCTGTTTTGGTCTCTCTTTGGTAACCAATTGCATCCCATGATGGGTTCTCTTGGTTTTCATTCAGCTGCATATTTTAACAGGAGCACCATGTGAGAGTTTTGTATTCAATAGATGCTGGTTTTTCTAGCAACACATGAACATGAAGTGGATTTTTCAGTAACCAGAACAAAAATTCACATAAAAACCACTTGTAATAATGTGATGGTACAACAAACAGTATGCTAATGAAGCCTGATTACAGTTCATTATGAATATATCTCATTTCTCTTTTTTGTGTTTATTGTAAAACGAAATGTAGGACATGAAAGAAGTGATTCTATGGATTCATGTTGTCTCACATTGGGGACTAACTTGACCTGATGGAACCCAATACTGTTTGGGTCCAATCTCATTTGAATCCCCCCATCAGCATGACATTCCATCTCATACAACTAGGATTATGTAATAAGCATGACTCAAACATGGAAATATGGTCAGAGATGTCACGCGAAGAAGTTCTAATAAAAAAAAGCATGCCTTGTAACGTCATTAGTATAAGAATTCAAATATGAAAATGACTTATATGAGCTTCATTTAACCCATATGCATTACAATCAATGAAAATAATGTTAGTCCTTCCAAAACGGAAGCTCACATGTGCCTGTATGACCAATTCTTTTCACCAACACTGTTTTCCCGCACATGATAATTGATGAGGACTCTTCCACACCCAAAATTGCTTAAGTGCAGTTTTCAACATTCTCAAACTCACCAACTTATTGAGTCTTTTTGTTTAATAAGACAAATGATGAAATCCTCAGATGATCATGTGTGGCCAGTGTAAAAGTGCATGTTAAAGACACAAAGCCACATTTAACGAGTGCATGTGTGATTTTTCATGTAAAAAGTATCAATCGAAATGAGAGCACTTCTTTATATGGCGCTTGTTCGTTCGTTGATCCGCACAGGGATCATGTGTTTCTCAAACAAGGAACCCTAGCTCGGGAAACAATCCCAACATTAGTAGCTTGTGTATGACAAATATTCGACAATGGTTTCATTTATTACAATAATAGTAAATTCATAAGTGATAGTAGATAAAAGAACAGAGATAATTAAAATCTTCACTAAATGTATTCTGATAGTTAATATGAGAAATGCACACAAAAAAAACTTCTTGGTTAGTTGTGAATGGAACAACAACAATTAGGCTAGCTCTTTAATTCATGAGAATGTGTTAAACTATCCGAACTAAATGGATACTCAGATCCTGAAGGTATTAAACAAATAGTTCAACAAACAAAAGTTTGAAGGTACCTAATCGCTGAACTTTGTGACTATGGTGTCAAACACCCAGCCACCCACCCATCATTTAAAAAATGAAGACAAAATCAGACAGAATAAAAGTGGGACCACAAGCAATGAAGCAAATGTATGAATAAGGCAAACCTTACCAGGGAGAAGAAGGTGTAGAAGCAGAAAACCTTGAGAAGGAGAAAGAAAAGCCTGAGTGGTATAAGAAACCTCTGCCTTGACCACCTCTTGAGAACCAACTCTCTCTTCTCCAAGGGAATGTCTGAGAATTTGTTGATGAAAGGGAAGTCCCAACACAAGCTCACCATCCCACACAGTATCAATGTCCCCAGTCTGGTTGACAGAGCCCACAACAGAAATTTCACCATAGCTTTTCCCTCTGGTTGTGACCTCCTCATTAATAATTCAGCAACCTATGCAATACACTGATTGACATTTTTTAAAAATTTTATTTTCAAACAATAGATAACAAGATAAATACGTATATCTATTTATAATTCATAACAAAAGATTTTGATCACAAATTAAAGAAAATATTTGAGTAATAAAAGTAAGTCGACATTAACTTTTTAGGTACAAAACAATAAGGTTCATAAGATAAAATATTTGAGCAAATGTATAGTTAACATTAGATAGGGAAATGAAATATTTTGATCACAAATTAAATAAAATATTTGAGCAATAAAATTAAGTCGACATTAACTTTTTAGGTACAAAACTATAAAACTTCATCAGCTAACCACCTAGGTCTTTAATCAAATATATAGTTGATAGTAGATAGGGAAATGAACATATCACGGATGTTTAGAAAAATAGAAAAAAACAAAAAATTATAAAGAGCTAAAACTTCCTAAGCTATAAAGCTTTCAAAGCAACCGTAATGGTCAAGAAAAAGCATGAAAAATATCTGAAGGCTATCCTTTAATTAAACAAAAACAACCCAAAAATTTAATAACCCAAAAACAACCCAAATCATGTGAGCCTTTTAAAAAAAAATAATCTTGTTCAGCGGCTGCATATAATACCGCACAGACCACATATTTAAACAGTGGTTGTATCCGCCTCTTGTGGATTATGTTACCAAAAAAAAAAAAAAAAAAAGAAGAGAGAGAGAGAGAACTGTGCTGAGCCTGCTGGTCAATTTGAGTACTAAAGAATAAGGACAGAGAGTAACAAAAAGCCAAAACTACATTGAATAGAGAACAACAAAGAAGGTCCCTTTGTGAATAACAATGACTGTCATAATATTGACAAATTATCATAAACAATAAAAAATACAACAAAGACTTACATAGTGAAGACCAAAAATAAGAGCATGTTAATTATTTTAAAAATAAGTCTGTATCCAAAAAATTTAAAAAAAATTAATATTTAAATATATTGAATATACGAGAAACCTTTAAAATCCTGATTCTAAACTTTGGTTTTTCAGACGAATACATGATCTTACCAACTAGTATATGTTTGTGTTTTGAATAAAATAAAAATTTGAATTCATTGATTAATTTGTATAAGATGTGGATAAGGTAATCTGATTGGTATTCATCACATACTTAACCAAAGAAGGATGATAATTGCAACAGTATCCATGCATGATACATGTATGAATACATGCATCAACAACAATTTGATGTGTGCGTGTGATCAATGAATGAGGGTTCCATTTATACACACACATAACAAAAAAGAATCCCAGAAATCATCAAATCCCCAAAAAAAAATCTGACCTTTTCACTAAAAGAGAGAAAATCTCTCAATCAGATTCAAAACCCACAAAAGAAAACCCCAAATAAAGTTATTTCAACATAAAAACAACATCAATGTCTACCATTTAGAACAACCCATCAAACCAAGTCCAAAAAAAAATAAAATCCAAAGCATAAAAATCTCATCTTTAGAGTTACAAAGAGAGAAAGAGAGAGAGAGAGAAAGGGACCTCATCAGGGATGGGGTGATCAGACCCAGAGGCCATGTAGAAGTCTCTGAGACTCTTCGTGGGTAGGTTCTCAAATGGCAGAGAAGGTATGAAAGTCTCACAAAGGGAAGCCATTGATTCAATCTGTGATTTGGAGAGCCCATGTTGGTAGCCCCCCTTCCCTCCCCTGCCCCACTCTGTTAGGAGAGGATGACCTTCTCTTCTCTTCTCTCCCATATTGATATTCAGTTGATTCAGAGAGAGAGAGAGAGAATCGGAGCTCAAGTTTGAGAAGATATGATGAAGTGATGGACTTATTTATAGATCGCTCAGTATGACTTTTTTGTGGCTTGTATCCATACAAGTGTTTTGTTGCGGTGAGTAGCCTGTAATTTATATTAATATAAAAAAATTAACTTAATAAAATAATACTCGGATGGATCTTATTTTATTTTATAATCTTTGATGGTTTTCAAAAAAATTCTCTATTTGGAGAGACAGTAATCTTATAAAATCTTCTGTTATGGGGATTTGTTATTGATGAGTCATCCCAATATCAAATCGACTTTGATGTATGTCTATGTGATGTCAATATCTGAAATTAACGGTGGATGATACATCAATGGGGGACCACAAACGGTGATGATCTATGTCATGTGAGGGCTCATTAGGCTGGCACATTTAATAGGTTTTCACTTTTCACTCAAAATTCAAACCCATTCGGGATGGTCCATGGGAACGTAAAAGTTTTTCCTTTTTTTTTTTTTTTCCTTTGAAATTTATTAGGGATCCCTTAATCACCCGTCTATTATTTTTAAGTTTTTAAAATTTTTTACTTTTTTTTAGATTTCTAAGACTGTGAAAAATTGTCTTTATGTCCCTTCATCCGGATGATGTTCAAAAATATCAAGAATATCATTCGCCTAATTATTTTAATATATCGTTAGTACAATATTAAGTATCTCCAGTACATTGTTAAATATTTTCAATACATTATTAACACTCCCCAATACATTGTTAACATTCGCATAAAATGTCTCCCGCTTAATTATTTCAGTACGCTGTAAACATTCTCCAATACATTATTAAGCAACTCCAGTGTACTGTTAACACTTCCTAGTATATTGTTAACATTCCCATAATTGGACGATGACATTTTTTATATTTTTGAACAACATTCGATTGGAGGGATCTAAAGATAATTGTTCACGCCTTAAGGGCCAAAAAAAAACTTAAGGGATTTTTAGTTTTAAGTTCCTGCAACTATATGATTTAGTGATAAATCCCTCACTTCTTCATATTTTGGTTTAAGTCCCCAAATTTAAAGGGTATATTCCTTTTTAGTCCCTCCCAGAGACTAAAAAGAAAACTAAATAATTTAGGGATAGGTCCATAGGAGGGACTAAAAAAGAACATACCCTTTAAATTGGAGACTTAAAAACCGATTTATGAAGAAGTGAGATATTGATCACTAAATCATATAGTTCATGGGAACTTAAAAATAAAAACCCCAAAACTTAAATATTTTCAGGGACCTACAAATAATAGACGGGTGACCACAGGGACCCTTAATTTATTTTTCCTTTTTTGTTAGAAAGAAAAGACATTTCTATAAATTAAAAAGGAGAAAATTAATTAGGGGTCCCTCTAGTTACTCTCATATTATTTTTAGGTCTCTGGTATTTTTGAAGATATTAATTAGGGGTCCCTCTAATTACTCTTTTATTATTTCTATGTCTAAACTAACAGATTTCGTCTGTACCATCAATTCACATACCCAAAATGCCCTTTGCATGAGTGCACTATTTTTTTTTTTTTAAATAAACGTTTCATTAAAAAAAAATTCAGCTTGTTCTTTTATAAAATAGTATATGCTTTTATTAAAAAGGATATATATACTTTAATGAATTGTATTGATACATTTTTAAAAATGTGAAAAATTTATTACGAGTATATAACGCTATTGAGATATATAAAACTTGAATTAGGGTTGAAAAAATATATAAATGCCCTTTTGAGGGTATTCATTAAAACTGAAAAATATTCAAATTGTACATAAATATCCCTCCATAATATTCATGCACAATTTAACCATTTTCAGGGTATTTATGGTAAGTTGTAAGGGGGGTATTTTGATAAATAAAGTGTTTTTTAAGGGTAATATATACAAAAAAACAGCAACCTTGGAATCTCCGGCTACCAAAGAGGTGTACAATGTATTTTGTTTTTAGCTTTATATATATATATATATACACGGACGATGGGGTGCGACCGTGCGCACGGTGCACCCCATCGTGCGCCCCGTTTAAGACCGTCCGATCGATGGACCTCGATCGGACGGTCAATTAAAAAAAAAAAATCAACTCTCTCGAACTCTCTCGAAACCCCCGTCGACCTCTCTCTCTCTCTCTCTCTCTCAACCCCCGTCGACCCTCTCTCGAAACCCCCGTCGACCTCCCTCTCTCTCTCTCTCTCGTCGACGACGACGACGAAATCGACCCCCGTCGACGTCGCCCCCGTCCCCCCCATCGACGACGACCGCGACCGACCCCCATCGACGACGACCGCGACCCCCGTCGACGACTGCACGGACCGACCCCCGTCGCTCCCGTCGACGACGACCGCGACCGCCGGGCGACGGGGGTCGACGGGGGTGACGGGGGTCGACGGGGGCGACGGGGGTCGCGGTCGTCGTCGACGGGGGTCGGTCCGTGCAGTCGGTCGCGGTCGTCGTCGACAGGAGCGACGGGGGTCGATCCGTGCAGTCGTCGACGGGGGTCGCGGTCGTCGTCGACGGGGGTCGGTCTCGGTCGCGATCGTCGACGACTGTTTTTTTTTTATTTCGATGTGATGTGAGAGACAGCGAGAGAGAGAGAGACAGGGAGAGAGAGAGAGACAGCGTGAGAGAGAGAGAGAGACAGCGTGAGAGAGACAGCGACGACGTGTCTGTCGACGTGTTTTTTTTTTTATTTTTTTTTATTTTTTTTAATTGACCGTCCGATCGAGGTCCGAAAACGGGGCGCACGATGGGGTGCACTGTGCGCACGGTCGCACCCCATCGTTCCCCTATATATATATATATATATATATATATATATATATATATGAGATAATATGAGATCCCTCTTTGTCCTTCAAACTGATTCTTTATTTATTTTCAACAGTGATGGTCATTCTTTATATGTATACAACTTAATGATGATTCCTATATGCATGTGTGTGTGTACTGGACACTCCATTACTCATTGAGTGTGCGTTTGGTTGCGTGTTTGTAAAACTGATTCTCTAAAAATCTAGGTTTTAAAACTGATTCGGCAAAAAATTCAGTTTCTCAACTTTTTGAAATCGCAGTTTTTAGACACTATTTACCTAAAATCTGTGTGCAGGAAGCTGCTACAATAAAACTGTTTGATTGTATGATTGCAAACGCAACCTTCTGCAATCGTTAACGCTGCGCAATCGTGCAACTAAGCACACCCTAAATCTCAACAAAAATGGTACCAAAGCAGATAGTGTAAGTGACATAACCTTAAAAAAAAGGAAAAAAAATACTACAATAGAAGGTCTAGGACTCTAGGCCTTCTACCCTCATTTGCCAGATTCACAGGTAATTCAATCCAGACATATCCTCCAATCTAATTCGGTCAATTATCTTAAAATTATCTCTATGAATATTTTAAATGATTTCATTATTTTCAAATAAATACAATATCAAGTTATCTATTTCAAAAAAAATTACTTGATTTTATTATATATTATAAAATTTTATGTATGTTTTTATATTGTTTAAATTCAGTTATCTTATATGATTTATCACAATATTTTTAAATTTAAAATAACTCTTTTGTTCTCTTTCTATGAACTTTAATATAGATGTACTTCAACATTGAGTTTTCATTATACATTTATACCATTAATTTGGGTTTATATTTCATTTTTTATGATTAGTAGACAAGTCTGTATCATTGAAAATGTGTTGGGACAACATGAGTAACTACAGAAATGTTTGTTGGTGATTATGCGAAAGAATTTTTCGTGAGACCGAGGCAAACAGGCGGAGGTAGTCTTCCCAGCTCGACCGTAAGGTCAATCACAGGATCCCTCCCATATCAAAAAAAAAAAAAAAAAAAAAAGAGGTAACTACATAAATGAATGTTTCTGGGTTTATATGATCCACAGGTTTTATTGGTTGGAAACATTTAACAACTGATTCGAACTCTGATTTGGACGGTGGAAGAATGAATGGTCAATTGAATAATCTTCAGAAGTTGATCCACTGTACGAGGTGATGGAATCACAAACCTACTGCATTTAAAAGTGGAGAAACAAAGAATCTGGAACAATTAATACCTTCAACATCTTAGAGAAAATTGTTCTGGGAAGCAAACAGATCACAGCCACATAGTGAGGGAAAAAAAAAATGTGACTAAGCAATGACTAATGACAAGTGCCTACCTGTAAGCAGGGATGTGTGGAGACTCAAGCATTGCTTCCTTGCACTTCAACACCTAATGTAAACAATTCTTTCAGTAAGAGAACTCACCAAGTTGTAGTCCTTGTTATTGTTCGCGTTTTGTGCGCCATTGTTCTGTTCATCAGGTTTGTAGGGGCTGGTTCATCTTGGTATAATAGAAGCAAAGACAAGATGACTCGATATGGAATTTGATGGAAAGACTCTGTATGAGGACATTATAACAGCTACTTGGTTGCACAGCTGCATGAACATAATGGGAATTATTTGTCTGTTGTGTCTGATTGTATATAGGAGATGAGAATTAGACCCATCTTTTCTTATATAGTCGATCTATGATTCCTAAAATAAAGATGGCAAAATATGCAGGAGAGCAACAGGTTTATCCATACTCAATTAATCTAGTGGAACAGGTGATCCAAGAAAAAAAAACTTTTTATCACTTGAGACATTTACTTAAGTATAAAATGTCAGGTATATAGGTATATAATCCTTTTTACGGTACGTTTGGATTTTTTTAATGTGTATATTTTATGGAATGGAAAACGTAACTTCATAAAGAATACACACCAAAAAATTCACATTGTTCCTAACAAAGCATATGCTTTGTTTAGTGAAATAAAACTAAATGCAGAGCTAGCGTTTTAACAACATCATTTATGTAAAGCATGTTTTCCTATAAAATTTTGATTTCAGTTAATCATCTTTTGACATGTTGGTGGAGGTAGAGATGTCTTCTTTTATTGAGAGTCCGGGGGCGCCTTCAGAATAGAGAAGAATGAATTAGAAAAAATTAAAAAACATTCATCTACCAAATAAAATGGACATGTTGCCCAAACCCATTATGATTCTTCCGTGTCCTCAAATTTTACCATTCAAATTTTCCATGTCTGGGTTGATTGTTTTTGCAGATGAAATACTGAAGCACTTCAACCTGACTTCATTTCTTCAGAAGACCTGAATGAATTATGCTCATAATGAAAAGGAGAACATATAAAATGCTATAGTTCTCCTACTTCCTAAGCACTCAAATTACTGACTTCCTCAACCATCATACAATACTGAATAAGCAATTCACATTGATCACTTAAATAAACAGAATTGTAAGCAATGCATGGAGATTCCTGACTCATCAAACTCATACAAGGCGTGGAAGCAGGAAACATCCTAGTAAACAACCACAAAATTAATAAAGAAACAACACATGACAATCAAATACCCCAACAGCCCACCCACCCACTCAAAACTCGCAAATTCAAGAATAAAAAACCGATGGGATTTCAACCCCATCCCGCCTTCCCATCTCCGGCAAACTTCCCTTCACCTTCCACTGTTGAATTCCATATGTATACTTATAGATAGATACCTACTCGTCCAGACCATCACCAGGTGGTTGGCCTTCTGCATTTTTAAAACTTGACTTCTTGCTCACACTCTTCTTAGCCTTCGATTTCTTGGCCTTCAAACGACGCTTCTTCTCATTCGCATCGACCCAAGTGTAGTCTGAAGGTATGTGGAAAGGGTCGACTTCATCCTTCCATACTCGACCGCCCTCGCTGTCGCTTGATTGTGCGCCTCGGCTTCCTCTCATCCACGACATCCAAGACATCGATGAAGCCTCTGCTGCTTCTTTGTTGGATTTCCCATCTTGGAAATGGGCGGGGCTTGAAAGAGGGGTGGAGAATTCCTCAGATGGTTGGAGCTCTTCAAACTTTGTGAAGGTGATCACAACCCGGATCGTGGGGACAATTGGGATGGCAACCTGAAACACGTAGTAAAATTTAACAAGAAAAACAAGAACAGAATGTTAGTGTAATGGTCGGAATTTGTGAAATATTCAGTTCAGGCATTACATAATCACACAATGAAACTAATGCGGCAAAAGTAGAATTTGAAGCGTTATATTAACTTGCTGTTGCATACCTCCATTTATATTCTTTCTTAGTTGTGGTTTTGCCTGAGATGATAACAATGAAAACAGCATATCATAGCTAACTTGATACAGTATCTACGAGTAAGTGAAAGCAATAATCAAGATTATCCTCAACGCTTCAGTTAAACACCCGGTCAGATACAACAACACTACAACATAATTTAGGGGCAAAGATTGCACTCAGAAACTGATTACTCATTGGATGGAAAAAAAAATCAACCAACTGAAATGCAAAGAAGGTTTTTCTCCTTTTCTAGAAGGATAAATTTTGATTACCATCTGCAACATGCTAATCAACTGGAAGTAACTCATTGAACATGGGGGCAACAAGTAAAAAGTAATCTCCAATACCAAATATGCATTGACATACGCCTATACCTCCATCGCCATGTATAAAGTTCAAAACAAGTAGTAGGATTGGACCGAGGCATAAAATAATAAGATTTTGCATCTTTCGTCTTCCATTTTCAATGTCCAAATATTGATGTACGCTATAAAATGTGTCATATTCTCTTACTTACAGGTCCTTCCATTCGCAAAGCTTATTCATGCCAAGAGAAAATACTCTCCATGTCATGAAACTTTTAACTCAAATATTCCTCGGCGTGTCAAGGAAGATTCTTTTTTTTTTTTTTTGAGAAAAATCTCAAGGAAGCATTTATTGTTAATCCATTTGAAGGGTTTTAGAATTGTTAATCACCACTAAACATCCACCACTCATATATTTATGGCACCTCAGTTATGACATTACTTCAATATGCTTGGGGAGCTCCTATTTTAATCCTATTAGGCATTGGGATTTCCACACACTCAAAACTCTCTTCTTCCCTAAATTTATTGGTTCTGGTGTTACATGATGCAAAAGTATTCAAATCCCAAGATCACTTCACCTGCATATATCCCGCATAATTGTCTTCTATACTTTTTTCGCCAACCCAAGTTCAAGAAAGTTGCATGAACACTGCAATAAGTAATGGGCAAAATTGTGAGTCTCACTAAATTCTGCTTTAGTACATTGAACAAATATAATTACCCCAAGATCATATTAGATTTTCTTCACACACATGTGCATGCTCCCACACACACCCCCACACAAGGTAACATTGTCTTTGAACTCATGTTTAGTTCTCTAACTTACTCTCCCCTATCTGTGAACCCTGCAGAGATCATATTTTTTACCAGAGTACTAGGCAATTCTCTTGTCAGTTCTGCTGTCTTGAAATATATAAAGTCCAACCTTGAAATCTTTTTCTATGAAGATAAGAAAAATAATCAGGTCATTTCTATTCACAATCTTTTCCCACAAGATTATATATATCAATGAACCAGAGAAGTCGATCTGTGAAGCCATCATGAAAGCAATCCTGGAAAACCTAGATATCAGGACATAGCACCACTATAAAGTTGGTTGCCTGGGAAAATGGAGGTCAGAAGCCAGTAATCCATACGATATGAATAAACCATGTTGCAGAAGCATGTTTCAGCCATGTGTGTGTTTGTGTGTATGTAGTTTTAACAGGAAATAGAGATGTACAGAGTCAAAAAGTTGATTGACCCGGCATATAAATTCAAATTTCTAATCTAAATGATAAAGGCATAATTTGGTAAGATGAGCATCGACATGTAATTCCAATTGCTTTTCAAAAGACGAAAGCCTGGGTCTACATATGTTCAACATCAAGTTGTTAGCCACAAAAGTTGGGTCATGATCAACCACTAAAAAAAACACACATCTCTCATAAAATTAAAGATACATATCTATCGAACAAAAACAGAATTGATATACAATGCCATCTCAATTTGCCCAATACTTCAACTGGAAGCAGAATAACAAATTTAAAATGAAAAGAGGAACAGGTACATCAACACCAGGCATTCATGCTCATATCAGAGCCAACAATAGGCAAGTATAATAACCATATCATGACAGCAACAGAGATAAAATGAAAGCATTTTGTGGACACTGCATAAGAAAAATTAAACCAACAACAGAACTAGCAAATGATCATAAAAGCATATAAAAAACACAGACCAAGTTAGGGAATACCTTAACAGGAAATGTGCCAGTAGGTAGCTTAGTAGTCAGGAGCTCCCTGAGCCTCCTAACAGCCTTCACCTTGTTGGCCAATATATCAAGCAAAGGCAACAGTTCATCAGTTTTCAGTGGAAAGTCAGGTGTCAACCACAGGACGGGCCTCAATCCCTTCTTGTACTCACTCTCATGTTTATTCGACTCACCCACCACATTTCCCCCCTTCTTCTTCTTCTTGCTGCCTCCTTTCTCTTTCCCCTTCTTCTGAGTATTCTCTGACTCGGATGGCTTTGAATCATTACTCTCAGGAGCTAATTTTGAGAACTTCTTGAGAATCCTCGGATCCTCTGCATCTTCACCTGCGCCACCACTGTTCTTCGGTCCCTTCTTACCACCGTTCCAACCAAACCAGCTCTTCCTCTCCTTAGAAACCCCATTGACCTCCCCATTCTCATAAGAGACGCTCACCGTGTTTTCTTGGTACTCAAAATCCACAATCTCCTCATCGGAATTACCCATCCGGAGAGCGGAGTCCAATTGCATCTTCTCCTCAGCCGTCAACACATCATCCAACACCTCCCCATCCGCTCCATTCCCAGCCGCCATCCGCTCCTCCTCATCAACCGCAAACAACTCCTCATCCGTCAATGCTCCCGGGACCCGCCTCGACTTCACACTCACCATAACATGAAGCATGTCATACACCTTCGCCTTCCAATTCCCAACCATCTCGGTCCGCTCCTGCCGCCTCCAATTCAAATGGGGGACCAACTCCGCCTCCGTGACATCAATCCCCGGACGATACATATTGGTCTGCGACATCAAAGCAACCTCATGCGCCACCTCGGCCTCCGTGGGCCTCTGCCCAGCACCCTCTAAAGCATTGGTGATCTCCTTCTCCTTGTGCGCCAAAACAACCAAAGACCCAGAAGGCAAGGACACCGTCCCATCCTCGGATTCGAAACCCTCACCGAGAAACAGAAAGGTCTGATCGGACCGTTGGATTCGGAACCCATCGAACCCAGCTAAAGTCATGTCGGCACGCAAGTTGGGGCCACGCTTCCAGATGCGGTAAGTGTCGGAGGGGGCGATGCGTCCGATGAAGGGGATGACGGAGCTCTCGAAATGGAAGGCGATCTCCATGTAGAAGTCCCGAATGCGGGTCGCGGAGGCGACAATGCGAGGGAGTCGGCGGCACCACTTGGCCCACGCGAGGGGCTGGTAGTGCCGGGCGATCGCGGCCGCCGAGGCGTCCTCACGAGCGCAGACCGCCTCCTGGAGGGCGCTCCATCCCCGATCGTTCTGCAACGACCAGTCAGCGCCGGCGGACATCAGGATCTCCACCGCGACGGGGTCGTGGAGCCGGACGGCGAGGTGGAGGGGGGTCTCGCGACCGGGGACGTCGCGGCGGTCGAGGGAGGCGGAGACCTGGTCTGCGAGGATCTCCGCCGCTAGCGACTCGAACTCCGAGCGGACTTCCCCGGCCCGCGGAAGGCGGGGGAGGGAGGCCACAATGCGGCGGAGGGAGGCGTGGTCCCGCCGCAGCACCGCCAGGTGGGCCGGACTGTGTGCGTATCTCGAGGCGTCCTCCATTCCCCTCTCCTCCCCCGAGCACGAATTACGAGGGCTTCTTGAGCTCTAAAGGTAGACTAAAATCTAGACATTCTTTGAAAGATGAACCTGACCCAGATCTCAAAATCCCGCTTTGATGATAAAAAAATCAAAACCCAAAAACACTGAAGTATCTGAAACAAAGCAGCTATGTGTTTCCAAATATGGACCGCAATAAAATCAACTCCTCCTCCTGTTTAATCCAAATCTGGAAACCCTTTTAAGAACCCCCCCTCCAAAGCTTGGAACTTTTTTAGAAACCCTAACAATAACCGCTAAAAAAAACCTGAATTTTTTTTGTACCCTCTGAAGGGAAAAGTGAAAAAAAAAAAAAACACGAAAACAAGACAACCAAAACGCGAATCTCGAGATCCGACAGCAGATCGGGGACGAAATCTAGGCTTCCGTCTGCGGATCCTCCGCCATTGATGAAGCTGAGACTGTTGAAACCCTAAAACACGGAAGGGTTGGTTCAAAATGGGGTAAAAAAAAAAAAATTCTTATGGGGAGCGGTCACGATTGTGTGCTTCAGAGAAACTCCAAAAAACGGCGACTTTTTCTCTCTCTCTCTCTCTTCACGAGCGAATCAGTTCGAGTTGACGGCGGACGATTATGGACCGTCCGATCTCCGGTCGAGATTCGCCGTTAACGATTTTCGATTGAACTGACGCAGAAAAGACACGACTCAACCACTGCCAGTCTCTGATGTTGGTCTATAGAGAGAGTATATTAATGCCCTTAGTGTTTGTTTTTTTTACAAGAATACCACTATCTGTGACAGTGATGGAGTCGTTGGTTTGTAAATATTTGGAAAGATGAGGACAATATGAAGAAGAACTTTAAAATCACGATCTGTCCCTTTTTAATATTATTATTATTATAACACCCTTCACAATTATAACAACCACCAATCTAACATGCCCCCCTAAATGGCTCTCTTTTATGGCTGTGTTATGTTTTTTTTTCTTTCTTTCTTTTTCACAGCTTTCTTTGAAAAGCTTGCATTTGGTCTTTGCTTGTGAAATTAAAAGGATTCAAATTGATCAACCTTTGATGAAATAATGGAATTTTTTTCACACCTGGTCATATTTTTAAAGAACATCACCATTTTTAGTTTTTTTTTTTTTTATATAGATATTGATTGAGATTTCACACATTACATCTAAATAAATGATGAATATTATATTATATATGTTATTATGAATATCTTTATTTTATACTTGTAAATATATTGTTTTTCAAAAAAATACATCAAAATATTACAAATATAATAAATCAGACAATTGAAATTTTTAATTTAGATTACACTTAAATAAACAGATTCGGACACCCGTTATTGGGGTATTTGTTATATTCAATAAATACTATGCTACAAATGTTTTTTTATAAATATTATACTTGTAGAACACTAATATAAATATTGTAAATATAATAAATCAGACAATTCAAATATCTAATGAATATTATATATATTCTATGATAAATATATTTATTTTCGACTTAAAGAATATATGTTACAAATATTATTTTCCAAAAAAGTTAAATATTAAAAGTATAAATAAAATAATTCAAATATGTAATACAGATTCACATATTACGTTTTTCAGATATAAATTCAGATATAAACATATTCACTCCGCATGGGATCTGTTTGATTTTAATTCCAATGATGTGTTGTTTAAAGGCATCAAAATTTGTTCCAACACACAGTGATGCAGTTGCTTTTGTCTCTTGCTCTTTTTTAAGGCCTTTACCTCCCATGTGCCTGGGCTCTCTTTTGAGAAGGTGGTGGTGGCCTGGTGAAAGGGCCCCCCCCCCCCCCCCCCCCCTTCCACTGGTCCCCTCCCCTCCTCCTCCTCCTCCTCCTCCCCCCCATGTGACTTGGACAGTTAGACTCACCAGACTTCATCAGTCTCTTTGTTTCTTTTCTTTCTTTAATGTGAGGTGCAAGCATCTGCCTGCCTCTCTTTGTCACACTGTGGGTCATGTTCAGAGGTTCCTGGACCATGACCATGATGCATATGAAATTCATGAAAATTGTGACAATATTTGTCCCATATAGCACATTCAAGATGGATCATATAAACACCTGAATAAGAGCACTGGCTCCATTTTATATAGGAGTGAGTAAAAGGGACATGGAGAATTGGATTTGAATCATTCTTTCATGCTGAGTTTGTGCCAAACATGACCATTTTTGCCCCACTTTGAACTAATTTTCAAAAATTACTTGGAAAATACTACGTTTAGCCCCCTGTGCAGTCCAGCATGAATTGAATTTTTTTGAAGTATATAATTGGCTAATGAAGTACATTCTTCTATTTAAAAAAATAAAATAAATACTCTATGAATTGAATGCAGATATTTTTACATTTTTTATAATAGAATATATGTTGTTTCGTATAATTTCATATACTACATTAATGACAAGGCGAATGTAAACGAAACTACAAAAAGGACTACGTGTATCAATAAACTAAATTTTTCGTAAAAAACTGTTTTGTTAAATTGTAGCACAAATCTAAAATTTAAGAAAACTTGTTTTGGACTCATGATCTAAAAACGAACTTTACAAAAACAAAAATAATTTGACAATTAGTTCCAAACGAGAACTCGCATTATGGGAATTACAGGACATGACACCTTAACAAAAAATTTGTCCTGGATCTGATGATGCAAGTGTCGGTAGGTACCGTTCATGTTGGTCATTTCAGTGCATTGGAGATGCCATGTTCACATCCATTTATTCACAGTTCATGTCTGCAGATTTGCAGATGAGCAATAACACCATGCATTCATAACATCCCAGACATGCTGATTATGATGAGATTCCATATAATTCATGACAAAGCTCTGTGTGTCTTGTTTGTGTGGATTTTTGTTTGTGTGAACCTAATTAAGAGGCTACAACTGGAATGAAACATCACCTGCAAAGTTCTTCCCATAGTATTCTTCGTGGCGCATATTGTACAATGGCCTTTCCTTACCCTCTGTAGATTTCAAAGCAAAGAAATCTTTGATGCAGAGTGTAGCAGACCAAAGAACAGCCTCGATCCCACAGTTATTGACTTACTGCTGCAACATAACAGATTTCAATGTGTATGAGGACCACATTTTTACCATACAACAGTACAGCTTTTAGTGACAGTGAAATTTCAAACATGAAAAAGCAATCATTGTAATGAATC
Organism: Acorus gramineus; assembly: GCA_030737835.1. Lineage (NCBI taxonomy): Eukaryota > Viridiplantae > Streptophyta > Magnoliopsida > Acorales > Acoraceae > Acorus > Acorus gramineus. Next base: position 16,229,466 of record CM060857.1, read on the forward strand.
AACCTTCCAAGTGAAAGGGAATGCAGAAACAATAAATTAACGGAGGTTTTTTTTATATTGAATCATCATCTAGAAATTGGTTTGTAGTGTGCGAGTGGGAAGCAAAAGCATGCAAAGAATTTTGATGAAATCAGAAAGATGGGTTATTATAGTACAGAAAAGCAAGCAATTTCAACTGAAGATGTGTTACCTGTTCAGCAATAGATGCACCGTTCCCCACACCATTAAATGCAACATTTTCAGCAGCAACACTGCCTCTGATTCCAAGAAGATCATGCATAGATTTAACATATTAGCCAATAGAACAAGCATTATGAACTGGTAAAACCAATTTTTCTTATTCTTGTCAAACTTTCTCATGGACATTATTGATCACCACATGTATCAACAATGTGGCAGTGGAAGACGAGAAACAGCAGTTCTTCATGAAAATCAAGCATTATCCTCCCATGAAAGAAAGGTTCCTCCATTTACATTTTTTTTTTTAAAAAAAAAAAAAGCAGACATGCATGTCCCACATTACAGGATGAACACCCAAATAATCAGTTTTTGACCTCTAATTTTATTGCCAGGTTCTGTTTCTCATGGTGATAGTATACAATAATACTCTTCATCAATGATTTCACCAATGCATAGCAGGATCAGTTCAGTTTCTCAAGCGCCCTCCTTTTTCAATATTGTACTAGAGTGAGCACACAGAATTTAATAATAATAAAAAATATTTTCCATTGGTAACAATAATTAAATCTCAGTTAGCAATTTCCTATTTGCAAACAAAAACTGATGAATGTTTTTTTTCCCTTTTTGAAAAATTAATCTGACAGATGAAATGTTATCCTGTTCTGCCAAAAGAAAATATGAAAGAGAAGATGAGGTTAAAGACATGACTGACAAGGATCTGAAGAGAAGGGCCAAACATCAAAAAAAATCTTTAGACGGAGGAGGAGGTCAAATAATTGCAACTAGCAATAATCATGAACATCGTAATTACAGCTGTAACAAGGAATTATTAAGAAGGTAGTATTTGGTATATAAACAATTGGTCACTACTATACAAAATACAAATGCAATAAGTTATAGACTAGAACTCCCGCGGAGAAAAAAAACACAGAAATTGGAGACTTGTTAACCAGAAGGGAAATCAAAGAAACATGCCAATATGCCATGAATGTGATAGAAAAAAATCTCCATTAGTATCCGTGCAGACAATGATGTTGAACCAATTAAGATGGCTAGTAAGCATGTGAACTTTCATGTATTGCTTTTCTGTACCATACCACTCTAACCAGGATCATGTGAACTTCAAATATTGAAATATCTGAAGCTCATAGCATGCATTCATGTAATCAAATCTCCTTTTCTTATTTGATGTATATGCATGTCCTAGTTGCCAGACAACCACCAAAGTGCATGAAATATTCAAAAACACTTTCACATTCTAAAACAAACTCCTTTTGTTCCCAAAGACCACAGCAACGCCCATTTGAGAAAAGAAAAGAATCGAACTTATATGTTTCTGCATCAACATTATATGTAAGCATGTAAAGTGTATGTTGTATATTCAACATTTACAACCTTGAGATGCTTTCAATTCCAATCAAACAAAATACACTCCATTCCACGTTCAGTTGACATATGCACAGTAAATGTTTCAACTAAGCCCTCTAAAGTACATATGGTGTTTGATTGTTCATGGAATGCACAAGATATAAATATATAATATAGGCATGAATTGAAATTCTAACAAACATGGAATGCTCAAGGAGGTGCCAGATCTTCTAGTACCAGTGCAACAGCTTAAGAACATTAGCAAAATTGACAAAACACAGAATAAAGTGATATCAGACCATATTTAAAGGATTAATTGAAAACCAACATAAGGAAAGAAAAAAAAAAAACATAACCCAGGTTTTGGGGGTTCAAGATCACATATTTATGATTCAGTCCCTCGAGCTTCTCAGATGGGGGATCTTTCACAGAGTCCTTTTTGGATGACGGTCCACCAAATCTTCAGTTCAGAATGGAGTGATAAAGGTTCAAAAGAGAGAAAATTCAATGAATGGGTTCTCTTTATGTCTTCACCTCCCTCAACAAAAAACCCCTCTTTAGTCCCCGTCAACAAAAGATGAGATTTTGGGCTTACCGATTTTAGCGAATCTTCTTCTGGGTTTCCTCCATTAGTGCTTCATTCGAAGAATCTCTTGCAGAAAGTGGCGGAAACTATAATCATCAATGAATCGATGCTTTGTGTAGGGATTCATGAATTGACATTGAGGAAACTATAATCATCAATGTACAAAATTGATTATAATGTGACAATAGAGACTCATTTCACTGTCATTATTACAGACAGAACATGTTTTGCATTTTTTTTTAAGTGTATATTTATGTAATATAATGCTTGTCATAAAATAATAATAAAAAAACAAACAAATGAATTAATTAATTAATTAAATGCAAATTTTTGTAGACTTTTTTAATAGTACATATATTGTTTTTCTATTAGAAAGACAAAAATAGTGGCTATTCTAAATGTGATTAAAAAAAGTGTTCTCCTATAATAAGTGAGCATAATTATATAAGAAAAAATAAGAGTAAATTGATATTAATATTCTAAATCTTTCATGTAATTGTGTTATTTCAACTAATTTATTACACGGGAATAAAATGAGTTTACGTGTCAAATTATCTGTCAGCATCTCTCATAAATCATGTGGTTTACATTTTACATTAATTTTTTATTTTTTACAAATCATCATTCATAATTTATTCACTTTTTATTCACAACTCATTTTTTGTCAACCAAACAATAAAAATCTCATCATTATATTTTTCAATGAAAATAACTAAACACAATCAATTAGAAAATATTTCTTTGTTTACGCTGAAATAATTATCTATTTTGAAAAAGTTGATGCCATACCCGAATGATGATGAAAATTGATGTCGCTAATGCAGTATATATTGTGTGCTCAATTAAAAAAAAAATCATATTTCTTAAAAATAAAGATATGCACTGATTTATCAAAGTATATATAATATATATTCTTTTTCATAAAATATTATACTTCATTACTTGAACATATATTTAAAAAGAAAATCAATTGCAAACCGAGCTTGACTTGTATCATTTTTTTTTATGGTGAACTTGTGATTCTCATTAGGGCTGCAACTCGGGCGGGTTGAGTTTCGGTTGACCCCAACCCAAACCCAACATAACCCGAATTCCAAACTACTCAACCCTAACCTGACCCAACCCGATTTTCAACCCGAATTGAACCAACCCGAACCCAACCCGTAATTAAATAAACCAACCCGACCCAACCCGAATTGGACTAACCCGACCCAACCCGATTTTCAACCCGAATTGGACCAATTCGACCCAACTCGAATTTCTAACATGACGTGTAAATTAAATAAATCAACCCGACCCAACCCGTAAGATTAGCTAGGTTTACCTAAAATTTGAACTATCCATATTAGAAGCTACAAAATGAACGGTCATGATCTTTTTTTTAGCTATTAGTTTACGGGGTTGAGTTGTGAGTGAGGCCAACCCGAACCCAACCCGATTTGTGAGTCAACCCGAATTAGCCAACCCGAACCCAATTTGATCAACTCAACCCATGTAAAAATCAGATTCAATCCGTCAAGTTCGAATTCAACCAGACCGAAGTTGCAGCCCTAATTCTCATGTGTGTAAAGTCTGGTTGAATTTTTTTTTTTTTTTTATAGGAAGGCTCTGTATCTAAGGCATAGTTAGATTGGGCATAAAGCTCATAAACTCATTTTTCTACCTAACATCCGCAAGAATTAGTAGAAGAGCAGGGTGTCCATACCACCATGCCAATGCTAATGACTTTAGTATTCAATAAAACGCTTTCCATATTGTATTTCAAGTCAAAAACTAGATTTTCTTAATGGCTGGCTGGCATCAATTCTGGCGCCCCCATGATGGCATATATATCTTTTTATGTCAATGATCAACTGATGAAATTATGTCTGGATTTGGAGAAAAATAATTCTCGGATAATACTAATCCAATTCAAGCTGGCCCATTATAGTGGCACAAAAAACAACTCCTCCGTGTGTCTTTAATGCAAGATTAGCTATGCAAACCAAATATAATTATACAATGACAACAGTAGAATAAATTACATTAAATGTAATGTTTGACTTTTAAGATACATTAGCATTTTATAATTTATAATCATCAAAGATGAAGAGCCTTTTCAAAATGTTTGCCCACATTAATAACTCCACAAAAAAAAAACACAGCAAACAACACCAGAGAAGAGAATTTAAGCCTCCTATGTAGCACATTAACACCTCAAGATTCCGCCATAACATCAGGCCGAAAGCGGAAATAACGTGCTATCAGCCTATCACGCGGTAACTGATAACACCACCCCATTCCCGGTATCAACCACCCCCTATTGAATACGCAATGGAGCGGGAGAGCGTGACGAAGCAGTAGTCAGGTGTGACGATATAACTCCACCGAAACTACCGTTTTGGGGGGTTTTTTAAGTAAATTTTGCGAAAAGTTGAAGGGTAGAACAGTCATTTGAGTATCCCAAACTAGACGTTGGAATTGTAACGGCTATATTTCATTCGAAATCACAAAATATACTCTCTCTCTCTCTTCTAGCTTTCCAAACGCCTCCTCTTCTCTCTCTAAAATCTCTACAGAGCACCATCAAAATCCATCTTTTGATCCCAATTTCACAAATCCACCTCCATTAAAGACCAACCCATCCCTCAAAATCTCCCAAAATCACTGATCCTCTGTGACCCATCTTTCAAATCTTGATATTTTTTCTTTAAAAGAGAATTCCAAGAAGATCTCTATAAAAATCTCATCTTGATTTTCTCTTTAATGGCTCCTCTCACCCCTTCAACGAAACCCACACACACCCCGGTGAAGACACCGCATTCTCGACACCGCCTTCAGTTCACCCCGTCGAGAAACCTCCACCCGTCGATGAACCCGTCTTCGGCCGCCAAAGAATCTGTCCCCACCGAGCACCCGGTCGAGGTCATCGGCCGGATAAGGGACTACCCCGATCGGAAGGACAAGCCGTGCTCGGCCCTTGAAATATCATCCGATGGTCAGTCTGTTCGTGTCCGGACGGATATTGGGTACCGCAATTTCAGCATTGATGGGGTCTCGGTCTCCGAAGAAGAGGGCCTCGATGGGTTCTACAAGAGGTTCATCGAATCGAGGATTAGTAGTGTCCGATTGGGTGACAAGTGTACGATCATGATGTATGGTCCGACAGGGTCGGGGAAGAGCCATACGATGTTTGGGTGTCCCAAGAATCCGGGGATCGTGTATCGAGCGTTGAGGGATATTTTGGGAGGAGGAGGAGGAGATGAAGAGGAGAAAGAAAATCGGGATTTTGGGTCTGGGCTTTTCGTGCACGTCACGGTCCTTGAGATTTATAATGAGGAGATTTACGATCTTCTGTCGACTAGCAATGGTGGTGGATTCAGCCTTGGCTTTCCTAAAGGGAGCACACCAAAGGTAAATGGTTGTTCTGGTTTTGCAATTCCCAAATGCAGTTCCTTTTTTTACTGAATATGCTAGTATTAGTTGTTATGTCGAAGTGGTAGTTGGTTGGTTTAACTGAATACAGTTCAAGGGAAGAAGAATGGTGTATATTGGGGCTTGGTTGGATACATATTTATATGTTATTGTTGCATGTGCTTTAGTTGAGAATATAATGTTCTGACTTGATCTTTTATTAGTTTTTTGTTGATGCATTCATGAAAGCCCAATTTTTTTATGAATAAATGTTGTATTATGAATAAATATTTTTTAGTCCTTGCTTTAGTTCCAAATTTGCTGCAGTTTTTTTCTGTGTAGTGAGTGTTGACTTAAGCCCACTGCATGGATGTAGTGATTTCTATTCTGTTTATCTATGTAGTGACAGAGGAAATTGATGAAATTGTACTTCATAAGATATGTCTGTAAAGTAATTGAAGATGAGTTTCCAGGGTTGAAGATGATGTGAGTTTTGACCTTGTAAACCCAACTTCCATGCACCATCATCTTTAATCCAAATAACTCATCACCATTGACATCGTAATCATCTTCATTATCATGGGCCCATTATGAATGCATAGCTAACTCACTAAATTCTAAGACCATGTTCAACATTGACCATAGCAAATCATAGGGCCCCTTTACATAATCCTCCATTGTATCTGTGTCAGTGCACAAACCTATAATATTTGAAAGCAGTGAAAAATGAAATCAGATGCATAGTTGGTTTTGAACGCGGAGCTGAAATTTTAAGATTAGGACTATCAATCACTTTTCAAAATCTTTTTAGCATATTCTTTTTTTTTTAGAAAAGTAGGCATTGTCACTTTTTAGCATATTCTGTTCGAAGAAAAGGATGAAAGGAAAAGCTCTATATGCAAAGAAATCATTTTAGAAACTTCAATTTTCTTCCAGATTCAAAGATATGCATGTTAAATGAAATTGCTAAATCATGCTCATAAAATCAGAATTGATCTATAAATGCTGGAATTTGGCATTTGAAGCCAACACCAGAGGGATAGAGGAATATGAGATTGATTTAGTTATGTAGAAGGGATATCTAATTTACATGAACTGTTCAATTTACTCAAACAAGAGCAAGATACATAAAACCAAGCAGTTGTACATTATTATTTTTTTTATGATCAAAATTGTAAGTCCAATGAATCACAATCATAGAGAATTAACCAAAGGTGGCATATTTTAGGTGTATCAATAGACCTCTGGTTGATTAATATTTTTTAATTTCGACAATAGAAAACATTCATGTATAGCCTCCCTTTCAAAAAATTTACTTCCATATTTCTGGTACTCCCGTGAATGGCAAAGCTTTTATGAAATGAATCATGTTATAGACAAGGTAATCTAAATTCACATGCCCACTTTGAGTTTGTTTTTCAAATTTAAGCATATGATACTATTTCTCCACATATCATTCTTACAGATGCTTCCACTACCTTATCATGTTGGTCACTTTCTTCTTGAATATCTTTTCCTAGTAGGAAGGGGATTGTTTTTTTTCTCTTGTCTATGTTAATGTGAACTGTACAAGTTACTAATAATTGATTAAAGTTACTTATAATTCATTCTTACAGATGCTTCCACTACCTTATCATGTTGGTCTCTTTCTTCTTGAATATCTTTTCCTAGTAGGAAGAGGATTGTTTTTTTTCTCTTGCCTATGTTGATGTGTGGCATTCCTTTTGAAATGCAGGTTAGGTTAGAAGTAATGGGGAAAAAAGCAAAAAATGCAGCATATCTTTCTGGGAAAGATCCTGGAAAGATATCAAAAGAAGTTGCTAAGGTAGAGAAGAGAAGGATTGTGAAAAGCACGCTTTGCAATGAACGAAGTTCACGAAGCCATTGCCTGGTTTGTTTACAGGACTTTTTCTTCTATTTTCATTTTTGTCGACTACAGGAAGATCTCATTAAGTTTATTATGGGTGATATTCATTTTTGTAGATAATTCTAGATGTCCCTTCAGTTGGAGGTAGGTTGATGCTTGTTGATATGGCTGGCTCTGAAAACATTGAACAAGCGGGACAAACTGGAGTAGAGGCAAAAATGCAGGTAATCTTCTATCCTTTACATTTAGAATTTGATTATGTCGTTTTGCATCCAGACAAACACCTTTAAAATTTTTAATCAATGCATCTTATGATTGGTGGGTTTGTCTAAATGGTATGTTTATAAGAGTTATTTAAATTTTACACAGTTGATTTCTTTGAATGCTTGATCAATGCTTTTATAGGTACCCACCATTTCATGCTCGGTAACTTTATGTTATGGGATTTTTAAAAAAATATAAATTCTGATAAACTTTTAGTTCAAATCATAATTTTACATTTAGAATTTGATTATGTCGTTTTGCATCCAGACAAACACCTTTAAATCTTTAATCAGTGCATCTTATGATTGGTGGGTTTGTCTAAATGGTATGTTTGATAAGAGTTATTCAAATTTTACACAGTTGATTTCTTTGAATGCTTGATCAATGCTTTTATAGGTACCCACCATTTCATTCTCGGTAACTTTATGTTATGGGATTTTTAAAAAATATAAATTCTGATAAACTTTTAGTTCAAATCATAAATTTAAAGTTCTGCAAATCCTCAAGTGATGCTTCTATGAATGCTGTTTGGATATTATTTAAAGATTCAAATTTCTCCTTATAAGCTATAGCCAATATCTTTGAAATTAAAGCCTCATGGATTCTTTGGAATTGCAGACAGCTAAAATCAACCAAGGGAATATAGCTCTTAAAAGGGTGGTTGAGTCCATTGCAAATGGGGACTCTCATGTTCCTTTCAGAGACAGTAAGCTCACTATGCTTCTTCAGGTAATGCTTTGTATCAACATTATTTAACGTCACTTCAACTAATGTCTATTTTGCTGATATTTCATGGTTACATCCTCTAAAAAAAATTGTTGACTTTTTCTATTAGGATTCCTTCGAAGACGACAAGTCAAAAATTTTGATGATTTTGTGTGCGAGCCCTGATCCTAAGGAGATGCACAAGACAATCTCTACATTCGAATATGGGGCGAAGGCAAAGTGCATTGTCCGCTCATCTCATACACCTAACGCCAAGGTTGGTGGTGATGAATCTATTGTTCTAGGATCAAGGATTGCTGCCATGGATCAGTTCATCTATAAACTACAACTGGATAACAAGCTTAAAGAGAAAGAACGTGATGAAGCTCGGAATGAGCTATTGAGGAAGGAAAAAGAAGTGGCTGAATTGAGGGCTAAGCTTGAGTTATTAGAAGGGAGAGGACAGATCGCTAATGAACAATTGATTAACTCTAAGGTGAACGAGAAAACACGAATGATGAGTCTTGAGTTGGAAAAGTTGTCAAGGATGGCTAGTGAGATGGTTGAAATGAAAGGAAGAAAAATGGAGGAGGAGATCTTTCAGAAGGTGGGGGAGTTTGATATGCTGAGACGACGTTTAGAGGAAATCGAATCCAGTTTTCTACAAGGGAATGAACAGAATAGTAAAGATACTCTGGAAGATCTATATGGAGGAAGATTTGTGAATAAGTTATCTGAAATCTATGCTGAAGGAGATATAGGAATGGAGAAATCAATGGATTTGGATATGGGTGATCAACCACCCATTCATGAAGTGAAGGAAATAAAAGAGGATATTTGTCGACTTGAGAATTCCCGGAACAACTTGTTCTCTAATATCCAAACATGGTGCAATAGTCATGCCAGCGATTTGGCGGGAGAAGAAAGTACGGTTGTGCCAGAATTTGTAGAGAAAGTATCATTGAGCACTGTCTTTGAGGATGATGAAGAAGGAGAAGATGTGGATAATACAGGTGAAGGAGAGGTGGATAGAGAAATTGGTGTGGATAAAGCAGTCCATCTGGGCAGTGTTGGTGGAAATATTTTCAGCTCGGAATTCACTGATACGCCAGAAAATTCAAAAGATGCAGCTACTGCTAGGAAGACAAGGATTCAAAACATATTCATGCTTTGTGGGAACTATAGAGAGCTTGCTCAGCAGGTTGGAAGCCCCGCATCCACCAAAAAGAAAACCGAAAATGCAACTTTCTGGTCATCCCCTGTTGCACTCAAAGAAAACATTTTCTCACCCAATATGACAGAGAAAGAAAACACAAACTCAGATCTTCTGGAGCCTTTCGCATTGCTTCATCTTGGAGATGAGAAGAGGAGTCCAGGGCTAAATCAGTTGGGTATAACAGAATCTCACAAGGAATACAAGGAGAACAGCAGGCTGGGAAATGAAGCAACAGATGACATGATCGATGTGTATGTGAAATGGGAGGCGTCTAAGGATTTCTCTGGGAAACTTGTTATGAAGTTGCAAGTGGGAAGTTGTTCTAGTCTTGCAGATTTGAGGAAAGTCATCGAAACTTGTCTCTCCAGAGATTATAACAAGCAAACATTCACATTTCTCATGCTTGGGGTATGTCCTTTCCTCCCTATTTAATTTTTATGTCTTGGTTGTTCAATTTCCCCTGACAATGAAGTGTAATGAAGTACGAACCAGACACCACTTGGAACCAATTGTCAAATTGATTATGCTTTTACAAAATCAATTTGTAGATCAAACTGATTCTGTTATAAAATCAGTTTTCAGATAATCAGTTTGAAATGGGTGTTTTTAAATTTTGGCATTAAATTTTGGATTTTAAATTCTATCTGTTAAAAGCCAACAAAAAAGCATTTATGAAGAAGTTGGCTGAGAGCCATCGTTATGAAAAATCCTGTTTTTGAAAATTTGTTCCCAAACTCAAGTATTGAATAATTAGTATCAAAATCCTACTGTGGTTGGCTGAACTCACTCTTATAACCAATGTGATGTTAATCACTAGTCATTGCATATCTTGATAACAGCTGCTACATTTCACCAACTTAACTTATATGAGATATCCTAAACTTAGTTGTTACATTTGCAGGATCCAACTGGTGCTCCAGTGGCAAGAGACAAGGAATCATCAGTCCAAGTAATCAAGCTACCTATCTGCAACAACCAGTTGAACGGTCACCTCGCCTGCTTGCGTCCATCACACAAGCCAGTCGATCACGTCCCATTTAGCTCTCTAGAGAACAAACTTCGACCAGTTTCGCACTCCCCCTCTGCCATCTCCAAAGACATCGAGAATTCATCACCAAGGATCGGCGAGAATCTTAGCTACAGCTACCTTACAGGGTTAAGAGTGTAGGATTCAAGTTACAACTTGTGCTTATGTTGTTCTTCTGTTGTTTTTTGTTATATCTGATTTTGAATTGGGAGACCTTCTCTCATTGTTCTTACAAGTCATTTTGCAGCTGTGGCCTCAGCCTTGCAAAGTTATGTATTTGTCTGTCAATACATTCTCTTTGTTACTTCTTGTAAGTGAGACATGCAACTCCCTATTGAAACTAAATTCAATGTTTAGAATTTAAATTTTAAATCAAGGATTACATCTTACATCATGAATGGGATGATCCAAATCTCATTAAAATCCAGCCGCATGAAATATCTCTATAAGCCAACTGATTATTGATCTCATTTTAATATACATGCTAGGATCAAAGATCTAATGAATTAAGATTAATGGGTTTATGCAAAATAATATATTTTTCATAAAAGCATATAATTTATTAGATGATATTTAGGATCGAAGATCTAATGAATTAAGATTAATATATTGTATATTAAATATCTCATTTAATATACATGTTAGGATCAAAGATCTAATGAATTAAGATTAATATATTGTATTTATATAAAGGAAATTCTGCTGGTATTGTTACAAGGAATTCTAAATATGAAGTTAAATATTTCAGGATCTTCTTATTGAAAAATACATGTCATATAATTATGGGCCTATGTGCTCCATATTTTTCATATTTTCAATCTAATGGGTTTATGATCTCCATATGATTTCCTTATTGAAAAATTATTAATAAATTTTCATGTTTTCAATCTAATGGGTTTATGCAAAATAATATATTTTTCTTAAAAGCATATAATTTATTAGAAGATGTTTATTATTTTTATAAATATAAAAATGTGGAGACTACCAACTTTCCCTGACATTTCCTTCCTCCTTTTAACATCAATAATTAATTGAAAAACTAGATCAGCTTTCAAATATAAATATTATCTCAAAACTATTTATAAAAAATATAAAAAATATGTTTTTTAAATCAACTTTATTGAAAAGTAAAATAAATAAAAAAATTCCTAGACACTACCTTGTCGCCATTTGGGTAACAGATTAAGCGAGAATAAGAATAGTATAAGAGTGGTATAAGAATGGATAGGGAAAATAGCTGTTTATTTACAGAGTATAATTTAGTATTACTAAGCCAGTTTAAACCAGTAAAAGAGAGTATAATAATTTTAAGTACTCCCTAGAATAAGTTATACTCAATTTATCTATTCCCATGGATAAGTGGGGCTCACCTATAAATAAAAAAGAACGTATCTCATCACATCAAATCACACATCAACACCTCTTATACATCAATACAGCCCACATATAAATCAATTTTTTACACTTTATTTATATTTTATTCTTCATCAACCAAACAACTCAACATTTATTCTTACGTTTTCCAATGAGAATAAAAAAAAACACAATCAAACAGAAAATCTCTTATTCATGTAGAATTGTTATCTATACTGATATAGTTATCTATCCAGAATAACTCAATTCCCCAATAAGAAAATTTTTACCTTTAAAAAAAAACCAAATATCTTTAATAAAATGTCATTTATATTTTTTTAAATAATATACCGAAGTATGTAATTTAAATTTTTTTTTTTTTAATACACTATTAATTTATTTAATGTAAAAAAATTTTATACAAGTGAGCCGAATGACGAGTTACGTGGGACTGTAAATAGAAGTGCAAAATGTGTCATGGAGTGTAACAACTCGATAACTTGTGTCACAAGTTAAAAATAAAAAAAAAGTTATATCTTTTGATGAGATTCGAACCGCCGAAAATCTTATATACTTTTTGTCCGCCCTTTTTGCTTTTTAATTTTTTTTTTTTTTTTTTGGCTTGGTTTTTCTTTTTTAATTTTCTGAAGCCGAACCATCATAAACATATAAAGCTTAAAACTTTCCCAAAAATTCAGGGTTTTAGTGAGTACCCATGGAGACCCAGATGAGCATCTGTGAAGATGAATCCGGAGAAGAATCAGAGGTCCATCTCCCACTTTCTCATAGTCTCTCCTTTACACCTTTTATTTCTCTCATGTAGTTCTTGAATTTCAAGTTAAGCTGGTTTGGCTTCTGTATTTTCATTCAAATAATAGCATACTTTTATATGATGATCACTAGTTAAAGCAATTGCATGTTCCAACGTATATGAATCTCATGAAAAGTTGATACTAATGTCCAGTGAGGTTCCCTTAAAGAGCCAAGTTAAATTTAAGTACTTTCTGTACTTTATTAAACCTCTGCCTCAGGCATTTTGGACTGATTACTATGAAAACGTAAAAAAAAATTTATGCATCTCTATGATCTGAGTGCAATGGATCATATCAACTTGCAGTTTTCTGTGAATCAATGATGTTTTTGAGGTTTATGGACTCAGGGTCCGTTTGGGACCATGGCGGATCATTCGGTGTTTGAAAAAACGGAAAGCATTGTTTCCGGAGCTTCTCAAATGTGAAAAAAAATTGGGTTAGAAACGCTTCTCAAGGTCCAAACGAGGCCTCAATTTAAATCGGTAGAGATTTTTATTTAAGTGGTGTGTGATGAGAGTCATGAGACTGGAGCTCTATATCTAACTCAATGTTGTAAAAAGCATTAGGTGCTAGTTGGAAAATTGGTGACTGACTAGGGATTAATTGGCTACGCGGAGATAGAGCGGAGATTAATTCGTTGCTTTTAAAAAACTTGAATGGGTGAATGTTATGATTTCATGAAAACAGTACACTTGCAGTTTCCCCATCTTATAAACCCTTGTTTGGAACTAGGCCAACAATCCATTGCCTATTTTTTGTTGTTGTGTTTTTTATAGCCATGTAGCATTGCGTCTTGGTTTCTCTGCAGTTTTGCTTCTTACTTTAATAAAAGTTTCTGTTAACACATCCAAGAAATAATGCACAACTTAATGACAGTCATAGCTTTAACCCTGTGCTTGCCATTTTTTTTTTCTAGATAAGTGTTTCCTTGTTAAATCTTACCCTATCAATGAGAGAAACTCAGATCCATGACCCCTTAATGAACAGGGAATATCAATGCCAAGTTGCCAAGAGGTGGTCAGTAAAATTGATTTTTAATGAAGATTTTTTTTTTTCTAGAGAAGTGTTTTCTTGTTAAATCTTACCCTATCAATGAGAGAGACTCAGATCCATGACCCCTTAATGAACAGGGAATATCAATGCCAAGTTGCCAAGAGGTGGTCGGTAAAATTGATTTTTAATGAAGATTATTTTTTTTATCTTTCTTTTCCTAGTTAAATATAAATATTATCCTATCCGCATGAGTAAGACTTGCCCACGCTTTTATCATATACTTGCCATGTAGGTTCTTAGGAGGGGGTGATTGGTCGAAAACATCAACCAAGTTCTAGGAATCATTGGTCTAAACATTAAGTCGTTTTTTCTCATTGTTTGTTGCCATTTCTTTTTGGTGTTCAAGGCATTCAACTGTGAGCCAATATGTTTTTTGATAATCTGATGGCTTTTAATTTTATGTCTCAATCAAAATTCAGAATGTTTCAGTGAAGATTCATGGCACATTTTTTTCAATTTCCTTCTGTTTCACTCATTTCCTTGTGCAGATGGACATCTTTTTGAGAGTGATAAGAACCATCCCTTTGAGAGTGAAGAGCTCCAACATGATCAGTGATGTCAAAGCTAAGTTACATGAAACAGTGGGAGTCAGAGCTAGCCTCCAGAAGCTATTTTATGGAGACAACCACTTAATGGATGACAAGACCTTGGCTGATTTTGGCATAGCCAGGAACTCTACTCTGAACATGTATATCTCTAGTGAAAGTGAAGAACAAATATTCATCAAAACTTCAAAAGGGAACACAATTACACTTGAAGCGAAGAGCTGGGAAACTATCCATACCATCAAAACCAAGATTAGTGAAAAGGAGGGGGTTCCACTTGGACAGCAAGCTCTTTTCTACGCCGGTAGATCACTGGAAGACATTCATTCACTGAACTTCTATGGTATCAAAAAGCATTCCACCCTTCATTTGGTCTTTCACAATGATGGACTGCAAATTTCTGTTGCCACCCCACATGGAGAAACTATCACTCTGGATGTGAAGACAAGTTATACTGTGTATGATGTGAAGATGCTGATCGAGAGCAAGACGGGTCTACAACAGAGACTTCAGAGACTGACCTACAATGACCGAACTCTTCAAGACTCGGTGACCTTAGCAGAATGTGAAATTCATGAACACGTAGTATTTAAAGCCATCCATTTGTTGATTTTGTTCCAAATATTCATTGTGAGTGGAAACACATATACACTTGATGTTTATAGCAATGACACCATTGACAGCATTAGAGGAAACATAAGATCAAAGCTTGGAGCCTTATCTGTTAACCAGAGAATCTTCTTTGCTGGGAGGAGGCTAGATTTGGAGAAAACTTTAGAACATTATGGCATTGAGAAGGGCTCAACCCTCAATCTGGTGAGTTGTGTGCCATCTAAGACGATCAATCCCGTTGTTGTTGACATGTACGATGGAGGGACGATATCGCTTTATGCTGAGATGAATAGCACAACTGGGGAACTGAAGGCCATGATTCAAGAGAGGACTCACATCCCTTCCAAGATGCAGATGCTTAGGCACTTGGATCAGTGTCTCGATAAGGATGATCATACACTGAATGATTATTCCATAGGGATTGGGTCAAGGCTTTTCCTTGGTAAGCAAAAGTGAACCTTCATGTATGTTCCCTCTCTTTAGTCATCAATGCTTTCATTCTCTATTTTTTTTGCCAAAATTGGATTTGGGTGACAAGAGTTCCTCTGCTTTCTCATCAGTTTTTTTTTTTCTTGTAATGACATCATATGCATGATTGAACATTGAGTGGACTTGGATGTTTTCAGAAGCTGATCAGACAAATCGTTTTTGTACTTTTACGTTGTAAGCTGCAAATGGGATGCTCTAAGCATCTCCAATCATATACCAAAATGTGTACCAAAACTTAAGTTTGAGTGAAAATCACTCAAAAATCTCTCCAACCATTTACCTATATTTATATCAAATTAAACTTTTATTCAAACTTTTACATAAATCAAGGGAGAATACCCAAATTTCAAAAGAGTATTTTTCTTCTTCAACTTTACATTTTTTTAAATATTTGAGTAAAACACAAAGTAATGATTAGAGACACCATATCAAATGAAATTTTTACTCAAATTTTTAGTAAAATTTAAGTATATGTTTGAGTAATGACTGTAGATGACCTTAAGCGTGGAACTGTCTATGTAGCTATTTTTGAACTACATACTTTATATTTAGTTTTTTAATGTATATGTTCCTACAAGAAAACAAATCAAAACTAGAAGACTGAAAATAAAGGAAAATGATTATCAAGCCCCAATTCATAGATTAAGCCCCATGACATGGAATGGTTTGAATTTTCGTTTATACCCTTAATTGACTTTTGTAACTTTTCAAACGAAATTAATGCAAACGGTTAATAATGCTTTCTTTAGAATAGTGCGTGGGGGCATTCAATTGTGATTTTTTTTTCTTTTTTTAACTATATCACATTTAAACAATCATAATTAAATCAACAGCTTTATTTTTGTGATAAATTTTCAGAAATTTTTTTTTGAAATTGCAATTAGATTTGATTTTTTGGACAACTTTTTTAAGCGTCTAATCTGAGATTGGAAAAAAAAACAGAATAGTTTGGCTACCATTGAAATGTCTGCCGATTCAGATGCGATGTTTGTTTTTTGTATGTTTTTCAATTGTTTCATTTTTTTCTGTTTTTTAATGTTAATTCTGGTTGTTTTTTTGTGTCGAATGTGGTTTTTAATACGGCACATCCGTTGTTTGGCATTTGAATGTCAGTTACATATGCATACCCCATGTGATAGAGAATGTAACTAATTGTTATGTGGATGTTTGTATGGAATTTTGTAACTAGCTTCATGGATTTGTTAATGTAACTAATTATATGGATTTTGTATTTTAACCCAAGTTACATTCGTAAAAAAAATTTTGAATCTGTTGTTTGATATTGAATATGGCAGCCTTTGATCTAGCTTTTGTTTACAATTTTTTCTTTGAATTTGATGTTTGATATTAAATATGTTTTTTTTGGAGGTTGGAGGATTTTAAGTGTTTTGATGTTATATTGGCATATGGTTGTATTAAATTTTCAAACTAATATGAAACTTTATGCATTATATTTTGTAAGTCAGTTACATTTTTGAAATATGACTGATATTTACATGCCTTAAATAATAAAAGTCAGTTAACTGAACTATTTGTGTAATATATTTTAAAACTAAGTTACATTCACAAAATGTAACTGAATTTTTTTATCTGATCTTAATGTTTTGTTAAAAGTCAGTTACATTCATCAAAAAAAGATATAAAGGTCGAAAAAGGTGGAATCCGAAGAAGAATTGAAAAGGTAGTCGAACCATCTCTCATATGATAGAGAGCGACAAAAGGAATCCAGTAGTAGTGACGCCGTTCGTCGAAGATGAATAGGGCGATCGAAATGTTTTTTTAAGTTGTTGATTTTTTTTAAAAAAAAAAACGGTTAAATTTTTTTTGGATGTGTTTAAGGAGGAGAAACCGTATACAAAATAGAGGGGTTTGACATGTGAACATGTAATTTAAATAGGGGTAATTTTATACTTTGTTTTTTTTTTTTGCCTTTTTGTTAAGGTCAACTAGGCAGCCAATAAAAATTTGACACCTTATGGGTCTATGAGTGGGGTTTATATAACGGGGCCTGTGTAACATAGCTCGAAAATAAAATCCATGTCCTTCAGTATTGGGGTGAGTTCTTTTAGCCTCCATTCAAGTAGTGAAATAAAAATTATTTTGGGATGGATTATTATTCCATTGTATTATAGATAACTATACAAACGGAATAAGCTATGTTATGCTTGGTTGTGTGTTTAATTTTATTTTATGTTTTTGAGAAACTTAATAATTAAGTTTATATGTTGTTTGGTTGATTGTATATAAAATGTGAATAAGATATAGATAATGATTTATAAAATGTAAAAAAATGATCCACCCCGATTTATATGAGGTGATCATAAGTGATTTAAGATACGTATGTCCTTACAATAGAATGAGTGTAATAACAACACAATTTTAAATGGATCTAAAATACCAAATCAGCCTATTCCTCCCTATTTTGACAATTATAACCACCAACAATGTTTTTGGACTTAGTTATCCCCATTTCACCAATTCTGCATCCATTCTTCCACCCAGACAAGGGTTTTGTGTATAGATATGAATATCAGGAGCATTGTTCAACACACATGACAATAAGATTCATGCAACACGTGAATAGAGGAGCAACCGAATCATTTTGCAGTTTACATTGCATTACCATTGAATTATTATCATTTATTGTTGTTATTATATGCAGCACATGGGATGCTTAGAAAGAGATGTGGAGTCCAAGACTTGTGCAGTTTTAATCATTTCATTAGAAGTGTGATGAATATGTGATTTTTTAATCTGGTTGTAAACAAAGCAAAGCAAAATTGGGATGGAATCATTTAAGCTACCATCATATGGAATCCCACTCATTTCAACAGTCTATAAATTACCTGTAAAATATTGTCCAAACATCATTAATTGCAAATAAGGAAAAAGAGAGATTGTTATTGTAAAAACAATTATTTGTTAAAAGATATTATTATGAATGTTAATAGAGATCTCCTCAGACATTTATAGAAGATCAGCTTGAATTTTGTCAGATTCCTGCTTATTCCAAATACATCCACCTTTGCGTTTAAACAATGCATGAATTTCAAGATTTTGTTGGCAAGCAAAGTTAGTGAAGACAATTTTTTCTTAAAAAACGTTAATTCAGTGAAGAATCCATAGGGAGTCGAAACAGTCAATTGTCATAACACCCACACATTTTCAACAGTTCATCCCTTCCCACGTATATATATATAATTTTATTATAAAACATACAAGTGATGAACTCAAATGTCACAACTGCAAAACATTTAAATAACTCAAGCTGTTCCAAGTTCACAAAAGGAGAGACAACATGATATACCACAGCACGGAAAAACTTGAAATGACAACTAACCAATCAATTTAAGACATCTCACGGAACCTGGCGATTGCCTTCTTCTGTATGATGGTTTTATAGCTATCACCCGCCTGCGCCTCCAGTTGCGGGTCCACCACCTTCCTCGGCTGGCTCCCAAGCCCTGCTCTAGCATCAGTAGCTTGTGCTTGGACTGGGGCTGTGATGCCACTGCCATCCTTTCCAAGTCCCTATGTGCATTTTCAGCAGGGACAAGAAGAAAAAGGAAGAGAAAATCCAAAAAAAAACCCGCACCAAAGTCAGATAGGATGTCAGAAATCTGGTATATACTGATTATCCATAACAGTTTTGAGGATTTCCGGAGAGAGAAATATTCATAACGGTTTTGAGGATCCCAGAGAGAAACCAATAGCTGAACAATGACCAGCATGCATATGATATGATAAATTATCATCTATAAGGGGTCTAATATAAACCGCACCCATGACCATATAATGGCATTATCACGTCTTCAATTCAACATCAATCAACCCTTTTACTTCAACACAGCCTTTTAAGAACCCCGCAATACATTGATGTATAAGTGCGTATTGAGAATTATGGTTTTACAATTGGCATAGACCTTCATCAAAGACACACTTTCAATTCCTATCCATACACTCCTCATAATGAAACTCGTCATAATGAATAGAATGCCAACATACCAAATAATGTTCTTTTTTTATGCTCTTTGTGTTTGATGAAACATGGAGGTGAATGGTTAAGAAGAAAAAAAATAGATATATATCTTTGACTTGGGATTGTAAGGCAGTAGAAGAAAATGGAATGCAATTATAGTGGTGTTAGGCATATAGGGCTGGTTTGGTGAGGGAATAAATGGTGAGATAATGGGTAATTATGGGGAAAAATGAGTCCGAGGGCCAGTTTGGTATAAAAAATAATCGGGATAAACTGTAGCCAGTTGTCCCAATTTTAAAATGAAAATGAGGACATTTTGTTCCACCTAAAGGCTGAGAAAGCATTTATCTCCACTTTTTATCCCAACTTTCACAAATGTAAATATGAACAAAATTGATGGATTTTTTATCCCCTAAAATTATGACAACTTATTCTCAAAACCTTAACCCCTTGTCAAACTAGCCCATAGGGTCTACATAACCAGTGCTGATCATCAAGAATTGACCAAATGGGTGCACACCTTCAATTACATCGGATGCTAGGGAAAAATTGCTGACGACGTGTCAAATAGGATTGATGTGATTGGATGTGGACATATGCTTCAAGGTTGTGTAAACAGAAAGCATGAGTCACTAAAAAGGAAAAGTCTACAAGATCATCATCAAGCCAGCCATGTTATAAAGCTTTTTTACAATTAAAGAATATGCGAATCAATTGCGAGAATACTGAGAAAGACGTGATTAAGACAATGATAAAAAAATGAGATTAGAAATAAAGACTATTAGAAGAGTAGAAAGAGATTAACATGGGGGGGGGGAGGGGGGGGGGAAGGGTCAAGAAACATCATTAGTTTTGGCATATATGATGTACCACCCACTGCACTTGTAAAAGAGGGAAACCCAGGAAAACGTGGTTGTAAACTTGTAATTAGCAGGATAAAAAGGAAACAAACTTCCATTAGGAATGACCTCCTTGGAATTATGGGGTACATGGATCCATAATGAGAACACAAAACGCAGTCACTAGATATGAACGTAGTAACAGGATATGCCCGTATTTTATGTTGATGTTGAAATAGAATCGATCAAATCTAACAATAATAGAACTGCTTGGGACATCCCATATATGTATAAATAGAAACTGCATTATCACTATAACAATAAACAGAAATGGAAGAGGGGGAAACAAGAATAGGAGGATTACCAATCCTTCCTGCCAGCCCATATTACGCAGCATCCGATTGCCGACATTGCTTTCATCAATGGCACGATCAGCTGTGATCACCTCATAGGTAGGTGCACTGCTATGTCCATCACTAGAACCCCGTCCTCCCCCTACTCCCGGAGGGAATGGCATGGAAGTCACGTCTGATGAATTCTTTCGGAACATGAAGTCACGATCTTGACAAACAAAGGCATTTCTTGGACGTTAATGTATATTGAATGAGATCAATTAATCAACCGACCTGTAATTGGCTGACTGGAAGTAACATCTTGCTCAAATATATTTTAGTTCAACAAACAAATAACATTACTCATTAATTGTTTTCATTTTTTTATGTATTGAGGTTTTATTATAAAAATATATGCATGTGAGTTTCTTGTCTTTTCTCCCTATTTTCAACCCAGCTCACCTTACTATCAGCATTGACAAATAAGGATACATTGTAAGCTAATTAAACTATGATACTATTACCATGAATTATAAATTAGATACTTACTTGAGTCCCCAGCTACAAGGTCATCTGCCACAGAAGATGTAGATCCATAAAGATTTCTTCTCTCAGCTGCACGATCCCTATATGTTGTCTGAGTTTGTTCCCTGTGAATACTCTGTTGGACGGGCATTTCAGAAAACCTACGCTTTCCGCTCCCTGTAGCCACTGGTGCCACATAAGAACCCAAGGCTGACACATCTGTTTTGAAGGGTGTTGCAACATTTGGTGCCTCAGAATTTGTTGATGATCCTCCACCAGAACTCCCAGGGTTTGATGGGGAAATAACTGTGCCACCACTTGAGGTCCCTAGAAATGTTGTATCCGACTTCACAACACCCTTCCCAGAACCTCGAATTACACCCATTATTGTACCTCCTGAACTGTTACTCACAGGCCTCGGCTTAATTGAAGAATCAACAGGAGTGGTTTGAAGGCCACCAGGCATGACCAAGTCACTGTTGGCTCCTCCAGATGTGGAGGTGAATCCCGAACTGCTTGTAATACTCTCCTTAGCTGTTGCAACATCAGATTTGAACTTATTCTTAATGGATGGTCCCAAAGATGAATTGAACGAATTACTTTGTCTATCATCTGATGCACCAAATTGCTGACTGTCATCCAGAACCACACGGGCAGCCTGACCTTCATGATTCCTCTGCTTCCACATAGTTAAAACATTGCTCATCTTCTTCTTACTGGCAAGAATGCTGCTCTTTGATGCCAATCTTATCTCCTTTAACTTCTCCTTCTCCTTCTTTTCTGCGGCCAGGGCAGCAGCTGCAGCAGCCTGTACAGCATCTGGTAGCGATGTCTTTTCATGTGATGTTATGGTAGATGCGGGGGCAGATATCACAACCTTTCTGTTACCGGCGGCTTCAGATGTCTTCAAAGGCTCATTCGTAGTTGCTTCAGATGCTTTGTTGTCACTCTGATTTGTACATGGGACATACTGTTGAGTATGATTATCAAAAGTATACCACAAACCAGTATTGCCATCATAATATAGGCCTGCATTAGTGAACATATTAGATATTATAGTAGTGGCTGTGAATTTCACATTACACTATGTAGTGGGTACCTTCAGTGATAAAGTATACACTCAGAATGGTACCAACCTGTATTTCCATCATAGTAAAAACCAGAAGCAGCATCATAGTAATATCCAGATTTCTCATCCCATACAAAACCTGATTGTGGAGCAGAATGTTCTCCACTTGTTGGCTCAATTCCACCACTAGTTTGTTTTTCATCTGGATTATATTCTTTAGGTGCCCATCCAACCGCATCATACTGAAAAGTAATAGAGAGATGGTGCATGATTGAATTGTGCTGAATGCCATCAGTTATCAAAGGAAATATTTCATATAGCAGCAATCGATTTTTTAACCGAGTACTCGAGATCATAGTAAAAACTAGAATAGTTCTGAAAGAATATGTTAGGTTTTATAAATATAGAAACTTACATTTTGTTTAATATCAGTAACAATCATATGTCAAGTCATATTTTGAAAACTGCAAAACCGCTCATAAGAGTTTTTTTGGTTGGCCTCATAAGAGTATTTGTATCTAGAGTAAAAAATTAAACATTTTTAAAAAGTGATTCAAGAAGGCCTAAATGGGAAGAAAAAAACCGGAACCGGGTCTCTCGTTCGTGCACATCACATGTTAGCCTTTGTTTGAACCTTTTTGTTGACCAAACATTGAACCAAAAGATCAACATTTGCATTGATTCATTGAATATCAATATAAACACAAATTCGCCACCAAATAAAATTGTTTTCATATATGATGGTGCAAAAGATCAATTAAAAGAAAATGAGGCAGAAGAACAGGAGTTGCTATCAGGGAAAATTGTCATCTCCATACTAACGGCACCATACACTTTCTGAAAAAATGTAAGTTCTTTATTTTTGAAAATGCAAAAGAAAATGCACTACAAAATCAACAAAGATGAATAGAGCATCCAGATTAAACCTGTTGAGCAAATGCTGCTGCCTCAATTGCAGCTGCAGCAAGACTACTTGAATGCGGAGTCCCAATTGCCCCTGGTCCATGGATACTTTTGGCATACGCAACACGTAAGAGTTGACCATTTTTTTCAAGTCTTGTTCCATTAGTTGCCTCCATAGCTCTTGTAGCATCCTCCACCTAAATGGACCCAAAACATTGCAAAAACAGTTTATTTTTTTCTGCATGTGTATCTCAATACATGTGGGAAATAAACAAAATGAAAGAAGAATGCAGCAGGATCATGATACACATCAAAGTTCGACAACTTTTTTTTTAAAGAATAATGGTAGGCATGAGAACTCAATTTTATTTCAAATTAAGTACACATGCCCAAAGCATAATAAAAACAAGGTAGAGGAGGGGTCTACTGAAGTACAAAACACACACCCCTACTCCTCGATAATCAAATTTAAAGCTCAACGACTTCTTTGATGAACATAATATCACTGACAGGTTGTGTGTTCAGAGGGAGGAAGAAATTCTTCAGACAGATAATTTCCCTTTTAATTGTCAACCTTAAAAATTTATATTGCAATGTGGAAATATGACCGAAACTTCAGAACACCTGTTAAATGCTCTTTCAGAAACTACGTGGCCCATGCCAGGAGTTTCATAAAGAAGATATATAAAAAAAAAGTAACAAGAGTAAAAGAAACAAGTTTACTTGACTGGTCCTCAGACAGTAAGTGGTGCAGCAAGGATAACTAGGAATGATATAGTTTTTGAAAAGAAGTATTGCTATATTGAGAACAGATGGGATTTTGCCATGCTTTAAACAATAGTGCATGCATATTTTAGAACCAGAAGAATAAATCTTCCATTTATTATTTTCGAACTTCAGAATAAATCTTGCATGCATATTTTCGTTGAATAAGTGACATTTATTACGAGTTAGTGACAACAAGGGGCATTCTGGAAGTCCTCGGTTTTTACATTTTTTATTTCCTCTCTGCTAGCTTTCGTACTCTGATGTAGCTTTCAAACACCTGTGAAAGTGTGAGAATGTTTCTCCCCAAATAGTTTCCAGTTTCAATATAAGTTGGTCATTGTCCTTTTAAAAATATATATATATATATCTGGGTAGAAAAATTCTCACACTTTTTTTTGAAAATCAGGCTTTATGTTTCCCTCCTGTAGAAGCCTGTTCATAGTAAAATACAGGTGGTGTACTCCCATAAAAAAATCAGAGACTTATTGTCGCATTAACAATAAGATAATAAACAAATAATGTCCTCTGTGTGAACTCCCAAGGTCCCACATTATGTCCCACAATACACTTTGTTTGAACTAAATCAGAATCACAGCTACAACCTTGCATAACCACTGCAATTTCAAAATGCTGACAGCATTTTAAAGCATCTATCAATGCATATGCATGAACGAGTGCATCAAAACTGCGTGTATTTGTAAGTGCAACACCGCACAAATGACTTGTAAGGCATCCTTCCAAACACAGCTAAAAATGGACTTACTGAGTGGAAATGCAGAAATGCAAATCCCCTTGAGACGTGGGTGAATTTGTCCCTGACAAGACGCAGGTCCTGCATATAGTCAAAACAAGCTTATGAAGTCAATGCAATATAATAACACACAATGAATACAGCCTGATTAGCAAACATAAATTTTATACCTTAATCGGAGCATGTTTTGAGAACTCATATCGAAGCATTTCCTCATCAGCATTTTCATCCAATCCACGGACAACCAAAACATGAGTAGGACCTAATATAGTACCAAGATTAGCACGACGAAATGAACATGTTCCAAGGATAACTGGAATATCAATATAATATCCTACCTGTTTCTGTTCCTCTTTTTCCAACTGGTGCTGGATTAGACAAGTTAACATCTGCCGCAGGAGCATCATCAGTTCGGCCCTCACTACACTGTACTTGTGAAAGACTAAAGGTTGTCAATGAACTTGAAATTAAACACATATGACTGGATGATCCATCGATTATAATCCCCCCCACAACACACAGCTTAATAACTAATAACAGTCCATGAAACCACAACGCTTCTACTTGACCTGCAGGCTCAAGCTAAAGCATTACAAGCAAAAAAAAAAAAAAAATGTTGGATGGAAAAATATTTCACGATATTACAAGAAAAGAATCAAGCAAATAAGTTTCATATCAGCAATTCATTTCACTCTATATTTAAGCAAGCATGAAAGTCATGCAGCAGAAAATTTATTTTAGTAAAACAACCAAAAAAAAACCAAAATCATTTCCCAACCTACAACACAATAGAAATAGAGATCCTAACCTCAAATGTTCAATAGTTTTCCGCAAATTCACATAAAATATCTTACTACTTACTACATTTACCTCCTATTAACAATGTCTAACTCCATGATTCCACTAACCCAACACATCAAAATGAAACCTGATAATTTGCAAATAATTGTCCTAGAAATTTTTAAAACCTGACAAACCAAAAATGAATATGAATATCTACTTTCATCTGACATGTAACAAAAGAACAATGTTTTTTGTTCACATAATGAAGAATATTATAGGATTAATTATTGTTTTAAATGAAAAAAGCAACATGTAAATTTCAGTTGCAGCATATACATGTATCTTACTTACTAGAGTCCATCAGTATTTAAGGAACCCAATCACATATTGTGAATCATTTCTTATAAGAAAGACCACTATAATAAATAAAATAAAAAAATGGTTCAGAAACCGCAAAAGATCTTCACTGATAGAATTGAGAACTAAAAATTGAGTGGAAATTAAATTGAAAGCAAGACAAACCTGGAAACAGGACGTGCGCCGAGCAAAATTTACACAGCCACAGATTATGCACATCCAATCAGAAGCTATAGTGGAATTTCTCAGTCCACGGCTAGGTTTCCCAGTACTCTCCTGTCCGAATGAAGGAGCACCTGATCCACCTGTTGGCTTGCTACTGCAGCAGAGGAATACAAATAACACGTAAAAAAGTACAGTCCAGTACATAATTTCACAACCCCCTCTTCAAAAATTATGGTCCAGTACATCCCAACCTAGAATATGAATTCACACAGCTGCCACATATTCCTGTATTTAAACATGTTTCCAAGAGAGCTTTACAAGAGAAAATAGTGTACAGAAGGAAATACCAATAGAGCAAATAAAAAGCGGGCAGTGGCTGCCATTAGTTGTGCTTTTTAGCATTCATCTATCTATATTACTAACCGAAAGTGTTTTCAACTTCGTAATACTTTCATTTCCGAATTTACCCTTAATTTTTTATAATCTTTATTTTTTGGATTAAAGGTAAAAATTGAAAAAAAACTCAATAAATTTAAAGGATAATATTAGATATTTATCAAATCTATTTTATTAAATTTCACAAATCCTTAATTTTAAAAAGAAATTTGTATAAATACATGGTTTTAAATATAATATACAATGCTCCAAATGTCATATTTTACATATAAAATTACAAATTAATATTATTTTATAATGTCAAATTGGTTATATCTATTGGTTGGTTATGTACTTATGTGTGATGAGATTTAATAGTTACAATATTAATAAATCTATATAATGAGATTAATGTTCTCTCAACTTATCAATTTTTTTGGATTATGTATTGATAGGTTTAAAAAAAATAGAGGTGATTTTTTTAAGATATATTATTTTTAATTTGAACGCACATTGTGCGTGGGGGAAGACTAGTGTATAACTAAGTAAGAGTAAAAAAATCAGTTGGCATCTACCAATTGCATGAAACATGATAAAACATATTCTTCAAAAAAAATTTAAAAAAAATACATAGATCAAAGCAAAGACCTATAAGAAAGTGAGCATAATATGTGGTCTTCAACAAAATAACCATCTTGTTTGATATTTATAGCAACCTGATGCTAAAAACTAAGACAGAATAGTGAGAACTTGACAAAAAAAACCATTTCAATTAAAAGAACTTTTTTTAGATGGAAGGTAGGCATAAGTCTTGAGTTTTAATAAACCAAAGCTAATGCCGAAAGCACAAAAGAAGACAAAGCAAAATCTTGGTAGAGAAGGGATCTACCGAGACCACCAAGCCTCTGTCAAAAGGAAAACTTAAAAGCGTTCATTTGACACAAACAAGAAAAAAAGGTCGCACATTCATCAAGAGCTCTTTTACAGAGAGAACTATAACCTGTACTCAAAAAAGAGTTTCCGCCCATCAATAACAAGACCATCGTCTCCTATGCTGTCCATCATGCCACGAGCAGCTTCCTGCACAACAGTAATGTCTTTCCAGGCAAACATGCTAAAGTGAATAGAATGTTTAACAAAAACATATATGCAAAGGATTTGTACCACAGATGGGAAATCGACAAAAGCAAATCCACGAGAAACACCAGAATTTCGTTCTTTAATTATTCGTACATGACGAAGGGGTCCCCATTTAGCCTTAAAAACACAAAATAAACATGTTAATCAATTGTCAGACAAATAAAAATTACAATGGATATGAAGAAAGTTGGGGTAAAATCTATACAAGGATTTGATAAAGATCTTCTTCGCCTGTCTTCTGTGACAAACCCTTCACTACAACTGTGGCTGATGGGGCCTACAAGAAAATGTATCCAATCAGCCTTTATAATTAAAATTAATAGATAAATAGTAAGACATGAGAAAAAGGAACATCAGGCATACTACTGAAAAGTGCTCCCCATGTCGCTTTTCATCACGATCCCATCGCCTCTCGACCCTCTCATACCGAATGTCATCAAAGCTGTCTTCTCTGTGACTCCGACCACGGCTTCGACCTCTAGGAGATCGCGATCTAGAGCGATCATCGTGCCCACGAGATCTAGATCGCTCATACTGCCTTCCATGTGGACTCTCATCTTTGTCCCAACGTTCATGTTCACGAGATTCACGTCTTCTCCAGCTGCCCTCCCTTCTCTTCTCGTAGTCTGAATCATAAGTATACCGACCTGAATCATGATCCCTCTCACGGCTGTCCTCCCTGGTTTCATTTGGAATACGATGATGATATTCATAATCATCATCAGCAAAACCCTCGCCATCACGCCCCCCAAACCTAGCAGGCCTATCTGATCCGTGGTCACGGTAGCCACCATCAATGCTACGATAGTCATAGTTATCTTGAAATTTGTCAATATCCTGAAGGGCACCAACTTCCCGGTACCTGTCCATATCATGGAACGAGCCAACATATGGTTTCTCGTGTCTCCTAGAGTCCCTGCTGAGTGTATACCCATCATCGAGATTTCTCCTCCTCTGTTGAGGCCACATGCTATTAACTGGGGGTGGAGGATATAAATCCCTCTCAAGAACATCCCGATGGAAGACATTCCTAGAATAAATGGGGTCCCTCGAAAATCCCTCATCCAACAGCCTCCTATCATTGTATGATCCACCAGACCTTCAAAAGGAAAATATAAAGAAGATAAATGTAAACAAAATATATATGTAACATATGACTAATATATTTAACAGAATATATGCTAATGTTAAATAAATAACCCAACCAGAAAGAACGGAAAATGAAGACACAACAATAAAGAGTACAGATCAGCACTCACCTGAAATCTGGCTCATGGACTGCACCATACCCCTCCAATGCCTGTGGATTCAACAGAATAAGCCAAGTCAGCAAATAATAATCATGGCAGGGGTAGGCAAATTCAATCCTTATCCTGAATGGCCCACTGCTTCCTTTGATTGTTGGTTATGATGTGATGCCACTAAATATGGATAACCACATGAGCCATAATTTCTCGTATATCATCCCCATAGGTTATTAAGGAAAAAACTGCAATTACGCTGTTATTATCCCATCCTTGCTGAAGAACATAGCGCCCAGGATCCATTTCACACAGGCTTCGTCAATGTTTACTCCTGCAGGTTCTTGGTGATCGTTCAGAAGTTTTGATAGCAGGTTGTCTGAAAACTATCCTGTAAGTGATGTACAGATAAGGTTAAGGTGAAGTCAAACAAGAACATATTTGACAATGTTGCCACCTCTATCATTGGAACCATCAATCACTATTCCAATTCCTCTCTCTTGTGGCACAATGTTTTAATGTCTTGAATATCGAAAACCAAAATAAATTAACGACATAAGGCAGCGGCCAACAAGGAAAGGACATCACTTCAAACATAATCACACCACATCCATGATGATGTGGCTTATATGCCATTGGTGACCAGTGGAAGTTCCTGGGCACATAATATGTGCAGGAAAATTTATGAAATGACCTTCTGAGCAGACAAAACCCAAATTAAATGTTCAATCTAAAGGCTGAAAAAAACTTTGAATCCAAGCCCTTAGATTAGAATCAAGACATTTGATATGTGCAGGAAAATTTATGAAATGACCTTCTGAGCAGACAAAACTCAAATTAAATGTTCAATCTAAAGGCTGAAAAATACTTTGAATCCAAGCCCTTAGATTAGAATCAAGACATTTGAAAATTTCTTTGCCAATGACAGAGGCATTGCCACAACCTTTCACCAAATACCAACCCCAGACATGCAAATGCCAACACGACACACTGCCCCTCCCTGCCGAGGCGGGTCTTTAGTCAATTTCCAACACGCACACCCTTCAAAGGTTATGGATGGAGATCCTTTGACTCCACGTGATAATGGCAGCTTCTGAAGTTCAAAGCATCTCCTATCCTTGGAAATTTTGATATTGCTGAGGAGACAATTATCATGTTCTGTACCTTGTCCACAACTCAAAAGCAAAAAAAAAAAAAACAAAGTACATGGTTTGCCTTGATAAAGAGAAAAAAAAGGGTACTTAACACTATTCAATTTGTTGTAATCTATATTGATTCAATCTTTCAGCTTAGGCTTCCCAACACAAGGCGAGCAATGTTATTTGTTTGATTCATACAACTAGGAAGTGAAGAAAGACAACATCTTTCCATGATTATCTTGATTTCTTCAACATCTGCCATGCACTAAGAACCATAGATAGTTTGAAACGTTGCTGTTTGGATGTAACGGTGAAGTTTGCAAAACCAATTTATGATAGAGTGGACGAGTTTCTACCACCAAAAAAAAAATGATGGCATGTTGAAAGGCAGCAGAAAATCGACAAAATCAAAACTTTAATCAGAGGATCATGAGCTTAATTAACTACAACGGAGGAGGAGATCGTGCTGTTTAATAGGGAAAACAAAAACCGTATACACAACCCTACCATCAAACATACAATCAAAATAACAATAAGAAGAAGAAGCGAGAAGAGGAAGAAATCAATGGCTCACCCTACAAACAGATGAAAAACATACACAAAACCCTAACAACCTAACAAATGTGAAAAATAAAAAAAAAAAATTGGAGAGATGGAACAAATAAAAGAGGGGGAAAGGGGATTAGACATCGGAGCTAATTTTTCCCTAAAAATTGATCGAATTTTGCCCTAAAATTGATCGGGATTTCGGAAACCGTACCTGAAAGGGTTGCGCTGCAGCGATCCGAGAAGGTGCGATTTTGGGTGGAGAGAGAGAGTCTTTGATTCATCAGCCTTTATAGAAAAGCTATAAATTAAATATGTAATACATAATTTGCATCAGAACCGTCCAAGAAGCCAATCTGGTTGATGGATAAATCTCAGCCATCCGTTTAATTTATTAACATGTAACTTGTTTGGGGGCCTTTATTACCACCCCGTCTCATATTCACCCCACCCCTTTAAATATATTAATTTCGATCCCTCCCTTCTTCGTATTTAGGTTTTAGTCTCCAGATTTAAATGATAGTTCTTTTTTAGTCTCTGAGAGGGACCTATCCATAAATTATTTAATTTACTTTTTAGTCTCTGTGAGGGACCTATCCATGAATTATCCTTTAAATCAGAGGACTAAAACCTAAATACGAAGAAGGGAGGGATCGATCACTAAATATGATGGTTTGTGGGGACTTAAAACTAAAAATCCCTTAATTAAAATATTTCACATGCTTTTTAAAAAGTGTAACCCACCCCTTTTCATCCCACCCCTATATCTCCTATAAACAAAAAAACCACCCCCTCAATTCATTTTTCAATTCAAACCCATTTCACAACTAGAGTCTCCAACAATTTTAAATCATTACAAACCCAAATTTAAAAAACATTAACAACAAATCCAACCTTTAAAAAACAAATGTAATCAACTTATTTCCATCAATACTTACTGGATTAAATCAAACTCCCCCTTTTTGGAACGGCAAACATTCAAAATTTCTTTTTTGGGTGAGCGCGGGTTGGATAGACATTATCGTTGTGGCTCTTCGACACATTCACCACCCTGACCTGTCCCTCCCGAAGAGCCAAAGACTTCTTCTGCGTGACTAACCCGCTGAACTCTATGAGCCTCTCGCGGGCCTCCATTGCAAGACCTGTCTCTACTTTCGTCAGCCCCATCTGCCGCGAGACCCGTCTCCGCCTTCATCGGCCCCGTCCACCGCGAGATCTGTCTCCGCCTTCGTGAACCCTTGTCCCAAGACCCGTCTCCACCTTTGTCAACCTCATCTGCCGCGAGACCTGTCACCACCTCTTGTGGGGTTGAATGGAGTCATGGAGAGGGGGGTTATCAAGAGGGAGAAAGAGAAGAGAGAGAGAGATCTTTCTAAAATGGTTGGGTGGGGTTGCAAGATCTAAGATCGTGTATATATTAAAGGGTGGGGTTATGACATGTAAAAAATTGCTTGGGTGGGAAAGAAAATGGGGGTGGGTTGAATATATGACGGGTGGAAATCCCTGCCCCAACTTGTTTTATACAACAAGTACTGATATGATTTATTTAAATCTGATTTTCGCATTCGAGTAGATAACCCAAGTACATATTTTTTCACCGTTTTCCGTCTCCATGAAAATAGCGCTTCGCCCAATGTCGATCCCCACCCCGCCTTGTGTTTTGACCCTACAATAACAAGTGGCTCCAAATACTAAATGGACATGTGCTAGCTAGGGTCTAGAGTAGATGCAGACGCATGGGAGACATCAAAATATCACATCCAAATATATTTGCTGAAATCTAAGTCACACCAATATTACACCTAAAAATGATTAAATTGTGCACCAATTCTCCACGATTCATGCACTATGCCCATGTTTGGTTGAGGAATTAGGGGTGGAATAAATTAGAATAATGTAGAATAGCAATAAAATGAGTATTTAAAATGTTAGAATAAATGAGAATCTGTATGCCAAAATTAATTGGTATACAGTTTTATAATTATTTCTGCTACTATGAGGAATTAAGTTTTTCCAGATTATTCAACCCTACTATCAAATCACTTGTCATCACCTCATATAAATCAAGGGGCACACAGATTCAAATCATTTTTTTACCTTTTATAAATTTTTATCCACACCTTATCCACACTTTATCAACAATTCATCTATGGTCAATTAAACAACAAAAAAATTATTATTACATTTCCCAACGAGAATAATTAAAAACGCAATCAAACAAAAATTCACTTATTTCTTATCTATACTAGAATAATCATAACTTTTAGAATTCCTTAAATCCCTATCCAAATGGGGGTGTAAGAATACTCTTCAATGGGCATGCATTTACAATACAAACTATTTTCTAGGGGGCTGTTTGGATAGAGACATAAGTTATTCTCCCCCCGTTTGGGAAGTGAAATTGCGTTATTCAGCCCTGATAGTTATACTGGGATAGATATTAGTGTTTGGCAGAATAGGCCTATCTGTGTTTGGTTGCATTTTTTGTTATTCTTATTTATTCTTATTGGGAAACGTAAAATTCAGATTTTTGGTGTTTGGTTGACCTAGAATAAACTGTGGATAAATGGTTGATAAGGGATGGATAAGGAGTTATTATTTTTAAAATGTCAACTTTGCCCTTGAAATATAAATTATTGTTTGGTATAGTTGATAAATATATACCAATCCATGATGAATTTATTTAAATCTGAATCGTCCATCTTATGTAATATTTTATGGTGGACCTTTAAATATTTTTTACAACTACTCTATGTATGCTTAGTATTTTATGGTAGGCTTTCACACCTGTATTATTAATAGGAGAATGAAAATCTAAAGCAAGTAAACAAACAAAATGATCCAAGACCAAGGACCCACTTAATTAAAAAAAGTAAAACCAAATATTCTGATAGTGGGTAGAAAAAAAAAAGAAGTTTTTTTAAGCAAAGAAAACTAGGATAAAGGCTAATAGCCCTCAGTGAGCCAAAAACACCAATATCT
Organism: Acorus gramineus; assembly: GCA_030737835.1. Classification (NCBI taxonomy): domain Eukaryota; kingdom Viridiplantae; phylum Streptophyta; class Magnoliopsida; order Acorales; family Acoraceae; genus Acorus; species Acorus gramineus. Next base: position 16,262,830 of record CM060857.1, read on the forward strand.
ATCTGCTTACACATATAATCCACTTTCTAATTATCCCCAATAAAACAAAAACAGGAATCCTCAATAATCATCTTTGTTAGTATGAGCAATTAAGAAAAACAAAATGAATTCCATATGAATAAAAAATTTCAAATCACTTTCCATAATCAATCTAACACATTTTATATCCATACATATATGATAAAAAAACACCAAAAATTCAAAACCCACAAATGAAAATACATGAAGAACAATAATAATTATGAACTTGCACAATGGTGGATCCCCGGCTGTAATGAAGGGTGGACCAAAAATAGGAGTGATTACCAACCCCGGGACGCGGCAAATGTATATATATCATATCAGAAGCCAACACAGGAGATCAATAATATATCATACACAGACAACTAGAATGACACACATACAACAAAAGAGCTGACATGATATATACACCAAATGCGGAAGCAAAAGACTGAATTTGTGAATAAACATTCTACAGACTCGATACTCAATCATACGTCCTGTGAGAGCCAATATACACAAATACAACTGAATATATACAACACGTGCTCAGCACGAAAATACAATACATACAGCCAAGGAAAGGGATGCTGATAGCCTCTGGTACTCGCGGACGTAGCGCTGCTCCGCTACTGAAGAAATCCCTCGGAAAGCTCCAACTGCTGCTCCGGCTCCAGCTCAGGCTCAGTGGCAACTGGGGAAAAACATATGCGAGGGGTGAGCCACACGCTCAGTGAACGGCACAACCCATGCATCACAGACAATATTGACCACAACATATTAATCCATTCTAACCCACAATTTTTTTCCATAATCCAGATCATACCCTCACCCTTACCCCTCAACAAGGGACTCAGGATGTTGGGACTAACAATTATTCACAAACAAAACCAGCGGGTCGCTCATCGCCAACCCACTACACCCTCACCCTCACCTTTCCAAAGGTGACATAGGATTTTGGGACTGATAATCATCCATTCACATATCCAGTAGGTCGCCCCACTACACCCTCACCCTCACCCTACCACGGGTGACATAGGATTTTGGGACTGACTAGGCTGTTGGTCACCCTTAGTCCACCGGTAGTCTCTCCTCCACTCCGTAGGCCGCCTGGTCTACTCCCACATTCAGCACAGTCCGTCACCAAATCAGGAGGTGCCTACTAATGGGAGCCCTCTGTCAGGAAGGGCCTACAATCAAAAGCAGTGTTGGAATATCACTGGGGGGAAAGAAACTCGGGAGGGCGGCGTGAGTTCCCGATACAGGGTACCCCGACAACCAAACAAGGAACACGGAGTACCCTAACACGGGTCTCACCGCTGTCCTCGCAAGGCCCCTCCCCTATAATATTCACTACTCATGCTAATAATCATACCAATCATACAACTCTAACGTTCTGAATTCCTCAGAACCCACCAGGGCGCATAACTACGATGCGGGGAACATGCATAAAGTTATAACAGGGTGGAATATCATTGGGGGAAAGAAACTCGGGAGGGCAGCGTGAGTTCCCATTATAGGACACCCCGACAACCAAACAAGGAACACGGTGTACCCTAACCCGGGTCTCACCGCTGTCCTCGCAAGGTCCCTCCCCTATAATATTCACTATAACATGCAATTTAACAAGTACTAGCATTTAATTTAATAAATAAACTAGTAGGGCACATGCATCGGTCGGGCTTCCTAACATGGAACCAGGGGACATGCTGCATGGCTCATACACATATCCTATGGGTGCAAGTCCCTAACATGCAAAGACTAGGGTAGCATGCATTCTACACATGAATCATACAAGCATGGATTACATATTATTGCAGGTTAATATTTATCCATGACGCCCCAGGAGAGGTCGGTATACGCCCAAGTGCGTATAACACCTCTCGACTGGGTTGGATTGTCCCACTCACCAGAATCGGGGTCCACAATTATCCCAAAAATGCATAACACACACAACCCAACATCCAACAATCCCAAACAAAGCCCCCCCAACACCCTCGGCACCCCCGCACGGCAACCCGACCGCCCGGACGCGCCGCCGCGCCTCGGCCCGCGCACTCCGCGCACCGCCCAGGGCCCCGACCACCTCGCGCACGCACCTCCGCTGCCTCAGCCACCTCCTCGCGCGCGCACGCCGAGCACCCGCGCGACCAGCTCCACGCGCACCAGTCACGCACGCGCGCCTGCCCGCGCGCACCCGACCTGGCGCCGCCTGGGCTGCTGCTGCGGCTGCTGCTTGGCCCGGACGACCTGCCACTGCCCGAGCGCCACCACCACCTCTCCCTTGACCACCGACCACCCTCCAACCACTTCCGACCGCCCTCCGACCACCTCCACTGCCGCCGACCACCCCCAAACACCCAATCCACCTTCCTAGCATTCATCTATGCAAGAAAAGGAGGGAAAGGAGGCTTACCGAGGGGAGGGGAAGACGTTCGGTAGCTCTTCGCGCGCCGAAACCTTCCTCAAAGGCTTTCCCACACCCCGATCTATCACGGCCCTCGATTTGGCTCGAAACAGAGGAGAGAGAGAGGAGGTCGGGGAGGCTAGGATCGTCGGAATTCGGATTTGAAGACACCGGAGCGTAGATCGGGACCCGATCTACACTTCCCGTGCTTTGGGTTTTTGATTTTGAGGGGTGGAGGGGGCTCAAACGGAAGAAAATCGGAGGAGAGGAGAGAGGAAATCACGTCGGGAGGGATGATGAATAGTGACGAGGTGATTTTTGATTTCTTTTAAGTAGAGCGCGACTTAAAAACCCGGATACGCCCCGGAACTGCGAAATTTTTGCAAACGATGCCAGAATTCGATGTCTAGCTCAGACGATAGCTACAGTCTGAAATTATGCGGTTCCGACCAAAAACCCTAAAAATTTTTAAAACTGCCAGGGCGCTCTAACGGTTACCAACAGGTTAAAAGTGACACATGGATTCATTAGAAACTAAATCAGCATTGATTTGAAAGAGAAGAAAACTACAACAACCAAATACCATTCAATAACTATTTCATTGATCCACAAATCAGACCAAAAGATCAAATCTGATATCCAAGACACCCTATCTACCCCTTTGGTTTGTTCTTCTATGCCATCGAATGGTCGTCGCCGGATAGTTCGAGCCGTTCCGGTTCAACTCCGTCGACGGGAGGACGATCTGCACCGTCGACGACCTGGAGACCTCCTGATCCCGTGCTACGACCTGAAGACCTCCGCCCCCTTCGTCTTCTCTCGCGCCGACGCCGCCCAATCCTCGAGCTTCGACTTTGACCTCTGGTGGGTCTGTCGCGCAGCGTCAGAGACCCCCATCTAGTTCGAGCTTTCCGGTTCAACTTCGTCGACGGGAGGACGACCTGCACCGCCGTCAATGGCGGTCTCGTGATGAAGAGACGAGGTGAGAGAGATGAAGTTGATGGGACGATGGATGTACACGTGGAAGCAGATACAAATAAGAAGAGGGGATTTCGGACGGTCAGGATTAAGTCGATTTTGTTTTGGTATTTTAGACGGTTGTGATGGATTCAGAGTAGACTGATCCACTGATCAGATGGTAGTTAATAAAGATGGGTGTATCATTGGGGTTTGTTAAAGTAAGTGAGAGAATATTTTTGTAATGATGATGAGGGGTATTTTTATTCTCAGGAATAGATAAGCCCTGATAAGCTATTCTCACCTTTTAGTGGAATTGTTATCAGGCCTTATCCTAACTTATCCAGGCATAACTATCAGGGTTTATCCGCACCAAACAAACAGCGAATAAGGGCTATTCTGCTGTTATTCACCCTTATTCTCTGTTTATGTTGGTTCCCAAACGGGGGGCTAAGATTTATATCTATTCTAGGAATTGTTGACTTTATCAATGGAATAAGAGATTTTGTGTTTGGTTGTGTTTTCAGTTATTCTCATTGGGAAACGTAATAAGAAAGATTGGAGTGTTTGGTTGATGAAGAATAAGATGTGAATAAGGTGTAAAAAACTGATTTGACACATGGGCCCCACTAATGTATAAAAGGTGATGACAATTGATTTAAAATAATAATAAAAAAAAAACTGTGGGACTCACTTATGATTATTGTTATAATAGGCTAATTCTATGTGAAATGAGGGATTACTATACCCCTTCCCCCCATTTAGGGTGGAGCATAAATGATGGATATGAGAGAATACAGTAGAATAGCCTTCAAACAGCTGTTTGTTTAACAAGAATAAACCTTGATAGCTATGCCTGGATAAGCTAGGATAAGATCTGATAACTATTCTAAGAAAATGGTGGAATTGCTTATCAGGGCTTATCTATGCTAATGAATAAAAATACCATTCTCCGTCATTTTAAATTTTTTATATAACCTAACACTCTCTGCACACATTAAAAAAACTATCACATCTATCATATCACACACACATCTCTCATACTTATTCCCAAACAAAATAATTTATGCAGGGGTATAGTTATCATTTAAAAAGTCATAAACTCTTATCCATCTCTTATCTACCACTTATCCTTACTTTATCCAAGGTGAACCAAACCACAAAAAGATCAATTTTACGTTTCCCAATGAGAATAACAGAAAAGATAACCAAACAAAAATTTACCTATTCAGCATGTATTGTTATCTATCATAGTATAGCTATCAAGGATGAATAACCTTATGTCACATCGTAAACGGGGGCTTAATTCTTGATTATTCCAGCATACAAATTCCCTTTTATTCCCCTCATCCAAACGCCCTTTTTTACCTATTCCATATCTATTTCTGTTTATCCCCCCTCTATTCCTGTTGGCAAACGGGCCCAGGGGTATTACTACGAGTAATGTTTTAATAAAGATCTTTTGACCAAATAATGAGGGTGTTTTAATCCCCAAATCTGATCCAAACATCTCTCATCACTCACAATCACCAAAAGCTTTTAAAAACTTTTCTCAGATTCACCCTTACCCTTTCCAATTCGTCTTGAATGCTTCGAAACCCCTCAAAGAATTCCAACCCAGGATCAACAACTCCGTAGAAAGAACGCGCGATCACCAAAACCGATCGATCCCAATTATTCACAAGCCAGTGTTTTTAGGGAACCCATTTAGCCGAACCCCCATCGGGACCCCTCAAAATCGCGACTTGGACCATGTCGATCGAGGAGGAGGAGGTGTTCGAGCACACTCTCTTGGTCGTCCGGGAGGTTTCGGTGTACAAGATCCCTCCCCGGCCGACGAGCGGGGGCTACAAATGCGGGGAGTGGCTCCAGTCCGACAGGATCTGGTCAGGGCGGCTCCGGGTGGTCTCGTGCGGTCCCCGGTGCGAGATCCGGCTCGAGGACCCCTCGTCGGGGGACCTGTTCGCCGCGTGCTTCGTCCAGCCCGGGCAGCCGCGGGAGGCGTCGGTTGAGACCGTCCTCGACTCGTCGAGGTATTTCGTGCTGAAGATTGAGGACGGGCAAGGGAAGCATGCGTTCGTTGGGCTCGGGTTCGCGGAGCGGAACGAGGCGTTCGATTTCAATGTGGCGCTGTCGGATCATGAGAAGTATGTGAAGAGGGAGAACGAGAGGGATGGTAGTGGAGGAGGAGCGGAGGGTGGAGGGGGCGGGGAGGAGGATGGGCACATTGATATCCATCCAGCGGTGAATCATCGGTTGAAGGTAAAAAAATGTGAAATTTGAATTTTTGGTCTTTCTTGATTGAGTAATTGTTGTTATGGGTTTTGTTTCATGATGCATTTATATGACTAAATTTGTAAAGCTGTTCAGTTTTAACAAGTCTTATAAGGGACATTATATCGAAAAATGATTTTTGTACAAAAGTGTATGTGGGTCAGGTTTGATTTTGATGAACTTGTAGTTTTTGGATTGTATGATTGTTGTCATTCTTTTGTACCCCTTAATTGTTGATAATGGTTTATGTCCGGAATAAAATCCACTCATCATTTCAGCCAGTTTCAAGGTATGAATTATTCTACCATGGTATTTCTTATGTGATAACTTTTATCACTGAATAATTTCATTGTATTTCATTGCATTTCTTTATCTTATTGAATATTGAGATTGATCTTCTTCACAGTTCTCTGAAAATGTATTTAAGGTGATTGCATAATTGCATTAGCTAGCAGTGGGTCGTAAAGGTGGAATGAGTGCTTGTTTGCAGATTATCAACATGGTGTTTTTGTGCAGGATTTTGCCTTGTACAATTTTGAATCCTTCAGAAATCCATGCCCAAGATTGTTAAATTGCTTTGGATATGATTTACTTATTGATAGAAGCAGATCTATAAGATTTTTAGACAGAAGTGGAGGTCACTGCTTACGATTCGGATATTGAAAAAGTATATAAAGAACGATAATCATCAAGCACAGATTTCACGTTTTATGGTTTGACGACTGAATGCAGTCTCTGCCTTTTTCTATCCTTTAAGCTTGTTTTAAATACATTATAGCTTTCTTCGCAATATTCAAGTTTGGTAGTTGTGGGTTCTTATCCGTGACAATGAAAGCAGTGTGAGAGACATGCCAACAGGTGTAAAATGACACTAACAGACATTACAATCATAATAATTTGGGATTCTTTTACGTGGCTTATCTGTTTACATTTGTTGATTCCAGGTAAATGGACATATTGAATATATGTTACAATTTCAGTTACTATATTCTTTTAGACTCTATTGATTTATGAAAATTCTGATTGTAGGAAGGCGAAACCATCCGGATAAATGTGAAAAACAAAATATCTGGTGGAACTGGTAAGCTTTCTGCAGCTGGATTGTCGGGTAATGCTGGGAAGTTAAAAGTAAGCCTTGCTCCACCACCTACTGGAGCTGGTAAAGTCAGGTCTCCCCTTCCACCCCCACCCAATGATCCTGTAGCTGCTAGACTGAATTCTGGTCATCGAGCTGGACTTGAGGGACCCAAAGAAACTGCCAAGCGTCCTGAAGATCCCTTGTCGGATCTTTCATCAATTGAGGTATTCTTCCCCAATTTTCTTTTTTTATTGATGTTTAATTACTAGATTGTGGATTCATGATCGAATAAACTTATGGTTGAAATGCTTAATATCTTAATGATATTATATAGTCATTATTTTTAATGAAACTTCACTGAATTTTTTTATTTGAAAATTGGTAGGAATTCTACCGTTCTATCACTAAAATTCATAGATTTGGGTACAATTCCAAAATGAAGCTTAGAAAAGGAGAAAAACGAAGGAGCACTGAGGGGATAGAGAGAGTTCTACACAATATGCACCCTTCCACAAACCAAAGAGTTTAACTCTCAATCCGGATGATATTTTCCTCGAACACCACCCTTTTTGCTCTTGCGCAGTGGATTCCCCAAACTTATATGAAGCCCTTCACATCTTCCCAATTTTTTTTTGGAGGGTAACACAACCAAACAAAAAATTATTCCCACATATGTTTAATGTATGGAGTGTATTGTAGCATTTCTAGCCAACCAAACTGACTAACAAACTGCTGGGATGGAGTAGTGAGAGATTTTTGCTTGGATGTTTCTATCCCTTGTCTTCCTTAAAGATTCACCGGCCTCTCAGATCTGATCTAATCTAATGAGATAAATTTCACATTCAGGTTTATAATTTGTCTTGAAAATGTAAGGGAAATTGTAAAAAAAAAATGAAAGGGAAATACCTAAGGTTGAATGGAAATTCAAGGAACCACCGAAGAACGCTTGAATGGGTTCCCATCTTGAAAATATCATAGTGAGATCAAGGAGGGGAAAAAGGACTTACAGTTAAGGGCACAGTACAAGCTGCAAGGCTGACGTGGTGGCTTTAAATTGTTTTTTTTTTAATATATATCCATCATGTAATTATCTCACATATTACAATGTCAGTGACTTTTTACGCATTTTTTTTTGTTGTACATTTGATTTCTTTTGAAATTATACTTCTATAAAAAGTGAAAGATATAGAATATACATATTCTTTTACGTAAAAGTGCAGAACTGCCTCATTTTTCCCGTTACATAAGTGGCATAAGGTTGATTCTTCACTAGCCCAATTTGCTCTGTGCATCTTTGTAAAGAAGTAAACCTTGAACTTTTTTTTTATGAAGAAACAATAAAACCTTGAAATTTAATGGGACCATGTGTGCTTAGGGGCTGTGGACAGCTGAGTTTCTATGGTTTGACTCTGGAAATTGCCACAGAGCTCCCATTGAAGTTTGGTAGAAACTATATGAAACACTTCTTTCATCACAACCTAATATGTCCTCTTATTATTTTCACTGCACGGGCCAATGGTCATGCCAGAGCAATTCCAACAGTGCATGTCACAATGGAACTTCAACTTGGTAGACCTATAACACCCCCCCCCCCCCCCCTCCCCCCCGAACCTCAGACTTCCAATTTTTCCAATTAGGAATCTGGGCACAAGACTCTTTTAAATTGCCACCGTTTATCTTAAGGACCTCTTTCCCCTATTTTTTTTAAATTAATCTATGCTCCAAATTGTATGAATACAACTCAACAAGTTATTTCAGATTTCCAGTGGTTAGATAACATCAGCTATGGCAATGCTCATGTCATTTGTTTGTATCTTTCCCAGCTTCTATGGTTAGGCAGAATGACACATGCACACACAAAGATATGCACATACTGCTATTAGGCATAACATGGGAAATCAACTGTCTTAAACACATCATGCTTTAGTAGTATTATGTGCAGCATCGGAAAACTGTTAACTTACATTTTCTGATCCTACTCTGATTCATTCAAATATTCTGGGGAATTTCAGAAAAGCCTTCCCCCGACGACTGGGTCTGCCTCTACGAAGAGCACGGCATCGGGATGGGCAGCATTTTAACTAAAAAGGGGAGGCTTGACCCGATATTGAGTGGGATATTTATTTTTTATAACTGTTTTTCTCTGAGGGAAATTTGGAAGCTGAGTATAGAAGGAAATTTCAAGTTTGAAGTTACAAGCTCATGGGGGTTCTGTTTGGAAATAATGTTTTGTGTGAGTCTTCTCTCTCCTTGCTAAATTTCAAAGTACTTGGCATGCAAAAAATCATACAACTTATGTGTTCATACTCTAAATGTTCACAACCATTATGTTATCTGTCTCTCTCCTTGTATGTTACTTTTCAGCAGGAGAATATGTCATCACAGGTGGTAAACTTTCATTTTCATTTGGTACACTAAATACGTTGTTTGTTAAATGAAATGTGTGTTTTTTTATTTTATACAAGGGGCATATATTTCCATGTATAAAATACATTTTTTTTTAATGTGCATATTTTATTACATGAATCATATATCTTAAAGAAAAAAATCAAAGCAAAAAATTTAGGATAATATTGCGGACAACTCTTTTTCTAACCTTAATTTCAGTTTACACGTGTTTTGAGTTTTTAAAAGTAGTATATCTTATCTATGTAATGCTTTTATAAAAAATGAAGCATATACTCCAATGAATTATATGAATGTATGTATTAAAACTGTGAAAAATTTCTATCGAAGCATATACCTCGTTAATGTGAGTATATGTTTAGATGATTTTTTATCAACGCACATGTGATTAGAATTGAGTTGGAAAAAAAAATTATGTAATAGCACTCAAAATTTATAACATGTAAAATTGACTCCAACATTATCTTTTTACCCCGTGTGAGTGTGATATAGAGTTATTCGTATTTGGTAGTTATATTGGGATAGATAATTATCTTGTATAATAAATAATTTTTTATTTGGAGGGTTGTTTGTCTGATATATATTTTTTTTTAAATTACAGTAGGGGCTGTAAATGTGTATTTTTGTAATATAGGAAGTGTTTATGTAGGTTTCACAAACTTAGCTCATGTTTGGTTTAATAATTAAATGAGTATGAGATTTATGACTATTCTAGTACAAATAAGGATAAAATGATTTTGTGTTTGGTTGTGTTTTGGATTATTTCCATTGAAAAACGTAATAATAATTTTTTTTTTTTTTTGATAAAATATGAATAAAGTGTGGATAAAGATTTATAAAAAATAAAAAAATGATGATAGTTGATTTGATAATTGATTTATAAGAGGTGATGACAATTGATTTAACAGTGGATTTACATATTCTTTTGGTTTGAATAATCTGGAATAACTTAATTCTAATGGGTGAATGGAATCCATATACCACTTTATACTAGTTAATTCTGGCATACATATTCTCATTTATTCTAGTTATCCAAACATCCATAATGAGATTATTCCAACTAATTCTAATTTATTCCTGGCTTATTCTCTAATCAAACATGGGCTTAAGGTTGCATACGCAATATTTTTATTCATGAGAATAAATAAGTTTTGATAAACAATTTCAGTTTTTTTTTAAATGATTATTATGCATTATCTAAATTTATCAAGATATAGTTATTAATGTTTATTCTATATATAAAAAAAAAATTCTTTTAATTCCTTTTTTCTCCCTTATTCTCATCTTATGGCGGATCAAGAATTATTTGTATTTGGTGACCCAATTCAAGACCCAAGAATTCCCTGCACGACAGTACATACAAAAAAAGGTATACAAATTGCAGAGATGTGTCAACATCAATGTCATCTTGCATTTTATCCTATTCCAATCAACATGAAAAACACATTGGAACACTTATAAAGGAGACCAGGTTATCACTATATCCTAATTCCCCTTATTCATATCCTGAATTCCAGGGACCTCTAGAATAAGCATAGCTGTAACTGTGATGAATGAGTCATGGCTTCATGAAGCACCACTTCAAGTTTTTTGAATCTTAGGTCCTATGACAATAGTTCTAAACCTTTCACGAGCTTCATTTTGCTAAAAAAATATATGTTTTGTTATATCAAAAATGAAAATTTTATTTCCAGATAGACAAGAAGACACAAAGTTCAAACTCAACCAAGAAACAACTCCCCGCATAAATGTGTGAATAAATGAGTGAATAAATGGATAAGACACCGAACAATGTGGCTCCAATTTCATGGAAAGAAACATAAATGAACTTATGTTCTTAATTTGAATGATTACCCAATTTAATTTGTTTAAAACATGTCCACTTCATGTAAATATTTTGTTATCCATTACAAACCCCTATAAAATTTATGCTCCCAAAAATTTCATTTCAAACAAGAAGCACTAAATCAAATTAATTAAAATCTATCACATGAGCTCTAATTATCAACGTTTTGGATTAAAAAGTTGGAAATATGAAAAAAAAAAAAAAACCAACTCTGTAGTTTGAGTAGAAAAAATATAAATCAAAAGGTGAGCCCAATGAGATAACTGACAAAACAGATAAAAGAAAACGTGCATGCATGTTATACGAAAACAAACAAAAAATTAAATCAAAATAATGCGAGTGTCAAACCAAAACACAAAAACAACATTATGGTTGATATCAATTCCCCAAGTTTCATGTTATATGGATCCCCACTCATGTGGAAATCCATATTCAAAAACAAATGTTATAGATCAAATGATAAGAAAATATGCACATGCCCCTACATTTTATTTTTAAAATAAAAAATGAAGAAAAAAAAAACTGTTTTACCCCTCTAATTAGTCGGGGTAAAATGATATTATTCTTCTTGTTATATGATTAATGATAGGGGTGAAAATGCATATATTTTTAGATAAAAGGGATGCATTTTCATGTTTACAAATTGCCAGGGACCTAAATGCAAATAATCCTAGATTTAATCGCCGACAAACAGTTTGTCATCCTGACTCGCCAGCATGGACCCCCCAATCACGGCCGCACATCAAGACCTAAACGCGTCAGAGTCGTTAAATCAATTAAGGTAAAAATCCATATAACCCCTGTAAACTTGCACGAAATCTATACCATTTTCAGAAGTCTGTATAAAAAAATACCTATGTAAATTTAAATAACACAATGAGTTAAATTGTTGACAGATGAAGAATATTATATTTGGTTAACTATATCTGAAAATACAATATACAAAATCCCTCTACAATGGATTAAAATGCAAAAATTCTCTATGAATGAAGATTTTATCTCTTTGGTTAAAGTTTTTTTATAATATATTTAAAAAGATAAAATTATCATTTATAGAATTTTTTTTATATTTTTAACATATTATAAGGTTTTAAAATATACTATATTTTTAGCTAAAGTTAACTTGATAAAATATTTATATAATAATATTAATATGTTAACAAAAATTTAATTCAAAAAATTATTCAAATTTATAAAGATATTTTAAAGGTTATACGAAATTATAGAAAAAGTCCCAAGTTTATATAAATCTCGGACCGTTTAGAGGGGTTATATACTTATATATGAATTTTCCCCAATAATCAATGAACATCACAGTTTTCTCTTTTTTAATTTTTAATTTTTTTTTGTTTCTCACAAGCCATCCTGTCCAATCCACGTCAGTTCTAATCGACACTCAATCGCTGCTTTTTCTGTTCAGAGTATATATTGACCGTCTGATTGGTGGCCCCACAAGGACATTTAGACGTCCTTTCTGGCTCCGTGGGCCCCACCAAACCCGCGTACGGCCAGGCCCACGAAAACCAATTTCTCGGGATAATCTTTTTAACTGTTTAACTGCTCCCCACACACTATTTTATCGCGATAAATTCACGAAAAAGGTCAGTTTTGCCATCCCCGCGAAACAACATAATGACGGTGAACCATTTGAGTTCCATCAATCAGACGGTCCTAATATGCAAAAAGTTGGGTTGCTCCGCGCGGGGCAGCGTAAGATTAATCTGTCCCCTCTTCCCTCTCTATTAGCACCAGAGAGAGCAGTAGAGGAGGAGAAGAAGCGGAAATGGCGCTCGCAGCGTTGGATGTCAACCGAAGTCGCTTAGAGTCATCCGCGGAGCACCACATTCGAGCGGTAATCCGGGTTTCGCGAAGGCTTTTTTCAGGTCCTGATCACGTTCTGCGATTTCTGAATTTAGGATCTCTTTATCTTTTCTTTTCTTTCTTTATTAATCCTTAAAGACGGATTTCGCTGTTTTTAGGGTTTTAGTCGGACCGAATCTCTTCATCTCTTTTGGTTCCCCTTGTGAGGTCCATTGCTTTTGCTTTTCCTCTCTTTTTTAGGGTTTGAATCCCGTCGTTGAATGATTAGGCGTTGGAGGATTTGATTGAGGGTTCAAGATTGATTTGAAGAGGTGTTGTAAGTGAAAATGTGGATTGAAAAGACAAGGTTTTTGTGGAATTGATGGTTTGATTGGAAGTCTTTTTGTGATTTGGTTTTGCGGGGGAAGAGAGAGGGATGGATTCGGCGAGGAGTTGGTTTAATAAGTTTCAACCGAGGGAGAAGCTTAGGTCCTCGACGAAGAAGAAGGAGGCGGTCAGCCCCGTGACGGGAAAGGAAGGGTCGAGGCCGCCGATGGGGGAGGAGGCGCCTTCCAATGCCACAAAGCAGAGGGTCGCTGCGGCGAAGCAGTATATAGAGAACCATTACAAGGAGCAGATGAAGAATTTGCAGGAAAGGAAGGAGCGGTATGTTTTTTTTTTTTAACCTCATTGTTTTAATGTTCTATTGATCAAAGTATATATGTGTCGTGTTCATATTTCCGTTTAACTCATCCCCCCACTATTCACTTCTCGAATATGTCAACTTATGTTACTACTTTGGTTGTGAATTTATAATTGGAAACTGGAATTTTTGACATTACCTTTTTATATTGTCAACAAGTGTTCTATTGGCTTTGAAATTGCAATAGAAAATGTGATTGGCTAATTCTCAACTCTCAAGGGAAATTAAACCAGCAGAAACAATCTCCTAAGAATTTTTACCAAATTTGTGATTTTTAGTAGGATTTCGCCTGACAAGGTGAAGGATTTGAGACTAAAAAATAAAACAATCACTATAATAATGTCTAGTTTATGGCCCTTGAATAGTACGTGTGAGGCATGAATATCAATAGCTCTGTCAATCTTCATGTGAAGTGAGTTCTAGTTGACCTGTTTTTGACGTGCTTGACTAGAATTTTCTTGGTCTTAGGAACCGCCATAAGGCTCTCCTCTCACTTCTCACCATTCATATATAATATTTCAAGTCACGTAAATTGTTAAAAATTGCAGAACTAGTGTGTTAAAAATTCAGATTGAACAAATGGTAGTAATTTTTTTGGTTTTGTATTAGCAATATATATGTTATTTCAGATGAATGTCTAATCCAATGATGCAGCTATGTTTAACAATGTAATCTATATTTTATTCTCCACAATCAATCTTCAGGAGATTCTTTTGCCTTATTTTGTTGAGTACGATTCGTAGGTAAGGCTTTGTTATTTTAAATATTCATAAATTTAGTTGGCGCAACCATTAATCTCTATTGTCAATTAATTTCCTACAATGAATGTAACCTTGTGATTCCTGATCACGATGTTCATTCGTGCCCTACGAGATTAGTTCAAGCTGGAGGTTGCACACGCATATAACTCCAGTCCATCAAATGCAACGGAAGAGTTTGCTAGAATTTTAATGTCTGGACAAAGAAGGTTGGTTTTGGTTGTGCTGTTAGAAAAAATTATAAAAAACACATGCACCTTCATATTCTGAGACATTCTATAGTTACCATTTCATGGTTTGCATTGATGAGTATTATATTAAAAGAGAAGGGATTAATTAATATTTTATTTTGAGATCCTTCAGAATCAGCAAATATACACCTTGTGTAATGACACAGAAGAACTGTTGCAAGTGCAAGTTCCAGTTGCATCTGATAAATGCATATGATAACCCAGATATGCAGGATTTAGTTCCTGCATTTGTTCTTAGTATTCTAATGTAATGATATAAGCATATAGTTAATCCTATTTTATTGAAGTATGTCATTTTTATGGTCTTTCTGATCCTGATTATGGATATTGAGCAGGCGCTATTCTTTGGAGAGAAAGTTGGCTGATGCTGATGTTTCCAAGGAAGAGCAGAATAATCTTTTAAAACACCTGGAGAGGAAGGAAACAGAGTACATGCGCCTCCAGAGGCATAAGATGGGTGTTGAAGATTTTGATTTATTAACAATGATAGGAAAAGGTGCTTTTGGAGAGGTATTTTCATAAATTGACCAATATTTTCCTGTATGTCTTTCAAATTCGTCACTTAGCTGCTTGAGAATTACCTGGTTTAATGAATGTTATTTAGAGCATCTTTCTGCCAGCTTACGTGATCCAAAAATTGCATCCTATAAGCATGTTTATATCCTAGAGTAATTTTTATGCCCTTTATTTAACGATTAATGCAATAATTATTACAAAAATATCACGATTCACCATAATTCTATGCATTTTATTTAATATATTGTGATCTGAATTATTCTTCCTGGTTGACAACTTAATACGGTATGGTGGCAAGCTAAAGTTAAGGGAAAAAACAACATTTTAGGCATTGGCTCATCATGGTGCAGTCGGGAAATGGATGCAAGGGTCTGTCATGAGGATCACCTGTGACTGTCAATCTTTCACAAGCATTTAACCTCCTCCCAGTTTTGTGTATCCATTTCATTCATTTTGGTTTGAGAAGCAGAGTCATTTACCTTCATCCATTATGGATATCCATTTGGTTCTGGCCAATCATATTGAAGTGTGATTTTTTTGTGCAGGTCCGAGTTTGTAGGGAGAAAACAACTGGTCATGTGTATGCAATGAAGAAGTTGAAGAAGTCAGAGATGCTTCGGAGGGGCCAGGTGTGCATCATTAAAGGGACATATACGTTAATTTTTTCATGCACTCTGGCTAATCAGCTTCTGGATTTTGGTTTAGGTTGAGCATGTGAAAGCTGAAAGGAATCTTCTTGCGGAGGTTGACAGCAACTGTATAGTGAAGTTGTATTGTTCTTTCCAAGATGAAGAATTTCTATACCTCATCATGGAGTATTTACCTGGGGGGGATATGATGACATTACTTATGCGAAAGGACACTTTGACAGAAGATGAGGCCATATTTTATGTTGCAGAAACAGTTCTTGCAATTGCATCAATCCACAAACATAACTACATCCACAGGTTTGTAGGTGTCGTTGTTTGTGGTGTTATAGAGTGGCTGAGGTTCTATAAAACTCTTTGTTGGTTTGTGTGATTTAACATAGTGAGCCCATTGTATGCATGTCGCAGAGATATCAAGCCTGACAACTTGTTACTGGATAGAAATGGTCACATGAAGCTGTCAGATTTTGGACTTTGTAAGCCATTGGATTGTAGTAATTTCCCAAATTTGCAAGAAAAAGATTATGCTCTGGGAAAGAATCATAGTGGCGCTTTACAAAGTGATGGGCGGCCATCTGCACCCAGGCGCACCCAGCAAGAGCAGCTATTGCATTGGCAAAAGAATAGGCGGATGCTGGTAGGTTTCCTTTTTTGGTGTGTTCTGTTGGAAACTTAACATTGTACCTGTTGTTATGAATTTGATTTAATAATAATTTTCTGTAATGCTTATTATTTGCCTGAAACTGCTGGCACTGGAAAATCACAGGCGTATTCTACAGTTGGTACACCAGACTATATTGCTCCTGAAGTTTTGTTGAAAAAGGGTTATGGAATGGAATGTGACTGGTAAGTATAATCTATCATTTGCAGAAATATAACCAGATAAACTAGATTCAATTTTCTTTAGTATTATTTATAGATTGCCGTCCTCTTATGTTTATGTACAGGTGGTCTCTTGGAGCTATTATGTATGAAATGCTTGTTGGCTATCCTCCTTTTTATTCTGATGAACCTATGTCAACATGTAGGAAGGTAAGGATGCTGTTTATGCATAATTCATGAATTTGTAATTTTTAAGGTATAATCATTCTTCTATCTATATTCATTTACACCTGAATCATGAATTCTTGCTATCTTATTCTATTCAATCACTGGATCTGCTATGCAAAACCATGGTGAATTAATTTATCCCACCACAGCTAGGCAATTCTTTTGCTCTTCACTTTACGCAAATAATGACATCTATTTATATCAGAAAAGAATTAGTAGTTCTTCACCAGCGCAGCATTAGTTTTAAATTGTAGGATTCACCTCAGGTTAAGTGTTGTTAATCAGTAACATTACAGTAATTCTAGATGTCGTCATTACATGTTAGGCTCTTGAGCTTAGTTATTTCTTCTGTTTGTGGGCTTATTCGATCTATCTCTCCCTACCCCTCTAATTTCATTTGGAGTGTATTTTGTGGGTCACAATCCATGCTTACAGGTGTAATATTGATTCAGGGAGTGAACAATCTGAGAGTATATAGTCATGCCTTGGTGAAATAGAATTTGTGCTGGCTATCATCTATCTGTTTAGCTCATATTTCTCATTACTACATATGAAACTTTTTCATGTTTCTGGCTAGGTATATGGGTGACAGAAAAGTAATACTCTTTTCCACTTTCTGGAAATCACTTTACTTCATTGTGATCAATTGACTAAGGACATTTTTATGATCTATACAGATAGTAAATTGGAGAACCCATTTGAAGTTCCCTGAAGAAGCAAAGCTATCTGCTGAAGCTAAAGATCTTATCAGTAAACTGTTGTGCAATGTAGAACAGAGGTTGGGAACAAGAGGCGCGGATGAAATAAAGGTGTTGTGGTGTGTTCTACTGTTGTCTTGCTTTTTTCTGATAAATTGAAATTTCGTAGAGAGGGAGTCATCTGATCCTTCCATTTGCTTATTTCAGGCTCACCCATGGTTCGAAGGTGTCCAGTGGGATCGAGTTTATCAGATGGAAGCTGCATTCATTCCTGAAGTAAATGATGAGTTAGATACTCAGAATTTTGAGAAGTTTGAAGAGGTAGGATGTATTTGCTGTTTTTGCATCCACACTTTGCTTTGAAGAAAATAGTCATGTCTATTTTTTTTTTATCTTACATGATGGGCTTATGTTGCAGTCTGGAAACCAGGTTCAAGTTTCGTCAAAATCTGGCCCTTGGAGAAAGGTAAGACAAAACTGTGGATTTGGTTGCATTCTTCTCGTTACATAGAATACCAAAGAATGAATAATATTATTTCTGCTCTTAGACATGATGAAATATTCCATTAAATAATGTAAGTTGGAATTGTTTCTCTCTGAAATTATGGCGGGAAAATATGCATGGAAGACTCAAGAGCTTTGTTGTAATGCTAGGGAGTTACGCATTTTGCTTTCGCCAATCAATTTATGCTCAACTTTTGATTTGAGGAACAGGTTTACCTGACTACAGGGTACACGTGCATGCACCCTATTGTTTAGTGGAAATCTAGAAGTTGCTACTGCATAAGATAAATGCATATGTAGTAGAATGAATATTTGTGTGTGTGGAGTGAGTTCCATTTTTTTTTTGTGAAATCTAGAAATTTATCTATTGTTCAACTATATTTTTCTATATGATGAGGTGATGATTTCTTAAAGCAGTCATGCTCAATGTCAGTGTTTGTTTGTATTTTTTTATCATTATTTTGGTACTCCTGGACTAACTGGTTTTCATTTCTGTTGGCACCTGCAGATGCTTTCGTCAAAGGATATTAACTTTGTGGGTTACACATACAAGAACTTTGAGATTGTTAATGATCCCGAGATGCCTGGGATAGGTACCTTCTTTCCCTGCTTAATTTAGTAAATAATAAAAAACAATGACCCATGGCTTAGCTTGTAATTATGTGTTTAAAATGCATGATTGATTATCAAAATTTCTAGATAAATTAGAACTATGAATTAGGAATATGGGTTTCTGATTGATCGGGTTGCTAACTGCCTGTTTCATCTAGGCAGGCATTTTGAATTAAGTTGCTGTGAATTGGTTCACTCTTTAAACATGATTTGATCTTGGTTAAGGGGAGAAGTACCTAATAATTTCAGTTTCCATTATCTTGTTTATTAGATGTCTCAAACCATGTTTTGTCCCATCCTCTTCGGAGTATGTAATTCAGCATGTCGCTGCTTGTTGCATTGCAGCTGCTAAATGGCTAATTTTGGATATTTTGCAGCTGAATTAAAGAAGAAGAGTGTCAAAACAAAGAGGCCGTCCATCAAATCCCTATTTGGTAACATTTTCTCGTCATATTAGCTCCTTGAGAAGTGCATGTGGCCATATCATGTGAAAAATTTATGATCAAATGCATAATGTGATTCTTTTATTGCATGACCTTGGCCAAGCTAATTTTATGATTGCTGGCTTGTTGCTAATGTGCTATTAACTGACATGGTCCCGTGCCATTTATATAACTCCTAATTACATGAATCTCCTGAATGTAATGTGAAAAATAGTTTGATATCCACAATAATTTGTTCTCTGCAATCTGCATATTGCCAAAATGTATTGGTATCTGCATATCCATTTCACCAAAAATGCTTTTTCGGTGTGTGATTAAATCATTAAACTATTATTTTTGTATGTCCTTATGAAAGCCGTTCTTCTGATCCATCAAATGATTATTGTCACCCAGAATCATCGTCACCTGCTGAAAATAATCCAGTCCATGGGAGCTTCCTCAATCTCCTGCCCCCTCAACTGGAGGTATCCGAGAGCCAAAGTTCATCCTCTCTTTCTCCATAACCAGCACAATCCCCCATCAAAATTGTTGTATTCGCCGGAGAGTTCCAACATCGGATATTATTGTACGTATGAAAGCAAAAAGAAGACATTTGCGTGCCGATGCTGCGTAACTGTGTTTCGTGGTAAATTTTGAAGGCAAACCTCAGGACAATGGGGAGCTTCAAGAAAGTGATGGGGATGAGAGTATATTTGTATAGGTTTCCATTCTTTTATTACTTTTAAATGCATTTTACTCCAGCTCAATCCGCAAGGTGCATGTTATTCTTGTTAGTTTTATTAACTCTGTAGTTGGGTTGTTTTTGTATAAGTGGCTTTCATTAATTACTATTCTGATTTCAATTAGCTTCTCTGTTTCGGATCTGGTTATTCAATGTGTAAATGGATGAAATTGAAGGCATAGTACATTGTTTGTGCTATTCATTCTCACATATCCTTCCGGATTCTTATTTTTATTCCAGGGATCATTTTAGAGTTTTTTTTTTTAAATTTTTAGAAAACCTATTAGACTTAAAATTTATTCCAAGGAAAACATTTAGAGGGATAGTTTTAGGCTTGAGAATCTGATTTGGTTGCATTTTTGGTAAATCATCTTCTAGGTAAATAACATCATGGTGGCAAAATCTTTTTTTTCAACCACTGAACTATGGGTATTTATAATTTCTTTTACTTTTAGTCAAAATTTTTTTTTCCTGTAAAAGCTAATTTAAAACACAAAAAATAAAATTCAAGTAAAACTAAAATTTAAAAATATCCTTTTGTAAATGTTGACAATTGGTTTCTAATGGTTCCCAATAAGAGAGTTGAATTGCAATTTTCTTATTAACAGTTTTTTTTTTTGTTCAAAATTCTCTTATCACAATTTACAGAAATTAAATCAAATGCTACATTTTATAAATATTTTATTTATCTGTACACCTTATATCTTCACAAATTGAATTGGATTTTCGGTATTATACATTGGTATCCACATTTGTACTCAATTTTGATGTGACATTGGTCTCCACATTTGTAAACATTTGTAATTCCCCAATGAAGAATAACTATGAATATCGGATCCATTGTTATCCTTACTTTAAGCGGAATTATTACAGGGACAACCAGTGAGTTTTGAATTTGTAATAAAATCTTGACCGTTGATTTGAAAGATCTACGGTCAGAAGCGGCAATCAAACGAAAAAGACAACTCGCGCCCCTTTCAAGCTTCAACCCCCAATCCCCTAAATCGAAATTCCTCTGCAAACGAAACCCTAAAAAAACCCTAACTGACACTTGACTCTCACAAATACATCATCAATCATGCAAGTAAGGCCTTTAATTTCGCGATTTCGCTATTATCATCGTATTTGTTCTTCGTCGGTGGATCTGATTTTCATATAATCTATAATTCGATTCAGGCGAGCGGCCGGTTCAACGCCGACCTCAACAGATTGTGAGTCTCAACTTCTTTTCTTCTGTTTTCGAAACCCTAATGGAACCGGTATTTGTTTTTAAGTACTTCAATCGGTACTAAAAGAAATTGTTTTGGATGTTTCAGTGAGTGGGCGGTGAACATTCATCGTGACAGTTATGCGTCGTTCGGTCACTACCCGATGTTGGCCTACTTTTCCATCGCCGAGAACGAATCGATTGGGAGGGAGAGGTACAACTTCATGCAGGTATTGCCTTTGTTCACAGATTTTTCTGTCTTTGTGACTGCTTATATGTGTATATTTGTGTAAGTTTTGTGCATTAGTTTCTA
Organism: Acorus gramineus; assembly: GCA_030737835.1. NCBI lineage: Eukaryota > Viridiplantae > Streptophyta > Magnoliopsida > Acorales > Acoraceae > Acorus > Acorus gramineus. Next base: position 16,284,021 of record CM060857.1, read on the forward strand.
ATCTAGTATGCACTTGATCATGCTTTTTTTTTTTTTTTTTTGCTCTTTTGTTACGTTTCATAGCCACAGTGTTCCTTGTTTTGATGGATTGAGTGCCCACATGATGCTAAGCAATCAAATTCTCTACTTTTCACTTTTGCTTGGATTGATGAATGGCAAGGACTCTCCTTTTCCACTCTTGGAGCCAATTTGTATGTTTCTTCCTGTCTATTAGGTTATTTCGGATGTTGTAGGGTCTGTCTCTGCTGCTATGTGATATTGCTCTATGAAATGAGGGATGGTTTCTCAGTTAAGTTCATTTGTTGGGCCCTATCAGAAATTTGGTACTTGACCATCTGGGATACATATTGGGATCTCTAGGTCATCTAATTAGGATAGTTGGATAAATTATATGCTAAAATATGTATGTACAGTTGTCAAGAATTAATTTGGATTTTGGGCCTCCGAGGCTCCAAATGATCTATATGTATAAATATCTCAGTCATTGTGAGAGCAGATTCTCTGTTTTGGTACCTTTTTCATTCATGGAATGGTTCTTACACACAAAGAGATCACACATCTGTGTTTTCGTGTCAAAGGGTTGCCAATTTTGTGCAGCATGATGCTATTTGAGAAGGAAACTTCATGAAAGCTCAACAGCTCTATGCAGCTCAGTGTCGGGAACTGAGAAGAAACATGTAGATGGATTGTTTTGCTGAATTTATGTTCTTGAGATAAACAAAGGCATTGAAGTGAAAGAACTCATAACAGTATATCATATCCCCGTGGTTTGTTTCAGATTAAACATGGATTGTCAGCTCCCAGTGCAGGACATCTTGAATGATTTGGTATTCATTTTAGGTAATGCCTGATGCCACCCATGTGATGAATTCATGCCCCTGATGCATTAGTGGTCAGAAAAAAAATGGATGGAGACTTAAATGCAAGCTTATGCCCATAGATTGAGAGCACATTATTTATGTCCTTGGTTCAAAGTATTATCTGACACTCCATCTTTTTGCTTGTCACCAACATGGACACGGCTCCCTACTCTATTTAGGACCAATTGTTACATTAGTGCTATCTATGCATCCAATCTTATGTTTACAATGCCAATTTTGGATTTCACAGTCTGCCATGGTGGTATATCATGCTCACTATTTACCCCCTTTTGGTGTAGCTTCTGTTATCCTCTGTTAAGATATTTTGACATATGATGTTTATTTATTTATTATTTTTAGCTTTTAGAGATCAGAAGATATTTTGGGCTCGGCTTCTTCTTTCATTTTTTATGGCTTCTGAGAAATAAGTGACTTTTGAGCATCATATATTTCAGCGATACATCATCAATTATGCAAATAAGGCCTCTAATTTCTCGATTTCACTATTCTTCATCGTATTTGTTCTTCCTTGGTGGATCTGATTTTCATTTAATCTATTATATTCGATTCAGGCAAGCGACCGGTTCTACATCAATTCCCAGCTCGAGCGCCTCCAAGCCAAATATGTCGGGACGGGACACGCCGACCTCAACAGATTGTGAGTCTCAACTGATTAATCATTCTGTGAAATGCATTCAGTGAAATGATTCTTGCATTTGATGGACCCCCAAAAGCTCCAAACCCTGCTCAAGACATGCATCACATCCTCCAAATCACTAAAACAAGTGAAGCTCCTCCACCAAAAAACCATCATCCATGGCCACCAGACCAACCTCTCCCTCTCCAAAACATTTATCAACCTCTACTTCCTCAACCACTCCTTCAAATCCGCTCGTCAAGTCTTCGACGCCATCCAAAACCCATCAGACGTCACTCTTTGGAACACCCTCCTGTCCTCCTACACCAAGATCCACCTCCACAGGGAGGCTCTCGATCTCTTCGAGAGCCTCAGATGCTCCGACCACTCGAGCCCTGACCATTTCACATACCCAACCGTCCTGAAAGCCTGCGGAGGCCTCAAAGACCATTGGCAGGGGAGGAAGATCCACACCCTCATAATGAAATCGGGCTTTGGATCCGATGTTGTCGTCGGGAGTTCTTTGGTTGGTATGTATGCAAAATGCGGCCTTTCAAAGGTTGCGATTTCTCTGTTCGATGAAATGCCGGAGTGGGATGTCGCCTGTTGGAACACCGTCATATCATGCTATTACCAGGACGGGAAGCCTTGCCAGGCGTTGGAGACATTCGATGTGATGAGAGGTTTTGGGTTCGTACCCGACTCGATGACTTACCCGACTGTGTTTTCAGCTTGTGCAAGGGTTCGGGCTCTTGAGAAGGGGAGGGAGATTCATGAAGAGTTGGTGAAGAAGGGATTTGAATTTGATGGATTTGTTAGCTCTGCCATTGTTGACATGTATGGGAAATGTGGGTGTTTGGAGGAGGCGAGGGCGGTGTTCGAGCGGAGCACGAATAAGGGAGTGGTCTCTTGGAATTCGATCATCGGAGGGTACGCGTTGAATGGGGACAGCAAGTCTTGTTTGGAGTTGTTGTTGAGGATGATTGAAGAAAGGGTGAGACCAAACACAACCACTGTGAGTAGCTTGTTAGTCGCTTGTTCGAGAAAGTCGAATCTGCGACACGGGAAATTGGTCCATGGTCTCGTGCTTCGAATGGCCATCGAGCTTGATCTTTTCATCGGTTGTTCGCTGATCGATCTCTATTTCAAATGTGGGAATGTTGAGTATGCGAAGCATGTCTTTAAGGGGATGCCCAAAGAGAGTGTGACACCATGGAATGTAATGGTCTCAGGATTCGTGATGGTCGGTCGCTACTTCGAGGCGCTTGAAATCTACAATGCAATGGGAGGGGCGCAGGTGCAGCCAGATATGATTACCTTCACCAGCGCCTTGTCGGCGTGTTCTCAATTGGCGGCTCTTGAGAAGGGGAGGGAGATTCATCAGTGCGTGATTGAGCATCGACTCAAATCAAGCGAGATCGTCATGGGAGCTCTGCTTGACATGTATGCAAAATGTGGTGCGGTCGATGAGGCACGTCATGTCTTCGATGACTTACCTGTCAGAGATTTAGTGTCGTGGACGTCGATGATAGCTGCGTACGGGTCTCATAGCCGAGCCCATGAAGCCTTAGAGATCTTCCATGAGATGCGACGATCGGAGGTCAAGCCGGATGGGGTGACATTTCTCACTCTGATCTCGGTTTGTAGCCATGCTGGTCTAGTAGATGAAGGTAGCCATTATTTCAATCTGATGAAGAATGAGTATATGATTGAGCCGAGGTTGGAGCATTATTCGTGTTTGATAGACCTTCTCGGGCGTGCTGGGAGGCTGGACGAAGCCTACAACATCCTCCAAAACAATCCGAATTTAGGATTCGATGCTGAATTGTTATGGGGGATGCTCTCTGCTTGCAGTCTTCATAGGAATTTAGAGTTGGGAGAGAAGGTCGGCGAGCTTCTGATCGAGAGAGATCCTGATGACCCGTCTGTTTATATTGCGCTTTCTAACATGTATGCTTCAGCTGGAAGATGGGATGATGTGGGGAAGCTGAGGGTGAAGATCAGGAAGAAAGGGTTGAAGAAGAAGCCGGGCTGTAGCTGGGTAGAGGTCGACAAGAGGATTCATCAGTTCTTTGTGGAAGACAAGGCACATTCAGATGAAGAGGTGATCTACAGATGTCTGGAGAGCCTCACTATGCAGATGGAGATCGAAGAATTGCTACTCGAATTCGATCAAAATTATACCCAATTTTGATATGGGCAATTGAAATATTTGTGTTTCGATTCTTGGATTCATTCATGTGATTGTACAGATTGGTTAATTTAACTAAATCTTTATTAAAGTTTTTTAATCAACAAGAGGATTCTTGATATGAGCAATCCAGGGGAGTCTGGCTTTCAACACACACACATGGACTCTAAAAGTTAGATCAGTTCATAATCAATGGTTATGGAAGTCTAATAAAATCAGGAAAGTAAGTTTGCAGTGTCAGTGAATCACATAAAATATAGCTATCATTTCAGAGAACCTCATCTTTGAAGGAGTTGATAATGATCACGGAGAAAGTAAACGCATTTTGATTACATCCAAGAACACCTAGAAAAGGGCACAAGTAAGAAGAAAATAAATTAAAGGGAAAAATTCAAATAACCCGACTGCTTAATATTCATATAACCCCCTGACTTTTCTTAAAATTCATACAACCCTTTGAAAAATATTATATAAATTCAAATAACCCCCTAAGTTAAACTTTTGTTGACAGATAAGGATTATTCTGTGAATATTTCATTTGGTTAACCCTGATTAAGAACAAAATATACAAAAAAAAACCTACAAATTGTTTAAAATGCGAAAAATCCTATGTAAATGACGATTTTATTCATCCGGATATATTATAAAACTCTATTTAGAGGGACCAAATCGTCATTTACAGAAGATTTTTCATATTTTTAATATATTTTGGGTTTTTTTATATATACTATATTTTCAGTCAGGGTTAACCAAATATAATATTCGCATAATAATTCAAATTTATCAATAAAAATTTAATTCAGGAGGCTATTTAAATTTACAGTTTTTTTTAGGGGGGGTGTATATGAATTTTAAAAAAAGTCAGGGGGTTATATGAATTTTAAGTAGCTTACAGGGGGCTATATGGATTTTATCACTGGATGGGAATGCTGAAGTTGGAACTGATTTGCACCTCAGTCACCTTCTCTTTCTGGAGGACGGCCACAGGGCAACAACATATAACCAAATAATTCAAACTTAACACTCAGCACAGGTTTTTCTTCCATGTACACTTTATGATTAACAGCCATCTTTGATTTCATTTTTCTTTCATGAACAAGGTTTCTTAAACCCAATTAAGTCCCTAGTAAACAAATCCTAAATTAAAGAGATTTTTGCATATATACAGTTTAAAAAATCCTACATTGTCAAATACATCTATCAAAAACTGTATTACCATCCGTACCTTTTTAAAAAAATTTAAATTTTTCACAATGCCCCTTTGAGCGGTATTTATACATAATATAAATATTATAAATTTTACAATGATACATTTCAAAAGAATATTCATATACATTTTAAGTCATTTTAAAAGATATGTATTTAATTCATTAAAAATATTTTAATAAAACTAGATTATGTTATATATATGCAAAAATACTTAAAATTAAATCACATCCCTAAAATAAGAGTCTGGATCCAATCAGGCTTGTATTTGATTAGTATCATCGGCATCGACTGCACGGTCTATGATTCGAATTGCAATAAAGAGTGACACATATATCACAGTTTGATTCATAGATTCTGTAGTTCGATGATGCAAGATTTTATGTTGCAATAAAAGAATTTATAATAAAATCTTGACCGTTGATTTGAAAGATCTACGGCCAGGAGCGTTAATCAAACGAAAAATAGTTTGCACGTGTTAGGAATAAAAAGGCATTCAACCCCCCCAATCCCCCTATATCGAATTTCCTCTGCAAACGAAACCCTAAAAAAACCCAAATTTTCACAAATACATCATCAATCATGCAAGTAAGGCCTCTAATTTCTCGATTTCGCTATTATTCACCGTATTTGTTCTTCTTCGGTTGATCTGATTTTCGTGTAATCTATACTTCGATTCAGGCGAGCGACAGGTTCAACATCAATTCCCAGCTCGAGCACCTCCAAGCCAAATATGTCGGGACGGGACACGCCGATCTCAACAGATTGTGAGTCTCAACTTCTTTTTTTCTGTTTTCGAAACCCTAATGGAACCAGTATTTGTTTTTTAGTACTTCAATCGGTACTAAAAGAAATTGTTTTGAATGTTTCAGTGAGTGGGCGGTGAACATTCATCGTGACAGCTACGCGTCGTTCGTCGGTCACTACCCGATGTTGGCCTACTTCGCCATTGCCGAGAACGAATCGATTGGGAGGGAGAGGTACAACTTCATGCAGGTATTGCCTTTGTTCACAGATTTTTCTGTGTTTGTGATTGCTTGTGTATATTTGTGTAAGTTTTATGTACCAGATTCTAATTTATTAGGCCATCTCCAGCCCTTATTCAAACTTATATCCAAATTTCACTTAAAATTTGAGTAAAAGCTTCGTTTGATATGAGGTGTCTCCAACCATCACTTTGTGTTTTACTCAAATTTTTTTAAAAAGGGGAGTTGAAGAAAAAAATATTCATTGGAAATTTGGGTAAGAGTTTGAGTCTCCTTTGATTTGAGTAAAAATTTGAGTAACAGCTTTATTTGGTATGAGTATGGGTAAATGGTTGGAGAGATTTTTTAATAGCATTTATTTAAATTTAAATTTTGGTACACATTTGGGTATAGGAGCAAGATGCTCTTGCACTTGATCATGTTTTCTTTTTTCTTTTTTTGCGCGTATGTTGTGTTTCATATCCACACTGTTCCTTGTTTTGATGGATCGAGTGCCCACATGTTGCTAAGCAATCAAGTTCTCTACTTTTCTCTTTTACTTGGATCGATGAATGGCAACAACTCTCCTTTTCCACTCTTGGAACCAATTCATATGTTTCCTCATATCTGTTATGTTATTCCGGATGTTCTAGGACCTATCTCTGCTGCTATGTGATATTACTTTATGAAACGAGGGCCGGTTTCTTAGTTAGCTTCATTTGTTGGGCCCTATCAGAAATTTGGCACTTGATCATCTGGGATACATGTTGGGTACTCTAGGTCATCCTAATTAGGATAGTAGCATTAGCTATTTGCTAAATTATGTATGCACAGTTGTGAAGTATTTTGGTTAGGCCTCCCAATGATCTATATGCATAAATAGCTCTTTCATATTGAGAGCAGATTCTCTGTTTTGGTACCATTATTCATGGAATGGTTCTTACACACCAGAGCGATCACATAACTGTGTTTTCATGTAATAGAAGTGCCGATTTTGTGCAGCATTATGCTATTTTAGAAGGAAATTCCATGGAAATTCAACAGTTCTATGCCGCTTAGTTGTGGGAGCTGAGAAGAAACATATAGATGGATTGTTTTGCTGAATTTAGATTCTTGAGATAAACAAATGCATTAAACGGAAAGAACTCATGACGATGTATCATATCCTGGTGATTTATTTCAGATAAACATGGATTGCCAGTTCTCAGTGCAGGGCATCTTGAATGCCTTGGTATTCATTGTCGGTACTCATGTGATGAATCCATGCCCCTGATGCATTACTGGTCAGGAAAAAAAATGGATGGAGACCTAAATGCATGGATATGCACATAGATTGAGAGATCTTTATTTATGTCCTGGGTTCAAAGTTTTTTCAGACACTCCATGTATGTGCTTGACACCAACATGGACACATATCCCTACTCCATTTAGCACCAAGTGTTACATTAGTGCTGTCTATGGCATCTAATCTTATGTTTAAATGCCAGAAGGTAATTTGTATTTCAGTCTTCCGTGGAGGTATATCATGCTCACGATTTCCCCCCTTTTGGTGTTGCTTCTGTTATCCCCTGTTAAGATATTTTGACACATGGTTTTTATTTATTTATCCATTTTATCTTTTAGAGTTCAGAATATCTTTTTGGCTCGGCTTCTTCTTTCATTTTGATGGCTTCTGAGAAAGAAGTGACTTTTGAGCATCATATATTTCATTTACTACTGTCAATCCATTTTCTCTAGTACGAAAGAAGCTACATGGCTCTACTGGATTTTATTATAGCCACTTCAGGGTGCTCTTACGTACATGGAGTCCTTATATACAGCTCCAATTACCGTCGCTACGTGCTAATGGAGCATATGCTTTGTAGATGAAGCATGTGATTTGTTTTTGGTGTTTTTTTCCAAATAAAGGAGCATATACAATTTATTAGAGCATATACTTTAATTGTTTTTTTAATAAAAGCAGATGCTTCATTGCGTTAAGTACACACACTTTCAGAAAGTCCACTAACATTATGTGCCACATTACGTTCACTCTCAGCCCATCTCCTGCTGCATATGAATGAAATTTTCATTGTGAATTCAAGCAATTTGACCCCAGTAAATTTTACTGATTCTTTTGTGTTCTTTTGTTTTTATTCACTTGGCTATTCAGAAAATGCTGTTGCCTTGTGGCCTTCCTCCAGAAAGAGAAGACGACTGAGGTGCCAATTAGTTCCAGCTTCAACATTCCTATCCAATTATCACAACATGTTTAAGGATAGGTAGTTTGTTTTCTTTTTCCTTGTTCCCTTATCTAGGTGTTCTTGTATGTAAGCAAAGTACATTTTCTTTCTCCGTGATCGTTATCAACTCTGTTAAATGATAGCTATATTTTATGTGATTCTCTGACATTGCAAATTTACTTTCCTGATTTTATTAGACTTCCATAACCATTGATTCCTGAAGATCAACATATCACGAGGGATATAATCTGATCTTACTTGAGTCCATGTGTGTGTTGAATCCAGACCCCTGCAAGGCTGCAATGCTCATATTAGGAATTCTCTGGTCAATTAAAAACCACCAGTAAAGAATTAGTTAAAGTAACCAATTGTACAATCACATGAATGAATCCAAGAATCGAAACACAAAACTTGCAACTGCCCATATCAAAATTGGGTATAATTTTGATCGAATTTGAGTAGTAATTCTTCAATCTCCATCTGCATAGTGAGGCTTTCCAGACATCTGCATATCGCCTCTTTATCTGAATGCACCTTGTCTTCCACAAGGAACTGATGAATCCTCTCGTCGACCTCGACCCAGCATCAGCCCGGCTTCTTCTTCAACCCTTTCTTCCTAATCTTCACCCTCAGCTTCCCCACATCGTCCCATCTTCCAGCTGAAGCATACATGTTCGAAAGCATAATATAAACAGACGGGTCATTGGGATCGCTCTCGATCAATAGCTTGCTGACCTTCTCTCCCAACTCTAAATTACTATGAAGACTGCAAGCAGAGAGCATCCTCCATAACAATCCAGCATCGAATCCTAAATTCAGATTGTTTTGGAGGATGTTTTAGGCTTCGTCCAGCCTGATCATATCTAGCCGCACTCACGCCTCTCCCATTGCATTGTAGATTTTGAGCCCTAACGACTGACCATCACAAATCCTGAGACAATTACATTCCATGGCGTCACACTCTCTTTGGGCATCCCCTTAAAGACATGATTTGCATACTCGACATTCCCCACATTTGAAAGAGAGATCGATCAGCGAATAAGCGATAAAAAGATCATGCTCGATGGCTATTTGAAGCACGAGACCATGGACCAGTTTCCCGTGTCACAGATACTGACTTTCTCGAACAAGCTACTCACAGTGGTCGTGTTGGGTCTCACACTTTCTTCAATCATCCTCAACAACAGCTCCAAACAAGACTTACTGTCCCCATTCAACGCGTACCGGCCGATGATCGAATTCCAAGAGACCACTCTCTTATTCGTGCTCTGCTCGAACACCGCCCTCGCCTCCTCCAAACACCCACATTTCCCATACATATCAACAATGGCAGAGCTAACAAACCCATCAAATTCAAACCCCATCTTCACCAACTCTTCATGAATCTCCCTCCCCTTCTCAAGAGCCCGAACCCTCGCGCAAGCCGAAAACACAGTCGAGTAAGTCATGGAGTCGGGTACGAACCCGAGGCCTCTCATCGCATCGAACGTCTCCAAAGCCTCGCGAGGCATCCCGTCCTGGTAATAGCACGATACGACGGTGTTCCAACACGCGACGTCCCTATCCGGCATTTCATCGAACAGAAAAATCGCAACTTTTTGTAAGGCCTCGCTTTGCATGCATACCCACAAGAGAACTCCCCACAACGACGTCGGATTCGAAACCCGATTTCACGATGTGGGTGTGGATCTTCCTCCCCTGTCGATGGTCTTTGAGGCCTCCGCAGGCTTTCAGGACGGTTGGGTATGTGAAATTGTCGGGGCTCGAGTGGTCGGAGCATCGGAGGTGGTTCTTTTGTGTAGGAAGACAAGAGGGCGTTCCAAAGAGTGACGTCCGATGGGTTTTGGATGGCGTCGAAGACTTGACGGGCGGATTTGAAGGAGTGGTTGAGGAAGTAAAGGTTGATGAGGGTTTTGGAGAGGGAGAGGTTGTTCTGGTGGCCATGGGTGATGGTTTTTTTGGTGGAGGAGCTTCGCTTGTATCAGTGATTTGGAGGATGAGATGCATGACTGAGAGCAATGAATTTTGTATGCATTATGTTCTTATGGTATGTTTTGTATGAAAGATGTTAGAGTATTTTAATGAATATTAAAAAAAATATAAAATATTTTGTTATTATGTTCATACATAAAATATATATATAAGTAAATGAGGTATATCATTTTAAACAAAATAAAATAAAAACATAAATCGTATTTGGAGTTGAAAACAGGATTAAGTATAACATTTTCTTTTAAAAATTCATAATATCAAAATCTATTACCCTGTTTGGATGTGGAATAGAGGACCGGATAACATGGTATAAAGCGGAATATAGGAATTTAGATGTTTGGGTGCATTGAATACCCATGGATAATGTATGATTGGTAAACTGATATAAAATGATATATAGATTTCAACCAACCCTTCGAATTAAAATTATTTTAGGTTATTCCATCCAAAGAATATGTGGGTTCACTGTCAAATCAACTGTCATCATCTCTTATAAATCACCTGTTAAATCAACTATTATCATTTTTTCACATTTTATAAATCTTTATTCACACTTTATTCACATTTTATCCAAACAACAAAAACTTTATTATTACATTTTCAAACGAAAATAATTCAAAATATAACCAAACACAAAATCACTTATTTCACTGCTATATCCACTTATACTAGTATAACTGTATATTCCAAGTTAAGTCTTATTTTGTACCTAAACGGGTGGAGACCTCTTCTATGGTTAGTGAACTATGTATGCTAATAAATAACATTTGGTAAATGTCAAATTTTTATTAATTAAATTGTAAGTTATCCAACAAAAAAGGTTTTGAGTGTTAACACACGCAGTCCAGTGATGCGATCTTCCACTTGACTATACACTCCTGAGTGATGTCCTAATTTGATATAATATATATTTCATTAGTGCTTGTATGCTCGATTATTATTTTTTAAATAAAAATATCTATTGATTTATATAAGTAAGTACTTCACGTTTTATAATAATATACTTATTAGATGAATATATATTTAAAAGAAATCAAAGCAATTGAAGACGGCAGATAGGGTTACAAACCGGGCTGGACATCCAAAATGCTCACTAAAGTTCTATTTGGAATAAATTGTCAAATTTATACTATTTCTTCGAAAACATATTTTAGATAATCAGTTCCAAATTACTTTTTTTAAAATTTAACTTTTAATTGGATTTTGGTTTAAAAAACAGATTTTAGGCAATCAGATCCAAATTACCTTTTCTTTATTACTTCAGCTTTTAATTTCGGATTTTAATTTCTCTTAAAGTAAAGAGCCAACCGAAACATCTTTATGGAGAAATTGACTGAAAGTGACTTTTATAAAAACGGAAAAATCCAAATAAGCCCCAGTAAACTGTTTGAAATCTATATAACTCTTTGATTTTTTCTAAAGTCTATATAACCCCTTGAAAATAACTATGTAAAATTAAATAACCCCTGAGTTAAACTTCCATTGACAAATGAGGTATATTATGTGAATACTCCATTTGGTTAACTCTGACTAAGAATACAATATACCAAAAAACTCTTACAAATTGTTTAAAATGTGAAAAACTCTCTGTAAACGACGATTTTACCCCTCCGAATAGAATATAAGACTCTATCCAGAATGATAAAATCATTATTTATAGAAAAATTTTCGCATTTTAATACATTGTGGGGTTTTTTTTATATATTATGTTTTTAGTCAAGGTTACCCTGACAGAAATATTCACAAAATAATCTAAATTTGTCAATGAAAATATAACTCAGGGGGTTATTTGGATTTATAAAGGTGTTTTTAAGGGGTTATATAGACTTTAGGAAAGTCAGGGGTATATATAAATTTTAGGTAGTTTGTAGGGGGTTATATGGATTTTCCCTTTATAAAAATGTTAGCTGAGACCAGTTTCCATAAAATAAAATATGTTTTTGAAACTTTTTTTTTTGAGATAAGGTAGATATTGCTATCAAACTTGGTTCTGAACTCAGGCCTAAGCGATTCATGTGTTTGTTCTCCTGCTTGGAGTCTGGTTGCAATCCTGTAAATGGCAAGGATGTACCAGTTAACATCTCTACTTGTAGAGATGTTTCAGTGATTTATTTATTTTTTGACATTTATATGGTCCCTGGTCCCATTCAAAGACATCTTGACTGATGAACCAATCTGTCTGTTCAGACAACATCATTGCTCCACCAATCTGTATGATGTACAACTATTCAACCAAATCTCATATCTCATCACAGATATTTTTTTCCGTACTTATCCATTGATGTTCCCTTCTGATTGTCATGTTTGTCATTTTAAATTACCTGCTAATAACTCAGTTGATGTTGTTTATAATAGCCCATATGACCAAATCATAAGACAGCACCCGAAAAGATCGATTTATTTACTTCATCAAATGTCTAGTTCTGCAACACTATCCAGTAAAACAAGCATTTCTCTGCTGACAATGGAGAGAAACATCAACTATATGCCCTTTGGAGCGGGGTATTTGATGGCGTTCTTGACGATCTTTTTTGTGACAGCCTCATCAAGATCAATGCCACACATATCAGACAGCCTTATGAGGTAGAGCAGAACATCAGACAACTCCTCCCCAAGATGCTCCTTGTCGGATTCTTCCCAGTCGGGGAGTCCTTTTGCCACTTCCCCCCTCCATTGGAATATCTCTGACAGCTCCCCCACCTCACCCACCTACACAAATCCGATTAAGTCGAAGAAATGGATTATCTGGTATTATAGAGCATTTTAAGTCAGTGTCACCACCGACACGAAATTAAGAATTTAAGATCATGACATGAATGTGGTGGGAACATAGAATGAAACATAATGAGCAGTCAGTTAACAATTCTGCCTACAATACTTGGTAGGATACTATCAACCAAAAAATTAATCAATGTGTACTGATTATTTAAGATTCTAAAACTAGTATATTAGTTCCCTCCACATTAGTAAGTGAACCATAAAGATTTGTACTGATGTGATTTCTCATGCTATCATGAGTGTCTTTTTGAAATGGAATCAATCTCTTGCGCTTTCGAAGACAATGGAGCTTTCCTATAATTTGACCAGTGGTATATTCACATGTTTCATATAGTTAGCAATTTTTCCATGTCACTGTCGATTAAGAGTTAAGACTAGATCTTTTTTTGAATTGTATCTTTTTTTGAGTTGTTTCAATCCACACAAAACCAACACATTAGTTGGATGATTCTGACAGTCTGGTCTATGGATCTCCACATGGCAATGTGTGATCTTGGATCTATGGCCTCAAACCAATTTTGAGGGATCCATGTATTTCTGAAGAAAAAAAAGGACACTGTGTGTTCTGTTTTCAGCCAAAAAGCACAAGCACTGTTGGTTCATGTATTAATATGTTCTGTTATACTGTTTTCATAACCTCATATAATGATTATATGTTCCTCATGTTGGTTTGCATGCGATTTATTGGTCTCCAAAACATCAAAACACCAAAGCATCAAAAGAGAGACATGTAGTAGTGCTAATAATTCATAGCAAGACAATCAATCCAAAAAAGGAAGATGATTAATCCATGACATACTAGTAAGCACATATGCAATAAAAAAATTAAGTTCTAATTCAACTTTAAAAGAACTTCACATCATATATTCAAGAATCACATGAGGTTCCCATTAAACCATCAATTGATCTATGAATCAAGTGAGGAAAAAAAAAAAAGGTGTAAAATTGGACTCACCATGGCAAGAAGCAGGTTTCTTGGGCTATGGTACTGCTCCCAGTTCCTCTCTTTTGCAAATTCTTCAAGCTTTCTTGATAGACCTTTGAGGCTCACATTCATCTCCTCCTTTTCTTCTCCACCTCCTCTCTCTCCCATAGTTTTCTCTTGGTGCTTGCAAAAAAAGAGGGCCCCTTGTTTTATATAGACCTTTCAAGGCTATGGGGGAATATGTGCAATTTTTATCAAAGAAATGTTATTTAAAGGAAAGAAAATTAAAAAAGTATAAGTGGGAAGAGGGAGTGGGCAATGGGGCTAATTTTTAAATGCAAAGAAAAGATTCCTATCACCCACCTAAGAAACAAAATAAACAACACAACTCCCCAAGAAAAAATTAATTATGTGATCTTGAACACTGGGGAAAATTTTTTTTTAGAATAATATTTAATAATAGACAGACTATATAAAGGGGTGTCAAAAAGTTGAGATATTGAGAGATAGTGTTTATAACTATGGAAGATTTTATTATTCTCTGTTAAAACTTAACGCTCCGTGATACTATTTATTGTGAACAACATTTATCATCTTTCAACTTTTAATATCTCACATTAGATATGCATTAGATATGCATGCATATTTTTAACAACCTTACAATTTTATATCTCACATTAGATATGAATGGATATTTTAAATCATCGGTATTTTTTTTTTGTTTTAAAAATGAAATATGCAATATTTTTGTTAGATGAATGTAAATAATTCATTGAGGGAAGAGAGGAACATTTCTAACATTTTATAGGATAGAAAATATGCAATATTTTTGCTTAGATTAATATATTAACTATTAAAAACCACATTTTACAAGACCATTTCTAAACTATGTTTCCTCCTCACGAAAACGAACCAAAAAAAGATAGAAAAATGAAAACTCTAATTCAAGAAAACATGAAACCCTGGGATTGATTGAGGGAAGAGAGGAACATTTTATAGGATAGAAAAGATAAGGTTTTGTGTAAGATAAAGGGTTTTGGATGAGATATGATTTTTTTTTTTTTTTTTTGGATTTCAACGTGATTAAGCACCTAAAATTCTTCAATGCACACGTATGATTCACATATTCTTCTATGCAGAGATGAATAAATTAAAAAAAAAAAAAAAAGCAACGTTATGGCCTACGTGTACCTGCTGGGTTCCATCTGCAATGGAGGTCGACAATGAGAGGAAGAAAAGGAAAATAAATTAACTTATATTTTAGGGTTACAGTCAAATGAATGGTCTAAATCTAATTAAATGTGATATCAATGGTTTGAATTGATTGGTATTCTTTTCCAAGCATAACAAATCCATCGGTTGCCTGGTTTCTATTAAAAACATTCTCGCATCGAACGGTCAATAATCGATGTCTTCAAAGAACATTGTCAATAAATAGATTGGTACACTCTAAATGAGTATCTCGTTAAAAGAGTCTATGTTTTTGCGTGCCCAAAAGTCCGGCCCGTTTTCAGGGCGGACCCGGCTTGGGCCTGGTTCTGGGGCCCGGCCCCGACTCGCAAGCCCACCCAAGCTCGACCGTTCGGGCTGGCCCGTAAACTCATGGGGCAATCCAATCAATTCTAAATAATCCTAAATAAAATGTAAAAAATATTTAATATTTAATATAAAAAATATTAAAAACAAACACATTCATCATCCTTAAAAACAATTATTAAAAAACTAACTAAGCATCTCTAACATTTAAATATTAATATTACACAAACAGAAACCATAAAAAAAATGAAACACATGAAATCATTTTCCAAAGAGTCAGAGAGCTAAAAAAAATGAAGTGAATGACAGAGAGGCGATACATTTATAAATTATTTTTCGAATTGATTAAAATGTCCTATCCTAAATCATGCTATATTTTATGAACAATATGATTATTATTTCAAGTAATTTATAATTTAAATGATTCTCATTTAAAAAATAATAACTTTTATCCAATTATGGAACAATGTAGTGTCAGATTTGATTAATTTTTTCGATAGATAAGATTTGATTTAAATTAGATAAGAACTACTGAATATTTTGTTGGACTTGGTCAATGTATTGAACATGCATGACATGTAAGTTTCAGGTTGGATTAAATTTTTTTTTGGTAAGTCAGATTGAATTCAAATGAGATAAGAACTATTGAATATATTGTTGGACGTCATCAATGACTGTATCTTCTGGTATCAACAACCAAAATAGAAAAAAAAATTTTGTTAGATGTAATTCCGAATAATTACATTGCATGATTACTAAAAGTACAATTTAACAAAGAATAGCTATAAAAAATAATTGATAAAGAAGAATATATATATAATACTCCACATGAAAAAAATTGAACCAAAATATAAAATGGAGTGGGAGAAAGTGCAACCAAACAGTTTTGCAATTACAGTTTTAAACCTAGACAAATAGTGTTCAAAAGCTGCGATTTCAAAAAGCTGAGGAATGCAGCTTCCTACAATCGCAGCAAGCAGGTCAACAGTGGGGGAAGCGATTTGTTGTTTGCTCAGACTCCCAAGTGGGCATTATGCTTCTACAGGGGTCAGGTTTGGGACCTCCCTCATTGCAGGAACTGGTGAATCATATAAGAACAATGAAGAGTATGTCAAATTCAGTGACTTTTTGAAAGGTATCCCGAGAGGCTTTGCAGACACCGAAAGCTCTTGCTCTTCATGCTCGGAGTGAGCGCTCAAGCAAGTATACTAACTTCTTGTTGGATGAACCTATACGTAGTATTGTGTGTCCATATAATTTGAGCTTTGATATATGTTTAAAAGATGTACAATAATAGAATGTACAAGATATAGTGGGTAGAGAATTATTGGTGCCAGTTCTGATGGTATATTGTTATAATAGATGCCTCAATTTTGAGGCCTTTACACTCAAAAAAAGATACGAGGCTTAAATCAAGATTTTAGGGCTTCTCTCTTCCGGACATCATCTAACATAATTATTTAAATTTTTAAGATTAATCATGTAGGCTAATGCACATGAATGATTCAAAATACAAATATATACAATCTTATATAATATAACATTTTAGATATACATTGATATTCATATATTGAATAATTTATCGAATAATTTCCATTTTATTTTTTAAATATGATTGGTAACATGTACAAATTTAATCTGGGTGTTGTTACACTCAATTTTTTTTTGTAGTCCAAAATACAGTCTTACATACCTCATTAAAAATTCAGTAGAGCATATACCTCGTTAAATGTTTTCTTATATTTACTAAAAAAATGATTCATTCAACAAGAAATGGACCAATACACACTTTTTAATAAAGCATATACATCATTAGATGATGTTTACTATTTAAAAAAAATAAAAAAACATGTATGGTTTGAGTTTTCGTCTATAGAAATGATTAACATTTTCCTGTCTCCATATTAGACAACCCTACTTGGGCCAAAATTTTCAGATCCAAGTAGATTCTATCACATGTATCCAAGGCCCAAGCCCAACTTACGAAAGAAAGAGCCTTTTAAATCTCGGCCGTCCGTCTGTATGAGTTACAGACGTCAAGATTTATTAGGGTTTTAAGAAGACATCGATCGCCCACTCCGTCTTCACAATCTCTGCTTCCTTCACAACTTCGAAGGCGAGGAGGCGGTCCAGCCCGACGAGCAACAGATCCTAAAAGGGTGAGACTTCACTCATCTTACATGTTTTTCTATGGTTTCAATGTTTCGATTCGATTTCTCTTGTTTGCTCGAATGGTGGTTCTTCGAATCCAGCGAGGCGTGCTCGAATTTTTTTTTTTTAATTTTTTTATATGTTATTCGTGCTTGCTGACTTGTTGTTTCCAGGGTTTAAAAGGGTTTCATTGATCTGTTGTTTTCGTGAATATGGGTTCTTTAATTGTTTCTGATCTTATTGTTGGATTGTTATTTTTTTTTTAATTCATTGTCTCATCATTTGCAATACCCAATTTTTTTTATTGAGTTTTTCTGTTTCTTTGGCTTTTGAGATAGGGTTTGTATTGGATCGGGTTTGTATTTGTGAAGATGGTGAGGGTTTGTTGTAGTGGCTCTCAGACTTAAGCTTTGTGCTTTTTATAAGATTGTTGTGGTTTTTGTTCAGCTGTTTTTTTTTTGTGTGTGTGTGTAGTTGCTGTTTTTCTATGTAGACTGGTTTAAAGCTTAAATCTTTGACTGTTAAATGTTAACTAGTATGAACTTATGTACATGTTGATATTCATGATCTTAATCTACTAACGACTAATGTAGTGAAGTACTGTTGCTGGTTATTCAACTCTGCAGATGTTTACAATGATAGACACTTAAATTTTCATGATTTGCGCGCTGTTTTGAGTACATAAGGATGGGTTAAGGATTACTGGATTAGTGCTTGAAACAAAATACAGTTATACAAAAGATTATTGTCAATTGTCAAGTAGCACACATTTTTATATAATAATACCTGAATATTGAATATTTGTTGACCCATTCATACACAATTGACTAGCAACTTTTTTATTTGCTGTTTATTGATTGTTCTACATTTTTCCAAGTGCTGCTGGTGTTTTGATCTGTTGCATACTTGTGTCGCATGTTGTAGTTTGTCAAGTATTGCAAAAATGACAAAATTACAATAAATGGGATGATGAGAATATTAGGTCTAAATTGTATTGAACCATTGGTCAGTTTTTGTTTCCAAGCAATATGTGTTTTTTATCCATTTTTTACTATCATTTCAGGTAAACGAAAAAAAAAACTGTTTTGATCATTAAAAATGGTGCAATACAACTTCAAGAAGATCACAGTTGTTCCAACTGGGAAGGATTTCGTTGACATCATCCTTTCCCGGACCCAACGCCAAACACCCACTGTTGTCCACAAGGGTTATGCCATCAGTCGTCTCCGCCAGTTTTACATGCGCAAGGTGAAATTCACTGAACAGAACTTCCGGGAGAAGCTCTCCACAATCATTGACGAATTTCCCCGGCTTGAGGACATCCACCCTTTCTATGGAGACCTCCTCCATGTTCTCTATAACAAGGACCATTACAAACTCGCTCTTGGCCAGATCAACTCTGCAAGGAACCGCATTGAAAAGGTTCGCAAGGACTATATCAGGCTTCTCAAGTATGGGGACTCACTCTACAGATGCAAGTCTCTCAAGGTTGCTGCCCTTGGACACATGTGTACTCAGGTTAAGAAAATTGGTCCTAGCTTGGCCTACCTGGAGCAGGTCAGGCAACACATGGCGAGGCTCCCGTCAATTGACCCCAACACACGTACGGTCCTGATCTGTGGGTACCCAAATGTGGGGAAGAGCTCCTTCATGAACAAGATTACCCGTGCTGATGTGGATGTCCAGCCCTACGCCTTCACCACCAAGTCCCTCTTTGTTGGCCACACCGACTATAAGTACCTGAGGTACCAGGTGATTGACACACCGGGGATTCTGGACCGTCCGTTTGAGGACCGGAACATCATTGAGATGTGCAGCATCACGGCTCTGGCACACCTGCGTGCCGCTGTGCTCTTCTTCTTGGATGTGTCGGGGTCATGTGGGTACACCATTTCTCAGCAGGCGGCTCTCTTTCATAGCATCAAGTCGCTCTTCATGAACAAGCCGTTGATCATCGTGTGCAACAAGATTGATCTTCAGGCATTGGATGGGCTTTCAGAGGAGGACAAAAAGCTGGTTGAAGAGATGAAGTCTGAAGCTGCCAAGACTGTGATTGGTCAGGTTGGGGATGATGGGGTTTTGTTAACCATGAGTACTTTAACTGAGGAGGGAGTGATGTCTGTGAAGAATGCTGCCTGTGAACGTTTGCTTAACCAGCGGGTGGATTTGAAGATGAAGTCAAAAAAGATGAATGATCAGTTGAACCGTTTTCATGTTGCAATACCGAAGCCACGTGATAGCAAGGAACGGCTACCTTGCATTCCTCAAGCAGTTTTGGAAGCTAAGGCAAAAGCAAACGGGGAGAAGGAGAAGAGGAAGCTGGAGAGGGATCTGGAGAACGAAAATGGGGGTGCTGGTGTCTACTCTGCCAGCTTGAGGAAACATTACATTCTGGTGGATGATGAGTGGAAGGAGGATCTGATGCCAGAAATTCTGGATGGGCACAATGTGTATGATTTTGTTGACCCTGATATACTAGAGAGGCTTGAAGAGTTGGAGAGGGAGGAGGGACTCCGGCTCCAAGAAGATGGAGATGATGAGGATGTCGAGATGGATGACCAGGATCTGACCCCTGAAGAGCGAGAAGCTCTGGCTGAGATTCGAAGGAAGAAGAGCTTACTCATTCGGGAGCACAGAATCAAGAAGAGCACTGCGGAAAGTCGCCCCACAGTTCCAAGGAAATTTGACAAGGACCGTAAATTTACATCTGGGAGAATGGGACGGCAGCTTTCTGCTCTTGGGTTGGATCCCTCTGCAGCTATCAGTCGGTCTCGCAGCAGGTCTGTCTCCAGGGTAGGACGGAAAAGGGAGAGATCAATGGCAAGAGACAAGGGTGATGTAGATGCTATGGATGTCGATGCGGACAAGCCCACCAAGAAGCAGAGATTGAGGTCGGTTTCTCGGTCTAGGTCACGATCACGGCCACCTAGTGAAGTTTCTCCTGGAGATGGCTTCAAGGACTCAGCCCAGAAGGTCAAGGCAATTAAGATGGGTAAGAAATCTGTTAAAGCGAGGAACAAGGATGCTCGTCGTGGAGAAGCAGACAGAGTTATTCCCACCTTGAGGCCAAAGCACTTGTTCTCTGGAAAGCGCTCTATTGGAAAGACCCAAAGGCGTTGAGGTATGTTTCCCTCTCTCTTGTTTGTGTTTATGTGGTTTTGTGGAACCTTTTTGTGTATCTCCTTTTTTTTTTGGGTCATATGTAGTTCAACTCCCATTTTTTTTAATTAACTGATGCATCATGACGGATTTATCCAAGTCTTTTCATTTTTGATAAGTCTGTGATTTTTACAAAAAATGTGATCTCAAAGTAACAATAGGAGTTGGATTCTGTAGCAGAGTGCCATCCCTGTTTTTTTCTGAATACATGAGGTTTGAGTGACAGTGCAGACCTACACATCCACACTTTGAAGTCTGAAAATAATATTAAGAAACTTGACAATGGAAACTCAACTCTAAATGGAATCCATCTTTGGTGATCCTCCCTTGTTCTTGATCCCTCTGATGTTTCTAAATTCAGGTCTAACTGTATATTGTAGTATCTTTCTCGTGATTATAAATTACAGTTGAGAATATGGTTGTTTTGATTTAATTATTCCTTTTGGGTGTGGAATTGGTGGCTGTATTTCTTGATATGCAAATTTATCTTGTGTAACTAAGGGCTGAAGTCTAGTTTGTCCTGAAAGTTTTTTTTTTTAACCATAACCGTGTTTTTTTTTTTTTTTGGGAAAATCGGTGCTCCCCTTGGTTTGATACCTGACCTCCTTTACAGAGAGGGGATGCTAGCCAACTAATCATAGCTTGGTTCACAATAGTTTAATTGATAGCTTTGCCTGCCCAAACACCCACAATACTGAATTCCATAAGCCGTTTTAGAAATGGAACACCTTTCCTGGAAAATCAATTTCTTCCATGAGATTTAATTGTGATTTATGCTATGCTTATTGATAGTGTTGGGGTCTTTAGAAAGATCATGCTGCAACAGTTTCAATTGGATTCCATATTTTGTTCTTACACGAAGAATCCCAAGTGTTGACTAGAAAGTTAGTTTAAAATTAACAAGTTTTAAGTTTTTAAAAATATCTTACTATAACAGATAGATGGTTGGTGACAGTGAGACAATGCTCTTTATAAATTTTTAATGTGCATGGTTTCAAAATATTTGGTCTGAGGAGGCAAAGATACCTATTTTGAAATGCCTAGTTAATAGTATTAACTTAATTCTCCTGGAGAATGTTTTGCAATAAGATTCTCCTATTTATTTTTTTCAAAAAAATACTCCTGGAGAATGTGAACTGAACTGCTTCTATATTACCTATTCCTATCATATGTATCTGAATTTCATCTCTACCTGATTTCGAAAAAGCTTTATTTGGACTGTCTATGGGTGCGATATCTGTTTGAAATGGAAATCTTTATTCTTTCATTGACTAAAATTTCTCCTAGCTTGTTTAAAGAGAAAAGGCTATATGATAGATTGATAAAAGGCTATTTTTTTATTGACTAAAAACTTCTTTCATTGCTTGCTAGCCTAGTAAGTTTGACTAATGGCCATTCCAAAGGCTATATGAAATCACTAGACAAGATAGATTGATATTGATTTGTTGGAGGGTCCATCGAACTTGTTTTTCAATCCATACATAATTGGAACTTACAAAGACTATTCTTTCATGCATAATTGGAACATACAAGGATATTGATTTGTTGGAGGGTCCATCGAACTTGTCTTTCATTCCATACATAATTGGAACTTACACGTGTATTGCATTGTTTGTAAAGGGGTGAGAATTGGATATTTTAAGCTGGCTGATCGATCTGCTGTATGGAAGATGATGAATGTTTTTCTCACATCTGTTTGGGTTTTTATCAGACTTTCTTACTTCCATTTTATCTTTAGTCTGGATTGTTTTTCCAGTACCGGTTCTGATTGTGAAATTCAGCAGTATATGTTCTTGTTCTTGGTGTATTTCTGTAAATCATTATATAGAGTTGCAATGTGTGGAAGCTTTGATTTGATTGTGAACTATAGTTCTTTGGAGCGATCCTTGCTTGTCATCTTAGACCTGTGAGTGATTGCTCGGCTCCAGGCAGTGTTGATACACATGTTAGCCTTTTTCTTGCGAGTTACGTTTGTATTTGTGTTAACGATCTGTATTTGTTGTTGTTGGTCAATATCTTGTTGCCTCTGCTGCTGTTCTCTCTGCACCATTCCCTTTCATTTGCCATCTGGAGTCTAATAATCTCTTGATCCTGCTCTTGCAGGAATTGTTGTGAAGCCTATGGATCACTGCAGGGCCGCCTAGATTTTCATGAGATCCCAGATTTTGCAATTTAGTATCTAAGTTTTGTGATGTGGATTATTATTTATCCTTATTTTGAGCTCTTGTTATTTAAGTGTGGACCTAGATTGTGGTTTTTTTTTTTTTTCCATAAAAATTGAGATGAGATATTCGGTCATTGTTTAATTTTTATTTTATTTTTTATCAGTGACTTGTTTTCTTTTATCTGCAGGCAAAATCACATATCTGCTAACGAACAGTGATATAAAATGCATTCATGGTTAGCCTTGTTTTCTTTTATGAAAAAAATTGTTACACTCAGAAAAGACTAAAATGTCTAATATATACGTGGAAGCTGAATTCACCTTTTAATTCAAATTTATAAATTTTTCGTATTATCGATGAGATTGTCATAGATGACACACGGCTATTTAAGCGCATTAATGAAAATTCTATTTTTTAATTGATTATTTTTTAAAATTTTTAAAATCATCCATTCATATTATATTTACTAATGAAATTCTTTTTCATATATACTAATATAAAAAATTTTCAAATATACCTACGCAACATAATTTTTAAAATAAAGTATTTTTTTGGAAATTAATTTCGAGTCTTCCGGAATACTTTTAGGTGTTTGAAATACATGAAACATTTGGATTTATTATTGGGTTTAACTCTTTTCGCCTTTTAATAAAGTGAAAACAGATATTTTATATTTATATATAATATATTATGTATATCAGTTTTAAATATTTGTTAGATTGGATACATTGATATTTGTATCTATTTAAATATCCTATCATTTTTATATTTTCATATACAGATTCGGAGCGGATACAAATATGATCCGGTAATTGGCAGACAATGTTGGGCCCAATTTGACAGGCCCAAGCTTCCTTCACATGTATCCAAGCCAAACTTATGAGAAATAGAAAACCTAAGAAAGAAAGAGCCTCTAAATCTTGGCCGTCCATCTCTATTGGTAACAGCCGTCAGATTTAGGGTTTTTATGTGATATTGATATTGATCTCTCAATCGGTGTTCACAAACCTCTCCTTCCTTCACAGCTTAAAAGACGAGGCGGCGGTGATCCCGCCCGACGAGCAACAGATCCGAAAATGGTGAGACTGACTTCTCTGATCCATCACTTACATGTTTTTCTTTTGTCCACTTTTCCGAATCGACTCTCTTGTTTGCTCGAATGGTGGAGGTTCTTCGAATCGGTTCACTCTTCGACGTGAAACCGTCCGTTTTGATTTCGTTCGAATACCCTCACTTAGTTCTGGATTGTTTGCCTTGCTTTTGCAATCTATAATAATGGAGTATTTTAGGTTTTGATATTTGATTTTTGTTCTTCTGAATTGATTGATTCGATGAGATTTTGGTGATTTTGATGGATTCAGACCTTCTTGTCCTTTCGTATAACCCCCTTTTTATTCCTCTGTTTAAGTATGTATTTTTTTTTTTTTGTGTATTAAGAATGTTTTAACAATTTGTGCTTGTTGAAATTGCATGGCTTCATTATATTCAAAAAGTTTTGAAGTTTAATGAATTCTCAATTTTTCTCCGAAGGCTTCCTGTTATTATTTTCTGATTATTAATTGAACCATGTTGCTTGATGAACTCTTATAATGATTATTCGGTGCAATGTGCTTCATTTGGAGGGCTGGCTTGAGCTATTTAGATGGTAACATGAATGTTATGTATTTCTTTGCATGAATCATGAGTGCTCATTTAACATTTTATTATTTGTACACTATGTTGATCGTTTTGTTTTTTCTTCTTTTTTTTCTGTATCTTATTCCAGCCGTTCAAGCGTTATGTGGAGATTGGAAGGGTTGCTCTGGTGAACTACGGGAAGGACTATGGCAGGCTTGTTGTGATCGTTGATGTTATCGATCAGAATCGGGTTAGTGTTCAACTCATGAAATCCCCTGTGGAATGTGCTGGGCTAGATTTATTCTTCAATCTAAGAGTATGGGAGTGAAGAAGGCTAGCTCTTATTTTGGCTTCACTGAAGTTTTTGTTAATTTTGTTTGGCTTGATTTGCTTTACTCTAGGAGAAAAAGGTTGACAACATGGGATCTGTTGTCATCTTTTAATGATGCTGTGCGATGTGGGTCTTGGGTTCGTAATGCTTTAAATTGTTAAATAGAGCCCTAGATAGATTTTGAATCATTGATCTTACTATCAACTATTCATCTTAATCCTTTAAATGTCAACGAATCAAATTCTTTTCCTTCTGAGTTGGGACGTGGGGGACAAAAACTGTGTGTGATAGATTTGGTATTCGTCTTTCCTCTCTTTGTGAAATATCTGAGACTAAGGGGCAACACTTAAGAGGTGTGTCATGATGTCATCTTAACTTGAGGGATTGCTTTCATATGGGCAACATGTTTCTCTTGTGACCTCATAGTATTTAGGTCAATGGTATTTCTTATGACATATCATAATCTGTGGAATTATTTATTTAGAATTTATTTGATAGATGCATTGTTATGTTGTTATGCAGCAAAAAGTTTAATGTTTATCATCTATATATCGTCATCATAGTTTGCTTCTTTGTCCTTGTGGTGGATATCGAGGAAATTTAGATAATGATTACGTTGGTGATGGTTTGTTTGTTTTTTTATGTTGGAAATGCATGTAATTGGTGACGAAAAGGTTAAAATGTGCTATATGGTGTACATCATAATGAGGAAATTTTGTTACCTGCTTTTAGGTTTGGTTGTTGGCTGAGTCCTTGCAATGTGGAAGTAAAGCATGGAGCAAACTAGTCACTGATATTAAGATGGGGATGATTAATCGCATTTGGGTTTGGGAAGGCATAGAATAAATATCTTATATTTTGGGACTGGAAAGGAGATGATTAATTGTATGTTGACATGTTGGACAGATAGTTGTATATCTAATTATCATAGATTATTGAACGTGGAAATATGAATTGGGAAGAAGATTAGTTTCTTGTGGCCAAGCATCCACAAAATAAACATTTCATATCTACTAATGTAGTGTTAAACAATGGGCAATTTTAAACTGCTGGCCTTGATAAAAAAATAATTATACTTGTTTGCATCCTGATAATTGCATTAATATGATACATTTGCTGGCATCTGCTGGAAGTAATTTTGTCATACTGTTGGACCTTCAATGGTCAATGACCATCCTTTTTTATTATTGAAGTTGGTCTGTGCTTGGCTTAAAGGTGTAAGAATTATAATACTGGAAGGCGTTATCTTTGAAGGTGGTGTCTAGTTAATGGTGCTGTTTGATGCGATCAGTCTTTGATTTGTCATGATGGTTGACTTTAACATAAGAACATTAGAAGAGGATGCCTAGCAAGGGATTTCTGATAATTGAGGGATGGGCTGTAGTGCTACTGTTATTGAGACAGTATTGTATATGATAACTTTTTTTTTTCTTTTCTTGGATAATCTCTGTTGGGGTCTAAATTGGACAAGGATGATGAATTGGTTGGTAAAAGGAAAACTGCACAAAAACCTATTGTTTCTTTATTATTTTTTGTCCGTTGTGGATCAACATTCCTTTCATGGTTCCATGTAGTTATACCTTTTTGACTTTATCAGTATTTATTTTATTCAGTCATTACTCATTACACTGGATTTTTTGTCACTGGGCAATGCAAATTTTGAACTGATCAGCTAGCAGTTTATTTCTTTAAGCACCTTAAAAACTGTAGGTGAGTTCATGTGCAAATGTTTTTTTGCTGCTTTACAGGCTCTTGTTGATGCCCCAGACATGGTGAGAGGCCAGATGAATTTTAAGAGGCTCCATCTGACAGATATCAAGATTGATATCCCAAGGACCCCTAAGAAGAAGTCTCTCATCAAGGCCATGGAAGAAGCAGGTATAAATGACCAATACTTCTAGGAAAACCTTGCAAGTGTTTCTTATTTGGCCTGATTTTTTATATTTTACAAGAACTTACCTGTGATGACAGATGTTAAGAACAAATGGGAGAACAGCTCTTGGGGAAGGAAGCTGATCGTACAGAAGAGGAGGGCCGCTCTGACAGATTTCGACAGGTTCAAAGTCATGCTGGCTAAGATCAAGGTCTGTTATTAGTCATTGTGAATGATTTAAGCTCTACTAGAATATATATATATTGAAATGATAAAGTACAATCATGCGGCCCGAATCTGGGCTGTCCATATCTGATTTGGATGGCTCGGATTTGATTTAGATTTGCACCGCACATAAGGGATGTTGGTTGCACAGTTGCACACAATCACTTCTTTCTCTCTCTCTCTCTATATATATATATAAGATGTGCACCATCCTCCCCCCCCCCCCCCCCTCCCCCTCCCGCCCATGTGGTCATCATCATAACATCGTTTTTCCCTATTTTCTTCCCTGAATCAGTTCCTTTTTTTTTCTCCCCCGTCTTTGGGTAATTTTTTATTGATCATCTCATCACCATATGATTGAATGGACCCTAATTGAATGGTGTGTATAAGGTAACCTCACATAAAGAGTAGAGTAGGGTATGATGTATGCAGGATATCACCCCTCCGTATACTTGTTTTATGTGGCACTGATATTATATGTTCTAAAGCTTATTTATTTTTATTTAAATGGAACAGAGAGGTGGTGCTATCAGGCAGGAGCTTGCGAAGTTGAAGAAGCAGACTGTAGCTTGAGCTCTCAATTTTGTTATAATGGAGGAGTTATCCAACTTATGCTGTTCTTGTGTTTGGTTTATTGGATTAATTTAAGGACTTAGATGAATGTGTGATTTTGTAGTGATGCTCTTTTATTTGAAGGTGTACTTGAATTTATTTTAATTTTAAAAAAGATTTTGATGTGTGTGTCGTGCACTCTGTTCGATTGTGGTATGACATTCTGCTGGTATGCAATCAAGTGACCTACATGACATTTATTTGTGATTGATCGTGTGAAACTTAATGATTCAATAACACTTATCAAGCCTTTTCAAATGTTTTATAGATGATCTGATAAAGAATGAACTAAAATCAGAATGCATATATGTAAATGTGCCTTTTCTGAAGTTAAAAACTTAAAAAAAGAGTTTGCATTTCTATTCTTTTCCCCCTTTTTAACTCAGCGGAAAATTTATTTGAGCATTGAAGCATAAAATTGTTATGAAGGGATAGAGGAGAATTAGATAATTTTCTATTTAATTGTTATTTTTTGTGTAGATAAATTTGTAATATAATTATAGTTTTAAATGAACAATAAAAAATAAACTATAGCTGTCTCGTTTCCCGCCAATATAATTATCAATGCTCATTTTAACTTATCAGGATATAACTTTAATCCTTCATACATGCCAAACAAAAATATGGGTTTCGGTTGTGAACCTTATTTTATGAGGTTGAAGAACTAAAGATAAACTCACCAAAAGAATAATTATAATAACTAAAGATACTGGGGTAGAAAAAATAAATAAAATATAAAACAAACCATGAATGGTTAATTTTCTTAATATTCATGATTGATTGATAAACAGCAATTCCAAGGAAAATACTTGACACAGAAAAATAGTAATATCACAATATACTTAACGAATCTGATGAAGATATCAGGGTGAATCTGGAATTAGGTTATGCATAGATCTCTCCCCCCCCCCCCAAAAAAAAAAAAAAAGCAAATTGAAATGGTGATATTTTATCTTGCATAAATTAACCTAAAATTTTCCACCACAGCTGCTTCTCTATCTAGATTTTTGTTGCAAACAACTCGCAAGTGATTATATCATCCATGGCTGAAGTTCTACCAGAACCTAAGGTTGGAATAAGGTTGAAAACGGGCTCCTTTGCCTTCCCAAGACTCTGATCGATCTCCGCTAATCCTTCGAATGCTTGTTCAAATGCATGCCTGATCTTGTTAATGGGAATAACAAGGCCTACTGAGAAGTAGAACCTCAAGATCTGCAAAAGAGATTAGTAGAATGAGAAGAACAATAATTTTTAGAACATGAGAATTCCTGAGTATAGGCATTGGTGATGTATTACTTTAGAAAATGTTACAGTATGCACCAAAATGAAATAGTCGGTTTTCAGTAGGCGAATGATTTCAACAGGGTCCACTATTTCGCAGTATGAGAGAAAGGCCGCTTGAATAGAAATTGTAATGCTCTTTTAGGGTCTATGTCAAATTAATCATAAACATAATACTTAAACCCATATCTCTAACAAGATATTGGTGATGGGCATCTGGATGCTACACATTCTTATACACAGCATATTAACAGGTGTATAATGTCTAATTTGGGTATTATGTAAACATATTTAGTTCAAGCAACGATGCAACTATGAAGTTTCAGATTGTTTTCTAACAACAGTGTACAAGTGATTGAAGGAAGAGAAAAGAAACCGCAAACCTTATTTCACTCTATATGATTTTTCAAAGAAAATTTTATCAAAATAGAAAATGAGTTTTCTGTTTAGTAAAGAAACTGACCGTCACATCTCCCCATGAGAAATTGTTCTCGAAAAGGATTCTATCCAAACGGTATACGCAGAATTTTGCAATTCTTCTCATCTGCTTCTCGGAACTGCAGTGTTTAAATGGCGAAGAATTTTCACCGCTTTCTGAGCATATCTCTGTGACAATGCTATTTGTGATGGAGACTACAGCACCACATAACTTTCCTTTAACAACATACTTTTGGCAGCAAGAGTCATGCCGATTTGAATATACAAAGCCCCAATCAATCAATCTGTTGATGCTTCTGACGCTTTGTAACTCAGGTGGGTTGAAGCTTTCAGCATCATTCGGGATATAAAGAACGGGCTTTATTTCCACAAGTGCTCTGCATGAAGTAATAGTCATTGAGAACAGCTGAGTCATGTATAGTCCTTTGTGAAAAAATAGCCAAATGTTTCAGAAATTACTATTGCCAAATTAGATTCTTTCTATAGTCTGAAAATTCAAATAAATAATTCTTTTGCAATAGGAATAGCATTATATACAAATCTTTCAACAAGTTATAGGCTGCAGCTGATGCGATCACCTTTTTGGCAGGTTTGGCACAAGGACGTAAAGGAAGATTACTGATCCTGAATTCCATGTACCACAAGATGTACATTCCTTAAAACCTTCTTGCTTACACTGGATTTCAGTCCTCTCAGAAGATGTGAGTGCTGCTGAACAGTAGATAACAAAAATAATTGCAGAGGAACCCAGTGAACAGTTGAAGGATTTTGCCACAGCTTCACAATTTTTCAGTGCCTGGTCCATCTCCGCAGTAGCTCCTCCAGTGCAAAGCATCATTGTGGGAGGGTCCAGCCCCAACTGCCCAGCCATATAAAGGATTTCTTTGTGCAAAGTCGCCTACAAGACAAAAAAGAGAAAAAATTATAAATAACTCCAATTTTAGCAGACGAACCTAGGGAATAAATGAGTGATAATCATCAAATCTGCAAAAGCTTTTGTACTGTTAAGTTTATTAATCTAAAAAGGGGAAAATATAGATTATAGAAACATCATGTATCATGCAGGTATGCAAAATGTGCTTTACTAAGGGTTGGTACTTGGTAGGATTCGGTATAGCTCGGAAACCAAATGTTCACTTCATATTGATGAATATGGAAAAACAGCAAAAATCTGTCCAGAGGAGCTATTCATATTTAGGACTCAAGACTGCAGAGAACGCCTAATAAGAAAACAGCATAGACAGGTGCAGATAATGCAGTATAGTGGCAGAAATAAGTATGACAGTTATTGGATACAACTTGTACATTACTGACTGGTTATCATGTAAGCTATTGTTCATTTGTTTGTGTTTTTCTAAATGGGAAAAAAGAGTGAGCATTTGTCAGGAAAAAACATATGCTTATACATGGTTTCTCCTAGGAAGGAAAAAGATGGATTATTTTGTGAAAGAATTTTAAGGGTGTGTTAAAGATGAAAGAAAGCAGGAAGCAGCTGTTGAGGAGATTTCATTACAATTTGAGAGCAACCCCCCCCCCCAAAGGAATAAAAATACACACTCGCAGGCAGACCCTCCACCATTCACAGTGCACTTGGTGTTACAGGAATGAAAGAACATAATTCATTAGCCAAGCATATACTTAAAAAATAAATCAAAACCTGCACAGGCTGCAAACAGGACTGCAAAAAGGACTGTGCATGACATTTTCCAACTGAAGTAACAGGTTTGACGAAAGGTGGAAGCATGCAACCTGTAAATTTATAACAGCTGGTAACACCTACACTGAGGGAATATTATGGTTTTATTTATGGAGAAAACAAAAGGAAAAAAAGGGTCTGCCACTTTCACATTTAACAGAGAATATTTCATGATGACAAAGAAAGACTGAAAAAGGACAAGACTGACACATTACCTGGCTGTATGGACCTATACAACTAGGCGCCCAGCAAGAAATACTTTGTACATGTAAAACTCTTTTGCTATTATCATTCGTCACTAAAACTTCAACATATGCTTTCCCAAGCCCAACCTGCACCAGTGGCAGTTCAACAGTGCTGCGAGAAGGGACACCCATGTTGCACTTCTTTTCTGTAATGAACCTAAGATACACATCATTCGCCAGAGAGAACTTATCCATGTCAGAGATGTACAGGTGAATATACAAAACATCCACCCAGTCAAAACCATTTTTCTGGAGTTCTGTTTCCAATTTCCATAAAATAGAGGTCAGATCTTCTTGGAGACCTGCCAAACCAAATTTAAGATCATTGGACATTAAACTGAGAAATATGGGGCAGGAACAGTATTATTAAACTTGCTTGATCTGCAGTAAAATTTGGAAGCCAGATGTAAAAATGCAAATTACCTTCAGAATTTAAAGAATCTTGAATCCAACATCCTATAGAGAGCAAATTCCCTCCAGTTCTTGATATGAGCAAATCATTCTTCACAACTTTATGAAGGCCAACATCTGTAGACTGACATTTGACCAAATCGTTTGATACACAATCTCCTCGCACTTCATGCACATATCCCACTTTCTCAGAAGTTGTGCCATTGTTAGCAAAATTGCTGCTGATGGAACAAATAGGACTTTTGTATTCTAGATGAAATGCTGAAGGATGAAGAATGCCGACTGAGGCAATGGAATCCGTCGAGTGCAGTACAACTTGAGAATTATCAAGAATAATGTGGGCATTCTGCAGTTATGATCATTTCACATTACTTTCAACCAAATACAACAGAAATTCTTCCCAATTAACAGACCAAAAATTAAAAAATGACATAAAAAGGAATTAAAAACAGGACAATAATCTGATCCAGCATATATACATGAAGTACTATTGGAAAAAGAAGCAAATGGCAGACAACACCACTCCAAAATATGAAAACTTACTATAAAAAGAGGGCAATCCAGGGTTAAAGTTTCATATTCTCCTCCTTCACCACACACGTTTATCCCATAAAGCCTGCAAACAACAAAGCAATAAATAGTCTGGCCAATATGCAGAAAACAAAGCATATGGCATCAAAACAACACAATTCTCAGCTGTCAAGAAGATTTAGTTTCATGAATAATTCAAATATATGGTGGACCTCACATGTTATGTATGGCAACCCATCTTGTTAAAATTATTCCTTAGAATAGAAAAGCGAAGTGATGCCTAAGAAATGTACCCTAACATACTCGTTCAATTGAAGCAGCTCCTGCTGCAATTCGGAAATCTTTACCCCCAAGTGCTTGGAAGGCTTCAACCCCATAGCTGCAACCTGTAATATACAGAAGGCACTCAATATATTTCAATCCATGAGATGGGAAAAAAACTGTCTAAAAATCTCAAAGAGCTACACGTGGCAGGAACTTGCATGAAAAACTTATATCTGCAATTTAACAAAAGACATTAGATCCATAAGATCAGATAGTGAATCACTCAAAAGGTTATCTCATGTAAACAAGTCAAGTGTGTCGAGACAACAACTGAGAGCTATCGCATGATAAAGCATGTATATGTAGATAGATTTAAATGCACAAATGTTGAGTTTAATTTTATTATATAATATAATTCACACAACTGTGCTCTACAATTTTATTAATTCATAGAACAGTGCAGTGCAGTCAGAATGTGCATTAATGATCTTGGTTATGATAAAGGGCACTATTTCCTAATTTCAGATCATTACACAGAAAAAATGTA
This sequence comes from Acorus gramineus, assembly GCA_030737835.1. Lineage (NCBI taxonomy): Eukaryota > Viridiplantae > Streptophyta > Magnoliopsida > Acorales > Acoraceae > Acorus > Acorus gramineus. The sequence goes on from CM060857.1 coordinate 16,316,879, forward strand.
TTGTGTCAATTCAAAAGCACTCAGTAACACAATGGTAGCCCTTGGAACACATCCATCTTATGGAAGGTCTATCATTGGGCATTTTTAAGGTCAAAGAGAAAAACCATATCATCATCAACAGGAGATAGAAGTTGATGCCCATGGGAGATTAGATGTTGCATATTGCAAGTCAAGCTTACCAATGATTTCTCACCAGTTTTTGAAGTGTTGTGTTTTCTATTTCTAGATGAGAAAGGAGACGGCTGTCATGCAACAAAACTGGGATTGGAAAAACCCATTACACACTTTTCATCATTTACCAAAACAATGATTATAGAGATACTAAATTCAGAAAATGCGCAAGATCCTATAATAGAGCAAGAACAGTCATCAGACATCAAATCCATGGAGTCATGTAAAGTCATAACCTCCAGAATCCCAGGAAGAAATCCCATTGCAAGCAATGTATCACAAAGATAATTACAAAAAAGAGTTGTTTATGAGGCCAAAAAAGAATTGATGCTATAATGATTGTAAGATTTACCTTTATAGTGATAGCCATGATCCCATTCCTTATCTACTAAAAAGAAACATAAGAAATCCTAATAAGTATATATACATACCAAAATAGAAATCATCACAGCACAAATAGATAGCTAAAAGCATTACCATTTCTTGAAGCAGGAGAGATTGATCTTGTTTCCATAGATATGCGAGGGAAACAAGCCCTAACCTCGAACAAACACTCTCCACCCTTAGCCTTTGGTAGTCAGAAGCTATAGCACCAGAAGACACTGCCATGATTGAAGGAAATTGCCTTTTCACTTCACTCAGCAAAATAAACATATCCTCAACTTCATCGCCCGTGGTCTCCTCGTACGTGAGATGCTGCCGCCTAAGAAATTTTTTTTTTTTTTAAATTAATCAAGAAACATCCAACACATAGAATAAATAAATAGATGCAACATTTAATAGAATCACAAAGGATTACTTGGTGGATCCATGTATACGCCTCCGGAACAGTGGAAGCCCCATGCATTCGGCATAGCTAATCACAATTTGGTGACCCACCTTTTAATTAATCGACAAAAAATTGATTCTTTATGTTAATCACTGAACCAAGAAAAAAATAATCTTTTAAACACATTACATAAATAAATAAAAAATTCTCACTACATCAAAAAAAATCACATCCTTTCTCGTGACAACAAAAACTGCCAGAAAATTTAATTCTTTGTGTTACAAAAAATATAACGAACGCATTACAACAAAATCACAAAATCTTCACACCAAAACCAAAAAATCACATTTTTCCCCCAAAAAAATTCGCAAAAATCGCCAAAAAAAAGTTCCTTGTGTCAATAAATTAACAAAAAAAAAACCTATTTAAAAATTTTCACACCAACACAAAAAAAAATCACATCTTTTTTTAAGCGGCAAACAACAACGCATAAAAAAATGAAAACGATTGAGGACTTACAGTCTGATACATGTAACTGTCTAACTCGTCAACGGAATCGTCCAGAGGCATCAAATTCGCCAACGCCACAATCTAAACATATAAAACAAACCCAATCAAAACCCTAACCTGGATTGGATGGAACAACAACATAAAAAATACCAAAAATGGGGTAGAAACCCTAAAAAAAGAGCGATCATACCTCGTGACCATACTCGACGCACTTCATCATGGCGTAGCAGCTGTCCTTTCCGCCCGATACCAATCCGACGGTCTTCATCCCTTCTGATATTCCTAAAATCTATATAATTAATAATATATATTTATTTGTTTTTAATCAAAAGAGAGAGGGTTTTGGTTTTTATGAGAAGAAACAGAAGAGAAAAGAATTTGGGTTGATTGAAGAACACTTGGGGCGACCATACAAACAGTGGCTTCTTCTGTGATTATTGAGAAAACTCTGTCTTATTATTGTACTGGACCCAAAGTAGAGCTTCTCCAAATGTTCTACTTAAGCCCATAAGCCCAGCCCATTTATCAAATAAGCTTTGAAAATATGAAAGTGTCATTTTTATCGACCAGAACTCAAATCACACATGGTTCATTTTAAAAAAAAAATAGTAAACATGAGGTATATATTTTAATAAAAAATATATATTATTTTATTTCAAGTTGAATGAATCTATTTTTATTAAGTGTATGACATTAACGTATATATACCTTATCTGACGAAAAGGTATATCATTCATTGGACAAGATATACAAGACTGTATTTTAGGCTATAAAAAAAAAATTGAGTACAACAATGAGAAATACAATGTTCTTTGTATAAGGGAGCACTCATACTTTATTTCATATAACAACAAGAGAGTATTGATGTCCACTGCAGATGAAACTGCATTTAGAACAGTGATGTATCATTTTCCTTGTCGAGGGATGACAACAACCCGGCTGGCTCAGAACTGGTTTGGATTGAGTCAGGGATTAAATTTTTTTTTTTTTTTTAATTTAGAAACTAACTAATCACTATGTTATCTAGGATAATTTGATATGCTTAAACATTTAATCAACTGTAAATATATAAATATTAATAATAACACGTATAAGCTAATTTTTTTTTAAAAAAAAATTTTAATTTAGAAAGATACATAAGTTATCTTTCTTGATAACCATTAGTGGATGCAGTACTAGTCAGTCCTGACAAAGTGTCTGAATCCATTCCCAAAAGGCCAAAACTCACTTTAGACATTTCAATGAACATTTGTCAGCACATCATTAAGGACTGACAAGTACTAAAGGTATTGTTGATGAATTACATGAGAAAAATTGACTGCAAACCAAGCAAAATTTGTTTCTTAAAAACGTTGGGAGCAATCTGTACAAACAAACAAATAAATGATATGAACATTACCAATTCAATTTGCAATAAATCAACTTTTACAGAAAATTCGATCGCTAAATATGGCATAAATCAATCAAACCAACAACACATTTCCAAGCTCATACCAAACACATATTTCACCCCTGAAAAAGTAGCAATATATATGTTTTAAGGAACCAAACTGCTGTATAACTGCTGTCTCATCATGCGTACGCAAGTTTCTTCTCACTCGTCTTGCGGAAAGGTGACAGTAGAGAGAATGGGCGAGAGACTGGAAACAAAAAAGATGGAATAACAAATCCCATTAGCATAACAATTTTTATGGCTGATTTATCTAGTAAATACATTGGGTTGAAAATTTATGATTTTTTTTTTGTAGGTTTTGGATATTTTTCTCATCAAGCGAATTAAACAGAGATGACTACTGACGGTGAATAACTAATACAACTGGTAAAGTACTAACCTTTTGTCGAAGTGCCTTCATCTTGAGAGATGAGATTCTTAAGGGTATGGACTGCATTACATAAAATAATGAAACAGATAAACAATTAATCGTAACCCATGTATAGTGAGGTAGATGCAACTGCAGCAACCCTACATGTGAGTGATGTCTTGGGTTGAAGATCCATAGATGAGGACGACTTGTATAAAAGAAAATGTTACACTTAGTCATTCTACAGTACTTGCTTTCACAAAAAGTGTGGTATATACTCAAATGAATTGAATGCTTCTGTTTATTAATAAAGTTTTTTTTTTAGAGCACATACTGACATACCGTAGATGATGTGACAGCTACAGTTAGTTCCCTTCATATAAATTCTTAGGAGTAAGCTTGATTCAAATATCAGATATTTAATATAATGTCAAACATGAGCATGAGTAATCAGGATACCTTCTTCATTAGAAGCATAGAGCGGCAATTGATCCTCAGTAACTTCAGATTTTTCAGTACTGGAGCCCTGGCTCTTCTTTCCAAACTTCAATAATCGTCTGAAACCTTTTGATGAATCCTTACTCCGATGCTTGTCTGAAGATTCTGGAGCTGCATCGATGACTTCTGGGTCCAGAGAAAAGGAGACATGCGCCTTGATTGTATCTGTGGTATTCACAGATATTGCAGAGGTTGTCTGCTGGCCTTCGTTGTACTGCAAATTGGTCGAGCGTTGTTCATCCACAGATGACAGTCGAGCATATGGGGCTTGATATGGTTTCTCAGTGACCTTAGTGCTGAAGACCTTTGACTCGTCTATGGTGCAGTTCGATGCAACCTGATCATCAAAATGCATTAAAAAAATGGAATCAATCGAGGGAACCTTTGTATGTTGTAAGAGAAGATGCTCAAGTTTTCAGGAATCTGATAGAGCCTAATGTAACATTCTTCCACCACCTATGATGATGGAATTTCACGTATTGAGATTGTGGGTTTCATTCAAGAATATGTGAATACTGGCACAGTAATAAAAATGAAAGAAACAGAGACTTTTAGAAAGAAAGCAGCCTCGCACAAGCACATACATCAGGGATGAACAAGCATGAGAGGAATAAAAATTTCATGCAGAAATTGATCTGTGTTCACTAGTAACAGTCCAATGTTTACTTGGTTTTGTTGTAACGTCCCATGTATGCTCCATCGAATATGATAGAATCCAAAAATTTTATACAATAACTTAAAAAGAATTATAATGATGCCATAAGAAATACATAATTATAGTGAGAATGAACCGATAATGAACTGCCTTTTTAAGAGTAACAAGCTGATAGGTACAAATATCATCATTTTATAACAAACATTAAGAAATGATGAGTAGGGATAGTGGAGAAATGGTATAATAAAAATCTGTACTGGAAATTTAGAAATTCTAGTTTCAGTTGAATTTTCAAAATTATATGCCAGTTTGAGCCATAACAAACCTTGGCACTTTCAATGGCAAACAAAGAAATATGAAAATCCTGACAAGGTTCTGAGTTCACAACAAAACTTGATCATTTTAATCATAAATTCAAACCAAGTCAATTGGGCCAACTCTGGATGGGTGGAGCATAAGAAAGGCCGGGGTTGAGATAGGGCCAAGACGTAAGAAGGTGATCTCCCTCCCTCCCTCCTTCTCTCTCTCTAGATTAGAGTAAGAGGGGTGGCAGAGGAGGGGAGATCAAAGGAGGACGAAACATCAAAAGAGAACATCGGGGAAGATGGTGGTGCCGGATAAACCACCTTTATCTAAAAAGTTTTAGATGAGGTAAGTTCAATGGCGTCAGTATGAGGCCTTGGCTAGCCAACAATAGATCAGAACATATTAATTTTATAGAGATGATGTTAAAAGGATAAAAGGGTTGAAAACTAAAACTTCGTTCAGGGATATATGTGACAAAGGAAAATATTCTATTTCATAATTTCAGCTTCCCGAGAAAGCATTGTTTCATGGACTGCTGTCAAAAGCAAAATAGATCAACAAAGAAAATTTAAAAGCAGATTTGAGCAAAAGCCATTTGCAGATAACGGTTTGCAACTGTGTAGATTTTTAAAAAGCTAGCATCAGAATATGGTTGAAACGCAGACCCAAATGCAACTAAATCTGTTCTAATGTTGCACTCTTCATCCCCATGAAATTGCAGTTGAGGTGAATCAGTGTATGCAGGAATCTGTTTCGTCGGATGCGTTTCCAAATGGGTCATGTCCCAGATGTGTTTCTGAATGGGTCGTGTGTCCCAGTGTTAATGAAATTGGATACCTTCATGTGTTAAAAACGGTGGTCGGAGTCAAAATGCAGAAGCTGCTAAACACAACTTCGCAATGTAATTGATTTTCCAAGCGACTCCAAAGGGGCCTAAGCCAGTCTGAGACTAGGACAACCACTCCCAGCCCGGCCAAGTGCCACCCCTAAGTCAGCAAAATTATATATGTAGGTTTGTACTATAATTTATTTAATACACCATGGTAGAATGTCTTACATTTTTTTAAAAAAAAATTATAAATAGGAAACCAGGGATCTCAAAAATTCTAAAAGTGGGGGTTTTACACCAAAAAAAATAGCAAGTCCGAGCAGGTTGAGGAAAAGCTGACCTCATGAGATTCGATATTCTGGTTAAGCTGTCCCACCCTGTTGTCCTCCATTTTAATAATGGTAACTGGTGGAGGAGGAGCGCGTATAGATGCATAGTTCGAGTCCATGCGAGTCTTCTCTCCTGTTGGGCTGCTTTGTAATTCCTTTCTTACCTCTACAATTTCTGCAGATGCCTGAACTACAGAAGGGGCCACCATCTCTGTTTCAAGCATAACAACAGTCTTCTCAATAACTGGATTGTCATCTCCATTGTTGTACTGAGTGGTCTCATCAGCCTTCTTTGATTTAACCTTTTCAGAATTTAGAGAAGATCTGCTACCATTTCCTTTCTGAATTAGCTGCTTAGTCGCAGACTTGTTAGGGACATTATTGGGAGGTCCTTTTGGTGTCCTGATCTTCAGCTCCGGTAGTGTTGCAGATTTGGTTTTGTCAAGGCTCATTATAGCAGATATCTTCTTAATCTGAGGCTCGTCAGAAACATTATGCTTAGGTCCTTTAGAACTGGTAACTGATCTGAGTGAAGAAGCACGATTGACGTTATTTCCTTCGGGATCAGACAGTCTTCTATTTCTTACAGCTTCAGTCTTTGCTTCAGGAGTAGAGCCATTTCTTTCTTTCTTCAAATCTGGTAATGATGACACTGAGCGGCTCAACCCATTCCCAGAAAAACTAGAGCCACCTGGTCTGCTGGGTTTAGTGACCTTCCCAGAATCGTTGGACGCCGTAGAGGTGGTTCTGATGGGCAATTTTTGCCATGGTGAAGAAGACCCAGGATCTGAATCAGTGAACTTGGATCCTTTATGCAAGCCTGGGGAAACCTTTGTGAGAGTTCGAGGTTTAACAAGCTGAGAAGGCAGAGGAGATGCAGGGCTTGAACTTCCTCTGGCAGCAATCCTCTTTTGACGCTCTCTTTTAAGAGCTTCCAATCTTCTGATCTCTTCCTCTTCCTAGAAAACAATGTAACTAAGTAATGAATACATGGATTTGATAGAGGCTGAGAGAACAATGTGATCAACTTTGATGTCTAAAGGAATCTAGGACTAAACGATGCTTATATCAAAAGTTAAGGCAGCCAGGCTGTCATGACATGAGCCTGTACAGTTAGCTTTGCAAATCAGTTGTAAAGAAGTTGGAGGAAGGCATGAATTCATGATACCAAATAAGCAAGGAATATACTGAGAAAAGCTAAAAGAAAAGGAGCCCAGAAATACAAAATCACTCATGATGCCTTGTTTTAAAATGAAAAAAAAATAGGTTAGTGGTTTAAAGTAATTAGATTTATATGGCTTTAACATGGTGTGAAATTGATGAGAAATATGAATAGTGTAATCTATACCCTCTCTTTCTTCTCTTTTTGAAGATCAGCTTTATAGGCACGCAGTTTAGCCGCACGTGCTTGGGCTTCAGCCTGAGGACTCAATTTCGAAGGTTTCCCCCTTCTCATTGTTGACTCCATTCTCCTTTTGTCCATACCATTCTGCGATGCTTTGGACTTCTTTTCTTTTTCCGGATTTTTCTTAACATTAGCTGAGATGTCTTCTTGGTTTTTGTTTGCCAGAACTGCATCTTCAGTACGAGCCTGTATATCATATTCCATGGCTGGATCATAACCGAAAGACTCCCTCTCCACATCACGCTGTGGCATGAAACTTAATCCATCAGGTTCATAGCCCAACTGATTGGTGACCCCATTAGAAGACTCTGCAGTTTTCTGAATAGATGACGGAAATTGAGAATACATGTCAATAGCAGTTCTGCTCTCCGTTCCAATTTGATCTTGGGAGCTTGACCTGAAAGGAACTATATAAGAATCATCACCTACGTCGCGGGAAGAAATGTTTTCTGTGTTCTCAACACGCACAAACTCATTTCCAGCAAGCGGATCAAGATAAGAATTCTTATCGGTAGTCTGGTTTTCTCGACTATAAATCAAGAAATCATCATTGATAGCCCTTCTATATACTCCTCTTCCACCATTGCTTTCTGAAATCTGAACATCTTGTTGGGCATCTCTAATATATTCTCTTCCACTAAAATGCTCATGAGAAGCTCCCACTTCATTAATTGATGCATTATGTTTATAAGATCGGGTAACCTTGCCATTCACTCTATCAAATTCTGTTATCCTTTGATCATGAGCATCTCTGAAATCTCGATCTGGAGGAAGAATAGGATCTGGCCCTATTGTATTCTGCTTTCGCTTCACAGGTGCTTCCTTTTCAGTAGAAAACATGCCTCCATCAGCAGGTCTGGTTCTTTCTTCCTCTTCCTTTAGTAAGAAATTCTGAAATGCTTGCCAGTGCCCAGAATCTGCCTCTTGTCCAAAACTCGTCTCATTTCTGTGATATAAATTCATATCATCATCAGATTTGCCATGGGTGCCTTTGTTTTTTGATGACCGTGAATTTTTCTTGTGCTTTTTGTCTGAGGAGTCAGAATGGAGATCCTCACCCTCCATATCAGTTTCAGAATCAGAAGCTGATTGAGATTCACTTCCTGAAGCATCATGTCGCTTGGACGTAACATAATTGATGTTTCGAATGACGACGACGCCAGACTTTTTTTTCCCAGATCGACCAGCTTTTCTATGTGATTTTCGACCTTGTAGAACTTCTTTTTCCACTTCTGACATGATTTGATCTACACCATCCTGTGACCTAGTATTGGAATCAGACTCAGTATTGCTATCCCTACTGTCCATGGAATGCCTTTTGGGCCTTTGCTGTGTGTTGAATCTAGGATCCTCCATTGGAGGAGGGTATGGAGATTGGAAATACATGCCACCTCCAGGGTAGTAAGGCATGCCTTGCATGGGATAAGCTGGAAAAACTGGGGCACCTTGGGGAGAATGCATTGGCCACTGAGGAAACATAGGATGCTGATATTGACCTTGGATATACTCTTGAGGGCCTACTGGCATCTGGGATTCAGTTGGAGGCCTTCTATCTGGAATTCAAAAAAAAAAAAGTATAATATACAAATAAAATCAAAATGATATAGCAATTCATTGTGCTGAAAGGAAGGCGGACAATGAAAATGGATCCAAGTTAAAAATCTTAATGATATTTAGAACAATAAGTCAGACTGGACCATTCACAGAATTACAAAGAAATTGTTTCGTGTGTGTGTGTGTGATTTGAGAAAAGTGGTGACTTCATTAAACTATTAAACTACCAAGGTAGGGTAACATAAGATTTTAAAAAAATGGGCAAGGGTTCAAGGAATATCACCAACAAAAATGCACATACAGAGGTTAACCCAAGATAGAAAAAGCTCTTCCCACCTCACTCAACTATGAATCTACCCTCCCTATCAATACAAATACTTTCTGCCTGCAGAAGATGTTTGCACCAATCTCTTAGGAAGCTCACCGCAGTTAACCAAGTGTTTTAAATACAACACTCTCTCCAGTGGAAGAATTTCTCGCTCCTAGTTAGCCAAAGTGACCAAAACATACACCCAAAGGGTTCATCAAAGGAAACCTCCCCTTCTCATTTTATCAAGCCAAACTAGTCAGGTAAAATAAAAAGACTGGACATCTGCTGACCCTCTTTTTGAGGCATGACTCACAAACATCACATTTATGGAGAACCAAAATAATGATCAACGTCTTTCAGTAAGAGTTTTGAAATAAAATGCATTTCAAATGGCTCTAAGTGTATCTGAGAAAGAAATATAAATCTCAATGCTGCTCATCTTAATTAAGAGAACCAACTGATAAGAAAACTAAGGGAAAGAGAAAAGGTCATTCTACAGAAAGCTCCAAAATGATTGTTTCCCCAGATAATGGAAATTTATTATATGCAGTTATTTCCTATGGTCCAGCCTAGCTTACCTAACAACAAATGGATATAATAATTCTCCTTTATCTGGGATAATTTTCCTTATAAGAAGTTATTTGGTAATTTGTATCTCCATCCCAATTACCTTCTGAGCTAAAATTCATCTCCACACCGGGATTGTTGCTTGTTTTTCCATTGCTTTCGGAACCCCAAATGCCATTAGAGAAAACAATGCCTGTGGCATTAACAGAAGAAAACTCAGATCTGGTAGACATTGCTTCAGCTGCCTCGATTTCCAGCCACTGGCCGGATTCATGTTTCCCCTTCCATAATTCCACAAATCTTAAGCAAGCATCCCTGCAGCATGAAGAAATAGAATTATAGTAATTGCACAACTAAGATGGTGACCAGACAACATCTGAAGAACCATCAGGAGACATTATTATAAAAAAAAGAAGATAAATCATTCAGAAAATAGGAAAACAGAGCATTTAGTGAGCAATATAGCTTACATCAATCGGTTTGCCCCAAAACATTCAGCAAATGATACTATATATGACAGATTATCCATGTCAAACCCAGCTGCCACTGCTCGGGCGAATGCCATGCCCTGTTCTTTCTGCAATACAACCCTTCGGGTCTCTAAGACTCTCAAAAGTTTAACCCTGCAAAAAGAAATATAGGAGGGGGTGAGGTAACTATGACAATGACACTGAACATGCTTCATGCCTAATATAACTTGTCAAGATATCCACAAAAGCAAATCATGTTGTTGTTGTTGTTCATGACGATGATGGTGATGTAAGATTTGTAAGAGTCATTATGGGACACTGGACAATGCATGTAGATTTAACAGGATATATTTTGTTGCTACTACGTACTTCGAATTCTCCTCTTGCGTGATGATTCCATTTGAATCAGGTGGATGCTCCCCAGGCTGTCATCAGTCAGAAAAATCAAATGCCGAATCATCACAACCAGTCATCATACAATGTAAAGGTGTTAGAGCAATACCTTGTATAGGACAATGGCCTTATTTACATCAGAGTCCAGTGTGGGCTTGTTATCTGTACAAAATCACCATATTGCTTGTTATCTGAAGCAAGATTCCTCCCTTGCATGTTTTTAGCTTGACAGGAAATCAATTTCATTACAGTAGTGGAAATGTTTTCTCAGAGCACGGCATAGCCATAAAAGAAAAGGAAATTAGGATGATGTTAAATCACCATGTTGCTTGTTATCTGAAGCAATATTCCTCCCTTGCATGTTTTTTGCTTGAGAGGAAATCAATTTCATTATAATAGTCGAAATATTTTCTCAGACCACGTCGTAGCCATCAAAGAAAAGGAAATTAGGATGATGCTAACAACCTCATTTGAAAAACTTTGTAAGAGTTAGACAATGACAAGGCATAGTAGAGTGGATTTTTGGAAACATGTCAGAATTCAGAAGTCACAAATGGTAATCATTCCACCAGATAGTATTTATATCCAATTTAAAATCGCATCTTTATTTCTGGGTTTCCTCATATTAGAAATCAATCGTCTGGTAAACATGATTTTAAAACTACATAGTGCTTTGAATGAAACTCTAAATCCAAATGGTTCCATTTCCATATCAAACCCAGTTCCCACCATACCTCCTTGTCATATACTCATGAAACAAATATCCAAGACAGACAAACTGTGTTATCATGGTGGTTCATATATCAATTTCCAAAAAGATAATACATTATCATGAAACAAGATTATTTTCTTTAATGTAATTTTTTCTCTTTTCCCCTGACATGCAACACTTTTAATATGCACTAAAGAATAATGAAGATTTAAAGAATGTACAGTGAAGGTTTCATTATCATACCGACGATGTTTGCCATTGATCTAGTTTGATGATCTTCCACCTGCTGTCAGGTAAGTACTAGAGATGAATTATATGAAGCACCACGAACTGAAAATGGGAATAGTGACAGAAACATACACTGCTAAACCCTAGGCCTTCATTGCCCTGGATTGCAATTGCTTTCTCGATTTGTAAAATCTCGGATTCTACCGTATTCACTCGCTCCAAAACTTCAGGCGTGCTCACAAAACGAACGAACCTAATTAAGAAGTGAATGTCAAATTTTCATTGTATCCTCTCAAAGTGGGATAATGACACAACAGAAGTATAAATGGCAAAAAAACACTGGAATGCCTTCAGACTGCTATGCCAGTGTTTCAGAGCAGTATTTTGTGTGACCTCTCCGGTAAGAAGAAAAAGAAAAAGAAGATTTCAGTGTAACAGACCTCTCCACTGTGCCCTTTGTAAACCATAATGTATCCCTTCCAGGATCTGGCTTAAGAATAATTGAGTATCCTCCTTTCTTTATCTGTTCTTGTGCCGTCCTCAAGTGGGAAAGGAATGGGTTCAACAACCCAGATGCCATCTTCTCCGTCATTCCATTTGCCATGATGAACAGATCACATCTGAAGGTTACAAAAAAAATTAAAAAACACAACACAACAGAAAAAAGAAACAATACACATCAGACCAGAAACAGTCAACAAGATGCATCACATTTCATATACAAAGAGAAAATCTCCATTTTTATCAGATAAAACCACAACATCAATCAAAACAGCACCACACTGAAACATTCTTGGAAGGTGTTCCAATTCAGTCTATTATACAAAAGAGAATATTTATATGAGTCCTAAAATAACCAATTTAAGGGTGTCAAAAAAGATCCACGACCAAAAATAACTCACCGGATCAAAGAAACATCCTGCATTACAAGATTTATAAATGAATTGACATGATCAAAGAAAACCAATATCACAGAGAGAGACAGCACATCATGGTAAAACCTGAACTAAATCATTTAGGAACCAGTTAGGAGAAATGAAAAAACGCATTCACCACCATCACTCAAATGCCAAACTTCATTGAATCCCCATAAAGCGAGAGAATTCCGATCAGTAGTTTGAATCTCTCCATAAATGGTATCCATGGAAACAATAGGAAAGTTTTGCATTGGAGAGAACCAACACTTCCCATCAAAATCACAGGATTCAACAACTGATGTCAACTACTTCTAATGGACAAAAAACTTCCGGAAAAAGATTCAGATCAAAACATGATAAACGCACAAATGCGACTTTAAAAACCAAACAAAATCATTTTAAAATCCACATTTTTCCACAAATTAGATCCAATCCCCTAAAAAAAAGCACTGAAAAACTTAGATTTTTCCTTCTCTTAAAATCAAGAACAACCAAAATCGACCCAATTCAAAATCACACAAAACACGTAACCACACAAACAAATCAAAACAAGGGGAAAACAAAACCCATTACCTGGTTCGAGTTGGGGTCAGATGAAAAATAGCCGAATCCAGCCGAGTTTCGGACTTCATTGTCACCAAAAAACACACCAAAAAAAAGAAGAAGAAAAAGAAAAAAACGAGCTTCTTCTACGAAAGCTAGGGTTTCTATCCTCCCCAACAGGGAACCGATCGAGACGACACAAAGAGCGAAATGTAACTACGTGTGAAGGAGATCTCCTAAAGGAGACCCATTTCAAAGAGAGAGAATGTGATGATTGAAGAATGTCGTCAGAGAGAGAAAGAGAGGATCTTTAATGGCGTAAATACATAATAAAAAAATGTAAAATAAAAAGTGAAGTGAGAGACAGAGTGATGAAGAAGTTGCCTTCGGACTCCGACCAGAAACATGAAGGGCATAATAGTCATTTTGGCTTCTCATGATTTTTCGGACGGTCGAGATTCTCGAAGGATAGAAATCCTGAGAAAGGTTGAAAAGTCAACACCGACAGAGGAAGACTTGAAGGGAAGATAAAATGACCAGAATACCCTCACGTGGAGGTTAGACCTGACTCTGGGTGGACCCCACAGTGAATGGAACGGAACAGCCTTGGATTCTATTTAGGTAAGAGAGATATTGTGATTGTTATTTTTGGAGACAATGACAGAAACCACCCTATAAATCTACGGTTGTCAAATATGTCCTCCAACCGATATAATTCTTTGGCTTTTACCTTTTAGCATGTTCAATTCAGAGATGATCAGATATTTTGATTCAAAAAAAAAAAAAAAAAATTTTATTTTATGTGATATACATTTTTTTAATTGGAAAATGATATGCACTTGCATCCCGTTTTTCCAATAATTTGATTTTTTATATAATCAAATTATTCTAGTATATTATGAAAATAATATAGCTAAATAACTTAGTACATATTTTTATTTTAAAAAAATTACTTAACCATTTGCATTAGTAAAATATGTTGTGACTTGAACAATGATTCTGAACTGAACTGCGAATGGGATTACATGCCAGATTGAGTGCATCATTAACACTTTTTTTTTTGTTATTTTAAAAGTGTAGTGTAAATGTTAAATATTGAGTAACAACTCTCTTTATTTGGTTGTTGCATTTATTTTCCATCATTTTTTATTTGACCCAAATTATATCACTTTCTTTCACTTTATTTTTCAATTTGTTGAGCACAAAACATTCCAAAAAAGATAATCATCCAATCATTTCTTTTTATCCAAGTATAACTATTTTAATTCATCCAAAACTATGACCTCATTTGAAAACGAGTTTACACAACTTTTGAGTTTGTATAAATTTTTTTTTTAAAACCCGTTTTGAAATAGGAAAATATAAGTAAAAAACTACAAATAAATTTTTGTAAAAAAACTCAAAATTTGAAGTTATTCAAAAATTGTGGAGAGAGAATTTCTTACAAAACTAATTTTAAACTCAATTTTTATCTAAATACAACCTATGGATGGTGGTTGAATAAACATTATATCTTTTGAAGGGGGAAAACTCCCAAACTCAAAAATAATTGTATCAGATCACAAAAGAAAAAAAATTGTATCAGAGTCCCATGTGCACAAATACTAGGTCACACCAATCTTCAAAACCACCAAGACACACCGACACAATCAGATCCATCGATGAAGGCATGGATGTCAATCCAACGGTCCATATGCACCGACCCGACAATAGCTTACCAAATGTCATGTCATGTTCCCAAGTTAAGATAAAGACAGATTTGAAAAAATAAAAATAAAAGTTGATCTGGAAATGAAGGAATCACAGAGTAGTTCCACCTACAATTGATTTTTAAACAAATTTATAATCGAAATGAAAAGGAAGTACCACATTTTCGTAATGCAATGATTCCAATGCAATCATAATATGGTATTTAATATGGTATTAGTGGAGATTATTATTATTGTGATTATTATGACCGTGACTATACACTTGAAAAAGGAGGAATACGTGGGTCTAGTTAGATTTTAACATTAAAAAAAGTATGTTATTCATTTTCATTGATTTTTCAAGGGGCTTTACATGAGTTAAGAAAATAAATTACATTGTTTTATATATTGACCATTGTATATTATTGCTTTGTCTTTTTGTGCGTGAGTGTACACAGTTTATATTCAGTCCATTCTGCATTAAAACATCTTCAATGTATATGTTGGTTAAACAAGATGTTAAAATGTCATTTTAGCACTTTATACCTTAATTACACACTTATTTACTACATTCATATTTAATTGGTTGTTGTTGCTCCAATGAACTAGCTAAATAAACTAGTCAAACCAATAGTGGGCCCCACGCCCCCACCTCTCCACCCACTCAACTTCTCAAATGTATTTTTTATTAATTTTTTAAGAAGAATTATCACGTAAGGCCCACATTTAGCTAGCTAAAAAACTAGTTACAGTTAGCATGAAAGATAACATTTGACACGTGGAGTCCACATTTAGCTCTCTCTTAACATCTCCATTGAAGCAACATTTTTACATGTTATGTAACATATGACACTAACATGTTAGTTAACATATCCATTGGAGATGCACCTTAAAAATTATCCATTAGCTAAAGAATATATATTATTTCAACATTTGAGCGAAATAAAAAAAAACTTCATCTTTATTTTAAACAAATTGAATCTTGATTATTTTTTATAAAGAGTGATTAGATAAAAGAATATTGTTGTGTGAATAAAATGAAAATGAGAATATTTTATTTTATCTAAAAACTATAATAACATTTATTTATTTTTATCATAATTTTAATAAATGTGTGAATAAAGGTAAAATTTTAAATTAGAATAATATACCCTAAAAATCTTATTCCCGTGTCCAACTAGTATTCAATAACACCCATTTGGAAATCAGCAAATAGGATAGAGTCAATCTCCATTAATGAAGGGGAGTTAATTAATGAATGGGACCAACTTTATGAACAACTTGTAAACAACTTGGTGTGTGGTGTTTAAATCACTTTCTTAGGAATGAAATTCAGGGTGTGAACATGTACAATCATCAATTTGAATTGGCATTGATATCCATTAATTGCTAATTTCCAACTACAACTCACACCCATCCACTAAAAATAGCAAGGAAAATGTCATGCTTATTTATCGTCGCGAAGACCACACATAATTTGATTTTTTAAATATTTATTTAAGCATGTGTGTGTATATCTGTGTACATATTCAAATGAATTCAATATACACATTTCACATTTTTTATAATATAGTACATATTATAAAAAATGTGAAATGTGTATATTTTTTAGACTGCAATTGAGACTGCAATGGGGACTGAAAATATCATTTTCCTTATTTTTGTATTAATGTAAATTGCTATTCTATTTTCGAAAGAAAATTTTATGTTTTTGAAAAATATATTGCAAGAGTAGATTTTTTAAAAATTTTTATAGAATTTATTTTTTTAAATAACTCTATTTATAAAAATTCCTAGAAACCACCACTGGATATGATATATATTACGTTAAATTATTTCATATACTGTGCTAAACATAAATGATTACATAAATGTGAGTGTAACATCGCCGAGTTGTTTTCTTTTGAAAAAAAATCCCCGAATTGCTAGTTGTTCACAAAAAATTTGGCTAATGGTGATGCTGATGAAGAAGATGATGATAATAATAATAATTACAAAAGTTTGTATTTTAGATTGTACCATGAAGAAGTGGTGGACAAGGATTGTGGGTTCAATGGGTTCATAAATAATTTATAACATTCCTGACTTCAGTGCCATAATGGTTTATGAGAGATCCCTGTCACACAGCAATAACGATTTTGTCTGAACTACTACTACTCGTGTAGCAGGACTTGCTTCAAAGCAAATGCAGGTCAAGTCCCTTTCTTTTTCTTCCACTTGAATTGATGGACACTACACTCATGCATATTAAATAAGAATTCCCACTCAGGCACTCACAGTCAGTTAACACATTTACCACGTTTGATACACTTGATTATTCCTACAATTATGATTGAGTGGATGATTTCATTAATCACTTGGTAAACCAATTTAATCGAGTGTATATATACTCAATTAATCATGATATATACACAAAAATAAACAATCCATTCAATTATATAATAATATGTTTTTGTGAAGTATGTATACAGTTAGACAAATGTGTATATACCATAAAAAAAAAATGAAAGTATATTGAGATTACAAAAGTGATTGTAGGAATAGATTGTCTCTGATATTTTTCATACAGATAATTTATATTTTAGAAGGCCTATAATGAACAAAATATTCATGACACGATGCATGTGATATTTTCAAACTTTCGCTTGATATTTTAACAGAGGTACACATTTTTCATCAAGGGTTTCAAAATTAAAAGTTATCTATGCATTGCATATACAACTAATGTCTAGATCTACTCAATATAAACTATTATCTCACATTAACAATATCATAGAGTATAAAATTATATATATAATGGGCATGCCACTTGGAAAGAAAAAAAAAGTTTAGATGTCACAAGAAACCACCTGGATTGAAAGGCAACACCTTATCATCTTATAAAAGCTCACCTTAATAAATACAAGGGATTTTTATTTTTAAGTCCCCACAAATCATCATATTTAGTGATTGATCCCTTTCTTCTTCGTATTTGGGTTTTAGTCCCCCGATTTAAAGGATAATTCATGGATAGGTCCCTCTCAGGGACTAAAAAGAAAATTAAATAATTTATGGATAGGTCCCTCTGAGGGACTAAAAAGGAACTATCATTTAAATCTGGGAACTAAAACCTAAATACAAAAAAGTGAGAGATCGATCATTAAATATGATGGTTTGTGAGGACTTAAAAATAAAAATAAATACAAATATTAAGATGAACATATATGTATATATATAATACAAATATTTTAACTTTTCTTGTCGAGCATTGTGAATTCCATGTAAAAATAGAATAGATGAAAATCCAAAGATAAAGTTTCCAACAATGACACAACACCAAACAAAGCATGTCTACTGTGTGATAATATATGTCTGGACCAATTCAAAATTAGGTGAAGTGTCAATTAATTACCTGATGATTTCTATTCCCAAGATGAGTGCACGTGTACTGAAAATTGCCTCTTCCGTGCAAATCTTTTAGATATTGAGATGGGCAAATAATTTTATATGGTATGGTACAAGGGAATACATTAACATGTAACTATCTAAATATAGAAATTAACCAATGTTTGACCATCCTAATAATTTAGGAGCAATACATTATTTAAATTTAGTTTAATTGCTTTATATGAAAAAAAGAATTCTTAAAATTTAAATGATCACTAAAAACTTCTTATAGTACAGTCTAAAAACTCCATAACAAAGGACCTGATGAAAACATTATTGAAAAAATGTTTCAATTGGGATATTGGCCGGTACGGTGACTACAGAAATAATTTAATCATATTTACAAAAGGAATCTTAGGAATTTTTAAATAATCTAAATTAATATAAAAAAATAAGAAATAATTCAATTCTTTAACCAGGTTTTTTGAAAAAAAATAAATAAATGACATGTTACATAGGATGCTTATAGGAACTCTATATAAAAAAGTTCAACCCCGCAATTTATCAAAGCATTCAAGTCATAGGAGAATGTGAAATATTACAAAAACTGAATCAGAATCAAATTGAACTACCCACCCCCACGTGTAACAAGATTCCCAAAAATCACTCTTACCTTTTTATATACATGTAATTAATTCTCTAACAACCCCTCCCCCACAAAAACAAAAACTAACAGTAAAATAATCAAGATTGCAATGGAAATACCAAAAAAATCCATCCCCTTCTTAATTAGGATGTATGTTCCTCTCATCAGTACCCACCATTAAAAGGGACGGCATTACATCACTTTTATATTTTTTTTTTTAAAAAAAAACATCATATATAAGCTAAGATCATCTATACCTTTCAAAAACAAACCACACTTATAAATTCAAAAAAAAAAAAAAAAAAACACATGAATATGTTGATAAACAAATCACAAACCCAATGATCAAAAACTCCTACAGACCACCACCACCACCCCTCATAGAGAGCTGCCAATCAAGCCTCTTCTTCAACACCCTCCCCACATCAGACAAACTCCTAAACCCACCACCCCTCCCTCCATCACCACCACTTCTTCTTCCCTTCCCCACCTCCTCCAACTCTATCAACTTCTTCTCACAACCCTCTTCATCATCATCATCAACAACGCCCTTCTCTTCTATAGGTCCCAGATCAATCAAGTCCTTCAAAGGCTGCTGTGGTCGTCGCTGTTTCAGTTGGTGGTCGTCGTCGTGCATGTTCATTATCAACTCATCGTGATTGGTAGAGCTTGTTGTGCTCGAATGGGAAGAACTACCGAAGGAGGAAGTCCTCGAAGTGGTCTTCTTGGATGGAGTGGATATTGGTGATGATGATGATGATGAAGAGGGGGAGATGATGAGGTTGCCGAAGCCTTGGATCTCTTTTGAGATTTTGAGTGCTTTAGATCGGGATTGTTGGAGGAGGTCGTCGTCGCTTAGCAGGTTTAGTATGCTCTCTGATTTCTTTTGCATGCATGCGCCCCAGTTGAACCTGAACATCATCCCATCAATGATTGCCAACGTAGATGATGTAATATATATAATAGATTTTAAAGTGTGCATGCGTCTTTTTTTATATATATATTTATATATATATAAGTCTTTTTTAATGAAAAATCATACTCTCCTATTAAATACATGTTGTGTGTAAAATGAAGTATATACTGTAATATATTAAAATATTTTTTCGTGCTAAGCATTTTAAATAATGATAAAATCCTATACGTACACTACGATAACGAGATACATATTACACTATTATAATGTTAAAGGTTTCAAAAAAGACTGCAAAACATACTAATGAGTGTATGGGTGCCTTTTTTTTTTAAATGGGTTTTCTTGCCGCCTACGAGGCCACCACAATTGGATCATAGAGAGATCACTCTTTTTTTTTTTTTAGTCTAATTTGATAAGGAGTGTAGGAATGAAGGAATAAATGATGTTATAGCCATAAAGAACTGATTAATAATGTTTGTTATCAAGGAAAAAATAATATAGATGATTATCCACATTTTGAATTGAAAATAAGATTTTTGTTGTTATCTAACGTCTATAATAATATTTCTCATGTATATTTGTCTTGATTTATAAATGCAAATAACAACAAATTTAACATACTTTTTACTATGCATCCTCTAAAATTAGGATAAGTTATCTTTGATTTTTTTTTTCCCAAAATGGGTGAACAAATGGTTAAAAAACATATTTTTTAATTTCTTATAAAACATGATAAATGAGAACAATTATCCTGATCACCTATTCCACGGTTAGAAGAACATTTATCCTTTATTGTTATTTTTTTATTGTGACTATGTGAATAAAAACGAAATCAATACACTTTTATCTCTCAAAATTAAATAGCTTATCCCAATTGGCAAACCATGCCAAAACCAAATTCCTAGGTTCTTACCCAGAATCATCAATGTGTTGTATTTTTCCAAGCTCTCTTATGACACTTCTGTCACAATGAAATTCTTCACCAATGTCTTCAGGCCCATGGGTTAGCAAGAACTCCAACAGCACCAATGCCTTGTATGATTGTCTCCACTCCTTTGCATCCACAGCATGAAACCTGCATTACATATTCAACTTAAAAAAGGATAACACATATAAATTAAGCTGGCTTTACATTAATTGATTAGATGATGTTGGTCTATAAATATCATCCAAAGAAATGATACAAGAGGCATTATATAATTTTAAGGATAATGTTATGTATAGCCTAGTTTCCATCTCCAATTCCAATTTACACGTGTTTTGATTTTTTTTTAAATGGTATACGTCACACTTAATGAGGTACATATTTTTATAATTAGTAAAGTATATACTCTAATAAATTGCATAAGGACATTTATATGTGAAAATTTGTTATCGAAGTATTTACATCATTAATGTAAATATATGTTCCGGTGAATTTTTTTTTATGCATATGGGACTGGAATTGGGGCTTGAAAATAAATTAATTTAGTAATCAAAATTACCTTCTATGCAAAATATCAACAATCCTCCAATAATCATCAACATCAAAGGAGGCCTCAGATATTCTTGTCATAGTCCGAGCATCAGGACCCCATGGATCACTATTCATAGCTTCCTCTGTCAATCTTTGGAGAAAATTAGAACACATTAACATGAAGATGATCACTACATTAAGATCTATAAATCAAATTTCACAAAATCTAATATTGCATGTGTTTTTGTCCTGACAGTCTCAGGCCTAGTTGTTAGAAGGATCAAGGTTCAATTTTTAACATTTGCAGTCTTGTGTGTCAATTCTAGTGGGTCTCTTGTTCATGACCTTTGGGCTCATGTTGGACTCAGCTTTCTTAATATTAGAGAAGGCTTTGAATCAACCCACTCAATTTTTTTTTGAAAAAAATGTGAGCCATAGCGAGTAATTAATGATTAAGGCCCCGTTTGGTTGCGCGTTTGGGCGCACTTTTATTTTTTGAAAAGCTGAAAAGCTAAAATCGTGCAACTAAACGGGACAGATTTTTGCAGAATCGGAAGCTGGATTCTTTTAATTTTTTCCTCGAAATCTGTGTTTTAAAAAGCTAAAAAATAACGCTTTTTGGTCGGAATCGATTTTTTGAATTGAAAAACAATTTTCTCTGCCAAACATTAAACTCTTTTCAAATATTGATTCCTGATTTAAAAAAAAACATTCTAGTCTAAAATCATCTTAAAAAGCAGCTTTATTCCAAAAGTCACTTTTCAATCTGTGTTTCTAAACAGACCCTCAATCAATGGAAGATTTGAGGAGGATAGAAGAACTTACAATTCAGCTGAGGTTACATCAGTCAAAACCAACTTAACCGTTTTGTACTTCTCTTGAAGAAATGAAGATGTTTGCTTCTTGATCTCACCCAACATGGTTCCTTCACAAGTATCTCAAACCAATCTGTTGAACTTTGTTTAATCTTTGTCTTTGTGGAATCAAAGATTAATTAAAAGCGGTTTCCAGTTATATCTCTCTAATTGTGCCTCAAAATGGATTCAAAGACCCGAATTTCCCTCAGAAAACACAAATCCACCTGAGTCGGTTTTGAATGGGCTTCCACCACTTTCGGCCTAGCTTTGGAAAAGTAAATTAACCTGTTCCGGAAGAGGATCAGTTATACTAGAATAAGAATTGAACTAAAAACGGGATTATGTGGATAAAGACCCTGGTTAAGTTTTTTTTTTTTTTAACTTGATGTAGACATTTGTTATCTGATTTCGTTACTAAATATTGAATTAGAAACTCTAGAAAATGGGGAGGAAGGGAGGAAGATGAAAAAGGGAAAATTGTAAGAAAAAGATGGATAAATATGAAAAGGGATAAATATACTCATTTTCCTTCTAGTTTTTTTTTTTTTTTTTTTTTTGTGGATAAGTTTTTTTTTTTGGAACAATCTTCTCCTATCAGCAGCAGAAGGAGGAGGAGGAGGTAATACTCGAATTCAAGTTTCCTCACTAAAAAAAGGTACCTCTCCTATCTTACCAGAAAGAGATTCAGTAAAACATTAAAAATAAATTTTTCTTCCGTTACAACACCCTGTAAAATTATATTTGAAATCTTTATAAAACAAATTTTTTTTTCTGCATTAGAGATATCAAACTAAGTGGATTAATTTGTATTTATTATTGTTTATAAGAATTATAATGTCTACACAAGTACATAATGATAATAAAATAATCTAAAAATATTTCATTCAATTTGGATAAAAATTACACTCACGGATACAAATTGAGTTTTTGTGAGTTTTGAAGAAGTTGTATGTTTTCGCAAACTTTGATAGTCATATAGGATTACTCATATTTGTAAAGAATTAAATGTTTTTTAATTTTTGGATTGATACCACCAAAATCTATGCTGTTGTAAGGCATCAAACTGGAGACTTAATTAGTTCACATTCCAATGAACAGATATTAAAATCACACTGCACATCACCACCTCTTTTTTGTTAGCTACCTTTGGTCATCATTGGCAAAAAAATCAGATATCAAGTCTGCAATTTGATAGCTACTCGTTCCCATTCCAAGACTGCATGCACCCTTCATTATAGAAATCAATCATCTTCAAATAAATCTGATAGTTGAAATGGCTATCCACAAATGCAATGAACACAATACAACGTGTGATCATGACAAAACAGAACTAAAACCACCCACACCACCACCCAAGCTCAAAAGAAGTTTTGCCATAACAAAAGAAAAAAGGGCATTTAAACATAACCATGCATGGCTTACCCAATCTTCCATGATAATAAAGGAAAATACAGAGAGCCGAAGGAAATAACAATACAAGATCAGAATTTATCTAGGGAAAAATGGGGGGTAAATCATATACCATGTCACCTGGTTCCGGACGATGATTTTAAAGAAATATGTCAGCAGGTTTTCCTCCTTTCGAACCAATGAGTGGCGGGAAGACGAATGTCTTTCACTGGAAAAAAAAATTGATACTGTGAGATGTTCTCACATTGGAAACACTTAAACTTCACAGGCTGATGAACGACTGAATGAGGCAATGTGTCATTGCATAGGTTTTCTAAAAGAAGCGTGTTCTATTGACGGCAATTGGAGATGCTTTTCAACCTTCCCATGTGCAATTGAAGGCATCATGCAATGAATGACCTGTAGATTGATTGGGTGTAAAGGGAACATGTATGTAAAACAAACACTCCTTAAAATAGATTTATTTAGATTTATGCAGATGTTTCTTAAACTCAATCAAGCAAGAGCGACTGACCAGGGACATGGGTCAAAATGGAGCCTCAAGTGATTCATCCCATACTTCTGCACTTCCATTAGAAGCATCTTCACCATCTTCTTCCATGGATAATCTAATATATTCTCTATGAGCAAACCGGTCCCATTCCGTCAATGTTGGATCTTCACGCTCCTGATCACACCCATAAACACAAAAAGGCAGCAGATGTCAGTCAATGGAGATGTCCTTGACATAAATTAAAAAAAAAAAAAAATGATAGGTGTGCTTGCCTGGCGAATAAGAAATGGGTCTCGAGTTTCAAAAGCCATGAACTTGTTGAGATTGAAAAGAATGTTGAAGACATTTCCTGAAAGTTTGCATCCTTTTAAATCACGCAGCGTAAAGTGGGTTTCTTTCTGCAGCATAACAGTTGTCTTGGTGTTATATTTATGTATCTAGTGTCATTGTAGTCTTTAGCAAAAACAAAGGAGAATTCAAGATAATGTGACCTCAGGTCCAATCATGTCGACCATCTGACATAAAATATCCTCAAAGAGCACAGGCTCCTGGGCCATGCATTCCATGCGATGAAGCTGCTCCTCATAGAAGAACTGCATTTCATTCGGGGTGAGCACACCATTTCCATCCAAGTCTATACATTTAAACCTGGAGAGTACACAAGCAACATTATATGCATAGTGGTATAAAGAAAAAATCATTTGCAGAACAATACTACATACATAAAATAGGATCTAGTAAATAAATAAAAAAACAATTTCACCTGTCTATCTTCGATTTCTAATTGTATAGTCCCTTTATTATAGACACTTGTCATTTCAAGGTTCTCCAGCTATCAACTAAAAGCACTCGGCTCAAAGATGATGCTCAGGTAAAAAGAAACATCAGAATTTGGTGCAGTGTAACACACATTACACAGGGGCGTGTAGAACTCAAAATGATGGAAACATAAGGCCTACTGCCACAACTTCACTACAGATGTTTACACAGCATAAAAACCCAAATTTATATACATGTGATCATTTTTCTGTGAAGTATAAACCAAGTCTAAGCCAAGGTCTTTAGAGAGAAATCTATGATAACAATGCAGACATTCAGTGTGGATATTGGGGCAAGTCTGATATACTAAAATCAATAAACATGCAGAAACTTTGGCATATGCCCTAAGCAATGATGGCACGCATAAAAAGTGGGTACTTTCTGGTTCACTCATATAGCATTAATGTATGCTATCTTAAATTATCACCATCCACGTTAGAGTAAGGTGGTCCTTATTTGACAAGGCACCTCAAAAAGGCATAATTAGCAATCATAGCATGTAACATGGACATGTTGATGTTCATGTCGGAGACAGATGAGACATGGAAAAGGAATGTCTAACACCGCTCAAAAACCCAGACAAGGAGTGCCCTTGCTGTATAGATTGGGTGTGTTAGGGACAGCACAGACCAGTATATCCCCCTGCATCTAGATGGTCCTAAAAGCTCATATTCAGTTCAAGATTGGAGTTAATATTGTCATCAAGTAATCTACACATGATAAATGCTTCTTCTTTGTCACTTGAACTTCTCGGGTATGCTCCATAAGAATGAACTGTCACCATGCAAATTACCCCTTCATACCCACTCCATAGGGATTATTTTGCCCGAGATCAAAGGTGTCAGTTTCCAAAAGGACTAGGTGTTTCTTGAATTTTATGAAAAACCTACTCAGAAAAAAAAAATGATCTATAAAGATGAAATTCAAGACAGCAAAGGTGATAATGGAATAAAGAAATGCATTATATGTTCCATACTATTACATTCACAGATTTCTTTTTATGTTAATTAAATATTGATTTGCAGGAAACAAATCATGAAACTTACCAGTACTCGAGACTAGGCTCAGATGATTTATCCTCCTCTGATAGCATGAAGTAAACAAAGTCTTCATAACCCATTTTCCCTTCAACTTTGCTGGTGAATTTTCTTGGAATCTATTATGATTAGAGCACAAAGGAATCAAACACAAAAAATGTCTTTCATGGATCAGAAAAGTTTAAGAATAGACAAACCTGTGAAAAAATTCTATCAACAATCCTGTAAGTGAGGGCGTGGTTTCCATATCTTATGAGGTTTTCTTTATCAATTAAGAAATCATGATCGGTATCCAGCTCCCAGAACTTGCAGTATATCACATAAAAGTGCTCATATGAGAAGTACCTGCGAGGAAGATACGTAACTTTTTATGAAGGAATCAACCAAAGGAAATGAATAGACAATGATTTAGAGTAATTAATAATGAACTACCAGTGCTGTGGTATTCAAATTGTAACATAAGATAACTTCCAATAATGGGTCTCAAACGTGCACATTTATTCAAGTTTGGATACAAGAATGCATAATAATAGAACAACGAGCAGGAAAACTAGAAGATCAGATGGAATGCAGATAGTAAAGGTAACAAAAGACCAAGTGCATAACCTAAAATCCACAGCAGAATGATGATCCTGCAACAAAGCCAAAATTTACGAGGAGCAAATTTTTTATATATAAATAAACAGCAATTTTCAGTATGATTTAGCTACCTCAAG
The DNA here is from genome assembly GCA_030737835.1 of Acorus gramineus. Lineage (NCBI taxonomy): Eukaryota > Viridiplantae > Streptophyta > Magnoliopsida > Acorales > Acoraceae > Acorus > Acorus gramineus. Next base: position 16,343,251 of record CM060857.1, read on the forward strand.
ACTTTGTTGATATCCTCCTCTTCATCTGCATGTTGCAATGCAGCAATTAAATTTCCACGCTTCAGCTCCCTGAGAGTAAGATGGCCATTTCCAGATCTATTCACATAGTAGAATATTCTGTATATGACCGTTTCAGCTAGCCCACAACAGGTAAGTTCAATTTTCAACACGTTAGTAGCTAGAAGACACAAGATTTATGGATGAAAAAAATTATAGAAATTTTTTATTAATCCATCATGTCAGGATTATATGCAAAGGCAAGCACTAAATTGCATTCAAAGACAGTATACACAAATAGCTTACCATAAAAAAAGAGCCTACCCACTAAACTTGCAGGTATAATAATACGCAACTTGAGAAAACATGGGTTGGAAGAGCTTTTCCAAACAAGAATTTGCAGGAAGGATAATGTGCACAAACAGAATTGATTTATTGTATATTATTTCATGCCCCCACTTCAGTACATAACAGACAACAACATGAGTTATAGAACTCACCATATCTATCTTGAAACTCAGGAGTGCTTTGCAAAAACTCCAACCCCGGATGGGTTGCCAAAAGTTCACGAAGTACAGGTTTAAAATCATCCTGTATCCAGAGGGAAATAATCATAAAGATCATAGAATGAGACAACAGAATGTACTGAAAGTGAATCATACATTAGAGGAAAAATATCAATCGCATATTATGATACAAACCTAATGGTCATGAGCATCAATCATTTCAAGTATGTATATTTTGGCATAAATTACTCAGCCATTAATTATTTGAAAGAGATCCAATCATTTAAAATCACCCATCACAGAAAATTGGGACCCCTTTTTTCCCTCCTGGAGACACATTATCTCCTGTTCGGAATCCATTCCCCTCCTTGTTTGGAGTCTCTCCCCTATCCTTTATGGCTTAATAAAATTCAAGTGGCGAGCTCCCATCTACACTAAAAACCACCCATCATTAAATGTTAGCTTTGTTCAGAGTGAATGCCAGAAATAAAAAGATTGACAAACTTATTTTTTTACCGATAACTCAAACATTTGAATCATCTTCTCCCCCCCCCCCCCCCCCCCCTACCCAGATATAAACTGTGTGGTAACGAGGAGTTACAGAGCACTAATCTATATGCACTCCATGGATTGATTTGGAGAAAAATGGGCTGGGCCTGTAATTTTGATGCTGATATTGGGTCTCTGTAACAGCTATAGGAAAGAGGTAGAAGAATGAAGAAGGGTGATAGAAGCATGGGATCCAAAGTGTCACAATCCATTATACCTGCTGTTTGCTGGGAAATATGATTACCTCATAATGGTGTTATTTTCAAGGGCACTTATCTTTGCATAGAATATGTAGTCCTGTAGGGGAGGGGAGTGAGTGAGATTTGTAGATGACAGTGGTATAAATTGCAATGGGGTTGATTTTGCAAGTCTGAGGGTAAACTTAATTCTGGGGTGAAGATTGGAGAGGACAGATCTTTGTGCATCCCCACCCCATGCCCAACCCCTACCCCCTTACCCACAAAAAAACAAAAGAAACCTTTTTTCTTTTCCATTTTCTTTTAACCTTTTGTATGTTTTGGATCAGAAAACAAAAATACTGGTGCGTTTGCCGAGTCAGAAAATGTTTTCTTTTAGCCTTTTGCATGTTTTAACCTTATGTATGTTGCAGATGACTTATCAACATTTCTATTGTGGAGCTCTATCACAAAACTAATATTAGAAAATCCCACCTTTGATCAGAAAAAAAAATAAAAATCATACGCCTAGGGAAATGATTTAGAAGCTATGGAAATTTAAAGGAATGAAATTTGTCTGTTCAGAGTTCATGACAGAAAGGTGAAGCACATTTTGAATTTTAAAAACAAAAATGTAATTCAAAGAAAATTCTCAATTTATTTACTTCACTGGACTTGGTCTAATAAGTCTTCTCTGTGTGAATACCAGTCAGCTGTTTCTTTTTCATTAGAGAAAGGTAGGTTGTAATTATGTTAGACAAACACCACTTGATTTTAAATCCTCAAGAACCATTTCTCTGGGAAGAAATAAATTACAGAAGTATAATATCTAGCAATCGACTGAATATTGATTTGTAAAGAAAAAAAGAAAAACTTGAGCAACTGGATAAGAAAATGAGACGTCATGAACAGTATCAAGAGAATGAATGATGTTTATCCAGGTATCCAATATACTTACAACTGAAGGAAAAGAACGTTGAGTAATCCAAACTTTTAATAATATATAATATTCTCAATCACAGCCATAGTTCATGTTCAACTTCATGAATCATGATGACTAGAGGACTGAGGACTCATAAATATATAAATTGAGATATGAAGAGAAACAGAATACAAACCTGAGTAAGGTATTTGCGATCCGGTTGCTTCAGAATTTTAAATATTTGAGATGCAATATCCATTGACATCATGTTGCCATTAATCCAATAATCAACAAATTGGTCCCTGCAGAATCCCAAGAATTTTCCAGTATCAGCACTTCATGGTCATCGTGTATGTAACAAACCTATAAGTGGCCAAATCACAAAGCCTCCATTACCAAAGTTTTGAAATTGTCCGTATTTTCTATCTCTTTCACTTTTCATAGCATAGCTTGAATGCCCCAATTATCTCACATGGGATTCAAGTATCAACAATATCATAGGCTGGTATATTATTTAGAATTTAAATACATTATGACAAAAAATGAACTTGTCCAATTGAAACCACAGTACAAACATCAGGAATTTGCATATCCTGGAGCACCAAGCTTGTAATAAAGGACGTAATATAATAATTATGAGAAAATTCAGAAAAGGCAATCAGATCAACAGAAATGACAGTGGCTATCCTTTTGACTTTAAATTAAACAAAGACAACAAAGTTTAGTCAAAGTGAAATGTTTCTTAACAGAGTTTCGCCAAAAGGCATAAAGAAAAAGCAGTGGAAAAGTGACAAGCTGGAAAAGATCAGAGATGAATTTTAACCTTTGCTGAAACTCGACTATTAGAGAAATCCAGATAGGGAAAGGTACAGAAAGGAAAAATGCACGGTGTCTAAACAAATATTTTTTTTTTATAAATTTATTTAATTGGACCACAAAGACCAATGCTATTATCATGAACAAGATTCAACACAACAGTCGGACAAACTTTAACAATGGAAAATGAATGCACGGATCTCTTTCTTTTATTTTTATTTTTGGCAAGTAGATACCCCAGAGTACATTTACACGGGCAAAAATTAATGCACATGAATTAACTTTCTTAGAGCGCATCGAGCATATGAGACCTCACTCAATCTCACAAGTAAAACAAAACAAAAATGTTACAATCCAAGTTATAAAACTTAACAAATAGAAAAGAGCAACTCCTTCGGATACATACCTGGTAATTATTCCAGTGCAGTTAACATCAATCTTTCTGAAAAGGGTGCTGGAGAAGAACGACGGTAATTTGCATATGTCCCTTGTAAGAGATTTAAATTCTGACACAAAAAAGGAAGAAACTGTCACCATTTTGTAAATAGCTGCCAAAAAAGAGAGATACAAATCAGGCTTACTTTCACCTTGTATTTGTAACCCATCCATGTGACTCAAAAAAAGTTGGTCAATTCTAGCTATACACTGCTCCTTCAGTTCATTTGGAGGTGGAGGACCATTCTGAAAATAGAACTGCAAGAACTCACACATGATCAGATCCTTGAATTGTCTGCCAAAGTGGATAGTGGTTTTGATCACTGCTCTACTTTGTCAGAAGACAGATCATACCTGGGGTATGTCTTCCCTCGCTCGTTCACTAACAATCTTTAGTGGCGAACTTAAAGAAGAAGGTCCCACCCCTGAACGTTTCATGAAACGTGGTGATCCAGAGGTACTTCTCGGTGACAGGGGAGGCGTACTGCCTGCAGGGAACATGGATGGCAATGCATTGCTTGTACTAGCATTTCCACTGCTAGAAGTTCCCGTGGCACTCAGGGGTGCACCAGCCTTTGCATCATCAAGCAAGGTTTTAACCTGCAATGGGAAAAATTCATAATATGTGAGAGGAGGCGCCTTTGTAGTGGGGGAAATTCAGATGAATTGAAAAATGAGCATTTGATGCAGAGATGGAAAGAGTACTCGAGATCTGTGAAGTACTAAGAACAATTGACTGTGACACTCATCAAAACAATATGTCTAGAATAAAAATTGTAAAACAAAAAAAGACAAAGCTAAAGTGTCACCTTATTCGTGACGGACTCAAACTGACAGCTGCCTTCCTAGAAGGAAGTACTATTGCAACTTTAAAGAAAAAAAAATTACCAAGACATCAAGATCCCTGACACCAAAGTCACAGATATAAATATATCTAAGCCCTGGATGCTTGGTTGAGCAGATTAATGATTTGGCAATGGACAAATCATCCTATTAAATGATGTAAGTCCACGGATCCTAGTAAAAGCTAGGCACTTTTATTCATCTCTTCTACATCCTCTAGATGCAGTTGTCAGTGCAGATAATGGCCACAACAATTAACTATTTTGCTTTTCTGATCCTAAAAAATTCAGGTAGTGAGCAAGGAAGAGGGGGAGACCATTTGAAATATGAGATGAATGGAATGAGTAATTCTTGGATCCTCATAAAGACGGTAATGTATATGATGCCTTTTCTTGTGGCAACAACTACATTATTTGGAGTCCCCATTTCCGGAAAAAATTCAATAAGGTAGAGGCCGACGAAATAACTCTCCTCCTTGTGATGCTACAAGAGGTTACTTTGGAAGTGGAGGATGAAGACACGTTTATATGGAAATGCTCATCCAGCAAAGGTTTCTGTGAAATTTTTCTACATGTGACTCAATAGAATTCCGTCAAGAGAGATCCCCTCCGCTCGTTTTGGTAGCCAAATTCCTCGACACCCTTATAAGTTTGTTGCTTCATGTGGTTACTAACTCTTGATGAACTCTTTACAAAATTGAAGCTTGCAAAATGAACGAACGATATAAATCCAGTGTGAGAACTAGTAGCATAGAGGAGACTTGTGATCCTCTGTTTTTCGGTTGTCTCTATAGCTCAATTGTGTGGGTGAAAGTGGACGAGGCACTTGGGGAACCTTGTATATACTTTAATGTTGAAGAGATATTGGTGTTCTTCCATAGTCAGGAAAGGGGATAGAAGCAAACATGCAAAGTTTGTCAACATCCTTCCTCATGAGGTATGTTGAGCTTGTGGTTTGCGTGGAAAGAAGCAAATTTTCATTACAAAAGGATATATTTTGGAAACATTTAGGAAGCCATCAAGGCGACACTTAGAGCTTGAGACTTTGTTCTTATTGGGAGGAGGAACTAGATCTTCATTGTTAATTGAGGGATCTAGGTAAGGGATGCGGATCTTCCTTGGCATGTTCTTATGGGAGGAGGGGAGGACTCCTTTCCTCTCTCTTTTTTTCCTTGCTTTTGTTTTTTTGGAGATCCCTCATTTCTGATTTTTTAGAGGGGCATCATTTAGTTTTATATGAAGCTCCAACCATTTTCTTAAAAAAAAATCCCTCAGTAATCTAAGCAATGCAAGAATATATGCTTCATTTACAATGAAAGTCCCAAGCACCTACGTCTTGCTTAATACTACTAATTGTCTAATTTCCATAATCACTGAAAAAAGGAAGGCAAACCATTAAAACCCATACATTTGACTCTCCGGTCCACGCCAGTACGCCACAACCTATCCCTCCAAATACTTGACAATAACAAACAATTTTATCTAACAAAAAATGTACAATGAGAAAATTCAAACAAAATCCTTCTCGATTGAATATGAACTCGTGACATACAAAACCTTCTCGATGGAAAATCAATAGAGAGTTTCAGGACAAGATAGGTACCACTCGGCTCGTTTCAGGAAGCGACAGCCATTGCTCGTAAAGCCCCTCCGCGATGTGAGGGTTCTCCTTCAAGGCCAAGGGAGAGACCTCCGGCAGCTGGAGCAAATCCGGGTCAAAGGAGGTGACGTTCCCCGTGGTTTCCACGTCCATCATGACCGAAACACCAAATCAAACCCTAGATTCCCAAATCCCACTCTCTCAAAACGAAACAAAACCGTTCTTGCGTGAAAGCTTCAAAACCCTAGCCAACACTATCAGGGATTAGAGGACCCGAGCTAAGGATTTCCCTCCCCTACCCTTCCAATCCGATCCCTCTCTCATCCACCGCCATTGAAACATCATTCACATCACATGCAAGTACAGAATCCTCAGAAAACCACGGAATCTCTAAATCGCCAATCACCCCTTCTATGTCTGCTCTGAAGCTTTTCGAGGGCTGATTCAAATTCCCAAATGGAAACCCTGATGTCGATCGAAGTTCGATGAAGAGAGCGAGAGTGAGAGAGAGAGAGAGAGGGTTCGATCGAACAGGCGATCGAAAGCGATTGAGATCTCTCTTTTGAAGGACCTTTGAAACCCTCAAAAAATGCAGAGAGAGAGAGAGAGAGAGAGATGATCGCTCGCTCGGCAGGAGACTCACGAAGCACTAATACAATAGACTTTAAAATTTGTGGTGGAATCAGACGCACGAGATTGAAATTGTGGGGTTAAATTTGGTCGTGTGAGGACCATCGCTCGTGACCGTTTGATTTAGATAAAGCCCTCCGGGAGAAGATGATCTTCTTATAATCACAGTCTGGCCTGGGCCGGATCCGATTCGATTTTAACGACCCGAAAATTCATCTAGGTTTTCTCTGTCACTCGACAAACCAAATTCAGAAACCTAAAATCTTTCATAAACCCAATCACACAAACGTCTCAAGAAGGGTACGCCAATTCTGATCCAAGCATTTTTCTTTGTCACAGTTTTAATTTGATACATTTTATGTGTTTTGTTGCGAAGATTTGTTTGTGGGTTTTCATCGCATGTGTTCATTCAACAATTGGTTTGGTCATTTTCTAATGGGTCATCATTGGTTCTTCATATCGTTGTTTGGATTCCCAATTTGTTTTGTTTTTGAAATCGTTTTTGGGATTTAAAAGGGTTTATTTTGATGAGGGAGAACTTTGATGCCTAGCTCTCCAATTTGTTGTATTTCAGTGTTATTGGTGGAAAACAAGGGAACGATATGGTGAATTTAGTATCCTCACAAAGTCTTCACAGACTTCAATCATGTTCTGATCATCTAATCGGTTTTTGCGATCACCCCGCTCATTCATCGAGGAAAGTATCAGTCGTTTGTGGCAGTTCTTCGATTAATGGTTCCCTCAAGCTTGAATCATGTACTGCTGAAACTAAGGTTACTGGTTTACAAAGTAAGGAACTCCCTTTGAATGATCAGTGGAGAAGTGGGTGTGTAAATGGAAACCACCACGAGGACTTTGGAATGACCGACTACAAGAGGCTCTCAAATCCATCGCGATACCATTTTGAAGGATTATTTGTTGTTAACAACCAAGAATCCAACAATTCCATCCTCCTCAGCTTTTGTGCGAATGGGAATTTTGTTAAAGCTTCCAACTTGATGGATGTGATGGCTCGATTAGGACACATTCCTGATTTCTCTGCATGTATAAGTGTTATTCGGGGCCTTGTAAGGATGGACCGGCTTGAGAAAGCCCAAACAGCGCTTAAAGTTTCCATCTTTTCTGGTGGTTCCCCTGACATCATCACTTACAATATGTTGGTCGGTGGGCTATGTAAGAGAGGGCATCTAAGGCTAGCAATGAATATCGTGGAGGATATGGGTTTCTCCGGATGTTCTCCTGATGCGATCACGTACAATTCGATCATCCGATGCATGTTTGATCATCACATGTTTGATCAGGCTATCAGGTTCTGGAAGGAACAATTGAGGAAAGGATGTCCCCCATATCTGATCACTTCTACGTTGCTTGTTGAGCTTGTCTGCAAGAATTGCGGGGTCTCACGAGCTATGGAAGTGTTGAATGATCTGACCTTTGAGGGATTTTGTCCTGATACAGTGACATACACTTTATTGATTAACATAGCCGGCAAAGAGGGAAAGGTCAATGATGTATTGAAGGTTCTGCTTGATCTCTTGGCACGAGGGTTGGATCCTGATTCATTCACATACAGCACCATTCTTCATTGTCTTTGCAGAGGTAGAAACTGGGCTGAGGCTTATGAAGTAATAGCAATCATGAACCAGGCTTCTAAACCACCAACTCCTGCCACTTATAATATCTTGATCAACGGCCTCTGCAAATGCGGACGTTTGGATCAGGCTATTGATTGCTTCGACAAAATGGTTGGCGAGGGCTGCCCACCTAACATAGTTACTTACAATACCCTATTGGGTGCTCTTTGTAAAGAGGGATTGATGGACGAGGCCCTCAAAATGGTTCACTTCTTGAAGGATGTTGGCCATTCTCCGGATCTGATCACTTACAACACCATCATCGATGCACTTGCAAAGAACCGTGAGATTAAGAAAGCAATGGATCTTTTTAATGAAATGATTGTTGATGGAATTCGCCCTGATGAGGTCACATATGGTTCTTTGGTAATGGGATTTTGTAGAGAGGAGCTGTTGGAGGAAGCTGTGGAGATGTTGAGGCATATTTTTAGGAGCAAGGTAAATATTAAAGACATAACTTATACTCTTGTAATAAAGGTTCTGTGCAGGAAAGGATTGGTGGATGCTGCTATAGAGGTTTTGGATATGATGGTCTCTGGTCGGTCCAATCCTAACAGAATGACTTACATCTCATTAATACAAGGTCTGGCCAAGTCAGGTATGACAGAGGGCGCAACCAGATTACATGAAAAGTTGATCAAGCGGAATGTACTCGAGAAAGACTCAAGTGCTTTGGATTTCTTATACCAGTACTAATTCTGACCAGTTTTGGAAATTTTGTGCCTGTCTATCAACAGTAAAATCAGTTTGTTGTTTCCTCTTTTGATACAGTGTTACATGGTTCTTATAGGAGGATTACTTTCAATCTTGATGGGTATTGTTTTCACTCGTCACTTTTCTAATGACATTGTAGGAGAAGATTTAATGAGAATGTATAGTTCGTAGGACAAATATACAATCTTTCTTCTTTCAGTTTGTATTGGACAGGATGGGAATGGATTCACTCAGTTTTGGATGGTGATCTTCGGTTATCAGGAGGTGATTGGCACTTCTGACTGTAAAAGTAGGGCTCTGTTTCATGCAATTTTGTGTTTTATTGTAAAACCTTTTGGTAACATTCAGTTAGAAAAAAAAACATAGAAGCAAATTGCATTGCTATGTTCAGGTTGGGTGTTACATTGGGTTGGGTTGGTTTCATTGTACATTGCTCATGTTGTTGCTTTATGCATATCTGCTGTGTATTCAATTTTTATTAAACATTTTATAATACTTTGAAGATGAGATGCTTCTAAACCTGGATTTAGTTCTTCTTCTACCCTTTCTCCATGTTGTGCCCAACAAATGAGCTCTATATTCATAGAATTGGTTCACTGAGCGTCGTGGGTGTAGCGTTGTATTGCTATCCACATTGTATATGTAATTGTCATAGTATATATGCTCATACTCTTAATTCGTTTTTGTAGCTTCATTTGTATTTTGCAGCCTATATATTGTGATAGCGCAGTGTATGAGACTATAATTTTTTTTATTTAAAAATATTATATTATTGTATATCAATGTATATTTTAATTTGTATAATAATATATACTTTTAATAAACGAGTGTGTGTGTGTGTGTGTGTATATATATATATATATATATAAGAAAAATCGGTGTAGACTGTGAATGAAAATGTACACTAGGTTAGACATATCCATATTTCACAATGTGTATATAATTGTGAAGTTTGAGCCCTTTCAACAGCATTTCATCCAAAAATCTGTGACGCCTCATTAGCATCTCCTCTGCTAACAAATATCTTAGGAGTATGTATTTCATTTTTATGAATTTACATTATTAATTTAGCGTGAACAAGAAAAAAAAAAACACTTTTAAGGGTGAAAATTGCACGGCTGCAATTATCTAATATTATTCTTTTGTAATAATCAACAAAAAAAAATTACATTATTCTTCTTTCTAATAATCAATAATTATGTTGTGTAAAATGTGGAGTGCTGAGATTCTCTCAAAGAAGAGAGAATGAAGATCTAGGGATTGAACCCATACTCACATATTTTTAAAAGACGAATTTGATCCGCTAAATGATCAACATAAAATATATATATATATTAAAATAAAAATAAAAGGGGAACCCTAGCCACTCATGAGACAATCCTCTCCGCTCACGAGTTTAATATTACTCACTCACAAGAATATCATGAAAAGAAATCACTATAGCACCAGATAAAGTGAAAAAAGAAGATGTTACTATAACAAAAGAAGACAACAGAAGAAGACAAATAGTTAATCGAATAAGAATAACAATAAATTTCAAAGCCTTTGAAATCCGAATATTTAATGCTATAAAAGAAAGACAGGATGATTAAGGGAGGCATAAGGGAAAGAAATCTATAAAAACCTCCACCAACAAACTACCTAAGTTATCAGAGTGCTTTGTAATATCTAGGATGATAGGATTTAAGTAAAATAAGTCAAGTCAGTTATCATAGTGATTTGAGTTTGGCAAGGGCAATTACTTTAGCGTGATATTGAAGTAGTATAAATGAGCCATAATATTTGAAAGCTTGGTATCTAGAGGTGTAAAACGGGCTCTACGGGCCATGGCAACGGTAAGATATATGGGCCGTGACGAGTCATTTCTGGTACGGCACAGTATGATAGGCAAGGCGCGTAAGGCACGACAAAATATGTAATGTTTTTGTGTGTATATATGTATATATAATATATTTATATATTTTTTGTGTGTATAATATTAAGAAAAGTAAATTTTAAAATAATTTTTTTTCAAAAAAAACTTTGTAAGCTGGCCTGCTAGGCCCGTGGGTGGCCCAGTGGGTCAGGCACGGTATGGCCTGTCAAAATTAACAGGTAGGCATGGCATGACTAGTTAGCCCGTTTCCTTAACGAGCAAGCACACCTGTACTTAGACTTGTCAATTAGACCGATATGGATCGGATAGGTCTAGGTTCGTATCCGTATCTAAGTTAGATATCTGAAAAAATATCCGTATCTGATATTCGATGGATATTCCAAAACACATATATGTATCCAATCTGGATACGAATTCGGATAATATTCAAAATATCTGAATCAGATTAAAATATAAATAATTTATAAAATTCTTAAGTCCTGACATAGTTAAATAGGTATCCACCAAAGACATAAAAACACAAATCATAATATATTTAAACAAGTATTCAACATAGTTAAATAGGTTTGTGTTTTGCCATAGATCATGAGCCACTGGATTTTAATATAAGGGTTGAAACTAATTCTAATATATATAAATAAAATATCAGTTCGGATACGAATATTGTTCGGATCGGATATAGGCTATATCCGATCCGATCCAAAAATTTTCTTATTCGGATAATTTGGTTTGAATACGGATACGGATTTTCGGATATCGGATATTTTCTGCATGTTCGGACACGAATTCGGATCGGATACAAATATTTTTTCGGATAATTGACAGGCTTACCTGTACTGGTATCTCATATTTCTCACTTGTGGATATCTCTTGTACTTGAAATTTTTGTTTCCGGTGGAAGAATAAATGTGCAATCGGAGTGAATAATTTTTAAAAAAATATTTTATCTCTAATATTTATATGCTTAGTTACAAATACAGATATAAAACAAATTATAAGATCAGAAGATGGAATCACATTACCAAGCAGAAAAAAAGATGAAATCACATGTGATTGTTCTTGTTCTATTATTGTTTTTGGATTTACTATCTCACACACACACTATAAAGATTGTTTGATGCGTTAACTTCTTTTCTTATAGTCAAAGAAAAGGAACAATTGATTTTTATGTTTCTTCATCTCCATAATCTATTCTCTTCTGAATTCTGCTTACCCAGATAATTTTTTTTATTAGCTCTTGATTTTTCTATTTATAATTTTAATTTATTATAGGTTGCAGTTTGTATTGGGTCAGAATTTTCAAAGTGGAGAACCTCAGTACCAGCAAAAAGAAAATCTATAGTGTCATACAATTACATGAGTTTAGCTGAATCACCACTATTGTTCTATTCTCTCAATTTCAGACATGAGCTTTCTTCAAGGTGTAGCCAATTCGATTACAATCTTTTGACTTACTAATCAGTTTAGTAACTTTGATTAGAAGGATAATTTTTCTTTCCTAGGAATCCGGTTTTAATAGATTCTGTAGAAGAAAATTTTGACTTGGAATGTCAAGTAAGGAACACTTGTTGGAGGATTCTTAATGTAATGTTTTTTGGTGTATTTTTTACAGGTAAATGTTGTGACTTTAACCCCTGCCCTCTTTAGTCTCTGTCACCATCCGGAGACTCTAAAATGTAGATAATGAAGTCTCCTTTGACTATCATTTTAAAGGAAATAAAAATAAAATAAATATAGACTTGATAGCTATAGTTCTTCATGAATAATGATTTACAATCCATGATTAAGACTGAGGCATGCAAAACCTGAATAAAAGGTCTGGACAGGTCATCGGTTCCACTTTTAAACCACTCTCACCAAATGATAACATTGAGGTTTACCTTTGACAACAACTTTTATAATAAACAAAATAAAAAAATGATGACAAATAAATTGTGGACACATCACACAGTAAAGAAATCAAGGCTTTTGCATGATGTTTGGACGAAATATCTACCAAAACCACACACATAAGATACACATTAGTTGAAATAACACCACTTTGTGAGTCAAATAGGTCCTTGTTTTAATTTGCATGTTGAGAAGGTCAGGTGGGCAAATTATTAAATGCTAACCTACTGAAAGCCACATTAGATCAGACATCCCAACCTGGAATAAGACATGTGAGCATCCAAACAGCCTTAAAAAGTATAGGAAATCATATATTCATAGCATTATAGATGCCATCCAGTTTAATTTTTTGAACTGATTTTTCCATAAATAAAAAAATTAAAGATTCATTCATAAGGTGGTAGGACTTTGAGAAGTTTATGATAAACACTAAACAAGTTTATAGTGACAAGACAATAGAACTAAAATTAGGGCTGGTCAAAACATTATATCATTTTTCATTTCAGTGTATTTTTTTTTTATAAAATCAAAATCCAAAAAATTATAATCTCTTTCGCCTATAAATACTTCTTCCCCAATTAATTTTTTTTTTCTTTCCTTCTGTTTTTCCCTTTATACTTAATTGTTATTAAAATCAGTTTTTTACCTCCCAACAAGATTCTTTTATTTGTTCAATTTGAATTTCTACAAAATATGAACACCAGTTCTAGAGCTTGGATTTCATATAGAATCCAAATTTTAAAGGAATATATTATACTTAATCATTTATGTGCTCGCTTTTGTACACCTCATACAATTTATTTATTTATTTTTATTGAAATATATATTTATCTAATAAAGTGCATACTTTAATGAATTGTATGATGCATATATTTTATCTTTGTATGACAAAATGTATAAACTCATAACAAAGTAAAATATGCACTACGTGCGAGTCCCGAGTCCGGATTTAGTCAGACCTGGCTTCGGTCAATCCATCGGTATTGAACTATACAATCTATGAATCGAATTACACAGTCAATTATTAGATACATGTGTCACTCTTCTACTAGATGATGATGATGATGATACCGACTAAACTCAGACTTGACTGGATCTAATAATTGACTATGTAATTCGATTTTATAGGCCGTGTATTTAGACCTGATTGGATCCGGACCCGTGAGTCACGTGTCAGTTAATTAAATGTGTTGCATTAAGCGACATGCCGTCTGTACGCAGAAGTGTCTATGAGTGTAACGACGACAGATTTTTAAAATCGATCACTTGCAAAAGGTGCTCTTATTATCCACACGACGCATGCGACAAGAGAGGTAGACAATACTATGAGTATCCCCCCCCCCTCGTGTTGCTGTTGCTGCTGCTGCTGCATGTCTTTCAGGGACCACTCTTTTTTAGGAGAGGTTCATTATTTAACTTGTTCATTCATGTCTGCCATGGTTTTCAATTTGTTTGTTGTAGCTTCTGTTCATGCATGGATCTCTATGAGTGAAATTGTGTTTGTTTTTTCTTTTCTTTCTTTTACTTTTGAGGTAGATATGAGCAGTGTTTTAAAACCTGAGCTGACTCGGTTAAAATTTCATCTATTAAATTCAATCAATCCACTGGTTGAATGACGGTTTTCAAGAAATAGCTAGGGTTTAATTTGATGAATGGTTTTTTATTCACAATATGATAAAATGTTTAATATTTTATATGATAAAATCATGTTATGATAAGTGAAAGTTTAAAAATGATTAAGATGTACTATTTGATAATAATAATTAATATATTACTTATGTCAAGATTAAAATATTGTTAATCTACCGGTTGAATCAATGGCCTTTTAACTCAAATATATTTTTTCGGTTAAATGAAGAGTTCAGTTTTTTAAACATAACAAGGGAGCTATTTTTCTGTTTATTTGATTCTACCCAAAGTTATTCAATCAGCCCAGAAAAAATAAAAAACATGGATTCCTTGGCGTCTTTGATCTTGCTGAAGTGACATCTGTTTTGATTCACGTGGATCATGAATTTTATTGATTGCATGGTAAATGTAAGATTTTAAGTTACAGTTACTTTAATTTACAATCCTCGCGTTTTCTATATTTGTTCTTTAATTTTCTAGGAATGAATATATATATATATATATATATATATATATATATAATATGATGAGTGATTAGGTGCAAAGTGCAGTGCACCGTATAGATAGGGGAGCACCGTGTGTCATCGCGTATGAGCCATCTGATATCGGAAATCTTGTGATTAGATGGTTCTATGTTCATTGAAAGAGTTCATTCAACTTTTACCAGTAAGAGTTGAATAGAGATAGGATTGTTCTATCGTGAGATTTGCGCGATCAGACAGTCCATTCACAATCCGTACAAACTGTACAGGCCATATATTATCACTCATCATATAATATATTCGAATTAAAATAATTTTGGAGAGCGTGATGCAGAACAGGTGGCCGATGTGTTTAGGCGCGATGAACCAGAAAAGATTCATTTTGAGATTTTTAAATATTACAGAAAACCGGCTAGTAGAAATAAATGGCGTCCCGAACTCGGAATCGTCTGAAATTTTTACTGGAGGTAGATATCGAGGAGATCTTCAAAAGTTGTCGCTATGCCACAATGTGCGCTTATTTTTCCATTTTTATTATTTTTTGGCCCTCAAAATAGCATTTTTGCTATTTTTAGTAACTTTTTAGATTATGCTCATCTTTTTCATAATAACTCGGATTTAACTGAAATGAAATCCAAAAATCTTCTAGGATTCTTTAGAGTTAGTTATAATAAATTTTTATTTTTATTTTAATATAAAAGGGAGATTTGTAATTTAAGATTAGCAGTTTTATTAATATATTTTTTAGTTTTATTTTTCTATTGAGAATTGTGATTTGTTGAAGGACCTCAATGCTGATTGGATCTTTATTTTAGTTTTTTGCCGCGTTATAGCGTAACCGCATACAATAAAAAGAAGTGTAGTGATACTGTAAGAATTCCAATTAATAAAATGAATTTAGAATATAAGGTTTTCTCAAGTTTAAAAAAGGCAAAAAAAGAAAGAAGAAAAGAGTTGATCATTTATTACAAATTATTTTCAGTTTTTCACTCAACATTGACCATGGGTTAATTCTATCATTGTATAGTTTTGTTAGCTCCATGTCATTTTAACATGTCTTTTTTCCTAGCCAGTAAAAACCCATATTTAACCCATATTTTATAATGAGCGTGTATGCATTCATACAAAGATATATTCATTAATTATTATATATCATTTTTTTATTATAAAGCTCCCTCCATTAGTTCAAATGTTCAACCACTTCAATTGTCCGACAATGACTCAATGTTTTGTCACTCGCACATAATCATAATTCATAAACATATAATATAATCAAAGTCTCTCATTTTTGGATCCAATACTTGTTATTGCTTGATAAAAAATATATATATATAAAAAAGACGTAACGGGTAACAGACACATGTTTCATTCAAAATGGGTCCACGAATAGTTTCAAAACTGTTGAAGTCTTGGTTAGGAAAAAATGGTACTGTCAATGGTATTTATATTATGTCAAACTATGTTCATCTAGTGTTGTGTGATGACCAGGGCATCAGTACTGATGGTCCAACCCAATCAATAATTTTTTGAGTGATCGATCCTTTCTTTTTTCATATTTAGGTTTTAGTCTCCAGATTTAAATGATAGTTCCTTTTTAGTCCCTAAGAGGGACCTATCCATAAATTATTTAATTTACTTTTTAGTCCCTGTGAAGGACCTATCCATGAATTATCCTTTAAATCGGGGGACTAAAACTTAAATACGAAGAAGGGAGAGATCGATCACTAAATATGATGGTTTGTGGGGACTTAAAACTAAAAATCCCCTTTTATAATTTTATCCATCTACCCTGATTTTCTATTTATTCATTATCCATGTAATGTTCTTCTTTATCTTAGTTATTGGATTTTAAAGAACATTTATAAACCAAGAAATTAATATTTTTGGATATCATGATGTTGGGTATTGTAATACTTGTACATGTAACCCATTTTTACCTTTGGATTGTCTTAGGCATAGTTTGTGCATTTCTTTTAAGGAAAAAATCTATATAACACCCTATAAACTGATTGAAATCCATAGAACCTCCTGACTTTTCTTAAAATATATATAACCCTCTGAAAATACTTTAGTAAATTCAAATAACCCCCTGAAAAATATTTACATTTACAGATTATGAATATTTTTTTAATATTATATTTGGTTAACTCTGGTAGAAAACACAGTATACCAAAAAAATCTACGATGTGTTAAAAATGTGAAAAATCTTCTATAAATAATTATTTTACCTCTCCAGATAGAGTTTTATAATATATTCAGAGAGGGTAAAATCGTCATTTTTATATGATTTTTTGTTTTTTTAACCCATTGTAGTAATTTTTTAGTATATCGTATTTTCAATCAGGATTAACTAAATAACATATGTGTAAAATATTCATCAACGATTAACAAAAAATTTATTCAGGGGGCTATTTAGATTTAATAGGTGTTTTTAGGGGGTTATATGGATTTTAATCAGATTTCACGGGGTTGTATGGATTTTTCCCTTCTTTTAAATATTAATTTTTTTAAAATGAAATATGTGTTTATATAAAAGAGATATAAGTGGGAGTGATTCTACAATGTTAAAATTACTAAATCTATAACACTGAGTAAAAGAAAATTGTACAAAAAAAAATTGTACAAAATCTCAATTCATCTCTTAAATGAAATAGTCAGTCATTTTTTTAGCACAAAAATGGTAGTATATAAATAAAGATATTCTCTATTTCTTTGTTATCAAATTATACTAGAGTATTTTTCAATTTTATGTAATATGATTTTATCGGATGCTACAATCTTTGGTTTTCAAGAATCACTTCCAACATTACTGTCATTTTTAATTTTCTTGATATTGCAATAATGATTTTTTTTTAGATTTATATTTTCCATTTGAATAAAATTAAAAGATGATGGATAAATGGTAAAAATAGTGTAAATGAAATTATTTAATAAAACAAACATGTAGTATATAAGATAGTAGAGGAAGTTAATAAGTTTGTTTCAAATATATGACCATTCACTTACTACCAAAATAAAAATAGTGGAACAAAGAGGGTGCAAGTTATTGAGTTCTCCTTTTCATTGAAAAGGAAAATCATGACTTCTTTGATATGCTAATCAAATCTTGCAAACAGTTTATACAAGCTTATAAAGCAATTATAAAATGATACATAGAACCAAATTACATGAAAATTTAGTAAATTAAAGCATTTTGTGTAACAGAAAAAAAATATAATCATACATATAAATCCCACGTGAGATTGGCTTTTTTACTAAAATCATGAGTTATTTCTCACACTATAAATCCACAATTTTTAAAACTAATATTGTATTTCTCATACTATATACATAAAATACTTGCACATTATAAATGTATATATATAACAAATAATTATTTAAAAAAACTAAGATTGGCTTATTTCGTGCTAATCCGGCGGGGGGGGTCCCAAAATTCGCGGTGAATGGTCGGTGGAATCAGGGACCACAATAGAAAAAAGTTCAAGAAAGTGTACCAAACTGTAATAACCACAATCACGGGCCGAGGACTTTTTTGGTATTTCAAGCCCACATCGCCCCGAATGCGACGCTTCGCCCCTCGTTTTTTTTTTTTTTTTTTCGATTAAAACAAATCCGATTTAAAATATTCATCCCAACTAATTATTATCATGCAATAATAATCAATTAAAAATTTTCATTTTGTCTTAAAAAAATCTTCACCTGCTTTTTTTTCTTCTCTCTCTTCATCTCCTTCGTTTCAGACATTCTCTCTCTCTCTCTCTCTCTCTCTTCAAAGCCTTCGCAAAAATCTAGAGAAGTTGAAAAAAGAAAGAATTTCTTTTGGGGACAAATTCGTCCTTTTTTTGCTTTATCTCTTTCAGATCTACAATCGGAGCTCTCAATTTCTCCAAATGTTACTTCTTTGGGCCGAAATTTGTCCGCATTGATCTGATTGTGTCTTTTATGTAGAATCGGCTTCCTTCGGATGTTATTTTGGTGCGTTTTGGATCTCCGGGCGTGAAAAGTCGAGTTCTTGATTGATGGGGAGGCGATTTTGCGGTTTTAGGGGTTTTGGTTTGATTCGCTTATGTTCATCTGGTGTTTTGGATCGTGTTGTTTGAAATCGGTGGAAATCGGGATGGCTGTTGAGTTTCTCGCATGAGATTGAGGTCCAGTGGTTCTGTTTGGGCGTAATGTAGGTGTTTTAGGGCTTGGAATTGATTGATGAGGTGCTTCTTTTTATTGATTTGGGTAAAATTTTAAGCTTTCCTTTCTTTTAGGGTTTGGAATTGGTTGGAGAGGGAAATTTATGGAATGGAAGTAAATTGAAATTCCTGGATGTTAAATATCTGGATGTCAAGTTATTCTGATACTTAATCGGTGGATATTTTGGTGGGAAGTTTAGATTACCTTGAAAAGGTTATATTTTCTCACCTGTGGGGGTGAATCTGGTTGAATTTCATCATGGATCATGTCATTGGGGGAAGATTTAAGCTCGGTCGGAAGATTGGGAGTGGATCTTTTGGGGAGCTTTATCTTGGTACGCTATTGCTATCATCTGGTTTTTTTTTATATGCTTAATATATGGATTATTTAATGTTTTGTTGGATTTGTTTCAGGTGTCAATGTACAGAGCGGCGAGGAAGTAGCTATCAAGCTGGTATGCTTGAACTCTTCTATCCCTTTCCCGAGATCAAATTTTTATTGTATTGTTGGGTGGTCCAAAATCTGTCATTCATGATGTTATCCTGATCATCTTTTCATGTGTTGCGAGTTGCAACTTGAAATGCTGCTGATGCAAATGTGTTATGATGATGGTTCTAAATTTAAAGTGGTTGAATGTAATCTAGGTCATTGATAAAGATTGCATCTTTTGAAGTGGATGCTGACATACATTTAGTGTTTGCGACCAGCCATGATTTAGGCATTCAAATTATTTAGGTGTCTCTGGCAAGCCAGGAGTAGAAGATGCTACCCATTTAGCATGTAGATTAAATCTCAGCCTGGATGATTCTGAATTGTCTGCTATGGGCGCTATGCATTTGCCTTCTTGTTAGCGAACTTTGCAGCTACCATTAGAATGTGTTTGGTTTTTCAAGTAGAGCAGTTACTTAAGTTTGAAAGGTGGCATATGGTATTATTTAAAATTGGTGGGGGCATTTTGTTGAATCCATGTGCTTTGGATTGGTTGCATCTTCACCTAGAAACTGAATTTGGTGTTGGCCGTAGCATCGGAAGCTACAGTCTTCATCTCCTGAACAAAATGGATTTAATAGAGAGAAGTTATATTGGATTGACTTTCTACCATATTTGTTTTCTTCATTCCTATCCATTTCCCTTTCTATTTCCCCTTGTTTTGATGTGCTAGTTGACTGGCTACAGATGCGACACTGTCAAACAGCATGACGGGGAATGCTTTCATTAGATGTTGTGGTCACATATATACAGCGTATTAAGACATGTTGAGTCTGCAAGTTGGTTTCTCTTATTTGTCTGTAATTTCCATTGTTTGATCTCACCCATAAAATGGGATTTTACCTCAATATTGTAACATCACTTAGGCCTATCAATGAAACTCTCTGTAGTGCAACATCCTTGTAATGTTGATTGCCTAAGAACACTGTATTCTCTATTAAGCTTCCTGATTTTATTCAATTAAAGACATTAATTTGACCCAAAACGTAGAAATTAATCCTCCTGATTTTATTTCCATCAGAATCTCTGTTATGTTAATGAAAATTTTCAAATCAAGTAGTTATATTAACAGAAGATTCCAGTATCATGGAAAATGTTAATTCTCTTCCTTTATAATTTTGCAGGAATCTGTGAAGACCAAGCATCCTCAGCTTCATTACGAGTCAAAATTGTATATGCTTCTTCAGGGAGGAAGTAAGCTTGCATCTTGAACTTTAATTAATTCCTTTGAGGATTGTGCCGTTTGATTTGATTAAAATGCACTGTAAAATGAAGCTGGAATTCCCCATCTGAAATGGTTTGGCGTGGAGGGAGAGTACAATATCATGGTTATTGATCTTCTTGGCCCAAGTCTGGAAGATTTGTTCAACTACTGCAATCGAAAGTTTACGCTGAAAACAGTGCTAATGCTCGCAGATCAGCTGGTAAGCTTATCACGTCCCTGTTATATTTGCTGCATCTAAGAAAGGAAACACATGATTATGCTTTTTCTTGTTTTTGGGTGATAGACTGATTTTCCTATGGAAATTGTGGATTTATCTTATAGATTAATCGAGTTGAGTACATGCATTCAAGGGGTTTTCTACACCGTGATATAAAGCCTGACAACTTCCTTATGGGTTTAGGACGTAGAGCAAACCAGGTATCAGTAGCTTGCTTTGTCTTGTTCATTATTTCACTGCTCTTGTTGTGTTCTCACTTCAATTATCTTTTTGACACAGAGTGAATGTTTTTAGTTATATTTCTATGGCATGGATTCCTTTTATTGAATTGATATAATAATCCACAATCAAAAGATACACTATATCTGTATTTGATTTAAGGAGATAAGACTTGGTGATCTATATTTTCTACATGGTAACTGAAGTACTGAACTAATTAATATCTGCTTACGGTCAATACCCATGTGGCTTAGCCTTTAATGGTGCATACATTTGTCTCATCCGAAGAAAGATGTTTCTTAGATATAGGTAATTGATTCGGGCTTGTTTGGTAGATTATTGCATTCCTGTGATTGTTGGAGAATGTTGAACTGAACATGAGTTTAAATTCTTTTTGTAGTTGGTGGTGCTCACAATTCCATGTTTATAATGAATTATTAGAATAATTCTGCAATTCTATAAAAAGTTTTCAGCATGTATTTTGATGATGCATTTTGTCCCAAAAATTGATGCATCGTATTCTTGAACTTGAGGATGCCTATGTGGAAGAGAGAAGAATATCTTAACATTACTGACTTTGATTGCCTATTATGTTATGCCTTTGGACAGGTTTATATCATTGACTATGGGCTTGCCAAAAAGTATAGAGATCTTCAAACACACAAGCATATACCATACAGGTATGGTTGATATTGTTTACCTGTTCTGATACAACTATGTCTGTGGTTTGCTGTTTCTTGTGTGCATGTAAACCATAAAAGAGAGATGTTTAATTTACTGATAGAGCAATAGTGATATTACTTTATAACAATTGACATGAACTTACTGATGGCTTGTCTAATTAGCAAATGATAACCCTTCCACTGAAAATTTCAAGGTGATTCTATGAGCAAAAAGGAATTGAGGGAGAATTATAGTAATGAAAAGAGGTTCTTCCAGGAAAAATATATAATCTCTCTTGAATCATCCTTGTTGTGTTCTCTTTATCGGTTGTGGTCAATAAACTTTTTTTTTTATCACGTGTTTAAAAGACTGGTTAGAAGTTATACTCGTCAGCTTCCAATCAATGGAATTTATTTGCTTAAAAATCCCAGATATACTAGTTTATGTAAGATTGGAAAACAATATTTGATATCTAGACAACTACAAAGCACGGACACTTCTCCCGGGCCTTCGTACCCGTATCAGACACGTGTTGGACACGGCTCCAGGTGTGTCCTGTAATTGGGCCTGAATTTTGGTCTGGACATGGCCCAGGAGTGGCCTGGGACACGGACCAGGACATGGGCCCAACCTGTTTCAACCCAACAGTTTAAGGGAAAAAAAAAACAGAAAAGCCCAAACAGACAACCCAATTGTCCAACCCATTTAAACAAAACTCAAAACTTAAAAGGGAAAAAACAAAACACGAACATAAATCACAAACAAAACACAAAATTGTATGGAGTATGGCTATTTTGCATTTTGAAACATTTTGAAAGAAATAACGGTGTATGGTGAAACATTTGACTTCACATGGATGTACAATATATGTTTATTATATTAATTATTTGTTGCCGTATCCTAGCCGTATCCGTGTCCTATTTTTTCAAAAATGTTTGGGAATCGCCTTATATGTATCGTTGTATCCCGTGTCCGTGTCCGTGCCACATAGCTGGACACGTAGCAATAGAGCAGATGATGGTTGTGCCAGCATGAACAACACACTGGGGCTGGATTCAAGCAATATTACTAAATCAATAAAAGAAGCAAATAAGCAATCAAATTCAATAGCATACTTGGTAAGATACTTGGTGATGTAATTTTTTTATTATTTATCTTATATGAACAATTTGTTCCATGTTCTAATCCTTACTGACGATATCTGGATGCAAAAAATACTTGTTAGAGTAAGAACTTCTGTTGCAGGAAAATGTTATGATTGTGTGTTTCTAATTCTTGTATGAAACTTTTGGATGTTTGGGAGGGGGTGGTAGGAACTTAGGGGCTTGGAATGTGCACATCATTGGGGCTGAAATTGTTGAGTGGATAGGGGTGTTCTCCTTGTAGTGGAGTAGGGCTTTTCTTTTATGGGATGGGGCTCTTCCTAAGGTCCCATGCATCTTTTTTTCCTCTTTTTTTTCTTCTGTTTTTTCATTTTTTGGAAGACTACTGTCTTTTCTTAAATGTTGATATAACTTGTGAATTACATCCTTTTTTTTTTAATTAAAAAAGACAATTTTTTAGTGCCCGAGTAATTGTAGCAATACCGTTATATTTGTGCATTCAGAACATTTAGGATAATCTTAGATTGTTATCCAAAGATCATTGGTGTTACTATTTTTCACCCCTTTCCTACTTCCATGTAACTCAGTTGATATCTCCATGCAGGGAAAATAAAAATCTCACTGGAACAGCTCGATATGCAAGTGTGAATACCCACCTTGGAGTTGGTGAGTTAACTTTGGAATCACAAGTAATCTGACAAACTGGTTTTATGTGGTTGTTGTGATTCACATGGGATCTGTTCTCATTTACGTAACTGTGATGCAAACTCTCAAAAAAGTTACCGTGATGTGTTGCAGAACAAAGCAGGAGAGATGATCTGGAGTCTCTTGGCTATGTGCTTATGTACTTTTTAAGAGGAAGGTCTAGCATCTTTATGCACTGGCTTAACTTTTTTTTTTTTAATGTTAATTGGTTTTGACATCTTGTGCTAGATTTTTTTGTAATGTGTTCTTTCAATTATGGCTTTATTGACTCACTCTTGTTGTTCTTGTACATCAGCCTTCCATGGCAGGGCCTCAAAGCAGGCACTAAAAAACAGAAATATGATAAAATCAGTGAAAAAAAGATGCTGACACCAATTGAGGTATTATTACTTTTCGTTCTCTTCACATTTTCCTTTTATCACTGAATGTGTTCTTTAAGTTTATTTGGTTTGATCAGTTATTTAGCCTGTCAAGTAAATATTGGGAGTTGAACTTCAGTTAGCATTTATGACCAAACTAACCATGGTCCATCAATAATAATGGGTCAGATTGGGTTTGAAGCTCCACACTATGTTTTTTGGCTGGTTATAAACATCAAGGGAAAAGTTAGCTGAGGTTTTTTCTGATGTTGTTCAATAGGTGCTCTGTAAAGGATACCCATCAGAGTTCATATCTTACTTCCACTATTGCCGATCTTTGCGGTTTGATGACAAACCAGATTACTCATATTTGAAAAGGCTTTACAGGGACCTCTTTATACGGGAAGGTGAATAATTGTCTTTTTCTATCCTTTATTGGGTTCATAAATAGTAGTTATATGGAATATTTTGAAAATTCTTTGCGCTTTTTGTAAAATTTTCTTCTGCACGTCTGGCAAATATGTTGACTGGTCACTTGCAGGTTTATATGTTTTGGACATCTATACTTTGTGTGCTGACATATTGGAAGTATTTCAGGTTACTCATTTGACTATGTTTTTGATTGGACTGTTTTGAAGTATCCACAATATGGTGCCAATTCCAGGACACGGGTATATCTTTTAACCAGCTATTTTGCTCTCAAATTAATCCTTTGTTTATGCTTATGTCTATTTGTTCAATTTCTTCAGCAGCCTAGTGGAAAAATAAATGGAACTATGGGTCCATCCGCAGAGAGAGTAGAAAGAACATCAGGTCTGTCTCCATCCTTCCATATCATTCTGTTTTTTTTTTTTTTTTTTCAATTCATATTTGTGTTTCACTTTTCACTGCTTATTTCTTGTACAACTACAGTTGGACAGGAAATAAGGGACAGATTTTCTGGTGCAGTCGAAGCTTTTGCAAGAAGGAACACTTCAGGAATTCATTCTGACCACTCCAAGCATCGGCCTTTAGAAGATGTGCCCACGTCATCAAAGGAACAGGTAAATCTTTGACAGGACTCGGGAGATATATTTGGTTATTTGGATGTCCTATTCTATTTGTTTGGTTATTTATTCTCTTCATATTCTGTCTTGACCTGCCCTAACTGCTGTACATCTAGGAAGGAAACAAAATGTTGTGAATGTTATATTTGATTGTAATGTGTGTGCGTGCCTCAATTTATGTATACCTTACCATCATTATATGTTGTTCTGGTATATAGGTCCCTTGTTGAAGAGAACTGTCAATCTCTACTCAAGGTTTTCAAAAGAAGATAATCCTTTGTTAGGAGCATTCTTGTTATGTATAGCAAATTTTTTAAAATTAATTAGGACACAATCACACAACAAGCTGTATTCTTTTTGTAACTATAACACTAATTTAACCATCTTCTACCAAACTATTTCTTGGACCTATAGTTACTAATAGACACTAACATGACATAATTGTACACTGAATTGTTTCACCTTATCCGGTGAGTTTGCTTACATGGATATATAGTTTCGATATTCATTACCCCACATTTTGAACATCATAATGTCTCTCCTTTTTCACCCCATTTAGGTACAGGATGCCGAGAGAGGCCGCACTTCATCCTCGCGGAATGGCAGCACTTCAAAGAGGGCAGTCGCCTCAAGCAGCCGCATGAGCTCTTCCGGTGAGCCAAGCGAGCAAATGGCGCGGAGCAGCCGACTCGTGTCGGGTGGCAGCCGCTCATCCACGGCTCAAAGGATCCACCCCGGGATCGAGTCCAGGTCGTCGTCCCTCTCACGCACCACCATCAGAGGCTCTCGTGAGGACCCTCTTAGGAGCTTCGAATTGCTCTCTATTGGTGCAGAGAAGAGGAAGTGAAACATCAACATTGACACAAAAAAACCACTTATGGGAAGACATTGCTTCTCTCTCTCTTGCTTTGTCTCTTACTCATCTCATAATTTTATGAGTTGCCTGTTGTTCAGAAATTGTTGTTCTGTGCTATGAGAAGAAAAAAAAAAGGATTTATGCATTTTATTGATGTCCCTGGAACATTGGTTGTCGAGCCCTTTGGTCATTATGTAATCCTTGCACTCTTTGAAGATAAAGAAAATGAAAGAAACATAAGGGAAGAAAAGAAAAGAAAAAAAAAACCGCAATGGGGGAGGATTTGGCAATACATTTTAGACTTCATTTTTGTAAATCCTGCTGTAGTTCAATGCTATGCATTATTGAATCAGCTTGAACTGATATTTATAGTTTTGCAACAGACATTATATTATATGCTGATTCAGTGGAAAATGTTACATATAGTTATTCGTGCAAGAGTTTTTCTGGTCATATTCCTGCAAGGGCTTTTCTGATCTGAATATGGTACGATTTATTAACAAAAACCAAAAACAAAGATAATACCTCACTACAAAAAGTTATATCACAAAAAGTGAATAACAAATATTCACTCCTTATAAAATCATGACACCACTTTCTCTATTATGCCTTCACTCTCCAATGTATACAAAGTTATTTGCGTTCCAAGAACAATTAACAATTAATAATGATGCACCTTATCCCTATTTGCAGTTCTTTTATTCGCCTGAGAAAATTTTTGCGTGGTCATCCAAACGATCAAGAAGGTATATTGTTTTGCTTTTGATTTATTCATTATTTGATAAAGTGTTTCGTGTTATGGTATTTTCTTTTCACTTATGTGCACGTGAAGAGAGTTAATCTTTCTTCATCACATGCACATAAATTAAAAGAAAAAGTAATCAGGACTATGTAATGTGTGCATGTTGCATGGGTCGTTGCAACAACTGAATGTAACAGGTTCCTTTAGAAACTGTTACACACAATCTTTTTTATATAATTACATATATCTGTTGGCCGTATGTAATCACATTAACAAGTGCTTTGTTAAATTATTTTATATATTTTTATATAAATACGTTCATCTTAGAATATCTATAGTTTATTTTTTACAAAAATATATATATTATATATATCTTATTAAATATAATAATAACAATACATATACTAAAAAATCAAAACAGTTTTAAGCAGCATTTGAGGCTGTAGGGGCTTATAGGTTCACAAATGACGTTCCCGTTAAAACATGGCCCGGCCCACGCACGATGCCAGTCGATCCGGCCCATTCTACAGCTGTAACCCCTTCACAGCTTCTCCAACTGTCCGTGTTCAATCAGGTCGTCTCGTTCATTTCTGCTCGAACCAAAAATGGAAAACCTAAAGACCACCCTCTGTTCTTCAGAACCCTAAATTCTCTTCGAAAAACGACGGCGTAGATGATGTCGTCGTTCGGAAGAGGAGCTTCGGAGGCCGAGCTCTCGCAGCTCCAGTCGACCATGGAAGCGATCGAAGTGGCTTGCTTTTCGATTCAGGTCCACCTCTATTTCCTTCCCCCCCATGAGAGTACATGTTGCTTCTTGATTTCTTTGGAGTTCAAACGGTTTCGGGAGAACTTTTTGCGTATCGGTTCGATCTGTAAATCGTCGTGCATGTCGTTTTAATATCCGATCTTCAATGTTTATAATGGATCGCATATCGCCATTTGGTCCTTTATTGCTTATGTATGTGATTGTTTTGCTTCATGACCTAGCATTTGAGATTCCTATTTCGCGGACCTTTTTTTTTCCAGAGTTATATGGACGTACCAGCGGCTGAGGCAACTATTCAAGCTTTTCGTCGGTCTCCACAGCCGTATCAGTTGTGCCGGTTCATACTTGGTATATTTGATTCGCAATTTCGATTTTGTTCTATCTAATTCTCGGAGTAGGTTGTTGTGTGATCTTGATTTGTTCATATGTCTAACTAATTAAAATTTATGATTGTGGGGTATAGTGGCTAATCGTTAGTGGATATTGGGATTGGTGGGGAGTTAACTTGTGTTCTGTGCGACAATCAAATGAATTAGCTGGGGAAAGGCAGGTCCTTGTGCTCCAAGTTAACTCCAAGTGGTGAACCTTTATTGAAGTTTATTCTCAAAACAAAGAGAAGTTCAAAATTTCACTCCCCTTGGTACAGATGTGGAAGCTTTGCTAATCACTGATACATTACCTGCATCATAGTTTTAAATGTGGTCGCATGTGCTGTTCGAACGATATGATTGAACATGGCGTGCCATCTGTATCAGTGTTCCGTTTCTTTGCAATTTTTTCACAATTTTTTGGCACACGTCGGTATTGAGCTGTTAGCGTTATAGGCTTCCAAAAAGTGCATGTCAGTTCAAGCAGTAGTTAGGGGACATCCAACAACCATGGCAAGAAGAGAATTTAAAGTTTTTGGATGCCATCATTTAAATGGACACAGCTTAGAGTGACAATTTTGTCATCTGTTTGAACATACTGTTTGGATGAATTTTAAAAATAGCTGTTACTAGCTGTTAATATAACTTCTGTTCTGGCTATTATAAGATCACTTTGGTTTTGGAGGATTTACTATAAGTAAAGGTCCAAACAATCATCAAATTACATCACATTAATTTCTAATCTCTCAAACATATCTACTTACACAAGACAGTCCCGTAAAGTTCTCTCATATTCTCTGCTCTTCAAGTGCTCAAATTGTTTACGAAAAGGTAAAGGTTTCTTGAGATTTTTGAAGTAGTTTCTGAAGATTATGCATATTGTACATGTGTGATAGAATGTCCATCCAAACTCCATGGAAACCCTTGTAAGAATGTGACCCATTTAGATATGAATATGGACATGTAGTGATTAATGTTTCATTTCATTGTTTGGTTCATGAAATGGTACGTTGGAATAGTGAACAAATTAAGTATAAACTAATTAAGTGTTCAACTCCCATGACTATCCATTGAATAATACACAATGTATAAAGAGTAATTGTGTGTATCCCATTAAGTGGTACATAATGTATGTACATTTTCATTAAGTGATAGACAATGTATATACATCTCTTTAAAGTGGTACACAATGTATGGAATAATTGTGTACATGTATAGCCATTGGAATGAAGAAAATATTCAATGTCTTTGTATTCCCAACACCCACCCATTATTAGATACATTCCCAAAAACATTTAGTAGGTTCATTGGATTCTTCAATGGGTTTTAAGAATCCAATTTATGTTTGAGTGTGGGAGGGTTCCCCCTCTCCATCTATAAAAGGGAGTGGACTCCCAACCCATTTGTCATGTCTCACAACATCTTGTGTTTGCACAAGCAAGAGTAAGTCCACTCCATAGAGAGATAGGAGAGTGAAGAATCCTTCTATTCTTCTTCAAGTCCTTGTACCAAAAGAAGACTACTTACCATGGAGAAAGGTTTGTATATGTGTGTGTGTATATATATATATGTATATATACTATAATGATTCCGCATGACAGAAATATATGATTATAGTATTCGCAAACATGTTAATCAAGATTCTAAGTGCTATTATGATTTATTTTACATGTGGTATCAGAGCGTGGTTGTGATTTTCATGTTTTTCGGATTATAAGATTGTTTTTGAAAGTTTAAGCATGTCTTTCTCCATATTTGATAAGTTTTTCCATCCACATAATGTTAGTGACTATCCATATTGTTTATTGTACATTATTGATAAATTGTATAAATGAAAAAATAACTATGGAATTTTGAAGTAAAAGTGGATATATTTAAATTTGAATATATAGGTTGTGACTTTCTTGCCTTATGCTTTTATCATTGAGAAAGTATTTATGTTAGATCTATCATATTATATTTTATTATTTATGATTATATGTTTATAAAATGGAATAGTTTGGTAGTCACCAAAGTGGCCCAACCATAAAATTTTATAAACATATATTATATGAAGATAGATTAACAATTTCTATTTAGGAAGTTGTAGATTGACCCAAAGGTGGATCTATAACTAAATAATTAGAAATTGGAATAAGACAATTTTTATGCACCCATAATCAGATTTTATTTTTGTTGCCCAAAGGTCAAAAGTCTATCAGATTATGGATAATGTCATCAATTAGTCTTATTCATTATGTGAAATAAAAAAAAAAAAAAATGGAACGCTTTGTATGTCATGACTCGGCCCAAAGGAAGAGATCATGATGATACTATTTGTTCATAATTATAATTGTGCAAACTAATTGGTGAGTATTTTAATCTTATTTCAGTACCTGTTACTCCTTCTCTTCATGCGCATGCTTCGTCTGTTCCCGTTCTCGATGGATCGAACTTTTCAGATTGGAATGAGCAGATACAGTTCACCCTTGGTGTTCTGGATCTAGATTTGGCTCTCCAAACTGAAAAGCCCGCTGAACTCACTGAGGCTAGCAGTGAGGATGACAAAAATATATTTAAGCAGTGGGAGCGATCCAACAGACTTAGTCTAATGTTTATGCGCATGACTATTGCAAATAACATCAAGTCATCACTTCCGAAAGCTGATGATGCACAGACCTACCTGAAAAATGTGAAAGATCGTTTCAAAGCTGCTGATAAATCATTAGCGGGGACACTTATGGCACAACTGACAACTATGAAATATGATGGGGTGCGAGGTATGCAACAACATATCTTAGAAATGACTAATATCGCTGCAAAACTCAAGACATTGGGAATGAATGTGGATGAATCCTTCTTAGTGCAGTTCATTTTGAACTCACTTCCACCTCAGTATGAGGCATTCCAAATCTCGTATAATACGAATAAAGACAAATGGAATGCCAATGAGTTAACAAGTATGGCCATTCAAGAGGAGGCCAGACTTAAGCAAAGAGGGATTCATTCAGTTCATTTCGTTGCTCATAAAGATATTAAAAAGGGAAGAAAGCAAGGAAAGGGCAAAGGTCAAGCCCCACCAAAGGTCCATGGTCCTGCTGATGCTCCTCAGGTTCATGTGAAGACTGATAAGGGTCCAAAGTGCTTTTTCTGTAAAAAGAATGGACACATACAGAAGGACTGTTCGAAGCGTAGGGCATGGTTCGAAAAGAAAGGTAAGCACTTTGCTTATGTATGTTTCGAATCATATCTTGCTGAAGTACCTTCGAATACATGGTGGATTGACTCAGGTGCCTCTATTCATGTTTCCAATTCAATGCAGGGATTCCTTACAACCCGGAGCCCAAATCCAAATGAAAGATACATCTTAGTAGCGAACCGCATGAAAGTTGAAGTCTTGGCCATTGGAACCTATCGTTTGTCTTTGGATAGTGGTTTTTATTTAGATTTGCAAAATACTGTTTATGTTCCTTCTGTTTCAAGAAACCTTGTTTCTCTTCCTAAACTAGACCTTGATGGTTATTCCTTTTATTTTGCAAATAAATCCTTTAACTTGTTCAAGAATAATATTTTTATGGGTTGTGGAACTTTATGTGATGGCTTATATAAATTGAACCTTCATTCTTCTTTTTCTGAAGCCTTAA
The DNA here is from genome assembly GCA_030737835.1 of Acorus gramineus. Classification (NCBI taxonomy): domain Eukaryota; kingdom Viridiplantae; phylum Streptophyta; class Magnoliopsida; order Acorales; family Acoraceae; genus Acorus; species Acorus gramineus. The sequence continues at coordinate 16,374,515 of CM060857.1, forward strand.
TGACCTTGCATCTTGATAGAAATATTGGAATTAAAAGAAACATGATAAATGAAAATTCTTCCTTCTTGTGGCATAAACGACTGGGACATATCTCCAGAGAAAGAATGGAAAGATTGGTAAAAGATAAGGTTCTTCCAACCTTAGATTTTACTGATTTTATAGTGTGTGTGGACTGTATTAAAGGTAAACAGACCAAACACACTAAGAAAGGTGCCACAAGAGCTAATGAGCTTCTTGAGATTGTTCACACTGATATATGTGGACCTTTTTCTTCTCCCTGTTTCAGTGGTGAAAAGTACTTTATTACCTTTATTGATGACTTTTCTAGATTTGGATATATCTATTTGCTTAATGATAAATCTCAGGCTGTGGATACCCTTGAGGTATATATTACTGAGGTTGAACGGCAATTAGACAAAAAGATTAAAGTCATTCGTTCTGATAGAGGTGGTGAGTATTATGGGAGATATGATGAAACAGGACAACACCCCGGTCCATTTGCTAAACTCCTAGCACAGTATGGAATTCGTGCACAATATACGATGCCCGGCACTCCTCAACAGAATGGTGTAGCTGAGAGGCGCAATCGTACATTAATGGATATGGTGAGGAGTATGATAAGTAATTCTATCTTGCCTGAATTTCTGTGGACTGAGGCCCTTAAGACGCTGTTTATATATTGAATCGAGTTCCTAGTAAGTCAGTCCCAAAAACTCCTTTTGAGCTTTGGACTGGTAGGAAACCGAGTTTACGACACCTACATGTTTGGGGTTGTCCAGCGGAGGCTAGAATTTACAATCCACAAGAAAGAAAGTTGGACCCTAGAACAATAAGTGGATATTTTATAGGGTATCCAGAAAAATCAAAAGGGTATAGATTTTACTGTCCTAACCATAGCACGAGAATAATAGAAACTGGAAATGTAAAATTCCTAGAAAATGGTGAGAATAGTGGAAGTGATCAACCACGAAAAGTGGTCGTTGAAGAAGTAAGGGTGCAAGTTCCCTTGCCCATAACTTCTGAACCGAACCTTGCACCTATTATTGATAATCGTTCAAACAATAATGAGATGCAAATAAATGATCAACCACTCAATAATGAAATCACTAATAGTAATTCAACTCTAGAAACATCACAAGGAGTAGCATTACGAAGATCTCAAAGGGAAAAGAGATCTGCTATTTCAGATGATTACGTGGTGTATCTACAAGAGTCTGAATTTGACATAGGAATGAAGGCAGATCCAATTTCATATGCAGATGCCATAAAAGTAGATAATTCTGACAAATGGATAGATGCTATGAAAGAAGAGTTAAAGTCTATGGCTCAAAATAAAGTCTGGGATCTCGTTGAATTGCCTGAACAAGCAAAGAGAGTTGGTTGCAAATGGGTCTTCAAGACCAAACGAGACTCTAAAGGCAATATTGAACGATTCAAAGCTAGACTTGTAGCTAAAGGCTTTACTCAGAAAGAAGGCATTGACTATAAAGAGACCTTCTCTCCTGTATCCAAGAAGGACTCTCTCAGAATTATAATGGCATTGGTGGCTCATTTTGATTTAGAGCTTCACCAAATGGATGTAAAAACTGCATTCTTGAATGGGAGTTTAGAGGAAGATGTTTATATGGAGCAGCCTGAAGGCTTCTCAGAAAAGGGAAAGGAACATCTTGTGTGCAAGTTGAAGAAGTCAATCTATGGACTTAAACAAGCTTCACGACAATGGTATCTTAAGTTTAATGATACCATTGTTTCCTTCGGTTTTAAGGAAAATACCGTTGATCGGTGTATTTACTTGAAGGTTTGTGGAAGCAAGTTTATTTTTCTTATCCTATATGTAGATGACATCTTACTTGCAAGTAGCAATTTAGGCCTGTTGTACGAAACAAAACAATTCCTCACAAAGAACTTTGAAATGAAAGATATGGGAGAGGCAAATTTTGTGATTGGAATCGAAATCATTCGAGACCGAGCACAAAAGATATTGGGATTGTCTCAGAAAAGCTATATTGAAAGAGTTCTTGAAAGGTTTGGAATGCAGAATTGTTCGTCTTCAGACGCCCCAGTACAAAAGGGTGATAAATTCAGTCTTATGCAATGTCCTCAAAATGATTGGGAACGAAAACAAATGGAGGTCATTCCTTATGCATCAGCCGTTGGGAGTTTAATGTATGCGCAAACATGTACGAGGCCAGATATCAGTTTTGCAGTCAGCATGCTCGGTAGATACCAGAGCAATCCAGGAATGGCTCATTGGAAGGCCGCAAAGAAGGTTATGAGATATTTGCAAGGAACGAAAGATTATATGCTCACATTTAGAAGATCTGATCACTTGGAAGTGATTGGATACACAGACTCGGATCATGCTGGATGCCCCGATAGCAGAAAATCTACCTCTGGCTATGTCTTTCTGCTTAGTGGAGGGGCTATATCATGGAAAAGTGCAAAACAAGGAAGTATCGCTGCACACACTATGGAGGCCGAGTTCATTGCATGTTTCGAGGCTACGAATCATGCGTTATGGCTGCGAAATTTTATCTCGGGACTTGGGATTGTCGACACTATTGCCAAGCCGTTGAGAATTTTTTGTGATAATACTGCAGCAGTCTTCTTCTCTAAGAACGACAAGTACTCCAATGGTGTCAAACACATGGAATTAAAGTACTTATCGGTCAAAGATGAAGTACAGAAGCAAAGAGTGTCAATAGAAAATATAAGTACCAAGCTTATGATAGCGGATCCATTAACCAAAGGTTTAGGGCCAAAGGTTTTTAAGGAACATGTTGAAAGAATGGGTCTTCACCGCTATCCATAATGTATTATGAACTTATTGTATGATTGACACTAATGAGATCTCAAGTTTAATGTGCTTCTGTTATTTCCTATTTTTCATAATGTGTACACATGAATTGTAATGAATGAATGATAATAGGAAAATGTCCTGACAAGACACTTATGTGGAACCATTATAATAGGTTATGTAATCTAACCTATTTGATATCAAACTTATGATCAAGTTAAGTAAAATTATAATGTTGTAGTACATGGAAGGGACTACTTGTTTATTAAAGTACAACCGCCATGACTCACATTAGCAATTTTGCTTAATTATGATATTATGATGAAACTGGGTGATTAATGGGTCAAGTGGGAGAATGTAAGAATGTGACCCATTAAGAAATGAATATGGACATGTAATGATCAATGTTCCATTTCATTATTTGGTTCATAAAAGGGTACATTGGAAGAGTAAATCAATTAAGTATAAATTAATTAAGTTTTTATGTGGTTCAATTCCCATGACTATCCATTGAATAATACACAATGTATAAAGAGTAATTGTGTGTATCCCATTAAGTGGTACATAATGTATGTACATTTTCATTAAGTGATAGACAATGTATATACATCTCTTTAAAGTGGTACACAATGTATGGAATAATTGTGTACATGTATAGCCATTGGAATGAGGAAAATATTCAATGTCTTTGTATTCCCAACACCCACCCATTATTAGATACATTCCCAAAACATTTAGTAGGTTCATTGGATTCTTCAATGGGTTTTAAGAATCCAATTTATGTTTGAGTGTGGGAGGGTTCCCCCTCTCCATCTATAAAAGGGAGTGGACTCCCAACCCATTTGCATGTCTCACAACATCTTGTGTTTGCACAAGCAAGAGTAAGTCCACTCCATAGAGAGATAGGAGAGTGAAGAATCCTTCTATTCTTCTTCAAGTCCTTGTACCAAAAGAAGACTACTTACCATGGAGAAAGGTTTGTATATGTGTGTGTGTATATATATATATGTATATATACTATAATGATTCCGCATGACAGAAATATATGATTATAGTATTCGCAAACATGTTAATCAAGATTCTAAGTGCTATTATGATTTATTTTACAACCCTTTCACCCATCACCTTCTTCCGCCGTTTTCATACAATGGCTGAACATGTTTATCACAAATATGAAGAGCAAGTGAGCAACCTGCATCAATCCTTTGTTACGTGGCACCCTGCTTTAAAAAAACTGCATGGCTTATACCATTCTAACTAAGACTGATGCCTTTGTTGTTGAAAAACAGTCTTGATTTAGATATAGGCATGTATCAAATCTCAAGGATATGTATATGTCAAGTTGCATGTTGTAGTCTTGTTGATTATCAATGTTGTCACTCTTAGTTTGTTGTTGATGATCTGCTCCTGGAGGAGAAAAATCCTCTGTCTAAATAAATCTAGAGAAATATGGGTAGTGATTGTGGGATCCAATTTGCTTTAACCATGGGTGTTGTTTCTCTTGACACTCGTCCTTTTACTGCTTTATCCCCACTAATAATGCCCACTTTTCCAACTCCTCATGGGATGCTGCGTGATAAATTTTTTGTATGCCTATTTGATATCAAGTTAGTGTGATATATGGTGTTTTTTTCTCACTAAATATGTCCAAACATAAATGATACATGGTGACCGTTGAGTTCATTTTGCCATCAACTCCAGAAATCTTCATAGTTCATGTGAATAATTTTATAAAAAAACAAAATGCATAAGTTTCATAGTTTATTATGAATGGCTTTCTATACCCTTAGTCCTTTATAGTCATCCGCTTTTTTCATTTCATCAGTTTATTTGTTTCCCTTTCTGTATTTCTAATGAGTAGCTCAACTTCTTTAGAAAAGTCTCAACTGGCAAATGCAAGGTTTCAGGCTGCTGCAGCGATCCAAGATGCAGCCTTAAGGGAATGGGGATTTCTTGCAGCTGAGGATAAAAGAAGCTTGATAACGTATGCTTGCGGACATTGTTCTTTGTTCATTTCTTCTATCTTTGAATAGCAATTATTGTTCTCTAGTTTTTGTGCAGATTCTGCCTGTGCTTTTCCATGGAACATGCTAGTTCAGCTGATGCATATGTTCAAGCGAAAGTTTCTTCCGTTGGTGCTCTGTTGATGAAAAGAGGCTGGTAAATAAATAAAGATGAATCCATACTTCACTTAAGCAACCACATTTTTAACCATGCTCATTTGATATGTGGGAAAATCCATATCCAATTGCTTCTTGGCATATTTTATTTGGACAGTCACAATTTTTCATTCTTTAACATCTAATTACCATTATTATATGCAGTTGCAAATTAATTAATAAGGTTTTTATGTTCATCTGTTACCTAAGCCTTTGAAGCGATATATTTTAAGAAACTTTCAAACATTTAGATTTCTAAAAATTAAATATAAAGGGCAATGTATGCATCTTCTTCTGAGAAGTCAATTTTTTTTTGTTGAATTCGGTTTGAAGCCATATGCATGTGGATATTGTGTTGCATGAATACTTTACTAATTATGTCCGTACATTTGCCGATGTTTAAGATCAATTTGGACATATATATTGGTTTTGCATCGCCCTGTGAATGAGAAGGTTTCTTATAATTTAATATATTGTCAAACTGTTCACCCAATCCCTCTCCTATGGCATACTCCAGACTATATATTTTCCTCTTTTCCGTTCTGTAGGCATTGGTTGTACTCTTTTAGTTGCATCATCAAGTCTAAAATGAATAGAGTTTTCTCATTCATCGCTAGAGTTGAGCATGTTGAATGGAACATGATACATACTTCCATACATTTTAAATGTATAGTGTGTAAGTGCATATCGAAGATCAGTTGGAATCTGGATCTAAGGGCTGAGTCCGCGATTTAGAAGATTTTGATAATTTTTTCTTTGTATATTGGATAACTCTCATGTTCTTTAGATTTTTAATTCGACAATTGTCATGTTGAAATAACAATTTAATAGTTTTTCTTTTCTTTATTTATTGAAAATTGAATATTGGGATCTTTCTTTGCTTTCTACTTGCCCTAGTGAATGTTTATTGTCATATTTTGTCCATTATTTGACAAGAATTTGATGGCACTTATGCTTCCTACTGCATTATCTAGCTTCTTGAATGTGTGTATTGTTTTGGTGTATCTTGGTAGCTCTTCACTCCTATAAGCAGTCATTCACTCAGATTTTGAAATTTCTGACTTTTGAAGATGTGGTGTTTTCCCTCATAGGATGGAACTTTCTGCTGCAGAGAAAGATGCTTTCTTTTCTGAGGTATAGAAATGATGTTTATCATCATCATCATTAGAATGTCTGATTTCTTCTTTTCGTGCTACTCTTTCCATCATTCTCTAAATGATCACTACTTTTAGAGAGTTCAATATGTAGTTAATCTGATTATTGATGCTGTAGGTAAACCGGGCCATACATGGTACCCATGGTGTGGATGCACAATATGCAGGGATCAGTTTTTTGGAATCTTTGGTATCAACTTTTTGTCCTGATTATCTCCACATTGTCAACTTGTTTCATTTTGATCTTGCTTCATATTTTTGATATTATGATTTTCTTGTTAAATCTTTCTCTATAGGTATGCGAGTTTTCACCCTCCACTTCAAGTGCCATCGGTCTTCCTGTAGAATTTTATGAGCAGTGTGGTGCCTCACTAGAGTTGGATTATTTACAGGTTTTGTTGGACTTTCTTGAACAGGCTTCTTTTCAATCACATCTCTCATCTTTATCATATTGTGCATCTTTTTTCTTGATTTGAGGTTGTCAACTTGTCCTTAACCATTACATTCTTTCTTTTAACTCCTGCAGAAATTTTATTGTTGGGCCCAGGAAGCTGTGCTTAATGTTACGGATAAAGCAATAGGATTGGTGGCCACTGTTACAGAACTTAAAGTTTTTTCTGCAGCATTGCGTCTTATGTTCCAGATTATGAATTGGGAATTTCATAGTACTGCCAATGGAGCTTATGATTCCAGCAATTGCAGAACAATGTTCTCATCTGGATTTAGACGACATGCTGTGCTGCTTACAAAGTATGAATGCGTATTCGTAGAGGTAATCACTTGCAGAATAGATTTTCAATTTCTGCTTATGCAACTTGTTATTCATATTTCCTTTGTGCTGCTAGTAGCCAGGGCCCACATGGCGTGATGTTTTGATTTCAAGTGGCCATATAGATTGGCTATTGGGAGTTTATGGGGTGCTGAGGCAGAAGCTTGCATCTGATAAAATTTGGAGTGATTCTCCTCTTGCGGTTTCTGCTAGGCAGCTCATTGTACAGTTCTGCTCCCTAACAGGGAGCATATTTCCTTTGGGTACTCCATTTAGCTCAATTTTTTCCTACATGTGTCTTGAAACATTACTTTAATTTTGATGAAGAAGATGCAGGATGCCATACCTTTCTACTGTCACACATTATGTGAAATTGTGAATAACACTGTTCTATTAATTCAGAAGGCAACAATGTTGTACAACCCTTATTATTTAATACAGAAATGATAAATGTTGCATACCATGTCAGAAAATTTATAATTTGGGCTCATGGAGGTAGGAACATGAGGTTAGAAAGCAAGCCAGGATATTTTTTTCTTTTCGAGATGAAGTATTGTTTTTTTTTTTGGGTGGGTAATGAAGTAATGTTGTTCTACATTCCCATTCTGATCATTTTATATATAGAAGCAAACAGTTATCTTAATTTGACAGATTTCCATCATACAATACAACATGTTAAGAGAGATTTTGGGGAGATCCTGCATGAAATAAATTGTCTCATGAATATTTTTTACAACCTTTAATTGTTTCCCCCCCTACTGGGATAGTAGTTCGTAAATGAGAGAGAGAGGTGGACCTAAGATAACTTGGCTGATGATAATTAGGAAGGATATGGGAGACAAGAAATTTATTTCAGGAATGATCAGAAAATTGTGGACAGCTAGATTCAGTAGGCCAACTTCAAACATCTGCAAAATATGCAATGTTGATGTTGATGGCTTATGTTCTAGATACACAAGTATTATGTAAATATCTGTGACTCTACTAAGTTATTTTAGAGGGACATATTTTTGGTTTAGTTTTTGCTGCTTTAATTTGCATTTCTAGATTAATTGATTAGTTAATTTGGATGATTGGCACTGTTGAAGAAATACTTGTTGCCATTGTGTCATCGTTGGGGTTGATCTTATAAATCCTTCTGTACCTGCATTCTATGAGCTGATTTTTTTTAGCATTATTTGATGGCTGATTGAAATATATATCAAATATCTAGATGATGGGCAAATGCAGAAGAAGCACTTATTGCAATTGTTGTCTGCTATTATCCAATGGATTGATCCTCCAGATGTTGTCATTGCTGCAATCAAGGATGGAGCTAGTGAAAGGTTGTTGCTTCTACTTTCTGGACACTTTTTTTTATTGTCTTTCATAACATCTGATGTCTTTTATTTTTAAATTTGATGTAGTGAATTACTTGACGGATGCCATGCATTGCTTTCGATTGCAACTTTAACTTCTACAGAGTTGTTTGATGACCTGCTGAAATCTTTTAGGTCGGTACTAATTGAGCATTAGAATTTCATGCAATTCTTTATCATTGATCAAATGATTATTATTATGTTATTAGTAACTGTTTTCCACTGTTCTTCACAAGTCTCTGTGCCCGTGTATAGTTCTTGGAATAATTGTTTTCATTAATTTTCAGGAATTATGGCACTCTTCAGTTGTTGTCTTCCTTGACATGTGAAGTGGTTAAAGCGCATGCGCTTGCAAATGATGAAGAAGTTGAATGGTGCTCTGAACCGCTTGATGTCTTGTTGGAGACATGGAGCGTACTATTTGGGGTAATTCCTGATATATGATATGGGTGAATCTCTCTCCTTTTGATGGGTTTTGGAGAGCCAAGTTTGGGAACTGATGTCTATGATGCTGATGTTGGTGTGTTATACTTGTCATAATTAAATTGTTGATTATTGTAAGAACTTATACATTCTGTCTGCAGCAAACAGATCTTGACAAGAAAGTTCTTGCATCTGATGGGATAGATGCTGCTGCTAAGTTGTTTTACACGATTGTCGATTCACAGCTTAAAGGTATTTCTTATTATTGCTTCTGTGCATGCTTCTAAGGTGATTATGTAAAAATCTAAGTTATCTTTTGTTTCAACGACAAAGCTATAGTGATGATGTCTCACCTTGCCTGCTAATGGTTTAGGCACGGGGATAATTTTGTGATATATACTATTTATCGTTTCTCCCAAATTCTTATTAATTTCTTGGTGTCTGGTAAATATGATTTTGGGTCATTTTGCCAGACTTTGATATCAATAATTTTTTTTATTGTAGCTGCTGCTGCCTCAGCTTTTGATGCTGAAGATGATGCTGAACACTTCCATGCTTCAGTTTCAAGTACGCAAATTACACCTTACAATATAAATACAGTGATTCCGTATTTTTTTCTCTCTAGAAGTTGGAAATAGATTGTGTTTTCATGAATGTATTTTCAGAAAGAGATGAAAGGTTTAGCCTGTATGCTATTATTGCTCGTGTTGCTGCTGATGTTACCGTTCCTTTATTGATGAGACTGCTCTCTGAACGCTTTGCTTTGCTTCATCAGGTACTTCATCTATGAAACTTTAGGAATTTATATGGCTTTACTGGAATTACTGGCATTTGAATTGACTTATTAGGACTGATTGCTTCTTGGCCAGTTTCTTGTTGTCTGGATGCTGAGTAACATATACGGATGCAATCATGCAACAAGATATGCCAGATTTGACATTTCAGAATATTGATAGAGATACATTATTTAGCCCATATAAGATGTCTATCGTATTGTTATTTCTATAAAAGCTCATAATAGTAAGTGCATTGTCATATTGTATGAAAAGTATGCTGATGATATTATTTTCAACGTCTTACATTAAATGGTAGAGATAAAATTAGTACCCTTTATAGTTCTTGATGTCATAATATGAGAAAAAAATATGATGGTTAATGTTTGTATCTCATGTTTGTGGCAGGGTGTCAGTGTGAGTTGGATTTTAATAATAATGCATAGGTATCTGTGCACTATTAGCTTATAGGGTTTATAATAATCTGCGTACATTTCCCCCTGCTGACATTGATTTGCATTTAATATAGGATGGCTCGTTCCATGGTCGGAAATTGTAGTTGGAGAAATCTAAAAAGATGTGTGATGTAGAAGGACCTTAGTGAACAGTAGGGATCCAATTGTTTTTCATGGTTGATGAATTGTCTCAATAATTAACATTGATAGTATATTGATTATCATTTATCACTCTTGTCTAGGCTCTTTCAAGATTATGGTTGTGAAAAAAAATAGACTGCTAAAAAAATATTAATGGTTGCATGAGCTTGAACTGTGTAGCAGTGACAAGCTCCTCTCTTGCTAACTATCTAGCATCTGAGGATCTATTCAACAATCAATGGAGGGTCATGCAAGCAAATAGTTGGTCATGGAAAAAAAATATCAAATCTTGAAAAATCATGCTTTAGTACATAATGCCAACCTGGATTTGATTTAGCTATAATTATGGTTATGGGGAAGTTTTTAAAATTCATGAGACGTGTAAGGTTTTGCATGAATGACAAACTTCAACTTGGCTCTCATAAATCTATTACATATCCATGGCATCATGTGCAGCCATCATAGGATGAGCTGATGAGTTGAATTTTATATGCATAGGGATTTTATTTTATGGTAAGCTTGAATGGTTTAGGGCTGGGAGATTTTGTGTTCTACTAATTGGTCTGAGCTTCGCTTGGCTAACAATCTAATTTTTAGACAAAAATAAGCAAGGACTTATCTTGTGACTTCCATGGACCAGTTCAACATTTTGCTTTTTCAATCATGGTTTTATGGTGTTATATAATTTTTCTACTTACTATTACGGAAGTGACAACACTTTTGGTCATATGTTCAAAATACCTGAAAAGCAATATTATGGAGTTTGGACATAGACATACTATGATTATTTGGAAGGCTCATGTTGTGTGCATCATTGATAGAATGGAAGGAATATCAGTTGGTGAGATGTTATGATAAAAATTCTTAATTATTAGACATCCACCATAGGAATGGAGGTGCATAATTGTCTAGAGACACAGACACAAGATTCCTGACACAATTTCAAGCCACAAAATTTTATTCTAGAGGAGGGTGCTTAGAAGCCGTACCTTGAAGGGACGAGGTGGGAAAGTGGCGATTTTGGTTGATATCCCATCGACGGAAATTCTCCCTTTTTTCTTGTACCGCTATTTTATGTTTCAGTTTGCATGTTCTCTATTCCTCTTACCCCCCATTCGGACTTGTAATCTCACTTTATCTAATGAAAGTGAAGGTGACAAGAGTCTACTTTTTTTCCAAAAATAAAATAAAATAAAATTTCAAGCCACAGAATTGGGACGTTGCCATTCTGTATCAGAGTTTAGTAACATTGCAGTGGTAAGAAGAGCAGGCATTACAAAAGAATGCAAAAGAAGAAAGGGAAGTACATTATAAGGCCATCTTTTTGTTCCCACAATTGATGGAACATGAAAGGATTATGTGAAAGAGCAAACATATTTTCATTAAGTAGGACTGCCCTAGCCACACCTCGACTATCAATCAACTCTGAAAATTCCTTTTAAAATAAGGTAGACTGAGAGAATTTAAATTAAAAAACATGCAAATGAGTTCCCAGAGATGTGATTCTCACTAGTGGCTTGTTTTGTAGTATTGTCAATTTGCTTTTATTAATTATTATGCATGAATTGGTTGGCAGTCTTTGACATTATCCTTTGATCATGTTGCTTCTGTATGCAATACTGATCCAACTGGATTTATACAATTTTTGTCCACGTTTTGGAATGAGTTGAATTAAGATGTTAAATTGATAAGAATTTTAGATAGTGGTAGAGCACTTCAGTTGAATTTGTTTGACCTCATGCTGAAGATGATTTGTGGCATTCAACATGGGATTTCATGGTTCATGTTACTTGTGAATGAGATGGTACATACATGCTAAATATGTCCAAGGGTTTACAAATGGGTGATAATACAAATTATATTATACTTGATTTAGTTGGATGCAGAGACATTGAGCACTCTACTTGGCATCTATGGCCTGGTTATGAGAGATGCTTTTTAATTCCATGGTTCAGTTACAGAAAGAGGGATAGATGAATAACAAAGCCTTTATCCAAAAAATTTGAAATGCTGAGGTATTTTAATATTTTTTCTATAAAATCAACCTAATGAATTTGGGGAAATTGTTTAAAAGATAACATGTGGGACAACATTGTTTGGAATGCTTCTCTTGACTTTTTAAATCAATGTAGACTTCCTTTTATTCCATGTTTATGCACATAGCTCCTCCAGTTATATCAACTGTGTATTCACTCATGAATATAAACTGGTAGTGTATATTTTTTTATCCTATAAATTCATCAGATATTTATTAAATAAGTAGTGGTTCATTTCTTTGTTTAACAGGGCAAAGGGATAACTGATCCAACTTGCACTTTGGAAGAAATTTATTGGATCTTACTTATGACTGGCCATGTTCTCACAGATCCAGGTGAAGGAGAGACACCACTGGTAATTGCTCCTGAGCTTTCTGTTACATTTGCCTGATGGTTTGACCATGTAAGAGGAATTCTTGTGTATTTTTTAGTATATCCTTTCAAATGCTTAACCCAACAAACCGAATGTAAAAGCGCTATGTATTATTTAATATGGAATATATGCTGTTTCCTAAAAATTCTATGAACTTTAATGAATATAATTTCTTGGATTTTTGCACGCATTTTATGCTTCCACTTGATTGATCAATTGCATAGCATAATTGCAGAGTTTTCTCTGTGCACACAATTAGAAATAATTGGAGGAGAATAAACGGTGATGAGAAGAATGCATACAATTAGCTTTATATCTTCAAATAAATTAAAATCTGCGTGATTCAGGTTCCAGAGGCACTAGAGGTCAGATTCCTGGATGTTAATGAAGCAGTGCAACATCCTGTGATTTTAATTTCCGGGTGAGATATCTCAACTTTGATCATTCCAGTAGCTATTTGACCTCATCAATCAATACTTTATTGAAAGGAAGTTGAATTCCTTTTTTTCTTTTCTGATTTTCTCTAGCTACTTTGGAATGTAATATTTTTCATATTTTTGTTCTTTAAATGATGCCTGTATTACTAATCATATTGCAGTTGGTCATTTGCATTTAGTGTAGATCAAAATGATCAGATCTGTGGTATTTTCTGTTTGAACCTCAATCAGAGGTTCAATCAAAGGACTGATGTTTATGTCACTAGTCATAAATTGGATTGTCTGTATGGGGTCTAGATTTTGGCCACAACTTAAAACATTCATTATATTTCTCTCTATTTATTCTAATGTAAACATGGGATCTATTTTATCTATGCAGCTCAGTTTTAAATTTTGCAGAGCAGAGTCTGGATTCAGAATTAAGAACTGCATTTTTCAGTCCTCGACTATTGGAGGTGCTCTTCCTAGACTTCCATCTTTATCTTATTCTATGCATATTCTTCAAAGAATGCATTTTCTATAAATTTCCCAAAATTGGTTTTGGAAAAGGCGCCGCAATCTAGCGAAATGCCAATACACACACACACACACAAATATACTTTAATCAATTAGATGATCATTATTTATTTCTTCTACCATTGTATCTGTACTGGTTAGAATATTTGACTCTTCCAGATTTTGTATGATTTTTGACAGGCAGTTATATGGTTCCTTGCAAGATGGGCTGGTACATACTTGATGCCATTTAAATCTAGTGAAAGACATAACTTCAATCCTGGACATGAAGATGCAACACAAAACAACAACCAGATTTCTAGGAAGGCTCTACTTGGATTTTATGGCGAGGATGAAAGGGGGAAACATGTGCTCGATATTATTGTCCGCATTTCAATGACAGCACTCATTTCTTATCCAGGAGAAGTTGATTTACAGGTACATTATAAAGTTTTGGGTGTTGTGGAATTCAGTTTTCAGTTGGGTATGGCAGTGGAGATAAATACCACCAAGCAATTTCTAGGCTATCAAATTTTTATTCTTTCCTCCACTCTCCTACCCGCAGGAAATTACCTGTTACCAACTTCTTCCAACCCTTGTGCGACGAAGAAATCTTTGTGCTCATCTCATCGAATTGGTGAGCCAATTTAAGATCTTCACTTTCACTGTCATTTTGCACACATGCTCCTCCCTGATGCAAGCGCTGATGCAGTTGCCATGTGCATCATTATAAATACAGTATTATTATGCTCATGAGATGTAAATGTTTGACAACGAATAATTTTTTTTCTTCTTTTTACCCTTTGAACTCTAATATAAAAATTAATTTATGACTCATGGCCCTTGATTGTTTATTTTTTCAGAGGAAAAAAATAAGACCTTCAATTATTTGGCTTGTATCTTGTGTAGAATTCACGTATGATGTATACCATGATTGGTGCAACAATTGAGCTGAATTGTGTCTTATTCAATATTTTTGTGTCATCCAAAAGCATGAATGAATGGTTCTAGTAGTTACCTGCTTTTGGTATTGTATTGAGTCTTTTCATTGTCTACTTTATCAGCAGTTATTGAAAGGTCCTCACCTTCAACAGCTACTTTATCTACAGTTAAAGGGATTATTAAATAGGATATGTATTAATAAAGTATTTGAAATTCCCATCTTCTTGGATGAAAAAACAATTCATGCTAGGGAGATGGTGGAACTCAAGGATCTCTAAAAGCAGTTTAGGAGATGGTATCAGAGAGTTATTGAAAGCATTTTAGAGACCATTTAATCGAATTTCTTGCACAAGTAGGAAAAAATTAATTCAATAATGTTAGTCATCTGAGCTTAAGCTTAAGAAAGTAAAGGTGATTCACCATGCTGTTGACCTATGCATGAAATGAACACAGATGACTTGTGTCAAGAACATAAACATGGCTGAGTTTTCTGTCACATATCTGTCCAAGAAATTTGGTCACATCCATTAAAATAATTGCATCAATAACAAGTGATGCCTCAGTTATAATAAATAAATCATAAGGCAAGTTCTTTCCAATTATAGTAAATGAATTAAAAGAATACCTACATCTTAATAAAATATTATTTCAATCCTCTGATTCTTTACATGGAAAAGCTTATGAAGACAAACCATGTCATACTTGGAACTATAAATTACTGCCTCAAGTAATCCCATCTCATTAACTAAGCAATTGTCTGTCTGAATGCTTGCTATTTTGCATCTTATGGCATGATTGAGTCCATGTGCATCTTTTAATTGAATGTTTGAGGTGATTTAATATGTTACTTCTAGATCTTTACATATTTAAAGTAGGTATGCACCATCACTAGCAAAAGTTTTCTTACAGCATACACACAATTAAGGTTGTAGTTTGTTTATAGTATTCTTAAAATGTTTGATTCATTGGGTTTTCCCAAATGGAGCCTAACTGATGAGGATTACTGCTTTGAGGTTGACAACACGATGGTTCATTTCATTTCTCGCAGAGCTCATGGCGTAACTTAGCAAATGCTTTTGCGAATGAAAGGACATTTTTCACTTTAAGTGCACGTCTACAAGTGAGCTCTTGATTTTTTACCTTTTGTTTTATTATCATCCCCTGTTGTATCATTTTCAAACCGACCATACTTTGCCATTTTGTGAATTATTGTTTTGCAGCGTTCAATTGCAGAAACACTAGTCCGTTCAGCTTTTGGAATGCAAATATCAGAGGCATCCAACCTGTGAGTTATATTTTAGCGATGTATGATTCATGGGCATTGTGTTACAAACCTTCTATACTGGATATAATTATCCTATTTCCTGCAGATATGTGCGAGATCTCATGGGACCTATGACAACATACCTAGTGGATATATCTAATAAAAGTGATCTAAAAATTGTAGCTCAGCAGCCAGATGCTATTCATATGGTAAGCTTAAAAATTACATGCTATTTTATCATTCCAATTGGAAATGTTAGATCGACATAACTTGACCTGATCTATAGGTCAGTTGTTTGTTGGAACGATTGAGAGGAACTGCTAGAGCAACTCAACCTCGAACCCAAAAAGCTATTTTTGAAATGGCTGTTGCTGTGATGATTCCTTTGTTAAATTTCTTAGAGATTTACAAAAATGAGGTACCTTTTTTTTGCCAAACTTTATAATTCCTTTTCTTCTTTTGCATTTACTTAGAGTATTAATATTCCCATATTCCCTTTATCTGATACCAAGTCACACGGTGACATCAATTCTAATCGTGGTGTGATTTTTAGACTGTGATCATTCACATGATACTTAAATTTGTGGTCGACTTAGTGGATGCACAAGTCGCATTTTTGGAGAACAAAGAGACTGCCATATTAGTCAACTTTTGCATGAAATTGCTTCAGATATACTCGGCCCAGAATATTGGCAAGGTAACTTTTTCTTAAATTCCCATTTCTTCTTTTGTTGATGCAATGCTTAATTTAGATTTTGTCTGTGTAAACATTTATAGGAATTGATAGGAGTGTGATATAAAAACATGGATTCACAACAGAGGAAAATAATCTGGAAAAAATGTCTCTTGAAACCTTATCCATTTCTCACATCTGGAAATGTTGTTGAAGGTATTTCACTGGAAAATTTCAATCAGTCCCATCGTTTGCCTTTACGGTGATCTTGATGCTAAATTATTTAATAATTCATGGTCGCTCCTTCCAGAAGATAACAAACTCAATGAGCTTCTTTCACCAAGGAACAAAGGTCAATCCCATTAGAATGTTTAATTTAAACCGTGCAGAATGTACTCACCATGAAGACAATTGTCAAATGGAAATTTGACATGCCAAGTGAAGTTTCTGTATTTTCAAAGTTCTGGATTTCCATTTCTTTTTCACTTTTCCAGGTCTCCGTGTCTTCTTCAAGCAGCTTGTTAAGTCAGGTCAAAGTTGAAAAATACAAGGATTTACGTGCTTTGCTGAAGCTCCTGACCAATCTATGTTCAAAAGATCTGGTAGGATGTCTTCTCTTTGTATACGCGGAAGTGAATTGTTGCATTTCTCTTGACTTTGAAGAACATTATGATGGAGTATTAATGAAAATGCAGGTTGACTTCTCTCACACATTTGGTGAGGAAAATAGCACTGACATTGCACAGGTGAGTTGACATTTCACTTGTGCCACTATATTTTGTGCCTTTAAAGATTGTTGACACATTATTGTGCAGGTTGTCTACTTGGGGCTCCATATAGTTACACCTTTGATATCTTTGGACCTTCTGAAGTACCCAAAACTCTGTCACGATGTAAGCCTTTATCGATTAATGACTTTCAACTTGAGTTCAGGTGGAAAATGCTAACAGTACCTATTATTCCAGTACTTTGCACTGATGTCCCACATGTTGGATGTATACCCTGAAAAAGTTGTGGAGTTGAATGCTGAAGCCTTTGCACATATAGTCGGGACTCTTGATTTTGGTATTCCCCACCAGGTAAATTATCATGCTCTTTGTTCATCCTCATTTCTGTTCTGAGTATATCTGTGGCATGCAAGTTTGCTGCATACATGTGCACCAATTTATTCATTTACATGGCTACAAGCACAATGTATTGCATGTATGATTGATTTTTGATGCTGGTACGTGGATTGATTTTATGGGGGACTATGAATTATAAACACAACCTTCTGGAAATTTATGAGAAAAAAGTGGAAATATAAAATTATTTTTAATTATGTCATTAACATTTATTTATTATTATCACTCACAATCATGAGTTTGTTTTGCGTTGTTTTATACATATTGTGCCACATTGAGGATTAATATGCTATTTGGAGATTTCTCTTTTGTATCTTTGCCTCAATGCATAATTGTACATCACGGTATATAGATAATGCCATAATGGTGTATGCTTAATGTAGGACATCTCTGGAGTGTCCAATAAATAGTATGTTTCATTTTGGTGTTGGATTCCTCAGTATGGATATATTTTGTTCTTGACTCACGTACATGAATTCTTGTTTGTGTAATCTGATTATGCTGTCTAAAATAAGGTCGTACTTTTGAATGCAATACAATTATTATGTGATTGATTACAAGTGTTGAATTAGCATCGCTATGATCATTATTGTGCCAAGTTTTGAATGCTGAACATGTTTTCTTGTGGCCTTGTAAAGTGTGATCTTAGCCAAATAGCTCCTCCTCTTGATTATTTCTTGGGTGTTTACTATTGCAGGATATTGATGTGGTTTCAATGTGTTTGAGAGCAGTAAATGCACTTGCCACATACCACTACAAGGAAAAAAGCATTGGTAAAGAGGGGCTAGGTACATATGCTATCAGTTGTCAGGGCCTGAATGGGGAAGGCACTCTAAGACATTTCCTTCAGTTGCTGCTGCAGCATTTTTTATTTGAAGATTACAGGTCAGCATGGTTTATTAGTTAAAAGGGGAAAATACCAGCATTTCATATAGGATAATAAAAAGTGGAAGCATGATTTTAGGACGAACAAATAGTAATGTCCTGGTTATTGGATACCATCAGATTTGATGTGGCATAATTGTACATCCCATGTTTAAGGAGGAATGTTTCTCTTGGTTTTTTATTTTTACATTTATAATTTTTACAATATTTGTGTTGCCGCCTCCTTGAAATAATTCTCTTATATTCTACACAGAAAGTGCTCAATAAAATACTGTTATGTAAGCAACAATGGTTAAAATTATTCACTTCTTCTCAATGTCTTGAGTAGATCAATTATGTGTTAGTAATCTCTAACATTCAGATAGTTTTTTTCAGCTCTGATCTCATAAGTCATGCGGCCGATGCACTTCTTCCATTAATTCTTTGTGAGCTGGATCTATATCAGGTATTTCTTTTCCTTTTGAAACTGAAACTGCATCTGTCAATTTTTTTTTCTTCTGAACAATGTTTGTATATTTGGTCATATGTATACTGTATTGAACTATTAGTGCTTATGGGCAGCACAACCTACATGAACATGTAAGTGTATCCATAGTGGAGTTGCCACTTGCAGGCATCCAAAGTCCTCATTCTAACATAATTATTTGAATCTGATTGGGCACAATTTTTTTTTTTTTTTTGGTTATCATAAAAATAGACATTCAGTCATGAACTTTGAATAGTGCATTTTCCCTTCTTTTGTGTCATTATTATGACATATGAAAATGGATTCTCGTTGTGTAAAAAACTTTGCTGCCATCTAGTCGAAATTTGAAGTGGAATTTAACTGGTCTACTTTTAGATGACAATGTGTAAGTTAAACCTCAATGTATACTAGGTGGTCAACTTCAAGGATACAAAACATTTAACACAGAGAAAACGCAACTACACACATCCCGAGGATAAAAATTAATTGATGATAACTGTTACATGCTTGAACAAGAAAAGTGTTTTTCCTTGGATTACTCAACACCGCAATAAGATAAAAAGAAAATGGTCTCTTTTTGAAATTGATTCACTGATCCTAAGTAATGCCTATGGGAGTAGGAATTCTATGAATAGTTGAACACGGAGCTGGTCAAATTATGATATGAAATTTATTATTAACTTAATTCTTTCTCTGTAGATTTATTATTTGTCACTGAGTTTAGAGAATTTGTCAGCTGCCAAAAAAAAGAACTAACATGGGGCTTCTACGTTAGATTGAGCAAATTATATTGTACAATCATCATGATTTTAGTAGTCTTGGAGTTGGCGAACCCCATTAACGATCTGGATTGTGTGTATTGGAATTTATGTGATTTTTCCATGCGTGAACAAGTAAACTATTCTTCAATAAAAAAAATTAGGTGAGTTATATCTGTTGGTATCCCTGATCTCATATTGATGAAGTCCCTAAACTTCTATTCACACTTTTTTTCCATCTCTTTTTTTTTGTAGAGATTGGCTAGTGAGCTGGTGGAAAGGCAGGTCAATCCTGCATTTAAGTCGAGACTGGCGAACGCATTGCAAGCGCTTACAACCTCAAATGAGATCACTTCTACATTGGACAGAGCAAACTACAAGAAGTTCAGAAAGAACTTCCACAACTTTTTGATAGAAGTTCGCGGTTTCCTTTGGACTAAATGAGGTGTGTTGATATATTGTACAGCACTTAATAGTGTGAATGGAGGTAAGATTACAAGAAAGTTTTTTGGATTGAGGCAGCACAGAATTTTGTCAATAGAGGAAAGAGTTTTTAGTTAGAAGCAACTTAAAATGTCGGGAAAAAAACCGGAAGTCATGGAAGCGCGTATTAGCTTGGGTGGCATTTCAGATGGTGGATCTCTGATATTGATTGCCTTTTGTTCTTGTTTGTGGTTGCATTTATTCTTGCTAAACTATGTTTGTTATATTGATTTTATAGGCAGTGTTCTGCTCGTGCAATGCGAGTTAATGTGTGAAGGCATAAACAAGATTATTAAGTTTCATTTGATTTAGAGTGTTGTAACACAGTTTCATTTATAGTCCTGGTTGTAATTTCATATATTTTGATAGTTGTTCAACTAGATATTTTTCTTTTAAAAAAATTTTCATTTTCTAAACATGGTTTGATATTTAGATAGCTGTTCAACAAGATTTCCTCGTGCATTGTTTATTTTTAAAAAATAATCAAACCGTATGTGGATTGTAGACGGGTTGTAAATGAGATTGTCAACATTGTCCTTTCGTTCATGTTTCCATTCAGAGATTTGTTTTGTGGGTACGGACCTTGTTAGATGAGTTACATGTTTACTATATTTTTCTTTAAGAAACCTTTTCTATAATGAGAGTAAACACAAATGTATCTATATATTATATGTCACTGGTTGAATGTGATGTCTGATGTTGTAAAATGTAATCTTCAATCCTGTTTGAAATATAACTCAAATGAATCATATATATTTTACATAAAAAAAAAAGTGATTGAACTTATAAAATATGTACATAATAATAAAAATTTTTTTTTATGCCTGCAGGCTTATCAAAATTAAAATAAAATGTTATGGACGATCAAAAATCTTATTAAGTGAAGTGGTCTATTTTGCCTCCCAATAATTGTATTACTTAATTTTTTTTATTTTTTATTTTATTTTTGTTTGTTTTTTGTGAGAGGTTTGTTGAACAATACAAGAAGTAATTGGAAGAGGCCCGGATAATGGAAGATGTTCTGGTAAGGTAAGTTGGGGAGAGCGTCTATCACGCAGTTTTTTGAAACGAGTTTAATCAGTTTTTAAATTTTTTGTTATTGCATATTTTCAAACGCATCCAAGGATCCCAATTTTCTTCCGTTTGAAAACACATATTGAAAAATGGTTTTTGAAATAAAGTTGATTTTTAAAAAGATTTTAAACCTTCACTTTTTTAGAATGTTTTTTTTTAATTCAGGAATCAATATTTGAAAGGAGTTTAATGTTTGACAGAGAAAGTTACTTTTCAATTCAAAAAATCGATTCCGATAAAAAAAGGTTGTTTTTGAGCTTTTCAAAACACAGATAAGTGAAAAACAGTTTTTGAAGAATTTAATAAAAGTATGTTATTTAAAATGCAGTTATCCCTTGTTTTGTACCACACAGTTAAGGTTACCCACCTTCGGTGGATCTTACCCCTATTTAAACAAAGCAGAAAAAAAAAAAAAAATTCTTGTCAGGCTGGACTTAACTATGCCATAAAGATTCTGCTACAGCTTATGTTGCTTTTTGTTTATATTGATGCATCTGTTGGGGTATTGTTTCATATAATCGGATAAGTCTTAAACTGGGGTGGGTCCTATTTAAGTGGGTAAAAGTAGGATTGTCTCTAATTCAATGAGGTACAATTCAAATCATGCTTTTCTTCAAATTAAGAGGCTTTTTTTCCTTTTTTTTTGGGCTTCAGATCAAAAGTTGGCTTTGTATTTCCATTAAAAAGAACTTTGGGACTTGTGCATTAGTTATTAACCTCTAACATGTCACATTGTGGTGGTCACCCTCTCAATTCTGTGAATTTATTGTATATTATAGCGAAATAAATACATGTTCACCGGATGTGATTTTATATTGTCAAGACCGTTAAAATAAAAAAAATCACACGTCATGTTTAAGTTGCATTATTTTTAAATTGGTCCGAGTGATGGACGGCTAGCATGGGTGAACCCCGATAGTGGATCGTGTTCCATCTCAACGTTGGGACGAGGTGGGCCCAAATTCTGTCCCATCGTGATACATTTACAGGAGAGAGAGAGAGATCTACGTATATTTTTAGGATTTTTACTTTTAAGTCCCCATAAGCTATAGGATTTAGGGATCGATCCCTCACTTCTTCGTATTTGGGTTTTAATCCCCAGATTTAAAGGATATGTTTCTTTTTAGTCCCTGTGAGGGACCTATCCCTAAATTATTTTATTTTTTTTAGTCCCTGGAAGGGACTAAAAAGGAAGATATCCTTTAAATCTGAGGACTAAAACCCAAATACAAAGAAGTAAGGGATTGATCCCTAAATCCTATGGTTTATGGGGACTTAAAAATAAAAATCCCTATATTTTTTTAAATTGGTCCGAGTGATGGACGGCTAGTATGGGTGAACCCCGATAGTGGATCGTGTTCCATCTCAACGTTGGGACGAGGTGGGCCCAAATTCTGTCCCATCGTGATACATTTACAGGAGAGAGAGAGAGATCTACGTATTTTATGGATAGGTCCCTTTCAGAGACTAAAAAGGAACTATCATTTAAATCTAGGGACTAAAACCTAAATACGAAGAAAGGTGGAATCGATCACTAAATATGATGGTTCATGGAGACTTAAAACTAAAAATCCCTAAATAAAAATGAATTCACATGAGTAATATAAATTAGACAAACAAATACATACACAATTTTACTAATGCAAATACTGTGAATTTCCTTATTTCATCCAGTCCCCCCACGCACCACGTGCCGCCTTTTGCAGGTACCAAATTCGATCTGCAATAAATAATCACATAAAATGTGATCTAAAAATGGGGTGTCAAACACCATATCCCTTATTCAATTCCGATTTCCATTATTTCTCTCTTCTCGTTCCTTTGCCGACACTCATTCGTTCCTCCCCCAAAAAATATTAAACCAAATCTCCCCAAAATTTATATAATGTGTTTATAAAACCAAATTCGCTGTGATGTACGTATCAGAGAATTAAAAAGTATAAAAAAATGAGGCCTTTTTTTTTATAACGAACATCAGATCTACTCTCTCTCTCGCTTTCGCTCGCTCACTCACTCTCTCTTCGCGTTCTCTTCTTTCGAGACCTTCTCAGAAGAAGAAGAAGAAGAAATAAAAATGCTTCCTTTCTAGGGTTTTCCACTTCTCCGGATCTGACAGACTGTCGGAGATCTCTCGCCGATTGTAGACGAGTGAGTTTTTTTTTTTTTCTTTTGAATTATTTTTTATATATGTTTTCGGGGTGCGAATTTTGTGAACGCGACGTTCAATGTCCGCATTGATCGGATCTGTCGCTCGTGTTCAATGTCCTAATGAAGATCTGATTTGGGTATTTTTAGGTTCCATCTCCGATATTACATAAATTTTGATTTTTTTTTGTTTTTCATACCTCGTAAGCTTCACCGACTCCATCTCCGATATTACATAAATTTTGATTTTTTTTTGTTTTTCATACCTCGTAAGCTTCACCGACATTGTTTTTTTTTGGTGGCGGTCGCTTTTGATGATCGTTTTTTAATGCCGTTTTTAGATCTCTTCATTGCATTTATGCCATAATGTGATGGTGGTGAAGATGGTTCACAATTAATGATGGCGGGAGTTTATACAAACCTCCTGTGATCTTGCAGGTTTAGTCATCTTCTTTTGTACTGTGGGTCTTTGTTTTGTTGAACTGTTTTAGTGTTTTTTTTGGCTTGAAAAGGAAAGTTTCTTATCTCAGATGGAGGAATCTTTTTTATTTACTTTGTCATGTTTCAAATTCAAAAATGGATTTTGTTTTACTAATTTGGGTCATGGTGAGTTCTTGCTGGATCTATCGAGCAGCATTTATTATGTCTCCGTCGATGGCCTGTTTTTGTTTGCTTTAACCAACAGTAACCTTGGCTGCCTTTATTTCGTTTTGTTTTATTGTAATTCTGGTTTTTTGTTGATTTTTAGCTCACATGACGCTTGGTTTCTGGTGTTTTTTTTTTTCTTCTTTTCCAGGTTTGTTAGATTGGGGGAAACGGGGAGAGAGTGTCGATTGGGTTGGAACGGGGAGAGAGTGTTGATTGGGTTGGAATTGATTGATATTTGAGGTAAAATTTCATATCAGTCTTCCTTTATTGCTCTGGCATTCCTGTTTTTGATAATTTTAGGTTTTTTTTTTTTTTGGTTGTTGCCAAAGGTGCTTCTAAAATGATGAAGGGGAGGGCTGATGCGACGCAGAAGAAACGCCTGATCACTTCTCTGGGTGTGGTGGTTGTTTTTGTCATCTTCTTGTTTTTGTATTACGGACCCTTCTTCAATGGGGAGCAACATGGTCAGTCGGCCCATGAGTTCACAAGAGCAATATTGCCATTTGGGCTTGGAGGTGATGAGAATGTGGAGATGAGGGCGGATGATTCGATTTCAGTTTTCTCGTTGGATGAAGGGGATGATGCTTTAGTGACCAAAAGCTTTCCAGTGAGTACTTGTTGTCCTTCTTTCTGAAATCATGCATTTTGTTATCCTTGTATCCTCATTTTCTGTTCCTACATCTGCTTGTGTAAGGTCTGTGATGATAGGCATTCTGAGTTGATCCCTTGCCTGGATAGAAATCTTATTTATCAAATGAGGTTGAAGCTAGACCTGTCCTTAATGGAACATTACGAAAGGCACTGCCCTCAGCCTGAAAGGCGTTTCAATTGCTTGGTCCCACCTCCACCGGACTACAAGGTTGGACATGCACCTTTATTTTTATGTTGATTTCTGAGCGCCTCCTTATCATTTGCATATCTGATACAAAATCTGGCATTTTTACTGATTCGTGCAGATACCAATTAAGTGGCCTAAGAGTAGAGATGAAGTATGGAAGGCTAATATACCTCACACTCATCTTGCACATGAGAAGTCAGACCAGAACTGGATGGTTGTCAAGGGTGATAAGATTGAGTTTCCAGGAGGTGGCACCCATTTTCATTATGGAGCTGATAAATACATTGCATTGCTTGCAAATGTAAGGCCCTTTTAAACGGGAGAAGCATGAAATTTGATGGGCAATGGAAAATGATTTTTTCCCCTTCTTTGCAATTCATAACTCGTCTGTGTCTGGAGATTTGTTTCATAAAGTGTTTCACGTGTGGGCATTTTGGGAGTTTTAAACAAAGCCATCTCCTTATGATTGCTGAAAGCATTATTTTTGAACTTTTCAGAAATATTTCATTTACTGAATTTCATGATTAATAGAATAACCTCTTTTCTGTTCTGCTTTTACAGATGCTCAACTTCACAGACAATAATTTAAACAATGAGGGAAAGCTCCGAACAGTTTTTGATGTAGGATGTGGGGTTGCCAGTTTTGGAGGATATCTCCTATCATCTGACATCATAGCAATGTCTTTAGCACCAAATGATGTACATCAAAACCAGATTCAGTTTGCCCTTGAGAGAGGAATCCCTGCATATCTCGGGGTTTTGGGGACACAGAGGCTCCCTTATCCCAGCAGATCTTTTGAACTTGCTCACTGTTCTCGTTGTAGAATCGATTGGCTTCAAAGAGATGGGATCCTTCTGCTTGAGTTAGATAGATTGCTCCGGCCAGGGGGTTATTTTGCTTATTCATCTCCTGAAGCATATGCCCAGGATGAAGAAGATCTCAGAATATGGAGAGAGATGAGTACCCTTGTTGAGCGCATGTGCTGGAAAATTGCTGCCAAGAAAAACCAGACTGTCATTTGGGTCAAGCCTCTGACAAATGACTGCTATATGGAAAGAGAGCCCGGTACACAGCCTCCTCTGTGTAGATCTGATGATGATCCAGATGCTGTATGGGGTGTGCCAATGGAAGCCTGCATAACGCCTTACTCTCAACGTGAGTAATGTCATGAAACATTTTATTTTTTGCTCCATTACTATATGTTTTCTATATTTCTGAGTAGAATATTGATTAGGTATGAAATTACTATACATTTTCTATATTTCTGCTTGATAATTGTTCATCTTGTCACCTTTTCTATGCAGACAACACAATCTTATGAGATTCTGAATAGCTGGGAATATTACGAAGTTGTATCTGTCATTGCTTAAGCAGTGGAATGAAATTATAAGTGATTTTTTTTCTATTTTAATTGGACTTTCTTCGGACGCTCAAATCATGGGGGAAAACATAATGACACTACTGATGTTTTGGTACCATTTTTTCCTTTAGTGTATGTATAATAAGAATTATAGCTCCTGTGATCATCAATGTTATTGTTCAGGTTCTATAAATAGATGCTTATGTTGACATCAAATTAGCTATGTCTTGCTTTACCCTCACTTTCTGTATCAGGGTTATGAAAAAGCATGACGCCAGACATTATGATTTTATTTGCTACGATGTTGTATCAGGACAGTGATGATCTTGTACATCACCACTATTTCTCAGTCTTGGATATATATAAGAAGTTTTATAGATTTTATTTTCCACATCATATCATTACCACCAGTGCCAGCCGCCATCATAGCAACTGTTGATAACACATAATATAGGTTTTCTCCCTGCTATTTATGACTGTAGTTACCAAAAAAAACACCCATATAAAATTCTTTTATAGGTGCCTTAAGATTTAGGAACTAAATTAAATTTCAATTATAAAATTTAGAAATTAAAATAAATTTCTATTATCTAGGAACACGAAAAAGAATGAAATATGGGCAAGAGGAGAAAAAATAATTTCAAAAAATTGAAAAGGTTGTGGTACACATCACTAAGAATGGTAATGAAGGGGGAATCTTATGATTCATTATGATTTATGTCGGTCCTCAAAACCCTGCTTCTGTGTACTTTCTAACCTACACCTGAAACATGATTCTACCCTAGTTTCTATTAGTATTAGTATTAGCACGGGCTTCTCGTATCAACTCTAGCTCTGCGTTTCAAAATTTCACAATACCTTTCCTGGTAGCCTGAAACAAGTATGGCAACAGAGCCTTTTGAGAAGGAAAACTTGGGCAGTGTTAGAAACTGGATTTTGTATATTGTTGAATTCCCCTGATTATAGATGATATGCAATGTTTGAACCCCTTTTAACTGCATTCTTTTATGGTGTTCAGTAAAGTGCATTAATGGTTGTTTTTGTGTATTAGAGATGCAAAGAGCTAGGGGAAGTGGATTGGTTCCTTGGCCAGCTCGATTGACTTCTCCTCCCCCTCGTCTTGCTGATCTTGACATTACACATGAAATGTTTGGAAAGGACATGGTAATTTGAGTCCATCTTTTCTTTTCCTTTTCTTGCATCTTTCTTGGTCATTATCTGCTGCTCTTCTTCTGCATGTGAATGAGCATGCATTGTCACATCCAGATATATGCAAGCATAAGTCTTGTACTAAATTTTTTTTTCTTGTATGGCAGGACACATGGCAGCGGAGGGTCGATAGCTACTGGAATCTATTGACCTCGAAGATTAGGCCAGATACAATTAGGAACATAATGGACATGAAGGCAAACTTGGGATCATTTGCAGCTGGTCTCAGGGACAAACCTGTCTGGGTGATGAATGTCGTGCCAGAGGATGGACCTAACACACTCAAGATAATCTATGACAGAGGCCTGATTGGCTCCATACATGACTGGTAATGAATTTATTGCTGAAATTAGCAGTGCCTGTTGTTTATATATGTTGTGATGTGGTTTGGTATAGTACACATTTTAACTTGGCTTGTTTTGTGTGCATTGCTATTTCCTGCATAGTTACTAAATTGAGGGTTAGAAAAGTAAAAAAGGTCGTCCCAATATTTGCCCTGTCACACCAATACAGGTGACTGAGTTATCCATTCTGAAAAGCTTATTTAGATCTGTAAGGAGTTGGGTACCGTTGGGATCCGATATTTATTTGTTTTTGAGTTTTTTAAACAACTTTTGTAACAGCCAATTATCCACCAATTTTGAAACACAGTTATGTTATCTATATGCATGAAGCCTGATGAGATTTTTTTCATTCCAAAATTCATCTACTCATGTGACCCCGTTCGGATCCACTTTTGATTAGTCATTAAAAAAAATGGATTCACACGGTACCTTAGTGGGAAATTTTTGTCGTTCTTTAAGTGGTAGAATATTTTGCAACATTATTGAAAAGCTGACCTATTCGACAACCACCTCACAAATAAATATCAGCAGTTGCTGAGTAGCTTATCAGATGTATAATATCTCAATCTTTATCAGGCAAACTGTAGGGAGAGTGACACATGAAATGAGTAGTATATACATTATTTAACTTTGGTTACTTCTCACTTTGACCATGTCGTTGTTCTATTCTTGATGGAATGAACATTAAACGAAGTTGAACTCTCCGCACACCACTTGCCAGCTGGACTAAACAAGGTCCTGTGACATTAGTTCAAAGAAGGGTTGATGCCAGGGTGATGATTGTAAATGTCACTTTATATCCTGTATGGGACTTCTTCATTGGCATTAGGGAGTAATTTCCATCTGCTGAGCTTAATTAGTTGGGATAATGCTTCATGTTTATATTTATTGATGAAGTAAATGCTTGTGTTCAACCTCCTCCTCGGTGTACTACATATCTATGATATGAATAATATTGTGAAAGAGTGGCTTCATTTTCTTTTTTGTTTCAATTGCTAAGCCAGACCAAGATGGAGAAATGATTTCTTAATCATCTCTTCTTGACTTAAAAAACTGGATCTGAGATCTGAGATTAATGAAATCCTGTTCTTGTTGCTTGCAGGTGTGAAGCATATTCTACCTATCCACGAACCTATGATCTCCTTCACGCTTGGACTGTATTTTCTGATATCGAGAAGAAAGGATGCAGCGCTGAGGATCTCCTCCTCGAGATGGATCGCATCCTCAGGCCAAATGGTTACATAATCGTTAGGGACAGGCGGGTGGTCGTTGACTTCATCAAGAAGCAATTGACAGCACTGCATTGGGAGTCTGTCACGGTTGTCGAAGCTGAGCCTGGCATGGAATCCGATGAGGCCGACACAGTTTTTATCATCCAGAAGAAGATGTGGCTGCCGGGTGAAAACCACAAGGATTCCTTATAAGATATCATGCAAGTTATTCACGCCTATCAAAAGGGAATTATATGACTTTTTTAAAGCTTTTGCAAGGGGTCAGAGTAAGAGAGCAGCATGGCCTTCGCAGTGGAGCTGAAAATTTTCCCCATTGAGTATTGGTACCTTTTTTTCTCCTCCCATTGGAAAGTGTTTATTGTGATTGATGTGTGGTAAGAACTCAGTGTTAGCATGTCTACAATTCATGTTCCATTGACAATTAGTGTTATAAATTATTCTTTTGCATCAACAAACAGTGGTATGGATAATATTAACAGGGAGTATATGTTGTTTTTAATAAGAAAGAAAAGCTTGTACTGCGTTTGGTTTTTGTATGTGACCACGGTGGAGGGTGGAATTTTGATCTCAGGCTTGGGAGATTTCACGTTAGGTGGGTGTTGTGTTGATGCGAAGGATTTCGAAGGTCTCAATGGTATTTTGGCTGCGTTCATGGAGTGAGGAGGATGAATTTTGTCGCTCTATATTGAATTTTCCTTTGAAGTATATAATTATTTAATGAAATATATATTTTCACAACAAGTGAAATACATATCGGATGATTTTATAGGTTGCATTAGATATGTAACATGTAAAGGAATGACTGAAAATATCTCTGAGTGTAACATAAGCTCATTAGCTAAATCATGCTTTTTATCAAGAGAATGGAGAATATACATTGTGAATAGGGTTGCAACTTGGGTCCGGTTGAACCTGAACCCGACGGGATGAACCTGATTTTTATATGGGTTGAGTTGGTCAAATGACTCAAATTGGGATCGGGTTAGCCAAATTGGATTGACTCACAAATCGGATTGAGTTCGGGTTGGTCTCACTCACAACCCAAACCCGGAAATTAATAGTTCAAAAAAAGATCATGGTCGTTTATTTTGTAGCTCATAATCTGGACCGTTCAAATTTTAGATAAACTTAACTAATTTTATAGGTTGGGTCAGGTTGGTTTATTTAATTTGCACATTATGTTTAAAAATCGGATTGGATCATATTGATTTATTTAATTACAGATTGGATTCAGGTTAATCCAATTCGGGTTGCAAATCGAGTTTGATCATGTTCGGATTGAGTAGTTTAGAATTCAGATTACAACCCTAGTTGTGAATCAATTCCTAGGGTTAATATGCACAAGGGATTGTCACTAACATTTTCTTTCGTGAAACGCGTAAGGGGGCCTTTTATCCAACAACAATGGCTTTCATCAAGCTAGCTCCGGCATTAGTATAGAATTTGAATGTTTCTGACCACAGAAGGGATCCTTTATATTCAATCCTTTTTCAGTTCCATTTACAGTTCACACACATTTTTTTCTTTCGCAAAACATATATTTAACTAATAAAATAAATTCTTTTATGAAAAATGATATATATATTCATATGAATTCAATGCACATTTATTTAAGGATAAAATTAGAGATAATCTTTGAATTTCAATAAAACTGCACCAATCGCACTAAATAATTTTTGCTTACTCAGCGGACATCAATTTATAATTGTCTTAATGGGACTTAGCTTAAGCCACTGAAAAATATATACTGAATTCTCATAACCATCACTTCTCCTGCAAGGCATTCTACTCAACTTCTCAAGAAAATTAGTTAAACTTTAGCTGCAATTTCACACAGCCCATACACAGACCCTTGAGATCAGCCTGAACCATGCCTGCCAAATGTAGTTGAAATGTTGTTTTTGCCTATCATGTTTCCAAGCCAACTCCATATAAAGTAAAACTGATCCTCAAGCACAAACATCAGCTTTTCTAAAATGCATATCCAGAGCAAGAGAATGATTGCAAGTGCAGCTCAGAAACGTCCACATTATGCTTAACAAGTTACAAGTTCAATAACCCAGTATGTTATGATTAAGTCCTGTCCATATGCTTCCATATATTGTAATTAAAAAAAGCTGTCAATGCCAGACATAAGACACTACTTTAAAGTGATCTCATTGTACAAGTGACAAGTTGATCAAAACAGTTTGACAGGCCACGCCATGATGATCGCATCATGTGCCCCTGAAAAAGGAAACCAGCAACCCTCTCAATCAAATGCCTAATTAAAAGTTGAAAATAATAAAATAAAATTTTACAATCAGCCAAGGCATTTATTGTAAACAGATCCAAATTTCTGCTGCAAAGAAATTTCATCTATTATAAGAACCAATACTACATAAGACAGAAACAGAACAATGTTAAAGAAGGATACAGATAAGAAAGAGAAACCTTTACAACCATCCCAGATGGACAAGAAAAGTTCGGATCATCAGTCCATAACCCTGTTTAAGTCTAAGAGTTATAGAGAATAATAAAAACTTTTTTGAGAATAAATGGTTGTCATTACCAGAAGGATTTCCTTGAATTGCATGCTCAACATTTGTATTTTCCTATTTGTGATACCACTATGACAGCAACAACAGCAACCAACACAACTAGTTAGATAACTGACCCTCAACTTATTATTGCCACACAAACTAAGTTGTTATGGACCACGTTAATGGATGTATAAAGATCTCACACATGGCAAATTCACTTGTGCAAAATTCCCTTCCTTGGCAGCTTCGGTTTCTTCTGAGTTTGATTCTACAAGATGTGAATATAAAAAACCAATCATCATAGGAAGAATATATAGATTTCAAAAAAAAAAAAAAAAAAAAAGAAAAAAGAAGAAGCACAGTACCTTCTGTCTCTCCAAAGCTTCACCATCTGTCCTCTCCTTCCATGTGCTTTTTCGCAGCTTAATTGGGCGATTCCCAACATACTTCCCTTCAATGTCCATAATTAAAAAGATTATGAGGAAAACATGCAAAAAAGCTTATACAGGCACATAGCCACATATTCCCACAAAGTAAGCTTATACTAACAAATAAACATAAACACAGATATAAACACACCATTCATTTCTTTCAATGCTGCCGCGAGGTCTGAAGGGTTGGAAAAACTAACAAATCCATATCCACGGGTTTTGCCAGTCCTCTTGTCCCTCACTACCTGAATAAAGAATGGTTGAACAACCACTTCTGCTTCAGATTGTCAATATGAAACAAAATCTCTGGGCTTTCCTATAATAAATTTTAATGATTGTAGATAGACCATAACAATACTAGTATATTAGCAAATCAAGTAAAAACCCATTAAAAATTTAACTACATTAAAGTGATGACATGTACTGGAGAAAGAACTTACCCTTGCCATGTTAAAAGAAGGGAATCTCGAAAAGGCTTTTGTAAGAACTTCATCATTCACTTCATTTCCAAGGTCCCCACAAAATATACGGTAATCATCTGAAAGAATCAAATAACATCATATAGCTCATGATTATTTTTCATTTAAGTGTATACCTTATTCAAATATTTCTATACATGAACGATAATAACAATGAACCTTAGAAACCTAGGACATGAAGAATGGTTAAGAAAAAGAAAACATCTACCAAGTTGCCTAAAGGATGCAAAATCTTGATAACAGGTTATGCGTTTAATCTTTTAACCTACTGTCCTAAAAAGATTGAATTCCATCAGAGGGGGATGGCCGCCCTCCAGAAACAGCAACAGAGTTCGACTTAATAACCTTCAGCCCATTTGTTTCTAGTTGAATTTTAATAAATGTCCATTAAGAATGCCAAGACAAGTGTCAAGCTCAAAGTGTGGTTATCAACATGTGACAAATCCAAAACCCAAAATAACAAACAATAAAACTTCTACAAACATCATAAGTTTCTGACCAAAAATTTGAAGTTCCCTATTGCCGAAACCTCTTAAACTGTAACCTGATTCATCTTGAAAACTCTCAACATCCCAGCTCTAAAACAAAAAATTTTCAAAAATAATATTTCCAAAATCAGAGACCTTAAAATACCTAAACCATTATTCTCGTCTCAGAAATTCACCTGACGAGATTAACAAATATCTCTTGGAATTTGTCACTACACCTCCATTTATTTCTAAATTCATGGGAAATAAGGAGTAAACTATAACCTATCAGTCCCCTCTATATATCTCAGAACAAATTGTTATGTTGTAGCTATCTATAGATTGAGCAAAAATATACGATTTAGAACTTCATAAGATTCATCAAAACTCCATTGATGCAGCATTTAATCATAGAGACAAAATGAATACCACTTTCAAAGGTTAAAAAAACTTTGGACCGATGGGATCTAGGCTTTATTTAGTAGTCACAAAAAATAAATTCTATAAAATGAATAATGAGATTATGTCAATGATTAGATCAACCCAATCCTCCTCTGGGAGGATCTCCAATCCACTACTTATATTCTCCTCTTTGTATGCATTTAACGGAAAGTAGTAAATTTTTTAATCTCCAACGCACCACTTATAAAACATGGAAACTTTTTTTAGCTCCCTACAAACATGGAAACAGGTCTATTTTTTATGGAGATATTTAGGTATTTTATTGGAGGTTAATTTTAAAACTTTCCCTAAAATACGGGTAAGGAGAGGAATATAAGTTGTGCCTTGTAGATGCAATAAGTTAATATTGTCAACCCAAAAAGATCACGACCTTTAAGAATATATAGCTTACATTAGCTAAAAGTGAATTGGTACAACAGTTCATTGATGTTTTGTTGGATAGGCATCTTCTTGGTGTCATTTATTTAAAACAAACAAATACCCAATCATGAGAATCTGAAATTTCGATCAACTAAACAAGATGGTAACTTGACCACACTCAACGGTGTTCTTCCAAAATGTTTCTTTTGATCTACTCCATTCTACAACTGTAGGCCTACAATGAGATCATTTTCACATTGGTACATTGAAACATCTTTTTGCTAGATATATTTTTTCTGCTATATTCGAGCTGAAAAAAAAAGGATAAAATAATATTAGGGACAGTCTGGCATGCAGTCCGCAATTCAGTCCCCTCATGTTTGATTTTTTTTAAATGTGTATACTTCATGTAACGAAGCATGAACCTTCAACCACAATGAAGTATATACTCTAATGAATTATATATATCCCTTTAAGCAAAAAAAAAAAATCACATGCTTTATCTAACAAAAGCTATAACTCGCATGGGGAGCTGCATATAAGGATCTCATGTAACAGCACCCTAAAAAGGATCAGCTCTCCGTTGGATCACAAAATCCATAAAAAATATGCAAACACCAAAACAATACAAGAGAAAGTCGTATCATCCAGACCCTAGCTTTCCTTTTCATACTTTTTTTTCTCTTCTGTTAAAACACTTGAAAACTAGTGAACAGCTAAGAAATCAATGAAATGCATGTCTCTGCATTCCAAACATGCCATCAAAACATTTTTCAAGAATGCAAGTCATTAAAAAAATCCAAACCCATTAATATAATTCACTAAAAAGTAAGGAAAAAAAAAACGTATAAAAGACATACTTTCTGGCCATTCAGCCAAAGTGGGATCTTCCCAGGTCTGCCCGGCTGCCTTCCGGGGGATCGCCTTCTTCTTCGTGTCCGCCTTATGCTCCACTTCGCTGCTCGCCAGCGCCGCTTTCACGCTCTCCAAAGCCTCCGGCGTGATCGTTTGCGCGTCCCTTTGAAACAGTTGTTGCGCCTACATAAGACTAAATTAGGGCAAACAAAAGCAAAAATATTGCTCGATAAGGAACACCAGAAGACCAAATTGGGCTCACCTGCTGATACTGGGGCAGGGAATACACGCCGGCGACGGGGGCGGGGTACACCACAGGAGGGGGCGCCAAGGGGGCCGGGATCCTGGGAGGCGGAGCGATCACCGGCGGAGGGGGCGCGACGTAGGTTTGCTGATACGACGGGGAAGGATCGGACGGCGGCTTCTGGAGGTGGAACGGGAGGGGGGAATAGGCGGCGGCGGCGGATGAGGTGGCGGCGGCGCTCGGGTAGGTGTACTGGGGTGCGGCGGAGATCGTCGGATTCGATGACGGTTCCGTCGACATCTCCTGATCTATTTCGTTTGGGGTACCTTTTTTTAGGGTTCTTGTGGAATGATTTGGGGAGGAGGAACTTTTTTTTTTCAGGGTTTCAGAAGGATTTCTCAAAATTCCTTTTTTTAATTTTTTGGGAGCCTTTCGCGTCTTTAAGAATAACGTTAGTCGTAACTCCTGTTTGGATGCACCGACGATAACTTTAGGGACAGGTTTAACTAAAAACCATCAGGTGCGATTGATTGTTTGATTACAAAACTGATTACGTAGGAATTTGGATTTTAAAATTTATTTTTACAAAAAACTCACTTTCTTAGCTTTTTGAAATCACATAGCACTATTTACCTGAAATCCGTGTGTATAAAATTGCTATAGTAAAATTATTTTGTTGCACGATTACAAACGCAGCTTCCTGCAATCACAAACGCTGCACAATCGTGCAACCAAACGCACCCTTAAATGTCAGAACCACACAATTTTATAAAAACGAATTATATATAAAATTAATTCGAACATCCAGCTCAACAAATTTAATTTTAAAACTACTTTTTAAAAAAATATATATGTTCTCTAGTAAGCTCTTAAAATATTTTTATTTTTAACAAAAAAATTATTATTTAATCTTTTAAAATCTAAAACATTGTGGGTATAACTGGAAAAACAAAAAAAAGTCATTAAAATATATAAAACAGTGGGATCCACTATCTTGAAGTTTTTTTTGGGCAAAAAAGTTAAAATTGAAATTTAAACTACAAATCAATTCTGATTCTGAGTAATAAAAATTAAAAAAACTTTTTCAAGCTGAGTTAGCAGCAAGTAAAAGTCAGACAAGCTCGTCCACATGAGTGGATCCCTTCTCTTTGATGAACCAAATAACATCAAGAAAAAAAAAAAAAACACTTCAAAAATATGTTTGTATAATTTATGAAACTTTTAAAGTTTCTTTCGTGTAGTCCAAATTTGGTAATATAGTTTTTTTCAGGTTTATTTGATAATGTAGTTTTTTTAAGGTTTATTTGATAGTATAGTTAAAGTTTTGTTTAGTATTTAATTATATGAGATGAGATATAGCCACCTCTCTTATATAATTACATGACACAACAACCTAAACATCCAAAAATTCATCATTGAGAAAAGCAAGATGATATATCCAACCTCATTTGTAATCCATTATAAGTTTTGATTATTTTTTAACAACATATATTTTGTTAATAAAATGTATTTTTTTATATAAAAGATAAAAACACATATTCTAATAATTTTTTGAGTGCTGATAAACGCAGTCCGTTTTACAGTCTCATACGCTATGATAACATAGTGTGTACTGCATTAACATAGTGTATACTATACCATCATAGTATATACCGCAGTCCATTTTTTTTATTTTTTTACCATGAAAAAAAATACACTAATATATCTCAGTACATACTTCATTTCATATAATAACATGTACTTCAAATGACGAGTGTATAATTTTATAAAAAAAAAAAACAAGATAGATCGCAATTAAGGCTATAAATGGGGCTACGTGTATCTTTTTTCTAATTTGTTTTACATTTTTACACTGAAATGGTCCAATACGAAAAAGAAATGATACGTCCATACATGTTACAGATAAGAGGCCCATTGAGAGTGGCCCAGTAGCCCAGTAACTTGATAGCCTTATTTTGGGGAAAAAGACTCAACCTTGTCTTTAATCCAAATTACAGTTCACATCTTATTTTATTTTTTAAAAAAAGTATACCATATCTAATAAAATATATGCTTTTATAAAAAAAAAAAAAATGTATTTAATCTAATGAATTGAATGAACATTATTATAAAATATGTAAATTTTTTTAATGAGATATATACATCACTACAATTAAATTCGTGTAACAAAGGGCCATTACATTACATTGTCTAAAAGGCCCCAGTAAGAAATGGGAGCAGGTTCAAATCGGGAATGCCTTCTACCACCTCGCCAAGCGAGGGGTTGGCCAAACCCTTCGGAGCATAGGTTTAAGAGTCCCCATTTGGCACGAGGCTTGAAAGTCCGACTTGGTCCGCTTCCAGGGCAGGTCGAGCCTGATTTTGGGGCCTGGGTCCGGCCCATAGGTCCATTGGGGGCAATACAAAGAACGGGGTATATATGATTTTATATAATTTTTATTTGAATTGTAGTCGAATTATATAAATTATTAACATTTATGTAGGTGTCAACTTAGTTATGTACATGTAGTGATTCATTTTTTTAAGTAATTAATTCATTTTAAATATTTTTTTTGTAAATGTAATAGATGTAAATATTTTTTTGTCAATATTATACTTTCAATGTTATGTTATTTTAACATTTATATACAAATGGACAACTTGAAATAAAAAAATAAAAGAGTAACATGTTTAAAATCTGGGTCCATAAACCCACCGGTGGGCCCAAAGCCCGGGATAGGCCCACTAGGCCCACGCCCTGGGCAGGACTTGGGCCTATTTATTTGGCCGTGGGCCGGCCCGGGTCGGGCCTGGGTCCTGTTTCAACGGGCCGGCCCTGCTTACTGCACATAGGTTCTATAAGGTCCAACCTTGCTATTCAAACCCAACTTTCTATGAGACGATGAGTTTTGGTTGACAGTACTTATACAGGACATGCAAATTCAAAATCGCTTAATGACCATCTCAAAGTTACAAATAATTTTTTTTTTTATATAGAAAATTATTACATATAATCATGATTTTAGTTTAATTTTTAGTTATTCTTTATTTGTGGTTATATGTATTTATTTGAAAATATATTTTTTACTATATGACATTCAAATAAATGTATATGATCAGGAAGAATAAAAGTGATATTATTTATAGGTTTAGATGTATCAAACTTATTTTATCATATCAGCCATTGTTAACTATACATTTTTAACGATGGGTAGGCCTATTATCATGATTTCTCTCTTTTAAACATATCATTCACACAAGGAATTTATGACATTTGTATCATGTATTCATGTGAAAGAATATTTTGGACGGAGTCACATGTCAACACTTGCGTGTCATATGACAATTCTCTAACTTCCTATAAAAAGAAATAATTTCAATTAAGTAAATAAGATGAGAAAAATCACTCACTACTTTCATCCCAAGATTTGTCTTCTCTTCTAAAAAAAAAAACGTAGTATCCTGATTTGATCGTCAGAGGATGTTAAAGAGAGATGATAATCAGGATCTTTAAATTCAATTTTATTAGGCTATGCTTGGACATGTGTTTGGGCAGTATCTGTGTTTTAAAAATCATGGATCCAATCAGTGTTTCAGCTTCTGCATCTCATATCTACATTCTACATCCACAGATAATTTTCTTTATTAACATCCCAATTACATTTTAAAATTTAGAAAAATAATGTTTTAAGAAGCGGATAATAGCGAGGGTGGGGGAAGTCTGATTTCGAGACGGATACATGAGCCTCACGGGATGAGGGAGTAGGAGGGGAGCTCACGGCTGATTATAGCCCTCTTCTAATCGGAGGCCTAGACTTTTTCTTTATGTCCATGATTTTACTTTTCTGTTATACCTTGTTTGATCTCTATTCACCCTTGGTTCAGATTTTGTAATTCGAATTCAGCTATGAAATCGGATTGCAAACATCTACCTTTTTTTTTTTAAAAAAAGAAACGGATAATACCTTTATATAGTCACATAGCTTATTAGAGGTTCTATGTGGGGATAGAGATAGAACGAGAAGGTGGAGATAATTTTCCCACACGTACGTACATATAAACATTATTATAAAATAAGATAAGCATTAAAACTCTGTTTTCTCTTCCACTATAGTTATATCAATCAAAAGCATGAAATCGATATGAAAGCCTTTTCATTTATATTATTATTTTTTGGCTTGACGTAAGGACTGCTGTGAAGACGATAGATAGATACATAAATGCGTGGTTTAAGGGCTGACACCCCCCAAGAAGTGGATATTTAACTGGATATTATTGCAAGGTGACAAACATATAAATCAGCATTCATGTTCTCACTTGCAAGCAATGTTAGATCTGTATATCACTTAATTGCCAGCTGAGTCAGTCACAGGTGGTATTTTAATTTAGACCTCTACATATATGTATGTAGCTAGACAAAAAGAATGTACAAGGGGAGCTACATTATCACGCGCAAATCCAATAATTCAGCCAAACATATATCCTTCAATTCAGTGTTGAAAGAAAAGCTTGAGCTGAAGCTATCAAAACTTGGGAGGGTTGTCCATGATTTATTCAAAATGAAAAACGTTTGTTGTGCTGCACATAATTAACATCTGGATTGTTTCGTGATGCACGCATTGTATGTTCAATAATTTTTCCGCCGAAGCCATCAATCAGAAGCTAGAGAACAACACATCACACAGAAAACATATTCATGGGATGAAATATGTATTTATAGAAAT
This sequence comes from Acorus gramineus, assembly GCA_030737835.1. Taxonomy (NCBI): domain Eukaryota; kingdom Viridiplantae; phylum Streptophyta; class Magnoliopsida; order Acorales; family Acoraceae; genus Acorus; species Acorus gramineus. Next base: position 16,413,854 of record CM060857.1, read on the forward strand.
AAATGTCCTAATAAAACCATAACAAGATTTTGTGAGATTTACATTAAATATTAATTATAATAAAATCTTAATTAATCCTACTAATTGGATGCCTGTTTCAATATGACTTTATAATGACCATCTGATACAATTCTTTGATCCTCTCAGAATCTGAGGTTATGGAAGAGGGTCACCTTATCAAACAAACATCTATATAGTATATATAACCTTAATAGTCGAAAGAAATAATTATGTCAGGCTCCATTGTGCAACTATAGAATATAAAACACATTTTAATCAAACTGTATACGTATAGGAATTTGTGATATTGGGAGCCTATGGTATGGTAGGATTGGATTCTTGAGAGTGATTTTGATTATTGCAGTTTGTCGATGAACAACGATTTGCTAATCCCATTTGTCCATATAAAGTGATGGAATAAACATGAAACCAAATTTGAACAATGTAAACAGATATATACAACAAAATCAATAAAAATTATTAGAAAGCTCTGTTGCACTTTGTGGAAAATGATTTTTCTGACCTAGCTAAGTGTCCTCTATTTGCATGTTATTATGCGCACGTGAATGGAATTCCAAAGATAATCACAATAGTACTTATATACTTTTAATATATGGTACTAAATATTTAAAACTATATATAATTATATATAGCAACACTTGTGTTTCAACAACTCCTGATAAATGATTTAATGATTCATTTGTCGGTTCTAAGTGAATTAATATAAAATAAAAAAAACATGATTTAAACCTACTCACCAATTAATATATAGCTATATAAGTTGTACAAGTGTTGATGATTAAGCATGATTTGGTTACAGGCCTGACCATGATATGTCTACCTTTCAAGAATCTGCTGAGATATCACTAGACAATACTTGTAGACAACCATTTCCCACTCATTGAAGTTATCTTAAACAGTCTCCAAAGTCCAAATTGAAACATAAGTGTCTGTGAAGTTTATGTGGTTTTCTTGCACTTACAATCCATTGAAGACAAATCCGTACTAATAGAAGTTTGGATGTCACTTCAGTTAGGCAATCCAACTGTGCGAGAGAACAACATATGTGTGGAATTATTCATATCGATAAAGGTCCTTGTTATATTGGTGAATGATTCTGTTTTTTTGCAATGATGGAATTGCAAAATGAAAATAAAAAATAAAAATAATTTTTTTTCAAGTATTAAGAAATATGTATATTATATTAATTTTCATATGCCTAATTGCCTCCCATATTAAATGTGAACTCATGAGATGCCTCTTACTAGTTTAGAGAAAATTCAACTCACACATTTTATATCTTTTATGTTAATTATACAAATTTTCATTTTTACCAAAAAATATATATATACAAAATTTTCATGTTGATTTAACATCAAAATGGGTTAATTTAATTTAATATGAACTACAAAGAAGATTTACACAAGCATTGCGGAATTCAATTTTGTTGGCCCATAAGCACTCGTATATATACCTTTGTGGGATAATATCATAGACAATCCTACATGCTGTTTAATTTCCATGTGTTTGAAGTGTATATTTTGGAGAATTTTTCATTATTAACCCCAATTTTTTTTTTAAATTTTAAGACTGTCCTTAGGCCACTGGCCGGCTATAATTACAAAACTGGCCCTCGGGTCAGTTTGACCAGGTCAACCTGATTTTTTTTAATGAGTCTCTTGTGAGATCTGATTTTTTTGACGAATACTCTTAAATTTGAATTTGGAATCAAATTTTAAATTTTAAATCAGGAGAATCAAGATTTATTGATAGATTTAATAATAGATTTACCATGGATTTCTATATTGTCTATAAAATCTTCATCAAATCTATCCATAAAAAAATTAAAATAGAAGAATTTAGGATTTAAAATTTAAGATTAAGATCGGGTTCAAATTCTAAAATTTGGATAAGACTTAAAATTTAAAATTTAGATAAGATTTAAAATTTATTTTATAAAACAACCATTCAAAATTTAAAATTTAAAGTTGAAAAAAATGAAAAATAAAATGCATAAGAGATAAATAACAAATCAATAACGTTTTTAGAGATGTGCTCTTCAATCACGTCTCTTAATTAAAAATAAATAAAAATTTAAGTTGACCTGATCAAAATGACCCAAGGCAGTTTCGCAATTAAAACTGACCCAGGGCGAGTCATGAAATTTTAAAAAGTACGAGGACTAAAAGTGAAAATTGCTCTATAAAACATGTGGCGTTTTAAAAATAATAAAATATATATCAATAAATTGTATTACCCCTTTCACAAAAACAAGAAGTTTAATGTTTGTAATATTAATTTGATATGTAATGTAATAAAATGATATAATTTGCGTACAACGGTCTATGAAAGACTCTGAAGTCCCCAACACAATAGATTAATTAGATTATTTATTAATACTATAGAGATTTGAGCCATTGAAAGCCCATACTAAAAAGAAAAAAGACCGTGGTTTCCCAAAGAGTGACACCGAGGTGTCAATAGGTTATCGACATAGAGACGATGCCACTCCCGCACAAAAAACTACATAACCACCTCTCTATTGCTCCTCCACCAAGGAGCGAGTAACCTCCGCACTCTCCGCCAAAAAGCTACAAATGTTTTTGTTAGTTCTTTGCAACTGATAGAACTGCAACTCAAACAATTGATGTCCAACCCCAATTCATTCCAGATTTGAAGAACTTAACTTGATCTTAACTTTAAATCCACTAAAATCAAATCGAATCTTCTAAAGCAAAGTTAGATTGGGTTAGACACCCTCACATTGTGATCCCGACGGAATTTGAAAAAGAACAATGATGATCACCGTTGACGTGTCACTTAACCCGAGGTTTGAGGTGATGAAATGGGGGGATATGGGAGCAAGGATGCCCATACTTTTTGAGAGAGGACCACTCTACAATGAGAGTAGTTGATGGGGCTATTTTGATCATTATACATGTGATGGGAAAAGAGTTTGGAACTTTCTTTCTTGCGTCTCTCTTCCAACTCAAAGATCAAAAGAAAAATTTCAGGAATAAATAATATCATATTAGAAATAGTTCATGACATCTTGGCCATCAAATTGTTAAATTTTTTAGACTTTGTTTGTATATCACAATAAAGTTTGAATATATACTAATAGCCAAAAAGATTTATTTGTATAGCGTGGATAAAATCTGATAACTAATTACATTTAGATAAGTTAGTATAATTAATTCCTGATAGTAATTAAAAAAAAAATATCCGTGACCTATTTATACGTGACACCCCAAAAATACACTCATGATTAGAGAATATGAGAGAATAAGAAAAATATAATTAACCACAAACAATAATGACAAGATAAATAAAAAAATGGATTTTTAGTTTTAAGTCCCCACAAACCATCATATTTAGTGATCGATCCCTCCCTTCTTCATATTTAGGTTTTAGTCCCCAGATTTAAATGATAGTTCTTTTTTAGTCCCTGAGAGGGACCTATCCATAAATTATTTAATTTATTTTTTAGTCCCTGTGAGGGACCTATCCATGAATTATCCTTTAAATCGGGGGACTAAAATCTAAATACGAAGAAGGGAGGGATCGATCACTAAATATGATGGTTTGTGGGGACTTAAAACTAAAAATCCCATAAAAAAAATATATAACCAAATAAAAACTATATTCCAATAATTATCTATCCCATAATAACAATCTCTCATTATATACAGACTTATGATCGCACCCCATGCCATACAGGGGCTTAGATCATTTTTCCTTCTTCTTATTCCTTTTTTTTAGATTCATGCAGATGTGTATCACGCCCTTCTTAACTTGACAACGAAGTCATCAATAACATACAGTGATGTACAAAATTAGATCATTTTTTATTTTATTTTATATGATTTACTTCAAACCGACAAGGATCTTCACTAGAAAAGGACAAGGATTATATATATCAAGAGAAATAATTGATCGATGGTATAATATTATTTCATGAATTATATGTTACAGTTGCATTTGATTCTTGAAGTGACACTACTGATCTCCAGAGGATTATGAACAAAGTGTAGATTCTTAAAAGCCACTTATTAATTGACAAATAAAGTACCTGAGTGATTCTTAAGAGCTCATGTGATCAAAATTGTAAAAAAGAAGAAGAAGAAGAGGAGGTAAGAAGAATTCTTGAATGACTTTATTTCGTATCTTATTTATCAAACACCTCATTTGCTTTTTTTTCTTCTTTCTTTTTGGCATTATCTTACACAATTATCATCCAACAAAATAATAAATATAAGCTAGCTAGGAAGCCTAGGACAGTTACTTGTAACAAGACAAACATATAATAGAAAATGATACATTGAACCACTCTATGTGTAGTCACATTCATAGTTCTCACTAGTTTTTTATAAATATATATCCGTCTATTGAAGTACATATTGTTATAAAAAACGAATATTACATTAGAGATACACTAACATATTTTTTTTTTAAATAATCTTTTTAAAATTTTCATACAATACACTATTATATTACAGTGTATAGGTGGTGACTATGGGACCACTTCTTAGCTGTAGGTGGATAGTTCAAAACAAACTGATGCATATATTCTCTCCTAATATCTTCTGGTGATCATCCCATGCATGTATTTTCTGCTCAATAGACAGGGTAGTTAAAATTATGTTGATACAGTAAATTAAAAGCAGCTTTCATGACCTAACTAATCTGTCCTATATTGTTACGATTTCAGATCTTGGAATGCAATCAATCAAAAGAAATAAACAAACAAATCGAAGCAAAGACACAAAAATTTTATGTGGTTTGATAAATTTTACCTACGTCCACGGAGCACACCAGAGATCAATCCACTATCAATGAGAAGTTTTTACAATGAGAAGATAAAAACCCTAGAGCCTAATGAAAAATATGAGATGCCCTTTTATACTGACATCTCATTAAGGGCAAAAAAGTCAATACACGAAAGATCCCCGCGAGCTCTGCGGGGAGCTCGACCCCCGTCCGACCCTGCGTAGCGCCAACAATCCTCTGTGCACATCATCAGGCTCCACAATATATAACATATATATCATCCCTCAACACCCAACACCCCCCCCCTACACAACAAATATAAATACACTCATTACTCATTTCCATTTATTAAAGCTCCATTTGTAGATTGATCTACTCTGCCTACCTTGTCCAAACCGAGACTTAAGGTACTTTATATAATTATAATTATACTGATGCTGATACCTCAATTTTTTTAAGTCCTCCACAACCACCTTTATATATAACATAACCCCACCTCCCCTCTCCTCCCTTCTCTTCCTCCCTCTTGAAGATGGAATTGAGAGAAGTAGAATCATCACTTCCACCAGGGTTTAGGTTCTACCCAACTGATGAAGAGTTGGTCTGTCACTACCTCTACAAGAAGGTCAACAATCATGGAGAGCTCTCCCAAGGAGGAGGGGGGACAATGGTGGAGGTCGATTTGCACACTCGCGAGCCATGGGAACTCCCTGGTACATATATCTCTCTGCCTCGATGATATTGTTCTAGCTATATATATCTTTTTTTTTTTTAGATTAAGAATGAATGAGAAAATTGTATGTAATTGATGCCACCTTTTATTTCATGCCTTCAAATCTTGCTTTACGATCTTCTTTTAATCTCCTTAGTTTTGTATGGTGATTTAGGTTCATTGTTTGAAAGCTAAACAGAAGGCAATTTGATTTTTTTTTTAATTTTCTATATAACCTAAGTTTGTGATTTTACTCATGTTCAAAATATTAAGATTTTTTTTTTTTTGAATTTAATATCATGCATGTAAGAGATTCTAATGATTAATAAATTTTTTTCTCAATGAGCTGAGACAAGACCTGAAACCTAGAATTTAATCAATAATGTTCTGTTTTTCATAAACATAGATCATGGAATTAAAAGAAAGGAAGGTTAAAAGAGAGAACAAAACAACAGTAATTATACACAAGAAACAAAACACATTTCCGGACAGGAATTACACAAAACACATTTTTATTCACACAATGAATAAAAATTGGCTCTTAACATGAAATTATTGGCTTCATTTAATTTTTCTTACCAACAACTTTGATTTCTTCCATTGATCTATATATATTTCTGTAACTTTGATTTATAATGCAACGATTAATTAAGTACATTGTAAAACATACCTAATCAGCACTATATGCTCAATATCCATTGTCTGTTATCTTAATAACATCATAAAGGTTTAAGTACTTCAATCAAACTATAATTTACACATTCCATTTTTTTCAAGTTTTTTGTCTGTCATGTTCAAATCTCACTCTCATGGTGTAGATGGGGCTAAGCTGAGCAGGAGTGAGTGGTACTTCTTCAGCTTCAGGGACAGAAAATACGCGACTGGATCGCGAACAAACCGAGCGACAAAGTCCGGATACTGGAAGGCCACGGGGAAAGACCGGTCGGTGTTTGAACCGGTGACTCGCGCCGTGGTTGGGATGAGAAAGACATTAGTCTTCTACAGAGGAAGAGCTCCCAACGGCATAAAATCCGGTTGGGTCATGCATGAGTTCCGGCTTGAGAACCCTCATCTCCCTCCAAAGGTCCCAACATCACTTCTACACTTCATACACTCTTCTTGCTTTTTGTCCCCTCCCCCATAAATAATTCATGTATTCGTGGATAGGCTTCTCTTCCCAAAAATTGATGATTATAATTGAAAAGTTAGAAAGTTTTTTTTTTACTACTAATTATATAATATGTAGGTTGATATTTTATCTTGAATCGGGTGCAGTGTACCCACATCGAATGAACAATGGTAAAATCAATGGGGTGGCATGCACGCAATTGCGTCTGGATTAGTTAAAGTGGATATTCTCACATTTTTTTTTTTGGTCTTGTGAACATAGAATCAAGTCACGTTCTTTTCTCGTATTACAACGTCATGTTCTTCAATTCTTTATCATTTTGTTGTGGGCTTCGGCTGTATCCATAACAATTAAAGCTAATTTGATGTTCTTTCTTATTCTTATTATCTTGAAACACCAATAAAAATTATATTGTTTGGAATTCTCTATTCCAGTGTTTATTTTTGAACATTGTAGACTAAATTTCTCATTTGATATAAAATCTATCATAATTGGATTTCTGAAAAAGAATAATTCTCTTTTTGAACAAGAGTTATTAAATTGATCAGTATCAATCTAGACACCCTAAATTAATTTTAATTGATTTTGAATGGCAGAGAAAGTGAAAAATGGTTAATGTGCTACTAATATATTTGCATATCTGGTCATTATTCTCTCACGTTCTTCCTTACTGTTTGAATGAATACAAGTGTTTGTAATAATGTGTTATTTTGTCTTTCTGCAATGACAGGAAGACTGGGTGTTGTGTAGAGTGTTTCACAAGAGAAGGGAAGGGACAACCACGTTTAATCTACAAATTGAGGCAGATCAACATATTGGTTGTTCATCCACACATATGGAGTCACCTCCCCCTCTCATAGACCACAACATGCAGGGTGCCTACTGTTACACACTCTCACACCCACCATCAACAGTCCAATACAACTTCTTTGAGGACCCAGAAGGGGTGGACAACTCTGAAACCATAATTGGATTGGGCTCCAAAAGGATTAATGGTGATGATGATGAGTATGGTGGTTTCATGTTTGATGAGTTGGGGGAGATCAAATTTGAGGATCAAGGCAAGGATATGAACATCTTCATGTAGGGTTTTGTTCCTTCTTCTTTTTTCCATTGTTTCGTGAAGTACTGTTTTGGAGCTTTTCAATGGCTACAAAACAACAGAAGATATATGCGTGTTGATATGGTTGTTTGGATTTGGGAGGTAGAGGAAAAATTAATTCCCATTAGGGTTTGGGTCCCACTGTTGTACAGGGTTTTGACGGTTTGGTGATTTGAAATAGTTCTTATATATGTTGTTATTGTGTATATAACATACATTATACATCATTTGTTTAATATATCAGAATACCAATATTGTAGAAACTTTTTTTGTTTTTTTACAGCCGACTTGAATGGCAATCTCACTTTTGTATTAAAACCCCCCCCCCCCCCCAAGATATGGAAGGGGGATGTGCATCAACAGAGATGAACATAAGAATCCAAGGGCCGAAAAGCAACTGATATCCAGAATAAGCCTTATTAAATAAATTCTAGGGGTATTTTAAAAACAATAAAAACAAATTGGTTGAAAGTAGCACAGAGGCATTTAACTAAGCCACCGTTTGAAACGAAAATAAGCCCTCAAATTATCTCGGATAAAGAGGAATAAGGGATAAAGAATATTTGAGAACATAGAATAACCCATGATAAAGTATGCTATCATAAACTGGTATATGAATTCCAACAAATCCCTGAAATTAAAATTATCCTAGGTTATTTCACCCAAAGAATATGTGAGATCACTGTCAAATCAACTGTCATCACCTCTTATAAATTATCTGTCAAATCAACTATCATTATTTTTTCACCTTTTATAAATGCTTATCCATATTTTATTCACATTTTATCTAAACAACAAAATATTTATTCTTACGTTTACCAACGAGAATAATTTAAAATACAACCAAACACAAAATCATTTTATCCTTATTTATACTCACTTATGTCAGAATAAATATATACTAAAAAATAAATCTTATTCCTATTTCAAACAGGGACTAAGAATGGGGAGACAGTGCACAAAAGCAATGTGAGATGATGTACAGCCAATAGAAACCTTGGTTTGTACAAACAAAAAAGTCCAAAGATTGTCCCTCGACAAGGATGTCTTCAAAGCCCTTTCCCTCTCTCCCTCTCTCTCTCTCCATAATATATTGTTTGCTTGTTTTTCTCTCTTTAGGTTACATATATTTCATGGAAAAGCTAGGTCAATAGCAAAGGTGTCCAAGGAAGGCCAACTAGGTTTACTTTCTTGAAGTTTAAGGTTGTCGACCTCCATCTTTTATTTTTTTAATGGAGAATTCAGACAATTCTCGCTCTTAATAAGCTCCCTTTCTCTATATATTTATACACATGCATGAGATTAGATTTTCCGGTTACATTATATTATTAACCCCCTTGAACTTAATTTTATAATGCAAAAGGTTCAATGAATCTTTGTGATGTTAATGAATTTATTTATAAGCAAGGTTTAATGAATGTATGTGATGCATGTGATGTTAATGAATTATATATCATATTCGATTATATAAATCAGGACCTTGTAATATAATATAAAAAAAACATATGAAAGCCGGCTATTAACGTTATTTATTTCTCTTTACAATATGAAATGGGCTCTAGTGGTACTTTCAATTATTTTTTAGCTTTATCTATAATTATTACGTGTCACTAATATAGTATATAAAAACATCTAACTTAGCATCTAAATATATACAGATTATAAAATATGTAAAAAAAATATACAAATTCAATTTGTACAAGATATGCTTTAATTTTTTTTAAAAAAGTGAATTTTAATTATTATAGTTAAATATAAAAAATAAAAAAGGTGGGTAATTTGTCATATGAAATACCTTGCGAACTATCACATGCAAAAGAAAAATATAACATTTAGCCTGGCCCGTTTGTAACTCCATTAGCCTGGATATGTTAGTGTATGATTAGTGAATGAAGTGCATTCCTTATGAAAGATATTGTGCATTAAGTTAATGTTTTTTATGTTTTTCGTAAAAACATAAAAAAATCTATTGGTAAAACATATATATATATAAATAAAAGGGACTGTGTATATATACGCTCTGTTGGTAACACATAAGAGCTATTATACAGAATCACGTGGAAACATCCTATATACTTCAATAGCCTTCTAGGCATATATCATTGTTATAATTTTTTAACATTTTTCAAAATAGATTTATTCAATTCAGCGTGAAATTATATAAATTGTTCATCAAATCTTATCTCTCATTGTTCCGCGGACCGTCCACAATAGAAAAATTTAAGACTCAGTTACATTCACCAACCAAAACTCAGACCTCACATGTTTTCATTTTTTAAAAAATAATAAAAATCATCTAATGAGGTATATGCTTTGATAAAAAGTGTACATCTCTCTATTTCGAATTGAATGAACTCATTTTTAGTAAGTGTAAGAAAATATTTAATGTGGTATGTACAACATCTAACTAGGTATATGCTTCACTGAATTTCTAAAATGATATATACGACTGTGTTTTGGACTGAGAAAAAAACTCAGTGTAACAGCACTCTCCACAATATTATTCGACAGCACATCTGTTGACTCAAGAAGATGGCCGCAAAGAAAAGCAGTGTCGGCCCGGTTAAGTAATGAAAATGACGGCCCAGCCCAATTAAGCCTATACAGGCCCTTAAAACCATGAGCTGTTTATTCTTCTTTGTTATATTTCAAGGCCCACTTGAGAGTTGCTAACCCAATGACGTGGCATTTTTTTGACCATTCATTTTATGCATCTTTTTGTGTGAACGTTTCTATTCTTTTTTTTCTTTAGGGCCCCGATCTAGTGCCACGAGCAGAGCAATTTCGAAATGAAAGGTTAAAGGTACAAATGAAAACAGAAAGAATTATATCATAAGAAGCTTTATTACAAGGTTGATCCCACAGATTTACTGAACATACAAATTCACATAAAAATCCAACAAAACAAAAATAAAATCAAAGAATGGTGAATGGTGAACATGAATAACTTTTTAGGACGTCTGTTGAGAACCCTTGAAATGGAAAGAGAGCCAACCAGCTAGTTTGTTAAATGTATATATATGTTAGGGTTAAGGGTAGATTATTCTTTTCCTTGTTTTCTTTTTTGTACTATAAATATTGGATACAAACCCTAATAATACAATTGATTCATTCTTTTCATATTCTATCATGGTATCAGAGCTTGAATCAAATTTTTTTCTTTGATCGTCGACGTTCCGCCGCCGTTGCGCCACCGTCGTGCCGCCGTTGCGCCACCGTCGTGCCGCCCCCTCGCGCCGCCTCGCGCAGCCCTGCCGCTGCTGTGCCACCCCGCTGCGCCGCCCCTATCGATTCATCCTGATCTCACCCTGGTTTCCTGTCAGCACCCCTATCGATCCCATCTTCACCATTGCTGCTCCAAGCTTGCCCTCCCATTCTGTACGGCTGTTCGCGTTCCGATTAACCATGCTCGCCGTCGAGGGGTCACTCCACAGAGTCTGGTCCGAAGTGAATAGCCCCTTGTGATTCCTCAGGTTCTTGTAGTAACTGACGTCCAAACGGTTGGGGCTCACCACGTCCAGAGGCACCGTCGTGTCCGTGTTGATCCCACCATTGGGACACTTGTCCTTCAAGAAGTTGGCGAACCCACGTTCCATGGAAGGGTCTTGCGGTATGGTTGCATTGAAGGTGTAGAGTCGGTTCGAGAAGGATGAACAGTGGGAGACTCCGATGGAGTGCGCGCCAGATAGGGTCACCATCTCATCCAGTGAAAGACCCTTGTTAGCGAAACTTGTCTGTAACTGTTGGACCTCTCAGTGTCAAGTTGGGAGGGCTGTCTTTCTCTGCTATATTTCCTGGGGTCGAATCTAGGAGTACTGATCCTTCACAACCCTACAAAACATTATATTTCATATTTGATGATGAGACACAAATATACGTACCATGGTGTTACGATATGCAATCAATCAAAAGAAATAAATAAATAAATTGAAGTAAAGACACAAAAATTTTACGTGGTTCGACAAATCTTGTCTACGTCCACGGAGCACACCAGAGATCAATCCACTATCAATGAGAAGTTTTTACAATGGTCACACCGAAGATAAAAACCCTAGAGCCTAATGAAAAATATGAGATGCCCTTTTATACTGACATCTTATTAAGGACAAAAAAGTCAATACACGAAAGACACCCCAAAAAAAATTTCTGCCGGGAGCTCGACCCCCATCCGATCCTGCGTAGCGCCAATAATCCTCTACGCACATCATCAGACTCCACAATATATAACACCATGGTGTAAGGTGAGTTGTAACAAATTAATTAGAAGATAATACACAATTACTTACCCTGACAAAACAGTCGTGGAAATGAAGCCTGATGAGACCAGCACCTAAGCCTGGATTCTGAGAGAGGAAACTGTCTACAGTTTGACGCACGATGCCCTCTGCAGTAGGGCATGTGGAGTCATAGAAATCTACTTGGAGCTGTGATGATGATAGACCAAACAATAATGCAATGAGAAGAAACACCACCATCATGGAAACACTTTGTACCTTCATTTTGATCAGAATTAGTGGAGTGGCCTCACACGCTACCTCATTCATAATTACATCCTTCAAGATAATTATATCTTTATTAATTATTATTTATTTCTTTCTGTTTTTGTTGAGTGGTCTATCTTGGACTACAAGTGTAACCAGTGAATTGTTTTTTTTTTTTGTAACAAGTTATTTTTCTATGGGGTTTGAATCCTCTATGATTGTTGTTTTTGTTTTGGTATAATCGAATGGTTGGAGATTCATTAAATGAAAGTGATCTTAAGGTCATCTGATTTATCCAACAAAAATAAATATATAAAAAACAAGCATATGATAAGTAAAAGAAAAATGATACACTCAGTTGCATTCATGAATCAAAACTCATACATCAAATGATTTTATTTTTTTTAAATAGTAAACATTATCTAATGAAGAATATGATTTGATAAAAAGTACATATCACTCCATTTCGAGTTAAATGAACTCATTTTTAGTAAGTGAAGGAAAAAATTTAGTGAGGTATATATATCATCTAACGAGGTATATGATTCACTGAATCTGTAACGAGATATATAAGCCTGTGTTTTGAACTGAATGAAAAAAAAAAAAAAAAAAAAAAAAAAAAATTCATAACAAAATCATAGCAGATAGGTCCCCCCCTTTCATTTTGGGCCCTAGCACGGACCAAAATGGGCCATACCAACTCCGGATCTTATGTGTCATTGGACTGGGCAACCCTCGAGCACTTCTAGTGGGCCTCGTGATCCTATATATTCGTCTATTAAATGGGCCACACCTCCTTTGATTACCTAGGCTAATCTTGAGTCAATGCTGTTAACAAATTATCATCAATGTAATAATTTGCATATTTTATATATGAGTCATGTTATGCTCAACCTATTTTATTATATAATTTTCAGTCTTATATACATCACTAGCCACTTATACTTACTGAAACAATGTATATAACTCGTTAGAATTTCGGATGTCCGGCGTTCCTTGGGCGTGTGGGTAGAAGCTTTTTCTACCCAAGTTCGGATCCTCTACTTATTTTTTTGTACTTGTTTTATGCTTTGATTAATTAGACGGTCATAAATTCATCAAATAAAATGGATTCATTTATCTATTTATGATTTGATATATTTATAACTGTTTGATTTTAAATGTGATGATGTGGCAATCCCACAATAAAAGTCAAGTAAGATACAAGCAAAGGATCCAAACCCTTTTCTACCCATTCTTCGTAAGGTGGAGGTCGTGTGAGTCCTATTTTTTGGTGTTATGTGTCTTTGTTTGCTTTAATTTTTGTATCTTTATTTTAATCATTTTTTTAGCATTGCCTATTTTGTTTCATAATTAATGAATTCATACAATTTATTGGAGTATGATGTTTATTTTTTTATATAAATTAACAAATGTGTATAAATAATTAGATGAAATGTATCATTTTTAAATTAAAAAAAATTGTGGGCATGAGTTGAGAATGAGCATTTTTCTTTATATATATAATGGAATGGACTGATCCATTAACATCATAATGATCCATTGAACATTGATGGTAAGTTCAAGGGAATAATATAATGCGCGAGAAACATGTGGTCTCATGTGTATATATATAGATAGAGAGTTTATCAAAACGAGAATCGTCTGAATTTTCCATTAAAAAAAAGAGATGTTGGAAACCTTCAAACTTCAAGGAAGTAAACTTCGTTTGGTCTGCCTTAGACACCTTTGTTATTGACATTTCCAAGAAATATAAAAGTAAACAAAAAAAAGTTTTACAAGCAATCAATATACATATTATATGTGTGTATATAACGAGCTATATTACGACATCCTCTCAAGGGACAACCTTTGGACTCTTTGTTTCTACAAAGGTTAAATTGGCTGTATATGCTGATTGTTGGAGTGGTTTGTTTTGATCAAATTAAGTTAACCTAAATTCTTGTATGAATGGAGGATTTGCTTTACAGATTTTGATTAGGGAAAGTCTCCATAATTATAGGATGGCATCCATGCATAAAGACAATAGATCTACAGAGTATAGACAAACAAAAAATAATAATAAATAATTAAAGAACAAAGGAATACGTGGTACATACACACTCTCAACACACCACAAATCTACTATACAAATTATTTCTTATCCTTTATCTTTTTTAATATAACCCATTATTCTTCTTGGTAAAGGTTTTACAAACCTCTTTGTAGGCTTCACGAAAATACAAGACACATTTTTGTTTGTTACAAAGAGAGTGAATCAATGATAAGTGGTTTTAACTTAATAAAACAGAATATATGCATTTAATTATGAATTTTCGTTAACAAATAGTTTGCAAAAACTGAGGATTATTATTTGATTTTATGAATCAGATCGTTAGGATGAATCTCAATTTAAAGCCCAACACCTGACAGTTAGAACCCTAGAATTCTGAGATAGATTTTTTTTTATCTCATAATCAGGGAATACCCTAATAGAGTGTTCTGGATTTATATCAGTTCCTGTTATGCCTTGGATGCATGAAAATATGGAATACATATGCCTTTGATGACTTGAGTTTGAGTTTGAGTTTTTCTTTTGTTGCATAAGAATATTGAACTAGCTATGAAAACTTTCAAAAAAAAAAAAAAAACATTCAAATAAATAAATAAACAAAATTAAAGAGAATGTCATTCATGATTCTTGTAAAGAAAAAAAGGTATTTATATTAATATTCTGATACATATATGAAACAAATGATGTATAATGTTATAAACAACATAAGACCTTTTTTATTTCACCATCCCACAAGACTAATTCCTGTGCAACAATTGGTACCCAAAACCTAATCCTATCTTCTGTTGTTTTGTAGCCCTTGTAAAGCTCCAAAACAAAACCCTACATGAAGATGTTCTTATCCTTAATTGCCTTCCCCAAATTTGACTTCCCCCAACTCATCAAACATGAAACCAGTACCATACTCATCATCATCACCATTAAACATTTTGGAACCTAATCCAACAATGGCTGCAGAGTTCTCCACCCCTTCTGAGTACTCAAAGAAGTTGTATTGGAGTGTTGATGATGAGTGTGAGTGTGTGTAATTATAGGCATCCTGCATGTTGTGGTGAATGAAAGGGGGAGGTGAGTAGTCCATATGTGGTGATGAGCAACCAATCTGTTGATGATCCGTCTCAGTTTGTAAGCCAGAACTGGCTGTCTCTTCCCTTCTCTTGTGAAACACTCTACACAACACCCAGTCTTCCTGCAATTGACGAGAAACAAAATAACACAGATTATGTCATTATTATATATATTAGAAACACTTAGATTCATTCCAAATAGTAAGGAAGAAAAAGGGAGAATAATGACCAGATATACACATATATTAATAGCCCATTTAGCCAGTTTTCATTTCTCTGCCACCCAAAATCAATAAAAATAATTTGTGATCTATATATGTAATTTAATTGTGTACATTGTTGGTACCCAGATCAGGAAGCCACCAACAAACTCAATATAATAAAAATCAAGAACATTACACCACTCGGAGAATGTGACTTAATTATACGTCCATGAAACAAAAATATATGAGAGTATTCACTATAATTTACTTGTGAGATATTCAATCTTAACTAATCCGGACACAATTGTATGCCACCCCAATGATTTCATCATTGCTCATTTGATGTAGGTGCAAAAGATTTAAGATATAATTCTAATGTACACGTTATAGAAATAGTGAGATTTTTTCAAAATTTCAATTATGATCGATTTTAGGAAGAGAAGCCTATCCAAGAATATGTGAATTATTGATGTGAGACAACCAAGATGGTGAGAGCATGAAATATAGAAATGTTGAGACCTTTGGAGTGACATGAGGGTTCTCTAGCCGGAACTCGTGCATGACCCAATCAGATTTTACGCCGCTGGGGGCTCTTCCTCTATAGAAGACTAAGGTCTTTCGCATCCCCACCACAGCACGGGTGGTTGGTTCAAACACCGGCCGATCTTTCCCCGTGGCCTTCCAGTAACCAGACTTTGTCGCTCGGTTTGTTCGCGATCCCGTTGCATATTTTCTGTCTCTGAAGCTGAAGAAGTACCACTCAGCCTTGCTAAGCTTAGCCACATCTATACCATGAGAGTGAGATAATTAGGATATGATGATTCAACTTATAAATCATTCGGATCACATATAATGAAATTTTAAAAAATGTGATGAAAACTTATAGGTTAATTATATAATATTTTGGAACTTTTGTAATACTGATCATCATGTGATGGGAATTAATGGGTATTGAGTATATGCATGCATGGTTGCTGATTAGGTATATATGTGATATCGATTTTACATAAATATATATCAATGGAAGTAATTAATCAAATTATTGATGATAAATTATGATTATTGATGATATATCGATTTTATTAAGAGGTGAATTTCTATTCATTGGGCGAGAAATGTGTTCTATTTCTTACGTAATTATCATATGTTGTTTTGTTCTTTGTTTTGAACCTTTCTTAATTTTGATCTAAGAAACCAAAACTTCATGAGTAAAATTGAAAGAAAAAAAACATATGCAACCACTTAAGAATATTCTAGGTAGTATGATTGAGAAAAATTATCAATCACTAGAATCTCTTACATAATGACAAATTAGGAAAAGAAAATTCCAATATATATTTTGAACATGTTAAGATTCAGAAAGATTAGTTATATGTGAATTCCTTCAAATTGACCTTCGTTTAAGCTTTCAAATAATGAACCTCACCATACAAAGACAAAGCGAAGATTATAACCAATACATCCCAAGGTGAAAGAAAAACAAGATTAATTAATTTGGATTCATGAAATGAAAACTTGCATTAACCAACATGCAAATCTTAATTAGTTCTTTAGGACATCCGATAAAATTGGAACGATACATGCAGTTCTTAATCTCTAGAAAACATAGAGAAGAAGAGACATGCGTACCAGGGAGCTCCCACGGCTCGCAAGTGTGCAAGTCAACCTCCACCATCGTCGACCCTCCTCCTCCGCCGCCAAGCTCTTCATTACTATTCATCTTGTTGTAGAGGTAGTAACAGACCAACTCTTCATCAGTTGGGTAGAACCTGAACCCTGGTGGAAGTGATGATTCTACTTGTCTCATTTCCATCTTCAAGGGGAGGAAGAGAAGGGAGAAGAGGTTATATATAAAGGTGTCAGTTGGAGAATTTAAAATATGGATCTATATGAGTATAATAAAATTTAACACCTTAAGTCTTGGGTTGGACAAAGTAGGCAAGAGTAGATCAATCTATACAAGTGGAGCTGTAATAAACGGAACTAATTGATGATCATTAAATTATGTGAAGGGGGAGAATGACAGATAGGACAAATGTGTCAACGACTCTCACTGTTTAATTAAAAAGAAAGTTGAACAGTAGTTTAATTTGTTTGAGCAGAACATACATGCATGTGATGATCCCCGGGAGAATATCATACTCGGAGACTAGGGGTGTGTTTGATTGTGCGATTGCGCAGCGTTTGCGATTGCAGGAAACTGCGTTTGTAATCGTACACTCAAACAATTTACTGTAGCAGCTTTATGCACACAGATTTTAGACAAATAGTGTCTAAAAACTGCGACTTCAAAAAACTGAGAAAGTGAACTTCTTGCAGAATCAGTTTTAAAACTCAGATTCCTGTATAATCAGTTTTGCAATCGCGCAACCAAACGCATCCTAGGTCTTTATAAAGATGGAAACTGAATTTCAAAATTATTTTCTTTTAAAAAAAAATTAAAGTTCATAAATAATTTTTTAGTGTCGTGTGTGTGTACATGGATCACTTCATAAATAAGTTTTCAAATATTCATGGTAAATATGACCCTCATTGTAATTAACAATAAGAAATACATGTGGTACTCCACATTCCTACAATTGCCTAAAATTCAAATTAAATAAGAAGATCCGAATCAGACTTTGTTGTCTAGCTGATAAAAATCGGATATAGATCATAACAAAAAAAGGTAATTGCATGGATAAAAAAAATTAAATAAAGTTATTCAAGTTTATTGAATAATTTATTTTTGGGATTTTTAGTTTTAAGTCCCCACGAACCATCATATTTAGTGATCGATCCCTCACTTCTTCGTATTTGGGTTTTAATCCCCAGATTTAAATGATAGTTCTTTTTAGTCCTTGAGAGGGACCTATCCATAAATTATTTAATTTTCTTTTTAGTTCCTGAGAGGGACCTATTCATGAATTATCTTTTAAATCTGAGGACTAAAACCCAAATACGAAGAAGAAAGGGATCAATCACTAAATATGATGGTTTGTGGAGACTTAAAAATAAAAAACCCTATTTTTTTTTGATATTTTGTAGACCAATTACTTTTCATCAAGTATTTACAAGTTCTCAATGCATCATGAAACTAGAAATTCAACATTTTGTATGTCCATGGGTCACGCACGTATAGCTCTTCTTTCCTCTCATTTGGAATTATGATCTCATGAATCCCTCAACTTAATTTTTTTTTTATAAAAAGATTTTCAAAAATACAAACCTTTATTGTTCATTATTCTCATACATTGATCAATAATGTGATGCATCCCGAGTCAAATGCAGAGTAACGCATGCAATTCATGAAATATTCACATGTTATAATTTAAAATGCAAGGAGAATGTGAAAAACGACAGATTGAGATGGAGATATTGACTCTCCTTTTTTAAACGATGATCATTTCGAAAAAAAAAAAAAAACACTCTAGCAACATAAATTGACCAACATGACCAAATTAATAAATAAAAATCAACCACACATTTGTTATTCTTATCATTTTGCCTGACAGAAGCGACATCAAATCCTCTATTAGCTAGTATGATTTATCTTCAATAGAATGAAGTACAGGGAAACCATGCACACAAATCTCATATACACTTGTGTTTGATCACAGTTGTTGTAGAATGTTTATGATAACTTCAATGAGTGGGTAATTGTTGCCTACAAGTATTGTCTATTTGATATCTCAGAAAATTCTTGAAGGGTAGACATATAATTGTGAGGCGGCTGGTTACCAAAAACATATTAAATAAAATCAACATTTGTTAACTCATGTAGCTATCATGTAGGGGTGAGACACCTACACACACTAGGCTTGATAGATCTAGATCATGTGGTTTAAGCTTAGATTTATATATTCACTTTAGAACCTCTGGATTCTCCATCTGTAGTGGTTGGAACACAATTGTTAATTAATATTGTATGAAGTGATGCACTTGACCCTCTCTTATGATAAGACTAAAACAATATAATTATAGTTTTAAATATTAAGCACTCTTTACGTACAAAATTACAGTTATAATCTTCCAAGGGAATTCCATTCGCGTGTGCATAATAAAACGCAGAGGACACCTGGATCTTTTTTAATTAGAGCTCTGTTATACGTAAGCAGCGCGTGCAATCCGCGTACAGTTCATATATTCATAGCTTTCTCTTGAGGTTTATTTCTCTTTATATGAGGTATATATCTCATTATTTTTATTTGTTTATTTATTATATTTGTTATAAAATTAAGTCTATTTAATTTGTAATTGAATGATATACATTTTTCATCAAATGTAGTATATATTTCATTATATGATATTTATAATTTTTTAAAAATTATAACATGTGTGAATTGTCTGTATACTATTCAGAAGACTGTTCCTAACATTATTATTTTGATAATGTTTACTGGTTTTGTATATTTTGTTTACATTATTGTTAAAAACTTTGTTTCGTGTGTAGAGCATGCATGCATTTATGGTAAAAATATATTAATTGCAAAGTAGAGTTAATCAAAGAAACAAAGTTTAAGAGAGGTTGCCTGAGAAGCAATATATATAATTAATCACATTTCTTCGGTACGTGATGGGTATGAAAAATGTGAGAAATATTTTGAGTGTTTTATATAATTCTCCAAATATAAGACTCTGAAAGGTCAATGATATATGTGTCACCATCAATTATGACCCGAAAAATGTGATTTCTGATGGTTTGTTTTTTTATGTGCAAGTGAAAAGGATTTCAAGGGAAAGGAAATAAAAGGACGCAAGTGTCATTGTTGCTGTTCAACTTCTCTATTCACAAGCTAGAATGCAATAAATGTACAGGTTTTTCATTTAGAATTCCAACCTTTTTTTCTATGGAATTTAGGAGCCGTTAGGTTCATAATACTGATTTTAAGTTTTGATTCATAAGTGCATATTATATAAGTGCTAATAAATTTTAATCAGTTTAAAAAAAAATTGTTTGGTTCAGCAAAAATTATAAACACTTATGAAGATAAGTATGTTTGATTCACCGCTTAACAGTAGTGTTTATACAAGGATATTTTTGTCCATTTTATAAGGGCTGAATATTATTTTGATGTTTGATCGAATACTTAAAATAAAGCTCCTATTTATTCCGTTAATACATATACTACTCATTAAAGTTCGAATAATTGATTTTTACACAAATTTAAATTTGATATGAATACCAATCTAGGAAAAAAATTTATAGGAAAATTTTACACCCTTTAATTATAGGACCCTTTAATTATAGGAAAATTTCAAAATCCAATCTTTTTTGCAATTTCATATGTGATACATTATTCTTTTGGAAGTTAATATATGTTTTACTTAAGTATACGTTTTTATAAAAAAAATGAAATATATTCTTATATGATTTTAATGTAATTTTTTTCATAATTGAATATATAATGATATAAAGAAGTATACAATTGTATTAGGTGATTTTATTATACTATGTATGTGTCAACTATAATCGGGGTTGCAAATAAATTGAGGTCATGTTTAGGTGTGAGACTGAAAATCAGAGATATTTATAATCTTGTGTTACTCAAATTATAAAAATCCTAATTTTCATAAAAATTGATTTTTTTTTTTTACACCAAAAAAATGAAATTTGAACCTGCATTTAATTTGGACTTCTCAAATATGAATTTGGCTTTAAACACATCCAAACGCGGCTATGTGTCAGGGCCCTTAATTTTATTCTAAATTGCCAGAAATAGTATTCAAGCTAGCTACGCATAAGGAAACTAGAAAGGAAAATGATATATCTTTGTGTATTCTTATTTGTATTTCAACGTCATTTAAAAAATATATATATATTTTTCTATTAAAATACATATTGTAATATGAAATGAAATATATACTGAAATATAATAATATATATATTTTTTTAAAAAAAAATAAATATTTTTTTTAAAAATAATATATATATTTTTTTAAAAAAAAATAAATATTTTTTATTCTATATACTATAATAAAATCTCATATTATAAGATGGACTGCAAAAAGGGTTGTGTTCGTGTGCTTCGATGCCCAACTAGAAAGAAAAATGATGTCAACTAGAAAACAAACACAATGCAGCTAAGGCCCATGGAAAATGATATAACTCGTCTATTGGGCTCACACACCACTTGATTTTGGGCTTCATCGTTAATATGTTAAGGAAAATGTTAAACAGTTCACTGTACAGTTTATAAAACGCACATAGCAGAAATTTTTATTTTTTAAAAAAAATTATATATATCATTTAATGAGATATGTATTTTATAAAAAGTAAAATATATACTTTAATTAATTAAATAATATCATTAATTGAAAATGTAAAAAAATTTCAATAAGATATATACCTCGATACAGTGAATGAAGATGGCTAACGAAATATATGAAACTCATTTGGGATTGTAAACATGATTGAATGTAACAAAGCTCTTTAAGAGATGGAATCCTAATGTAACTTAGGCCCTGTTTGGTAACATGATTGGGGGTTGTGGTGATTCTGTTTTTAATTAAGCAGAAAAGCTCAAATGTGTTACTAAACAGATTTGAGAAAGCTAGTTTAATTAAAAAGTTATTTACAGTTTTTAATAAAAAATGATTGTTTTTTAAAAAGCGCAGAAAATGCGCTTTTCAGAAATCAATGTCTATTCAAAAGCCACTTTATTCAAAATCTTATTTTTCAAATGTGTTTCCAAACCCGCACCCACCACACGAAAAGGAGAAGAGCCTACTACAACAAACCCTGCTCCCGCACCCAGATTGGACAACTCCACTCCACACCATCAGTTAATTAAAAGAAAAAAATTCACCCACCAATTTAGTGGATTTTGGTATCTAGGTGGACTTGGAAAGATAGTTTTACTTGTCCTAATATATATTCCAACCACTAAGACCCTTAGAAGGTTTAGTTAGTTTGGAAATACCTGAGAGGCTACCAAAACAGTTTAAGAGGAATGGCCCATGGCCAGCCAGAAAAACCCGCACCCACCACGCGAAAAGGAGAAGAGCCTACTACAACAAACCCTGCTCCCGCACCCAGATTGGACAACTCCACTCAGTCGAGAAGACCTGCTGCCATTTACTTGCCCTCTAAATCTTCACAAATACAGTCCATGTTTAGCCCAATAGATCTCCAAGTATGATTCAGTAGGAAGCCTCTCCCAACATAACTTCCACAAGAAAGTTTTCACCTTAGGGAGAATAGGAAGAGCCCAGATATTCTTCCAAGACTTATTTTGAGAATTTGGGATTGCAGGCTGTAGGAGTACAGATAAATCTCGTCCTCTAGGTAGAACTGATGTGGATCCATCCCAACACCAAGAGACTTGACCCGAGGCGCATTACATGTTGGAGGCTCTCTTCTAATGATAAGATGAACTTAATATTCTGGCAGTATGTCTCCAGTGGTCATACCATAACCGTTCAAGGTTTAGCGATGTTATCGATAGGTCTTAGGTTCGAGTCTTAGCGCTGACTTATCCATCTGTTTGTTGGCGATTATTTAAAAGAATTTTATGTGGGACCGGAGCAAACAGCTGGAGGTAGCCTTTCTGGCTTGACCGTAAAGTCAGCCACAAAAGGTCTTTCCGATATAAAAAAAATAAAAATATTCTGGCAATATCTTGCTTAAAACATCAATACGCCAAATAGAGTTGAGTTAAATTGGAGTATCTATTTTTTACATATGAAAAATAATATGTTCAGCTTATTTGCAATCTCATTTACAACTCACATACGTTTTTTTTAAAATGTATATTTAATTAGTAAAATGCATTCTTTTATTAAAAAAAATTGTGTACATGTTTATACCAATTGAATATCTATTTTTTTTTACATTTCTTTATAAGGTTTTTTTAGTTTTCAGTCGTTGTAAACATATCTATTTAGGGATCGATCCCTCACATCTTCATATTTTGGTTTTAGTCCTTAGATTTAAAGGATATGTTTTTTTTAGTCCCTCCCAGGAACTAAAAATGAACATATCTTTTAAATCTGAAGACTAGAATCCAAATATGAAGAATTGAGGAACCGATCACTAAATCCTATGATTTATGAAGGCTTAAAAATAAAAATCCCTTCTTTACTTCTTTATAATATGATAAAATGGGAGAGTAAAAACAACATTAAGTGATTTATACACATGCTAATGACGCGGGGACTATGAGGTTATTTGTAGGATCGTATATCAGCACCCACTTAAAAGTTGAAAACGGTTCACACGTTTTTTTTCTAAGTTCGTATATATACTTAATTAAATACATTCTTATATATAAAAAAATGATATATCCAGCACATGTGCAACATCAATTACAATCCACGTTTTTTTTTTTTTAAAATCATACACTCTCACATTGAAATAGATAATGCTATATGAAATGAAATATATATTAGATACATTAATTTTTTTTGTATTGAAAAATGAAAAAAAATTACATCATATGCTATATGCTACGATAAAACCTCATACATTATAATAACACAGTATATACTACACTATCATGCAAAACACGGAGTGAGTGTATAAGCTTTGAAAAATAAAAAAAATGGGGGAGCGTAACAAATTCTAAACCGTCCATTTGGTGAGTCCATCCCACAAAATCAAACTGACCCTCCATCCACGTAACCTTTCTGAGAGCAAAAAACAACTCCCGGTGACATTTAACTTCATTAGTTTCACTACTCCACCGCGTCGAAATCATTTTGAACCGTAGATGCACTTCACTGTAGTGCAAGAATCAACATCGTAATCTCACCGCCGGTATTTAGTGCGCACATAAATTTTTTTAATATTGGAATGTGAAATATTAAAGTAAAGGTCTAACAAGTCCAACTAATTATAACCCAAAAAAGGTATTGATATCCATAAAATCCAAATAAATCAGAAAAAAAAATCAATATTTCCTTATTTTCCAAAACTCAAGATAGGGTTTTTTTTTTTTTTTTTTTTTCAGATCTGATTGTTTTGATTGATTTGTTAAGGTGAGATTTTTTTTTGGTTTATTATTAATGTTTTCTAATATATATCTAGTGATCCAAAATTTAAATTATAATGTCACATATTGGAAGCTTTTGTGACCTTCCAATAAGTTTACATTGAAATATTCCTTCCAAGATTAGGGTTTTCCAATATGCCCTTTTTCAGATCCTTTGATTTACATTTAAAGTTGCCTTTTTTTTAAGTTGTTATCACAATCAGAAGAAATTATTTCAATTGGGTTTCTTCTATTTGATTGAATCTTTGTTTTTCTTCGGTTGGTTGTGAGAGGGTATGAAAAGGGGTGGTTTTGTAGTTTTCACCCATGGTTTTGTGGGAGCCCACAAAACCACTTTTGCAGAAATCCAGCGGTTCTTGGTGGGTGTTGCGTCTGATCTCTTTCAGGGTTAGGGTTTGATCTTCAAAGGGAGACTGGGTAATCATCACTTCCTTCTCCTTTGATCTCTTTGTGTAATTTGATCTGGTCTTCTTGACTTTCTTGTTCAGTTGTTTCTCACATGAATTTCATATGCGGGGAAATAATTCAATTTATATGATATGATCTAGGTGTAATCAGGACCTGAATTTTAATTGACTGTATTTGTTTTACTTTAATTCTTGGCTCTTCATTGGTATTCTAAATTTCATATGAGACACTCTATAATTACTGATCCACAGAATAATCTGGATGTTTTGTTTAATCAAGGAAAAAAAATCCATAGGCACTACTGGTTTTTTTTTTGGTATGTGAATGATGATATTGGAGGCTATGTTTGTTGCAGTGAGCTAGTCCTCCGGGTTTAGCATATATTGGAAGATTTAGGTGAAATTAATTATTTGTGAATCTATGATATTATTTTCAATGGAAATGCATCAAGATTGCAATAGAAATGTTGTGCGGTGTCAACAATGAAGCAGATTCTGTTTTTAGAATTTGATATCAATGGGAAGGATCTGATATAAACTTTGGAGTAGGAGAAGAAGAAGCGCAGTGAACAAAATTGGTTTCTCCATTTGTCCTCTTTTCTTTTTTCCTTTCTCTGAACTGCATTGGTATGATCAGTTTGATATTGGGTTTCTATTATCTTCACCATTGTATTGTGGGAGGCGTTTGCTTAGTTTAGATATAATTTTCTTAATCATCAGTGTCACGCATTTGGTTTCCTAATAAATTATAAATGAGTAAAATCTGAACAGCTTCTTATTCCTTTGTGGGAGTAATGGATTATAACGAACCTTTATATTCATGCTTTTGATATCAGGATTGATGGGAATCGAATGCATAAAAGCCCCTTATAAAGAAGACTCTGATGGGATACCCAAAGTACCACCCGGTTTCATGTCTCTCACATCATTCAACTTAAAGAGGGTTCATGATGATGCTAGCTGCACTGCCAATGCATTTTCTTCTGATGTGCAACAAGACCGTGCGGATGTTGATTGTAGCATTGGTGATGATGTGAAGCTGACAAGGCCGCTCCGGCAAAGGCCATGGGTTAACTACAGTCAGTTTGATAATAGTTCAGATGAGTCAGATTTGGAACTCTTTGATGAAGTTAGTAATATTCTTTCCAGCCTTATCATCAAGACACAATTTTTTATTTACAGCTATCCTAATTTGTTATTTTATTCGTAGTTAAATCTTCACCTTTTGCATGAGATGACCATTATTAGGAGCTTATCATTATTACCTTTTAATTCTGTTTCCAGGATATTCCTCCACCACGCTGTCTACCAAAAGGGGTTACTCGTGGATGTGCGGAATGTAGTACCTGCCAGAAGGTTAAATTGACTATCACATACATATCTTACATTTTTGTACCTTCCCTAATGTCTCCGTGTCTGCTTTTTTTTTCAAATTTATTATTTTGGATTTTTGGTTTCCCATGTTGGGGTTCACTTATGGTGACAGGTCACCGCAGGATGGCATCCAGAGGAAGCATGCAGACCTGACCTCATGGACTCCCCTGTATTTTTCCCAACTGAAGAGGTATTTACCTTGGCATTCTAATTATGTTCCTTGGATATGTATCTTGGAAGTGTATAGTTCATAATTTGTATATGGTTTGCATCTTATACTCAGGAGTTCAAGGATACCCTGAAGTACATTGCAAGTATACGCCAGAAAGCGGAGCCTTATGGAATTTGTCGCATTGTGCCTCCCTCTTCCTGGAAACCTCCTTGTCCTCTTATGGAAAACGAAACATGGGAAAAAGCCAAGTTTTCTACTCGTATCCAACAAATAAACAAGCTTCAAAATCGTTGTTCAGTGAAGAAAATGTCTCTTAGACATCATTTAATGCAGAGGAAAAGGAGAAGGTTGATCAAGGCAGGGATGAGATGTGGGTACAATGGAAATGGAGATGGAGTTATGGAAACTAATGAACTTAACTGTTCTGACAGATTTGGATTCGAAGCTGGTCCGGACTTCACCCTTGAGTCCTTTCAGAAATATGCAAATGATTTTAAGAAACAGTATTTCCGTACGAAAGACTTGGAGACTGAGTCCACATCTTGTTTGGCGGAGCCCTCGAAGCAGGTGGAACCATCAGTGGAGGATATTGAAGGCGAGTATTGGAGGATTGTTGAGAAACCGACAGAGGAGATTGAGGTATAATGTAATGTTCATAATTTAGATGTATGAAATTGGATAATGTTTGTTCTTCTCTTTCTTTCTGACTAACGTGTCATGCTTTTCTAGGTTCTTTATGGTGCTGATCTGGAAACTGGTGTCTTTGGAAGTGGATTTCCTAAAGTAAATTCCATGAGTTCTGATGTGGATGAACAGTATGTGAAGTCTGGATGGAACTTAAATAATTTCCCTAGGCTTCCAGGATCTGTTCTATCTTTCGAAAATGCAGAAATATCCGGAGTTCTGATACCATGGCTGTATGTTGGAATGTGCTTTTCATCATTTTGTTGGGTAAGTTTGAGTAGAGATAATTATTGCAAAGATATGCTATGCTGGTTAAATTTTCTGTGCAGTGAACTTTGCAAATCTTGCTTTTATTTTCCATACAATTTCTTAATGCAGTCTTCCAAGATCCATGTGTTACCTGTTTTTTTTTTTCTGTGTATAAAGAATGAAACATCTCTTTTGTAATTAATTTCTGCATTGAGGTGAGAAGGTCCTCGCTGATATGGATATCTGGAAATTTTACGCTTGAATATTTTATAATTCAGAATGCAGCTCTTTCTATTGTTGTATAATTTTGGTAGGCTAGTGCATGTTGAGATTGAGACATTGAGGCAGACCTATGATTTTGGATAATAGAAAAAGTATCATCTAAAGTGATTTTCTTTTAGGGCACCTGAAAATGTTAAATTCATATGTAGCCTATATGCACCAGACAATGTGTATGTATTGAACTCTTCCGGGTGTAGTAAAAATATAAAGAAAAGCATTTGCAGATAGGCTTTTGATAAATGTAAGTCATGGGAAAAAATTCACTCTTGTGGGTAGATGGATGGATACTGATCTAAACTACCTATAGATTTTGAACCCAACGCCTCTTCCACTAAGATTATTGGTTCCTATCACTTGCTTTACTTTGAATATTGTTATATATATATCTATAATTTCTAAAATCCAGTATAGCTTTTAATCTGATGCAATATTTGGCCATTTTCATTGTATATGCTTTATTCTTATTCTTGTGCTTCTCTTATGAGTAAAGCATGTTGAAGACCACCACTTGTACTCGTTAAATTATATGCATTGGGGAGCTCCAAAAATTTGGTATGGAGTCCCAGGAAGAGCTGCCTTGAAGTTAGAGGCAGCAATGAAGAAATATTTGCCAGACTTGTTTAAAGAGCAGCCAGACTTGCTTCACAAGCTTGTGAGTAATTTTCTTTCTAATAGCATTTATATTACATTAGGACACTTTATTTTTGGAAGAAATATCCATTATGCTTACTTGTAGTCTATCAATCGAGTCATGTGGATAACCTTCTATGTCTCTACAGCACAGGTCTTGAATAATACAGAAAGGAAAATGTTAGACACTTCCCCTTTTATAGCCCAGTAGCCGTCCTTTAGTCTGCAGCCATTTTGATTTTTTAGAAACAGTATGCCTCATCTAATTAGATATATACTTGTATGAAAGATGAAGTATATAATCTAAATAGTTGTATGGATTCATATTTATGAAATGTGAAAAGAATTCAATGAGGTGTATATCTCAGCTAGGCAAGATATATACATCATTCGACAACTATCAAGATATATGGGACTGCAAAAGCCTGTAATGGAGACTGTGTAACGGCACTCAAGCAGAAAAGATTGCCATCTCATACTCAAACTTTATCTTCTTTTGCTATTTTGCTGCAGGTCACCCAATTGTCACCATCCATATTGAAATCTGAAGGTGTACCTATTTTTAGATGTGTTCAGCATGCAGGGGAATTTGTTCTGACCTTTCCCCGCGCTTATCATGCGGGATTCAATAGTGGCTTCAATTGTGCAGAGGCCGTAAATGTGGCCCCTGTTGACTGGTTGCCTCATGGGCAGAATGCAGTGGAGCTTTACCGTGAACAAGCTCGTAAAATTTCTATATCCCATGATAAGCTGCTTCTTGGGGCTGCAAGAGAAGCCATTCGGGCCCAATGGGAAATTTTATTTCCGGGGAAGAAAACCTTTAATAATCTATTGTGGAAGGGTGTTTGTGGTCCAGATGGGATCTTGGCCATTGCTCTGAAGGTAAACAAAAAAAAAACCCTTCTTGTATTCTATGCATAGAATGCATGTTAAAATGCATCTGGTTCAGATTATGTGGTAAACGAATTGTATTTATCTTGCACAGGCCCGTGTTGAGATGGAGCGAGTGAGGAGGGAATACCTCTGTGGTTCTTCGCAGTCACTGAAAATGGATCCCTGCTTTGATGAGACTAATGAGCAGGAATGTTTTGTATGCCTTTATGATTTGTACCTTTCTGCAGCCACATGTCGGTGTTCTCCTGATAAGTTTGCATGTTTGCTTCACGCGAAACAGTTATGTAGATGTGCTTGGAGTGAGAGGCAATTTTTATTCCGCTATGAAATGGAGGAGTTGCACATGCTTGTTGATGCTTTGGGAGGAAAGTCGAGTTCTATTTATAGATGGGGGAATCTATATCTTGGACTCAGTTTATCTTCTTATGTATCTAGTGATAAACCGAAATTACCTGAGGCGTCGAGGAGATTGTTTACTGTAGGAACCCCCGAAAAAAAGGGGGAACCACTGAATCGGTCCATCAGCACAACTGGCACTGCAGGGAGTCCAGCATTGACCCAAGAAAACAAGGTGTCTGAGCTGCATTTGGCATCTCCAGGGATTGCAAATCGTCAGGTTTCTCAAGCAGTGACATCTGACACAAATGAATTTAAAAGTGATGAGAAGAACCGTCAAGATTCTGCCTCTGCCAAGTTCCTTAACAATTTAGACACAATAACATCCAAACCTATGACACTGCGAGGTAATTCTAAAGAGATTATTGTGATTGATGATGAATCTGATGAGAAGGAAGGAATATCCCCAATTAATGTGCAGTCCATTGTGAAAAAAGAAAATCTCCCAGGTTCCGTGCAAGCAAAAGATGAAGATAAAGGAATAGATAAACCAAGTATGCCCACAGGATCACAAGCCTCCCCTCATAGTTCAGTGTATAGATCTGTTGATATGTCCTTTGAGAAATCTGTTCAGGAATTTTCAGCTGTTGGGGGGTCCGGGGAATGTAGTTCTTCAAGTGACAGGAAACATTCCCACAATATGCAGCCACAAGATATTGTAATCTCTAAAGGACAAGAGTCCACTGTTAAATTAATGGATAAAGGGCAGCCTTTTATGGTAAGTTCACCTACAATACCAAATAGCTTCGACAGAGCCTCTCGGCCAAAGGGTCCTCGGATGGCCAAGGTGATACGAAGATTTAACTGCATAGTTGAGCCTTTGGAATATGGTGTTGTGCTTTCAGGGAAGCTGTGGTGTAGCAACCAGGCAATATATCCAAAAGGTAGGCAATCTGATTAATGAATCTGTGGTGATCATATTGATTTTCATTTTTGGGGTATGCAACTCTGAAAATGTTAAATTTTTCATCCTTTTATCCTTTTAAGAGTCAGTAAAATATGACTTTATGAGAGTGTTTTGTTTTAGATATCACTAGATGCGTATGGTTAAACTGGGTGTTAAATTTGGAGACCCTTAAGAGATTTTCCTTTAAAAACGCTACTTTTCTGATCTCAGGATTCAGGAGTCGAGTTAGATACTTGAGCTTCATGGACCCCACACAGATGTGTTACTATATCTCTGAAATTCTGGATGCAGGACTGCATGGGCCTCTATTTATGGTGAATGATGCTTCTTTTTCTTACATTTTTAATGTGTGGCCTCACGCAAGTTTTTGTTTGAAAATTAATCCCTGTTCTTGTTTACTGTATTTTCTGTTGAAGTTGCTTTCACTTGCTTGAATTGTTTGTTTCATCTTTTTTTTTATTATTAGAAATTATGTCCTACTTTTGCAAGTGACCTTATTTTGTCTTTAAATTCATGATAAGCCAACTGTTTTTCCCAAATATTTGCCGTCCATACGGCATGTTGTCTTCATGTTCTGTCTAAACCAAATCTCTGCTGCCTTTATCGCATGTTTTCTGTTTAAACACATTCATTGTTCATGTTATGCTTTCCCAATTAAACCAGTTTGACCTGTTAATTATTTGTACGCAGACATGCAATATAAACTTTTCCACTGTTTACAGTGGCATACCCATCTTCCACTAACACATGATTTTGTTTGGTGTTTGCTGTCTTGTTATATGTATCAAACAGGTTAAGTTAGAGCAGTGCCCAAGCGAGGTATTTATAAACGTTTCCCCTTTTAAATGCTGGGATATGGTGAGAGAGAGGGTTAACCTTGAAATACAAAGACAACATAGTCTTGGGAAGGTGAACCTGCCCTCATTACAGCCCCCTGGATCTCTCGATGGCCTTGAGATGTTTGGGTTAACCTCACTTACAACACTTCAGGTATATTTACCAATATCTTTATAATCGAAGTAGCTGGCATGCTTTTGGACTGACAAGGATGGGCCATATAGTGAATCAGGACTATGCATTTGTTTCTCCATAAGTTGTTTCATGCATTTATTATTTCAAAGATACACCATGTAACTGAATTTTTGCCCACAGCACAGATTGCTAAAAATTTGTTTGTAAAGACAATCTCGGTAATCGATCATTCTGTTATACTGACAGTTTAGTGCTCTTTTATTCTTGAATTCCCAGGATCTTCTAATTTTATTTAATATATTTGATTCAATTATGGTGCATTCCATAGTGTCAATCTTGTCCGTCCACAACCCCTCTATATGTTTGAGACCTTAATTAGTTCAACTGCCATTTATTAGTCACTAATGCAATTTGTTATGAAAATATGCTTTCCAGCTGAATAAGAACTGATTTTAATATTATATGTCAACTTGAATTTATGCCTATCTTATTGGGACCATACATATCCATCTTATGCTACACTTCTCAAATCTCTCTTTAACTGAGCAGGCAATAGAGGCAATAGATCGGCATCGGGTTTGTACAGAGTACTGGATCTCAAAGCCCCAAACAAAGGACCTGCTTGGTGCTGCTAGTTTTCATGTTCATGATACTGAAAAACAGAACTTGAGCGTCGGAGACAACGTAGTACTTAGAGGCCTTTTCAAGAAGGCCAATCCAGAAGAACTTCATGCTCTCAGAAATAGTTTGAGTCATGAAATGCAGAGCTCCAACATATGGGAAGTCATCAGATTCGTCGATAAAGAGATCCAAGAGCGAAATGCAAATAATTTGTAACGACTTATCATCATCCCTTCAAATACTTTTGTCATGGAATGAGCAGGGGAGAAGCTTCAGTTTTGAGTCTCTTGGTGGATAGTCTTCAGTTCTTTCAAAATGGTTATACAAACACAACTGGAACAGAAGGGTTAATGTAATGGGTGGACTAACAATTTTGGATCCAAAATTAATCATTTTTTAAAATAAAATTTGTATTATTTTTATGTGTTTTTGTTTACCCTGTGAATGGGGGTGATTCATTCATCAGAAACATTATTGAATGGATTCATATCCAAAATTGTATTATATAAAAATGGTTGGGGAAATAAATGGTTAGGGATAGACATTCCTTCAAGTCACTTTTGTGGTCCTAACACATTATAAATTATTTTGGAAGATATATATTTTTATATAAAAAATAAATATATATATTTTTATATAAAAAAATAAATATATATATTTTTATATAAAAAAATAAATATATATACGGATTAATGGATTGCATTTCTTCTTACATTTTCTCAAGTATATACTCAACCAAATAAAAAATCACATTAAGCTTGATTTTTTACCCGGATGGAGAATTAAGTTATTATGAGATTTATGGCTATTCTAATATAAATAAAGATAAAATGATTTTTTGTTTAGTTGCATTTTGAATTAATTCTCGTTAAGAAATGAAATAATAAATTTTTTATTGTTTTGATTAAATGTGAAAATAAGGTATGGATAAAAATTTATAAAATGTGAAAAACTGATGACAATTGATTTGATAATGGTTCCACATATTCTTTTGGTTTGAATAATCTGGAAAACTTAATTACATGGGTTGATTGGAATCCATATACCACTTTATACTAATTAACGCGGGCATATAAATTCTCATTTATTCCAATCTTCCAAACACCAATTTTGAGCCTATTCCCACTAATCCCCACTTATTCCAGGTCCTATTCTCGAACCAAACGGGGGAAATCTTGGCAACTGAATTTTTTTTTCTTCCAAATTGTAATACAAAGTTCTTTTCATATTCTCCAAATATTTGCACTGTATATTGCATGTACCATTAGTTTTATGACTGGATATATACATAATTTGAAGTGAAGTGAATACACCTAGTTTGAATTATGTAATATTTTACAAAATATTGACTGTATGTATAACAAACATCAAGTCACAGCATCCATTTCATTGTTTATGATATAGAAATGGTATTAAAGAATCACATCTGAGTTGCTTGGGAAGCACAGAATAACAATACAACAAAATCCCCAATAGGGGATATGCTCATCTAAATGAGACTTGGTATTACAACAAATACAAAGAATTAGCAGTTCAACTAATACACGGCAAAAGGCACAAAATGAGCTTCACAAGCCTGCTGAAACCAGACCATGCAACGTCACGATTCCAATCACAGTGTTTTGATCATCAAGAACAGGCAGGAATTGGACCGGTGATGGTGGCGCCTCCATCTTCTGCATTGCCTCCACAGCCATCGCATCTGGATTGATAGTCCTCGGATGCCTGTCATGCCAAGAAACATGAGCCAGATATATAAGCAGCAATACCACATTTTTCATATTCTGCAAAATAGGAAGCATTTTTTTTCCCCTGAATTCAGGTCCTTCTTAGGAATCACAAGAGCTAATTCAACTTTTTTCTGGGATAAACAGTTACATCTGTCAGGACTGAGAATCATGTGTTGAGAGAGATAAATTTGCTAAACTACATGTATATAAAGGACGTACTTAGGCAATTATAGAATGGAGCTATTCAATTAGGGCGATTGCCTACCATTCAGTCAAAGAAAAAAAAAGCAATATAACACGTAGGGAAGATGTTTTAGTCAGAATATGATGGACATGATTTAACCAAAAGAGTTGCCTCAACCTTGGTTTGTTCATTCATTAAGATGAGAGGACCAATGGGATTAAAGCTTACTGGATCTAATCATTGAGGACTTCCTCTTGTGTATTGTTTTGATCATCACTTAAAATTCAAAATATATGGAGAAAAGAAAAGGTGAAATTAAAGTGGGCAATAAGGGTTGTGATGAATGGATTAGGGTGTAGATAAGAAACATGAAAGAGTGAATTGCAAACAGCTGAACTATGTAATGCTAATATGGGTGTCCGGATAAGTTTATTTGGGGAAGATAATATTAGAAAGGGCTCTGTACCCAAAAATGTGTTAAAGCACCCCCAATAGGATCCTTTAATGATAGACTTTAATCAAGATGAAATAATTAACAACAGTGAAAATGCTGACATTGAAGTTTGATGATCTTCAGAAAAATAGAGAAAAATTTAGTGCCTTGGATGGAACTAAAATGATATTAAATATTATGAAATTTTAGTGGGCATCGTTTAGGATGGAATTGCGGAAATTTAGATTCACAAGAACGATACTTCACCAATTTACCAAGTGTAGAAAATATAATGGACAATAAAGGTAAACAATACAGACACTTATATAAGAACAAATCTCTTTTTTCTGTAAGAAAAAAAAGAGCACGAATTTGCTAGATAAAGACAACTAAGATAGCATAAACGAGTTTGGATTAAGTATAGTTCTTGCAAAAAACAGGATCCAAATGTGACCCAAACCTGTTCCAAATTCTACCTAAGAAATAAAACAAGCCATATCTCATTAACATGTGACAAAAATAAGCAAGCAATGTAGTCTAAAGATAACAATCAAACACATTGCAGAGAGAATAGCAAACCGCAATGCAAAGTTCTAAATATCCAAAGGAACAATTAAGAACTCACGGAAAAAATACATAGCGCGTGCGCGCACACACATTCACTCAGATATATTTTTAAGCCAATCATGCCATGCTGTGAAAATAAAATGAGAAATTGGAGACAAAATATGCTGAAGGATGAAATAGCTGTTATTAAAATGTGGGCATTATATGATAATCATATGATGGAAGCAGGGACTGCTTCATCATTAGATCTCATGTAGGTTTATTCCCTTAGATTCTTCTCAGGTCAAAATCAAGGGTTTCAGAGTTCAAATTTTCTGGTTCAGATTTCTCTAACTAGATAATACCACTAACAGATAATTCTTATAAATTGAAATCAAGTTTTTTATAATTATTTTTTGTTGGGGGGGAGGGAGAGGGTGCCACTGTTTCATGAGATACGCAAAATAAAATGATTGTACAAAAGCGAACTCTAATATTCATAAATCCAGCTCCTCACCTGTTACACATCTCCCCCACTGTAAGTTTAAAGATCCCCTCTCCGCTTGCCTTGAGAGTGCGTCGTAGATCACCATCAGTGAAAGTTCCAATCAGATGATGATCATCATCAATGACAAGCAAACACCCACATCCTTTACTTGTAAGTTCTACTAACTGGTCCATAATTAGGTCCCCTTCCTTGCAGATAGGCAGTTCCTCTTGTTTCTTCATAACATCCTTAACCTGCATACAAAAATTTACTTCCTATTATCACACCTTCAGAAGTTTTATGTTGGCCATATCAACTGTAAATCAAATGCTTGCTATTAAAGAAGTGTCCAGCATATCTCTAAAATCAAATTGTTAAGGATGCGATGGAACCGCATGCCACAAATATGCTTAATATTTAATATTACGTCAACTAGCTTCTCAGTTGAATAACAACATTTTTTCTTTTAAACTCTCCTCCAAACTTCTAAATCTGCTGCCATTTGAATAAATACGAAATGGCATCCACATAAAATGCTCCTTGCATGCATTACGAAAAAAGAAAAGAAACGTTGGAATATAAACAAAAACTATGGTAAAAATGAATTCAAGTCAAAACACGGAGCAAGAAACCGAGATCATAACACTCAATTTAACACATGATATATAAATTCCTCATTGATTGCAAAATGAGCAGACAAACATGCGCTAAGGCCTTTTAACTTTCAACTAATATTTGAAGGGTGCATTGCTATGAAGATCCAAATTTGTAAATTATAACCTATCTATAGCCATCATATGGCAGAATAGATTTAGATCAGACACCTTATTTCAATGCTTTTTTAAATGAAATATCTAATGCACTATTATAACATTGAACAAGCAGATCTAGTTGACCAAGATAAGCAAAAAAAAAATTTAAAAACCCATAATAGTGGCCATCTAAGTCACTGATAAATCATGAAAGAACTGAAAACATAAAAAAGAACAATAGTGGTCAAAACCTGGACCCAGATCTGCATTCTGCCTACCACTTCTAGATATCTATAAAGATATTTCTTCTCGATCAATTGCAATGCATTCTACCCCAGACAGATAATAACTCCTATTTTTTTTCAAGAAAAGATATATACACATTTTCAACCTAAATCAATAGAGGCAATCAAAATCTTCTCCAATTTCTAACATCAACCAAATCATCCCAATGAAAATCACAGTCAAGCGTACCCAGGTCCATTCATTCAAAACCTAATAATCCAAAAAGAACCCACCTTTACCCACAAAATCCAAAAAAAAAGGCACCAAAAAAATCTCAAATATTTCAAAAAAAGAAATCCAGAAAAGATTCACAAACCCTGAATATGAGGCTCTTGCCGATCCTCCCGGCCGGGTGGTTGGCGGCGTACTCATTCCTGGACAATTTCTTGGCCGCCATGAGCGCCACCGCCACCGTGTCCCCGAAAACCATCTGTATCGCCGCCGACGTCACCGGTGCCAGATCGAACGGGCAGATCTCCCTCTCCACCGGCAGATGCACCGCCAGATCGCACGCATCCGACAACTGATCCTTCCCGGACGACGACGACGTCACCGACACAAGGTAAGCCCCCCTCGCGCGCGCGCAAGGCACGAGCCTCATAAGCTCCTCCGACGCCCCCGACTTGGAGAAGAGGACGAGGAGATCCGACGGCGAGACCACCCCGATGTCGCCGTGGAGCGCGTCGACGGGGTCGAGGAATGCGGATCGGGGGAATCCGAGTGAGGCGAGCGTGGACGCGATCTTGCGGGCGACGATCCCGGACTTCCCAACGCCCGTGAAGAAGACGGCGCCGGGCGCGTCGAGGAGGGCCTGAGCGAAGGCCTGGGTCTGGGAGAGGTCGAGCCGGGTGAAGAAGTGGTCGAGGTGCTGACGCTGGGCGTCGAAGAGGCGGCGGAGCTCCGATTGGTCGATGAGGGTTTTGGATTTCAAAGGGGCCTCCGACGGGGAAGAAAGGGAACCCATCGTTTCAGATTTTTCGCCTTCGAAGCTGGTTCGGAAGAAGAACAAAAAATGGCTGTTCGGGTTTTTTTTTTTTTTGAATCGGAGGTACAAAGATCTGACGGTTTACATTGATTGGTGAGAATCATTTGGTGTGATTGACGGGTGGGATTTGATGATGAGCTGGAATCGATGGATCTTTTTGGAGGGACCAAAGTTGCAGTGTCGGTGGATCACGTGACCCGTTTGACGGTCCATATTATGGACAGTGAATTAGCTATAGGAGAGATGTTGACCATCACTATATGGGTCGACCTGGACCGTTGGATGCATGTGTTAGTGCACATCGCGCGTTCGTTTGGAAAAAAAGTTCATTTAATACGGGCCGGTACAGGCTCGTCACCCAAAAAGGGCCCATCACGGCCCATAATAGGCTTTTGCCCAACCAGCCCGCTTTCGTCACCCCCATGGATACGGAAAATATGCCATGGAATAATATGAAATAAACCAGAATAAATAATTTTTGTTGTTTTGATGCAGTGAATATCTTTTGAAAATCTATGCCATAATAAACTGATATAAAATGATATATAGATTCTAGTCAACCTTTTACCTATGTTTGGAACGGGAATATGATTTATTCTTGGGTTTACATTTATTCCAAAATAAGTGAGTATAAATAATACGCCGTTTGAAACGGGAATATGATTTATTCTTAGGTATACATTTATTCTGGCATAAGTGAGTAGAAATAAGGATTAAGTGATTTTGTGTTTGGTTGTGTTTTGAATTATTCTCGTTGATAAACGTAAGAATAAATGTTTTATTGTTTGGGTAAAATGTAAATAAAGTATGGATAAAGATTTATAAAAGGTGAACAAATAATGATAGTTGATTTGATGGGTGATTTATAAGAGGTGATGACAGTTGAGTTGACAGTGAGCCCACATATTCTTTGAGTGGAACAACCTAGGATAACTTTAAATCCAGGGATTGATTGTAATGCATATATCACTTTATACCAATTTATTCTGCATAAGACATCCCAAGATATACCAGGCAAATAAACGGATTAAAACCCCTATTCCAGTCAATACTAGGTTATTCGGGAGCTTATTCCCGTTCCAAACGAGGGCTTAGAATTAAAGTTATTCTAAGCTATTCCACTCAAAGAATATGTGAGTCTGTTGTCAAATCAACTGTGATCACCTCTTATAAATCACATGTCAAATCAATTTTTATCATTTTTTTATCTTTTATAAATATTTATCTATATTTTATTCACATTTTATCAAAACTACAAAAAATTTATTATCATGTTTCACAACTAGAATAATTCAAAACACAATTAAACACAAAATCATTTATTTTACTATTATATTTATTTATGTTGATATAAACATATATAATAAAATAAATCTTATTTTGTATTCAAACATCCCATGACAGTTTAATTAAGACATATGATTCTAAATTTCATCAAATCGAACATTCCGTGACAAATGAAATGATTTTTGAATCGATAAACAATGAAAAACCATCACGATCCCCCCCAATGTGAAGTAGCAGGGTTATTTGTACGAGATCACTAC
This sequence comes from Acorus gramineus, assembly GCA_030737835.1. NCBI lineage: Eukaryota > Viridiplantae > Streptophyta > Magnoliopsida > Acorales > Acoraceae > Acorus > Acorus gramineus. The sequence continues at coordinate 16,452,880 of CM060857.1, forward strand.
GACAGTCAACATCAATGATGAAGTCCCAGACAATCTACGATTTATTTATTTATTTAATATAGAGGTCTAGACAGAACGATATTAAATCTGAACTACATAACTAAGCCCAACATGGGCATCTAAACAGACAGTGGGCTAGGCCCACAAAACCAGCCCAACTAAACTGTATTTTCCCATTTATCCACCTTGCTTGTAGCAAGGATTGAACCTCGGATACTTGCCCCCAATGAAGGGGGTGTCCACCACTAGGCCAAGGCCTGTTGGGACTAGACAATCTAGATGGCTTATGTAGCGTTTGGTTGTATAATTGTGCATCTTTTGCGATTATAGAAAATTGGTTCTGTAATTGTGCAACCAAACAGTTTTATAATCGTAACTTCCTGCAAACAGATTTTAGATAAATAGTGTCTAATAGCTGTGATTTGAGAAAACTGGGGGGAGGTAATTTTTTGTAGAATCAGTTTTAAATCTAGTGATCGCAGAAAATCAATTTTGCAATCGTGTTACCAAACGCTACCTAGACAAACGGTAAAACTGATAAAATGGAACCGATATCTTTATAGTTAAAATTTATGAGTACCAAAGAAATATGTTTCTAATAGAGTGACATAAAAGTCAAATGTAAACTAAAAAATCAAATACAATAGTAAAACAACTAAAATAAACACAACTAAAAAATATTTTAAAAATAAAAATGAAACAAAAATAAATAATAAAATGCTTTTAAAAAGGAATAATAATTATAAAAAATTCATTAAATTGTGAGATTTATTAAATAAATGAAATGATTATTTTATAGACTAACAGTATAAGTAAATTTCTATAAAATAGTAATACATTAAATATATACCAAAAAACTAAAAAGATAATTTTTTAAAAAGAATATAAAAGATATGAAGATAAACAAATAATATAATTGACTCAATCATTTTTATATTTTAAAACTCAGACCAAACATGTTTTTTATTTTATTTTTTAAAATAATAAACATCATCTAATAAAGTATATGCTTTAATAAAAAGTATATATGGCTCAATTTCGAATTAAATGAATACATTTTATTGAGGCATATATATTGTTAGACGAGATATATAGAAGTGTATTTTTTACTATAAAACAAAAACTGAGTGTAAAAATGCCAAAAAAAAAAAAAAACAAAAACAAATTGTGTTTTAATTATAAATAACAACGGTCTAACACAAACTTGGGCTTACTTTGGGCTGGGCTAAAAAACCGATCTAGCACAAGGGGCTTAATATTACTGTCCCAAATTGTAATATGGCCATATGGGCTGGACAGCTTTCCAAACCTTATCCAGCATCATGAGAGAAGATAACAGCCCAATGCAATGAAATTGAATATGGAAAATGATACACTCTGTCACATTCACCAACTAAAACTCAGATCTCACGATTTTTTATTTTTTTAAAAATAGTAAACATCATCTAATGAGTTATATGCTTTAATAAAAAGTGCATATCGCTTTATTTCAAATTTAATAAACCATTTTTAATAAGTGTAAGAAAAAATTTGATGAGATATATACATCATCTAACGAGGTATATGTTTAACTTAATCTGTAACGAAGTATATAAATATGTGTTTTAAAATGAGAAAAAAAACTGAGTATAACAGCACCCATTGAATATAGATAATAAAAAATTGGCTTTAAATGTGAAAACACATACTAAATTTTTTTATATAATTATTAAAAGAAATTAAAATTACAATAAAAAGAATAAAAAAAGTATGAATTTTTCTGAATTCAAGCGAATCAAAGCCTCCCCATAAGTGGAACGGGCCCCGGCCGTAATATATTCCCATAAAAAGTAAATAAAAATAAAAAAATATAAAATTAAAAAAAAAAAAAACCCAATAATTTTTTAAAAATAATAAAAATAACGAATACGACAGAAACCGAGGCCGACGCGACGTATGCGACGTGCGATATACACCTCTTTTTCCGCATCATCCGAGCCGCTGCGATCTTGACACGTGTCGTGATGGGGTTGGGTCTGTCTACAACGACGCCGACAGGAAGGACGATAGCTCACGTGGGGTGTAGGTCCCACACGCGTCAAATCCGAGTCAGATCGAACAGCGGGGGTTGATTCTCGTACGGTCCTTTTTTATTTTTTATTTTTTTTTTATATTCTCTATGCCCCTCCTTTGTTTCTATTAAAAAGTCGGTTTGGCCTCGTGTGAGGCGTTTGTTTCCCGCGTAAATTATGTATTACTTTAAGATAAACAGTTAATTTTTTTTTAAAATTTCAATCCAATTTATTTTTAAAATCTAATCCTAATTTACCGTTTGTGCCCCCAGAATAAACAAAGAATAGGGATTAATACTACATAATAACTTTTATTTGTTGTTTGCTTCACACGGTTAAATTATGAAAGTTTTGTATAGATGAGTTAAAATAATGTATAATAACAATTCTAATAAAATATGATAATTATTTATCAATGCTTATATATGTCAGAGAGTTAAAGCATTCTTCTCTTTTATTTTAAAAAATTATTTCACATAACAATTTTTCACACACATTCAAAAAATTATCATATTTATCAAATCAGTCGCACATCTTTCACATTTATTTAAGAGTATAGTTTTTACTTAAAAAATCATAAACTCTTATACATTCATTATTTATCATCATTTCATGTAACACGAAGAAGAAAAAAAAAAAAAACCTTGGAGTGTATTTAATGAGGGTAAAATTATTTGGTAGGACCTTTTTGTAATATGACCACGCTGAACATAAATAGGTGGAGCTTTGACCGAGTCGTGCGGAAGGACAGGAAACTTGAGTATATTTAATGAGGGCAAAATTATTTGTGGTACTACATACTTCAGTGAGCAGTGATGATACTGGTCATCCCCAAAAAAATTTTCACTCGTGAGACTCTTGCACTTTCCAATTTTGTCGCCGTATAAAATTAATTCTCGAATTTTCTATATATAAAAAAAAATGGTTAAAATGATATGATTAGTGCATTATGTCGCATAGTTTTTAAAAACACAGTTTAAAAAACATATTTAATTTTTTATAAATTTATGCACATATTTTAAGAGTGTAATGATAATGATTTAAAAGTGTAATGATGATGGCTGTTTTATAAAACACAGATTTCAAGGTACAGTTTAGAAATAAAATTTAGTAATAATGATGTATTTAAGTTGACCTGTTTGGTAACAGCTTTTAGTTTTTAACTTTTAAATAATAATATATTTGAATTGATGTGATCTCAAAAGTTAAAAGTAACTTTTGAAAACTATTGCCAAACATGACCTCAGATCGGCGAGGTGGTTGCTACACCTGCACTCTACAGAGATATGGATTCGATTCTGATCAACATCCTCCTGTGATGAGTATTGTCCCTAGTAACTTATTGTTCCCTTGCGGGTCTTTTTATAAAAATAATAATAATAATTTGATTTATTTTAAATTAATTATTTAAACAATCATTTTTGTTTGGTTGAAAAATATCAAAAATATAATTTGCTCTTTCAAAAATATAATATAAAAAATCTTATTTTATTGTGTAAAATAATTTAATTGCTCGGCTTCAATGATTATCCCTTTTGATTCATGCTTCATAATATAATAAATATTTTTTTATTAATTAATTCATTTCCCTTGAAAGTTGATTATTATATTTTGCACTTTAAAGTATGAAGACGAATGATAACATTGCTACATATTTTATTTTTCATAATTCATCATCTGACCTCATCTATTTATTATTTAAACTGATACCAATTGGCTACTCGAGGACTGTTAATTTATTGGATAACACATGGATCATCTGTTAAAAACATGGAAGATTTTTATAAGGATGCATGCATGAAGTTTGCGGGTCACATGATTTAGAGCTTGTGAGTTTTACATGTTATTTGACTTTACCTTTTTCCATTCATTCTACAATAGAGAAAGCAATGACATTTGAATTTTGTATGTATGCAGGTGGGATGCATTCCTTGTTCAAAAATCCATGCATCAATATCTATCCATATAAAAATAAAATAGTTGATGTGGGATCAAATCGGATATATGTGTTCAAGATTGAAAATCTTTTTTCACGAAATAGGATCCTTCATGCCAGAGAGGGTACACCTGCTATTGCTTTTGCATCCTTCAAAGAAGTGATTCAAATGTTCTTTTTTCTTTCTTTTCCATTAATGGATTCCAAAAGGTGGGAATCCCATATGATTTTGGACATGCACATATGAGTGGATCCTCTCGATCTCCATCAATTTAAACATGACCAATTAATATTCCTGAGCAACTTCACCATTGTCAGTGATACTACCAATCCATCATGTGGTCCATGAGTAACCTTCTCGCATCTTCTGTACTTTATAATTCACTCCTCTTTTTTTTTTTTTTTTTAATATTTTGGTGTATTTGATTCCATCTTTTAGTCATCCAGAATTTCATGAGGTAAGTCTCAGTGATTTTTTTCTTATATATTTATATAATTTATGTTATAAGCATTGGCATGTATAGCCTCTGCAATCTTCGATGGTGAGTGGCTGTATATTAGAAAACAAGTGGCAGGAAATTAATCATGTTGGACGTTGGTTTTGGCTATGCTGTCTCTGCTTTCTTTCATTTTTTTCCCCTACTATACTTTACTTCAACTTGTAATAATTAGCTTGTCCTATAGAGGACATGTAAATTTTTTTTCAAGTGTCTACTATCATGGAGTTACAAGATATGGGGATGAATTATGGCTCTGGATTGAGCCATTCTAATGATTTCGCATGTTGAAAGGATTTCAAATCTGCTCTAATGCTGTGATTAGAGAGCATTTGAATGTATTATTCTTCAAACTTATTGTGATTTTTTATGTATTTTTGGTTGTTTGATGATTTAGTATATATTTCCTTTCTTCTAATTTGGTGGATGATACGCTTCATAGGGATGAAGTTTGTATTTATGAAGAAGGAATAGAGGGGTTGGAAACATCAAGACAAAGGAATAGAAATTAATTAAGTCTTCCATCTTGATGTAGTGTTCATTCTTCCATTCATTTTTCTGTTACCAATCTTTTGTAGCTCTCCCAATTAGTTTTTGTTTCTCTTTCTTCTCACACTTTTCATATGTATAACCTTTTCTTAGTTTGTTGAATTCTCTTAAGCATAACAACATAAGCACTTCTTTCAAAAACTCCTCTTAAAACCTATATATATATATATATATATGTTTTCAATTGTGAATTAAGCATAAAACCCTATTTGAATTATCCTTTTGGAGGTGCCCTAATCGAAACAATGGAGTCTCCATTAACAAGAAAAAGCAGCCAATTAGAAAAGCCTTAGCCCTCCTAGCTAGCCACTCAACCCCACAAATCACAAGGCTTATGAACAACTGCTCAGACAAGTCCACTTACAAGATCATTTTTTTTATTTCTTGAAGCTAGGGTCATAAAATACTAAATTTAGTCATTCCTGTCTAGTATGGAGGGCTTGCAATAGTCTAGATTCAAGGATGAATGCTGTTAGCAGAATCTGATGATGAGAGGCTCAGCTCGATCTTCTAAATGACATACATCTGACTCTGATACAGTGATGTCACAATACAGAAAGCTGGCTTTTTATAGGACAGATTAATTAAGTAGTTCTTAATATTCAAATATGAGTGGTCGCATATATTGTTGTCTAATTATGGTGTTATTCAAGCAAGCTTCATTATTTTTATTTCCTAATTAAATCTCCAGTAATTGATCCCAATATAGTCTAATAGTCCCCAAAAACAGCACCAGAAACAATGGAACTATGATGCAATTAAAACCACACCCAAACTATAAGGGATACCAGATGGCTTTTGGAGTTTCAACTTCATCCTATCATGTTGAAATGAAAATGTAAATCAAAGCACACTATACTCCCCAATTCTTTTGTTAGTTTGGTTGTCTCGTTGTTACGCGACACATGTATGTTTTATACATATGAATTAACGCGCAAGAGCGCATGCATGTATGTGAGGTAGGCAGGCAGGCATGCATGCTTGCTTGGGGCTCATGCACACATTCATTTGATATAGGCAAATTTGGAGTGATTTTAAGAGTGAAATCTTTCTCAGCCCATCTATATAGTTAATTAACAAGGTCTTCTGTATTTTGGGAAAGATGATTTTGATCAACCAGTGATTAAATGATGCAGATATCATAGCCACAAATTACAGGACAGACGAGATCAAATAAACTACAAAAGAAAAAGACATCTTGATCGTTTGAGAGCATCGTAACTTCAAATGGTCATAACTTTCAAACCGTAGATCAGAATCGCTATCATGTCCATGCGTTCATATCGACGTTGAAAGTTGTTTTTAATATTGTTGGTAGTTTTTTAGTTTGTTAGGATTTCTTTCCTTATTTTAGGATTTATATTTATATTTAAATTTAAATTTTTTACTTGAATTCGAATTTGAATATTAGTTAGGATTTAGTTAAGATTTATTTGTGATTTTAGATATTTAGAGAGATTTGTTGAGATCATAATTTGTTGAGGATTATTTGATCCTATAAATAGACTCGTAATCACATAATTAATTAGATTTGGTTAATATAATTTATTTACTTTCTTCATTTTGTTGTTCGTGATGAATATCAATTACGTAGAGTTCCATCATCTAGTATTTGTTCAAGAAATCTATAGATTGTTGAAGCCTACCGTCCATGCATTCTTTGTGAAGAATCAACGACGTGGTTGAAACCTGAAAATGTTGTTTTTTTTATCAGATCCACAGAAGAGCGTAGCTCTACATTACATCACTAAAGAACTTGGATTCACACAAGCTTGCAATGAAATTAATGGTGGATCATACATTATATGCTGGGAGTTTGAAGGATTGGATTCAACATTTTGATAGCTAAGAAACATGTTGATTCAGCATGGTACATATACACACACACACACTATGAAAACGTTATGGGTGTTTTAACTTTGAAGAGCAAGTGATTGAAAATATTTTTTCTTTGTTGAGATTTTGATGAATTAAAATTCCCTGGAGTCCATAATATAAAAATTAAAAAAATTGGAGAAATCAATTTCCTATGTGTTGGCTAAATATACTTTAATATGATTATGCAAAAATAAGAAATACACTACATAGTTTCTTAATAAGAAGTTACATATGTTCAAGCAACATTTTAAGTAAGTTTTTTCTTCTTTTAAATAGTGGATGGGCCTTGGATTCACTGGAGAGGAAGATTTCATTTTTATCTTAGGGTGTGTTTGGTTGCACGATTGTAAAACTGATTCTGCAGGAAGTTCACCTCCTCCAACTTTGTAAAATTGTAGCGCTTTCTGATACTATTTGCCTGAAATATGTTTGCAGGAGCTGCTACTATAAAACTGTTTGGTTGCATAATTACAAAAGCAGCCTCCTACAAATGCAAACACTATTCAATTATGCAACAAAATGCTGCCTTAATCTAAATAATGTTACATGAACATAGGGGATTGACATCTTGACAAGAGTCATCGGTTTACTCTTTATAGTTCATCAATTCAATTAAATGCACTGGAATTACTCGTATCTGGTTTTTTAAACTAATATTGGGTTCCTCATCACAAAAAATAACATTACACAAAAGCATGTGACTTTGGTTCTCTTGGTTATTTCCTTTTTTTTATTATCCTGTATCTTCTCTTCCCTATTTAGATCCTGTAATAACTCTTTTCTTTATGAAATAGGTTGGTAGCAGATATCTACTTTCTTTCAAAAAAAAAAAAAAACTAGGTCCCCAATTTCTCAAATTTTTTTTGATTATTAAAGAATCAAGGAATATATAGTAGTAGAAACATTAAACGAGAAGTTTTTAATGATTATTTGATAAAATAAGTTCAATAATAATAATGTTTCACCTAGCCTCACAGTTTTGGATCAAATCCTGGTCCAAAATATATATATATATATATATATACTTTCTAAATAACATTATATGAATTTCATGTACCTTCTAAATGAAATAATATGTTTCTAGCTAAAGCAAAAAATAAGACTAAAAAATTGGGGTTCACTGTAGCAGCACTATAACTAAAATACAAAATAAAATGATGTTAGGTCCAAAATAAGACTAAAAAATTGGGGTTCCAATATTTGGAATTATTGCACAAAGTTGTTGCTTTTAAAATTCAAACACTAGAGACTTGATCTTGTACTCCAAGCACTTTACCAATACTTCAAGCAATGGCTCCTAATTGAAACAATAGTCATCAAAATTAACTCTTCCTGCTCTTTAGTTCTTTATTTTAATTAGATGCACTACGTGCCCTAATAATATTATAATAATTTTAAGTGGTTAAGGCCATCGAAGGTTAGATCAAACACAACATTTAGAACATCTAATATTTACAACATTACCCAGCAAAAATAGTTGATTCCTGGTGATGACATTGATATAATGATGAATCCCACACTTAAACAATTAGAAAATTAAAACCCTAAGGGTTGGTTTGGCGAGGGAATAAATAGTAGAATAAGGAGTAATTGTAGAGATAAATGGAATGAAATGATAATTTATTCTGTTTGATATAATAAAAAAAATGTAAATAGTTGTCTCGATTTGAAAATAAAATTGATTATTTTTTGTTTTACTTAAAAGTTAAAATAAAAATTTATTTTCATTTTTTTCTCTCAATTTTAACAAATGTAAACAATGAAAAAACTCAGATTTTTTATTTCTAAAATTGAAACAATTTATCTTCAAAACCATAACTTCATGCCAAAACCAGCCATAGATGTATAAATTTACCTAGAAACCATTAACCCCAATGATTGGAACTCAAAATCCATGAGCAACAAAACAAACTATGAGAAATAAACCCATGACTATAACCAAAGAGCCAACCCCTGTGTAAGTCACATCTTGTAAAACTTCGAAATGAAAATCTAATTAACATCTCAATAAGATTGATAATAAGGCAAAATAATCAAATGAAAATCTTATTACTCTCTCTCTCTCTCTCTCTCTCTCATATCTCTCACACTCCACTCTCTGCTCTCAAACTCAGTTAGCGCACACACTCTCCCTATCTATATATACATGATGCACTCACAAAAAACACCAAGAAAGAGAGATGCATGGGTAAAGGTTTGAAGACATATGAGGTAGAGTTATGATGTTGATACAACCAAGTGGATATAAAGATAACCTGAAAAGGAGAAACCCAATCATGGGAATCAACCATTCAATTATGGAAAACCATATATGGGCAAAATTGTTCCAAGAGATATGAAGAGCTATCAAATCACATAACACTTTCACCCATGCATGTCAAGTTAATTATGGCCCAACATGCATTTAATGTATATATTAACTTGTTTTGTCGATCCACATACATATAGCAGAACATGAAACAAGTAAAATAGGATTAACTTTGTTTGTTTTGCCCAACAATATAATTGGAGAATTTATATACAGTGTGTGTGTTCATGTATGTATTTTCTTTGTTTTTATAGTCTCCACAAATCCATGTTCCCTATTTGATGCTAATAAATGATGTCTACATGTCCTCTTATGCTATTAAAAAACCATGGGAAGGGAACGGGGCTGTCAATAGTACTTATTCTTACAAAATCTATTAATTCAGAGAAGATAAGGGGATTTAGGGATTTTGATTTTCTTCCGATATGAATGCACCCCATTCTCTGAATGACAGAAGAATTAATCAGCTTTTTTTGACAAGACAGATGTCTTTTCAAGTGGGATTGAACCTTTTGTTGGATCTCCTTTGCAAACACTCATAACTGGTGACCCACTGAAAACCTAGTTTATATATGTTTCATCTCCCCCCCCCCCCCCCCTATGATCATCATCATCATCATTCCCCTCTTTTAGTATAAAAGAAAGAACCAATTCCAATGAGAATCTAACTATTCCCCCATAAAATCTGATCTAAGAAAATCCAATAGTGGAAGACACAAGGCCGAAAAAAAACAAAAGGGTAAGTTGAAAAAGTTCAAGATCATCATGCAATTGAGGGACTGGACAAACAAATACTACATAATATCCAAAAAAATTGTCAACCCATATATGATGATAAAAATTGTGTTATTAAATTCAAAGCAGAAGCTCACATTGCTACATTCATGCCACAAAACATATAATAAAATGCTACTTACATAAAAGATAAGTATCTTTGATATAAGCTAAATCTCTCACTGCATGTGGGAGGTTTTCACTCTTAATTTCATGCCTAAAACTGATAAATGAAAACCAAGAAGCAATGAAGAAGCATGGATCTCTAAACGAATCTAATAGCTTGGCATATATACACACATTAATTTTGCTACATATAAAAAGTAAACCATCAATTCCCTCATTTGCCTCAAAGGATCACACCCTCACTTTCCAACAAATTGAAACTACATTAACTATTGCATGAAGCAGAACTTCTGCACTTAGTACTCTCACTACTATCCAACACAGTCTCTACCACTACAACAAACCAACAACAACAACTACTACTACCACTACTAAATGGGAAATTTAAAAAAAAAATGATGCACAACAAATCCGAACATAAAACAAGTTTTCCATAAAATAGAAAGCTCATAATAAATTAGAAACCAAAGCAAGTTCAAACTACCCATATAATCACTCCATCATCATCAACCGGAGGGGTTGGCGGGTGGTGCGGGTGGCGGCGGCTGTTGCTGCAGCTGCTGCGGCGGCGGGCGCTTACGCTTCTTCTTTTCGTAACTGATCCCGCGTGCCTTCGCCTGGAGCTCGCGCACCTCGCGCAGGTAGAGCCTGACCGCGCGCGCCCCGAACGGGTTGGCCTCGGGCTTCCCCCCGTTCTCCTCGTACGCTGCGCGGAGCCTCCCTATGAGCGCGTCGAGGGACCCCCACGCCTGGCGCAGCGGACACGGACACGGCGCGGGCGGGTTCGGGTGCCCGAAGAAGGGGCACATCTGGGTGTGCACCTTGGTCTTGCCGAACTGGTCGAGGTAGCGGAGGAATTCAAGCACGTGCGCGCCGCTGCACCGCGAGAGGGACAGCGGGGGGCGGTGGTTCTTCAGGTACTGACCGAAGGTGTTCCAGTCGCGGCGCTTCTGCGACTCGTAGCGGCTCGGGGAGGGAGCGGAGGATGATGAGGATGAGCCCACCATCGACGATGATGGCGCGGAACCGCTCGTTGGGCTCATCGCGGCGTTGTTGTCGGAGTTCGGGCTGTCCGGGGTCGATACCGAATCCATTTGCTTGCTTCTTAATTTTTGGGTTGCTGTCTACTGAAAATGATGATCAGTGATCATCTCAGATCTTGTAATAGTTGTTGAAAAGGATTTAAAGAGAGAGAGAGAGAGAGAGAATGAACACAAACCAGATGAGTTTTTTTTTTTTTTTTTTTTCTATAGTCTTTGATGGGTACTTGTTTTTCTTTATCTCTATCAAGGGCTGCTACTCCCTGATGTACTTGGTCAAGGATTACAGGTTTTCAAAGTAAAAAGAGATCCAATCAAGAGTGACAAGGGGAGGAAGGGGGGGCTAATTAAGTTTTGGTTGGTTTGTTTTTTTTGGTCAATAGTGGGAGGTCCACACTAAAGAAAAAACCGTGTGTGTGTGTGTGTGTGGAGAGAGAGAGAGAGAGAGAGAGAGAGAGAGAACAAACCAGGAAGTATGGATGCAATTCAGTATGGACACAGATCAGGCAGGTGTCCTTGCTGGCTTCATCTTGATGAAGCTGATGAAGTAGTTGAAGAGATGACTCGGATTTCTCCAAAGATGCAGTTGATTTTTTGTGGATTCTTTGTAGATTCACTTGATTTTTTTTTTCTTCCACCTTCTGGGGGCATATAGAGTTACTGTTACTCTATTGTGTGCATGTTTTGGTGATCAAATGGGGAAAGGTAGAAGAAGAAACCTTGAGAGAGGGAGGGAGGGAGGGGAGGTTGCAGGTTTTGGTGGGTTTCATGTTATTGTTTATATGTGAGGGAGAGGGTGAGATTTATTTATTCATCTGGAGCCTCTCTCTCATGTAAGCCTTTTGTGAGATAACCAGAGAAAAAAGGAGAGGTAAAAACTTGAGGGATTGATGTTGACAGGTTAAAAAGTTATTTGGGGTGGTTAAATTTAAGTCACAATTCCACAATCCAGTTACTCGATCTGAACAATAATGGATGGGGCGCGTCTATCCCCACTAAACACTTTTCTTAACCCACCACTTAAAAAAAAATGATGTTTAGCTGCTCCAATCAATTCAGGTCGATCGAACTTGGTTGTTATTTTAGATTTTGAACAATCAAAATTGATCAAACAAGATCTAGAATTATATCTACATATTCTTTGTAAACAAATAAATTTTTTGATTTATCCATCGTATTCTACATTTATTATTTTATCCAAACAACAATTAAAAGGTTAAAAAAATGTAAGTAGGTATACTTTCAATTAATTCAAATTTTTATAAAAAAATGTCTTATTAGACAAATATATATTATTTTTAAGCTTCATTTGAATTTGTAATTAAGCAAATTCTTTGTTTGAAAAAAAAAAAAAACGTACCAATTGATACAAATACATTTTATATTTGACTTTTGAAAATTTGTTCGTCACTTAGTAAAAAAATTTGTTCTTATGTTCTACATTTAAGAATAATGATTGATTCTCCCTATATTATAACTCAGACTTAGAGTGGCATGAAAGATCCAAGAAGGATACACGTCATGAGATTAGCTTTCCAAGAAGAAAAAAAATTATAAACTTTATCACAAATCATGTTCAACCAAGTTTGATTGCCCGAAACGTGAAATGGAAACCAAGTTATATTGCCCAAAATATGAAATGACAACCAAATTCGATCACCAAAAACTTAAAGTTGCGATCAAGTTTAATCGAAATGGCTAGGTCGGTGGGAACATGAAAAACACTATTTTTTTTTCCGATTGGTGGATTAAGAAAAATGCTTGGTGGGGATAGACGCGTCCTAATGGATACCTCCTCCCCTCCAAATTGGCCAAACTGCCCTTTCGCCCATATGCCCTTTCTTCTTTTTTATTCCAAAAATTCTCTTCTATTCTTTTTTTTTTCATCCTTTTTATGCTTAAAAATATACATAATAAGCATATGTAATTTGGAAATATTAATTCTAAATATTTTTAGGCCCTTATATTTTAAATTTTTTAAGCATATGAAAATACCCTTACGCTATTACATTTTTTCTTAGGTCCTTTCCTTCGAACACCATTATCATGCTAAACAAGTTAGGAGTTAAAACCAATACAATTTCGTGTGATGGTGATTTCAAATCAGCATCAAGATGTCGATATTGAATTATTCTTATGCAATGAGGTCAGTAATTACAGTTGGATAACTCAATAAACTGATATATTAAGAGCATGGACATGAAAATTGATGTCATCACAACCTGCATCAAGAGCTGGTCAAATTGATTTAAGCATGTGTGACTAAATAGAAAAGCTAGTTATGCAAGAGCATGAATTCACTTATGTTACATTTCAGCTCATGAACATGTCACACGGTGGCCTCCCCTTGATTTTGACAGTCTGGGAATAGCCCATAATCCCATGAAATTGTACAAACAAATTATTCTTGATTCGCTTTAATTAGTTTCTTAATATTGAGAGAACATTTAGTTTCTTAACTATTTTCAATTTTCTCTTGGGGAATTGATATATATACATATATATTCAGTCATTTCTATAGCCTATAGTCTTCATCATATATATAATTTCTTTAACTGAGTATATACTTAGTTAGGTAAATATATACTATAGCTCGGTTAAATGCAATGAGACATGCATTCAATTCATTCAATTTTTTTTTTTTTTATAGTGGTAATTTATTCCATTAGACAAATGTATATATGTCTTCAAAAAAAAGTTCAATTAACGCGTCTTAGGACTGAGAATGGATGCATGAATCGAACCAAACATTTTTCTTCCTCTCCACGTATGATTTGTGCCTAAACATACAATAGCTGATACATGTCAATCTACTTTGATTTAGAAACTAATTAATTAAATTTTAGAAATCATCACAATTTTTATTGAGAATTATAAACTTATCTTATTTTGGGTAGGGCCGGATTTATAGTTTTCTTGGTTGAGGCTTTGATGTAAAATTTCAAATCGAGTAATTAGTTATGAATAGTGTACTCAGGTGGTTGTTTGATTGAAGTAATTAATTAGCTCACTCAAGTGGGGGCTTGTGTCATACATGTATATAAATTTTTTAATCTTAATAGCTTTTATGGGAGAGTTGGCAGACATACATCCCCCACCCTCAACATCGATGCAGAAGAGTTGGCCAATTTCTCACTTGAATTGATGATTGGATGCTCCTCTTTTTTTATTGTATACTATAGTACCTGATGTTTTTAAAAAATCTCAATGGCTGAATAGTGAGCATTTTTAATTTGAATAAAAAAAAAGGCCTTTGATTGCTATATATATCATTACTATATGTTTTTTGGCAACGGGAAAAATCAAACATTGACTGAGAAAATCAAGGATGTTTTGAAGTATACATAAAAGCTCTGTTACATAGGCCTTAATTTATAAGTCTTTTTTATAGGTCTCATGAAGTGTCAAAATGTTATTAGCTATCTCGTTAACTTTTATAAAAAGGTAAAAAGCAAAACACAAATATACCCTTAATTAAAACACACATTCTCTCACTCTATTTTTCTCTTTTTGTGGCATTTTTTTTTCAGTTTTGTCTTTCCTATTATTTTTAAAATTTGAGACATGCACATTTATCGATACTACATGATAGATTGATCATGAAATTTTATCCAAACTCATCCACCGAGAAGTTTCAGAGAGTGAGGAAACTTCTTCTGGTCTGTCTTTTTTTTTATAGGGATGTCTAATCTTCCTTTTATGTGTGTCAATTCAAAGAGGACTGCCCTGCTAAAACAATCTTATTATTTTACTGGTACAAAATGATGAAACAAATCATGCTACCCTTTTCAACGATAGTTCAAACGATCTTTTAGTAGTTGTAGTTTATACAATATGATATTAAAGTATACTTTTTAAAAAAAATATGTGAAATCTTTTTTTTTCTTTTTTTTAAGAAAAAAACACACATTCTTATTTTCAATTTGTTTAAAGTTACAAAATGTAATTATCTTTCAAATGTAACTAACTTCGTGTATGCATAACTGTTGTATGTGTGTATTTTATTATGTATGTGGAGTCATACTTTAAGAGTATGTATGTTTACATGTGTATGACATGTAATATCAATTGTTGTAGGTCAAAAAAAGATAGAGAAACCAAAAGACAAGAACTAAATAATATTAATCGTGTTTCTGAAAATGTAATTAATTATCAGAGGAATGTAAACAACTTTAAGGAATATGTATATTCAGTTTGGTTAATGTTAATGCTATGATGAATGTAACTATTTTTAAATTGTAACTAATTTTAATTCAACGACCTTAACATTTATTGGTTTGTATGTGTGTTTATCATGATTTATCTTTCTTTTATCATTATATGTTTTTTATGTTACTGTTGTACACAATGTAACTAATTTTCATTCAATGTAACTAATTTATGTTAAAAATGTAAATCACATGTAAATTATTTGTAATTATCTATTTCAAACTGTAATTAACTTCTTCTGAATCAAATGTCATTTCAACATACGTACATTTTCTTTTGAATCAAATTTCATTCCAACACTTGACACGATTGCTTCTGCACATTGCTGCTCAACTTCAACAATGAAATCCTTCTCCGGATTGCCTTCCAAGGAAAATGTAACTGACTATACAAATATAGCTGACTTTTTACAAATGTAACTGACTTCTTTTGAAATGTAACTCACTTTCAAAGAAAATGAAAAAAAACAATGTATGAGTGTTACTACACATTTAAAAATATATTTTAAATCAAACAAAAAAGAAATTTTTAAACGAATTTAGAAGATTTGTGTTAGATCATCTAAAATGATAGAACACGTCAATAAAAATAATCTACTATCAAAGACTAGATTCAACAAATATAAATTTGTAAAATCAAGTAATTACACACAACTGCATAAACATAAATCATTTCCTATTTGGTGCTAGGTTTTTTTTTTTTTAAAAAAAATGGTATTTTAAAAAGGAAATGAACTATTGATTATAGATGTATAAATAATTCAATTGGACTGAATCCAAAAACAAAATAAGAAACGTGAATTATAAATGAAAATGAATATTGTCATCGTCATTAATTCTATATAGGTGAAAGAGAGTAATTATTACTGTCTCCTTAATTATAGAAACAATTATCGAATAAAGAAAAAACCATAAAAAAGATAAAACATGTATTATGCATATGAAGCTTACTTGGAGCCTATAAAAATAGGGTCTATCAATCATTTCCATACATAAATCATGTGCATAAGATAAATCCAATTCGAGCTTGAAATGCATGGGGTCCAAACTCAATAGTTATAGCCAAAGAGAAAATTTAGTAGTGTGTTTTGTTGTAATTGTTTTAGTCTCTTGTTATTACGAAGTAATCAACTATATTATGAAAAATGTTAAGGAATAATTCCGTGTGTGATTTTCAAAAACATATAATATATATGTAATCAAACATACACCTTCATAAATATATATATATATATATATATACACACACACACTTCAATAAAAATACCTACTTCTTAAAAATAAATAACTAAAATAAATGTATATCTCATTGACAAAATGAAGCCACACATGAAACGAGAACTACTTTTAACATGTTCATCTATTAATATTACTACATTAGGTGTTCGTGAACTAGATTCTTGGTATTCTAAATTTTATGATTTTATAAATGACATAATTTAGATTTGGATTGGAATCCTGTGACATAAAAACTTAATCAATTTTTATCGGAGCACATTCTAGAGCAATAAAAAAAGACATGATATCAGTATTGAAAAATCAATCGTCATTTCTTTTATTGGTTTAAGTAAAATTTTGAGTTAATTTTTTTTTTATTACTAAATCTTTACCCTTTTATTTTTTTATAAAGACAAGGACAGGCCACTAAAGACAGTGTCTCACTATAGTCAAAATTTATGTCAAATCAAAAAATGGGCAGCGGGCAACCAAATGTGGAGCCTGACCGCATATAATTGGTCCTTCAACGCTCCTTTTTGTCTATAAACAACAACATAGTCTGTACTCATTTGGTCTCAATCTTTTTCTTTCAAAGTTAGAGGTTATATATATATACACACATAGACATATAGATACATACGAAGGGTTTTTTATTCTTAAGTCCTTATAAATCATATGATTTAATAATCGATTTTCACTTCTTCATATTTTGATTTTAATATCTAAATTTAAGGATATATTCTTTTTTAGTCCTTCCTATAGACTAAAAAGAAAACTAAATAATTTAGGGATAGATCCCTCCCAAGAATTAAACAGAAACATATCTTTTAAATCTGGAGACTAAAACCAAAATACGAAAAAGAGGGGGATGGATCACTAAATTCTATGATTTATAGAAACTTAAAAATAAAAAACCTATATATATATATATATATATAATACAGAGCATATTATATAAAGATAGAATGACTGAAAAAGTTTCAATTTTCCCAACATGATTATAAGGGAAGCAGAAGGGGAAGAAAATACCCTGAAATTTATTTTTAATTTTTTTCATTGAAAAGTCCTCATTTCATTTGAATAAAAAGAAAAAAAAACATTTTAAACTCACATTCAAGTTTCTTGTGTGACTATGTATATATGTAATATGTTTTGCTTATGCAACACGACTTTATTCACCAGGCATCAGTAATCACATTTAATCTGACTCACGAAACCTAATTTATTATAGAGATTCGTTTCATTGTTTTTTTCCAATTTTTAAAGATAGCTAAATCTGTTACATAATATTGATTGTTGTTATAACTGCCATTGTTGTTCACACACACATGTATATAAATGAAGTGACCCCCCATGTAGCTCTTGATACTTAACAACCTCGATCTATCATTAATTAGCAGCCCTAATAAACCAAAAACCTGCCTCCACTTGGCCTACAGCAGAGTGAATATGAGAAGGCCCAAAAAAAAAAAAAAAACTATGTACGTATATGGAGTATAACCACACCATTTTTTTTGTTTTTATATGAATAGTGCAACTAATATGACTTGATTAGCTATATTTTATGGATAACGTTAGGGATACCTCTCCATATATGCCTTGTTTTTTTCTTGATGAAACTGTATATTTTATGTAATAAACAAGTTCTTTCAATAAAAAGTGATATATACAAATACTTTAATAAATTATGTAAATATATTCAATTCCCACAAATATATGTTTCATTTTAATGAATCATATATATATTACAAAAATTTAGACTTTTTATAACTAAAATTTTAGTTATAAGAAATCCAAATTGGTCATAGAAAGAGTGCGAAGAAAACTAAAACCGTCTCCCGGCCAAAAAGCCTGTTGATGGCCAGTGAAAGCATATATATTTTGTTAGCAAAATAAAACTACACGAGGTTTGACAGAAGTAATATATGTGCTTAGATATTACCAAACAAATTAAATATTTTTTTTGTGAGTAGAACCATCTTGGAGTACTGTTCCGGATAGGGAAACTTATCACAAACTTGGGGGGGCGGGGGGGGGGGGGGGGGGGGGGGGGAGGAGGAGGAGGGGAGAGAAGGAGAAAATTATATAATGGATCACTGGAATGTGGGAATTCAAAGCAATTAATGCCAAATTCCAAAAGATATTTCTCACCTCGAAGCCCTACTTACTAGGGTAATGCGGATTAGAGTGATATAGGTGGGGAGAAAGGATGGTATTTTATATTAGGACTAAAACAAAACTAGAGAACAACTTCAACATGGTCTTTCCTTAAAGAAAAATAAAAAAATAATAGTAATAACATGGCCTTTCCTATATGAAACAAAAAATGATTGGGAAAATTAAAAAAACATTGCCATGTGACGTGGCTCATTCCACTCCATTCACTTTGTTTTAAAAATAAAAACATATATTATATATCTATAATTAATTAATTATGGGTGTTATTACATTTAGCCGTCAAATGTATATTGATGTTAAATAAATATTATCATTTTTCACTTTTTACAGTGAGTCGTTACACTTTCCTTTAGTCTATGTATACACTTTTATCACATGAAAATATGTCTTATATAGCTTTAAAAAAATTTAGAAATATACATGAACACTACATATCCACCCTCCATATATCTCTCTCAGAAAAGATGAAATTGCGCATCCATACCATTTTGAGGGACATTTATGCATATTATACATATTTTAAGTTTCATAATAATGCCCCTCAAAAAGGCAATTATGTACTAAGTAAATCATTTTAAAGGGTATTGTTGAAATAACATTTCATCATATTTGATAAAATGATATTACCAGGAGGGTCTATGTGCAAAAAATCCCAAAAATTATAACAACACGTGGCAGTTCGGGGCCTCCTTTTGGTGTACGGGGAGAGACAGAGTTCAGTACTACTATTATGTCTACATAGTAAAAGTTACACTGACCAAAAATTGCAACACCACAACAAAAGACTGGTCAATTTGTTTTCTTTTTTACAACCAAATAAAAATAAAAAAATTCATACGATGGTCCTTCGTAACTTTGTTTTAGGTCATTTCATATATGTCTAATTGAGAAGTTGAAAAAATGATGTTTTGTTCATATATATATATATAAAGAAATGTTTGTTCATATATACCAACCAAAAAGTAAAAAAGAAATGTTTGTTCTTTTAAGTGAGTCAAAAATAGGTTTTGAAATCAACATATCACCCACCCTATAAGAGAGGGGGTACGGAGAAAGGAAAAAAAGAGTTGGCACCATCAATAACTCAGCATTCATTTTTTTTCTCTGCTTTTCTTCTCCTTTTTAATATATTGTACAGTTCAAAGTCCTGTTTATTTTTTTTTCAAAGTTTTCTATAGGGTTTAATTTTCTTCTGTTGTTTTGCCCACAAATGGATTCACTTTAAGGTTTTTGTGAATTGTACTGTATATATCCCCCAAGCGTGCCGTGTCTGTGTTCAGATTACTGTAGTACACATACGAATATTGAGTACTGATATGTGTGTACAGTACTATGTGAGTGATCAGTAGTGAGAGGAAGATATCAGACAGAGAGCATTCTTTTTTTTTTTTAGGGGGGGGGGGGGGGGGGGGGGAGAGAAGATTTGGAGAATCCGAACATCTGGACGTACTGTTGGATTCCTAAATAAGAGGAGACAAGAAAAAGAAGAAGATATAGGCTTTGAAGTTGGATTCTGCATGATTTGCACTTTCAAAGAACTTAAAGACTTTCAACATAAATCGTTTTTACAGGACATAAAGTTTGTCTAGGGAGTCCATGTTTCTATCAAGATGAAGTGTGAAGTCGAATATAATGAAACGAAAATTATACTTCAGGACTACTACATAAGAGAGACAAAACAAAAAGAAGATTTATTAGGCTTTGAAGTTGGATTATGCATGATTTGCACTTTTCAAAGAACTTAAAAACTTCCAACATAAATGGTTTTTACAGGCTAGGGAGTCCATCTTTCTATGAAGATGAAGTGTGAAGTTGAATATTGAAATGAAAATTATACTTCAAGACTCCTAAATAAGAGGAGAAGAAAAAAAAAAAAGATTTAGGCTTTGAAGTTGGAATCTTCATGTTTTCTACTTTCAAAGAACTTGAAGACTTCCAACATAAATCGTCTTTACATGACATAAAGTTTGTCTAGGGAGTCCATCTTTCTATCAAGATGAAGTGTGAAGTTGAATGAAATGAAAATTAGATTTTACCCTGAGTATGTTTTATGATAAGAAATTGAGTTTTGGGCAATATTTAAATCAAAATTGTTCATCAATAAAAATAACAATAGTTGAAAATTTGTGTAATTTAATGCTCTAGGCAACATTTTGATAGTAATTCAAAGCAGCTCTTTCGAGGATATTTTAAGGGGTTCCATATAATATAGGAATTTGTGAATCACTTGCAGGATTGTTTTTAAGTTGTCATATCATAGTCACATAATACTTTAAACTTAATAATTAGATACCTTAATAAAAATATATTTTATTCTCGGAATGTGTGTGTATGACCTTCTAATCCGAGTATATATACTTAAGTTAAATGGTTTCACATTCTTCAAGATTCAAAAAAGAATCTTAATTATTAGAGAAAAATATATATAGTCCCCAGACTTGAAAATTATCTAAAATCTATATAAACCCCTTATTTTTCCTAAAATCTATATAACCTCCTAAAAACACTCGTGTAAATCCAAGCATCTCCCTAAGTCAAATTTTTGTGAACAAATTTAGATTATTCTGCAAATATTCTTTCAGTTTAACTTTGGTTGAAAACTATCCACAATACATTAAAAATGTAAAAAATCATATGTAAATAATAATTTTATAATCTATCAAAAGGGGTAAAATAGTCATAGAGGGGTAAAATTATCATATACGAAAGGTTCTTCACATTTTAAACAATTTATAGGGATTTTTTTGGTATATTATATTCTTAGTTAAGTATAATCAAACAGAATATTCGCATAATATTCCTCGTATATCAGTGAAAGTTTAATTCAGGGGATTATTTGGATTTATATAGTATTTTCAAGGGGTTATATGGACTTTAGGAAAAGTCAAAGGGTTATATGGATTGGTGGTTATTTGGATTTATGTAGTATTTTCGGAGGGTTGTATAGACTTTTAAAAAAGTCAATGGGTTATATGAATTTCAAACAGTTTATAGGGGGTTATTTGGATTTTTCTCTATTTATTATTGTTATCTTCAAACTTCACATAGTCACTAAATTTTGCAATATCTAAAAATTGTATATTTTTATTAAAATCCATTTGTGTTGTTTATGGTTATGAATCTCAAATCTTTTCATTTTATTATATGGTAAACCTTAGAATACATTAATTTTTATTGCTGTAATTTTTAGTCAAATAAAAATGGACAGTGCAGTACCGATCTCATACCCCAAGAAGTCATATATATATTTGGCGACGGTCTAAAACCGTAGTTATATGTCGGTTTTCTTGTAGTGACCGATCTCATGCCCCAAGAAGTATATATATATTTAAGGAAAAATCCATACAACACCTTGAAATCTAATTGAAATCTATATAACTTATTTATTTTTCTTAAAATCTATATAACCCCCTCAAAACACCTGGTAAATCCAAATAATCCCTGAATAAAATTTTTTTTAATAGATGATGAATATTTTGTGCATATTTAATTTAGTTAACCCTGATTGAAAACACGATATACTAAAAAACATCTACAATAGGTTAAAAATGTGAAAAATCATATCAAAATGATGATTTTACCCTCTTTGGATATATTATAAAACTCTGTCTAGAATGGTAAAATCGTCTTTTATATAAGATTTTTCACATTTTTAACACATTGTAAGTTTTTTTTGTATACTGTATTTTCTACTAGAGTTAACTAAAGATAATATTTATAAAATATTCATCATCTGTAAACGTAAATTTTTTTCAGGGGGTTATTTGGATTTACTAAGTATTTTCAAGAAGTTATATGGATTTTAAGAAAAGTCATGGGTTTATATGGATTTCAGTCAATTTACGGGGGTTTATATGGATTTTCCCCGTATATTAATGATTCATGATGTTCGTACTCATGATCCCTGTACCAATAATTTGAACTTTGCGAATGTCAAAGAACCTCACAATTTTTTAACAGAGTTTATTATAAAACATTCTAAAAATTGAAAAGTACAAAAATATATTATAATGAACAAAAAAAAACGACATCAATAAATGTGATAAATTATCTTTAAATTTTTCTTCCATCTCTTTCCGACATAGTCTATTTTTATTTATTTTTTTGCTTAATATTTTTATACTTATTATTAAAATAAAAATGCCTACAATTACTCTAAAAAAATTTATCTTTAAAAGACAAAAAAATGTTTTCATTCAATTTTATCCAAAATCCAAAATTAATAGAGAATAGTTAAGTTTTTATTCATTGAGGTTTGTGTAATTGGTCTCAACGTTGAGAACAGAGTAAGAATGTAACATCACACAAAAAAACACAAATTTACGTGGTTAATTGGGCCTAAAAACAAATCCCACTGTAATAAAGTGTAGTTACAAAAAGTAATCCACTCTCAAATCTCTTTGTAGATGTGTCATTGTCATACAAATTAACTCCTTTTTTTGTAAGGATGTTCAATAAAAAAAAAAAAGTATTGCAACCAATCTTATGTAATACTAAAAGATAATCTCTTCAACATCCTCTTCCAGTACAAATCTTATTTAATACTCAAATGTAAACTTTATATAACCATACATTGGAACTGAGACATAATCCTAGCCCTCTGAGTCACAAAAGACTGAAATACCTTTGAAGTGGTGTCTCTTCAAAACTTAAAATAAGTGGTCGGCCATGAAATATCAATCCCAAAAGCAAGCACAAACTCTAATACAGCTACCTCCAAATATTATATTAGTTTTTTTTTATAACTCCTAAATAGTATACATTACGCATGGGAGGAGACAACACTCATGTATGCTTCTTTAAAAAAAATTTCAGGTGAAACAGTTATAATCATTTTCAACACATTCAAAAACATACATGTCCACTTTGGCTTATAAAAAGAAAAGATTGGAATCACCACAATGGTATAGATTTAAATACAGTGTTATCTGCACCCAATGAGAATATATCACATGAATGGATTATGGAAGTCCCAAGTATATATCCTTCTCCATGATATTGGCATCAATTATGCTGTTGATCTGGACCACCAAACACTGAACATAACCAAACTAAATAATTGTGGTGGTTTCCAATGGAATTATCTTTTCAGGGCCAAATCTCTGACTCAACAGTTTTAATTTGTTAGTTCCAAAGCTTTTTGAGGAATGGGAGAGACCCCACTCAGCCATCACTTACTGGGCATCCTTTCCTTTTCCTCCCGGTTGGAGCCTTGGAGGGTTAAAAAGGAAACTATCAAAGCTCAATCACTTTAATAAAGTAGGGTTGTTCAGGTGTTGTGAACTTGAATAGTCGACGCGTGCATATGACACAATTGTGGTAATGACTCTCTTTTCCATAATATATTATGTGTGTGTGTTTTTGTTGGAATGAGATTTACTGAAGTGGCAGGTAGACCCTCTGATATTTACATATAATTCTTGTTCAATGATCATATATATAGGATTGGTATATACGGAAATGCATGGGTTCTAGTCACGATTGAATTTCATTAGCTCTTATTAGATCCTAACAAGATATTTAATGTGTGTGTATATCTTCTTTAGAAAAGTGTCACGTGTCATTTTCCGATTGAGGATTAAGGAGCACCCTACATATACATATATACATGTATATATGTGTGTAAAAAAATTCACAAACCTCACAAGCTACGCAGACAAAGTGTCATGTGTCATTCTCTGATTGAGAATTAAGGAGCACCCTATATATACATGTATGTATGTGTGTGTGTATGTATCTTCCTTAGAAAAGTATTTACATTCTATGCTCATCCGACAACCTAATGCTCGTGGAACACATTAAGACAATCATATTTTAAGGTACTAATGCTATTTAATTTCATTTACATGTTATACAATTGTTTTTTTTTTTTTTTTTTTGGGGGAGACAGTGATATTTATTTCATCACTTTCTTAACAAGCACCCAACTTTTACAAAGTTACATGCTTTATTCGAAGCCCGGGCATCCAGTAATAATCTTAGTTTTAACAAAAAGAACAGATCAGAAGGTATATATATTGCAGTAATATTGACTAGTAAGAGATCTAGAGAGAGTGAGAGAGAGAGAGGAACAGAGAGAGCAGGTGTTACTGAAAATTAAGTACGGTGTACGTACATGCTAATGAAGTAGGTGGTGACCCAGTACGTAACGATAGGCACGTGCATCTCTGATCAGAAAGTTTGTGATGACCATATATAGTATGTAGTTTGGCTTTCATCAGCGACAGCCATTGTTGATGACAGAGACGTCCCACTCGACTTTTTTCTTTTCTTTTCCTCTGTGTATCAGTGTTTAATCTTGTCTCCTTGAATGTACCATATGCATGCAATGCATGACAAAAAACAGTTTGTTGATCTTCTCTAACACAAAAATAATTGATCACAGCAGACACAGTTCGCTTTTGAGAGAAGACCTGATATTGCCATACAATTGCAGAGTGCAAATATGGTCTGTTTCAATGATGTGTATGAGATTATTACAACAAGTCTTCTCAAACCATGCCTCTCTTTTAATAGTGGGTGGTGTTACTTGTTTTTCAAAATGCATTTTTACATGTCTTGTAAGTTTGAGTTTTATGTTTGTAAAATTTGTGTGTTGAATTTTAGTCCTACACCGAAAAAAAATAATAGACTTGTACACTATATAAAGTGTAGTAGTTGTATTGTTTGTTTTATGAATGGTAAAGTATTACGCACATGGTGTTTAAGCACCGTTCACGCACATGCGCGTATGCGATGGAAACAATGTAGCGTTTTGTTGGCGCATTTGTATGTATCTGATGGTGATCGATTTAAACCGTCGATCTTGTGACTGAAGATCCAATTGTCAAGATCGGAAACAATTAGGTCATTCATGAAGAAGGCAATAAATAAATCAAACCATATATATGTATGTTTAATGTGACTCGTATTTTGAAGAGCATGCACATGAATGATGTATATGTATATGTATATATATATACATATATATATATATATATATATATATAGAAACTACAATAAAATCAGTAGTACTCTTTCAAAACATATATATACATATATATATATATATATATAGAAACTACAATAAAATCAGTAGTACTCTTTCAAAACATTAAACACATGTGGAGAATGGAGATGAGAAAGTTAAAAAAAAAAAAAAAAGGCAGCTATGATTTTTTTGCAGGTACGATTTGCTACATGTGCACACCCACTACGGGTTGATGCGTGCACTAGCTTTATATGTGTATGTAATATCATGTACAAGTACCATCTTTGACTCAATTCGAACTAGATATTTTTTTTTTTAACTGATACGTGAACATGAAGTACAGTTCAAATAAAAAAAAATGTGAACATGAAGTCTGACCTTTAATAACTGCAGCATGTCATGGGCTCGGTACAGTCTAGAGGGTCTGTTTATTCCATAAGATTACGTAATTATTATTATTATTATTTTTTACAAAATTCAAATTAATTTGTTTTTACTACTTTGGTTGATCTGAAATTCATGATTAACAGTTTTGTAACAGTTTATTTGAAAACGATATAATGGAACTTTAAATAGGTGTTATGTCCGGAAAAGAAATATGGTTGTGACATCTACACATTAATTCCCACAGCTCACCTTTGTCACTTTGCCGTCGTGAAAATCGAGGAATGATTTTGATGTGAAATCAGACCTAGGTGGTGGTAGAAGCTACAAAATTACCAGGTTTTTTTTACAAAGAAAAATAGTGTTAGAGAGAGAATTTTGTGGTTGACATATTTCTCTCAAAACCCTAGCTAGTTAATTCTTTAGGTATAGACAAAACTCTTGTTGACGTAAGAATTGTATTCTCAAGCTTCTTCATTATCCAATTGTTTGTTATAAAATGAAAATTAATATTTTTTAATATGTCATTCCAAGTTGAATAGTAGATTTTGCGTATCTATTGAATTAGACTTTTGTACTTGAGGAGGTATGTCTAATTATGTTCCTGGATTATCAAGAAAGGATTATAATATTTGTATTTTTCACTAATATTGAAATATGGTTTGTCATTAAAAAAAATAAAAATATGTATTTTTCACCTATAATGGAAATGATGTAATTTATGTATTATGTATGGGGATATTATAGTTATATATCGGACTATATATACTTCTTTGAGAATTAAGTTTTCTAATGTGAATGTATGCAATCTTTCTTCAAATCACGTAAATTTATGTCTCGTATGATCGTGTTTTGCTTTTTCATTTACTCTATTTTGATTCCTGGCACATCTATTTTTCAATAATATATGCCTATTTTCATTTTATACTATGGAATTTCCTACACAAATAAGTTGTGTTATCACGGTGACTTGAACCGTACCAAGATTCAATGGGAGTCAAAGTTTATTAATTGAACTGTGTGAATCAAACATGAAAAATCAGAGATTTTCATATGGATTCAATGTTCGTGTCTTACATCATTAACAGTGAAATACAATGAACAAACATACTTGGGTACAAGATACTTAAAGATGACCTGTATTTAGACATGTCATCTCAAATGTTTATTTGTTGATTTCACTTTTAAAAAGCGACATCAACACTTTATTAGATCTAGATCCTAATTCTTATTCAGACTGAAGCATGAAATACATTTCGCATTGTAAGACATTGTTTGGGGCATTGTGTTGCTATATGGATCGAAGCACAAAATTAAATGGGCCGTGAAATGAATGAGCCCGGTATTTGAAAACATTTCAACACCAGCCCATTTGTTCACCTACCTATTTTGATTCATGGGTCAACGTTTACATGTCACGGGTAAAGAGAGTTCAAATCTTTTGAAAACGAAATATTAGGGCTGTAACTCAGGCGAGTTGACCAGAACTCGAACCCAACCACTCGAATTCTAAACTACTCAATCTTAATCCGACTCAACCCGATTTTTAACACGGATTGGACTAACCCGAACCCAACCCGTAATTAAATAAACAAACCCGACCTAACCCGTAAAATTAGTTAGGTTTACCTAAAATTTGGACTTCTCATATTATAAACTACATAATGAACACTCATGATTTTTTTTTTTAACTATTAATTTACGAGTTCGGGTTGGGTCGGGTTATGAGTGAGCCAACCCAAACATAACCTGATTTATGAGTCAACCCGAATTGGTCAACCCAACCCATGTAAAAATCAGATTCAACCCGGCTCAAATTGTAGCCCTACGAAATACCAAAGCAACTTTGTTAATTGCATTGTGATTAATAAAAAAAATATATATATCTATAACTATAATCAACCGCATATTCTAAATAAGTCTATCAATAGATCAAATACATATTGGAAGCCTTATACAACATTTGGTGCGCGATTGAGCAACTTTGGAGTTCACAAAAAGCTGCTTCTACAATCATGCGACTAAAAAGTTTTGTTGTAGCAATTTCCTGCATACAGACAGATTTCAGAAAAATAGTGTCCAAAAGCTGCGATTTCCAAAAGTTGGGGGAGGACAGCTTCATGTAAAATCAGTTTTAAACACAGTTTTTTTGTAGAAAATCAGTTTTACATTCCCGTTACCAAACGCTGTCTTACTATCATATTTATTTTTATATGTATTATTATCTATTTTTAATAATTGACATGTCCATGTCTAATATAAAAAAAAATCTGTTTTCAAAAAGCTATAATTGAAAACTACATTTTCGAAAGCTGAACTGAAAACATGGGATTGTAAGAAATTATCATTTTTCATATTTCATTTTCAAATAGAGCTAGTTGGATGGTGGTAAGAGATGCATTAACTAGGTTAAGCTATCAAACTAAGGCTCCATTTAGCGGAGCAATTCGACTGGTGTTAGCGTTGGTGGCCCCGACGGATGCTAGCGGAAAGACAAAAATGTTTTTGTGGCTTGCAACACGTCAAGCGGACCCTAAAGCATACAAGCAAAGCACACGCATTTCACACAAGTTTGACTAAAGTTATTTTGGGTCAAAATTAAAGTCGTTTCCATAAATAGTTTGAGGTGGATCCACGTTGTATCCGTTATCAAGTGTGACGTGTTTATTTGTTCTAAAGACTTTTTAAATAATGAAAAATCGAATCCAAAATAACCCGTGAAGGCGTGAAAAACTCACATAATAAATAACAAACATCCCCCCCCCCCCCCCCCTTTTTTTTTTTTTTTTTTATAGAGAGGATGATGAGTTTGACCCACGAAACACAAAGTGTATGTTATGTCACATCAAAAGCAGTGTTTGATTATACGATTGTGTAATTTTTACTTTTATAAAAATCTATTTCTGTAATCGTATAATCAAACAGTTTTAATATAGCAATTTCTTATTGATAGATTTCAGATAAATAATGCTCAAAACCTATCATTTCTAAAAGTTGGATGTGGCAACTTCTTAAAGAATCAATTTTAAACTCAGCAGTTGTTGCAGAAAATCAGTTTTGTAATCCCACTTACAATAATCAAACATTTTTTTTAATTATATATTTAATTTGTAAAAATAATATACATATATACACGAATTGAATGCATATTATTTTACATTTTTATAATATAATATATACTGAGATTTTGAAATATAGATTACAATATACTGCACCAGTGACATGATCAACTATACGATGGATAATACGAAAACTTAGGCAGCATTTGATAGCGGGATTGTAAAACTAATTTTCTGTGAACGTTGAGTTTAAAACTGGTTATGTTGAAAACTATCCTTCCGTAATTTTTGAAAATCACAGTTTGAATATTATTTGTCTGAATTCTATCTTTATAAAACTGTTCTAACAAAATCATTTGATTACACCATTATAAAAAAAACTTTAATCTAAAAAAATTACATAATCGTGCAATCAAACTCTGCTTTAAAAATAACGGCGCCCCATGTTGAATTGGTGTGCTTGTGTGCATAAACATGAAAACGGGCATATAAAAGAGAAGAAGAAATGAATATAAAAACTGCAGCACCCAAACAGTCCGAGGGGCGCCCATCAGCATAATCATAGCAAACATGAGACCGTTTAAACTTTGTATATATGGTTTCCGATACTGTCACGCTACATATGAACCGTCCGATGAATATAAAAAATCTCCAAATAATGAGCATTGCATATTGCATACTCTCTTCTAATCCAGACCCAACTTTCCTTCTCCGGCCAAACTTTCATTTTTATTCCATACAAAAATCAACAGACATCAAAAGTCTGTCAATGGAAACGTAGTTATCTGTGTACCCCCCCAAAAAAAAATAAAGTAAAAACAAACGTAGTTATCTCAAAAGGGCTTCCAAAACGAGCCGCCATTAGAGCTGTCATAGGAAGCTCACGAACGGAACCAGACAAGGAGATAATGTCAGACTACTTTTTAATGGGTGTTTTAAAAACCGCCCCTTTTTTGTGAATTGTGGTTGGTGGAGGACTTGTGGAGAGAGAGCTCTGAAAGGGAATCTCTGTGTTAGCTGGTTTTTTTCGTGTTCTTGCGTTACCCCCTGAAAGCCAACGCGCGTGTCGCATATAAATCCCCCCCCCCCCCCCTATATAATGGAAGCCGTTCTGAGTTAAGGTTTGGGATTTGGGTTTTTGTAGAGCTTCTGATTCAATTGAAGTTTTTCAGTCTCTCGTCAGTTTCAGAGGTAATCGAAATACGAAAGATTTGATTTGTTTTGGGGTTTTATGATATTTGTGATTTATTGATTCAATTCTGTGAATGAACTATTGGTCATTCAAGATGGGTCTATCAGAATTCTCTGAAGTTTCCATTTTTTTTTTTCAAGATTCCCAAAATTTCAATCTAGTATTTGTTGTTCTTGAATTCTCCAATATATAATCCAAAACTTTGAAATTGATGAACACAAACCAATTCTTGATTTGAGTAGGAGCTCAAGAAATGGGGATGAGAAAGGTCGACCTCCGGTCGGACACGGTGACGAAACCAACCGAGGCGATGCGAGCCGCAATGGCTGGTGCGGAAGTGGATGACGACGTGTTGTGCTCTGACCCAACCGCCGCTCGCTTCGAGGCGAAGATGGCGAAGGTGATGGGGAAGGAGGCGGCACTCTTCGTGCCTTCTGGCACTATGAGCAACCTCATCGGCGTGCTCGTCCACTGCGAAGTCCGGGGCAGCGAGGTCATCTTGGGTGACAATTGCCACATCCACATCTATGAGAATGGTGGGATCTCCACCATCGGTGGCGTTCACCCCCGGACCGTCCCGAACAATGCGGATGGCACGATGGACCTCGCGCTCATTGAGGCGGCCATCCGCCACACCGATGAGGACCTCTACTACCCAACAACAAGGCTCATCTGCCTTGAGAACACACATGCAAAGTGAGGGACTCATGTTCTTGTTTTGTTTCCATTTAATTGTTATGCATGTTTCATTGTAGTTTGTTGGATAGTCAGTTTGGTAAACATTCTCATTCTCCTTTTGTTGGAGTACCCAGATAAATGATGTTTAAAATCATTCATTCTTGTGGGCATTCTTAGGCATCCCGAACAAAATTTACTTAATCTCTCATTCCCAAGGAATCTATTTGAACTATATTCCCGTAAAAGGAAAAATTCTCCTTCTCGATTAAAGTTATCAAATTGGTTTTCTCTTAATGAATGTTCTGGTCGTCACATGGTATTAGACTTGATTTTATATTATTTCACAGATGTGTTGGCTTGCTGGAATTCAGGAAGGTTTGGACTGGTTTAATATAAGACATGTCATGGTGCCCTCTTATATTATATGTCGGTCAGTATTTGGACCGACCTCGGTCAATCTTCCAGATTCTACCATGCATATTTATTCTCTGAATTAAATTTGTACTGAAATCTGGGTGATTAAGACAATTTTATTTCTTGTGAACTATGTTCAAGAGGGAATTTAATTGGGCCCCATTAAATGTTAGAATATAAACTGAGTCGGTAAATTATGGTTTTTGTACCAATCAAAACTGAGGCTTTTTTCATTGGATTCCATTTTATAACAGTGGCTCACATGGAGAGTGAAAGGCCATGTGTGGGTCATGTTTGCTAAAAAATACTTTTACCATCGCTGTCTAGGCTTGTCACTCATTCAATGAGCACTGCTCTGATGATTCCAGTTTTTTCTTTCTTGGGTCATCATCAACTGATATATAGGTTTCTGTAATTGACTTAAAAGTTATTTCTGTTTTGTTTGAAATATTTGACAGTTACAAGTTGGATTGTCTGGATTCATTTTCTTTTCACACGCAAGTCTTTTCTGGTGTTTAGACTTAAGTATATGTGGTCTACCTTTTAACAAGTAACATATGCAGACCATCAAGTACAGGACAGGGCTATTTTAATTTTGTACCGTTCAAATTGAAGCATTAACTATGCTGTCAATTGCATGTCATCATGTTGGTTGTTGGTTAATGCCTTAACTGTTGCTGCAGTTGTGGGGGTAGATGTATTTCTGTGGAATACACAGACAAAGTAGGAGAGATTGCTAAGAAACATGGACTGAAGCTACATATTGATGGGGCACGCATATTTAATGCTTCTGTTGTAAGTAGTAATTTTGCAGTGAAGAACAACTTGATTAATTTTCTTATTTTATCTTGAAGAATGCTATCATTATTTTCTTCTTGCTATACAGTTGTCGCATATAACATTTACTTGAGTTCTGCCCTGTTTGTTCATTTCAATTCTGTATGCAATGACTTGAATTTAATGGAACATAAGACTGCTTTGCGTTCTTATTAGTAATAAATTTCCTGATCCGAAATTATTAGGTTTATTGCTTTCTGTTGCCATTTAACAGATATAATAATAGCGTATAGAAATATAATCCCCCACAGTTTATGTAGGATGTGAGCAACAGATTTATCCATGTCATATATGCTCAGTATTATCGCTGTCGTGTCTTTCTCACTTCATTTCCGTCATTCCTTCTTCGAGAACAGTACAAGGAGGAAAGATTTGCATGCCATGTTTCAATTAATCTGCTTTATTTCATAAAATCCACATTGGTTCTGTATTATTATATAATTTTGAAAAGTCATATACTAACATATTAATGGCCACAGGCCCTTGGAGTTCCTGTTCACAGGCTTGCACAAGTTGCTGATTCAGTTTCTGTATGTCACTTTTCTTTCTCATCTCTTTTAGTTTCTTTCCACAGTAGTAAATCAAGTGAATTATCCTTGGAAAATATGTCCATAAATAAATATGTGTCTTTTTACAGTATTAATCATGTTATTATTTCCCTTTAATGAAAATTTAAAACTGACGTCATTCCTCTATATCTTCCGATCCAGGTCTGCTTGTCAAAAGGTTTAGGTGCACCAGTGGGGTCTGTCATTGTTGGGTCAAAAAGTTTCATCACAAAGGTATACGCAGGCATTTATCATGAGTTGTGTAGTCTCTTAGAGAAAATAATATCAATATATGGTTCTCATTTGTTCTTTAGGCCAAAAGGCTTCGGAAGACCTTAGGAGGTGGCATGAGACAGGTGGGAATCCTATGTGCTGCAGCTGAGGTCGCATTGCGAGATAATGTTGGTAGGCTCGAGGATGATCATCGAAAGGCCAAGATATTTGCAGGTCATGAAATGTTAAAATCTTATAGTAATAGTTGTCATTTCATTCACAAGATTGATTAATCATGACAGGATTGATTGATAATGTTTTCCAGCAAGCAATACATATGTTGGATTGGTTTGCAATTTGTGGTAAAATATAACATAATAATTTGTTCAATTGTGAACCGTAATAATCTCATAAATAGGCGTCCAGGTTGTGCTTTTGCTCAGAGGAGGACTAGTGCTTAAAAAATAGCTTCAATGAAGCCTTTAAAATAACAATTTTACTATTATTATTATTCCCATTTTGCAGATAAGCTGAATGAAGTGAAAGGACTACATGTAGATTTGACTTCAGTTGAAACCAATATGGTTAGTATACTATTCTCAAGTGCTTTTTTTCTGCACTCTATTATTATGTGTTCCTGTCATCTGATCTTGCGTGGACAGATATTCTTTGATGTTACGAAAGGATCAAATGCATCACCAGAGAAGCTCTGCCAGATACTGGAGGAGCATGGTATACTGGTGTTGCAAACAAGCTCAACCAGGTTGGTTTGCAGGCTTTTACATATGTACTTCTCTCATTCACACTTCATATTGAACTGCTAATAGAACAACCCTTCTCTTTTACCTGGACTTACCTTTGCATTGTAATTCTATAAAATACCATGTCGGTTAGATTGATATCGATGAAATGCAGTTAGTTTTATGAATACAGTCTTTATTCTTTCTTTCTTTTGGTTGAGAGAAATCGTGTAGAAATAATTTATAATTCAAGACAAGGAATCCATGTTGAGCTTCGTCTACATGCGCTCAACATTAATTTTCTTGTCTAGATTTTAGAGATCAGTATTCTTGCATTGAATTTCATACGAGCAATAGCATGTTCAAGAACACATTCTAATTCATTATTTGTTTTATTTTCATTGTTTCAGTATAAGACTTGTCCTCCATCATCAGATCTCAGAAAGCGATGTTCATTACGCTTTCAACTGCATTAAGGTGGTTTTAACTATCCAAATGGTGCTCTTGTTTAGAGTTGCATTGCTTCCACATTTTGCTGATATGATTCTGTATTTTTTTTTACAGCAAGCTGTTCTTGGGATAGGTTATAACGGGGACATGAACGGAAATTAATTCATGCGTTCGCAAGTGTTCTATAATTGATACCTCTCCGTTACTCATCATGGTACAGGGGACACTTGGATGTGATTGTAGTCTATTTTGGATTAAGTAACAATTTTTCAAATAATCCTGTAGAAATCCTCTCAAATATATGTTTTTCTGTTGCTTCATGACTTCTGCTTGTTTTAATTGGTGACTGATGTACTGGAAAATCTAGATCAGAGTAGAGAAGGCAACAGAGATGGGTTTGGTCAAACCTGAACCCAAATCCGTCGAAGAATTTTCATCCCAAACTTGTTTTAAACCCAAAATGAGTTTTATTATTTTGTCCTAAACCCGTCCCGATGAAAATTTAAGAAATCC
This sequence comes from Acorus gramineus, assembly GCA_030737835.1. NCBI lineage: Eukaryota > Viridiplantae > Streptophyta > Magnoliopsida > Acorales > Acoraceae > Acorus > Acorus gramineus. The sequence continues at coordinate 16,487,641 of CM060857.1, forward strand.
AAACTCACCCTGCCTCACCATGTTTAAATGGGTCGGGTTTTAGTATGGTTTTTCAAATATTTTTTTATTATATTCTTAATTTAAAACCAAGTAAATCAATTCTAGACAATTGCTCTATTAATTAAATAATGTTAAGAGTGAATTGCTTCCTAAATTTGAAAGTTTATCATTTTCAATCAAGTATTGTATTTCATTTTTAACTTATTTCTTTATACATGTAGTCATATAAAAAATATTAACGTTAAACCATTTTATTTTGATCGTGTTTCATATGACATGATAGTTTTTTTGTTAAGAGTAATGCTTTTTAGACTCTAACATCACTGGTCCCATGAAGTGGCATATGTCTAATACCTATTATACCTCTGTGTGATTATTATTTTTTGTAACTGATCCCCATAAAACAAGGAGACAATTTGTTTTAATTTTTTTTCCATAACCGACTGTGGGGTTTTTATTTTCATTTTTTTTTATTCCTTCCTCCATTTTATCTCCTGCTGCTTGAAGAATCTCCACGGCCCTAATTTCTACTTCAGAAGAATTTGAAATCATGGATTCTTTTTTTTTTTTTTTTCAATTTGGATTTTGTCTGAATGTCTCTCGGATTAGGTGATTCATAATCGAGGTGTGTTTTACTGATTGTTTTAAATTTTAAACATGAATTTTTTATATATTTAATGTTATTTTTCATAGTTTGATTTGTTTTTCCTTTTATATATTTAAATATAACATTCGATACTGTTACATTTTATATATGGATAGTTTGTATGACGTTACTGTTATATTGTTGACAATATAAATATTCATTTTTTATATTTATATTATTTTTGTTACATTCGTAAATGTAACAGTCAATTGCATGCATTGATTGATTTAGATTTGTTACATTCATAAATGTAACAGTCAATTATATGTGTCTATTGCTATGAAATAAATACATTTACGCAATATGGTTATATTATAATATAATAAAACTGTAACATTCACGTACTTTTGTTATATTTATGCAACACTGTTACATTTTGTTACAGTTATAATCACATAAATGTTACATAATTAATTTACCTCTCTATCTCGATTTTCATAAATAAAATTTTATAATACAGAGAAAAACCATAATCGAAATAGAAGCAAAACTTCCATAGCTTGCATGATGACAATATGAAGAGGAGCACTCATATGTTTTTGTTTTTGTATTTTGTTTTCATTTCTCACTTTTTTTTTTATCTCAAAAGGATTTCAAAATTCATTCATAACTTAATAGAGAAAATAAGGAATTTGGATTAACGAGACATTTTTAATGAATGTGATATCTGTATTTTATCATTTTTGAAAAATCAACAAGCCAACTAATGAGATGATGACACCTCATAAGACTTGTGAGTGAGACTTATATTTTGAGACTTGAGTATCATCACTGTTTTACCAAAACAGGAAGAGATAATAATTTCATTTAGAACTCAAACCCAACTTACATCTTCAACGTTTTGCGTTGGGTTTCTCTCCACACATGTTTTGTTTTTTAAAATAAGATACTCATTTAATTAGGCACACGAATTTTAAAAAATAATATATATATATATATATATAAATAAAATGTATGGATTCATCTATATATAAAAAAAAGTGAAATTTATATAAATAACTCATTAATAGTGTATGATACTAACTAAAATTTGGGTTAAAAAAAGAGGTACCGGATAGACTTATGGAAAGAAAAAAAATTTATGTAAAATGCAATAGTGTACAAAAAGAACTGAACATAATATTTTCCAAAAAAAAAAAAAGCCTCACATGAACTCAAATGCTAAATAGGTCCACCCTGAATATATCCCAATATCTATTCAGCATCAACAGTGCATTAGTTGTATATCACTACTGAGCATCAACAGTGCATTAGTTGTGCATCATGAGGTGAACAAGGAAAGCAATTCTCTGAGAAACTAGCCAACATGGCATGGTTCACAAATTTAGTTCTCAAATACGCCAAAAAAACATGGGCACACACTCACTTCATACATAGCTCATCTTTAATGGTCTGTCCACCGATACTCAAGCATCCACTCTACTTCTCAAATCTTCATTTTAAAAACCAGACGCGAAATTCACCAGGCACATAACAGTGGTCAAACCATGGACCCATTTATGGCTTCATAGAATTCAGTATTGCAAAAGAAATGGCAAAAGGGGAAGAGACTGTTCACGGTCTCTCAATTGGAGCAATCTAACATTCTAAACTCACGCGACAAACAGCATCACCACTGCTATCAAACTTGATTACCAACTGATTCAGTAGCCTTCTCAACTGAAGGCTCAGCTTCTGCTACAGGCTTCTCATCCAAACTAACGTCCACATTCCGATCAATCACTCCACCAAGACAAGCTGAAGTCTCGTTTTGAGGTGCATCAATGGTGGCCATATTTAGTCCATCTGCATCTTGAATAGTGGCGACAATTTTTCCATTACTATCCTTACCGCTGATTGAACCATCAGTTGAAAAGGGTGGGCAGGCTTGCTCAATCAGAGTATGATGATCTTCTGCTTTTTGGTCATGGGAGTTGTCTTCAGCTACTACAGTCGGTTTCATTAAACCATACGCCAGGCTAACTTCTTCAGATGTGATTTCGCCATCTCCTGATTTATTGACCATCTTCTCTGTGGAATGAAGCATCTCTGCCTCCTCAACAGATAAATTAGGTGGCACTACAGAACCATCAGAAATTGCAGTTACATCTCCCATTATAACCTCAACACTGTCTGATAACTTAGGTACTGCTGGACCATCAGAAACTGCAACCTTCTCTTCTAAAATTATATCAGTCGAATCAACTGTAACTGCTTCCACAACCGGTAAACTGGGACCCAATATACCATCAGATAATGCAGAATGTTCCCCTGCCTTGACTTCATCATTTACTGCATCACTAGTCATCTGATCATGAAAATCAGCCATCCGCGTATCTTCGGTTTCAATCAATGCTGCATCAGGCATTTCAGTGCTATCAGAAGTCAATGAAAGTGCTTGGGGAATGGATGCTTCCATTTCTTCATTCTGCTTCTTCAACAACGCTTCTGTCTCGGCACGTTCTCTTGCAGCAATCTCTTCCTGCATTTTTAGCTGTAACTTATGCTCCAAAAGCCTCTGGACCCGGTCCTGCTCAGCAACAAGGTCCCCGTATCGTTGCTGGAGGCACCGTTCAAGCTCCTTCTGCTTATTGATTTCCTCAACCAGATCTCTAGTTCTGTAAGATACTGCTGACTGCTCCTGCCTTTGTGAAGCTCGGAAGCATTCAAGTTCAGTTTCTGCTGTCTCTATTTGCTTGAAAGTGGCATGTATTCGCTCCATTAAGTTTGTTTCCCGCAACTACAAGTTCAAATTTTGTCTACTTGATCAGTAAAGTAGCAGATTAGATTGACTCTAAAGACTAGTTGAGATGATATGAAATCAATGATCTAAAAGCTGATCACTGAAAGAAAGTCAAACCATAGCGTTGGATCTATTACCCATTTGATTAAAATGTATATACAAAAAGAGTGCTATTCCATATAATAGAAAAATGGAGTTTTCCATACCTGATATCCACGAGTGAGGACCTCTATCTTCTGCTCCATTCGCGTTGCCTTTTTAGGCCCCTCATCCAATTTTTTCTTCAGAATGTCATATTCATCTTGCAAGGCTACCAGTATCTCACTATTTCCAGCAACACTAGCCAGACCATAAGTATGTTGTACAGGAAAATACATGAGATCATCCAGGCATTCAACACGTGCTTTAACAAATTCATCTAAAGATTCATTTTCATGCCCCATCGCTGTACGGAGAAACTCAACTTCTTCCTCCATCAAAGAATCAGCCTGAGGAGTGAATATTATATTAGATACAAAGGAATGATAATGAAGTATTCAAGTTGTCAGCTACCATAACAGAGTAAAGCACTCGTGATTTTTTTGTGTAAGTTGGAGGGTTGGCTGAGTAAAAACATCACACAGTGAAAGGCGTGACGAAATAATACACCCATCAGTTAGTTCAATATAAACAATACAACCCTCAATCAGCCATACATAACAAAATATGAAAAATATCTAAACAGTGTGGATCATCTCATGCAAATCTTCGTACAGGAATCCATTTAAGACCTCGTAGCTTTTATCTGAACAGCATGAATAGATTTTAAAATAATTTCAACTGAACACACAAGAAGTTTCACAAATTTGACATGGCTCTAATAAATGTTGAGGCATCATAACAGAAGATGACATTCAGCTAATGAACATGTAACATAACCAACTGTATAAATGAATAACATAAATTGCATGGTTAAATAGCTCTAAAAAGTATTAATGAAATAAATGGCTCTACAATTTTGAAACATATCATCAAAAAGGGGTACCTCTTTCAGTCTATCTTCCTCAAAATCCTCGATTTCTGGTATAGAAACAACAGATTTTTCATTTGAAGCACGCTTAGACCCTTTCTTTTTCTGTTTGTCCACTTCTTTTTCGAGAGGATACTTGGCATTATCATGCTCTAACAAGGCAAGAAGTTCCTTTCTTATCATTTCATCAGCCTGTTCAAACAATGTAGGAGGTACAAAAGAGCTCTGGTCTTCAACGCCTTTCATCAAAGAATTTCTGATAAGCTCCACTGAAGCAGCAGGAGGTCTAGGTAGATCCCTTTGCAACACCTTCGATCTCTTCCTGAGCAATGCTTCCTGCCTTGCTGCTTCCTCCGCCTTCGCCCTAGCTATTCTGTCGGACATATCTTCTTCCATTGCATCTTCTACTTCTTCATTTTCCTCTGGGATGGGCAGAACAGCTATCTCATACTCATTTTTGGATGGTGGGAGAGTAGAAAAGTTAGAACGTAGGTTTCTTCTCAATTCAGCTTGCCGACGGAGCTCCATTTTAGCACTATCCAACATATCCATATCTTCATTTATATGAAGCTCGTCACGAAGAGGGGTCCCTTTTGGGGTGATACCATAAGTAAATCCATCCCTTGATGGGGTCATGCCAATTCTGGGTGTGAGACCCATTGGTCCAGGACTGGCCAAAGGAGTCGCCATGGGATTTGGTGTTTGGAGTTCCCTTTTCCTCGGTGTGACACCTGAAAAATCAGATGGATGCAAATCCGGATTATCTCCACCCAAAAGAGGTGTTTGTGACTCTCTCAATCGTGCAAGATTTTCGGCTTCCATCATGATAGCATCAGCTTTCCCACCCGGTGTTCTTTGCGGGGTCCGCAAGGGCGTCATCCCTTGACGTGGTGTCTGTGAATAATTTGCAAGTAAAGCACTAGTAGCACCACTACCTCCTGCAAGTTCCTCAACCCCCAGTAGATCACTTGCATAACCCATCTTGGCAATCTCCTCCAACTCATGGTCTGAAATCTGTGGGGGTGGAAGCATCAGTTTTGATCTCTTTCTGACTGCCTCCGGGTCATTGAGCTTGTTCGCTTGCAATATTGCAGAAGGTGCATCCTGCCTCTGTGCAATTTTGTTCCTCGCAACATCTTGCTTTCTCAACTGTGCCTCCACATCAACCCTCCTTTTTCCTTCAAGCTCTTCAATGGTGGTGGGGAACTTAGGTTGCTCCACAGGTCTATCTTCATCTGTAACATCAAAAAAACCAGGTGGAGGTTTCTTCTGAAAGGGTATCTCAGCATTGTAATCGATCCCTTTCCTCTTCCTCTTCCGGTGCCTGTTATCTATACCAGCTGCCTTCAATTCTCTTCGCTTCTGCAGGGATGCCAGCCTCCTTGCCTCTTCAAGCTGCTTCTCCCTGGCCTTCCTCTTCGCCTTCTTCCCACGGGTATTTGCCAGTCGAGCTCGTGCTTCCGATAGCATTTCTTTCTCATCTTCATCCATATCAACAGGATCCGGACGCGCGGGCTTGGATTCAGGGTTTGGGTCAATCTCACCAGGGCGAAGCTTTCGTGGATCATCCCCTGGTTCATAGTTCTCATCCTTTACACAGGCCGCATCAAGCAGCTTCTCATAACGTTCAAGGCATTGAGACGGAGTTCGACCAACAATCGGGGCGATGGTCCTCCACTGTGTAGGCATGAGTTTCGCAAGATGGAGCAGTTTCTCATCTTCTTCTCTGGTCCACTCAGTCTGAAACCAACCATATCAAATTAAGTTGATCAGTTTCTAATATTATAAATAAATCTCAAAACAGGAAATGCAACATTGTCAGTTAATTCCTCAAACCAGTGTGAATATAATAAATTATGATGCCTTCTCTATCACCAAGAAGCTTCTCTTTTCAGACCAGATGTCACATATAGCAAAGAGATGTAATAGGGATTCTCATAAATACACGCAATTCATCCTGACACTGCATTGCCTAAAAAGACACAGTTCAAATCTTTATAAACAGTGAATTTTTCCTTCCTTTCAAAAAAAAGGTTTTCAAGAATGTTACGATTTTTGGGAATTGCATAGCTTGTTGATTCAAGTGGAATATCAAGGAGAAAAATGCCATTTGTGAAACTGGAAAAATTGGGTATGCCATTCCAGTCAACTATTTTTAGCTCTATATTGTTAAATTTTGTGGGAAACTGTGATTGAAATCTTTTCTAGATTTTAATAATCATTTCCCCATACCAAGTACCACCCACCAGGCCCCTAGTAGTCATAGCATCAACCAAGTTTTACATACTGTGTTTTATGTTGAATACACCATTCATTAAATCCCACTCACACTCCCAACACAAATAAAGGTAAAAATACAGATCCAAACATAAAAACCAACCAAATCCAACTACCAAACGAGCTCCTATTGTTATTAGGAGTTCCTAAAATAAATCAGACAAGCTACAAAATAAAAATACATGCATTTCAATCAAACTTCCACCAAGTGTATAAAAATTGAGAAGCACCAACCAAAAGGCAACAAATTTATACATTCTATAAAAAATCTCCCAAATCTCATCCTCCCCCAACATTTCTCATGAAACATACAAAAACAAAACAAAATTTAACACGTGATAAAAAAATTAGGGTTTCATACCTTCTTGATGGAGGGATCGAGCCACTCGTACCATCGTGCCTTGCACTGCTTGGCCGATTTACGGACGAGAAGGGAAGATATGCGAGCCCACTGGTTCTTCCCATACTTCATCACCGCCGCCTTGAGGATCTCGTCCTCCGTGTTCTTCCACACGCCTCCCTTTATCATGATCCTCATCTTGACCCCCTTTGTTTGGAGCTCTCACTCTTCTTCTTCTTCTTCTAGGGTTTCTCGATTAACAAAAAAAAAAACGATCTTCGAATCGACAACTCACTCTTCGAGAATCTTGACTTCTAAGGCTTGGATCCTCTGATAAGAACGAACCAATCAAAAAATATAAAAATATTGGGAGGGGGAAAATTAGGGTTTTGGATGGGCGAAGCAGTCTTTGACGAGCAGACGAGACTTCTCTCACTCTCTCGAAAGTGGGGGACAATGAATTTTTTCCGTTTGGTTCCCGTTTATGTATATATCGGGTTGGGTTGGCGGATTGGGCTTGCATTATCGTGTATATTCTTCGTGTCAGTACTGACGGGTATCTCATTTTACATGGTAGATGGATGACGCTTGTTTATGAAATACGTATTTCATAACATTTTTTATCATTAATAAATTAAAATTGAAAATTATTATGTATGATATATTTTAAAAGAAATCATTACATAATAAATACTTAGAGGCTCTTGTTGGATAGGGGTCATAGGCAATTGGCCTTGCCCGAGAGCAGGCTCTAACTACAACACCCAGTAGGAAGAGAAAAGAAATTGTCACATAACACTAGAGAAAGTGACGCGAAATCAAGCGATATTCTCAGACCAAAAACCATATGGAAAGAATATATGAGAGATGGTAAACAGCTTTATCAGAGATCGAGGGAGGTTTTGTTGGGGGCAAGGGGCGTCAATGTCTATGATGATAGATTAGTTCTGGAATAGGTACTGGGTCCATTGGTTCAGAGTTCGATAGATCTTTTTTATCTTCTTTTCTAAATATATTTGTATTGAACTTCGTTTTCGATACATTAAGACGTACACCTACCGTATTCATAAAAAAACAATAAAAACACTAGAGAAAGAAAAAAGGAATGAAACGACATCATCATATTACGACTAAGCAAATATGCTGCATGAATTCATCAGAATCAATGCATAAAACTGAGCTCAAAGACGAGAAAAAAAAAAAAACATAAAAAGAAATCCACCACGGTAGGTTAAGGATTTGATTCCTGATGACCAGGCATCCATAATTTCTGTTCCTCGAGCTGTCGGGCCACGATTGTTGCAGAAGAAAAAAACTTACGGATAAAGAAACTTTGGATGGACATCATGATAGGGATGATCAACAACAAATATAGTAAATCTGTCCATGATAGATGTTCCCGACGGAGGAAGGTATCATAAAGGGAAGTAACCTCGGGTGATCTGGTTGTTAGTAAATGAAACAAGGAACCTTCAAATTCTCTTCCCCGTCCTCGTAACCTGTTGATGCTTCTCTGGTGGAAAGCGTTCCGGATGGCGGTTTCACTACAGTTAACAACATGAACGTAAGGGATCGGGATCCATCACTTTTTAAACATCTTGATGCGTGAAAAAAAATAAAAAATAAAGGGGAAAAATCCAAATAACCCCTGCAAACCAAAATTCATGACTTTTTTATGAGTCTATATAACCTATGAAAACACCCATGTAAATCTCAATAGTCACGAAGTTAAATTTTCATTAATGTAGATTGAAGAGAAAAATTCTATTTAGTTAACTCTGAAAAACAATATATCATAAAAAAAAATCTTATAATGGAGTAAAATTATCAATTACATAGTTTTTTTTTCTATTTTTAATTTAGTATATTGTGTTTTCAATCCGAATTAAATAAAATAAAATATTCATCATTGTCAATGAAAGTTTAACGCAAGAGACTATTTGAATTTACATAAGGTGTTTTCAAGAGTTATATGAATTTAGAAAAAAGACCATTTGAATTTACATAAGGTGTATTCAGGGGTTATATGGATTATGAGGATGCAGAATTATGAGGATGGCATTGCCCATCCCAATTTGACTAATGCTGCATCCCAAACAGAAGAACGTATGCGACAGCTTCAACAATGGCGATGAGGATACCCAGCAACTTCGTACATGCGAGAGCTGGCCCCTCTTCTTCCTCCCCATCGAGATCGATCATCCTCCACCCCACGAGGAGCGACATTAGGATTTTCGATGCCACGATCGGTGTGATCCCCATTCCATCACTGTCCCCTCAGTCGACCCCATGATCTCCCTCACAGTGTACAACGGATCGACCCCGCCGAACTTCATCGACTGGATCCCATAGAGGGGAACATGACTGCAGAACATGAAGATGAAGAGCCAGATCACCGCGTACGTCTTCCTCTCCTTCAACGGCAACTTCACCTCCGGAAATATCGCTAGTAAGGGTCGTACCCAATCAATTATACGGAACCCTCCGCCACCCATTTTTTTTCTTCCTTCTCGCGCAAATCCTCACTCCCCCATGAGATGTGACTTAGGTTATTCACTCCCCATAGTTATATTGGGATAGATAACAATCCAGACTGAATAAACAATTTTTTGTTTAGTTATTTTTTTTGTTATTCTCATTGGGAAACGTAAAAATGACTTTTTTGTTGTTTGGTTCACCTTGGATAAAGTGATGATAAATGGTTGATAAGGGATGAATAAGAGTTTATGATTTCTTAAATGACAATTATCCCCACTGGGAATAGTGTGAGAGATGTATGATTGATTTAATAGATGTGACAGTTTTTAGAATCTGTGTGAGTCTGTTAGGTGAGATAAATTTTTTAAAATGACATAGAAAGGTATTTTTATCCATTGGTATAAACAAGGCTTGATAAGCAATTCCACAATTTCCTTAGAATAGTTATCAGGCCTTATCCTAGCTTATCCAAACATAACTATCGGGGTTTATTCTGTCAAAACAAACAGCTTTTTTTAATATTCTCCTGTATTCTTCCTTATTCTGAGTTTATTTCTCTAGGCATATGGGGGTAAACGAAAACCACCTCCTCTATTTTCCCCCCCTTTTTGGTGTGTGTGCGTGTGGAGACCTCGATGGGCTGACAACGCGTGGTTTATCCGAATCTGAAACCAGATTTTTGCAGTAGATGTAGATGGTTGATTTAAATCTCTGTCAAATACCAGAAACAAATATTTTTTTAGGACATTTAATTTGATTTAAATCTCTATCAATATCTGTATCCGATAGGTCTATTGTATCTGTTTTGTATCCGCTACGTTGATAGGTTTGCTTACATTGTTTTTTTAAATCATTAACACTTCAAAAAAAACACATGGAGACCATAGAATGGATTGCAATAGAAGATGCAACAGCAAATGTGTGGTTAAAAAAGAAACCCCTCCATACAGTGACACGTGAGTACGTGACACGTATGGGTCTTTTTTGTTACACTATTATAAAACTGATTATGGAGGAATCTGGATTTTAAAATTGGTCACGTAAAAAGCTCGCTCCCCTTAGCTTTTGAAAATCACAACTTTTAAGTAGTGTTGGACTAAAATCTATCTACAAAAAATCATTATAATAAAACTGTTTAATTGCATTATTGCAAAAAAGTTTCTTTTAAACACAAAAAATATCTAATCGTGCAATCAAATGCTGTCATTGAGACCACCTATTAAAGTGAGTGCATGTAACAAATGAAGGTTGGTGAAATTATCAAAATGCTATGTTAGACAATTTTGTCCGTGTTGCGGTACTTTAAGATATAGAGTATAGATATGAGCGCTGTTACACCCAGTTCTTATTTAAACCCCGATTCCAGTCCCACATGAGTTAATAGAAGATTATCCATGATGATTTATTATTTGTGATAATATCATTCTGAATAGGAGCGCAACTCGAGTGGGTGGTGTGAGGTTGGAAGCTTGGAGCTCAACCCGAACCCAACCCATCGGATTTTGTTCGGGTTGGGTTCATGTTTGATTTGAATTGGTTCAGGTTTGACTTAAAAAATATATAATTTTAAACAATTAAAATTTTGTAAGAGTTAATTCTCCACGTGACAAAAAAAAAATGAAGATGATGAACATTTTTACATACACGTAAAAGATTTTATATAAAAATAAATATATGAAAACCGTAAGAGTGAAAGATTTTACATAAAAAATAAATTGTATAATTTAAATTTTATCATATACATTAAAAATTATAATTTTACTTAGATATAAAAACTCCGGGTTCGGATTGATTCGGATTACAGGAACCCTTAACTTAAATCTAACTCAAATTAGATTTCGGTTACTCGGATTCGGGATCTGGTTGAACCCAAATGCTAACACCCAACAGCCCAAACCCACCCCAAAAGATTCCAATTAGATCGGTTTTAACCCATTTAAGTTACACCCTTAACTCTAAAGAACTTAAATTATACATGAATGTCACATTTTTTACCCATTCAAGCGATTTTTATTTTGAAATGAATTTGGGCAATATTGTTGATTTTAGATTTTGAAATAGGATATTTTACAATATATAGTTGGTGGAGGGGGGTATATATGTTATGTATTCATTTTTAATTGTTTTGTATTTCATTTTAAATTTTATAAATGATTTATTTAAAGAATTTTTAGTTTTAAATTCCCACAAACCATCATATTTAGTGATCGAACCCTCCCTTCTTCGTATTTAAGTTTTAATCTCTCTCTCTCTCTCTCTCTCTCTCTCTCTCTTCCCTATTATCCCCACTAACAAAAAAAAGGTTGGTGTGGTAGAGTAGTTGATGAGAGTAGACTAAGATTTTTTTTAAAAAAATATATATGTGAAAAATAGATTGGGGGGGGGGGGTGCAACACGAGGACTTCTCAGATTGTCACCCATCCTACTCTTAACTTCGGAGTAAACTGAGATGTTAGATGTTATTATGTGTGGGTGGACAACAAAGTTTAAGTTTATATAGTCAATAAAATATTTAATCATACTGACATTATCGTCTTCACATATTCCACAATACTCAAAATGTTGAACGACAATGCAATCAGAATGATATAAATAAATTTTCGGGGTAAAATATTTAGAAGAGGTTAGGAATAGCCATTATTAATGTACCATTTGCAACACCCAAATTAGATTTCGAACCCAAGATACTTTTTAGGGATTAAAGAAAGCAAAATAAGAAAAAGAAACCTCATTTGTAATTTAGACCTTTTTTTTTTTTTTAATTATACACTGAGTTATTAAATTATAAATTGTTATATGAAATGAAATATATATACCCAAATATAAGAATATAATCTTTTGTTAAAAAATATAAAAAATTACTTTATAATCCATACACTACAATAGAAATATATATAATGCAGTATACACTACATTATCGTAGTATATATCATAGTATACAGTAACAATTTTGAGAAATCGATTGATTGAGATGGGAATGACTGGGATCTTAGGCAGTGTATATGATTGATTCAAGTGTCCAGGAAGCGACACTTGAGAGAGTTACCATCCAATTTTTTAGTCCTACTGTGCACAGTTGTTTTTTTTTTTTTTTTTTCAACCATAATTCTAATTTAATTTGTGTTAATAAAAAATCACATAAACATATACTCACATAACGAGATACATGCAATATACCTGTTAACTGGATTTAGGACAGGATAAGGGGTTGTAATAAATCCATTTTGTTTACTACTATGCTACTACCCAATCAAGCAGCACCCTCGTTGGGGAGGTGATTTTGAGTTGCACCCACTTCCTATGGCACTCCCAGATTGGATCCCGGTCAATCCCCTTTGGGGAGTTACGAGCCTTGCACCCTGTTATATACCCAACTCTTGTGGACTTTTCCAAAAAAAAAAAAAAATTCATAATATCAACTGTTTAAAATATAAATAAACATTAAATAAAATTTTGAAATCCACAAATCTCAAAAATAACAAAGGAAGAGGAAGAGAAATCTAAAACAACAAAATACATACATGCTTTCTGTGTTGCAAATAACCAAATCATGTATCACCTGCCACGGTCAATTTAACAAGTACATCCTATTTTTATTATACATCTGATTGCTAAACAACACATTCTTTCCTTCCCAATATCACTCACACGAAAAGCATGCCTTTGATATCATAGCATCAATTGAACCAGATGTCAGTGATTTCAGACAATAAACTGCAATATCTCTAGGTTCTCCATTAAACAGCAGAACTCAAGAAGTTTGAAGACATGCCTCCTAAATGACAGAGATATAAATTTAGTGTGTGTGTGTGTGTGTGTGTATTCTAAGTTGTCAAGATCTCCATCAGATATCTAAATTCTAAGTCGAAATTTCACTCTGATATTAACATGAGACTGGGTGATGTGATAAATCAGAAATTTGTCAAAACCAAGAGCCTAAATATTCACGAAGGCTTGAGATATAAGGTATTTATCCCCTTATATCCTTTTATGAAATAATGAAGGGGTTTGAGCTAGGTTTGATTAAAATAAAATTTTCAGCTGGAAATCCGATGCTTGTGCATTAAGTGCAGACTGCAGCAACTAATCAATACAATGTTTCACCAACTATCTACACTTTGCAGTTGGGGAGCTTTGCAACCCTCAGGCTCCCGATGCAGATGACAAAATCATATGGTGGCATTAGATAAATAATAAGATAACAAAAGGATAAAGGTACACTGTCACCCCAAAAACAAGAGAAGGCTAATTGAGAAGTTAATGAGAGGAAGTGCAATACACGCCCAGTGTGATACAATAAGAATGCATAAGGTGTGTGTGTATATAGATTTCCTCTTTCTTTCTTTCTTTTTGAGAAAAAAAGATGGAAGTTTTTTTTTTTTTTTTTTTTTTTTTGGGGGGGGGGGGGGGGGGGGGGGGGGGTGAGTTTAGAACATGAAATCTGGACAGAAGGTATTGCAGATCATCAAGAGAACAACTGACACTTCTGTACAACCAACTAAAACATAATTTTCATTGGTGCATAGACAAACCAATCATGTTATTATTTTATAAGCAACTGGAATGAAAGAAACTTAATAAACTGACAAAATTATGCACCGTTAAGCAAGTGTGTTTCATATGTCAATTAACATCAGGCATGTATTCATAGGTTAATGGTTCATGCATCCATCCATGGTTCAAAGCAATATATAAAGCATTTATGGGAACATGGAACTCAATTTCTGCTTGGGTTAGGTGAGTCATCGATTTTAAATACCAAGGCATCCAAGGTAACCACCCAAATATGCAGTAAAAACATTGATCGAAATAATCACCTTCAGATCTTCCACAATACTGAACAGTATTCAGAGGAAATAAAATCAGAATAATGTCCAGGCAATTAATTCATATTATGGACATATAAGTGCATCATGTTCAATTAACTAGTTGGCAAGAGCATTAGAACATCAAAAAGCTTATAATTTATCAAATGGAGAGATGGTTATAGTCTCAAGACTATATATTTAAATCATTGCTAAGATAAATAAATTAACATAATTTGGTCAATATTGGTGATCAATCCTGATGTAAGTTGGAAAATTGATTATGATTTAAGAATTAAGATCGAATGGTATAAAAAAGAATTGAAAAAATAAATAAATTAACTTAATTTGGTCAAGGTAAATAATCCTGACGTAAGTTTAAAATTTAATATGATTTAAGATCGAATAGTATAAAAAATAATGGAAAATGTTTCAAATTTTTAAAATAAAGAAAAGTATTGGGGCTCCAGACCCAGATCAGATGAGTAAAACAGTTTTAAAGATGGAAAAGGAAGAAATACAAGGCAAATCAGGACACAAGTGTAAAACATAGAATTCCAGAGGCTTGAACAATGCCTCCTAGATAAGAGAATTTACCCCTCAAAGTTCAGCAGGTAAATTGGCTTCCTCCACCAGCAGGTTGTTTTAAACTCAATACTGATAGTTCTCTGTCCGGGAAAAGAGCGGGTTTTGGTGTGAGTATCAGGGATCATCAAGCCACCTATTTGAATCCACTGGCAATCAAATGTAAGGAGACCCATATTCATTTTCAAACACAGGTAGACTATGTACTTATGTTACGTGGAGAGGGTTGGCACCTAACATTCCTCCACATCCCTCGAGACCTAATCTTGTGCTAACACGGATATGGCGATGCTAATGAACCTTGTGGATCAAACTACTCTTGGTTCAGTCATTGCCCCACATATGGCGACGCTAATAAACCTTGTGGAATTTGTACAGTCCCCACCTGTAGGGGACATATAATTTACATTTTTTTTACATAATTGCCCTCTATTCAGAGGGGACATCATAGCCTAATTCACCTAGCTTTATCCACCGAGTGATATTTTGTAAATTGAGAAATTTAATCTCTGATGTGGCTGAAATTAAAAAACACAGGGTGAACAAAATTCTCTTCTATAGAATCTGATTCTCTGCCTTTCAATCCCTTCCATATCCTAACATAGAAGCTCTAGCAATCAGTGTGAAGATCAGAGATTTCACTACACATTTTCTCTCCCAACAACATGCAGCAACCTGCCAAATAATCAGCCACCTTTTTCTCCCAACCATTAAATCTGTCGAGCAGATTTTGCACCATATGTATTAAATTTGTAATATCCATCTGCAGGCTACAAAAAATCTTTCACTTCCAACTTAGGATGAAGCGCCACTCCAAATCTGTCCAGAACAACTGAAGCACTTTCATCTACCAACAGATATTCATCTTAAGCAGTTTTATGTCATCTATTAGATCATTAGCCTACAGATATTCTCTGGATCTTCAGAGAATAACATCACTAAACAGGAGATTGATGAAAGGAGACTGCTAAAACGAGAACATTATACAACCTAATTGTTTTCACAACAATGTTCATTGAAAAAAATATTTTACAATGTATACATTTGAATCTGACATGAAAAATTCATATTTTGAAGCTTTTCTGTACAAGTAACTAAAACAAAATGTTCATTCATGCATAAACAAACCAATCATGTCATTATGCGACGAGCAATTGGATGGAAAGAAAGTGAAACTCAGTATATTATGCAGCCAAATGAGCGTGTTCCATTATTTTCATTTTTTGAAAAATGACAGGTGCTATAGAAAAGCCCCAAACATTAGGAGAAGAGGGATCTCCATACGAAAAATGGAAATGAAACTCACTGTGGCCTGCCCATTTACAAAGAAAAAAAAGGAAACAGAAACTCATCGCAGATATGATATGAAACTCACTGTGGCCTGCCCATTGGGGGCGGATATACCCACACCATAACCTAAGAACCCCACATCTAATAAAATAACAATAACAAAAAACACTTCGTTTGTTATTTCAAAAAATAGAAAGCCACCCCAACCTCACTATCCCGTCTTCCTCGAGAGAACCCTTGGCAAACCTCAAAATCCCAAACATATCCTTTCACACCTATTTCTACTTCCTATTCGCCTCCACAAACATCCTAATCAGATCCGGACCATCCCGTGCCAACCAAACCCTCAACAAATGGTCTCCGGCGAGGGCGACGTACTACACGTCGTCGGATCCCTAGGATGCCTTCGGCGGCGCTTGCAGGTACGGCGGGCGACGGCGGCGTTCAGCGAGGCGAGGCCCTCTCTCTCTCTCTCTCTCTCTCTCTCTCTCTCCACCTGGTTCGACTTTCCTCAGTCATCCTAGACAACCCAGGTCGACCTAGGCTCATCGTCCATAAAATGTGAGGAACAACTGGAATTGGTCGAACGGTTCCAGAACCCTTGTTAAATTCTGGATTTGGTTCGACTGTCTGCATTCGTCTAAAACTTCCATGTTCAACCGGTGTACGTCGTTCTTCTAAGTTTAAAATCGACTGGAATCGATCGAACGGGTAATTTGAACCCTATAAATTTCACAAGAGGAAATTTTAAAAGTTTAAAGAATAAGAGATAGACAAAACTGCAAGTCAATTAATTAGCAAAATTGGAGTAGGTTTTCAACCTCCACGACATTTATGGGTGTCCTTGACGGCAATGGAGGGCTTTGACAACATTGATGGGTGTCCTCGACGATGATCGGAGGTGATTTTCAGCCTTGACAGTATTGACAGGTGTCCTTGACGGCGATCGAAGGCAGACATGAGTGCTAGGAATGGTGATTGAAGACACGACAGTGGCGACATCACGGGCTGTGAAGGACGACAGGCGTGGGGGAGAAGAAAAGGAGAGATTAAAAATGTGAAATGGTTTGGGGTGAGATTCCACCATCAACTTACACATATATATTAAGGTGTGGGTTTAGTGATTGACAAAAATTAATGGGGTGGATTGGATAACGGTGTGGGTTTCTAAGAAAATGGGGTGGGTGTAACCGCCTCCATGCCCATTTCCAAAAAAAAAAAACGAAACAAAAACTCATGGCAGATATGATATGAACCTCAAATCACTGTGGCCTACCCATTTTCAATAGAAGTAATCTGCTCTTCCTCCCCGGATAATATGATGTATGTATGCCCGCAATGCTCTGGTGTCGAAGCGCATTCCTATGTTATAAACATACCAGAAAATCGGGGACAGAAAAAGTAGGAAACAGAACAGCGCATAGTCGAGTTAGAATCGCAGCCTGCCAGGAAGCAAGGTACTCTGAAAATAAATGATTCACGATGAGGAAAATTGTCACCTCAAAATATGCAGCTGCAACAGTCACCATTCACAACAAAAAAAAGACACGAATCAAAATATACTGTAGATAATTTAGTGTCATCACCTCCTCCCTATTATCCAGATAAATGTCATATCCCAAAAATCAAAACAGGCCAGAATAATGCCTCAAAACAGTACATGAGTATCAGGTGGTGGTTCTCCAGTAGAAAATGATCCATCAAAATGAAGCAGATCAACAGCAAAAAGAAAATGCGTCGAAAAGACCGCAAAGCGCAAAAGTAGAAATCCAAAACTGTGGATTGGCAACCAAAGAAGATGGAGTTGCAGGTTAGGGCAAAGATGACCCCTACACCTACTGAAATGGAGACTACATTTGATACACATCTGAACACAGAGAAGAATCTCAAGCTGTCTTTAAATTCCGCAAGATCTGCAGGGATGACAAAATAAGCCGTATCGAAGAAGGAAACCTCAACCAACAAATTTGACATTCTGAGATTCAAACCCTCAAAGATGAATTTGACATTCGAATCATCTTCAATTGGACGAATCGTAGTGTGGGAGGGGCAAAAAGGGAGATAGGAGAGGTAACCAAGTTTGAAGATCACATAACGAATCAAAGCAAAAAAGATTTGCCACAAACAAAAGCTGAAAGAAGGAAGACATGAAGATCTGATTGGACCTGTTTAGAAGAACTACTTCATCTCCATCTTCCATCCAGTCCAATTGGGGATCCTCCGCCTCCGCATCTACCATTCTCTCAGTCTCTCTCTTTCCCCATTTGTCTTTTTGAATTTTGAATTCTGTTGGCGGCGACAAAACCCTAGTCGAATTTTGGATTATATTAGTGGCGACGAAAATTCGATATAACTCCTGGTGAGTTAGGTAAATTGATTTTAGTCCCTGTAAAATTAAAAATTATCACAGGTCTCTGATTCACATTTTATCTAAGTACCAAAAACTTTATTATTACTTTTTTCTATCCAAACAGGGGCATGGTGATTTTTTAATTTTATAAAGAATTATATCATTTATATGTATTTATTTATCATTTATGTGTTGGCCAATTTTTAGAACTAACCCTGATCATATTTTAATTTTTATTCCCTACAAAAAAAAAGACACGAATCAAAGTATACTGTAGATAATTCAGTGTCATCACCTCCTCCCTATTATCTAGATAAATCTCCCATATCCCAAAGATCAAAACAGCCAGAATAATGCCTCAAAATAGTACATGAGTATCAGGTGGTGGTTCTCCAGTAGGAAATGATCCATCAAAATGAAGCAGATCAATAGTAAAAGGAAGATGCGCCGAAAAGACCGCAAAGCGCAAAAGTAGAAATCCAAAACTGTGGATTGGCGACCAAAGAAGATGGAGTTGCAGGTTAGGGCAAAGATGACCCCTACACCTACTAAAACGGAGACTACATTTGATACACATCTGAACACAGAGAAGAATCTCAAGCTGTCTTTAAATTCCGCAAGATCTACAGGGATGACAAAATAAGCCGTATCGAAGAAGGGAACCTCAACCAACAGATCTGGCATTCTGAGATTCAAACCCTCAAAGATGAATTTGACATTCGAATCATCTTCAATTGGACGAATCGTAGTGTGAGAGGGGCAAAAGGGGAGATAGGAGAGGTAACCAAGTTTGAAGATCACATAACGAATCAAAGCAAGGAAGATTTGCCATAACAAAAGCTGAAATAAGGAAGGCATGAAGATCTGATTGGACCTGTTTAGAAGAACTACTTCATCTCCATCTTCCATCCAGTCCAATTGGGGATCCTCCGCCTCCGCATCTACCATTCTCTCTCTTTCCCCATTTGTCTTTTTGAATTTTGAATTCTGTTGGCGGCGACAAAACCCTAGTCGAATTTTGGATTATATTAGTGGCGACGAAAATTCGATATAACTCCTGGTAAGTTAGGTAAATTGATTTTAGTGCCTGTAAAATTAAAAATCATCACAGGTTCCAGATTCACATTTTATCTAAGTAACAAAAACTTTATTATTAGGTTTTTCTATCCAAACAGGGGCGTGGTGATTTTTTAATTTTATAAAGAATTATATCATTTATATGTATTTATTTATCATTTATGTGTTGGCCAATTTTTAGAACTAACCCTGATCATATTTTTATTTTTATTCCCTACAAAAAAAAAAGACACGAATCAAAGTATACTGTAGATAATTCAGTGTCATCACCTCCTCCCTATTATCCAGATAAATCTGCCATATCCCAAAGATCAAAACAGGCCAGAATAATGCCTCAAAACAGTACATGAGTATCAGGTGGTGGTTCTCCAGTAGGAAATGATCCATCAAAATGAAGCAGATCAATAGTAAAAGGAAGATGCGCCGAAAAGACCGCAAAGCGCAAAAGTAGAAATCCAAAACTGTGGATTGGCGACCAAAGAAGATGGAGTTGCAGGTTAGGGCAAAGATGACCCCTACACCTACTGAAATGGAGACTACATTTGATACACATCTGAACACAGAGAAGAATCTCAAGCTGTCTTTAAATTCCGCAAGATCTACAGGGATGACAAAATAAGCCGTATCGAAGAAGGGAACCTCAACCAACAGATCTGGCATTCTGAGATTCAAACCCTCAAAGATGAATTTGACATTTGAATCATCTTCAATTGGACGAATCGTAGTGTGGGAGGGGCAAAAGGGGAGATAGGAGAGGTAACCAAGTTTGAAGATCACATAACGAATCTGTCTTCCTTTTGTCAGCTTTTGTTTGTGGCAAATCTTCCTTGCTTTGATTCGTTATGTGATCTTCAAACTTGGTTACCTCTCCTATCTCCCCTTTTGCCCCTCCCACATTACGATTCGTCCAATTGAAGATGATTCAAATGTCAAATTCATCTTTGAGGGTTTGAATCTCAAAATGCCAGATCCGTTGGTTGAGGTTTTCTTCTTCGATACGGCTTATTTTGTCATCCCTGCAGATCTTGCGGAATTTAAAGACAGCTTGAGATTCTTTTCTGTGTTCAGATGTGTATCAAATGTAGTCTCCATTTCAGTAGGTGTAGGGGTCATCTTTGCCCTAACCTGCAACTCCATCTTCTTTGGTCGCCAATCCACAGTTTTGGATTTCTACTTTTGCGGTCTTTTCGGCGCATCTTCCTTTTACTATTGATCTACTTCATTTTGATGGATCATTTCCTACTGGAGAATCACCACCTCATACTCATGTACTATTTTGAGGCATTATTCTGGCTGTTTTGATCTTTGGGATATGGGAGATTTATCTGGATAATAGGGAGGAGGTGATGACACTAAATTATCTACAGTATACTTTGATTCGTGTCTTTTTTTTTTTGTAGGGAATAAAAATAAAAATATGATCAGGGTTAGTTCTAAAAATTGGCCAACACATAAATGATAAATAAATACATATAAATGATATAATTCTTTATAAAATTAAAAAATCACCACGCCCCTGTTTGGATAGAAAAACCTAATAATAAAGTTTTTGTTACTTAGATAAAATGTGAATCTGGAACCTGTGATGATTTTTAATTTTACAGGCACTAAAATCAATTTACCTAACTTACCAGGAGTTATATCGAATTTTCGTCGCCACTAATATAATCCAAAATTCGACTAGGGTTTCGTCGCCGCCAACAGAATTCAAAATTCAAAAAGACAAAAGGGGAAACTGAGAGAATGGCGGATGCGGAGGCGGAGGATCCCCGATTGGACTGGATGGAAGATGGAGATGAAGTAGTTCTTCTAAACAGGTCCAATCAGATCTTCATGTCTTCCTTCTTTCAGCTTTTGTTTGTGGCAAATCTTCCTTGCTTTGATTCGTTATGTGATCTTCAAACTTGGTTACCTCTCCTATCTCCCCTTTTGCCCCTCCCACACTACGATTCGTCCAATTGAAGATGATTCGAATGTCAAATTCATCTTTGAGGGTTTGAATCTCAGAATGCCAGATCCGTTGGTTGAGGTTCCCTTCTTCGATACGGCTTATTTTGTCATCCCTGCAGATCTTGCGGAATTTAAAGACAGCTTGAGATTCTTCTCTGTGTTCAGATGTGTATCAAATGTAGTCTCCATTTCAGTAGGTGTAGGGGTCATCTTTGCCCTAACCTGCAACTCCATCTTCTTTGGTCGCCAATCCACAGTTTTGGATTTCTACTTTTGCGCTTTGCGGTCTTTTCGGCGCATCTTCCTTTTACTGTTGATCTGCTTCATTTTGATGGATCATTTCCTACTGGAGAACCACCACCTGATACTCATGTACTATTTTGAGGCATTATTCTGGCTGTTTTGATCTTTGGGATATGGGAGATTTATCTGGATAATAGGGAGGAGGTGATGACACTGAATTATCTACAGTATACTTTGATTCGTGTCTTTTTTTTTGTAGGGAATAAAAATTAAAATATGATCAGGGTTAGTTCTAAAAATTGGCCAACACATAAATGATAAATAAATACATATAAATGATATAATTCTTTATAAAATTAAAAAATCACCACGCCCCTGTTTGGATAGAAAAACCTAATAATAAAGTTTTTGGTACTTAGATAAAATGTGAATCAGAGACCTGTGATAATTTTTAATTTTACAGGGACTAAAATCAATTTACCTAACTTACCAGGAGTTATATCGAATTTTCGTCGCCACTAATATAATCCAAAATTCGACTAGGGTTTTGTCGCCGCCAACAGAATTCAAAATTCAAAAAGACAAATGGGGAAAGAGAGAGACTGAGAGAATGGTAGATGCGGAGGCGGAGGATCCCCAATTGGACTGGATGGAAGATGGAGATGAAGTAGTTCTTCTAAACAGGTCCAATCAGATCTTCATGTCTTCCTTCTTTCAGCTTTTGTTTGTGGCAAATCTTTCTTACTTTGATTCGTTATGTGATCTTCAAACTTGGTTACCTCTCCTATCTCCCTTTTTGCCCCTCCCACACTACGATTCGTCCAATTGAAGATGATTCGAATGTCAAATTCATCTTTGAGGGTTTGAATCTCAGAATGCCAAATCTGTTGGTTGAGGTTCCCTTCTTTGATACGGCTTATTTTGCCAAATCTGTTGGTTGAGGTTCCCTTCTTTGATACGGCTTATTTTGTCATCCCTGCAGATCTTGCGGAATTTAAAGACAGCTTGAGATTCTTCTCTGTGTTCAGATGTGTATCAAATGTAGTCTCCATTTCAGTAGGTGTAGGGGTCATCTTTGCCCTAACCTGCAACTCCATCTTCTTTGGTCGCCAATCCACAGTTTTGGATTTCTACATTTGGCGCCTGACATTCCTCCATTCCCCTCGAGACCAAATCTTGTGCTAACACGGATATGGCGACGCTAATGAACCTTGTGGATCAAACTACTTCATTGCCTGCATATGGTGACGCTTATGAACCTTGTGGATTTTGTACAGTCCCCACCTGTAGGGGACATCATAGTGGGTAAAGAACATCGGAAGACACCAAGGAAGGGGAGAGATAGAGAGAGGGGGAAGGGGTAGGCCTCCTCCATCTGCCGCCCACCATCACCCCTTCCAACCGCCTCCCAGGCTCACTTCTCTCCCCCTTCTTTCTCGATTTGGCATGATTTGATGCACGGATGGAGCTACATGTTACAGTTGGTAGATTAAATATCCCTGTATCTAGGAAAGACTATCAGCCATCATAAAGTTATTCTAATAAACTTTTTCGATTTCAGTATCCAATCTTTTAAAAGGGTTGAAGAAGAGTAATCTAGTCAGGTCTAATATTTTGCTGCAAAACCAAAGTTTGGTGAGTACCTTCAGTTCTTGAGCAGAAGGCCTTGGAGTGTCTGTCGCAGCGGCTGCTTCAGGATCGGTGGATCTTTTCAATGATATATTTGCTCTTCCATCAGTTATAGCAACGATCATAATACGTCCAACATCTCCGCTTTTCTCAGCATTCAGCCCAACTCTAACGGCCTGAAACACCAAAAGAAAAAGGAAAGAATATAAGTGACATGGGTTACTAGTAGAATAATCTATTTGACTAGGAAGAGTGGATACCGTGCTAAGACCATGAGCCAAGGGAGAACCTCCACCACAAGCGAGTCTTTCAAGACGTTTTCTAGCCATTGCAATTGACCTTGAAGGAGGCAAAAGAACTTCCGCAAAATCCCCACGAAATGGAATGATTGACACCTGGTGAAAGAATCTATATTGTTTGAATACAATAATCATCAACACATTGATATCTATGTAGTTAAATGTCCAATAGAATGTATTAGCTAGCATCATGTTTATGTATACTATATGGGATGGAGAATGTTCAGTAGGCATAACCAACTTAATCAAAATGGTCGTGCTCCATTCAATTTCCAAGAGGCTCAACAACCCATTGGATAACCAGGTCCCAATTTGGCACTAGGATTCATAATTTCAGATTGATTTACTTGAGCACAGGAAAGCAAATCACGCTGCATTTTACGTGATAAGATGCTATATTTACATTTAATCTCATTTTAGCATTTGATACAACAATTAGAAGAACCTTTAGACATGTGAGATTCCAGCAATCTGTAAAAGGTTCAATACCCTCATAATCTCAAATTCTAAAAGGGCCTTGCAGGCAATTGTTTCCACATATGATGCACAAATGGCTACATATTGCAAAGAAGGCCACTGTATAAATTAAATAGCATTTCCTCAAAATGGTGGGGGAAATTTATTATCTTGCTCGTAAAAATTTCTAAAACAAATGATGATATTCAAATAAAACACTTCACCTGATCCCTGCTTGTATAGCTCTCTGCAAGCAATTGCAATGCTGCACCTTTTGCATTCTGCATGCGGTTCAATGCCATGCTGCCACTTGCATCAACTACAAAGATAACCTGCCACAGATTGTAACCATCAAATAATTGGTAGGAGATTGCAGAAATGTCATGTGTGCGTATATATACGTATTAAAGCATTATGCTCTCATGTGTTAGGTATCATCTTAATACCAGAGCAGCTGATCATGTGTAGACCAAATTCAGCTCTGCTTAAAATATCAAGGTTCCATCATCAATTAAAAAAGGACAAATAAATTCACAAT
Organism: Acorus gramineus; assembly: GCA_030737835.1. Lineage (NCBI taxonomy): Eukaryota > Viridiplantae > Streptophyta > Magnoliopsida > Acorales > Acoraceae > Acorus > Acorus gramineus. The sequence continues at coordinate 16,512,335 of CM060857.1, forward strand.
GAAAACAGAACTAAAAGGCAAAAGAAACCTAACAGAAAGGACCATAAATCAGTAATGAAATCGATAAAATATTACCAAGGCACCAGCTTTCCTTGCCATTCTTTTGGCTCTCATGTCGCTTTTCTCTACAAAAACTTTCCTAGTTTTCAGCACGTCCTTCTCCCTTCGCAACTTTTGATAAGGAGCAGCAGCTCTGAGGGTTGCATCAACTGCTAGTCTTTTAATGGGCCCCTGTTAGAATTTTGACAATGTCCATGGGTAATAAAATAATAATCGAATCACAACAGAATAGAGGAAGGACCAGTAAATTATTTATTCAGAAAAACATATACATACGGGTAGCGGCCAAAAACACAGGTAAACTCATTGAAATCTATATAACAGTAGATCAAATTTACTGCATAAGAAGACAAACCTTGGGGAGCATAGGCTTAATATATCGTCCTCTGTCCTCTGAGAATATAACATTTTTTACTCAGAATATTCAAAGGCAATCCAATCACAATGACATAAATAAATTTTGTATTGTCTTAAAAAAGATAGTAATAGTCACTATTGTTGTACCGTTTGCAGCACCCAAATTAGATTTTGAACTGGTGTATCTGATTGATTCAAGTGTCCAGGAACCGATACTCGATGGGTTTTCTTCTCCGTCAACGTTGTTGGATCTCCGATGGCCACCAGTAATTTTGGATGCAAAACACTTTCCAAGTGGAAAAACAATAATACATGGAGTCACCATCCAATTTTATTATCAAATGTTTCATAAATTCAAAAGCTTCAAAAATAAAAATAAAAATAATAAATAAACATTAAATAAAATCTTCATAAAAATCAATGTTGACTGAAAGGCACTGAAATAAGTGAGATCCACAAATCTCAAAAATAACAGAGAAGGAAGAGGAAGAGATATCTAAAACAACAAAATGCATACATGCTTTCTCCTCTGCAAATAACCAAATCATGTATCACCACAATCAATTTAACTAGTACATCCTATTTTTATTATGGGAAAAATCCATACAACCCTCTTGTAAACTGCCCAAAATCCATACAACCCCTTGACTTTTTTTTAAGTCCATATAACCCCTTGAAAACACCTATATAAATCGAAATAACCCCACGAGTAAAATTTTCATTGACAGATGAAGAATATTTTATAAATTTTCTATTTAGTTAACTATACCTGAAAACACAGTATACCAAAAACACTATACAATGTGTTAAAAAATGCAAAAAAAAATCCTCTATAAATAGCAATTTTACCCCTCTGGATAAGATTTTATAATCTATTCAGAAGGATAAAAAATCTATTTACATAAGGTTTTTCGCATTTTTAACACTTTTGTAGGTTTTTTTAGTATATTGTGTTTTCAGTTAAAATTAACCAAACGGAACATTTGGAAAATATTCTTCATTTGTCAATGGAAGTTTAATTCAGGGGGTTATTTGGATTTACACATATTTTCAGGGGGTTATATGAACTTTAAGAAAAGTCGGGGGGTTATATAGATTTCGAGCAATTTACAGGGGGTTATTTGGATTTTTCCCTTTTATTATACATCTGTTTGCTAAACAACACATTCTTTCCTTCCAAATATCGCTCACATGAAAAGCATGCCTGTAATATCATAGCATCAGTTGATCTAGATGACAGTGATTTCAAACAATAAACCGCAATATATCTAGGCTCTCCAATGTAAACAGTAGAACTCAAGAAGTTTGAAGACATGCCTCCCAAATAACAGAGATATAAATTTAGTATATATATATTCTAAGTCGTCAAGATCTCCATCAAAAAGCTAAATTCTAAGTCAAAATGCCACTCTGATATTAAGATTAACATGAGACTGGGGGATGTGATAGATCAGCAATTTGTCAAAACCAAGAGCCTAAATATTCATGAAGGCTTGAGATAAAAGGTGTTTATCCTTTTATGAAATAATGGAGGTTTGAGCTGGTTTGATTAAACTAAAATTTTCGGCTAGAAATCCAATGCTTGTGCATTAAGTGCAGACTGCAGCAACTGATCGATACAATGTTTGACTAACTATCTATACTTTGCAGGAGGGGAGCTTTGCAATCCTCAGGCTGCCAATGCAGATGACGAAATCATATGGTGGCATTAGATAAATAATAAGATAACAAAAAGATAAAAGTACACTGTCATCCCAAAAACAAGAGAAGGCTAATTGAAAAGTTAATGAGAGGCAGTGCCAGCATCTGCCCAGTGTGATATATGAATTGTAAGTAAATTCTTGTTGAGTTTTCCTAACATATGAAAAATGAGGAGGCATATGTGACATATGTAAACAGGCACATAGCTGTATTATAGTTAGATGTATGCATAAGGGGGGTGTGTGTGTGTGTGTGTGTAGATTTCCTCTTTCTTTCTTTTTTTTGAGAAAAAGGTGGAAGTTTTTTTTGCGCGGGTGGAGTTTTGAACATGAAATCTGGACAGAAGGTATCGCATATCATCAAGAGCACTGCTGATTCTTCTGTACAAGCAACTAAAACAGAATTTTCATTGGTGCATAGACAAACCAATCATGTTATTATTTTACAAGCAATTGGAATGAAAGAACCTTACTAAACTGAAAAAATTATGCAGTTAAGCAAGTGTGTTTCACATGTCAATTAACATCAGGCATGTATTCATATGTAAAACTTTATTTCTTTTTGGAACAACCAATAGAGGTTTCACCATTCGATTTGCGTTCCATGCTACACCCTCTATTCAAGGCATTGTTCGATCAAGCTGGATAGAACTAAATGTTCACACCCAACTCCAAGCTCTGCATACCTTGTGACTTTTTTTTCCTGTAAACAAGACCTCCAAAGCAATTTTGATATGCCAAGTCCAAATTGGGTCTGGGGGGGGGGGGGGGGGGGGGTGGGGTTTAACCCCTCGCGTAATTTCCAATCTTTTAACAGTTCTCTTGTTTCAATATTTCTAAGAAAATGAAATGGAAAAATGGAAGAAAATGGCCTAGGACCAATCAAAATTGTTGAAGGGAAATCATGAAGAAACTAACAGTGGTCTTGTTTCAATACCAGGAGGTGGGAACAAGTGAATTTTTTTTATATTCAGATCAATGGCTCAATCTCAGTGGCTTTGAGGATGAAAAGAATTTACAGCAAAATAAAACCATGAAGATTATTTACAGTTCAATCACTGAACTTACATAAATGGCACCTTTAACAGCAGCACAACGGCAGCAAGCCTGTTGCAATTCCCCTTGGCCATATATTGGATTGATAAACGCCCCTACTGCATTAGAAAACCTGAACGTGTCACCAAAGAATCAACAATAATCACTGAAGCTACATAATAAGTAAAAGCTATCTTTATCATGTCATAACAATAGCTCTCTTAAATTAGATTCCATTAAGAACCAACATGGAGAAAGATTAATGCCTGGTGAACATGTCAAATCATGTAAATTATTTGAGTCACTTCCGCATACAAACTTACAACACCTAGATTGGCATTCATGCCTGTGATCATGGATATGGATCTGCAAAGAAGTACACAAAATATCGGTTGACCCTTGCCGAAAGTTAGCTTAGCAGCAAAAGTCTCTTAATCTCTATGGGCTAGTTTGGTAAAGGGTTAAGATTTTGAGGATAAGTTGTCCTAAGTTTAGGAGATAAAAAGTCTATCAATTTTGTTCATATTCACATTTGTCAAAATTGGAATAAAAAGTGGGGATAAATGCTATCTCAACCTTTAAGTGGAACAAAATATCCTCATTTTCATTTCAAAATTGGAACAACTGTCAGCAGTTTATTCCTATTACTTTTTATACCAAACAAGGATAAGATGTTCTCCCACTCACTTATCCCCATAATTACCCCTTATCCCACCATTTATCTCCTTGTTAAACTAGCCTTAAGAAACTAGATAGATTAGAAGGTCAATCACAAAAGCAGTTACTAGATTCTTACAAGCTTGAACCATAGCATAAGAGAAAAGTGACATATTCTTGTCTCATGACCATTTTTATAATGTTATCACTATCATTTACATAAATAATCCCAACCCTCTCAGCAGCAGTCGATCTACATCTTTTTTCTTTTTTTTTGCCTGATGATCTATAACTAATATCAACACTATATAGACATTTTTTTGCCCAATAACTATACTAGATAGGCAATGTCATAAGTTTTTTTTTTTAAATTAGGCAATGTCATAAGTTTGCAGCTTCTAACAAAGCAATGAGTTTAAAACTGCCAAACCCAATTTCTGAGTTCCTTTAAAAATTCCCCGGTTTCACATATTCCATTTACTAAGAAATATCAATGTAATCAACCATCCCTTGAACACTTATGGCATCAAATATATCAATGTCAATGAGAGCAGAAAACAACATTCATAAATGTACTAATCTGTTTTTGGTCATGTCCCAACTGACAAAGATATAGTTTAACAGCACAGAGGCTTCAATTGGAATTCAATGAGCCATCTTTTTTTAAAAAAAGATATTCATTAAAACTGACTAACATCAACATAGGGTATTCCAACAAAAAAAAGTTCTGATTTTTCTTTATGATTAGATCTTCGCCAACAAGAAATGCCTCAAACAACAAACGCGTAATCCACAAAGATTCCCATTTCGAATTATGTGATCAAGCAGATAACAACACTTGTGAATGAGATACAAAAGCATTCAATGGGATTCCAATGACCCAAACTTATATTTAAAAATACTAGTTGATGTACATATGCGTTGCACATAAACTATTTTATTGAAATGTAATAAACGAATATTAGTTGAAATTAATTGTTAGCTATAAACTATTATCATTAATTGTTAAAGTTTGTCTACCTCAAGCATATATATATAATTTTTCAGTACAGTGTTGATAAAGTTTTTGGTGATGCATTGAGTTTCAGATTTTTATTAGAACTGTGAGTAGATTGAGATACCAATCTGTCCTATCTAACAAACCTCACTACACACACATTGTTTCCAACCATTCACACTAAAAGAATCAATATATATATATATATAAAGAAATACATTTACAACTATGATGACATTGGCTTTTGTCTAACACATGTTGGAACAACACTGACAAGTTCATTACTTGTAAAACTTTCAACCATATCTTGTTTAATTTACCTTCTCTTTGCCTTTCTCCGGTTCACTATGTTGTGTATTTATTTCTCAAAAGTAAAATACTGATTAGCCTGCACAAAAAAGAGAGAATAAATTAACTTTAAAACATCTATATATATATACTACCTATAAAAGTACCAATCATTGAAAAACATTCCTTTGACGGTTTTATTCCTTTCAAAATCTGAAATTCCATCCCCATCTCAAATGAAAATATTAACTTCTATATCTAATCATTTAATATAACAATATTAACACATGATAATTTTTACAAATCACATTATTGATATAAATTTAGTTGGAAGGTAAACAAAAAATGTAGCTAATACGAAACAAAAGTTTTGAATAAACAGTCGTACCTTAAACCAGTCAGTAGCACTATGAAGTGAATTGTTATACCTCTTTTTTTTTTTTTTGAAGAATGATGCTCCCTAGGGTTTGATCCCTCGACCTCTTTCACAAAGGTGGGAGGTGCTTATTGATTTAACCAAAGCTCGGTTTACACTTGGTATCCCTCTTGAGTCTCCGGATATATTCATTGTCCAATAGTAATATTACGCCAAATTTGAAAATCTTTATTCTTCCATTGCTGCTCCTAAAATCATAAAGTACTTCAAATTTTTTTGAATTCAGAAAATTACTCCACTTAGATACATCATGGTGCCTCTCAATGAAAATATTTATGTTTATCGCATCGTGCTTAGTACCTTCAACACACTTTATTGTTCTTCTTTGATTGCTTTAGTGACATATTTTACTCAATAATATTTAATTCATTATTGGGCTTCATTTTCTTGCGTGCATCTATCAACTTATCCGGTGGACGGAGACCATCATTATTACCCTTCATCAATATACATGTTTGACATAAACAAGGAAAACAAATTTTAATATTTCTGGAATCTTAAAAGCTAAAATATGGGGGTTCAAGCAATCAGACATCAAAGTCATGGAAGAGCCGCTTCACCTATACAACGATGGTTGGAACAGCAAGTTGCAACAATGTTACATTATGTATTGGTTCCCTCATATCCTGCAAACAGAATGCAGTTTTAAGTTGCAAGTATATACTTCTTGTAGTGAACAATAAAAAATTTCTACCAGAAATCTAGGTTTGTAAGAGAAATAATTATTGATACATTATTTACTTTTTGAATGCAGTATAGTCAGCATCACTAATTCCAAAAAAAAAGAAGAAGAAGAATAAGAAGAAGAGGACAAATGTGAGGAATGAAGAAAATCATGTTTAACCTTCCAAACAACAGCAATAACAACTGAATATTTAAAAAAAAAAAACATAAAAAGAAATCCACCACGGTAGGTAATGTAGCAGTTGAGGATTTGATTCCCGATGACCAGGCATCACTAATTTTTGTTCCTCGAGCTGCCTAGCCACGTCTGTTGCAGAAGGAGTAAACTTACGAAAAAAGGATTTATGGATAGCCACGTCTGATGCAGAAGGAGCAAACTTAACAAGACAGAATGCTTGCATAGATAACAAGATAAAAAAGATCAACACCGAAGATAGAAGATCTGTCCCAGATGTAAGATCCTCCAGGAGGAAGGCATCATAAAGGGGACTAACCTCGGGTGTTATTAAATGGGAAAAGGAACCTTCAAATTCTCCTCCTAACCTGTTGATGGTTCTCTGTTCTAAAGCATCCCGGATGCCGTTTTCACTGCAGATAACAACACAAACATAAGGGATCAACATCCATCAATAAGAACATCTTGATGCGTGGAACAAAAAATATACATATATCTAACATATTAACTTACCAGATGGTGATGACGTAAAACAGAGTAATACCGGATAGAAAACCATGTCCTTTCTCAAGAATGTCATCTAAACAAATAGCGACGAAGCTAGCAAAGCAGAGCTGCAGAATTATGAGGATGGCATTGCCCATCCCAATTTGACTAATGCTGCATCCCAAACAGAAGAACGTATGCGACAGCTTCAACAATGGCGATGAGGATACCCAGCAACTTCGTACATGCGAGAGCTGGCCCCTCTTCTTCCTCCCCATCGAGATCGATCATCCTCCACCCCACGAGGAGCGACATTAGGATTTTCGATGCCACGATCGGTGTGATCCCCATTCCATCACTGTCCCCTCAGTCGACCCCATGATCTCCCTCACAGTGTACAACGGATCGACCCCGCCGAACTTCATCGACTGGATCCCATAGAGGGGAACATGACTGCAGAACATGAAGATGAAGAGCCAGATCACCGCGTACGTCTTCCTCTCCTTCAACGGCAACTTCACCTCCGGAAATATCGCTAGTAAGGGTCGTACCCAATCAATTATACGGAACCCTCCGCCACCCACCCATTTTTTTCTTCCTTCTCGCGCAAACCCTCACCCCCCTATGAGGTGTGACTTAGGTTATTCGCTCTCGATAGTTATATTGGGATAGATAACAATCCAGGCTGAATAAATAATTTTTGGTTTGGTTGTTTTTTTTGTTATTCTCATTGGAAACGTAAAAATAACTTTTTTGTTGTTTGGTTTACTTCGGATAAAGTGATGATAAATGGTTGATAAGGGATGAATAAGAGTTTATGATTTTTTAAATGACAATTATGCCCCCTGGGAATAGTGTGAGAGATGTATGATTGATTTGATAGATGTGACGGTTTTTGGAATCTGTGTGAGTCTGTTAGGTGAGATAAATTTTTTAAAATGACATAGAAAGATATTTTTATCCATTGGTATAAACAAGGCTTGATAAGCAATTCCACAATTTCCTTAGAATAGTTATCAGACCTTATCCTAGCTTATCTAGACATAACTATCGGGGTTTATTCTATCAAAACAAACAGCTTTTTTTTACTATTCTCCTGTATTCTTCCTTATTCTGAGTTTATTTCTCTAGCCATATGGGGGGTAAACGAAAACCACCTCCTCTATTTTCCCCCCCTTTTTGGTGTGTGCGCGTGTGGAGACCTCGATGGGCTGACAACGCGTGGTTTATCCGAATCTGAAACCAGATTTTTGCAGTAGATGTAGATGGTTGATTTAAATCTCTGTCAAATACCAGAAACAAATATTTTTTTAGGACATTTAATTTGATTTAAATCTCAATTTTGTGGGAAACTGTGATTGAAATCTTTTCTAGATTTTAATAATCATTTCCCCATACCAAGTACCACCCACCAGGCCCCTAGTAGTCATAGCATCAACCAAGTTTTACATACTGTGTTTTATGTTGAATACACCATTCATTAAATCCCACTCACACTCCCAACACAAATAAAGGTAAAAATACAGATCCAAACATAAAAACCAACCAAATCCAACTACCAAACGAGCTCCTATTGTTATTAGGAGTTCCTAAAATAAATCAGACAAGCTACAAAATAAAAATACATGCATTTCAATCAAACTTCCACCAAGTGTATAAAAATTGAGAAGCACCAACCAAAAGGCAACAAATTTATATATTCTATAAAAAAATCTCTCAAATCTCACCCCCCCCCCCCAACATTTCTCATGAAACATACAAAAACAAAACAAAATTTAACTCGTGATAAAAAAATTAGGGTTTCATACCTTCTTGATGGAGGGATCGAGCCACTCGTACCATCGTGCCTTGCACTGCTTGGCCGATTTACGGACGAGAAGGGAAGATATGCGAGCCCACTGGTTCTTCCCATACTTCATCACCGCCGCCTTGAGGATCTCGTCCTCCGTGTTCTTCCACACGCCTCCCTTTATCATGATCCTCATCTTGACCCCCTTTGTTTGGAGCTCTCACTCTTCTTCTTCTTCTTCTAGGGTTTCTCGATTAACAAAAAAAAAAAAAAAAAACGATCTTCGAATCGACAACTCACTCTTCGAGAATCTCGACTTCTAAGGCTTGGATCCTCTGATAAGAACGAACCAATCAAAAAATATAAAAATATTGGGAGGGGGAAAATTAGGGTTTTGGATGGGCGAAGCAGTCTTTGACGAGACCTCTCTCACTCTCTCGAAAGTGGGGGACAATGATTTTTTTCCGTTTGGTTCCCGTTTATGTATATATCGGGCTGGGTTGGCGAATTGGGCTTGCATTATCGTGTATATTCTTCGTGTCAGTACTGACGGGTATCTCATTTTACATGGTAGATGGATGACGCTTGTTTATGAAATACGTATTTCATAACATTTTTTATCATTAATAAATTAAAATTGAAAATTATTATGTATGATATATTTTAAAAGAAATCATTACATAATAAATACTTAGAGGCTCTTGTTGGATAGGGGCCATAGGCAATTGACCTTGCCCGAGAGCAAGCTCTAACTACAACACCCAGTAGGAAGAGAAAAGAAATTGTCACATAACACTAGAGAAAGTGACGTGAAATCAAGCGATATTCTCCGGTCAAAAACCGTATGGAAAGAATGTATGAGAGATGGTAAACGGCTTTATCAGAGATCGGGGGAGGTTTTGTTGGGGGCAAGGGGCGTCAATGTCTATGATGATAGATTAGTTCTGAAATAGGTACTGGGTCCATTGGTTCAGAGTTCAGTAGATCTTTTTTATCTTCTTTTCTAAATATATTTGTATTGGACTTCGTTTTTGATATATTAAGACGTACACCTACCGTATTCATAAAAAATAAATAAAAACACTAGAGAAAGAAAAAAGGAATGAAACGACATCATCATATTACGACTAAGCAAATATGCTGCATGAATTCATCAGAATCAATGCATAAGACTGAGCTCAAAGAAGAGGAAAAAAAAAAAAACATAAAAAGAAATCCACCACGGTAGGTTAAGGATTTGATTCCTGATGACCAGGCATCCATAATTTCTGTTCCTCGAGCTGCCGGGCCACGTTTGTTGCAGAAGAAAAAAACTTACGGATAAAGAAACTTTGGATGGACATCATGATAGGGATGATCAACAACAAATATAGTAAATCTGTCCATGATAGATGTTCCCGACGGAGGAAGGTATCATAAAGGGAAGTAACCTCGGGTGATCTGGTTGTTAGTAAATGAAACAAGGAACCTTCAAATTCTCTTCCCCGTCCTCGTAACCTGTTGATGCTTCTCTGGTGGAAAGCGTTCCGGATGGCGGTTTCACTACAGTTAACAACATGAACGTAAGGGATCGGGATCCATCACTTTTTAAACATCTTGATGCGTGAAAAAAAATAAAAAATAAAGGGGAAAAATCCAAATAACCCCTGCAAACCAAAATTCATGACTTTTTATGAGTCCATATAATCTATGAAAACACCCATGTAAATCTAAATAGTCATAGAGTTAAATTTTCATTAATGAAGATTGAAGAGGAAAATTCTATTTGGTTAACTCTGAAAAAACAATATGTCATAAAAAAAACTCTTATAATGGGGTAAAATTATCAATTACATAGTTTTTTTTTCTATTTTTAATTTAGTATATTGTGTTTTCAATCCGAATTAAATAAAATAAAATATTCATCATTGTCAATGAAAGTTTAACGCAAGAGACTATTTGAATTTACATAAGGTGTTTTCAAGAGTTATATGAATTTAGAAAAAAGACCATTTGAATTTACATAAGGTGTATTCAGGGTTATATGGATTATGAGGATGCAGAATTATGAGGATGGCATTGCCCATCCCAATTTGACTAATGCTGCATCCCAAACAGAAGAACGTATGCGACAGCTTCAACAATGGCGATGAGGATACCCAGCAACTTCGTACATGCGAGAGCTGGCCCCTCTTCTTCCTCCCCATCGAGATCGATGATCCTCCACCCCACGAGGAGCGACATTAGGATTTTCGATGCCACGATCGGCGTGATCCCAAGCTCCATCACCGTCCTCTCAGTCGATCCCATGATCTTCCTCACAGAGAACAACGGATCGAACGCCATCATTGAGTGGATCCCATAGAGGGGAACGTGACTGCAGAACAGGAAGATGAAGAGCCAGATCACCGTGTACGTCTTCCTCTCCTTCAACGGCAACTTCACCTCCGGAAATATCCCCAATAAGGGTCGTACCCAATCAATTACACGGAACCCTCCGCCACCCCTTGTTTTCTTCCTCCTCGCGCAAACCCTAAACGAAAACCACCTCTCTATTTTTTCTTTCCACGGTTCGAACTTATAGAGACATTATAACTGAGTTCTTGTGTTAGATTTCAAAATTAAGATTAACATTAATTAAATTCTAAATTTTTTCTTCAGTAGAATTCAATTAAATTTTATAGGATTAAAACATCTAAGTCCCTACAAATACGGAAAAACTTATTTAAGTCCCTACTAAAATTGGGACAGACGTACGAGTCCCTGAAAACTTAGAAAAACCCAATTATCATCCCTTAGTTAAATTTTCATCCAAACCTAACAGAATATTCTCAGAATATTTCATCACATATAATTGTATAGACATTGAAGTCCTTATAAACAGTCATAAAGACAAATTAGTCCCTACAAAAGACAAAATTGCCCCTGAAAGATTTTTATATTTAATTGGATAAACATTATAGTCCTTATAAATAATCGTAAAGACAAAATGGTCCCTGTAAAAGACCAAAATGCCCCTGAAGAATGCATTCTACCGATCAAAATATTGGTTTTACATCCAAATTGTGATCTTCAGGTGGAGTGTGATTGATAGGATAGAAGATGAAAAAATAAATAAATAAATTATATTATTTGTCTTTATGATTGTTTATAAGGACTGCAATGTCTACACAATTAAATGTAAAAATCCTTCAGGGGTATTTTTGTTTTTTACAGGGACCAATTTGGCTTTACGATTGTTTATAAATACTGTAATGTCTATTCAATTAAATGTAAAAGTCTTTCAGGGACAATTTTGTTTTTTGCGGGGATTAATTTTCTTTATGATTATTTATAGGGACAGCAATGTGTACACAATTTTAAGGAAAATTTTATCTTTTGCAGGAATTAATTTATTTTTATGACTGTTTATAAGGACTTCAATGTCAACACAATTATATGTGATGGAATATTATGGGAATATTCCGTTAAGTTTGGATGAAATTTTAACTCAGGGATGATAATTGGGTTTTTCTGAGTTTTCAGGGACTTGTACGTCTGTCTCAATTTTAATAGGGACTTATATGGGTTTTCTCATGTTTGTAGGGACTTAGATGTCTTTAACCCAATTTTATATCAGACAATCCTGATCGTGTTGAACATTCAAAGTGTTCAATTGGACCGACCCAGACTACCCAGTCCCATATACACATAGGTATATAAATTCTTGGATATTGTTATTAGGATTTTTTAATGTATTTAAGATTTTTAGGATATTATGAGGATTTTTAAGATTTTTTATTTTACTTTTTTTTTAATAGATTCTTAATTATCATTATGATTATGTATTTAAATTTAACGTTTGTGGTCGATAAAATTAATGTCATCTCACCTTTTATATGTAACCATTTTTATGATTTAATAAAGTTTTCCCTTTTTTGAATTTTTTTTTTGTGGATTCACAAAATTTATGAGATGTCAACTGTAATTAAGGATGGAAAAGGATAAAAATTGCAAGAGCTATTGAAGAACGATTGATGAGATGAAGAACATGTGGAGGCACGATAGAGAGACAATCATCGAAGGAGTAAATGGAGAGGAGACCGAGAGAATGACAGTTGTAAAATGATACATTAGGTTATGTATTTAAGCAAAGGTAAAAGGGTAATTAGGTATATGTAGTTGGATGAAAGTAACACAGGGGTTACATTGACTGACCGAGGAGTTTATCCGGATTTTTACAAAGTTTGCATGGTGTTATTTGGATTTCACAACAAGACAGGGGGTTACGTGGATAAAAATAATTTATTCTTCATCTATACTATAATAACTATCTTCCATAACATAATTTATGTTACCCAACCATGTGATATGTGAACATGCTAAAAACTTATCTCATGACATCATTACATGAACTTACTATGGCAAGTTGATAATTATTTGATTGGCATGTTATTTAATCAACATTAGAAGACCTGTCCACAACTAGTCTCCATTTCATTTTACTATCTTGCCTAGAAATCTGTCCCAACAAATACAATCCATTACCCAATAGAAACGTCAAAAAGAAGACAAAACAATTCAAAAGCATATTGTTCTCTGCTCCAAAAACTCAAAATCTCCCCTCTTCTTCACCCCCCCCCCCCCCCTCTAAAACAGAGAGAAAACTTACGGGAAGCAACAGTAATCACCAAGAGCATGTGTTGGGTTGATCAAATCGGGTTCGGATTTAGGTTCATGTTTGTCAATTCGGGTTAACTCACAAATCGGATTGGGTTCGGATTAGTCTCACTCACAACCCGACCCAACCTGAACCCGTAAACTAATAGCTAAAAAAAAATCATGACAGTTCATTTTGTAGCTTCTAATATGGGTAGTCTAAATTTTAGGTAAACCTAGCTAATCTTACGGATTGGGTCGGGTTGATTTATTTAATTTACAAATCGTGTTAGAAATTCGGGTTGGGTCGAGTTGGTCCAATTCGGATTGAAAATTGGGTTGAGGTCGGGTTAATCCAATTCGGGTTGGGTCAGGTTGGCTTATTTAATTACGAGTTGGGTTCGGGTTGATCCAATTCGAGTTGAAAATCGGATTAGATCAAGTTAAAATTGAATAATTTGGAATTCGGGTTAGAGTCAACCCGAACCCAACGCGCGCGAATTACAGGCCTACTTGCACCCCTCTTCATGGATTGGCGTCTCATTGTCGCTGATAAAGGAAAAAAATTAATCAGAAAAAAAAAACACAACCTTCCAAATAAAGATCACGGGGGACATAAAATTGCTGTAAAATAATTCAAGATATTATGGGATTCTTTGGGATATTATGCAAAAAACCATTATTTCACCGAACAATATATACTTCAAGATTCACCCATGCCTGAATACATCAACTGTTTCATACCAATTAGCAATACTCAATGTGAACTCAAATGACATCCTGATAATCGGCTCAGCAGTAAAATATCTCAGTGGAGCAATGCGGACTTTTGATACAATTCAAGTACAATCCAAAGCATTTATCAGATTGAGTAATCTACAAAAATCAGAGTTAAAGAAGAACACATTTCTCAATAGGTAAAGAAAAGTTGGCCTTCCAAACACAAGCTAACAAACTCATCTGTAAAAAGAACTTCAAAACAGCATCCCCAAGTTTCAACCCTCAATCCAAGCCGCTATGCGTCCTCCAAACAAGGATGAAAAAGGACTACAGAAAAAACACGCATCACAAGTTGTTCATCTCCCATCTTCGCTCAGCAGCTCAACAAGCTCTCCTTTCTTGAGCTTTGAATAACCTTTCATCCCACGTGACTTTGCGATGGCTCTCAGTTCAGACAATTTCAACGAGCTCAGGTCAGTGGGTTCCACAGTTTCCGCTTCCTCGGCTTCAACATTGGCTTCTTCTTCATCATCATATGGCTCAGAGCGATCCTCGCCGTCATCAAAGGCTTCTTCATGAACATCCGGTATAATGGGAAGCTCCAATTCCTTCTGAACATTGGTTATCACAGGAACGGCTTTGGTAGACTTCTTTTTCTTCTCCACAGGTTTCAAGGGTGTGCCCAAAACATCTTCATCGCCCTCAGAAATGATGGGTTCGAATTTCATCCTGGGCACGGGGGATTTGCGCCTAAAGTTTGATAGAGGCCTCATTGGACCAACTGGGTCTTGAGACTCCATTGATGATGCAACGTTATTCGAGTCAAGGAAGTTTGAGTTCTGCTCGTCATCATACAGGCTAGGGCTACCTCTCTCGGGCTGGTCAAGATTGAAACCTTCGCTGCTTCCACCACTGATTCTCTGCTTTCCTTGACTGACCGAGTGCTTTCGCAGGAGCTTTAGAAGAGAATCAACGGTCCCTTTCTCGCCCTGCCCACCTTGGGCTGCTTCAATCTTCTTTTCTTCTTTGATGGCAGCCCGTTCTCTGAGTTGGGCTTGAACCTTCCGGAACAACTCTACAATCTCCTTTTCTCTTTGTCCGGGAGACGATGTGGCTTGACGCCTCGCACCCCCCGATAGAGATAGCAATGGACCATTCTTGGAGGCCAACAGCTCTGGCTCTTCGGGGATTTCAGAGCTGTCGTTCTCTGGGTTTTGTCGGTTCTTATTGCCCCTTGAGAAGCCATGGCCTTGTTTGTTCCGTCTTGAGAAATCTGGATTCCTCTTATTCGAATCTGCCAAGCATACAAAAGATGCCCTCTGTTTGCTCCTCAATAAGATTCTAAAAGCCGGAAAGAGCTTATAGTGGCCGCAGCAGGAATAAGATGAAATTGCCGCTGTACCAGAAACCCCTGAACACGGAAGACATGTCCTCTCAGAAAGCCCATAACCTGTACAAAGAACAACACATGTATGTTGGAAGTCCTAGCATAGATCTTGCATTCAAATGAAATACAACAATATTTGCAAAATCATAATACCATGAAGCATCCAATTGAAGAGTGATGATATTCACAGAATCTATCTTTTTTTTTTTTTTAAACAGTAGGCCATCACCTTCACACAGAATCTATCTTAACGTGTGGTAGCATACAAATTGAACTAAGTACAACAACAAGTGCAACATATCTTTATGTGATCAGTTAGAATATCATTGGCAATGTGATCAGTTGGATTATTATTGGTAATGCTCTAATTGAAATCAGTCTTGATGCAGTTCCATTACCATGTCTAAAATATTGAAGAAAATATTACTGTGTGTTGGCATGCATATATCTGAAAACTCTACAAACACAATAGTCCTCGCATCAGTGTTTCTACCCCTTACACCAATCCACATCCAGACATATTGGCTGTCTCGTACTCAAGAATGTTCATCTATACTAAATTGGGTTCCCCTCCCCTGCATTCAGCACAGCCTGACTATACTGAATAATAAGTCATCTATAATTGACACTCGGTTAAGAACCTTGTAGAGCAGACAAGACATATACTTGAGCACTATGAGAAGAATTGCAAGCGCAGCAAGAAGGTAGTGAAGCACTGAAGCTTACTATAAGCAAGGACCAATTCATTATTGGTTGCATCATGACTAGACGATATAACGATCTACACCCTCATCTGAGCATAGGATTATAAGTAAAATTAGATGACCAAGGTACATACATCAGATGTAGTATGACCTCTGAAAAGAACAATGATAAAGCAGACTTTCATGCAAACATTCAGTAAACACAAGGGATAAAAATAACAAAAATATACTTGCATAAGAATGAGCTTGGAAAGTCATCTATGGAGTACTAGGATAAAAAAAACACCACTCAACAAGCCCATTAAAAAAAGGTGGCCGCGGGATCAAACCCCACAGTGCCAAATGTGCACAGGGGGCACCAATTTTCACAAAATAATTAAAAAATAAAAAATCGGTTTGAGATTTTTTATATTGAACCAGATTTTCAAACCATATAACAACTCTAGAAATGCAAGGAGACGATAATTGTAAAATGATCCAGAAACTTCAAATGAAGAATATATGTCGATCTCATGAGATGAAAATATTAATAGGGGTAATAGAAAGCCATAAATTGACATACACGCTCATACAGATCCTGAAAAACAAAACAATTAGGTCCAATTGCAACTTGATCATCTTTGAGCTTGGGTTAATTTATATGTATAAAATGTGATAGTTTACCTTATTACGTTAGAGCTGATTGAAATATAAAGTTCAGGAATGTTGCAATCATGACATACATCCATATCTTAAACAAAAATAACCAGTGTCCCAGAGAAGCAGATCGTTCCTATGTTTTCATTTCTCAACATCCATTATCACCAATATTTATTAGAGAATCAAGTGGTCCAACCCCACCATCATCCATACTAAGGAACAAATGCATGCCATTTGTAGACAAAGAGGCCACTTGGCAAGAAATCTTGATCAAAGAATACTTGCAAATAACTTCGATACTTTCAAATGGGCGCCAACAAATAAATACTCCTTGTAGGTCCTGTAAGTTCTCAAGAACTTAGGCAATAATCTTATGGATTGAAAGTGTGTATAGGACGCCAGTATTTCTTTGAAAACCCAGGAATGCTAAACGAGAGTTACAAACCCAAACAAATCTTCATTCCAATTCTTCTAAGTTAACATTAAATTTTGTGTCTGTTTTTGTTGGCATAACTTGAACTAACCATATATTATAATCAAAACATCTTATAAGAATTGAGTTTTATCAGCAAAACATAATTGCCTGAAATTAATTAATTAACAGACACTCTGTTGGTGTTAAGTTTTACACAAACCACGTCATCTGCAAAGAGGATCATCCATGTAATCTCCTATAATGCACAACCTGAACAAACACGGAAACATCCCATCCCGTATGCAGATTTCCTATTTTTAAAACTCATTGAATGAACATTTGTGAATTTTGCAGTTCAAATCCAAACACTATGTACAGATCCTTTATTCCTTTTAAAAATGAACCAATTGAACATATTCACATATATGTGCAATCACCACATAAATACCAAGAACAACATTTGAAACAGAAGCAACAGCTAATTCTTTCAATCTCATTGCCTTTGCATGCAAAAGCTATTCAAGAAAATTAAAGGCAATGAATCCAATCCACGTGCTCTATTCCAAAACCAAAATCCCACATCAAAAAAACATTTTTTTAACTCCATCAATCTCAAAATCCTAACTGACTTTTTCTAAAATCTTACAATTAAATAACTATAACCATTAACCCAATCCTCACAAATCCATGAGCAATTGATAATTTTATATATAACAAACATGGAAGAGCTACCCAGTTAAATAAATGAGACAAAATGCATAAAAAAGTACAATTTTTTTTAAAGCCATTGAAATATCAAACAATCCAACCCACAACCTGAGAAACCCATTCCAAGAAAACCAAAACACAACAACAAATTCTTAACCAAAACATTTAAAATAACATACTGAACAACCTTAAAACCCTAAAACCCCGATTTTGAGCCCATATACAACAGATAAAAAAAAAACAACAAAAACACATCTTTCAAAAATGGAACGACAAAACATGGTGAAGAAGGTCTTGAAACCCTAAGACCCCTAAAACCCATAAAGTAGTGAAGAAAGAGAAGGGAAGGAGAGGGGGTTTAACGAAGGACCTGGAATGGCTGAACTGGGGAGGATATGAAGCCCTCGAGACATCACGAGTCGAGCCGGATTTCAATGGCGGTAGAGCTTCCTCTTCATGTGGCGTTCTTTGTTCTTTCAAAGAGGAGGGTTGGGTTTGTGTCTGATAGGGTTTTCTGATTTCACTACACCTCCATTTCCCCGCCTGAATTTCCACGGTTCCACCATTCATATGAGATCTCTGTCGTCCGTTTCCGAAACTTGAATGATCTTCAACCGTCCGATGGATGCTTGCTTTCCCGTCATTGCTTGGTTAACGGGAATATATGGACGGTAAAAAAAATTTATCTTATGAATAACTTTTATTACATCTTCCTCACTTTAGCCAAATGTAAATATCATTAAACTTTTTATATATTTTATAAAAAAAATCAAGAGAATGTGTGTTGCATTGGGGTTGGAAATGGGACTCAAATCTAATTTTTTAAATGGAATATGGTTTACATTTATTACGAGGATGACCAAAAAGAATCTATTCTCTTACTCCGCCGTTTGTATCGAGGAATTGGGTTATTTTAAATAGATAACTATATCAATATAGATAATAATTTTATATAAATAAAAAATTTTCTATTTAGTTGTGTTTTTTTTATTTTTATTAAAAAATGTAAAAATAATTGTTGAGTTGTTTGGTTGATGAAGAATAAATGTAAATAAAGTATAAAAAATTGATTGGACATGTGAACTCTATTGATGTATAAAAGGTGTTGATAGTTGATTTGATGTGATGAGATGTGTTTTTTTATTATTATTTATAAGTGGCCCCACTTATCCAGGGAAATAAATAAACTTAGTATAGCTTATCCTATGGGTTACTTAGAATTGTTATACTCTCTTATACTAGTTTAAACTGGCTTAGTAATGCCAAATTATACTCTGCAAACAAACAATTATTTTTTCTATCCATTTTTATACCACCCTTATACCACTCTTATTCTCGCTTAACCCATTACCCAAACGGGGGCTTAATCTCTCGTTAGTTACGTGTACTGATTATAACAAGATATATATATTTAAGCCGATCAATTATCTAAAAAAATATTTGCATTTGATTCGAATCCATATCCTCAAATTTATAAAATATCTGATATATAAAAAATATGTATCTAAAAAAATATTTGTATTCCAAAAAATTTCAAATCGGATACAAATATGTTTATATCCTATTAAAAAAATATCTGTATTCAAAATATTATTATCATATTATTTATTTAATTTTATATTTATATTATGAGGGTTAGTATGAGTTTTTTTTTATTTTTACTCTAAATCATGTAACGTTTTATGTATATACTTATCATTTTATTTTTTATATTAGTTAATTATTAGATTATTTTACATATTTTAAATATTAGATATATGATTTTTATTTTTAAATAATTGATCTTTGAATATTTTAATCATTTTATGTTCATTTTAAATTTTCAGATATTTTGGATAATTATCCGTATCCAAATCCAGAGTTTCGGATCGGATACGGATACTTTGAATATCTAGTTCGGATACAGATGCATCCTATTAGCATGCTTATATATGTCTCATTAATTTTTTTTACATGTCCTACAAAACAATTAAAGTCAATTTATTAAAATATATATTGAAATGTATTATTTTTAAATAAAAATAGATAAATATAAACTGTATTTAAGCTGAAAAAGGGAGCACAGGGCTAAGCAAACATTTTCCTTTAGATTGTAAGCAATTGTGCAACAACTGCTTTTAATTCCAATCAATTAAAAAAACCTCGATAAAATTAACATTGAGCTAGTGTTTCAATAAGATCTAATACTAACTAAATCCATCTAATCTAAGGGTGCTTCACTTTAACATGGTTTTTGTCTTTTGAAGGAAAAAAATTGCTCCCACACTCATCCATAAAACAGCCAAATGGAGAAAGATACGGCCTTCATATTCTACTAGAATAGAAATTCCTATTCTGCCTTATTCAATCACCGAAACAAACAGGGAAAAGTGAACAAGAACAAAACATCCCTGACCATTTATAATGCAAAAAGAAAACACCTGTAGTTATAATCATAAACCATGGATTAATAACAATATAAGTAGCATAGATTATTGTGAGAGCACACAAGAATACTCTTGATTTCATATTTCAAACTTTGATTGGTATCCCAAATTGAAGGATGACTCAACTGCAAGTCACCTCTCAAGCCACTGAATCCCAAACTGTGAATCTGTGATGGGTTCAGAATACCAATCTAGAATAGTTGTAAAGTATCTGAAAAAAAAAAATTACATCAGAGATCCTCTGGAAATATAGCAACTCTACTTTCCATTGAGAAAAAAGGCGTTTAACATTGCCTTGCAGAATTGTTGATGGTCAAATGACCCATAAACAATCCATTTTTAGTTCAATTTAGCATAAACGAATGGAAGAGAACAAGATTTCAATATAGAACGAGATTTCAATATCTCATTCAACCGTTCTGATTCTTGGCCATCTCATCGACATCCAGCTCCACCATTAAAACCGAGGTATCACTCAGCAAGCCTTGATCGCTGCACATGGAGAGTTTGGGGTGTTTCTTCATTTTGCCAAATTGGAAAACTTCTGTTGCAAACAAAGTAAGAACAGTCTGCTCACCTGTTTTGAACAGGACCATGTTCCACAGCTGATCGCATGCTGTACATTACCCTACCGATAACATCAGACATTGAGAAAGGTCCGAATGTTCTACTATCCCTGGCTTCCTGGCAAATATGAAGAAAGTAACAACACTGAATGTATGGTTTTTGGCGAGGAAATAATAAACCAACATGCAATCATGCATATCATCATTGCATTAATTGAATCATGTCTTCGAGTGAGGACAACAGAATAACACTCAATCTTGCATTAATGAAATAAGAGAAAGTAATCGGTTTCAACTTTCAAGTAGGTTTCCACTTACCAAATATGAATCTGATGTTGAGATAATTTTTCATTTGTGAATTATGATTCACTTCCACATCCTCCAACTCAAATCCAAGAACAGAGACAACAGTGTTTGTGATCCTAAATTATTCGTAAGGGTAATTGTTCCTTAATTAGCTGGAGGACAACAAATTCTATACCTGGAACCCTTCCGAGCAACTTAACAGGTTCTCAACATTTTGGGGAAAAAAAAAAATCCATCCATCATATTTTTGTTCATGATTACCAAGAAACAAAAAAGAAATCCTCTTAACAACTTTGAATGAATTCCTAGCAATGGTATAACAAGGAATTTTTCACATCTTTGCCTTGGTCTTATACTTGAAAAATCAACATATGGTTATCCTGAATTGCATTGTGGACATTTATGATTGCAAATCACATGAATGTTCTCCATCATCAGAGGTTCACGAGTTTTATCCACAAAACAGAAAACAATCAAGAGATTCATTTGGAGTCAACTTCAAACATGCACTCAAATAACCTCCAGTGGATATTTTGAGCAAGTTTTCATAATGCAAAGGGTGGGTAGCTTTCTCTTCCGATGACGAGGGATCATGATATTTATTTGTGACCACAAAAACTTCATGTCAATCAATCCAATATATAGGTTTACCTTTGGCTTTAATGTAACATTGTCTGCCAACACCCAACATTCATCCTCCTCTAGAACAAAAGGCGTATCTTTCTCATCAGTAGATACCATCTCTTGACCTTCCACAGCAGCCAACCTTCTCACAAGATAGTCCTCAGGCTTCTCAGGATCTTTCAGGACCACAACATCTCCAACAAAAACATTCCTGCAAGATACAGACAGGAAGTTGAACAAGACGCAAGATAACAACAATTCCTTCAGATAAAGGATATTAGATATAGGTATAAAGGATTTTAGATACAGGTGTGTGACGATGTCAGGTATGGGGCCTATTTAAACAGCTTTATACAACAGTGATCTTCAATAAGATAAAGAGTAGATGGCTTAGATACTCTGCAGATTGTGTCAACATGTACAACATGATGCCACAACCCTCTTCAATATCGACATATGATGTTTCATCTTTTGCAGGGATATTCAATGTCCATGAAAATTGCTACAGTCCAATCTGATACCACCAGATATTTCGGGGGCTGGAGTAGATGAACCAGCCAAACTGGGTCTGGATGTGGAAAAGAGGGTCCACTTTACCTAACCTACTGATATATTTTGTATACCATGAGTAGTGACTGAGGAAAGGGTGGACAAGAGTTTTAGAGGTGCACATAATAAGAAAGAACAGCACAATGAGTCCCATAACGAGAAGAAGGATGAGAGTTGGATACCGGGAAAATGTGTTCAGGAAACAGCAAAAACATGGCTTGCTAAGAGAACTTATTAAGTCATCTCACCCAACCACACCTCCTTATTTGTGGTTGAGGGGGTGGGGGGACCTCACTTCTTTTCCAAAGTTTCCTAAGCACCATCAATCGATTTGGTTCCATAATACAATCACATGAAGGAGACCTCAGTCTCCTCATAAGCTAAAATGTCTATCTAATATTAATCCTTGGATGTCTAGATATAACAGTTTAATGATATCATGATACAAATAGACAAGACCAGAAATTTAGCATGCATGTACATAATGTGCATGCATGAAATCCAACAATATAATTTTAGTACAACACCTGAAACATGAACAGTTCAATCATTATGTGAATCACCTCCATTCAAATATTCCCTCAATTTGATAAATAGAGCAACGAGAACATGAAAAAAATGTTTCATATAGACTCAAATGCTCCATGAAATTGCAATTGTCTCTGTAATTGAAGGGACATGTAGTAGGTATGCCTTCTTTGATGCCATATTACAAGGGCTATTCTTGCAGCACAATCTCAAACCAAAGTTTAGTAGATACACAAATGTGCAGTTTAAAAAATTCCTTTGTTACACATTAGGAGTGGGGGCACACCATCAACTATAATGGGTAATTCATGGTGTGGGGTGTAAGAGGGTGGGGCTTTTCCCTCTTTGGGAGGAGGTTATTAAGCAATATCTTTGCTTTTCTTTGAAGATCTCTTGTCTCATTTATGTTCGGGGGCTTCTTTTATAAACAATATGGCTCCTATCATTTCTCTCAAAAAAGGGAAAAAAAAAATATCAGCTTCAGAAACTTACAAAATAATGTATACTCAGAGTCTCATATAAGTTCATCAAACGAAAACAATTCAGAGGAACTATTTACCAGAAAACAGTACAACTTTATCATTCTACGTAGGGAAGCCACATTAAGGTGAAATTTTACTTTTCCAGGAAGATATGGCAAAAATATATTCCAGATTACTGGTGATGGAGGTAAGTGGCAAACTGCATCTTTAAGCTTTTGGGCAAGTTCTTGAAAAAAAAAATAATGATGATATTGGTTTTATGATTACATTTTTGAACTGGATGTGCTTCTAGCACGCTACAACATTGAAACATCAAAACAGGAAATGTGCCCATATTGATGTGAATAATTGGTTGTCCTAATACTTTCAGTCTGCAGGATTTAAATCAGGTATATGATCATCACGCGTTCTATGCCAAGAGTTACACAAGAAAATAAAAAATCAAGACAAGATACTGGATGATCAAAGCAGCATCTAATATTATTAACTTGCATTGGCAGCAACTGGATGATCAAAGCAGCATCTACTATTAGTAACTTGCATTCAATCCATCATAATATTAATCACCAGGGGTTAGCAGTCACGATATTAAATCCACAAGGAACCATGGAAGCTAATCTCTAGCTCCTCCAGAAGCCAATGACAAAATAATACACGATGCACCGGAACTAGCACTTAATTTTGGGGTAAATGTTTTGTTTTATTTTCTAATTAAATTGTATTCTATCAATAGGAGCAAAACTTGAATATAAGACCCAAGTGAAGAAGAGTACCTCTGCCAACACTTGCATAACAAAATTAAAAAAAATGATTTTACAATTACTTGGGGAGGCATTTAACGCATGAATGTAGTCAAACTACAAACCACAAGAAAGGGAAATACCCATCCAATTTAAAACATCAATTCTACAGCAAGGTATCAATCTCATATTTCAATGATGAGAGGAGGGCCAATGATTATTACTTTGGATTTGCTAAAGGCATCTTCCGAACGAGAAGAGTTCCCCCTTGAGGGGCTAATGTCGGTTCCATCTCTGATCCTTTATTCCAATGTATAAATGTCAACCTGCCTTGAAAAAGATTCTTCCACACACTGTCCTTTATTTGGGATCCAGCAATATGACCAATCTTATGGTTCTGCATCCCATCAAGAAAAAATTTGTAAAGAATCTTCATAAACACAAGAAAGCTTACACTTTCACAGCCAAAATGGGGAAACAAAGCCACCCCTCAAAAAACATGGATTTTGAAATAAAAACAATAAAGAGACCCCCAAAAAAGAACATTTTGAGAGAAGCCCATAAGAGTGCGGAAAGAAAGACCCAAATCAGAATCAGAGAACTCGAGAAGGGCGAAACAACAAAAGTAATCAAAACCCATTAAAAAAATCAGATTTTGAGAGAGACCAAGAAGAGAGAGGACCTTCATGGTGAGGGTGACGGAGTAGTTGAGCTTGTGGAGGAGGTATCGGGACCACATGACCGGAGAAACCATTGGGAAATACGATCTTCTGTTCTTCTCTTCTTCTTCTTCTTCACAAGCATCCCCTCTCTTGAGCCCAACTCCCCAGTGTCAAACCCTCTCCTCCTCTCTCTCTCCTGGGTTGATGAAAGATCAAAAATTTGCCCTCATAAACACAAACCCTCTGTTTCGTTCACTCCTTCGAAAGGTCCGAAGTCCGAACCTACTAACTCGTGAACCCAAACCTGCTGGTTCGGTTATTGAAAGGCACGCAAGTGGGGGTGTATAAGCACTGCGGGCCGGCAATTAGCCCAGCCCATCAAATTCACGGACCGTGCTGTGCCGTGGGACGAACGATCCTTGCCACGTCGGTCCATCTAATGAGTGTTGTTATACATCGTTTTTTTTTTTAACTTCAATTTCAGTATCGTTTTAACAAAATATATAATTTATTAAAAAAATTTCACATATCGATCCACTTAATTCATTGAAGTATCCTCAACTAATCACTATTCGTCTCCATCTCAACTTGTCAGCTTGAGTGGGCCTAACATGTTAGCTCCGGCAGTTGAAAACAAAGGAGTGGGAGCCGGGTGGAGGAGAAGGAGAAGGACGAGGGGTGGTACAAGCAATGTAGTATTAACAAACTTGTGATGTACGACCACCATGATATGTCAAGGTCAACTCTAGGCCTGTTAATCGGACGAGATACGGATCGGATAGACCCATATCTATATTGATATTCGAATTGGATATTCAAAAAAATATCTATATCTGATATCCGATGGATATTCTAAAACACATATCCATATTCGATCCAAAACTCCGGATACGGATTCGGATAATATTCGAAATATTCGAATCAGAAAAAATTTAAATAATTTATAAAATCTTAAGTCCTAACATGGTTAAATAGATGTCTAAACACAAATCCTAATATAATTAAACAAGTATTCAACATGGTTAAATAGGTTTGTGTTTTGCTCTACATCATGAGTCATTGGATTTTCATTTAAGGGTTGAAACTAATTCTAACATATATAAATAAAATAACAGTTCGGATACGGATATTGTTCGGATCGGATATAAGCTATATGCGATCCGATCCAAATTTTTTTTGGATACGGATAATTTGGTTCGGATACGGATTTTCAGATATCGGATATTTTCTGTATTTTTTTATACGGATTCAGATTGGATATGGATATTTTTTCAAATAATTGACAGGCTCAGTCAACTCACATTCCACCTCCATATGGCAGAAGCTATATAATTTGATCATATTTATCTATCCATCTATCTGTATGATATCATGAGAATAGACTAGAATAAATTAAAATAAAAACAAAAACATGTTTGGATAATTAGAATAGATTGAAATCTGAATGCCATAATGAGATGGAATCAGATGGTATAACAATTCCATCTCCCTCCTAAAATTAAAGCCTGGTTTGACATTGGAATAAGGGGTTGGGATAAAGAAATAATTGAGTTAAATCACATGTTATCTCGTATGGCATAAGAAAAAAAAAGATAAAGCATGGATAATTGTCCTCATTTTGAAAGAAAAAAGTGAGGATATTTTATTCTAGATAAAAGGTGGAATAGACTTTATCTTAATTTTTAACCTCATTTTATAAAACATGAACAACATTTATGATCGCCATTTCCAAAAAAAAAAAAAAAAAACTTCATAAAACCAAAATCAACAATATTAATGTCTCTTTAATAGAAATGGTATACTTCGTATTTTTAAATTCTTTTTAAAATCATCTCATATTTTACATCATGTGATCCGAATGCAAAGTTAAAGATAAGAATAAAAAAATAGAGATAAAAAAATGCATTACTAAATATAAATATGAATAAAAATAATAATTTTTTTATCTTCATAAATTAGGTTAATTTATCATAAATAAATATTTATGAAGTTATTATATCCTAATGTACAAGTGGGGCCCATAGATATTACTTTTACATTTTTCATTGATTGCCTATGTAGTAGTTGGATTGAATGACATGAATAAAACAGCTTTGTCGAGCACATCAAGGAGCTCTTCGAAGACCTCATTGTTGGAGACTTGGAGAGGAGAGGGAGAGGAAGAAGAGGGTGTTGTTGAGAGATTTGTAGGAGAGATGGACTTGAAATGACATCTATTTTATTTTTTTAGCTTTGATTTATAAAAAAATATCAATGATAGATATATTTAAAGAATATTATTAATTGATATATGTAAATAATATTATCGATTTTGTTATCGAATGATCGCGTGGCCTAATGGATAAGGCGCTCGCCTCCGGAGCGGGAGATTGTGGGTTCGAGTCCCACCGTGATCGGTTTCTCCTTTTACAACTTTTTTTTTTTCGTACAAGTCTTTGTACAATGTCAAACGTCTTCTTTTGTTAGTTTTATATTTATATTTACATGTTGGTATTCTTAATTATTACTTCCACCCAATCCTAACGATGACAAAAATATAACATTCAAAACACAGACTTTTTTAGCCGGAGATGCATGTAATAAACTTCATACAATCATCCGTTATTATATTTTTTATTTTCACAGAAACCAACTAAAAGACTACAAAGTCCTGACATACTAGAACAAGCATGTTCAGACGAATGAGTAGGACTATTTTTTTTTGTTGAATCCTTGCATTTAAGATTTGAAGTCAATCCTCTCAAGAAGAAAGGGGCGTTCACTACCACGAGCAAGGCCATGAGAGACGCATGTTACTACAATTGATTTAGCCGCGTACTGACAGAACTCACTGAAGTTAGTCCTGATCGGATTTAGACTTATTATTTATTTTATTTTTATTATAAACACATGGATAAGTAAATATTCGATTGATATGGAATGATTGAGGAAAAAAATGTATTTTTATTTTTATAGTAAAGATCAATTTGAAAGATCATTTCCTCTTCAATAATTTAATTTAATAGATTATCTTTCAAGAAAGATTCTAAACATCAGTTTTCATTCTACTATTAAATAAAATATGGATACTTAAGTACCATTAGTATGGATACTTAAGTACCATTAGTATCTAGTAAGCTATTAAATAAAATATGGATAATTTAATTTAATAGATTATCATTCAAGAAAGATTCTAAACATCAGTTTTCATTCTACTATTAAATAAAATATAGATACTTAAGTACCATTAGTATCTAGTAAGCTATTAAGTACCATTAGTATCTAGCAAGCTTTGATTGGATCTAGTAAGTTATTAAATAAAATATGAATACTTAAGTACCATTAGTATCAAATAAGAGATTGAATATATATCCAACAATTGATTGTATAATTCGATTTATAAGTTGTTTAATTCGATTAATTAGTTCTATATTTCGCTATTGACAAGATTGATCGAAATCAATTCTGATCGGATCCGAACTCAAATAATAAAGACTAAAAGAAAAATCTATCGCTAGATTTTCTTTTTTCTTTTTTTGAGATACAGAGGCCTTGTTCACCCCATATCCAGTGCCACCTCTGCATACAAAATTGGGCTAGTGGAACACGAGCCCATACTAACTCTTCTTGCACATGAAATTTGAATAAGTGCACGTGAACAAGCATACCAGGCACATGGTCTCACCATGGACGTAACTCACACGAGTTATCTTGTCTTTTTGTCCCTCGCATTCACTATAAACTAATGCGTGTAGTAAGGGACAATGATGAATGCTGTTATTGCTTATTGATTGGTCCATTGAGTTTTTTTTGCTTGTGGTACCATATCCCCACACACCTCATGTGATCCCTCTAGAATGCTTACAAACATCCCAGAGAGAGTTTGAATCACTAAATAAAAGGACCTGAGAATATCAGCTGCTTCTGCACACTCCACTATTGCCTGTTTGTTCTTATCCGATAGAAATTTTTTCAAATTTTACAAAATATAAAGACCTTAACTGTTATAAAATATTTTACATATAATGAACAAATCACTACTAATATTAGACTAATTGAACAAGAGCAGAGACTAATTGATTGTGGGATAAACAACTTTTTTCTATAGTTCTGCTCTCGACCAGAATTGAAACTAGTTTCTAAATGAAAAATATCATTTAACCACCAGGCCTAAGTTTTTTATAATCGTAACGTAGAAAAATTAAAATTAAATTTTAGAGAAAGAAGTGACATGATACATAAACACGAGACATTTGTTTTTTCTTAAATTTTTTTTTTATTGAATTGAAGTCATTAATATAAATGTTAAATCGAACTGACTTGGATTACCCACGAGTCAAGAGGACAATCAAAAAACTTGAAATTGAACTTTATTTTGTAGCACTAAAATAATTCAGACCGATCTTTTATTGAACTAAATTTTTAGTTGGAAAATCCAATTCTTTTATTCGTCTTATTAAATTGAATTGATGAGTAAAAATCTCTCTCTCCTTCCCATAAGAAATGTCTTTAGCATAGCTAACCCGTGCAACGGTGTGGTGTTCTTGCGAAGATCGAGCCGGATAAATAACCTGCCCCCCAACAAAAAGACAAACGACACAAAAGCAGAGCCAACGAAAGGTTACAAAAATGGGGGGCACTTTTTCCGTCATTAAAGCTCAATACGAGGGCATTTTCGTCAGCGGCGAAGCGATTTATCTCTGACAGACGCCGAGCCGGTTTCGTCATTCAAAACGCACTTCAAAATAGCTGCTTGTCTCTGTGTGTGTGTGTGTGTGTGTGTGGAGAGAGAGAGAGAGAGAGAGAGATGGGGAGAGGTCTGGTGCTTCTCTGGTTCGCATTGGTGGTGTTCGTGACCTTCTTGTCGTCTGCGGCGGCGGCGGCGGTGGGAGGGAGGAAGGCAGGTGAGGGGCTGACGGCGAGGCCCGGATTCCTGTACACGCGGAGCAGGGGACGCTGCACTCCCCAGTAATCCTCTCTCTCTCTCTCTCTCTCTCTCTCTCTCTCTCTCTCTCTCTCTCCCCCCTTCAAACTTATCTGTGAGTGAGTTTGTTTTTTGTATATAAATCTTTTGCTTTGTGTGTTTTTTTTTTTTTTTTGGGGAAGATGAAATCGACCCAATTGATTTTATGGTAAGACAAATGACAATGCAAGCGGACGCAAAAAAAAAAGGTCTTTTTAGTTTGTTTGGGAGTTTTATTTTTGATATCCAAGGAATGACTTATAGATTTCATTGGATGGTCACAAACCCATCTTTTGGATGTGTTGTTTTGTAATCTGTCCATCTGAAATGCTGGTTATACCCAGAACCCTAGAAATCCTGTAGTCACACATGTAGAATCTGTGCATCAGATGATGCCATCCATTTTTCTTACCATTAAAATGTTTAGAAATCGTAATAGTTTTCTGTCAGATGAGCAACTGGGGTCCATCCAAATCTTTTGAAATACATAGGCCTTGATGAATGGGTAGGATGGATTTGATAATATAGGTGTGAAATTTGGAGCGCAAAATATTTCCATTCTTTGTATTGATGCAAATATTTGGGATTTGGTAGAATTACTTTGAAGTAGTATTTTGGTAACATTGTTATTTTATGATTCACATGCATTTCATCTTTGTATTTTACAATTTCTCCTTTTTCGTGAATAATAGATCCCAAATAACAAAAAATTTAACTCATAGGCATCTCTTGTCCACCATTGCTGATTATCCCATTTGTATCATTGCTAAAATTGCATTCCATATATTCTGTCTTCATTCTACTTATTTGGATCCTCTAGAAGTTGAAGCCTCTTTTCTTCTCTGTTTTTGCTTTAGGTCCTTCTTTAGTCTCATGGATTTGAAAAACAGCGTTCACTGTGCTTGGACCACAGCTCACTGGTTAACAAAATTTACAACTCATTCGCCATGGAACATTTTCCTGTATACGTCTAGTAAGTTGATTCCGTGATTAATACAAACAGGTGTGAACTAAATACTGATCCTTGAAATAAGGGCATCAGGATTGAAGATGCACTTGACCATCCTCCAGCTGTTCTATTACAAATGAGTCATCCTTGTCACGGAGCAGTATATGTCAGATCCGTTGATCCCTTGACCAGTGAGGCAATGACTTCTTAGAGATTTAGAGATGCATTTTCTTTTCTTCTCATCATATATATCTTTGTTGAGTTTTTTTTTTTTTTTTTTTTGGGGGGGGGGGGGGGGAGATAGGATTTCATTTTCTAATGAATAGATGATATTGGTAACATAACCATCATTGTCAGCTTTACAGTGATGTAATTCAGTTAGTCTCAATGTGGGGCATAATTATCATGGTTATATACTGTTATGGCCTATATGATCTGCGAAATGAATGTCCTCGTTTGCAAGTTCGCATAATGGCATCTTTTTTCTATTTTAATATGGTGTGTCTTTCTAGTCCCCAATCAATAATCTACAGGTCTCTATCTATGATCATATAGATATTGTCAGAAGTTCATCACCCTCATTCATATCATGGTATGTGAATACATCTCATTTTATTTTTTTATAAATGGAATCACTATATCCATGAATTGGAAGGATTGGTTCTTATCACTATGAGGACTCCTTACATGGGGATTCTTTAAATGGGTCTCTGTTCTTTGTGGGGAAAAGTAAAAAAGAAAAAGCAAAAAGCCACACAAAAGGAAAAGAATTGTATGAAAGGCATATACCTCTAACAAAAGGTTGGTCCCTGGTGGTGGAGAAAGCCTGCCTGAAGGTACGTCTCAAGGCATGCTCCTCCAAAGCCTTTGGAAATTCTCTGTGTGATTACTCCCATAGAAATGATCTGTGGACTTGATACAGTTTTTGAATCGAGTAAAAGAGATGGAAATTGCATAGGAAATGAATACATCATTGTGTTATTTGGGACTTCTTGACCTCTGTATTATGTTGACCTCTTGTTTAGTCTACTATTGACCAATGCAAGACATTGTTCTGTACACAATGAAATTGTACAGGACATTGATCCGTATTTCTTCAAGCACCTGGGAACATTTTCATCCTTGACAAAAATACTCTGCAGAAACTCTTTTATCATAAACTGAAAAATTGCCTCATTAAATGTGCTCATTCATTTTGACCAGTTAGGATAATGTTGATTAGAAGATTTCTGCATCAATTTTAATTTATTTTAAATTTCTAAATATCACCGTAACCAGGATTGCTGCCTCACACTTTTATACTATGAACAATAACACACACAGTAGTGCTAGCATAAATATCAAATCATTACAAGAAGCAGAATTTGGTGTTAACTTTCAGCGGATGACTGTATTGACAAACTGTTCTATTTTATCTGACCATAATATTTAGTATTTTTCTGAGCCCAAATTATGAGGGGTTATCGTGTGCAATGTGTAGGTATTGGAGTGACAGGAGAGAGGCTTGGCCAAAGATGGTGCCACAGACATCATCTGTTGCGAAGGTGTTCGGGTCAAGGGCATTAGAGAGATATGAACCAACATTGACACTGTGGGAGGCAACAGAGAAGAATGATGGAAGCAACGCCTTCTCCCGTCTCTTGAAGCAGTCAAGTGCCGCTCTCTTAAATGCTTATGCCCAGAGAACTGAATTTCCATACAGTGCATGGGAGGTGAAGACCCTTCTGATACAAGCATTGGTCTCTGAAGATGCTGCAGCCTTGCAGGCTGAACGCTTCGCCAAGGCCAACCAAGCATGCACTTGAAAAAAGCTAAGCTTCTCGTTAATGCTTTTTTTTGAAGTGGGTTTTGCAGTTGCAACTTGAAAGCTGTTGCTCTTGTGTGTTTGCTTGATTTGTAATATTGGACTTGCTTAATTATCTGTGTATGTGGACATGAGGTCCTGTTAGTGTTTTGAATGTTAGTTGCTTTGTTCTGTGTTCACTGGTGTACAAATTTCTGATGACTTATGTCTCGAATGTTCTACTGTTAACTCTGTAAGAGTTTTTATTAACCCCTTATGAAAACATGGTAAACCTCCATGAAATTCATGGGACTTGTTCTCCGAAGACAATGTTTGATAGTGGGATTGTAAAACTGATTTTCTGCAAATATTGAGTTTAAAACTGATTATGCAGAAACTTGTCCCCCTCTACATTTTGAAAAATGCAGTTTTTTTACACTATTAGTTTGAAATATGTTTGTAAGAAGTTGTCTTAGTATTTTTTTATATAATTGTATGAATATAGAAATAGTTATCTGCAGATGCAAAACATTGCCTAAATCTAGCTATATCAAGACAGGAGCCACCATTGCCCCTCCTATGTTATATATTGTCATGTTTTTGGAGCCCCACCTGGGCCCTCCTCGTTGTTCCATCCGCGTGGCTGGATGGATGACGGCGACGCCGGCGCAGTCGAACTGCTCGTCCTCCTGGTCGAAGAACTCGGAGAACCCGGCCTTGGATTCGATTCTCTGGGCCTGCTTGGCCGCTCTGAGCCTCTCGAGCTTGCACTGGCTCTGGTCACGGAACCGGCGCTGATGGTGCCGCAGCTCCCTCTCTTGTTGGGCGAGGGAGCCGGAAAACAGGAGGAGGAGGAGGAGGAGGGATAGATTGAGTGAGAAGAGAGAGGCTCCTAGAATAGCCATTATTGTTTTTGTGGTTGCAGGGGATAGATATACTGATGATGAGTGATGATGGGGTTGGGTATTTATGGGGATGAAGATTTAGGTTTTGGTGGAGGTGGTTGTCGTTGTTTGCATGGGCTCTCGTCGCCGCATAATCAGAGAGGGAGCGGCGTGTGCCATGCTCTGGAAGGAAGAGTACAAAAGCGGAGGACAGTCGGGAGATCACGTATCCATGCATGCATGCGTTTTGTTGCCACGTCTTTTAAGTGAATCGTGGATCTTGGCTTTCTTCTCCCCTTGGTAGCCTGGTAAGTAAATTCCAACAGAAATGAGATCCACCGTGTTCTCCGCACATATATTCTATGTTAACAAACCAGTGTAACTTAAATGATTCAGTACATGCATTCATTTTATTGTAATATATAAAGTTTTTTTTTTTTTTTTAACATCCATGTAACATATTTTTATTGAATCATGTTTTTATGTGACTGTTATAAGAACCCAGTTCTAGCCGTTTGATTTGTCAGTTTTAGATTGATTTTAATTAGTTTTTTTTATAATAAAATAAAGAAACACCTAAGTAAATGACAAAACATCGTTGTATGTATCACCGGTATTCTAATTTATCCAACCGATGTCTTCTTACTTTTTAAAGGACAAAAGTGAATGAATCTATGTTAAATATGAAATAGATGAGAAATAACAGTGTTTTTTATTTTTATTTTTTTATTTGTGCATGTAAAATATATTGTTTGTTAAAATTAAAAAAAAACATTATTATTATTTTTTAATTGTTCTCGAATTTCCAAAGTTCTTCCCATGAACAAATGAATATATATTTTTAATAATCATATTAAATTTTTAACACATCTATTATGTTTGTCAGTGATTCGGCTACGTGGACAATACAAACAGTGGCCGGAGTGAGAGAAACTGAGAATGAGTGAAAGCCCAACACATTCGTTGGGCTGGCTAGCACAACTAGGGTTTCGTGTGCGCTTCGGCAAGCGTGTCTGAAACCAAGATCCGGCCCATTAGAAACCCTACCGAATCCTGATCTTATTCTCTCTCTCTCTCTCACAAAACTTCCGTCCCTGCTCCAGCTGCTCCCGGGAAGACAACACACACTTAGAGAAAACGAGAGAGAGAGAGAGAGAGCCCTAACAAATTCGATCTTCCTTCGAGCGAGCGTCAATGGCGATTCTATCCACCTCCATCAAGCCCCCCTGTCTTCGTGTTTCTCCAAGAACCGGCTTCTTCGACAGCTCGACCTCACACATCCGTTTGGTTTCCCCTGTCAGGCAAGTTTTTTAAGCGTCTTTTGATAATCCAAACTCCGATTTCATATAGCTTCTATCATTTGATGCCCTGATGAATTGAAACTCCCATTTTTGTTATTTATTTATTTTTTAAATTTATAGATGTTATATGTAGACTTTAAGACTTGTGATTTCCTTAGCATTCATGACTGAAATATCGATTCTTTACAAAATATATATGTTTTTTTTTATCTAGATCAATTCGAGAATCTGACCTCAGTTTAATTTGACTATGGCGATAAATTCATTATTCGTTAGACTATGAAAGCCGTCTGCATTGTATGCTTGTTGAATTAAAGATGAAGTGTTAAGATATGGTCTTAATATGTATGTTATCTAATAGGTTTAAGAGACTGGAACCAAGGAATTACAGGTTAGTTTGTAAAGCAGCATCTTCTGCAGGAAGTCCGAATGTGGATGGGGAGGAGAACCCGTACGAGGTAATTTCATGAGAATCATGTTGGATATGAATTTCCTTCGAAGATAATATATTACCGACACTCTGTTTATTTGCTTCTTGAGGTGATTTTCCAGCATTGTTTTCGTTAGGTTCTTGGGGTGAACCCTATAGTGGGGTTTGATATGATCAAGATGGCGTATACAAGGAGACGGAAGGATGCAGAGCGACAAGGAGATGAAGCTGCCATAGAAAAAGTCGGTGACTGGAAGCTTTTTGCATATCTTCCATGGAGTTGTATACCTTTGTCCTTGCCTGTAATTATAATTTTGACATTTTCTTGGCCGTTCGATGTATCAGTTGGAAAGAGCGTATGATAAGATTATGATGAAGCAGCTAACGAATAGGAAGAAGGGGTTGACATTTGGTTCATTTCAGGTATGATTTCGTGGCATTATTTTTTTTTTCTTGCTCATAAGTTTCCAAAACACTTAATTTTTCTTGTTGCATAGTCCACGGCACCTTCTATATTTATTCTTATTGGTTCACTATCAACAGGTTTCGAAGGATATCAAATTTGCTGATAAGCAGCCAATTGTACCTTGGGGGCCAAGGTATTCCCATAATCCCACATACTACTAATCAGAAAGTATACATGACCTGACATTCCTAAGGATGATGTACATAAGAAATGTTCTTCTGGACTGCCAGTGATCAACATTCTTCTATGTCCTGTTTGTATTCTGTAAAAGGCAGGTCACGTGAGAAGATATTTCTGAATTGATGCCCTTTAACTTCTTAATGCATGGTTCTCTTATGTGCCTTTCACCATTCAAATTGTCTGCCTGCAGATTCTCCAGGTCAAGTGTAAAGGATATGAAGATTAATATCGCTATATCTTCCGTTTTTGTAAGTTCCAAAGAACCTCACTCTTTCAATGATTTATTTGTTTGGAAACTATGTATATGTTGAATGTTGATTTCATTTTTGAGAATAGGAACACCAAAAATTCATTCACCTCTTAATTTCTTCTCTTTGAAGAATGCGTGCTTGTTTCTTTTATGGTTCTACTAGCTTTTTTGTGCCTTAGTAGCATTTTTTAAAAAATAAAAAAAAGGGTAGTTGAATGTTGGGGGATGATGATATACGGTATACTACATAGGTTTGTTTCCTATGGTGATATTTTTTCTGCTTATGCAGATACATTGATACTAATTCCAAAGAGTTACAATAAATCATTCCTTTTGAATGGAGATACAGCCAACAATATTTAGATATGAAAGTTTGACTGGACCATTGACAGACTATTAGTCTATTACATATATAGTTAATCATGTACATGCCACAAAATCTATAGTGTTTCTGCAAAAAAGTTTTTATATCTTGATAACAGGCATCATTTCCTTGATCCTGTGGTGACATACATCTTGGTTTTGGTGGTACTCGTTGCCATCTCTTTTTTCCTCTTATTGGCTTTTTTCCACCAATAACAAAAATAATTGTGACACTGCAAAAATGATTAAAATAACAATAATGATGGGTGCATAATTAGTAACAAAATACATGTATGTATCACTTCAAAATGTTATATCAAAAGAACATGATCTGATGTAACATGTAATACCTGATAGCTGCACACTGCACAACCACAGATTTTTAGCTAAGCTTTTATATATAATTAAAGATCTATGAGTGTCAGCTGGTTCTATTTGTTTTCCCTCGTTTAAGAGTTTAACACATTGCTTTTTTTATTCCGGTCTGTTCTGAACTGACACTGTTTTTCCCCTGAAAAATTGAATTAACATCATCATTTCATAATTTGTGGCAGGCAATTTGGTCCTTCATCCAACGCCAGGCTGAATGGAAACCTTTACAATTTTTAGGTTTGGTTTTCTTCTATCGAATTTTTGAGAAGCTGAAATCTTTTGAGCCAGCAACATCTCCTACATTTACTGTGAGTATATGGAGCTAATTCCTCATTCAAGACTAGGTGATGGATATTTGTTGAAAAAGGAAGTCGATATGGTTGTTAAAAAAATATCATGGTCATTCTCGGCTGTAGGAAGATGGTGAGGATGAAGGTCGGGGAATGCGCATGGGAAAGCGTTTATTGAGATCTCTTGCATTGGTCTTTGGCTGCATAGCTTTGTCATCTCTGGTGTGAATTCCATTCCATACACATCGATGCACTAACATGTCTATACATGACACCATAAAGTCTCTTCCTGATTCTATCAAATTTTGTCCATTGCATATGAAGTCTGATGTGTTGATGTTGGTGCAGGCTTACACAGGGATACTCAATGCAATTGAAATTCTCGGCTTTTACATACCACTCTTCCTTTACAACAATCAGGTACCAATATTTTTTGCTGCTGCCTTTTCAGTTGTATGAGAAATGACTGTGGACTGGTTCATGGCCATTCTTAAAGGTCCACCATGCACTTTGAAATGATTTTATTTAGCCTTGCAAGGTGCGGTCACTTATGATTCTACATCTATGTTGTGGATAAGGTAACATTTGGAAATGAGTTTGGACAACTTTTAGAGATTCCTCTTGTGTTGGAATTATATTTTATTAAAAAAAGCCGTCAGCTTCCACAAATTTGAAGAATTTGAAAAGCAATATGCTTCATGAAACCTATTTTCAAAAACTGCTTGAAGTGGAAAGTTTTTTTTCAAACTCATTTCCAAACATGAGCCTTATAACTTTCGAAAGTTTCAATATTCATTCTTACCATATGTTTGTTTTTTGATGGCAGGAAATGATTGTGACTACAGCGTCGGCCATTATTCTCTATTTCCTGGCTTCCTATTACAGGTAATAACCGATTTTGTAGGATAGGAGGAGACTTAAATTTCCGGATGTGAAATGCGTCTGTCTAGACTCCTTAGAAGTGCCAACGAGACTTTGATTCTGCTGGAGACTGGAATTGGATGGGACTCAGCTTTTTAGAAGGAACTTCACTGCATTTTACACCGGTAGCAGCTTGAGCAACTGATGCTGTCAACACATGCCCTTGTTACTTTTTTAATTCCTCATTGTTAATATTTTGAGTCAAAATGGAAGAGTTGTACGTCTGTTCTTCATAGGAAATCTAGTTCATAAGTACTCCGATTTGGAAATAGTGATGCATGGGAACAATTTTATCGGAATTTTTACAATTGAATTAGTTTGCCAGCATCATTGAATTGTATGAATTAGAATTGTTATTCAAATTAGTTTTAAGTTGGTCAGTTTTTATGTTTGGTAAATAAGAAACATGTTAACCTACATGGGTTGGCTGTTTGGCTAGAATCATGGATTATTTGTGGGTGATTTTGTGTAAAGAGTATTATTCTCTCACTTGATGCAGAACATACAGTAAGATACATCTGAATTTCCAGTCAAAACTGGAAATTTCGGTTAATGTAAAACTTGAATTCCAGTTAAAGCCAGAATAGTTGTTCTAAAACCCTGTTTGGATCCAATTTACAGTTTTTTGATAAGATTTCAAAAGGTGTGTTTAATTTTTTAGCCCATGTTGGGATGCATAATAAGATTTATTTCGGGGTATATAATTATACTAGCATAAGTGGGTATATCAATGGAATAAGTAATTAATAATGAAGTTTTTGTTTGTTTGGATAAAATGTAAATAAATTGTAGGTAATGATTTATAAAAAGTGAAAAAATGATAATAGTTGATTTGATAAATGATTTGTAAGAGGTGATAATAGTTGATATGATAGTAGATCTACATATTTTTTGGGTGTAATAACTTGTAATAACTTTAATTTTAAGTGTTGGTTGAAATCTATATATCACTTTACATCAGTTTATTCTGGCTTAGGTTATTCCAAAATATTCATTGCATCCAAATATCAAAAATTACTTATTCTGTTTTATTTCATGTTGTTCCGTAGCCTATTCCGTATCCTGACATGAACTTAAGCCCCGTTTGGTTACACGTTTGGGCTAGCTTTTGTTTTTTGAAATGCTAAAATTGTACAGTCAAACGGAACAACTTTATTCAGAATCGGAAGCTGGATTTTTTTTTAATTTTTCCCTCAAAATCTGTGTTTTGTAAAGCTCAAAAACATTATTTTTCGGTTGTAATCGATTTTTTGAATTGAAAAGCAATTTTTTCTGTCAAACATCAAATGCTTTGAAAATATTGATTCTTCAATTAAAAAAAAGTATCCCAATAAAAATCAAAGTCTAAAATCATCTTAAAAAACACAGCTTTATTTCAAAAACTATTTTTCAATCTGTGTTTCTAACCGAACCCTAAACGATTGATTTTGGTTTTTCAGTGTGTAAAAAGTCAACAAAAACAACTTTACAAAAAATCATAAAAGATTGTTTTTATGAAATCATGCCTTGTGTAATCAAAATAGCATTAAAAAATGATGACAAAGAATAAAATGCAATCAAAACAGAGATTATCAGTAGCTATATATCACAAAATATTAATGCATCCCAGATAAGCCACAAAATATCAATGTATCCCAGATATGGCAATAGGGTTAAATTTTTTCTATAACTAAAAGTTATTTTCCGATTTATTAAAAAAAATAGGATAATTAAAAAGCACTTGTATCAATATATCTACAATGCCTCAAGCTAAATGGAGGGCGAAATTTTTTCTATAACTAAAAATTATTTTTCATTTTCTTTGAAAAGTAAGATAATTAAAGAGCGTATGAAAACGAGTTTGAATTAAACATTCTTCAAAAGTTTCAAGATTGTTCCCAAACTTCGAACGAGTATAAAACGCTTTAATAAATCATTGGTGTCTTTATTTGTACCTCTCTTTTATTTTTACACTCCCTTTTAGAAAACGATATGTCCATCCCGCAACTTTATTCATAGTCTACACTAATTTTATTAATTTTTTTTAAAAAATTTATATGTTTAAAACACTTATTGTTATATGGAATAAAATAAATATTAAAAAATAATAT
Organism: Acorus gramineus; assembly: GCA_030737835.1. NCBI lineage: Eukaryota > Viridiplantae > Streptophyta > Magnoliopsida > Acorales > Acoraceae > Acorus > Acorus gramineus. Next base: position 16,552,293 of record CM060857.1, read on the forward strand.
TATATATTTAAAAAATAAACAATTTTTTTTTGGATATACTATAGTCGAATCATATACAAGTGCCACTATATATTACCTATCAAGAGTGTATAAGAGCATCTCCAATCTTATACTCAAACCTTTATTCAAATTTAAATTTGAGTAAAAATCATCTAAAATCCTCTCCACCATTTACTCATACCCATACCAAATCAAACTTTTACTCAAGTCTTTACCCAAATCAAGAGAGACTCAAATCTTTATTCAAATTTTAACATGTTTTTTTTTTTTTTTTTTTTGTATTTTTTTTCAATGTAACATTTTTTTTCTCTTCAAATTCACATTTAATTTAATTATATTAGATGTTTTTTTGACCTTTTAAAATTTTCACCGAAATTCAAAAAAAAAAAAAGGGTAGATTGCAGACAGGGGCTCTAAAATGACTGAGTGTATGAGAGCTCATTAATATTATTATATAATCGGACCCGGGTTAACTTGAGCGAGGGTTTGGACGGAAGGAGAGAAGGTCAAGATTTTCTTCTTCTTCTTCTTCTTCTTCGAGAGAGAGAGAGAGAGAGAGGGTTTAGCAAGCGAGCGAGCGAGAGAGAGAGAGAGAGGTCGTAGTTCCCCAATGGTTCATCCTGTTATGCGGTCCCAATACCTTCTTCAAAAGCTCCACTACTCTTTGAAGGTCCTCTCCCTATCTCCCTTACTTTACTGGTTTTCTCTCAAAATCTGTATTTTTTTTTCAATAATGCCTTCTATGTTTCTCTTTTCCTTATAGGGTTTCCTTCAAAATCTTTTTTTTTTATATATATATTTATAATAGTTGATTGTACCGGCTATGCGTTTATACCTAATCGAGTTTCCCCATTGTTTGGTGGGTCTTTTTCAAAATCTCTATATGAGGGTTTGATTAATATCTGCCACTCTGTATTGTTGGGTTTCTTTGTTATGATTTTTTAAAAAATATTTTTTTAATCAATGGGTAATGATTTTTTGTGTGTTTCTCTTTTTTATACCTGCGATTGGGAGCTTGTGTGGTCTCTCTATGGGGATTTATTTCGAAATCTCTGATTTGGTGGATGCGATTTATTTCAAACATGAAAAATATACTGTAAATTGCAACGGGAATCATGTTGCGCAGTTTCTTATTCTTTCAATTAGATGAACTGGATTGTTGTTACTACATTTATTTATTTTTTCAGCTATTTCTGTCACTGGGACTGTGACGGTTCTCTAGAAATTGTTTAGTCGTTTGCCTAACATTTTGCTTGTACTGAAAATAGATATGTGGGCATGACTGTTTTGGAGAGGTTGATTGGTGGAACTTGATTTTTTTTTTTCCCCTGTGCTTCTGTTAAAAAGAAATACCGAGCAAAATATATATATTTTTTAATTAACACGCGAAAAAAAGATAAAGTGGAGTGTTATTGAATATCATTTAAAGCAAATTTACATAGAAAAGAATTGAAAATTTTGGGATCATTAACCTTTTCCGCATGAAGTATAATGATTTGTGATCCTTGTTGGTTGCTCAGGCTACAAATAGCCATCTACGATTGACATCAGCAAATCCATCTCCTGCCGTACGACGTTTTAGCATTTTCAATGAGTTCTCAAAGCAAGTGAAAGGAGAAGCCAAGAGGTAATTTTATTTGTTTTTCCTTTTTTTTTAAAATAGTGGTGTGTGTTATTCACATAATCACAGTTGAAATTGGTGGATTTTGCATCTTTCCTTGTTTTGTTTCTCAAACTAAGGGAACATTGCATCTTTGTATTACTTATTGACTGTTACCTAGTTTTACTTGTGAGGAGTTTGTTGATAGTCGAATATGTTGATGGCTACAACCTTTTCATATATTCCCTACAGTCATATGTGGGTCTAGTCAATTCACTTTTATTTTAAAAAAGAAAAGATTGGTCATTGTGTCATTACTTAGGTAGCGTTTGGAAACACATTTGAAAAATAAGATTTTGAATAAAGTGGCTTAAACAAACTTTGATTCTTGGAAAACATATTTTTTGCGCTTTTTAAAAAGCACTATTTTTGCACTAAAAGATATAAGTAACTTTTTAATTAAGTCTGCTTCCTAAAATGCGTTTGATAACACGTTTGAGCTTTCTGCTTAATTAAAAAGCAAATCACCCCCAAACCCTGTTAGCAAACGCCCCCTTAATGAACAAATGCCCCTGGTACAAAGGGGACAGGGAATGTCTAATACATGTAAGTAAACAAAAACAGGAGGAATAAAAGATGTAAATTTGCCCACACCTTCTCATTCTATAATAACGAAATCCTTATTTGCACTTTATGCCCATCCTCCCCACCATATACTCTATATTTTCAATCTCCATTTCAAAGTAAATAGAAGATGCCAGTAGTGGTATGTGAACCCACGATTTCACCCATTAACTAAAGTTAATTTCTCCCCACCTCCTTCCCTTCCTCCCCACCCCCTAAAAAAAATAAAAAATAAATCCGTTGTTAAGTTTATGTTTAATTTATTTAATTGAAACAATGAAGTAAGTTTCTAGCACTTTTGATATTTTAATATGCAAATATGTTCATTTTAACCAATTCTTAATGTCCATATATTTAGTGATTCTGTTAATCGATTGTTGTCAGCAATTCGGAATTTCAACAGTCGGTGAAGGAGCTAAAGGAGAAAACTGGTGTAGTCGCAGAAGATCTGAAAATTAGGTAAGTTGACAATGTAGCTACGTGCACATTTGCATTTCCTTTCCTAGGGATAGGTTGAGACATACTTGTGTATGTCAAGGCTGGCAGACACTTCAAAGGATGGTGAAATGGCAAATGCAGAACGAAGCAGACAACTGAGAAGATATACAAACGCGTGGATGACATTTGGACAGAGGCCGAAGCTACAGCAAAGAGGGTTGGTTTCCCAATTTGTACTATGCTCACACATGCATTTCTCAATTACTGTATCTTTTCTTGTCTGATAAAATGTTTCATGGTCATTTCAAATTATTATTATTGTTATGGAGTTTGATGAAAGGAGCATATTCAGTGGGAAATCATTGCAAATTTTCATCAATATCACCAATTTACATCTACTTAGCGATGATAGAAAGGTTTAGTTTCATGATATGCACCATGGAGCTTATGGCTTAGAAGGACGTGGATCGAGATGGCAATAAACATGGTAGTGGATGGATGGCCATTAAAGAATGATGCAGTGAGACATGTAGAGTTATTCTCAATTCATCCTGGAAGAAAAAAAATGATGATGATTAAATGATACTTCTATTATGGAAATAATGAAGGGTGGCTAATGTGTCCAAACATTGAGAACAATGACTTTTCTGTTTTTTGAAATGGAGAAGACTCTTAAATTGCCATTCATTCTTACTTCATAAAAATTGTTTTTTAATTGAATCATGCCAAATGTGCATATATTCCTCAGTGTTTCTTTTTTCTTTTCTTAAATTACAGTCATATGATTTTCCATTCTCTCTGTTTTATAGTAACACATCTAAATTCACCAGATATCTCGATCAAACAGAAGATGCCCAAAATGTCTTGACAGTCTTGTACTGTTGTGCATAGTGTTATAATTTTTTCATATGGCTTCCGCAGGCAATATTTTGGTTGTCAAAGATTGCATTTTTTCATTTGAAACTATATATCTGAGATATGTGTAACCATTTGTTTTACACAGGTTTCTATTAATGTAAAAGAAAATATCTCAGCTGCTAATGTGGAAGAAAAGCTCTCAGCTGCAACAGAGGAGGTGCATCATTATTATTTTTTTATTGAAAACTAAGATGTTGGCTTGACTATGTTCCATAACACTGAACATTTTGTTTTGGCATTGACACAGATTAAGAGTTCTTTTGGATTAGGAAAGCAAAAATCATCAGACTCTACTAGTTCTTCATCGAACCACGGTGCTGGTGCAAAACAGGAAGGGTTCACCACTTCAGGAGCAGAAAAGTCTCAGGAGACACAATCTGGCACTACGAAAGAATCACCTGATGTTGCTGAGACGATATTTATCAAATTCAAGTCAACCCTCTCTTCTGTTGCTCCCACTGTCTCCTCGGCATTTCAAACATTGAAGGAGACTAAAGTCCTGGACGTGGCAAAGGAGGGGTATGGTATTGTGAAAGATGAGCTGAGTAATAATCCAACCAGGAGAAGGCGCATGAGACATGCATCAACTAATACTTCAACCGAGAGAAGTACAAGAACTGAAATGGTGGTCGTACCTGTCAAGCAGTCACCATGGAGTAAAAAATGGGAAACATTTAAACAGAAGGTAAATATAGGCAGTTAAGTGAAGTTTTAATAGGCAATCATAAGACTCATTGTTTTTTCTTGAATGGATATTTCCCTCATGATTGCTCTTCATCATTTAGATGCAAGGGAGTCCTGTTTTCAAGCGTCTAAGTGGGCTTAGTGAACCGGTTGTCTCAAAGAGCCAAGAGGTCAGTATATAATTTATCTATTGATGCCATATGGGTTTACCATTGCATGTATAAAATACTCTTTTCCATCGTGGTCTATGTTAGTTGGCAGAGGACATGCGGGAGAGATGGGAGACAAGTGATCATCCTGTTGTTCACAAAATTCAAGAGTATGTGGTTTCGTTTTACCTGTCATTGACTTTAACATTTGGTTACAATAATATATAATTTGGAAGGTTGTATTCTGCAGTTTGAATGATACCGTGTTTGGAGAATCAGACATGGCAATGTCATTCAAAGAAATACGTCGTCGTGACCCGTGAGTTGCAAGGAAATTTGGAATATCAATATATCAGCCTTTTTAAATTATTTCTAAAATTCATTTTTTTAATGGAATTCTATGCGCGTAGGTCCTTTTCCTTGCCAGAGTTTCTCGCCGAAGTTCAGGAAATGATCAAGCCTACTATTACTGCTTACCTCAAGGTTTCCTCATGACCCAAATTATTTTCCTCTCCTTTATTGTCTATCTTTCAGATTGTTGGAGGTGCATTATTTTAATATGTCATCATAATTTTTTCACTTATTTTTTTTATCAAATCCTGGGGAGCACCAATCTTCAATAAACATGTCATCTTAATAAGTTTTTGAAGCTCTTTGAATTTTGTAAAAATTGATTATGTATTCTGTAGTTGAAATTTAATTCGAGCCTGGAGGTAATATCAATTAATAAATTTATCATTTCTGGTACATTATGTAGTGTGATGTGGAATCATTGAAAAAGAACTGTTTCAACGAAGTGATTGAAAGGTGCAAGGCAGAGCAAATAGCTTATGAGGCACAGGGCACCTTTTTTGATACCAAGGTATTGAAATTGCTCATTCCTTGTTGAGCTGTATCTAAGTTTTAAATGTAATATATGGAAATCATAAAATAGTAAAGGTGATTCTTGGGCTCTTATTCAATTGCCATGCTATGAAAACCAGTTTAAGTGTAACCAGTTATTTTTTACTCTCTAACCACTGGCGTTATCTGATGCCTACAGATTCTGCACATATCTGATGCACTTGTTTCAGAAACTAGAATGATGGGGGACACTCCCATAATTATTATTAGAGTAAGCATTGTCTCGTCACTTTGGAATATTAACCATGGAAATGTAATTCTGGATAATTGACACTCCTGTATTCTTTTCCAACTTTCTTACAGTTCCATACCCAGGGGATTTACTGCGTTCGTGATAAACATGGTTCAATTACTGGTGGGGGCCCGGTAATAATCATCTCGATGGTTATTATTATTATTATTTTTTTTATATTATTGCATGTACAGGGGATTCACACACCTTATACCACTTAATCTCTTTGCTTTATTTTTATTTTATTTTCCTTTTTTTTTTTTTGAGAAACCCATCATATTTTAGGGGTAGTATATGAGATTAAGCAACCAAACAGAGGGAAACTTTAAAGGTGAAAACGCCTAAAAAGGACAATTATTATGTAGTGTAAAAAGTGTCATCTGATGGGTACCCAACAAATATAAAAGAGGTTATCACGTCCTAGTGGACACATTACTGAATCCCATCCCAGAGTGAAATAAGCTGACCATGTCTTCAATAGTTCTCTCCTGAGAAAAGATGCTGATTTCTCTCCAGCCCAATCCCCTAGCATGCAGATAATGAAGTAAAGCTCATAAAGAAGTTCAAAAGCCATTTACTTATACCATGATTCATCAAATGGTTGTCAATCTGGGAGGTCAGGTGATGAAACCCTGGGGACAACTAGAAAGAAAAAAAATAAAATAGTAGTTGAACTGACATACTGATGACCACTCTGGTGAGACTTCTATACAAGTTCTCACCAGACGACCAACTGCATTCAGAAAAGTGTTGCTTTAGACATACACCATTAAGAGGATAAAAGGAGCACCTTACTAGCAAACTGTTTGCCTATTGAGTGAAGCTGATTCCAAATTAATAGTCTTCCATGCACCTTTGAGCTATGTTTTCTGGGATTTAGTTCTTACTCACATGGATATAGATGTGATTAGGAACATGGTAGCAAAAGATGTACATATGATAACACAATTTGATGAGTCTGGACACAGCATCTGTATGTCATTCCTACATATGTATATGTGTATATATATATATATATATTAATGTAAATAATACATGAATATAATTGCCTTAGCAGCAACAGCAGAAAGAATGTGTATTATGTATCTTAAGTTTCTTTCTTCAGGTCATCTTTTGAACGTTTTGTGAAATATCTGAATAACTTCGTATCTTGATTAGAGTTTGTTTATTGTGGTTGAAATGTTACATCTACCAGGACTCAATTGAGACTGTACACTATGCATGGGTAATGCAATTAATGGATGCGGAGGAGCTCGGTGAGAATGCCATGTATCCTATGTGGAAGCTGAGGGAGATGCAGCGGATGAATACTCGGGCTATTATCTAAAGGACTGGTGTAGAATTTGCACCGTCATGCGGGACGTTTCTCCCTTAAATTTTTGTTTGATTGAACACAGGAACAGAAGTCAGGGATAAGGTAAAAGTTTATTAATTTTCTCCATTCTCATTACACCAATTTTGTTTTGAGATAAATAGAGGGTTTGATGTGAAATATGCCCGGTACTTATTAAACTTTCTTTTTTAATGGCTCATAAATTTGTGATGGATTTTTGCCATCCATTTAAAAGGGTTTTTGTTCACCTTTTAGTCTGTATAACAGTAATTGGTTGACAATCTTTTGTTGATTGACCCAAATTGTATTTGAAGACTAGCATACGATTTTAATGATTTTGCTAGTCTTTAATCCATGATTATTTTTTAGCATGTCTTTAGTTTTTGTGGCATGTAATGTATTATGTATGTACGTTTGTATGAAGTTATAGTAGGCTAACTTAAAGTAAGAGATGAATCATCCCCCCCCCCCCTTTTGGTGCACTAATAGCTTATTCGTGTATATGGAATAGTTTTTTTTTTTTTTTGAAATGAAGATAGACACACTTCATCAATCGATCTTATTGCTAAAACAGATTAATACAAGGTCTCAACGAGGATGAGAGAATACAGAAGCAAAAGCATAATAATTAAACAGAAACAAGACATAGATGTTCATAAAAAGAGAGCGTGGAGGCAGCAACCGGCTGCTCACCGGTCCTCTGACCTCCCCGGCCCACCCTTAGTGGGTGACCTCTAAACTTCTGCCTCTTAGTCGAATGCCTTGCACTTCCACCAGTTCTTGCGCTCAGTCTTGAATGACCATTGTCGTCATTGCCCACGTATTTTTGAAGTAGACACTTGTACTCACAAACACTGCCTCGTTCCGTGTTCGTCAAATGACCCACGCCTACGTGCTTTGGAGCACCTAGAGCGGACGTCGCACAGAGCCGAGCCCTCTCTTCCCACATGTCCGCGATGGACAGGAATGGACCTAATGAAGTAACCGTGCCCACCTCTCTCCACAACTCTTAAGCCACCCGACACAGACAAAAAAGATGCGTAATATTTTTCGAGACTTTCCCGCAAAGGGTACATTGGAGTTCATGTCACCACGCCACTTAGCTTGAGAAGACGTTCGTGCGTGAGCAACCAGGTAAAGACTTTTATCTTACGACTTTGGGGCGCCAAATACTCGATGGACTCCCGCACGAGAGTGCAATGGGAGTCAGTCTCCTTCTCCTCCACTCGTAGCTACTTTCGGGTTAGAAATCCAGCGCGGTCTGTTAGAGTAGGGGCAGAACTGTCCCGCCCAACCCACAAGCGTGTCGAGTAGATCCGAGAACTGCGCTTCCTCTGTGGTGTATAACTGAGATTGGCGTAGCGGGATGCTCCAACCCTCCCCCGCCTCACTCACTTGCCAAAAGCTTCTGACTGTACCCTCCTGAGTCATCGTCAGCACGTAAATATCCTGATTTTTGGAAATAAAAAAGATTAACCTGATTTTTGTGCTATTTTTTTCTGGGTTTTGATCATTTTATCTTTTTGGTATATTATTATAAATATAAATATAAATGGATAAGTAGGAATAACTATACCAATGAGAGTGAATGGGTCCGGACTTCAAGTCATATGTTGATGCTTGGTTATAATAGTTTACTTTAACTAAACAAGCATGCTTTTAAGGAAGATTAAGTTCTGTACTTGGCAGTCTATAATTATAAATATGAATGGATAAGTAGGAATAGATATACCCGTTTGGGGGGTTTCAAGCCAAATGCTGATGCTTAGTTATTAAAGTTTATTTTCGCTGAACAAACATGTTTTTGAGGAATAAGTTGGTGTACTTTAGTCTGTCATGTGTCATTGTGGTTTAATTTTATCCATTTGAAATACAGTCTTAAAAACTCACCTACAACTAGAATATTTTTCTTGATCATCAAGTGAAATAAAAAAGCATAAAACAGAATCAATGAAAATTATGACGAAAACATAAAACCAAAGTGCATGAAGAGACAGAGTTGAAGAGAAAGAGAGGCATGCATGCATGCGTTCATTTTATTTAGATAGCTCTTATTAACAAGGTCTACAAAACGCATATCTCACAACACTTCCATGCCGACCCTTCCATGCAAAAGTCCCTACAAAACTCTAAACTCAGACACCCCTAACAAGAGCGCACGGAGACGGCGGTTCTGGAGGGAGGGAAGAGGAGGTGCTGGAACTCCCTGTTGAACTTGAGCTGCTGCGCTTGCCGGTTGGACACGCCGTAGGAGTTGGTGATCACTTGGAGGGGAAGACCTTTGAAGACCGACGAGTGTCCGGCCAACGGACTCCTGATGGGCAAGGCAGAGGTCTTGAAGGCGACCCACTCGACGCCGTTGCGTCCGGCCCTCTTCATGGAGGCGAAGTACTGGGGGACCACCACAAGCTGGCCCTCCCTCACCCTCTCGTTGAACACTTTCCTTCCGTTGCTGCCGACCACCTGGAGGTTGCCGTCACCCCTTGTGATGTAGATGATTGTGTGCGCGTTCATCCCCCAGTGGGGGGCCAGGATCGCGTTCTGTGTCGTGCACCAACAATCAATCAATCCATACATTTTTGCATTACAAGTGCTATATATATATATACATGCAGTTCTTCTGTTCTTCATGAATTGTATATACCAAGAAATAGTATGTAATTTTTTTTCACACATTTTCAATAAATTGATTCATTCAATTCATGGAACGAACTACGTACCGGGTGGAGGCTGCCCTTCTCGGCGCTGAGGTCCAAGTAGCGGAGGATGGGGAGCTTGTGCATGTTAACGCTGTTGAGTCGGCCGGCCTGCCTCGAGTAGATGTCGGCCTCCCTCGGGTTGTCGAGGTTCTGATTGATCCTCATGTTGCAGTAAGTCTCCTCCATTCCATTCCTTCTTCCCCTACTACTACTTGACCTCTCTCTCTCATCGGGCTTTATCATGCCCATCCCTTCCCTTTGTACCTTCACTATGAACCCCCTGTTGTCCTCCCTCGTTAGCCTCCTCGCTATCTCATTCGGCACATTGAAGGCCTGCGCGATCACGTTCGCGTCAAAAGCAGAGAGGATGTTCTGCGCGTTCGATGAGCTGCTCTCGCTTTCTGACTCCTCCCTCCTCTGACTCGCTCTCCTTCCTTCCCCTTTGTCTCCTCTGTCGTCGTTCTCTCTCCCTCTGCTCTTGTTCTCTCTCCTGCTCTCCTTCCCTCTCCGAGGGCCTCCGGATGCTTGGCTGTCCACCGGCCAAGTAGAAGGACTGCACATGCAAAAACCACCGCCCTTCTTCATGATGTAAGTCAAAGGATCAAAACCCAAAACCTTGAAGGGCACCTATCTTTAAAAAATAATGTTTAAAAACTCTAGAAAGCAAGTGGCTCAGTTAAGTCACTGATCCGAGTTAGTCGTTGAAGGATCCAGTATGAAATATTTTAAAATATTAATAACATACAAAAAAAATATATAATAAAAAGTAATATAAGACAAAATACACAATACATAGAAAAATTAAATCATTATATATAGAAAATTATAAGATTTTGGATTGTTTGTCAATAGTTTAATAAATTTTTTTATCATAATATTATCTAATTAAAATATGCGCATGACTTCGTTTGAAATGAATTTTAATACAGAATTGTCTTACAAAATTAAAATATAAATAAATACAAAAACTATATAATAAACCATGAACATTGATATTATTTCAAAACCATTTAAACAAAACCATAATCATATCTAATATTAGATAAAATAAAATTTAGAAAAAGAGAAGATTTTATTCAAAATTGTCTAATTAAATATTAGATTACTAGATATCACTAATAATTTTTAAGTTGACTGACTCGACCAATCCACATAGTCCGATTCCGAGTCATTAAACAGAGATATGTATAAGCTACCATGCATGCGTACCCTGGGATTCTGGTCGAGCTGGTTGGATTGGCTGTTCACGTCCGTGATGGAGACTGCGACGAGCTCTTCATTTCCGTCGTTGTAGCACCAGTGCGCAGCGCCAGCAGGGATGGCGACGATCTCTCCGCGTCTGATGCGGTGGACCTTCTGATGCTGATCACCTGATCTTCTGCGACGACCACTCTGTTCTTCTTCTTCCTCCTCCTCCTCTTCTTGCTTTCCCCGTCGCCTTCCCTGTTCACCTCTCCTCCCGGGCTGCCTCTGCTGCTCCTCCTCCTTCTCTTCCTGTCGCCTTCCCTGTTCACTTCTCCTCCCGGGCTGCCTTCGCTGCTCTTCCTCTTGTTGCTCCTCCTGTTCTCTTCCCTTCCTAGGTTGTCTCTCCTCCTCCTCTTCCTCCTCCTCCGGTTGTTCAGTACCGGATTGGTATGTCTCAGCGCAACCAGGGTATGATATCCCTAGCACTCCTTGTCCATATACGTCACATACATGTGCATGTAAATAAAGAGTTAGACAGAGTTGTAATTGATAAAAATCAAATGTCAAATATGTATATGATTTGGCAACCAACACTCTGTAGAGACTAATCAAACATTGATTAACTAATTAACATCTCCTCTGCAAAAGAAGTAAGGGGATCAATCCCCGATGCATCAATTCTCACAAAAAAAAAAAAAAAAAGTTCATATTTATCTCTAACTTAGAGTCCATTTGATCTATGTTTGGTAGATCGAACCAACACCATCATCTTTTTTCTTTTTTTTTTTTAAGGCCAAAAAATCTTCTGAATAAAAGAACAATAAAACAAACACTTTTAAAAGCAGAGTTTCATGCATCCAATTTTATAAATAGCATTCATATAATAGTGAATAAAAAAATATTATAAATGTAGTTTTCTCTCCCTTATTTCTCCTATACATTATCTTTTATTTTAATTTAAATATAACAACTTATATTATGTTAGATAAAGATGTATAAAAGTTAGACCTTTCTGGATGTAGACCAGGCGAGGGGAGGGTGAGTAGTTGGGGAGGGAGAGGGAGTTGGGCTGGATGACATTGCGCATGGCGGCCACTCCCGCGCACTGGAACTGCTCCTCGTTCTCGTCCCACAGCTCAGTCACACCCCCCTCCGACTGGATCTTCCGGGAAGGTCGGCTGGCCGTCAGACGTTGGATCCGGCATTGGCGAGGGTCACGGGATGCTCGCCGGGAGCCTTGTTGGTAGGCCAAAACAGGATCAGTGACCAGCACAAGTGAGAGAAGGCCTGCAAAGAGAAGGACAGTTGATGATGACTTCATGATGAGAGAGGCTTGTGATGTGGAGAATAGGAGATGAGAGGGGGTGTTTTTATAGGGTTTGATTTGGACTGATTTGCATGGTTGGGGTTTTGGCTCTATGTTAACAAACGAGCACCACCTTGCGTTTCATGCGGGAATTACGTGTTGAGAAGGGGGGGACGTCTCATGCATGATGCATGGGTGTAGGGTTCCATGTGTTGCACTTTGTCTGACCTCTATACGACGAGACATGGTAGTCTTTTCTTTTTGTTTTGTTTTTTTTTTTTATAATGTTACACTCACAGTCACATTCACATGTTAAAACTCAGACCTCACATATTTTTAATTTTTTAAAAATAATAAACATTATTTAATGAGATATATGCTTTGATAAAAAAATGTTTATCACTCAATTTTGAATTGAATGGACACATTTTTAATAAGTTTAAGAATATATTTGATGTGGTATATACAAAATCTAACAAGATATATGTTTTACTAAATTTTTAACATAATATATTATATATAGGACTATGTTTATAACGGAGAAAAAAAACCTGTGTATGCACTCTTGTTTGGTAGGGTGTGACTCATTGGGCCTATTTTTGTTTGTGGTTAAGCCCCATTTCGATATGGGCCTATGTTTGATCAAAATTTGGGGTCCATTTTTCCATTTAGATTACATGTCGTGGTGGTGGTGCAGAATATACCTTGTGGTTACAGTGAGCATTAAATATGGCCTAACTCTATTTCAACGAAAGAGAATGATTTACCATTAAAAAAGAGAGAATGCTTTCATGTATGTACTAAATAATATTTAAGTATACAGTTTTTGTAATGCATGTACCATGACCTAAATTTCTTTGGCCCATCTTACAACAATCTTTCCCTAACATCAATAGATATTATTGTATGATTCCATTTGTATTTGATTTGATAATTATCGGACAACTTGGATCTTTAAAATTGGATATATGAGACATAGCTTTATGCCTTTATCCAATTAAGCTAGCTAGAATTTCTTTCCCTTGTTGATGTTAGTCTTTCGAAAGAGTGAGGTAAGCTAAAGCAATTTATATAATATAACATAATATATAGTTGCTTTACTTTCAGGCAGCCCTCAGTCCGGACCACACGAATAAGGTTGGGATGGTACTGTCATCCAGATTCTCTGGATGACAACCACAAAAGATGAAAAGAAAAGAAGAAGAGGAATCCCACTAATGTACATTCAAAGTCATAGCTTACAAACAAAGCTAGACTCATGACTCATGATGTCCTTGCTTTTTATCCCTTGGTTTCTTTCATCCGCGTGAAAATATTATAATGTATCTGGGTTATAAAATAATTCTCAATGAATATAATCAATATGACCTAAATGGCCTCTCAATTCTTCTTGTTTAAAAAAAGTTCACTAATTGAAAACTATTAATTAAATTAAATTGCAGCTGAAAATGCTTTTTTTACTTTTTTTTTAATGAGGATGTGTATCTCATTTAATAAGATATATACTTTGATAAAAAAAAAAATATAACGACAAAAAAAAAAAATTTCATTATGTGGACTGAGTATAAACGCTCACACTGTAAAATGCTTTATTGTCTTAATTCCAACTCTGTTTGGTGACATTGTGACAACTCTGTTTATTTCCTCTCTGTGAGCGTCACAATTTTAAATATGAAGCACTTGATTTCATGGATAATATATATAGCTATATGAAACATATGCATATCTTGGTGTTACATATAGTATTATATATTGCATACCAGTTTAATTAACTGAGTATTACGTTGCACAAATGGCATAACATGAATATTAGCATTTCCCAAGTCTAACTAAAAATAACTTGTTTGTGGAGTATATAAAACACATTTCCCTTTATTAACATGTAAATTGCATTAACAAGGCATATATATCTCGTTAATTTGAGTATATGGCCGGTATTAACAAGATATGTAAAATTAGAATTAAAGCTAAACAAAAGACTACGTCAGACAACGCTCTCATATTACATGTAATATTATCTATTGCATAGAAGTTTAAGTGTTATTTATATTGCATAAATGGCATAACATGAGTATGAGCATTTCCCAAGTCTAATTAAAACAATTTTTTAGTGGAGTACAAATAACACACTACCCTTTATTAACAGTTACCAGTAATATAAGAGCAAGAAAAGAATGGAATAAAATATTGCAACGAGTAATTAAGAGAATACAAAAAGGCAGTCCCAAGAAACAATAAAGGTCAGTCCCCAACACCCATCTCACGCAAACCATTCTCCACCAAACACAAACTCTTCCTCTTTCTCTCTCTCTCTCTCTAAAACATTGTAAAACAACAACCTTGTCATGCCTCGTTTGAACCTGAAAAAGAAGCTCCAGCCGGCGAAGAAGGCGTGGAGAGGGCTAGCCGCGGCCATCCGAAGGCTCAAACGGTCCAGACCCATCAAACGCACGGCAACCCACCTCCAAAGAGCCCTCTCATCACTCACAGGCCGCCCTTATCAATCACCCAAATCCCACCGATTCAAATACACGTACTACCCATCCGTCCATTCGACGCCGAAGTTCGTCATCCGATCTCGAAAGCACCGCAAACACCGCCTCCGCAGTTTCAAGCCCGTCTACGTCGATGACCTCTTCAGCAAGCCTTCTGCGTCGACCTTGCACGTCGAGCTGTTCGAGGAGGAGAAAGTGAAGGATGGGTTGGGTTGTTCTTCCTCTTCTTCTTCTTCTTCTTCTTCGGTGACGGCGGCGGCAGCGGAGGACGTGGAAGCGGAGGGAGGTGTTGTTGCGTTGGAAGGGGTGGACCTGAGAGCAGAGCAGTTCATAGCGAGCTTTCGCGAGGAGATGAGGCTTCAGAGGCAGAGATCGTTTGGGGAGTACAAGGAGATGCTCGCTCGTGGGGTTTGATTTTTTTTTTTTTTGTTATCATGGCTCTTGGTCGTTGTGTTGTGTCAGAGAGATTGAGTCAGTGTTTTATTTATTAGTTTATGTTATCTCTTAATTGGAGAATGACATGTCTCCTTGTTTGATATGAATATATAGCAAGCATGGTCAGTATGGATCTTCATGTAACTACACTTTGATGCATGGGTTGTATATTTGGTCTTTTGGGGAGTGCGCCAATTATAAGATTGAAGGGCTTATCACATGGATGGTTGTTTAAGGGGGGAAAAACTGGTATTTGATGATTGATTACTACTATTCACTGTATTTTTGGCTGATTAATAAACAATATGATTGGTTGTCACATTGCTAGACCGAACATATTTTCATTCTTCTAAAATCATATATCATTGAATGAGATGTGTATTTTTATAAATAAATATAAAATATATATATATGCACTTTGAATTGAATAATATCTTTTATAAAAAAATGTTAAATTTTTGATATAATGAGTAAAGAAAGTTAATGAGATACATAAGACTGATTTTAAAACTATAAAAAAGACTAAGCATACCAGAGCTCTTACCATATTATCAAAGATGAGAAGCGGCTCTTTAGATCAACAAATTGTGAAAGCAGATCCAATACACTCGTAATGGAATACTCGCACAGAGAGCTTGGTTGTGACAGATAGACATTACAACAAATCAATCTCGTCTATTACATGTACTAGACAAAATATTTGAGGGGTGACTCATCAATGGAGGAAGTCCTTCATTGGATCATCATGATGGACCTTCTTCATTCTATACGCCTCCATGTCCTCAGCAGTGACCTGCATGAACACAGCATTGGTGAGGATATGAGCACAAACGAGGCACAGCAAATCCAAACACAAAAATATCATAATCAAAGACAACAACATACCTCGTCATTCCACTTAACATTATATTTTCTCTTTCTTTCATCTCTCTCTTCCCTCTTTCTCTCATCCTCCTGAAAACAGAAAGTGTGTCAGCCTCTAACAAACTGAGATAATGATAAATGAAAGACCACCACAAAAATTGCACTCACCTTCTTAAGTGATTCTGCAAGCAATTTCTCATCAAGGACCAGATCCTCGGGAATTTCAGTTCCCCAGGTTGCAAGCTGCTTCTCCTGAGTCAACTTGGGTTGATCTGTGACAATACAGTGGAACACAGAAAATCAGCAGTTAGGGGCTTAGGTGCATTGTCAGTATCATGAAAGAAAGATGAGAATATCACAGAGAGTAAGAAAATTGGAGGGACCATAAGTTTCATCCCCATCAGTTACATGCGCATGTTTTTTTCCCCCTTTTGAACTCATCAGTTTTACACTCAAAATAGATGAACAAAAATTTATGATCCTACAATCTCGTCTAATTAAACCTGACCCCCAATTCCCTCCCTAGTGGATAAGAGGTGAGATAAAAGGATGGGTGGATAAGTGGCACTGGTTCATGTCAGGGTCCATTTAATTATCTATAAGCCATGGGTTTGAATGCTTAATTACTCGTGATTATCAAGAATTCTTTCTTTAATGTTGGAGAAAAAAACTGCATCATGTGAGTTTTCACATAATCTTCACTATCAGGAACCATTTTATTTCATGGACTTGCACAATTCATAAGCTATTGTGCCATTTCATGCCAATTAATTCTGTCTATAGTATATACTTTTTCATTCTTTTTTTCTGCCAAATTCCTAAGGCGCCCACCCATCCAGTCATATAGCACCACTATGTTATCTTGATAAAACAAAGAATCAACCCACAGAACAAAGCATATAAACAAACAATGACTGACCTTCCATGGCCTCTTTACGTGCCAAATTAGCCTTCATTAGTTCTGTTGCCTCTTCAGCAGCTTCTATTCCAGCAGAGCCTGTGCAATAACTATTTCGGATTGTCTGCCTACAGCAGCGATAACCCCACTGATGGTCCTTCCACCAAGAACCCCAAACACTAGTGTGGTTGTTGATGTAAACATCTTCTTCATACTTGCTTTTTGGAAGTGCTATCTCCTGCAAGTAGAACAATGTTCAGCACCTCTGAGTCTCTGATGCAAGATTCATATAATGAAATATGCTCTTAGATTTGTAATGCATCTAAAAAATCCTGCTTTAAAAACGCAATTTCTTTCTTCTGGCTGTATACCTACCTATCCAGACATGTTTTGAATAATAATGGGAGAAAAACATAATTTACCTGTCCTTTGATAATTCTACCAGCACGATCATATTCAATCTCCCTCTCGCTCTGCCCGAGGAGGAGTTCCCTAGGAAGTTGTTCCTCGGAAGCTGCATTGCCATATTTCTGCATAATTGTGTCCTTCACTTCGGTCTTCAACTTCTCCTTATTTATCTTGAAATTCTTATAAAGCAGCTCTGCCTGAGAAGGAGCTGCCTGCATGTGGACATCTTGACCTTTCTCAAATGCTTCCCAAGCATGGATGTTGAGCTGCTTGAACTCCAGTGCCTGCCCACTTGCTCTATACTGGTTGTCTCCCTGAAATATAACAGATGTATAAGTATATTACACAACAGACACTGCAAACAATCAATAGAACTTGATCTAATGGATATGCCAAATGCCTACAAGGTACACACCACATAAAACTTCTCATTTGGATCACTGTCCGGAAGAGGATCCTCTCTCATGGACCGAGTCTTTGGATCATAATGCGCAGAATTAATATCCAGATTCAAAAGGTATTTCGCAGTATCCTCTCGAATACGCAGATTCCTGGAGAAGAAGATAAGGAAAAAAAAATCAACACAAGCTCAAGAGAAACATCCCAAATTCAAAAAGTATCAGAACACCGACTTTTGTGTTAAAAAAGACTATAATATTACCTTACAGTTCCTGTGCTTCCACCACCTGTAGTACGCACACGCTTTTCCACCTTTGCGAAATCCATTTGTTTTGACTCATCAACTTTTGCTTCATCCACTTTCAGGTCATCTTCATCATCTTCCTCCTCGCTGACCTCACCCTCTTCATTCTGATTGTTGTTCTTCTCTTCTAACTTTTTTAGCTGCTGCTCCTTTAGATATTTTCTTCTCGCCTCATCCAAAGCCTCAAATCTCTCAATTACACGGGAATAAGTGGAAGGATCATATCCATTCCAGCGATCCCGCTTACCATCATAATCCAGTTCAAAAGTCTCCACTTTCTCATCAGGTGCAATGTGCATATTTGTATATTTTGCTCCCAACTTCCTTGGCCTCTCCATGCAAGACTTTGCATCATGAGTCATGGCTCCACAGCTGTGATATAATAAAAAGACATTGCATAACTCATCTAAACAACAATTCAAACTAAATTACATAGGATCATTTCATCATATGCAGTGCAACCTAACTAAAAGTTACCATAAGCTAAACTGTCAGGAACATAGACTTAATCCTATTTGTTCGAATACAGGGTGACAGGAATAGTTGGATGCCATACTGGCAACATATCAGCCAAAACACACAACCAATATATAAATCAACAGGGATAATAATCATTATTTTGTATAAGTACAATCCATAAAAATCCACATAGTTGGAATCAGTAGTAGAAATTACCACAAACACTGGGAATGATATTCAACATGCAATGTTATTATACAGATACAATATGTCCTAATAAATTCCCACACAAACAATCACATGATTAAAATCAGATAAATATATAATACATTCAATGTTGCGGCTAACCCATACAAAGATTCACATTTAACTAAGAATGTCAGTGATTTCAGTTTTCCTAGGGATAGCCCACCACTACAATTCACCAGTTCTACAAGGGCAGAGATAAGCAAGTAAAGTGGAAAGATATTGAAGACATCAAAGTATAGACAATACTAACTTTTGACAGGCACCCTTTCTGTACCGATCAGCCTGAAAGATTTTTGCACCTCTGTCATACCATGCCTTGGTGTAATTTGGATCGGACTTCCACTTACGTTGATGTTTCAAACTCTATAGGAGGAAAAAAAAATCCAGGTCATTTTCAAGCCCTTTAAAATTAGTTTTCAGTTCGCAGAAGAACACCAGATTTCAGATAGAAAACTCACCGGTCTTTCTGCATTTAAATACCATGGTGCAGAAGACATATACTGTGGGATGTGAGGATTAATCTCTTTTCCATCCTCATCGAGTTCAGCAGGCGCAAGCCCTGCTTTTCGAGCTTCTTCAAGTTCCAACTGTTTCCGATGATCCTCCCGGGATTTAAAGGCCACTGCAAGGATTTCAAGTTAACATACACATCCAAATTGGGAAAATCTGGTGTCAAAGTCAAACAAATGCTTTTAAGTTTTACAATTCTCTGGTCCTAAAATTCTCATGCATCACCAAATCATCCAATTTTATTGAATAACATTCAAATATTTAATAGAAGATACACAAACCCAAACCCTAGAAATACAAATACAGTTCCAATTCAATATTTACGGAAGATTATTAGTGCTTATAAATACAGAAGACAAAACCCTAATCGATCATAAGCTCAATTTCTCAGACATGGAAGGAACAAAAACAAATATTGAATCTCATCTGGAATTATAAGCAACAGAAAACCGGATCACAAAATATCGGCATTAGAAATTTGGTATCCAATAATCCGAATCGAAATAGGCATTAAACATGTAAATCTCAGTATCCATTAGCCTAACCATACTGGAAAAAACCCTAAATCATCATCAATTGAAAAAAAATAGATCTCATATGCAACTCACTTGAAGCCGTCGCCATGTTGAGCCTCCGATCTCAAAGTAAAACCAAACCGCGCAAAACCCGAAGAGAACAATAAAAATCAGGATTTCGACCTCCGGAGAGGGGTGAAACTGATGCGGAAAGAAAGAAGGAGAGGTGATATGAAAAATTGAATTGGGTATTTAACTTTGATAAAATAGAACAGGGAAAACTCCAAATAACCCCTCTAAAGTCCACGTTAAGTGATGTAACCCCCTGAAAACATTTATCTCAATCCAAATAATCCCTTAGATAAACTTCCATGATTAGATAGGAATATCCTGGGAATATTTTATTTGGTTAAATATCATTGAAAACACAACACACCAAAACCCTTTTACAATATGTTAAAAATGTGAAAATCCTCTATAAATGACAATTTTAACCATCTGAATAGATTATAAAATCTTATCTGAATGAATAAAATCTCATTTACAGAAAATTTTATGCATTTTGAATACATTGTAAGGTTTTTCGGTGTACTAGATTATAATCAGAGTTAACCAAACATAATATTCACACAAAACTCGTCATTTGCCAACATAATTTAACTTAGGGAGTTATTTAAATTTACATGAATGTTTTCAAGGGGTTGCATAGATTTTTATAAAAGTCAGGGGTTTAAATAGATTTTGAACAGTTTACAGTAAGTCTGTCAATCGGACGGATACGAATCGGATATGTCAATATCCATATTTTAACTTTCCAATTCAGATACGGATATTAATTTCTGGATTCGGATCCCTTCGGATATAGATCGGATATGGATTTTTTTGGATAATTGACATGTTTGAATACTAACATTAATTTGGATAATCAAGTGATATTTTAGAAAGACATCAAAATTAAAATTAAGATTTTAAGGCTTACTATCTCTTTCAGATATCATACATTGAAAATTTAATAATATTATAATATATTATCTTACTGATTAATCATACAAGATAACAATATGTGCAATATATAATACAAATATATATATATATATTTATAATATTTATAATATATGTCGGATCTGATAGACTGATATCCATATCCACACTTCGGATCTTCAGATATTTCTGATTTTTTTATATGAATTCGAATTTTTTTCGGATAATTAACGGACTTAGTTTACAGGGGTTATATGGATTTTTTTCAATAGAATAATATTTTAGCTAAAATTTAGTTATTTCGACAAATAATACATTAATTCGAGTTCATTTGATTCCTGACAATCTAATCCTAACCATCTGAATATTTTTAGTGTTACAAATCCTTTAACAAACTTATTTTCATATATAGCACATAAAATTTATAATTAAATCTATAATTATACTGTATAAAATATTAAAATAATTATCTAAATTAATTAATTAAATTAAATAATAAAAAATCAAAATAACGCTGTTTTGAAGTTGTGTAAGAGTCAGCATGACCTGATTTGTCGTGCCGGTCTGGTGGGTCTAAACTGGTTCTGTTCTAAATGGACCAGAACAGGTCACCTACCAATAAAAAAATAAAAAATAAAAGACATTTTTACACTCAATCATATTTATCAATCAAAATACAGTTCTATATATCTCGTTGAAAATCCGATGAAACATATGCAATATTAGACGATATATATATCTCGTTGATTTTTTTCCGTATACTTATTAAAAATAAATTTATTTAACTCGAGATGGAGCGATATACATTTTTTATTATCAGATTTAGATTTATGTTTAACAAACTCGTTCCAAACCCGCATATTATCTTCTCTTCCCAAAATCATGTATTAAGAACTCAAAAATGTTGGATGCTTCTATAGAGAATATTTTAAGTAATACATAATAAATAAATATATATTAGATTTTTTGAAAAAAATCTAAGAAAATCCATGTATGATAAAAACATCTAAATTAGTTGTTTCTAAATTCATGTTTGATAAAAACATCTATTTACAAGATGCTGCTACAATAAAATTGTTTGATTGCACAATTGCAGAAGCAACTTTCTACAAACGCAAAAATTATTTAATAGTATAATTAAACACTGTCCAGTGGAATAGGAAGTGTGCATGTGTAATTTGGGCAAGTTTTAAATAGATATGTTAATTATTATCCAAATATAATCCGTTTCGAAACCCACTTATTATATCAAAATTTGCTGATATTCAAATATTTTGAGTTGAACCAAGGGAAAAAGAAAAAGAAAAAGAATTGATTAAGCCCCCGTTTGGAATGGGAATAAGCTCTCAAATAATCTGGTATTGACTGGAATATGGGTTTTAACCTGTTTGCTTGGTATATCCTAGAATATCTTATGCAGAATAAAACTGGTATAAAATGGCATATAGATTCCAACCAACTCCCGGAATTAAAGTTATCATAAATTATTCCATCCAAAGATATATGTGAGCCCATTGTTAAATCAACTGTCATCACCTCTTATAAATCACATATCAAATCAACTATCATTATTTTTTCATATTTTATAAATCTTTATCTATACTTTATTTACATTTTATTCAAATAACAAAACATTTATTCTTACATTTACAAATAGAAAATTCAAAACACAATTAAATATAAAATCATTTTATTCTTATTTACACTCATTTATATCAAAATAAATGTATACCAATAATAAATTATACTCCCTTTCTAAACGAGGGCTAAGAACTAATAATGCATTGCTTGTTACAAAAAGATCCAAGACCGTCAAACGGACCGTTTCTCACGGGATAGTAATTGCCGTTTGACAGGACCGTCAATCGGACCGTATGTGTCCAAGAATATCCGCTTTCCTATTCTCAGACCCATCCGATCTGACGTCTGTAAATCGATCTCACCGTCAATCATCTTAACGTCCACTCGATCACCACCATCAATTCGATGTTCCTCCGTCCAGCCGTTTATCGTACTCCGCGGGCGTACTTTCAAGGGCTATCGTTTTATCGCCTATAAAATGGGGGCTCGCACCATCATCGTTTCTGTCGTCGCTGCGATCTACAGCTTTTCCACCACTCATTCGTGTCTCTGATTGTTTTTGCTCTCTCACTCGTCTCCAATGGCGAAAGATCCCGTTCGCGTTCTCGTCACCGGCGCTGCAGGTTTGTGAAATCTCTCAGTCCGAGTCTCTGAATTTCAGATCGATTTCTCATGTTTTTGGTTGATCCATTCAGTTTTTCTCAACTATTGAAAGATCTGTTTAACTTTTAGGGTTTTAGGTCCTATAGGCTTGTTATTAGGGTTTAACTTTCAAGATGCATGGTTCGATTGACTTGATCTGTTTCAAATCGGAGGTTTTGTTACTAAAAAATGCATTTATTTGATGCGTATGTTGTGATCTGCTTTTGTTCTTTCCCGATCGTACTTACTATTTATTATCTCATGTGTACGCTTTGGAAGTATTACTTGTTGGATTTTGATGATATAGATAAGAAATCTAAAGATGTGCAAGTGCAGGCGTGTTCGCATTCAAAATATGACCATCTCTAGTCGTCATTCTTTATTCCCCTTGTGTGGTGTTTGTTTTGTATGTTTATAGTTACACGAATGAGACTGCTATGTTGTTGATGAACGATTTTGATTTTTGAAGTAGCGGGATATTGTAGTTTGATGACTGTACAGATTTAATTTTCTATTAGAGGTCGGTTTATTTGTAATGACGATGAATAACTTTTTTGAGGTGGTAGTTCTTTATTAGTGATCTTCAACTCTTTTTTGTTTCTATTTGAAGGAAGAAAGCTAAGATATATTAGATGATGGTTTGAACCATGTAGATCTTGTTTTATCGGTTGTACTCTGTGAATGTCAAGAGATGAGTTGGTCTTTGCCCCTGTTCATCTTACTCTTTTGATGAAAGCATGATTTATGCCGTGGATTTAGATTTTTGTGGATCCTTGGAAACCTATTTTTCCTTCTTTATGTCTTCATTATGTTTATTGGCGTCTCTGGTCCTAATGTTGGTTTTCATGCTATTCTTACACCAGCAAAACCTGTGAGACGTGCCAGTGCATTATAAGTTCTGCCCAATCATGCACGCTTCTGATGTGATTGCCCTCTTATAAATCTTTCAAAACTCTTTTAAGTATGTGGAGTCAAATGATGTGTTTTCCCTTTTTAATATTGGAATATAGTAATACCATTTCATGCTCTCACCATCGAAATACTATATACCCAAGAAGCTTCTTAGGGCCAATTGTTGTTTTTCTGGAGTTCAACTCTATTGTCAAATGCAAGTGCATTGCTCATCCCAGTAGCTTTATGGTGTACCATCTATCTTCCTTTATCTTTCCTTCTGCAGTATCTCTTGAATATTATATTATGATATATAGTTTTAGGATTTGTACATAATATTAATTAATGAAATTATATCATAATTCTTTATAAAGTTGAAAACTAGAATTGTCAACTACCTTTGCAGTGATAGGAATTATTTTGTTAAAATGTGATGTCTCACTTTGTTTTTAATTGACCATGAATCTTTTGGCTTCTGGTTGCTTTATTGAACATCTGATGTTTCCTTCTTCAGATGCATGGGCTTCTATACAATACACATAGTAGAAATATACCTTCATCATATCCTACCTCTATATTTGCTTAACAATAAAATGAAACGATTTTGTTCTGCTCCTTTTATGTAAAAACAATTGTGTTTATCCATCATTTTCAATGTGCTGGTTGTTTGGGGGTAATCAATGATATTGTCATCAAAAGATACTGAAATAGAGACTTCTGAATTTTTTTGGGGCTGCTAATCATTTGTTATGAATTTGATATATGTATTGGATGTATTGTTTTTTATCATTTTAGAAGGCAAAATATATTCAATCGTTGAACTATTATACTCGAATCTAAAAGACATTCAACTCCATCCACATGAATCTATATTGCGTTGGTAATCCTAGAAACTTGTAATGACTGGGATATAGGCAAGAGAACGTAAAAACATTTTTACTTTTTATCATATCGTGGAATTGTACTGTTCAACTCTGGGCCATGGAGTCCATTTATCACATAATCACACCTGCCAGACATAGATTTTGTCAGTACGTACAAAGTGGTTTTGTACAGGACTTTTGGATCAATGTGCATGAAGAGTGGTATAGTATAGACCTTGTATGTACCCCTTATCTTCTAGTCATCAATATGAATCTTTCATGTGTTTATCTTTAATGGTTTTAGGACTGAATTTCCATCAAGCTTATAATAGCATAATAGTGTGCATAGCGACAAATGTGGGTATGCGAATAATCTGGTGAGGGGGAAAGGTACATAGTTTGGGAAATTGCAGAGACTTAATCAAAAGTTTGTGGATAATTTGGGGCGATAAATGACTTCCACAATGTTTTTTTTTTTTTATATAAGAGACTAGATTGACCTTAGGTTATTGATCATTTGGACACAGTCAGATTAATTCGTGACTACGTGATTAGTATATTTCACAATGTTTTTTTTTTTTTTATATAAAAAAAGACTAGATAGACCAAAAAATGCACATAATTCGGCCCTGTTTTTTGCACTATGGTAGCTTGCCAATTGTTATTGATGCCCGCATTCAAATACTGGTCATGATTTTCATTGAATTGATTGATTGATCTGTTGGGCATTTTGTGAAGAGTTCTTTTTTGAAGAGAAAGGAAAATTAACCAACTTGAATAAAAGTTTAGGATGAAATTTGAGCATCTGTGCCTGGTAGAGCTAGATGGTTATGCACCCAAAAAAAAATAAAAAATAAATATTGAACTGGCTTGTCTTCAGATCACAGAAAATTACAAGTGGCAATTTCTTATGTGTGCAGGACAAATCGGATATGCTCTTGTCCCTATGATTGCTAGGGGAGTGATGCTGGGTCCTGATCAGCCTGTCATTTTGCACATGCTTGATATTCCACCTGCTGCAGAAGCTTTGAACGGGGTTAAAATGGAGTTGGTTGATGCTGCATTCCCCCTCCTGAAAGGTATTACTTCATTGTGCGTGGGATACCTACTGCATGCAATAACATTCTTGTTTTACTCTCAAGATGGTGTCCATCGTTGATGAACCATTTGATAATATAGGTGTTGTCGCTACAACTGATGTTGTTGAGGGTTGCACCGGCGTCAATGTTGCGGTCATGGTGGGTGGGTTTCCAAGGAAAGAAGGTATGGAGAGGAAAGATGTGATGTCCAAAAATGTCTCCATCTACAAATCTCAAGCTTCTGCGCTAGAAAAGCATGCAGCTGCAAACTGCAAGGTGAAACACTGCGCATATACACGACTTTGTGACTTTATCCAGGAATATCATACTTATATATTTGTTATGATGTAGTACGATTGCTTTGAGCTCTGGATGAATGTTTCTTGTCATAGCGATACTTTTTTTACTGTTAATATTGGATTTCTTTTGCAGGTGCTGGTTGTGGCTAACCCGGCGAACACCAATGCCCTTATCTTGAAAGAGTTTGCTCCATCGATCCCTGAGAAAAACATAACTTGCCTGACAAGGCTGGATCACAACAGAGCACTTGGTCAGGTTTCAGAGAGACTGGGTGTTCAAGTCAGTGATGTTAAGAATGTGATCATCTGGGGAAATCATTCTTCAACTCAGTATCCAGATGTGAGCCATGCGACTGTGAAATCTGGTGGTGCAGAAAAGGCTGTTAAGGAGCTTGTTTCTGATGATGAGTGGTATGAGTGTGAAGTGAAGCCATCACATCTCTGTGAATTATGTATGATGACATTGAACTGATACGTTTCTGTCTTGTGCTTGAACTTTTTGAAGGTTGAAAGAGGAATTCATCAAAACTGTACAGCAGCGTGGTGCTGCTATTATCAAAGCACGGAAGCTATCAAGTGCATTATCTGCTGCGAGTTCTGCTTGTGATCACATTCGTGACTGGGTCTTGGGAACTCCAGAGGTTGTTAAGTTTTCACAATTCTTCTCTGAACAAGATAATATATATGCTTTTGTGAGACAATTGCTCAACTAATTCATTTTCCATACATGCAGGGAACTTGGGTATCCATGGGTGTATACTCTGATGGGTCTTACAATGTGCCTGCGGGGCTCATCTATTCTTTCCCAGTTACTTGCCGCAATGGGGAATGGACCATTGTACAAGGTAAATACGTGGTTCTGGATATTTTTTAAATGTTGGCTTTCATGGATCTATCTCTGAATAAATATAATGTAGTTTTAACTTTTTTGTTATAAAATTGGTGAAAATCATTCATTATTGCTCAGGAAAAGCTAAGGTTCAATGAAACATCCAATATTACTTTTTAGGCTGTGTTCCATCATCCATTATACAGCCTATATAATTAGTGATCTATATGCAAATTGTATATGGACTGTGTTCAGGTTTGTTCTTGCCTACTATCTAATGTGCATTCTTTGTTCTGGATCTGTATTTCGTGTTTCTATCATGCAGAATGTATTATTGGTTAGTTTAATCAATGACCTATTTTCTATATCTCAAACTGCCCTACCTCATTTTGAAAATTGGCTGCAAATTACGTAGTGTGTGATATTTTGGATTCATTTTGCCTAGGAAGCATGAACACTTCAATGAACATGCCATGTCCATGTGTGACGTGTTGGACATGGAACACGTTCACATGACACGACACGTATTGGTCATATGTCTAACATGTCCCATACATGTCCAAATTCAAAAATAATTGGCATGCACTGGGTGTGCAGCATGGACATGGGGTGGATTGTACTTGTGCGGGGAATTTTTCTTTTCTTTTCTCAATAACTATGTTACATATTATTATAGTCATATCAACTTTTCATTGTTTATGGATTGTCTGCTCTTTTTTTTTCTTCAAATAATCATAACAACTATTTATTTTTTAGAGAAAAATCCATACAGTCCCCTGAAATCTGATTGAAATCTATAAAACCCTTTGCTTTTTCTTAAAATCCATATAACCCCCTGAAATCTGATTGAAATCTATAAAACCCTTTGCTTTTTCTTAAAATCCATATAACCCCCAAAAAATATCTAATAAATCTAAATAACCCCCCGAATAAAATATCCATTGACATATGATTAATATTTTGCAAATATCTTGTTTGATTAACCCTGACTGAAAACATAATATATTAAAAAAACCTTATAATGTGTTAAAAATGCAAAAAATCCTATGAAAATGACGATTTTACCCTCTCTGGATATATTATAAAACCTTATCCAGAGGGGTAAAATCGTTATTTGTAGAGGATTTTCCCTATTTTTAACACATTGTAAGATTTTTTGGTATGCTGTGTTCTCTATCAGGGTCAACCAAACATGTTATTCACAAGATACTCATAATCAATAATCGTAAATTTTATTCAGGGGGTTATTTGGATTTACTAGGTATTTTGAGGGGGTTATATGAATTTTAAGAAAAGTCAGGGGGTTATATGGATTTCAGTTAGTTTACCGGTGGTTATATGGATTTTTCCCTATTTTTTAATATGTCTTTGCCATTTCTCTGTCTTCGTTTTTCAAGATTTACCGTGTCACATTTTCCGTATTTTGTCGTGTTCTTGTCCAGTCTCTCTCCATGCTTCATATCATTTTGCATCTGCAGTAGACTGTTGCTTGTCTGTATTTGGAAAGTGGAAGCTTCAAAAATCAAAACTCTCCTTTGGGACATTAAAGTGGCAGTCCTGTAATGTCACCAAAAATCAGGGATTTAGAGAATCAAATGATTCCAGATGGAAGAATTCTAGAATTAGTTCCACTAGAGCTACACCAGTCATGGAACAATTTCTCCCTTCTGCCAATCTCGTTCCATTGGGGTTGGGATGCTGAATAAAACCCAACCACCACCAATCCTGGGATGGGGATTCACGTTTACGTTCATTTTAAGGCACTAAAATTTTCATCATGATAGTTATCTGGCCGTTTTTTCAGTGATATGCCGTCACAACCACAACAATTCCACACAAACTAAAGCATTTTTTGATACACTTCCATGCTTTTGCTTCCAGGACTTGAGATTGATGAATTTTCAAGGAAGAAACTGGATGCGACTGCAGAGGAGTTGACAGAGGAGAAGGCATTGGCCTATTCATGCCTATCTTGAAGCGCGTCTGCTGCTCTTTGAGTTGCCTTATTGAAATGAGACTTAATAGTAATTTATTTGAGCTTTGAGTATCAGCAGCAGCTGTGGGAATAAAAAATATTGGTTTCCTACAGAAACCACCACAGTTGCAGAGAAGCTGTTTCTTGCACGTTGTTTTTGAAGCTTGATTTGCAGTTTTAACTTTCATTTTGGCTTATAAGAACTATATAATTGCAAGGGCTACACAATTAAGAAGTTTTTGTTTAAATATGTTGATGATCTTTCATTTGATTGACTGCTAAACAGGCGAAAATAAGGGGCTGGTGGTTCTGCTCTGGTTTTCATGAAGCAGAACTGCATTTTAATACAGGTGAGTCCAGATTGAGGTAGCATTTGGAAACTGTTGTTTGGATGATTTTGTTCTGTATTTTCAGGAATCATAGTGTTATTAGAAGTCCCAACGGGTCTAAAAAAAAACCGTATTTAGATGGTGGATAATGGAAGACTTAGTTTTTAAGATATCTATATATAAAAAAAAAAGTTTCCTGGTAATCTATTTTTAAAAGCCATTTTAAGTGAAAAATTCCTTGCTAATCCTGTTTTTAAAAGTGGAGTGCAACATTAGTTGTGTTTTGATGGTTGAATAGAATTTTGAGATTCATTGTTGCGTAGCAAAAAATTGAGAAGCTATAAATCGTTGATCCAAACTGCTCCCAGAAGGATTTGGTGCCTTTTGGGTGGTTATTTTAATTTTATAGATTGAAAGACATTAATTTAATCTTCATTCGCATCTTTTTGGGACAAGCAATTGGGGTTGGATGTTATGTGGAACGGAAAATTGAATAATTTTTACAATTTTTGTAACAAATAAATTAAATTATTTTCTCAATTTATCTCAAAACTTATTTCTTTATCTCACTATAAAAGTTTGATCGTTATATTGATTTTGGAATGAAAATGAAAATTTTTTTATTCAACATTTTTTTTTTGTTCTGATTTTGATAAAAGAGAATAATGACAAAATTTATTAGAACATGAAACCACAAAGAACCAATTACGTTCCTAAAATATCAAACCTCCTGATTCTAGTGGGATGGTAGAGGTACTTCTTTAGTAGTTATTAAGAGCATATTCAATCTTATATCTAAATCTTTATTCAAATTCAAATTTGAGTAAAAATCATTCAAAACTTTCTTCAACTATTTACCCATACTAAATCAAGTTTTTACTCAAACATTTATTCAAATTAAGAGAGATTTAAATCTTTATCCAAATTTTTAACTTCTCTTTTTTTCATTTATCTCCATATTTTCTTCCAAATTTGACATTTTTTTATCCTTATATAAGATGTTTTCCCACCCTCCAAAATTTTCACCTTCTCTTGAAATTTTAAAAAATAAAAAAGTAGTCTTCTTTCTTAAGTCTTTATCTTTGTTTTTTAACTTCTTAATTTTACTCAAACAAAATAATATTATTTTTACTTTTTTGTTTTAAAAAAATTGGATGATAATAATTTTTAAATTTAAATATATTGAAGGAAGAAAAATTGAATAGTAAAAATGTTTGGGACAAATACTTTAAAAATGTTTATAAGAAATAATTAGAAGAATATGTGAATTTTTTAAAAGATTTGAGTAAATCATAAAGTGATGGTTGGAGAAATCATATCAAATCAAGTTTTTACTCAAATTTTAAGTAAAAATTGAGTATAGATTTGAGTAAGGGCTAGAGATGGCCTAAGGGGAAAAAATTGAGTATAGATTTGAGTAAGGGCTAGAGATGGCCTAAGGGGATTTGATTCCAATCATTTGAGAAAAAAAAATAAAAAAATACTTACTACGTACTTACCAATAATATAAATTTTTTTTCCTAAAATGGGTTGCGTGATCTCCAATGGCATGGAGGGGTTTACATCAGACTTGTTCCTTTTTTAAACTTGCATGGGGTGCGTATAATCCACATAACAATCTTGGATATACAGACTACCCAGTATAACATTGGGAAGCATATATTTTTGAACTGTTTGTCATTGAATCATTCACCAAAATTGTATCATAAAGTTCATGGGATCATAGTAGATCATTTCAACACGGGTTGGGAATGCATTTTTCACCTCCCCTTGACAATGGTGATTCAGTGGTTGTCACTTTCTAAATCTTTGAAATTTGGATCCTCATATATATAATATATATCTTTTAATTCCTCTTTGTTTGATTCAACTCGTTTATTGATCAGCATTTGATCATTATTTAAACATCAGCTTATCTTCACAAGCAAGTGATGTCATTGACATATCACACGCTTTAAGACAATATAACAATGACCATAATCTTGTAACTTGCCTAACAATAATCCAAAAATGTCGTTTTAATTAGCATGAAATATCTAAAATGATTTTGTATTTTTAGAAGGTCGGCATCAATAATGAAGTTGCAGAAAAAAAAAATCATTTTAATTTTAGCAGGACTGCTCGATTAGATCACAAGTACTCTTAATCAATAGAAGTCGACATAGGTAAATTGGAACGTATTTTTTATTTAGGCCTGTTTGGCTCTCATTCTTATCCTTATTTTATTAGAACAGCCAAAAAAATTATATTTGCAATCCTTCGTTTCTGTGTTTATTCTTGAATAAAATTTCTCCTTTCACATATACTATTAGCATTATATTAGATTTCTGAGAATGAAAAATTCTCCTTCTGAACCAGATTACTAAACTGGCCCTTATTTTCTTTGGAGGAGCTAACAAAAGCTTGGAAGAAATTGTTGGTACATGGAAAAGTTCATATGATTTCAGTTTGACGGTTAAACTTAGTTTCTGTTCTGTTCTGTTCTGATACTGATACTGGACAATAGTTGGAACATGAGAACATGAGTTTGCAATCTATCTAGCACGAATAATTCAAATGCTATTATATAGTTTGAAAGTTCATTATCAATACTCAAGTAGCATAAACCAAAGATAGAATAATGGTTAACAGGACCACTTCTTTAGATCAGAACTATTGATGGAAGTGGCATGGTTTGATTCTTTCAACTCAACCAAAATGAGTATATATTATTAATGATTGGATGGAGTACATAACTTGGGAAGAAACTGTTATGATAAGAACACACAGAAAAGTTCAAATTCCAGCCGTTTTCAGTGCCACAGTTAAAGAAATAAAAGTCTTTTAATTGTTAATTATAAGTTTATGTCACTTCTCAGATGAGTAGATCATTTTCATTACATCGTCATAAAGCTTACGAGTATATTAATCAAAGATGAATATTTCAGATTTACTTGGTCTGGTTTAATATATATTTCGATAAAGTGAAGTGAAAGATGATCTCAGAAGTTTGGAAAGTGATAGGTATACTTAATATGTGGCTTGAATAATTCATCACCATTAATCAAAGATTATTATATGATCAGATTATATTTACTTGGTCTAAACACGCGTATTTTGACAATACAAGTTAAAGATGATGATCATCTCAAAAGTTCAGAAAATGAATACTTAAATATACGGCTTGAATAATTCATCAGCAAGTGAATGAAAGTTGCAATATTATTGAATCTGAAAAAAATGAAATGTGGTGATAAACTCCTGGATTTGGCAGATCAAAGAAATAAAATAGTCATGAAAAAAGGCAAAGGCAAGTTATGGTGTGATTCAAAGGTTACCACATAAATCTTCCACAACATTGATTGTACGTGCCATCATAAATAATAGATCAAGTGACCGCAAAGCATCTTCTTGTACCATGTATTAATACTTTGTTTAAGGCATCCTATTGATTTTTTATATTCAGATGAAGGTCCTTTCCAAACTTATGTTAAATGTGTGGTGTTGGACTTTAGAATCAGTCAATGCTTTGTTTTCTGGTTCTTCACATCATCACATGCCCTATATGATTGAGACAAACATTGAAACTGTCATCTCTTTGATTAATGCAAATTTTGATTCCTCTAACAAGTCATGAAACTTGTTGTAAAAAAAAAATCCACACTGGTTTTCATTTAGTATTTTTGTAGTGATGCACAGTTCTGAGAGAGATCATATTCAAGGGAGCAAGAGTAAAAGTTTGTAGAGATGCCTAGTTTTGTGGATTTCATGAACTCCTAATCAATGAAGCATATATATTTTACTCAATCGATAATATCAAGTCATAAACGGATCCCATCATCAATCTTTAACAGATACGGACCTGTGACAATCTCATATGCTTAATTAATACATCAGATTATATCAGTTTTTGTTACAAGTCACCTATTAGATCTACATGCATATAGGGCAAGCGGAGTAGGTGACCCTGCATAGGGCCCCCACCCTAAACAAGGCCCCAAATCAAGAAAAATTAAAATTTAAAAAAAAAATTATTGTGAAATTTTACATTTAAATGTAGTTTTATCTGGTCGTACTCTCCTATGTGTTACATTTAAATTATTGTGATTTTTTTTTTTTTTTTTTGATTCAGTATAAATGTATTGGTCCCTAGTATATGAGTTTGTCTAGGACCCAGTTAGTTTGACTAATATCAAGACCGGCCCTAATAAGCATGAAAAGCTAGTTCCAATGCAATGTGTGTCACGCAACTCCATCAATCCCAAATTCATCAATGATGATCAGTATAACATTGACACACTCAACATCCCAAGAAAACAGACTTTCAACCTAACACATATGAACATGGTGAGAACTCCTTTCATATACAGTTAATATCAAGTTTCCTTTTTTTTTTTTGGCCACCATTGGCTCCTATTGTACAAGACACCATGAAAGGAACAAACACCAATAAATTAAATCCAACAAATCTCCCTTTCAAGAATCCTGTCCCTTTCAACGGCTACTTCAAAAGATCCATCTTTTAATTTCCCGCCAACAGAGAACGATTGTTTTGTATTGGTCGGCCAATTGGCATCTCTTCACAACATGTTAAAAAATCTTGGTATAAAATGACATGGAGTCCTCTGTGACCATAGTACAACGGATCAGAGCTTACCTGTGTTAAGGGTAGGTCTTGAATTCGAGTCTTGATGCTGTGTCATACTTTCTATTGGTTAAGCGAAATTCAAAAGAATTTCTTGTGGGACCAGGGACAAACAGGCGAAGGTAGCTTTTCCAACTTGATTGTAAGGGGAATCTCTCCAATATAAAATAAAAAAAAAAAAAAATTGACATGGATCATTTTTAAAACTCCAACTCTATCGAATCTCCGGTCTCCATTAGTACATTAAACCAGAAATCCATACAATCGCCGTTGTAGATCGACTGTCCGACGGGCGATAAGGGCATTTGGAGATGTGGGTCAGACCAGAAACTGTTGTCGATGTCAGTGGGGAACGACGTCTCGAAGGAGTCCATGTTTTGAGCGGAGGAAGAATCGGTGATGACGGAGGAGGAGAAGTCGCTCATCGATGACAGAGGGGGCGAGACCGGATCGCCGACTGGCGTGGATTCTCTATTGTGACTCGGGTGGCTCTGTTTTGTGGGGTTGGCCAGGGACTCCTGGTTCGGTACTGTCAGGCGCTTCTTGAGGTGGGTGTGCCATACGTTCTTGATTTCATTGTCTGTTCTGCCCGGAAGTCTCGCAGCAATTGCAGACCATCTGATAGAGATTATGAAAATTTGAATTAGTGCTACAATTAATATTTGGTTTTGATGAATTCAAACAATCAACAAGAAGGTGTCACGAGTAGATGGTTCAAAATAAATTTATAAATGATGGTATTTTTATAAAGTTAGCTTTTTTACATCAATGTGATCGATTTCTATCGGATAACACAGATATCAGAGGGTCTGAACTTGATTTTGATTGGTGATTGTTTAATGGATTGGTACGTACAAGTTGTGTTTATAATATATACATGCATGCATGCATGAAAACAAACCGCATGTGAACAGTGTATTGTGTGGCGGACAATATTATTTGATGAGAATCTTTGGAGATTTCCAGGTAACCTTGATTTTTTTTTTAAAGGTTCACAAAGAAGAGTTGAACACTCTTCTCTAAAGATACTTTTGGAAGAGTGAAAAAGTGGCCGACCTTAATAAGTGGGTGATATGTCAACATCAATAAAGTTATCATGAAATCTATGTTTAATTAACTACCTGTTGCCGAGTAGTTTATGTAAGTGGATGATGGCCTCTTCTTCTTCTTTGCTGAAGTTCCCTCGTTTGATGTCCGGTCTCAAGTAATTTGTCCACCTCAATCTGCAGCTCTTCCCACACCTCATGAGGCCTAAATATAGACATCATACAAAACATATACACATCAGCAAAAGAGAATTCACTAAAATGGTTAATCAATTAAACAAAAATATGCCAAAAACCCCATCTCATTTTTTCCATGGAAGAAGATCATCGAAAAAACCCCGAATCGAAGCGATCAAATTCGTAATTACCGGCTTGTTTAGGGAGAGCGCGCCAGTTTCCGTGGCCGAAACGTCTGATGTAGCTGACAAGAACTTGATCTTCTTCAGGTGTCCATGGCCCCTTCTTCAGTCCCATCTTCTCACAACAAGGAGCTCTCCCCATCTCTTATATATCAAGACAAATGTTTACTTTGTTTTTGATATGTATTAGTGTCTCTAATACATGGATACACCACCACCACTACCACCTCCTTAAAAAACAGCCACAAATGACAGTAAGAGAACCTAACCAGCTATTTATGTAGATCTTGGCAACCCCATATCAGTCGAGTTAGTCCATATACGACTTTTAAAATATCCAATAACGCCAATGCTCGAAGTTTCTGGGAAGGAGGGACTCCCCACATAAACATATGGTCTTTGTTAAACATTATATATATATATATTTATTAAATTAAGTTGACGAAGAGACGCCTATTGAGTTAAGTGTTTGTTAGCACACGATGTTGGATTTAATTTGGAAAATGAATTAAGACAGATTTTGGATCAAACA
Organism: Acorus gramineus; assembly: GCA_030737835.1. Classification (NCBI taxonomy): domain Eukaryota; kingdom Viridiplantae; phylum Streptophyta; class Magnoliopsida; order Acorales; family Acoraceae; genus Acorus; species Acorus gramineus. The sequence continues at coordinate 16,587,930 of CM060857.1, forward strand.
AAACCTTGTTGGAAAGTAAATCAAACGTTTTTTTCTTATATCATTTTTTTTTTTGGTTGTTTGTGCATCACATTCCGATCCCCTTGGAAAAAATTACTCGTAGAAGATACAATGATGATTTTTTTTTTAAAAAAAAATGACAATTTTTTTTTTTAAGTTTAAAATGTCCAAATCAACTACTTTTAAAAATTATACCTAAAAAATCTTATTTCATAATTTTAAAAACATAAAAAACTAATCTACCATTATTTAATTAGATCCTTAACATCCCTCTAACCCTTGTTATGTTATTTCACACCAAAAACACATATTTCTTACAAAACAACACAATCTATCTCTATATAACCCAAATTAGTCCCTTTAGAGGTTATATTATTATATATCATATTGTGTGTTTCTTATATATATATATCGTACTTGATGTTGTTTATTATTTTTTATTGTGTATAATGATAAAATGTAATTTAAATCTGTGTTGCACCATAATGCAGGAGATGATATTTTAATATATTAACAAAATTAAGAGGGTGAAATATTATAATAAAGTTAAGAGGTATGGAATATGTTAAGGATCTAATTACATAAGGGTATATTAAATATTTTGTATTTTCAAAATTATAAAATGAGACTTTTTTTAGATATAATTTTAAAAAGTGACGGATTTTGTATTTCTCACTTTTAAAAGACTTTTCTTTTCTTTTTTTACTCACACCACAATTTTCTATCTTAGCACCCACGTAACAATAACAAAATAACAAAAAACTAAACAATCGCAATACATAGTATAGTAGACTGGATTTACGTATTCAGCAACAATTCATTGTAGATAGTCTTACAGTTTTTTCTCATGAAAACAAAGAGGATAAGAGATTAAAAAAAAATATGAAAATCAAAATATGTAGGAGGATATTAATTGGCATCAATGTTATAAAAATCTCGTCTAGGCCTCGATTAATCCTCCGCTCATGTCTAGACGGTCCCAATGCACAATGCTTAGCTGCTAGCCGTTTTTTTAAATAATCCCCAGTTGACTAAAAAGTTATTAAGTCATCTTGTATATTATATATCTATTAATTAGTTTTTTATGCTATCCCTATTATGTTTATATTATTAATTTTAATTTTGATGTTATTTTGTTATTATTTTATAGTCTAAAATCATTACATATATATCATGTATATGTATATGTATTATATTTATTATTATAAAAAATAATTAATTAATTTGTAATTAATTCTTGTCTAATTAATAAATCTCTAATCCTTTTTTAAGTATTTCATTAATGTCTAACGTTTTTTACAATATATTGATTGACACTATCCATGTTACACTAGGATGCAAGACATATTAAATTATAAATGAGCCGACATGTATATTTTATAGTTTTTGTAACATATGGGAATGCTTTAGCTATAGACCCGATAAAAGAAAGAGCGTGCATGCACACGTGTGTGTGTCTCTCTCCGTGGATTGTTTCAACAAAGGTGTGTTGTTTGTCTGGGTCTGACGCTGACGTAACATTGTACCTGGCCAAACAATTCATCCTCTCCTAGAAATGGTTAAGAAAAAAAGGGAAAAAAATCAAAATAACACATATAACCATTTGATTTTTGAAGGTCCATGCAACCCCTCAAAATATTTATATAAATTTAAATAATATCATGTGTTAAATTTTTATTGATAGATGATAATGAATATTTTATTAATATTTTATTTAACTAACTCTAATAAAAAAACATAATATATCCTAAAAAAATATTTATAATATGTTAAAAATACAAAAACGTTTTATAAATGATGATTTTATTCCTCTAAATATATTATAAAACCTTGTTCGAATGTGTAAAATATTCATTTATAGAGGATTTTCTGCATTTTAATACATTATAGGGATATTTTTGATATACTGAGTTTTCATTCAAGATTGATGATCAAGCATAATATTCATAGAATATTTTTCATCTGTTAACGAAAATTTAATTCAATGAATTATTTGAATTTATGTAAGTATTTTAAAGGGATTATATTGATTTCAGACAATTTAGAGGAGAGTATATAGAATTTTTTTTCCTAAAAAAAAACAAACTGAAAATTTGGAGTGTCATAAAGTGTGGTGGGTCACTAAGGAAGACTGAGTACAGTTGGGACATGCGGGCCGGCTTGAAATTCAAAAAATGTGATCAAAGTTGGAGAAGGAATGGAGAAACTTCTTTGAAACTATATGGAAGCTTTCACACGCTGTTCGAACTTTGAATGGTTATATATTTGGATAAATTTTTTTTAAGCCCCTCTACTTTTATAATATAAGGATTTTTGCATATATATATATATGTCTGTTAAATTCAAATTTTATCAAAATACCTCTACAAAAACTCACAGTGTAAAAATACCCCTTAAAAACTTTAAGTGAGTGCAATCATGTCGCTTTGGTCAAATTCCGTCTGGTATGGTAATATTTTACGTTTTCATTCCGTTATAGGCGTTGAAATGACCCTTGTACCCTCAGTTTACTCAAAGTGAGTTTTATTTTTTTCTATTTTTTGCATATATACCCCTCTTAGAATTTGTATTTGCATAAATACCCCTTTTATTTTCAATATTATATAAATACCGTTAAAATTTTAATACATCATGTAAATTTGCTCCTAAGGTTAGTGTTCATGAGGATTTATTTAAATATATGCATTAGTCACAGTTAATCACATGTAAATAGTCCAAAATACTCTTCCCACGCTCTGTTTAGATGGTCGAACCCTAATTCTTTCTTCCTTCTTCAACCTTATCTTTTTCTTCTTCACGTAAGGTTGGATATGGTGTGTGATTTAAATGAGAGATAAATTGTTCATTTTACATGATAGGATTAAGAATCTAACCATGGTTCGGTACGCGTTCCAAATAATGACTGACGAATGGTAAATTTGCACAATTTATTAAAATTTCAGTGGTATTTTTGTAATGGTGGAAATAACAGGGGTAATTCTAAAAATACGGGTTTTAAGAGGGATATTTATGCAAAAAGTTTTTTTCCTTGAGAATTAGTTAGGACATTTATGTAAATGTACATGTGGAGTTAGACTTTTTAATTATAGTTAATCCGGAGTTCTTCACGGCCTGTGATATAGGGGTACGGTTGCACTCACTTTATGTTTTGAAAGGATATTTTGACACCGTGGATTTTTGTAGGAATATTTTAACAAAATTAAAATTTAACAAGAGTATATATGCAAAATTTTTATATATATCATTGATTTGATTGTTGATGTGACTTGTGCAATTATTCATGCGGTCGCAAATTTTTTTTAATAACTTTAATTAGTTGTTTTATTAGAAGAAGGGCGTTTGTTACGCGTTACGTTGTTAAATTTAATATCGTATTTCTCCTTAGTTATGTAATGATGTATATATCTTTTTATATGTGTTAAAAATTGATCAATTTATTCAGAATGGAACGATATTTAAAAATAAAAAATAAAATGTGTCAACTGGTCGTGAAACTGTATTTAAGACTATACATAACATTATCATTGAAAAATGTTAAAATGGTGCACTCAATTCATTCTAATATATATTATTTTATAGAAAAATTACATAATTCAATATTAGACAAATATATCTATTCAAAATATACACATATGAGAGCTAGAATAACAAAAAATAGTATCGCAATTAAGAATGATATTTGTTCATGCCTCATTTAGAACACCATAAAAAATATATTTTAGTTTTTTTTTATAAGTTAAATCTAAAAATTGTTACCAAACAAACCAACTTAAATATATCATCATCAAAAGATTTTATTTCTGAACTGTGTCTTAAAATCTGTGTTTCATAAAACAGTTATTAGTATTTCATCCTCAAAATGTATGCATAAAACATAAAAAACTAAAAATTATTTTTCAATCCTTTCGATGACAATTAATTTGGATTTTAGCTTTGCATATGGATAGGAGATTCTCTTGCATGAATAAGATGATGTCATGAAAGACACTTATTATTATGGTAGCTTATTCTTAAAATATGGGACCCAAAATGAGATGGATCGGGCACATGTGTGCGATTGCTTTAACCTCCACACATCCACTACAACATACATAATGCCTTCTCAGCAAAAGACAGCTGATATACACTTGCTTATTCCTACAGTTCCCAGTTTTTCAAACTTATTAAGATCTAGTCAGTTTAGTGTTCATTTTTATTCTATTAGAATATTAAAAAAATTATGTTTGAAATCATTCATTCTAAGTTTAATTCTTAGATATTTTTTGTTCACTTTTTCTTTTTATGAAATTTACAATTAACTAGATTATTGAAAATAGAGAATTCTCCTTCTGAATCGGAGTTATCGCCTTATCGGTTTTGCCCTTAATTAATATGTTTTGGGTGTAATTCATAGGTTTAACTAGTGTGTATGTATATATGTTGGTTTATGCAACTAATTCGTTCTGAGTATATATATGAGTTTTGTAATTAAAAGTATATATTTATTAGGCAAGTATATATTTTTTCTAAAAATTAAAATATGTTGGGATGCTAAATTTTTTTGCAAGAATAGCCGCCTCTTATATTTTCTTTTGGCGAAATTAGGTGACTCAGCTGCGTTGTTTTGTAACGAAAGCTATAGCTCCAAATCTCAAACTCATTTTGCTTTCTGAGTTATTGGAAAAAAAAAAAGAGGCCCCTTAAGAATTCATAGCTAAAAAATACAAATTATTCAAAGCTATATCTCCTCCAACTTATAAATAGAAGATAAAAAGAAACCGAATCACTTATTAAAAAAAAAAAAAAACTACATCTAATCCGTATTTGGATCCAAATTTTCAGATAATTTTTCAATTTCCAAAAAAATATACATCCAAACCATGAAAACTGAGCCTCTTAATTAATAATCTTAATTTTCCGGGTAATACGTATCAGGATATTGGGGTATCATTTTTGAAAAATATATGCATCCAATGATTAATATATATTATATTAGATGCATGTATATATTATAAATAGTTTTATTTCTAGAAATTATATTGCAAATATGATTTCTTGAAATAATGCATATTAGAATTAATAATCTTAATTAGATAATTTAGATAATTATCCTAATTAAAATATTTCATTCAAATTCAAATTCGGATATATTTTTTTTTCTCTTGAATGTTCGTCAAGCCTGAATATTCAATAATAAATGCAAATACAAAATTGGATATAAACATGTCACATCTATCTGTCTCAAATTAAAAACTAACTTATAAAATATAAAACTAGAAAAAAAGTGCCCTAGATATCTATACAACATGTTCAAGTCAAAAGAGCCAATTCACTAATCCAATTTGAGTGAGAGGAAGTATCTGGGTAGTCAAATAAAGAGGCTTGCAAATTTCTAAGCCTTTTTCCTTGTTTAAATTTCCCCCAAAAAAAAAAAGACAAAGACCTCTGCTTTTACATCCATTGATTTTTTTAAGGAGAAATAATTTAATGATATAACATGGCAGTCAAAGAGTAAAATTACAGTTGTTAGGCGCCCAACCTGCTCCCTGATTGGCCAAAACATCATTCCAAATAAGAGGTCACCAATCACCATGCCAGACTGACATGGTCTTTCCCAGTTGGAAAATGTAAGCAATGAATACCTCAAGTTGATTGAGTTTTGATTGTTCTTTCTTTGTGACCATCTGGTCCTAATGTGGACAATTCAAAGTCTTGTACAATTCTCATGCATCCATGCGTCTAAAATCCACAATCAAATTTATTGTGATTGTGATATATATGTACTAATTAGCTATTCTATATATGAATATTATAAAATGTAGCTTGACTTGAATGAATATGAATCAAATCCTAATCATAGGTGAAACTTTTTTAGGCTAATAATGACAAACTGACCATGCCCGCCAAGTTGGAATTTAAATTCTTTATGTGCGACAAACTCATAAATTATGATAGTGAAAATTGTCGCGATCTCATCAAATGTAACCTCCTTTTGAGTAACTAAAAAAGTCATCTTTGATTCATTAATTAATATATAAAAATAGCGTGTATTTTGTTTTATCGAAGCATCATGGTAGATAAAATTTTTCAGTCATGCATTTAGGCTATGATATATATCTGGCCCTTCTAATATATAAGTAAGGAAAATGATTCCTACACCCCATCTTATAGGTCCCTCATAAGTCTAATGAGGTGGCACATGTGTTAATACATGTTATACCTTCAGAGCCATTTTAGGTAACAACTCTCTACCGTTATGAGACAATTATTTTTTTCTTTTTTTTGGCGTGCATTCATTTTGCCATTTCTTTTGATTTTGGCTTATCACGAATCAATTAATAATTGATAATTGAATCCAATTTTCAATATTTTGTTGAATTTTTTATTTTTTTTTAAGAACATTGTGATGCAGATCGAAAGTTTGAAGAACTTTTTTATAATCGATAATTGCTCCTCTGATTTGATGTTTGAAGACTTTTCACCCTCTGATTAGATCGGAAAGCATAATTGAATAATTTTGGTTATCATATCAGATCAATGTGTGATGACTCAGATTTGGCGTTTGTTATTTTTGTTTTTGTAATTTTTTTTGGAATCTGATGTTTGTTGTTAGTTATTCTAGTATCCCATTTGACTATTCTTAATATGGGATTCAATTTTAATATTCTAATTCCTTTGATATTATATTCTGAATCTGGCATTTGATATGTATTTGATTTTTTATATTGAATCTGGTATATTATACTCATAGTTGGTTACATTTGTGAAATGTAACTTATTTTTAATATTGAATATGATATATTAAAGTACTCATAGTTAGTTACATTTTTGAAATGTAACAGTTTTTTATATTGATATGTAGTAAGCATCACTAGCGTGCAATATAATATGAAACTAAATTACATTCAGTAAATGTAACTGAGAGTTCATCATTTATATAAAATAAGTTACATTTTACAAATGTAACTAACTTTTAATCTATGAGTACTTTAAATCCACAATGTAATTTCTGATTATATGGTCTTTTAGGGAACACAGGGGATTCAGTTACATTTTCATTTGAAGGCAGTTCACAAAAGGATTCGATTGGTGAAGTTGGGCAACAGTGTGCAGCTGTGATTGTTCTATGTGTTGGAATGACACTTGACTCAGAAGATGATGTTCGTATGTTCTATAACAACTTTGCTCAAAAGGAAGGTTTTGACGTTAAATAAAACATGCCTCATCAAAATATTTGTCACCGATAGCCCCAGGGCATACATGGAAGAGGATCACCGAGTTTTAACAATGCGTTTTGATGATTGACTCAGACTGTTCTATCATGTATAAACATGGATGTTTTGTCATGTATATAGATGCAAAACAATTTGGAAGAACCATACAAGTTCAAATGTGAACTAATGTGTCTAACTGAAATTAAAAATCTCTTATATTTTTTATTGTTTTGAGAAATATAAAGCAATGTGATCCACTCGTTTAATATTGGTCAATGCAAATATTTTATGTATGTGATTTATGCTATATAATATAAATTATATAGCAAGTGACAATATTGCTACATGTATTTGTAACAATGTAACTAGTTTTAAACAGATATGTAACTGTCTATTTTATCAATGTAACTGACTTTTCTAAAATGTAACTGGATTATGATAAAATATAACTCAGTCCCACATTAAGCCGATTACAAGACTTCAGATATAACAAAAAGGGTGTTACATGTCGATGGAAAAGAAATAAAAAACATCACAAGGCAGCAGATCCAGCAGCTTCACCAACATTCAACATTCTGCACATTATCGCTTTTAGAATTCTTCACTTGCTTTCTCCTTGGTTTGAAGACCTTAGATGCCTTCCTTTTTTATGGTAGTCGCCCTTTACTTTGAACCTTGATCGGAGAGTGAACAACTGAATCTTGTGTAGAAAGGTGGGACCCACCGAAAGATTAAATCCCATCCGTCCGTCGTAATAGATAACACATGACAGATTTATAGAAGAAGTCAAGCAGATCACAGGACAAAATCAGTCAAGCTGAGGATCCGGACCCGAACTGGGAGTACTTATTAAAGGAATGTTAATTAAATATTTTTATAAAAAATTGGTGGGCTTACTTATTGGGTGGTATATTTATTAGAAATATTTAAATGGACCTTTAACAATAAAATCCATTTAAGAATAGTTTACATACAAATTAGAGGGGTATAAATAGAGCTACTCTTATGGCTTACTTACTACAATCAGTGTTTATATAAAATACTTACAAAATCATACAGATAATTTGTCTAAGAACTAATAAGAAAAATACGTTTGAAGTTAGAGACTTAAAATGAAATATAAAGAAGGAAGGGACTGGTTACTAAATAATATAGTTTACGGGGTATCCTAAATTATTTTGGAGGAAATTAAGTTGTTTCCACATTATTGGTTAGAGCACTGGCCAGGGTGACAGGGAGGTGTTGTAGAAACATTTTCTATGTTAACCACTCCGGATAATTTGCGCGTTGTTTTTTTTTTTTTACTATTTTTGTTTTCATATTTTCTCTTTTTATCTCACTTCCATTCGAACAATGTCTATTTTGTTTTCTAATAGAATGAATACATGCATACAATTTGGCTAAAAAAGAGTTTGAATTTATTTGAAGTATTTATATATTTGTTTTGTTTAATGAAATATGGATAATTTTACAAAAAATAAAATAAAATGAAATGAAATACTCGGATGTATTGAATGCGTTTATTTTTATTTTTCCTAGTAGATTATATAGTGACAAAGTTTTGTATATATCAAGTTATGTGATTTCATATAATACATCAAGTAAAGTGATGTAGCAAAAATGATCACAGAAGTGTCGAAGTGTAATACATTGACTTTCACAAATAACATCTTTTACTAACCATCTTCTCTCAAACCTAACCTTTTCATCGATTTTATATATAAATGAAGAATCTCTCATAATCGTGAATATACAATGATAGATGTATACCTTGAATTGGCCTTTTCATTTTTTTTTTCAAAATGATACAAGACAATTGGCCAACGCATTTTTAGAGTGATGAACCCAAAAAGGTTCACTTTGAAATTTTCAAGTATTTATAGAAAAACAAGCTAGTAAAAATAAAAGACGCCCCAAACTCAGAATGGCCTAGAATTTTTTACATTTTCATTGGAGTTAGATATCGAGGAGATCTTCAAAATTGTCGCTACGTCACATCGCACGCGTATTTTTTCATTTTTTCCTATTTTTAGGCCCTCAAAATGACATTTTTTCTATTTTTAATAAATTTTTAGATTTTGAATATCTTTATCATAACCATTCAGATTTGATTTTTATCAATTCCGAAGATTCCCTAGATTTAGTTACAACACTTCCATTTTTACTATTTTTAGTAATTTTTAATTAGTATAAAATAAAGACTTGTAATCTATGGTTTTTAGTTTTTTTATTAAAATATTTTTTAGTTTTTTTTTTTTTTTTTTTAAATTGTGAGTTTGTTGAAGGATTTCAACACCTGATGGATCTTTGTTTAATTTTTTTCACTGTGTTACTCAACATGCACCCGGGTGGTTGAAGAATTAATTTGATGGTAGTGAAAAGAAACACGGAGCACATCAATAACAAAATCTCTTACCACACAGACAAGGATTTGGGGAAGAAGTTGGGATTTGTATGTATGTGGAATTTTGGAAGTTCTTAATAGATTTTTTTTTTATTCTCTCAAATTTTTGTTCCACTGCACTCCATTGTGAAACTTTACCTCCCATACCTTGAAAGGTGGAGACAAAAAAGTTGGTATATATATAGTATTTTCAGATGTGCCTTTAATTTGTTTTCTGCTGCAGAGATCAACTCTTTTTATCAGTCAATTTAGAGCAAGCATTTGGTCTAAAATTTTATGAATTTTTGTTATTTTCTTTTTTTGAAAACATCTGATGATAATCAGATTTATACTCAGTTTAGTCATCCAAGCTGACATAAAAGAAGAAAATATGCATATGTCATGTTTCTTTGTCATTGGTCCAAAATCAATTTGGTAAAATTAGACTGGGACTCTTATTTTTATAGTTTTCAATTTTTATAAGATACTATATGCATGTTTTGAGGTTCAATAAAATCCAAATAGAGTTTTAATACAAAACAAACTTTTCAAAAAATTGTATATTTGCTTGAGTGGGACGTAAAATATTAATTTGAGCCAATCACCGTGATTTTTAGAGGGTTATGGACTAATGGCGTTTTATTTATTTTTTGTTACACTGATTAATATAAAAATGTGAGATGTAAAAATGTGAGATGCCATCTAGTGATTGGATCAGATTAAATTCTTGTTTTTTTAATCCTAATTGAACAGTAGATTGAAATCATATATGGATAAATATTAGCTTATACAATTACATGTTCTAATCCGACACCAATGTTTAAGTTAGGTTGCATTGCATTATGGACTATTTCGAATCCAATGAACATTAATCATGCATACACACAAAACCGTGCCCATATGGATTTATTATAGTTTATATGGTATGGCAGGTGTTTAATCATATAAATCAAATATTAATATGTACAAAATACACCTAACACATCATAATGACAATAATTCAATTGGGGATGCTCAAAATTATCTCAACCTAATTCAGGATATTAAAATTTCAAATCACGTGCCATGTTGGTACTTGGAATCCAATTTAACTAACAAATTCATATAGATGGGTTTGGAAATAGTGAATCCAATTAGCTAATTTCATGGTAATTCCTAGGGAAATTCAAATCAAAATATTAGAAAGAATGAAAATAAAAGGAGAAACTAATTGCAGTTATTTCATTTCAACCTTTGCAATTTTTTTATGTCCTTGAGAATATTCACTTTCCCAAAAACACTAGGGCATTGTTATACATATCACATTTTATGACTTTAACTACAGTCCATCTTGTTAGTAATCCAACAATTTATATAATACGTCATTAAATTTTTTTACAATTGTTAAAAATTTATTCATTCAATTTAAAATATTAAATAATATATTTCTTTAATAAAAAATTATCATATAAAAAAATTTCAACCGTTACCTAACCTGATATCTTATGTGGGAACCCATAAAAAAAAAAACCTAATATCTTATGTGAGAGACGGGTCCGAATCCTCTGCTGTGCTTTCTTTGTTGTGATCTTGTTGTGTTTTTTACCAGAGTATGCCACGTAGCATTAAACAAAATGGATGGTTAGAATTCACTTTGGTTTGTATGGTGGGCTCCATTGTTTTTCTCTTTCAGTTCACACAAGTTACATTTGTTCTTTGGAACCCCCGCCCCCTGAATTTTTCTTCTTCTTTGCTTTTTCTTTAATAGGCAAAATTTTAATTTTATTTGTTTCGTGTTGGCCCCCAAATTAAGGAGATTAGAATAAAATTCAAATTATGAAAAAATTTCAAATTCAAATAATTTTTCATGGTTTCAAACAACCACAATTTTTGAACAAAAATTCAAATTCTTTTTTACGTCGCGCCTATGTTTATAACTGAAATTTGGACTGGTTGAGTTGGGTTTTAGCGTTTCAGATCAACTCGAGCAACTCAAACTTAATTTGGGTTGTATTTGGGTTGAAGGTTTAGGTAACCTAAACCAACCCGAACCTTAAATTTGCATATCTAAATAAAATGTTCTAAGTAAAATTATAATTTTTTAATGTATATGATAAAACTTGAATTGTACAATTTATTTTTACTTAGAATCTTTCACTTCCATATCTTTATTCTATGAATAAAAATGTATCACATTTTCATATTTTTTTGTTTTTGTTACGCGAAGAAAAAACTCTAGTAAAATTTTAATTGTTTAAAATAATACAATTTTCAACTCAAACCTCAACCCAACCCAACGCAAATCAAACCTGAACCCGAAGAAAATTCTCAAACCCGAAGGTCAAGTTGAGTTAGGTTTCTCAAACATTGGATTGAGTTCGAGTTGAGCTCTAACCCGACTCAATCCATCCGAGTTGTACCCCTAAATGAACATAATACAAGAGGTGATTGTGCATTTTTTTTTGTATATTATTAAAGATATGTAAGTATCCAAAATGATTTTATAAAGTTTAGAAATATCTAAAAAAATATTTTAAAATAATTTTTTTTTATTTTTTTACAATTTAACTCTTAATGGTGTATTTAAATACACAAAAAAAACTTCATCCATAAATTATTTTTTTATTATTCATTAATGTTCTTTATTTGGGGTGTTAAATAATTAAATATGTGTAATGATTTTTAAATACTAGATAACATAAGAGTACGAGAAGTCAAGCCATTTTATTTTAAAAAATCATGAAATAAAAATTTTTAAGTGAAATTTTTGAAAAAAAATTTAAGTAGAATTTTTTAAAGATTCACATGGTGAAAGCAAGCCACAGAAGAAGAAAACAAATTATGGGATAGAGGCATGGATCCTCCTGTGTGTGTGTGAAATGAAGGAGGTAAAAAATGGGTCCCACCATATGAACAATAGTGTGACTTCTACCGGTTGATTTGGTAATATGATACGTGGCATACTTTCGGAAAAACACAGCACGATCACAGCAAATAGAGCATAGAGATTTGAATCCTCTGCTTGTTTTTTTTTTTTATTTATTCTATGTTTTAATCAATTAGACGGTCATAAATTCATCATATAAAATTGATCCATTTATTCATTCATGATTTGATATATTTATAACTATTTGATTTTAATTGAGATGATATGACAATGACACAATAAAAATCAAATAAGATACAAACAGAAAAAAAAAAACAGATGATACAAATAGGTGAGAGACGTGCAAGAACTTTAATTTGATGACTGCGGTGATGGATGACCAAAGAAAAATCTACTTTGATAATATCTGATAAATAATTATTAGTTCAAAGAAGGATTGGGGATTTCATTACACCACTGCAGAAGTGTCCAAGTGGACAATCTACTTTATAAGTGTTATAATCCCATTTTGCTTGGAGGTTTTGCCCTTCTTCATTTGTCATTTTTTTATTTTTTTTCTTGTGTTGGTTGAAATAATTTCGACCTTCTTTGTCCTATTTAAAGTTTCTCTATTAGTAGTACATCATGGGAAGCTCCCATCTTTTTCTTATTTAAAAAAATACACTTTTGCAACTTGCGTGTTTAGTACATATATCGTCATTAAAGATATATTTGGTTGCATTATTACGTTGTATATAACTTGTCTTTTTCCTGATGTGACAATAAAGAAATTGTTACCACTATGTTGTTGTGTCGAGTGTCATGTGATATACATATATATTATTATACAATCACATACTCTGTTATTCTATAAGCCGCCACTATCTTGTCGTATTGTTGCAGGCAGTTGTTATGAAAGATGTGTTGACTGTTAGTCAAGATAATTAACTTGAAGATTTTTATGGTGGTAAAAAAAATTACAGCTAACTTTTTCTGAAAAGAAAATATTCAACTAATCTAGGCCCATGAGGGTCATCTAAGTCCAGGTCTCCACCCGTGGATTAGATTAGTCTGCTTTGACGAACGTTACAGATGTAACGTATATTAATATACACGTCGAAGTCCAAAAGAGAAAAATCAGAAGAAAAAAATGACAAACGGCCCATTCAGACCTCGACAGATTTAACTTATTAACTTTTGAAGACTTTTACATGTTTTTATAAATTTTGCAGATTTTCACATATTGACTCTTATAGACTTTTATAAATTTTTGTAGACTTTCACAGATCAACTCTCATAAATTTTTACTGATTGACTCTCATAATTTTTCACAGATTTTAATAAACTTTCACAAACTTTTACAGATTTTCACGTATTGACTCTCATAGACTTTCACAGATTTTTGTAAACTTTCATAGACTTTTGCATACTCTTATATATAGACTTCAATTGACTCTCATAAACTTTCATATACTTATTTTTAGATTTTTAAAATAACAAATTTAAATACAAGGTTGTTTAACGTAACCAACATGAAAATCAATATATGAAAATATATCATTCAAATAAATAATAAAAAAAACTCAAATATTCACATTTAACACAAATTATTCATACCAAACAGAAAGTATAATTTATTTAATAAATATCAATCTTTGTATATCTGAAATGCATACCACTACAATGTCATCATTAAAAATACCATTTTTATTAGATACTATTACATTAGTTCACCATGAGTAGAATCATCCTCAAGGCAAATCAAATCAAACATTATAGAGTTATTGCACATATAATCAAATAAATAATAAAATAAATCTATATTTTAAAAAATAATAGTGAATGATCTAAGCATATCTTATATAATATATAATAATGAAAATGATTGACGTAACACAAGTAAATATAACATTTTAAGATATTCATCAAACATATGAGGTGATATCAATATTTCACACATATGCACATTCATTAGAAATAAAAATAAAAAAGATGATAAATCAAGAAATTATAAAAAGCCAGAACAAATATGAAAGACATGAAATAACCAACATCCATAAAAAATAACATAAAAATTAAAATATAGAATAAGAAAGGATTTTTGTAAAAAAAATAAAAAAGAAGATGTTCATCATGCTGAAATAAAAGTCTATGAAAATCCTATCCAGTTGGGTGGAATTTTGAAATGACTTTTTCCTTTATATTTCTTTTTAAAATCCACAAAAGTCTATCACTTATAAAAGTCTTCAAGAATTCTGTTTAAATTAAATAATACATGACAATATGTCTACAATGAGGAGTTTCAATTGAATGACGTTTGACTTTTTATCTAGAATTAATGTATCAGTTGAATAATACTTGAATTTTTGTCTACAAAATAATGTTTCAATCGATGATGTCTTAATCGAATAATGCTTGACTTTTTATTCACGAACTAATCTTCTAATTAAATAATATATAATTCACAAATTCATGGACATGGATAAAATGTCAATGAAAGTCCTAATCAACCCCCCCCCCCCCCCAATACATATTCTCATTATCAACTTATTCTTTGTCAAACATATTTTTAACTTACAAAACCGAATCAGTTCTTAGGTAATCGGTTTTCAGATTTATGAATTTTATGTTTGAAGAGTCAACAAAACAACTTTTTTTTTTTTTTAAGGAAACGGAACAACTTTTATATGTTGGTTTTTTGTCGGCTTGGTGTGAAAATACTGGTTGAAAGTAATGGATTATCTTAATCAGTATAGCATAAGCTGTTTTTTTTTAAAATTGGTTTCAAGCAGGGCATTAGATGCATGGAGGGGCAAGGGGCAAAAAGTGATGAATCGGGGTTCGGACTGGTATCGCAGACGTTCATCCTCTTCAAACGTCATCGGACACAGGGCTTTTGTAAAAAAAGAATTTCAAGCATATGGAGAACTCATTCCCTATTTATAGTGTTTTCAGTCAAACTCCTTCCATCGAATGGATGGGATGAGATCCTAAATTCTAATAGATCAAATATATGTTATTGTTGGGATTTGCAGTCAGTAATTGAGATCTTTTAGATCAACTGATGATTAATTCCATATCCAGAGTATATTATTGTGATCTTAGAGGATTGATTATATGATTGCTCTGGATTTAATATATCTATAAAGATTTAGAGAATCAACAACTGATAATTCCTTATTTAAAAATTAAGTTCCGAATTTATTGACTTACAATGATGCTCGGTTGTTGGGCATTAAAGTGTTGATGGGCCGAATCCGTCTATGATGAATGATCTGGGTCATGGGCCCCTATCAATTGAGTTATAGGCCGTCGACATGTAAAACATAATTGGTATGTTTCATTTTTAGGCCCTACAATGCAACAACAAAATCATTTATATAATGCAAGAGCATTTATCCTAACATGCATATCTGTTTATTGCAAATACTTAACTCAAGCTGAGGTTATTGTAAAATTGTGCTTATATCTTTGTGGTATACATTTATTTATTTTCATACGTGTATATAGACTGTAAGATTGTAACCTTTTTTTGTTGAGAGATTGTAGTATACATTACAATGAGTGTTGATGCACTCAGTCTCGTTTGTAGTCCAGAAGAAATCCATTAATCGACTATACTATACACTCTACTAATTGAATATATATTGTCTACTAGGGCACTGTATGTTTAATTAAATTTTTTATTTTTTAAAAAATAAAATATGTAAAAAAATTATTTAAATACATACTTTCTTTTGTTATAGTCGTATGTATTTTATCAAACAATTTCGTATTTAAAAACACAGTAGATGAGATTGGAAATATCATATTTCTATTATAATTGTTAGATGGAGCATGAACTTGGAGAGGTTCTAAGAGGAACTACTTGTTTCAAAAATGAAAGTATTGTTTCAAAAATGGGCCGAATGGGCCGAATTTTACAACAGCAAATAAATCGATCTTTAGACCTAGTTTGATAAATGAATAAATATTTAAGATAAGTTAGTTTAATTTATGAAGATGAAAATATCATTATTTTTATTCAGATTACATTTGATAATGCATTTTGTTATCCCCATTTTTTTGTACTCTTATTATTAACTTTGCATTTGGATCACATGATCTAAAATATGAGATAACTTAAATTTTTTTTAAAAAAATATCATGTTTTACCCTTTTGATTAATGGGATATTAATACTACTGGTTTTGGTTTCATAATTTATTTATTTATTTTGGAAGGGCAATCATAAATGTTGTCCATGTTTTGTAAAATGAGGTTAAAAAATTGAGATAAAGTATGTTACACTTTTTACCTAGAATAAAATATCCCCATCTTTTCTCTCAAAATACGAACAATTGCCTGTGCTTTATCCTTTTTTTTCTTCTTGTGCCATATGAGATAACATGTGATTTAACCCAATTATTTTTTTATCTCAACCTCTTATCCCAATGCCAAACCAGACTTTAATGAGCCAAAGTGGTACCAGTTTGGGCGCTGATAGGCCATGGCTGTATTGCAGTCTAAATTCATTATATGAAAATTTTCAAAAATTATGTATTCAATTCTTATGATTACGTAAAAAAAAATTTAAAAAAAATAATATTTCTTTAACTATAATATCTTTAAAAAAAAAAATCAAAATTCATACAAACTACAAATCTGGCCGAATATATCAATTTTCTACCCACGAAAAAGGTGGATAGGAGAAAAATAAACTTGATTTTGAAAAGAAATTACTTAAACCTATAAACTATAATAGCAATGCCGTGATAAGGTAAAATAAACAATGAAACCAATGCGTTTAAGGAGATGAACATGGTTTATTTTTTGTTTATCTATTGGCCGCCGATATGTCATTAACGCAGTATATAAATTCACCTAATATAATATATATTCCACTATCTAAGTATAAAAACATAAAAAATAAATATTAAATTTTTTATATATAGTTCATTTTTTAAAAAGAAATATATGGTTCTTTTGTTACATAAGGATATAACTCCGTTAATCAATTATATAATTCAAAAAAATTCAATACGTGTATGACCTGCAAGACTGAATGTAACACTCTCCTTATCTCTTAAGTCTTACCTTAACAAAACTAAAATAAAAGAAATAAAAATTATCAAACATACAAAGTATAAACCAAACAAAAAATCATCTAATTCTCATCTATCTGTATATATAACTATTTTATACCTCAATAAGCTATTCACAAACCAAACATGTCATGAGAATTACTAGGGATTACATGACTTGCATGACAGTATCAGGAGAGCAATATGAACACAAATAACACAGCTAGGTATATAAGGTGAATTAAAAGCTTTCCACAGAAAAAGAAAGAAAGAAAAAGGAAGCCACCCGAAGTATAGGACTGTTCAAAACTGGGAGGAAACATGAATTCCACCCTTCCATTCAAAGGGTAAAAAACCATATAGTTTCCATAAACAGAAGTTATTATCATATGAGGATTTTTACAGTGCAAAACGGCTACCTGTTCCATCTAAGAAACGATCCGTATGCCAACCTCTCAGTTTAAGCTCAGACACAAATGCAGGGAACACTCTGTTCATTCGGTTGTAAGCTCCGCTTATGATTTCCTCACTGGGCCTTGGTCCTGTTTTCTCTATATCTGCAACGTATGCCGCAACCAACCAACCTCTCAGTGCATCTTCCCCAGTCGCGTCCTGCTCCAATACCATGTTTGTGAAGTTCTCATCATGGTTTAACAGAAACTTCTCTCGTGGGAACAACTCCCTCAATTTGCGGAGCTCAGATGGTTTATTGATGACCCTGCGTATGGGCCTGCCAACCTTCACATTTCCAGCACCCTCGATTACCCTCTCAGGGAATAGAAGGTCCTCCCGGTATCGCAAGTCGGCTGGGCCAGATATTCTTCCAGCCTGGATTCCATGTGGATGAACACACAGAAGTCATATGTTAGGTGATTGTAACCATTTTCATAAAAATCTAAATCGCTAAATCCCAACTTAATGGTGACAAGTTTATATTTCCCAATGCTTTTAACAGAACTGTGTATCATTTTATTGCTTCCCATGCGACTTATTTTCAGGCTGCTTTCAAATCGAGTTTTCTCACCTTGACAAAATCTTCAACAATCATGGCTGTCCTCTGGGGATTCAATGTATTAACAGGGGTCGCCCTCATTTCTTGGGTGACACCATATATGTGTATGAAAGAAAGCAGAGGACCAACAATCAACTGCAAGAGAGTAATGTATAATAAGAGTGGCAAAAAAGATGATAATGTGCTTCCTTATTCATAGATAGAGATGATCAATTAATATATGAGAATCAGGGGAATAAAAAGATTAACCAGCAAGCATGAGATCCTGTAGATCCTATGAATGAATCCTCACACGAACCATCACTGCCATAGTTCCATAGTTAAGCCACTGGAGTTCATTATCTTTTACACCTATACTACTAACGTTCAAGTTCCATAGGTTTTCTACTTTTTGTAGGAGCGTCTGATGGTGATATGTGGTTCACACCAACTCCTCTTCCACCTTGACTGATTCTCACCTAATTACCATATTGACACTCATGCAATGATACATAAAGTTGTCCGTTCTAGTATTGTTAGACATCCTCACTCATAGAGGCAAAACCAGTTTCACACATTGCATCCCGATTCCCTGAAATTCTTTTTTTTTGCATGTTACAACTTATAGTATTTCCCTGAAATCCAACTGGAGTTTGGCTTCCTTGACAGCAGCCTGATATTTTTCTTAAATACAGAAATCCTCAATATATCAATCATATAAATCATTGACTAATTTGCATGTTAATGGTCGTTAGTCTTAATAGATCATTGTTTTTTAATGTATGTTTATCTCAAAATAATACCTTTCCTTGGATTGACGAACACACAGTGGATGCTAGTTGAATGCCTGCTCCTATTCCCAGAACATTGAAAAGTGTTGAGATGGCCTCACCTTTTGCAAAAAGATCACTGAGATTACCCTCTTTGGCAAAGGAAGAATATATAGGCAACCTTGTTGCTCTCGCAGCCACAACAGCCATTCCCTGCAATATGCGCAAGGGTGATCCTGTATTTGTTCAGTTGTTTGCAAAACATGATGATTCTCACAGATATGAAACATTTGAATCGCATAAGATGATTGAAAAACAGATACAAGGTTTTCATACTTATAGCCGCAAAGACATAACGTAAAAAATGGATCTTTCAACAAACTTAAAGCCATTTGAAGTTACATCAAACCTTTGCGAAATTGCCTATGCCAGCCATTTCAAGGAAAAGATGTGGACACAAAGGAGAAAGAACTTCCAATCCAGTACCCAAATCATAGAGCACATCCGCTGCAAGGTAGCAAATGATTTTTTTTTATTACTCAGCAACTATCACTAAACAGATGAAATGAATATTCCTCCTATTCAATTGGTAGAAGAAAATATAAAATGTAAATATAAAATCTATTTTGGTGCAAATCCCATACCAAGTATCCTCCAACTTTTCGGCTCTGAGTCCATCCTTGCACCCATATGGCTACATATAAGCTTCCCAGCATGCTGCATTCCATCTTTCAATATCTGTTCACATAAAGTGAATTCACTAAACAAATTCCCATAAAAGGGCCATAATCCAAAACTCTCATCCTAATACAGCCATTGATTCTTACCCAACTTACAGCCGTCGCTTGAGCTGGAGTGGGTCGCAAGCCTGCAGCAAACAACAATGACTGCATAGGAGTAAGAATATCTTAAACCTCAGTTCATATGGATTGATAATCAAAGTGCAAGCTATTCAAGCATTCAAAATAAAATCTGTTATGCGTATGCATTATAAGAAACAAATGGAGACCTGAGTCGATAGAACAGATAACGCCGCACTCGAAAAGTGTTGCAGGGCTCTGAATTGGGTGTATGTCAAGTACCCTTCACTAACACTGCCATGACATCCACAACAGTTACAAATCCTAATGTCATGTTATCAAATATTTATTGAATAGGACTTTGAGAATAAAAAAAATGCCAACCTGAACGGATACCCAGATGGGAAGAACTTGTTGAGGAACGACTCGGTCACTCTCTTCACCACTGGCCTTGAATCATCAAGCAACTTCACCTGTAAAAACCCAAAAAAGGGGAAAAACATAACTTTTATTAGTTGTCACTTCAAATTTCGTAAAAAAAAAACATGATTTTGAACAAAATCTAGAGAGATTGTACCGAGAGATGGCCGTCCGATTCGAATCGGAACTGGCGAGTGACCGAATCGGAGGTCTCCGTCCAGAAATCTGGAAGCAACACCTCATCCCTCTCTCTTTTCTTCTTCAACTTGCCCTAGAAACCCCAATTCAAATCAAATCGCAATAAAAAACAGATTTTTAAAGATACCGAATTTTTTTTTTTTTTTTTTTTTTACCAATATCGCATCCATGCAAACCTTCGCCGAAACCGCAAAAAACAATGAAAAGAAGAAACAGTATTTAAGCTTTTCCGACTGTTTTGGACCGTCGATTATGAAGCACAGCGATTAACGGTTTCGATTTCACATATTCATTGTAAATATTACACGATTTGGACGGTGAGTAATCCATCTGCACATTGGACGGTCCACCTTGGACATAGTTTTGGAGGCGCACATGCGGCGGCGGAGACCAAAAGTGAGTCTTCTCTCTGTCTCTCTCTCTCTGAATCTCCTTCAAATTCATTTTTTTAAAAAGCTTTTTAGGGTTTCCGGTTTGCGAATTCCGAGATGAGGATCTCGATCACGGTATTCGCGCTGCTCCTATTGATCCTCTTCAACGCGGACCGGGTTCCGGCGCGGACGAGCGAGGCGTACGTGACGCTCCTCTACGGGGACGAGTTCCTTCTCGGGGTTCGCGTCCTCGGCAAGTCGATCCGTGACACGGGTTCGACCAAGGACATGGTCGTCCTCGTCTCCGATGGCGTCTCGGACTATGCGAAGAAGCTCCTCCAGGTCTTATTGATTGAGATTTTACAGTGAATTTGTTTAGCTTATCTGGATTGAAGTCTTTATGGTCGATTTGGGTTTGCTTACCCTTGTAAAGTTCGAATTTTGATGATTGAATAGGCCGACGGTTGGATGGTGGAAAAGATAAGCTTATTGGCAAACCCTAATCAAATCCGTCCGAAGAGGTTCTGGGGGGTCTATACCAAGCTGAAGATCTTCAACATGACAAACTACAAGAAAGGTAACAACTTGGGCCCGTTGATCTTCATTTGAAATGAAAGAACTTTATGTAGATTTCCACTTTGACTGACCTTACTCGCCTAGGAACTCCTCACCGTTCAAATTGATGGTGTGGACTACTGCCTGTGATGTTGCTATTTCAGATCATGTGTGTTACATGCATTAAAAGTGGATATGACCGAAAACCAAGCACCACAAAATGTTGTAAAAAGGTGCTTATTTTACAATATGATCAATAGAAATTGAGCTATGACTCTTCAACCAAAAAAAAAAAAAAAAATCAGCATCATGAATTTTGTAGCTGGTGTTTTGGTGCGTTAAGCTTGTTTGACAACTACAAATATTGGATGATGTTTATTTTATTTCTAGAACCTTGTTTATTTTATGTTGTGGATTTCTAGGTGAAGCACTTGGTGGCCATTGTAATGGAAATTCTTCTCTATCTTGGTTTTCAAAATTTGCTGTGGAATCTTTTAGAAATGTATTGCACTTCATCAGTTTCAAACAAATACTTAGTTCAGAATTGTATCATTGGAACTTCTCTAGTGTGTTTTTTTGGTCAGTAGATTATCTAACATGTACTGAGTAAATTTCTTTATGCAGTTGTTTATCTTGATGCGGACACTATTGTGATTAAAAGCATCGAAGATCTTTTCAAGTGTGGGAGATTCTGTGCAAACCTAAAGCATTCAGAAAGGCTGAATTCTGGGGTCATGGTGGTGGAGCCATCTGAAAAGGTTTTCAAAGATATGATGAGCAAAGTGAACACTCTGCCTTCTTACACTGGAGGTTTTAGTTTCTCTCCTTGCTGTTTTAGTTATGGATTTAACTTTTCCAGGAATTGATTTTTTCATAAATGTCGGGGAAGATATCAAGGTTTGACAAAATTATTCAATTTTCTAAAGATGATAAAGCTTATGTGTGGATGAAGCACATGGCCACATGAGCAAACATCTCACACCCACCAAAAAAAACCTCTCACAGTTGGCTTATGGAGATTTCTTCCTTTTTAAAGTTCCTCATCATGCACAACATTAGTTGGTCTTAACTTTAAGGCAATTGGCAGGTGGCAATGCTTAACTTGATCATCTCTCATAAAAAATATCTGTTATCAATTCATCTGAATTTCCATGTTGATTATCATTTTGCTGATGTAAAGTGAATACTGAATTTATCTTCATTTTTCATATTATTTCTTATGCTGATAGGAGATCAAGGTTTCCTGAACTCATATTACGCTGGATTTGCTAGTGCGCATGTGTTTGATCCAACCTTGTCATGGGATGTGGTGAATTCAAGGCCAGTACCTGAAATGGAGAGGCTTTCTACTCTATATAATGCTGATGTTGGTCTCTACATGCTGGCCAATAAGGTGACTGATACTCTATAAATGTTATTACTGTCGTACTTGTTGTCATCGGTATTTTTCCAGCAATGACTTCACTGATCATAATTGTGAGTTTTTAGTTATCTTGACAAAAGTTAGTGTTCATACTGATTTTGTAAGTTTGAAGCTTAATCATATATGAGCATGGTAGACTTTCCTATGAAATGAATTTGATTTGATTTAATTTTTTTCCTATTGATTGACCTTATTCATACTGTACATGCAGTGGATGGTTGAAGAGAAAGAACTTCGAGTGATTCACTACACTCTTGGTCCTCTTAAACCATGGGACTGGTGGACTGCCTGGCTTTTGAAGCCTGTTGATATCTGGCAGGTGTTTGCTTCAGACTTCATCGTTTATGTTGTAATTTGTTACATGTTTGTTTCAGTTCTCCAATCTGTGATGCTGCATTGACATCCACTTATTCAGTCAGTTGTTTAATACTGGTCTTTCTGTAAGCCTGACCACATCTATGCTGCAGAATGTTCGAGAAAAACTGAAAGAATCCCTCCCAGGAACTGGTGGTGGCAGAAACCCTAGTGAACAACTTCTAGTCAAATTTCTTTACATTTTTCCCTTGTGTGCTTTGTTTTTTTGCTACTATCAATCATATCATAAGGTCAGTATATTACCAAACAGTTATAAAATCTATAATTCAATCTTTCAAAATAAAGTTGATTTGCATTACATTTTTGCTGGTTACTTTGTTGCAGGTACAAAGGGATTGGTCCGCTGCATTTTGCAGAACCTCTATCTGCGATTGCATAAGACATCTTTTTTATAAATACAGAACCAGTAATGGTTTTCCTGCTTATTCTTCTGTTGGAGTTGCTTCCTCATCGATCAATTCCAATCAACAGGTGAATTGTATTTCTAGATTTTTGCGATTTTTCAATTTGTTTTCCATTTGCTGTGCATTTACATTCTCATTTACCAAGCCTTTAAATAGAATGAGGCCCATACTTTTGAATGGAATGACTTGCTTAAGTACTAAAAGGTGAAATTCACCATCAAAAGCTTCTTTTCGTGAAATAAATAATCCTTTCACTGCTTCTGGGTTCTGATCTATAGTTTTATACATTATAACTTACTTGCAGTCACTCTAGAAGCATACCTCCTATTCTCCCAATCAACTTCAATTTTAATGGTTCTGTGTTCTTGTTTTTATCTCCCTTTGTTGCAAAACCAAGGTATTTTATAGACTGTCTTTTTTGTTTAATAGCTGATTGCCATCCATACTCACTAAAGCACCTCATTCTCCATAACTTTAAAAGTCAGTTCTGTTGCGTTGCATATCCGGTAAGTACTACCCATCTCTAAAGCAAAGGTTTGGGTACATATCATAGCCGCTGAGGTTGTCGGGGTCAAAAAAATAGTCATTCAAATGTAGATTTCAAAGCTTTCCTTCTAATTTAGCTTTAGCCTGCAAATGCATTTAGTGAACATCATATGAAAATAACATGCTCCAATAGACACCATTATTAGTATTGGTGGTCAGTTTATCCATGATATAAGGGTTACTATAATACTATGTAATTCATGCAATTGGGAGTCCATCAGCGTTGTCGTCAGCAACTGGCAACTGGAGAGATGATCTTTATTTTGAAAAAAGTGGTGGAGATTTATTTATTTATTTATTTTTGTTACCACAATTTTGATAATTGAAAATTTGAGGTTACGAAGTCTGAAAAAGGTGAGACTACAGTTATAAAAAAAAAAAAAAACAAAACCAACACCAAAGGGCATGCCCCAGGGGATTCGCCCAATATCATCAGTGTAAAAGAGGGGTCTACAAAATGGATGACCGGGCAAAAAACTGAACAGGCCCTACGCCATGAATTACAACTGTCCTCCCCATGAATTCCACACGTTTGGCACACACAATGTGCCATCTCTGGTCCTTGATGAGGCTAACTGTAAGTTCCCCAAGATTTTAAAGTAGACTCGTTGCCCCCAAAAGATCGTGAGGTTTCTTGTGTTTCATATTGCCAATTCCCTTTGGTATGATTGATTTTTCTATGCATGCTTCAATGCTTTGATCCCCTTTTCTTTGGATGCTTTTAGCCGCGTCCCACATGTCCTTGTTCTGAAGCCGAGCCTCGGTTGACATACAAGCACTCCATCTCCTTCCTTTGCAGGGGAGATTAATATTTCTTATTTCCATCTCTCAGTCACTCCATCTCAAGTAGCCTCCTTCCCAGCTGTATGGGAATATTTAATCTTATTCCTTATTTTTTATGCTCTAATACATCAACATCATGATTAGTATTGGTGGTCTATTAATTCATGACAAAGGTTAATATGTAATACATGCAATTGGGAGCCCATCAGCTTTGTCAGAAACTGGAGATGATATTTAACTTGAAATTGTGGTGGAGATTAATGTTCCTTTATTCTGTCTTTCCGTTGCTCCATTTCAATGTAGTCCTTTTTCCAGCGTCTGGGTCAGCATCATAGATTATGCTACACTTTAGTTTCCTGTTAGAGGTTACTCATGCATATATGTCCTGCAGTTTCATGGTATGACTCATTAACAGGCTAATTAGTGTGGCTTTTTACTCACCATCAAGGACAAGTAAACTCCAAAACTGATATTTTAATTAGAATCTGCCTACCTCACTTAAATGTACCTGATTATGTTGCATACAGCTTTGTTATCTACTATCAAGCAACTACTATGCTTACCAGTGTGATGTAACTATTTGTTTTCTCTAACAGTTCTCAATTGGCGCACAAGCTAAACTTCCTGCCTATTTGGGTGGCATATCTGTTTTATTCTGCTTCATGGCTGCTGCAATATCATTTGGCCTTGCATTCATTGTTGTCCCTCGGCAAGTGATGCCATGGACCGGTTTGCTACTGGTTTACGAATGGACGTTTACACTCTTCTTTATAATATTTGGTAGTTACCTCCATTTGATCTACCAATGGGGAAAGACAACAGAAAATCAATCCATTGCCCTCTCTAGTAGCACTGAATCCTCTGATTATGATTCTGGAAAAGGTTTAGGAAGTTTTATCCTTTATTTCAATTTGATTTTCGTGGTTATTCCTTCTATTTATTGTCTTTGGTTGGTGTCAGGACATCAACGTCAAGCATCTAACTGTGACATGGCTCTTTGGTTTTACGGAATGGGGATGGCTTTGCTGGCTATTGCTGTGCCTTCATTACCAATTCTTTTGGGAGTTACTGCACTTTTTGCAAAGTAAGTTTCTTGTAGAAGTTTGCAATTGATTTTTTCGTACTGCTTTTGTTAACTCTGTATGTATTTTATAGGTTCTGAAATTACAAATCTAAGGATTGAGTAACCCATAACTGTTTATGTGATTGTAAACATACACACATGGAAAGTGATGGTCATAAATTATGCAGGTAGTTAGCAATTGCACTTTCAATCATAGAAATTAGGTGCTCGTATTGTGGATAAATGCAAGTAAAATTAGATATTTAGAAGCTCATCTGCACGATTTGCCCATCAATCTGCATTTTCTATATTTTCATGTAGTAAGGAGTTTATGGCTTGTTATAAAGTGGAAGAAGGAAATAAAAGAAAATTGGTGTACCAATTCATCGTCATATAGAGGAGTCCAAGATCATCCAGAATCAAACACAGAATTGTGGTACGGTTATGTAGTGTTTCTTTCTGTATTTAAATGTTCTGCCTTCTTGTGCTTGAACAGGCTTGGTCTGATGGTCGGCGCAGGTCTGTTGTTGGCATCCTTCATGACATATGCTTCAGAACATCTTGCGATTCGAGCGTTTATGAGAGGTCGGGAAGACCGTGATCAGCCAAGAACTAGAAATTTATGTTTCATATGTTGATGACGACTAGGCATCCATGTGTTGTAACAATATTTATTTCATTTTTTTCATCCAGTGTGAAAAATATGATTCTTGAAGTTAGAAAATTCTGTCTTGTACAGGTATGAGAACACCTGCTTTATTTTACTAAGAAGGTAATTTTTTTACAACGAATCGTAATTGTCAACCTTAACCTATATTATGAAATGATTAAATTGTCTTTAACTTTTTATCCCTCCAAATAATACCTTGACAAGTATAAGAGTTGTACCATGGGAATTGTCTTTTATAAAGATTAATTTATCTTTATGATTGTTTATAGAAACTATAATGTTTATAAAATTACATGATAATGGAATATTATGAGAATATTTTAATAAAATTGAATGAAAATTTAATTCGTGGATCATAATTAGGTTTTTGTAAGTTTTTAAAAACTTGCGTGCAGTCTCAACTTTAACAGGGATTTACATGAGATTATTCATGTTTACAGGAGATGTCTTTAACACTTGTGAAAAATGAAAAATTCCTGCAATTTATTTTAAAAAAATTTCAGGTACCATGTATGCTCTAACAGGATTCAGGGGGATAGTCTGATTAAATATGAAAATTCTGATGCTTATTGGTAATTTGGTTCTATCAGGTCTGGGCAGGAGCATTCACAGTAATATCCTATACAATAGTTATAAGCAGCTTTGTTAACTTTCATTAATCCTCAGTCACATTAATATATTTACATCTCACCTTTGGAAAAGATTGTCAACGTAATACTCTCTTGGCATTCAATCATATGCAATGAAAAACTCTTTAACATGAACAAAATAGGAAGACTTTCCAAACCGATTTGTCCAAAAGAGTCGAACCAAATAAAAAATTCAAAGTTAAGTTATAAGCCACACAGCACCAAGTCATTCCTATCTCAAGCCCATATCCAAATCATCATCATCTTCAAGATCATGTTCAGTTGGTCTAATTTTCTTTACTTCTCTTGGGGCCATTCTTCCTCCTTTCTTTGGTTTTCCTCTGTAAAATGAAAAGTTATCACATGTAATACTATTTATGCAAAAAAATAAATGTGAATGCAATGATCACAAAAAATAATCTATTGCCAAATGCATTTTAAATCATGAACAGAGAGGGTCTATGTATATGGATTTTATTCTGACACCATTCCAACCTTTTCTCTCAACATACATATCTGCTCAAAATAGCTAAATTATGTATTTATTTATTTATTTATTTTTAATATTGGATTTACTTGCCTCCATATGGAGATATTTGTATTAGGCCAACAACCAAAATGTTATAAGCCCTCATTATCTTAATGATTTAGTTGGTTGGTTATAATGGACGTCCTTCACATTCATCAGAAGTTGCTTAACATTAGAACATTGTTGTGGAAAGCATTTAATGTTAGATAAACATCGACATACAACTCAACATTGTGCTCGTGGATGTTAGTAATACTTACGGTCCAATAGAAGGAGTGCCTCCACCTTTTGACCGACCTGGACCATAGTCACCTCTTCCATCTACAAGTAATATTAAAGGCTGTGAGAAGATACAAATTTCTACATAAGATGTTAAGAATTCTACATAAAGTAATGGAGTGTTACCATCACGTCCAACTAGGTGTTCTTCAACCTGATTCATACACAAGAGCAGAATTTCAGAAACATAACTAACTTGGAAATGTGTGCTATTTTACAGAATAGGGGAAATACTGCTTGGAGAATAGTCTTTTATGAAACTATCACTTTAGGTAAGAATGACAATTCCACTACAATCCTACTTCTTAATTGTAAACATTCCATGTTATCTCACGCAAGAAAATGTGTTCTTATCACAGTCATACTCAAACCACACTATTTATTTGTTTTATTTTTGAGAGAGAGAACCATATTACTTCATTACAGGAAAAAAAAAACCAAATCTTTTACGGTAATAAACTGCCCACCGGCTTAAAACAGAAAGGTCATCAGTCAACTGTATGCTTGAAATGCCTTTCATATAATGTTATCAATCATATGAAATCAAGGATACATACTGCAGGTGAAGTAACCGATGACAGGGAGAAGAGCCTATCCTCAGGCTGGAACTTCCTCGAACGCTTCAAGCTGAAAGAACAAATTTACAAAAGAACAATAAATATGTTTATAAAATCACTTTTGAGAATGACACAGATAGAAATATGAAATGATTCATATGAAAAACCATAGTATATTAAGAGCATTAAATAGTGGTGTTGGATAACAAAGTAGAAGTTGCATGCATAAACAATTGTCTCGAATGTTATCCACAATTGAAATTCCCTTGTCCAAATAGGATAGCGCTATATACTGGGTTGCAGAAAGTCAATTAGATAACAAAAAACATAAAAAGCATTACTGTACTGCTGATCTCATCCTTCATACTCTTAAACCATTGACATGATTAATATCGGATTAAATAATTATAATGATGACTTTTTGCCTAATAAATTTCAAGCAAATTCACTACATGAAAGCTGCCAGTCTCAAGATTACACGTCACTGATCCCAGTGTAACTATTTTCACAAATGCCAGTTGTTCCTATACTGCTGCTTTCATCATACCACCATGTCCAATTGATCTCTAAGGATCACACACTGCTTTTCATCCATATCATTGCTTTATATGGAAGTGAGTGGTCATTATGAGGTAGTTTGTGTGATGAGATAGAATGCCCTGTGACTCTCTTTTAGGGGAAAAGGAGGGAGTATAACTACTCTCAGAAATCATAGCCTGGATTCAATCAACCACCCAATTGTCTGCAAACTTGAGAACTCATTTAGAAAAATATCAGTCCTTCGGACGTGACAACATCCAGTCCAATAGAAACAAATTCTCAAATTTGTTCAAAAGTTCAGAGAAGCAAGAAGCAGACACGAACTCCTAGCAGAAAAATATGAGAAACTTACGGGCCACATTATATCTGCAAGACATGAACATTAGGAACAGCAAGTTACATTAAAAAAAAAATCGCCAATACTAAATAGCAAATTGGAGTACTGGACAAGCCAGTATCTTATCATTTGTACTTGATCACCAATATCTGATCCAATTCTTTGATGTGTTAGGTTAAACAAGTTCCAGGAGATGTGCTGCATATCCAAAAAGCCGTGGAAAACAAATTCTCTATGACACATATTTAAAAAGAGCATCTCAAAGAGTATACAAAGGTGATATTTGGACATTCAGAGTTGAGGCTACAGGCATCCATCATCTCCCAGGGACCATTCGTCTCTTGACTACATCATTTTGCTCACCAAAAGTTATATTTGCGGAAAAAAATCAATGTGATCTAAGAAAATCCATGTGAGGACTTGACATAATAAAATCAGCTAAAATGAATCAATAAGCACAAATGAAAACTGACATGTCCAACTATAGCATGAGTCATTTCTAAGTAGTGTGCTTGAATTTGTGATTTCCAAACGCCAAAAATGACAGTGAAATCATATGATACTTAAAAAAAAAGGGTGAGCAGGATACATACTTGGATACCAAAGAGTCAATAGAGAAAATAGAACAACTGATTAACAAAAAAACTAAACAATTGCGTGATGACTAACTTGGTGGTGCTCTTAGATGATGACAAGAATCCCTCAAAACCTTTCAATACATTACCAATTTGGTTCGAATCTTGTAAATAGCTTGTCTCCAAGTCATATACCTTAAAATGACCAACACACATAATATGGTCAATAAGCTGATAATGAAATGAATCACTATACAGATGAAACAAGATGAATTTGAAAAATCTCCCAAAAATACAAGCTTTGATGTAAGCAATAGAAATGCAAACAATGTTAGTTCCATCTGCAAACACACCGATTCGAAACTCATCTTTAAGAAAAAAAAAAAAAATCTCAAAACCCAGACAGAAAAACAATATATTTCTTGAATCACTGAGTGGGCAATACAGTTTCACTCCAAAACCCTCAAATGTCATCGACCCATTAAAGGAAACCATGTAGAAATGCAACATCAAGCGAACCCATAATTGAAATTGACAACAAAGAAATACAGAGAGACCAAGTGACTTATAATCTTCAAACAAGAAAAAAATTATTATTATAAGAAGACATTATATGATAATAGACCTGTTTTTCTATGCTTCGAAGCTCTTCTCGGAGTTTCTCTCTCTTCCCGATGAGGGAGACAAGCATGGCCGACGGATTCGACGCCGTCCTCTGCCCTACAAAAAAAAAAAAAAAAAAACCCTCAAAATCACAGATTTGAATTCAAGATTCAGACAAAACAAGAATTTAAAAAAAAAATTGCGGGAAATCAAAAAAAGGTTACCTTCGGATTCCATCTTATGTTTTTTTTCCCGCGAAATTTCGAAATTTTGGGTTACGAGGAAACCCTAGCCAGACCACCTCAATCTTATACGAGGGATTTCGTTTTATCTGCCCTTCTTAAATCGTTTAATGTCACCCGCGTGACCTAAATCTACATCCAACGGTTCACAACGCATCGGTGTGGTTCTTTGAGTCATGACCGTTGGATCAGTTCCGTTGACTTGGACAGGCGTTTTGTGTGTTGTTTGGTTGGACGACATCTTGATGGCTTGATGTCAATCCAACGGCTATCTTTAAAGTTATCAGAAAATTTATGCAACGTTTGATTGGGGACTTAAATCTATATTTAAAATCGAACTATTGAAAAAAAAAATAATAATTTCCTCATTCAACTGCTTTGATTTTTTTTTATCTATCACATGATCAAACTGAAAAGGCCACCTTACCTGTTTATCTTTGCTTTTACTATTACAAACACTAAAATTGATTTTCTTTTTCAACATTAATTTTTTTTTTTTCAACTGTTACCAACAATTTTTGACACTTTTTAACATGTTGGTTTTGTGTTTGATTTAAAATGTATTGTAAAATGCCAACCAAATGTTGCATTAAGCATTCAGGCGGTCATTTTACTCTGCTTTGACAAACAATAGAATACATATAAAAAAAAAATTGAATGCATATTTTTTTTACAATTTTTTGTAACAGAGAATTGGAATTTCACACATTATATTGGATAGCATGAGTCTCAAAAATAGCATGGGTCTCAAAAGTGTTGTTAAAGTGTCTATGTGTATGCCCTATTGGTAGATATGCGCATTCATTCAAAAGCATTGGTACACCCAATTCTTATTAGAATCATTTTTGCAGACTCAATATTATTAATACAATATATAAAACATCAAAATAATCCAGACTTCATATTTTAATATATTCTTCATTAGGAAAGAAGTGTCTGTGTGTGAGTTTGTATATTATTTTTATAAAAAATATATATTATTAGTCAAATATACACTAAAAAAAAACTACATTTTGCTTGCTTAAAAAAATCAATTTGTGTACTGTCTACAAAAATAACAATATATCATTTTCCCCCCTACAAAACAAAATGTAAAGGACCCACATAGTTGGATAATGTTATGTCTAACATTTTTTTCAATCCTAATTTCAATGCACACATGTTTTAAATTTTTTTAAAGAATAGTATACCTTGTTTAATAAAATACATATTCATATAAAAAATGAAAGATATTAATCAACATATATATAAAAAAATATAAATTTTTTAATCAAAATATAAATTTTGGCTCTGATAATTTTATATGGACGCACAGACTGTATTTGCTAGAAGTTCCTAATCAGTGGGCCCCCACATAAAGAGTCCATTGTCAATCGATCAGCTCTCCAAGTTAGCGGCGCACGTTAGTTTTTGGACCGTTAGTGTGCTTCGAGTGAAATATTACGCGACAGGCAGTAGTTGGACCACGTGATCCCATGAGCCCCATATTTCAATGCATCTCTGAAAAGTATGCAAAATAGTTAGATTTCATTATATGTTGCTAAAAAATGTGGTACGATTGTTTCTGTCATTTTATGGGGCATGATTTTGACATCACAGAGAAACACAGCCATCACTGTATTGGGTCCATCAGTGAGTGATCTTTCCTGTTAGTGTTCAATTAAGCACTGATCCGTGTGTTTTAAATCATCTTAAAATATTATATATTTATCACGTGTTAAGATAATGGTTAAAAAGTAACATGTACTTATACATCAGTGACTATTTGAAAGTCCAAGTTGTTATCGTCTAATTGGGCCTGGTGGGCTCGCCCTGTTTACGGTGAAGTTGATCTTCTACTGCCACTTTGGAATTCTTTGTATGCAAATCTGACTGGAATTGGAAGTATTGTATTATTAGAATCCCCCATAGGACATGGTGGTTTTGGGATGTTGAATTGCCCAACTGGGTGATGCTTTCTAATTAAAAAGTTGGGTTTTTTTTGTTTTTTTTGTTTTAATTGGTGGGGGTAAAGTTGGGGTTTGGTTTTTTGGGGGGATTTCATTCAGTCTAGATAAGGTGGAGGACTCTCTATTGGGATTTGTGGGGATTTGTTTTGGTTTTTCTTTCTTTTTGAGTTTCACATGCTGAGGTTAGCTATTTTGATCAATTCATATTAGAATTTCTTCTTTGAAGTTCAAGATCTTCGCGTCGGGACAGTTTGGGGTGTTTTTTTTTCTTTCAATATTGGTCAATTTTTGGTTTTGTTATGTGTATCTTGGTCATCTGGATACCCAATGAGATCTAAGAACCAGTTTGGGATTAGTATACTTTTATGACTACTGATCCAGTGCACTCTGAGGAGGTTTGTCTGATTTTTATGGGGTGGTTTCATGTGGATTTAAATTGGGTCTGATAATGAGTAGCACTTGCAAGACCATTGTTTGGTTTAGGAGGGACCTCAGGATTGAGGACAACCCTGCCTTGGCTGTTGCTGTGAGGGACGGATGCGTGTTGCCCATTTTCATATGGTGTCCCAAAGAAGAAGGGCAGTTTTACCCTGGCCGGGTCTCTCGGTGGTGGCTTAAACAGTCCCTCATTCATTTGGATCGCACCTTGAGATCCCTCGGTGTGAGCCTTCTGTTGATCAAAGCGGAGAGCAGTCTCTCTGCGCTCGAACGATGCATCACTGCTGTTGGAGCCGAACGAGTAGTCTATAACCATCTCTACGGTATGGTACTTCGTCGTATTTGTTCTATGACATGCCTAACTGATCTTTGTTTGATTGATGCCCGAATCAATCTGAACCAAATTTATACTAACTGATGTATAGAAATCATCCCTCCTCTTATTGAATAGCTAACTTTTATGTAATCCTTGTGTTCCACTCGTTACTCGATCGATTAAATACTGAGAATTCTTCCATGGAGATCATACTGCTTAGGAACACGGTCAATCACCATTTCACAGTTTTTTTTACTTAATTAGCACATTTGTAATTCTCCCTTTGCTATATATCATTGCAGAGTGTGGTTTCTGTTGGTGTATAACATAGTCACAAAGTATACCGAACTTTTCTAGATATTCGAAAAGTACTCTGTATCTATTAGCCAAACATATTTATGTTCATCGAAATATACGTCAAGTACAGAATCAGGTTATCCATTTGTTTTGGATGGTTTATCATATTCTTTACAATTAAAAACTAATTCTAACTGTCCCTGGGTACATTCACAACTAACATAGACTTTTTACAAGTATTTTTATACTTATGGCATATCTATAAAATATTTTAATTTATCCATACACTTTTACCATTTTATTCCATATGATTTTCTAATATACACGTACCACACCGGACAAAACGGCTGCTAAATACGAACTTTGAGACTATGGTGTACAACAGATATATCTGCCAGATCTCATCCTGCTTCTTATGGTTTTGTTGATACGAGCATGAATTCTACCTTTCATTCCTTTTATCCATAATCAAGCTTAGTTTCTTGGTCCAGGTGTTTTCAGACTTCTTCTTGTAATTGCACCAATGATAACGCCATGCACCCACCAAGAAATGCTCTAATTATTGATTTTTCTTGCTTATTTCAATGGAACACATATATGTTCTTCTTTCTACCCTTTCTTTCTTTGGATCATAATCAAATCCATGCTTATTGAGTTACCTTATCTATAGGAAAAATTCCCTGATTCATTTTCACAAATATGACTTGTTGTTCCATTCATTAATAAACTTACTAAAACAGAATATGACGAATGTAATGAATGTACCAAATGTGTTACTGTTTGATAGAATTCAAGGCCCATCTGCCTCCCTAGTTTTCAGTGTATGTTCCTCCCGTCTGCTATATGATCCTCTTCCTCTTGTGCTCCTGTTTGAGGCAACCACATTTGAAGTACTTTTATTTTTATGCTAATGCTAATGGAACTGTGTCTAATAGAGAATCCATCTATTATTGCTCAGATGTTTAGTAAACGTATTTGGCTAATTTAATTCAGACTCTAAGCCAACTAAGATACCATACCAAGTGTGACCTGATGAAATGACTCCCTCAAGATTCAGGTCAAGAGCCTGTTTCTTTTGTGTACATCGTGTTCCATTGATCTATTTGTGAAGCGAAAGTTCTCAGATATAG
Organism: Acorus gramineus; assembly: GCA_030737835.1. Classification (NCBI taxonomy): domain Eukaryota; kingdom Viridiplantae; phylum Streptophyta; class Magnoliopsida; order Acorales; family Acoraceae; genus Acorus; species Acorus gramineus. Next base: position 16,623,203 of record CM060857.1, read on the forward strand.
TTTGTTCAACCTGTGTTTTCAAATTAAACAATATTCAGTACATTCATTCCCATCGCACCTCTCTATTTTTTAGTATGTGTCTTGCAGATAAAATCTCTAAGACACATAGAAGATCAATTATATAGTTGTTTTTCAGATATATTCCCATGTCTGCTGATTAATGTATATGCTATAGTTAGCAAGTCTATTTTCTTGTTCTTTCTTTTTGTCATTAGAGATATATAATTGTTTTTTTTTTTTGGCGTGGTTATTGTATCAGAGTTTTATTAGTGCTCAACTCTTTCATTATGGATAAGTAAGTTTGCTAATTACATATAAGAGCTACTTTTGAAGTTTCCAATTGCATCTTTATGTTTCCATGTTATCATGTGATACAGAGAATTTGTTCAAATCTAATACATCTATTGAACTGTACTGCATTTTCAGATCCTGTTTCACTCGTCCGGGATCATAACGTCAAACAAAAGCTTGAGGAATCAGGAATCAGTGTGAAGAGTTTCAATGGTGATTTATTGTATGAACCATGGGAAGTCTATGATGAGAAGGGGCATGCTTTTACGACCTATGATGCATTTTGGAACAAGTGTTTAAGTTTGCCAATTGAACCTGCATCCATGTTAACTCCATGGAAATTGGTTCCAATTACAGGTAGATTCATCTGCACAGAAATGATTCTTTTTGCAATTCCCTATAAACCCATAGTAAATGATTTGTTCTATAAGATATGCTCACTGTCTGTTTGTCTCTCAAGTTGAGTCCATGAAACATCTACATTTGTAGAGAGAGATTCATTTTGATGTGTTCCATGGCAGAAACTGTAGAGGGATGTTCAATCGAGGAACTAAATCTTGAGAATGCAACAGAGAAATCCAGCAATGCATTGCTAAGCCGGGGATGGTCTCCAGGATGGAGCAATGCAGACAAGGCACTAGCTGATTTTGTAGCCTCAAACCTTCTTGATTACTCTAAAAATAGGATGAAGATAGATGGCACGACAACTGCGTTGTTGTCACCACATCTTCATTTTGGAGAACTGAGTATACGAAAAGTGTACCAAACCATCCGGATGAAGCAGATAGAGTGGGCAAAAGAAGGAAGCACCAATGGTGAAGAGAGTGTGAACCTCTTCCTGAAATCGATTGGTCTGCGAGAATATTCGCGCTATCTATGTTTCAACTTTCCGTTCACATGTGAAAGGTCGCTGCTAGGAAACCTTCATCATTATCCATGGAATGCTGATGGGGGCCTCTTTAAGTTGTGGAGACAAGGTAAGACTGGTTACCCGTTGGTCGATGCAGGTATGAGAGAACTCTGGGCGACAGGTTGGATTCACAACAGGACTCGGGTGATCGTTGCAAGCTTTTGCGTGAAGTTTTTGCTTCTTCCATGGACATGGGGGATGAAGTATTTTTGGGACACGCTTTTAGACTCCGATTTGGAGGCTGACATCCTAGGTTGGCAGTATGTTTCAGGAAGTTTACCGGATGGTCATGAGCTTCACCGTCTTGATAGTCCAGAGGTGCATTTTCTCATCATAGTTCACTTCTCCAGGATATATTCTTATTATTCTGTGATTTTTCTTTTGTCATGAATGCATTACAAGGTATTGCCATTTAGTTTGCATCTGATACATTCAGTTTATTTGATTCTGATTTCACAAGTGAGTAAGTGACACATAATGAAATGTGCTCTTATCAATTTTTTTTAAATAGATGACTGTCTGCATATATTGTATATAAATCCATTGTTCTTTCTTGGTAGAGTCTGAAGAAAAAAATCAAGTTCATTAGACTAGAATTTCAATTATTCATAGCAGGCTGCCTCTTTATTAAAGGGTGCATTTAGATTTGAAAAACAGGATGGAATTGGAATCGGTATTTCATGAAAGTTCTGTTGGAATTAGATTTAACTAGTAATGGAACTTCAATTCTATTGATTGGATTAGATACCATAATTTATTGGATTGGAATTAGAAATCCAAATCCGTGGTTTGATTACAATCATACAAGTCCTTCCACTAGGCGTATAATATTAACACAAGTTCAGAATTATTTATTGAACAGTTTTTAGTGATCTGGTAAATTCGAAAATCATATGTGGACATTATGAACTGGAAGTGGTATACATGATAAGAGAAATCCATTATGATCAACAGATTCTAGGGTATGAAAATGTTATTAGTGACTGACTTGATTACATTTCCTCACAGTGAATGTGACTGGCATTTAGAATGGCAAAAGAGGTTAGACAGACTAGATTACATATCAGCAAAATGAATCGGCTGGAATACAATTCCTTAATCCAAATTTACCTTTAATGCACCTGTGAGTTTGATAACATCCAGGGTTAATAAATTAAGTTCAGATTTAAATTTGGTTCATGACAGTAAAGGATCTACGTCGAGGTTCAATGGGAAGGATCTTATATATCTTCACTGTTACAGATGGCAATGGGTTATCAATTTTAAGGAGTTCTGACAAATAGTAATAGTCCTGAATCTCCTGATTGATGTCCATCTTTTTTCACTTTTGATATGCCATTAAATTCTGATTTATAGAACTTGCGCAATTGATTTCGAGGTTTGTGTCAGGTTCAAGGGAGCAAATTTGATCCAGAGGGTGAATACGTGAGGAATTGGCTGCCCGAACTTACAAGAATGCCTACCGAATGGATCCACCATCCATGGGATGCCCCGGAATCTGTTCTTAAGTCCGCAGGCGTGGAGTTAGGATCCAACTATCCAAGACCAATAGTCGACATAGAAACAGCGAGAGAGTGTCTGGTCGATGCAGTGGCCATGATGTGGGAGCTGGACATAGCCGAACGAGCTGCAAAGTCCAATGTGTCAGATGAGGTTGTTGCAGAAAACATGATCAGTGAAAAGGTTTTAGACATTCCGAAGGTTCTTGTGAGGAAGGAAATGTCATGTACAAGCTCATCCCTTGATCAGAGGGTCCCCTCATATCACAATTCAAAGACTAATGTACCCAAGCTGAAAGCCTTGAATCACATACAGAATGAAAGAAAGTACAATTTATATGATCCTGATGATGAGGGTGAGACATCACGGGTGGATGACGATCTGCGCTCCACAGCAGAATCATCATCAGCTAGGAAACGAAGTATCAGTGAGAGCCAATGTGCAGTTCCAGATTCGCGTAACTCTTTTTCTGAACCTTTCAATCCGCCGTTCATGAAGGTAAGAAAAGCCTAAAAGAATGTCATAATAATGTTTCAAGGGATATATGTTTCTGCATTAGTAACTCGAATTGTATAAAAATGATGTGTTATACAAAGATCAATGATGTTGGTCTAATTACTTAATGGACTTGATCTCTTGTTCATGTAGGATGAAGGGGAGGAAGATGTTCAGAGCAGTCACATTGGTATGCGGCCATCCAAGAGACCTGCTTAACAACAACTGATGATCTCAGCAAAGAAAAACAATAAAAATTGTTGAGGTAGTTTTTGTAGATACACTTTTCCAATATCAGTGGTAGTGGTATTCTTTTTTCTGTCCTATGTATAAACTTTTTCATGTCAATATTAATTATGAAGAAATAATATCGAGTAATAAATATGTTGTTTTTTGAGTTAATCTTCAAAGCAGTGTGCAATTTGTTGAAACTCTAATTTCAGGTGTTCATTGAATTGTGATGATCTTTTGTTTATTTTATATGAGACCATATTATACAAGATAATATTTCTTTGACAACCCCCCCCCCCCCCCACACACACACACACACACTCTACAGTTACATAAATTGATAATTTGTTGGAATTTGGCACAAGTTACAGTGTACAGTTATACACACCAATCTGACATACAATTATACTTTGATACTCCTGTCTCAGTATGTTAAATAGATGTGAAATAACTACACGAACAAAGCATCATATTTCATTGGATATGGGTTTCAATGAGATCAGCAGGGACTTCATTATTGTATTCTCTTACTCTAATAGAGACACTAATTCAATTGAAGATGTCCTTGTCAATTTTGTGGAGAAAACTTGAATAGAAAAGTTTTAGTTGCTTTGAAAAGAAGTATTACATGCAACGAAATATATACCTTTTGTAAAAAATTAAAGTATATTTTAATGAATAGTATGGATATCTTTATGTCAAAAATAAAATATTATATACTTCATCTAACTAAGTATATAACTCTTTAGCCAAATGATATTGCACATGAGGTTACTTATTAAAACTGTGTGTAATAGTGTCCTAAAATGCAGGTAAAAAAATGCAGTGATGAACATATCACATCCGGTTCATACCCGAAAAGAAAAAAAAAAAAAATTATCATCCGAAGGATTAGTATTTTTATCCATTTTATTTAGAGGAGCAAATCAACATCACAACATGAACTAATTGCAGCCCATGGTCCTTGCATACGCATTGGGCCTTATTGTTCATAACAAACACAATATTTGAAAAGAGTGCCCGCATTTAGACACTTCTTAGTCATTTTTGTAAATGTCACGTTATCTAACCTAGCATATGAAATCATCTAACACTTTATGTTCTATGCGATGTCAATATATTTTACTACCAAAAATGTAACTGTATTTATTCCAATCTAAAAAAAAAAAGAGTAATTGTAGAAGCGACTAAGTATACAATTTTCCTACTTCAAATCATAATCATCAACTAATAAATCCAAAAAAGACCAACAAATTCAACCTGACGAGACATGTTTTGGCATTCTGGGAAAAGTTGGCATACATTTAAAAAAGAGGAAAATCACAGATTTTATAACGAAAACTGCCACCGACCAACTAATCCCACTATTCCTTTTGATAAGCCATTCCTCCCCCACCAAATGATCAGAGGTATTTATTTTATATTATTATTATTTTTTTTTATTTTTTTTTGGTAGTGTCTCTTTGTGACCATTATACATCCCAGTGCTAGGTGACTACCAAATGAGAAAAATGCCTCAGCATGCATAGTCACAGATTTTTTAGGATAAACACAGCTTTTATGTACGTTTTTTTTATGATCTGAATCTCAACATTAGTTGAAAAAATTTCATAAACAATCATTCAAAAATGTTTTGTGTAAAATAGGATTAAACTATTATTCTTGATTAAGAGCTAACCTTGTGTGAGTTTCAAAATATCATTTGTGCATATGACCATGCTTTTCTTTTTTAACTTTGTTGACGAACTCCAATACTATTTTTAATGAAAAATGTTCTATACAACCATCTTTTTAGTCTATCTTTTAATCAAATCTCTTTGTTTGAAGTCATGTATAATGTATTCATATAAGAATTTTAATTTACTATATGACCTCTAATTCTCTAAATAGCTGCATATATATGATCCAAAGGCTAAACCGCTAAAACATGGCTAAAAAAACTAAGTGCAGCAAAACCCTTTTTTATGTACCTAACAAATTACACGTAAATTTATCCAATTGGACCCCAAAAAGAATATGAGTGGTGATACCCAGGCCCTAAAATATAAGCCCCACTAACAAACCCCATGAGGTGTCATCACCTTATTGGTTGTTATTAGTTGACTTGTTGACTTTTCAAAAAGGGTAAAATGGTAAAATACAAATATGTCATCCATTAAAAATCTGTCTCATTAACCCAAATCCCCCCATTTTCTCTATTTGGTTATTGCTTTTCCATGTAAATTTTGAAATCCATTTATCCATTTCAAATTTTGAATTTTAAAATCCTTACCTAAATTACAATTGAACCTAAATTACACTAAAAACGTTGGATATTTACTGTATTCAAATTTAAATAAAAAAACACATATGGTTACTATATGAATTAGTTACATCAAATACCTTTATTAAATATTTACATATCTCATAACGATTTGTTACATTTACATCAGAATTGTTATATTTACATAAACATAACAAACAATTTCATTTACCTACTTAAATATTTTACATTACATGCAATGTTTAAACAATTTATAAACAAATTATATTTTCAATAGTCAGTTACATTTTATAGAAAATGTCAAACATTTTTTTTATTGTGTGATACATTTAACAAACATATGTATTTGACTGTTACAGTAATAAATGTAACAAATATAAATTACTATTTACATTGAAACAAATGCAATACACGAATGAATGTTACATTCATAAATGTAACAAATAGAAATCAATACATGCATGCGGTTGACTGTTACATTTACGAATGTAACAAAAATAATACAGATTTAAACAATTACATTGTCAACAATGTAGCAGTAACATTAAACAAACTACCCATATATAAAATATAACGGTATCGAGTGTTACATTTAGATATTGAAACAAAAACAAATCAAAATGTGATAAATGACATTCAATACATGAAAAAAAATTGTGTTTAAATATTTAAAACAAAACGCAAAACACAATTTTTTTACGAATCTAATAATGTCAAACCTGATCCGAGAGACATTGGTGTGAGATCCAAATAATAATAATAATAAATGATTTCGTGCTTTCTCCTCAAAAATAGAATTTTCGATTTGCTCCCACGTATTCTTCATAAACAAAATCAATTCCGTAATGCAAAACCTCCTCATTTCGCATACAAGACAGATTTTCAATTGTTTTAACATCAATGGTTTCTCCCCTCTCACAATTCTCCTATCCACCGCCCCGCCTTAACTTCGGCTCTCTTTCACGCCTTTCAATTCCCTCTCCAAACTCCACTTTCCGCGATAGAGAATCCATGATTCCTGATTTGAACCCATTTGTTCCAATTAATATTGTTACACGATTTTAAGAATCCATTAATGGTGAATAAATACAGAATTTTCAGAATTAAATGATACTCCACAATCATAGGGATACATGTTAAGGTAGTTATCAAGTAAAGGGTATAATAGACAATGTACACTTGCCACATCATGGGGCCTGATTTAAGGCCTGTGAAGTTGGGGCTTGGGAATCATTATTGAAAGAATATTATATCAAAACTGTAGCAATTATAGAGGCAAATGCACCTCCTTGGCATCTTTCCTCTGTTTTCTGCACTAACCTTAGTTTGAAGTAATCCAATCACGAACAAAACTGCAGCAATTATATGAAAAATATTAAGATATCTAGAGATATCATTTAATATTTGAAAATTTTAATTTTAAAGAGAGAGAGAGATAATGTAACATAAACAATCACAGTGTTGACGTCATGCGTTCAATCATGCATTACCAACACATTTTAATACATGATTTAATGGTCGATGATTTTCATGAGTGCTGGTTTATTATTATTGTTGTTGTTGTTGTTATTTATTTATTAGTGGTTGACCAGTGGAAACTTGAAAGATCAATAGAATTGCAAGAAAAGATTAAAAATATAAAAAAAAAACGAGGACCACTTAAGCTAACACACAAATATAAATCATCTTTGGTGGCATCACAACTCCAACATGAAACATATGCTACCTGGACACAGCTTTTTAACATATGAAAAACATTAAAGAATATGATGCATTGGTTCCATCTAGGGCAGTGTCACACATCCGATCTAAAACTATATGACAACAAAAAAATTATATATATAATTTTTAATGTTCATTTAATTCCGGTGTGCGCCGCTGGTTCAAATGCGAACTACATGCATGCGTATATACATTCATTATAATTAATATTAAGTAATTCCCTAGTTCTTTTGTTTATGTTACTTGTGTATGAAGTTTGTTTAATATAGAAATAATTGTAGGGAGAAACTTCTTCATCTGGGTAATTAAGTCATGGCTTGGACTTCCAACAATAAAGAATAATGTGAGAAGCTTTAAATTATAATATTTTTGTCAACTTCTGAAGGCATGTTTTTGTCTTCTGAAGGCATGATTGATGAGACAGGGCGATGCACATTTTTTTTTTCAATTTTCAGTGTTGAAGAGTCAATGTATAATACTAAGTTTATATGCTTGGTTAAAGTAAGATATTTTTTTTTGTTTCATTAAACAATGTACGCAATAAACATGTCCTAAATACTGTGAAATATTGTGACATGTTAAAACTTGGTTTATTAAGGGCAACCTCGACATTGCACTTCACATAACAATATAATTAAGCCACCATTAGTAACAGCATAAGCTATTTCAAGATAAATAACTATAATAGATAACTATACCATTGGAAATATATATATATATATAAATTTGATTGTGTTTTTAATTATTTTTGTTATGTAAACTAATAATAAATTTTGTTGTTTGATTATCATAAATAAATTATGGGTAAAATGTGAATGATACGTGAACAATGATTTATAAAAAATAAAAAAAATAATATCATATTTGAGTATCTCTTATTCCAGTAAAATGAACTGAAAGAAATAACATATTTTAAAAGGATATAAAATATGAAAAATACCCCAAAAAAAACCTCACTTCACAATTCCGGAAACTAAAAAAAAAATAACGTAACTTTGTGTAATTTTTAAACTCTTTCTAATCATATTTAAAACTTTTCATAACCATCATCTAATTAGAAAATAATATTAATATAAGAAATGATTTTTATTTGATAGTGATTTTATATTATTAAATTTTTTAAGTATGCTATCAAAAATATTAAAATTGTCAAAACTATCATTCATAAATTTATAATTTTTTTTCATTTTTCCTAAATTTTTAAAGCTTTTTTCAAATTTTTGTTATTTATATTTTAACAAAATTAAAAGGTGTATAATATTTTAACAAAGTTGAGCAGTATGCAATAACCTAACAATAGAGAGACATGTTAATGATTTAATTACATAAAGATAAGTTAGTTTTTTGAGTTTTCAAAATTGTTAAATAAAACTTTTTTTCGTATAATTTTAATAAATGGCTGATGTAGATATTTTTAATTTTTAAGAGATTTTTAATATTTTTTCTATAAAATATTTATTTTATTTATTGTGATATAATTATATCACATATTCTTTATAAATAATATATACATATTTTAATTTATTCACATCTATTCTACCCATTCATCCTCTAATTTTTTTTTCAAAATAGTGGTTAATAAAGTGAAAATTGGAAAATGTTGAGGAGAGCCAAGCCGAGCCATCCACCTGAGCCGATACGCACGATGTCTTATCATGAATCCATTTATTGAAAATTAGCTCTCTGACGCGACGGAAAGAAATAGATCAAGGAACTTAACAGCTGTCCTCCACGTGTTTGATCATCATTGGATATTATACTTTGTACTTTCTTTCGTCCGGAAACACTCATTCTCTCCCCCAGCAAAACCCAAACAAAAATACATTGAGTGGGCTAACCCGACCCGACCCGCGGACCTGCTCCACTTAGTGGGCCCCAGTTATTTTTTCTAAAATATATAATATTTTTTGGAATACATAGTGTCATAAAAAATACAGCGAGATACAATAATATATTTTTAAAATTTTTTCATACATTGAATAAACAAATGCAAATGGGATTACAAAACAAATTAAGGGTCCTTTAATTTAGATATGAGTCTAAGTAAATTCTACGTTTGAAAAGTTAAAAATTATCAAACTCAGATCCAAACACATTTTTAGAGTTTAGCTTTTCAAACCACGATTTTTAATTTTATGTCAAAAAATCTTTCAATTGAAAATCTAATAAAACATAGCTTTTTAAAAGTTGGGTTTGAAACTTAAGATTTCAAGGAATCTAAGTATTTCAACCTCGTATTCGGACGCACCCTAAATATATCAGTTCTCAATAATAAAAACACTTATCTCTATTGTTATTCCCTGGGTAACAGTGGTAATACTATATACCACCATACTCGTCCAATGTTATATATGTAATGTTCTTATATATTATTCATCTATGTAAATTGTCATGTAACTTGCATAGGGTTATGCATCAATACATATTTTTGAGAAAAAAAAACATATTAATTGGATGAAAATTATGGAGAAGGCATAAATGCTAACTTGGGAGTTTTCCTGTGCTTAAAAAATCAAGAACATCAAAAAAAAAAAAAAAAAAAGGAATTAAGAAAAGAGAAAATGTCCAAAATTCATTTACCGATCCAAAATACCAAATCACGTTTCAAACCTTTACCAAAAAAAGTATTTCATACTTATGTCATTATGTCATATAAAATGTCTTAATTCCTTCTCTCATCTAATTATTACACTTAGATAACTTAAACATTATCGGGCCATTGGAATATAACTAAGACAACTATGTTCACGATACATGACTATATCTAGTATCCTTATTGATCAATACATTAATTTATTATATGTTATAAAATATTAGATATTATATAGATGATGATGAATTGTGAAAATAAAACATGTAACAATTCATCATCCTCTACCTAATATTGTAATAAATAGAATAAATTTTTTAAGGAAAGTAGATACTAGAAAAACTATGATACACACACACACACACATAAGGAAACATCTTAAAATAGATCAAGAGAGACAGCAATTAAATAGAAATAATTAATTAGATCATTTTATGTGATACAGCCTAGAAAATGATTCGGGTATTTTCTATTTTAAAGAGATTATTTTAATATATTTCCCTTTAAAAAATATACTTGAAATTAATTTTCCTAAAAATAAATGCATGTTATTTGATTGGTTGCGATGAATAACTCATATAATGAAGTTGAAAGGCATAAAATAATAAACCTCACTTGTTGTTAACGGCTTACCTAATCAAACGACATTGATTAATTAATTCGACACTTAAAAGAGTGAAACAGAAACCGAACGAGAGCGACAGAGAGACGGAGTGCCTTGACAGGCAAGTCACACAGTGGCACGACCCGTAAATAAAACCCACCCCTACTCGGTGGTTAGCTTTCTATGACTTCCTATCAACCGTTCGATTGGGATCTCCTCAACCGTACGATCTAAAACATGGTTTACTCCCATTGGTCACGGCGCTCAAAGGAATATCCGTTCCGAAATTCCGAGACCCTCGGACTGCCTATAAATACGACCACCTCACATGGGCTGTTTTTCTTATCAGACCCTAAAAAAACATTGAAAAGAAAAAATTAATATGAGCGACGGATTGAAGAGGGACTACCAAATCGGCGAGGAGATCGGACGAGGGAGATTCGGCCGCGTCTTTCACTGCCTCTCTTCCCTCACCGGTGAAGCCTTCGCCGTCAAATCGATCGAAAAGCGTGCCCTAACCGATCCGATCGACCGCCAGTGCCTCGAAAAGGAGGCGAAGCTCACGCAGATCGCCGCCTCGGCGAGCCCTGACAACGTGGTCCAGATCCACGCCGTCTACGAGGACGAGGACGACCTCCACATCGTCCTCGACCTCTGCCAGCCGTCCGATCTCTTCGACCGGATCTCCCTCCACGGCCCCTTCCCGGAGGCGGCGGCCGCGGCGGTCTTCGTCCCCCTGATGGAGGCGATCGCCGGCTGCCACCGCTGGGGGGTGGCCCACCGCGACGTCAAGCCGGACAACGTCCTCTTCGATTCCCGCGGCCGGCCGCGCCTCTCCGACTTCGGATCCGCCGACTTCCTCGCCGGCGGAGCCATGAGCGGGATCGTCGGGACGCCGTACTACGTGGCGCCGGAGGTCGTCGCCGGGAGGGACTACGACGAGAAGGTCGACGTGTGGAGCGCCGGCGTCGTGCTCTACCTGATGCTGGCGGGGTTCCCGCCGTTCGATGGGGATTCGGCGGTGGAGATCTTCGATTCGGTGCTCCGGGCGAACCTCCGGTTCCCGGTGAGGGCGTTCCGCGGCGTGTCGACGGCGGCGAAGGACCTGATACGACGGATGCTCTGCAAGGACGTCTCACGGAGACTCTCCGCCGAGCAAGTCCTAAGTAAGTCTCATTTTCCTTTTGTTTTCACCCTCGACAAAAATTCCAATTAGGGTTTAATAGTGACTGATTTAGGGTTTTAATGTTGCTTTTTCAGTGCATCCGTGGGTACTCAATGCGGAAGGGTCCGTATCGGTGGCGGATCTGGCATGAGACGCCGCCGATACGCGCAACCGATGCGATCGACTGTGTATAAAGCTACGGCCCCCGTATTTTTGTACGCCTTTGTTTGTCCTAGCTTTTCTCCCTTTTTGACAATGCGGGAGCTGATGATTTTATTTTGTGGATTTCGAGATAGAGAGAGTAGAAAATGTATTTTGTATGATATGCGGTCTCGTGTGACCTTTTTTTTTTTTTTTTGTTCCCTTCTTTTTAGTATGTAATATAATATAATCGGATGTAAATACGAGAAAAAGTAAAGAAAGTGAACTCTTTTGTATCTTTGCTTGTGTTCAATTATCAGTTTGGTTTTATTGAATAAATGTGTGACATATCCATTGCAATTTATTTCAATGTTTGAAAAAATTTGGATCGTTATGTTGGACAGAATTAACTTTTTATATTTTACCATCGAAAATCAATAATAACAAAAATCAGTACCTACGGATTTTTTAAAATTTTCACAATATATATATTTATTAAATATAACTGAAATGTTTGACCTTAAAGAAATTAAGATATATAGGTGGTTTCACCGAATATTCTTTGATTTATTATAACTTAATTTATTGATTGAATGGTCAAATCCGGTTTTGTAGATTAGACCATATGTTTAGGATTGAACGATGTGGATCTGTCCACCAAAATCCTGTCTAATTTGAAATTTTGAAATAAATGGTGTGTGACCAGAATGATAAGTTAGTTGGGTTATAGTTTTCATGTGATAAGAAATGATAAGTTGTCCATGTGCAGGCAGTGCAGCTCTTCCAAACGCATTTGTTGTCGGGTTCTGAAACTCCCGTACACACGACCACCGTACATGTTTACAAGCACTAACACCTGTTCATCAAAAAATAAATAAAAAAAATTATAGTTATTTAAAAATATTTTTTTCAAATATGATACTTCTTTCACAACTGATAAAACGAGTTATAAATGGACTGATTTGGAAGAGATTAGAATACTGAAAAACAAAACATAAACACAAAACAATCAACAAACTAACTAGGGAGTGGAACATAGAGTCTTTCAGAGGTGCCCAAGTCAGGGGGGCCACCTCCGCCGACTCCCTGCCGCACATGAGATGTGCTACAGCACAACGGCTGCTCGCCACTCCATGCTCAGTCATTCCCATCACGCCTCAATTCGGAAGACATCCTCGGGCTCCCAAACAACCCTCACACCGATTGAATTATTTAAAAATATTATTGATCATTTTTTACTTTTTTTATATATATTTGTCATTTATCTAAATATGTGTCTAGAGACAGGTTATCATAATTTTTATTTATTTACGTTTATCTTCTATTCTTATGTTATGATGCATTGTGGTGGCAATAATGAATTTGATTTTGAATTATTATTAGGGGGACATTGATATTTAAATATAAATATCTCTTAATTTACCAGTTTATTAATGGGATCATCATTACATGCATGTGTGTTTATGAATCACATAAAGTAGTTATCCATCACTTAAATCCATAAAATTGTCTTCTCCAAACCTTACACTAAACTTGACCCGAATATCGGACATTAATGTATTGTGATCAGGTGACATAAAAACAACGAAAGGGAAATTTGCTATATGTATTGTTTAAGAAATGATAGGGAAATTTTCCTTTAAGACCTGTAATTTTTTTCTCACAATATCAGAGTATAATTTAATTTATTTTCTGTTATCTAAATTATTTAAACATGACAGAACAATTATCCATGGTAGATAACATTTAGTGTAATTGTGATGTTTTGATTGATTTTTTTATTTGTTAAAGAGTTGGATCCTTAATTTAAGACAACTCTTTTGTGAATCATAGTGTCATTTTACGTGCTTCAAATTTTTTTTTCTGTCTTTACAATAAAAGTCAGTTTTACATTCACACTTTTTTATTTTTAAAAATCGGTGCCTTGATCAATTGACCTCCTTATTAAATAGGGGGTGCTAACCGACTAACTTCAAACTTAGTTTGTTATTATCTTTTTTATTAGAACATTAAAAAAAAATTACGCCTGAAATCTTTCACTACTATGTCCATTCCTTAACATACAATCTTCTTTCATGAAATCTATCAAAAGTAATTCTCTTTTATTTTTTAAAAATAATTTTTTACATGAAATTTAATTTAAAATTTTGACGTTGAGTGTTAATTATATTGTTAAAAATTTCGTCTTATCAAATGTCCTTTTATGTTTTATTTTTACTATAAAACATGTTCTTTTAGTAAACGGTGTCCCGATCATCTATCTATTCATCAAAGTTTTGAGAGTCTAGAATACAATGAGCAAAGAGAGATAAAAGAATGAAATGTTTCACGTGTTGATGTGAGTTTGTGGAAATAATGTTGCACATGAATTTAACATGGCCAACGTCACCGCCCTTTCACATCATGCTTTTTAGAGTTTTTAATTAAATTAGACAACCTAGAGAGAGTCCCATTATTTGTTGCTCGAATTAAGGAATCTTTTAGGTGGGGTCTTCGATAGACGCGTGTGTGTCTATATATTGAATGATAACATACGGTTATGGTATCTTCTTTCTTAGGTGTGGTCACCATCATATCATTATTATTCGATTAAATGAATTTTAATTAGATGGTTAAAATAATCACCCCATGAAATCACATATATTCGTGATCGCTTTTTTTTTTCCATACAATCTCCCTATTTTTCTCTTATGATTTTTTTATGGAATATCTTTTCACTATCCGATTAAATGCATCCCAATTGTACGGTGATTATAAGGTGACCGCATATTAGAATGAGGTATGATATCCGCACCATATCGTCTATATATATATGTGTGTGTGTTTTTATATGTATGGGAACCGTGACATGGGAGCACGATGAGCGCATTGTGAGGGGACACATAACACACTCACCCACTAATGATTCATGCTTGTTTAATAGTTAGGATTTGATAATTCATTATTTAAATTGTAATGTCACATGCATTGCCTCCCCCACAAATCGTTTGTCACGATGAGTCACCTGAGCAGTTTGTGAGAGTTCTTTATATGTTTATTATGTAATATATATTGATAATTTGATATGTTGACTTAAGGGGACAATTAATTCAACTCTATTATTTCATGAGTTTAGCTATGCACGACCTCAACATCAATTAATATATAGTCACGATAATCACCTACCAAATTTTGTTATCCACCGCTAATATTATATTGTAGCTGATGTTTTAGCAGACTTATTAGATTTGACAGAATCATCTCCCTCGTTCAGTCACATTGATTGGTTGGGAGGATCTCTGTAAGCCTATGTTTAATTTGTAACAAATTTATTGCATATAGATCAGAGGGAGATACGCTTCATTTTGCTTCTGCCACCATAATATATTCACATAAATTATATAGTTCATTCAGACAGTGCGCCTTGTCAAATTTATTAGATTATAATAAATTATGATTTCATTACAATGTTATATATTAGGCATTTTTAAACGTCTTAACTAAAGAATACATATAAGAGACATCTCTTAAAAAATGATGTATTAAGAATGTGTTTGGTAGATCAAAAATAAGTTTTGAATTTTAATATCTCATAAGAGTGATTTGAAAAATAAAAAGGGTTCATTATTTCTTCCTAATTAATTCTCACGACCTTCTTTCATGTAGAAAATTGCAATCAGTCAAGGTTTCTAAACCATTCCACATATAAAATTGACCGTACCATTATTTTTTATTTAATATATATATATATATATTTCTCATGTGTGTGTTTTTAATAAAAGTTTCTAATATGAGAAACAAAAGTTTTTAAAAAAAAGTCATCTATTCTCTATGGTATGCCGTATGGACGTGGACCTTTTCCTAATAAAAGTAGAAGAAAACAAAAAATGATCGACTTGCGTGTGTAATGAGTTAGGAATGACTCGTGACCTTCTAGAACCAGAATATCCGAATCTTGTGCCTCGTCACTCCTCAACCTAGCTTGTAATCAAATCCACCCAGAAACATGGAATATAATAGAAAATGGGTGAATAACTTCAAATCAAATATATTTTTTAACAAAAAAAAATATATGAGTCTATAAGTTTTAGGATACGTGAAAATAATTAAATTGATAATGATACTCAGATTCATATGAACCCTACTCTATAAATTAGAGGATCCACATGTCAAATAATTTTTTCATATTTTATAAAATATTTATAAACACAATTGAATAAAAAATAACTATATATTTAACTAATGAGCACGTCTTTTTAGAACAAAAAAATAAAACATTAAAATAAATTAAATACATATATTTTTAAATCCTCGTAGTATAGTATTTACAAAGATGATGGAGTATATATATTATGTTGGTGACGTAAAGACGGTAAGCAATGTTGTAAAAAGGACAATGTATATTATCACACTTTGTTTTTTTTTTTTTTTTTGTACATGGATCATGGATGCTTATAAATAAATAAATAATATGTTAGTAAGGGGTGACATTTTACGATGGAGTTCATGTAGCACCTCGTTCTTACATTTAATGCCCAACATGATCATACTATACCTGACTGCTTTGTGTTTTATGTTTCAATTCAAATTAACATGCATTAAGTCAATTAATATTCACCAAATTAACTGCTAGGTTGTTTCCTTAATCCATCCTTTTGAATAATTAAATTCAACCTTTTGATTTCTCATTCAAAGCCACTGACAAATTAAGCTAATGAATCAACCACATATCAGCAGTGACAAAACGTTTGATGGAAAATTCCACTACTCAAACGTGGTGGCTGACATGTGCATGTGAGAGTCTAACTTTTTTTTTCTTTTTTTTCACTGGTGTCTTGGGTTACTGGATTCAGAGTCCAATGTCCTGACCATTAGACTATGGGACCGTTGTTTGAGAGTCAGCTTTATTACAATAATTATTTATTTATTTTGCTTTGGAAATATAGTGACAATCCAATTGGGACGTTGAGAAAATGAGAGGTAATTGACATTCAAAGACTGTTGGCTTCTGCGTATACAATTGCAGCGATTCTTTGAATTGAAAACAAAAAACAGTCAGTCTTTCTTGGAGGTGTCTTTATTATTAATTATTCTTGTTTTTCATGTGGGGCATTTTTTTTTGACCCTCTCTCTTTGGGGAACTTTCTTGTGACTGACATCTCAAAAATGTGAACTATATAATATTCATCACATTTTTTAGCATGTCTTAGGAATATACTGTGTACGGAATACACTTTGAATCAAACTGTGGATCTACCAATTCAATTTTGAGGGGACACAGTTTCATTAATTTCCTGATCAGTACGAATATATATAAATCACATATATGATGATTGATGAGTTCATAGATTCTAGATATCTGATATATTATATTATTTGTGCATTATTATGCCAACACAAATAATTAAAAGTGGGTGAATCTCGTTCGGTTAAAAATGAGAAGAAGAAAAAAAAATGCATGACCTTGTTTTATGGTGGATTATAATAATGTGCCTTACACGACAAGTATTAGTGACTTGAATGTTAAATCAAACCATATGCGTGATTCAAACTATGAAACTGATTGGAATTGAAATTGTAGTTCCCTCTGGCACTGGTTGGAGAAATTGTCACACCCCGGGAAACCATATGTCAGCATCGACATCATTATATACATAACTTCAGTGATTATCAAATACCATTTTGTATCTCAACATTTTGGATATGATTTTTGGAGGATTTTGAGTTTGAAAAATGAAAGATTTTTAAATCCGAATTCAAACACATTCTGTATATAGTTTTCAAACATCCCCTCACCTAATTTTACCATGTGAAAATACCTAACAATTGAAAAGATATGAAAAATATGTTTTCAAAAATTAAGTTTAGAATGCAAGATTCATAAGATCTATCACTTTTTATTGACTGACCTAAACACATCCTTAAACATAAAATGAGGTTCTTGTATTTTTTTACTAATGACCACTACTTAAAGAAAATACTTCACTTTTCTATTTTGAAATATTCTCAATATCTTCTTCAATTTGAATATTTTGAAATATAAACTTTTTAGTAAAGCACATATTTATACCCAAAAAATAAAATAAAATAAATTAATTGAATAGATATTTTTTACATTTTTTAAAAATCTAATATGCACTAACATAAGGTAGGGTTCGTTTGGCTCAGGGGTGTGGGCCTCTATGTTTGGAAACTGGGCACAGTGCTGGAGAACCGATGATGATGGTGTTGGTTTTTTTTTATTTTAAGAAACATAATAATTTATTATCTTGATTCTATTATTGAATATCGAATTAATTATAAATTCTGAATGAGATGAAGGAGAGTGGTGGAGAACTGTTACATTCATGCGTTTGAAAACACATAAAAATGGGCATTTAATGCCACTACTCCCTTTGAAACACCAACACCAAAATTGTGTTTGGATAGGAGGTTAGCTTTGTGTAGTGTTTTAAAACGTAAACTCGCTCGAAACGTTGAGCCAAACATATTTTTAATTAAGTGGAGACTACAAAAATAACTAAGTGTATAATTAAGACGTTGTTACACGCTGTTATACCTCGATAGCCATCCAACATGTTATATACCTCCTTAGATGAAATATATACTTTGTTAAATTTTTTACATTTATTAAAATTAAATCAATTTAATTTGAAACAAATCGATATATAATTTTTATTAAATATATATCTTATTAAATAAGATTTATCATTTAAAAAAAAATAAAACATATTATCATTGTTTATGAGACTGCATTCAAAATTATTGACGTCATTCGTATTATTAATTAGTACTTAAAAAGAAAAACCCAACATTTGAAAACGTAGATAGAATGTTTGGTAAGGCTTTGTGAGGGGGGGGGGGTGTGTGTGGTGGTGTTATGATACGGATGAAGAAACCAGCTCCAAGTGGGTCATCCTCACCCACATAGATGATGAGTGTTTTTGTCCCCCAAAAAGAACTAAAAACATATTCATTGCACTCATAATAATATAATAAATATAATATATAAATGAGGAATATTGGGAGAGCACTTTAGTGAGTGGTAGTAGTTCCATTCCGGACGGCACTTCCCATTTCACTAATAAAGAAAGGTACGGACTCCCAACCAACTCTACCTTTCATTTCTTCGCCTTCCTCCCACCATTCTTCGCCCGACACGTGGCCTCTTTTAATCTCTCGCACCGGCCCGGCTACGGTTTGGTCGGCTCGGCTCAACTCAACTCGGCGAACATGGAAACAGTTCATAAGCTTTACAATTACTAAACTACCCCTTTCAGTATTGTCCCCTTCACAATTCCTCTGCTACGTGGGTCCTAGTGGGCCGGGCGTTTTAAGCGCTGACACATGCCACTTGCTTTGCATGCGATATCTCTGGGTATCACCGTTTAAAAATCAGTTTTTAATTTTTAAAGTTTTATACACACTTTTTAAAAATATAATACAATATAATCACTGCTTTATGAAATACAGATATTAAGACACAGTTTAAAAATAAAATCTAGTAATGATAATGTATTTAAGTTGATATGTTTAATAAGAACTTTTAATTTAAACTTATAAAAAAAATTAAAAGTTATTTTTTTAACAAGGCTTCACGTATTTCAATGTATATTTTAATTTGTATAACAATAAGTATTTCATTAAATAAATATATATATATTTTTTAAACATCGATGTATACTATCAATGAGACTCAGGCTTTAACATACCATTTTCCTAAGGTTTTTTTTAGGAAAATCAAAAATCACTCTAACATTTGTTAGTGCTAAAATTATTTTCCAGGAAATAATTGATTTTTGGCATAACAATAATTTTTTTAACGAATTGAGATGTTATATTTACCGTACATATGCAATTTTTTTCTCATTGTGAATATAAAAACTATGGTACTCATAAACATAATGTATATATTGGATCTCCATCTGTGTCAGGGTTGTCAATTTTTGACATTAACGGGGATAATGCATATCTGAATTAATCACAATTGATTATGATTATTTATTTATAGTTTATTAGTTTGATTGTGTTAAGTGCATGTCTCCTCGCTGGTGGGGTGGATGAGTTGCACCCGTCCCATCTGGACGACCCGAGTTTTATCTCGGCTAACCCTTTTTGGAGAGTAAGACCTTGTGCCTAGTTGTTGTATTTGTCCCCTTGTGGGTAAGCCTATCAATTATCCAAAAAAATATCCGTATCCGATCCGAATTCGTATTTAAAAATGCAAAAAATATCCGATATCCAAAAATCCGTATCCGTATCTGAACCAAATAATCCATATCCGAAATTTTTTTGATCGGATCAGATATCCGATCCGAACAATATCCGTATCCGAACTGTTATTTTATTTATACATGTTAGAATTAGTTTTAACTCTTAGATGAAAATCCAATGGCTCACGATCTAGGGAAAAATACAAACCTATTTAACCATGTTGGATACTTGTTTAACTATATTAGGATTTGTTTTTTTATGTCTTTGTTGGATACCTATTTAACCATATTAGGACTTAAGATTTTATAAATTCTTTATATTTTAATTTAATTCGAATATTTCAGATATTATTCGAATCCGTATCCAAATTTTCATATCAGATACGGATATGTATTTTGAAATATCTGTCGGATATCAGATATAGATATTTTTTTTATATTTAATTTGAATACAGATACAGGTCTATTCGATCCATTCAACTGACAAACTTTCTTGTGGGCGTTGCTATGATGCTATCTAAAAAATAAAAAAAAAGGTTTGAATTGTACTCAACCATGTTCAATCTTTTTTTCGCTGAAGTTCAGGCGGACACATTGAATGCATAACCTTGTAATAATGACCTGAGTATGTCAATATCCAATTGTTTTTATAATTTCACAGTAAATAGATGACGCAAAAAAAGAATTAGGATAAATATCTATGTTATAATGATAATAATTCTAATAGACCACCGATGACAAGTAAATCGCGGAAGAGGTACATTATTTTATAAAAGTTAGTTTTCACTGTAGATACAGTGGTTAAAAAGGAAAAATCAAACATCCTTTTAATAGGATGGCAGTGGTACTCCTTTGTAACGAGAGGACATAAATTCGAGTCTTGTTGGTCTTCTACTTATTAAAGAAGATTTGACTAAGAAAAAAAAAGGATTTTTTTTTATGAAAGTAATCCTCATAGACTCCATTTCAAAGTTGGTTCAAATTAGTTTAGTTTATAGGGTGCGTTTGGCAAAAAAAGATTTGGGGATTTTAGTTTTTAAAAAGTTAAAAGCTGAAAGTTGTTATCAAATAAGTTAGCTTACATGCATTATCATTACTATATTTTATCAAAAGACTTATGTTTTGAAATCTGTATTTCATAAAACAGTCATCATCATTACATCTTTAAAAACCGTGTATAAAATAGCTAAAAACTGCTTTTCAAATTATGTTTTCAAATGCACCCATAATTTTGGTTAATTATTTTTTTTTTCTTTTAAAAAATCGTGGATATATATATTGAAACAATTATCATTTTTGAAACTTTATTTCTACTTTATCATGTGACATTTAGGAGATTATCAGTTAACGTTCGTCCAATAATGAATATCCATGAAATTTGATGTTACAATGCAAATATGATACTAGTTTGGATTAACATCTCAGACGCTGCACTTAATTGGATGTGGAACCTAGCTACCTAACTCTGAGAACTGTAATATTTATGTCAGACCTCCCAAAAAAAGGAACACTGAATCTCCCCAACAGAAATGGAGAATAACCAAGTGCACAAGTACATGGAGTGCATGCAATACGTACGGATTAAATGCACAACCAATCTTCTCCCCACCCCCCAAAAAAAAAAAAAAAAAGAATGAGAGGAGGAGCTGATGACACAAGTACCACCACAGATTGGTGGGCACTGGCTCTTAAATGTCACCCCTCCAAATAAGCAGGCACCGCATCGAACGTGTTGTGTCGGCGGTTCGGGGCGGCCCCGGGCTCATGTGCTCCACCCCCTGTCACCACATTCAAGCCATTAATTGGTTCGGTTTCTAAAGACATGCATGGAGAAAATCAGAGAGAATAAATAATATCAGGCTTTCATTCGTCCCCGGTCATGGGAACGCTTAACAATTATATCATGAACTCCTAGCATTGTTGGTTTTAGAAGAATTGGTCTTTCCTTTCTTATTTTCATCTTAGGTTGCGTTTGAAAATGAGTTTAGAGAGCTTTTAATTAAAGATTTTGCTTAGTGGGAATGAAATTTAATCTAAATTCATTTCCAGACTTTTATAATGGGCTCTCTGGATTAATAAAACGAAAACAATTCTTTTAGTTATACAAAATAGAGTTTCAAAAGCTTCTTTTAAGTCAAAAACTGTTTCCATTTGAAGCTTTAGCATAACAGTTTAACATTCTCATTCAAATGAAAGACTTCATTACAATGGAATTTGGTCTAAGGTGAGTCAGGGGACCAAGGAGGCTGTCAATATATCAACTCGATTTGAGGTGCAAAATGGTCCGTTCAAATCATAAGGAGATATATAGCCTGGATGGGATGTATTAATTATTTATACTCATCTAACTACTATCACGTGGATAAACTAAGAATTCGATTAAAGAACAGCTTTCGTGTCAATGTTCATGTGAGCAAGAGCCAGCCCAGCCTGATGAATAGAAGCTTCACATGAGTGATGGGTAATTGAAATTAATATCTTAAAGGACTCATGCACATTTAATATATGATAGAAAAGCTAGTACACATTACAACCTGTACTTAAGATTTAACTATATGAAGGGAAACACTTTGACATGTTATGATTGGCTTCATTTCCAATGATGTGTCCAAATGAGAATCTCAAGCTCTCTCTCATCACGAGTTATGCATGGCATGTTTGATTGGGTGTTAAAATCTGGTTGCTCACGCCCACAGATCACCTTTGAATCATTGGCTTCTTTGACTAATTAGCCATATATATATATATATATATATATATGATCCCAACAACTGCATGCACAAAAGCCAACATGTTTGCTTTTCAGTACGGATTTTAGCAAAAGAAATTAAAAAGTTCATGCAGCTTAATTAATTCACCGCATTCTGGAATTAGAGATCCATGCAAAACAAGTTAGTCAATGCAAATGTGAAAACTACATTTCTAAAGCGCATTCATTAAATAAAACTTTCTAATGATATTCAGTCAAATTGTCAGAGGCTCTGATGCCTCACGAGCCTTAATGTGAGAAGATTTTGGTAGATTGATAACAAATCTGTTGGCCAGCATACACACTCACAATCTCCTCTCTCTCACACACACTCATTGATCTCTCTCTCTCTCTCTCTCTCTCTCTCTCTCTCTCTCTGCCCATGCTTTCAACAGAACAGAACACACAAATCATAATAATACCTACCAAAGAGTATCACCAGTGGTCCATTATAAATTTAAATGCCACGTATGAGTAGAGCACAACTTCCAAGGAGTCCTATCCATACAATCTCACATTGATTTCAATTTTTAAAATATATTGCTCTCTCAAAGTGTGTGGGGTCAAACGTTGAAAACATCGAAAATGGCAGTTATACCTTTCTTGTGATCCAGTCCAGAGCCAGACAGGCAAAAAAAAAAAAAAATCTTAAGAGAGATTGATTTGTGTGTGAGACTTCCTTATATCTTTGGTAACCTCAATAGATTGCGTACATTTCGTGGTAAGGATTGGAAATTACGACAACCGTACGAACGTATCAAATTTAATTTCATATCATCCCCATCTCAATACATGATTGAATCTTTAATGAACCCCCAAGTCCCAACTACATATAAGTCACACACACACAACCCAATAACACAAACTTGTCTTTAGTCCCCTCTCTTTGACTCATCAAATCTGCAAAAATGATGAAAGGGAGGGTCTTGAGAGCATTCATGAAGCATTTGAAGAAGTGGGTGGTTTCATCTCCAGCAACCACTGATTATTCTCAACTGGGTACTTCAGATGTAGAAGAGGCGTTACCGAGAGACGTTCCGAAGGGACACCTAGTGGTGTACGTTGGGGAGGAGCAGAAGAGGTTCGTCGTTAGAGTTGGGTCCCTTTCGCATCCTCTGTTCAAGGCTCTGCTTGAACGAGCTCGAGAGGAGTACGAGTTCACGCCGGACTCCAAGCTTTGGATACCATGCGATGAGAGCACCTTCGTTGGCGTCCTCCGTTGCATCCATTCGCAGCAACATCAGAAGATCTGGTTCTGTTTCTAAGGGGATCCAATTTGATCATCTCCTTTTGAATAGTAGTAGTATATCCTTTGTTGGTACTTAATTGCAAATATGATATAGTTTTTTATGTTTAATTAACTGTTCTTATGTATGTTGGCTTGTCCATGAAATTTTAACTTTTGTTGTATTAATTTTACTCCATGAATCAATACTTCACTAGGGTATAATCAAACAACATCAAATTAAAGACAACCGATCGAGGTTATTGTTTACAGACATATGTAACATAGTCACAGAGTTCGTACACGAAATATGTGGGTTTGTTCGGAATAGTATATTTACATTAAATAGTACAAAGATATATAAATAAACTATTTTCAAGATATGTTATGCAATTAATGAAATACATGGAAAAACTTTCTATGTTATCCATATGAGAATGGCAAAAACTTTCTATATATGTTAATTTTAAACTATGAGAGATATTGATTATTTAAACTAAACGGATTTCTATAAGAGTTGTTCAACCCCCCAAACTTTTATGACATTCAAAAAAATTCAAAGTACTTTATCATGATGTCGCACGTAGTTATTTATTTGGATGGAGGAGAGATTCTTGTGATGATCATTTATTTATGAAATGGTACGCGCAAAGGTAAAATAGTAGTATTCCGAACAGTAAGAACAACTTGAGCCTTGAATTAAGGTGAAGTATGACGTGATGCACATAAAATGAGATGCTACCAAGTATTATTGCCCATCATCAGTTCCAGTTAACCACCAAATTAATTACAATACACAAGATCAATTAAGCTTAATGGAGAGAAATGCCCTGGACGTTACACCAAGCTAACTATATATATATATATATATATACACACATGTTTTCTCTTTGAAAGAATTAGAAAATTTAAATGTTCATACATTACTCTAGTAGAGTAAGGTTATAGTACTATCAAAGTATACATTCTAATAGCGGAGTGCTGGAGTGTATAAGCAACTGAACGGTGCGACAAAACAAACTTTAGTGTATCAACTCACATAGTTAATTTATTGTTTTCATCACAAATATTATAAGATCATAAATTTAGTTGAAGTGGTAGGTATGTTTGTTTGCTTAACTCTATTACAATCAATCATTCCCACCATTTTTTGGGATATAACATATTGTAACAATCATGATCAACAAATTCTAAGATAAAAGCTTGACAATAACATCTTGTTTTCATCTTTTTATTAGTTGATTATTTAAAAAAACTACATTTTAATTTAGTTGAGTATAAAAATCGAGAACAACTACAAGGTAGATTTACCAAAAGGACTCACCCATTTAATGTCTATTAGGTTTTTCCACGATTCATTTGATCCCAAATTATAATTTAGTTGAGCAATAAAATAAATGGGTAATTGTTATTTATTTTTTTCAAAAATGACATTGCGAACAAGTTTTGATAGTAAAATTGATCGTAGACTAGGTCAGCCATTCACATTTACAACAAATTTGACCATATTCAAATTATTCTTATTTTATTTACAATTTTACTAGTAAAAAAAGTTTCAAGTGATTTTATTTATTATTAAAATTGATGCAAAATTTTATTTGTATGAAAAATCATTTACTAATTGATTTTTATTTACCATTTTAACAAATTGAACCCAAACAGTGTGGCAAAGATGTGAACAGCCAAAACCTTGTCTTCTGTTAATTGAACTTAATTAATTATATTTTGGCATGTTATGTTCCACTCTTTTTTTCTTTTTTTTTTTGAACTTTGGTTTTCCCGTTTTTTGGAACATGCTAAAACCCAAATAATGCAGTCTCAAAACACATGTTTTAATTTTTAAAGGAAATAAACATTGTTTAATAATATATATGTTTTGATAAAATCACGCTTGAGAGAAGGTGAAGGTGTTCCTCTTATGAGGTCAACTCTCATCTTCCTTTCTTCGTTCTTTGAGTTTGTGTTCGTGTCCATTTTTGTTGCTTTCATCCATCTCGCGCTATTCTCCATGGCCTACTGGTTTTGAGGTCCTATTTTTCAACACGATGTATTTTGTTAGCCCTGCAAAGCTTGAGAATTTTAACTACTACATCAAAATCTTGTCCATGTTGCGTTCTGTATCATATGAAGCCTCCATTTATGTCGTGGTAGGGGTAGTTTTTACCCTGACATGCAATTTCATCCTCTTCAGACGCCGATCCACTCTACCTTGGTGTTTTTAGAATGGTTAAGTAAATGGTTAAGTAACTACGATATATACCTACAGTTTGTTGGCAATGATCGCTTGTGAAGCTGTATATAGTGAGGTGATTTTTTTGTATCATGAGAAAGCTCGTCTCATTGTACCTGAGGCAAGCTGAATTTTTCCGATCACTCTTCCAGCTACATCTGTTGGTGTTTGGGTTGTTGCTTTTCTTCAGTGCAAGTATGTAATTCCTGAACGCGGAGATATGCAGAACGCATTTCTACAAGACAGTGTGGGCACATGTCCATCAGATTATTCATGTAAGATATCAGCTTATCAAGTTAAGTTATAACTAATTTCACAGGAACATTGTCTATGCCCATAACAAAGTTGAAATAAAACAGAATGCATGTTTTGCCTGTCTTGAATACATATACTAGATTGAGTACACCTGTTCTATGGAGAAAACTAATAAGGATTGCCATGAGTATGGGGATACTCAGATAAAGCAAGTGATAAGTCTTATAGTTTCCCAGGATAAACTGCTCATACCTCCATGAACCATATTAATTACAGGTTATTGGAATCCCTTTCCTTACTCCAAACTAACAATGTTAATGGTTCACGCATTAACACATGGTTCAAAGCAATCAATATGGCATTTATGGGAACATGAAACTCATTTTCTGCTTGGGTTAGGAAAGTGATGGATTTTAAATACCAAGGCATCCACGATAGCAGAAGACCACCCAAATATGCAGTAGAAACATTGATCGAGAAAATCATCTTCAGATCTTCTACAATTATTAGAGTCTTCAAAGGATATAAAATCATAAAAACATTTGTGCCCAGAGCGGAACCAGGATTTTTATAAAGGGAATGCCTAACGTGACTTATGTAAATATTTTCTAAAGTTAAATCATTTTTTTTTTCAATAGCATAAATTAAAAAATGAGTATCTATAAAATGAAATAAAAACATTGAAATAAAACATATTACTAATAATTCTAAAAGATAATTATCATATTTTAAAACGATATGTCAAATTTCATGTCGATGATTCACAAAACAATAATGATTTTTGGACCCCAATTGAGATTATGTTTATATAATAAATTACAAATTTCTACATATTTTCAGATACATGAATCTGAAACACTTAAATTAACAACATCCAATGTGTTTAACTATGTACACGTATATGAAACACTCAGATTAACATATTTATTAGATGTATTTCAGATACACATAATATTAACAGATGAAAAACATGTGGAAGGGAACTTCGAAGATTGATTTCATTTTTTCAAGAAATGCAAAAAAATTCATCATGTGTTTATGTTTATGTCTCAAAAAAAAAAAAAAAAAGACAGTGAGGTTTGACAATCGAAAGAAACCTAACTTTTTTTTCTCCACTGTTGTCGATTTATTTGGGGAAGATGATCAGATGAACTCCTGATCGCCGTTTCTTTTATTTCTTTCATTCGTTTGGTTCGCCTAGTTCAAAAATCATATGGTTTGCCCAATTTTGAAAACCCTAGGTGGTTAAAATTTTTTTGAAAATTAGTCGGGGAGAAAGGATTAATGAGGCCGCATTTTTAGGGACACTGTATCCACGATTAATGTTGGTATGATTTAATTGGAGTTAATTTTTAAAATTCTTAGAAGGGTAGTTATGTCATTGGCTTTTTGACTGTTTGAAAAAGTCAATCAGGGAATCAATATGATAGTGCCACCTATTGGGGCTCACCAATGCGGTCTAATTTCTGTGGCCAGGTAGCAGTACTGTTCACAAAAATAAGATGTCAAAGTTAAATCTAATAAGCAATACATACCTTTAAATTTGACATCGAGAGGTTTCATATTATGAAAATGTTGAATGAATTTGATTATTTTAGATATTTACACAATAAGATAAAAGGGAAAAATGAAGTGTTGATGGAAGAGATGAGAGAATTACATATTGCAAATTCTTGATTGTGAGATGGTTAATGGAACAAAAAGTAAAAATTATAGATTTTATGGAGATGATCGATATTAGAAACATTTGATATACAAACAAAAATAAAGATTCAATTTTTTTTTTTCAAGATGGGTGCCTGATCATCATCCCCAGACTAACCCCCCGTTTGGGAAGTGGAATTGCGTTATTCCGCCCTGATAGTTATACGGGGATAAATATTAGTGTTTGGCAGAATAGGCCTATCCGTGTTTGGTTGCAGTTTTTGTTATTCTTATTTATTCTTATTGGGAAACGTAAAATGTAGATTTTTGGTGTTTGGTTGACCTAGAATAAACTGTGGATAAATGGTTGATAAGGGATGGATAGAGAGTTATTATTTTCAAAATGTCAACTTTACCCCTGGAATATATTTTTATGTTTGGTGTAATTGATAAATATAAATCAATCCATCATGAGTGTAATTAAATCTGGACCGTCCATCTTATGTAATATTTTATGGTGGGCCTTTATATATTTTTTACAACTAATCTATGTATTCATTGGTGATTCCAAATGCTTTGTGGTGATTCTAATTATCTTATATCAATTTAATTATATTTACTCAATGACTTGGACATAAATAGAAAAATATATATAAATCATAGGTTGTCAATAAAATTGATAGATTTTATTACACAAGTAACATTGTCAATATTGTTGTTGTACCAAAAAACACTAGCATTCTTATATAAGCCTTCATTTAATTTAATATTGAAATATAAGTTGTTGTTTGGATAACGTTGATAGATATATATCAATTCATGATGAATGAAATTAAATTTGAACCGTCCATCTTATGTAATATTTTATGGTAGACCTTCAAATATGTTTTACAATTACTTTATGTATGCTCAGTGTTGATTCCATTTGCTTTGTAATGATTTCAATTATGGATTATGAGTTAATTAAATTTACCCAGTCAGTTGGTCATAAATAGTAATAAATTAAAATATTATTCTTATCTAATAAAATGACTGAGAATGGTTTTCTTTATTGAAAAACAAGATATTCTAATTGGATCCTAATTTTATTTAACAACTCCCTATTATCCAAACCCAGGAGAAGAGTTGATTTCACTTTTATACAACAAAAATCATATACTTTTCAAAAATCAAGAACACACATATTAGGACAAATAAGTCAATAAATATCACCACCACACAGCATTATTCATTTACAAAAATAAATTAAAAAAAAAAGATCAACAATGCTTCATCAACAACTACTAAGCCATATCTTTGTCAATTTTGAAGAAAAAATAATCCTCAAAAAGGAGTTTTGGTATGGTTTTCTTTATTGAAAAACAAGATATTCTAAGTGGGTCCTAATTTTATTTAACAACTCCCTATCACACAAACCCAAGTGTAGAGTTGGTTTCACTTTTATTCAACCAAAATCTAGAACACACAGATTAGGACAAATAAGTTGAATAAGCAAAATGCACCCATGAATGTTATGTGAAAAAAGCTAAAATGTGAGACATTTCATCAAAGCTGTAACCATAAAAAGTCACCATTCACCCACACAACCCTGCATATCATCTGATCTACCAACATCTACCAAAAATTCACTCATAGAACCCTGCATATCATCTGATCTACCAACATCTACCAAAAATTTACTCATAGAACCCTGCATATCATCTGATCTACCAACATCTACCAAAACACAAAGCCTAATGTTATCAGTAAAAAAAAAAAATTCCATATCGAACAAGGGTTGCACATTAACATTCCACATTACAAGCTTAAGATCATCGGTGCTATGTTTTTACCTCGGCTTGGTCGTGATGAGGAAGATGCAGTCGCTGGAGATGATTCGCTGCCTTGTCGAGGAGCCCCACAGTCCACGATCGTCGAAGGCTCGACCGTCGATCGATCACACGGAGTCGAGCTTCATATGAGATGGCGTGTGGTGAATCGATGGGAGGGTTTTGTATCTAGGGTTCCATTTTTTACTGTCAAACAAAATTGGAAGAGAAGGTCCTCGATTGAGAAAAAAAATCAAAAGTGGGTGAGTAAGTGTGATGGGATGGGGTGTGTGACATGTGTAGGGTGATAGTGAAAATTAAAATTGATTTTCGATGGTCAGGATCGCTCTGAAAATTTGATATATTTTCTGTGATTCAGATCAATTCATAGTGGCCAGGTCCACCGATCAGACGGTGCTGATTAAAGAAGGGTGTATCATTGGGGTTTGATAAAGTAAGTGAGAGAATTTTTTTGTAATGATGGTGAGGGGTATTTTTATTCTCAGGAATAGATAAGCCCTGATAAGCTATTCTCATCTTTTAGTGGAATTGTTATCAGGCCTTATGCTAGTTTATCCAGGCATAGCTATCAGGGTTTATCCGCTCCAAACAAACAGCGAATAAGGACTATTCTACTGTTATTCTCTCTTATTCTCTGTTTATGTTAGTTGGCAAACGTAAATGTTGAAGGGTTGAAACTATGTGGAGAGTGATGATTTTGTTAGACAGAAAATGATCTATATATAGCCTATAAAGTTGAGTTGTATTGTGTGTATGTAGAGATAAGAATTCAATGTTTACGTAAAGGAAGGATAAAGGCATCTGATGCTATGAGACATGATTGGATAGAGAGATCTTATTTTATCAATATTGGATTCTTTTAGATAAAGGAAGAATAAACATCCAATGCTATGAGACATGACTGGACATATATCTTATCCCACCAGTTCAGACAACTGAATAAAATACAAGTCCACTTGCAACTTTATATATATATATATATATAAAGTTGCAAGTGGACTTGTAACCCCTTTTGGAAAAAAAATCCATATAACCCCCTGACTTTTCCAAAATTCCATAAAACTCCTTGAAAATATCAATGTAAATCTAAATAGTCCTCTGAGTTAAATGTTTATTGATAGATTATGATTATTTTACAAATATTCAATCTGGTTAATCTTATCTGAAAATATAAATCCTGCCTAAAAACATAGTATACCAAAGCACCTTTATAATTTGTTAAAAATACAAAAAAAATTCACTATAAATTATGATTTTACCTTTTAGGACGGATTATAAAAACTCTTCAAGAGAGGTAAAATTGTCATTTACAGAGGATTTTCACATTGTAGGGTTTTGATATAATGTGATTTCAGTAAAGGTTAATCAAACTAAATATTCGCATAATATTCCTCATTTATCAATGAAAGTTTAACTCAGAGGATTATTTGGATTTACATAGATGTATTCAGGGGTACATGGACTTTGGGATATGGATTTAAGACAGTTTACAGGGGTTATTTGAATTTTTCCCATTTTTTTTATATGTGAATATAGAGTTGATGTAACTTAGGTATTTGCATTAAAATTGAAACATAAATGTTAATAAGCAATAAAGATGAAAGAGATAAAGGATAGTATGTGAATTTTAAAGTTTGAAAATAGTGATTTGAAAACCTACAACAAAAAAGGTTCGAATGATGAAGCTTGATTAACTATGGCTAAGTTATAAATAAAATATGAATAAAGTATAATAAGAAATTATAAGAAATAAAAAATAATTTGACATGTGGCCCCATTATATTTATAAAAAATGATGACAGTTAATTTGACAGTATGACCTCTTTATATCAGTGGAATGGATTGAGTAATATAACACTTTTCCAAGGGGCTTGGAATACAAATATCAGCTTATTCTCATTTATTCTCACATAGCTATTCTCATGTAATTCTTCCATCCAAACAAGTTTTTAGGCATATTCTCCCCCTTATTCCATCTTATTCTTCCCTTATTCCACTACGCAAATGGCATTACTAACACTACAATTTCAAACATGTAAATTATGTCAAGAATTTTATGGATGATATATTATAAAGCTTGATGTCATGTGAAATTTATGGGTCCGTTTCTCAATGCAGTGTGGGAGCCCTGCATTTGAAAACTCATCACACGTTCTAAAAAGCGCTATTCTAGAGTGTTTAAAAAATCACCCAAAATACACATGCAGCGCTCAATGCTCAATGCAGGAGCTACATTTCTGTTTGTTTATCACCCCTAATCAACCAGCGTCTGCCAACGCCACCACCTTATAGAACACGATACCAAACACTACCTATGTTTTTTTTACTCACTGTCTTTTTTAGTGGATGAGATGGGCTTGGTCTCTTCGTATTCACCACGAACTCATCTCCCAACGATCTGCACTTCTTTTTTTTTTAGGTCACGAGTAAATACGAACAATTAATTTAATAGATCCTTGTTGTATTTTCTCTACACAATAAATTTTTAAGAAATTTGTCACTCATTTTTCTTTAAGAATGGCTTGAGTTCCATGTATTGGACATGCATTTTGTCTAATAAACCCAAATGAATAGGAAAATAGTTCTTGCTTTGAAATGAGCCTACAAAGTCAACACAACGTGATTTTATTATTGAGATGAACTGTTAATGCATTGATGAGTATGCACTGGTTTGCTGCGATGTTCATCTATTCTGTGAGGTTCAATGCATCTATATGATCATTTAACTTCATTTTATTGAAAAAATGTTTCCTAGATAATTTCCTATATTATCATGAAAAGCTTTATATAGATCTTGTTGATAAGAAATTGATAATTTTTAATTAATTAAATTTTATTTTTGTTGATGGAATTTGTAGGTTGATTTCCATGTAGAATAAACTCAGTTGTATGGCTTATAGTAGTATTTTCATGTTATATATAGACCTTTATAAAATGAATGTGACTTAGTTATGGTTTGTTGTGGGCATCACCTCTACCAACAAAGAACTTGCAATCATTTTTTTTTTTCGAAACGGTAGACACTTTACATTCATTTGTTATTTGAATATATATGAGCTATTACGAGTGAAATTAGGTCGTTAGGATTACATGGTTTGGATGTCATGCAGTGGATGGAAACTTCATGATAAGTTATGGATTTGTTTATACTGGTTCTTAACATTGAATGATATGTGAAAAATGATATGTCCAGCTCCAAGAGCAACATCATCTGAAGTCCACACCGTTTTTCATTTTCTTTTTAAAAATCACTCTCTCATTAAAATACATGTTATTATATTAAATAAAATATTTTTTTAGATATTTTTTCATTTTAAAAAAATAAAAAAAATTTACATCATACACTAAGCTCTCGTTTGGGTAACAGGTTAAGCTCGGATAAGGGTAGTATAAGAATAGATAAGAAAAATGGTTGTTTGTTTGCAGAGTATAACTTGGTATTACTAAGCCAGTTTAAACGAGTATAAGAGAGTATAACAATTCTAAGTAACCCCTAGGATAAGCTATACTCAGTTTATCTATTCCCATGGGCCCACATGTCAAATCAACTTTTTACATCTTATCACATCAAATCACCTATCAACACCTCTTATACATCAAAATACTCACATGTCAAATCAATTTTTTTACACTTCATTTATATTTTATTATTTATCAATAAAAAAACTCAACCTTTATTCTTACGTTTTTCAATGAAAATAATAAAAAACACAATTAAACAGAAAATCTCTTATTCCTGTAAAATTATTTTCTATACTAGTATAATTATCTATCCAGAATAACTGAATTCCTCAATCCAAACAGGGATAATAGTGTATGATAAATTACTGCACTATTTTGAATCTATAGTCCACATGACATCTGAGCACAATGAGATTTGATTAAGTGATTAGCTTTAGAAAAATATATTATGTTGATTTAAATTCGATCCCGTTTTGTTTTAATTCAAGTTTTCTGAAGGACTCATAATTCTCTCTAACCAAATCAAAGCCAACCAAACAAAAATCAACCGAAACATTAAAAAAATCAGGTTGATAAAAAAGTATGATCTGCTATTGCCAAAACCCATGTTAGGCTTTATATAGGTTACCTATAATTTCCAGAAAGGAACAGGAACTACATTGATCAAACTTGTTTGCATTCTCCAATATAAAAGCTTCACACGTTTAGGCATTCATAGTCAACAAAAATACAACCTGCCTTCATCACCAAAGTTTTGGTGATGAGGGGGTAAAAATAATAATAACAGTGCCACAAAATATAAATGTGTTCAAAATTGCAAGTGAAAAGATAAGGAATTTAGACCAAAAGGTCAGGAAGACACAGATAGGCTATTCTCTGATGTGAAGCATCATCTTATTCCCGCATAGAAAAAAGAACTATTTGAAATCAGGCTTTTCTGGGTATGTGCAGCCAGACCTCTGGATTATAACATTTGCGGCATAGCATCCGGCTCTTACGCATTCATCGATGCTCTTCTCCTGGACCAACTGAGACAAGAATCCTCCAACAAATGCATCACCTGCAGATTTTCATGCACGCAATGTAGAGAAAGATTGATATGGATAAAAGGTAGCGACAAATGCTGACACTGCTAATCCACGATAGGCATGGATCGACAGTGGTGGGCATTAAAAGGGCTTGCAAAAAGAGTAGGTCATAAATTGCTTCAAGAATATATAAACTACAATTTGCCAACACGAGAAACTTCTATTGTAACTTCTAGTAAAATCTACTGTGAAAATGCAAACCAAGCTTCTATTAACTGGGTTTGCATACCCACCTCCAAAATGGGTGTTGCGTGCTTCGTTGATTTTCAATAAATAAATAAATGTGTGCGTACGCGTGTGTGAAAAATGTGTAATAGCACAAACCTGCTCCGTTCGTGTCAACAAGCTTCTCCTTGGGTAGCAAGATTACTGGGAAGAGTTTCACCTGTTTCCATCAATTAAATTAAAAAGTAAAGAAAGCATTAAACAGTTTGATCAAAATTCAAAACCAACAGTAATGAGGATCAGATATGTGTGTTTGTCTTGTTTTGCAACAAAACCATGACAAAATTAGTGGTCTCCCAAAGTTCCCACTGCTACTGAAAAAAATCTACAAAACTGTGTAGTGAAATACTAACCTTTCCATCCTCTGCCACAACAACTGGATCAGCACCCTGTGTGATGATGGTTATCCTCTTGCGTGCTGATACCTTTGGCCATTCGGAGATCTTCAAGGCAATTTCCTCAACATTTTCAGTCTGAAAATCAAAGTTCCCTCATCAGCCTGAAGTGTTTAAAACTCAATAAGGGTTGAAAGCCTACATTTCCAGTGACAATGTTTACCTCCCAACCATGGACTCTTGAAAAGGTCCTTGCTTCAGTTTCATTCCCAAAAACAAAGTCCATATATCTGAAATTGTAAAAATGCATATAACTATCGACTCCAGACCACCCAAGATAAAATAAATAAATGACACGAACTTACGGTAGAACTTTCTCCAGTGCATCCCGAAAGAACTCGCAGATGAAAGGCGCAGCGAGGTTCATCATAAAGACCTACAAGGGGAATAATAGAAATTGTCTTTACTCTTCTAAGATGATTATGCAAACATTAGGAGATTACTTCATATATATTCATGCATTTGTACCTTGTTATTAGCCGCAGCATGTTCAGCTACGAGTTGGATGGACTCCGGGGACACGGTGAGAAAAAATCCAGCAATATAGTAGTACTTGGCCTTTTCAACTGTTAGTAAAAGTAAATATAAGCCAATAAATCATACAGATATATCCTATTCATATAAAATAGACAAACAGAAGCCAATATTAGTCCAGTTGCAAACTTGAATGCATAGTAGCAGTTTGCACAACAGAACTTAAGCCATGTGATCCCAAGGTTGCATATATGCAACAAGAATACATTTTTTCAATCTGAAAGAATTTATCGTGCTCCCATAAAGTTGATTCATACAAGCAAACTGAAAATCTTGCTTGAAAAATATAGAATAAATTGATGGAAAAGCAGATATGAAAGGACTAATAAATTTCAAAAAAGTACCTAGTGCCCAATTTTCTGGTCTCTTTAAATGCTCAGATTTATAGCAGTTTGCAGCTGACAGGTTAGCAACTAATGACCTATATACAAAAAAAGAAGATAAGAATAATGTTACAAAAAAAGGGACAAATTAAAATTTTACCAGAATCACATACAAAAATGATGAAATGACAGGACATCCTCTAAGCTTTGTTGTAAACCCAAGGCTACGAAAGCTCAAATTACATAGCAACTAATGAGATAAGAAGGCAGGATAGACCTTTCACCACTGACAACACATACAGCACATGTACCCGTCGCAGCAGTTTCATCCTCGTAGTAATGAACCTGAGCAGCCATCGATACCAAGATTGTTCACTTGAAAATGATGAAAAACAAATGACACAAACAAAGTTTCTTCATAGCAAAAAAAAAAAAATAAGCCTTACATTAACACCAGCAAGTTTGGAGTTCTTCTTCATCTCCTCCCCAAACTTGTCCTTTCCAATACATCCCATATAACTAGTTGCACCAGGTATTTGAAGCATCCACTACACAGATGCAACCAACTTGAATAAAAAAGGTCACAACAAATCTAATTAAATAGAATTCAAAAGTAACAATCATACCTGTGCCACCTTAATTGAATTTTGTGTTGCACCTGAACCCATTCAGAAGATGTAGAGCTCAAATTTTAAACCAGAACTTCTAAATTTTCCAGATGAAATATTTTATTGCTTCAAGAATTAAAATCATTTTGTTTCAAAAGAAGAAATAATATCAGCGACTCACCTCCAGCAATATATTCCACATTGTATTTTGCACCCATTTCATCATACCTGAGAACCCATCAAGAACACTTGTTAATGCATAAAATAAAAAAAAATAAAAAAATTTACTACCACTCAATCCAGGAGCATCTTGCCCTGAAAATGACAGTGCATTCATGTAGGTTTTGCATTGTGCCTGTTTTTTGTGACTAAAGAATAATGAGCAAACATATGTGGGCATTTCATTCATGGAACGTCACCAAGAGATGCAACAGTTGGAATACTGATAATCTCATCATATGCAAGAAAAATGATTGCACACAAAAAAGCTGCTGAGATTCTAATAATCCCATCATTGAAACCCAGCGATTGAAAAGCATTGTTTTTGCAATCACCGGGTTTTTGCAAAGAAAACACGGGAAATGGGATTAAAAATCTTAACGCCTAAATTTGTTTGGATCCGCGTTTAGATATTTCAAGATTTTCCAACGCAAAATCCGCCCAAATGCGAATCCAAACGGGGCCTAAGAGTGACTTACAAATAAACAAATGAATGCAGATGATAGTATTTCCAGTGAAATTCATGACTAACAACACGGATTGTCATAAACAACAAATAAAATACTTACATTGGCACATGCTTTTCTTCTGCAAGAATTGCATTATTCAGTGTAATGTCGTACCTGAAAACAAAGAAGGAAAAAAATAGACTTCAAATTCTGAAAATGTAGATGTAAACAATCTATTGTGATGCACATGAATATGTAAATCCACATATAACACAGAAAAAAAAAAACTCAATAACACTGATCAAGGAAGGTCTGATTAAGGAGGTTGGTCTTCCCTCAATCCCTCCGTCCAGCATTTGCTCATACACTGACACTCCATGGAATCCATTTTCATTGGTTTTTATGGACGACTACTATTACTTCATCTAGCTTATCTTTACAATGTTTAGTTAGGGCACAATTTTAAACTTCTTCAATAGTTTTGGAGAATTCCATTATCACAAAATTCTAAACGGGTAACAAGATTTTCACTTATCGAGGAAGTACTGTAGAATGGAAATTGAGATAGACAGGCATATTGGGCAAAGAGGTGTCTGTATTAATGCATGTAACTTATAATAATTCACAAAGCTTGTATGGACTCGAATAGTTTTCAATAACATGTTAACATCCAAAATGGACTCTCAAGCCCACCAAAAACCAGGCACTAGTACATTAAGATAGAAAATGATATGTCCAGACTTGTGTGCAACCCCCTTCTGCAACCCTACCAGTTTTTTTTAATATACACTCACCCATTCAAATACATACTTTTAGTGAATTTTTTCTCTTTAAATCATTTTTTAAAAAAATTTTCATACACTGCGATAGTGCAGTGCACACTGACCACGGTGTATAAGCGGTTGGGAGACCGCTTTTGGACTACAGCCGAGGCTACAAAACGGACTAAGTGTATCAACGCTCCACTAAGACAAGGTAAGCATGTTGTTGTTAATTTTTTAATCTTAAACGGTTGAAAAATATCTTATATTTTCACACCGCTGTAAAAAAAACAAAAATCACATCTGCAATACATAACCGTATAAAAATTTTAAATAAAAAGTGGCTGCATCTATGCTCATCTTAAATCCAAACCATCAGATCCAAAAGGAAAAAAGAGAAGTGTTCATCTACAGTGGCTAATCTCCGATGTACACAACAAACAAATCATGTGCAGAGAAACTCATCAAATACAGATCAGATCGAAGTAGTAGATTTTACATATGAAAGCAGAGATCAAGATTAATTCCACGCTCAAATGCCAGTTATTAGTGATTCAGAAATATTCACAAACCACTCAATGCATATCGAAAGGGTAAGTTCTACATCGATCGCCACAGTTAAACATCTAAGCGAGAAGACGAAACGGAAAGCGATTTGAAGGTCTAAAGGTCTAAAAAACATAAGAACGGAATACACGCAAGGGATCTGATCTCCTGTGCTGCCATGAAAGACGTGAGCCATCTAGATTCTAGAGAGAGAGAGGGAGGGAGGGAGGGAGAGAGGAGACTTACTTTTTGAGGAAGTCTTCGTCGACCACGGCCGAGATGTCGAGGAGAGGGTTTCCCATCCCCAATAGAATCCCCTCCGACGCCATTAGAGACTGAAATCTAAGATCAAAGCAGAGACAGAGAGAGAGCGAGAGAGAGATCAGAGAGGGCAGAGAACGATTTATAAGGGGCTTTTTTGAGCTTTTGAGCGGTCACTGTCACTCACCAACCCAAGCCATTGAAATCCTTGAAACACCCTCCAGATTTAGATAAATTACGAAATAGCCCTACATCAAGGAATCATCGCCCGTTCATTTGGAATAACACGGGTTGGATGCCATTAACATGCGCGGGGTGAGGTTTTTAGTGGGTGAGATTGGATCATCATCGGACGGCTGTCAAGGTTTCCCAAGAAAAACGGGGATCATGCTGGAGAGGAATGATGCGGTTGTTGGGATCAACATTATTTAAATAGTGGGGAAAATTTATTTTAAAAAGATCCCTCGCGAGACTGAGATCGCATGGTTTGGTGGGATTGGTGTGACCCGTGACACCATGGCCTGGACTTGGGCAGAGTGGGATGGTAAAACTGATTTTATGTAAACGCTTATGTTAAAATTAATTACGTAAGAAGTTGTTCCTTGAGCTTTTGAAAATCAATGGTTTAAAATTTGTGTGCAGCAAATTATTATAGTAAAATTATTTACATATGAACAGTCAGATTGTACACAAATAATCGCTATCAAATGTTTGTATTTTCAGATATAGTCAAAGGATTTAAGCATGTTTTATATAACAATTTCAGATACAATTGATTCAGATACATACAATTTTTATAAGAGCATTAATCTATTTTCATCAAGGGATTTACAAAAACAGTTGAGTAATCCAAAATATAAGATTGAAGTTTTTAATACACAACACATTCTGATTCATGGCCACTTATTAATAGCTTGTAATGTAACTATTAGGTTCTCTGTTGCTATATAATTGCTTCAGATTCATATTTATTTGATAACAGGTTTTCAGATACATGTATAATTGATTAATATACATGGATTGTTTACAAAAAAAATAAGATATATTCATCAAACAATGCATGTTAATTATCAAAAATAATATAATAATTCATGATCTACATGCATATGATATTTCAAACATTTCATTTGGATACTATTAATTGCTCAGTTAACCAGATTTTGTTTCACTGAATCATGAAACAATTGCACATTATATAAAATTTTCAGATACAGTATCTGACTTATGTTTTTGTTTCATCAGAAGCGAAATATGCACACGAGAAAACCCTAAACAATCGAAAAATATAATTTCATTTTTCCTTTAATCTTGATACACTGGCAGACGAAGACAATGTATTAAAAAACAATCTCATAATATATTAGAGATTAATGACAATGTATCTTGATACACTTTTTTTTTTTATTCAAATGCATGTATCTAAATCATTGATTTCAAATCATTTTTTTATTTATTTCAGATGCAAGTATTTGAAACAATGATTCTTCAAATGGATATAAGATACAATCAGATTAACAGGAGTCGAGATAATCGAAGGAAATCGTTTTATATATTATTTTGAAAATAAAAGATTTCGTCTAATAAGAAATACAAAAAAAAAAAAAAAAACACGACTTCTTTATCGAATACAAACGACCTGTTTTTTTTTTGTCAAAAAAAAAAAACAAATACAAAGCGACAGTTAAATTTCGATTGACGGAAGAAATCTATCCTTTTTTTATTCGCCATTGTTGATAATTTATTAGGAAAGAGAATCATATGAATTGAAATCTTGATCGCTTAATTTTTTTCTTTTTTTTTCATTCGTATGATTTTGCCCAAATCGAAACCCTAACATTCAATTTTTTTTTAAACATGTTACTTCGAGAAGAGGAATTAATGATGCCCCCATTTATGAGATTCAGTTACGATTTTAATGAGAATATTATCTAGTTGGAGGTTATTTTTTAAAATTATAAGAAGGGTAATTTTGTCATTGACATTTTAATGGTTTAAAAATGTCAAATAATAAACCAATAAAAGAGTGCCACCTATTGAGGCTCACAAATGAAGCTTAATTTATAGAGTCTAGGTAACAGCACTGATAGTAAAAATATACACAGATGCACGAGTTAATAAGGTAGTCGATACGGACTTTGATGGATTTCTGTGGACATTATTTAAGTGATGGACTTTTGTAGACTTTGCAGACTTTCACAGACTTTTGCAGACTTTCGTGGACTTTTACAGACTTTCACAAATTAACTCTCATGGACTTTCACAGACTTTTGCAGACTTTCACAAACTGACTCTCATGGACTTTCACAGATTTTCACATACATTTACAGATTGACTCTTATGGATTTTCATAGACTTTCACAGACTTTTGCAGACTTTCACAAATCACTCTCATGGACTTTCACAGACTTTTGTAGACTTTCACAAATCACTCTCATGGACTTTCACAGACTTTTACAGACTTTCACAGACTTTGACTCTTTTCACATGTGGATTTTTATTAATAAACACAAAAATATTTTTAAAATTTTAAAATAACAAATAAAGAACTCAAATATTCAAATTCAACATAAATTATTGATACCCAACATAAAATGTAATTTAATATAGTAAATATCAATCTTTATATATCTGAAATGCATATTGCTAGAATGCCATGATAAAGACACCATTTTTAACTTGATAATATTACATTAGTTCACCATGAATATTGATGTCACGGTCATCCCACATACGTTTAGCTATATTTAACCGCCAATTATTAGCATCTGCGCGTTGTTGCTCTTGAGTTTGAACTTCCAGAGAGTCTTCATTGTCCTCTCGTTGTTGCTCCTCAGTTAGAACAATTTCATCATCATCTTCTAGATCTTCTAAAAACTCATCTGAATGATACTCTTTACGCAGAAAGTTATGTAAAGCCGCACAAGCCAGCATTAGATCTTCGAATTGGGCGAATCTCCTCTTGAAGTATTTGATACGACTTTGATATTGGGTGAATGTCTTCTTACACCCAAGTTTGGAGTTAAGGCGAGGGAGAATTCTCGCCTCAACTAATTGTTTAGGTAACGATCCACTTGCGTCACGCCATCCGCGACCACAAGCATCTACTAATAAAGCCAACAATTCTTCACTCTCATCTTGGTTCCATTGACTATACATTCCAGCTGTGTCGGTATTGCCCTTCCCTTTGCTTTTATTTTTGTCTTTTTCCATTTGTGATGCTTGAGACTCTTTATTCATATCCATTTTCTATATTAATCAACTCAAAATATAATAATAATAATAAAAAGAGACAAGAAATAGAGAACCTAACAAATTCAAAGTAATATTATGTCAATGGCAATAATAAACTTCTTAAAGAACGAGGCTCAAGGGCGGATCCATAGGTAGTTTGGCTCAGATTTTGTCAACTTTTTTTTGTTGTTAATATATGAAGTGTATATGCTTTTATTTTGTTCACAAAATATTTAAGGTAAAAAACTATTTTTTAAATAAAAAAACTCAATTTATTAATGAGCAATGAATTTGATTCATCACTTAGAATCATTTAAAAATTTATGATATGTACATATAATAAACCTTAATAATTTCAAACATTATCCTAAAATGAATTTATTAAAAACTCTTGAGTATTTTTTATTATATATATATAATAACAAAGAACACATTGATGCAGCATTACATAATGCATGGCATTGTAATCAATTTCTTACACACACCCACACACACGGACAAAACACGGCTACTTGATTAACTACATCATATAAATCTAATTTCAATATACACACATATACCAAACAATACAATATATAATGGACCACCAAACAAAAAGTACCATAAACATGTATAATGTACGGTAGATATCAACACAAGAACAATATGCTTCAGTTTGAAAAAAAAAATAGTGGATGATATAAGTATATATTATATATCATACACAGTATTAAAAAATAATTTATTGCAACAAAAGCAAATCCATAATTCTTATATATGAGTAGATATCAATATTTCATGCATATTCACATTCATAAAAAATTCTTCTTCATTAAAAACAATCAATTTAATAAAATAACAAAGAAAAAAAAAATACCTTCTATTGAGAAAAATCCACAATGAGCCAACTTTTTTTTTTGTAGAGAGAAAAAATCATAAGCTTTTATAGAAGGGAGGGATGAGTTTTTAATTAGGAAGATAATAAAATAAGGAAATATATATATTATATAAAAATCATATATTACAT
Organism: Acorus gramineus; assembly: GCA_030737835.1. Classification (NCBI taxonomy): domain Eukaryota; kingdom Viridiplantae; phylum Streptophyta; class Magnoliopsida; order Acorales; family Acoraceae; genus Acorus; species Acorus gramineus. The sequence goes on from CM060857.1 coordinate 16,666,347, forward strand.
CTCTTCAAATATAATGAAATAAAATCATAAATTATATTACTTAAAATAAAATAAAATAAAAGTAGTCATTATATTACTTTAAATAAAAAATAAAATAAAAGCAATCAGTATATTTCATATATGTAAATATATCTTTTTACTTTTATATATGTTTAAACATTATAAAAAATATATATGCATCTATATTGTACAATAATAGAAACATCTTCAAGGAAAATCAAATCAAACATTATACATATAATCAAATATATGATAAATCTATATTTTAAAAAATAATTGTGGATGATCTAGGCATATATAATATAATCTACCATTCTCATATATTCATCAAACATATGAGGTGATAGGAATATTTCATACATATGGACATTCATAAAAAAAAAGATGATAAATAAAGAAAAAAAAAGTGAATAAAAATATGAAAGGCATGTGATAAAAATCATAAAGTAGATTTGTTAAAAGAAAAAAAGAAGAAATATTCACAATGCTGGAATAAAAGTCCATGAGAATCCCACCCATTTGGGTGGGATTTTGAAATGACATTTTCCTTTATATTTCTCTCTCTAAAGTCCACAAGAATCCATCACTTATGAAAGTCTTCACAAATCCTGTTTAAATTGAATAACACATGACAAAATGTCTACCATGAGGAGTCTCAATCGAATAACGCTGGACTTTTTGTCCACGAAATAATGTCTTAATCGAATAACACTAGACTTTATGTCCACGAAATAATGTCTCAATCGAATAACGCTGGACTTTATGTCCACGAAATAATGTCTCAATCGAATAACGCTAGACTTTATGTCCACCAAATAATGTCTCAATCGAATAATACTGAACTTTATGTCCACGAAATAATGTCTCAATCGAATAACGCTGGACTTTATGTCTACGAAATAATGTCTCAATCGAATAACGCTGGACTTTTTGTCTATGAAATAATGTCTCAATCGAATAACGCTGAACTTTTTGTCCACGAACCAAAGTCCTGATTGAAAAACACAAAATTTACAAATCCACGAGCATGGACATTTTGTCCATGAAAATCCTAATTGACTACCCCCCTATAAACCATATTCTACACCTATTAAACTCGTCATCTATTTTCATTAATATGAAAACAAGGTCTAATAAAAACTATAAATTGTTAAGAAATTTTTAATCCAAGCAACACATAAAACATAGTTTTATACATAGACTTCTGTTTATGCTCGACATAAAAAGGTGTACATCAATATACATGTATTTAATAAATGACTTCAATTTTCTTAAAATATACATAGTTGTTCAAACAATGTCAGTGTTATAGCATCCTTAGATTTTTTTTCATGTTCAAATGGTGTTTAACACCAAGACGGAGCATCTGCTTGAATGGATCCCTTGTGAAGGGAAATGCCTGCTATATATTGAATGAGAAGGCAAAGAGAGAACTACATCAGTGGATATTATAAAACAGACTATACAAAAACAATCGAAAGAAGATCATAATACATAGTCTTTTGTTGAAACAAAAAATTAACCTTTTATCTTCTCCAAGAAAGAGGGTGATACATGTGATTGATTCATTGAACTCCCTAGTCAATGTGCAACGGCATTGCAAGGGGGATCCATCTTCCCCCTCACCCAGCAAGCAACCTAAGTCACAAATCATATCATTTCATAACAGGAATAATAAGCTACATTTTGAAATGGACTGAAATCAATGTGCTATACATTAACAAAATTACTAATCTTGTTTTCAAAAAAAAAAAAAAAAAAAATCTGATATAAGTCCAATGTAAAGCAAAATTTTACTCCTTTTAGATGTGCAATCAACTTGATCTTCATGTCCAATGAAATTGTAATTGTGTGACAAATTTCAAATCCATGTGCAATATTAAAAAGCCTACAATGACAACACAAATATAATCCTTGAGGGTAAAAAAGAATTTCTCTGAGATGATTACAGGAAACATCTGGAGACTCTTTCTTATATAAAAAAAGTCATTCCTCTATTCAAAGTAAAAAGAAAAATTTACCCTTAATTTATATTCAGGCTAAACATGGCATATTCCAAGAACATATAGGCCCACGAGATAAAAGAGCATGCAACAAAGAGTGAATCTCACATAAACAAGCAATTATTATTTTACATGCAAAAAAAAAAAAAGGATGGGACAAAGTATCTCTTCAACAATAAAGATATCCTACCTATATGCTTGGGTCAAAAAGGATGATTATAACGAATCTCATTCTGTTTTATATTATTATCTGAGATCACTATAACATCTTTCATGCATCAATCTAAATCTTTCAAATCTGTTTACTCTCTATCAAGAGTAATAAAAATAAAATTATTCTTCAAAGCATTTTTCAACAATGATAGCTAAATAGCGCATCCTATAACTATTCCTACAGGACACTATACCTTTTTTCATATTTTCATATTCAATAAACCTTGAAAGCAAATTAACAAATATAATGATGGAGATCATCCTTTTGTTAGATAGAACAAGAGCAAGCATTGTCCATTTATTCGTTCTTCAAAAACTTTTCAAATATACATTCAAAGACTGAGAACTCACAGTGTGGCCTACCCAATAGAGATAAAGAAGGGTAAGTATAACATATAAACAGAACATTATACAGAAAAGAGTGCTAGTCATCTCAGTTGGGGTAAATGCTCAAACGTTACATATCAACAAAAAAAATACCTGCAGAGCAAGTTCCCGGTTGTTAAGTGTTTCACATCAACAAGAACTGAAGGAAGAGAACATAAAGAAGGATAAGTATAACATATAAGTAAAACATCATACAGAAAAACTACAAATAGTTTTATTCAAGGGTAAATACTCAGATGTTACATATTGACAAAAAGATACCTGAACAGCAAGTTCCTAGATGTTGAAGGATGGATGCATGCATTACTGACAACCATATCAGTAGGACTTTATTGTGCTACTCACATATTGTGCATATTGGAAGGCCTCATCATTTTTGAAGTAGGACGTTATTGCACGCAATGCATCCTACATATACCAAAGAGTTCAGAGAACTTTAGCACAGAATTCGATGAAAAAAGTGAGATATATATACACACAACATTCTCTTCATAAGAAATATTGCCATGAAGAAAACAGAGAGGAGATTTATAGGGACCATCATATTCATAACAATCCCCTTTCATCTTTAACTAAAGATGGAGGGAAAGAATTATTTTCCTAAAGATATACCTACGGACATGGGCATGACACCCATGTCCATAGGTATATCTGAAGCATTGAAGTCAAGGAGCCTAATCAAATATAAAACGAAATGAATGGATGACAATGGTTGGTGATTCTAAATTGACATAACCAGAAATGCAAACGGTCAAAATTGAGATTCCAACAGCTCATCGATGTCAAAGCCATCAAGAAACTATTTGAGAAAGAACAAGAACTTACGAGCCAATCATTATCAAAACAGAACACAATCAAAAGAAATCTTGAGAACATATAAAAAAAAAACAAACATTTACAAAGAAAACCCAAATCTATGAATCGTCGGACGAACAATCAAGAAACCCAAACAGATCAATCAGCAGTACCACCTTATGTTGACGCCTCAAACATTCTCAAACCTTATGTTCCTTGATTCCAATTTTTTTTTGCTCACACGGGTTATACATGTTGTTCACTCGGATAGGAGATGACACGTTGTTCCTAAGACGCAAAATTACCTAAATACCCAGTATAGAAATGGTATATATAAAACCATTAAAGCCAACACAAACAATAGAGGTCCACCAATATAAACAGAATGTGGAAGGGAGCATTCACAATTATATGACCATAAACAATGGTTTGTTACCTTACCTGTACATGTATGATAAGTAAAAAAAGATTCCCATTAGGTTAGTGCCTCAAATCCCCCCACCTCAAAAAATGATTATGCTTGCTTATAGTTTGTAGTTACCAAAAAAACTTCAATAAGACATCACATTCCTTTCCTTCCTAAGCAACTAAAAAAAAAGGGTTAAAACTACTACTAGGGGACCTCGAGGAATTATTTATCAGATATGATACTGGTATGTCAGATCAGAACATCGGAAGAGACACTATCCTATATCAGTCATCATCCACTACACAAATGACTGTCCCCTGCAGCAGTGGATCGAGTAGTAGTTCCAGCAGCAGCATCTGAGGCTTCCCTATCACCACCACCCGTCAAAACCAGGCCACAAAAAAAACGCTGGCCTTCAGATGTTCGTGCTAAATCAGGGATCGGTGGTACATTCATCAGGTTTGCCGAGGCATAAATAGGAGGTAGGCGGGAATTGGATCGCAAAAGAGAGTTTGGTGGTTGTAGCAACATGCTGCTGGGACGGTAAGGAGTGGGGAAGGATGTGGATGAAGAAGCCCTGAAACTCTGAAGATGTGGAGGGACTGCACGTACTCCACCAGTGCCTAAATTCGCTGGGGGAAACAAAGGCCTGTAGTGCTCCCTAGGTATATGATTTCCAGAGTAAAATGTTGAAAGGCGGTGGGCAACATGAGCGGGGTGGGGGGGGACCAGGAAGGGGCGGTGGGCGACCTGGACCGGGCGGTGGGGGACCTGAACAGGCGGGACTGGAGTCCGAGTTGTAGTCGGAGCATGATCCTGGACTGGTGCCTGAACTGTGGGCTGGACTGTCACCCGGTTAGGGGCTGTTCGCTGCACTGGAGGCTGTGCTTGAGCTAGAGATGCAGAAGCCGATGGTGATGGAGTGAAAGTTTGAGCTAGAGTTGCAGCAGGTAATGGTGATGGAGGAAAAGCAGGGACAGAGGAAGTCCTTTGCATTCGCAGGGCTGATAAACGAGAAAGAACATCTGAATTGGTAGCAGGAACACCTGACAAAAACAGCACACAAGGTGATAAATATATATAAGCTGAGGAAGCCGAGATTTCATTATCAAAGTAAGTGTATTATTATACGCGTGCATGCCCAGAGATGGGATACGACATTATTTGTATGCAGATTTAATATGTATTGAATTGTTTCGTTCTTGAATGTCACTGGAGACACTGGCTGAGGAATGTCAATTGCCACAAAGACGTTCCAATGATTGCCTTGGCCAGCACAGAGAGTCTGTGCAAACGTCCAAATGCAGAGGCATGGTCTAGCAATGAAACTGACCAAAATAAATTACTGACGCTCAATGCTTTCACCCTAAAATTATTTTACAGTATTTCAAAACTGAATATGCAAATAGTGACTAAAGTCCACATACCCTGTTGATTTGATTGTGTCCCTTCATTTGGGTTCCCCGCAAACTTGAACTTCATTGCATCAGCTAACAATTTGTTCAGTCGGACCTTGGTGCGCATTATCTCTAATGACCTCTTACTGGACTCTGCTCTTCCCTCCACATCTTGGAGAAATGCATTATACTGCTTCTGCAACTCTTCCATCTTCCTATTGCAAGCTGATATAAGCAGCAATTTCTGTCCATCAAAACAATGTAATGGTATTAGCGTAATAGTATTTACTTTATCAAAGAATACAAGGGATATAATGGTTTAAATTGTATTAAAACACAACACACGAACCTCATTCTCATGCTCCTTGATAATGGCATTAAGCTTATCATCTATTGAGGACAATTGATTTTGAAAAAGATCTGGTGGCAATCGCCCTGGCATGGGTATAGCTGCCGGTGTATGAAGTGGCTGTGTCAACAATGGTGGCAATGGCCGCAGAGGCTGTCGCAGTGGATGTTGAAATGGTCCTGCCTGGTATTGTTCTGCGGATTCCAAAGGCAGCTGACGAACTACTACACATTGTGAGGTTGTGCTAACGTTTTGATGCGAGGCTGAGACCACATTAATCAATTGCTGCTCAGCTTGGGAAGTTGTACCATCACAATATGGTTGCTCAGTTTGTGTCGTTACTTCAAGCAGTTGTTGCTCAGTACCTCCACGTTGATGAAAAGAGCTGGGAGTCTCATCAATCGATTCCTGCATGCTTTCAAGGGAATCATGTGCAATAGCTTCATCATGGACAATCAAAGGAGAGGCAGGAGACTGAAGTAATTGTGGCTGATCAACAGGTTCCGAGATTGACTCCGGATTTACCGACTGTTTCTCAGTGTGAGAAGCTGTACTGTCGCAATGTAGTTTCTCAGTTTCTATGGTTACCATAGCCATCTGTTGATCAGTACCAGCATTTGTATGAGAAGAACCAGAAGTTCTATTAATGGGTTCACGTACACTCTCCAGAGGTTCATATTCAATTGCTTCGTCGTGAGCAATCAAAGGAGATGCGAGAGATGGAGGCAGCTCTGGATGATCAATAGGGACATTGCCCAAATTCTCGTTTCCAGGAAGAGCCGCATCAGCTGGACCTCCTGCCGAATTCTCAATTTCACGAGAATGACAATGTTGAGAGCCTTCTAAGCCTTCACTTGCCTCTCCAGCACTTGAGTTAGATACCTGAATGTATGCTATACTGATTAGAGTTTGCCTTAGAAAGAAAATAAAGCATATACTAATTTTGTTTGTTTCCAAAAGTAAGGATACTAAATATAAGCAATAAAACACAAACTTTATCAACTTCATCTGAAAATTCTATCACAGTAACCACCCTAACTTAACAAATTAACTCCACCCCCACCCTCCATCATATTCTGCAGGACATAATAGCACGTATATTAAATGATTTGTTCCCAAAGGTAAGGATACAAAATCTAAGGCAATGACCCCAAACTGTTTCAACTTCATCTAACAGAGCTGATACAGCAATTTCCCTAACTTAACCGGTCAACTTCAACCACACTCACCACTCAAAATACTAATGATAATAATAATAACAATCAAACCATGGATTTGATTGCTATTGGAAAATAAATAAATAAGCATGGAAACTAACTGATTGCTAGCATCAACAATCTGTTGAAACAAACCCTATGTCAATCCCATGCTGGATTTCTGGAAGCAGCCATAAGAGACACTGTTAGATTAAAACAAAGCTTGATGTACGTGTTTGAGCTTATGTTTTCAATAGGTGGTTCAGTTTTAAGTAGAATCAAACGACATAGCATTAAAGAACCAAAATTCAATTCCTCCAATTTTGTTGGATTATAATAACAAACATTTGTCCATGCAATCATAAATGTGTTAGGATTAAGCCACTTCAATAATGCCCACCTTATGAGACAATAGATGATTCAGGTGGCTTGGACCGGTGGACAGTTCAAAATTATTGCTGACAGTAATGGTATTGGTCTGTGCCATTGAAGATAAAGATTCCACTACCTCCTCGGCCTCTTTTTGTGAAACCACCAACTTCTCAATAGATTTTGCAGCATTCTCTGATGCCCTCAGCGAAATTCTATGACGAGAACTTTCTCCACCCAAAGAGCCAGCTAGCACATTCGTCACTTTTTCTGAGCTAAAATCATAAATGTTTCCACTCATCTTCATGAGGTCTGGTCTAAATCCAGTTCTTGATATGGGAACCTTATCAAACAATTTAGATAGTCTACCTGCCTTTGCCTCTTCCTCCCACTGCTTTCTTATCCGCTTTTCTTCATTTCTTGCATTCACTTGCATAACCACAAGTTTTCTATGGCATTCAATAGCATGCTTTTCAAGATCATCCATTTTTCTTTTTAGATTCTGATTCAGCACATGTAGCTTCTTTTTCCTAACAGAAGGATCCATAGGTGTAGTGCGAATGAGAACCGACTTTGAATTATAAGTTTCCTTTACTTTTACCCTACTTTCATCCCTAATTCTGATGACCTCTTCAAGCTCACCTTGTTGCTCTACAAGAAGCTTTTTCATCCTAATGTCGCAAACCCTTTGGATTCGTGAAAGACATTTCAAGAACTCATCACCATCTACATGCACCCGTTCCGCCAGGACAGGTTGTTCCTCGGGACAACGACTTGGATGCCTTTCTCTGACTCTTCCTTCTTCTAATTCTTCATTACCAGAATTTAGTGATTTACATCTTTCCTTCTGAACTATGGCTTCTGCAACATCACTCCTTCCAGATACAGATGGCAAGTCCTTAACAGACTTCGGCTTAGCGACATTTGGCACCGTATCTGTTTCGCATGAAAACTTGTTCAACTCTCTAAGTTTAGAATAAATTGACTCAGCTACTTCCTCACTGCATGCATAGTTCAACTGCTCCTTCACTCGTGTAAGAGATTCCCTGTGATCCACTTCATAATTCAAAAAAGAAGCTGCTTCCCAACACTGAAATTATAAATAACTGGTCAGTATGAGGAAGAAGATATCCAATGCTCACAGAAAACAGTGGGCTTGATCAAAAAAATTTAAAATGATGAGATGTCAAACCACAGGAAAATTTCATCAGATATTTTACAAATTGATCCCAAACTTCACAAATATTCAAAAATCCAACTCTCAAGGTTTAAAAAAAAAAAGAACTGAAAAACAAATCCAGATATGGGTTCCACAAAGCGTGGCATCATAAAACATTATTTTCAAAAAAATAGTAAGAATGTTATTGGTATACAAGGTATTTCTTCATGCTTCAAGGAAGTTGAGATGAATGTTAAATTTTTTAATTTTTTTTAATGAGGCTCTTTGGACAAACACAAAAATCATAATAAAGAAACATGTAAAGGAAAATTCATGACATATTCCTACTATTATTATATTTAATGAAACTCCGTCTATTAATCCACAAACAATAGGTAGAAAATCAATCCATAAATAACCAATTATATTTAGATGAAAATGAATTTCCATTCACAAATCAAAATAAAGGATAAAATGCACACCACTGATATTTGAAATGCCTGCAAAATTGTGCTTTGTTCCTGAGTGACATTATAGTTGTTCATCGTGTACTCAAGCAACCTTTCCGACATACTCTTTACATTGTCCTGTATTAAAAGCATAAGAATCAAATCAAATTTACATGAAATGCAAGACCAACAAATGAGCATTACATAGCTGGAAAAAAAAAAAAAAAACATAAACATAAACATGATAGTACGACACAAAAGGATTAACTAAAATGATTTTTGCCAGGCTTCTTAACCAGCTTAATGCTACACCCACGAGGAATAAAAACTAATGGGCAATCTCCAAGGGAAACACTACAATTTAAAAAATTAAATATAATTGGTGGACGTGGTTCCACTAAAACAACGTCTGAAATAACCATTGAATTTTCTTTGGTGGATTTGATCTGTCAAATGGGTCCCGTGGTTTTTCCCATGGGGATTTTACACAAAAAAAAAATTATCTGCTTCTGTTGTACATGATTTTTTTGTCAGATTTTTACTCTCAACTAAGTAAATCCACACAAATTATTTTCGAAGATTTTATCAAGTCCAGATCTAGCATTCAGCCCTAGTCAGATTTTATTTCAACAAAATCTAAAATAGTAGGAAAAATTGATGCACAGCAGCAGATAAAAAAAATGTGGGAAACCCCCAGGGGAAAAAACCACTGGATCCACTAAAGAAAAATTCAATGGTTATTATAGACTTTTTTTTTTTTAGTGCAAGGTGATGTCTACAAATTATATTAAATTGATAGACTACTAGATACAAACGGGAAAATAAGAGACAAGGTACAAGACATGTAAGTGGCACATAAGAAATGGGCCACTATAAAATACCACCCTTGGGCTATTATTTGACAATGAAGACTCCTTCAGATATTGAAATTTGATTCTCCGCCTTCAAGATATGTTTGCACTAGACCCTCAGTAGATAAATCGATGGAACCAAGTGTTCTCTACATAGCATTGTTTGTTTTGGAACAACTTATAAATGGATACAAACTTACAACCCTGATGCTATGACTCGAATATTATCTGATCACCTAATTCATTGTATCCAGAGCTCTGAACTACACAGCCTAAAAACCACTTGAATGTCTTTCTTCATTGTAACCCTGACTGTTGGACTGCGAAACCCAATGCATCCATCTTCAATGCACCCCGAATTAAAATCACTCCACAATAAATAAACAAGGGTTTTGGTAAAAATATCTAGTTCCTAAGTTTCTCAAATGGAAAATGAAAATTGACCTAGGGATGGGTCTAGGACTTCAATAAAATCACTTCACTTTTTCTACCTCTCCACAGGAAAATAATTCAATGAAAAACATTAAAAATATCATTCGAATCATTGATTGACAATGAGACATTTTTAGAAGGCAGAAAAAAACAAAATTTTAATAAAGATTTCAGATTTGGAGATATCTGAAAAACCAAACAATAGTCCGGACATTTTGAAGTTTGCCTTTTGTAACTAACAGAAACAGGGTATAGCTTTTCTTTGAAACTATAAAGTGTCTCGATGAAACTCCGGCCGTCCTTATGCTTTTCAATTTGCTCAAACTTTCTTGAAGAACCTATCTCAAGAAAACTGTTAATTTTCGTTAAATACCAAAAGTTTCTAAAACCACTCTAATACCCATTCGTAATTTTTGTCTCACAAACCTGTCTGGACCAGACCAACCACTCAAATACTTCTGGGTTTTTTTTCCTTTTGGTATATCTAGGTCATTAAGTAGTTTTAGAGGAGAAAAACTGCACGCATAACATAAACAAGGCCTAAAATTGCATTTACAAAAAAAAGGCCTAAATAGTGGAATGAACAAAGGTACATACAGGAAGCTGCAGGATTTCACATAGCTTTGCTAACTCTGGCTTCAATGAAACAAGGAGGCATTTCTGTGCATCACGTTTTTTTCTCCCTTTTGAATCAGTTGTCCCAGTTCCTACCATATCAGACGAATCACTAGTTACAGGTGAAATACAGGGATTAGGAGATGATTTTGACTGGTTTTCAGTTCGACTTCCTGATGCTGCAGAAATCAAGAAGTTATAGGTTGATTCCTAAAGAAGAAAAAAATCAGAATGAACAACCGCAATCTTATTTAGAGGGAAAAAAATAACAATACCTTTTTTCTTCAAATAATCAGAGCTTAGTTCGTATTTTATTGAAGAAGGTGAATTCAAATTGGATGGTGGAGAAGTGGGTTTGGTCCATTCAGCTTCCATATCAGGGAAAACATTGCTTTTATCTGGAATCCAAGTTATGGGAGAGACTAAATTAACGGTGTCATTGAATCCATTCTTCTGCTTCTTTTTCACTTTATTTCTTGCATTTGTGTCCTTTTCTACTGAGTTCATTTGATGGGCTTTTCTGCGAGTCCTCTGAGATGGCTCAGAAAGATAAATCCATTTATTTGATTTCGATAAATTGTCCCTGCTTGTGACGCCATCGAGTAAGTCCGCATTGTCCCTGCTCATTATTTAAAGAAAAAAAAACAACTATCAATGAATCTGGAATTTTTTCACAAAGTTGTAAGACCACAATGTCTAACCAGAGCAATATAAATAATTGAATCCCAAACCAAATTCACATGTGACACCATATATGAAATTAAACATATAGCTTTGAATTCAATAAAATATCAGAAAAAAAAATTATGATGCCACACCCTCAATCAAAGATTGAAAAGTGAATCACAGACAATACCAATCATCCTACAGCTGACCCTGTTGGGTATATTAGCCTCACAAAAACCAAACGAAAATAAAATATTATGCCTCACTTAAGAAAGACAGATGGTAGGAGGGAAAACCAAATCCAGGAATTTTTTATGCAACCAAATAGAATGGAAGGATAATTTATCCCTATTTCAAAACCAAACAGGAGGATTTGGCATTCCTACACTTTAGAAAACCCAGAAAAGAAAATAGAGAATCAAAACTCAGAACAAGGATCCAACTTTTAGTTGATTGAATTGAGAGAAACAGGCCCTGGTTCCAATTTCTACCCATCTCCAATATTAATCAATGAACCCCTAGAGTAAAAGGCGAATTGGGTGAAAGCTGTTTGAACACAACTATTTTCAAACAGGATTTCATATTAGTACTAGAAGATGAAAAGACCATGGTAGGTATGACATAAAATTCGTCTCAACATAGATGGAACCAGTGGTAGTCAACGATGAATGAAACCAAGTACCTAATTGTTTCCATGCATGTCTAATGAAACCAAGAACCTAATTGTTTCCATGCATGTCTATCCCTTAGCAACAGATTCGTAGGCATTGATAAAACCAATCACAGAAAACTCTAAGTAAATAAAATGTAGGAACCATGCAATTATACACAAGTAACTCAGAATAAAAGGCAGAGAAACACACCGTTGCTCAAAACAATATGTAGTTTTTTCATCGATTTCATCCTTCTTTGATGTCTCCATATCCGCCATGACAACGATGCCATCTCCCCTTCCATCGCCCTCCGCTGCCTTCCTTGCCATCTCATCTTCGCTTTCCTCCATTTCATTCGAACCATGACAACACCGTTGCTCAGAACAGGATGTAGTTTTTTCATCAATTTCATCCTTCTTTGATATCTCCATATCCGCCATGACAACAATGCCATCTCCCCTTCCATCGCCCTCCGCTGCCTTCCTTGCCATCTCATCTTCACCTTCCTCCCTTTTATTCAAACCATGGACTTCTTCATTGAGAACACAAAGAGACGCGTCCTCCTCCTCCACATCTCCCTCACCACGACTACCCATCTCCATGGATTTCTTCATCTGCTGCCGTAAAAACAACCTATAAGCGCGTGCGCTCATTGTTTTCAAACCCCTCCGTCCTTTGTCTGTACTGCCTTCATCCAACTCAACTTTCTTCTCACACTTCCTGGACTTCTCACTCTTCTCTGGTGTTCTCAAAGGGCTGCCCTTCCTCTTCTTCCCCCCAGCCTTGGCCGGAGAAGAGGTCGCCGAGGACATCAGATTCTGAAGCCTCTCCGACCTCCGAGTGCCCGGGCTCGACGTGGAGGGTTTCGAGGGCGCTTTCACAGGCGTCAGTCGGGGTGACCTTCTCAAACCCGTGGCGGCATTGTCGGACCCCTTGAGCTTGGCGAGCTTCGTCTCTTCTTCCCCTTCCGTGGTGAACTTCCGTCCCGAACGAGTGGCGGTTACCATCTCTTCAATGAATTAAAAAACAAACAAGATCATCCACAATCGAAAACGGTTTCTCTATCGAATCCAAAACCCTAACGAAGAGTTAAATAACGAGAAGACGCGGAACATTAGGGGGAAAAAAGAGGAAACCCTAATTGAAGGAAAACTCAAAAGAGGAATGACAACTAAAGGAAACTCCGGTGAAGAAAAGAGAAAGCTCGCATAAATGGAAACAAAAAAAAAAATAGCGGGAAAGTAACCCCGACGACCGCGGAAATCGCAATACGAAAAATCCGACACATGAAAATTTCGGAGTGGAGTGCAGAGATATAAATGAAATAATAATAATATATATATATTTTTTTTTTCTGGATCAATCGCCATATTAATTTCTGGACGAAACTTCGGTAAGAAGTTAAGAAGGATGAGAAGGATGGGTAGATGAATTGTTCAAATTTTAGAAAATAAAAAATTTATACTTTTAATTTTTATTCATATTTTTAACGGGGATGAATATTATTTTAACTTTTAAATGAAGTAAAAAAATCTTGTTTTAAAATTAGAACAAATGTATAAAATTTATTTAAATTATTTTTTATATTAAATAAAATAAATTGTTCCCCTCCCAAAAATTTTTATATTTATCATTTTATCCCGTAACTTTCACCTCCAATTTTTTTGTGTTTATTTTTTTATCTTACCATTTATGGCATTATCAAACCAAAAACAAAAAAAATACTGGTGCCACCTAAAATTTTTCATCATTGGTCCCACCACCCAAAATTCCCACCAAGCGTGAGTCATGAGGGAGGGATTGAGAGAAGAGGGCGGATAGGGGTGATAAACGAGTCAAACGAATTGAACTTTAATATGTTTAAGTTCGATTTATTTATAAACAAGTTAAATAGAGCTGAGCCGAGCCGAGCAGAACTCACGAACCTAATATTTTTCTTCATTTTAGGGTTTTTAGGTGTTTAAAATAAATTTTTAGCATAAATAAACTATGTTCATGAGCCTAAAGAAGCATAACTTTGTATTGATTTAATGTTCTGATTTTACAAAGGAGTTAAGTTAAATTTCAACTAAATTTTTATAACACAAACGAGTCGAATTTGAATAGAAAATAAAATTTGATCCAGCTCCCGAGTCTAACCGAACTTTAAAAATTGTTCAAACTCGCTCATTTATCTAATTAAACGAGCCCAAACAAGCTCATACCGAGCTGAACCCGAGCGGCTTAGTTTGTTTACCAACCCTAAGGACAGAGGGGTTGTGACTTGTGAGGAGGTGTAGATTTTGTTGGATCCCATCCCATTCACGTATCATTTTTGTGAGTTATTAGCTTTAACGTATATTTCATCATGTAATGGTGAATATCATCCAAAATAGTGTTTAGGGTCCGTTTGGATACAAGTTTAAGTAGATTCTGTGTTTAAAAAGCTAAAAATTCTAAAACTTAAATCTAAACACATTTTCAACGTTTAGCTTTTCAAATCACAATCTTCCATTTTAAACCAAAAGATCTTACGGTTAAAAATCTAATGAAACATAACTTTTCAAAAGCTGAGTTTTAAACATAAAATTTTAAAAATATTAAGAGTTTCAACCTCACATCCAAACGCACCCTTAGTAATGAGTTTAAAAAGAATTTTTCATTAAGAAAAATTTTGATTTAAAATTAGATTTATAATGATACATATTTGTTCGACTTCTGAAATTTTTTATTATTTATAATTAAAAGTTTTTTATATAAAAAAATGGAGACAACTTTAATCATGTAAAATAGATTCATTCAAACTTATCACAAATGCTCATTCTAACTGCTTCAAAGCAACCTAAATAAATTGAAGTGATAAAACGGATGATTAAGATTTTATTAAAAAGGATCAATTCTTTAATGAATAAACCTAATTCATTCATTATTATTAAAGCTACTTTAGCATGGATGATTAAGATAATTCTCTCTCGTAGTCTCCCTTTCTCTCTCTTTTTTCTCTATCCCCTCCTCTTCGATGTCCTTCAGCTGCCACCCATCCGCCCTTCCCTCTTATTCTCTTTCCCTCCTCCCTTCCTTCTCCTAAATTCAAAAACCTATAACCCAACCACACCCAATTGAGGGCCCAAAGATTTAGAAGTCCCCATAACACTGAAAACGTTCTTAACTTTTGTTTATGTATCAGTCACTTCCACCAGTTTTTTTTTCTTGGTTATTTTATGTTTCCTCTCATCTTTAATTTGAACTTATAATTCATTTTTTGTAATAAAAGTAATGGTAGCAAGATTTACCTTTTCTCAACAAAAAAAAAAAATTGGAAAATTAACTAGAGGTCCCTGAGAACACTTCTGTAAAAACAATATGTCCATTGACTTTTTCTTGTTTTCTTTAGGTCTCTAAGTTAGTGGTGGTATTTTATTTAGGTCATTTCATCCAATTTTCATCCATTCTATTTTTTCTCTCCCTCTTTTACCCCTAAGTAAATATCATTTACATCTTTATCTCATTCAACCTCTCATTCTCTCCCCAAACAACTCAACAAGTTGTGAAACTACCTTCACCAGCCCCTTCATTGCTCCGATCTCGACCCCAATGCCGATCACGTCCCCCAATCGTCTTCTGCGTCCCATCCGCGAGCCCAGCCCTCTTCTCGTGACTTCGTCCGTGAGCCTAACCCTCTCTCGCGACCTTCGTCCGCAAGCCTAACCCCTCTCGCGACCCCCGTCCGCGAGCCTTACACCCTCTCGCGAGCCCTACCCTCTCTCACGAACTCATCCGCGAGCCCAACCCCCTTTGATGACCCCGTTCGTGAGCCTAACATGTTACAGGTATAACAATATACAAAATGAGCGTAACAATGTACGCAGTGTAACACACAGAACCTATAACAGGAATAACAGTGTACACATTGGGCATAACAGTGTACATTGTGTAACACAAAATCTGATATCTGTAAGAGGTATAACAGTGTACACAATGTGCGTAACAGTGTGCATAGTGTAACACACACAATTTGTAACAGGTATAACATTGTACATATTAGGAATAACAGTGTACACAGTATAATACAGAAACTGGGAGACGACTCGTGGGACACGGTCGGGAGGAGCGATCGGCGTTGGGGTCGGTGCAATGGAGGGCTGGTGGAGGTGGTCTCACATCTTGTTGAGTTGTTTAGAGGGAGAAAGAGAGAGGTTGGGGGAGATAGAGAGACAATTTATGTTCAGTTGGGGGTTAAAGAGGGAGAAAAAAAATAGAATGAATGAAAATTGGATGGAAAGATCTAAATAAAATACCACCGCTAACTTAAGGACCTAAAGAAAACAAGAAAAAATAAAAAAATACCCTATTATTATTACATAGGTGTCCTCGAGGACCTATTGTTATCACGATTCACGACTCAAGCACACGAAAGACCTCAAGTCAAAGTCTCCCATATATCCATGTCTTTGAATCACGCAATCATTCAATGAGCAACAACCATAACTAGAGTCTATAATTCCTCCTTCCATTTATTCCAATCAGGATCAGTAACTTTGAATTCCATGGATCATATATATATATATATCAACGCGCATGAGAGGAGAAACTGAAACCATGGAGAGCAATAGACGGACCCAATCTCCACAACCACCCGCCCAAGAAACTGACAAAGCCAAATTGATGCAACTCGCACTCTCAGTTTTGGTACTTCCACTGTCCGCAGTGCTCACACTTCTGCTGCTTATCAAATGCGTGCGAGCCTACCGGTGGCGACGAAACAGTCGGGACGTCGAAGCGCGGCGTTTCGACGAGATCCGAAGCGCGCACATGTTCTCGGTATGGGAATTCGACGGCAAGACGATCTACGAAGACATCGTGAAAGCGACCAACAACTTCGACGACTCCCACCTCATCGGGATGGGCGGCAACGGCTCCGTCTACTCGGCCGAGCTCCCGTCGGGTCAGGTCCTGGCGGTCAAGAAGTTCCACCACGTTGACGCGGCGGAGCTTCAGGACGAGGCGAGCTTCAAGAGCGAGGTACGCGCGCTGACGGGGATGAGGCACCGCAACATAGTGAAGCTCTATGGGTTCTGCCCCCACTCGCGGTGCATGCTTTTAATATATGAGTACATGGAGAGGGGAAGCTTGAGAGACATCCTGCGCGACGATGTGAGGGCGGCGGAGTTGGATTGGGCGAAGAGGGCGGAGGCAGTAAAAGGCGTCGCCAACGCTTTGGCTTACATGCACCACGATTGCACTCCCGGAATCGTGCACCGCGACGTGACGAGCAACAACATCTTGTTTAATACGGAGTTCAAGGTCTGCGTGTCGGACTTTGGCACTGCGAGGCTCTTGAGGCCGGGCGCCTCGAATTGGACTGCGCTTGCGGGGACCTGTGGGTACCTTGCACCAGGTAGGCATTCTGAGTGACTAATGAACATAGTTGTTGTTGAAATGTTATGATTTATGTTGGTTTGAAACAGAATTGGCTTACACAATGAACGTGACGGAGAAGTGCGACGTCTATAGCTTTGGAGTGGTGGCTCTGGAGATGATCATGGGGAGGCATCCGTGGGAGATAACGTTGGCGATTCTCTCAAGCGAGTGCCAAAATGTAGAGGCGAGGGTTTTGTTTGACGCGCGTCTCCCGTATCCTACCCGTGAGGTTGAGAAGGAACTGATATCTATCATGGTGTTGGCTCTTGCCTGCCTGGGTACAGATCCGAAATCCCGTCCGACGATGCAATACGTGTTGAAGGAATTATGTGCTGGTAGGCCATCTGTTCCTCAGGCCTTTCTGCAGGGAGGAACTTTGCCCCAACTCATGAATCTCAACATATGAGTTATGATGTAGAATCAACTGTATGATTTTTTTTTTATTTTTTTATTTGTGTAAAAAATGGCATATTTCAACATGCAGATCAGTTTGAAATAGAAGAACTGTAGAATAGAATCACTGGATTGGTTCCCACATTGCCTGATCTGCAGATTTTGTGACATTTATCTTACAATGACTAATTTTAATCTGTCCTTTTTTTTTTTGTACAAGTTTCCACCAACAAGAAAGAGTTGCAAATGGGCTCTGTTTATAAAGCAGAGCACACTTCATGTGAATTGGTTTCTATTCCTCGTAAGGGATACTGAGACACTCAGAAGACCAGCTAGTTTAAGAAAAGATAGAGAGTGCAACATTATCTTTTTGGGTTTTGTAATGAAAAAAAAAAAAAAACAGGAATGCCTTTATACACAAAGAAAAACCAAAAAATGCAGGGGAGCTGCTTAACCTGCTAGATGAATGCATCTCCCTGATAGTCCATTTTAAATGCTAAACGAAGATTAAATTAACAGGAAATACTAAGTACACAAGAGTATGAGGTTTACTTCAGTTTAATCCTATGCCAGATTGAACCTCTGTTATGTCAGCCATTCGAACAGAGAATTGAGAGCTGACTTCAAACAGAATTTTGAGAGTTGACTTCAGGGGACAAAGTGCATTTCAACGTAGAACCAGTGAATTGAGAAGTGTTTGAGAAGGCCAGAGCAGAAGCTACATTCAAGTCCTCGTCTCTGCTATGTGGCCAGAGAGTAATATCATTTTCCATGACTATCAATCTAGACAATGAGACATTTGTAATCCGAAAGAACCTTTTATTACATATCTTACATTTCTGTTCACCAGACACCAATGAAGAAACATGAATACATATCAGAAACTTAAAATGTCACAAATCCAAAACCAACCCCAAAAAACAGAACAAAAAAAATAAAATAAAACAACGAATGCATTGGCACATAAAACAGCTTAGGCAAATTAAACCACAGTAATTGCTTCCAAATTAAGAAAACCTCTTAACAGATAGGGATCGGCGCGCCATTCCACCCCGACAGGCACTCGAGGAGCGGGTCGATGACCTTCCCTTGCGATATCGCGATGAACACCTTGTCGAACTCCTCCCCCGGCGACCTCACCTTCTCCCCCGTCAACAACCCCGTCTTCAGTTCTTCCCTCACGAACTTGTACAGCGGGTACGACCGGCACTCCTCGATCCTGTTCAACACCGACGCATTCCCCGCATCGTAAGCCGCCCTTGCCGCCTCCACCTCCTTCGGCAGCACCGCCTTCAACTCCTCCTCGAACAGGCTGATCTTCTGGAATATGGACGTGCTCCACTCCTTCTCCTTCTCCCCATTGTTCAGCGCGTGCTCCACGAGGACTTGCCTCAGCTTCTGCATGAGAGGGTACGTCGCGCTGCACGGGTCGTCGACGTACGCGAACACGTACTCCCTGTCGATGACCTTGATCAAGTCCTTCTCACAGAACCTCGACGGGTGGAGCTCCCCGTTCACGCCCATGGTGAGCGTCCTCTTTGCGACCTGGCTCACCGTGTTCCTCACCGTGTTCCTCAGTATCTCCTCAAGGTGCCTCAGATCGATAGCCTGACAGAGCCCGACGAGGTACGTCGCCGACATGAGCTTCAGTATCTCCACAGCCTCGGCCGTCTTGCGCGACGATATCAGCCCGAGCGAGTTGACATCCTGGTTATGCTGTTCCGCGCTCTGCACGTGGTTGGTCACCGGATTCCCCAAGAACTGAAGCTCCGAACAATACGCCGCCATCGCGATCTCAGCCCCCTTGAACCCGTAGTCGAGGCTTGGGTTTCGCCCGCCAGAGAGGTTCGATGGGAGTCCGTTGTTGTAGAAGTCGTTGACGAGTTCGGAGAACTGCGCGAACATGAGCTTCCCGATCGCGGCGATGGCGAGGCGCGTGTTGTCCATGGAGACGCCGATGGGGGTCCCCTGGAAGTTCCCGCCGTGGAGGGCCTTGTTGCGCGAGACGTCGATGAGGGGGTTGTCGTTCACGGAGTTGATCTCGCGCTGGATGGACTGGGTCGCGGACCGGATCACCTCGATCTGCGGCCCGAGCCACTGCGGGGACGTGCGGAGCGCGTACCGGTCCTGCTTCGGCTTCTGGAGCGGGTCCTGCTCGTGCAGCTTCTGCGCGAGCTTCATGTAGGACGAGCCGTCCAATATGTGTTCCATGATCGCCGCCGCCTCGATCTGCCCCGGGTGGTGCTTGAGCTTGTGCGTGAGGTGGTCCGTGTACTCCGGCTTCCCCTGCATCACCTCGCAGAACACCGCGGAGAGGACCTCCGCGAGGACGGAGAGGATGTTCGCCTCGTAGAGCACCATTGATGCGAGGCCTGACCCGACTGCGGTGCCGTTCACCAACGCGAGGCCCTCCTTGGGCTGGAGCTCGAAGAACCCGGTTTGGATCCCGGAGAGGCGGAAGGCCTCGGTTGCGTCGATGGTTTGGCCGTCGGGACCGATGGCCTTAGAATTGGGGCGGCCGGTGAGCATGCCAGCGATGTAGGAGAGCGGGACGAGGTCTCCGGATGCGGTGATGGTGCCGCGGAGGGGGAGGCATGGGGTGATGCCCGTGTTCAGGAAGGCAGTGATGGATTCGAGGATCTCAAAGCGGATGCCCGAGTAGCCCTGGAGGAGGGTGTTGATGCGGACGAGCATCGCCGCACGTGTCGCGGGCGGAGGGAGCGTGTTCCCGGTGTCGTTGCTCGTGCCAAAGATGCCGGCGTTCAAGAATCTGCATCAGGAGGGAAAACATTTCAAAAAATACCGGCATTCAAGAATACACGTTTTAAAAAAGAGCGATACACTCTTTATAGACATTATGAGATTATCTAAATTATCATATTCTTATATGTCAATATATTTTGATTTTGTAAAAATTATAAAAATCTACGCACTCAATTAATTCTTTATTTAAAAAAATATGTATTTAATTTAACAAATATAACCATAAAGTTTGACTTGGTGCAACATTTTTCTTTGAAGATGTGGTAATGGATTAGCCATTGTTGGGCCATTATTGGATTTTGACCCATTGTGTTCCCAGATTTGACAGTCGATCCCAAAGTCCGAGAAACTTGGACCGTTCGATGGCTTGATTTTTGGGTCTACTCAGTTAACGAAGGGACCACTGAAACGCATGGTAATGATAGGATAACGGGTCTCCCATCAATCATTATTATTTTTTTTCTTAAATGGAATCATATTCTATATTCTGATTTGATACAACCACTCATTTCAATTCAATATTAGAAAATTAAATTTCAGTGATTTTTAAATTCCTGTTTAAAACTAAAAAAAAATCTTTTTTAATTAGTTACAACCAAAACGTTTGTAATTATTTTATTAATTTCTTCTAACTTGGCTGATTTTGGATTGGTCACCTACCTTAGATTTTTAAACCTTTGGAAAATATTATGTCCTATATTCCAATGTTTGTTGGAGATGTAAATGTCACTCAGGACTTTAGGATTCATGGGTTAGATCCCCTCCTCCCCACCTACCCACTAAAGAAAAAAAATAAAAAAAAGTTTGGAAACCTAGCTTTCATTCAGAAACCATAAAGTATTTATTCATCACTTTAAGAAAAATCCTAAAAAGAGACAATTGAAAGCAAGGACAACCACCAATTATTCATGCAGCATCTATGGGCTTTTATATATATATATTTTTACCATTTATGTGAGAAAGAACACCATCTGCTACCTACCCACTTGTGCAACTCAAGACAAATTAAAATGTTTGCAATAAAAAAAACCAACTGTAGTGATAGACACTTTTTTTTATCATTATGAAAAATGAAAACTTAGACCATGTTTTATATACATGGTATATTATATTTTTTCTCATAAAAACTTATAAATCAATTAAGCTACTATGAAAAAAAAATCACAAAAAAAAGCTACTATTAAAAAAAGACTGTATACGTGGATCACACGATATACATGGATAACTGTCAGGCGAAGTCATTTATAACAACATCAAATATCTCAAAACCCTTTGTTTCAAAAAATTGCAAACTAAAAACAATACCCAAATAAAAATTTATTATATAATCACAAAATTCATGTACCATAAAATAATATCCAACGAGGGATCTATATAATAAATGTACATTTATAAATAATACAAAATTAATAGACTGATAAAAATCAATAAAATAATTAAACTATTTGTCATATGATTTTCAATCATTAGTATGAGAAATAGGCACGAAACTCATACGAAGATGGCAACAACAATCAGGGTATTATTAGTTTTCTTAACATGGTAAACCGTTTAAATTAAATGGATATCCAGATACAAAATGTATTATATATAGATAAATTATATTTACCTGATGAGTTCCTTCTGTAGGGCTCCGCCCTGCTTGGTCCTCCTGTGGGAGGTGGCGCCAAAGCCCGTGGTAACTCCATAACTGTCCGTGCCTTTACTCACACTATCCATAACCCAATCACTGCTTGCCTTGACACGGGGCCTCGCCGTCTCGGAAAGCTGAACCCTGACCCCTTCAGCACCACCTGCGGCCACCGCCGCCACTTGGGAGATCTTGAGGTCGGCCCCTTCGAGGCTGACGAGAGGGTTCCTGAACTCCTCCACCATCTTCTTCACCTCCTCTAAGTGGCTCCCCATCAGTGGCTCCGCCGACTTGGCCCAGTTCAAAGGGTCAGTGGAGGCCTCCTTCTCGAGGCACAGCCCGTTTTGGTTGACTGATGAGCCATTGGTGAACCCGTTTAGTGAGTGCTCCATGGGAGGTGGTAGAGGAGGAGGAGGAGGAGGAGAATGGACGGCTGTGATTGGTTGGTTGGGAAGGAAAAGCTCAATTAAGTTTGGGTGTTAGAGTTTTTCCTGAGTTTTGGTTGGGATGGGTGGGGGTTGTTTATATAGAAAAGTTGGGTGGGGATGTGTTTGTGCTCTTGCAAAAGAAAAAAAAGAAAGAAAGAGAGGGGGTTAGTTGGAAATCGTGGATGGCCGTCGGATGTTCGTGCCATCAAACGGTCAAAAAAGTAAACACGTGGCGGCTACAACGCCCGGAGGTCCAAATTAGAACGCGGGAGAGAGAGAGGGATTTTTTTTTTTTTTTGGTCAGCATGTCGTCGTTGTCACGCCCCCAGCTACTTCTTCATTTCCCTTTCTCTCTCTGTTTTTTATCCTCTATGGGTTTTTGTTTTTTGGATTTTTAAAAAGAAAAAATCCATAAAAAAAAATTCTTCTAAACACTCTAAAATTTATATAACATTATGACTTATAACTTTTTGAAAATATATTTGTAAATTGAAATAGTCATCTGAGTTAAATTTTTGTTGATAGATGATGCATATTGTGCGAATATTATGTTTGATTAATCCTAGCTAAAAATACAACATATTTGAAAAAAACCTTACAATGTGTTAAAAATATTAAAAATCATATGTAAATAATCTATTCAGAGGGATAAAATCGTTACTTGTAGAGCGTTTTTTATATTTTTAACAAATTATATGAGATTTTTAGAATACTGCGTTTCCAGTTAGTGAATATTCGTAGAATATTTTTCATCTGTCAATAAAAAAAAATTTAATTTAGAATTTTATTTGGATTTATACATATTTTCTCGAGGGGCTATGTAGATTTCACAAAACGTGAGGGGGTTACATGGGTTCGGCAGTTTATAGGGGTCCATGGATTTTTTTAAATGGAAGTATGCCATTACATCCTATGTATGATCATGATGCACGTGTTTGTTTTACGATTGTGACATTGGATTGGTGAGAAGCGGAGTTAGTTATAAAAAAACATGTTTATTTAAAATAAATAAATTATATATAATTGTTACGTTTAGATCAAATATAATAAATTTTGATAATTATGTCTAGCATAGAATTTATTCTCACTTTTTAAGAAAAAAATATTGTTGTAACATGATAAGACAAACACAAAGGATTAAAAATCATCGGAAGACCAATTTATTCGGTTTGTTGGGATCAATTAAATTTTTGGGATAAGTATGAAAAGTGAACCTTGTTTTGAAATGAAAATAAGGTTTGAAAAAAAGAAATAACATTAGTCTCATTTTAGACATTTCCAAGAAAAAACAAATTCAACCTAAAACTTTATGTCCTTTTGGAAAAAAAAAATTACACTCATTTATGCACTTTTATAGATCGAACATATATATATTTTTTTTGAATTATATACATGTTTTCATAAAAAGTAAAACACATACTTAAATGAATTAATTAGTGCATGTATTTTAGTAATTTTTTGTAATAGTATATATTGACACAGCAATGTTCATGCTCTTTTAAGATTTCATAAATTGTCTTAGATGGTGTGGCCAGGAATAAAGAGTTTGATCCAGTTATAATATATAAGATCAAATTTTAACAAGAAAGATTTAGTCAACAAACTTTGTATTTATCTAAATTAGTTATTTAAGACTATAAATAGATCTCATGTAATCTCTTTATTAAAATCAATAAAAAAACAAACGGAGATGTTAGTCTTTTTGTATATTTGTGTTTCTTTTCTTTATCTCAGCTCATAAAAATTTTTAGTCTAAAAAAATGAAGATGATGTTTTGAAAAACTAAACATTGATAATGTGTTTTGATATGAATTTAAAATTTTTTAATTTTTTAAATGCAGAATTTACTCTAACCTGAATTCAAATGGAGCCTTATATTATTTATAGTGGCATCTCCAGTAATGTACTAAGAATATCATCACTCTCTTGAATTAATTTATAACAAATTTAAACCCATATTTTGAACACCATTAGGCATTGATTAGATCATAAATTATGGTGACAAGATTGTGTGTAAAAATAATAATAATTGAAAAGGCAGAATTAATTTGTCAGTGAATAGTGATGCAGTCCACATTGTCAATTAATGGTGCCAGATTCAATTAATGTGAGTCAAATTTACATCCAACCGTGGACATCATTGTGTCTCGCGCAAAATAAAATAATGCACAAATACGGCCTCCGGCATGCCATCTACTCACATTCAATTAATCATCATGTGAAAACCTAACCATTCAGCATAGAATGGCAGATTTTTTTTTTTTCATTTTTATTATTTATATATATGCAACGTGGAAGGCTCACTATATATATATATATATATATCCAAAATGATTCCCTTGACATAATCAACACCCTTATGACAATGCCAAAATACAAATACATATATGTATCCTTTGTTACTTTTGGAGTGGCAAATGTATTTAAAATAATTTTGTTTAAAACATTATTATAAAATAACGTAATTCTCAACAACCAGTGTGTAACATGAAATATTATATTTGTTTTTGACCTTTTCAAAAAAAAAATATGTCAGGCCCTAAGATTAGTGTGGAGTTAGATGGGCGTTAAGCCAACCTATAAAATAGGTCTCAATGTATACACTAAAAAAATTGGAACGTAAAAAATATTTTTCTATAATACATAAAAAAAATTAAAACATATGTTAAAAAAAATCAACAGAAAATAAAACAAAAATTGGAAATCTATAAGGTACTTAAAGAGGAAAACTCATTTAAAAAAAAAACATAAAATCCTTAAATCAAGGGATTTGTTGTTAAAAAAAATCATTAAATCTTTAAATAGATAAATAAATCCTATAAATAGGAATAAAAAGATATGCATAATATTTTAGAAAAAATAAAATTAAATGATTGAGTTGATGATATATTCAAATTTCAAATATATATA
The DNA here is from genome assembly GCA_030737835.1 of Acorus gramineus. Lineage (NCBI taxonomy): Eukaryota > Viridiplantae > Streptophyta > Magnoliopsida > Acorales > Acoraceae > Acorus > Acorus gramineus. Next base: position 16,691,814 of record CM060857.1, read on the forward strand.
ATTTTTTTTTATATCAAAATGGTTAATACATAAAGCCCTAGGCATTGCCTATGCAAGCAGCTTATACCCAGGGCTGACAGTGTCGTTGGATCCCATTAGCCGGCCTTTAATTAGATACTGACATGTATACCTTTATATATATATTTAGCATGTGAGATTTTGTGATTTTTTTTTACACATGTCAATTCATAGTTTGGAATTGATCAAATTGTTGGTGATTCGTCATCGTTTGTAATGGACAAAGGGTCCAATAAACTATTCATGGTTAATATTTTTGAAAATCATGGTTAAAAGCAAATGATTTATTTGGTGGGACTTGAGTTGAGTTTCCTTTGAAAATGACAAATATCTAAACTCAATGGACAACTTCAAACCCTAGAGAAACTGTTTTCATTGAGAGGAAAAAAAGTTGTCCATTCAAAGTTTTGCTTTTTGTTTTTTTATATTGAAGTTGCCTGTTAAAACCCTTTTTTGATTGGTGGGTTTTCACTGTGGGTGTGAACATCTCTCTTTCAAAATTGACTTTCTAGGAGGGACCAACGAACCACATTCACATCTCTCTCTCTCTCTCTTATGTTGAGTGACTGGATCTGGCCAGTTTGATCATACCACGTATAAATCCAATTATACAATCAATTGTTAGATATATATTTCACTCTTTTATTGGATCCAATCAGTTATTGAAGAAAATATGAATTCTTAAGTATCATCAGCATTCAATAAGAGAGTGAAATATATACCCAACAATTGGTTGTGTAGTTCGATTTATATGTTGTTCGATTAAAAGGGTATCCAGTTCGATATTAACTGAACTGACATCCTGATTAGATCCGGTCTCTCATTCAGTCTATAAGAAAAACAAGCCATCAAAATAGAAAATTGTGGACCCTTGGATCTACCTACCAAGTTTGCACCTTTACATCACAAGGGCGGAAAGAGGACGTAAAGAATAGATTCATGGACCCCAAATTTCAATATTTTAGTGATTTCTTAATGGGAAATAAACATAATTAATGGAACTCCTGTCTTGTTATTATTACTAGGTGGAAGACAAAATTTTATTGTGCCTGTCAGCTGGGAGCCAGTATTATTTTTTCCTTGGATGCTACCCTAGAACCAATAATTATTGGGCTTCTATCTAGAGAAAGATAGTAATTGTATTGTTTTCCATTGATAGCAATGGATCGGGTTAGAATTAGTTTGAAATTAAGGGTTGAATCTAAACTGGGCTTTACAATGTGACTTCATATCTACCTCATCTCTTATCAGGTTTTACATCCTAAAATATTGAGCTTGTAAAAATTTTATAAAATTGCTCAAACATAAATAATTAAACATTTTAGGCCTTACATGAGATTTTTTGTTCTATTTTCTTTGAAAATTCGTGTTAGTGTTTCAGATCTGTGCTCACTTGTAAACATAAATTATTTTCTTCCATCAGATGACGTGGGACTCATGGTGCGGGAACTCACCTCATCCTCACTCTCTCCTTCACTCAATCCACGACCCTCAGAATTCTTGAGTTTTTTTTCACTATGCCGACCCATCACACTCAATGGGCGAGGCGTTACAGTAACAATGCTTGTTTGTAATATTTTCTTTTCTATTTAAATGCTTATCATTAAAATATACCATGTTAAAACAGGACTGAGAGTGCTATTTGAACCAATCAAACCACAAAACATGCAGACCAACCGGTCTGCTTAGCTTAAAACCCAATTAGCCGGCCAAAACCCTGACTAATTCCACCAACTCATTCAGTATATCAACAGATTTAACTAAATATATTTATTTGTTTATTAGTCTAGCCCTCTTATTTATTCAACTATTAAGTATTTTTAACAGCTATCTGAAAACCATCGGATCAGCCTTTTAAAAGGTTTGTTATGTGAAGGTACATTTATTATTAACATATTTTTTTATAAAGACGTATAACTTAAATGCTAAATTAAAATGGAGTTAAAAACGAGAATATATTTATTTTTAATTTGTGATAAAACTAGTAATATGCAAAACTATGAGTGAAAATGGGATCTAATGAATGCCGAATGAATCGATCTCATCAGTTCTAATCGATCAGTCCCAAATGTATAGGATTAACATTAGAAAATGTAACACATGTCAATTATCTTATTAAACATATATGTAATAACAAAAATTGATAGAATTCAATGCTTATTCTCTCTATGCATGAGTTTAATAGATTCAAAAGCTTTGATATACCCAGCCCCAAAACACTCAAAAATCACCTACGGATACATATGTTATTTGGATGTTATATGCATTTTAAAAATACAGAAAAAATTAATTAAAGTTCGTATGATTTTAAATAAAGAGTACATGAACAATTTTGAGTTTTTTTAATAATTAAAGTGATTTTTCGGATTAGTTGTATCATTTTCCATAGATTTAATGATCTGTCCGATTTTTAAAAACTAGATTAAAACAACAAAAAAATAAAAAAAAGTAATTTTTAAGTAAGTCTTACGTAAGTGTTGTGCAATGCGCATACCTGCCACAACAATTCTCTGCCTATGAAAAAAAACAAAAGAAAAATCTGAATGCAAAAGAAAACAAACAAAAAAAAAATGATGGAGGGGCCACTTGGACTCATTCATATGATGAGTAACAGTACTTGTCAAAACAAATTGACAGTGGAATGCACTTTACAGGAAAAAAAAAAAAAAAAAAGTGAAATTGTTCAAATATCGCTTGGTTAAAGGTCTATTTTTTTTCTATTTTTAAATTTATTTATTTATCTATGAAAATCTGATCTTATTCCTTTTTCATTTCTAGACCTGTGCCATTTCATTTTTTATATCTAAATCTTCCCATCTGTAAATTAGTATTACATTTATGTAATTGATCTTTACAATTCTGTAATCAGTTATTACATTTCTGTAATTTACATGTCTTTAGTTTAGTTCTATGTATGATATTACATAGTTGTTGTGTAAACCATAGTTTTTGTAATTTTTGTTATAATTGTTATAAGAATAATAGAAAATATTACATTTCTATTATGTAAATAGTAGATTATGTCATTGGGCATCACGTTAATAGTTTTTGTTGTAGTTGTTATGTAAATGCTAATTTTAATAATTGTTAAGTACATAGATCAAGAAGTAATTTTATTAAAATATTATAATTGTTCATAAATTTTCAGTTCAGATTCATGCTATTACTAATTTTGTTTATATTACTAAATAAAAATTTATTTAAGTGTTTGATTGTTTATTTTTTATATTGCTTGTTATGTTTTTTATATAGCTTATAAAACCCGTTTTTCGTTATGAAGTACATTGAATGTCTAGTTCGATAATCTTGTTTTATTTTACCCAAGAGCAAATGAAGATTAAGTAATGCAATGAAAAACAGATAAAAAGATCCCACCACCGTTGAGATCTCACCTTGAATCCACAAGGAAGAAAGCTCCAAAATACAGGAAATTCGAAATATTATTAATAAAAAAACTGTCAACCCTAGATTTCAAGTTTGCTATTTATACTAATAACATAAAATTAAAAAATTACTAAAAATAATAAAATTCAAAAACTAATTTTTTTTATTCTATGAGATTCTAAATGATCATAGGAATTGATAAAAATCAATTCCAATATGTTATGATTAATATATTACAAATCTAAAACTTACTAAAAAATAGTAAAATCTCTAATTTAAAGACCCAAATAAATGAATTTTTTAAAAATAAGAATTTTGTGTGATTCCGAGATTGTGACCATTGATTTGTAATTTATTTGGACCTCTTCTGGTAGTCTCATCTGCATAATATGTCCTACATCAATAAGGGGAGATAACAATTAATCATTAAAATTTGAAAAAAAACGTCAAATGAAACAATTGATGTATCTATTTTAACAAAACTTTGAGATTGTATCTATAATAATTTTGTGTACACTGAATGCATTTATAGATAATAATATAATAACATTGAGAATATATATATAATCATTTTGTATATAAACATTTTTGGGTACTTTAATATTTTTGTAGATAACGATTAAATATCTGTAACTATGTGTATAATTCTGTATGTATCACATTATATTTCTGTCTTTTTATAACTCTGTCTATAAGGGATAGTTTGGGTATTATGAAAATTCATGGGCAAAAAAAAAAAAGATCAGATTTCAGGAGTAAATAAAAAATAAAAAAATTCTTAGGGCAGAAAAAAAAATTTGACACTTAGTCAATGGGTATTTGAACAATTCCCAAAAAAATAAAAAATAAAAAATAAAAATTATTTGGTTATGAATGTTATTAATCCCTTCTCTAGCGAGTGGAAGGCCGACCAACCCCATCCATATTTGTAGTGTTGATTGATGTTGCTCTATTGGAGGCCTCACACATCATAACCTCTACTTCTTTTGCCAAGTCTACCAAACCTTTCTCTTCAGTGCCTTTCCACCTCATAATTCCCTCTTTTAATTTTTCCAATCTTCATTAGAAAGCATGCATGAACATAAATTAATGGTTTTGGTAATTCCCATCCCCCCCCCCCCCCCCCCTTTTAGATTCAATGGACAACCTCACCAAACACCAAGCATCACTGTAAATTATTATAAAATTAATGTTCAGGACAGATTAAAAACATGATCAGTTCCTCATTTAGAAGACCCACTCCACCAACAAAGCGATCATTTGGACTTTTGAGTCTATCTGCTCCGATCCCTTTCATGATCTCATTTTATAACCTATTTGTTTTGGTTTCTTGCAAAAGAATCACACAACTGGTATTATTTTTAATGAAGATATGTTGCTGTGATACATATAATTGTGAATATTTGCTTAGGTACCAACTCAAAATTGTAGTGTGTGTGTATGTATATATATATATATATCCAAATAGAAGATGCATAATGCATGCATGTCTGTAATTAGTTTCATATTTGTTCGGTTTGTTTCAATTATGATCGCATCATTTTCTGTTGGTAAGTCATACATTCATGTTGAAATATTCTGACCAAAATCAATGATTCTCCAGGCTGATTAATTTGTATTATATTGTATAGGTTGATTGCATACATATAATATGATACACATGGTTATTTTCAAGGGCCCGTTTGGATAGAGACATAAGCTATTATGGGGTTTATACCTATTCCAGGAATTGTTGACTTTATCAATGGAATAAGAGATTTTGTGTTTGGTTGTGTTTTCAGTTATTCTCATTGGAAAACGTAATAATAAAGGTTGGAGTGTTTGGTTGATGAAGAATAAGATGTGAATAAGGTGTAAAAAATTGATTTGACATGTGAGCTCCATTGATGTATAAGAGGTGATGACAGATGATTTGATGTGATGACATATGATTTGATAGGTGGGTCCCCTTATTCCAGTGGAGGAATAACACAATTCCATGGGTGGACTTGAAATACAAATACCAGTTTATTCTCTCCTAATTCTGCATAGTTATACTATTTTATTCCCTCTACCCAAACACTTTTTTTGTCTTATTCCCCCCTATTCCACCTCTATTACTTTAACCAAACAGCCCCATATAGTTTTTTGTAACCAGAATTTTTTGAAAAATTAAGTTGATGTTTGTTGATTAAGTAGGCAAGAAAGTTGGTGGAAGAAAGGCTCCAAGGCCAAAGCAACCCATGTTTGAATTTTGAATATAAACTAGTGGATGAAGAAATAATAATAATAAAAAAAAGAAAGGTTATTTGTTGTTGTGCTAACATGACTCGTAGTCTCAACATCCCCACCAACCCTTTCCCCTTCAAAGGTTGGTGAGGAAGACTTCAAAATTTTCCACTTAAGGGATCCATTATATTTTTGCATGATTGAATTTTAATTATAATTAATAATGATAATATAATAAAAATGTAATAATAAAGCAATAGTTGCCTACATTGTTGGTACACGGTTTTTATTAGTTGCCTAATTATGCTCACCATTATATCTTAATCATCATAGGATGGAATATCAATTTGATTGATTATTTTTATTACTTTCATGGACAAATGTAAAAATGTATAAGTTGTAGAGAAAGAATAGATAAATTTTTATGCTCTTAAATGATAATTCTACTACTTTTATATTATTTTTGTATTTAGTATCCGTGTTACATCAAAATCATCTGTCATATATGTGTTTTCATGATCACACATATCTTTTCACAGAGCGGTCCTTTGGTTTAACAAAGATTATTCTATCTTTTTAACTTTCTATCATTACTATTGAACATATTTTTGTGTTATAAAATCTAATCATAAATATAAAGTCTCATAGTTAATTAGTATTTTCTATCAATACAAAGTCTCATAGTTAATTAGTATTTCATTCTCCCTGCTGCTGGAACACCCAGAAAAATTATGTTTCAAATAATCAATTTCTGTATAATCATTCTTAAATATCTCAGACAACATTTTTTTTCACACAATCTATCCAAATTGGATCTTGTAAAATGAAGAATTAATTCCTTTTTTAGATTAGAGTTATGATATTGATACTTATATCCCATATCTTGCAGGCCAAACAGAGTTAAACAGAGTTAATTAGTATGTAGTTCAAGGTTTCTGACGCAATGAATTTATGTAATTATTCATCATTAGTTCAAAATGACTCAGTCTGACTTTTAGACAACAAAAAATGATTTATATATTCTGAACATTTTCTTTCCTCAAAGCCAGCTAAACTTAGAATCCTGTGAATTGGTTCAACCTCTTAAAATAACCCATTGAAAGTGTCATGTATCAGGTGAACAACTAACAATTTCAATAATCAAAGTATCATCTTGAATTCTTACCACCATTTGGATATGTTCTCCTTATGTATAGCATTATTAATAGTAATACGTACAGCTACCTAGTCGGTGGATAGCTTACCTCAAATGATATTCAACTTTAGTACAGTTATGGACTTATGGTAACGCGTAGAATATTTATTCTGGACTTATCTAGAGTTGAACCGGCCAGAATAGAAGAATGCTACATATATAATTTATTTGTTCTTTCCCCTGTGAAACATAGGCTTTAAATACGAGAAACAGAGAGGTTATTCATAAAAGTATGTACATGTAGCATGTAGGTTCAGAGACCATGTTACCCCCACATAAAAAATATAAAAAAATTCAAAGTGGTGGGGCTTAAGTTGTGGGGGCAATGTTACACTCGGATGTACTTTTACTTTAATTACCGTAAATGCCATCTCACCTAATTAACAGTGTTTATTAAATCAAGTAATGTGGTATATATATAATATTATTTCAGAATATATTTTATTATGAAAAAAAAATATATATTCAATTTATTAAAAATATATTTTATTTTTTTATAAATAAATGGACGCTGTTACACTCAGATCCATTTCTAATCTCAATTTCAGTCCTATATACGTCGATAGAAAATTAATGAATATGCTTTGAAAACATTTTTTAATATTTTCTATAAATACATTCATGCAATTTATTGAAATATATATTTTATTTTTTTATAAAAACATATATCTCATTCATTGATGTATATTATTTTTAAAAAAATTTAAAACACACGTAAACTGAAATTGATGATGAAAATGAAATTGAACGCGATAACATTTATCTTGAATATACACTTAAAAAAACCATTCATGTTACACAAAAGTGACTGAAATGTTAGTCTTCATGTCTGTCTCTTTTGTGACAGACCTGGATCCCATCTCATTCAAAAGGGTAGTAGGTGGAACCAGACATCTCCTTCAAGTCAGCTATCTAACCGCGTTCGGTGAATTATCTTCTCCAACAACCCACCAGTTTTATAAAACAACACAAATATATACCAAGCACAAAACCAACAACGACACAATCTATATATATCCAACCTTCCATTCTTTTATATACAACACATTTAATTTATTAATCTATCAATCCACATCGTTCATTAATTAATTCATTGAAAAACTTTGGTTTGTGAAGGACAAATAGGACGCGTTTGTCCGACTGTGATCAATATGTATTTTTTTCTTCTTCTTCTTGTTTCATTTCTTACATGGGCATGGAAGTAGCTTTGATGAATGATCATGGAGATGCCACGTGGATCGAAGGGCCAACCAAAACCAACTTCCAGTCTGGACGAGAAGAAGCACTTTTATTTTGACTGGCTGTACTTGGAACACGTATTCAACTGTGCTGCATGGATGAGAATACTATGGGATATTATTTCAATGATTTTTTCAAGATTCACACGTGGCCTATTGTTTTAGTTTTACACCATGGTTAAACATCTAGCTAGGCAAAATGAGGTTCGCCGGCCCCCAACTGACAAAGTGTTCATGTCGTTTGGTATCTGCAATCTATATATATACATGAAATAATGTCACCGGTGGTGTCTTTTTTGCCATCAGTTTGTCTTTGTCTGCATGTGAGTGATGAAAATCACTACAATATAATAAAATTTTACTTGTCCATGAGTGAGTCGGTCATCCTAGTTTCAATCTAAATACATTTAAAAAATGACCAAAAAAACAAAGATGTTTTTATTTATAAAAAAATATATTAAAAAAAATTAAAATATATGATATTCATCTAAGGCCCTTTTTAGATTCATGTTTGAACGGATTCGGTTGAATTAAACGAAGATCCAAATATCTTTTTTCAAACACCGCGTTCAATAAGCTTTCAGCGTTCACCAAATATTATATGTTGCATTTGAGAATGTGTCAAAACAATGTTTTTTCAAAAGCCAATTAGTTTTTCAAAATCATCTCTCCCTGCCCAACATACTTCTAAATGGTGATTAAAAGAAACTATCAAAGATAATTATAATTTTTTGCTTGTACAAAAAAAAAAAGAAGAGAAAATAGAGATAGTTAAATATGGAGGATTATGATAGATACTACCATGTATTTTAAATGTAGAATTAGAGTTTTAATTTTAATTTAGAGAGAAGAGCTCTAAAGCTTTCCAGTATATGTTAAAAAAGATCGATAAAAAAAATTGAAATGGATATATGCTATTATGCTAATCGAGTAATCGGTGTAGTAGTTGAAGCAACTTTAATTTTGTCAATTAATTACCAAAAATAATGCCATGCATCTTGGGTTATAATCATATGTGGGTGGGTATGCATATGTTTTGAATGGTAAGTCCTCGATCATATATGCATGCGCGCGTTCAGACGACCGGCCATTAACCTCGTGATTCGTGCACGCCAACCCTCTTTAGTTTGATCGTCGTGATGATAATCCTATACAGGTCCATGTCAATGTCGTGTCCCCCACTAGTCCAAGCACTCAACAACTATACAATATAATCATTTATATATATAATATATGACATATACATGCATTGCCCATTTGCCCAGCTGAACCACTCATGCATGCAGTCGTCATACCAGGTAAGGTGAGGGTCCACCGCTTGTGCACTGGGGAACACAAATATATAGACTACGTGGAACAATCCTCTACGTACGTGCATGCACACTGTACAAGCCCCAGTTATGTCTAACAGTGACTGCACTTATATATGAATTAATGAAGCTTCTGTTCACTGTTGATCAGCAGTCCTGGTTGTGGCTGACAATGTTCACGGTCGGAGTGTGTTTGTATTTCCAATTTAATTAATTTTCATAACATGCTTTCAGAGTTTATACTCTGACTTGCATTGATGATCAACTATTTTCCATTCATGCATTCAATTTTTATGAACTGAGCTCTGGTTAAATCCACAAATGCCTTCTACTTCTATAGGTCAATGGATCAAATTTTTTTAGAGCACCTTTTTTTTTTTTTAAAGGAAAGAAAAAAACAATTATTAAATTATTGATAGAAATTTCATTTATATATTTTATAAACACATGTCGTCCATTGAGAAATGAAAATCTCATCAACACATAATGAAGTTCATGACTTCCATACATACAAATTGATATACCTAAATTCCAGTTAGGAAGCTATTATGTTTCATTTTCATTGTTATTTACAAAATTTTGATATTACTACTTAGGGATGATTATGCATCCATCAATGGAAAGTTGTTGACTTTTGGATGAATATAGGGTAATGTATCCATGCGTTGACTTGTAGCTGCATGTATGTTAATTGTTTATTAAAATCCCGAAGACTTTAATTTAAGGACACCCGGATCGGTTAAGAGTGGATGGCTGGATGCGATATTATATGATATGCGGGGGAGAAAAAAACTTGCTTGGTGTCATATTATATTATATATATACATATATCATCAGTTATATATAGATGTATATATAGTACCAATTTTTCTTGTGTATGATGTATAATATATGTATCCTTTGAGGAGACTTATTTGTTGATTAAAAGATGATGCAAGTACAAATCTTCTAAAGGAATCAACTTCGATGTATGAGTTAGGTGGAGTTGTTGAACTTTTATAATGCTCGTCCAAGTATTCTATATAGAGTATGGATACCCTGTGGTAAAGCCACATAAAAAGCCTATGGCAGCCCATGAGATACTGCCATGTAGACAGTGTAATTATTTTTTTTAAAAAAATAAACTCTTACCAGTGAAAATTTATCAAAAACTATATAAACAATCATGTTCACTTTTTTTATACACTTACCATTTACGTGGCATCTACTTACAAAATGAAGATGTATAATACATGGACAATTTGATCTTTTACGGGGACTAATTCAGTAATTTGTCTTTATAATGTTTACAAAATTACATGATAATAGAATACTCTGATAATGTTATATCAAATTTAGATGAAAATTTAACTTATAAATAATAATTGAATTTTTATGAATTTCAATAACATATATATCTTGCCTCAACTTTCGTGAGTTATTACTACTCTCGAAAAAAAGAAAAAAAACTCTTGAAATCACGACTTGTGACTGACTGACTGACTGGGCTCAAGGACCTTTGGTTGTGGATGGGGGCCTATATTACTTCAGCAGGCTTTAGGGCTTACTTTCAGCCCATCTATTGATCTGATAACCAGCAACGTCACGAGTCTCGGTTGTCGGATACCCCTAAAACATGCTTTTAATTTTCTTTCTTGAATGTATATATTTTTGTCTATTTAGTGAAACATGGATGAAAGAAATTATTGGCTTCCAATCCTGGTTCATATTAATTGGCTCACTTTTATCTCATGGACTTCAAACTCATGCGCCAAATTGTTAGATCCAACCTAACCGAACCTGACCTATAACCAAGGGACACAGATAATCCTTTCTCTTGGTGTGGGTGCTCATGCACTCGGTCATTCCTGTAATCTTTACTTCCCCATGTTAAACTCATATATACTAAATTAGAAAATTTATATAAAAACAAATATACATTTAATTCGTTTTTTAATTTTTTTTATTGTGAATATGTATATTTCATATAACAAAGGATATATATTATACCAAGCGAAAAAAAAGGATATATATTATATATATAGGGTGTAAAAATGAGGCCCACCAATTATACTTCACGTACAAACGGCCCATGACCTGATTGGTAAGAGCACATGACCCAGATCACTCAACATAAGTAAATCCAACCCGTCAACCCTTCAAATGCCCAACAACGAACATCATCTCAAGCTAGTAAATCCAGAACTTAATTTTTGAATTAGGGATTATCAATGGTTGATTATCTAAATCCACACATATATATTAAATATGGAGTCATCATGAATATGATCCTCTAAGATCACCATAATATACCCTGAACAAAGTCCTAACAAATTGTGTAGGGATAATGACGGCAGATCCAGTAAATCCCAACAATAACACATAATTTATCACCTAGAATTTGGATCATGTCTCATCCGTCCGATGGGAGAAGGATCCCCGGAAGATTCTAGGGTTTGATCGGAAAGCCCTATAAATAGGGATGAGAAATTCTTTTTACAATAAACTTAGTTTTACTAGTAATTTGAGTGTTAGAGGGATTTTTGCAGGTCACCCCCAATCTTGTGTTTAACGATGTTCGAGGAGGAGGAGCGCACGCGATCCCAAGGAAGCTGGATGAATCTTGACTACCCGAATCCGGTTAGTCTTTTTTTGCGCCTCCAATGTATTTAAAAAAAAAAAATCAAAATATAGCACGAATCTGTCAGTATGGCATGAGTTTTTTAGTCAAGGCCCAATACAGGGCGTTCGACTCGAGGTCCATTCAAAATTCGTGGGTCAGAGAGTTGGTCCGATGGCCTTTAGGATTCATGTTGGGCCAAACGTGCACGAGGCTGATGATGGAGCCCACCCAATTCATGGCGGAAGGGTTTGTATCAGGGGACGTGCCTTTGTGTGGTTTGGGTTATCTGCTTGTTTTTTCATGTTTATATCTTGTTTGATTTTTATTGTAAGATTATTACATCATTATAATTAAAATAAAATATTTGTAAATATATTACATTATGAATAAGTTCATGTGTGATGAATAGACATATTTCATATGATGAATTTAATGATGTTTGATTGATCAAAACATAAAACAAGCATAAAAAAACAAAAACGGAGGATCCATTCTCGTGTCTCTAGACGATGAAAAGTGAAAAAAAGTGAGGATTTCCTTTCTTTCATTCAAAAATCCAAATTCAATAAGACATAAATATATTTTTAGAAATTGAATTTTTTATTAGAAAAATACATAAATATATTTTGAATTAGTTTGGGGGAGACTCCAAATTCCAAAAGAGAGGAGGAAAAAAAAAATGAATAACCGCATGTTAGATGCTTTTAGCCTAAAGTGAGATCTCATATAGTCTTGCATAATAATTGTGACCATTTTTTTTGTCTTTCACATTATAATTTGATTTGGAATGTTGTGGTAGTTTTATAATATTGATCTATTTATATGTTCATGATAAATCTATAATATTTATTTGTTCTTCATAAGTTTTGAATCCCAAGGAATGATTATGTACATATGTGATTTTTTTTTAACAAATTACACAAAAGTACAACGCCAAAATTACTTGAATACAAGCCCTTATTTGATAGTAGTGTTGGGAAATGAATTTGAATTAGATATGAATATTCATGTAAAAAAAAATCCATAATAATTATCCGTTCAAGATGACCACTTCTTTTTTTGGTAAGAATGCTGAAAGCCACCTTAATGAATCCAACCATGATATGCTCAACAAGAGAATATAGTTTCCCATCAGTTTTGATACCATCAGAATCCTATGGGATGTGCCTGTGACTTTGAGAGATGCACGAGGTCTTTCAAAAGATGAACAGAATTCTAGTAATAATGCATAGAAGAGACAAAATAGGATACATATGTGGTGTGAGAGAACAGCACGAGGAGGTCATATCATTCTCCATCAATTTTTCTCCTCGAATTGGTGATCACAAGTGAAAGCTGTTTTGGATTGCCTTCTTTGATAATGAAGTAGTGGGATTGAATATTGTTCTTGACCAAACAAAACTTCCACAACTACTTAAAAAAGAAAACTTAAATGTGTTTACTTTGCTTGTACAAGACAGTATGAAGAGGGGGGCTAGCTGTTCTTATCGGCCCCTTTCAATTTTCAAACATTGTCATGATTCAGTGGCTTGTTTTTTTATCCACATCTATAGCAAATTCCAACCACCCACCCACCATTCATGTTGACAATTCCATATGAAGTCATCCAACTCATGCTGCCTGAAACTCTTTCAAGTCTCAAATTTTATTAAAAATTGACCATTCTGTCTAACATATATATATATATATATATAACTACACATCCAAAATAAGTCCAAAGATAAAAAGATTTCTGCATGAAAGAAAAAAAAGACAAATCAAAATAAATTAAAAACCAATATATTATTAGAGAACATTAATCAATCCATTTTTACTCTACTATTGAATTTTAAATCCGATGCCAATACAATGAACGTGCTAATCTCTTATACACGGTCATACTCTTCTGAAAACCGGCGAAAGTTAACCAACACATGGCATGAAAGGCTTTATAAATTTTTAATTTTTCTTGATTAATTCTTCTCTCTTTTTTTTTGTTGAGATTTTTGTAAGTAAACGTTGAACATATATTGCCTTCGTTATTTTTTATTTTATTTGGTAAAATGCCAAGCATGATAACATGTACTTTGATTTGTTTTTGGTGATTCAAAAATGTAAAATCTCCACCATCAACATATATAATGAGTCCATTTTACAGTCTTATATAACTTGTTAGAAATTTTTGTATATATCCTAAATTGATTCATGCAATTGGTTGAAGTAAATAATTCATCATTTATAAAAAAAAAAAAACATACCTCTCGGTATATAGGGTTTACTAAATTCAAAAAATAAAAAAGATGGAAACTACTGTATATGAGGCTTAAAAAGAAAAAAACTGTATCTAACCAAATTCAGAGAGGCAGGAAGCCAACGATGAAACCACACTATAAAACAACACACGGACCTGACATAAATTGAGTGCGTGTGTGTATATGTGTGTATACTTGTCTCTTTACATAGAAAAAAATTATCCCTTTTAAAAGCAATAAAGACTAACTCTCTTCTTTGATGGAAAAGATAATATTCCCTTCCACACAAGAGAACATAGACAAGGAACCAAAGACAATGACTCCTTTTTGAGTGCACATATGCTCACAACTTCATGTTGCAAGAAATAGAAAATAAAAAATGTTAGGGATATTAGTTCCAAATTCTTATCAATCTGTAGAGTGTTGTTCCAAACAGTTTTTTTCTATATGTATTTTGGAAATTTATAAAAGACGCATTTTGACAAAAAAACAAAATTATCAATTCAAATGAATTAAATTTGTACATTTTTATATAAATAAATTCATGCAGCATAATATACCTAGGTTAATATAATTTAACTAGGTTGATATATATAATTTGATGGAGACTACAGAAAAAACTATAGGAATAACTGAGAGGAGTTTATTAGCATTGGATGGCCAGAGAAAAAAAACCATTAGCCACAAAGGAATCTTGGGTGTATGTTATGTGTTTGTGTCTTATATAAATCAAAGCAAGAGAATTGGAATAACCGGCTCCATTACTCAGAATCTTATACCTATTGAGATGTATATCGATCGTTCACTTTTATAATTATTCTAACATGCAATCCATAGAGAACAAAGCAAACACATACAATTAATTGTTCTTATATCACCCACAATAGGAGATGAAATGTATTGATCAGCCCTCAAAAGAATTTTTTCTATTCTAACCTTATCCATTATGACAAAAGTTGATGTGGTTAGTGGCACGTTTAATTTATTGATTGTAATAAATAAACAAAAATTTGATTTGATGGGCATCCATGGAAGCTCCAATTGATATTATCAAATAATACAAATTAATGTTTGTCATGCTTATTAAGTTCAAACAATTCTGACTCAGATCATATCATATCCACATCGAGTTGATGGAATAAATGGATGGCAATCAAGTCATAGTATACTGATTAAGGCTACGTTTGGTTGCACTATTGCAAAAATAATTTTAAACAAAAGCTGAGTTTAAAATTGATTTTGTAAAAAACTATCTCTTCACAGTTTCTAAAAAATTCAGGTTTTGATATTTTTTTATAAAAATCGGTCTTCAACTTTTGACCTCAATTTTTTTTATTTGAAAACATGTTTCAATAAAGTAAATTCTTGTATATCCAAAAACTGTCTAACCCCGTTTTCCGAACGGGACTTAAATGAGTTAATTCAGTGTGCATGAATAAAATAACTCAGTGTCTTCTTCTAACAAGTAACATCAAATTGTCCCATATAAAATAATGAATATCATGACAAGTCTCAATGTTGAGCTTGTAACAGTAACTAAATTGGTATTTCTTTATAGATGTGTCTATATCTTTTTTGGGTTTAGGTGAGTTGACACAAAGGTTGCATATCTTGGAATATAAAAGGTTGAGGTGATGTTTAATTTGTTATGGATGCAACCATGTGAAAAAGGTGTGTTAGTACAAAAAATAAAAAATGGGGAGGCCAGTTCTTGTGTTGATCACCCACTTGTAAGAGAACATTGAGAGATTTCATGAAGTGGATGAGCTGGGAATCTGAGCCCACTTTGGGTCCCAAATTGTTCACTCTTTTCGAGTCTCAAATGGCATTGTATATATAGGTGATCAGTCAAACAGCATGTATTCTTTGTTGCCCACCCACTTCATCATAAAATGATGCGCAGATGCTTTGAAAGAAATCCATTATAAAGTTTGAGGTAGTGACAAAAAAGGGAGTGTTACATCGCATATAGACAACCATTTCATGTGGCGGGCACTTTAGTTTACTAGCTCGTGTTCTAGAAATTTGGGTTTGGATTATAGTAAAATATACAAGTCTTAATTACATGCATTCAGGATTTTTGGGTTGACAGTGGGTTGATTCTGAGATTTTGTTAAAAGTGGCCATTAAAAGAATTGTTGCTTTTCAGTTGTGCTCGTGTTAGTCTGACTTTTCAGGATGGTGTGGTGTGAGTCAGATTGACAAAAAGTTTTTGCAATTGTGTTACATTTTAAATATTTTTATTTATGTAGTATTCTTAATCTCTTTGGTTTTAAATATATATCGAGAGAGAAAATTATTTAGAGCTTAATCTCTTTGGTTGAGCTGTGATTTGTGAGTTATCCTTGAATGAGGATGGAGTTTTAGAAAAATAATATTAATTAATTTGGGATATAGTTCTGTCCTAAAACCAATAAAAATGTTTCTAGTTATAAAAAAAAACTTAAAGTTTGGCTTTTTAAAAAAGTCCTAAAAAACATCAAAACTTTATTCAAAACTGCTTTTTAGTTTAATCATTTTTTTTTCATACATGTTTCAGTACACTGCCGAGATTAAAAAAAAAAAAAATGGTGGAATATTTTCTTATACAAGACGCACCCAAATTTGATCACTTTGAGTAAAGATGATATTACTTTGGTGTAATGTTTTTGGCATGGATGTACTTTTTTTTTAATGTTATACTGAAATAGTAATGAAATCATCGAATGTAATATATATATTATTTTATAAAAAACATAAAAATATGTAAATTTAATTCATACAAGCGCAATTCATTTTTTATGCAAGAATGTTTTTAATCAATTAAAAATATAATTTGATAAAATATTAAAACATGTACTGGAATGCAAAAATGACTAGGTGCGTTTGGTTGCGTGAGAGCATCTCCAATGATAATGTTAACTAACATTTTAGTATCATATTTTATATAACATATAAAAATATTATTCTAATAAAAATGTTAAAAGGGAGCTAAATGTGAGTCGCACGTGTCAGGTATTATCTTTCATACTAACTGTAGCTAGTGTTTTAACTAGTTAAATGTGAGCCCCACGCGATAGTTTTCCTTAAAAAAATAATAAAAAATGCATTTGAAAGATTGAGTGGGTGGAGAGGTGGGGCCCACTATTGGTTTGGCTAATTTATTTAGCTAGTCTATTGGAGCAATAATAACCAACTAAATAAGGATGTAGTAAATGAGTGTATAGTTAAGGTATAAAGTGCTGACATGACATTTAACATCTTGTTTAGCTAACATATACATTGGAGATACCCTGATTGCATAACTTTTATTTTACATATTTCAGATAAATAATATTCAGAAGCTGTTAAATTTGGGGGAGCGAGTTTCCAGCAAATCAGTTTTAAAATCTAAATTCCTTTGTATCAGTTATGTAACTGTGCAACCAATAAGTGTGATATATTTTTTTTAAAGTGAGTTTGAATGACTCTACCCAAATAGTTCGGGTTTGAATTGTAGAAGTTACTGGCTTCTGATTTGTTCGTATATATTAGATCAAAGTTTGGACAGTTTGACAATAAAGAAGGGCTGAACATAAATATCTGTCTATATCATTTGAGGAGACTAAAGTTCAAGTGATGTGATTAAAAGGAGATTTTTTCGTTGGACAAATTTATTTAATGTGGCAAGTAGGACGAATGAGGAGGCAAATTAACAAATTAATTACAAGATCCAATTCGTCAAAGGCACAAAAAGATTAGGCTATGCATTTTCATGGTTGACTTCATTAATTTTTCACTTGAAAAGCTCATTAAACGAATTAAAAAAATAAATAAAATTTGAGACAGTGTTAGCTAGGAACAATAGAAAGGTGTGTGCATATTGAAATTGAAAACACTATAAAATGAATAGGGAAATCAAACAATATTATGAAATTTAGATTCTTGATAAAATATAGTCTAAATCTATACAAAATAAAAGAGAATTCCTTTTCCCAATTAACCCATCACACCACCCTTCTTATATGGGGATCGGGTTAGGTCCAACAGGCGTTGAACAATTTGATTGTCCAATGCATTTCTTACCGTTCAATTTTAATACACAACTCCTATAAGTGCAACTCCAATCTCATTTTATATCTCTAAATTTGAAGGGTGATGTGCTCCAACCATACTTCATACCCATCTCTCAATTTGGAGATTTGGATTTGACTTTTCAAATTTAAAAGCCACCTCCAAACTATCTTTTTCATTTTTTACTTTACACACTAATTAATTTAACATAATGTATATTTAGATCTGTTAATTTATTTTTAATAAAAGTACTATAGTTGGAAAGATCTCATTGAGACTTCCAAAAAGATATTATTTTAAAATTGATTTTTATATAAATCCTCATATGTTTGATTATTCAAAAGTTATTTGATTTTTTAATAAAAAAATTATTAATTTTAAAATAACTCCAAAATCATTTAATATTAGACTCATTTTAAATATTTTAATGAGATCTTTTCAATTGTATAATTTTTATATAAATTGATTAATAATAATAATAATAATATTTATTAATGAATTTTTATATAACATTATATAATTTTAAAAATGATAAGAAAAAATAAAAGATGATGATCGGAATACAACACCTTTTAAAAATAAATTTTCTTTAAATATAAAAAATTTATTTTATTTAAAATCTTATTTTTCACATCATACGTGGTTGTGTTTTTAAAGAGACCCTGGGCCTACAACTGGATTCCATTGAATTATTATATATACTTGAATGTCGACACAACTGGATTCCATTGAATTATTATATATACTTGAATGTCGACAAAATTTTTGATATAAAAGCTAAACACATTGAGTGTGATCCGGTGATCTACCCACATCAACATCTCTCAGATCGTGGGCCCAGCCGGCATGAGTGCATGTGTGGTTAAAATTCATCATGCTACACAAGGTACATATGTGCTCTGAATTTTTTTTAAATATTTGAATAACTTATTTCGATTTCATATATTAGAAAGCTAAAATAATATGAATCGGCGGTCCATCATTCACACCACATAGAGATTTTTGACATGTATTTGAGACAATAATGACATAATATATTTAAAATAAATAGTTTAATTATAGTTCTTATTTTTATATCGAATATATATAATTTAATGTATTGAACAGAACAATAATTGATAAATGTATGTAACATACAAACTTTAAGCTTTAGAATCATGACTTAAACCTCAGACGATCATACCCCTCAAAAAGTCATGGGAAAGCCTTGAAGCATGGGGCATCTGCATCATATCAAGTTCTCTAATTTTTTAAGCAATTGATGTGTAATGATAAGATTGATTTCATCGAAAGCCAACATGCATGCATGACATCTTCAATTCATTTCTGTCATACCAGCTTTTATAACATTTTCTTACAGGGGTCCCAGACGAAACAATGTGCCATTACGGATGTGCATGAACCATGAACCCCACTTCCTCTTTTGTTTTGTTTTTTTTTTTAATCTAGCAATGGGTATGATTGTTTGTATGTAAATACATGGATACCCTTATTCTTATTAAATTATAATATTTAAATTCAAATTTTAATGATCAATGCTTAACAATCTCTAGTCTAATTTACATATCATATAAAGATAATACAATAGCTATACACACACACATAATAATTTTGCAAATATAAGTGAGATCAGTAAAATTTTAGAATGGATACATGGACAGATATATCTTCACGAATTCAAATATCTTATACGAATATTTTTGGATAAATGACACACTAATTTATACGATGTACATCAGCAATAGCGTAAATTTAAAGGTTTGAAGGCCCTCTTTAGGTCAACTATGCATGCAATTGAACGTTGATCATTCAGCTTATGGTTTTGGGAGACCAATAGTACGTATAAATAGGTGGGCGCTACTGAAGAATCCCCACCGTTCAGATCATCTTTTACGGGTACGATGAATCTGAAGCATCGTCCTCTGCGTGCTGTCCACCTATTCACCAATAATAATGAGAGGAAAATCTTCTTTTAACTCCTTCAAATTTTTTTAAAATCATAAAAAGTTCATTTAAAATTAGAAAATCATCCTAGGTCCCCATAAAGTATATATGATTAACGAATTCAGTCCTCTGATCAAGAGTATATTGAAATAAGTTATCAGAAACTTATTAAAATTTCATTCAGTCTCTACAAATTTTATTAAATCAGATTTAATTCTTTTATAAGTCAAAAATATCCCCGTCATTTTTCAACATCCACATCTTTTAAAATGTCATGCTCATCTGTAAAAAAAATATCGATCAAACCTAATTTGATCTATAAAATTGAGTCATTTTTCAACATTTTCACCTCCTTAATCTCATTATAGAGACTGAACAAAAAAAATTATAGCTTCATCAACTTCATTACAAAATCAGTAGAGAAAACAATTTAAAAACCCAATCAAAATTCTATAATACACTCTTAACTCAAAATTACTAGCAATAAATAGCACAACACCTTGATTATAAAACTATAATTTGTTTAATAAAATTTAAATAAATCAGTATATATTTTTAGATAATTACATGGATTTTTTTGAATTTTAAGAAGATTTCAGGGAGTAAAGACGATTTTTAAATTTCACAGGGATTTTTTTCGATTTTCATAAGTTTTCAAGGAGTTATATCGATTTTTTTCAACAAAGAAAATAAAATTTAAAAAGGTATAACAATAATTTACAATACATAGTTAGGGTTAACCACACATTTGGTTAGTTATAAAGGCTAAAATGAATATTATTTAATAAGATAGGGACATGGGGGAATTTATTAATTTTACAGGGATTTTTCCTGATTTTCATAAGTTTCTAGGGAGCTAGATCTATTTTTCCCTAATAATTAATAGGGAAAAATCCATATAACCCCCCATAAACTTATTGAAATTCATATATCCCCCCGATTTTTCTTAAAATCCATATAACCCCCTGAAAACATCTAGTAAATCTAAATAACCATCTGAAAAAAATTTACGTTTACAGATGATGAATAATTTCTGAATATTATGTTTGGCTAACCATGGTAGATAACACAATATATAAAAAAAACATACAATGCGTTAAAAATGTGAATTTTTTTCTATAAATAACGATTTTACCATTCCGAATAGAGTTTTATAATATATCTAGAGAGGGTAAAATCGATATTTTATAAGATTTTTTGCATTTTTACCCTATTGTAGTGTTTTTTTAGTGTATCGTGTTTTCAGTCAGGGTTAACTAAATGAAATCTGCGCAAAATATTCATCATCTATTAACAAAATTTTTATTCAGGGGGTTATTTGGATTTACTATGTGTTTTCAAGGGGTTATATGGATTGAAAGAAAAGGCAGGGGGTTATATGGATTTTAGTCAATTTCCAGGGGGTTTTATGGATTTTTCCCTAATTAATAAAGCCATTACATGGGAAATCGACAACTTTTCGGTGGCGTTTAGCGTAGTGGAATGCGGATTTTAAGTACTGATTAATAAGTGCAGAAAGAGGTTATGTTGATAATCTTGAAGGAGTTTAGATGAAAAAATGTTTGGTTCAGTATAAAATATTATGCAGTTATTTAGATAACTGTGTTTGGTTGATCACTTAACATATGTGTTTATTAGAATGATATTTTGGTCAATTTTATAAGTGGTGAATGTTTGGTTGAAAACCTAAAAACATGATATTAAAGATTATTGCTTTTTTCCATGAAATACATCAATCACTAATGCCCTATGTAAAACAATGAAATATTTTTATGGATACCTACACGTGAAAATAAATAGTTTTGTGTTAAATCTGTCGCAATTTCGTGGATATCGTGTTTATTTTTTTCATTAAAAATATTTATTTATTTCATAAAATGCATATCCAATTAATATAGAGAGTGAACAATTGAATTCCATATGGAAGCCTATACATATTCACTTATGATCTGGATTGAAATAACTAAATAGAATAAGAAGCAGTTCATAACATTCATGAATATTCCACTAAGAAACATAACATCCATTTCCATTGAGAACACCAAAAACATCAATCACAGAACATCAATCAATGTAATCAAAACCATCACATAACCCCCATTTAGCACCACCCCACACATGTAAAACCCCCAAAATTAACACATACTAAGCACAAACCACAAAACCTCTTCAAAACAACAAGACATCAATTAGAAACAATAAAACCTCTCCATTAATACCGCCTTCAACCTTCAAAACAATCTTTCATTGCAGATTAAAAACCGGATTAAAAACCTTTGATCCCAATTTCACATTTCATACGATTTTCTAAAGAAAATGACATCGAAAATCTCATTGGACTCCGATCTCGACATCGGGAGTCGAGACCTCCTCTGAAACCCTTAACCCAAGTCAATTCTCCTCCATGAGCAGCACCACCCAATCTTCGTCTCCTCCACCCTCTCCTATCCCCTACCACCACCTCCAATGGTGGCGACGAACACCTCAACCCCCACCACCTTCCGCCGATTCCCCAAACAAAGATAATGCACCACCGCCAACATTACCTCCTTGCTAGGGTTTTGCTATGGTTTCGTGAGGACTCCCTCCGCTCAACGGGAGAGAAGGTCGGCGATTAGGGTTTCATGTGTTTCTTTGGCAGAGGCGCAAAGAAATGGGTGAGGAGAGAGAGGAACTCGAAAATGGGGGTTATATACCATTTGTAAATAAAACAAAGTAGTAGGGGTAGGTTGGTATTTTCATGTCGGGGGTTCAATAGGTGTAATGCGAAGGCAGAAAAATAAGTAACCGTGAAGAAGCTGAAAAATTCAGGGGTTTATCATCGAAAAGAGGATAATTTTATGTACTTAATTGGGTCTCAACCAAACATTGATGTAACACATAAGTGTTGAATAACTCACTTTCAGTCTAACAAGCGTTGTGAACAAAACACCACCACAGGGTTTTTTTCAAGGGGTTATATGGAATTTAAGAAAAAGAAAGGGGTTATATGGATTTCAGTCAGATTACAGGGGGTGTTATGGATTTTTCCCAAATTAATAAAGCCATTACATGGGAAATGGACAAATTTTCGTGGAGCCGATAAAATAGGGCAAGGTAGATGTACTAATAAAATACCGTGCGTGTCAATAAAAATCAACCGTACCCCTAAAATTAAATGGATAAATTAATCCATATTTTCTTTTCTTGGTTTTTGAATTCATGTCCGTCACCCATGGGTTATTTTTTTCGTCTATAATATTTTTTGATTTTTTTTAGTCTTTCAAACGGTTGAAAATTTATTTTTAAATCCCAAATGTTACCCAAAATGTCTCTGAATAAATTTTTTTAGTATATATTATTAACACTCCAAATGTTAATAGACGGTGATGGACACAATAACGAATACAAAAGTATGATAATTTTTATTTTATAAAAATATATACATTTATCTTCTGTTTTGATAAAAAATTAAGTTATTACGAAGTTTATGACTATTCTAATATAAAATAAAGATAAATTGATTTTTTTATTTGATTGTGTTTTGAATTATTCTTGTTAAAAAACATAATAATAAAATTTTTATTATTTAGATAAAATATGAATAAGATGTGGATAATAATTTATAAAATATTTAAAAAAAGTGATAGTTGATTTATAAGAATGATAACAATTAATTTAATAATGAATGTACATATTTTTTTTTTTAAATTAAATAACTTATAATAATTTAATTCTATGAATTTGACCGAAATCTATACAAAATATGACATACGAATTCGGATTTATTCCGGCATTCCAATCATCTATCAATTCTCACTTTATTCCGAGTGTTATCGTCGATTGATTAGAACAGGAACAGTGATTTTGTGTGTAACTAAAAACTCTATTTGAATGATTACATCCCCACCAAAAATGTTGGCCAAAGCCTGCACGCATCACGTGAATGCGTTGACCGCTGAGGATCTCCGATCCACGATGCCCCGTTGAGTTTTTTATATATAAAAAAAAAGGTTTCAATCCTTATTTTATTCTTATATCGTTACCCCCATTTCTTCATATCTCACTCCCTTCACCTGGTCATTCCCGGGTGTGGTAATAAAGAGCCGCTCCGAACCCCCCAAAAAGAAGATATTTATTTCTTTCGGGAAAACGACAAATGACGAAGTTGACCCTTAAACAAGTGCGACTGAGACAAGATAAGCACAGGGTAATGACGTCATTTAGATAATTAGATGGAGTCCGATCGAGGTGGGATCCACGAAAAAAACGCACAGCCATTAGGCCTCCGATTTCAAATTCGTATTTATTGAGGTTTTTAATATTTGATACCACGGATTTCTCTACATTACAATATTAACCCCCCTTAACTTTAAAATGACTCAAATACCCCTCATCTAAGCCTCCTTGGGAAGGGCGATAGTCAAAGTCAAGGGCACAGTTGTAAATTTCTCGGAAGCCGAGGTCTCGTCGATGTCCGCTCTGTACAATGACAGGTTCGGGAGGGGGGCCGTGTATTCACGAGCGCCACTCGTAGTCCAGCTCACTATGTAATTACGGTTAATACGGAGGGGTAGTTTCGGTATTCAGTTGTTATAAAGAGCCCTCTCTTTCAGTCTCCCCACAAAAGAAGCCCTTCATCACTCTCTCTCCCTCGCAAATGTCAAAACCACAGCTCTAATGGCGGCTCGTAAAAAGAGAGAAAGAGAGAAGAAATCCATAGATTTGTCTGAAAGAGCGATCGATCGAGACTAGCTGTTTCACCTCGCTAGGGTATACTTGAAGGAAAGTCAAAAAAGCACTTCAAAAATGGGGAGCAGATGGAGGAAAGCAAAACACGCCGTGACTTTGAGGCTGAATCTCTGCGTCCACGTCCCTCGGACTCTTGACGACGCTTCGCCGTCCGATGACGCTCTGGTGAGGTACTCCGACGCTTCGATGACGTCTCCGGCGGAGAGTTCGGATTTCCGTCCGACGATGCCGTCCACTCCGACGCCGACGTCTTCCGGGCTCCGATTGTCCAAGACCGGCAGCAGATCTTCCAAGGTTTGATTTCTTTTCATTTTTTTAACCATAGTCGCATCAGTTTCGATTTTTAATGTTATTTGGTTTAGATGCCCTTATTTGCGATTTAGCGATTGCCCTCATTTGTCGTTACTGATGCTTATGTTGGAAGAATATCGGTTTTACGGATGTAAAATAGAATGATTTGTTTTAATGGATTCTTTAACAAAAATGGACCTTCTGTTCATTTCTTGCGAATTCAAAGGATGGGATTCATTTGGCTGTATTTCAAGTTTCAACTGTTTTTAGTGGTTCTCTCTCTCTCTCTCTCTCTCTCTCTCTCTCTCTCTCTCTCTCTCGGGCGGAAAAAAAAGTGGACCTGTCACTTTAGAACTCAAATCACATATGGGTTATTAGAAATGGAGACTTACCATATGAACTTTTGTAGTTTTCTCTATTTTTCAAAAGTGGCTCCTTGAGTGCAAACTTGACTGCTTTATATGCCAATTGTTGATAAGGATTCTGCAGACCATTCATTTGGAAGAAACTTTCTAACCAAAAAAATGCAAATGATATCCAGCTGTTGATTTTACCTTGGTTTATGTGTATCTGTTGGGATTTCCATCTTACACTCTTCTTGACCATACCACAATATTTATATTATTCAAATATATTTACATAAAGCATGTTAAAATGAATGTCTGTAGGGGCCGGTTGTTTTTACTTGCATCAAGAGTGTATGTATGGGGTTTTCCCAAGTTCCTCAGGTCCTCAATTGTAAAAAAAAAAAAAAAAGAGCCTCCTTGCCCTCTCTTTGACCATACCAAAATAAGCTATCTTATTCATCTTACACTCTCCTTGATCATACCAAAATAAACTATCTTATTGAAATATATTTACATAAAGCACGTTAAAGTGAATGATTTTACTCGCATGAGTTTATGGGCGTTACCCAAAATTTCTCAGGTCCTCAATCGCAAAAAAAATTTGTTAATTAAATTCGTTCTAAACTTCCTATTTGGCATATCTGTGTTGCTCTTGTAGAGCATTTGTTTCCATTGATAAGTTACTTATTTGTTGCTTTTGGTTTTCAGATGCACACGTCTCTTGTTGTATTTTGTGGTTGTATTTTTTATTAATAAAAAAAATGTTACAACAAATATACAAACCTAAGGGAGGTTTGTTGAAATATTACGAAATGTCACTTGGCTTTCTTTAGAAGACAAGTAACCTATGCATATAATTTTCCTATGTTTTGCTCTTTTATATATATTCATTATTCATTGATGTACTCAGTGTTCTAAAAATCCCTTCTAGGCCCTGATTAATCCCTCGCCTAGGCCTAGGCCTAGGCGGTCTCAACCCGTAACGCTTCGTGCCTAGCTGCTTTTCTGATTAATTCGTAGTTGATTAATAAGCTATTAAGTTATCTTGTATATTTTATACCTATTAATTAAGTTTTTTATGCTATTTCGGTTATGCTTATGTTATTAATTTTGTTTTGATGTTAATTTGTTATTATTTTATAGTCTAAAATGATTATATATATAATATTTATTATTATAAAAAGTGAAATGATTAATTCCCGATTAATCTCTATTCCCTGCACAACCGCCCGACTAACGCCGAACACTTTTTACAATATTGGATGTACTATAAGAAACCTTCATTCAACATGTGATATTATATACTTTCACCAAAAAAAACATGTGATATTATATACTATCTTGTTGCAATTAATTTGTGTATGAGGGATTGCTTTCTTTTTATTCATCATCATGTTTTCACGTAAGCCTGCCAGATGGTTTTGTATGCTTTTCTAATTTGCAAACCTTTGAATGCTATTTTTCAATCACTTTTAATTTGTGAACATGTTCTGAATTTCATATTGCAAGCACACATTTATTCAAAATTTAAAAAACGTTTCATGTAAAGAGAAATCTGAATTCATTTGATTTTACATGTTTGTTGAGGTAAACTGCATTAATCCTTCTTTATCTGTCAAAAACATATTTATATTTATATTTTCCTTTTAGGTGTTTCATTTGAAATTTGCTTAATGTCCTTTTATTAATGCCATTTTAATATTCACATATCATCATGCCTTTCATCCCTTTGGTATTCAACTTGGATTTTGCCTTTCCACTTTCAGAAAACCTGTGCCATATGCCTGGGACATATGAAGCCAGGCAATGGACATGCTATCTTCACAGCGGAGTGCTCTCACGCCTTCCATTTCCACTGCATCGCCTCAAATGTAAAACATGGGAATCAGATTTGCCCAGTCTGCCGGGCAAAATGGAAGGAGATCCCCTTCCAGGGACCGCCATCATCGTCCGATCCACTGCATAGGCGGTTGAGAATCAACCCTCTGATCTTGTCCCCTCAAGATGATGGCTGGATGACAGTCTTACGACGCCTTCCAACCCGTTTGGATTCCTCAAATCGACACGATGCCCCATCTTTGCGTCGATCCACAGAGCCTAGCGCATATGACGATGACGAACAGTTGTTGGACTTGCAAGATGATTTGGTCGACAGGAGTTGCTCTCCCGTGTGGGATGCTGACCATTCTAAAACCTTGGAGATCAAAACCTATCCGGAGTTCTCAGCCATACAGCGTTCATCGTCCCAGGGGAGCTTCTCCATCCTTGTCCATCTGAAGGCCCCGGTTGCAAGTTCAAGAGAGCTCTATGCACAGAACCCAAGCAATTCGTCTGCTTCTCAGGCATCCCGTGCCCCTGTGGATCTGGTAACAGTGCTTGACGTCAGTGGGAGCATGGCAGGGACCAAGCTCGCATTGCTGAAGAGAGCAATGGGATTTGTGATCCAGAACCTTGGGCCGTCGGATCGGCTATCTGTCGTGGCATTCTCCTCTGCAGCCCGTCGACTCTTCCCCCTCTGTCGGATGTCAGAGTGTGGGCGTCAGCAGGCCTTACAAGCTGTCAATTCGCTGACATCGGGTGGTGGAACTAATATAGCAGAAGGACTGAGAAAGGGGGCAAAGGTAATTGAGGATCGACAGCATAAGAATCCTGTGTGCAGCATCATACTCCTATCGGATGGGCAGGATACATACACAGTCTCCAGCACTGAGGCAGCGAATGGAGCTGGACAGAATCGGAGGCCAGACTACCAGTCACTTCTCCCATTCTCCTCCATCCGGGGGGACAGGGGGAGCGGTCAGATTCCGGTCCACGCGTTCGGCTTCGGTGGGGATCATGATGCGGCGTCAATGCACTCGATATCAGAGTCTTCCGGTGGAACCTTCTCTTTCATCGAGGCTGAAAGTGTAATCCAGGATGCCTTCGCCCAGTGCATTGGAGGGCTTCTGAGCGTGGTCGTGCAGGAGGTGCGTGTGCATTTGGCGTGTGCCCACTCCAGCATACTCCTTGGTCCGATCAAATCAGGCAGCTACCCCAGTCATGCATCGGTTGATCGACGGACAGGATACATTGATGCGGGAGATTTGTATGCTGATGAAGAGAGGGACTTCCTGGTGTCTGTAAATATCCCGCCAGGGGACGCCACTGGTCAGATGACACTGTTGAAGGTAGGGTGTGTCTACAAGGACCCAGTGTCCAAGGAGATAGTGAACCTGAAAGGTGATGTGGTCCAGATCAAACGTCCAGAGATGGTGATATCATCCCATCCTTCCATCAGAGTGGACCGTCAGAGGAACCGCCTCCAGGTGGCGGAGGCAATGGCAGAGGCACGATCAGCGGCTGAGCGTGGCGATCTCTCCGGCGCCGTTTCAATCCTTGAGGTGAGGCGGAATTCCCTCATGGAGTCCGTGGCTGGTAAAGCCGGGGACAGGCTATGCATGGCCCTTGATGTGGAGCTGAAGGAAATGCAGGAGAGGATGGCAAGCCGGCAGAGGTATGAAGCATCGGGAAGGGCGTACGTGTTGTCTGGGCTGAGCTCACACTCATGGCAGCGGGCCACGGCCAGGGGGGACTCCACTGACAGCACCAGTCTTGTTCAGTCATACCAAACGCCATCCATGGTGAACATGCTTGCAAGGTCTCAGACACTGAGCCCCACATCAGCTCAGCGGAGGGTGCACCCGCCTGTTCGGCCAGCACGATCGTTCCAGGCCCAGCCTCAGCCAAGGTAACCAACCACATTGGATGAGTTAAAAACTATTGAATTGTCCTTAAGTTTGAAGTCCCAATTTTAGTAGTTTGTTAGATGCCTCCCAAAATTTCTTTTTCTCTTTCTTATTGGGATGGGCGGTGAAGGGAGAGGTTGAGGAGGGGATACATAAAAGAAAACAAAACGGGGGTGAGGGGTGGGGTCTAAACGTGGTACATTGGTGGGGTATACTCCTTGTCTTGTAAATGAATAAAGATTGGGAAAAAGGTTGGAGGGGAGGGGTTATTTCATGAGGGGCAAAAGGGGTCATGTCCTGTAGCTTTTTTGTTTTTGGTTCTTTTGAGTAGGGGCTACTGTTTGTCCTGTTCTGCTCTGCTCTGCTCTTCTCTTTTTTTTTTAATTTATTTAATCTCTGATTTTGGTGATGTACATAAAGAGAGAAGGTGGTTGGTTCTCTTTGGAGGGTGAGGGGTATAAAAATTGTAATTTGTGGGTGACACTTTTGTTGGGGTGCATTCAAGTTTGGCTGGGGCAAATTATATATATAAACTACTCTTCATTCTTTTTTTTTTAGTATCTCTCTATATGTTTCCTGTGCATTCTTTTGGATTCAGTGACTTTGTCAGTCTTTAATGGAAATGGTGGATGCAGTGCCGTGCCATTTTTTGGACTCATTGTGGCAGGTCCCCTGTGACAATGAAGGATTAATCTCATTAAATATTGAGTTGAAATTCAACCTTTCCACAGGGCCATTTAGTTGGGCTGCTTGGCTTGCTTGCCCTTTGAAAATGGTGATATATTCTGTACAGCACGAAATCTAACAGAGTAAGGAACTGTGGTTTTTTCAACCCGACCCATTCAATTGTGATGTTTGCATGCCGTTGTTTTGCGTTCAATCTTTTCGTACAAGGACGATGATGTGCTGCCGAATTTCTTGCTCGCTCTTTGAAAATGGTGATATGTTCTGTACATCATGAAATGTTTTCGTAGGTCACACTCGTTTTGTTGATTATATATAATTTGAGATCTGGAATTCTTGTAAGTTGACCAACCAAGCAGGTTCATCTATTAGATTTAGATTGCCTGAGATCATATTATACACCCATTCAGTCAATCGTGGGTACACCAGCGATTAAAAAAAGTATAATAAAGTATCCATTTAAAGTATAAGAAGGTATTTGTTCATATAGATGAATATGACCATAAAAAATATCCAATATATACCAAAAATGGTCCAACCAATAATTGTCATGACAAATTTCTAACATTTGTAGATCACACATGTTTTGATATGGTTTGCGGAGCAGTTCTACAAACTGGTCACATACATTTTAATTTTTTTAAAATTTGTTATATCAGATATATGTTTTTATAAATAATGTACATATCTTATGCCTTCATGAATCATGATGTATTGTATGAACGCATTGCATAAGAAACATAAAAAAAAAATGTTAAATAGTATACTTTATTTAGGAGAGTATATATATTTAGGAGAGTATATACCTTGCTACATAACACTCTAAATTATGTACTGTCTGTGAGACTGTTCCCACTGATTGTGTATAACACTCTAAATTAAATACATATATTTTTATATTTTTTATAATAGAATATATAATTACATAATACAATATATATATATATATATATATATATATTTGGTATAACATAATACAATATATATTGGCTTGTCTGCATTAGTGTCATGAGTATTCACAGGGTCACACCCGAATATGGGCCCAGATGATAATAAGGAAGGGAGGGTCCGCTCCTTATTATGGGCTGAAACCGGATCTATAACAGATGGATTCGAGCCGATCAGACGATGGTTTCAAAAAAAAAAGAAAATAAAAAAAAGAACACCCTAAATGTGGGAGGGAGAATGACACGACAAGGACGCCGTCGATGCTCCGGCGATCGATATTACCGTTTCGCCCTTGGAAATTCAAAATTCCCGCCGGTTTCCCTCCCACTCCACCGTCGACCCGCTCCTCCGCCGCTGCATCTGCGGCAGCGACGGCGGAGGAGGAGGTCGATCTTTCCGTCCCGAGCTCCAGAAGCCCTGACAGAGAAGAAACCACGAAGGTTCGGGTCAGGAACCCTAGGCGGTTCCTCCGGGACCCTTGGGTTTCCAGACTCGTCTTCTGTCACAATTTGGCGGGAAGGGGGATGATCGAGGATCTGCGAGAACTCCTAAAGCAGATGATCGTCGATGAAGGTCATAAAAATCAAATCTTTTCTTGATTTATACAAGTTATTTGTAGTTTAGATTCGAGTGTTCTTCATCGACGCCGACTTCGTACAGGTTCCAATTCGTCTCCAACCCTGTGTGGCATTCTATCAGACAACTTCAAAGGATGGGATTGTAATGGTTTGATATGGGACAATTTGGCCAACGTTTATGCCGAAACCGAAATGGTTCACGATGCGTTGTTCGTCTTAGGTAAGATGATTGATCTGAACATCCAAGCCTCGATTTTGACATTCGACAGTTTGATGTACAGCCTGAGGTGCACAGGCTTGCTCTGTGCGCCGGTTGAGGTTGCTTGTAGTGAGAACACCTATAACACGCTCATTGATAGTCTTTGCAAGCAATTTAGATTGAATGAAGCGATCCGGCTCTTCCAAGAGAAGAGAGGGTGTGAATTCAGGCCTTGCATTGTCACATTCAATAATTTCATCTGCTGTTCTTGCAATATGGGTTACGTTGGCCTTGCCAATTCGTTCTTCTCTATGATGATTAAACATGGGTTTATCCCCAATAAGTACAGCTACAACACAATTTTGCATGGGCTCTGTGGAGCAGGTCTCATGGAGGAAGCTCTTCGGTATTCTGAAGACATGGAGAGGTATGGAGTGGAGCCTGATGTGGTGACGTACAATGTTCTTGTCTATGGTTATCATCTCCTTGGGATGAAGAGCGAGGCTCAGAAGCTTATTCAGCGGATGGTTGTGAAAGGGCTGGAACCGGATATTGTTACGTACACGATATTGATAAGTGGGCATTGTCGGGGAGGAGATGTTGAAGAGGGTTTGGTTATGCGGCAGGAGTTGCTCTCAAGGGGTTTCCAGTTGAATATCATCACTTATAGTGTTCTTTTGGACTGTCTGTTCAAAATGGGACGGGTTGATGGAGTTGATTGGCTGGTTGAAGAAATCAGGGCTGTTGGTTTGGATCTAGATCACATTGCATATTCCATCCTCATAAATGGATACTGCAGGGCTGGAGATATAGATAGAGCAATTCAACTTTGTAGGATTATGTATATAAAGAAAATCCCACCCAATTCATATGTACATGGGGCGGTTCTTTCGTATTTATGCAAAAGAGAGATGCTGTCTGATGCGAGATGGATTTTGGACAAGCTCATTGAGAGTGGTCAGTTGTTGGATGTTGTTCTATATAATATAGTCATTGATGGATATGCAAAAGCTGGTGACATGGATGATGCGGTCGGCTTGTATGAACAGATCTTTAATTCTGGTTTGACTCCAACTATTGTTACTTTCAATTCCCTTATTCATGGGTTCTGCAAAAGTGGGATGTTAAACAAAGCTAGAGTCCTACTTCACAGCCTCAGCCTTCATGGGTTGTCTCCAAATGCAGTGACTTATACTACACTCATGGACGCATATCGTGGGGAGGGAAACATCAACGTCATAGTAGAGTTGCTTCATGAGATGGTTGCAAAAGGTGTTGCACCAAATGTTGTCACTTACAGTGTAATAATGAAAGGATTCTGTGAGCAAGGACAGATGTGGGTGTCACGCAAAATTCTCAAGGACATGTATGATAAGTGTATCAGCCCTGACCAGATTGCTTACAACACTCTCATCCAGGGGTTTTGTGAAGCTGGAAATGTTGAAATGGGTTTCTTTTTGCATGATGAGATGCTTCAGAAAGGTCTTGAGCCTAGTCCTGTCACTTATAACCTGCTCTTCAATGTGCTTTGCCTCCATGGTGACCTGAAGAATGCAGATAGATTGTTAGATATGCTTGTGGAGAAGGGTGTTAAGTTGAGAAAATTTGCATACAGCACGGTAATTCAAGCACACTGTATAAAAGGCAATGCCTGCAAAGCAGTTTTATATTTTGATAAGATGGTGAAGGCAGGTTTCGAAATTTCAATAAAAGATTACAGCGCGGTGATCAATCGATTGTGTAAAAGAAATTTATTGAATGATGCAAAGGTCTTCTTAAAAATGATGCTGAGGGATGGCATTCCTCTGGATCTCGAGTTGTATGTTGTGATGCTTAATGCAAGTCGTCGTCAAGGTGATCATAGATTTGAGATTGAATTGCAAGCTATCATCATTACAAGTGGTTTATTATGTGAGTAGGCAGCTATGATACATGAATATTATCCTACACAAATGTTCACTTTGGAAATACACCCAAAGCTTTAGCTGTGAAGCATCCTACTATTGCTCTAGACGCTAGAAAAGTGTATTTTGAATTCTACAGTGGGGGGGTGTTGGAAATATATCACGGTACTGTTCTTCATGTCTTCCTTCAGGTAAATATTTTAATATATAGGGAAAATGCGTGCGGCATGTGCAATATATCTAACATACACTTTAATGCACCACAATACTGACAAAATTCACCCAACCAGTCCAATCTCTGCCTTGTAAACATTTGGGGCTCCCTTTGGTCGAGGACAGATTGAAGGAGGAGGATTGGTTGTCTATGGTGGAGAGGCTGTCCAAGAGACTGGCGAGTTGGAAGAGCCGTCAACTGAGCTTCGGCAGGCATCTCACTTTGCTCCAAGCAGTCTTATCAAGCATTCCAGTTTTCTTCTTGTCGATATTTAAGATGCCGAGGGAGATCCTGCACTTAATTGATGTTATACGGCACAGATTTCTCTGGAATGGCACAAATATGAGCATCCGCCGGCCGTACCTGGTAAACTGGGAAGCAGTGTGTCCGAGGGGGAAGTTAGGGGGGCTGGGGTTGCTAGATTTGGAGACCTTCAACAAGGCTCTTAGTTACAAATGGCTATGGAAGTGGGGCGAAAACCTGGGGGCGGTTTAGAGGACTTTATTATGGGACCGGTGTTAGATATTCAAAAGAATATATTTTTATATGCTTTTAAGAGTTGTTTTATAATATTTCCCTATGTAATTATTCATATATACATGCATATTAGGAAAGTTTCTATTCTTTATATTCAAAGCATATTTTGCACAAATTGACAATATTTATACAATTAATATGCATTATCATATTTTTCATATAGAGCCATATTTTAAAATTCAGAAATCTAAATTTGGCAGTATTTAAATTTGGCAGGTTATAAATTGGAGAAGGAATTAGCATTCAAAGCTTCATCAAAACTTCTAAAAATGATCCACCAAATCAATAAAATCTTCAATCAAATCAGCTTTGACATCTCCAACAAATCAACAAGATCTCTAACAGATTTTGCAATTATATCTCCAACATATTTTGCAAATCAGCATTAACAACTCAAGCAAATCAGCATTTACAACTAATTCAACCCTCAAAACCCCTATAAAAAGGGCACTCCAGGGAGAGAGGAGGGAGCTCTGCATTCAGCAAAGGAGAGATCTCTGCATTCAGCCAGAAGGAATTCTTTTTCAGTTTTTGTTATTTCTTTTCTGTTTTTAGTTTTTGTTTTTATTTCTTTAGTATTAGAGACAGATTCTCGTGTTTTCAATAAAGTATATTATTATTTTATGGAATATTTTTATTCTAGAATTTCATCAACCATGGTAGGCTAGAAAATCCTTCCATCAAGGAGAGGATTCCACCCCATGAGATTGAGTGATTGATTATTTTCTTTGTGCATTAATGTTTTCTGATTTGTTCTTCATGTTTATATAGTTTCTTCAACTCAGATTTCTTTTGATTATGGGTATTTTTAGATCTTCCGTCGTTCTACTTAGATGGGATACGGTTGATGCTTTATAAACCCTATTTTTAAATCGAGTAGAAGTGAACTGCTTTTGAAATATTCTGTTTTCATTTAATGCAAAAGAAATAATTATCACGATATTCGTGGGGTGGATTTCCAATCCTTGATGGTCTTTTTTTATACATTAATTTCAACCTAAGCTTTTCAAATAGTTTTCTTAAATCAATAATTTGTTTTTAAACCTTTTTGTCAAATATTGATAATCTTTTACTTTTATTTCAATAGCCTCCCTGTGGATTCGACCCCTTGCTACCACTTTCTACCTAGGTAAGGGTTTTATATTTTTGTTGGCAAAGACGAGATTTTAACGACAATCAAAGCCACCAACAAATTGGCGCCGTTGCCGGGGAGGCAAGGTAAGTAACGGTGAAGGTTGAAGGTATCAAATTTTTTTTTCTTTTCTTAAAAAAAAAAAAAAAAAAAAAAACAAAAAAAAAAAAAAAACAAAAAAAAACAAAAAAAAAATTATATAAAAAAAAAATTCTTTTATTTGGTTTGCAGGAAGAAGAGAGAAGGATGAGGAACATAAAGCTCAAGACTCATTGATCTAATTCCACTTCAAATTTTTGGATTTCCGGAGTGAACATACTCCGTAGGTAAGTTCTCCATTGACAAAAGCTCTTGTTTTAATGTTTGTTGTGCATTTAGCGTATTCATTTGCATAAATCAACTTAAGGGCAAAATTCATTATATATAAAAAAGAAAAGATAAGGTCGGTATTTCATCAATCGTCCTTGGCCCAAAAATCACTACATTGCATGATTATCCCAAGCCAATTAAAATAAAATCAATTAGACATTGGCTTTAGGATTCTTGAGCCCACTAAGGCAAAGACCACCAAAAGTTCCACCAATTATGCTCTTTGATCATGTTGATGTCTAGGAAAGCCTTGTCCCTCTAAGGGAGACACTTTGTGTTCTAGGAGGGTGGTACTTAAGCGGGACCATTGTGACCCCACCACTACCTGGAGGCTGACCTGGTCAACGTTTCATAGGACCGAATTGGAGGCTTAGGTGTACTCTTCAAACCTGTTAGGAGCTGTCTAATCTAGGAGAGAGGTTCAAATTTTTTTTGTTTCTGGTGCATGCACGGTAGAAGATCCAATAGGGGAGAGTTAAAACCTTTAGACCCTGAGATTGAGAGAACCTTTCATCAACATAGGCGAGTCCTTAACCATTCATCACTCTTCACAATGGGTGAACGTGCCAAAACCCTGAATGAGCTATATGCTCCTGCATCTTCCGATCCACCAACTTGCATAGTGCTGCCGGCCACCACTGCAATCCAATTTGAGATTCGGCCGGCAACCATCAATATGCTTCCCAAATTCCATGGGTTCGAGAGTGAGCAACCCTATATCCATCTAAACAAATTCTTGACAATTTGTCAAACATTCAAAAATCAGAACCTAGATGAGGAAGGTGTCAAATTGAGGTTGTTCCCCATGACTTTGGAAGATCATGCAGCTGCATGGCTGTATTCCCTCTCCACCAATTCAATTTCAACATGGGAACAACTCTCTAAAAAATTCATGACAAAATTTTATCCTATGGCAAAAACTGAGAAAATCAAAGATGCCATTAGAACTTTTAGGGGGAGAGCTGAAGATGAATTTTCTCAAATTTGGGAAAAATTTCATGATTTGTTAATCAAATGCCCACACCATGGGCTTGACAAAGCCCAACTAGTTCACTTTTTCTATAAGGGACTACCTCACACACATAGGAACATGATTGAGTCCATGCACAAGGGTAAGTTCATGGATCAGACCCCTGATGAAGCCTATGAGTTCCTTGTAGATTTAGCTGAGAATGCCCAGAATTGGAGTAGCTATGACAATGAAGTTGATGATAGAGGATCTAGAAAGTCAGGTATTTATGAAATAAAAGCAGATCCAGATCTTAAATATGTCATGACCAACTTAGTGGATGGGGTGAACAAATTGAGCAAGAAGTTCGATACTTTTGCGGTAACAACAAATCGGAACTCACAGAGAGATCCAAACCCCATAATGAATGTGGAACATGAGCCACACAACATATGTCTCATTTGTGATAGTTCAGAGCATCTAGTGGAGTGTTGCCCTAGTTTGCCCACCATCAAGGCTGAGCAGGCAAATTCGATTAATTCATATAATGCCTTCAAAAAGCCCACTCCCAATTCTTTTGGCCCAGTATACCATCCTGATAATAGGTTTCATCCAAACTTCTCTTATAGGCAGAATGAACCTATCCAATATCAAGGTGGTCCACCAGGGTATCAAAGAAATTTTTCTAGGCCAAGCCCGTCACAAGCTCCTCAGTTGAACCAACCTTTGGTTCCACCTCCTCCTCCTTATGTTGCTCCCACTCCTCAACAACCCTCACATCTGGAAGCCATGATGGCTAACATGATGAAGCAACAACAAGAATTCATCCATCAGCAGCAGCAAACCAATTTGTCACAAACCCAGACTAATCAAATCCATGCACAAGCAATTGCAAAACTTGAAGTTAGTCTAAGCCAAATAGCCAGTTCTCTAGTAGATAGGAAGAAGGGTGAATTACCTAGTCAGCCAGTGCCTAATCCTAGTAGGCAACAGAGTCAAGGCCCAATAGGGCAATATCAGGTTAACTCTAATGAAAACTCATCCCATGAAGTCCAGGCCATTACCACCTTAACATATGGCAGGCGAGTGGACAAAAAGGTCCAACTCCCCAAGGAAAAAAGTGAAGAAATCGCGGTCCATAAGACTGCTGACCAGGAAGAAGGTCAGGAGACCCAAGAGAAGGGAAATGAAACCCAGGAAATAGCACCAAAGCCAGTAGATGTCTACAAACCCAAAGCTCCTTATCCTCTTAGATTGCAAGAACCCAAGAAAAGTTCTCATTTTGATGATATCATGGAAGTATTCAAAAATGTTCAGATCAATATACCTTTCTTAGATGCCATCAAACAGATTCCCTCCTATACAAAATTCCTGAAAGATCTCACCACGGTGAAAAGGAGAACCAGTGTTCCTAGGCACGCTGTGATGGCTGCACAAGCCTCATCTTTCATTCAACAGCAAATTGCCCCTAAATATAAGGACCCTGGTTGCCCCACAATTGCGATCAAAGTAGGAGAGACTATCATCCAAAGAGCCCTCCTAGATTTAGGAGCCAGTGTGAATTTGCTACCCTATTCTGTGTACAAGGAGTTAGGTTTGGGGGAGTTAAAACCCACAGACATTACCCTTTCATTAGCAGATAGAACTGTGAAATATCCAAAGGGAATTGTGGAGGATGTGATTGTCAAGGTGAAAGAATTCTATTATCCTGTGGATTTTGTAGTCTTAGAAACTGAACCAGTGAAAAACCCAGGCAGCCATATCCCTGTGATCCTAGGCAGACCATTTTTAGCCACATCAGATGCTGTTATTAGATGTCGGAATGGTATAATGACTCTAGCCTTCGGAAACATGACTGTCCAACTCAATGTTTTCCATAGTAGTAACCAATCAACTGAAATTGATGATCTTGAGGAAGTTTGCATGATTGATGATATGATCAACAACTCTTTGGAAGAGTCGAGTTATTCTGACCCATTCAGCAAAGATTTTGATAAAGAAGGTTCAATTAGGGAAGCAAATGCACTTTTAGATTCCGCTCTATTCATGGATACTAGCAAATGGGCCACTCAGTTTGAATCATTGCCCATTTCTGAATCTTTGCTGGTGTCATCTAGTGTCAATTCACCCCAGTTAGAGTTTAAGGATCATTTCCATGTACCCTTCATTGACCAAGTCCCTATTTATGGCAAGGCCTACCATTTACCTGTCAAATTAGAATACAAAGCATATTGGGTAATGAAACGCCTCAATTTTGATCGCGACAAGGCAAAAGAACATAGGAAACTACAACTCGATGAGTTAGAAGAGATTAGGAATGATGCATATAACTGTGCCGCAAGGTACAAGGACCGCATGAAGACCATGCATGATAAGATTATCCTTCGTAAGGAATTTTTCCCGGTCAGAAGGTCCTTTTGTACAATTCTAGACTTCATTTATTTCCTGGAAATTGAAATCTCGCTGGACTGGCCCATACACAGTTGAGAAAGTTCATCCACATGGGGCGATTGAAATCCATAATGCCAAGGATGGTAGTACTTTCCAAGTCAATGGACATCGTTTGAAACCATATCTTGAGTATCTGAGCCCAGAAGTTGAGGAGACACTTTTGGAAGATCCTGTGTATCAGGATTGATCACTTTGTACATCTATGAGATTTTTAGGTTTAGGGTTAGGACATTTTCAATTATTCTGCTTTTAATTTGAGTACGTATTTGTCATTTCTATGTTTCTATGCGGATTCACTGAGCTATTTTGTCACAGGATAAATTATAAGAATTCACATCAAATAAGGTATGCAGTCTCTACCTTCTTTATTTATTTCTATTGTCCTTTTCATTTTTCAGCATCACATGCATCATTTTGTAGTTGTCATTCACATTGAGGACAATGTTAGATTTAGGTTTGGGGGTATAATCAACAAATTTTGATGTGAAATTAAAAAAAAAAAAAAAAAAAAAAGAAATTTTGAGAAAACTTCAATCATTGGGATACCTTTGGCTTGCCAGATTAATTTTCACTTTAGTTGTTAATTCTATCATGTGTCTAAAATGTTTTTCACAAATTTCAAGTCTTGGAAAAATTTTCAGCACTTATAGCCACATGTATGTAGCCTAAATGGAAAAGTGAAATTTAAGGGAGAGAACTGGATGAATCATTAGCGGAGACTTAACCTAGGAGAGATTTGAGCCATTCTATTCTTGTTTTTTTTACATAATTCTGAGTTACAAGTTAACTCAAATTTTTTTTTTTCGCTTAAATGTCGTTTGCTTGATTTCTTTATTCTTGTTTTGATCACTCACTCATGAACACCAAAAAAATTGGATTACTACACTAGAAACTCCTCTGAAATCTTTTCAAGGCAATAAATAACCATGTGAAACTTAGGAAATGATTTAGGCCATCTTTGTTAACCCATCTATCATGTTCAACTAACCTATTCTTACACTTACTAGTCAGTCAAACCCCTTGAGCCATATAAGCCTTTCTTTGTTCAACCTTTTTTTTTCAACCTACACTCCACTCAATGAGTGTAACCTTAAATTTTGCTTTGGGAATGAGAAAGAAAAAGAAAAAGAAAGATCAATCAATTACTATGAAATTTCATGGAAGGGTTATTATCAGAAAAGAAAAAAAAGAAAAAAAAAAAGAAATATCATGAAATTACTATGAAATTTCACTATTAAATTAACAAAAAAAAAAAAAAAAAAAAATATCAAAAATTACCAAACTAAAAAAAAAAAAAAAAAAAAAAAAAAAAAAAAATAAAAAATGCAAAAAAAAGTCAAAGCATTCTCTCAAAATCAATAACAGTTATATAACATAACCCTATTATCAATACAACCTAGAGAATCCTAACAACCTATTGAAAATGTGGTGGATATAAAATGAAGAGAATACATGGTTAGGACTTACGGTGTGATGAGATGATGAGTTGTTTATGAGATATTCCGTTCCTGAGATTATTTTTTTTTTTTATTTTTCTATGATATAGTCCGTTTCTATGATAATTTTATATGTTTGAATTTTGAATTTTGATTATGATTAACATAAGAGAAGAGAGCCATAAGCTCACTGATGAGTGTAATATGTGTTGAGTGTAATTTCCAGTTTGTTTGAAAAGTCAAGGCGAAATCATCAGTTAAGGTAATCAAAATTAAGAAGAAAAAGGAAAAGTTGTTTTACATCTGTACACACACACACATCACACACTATGAGACTTGATTATGAGTGAAAACTTCTGTATAGTGTATAGAGTCTTTTATTAGTATAGATTTTTATAAAGCATTGTCAGAAAAAAAAAAAAAAAAAAAAAAAAAAAAAAAAAAAAAAAAAAAAAAAAAAAAAAAAAAAAAAAAAAAGAAGAATTTTGTGGGGATATTCGCTGCAAACCCTCACGAGACATAACTCGTCCACTAGGGTGACCTAGGGGTTTAAAGGCTTGTTGCACATGCTAAGTGTAACCGCGATTCCTGCGATAGTGAGTTAGGATTTTTTTTTTTTTTGCTCGAGGACTAGCAAAAATGCGGTTTGGGGGTATTTGTTAGATATTCAAAAGAACATATTTTTATATGCTTTTAAGAGTTGTTTTATAATATTTCCCTATGTATTTATTAATATATACATGCATATTAGGAAAGTTATAATTCTTTATATTCAAAGCATATTTAATATTTATTCAAAATTTATATTATTTAATATATTAATATTATATTTTTATATTTTCATATAGATATTTTTCAATTAATTCAGAAAAATTTGGCAGGCAGTAAATTTTTTTGGCAATTTTAAAATTGGAGAATTATAAAAAATTCAAAAAAAATCTCTAAAAAATATAATCAAAACAATCAAAAATTAAAATCTTCAATCAACAAATCTTCAAAATCTCTAACAAAGATTGCTAATCTATTTCCAATTTATATCTTAAATCTTTTTTAACACAAGCAGCAACATATTATGCAAATCAGCATTTACAACTAAACAAAACCTTCAAAAACCACTAAAAAGGGAAAAAGGGGGGGGGAGAAAGGGGCAAGGGGGAGAGAAAGAAGAGAAGCCTGCATTCAGCAAATTTCAGTTCTTTTTATTCTTTTTTTATTTTTTTTTTTTTTTTTTTTTTTTTTTTTTTTTTATTTTTTTTTTTAGTATTTCAGACTTTAGTATTAGTTTTCAATATTATTATTTTATATTTTAATTTTTATTTTTATTCTAGGCATTCATCAACTTAGGTTTCATAGAGAATCCCAGGAGGAGAGAGATCCACATTGATTAGAGGATTGAGTGATTAATTATTTTCTTTTTGCATTTTTCTTTTGTATATTGTTTTTTTATATTTTTTCTTTTCTTCATATTTATTTTCTTTTGATTATTTTTTCTTTTATTATGGGATACGTTCTATCTAGATGGGATACGGTTTTTAAAAATAGTTTTTTATTTTTAAATTTGAAAAAAGCTGTTTTCTTTTTTAATATTCTGTTTTCAAATATTGCAATTTTAATAATGGATTTTCAATTCGTGGGGTGGATTTTTTTTCCTTTTTTTTTTTTTTTTTAATTTTTAATTTTTTTTTTCAAAAATCAAATAGTTTTTTTTAATCTTTTTTTAAAAATTTTTGCCATTTTTTATATTGATTTTTATTTTTCATTATTTTTTTTTTTCATTCTCCTTTTATTGGATTCGACTCTAGGCTACCACTTTCTACCTAGGTTGTTTTTTTTTTTTTTTGTTGGACGAGATTTTTGACCAACAACAATCAAAGCCACCAACAACTGGTGTGGACATGGGTGCTGCGGTTTTCGTGCTGCTACGCACGCGCGCTAGCACACATAGCTCGGGCTAGAGGGCATCTTTCGGGCTAGCCGCGGGGGAGGGGGGCCGCGGCGTGGGTGTGAACTGGTGGTGGGACATCTGGATGGTGGGATCTCATCTGCTGTCTAGATTCCCTGGTGCGGTCTAGATTCCCGATTCCCTAGATTCCAAGCTCCCGTTATCCCGGAGGAGGGTGCCATATTAGGAGGGGTGGACACTAGTAACGGGTGTGTGGGTGATCCCTGCAGGTCGAGCGGCGAGAGGAGAGGAGGAGACCGAGCTTGGAGGAGAGGAGGAGTGCAGGAGGAGGGGAGAGGTTGCCGGCGGGTGGTTTGGGGTTTTCTCTCTGACAAAGCTCTGATCGGACATGATGATCATGATCTCTACAACAACAATGGTATAATTCTCTCTTTTCTCTCTCATAAAAAAAAAAAATATATTACTCAAAAAATATATTTACACCAAAAAAAGAAAAAAAAAAAAAAAAAAGAAAACAAAAAAAATATTTTCTGATGGTGTTGCCATGATAGATTGGTGTTTGAATATCATTTACTCATTTAATTTGCTTAATCTAACTATGTGTTTGTTTGGAGTTATTGTCAATCATCTTGTTGCTCATTTTTCATCTTGTCATTATTTTTATTTTTGCACAGATTTGAAATTTAATGTCCTTGAAAACAGATGCATAATTCATGCAGCAATTCATATTTCGGTTGGAGCATTCATGCAGCAAGCAGTTCAATATGCAATAAGTTCTACAAAGTAGACTGGTTGACTGGTAGTGATTGACTTGACTGGTAACGGGGCCTGGTGGTTTAGCAGCAGGCTAATGGTCTAGGAGGAAGGACCCATACAAGGATAGACCCACGCTCCCCCGTCCCCTTTTCGTTTAGTCGTCCTCTCCTCCTGATGATCCCCTCTCCTCTCCACCACCACCTCTCCCACCACCACCACCACCACCACCACCACCACCACCACACACACGCCAACCAAATGCCAAACCGAGAACATCGGCCTGACCTCCTCTATCTAGTTTTCTCTATCTAGGGGGAATTTCCTTGGGGGGGGGTTCTAATCTTTTTTCTTTCATTTTTTTTTTTTTTCTTTCCAAATCTTTCTCGGA
This sequence comes from Acorus gramineus, assembly GCA_030737835.1. Taxonomy (NCBI): domain Eukaryota; kingdom Viridiplantae; phylum Streptophyta; class Magnoliopsida; order Acorales; family Acoraceae; genus Acorus; species Acorus gramineus. The sequence continues at coordinate 16,735,518 of CM060857.1, forward strand.
TTATTTACTTCTGTTTGCCTACCACTACGGATTACCCAACTGCACTATTTCACCCCTTTTTCCCTCGTCCCTAGGCTTTTTCTAGCATTCTTTAATGTTAGCTACCGTTCTCATGAGTTGCCTTCAATGAATGTGAGCATGTTTCAATGTTCCTTTTATGAAAGAAATGAATAAATCATGAATTCTTTATCATTTTGTTTTTTTCTTATATATAATGTAACACATATATATGAATGAATTATATATTCTAGTAATGACTTATTCTTGTGCCAGTCATTCATCAGTTCCAAGCTTCTTGTTGTCTTTAAAAGTGTGCCAACAAATTGGTTGTTGCTAATTGATTGCTTGAATGATGTCCCACTTCCACACTCCTTCCTTACAACCTCACATATCTGAATACAACATCCACATTACAGCATTCAAGCTTACATCAATCAAATGTTATCAATCACCCACACCACCAAGGGAGTTTAACATAAATAAAGACACACAAAAGGGACACAACATTACAGACACACAGTCTTGTTTACAACTACCTCTCTTAAAAATCAAAATAAAATAAATAAAATTTTAAAATTAAAAATAAAAAATAAATATATGCTATTTATGATTGTGAACAAATTTTTTCCGCAAAATTTAAAAATTTATATACAGCACTCTATATACACATACAGCACTCATAAACGCATCCCCAAATAACAACAAACAAACAAACAACAACAAAAATTTCTTCTCCAACCAAAATTCTTCTCAATTCATTCTTCTGTAATTCAATTGTAGATCAACATCATCAACATAAGATCAACAAAATATCTGAACAAAAACAAAAGAGGAAAAAAAAAAGCTGAACCTAAAACTCTGATTGAAGATCAATCAATGGAGAGAAAGATCAAGTCAGTTTGTTTTAGTCAGTTTGTTTTCATTGCTCCGTGGAATTTTCTCCTAATCCGTCATATTTTCTTGTAATCATCTTGTTTTATCAATCCCTTGTCTAAATACCCCTGCACAGACATAATCACACATCCACAACAATTCCTACACAAACACAGAGAGAGAGAGAGAGAGAGAGAGAGAGAGAGAACAACCTTCCAACTCCAGTTCTCTTCTTCCATTCTTAGTCTTATAGGAGCCAGTAGGATTATAGTAGGTCCAGTCCTTGATCTCGCTCTCTCTGTCTCTATGATCCTCTTCTCACTCTTCTTTTTCTCCTTCTTTACTTCTTTAACATTCACACATTCAAACACATTCATTTTTTGATCAAGATGCAGATTATTGGGATCAGGTTATGGTTGATTGGGTTGGTGTTGATGGCCGAGGCCTTGACCGCCGAGGCCGAGATGGCCGAGCGATAACAGCCCGAGCGATATAAGGGGGTACCCGTACCCCGGGTACCTCCTTCCCCTTCTGGAGCTGGAGAAGTTGGAGGCGGCTCTCGCTATCTTCGGTTTCTTGGCGGCCTTCTCGGGTGCGTTGGCCATCGCCATCGTGCACAAAATATAAAAAAACCCTAAAAATAATTAAAATAACTAAAATGATCGCGATTAGAGCGATATTGAAACAACAACAACAACAACAACAACAAACAAAAACAAAGCAATCAAATGAATCCGATGAAAACGACAAAACCGACAAAGAAAAAGAAACCAAAACCTTTTCAATTCTGACCTTTCAGAGTTCAAAGAGAGAGAGAGGAGAGAGGAGAGAGAGAGAGAGAGAGAGAGAGAGATAATGGGGTTGACTAATGGGTTAATGGGCCGGACCCCATTAGGCACCCAATAAAATGACGAATGGATAAAATAATAAATTATAAATTGCCGTCTTGGTCTTAAAAAGGGGGCAACTTTACAGCACAAACAACCAGAAGAGAAGCAAGCGGCAACGGCGGCGGCGACGCGACGACGTACTCGCCACTCGAAGAAGCAGACGAAGAACCGATACTCAAGGATGGTCGATGGTCCCGCTCTCCGGGTCGGGGATTCCAGCAATGCAGACTCTCGCTCTCTCTCTCTCTCGTCTCGTGTGTGTTGTTCGTGAAGTTGCTTGTGTTGGTGTTCTTGTTTTGTCTGTTTTGGTTTTCTCATTTTCACGCTTTGTGGGTCTTTGATCGTTGTAGTTTCATTTGTGGATTCTATGTAGTTGCATTGCAAGTTCTGTGGGTTTATTTTTTTGTTCTTGTTGCTGTTGCTGCTGTTTTGAGGCTTTTGTTTGGGTTGCTGATACACTCAGTCTACTCATTAGTCCTAACAATCCTTACCCTTTCTATTACCAATATATATACATATATAAAACATAACTTATGATATATGAATGATTTGTACTTCATTTTGTGAAGGTTTGTCATTCATTTGAGTATATAAATGTATAAGAAATAAAAAGAAAATGTATTGAATGACTAAAAGTGACCGCATGTGAAACTTTTCCTAACTTTAAAGATGTAATATATTCTTCTTGTTAATTGCAAACTTGTCTTTGCTTAGCTCAGAATTGTAACTCAGTATATCCAAGAAACAAAATTTGACCACTCAAGTGACATCTATGTATTTATGGCATAGTAGAACTTAAAATATAAACTATTGAGTGCCTTTCTTAATTGAATGTTTCCGTCGAATGTAAAAATTTCTGGTATACTACCCCATTTTGGCCTGCTTCTTATTTACCGGGCCCTCACAGCTGCACTTGTGATTTATGCATATTTATTGACCCTTTAAGTCATTTATGTTTTTTGCACGGCTTTGACATTTGATAGTTTGATTTATTTCATTTTATTTTCAGTGAAATTTTGAAAATGTTCTTTGTTAACCTTAAATTGTCAGGAAGATCCATATGTGAGAACATACTTTCTAAGCACTGTTTCTGTGGGTGACTTGCAGTTTTGCGGACGGGGGCGACTAGTGCTGCATCAGGATCTGCCTATGCAGAGTTTGGAAATACGAAGGTCATTGTCTCTGTGTGAGTATTATTATCATCTGAAAATGTGCTCTTTCCCTTGGTTTATACTGTCTTTCTGTGCTTTGGAATCTTTTTTGTATGAGAAGTGGGTAGAAAAAACTCTTCTATTACACACAACAAAATTGCATGATGCACACATGTTTTTTTTTCTTCTGTACATAAAATGAGTGCCTGGTAATGTGGTTCTTTTTTTTCTTAACTGTATCCTGTAATTAATGGTGTTCCAATTTTTATTGCTCAGATTTGGTCCTAGGGAGAGTAAGAAAGCTATGATGTATAGTGATATAGGCCGACTGAACTGTAATATAAGCTACACAACATTCTCCACTTCAATACGTGGGCAGGTACATGATCTTACTTCATGCTCAATAAATTTGTGGTATCCAATACTCTATTCAATTGTAGGTTAGTCCTTGTGCAATGAAGGTACTTATCTTTTTCAGGGATCAGACAACAAAGAGTTTTCAGCAATGCTTCATAAGGCTTTGGAAGGTTCCATAATATTGGAGAGTTTCCCAAAGACAACCGTAGATGTATTTGCATTGGTGTTGGAATCTGGTGGCAGTAAGTTCAGCATTCCCTCAATCTATTAATACAACTTTCATACATGTGCCACAAACTCTCTTTTTTTGTGTTGCAGGCGATCTTCCTGTTATCATATCTTGTGCGAGTCTTGCTCTGGCTGATGCTGGGATCATGATGTATGACATTGTTTCCTCAGTGTCTGTGGTATGCATGCGCACTATCTTCGCCTTATTTACCTCCACTGGTATTAATGGTTCTATTATCTCAGTACATGGAACGGCGTCTTGTTAAGTGTTGGGTTTAGAATTTAGTTACTTCTCTCGCCTTTGGTCGCCTCGCTTCCGGTTCACAAATCCCCTACTTTTGGTGATCCAGATTTTCTTACAATAGATGTGCTTCACTTAAATACTCTCACTTTGTCTGCTGTGGACACACATGAAACACTTAGGCCAGTTGTTCCATTGCTAAATTGTTCAATCCAGGCATAGAGAAAGCCTGTTCCATTGTTCAAATCAAGTTTGCCACCTCAGTTCAGACATATGATTGATTGCATTTTTATTCATCAGTTCTTGTGTTTTCTTGTGCATGGGTTTCATATTCTAAACAATAATTCCATTTGATTTTGTATACTTGATCCTAGACTTGTATTGGGAAGAACCTCATCATTGACCCCACATCAGAAGAGGAGGATCACCAAGATGCGAGCTTCCTGATTTCATGCATGCCCTCCCGTAACGAGGTCACCCAGCTAACTCTCACAGGAGAGTGGACGACTGCGAAAGTTCATGAGGTATAAACTCTATACTATACACAAACGTGTATCGCCACATAAAATTTGTCAAGTAAAAACGCATACAATGTTTATCTCATCCATGGACAGGCAATGGAGCTATGCATTGACGCCTGCTCAAAGCTTGGAGATATCATGAGGTCCTGTCTTAAAGAGGCTGCTTCTACACTGCAATAAAACTTACATATTTCCTTTTTCATTTTGTGGTTTTGAGTACACTCTTAGCTCCAGTGTAACCATGTCTGCTTGGTGTATTGTGTTATCTTAAATGGTTTGTATTGATAATGATATTTTTCTAGCTATTAATTGAAGCTATAAAACTTCTCCATGACAATTGGGTTCATTTTGATGGGATATTAATCAACAACACCATTTACTGTTACAATTAAAAAAACACCATATAGTGATTATATAACTTTGCTTGCACTTCAGCCAGGTTCATGGTATTCCCATATATAGAATGTGACGCTAGACAAGATTTGTGGTGTACTTTTCTCTCTTTTAGTTCTCTTTCATACTGTTTGGGTATCAGAATAAGGGATGAATAGCCCCAAAATCTATTTGTTTGCAAATAATAGGTTAGTTATGCCAGACTTTGTGAAAATAAAGCGATATTGGTATTTTAGATCATTTTTAGAATTGTATTATTTTATCTTATTTATTCATATAATATGAAGAGAATCCACATGTCAAATCATATATCATGAACTCTTTATAAATAAGTGAGTTCACATGTCATATCACTTTTTTATTTTTTATGAATTCTTATCAGCATCTTATTTATCTTTTATTTATAACTTTTTTTTATGTTCAATCAAACAACAAAAGTTCTATTATTATATTTCTAAACGATCAATTAAAAAAATACAATCAAACATAAATGACTTATTAATATATTATCAAGGACTTTAATTTTAGTTCTTTATTTTTTTTGTTCATTTTGCATGATATAACTTTGGGCATAGTTATACTTAGTTTTTTTACAATTTAAAATGCAGTCCTATATGTCTCGTTAGAAATCCGGTTAAACATATACATCGTTTAATGATATATATACCTTATTAAATTTTTTATTACATTTAAGGTTTTTTGCATATATACCATTCAAAAACATATTATTTATTTTTATACCACTCTAAATAACTTATTTATTGTTATACCACTGGAATATTAAAAATTATGCATATTTACCATCTTAATTAACTTCCATTCAAAGTTCTATTAAAATTGTTAAAGTATTAGATAAATGACCAAATTACCCTTATTTTTTTTATTTTACATATTTTACTTTACCAAATACAATATATATAAAAATAAAAAATATTAATTTCAATATGAAAATGATAAATTTCATCTAAAATCAAATATAAAAATTAAATATACAAACTATTTATTGTCCAAGACATAGTATTTAGTAATACTTACTTTAATAGAAATGAAATAAAATTAAGTTGAGAATAATTAATCATATATATTACAAAATGATAAATTTTTTAAAAAACCTAGATCTTGATTAGAAGAAAAGAAAAAATATTATGTTGAGGTTATTTGTGTTTTTTACTTCTTGGTTAAGAACTAACTATGGTTAAATTTTATTTTAATTAAAAAAGATAAAAGAGGGGTACATTTTTTCATTAAGAAAAATTGTAATGGTATAAAGATAAATATATTATTTGTGGTGGTATAAAAATAAATAGAGTTAAATGCATATTACCCCCTGAAAGTTAGCATATATCCATAAAACCCCATCATTTATGCAAATATCCATATAACCCCTGAATATTGACATGGTTAAACCTTTAACCCCAGTGATTAACTTTCCGTTAAATAAAAGAAATATTCTAAGAATATTCTGTCGGCTGTTAATTCATATATTCATATAACCTCCTGATTTGTTTGATAAATTCAAAAAAACCCAAATATATGACAAAAATGCCCTTTTGTTATCAGAAGCTAATTCATATATTTATATAACCCCCTGATTTTTTCAAAAATTTCAAAATGATCCACTTTCTGATTTCACATATTCATATAACCCCCTATTTTGTACAAAAAATACAAAATGGCCCACTTTTCTTTCTTCTTCGCCAATTTTCTTACTGTTGTCATTGTTGTGTATATAAGCCTCATTCGATCTTTTTCTTCCCTCTGATTTCTTCAATTCTTCTTCTTCTTCTTCTTGCCATGGTTGTGACGACGGGAGAGAGTAGAAGGATGAGACAGACGGTGGCGACGACAGCGGCAATGGTGATGAGAGGCTCGATGGGAACGTTCACAACGGCGGCTAATGGTTTTTTTTTATTTAGAAGAGATTCACTTATATTAAAATGGAGGAGGGGTATATCAGTCTTGTTATTATATTAGGTTAACTTAACTACTGGAGTTGCTTCATAAGATAACGGTAGGGGGTATGCGTATTAATCGACACAAATGAGGGGTTATATGGATATTCACATAAATGAGGGGTTTTATGGATATACGCTAACTTTCAGGGGGTTATATGCATTTAACCAAATAAATAACATATTTTCTAAGGGTTTTTTTATTTTTAAGTCCCTATAAACTATATGATTTAGTGATCGATATCTTACTTCTTTATATTTCAGTTTAAGTCCCTAGCTTTAAAGGGTATGTTTCATATTAATCCCTGGGGGACCTATTCCTAAATTATTTGATTTTCTATTTAGTCCCTGGGAGGGACTAAAATGGATCATATTCTTTAAATTTGGTGACTTAAATTGAAATATGAAGAAATGAGGGATCGATCACTAAATCATATAGTTTATGGGGACTTAAAAATAAAAAACCCATTTTTTTTTATGGTATACATGCAAAAAAAAAACTTTATATTTTATTAAAAATAGGTTTATTCAACTCAAAATTGAACGATATTCATTTTTTATCAAAATATATACCCTCATTAGATTATGTTTATTATTTTTTAAAATCTAAAAACATACGTGAATTGAGTTTTGAACCATAAAAATAAGACTAACATTATAACTTTTACTGCATCAATTGTCAAGAAACTGTCATCCTAGCTTTTCGTTTGCCAAACAAGAAAGGGGAAATATCCAAATAACTTCTTATAAACTGCCTGAAATCCATATAACCACCTGATTTTTTCTAAAGTCCATATAATTCCTTGAAAATACATATGTAAATTCAAATAACCCTCGAGTTAAATATTTAATGATGAATGTTATGCAAATATTATGTTTTTTTAACTGAAAACACAGTATATTAAAATCCTCTATCATATGTTAAAAATATGAAAAATCTTATTTACATAATGATTTTATTAATTAAGATATATTTAAAAATTTTATTTAGAGATATAAAATTATTATTTATAAAAATTTTTTTATATTTTTAACACATGGATTACATGCATCTCAGCCAGTTTATAGGGTTACATGGATTTTTAAAAAAAAAAAAATTTTTTTTTAACAAAACAGAACATCAAAACAACATTAAACAACTGGCAACAGGTCACGCGCTGGGGGAGAGGCGCGAGCCGCAAAAGGGACCACCTGATCAGCGGCCTCTCTTGCTTAACAATTTCAATCCAACGGACAAAAATTGCCCACGATATTCTACAACCCACCATTCATAATCTCTTATCACTTCAAAACCTGATATTTTGAAACGTCCATTCCCAGTGAGAATAACAAAAGTTACACCACACTTCCCATTCCATCGTTACTCAATCCAACGTTCAGTACCGTCAAATCGGGGAGAAGTAAAGAGAGTTCACTATAAAACGGAAAACACTTCATCGTCAAGAAAATATCCCAGCGTCCCATTTTTGTAATATATCAGAAATCGAGGGGCAATTCTTTTAGATACCCTATCCTTTCGTTCCCTCTTTAAAATCTCTCTCAAACGTTTCATTTCATTTTCTCTTATCGTCGCCATGGCTTCCTCTTCACTCCTCCAAACCATCGCCTCCACAAAAACCCTAATTAGAGCCCCGACAAGACCCAAAACCCTAACTTCCGCCTCCCTATCTCTCCCTTCGTCGCTCAAACGGTCCCTCTCTTTCTCGGCTCTTTCTCCGGGTCACCGGTGGTTCTCGTCCGCCGTACAGCCTCCGAATGCCTTCGCCGTCTCGTCGGACTACGACCAGGATCAAGAGGAAGAGGGCGGTGGGTACGGAGGGAATAGGCAGGCGAACTTCTCCGCCGACCTGAAGCTCTTCGTCGGGAACCTCCCCTTCTCCGTCGACAGCGCCGCCCTCGCCGGGCTCTTTGAACGAGCTGGGAATGTCGAGATGGTCGAGGTGGGTTTTGTTTTGTTTCGTTTTTTTTTTTTTCGAGTGTCTATTTTAGGGTTTAGGGTTTTGATTTATTATTTCATTTTTTTGGCAACAAATGTGCGAAAAGTCTGGATCTTGTGCCTTTTTATTTGTATTCTTCAAGATTATGTTTTGACTGGCCTGGATAATTCGGTGGTTTTATGGATAAGAAGTACAATTTTGTGTGGTTCTTAGAAACTTAATGAGTATGCTGAGATGAGAGACTATTCATTTGGTTGCACATGTATGTTTGTGTTTGCATTTGTATGAGTAGATGCAGTTGTTAAATGTGTAAATTTTGTTGAAATGGCTGTGATGGCAGGTTATATATGATAAGATGACTGGAAGAAGCCGGGGGTTTGGGTTTGTGACGATGTCTAGTATTGAGGAAGCACGGGCAGCGGAGCAGCAGTTCAATGGATATGTGAGTATCTCTTTTTTTTTGTCTTGATTTTGTGCCTGTTACATCGTGAAGCAATTCTGGTTTGTAGGCATATGTGTCATTTCATGATCTAACATGGATTGGTGGTTTCTTCTATTGGTCAAAGTTGATCATGTAATTTTCATACAGTCAAAGCGAGCATGTAATTCATGTTTAGAATGTCAGGTTTGTCTGACTTGATTAAAATTCTGTCTGAGTATTGTGAGAAAATGGCCTTGCCCTTGTTTTAATGGATAGCTGAGGAAGTTCTTATAAATTAAATAGATAGTGAGTGTCGTTGCTTAAATGCTTTCAGAAATCAATTTAAGTCTAGAAAAGGAGAAAGAGTATGGTCCTGTGGAAGTATTTTGAATGTTTAAGGTTCAAGATAGTTACTGCAAAGAAAATTTCTTTTTAAATAATATGGATCCGGTTTATTGTCAATGAGATTATCTTCGGTGGAGACGAGGACCCCTGTGAAGGACCCTGTGATTTCAATTCCGGTTATTATTTGTTACAACTCTTTGGGCTGAAATCATCGCAGTCTTATTCACTTCTAGGGAAATATGCTATGGTTTCAATGGTATAGATGATCTGACATGGTGGAATCTTTCTGCAATTATCTTATCTGAATTTATTTCTTGTATTTTTATTATCGGAGGACTTTATATCTAGGCATTTTTTTTTATCCCTTTGGTAAATTGATTTTTATTTCGCTTGTTGTTGGTCATAGCTTTAATGTTGTCTAGTGTGTATCTATAACTGAAAGCATATCTTTATCTTTTTTTTGTAGTAATATGTTTTTTACTATATTAAAGTTAATTAGTCTTTTTAGATATATGGATATTGTCTTGCTGTCTGTAGAATATCTCTAGTTAGACACTTATGTTGATTGGATATGCAACAGGAACTGGATGGTAGAGCAATGAGGGTGAATTCAGGACCACCTCCTCCCAAGAACGACTCATCCAGGGGTTTCCGCAGCAGTGGAAGCAGCAATGGAAGTTTTGATGCCTCCAACCGGCTTTATGTGGGTAACTTGTCTTGGGGAGTTGACGACGAAGCACTTCAGACCCTCTTCAATGAACAAGGGAAGGTCCTGGATTGCAAGGTTGTGTATGACAGAGAGACTGGCAGATCTAGGGGCTTTGGCTTTGTCACTTATAGTTCTTCTGAGGAGGTCAATAATGCAATTTCATCACTCGATGGTGCCGTAAGTCCATTTCCATCTCACCAATTTTATATGTTAGAAGTATATCAGATTTGCCAATACATGAAGGGATTTTTTCGGGGAAGAACTCATTTCATGTATTCTCATATATGATGCATGTACTTCTTCTTGTTCATTAAATATCATTATGCAAATTTATTCATCCATTTAACCCCATTGCCTCTCTGCACAGGAACTTGATGGCAGATCAATCCGAGTGACGGTGGCGGAATCCAGGCAAAGGCGCCAATTTTGATCTTTTAAGGTGCATTTTCCTGAATACAAGAACTCTTGAAGGCAAGTTTGCTGCTTATTTTTGTTATGCAAGTGGTAAGTGGAGAATTTGTACTTATAGACCTCACTTGTATTTGAGCATTTTGAATATGTGGCCCAATTGAGTTCAGATTGTATTGAATCAACGCTATGCAAGTTATTCAGTCTTCTTTGCAACAAAGCTCTCATTAAATGATTTTTTTTCTGAGCTTTTGTTTTTAAAAAGAAAAATTGTCTACGGAATTTCCATTGAGATATTACGTTTAGAGAATTAAATCAAGTTCAACCCATTCAAGGATCTCGTCCTCATTATGAGGGGAAAAAAAGAAGGTAAGGTCAAATACTCTTCCCCTATTATAATTAATTGTTATTTTTATTATTATTATTGATGATTGTTGAACTTCATGTGTTCAGCCCGTTTACAGTAAGTACAATATCTTGAAAACATGCTTTTTTGCGTGCTGTTAATTCAGCCACTTCGTCCAATTAAAAGTTGCTTGTAAGTTTGTTTCCTCTCATTTTATTTCCACTGGAGTTTATATTTGAATTTCTGTCATCTATATCCGTGTTACATGACTGATTTCCGACTATCAACAAATTATCTGTTGCTTTTATTATATAAATGTTTGTTCCATGATCCACAAGAATTCTTTATTATTTCTAAATTGACAATATATCTTGGATACAAGTCATACAACAGAATGTACAATGTAATTTCAGTTTAGCATCCCAGTTTTAAGGTGAGGTGAATTTTCTTTTCCATTGAAAAACTTTAGTGTGTATACGGACAACTTTGAGCTTTCTGCTGCTCTGAGATTGAGTTGCTGCATTGCTTGAATTTGTATATTTGGGGTTTACTTTTATAGGAAGTCAAGTATATAGTCATTTGTATTTATCATCTCACCATCCTTTGCAAATGAAACAAAAAATCAATGTTTTCATTTCACGAAGCATACACTGTTAAAAACACGACAACCACCCTTTTTTTCAAGTTCTTGGCTGCCATGAATAAGCGTCCCAAAAACACAAAATGTTCAGATTAATGCACGGCAGCTACATGTGGTTCCATAATTTCACGTAATTGTACACCATGCCTGGATATGTTCATGGATCATGGGTTGTCGTTTTGAAGTGTATATTAACATAAAATAATCCCTATTAACAAATGTTTAGTGACCCATTAATAATCCATCAAGGGCTTGTTAACACTGGATGTGTACCCCCAACTTGTAGGAGGTTGGAACGCGGTTGTAATCCTCTGTTGGGATGTTAAAAAATTGATAGCTTCTGGTGGGCTTTGGTTGTAGGCATTGGACAATGTTGTCGTTGTTGTACCTGTCCCTCGTGGGCCTTAGTACCATTTTTTATTGTGTTTTTTTAGTTTCCACCTCTCTAAAATCAGTGAATTATTGAAAACCCTATGTAAAAAAATAAATTTATTATTGACTCCTTACAAAGTTAAAAGTTATTGCATCTTATTAAAAACTCGATGTTTAGTTTCTATCTTTTTTAAATAAATAAATTATTTAAAAACCCTTTCAAATACACATTATTTTTTTAGGATTCTTTAAATGCATATTGTCTTTATCAGAAACACACGTTTTATTTATTGCAGAAACCGTTATACTAATTTCATATCAATCATTTTTTAATGGTTTCTATGACATGAGTTATAACTAAGTTTTTTTGCAAAGGTAACTACAATTTGTATGGGTTTAAAAATAATCATGTTTTTTTTAGGGTTTTTTTTTAATAATATAATATAACTATTTAGGAGGGACTGAAAATAAATAACCAAAAATCGTTGGGTTTTTTAATAAGACGTAATAACTTTATAAGAGATTAATAATCAACTCAATTTTTAGAGTTTTTTTATTTTATAATATGCTTGTTTTCTAGTTGGTGGAAACTAAATAACTCTTTTTTATTATAAATATACTGCTCTGTTGATTGTTCGAAGAATCATTTCGATTCGAAGCTTTGATTTTTCTGGTTTATAATAATCGGTGAATTCTTGCAATTTGAACTCATTTAAGAAGACCTTTTGATTTAGAAAACCGATTTGTTTTAGAATTGCACGATCCATGGCTGTGTTCGGGATAAATATGTTCCTAGGAAGTTCAAATAGGTCAATAGGAATGACTTTCATCTTGCATGATTCTATGTATTATCTGGAGTAGAGATTGTAAGTTGTTTTTATTGAATAATTACAAAGTTAAATTTTTTCGAAATGTTTGGAAAAGTTCTTGGATTATATTAACATAATTCTCTTCATCGAAATATGCATTTAGCATCATCAAAATACAAATATTTGTTTAGTTAGATGATCATTCTTCTTAATTTGAAAATGCTAATCCTAATTCACACGAAATATAGATGTTTTTACATGTATTTTTCATACTAATAATCAAATACAGACATAATAAATTATTCTTTGTACTTTTATCATATTGATCTTGTATCGTCTGTAAAAATACACAGTTTGGTTCCTCGACAACCAATTTGTTATAAGGATTCACGGGGTTAGCTTTATGACCGAGGCTTCATAGTGTTATGACAAATTTGAATCGTTGAAATAAAATGTTTGTGCAGGGGATGCGATGTAATGCTAGATCTAGTTAATTTTGATCAGTATCTAATGAGAAATGGATGTGTCATCTCACATGTTTGACATGATGTGAAATTTCGATCAATATCTAAGAGATTGATCGTTGATTGGATCCCATCTCATCTCTGTGTCTTGTAATTGGGTTCCACTAGTGATCTATCTAAAGAATTGACAGAATTGTTGAGGTTGAGTTCAGACGGGACAGTCGCAGAACAAGTGCTAGGTTCATATATATAATTCTAGTCGTTCATTCTTCACTGAAGGTGCTAGATCAGATGCAATGTTTGTCATGCTTTCAGTGGGAACTGAATGTCCACTATGCACCAATTTGATTAGGTTCTTAGACTCATCAGCTCTTATGCCCAAGATGTTAAGTTTGTCTGCAATAATCATAACCTGTTTAAACAAACTTTATCCGCTGTTAAGCTTTTCATGGGCACCGACAATCCATGTAAGGTACTCGAAAATGTTTTGATTTTTTAGCACTGTCAAAGCCTTATTAAGTACACACGCTTCTAACAGATATCATCAAAAAGAAAGTTGTAGAAGTGGATATTTCTGCAGTTTAACTTGAGGACTTTGGAGGAAACATCGCATGGAATTCTCACGAGCTGTAACAAATTTGTTAGGATGTTTGGCATAATTATTGTAGTCAAGGATGAAGTCAATTATCTTCGACGTAAAGGCTAAGATAATGTATCTAATAAAGTGAGTCTAAAACATTTTTGATTAAGGGAACCATCATCACCTGATCTGGTTTATGTTATGTTATGTTGTACTTGACATGTGCTCTCCTAAGTTGTGGGAGAAATATCAAAATAGATTATTTTCTCTCTCAAAACTTTTGATACTACGTGTTGCTGATACTGAGTCTCATCCTGCCATACGTTTGGACCACTTGCTACTGTTAATGGTTTGCTAGGCATAGTTCATCACTGGAACATGGAATATGGTCTTGAAGACCTCTCTGATGGACCACGCGCACGCGCGCAACCAAGAATGCACATGCAAAGAATTGTTTATACGATAATTTGGCATCATCAAGCTGAAGTTGCATCTTTATTGGCCTACTCAAAGTTAAATTAGTATTCTGTTTAGTCTTCATAATCTGACCTGACAAACTTGTTTTTTCCATATGTACATGTTCTCAATTAAAAGTTTGTGCTCAAAAGAACAAAGGGTGTTTCATCTCTCAGCAACCATATGAGGACTCCTGAAAAAAAAAAAACACCATCACTGGTTGAATAGAAGCAAATGCGGGTGGGGATGGAATCTATTCCACGAGATATCGACTAACTTGTGATAAGAAATAGTTTAAATTATCACAATGTCACATGCTTAATATGTGAATGCCTTTAATCAGTTTTCTATTGGAGATTCGTCAAACCTGTACTGTATCAAGGTCCAACTGGATCCCATCTCTGGAGGTGGTCATCCTCAAAAGAGCTTGAGATTGATAACTTGAAATGGGATGGGAGTGTGGTGGACAGCTTGATGAGGCATAGCACAGAGTGGCATCATAAAGGGGGGACATGATTAATGAAAGGGATGACAACTCGATGCACCCAAACACCAACTAGGAGTTCCTTTTCATATGCCTTACAGTACCTCAATGGGCCACTTTGACCTCAGCCAACAAACTTGCTTTTGAACAATCAGTCTCTTCGTGTTCGACCCACTCTTTAATCAACTATTGCATTGCCCTGTTGTGATTCTTCTTTACTCTCAGTACTCAAGTTAGAGTGCCAAATTTTACATAAAAAATATTAGTGTTGTTACAAACAATCCTTGCATGCAACTCCATGTGCTATCTTATTTCATTAACGATGCATGTGTTTTATCAGTTGAAACATATAATTTTTTAATTTTTTTTGTAAGTTCGTAAATACAATTTATTATAGTATATTTATTTTTATATAGATATACTTTTTATTATATGAAGTATGTATTTTTAAAATAAAATAAAATATTGTGGGATTGTGTTTAACATTATTCTAAGATTAAAGTCCACTTTGCATTAGATATTGTCGTCCTGGAATCCGTACACGTCAAAATCTTACTCTCCAATGAAAATGACATGTTGGTTATCCAAAGCCAGTGGTGAAGACATCTCTTCCTGTCCTTGTAACATAGTTGAAACTAAGTGCTTCTAATCATTTTTTTTTTTTTGTGTGTGCAAAAAGCGCAGCTTTCCCATACACTGCCACACCATTGGCAACTCATAAGATTGGATTAAGTGTACAATTGTGTTTGTGAAAAGCTTGACATGAGCATCCCATCCGGTCGACCATCATCGGTGACCCGGCGTGTCTCGTTCGCCTGAAAGGAGATGATCGAGAGCCCAACACATCACCGGCAACCGAGCATCCAAACATCATTTGCAATGTGCACTCATATGTTCCAAAATTTAGCAGCCAAAGACATAGGTTGAATAAGTAGTTTCGAAGGCTGCCGTTACCTATGTGTTGTGAGGCCTTATGATGATCAGGCCCTACAGAGGGAAAGTTATAAAACCATCAAGTTGTTGGCATGGCACTTCACAACCCCCATTGAAAATGGAATCCAAAAAATCCAATGTGTGGAGTAACTTCATGATAACCAAATGCCCACTAACAAATTCATAATACCAAGTGATGGTGTAACTTCAAAGACCAACAGGTCAAATCATAACTTCAAGGGTCACGTTCCCAAGTTAAATTGAAAATTTAGAATTGGTGGGTACACGTTAATGACAGATAGGTTGCAACGTGGAATAGAAGCATTGATTGGTTGGGATAAGAGGTTTTAATGGAGGGTATGGGGAGGCAGTGAAGGTGATGAGATATGGGTTCATAAGGGGGTGATCACTTATCATTACAGAGGAGTCACTACTGGGGGATAGATAAGGCTTTGGAGTGCTCACTCCCCATGCCTCCTCTTATCATTTACTAATGTTAGGAAATATGGCAGTCATTCAAATCGATTTTAGGATTCTGAGTTTCCTAATGTGATTTTATAAATATGGCCAAACTAAAAAAGCTATATTCGCCTGTTTGTCCCTTGTCTTTGGAGTGCTCACTCCCCATGCCTCCTCTTATCATTTACTAATGTTAGGAAATATGGCAGTCATTCAAACCGATTTTAGGATTCTGAGTTTCCTAATGTGATTTTATAAATATGGTCAAGCTGGAAAAGCTACCTTCGCCAGTTTGTCTCTAGTCCCATATAAAATTCTTTTGAATTTTGCCTAATAAACAGGAGACATGACACAGCGTCAAGACTCGAATCCAAGACTTACTCTTAACATAGGTAATCCGTGAACCATTATGCTATAGCCACCGAGGACATATGAATTCTTTCTAAATAGTTTAAGGGGCACATAAAGATAGATTAATGTTTATTGAGAATATTATTAGTCATTTTTGAGACATTACTTTATTTAGTGCAATATATGAAATCGCTTAACTATGTTCATATATATGTATAATTTTATTATTAAAAACACAAAAAATTATGTATTTAATTCATGGGATTTTTAGTTTTAAGTCCCTGTAAACTATATGATTTAGTGATCGATCCTTCATTTCTTCATATTTTGGATTAAGTCCCCATATTTAAAGGGTATGTTCCTTTTTAGTCCCTCCCAGGGACTAAAAAGAAAATTAAATAATTTAAGGATACGTCCCTAAGAGGGACTAAAAAAGAACATTGCATTTAAATCTGGGGACTTAAACTGATATATGAAGAAGTGAAGGATCAATCACTAAATCATATAGTTTATAGAGACTTAAAACTAAAAATCCCTTAATTTATTTGAATATATATTTGAATATATATTTTATTAGTCAACTATGTATATGTTTCAAAAAAATTGAAACCTAGCGGGTTTAACAAAAATAATTATAAGGATGACTAAGTATGATGTTTTAAAAGAAAATTATTTTGAAGTGTCAGTTATAATTTAAAAATTCAATAATATTATTAATCATTCATTCAAAATTAGGGCTACTTGTAAAATAGTGTAAACTGTGTGTTTCCAAATCCAATAGATAAAAGGTCATATGTATGTCCCACAATCCATCTTTGTCCTTTAGAGGGGGCACATTCCCTTAGAATGATTCGGACGATTTTATTTGGAGACAAAAGAGAAGAAAAAAATGGGTCGGTGGTTTGGCTTTGCTAATGAGAGAGAGAGATTGAAAGTAGGTATCTTCTCAAGCAGCGGAGCCCATCTCAGCATTGTCACTTTTGTGGGATAACACGGGGACAACTAAATTAATGAACACACATCACAATCATCTTTTTTTTTTATATGTTTTCTTTAATTAATAACCCAAGTAAAAGCCAAGAAGAAGAGCACCACATTGCCCATTGGATCGGAGGGGTGATTCCGGACCCCTACCTTTCTAATTATATAGATTGAAGATAGATGGACATTGATTTGATGCCATTTTGGCTCTCCTTTGGTGGCCTTTTTTGGAGCTCTAGTTTACTGGTCTCCTTCATATATTGTATTGTATTGGTGTGTTGTGTATGGATTATTTATCTTTTGATATTAATAATGAGAACTTAAATATATACGATGATTTTAAAACTCAATTTTTTTGAGCTAAAACAATTTTAGTACGTTTCAGAAAAAATAAAATGAAATATTTAATATAATATATTTTATTTTGAAATACTGTTCTAGCAAGTTCTATTTTAAAACTAGACTTGCAAGTTCTAGCAACTTTTTGAAAATCTTGATTGTCAATGAAGGGAAGGTGGATCCATTTTGGAGTATACTATTCTACCAAAAAAAAAAAAATGGAATAAACTAAAGCTCAATATTATTTTGTTCAACAATAGCTCGGTGGCACGTCGAAAGTAAACTTATTAAAAAAAAAAAAACCATTTTTTAATTGCTCTACATGACTTGATGAAAATTATGAGAATCCGCTCGCTCGATCCGACGGTGTTAGTTCACTTTCAAAATCACTGCTTAGCATATACGATCGTCATCCTAATTAAGTGTCTTCACCAAAGTGGGGGTTACTTTTACAAAGACATTTAGATGAACAAGTAAGTAATAATCTTTTTACTGGACATGAGTTAATGATAGATTACTTACCTTCTAGTTGCTTCTCCCTCTATTTGTATTTCTTCTATTCACCCAATTATCTTTTATAACTGCATAATTCCATTGCATCCATTTGTCATGAGTCTGGATCTAGTCAAGACTGGTTTTGGACAATCGTGTCGGTACTAAACTGTACAACTTATTAATCGAATAACATAGCTTATAATCAAACTACACAGCCAATGTTAAATACATCTTTTACTCTCTTATTGGATCTAGTCAGCTATTTAATAAAATAATAAAATATAAATTCTTAAGTATCATCAGTATTCAATAGATGAGTGAATATGTATCCAAATTTAACTTTATAATTTAATTCATAAGTTGTGTAATTATATTACCGGGTTGTGCAGTTTATTGATACCGAAAGACGTGATTGAAGTCAATTTTAAAGGGATCCCAACGAAGATGGACGTGATGCGTGAATTTGAATTGGAGGAGAATCCAAAGTCTATCTGATCGGACCACCCAAACATGGTGACGTGTCTGATTATTGATTGGGTGAGCCGTAACCCAAGTGGGCCCTACAAAATGATCACCAAGAATCTTGATTTCTCTTCAACGTCAAACCATGAGTCAATCCAACATCATCAAAATCACTCCAATACTGCTTCTCGGAAACTTGGAAAATCGTTTATTAGTAAAATATCATTTCACTTACTATCATCAGTTCAATTAATTAGATATATGATTAAGTTTAATTAGATTTTATGATTGACTTTAATAGAATTACTGATTTTACATACAGGGACCTTTTTAGATTTTTCATAAGTTTCCCGTGGTTGTATCCATGTTTTCCTTTTTTTTTTACCTATATGATAGAAAGATAATTTTTAAGAAAACACATAAGCATTTTTGTTATCAAAAGCTCAAAAAAATTAAATTGGATTTTTCATATTTTGTAGGGACTTATTTAAATATATTTATTAAAGCAATTTAACTTATGAACTAAATTCATTAACCATATATACATGTTTTGTGGGGATCTGTGGTGATTTTTTTACAGAGATTAAAACCGATTTAGCTAACTTTTCATGAGTTATATTGATTTTTCCCTTTACGTGATCCATCATCAACACTATGACCCTTGATTTACATCCGCATAAAAAAAAATACTTTGTAAAGATTGATAATAAAAAATTAATAAATGACAATTGATCTCTCTATAGCTAGGTAAGTTTGTAGGGTGGGGAGGAAATTAGATTTTCCTGTGACATTCAATAAGAGGTTTTCATGTGAACAATAAGAGTATTAAAAAATAAACATAATTTTTTACACTAACTTACAGAGACTGTCTTTTAACACAGAAAATCTGATCTTGGTAGTAGTAGAGGCTAAAGTTAACCCACTCCTATGTATAGTGGAAGCAATTGATGGGATGACAAATCTCTTTGTAGGATTTCCACTGAATCGTATGACTTTTTTGCCCTCCTTTTTTTTTTTTTTTTTCCCTGTTTACGTATATGGTGACTTTTCATTGCCGGAAAGGAAGAAGTCTTCGTGGGCATTTTGGTCTTCTTCCATCTCTGCGTTCAACTGTTCAAATAGTAGCATAGACATTGTAGAATTGATGTATGGATATGGATTAACTTTGCAATTATATTTTTAGATTACTTTTTAGGTCGAATTGTCTAATGGATTTCGCATTTAGAAAAGCAGGGAATGGACATAGGCTTTCTCATGGCCTATTATTGTTTTTTTAAAAGTAAATTCAGGGACTCAAATTGCTGATTTCTTGGTTATAATTTTTTATTTTTTTTTGTCAATTATAAGCTACTGGTCCAAAGTTCCATCTTTATTGTTGTTTAAATGCAATAATTTTTGTTTTGCACCGGTTTTATTAAGATGTATGGTACAACAACAATTTGTGAGGGAAGAGAATTAACCAATCAATGATAAATTTAAACATGTCAATGAATTAAATACGTACCTTAATATCAATACCTCAATTCTAAATAATTTGAATACAAATATTAATTTGTGTGATTAGATGATATATTAGAAGAGAGAAATGATGAAAATGAAGACTTCAGGATTTCTAACTCCTACAAAATATATAAAAAATACTATAGATATTTAAATTTTTAATATTATAATTAATAGAATAGTACATAATATTATAATTAAATGAAGGACTAAATAGAATAGTACATAATACGAACATATATAATTTTATAAAATATGTTGGATTCAAATATTTGTCATATTCAATTTGATTGAATAAAAAATGAAAAATTGCAAATATCAGCAAACAAATAAAATGGCTTGCATCTAATAATGAATGATATATGTTCTAAGTGATCCACATGTCCCGTGTGGACGCACTGTATGAAACGAAGTCTCTCCAAAACTTCAGAAGTTAACATAAAAGGAAAATAAGTGTTGGGACATTTTAATTATTATATCTCCTAAATTCTCCTTTTAGGATACCAATATGGAGCAAACCTATTTTAGCTTTAAAAGAGTATGAATGATCTTGTTACGTAGGGTGTACTATTACCCATATTGCCATGCTAACTTAAATTGCATGGTATCACTATGAACCTAGTGTTTTATATATACTCTTTATTGGATATAATAGACACTATCACATTGTTGTTATGTCATCATTGAATATTCAAATATGAGGCCCCATGTAATTCATATTACACATATATCAAAAAAATTTATGCAAGCCCAAAAATCATTTTTTAATTTTTTAAATTCTAAAATATCACTCAAATCAAAATGTGAAGGCCTCATGGAAATGAGAATCTAGAAAAATCCAGCAAAATGTGAAGAGGAGAAGAACCTGTCAAAGTGTCAATTTAGATAAGATTTAGTTGTATGAAATCCCAGCAAGAGATGGGCATGAACCATGAAAAAGCATTGGAAAGGAGGGTGCATTAAAGGCTGAGGTTAGGAGGGCCAAAAGGATCCGAGTCTTTTGGATTGGAGGAACATAGACAGACATATTCAGATACAGAGATATATATACGATCACCCTCCATTCCTGGTGTCACTAAATTGCTATACAGGAAAAGTCAGTTCAGTCAGTACTGAACTGAACAACGTGAAAATTGAACTGCACTATTTATAAATTGAACTGCACAATCAATTGTTAGATATACATTTCACTCTCTTATTGGATCCAATTAACTATTAAAAAAAATATGAATTTCCAAGTATCATTAGTATCCAATAGGAAAGTGAAATACATACTCAACAATTGATTGTGCAGTTCAATTTATAGGTGGTGCAGTTCGATTTTTACTTCGTCCAATTCGGTACTGACCTAACTGACAGGATTCAGTCCTGATTAGATCCAACCTCATGAATCTTTCCATGCTTTGAAGTGGCATAAATACTTAAAAACTCATTAGTCTCACTGTATATTGTTTAGTGTGATGTAATTCAATTTTTATATGCAACCCCGCACATAATTTCATTTCGTTTATCCGATGGAAAGTTGGAAACATTTTTTTTTTTTTTTGTCATTGGAGATATGTAATTAATATACTTGATTATGTATTTCATTTTTTAGAATGTATATGTTTCGTTACATAAAGTACACACTTTTATTGGAAATTAAAAAAATGTCTCCCCATTAAGCATGGTATTTGGGGGGAGGGCAAGGAGGAAGCGCGATTTTCCTAAATATAGTAACCTTGATTCCTTAAACCAAACTAATTTTATGAAGAAACAAAGGAGAGTACCCTCATTAGTACATAATCCAACCAAAAGGTCTTACAAAAGGCAAGGAAATAGAAGGAGAGCCAAGAGAAAGGAGAGAAAGGGATAAAAGGATGCGCATAAAGGGATCTTTAGTACAATATAAATGTTGTTTAATATTGAAGGCTATAAATTTAAGTAAGATGTGTGCATGCTTGTACCTACTCTAAGTTCATCCCAGTCCTCCTTTTTTTAATAACCTATTGGCTAACAAGCATATTATGTGAGTGATAAAGAGTCCAAAGAGAAGCAAATAAAACAATAAGAAGTGCTACAAATGATGGGTTATATGATATGATTATAACACACATTTCTGTGTGGATGGGGACAAAGCATGCCTGGTCTGTTTGGGTTTTATAATCTGTTTTATATTTTTCTTTTTGGGACATGGGGAATGGAGAGGAGGGCGTGTTGATTATAAATACAATGTTTCCTCTGCAACTAACAATACTGTCGAGTATGGAATGTAGACCAAACACAATTTTTTCACAAGTGTGTGGGATGAATGAATCCACATTAATAAACACACAGACACATTCAGAAACAACACCCACAAATGGTGGCATGCCTTTGATCCAATCATGAAATGCCCGTTAACTTTGACTATTAACACCTGAGATGGGCATATTTTCCCAAATGCTTAAAATAACGTGAATGATATTATTTTTCGTGCCATTTTATTACATGTGAATATAGCGACCAAAAACGAAAAATGTGAATGTGTTGATTCCACTGATAATTTATAGTTAATTATATACAAGAGCTTTGCTACACAAGGCCCCATTATATAGACCCCTCCCACAGGTTTTATGAGTTATCAAAATGTCATTGACTGTCTTGTTAACTTAAAAAAAAAAAAACTAAACTAAATACTAAAGTACTCCTCATTAATACACATTTTCTCGGTCGTGTTGTTTCTCTTTTTTTTTTCCGTTTTTTCCCATTTATCTTCCCGTCTCTCTTGGCGAGCCAAACTATTTCAAAAAATTTAGTGTTTCCAAAAACAGAAATGTGAATCGAAATCAAACCAACAAAGAATCCCCTTTTTGTCAAAAAAAAACCTAAACTTTCTTTGCAGAATCGATTTAAAAAAAAAATTCTTCTTCCGGAGGTTTTCAACACGAGCCAAAAAATGATATGCAACCCTTTTTTGGTATTTGAAAAAACCTCTATGTTATTTCAAGATCTTATGAGTACGTGAATATGATGTTTTTATTTTTTTATATATCTAAGTTTTTTTTTTCTTTTTTCGAATGGATACAAAAAGTAACTGATTTTTTTTTTTTATAGATAACTGAAATGTATGTCCAATTTATGTATTTGTTTGCAATAAAATGCAACTGACAATCAGATGAATGTAACTAGATTTAAGTAATATGTATTTTCAGTTTGTTTAATGTTACTGCTATGTGCAATGTAACTACATTTAAATGTAACTAACTGTAAGTAGATACTAATGTATATAAGTGCTCAGTAAATGTAACTAACTATTAAAAAAATCTAAATTTTCTTCAGTTTTGTATATATACATGTCATGATATATGTTTCTTTATTATTATATGTTTTTTGTTATTGATATGCACAATGTATCTAACATCCCTTCATAGTAATTATGCTATATTAATATAAATTTCTTTGTATTCATTTCTTAAATTAATATGTATTTTCATTTTATTTCATGTTACTGCTATGTAGAAGGTAGTTATCTTTGAAATGTAACTAACTGAAAATAATTGCACATCAAATGTAACTAACTATTTGAGAATTGTGTATGTAGATTTTTTTCGTGGATCTTTGCAATGCTAAAACCTTGACTACGAGCAAAATTGTTATAAAACAATCGCACATCTTCTTCTGTATCAAATGTCATTCCAACACTTGGCGCAATTGCTTCTGCATATTGTTGCTCAATTTCAATAATGAAATCTTTTGTGGACTGCCTTCCACAAAAAATGTAACTGAGTCCACTGTATTTCCTACATTGAAATGCAAAAGAGTATAATTAAAACTAATGTATCGTTGTAATCACAAAAAATCAGATAAATATAAAAAATTAAAAATGGAATAATATGACTCATAGTTCCACTAAAATCATATTAAGAGTCATTCATATTTTGAATTGAAACTTTGTTTCACAATTATATTGCTCTAAAGTTAGTTACATTTACCTGTAGAAACATTTAATAAGTTAGTTACATTCACAAAAATGTAGCCAAAATCACAAAAAAAACCCGCATAGAAGTCCAGAAAGGGTATAAATATATAACTGATATTCAAATATTAAATAACTGATATGCCATGTTAAAACCACATTTCACATAAAAACAACTATAATTAACATAAAAAATTGAAAAGCATTGAAAAATTTGAAAAAACATGCAATAAACAGACATCACACCTGCAGAAGATATTTCAAATGGTAGCCAAAAGAATTCAATTGTTATTTTTTTATTAGATAAAAAGTTTAGATAGTTGTCTAAAGAATAAATCTGATTCTAAACGGCTTCAATAAAAAAAAATCTCAAAATTTACTACGTAAATGAATGTATAATTCAAAAACTGAAATTCAAAAAAGAAAAAAAATAGAATTGAATGCCCCCTCTCCATGCGTGATTCCAGAAACAGCAATAATAACCGTTTTATTAATTATGTTAAAAATTAACAAACTCATTTAAAAAATAAATTTAATAATCTAAACCATGCCAGGTGATACGGCTTACACAAATTGAGACTAGTCAATATTTTTTTATATACAATGGATGATCCTAATATTTGGTTCAATTTGACAGCTAGTCTAATTAATTAAGGATATTATTCGGATCGCATATCTTAATATCTATAATTATTTCTACCTGTTTTAAATGAAAATATCAATAAATCTGATTTTTTTAATTCTAAAAGGTAACAGTTGTCATATCAAATTGGATCGAGATACATATTATATACCGTTCCTGAGGGTAAAGAAGACTACAAATATGTAACAAAATCTTTAATAATAATAATAATAATTGAGAAAGCCAATAATGGCTCCGTTAAAAATTCTCCCATCACAACTACAACGTGTGCCATAAATGTTTCACGCGTGTGAGTGATTAGATGCGCACGTGTGGTTTTGGGGGTTTTTACATATAACGCATTGGGAGGCGCACTAATATTGTTGTGAGACAGTGGTGGATATATTTGCATTGCTTCATGACACACATCTATATAGAGTGCCATTGACAGCCATAAAGCACTTCTCTTTCTTCTTCTTCTTCCTCTTTAGACCCACACAGAGAGAGACAGAGAGAAAGAGAGATGGAGAAGGAGATTATGAGAACATCCAAATTCAAGAGGATCTGTGTCTTCTGTGGCAGCAGCCAAGGAAAGAAGAGGTCCTACCAAGACGCTGCAATAGAGCTTGGAAGAGAACTGGTACACACACATTTTAATCACTTTCTTTCATATGGGTTTGTGTTAAAAAGACACTTTTGTTTACTTTATGAAGTTTGGTTAGTACAAAACAAGGTCTTTTATTACACATTTCCATGGTTTGCATTTAAAAATGATGTTTTGTTGTGCTTTTCACTTCAAATGGGTGTTGGGAAAAAATGGGTTGCTCTCATTTGGTCTTCCCCCTGTCACTACAGTGGTCAAGATGTCTATTTGTACGGTGAGAAGTCGATGAGCTTGGAAAAAGTTTGCTTATATGAGAGAGATGTACATTTTGAAGTACTGGGTGCTTTGGATTTTTATCTTTTTATTTCTGCATTATTTGTGGCTTCTGTTGCTGATGTTGGAGTCTTCTAATTGTCCTGAGCTTCTTCTTCCTCAGTCCGTTTCGGCATTTCAATTATTCCACACGTCCGCATGGCCTGTCAATGTTTTACATGGGCCCTCTTATGTTCCCGACCTCTCACTCTGTGTGTGTGTGTGTGTGTGTGTGATGTGATGTGAGAGATCCAAGTTTGCTTTTATTGGTGTTGTTTTTTCTTTAAAAAAATGGGTTATTCATGCCTGCAATACTCACCCTTCCCCTCAAAGCTTGGAGCATATGCAGGTCAGCTTTGCTGTCTTGTGCTTTTGTGAAATGTGTTTTGGCCTAACTTTCTACAAAAACAAATTTCACCCACCAATACCTTCCTTTGACAGCCATTCTCCCAGAATCACATGTTCATGTCATTGATGGGTACTGATTTTGAGAAGTGGGTTTCTATGACAAGCATGTTAAACAAAGGGAAAAGGAAAAGTTCACAATAATATGCTGAGCTGAGTTGGCTGGTTGTTTTTGCAGGTTTCAAGAAACATTGATCTGGTGTATGGTGGGGGCAGTGTTGGTCTTATGGGTTTGGTTTCCCAAGCAGTTTATAATGGTGGAAGGCATGTCCTTGGGTGAGTTTTTTTTTTGTTTTTTTTTTTTGGGGGGTAGGGGCTCATACAACTGTCCAAAGCAGAAGTGAATGAATGACTGAATGAACTGCAAAAATGGTTAGAAAGGGAAGCATATAAAAAAACATGGATTAAAGAATACCCACTTGCATTTGGGGATGTGTTTTTTGTTTAGAAACTGATTTTGGCTTGTTATTGTCCTTCTGTAGGGTCATCCCCAAGACGCTCATGCCTCGAGAGGTATGTCTGCTATAGTTAAAGTTCTCTGGCTTTTCTCTTTATTAAAATCATTATTAATGGTTAACTAAATTAATTTATGAAAAATGGGTTCCATATAATATGCTTTATTGTTCTGTTGGTCTTCATTTAATAGCACTATTGTGGCTATAAAGGATTAAAAAATTATTCAAATATATTTATTTTCATCATTGTTGTTTAACAAATGGAAAAAAAAGTGAGTAGCTGAGTCTTTAAGCTCTCTTTTGTGGGGATGTATGAGAAAAAGATGATCCTCTTTTTTTGTAATGTTTCAGAAGGAGCACTGGTTATTTATGTATCATGATTTCCTTTTTGTCTCACCATATATTTCTCAGATGAATCTGTCATTTTTTTTTCACAACAAAAAAATCAAATGTAGACTTGATGGTACAATAGTTTGCCTAGTATGGAAAATGTAGTTTAAGAGTCCTTTAAACCTTTCTCCTTCTGAAGCATCCATCATTGTTTTCTCTGCACAACTCCCCATAAGCCCCCAAAAAAAAGTTTACTGAAGAGAAGAGTAGCAGCCTTAATGAAAAACAGCCTCTCTCTTTAAGCATCCCCATTTTATGTTTGTCTATATTTCACCTCACTTTTTCATCTCTTCTTCTTCTTTTGTTTGCTTTTGTGTGTCATATTATACTTTTATTTTTGCGCAGATAACTGGTGAGACTGTAGGGGAAGTGAGACCAGTTGCAGATATGCATCAAAGGAAGGCAGAGATGGCAAGGCAGTCTGATGCTTTCATTGCCTTACCCGGTTAGTGTTACAAACATTGCTGTTTTTCTCATTCAACCCATCAATTTTTAGGCAAAATCAAGAAAGAAAAAGAGCTGCAATCCTTAACTCTTCTGGATTTCTTTTTTTTTTTTTGGACTTGTATATCCCTTACTTTGGTGCTCTTTGAGATTTTCACTCTAGAAATAAATTACCCGAATTAGAAAATTCATCCTCACAAGCTAAGAAGAGAACTCCTTGATTTTTTATTGTTAAAGTTCCAATATTTAGTACCCCAGATGTCTTTCATGATAATTTAACATTTTCAACCTACTCTTTGGTATTCAGTTAAATGCTATTTTTGGATGATCTTAATCCAATTAAATTAGGCCTCTTATGAAGAAAACCTAGAGTAACTTTTCCTATTCGATCTAATGTTGCATTCCCTTGCAGACATTAAACATTAAAAAATATCCTAGAAAGTAGTATGAATAATATTATATAAATTCATATTTGTTTCCATTTGAAGTTTATAAGCATTCCCACTTGTTTATTTCTTCCTTTACTTCTATTCCACATCTTCAGAGTTCAGAGTTCAACTAAATTGCTAATGCAGCTCTAACAAAAGAAACATTAGCTCCAGAAAGTATAATAGATTACATTTTTTTTATCTTTGCTTTCACTATCATTGAACTAAGTGAAGCAATGGCCACTGGCCAGAGTCACATAGTGTGTGTACCAACATTCACTCTAAAGGGGTAGAATGCGAATGCCTAAAGATTAGAAACTTTTTTACAGCACACTATATCATATGTTCTCATTAAGCCAGTTGGGGATGCAATATCTGCCTTCAAAAATCTGTTCACTGGAACTACACATTTGTTTTTCTGAGCCCAATTTAAATTCCCTGCTTGCTTCATAGGCAACTCCAAAACCTATTTTAATGAATGAACACAAATACAAATGTGACTTTTTCGACATCTTTTTATTGGCATACATTATGCTTAAAAGAGCCATCCGCACTTTGAATTCTATGGTATCTTGTGCATTGTTATCCATGGTAGAACTTGAGTATTTCTTTCTTTGCAGGAGGCTATGGAACTCTGGAGGAGCTGCTTGAAGTAATAACATGGGCTCAATTAGGCATTCATGATAAGCCGGTAATGCACACTTTCCCCAGAAATCCAAATAATAAATTCATCCCAGTTCTTCATGCATATTCAGATTTGCGCATGAGCACTGCCTTGCCATATCCTGTATTTAAAAATTCAGTTTGGCTAACTTGCTATCAATGTATGTGGTACTTTCATATGTATTCTGGTAAAGGAAGCTTGTCTCGACCCACAAAAAAAAAAAAGAAGAAGCTTGTCTCGAAATTAAGATGAATTTGTTAGTTCCTTCAATTTCTTTCTTCCAATTTACAAGGTGATGCTTCAAATACTTTTACTTGTCTAAAGTTAGCAAGCCATGCAGGTGGGCTTGCTGAACGTCGATGGGTACTACAATTCGTTGCTCTGTTTCATTGACAAGGCTGTAGAAGAAGGCTTTATCTGTCCAAACGCTCGCCATATCATCATATCTGCTCCCACTGCAAAAGAAATGATGAAGAAGTTAGAGGTAACCGATTACAAATATTTACAAGGCTTATAGATCCTTCTTTATGGACCTCTTTGGCTGGGAACATCCTTGTCAACATTTGCATCCGGGAACTTAATAGCATAACATGACAGTTCTACCAGCACCTAATGTTATCAGAGCTGCTCTGTTCGTCAAACACCAAGGAATTACACCTAATCCAAACTCATTTCCATACGTCTCTAGCAGTCCAGAGAAATAGCTTTTATATATAAAAAAAAAACAACTTTTAAAAATCTAACAACATAAGGTTTAAGTATTGTGTGTGTGTGTGTGTTTCAAACTATTTCTCTAACGCAAAAAATCCTAAGAAAGATTTCATGACTCTTGATTTTAGGAGTACGTCCCTCGCCATGAGATAGTTGCATCGAAGCTCAGTTGGGAGATAGAACAGCTTGGCTACCCTGCAAAATGCGATATCTCGAGGTAGGCTCAGCGGAGGCGAAGATGATGAGATGGATCATGTTTTGGTCAGTTTGGATGGAAAGTTTGGGAAGAACTGGGTAAACAAATGTTGATTAGGGGATTCATTTTTTTTTTCCTTGTAAAGTTTAACAGTGGGGCCTCAATATATAGAGCTCACCTTTTGTCCTCTCCTTCATCTTGTATGGAAACTCTATATGGGCAGTCTACTTTCAAGTGTTAATTAACCATAAAATGACAGTTATTAATCGATATCTTGTTTGAATATTGCATTTAAGAAAAATTTGAGGTCGCCAGCAACTTGGCTTGAACAGTGTATATAATATATATGTCCCAAAAGCATATATTTTATTAGCATGGCAAAGTATTAGGGACATACAAAATGGAAACTGAAGGAACATAGGTGTGAGATCCATTTATTTTCTTAACAATAAGATTTGTATTCAAGGAATGAGTTTAAAATACAAAATGGATACTCAAGTATCCATGTGTACTTGAGTCTACAGTAAAAAAAAAAGTACATATTTTTATTATTTAAAAAATCATATACATTTTATTTTATAAGAAATCTATTTTTTAAAATTGTGAAGTATATAATCTGATGAATAAAAAAAATATTATTTAGAAAAAATATAAAACAATTTCAATAAAATATATAACTGCGTTTGGGATTTATAAAAAATGAAATTGTATAATAAAATCGCTTTCATGAAATAATATTATAAGTTACCAAAAATTATATACGTGGTGTATATATATATAATATATAAAATTAACGAAGCCGTCAAAGTTGTATCTTGGACGACTGCTACGACCCGGCTATCCTTTTTTCCATTTCACCCATCCATTCCCCAGTGACGGCCGATTTCCTCGGGCGACTTATCTGCCGAAAATACCCTCCACCAATCTTACTTATTAACCGTAGAGACACCCAATGGACGGTTCCGATGAGTCGAGTACGAATCGTACGGCTCAGTATTCAGGGGTAATTTGGGATTTGATCAAAATAAGATTAATTTAAGTCAAAAAAGAAAAAAAAAGCAAACTCATTCGGTGGGTGCGTATTGCCAGCTGTACCAACGAGGACAGCCCATTCCAAATCTCGCATCAGGACCGTCCGATATGATCCAAAGGAGATTACCAAAATACTTCCCATTTTAGCTCGTCTGATCTCCAAGGACGGTCTATGTGAGATTTTACAGAGAAAGGTAGTGTAATCTCGACCGTTTAGTGGAACACGTGTCGTTAGATTGTCTTCGTCAAACAGACAGACAGACAGACAGAGGGAGAGAGAAAGAGAGGCCTTATTGTTTTTTAAAATTATATTTTGTTTTCGTTTGTCCTGAAAAGGCTCTCCGATTTTCCGAGATAGCTCTCTCGCGATTTCTCCTCGCCTTTTCAGACCTCTCTCTCTCCCTCTCTCTCTCTGTCGGGACAACGTTTGCTTTGATCAGATCTACGAATCGCTTCCGGATCTCTGTTGCTCGGTTCGCGTGGTTCGTCCGATTCCGTGTTTTTGTTTATCACATGCGCGATCTCTGTGTTTTAGTGTTTTTGATTTATCGACATATTGATTTGTAATGGATTTTTTTTTATTTCATGGATTATATATCTTCGATTAATGGTATATGAGCTGAATTTCGAGTTTTCATTTATACATATTTTCGAAATTTTTTTTTATGAGCTTTATATTCAAACATGGCTTGCGAATTCTGGTGTTTGTGGTTGTCTATTGATTCGTTGGATGTGTCGTTTTTTTAGGTCGTCTGAATGAATTGGTTTTGATGGAAGAAAGCTTGAAAAGTTGTGTTGATTTGAAAGGTCTTGTCTTGATATCACATTTTGTGTTGGTTTGACGGTTGAGGTTGAAATGGAAACTCGCACTTTTGGTTCTTTGTATGTAGGTTTCAGTTTGCTGTATGACGATTCATGTAATTTTGGAGGCTTCAATATGTTGTTGTTCTTTGTTGTGTTCTAGAATTGATAAGACATTTGTGTATGGGGTATCTATGTTTTCCATTATCGCAATAAAGTTAGGGATTATATGCTCAAGCTTTCTTTAGGGAATCATTAATATTCTGTAGTCTGTGGTTTGTGTCAATTCCTATGTGATGGCACAATGGGACTTTTTCTTGCCCTTTTTCTCTATTCAGTGGAATCTTGAAAAGTTTTGTATTTAGTTTTTTCACTCTGAAATTTTTTGATTCTTCTGCAGCATGTGATTGGTTTTGTGAGTGGAATTTGTGAGATCTTCTAAAAGAAAGTGCCTTGAAGAAAAGAGTGGTTTTCTTTTGTGGTCAAACATGAAGAAAGCCCTTGGTCAAACCGTCAGGGATCTGTAAGAAGTGTTTTACATGTCCATCTAATTTTCCTTTCTGTGTTCTATACTTTTGTCTGAACACAGTATGTTCTTTGACGTTTTGCAGTAAGAGAGAAGTGAACAAAAAGGTTCTGAAGATTCCTGGAATAGAACAGAAGGTACTGCATTTCTCCTTTGAAGTTTTGGAAGTACATGTGTTTATTTCCTTTGTTAGCATGACACCTATATGGATATGTTGCAACATTGAATCTGAATAGTCTTATGTGACAAGTGGAGAAAACACCTCAATGGATTCTTAGAAGCGTTTAGAACATGCTGGCAAAACAAAGATGCCACAACAGCCATTTGAAGTCTAGATAGAACAAAGTCCAGATATTTTCATTGCATGCCATAATCAGATTTGTTTATTTGAGAAAGTATATGATGTGTGGGATACATTAAAAAGGCAGATTTTCT
Source organism: Acorus gramineus (assembly GCA_030737835.1). NCBI lineage: Eukaryota > Viridiplantae > Streptophyta > Magnoliopsida > Acorales > Acoraceae > Acorus > Acorus gramineus. The sequence continues at coordinate 16,767,577 of CM060857.1, forward strand.
CCTCCTTGATAAATTCATATCTGAAATCTGGATTCTTTTGGTTTCTAGAAAATACTTATTGTGTTTTACTTTTCAGATTCTTGATGCAACCAGCAATGAATCCTGGGGTCCTCATGGATCGCTTCTGGCAGATATAGCTCAAGCCACAAGAAACTAGTAAGCTTGTACATCTTTATGTTTCTAAGCAGTGTATTCTTTTCGTGTGCAAATATTTATTCGAAAGTATGCAGTCATGAATATCAGATCATCATGACCGTGCTCTGGAAGAGGATAAGTGACACCGGAAAAAATTGGCGACATGTCTATAAGGTACTTTAGACCACTCTCATCCACATGAAAATAGGGGGAGCATACTCAATCAGTGCATTTCATCAAATTTTTAGTAATCATCTCATGTTAGCTTGATAATAGCGCACCCGCACCCTAGGCCTTCCTAGGATTCAGACTCAGTCATATTGTGGGAATAGGCATAAATTCTCCTAGGAGATGAGTATCTGTGAACAAAATAGTATGCATGAAATGAAATCAAAATAACCTATTTTCCATTTATATATTTAAGTTGAAAATATAATACAGAAAAACATAGTTGTTACATTGAGAGGCATTATATCACTTCCATTATTTATCTATTATTGAGAGTCTTTGCCTTCATTTGTTGTGGGCCACTCATGATTAGTTAGTTGGGATCTCAGGCATTGACTGTTCTGGAGTACTTGGTGGGCCATGGATCTGAGCGTGTCATAGATGAGATCAGAGAACACGCTTACCAGATATCGGTATACACAAAGTATCTTTATGCTAAACCATTGAAATAGTCCAGAATCTTGAATGGTTGTATTTCTGTTGAAATATTCATTGTGTTATGAAATGAAATCCATGTCTGTTGTGCCAGACTCTATCCGACTTCCAATACATCGATTCTAGTGGAAGGGACCAAGGAAACAATGTCAGAAGGAAATCTCAATCTCTTGTTTCATTGGTGAACGACAAAGAAAGAATACAAGAACTTAGGCAAAAAGCTTTTGCTAACAAGGACAAGTAAGTCTTCATTTCTTAGGTAAAAAGGGGAGTGGATATACTCCTGTTGCTTGTTCTAAAGGCCATTACCCTGAGCGATCCCGAATATAGCAGGGTGCTGGTATGGGAGAGTTTCGATACATTTCTAACATGTGGTTCTCATGACTTTAAACCAGGATATTGTCCTGTTAGCTCAAGCACTTTATAATTTCACTTTATAATTTCCCTCCTACTCTTATGGTATTTTTTACATAACTTTATACTTTTTACATATCCAGGTATCGCCCTTCATCAGCAACTGGTGGAATGTATAGACCTGGCTCAGGAGGGGGAGGCTATGGCGATCGATATGATGATGATCGTTATGAGGGCCGCTACAGAGATGAAGACCGGGATGGATATAGTAGAGATCGAGACGGGGGTTACAGGGATGATGACAGATATGGAAGAGGTGGGGATCCTTACAATAGGGATGGTGATCAGTATGGTAGGGACCCTGAAGATCGCTATAGCAGAGAAAGTTACCGAGATGATGACTACAAGGGAAATCAATTTGGACCAAGAACAAGGAGTTTTGATGGAGATAAAGAGCGTTCATACGAGGATGATGATCGCTACTCTTCTCGGTAAGTTCAAGCTTTGGAGGGGCCATATTGTCTATTTTTCGTAAAAAAAAAATGTAGTCTTATCCATTTGATACCTCAATTGAATTGTTAATCAGTCTTGTCCTCCCTCAAATTCATTTTCTACTGAGAAACCACTTAATATCAAATTTGTTGCTGTTTTATTGTTTGACCTAATAACGATATTAGTACATGAAACCCTAGATGCTGATCACATGTGAATGATTTTTTTTTAAATTCAGGACCTTGAGATCACTGGCATGATGACATGCCATATACATAGTTTCTTCGAATTTCTTTGCTGTTTACCCCAGGTTATTTGGGGAAAATCTCAGGCCATTCTTGTTTTACTACATCAGTGCTAGTTTAATTTGCAAGACTGAGTGATTCTTTAGTATTTTATTTTTTTGGTTCAACAACACTGATTTGCAAAACTGAAGGGTCTTATTTTCGCAGGTGATCCATTAGTATTCATGTTCATGTATTCAGTGTATATTTCAAAGGGTTAAAGACATCTAAGTCCCTACAAACATGAGAAAACCCATATAAGTCCCTACTAAAATTGGGATAGACGTACGAGTCCTTGAAAACTATGAAAAACCCAATTATCATCCCTAAGTTAAATTTTCATCCAAACTTAATGGAATATTCCCAGAATATTCCATCACATATAATTGTGCATATATTAAAGTCCTTATAAACAGTCATAAAGACAAATTAGTCACTGCAAAAGATAAAATTGCCCTTGAAAGACTTTTACATTAAATTGTGTACACATTACAATCCCTATAAACAATCATAAAGACAAATTAGTCCTTGCAAAAGACAAAATTGCCCCTGAAATATTTTTACATTTATTTGGATAGACATTACAATCCTTATAAATAATCGGAAAGACAAATTAGTCCCTATAAAAGACAAAAGTCCTGAACGATTTTTACATATAATTGTGTAGACATTATATTATTTGTCTTTAAGATTATTTATAAGAACTGTAATGTCTATTCAATTAAATGTAAAAGTCTTTCAGATGCAATTTTATCTTTTGCGATGACTAATTTGTCTTTATGATTATTTATAGGGACTGCAATGTGTACACAATTTAATGTAAAAGTCTTTTAAGGGCAATTTTGTCTTTTATAGGGACTAATTTGTTTTTATAACTGTTTATAAGGACTTCAATGTCTATACAATTATATGTGATGGAATATTCTGGGAATATTCCGTTAAGTTTGGATGGAAATTTAACTTAGGGATGATAATTGGGTTTTTCTGAGTTTTCAGGGACTCATACGTCTGTCCCAATTTTAGTAGGGACTTACATGGGTTTTTCCATGTTTGTAGGGACTTAGATGTCTTTAACCCTTTATTTTATCAGTTCAGCATACAAATATCTTTATCTGTTTCTTTGATGGTATGTCTATTTAATGTATTGCTCATCAGAGTAATTTACTCGCAAAGATACTATCTCCTAACTTATTGAAAAAGTCAGATAAAGAACTACTGCCTATATAAACCTAAATCTTGGTACATGGTTTTATATGTATCTTTCTGGTGCAGGAATGGTGGTGGCCGGGCTGAGGATCATCCTCAAGATGAAGGGTTAGTTTATAAGAGTGCTGAACAATTTAAAACAACCTTTTGGATCCTTTAGCCTCCGATGACTGAAAAAAATTTAATTTGTTCACTAGGCGACTTGAGCGCAAGCTTTCAGAACAGGATATCAGTGCACCACCAAGTTATGAGGAAACCATAGGAAATGCCCGGAATCATTCTCAGGATGAAAGGTATGTGATATAATAATTTCTGAGTTACACATTATTCAGACCAAATGTGTATAATAATCGTTATTACATATTATTGTTATAAAAAAAAGTGATGGAGGGACAGTAGTAGCATCTGCGACTAAAGCATCGTCTCCTCCTGCGCCTAGAGCATCCTCACCTCCGGGAAGTGCGAGTCAGTATCAGAGCACTGCAGCTGCTGCTGCTTTTGCATCTGTGTCTGCATCTCCTACAAACAAGGAAGTCAATGGTTTTGATGAGTTCGATCCACGCGGATCAGGTAGGGCAGCACAGATTACTAGATGTACATTTGCAAAACAAATTTATAAATCATCATGATGTTGTATATGTATGTTTAACTAGATCTCCCACCATTTGTTGTTTTTCCCATTATTTTTATGATTAGGTCAGCACGGATTATTTGATGGCAACAAATTTGTAAATCATCATGATGTTGTATAAGTATGTTTACTAGATCTCCCCCAATTTGTTGCTTTTCCCATACATTTATATGATCCCTTGGGGAACATGAGAATTTTTTAGGTCATCTACTTTGGAAATATGGTGCCCTTCTTTTTCAAAGATAGCCAAACCTTTCATACAACTAAAATTTGTGGAATGTAATTAATTGTTTTATTGTCTTATTTTTTTCTGAGAATGATGTGGAAGTCTTCTTTATCTCTGCATCTTTACAGGTCTTTAAATACTTGAAAAATTTAAAAATCTGAGAGAGAATTTAGAACTTTTATTATAATAAGTAGTTTTGTTACATGAAAAGTTATGTGGCCAATCTGAGCTTATATAAGCAATAGAAATGCTATATCTAAATTAAAATCCTAAAATATTGTGTTTTGGAGTTTCTTGCATATCACAATAATGTTGAACTCACCGGTACTGAATTGATTATATAATGTTGTATTGTATCAATTTTTGGAAATACTAAAACTGAACCACATCAATTGATTATATTGCTGGAATATTCAGGATACCATTCTCTCTTCATCATCCATTATTGTCGACACTTGCCTTCATACATTTTATTGATGACTTTTGGTTCTCAATACCGCAAACTGAATATTGATGCCATGTTTCCTCGACTTGGAATACTTTTGCAGAAGCAGACATTGACTGGTGCTACTAATAAATTGTTTTACTTGAATAATCATTGGACCATTTTTCCCAGGGTGCATCAGAAACATGAATGCTGCTTTTTCTAATTTGTGGGATAAGACATGTCATTTGTTAAATTTTATGATCAGCTGCAAATTAGACTTTCAAAAGGCTTCCATGTTACTTTTCCTGAATTAGTGTCTATATAACTGAGACATGAAAATGTATCTCATCCTTGTCCAGCTGCTCCAGCTCCTCAGGCCCCTGCAAATGCCTCTGACATGGATCTTTTTGGCTCTCTCTCGGATATAAATACCCTGGCTCTGGTTCCTGTGACTTCAGAAAATGAAACTTCTGGAGCGCATATATCAGCAAATTCTGGTTTTGATAACAACTTTGTTTCCTTGTCGGCTGCATCAACTACTCTGAATCAGGTACCCCTGTGTGCTCATTTCATATGTTCACAGAATATTAGAAACTGCATGCTAGTTGTGGAAGAGGAGAGGGTTTCTATTTCTTCTCTATTGGTTAATGGACTTCTAGAAAGTTAAATGCCTCCGACTAAGCTGTGCGATGCACCTTTTCTCTCTCAGAAAAAATTAGAACAAAAAACACATACAGAGGCCTTTTCTGGTTTATCTTTCAATTGATTGGAAAAAAAAAAAGAGCAAGGGAATTTTACGTTTCTATTCGGATCAACAACCCCTCTTCCCCCATCTCTTTTCCTCCTCCCTCTTCTCTCCTTGCTTCTCTGAAAAAACTTGCAGTAATTAATTAAGCACTATGCATGGAGCTAACACAGGTTCTTTAAACCTCTAATACAGCCTGATGAAGACCCGTGGGGTGGTAATCCTTTCAAGGCTACTCCTCAAGATAACTTCACTGCCCAACCACAAAGCTTTGCACCTCCTCCTTTCCCTCCTGCCGGCACCAGTGGCAGTTCTGGAACTCACCCACAAATAGCCCCACAGGTGGATCCAGTCTCCCAGTTTGGATTTGGTGATTCATTACACGGTTTAACTTACACTCCACCAAATGTAACGGATACTATTCTTCCACAAGCTACCCCACAACCTTTCCCCCCTCAGATGCCAGCTGCACAACCAAACGGTGATATTCTGGCGAACATTCTTCCTTCATCAGGTCCATCTGGGTTTGTTGCCCAACAACCTCCTCCCACTGTTGCCCCAATGATTTCACAGCAATCTCACCCTGTAGCCCCAATGAGTTCCCAGCAAACTCACTCACAGGCAGCTCTACCGGACCTCCTCCAGCAATCAGGTCCATCTGCTCCCTTATCCTCACTAGCATCTCTATCAGCCCCAAATGGTCTTCCTGCAAAAACTCAGACATCGAATGACAAGTTTGAGACCAAGTCGACAGTTTGGGCTGACACATTGAACCGGGGTCTCGTCAATCTGAATATATCAGGACGTAAGTGGTTTCTCCGTTCTATTTTCTCATTTAATTTCTCTCCATAAATGCTTCAAAATCTCAAATGATTTGTCACTCAAATTAAAATGTTCAATCAGTTCATCATTCCTTCACCTGCAGCCAAAATAAACCCACTGGCTGATATTGGAATTGATTTTGACGCCATCAACCGGAAGGAGAAGAGGCAAGAGAAGGCTTCTGCTGCCACATCCACGGTGACGTCTACGGTCACCATGGGTAAAGCCATGGGATCAGGGTCCGGCATTGGCTGGGCAGGTGCATCCGTCCTGGCTGCTGCCCCTCCAAACCCCATGATGGGAGGTGGTATGGGGATGGGATCCATGGGCGTGGGAGGCGGTATGGGGATGGGATCCATGGGCGTGGGAGGCGGTATGGGGATGGGTATGGGGGGTTATGGTGGAGGCATGAATCAGCAGCCAATGGGCATGGGAATGGGAATGGGAATGGGAATGGGCATGAACATGGGAGTGGGGATGGGCATGATGGGTCAAGGAGCACCAATGAGGCCACCAGTTGGAATGCCTCCTACAGGTCCTGGCATGCCGGGTGCATACAATCATCCCATGATGGGCATGGGTGGATATAGTTCACAACAACCATATGGTGGGTACAGATAAAGAGAGGAATCACCTGGGTTATACTTCCATTATTCACACCCCAAGGTATCATAAGCATTCCTGAAATGTGCCAGGATATATACCCATTATTGGGGGATTTGCCATGGCCATTTCTCAGTTGTGGTTGAGAGAAATGGTGTTAATTTTTTTTCAAGGCAGGCTGGGGTGGAGCTATATATAAAACATGACTTCTTGTCATTTAGGTTGCTGTCAAATGTTCTATATGAAAATAGGCTTTGTTTTTGCTGTGGCTCACTGCAACAGTATGAGAGTGATTTTTTTGGGTATTTCATTTTCTTTTTAGACCTGTCATCTTCCTTTTTTGTAGTTTTTTTTTCCCCTTTACATTTGACTATTTCAAATTTATTATGGCATGTATTGCTGGCAGAAATATAATAAGATGTGATTTTTAAACTGTTCGGATTCCTTGCTTTTTCTCATCTCTTTAGATAGAATCTGTGCTCTATGATTAGTCGATTTTTACCCACAATTAGCATTTCATATGGTTGTCATCGGACGTTGAAGAAGTTTTGTTATTTGCATGGAAAATATGAGGGACCGTAGTGTATATTGGCAGTTAGTAAGTTTATCATAGATCATATAAATAATGATTGTGACAAACTTTATTTTTAAAGTTTATTACAGATCATATAAAGATGATGGTGACAAAGGAAGAACGTTATACCTTTAATCACTAGTATAAGCATTTCCTGTGTTATAGGACATATTCAGCTATGGCAGCGTTTGGTTGTGCGATTGCGTAGTTTTTACGATTGCAGGAAATTGGTTCTGCAATCGTGCAATCAAATAGTTTTATAATCGCAGTTTCCTGTAAACAGATTTCAGATAAATAGTGTTTAAAAGCTGCGATTTGAGAAAGCTGGGAAGATGCAGCTTCCTGCAGAATCAGTTTTACAATCGCATTACCAAACGCTACCTAAGAAATTCATAGACAACTAATCAACCTATAGCCCCGTTTGGATGGAGAATTAAGTTATTATGAGGCTTATGTCTATTTTAGCATAAATAGGGATAAAATAATTTTTGGTTGGTTGTGCTTTGATTTATTCTTGTTGAGAAATGTAATAATAAAATATTTTATTGTTTGAATAAATTGTGAATAAGGTATGGATAAAGATTTATAAAAGGTGAAAAAATGATGAGAGATGATTTATAAGAGCTGATGATAATTGATTTGATAATGGATCCATATATTCTTTTGGGTTAAATAACCTTAATTCTAGGGATTGATTGGAATCTATATATCACTTTATACAAATTAATTCTGACATATAGATTTTCATTTATTCTAGCCTTCTAAACACTCATTTTAAGGCTATTGAGACTAATTCTCATTTATTTTGTGCCCTATTCTCAAACTAAACGGGGCGTGATGAATAACCATGTCCAGCATTAAGGCATACGACATCCATTTCCTTGGCTAGTGAAAACAGTCATTTGTATTTCATCGAACTATCTCTTAATGGATTGGTAGATATATACAATCTCATTGAGAGTTTTATTCTTCTTTCAACTGATTAGTGTGAAGTACGTACAATAATACCAAAAATTTCTCTTCTATGAATCAGCTGCAAGATCTCCGGGAATTTATTACCACAACCAGGGTAAGGAAGAAATTAAAGGGAGGGGTCGACACATCAAGTGCCTACTTTTATTTGGATTGTATGGGACACATGCCTAACTAAGTTAAATCCAAATCAGAGAAAAGAGACTTTTATGACAATGAATGGGCATCAACAAGTTTGTTTAATTAAAAAGTGATGAGAAATTCAACAAACTGCAGAATCAAATGCACTTCAATTCCCCCATCATGTGTGGTACAAGAAGATCAACTTAAATGGTCTCTTTGCAATGACTGGGTTGGAGACAACCTCACATGCCCTATAACATTCTTTCATACACACAACCTCCACCCGCAAAGGCTTGCAAATGCATTGACAATGAGTAAATTCTATTTAAATTAAACTTTCATTAACTATCCAGTATACTGTATATATCCACAAAGTTAAACTAAAAAACAAAAAAAAGTGTTTATGCAGCTACATGGATATCCATCTCACAAATCCATGTCCATGTGAACGTAGATGGACCACAAGCATTGACTGATCCCCATACAAACAATAAGCAACACCAGAATAACTTTTGGACTAAAGTAGGGCAAATATTTGGCCACATTTGAAGACAAATTCATCTTCTTTTTATTTTTTTAAAACTAATTAAGAAATGTTGGTGCATGGGACATTTTACACAAATTTTTGTGTTTCTAAATTGAGTTGACTCTGATCCTAGACGGCCAATCTGCTGCCTAGAATCCCAACCAATTAAAAATAAAAAAATTCATTTTATAGTTAAGGTATAAGTAAATCTCTATTATTATTATTATTTATTGAATTTTTAATGAATACATGGGATTGATTTACACTTGAAAACAAGTGAAACCTCTTTCAAAGATAGGCTGCCAAGAATGTGCAGTTGCTTTGGGAGGACCCATATTTGCACCTATTTTTTAGGTGCCATTCCACCATGAGCAACTTGTTTACGTGACAAAACTGGTCCTCCATTTTTGACTTCTCTCAATCTCTCTGTGTTTCAAATTGACAAAGCATCAGCATGTTCGTGCACATGAAGAAAACTTCACCTCCCTCAATAGATTTTATTTTTCTTTCTAAAGTTAGGGTCTCTGTAAAGCAAGCTAAGTTGCAAAAAGCAACAGTTGCAACTCGTCCTTCATCATGCACTTGGAGAGTTGCAGATGCATTGAATCAAGGGTGCACTTTCAAATCTGGTGTGGGTGCATGGTGACGTGGACAATGGAGGACTGTCAGATGGATAGACTCGACTGAATTTCAGTGGGTTGACTTGCTCTTGTTTGCATCCCAATGTTCAAAGGGTTGACCAACTCCCATAGCCATAGGGAAGCAAAAGATGAAAGAAAAGGAGGAAACGAGGACAAGTAACAGTAACTTAAGTCTAATTCTTTTAACGTTTGATGCCAGGGCCCCCAAAAATCTGTTTTAAAAGGTTTCCCATGATGTACACTTTGATGGACTCATTATATGACCTCCCACGTGTGAGCACACCAGATTGGTATAATTTTTTTTTATTCAATATTAATAATTTTTCATATAAAATTATCTAACTTTTAAAATGATATGAAAAAAATAGAGAAGAATGATTAAAGTATAACCTTTTTCAAAAAAAAATTTCCTTTTAATATGGAAGGTCAAACCTTCGTATTTGAATGCTTGGATTAGAAATGCTTTTATCAGGTTAAAACTCAATTTGAACTCAATCTAAACTTTAAAAATGTAATTTTAAACTATTAAAATTATGTTCAGTATGAAAGAATTAAGAAAGATGAATATAAAGTATATTAGTGAAAGAATAAAGAATTAAAACTACAGAAATGGTAGAATTTAAATAAAAATAAATTATATAATTCAAATTTTATTTCACAAATTAAATTAAAATTTGTTTTTGAACAATATATCAAATATATCACTCCCTACTTTGGGTTCAGGTCAAGTTCGATTTACCCAAACTTACAATTTAAACTCAATCGGAATTAGATTTAGATTGCTTTGGGTTCGGATTAGATTGAGTCAGGTTAAACCAACCTAAATTGCACTAATATCAACAATTGAATCTGGGTTAGGATTTTTTTTTGCATTATGAAATACACTCTTAATTCTCACGAATGGCTGTTTATTCAGCAGATCCGAACACATTGAATGGTATATCCATAACAAAATGTCGGCATTAAATGATTGGGTTACTTCGATTTGAAAAAGGGTTATTTAGACATATATATTAGTCACAGAAGAAGGTGTTGACCCTAAAAATAATTGATGTTAAATCAAGCAATGCAGCTGCCCCCTATTATAATCTTTGTTAAGTTCACAAGTAATAATTCACTTTAAACAGTGATTTAAATAAAAAGTAAACAATACCCCCACATAGTCAACAACCAGATCTGGAAACCGACTTAATTCTATGCATGAATGTAATGATATATAATCCATCCTTTCCTCAATTAGAAAGGTTTAAATTAATGTTTAATCACAGCATTAGAACTCTGTTTTTCTCCTAAATTAATTCTTAAACAACGCTTGCAACTTGGTGGACTCATACATTACGATTGCACTTCAATTCAAACACATGAAGCATTTCTTTTATTTTTTTATGTATCTTAGGCTGCGTTTGGATGAGAGATTGAAAAACTAAAATTTTTAAAATCTTGTGTTTCATACTCGGCTTTTGAAAAACGTTGTTTTATTAACTCTTTAACCATAAGATTTTTTTTGTTTATAAAGGAAAGATTCTGGTTTGAAAAGCAAGGAAAACTTGACAAGCAGTTGAGTTTTCTTCAGACTGGGCTAAATTTTAAATATGAACTTAAATTAGTAGCAATTGAGTTTAGATGTCTAAATTTCAAATGATTAATTTTTAATCTGGTTTGGACCATGGCTTATATTATATATCAAATTGGGTTGGGGTAGCTCGTTGAGACTATGCAACGATCTTTTGTTGCATTATTATCATCGTTATAAGTGATGAATTATAATTTAATGTTATTATATCATCACGATCATCATCGTCTAATACTTTATAAAATGATGTTTAATTTATTTATAACATTAAGTGAAAAAATCATAATGTTTATTTCACTTTCAATTGGACTAGTTAAACTGCCATTTGAGGGAAAAGATAGCATTTTAATAACAAAAAATATCCCCAACATCTTTGTTGTCAGATAGTATTACAAAATCATTACAGCTTTATATCACTGTTATAATATCCCTTATATATACCACTGTCAAAATGGGCCCCTAAGTTTTACTCATCTTTGTTCTTAAAAGATTAAAAAGTAGAATTCATTAGGCAATTCCAAAAAAAATTTCCATTGTTTGTAATATTGTATTCATCTTAACAATCTGTGTATAATATCATCCAATATATACCAAACGGACAGCACCTAAATATTGTCCTGTAATGTGAATTCCAATACGGAGTTTGGTCAGTTTCTCACAGTTATAATGAACCAAACTAAACTGATAGTCTGAAACCCTCCCTCCCCTTCAACAAAACTGTCTTACTAGGCAGCTATACCTTCTCCCCTTATATTATAATACACATCATACCAAACTATACATTGTTAAATGTTGTTCACCACCTTTTCCTCTCTAGTTTATCCAAGCCCAAAATTATTGAAAGAGTTCTAATGTGTCCCTTCGTTATCTCTCTCTACAGCTCTTGTGGCATCTCCCCTAAAACCATTGACTAACACACAATAATTAAAAAAAATAGCAATATTTGTTTTCTGGGGTTCAGTAACAAATGGAAAAAAACATTTTCAAATTTCCTTGTCTCAGACAAATACAACCAACCTTTCTCTTCCCCAATGGACCTCTCCCCTCCCAAGTGCCTAACTTTGGCAGAGGGCATTAACGGAGAATGCTGTGATCTTCAACACTACCTCACAAGTCAAAGATGCTATTGTTCTCTATTTAATGGTTCCCCAAAACCCACACCACCTATTCAAATTGCTTGCAATAAAACCCACAAGAGGAGGAGGTCTCAGATCCATCAATGGTGCATTGTAGGTGTTGAAAAGGAGTAACCCCTCATTAGTTTCTTGGGCCTTTTAATCTCAGCAAGGTAGGCTCACAAGATGCTGTATCCTTGTTAATGGGAATTTATTGGTGGGTTTTCTGGGCTTGAATCAAGGTTTCTTGGGATTTGAGCATTGACATTTTTCTCTAATGAATTTCTGGGGACTTGTGTTCAATGGCTATACTTTATTTTCTTTTTTTTTTTTTCTTTTTTTTTTTTTCTATATAGAGGTTCAAGGAAAAGTGCACATTTTGACTATTTAAGTGTTTGCTTTTATTCATTTTATGAAAAAAACTCTATAATATGTCTTATAATCTTTATTTCCTTCCTACTCTGCTTGTGTGAAGAAATACAGAGATCTGTTTTTAATTTATTTTTAAAAAAAAGTTCAAGAGAGAGGGTCTTAAAGAGAAGCACAGCATCCAATACGTGAGAGGTGTATTGTCTTAAGCCCCATCCACGCCTCCAAATCCGGCTTTTTAATGGTGGCTTCTGAGTTGGTAACGCCTTGTTATTTGCCTTTACATGTAGCAAGGCTCACCCCATGTGACCCACCCCTTCTTGATTTATTTCTCATGGACTTCCCAAGAAAACCTTTTTAAAGATTCTTAATTATGTGTCAAAGTGTGAATGTATCTATCTATATATATAACCTTTCAGTTTGGCACATGATCCATTGCGCTCTATACATCAAAACTCCCCCACTTTGAGCCTCACATGTGCTTTTCATGCCAAATTCTCTTTTTGTGTGTGTATCTATCAGTGATTCATTTGGGTCCTTTAAAAGCCTTCATTTTTTGGCATTTGTAATCAAACCCATATTGAATTCATTCTTCCCTCTTCTGGGGATCCAGTTTCCTGTCCTTTATATATCCACATTAATTATAGACCTTTAATAGAGGTTTTACTGCTCCAGATTGATAAACCACTTCTCTTTGCAGGTAATTTAATGGTTTTCTAACTTCCAGCATTCAAAACAGATTCTTCTTGTACCTATCAAAAAATTCTTGTCATGAAATCTATTGAATGAAAGTGTTGTTGACTTCTCACTGCACTTCACCATTAGCATGTTATATGTTTTCTATAATTCAACAGCTTCTTTACTCATTGGGTGTCATCATTTTTTAGCCTTTCGTGCATTGTTTCTACTTAATGGACTACCTCTTCTCAAAAAAAAAAAAAAAAAATGCATTGTTTCTGTTATAAAAACACTTTACTCGAACATTTCTCATCGTAGCTCACCTCCACCATTTCCTGAGGTGGGAAAAGTCTTCCATTGTGATTATATGCTGAATGTAGTTCCATTTTGAACTGTTGTTGGGTTTTTTTTTTTTCATCTTCTTTTTGGCATTGTGTATCTTCACTTTAACTGAAGAACTTGACATTTGTTTGGTATCATATCTTTCAATCAATCCTTGAATTACAGTATTATTATTACTGTTTACAGTGCATTGTCAGCTTATAATCTTATTCAAGTTTAAAGAAACAGTTGACCTGCATATGATTCTGTTCTGCTACTATGTCTTATATGTTGGAAATTCTTCACAGATTGACTTAAAATCTTCAAATCAGCACTATGGGTCTGGTCCGGAGTCCAAGTATGAGAAGTGGGGAGCTGCTGGAAGGGATGATCAACGACTACGTCGCCGGAAAATCCAATAAAATGAGGTCGTCGTCGTCAGCATCGTCGTCATCCCACAAGATCACCTCTTCATCTCGCCTAGTAACCGCTCTCACCTGCCTCCAATTCGCGTTTGCGATGTATGCAACCTTTCTCCTCTACTACATGAGCCCGGCCGTGGATCTACGAGTCAAGCCAGACTTCGCTTGGGCGACTCGCATCGCCCAGCACTGGAAGCAGTTCATAATCCAACCCCACATGCTTAACAGCCTCCAGGAGAGCCCAATGTCCACTCAATTACAACTCCTCACGCCATCGGAGGTGTGCGAGCACGAGCAGATCGATTTCTTGCAGAAGAAATCGGAAGACGCGCAGATGATCAGGTTCAAGCGAGAGCTGTACGAAGAAGTGCTAGACTTCCAAAAGAGGACCTTCGGGACAGAGACGCTAAACGAACTCATGAAGATGAGCTCAAAATGGGCTCTTCGGGGTCCGAACACCCCGAAAATCACAGTCATACTGAACCACTTCAAGCGAAAGACGCTATGCGCGCAGCTCGACTCGCTCCTGCATCAAACAATGCCATTTCACAATGTATGGGTGCTCTCATTCGGAAGCCCGAATGAGCTCTCGCTTCGAAGGATCGTCGAGAGCTACAACGACACGAGGATCAGCTTCGTGAGCTCGAGCTACGACTTCAAGTACTACGGAAGGTTTCAGATGGCGTTGCAGACGGAGGCAGATTTCGTTTACATCCTGGATGACGACATGATCCCGGGGAAGAAGATGTTGGAGATACTGTCACACGTTGGGGGGACCGACAAGTATAAGAACTCTGTTTTGGGCAGCATTGGAAGGATTCTGCCTTTCAGACAGAAGGACTATACGTTCCCAAGCTATCGAAAATTCCGATCCAAGGAGGCCGGTCTCTATCTCCCTGATCCGGCTTACGACATCACCATTGATCGGATCGTTCAGGTCGACTTCTTGTCCAGCTCCTGGTTTCTATCTACGGACCTCATCAAGACTCTCTTCGTCGAGACGCCGTTCACGTTCATGACCGGCGAGGACTTGCATCTCAGGTGAACAGAATCTCAGCGTTTCAATCGCACACCCAAATGTAGTAGTCTTAGTGTTTTTTTTTTATTAGTAACCAATCGTTCATGGTTTTTTCTTTGCAGTTACCAGCTTCAGAAGTACAGGAATGCTGGGTCGTATGTGCTTCCGGTGGACCGGAACGACAAGGAGACGTGGGGGGACAGCGAGCACAGGCTCGCATACGTGTCAGAGACGACGGTGATCTTCAAAGATATCGTTCAAGTCCGAGACGATCAGTGGTGGCGCGCGCTCTCCATGGGGTACGTCACGCAGTGGGCCGCCATGCACCCGCAGAAGATCGACGCACTCTTCTACGCCCACTCGCCGTCGGAGGTCAGGGCGCTTGCTCCAATCCTCGAGAAGTTCAGGTCCACTGTCGGCAAGAAAGCCTACATCGCCGTCTCGGGCGGCAGTTACTGCCCGTGCGAGGCGGCGAGCGTGATCCTGAAGTGGCCCGCATCGGTCTGCAGGGAGAGGCGGTTCAAGATCTTCGATCTGGAGCTCGGCGCCATTTCGGGGATCTCGAATTCCGAGGTGTCGGTCTTGCAGTCCGTGTACTCGAGCGTGAAGGGGCTGATACAGATACACAATCCAAGCCTGGTGATCGTGGTGGACGACATCGATCCGCACGTGAAGAACGCCTTGAGGCTGGCCGCGGAGAGCAACGGTTCGACTACGACGTTGGTCACTCTTCCGAAGTCCGCCGTGCCTAAGGTGCTTTGGATGGCCGACCTCCGATCAACTGCACTGCCAAGTAAGAAATGAATCATAACATGCGCTGGTACTGTTTCACTGATTAGATTATAACATGTGCGTGCTCTATTGTTTAGATTGGAATCGGATGCGCGTGTCCGTGAACATCATCACCCAAAACAGGGCAAACTCACTACAGAGGCTCCTCCAGTCGCTCAAAAACGCGTACTACCTCGGCGACGAGGTCTCAATCAGCTTCAACATGGACAGCCGGGTCGACGAGGAGACGCTGAAGCTGGTCGGGTCGTTCGAGTGGCCGCAAGGGGCGAAGACCATCCGCCGCAGGATCATCCAGGGAGGCCTGATCCGAGCCGTGAGCGAGAGCTGGTACCCGTCGTCGGACGACGAATTCGGCCTCCTATTAGAGGACGACATCGAGGTCTCCCCCTACTACTACCTCTGGATCAAGTACGCGCTCCTGGCGTACCACTACGACCCGCAAGTGTCGCTCCCGGAGCTCTCGTCGATCTCCCTCTACACGCCTCGGCTGGTGGAGGTGGTGAAGGAGCGGCCGAAGTGGAACGCGACGGAGTTCTTCAAGAAGGTCCACCCGAACACGCCGTACCTGCACCAGCTCCCCTGTAGTTGGGGGGCGGTGTTCTTCCCGAAGCAGTGGCGGGAGTTCTACGCGTACATGAACGCGAGGTTCACGGAGGACGCGAAGAAGAACCCGGTGCAGATACCCAAGTCGAGGACCAACGGGTGGCAGGCCTCGTGGAAGAAGTTCTTGATCGACATGATGTACTTGCGGGGGTACGTGAGTCTGTACCCGAATTTCCCTAAACAGGCGAGCTTCTCCACCAACCACATGGAGCCCGGCGCGCACATCAGCGCGAAAGACAACGTCGTCAAGCACGACAAGTCTGACTTCGAGGTTCCGCTCCTCAGGGAGGATTTCAGGGTGTTCTTGCCCAACGGCAAGCTTCCGCCGGCGGGGAAGTTGCCCGTGCTGAATTTGTTTAACCAGCCGGTGTCGCTAAGGGGGCTGAAGGCGGCCGGAGCGAAGCTCGGGCAGGATGTCATTGGTTGTGATAACGCGACGGAGTTGGTGGCCGTGGACCACTCCACGGGGCTGCCTCACACTTGCTCCAAGTTCTGATTTGCTCTATTGTTAAATTCATTTGTATTGCATTATTTGTTGTTTTTTTCCTTCTTCTTTGTTTGAATCTCACAAGAGAGAAGTTGGTTCTTAATTTATTAATGTTGGCCGAAATTGGCTTTACCATCTTTTATATATATATAAAAAAAAAAATTCATTTGCAACCTTGGATTTATATATAAAGAAAAGAAATGTATATGATCTTGGGGTTGCGCGTGATGTATTTGGAGATATGGATCAATTGTAGTATCGTCGAATCTTTTAAAAAGATTGTCGTGTCAGTAGAACAAACGCAAACAGGTGATCTTGTTTAAGCAACAACGAAAATGCATGATTGTGTTCAACAAACGGTTAGTGGTTTGGTTAGTTGGGCAGTTGGGCTTGGGTTTCCTGAGCTGGGTTCATACATTCTCTCCCAGTTGGACAGAGAAATTAGGGATAGATAATTATATTAATTTATAAATTACTTTATATTTGAATATTTTTTCTTCTTTTAGTTATATTTATTAAGAAATGTACTAACGTTATTTTTTTTGTTGTTTGATAAATAAATTACAAATAAAAAATAAATAAGATATAAATAAAATTTAAAAAATGATTTAATACATGAAGTTCTTTACACGAATGGCATAAATTGGATACAATTTTTTTTTTCTTGTTTTTCCTTAGCCATATTATTACATCTCTATTATGTTATTCAAGCAAAGGATAAAATGATTTTTTGTATAGAAGTCCAGATAGGATGGTACAATCTTAAACATATAGTGATAATACAATGTTAACACTAATAAGATAGATAATAAACAACAGACATACAATAACTTGAGTCTAAATGTAAATGGTGAGAAAAACCCATTAAATCAAATCCACATAACCCTCAACATTTTTCACATTCATTGTCTCTCCGAAAGTTACTATTTTTGAAATTCATTTGGATTCATATCTTTAAAACTTATTTTATTAAGAATAAAATATAGATTTTTATACAATAAATAAATTATATAATTTTATAAAGTAATTTAACAAGCAAAACGAATAATACGGTAATCCAAACTAACATAGATTAATTATTTTTTATTTTTTTAAAAAGTAATAGAATAACATGTTATTTTATTATTGATCTTAAAAATTATCCTTATTTTAGATTATAATTTTTTTATGAAAAATATATAATATTAATTAATTTTACTCCTTTTTATATGAAAGGGAGAAAGAAAGAAAAAAGTGGCAACATTGAATATAAGAAACAATATGAGGGGCCTTTTCGGAAAACGAACGAAATGCTACCCCGCAAAATCTAAAATCCTGCGATTCTTCTTCTGAAGTTTTGGAACGAACTATTCGCGAATGTGAAAAGTCCCGTCTTCGTTCGTTCCGTCGGATTCTCTTCTCAAACGCATCCCTCTCTTTCAAGGACGGAAGATAGCGTAAGCCCTAACCCTAGATCTTTTCTGATGTTCGATCGAATCGTGTTTTTGATTTCCGATTGTTGGATATGATCGATATCGTTTTATAGGTTTTTCTTTCATTTTTTTTTCTTCGTGTCTATTCACAGTGTATGGATTAGATTTTAGGTCGGATATCAATTCAGAGAATGATCGGTATGTTCGCAGTTTTGTTGATTGCGTTATGAACTAATGAAGATAAATTATGATTACGATTTATTTGTGTATTGACAGTTCCTGTTTGAAAGCTCCTTTTCATACGAGTAGGGGTCAAATTTGTTTTCAGCACTAAAAAAAATAGTTCTTTTTCATGAATTGGGTGCTTTGGAGTTACCATGACGGTGTTTTTTGTGCAAATATACTTCTCAATTGATTGGTGTGATAATCTTCGGATAGAGTTTCATTGAGTGATTTCCATCAAATCATGGGATAGTTTTCTTGTTTAATTATTTTGGATTTGTTGTTTACAATCCCGATCAACTAGGATTTTATGTTCATGCAAAAATTTTGGAGTTTAATTTTAATTTTCCTCGTTGGGTAAACCAGAACCAAGCTTGTCGGATTTGTCGGGACACTTTAAAAGAGTGATTCTTGTTGTTGAAATTCGCCAGAGATCGCTCAAGGTTGTTTTCTGATTGATGGTGGTGGTATTATAATTCAGTTGAAGGGGTTTAATAAAATGAGAAGTTTCAATCGAAGGTATGCTTGATTTATGAAGTGATGTTTTCCTCTAATTATGCTTTTAGGCCTTCTATCGTATTAAATGATGCTTACCAGTGTATTCATATATTCATTGATTAAGTTTTCTGGATTTTAAATGCTAGAATTCTAACAATGATGGAATTCTTGTTGCATTCTCTTTTTTAGTAGTGGAGTTCAGAAAAAATCAAATGATGGTGCCAAACTAATTATCACAGCGATACTGGGTGTTGTTTTTGGATTCTTTATCGGAGTTACATTTCCAGCTATGTCAGTCACAAAAGTATGCAAGCATCCAAACTTTGGTTATGTATTTAGTTGTTTGACATATGTTAGACTGAGCATTTTGGTATAATGTGCATATTTTAATCGTTGCAGCTTATGCCTCCACGTGCTTTATCCTCTATTGATCTGTCCATCATCGAGGACAATAAATCTGGTGGAGCTAACCAAGCTGTGGAAACAAAACCTTCTTGGTATAGAAATCCATCGAATCGAACAGGAGATCCTACAAAGGTACTCTATATTTTCATACATCTTTCTCTTATTCTCTTTATCTCGCTTATGCCTGGCTAGTATGCATATAGTATTAGATCCAAGTGCTTAATGGAAAGTTTTATCATGTTGGTCATGCTTGATCTTAATGCTATTTGTACAGATTTATGTAGAAACAAATCCTCGTGGTGCAGAGTTACTACCTCCAGGGATAGTTGTGCCTCAATCAGATTTCTACTTGCGTAGATTATGGGGGAATCCGAATGAGGTAATGTTTCTGTGATTTACATGGTTTAGAATGTTTTTGGTTCTCATTTATATTTAAACTTTTGAGTGCTTGAACTTGTATTCTGGTTGATAACAGTTTGAATTTGCAGGATCTGACTATTCGGCCAAAGTACTTGGTAACTTTCACTGTAGGGTATGAGCAGAGGAAGAACATTGATGCAGCTGTCAAAAAGGTCACTTGAATGCCCTTGTATCATGTTGTTACTTAAATTTGGTCTATATCACGTGCTCCTGAGAATTTTCTTCCATTTTCCCTGGTAGTTTTCAGAGAATTTTACAATCTTGCTCTTTCACTATGATGGTCGGACAAGTGAATGGGATCAGTTTGAGTGGTCAAAGCGTGCAATTCATGTCAGCATAAAAAAACAAACTAAGTGGTGAGTATTTTGTTCTTTTGTTTTCTATGTCACTCTTTGGCGTTGTTGGATTAAATAGAATCATTAAATTGCCAATCTTTACCATTCTATTAAATAATTATATGCCTTTGGTTATTGTTATAGGTGGTATGCGAAGCGTTTCTTACATCCAGATGTTGTGGCAGCTTATGATTACATATTCATATGGGATGAAGATCTCGGTGTTGAACATTTTGATGCAGAGAAGTAATTACTTTTTTTTATTTAATGATTTTGATCAACATCAGTATGTGGTATCTGAACTTAATCTGTTAAAGATTTCATCACCAGATATATTGAATTGGTAAAGAAACATGGCTTGGAAATCTCTCAGCCTGGGCTGGAACCAAATAATGGGCTGACATGGCAGATGACTAAAAGGAGAGGAGATAGAGAAGTTCACAAGTAGGATATTTTTTTATATCTTTACCATTCTCAAATTCTTTTGGTGATTGGGATAGGATTTTTCAAGGCCATTTGTTTAGAAATTTCTAGTTATGTTCATAAATATTATGTAGTACATCCCTTCAATGCAGCAAATTTGATGATTGTAACTTCTAGGCCATGTCTAATTTGTTTTTAGGGAAACCGAAGAAAAACCAGGGTGGTGTAGTGATCCACATTTGCCACCATGTGCAGCGTATGCATCCCCCCCTCCCCCCTTTCCTCTGTTCTCACAACCGCCACATGCAACTCCCAGTAGTTTTACTGAAATTCGATATTGTGTTATTTTCAGCTTTGTGGAAATTATGGCCCCGGTCTTTTCGAGGAATGCTTGGCGCTGTGTGTGGCATATGATACAGGTTCTGTTGGACAGCTAAAACAACGCCTGCATTCTTCTTTTGGATTATCGGTCTCTATATCTGTATCCTGATTTTTTTAAAATATTTGTATGATCCATGGTTGCAGAATGATTTGGTGCATGGTTGGGGATTGGACTTTGCATTGAGAAGATGCGTTGAGGTCAGTTGATAAAGCTTATCCTTTTTGTATGCTTTTGTGTGGCACCTGCACATGCAAGTTACCAGATAGAGATGTCAAAGAGATGAGTCAAAAAGGAGAAAAAAAATTGAACCACGTTAAGAGAATGGAAGATATGTTTTCCATTTTACTTACCTTTTTTGACCTTCCATTTTACCTGAGCCTTTTATTGTTCGCGACATTGATGAGCTTGGAAAGTCAACTTTAGCACCAACTCCATTCTGACACTAATACATAGAGAGGCATGAAAAATGTGTCACGAATAACTGCGAGGCTGCCTTTGAGTGCTCTCCATGACACAATTAAACCCAGGTTCCCGGACCAGTTGACAAAGAATTTTTTTTTAAAAAAAAAAAGGAAGGAAGGAAGAAAATTAAGATATCTCAAATATTCTCCTTTCTTAATTTTTTTTAATGACTCTCGAATGCTTACCCTTTCAAAAAGGGAAAAATTACTCTTAACCTTTTGTAAAACTTGAGCTCATAAAAAAAAGAAATTACCCACTGCTTTTATATGGCTTTATTAAGTTGTTTTGACCTGTGCAGCCTGCGCATGAGAAAATTGGGGTGGTTGACTCCCAGTGGATCATTCATCAAGCCATTCCTTCACTTGGGAACCAAGTATGCCATCATTTACAATACCTATATGCAAACATTTTCATTCTAAGTATTCTGCTGTGGATTTCTATATCCGTCTCGTCATATAAAAAATTTGGTGCTTCTATGCATGTTATGTTCCTGCTTCTCACTGTGCCATGCCAAATTTCCAGGGGGAGTCTGAGCAGGGCAAAGCACCATGGGAAGGGGTATGTTATCTCTGCTTCTAATCCTGTTTCTCTTATTTGTTTTGCGAGCAAGGCCGCTTTATCATCGCTAGAAATAGCGGGGGACTGGCATCATATGCAAAAACATGCATTAGCCATAGGCTTGTGTTCCTTCCCCACTGCTTGGAATTTACCTTTTCAGATTCTTTTATCTTTTAAAGCACCCCTGCCTGTGTTTTCTGTCTGTCACATTCTCAGAATAAAAATAAAAAATGAAAAGTGGAAGTGTATACCTTCATCCTCAAGAATTGTATTAATAGAACCTTATTACAATTAAAGACCATGTTTTCTTGCTTAATCAAACTTGTAAACAACAATTAGTTTTGGACTCTTTTTTTCCCCATATTTACTGGATTTTTTACTCTTTTTTGAAATCACAGGTGAGAGAGAGGTGCAAATATGAGTGGAAAGAGTTCCAGTCTCGCTTTGCAGAGGCAGACAAGCAATACTTTGCACATATGGCGAAGGGTTAATGTTGCCTGCCCCTATACCACTCTTTTTTGTGCTTTTTTTTTTTTTTTTTTCTTTCTTGGCCCCTCCTTGAAGCATTATATAGGAGTTAGCTTGCTAGTATCATTCTTTAAAAGTGAAAATTTTTCTTCAGTGTCTCGTGTCCTGCAATTATGTGCTCTGAAGAAAGGTCTTCCCTTCTTTTGTCCATAACAAGATCATAAATCACTTTTGATTCTTGTAGATATATAAATTTTTTCTATGCATACACCCAAGCCATGATTTTATGTCCAGACTTACCACAATGGTCCATGGAGGTTGTTCAGCAGATGACGATGCTTTTACTTGATACACATCTAAGCAAGTCATTTAGAAACTAGGAATTTAGGACATTGAAGAGTATACAAGTTTATTTTCTTTTTCAGAAATGGGAGTGCAAAATGTATTTATAATCTAGTTTCACCAAATACCCGAAACCTTTAAAATTCTACAGCAGTTGTGCCATATGTTTATCATCTCCAAGATATAATCAGTTTGATTTTAGGAAGCTTATTATGTAAATTATAATTAGCTTTAATTTTATTATTTATCTGACCAACCTGATGCAAAAGTCATTGACATCAGAAGATCTATATACAAAAGCTGAATTATGGGATGGTCACTAGTCATCATCAATTTGTTCTGGGACGTGAAAGCTTAAACATGGCTGACATGTACTGGATTGTCAGAAAGTTATTCTGTTTATTAAAATTCTGATATGCTTTACTTATAACACGATCGGGATTATGTCCAAAAATCATTATTGTATATATTTAAAACAAACTTTGAATATTTACTTTCCATGTCTCTCCTAGGAAAGATGGACATCTCACCCGCTTTTCCACTTCCCACATTATCTTCCCCTGCTAACAGCATTTTTTGATATATATATAAGATTCATTTGAATTTGACCAGCTTCACATTGTATTTAGCGTAACAAAAAAGTGGTCTTGATTTTGGTGGGGTCATGTTTTTTTATGCGAGCCAATGCGTGCTTTAGTGGTTGCTTGAGAGGGGCCAACTGCAACTATAAAGGAAAGGACGTGATTAAAATGCATTATGAAATGAGTGAGTCCTAAGTCTCACCAAACTTTATCATTCCTCACAAAATAATCAGTGTACGCATCTTTCACTTGCACTTGCAGGAAAAAAAAATCCATACCATTCACAAACCACAACCTTACATTTGACTTGGCTTACGTGTATAGACATGTGTGTCTTATTGTGCCTACATTTACATTGCACGTTTTATTGCATTGGGAAATTATGTATGCTATATGCATGGGTCATATTTATTTCAGTTGACCTTCATTTGCCAACATGTGCTTGTAGGGGTATTTCCATTAGTGGTGCCTGTGTGTCTAGATAATAAAATCAGATAGTTGGATACGACCAGTCCTGAGCCAATAAAAAAGTCTTCTACACCTAAATTTGTTATCGTATCACTGAGTTTCCAACTAAAGTAGTTGTGTATTTTAATGTTTCTTGTATATTTTATTTGGTGTTATTTTATTAAAATTTTCAATTATTCAGTTGATTGGGGTAGACCTCATAGCTATTTACAACCATAATATCTTGAACTCGAGTCCTATTAGTTACCCATTAAAATTTATATAATGGTTCAGTAAATTATATGATAAAATTTTGGAGGCCTTTAAAAAAAATGGTAATTCCAATGGTTACGATGGTTTCTTAAAGTAAATTAATACTTAATACATGAATGGAAATAAGATTGTGATTTTATGTATTACTTTATTCCAATGTTTTGTTTGATGTTGATTAAAATTAAGCTGACGCAAGAATCAGTGTTGTCCTGTTCTCGGGTTTCGATGTGTAGATGATTTTTAAATGCAAGGCATGCCGATCATTCTTTAAGAAAGAGAACTTCTACATTGAAATATTAATATAATTGAAAATTTTAATGAATCAAACTGAAATAATCCATGAATTAAATTAAACAATCTCGAAACAAAATCTTTTGTATTAAATTGAAAATAAAAAATTGAATAAAAAAATTTCATAAATTGAATTAAACAATTTAACGACTCAAATAAATATCATATCAAAAATGAATTTTTATATATCATTAAATAAAACAAATAACTTTTGCATTAAATAAAAATGAACATTTTAAATTGAACCAAAATGAAATTAAATTGAAAAACACAACAAGTCACAAACTATGTTATGTCATAAACGTCTCATGAGTGTAATATGTGCCATATTCATGTGTCAGTTATCTATTAAGACATACCGGTCCAGCTCACGACTCACCCATATCCAAAGATGCAAAAAAACAAAGGAATATAACGTGTATATCGTGAATTGTGACAATAACATGCTTTAAACGCAAAAAGAGCGATAGGGTGTACATCAAGTAAAATAAAATAAAGGAGATTAATTAGGAGCTATGTGGTTATCCATCTATTATTTTTACATTTTTAAAAAATTTTAAGTTTTTTTTTTAGGCTTTGAAAAAAAATTTTAGACCCTTCCATTAAGATATTATTCAAAAATATAAAAAATGACTCCCATTCAATTATTTTAGTATACTGTTAACATTTTTCATTACATTGTTAAGTATTTTTAGTACACTATATACTCATTAATACATTGTTAAATATTTTCAGTATACAGTTAACACTTTTCATTACATTGTTAACCTTCGCATAATTGGACGATGACATTTTCGATATTTTTAAACAACATTCGATTAGAGAGATTTAGGGATAATTTTTTATCGCCTTCATAGATTTAAAAAAATTTAAAATTTTTTAAAAACTTAAAAATAATAAATGGACAAATTTTTCTCTTAATTAATTTTCCCCAATAAAATAAAACTGGGATATTTGGTCGGTTTGGACAAAAATTTTATAAAAAAAAAAGTTAGCGAAAAACACAGCAGCCTTGCTTTAAAAACACGACCCAAACATCCTTCCCCATCATCGAAATGGACTTGTTATCTGTCATTTCATTTCCCGATCCAACCGTCATCAAAGGTCAATCTCGTCATTTTATACACCACAGAAACGTCTCCATTTTTTTGCTTGCCGTTGCCGTTAAACACCCACCCAACTTTACGTAAAGCGAAGCGGACGCCAACCTCTAACGGAATTCTTAACGCCGTTAACGCCCACCGAAGACCTGGAAAATAAAACCGAACCCTCTCAAACTTTCCATTTCCCTCGACGAGTCTCTCTCTCTCTCTCTCTCTCTCTGAATTCAGTCAAAGATATCGGAGAATCAGAGCCCTCCATCCTCCGACCCAGTGGGAGTTCCATCACTGATCGAAAACGAAGAACAAGAGGTGAATTCTCTTCATCAGTTCATTCATTCATGTCGCTTAGAATTTGAATTTCTCCAAAACCCAAAATAGGTTCAATTTTTTCCCCCTTTTTTTTTGTCGATTTTGATCATATTAAGGAAGTTTATGAAACCACATCGATATACATGGGAAGAAAATAAATGGTTACTTATTAGTGTTATATGAGCTGTAACGACGAGTACGATTTCAAATTGATTTTTTTGATCGTGTATCTGATGAGAGGAAGGTTTTACAGGGGTTGTGAGTCCTCGTATCAAGTCAGTACTACCATGTCGGAGAAGTCCGGGTTTCAGTTAGGCGTCATCGGAGCTCTGTCTCTATCGGTGGCATCTTCGGTCGCCATTGTCATCTGCAACAAAGCTCTCATCAGCTCTCTTGGCTTCCCTTTCGGTTCCGTCTCTTGCCTTTTCTATTGATTTGAAGTTTGGGTTTTTCATATAATTCACTCTCAATGACTCAGTCAATCGATTCATATATGGGCAGCTACTACTCTTACTAGTTGGCACCTGATGGTGACGTTCTGTGCCCTTCACGTCGCGCAGAGGTTCTTCAAGGCGTTCGAGGCGAAGTCAATCGACCTGAAAACGGTGACCCTCTTCGGCATCCTCAATGGATCCTCCATTGGTCTCCTCAACCTCAGTCTCGGCTTCAACTCCATCGGATTCTACCAGGTCCGCACACACAGACACACAGTCCACTGAATTGTTGTCGTTCTTGTTGTGCTCATGTTAGACAGAAAATTATTATTTTTTTAATGTGCTTTGAAATTTTTTTTGCAGATGACGAAGCTTGCAATCATACCCTTCACAGTGTTGTTGGAAACTTTGTTCTTCAGGAAGCAATTCAGGTGAGGCAAAACTGTTAGTAGTTGTTGTTCATATGTTGTTATATGCATAGTTGTGGTTTAGACTATCACACTTGGCCAATTGAGGGGGTGGTGGGTTGGGATAGCCAAAAGTCCCAAAAGGCCCATGGATGGGATGAGAGTGAGGGTGAGGTGAATTACTTACCACACCAAGAGTCTAATCCCACATTGCCTAGTGGAAGAGATTAGCTTGTGGTTATATGTGAGCACAACTCTAACATGTTAAAATACATTTTAAAGGTGCGAGTCCATTAAAGGGCAAAGCTTGAGGCGTTACATACATAGACTGGCCTGTGATTTGATAATTTTTTCAAATTTTACTTTTAAGCCCGCCCAAAATATGGGTTGGACAAGGTTTAATATGGTCATGGTTATTGGTTCATTTGCCCCCATTTGAAAACCTTTTATGCAGTCGCAACATAAAGCTATCACTGATGGTATTGCTACTGGGTGTCGGCATTGCATCAATCACCGATCTTAAGCTCAATGTCCTTGGATCGGTCCTTTCTCTTCTAGCCATCGCTACCACATGCGTCGGACAGATTGTAATTCCACTCTTTAAACATATGTTTCCTCTGTTTTGGCTTTCATTGTATACCAGGTAGTACTAATACAACAGTTTGTGTATTGTAAAACATATATAGATGACAAACACCATACAAAAGAAACTGGGAGTGTCATCCACACAGCTACTCTACCAGTCCTCCCCATTCCAAGCCGCCATCCTCTTCGTCACAGGGCCATTTGTGGATAAACTCCTCACCAAGCAAAACGTCTTCGCCTACACCTATACTCCACTAGTCCTGGTACTACATATAAACTATATTGCCAACTCTTCTATGATTCATTTTGGTCTCAATTTGTTGATGATCTCCATTGCCTGATCACAGGGATTTATCATCTTGTCGTGCTTGATTTCCATATCGGTGAACTTCAGCACATTCTTAGTGATAGGTAAGACATCGCCCGTGACATATCAAGTGCTTGGGCACCTAAAGACATGTCTAGTGCTCGCACTCGGCTATACAGTGCTCCGTGATCCTTTCACAATGAGGAATATTTTGGGCATCTCCGTTGCTGTCTTCGGCATGGGACTCTATTCATACTTCTGCACAAATGAGAACAAGAAGAAACTCTCCATTGAACCACTCCCCATTTCTCAGGTTCATGCATTGATATGGTTTTTAATTTGAGCCAATCTTGTTGGTTTTCACATTTAACATGTGAAAGATTTCTTTAAATTAATGCATAATTAGTTGCCTTTCACTTGTTATATAATGCCTAAATCAACGTTTTGTGGGCTATTGCAGATCAAAGATAAGGAGAGCAGTGCACCATTATTGGCTACAATAAATGTAGTACATCAAGATAGAGAAGGCCAAGATATGAAGAAACCAAATGGGCTCTCTGTCAAGGACTCTCTGGCTTGAATGAGCCAGTGTTTTTTTCATGAGTAACTTATGACAAAAGGCTTCCCAGAAGCGGCATATATCTCTGTTGAAAAAAAAAAACAATCTTATTTGATTATTTTTTTGGGGTGCACATTTCATGTGATTCTTTAAGTGACAAATAATCCATGAGATTTTGATTTTCTTACCTAACGTCAGTTGGGTTTGGAAAGTGTAGAGAAAATTGTGGGTGGGTAGCTCAAGAGAAAAGCATTTGAAATTTATTTATACCTTCTTGTTAGATTGTGTTTGAGATGTCTTTTTATCATATAAGTAGATGCAGAACATTGGTTTGTGTCGTTGAGATCTTCATTTTATTCATGTGTTGAATCCTTTATGATCCTTTCTTACTCTCCAAACAAAAACCTGGACTCAGGACTGTTTTGCAGCCCTCTGTTTTGGAGAAAGGGAGTATATATACAGCTATAAATTCGTCAGGGTTGCAGCCCACGGGTGCATAAAATGGATTTCAAACATCCTGTCCAATTAGCACCACTAATTGGCCAAATTTGACATGACATCAGCCTCCGAGAGTAATACACTATACACCCGGTCAATTCTATACTCTTAATGGGGGTATATGATATTTTTAATCGAGTACATACTATAATAGATGAATATCCATTCGATTGGAGAAAATGAATAAAGATACGCATTTAATATATTTAGGTATATATTTCTTCTTTTTTTTTGTAAAGGTATGTTCATTGAACAAGTATATGATAAAAAAAAAATTGAAAAGGTTGTTGAGAAGCTTTTTATATCTCATTGGGGAGGCATCCAAATACCGGAACCTTGAGAACTGGTTCTTGCATGGGCAAATCATAAAGGTGTCTTCTCAAGGTCAGTTCAACAAATATTATCCTGAATTAGGTCTCTGGGTCGACTATCTATAACCTCGCATTTATATTACAAGATGATATAACCTGTGGAGGACAACTTTCCGCTTGGTAAAATCATCAGAGGAGATGTTGCATATCAAAATTAAAATTTTAAGATTATACCATAAATATGAGGTGCTTGTTTTTGTTTGGACGGTTTTCTATTTCATCAAATGAATGAGATCATGTGTGATGAATTATTGAAGGTCATTTTAAAATTATACCATAAATAAAAGGTGTTTGTTTTTGTTTGACTAGATCGGACTGTTTTCCATTTAATCAAATGAATGAGATAATGTGTGATGAACTATTGAAGGTCATAACACAGTCAACCCTGTAAATTTCTTCTATAATCAAATCAAAAGGTGTTATGAGTGTCTTCCATCCGATGATGTAGCTGACTTGAACTTGTGAACAATCAAATAGGGATAGTCGGCTCCTCAACAGTCGCAAGGGGTGTTGTCAGCATTCTTTATGCTTGAACAATTACATTATAAATATGGCATTCATGATATAGATAAAAAATTTCTATCCTTCATTTGTAAGTTCTGTTGTTCTTTTAAGTCTAAAAATTCAATACAGATGGAAGCTCATGTTCTTTTTTTTTTCTTCTCAATTTTAACTGAAACACACATCCCATTCAGCCACCCAATGAAGAAACAAGCCTGCTCAAGAAATCAAAACTCCTGAAGAAAGGTTTTGTTTACACTCAATGAAAACTGTTTTTTGATACTCAAATTTTTTAACCAAAATGACAACTGTACTCCTCCTCTGGGTTATTTTCCAAAACTTTCAGTTCTGCTTTATTTACTACATTATGAACTTCTGACAATCTTGTGCAGGATCACACACCAGAGAAGCTCCCTGAAACATCTTGATGCCTCCACAGCAATTTGGTCAAAATGGTGATCTGACGTGCATGTTTTCTTATTGCATTGACATACATCTATATCATTCATTCTTTACTTCAATCAAAGACAAAGACGGATGGAAAATACATATTCCCCATTGTGAATTTCTGGCTGATTTAAGATTCAACACCTAATAACATATCTATGTTTCAAAAGATTCATTCCTATAAGACTGTTTGTAAGCTAGCTAAATTGGTATCCCAGTCCACATATACCCGAGAACTCAAATGTTTCATGTCAAAAATGGGTAAGCTTTCAACAGCTATTATTCTTAACATATCTCATTCTGTATCTATTATTCTTTCACTCATACAGCTACATGTCATATGGGTAGGCTTTAAACAATTGGATCAAATGCCATTAATGGAACTACAATATGTATTTAAATCTTAATTTTGGACGTTCTTCTTCTCTTGTTTACAATGAAAATAAATAGAAAAAGAAACAAGATTACCATCATCAGAGCCTTCCAAGGAGAGAACCAAAGCACATTGCTGCCTAAGTTCGTCTGTGATTCCTGCAGAAGACAAATAAGACAACAGTAAGATTGTAAGAGGCATTCAATGGGGGTAAAAACATCTAAATAAATCATACTAACCACTTCAGCAAACTTCTGATTGAGAGGCTGGCCCTGCTGTCGAAAAATATCTTGAGCATGCTTATAGAGCTCCATATCAAGGCTGTTTAGCGATTGTATCTCTTGCAGAAGAGTTTCAGGAACTTGAAGCCGTGCCTGTACAACCCAATGCCAAATCTCATGAGTCTAATGAATAAAAATGTCCCCATTTTCATGATTTCAAACAGAATGCTTAAAATAGTCAAGAATTAGAAATTACTCCGAAAATATACATGAACTTGACTAGTTTAATTTCTAGAAAAAAAAAATTGCATGGTTACCTCTTTTGAAAAATTCACTGGAGATATTTGTTTCAAGGAATTGATGCGCCTAGTTGCCTGGGATTTCCGTGTATTGGAAACGCAAACTTCATAAGCTTCCATCAATTTCGCAACTGTCATCTGTAGGTAAAGATAAAATGTCAAGAAAAATTAATGGAAAAAAATTCATATTATTAATGTGGTTTAATGATCACTCAACATTAGCCACATGAACCACTTGAGGAAGAAGACTTACATTTCCATTTGCTTGTTCGACATTTTCAGGGGCAGAAACTTCAGTTGCTTCCCGATTGGCGGTTCTATTCTATCATGAAAAGGCAGGTAAAATACATTGGGAAAATAAATTAAATAGTCAAACAAATACACGCACATGTAATCTCACACATAAATGAAGATCACAGCTTACCTGCAGATTAATGGAATTGTAAGGCCTTGAACCTGGAGATGGGAGTACAAGTCATTATCAAAAGTATGGAATATACAATAACCATTTTGCTTCTACTGTGTGTCTATCCATGCCTGTGTGCACCTAGATCTAGTTGATGTATGAATGATAGGCCGAGATCCAATATGTTTAAATTTGTAAATAAGCATCCATAAAGGCTTCATGTTAGCCAATTTCAAAGGGACCCAATACCTCTGCCCAAGCACGGATGAGAAGAGCATCAAAGCCCGGGCTGTCATAAGGGACCATCAACTTTTATTAGGTTATGTTTCCAGGACCCATGGTCCAAGAGGGTGGGCCAAGATAAAATCTTGTTATAATGATTAGGTGGGCCAGGATCCAATCTTGTTATGATGATTAGGTGGGCCAGGAGGCCCAGGACCCATGGTCCAAGAGGTCAACCAAGTTCCTCTGCAAGGCTACAAAATACTGCTTTTCAGAACCCAGCAGTTATCTGTTTAGTGACAAGCTTTTTGCTTTTAGAAATACTGACACATCCCTACATTCAAGTGATGAAATTAGAACCATCATGCAGCATGTTGTGCATAAGAGGAGGACGGAAACCGTCCCTTTCTATGTGTGCATGATAACCATCAAACTTGCATTAGAGGTGGCAGACAAGTCCATAGACAAATGCTTTCATAAACTGGAGAAATAATGGCTGCTTTTAAGGCATATTCTAACCTGTGCTATTGGTAGATTCATCATCAGTACGTAAGCTCAAGGTTTCCAACTGTGATAGGACCTGTGCTCCAACCATATTTGCAAACATTGTTGCAGACTGTTTGTGATCCTCAGTAAGTCCAATATATAACATATCATCCAATCTTTTCTGCAAAATGTATGGCTTTATTCTCAATGCCACAGGAATGCAGACTATTTTGACATCACACAGTTGCATATAATAATTATTAAAAAAAAAAAGGTACCTTGGCAACATCAAGGACATGGCGACCAAGTGATGGATGCTCTCTGACACATAAACGAATCTCATTTGATTCAGCCAAACAAGAATTGTTTGTCAGTCCTGCTACCTGTCAATGCAATAAAAAAAACTAAAATAGTTGTTAGTTTGTATGTTATTTAAATTGTTACTGCCTGACTGAATAGTTGCAACATTATTTAAGTGATTCATTTGTTGATTTAAAATGAAACATTTTATGAGAAAATATAGGCATAAAATGGGGGTAAGTTTTTGGAATAAATGAAGCACTCACTTTGAATAATTCTAATGTATAGATGGAGACATCAGCCATATTCAACATTCTAAGAAATGCAAGATGCCAACTATAGCATTCAAATTATCTACTTGAATTGTTTGCTAATCAGATCAGATAAATGTAGAATAACAATTTTAATAGGAAATCTTATGAAATAATTCTCAAAATTAAATCAAGTCAGAAAATCAATTTCCATCTTAATATTTAGTTGGCCCACATGTGGAAAAAACATCCTCAGCCCACATTTTCTTTTATCAATTCATACTCATTCTTATTTTACACTAGTTTTTAATTAATAGCCTACTCCTCTCACAAATAAATTAACACATTAGACTAGCAGATGCAAATAGCATAGTACAATGAAAATAATACATGCCACAATACCTGAAAAGTGGCTCCATTGTGAATGAGATCATGAGCCATTGGGTTATTGATAAAATCATGCAATGGCATGACAAAGTTTTCCATGTTGTATGTGTCCCCATCTTTATCAATATCTAGTAAATCCAGACGATACTTCCTAGTTGCCCTCTGTCCAGATCATTAAACAATGGAACATGAAAGATATTAACATGCATAAAGATTATTAAAGAATTGACTCAAAGGCAGATAAAGACCAAACCTCAAACGTTTTTCTTATAACATATAGAACGTATAAAATTTTAAATTTAGATTAATTCATAAACTTTTAATTTATAGTCGGAAAAGTATTGTAAGAGCCTGTTCAATATATTATGAGTAAGGACACAGCTAATAGAATTGAATAAAATTGATCTTTCCATTCACAATTTTTTTTATGGAATTTAGTTTAGTTTTCATTGTCAGATATCTTAGAACTCGTGATATGATTCAAAGCAAACACAACTTCCACCTTCCAGATTTCCAGTATGGTTTCAATTCTGACAACACTGGTCACTACAGTCATGATGGCAAAAATTATGTCACATTAAAGGCTAATAAAATCATTTGCTTTGCAAGAAAAGTGATGATAGTGAATTGGGCTATCGATATTAATACACAAATAGGTTAAATAACGCAAATGGAAACCATAAGAAATAACAAAGAACCATAGGTGATCATGAGTGACAGAATTTATCAGCAGGCTGACAGCATTTGTATCTAAAATGAGGAAAATAACATACCCGACCAAAAAGATCCTCCACCATCCAAGGAACCAAATACTTCCAAGGCCAAATGTCCAGCGTACTTACTCCCCGTTTTTTGGAGGAGCGAAGTCTCAAGCTCATTTTCGATACTGATGTTAAATTTGGATGTACAAGAAACCTCGCAGCAACTTCCACAGAAAATTCATATGTGCTGAAAACCCGATCAACTGGATTTCTCAATATTGTTACCACGGAAGTCCTTTCCTTAGGTAGCTTGGACATCAAACTATAGTCATCATGAGTAACCACCAACCTGCAGTTTGGTTTGCTTGATAAAAAGAAAAAAGGGAAAAAAAAACACATTAGACCAAAATTTGAATGGCATCCATTTGCAATAAAGCTCCCAACTCAGATTATTTAAACTGCTGAAAGTAATCTCCAAAGGAAGAAACTCATAAAAAGGAGAGAAGAGAAGGTCATTTTTGAAGGGGAAAAAGTTAATTTCAACCAACAGTGATATTTAAAGAACAATATCAATTTTTCTTTCTCATGCCCCCTCTTTTTTGTTTGTTTATTTGGTGTAGCCCAAAGCATAACTAGTGAGATGTGGGGAATTTCTAGCAACTCTTTCTAAATAAACATATAATCAGTGACAGGCGCTGTTCCACCCAAATCCGTTTCTAGCCCCAATTTCAGTCCTATATGCGTTGATAGAAAATTAACGACGTATATGCTCACGATAATAAGTCATATGCCTCGAGAAAAAAAAATTATATTTTCTATAAATGCGTCCATACAATTTATTGGAGTATATACTTCATTTTTTATAAAAGTATGTACCTCATTATATGAGGTATATTATTTTTAAAAAATTCAAAACACATGTAAACCGGAATTGAGGCTGGAAATGGGGCTAGACGTACCATTATCCAATCAGTGACTTAATACTTTGTTCACCTTAGATTTACATTATTCAATGATGCTTCTCGTAAAACTTGAAAAAGGGAGGGGCTATACCTAGGATCAAACCGTAATTTGTCGTAGGAACGAGGACACTCTTGAGAAGTTGGGTAAAGCTTTTTCAAGAAACTGCCAATTATTGAATACATCAGCACGTCAACTAATAAAAAGAATTAGAAACCCATTGCAGCTAACAATGTGTCCCGTGAATTCCAGAGAGGGAAATACTGACCAGTAGAAATATGTGCGACCGCCAGTTCGTGGAACATGAAGAAAAAACAGTAAGTCTTTAAGCGTCAGTCTATCTTCTTTGGCTCCATTATCAGATGATGAAGCAGCCCACTTAAGGACAGTGCTTTCACAATGTTCAAAATCATTAGCAGCACAAGATACAAGTTTCGATGTAGACACTGGACATTGCAAGAAATTCCCTCAGTGATTTGTCAGGCAGTGAATGGCAATCAAGTATCAGCTTTACTTTGAATTTAACTGAGGTAGCTCAACCTTGAAATCACTAACACAATATGGCAAGTTGTCAAAGTAACATGAAAAATATTAATCTCAGAAAATTAATCTCACATTGAGAAATCTGATCACCAAGCACAATGAAAAATATTTTTAGGAAGGTCGCCTCAGAAAATTAATCTCACATGTGGTATGCTGGAGGACGTATTTAACAAGAAATGAGAACATTTTGAGGAATTGGATTGCTATGCTGAAAACACATAAGATGCATTTTAGCTAACCTTAAAGGTGCCCACATCTTGAGAGCTACTGTCTTAGGCCTAGGCAGAGATGAGGGTTTCATTATTGAAAAGATGCTCTTATTACTTATGGAGATGTATGGGTAGATATGTAGAAGGGAACTAGGTTAACTGCGTATGGGTTGAAACACCATCTCCTCCGTTTTCTCATGGATGTTATTCCATTTATAATGAATTTGGTTGGCATGCCACTCTTATTTCAAATATACAATAAAACTATGTGTTCTTTACCAAAGTAACAACAAAATAAACAATCTGTTCGAAGCAAAAATTTATAAAATTTTGCTGCCTTCCACTAGATACCCAAATAAAACAGGAGATGGAAGTATGTAACATTATATAACTTCATAAAGAAGAAGGTATCAGTAGTTGAATACCAACCAATCACAAGAAGCATCACGATTATACCACATTCACGAACCAAATTAATTCTGCACCTTGGATGTCGAACTACTACCAAACAAGACCAAGAAAGAAAAAGGAGAATGCATTAGCCAATATCGAAAATGAAATGACATGAGTGAAAATTCACCAAAAATTTAGTCCATCCTTCTCTTAATTATCTCGAATGTAATGAGTTTATTACACGGGTAAATAATGTTCAGAGCTACAAACATATAACACAAAATTGTTAAAATGGACCTTCTCAATGTCACAGTAGGACTTATAACAACCTTTATCCCCGAGATCAGTGTATGAGAAGATAAAAAGAAAAAAGATGCATCCCAATACCAAAGAACAAAATTGCCACTATAGTTCAAGATCCAAACCAAATTACAAGCTACCTATCATCTAGGCAAACAAAATGATAAGACCAGGAAATTACAAATACAATATCCTAAAACAACAGACCCATTGCCCTCAAGTGCGCACATACAAATACTGTATCAAAAATCAATGCCCAATGGAGTTGCATCCAGAATTCCACAGGCAATCAAACTCATCAAAGGAATGTAATGTTTATCCACAGATTACCCGGAAAACAACTTTAGAACAAAACACCATCGTATCAGTCATAGAACATGAGATTAGTATACATAGGGGCAAATGTACCTAAAGGTGCGGACCCAAAAGATAGCCATCTCCAAAATTATAATACAGATAAAATCTATTGACTTGAACCGAAACATAAATCATCAAATGGGGAAAAAAGCAATCCAACACTTGAAAAATGGATTTCCAATACATAAAACCATTTGAATACCCATTTCATGTTTTCACAAAATGTCAAAAAACTGAATCCAAAAGAGAAAAACCTGTTTCAAAAAACATCCAATCAAGTGAACATCCACCAAAACTTCAAAATACGTCCATACTTCAACATCCCAATCCGGAATAGCAAATTCCAACCACCAAATACGATGGATGTGACAACGAAGTAGGTCAGAATCCGATACCATAACAAAACAAGGACTAAGCGTAAGCCAATAATAAACAAAAACCCAAAATTAAGTCCTAGAAGTGAAACCACAGGCATAATTTATTAGAACAATAAAGGATTCAAAAACCCACTAAAACAAAAACCCTTCTGAACCTCCTCCACGACCCCAATTGCATGCAAATTCGATTTTTTTCAATATCGTTTGTAAAAAAAAGTACCAAGAAAAGAAGCCCTTTTTAGCAGAGACACTAAACACCCAAAAAGAGAAGATCTTTCCGCATAAGTAGCAGCTCAAAAAAAGCTTAATTTCTAAGGAATCCATCAAAAAGGGGCTTCATTTTCATACCTCTGTCGCCACCATATGTTTCTAATGCTGATAAATCAGAGGGGTGTGTTCGAGATTCGACAGACATGGGGACGCCCCGCCAATCCACCGACCAACCAATTTCCGCCCTCCGAACCTCTCTTCCACTCCGACAGATTTTTTTATTTTCTCTATCACGAGACCAGGTTCAACGTTTTTTTTATTTATATTCATTATATATAATTAATGTGTATATATCAATCAATCTTTTAAAAGGAATCAATGCATTCGGAATTCATACATTCGGTTTCTATTTCCATGGAGTTATGTAAGAATTAATGTATACGTTGATCCATTGATATATTTTTCTCTCACTTATTAGAGATTGTTATACATTTCCTTGAGAAAAAACATAATGAGGTTGTTTTTATATTTTAAAAAAGTTTTAAAAAAACTTTACAAAAATGAAGGGTTGACAAAAAAAAAAAAAAAAAAAAAGAATTAACTTTGTTTTGGACACTGGGAGTCCACAACATGAATAATGTCAAGAACTAGTCATGGGATAATTCGCACATATTTTAATTTTTTTTTAAATAATAAAATTTATCTAATTTAATGATAAATGCATGTATTTTCGTAACCTATTTCAAAGACCATTGAGTTACATGTAGTGTAGTACCCGCAAGAGTGTCCCATAACTGCAATTGCAATTCCATGCATACGTCTTGACATTACAAATGGGCTCACAAAATTCAATAATCTCACGAACGAAAGCAAGCCTTGCTCCTGAATCCAGCGGATCGGATGAACAGACTCAAGTGGTCCATCAATGCACGGCCTTGTATTATTATATAGATCAATCAAGCCCACAAACCCATGCAAATTGCAATTGCAGCGTAGCTTCTCACATTCACTCACTGATGCTGGTTCTGAGATGACAAGTATGCCCTATTATCCCGATTATGGAA
Organism: Acorus gramineus; assembly: GCA_030737835.1. Taxonomy (NCBI): domain Eukaryota; kingdom Viridiplantae; phylum Streptophyta; class Magnoliopsida; order Acorales; family Acoraceae; genus Acorus; species Acorus gramineus. The sequence continues at coordinate 16,805,478 of CM060857.1, forward strand.
AATTATATGTTCAGCCCATTATTGTGTACTTTATACCATTTTTTTTAAAAAAAAAAAATTATATATCCTCTTTCATTGAAATACACATTGTTATACGAAATAAAATTTATGTTGAGATACAATAGTGTTTTTTTTTTAAATAAATTTTTTTTAACTCCATGCTTTATAATAGAACTCATACATTATCATAGCACATTATACACTACCCCCGTTTGGATCACGGGTTAAGGGAGTATAAGGGGGGTATAAGGGTGGTATAAGAATGGATAAGGAAAATGGTTGTTTGTTTGCATAATATAACTTGGTATTATTAAGCCAGTTTAAATGAGTATAAGATAGTATAACAATTCTAAGTAACCCCTAAGATAAGCTATACTCAGTTTATCTATTCTCATGGATAAGTGGGATCCACCTACAAATATAAAAAAAAACACATTTCATCACATCAAATCACCTATCAACACTTCTTATACATTGATAGGGCCCACATATCAAATCAACTTTTTACACCTTATTTATATTTTATTCTTCATCAACCAAACAATTCGACATTTATTCTTACGTTTTCCAATAAGAATAAAAAAAACACAACCAAACATAAAATCTCTTATTCATGTAGAATTGCTATCTATACTGTCATAGTTATCTATCCAAAATGACTCAATTCCTCAATCCAAACGGGCCTACGAGAATGATTGAAATTTTACATTTCATAATAGACTCAACCTTGAATACATTTATAATGTGTTTGGTGAAATAAATTATGTATACACGCTATAGAATTATATATTTTATAACATAACGGACATTGTTTTGAATAAAGCAAGCCTATAAAATTTCTGTAAAACAACTCATCTACTCTTATTTTGAGATACACAAATTAATTGAATCCTAAAAAATAAAGTTTAGAATTTAATTGCATATTAAGTTTAGTTTTAAAATCTTATAAAGTATCTCAATCACAACAAAATAAAAAAATCAAACGATCAAGAACGCGTTGGACAATTAAATTGTCCAACACCTATTGAATCTAACCCAATCCCCTACTCGAGATGGACCCGGTGTGGTGAGATTTGTGTGTTGTTTTATTGTAGTCTTTATTATAACAATGGAAACAATATTGTAGTGTCGATACACTTAATCCCCTTTGCGCTCCGGCTTGTAAGCCAGAGTCAACCACCCAATCTGGTTTGTACTCCAATATCAATCTCCCAATAGATTATATACTTCACAAGTGAAGTATATATTATCCTCGTGTATTATATACTCTATTATTGTAGTATAATTTTTTATTTAAAAAATTATAAATATGTATCGATCTATCAATGCATATACTTCACGAGACATATCAGTTTTCCTCAAAATAAACTGAGGTAATTGTTTGGCTTTTGTGCTAGCCAGAGGACCGTCACTCTTTAAAACTGTTAGAGCATCTCCAATCATGCTCCACCAATGCCTCATTTATTTGGTGGAGCATGGCACATATACCCAGGTAAGGAGCATTGATTACAGTGTCCACTCCAATCATATTCCTCGAATGAATCATATAATATTTTTTTATTTTTTTATTCAAATTAATTATATTTAAATTTTAAAATTACAAAAAATAACTTAATGATAATATTTTATTTTCTATATCGTAACGGTCATATTTTAACAGCTTTTTTTAAACGATCATATTTTAGCTATTTTTGTTAACAGTCATATTTAAATGGCTATATTGTAACGGTCATATTTTAATGACTATATTGTAACGGTCTTCTTTTAACTGCTATATCTTAGCAGTCACATATAACGACTATATTTTAATATTAGATTATAAACAAATTTATATCACCTTTCATTCATCAATCCCAACTCAATTATCTCTCTACATTCTCCAAATAGTATTTATGACTCGTAACAGTTTTCTCTATATGGTTCTTAAAGGTTAACAAGATACTGACGAGTATGGAATGCTATTAGCAATGGCAGTATTTGAAGAACAACAACGGGCTAATGAGAGACTTACATCATGTTTTGGTTTGTTCCGGGCCACATTGTCTTTCAAAATGTAGAGTTCAAGGTCACAAAAGATTTTATCGCGACTATTTTGTTGAAACACCTGTATATCATCCACATCTATTCCGGAGGAGGTTTCTAAATGAATCAATTTTTTTTTTATTCAATCTACAGTGCAAAACCACTATTTTTATTTTATTCAAAGAAGCGATGCTTGTGGAATTGCCAATTTATTTTCACTTCAAAAGATTACTACCGCTTTGAGGATGCTTGCTTATGGAGTATCAGTAGATTCTGTAGATGACTACGTGAGGATCAGTGAAAGCACCTCCATAGAGTCTTAAAAGGTTTGTTAAAGCAGTTGTTGCAATGTTTGGTGATGAGTATTTGAAGCCACCAAACAATGCCGATATTACTAGATTGTTAGCGCTTGGAGAACAACATGGCTTTCCTGGTATGTTGGGATGCATTGATTGTATGCATTGGAAATGGAAAAAGTGTCTAACTGCGTGGCATGGGATGTATACCGATTATGTTCATGAACCAACGATTATTCTGGAAGCGGTAGCTTCATATAATCTTTGGGTATGACATGCCTTCTTTGGGTATGACATGCCTTCTTTAGGTTACCAGGATCTCTTAATGACATTAACGTGTTAAACCAATCTTCTGTTTTTATTGAACTAATTGAAGGGCGTGCTCCTCCCGTCAGGTATTCAATTAATGGTCACGAGTACACAATGAATTATTATCTTGCTGATGGTATATACCCCTCATGGTCAACGTTTATAAAAATAATTCCATCTCCACAAGGAAATAAGAGCACACTTTGCTGCAACTCAAGAGTCGGTTCAGAAGGATGTCGAGCGAGCATTTGGGGGGCTTTAAACACGTTTTGTGATCATACATGGACCAGCACGTTTTTGGGATCAAGAAACACTCAAAGATAATATGATCGCATGCATAACAATGCATAATATGATCGTTGGAGTGGGCACTGTAATCAATACTCCTTCAAAGATATAAGTATCTTGTTTTATTTTGATTAGATTCTTCTTCGACACGAATTTGAGATGACCTGGAGAGTTGAGTGGAATATTCACTAGATAAATCAGAAGAGTATTCATTGTTCAGAAGATCGCTGTAAAATGCATTACCATGAGGATCCATCTACACAAAAAAAAATTAAAATAAATTAATAAAAATAATACTTGAAAAAATAAAATGATAACAAATTTTCAATTCAGATCAAATGTAAAATTTAGAGAGAAAAAAAACCTTAATTTTGGAACAACAAAACTTGTAAATTGAGAGTGTAAAAATTACATGAATGAGGATGGGATTAAATAGATGAAGTTATATCTATTGAGATATAGCCGTTACACATATATACACAAAGCAAATATATACACAAAGCAACTTTTTTTTTTAATTTTTTGTGGGACCCATCAAAATTCAAATGATAAAAAAATATTATTTTTAATTTTTTTTTTGTGGAGGCCATGGCTGGGAGCACCTAGTCGTCTCCCCCGTTTGTTGAGCGTGCATGCTCATCCAACCGAATTGTTGAGCAATGAAGAGCCGGTTGGAGTTGTTTTTGCTCACGCTTGTCAAATCGAGCAAAATGGCTGAATTACCATGTAGATGCTCTAACGAAATGATTTGGGTTGCCTCTAAATTATGAGGTCTAATTAGTGCATGGTAAATGATTAACAAAATCTATTCTACAATCCCCACATCCCCCACCTGTCATTAAGCTGACATCAAATTTTGTGACCTCTAAATTGATCACCACCATATACATAAATTTATTTTCACCATATAAACCCGTAAAATTCATTTCAAAACTGTCTCCTTATTGTTCTATCCCAAACAACCCTCATGCAGTGTCCGCCTTCAACCCCCACGGGCCCCACCTGCTGTCATTGTCGTCACACACCACCCATCACCACCACCAAAGAGTCGACAAAGACAAGTTCAGAGTTGTTGGGGTGGAGTTATAGGATTAACTGGGGAGAAAGAATACAGGGTGGGCTTAACTTTTTTCCAGCCAAGGAATTTACAAATGGGGGGAAATGGTTTTTATTGGGGTGGGTTCATCAAACGGCAGGTAGAAATAACAGCTTCCGCACTTGTTATTCCGAAATCCCATCAAATGTGTCTCAATCATAGTGGCCCGTTCATCACCAACTACCAACAATTAGCAAGAGAGCAACTTAATCAAAGTTTAATTTATTTATTTTTTATTTTATGGTTGGAGCAACTTAATCAAAGTTGTTCCCCATTCATTGCAATCCCCCCCCAGAGACAACCCATTGTCTCGCTCCCTCGCCAAACAATTTACATCAAATACTGGCCATCCATATATATTCGTCTTCACAATCTTGATTCCACTTAAATGGCTCCACCTCTCTCCCAGTCAGATTCCTCTAATTAACTGGATTGGATCATGGTTTAACTGGAAGCCAAAAAATCAAAAGATTGTCACATCTTTGCATCCCTACTTCAATTGCATGGTTTAACTCCAACCCAAATGCTTTGTTTGATTTGTTATTAGTTTTGTTTTCTTTTTTTCTCTCTCTCCCACCCGTTGTAGGAAAAGTCGGACATTATCTGTTTTGATGTTATGATTGAATTAGACATGTTCAAAAGTTCCTCCATAAAAAAAATAGAAGATACGTTTTTGGCCAAGCAATATTGCCTTAATCTGGTAAAATTTTTAAATATAATATTTAAATTGGATCAATTTAAGAAATATTAAAGTTAATTATTATGAAAAATAAAATAAGTTTGAGGAATATTTGAAATATTGAAAAATTGTAATTTTTTTAATATTTATCATGATTATTAAACAACTAGTTAGACACTCTAATAATTCTTCAAAGAATTGATAAAATGCATATAACCATTTTGTTTTGCTTATTCAAATTAATCATTCTTTTGTAACATTAGATAGCAAAATAAGCTATTATGAAATAATTCTTCTGTAATCCTGGATAGTGACATAAGCTATTTCAAAATAAATAGTTATTATAGTCTCAATATACATCTATCAAAAATTGAATATATATCTTGTGTTTTTTTAAAAAATTGGTAGACTTTTTATAGTTAACAAAAGAGTTACAATTGGTCTAAAATTGGTCAAAGAAATGAGATAACGAACTAAGAAAAGATTAAAAATAAAAAACTGCAAGAAGAAATCCAAAATTTGTGATCCATATGGAAGCCAAGCAGGGGAATTGAAGGGAAGGCGAGGAGAATGTTGGAAAACTAATATGCAGAAATCATTAATAAAACACGAGATCAAACACAATAATACGTGCCGCTCCTGGTGAGCCACAAAGCCCATAATTAAAGTTGCTAGAATCAAGCAATGATCCACTCTGGTATGAATCGATTTGTTACCCATAAGTATATGAGTCCTGCGACACATGCCCCATTATATAGGCCCCACCCATAAGCCCCTTTGGTTGACTTTTGCAAAAGGGTAAAAAGGCGATATACAAAATTATCCTAAATTAAAAACACATGATATCAACGCTAAAACCCTCTTTTTTTTTTGTTACGGTTTCGTCTTCCCCGTACATCTCGTGAGCCAAATTTAGATTTTCAAATTCTCTAGAGCTTTTAAAAACGGAAATCACAAACCAAATCACACCAACAATCTCTTCCCATTTCATCTAAAACAACAAAAAAAAAGACCTAAAATCTGTTTGCAGCTTCACTTTCAACAATTTTTTGAATATTTTCTTCATCTGATTGTTAATCCCCTGCCAAAAATGGGTACTCAATGTTTTTTTTTTTTTCAGATGCTTTTGTTGTTTTAAACGATCATTCGAATCCCAAAAAAATCATAGAAAAATTATTTTCAATTGGTATATTAGTTTTTTCTATTATATGTGAAAATAATTTATGAATGATGTGAAGAACTACATGAATCTATTGTTATTGAAAAAATTTAGTAGCTTCCCAAATCTATTTTAGTTAAAAATGATTTATAATGTATAAATTGCTGCTGAATTTGAATCTGATGCAGCTATTGAAAGACTGTAACTGACTTTTTTATTATGTTTACTGTGTGTATTTGAATGTTGCAGGTGTAATTGTGACATGATGAATGTGAAATCAAGAACTAGTTGTATATGTAACTAGTTAATTGAAATATGTAACTTATTTTTTTTATTGTATGCATTTCTCTATTTATTTGATGTAAACTGACAATAGGTGAATGTAGTTGTCTTTTGATTAAAGTAACTTACTTTTTGTTATGTGAAACTGTCAATTTAAAAAATGCAATCGACTTGATATTGAATATAACTTACTTTTCAAAAATGTAGTATGTATGTATGTCATGATATATCTGGAGTCTTCAATACTTAGATATGTAAACTAACAAAATTTAAAGAATGTAACTAACATTTGATATATGTTATTAAATTTTTTGTTATATATAACTAACTACTATAGAACGTAATAGACTTTTACTCAGAAAAAGTCAATTCTAATACCATACAGTGAAATGTAACTGATTATTACAAAATGTAACTGAATTTATGAAATATTTCAACTACATCGAAGTGGAAAAAATCATATCAGTGAATGAAGCACCACAACAACCTCAGTTTTCGTACGTATATTTATAACATTACATGTTCAAAACTACAATATAAAAAACCCTTTAACAAAATTCATTTTGGTTAAATTGCATAATGAACTGTGAGATAGTGATCATTCATATTATGAAACAGTATACCGCTCATGAGGAATTGTTGACAAAGATGACAAAGAATGTGTGCACATACGTTAAAGCACACCTCATAAAAAAATTTCTGAATGACAAAAAAAGGACATATACAGATAATGATCACAGAGTTAGAACAATGTAGTTTGATCAATGACTCTGAGTGTTTAGTCATGTATATATGTAGAAAATTTGTCATGTATATGTATATGGGTGCAAATCAAATTTTGAAAAAAGCAAACAACTTAGGAATATATTGTGATGTGTTTAAATGAAAAACTATAATTTCTTATGATTTTTTATGTTTTGAAGAATGTAAAGCAACTGGTATTGGTTGTTTGTCACTAACATAGACTATGATTTATGCTAAATGTATCTAAAATTTGAAATATGTAGCAGTATTGTTAATTACATAAATTTGTAACAATGTAAGTAGTTTGAACTGAACTATAACTAACTTTTTAACAATGTAACTAGCAATTTAAAAATGTAACTGAATTATGGTAAATGTAACCCAGTCTCTCGAAGAACACATTACAAAACCTTCCAGAAATCAACAAAAGGGTTACAAAACATGTCATTGAAAAAAAAACCAATACAAAGGAAAATAAAGGAATCACAAAGCAACAGATCCAATAGTTTCACCAACATCTTGCACATTGCAATTTTCAGAAATCTTCACTTGCTTTTTTTTTTTGCTTGAAAACCTTAGATGCCTTCCTTTTTAATGGTAGCTACCCTTCACTTCGACCTTTGATTGGAGAGTAAATAATTTAGTCTGGCAATGATTCTTTGCCTACAACTATAGTTAGGAATTTTTGTCGAAAATTTGATCAGAGATGCATGCAAGAAATGTAACTGATTTTCGAATGTTGCTCAAACCCATGCCAATATAACAGATTCAGATAACATTAAACATGAAATCCAATAAGAAAAATGAAAACAGGTGAAAAAAACAAACAATAACAATGTTACATCTAAATCAACTAACAATATAAATTGATCAATTGTTATTTCAGATCAGATCAGATGCTGAAAGTCCTCCAACAAATAAATCGGAGGTTCAAAAATGAGAAAAAAAATCTTCCAATCTGCTTCTCTGTGTTCTTATAAAAAGTAATAGTGTTGAAAAAAATTTTATCGGCGATGATGGACGATTAACAATTCAATTGTCATAACAAAAAAAAAACAGTAATTAAAACTTCATTACTCCTTCCACATATGGAAATTCTAACGGACCATTAAATGTAGAGAGTGATTATCGAAAACGGTTTCAAGGATATTGCCACCTATGCCATCTCATGGGGCTTACGTGAGGCTTATAAGATGGGGCTTGTGAATCATTTCTCTAAGTATTACCCTACATTGAATACATATTTTATTTTAATTTAAAAAAGTATTTAAGTGTTTTATTACACGAAATATACAAGGTTGAATGACCAAGGAGGACACTACCTAGGACTCATGTACTAAGGTAGCGTTTGGTAACGCGATTGTAAAACTGATTTTCTGCAGTCGTTGGGTTTAAAACTGATTCTGTAGGAAGCTACCTCCCCCAGCTTTCTCAAATCGCAGCTTTCTCAAATCACAAGAGCTGTGCAATCGCGCAACCAAACGCTGCCTAAATCTACTCCCAAAATCCCTAAAACATTTTTTTATTCTATATTACTGAGATTCTTTTTATTTTATTTTTGGAATTTTATTCTCTTTAAATCATTGAATTTTTTTTGTTTTATCTTATTTTATTGAGATGTGTTTTAATCAGTATCTTAAATAGTATTCAAAAAATTCATGCGTAGGCATCAAAAAAAATTATGTATAAGGTATCACTTTTTAAAATTTTGCTTAGATCCCTAACTAATCTGTTGTTTTTCCGAACCAACCCTGAAATAGACATCTTTAAAAAATCAAAGATGGGACAAATAAAAATCCTTATGCGTATAATATTGTTCTTTAACATTATTGTACGTAATATTGGAGGAATCATACAGCTTTCGTCCCTTTTATCAGATTCAACTTCACACCAATGTACGGATCGTAACCACTGTGCTCCTGGAAATTCTGGGTGTTATGAATTAATCTTCCTTGAATTCCTTTTATATATATATATATATATATATAAAAAGAAGAAGAAGAAGAAAAAAATTCAAAAATGTCAAATAGTCAACGTCATGGAAATGGTGCGTCCACATCCTATAAAACTCTCATGTGGCTGCCACCTTAGGCTCCGCCCATTTCGGCTGTTCTCATTTCAATTGACATTTTAATTATTTACATAATCTCTATCCAAATTAGGTAGATTGCCAACTTTACAGTTCATACAAATCAACAAACAAACCACTTGACTTTGGGTTAGAAAACCAACTCTGGTGAACTTTTCAGACTAATCTTCCATTAAGAATAAAAAAAAATACCACACAGGTTGGCTCTAAAAAAGGTGCCAGATAAAACCAGCAAAACCTGACATGGGGTGCATAAATGGTTTCTCAACCAACTTAATTGAATCAGTAAAACATACATGTGTATATAAATCATTACTTATTTTCATGATCATTGTTTTATGTTTAATAGCCGAAAATGCGGGGGACGAGTTATTCAAATTTTTCCATGCATAGGATCCTGTGCCCCACGTGCTAGATTCTGATTGAAGGAGACAGCGCGCTTTGTCGGATTTTTTTTTTTTTTACATTATTTATTTATTTTATTATTAATAAGCGCAAACTTAAACTCTGTCGGCAGGCATTTCATTTCCGTCGGTCACCGACACCTCCCTCAACGTCTCTTCTCTCCTATAATTAAATAATAATAATAATAATAATTAAAATGAACGGTGATCGTATGCGGTGATGGATGATGGACGGCCCAGATATTTTGTGATGGGAGACTTTGAAAAAATAAAAATAAAAAGCGTGGTTGAGAGAGTCTCACGTGCCTCCATGGATGTCCCACGGTTTCGCTGGCGATGACGATTCAATCACGTGATTTGAGTGGTCCAGCACGTCCACTTTGCTTCGCACGTGCTTACATGCATGCACGTAATTTCATCGTCTTTGAATAATGCTTTCACGTTGTTTTTTCCTTGAATATTTTGATATAATTATGCGTATTATGTTACAACACATGGAGAGATCGATGCCTCTTAAGAATAACATTTTTAATTTAAAAACAAATATTTTCGTCTCCCTTTAGAGTTCATTTCGCTTTCATCAGTTTGAACGAGCAAACATAAAATTAATTAAGATGTCTGAGCTTCTAATTAATTAAAAGTGCTAAAACTACTGCCAATTAAGTGAGCGACCACTGCAGATGATATGCTGACCTACAAAAACGACGTTGGCATTGGGTTGAGGCACGTTTAATCGATCGGATGGGAAAGATAGATGATGCCTGTGAAACAAAGAGCATATATGTTAGAGAAATATTGCGCAGTCCATGCATGAAAACTCAAATACGTATGCACAAATATAATGAAATGTTGTTGTGTTCCCAAATACGTATGCACAAATGTAGTGCTGTTGCATTTGTGGTATAGTTGGTTGCGCGAACATGTCGTGCCCGTGATAGCACCTACAACCGGTCTGCATATATCACATGATTGTTGTGATGTACATGCATGGAAGGGGAGGGCTTAATACTGCTTTCATGAGATGGATGTGTTATTTCCCCTTTATAATTAAAAGACTCTCTGTTTGCATCAATGAAGCCAAAGTCAGGCTTTTCCTTTGATTAATTCTTTAATTTGTGTCAATTATAGTGTTTTGCTTACGTCTTTAGAGACCTCTTTTTGTGATTATCTTAATAAAGGGACATGTGAGTCAACTAATTTGTGATTCTGATGTTTAATCAGCTGAGTAGTTAGGAGGAGTATCCAAAGATCTTTCTTATAATGGTTGGTTAGTGATGACTTATGACTCAAAAAAAAATAGAAAGAAAAAAATTAAAGAGAGCCAATGAGAAGGAAAGGAAGTGAGGTGACAGCCTAACGCACCACTTGGAATAATTAACGAGTGATCCTCCACATATCTAACGAGCAAATTATTTTTGTGTCGTCTCAATTCAACATTGATTTGTCGGGGCCACTCAAAGTAAATCGATACGTACAAGTTGCACTTCATATATTTTGCACCAGTAAAAAAAATCCAAACCTTCCTCATTCATTCATGAATTCACAACATGAATCATTCAATCAAAAATGTTAATTAGATCTTACAAATTTTAGAGATTGGGTACACAGTTTGATTTTCAATGGGCGTACATCATATGTTTTAAAAAGGGGGTAAAATGCATTTGAACCCCCTTAAATTTTTAAAACCAATAAAAATAGTTTTTGAAGTTTAAAAATATGCACTTATATCCTCTGTAGTTCTATTTTTCTATTAAGGTGATACAAAAGTAATATAAAATTAATGTTTTATCTTTAACTTTCTAAATGTCCCCAAAAATAAATAACTAATTTTGGATATATTTTATGATTAACTTATATAATAATTAATTCTTCGAATGCATTTGTATGTATTTTTTTGTGAGAATGAACTCATACAACAATTAATTAAAAGATAAAAATATGATAAAAATTTAATTAAAATGGTAAAATTATACATTTCTCTCATCTTAACTGAATATTTAATAATTGGGGGTGTGATTGCTTTTCTTTAAATTATAAGGGGTGTTTCTGTAAGTTTAGAAAACTTCACATTTAAAAATAAGCGGGTCTTTGTTTTGCTTGGTTAAATCAGGAGCTCATAAATTAATCAAGTGAAAGAGAATTATGCACATTTATTTAATGAATTTATAGACTTTTAATTTACCCAATTGCAAAACAAACATAAAAAAAAAAAAAACAAATAATGGATTTTGATGAAATTATAACAATTCATAACAACTTGTAAAATATATGGAATATGTAACGACAGAAACCATAGCGACCTGGAAGAAATGACTACGTGCTTGGTCGCAACAGTAGAAACAACAGGCCCTTAAAAAAATCAACATTTGATGAATTACATTTCACTTTAAACACATCTTTTCTGTAAACCACGTGCAACTTCATTAGTGTGGGTTCAACCTGAAAAAAAAATTGGATGAAAGAGAGAGAGAGGGAGTAAATTGGAAGGGATCGATTCAAAGAGTGTGATCTAAGTTAGTTAAAAGGGACAAAAGGGAATAGCAAAAGAAGAGAGAGAGAGAGGGAAAAGGAAAGGAAGAAGAAACATCATTTCAATGAGAGCCCAGAACCAACCTTCAGTGGTTGTGCAGTCAATTTTATTTCAAGCTCTTCCACCTGTTACGTACATTTAAAACCCCCCTTCTTTTATTATAAAATAAAATAAAAATAAAATAGGTAAATTAATTTTGGGTCCTTTAGAAATCCTGAATTAATTTTAAGTCCCTAAACCATCTCTATTTATTTTTTTATCCTCAAATTAATTGGGATATTATTTTTAAATCCTTTCATTCATTAAGTGTTATCTTTTACTCTCTTTTTTTTTCAATTTTATCCCCTCTCCCCATCCACACAAGCAATCAAACATTCTCGCATCAAATTTGATGACGTACATTAAATTTTTATTATATCATAATATAATGACACATCATGATAAAAAAAAAAAATTAATAACATACAAAATTTATCAACAAAATACATAAACAATTTAACAGTGTATACAAACATGTTAACAGATTACACAAACATTTAACAATGTACATAAGAACTCAAAAATAATATACAATGGGTCTAGGGTTAATGTTTTGAAGACTTAAAAATAATTAAGTGAGTTCTAGAAGACCCGAAATCAATTTTCCCAAATAAAATAAGAATATCCCAAGTCCCACCCGTTGTTTTATAAATTAATTTTTCAACACAAAGTAGGGACGGCCTAGTTAGCTGTTTCCAATGGAAACGGTGGAATTGCGGACCACCTGGACAGACCCCCCGCCCCCTCCCCCTTTTTTATTCAAAGCTAATTCCGGTCTCTGAATTTCACAAATGTGACGGTGGGGATAATGTTTTTCTGACACCATGATTCATATTCTTTACGTGTGGTTGCCAGTCTCTATAGATAGGGTAATGAATATTTAATTATGAGAATAAATAAATAAAAGTACAATTTATCCCATTTGATGTAAAAATTAATAATCAGGATAAACTGTATACAGTTGTCTTAATTCTAAAATGAAAATAGAGATATTTTGTTTTACTTAAAAACTGTAATAGCATTTATCTCAATTTTTTATCATAATTTTGACAAAAGTAAATATAAAAAAATTTGATGGATTTTTTATCTTTTAAAATTAGAACAACTTATTTTTAAAACCTTCACCGATTGTCGAACTAATCCAATAAGTTGAGCACACAACCTGTATTTAAACAGTAATTAGGAATGCTTTGGACGGGTCTGATTTTGTCTCAAAGTGACAGAGCCCATGGTGGATTTTTACCTAGTTTTCACACCTTTTCCCTGTCGGTTACACATTAATAATTGGGCAATTTCTAAAATTAGCCCAGTTTTATTTTTAAATTTTAAAACCGTCCTTCGGCCAGTTTTAGTTGTAAAATTAGTTTGACCAGGTTAGGGTTGTGTCTAAATATGATTTTAATAGGATTAAAATTTTAATCTTATCTATATTCTTAATTTCTATCCTTAACTTAATCTAAATTTCAATCATATATATAATTTTTTTTTTATGGATAGATTTTATTAATAGTAAGGTCACTCAATCTATTAAATTTATCAAAATTTAAAAATCTAAATTTAAAATTAAAATAAGATGAAATTAAGATGATTTTATATATAAAAAAAAAGTTTAGGTCTAATTTATAATTTAACTCTATAAAAAAAAATGGATTCAAATTTTAAATATAAGAACAGGGTCAAGGGTCAACGCGGAAACGGAGCCATTTATAGAAATTGTTAAATAATTTTAACAAAGATACCGCTATTGATATATTAGTTTTAATAATACGCACATATATTAGTTCAAGAAAATAATTTAACTCATTCTAAGTGTATAATTTTTTTTATATATAAATATATGTTATGCATCAGGTAAGCACGCACATATGATGGTCTGCGCAAGTGTATATATATATATATAACCACCGGAACGCCTCTCGTATTATTCTTTTAATATTTAAAAATAATAATGTTATGTACTATCACATTTGGTAACTCAATATTACTCAAAAAGGACACGAGAAGAAATGTCAGCATGTAACAGACCTTACATTTATTTTACTAATAATATAACACCACAATTATTGGCCCCTTCCACCGGGCATTATCCTCACCGTCTGAGGTTTGACCCCGCTGTATGTAGGCAGCGAACAAGATCCAAGATTAACCTCGTAAGCCACAACGGTTAATCCTCTCTGCCCCCAGCACGGAATCCGAGGCAAAATATAAAAGAAAATTTTCAAACCCAACAAGCGCACTTTGACCTTTATGTTTCATATAACGTGTTGTTATTCTTTTAATCATTTATTATTATTTTATTTTTATTTTTTTTTTAAAAAAAAAAACATAATAGTGGTGCGTGGTAGAGACTCCACAGCGTAAATGATGAGGAGGGCAGTAGAAGATCAACAGCGGTGGTGGTGATGGTGGTGGTGCCTACGTGCGCGGGTCCCATCAATGCCTCCTCTTCCGTAACAGCAACAAAACTCAAAACCCCTCTCTCTCTCTCTCTCTCTCTCTGAGAGAGAGAGAGAGACTTCAACATCACGACAGAAGGGAATTCGTCCAGTGACAGCTAGCAAATGAGGGTGAGAGGCTCACCTACCGGGAAGTGGAATCCCTATATCACTCACTCACTCTCTCACCGTCTCTCACTCTCACGTTCTCTTTTATGCTAATATATTATTAATCAATTCTTTTCACTTCTCATTTCTCTGTTCAACTTAAAATCCCTCAGACCACTCCTCCCTCTCCCTCATATCCTTTTTCTTTTTTTCTTCAGACTTCAATGGGCTGAACCCCACTCAGGCAGTTACTCTTTCCCTTTTGTGGTTTGAAGGTGGGGAGTCTGGAGTTTCAAAGCAGAGCGTGAATTGAGGAAGAGAGGAGTAGCTCTGTTTTTTTTTTTTTTTTTCTGAGGTAATCCTGCTGAACATGTTCTTTTGGAAAATGTTCAACTCATCCCTTCTTTTATCCAAAACATATCACCCCAAATGTTATGCACTTTCATTCATTTGAAAGGCATATGGTCAATTTACAAATAAATATACATGACATTTGAGGTGATATATTGGACTAGATATAAACCTTGTTCTGTTAGTGCTAGGTGGTTTTATGTTTTTCAAAACTTAAAAGTTTTTATTTAGTGTTGTTAAAATGGCACTAAAGATAATGGTATCCCTGTGAATCATGATTCTTTAAAATGTAATGTAATAATCTTGTACCATGAATAATTTGGAAAAAAATTTCTTACAATCAAAGCGTAATTTTTGAAAAATGGTGATTCCCATAGCTTGTCATACAGTTGGTGTGAATTTTCAATGTGAAGCAATGAAAACTTTTGAAATTTTTCAAAAAGTGTGCCTTCATATAAATAGATAAATATATAAATTTATTGGAATGCATATAATTATTACATTCAAATTGTGATATTGTACCTAACGTCATCATTTTTAAAAATCTTTTTCTTCAGAAAATTTTCATAATTGATATGGATGACAGATAAGAATTGATTAAATTTGTATAAATGGTTTTTAAATAATTTTTTTATTGACTGATGTAATTGATTCAACGAGTTTTCATCCACCGTATGATCAGATCATAAAAGGGGCCATTGTTTTTTTCCAATGCACCGCAACTCGAAACCGTCTGATTGAAGAAATGAAACAAACAAAAACTAAAAACGCGTTAGTCGTTTCACCAGCAGAGGAGGGTTCCTCAAATGGTAGAAATCCAAATGGCCGCGTAAAGAATCCGTCTAATAAATATACATAAAGTAATTAATGTTCGTAATCTTTTCATTCCTTTAAAACCAAGGCAGATCCACCGCTATATATATATAAAGTAACCCATTTAAAAAAAATCCCATATTTTCCATTCTTCGTTGGTTTTGTGTATAATTATTAACACATTGTTTGTGGCTTTTTCTCATTCTTTTTTGTTCACCCTCTTTTGATGTTTACTAGCCTTGTCAGTAAAGCATGAATACTTCCGAGGCGTCTGAGACTTTTGGAGATTTCGATGTGTACGATTTGCTCAATATCAAGGAGGAAGACATACCAAAGCTATTCCATGAGAACCAGAAAGAAGATGATTCTACAACATTGATCTCCGACAATGTTTGTGATGTTGATTTCGTGAGTATTCAAAACCCCCCTTCCACCTTCCCCCTTTTCTTTTCTTTTTGTTCTTCTTAAATACAGTTGGTTTTAATTGAAAGTATCTTTATCATAAGTGAATTAAAAACATATTAATGTACTCGTCGCTCGTCCAAATATTAAATTATGTATATCATGTGTGTTTCTCCTCGAGAGGGCTAGGCGTTCGATTATGATAGGACGGTTGGATTTTGATTTTGGGTAGGACGAGAATATACATCATGTATGATTCGATATACAATTTTGTTATAAAGAAAAACTCCCTTGACCCTTTTTTTTTTTTTTTTTGTAACGCTCAATTGTGTTTATAATTTTTTGTATCATTTGGGGGTTACTTTCATTTTCAATATTTTATCTATTGTGGTTTTTGATGTTCGTTTTTGTTTCAGTTTCCAAAACTAGACGACATCAACGACGTGTGGTTCTCGAAATTCATAGAGGAATCATACGCGGCCCCCTCCAGCATGAACGTCGAAGCCATTGCTCCCAACACCAACGGCCATAACAACAGCATGAGCAACTGCAACACCGACGTGAACAACAACAACAACAACAGCCAAAGCAGCATGAGCAGCAGCAGCAACAACAACAACTTCAACCACAAGGGCTCCCCCAAATTCCACACACCCAGCCCAGACTCTGTATTGGACCCAGACTCTGTATTGGAGGCCGGCCCATACTCCTCCTCCTCCTCCTCCACCTCCACATCACCATCATATCTCCCCAAAGCCATCCAATTCTGCCCAGAAACCGTTCTCGTGCCGGGCCGGGCCCGCACCAAACGTCCCCGCCCGCAAGGCTTCACTCCCCGGCCCGTCGTATCCCCTGCTTCCTCCGCATCCACCAATGCATCACCAATTGAATTCAAGGAGGTCGAGCTGTTCCAAGAAATCCCAATTAAGGTCCAGAAGAAGAAGCCCAAGAAGCCCAATGCGGCGGGTCTTGCATTGGATGAGGAGGGCAGAGAGAAGGCCAAGCCTGTGCGCAAGTGCCTGCATTGCGAGATAGAGAAGACCCCGCAATGGAGGGCCGGGCCCATGGGACCCAAGACGCTTTGCAACGCGTGCGGGGTGCGTTATAAGTCCGGAAGGCTGTTCCCCGAGTACCGGCCCGCGGCGAGCCCGACATTCGTCTCTTCGATCCATTCGAACTCTCACAAGAAGGTGGTGGAGATGCGCAACCGGGTTGGGCTGGTTAGGCCCAGTCCGCCGCCGGAGTTCGAAGTGAGGGAGAGAGTGTATGTGAAGTAGGAGTATGAAAAGTGAGATAGGAATGGAGGGGAATGATGGGTTGCAGAGGAATTACTTTGTTTTTGTACAGAAGAGGTTGGGGGTTGTGGAGGGGGGATGGAGGGGGGGTATTGGGAGATGAAATGTTTGGTGGGGGACTCTTTTGGTTGCTTAGATATGTAGTTGTTAGTGGAAGAGATGCAACTGAAAGGGACCACTGTAGGCAGGAATTAGAGGTGATGGTAGGGATTTATTTTTTTATTTCAGTTTAGTTGGGATTCTTTTTGTAGTTTGAACTGGTTGTAGGGTGTCGTTTTGATATATTCTGGTTTTAGTGGCGTTATATATTTGTTTGGTTGGAGCTACTGATTGTGTTTTCAATTTTTACAATGTATAAGAAACATTGCTTGGCAGTCCGTTGGCACATTAAAATGTGTCTTAATTTTCAAGTAATTGTTGATCAATTTTACAATGTACAACGAACATTGTTTGGCAGTCTGTTGGCACATTAGAATGTGTCTTAAATTTCAAGTAATTGCTTATATCAGCTATGTGGAGCTCGTTCTGCGTATCATTACACTGCCATTAAAATCGCTGGGTAATAGGCTATGGATAACGGAGAAGTTTACATTCACTTTGTATATTATCTTTGTTTATATATATATATATATATATAGATAGTTAGAATCTCTTGTGTGACTATGTAGACCACGACACGTGGATCTTATCAAAAATATTCCTCTCGATCATGACATATTATCAGAAACTGTCATATCATGTTTTTTTTCACATGACTTCATCTCTCGATTTTTGGTTTGATGAGATGCACTTAAATTAAATCAATTTTTTATTAGACGTGCAGGAGGGTTTTTTTTTTTTTTTTTGTGGCGTACATTACATATCACAAAAACTTTAGGGTTAGCTTCATAAAAAGTGAATGTTGTTAACTCTAATTAGATTGTACAGAGGATCTGAACTCTCTGTCAAACCCCAGTGTAAGGAAGAAGGGACCAAACAAACACTGTGGAATGTGGCTTTCGAGGTGGTCCTTTTTCAGGATGGACCACTGAAAGGACAGTGTTATTAGGGAGAGAACATAATCATGAAGAGGAAGTGAGAATTTTTATGTTGGATCTCTCTTGAGTGGCTGGCACGCGGTGGAGTTATTGGGCCTCTATACAAAATGGGCTTGTTCATGGATCTCCAATCCTTCTTCATTTCACACGTGTCCCATGGATTTGAATAGAAAATTTGTCTTCCTTAAAATAAATAAAAAATAAAAAAAAGAAGAAGAAAAGAAAAGAAAAGAAGAAGAAGAAGAAGAAGAAGAAGAAGAAGAAAAAGGAGGAAAAAGATACACACAGCCCCTGCACAACTCCAATGGCAGTCTATTCTATTTTTTTTAAAAAAAAATCATACACTCACCTTTTGAAGTGTATGCTGTTATATGAAATGAAATATATACTGAAATACATTAACGTATTTTTTTAATAATAAAAAAATAAAAAAATAATTAAATCATATACTATAATAAAACATATACATTATGATAGCACAGTATATACTACGTTATCTTAACATATGAGATTGTAAAACGGACTGCAAAAAAGACTGCGTGTATCAGCGCTCTAAAAAAAAATCATGGGCTTTAGGCCCTGTCTTGTATTAGTCCTCGTGGAGCTCTCTACCAAAAAAAAAAAAAAAAAAAAATCAATCATTTGATTTTTCTTTCCAGAAAAAGAGTGCAACGAATAAAATTTATTTCAACTATTCAAAAATTCGCAAAGAGTGCAACGAATAAAATTAATCTATTCAAAAATTAAAAATAATATTATCCATGTTTTTCGCTCCAAATTTATTTGATATGTCCAGCCATGTGTTGGCGTAACCCGGCCCATCCACTTTCCACACCAGTTTTATTTTTTAAAAAATATATAATTCATTAATTAAATATGGTTAAAAAAGTAAAGTTACACTAACATACAATATATATTTTTCATTGAATTTTTAAAAATAATTTTTATGCATTATATAAACATATATAAGATTATAAAAATAAATTGAGTGTATTATCTGCTATATTTTTTTTTTAATATAGTAAAATAATGGTACCATAGCTTTATTACTCACGCTAAATTGGGTAATACGTTGGCTGGACTGGCTGGTTGTTAGAAATGGGTTATTAAGACGGGCTGTTTGTAGAATCTTAAAAAAAAAAAGAAATTATTTTGATCACAACATAAATTGCACTAATAATCTTCTAATCAACCCAATTTTAGTTCTATTTCTTGTCTTAAATTCAAATAATCTCTAATCATCCGTTTAGGTAGTGACACAAGCTATTCTAAGATATATGAATATTTTAGTATAAATAAAAAATAAAATTTTTTTGTTTGGTTTGTTTTTAGTTTTTTCTAATTGGTGAATTTAATATTAAAGTTTTTGTTGTTAAATAGATAATGATAAATGAGATGTGAATAAGGATTTATACAAGGTAAAAAATTAATTTGACATGTGGATCCTCTTATTTAAGCTGATGATAACATGTGAACTATTTATATCAGTTAAATAGATTGAATGACACAATTTTAGAAGGAACTGGAATATCGATATCAACTTTACTCACCTATTCTGACATAGTTATACCGTTTTATTCCTTATAAACAAACAATTTTTTAACTTTATTCTCCCTTTTTCCTCCCCTTCTAGTTTCTCATCCAAAAAGGGGGCTAAATTCATTTGAATGTATAATTGTATACCAGACTTTGATTTGCTGAAAACGATTTACGGGCCGGCCCATATGACCCATCATTTATGAAGCATATTTGTTTCAGGGTACTGGTGGGCGTTTCTGTTGATGGTGGATCATAATCTGCCTGATTTTATAATTTTCTATTTTATTTTGGTTTTAGGGTGCCTTTCACAATTCGATTGGAGTTGCTTTTAACTTTTTTTTAAGTTAAAAGCCTTAAATAAGTTATCAAACAAACTTATTTAATTGAAAAATTGTCTTCATCATTACATAAAAAAATATGCATTAAAAACTATATTTATTCCAACAAAAAAAGTTTCTGCTATGAGTAACAAACATGATTTAAAGCAGCTATCATCATTACATCATAAAAAAATGTGTATAAAGCTTAAAACTGCTTTTCAAACGGTGTTTTTAAACGCACCATTAATTATAGTCGATAAGAAAAGGAAACTTAGAGCTAGTTTAGTAAGGGGTTAAGGTTTTAATGATAAGTTGTTCTAATTTTATAAATAAAAAATTCATCAATTTTGTCCATATTTACATTTGTCAAAATCGAGATAAAAAGTAGAGATAAATGCTATCACAGCCTTCAGGTGAAACAAAATATCCACATTTTCATTTCAAAATTAAAACAATTGTCAGCAGTTTATCTCAATAGTTATCTCATTGGCAAATTAGCCCTTAGTGTTTATCACAACCGTTTAATTTCGTGATAAGTTAAATTAATCCTGTAGCCTTTCCCGTCTCCAATTTTTTTAACCAAGTCATTTCAGTGGAACACATATTTTTAATTTTTTATAAATATGTAATGAAAGTAAAGTATCATTTATGATCCTAAAAAAGACGACATTGAAACGTTTTTTCAGACCATTTTAATGAAGATGTATTTATATATACCTGGCACGCATATATGGAATAAAACAATGCAGTATTGTTTGATCCATGAGAGTGAAAACCCTGATAATAATGTGGTTATTTAATTTTGAAAAATTGTTAAAAGTACAGGTGATATGAAGTTTTCGAATATCTGATATGGCTGGGTAGTACTGCATTAGTTAACAAGTGTTGTCTGCTTTCCTACGACGGTCTTCTTCACAAGTCAATCCAGCATAGCAATACCTTAACTTAGATGAGACTCTCAAATATAATGATGGTTGGGTTAGTTGATCAATTGATCATGGTTTAATTAATAGGACATTTTCATGAACATTGGCATTTTTTTTTTCCTTCAAGTCTTACAAATATGCCCTGGATCTATTCCATATATCACATGGGAACAGCACGTTGACCATGTTTAGTGCGTTTAGTGACCCGTATTAAAATCTAGTTGTTAAAAAAACATCATTTTTTATTTGCATGTATTCTCTTAACAACAAAATGCTATACCAACAAATATATTTCATATAGTTTAATTTTGTTTTTTTTGCTTGGTATATATTTCATATAGTTGGTGATGCAATATCAATAAATTCATTCTATAACGTTACACATTTAAATAATTTACAATATGCTATTTTACTTAAATCCATGATCGCTTACTCTCATAGATATAGAGTTTAAATCCTTCCTAGCTTACCTAATACACAGGATATATTTCACCATTTTTTTAAATCTAGAATTCAGAATTTTTTTCAAATTGAGTTCCTCGTAACAGAAAAGAGAGCACACAGTTTACACATTATTCTTTATATATATATAATCCCAAAAGAAAAAATAAGTAAATGAAATAGCATTTGAAAACCAAAAAGCCAATCACACGCTGTGTTCCATTATTTATACAGTGGGACAAATATGGCAGACTCAATAGAAGAGTTTAATTTGGCCATTTCTCCCAATTGGGCTGGACCGAAACAGGATCCGTGGGCCATGCATCAACGTTTACGTGTTCTTATAATGCATGCTTTGGGGGGGGGGGGGTCCATGGCAGGTAGAGGGAGAATGTGTTTAGGTTCTGATCTGACAACTTTAGGGGGATCTTTGCTACTGCTCTTCTTTTATTTTATTTTAGAAAGCCATATATTATATATACAGAGAGAGAGAGAGAGAGAGAGACGACAAACAGTGTCACTCGTGATACCTCCACGTCACCCACCACTTCCTATATTTTGTGAAAATTATTGTTTACTTCCCGCTTTGCTTCTTTACGTGGATTATATTTTATATACATTATTATTTTAAAATATGTATTCATGAAATCTATAATACCACTTGATCGAGTTTGGTTTATCAGTTGATATGTTCATTTCTTTCCCACGCTTGCGGCACAAGTGTTGGGTCGTTGGGAAATAGAGATCGGATGGGATCTATTATTCTTTATTTCATCAAAAACGTTAATTATTTGTTTACTTCAAATTAATTTTATATAAACTTTAATCTTGTGTCTAAACCATGTGAGGAGGGACTTTTGTTACGAGTTCATGATCAAACACATTTGTTTTCTATTAATTTTTTTTTAGGAAAGAATATAATCCATTGAAAAAACAAGTATTCATCCAAAGAGAGGTTTGCATTTTATATATATATAAAAAAAAAAAAAATCCATCAACTTAGGTTGACCACGAAAATATCAGAATCAATTCGGGGGAAAATATGTAGATCTAAGGAAGACCACTTGGTTTAAATTTAGAACAACTAATGTAGTAGAAAACATCGAATCAGTTTGGGTCATGTTGTCGTAGACAAATGTATTAATAATTATAAAAATAAAAACTAATAAAGAGCAAAACCATTGGATCTGGTCAACTGCACCCACCTGACTTTCCGGGGCTAGAAATTTCTATTCCCAGAGTCCTAAATGCTTTGTCTTCTTGGGGAGAGAGGGGATTGAAGTTGAACACCCCCAACCCTAATGTCTATTGATTATGGTACATGTTATAAATTCTAAATTAATGGATTGACAGAGGATCAATGCTTATGAAACTTTGCGCCTTTGCCATTAAATTTTGATTTTCTTTTTTTCGGTGCGTGCCACTGGACCATTAAAAGCGATGCGTCTATAATGAAGGACTCACATGCATTTTATAAGGTTAAGAGCTTTTAATTGTGACACCATACCATGCCATTAGTGTTTATGAGAATAGTCAGTTAGGTTATATTATGGCAGAGAATCGTGACTGAATTCATGCAATATTGGGTCGTTGTTGTGGTTATTCTTTACAGGTATTTGCCTAACCAAGTCACACCTCGAGTCCTCTAAATATTTTTTTGTTGGTTTGAGTGAGACTTGAATAGGAAGATTCTTTATTGTAAATTTTGTATATATACATGAAAATGATATATATATATAGTCCAGTGTGGTCTCTTATCTAGACAATTGTTTTAATTTTTTCATTATAATATACTTGTCCAAAGAAATATACGCGATTATATATAAAAATGAGATATGTATTTAAATAAATAAGTGCATCTCTTAACAAATATAAAAAAATAGCTATTATATATGAAACAAATATGAAAATATAGCTACATGAGATCATCTCTGATTACAGACGAGATTATAAAAAACCCTGAGTGTATCAACGTTCTTGAATTATATATATATATATATATATATATATATATATAGAGAGAGAGAGAGAGAGAGAGAGAGAGAGAGAAAGGTTACCTCCCATATGAAAAAAAGAAAAAAAAAAAAAAAGTTGGGACGTCTCTGGTACCGAGAGAGAGGGTCCGTCGGGGACGGCGAGTGGTCACGTGAAGAGGGGATCCCCCACCACCACCCGACACCTTTTCAATTTCGGTGTCGTTGGTACCAAGCGCACTCATCTCCATCTCATCTGACCACCCCTCACTCAACAATATATTATTATATATAATACCCATGTATGTATAACCGGCGTTATTTTGATATATATATCTATTTATTTCTCGATATAAGTTGATGATTCAAGTGACACCTCGTTTTTTTTGTGTTTTGACATTTCATTGTCCTAACCTTTCACTGGTGACATTAATTATAATTCGGAATTGATTGTTTCATCTGAACAGTGTCGACCAGCGACCGGCCACTAAAGAAAATGTAGTTAGTCCACGTGGCATCATTTTGAACAACACAATTAAAATCATAATTACAACTCGAGTGATGGTTTAAAGTTTGATGGGGCACATTGAAACGCAACTCGTTTGTTTTCATTCGAGTGAGATGAAAGTAAAATCAACGGTCAGAAAGAAGACTCGTCACAGTGTGGACCCCAACACATTAGGTCCCGATGAGTGACACGTCATTCAATACAGGTCAAAGTGTACGGGTGCTGACGTTATGTGCCTTCCCCGGATTGTCCTCTAGCTGTTCTCCACAAACAGGAGACCCCGTTTTGTCTTTTATTAAGTGATGGTACTTTTGTCAAAACACAACACACACACACAAATTAATCTCTATTTTAGGGTAGCCCTTTGTTTTCATAATGGTCCTTAATGATGTCATTATCATTGACAAATGTTCTCATAAAGAAACAGCTATTGTTTCTCGCTCGATCGTCAGGTTTTCATTCAAGGCCTATCGAGGACCAGCGGGATATGATGATAATGGTAGTACTATAATACTATGTTGATTCACAGTGATAGTTAAGCCGGTTAATTATCCCAAAAAAATTCGAATATGATCTGAATCTGTATCTAAAAGATCAGAAATATCTGATATTTGAAGATCTGGAGTGCAAATATCGATATCAGTCTATCCGATCAAAAAAATATCCATATCTGACATATATTATAAAAATATATATATATTATATATTCCCCATATTGTTATCTTGTTTGATTAATCATTAAGATAATATATTATAATTGAAGAGGATATTTTCCTCCTTCAGTTAGATTTGTAAGTTTACTGGAAAAAAAAACTCAAGCAATACAAATTCTCGCAACTATGCTTTGATTCTCTCAACGACTGAATAGAAATAATCCAAACAGAGTTCGATGATTGGACTTGACTCAATAGGTCACTCTCTTGATCTTGCTTGACTGTGCTTATAACTCAATGAATAATTGTGTCTTTAGAGTGCTATCTCGCGACCTCTTTAAAGACTGCCTACGTACCCCTTGGGGATCAAGTCACACGTAATTCATTTAACGTCCTTGTAACCGCCTTGCCACTAAGTACTTAGTGGGGCCTTTTCCGCAGAAACGTTCCCGGTATTTATGTTCCACGCCGGTCGTTGACCACCCACGTTCTGTGGGTGATGGACCTTAAATGCTACCTTGGCAGTTACAGGCGTTAGTGATCTTTTAACCGTTCTTTCTTCTTGCTCAGGGTCTCTTGATATGCTCGCATGTACGCTACACATCATGCCTTCAAGGAGTAAGGTCGACCAACCAGACCTCATGTCTGGTCGTGCCTTAGACTACTCGCCTTCGGGTGCTCAACCGCCCAACTA
Organism: Acorus gramineus; assembly: GCA_030737835.1. Classification (NCBI taxonomy): domain Eukaryota; kingdom Viridiplantae; phylum Streptophyta; class Magnoliopsida; order Acorales; family Acoraceae; genus Acorus; species Acorus gramineus. The sequence continues at coordinate 16,830,910 of CM060857.1, forward strand.
GACACTGGATCTAGTCGTGTCGACACATCTGGGAGAGTCATCATGACCAAGGATTGAAACTCGGATTTGCGGATCCACGGTAAGTCTACGTTCGTCCTAGTGTGACGCATTACCCTTTGAGATGATACGTGTCGCGGTGAGGATTTTTACATCCACAATAATACTATTAAATTTTCAATGTATGATATATGAAAGAGATAATAAGTCTTAAAATCTTAATTTTAATTTTGATCTCTCGCTAAAATATTACTTGATTATCCAAATTAATGTTAATATTCAAACATGTCAATTATCAAAAAAAATCTGTATCCGATCCGTATCTGAAGAGATCCGAATCTGAAAATTAATATCTGTATCCGAATTCAAAAGTGAGGATATGGATATTGACATATCCGATCAGTATCCATCCGATTGACAGGCTTAGTCACAGTGTCTATAATACTACAATAATATTTCAAAAATCCACACAATATATTGCAATCTTTTCTTTTTATATATATATTAAAAAAATAAATTGATGAGTCTGTGAAGCCGTTAAAAAATGAAAACCCAAAACATGATTTTAATAAAAATATACAATTATTTTATATCTTAATATTATAATAAAAAACCTCAGATAACAAAAGCCCATATAATCTTCTCATAATATATCACACTAGCTACTCATAAAATATCACAAAAAGCTTGACTATATTAGAAGAGTTAAATAATCTCCATATATTATGTATATAGTAGAAAATGTTTTATGTAATATGATTGCCTCTATGTGTGTTAATTAATTGCTCTATCATAATTAATATGTCAAAAATCTAAACCCATATCATATGACTGTTATTTTATTTATTTTTTAACAAAAAAAAAAAAAACCTCATATAATAACGACTTTTTTTAAAAAATATTGCACATTTTGTTTTGGATATTTCTTTTACCAAATTGTTTGGGTTACGTAAAAGGTATATAAATATAGAGTACGCACAGTCCCCAAAATATTTTACCTGGGTCCTTTCATATTATCATACAGTGTGTGTATATATATTATTTCCTGAGAATCAGAGAAAAGCTCACCCTTCACCAACCCATATACATGGTCTAAATATTATCCTAATATTTAATTAATCAATAGCTGATAATATTAAAAAAAAGTGATGTATGTCGTGATAGATCCCAAATCGTAATCATGAATATATATACATAGGTGGGGATTAACACAAAGAGGTCCCCCACAATTGTAAGTGCTCTTTGTCAGTTTGTGTGTCCCCTCTCACCCCCTCTGTGTCAGTGACCCCATTTGTTACAGATACTCGATTGCCACTGTATGTCTTTTCTATCCAAAATATTGTTCCACAGCACGCGTGCCACGTAAGCTATTCCACTTTCTACTTCTGTATGTACAATGGGGGGAAAAAATTGGGCCTAAAATGCTCTTCGGCTCTTCGCACCACCCCGATGCGCTGAAATATGGCCGAAGCAATATTTCACCGCGTTGAAAATGTCGGAAAAAATTGTAATACACACCATCAAACATGCACATAAAAGGCGGACACTATTATTTCTATTTGATTGAGAGCTTGCATTGGCTGGTGTCCACCAACGCAAACGCCCCATGAAGTCTCCCCCTTAAGCCTTCAAATTGCTAAAACACCCCCTTGATGTAATTTTTTTTTAAAAAAATAATAATTAAAACAGTCTGTGAGTCCATATAATTATTAAGTGGAATGACATGTAATAATTTTAATTTCAAGAGTTAGTTAAAATTCATATGTTATTTTATATCAGTTTATTTTAATATAATTTATTTCTAAATAGACTATTTTATATTCAAACAGGAGTAAAGAATGATGAAATAGTAGTTTTTGAAAAAATACTACAGAATCCAGATAAATAAACTATGGCCTTGTTTAAAAATGAGTTTGAACAATTTTTAAATTTGTAAGAAACTTTTTTATCAATACAATTTTCAAACAGAAAACTAAAATAAAAGGTTATAAACATATTTTTGTAAAATAATATTTAAAACCTGAGAATTTTAAAAATTATAAAAAATTATAAAATTAATTTTAAACTTATTTTTTACCCGTGAATGAAATATCACACGTGAACACGACCCCGGATAGAGAAATTAATTAACAAAAAAAGAAACGGAAGAGATGCCATGGCCCCCCCCTTCGAATACATAAAAGGAGAACTTGAATATGATTTGACTACACGTGCTTATTAATGCCCACTGTTTAGAAACCTCTCCCGTTTAAGAATACCACCCCCAACTATACACCGCTCTTTAATTTTTAGTTGACCGTCGTCGTATATACTATCCTAAGAAAATAAATACCCCACCTAAAAAATGTGAATAAAAAATGGGCCTTAATTTAGTTTGCTAATAGGTTTTGGATACAAAATAATTTCGTGGGATATAAAAGAATAAAATATAATGTTTTTATGTTTGTTAATTTTTTTTAACATATCTACATAAAATAAATTATGTCTATCTATGTATGTATAATTATCAAAATTTATTCTAATTTAACAATATATAACTATTATAATTTAAACTATATTCTTTTTATGTGACTTTAGCCGTGATTATATACTATTTTTCTTTATTTCTCCATCCTTTTCGTCTTTGAACTGATTTGTAATATTTTTTTTTTGTTATAAAAAACGATCTAATTTTTTTTCTTAAAAAAAATTATATTAATTTCATGTGCCTTTTATTTAATAGTCACTATGATACTTAACAAAACCGATCATACGACGTCTCAAATGAGGTAGAGAAAGTACATCCTTAAATAAATTAACCTGAATTAAAAAGACAACCAAGATATTAGAGAATTCCGTATGTTTATCCACCAAATAAAATATCTGATAATTGAACAACCAAACATAAAACCGAGAGTCGGGTGCACCTTTTTCCGTGGGGAATCCGAGTCAACCGCGTTCGTTAAACAGCCCACGTCACGTGGGTTGGGTTCCGACCGAAAAATCGTATATATATATATATATATAAACAATAATGACTCTTATAACCAACTTTATAGCCCCATCACAAATCCTCTGAAGTGACATATGTAAGGCAATTAAGTTTTAATTTTTTTTCATATTTACAATCGACTGTGGAATTTTTATTTTTATTTTTTTATTCCTTCCTCCTTAATTTTTTTTATATTGTTTTAAATTTTAAACACAAATTTTTTTATATATTGATTGTGGAATTTTTATTTTTTTCATATTATAAATTTTAAACATTACAAATTTAAACATTATAATTTTTTTTTTTTAGATTTGGATTTTGTCTCAATGTGTTTGACATTATTTGATTCATAATCGAGGTGTGTTTTGTTGATTGTTTTAAATTTTAAACACGAATTTTTTTATGTATTGAATGTCATTTTTTATAGTTTGATTTGTTTTTTCTTCTATATCTTAAATATAACACTCGCTACTGTTACATTTTATATATAGATAGTTTGTATGATGTTACTGTTACATACCTGACAATATAAATATTCATTTTTCATATTTGTATTATTTTTGTTATATTCGTAAATGTAACAATCAATCGCACGCGTGTATTGATTTAGATTTGTCACATTCATGAATGTAACAGTCAATTACATGTGTCTATTGCTACGAAATATATACATTTACGCAACATGGTCACATTATAATGTAATAAAATTGTTATATTCACATACTTCTGTTACATTTAATCATTTTACCTTTCTCTCTCTATTTTCACAAATAACATTTTCTTAATACAGAGAAAAATTATAATGAAAATTGAAGCAAAGCTTTTATGGTTTCCCCGATGGTGATTCGAAGGTTTATATGTTTTTGTTTTTGTTTTAGTATTTTGTTTTCACTTCTCAGAGACCAACAATACAGAGGTTTATTTTGGCCATCGACATCTACGGAAGATGACAAAACGAAATGACCAGCAACAGCTTTTGTTTCTCATGGAGGTGAAGTAGTTGTAAATGAAGGGGAGGAAGAGAAGAAGATGGAGTTCTTCATGTGATTCGGAATGTAAAAGCTTTGGATGATTTTTTTTTTTTATCGTAAATGGATTTCAAGATTCACATAGAAGACTCATAACTAAATAGAGAAAATGATGAGATTTGGGTTAATGGACATATTTATATTTTATCATTTTATCCTCTTTGAAAAGTCAACAAGCTAACCAATAAGATAATGACATTTCATGTGACTTGTGAGTAGAGCTTATATTTTAGGGTTTGGGTATTATAACTCATATATATATGATTTGAGCACTAATACATTTAGTAACGTTTTGCATTCTATTGTACAGCTTCATACACTATTTTATAACCTTATATTTATACTAAGTTATTATAATATATGAGATTTTATCATAGTCAGAGGCGGACCTAAAAGTTGATCGGGCTGTGCTGTAGCCCAACCAAGATTTTGTAATTTTTTTGTTGTTGTTAATGATATGTATTAGGATAATGTTATGTATATATCTCTTTTCCAACATTAATCCTCCGAATCTACAAGTGTTTTGAATTTTTAAAAAATAGTATACTTCATCTAATGAAGTAAATACTTTTATAAAAAATAAATTATATATTCCAATGAATCACATGAATGTATTTATATATGTAAAATATGATAAAATTTATCGAAGTATATATCTCATTAATGTGCGTATACGCTCTGATGATTTTTATTCGTAAATATGAGTATTCAATTTTAATCACATTCCATTTTCTTCGTATATATGTTTTTTAAATATCACATAAAAATATTTGGTATATAAATAATTAAATCAAGGAAAAAATCCAAATAACCCCTATAAACTGACTGAAGTCCTTATAATCCCTTGACTTTTCTTGAAATTCATGTAACTCCTTGAAAACACATAGTAAATCCAAATAACCCCTTGAAAGAAATTTATGTTGATAGAAGATGAATATTTTGTGAATATTCTATTTGGTTAACCTTGACTGAAAATAGAATATACTAACAACCCCCTACAATGTATTAAAAGTGTAAAAATTTATATAAAAAGGTGATTTTACATTTTTGAATAGATTATAAAACCCTATCTGGAGGGATAAAATCATCATTTATTGATGATTTTTTTACATTTTTAACATATTGTAGATTTTATTTTTGTATGTTGTGTTGTTATCCAGGATTAACTTAACAAAATATTTACAAAATATTCATAAGGTTATTTGAATTACTAGATGTTTTAAGGAGGTTATTTAGATTTCAAGAATAGTCAGGGGTCATATCGATTTTAGTCTGCTTATAAGGGGTTACATCGATTTTAGTCTGTTTCAAGAATAGTCAGGGGCTATATCGATTTTAGTGAGTGTATGGATTTTTCCCTTAAATCAAACATAAAAAACAAAAAAATTATATATAAATATTTAATATTAGCCTACCTTAAAATATTGTCGTGGATTCATCCCCTATAACAGTGTATGGTATAAAAAATTTAATTATTTTTTTAAGATAAAAAATATTAATATATTTTAATGGATACTTCAATGAAAAAAAAAATCTGACTGTATTGGGGTTTGGACGAATCATTTTAGATGTATATATATTTACATGTATATATATATATATATTTATCTTCTCCTCTGATAAAGCCACCCCACTAACCTCGGTCATCTAAAAAAACTATGGTTAGTTTACTATATTCACACCCTATATAATAGTTGGCCCATTTGAGCCACACACGATCGGATCCCGACAGGTTCTCACTGCTCACGAGGCGAACCTAAAATCGGGCCGACAACTGATATTACAGTGTGACCCACGATCCGTAACAAACGGATACGACGAGTGAACGTCAGGATCAAGTGGAGTGAAAATAGAAGGCTGCTCTATTGAATCACATCCGTCGGTTGTCCCATCTCGGGATCCTACGGATGGAACTTAAATGGACCGTGGATTTGACTTCTTCCTGAAATGCCGGACGAGTTATTCGAACCGACTCGGCGAGTTAAAGCGGGTAAAAAACACTACACGCGACCTATGCTTTGGCTTTATCGTTACACACCATCTCTCTCTCTCTCTCTCTCTCTCTCTCAAAACACACAAACACGAGGGGCCCCAATATAATATAATATAATAGTACAATATAGAATTCCCCTTTTTAATTCTCTTTTGAGTTTTTCTATAACAAAAATCGTCTTGTTCTCTTCTGCTGTGTGTGTGTGAGAGAGAGGGAGAGAGAGAGGGATCTGAGAGCGGGGGATAGAACAAGAGAGGGTGATTTAGCTTTTCTTTCGTCTCTTGTCCTTCGTCTTTTGAAAACCCAAAACAGATGGGGAAAATCCGAGTTTCTATAAATTCTTTTCCATAGAAATCCAATTTGCTGGGTTTCTGCAACACCCGCTTTTATTGGTGGGTTGTTTTTCTGTTTTGGGTTGAATCTGGAGTCCAATTGGGGGAGAATCTGAACCGTCCATCGAACAAGGAGGGTCCTTTTCGTGATCGTCGGGTTGTGGGATTGGAGGGAAAGGTGCACTGTTGGAGATCTTTTGTTGCTTGGTGGGTATTGATTAAGTGAAGCCCCTCTCTCTCTCTCTCTCTCTCTCTGTGATATACGGTGCCCGGTTCGAGTTGGAAAGTTGGGGGTTTTGTTGTCCGACCGAGAATGGCAAGATCTGGAGAGGGTTGTGTGGCTCTCTTTCAGTAGGTGTGACTAAAACTGTAGTTCGAAAAATGTGGGTTTTTTTTTTACGCAATTTAATTCGATCGACGAGCATTGGAGGCTAGATTGAGTTGGTGAGTGAGACTCTCTGATGAGCTCTGTTTCTTCTTCATCTTTTTTGTTTTCATTTTTTCTTTTTATGCACTCGTTTCTCATCCTTTTGTTATACGTTTTTTTTTTTTTTTATTGGCTCAATATAGCACCACAGATTCTGTGTATCATTTATTGCTCAAGTTGAAGTATTTGAGGCATCCGAGTCGAAGAATTGAAAGTGATTTCCTAAATTGATGACGATATCCACCATAGAATCTGTGGAGGCGATTTGAAAGTGAATGACTGCTCCCAGTAAGGTAAGTCTATAATCATCTTTGGATGGCCTTGTTTTTTCTTTTTCTTCTTGCATAATTTGAACTGGGTTTCCTTTTATAATCCTAGAGCTAAATTTTTTTTATCTTTTCTTGTTCAGTGCACCAATAACCGAAGTTGAGGCTTTGTTTTGGTTTAAGAGGAGGGGATGATTACATACGCTGATCCTCCGGTGTCTAAAGAACAATCGATGGTGGTCATGAAGGAGGGGGGATGTGTTACGGAGCGGTGCCTCGATTCACAGCTGTGGCACGCGTGCGCTGGGGGGATGGTCCAGATGCCTCCGGTGAACTCCAAAGTCTACTACTTCCCACAAGGGCACACCGAGCATGCTAATCTTGGCACATCCTCCACCATGGACTTCCCACGGATCCCACCTCTCAATCTCTGCCGGGTTGCTGCCCTCAAGTTCCTTGCTGACCCAGAGTCTGATGAGGTCTATGCGAAAATCCGCCTTGTTCCCGTGCACCCAAGTGAATCGAATTGCTATGGGGATTCAATCGATGAAAGCCCTGTCGGAGGGCCTAACAATGAGAACTCCGAGAAGCCAGCCTCATTTGCAAAGACACTGACCCAATCGGATGCGAACAATGGTGGGGGATTCTCCGTCCCTAGATATTGTGCTGAGACGATTTTCCCCCGCTTGGACTACTCGGCTGACCCGCCTGTCCAGACGGTTCTTGCAAAAGATGTGCATGGTGAGGTCTGGAAGTTCCGTCACATTTACAGGGGGACTCCAAGGAGGCACCTTTTGACTACGGGATGGAGCACTTTTGTGAATCAGAAGAAGCTTGTTGCTGGTGACTCCATTGTCTTCTTGAGGACAGAGAATGGTGACCTCTGCGTTGGGATTAGGAGGGCCAAACGCGGAGTTGGTATTGGTGGTGGGTCTGATGTGCCATCTGGGTGGAACCCTCCTGGCCCCTATGGAGGTTTCTCCATGTTCTTGAGGGAAGATGAGAATAATAAGCTGATGAAGAATGGTGGGAGGGGAGGGGGAGCAGGGAAGGGAAGGGTGAGGGCGGAGTCGGTGGTGGAGGCAGCAAGCTTGGCTGCTAGTGGACAGGCGTTTGAGGTGGTGTATTACCCAAGAGCAAGCACGCCAGAGTTCTGCGTTCGCTCCGGCTTAGTTAGAGCCGCCATGAGGATTCAGTGGTGTTCGGGTATGAGGTTCAAGATGGCTTTTGAGACTGAGGACTCGTCAAGAATCAGCTGGTTCATGGGGACCATATCGGCCGTGCAGGTCGCCGACCCAGTTCGGTGGCCCAATTCTCCCTGGAGGCTTCTCCAGGTACTACCTCTTTTTTCCCCTCTTGTCCTACCTTTGCTACGAATTGGATGTGTTATTGATGAAAGTGCGATGTTAATGCAAGCTTGGTGGAAAGAATCTCCTGGTAGTCTTCACATCGAAATTGCTAGTCTGGTTGTGAGTTCAGTTGGTTTCTTTTCATGCAATGTTTCTGTCTCTTAACTTTACGATGAGTTGATTGTGTATGTGGCTAATGGATTGTTAAGGCATAGATTTTATTTCATTTAGTCTGGATGCCTAATAAATGCTGCTTAGAGTTACCATTTTAATCTTTGAGCAGTTGTGCATTATAGGACCATGCCCTTCCATGTTGATGCGGCCTGTTTGCTCAGCTTAAAGTTTGAAAATTCCTTTTATATTTCCTGACCGGGTTGAATATTTTTGTTTTTTTAAAACGGTGCATAATTGGAATTCCTTTTATACATGTGTTGGAAGTGTATAACTGGACCATGAATGAAATTTCCAATTATGAGCTCATGAGATGAAGCTGTATGTGGTTTTTAGTGTACATGTAATGCATGCAAATATACTTACTGAGGCAGTCTGGTAGTTTTTTTGCTCAAATGGCAACACGGCTGCTTCCACTGTGCTTCTACTGTGGTTATTATTATTATCGTTATGATTTTTTTATGCACCCACTATCATTTTTTACATTCACTCATTCAAGTTTGGTATTTTTCTGGACTGTTACACTGACTTCTAAAGCTTGTAGAACCATGTCCGTTGAACATGCTATAATTGAGACTTCCACACTGCAAAACAATGAGAAAAACAATATATTGAGCATGCATTCTATCTTTGATAATCTTGCATCACTGTGGATATGTTCTTTTGTTTAATATTAATATATTATTCACTCCCTCGCACCTGAACATGTTACCTTCAGATGTATAGCATGACTGAGTTAGCCAAATCTGTTCAGGTGACCTGGGATGAGCCGGACCTGCTGCAGAATGTGAAGCGGGTCAGTCCATGGCTGGTGGAGCTGGTTTCGAACATGCCAGCCATCCACCTGACACCTTTCTCTCCACCGAGGAAGAAGCTCCGACTTCCACACCACCCTGACTTCCCACTTGTCATGGACGGCCATCTTCCCCTTCCACCATTCTCCGGAAACCCCCTAGGGCCCAACAGCCCTATGTGTTGTGTTCCCGACAACAGCACCCCTGCAGGCATACAGGGAGCCAGGCATGCTCAATTTGGAATATCTTTATCGGATCTGCAATTCAACAAACTGCAGACGGGTCTGTTTGCGGACGTCCAAGCTCCCTCCAGGATATCATCCACTGGGCTCTTCATTGGAAACCCTAACAGCATCCATGAAAATGTCTCTTGCTTGCTGACCATCGGCACACCTTCGCAAAGCACCAAGGAATCCGACAATGGGAAGTCTGCCTCCCATCAGTTTTTGCTCTTTGGGCAACCTATACTTACAGAGCAGCAGATCTCCCTCAGCGGATCCAGAGAGACAGTCTCTACAGTGCTCACTGGGAACAGTTCCTCGGATGGGAATCAAGACAAGACGGCAAACTTACTGGATGGCTCTGGATCGGTGAACCATCAACATGGCACCATGGATAGTTCATCCTATGAAGGTGGGTTCCCTTGGTACAAAGATCGCCGTGCTAGTGAGAGTGGTTTGGAAACAGGGCATTGTAAGGTATTCATGGAGTCCGAGGATGTTGGTCGCACCCTTGATCTCTCCGTTCTTGGTTCATATGAGGAGCTTTATGCTAGGCTTGGAGACATGTTTGAGATCGATAAATCAGAGCTCTTGAGCCACGTGCTGTACCGAGATGGGGCTGGTGCAGTTAAACACGCTGGAGATGAATCATTCAGGTGAGATTATCCAACTTTGAATGAGATAATTAGTTAATTCACATCTAGGTTGCCAACCCAGCGCATTGAAATCTTGATTGATTTGGATTCTTTTCATTCTATTTATGTTAAGCTTACATGTGGAAACAATTATTTGCTGTTTTGTGTTGGAAATATCAGATTAGTTAATTAATTGTTTTCAAACTCTACCATCAGTGTTTTCAATATAAAACCATAGATATTAACTTGTGGTTTTGGCCATGGCTCTTTGCTGTCTTTTGTTTCCTTCTTGACTTCTTGTGTTGGGTAGCTTTTTTATCAACCCTCATGGAGTGATCATTTTTAATAAAATTCTGGTATCTCCCATCTTTATTCAAAAAAAAAAAAAAAGTTAAAAAACATGAAATGCAGTAATAAAAAAATGGTGAATGGAAACACTTTCCTTTTAAGATTTTCCTTCCATTTTTTAGCAATAATTTATTGCGGAGCAATTGTTTCCAAATACTACCTTAAGGTCTATCCTAACCCTCTATTGTTGGTAATTATTTCATCAGGATTTACATATATTTTTTGCAAATATACGTTGAACTCTATATGATTTTTATTTTGTGTTGAAGTTGTTTCTTTATAATTTCAGTAAGATTCGAGTTTAGTGACTGTTGTGGGTATTAGTGAAGGATTCAGTAGCTTTGCATTCCTAAGGAATTGCATGGCCTCTTGATGTCATATAATGTATTTATCGCCCCTTTTAATCCTCTCTTTCTGGATTTCCTTGCCAAACATGTTTTTCCCAAGATTGATAGGCAATCGTGTTTCTTCATTGGTAACTGCAGTGAATTTGTGAAAACGGCGCGGAGGCTGACAATTCTGATGGATTCAAGCAGTGACAACATGGGGAGATAGAGTAGGTGTCTTACTTTTATCAACTGTACAGTTGAATGAGCAAACTCGTTGTTCTACTCGGATCAGATATGTTAATGTGGAAACTTTATTTTCCCTTTCTTTCTTTTTGAACATCCGATTTGTGGCCTTTGAGCAGTTCCTGTCTTTGCCCTTGTAATATCCATGAGGGCTTTGGATTTAAACGGATAATTTATCTGGTTTGTTTGGGGGAAAGTGTGTGGTTATTGGTATAATGGATTTAAATATATCTTAATTACCATATATATATATATATATATATTTCTATCTGATGTTCATGCATGATGTTAAATTTAGCGCTTCTAGTGTAGTGTAACCTTTCCATAATCTCAACCTTTTCTTGGATTCAATTGAATTTATTTGGTGGTTTATATAGTTTCTTTGTAGCACTATGACTATTAACTAATTTTTCCCTGAATACAATGCTTCCTCTAGACATCTGAAGTTGATTTCTTTTTTTTATTATTATCTTAAAATTTTGAAATCTAGGTATATGGAGTTAATTTTCTGCCCTGAGTATCCGCAGTCCCCATATTCATTCCAATCTGAGAGGACTTTAAAAGCTCTTGATGTCTGGTACCCTTTAAAAGCAAGAGAATTTTTTTTCCATACGAGAATCACTGTAAATATGTCTCTGAGATCTTTGCCTTCCTGACCTATCATTGTTGATAGGAAAATGTCACATTCACTAATCAAAACTCAGACGTTACATATTTTTATTTTTTTAAAAATAGTAAACATCATCTAATGAGGTATATGTTTTGATAAAAAGTACACATTTTTTTATTTTGAATTGAATATAATAAGTCTATTTTTAGTAAGTGTAATAAAATATTAAATATGATATATACAACATTTAACGGGGTATATGTTTTACTGGATTTTTCACGTAATATATAAATTGTGTTTTAAACTGAAAAAAAAAAAAAAACTAAGTGTAACATCACTCATGTTGATATATAAAATTTTGTATGTTTCAAAATTAGCCTGGATGATCACCATACTGTTGGATGGCTTCACGTTGATTGGTACATTGTATACACTGAATCTGCCCAACAATCTGAATTGGTCTTTGATGTGAGACAAGGCCACCCATATTTATTTTTTGTGTCAAAATCTGTCATTGTTTTCAAGAGAGATTGATTACATCGCACGTTTGTAAGCCAGAAGTTTGAAAACACCCAACCTATCTCATTCAGTCTCCCTTTCAAAGTGTTTGGACAACATAACAAATGCCAGCCTGAACGTAACTTCCACATATAAAATCCACAGTAGTGATAAAAAAAAAAAACTATATTCATTCAGGTATCGCAAAGAAAGGTACCTTGGGAATCAGTTTATGGAAACCTTGTTCATAAATTTCATTATGTATAACATAATTAAATGAAAATATGGTACTCGTTTAATTTACCAAACTAATAACTAATGAAGTTTTCGGGATGACCAGACAATATTATATTGTTAGAAGCTGAAAGTGGACTCTCTGCAATTCCTCCGCCGCCGCAAGCGCATTGGGATTATTATAAAAACTAACAAAGCAATATGATGTTACACGTTGAAGATTATATTATATATTTTTACAGAATATATATAGTTTATTATGTATAACAAAAAGAGCTTGGGGGGTAATACACGGTTTGAAGGGGGGCAAACAACCACCTCAAATTCAGGGATGGACCAAAGCATTAAAAAAACAAACACATTCTCCAACGGAGGGTCCCACGTTGTGATGACCACACGTGCGGACACGTCAGTCACCTCGTGTTGACCGTTGACCATCAGATTTGTGTTGTATTAACCGTCTGATCTTACGATTAACAAGGCTTTGATGAAGTCGAGAGTCGTCAAAAGGACATGAAAGCACCTTGTTTTCAGTTTCATTTACTTGACTTCTGTATTTACTTGATACAATGCGTATGTGTAGCTAATATTGAAAAATGGGTATTTAAGATCTCAAGCCATGGGAGTTAAACAAGGGGACGTTAATGTCGGACTCGGGTTTTGGGTCACTTGTTTTTTACCCATTTAACGCTTCCACCATTGAAACCCACCCATGGTTTTTGGCCAATTCATGTCTTCCCACTCTTATCTATCCATCCCACAAACAATGTGAGGGGGCACCCCTCGTGACTAGTTACTTGTTAGTCTTTCACACATATTTGATGCAAAGATGTGACTGAATCGCATCACGTGACATGTGACCCCGGGCTATCGGGATCATGGTCGCTCACTTTTGTTGCCAACCCTTCAAATCAAATCTTTATTTTTGGCAATAATAAATATATAAAAGAACGAACTGTTGTTTTACCTGACAATACAAATACATTCCCACTAGCACTGACAATCATATCTCAAGACACGACAGCCTGTCACGAAATGTGACAGATCAACATTATACCACTCAGTCATACTTTTAAAATATATATAATAATAATATCAAAAAGTGAGCTTACCCCGGACACGGGTCGTCACTTGCTATTCGAAAGATTTTGAGAGACTAGTATTTCACTTTTTTTTTTTTTTTTTTTTTGTATATATATATATATATATATCCGACTAGGATTGTTGGTTGATTGGATGGATTCAGTGTCGAGTGGTGGTCATTCGTCCCTAACTAGTGTTTAAATTTTTTTTATAAAACTTTTACTTTAAAAATAACACGTTATAACTCATAATTAAGAATTGTCAAATATTTATAAATTCAAAACTGAATGGCTCTCATTCCCTCATAATAACCCACAACGTATAAAAAAAAAAGATGATGAAAATGAATTGGAATTCAAACAATTATTATATAATTTGTTTGTTTGATGAATTGATCTTTGCTTGACATTGAGTTAATATGATTTCCTTTGAATAGAAAAGATGCAATTAAGACACTCACGAGATTGATATTTTGGTGGAGTAATGGATTTGTGTCATGAATCCTCTAAATTTATCAGAATTTATAGATGATTGTATGATTTTGAGATTTTCTCAACCAAAATATATAGAAAAAAAATGTAATCGCATATCGAAATAGAGTTTTTTTTTAAAAATGAACAGTTTGTCCCGTGTGACATGTTTGAAAAATCTGATTCTGCTTTTCAGGACTTATTATACGATGATGCTTTTATGTGAAAATAGTTTCACTGGCTTGGACAGGGAAGACAGGCCAAGTCCAGAAACCATAAATCCATATATATTTGTCCCGTACACTGTACACTGTACACAGTACACACTGGTTTTGAAAACCTGTAATGGTACGTTGTGCAACTGTAAGTTATTCCAAGGTTCAAGTTTTGGGCAGGTCATTCGATCTTCTTTGGTGTTTTATTTTTGGAAGACAAACTAACACAGCTTATTTTATTGCAGCATTATCCGAGACTTTAGGTACTCATGCTTGGTAAAATGAGGCAAACAACTGTTCGATAGTCAATTCATTGTTAAGGCTAGTAGCCTATGTTGCACTCTCTCCAACCACCACCCACCGAAAGGAGACTTTAGGTTTAGTATTTTATATATTCAAATATTTACATTAATAAAAAAATAAATATATTATTCAATAGATTGTATATACCTTTTATGTTACAAAAAAAAAAAAAAAAATTGTATGTTTTGTACACAAAACATATTATTCTTGAGATAAAATAGAACCGCACTCTATACTACATAAATTATAAAATCGTACCAACAAATATAAAACAAGAAAGTAATCAACAGTCTGGAGATAGAGTTAGGTGTTGATATAGACATAACAACCCATATTCCAGTTTATGCTATTAGATTTTAGAAACTACACTGAAAAAAGGTGTATAGGTTTTGGTATTCGGGACTGATACATTGTCATTCCTGTGGGTTTTTGTTTTTTGTAACTTCACTCTCCCCTAACCTAATGTGTAATATTTTAGGCCAGTAGTATATATCATATTAGAAAAATGCAAAACAACATGTTTTCAATTTATTTTGATATAATTTTTTTTATAAAGACATATACTACGTATTTCTGAAAAAAATTAAAAAAGTTGGGAGACTGCAAAAGTTACTACAAGAATGTCTATCCCTCACTTCTTTGGGATCTAATATTTACATGCAAAGAGCTTTCAAAATCGATCATCAATCCAATTTTTCGTAGCGTTCTTCATAGAAAAAAAAAATGATGAATAATAAGAGCTCTTAAGTCCTGAACGTTGAATAAAAGGTGGAGACAATTGTCAATCCAATGGTAAAAATCATAACTCGTTAAAATGTTTTTTACATAACAATGTAACATCACATATCTATAGAGCAGCTCATCTTATTCCCCTTCTTACAAACGTTATATATATAATTGAGGTAACATAAAACCCTAATCATACTCAAATAAATAGAATAAATAAGTCAAAAGGCCTTTTCAAACAAATTTAAAAGCAAATAAAGCACCTAATAACATCCTCTCTCTCTTTTTTTTTCCTCTTGAACCGTGAAGCTGTGACTCTCAGCTGACCACATGGTACCTAGTAGGAGGCCGAGGTGCTTGGATAAATCAGTGGCTTGTATATTATCAACCTATAAATCCACTGGCAGTTTGTTTAGGAAGGCCAGTGTATAGGGTGAGGTGGATTTGCCAAACTGAGAAACCCATGGAGGAAGCTTGTCAAGTATCCTCGCGGTCTTTGGGGTGATGCGGTTCACATCTGTTCTTAATTTCAACAGGAGATCGGAATCTCTGATTTGTTTGTTTTCCTTGTGCAATGTGCGGGTAGCGTTTTTAAACCAGAAGAGAGTCAACTTGAATTGCTTTGGTGAATCTTTACCACCGGAGAATTGGATGGTATGCCACCCGTCAATGCTGGTCTTATCGCCTACTGGAACCATTTCTTCTTCATTTCCTGTAAAACACACAAAAAAAAAAAAGTTGATCAAAAGTTCTTTTAGATGGTATGTTAAGATCATAAACTGACCATGCTTCTTTAAATTTAAAATTCACCAAAGTATACCTATAAGCAATGACATATAAAAATTCTTCTGTTAACGGGCAGTATTAATCCATTTATCAAGTTGAATTTCATACTCACCATGTCTAAAAAGAATTTTCAAGATCGAGTTTAAGATAAATTGGTGGTTTGTGGGTATGTAGGAAAAAAACTAATGTAAATATTTGTTAACAGTGGCAACTTAAAACCATAAAAAGAGTATCCGTTGACTAAATCTATGACCAAATTCCTGATCACGCAACATGGCATCTCATAATAGATGGCCCATCAGCACAGATCATCTATAGCCACAAATTTAATGAATTTATGGTCATTTGCATTGGAGTATGACAATGTTGGAATGCATATGGAACAGAGGTCTGAATAGCTCTATATACGAACAACTTGATAATACATGACAAATGATGCATCGAAAGAAAATAAATCATGCATAAATTGTCCCTCACCTTCAAGCTTGAAATCTTCAATTTCCTTGGTATTAATTGCAAGTGCCCAGCGATTAGAAACTTTTGTATCAATTGAAACCACTGTTTTCCTGGATTCTCCAGTTGAGTCGCTTTCAACATGGAGCACAGGGGTGTCTTCTTTACTCCACCCACTTTCACTTTCTTCGGTACTCCAGCATCCATATTCGACAGTAAAGGTAACAAGGTCAAGAATCCTGGCCTTTTCACAAACAATTCTTTCATCTTTCAAACCACCAATTTCATTAGTTAATTTACCAGGGGTATTGGAAAATATATAAACATGTGATAAAGGTTTTTGGTTAGCAGTGAATCCGCCAGATGTGTCCACGACGTGCACAACCTGAGATCATTAAAATAAAAAGCATAAACCAAATAAGTGTCGTAATCAATGATTCACAAACATACAATTTGCCAGTTAAAAAAATTCTTTTACAGCACCACAACCACCAAATGCCGTGAAAAGACAGAAAAATCAAAATATTTAGTACACATAATTAATCCATTTGTTTAAATTTTCTATTTCTAAAATAAAAGCTTCTTGCTCATGACATCCAGAATCTTTGATGGCTTTTTTTTTTTGTTGGGGGGGGGGGGACACTTCATCAGTTAGACAGTAGCATAAAACATTGGGTCGAATCAGGTCAATAACGACTGTACTCATGTACACTTTTGCTACCTTTTTTTTCCAGTTACGACGTGTTAGAACACACTGAATTTGAATAACCAAGTTTTTTCCCTCAGCATAAAGTTGCTAATTCTTCTCATACCTTTTTTGCTCAACTTGCTGCACCATTGATGAAGTTTAATGTTCATTCAAATTTATACATAACTTTGAAAGTTGAAAATATAACTTACATTAACGGTGCGGGAAATGTCCTCGGTGAAGGCAGGGAAAACGCCAGCTGTTATTAGAGAGAGGGTGAGACCAAACAGAGCACAAGTTGAAAGAACAACTGATTTTTTTGCACCTATGGACCAGGAGAAAAAAAAAATTAATCCGGCAGCCACCAATAAACAAAACTCAAATTCATTTTTACAATAAAAACAATGAGCAGTGAATAAACGAATGATAGTATCATTTAAATTGTCATGTCATTTTAATTCTAGAAATATGCATGCATAACATGCACATCAATTTTATGTCCGAGACATGTAATGGAATTATTTACAATAGTTTAAACTCAAGTAAATAACATAAATTCCCAGAAACAAAAAATTTTCTGCAAGAACATGATTAAATTAGTAATATCTACCCTGAGAGAATTAAAGTTATGCATGTTAATATGATCAAATACTTTGAAACTGACAACTATATTACCAATTGTGAAAGGAAAATTAATAAAAAAATGTAATTAATTTGAATCCATAGTAAAGGGATTTCAGTAGCACAAAAAACTTCATTGAGAGTCTGGGTCAATGATTAATAACATAAATAACTTCATTTGCAAGTTCAAAAAAACAAAAACCTGAAAGATGAACATAGGAAAGCAGATACACCAACGTGAGGCAGACAACTGCCGAAACTGCTGCAGCAGTAATCATATTTCCCAGCCAATCAGGTGTGCTACCAGGACTCCTGCAACTCAGTGGATGGTTCGAGTTAGCCTACATTGTTTCACAGTTCAAGGATGCTATCAAAATCAGTTCCGTGCTTGAGAAAACAAAATGACATGAAGGATGACTTTAATTTGACAGATTAAAATCACATGCATTCTAGTTATGAGATAGAGATCCCATCACCTGTCCATGATGAAATGGACAAACATCAACACAAGATGAAATTGTGAGGAATTTTTACCATCTATATGGATATTTCAGAATATCACCATCAGGATGCATCATGTAATGAAAACCACGAAAATTGACAGCAATGACAAGTGTATCTCACGAATCATGTGTAAAGCAAAGTTGTAGATAGTATATCCAAATTTTATAGTCATCCCAATGGGGAAATTTCTTATTGGCATCCCAACTGTGTAACCCTTGGAATTTTTGGACAAGTATCTGTGGCTTTTAAGGTTTGCATGCCAGGCACCCACGTAGGGGTTTGATGTTGGCAAACTTATTACATCTAGGCTATGCATGTGGTCAATTTCAAAAATATTATTCTAGATACCAGATTCTATCACATCTAAAGGTGCGTTTGGATGTGAGGTTGAAACTCTGATATTCTTAAAATCTTATGTTCCAAACTCAGCTTTTGAAAAGCTATGTTTTATTAGATTTTCAACCGCAAGATTTTTTAGCTTAAAAAGGAATATTGTGGTTTGAAAAACTAAAAGTTGAAAATGTGTTTGGATATGAGTTTCAAAATTTTTAACTTTTTAAACGCAGAATCTACCTAAACTCATATCCAAACGGACCCTCAGAGTAGTAGAAAGAAAGAGAAAAAAAAATAGTAGTAGAAAGAAAACTCACCTGTCAAATCGAACTAAATTTGCAGTTATTGATCCCACCAATTGAATAAATACACCAGCAGAAACTAAAACAGGCACGGTCAAACCTACAAGTAAGGTTATGATTTTAAGCTGCCTTGGTGCTCGAGCAGGGGTCAATGTTGCTTCAGCCAGGCCATCTACACAAAAAATTTAATAAAGTCACTGGCAAAGTAGATGATAAAGCCAAATTCTACATATTTGTTGCAAAGATATACTTACATGCAAAAGCAGGTGAAACCAGCCACAAAAGGGCTATATAAGAGGAACCAGCCTTAACATAATTTCCTATGATCAGAATAATGAGCCATTGAACAAAACCAGCTTTGAAAAGCCACCTCTCTGCCTCCCAGCTCATGAAATTAACTTGAGTAGCAGTGAGTGGCTTTGATTTGCCTCTGGAAATTACATGGCACAAATACTTTTGAATTACAAGAAACCCTATATGTTGACCAGTTAGTGCCCCAAGGACGGCTGGAGCACCAAACAAACCTACTACTACCCATGGATTTGCTATATAGGAAATTGGGAAAGAGCAAACAATTGGCAGGAGAAAGGCAACTAAAGCTGATAAGCTTAGTGAAAAAAACCACATGAGAAGAATGCTTAAGAATGATAGGCCCAATGATATGGCAGCAGCATAACCTCCCATAAACAATGATGTTGTCCATATCAGTAGAGCTTGTAATACTACAGAGTTGTGAAGCAGACTTGCTAGGCGTTCATGATACACAACCATGTACATGCCCTACAAATTCATCAACATATAAATTGTAGTCAGACACCTGCTTGAACTAAACATAGCATTTTTAGAAATAAAATGTATCATTTGCTCTGAAGAGATGAATATTAACAGGAGAAAACAGAAAATTGATATTCAGATGAGAAGACTTTATCTACCACCACACGAAGCACAGTACTTCTTTACAATTATTACAGAAGAGTAAAGCTCTACCAACATGTCTACATTCAGATAAATTTATACTACTAAAATGGGAAGCACCAGGATATGAAATTCAATCATCAAGAATTCAGAAAATTCCAAATGTATCCATCTCTCTATACAAGACTGTTGGACATGTTTTTTTTTCTCCTTTTACATTTTTTTATTAGCTAAAGAAAGAAATAGTCATAAAGAACAACGAAACTGAAACTGAAATGCACCTCCTTAAAAGAAAAGAAGCGGAACTGAGACATAGAACAAGGGCTCAATTAGATTGGTCTCTTTGGTGAAATTTGTCCATCTGAGCTTTCACCTTCCTCAGGAAGACAATAAACAATCAGATGAAACACTTCCATTGTTAATCCAAAAACAAAAATGCTGGAGAATAATAAAAGGTGGTATCTCTACAACTCAGGACAGGATATGGATTGGCAAAGGTTGTGGTGTTGTACACCAATTCGCATGGCAATGAGTGGTGACTGGTGACCAATCTCAGTAATGACAGTACAAGATGATATCAGTGACTTTATATTAAAGGTATTTGGAATTGGGCTGTATTGCTTCCACTATTTTCAGAGTAGAAGAAAACAAAATAAGAAAGAAAATGCAAGGAAAAAACACAATAACCATATGGATGAAATAGTGCATCTTTAAGTTTTTTCAGGTGTGGTGGTTTTAAAGATTCATCTCACATTTTAGATATCATAAGAACAGATACATTACCAAAATGTCAAAATAAATAGCCTTCTCTACTGGTTCAGTTTCTGATGCCTTTCCGTTTGCTATATAAGAAGATGAACCAGCTTGAAGCAAAAAGGCAAGCATATTTTCTCCAAGATGTTGAAGGGAGCCAGGCTTCAAAAGCTTCAACTTGTCATTCTGCATTGTGTAAAGTTGCAAGAGGATTGTCAAAAAAAAATTTATAATAAATATTATAAATCAAATTTAAACAACACAATATGTTGTATTACATTTTCTTTTTTAACAAGATGATAAGTTGAATCACATTTTTACATCCCAAGGAGGATTGCGTGACTCATGAAGTCAGCAATTATATCTACCAAGAAACTTAAATTTTATTTATTTATTTATTATTATTATTAAGGAAAGTACAGTACCAATCTGGCAATCTCATTAAAGAAGGAAGCCCCTGAACAAAGGAGAGGAGGAATCTCCATACAAATAAAATTATAAATCATAAAGGAAGAAGGGTAGAACTCTTGGAAAGAGATCCCCTTACAAAATAAGCCCACAGTGTTTTATTTCTCAAACCATAAATTGCCCATAATAGTCGACGGGATATCCACTCCCAAAATCATAGCCACCAAACCTCAGAATTTAAAGAAATAGAAGCCAATGTATTTTCGATGTAGAACTTTTTAGGTTGAAAAATGCATTCGCTTCTAGTGATCCAAATGCTAAAACAAACCACATGAGGGATCAGTCACTGGAATTTGGCAAGGTTGCTCCTATCACCTTTCTTGCATCTCTTAAAGTTAAATAACCTAACTTTGTAGTACAAACCAAGAAACTCTTAGATTTAAATAACTAACTTTTTAGTACAACCAAAAACTCATAACGAACAATAAAGCACTTGAGCATTGTCAAAACCATCACCATAATATGGCATATAATGCACATATATATTGTCAAAAAATCTAGATTTGAAACCTATCCAACAAGTTTCATCTGGTTCAAACCAAACAAGCACACATCACACATATACACATAACACAGGAAAGTCGTAGCATTACAGGATAAGAGTACTTTGGATAGCATTGTTGAAGGTCTTGGAAAAACATTTGACAGAGTGAGAAATAAGAGAACTCAAGTCCATATGCTAAATCATAGTTTCTTAGCATAAACATTTTTATAAGAATAAGAGTTTGATAATATGACCTTTGTGTGATAAACCGCACTAGTGTCAGCATATGCAAAATCAAGCCCAGAAAGCCCAGCAACCTCTTTATACACTTGGAAATCTGTTGCAGATTTTATCGCTCCAGAAAGAAAGAGATCCTGCACCACTACGGTAGTAAATAATTATTATCAAGAAAAACATTGGAAATCCAGATAAAAAGTCTGCAAATTCACATGAACATAATGAGACCATAATAATTAGCAACAGCATGACCTTTACTAAACTGTTCTCTTTTTTCTTTTTTTCTTGAAAGAACCCTTTAATAAATTAATTGCATTGGATTAAAGAAATGTTCATATCTGTGGCAGGTTCCCATTGTGACTTTATTTTTTCCATATCTTGGTTTACTACCTTCATTACTTTTCAGAATTTTCATCCTCTTGGTAACCTTGACAGTTGTTGCTCTCAATTTTCATTGGACAAGACCAATCTATGACATATATTTATCATTAATGAAGATAGTCCAGGCCTCATGCTTTTTGCTAATTGCTAGATACACTAATCCAGTAACCTTATATCAAAACAAAAACTTCCAGAGACTTGTATAAGAAATACCTAAATGTTAGTTTTGACTTAAGTACCTCAACTTTCCACTAAAACCCACTCCACATACTAAGTTTGGCCAATTTTCAATCTTTAATCTCCAAGTAATTCCTCCAATTCACTGATCCATCAACAGCATCCTCTTCTAACCAACCAGCAGCACACATTTATTTGCAAACACATCCAGCAAATAATGCCTTCTTAATTTCTCAAAAAAGGAAGGAATGTCTGCTTGTTCATCAGTTAAAATCACCCAGATATCTTTCCAAAATGAGAAATCAAAACAATAACTGATGTGATGCATCCCAACTATTTGGGGACAGTAAAAAAATTAATAACTAAAAAGAACAAAGATGGAATACATATAAAAGTTTAAAAAAGACTATCACATGCTATGCCAATAAGACACCACAAAGAAAGATGACTAACCTGTGCAATGACTTGCCCGGATGGGTATTTTGCCACCCTAGCAAAACTTTCTATGGCCCATGGATCTGACCCTGTCTGCTCATGAAGAATCAGGTGTGCGAATCAGTAAGCAGAAGATAAGAATCAATGAGCTGTTACATGTATAAATGCTGAAAATGAGTTCCATCATGCAATTTCTCTATATTTCATGAAAGAAATACAAAATTTGTTCAACCTGAAATATGCTGGACTTTCCTCCAACACCAATTGCTTCTAAATCAACAGCAGAACGAATTGTACCACTCCAAGGATGCTGCATGAACAAACATATATTACACGATTTCTCTAGAAAAAGATATATTACTCATTTACATACAACTAGTGAAGAACCGTTCGTTTTCTTCCATTCTATTACAGTGTTATGAAAATGTATTGGCAAAAATAATCTATTTAACAAATTGCTGCTCCATGTATTCCATTTTAAGGTATCATAATGTTTTTATATCTTACATTATGTAGTTGTTCACATATTACACATATAAAGTGGATGCAAAAAAAAAAAAATAGAGAAAACAAATATTATAATCTATTAATAAAATTTTATATACTGTGTAAAATGTCTCTCTAATTGAACTAGTAAGAGTTAAAACATCCAGCATCCCATCTTCAAGACATGGAAAGGCGTGTCCTTGCTACATATGCTTGATAACATTTGTATATTTATTATACCAATAAACATATGGCAATACATCCCATGGATTTATATGGTAGGGAGCATACCCCAACAGGCTAAGAATTTTTTGCTAAATGAACTACTGACCTGTGTTATAAAGCTGTGGGCGCCATTGAGACCCTCCTCTTCTCCAGTATTGAACAAAAATATCACACTGTTCTTAAAACCATGGGCCCAATTGGACACCCCTCGAGCAAGTTCCAACATAACAGCCACACATGAACTGCAATCACCAGCTCCTCCCCTGAAATCAGAGAAGACATAGTTCCAACTTATGCAACCTAGGGACAAAGACTCAATATAGGACAAGATATGATTTTATATACTGCCATTACTTGAATACAATCATCATGCACCATCATCATAAACAAAAACATGAGTTAAATAATAATCCATTATGCTGCACACTTTAAAAATACTAGTTATGAAGTGGCATTAGAGTCGGACACATCCTGCGCTGATAATTTTAAAAATAATTGGTAGGTTTAGCATTTTATGTCTTTTATGCACTGTTTTCATTTTTTGTCTCTCCTCAATTATTGCCAATTCTACAAAGTTTACCAGATTGGTCCATAACTTTTACAAATAAAAAATCAGGGGAAGCGGCACTAGCATGCATTTGTTTCATTGGCTGAACTAGTATGTCAGGCTACATGTACTTTCAATGTTAGACAATAAGATTCATGAACGAAAAACAAGCTTACGTTGAGAAAACAGTGTCGATGTGAGATGAAACCAGGATTGCGTTCTCCCTCGCCTCGGTCAGATACTTGGGGACAATCCTCAGAACAACATGCTTCAGGTCTGCATACACGAGTGACTTCCCCTTAAATAGACCGCCGACAAGCTGGTTCACACCAGGCTCCGCCCGAAACAAATCAACCTCAACATCCACCTCCCAATGCGCCGTCTTTTTAATCTTCTCCGCCGCCTCCAATACATACTTATTAAAAAAAAAATAAAAAGAAGCAATCTTTGAGTGAATTAAAGATGCAATTGAAGCTTCAGATGAAAACAAAGATGAATCTTCACCTGAACAGCAAGGTCGAGGGCGTCAGAGCCGACGGGGTGGGGGCCGAAGGCGGTGAGGGCGGTGACGTGGGCCATGGCGGAGACCTCGGAGAAGCCGCGCTTGCCGGCCCTGTCGAGGGGGAGGGGATCCGGAAGCCTCTCGAACTGGAGGTGAAAGACGGCCCATGAACCGTTAAAGAGGAGGATCAGAAGCGAAAACCACACGAAAGCTGACCGGTGAGGGCGTCGTCTTCTGTTTTTGTTCGTCGTTTCTTCTACTTCTTCAGCTTGTTCGGGTTGGTTATTGGACGAGGAAGTATTTTCGGATCTTCGACGCCGCATCGTTTCGCCCATGTCGATGACTTCGGTTTCCGAGTTTACAGAATAGGTGATGATGAAGGTACTACGGAATGGACTATATAACATCTTCACCTTAAATTACCCTTGTAGTTCACGTAAATAACAAATATGCCATTAGGGGATATACAATATTGCGTAAATAAAATAACACAAAAACTTCATCATTATTATTAAATAAAATAACAGATGCATGTCGAATATTATATATAATAAAAAATTTTTTTTATAAAATTACATGTTACCTTAATTTTAAAAATAATGTTAACACTTTTTTTTAGAACTGAATTGAAACAGTTTTAATGAATATTTTTTATTTTGAGTTGTTAAATATATTGTTATGAATTATCTCAATCTTATTTTGAAATGTTATCTTAAAATATATTTATGATTTATCTAAATGAGATTTAAAATCTTAAATTTTAAATACACACATACAAGTAAGTAATGCTAAATTTATAGGAGGATAAAAACATAAATGAAAAAATTAGGTTACTTCTCTTGAATAAGGTATAATAATAGATATCCATTACTATATAAATATATTCTAAAAAAATATACATTCAATTCACTTTATTTTCACAGATACATACTTTAAATTCAACGTGTCTAGACGCAAAAAGTAGTTACTGGAATCATAGTAACACTTTTCCCAACTAATTCAATATCAAAAACAAGGGTGACTACAGTTACAGATACACAAATACTTTTCTGAAGGAGAAGAAAACAAGGGAAACTAATTGATCAACAACATCGGTGTTTACAATTGAAAATCAAACAACAAAGATCAAACTGTCTAATCAATTCCATGCCAGGCAAAATTATAATGTACATGAAGTTAACCCCATTCCCTCTGATGTTATTCTCGGACGACGCCAACCTCAGGCTCTACACGCCAATAACTATTATCTTTGAATTCCAAAATCCCCTTCACATCCTCACTGGATGCCTCCTTGTTCAGCACCCCGGATTGTTCCGTGATCCGCTCCCTCAATGCAAGTACCATCGCTTTCTCCATCCCCTCCAAATCCACTCCGACAAACTCCACATCTTCCTCGAACAGAAGTGCAGCACATTGTTCGTCTACAGGCCCTGATGTGCTCACCAGACCATCAGTCGGGATGACTTCAGTGTTGTCGTCTAGTTGGGAAGCAAGTGAGGAGGCAACATTGGATGGATGAGTGGATGGAGCAACGGGATCAATGTCAAGCTGGACGGTGTCCTCAAAAGTTTCATCAGACTCACCAACAGGTATATCAGATGTCCCCTGCCACCCCACCCAATCGGGCAGTTGACGGTCACCAGAGGTGCCATCGCTCTCAATTGGATCAGAAACACCCAGTCTTTCCAGTTTTAAAGAACTCATAGGTTGCTCATCTTCTCCTCTACTGCAACTACTTCTGGTAGCATCAATCATGGACGTTGGTAATCCCGAAGGCCCATTGGTGTGGGCTTCATTGCCCGCTGACCCCTCCTCTCCAACGACCACCTCGTCATCACTACTGCCATTGCTGCTCCCGCCACCAATGGTCACTTCATTGAGGTTGACATCATCCATCTTATCCAGTGATGAAGTGCTCAAAGGCCCATCATGGATTCTGTCTTCTTGGAAGGCAAACCAGTTGGAATTGGTGAACAGACTGCTGTAACACCGAGACATAAAAGTGTTACTTTTGGCCGTTAAAAATGGACTTATGAAATCAGGCAGACAGACATTGAGGGCAGACGAGAGAGGGGGACAGATTAGATCACACACACAATAAAACTAATATAGTACCTGTCCTGATCATCCCCCAGCCTTAACGATGATATTACAACTTCAGCGGTTTCATCGTTAAGGTATGTGCCCTGCAGCTTTTAAATAACACAAGATCACTCCTTGAAAATTACAAGTAATACTAAATAGATAATAATATTCCGCTAGAAATTATAGAGGTGCATTCAAATGGTTGCATAATGAAGATCTGAAGATCTATTAATGGCCTGTTGTGCAGACAAACAGAATAAATGCCATCACAGTAAATAAATGACGCATCTTTAATCGAACTATCACAATCGAATGAATGCGGCTTTTCTTGGGGAAATCATACATGACGTTGACACATTAAATATTGCACTTGGAGGTGTGAAAGGAACCTTTTTGCACTTCATTATCACAACAAATACAATAGAAAAATCCGAAGATAAACACAATCCGATATATTACCTCATCATCTTGTTCAAGTGGATCATGGGCCTACAGCCAATAAAGCAACAGAATCAGACAATTTGGACAGCTATTTAAGATGTACAAATTGAAGAAACTAGTTATCAATTTAAATGTCACCAAAACAGCCGTCAGTTATCATATTCCCTACCTCTCCTGCATCTTCATTTTCATACATACTGTATCTGAAAGCTCGGCTCATATCATCTGCTAGATGTCCCACATCATAGTCTTTATCATGGAGTTCATCGTCATCAGTATCTTGTGTTCTTTCATGCAATGCAGTTGGACGTCTGAAGAGAAAGGAAGCAAAAATTTATACCACAAGCAACTGCACATATTCAATGAGATAAATTCCAAGGTTTGTGACACACATTGGAAGTCAGAATATGTTGAAAATAATGTCTTTTTCCAGAAAGGTGGTGTCCACCAATTAAATTAATCCTGGTCGGCAAGAGAGAGATGCATAGAATGAAAACAATTCAAGTTGACTTCAAAAGAAAGGATCAATAATGGCATGTTTCAGCTTAACAACGAAGTTCTAAGAAAGATCAACGATGGCATGTTCCAGTTTAATAACGAAGTTCTAAACATCCACATTTCAGGAATCTCGAATGCCTTTGTATACTTATCAATCATTACATCATTAATAACTTTAAACCCTGCAGCAGAGTCTCTAGGAAGAGGAGTGCCCACGCATGTAAAGATCAAAAATCATAGGAAACATCTCTACTTGTATGATCTCTCAAAATAAGGAGGCATGGGACAAAGAATCTAATAAGTAGCCAAACTGAAAAGGATAGAGAACAGACTTATGAGCTGTGTGGAGCATCATTCCTAGGTAAAACTAGGAGGGGAATATTAATGCTTAATTTGTTATAAAGTTCCTATCTATCAAAATATAATTACTAGAAGAAATAATGATATATAGATGCATACCCGCATGCCCATCGATAGACATTTTCAACAGTATTGCGTTCTTGTAAAGTATTAGTTTGCCAATCAATCCATTCAACTTTTTCCTGCATAAATTATAGAACAGAAAATACACATGAGATTTTCACAAATGCAAAGAAGTTAAGAAGGCTTGACACTGAGCACATTTTAAATGACAATGTTTCCTTAAGTCAAACAAGCAAACAGGCTTCAAACACTACCTAGTCAAAAATGGTCTAGCAATATATCATTGTTGGTAGAAAAAAAATAACTAAAGCATTTTTACCTGTAGATGAGCATGAATGAAGTCAATCTCATTTCCATGTTGAACAAGCTGATTTGCAATCCGAGTAATGTGTCCAACATAACCAGCTCGAGGTGGCTTTCTTCCAGCAGCAGGTACTGTTGGCTGCCAAACCAGGGAGGTAAATTTGAATCTTAATTTTCATGTCCTCAATGAACTTCATAGATTAAATTTTTCCATATAAATTTAAAGGAACGCAGAACACAATTTTGTAAATCACCTGACTTGAATCACTGGAAAGAATAGGCTGACCATCTGCCCGGAGAAGCTTTTCAACTAAATTGCAATCTTTCAAGAGGTGATTAATAACGGCAGTATTTTTACTCTCCAAGCATAAAACTATGATGCTCTCTACATGATGATGCAGTTCGTTATTAAACGGATACCTGCACCAAATGTAACATCACACAAGTCAAACAACAGTAACTTGACATGTCAACCAAATCTTACAAAACCAGAGGTCCTACTCAAAAAAGAGACTAAGGATTCTCTGGATGGCGCCTGAATTAACCAACTCCTCTTCAGCAGCTTCATTACCAGTCCCGAGCAATGCAGACATAAATTCAACAATCTATAGTCACCAAATTCAGAAAAAATATATATAAGAATAGAGAGAAAATGCTTTACACTGAATATATGATGAACAAAACTTACAAGTGGCACTCATTGCAATGTTTAAAATATCGATTTTATCGATATATTGAAAAGCGTCCAAATCGATATATCAATTTCGGGTTTTTTTTTCTTCTGAAAAATGGGGAAAATGAAAATAAACAGAAAAAAGTACAAAATGGAGACAAATAATATATATATATATTTAAAACAATGATTCTATACATAGCATAATAAAAAATATTTTAGTTTGTCACGATGAAGTATTAAAGTAACTTATATATAATAATACATTTTAAATTTCAGTATATGAAACACATAATTTCAATACTTTAATCAAATTTAGTTAAATTACATTGCAAACAACCAAATAAATCTATAGGTTTTCATGATATCCTATAGGCTGCTTCATTATTGTTATATTTCATTATTATGATACACTATGTATGAAATTTCATTATTATTACAAAGCATTAGAAACTTATACCTTTTCACAAATTTGATTGAAATTTCATTATTATTGTTTTATAAATGAGATTCCATTTATTTAATTTACTAGCATTGAGGGGCACGTTGTTTAAAAAAAAACTCGAAAATGCCTCGCGAGAAATATCCGAGAAATTCAATTTCTCACAAGAAATTGAATATCTCGTTAAGAAATCGGTATATGCATCATAAAAATCAGTATATCCATCGATATTTAACACAGTGACTCATTGTATTAAATTTTCATTCAGAAATGCTGCCCTACATTAAGTATATCATCATCAACAATCCATTGTATTAAAAGTTGCATCACCCAGCAGCTATTGACATCAATCCACACTATGATCATCAGAAATCTTAGGCAGATTGTCATGGGAAAATGGGAAGAACAATAATAACAATCCTACACATAATAAGCTTTACAAGGAAAATCTGCCATAGAAGTATTTGACAACTCTTCATTAATTGACAGTAAATTTCTTCAGTGTATGTTCGCTAAACAGATGAATCAAGTTATAAACTTATAATGGCATCATAGGAGGTTGTTATCAGGGAATGACACCACTCGAGAACATACCTTAAGACGATGCTTCCCCAGAGGAGGCCGGAGTTCACCATAACTAGTAGGCAAGTTATTTTTATCAGAGGATACATGCAATAGAGCAAGCAAATCACCTACAGCATGATAGGGGAGAATAATGACGGTTAATATGCTACAGAAAATGCTGAGATTTTTTTATACAAATACTTGATGGCACAATTAAGATATTAAAAGAAATACATATGTACAACAGAGAAAGCAATCCACTAGGAATGTCAATAAGCAAGAGATACAGTATCAAGTGATCAACCTAACATAGACCTATTCCGTTGTATAAATACAATCAATTTCTACAAAATTAATAATAATACAGTTTAACATAATATTAGAGTATGATAAATAGACATTTGCAAAAGACAGTAGCCAGAATAAGTATGTCAGGTCCTAGCCAATATCACAAATGCAACTCGGTATTATTCGTGCATAAATCTAGGATGATAACACTGGATCCCACTGCCAAAATCAGGCCTAACTAGGTCCCATAACACTTGGTATTAGTCGTGAAGTGAACTGCATTGATAAAAGGGACAATATGGTATTGGAGAATATCCTGAAAATGGTACACTCCATGTTAATTGGTAGGCAACAATTCATTGTTTTTAAGAACCATCTCCCACTGATCAGTCACTCTAAAAAATAACACCAGAAACTTCGATAACATAAAGTAGGATAAATATGGCTTCTGAATAATACAAGAAGTTAAAATTTAAAAAACCCATGATTTCCAACACCTTAAGTAACATAGCTTCCATACTTTCTAAGGGAAGGGTAAAATGAAAAACAAGAACTGACAAAAAAATCTTGAGAATTCACTGAAATCAATGTTCTCAGCATGCCAGAATTTACAGTATCAAATTTAAAGCAGCAAGGTGGAATAAACAAATTAACAATTAAACACAGCACGCGCATGAATAGCGCATGCACACACAACACATATCAGACAGTACCTAATCTTGGCAGCATGGCGCTCACAGTCTCAGGATTGACAGGAATTGGTGGCTCATATATGTAGTGACTCATGATAGAATGAACCAATGTTGTTGAAAGTGATCTTTTAGGATCAAGCAAACAAATGCAAACCGCCAATGAGTGAATAAGAGAAGATTTCGACCACGGATCTTCCAAAGCATGACCAAATATCCTTGAAATAAAACTACACGTAGAATGAAAAATAAACACTCAGCCAAGTCAATGAATTCTCTAAATAGAAGCGGATAAATGACAGTTATTCAAACAAAATAAAGAATCTGAACCTCTCACTAGAAAGCTTAGAGTTTAATGGGGAAGGAGCATTTCGAGTAATGGCCCATAAAACCTCTGCTGCATTAGCATGAACTTCAGGAGGATTCTGGTTCATTATAATTAACCAATCAGGCGTTCGGCATTTTATGCAAAAAAAAAAAAAAAAACAGAAAAAAAATATAGGCGAGAGAACTGGCTACATGCATATGCATAAATGTCATTTATCATTCAGTAAAAAACTACAATGCATGGTATTACAAAAAATGGCTCTGCAAAAATTTGATCAAATTCTGAACTTAAGGAACATGCCTAAAAAAAGGTTACATATGAACTCCGGTTACAAAGGTGGATCAATATGTGTTCAAATATTCACTTCAAAAAAATGTCATGTAGAATTGCAACCTGGTTCATTGATACTTACAGATGAATTCAACTTATCAACAATCATTTCTAGCAAATTGCTATCAGCTAACCACTGCATTACACCAACAAAATTGGGGAACATATGATCATCAGCACCAACAAGCCGAACCAAAACCTGGGTGAAAAAGAAGAAATATCCAATCACATACAACTCAAGAAAACAAATAACAACCTTCCCGGCATAGCAATATAAAGCATCATGATCAACCACAGCACATGGTTCAAGAAAAAACATATTAAAGCATCTTAAAAGTTCAGAACTGACCTCCATTATAGACGTGATACCCATCAAGTCTACTAACTGGCGAAGAATGTCTTCATGGACCTTTAAATAAATTAGAAAATGGTCATTGAGAAATAGAAAAATATATAGATTTAAGAAACAAAAATGGACGATCACCACCAGCAAAGAAATGACAAAAGACACAAATATGCGTGTCAAATAACAGTAACAAATGAACTTAAAGATTACAGACAATGAGACAAGCCTTATCCAATTGCTGTGGTGTCCAGTTAAGAGTTAAAGTAGTGCCCATAATGCGATTAGTTTACACAACCAACTCTCGATCCACCAACAAATTCTGGTAAACTAAATCCTACTCTGACAGAGGAAATAGACCTTCTCATTTTTTTTTCACATTCCCCCTCATGGAAAAGCCACTTACCAATAAATAGTGTAATTCAAACCAACATATAATAGAATAATCCAAACCAAAGATAAAATGGCATAATCCAAATTTAATTATAAAAAAAACTATTACAGCCCTCAAAATATCATGATTCATTTTTGGGGGAAAGAATCAATGATTTCAAGACAGTCAACAAGAAGATAAATATTTGTTCTTACTATGAACTCGAGAGAAATAACTTGCAATATCA
The DNA here is from genome assembly GCA_030737835.1 of Acorus gramineus. Classification (NCBI taxonomy): domain Eukaryota; kingdom Viridiplantae; phylum Streptophyta; class Magnoliopsida; order Acorales; family Acoraceae; genus Acorus; species Acorus gramineus. The sequence continues at coordinate 16,863,477 of CM060857.1, forward strand.
TCAAAATAAACATATTATATATTCTGAGCATAGACTAGTCAGAATCATGGAAATTAATTCACCGTGGATTCCTGTCATATGCATATCATGCATACAGGTTACAACTAAAAATCAAGTCATTTTTTAAGGGGCAGTGCTGTATATTGAGAATATTTTGGGAATCCATCGAAAAATTCATCAAGGATCGGGATTTATTATGTGCTGGGGCACGCAATGTTCAGTTCCACGGGGGAAGGGTGGGGGACTAGTTATTGCAGAAAAATCTGGGTTTGATCTGTTTGGTTAGTAATTCATTTTCTAATGTTCCCGATTTTATTCATTGCTTCTGTTTCCTTTTTACTCTTTCTTGGCACTGTACTCCTTTATCTTAATATATGATGATAGAATGCCTACCAGTTATTTCACAGGAAAAACAAAAGGCATTCAGTTTACATGTTCTTCCTGATTGTCTCTACCCAGATCTTTTAAATCTTCCCCTCCATTAAATACAATCAGTTCCAACCTTACCACACATTCTATCCAGTGACTTCATGAAAAAAACAACATGAAGATAATCCTTCTGCAGTTCACAATAAAAACAACACCATGCATTCTCTTTCATTGATCAAAAATTAATTCATGATCTATCAGTAGAAATTGAAAGAAAATCAAGAAATACTTATAAATTGGTCATAAAAACTAAACCAAAGGATCTGCTTGCCTGAACATAAATTGTTAGTGAGACTGTCATCCGTAGCATCAGGCATATCACAACCTGCAATAACATAAAAAAGTGGAATCAACAATAAATCTAATGCCAAGATGCAAACAAAAATCAATGAAAAAAAAAATCCACAAGAAAATAATAAATAGGCTACCCTGCTGAAATACCCAGCCAACTGCGAACTATGCAGACGGTTTGGTTGCAAGAAAGAGAAGAGCAAGTCCATCAGCTGCAAAAGCAAGAGGAATCAGGGCAGCATTAGAAAGGGAAAGACTACAATCAAGACAATATTGGTGGAAGTGATAGTTTACCTCCTCATCCTCCACCAAGGTTCTCAAAATAATATCAACTTCACAAGTAAAAATTTCACAGGCGATGAAAGGAAATCTACACCACAAAAATAAGACTGAGTTCCCGGACCATAATGATAAATATGGAAATACAGGGTCTATGGCTGAATGAAAGGACAAAACACCATTTCCCATCAACTCAGGTAACATACTTGAACACCCGCTTACTATCACCATCTTCTGGAGCTTCTTCAACAACAAATCGCAGCAATTGCTCTATCTGAGCTTTACCACAGAGACTGAAAAAACACAAATCCTGATGAGTTTTTTTTTTCCTGTGAAGATATAGGAACAATCTTACTAATAATAGATGCCCCCAAACTCTTGATAAGTTACTTTATAATAAAAACTCCAATAGGTAACATTATTCATCGAAGATAGCACTTCACTGGTGATGTACGCCAATTAGCCATATAAAATCAGCGGAGAGAAACTCCTGAAATGGGTATGAGCAATCCAATCCACAACATCTCGACAAAAATTAGCTGTATATATTAAACACGTGAAAGAATTCAATGATGATGCCATGAGGAATGATAAAACCATATGAAACATTTCTACATTTTAAAAGATGCATTTAGGAGTTAAAATGCCAAAAGGGGAAAAAAATCATCCAAAAATACCTGAGAATAAAATTAAGACATGATGGCATTCGCATAACAGTTTTAACCAAGAAAAGATTTCCACTAATGATTGGAAATCTGATACCCCGAATTTTACACACTGGAAGTATGTACCACAACTTGGAGATTTAATGCAATAGTGTCTCAGAAATCAACTACTCTCTTCTGAGTAATAAGAAAGACAGTGCTAGGATATTAGAGCAAATTTCTATTTGTGATAGGCTTTAAGATTCTTATACTTAAAAAAAAATTGCTTATAGGAGCAGAAAGAGCATTTATAAAAGAGAATGCTCCTTACAAATTTATAAGACGATTATTTAAAGCTCTGCATTCTTGGATTATTTCTTCCTCATCAAGAAGCTCCTCCAAGATGAAGCCTTCCTTGTCAAGAATGGCCTCAACCTACAAAAACAAAATAAACACATCAGCAAGAAAAAGCACATGCAATATTTCTGCACCAAAATAAATTTGGTTTATACATGTGACATCTATAAATCTAAACATAAAACAAAAAAAATTAGAAACAATGAAGACAAAATTTTCTTTTTTTCTTAAAGTATGTGGGATGTGACTTCTCCAGATTTCAACAAGTTCTTTTTTAAAAAAAAGGGAGACTCGTATTATTAAATGACAGCCCTCAAACAAAGAGATGAGGGATCTCCAAAAGGAAAAAAAAAAAGAAACAAAAAAAAGGACAACAATGGGGACTCCTCTTCAAACATGAACCACCCTGGCCAATACACCCCACACCTTAGAGAAACTAGGGTCATCACCAGTTAGACTGGTGGCCCGAACATGGAGGAACCACACTTTGGGGTTCGAAATAATCTCATAGTATATTCATTTCTGTTGAGAAACTCTCTTTCTGATTGAGCCATAGGCCCAAAAAGTGGCATGAGGAATGACCCCAGAGAATTTTGCTTTCTTGCTTTGATCGCCTTTCTTAAATCTCCTTCAGAAATACTCCCACATGTCATCCATATTTAAAAAATCACATCTCAAGCCAAGCGCCTTGCCTACCAAAATCCAAACCTTTCCACTAAAAGGACAACCATAGAAAAGATGATTTAGAGACTCCACTTCATCTTCAAAAAAATCATAAGTAAGGTTTCCATCACTAGCCCGCTTTGAGCAATTCACCTTGGTGAGAAGCTTGTCATGGGAGATGAGTCACATGAAGCAACATACCTTCAATAGACTGATAGAGAAGACAAAACCCATATTTGATGAGCATTCTGGGAGGAGGGAATCTCTCTTAAGGGGTCTCTCCAGAGCATCTTGTAGAAGATTGGAATATATGCTCCATGAGATGTGTGCACCTTACTTGCAACCACAGCTACTATATTATTTATTTAATGTTCAAAGTTAAATTGATACTTTCCTGGCAAGATGAAAGAAAGACAACCTCCTAATATCTACCATACAGCCCCACAGGCACATCATACAACAACCAATTCGTTGTGTTTTCATGCTAGTCAGTCAACCCATTATATGATGTTAATTTAAATACTATCTCTAGCTAGGGCTAATGAGTAATGAGCAGAAATAGCCTTTTGAGAAATTCACAAAACTCAATTAATGATGAATAAAATTATTGAGATAAAATTAAAGCATATAACATACGGTTACATTTAGGTCTTCGCGGAGTAAGTAATAAAATTCCATAAGTCGAAAACATAAGACATAAAAAAAGAATGGCCATTGAATCAAAGATGGCTTGAAAAATCAGATCAATGAGCCCATTAGTCGAGATCCAGAACCACAAAACTCTAAGCATGTTATAAACCAACTGGGAAACATTGATTATTATTATTTTATTTTATTTTACTAAACCAACTGGGAAATATTGTTGGGGAAAAATAAACGTTTAAGCAAATTAAGAAGGAAACTCAAGTATGATCCAGAACAACGAATCAATGAGTCAATCTGAAAACACAAAATTAAGCATGTTAAGACAGAATCTTTATATTTTTAAATGATAAAAAGGGAGTACGGGACTACTGGCACATTTAATGACCTGAAAATGTCGACCACTTTTCTCTGTATCAAGCCCATTTCATGAACTTCCAACGGTTATGTGGGTATACAGCTCATGCTTATTTAACTTCATTGACTGAACAACTATCAAAAGACTGTAAACTGGGAACAACAGACGAATGTGATTTGCCGGGTATCATGTGAAAAATTGCCAAAATAAGGGGAAAAAAATAACATGAAACTTCATGAAATAAAAATCAAAATAGAACCAAATAACTAAATTAGACTAGGAAGCCATGACAAGATTAATAGCACAAGTCGGAGACGTAAAAGAGTGAATCACCTAAACATCACGCACACCTTTTATAGAACAACAAAACTGACAGAGCTCAGAAAAATAAGCGTATAATATTTGGAAATCGCATTCGATGCCGAGAAACCAAAACCTCAGACAGAAAAGCAAGTAAGGGCATGGAGAGACTAAACATAAGAGAAGGCAAAGACAAAAATTCAAGAAAGAGCCTCCCAGGGTTTCTCCCGCTCGTACTCACCGGCGAAGTTGCGGAGAGAGTCTGCATTCGCCAAAACATCTCGAGCAAGTGTGACTGCTGCTATTCGATGAACTTCTGAAACCCTAAAAGAGAAAATCCTCTATAAAAAAAAATGGGCAACACAATCAGAGGATGCTGGAGAACTAAAATGTGGAAACCTAGATTTCAGGGGACGAAAGGATTAAAGATTAGAGGGTTTATATAATTAAACGGGAATAATGTCTCGCTCTCTCGATAGAGTTTTCAAATGATCGTCGAAATGGGGGTATCATCGGACGGCTGTAGATTTGATGAATGGTTGCAGATGCACACTGTCCTGATCGTACGGACGAAATTTGATTGTCGTTATGTGGTGTTCATCTTATTCAAGCTGTTTTGCCGTATCAACAGATCAGGTCCAGCCTGGGGCTTTGTGGTGCGGTCGTGCGGACAATCGATTTGATCGTGAGGCTTCAGCCATCTGATAAAGATCCAACGGTGTGGGCGCCCTCATCGTCTTATTCTTCACGAGACGGTTGATGGAAGAACTCGTTTGATTATGTTAACTGAAAACTCGTTTGATTAACGGTGGATCATGTAAAACTAACCACTTTAATACGATTATTCATTTGTGAGGAACAGGCCTCTCATCTATTTCATCACTTATATTAGTAAGCTTTTACTCTTTTTTTTTTGTTTTTATTAGATGTTGTAATCTCGTTTATATATTAATCAGAATAACAATTGTTTACGGATTACATAAAAAAAAAATATATAAAGCTCATCTGTGTATAGGTTTTTTTGAAGAAACCTAAGATTATGAGTTTCAAGAGTTATAAATTTCAAATGTGGAATAGAGTCAGTTAAAAGTCATTGTTATAACATTATTATTGCTTTTTCTAGTTTTTCGATTTTCATTCTTTTATATTTTAAGTTTAGCTGTGTATCAATTAATAGAGTTTTTTAACTCATGTAATATAACGAAGAATCTTTTCTTTTATTCTAAAATAAGATTTTTAAGAGTAAAATTAAAAAATTAAAGAGCGTGAATTATTGGATTGAAGAAGTAGTGGACATCCACCACATTCACAACAATGTTATGCTTATTACTAAAAAAATTTGAATGCATATCTATTTGTATGTTTTAATTGTTGTATATAATTTATTTAACCCAATATAACTCAATTAAAAACCCACATTGATGTAGAATAAATTTTGATACAGATAGGACCATCAAAGAGGTTCACCAAATAAATTACAGAAAAAATGAATTGGTGAAAATCAAGGGCTATGATCTCCGAATTGTACAAAATTTTACACGAAGATAGATGTCATGGAGATCTTTCTTAGCAATGGTTATACCACTACAAATTCTTGGTTTTCAAAAATTCATTTATAGGCTTTCAAATTAGCGATTTTGCTATCTTTAATAATTTTTAGATTCAGTTATAACTAATTTCGGTTTTTGTTATTTTTAATATGTTTAAATTTTTCTATTATTAGTATTAAAAAGAGGCTTGTAACCTAGGGCATAACAATTTTTATCAATCATATTTTAAATTGTCTATGTTTTAAGACTTGTGAGTCTTTGTTTTAAGGATTTCAATATTGGTTGGATTTTTTTTGTAGTTTCATGTTGTGTTACACATGCTCGTATGGGATTACAAGAATGTCTAGTTGGCTAATGATCAAAATCATCTATATGCTTAATCGCTTATCACGGTGGGTGTTTGAGACTGTCACAGGATTAGACAATAATGGGGTGAAAATAAAGAAATTCAACAAATAGAATACTGAAATAATAGAAAAAGAAAGAAAATGAGTGAGAGATGAATGGATTGACGAAACCCGCTGCAATGCATAAAGCTTTATTCAACTTCTCCTAGTACACAAGTTACGAACCAAAACGCTCCAAAGATCCAGCAAGTCCACACGGAGTGCACATTCAGGTGGAATAAAAAAGTAGCTTAGAACTCTATAACTACAAAAGTACTCGGGCTACTAGAATAATAAAATGCCAGGACTATCTCTCACAAATTCTCACAAAAGGCTTTCTCTTTAAATGAATTCACAACTTGTGATTTGAACAGATTATGTGATTGTGATGAGAAAAATGTATGCATGGATCGCTTTATATAGCCCTCTATATTGTCCAATAGTCCTCTCCAGTTTCAGAATGCCCATTTAATTTAGGAACAATGTACCTATTAATATCCATGCATTATCTATTGTTTTATATTCAATGGTGTTAGCAAGATCAATGTACACAATGAACTCTTTTAATGTCAATCATGTATTCAATCTAGGTGTATAATTGGAATAAAAACATTGCATATTCAATGCCTTAAACGAGGTTCATCTCAACCTAGATTCATTATAGAAATCCTACATACATGAATCTTGCGTATTTAATTTTATAATTAGAGTTCAAGATACCTATTCCATTAGCCAAAACAATTGAATCATGCAAAGTCCACATCCACATGCCATGTACACATACACATCCATGTAGCCTCTGTCCATATTATATCAAGCCCTAATCAGCGATGATTAAATGAAAACACGTGAGAGACTAAAGTTTGATGTAAATATGTTAATATATATTTTTCATATCAAATTTATATTTTTAAAATTTTATTTTTTGAAAAACTCTTTCAAAACCCAATAGAAGCACGGAAGTCATTATTGCAATGTAGATTTTTCTTTAACATAATACATGTCAATATGTTATGTCATGCTAGTGTGTGTGTGTTTGTTATAAAGTGTTGTGTGTGTATATTTTTGTTATAAAGCGTAAAACATATTGATAGCGGAGATGGGGTTGACAATTTTGTAATTCAATCAATAATCTCCCGGACATTCCATCATAGAATAGGGTGCTCTCCATCATGGTCTTCTTGATAGTGTAATCAGAGGCAGGCAGACATCCCACAAAGCGATACAATAAACGAACGGTCGAGATTAATCACACATGCCATTCTCGTATGCCGTCCCGTGGAGCTGTTATATCATGCGCGACTGTGGGTGGGCAAACGTGCACCAACTCCGAACCTTTCTGGCCTCCTAGGCTTTTCTTCCGCTCTTTTCGTCTCTTCTTTTGCTTCTCTCTATCGGTTTTTTATTTTTCTTTTTTGGTTCTTGCTATCCATTATGTTCAGCGACCGTGATTTGATCCGGAGTTGAAAAAATAGGGCTCGGAACTGGTACTTTGTGCTTCACGGGGACTTCGAACCTGATCTAGGGTTCGCAATTGCACGTCGTTTCTTCTACTAAAGACTTCGGGGGGTCCAGTGATCGTGCTACGTCCCTAGATCGAGGGTGATGAATGAGTCCCGAAGGTAGATAAGAAGAAGGGGGAGAAGCGATGAACGTTAGCCGTCCGGCGGTGCACCCGGTCGATGCGCCCCCGTTCACGGATGGACCGAACAACCTGCAGAGGGTGAGGATGAAGGACATAGAGGGCATGCCGGGGACTACTGGTGGTCTCGGTCTCCGACTTTTCCAGTTCGGATTCGCGGTCGTTGCCCTCGCTATCATGGTCTCCACGCCTGACTTCCAGTCCGTCACCGCTTTCTGGTATCAATGCCACTGAATTCTTTTTGTTCGCGTGTTACTTTTCTGGTCAATTTATTATCATGAGAACCTTTGGAATTGGACATTATTGATTGAATCTTCCTCATCTGGTACTGTTTCCCTCCCCAACAAATGATTGGTCAGGTTTATGTGCAATTCATGGTTAAATTTTGTGTCCGCCACATGCACTATTCTGTGTTACGGCATGGAATCTTTGTTGCCCTGGTTCTGCGATTATGACACCTGTTATTTGATAGTTCTCTCCTTGGAACCTTTTAAGTGTGGGTTATTTTCCTTCGATGGATATGAGGAGTGACATTAATTGATGCAGTGGATGGATGGTTGTACTTAGACTGTACTTAACTCTAATATTCTTCTCCAAAATATATTTGAGTGTGGGATGTGGGAGGGGCAAAAACTATGTCCTAGATGAACTGAGCGAAGTGGAAAAATCAAGAATTTATTGCTCTAACCGATGGTAATGGGAAGCTGTGATTGATAGAGAGACATCACATGGAGAAAAAAAAGATGAACTGATCTAACTAATGAGCACTTATTAGACTGGACTAAACTCTCCATGGCATTCTCTCCATATATTCGAAGGAGGAATTTGGGAGGGGAAAAACCTAGGTGCTAGAATGAGCTGAGAATCAGACAAATCATTAATGTACACCTCTTAATGATAGTAGTAGGTCGTTGTGATTGATGGAGAGAGTTTACATGGATAAAAATGAAGGATTATATACTGATAAGATGCGACTAAAATCTTATCAAATTTGTACAATCTGCTTTTGTTGGAGTTGGTGGTGACGGAGAAATAGATGCAGTCTTGAAAACATGATCCAGGTGTCCTGGTGATGGATGTTAAAAATATGGCGTAACTTTTTGGGTCGTCGAACTTTTCATTGGAGCCTAGGGTTGCAAAAATTTGGTGGAAAGAACCCCACATATTAAAAGCATACGGCAATTTTGGAATTTACGAAAGACCTTGTTAATGATTGCTCATTTAGCGTTATTAACTAATGCCTTCTCTATTTATAGTATTTAATGAAATACCTCATCATTTCATATCTTATAAATATATAAATTCATTTAAATTTTTTTCTAGAAGAATGACTTTGTCTTCTCTAAATACTGAAATGTCCTCCACATTTTTAAATTTTTATTATTTGTTTTCCAACCTTTTTGAAGTTATGGGGAGCAATCACATGGCTTTGATGTAATTGAGAGATTGTCTTGCTGCTCACATAAATGATGTGATAATACTCGAGAGAAAGGTATATGTCGGTAAAAATCAGCAATCATGTCAAGTTTTGTAAATGATTTCTCTATCCATTATTAGAACTATAATTAAAAATAGAAGTGCTTATTTCCTTTGAGTTTTTTTTTCCCTTTATTGAAGATAAGATGCAAAAGTGGAGTTTGTCCCATATTGTTTTTATTGGAGTTATTGTATAGGCCTGTTGTTGGGCCTATTCCCGGAGGCCCGGGGGTTGGGGGGCAACGCCTCCCATGGGCCGATTGGGCGTACGGCGTACGGGCGTATGGGTATTTTAGTTTTTTTTTTGTTTCTAGGGTTTATACATCTTGTAACAAAATGAGGGACTTTTCGGCCTCCATTACTCATTACAATACATTATGCCATTTATTTTTTCTGTTTAATTGTCTCTCAATGCATGCTCGTTGACACTCTAATATCATTTTATCTATATTCCTCTTATGGTTGAGGAAAAGACCATTTGACATATAGAATGCTCATTTTATATGGAACATGGTGATTCTGACCTCCTGAATTACTTGCTTAGATGATTTGGTGTGCTGAGTTGCTCTCATCATGAGCTGTATGTTGGTGGAGTAAAATGCGTACACGTGAAAGACCACATGAATGGTGTTGGTGTATGTAGAGCAATTGAAATTTCTAATACTTTGCATGTTTATATATTTCATGTCAATGACTTTTGCTAATGATCCCTGCAAGAACTAGTGTTAGATGAAAAGAAATACGTTTTAAATGGAAATCTTGTGGGTGTTAGTGGTAGTGGAGGGTGCCACCTTTTGGTCTAATTTTTTTGCACATGTTGTACCATCTGGCACTTCAAGAATCAATATGATATGGTATTACAATACAATAGTGTCTATGGCTGCAAGAATAGTGTGTATCCAGTCACTGAAAATTGTAGTTATGATAGTTATGATAAGCAGGGATAAGATACATACTAATAAACTGAGAAAATGATATGTATCCTAAGATATGCGATGATGCATTCTGAATTTTCGATGTCTGGCTGTCTCCACCGTTTATGTTCTCATGGGTTACAGAAAGCCCCAATAGATTTTCTCAGTAGCACATCCCTGGTGTTTGAATTTAATTGAGAACCAGGGGTTGTAGGGAATACCATAGATTTTCGGTGATGATTTTCAGTTGATTCATTTGAAGTTATTAATTAGTCATCTTTTCCGTCTTAAAATCTATCCATTACCTGTTCATTTCTGCATATATCTTTTTTCTGCCTATTTTCACTGTTGCTATTTGAGAAAACATAAGTTGCGCATTCCAAGTAAGATAGGTTGCAGTTAGATTCGAGCGGTTAGAATTTTAGATTTTTAGGTTAAAATTTTGCAATCTCAAATTCTTGGAAGGATCTAACAAGATATGTATTTCCGTTTATTTTCCAGCTACCTTGTTGCAGCTGCCGGCTTGCAAAGCTTATGGAGCTTATCACTGGCCGTTGTGGATATATATGCCATTTTAGTTAAACGCTGCTTGCGGAATCCTCGAGCTGTCTGCCTGTTTACCATCGGTGATGGGGTAAGTGCAGTTCCAAATGAAATGTCAAAATCTAGGACAAATATATTAGTGTTTAACTTTTCTAGATTCTCCTTGCCTCTTCTGAATATCTAACCTAATATGTTTGCAAATTTAGTTCTAACTAGTAACTTTTAAATGTTCTTCGACTATGTTATATAATTAAATTGTATCGGTGCTTGAACAAACAAAAATCATAATTTAATTTGCATTGTTGTTGCAACAATTTTTGATATGTGTAATTTGCATCAGATTGAGTCTTTGAAATATCATTTTAAATTCTCTTTACTTCAGCCAATTTTCATTCTTATATTCCATGGCTTTGTTTCCTTTACAGAAAATTGTTCATTTCAAAATATCCACATTGTCAAGAATTGTAAATGTCATACATGGTGTAGATCATGTGGGTCTTCCTTAATTACAGACTTTTTTCGGTGGTGATGTCTTATGCAGAAACATAAATTTTCAAAACGGAGGATGTTGATTCTATAGAGAAAATGACTGCCAGTATAACATGCTAATTTGAATTGACTCTTTTATGCTTGAGATTTGTGTGCTTTAATGGGAAAAAAATATATTTGTTTTGATGGGAGCCACTGTAACAGGAGTTGTAGGTGTGCCAAATATGATTAGGTAATTTAACAATGAATGGAGCCCTCATTTTTGCTAGCGACAAAAACCATATTTGTTAAGTAGCATGGATTGCTCATTTTCAAGCCGCCTCGATTTTATTTATTTTTTTACAGAATTTTGTTGCTTATAAAATCTAAATTTTCCTGGATGCCATTCTTTGTGGACGAATCTTAATGTGGCACACATCCATCTTAATGTGTGTGTGTGTGTGTGTTTTTGGAAATTAAAAAGAAATTCTGAAATAGAAATGAAAGAGGTGCTATGCATGAAGTGTAGTGTGAGCTAAGAGAAAAAAAAGACGTTGAGACGAGATAGGTTATTGTCCAGAATATGGGGAAGTTTTGATCCATGCCTTTAATAGTCTGCATGTCCGTGAGAATGATGGTAATTCAGAGGGTTCTCAAATTTAGATTAAAGACTTGGCTATTCATTGACACTCCACCATCTCGTTTGCTAGCCCCATGGGATTTTCCAACCCCAATATCCTATTCAGCCATAGCCATTTTAATAATATTTATCATCTTTAGATTGTCTTATTGAATACCATAACAGAGTGATACATATGATGATGACCAACTTTATAGGAAGTATCTTCATATTACTCCATCCCTTTACATTATCAAATCCTTGAATTCAAATATGTAGGATTTGTTAAGGTGTGATTCCTGGTTATTATCTTGACTTAAGCTGTAGGGTAGATCATAATGAATAGTGGCTAGATCGTCCAAATTGCTAACAAGGAAGTAATAAAAAAAAACGCGATATAAGTTCAACATTTAATTGATGCAGCTCGGAATAATCTATCCAGAAAGAAGTTGTTCTTTTTCTTGTGAAAATAATGATAATTATGCATCAACCCATTTAATCTTTCGATGAACCATGGGTTTTGTACTGTTTGGTTCAATAAATTACTCGTTTATAATGGCTTCCCCATGTTCCGCTGCAGGTCACATCCACTCTTACATTTGCAGCAGCTTGCGCTTCTGCAGGTATCACTGTCCTTATTGGTAATGATATCGGCAATTGTGGGCAGAACCCCTGTGCGAGATTTGAGATTTCAACAGCCCTCGCCTTCATGAGTTGGTTTGCTGTCTCGCCTTCTTTTCTGTTGAACTTCTGGTCACTAGCCTCCCGGTGAGTAAATAAAAGAAAAGGACAAAAAAGGGGTTAGGAACGGAAAACAGAAGGAAGAATTCGATGATGTTTGTATCTGTGTTTTCTTCACTTATTAAGTACTTCCCCATTGTTGTCTTGTTCCCAAAATTTTCAATTGCTTTCACATGTATATTACATTAACTTGGCTTGATATTTCTTTCAGTAATTTGGATCAGCAATACCAGGCAATGTGCAATATTTTGATATGATATGTTCCTGCACTTGGTATCAAAAACCTTATATATATTTTCTGAGAATGATCTTGATTTCTTCTTTACATTGGGTCAATGGTACACATTGTGTGGGAGTCAACTATTACTGGGAGGTCATAAGAGTTAAAAACCAATTTTCAGGAATCCAGAGTTAAAAAAACAATTGTTTAATTTGGTTTGTAATAGTTGATAAATCCAGAAAGCTGAGTTGGAAGAAGCACATGCATACAGGTTGCTAAACAAACCTCTTGATTGAACATTGAATAAAGGATGAAGGTGAACGTTATTACTGGTCGTTCACTTATTATACAGAACTCTATGCGCGCCAGACAGGGGATCTAAGCAACAGCAGTGGCCGTTATCATTGAAACTCTGCGGCCCTCGATGTCATTGACATTTTTCCTTCGATCAATATCTATTGCTTTTTGAACTTTATGAACTTTATGTTGACTACGTGATGCATCTTCATTTATCGTTGGATTATCTGGTTGATATCATTGATGCATGGACTATTTATGGGTTTTTTTTCTTTTGTATTTTATATTGATTCTACACTGGAGTGTTCTTTCTTTGGAGCTTAACAAAGGTTGGGAGAAATAACTATTCATACAATAAAATGTTAATAACACAATGGCTTTCATCTTTTTGAACAATATCATTAGTGACACCATCAGATGATTGTTTTAAAGTTGAAGATGACATCATTTTATAAAATATTTTTATAACTGATTAAAAAAAAAAGAATTATATTATTTGAGTAATCAAACAAACAATTTAAATCTTTCCAAGTCTCTACTACAAAAAAGTTTTGAATGAATCTAAATCTAAATTGTTTACTAATTCTTACTTTTTTTTTTTTTTTTGAGTTACATGTGCTTTTTGTCATGTATAGAGTCTACAGGCTAAATTGTAAATCATGGAGCCATATATGCATTTAAATGTTCTATTTTTAAAAAAATTTATATTTTTATTTGTTCAAAGTCTCAAAAAATTAATTGGGGCAGAGGTCAAGAAAATGAAGACATTATACATACACAAACTAAGTATATCTGATAAAAGCATATGATAAATTGATAATTAATAAAAATGCTATTCAACAGTAAAAAAAAATTATGTCAAAGTAGGAAATTTAAAACCAAATAAATGTTAAAACATACTTGTGAATAGTTGTCTGTTGCCTGTTGGTAGATTAAAATGAGAAAAAAAAATTCAAATGAATGTGTTGACCTAGAGAAATAATTAGAGAGATTCAGTCAAGAATAACAAAAATGTTTAAAATGCACAACAAGAACATTAGGTACTGACGAAAAACATAAGAATACTAAGCATAACAAATAAGCATAACAAAAAATCAAACCTTAAAAATAAATGAAATGTTGTAGTCGGTCGGCCACTGTATCCAATCCTCTTTTTTTTTTTTTTTCAACCATGTCGTTTGTAGTATCTAGCCCCTTTTTAATTTTTCCCCAAATGTGAAACAGTGAAAGCTCAAGTCTTTTGGTTTTATTACAACAACTTTTTTTTTTTTTTAATCCTAAGTTTTAAAGTACAGCACATTGTTATTGAAATCTCAGTGAGTGCCATCGCCCCACTGGCCCCTGCCTCTCAACAACATTGTAGACTTTTTGACTTGTATGTTTAGTTCTATTTTTGTGTGAGTGGAGGTTTTGGTGGATTTGTCAAAAAGCAGTGGGTCGGTCTTGTAACCAGATTACAATAATCCAAAAAGGCCAGCAGAAATCAAGTTGGTCTTTTCCTTCCACTTTTGTTTCACAAAATTAATTATATTCAAATATTTTGACAAATCAAGTTTTATTACTTTGTTCAGCACTCCGTAGAAATGTGCTTCTTGCATCATTGTCTTACTTTAATTAATTAATTAATTAATTACTTGGGCGGTTGAACCGTGCATGTTGCTTGGTATGACACCATATGCATCCGATACATTGAAACTCATCGCTCATGGATAAAGAAAGACAACATCAAAGACAACAAAAGCTAATGCAAAGTGCAAACCATAGTTAGATTTGAGATCTCATTCAAAGAGAGGGAGAATCAAAAATCATTTTAATGTTTCTTGAGAAGACTGATTCACATATATAATCGTATTATATTTTAAAAGAACAATGTAGAGAGGCTTCAGAGCTTTTTGGATAAGAATATTGAGTTCATCGATCATGTGCTAAGCGTGGCACTAGGATGGATAAAAACACCTCAATACACAAGAGAAGAAAACATTACCCTGCGTTTTGCATAAATTAATGCAAGATTTTCCAAGCTTTGACTAAACAAAAATGACTGAAAATGCTCTCTCTCTCTCTCTCTCTTTCTGCATATACATTTGGGTGATTAAAAAAAATCAAACAAATGACCAGTTGATGAAAGAGAAGGCGAGACAGTGAACAGAGCTATCCTCATTGAGCACTTTCCAAGCAACAGCCTGCTCATATGATACATTGCGGCCCATGCTTGACATGCAAACCCCCGCCGGAAGATATGAGTAACCCTATCAACAGAAAACCAACACAAAAACACAGTGAATGGGGCCTGAAGTGGTTCACCATTTTCAAGCAATTTAAACTTCTAGGGAAACAATGAAAATGTTAAGGACAGTCATTCCTTCAATCACTTTGAAATTTTTGAAGGTGAATTCTTGTCTAATGAAATACATATCTTCACAAATGAATTGAATGCATATCTTTTTAGTATATACTCGATCAGAGAAATCATATACTCAATTAGGAAACAAATATATATACTGGGCCGATTTCAAAAAGTATTCAAGGCTTGGGATGCAGAAGCTTGGACCTCAAAACCAGGAGAAAGAGTTCCTTGAAAGAAACTAGGGGAAATTGAGAAATTAATCGTGTGTTACCTGCTCCATTATCTTGGAAAATTCAGAACACAATGTCTTCCGTCCAGACTCATCAAATATTTTGTCCAAAGCTATGTCTTGTAGGGCCACTAGAGTTGTTTCTAGCATGTCAAGCCCTGCCTGGTTGGCAAAGGTGAAAACTGGCAGTGCCTGCAAGTCAAAAGGAACAGATCTTATCACAAGCTGAACTAATTAAATATGCAAAGATTAGGATCAGATTATATAAAGAGAAAATTGCTCCTAAGTGCTCTACGCAATACGAAAAAGTTAGGTGTTCCTCTTGTTTAATGACACATACCTTCAAAGAGCAACACAATATTGCATCTTGATGATGCCATAGATTCTTCAACATGGAGTCCCCACTCTGGCAATCAGTCAAAAGCTCTACACCCATATGGAAACTGTGGAAAGAAAACATATCAGCCGAAGGCAAAGCAAGAAAATAAATGGAATGGACAACTGTCAAAAAAGAAGTAGCTTTCAACAGTTTTGAGTGCCATGAGATGATGATACATAATAGAACAGAAAGTTCATGCAACATTCTCCAGTCAATTTGGCCATGCCTTTTTTTTTTCCCAACTCTTATGAGCTTGTTATATGCTATATTTCTTACTACTTTTTTCCTACTTACTGATCTCTAGACAACAGAACCCTTGTCAGATCTCTACCTATTTAAGTTGAAAGACACAAATGGAAACATACAGCCCTATCCAACAACAATACTCTTACCTATATATAAAACATTTACTTAGTTTGTGCATCATGCTGGATGTTTTAATAATAAAAATAATGTACTATACATGTGTACTTTGAAGACATTACGTGGATGAGTGAGTGAGTGAATTCTCCTGAAAATCAGTTAAGCATCATGCTCTTCTAAACGAATAAAAAACAAGTAACCAATCTTCTTCAGTTTGCAATTAAGTTGCACAGCCCCAAGAACAGCCTCGTTCCGAAATGTTTTTTTTTTTTATCATTAAAAACCAAAAAGAGGAATTCAAATATCTCAACGTGTTTGAATATTCAACAATGGGATCATGAACTTGCCTGTAGCTTTGGCAAATCCAGTGAGTAAGTGTAAGAGCTTCCGGAGAACCTGGAGATAGCTTAGATCCCCAATGCCCACCAAGTTTAGATGGGGATATTGCCATAGACACTCTCTGTACAGAGGAAATGATGCTCCGAACATATTGTCTAGCCATTGCAGCAATGCTGTCCTGCAAGTGGGTTTCATAAGGAAACTGCAAAGCAATAGTCAGCACTGACCGATGGTGACTATTGCTGGGAACTACATCTCCGTCTGTTCGATTTGCAGCTGAGCCTACTTCAAGACTAGATGCAAGATCCAATGTCCTGTGTGCAGCCTTGTCCTGCAATATGTATCATTTCCAGGAAAGAATATGAGAATAAAAATTACTGAGATTCTACATTTTCTTAGAGAAAAGTTCCAGTGTTTCATCCTTCCAAGGGACCAAGAGTGCAATTGAAAAAATGATTAATAGGTTATATAGTACTGGCAACTTAAGATGTATTTGATGAAATTCAATTGAGGTCGAATAGTAGGCTTTAGACTCTAGATCCTCCCACTTTCTCCATATGAATAGCACAAAATTTTTTAGTGTAAGGATGAAATAGAAATGCATCACCTTAGAGTGAAGCAATGACACTGTGCACTTTAAAAATGCACTTTATGATGAGTATAATACGCATCATCCATATATAATTCTTACACAATAAAATGAAAGAGTGCAATTCTTCATGCAGTTAAGAGTAGAAATGTCATGCAAACAAAAAGCCTTCCTGATTTTCATGGAGGAATTGCACAGAATTTCCGATCTGACAATTAATCATAATATTCTGAGTTTGAAGGATTTCAAAATTGTAGTCTAGAAATTTAGGTTTAGCAAAATTTAGGTCATCACCACTTAAATGAATTTGCCCAATTAAGGAAAAATTTCAAAAACCAATATTGTAGTAAATTAGAATTTTACTGCTACAATCGATTACACAAAAATGAGATCTGGGGTGTGTTCGTGCCAAACAATGAAAAGAAAAAAATTTCCATCACTTTCCCCCTCCTATTGTCTTATTAGACAAAGTGGGCCAAAAATTTCCCTTCCTCATAGGTGAGAATTTGAAAAAAAATGAAGGAAATTTTTTCACCGCATGCACAAACACCATGAAAGTTAAAGGGGATTTTTTTATATTTTTCACCACTTTTCCCTTTTACCCAAATTCTCTCACTTTCTTTCACTTTCCCTTCAAATTTGTGCACGCACACACACCCCTAGACTTCATAAGTCAAGTACAAAGCAAGAGATGATTGTGTATCAGAGATGGAATTTAATGGAAAATAAATCCGAAAATTATCCAACAGAACATAACAATAAGATGAGAAATTTGGGTTCAGTGAAAGGCTAACTGTTTTTGAATCCAGTGAAATGACACGAAAGCCTGAAGGTAACAAGGGAGCATCATCAGGGAAAAACTCGCCAATGGGAGCATAAACAAGCTGGAAGCAGGCCCCCACTGCATTCTCATCCAATCCACTGCAAAGCTGCAAACGCAAAACAACAGTGCATGGTAATCTCAAAATTAGTTCATTTTAAGGTAATTATGAGATTATATCAAAAGTGAAATCAGAACATAGTGATATCACAATTGGCTCGTTATAAAATATCTAAAGAGGATTATTTTGCTCATATCTTACTAAAGTGAAGAAGTACTATGCCAGACTTTTTATGTAATCCTTATGTATCAATGCATAGCATCTGTTTACGTAACAAATTCATAGAAATTTGGGTGTGATTAGACTTGACAATGTTGAACACAAATCAGCAAATTTGATTTGTGAAAACCACTTTCATTGACAGGCTGATAAAAGAAAACTTCAAGATACTTTATTCAGGTTAACTTCAAGATAATTATATTGACAGGTTGACAAATGAGATGGTCAGTATAATTACCTGTAAAAGATGAACATCTCTTGATAGAACGGCTTCATCTTGAGTGATGGACTGGCCTTCAAGTCGAATAACTTCTAGAAACTGCACCTCCCAATGAAGAAGTGAGAAATTAGAGTCATAGGGGTAACTATTAAATAAGTTGAGGAATAGGTTGAGTATGTACAGACCTCCTCGTGTTCAACTGTATGAGCAAGAGGAATGATAGTTTGACTTCCAGAAAAACCAGTGGATCTTGAACCCAGGAAGGCACACAATCCAGCTTTGAGTGATGCAGCAGAATAAGCATCTATACTGTAATCAGCCCATTCAGAACGATGTTCTCTAAGGAAACGCACCAGCAATGCAGGAGGAACATTCTAGGAGAGGGATAAAATGTATATAAATATAAGCATTTCTTGTGGGTAGAGAACAAATATATAGATAATTGTACCCGAATACTGTGTCATATTCAGCAACTTAGATATGATTGAAAACATAAAGCAGGACGCTTGGTTGTCATTGCAACATGATCGAGTAAAAACTGACCCAGACAGAGATTTAGCACAGGGGACTTCAGTACTCACTTGAAGTAACATGGATGCCTTAGCACAAAGGATGCCTCCAGACATTGCAAGAGAACCACCAGGAGTGACATGGGTTCCCATGCAATTGCTTGAGTTTGTGCTGATTATTACATCTTCCACACCATCACAAGCCAACAATGACCAGCCATCATCAGTAAATCCATTGATAGCTTCATTCAATCCTCTGGATAAGAAGTCATAGCAGACAAACAGTATATACATATATCAATGCCAGCAAGAAAACAAACCACAGTTAAGGACCAGACAAATCAATGGCAGAGAATGTAACAAATATCTGTCACCTGCACAATCTTTGGCTAAATGTTCGAAGAACAGCAGGTTGCCTGCCCAAACCATATACCACTTCTCCATTAGTCTCCTGGGCTATCTGTCGGATGTGGTGCAAAGCCTTCACAGAAAAATGAATACTCAATAATGGTTACACAAGAACTAAGATCAAAAACCAAAGTTCAACATTAATTTCAAAAAACCAATAAAGAAGACATTTAACAGGAGATCAATAAGAATTTAGAAGACCTAAGCAAGGAGACAAATGTGGCTTTGTTACCCTGATGAAATTCATTGCAACTTGCCAGACAGATCTTTTTTCTTTTTCCTTTTTAATGTAAACCAACCATCATATATTTTATATAGTAACAAAGGCGATTTTCAATTTAGCAAGGTGGACCACTATGCACACAGCACACTGAGATACGGAATTCATACACAATTCACAATGCAAGCTCCTCCACTCAAGAATCACATATTAAAAAAGCCCTCTTGAATATTAAGAAAATAGTTCCTTACTGCTATCGTTAGCTTCTGAGCAACAACCTTGGACGACTCGTACAGTGGACGCAGCACCTCAGGCACCCTCCATGCCTAGAAGAAAACAATCTGTGACCAATCAAAGTTGCCAAAATGGAAAGCAGAAATTCCACGAAAAGTAATTAAACCTAACCTCAAGATCCACATGGTCAACTATATGGACAATTGAGCCTCCACCTTCACATGGTCGAATCAAATAACCACTAGGGAGCATCTCAGCCCTCACGAACTGGTGAGCAGTGGATGCACTAGGCCCACCACCAGAACCACTCAATGATCTCTCACAAACCTTGACATTTGAATAAAAAAGAGAGGAGCAGCAGCAGCAAATGATTACAACTGATCAGTAAAAAGTGCAAGGACCCAAAACAACTTTTATTACACCCAACAAGAGCACATACATGCATGCTCATGGACAATTATGAAGATGCAGATAAGGGAGGCCCCACGTGTGTGTGTTTGATTGTCATTTCATGAAGATTAAATTTCCACTTTAAATTACCAATGGACAGACATACCACAAGACCGCCATCTTCTAGTCCGGTGGTGTATCTCAGAGTCCAAAAATCACGAGCAGGAGCTAATGTAGTTGGAGCATACATCTGTAAACAGCAGAAGCAGAGTGAAAATATATATAATACAAATTGGCAACACAAAAATGTGTTATATGACCTGCCACCTAACAAACCTGCATGTATATGAGTTCAACTGTTCCACCGTTTCCAGCTGGGAACATGGTAAATACTTCAAGGCTCCGACAATCTCGGAACCAAGATGGGCGGTCTTTAAGGATCTCTGCGATCTGTCATAAAATCAGTTTGCAGGTCAATATGAAGATCAAATAATGAAAATCGCCTTGGATGGGGGAGATGAACATGTTATTTATTTCTAAACACCCAGTTCCTGATTTAACAAATCGTGGTAGCTAGTCTACCTTTCCAATTAAATAAAATAAAAACATTTCTAAACTCAAAAATATTGAATAAAACTTAACTGGAAAACTCATGTTACAATGTCTATTTCTATTTTGAATTTGGGTGACCAAAAAGTACTTCTAACGCCCATACAATCTTACCCCAAAAAAAGCATTACCTTTGTAGGCTCTAAGCTTACTAGACCACAGGCTCGTGCTGCCACACCACTGCAACTGTGTGAAATTGCAACAATACCAGTGGAATCCGGACCAGGCTGATCAAAAGGGACATGACATTGTTTCTCAGTGTAGAAAAAGAACATTGGCACATTACATGAGCATTACACAGAAGTTTTTGCACATCAAATATCTTTCATATAAAACGTTCACTTGATTCACAAAAGAAATCATGGAATTTTTATGCAACACCTTCATCCCGGGCATCTGGACCCAATCAACAGCAGTCCCTGTAGCCTTTGAAAGGAACTCTGCCAAGGTCTCCTCTGCAATAGACAGGAGTCTGCCAAAAGGAAAAACACATATTAAAATCAACCTTAAAATCATTGACAGAGGGAAATATATGATGATATGGGGACAAGTCCGTTTATACCCAGTAGGATTATTTGCATCCCTTAGAGAATGCTGAGGAGTGGTAACAACAGACTCACAACTTGTGTCAGTGACCAGAGATGCCTGCAGGTGAAGAACCCCATAAGTTCAAACAGATATGATGTAACTAATAGACTTTATAATACCAAGGGTTTCCCTATGCATCATAACACTAATCAATTTGTGCATGTCCAAAATCTCTGTGGAGGGTCATCCACTTTCCCCCATACCAATCTACTAATTATATGGCGACATGATAGAATCGAGAAAAGAGGAGAACATCTTCATAATGTTTAAAACCTTGCACCAAAGCTAAAAGTGCCCAAGCCTCTCATAATAATGCTCAATTGAACATCTTGGGCATAGTTGGAGGGAGTAACAAGCTTACCTCCATATACACGAGTCATTTCCTAGCTTCATGGTAGCCTGTTATTGCATCTTTCTCCACCATGAAAGTTACACGTGTTCTTATGTTTCAGCGTGTATAATTCAAGAGTCATGATCTCTGATTGAAACACGAGTTTTTATGTTTTTCCTATGACGCTCTATGCAGCCTTTGGAAAAGATAATGCTCTATGCAGCCTTTGCAAAAATTTAATTCAACAAATTTTTATTTCCATTTCCTCCAAAATGGTACATTACATAATTGCTTTGGTTGCTGTAATAATTTTCATGGTTTATTCCTGACTCAGCAAACATATAGCACTGCAACAGGAATCAAATAGATTTGCAACAGAAACCGTTGTACAAAATGTCATACGACAGAAAAAGACATATCCTCATACAGTATATGATTCAAAACATTCTTTACTTTCTTCGAGACCGCTGGTTCTCCCTTTCCCCAGAAAAATGAAAACCCAAAATGGAAAGAAAATTCTTCACTTACTTGCGAATAAGTGAACAGACGTACAAAGGAGGTAAGTGGACCCTGGCAACCCCCCCCCCCCCCAACCCCAAAAAAGAACATTTTATCTCATGTAGAATTTATATGTGGACCCTGGCACATGCAACCCCCCACCCCCCCCCCCAACACACACACACACACGCCAAATAAATAAATAAATTTATCTCATGTAGAATTTATATTTTCATCCTTTGTGCAGACATCAACTAAATTGGCAGGTGCAATATTATCATTCAGCATATAATGAAACTTGACTATGACATTCAACATATTAATGAAATTAGACCATCTTCGATTTCAAACACTGTATCACACAAAGGGAGGACATATGCGTACTTGCTAGCAATTAAACTCACGATTTGCATATGTGCTAGCTGTTTGAGAACAGGGGAGTACTAGTGAGGAAACCCAAGTGCCAGGAAATAAATATGTTTTTGGAGAAAAATACATTAAATTGAAGAGATCACTTTTCACAGCAGAAAATCATTGTACACCATAAACAATTAACCTATCAAATGAAACACTTAGATGATGAGCCGGTCTACGTGTAAACTGACAAAAAAAAATAACATTATTAAATGATATAGACTTAATTGACAGCTCTGAAGGATTATTAAATATAATGGAAAAAACTAAAATTTGCAGAAGATGCAGTGACAGAAAATAAGATTCAACAAGGGGTTAGTTGAAGTGCAATGCAACTTAACAAATTCAACTTACACCCTGTAGTTGCTGCCGCATAGATCCATTCTCATAAACCAACTGGGAGACCTGCTTCTGTAGCCGCTCGTTCTCTTCCATCAACAGCTTGTTCATTGCGTTCAACTTCCTGTTGACAGTCTGGAGCCGAGAAGATTCTTTCCTCTGCTTCTCCCGGCACCTACAGAAACATTAAAAAAAAAAAAAAAAATCCAAACTTAACATCCATGGCATATCGGCCGCAACAAAAGCTCAAAGAAAGCAAACCAAAATGATGTTAGAGAACAAAAAAGAGCACATCATGTCATCCATAATATGGAGTGTCAATTATTTAATCTTCAAATTATGCAAGGTTTAATTTAGACTTTCTATGAAGAGGTGGCCCAGGATATCTGAAATCAAATTACACCGAGCCACTTTCATAATAAAACCCAAAAAGATCATTCAACAATACCAGAAACAAAACTAGGTCCTCCAGGAACTTCCTACCATACGAATAAAGATACGATTTTTTTTTTTTAATAATGTTCTAGTGAAACAACCCGATCAAGACATTTCGATGAAAAAGCAGGGTTGAAAAACAAAAATCGGATTTAGATTTATTTATCTTGCCTGCGATTTTGGAACCAGACTTTGATTTGCTTGGGCTCGATGTTGGAGAGGATGGGGCACTCTCTGATGAGCTGCTGCCGACGCATGGAGCTCGGCTTTGGGCACTCAGTATAGACTCTCTCGAGCGCCTCCACCTGCTCCACCGTGTACCTCACATACTTTCCCGAGTCTGAGTTCTTGTCGGCGAACCCGCTCATGCCGCCGGCGTCGCTGCCATTGCCGCGCGGTGCGACAACCATCGCCATCTCTCTTAAAAAAGAAGAAGAATCTACTTGTCACACAAGCACTTCTTATGTTCTCTTTTTGTCTGGAGTAGATTGTTTGATTGGACTCCGAAAAAAGAAAACTCAGTCACAGATTCTCAAACAAAACCTATATATAAAAGAAGCTGATTTGCACCCGAATAAACGCCTTTTTTTGTTTTAGGTTTAATAATTGCAGGAACCAATAAGACAAAAAAAAAAAAAATTGAAAGATATCTCCTTTTCCACTCGAACCCGTTGGGATCTAACAAAAATAGAAGCTCGGAAAATCAACACAAGTTGCCATTAATAATAAAACCCCACTTCGAAAGCATTTCTTTTTTCAATTCCGATCGATCAACGACGGAAAAAAAAAATCCCCAACCCAGGTGAGAAAGAAACGAAAGGAAAGAAACCCAGATCGCGAGAGACGCTGATTTTCCAAGGCACTCGTGAGAGAGAGAGGAGGGGTCTCTCTCGCCGCGTAGTAACATCAGAGGGGTTTCGTGGACCTGCAGACGGCGAAGATTTCGTGGGGGGTGAGGAAAAGCCAGTCCATTTGTCGTACCTCTCTCTCTCTCCCTCCTACGCTACTCCCTATTTCAAAGAAGATAAACCAACGCAGAAGCACACACAACCAGAGAGGGCGAAGGGGGGGGGGGGGTACAGCTAGCTATGGGTCAGACAAGTGTTGGTGGTACTGACGCGTTGGTTTATGCTTTAAAGAGGGGTGGGAAGGGGTAAGAACAGAAGCCTATTGAAGCTATACATGAGGGAACTGTGACGACGACAGTGTTAGAGAGAGAGAGAGAGATGTGAAGTATCCCGAGGTGGAGTGGAAATTTTGAAAATAATTTTAGGTTATTGAAATAACTTATTTATTTTTTATGTATCCCAATAATGATGATATATATAATAAAAATGTGATCAGACGGACGAAGTCGGAGTAAAGAAATGTGATCAAAAGATATGTGAAATAACTCTATTGAATGGTTAATTTTGGAATTTGAGTCCCATTCTGATTCGTGATCAACACTCGCCCCCGGCGGCCGGTTCGTTAAAATGTAATCAAGAGTGAATAAATAATCCTTATCCACCGCTCATTTTATGTAAAAAAATCTCAATAATTATGTATGAATAAGTTATGATAAAACTTGATAACAATTTTAATTAAATATGAGAATAGTTTATCCAAGGAATAAAAATACCCCTGTATGATATTACAAAAAATTTCTCTTCCTTACTTTTACACAACTCAATCATTATCCAGATTACATCTGGTCCACCCATTTGCTGTACCCAATAAATAACAAAGAATTACAGCCTTTGATTGTTTTTCACTTCCCACATTAAATCTGAACCACTTAAATTAAAAGGGAGATTTGATCTCCACCCTACACGTGTCACTCACCCCTCGTCCTCCTCATCCCCGCCGACTCACTCATCAAGATCTCCGCCTTGATCAACCGCCGCACGAGCTCCGGCCTCGACGCGTTCTTGAAGAGGCTAAACACGATCGTGGCCCTCGGATTGATCGCCCGAGATGATCGCGGGAGGTTTTGGATCGGAGATCTCTTCTTCTCTTACAAGATTGGCGTCGGAATCCTGCGGGGCGACTGAGCAGGTACTCGCGATGCTCGACGGCGGGATTGATCATCGCGGCAGGTACTCGAGCATCGTGGCTGGGATTGATCACCAGACGAGAAGGAGGGGCGGGGTCGTCGGAGATGTGGGGGCCATGAGGGGCCAAGACCGACAACAACCCAAATGGAAAACAGGGGGCTTGGAGATGGAGTCACAGTGCATGAATGAGTGAGAAAGAAAGAGAGAGCTCATTCGGTGTTTTTTTTTTTTCATTTTTATGTGGATTTGATTTGGGTGGGTGGGTTTTTTTTTTATTGTCTTAATTTTTTTCCCTTCATTTTTGTGTCGAAAATGTAAATGTAGAGTAATAAATGTAAACTGAATAGTTATTTAAATAATTAACAATACATATTTAATTAAATTAAATGATAAATTTTGTTTATATATAAAAAAAACTCATTAAAATTTATTACATAAGATAGACCATCTAAATTTAATGCAACACATCATGGATTGATTAATATTTATCAATGGCATCAAACAGAAACTTGTATTATAAGGGTAAAATTGATATTTTAAAAATAATAATTTTTTATTTTCTCCTTATCAATCATCTATCAACAGCTTATCCACGGTGAATTAAACAATAAAATTTTACATTTTACGTTTCTCAATAAGAATAACTCAAAATATAATTGAACACAAATAGATTTATTTTGTCAAATATTGTTATCTATCCTAGCATAATTATCCGAACTAAATAAGACAATTCCACTTCCCCAACAACACAATAAGTATAACCGATCACACCATGTGTAAACACAAATGAATAGTTTCGTGTTTTTTAAAAATTGTGTAAACATCAAATTTTAATTTTCACTCATTCAATCTGTTTTTTAAAAATTGTTTCGAGAGATTTTCACAATAAAAAATAAAATGCAAGGAAAATTTGAAACTTTGTTAAAAAGTGTAACATGACGTTTAGATCGCCTACTTTATATTAATTTTTTTTTAGAAAGTGTTTAGAAAATTTAAAATACGTTGAAAAACGTCACGTAATTCAATCAGAGTTTTTGTTTGACGTTTATATATTTCCTACCACATACAAACGAGGTCCAAAGAAGGCCAAGAAGATGAAATCAGTTGTTTTTTTTTTTTTTTTCTTGATATGGTGAGGTGGGCAGGTGGACCCCGCGCATAAAAATAGATGGAAAACACAGAAGAAAAAAAAATAAAAAAAAGATGGAGAGAGATGTCGCAGTCACTAAATAAAAAATGTTAGGTTGTTTTGGGGGGGTCGATGGGCATGCGAAAAAAGCGGCCGCCAACCCCTGTCCGTAGTCGGTCACGTGCAGACCACGCCGTTTGACTCCCCTCTATTATGCAATTAATTCACGCGAGTTTTTTTTTTTTTTTTTACTGTTAATAATGCTTCTATAGAAATTAAAAAACACAGAAATACTCTCAATCGGATCTACAACAATATTTTAAAAAAAAAATTGTAATTTTAAAAAATATGTATTTTTTGAAAAAAATGATCAAGTTTTATTAAACTATTTTTTTAAAAAATTATATTTTTCAAATAAATTTTGAAATTAAAATTTTACTTTTATAGTAATTCTATTAAATCTAAACTCATTTTTCACTGGCCTCTGAGAATCCTAATTTTTTAAGAAAGAGATAACCAATTTTTAGTTATATAAAGTGATTTTAATTTATAAGAATTTAACGTGTTTTCTCAAAAGCAATTTTCAAAGCCACTGTTTGGAATTAAAAAAGAGAGAGAGAGATGAAGAAAGATGTCAATAATTTCTGCTTCTTGAAAATTGGGTTTATATTTTAATAAACATGAAAACATTGAAACAAAATCATGTATAAGTTTGAGCATATATGGCACTCGTATAAATCATCTGTGGTTTGCTTAAAACATGTACTGTACATATGCGATTTACTATATACGTATGCGGAATTATATTAATTCATGTAACATCACTAAAAAAAATCTTACAAAAAATTAAATAGTTTTGTTAGTAGTGAATGGGATGAAGAATAGGAATGCCGATAAGTACAATCTACGTGACGGGTCAAGAAGCCAGATGTGCGTAATGGTTTTTTCGGGAAACCTCAACTGACAATCTATATTTTATATATATATACAAACAGTGCACGTGACATGTTCCACTGATCAAAGCCTTCATTGTTCAAAGAGTTGATTTTTGGCAGGGATGGTTGAATATAATAATTCAAATTCAATGAAAGGGTCAACACGATGGTCATACCGATCTCAGTAAAAATCATTGTTTAATATGCAAATTAAGTCAGCGGCCCCTGTCACCAAACACACTGGAGGAGAATTTTCTGCCTCCTATGATGGTGGAAGATTTCAAATCTTTGACGTGATTAAATCGCTACCAGGATTGATCAACTTTTTTTTAAAAAAAAAAATTTAATTTGATGATGATTCGACACACATTATTAGTGCTCATCTTAATTTCAACCATGAATCACAATAACAATTAAACTTTGCCCTCTCATGCGCCACTAGTGAAAAGTGTTAATTAACCATATATAACAGTACCAATACCACCAACAACAACGACGGCTTTAACTAATGATTTTAATATACCATAATAAACTACTACAAAATAAATGGACCATGACGAGCTACGACAGCCCAAGTCAAAGGAACGGTGGATATACTTCGATCTGCCTATCCCTTCATGTCTTTTGGAATCCATTAATTGCATGCTCTTCTTGGAGGAAGTTAATGAACAATCCCTGCATATTGTTCTTCCCTTGCCAAGTTATTCTAGCTAGCGAAACCGTTTAGCCAAACATGGATGCATGTCTCGTCTTGTAGTTGGTACAAATTCAAACAAACTCTCCTTAAATATACTGATAATTAATTAATAATGCAATAATGCAATGACAGGTGACCAACTCTCCTCCTGTTCCTTTAATTCTTGTGGATCCCGTACAATCGATCTAGGCCCGAAAAAGAGACCAACTTCAATTCAATATAGGATTTTTTTATTTGTAAGTCTCTTATAGATCATAAGATTTAGTGATCGATTCCTCACTTTTTCGTATTTTGATTTTAGTCCTTAAATTTAAAGGATATGTTTCTTTTTAACCTCTATGAGGGGTATATCCTTAAATTATTTTTTTTTTTTTTTAGACCATGAGACAGACTAAAAATGAACATATCATTTAAATCTCAATAGTAAAATCAAAATACAAAAAAATGAGAGATCAATCACTAAATCATATAGTTTATGAAGACTTAAAAATAAAAAAATCTTTTAATATAATGCAGAGGTCCGGTCCCCTTCTCTTCCAAATTAAACCCCACCACCTTTAATTTTAACAAACATTCACATGGGTACGTACGTATATGTGTTTGCGTGAACCGGGGGTCTGGTCCGTCTGGACTGGAATGGGTAAGCTAGGGATCGGACAACCTTATCTTCTTCTTCTTTTTTCCGTTTTACATACATACATACATATCATATATTGTATATAATATATATGATATATGGTGTGACAGATGCGTCAGTTAGAGCAGATGGACGTACCCCACATGATTGTCGGGTGGGGAGAGATCCGAATAGACTCACGCAGACCATTTCCCGCGAGCGCGTGTACGTACGCGTGCATGGAGAAGCTTTTTGTAGGCAAGGCATGCATGCTTCAACAACAAACAAATTATAAATCTCTCACACTTTCTTTCTCCCTCTACCTTTGATTGCTTAACACACTTCGGTGCCTTTGATTGCTCACCATCATTGATTTCTTTTTTGTCGGGCCAAGACTGCCTTCATTGTTTTTTTTACCCCTTTCTTTGGTTTTCCTTCTTTCTGGCCCCTGTAAGAAAATGCACCTGCAGATTAAACCTCGATTTACATGGATTAAGCGGGCCGGGTTTGCATACATATATATATATATATATATTTGGTAGTCATGATATTTGGTGGGCACATAAGTGACCCTTTTCGTATTTTAGTGCTTTTTTTTATTGATAATTGAAAGTCTTATAAAATTGATATCTAAATGAGGATCTATTTTTCTATGCTCTGTTTCTCGTGTGTGCATGCAGGTCAGGGTAATGGTGTTACGGGCTAATTAATTAATTAACTAACTAACTACTTGATGTTACTGGGGACCCACATAAGATCAACGCGCGTAATCCAATGTACAGTGTTATCCATGGGACTGGGCAGTGGACACTGCATGGTGTGGTGGTCTGCATGTTTTCATAGAATTTCAATATTTTACTCATTTTAATATTAATTGAACACAAACCAAATAAAGCCACGACACATTAGATAAAATAAAATATAGGAAAGTAAAAGAATTTAATCAATTTAATCATTAAAATTATCTTATTCAAAATTGGATTATTGGGTATAGTTAATAAGTGGAAAGTGTAGGGTCATTTTTCTTGCCAAAATTTGAGTTTGATCAACAATAATGTTGAAGATCAATTGTTTCACTCGATCTAATTCCGACAATCAAAGTGCGAAAAATTCATGATATCAATAGGCAGCCGAGTAATTAATCCCCATCCGACGTATATAAAGACTTCCTGATAGTGTTCAATAGCTGCGATGCACTGTGACCCTATATCGATCATATAGATGACATATATAAAGACTTTACTTCCTACAAGTTCCGAGTTCCAGTGAGTGGGGCAATCATTCTGGATGAATCTTATGAAAGGGTAAGTTTATACATATACATAGGTAGACCTCCTGTGACATATATCATGACTTGGACCCTATATTGGCCTTCACTTCAATATCTCTGCCACGCACTTCTAGCTCATGAACGCCTTTCCAAGTACGATTCCTTGTATATGCACATGGAACACACATTTCACCTCTATGTGTTATGCATTTTTTGAATTCATTGCAAATTTCTTTGACAGATTGGTGTGGTAGTTTTCCTGGGCATACTACATTTATACTTTTGCTCCCATGCCTCTTGGTTGATTTTTAATTATTGGGTGTATATGATATTTCATTTGTTTTGGCCTTTTGGGTAGGTAAATGTTTGGACTCGAACCCATGATCTCTTAGTTACAAATGTTCTTGTCAACTACTAAGCTATGGGTCCAAGCCCCCTTTATTTCAAATTTCACATAACTATCATATTAATCAGAGGAAACCTGTATTCTATACAAAATCACATGCCCAATTCATCTTACTAAAGGGGTTCTATCTGTTCTGGTCACACACACAAACACACTTTATCCTGGTAATATTCTAAAATAGAGAAGTGATGCTGCGCTTTACCCACATATCTTATATACGAGTCACATCAGAGTTATCTCATTGAATAGGTTCACATAGCTAATATTTGAATGAGATGATGATGCATAATTGCATATTCAATTAGTTCTGGTTTCAGGCTCTGTTATTCATATTAGAAATGTATAGAGATGTTGGATGATTAGTTGGAATTATGCTAGATGTGTATAATTATAGTTGAACAGTTTTGCTGATGATGTCACTTATTAAAACATCTAAAATTCTAAATGCTTGCTTGGTTTGGTTAGACGTAGTGAACTGTCAGACATTTTTCCATTGGCCTCCTATATCTTTGTCGATCTGCCTGTGTTTCTGAAATTATCTACCTCAATCTTATATGCATTTTGTGTGTGAATGTTGATTGAAGGCTTTGGAAGAAACCGGTTATGACATTTCAAAGCTTCTGAAAGTGGATGATTATATTGAAGTTGTTATTGGGCAACAAAGAGTGTCTTTACATAATTACTGGTATGAACTCATACAGGTTTTTGCACCAAAAACGAAGAAGGAAATCAGTGTATGTTTTGCTCTCCTCCCATAACCACAAAAAAAATTTATACTAACATATTGGCCCATGATTCTCATATATGAAAACAATAGCATCATTAGAATTTCTGAAACATTGTCTGCAGGAGATTTCATGGCACCGGATCAATGAACTTCAGGCAGCTGGGGATGATGTGATATCTCACGGGACAATGGATTAAAGCTTTACATGGTCGCACTTTCTTGATGCAAGTCTTACACACGCTATGGTGGCTGAAAGATTGTAACTATGTTTTTCTTTATACCAGCCAGACACATCTTCTAGAGGTTCGTTCTATTCTCTCATGCAAGTTATTAGTTTACAGTGTATTTATTGATGTCCAAGAATGATATGTTTAGCAATGGAATTGACTTCACCAATTATATGTTTGCGTTGAGATTAGGTTTTCGAACCTGGCTTTCAAGCAATCATGAAAATTCACTATTTAGATGGTATGATCTGGGGGATCAGATGGATATCAGATGAAATCTAGATGGCAACAGAATAAATTAGCACTTGCCACCCCATGTATGGTTCATTCTCTTTATATCAGCAAAACGAACTATATCATTATTCAATAATGGTAAATGTAATCGGTATTGCATTGGTTGTAACACTGTTATTAATGATGTATTGCTTTGCTTTGAGAAGGGGCGTCTGTGTGGAAGGCAAAGAATAGTTCTTCTGGAGGCATGGCAACTTCATCAAGCAGGCATGGGTTTGAAAATCAAGTTGCTGACTCCCATCCAGGTCGGAACTTCAGGTTCGACACAACCATTATTCTACAATCAATAGAAGCTGTTTTCGCTGTCTGATGAATCTATCAAGTTCATGTACCAATCCTCTATATTGTCTTGTTCATATCATGCCCAACCAGGACTCTTGTTCGAGTCGGCAATTAAGACTAGTTATAGACTATCCTTTTATGTGTAAGGCCAAAAAAATGAGGGTGCTTGATGTTTGAGAGGACATAAAATAGACTATCCTTCATCTCTTGTTAATGAAAGGAAAAAAAAGTGTTCTCAAACAAACAAATATAGATCTAATTTACAAGTCATGAAGCCAAACTTCCTGTTATTTTGGTTTTTTTCATGTTTCTAAAAAGAAAATAATCCAATAACCTAATCATTCTAACAATCCTTATCCAAACAACTTATCAATCTAATCTAACATGTTACTTGTATTTTATTCAACATGACCTATCCAAACAATTTTTTTCAAGTATCCAACTTTCGTTTTAACTATTGGAAAAATGAAAATGAACCAAATGTAGTGAGCAGACCTACATATGAAGAATTGCCTGGAAATGCTAATAATCTAATAATGGCTATGCCACGTTTCCAAACCCAAAATTTTGAAAGAAAGACCGCTCAAGTGAAAGAAACCAAATACAGGGAGAGAAATAAAATGGGGGGGGACTGATGACTGCCGGACCTACCATCATCACCAGCTTTAAATCTCTAGCTGCTTCAACCTCTCGATCACATCCAAGTCACGTTGAACCACCTCCTCAGTTGCTGGTGGAGGCAATGGTGGTTCCTTCACCCGAACAGGAGCAACAGATTCTCTCGCTTGACCAGGAACAATATTTTCTTTTACTTGAACTGGAACAGCTGGAGACGGAGCAGCGAACACCGGTATAGCAGACCTTATTTGAACAGGTGGGGCCATACGCACTGGCGAAAGACCACACA
This sequence comes from Acorus gramineus, assembly GCA_030737835.1. Lineage (NCBI taxonomy): Eukaryota > Viridiplantae > Streptophyta > Magnoliopsida > Acorales > Acoraceae > Acorus > Acorus gramineus. The sequence goes on from CM060857.1 coordinate 16,896,363, forward strand.
TGGATGGTGGTGGATGTGGTGGTGCAGAGAACACTGGCACTGCCGTCCTCATAGTGACGGGTGGGGCCATCCCATGATACGGTGATTGTTGGAAATGTTGCATCGGCACATAAGGTGCAGCACCCACTGCTGGAAACCTTTGTGGACGGGGACCACTGCGGGTCTCAGACTGTACCAAATGCACAACATCATTGGTTGATGGAGCTGGGGAGGTGGGGCGAATCCTCGGGGCTGATCTCGGGCGGATCAATGGAAGGATTTTAGAACCGGTGGATGCGGGTGGCTGAAAGGTTGATGGCCTCCTGTCATGTTGGGCAGGGAACACCTTCGGGAAAGGTTGGGCATTGGGGTTGTTCACCATCGCCATCTTTTCCTTGAGTCGGTAGTTCAGTAGAGCTCGGGCTATAGTGACCTGCTCCAACTCGTCATTGCTGGGTTTCTCAGATTCATTGGATGAGCCCGCCGCTGCCTGCTTCTGAGCCACTATTTTTTGAAAATGAAACTTGATCAAATTTTCATAGTTTTTAGTGGACAATGAACCAAATTCTCAACCAATAAAGAAGTGATCAACTTGGTGGAGTTGCCCTCTGATGCCCAACCCCATCAAACTTTCAGATGATTAAAAAGATTTATTCCATCTATGTGGAAAACAACAAGAAAATATGGTTGTTTTGTGCGGGTGTGTTGATGGGCTGGAGCAGGACCAATATATACAAAAGACCAAACAGGACTTAAAAGGTGTATAGGAGGTCCCACAATCCATTCAGATTTAGGTGGGAAAAGCATATATCAGTGACTCTGTGTTGGGCAGAATCCAATCAAAATAATACCCAATACAGGCATCAAAGTGGGCACCTTCCCACTGGAGTAGAGCATTTCAATGTCCTGTTTTTAAACTGGGGAAATGTTTTGTTCACTTTACAAAATCAAACTTTGGTTAAAATTTGACTTGGAGAAAAAGCGGTGTTTTCCCTTTTTTCTGGTAAAAAAAAAAAAAAAATTAAGTTGCAGAGGATTTTTATAACCACAATAAATCTGCTTCATACAAGTAACATGGTTTGGTCAAAATGCATTATGATATTAGATATTCTAAATTAATGAAAAGGCAGCTCAGATAATTGTATCAAATCCAAAAAAAAGGGATCAGAACTTACATTGTTTCAGGGATGCCCAGGCAGCCATGGCGGCATTCTTCTCTGCTTGTTTCTTGTTCTTGGCTGGTTCGCCAGTGAATATGATCCCAGCGAGTTCTACAGTGCATGTGAATACAGGTAGGTGGCCAAGCCCAGATCGAAATGTCTTATATAAGGGCAATGGAGCCCCTACTCTCTGTGCAATCTCCTGTAATAAATTCTTGTACACTCCGGTTTCATCCTGTTCAACAACCAGAATCTATGTAAGCGTATATGACTTGCATTGCACTGTAGTCAAATCAAATTTTAAAAAAGGAGTCCTGAATCAATTTGAAGGTAAATTTAGCATATTACATATCAAGCTCATCTAACATCCAGGAACATCAAGCACTAATGCATACAGATGCACATGTTGTGGAGAACATACGATGGATGCATGTAAAAATGTGGATAATGAAGAATTCATTCAAGTATTGTGATGTCCTCTGTTAGTGAAACTACATATTCCAACCATTATAAACAAAATTTCAGTTATTCTGCACTAGCTGCATAATATGTTCAAATGAAGCAACCATATATGGGGAAGATGATCTCATCACATTCAATGAATGAGTTTGGAGTTGGTCAACATCAACCAAATTATAATATACTTAATTCAAATAAGATGGCAATGTTCACGTCTTCAAAAAGCGAGTGTTATCAAATAAAGAACCGCTAACCATTTAGAAGATCTGGACATCTATAGCTCAAAAATAAAGAACCCCAGCAAAGTATGTATTATCCTGTAGTTCAAAACTCATAAACTACAATTAGATCTATAATTTAGAGTCTATAATGCAAGCTTCCATGATTCAATCATGAATGGGCAGATACATTTCAGCAAGATGACCCTTAGCAAATATTTTGATTGATATTAAATCTTCTCCATCCGAGGAATATGATCAAGGCAGTTTATTACCTTCAAAGCAGTAAATACAGTTTGTAAAGCATTCATCAAATAAGTGAGGATAAACAAATATGGATCCTATATTTTACATACTCCACCGGATGGTCAAATGTCAACTCTATGCAATATAAACTACATTATCACACACAACAAAAAACAACAGATTAGTTGATTATTAAAGATGACAAACAATAACAACACATTATTAAAGATGACATATAAAAATAGACTATTCAATGTTGGGTTTTTCCACATCCAACAACTTCCTCAAATTTTAATTCATTTTAAAAGAACAACTATTGCAACCTCCATAATTTAGGAAGATGTCATCTGATGCAATAGGATCACAAGCAAACAACATCCAAGAAACTTCATATAGACAGTTTTCTACAGACAGATGTGAGGCCCAAACAAACAAACAAAAACCCTAATTTTACGAATCAAAACAGGGAAATAAATCTTAACCCACAATATATTAAGCAATCAAAACTGAGGATGGAATGCCCTACAATTAAAACCTACCCCATCAAAATCAAATTGTATCCACCACAGATAGATAGATCAAGTCAACCGTAACAAAAAAATCATTTCCCCAAATAAATAAAAACAGATCATATGCAAACGAATATCATGACAGAGCGATCTAAAAATGGCGATGAATCCAATCGAAGTCCCGCATAAAAGGGAAGGGGGGGGGGGTTACGTACGAGGATGCGAGCGGCGAGGGAGTGGGAGGGGCCGCGGGAGGAGAGGGAGGAGAGGGCGAGCTCGGCGGCGGAGTGCTCGGCCTGTCGGAGGGTGGTGCAGAAGGAGGGACTCTCGAAGAGCTCTCCGTTGAAGTTGACGAGGGCTTTGAACCTGGGAGCGTGGTCTGGTCCTTCCCTTATGCACGTGTACGATGGCAGGTTGAAGCAGCTCCTCTGCGCCAGCTCCTGCAGCTGGTTCTTGTACATCTCTCCTCCTCCCACTTCCCCTTCCTCCTCTCCTCCTCGCCGGAGATCCCAATATATTTATATATATATATTTTTTAAAATTTTCTATGTCAGAGAGAGAGAGAGAAGAGAGACAGAAATGGAGCAGAGGAGGACAATGAATGAAAGAGTGAAAAGAAAGAAATAAAAAAAAAAGAAAAGAAAAGAAAAGAGGGGGGATTTGTATGCATTGGACTTTTGTTTTCTTGTTTAATAGTTTACTCTTACTTCTTTGCGAGTGTCATTAATTACTCATCGGTCCGGTGGTTTTTATTAATTTAATAATATGTAAATGAGTGGGATTTCTTTTTCTTTATTATTATTATTTGTTGATGGGCGCCGTTTGGGTCAACAAGTACACGTTTGCATGGGAAGAGGGGTTTCGATTTTAACAACCTTGTTACTGTTTTATTATTATTATTAGTTACATGTAAAATAAAAATAAAAATTGACTCCTTCAATTTGTTTAATTATGGCCATTGATGGATGGAGGTAGGTGTACAGGTTGAATGGACAAGATCTAGTCTTTTTGTTTCGCTGCTAAATTGCGGAGGGTCGGTCTCTAATGATATATGATAGGTATTATTTAGAGAAACAAAACAAAACAAAACAAATTGAGGGGCTTTGTTTTGTTTGCATAGGGAAATGAATTGGGAAATGGACAAAAAGGGACTCGGGAATCTGGCAAGCCGACAAGAGTTGAACGTGTATTTTACGTATCTACCCTCCTTGGAAGGGGATGGTGCTTGTTTATTTAATTAATTATTATATATATATATATATTTTTTTTGTACAACTATTTTTATGTACCTAAAATAACGAAAATGTCCCTCATTGTATTGTATTTATTCACTGCTTCCCATCCCAACCGTGCCGCATCAAATACTCCCTCCATTAATGAATTCTTGTCTTCTTCTTTTTTTACCCCGTTCATCCGCTTTTACTTTTTTATTATTCTTTTTGAAATCAAATTAATATAGGAATGGTAGTAGATTAATAGAGTTTCTCAAGTGATCAGTATTTCTAATCCTTTTTAATTATAAAGATGTGTATGGACAATTGGGTCTTCCCTTAATTATGAAGAGTAATGGCCGGGTACGCGTTTTATTTTGCATGATTAAACGACTGTCTGAACTAGGTCTGTCAATGGGTCGGGTTCAAACCCGGACCCGATCCGACTCATACCTGATTACACGTATAATATGATTAAACGACTGTCTGAACTAGGTCTGTCAATGGGTCGGGTCTAAACCCGGACCCGATCCGACTCAGATCCGATTACACGTATAATATGATTAAACGACTGCCTGAACTAGGCCTGTCAACGGGTCCGGGTCTCCCGATTACACGTGTAATATGATTAAACGACTGTCTGAACTAGGCCTGTCAACGGGTCGGGTCCAGACCCGAACCCGATCCGACTTAGACCCGATTACACGTGTAATATGATTAAACGACTGCCTGAACTAGGCCTGTCAACGGGTCGGGTCCGGGTCCACCCCGACCCGACTCGTTGACAGGCCTAGCCTGAACGAGAGTAATAAAACAACAAAGGGATTTTTATTTTTATGTCTCTGTAAACATGTCTATTTAGGGACCGGTCCCTCATTTCTTCATATTTCTGTTTTAGTCCCCATATTCAACCACTTATTTGGTTTTTAGTCCCTCTGTCAAACGTCCATCCATACACCGTTAATTTGTGAAATGTGATTTATTTTTAAGTCACTGTAAACTATGTTATTTAGTGATTAGTTCCTCCCCTCTTCATATTTTATAGGGACTAATGTGATTTTATTTTTAAGTCCCTATAAACTATTTTATTTAGTTATCAGTCTCTTTAAACTATGTTATTTAGTGATTAGTCCCTCCCTTCTTCATATTTTATAGGGACTAATCACTAAATAACATAGTTTACAGGGACTGATAACTAAATAACATAGTTTATAAGGACTTAAAAATAAAATCACATTTCACAATTAACGGTGTATGGACGGACGTTTGATGGAGGGACTAAAAACCAAACAGACTGTTGAATATAAGGACTTAAAAAAAAATATGAAGAAGTGAAAGACCAATCCATAAATAAACATGTTTTCAGATATTTAAAATTAAAAATCCCAACAACAAAATTAGGTTTACACTGAGTGGGGTCCTATGATTTTTGCGGTCTTTGAACACATTTAATTTGCATGGTCATGCATGCGCGCACACACGACTTCGAGAAAATACGAGACATCATAATCAAATATGGGTTTGAAATCAAAGATAATGACGCTTATAATTAATTGGTAAGTAAATCCCTCAATGGAGAAAAATAACTTGCTTGCTCTGATTGTCTTGAAAGATTAATGCATGACATATTGTGTGGCTGACCTGACCACTTATTTATTTATTTTATTATTTTTTAAAAAAAAAAAAATGGCTGGGAAAGAGAGAGGGAAAGCGACAAGGCTTGTAAATATATTATATATATATTTGGACGTTTGGCCTTGCTGCTCTACCATAACTATGTATTATTTCATGCTCTCTCAAACAAGGAATGAACGTTAATGATATTGTCATAATATAAAATGAATCCCTTTCCTTTCCTACACAAGTATGCTATACAGCCATATAATTAATGATATAGAAATACATGCATGTTTTAATTTATTTCACCAGTTGTACGTAATTCATGAAGGTATATATGGATCATTTTTTTTTTATAGAAAAAAAGGTTGAAAAGCCTGCCTTATGTACATAGAAGAAAAAAAATTAACCTATGATCTAACGGGAAGTGGTTAGTTTGACTTTGAAGCCAAAATTCCATAATAAATTTCTTAATTTACACCTTTCAATACATTATGATATAAATCACATGCAAGTGTCATTTAAAAGCTCATTGACCAACTATAAACCGCGTTGTCAGTTCCTCGTTTGATTGGCCTCACAATACATATCAAGATAAGTAATATAAGTTAATCTAAACCAAAAAAAAAAAATTAACTACGATATGACATTAAATGACAAAAATTAAAGATGGTGATATTATCAACTCATAACAATGCCAATTGAATACTGCATTTGACCCGAGACTCCACCTCCGAATAGAAAAAAGAGAGTTAGGTACCCGACTTATTTAATTATTGTATATATAACAAGGAAAGAAATGTGGGCTTCCAACATTAACATTTCATTAGTAGAAGATAGGGATAGGAACTATTACGCAACAGGAAATATTAATTGGTGGAGACTTGTGTTCACATGCAAATCACAACTCGATTAAGCTAACTCATGTGCCAATTAATCACATATTCCAAGCTTTCCATATATATATAAAAACCGATCAGAGGAACGCGTAACGGTGCCGGTGAATAATGTAGTAGTTGCCCGACTTTCTTTATTTGTTAATCATGGCTTCCACCCCCCCCCACATTGTCATTTGTTGATGCATGTGTTTTTGTTAGAACAGCTATACTTACCCATCCCTACTCCCTAGTTAATTAGTTTCCTCTCTCTATATATTAAGGGAATTTTTTCAAATTAACCTTAATTATATAATTAATGTTCCCAACAATTATTTGTAAAAATGACCCTCTACCTTTTTTTTTTTTACCATATGACCATGCCACATCAGCCTCACTCCACAATTCTATTTTTTCTTTTGTTTAATGACCATCACCATTTAAAGTAGAGAAACTTACATGCATGCATGTGGGTCATATGCCATCAATTACTCTAATCTCATTAAATTCTTATTATCTTTCAAATTTAATTTAAAATAAATCAAATAAGATTTTTTGGAACAAAAAAAAAATTTAGCTATTTCTAAATTTTAAGAAATTTCTTTAGGGATTATCCCTTGATTGTTTTTCATCTATGTTAAAAAATTGAGTGCAAGTTAGTAACAAAATTTACAAGTTTACATTAGCTAGAATTTTTTTATAATTTTCACATTATAAATCAAATTCATAAATACCTAACATTGATTAATGGAACAATGAAATAGAGAATTAATTTATCTAATCTAATATGATGAAAGTGATATACGGAGTCCATGAATACCGGATGTTCAACAGCGCTATATTTGTTTTAGAATATGAAGAAGGTGTGGGAGATAAAAACAATGGCCAAAGAGGTGCTCTTGCCTCTTGGTGGAAGAGGAAAAATAGCCATTTTAATGACTGAGAATATAAAACAAAAAAAATATATGTTTAGAATACGCCATTATTGCTACATTAAATACTTTCTAATTTTTTAGAAATGTTATTTTTAACATTAATTATTTAATTAAGGTTAATTTGAAAATTTTCACATATATTAATGTCTTTCCTCTCTCCTTTTTTCTTTAATTGGTCTTCGAAATCTATTAGACCAAAATAAGAGGGGAACATTAAACATAGTCTTGTAAGTTTACAACTCTGCCTTCCATTCACAACTGTTCTAATTTTTAAAAAATAGCAAATCTCATCTAATGATGTGTAAAGATAAAACATAAATCCCAACAAATTGCATAGAGTAGAGACAATTTTTAAAAAATGCAAAGAATTTTCAAGATATATGACACTGTAGGTATAATAGAATTATAACGGGGAATGTATGTTTGTGTGTACCCAGTACCCATGTAGATGCCTTGCTAAAGTGTACATTGATACCAGTATATGTCATTATCGTATTAATTAACCATGTAGATGAGATTTATTTTTTGTACGATACCATATGATCTAAAAGAAGCTGACTACTTGTATATCTATGTCTAATTATATATTTATTTTGATCTGTTCGACCTCTATTAATGAACCAATTGGAATAAGAAATCATCCTTAATTACATGCATCTCTATCACTCTATGTAGCCTAAAAGACAATGATAGGTTTGTGTTTTTTGGAACACGATACTCTAGAAAATCTTAAACGTTTATAATGATTCGATAATACACACGTAATTCATATTGGACAATGTGTACATTAGCTCAATCAATAATTTAAGCTGTATTGCTTGGATTTATAAATGATGCATATGATTTGAAAGTCACTGTATGCAATGTGCATCTCTGGATTTTTCAATATAATACTGTGATTTCTCTTCACAAAATTTTTAAAATTAATGAATGCCTTCTCCATTGCCAAGCCAGATTCATTGAATCAAGCAAATTCATTATTGAGAGCTCAAACACTGCTTAACATTTTTAATGGACGACCAATCCATTTTGTCCTTTGTCTTCGTATTTCTAATAGACAAAACCAAAATGTCATTGAAACCAAATTAATTTATTATGTCAAAGGCAAAGTATTTTAATGCATCAAAGACCAAATCTATAATAGTCCATATTTGCCTAGCTATGACCATGTCAAATATCCATGTCCACACCCTATCACCACCATGCCATAGTTCATTCCCTTGCTCAATACTCAAAGTTTAATCAGTGAATAAGTTAAAACATTAACAAAGGATGTAAAATATTTCTCAATCACATATTAAAATACATCAAAAATCATAAAATAAATATTAAGATGATCATTTTTGGAAAGTACAACTTCCATTAAAATTCAACATCCATCCCATGAAACACATGCATCTCATAAATCTCCAGACAAATAAAAAGGACCAACAAAGATCCAATTAAATCCTTGGTTTGGATCCTGCGTAATCAAACTTAAAATATATTTCTCTTCTATATTTGTAATTCTCAAGAGAGAAGTCTTGTAACCAATGAATTTTGACATAGTGAAAATTATATATATATATATTTTACATTTTATGTAATGCCAAAAATCTATTATGTAGATATAAAATTATAGAGTGCCAAAAACCCTCACAATATAATATAAGTCATTACCATGTGAAAAAGGAATAACTGAGGCACAAAGATGATTTAAAGACCAAAAGCTGGTGACCTATTAACTATCGTTTCATGGATTCCTTTTTCATGGAATCCTCTTTAATTAATTCTTCTTTCATTGGATTCCTCCTAAAGATTTCATTTCAATTAGAATTTTTATTTATTTATGATATTTATTTGTTGTTTATTTATGATTATAATGTTATAATTTTGTGTTATGCATCCATGATTAAATGGTTAAAGTGTCCAACTCATAATAGGTGAATTCGTAGGTTCAATTTCTACTGGTTGCAAGAAAAATGCATGTTAGACATAAACCTATTATAGCCTTGGAGCACTCCTCATATATTTTTATTTATTTTTTAATAATATGTTTAATCTAATAAGATATATAATTTTATAAAAATGAAATATGTATTCCAATGAATTGTATTATCATGGAACAAAGAGAAGGCCCTCCCATCCTTTGTGGCTTGGCAATCACACGGACTGAGCAACTAGGGCTTTAACAAAGATGGATGATAAGTTGGAGGTTTTCATTGAACCATCATCACCTGTTTCTTTATTGAACCATCATTTGCATCTACGATAGTAATTTTTATCAGTTAGTTCTTGTTTCAACTCTTTTTTTTTTGTGTGTTATGATTTCAACAATGCTAAACAACTGCAGTACGTATTTACATTTTTTATTTAGCATTCAAATCGAGGAACAATGAGAACGCCCTCCACTGCACATTCTTTGTTTTTCCACCTTTTGGGCTTCGCAATCATGGGTTGAGCAAAAATCCAGTGCGGATCCTATTTTATCGGATCAGATCCTGCCCATTATCGGCTCACAGGCAAATAAATGGTGGTGGGTCATGCTTTGCCCGTTTCACGGAAACTCTCAAATCAAACAGCGACAATCCCATTGAATTCTCCTTCTGTTTTTTAAAATTAAAAATACAAAATCATTGGACGACAAGAGATGAACAGATATGTAGTCTTTTAAAACCTGACCCGGCCATTAAACTGGTTAAGTCTTCACCGTACTCGCTTTGGATTTGGATTTGATTTATCTCTAAAACCCAATCAACTCATCGATTGAATCGACGATTTTTGTAAACCGACACGGGTTAATTAGATCGATCAGTTCTTTATTAATAGAAATTGTGATTAATTACTTATAAACATATGAAATCTAAAATTTTATTTACTGAAATAATGTTATGATATTAAATAAAAAATTTATACAAAGTTTTTTAAAAATATTTCATATTTCTTTATTAGTGTTGATAATTAATATATTTATTATATTATAATTATGTTACAGTTTAAATCCGATTTATCAGACAAATGAACAAGTGACTCTTAACCAGAAAGAAGCTATTAGGCATGTGACGTGCTCTCATTGGTGGACAATAAAAATACAAAAATAATTAAATTATTTTTTAAATGTATTTGGTTTCATACATGAAAAAACTCGTTATATATATAAAGGCCACAATGATGATATAATTATCTTTTTAAAATATAAAATATGATACATTACATAAACAAAATTGATAACACAAAAGTGTTGGAATTTATGTGCGTGACAAACAAATATTAGAATAAACACAAATTCTTATAATAATCACATCAAGAATATAAACATCAAATATATATGAAATCATGCATACTTTAAAATATATTCAGGAAAAGAAATTTTGATGATAATATTTTTTTTTATTGCTTTCTTAGAAGGCTGAGAATCATTTTTATTGTCCGTCATAGAATACGTAGTCTTCTCCCTTAGTTGAAGAAATCATTTTAAGAGGACATTTAATGACTTAAATCATGTGCGGCAATGATCATGAATTTGGTGAAATTTTTTCTTGTGAACTTGCTAATTTTATCTAAATATGATTGCTCATGGAATTGATTATGTCTGTCTCCTCGGTTTGTAAACGAGCCGACCCCGAGCTTAGACGAGCTCGTTTACTTAACTGAAAAAGGTTAACGAGCCGAGCCCGAGCCCGAACTTATGTTACTTTCACATGTATAAGGTGTTGTGATTTATGAAATGTGACTTCTTAAATGCTAAACAAGATTTTTTTTAGCTAAACGAGTCCGAGCCGAGCCTTGATTCGAGCTTCAGCTTGGCTTGTTTAACAAACGAGCCGAGCCGAGCTTGAACACAAAATGAAGCTCGTTCCCGAACCGAGCCGAGCCCGAGCCGAGCCTGATACTAAACGAGCCGAGCCTGAGCAGGTCAAAGCTCGGCTCGTTTACCACCCCTATCTGTCTCTGATCCATTGAGTTTGTGATTATGTTAATCAGGATACGACCAACAGATAAATTGAAGTTCATACATAATTCTTTTGTTGGAATTCTGGGCAGAGTTACTCTTAAATTTGTATCTTATCAACATGTGTCTCTTGGAGGAAAGCTTACAATGGCTTGAAGTTGAAGAAAGCAATTTTGACTACTTCAATCTGCATCTTCATTTACTTTTTCCACTCTAAGCTATTCAGAGATCCATCGGGGGGTTCATTTTGGAACTCAAATTTTTCATGCTTAGCTATCTCTGAGACTATGATTCTATATTTCAAGGCCAGTGACATTTCAATAAATCGTATACTAATATGAGAAATGCTGTTCTATATATTTACATTAAGGAGGCTATTGGTATTCTTCTCTTGGAATTCATCACTGTGATTATCAATATTCTAGTTTTCTTGACGTTATTTATTATTTGTGATTGTGATATTCTCTATGATGCTATTATGTTATTTTGAATATCATGATATCGGTTGAGATCTCGATAGCTAACAAAATGTTGTTATCTATCAACAAGAATCTTCAAATTCTGCACATAAGGGTTTTCTCAGTGGTCTCCATAAACCAACTTCACACTCTATTGAGAAAGACTCATTATGCCTACCAGTTATCATTTTATGGGAGATTTATGCTATTTGGCTTTTCTGGAGGTATTATCTGAAGAACTATCTGGATATATTCTTCATGTGGTCTTCGTATTTCGTGTATCTATTATGGTATTCTAAAAGAATATTAAGTGACAAATAGTCTATCCAAGATAAGTGAGGACAAACCTAACAAATGGTCATATTAAATAATTTTATGGTAATCATGCTTATATAAATGTCTTGGTCAATTGCATAGTCTTACAGTGAAATCATAATTAACATGCGAGTTATTATATATTCTATATGTTTGTATGCCCATGTGATGATGACCAAGTTTTATTGCTTGCATGAGTAAATAAATTAAAAAAAAATGTGATTTATTTGTAGAGAATATTTTTGCATGCATTCATATCCCAAATTATTTTTGAGTAGTCTCTAAATGTAGGGGTATTTGTGAAAATATATCATAAAAATTACAGTCGTAATTTATATACCTTAAAATGTGGGGGGGGGGGGGGGGAGACATGTACCTCATTAATTAAAAGAAAAATATTGAGAGAGAGACTACAAAATATTGGGACAAGAAAATGAAAATGTCTAGACAACTATTTATAAAACTTGAGTTGATTCACCTTATACCTAAGGGAATATAACTCGAGTTTGTGAAGTTGCAGAAAACTTCACTAAAGGACTTGCGAGATGACTCGTCCTTAATGTCAAGACCAGGGGGATTTGGTTAAGTCCATTATTTAATTAACTCCAGCGGTCTCCCTACCATTATGATGGGAGATTCCATGAAGATGGTTTTCAATAGGTTAATGAAGCTGTACTGGTAAATTTGTAAGTACTGTAGAGGAAAAACTCCTCTAACTCCTCTTTATGGTAACAGTGCTAACTATAGTTGAAGTAGGTTGAGCTAATGCTCTTAATGGGTTCGAGTAATTTTCGGACAGGGTGTGGTCCGTGCAGGCACCCTGGAGAACTCACCTATTTGAGTGCACGAACGTGGGGCTGCGTCCTTTGAAATTTGGGCTAAATCTCTAAGGCATTCAAGAAAGGATACAAGCACATGGCCGTAACGTGCCACCCCGTAGAACACGACTCATATTCTGTATCATGTGTGTGATCAATGAAACCGAGCTACAGGAATCGAATGCAAGGACTTAGTTTATTCAGGCTTCCCTGGGGGATATGGTTTACACTAAGTGAAGGTTCAAACCCAGAAGATACCTTCACTTATTACATGGTATAAGATTCTATCCCATCCTAGATCAATTTGTTACATCCCAGATTAATTTATTCCTTTCCTCTAATCAATTTTTTTTTATATATTATGCATTTTTGGTCAGTGGGGGATTGTTGGAATTTTGTGACCAAAAAAGCATGTGCATTAAACCATCATCCATGCATAATATTAGGTAATATTGAAACGCTTGCAATAACCTCTTGCAACGTTTCATTATTCCAAATCGGTTTCATTAGTATGTAACGGTTACAATTAGTTTTGATGATGCATTGGAATTCAAAGCATGAAATACGTTTTCATGTGTGCTGTTGTGCCTATAAATATTCATGGCTTGCTCTCTTGGCTTAGAGGAGTATAATCAGAGAAATAATCTCATATGTGTGTATGCTTAATATAGTGGTGTTTTAGCCTACATAGTCGATCCCACTATATTATAGATTTTATGAAAAACCTCATCTTTCCTCCAATGTCTAGCTCCCCAACACCTTGTTGTTTGATTTAATTCCTTGATCTTGGCGTCTGAAAAGATCACAGTCTGTTCACCGTGATTCTTCCATAGCTCGCACCCCGGAAGAATAAAATCAGTTATGGTCGTATTTCTCAGTAGTAAGAGTCATTCAACCCTGTGCGTGAGGGGACCTTATTCACCGAGAACAGAGTGTCTTCACTCGCTTCCACATTTTCGGATGCATTTTTCTAATTCCTTACTGTTTTATTTCATGCTTTTACTATATATTTTAGAGTATGCATGATTTCATATATATTTGATGTTTATATTATTGATATGATTATTATAAGAATTTGTGTTTAGTCTAATATTTGTTTATCACGCACATAAATTCCAACAAAAAGTATGTTAAGTCTATAAGCATAGGATTTTTTTTAGAGCACTTTGTGACCATGGTGGAAACATCCATGAAAAACCCAATCCAATGAAATTGGGATTGATATTTGAAATCCAATATGTAATATTCAAACTCCAAATTTTTTTTTTTTTTCTTATACATAATTTCCAACTAGTTTACATGAACTCGTAACAAAAGAAGTTTCCATCCCAAAGAGTTGAACCGAAGTTGGTAGATAGGAATATTTTAATAATGGCAATTAAAATTCAATAACATATGAATGGGGACGATCTTAAAAACCCAAAGAAATTTAATAAGAATTTATATATATCTCACAACATTATAAATCTTTAATGATGTTCAACCACTCAATAATAAATTAAAATAAAATAATATAATTAGATAGGGAAAGATTCAAAGAAAAAGGAGAAGGTGTTAAATGGGCCAACCATAATCACCAGCACATCTTGTTGATAATAATCATATTTATAGATCCATCCAACCGTCAATAGTAAGGCAGAAACGGGCGGTCCTTCCGTCGCTTTCACAGTTCTTTCATACTTTTGCGTGTGGGTTTGCAACGTAGGGCTCACGATTTTACTTCGTGGCTTTTAAGAACATCTTTAATGTATATGTTAACTAGTTAAGATGTTAAAGTGTCATATCAACATTTTATACCTCCATTACACACTCATTACTACATTCCTATTTAATTGGTTGTTGTTGTTTCAATGGATTAGCTAAATAAACTAGTCAAATCAAAAGTGGACCCCACCTCTCCACTCACTCAACCTCTCAAATGTATTTTTTATTATTTTTTTAAGGAGAACTATCACGTGGGGCCCACATTTAATTAGCTAAAACACTACCTACAGTTAACATGAAAGATAACATCTGACACGTGGGACTCACATTTAGCTCTCTCTTAACATCTCCATTAGAGTAACATTTTTACATATTACGATAAAATACAATACTAATATGTTAATTAATATATCCAGTGAAGATGTTCAAATCTTCCAGTCTCTACTACTCTATTTTATAGATAGCGAAATTTTCACTCAAGTGACGAAACTATCCATGACTTCTTTCGATAATAAATTTGATCGAGCGATGCAGAGAAAAACATTTTGCATTACAAAAGTAACTCACAGGACTTTATCTGAATTTACCAGTACTTCAAAGTTCAAACACCGGACAAAAAAAAGGAACAAAAAAAAAAAAAAGATGCCATCTTTACAGATGCTGCAGAGCACTCAATGATGACATAAAGCATTTGGATTGAATTGATAGGTCTATCAAAAGAAAAAGTTCTCCGTTATTAACATTGAACTAATAAATAATTCACATAATTAACTGCTTTTCTTTTCTTTTCTTTCTTCCCAATCGAATTTACAAAGATAACCAAACCCTACTCCAACATCATTTCATCCAAATTAAAGCAGACTTCTTCCAGAAACAACAAATCATTAATTAAAATATCCGATGAAAAATTACAATCTAAACTAGTTAGGAAATCACGAAATCTACGACAACGGAAACACGGTTACCTCTTCGGAGCTCAATCAAAACCTCCCAAATTAAATTAAAAAAGAAAAAAAAGCAGAGCACACAAAAAGGATTTATGAAATCAAAGACCCGAGACGATGCGATCAGAGGACACGGCGAGGGGGCTTTTGGTCAGTCTTGGAAGCCGGTCTTCTGCCAGATCGCGTTGCGGACGCGGCTGAGGTCCCGCCCCTTGAGAGTCCTCCCGATCCCCTCGTGCACGGAAAACGAGGCGATCCGAGTCCTCGCGAACTGCCTCGCCAGGAACTCGTGCGGGGGCACCACCTTGTCCTCGCCGTCGTCCTCCTCATCCTCCTCGTCACTGTTCTCCCTCCTCGGCCAGTCCGGTATGCACACGGGAAGCGACGCCGGTTTCCCCCCTGCCGTCGCAGAAGCGGAACGGACGGCGCCACCTCCGATCCTCCCAGAGCGATCCTTCCTGGTGGCCCGGGCGCTTGGCACGGTCGACTTCTTGTTGCAATCGGGCTTGTTGACGGGGGAATCGAACGAGTTCCACACATCGGACTCGTCGAATTCGAAGGCGGAATCGCAGTCGCCGTCGGGAGCCCTCTCCATCTCACCCGAGAAGAGCCGGTACGTGTGTTTGAAAACGTGATTGTTGTTCTTCCCGGACATAAGAAAGCCTCCGATCAAAACAAAATACTGTGTTAAAATTTCAGGGAGACTTTAAATGTTGTTGTGTGTGAGGGGGGACGAAGCCTGTTTGGTCTGCTTTTATAAAGTTGGGATAAGGTCTGCCATTTTTTGATTTTCCTGAAATACCCCTCCGTGTCATAATGCTTGCATGGATTTTGGTGTTCGTATATCCTTTGGTGGATAAGGCCAAATGCAAATACACGTGTCCTTATTTCCATTGGTTAACGGCGTACAAGACGTACAAGCCAGCTCAATTATAATATTCGGTGACTTGAATGAATCGGGTTTTTTTCTCTCGTGCCTTGATATACATATTTTCACGACCATCGGTTCTGAAATGGAGGGACGGGATCCAGTGGGTTTTGGATGGATTAGAGATGGTGGAGGGTCAACAATAATGGAGGACCATTGCATACGACAAAAATAGGGCTACTCTGGTAATTGTAACAACGATGTTTGTTTGTTTTTTAAATATTAATTTATTTATTAAATTGTCGTAGCGAAAAAAAAAGCTATCGTGGGTTCTATTCTTGTCGCGACGCGAAAGGGAGAGGAAAGAAGAAAAAGAAGAGAAGGAGGACCGGGATCGTTACACGTATCCATATCGCGATGCAACGTCCACGTGGCGGTACCAGCGTTCACCGCTTGGAGTTGGTGGGGGCGTGAATGTCACGTGAAATGGGCCATCCCATCCCATCCCAATTATGCGCGCTCTCTCTCTCTCTCTCTAGCCTATGTGGCTAGCATGAGATGGGGTTTGTCGCACCCTTCATCAATCTATAAGCAAACCCTCAAATTATGATCCATTTAAAGATGCTTCATGAACACACCCCCACATTCATCTATTTTTTTAGGATAAAATTTTATGTACCAATTTATGTTTCTAATTCAATACAATGTATTCCTTCATACAAATAAATAATCAAATTGACTCATTGTTTATATATACAATCAATTAAATCCAACCTATTCACCTATTAAAAAAATTAAATAAAAGGACAGTTTTGTAAAGAGGGTCTTGGATGGCCTAGGGGGGAAGGGAGAGAGTGGTGGAATATCGGCCCGTGGGCCAAAGAGAGGGAGAGGATTTATACATGGGAGCTTATAAATTGGGTCATCGAATTATTAAGAGTTTACTTATTTGGGGGGTTGGGAGTTATTACATATTATGAGCTACCCTAATAAATACATTTGATTAACGGTTCGGTTTCTTCAATCAGACCCAAATAACCATTTTATTGTTTAGAAACAAACTAATTAGATTTGTAACTTGTCTGATCAAGTCATTATTATTATACGGGTCCATCTGTAGTCTATTGTGATTTTAAAAGGAAACAACATAGATCCTTAGCTTGGTGACAAATTATTATATTATTATATATATATATGTATGTAACATGTAAAAAGGAAAAGGGAGAAAGAACATGTAAACGTTCGTTAAAGAAGGGTTGTGCTGCCCATGACTATCGTCGAAAAGGGCATAGATATGGATGTCTGTCACGTCATGGGATTTTTATGTTTTCATTCATTCCGCTTAAAAAAGTCCTAGCCCTCTTTTCATATACAGTGAAACGCTATAAATATTCCCCTCCCCCAACTCATTTTAATTAATCTTTAGACTTCATTTGTTTAATCCAATTTATATGCCCTCTTCGATTACTATATGTAATCCCCTTGCCTTGTAGGCCTCATATGATTGAGACTCATATTTGAGCAGTCCCTATCTCAGGGACATATTAAACAGTGGGAGAGTAGGTCCACAGCAATATAATTACAGGTTTTCAAAGAAACAATTAATAGTTTAGTTTCATTGAAGAATAATTATGGTTTGGCTATGTCAAGGTCTATAAACCATTTGGAACGCTCGTTTTAACTACATTGCTTTGATTTTATTTATTCTTTATGTTGTTTGTAGTTTTGTATTTTAGACTTGGAAATTTGGGCCGGAAAGATTTGGTGCTCGGTGCACTAATTCTAATAACATTGGGGGTTGAGTTAATTAGCTCTAGAGAAGAGTTCCCCAATTTTTTAAGACTCCCCTGATCGTGGATTTATTAGCTGTAAAAAAAACACCCATTTTAATTTATATCTTATCCAATGAAGAGATTTATTAGACGGCGTTGCATTAAAAACAGTGAAACTAATTAACAAGCCCCACAGAAAAACAAATATGATTATTTAAATTAGTACTGAAGAGTGCGCCTGGCTTTTCATTGTTTTAGAAGTTATGGAGAGGGGATCGGAGGGACTACGAGGGACAAATAAGATATATGACAGATTGTGATGATAACTGTTCCTGAGCCTTGAAGTTTGTTTGTTTAGTCTTTTGATTATCGTCTTTATAACTGCAAGTTGCTAGCTAATCTTGTCTAATTAGTTGTTTTTGATGCTTCACTCTTATTATCTTTTAAGCTATGACAGTTGTATGTGCACATGCCCCCACACATTTGCATGTACTAAATGCTGCAAACTCACGTTTGCACGTGCCATATACACGTTGTATCATGCATATGCTTATGTATTTCTGTCACAGGGTTCAACAAACGAGTATTGTTTCAAATTTTTAGGTATAATGAATCAATAACAGTCCCGATTACGAAATCGTTGATCATTGAAGTTTGAACCATCCAACTTACTGGGAGGATTGTTACGATGTACAGTAATTTTGGAAAACAGGGGATGGATTTGCTTTGAATGATATGTAAACAGGATCAACTTGTCAGCTGTTATGGTTATAAAATCATTTATCTTTCTCTTTATTTTCCCAATATTTGTTGAACTCGTTTTTGGATTGCATCTTGGTGTTGCTTTTGCTCTGCCTCAAATTGTTTATTAGTACGCAATCTTTTAAGCAGAAGGTACAGAGAGTCTCTAGGAAGCTATTGATTAATTAATATGTAAATGAAGGATAGACAACGTAGGCGTGCAGTGGCGAGAGGAGGAATGTATCAGATTGAGCTGACAATTAAAGTCTACAAAATGTAGCCCATATCTACACTTTTAGACCATATTGGTTTGCTTTTTTCCGACAGCTAATAAAACTATGTCATTACAAATTTCAAGATATGATATATAGGGGGTGGGGGATGGGTTCTCCATTTTAGACTAGCTCGTGTATGCCAGTTCTTTCTCCTTTTCTTTTTGGTTTTTGTTTTTGGGCCTTAAGATTACACCGTCGTATATATTTCGATGGGCGCTGAAACACTGAGGTTGCATTTTTGAAAACTGTTGGAAAAGTATGATTATGAATTTAGAAAACTGTTGAAACACTGAGGTTGCATTTTTGAAAACTGTTGGAAAAGTATGATTATGAATTTAGAAAACTGTTGAAACACTGAGGTTGCATTTAGATTATATGAATTTAGAACACTGTTGAAAAACTGTAGAAAAGTATGATTATATATTTCGATGGCGCTGAAACACTGAGGTTGCATGTAGAAAACTGTTGCTAAAGTATGATTATGAACTACTAAGGCCCTGTTTGCTTTCTCCTTTTTTAAAGCAATCATGTTTTTAATTAAGTCGAAAGCTAAAAAATGTTGTCAAATGCATTCTAAAAAGCTCATTTAATTAAAAAGTTACTTTCAACTTTCAAGGTGTATTTGTGTCTAAGGGAAAGTGAGGGGAAGTAAAAACTTTCTCTTTGACCACTTAAAAACCAGAGAAATTTTTTCCTTCACTTTTCCTTTGCTATTTTGTTTTATTAGGATTGAGGGGAAAAAAATTTTCCTTTCTAGAGAAGGGAAAGTGAGGAAAAGTGGTATAAAGTGAGAGAATATGTGATTTTCTCTCCACACCAACAAGAACAATATGATAAAACATTTGTGTAAGATCTCTTTCTCTCTCTCTGATCCTTACTTATTTTTTTTTATTCAATCTGATTTGATTTATTGAATGAATCTAGATTTTTTTTTTTTGTTTGCTGAATAGATCTATGTTTATTTTTTGGACATATATATATTTTTTTGCTTAACCTAGATTGAGATCTTATATCCATTTTGTGGTTTATTTGAGATCTTAGATTAAGACAAACTTCAATTCATCCCAAGAATGGGTCAAAGATCTAGAGCAATTAAAATATGTTTTTTTTTACCTATCCCATAAGAGTTTTTTTCTTTTCTTTTCTTTTGGAGTAAGATGATTTTCAGATTTGTTAAAAAGGAAAAAAACATCTAAAAAAAAAATGAAAACCCTTAATCTTTTGAAAATCTTAATATTTCAATTTTAAAAAGTGGTTTACAGGGATAACTCTCAAGTTTGTTGTAGCTTTAAAAAAATTAAAACCCTCATAGTTTGAAATCTCAAAAGTACATTGTAAAGTAAATTTTTGTTTAGAATAATAATATCTATTTGATTTTATATATAGGAAGAAATCATGTCGATTGGATTTGATTGTAAAAAAAAAACATCCAAATTTTTTTATTTCTCAGTTTTTTTGGTCTGTAGCAATGTAGCATATATCATTTTATTAAAACATATTTAACAAGTAATTTAATGTTACTTTTATATTATATTTAAATTAATTGTCAAAATATATATTTTTTTCATTTTGTATCACTTTCTTGAAAACACATATAATACATTTTTATTCTCTGTCATTTTCTATCATAAGCATAAATAACAATTTTTATTTTCTGTTATTTCCCGTTACAAGCACAAACAATAATTTTTATTTTTCATCACTTTCCATTACAGACACAAACAACATATAAACTGGTCAAAGGGAAAATCTCTTCTTTTTCATCATTTTTTTTTACTAATATTCTGTCACTTTCTCTTATCTTCCCTCTATGATTGTGCACAACCACACCCTTAGTGCAAAAAAGTTGATTTTTAAAAAAGGAAAAAAATCCTCTTTCCATTAATCAATTTTATTTAAGCCATTTTATTCAAAATCTTATTTTTCATGCGTGTTTCTAGACGGACCCTAAGTAGTTTAAATAAATTCGCTTCATATGAAGCTCATTTTTTTTATTTTTACAAAAAAAAATTTCCTAACTAACTTTTTAATTAAGCTTCCTTTTAAGGAGATGTTTGAGAACACATTTGTGCTTTTCACTTAAAAAAATAAAATAAAAACACGTTCAAACAAGTTTCCAAACACTATCTAAGTCCATTTTACATCTTCAATTGCAGTTACTACATCACTAATATAATGTATATAGATGCCTTTTGCAGCTTATACTCGGTCATTTCAGTATACATTTTATCAATTTTTTTTATAATAATAACACATTCCTTTGAAATAGATATGTAGTTCACAGTTAGTTTGATATCTTACAATATAGTCCTTTTTAAGCAAAATAATATGCCCAATCCCATTTTGAAACGCACATACATTTTTCTAGAATATATATACTTAAACTAATTAAGTACATCGTTTTTACCAAAAAAAGATGTATATATTTATATGAATTGAATACATAATTTGTATATTGAAATTATGAAGTACATATTAATTTAAATGATTTAATATATTATGTTAGTGAAATGACAACTGTAAATGGGACTACAAATAGGATTACCTTAATTTCAATGCTCCTTGTCAATCGGTGTATACTTGATTTTCATAGTGTATAGAAGATTTTTTTTTTCATTTTTTCAAAGTGAAATTTTTTTTCTTTTGTATCTTAATGTATATTTCGTTTTATATAAATGTATTTCAATGAAAGAGTACATAATTTTATTAAAAAAAATAAAAATGGTATGAACGGTAAATGAAACTGCAACAGCGGCTAGACTTATCATTTTTCTAGGCTATTGTACACTGTTGGGCCCAATGTTGACCTAAGAATGAGCCCATCCAGCAGTATTACAGGTTAATTATAGCTTGATTATAGCTTGTATGGTTATACGTGATTTGTTTGACACTCCACTTATTTTTTTAGTGTGTATGTTTTATATAATAACGCATGTACAGTGTACCTTTTAGAAATTGAATATAGAACCCAATAAATTGTAAGTTTTTTAGGTTAAGGAGCCGTTTGGTTCACCCAAAATTCAGCACTTACTTTATTTGACCTGGATTTTCAGTGCTTATTGATTGATATTCTGTTTGGTTGGATCATATGATAAGCACTTACAAATTTAGCTTTCAGTATTTTTTCACCCCAAAAAAAATGTAAATACAACCCTACTTATTAACTGCCAAACGCATTCCGCTCTTTATTAACCCCTGCGAAAAGACCATAGAGTCCCTGACTTTTTTCCATTATTATATAGGGTATATAACTCTCCTTTCCGGTCTCTCTCTCCCCTCATTTAACATTTTTTTGTCCCTTTTGAAAACCTAGCTATCAAGTACACCTCCATTTGGAGAGTCCTTCACCAATCGCGCTCTTGTCGGAATAATCGAGCAGCGGCCGTCGTTTATACCCTTGATCGACATCCGGTATGACCTGAAAAGGCTGGTCTCTCCTTCATCAACTCCACCCCACCTCTCCCAATTGACCTCCACCTGATCTCCTTCACCATCTCTCCCCTTTGGATTCCCTCACCCGTTTGACCTCCACCATCATCCAACCAGATCTTCTCACCGACCATCAACGAGGTAAAACCCCCATTTTTGAGCATCAAATCTTAGTGAATCTGTGCTTGCTTTTGAGGATGGGAGTGACGAATTGGTATTCAGATTTTTGTTGTCCCTTGAGCATTGGAATCATCGAATCTGGTTTTGGAGAAACAAATTTTTGGAATGATGAAGAGGTTTATTATTATGTCTATTGGAGATGCTGTTTGTATTTGACCCCTTTTTATCCCATCAAAAAACATGTGTATCCCAAGTTTCAGTTTCTATTGACGATGCTGTTTATATTTATGTAATGGTTAATTTGTGTATTCCACCAAACATCAAAATAACATTTAGTATTTATTAAATGAGCCAAAATAACCTTCTAATAAGTTGTACTGTTCAGTGGTGAACAAAACACACCTATCTGTATAGGTGCTTATAATTTCCGCTGAACCAAACAATGTTTTTTTTTCCTGAACTGATTAAAATTTATCAGAACTTATATAATCTGCACTTATGAATCAACACTTAAAATCAGCATTCCACTAAACCAAACGGCCCCTTAAAAGCCACGTTTTCACTTAACGAGGATACTCCTCACTATGAAAAATTAGGACTGCCATCACGTGTGACAGCCACTTTTAATTAACTAATCACTTGTGGTCATGGTTTGTATTATTATCATTATATATTATTTTATGGTAACTTGTTTTTGGGGGGATTTTTTTATTTTTTTTGGATATCGGAGGGATCCTTCATGGCTGACCTCTGCAAGCTGGGAAGGCTACCTCTGTCTGTTTGCCCCGCTCTCACATAAAATTCTTTCGAATAATCGTAAACAAACAGGTGAGTAAGTCAGCGTCAACACTTGAACCCAAGACCAATTGGTAACATCACTAAATCCTGAATCGTTGTGTAATGACCACTGAAGATTTTTTCTATTATTTTTTCTCTCTTATTATTATTATTATTTTTTTTTGGCATTTGAGTGTGAACAGCTTTAGTACTAGCTATATGATGTACGAAATGTGCTACTCATCTATCCATTTATACCATTGGGATATATATATATATATATATATATATATATATATATATATATATATATATATATATATATATATGATATGCTAGTAAAAAAAAATAAAAAAATCTTCTGATCGAAAGTTTATTTACAGATTCATGCAAATATCATTATACCATCGTCCTATCTAGAAACTACTCAAATCCAGTGAAATAATTCTTCTGATAATCTTCTAAGCCACCCCAAATCCAAATTTAGGTGTGATACGCACACAACAGCTGGAATGTGTGGTCAATGGTGCCGGGTCACTTAGGTTAGCAAGCAAACTCGATATTTGAAGCTCCGAAGAACAACTAATGGCTCCAAATCTCATGTAACAATATTGGTAAATATATAACATATCCAAAAACTTGCATAGCAGTGTGTTTAAGGTAGCGTTTGATTCATAATTTAACAACTTTTATGTTTGTAAAATGCTGTTTTAACAATCAAGAAATTAAACAATTTTATCGTAACAGTTTTCTACAGACAGATTTCAGACAAATAATATTAAAAAACTACTATTTTTAAAAATTAAGAAATGACAATTTTCTGCATAATCAATTTTAAATCTAATATTTATAAAAAATCGATTTACAATCCCACAATCAAACACTATCTAAGTAGCGTAATAGAGTAACCTCGATCTCATTCATGCTTTGGCTGTGTCTTGTGCGCGGTTTAATGTACACCATACCATGGGCCTTAATAATTTCAAAATCCAACCAACAGTTGGGCCCAAGAGGTCTAGTGTGGTCCATCTGATCTCACATTGAGTGTATGTTACAATTTTGGAAGTGAGCCCCAAAATTAGGGAAAAGATATTGAATTAGGGAAAAGATAAATGATATATCTAGCCGGTCCTAGTGTAGCCCCAATTGCAGTCAATATTGATTTTCTTCTTCTTTTTTTAATAAAATTATATATTTTACAATTGAATTATATGTTGTTATATGAAATGATGTATATATTGAGGTACATTACTATATTTTTTTTGCATTAAAAAAATAATAAAATTTTCTAGGCCATACTCTATAACAAAACCCTATACACTATAATAATACAGTATATACTATGTTATCATAGTATATATGGCTGCTAAACCTGTTACAAAATGGACTGAATATATCAACACTTTCAAGAAAAATGATACATCCAGCTATGCAGTTGTGTATATAGTCAAAACTATTATGATTATTTTATAAAATATACGGTTATCTAATTAAACACGTACTATTTTGAAAAATAAAGTACATCCAGATAAATCAATATGTATTTTTGAAAAAAATGAAAGATAATTTAACTTTTTTATACCCCATTTTACTAAAGTATATAATACACTGGGACAGTATAGAGATGGTTGGGCAACGTAGTTGAGCTTCAAAATGGACTCGAGTGTATGGGCTTCATACCCTATTAGACTTGTTCACCTTAACTGGGCCCTATCAAATCGGGCCGCGTTGTTTGACTCAACGGGGGCTCCGCCTGAAAACCTAAAATCAACGGCATCCGTAGATTGTTGAAAGGTGATCAAACAGACGGTCGTGATTTAATTAAAGCACTATAAAGCATAATCATGCGTTACGCTCTCCGGAGGTCCTTTTTCTCATTCAACCTAAACCCTAATAGCGGCCGCTGCCGCCGCCGTCCGCCGAAAAAATGCCTCCGAAGTTGGATCCTACCCAGATCGTGGACGTGTACGTGCGAGTCACAGGCGGAGAGGTCGGCGCCGCGAGTTCACTCGCTCCGAAGATCGGACCACTCGGTCTCTCTCCGAAGAAGATCGGAGAGGACATCGCGAAGGAGACGGCGAAGGACTGGAAGGGCCTCCGCGTTACGGTTAAGCTCACGGTCCAGAACCGTCAGGCGAAGGTCTCCGTCGTGCCATCCGCGGCGGCGCTGGTGATCAAGGCGTTGAAGGAGCCGGAGAGGGACCGGAAGAAGGTGAAGAACATCAAGCATTCCGGGAACATCTCCATTGACGACGTTGTGGAGATCGCCAGGGTCATGAAGCCCAGATCAATGGCCAAGGACCTCGTCGGGACTGTTAAGGAGATCCTTGGCACTTGCGTATCCGTCGGATGCACCGTCGATGGCAAGGACCCCAAGGACCTCCAGCAGGAGATTGCTGACGGTGACATTGAGATCCCTTCCGAGTGAATTTGTTGAAGTTAGGTTTCTTCTTGCCCTTGTTGGATCTCGATATGGCACTCTGTTATTGTTCTCTTTTCAATTTTGTTTTTTATTCCGTCTGTAGGAGATTTTGAGACTTATGATTTATCCGAGTTATGATTTGGTCATGCTACTTAGGATTATATTTTAATGTGTCTGCTTGTTCTTTTTGTGAGACTTCTTTATGGTTTTATAAATGATTATGATTTTCTGGTATGTCCTTTTTTGTGGCATGTCAGCATCGAAGTGATACAGGTTTGTTTCACTTATAAGTATTTTGAATGATTGAATGGTAAATTTTTCTACTCCATGTTGCTTTGCCAATCTGTGGTTAGTCATTTAGCTTCATTGAGTTGCTGCGTATGAAGTGATTTATATAAGAGTACACAATCTGAATTGCTAGAGGGAGTAGCTTTTGGTAAGGAAAGAAGAACTTTGGGGTGGGATATAATGGTGAGGTTTAGTTTGTGATTGCAAAAGTAGTAGCTTGCCTCCTAGGCATGCCTAGGCGGCGTTTAATCACACGTGTTTTTTGAGATGGTGATTTTATTGGTGTTAGTTGTCTGGTTATTTAGTACTTTGGTTTTTCTACAAGTGAATATGAGCTGAGAATGCTATATTTATAAATGAAAATGAAAAGCATATGGTTGAAATGCAACCTATAGGGTTGGGGACTTGGGGAAGGTAGCAAACATACTATCGAGCTACTACTTTTGCATAATGTTGATTTCTCTATTTATTATGCCTGTTGAACACTGAAAAAATGAGAAAATCAATACCCTCATTGTCAGTCATGCTTTGTCTGACTTAAAGTTGTTTGAGAAATTTAAAGTCATTTTGACTTTCTTTGTCACGAGTCGATGAATGATATATTGAGAAGTTAAGTTGTTTTGTCAGGTTAATTTTTACAATTAAACAATTAGGTTAACCATTTATTTGTGTACGAGAATTTTCAATGAAGTAGGTCAGCGGTTCAAGTCTCAATATTTACTTACAAAAAAAAAAAACTAGTCATTTGATTCAATCTCAACTGTGCATAATAAACATTCATTATAAAGAGACTGATTCTATTAAGTGTTTTCACGTCCCATTTGTTACACTTATGTGGGTTAGGCGATGCCTAGATGTGTATATAGACCCAGGTGCTTGCCTAATGAACAAGCTGGTTGCACAAACATGCGTGTAGGCCCATATGGGTCGCTTAGCTACCTAGGCATCGCCCAGACTACTGGTTTTGTTTCATTATTCCATTTGATTTATATGTTTTTCCATTTCAATGGTATGGTTTGTTATTGTATAACTGCTCTCTCTAGCTCAGGATTCATTTTTCCATATAATTATCAGTGTTATCATATTGACCAAGTCGGAGATGTTCTGAAGTTTAATTTTGCTATGTTTTTATGGTTTTTCTTTTCAAGAGTGTTAATCTTGATATCCATGTTATTGTGCCCTAAGGAATTGAATTTTTTTTCCATGGAAGCTATATTTAAAAAAAAATTCAAGAAATTTGTTATTGTCAATAAGTTTATCTGGAATTTGATTGTTTGTGCTGTGTCTTATATTTTGTTTGGTACACTGAGAAAATAAGTCATTTTTTGGGGCTGAACTTTTGGTTATAATAATATTAGTTCTGATTTGCATGTCTAAAATATAAGAGATGGAACTTTATTTGGTAAAACACTTAAATATAAATAGAAATCACTTAAATTTGAACAAATAACTCTTAGTCATTTCCTGCAGCAATTTATTAATGTTTCAGAAATGTGATATACCCAAACAAAAATATTGATTGTTAGGGGCACTTTGGTACATAATGAATAATTTTGTCTTTTTGACATTCTTTTTAGGGGATTTTATCCATAAAGTCATTTATGTCGATGGGTAATTTTGTTTGTCTTGAAAAATAGTAGGGGTATTTTTAGTCCATGAAATTATTTAGGTAATGTGTACTTTTGTATTTTGTTAGGGCACATTGATACATGAAGTCAGTTGCTTAATGGGTTATTTTGTCATTCTGAATTTTTGTGAGGGGCCTGCTGCCCGCTGGTCCTTATAACACTGATAAATAAGTGAAAAAATAAACTAAAAATGTTTTTTTGTGAAGTTTCACTTAAGAAGTAGCGATTTACAATTAAGTATTAAAGAAAGGTTATTTATTGAACATCACTCATGACATGTGTGTAGTAATTTAGCACCACCTTCGTTGATTGTTATGCCCTTGTTTGTGTTGACACCATTTTTGGTTTCTGTTAAAGGGTGAAAAACTTTAAGATGCTGGAAGGAATTTCTTGCATGACATGTTTTTGGCTGAAAGCAGATATTTTAAATCATTTTATTCCAACGTGAACTATTGAGTCTTTGTCATGTTCTATTCTTATGACTAGTGTTTTTTTAATTACCAGCATACATCATGAAGCAGTTTTGAATAATGTCATTGAATTGCTTGTGTGATGAGTTCAATGTTCTTTTGGGTTCGTGCTTGGGCTCTTCTAGTGTTTATTGTTACCAGTGCAATGTAAATGACTTAAATGATATATGTGATTTTCAATATTTTCAGGTTCCATGTTCCGTTCACTGTTTACCTTGTTTTCTATGCATTGAATGGTTTGTCGGCGATGGATCTTTTTTCTGCTGTTTTCTTTTGGTGTTGTTTTGGCATTTCGATGTATGTATCATATTTGTAGTTCCTCTTCTCATACTAAATTATAGTATATTGTGTAACTGTGTTATCATATTTGTATCTCCTCTTCTCATACTAAATTATAGTATAAGTGTAACTATGAGGTTCCATTGTGATGTGACATAAACCACAAAGTAAAGCAAGTTACTAATTTACTATTGACTAAGTAGTAGGTTACAAGGATTACTAATTTAATATAATATTCATACAATGAAATCAAGTAAAGCAAGTTACTAATTTACTATTGACTAAGTAGTAGGTTACAAGGATTACTAATTTAATATAATATTCATACAATGAAATCAAGCAGATAGTTGAATTGAATTGTACGTGACTTGACTGAACCTCACAAAAGTTTTTTTTACGGACTGAACCTCACAAAAGTTTTTTTATGGACTGAATCATCATAGCCTGTTCCCATTGGAATTTTTTCTGTCGCATGTTCTTGTGCTCCTTTTCTGTTAAAGATTACATAGGTAACACTTGTAGTAGGTTAGTTCTTGATTGCATTTTAACGCTTGTATATCTGATGCCATTGGTGTTGTTTGAAGCTTTAAATTCTGTTAGGCACCTCCGTTGCATTGGGAGAGATGTGTTTGGAACTATTGTTCCCTTATATTATATATATAACTTTTACGAGTCTTGTGACCTTACACTCTGGATACTCCTTTTTGAACTGTTTTATCCTTAAATCCCTACTCCATTGAGGTTTTGGAAGAATTGGAATGATATAGTCATGCCTGCCAGGTTGTATGAATTGTTTGTAGATCTACTATTTGTTGGTACTTGATTATTTCATGTGGACAGTACATTTTTCTGTGGAGACATTTATCACCGCTCTGCCAACTATTTTATGACATTGTGATGACATATCGGTATCTTCGATCTTGATTCTGTTATTGAGCCTTTTGATTCTTTCAGAGTGGTCGGGAATTTTGAGTTCTGTAATGCAATACTGTGAAAAGTGGTTGGTCTGCATGTCATCGGTGAACCTGGAGCCTGAGTTTTTGGTGGTCTGGGCGTTCTTTGTTACTGCATTTTCACTCGTTCTCTTGCATAAAAACCGAGATGATAACTTTGATCATTCTTGAATGTTAGTTTCCAGTTTAAACTTTTGTCTATGCTCTTCTCAGGCACTTCTGGAATCTGGACGATGTTGTTGATTCTTCACGTAGAATGTCAAGACGATGGGTATCTATTAGAGTTGAGAATCCTAATAAACTAGGATCTCAACAAATCTTTAAAACTCTCAAATCATTTAATCTTATCTGAATTTTAATTAAAAAATACAAAACATATATGAATATATCTAAATATAAAATATTAATTAATCTTAATTATTTAGAAAAGATATGATAAATTTAATAAATAATATTAAAATTACAAATCATCAATAATCATCTAGGACCCCCTTCCCCCTCAAAAAAAAAAAAAACAAAACAAAACAAAGTATTTGGCCGTGGAGAATTCAATTTATTGCCTCATTGGCCAAGCTTTGGTGAAAAGCTTCAGTGTGGAACATATCAAAGCCTAAACCATGTGAGAATGGTATTATCACGCTAAAGACTTCAAGGAACGCATTTGAGGAAAGCAAAGTAATTTTTCATGTAAAACTAGAACCATCTCCCACTACCCACGGAGACCTTTTTTTTATTTATTGCATATACAAACAGATTTGATGCAAATATTTGATGATGGGGCTCCAGGGATAAGAGGGACGGGCATCGAGTCGGCTGGATTTACACACATTTTCAATCCAATCAAATTTAAGAGAGCAGGTTAGTCCCTTCGCTGTATCTGTCAATTTGAATGAAAAGAAGTACCCTTGGTCCTACCTCTGTATATTTTTAGTTTGTTTATTCAATCATACTCAGTTGTCTTGTGCTAAATCATCCATTGATTAGAATTGTTTTTCATCATCTATAACAAGCTGAGAGAAGACTTTTTAATTCCCCCAATACATTCACCTTTTTGACAAAGTTCCAAGCGCGAAGAGATGGGACCTTCAAAACAAATGCACATGCATGTTCATATTTTGGAAGTAAATCCAGGTATCACATAGGCAACTGACATATTAACAAAATGTCATTTACAGTTGTGCTTGATCTGAGGCAAAAACAGAGCATAAATCAGATAGCCCTCTATTTATTTATTTTTTCTTCTAAATCTTCAATTATACAGCGGTAAAAGCCTAAAGGAGATACTTTGGAAAGAAACAACGTACATGTTCGTGTTGCTTCTCGTACCAATGCATGCCACAGTGAGAATATAATGCACTTTCTTTTATATATGAATGAGCTGATTACATTATGCCATGATTAGATGTCATCGGACCTTATTATTAGAATTTTAACATTGCACTTGTCGTCGTCTTATGTTAAAAACTGTTGTGTCATATGTCAGACATCGAAAGTTTTTCCCGGTGGAGGCCGAGATGTAAATGAAAGTGACCGCTGACGTGGACACAAAGGGGGGCGGTGCCGATGGCTACAACAATTCTTCAGAGATTTCCTCTGTGTTTGCCGAACCGCCATTGTATCATCAGCCATCCATCAGAACACGTGTCATGATACCAATGGGTAGCCGCTTCACTATATTATTTAGAAACGACTGGATGACATTAATCCACGTGTCCCCGAATCAGCTCTTTCATCAGTAAATAATAAAACGAGGGACATCTTATGACTAAAAATTTTGCTTTATAAAATCATTTAAATCCAAATTTTGTGTCCACAAGTGGATAAAAAAAAAAAAAAAAACTGAGATCAAATTTGAACGGTTGAAGAATGTATGATTTCAAATTAAGATATAAGAAACACATTACAATTTGCACATACTATATGTTATTAGAATTTGACTATTTTTAGTTAAAAATATCGTATTAAGCCTTTTTTTTAATTGAATTCCTTGACAGCCATCTCCGACGTGGACGGCTGTGATGGCGATACAATACCTGTTTCTGTCTTCATTTGGTGCATCACAGCCTCGCTTTCTTCTACTATATATACATTATCGATGTAACATACGTCATGATATACATATAAAAAATGAAACGATAACAGAATTATTTTTCGTGTGAGATAAAATATAAATTTTTAAAGAATTGTAAGAAAAACCTACTACCGTCAACCGTACCGTGTGAAATGACGAAACTCCCACACGTCCAATGTCGAGGCAAATCTTATTGTAGATATGTTTCACTGTATTATCTTACCCCCCTATATCTAGATATCATACATAAAATAGCATCATAGGGGTCTATAGCTATAGCATAGCAGCTGCGTGAGTGATCGAGTGGTAAAATTTGACATTTGTTCGTGTGCTACGAGTAGCCTTCGCAAAGCGAACTAATAAAGCGATCTTTCAATGACCGTCGTATCACTTTTTAAACCATTCACGGACCGGAAGAGAGGGTTTCATGATTGTCATTTTGGGGTCTAGTGGCTTATCTGATGACTTTGCCAGCCTTTTTTTTAAGTGCACTGTGACTCGGTGTAAATGTACGCAAGCTTTATACAACTGGGACCGTACAATTTTGGAAACGATTATAATTATGATATAAATGTTTTACAAACTGTATTTTTACATATTTTATCATTTTATGTAGTACAGTGAATTATTCAACATCATATATATTCTATAAATAAATTCTATTATGAAAAGAGTGTAAAAATATAATAATTCAATTATTTTTTATTTATGTATATTTTATTAAATAAATATAGAAATGATAAATTGACTAAACATGTAATATGTCCAATACTGTCTGTTTGTAGCAGTTGAGACGAAACAGGGGCCCCAACTGAAGGCAAATTGTAGTGGGCGGCAAATTAAAATTCATAATAATAAGAGACCCCCCCCCCCCCCTCCCTCGGACGGAGACCAATAAATACCGGGACGACACTGACGAGTCCCTCCTCAATTCATCCATCCTCTTCAGAACTCACTTCACAGTTCAAACACACTCTTCTCTCTCTCTCTCTCTCTCTCTCTCTCTCTCTCTAGTATTTTTTTTAAGAGCAAAGATAGGGAAGGACATGGAATCGGCGGAGGGAGAGTTCGCGACGAAGGACTACACGGACCCTCCCCCGGCAGCGCTCATAGATGCGGAGGAGCTCACCAAGTGGTCCTTCTACAGGGCGGTGATCGCGGAGTTCATAGCGACGCTCCTCTTCCTTTACATCACGGTGGCCACCGTCATAGGCTACAAGAGCTCGACCGACCCAAACAAGAACACCCTCGATAACGTCAACTGCGGCGGCGTCGGAATCCTCGGCATCGCCTGGGCCTTCGGCGGCATGATCTTCATCCTCGTCTACTGCACCGCCGGAATCTCAGGTCAGTACTACTACAACCAACGAAACCACCCATGTTTAATTAATTACTTTATAATTATTAAATAAAATGAATGCATGTACAATAAAAGTGGAGATATGGACGTACAGGGGGACACATAAATCCGGCAGTGACGTTCGGGCTGTTGTTGGCGAGGAAGGTGTCGTTGATAAGGGCGTTGATGTACATGGTGGCTCAGTGTCTGGGAGCGATATGTGGGGTGGGTTTGGTGAAGGGGTTTCAGAAGGCGTTCTACGTCAGATACGGAGGTGGGGCTAATGAGCTTTCGGCTGGCTATAACAAGGGCACCGGTCTCGCTGCTGAGATCATCGGCACCTTCGTCCTCGTCTACACCGTCTTCTCTGCCACCGACCCTAAGCGCAACGCCCGTGACTCCCACGTCCCTGTATGTATTATTTTTATATATCCAATTAATCTCTCATCGATCGAATCAATCTCTCATGATCTCATCGGATCTGCATGCATTTATATGTACAGGTATTGGCACCTCTTCCAATTGGGTTTGCGGTCTTCATGGTGCACCTGGCCACCATCCCCATCACCGGCACTGGCATTAACCCGGCTCGCAGCTTTGGTGCTGCTGTCATCTACAACAAAGACAAGGCTTGGGACGACCAGGTACTTTTTTTCTTTTTTACTTTGTAGTAGCTAGCCTAGTAGTATTAATTTAATTGCATATATATATATTTATTTATTTATTTGAAATGAACGCTAGGCAAAGGGTTCATTAATTTGATTGATGCATGTTTTAATTTTTCTGGTCGATCAATATAATGCATGCAGTGGATATTCTGGGTGGGGCCATTCATCGGGGCCGCCATCGCTGCAGCCTATCACCAGTACATTCTGAGGGCTGGGGCCATCAAGGCCCTTGGGTCCTTCCGGAGCAACCCCAATGTCTGATCTGAGAGGATAATATACAAGAGCATATGCATGTGGTGCCATGGAATTGTAGATATGTGACTTCTTTATCTGGGTGGGGTATGCGTGTGTGGGTGTGCTTTTGTATTTGCCCTCCCATCTTTTCTTCAAAGGCCTCTTTTGGGTATTGTTGTTGCCTTTGCTGCTGCTGCTGCTGTTATCATTCATCCCATCTGCTTTTAATTTGCTTCTTCTTTTTCCATGTAATGTGTACTCCTTTAATTTAAGATGAACGTACGTGTAATTAATGTCTCAATACTTGTGTGCTTCATTAATTATTAGAACATGAAGCATTTGGTGCATGTCCATGCTATAAATGCTGTAACATTGTCATATGTATGATTGATTCATTAAGACATATCAACCATGTAAAAAATGGGAGACTAGCAAAGTCAAAAAGGGCTAGCTATACCCCACATGCATGATGCAGCACGCTCTCAACGTCGCTAACTAAAACCACTAATTTCAACAAAGCGCAGCTTCCATATATCGATCATGGTTGTCGCCCTCATCAGGCTCCTACACCAGGGTGCTCTTATAGACCTTAATTATAGTTACACATGTTCATCGCCCAAGCGGAGGAGCAAAGAAAAGAAAGAAAAAAAAAAATGGTTAACAATTTGGAATGGTTGGCTGATGTAATGAAGTGGGGGCTCTATTATCTGGACCTCAAGTTTAATTGTGAAATTGGGAGCGGGTTAGTTAACCGACCTTGTCTCGTTCTCCTTTCGTCCCGCGACTTTTTTGCGTTTGCATTTTTTTTTTATAAAAAAAATCAAAGTTCGTTGGGTGATGTGTCTAAATGTTTTATTTATTTGTGTATCTTCAAAATTGTGCCTTTAAAAATAATTAGGCAAACGAATGACGATCACAGAGACATATCATGGAAGGGAAAAGATTCACAGTAACACAAAATTCACTAAAAAATTGCCGTCCTTTTCTTATTGGTTGAAATGATCATGGTTAAAAATTTGATTAAAATTTTGTCCATTGAATCAGAAATCTAATGGAAATAGTAACCTCACACGTGAATAAACTAATATATTTTTTGAAGCCCTCCGGTAATAGTTTTTGTGAAAATATTTTCTAATTTTTTTATATCTTTATTAATAATTAACTAATATATTTATTACATCATGGGTATGGTTATTTTGTGGACTATCTGGCAAGTGAGAAACCAGAGAAACTCAAAATTCTCCAAGAGACAGCAGTTCTATACAGTTGCCTTAGCTACAGTGGCGCCGCCCAGGGATCTTTTTGGATCTTTGATTTTTTTAGTTTTTTCTTGTCTTTCTTACCCTTTAATTCACCACGCTCTCCTCTTCTCTGTATCCTCACATTTTAAATCTCTTATATCTCTTTTAATCTACGATCTAAATTGAGTATTGTTTGCGCAAAAATATATTTGTCACATCAAGCGTTTATAGATTAGGCAAAGATCAGAGAATACCTGAGTGGTTTTTAACCGGGGAGTTAGATAATAAAGAGAGATTGAAATGGTGAAGAATCTAAAACATTTTAGAAAAGAAAAGACGGTGTTGGGATCAGATTCTGTTGGTTCTGTAGTACACGGGACCAAAAGCTTAGCGGTCATTCGTTGCAAGGTACGCGTGACGTGACCCAATATCTGTCCTTTAGTTTGTTAGGCGCATTATAAAATCAAAGGTCCTTTGCCAATATCCAAAAATTGTACTAAAATACAATCACTAAACTTCATCTAACATATTGATAATTTCAATCAATTGATCTTCCAGTCCAGATTGGTTCTTCACTCCCACCCATCAGTATCACCACATTTGCAAACTAATGTGCCCCAAAGAAATTAATCTAAATCTTAAAATGATTCATCATAATTAACCAACTGAATAACTTCCTTGTACTGTACCTCGCCATTGGCGTCCAGGTGACATCTTTAATTTTCAACTCCAGTGCATTTCAGGGCTGTTGGTTTGTTGAGTAGCAGCCAGTACTCGTAAAACTCCATGTGGTATGTCATATGTGCACTAGAGATGAGCAGGGGATATTCTATAATGATCAACATAACTTTTTAGGACTATGTACTGGATGAGTGAAAAAGCACAATGTTGATTTAGAAATTATTTGATGGTGAATCTTTGATCCCACTTCTTCACACTTCATAGTAGTGTAAACTAAGCCCCTCAAAGCAGAATCAGAGCCAAGTAATTCAGACAATGAAAAATTAAGTAACACCTGTGTTCCTACATGCATTAATCAATAGAAGAGTCTTCGTGAATTCTGTAAAGATTCTTGTGAGCTTCTGCCTTTTCAACCATTAACTTCAACCGACTGTGTAAAGATGTTAAATCAATTTTATTCGTCCACTTGCATGAGATGTGCCAAAGCGTGACATCTCTCTCTCTCTCTCTCTCTCATTTCATATAGTGCTGGCATTTGTTAGATTAATATTATACTATGGCTGTTCATTTCTCATGGTTGATTGTTTAATAAGCAAAGCCACACCTGCAGTACTCTGTCTCCTCTTTAAGGGGGAAATGTAATGGAAGATACATAAATATAGGTACACTCATGCATATAATAAGTGAAAAAGTATGATATTTGTTTGTGTATCCTACAATTTGCCAGACCATCGTTCACTTTCAATCATCCTTGCTAACTAGATGAAAATGTAATGGAAGATTCAATTCATAGGTAAAGGTACACTCTTGCATATATACATGTATCATCATACCATTCAAACACGCACTGTGAAATGCACTCATGAAATGTGATAAAGTGAATGAATAACATTATCCACAAATGAAAGTTGGCATCTAAATGAAATAAAGTGAGTGAATGGAAACATGTGCATCATTGTGTTCCACTCTTTGATCATCAATATATGTTCAATAAGAAGCAATCCCCTCTCTGTCCCCCTTATAAAAATAGCCTTCCAACCTTCACATCCTCCAACTTCCACAACTAATTCCAACAATCTCCACCACCCAAATCAATTCACTTGTAAGTTCATCAAATATGAGACTCATGATGCCCTCTCCCAAGCTCTTCTTCATCTGTCTGTATGGATGGTCTCTCTCAATTGTGCATGCTCGGGATGAAAGTACAAGACCCACACATGGCTTGGCCTACCAGAACCCGATGGCATTCTCCCCAGCCGCCTTTG
The DNA here is from genome assembly GCA_030737835.1 of Acorus gramineus. Classification (NCBI taxonomy): domain Eukaryota; kingdom Viridiplantae; phylum Streptophyta; class Magnoliopsida; order Acorales; family Acoraceae; genus Acorus; species Acorus gramineus. The sequence goes on from CM060857.1 coordinate 16,933,263, forward strand.
AGTTCTTCCACCCTGATATGCCAGCGACAAAGGGGAGTTCATCAAGCAATATTCCATGCAAGTCAAATGACTGCTCTCCCTCGTCTTCTCAGTTGTCTACGTTTCCTAGAATGGCCGCAAAAGCACAGGCCACTCAAGTGCATGAGACGGCATGGTCACTTCCAGGGGTAAAACGCGGCAGTGTCGGAGTTGATTGGATGGTGGGGATAATGTGTGGCATCACCTTCATTGTGCTGGTGGCAATGGGAGCCTACTATGTGATGATAAAGCACCGGGAAAACATTAACTGCAGCAATAGCTGCAGTGGGGTTTGATGTCTACTGCCAATCTGTGTCTGTTTCTTTGTCCATTCCTATTGTAAAGGCTTTTTTTTTTTTTTTGTGTGTGTGTGTGTGTAGAGGTAAATGCAGAACGATCTAAAATATGCCCTTGGACTGGTGTTTGCTAAATGTTCTTTGATAATCCAATGGCTTATGTGAATGCTTATGTGAATGTTAAAGTGTAGCACTATATTCAATGACTAGTGGTTCATCTCTAGCCACATCTGTATGTATTTCATTATTGATGAAAATAGCTGTGTTTCTGAAACTCCTGGATAACCATCACAATTTTCCTTACCAGTGTTATACAGCACATGATGAATCATCCCACATTTAAAAATGATGCTATTCAAACAAAAACAAGTAACAATACCACTCAAAGGGTAAGTTAATTTTTTTTATGAAGCCAAAGTTAGAGGCCTGGCCTGGCCTACCACCCGTGAGAGCTGAGTGATGTGATAACAGGTCCAACCGCTCCATCCACAGCTTTGTTCCACATATGCTTGAACTCTGATCGGAACTTCTTTCCAAATATGGGTTCTCTAATCTGCAGTGAAGTTATTATTTGCAATGTGTGACTGCTAAACTGAAAACAGATGTTGCTAGGGGTAAAAAAAAAAAAAAAACCTTGTGTTAAGAATTACAAAATACAAACTAAAATACAGGTTATAACATGGTGTCTCTAAATGATGAAGTAACCTAGAGTTTTTCTCCTAAAGGTTTACATCAATGCCGCTTATCTATTGCTACCAGCTTATAAATGTCACCCTACCACAAAAGCTGCACATCTGTCAAAAGTTCAGAAAGGTTTCCTGAATGCTTTGAGAATCAAACACATACATCCATGAGCTCTTTCAATTTCTCCTGATCCTCAAACATTTAACCCTTTTCTAGCTCTGTTAATTTCTAGCTCTTATCTACTCTTTCCGTGCAATCATCCCCCATCTTGTCATTGCATGATTCAAATAGGGTATTGTTTTAGCATACCCTGGGAAGATTATATATGGTTAATCTCAGTAGACTTGCATCTTTTCATTTTATAAGGTGTATTGCACTCTCAACATGAGATACCTCAGAACAAATGCCATAATCCCTTTACTAAATACCAGCCCCTTTCTCATACATCCATGCCAATGGGAATACAGGGTCCACCTTCCTCTAGCTGAATGTTTCTCCGGTGCGGATAAGAATCCAGGATAGGAAAGAAATATCAGGGTATCCTCAATAAACAATAATTACTTCCATATGAATTTATTATTTAATCTCTCAGATGCCCTTTCATTCATCCATATTGACAATGAAATAATGATATCAGTCCATAACACAAAGGAAATTAATCCGTTAATTGAAACATGCATGTCTAGACAATGATTTCAAGAATAGGCATAAATGACTAAATCTAAGCTTGCAGTGATGACATTCTAAATTTCTAACATGACACCTTCAGAATTTCAGTGACTCCAATGAGAGAGATCCTCAAAAACTATGAATTGGCAGAGCTTCCTAATACGTAAATATCATATATTGGAGAGAAGTGGAAGATATTTTATGGTAAGGACAAATTTGTATTTATTAGTCGCAAACTGTGAAGCAATTAGGATTTCAAAGATCTTGGAAAATCTCAAAGTCAAAAGGATAAAGTGGATGAATGGTAATCCTCATATGCTCATACCCGGTGACAACTACTAATTGCTTCCTCATCCCCACCCCACAAAAATTTGGCCGGGGGGGGGGGGGGGGGGGTGGTGTTGGAGGGGGAAAAAACTCAAAGTTGAAGAGAGAAGCAAGGATATAGGATGAAATTCAAGATTGCATACCCAAAAAAAAAGGGGAGGGGGGGGGGGGGGGGGCGCCATAATAGCCACTAAAACAGTAGCACCCACACAGTTTCTGGACCAGTATCTGCCATGCATAGAAAAGGTAATTAGTTTTCCTCGATGCTGGCTGAAGTTTCTAGGAATCATAGAATAAAGATCTTGGAGCTAGTGAAAACTTGGCAAAGGAAAAACAGATTTCTAATCAAAGCTTGGGTACCCCTATATCTTGGGAGAATGTTTATCTCCCACTATCATAAGTTCATAACCCAAGATACATGTAATCATCATAATGTATGGTTTGAAGCCCTCCCTCCTCACTCCAATATATATAAAACATACATGCACAAAAACACACACCATAACAAACAAAAAAATCCAAAAAAGAAGAAATTTAGTTATGATTTATTTTGCTTCAAAGAATTTAATGACGATATATTTTGCTTCACAACAGATGAGAGTTTTAAATTCTGACTGATAAGAAGACATTGACCTTTTGCCAATCTGGAATCACAAATTAAATAAATTTTTTTGTATAATTGGGGGCATGTTATACGACTCTAAATTGCCCAAAAAAAATTCTAGAACATGAAGCCCCCGTTCCCAAGAACTCTGATCCAACAATAATCCACTTGTTCAAGATATGGCAGGGCACAAACCAATTCAAATAACAACATGGAGGGGTATCAACTTTCACAATGTTCAAACCTTACCAAGTCATATACCCTAGTTTCTGTACCCAAGAGCTCTTCATGTACATGATTATTAGAAAAAATCCAGACAAAGGTGATGCCAAGATAACCAGACTCTGTGAAGGATCTTACAAAAGCTCCCAAGATCTTCAGAGATCAAAAGAAAAATGGATGTCTTTCATTTTCTGCGAACTCAAGAATAGTAGATTGATCAATGGTTTGCTGAATATCTCAATACCTTACACAAATGAACTATAGAATGAACTATAGAATACTGTCACTTTTTCTTGCTGATATATCAGTTGGACCTCAAACAAATTTTATATCAAATGCAGGACAAATGACAGGATCAATTTACTTCTCTGCCAATTTAACAATTACAAAAAACTTCCACAACAAAAATTCAACTGACTGATTAATTATAACTTATTTTGTGCTATCCCTGCCACACAATAATGCCTGGATCCTGATACACTGATTATCTTGTACTATCTTCTGACTGACACCAATTCAGACACCAACTTTTAGATTAGGATGCGTGTTTTATCTTTATTAGTAAGGAATATGCTACCCATCGTGGAAATATGGATTCGTAGCAAAAATAAAAAAATCATCGATCCACTCTCTATCATGGTTTAAACTTTGACACCTATAGTAGAGCATCATGGTATATGTGTGTTTTAGGGGGCTATCGATTGGCATACAAAAAAACCCCAAACATCTTGCTTATATGCAAATTTCAGCTTATATTGAAAATTTCAATTTAAAAAAAAAAAGAAAAAAGAAAAACAATAACAAAAAAAAAAAATGAGCTGTAGGTATGAGAACTATGTTAAAAGGGGATAGAACAAATGGCCAAAACTAAAGTATCACTTCCTGCACTATTTAAAGATGCCATCAAACACATGAAATTCCATGTTTCTTATTTTAAACTCCTCAAAAAATCTTAGCTAAACAAACCCAGGGGATTTAAAAAAAAAAAAATGAAAAAAATATATACCTGTTGATGAGGTTGGTGATCAATGGCATTTAGGGAAATCGACCTGCATATGCTCCTGTGATTCTCGAACAAGGCGACACCCATACATACGCTCCCCAGTGCAAATCCAAGGAGGCGTTCCTGTGCACACCAATTCAATTCTAGTCTAGTTATTTATACGGTAGATCTAACACCCCGACAGAAATATGTGTGCATTTTGATATCTCGAAATGGCCGGAAAGACATATAATGTAATGAATGATCTATTAGGGTTCAGAGAAAAAAAAAAAAAAAAAAACAAAATATACGAGCATTGAATGAATTTACCTGGGCGAGAACGCTAATCATAGCTGATATGAAAATTTTCTTTCACGACAACAGAGAATGAAAAGGGTAAAGCAAGAATTGAAGATGGAAGCTATAAAACGGGAATCCACGATTGTATCGTGACCGTCCATTTCTCATCTTGCTTGACTGCGGTGGGTTTGCGCATATATAAACGCTTTTTAGGTGTCCGCAAAATATCATGATCGCTTGATCTGAATCAGACGGAGAAAGCTTGTTCCGATAGTCTTGTGGAATGTTTCCAAGTTTGCTCTCAACAACAGCCGTCCGATCATGAATGCTCGATTGGTGATGATTAACTGAATTTGAGCGCGCTAAAAGAGAGGGAGAGAGAGGGACGCGTCATCAACGGTTAGAGACTCCTTCCCCAATTATCAGAAAAAAAAAAATCCTCTCTTTTTTTTTGTGTGTGTTTGCAGATTTTCGGTCCTAGTTTATATATGGGTTCGCTATATTCATCTCTGATTGTCACTAATTCCAAAGAGGATGATGAAGAGTTCTAATTAAACATAACATATTCTCTGTATTTTCTTTTCTTCTGGTCTGATTTATTTTCTTGTTATTATTATTATTATTATTTGCATTGATTTTCAATTGAATCTGAGATTCTCTAATTTTGCATTTCATTGTCAACTATTTCAAGATGGATGATCTGTTCAGCGGTCTTGATTGTCGACTGAGGGTGTCCAGCACGGTTGCCGATTCGATTATGATGGGGATTGTGAACTCCGCAATGGAGGCGGCCTACAAGAAGACGTGCTCCAAAGAGGGGGACCTGGAGCGTCTCAACGAGAAGTCTAGGTTCTGTGAGCTCGCCATCATGCAGCTTGAATGGTGCCTCAAGTTCCTGCAGGAGGAGATGGACAGCTACATCATCGAGAGCGGGGAAGAGCATGATGCGTTGGTCTCCGACCTGATCGAGACAAGGGATCGGATCCAGAGACGCCTGGAGGAGACTGAGCTCGCAATCACGGCGAAAGACAGAGAGTTGATTGTGAGGAAGGAGAGGGAGTTGCAACTCAGAGAAGATTTGGCATTGAAAGACGAAGAGTTGAGTTTTCTGCGTTCTGCTCTCCAGATTGATCAAAAAAGGATTCAGGCTGGGAGGAGATGTGTTTATAGAGACTGGGATTTTAGTGACGGTGGGATTGGTAGTGGTGAGCTTGGCAAATTCAAGGGGGCTTTTGACCAACAAGTACTGAATCTAAGACGAACCATGGAGGATGGAGAGGCAGTTGTGAAATGGCAATCGGATGAAGTATCCTTGGTGGAAGAGCAGGAGGGGAAAACTTGTGGTGCTGCAGGCTCAAGCATTGGTGTTGATTCCAAAGATTCTGAAAATGCAAATGGAAGGGGGTGCAGCAGCCCAAAGCATGAGCATTGCATCTTAATCCCTGACACGAAAACACAATATGAGCAGATGCAAATTTGTATTGATGGATTGGAAGAGACAGTGGAGGCTGCATTTGGAATGATGGACGGTGCCTTTTCCTTGTCCAGACTAGCAGTGGCAGAGCTGCAGTGGGAGCAGAACATTGAGAGAGATACGGTTGGTGTCGTGCTTCAAAACTTCTTAAGGGAGATCCAGGAGAGTATCAGTTCAAGACCTCCAGATGGAAAATTTTTAGTCACAAAAGGGTTGGCAGGTATTGATTGGCTGGGATTGATGGATGACATGGAAATCTTGCATGATGAATTAAACCTTTTGGTTAATCAGATCGAACAACATAAATTCAAAATGGTAATAAACATCCAAGCAGCAACTCCAACAACACATCCATCTCTCACTGATGAGACCGGAATGGGTCAGCCTCAGAAAGAGAGAGATTTTGGGGAGGAAGTCTCTTTCGGTCACAGTAATTCATCCAATGAAGATCCAACTTGTCAAGCTACACATTATGTTGCCAAGATGGTAAAAACTCATGAGTCTATCATACGGGAGAGAACCCAAGAGGCAAATTGGCGTAAGGAAGAGATTCTTGGGGACAGTGATCACATGCCTTCAAATAAAGGAAAAGAAACTGATTCTGCAAGGGAGCTGATTCAACAGATTAATTTTAGATTGCATCGTGTCATGCAAAATGGAACTAGATTACTGGAAGTTAGTGATCACCCTAATTTGACAAATTTTGAGGACAATGTTTCTCTTCAGAAGGACTCGTCAATACATGGAGTGGAAGATGAAAAATATGTCATTCACACTTCATCAGGGACTCCTCACAAATTATGGAAGGTTTTGACTTGTTCAGCAGGTGAAGAGTTATGTGATGATCTAATTCAACTGCAACAAGAGAGGGAGATATTAGATATGCAGACTTCAATAATGACAGAAATATATGCAATCTTTTTCAAAGAGTTCCTGAAAAGTGCACATTTCACATTGGTTGATTTTGTGACCGAAAACATAATAAAGCAGGATATATGTAATTCAATCATCAGGGAGATGGTTAGTGAATGGAACAATGGCATAGAAGATGATAACATCGAGAAAATTGTCCGAGAAGAAATAAGCACAACCGTTTTAAAGGGTGCAATCAAAGATGCAGAATGTTGTATAAATTCTTCCATGACAAGATGGCAGGAGGTTCCTACTCAGGACTTCTGTCTGGAGGGCTGTACTTTTGCCAACAACCCCCTTATAGGTTGTAGAGAAAATGATTTGGCAGAAGAAGTGGAGTATGAATCCAGTTTGTTAGATCAGGTGGAATTACTTGCTCCCAAAAATTCTGAATTGATGCAGCAGAACATAAATTTTGGCCTTTCTCATATGGAAATTGAAGAGTTGAATGATCAAGACGAGAAGGAAGAGGACAATGCTTTCCATTTGGTGCACAGAAAATTACATGACACTTTGCAACAAATAGTTTTGAGTAAGGTGCAACTGAAAGAACTGGAATTTTCTTCTTTACATGGTAAATCCTTTTTACATGAGACCCATGATCAGATGACATTTCTTGAGGCCAGTAAAACACTCAATGAAGTCCAGACAGGCCATTTACCAAAAAATCAATGGTATTTGTCGCAGTCAGTGCTAATGCCTCTTGAAAACTTTTTCCAAAGGATGATGGAATTTGATAGCCTCGTATATGAAAAGTTAGGAGCATATTCTATGAGGTACTAGTTTCCCTGAACATTTTTTTAAAATTCATTTCTCTACTGATAAATGTCTATGCATGATTTATATGCTTTCTGAGAATTGGATATGAATATTACACATTTTCTTGTTACATCAAAACATTCTAGTTTGTTTGGAAGTTTGTTGCATCTCTCGGATGGTTAACTTTCTTTTTTGTTTCTGGGGATGTAATTTACAACATAGCAAGTGATTTCATTCTAGCTTTGTAAATAAGGTCATAACAAAGAACACGAATTCAATGGTCAACATTAGAATTAGATTGACAATGAATTACTTTATCTTTGAAACTCGACTTTAAATGAATTATACTGAAACTAAAGCTCTGTACAGGGTAGAAGAATTGAGTGAGCAACTAAATCCACTTGTTCAGTATGTGACGTCACAGAAGAAAAAAGAACTGCTTTTCCAGAAGGCCTTCATGAGGAGATGTTATAACCTGCAACTAGCTGAAGCTGAGGTTGTTGAGATGAATGCTGATTACTTCCATGTGGTCATGTGTGAATTGGTTATCATATGACATTGGACATGATCAACCAGGTCCTATATATTTGAATTTCAAACATTGCATGAGATTAATCTAAGTTGGCTACACCTTTGTCATTGTCGTTGGACTTTATGATTGTCATTTTATGATTATCATTGATTATTCCACCTTGTTGAATAAATGAAATCCCTATTTCATCCTCATTCAGTTCACAGGAAGCTACAATTTGGACAAGATAGGTGTCAATAATTTTATATACATGTGCTTGCAATTTTATTTATTTATTTATTGGTAAGGTAAGATATATTAATTTCACAAGTAACTAAATAATTACAAAATTGTGACTTCCAAAGATCACAAAATACATTGGAAAGGCTATCTCCCAAGAGGGAGGGATTGCTGAACTTAATCAACATGCATCCCCTCCAAGGACATCACCTCTCCAAGACATTTGGAAGTCCTGCAAATTTTTTTTTGGCACAAGTAACCTGATCCAAACTCAGTGTATTACATTGGGCCAAGGGATATACCCCTCTAAAAATATAAATATTAGAGATAGGAACAATTCAATTTTTTTATCCTTCAGTGTGGTGACTGCATAACATTGATTTTGTGAAGAGTTGCATATATTGATAATTGTGCAAAATTACTATGTAATATTGTCATCTATGTTTTCAAAGACCATTTCTATCAGACATCTTATGTTTTATAGTTGAAATTAGGTGGATTTGCTAGGAGATGAAGTGGATGCACTTATTAACCTTCTAGAGAAGATATACATAGCACTGGATCACTATTCGCCAGTTCTGCAACATTATTTTGGGGTGAGTCAATGACATTATTTTTCTGATTTATTATTACTGTCTGTTTTATTGATGCAAAATAAATGCTTCAAGTGACCACTTACAAGGCCTTGAAAAGCAGAAGAAAACTTATTTATGCAAAATCAAGCTTTTAATCATTGGAAAATAAAAACAATTCATATTTCCTGTATCTGGAATAGTAGCTCATACAAAGCAAACAGTATCTCAAGGATGACAATTGGCAAGTTTTTGATGTTTTTGTTAAGATTCTCCAACTGGTGACTTTCAAATTGCCTTAACAAACCTGTCTTCAGCTCCCAGTGATCCTGTCATCCCACTGTTTTGTTGTGCGACAATCTCAATTTATTTCAAATTAAACACTGGCCATGAATCAGTGGATATATCAGAGGTCGCTGAGAATGGGAATGAAATTTTTTATTTAGTAGCCTTGGTAATGACGATGATGGTGAATGATCTTTCATGAGTGCTGATTGATCATCTCTGTAGTGTTTCACTCCAAGTTGCTCATTTCATGGTCTTTAGAGTTGTGGTTCAGTTATGTCCTGCAATTTTTTAGAACATGTTTTAGTCATTCAAATGCACAGTTTCAAGTACTTCTCTTATGATGTCTTGTTATTGTAGATAATGGATCTTCTGAAACTAATAAAGAAAGAGTTAAATAGAGATGCACTGTGCTCACCCAGAAAATGACTTATACAGGTATATTTTTGACAAGTTGTTTGATGCATTCCTTTAATTCCTGCATATGATATTGTTTTACATTCCCTCATGCATACATGTTGAACATGCACACTAAACTTGTGTACGATGGGTGTGAGAAATGAGAGTTGGAATGGATGTGAAAAAACAAGGGGTGGGATGGGTGTTCAATTGCACTATAGTTTCCTACTTTCCTGATCTTACTCATTATAATTGTGAAGTTCAGATGTAGGATACATATCCAGAAGTTTTCAAGGAATTTTATCTGTCTGAAAAAACATATTGATTCACTAGAACCCCGTGTTTAACTCTACACAGAGTAGATTCTGGCTAGAGGTGCAAAGAAGCATGTTGAGAAAACAAAGGTACTTGTAGAACAGAAGAATGTTTTTTAAAAAATTAAATAATACTGATCAGTTTCTACTAATATTGCTTTTAAGCTCTTCTTTTTAATCTTTTTCATAACATCTGTGATTGTCATGAAACTGCTGATGTAATCTTCAGTGCATGCAGTTAATATATGAACGAGGTATTGTGCTAATGGCAGTGGATCTAAAGATTGAAGAGGTCAGTGATTGAATTTTACTACTAGTAAGTGTACACATAAAATGGGGGTAGGCATGCTTTATAGTATTATATGATTGGTATAAGAATATCAGCTGGCGAACTAAAGATTGACTATGCTTCTGTTCACCCAATTTTTGTGTGACTGCAGTTGCTGGCTCATATATATATTTGATGCAAACAGAGATCGGGTCTTTTGAAGGCAAGTATATAGTGAAGGCACTAGAGAGGGGTTTTGTAACAATGGAGCAATTTATGTCAGCTTGGGTGACATTTGATCAGAACTTGCAAGGTAGACAATGAATTTGGATTGAAAGAGTACAATAGCGCAGCGTGCATGGAGGCATGTTGAGTGCACCAAGCCATGTGTCTACAAATGAAATGTCATCCAGGCATTTCAAAGGATCGGTGCTTCATAAGCATTTTTCATAATCCATAATATATCTTACATTTAACCTGTGCTTGTTTGACAGTAATATCATTTCTCATATATTATTCTACTGATTCTTCTTGTAGATTTCTCACCACTAATCCAAATTATTTTTTAAACAAATGTGATTAATATCACAATAATTTAATATATTATACATCCAAACAGAAAGAAAAACTCAATCAAAACTACATATTTAATATTGCATTTAATAGACATGTTTTTGTTTGTTTTATTAAAGAAAAATAATATAGTGTCGTTGAAAGTTTCAAAACGTTTTAATTTTTTTTTTTAAATCTATATATATTTATCTAATAAAAATATAAATAAAATATATAACTATGTAAACTGGGACATGTTTATATAATAAAAAGAATTATTATATTTTTATACAATTATTTAACAGAAGAGGAGGCGGCAGCGAGAAACCGTTGAACCAAAGGTCTAGAGAACACAAATCATAATGGGCAAAAACCCAAGAATCGGATGGTCCACACTGATTCGATAGATAGATAGATAGTTCGGGGAATAATACACTTGTTAACGTTCCTTCTCAATCGTGATGTGGCAAATTCCAACTCCGCTTTCCATCTTGCTATGACGTAGTTGCGTCAAATCAAAGAGAGCCACGTGTCATGGAAAACACCCACGTGGCACTCCGTTCGGTGACTTAAAAGGCACTGCGAAGTTCGAGAAATCAAACCCTCTGTCCCTCGGTGAAGTCGTCGGCCATGGCTACTCGAACCCTCATCCTTTCCTTGGCTTTCACAGCTCTGCTTCTCTTCCATGCCGTCACGGACGCCGTCGATCCGAAGAAGCCACCCGAGGAAGACCTCGACGAGGATCTCAGCTTCCTCGAAGAGGATGAAAGCGCCGCAAAACACGCGCCGTCCGATCACGACGACGCGTTCGAAGAAGATGACGAAGATTTAGAGGGAATGGGGGACTTCGATCCGGAGGCGTACGCCGGCCATGACCACGACCACCACCATTCGGTCCCTGAAATTGACGAGACGGACGTGGTGGTCCTGACGGAGAAGAACTTCAGTGGATTCATAGAGAAGAACCGTCATGTGTTGGTGGAGTTCTACGCTCCATGGTGTGGTCACTGCCAGGCCCTGGCGCCTGAGTACGCGGCGGCGGCCACCGCATTGAAGGGGGAGGAGGTGTCCCTGGCCAAGGTCGACGCCTCGGAGGAGGGGGAACTCGCACAGAAGTACGAGATCCAGGGCTTCCCCACAGTCCTCTTCTTCATTGATGGCGTACATAAACCTTACCCTGGTCAACGCAACAAGTAAGTTTTTTTTTTTTTTCTCTAGATCTGATCAGTCGGCCGTCTCATAGGACTCATGTTTAACGTTTGAAACTTAGGGTTTTGCTTTTGTGTACATAGTCGCCATGATTTGCTCAAGTAAACCATGTTTTGTCTTTGGGGTTCTTGCAAATATGGATCTCAATTGGATAGCTATTCAATGTATGATCTGGAGTACTCTGATACGAATCTGATTGCTAGATCAACCTCAACTTCATATTTTTGGGGATTTTTTTCCTTCTTTTGGAGAGGGTGGGGGGAAAAAAGGGATGTTGGGATCGTTGGTGTGAATCATCTTCATATGGAAATTCTTCCTTCTGTTGACAATGTTTCTTGTCGTTGATGCATTGGTTTTCCTGAGTTTCCAGTTTTGAAGAGCATGTTGATATGTGTATAATTGCATAATGTGACCTAAATAAAATTTGCAGGGAGGCTATTGTGACTTGGATCAAGAAGAAGATAGGACCCAGTATTATCAACATAACAACAACTGAGGATGCAGAGAAGATTTTGACTGCAGAAAATAAACTAGTCCTGGGCTTCCTTGACTCTTTGGTGGTACATTCTTATTACCTTCTCATCTGGTGTAATCAAGAAATAAATTCCTTTGAGACCTTGCCCTCAACCCTTGGACATGAATATATTTCGTACTTGACAACATGCAAAGCATCAAAAGACTTGGATTTCCCCATGTTGATCTTGCAATTTCACACCATTTTGTCAACTAGTTTAGAATTTCGATGAATCATTTTCTTTTCCAACATTACAACACTTCAGAACAGGGTTGAGTCCTGTTTTTGGAGGAAATTTACCTGTAAAATAGGTTTGATATTAAATCTGTCATTTCATGGAAAAATGGTAACAATATAATTTCTGCCAAAAACCACAGGGTCCTGATAGTCAGGAGCTTTCCGCTGCCTCTAAACTCGAGGAGGATGTCACTTTTTACCAAACAACCAGTTCTGATGTGGCACAACTTTTCCATATTGACGCTAAAGCTAAGCGCCCTTTGTTGGTCTTGTTGAAAAGGGAAACTGAGAAGATAAACTTCTTTGGTGAGTTCTCTATTTTTCTTCCCTGCATCCTTATTTTTACATTGAAATATGCTTGTGAATAATATACTCTGACATTGAATTTCATTCTTCATAGATGGTAAGTTTGATAGGGCTGAGATTGCTGACTTTGTGTTTTCCAACAAGCTTCCTTTGGTAACCACCTTTACCCGGGAGAGTGCTCCCTTGATCTTCGAAAATCCAATTAAAAACCAGGTATTCTTATGTGCTTTACTAATTCTGTTATTCCTTGTACTCCATACTTGTGACATTTTTCTTTTTCTTTTTTGGTACAATAAAATGATTTTTTTGAGATATTCCTAATCTTTTTCTTTCTATCAGCTTTTGCTCTTTGCAAGTTCAAAGGATTCTGAAAAGGTCCTTCCATCTTTTGAAGAGGCAGCAAAGATTTTCAAGGGAAAGGTAAATTTGATATATGCAAAAGTTCTTCTAGTCACATGAACATCATTGTCATCATCTAAATTCCATGGGTGCTTTGCTGGGTTTTAAATCCTATTATGCCATCACCTATATCAAAGTTAGTTGTTAAAAGCGGTGAAACCGCATATGTGGTTTTTCCTTTACATGTGGTTTTTCTTTCAAACCACATATGCAGTTTATGCAGCTGCACACTTTTGCTATGCTTTTTTTTTTTTGACTTTTTTTTACTGCTTCTTTAATTCTTTTGAAAAATCTGAATCAAATAATTTTATGATTTAGAGCCATGTGCGCCCATTGGTTTTGTTGATGATTGTTTGCGATCTTTGACATGATTATTAATTGGATATCTTGGCTCAAATTTGGAATAAATACATTGATCTGAATTTCAACCATGTAGATTGTCTCATCATGCACTTATGTGCATCTATCAGCAATGTAGAACTTGAAACCTTTTTTTTTTTAATTCCTCTGCTTTATTTTGCACTTTGATTTATAGAAGTCAGTCTTCAATTAATATGCAAAGACTATTTACTTAGAACCAGTGTTTTAGATTTTAGGTTACTTTTACAGTGTCACTGCCGGAGGGAACACTGTTTATAAAAAAAGACCATTCACGAAATTTGGTTTTTTGGCCTTACAATTTTCTTATAGTTATCACGAGTAGAGTAGTTACTCAACCAAATTCCCTCTGTTAGGATGATTTTCCCATTCATTTGCATTTGATGTTGCTTTTTCTGAGCTATGTTTTCTTTTCACTGGAATATGATTTCGACCTTTTTTCAGCTTATCTTTGTCTATGTGGAACTCGACAATGAGGATGTTGGGAAACCAGTTTCAGAATACTTTGGTGTTACTGGAGAAGGGCCCAAAGTAAGTTTCTTCTCCATCAACTCCCCTAGTAGTTTTATTCTTGTATGTCTTAGGTTTGTGTAGATGATGTAGCAATTTTAATCTTCTTTCATGTGCAGGTATTGGCATACACTGGAAATGATGATGCCAAGAAGTATATACTTGATGGTGAAGTGACAACGGACACTGTTAAGGTTTGAGATAAAATCAATTTCTCTAGATCTTTTCTATCTCAATCATCTAAAACTGAAACTGCAATTTGCATAAGAATTACTGTTAAAACTTGTCAGTTGTCACCAACTTAATGCAATGCCAATTGAGTGGCATGTCTTTACTTAGAGCTGGATATGTTGTTTAACATTACAGATACATTTCTAGTTGGAAAGAGATTTTATCTTATTTGACCTTATTTATGGTTTGTTATGTTTGCTTTTGCTCAGGCTTTCGCTCAGAACTTCTTAGTAGACAAACTGAAGCCATTTTACAAATCAGACCCCATCCCTGAGACTGTAAGCTGCTGCACCATGTTTATATCTTCATTTTTTTTACTCTCAATATCCCCAGTCCAAGGCTTAAGCACTATTTTGAATGATACAGAATGACGGGGACGTGAAGATAGTTGTAGGTAATAATTTTGATGAAATAGTTCTTGATGAATCAAAGGACGTTCTACTGGAGGTAAAGATCTGTGAGCAGATTTCAAATCCCCCCATTATTTCCCTGAATAATTTTCTGTAATATTTTTCCTATTGTGTTTTTACCTGTAAACCAGATCTATGCGCCTTGGTGTGGGCATTGCCAGGCATTGGAACCAACTTACAACAAGCTGGCCAAGCATTTACGCGGAATTGAGTCCCTTGTGATAGCAAAAATGGACGGAACCACTAATGAACACCCCAGGGCGAAGGTATTTCTTCCTCTGATAATCATGTAAAAAAAGTGTAGAAAATATTTTATTGAGAACTTTTGGAAACTAACCGGACTCCCTGCTTTTGCAGTCTGACGGGTTCCCAACGCTTCTCTTCTTCCCAGCTGGGAACAAGAGTTTTGATCCGGTAATAGTGTGCTTTTTCTTTGCGCTGGTATTGTTATTATTTATTAAAATATCGCTCATACCCCTCTGGTTCCATGCAGATTACTGTGGACACAGACAGGACAGTTGTAGCGTTCTACAAGTTCCTCAAGAAGAATGCAGCCATCCCCTTCAAGCTCCAGAAACCTGCTTCAGCTGCGCAATCAGAGGGCACTGCTGCAGCATCTGAAAGCAGCGCCAAAGAGGACTTGAAGGACGAGTTATAGAGAGCCTCCTACGCATGCATGCTGTATGCTTATTATTAACTTTTTCCAAATCTCAGTATAGAATAGCTGTTACAGCAGAGTTACCAACAGAGGCTGAAGGGTAGAATGGGACATTTTGTCATTTTTTTCTTCTTCTTAAGTTTTCACTGTTCTTTTCTTTCCTAGTCACAAGTGTGTCCTGATGGCAGCCTTAGTAATAAGACTGGTTTGTTGTACTCCATCCTTTTATTTTCATGGATCATGGTGGTGGATGCCCAGTGTTACAGAGGGAGAGAGAAGATCCGTCGGCTGTTTCTACACAACTTGAACAATGCACATGTAATGTAACAGGTCCCATTATTGAGTAGCGGTGATTCAGGAGAAGACAATAATCACTTTGAGAGCACCTCGAATAGAAAAAATTTAAAACTTTTTAGCAAACAAAAAAAAAAAAAAAAACACGAAAAAAGAGGTGATAAAAAAATAAATAAATAGTAAAACATGTAGCATTAAACTTTATTCAATTTACTATATTGTCATAAATATCAAATTCAAAAAATTCGTAGTAACTTTTGGTGATCAAATCATAAGTAACGAGCCTGTTGTCTACTGTGTCCCGTGTCAGTTTTATATATAATATAAACTATTTTTGTCTGAATAAAAATATCTAGTTTTTGAAGATTAGACCAAATTAATGTAAAGGGAGCAGATGATTAAAAACCTATAAGAAACTATTTAATATAATCTTTTAAATTTTTTTTCTAAATTTTCTAAAAGTAACATATTTTACTAACTAAACACACACACACACTGTCACACACTTTGAAACAGATTCAAAACATGTGAATTCAAATCTAATAACTAATATGTTTTAATATACATTATTTTGATGTGTATAGAAAAAAATAGGAAAAATGTTTGACTCAATCTCAAAAATGCAGTTCAAAGTCAACTCAACTCAACCTCAAAAATGTTTTATTATTCTAAAATAGTATAACTCAAATTTACGATGAATTAATAATTATTTTTTGTACCCATTAAATGCAAATGTCAACTGAGAATGAGATATATCGTCTTGCGGTTCTTCCTCGACCATAACTACGATCAAAGGAAATTATTTTATTTTATTTTTTTGAAGAAAAAAAAAGGGTAGGTGCCAATCTTTTTATGTATAGAGCATAAAGATTTTTTTTTTATATATATAAAAATGATTAAATCTATATTTTTTCAAAAAAAAAAAAAATCTTAATTATTAAATAAACTCTTCTTATATTTCTCCGCCAAACTATAAATCCCACGACTTTCTAATCTCAGTAAAATACATTGTAAACCAAAATAAAATAATATTATTTTTGTCAATTACACAGAGAGAGAGAGAGAGAGAGAGAGAGAGATTTTTATTATAAAAAGAAGGTCCCACGGAGATTTAAACTCGGGTTACTGGATTCAGAGTCCAATGTCCTGACCACTAGACCGTGGGACCCTTTTTTTTTAAAAAAAAAAAAAAGGAGAAAAAAAAATAGGAAAGCAAAATTTGAGTGTAGTCCGGTTATATGATTGTCGAGGGAGTGGGAGGCTCGGATGGATGATTGTCGGACAGCCCCGTATCACATTTAATTTTCTTTATTTATTTTTGTCGCTGAATGAGTCTCTCTTACATTACTACTGCCCAGACCCAGAGAGAGAGAAAGAGAGGTACCCACATTGCCGTCTTTAAAACCTTCGATCCAATAATAATAATAAATGTCAATCTCTTGAGATCCAAATTCATCCCCGTATAATTCAAAACCTCTCATTCTTAATTCTTACTCTCCTTTTTAGGGTTCTCTAGAAAAGGAACTCTGCAGCAATGGCGAGATCCGTCAAGACGTTCTTCTTCACTGCTCCTCCTCTGCTTCTCCTTTTCATCATCTCCACCTCATTGGCGTCTCATTCACCTGCACCGTCTCCTTCAGACGGAGATGGACTTCAAACACCCTCTCCCTCGCCTAGCATTCCCTCTCCGTCCCCGTCGCCGGATCTACCACCGTCCAACTCCCCCCCGGCGCCGCCTCCGGAAGTGATGAACCCCCCGTCTCCATCCCCAGTGCCGGTGCCTGCTCCATCGGCAGCGGATGGAGGCAAGATCTCGGACGAGACCAGCGGGAAGGCCGCGTCGGGCGGCGGAATGAGCGGGGGACAGAAGGCGGGGATCGCGATTGGCGTGTTGGCGGGGGCCGGGCTCGTGGTGGTCGTGACGAAGGTCTACAAGAAGAGGCAGGACAACATCCACCGATCTCGGTACAGTCACGACGCCCGCAGTGCCTTCTTCTAGATTCTTTTTAATTTTTTTTTTTCCCATGAATCCTTTAAAAGATTGTTGCATGACTAGTGGCGGTTTTAGGACATGTTCGAGATGTTTGTTTCCATTCTTTTATTAGGACCAGTTTGTTTGTTTGTAAAGAATAAATAATGCTTTTTAAAAAGGTTGTTTTTCTTTCTTCTTGATTTTGGATTTCAGTATAGATTTGATTGGTATGATTTAATACTGATTTGAGGTTGCTTTTGGAAATTCATTTATAGCAGCACTCGAAAAATAAGTTCCAGATTCCTGAAAAACTTTTTTTTTTTTTTTTAACTAAAAGTTGTATTCACTTTTTTCAAAGCTAGAACTTGGGGGTATTTGGGAAGATTTTGGACACGCAATATCTTCAGTAGCTGCCTAACCATGTTTCCAAATAATGCCTATAAATAATAATGATGAATTTAGTTTTTTAAGATCCCAAGGCCTCATGATTGAGTTTTTTTTATATTTATTGAGCATTGAGCTATGGGTTTAATTATGATTGAGAATGTTGTCAATCATTACACTATGGGTCCAATCCCATAACCGTTTTACACAAATCTTTCTTGCATATCAAGATTATAGAATAACTAAAAAGCATAGTTAGTAATCTTAACTATGCTTGCTCGACTAGAATAATGAAGGTGGCATTTGGTTTTTAAGACAACAGTAAAAAGAAAAAAAGAAAAAAAAAAAGGATCTTTTTATACATCAATGCTGGAAGAAATACATATTGATTCTTCAAACATGTAAAATTTAATGGTATTCTACTATCACCCTTTCACAGCAATATTAAGTAATTACTGGGTTCTTTTCAATACTAACCTATTCACAACAATTGGACTTTGAACAAACATATTCCCATCTGCACAACCTGCACGTGGGCCGGGTCTTTCTAAGATTTTTTTTTTTTTTTGAACTTTCTAAGATGATAGATGATGTTTTCAGTAGTGGCTGCTGCTCTGCTACAGATGCAGAATGGAGACTAGGTCTAGTAAAACTTGCTCTATGACTAAGCTCCCAACAAACACACCAACCCCAATAAGTGCAGGCTTAACATCTGAAATCACCATTCCACTCTCTACTTCACTTTCATCATCAACTTTGTTGTTGTTGTTGTTGCTCTTGTCATCGAATGATAGCTGGGCTTGCATTGCCCACGCTATTGCTGGTGGTAGGACTCCATATAGTATGGTCATGCAGTAACCCCCCTACAATCACAGAAGTTTTTAATTTGTCAAGGGCTTCTCAGAATAGGATGACAACGGTCTACTTAACAGTTAACACTAACAGTCTCAGGATTTCTTTTTCACATTTTCAAGTTTTACTCCTTTTTTCTTCTTCTTCCAGTTTCGAGTGTGACTTACAGTGACATCAGTAGCCAGGGAGAATGCATCAGGAATAGTGGTAGAAACCAGTAGTGTTGGGGCAACTGCCATCACTGCTGCAGTAAATTTAAGCTTGTTGTTCTTCCACCATTCCTTGGAGACATCATTAGTTACATTCAAATCTTCATCAACCACTTGTCCTCCAAATTTCTCCTGCCACAGTCGATTCACTTATCTATAAATTATAGAAACAAATCTAGTAGAAATTCCAGGGGTAAGTGGGTAGTGAATGAAGTATTGCAGCTAGCAAAAACTAATGTTAAGTAGGGATAAGAAAGCCATCAAAGATCCTGTTATGTTACTTGTGCTTGTGCTGAGGAAGAATCCCAAATCGATGTTGCTAAGTTGCTCCAAGAAGAATTGTGAGAATTCCAGAAGTGTGCCAATCAAAGATGTACCCACTGCTAGAATAGAGAATGCTTCTGGGATAGGTGAAATCCCACTCCACCCTCCACTAACACAGAGATCCATAGAGGTGTTTCACATATGCCGCTTATTAGCAGTTCATCAAAATAAAAGACATATAAAGACTACCTCAATAGCATGTCAACTGGATCGACTGTGTTGGAGTTAGATGGCAGGCCTAGAGCAATGGCATCCCAAATAATTAAAGAAAAGAGGGGCACAATGCTCCCAAGAAACAAAGACAGCCTTATTCGTGCCAGATCGCCACCAAAGTACGTGCATATCACTGTGAAAAGGGAGAAATGTGCATTCAGTCAGGCCATGAGCTAGTGACTTGTAAGGTGTGACAGAACAGAATCAACTGGGTTTCATTAGATTACCAGGAACTATGTCATGATAGACAAGTGAAAAAATGATCACAGGAACTGTCGAAGGTATCTTTTCCCAGTCTGCCATGTTCACCACCATCCCAGACCACCCACCAACGACACTGACCATAAGCTCAATTACAAATAGTAACCCTGCTAGAGCTTAAGGGTTCCTTTTGTTTCAGAAATCTGATACATGATTTTGCAACATAACCGCACAATGGCACGCTCAGTAGCTGTTCTAAATTGTGTCAAGAAGTAGAACAGAATTACACAGTTTACCTAGTTACAATTCATATACTAATCTAATGATTGATTCCAATCAAAATTCCCAGTTCAATGATGTCTCTTTGGATTTAAAGCATGCAAAAACGTGCATTAGAAATCATTCTCTTCCATGTGGGGAAAGTGAAGTACAGCATGGAAGAAGGAGCTAACTGCTAACCGATCATAGAGGCTGTGAGCCACTGGTTCACCCAATCCGTGGTACTAGTCCCACCGAGCAAGATGAAAAACGTGATGAGGGTGGTGAAGAGGACACCCAGGACGGGCACAGGGAAGTAGTCGACCAAGTGGGAGAGCAGCTCTCCAGATTTGCAAGTGTAGGCAATGATGGAAGTGTAGGCCAAGAAGATATATGTTACAGTGGCCAAGTTGCCCCCCCAGTCTCCCAGTGTCTCCTGAGCCATGCTTCTAAATGATATTACATCTTCTTCTTCTGTAATTGATCCATTGATGTTCTTCTTCTCCTTCTTCTTCTTCTTCTTCTTCTTCTTCTTCTTCTTCCATAAATACACGTTGATTTCAGCTAATAACAGTGCTTCTACCATGAGAAACACCCAACAAATGATCATACATGTTGCACTTGGGATGAAGCCCTGCAATCGTACAACAGATGATCAAGACAGTCCCGATGCTGATTGTATAAAAGACAAGATAAGAGAGCGTACAGCAGGGGATGCTTCCTTTGGGAGAGCTAGGATTCCAGAGCTGATACTGGTCCCGATGATCAGCGCAACAGCACCAACCATGGTACCCTTTTCCTCTGAGCCGTCTCCATTTGAATTTCCAAAGGAGCTCTTCTTGGAACTTTTATTAGGAGGACTCAAGGAGGATGAAATGGAGCGAGTACCAATCTGCTTCAGCTGTGCAGTTGTGGAACTGTTCCAGGCTATAAACTTAAATTTATTGCATGTTTTGGAGGAGATGGAATGACTGAGTCTGAGATGTGGATTCATGTTCATGCATACCATATGGGATCTGTGTATCCCGAGGGAAAGACCAAAAGTGGATCTCCATGAAAGAGGGAGGGAGGGGTTGTTTAAGTGAATCTCCATGGAAGGGAATCCTGTAGGTGGACCCCACAAAGAATGTGCAGTGCATTATAATGACTCTGCAATCTTCAATTATTACATACATATATACTATCAAAATAAAATTTCACAAAATCAATGATGTGCATGGAGATGGAGATAATGATGTCGCCCCGATGACGATGAGTCGATGATGCATGAGAGCGAGAGACGTTGGGGTATATATACTTTGTTTTATTAGATGCATGGATCTATTCGGACTAAAACTTATTAAGGTTCATGTATAACGATCAGAAGAACGTCTCACGAGAAATTTCTCCTCAATATCACAAAGTCATATTTGCATTACGTATGATAATGATCTCGCTTGTTATTCATTAAAGTATGTTACAATAACCACAAATAAAACGAGGGAAAAAAAAGGATCAGGGTTCTGAAGGGTGAACAGGGTATTTTGATCTTTCCAGGTTAAAAGGGTGGTTTAGTTGCTTCAAATTTCAGTTCCATGAAATTAATAGTTAACTAGCTTGGCCCATACTTGTAGTCACACTTCTATTAATGAAAGTGACGGTGACAAAAATTCACCTGTTTCATAATTAAAAAAAAAGGGCAAAAGAAATTTGATTTTGCAAAATTAGAGGGACTGAATTTCAATACAATGAAAGGAGCCACACATAAATTAACGATTATTACAGGGGCATCATGTAAAATACCTAACATCATAGGGTCCAAAGCAAAGGCATCACCACGTATAACAGGTCAAAATTTAACTCTTAACTTGGATTTCTATTCATACAAGATTTAATTAATAGCACGAACATGCATACACATTCTTCCGCACCTCCATCTATCCCAGTTCTACTAACTTCTAACCCTTGCAGGCAGGCGTCATCCACCACCCACAACCATGTTCTATCTCAAAAGAGAACAAATAATGAGCACCAAAGTTTGTCTAGTCTCCATGTGCCCTTTTGATCTAACTGCTTCCAAAATGTTGAATGGTCAAGATATGTATCCTTTTTCCTGTTCCTGAAGAAGCCTTGCAGAAGACTTGGCATCCAAATAAAGAGAATTCACTTCCTCCAGGTCAGCCTACAACCATAAAACGATATGAGTTCAGTGTATATGGACCCCAAAAGGGTTAAGAGAATGCTACAATTCGCCCACTTACAATGGAACATGAAATTCAATATTTTATTACATGTAGAACTCACATCTAAGAAGTGAAAGAAACACTCATCATACCTTGCATATCTTATCTCGGCCATTTGTCCTTGCCACGATGTAAGCTGGTGACAGCAGCTGAACGGCATGCCTGGTGGGGGAAAAGATAAAAAGGAAACTATAAGAAATGATGAGAAATATGGCATAATTTGGAGGAGTGTCATGAGATAGAAACCAACAACATATGATGTACAGTGTTGCCTTCAGATTGGCCAGCATTCTGATGTGCACACTACATAACAGAATATATTGCTGTCTTACATGAGCTCATTTTCATTTTTCATTTTTCATTGGTGCCTGACAATAACACAAACAAAAGGGTCACCTGCACTTCATCCAACCAGCCTCTATTTCATAAATGCATCCTAATCATTCTCAACCTTAGCCTATTATATTAACCCAATGTGCTGGGAAAAAAAAACTCTGGTTTGATATTTTACCATTTACATTAACTCAAATCTCTCCTGTCACTACTACTAAAATCTACTCATTAAACAAAAGTTGTCCAGCAGGTACAGATAATGTGTTTCATATCATCAGTGAAATTGATATAGGGCACATGCATATGTTTCTGCTTGTTTAATATGAATGGTTGCATAATTTATAAGCTATAATCTATAATTTGTAAGCTAAAGTCTACCGCTTATCAAAAAAGTTAAAATATATAATCTATAATTTGTAAGC
Organism: Acorus gramineus; assembly: GCA_030737835.1. Lineage (NCBI taxonomy): Eukaryota > Viridiplantae > Streptophyta > Magnoliopsida > Acorales > Acoraceae > Acorus > Acorus gramineus. Next base: position 16,956,187 of record CM060857.1, read on the forward strand.
TAAAGTTGCAACAAACATGGCCTATATAAAGTGCCACACACTATTGAATTGCATATAAATTTGATCAACGTCAAGAACAAAGGGTTGCTTGTGAAATGCTTGCCACACGCAAAATAAAATATATAGTTGTCTACCTTAGAGATGCCTGTTGGCCAATCTCTCCAAGGTAGGCAAGACTTTCTTCATCAATGGCCAATTCCTCAACTTGTGCACGGATTGCTAATATCTACAATCACACAACAAACAAAGAGAAAATACATTAATAAAAAAAAAAAAAAAAAAACCAAAATGATTAATAATCCAACATTACTTTGAAAAATAGTTGAAAACACCAAAAAAAAGCTAAAGAAGTGATGTAGAACGGACAATCGATATGTTATTAGAGCACTCCAGTAAGAAAACTATGAGAGTAGCAACTGATAAGAATAATTAAGACCATCTCATAATCCCATGAAATTTGATTGAATTATTTCGTGGAGATATTTAATTTTGCTAGATTTCATCATTAAAGCCATTAAATAAGCAAATTTGCCATTTATGGTAATAATTCACATGCTTGTTTCTCTTTCCATAAATATCATAATTGATTGCCATCTATTCTGATTGATTCGTAGGATCTTAGAATAAATGACTATTATATTTATTTAATATTTTCTACTTTTAGTAAGTTTGCAATTAAGTTTAATGAGGTTTCTTATTGGTCCTTATTGAGTTTATATAATAAAGATTTGTAGCTTAATGGCATATTCAACTTGTATCTATCAATAATATTGGGTTATTTTAATTTTCATTCTCTTTCAGAGAGATTGTCTATGATCTTGACATAGATTAAATCTTCTATCGTTCTTCTGCTGCATTAAGAAGACAAGACATACCTGTATCATCTCAGTAGGACCATATGTCTCAGTTCTTATGATCATTAACCGATCAAGCAGATCAATTGGCATGCCATGTGGACTGATCATGTCAGTTCCTCTGCATAAATATACCAAGAAAAAGTATTAACACCCTTTGGAGATGGCATTCTATACAAAAATAGACAAATTAGAAGGTATGTGGGGCACAAAATTATACAGATATCACAGATGTCCTGATGATATATGCAGTTGCTAGTTCACTAAGATGAAATAAAAATGTACAATCACACAGTCTAACTCTTTCAGGAACCATTCTTCGGGAAGCTTCATAGAGTCCGAATTCCCATACATACACATAGAGCAGGGCTATCCATACCTTACATAACATACTCCTCTGTTTGTAGCAAAAATCACTATCGGTGATAGAGAACTCTCTACAGCACGATTAAGATATGAGAAGCATTCCATGTCCAGCATGTGAACCTGCAAAGAAGGATGTGAGATGAAAGAAAGTTCAGCACATCATCCAACATGAGAAATTGAAGAGGCCTGGATGGGAGTACCTCATCAATAAATAGGACTCCAGGAACCAGCTCTGCTACTCCTTCATCAATGTATTTGTTAACAACCTGTCGGGTTGCAGTTTATCCACTTCTGTCATTCAACTAGTGCTCACTGCTAGATTACAAAAATAACAGGTAGAAGACACTATTGTTCATGTGCACGTGCTATCTTCAACCACATGCTAGATGGCATGAGAATTGAATAACCCCTCATACACATAAAGTATAAGTCTGACCTTGTTTATCTCCTGTCGTAACTTGTCAGTGATTTCAGTCTTCCGAGGTTTCATCATCTGCCCCATAAGAGATAATATATCTTGTCCACCTTGGGGTTGAGCATTTGCGGCATCCAGATCATGCAATGTAACATCCTGACTCGAAGAAAAGTAAGTGTTGGAAATCAAAAAAGAAAAAAAAATCAAACATATCATTATCCTATGTAAAATATATTCATCAACGGTCCAATAGAGACCTAATTCAAGGTCTCCTCTACTGTAACTGCACGCGGATAGGACTCCACAGATAGTATGGTAAAAAATGATCAAAATGAACTCTCAGCAAAACATAAAGATTTAGCCTATTACGACAACTTTACTTCACATAGTTGCAATTTGATCAAGTGAACCAAACCAGAACAAAAAAGCATGGAATAGGAATTACCTAGAATTAGAAATTGCATCATCAAATTTTCAACCCAAAATAACTCAAGGAATAGAGATAAGCAGCAGTCACCCATCATTTGTAATGTTTTAGGTCACAGACGATCAAACATAAATATTATAACTATACACATTGCCAAAATAACAACAGCAAGCACAATATGAAAATGCACCTGCACAATTTCCTTCTTCTTGTGGACCTCTCCTTTGGGAAGTGGGACATACTCCTCAGCTTCCAGGTCAAACTCTGTAGCAAAAGCATCACTTCTGCCAACTCTTTTCACTGCTCCACTGTTTGCTTCAATGTATATAACATCACCAACAGTAACCTACTCAATTCAGTATCACATACTCATATAAGATATAGGAAATTTATCCGGCATAGATATTGGTAGGAACACTAGCATGTTACATATGGTTTTCAACTTTTCATAAATTTCGATGCAAATATTAAGACAATGATACTTATTCAAAATATATATATCAAGAATAAAGAATTAATCAATATATGCATGTCCCTATTATTCACATTATCCATCATCATGGCCTTGACTTAAGCTAGCAACACTAGCTAAACATTTCATTCTCCAAAGATATTTACTAACCAAGGTTTTCACCTTCCCAAACCTTTAAAATCTAATAAACCCATCTGTCCTTACCGTTCCTCTGAGCTGGCCATTTATCACAATAAAATGACTGAATTAAATAGAACTATTATTGATATGGATCCGAGAACTATGACGATATTTATTTCAAATCTGATTTTGATAATGTCAATCATGTCATTGCAAATACCTCTCAACATTCCCATTTCATTACAGTTATTTAAGCATTGTTTCTTAACAACCTAACCCTCTGATCCATGCAGTAAAAGAACCAGCACTCAACTTTGTTGGAGTGACTTTGATGGAATGAACAAATAAGCATATTTAAGGTCTAAGGAAGGGAACTCTAAAGAAGCAAATAGAATTGAAAAATAAAAAGTGGATGTCAAAAGAAAAAATAATTATATTTCAGAAATCAAACCTTCTCCTTGATCAAGGCATCATAAATAGTTGGATCCAACTTCAATTGTTTGGTTCCTTTGACAGTCTTAAGCCCGATAATTACATGGCTAATGCTTTTTCCATAGCCACCTGTTATGCTCTCAGTTTCTTCAGGAGATAATTCAATCACCTACAAAAAGCAATTCCATGAGATCTACAAATGAAAGCAAATTCTGAGAACTTCAGATGTAATTTTCAGCATCGACAGGTTAAAGGCTTGCCTCTCCTTCGTAAACTTCTTTATTTTCCTTGATACGCAGACCAATCGCCCTTCGAAAATTCTCCATAAGAACCTCAGTTTTCTTGACCTCTGATGAGTAGACCTCTGAGCCAACCATTGGACAAAAAGGAACCTGAGACCAAATCAAACCTGTATTAGTAAAAAAAAAAAAACAAAAGTGAGAGAGCAGAAGTGCCACTCTGCATAAGAAGATTCACTGGTCATCACAGATCATGAGAACTTTGCAAATTCAACGTTATGCAAGTGGGGAAATAAAGAACTTGTGGTATAACTAAACCTCAGAAGGGAGGAGCTAATGAGTCAGTATACCATAATTTAGATTCAGAAAACATCAGTTCAAAGCATTAAATATAGAAATATCAACAAAAACTGAGAACTTGGGAGACCATCATGGATTCAAATAGAATATGTAGTATCTGTTTGCATTCCAAGACATGGCCTTCAGAAAACAGACGCATCTCATATATTACTAAAATGTCAGTTAAATCCATGATAAATAAAGCTGTATCAATTTTATTGTCAAAAAAAGAAGAAGATTTTGAAGAGCTGCTGCTTAGAAAGCTGTAGAAATGAAGAAAGGAACCTTGTTTCCGAGCTCCTGAGAAATGCCAAGGGCTAAGGCAGTCTTTCCAGTACTTGGAGGACCAGCAAGTAACACAGCCCGTCCAGCCATCTTCTTCTGCCGGATAATGTCTACAACAAGCCCAGCCGCCTCTCTGGCACCCAACTGCCCTACAAAACCAGCCCCCATTGGAATTGCCCTTCCATTTCCCTGGAGAACACCATATGCATGTCATGTCAGAGATATATAAAAAGGATCATCATCTCATATCAATATCTGTTAATACCAAATCAGGTTAGGTCATCTCCAACCACAGGTTCAACGGGACAAAAAAAGGGGGGGCCTTTAACATACACGCATGGAGGGTTCATATCATAAAATCATAAACCCTAAACCCCAAAAAACGTTGATTTCTGTTCAAGAAACAACGACAGCAAGAAAAAACCATATCCACTCAGACTCCAGAACAGAACCCCCCCCCCGCCTCTTCTCAACACACACACACACGGACAAAAAAAAAAATGGGACGAGAAGCACAGAAAGGAAGGAAGGCATACATCGAGGCCGAGACCCTTAATGTGGGTATGAGTTGCGATTCTCTGCTTCTTCGTCGTCGATTGCACCTCTTCTATCCTCATCTCTCTCTCTCTCTCTCTCTCTCCAACTCTTCGTCGTCGATTGCGCTTTCAGTTCCCTCTGCGGGTCTACCATACGCCCTCTGCGTGGAAAATTATTTGTTCCGCCGGAATGGACCCTTGGGAATTCTACTAAAGGGCGATGGTGTTATGGACATTTAACCACTTCAACTATTTTTCTTCCCAAGCTACCCCCAGAAAGCATCCATGAATCTATGATTTTTTATCGGTCCTTCAAAAATTGGCTGGGGGATATTTTTGATATTTTTGATAGACACAGTAATAACATTCCGTTCCTCGGTTCCATGGACTTCAAGATACTTTTTCATATTTTCAAGGACTATAATTTTTTTGAAAAATTTATGGGTCTTAAAAATCATTCGTGGATGACTATAAAGACCGCTAATTGATTTTCTCTTCCATTTTTTTAAGAAATAAGTAGACAAATGCTACTTCCATAATACAGTTATTAAAATAAAAGGAGGAAAGAAATACAAGAGAAAGAAGAAAAAAAAAACCTATAACCCCCTATATAGGGTGTTATAATCTGTGGCTGATTATAAGGACCTCTAATTGATTTTTTCTTTTTTCTTTTTTTGAGAAATTAGTAGATAAATGCTATCTCCATAATATAGTTATTAAAATAAAAGGAGGAAAGAAATACAAGAGAAAGAAGAAGAAAAAAACCTATAAACCCCCGGATGTGGTGTTATAATTCGTGGGTGACTGTAAGGACCCCTAATTGATTTTCTCTTTTGTTTTTTTGAGAAATCAGTAGACAAACGCTACCTCGATAATACAGTTATTAGAATAAAAGGAAGAAAGAAATACAAGAGAAAGAAGAAAAAAAAAACCTATAATCCCCCGTATGGGATGTGACATTGGGTTATTCGCTCCTTATAATTATATTGGGATAACAATCCAGGCTGAATAAGCAATTGTATAGTTGCCTTTTCTATTAATCTCTCTGGGTAACATAAAAATGATTTTTTATTGTTTGATTCACATTGAATAAAGTGAAGATAAATGTTTGATAAGGGATGAATAATATTTTATGACTTTTTAAATGATAATTATATTTATTGGGAATAGTGTAAGAGGTTACTCAGTTACTATTTTTTAATTTTGATATATGTGACTATTTTTTAAATTTGTGTAAGACTGTTAGGTGAGATAAAATTTTTTATCTATTGGCATAGATAAGCTCTGATAAAATATTTCTAAAATTTTCTTAGAATAATTATCAAGCATCATCTTAACTTATCCAGACATTACTATCAAAATTTATTCTATTAAACAAATAGATTTTTTAAATTATTCTCATGTATTCTTTCTTATTCTCGCCAAACAAATAATGTTCCACGCCATATACTTGGTTTAAGTGAATTTAAACCCAAGTCGAATAGGGTTTTACTCAGTGAAGACCCCTCAAAAGAAAACGCAGTCTTAAGCCCAGCAGATGTGTAAACCTCCATCCTCCAGCATGCATCCGCAAAAGCTATTACAGAAAGTTTGGAATCATATGCATCCGTTCAACTGGATTCATCGAAAACCTCATGTGCTCTAAGTTACGGTTTTATTTTATTTTATTTTTAAATAATTATTTTTTGGTATCCACTCCTATCATTTTTTTTTTTTTGGTAAGAATTTTAATCTAACTGGTGTTAGATAATTTAATTGCTCAACACATTAGTGACTGTCGTATCTTATAATTTTGATATATATAAATTAATTGAATATTACAAAAAAATTTAAAATTTAATTATATTATAAATTTAATCTTAAAATCTTATAAAAATTTCAATCACAACAAAATGAAAAAATTGAACTGTCGCAAATGTTTTGGATCAACGTATCTAACCCAATCCCATCGATGAGAGCTCGTTCTTTAACTGATGGGCGACGATTGAAGACATGATATTTACTTGGATTTTCTTTTTATTGGGTGTATTCCGATTAAGATCCAGCCATTAATTGCATCATCAGAGGTCAATCATATAGGTCTCATAAAACCAACTCGATTACAACTTGAGAAATGTGTTTTTCCAAAAAACAAAAAAATTAAGAAATGCGATACGGGTTTTGAATTCGAGGCAGAGATTTCTTTGCTAGTAATGTGTGATAAGGCATCAAATCTCTGTTTATTTATTTTTATTTTTTTTATTTCCAATTAGTATTGCATGACTAATTTGATAAGGCATCAAAAAAAAAATAGTATTGCATGACTTACTATTTCCTTTGTACAAAAAAGAACCAGCAACCTACCAGGCTATCACATATAAATTTTAGTAACGGTTTAGATACGGCGTTCCAAAACTCAACAATTGAATATAAGTGCTTTCCTTTTTTTTTCTAAACAAAATTTAAACATTTTATAACTAGACGAAATAGTTACAATAAAAAATTGAACTTTCTCTCAGTAAGATGGTAAATGTACTTCCTCTTTAATGAAATAATTTTAATTCGAATCTTGCCGCATGTGGAACCAAATGTAGAGATGGGAAAGAAGAGAAAAATGAGCCTCCAGATATTAAAGGTTCTTAGGAGATACCAGAGGAGTCAATATAAAAAAGGATCAAGATCTTTCTTGGTTGATGTTTCAAGAGTGTTTTGAAAATCGAAAACATAAAGCCTTTCCTTCCCTCTTTTTTTAAGGATAATGTTACGTCCAGCCTCATTTCCAATCTCAATTCCAATCTACATGCGTTTTGAATTTTTTAAAAATAGTATACCTTATCTAATGAGGTACATACTTTTATAAAAAATGAAGCACATATTCCAATGAATTGCATGGATGCATTTATAGAAAATGTAAATTTAAAGCATATGCCTTGTTAACGTTAGCATATGCGTTGATAGAAATCTATCGACGCGTATAAGACTAAAATTGAGACTGAAAATAGATCTGGTTGTAATAACCCCTTTTTTTAATGTTTTTTTTTTTTTTTTTTTTTGGGAGGGAAGGCCTTCAAGCGGGGCTGTACCATTTGGTGGCCCATCATTTGCAGTGCAAGGGAAGAACTAACTAATACAGAGCCTACAAGTGATGACATTTGCAACGCAGATCTTTGGCATTCCCCTTTCATTTTGACTTATAGCAGCACCCTGAATCATTCATTAAACAAAAGAGGATTTGAAAAACACTACGGAAAAAGCCTCATGTTCGACAACTATAATAGTTGCTCGAAAAAATTACTGAAAATAATGTGCCTGTACCTCAAGATGAGAATGTACAACCATAAACTCAAACGCAGTTGAAGCTCCATGGACACAACAATAAACACAATTTCTTCTATTAAGGTCAACAAAAGTCTATAGATCGAATCCTCATTATTCATCTTCTTTACATTCTCTATCGTTGATTACTTGATTGATAATGGTAAATCGGAATGTTATGAGGGGACTTTACATGTTGAAGAAAAGTTAGCAAGTCCTGGATGAGAGAACATATGAAGACAACGTAGACCTTGTATAACAAACGGATCTACAGACTAATAAATGAGGAACATGGTGGAACCAAGCTACGAAGCCAAGTTGGTGGCAATAAAAATGCTTCAATAAAAGCCAGATATTTATTATCTATATTTCATTTGTTTACAGTATTTTTTTTTATAGGTAAATGCCTGGACTCAAAACCCATGATAGTTGGCAAATTCTCTTTTCAACCACCAAAGCTATGAGTCCAAACCCCAATTATTTACAGGATTGAGGGTTACATCATACCTGAGAAGAAGAGTATGATGTATAAGAAGCGTTTACGTTCGTTAGAAAAAATAAACAGTAGTATAAAAAAAATTGATGGTTTCACGTGGAATGATGGTTTCCACCAATACATTGAGAAAACAGATATTTTACCTGATATTTCACAAGGATGAGATGACCCATTCCCAAGTCCAAAATTTCTAAATTCTTACAGCGCTTGAAAAAATCTCTCTTTTATCCCAGATAATTCAATTGCATTACTGGGAGCAATAAATAGGACAATGGCATCTACCTCTCAAGAAGCATTACCATTTCACAATGTGAAGTGTGTGGGAACAAATCGACAGCCATGGCTCGAACAGGTTTGAAGGGCTCCGAGTTCGGCATAGACTTCATCCTGTGCCTTGCCAGACCAGTGGCGCTCATGCTCCTCCACCCTCTATTGTTTTTATTTTTATCTGGCCTATCAGCAGATGGGGTGCAAAGCTCAATCGCGTTACCAACCAAACTTTCAGGTTTGCATGAGATATATCTGTCGGAATGGAAAATAAGTAGCGTCATTCTCTTCTCAACTTGTAAAAAGTAAATTTAGTATGGTGCCAAAACATTATTAAAAGGTGTCATGCCCACATGCATAAGCAAAAAATATATTCAGGGAATTAAATAAGTAGAAATCTTACACAAGGCGACGTAGACGTGGATGAGTCCTTAGTGTTTTGATCACCTGCCAGGCATAAGACATTCAGTACCTTTTAGATGATGTTTCACATAGCCTCAATTAAAACAAAAAAAAAAAAAAAAAATCAATGTATAACGTGAACCAAATAACTATAGAAATGCCAATTTAATCAACCACAAGTCTTGTAGGATGTAATGGTTTACTACTGAAGCTTTGTGGATTTTGTGCATTTAGTGATACCAAGGATAGGAACAGCAGATCCCAAAACTATGTTAATTAGCCAAACAAATTGCCCATCCCATCTGCTGGAGATAGTCATGACACCCTATTATTATTTCTTAACCTTGAAAAAGAACAGTTCAACAACGAAGAACTCCACAATTATTTTTATCCACCATTTATTTAATGAACACTCTTTGGAGCAATGCCAAAATAACTTAGGTTGGTATCATGTTAAAACTTCAATTGCAGATTAGACGGAGCTAAACAATTTCCTAGTCGGTGGTTGCAAAATTTGAGTAACCTTATCAAAAACAGATCATGATCAGATTTGTCCTCACATAAGGTCTACTATTTTCAGAACATGGTAGCATAAGTTGTGAAGATAAAAGAGTTATGAGTTGCTAAATTAAAAATAGAAAGTCATGCATAATCAATGTTCTAAAAAACGCTAGGCGCTAGTCGGGCTGTTAAGCAGGGACTAGGAATTAATCGGCTACCTTTTTAATAATAAAAATAATGCATATACATACTTATGCATTAATATAAGTATATATATCTCTATATATAATAGTTAAATATTAAAAAATAAAATATATGCAATTAAATAAGGAAGATCAAGATAGTGCAACTCTCACGTATTTAATCATGGAGATAAAATATAAATCCCACAAAAACATAAAATATAAAAGACAAAATTTAAGAAATATATAACAAAACATAAAAGAATCTTAAAAATCTTTTCAAGCAAAAGTTGTGAAACCCCCGTGAACAAAAAGTCAGCAATTATTTATAAATTTAAACCCAAATAAATGGAAAAAAAATCAAACCCACTAAAAACACACACACACACACACACAGGATCCGACCCAAATAAAAACTGACTCACAACCCTAAATGTGAAATCTCTTCTTCAACTATCCCGACAACCCGACCCTTCTCCGCGCCGGACAGTCTCAAGGGCGATGATGATTTTTCCGGCAACGAGGTGGCTTTCCGGCAAGCAAGAAGAGAAAAAAACAATTGCTTGCTTGTGCATATGTTGTATTATTTAGCCTCTGATTTATATTATTTGATTTTCTAGTTTTTTGGGGGTTTAGCCATTAAACGAGTCCTACAGCGCTTTTGGGCCGCATCGACCCGCCTAGGTGCCGATTCAGCCCGACCCGCTTAGCAAGCCCGATTCAGGGCTGGGCGATGCGGATGATACCTGCTTCGGCCTAAGCTGCCGATTAATCGGGGATTAATCCTGATTTTTAGAACATTGTGCATAATACACAAAATGAATAACGATATAGTTCTGAGCTCATGGCTGGAAATAATAGATAAAATATTGGTTTACAATGCATCACATCTCCATACTTCAAGCCTGCATAAAGGAGGATAACTCGAAAAGATGGTCAAATAGAAGACCATGTATGCATGTTTTTATATTAATATTTATGGTTTGTGCATCCTTCTCAAGTTTTAGACTTTTAAAATGGCAAGTTAACTTGAAAATTCCAACCAGACTAACCAATTTCCACCTGATTTATTACTGACAAATCCAAACATACAATTTTAATAAATAAATAAATGAGACAATCATACTTTCGCACAGATGCTCATAATCACATCTCCAAAATAGGCAAATATATAAATAAAAACATAAACCAAAGCAGGTTACTTACAATGGGGTGAAGTCCCACCCGTGGAGGATCCACAATGGCAACTATGTTTTTGAACTGCCCTGCAAATGCCGGGGTAGTCTTCCCTTTATCCTCTTCAATATCACTATTCAACTCACAGGTTCCTTTAAAATTTCCTGTGAAACTGAATGAGTTACCTGATAGGCTTTGGATGCTGTTAATTTCATGGTTCACGCTTTTCCCATTTATTAAAGCATCAAGATTACCTTTTTCATTATCTAGACTCTCTGTTTGACTGATTTTCCCATCCAAGTGAACCTCAGGCACACATGTTTCTCCTAAAGTTACGTCACGCTGATCACGAGAACGTGTTGCAGCATCTGTGGCTGATTCATCTTCAGTGTGAGATTTGATATCAAAATCTATGTTGTCATTCGGAGACTCATTCTCTTTCGTATTTTTGCTGTCTCTGATTTCCGAGATATCGAAGGAGGTATCATGCTGATTTGGCATGTTTAAGTACTCTTTAAGAAGAGATCCCATCACTGCCTCGGCCTGTCAACTCACAAGCACACAGTGGAAATAACATTATTAGGGTAATGAAACAAACACAAACGAGAACAAGACGAATTTCCTTTCATGGTAGAACATGATTTTTTTTATAAAAAAAAAAAAACCCCATGCGGTATCGAAGTATAAGAGTTTATAGCCTTTCTTTCAACATTCAAATGTCAACAAGAAACTAAAACAGGTCAAATACAAAATCAATCGGGTAGCAAGTAGTAAAAAAATCCTCTTTTAGGCATCATCATAATGTAAGTGTTCCAATAACTGGAAAATCATCCCTTATCTATATCAAGTTATCAACCAATCAAATGAAATAAAGCCTGTATAAATTTATCCAAAAAAATTGGAGGGATCATATGGATGAGGTGTACAGATGGCATGATGAAATCATTTTTTTATTTTTTTTTAATTTGATAACTACTTTAGATCCAGCATATTCGAAAAAACACAAATCTAGGCAACCAATTAGCTCAGGTGACAGATTCTGGACAAGTTGTTGAAGGAATTTTGTATGCAATGTTGATTATATATATGATAGTTTTGACTACCACTTGCATTTTAAAAAATAAATTAATTAAATGTGGCAACCAAAACTTCAAAGATGCAGACAAATTCAATAATCCAAGTTCACAGGTGAAAAATAGATAAAATGTCTGATTCCACTCTTTTTCCAACCACTCCACATGATTGGGGCAAGTAAAAATACAAGCAATAAAACAGAAAATTGCCGGACGGAAATGATTCAAATGGATTCATCCTCAATCAACAAGTCTCACCTTCCCACAGACAAACCTGCAATTCTTTATGCCATTGATCTCCGCATTCTTGCGAGCATCAGAAACAGCTGATTCATTCATCTCTATTCCCACAACCTGATTATAAGAAGGAAGAAGGAACTAAATAAATAAATAAATGATAAATGATGAAACAACAATAACCCTGGGTCCATCAGAAGTTTATTTCTTAAACCAAGGTAAAAAAAAAAAAAAAGTTAATATATTGTTAAAAATAATGAAAAACCAAAGGAAAAATTGTACTATTATTACTATGTCAACTCTATGCGCTAAAGTTCAAGCGGAAAATAATGAAAAACCAAATACCATGCCAACTCTATGCGCTAAAGTTAAACCAATCGTTCCAGTGCCACAACATATGTCAAAAAGTAGGGTATCAGAATCTAGATTAGCCCAATCTCCCGCAAGCGAGTATAACTTCTCTGCAGCAAGAGTGTTGACCTGTATTTTTGTGAGCCAGGAAGCAAAGGTTTAATATAAAAAATAAAACAGTAACTAGCAGCAGGCATCCTAACCTGAAAGAAAGCTGTTGGTGATACACAGAACTGAAGATTGCTTATGTAATCATGAATTATTGGATCAGAGCACTCCAAGCTGTCCTGAGAAGAAACTTTTTCCAATTCTGGAATTGCTAGAGGTAGAAGAGGACAATCAGCTGGTGCAGCATTAGATATGCCTCTGTGATCCTGCATCAAATCATTTCGCATAATTTAATTAAAAAGCAAAATACAGTACAACAACATTTCTCTCTTGAATTTCTCAAACCAGCAAGAGCTAGCTTTAATTTTGTGCAGGAAATTTTAAATGTATTATGAAAGTTGGGACCCATAGAGATTTGCCCCAATGTAAGTCAGGATATTCCTGGACAAGTCTGGTTGGAAGAAGAGAACCATGCAATGGAGCAAGAAAATCATTGTATGACGTAATTAATAGAAAAATTTAGAAAATATCAAAACACCCTATTCAGTGCAGTATTTAATTCTTCATAACGTAGACTGTCATTTCAAAAAAGAAGGAAATAATAACTAGTAAGCATTAATTCTCTATGGTAAAAATATAAAGATTGAAGAAATTGTCATAGCGATTCTTGGAAGGGTCTTTGAAAGTCAATGAGTGAACAGATGGAATGACGCATAATGGTGTGGAATGTGAATAATAGGGCAGAAAATAACATTCAGGAAAAAAAACAATGAACGTTTTAAAACATAAAATGCACTGCACTAGCAGATATGAATGCAACACAAATTAGTAACACAGGATTTTCAGATAATCTCAAATATTACAAATGCTTGGTAACAAAGTAAAATAACAATTTTCAAAGCAATGTAAAGAGACGTGAGTAAAATATTTAAGCAAAATTTTTCCAGTGCCCCCCAAAATAACCAAAGTTATTTATGTAGCCAATACATATTGAGTGGTGATTCATAGATCACCATAGAATAGATAACTCCATTCGGGAAATTTCTAATTATCAAAAAGTGACCATATAGTCATTGTTAAGTACCAATAACAGGGTAATATGAGTCGCTGGCAAACACTGCACTATGTCAAAAATGGGGCTTACCTTGTGAAACTAAATAGAAAACAGCAATGTTGAACATTGTCCTTTTATGTGCTTGCATAAGCAATGTGCATGGGGAATGCTTTTATTTTACAAATGAAGCTCAATTAGCTTATTGATCATGCTTTTCTCCACTGAAACCATGTCACAACTTAATAACTGCAAAAAAAAAATAGGGCTGCAACTTGGGTTGGGTCCAACCCGATCCCGACGGGTTGAACCTGATTTTTGAGCAAGTTGGGTTGCAAAAAATGGGTCTAGGTTCAGGTTGGGTTGCAAAAATGGGTCTCTGGGTTCAGGTTGGGAGGTTCGGGTTGGACAGATTTTTGGGGTGGGTTCGGTTTGATATCTCAGACAACCCAACCCAGCCCAGACCAAATAAATGTGAGTAATTTGATTAAATGTTGACCATTAGATGTTTGATTTTTTTTTATCTCAACCATTGATCTTACTTTTACACAAAAGAAAAAAACCTAGCCGCCACCCTCATCTCCCCTGTGTTTCTTGTTTTTCCTCTTTTGTTTTTCTTCTTCATAAGAGGCCCCAAAAACACAAAGCATTCTACATTTTTTTGTTTGATTTGTGAAACTTTTATCTGTCAAACACCCAATTCAGGTTCCTCGGGTTGGTTCAGATTTTGAGTCTGTACCATGGGTTGGGTTCGGGTTGGGATCACCGGGTTGAAAATCATGTTAGGGTTGGATTCGGGTTGAATATTTCAATCTCAGGTTGCATTCAGTTGGCTCCAACCCAAACCCAATCTGCCTGAGTTGCAGCCCTACTAAAAAGTACAAGTGCAACCAACATACTATGATAAGTTCCTGCCTCATATTATAACATGAAAAAATATATTTATTATTATCATTTGAGCATTATTTTTGTCATTATCAGCATGGAGATCCTCCACTTTTTACCACACAAACCAAATTTGTCTATTCTATATGAAGCACACAAATTGATGAAATACTTAATTAAGTAATCATCAAATGTGGCAAAATATCATCACATTCTAAATTAGGCTCAAGTCCATTTATCAAACAAATCCAAACCCATGGAGCAGTCAGGGAAGTTAACCTGCGGCACACAACACATGGTCGTCGGAACCTCCAAGCCCAAAGCACAATCAACACATGGGTGGCCGATCTTCATGCCCATCTACACCCAAAGTCACCCCTGACCTTCCCATCCTCAAGTAGATATTGAGCCAAAATAAATTCCTCACGAAGCTAAATAGAGTCATATGGGCATGGGCTCCAGATTTTCCCCTGTATTGTGAGTTATGTGACACCACAATAGAAACCTCTGAATACTCGTTTGTAAAATTTTCATTTTGCATAAGTACCTGGGTTATGCTGGCTTCAGTTTGGGCATCATATTGATCTCAGATAAATTTTGGATATGCTATGGATTTTCTACAGAGAGACATAACAGAGGTTGAGGAAATGCTAAATTCATATTAATTCTTCCCTGTCCAGTGTTTAAGACCATATGGCTGGCTAGAAATAAAAAAAATTGACAGGGAAACCTGTTACATTGAGAATACCCGGGATTCTGCTATCTGCTCCTTCAAAGATCAGACCACTCACATTATCAATGCTGATGGATTTCGGTTCTTGAGGAATAGGTGCTTCAAAATTCAGTGAGACTGTACTGTGAGTTTGTCTTTTTTGAATGGAAACACAACTGATGTCTCCCACCTGCTTTCTCCATCCTCCTCCCTATTCTCAATGGACTATCTTTTGTTTCCCTTACGAGTAAAATGGTGAACACTATCTTCTTTCAGATATAATGTAGTGTTGAATAGATATACATGATACAGATTTAAGGTTTTAAACACCTGAAATACGTTTGAGCATTTTATGACATCAAATAATTTAAACTTTCAGATCTGACAAGTAGTGTTGAATTGATTGAAATTACCTGAATTACTAGTGCACTGAGAGGCAGTGGAGGAGAGCACGCACGTGCTCCATCCAGAAAAGCTTGTGCCATCCTCCTGAATTCCCCTTTCACTAGTTCTTCTTCAACGCCAGAAGCACAAATCTGCATTTAAATTCCATAACAGATCTAACACCTGAGTTGACAGTCTTTATTTGTTGCTTATGGTATTCTATAACTTATGAGCTTAAAATCAGTATATTTTTAGCCACCAATAATCTTAATTTGTGAATTTTAAATGATACCAAATTTAGGCTATTTTGAGATGGCTAATGGCGTGTAGTAGAGAAGAACCATATCTTTCCCCTTTTCAAAGTCACATATGTAATTAGTGAAAACTAATGCAAAGATAACTAGATAAGGACAATCATCCCTGTAAATTAAGGGTTCTACAATCAGTAAAGGGGCATCATGTCTACAGACACAAACCTGGACAATAAGCATGACCTCTGCAATATTTGCCTCTCCATTTTGAACCTCACAGACTTGACCCGGCCTTCTCCCTTCTCGAACCTAACAAAAAAGTCATTTAGATTTATTACTTTGTGGCCAACAAGACAAAAACACTTCATGAACTGGTAATACCCAGAATAAAAAATAACATTTTATCATACACAAGAACTTACTGTAAGCTGACGCCAAAACCCTGAGTTTTCAATTCTGTTCCAAACAGGTAGTGTACAGGACTGTAAAAATTCTTGAAAGACCATAGCATATTTGCAAGCAATTCTAGAGACGTTTGGGCAGTCCAGAGGTTCCTCAACTGCCGTCATACCCTCCCTTCATGAAGAAAGAAAAATTAAATAGAAATTGAGGTGTCTGAAATTGCAAGTTTGCAATTATTTTAAGAGATGGAAACTGGCATGCATACTAACCTGAAATTACCAAGCTGAAAACCTACAGTGCATTTACCCTGTAGAGAGTATCCTACTGAGAACTCGCACTTGTTCCGATATCCATTTACCAGAGGTGATTCTATTATGCCTTCCAGTTGACACGGAAGACCACCTGTGAATTATGAAAAAAATTTCAGAAGGTAATAATTTACTATTACTGCAATGTGACTTACATTCAGTAAAATGCAAGAGAAAAATCATTAACACTCTTCTTTGCATCTATAAAAAAATAAATTGCTCAAGGCCCAGCAAGCCCAGTGTATTAGTACACTGATGGCTGGGATCTACAAAATTGTGTTCTAGTGTTGTGACATGGAAATCTCCATTAGTCTGAAGCACATGTGGACCATATCAAAATTTTCACAGAAGCATATTTCCCAAGTTCCAACCCAGTATTCAAGCTGGAGAAACAAAAGTATTCCACATTTTTAAATGTAAATGAATGGAGAGAAATAACCAGGTCCATGATAAAGTGTCAATTAATGCCAATGTGAAACAGTAGATGCCGAAAGGAGAGAAAAGTAGATGCAAAGATCACTATTTGGACGTGCCAAAGCCCCCTGAGCTGACAGCTTCTTGAGATGGAAGCCAGACACCTCGTTGAAGTGATGATAAAAACTTACCCATCTCCCTAGACTTGAGAATCCATTCTGGAAGGGGGATGCCATCAGGACATGCTTTGCGTGCATTTCGAGTCTGCATGGAAAATTGGTCATTTCTTAGTCAAATGGTAGTACAGTTAGTGAATGGATATAATAGAAAGGTATCTTTCTGTTCTGTGACATTCAAAATGCATGTAAATCCATGGACAGTAATGTATCAGTACTGCCATCTTATAAATCAGAGCAAGTAGTTGTTTAACTTACAAGCCTTTTGAGGGTTTGCAATAGCAAGTTCTTCTTGTGTTCCAGTTGGTCCTTGTAGGACATATGGGCAAGGGGTGTAACAGCGTTTCTGGCACTCTGCCTTTTCAAAGCCAAACCATCAACCACAGAACCATCCTTCTCCGGATCATAATCGTTGTTCAAAGGATCACATGATGAATCAGGATCCTCGCCGAATTGCTTTCCTCCTCTTTCTTTCTGTTTCTTATCATGTGATCTGACAATGATGTCTGCAATCTTTATTTGTTTGCTTCCCACTAGTTTTCCTTTCAGTTCCTACCAGTGCAGAAAAAATTAAGTTTGGCTGGTCAAAAAATAAAAAAACCTTCATGCATAGTTACCATAATGAAGGAATATACATAGGGTAAGGAGTACATTAGTGCCGTCCTTCAACTGCTCCAAGGTATCAAAGCTAATGAAACCCACAGTCATACCCTTCTTCTTTTTTGAACTTTTATAAACAATTCCCTGAGAAAACATTAAATGGGAGTTATGTATGGTCCAGAGTGGGATTGCATTGTGATTCTCTTCTTGATATTATTATATATATATATAAAAGAATGTAAGAAGACTCAACTTTTGAGATAAATAAAGCCATCAATGGAAAGACTACCTCTTTATCAAGGAAGTTTTTGAGAGTCTCAGATGCCCACTTTCGAGGGAGGCCGACGAGGCATTTACTGAGAGAGGAATTAACATCATCGCAGGGAGGAAGATCTGATTCTCCATCAGACGCTTCACTCGGAGCATCTTCTTCGATGTCGTCTGATGTTTTGAGGAGCTTCTTGGCCCTATCCGATGTGGGGTCCCAGGAGTTGTCGGGACGGGGACGCAGCTCGGCCTCACCGTGGGCGTAACGGCACGAGTCACCATGGCTGCAGGATTTGTTGTGCCGGCGGAAATAGGAGCAGAGGCTCGTCTTCCACATGGGATTTTGGTGCTGCATCTGCGGAGGAGGAGGAACAACTCCCGCCTCCACCTCATTCACCTCATCCTCCCTCTTCCGCTTCTCAGACGTCGCAACCACGGTAATGGATTTGGCATCGCAGGGCCGTATCACAACACCAGCATCCGAATTGTCGATCGAAGAGGCGACATTCTGGGCATCCAACAATTGGATTCCCTCGTTGGCGGCGGGAGGGGTTGGAGAAGCCATGACTTTCGAATTTGGATTTTCACGCTGCTCTTGCTTCGGCAACCTAAAACCCTAACCCCCTTTTCGTTTGTGTTTTTCACTCGGAGGTTTTCAGCCTGACCCCGATCGAGTTGGAATTTTAGTCGAAGGGCACGTCAACTCCCACCAACTAATGAATTGAGCCCACCAACCGAAAAAATAAAAAAAATCCATCACTAATCCGGCTAACCACTCGAATTATTTTAGAACAGTCAATCGTGACTCTGTCAATATTTATTTTTAACACATTCGAACATTTTCATGTCAATCATTATTTAAAATATTCGATAATCGTTATGTCGACCATTAATTAAAATATTTAATAAGAGCTCTGTTCAACCATCCTTTACATCGACAGCATTTCAGTCAACTATCATTTACAACTGTCGACAATTGGTTTGTCAATCTTTGAATGATTGTTTGATCGTAATGGTGTTGAATTATATTTTTTTTTCTTAAAAAAAGACTTGAGACACATTTTGATTATATTTAACATTCAATGTATATTAAAATATCAACACATTCAAATTCACATTCTATTTAACACTTACAATATATTCCCTTTTGATATTCACATAGCATTGTTTAAAACATTGAGCATTTGAAATACATTGTTTGTGTGCTTTGGATATCTTGAATGTGTAAATTTATTGAGTTGCCTAAAAAGATAACAATAAATGTGGGTTAACAAGTGTCCTCAAGGCACTCGTTAACAAAACCCTACTTTAATATAGTAGTAAATTAGTACATACTAGTTTATTGTACTACTAATATATACTAGTATATTAAAATTATTTTTAGTATTACTAATCATTTAAGATTAATATTAATTTTTTTTATCGATATTATTATTACAAGTGACGGATTAAAATTAAATATTTTATATGAATACTACTAACATCACCGTCATTATTTTAATGTATACCATTAAATGAAAAATGATATAAAAATTAATTCATCTTTCAATTGAACTAACTAAACCATTTTTTTAGGGTAAAAAATAAAGATTCTAATAACATAGATATTCCCAATATCTTTTGTTGCCCACAACGGTATTAGAGTATCATTCTAGATTCCATTATTACATACTATTTGTTGGGAAGGATGGGCAGCTGTATTTAATTTGATGGACACACAATATTACATAAAGAAAGAAAATATTGTAACAAATATTGCAATATATATTAAAGAAAAAACCGAAATAGATTCCTATAAGCTTATGAAAATCAGAAAAAGTATATGTAAAATCTATAAATTCCTTCAAGTCTTTATTTTATTAGACAATATTTATTTTAATTCTTGTCATAATCTAAATTAATTAGATGTGTGATTAATCCTCACCATGCATGATAAATTATTATAATAGCATTTTAAAATTTATTTTCTTTCTTGAAAAAATCGATATATCTCATTGAAAACTTATGAAAATCGAAAAAAATCCCTATAAAATTTATGGGGAAAAATTGTCTTAACTTCCTAAAATATTTTAAAATCACCAAAAGTCTATGTGATTATCTAAAAGTATATATTGGTTTTATTTAAATTTTATTAAACAATATATAATTTTCTAATCAGCATGTTATGCTTTTTGTTGCTTATAAATTTGAGTTGAAAATACATTATAGAATTTTGATTTGATTTTTAAATTATTTTATCTGATTTTGTAATGGGGTTAATGAAGTTGTAATTTTTTTTTGTTGTTCAGTTTCTTTGATGAGATAGATTGAGGAAATGAAAATGTTGGAAAAAGAATGCGGTTTTGTAGATCAAATGTAGTCCATGTGATTATCAAATAGGTTTTGTAGATCAAATGACATTTAAGGAAATGAGGATGTTCAGGAATGATAGGGGTATTTTTATATTTTGTAAAGTTTGTATGGACTGAATACCATTTTAATAAGTTTCTGGAGACTTATGTTTCAAGTTTGCTCGGTTACATAAGAAATATTCTATAAATATTTTCAAAGATGATAATTTGATTAGGAGATTAATTCATTAACCATATATATTTTTTTGAGAACCTAGAGTGATTTTACCTTATTCATCAACGTGTTGCAATTTTTATTTTAAAAAACTTCATGTGATATTAAGATAAGAAGATTTTACGGAGTTAAAACGTAAATGAAAATTGCAACACGTTGATGAATAAGGTAAATTAAAGTGGAGAATTCTACGTGCGATCTGAATGAGAATAATATCATGAATTATCTAGGTCGTAATTATTGAATGGTATGAAAGTCAATTGGCCGATAATAATAAGTACTTTTAAGAGCAGAGGATACGTCGTCCCTTTCAAATGAAGGCATGCATCATTTTCATATCAGTGACGACGTGCGATGATGCCACTTTGAAGAATTCTGATTATTTTTCCTATAATTTTTAATGGATCATAATCTATATGTCAGTGTTTACTGTTTACTCCGCCGCCGCTCCCTCCCTATAGTTTGAATGGAAGGGACCTTTTCCTCAGTACTCCTTTGACGACGACCCATTCTGTCCGGTGTGGCTTCTATTTTTATCATGTGCCTAATTCACTTTCTAAATAATAAATTAAAATATAATTTCCAAGCCCGATCCTGCCAACAGGCCGGAGTCCTGACTTGTGACCCAGTCACTCGTTTCATTATTTTCATTATTATATATATTGTTATTAATTTTTTTGGTAAAAGTTGAACTTCAACAGTGATGAAATAAATACATGTATATGTCTCTCTCACTTTGTATAAATATATGATCTTTCAAGTCAGAGAGTACTAGAAAAGCAATCTTGATCTATGATCCAGCTAGCTTCCTCCCAGAGATGACTCTTGATCTATATCCCAAAGACCACTGAATATCATAAATTAATTTTCCCTCCTCTGTATTCTCACTAATACAAATCTCTTGGTCATTCTCCTCTTCCTCTTTTTTTTTTTTTTCTTCTTCTTCTTTCTTTCGCTCTCCCTCTGTTTTATCTCATAAACACAAAATCTCTTTATATATAACCATTGGTTCTTTCTTTTCAATCTAATCCCTCTCTCAGTTGGGAAATAGTATCTATTATACCAAATTAAATGAGGAGGGATAATAAAAAAAAGCAATACGCGGGAGTGAACTGTTTTCCATTATTGTGCGGGAAGCGTAATTATTCACTCTCTTCATCAGAATCGGATGCTGTTGGAAAGAACGCTCAAGGTATCTCCTTTTTCTCTTTATTTTTGAGAATCAGTTCTCCACGGTTGTTTATGTTGTGATTAATTGCGGAAAGACATCCTTCTTAATGTTACTTCTTCTGTTATTTATAGCCCATGATTTAAGTTTTTGAAAAAGGATTTATGCTATCGATCATTTGCTTCTTCAAACACCCCACCCCCCTCTCCCACCCCAACCCAAAAAAAAAGAAAAAAAATATATTATATTTTTCCAAATTTATGTTCCTAAAACCATTATATGAAATGCGGAAACAAGTTGGAACGGGTAAATTAATGACAAGTTGGTTCAGATTTGATTTTTTTTGGATACTATAATATCTAATTGGTTTGTTGAGTTTTGGGCCCATAAAAAAAAGTCAACTGGGGCCGTTGATGCGTCCTCTCGTCCAACCCATTTTCTTCGGTAAACCATGATGGGCGTATATACCCCAGCTGCGGGAAATAAATGCATAACTCCTGGACTAATCATATACAATAATTGTTGCCGAGTCATCAAGAAAGAAAGAAAATCGTGGCCTCGAGAACTGACCAAGACGAGATATTCAATGAATGACCATGCATATATGATTTCCATTCAATATAATATTATATTATAGTTAATTAAACGTACTTTGTTAATTAATTCAAACAGGTCCTCCACCACCAGATGTTCGGATGAATGCTGTCCATCAGTACTCTTACAAGGAACTGGAATCCGCGACTCGGGGCTTTGCCTACCATTGTAAGATTGGTGAAGGCGGGTTTGGACCTGTTTACAAGGTATATATATTTCATTAATTATATCATATTACTTGTGTGCTAAACCAATTAATTAATGATATTACTTAATTGTGTGTGTTTAATTATATATATATATATATATATTGTAGGGAAAACTAGGAGACAACATATCAATGGTGGCTATAAAGGTGCTCTCAGCGGATTCGAGTCAAGGGGAGAGGGAGTTCTTGGCGGAGGTGTCAGCCATGTCCAATGCAGTCCATCCAAATCTTGTCAAACTAAGTGGCTGCTGCACCGATGGTACAAGCCGAGTTCTAGTGTACGAGTACATGGAGAACAACAGCCTCTCACAAACCTTGTTCAGTGAGTTCGATCTCTCCTTCATTTAATTTAATTTGATCCATTCATTCATTAACAAGTGTGTCATGCATGCATGTGCATGTAACAGGTGGGAAGTTCTGCAAGATTCAGTTTAGCTGGACATTGAGGCGTAAAATCTCACTGGGCATCGCGCATGGACTGACATATCTGCATGAGCAAATGAAGCCGCATATAGTTCACCGTGACATCAAGCCAAGCAACATACTCCTTGATTCCGACCTAAATCCAAAGATCTCAGATTTCGGCCTCGCAAGGCTCTTTCCTGATGATATCACCCACATCAGTACACGCGTAGCCGGGACATTGTATGTTATTTTGTTCTATTATATATATACACATTAATTAATTCGTATATACCAGCTGTACATATATACATACATGAGTTTGTACTGCTGCTGAGTGTATATTAATTGTGAACTCCAAAGAGGATACCTAGCACCGGAGTACGCGGTTCGTGGGAGGCTGACCCGAAAATCGGATGTTTATAGCTATGGGGTGCTGCTTCTGGAGATAATAAATGGCCGATGTGTTTCAAACTTCATGACGGAGGACGAAGAATATCTCGTTGAGAAGGTTAGAAATACAATCCACACACACACAAACACATATTTTCAAATCGCATGAATGCATTATATTAATCTCTATCGATCTAATTGTTATGCCGCATGACTATCTAGCTGGCAAAGAGGACTATAGCTAGGTACATTTCTCATGGAATCACCAATTAAGTACTGAAACCTTCTTTATCTGATCTCTCTTTCTCTCTCTCTCTCTCTCTCTCTCTCTCTCTATATATATATATATATATATATATATTTGGATATATGTAGGCATGGAATTTGTACAAGGCAAACGAACTCCTCCAGATTGTGGATCCTGCACTACAAGACTATCCTAGCGAAGAAGTAATAAAATTCCTCAAGTTGGCCCTGCTGTGTCTGCAAGAGGCACCTTCACTCAGACCACAAATGTCTAAAGTAGTGAAGGTCATGTGTAACCATATGGACATCGGAGATGTCCAGATTTCTGAGCCAGGACTGATTACCGGTTTCTTGAAGATGAAGATCGCCGGCCAAAGCACCCCTTGCAGAGGTTCTTCCTACATGACGAAGTCTTCTCCTTCAATGGGATGGTTTAAGAAATCGAGTGAGTCGAGTCAGACTTTCAAGATTTAATTCAAGCTAGGTTCTTTGTTTGACTCAAACCTTTTTTTTTTCTTTTTTTTTGTATAATGATGCATGGACTAGCAAATTGTATAGCAAGATAGCCTGTTACTGTTACATGATTGTGGTGATGGTGTGAACAAAATACAAGATTGAGTTACACATTTTTGATGTACCAACTGTTACCTATTTAAATTTACAAGAAATATAGATTGACCAGCGACGATTCTCTAGCTAGTTCATCTATTTCATTGAAATCGTAATAGCTAGTGAGAGTGCATCCGCATCCTTCCATATTTTTACCCCTTTTAATTTGGGTGTAATATACAATTATTAGCCCCCAGTAACTATACTAATATACATAATAATTCATGCATAATAAACAAAATTTTATTTGGTTGTCTTTTCTGTTATTTTCATTATTAAAAAATGTAAAAATGATCTTTTTGTTGTTTGATTTACTTTTGAAAAAATGAGGATAAGTGATAGATAAGAATCTATGAATTTTTAAATGATAACTATACCATTTACATTTGGTAATGAGTGTGAGAGATACATGTGTGATATGATAGACGTGATGTATTTTTGTGATGTGTGTGAAAATAGTAGAAAAGATAATTTGTTAAAATGACACATAAAAATATTTTTATTCATTGACATAGATAAATCTTTCTAAATAATTTAGTACCCTTAGTTAGAATAGTTATCGGATTCACTCATAGCTTATCAATGCATAGCTAATGGAGTTTATCCTCTCAAAACAAATAGTTTTTTTTTTCTCTTATGTTCTCCTTTACTCTTTGTTTATGCTTCGCCCAAACGGTGGGTTACTGGTTTTGTAAAATACATAATATTTACAGGTTAGAGGAGCCAAAAATCCTAATGAACAAGAAGTTGAAAAATGGGCATGCAATTAAAATCAATATTAATATTTTATCAATCACTTAAATTAGCATGACATGTTTGATCCATTATTTAAAAGGGTTAAAGACATTTAGATCCCTATAAACATGTATAAACCCATATAAATCCTTAGCTTGCAAACTTGTAGTGAGAGATACACGTCCTTTAAAACTGTTATGGTTAGTCATTTTGACCTTTGAGTTAAATCTCTATCCAAATTAAAAAAATATTATTAGAATATTCTATCTATGTGAAATTAAACATCCATATAAGTCTCAAAAATATTAAAAAAGACATATAAGTCCTTTTAAATGACTATGTTGTCCTTCAACCCCTTTTCACTTTTCTTTCTCTTATAATTTTCCTCTCTCTTGCATTCATCTCTCCTCTTCAACCCCTTTTCATTGATTGTAATAAAATGTTATTTCTATGTTAATCATCGTGCAATGTGAATAATAATTCTACTAATCATATGTTTTATTAGATCAATTAGGGCTTTTCATGTATAAAAAAGATTATGTAAATCGATTTCAATCTAAATATTCATATTCAAGATTATTCAAGATGATCCAAATTAAAGAAGAAGAATCGGCATATCATGCACGAAAGAGATCAAGGCCGGATGGGATTTGTGACTATGCCGACATCGACGGACACCTTCCGGGCACTTGTAGGTGCTGGTCCACGGGTGGTACATCCAAAAGCAATCATTTTCATTCAATAAAAAAAAAAACCTTAATTTGCACAAAGTGTGAAAGGTTGGAGGAAAGCATGGTGAAGATAACCCGTAACTCGCCGGAGACCCCCCTCGTAAGATTCAACATAAATCACATAGTAAAAAGTTTTTTTTATTTTTGAAAGGTATAATAGTCAAATTATGCTCATATTTAATTCTAACCCTAGATAAGTTAATAACAGTTAATCATAGAGATTTATATGACATTTTTTATATTTGCAGAACATACATGTCTTACCTTAAGTTTATAAGAATTTATATGGATTTATAATTGTTTGTAGAAATTTAGATGTCTTTAATCCTATTTAAAAACTAGTGCCCCAAGCCCTTACTAAATTCCTACTCAGGATAGTTCTCTGTTACAATCCCACGTCTGATATATATTATCTCGTTAATTTTTTTAATTTTTTCTTTAATAAATGAATCCATATATTCCTAGTGTGTATATTTTAGTTTTAAGAAGAAAAAAAAATGTATATATCCCTTTTCTTTTCTTTTGGAGGGTAATATGTATATTGAAAGTCACTATATACAACATATTTGGAGTCTTTCATCAGTCGTCTTCAAAGAGAGTAGAATCGCGAGGAGCACCGAAAAGCTCAACTTCGGAATTGCAAAATGATCTTGCTCAATGAGAAATAATATTTTTAATGAGAAATAATATTTTATAAAATAAATATTATATAGGCATACCAAATAAATATTCCTAAAATAAATATTTATAAATATTATAAATGTCCCAAATAAATATTTATAAATAAATATTTTATAAAAAAGGCATTAAATAGGAATCATTTTTTCGGTTAGGTATCCGAACAAAGCCACAAAGGGGAGTTCAACGATTATTATATGGAAGAAAATAAAACAACGAGCTAGATTCCTTGTATCAGACAAGTATTCAAATGTTCTGTTTCTTCTTAGCAAACCCAGCAGTCTAAACTCTCACATCCGGTGTGTGTTCTAACCACTTCCCTTCCTATTTTACATTTTTACTTGTGTTGTGCACTTGTGTGTACCTGGCAAATGTCAATGATTAAACCACCGACAAACTACTGACATAATAACCAACCTCCATTTTTTTTCAACTATCTACTATACAAGTATTTTAAGACACTTAATAGCTGTAGATTGTAGATGGTGAGGCCTTCAACTAACCACAAAATTACTTGAAAAGTGTCTAACCACTCACCTCACTCACTCAAAAATTCAGAAACTCATTCCAATGCCTACTTACCTACTGCTAGTTTTCTTCTTTTCATGGCACTCTCTCTTCTACCCCACCATCCAAGGTAACAGCATACTTCAATTTATAACCTGCATGCCGGTTTCAAATCTAGATTGAGAATCTTGATCATCAGCCATTAAGAATTCTAAAATGCAGCTCCAGAGCCAAGCAATCCAGACACAGTGAAATGGTGCGCAGTGGGGGATGAATTCGCAGATTGTCAGTACCACACCAGCCTCTTGGGACAGACAGACTTGTATCTCTGGAAATGGTAGGTTAAAGCAAATGAATGATTTTGATTTAGGGTTTTTTAGTTTTCAATCCATGTAAACATACTTATTTAAGGATCAATCCATGTAAACATACTTATTTAAGGATCAATCCCTCACTTCTTTATATTTTGGTTTTAGTCCCAAGATTTAAAAGATATGTTCCTTTTTAATCCCTTTCAACTACTAGAAACAAAACCAAATAATTTAGGAATAGGTTCCTCCCAGAGACTAAAAATGAACATATCTTTTAAATATGGGAACTAAAACCAAAATATGAAGAATTGAGAGATCGATCACTAAATCCTATGGTTTACGGGGACTTAAAAATAAAAATAAATCCTATGATTTTCCCTTTTTTTCTTCTGAATCTATATTGACGAGATGCCTTTTCACTTGTTTATTTATTTCTTTTTTCTTTTTCTTTTTTTGTCACCCATGTAGTATCCGCAGAGAAACTATACAGGAATGCCTGGAATCAATCAAAACTGGAGAAGCAGATTTGATAGACTTGGAACCTGGACTGGCTTACACTGCATTTCTCAATTACTCCATGAAAGCAATCGCGAATGAGTTCTACATGAACCAAACTGAAAGCTATGAATCTGTGGCCATAGTCGGTAGAGAAGCCTGCAAAGGAGGGAAAGTCAGTCTGAGTGATTTTAAGGGGCGAAGGTCCTGCCACGGGGGTTACTTAACTGCAGTGGGATGGAATTATCCTGTTAAATATATCAGCTCATTCTATCAGTCCAGACGCTTGAATGATTGGGAGATCATCACAGACTTCTTCTCTGCAGTATGTGCGCCATCAGATTTCAACAGGATGGGGTTATGCCATGGGTGTGCAAACAAAAATGACTCGTGCTTTTCAAATGGGCCTTACTCAGGTAATTCAGGCGCCTTTCGTTGTTTAGTCGAGCATGCAGGAGACATAGCATTCGTCAAGGATGATACTCCAATTCTCTATGCAAAGGAAGGGCCTTACAATCAGACATGGTCAACAAAGTTGGCAAATGAATTCATGTGAGTATACTGGCTCTATTTGATGTTTACTTTTTTTTTTCTTCACAAAAAATTTCTTTACTGAATCAGAAGTGATAGTGTTCACAATAAGTGAGAAAAGGTAGAGAAGAAGAAAAAAAATAATGCATGGAATGCTAAAGCAACACGAATCCTTGCTTGCTCCTTGGTGTGAAAAATAGTGCCTGCCTTGTCATTTGCAAGATAGTCAGCCATCTCTGTTCCATGTGTAGTCCTTCTTATCTAGTTTTGTAACAAAATTTGGATTCAGTAGTATAGAACTAAACAATGGCATGCAGTTTGATGTAAATCACCAAGCTTGCCTCAGCCTATGTCTGTCTGGTTTCAGGTATCTATGTCCGAAGGGAGGCTGCAGGGAAATCAATGGTTACCCTGGAGATTGCATGTAAGTTCAAATCACCAAACACTATTAACCCTCCATCTGTTGGTTCTAGGGAATAGTCCAAGTCTTTTACTCTTTAGCTTTCAACTATCAACATTGGCTGACTTGAGTTTTCTGAATTTTATTTGAGAATTTCCTTAAGAGATGATTCTATATATTTTTGCCACAGAATTAGGTTGTTTCATAATGACTGGACATTGAATAACAGAGGAATGTGGGATCTTGTCACAACAAACATATATTGCAAATAACGAATAGGATTGAATTTTTTTGCGAAAGATTTCATTTTCATTATCCTGTCTATGTAACTTGTCAGAAAACATTTTATGCACAGAACAGCTCTTTTGACTTATTGTTATATCGAAACATCTAGATATTTATCATTATCAAATTCAATGTTAATATAGCACTTTCCAAAGTTTTTTTAATCAGCTTTGTGAATTTTATTGCATTGACATTATAATTTGAAAGTCATTTCAGTCGTGAAATTCTTTTATATCCTTGCTGACTTCCCATGCACGATTAGAGTCAGGTCTAGTACTCATTTTCAGCCATGACTTTGGATGCATTATTGGTTTTGTTATTACAATTCAGAAGCCACTTATAAACTTCCTAGCCTTTTCAACTTGATATTTTTCTTTGCCGCCTATATCTTTTTTGGTGATTTTTTCTAAGCCTAACAATCTCATGATCTGGAGTCAAATGCACAACTATTCACAGTTTTTAACTGAACTTTCAAGTTTCCTACAACATGGCATGAGGTATAACAAACTTGGTGGATCAATCTTGTTCCCTTAGAAGGCAATTTGTTACACAACCACAGGTAATAACTATATGAACTCCCACTTTATCTATTAAGATATGGATGATAGCAAACCAAACCACCAAGAACATTTTCTGACCAATAGTTTCTTTCTGTGAGTCAATGATGTCTACTTAGATTTAGTTTGGCGTTCATTCTCAATCTCCTTCTATTGGAACACCTAGGCAAATGGCATTGGGAATCCTCCATTCGAATGGTCATTCATAGCATCTCATGCAAAAATTTTCATTCCTCCTTCCAATAGAATATACCAAAACTAGATTCTTGGGGGAGGAGGAATTCTCCTCTAAACCAAAGCTACCAAACTAGCCCTTAGTTTTTATCCTTTCAGCTTCTCCTTTCTTCCCCACTTTACCATTTTCTCTCATTTCGTTATAGGAATATAGAAAGTGTTCAGTTGTATAAATTGCAAAAAAAGTTCAATTACTATGAGTCCCATGTCACTACTAATGGATTTGTTGTTTTAATGTCAGATTAGGGACCGTTCCAGCCAATGTAATAATGGCACGCAATTCTATTTCAAACAAAAAGAAGTCTATAATTTTGAACACTTTGCTGAATGCATCTTGGGCTGATGCCCTTTACTCTGAGAAAAACAGCCAAGGCCACCTTCTTAGTTCCAGGTATTTTGTTCCCCTTCTATTAGTCATTTCTTTTACATTTCATTTCAAGAATTATGAGCTCCAGAGGCAACAAAAGCATCAATACAAGTTATTCAATATAATGATATAAACTGAAACAAATAAAAGCTAGTCAGAAGGTGAAATTAAGAATCATATGTAAATTACAGAGGAAATTAGATTATATTCTAAGGGCGGTGATACACTCAATCTGTTTTGAATCTCCTAATGCTGTATATCAATCGCCTAATGCAGTATACACTCCGCCATCTCAATATATGCTTACGAGAAACATAAGAATATATACATTCAATGCATATGTGTTTGTACTTCTTTTTCTAAAAGTATTTCATTAGCTAACTATATACTTCAAAAAAAAAAAAAAAAAAAATATGTACGGGGCTGCAAATTGGGTTGCAAACAGGGCTGAACATAATGTTTTCCATAATCTAACAACATGATTTCCTTGCAAAACATTATCATACTGCACATGCACGTATCCAAGCATGATGATACGAATTATATCCAGCAAGAAGTGATGGAAATCCTTAGAAGGTCAAGTGGCTGGGTTATGCTACTTAGACTGTCCAGTAAAATGGTCAGCAAATGAATCATTAAAATCTTTCAAAGGATTACACATCACCCAACACCACTTCAAAGATATTGCAACAGAAGATATTGCAACAGATGAGGCATCACTCTGCACCACTTGAAAGTGAAATTAAGTTGCAATCTCTTGATGGTTGAAATATTTTAAAAATAAGTACTCATTTACCTGGGACTGTCACCAACACATGTTTGTGATATAGTAGTGCATCTTTCAAACATTACATGGATGACCAATATTTGATGGATACTTGGTCATGCTAACCACATCAAAATGTTGGTTGCATATGTTAACATGATGCAGTCTGTTGCTGTTACATTATTTTTCTTGCAGTATAATGATATGTTGTGGCATGTGAGTCCATAAAAGTCATGTAATTTTCTGTGTAGTACCCAGGGATTAGCTGAAATCAAGCAACTCACTCGGTCATATCTCGGGCTCTCAGCATCTATTTCTAAAACTATACAGCAGTGGAATGATGACAAGGTCAAGATTGCTGCAAGCAACAGAAAATCAGTTCCAGGTGTGTAGATAATTTACTCTCTCTAAACAATGGTGTCTTGACTTAAATTTAACGTAAATTCAGAACACAACAATTCTCATCAATTATAACCACTGTCTCATATTCCTATATATCCTCCACCATGATGATGGACCTAGTATGGGCACCCTTACACGTTTTGTGAAATTTCTTTATGTATTGTTGGATGAAAGGAAAATTCCCTGATCCGTCTCTCTTGTTTTCTAGTACCTAATTCTTCTGCAACTGACAAGGATTTTGATCTCTTGACAGATGCATCTTATGCCAAATTGCTGAACCTTCCAAGTCGATGTCTCCTGGCAATATCGTGGATCATCACTATATATGCAGCTGAAATATATCATGTAATGGCAAGGAAATTTTAGGCAAACATAAATACTTGTTTGTTTCAGAATTTCTTATCCTTTTTCTGTAATTGGATTGGGATTCGGCAATGAAATGGGAGATATGGCATGAAATGGGTACATGTAAAATTGAAATTAAAGATAAGAATAGAATGCTATGATTGATTACATGGGAGTTTTTTAAGGCAATTCAAGGCAAAAGGCGAGGCCAACTATGCCGACCGACCAAGCCTGATCCAAGCCTGCTGTGGTGTCTGGTGGTGCGGGACTGCTACAATTGTGGAGCCCTCATCGCAGCAGATACCCCAACTCATCTCGGCATACGCCATGGGTATGGCGGGGCATTCTACAAGAACTAGAGGAATTCTCCTTGGCATTAGGTTGGCGACTTGGGGAGGGGATGCGCACAAGGTTTTGGCAAGATGTCTGGATCGGAAGCGCCCCGCTCAAATTGCGTTTCCCTGCGGTATTCGATATTGCGAAATATAAACAGGGGGCGGTGATTCTTTTCTGGAGAGTCAGAGGGCCGACAGGATACTGGGTGGTCAAGCTGAGGAGGGCAGTGTGGCAAGAAGAGACGGATCAATACTTAGAGCTGCTGGAGCTCTTAAGGCAGCAGAGTATTAATCAAAATTTTCAAGATGTGGTGGTACGGCGGCTTGCACCGGGGCGGGGGTTCTCGGTCAAATCGGGGTATGAGTGGTTGCGGAGGCAGAGACTGAAGTTAGTAGTGACAACTGCAAAACGTCGGGAGATTTGGGGTTGCAAAGCACCTTTGAAAGTTAGAATGTTTATGTGGATCTTATATCAGCACAAGGTCCTCACGCGTTCCAGGCTTGCAACTTGGGTGCTAAGCATTACGTTGAACTGCGGCCTTTGCGGCGAGGAGGCGGAGTCGTCAGAACACTTGTTCATCTCATGTCGGATGGTATGAGAGGTATGGGACAGACTAAGGATGGCGACTGAATTAGAGGTGGATTTTATCGATCTCGAATGGATGTGGGTTGCGGGGAACAGATTGCGCCATGGTGGGGACAGGTCCGTTAAAGGCGAAAGTGTCTTCGTGCCCTCCTTGATTTGGGTAACTTGGCTAACAAGGAAACAGACGATCTTTGCAGGGATAAGACTGTATGAAGATATATCTTCTCCTCAAGTCTTCTAATTGTGGACGTTCTGTTGTATTTCATTTACTTTCAAAGTATTTGTATTGGGCTTCGTTCTTAATATATTAAGGCATATGCTTACCATTTCCCTCAAAAAAAAAAAAAAAAAAAAAAAAATGCCAACCGACCTATAAATACGAGAATAAAATGACAAAGGGAAATGTCATTAAGTGAGAACCCACAAATAATAATATCACTTATGGGGATCATCATAATCATAATTATCTTAAGAAGAATGGAAAGGGGATAGCTAAATTAGTTACCGTATTTTGATCTCCTTGACCCTTGCATTAATGGAACTTGGCGGGGTAAGTATTTCGATCTTCTCAACGAACGAGATGAAGGAGAGGAAGTAGATCACAAAAAAGGATGGTGGGAACAGGTTCGTAGCCTTGACCGCCAAGCCAACGCCTCTGGCACCAGGATCCCATCAGCTGTTATCATTCATAACCAATGTAACTTAAGCGGCATGGGGCTATTCTGAACATGGATAATAAAAAGTGCTTACAATTTTATTAGTTAAGAAATTTTATAATAATATTTTTTTTATTGTAATGAATAAAAAATTAATAAAATATAGATAAAAATTTATAAAATGTAAGAATATTGATAGGAAAAGTGCCGCTATTTAATTTATAAGATCGGTGATTTGACATGTGAATCACTCTTATATCAATAGAATAAATCAGGTAAAATAATACAATTCCAAATACTTGAAATACCAATACTAGTTTATTCTCACCTCTTCTAGCATAGCTATACCCACCTATTCTATGCAAACAAACAATTTTTTTGGTTTATTATTCCCTATTCCACTACTCAAACGGGGATTAAAGGGGGGTGTTCAGCCTACCCATTCAAAAAACCACTCTATCATGAATTTTTTTAAAATGGTTAAAACTTTGTTCCCCCCGTGGGAAGTGACATAGGGATATTCAACCCTGATAGCTATACCGGAATAGATAACAATCCATGCACAATAAAAAAATTTCTGTTTGGTTAACTTTTCTGTTATTCTCACTGAAAAACGTAAAACGCAGAATTTTGTTGTTTGGTTCACCTTGGATAAACTGTGGATAAATGGTTGATAAGGGATGGATAAAGAATTATTATTTTTAAAATATCAACTTTACCCCTGGAATATAAGTTTTTGTTTGGTGTAGTTGATGTATATAAATAAATCCAAAATGAGTTTAATTAAATCTAGACGGTCCATCTTATGTAATAATATGCAGTGGACCTTTAAATATAAACATAACTAATCAATTAAACTAAGTAAATATATGGTTAATAGTGATTCTAATTATTGTTCAATTTAATTAAAAAACACAATCCCTTCCAACAATAGTAATAAATTAATTATAAATCATTTTGCGTATATGTTGGTGATCTCATACTTAGGACCAAATATCCCTTTATTTGTTATACATTGCTTCATTCAATTTACTTGTAGGTGTTAAATGTATTTGTATGTAATTTATAATAGTCTCCATTATAAGAATATATGAATATGTTGTGTATTTTATATTAAAATTAACCAGATAATTGTATACATTACTGTTTGAGCTATATAACTATCAAAAAGGGCAATACCTATCATATATGTTGTGATTATATAGTTGTTCTCCCTTATGAACATATGAAGAATAATGTTTTGCCCTATTCTTTTTTCAACCCCAAATTCAATACACACATTTAAAATTTTTAAAATAAAATACCCCATCTACAAAATGGGACTAAAGATTGTGTGTAACAACGAAAATCCTGAGACTTGGGTCTTGCGTTTTTCTATGGTCCATCTCATCCTTTAGAAGAGCAGAATCAAGATGTGTACAATTTTTGTGAGAATATATATTAAAAGCTAAAATTAAGATTGAACATAATAAATTGTTTATAGAGAGACGTATGTGGTTAGAAATCAAATCAATGCAGTGGACTTTACTTGATCAGCTGTATCAATACTTTCGGGTCCTGTGCTCGCGTAAAAGATAGCTTTGTTTGATCCGGAAATAAAGGGCTGTCCGGCATGCATTTCAAACCACGCATGTGCCATGGGCATGCTGGTCTTTCTTTATGTGCCATATAATTTTCCTATGGATCAGGAAGAGATGATTTGAGAATTGCTTAGAGGTAGAGAAATATTGCTTCATCGAGCATGGTGCACGGCCGAAAGTCCACGTCCACGCCAAACCACGCACACACAGCCCTCACACTCCATTAATTAATTGAAAATATAATAGTCTAATAAGATGAGATGAAATCCAACAGCAAGTTGCATGTTAAGAAATTCATGCTATTAGCTGTCTAGCTGAGACAGAATTCCCAAGCAAAGCGAGCGCGGTTGCACTTGCACGCGTGTGTATAAGTAAGAGCTGGGAATTAAGGTGAATATAAATGTCTTCATTCTGTCAAAACGCAGTTGTTGCAGAAACCAGGTAAAAGAAAGAAATTAAAGGGTGGGATGGGGAGGGACATGAAAGCGTCCCATCTCATGGTAGTCTTGTTCATGGCTACCATTATTCTCATGGAAGCCACCACTGTTTTAGGACAGGGAAAAGGCAACGGCAACGGCAACGGCAACGGGAATGACAATGGAAATGGAAACGGGAATGGGAAAGGCAACGGAAATGGCAAAGGCAATGGAAACGGGAACCACAAAGGCAATGGCAAGAATGGGGCGCTAGATCCCGCGTCAACACACTACATACTGTTAGACAGGACGCGTAGAACTGGGCAGGAGCGAGCCTTGTGCCTGGCGAGGGGGCGTTGCATCTTTAACATCCTACAGTGCCCCAAGCAATGCCCCCAGAGAAAGCCCAGGAACAACCTCAAGGTCAAGGGCTGCTTCATAGACTGTAGCAGCCGCTGTGAAACCACCTGCAAGTGTAAGTCCATCTCATTTGCTTAATTAATTTCTTATTGCATTTTTTTTTAGATTAACTCTTTAATTACTGATCTGCAGATAGGAAGCCCAATTGCAACGGGTACGGGTCTGTATGTTATGACCCTCGATTTGTAGGAGGTGACGGCGTTATGTTCTATTTCCACGGTGCCAAGAATGGGGACTTCGCCCTCGTCTCCGACGACGACCTCCACATCAACGCCCATTTCATAGGATCAAGGCCTCCCGGCAGGAGTCGCGACTTCACGTGGGTGCAGGGCTTGGCCATCATGTTCGACTCCCACACGCTTGTCGTCTCTGCCAAACGAGTCTCCAAGTGGAACGACTCCGACGACGCCCTCTTCATCCAGTGGGATGGTAAGGAGGTTTTCGTCCCCACTAATGAGGAGGCCGAGTGGCGCGCTCCTCCTAGTGAAGAATATTCTAAAAGGGAGGTCGTGGTGGAGAGGACCGACATCACAAACAGCGTCAAAGTGACGGTCGAAGGTTTGCTGGAGATGGACATCAAGGTGACGCCCATCGGTGAGGAGGAGGACCGCGTCCACGGATACCACCTTCCTTCAGATGATGCATTCGCACACCTGGAAATGCAATTCAAGTTCCCCAAGCTGACAGACAAGGTGGAGGGGGTGTTGGGCAAGACCTATAGGCCCGACTACGTCAGCCCGGTCAAGATCGGGGTTCCCATGCCCATGATGGGAGGCGAGGACAAGTACCGCACACCCTCCTTCCTTTCTACTGTCTGTGCTGCTTGTCATTTCAAGCATCCCAACAGTATCACCACCACAGATACTGCTGTTGCAGCTGCAACTGTGGATGTGGCTTAATTGGATTACTAGACTCCAACTGAATGAGGGAGGACCCAAATCATATATAAGAGTACCCACATATCTCAAATCATCATACATGCAATTCTATTTGCAAATATTTCATGATTTATTTTTATATAATAAATGGTTGTTTAAATATGAAAAAAAAGATACTATTGTTAGCCCCTTGCTATGATTCCATGAAATATGTAATATATCTAAACTAAATTAATTATTATTGTTTAATTCAACGTTGAGTTTGGACATGCATGTGTGACACAAATATATATGATGAAGCTCATAAATATAAGTCACAGGTATCATAAGCTTAGAATTCATGGCACTACTTTAATTTGGATAACTCTATATATACTGGCATGACATCGGTTGACAGGCACCAACCACTAAAACATGATGAAGATATCACTGATGGGAATCATGGGTATTTTATTTACAATTGTCGTATCCACCAAGATTGGAAGAATTGATTATCAGCAATGCAAACCTTTGATTGACCCAGAAGTCAAATCCTTTTAGGCACTGTACAAAAAGCTTCCAATTGAGATTCCAACGCTGCAGCTGTTCAATCCAATACAAGCATAAGATGTTTTTTTGCCAGCAATTAAGAAGTAAGAAATATGAAATGAATAGTCCCTTATTGCGAATAACTAAACAGGGCAGAACCATTGTACACTTATTGCATAATAGATAGGGCGGCGGGACTACTGCATCATCTGTGTGGCTGAAACATTCGCACGTCCCTTGTGGTATTCCAAGACTTGCAAACATGATTGAAGGGATGAGCTGATCAGGGTGTGAACATGCCAAGTAGAACATAGGCCTATCCTCTTTCCTTCTTATTTGAGAAAAATGTGAACATCTTCATTTCAATAAAAATAAAAAAGAACACAAACGCTATATTTCGAGGAAGGGCCTGAAATGCATCTACTAGGGTTGGGTGCGACTCAAAAGCATGCATGCAAACAAGTTAACAAGCTCACATCTGTCTTGTGGCAAGAGAACAGAGCGGAATCCCCACCCATCCATTCGAACGAAATGTTGGAAACTTGAGTTTTAACCGAGCATACTTTGGAATAAATGAAGTTGGGTTCCACTAATTATTGGTGGTGGAAATACATTGGATTGCGTTCCTCTCGTTGAGCAGATGAATGTAGAATATTTACATTATCAAAACCGTTTCCAGATGAATAAGAAAATTGGATTCAAAGTTGTTCAAAAAATATGTTGAAAGTGATTAGTGGTTGAGGGCAAAAGTTTTAGTCCCACATTGATTATTTGGAAAAATTTTGGTGTGTATATATATGAGAAGTCGGATCCTAAGTTGGGCCTCAAGGGACATCCCACTTTTATGGAAGAGGGGAGACCTACATCATAGTGGGCTGAGCTCAAAAACGCACACACGCGTGCACTCTGCCCAACTTGGTTTGATGTCATTAGAGGTGAAACCGATGGGATTATCCGAGGTGATTTGAAGAGATGAACCATGGGTCAGACCGTTCGATTTTTGACCGTTGGTTGTTTGAATGAAGGGATGCCTTAAACTCTGTTTCGATGGTAACTGAACAGAGTCTCTTCAACCAACTTTCCTTTTATAAATTCCACCAAAGTTTGCATTGTTATAATCAATTCATTCACTGCAATAGACATTCACATGGTGCATTTGAGTCGAGTCCAATTCATTTGAGTGCATGCATACAGTCAGTTTCAAAGAGAGTGTATAAACAGAGTTGGTTCGCTGTCCTCTGGTTTGAAGTGCTGCTATCAAAGGACGTTCGACCGTTGTATCCTGGAAGACATTCGCCGCCATCCGTGAGCACCTGTGCTAGGCAAATTACGTCTTAAGAAC
Organism: Acorus gramineus; assembly: GCA_030737835.1. Lineage (NCBI taxonomy): Eukaryota > Viridiplantae > Streptophyta > Magnoliopsida > Acorales > Acoraceae > Acorus > Acorus gramineus. Next base: position 16,994,479 of record CM060857.1, read on the forward strand.
ATAGAGTTCAACTCTAGCCTCGGTCTCCTCTCCGTCAGAACAGATTCAATAACCCAGTACATTTATTCTTCTTCTCTGAATTTTTCTATACTGTGTTTCTGTTAGTTTATATATACTGTTTTGTAAGACAATAGTCATTTCTCACTGATTTCAAGGTTTACACGAAACACATGATACACCTTGATTTTAAATTCACACAAAAAAACAAAAACAAAAACATTACACACTAGTCATTCTGTGGTAACTTTTACGGTCCCAACATAATTTTTATTTTTGAAAGCTTTGATTGAAATGAAATATATATATGAAATAATTAAATATTTTTAGATTTTATATTTGTGTAATAAAATATATATTCTATTACTGATTTCATATACTAAATTAAGATCGTAGGATGACTGAATGTAACAACACTCAGAAAAAAATAAATTACAAATTATGCGTCCTTGCTAATCTTTTAATCTACAAGTTTCATTAATATAATATGTGAGCTAATATTTTAACAAAACAGACATGGATGAGATAATATTTGTATCTGTCCTTAAGTGTTTTAGATATTAATATTAAAATTCATATTTTTTGGATTCAAAGAATGTATGATTTAAGTTTGTATATTAATTGACATATTTAAATATAGGTTTTGGTTAGCATAGTCATATATATGATCATAAAAAGAGAATGCAATAATCATTTAAATTTTTAGAATTGTGATTAATCATATAATATAATTGAAGCATTATATAATTTTAGAATACTAATCAAATTCAAATATTTTTCAAAGGAAATACTTTGATATTTATAACCATTTTTTAATCATTATATATAGTGGAGTCTTAGAGAAAATTGATTTTTCATATATAGAACTTGACAGAAAAAAAGATAGGGTATTTTACATGCTATTGTGTATACTCTTGGTTCATGTAGGTAACTTTAATGTATTCCTAACTTACTGGGATCTATGTTTTTTGCTTTCTTCATTACTATCCTATTAAATCTATAGCATGTGCAAATTCTTGACTTACGGGGCTTGTCAGTTCTAATCGCCATCTGAGGTCTCTATATTTAAAAAAGTCCTGCTACACAGGTCCTACTATTTAAGCCTCATTTACAAGGTAAAATACAAAATTACCCTCATTTAAATTTTAGGATTTCCTCTCTCATTAAAACCATCTTCACCTTTTTCGAAAAATATATCAACATATTCAATTTATTTCAAAAAATCTATTTTTTTCTAAACCAATAAAAAAAACAATTAATTATATTTATGAAAACAGAATCAAAATTCAAATCCTCTAGGATTTCTTAAAAAGAAACTAAAAAATAAAATTATTTAAAAAACCCATTTCATCAAAAATATTAAAAAAAGAACAAATTTTTTTTTGCGGCCTCCCATTCAATCAGAAAACGATGACGGTAAAGAATAATCAACTTTTTTTTTTAAAACACTGTTGTTAATTTGTAATTATTCGATTCCAATAATCAAACAAAGTATTTGTGATGGATGCAATTTTTTTTAATAAATGCTTAAATGAAACACAAATCACAGTATAAAATTAGAGTTCGGAATAAAATTCAGTTACATTTATAAAATGTAACTTAATTTTAACAATAAATTGATTTGATTTATATAAAGTAATTAAAAGTGAGTTTTTCAAAATGTAACTGACTTTTAAATATAATTGTTAAATAATTTAAAAATCAAATGCCCCAGATTAAACGCTGTCAGATTTAATATCTAGCACCAATTCAATAAAAAAGTTGTAATAAATGCAAAACAAACAAAAAATAAAAGGCCGCACCTGAATCGATAAACATTGGAAACGATATCCAATCGTTCAATTATGATTTCCAATCCGATTAGAGGCTGAAAAGTCATTTGAAAAAGAAATCAATGCTTGAAAAAAAGCTCTAGTCCTCTGAAAAATAAATTAATGCTTAAAAAACTTTCAGTCATCCAAAATACAAATTAATGTTTAAAAAACCTCTATAACAATATTTTGATTTGGTTCTATGTGTTTTTTTTAAAAATATTATAAAAGAGTTATTGGATTTAACATTTAGCATCAAATTCAATAATAAAAAATTGTAATAAAGGCAAAACAAGGAACGTAAAGGACAGATAGACAGATCATGTATTTTTTTTTTATCTTATAAAGTAAAAGAGAGAAGACTATTAATTATAAAAAAAATCATGGGATTTGATCATCTAAAAAATTCAAAAAATCATAAAAGCCATTATAACTAACTCTTTAATTACGGGGAGTAAAAAAAATAAAAAAGATAAAATAGGTGTTACCACTTATGCCATTTTTTAGGTCACTGGTCCTCGATCCATGTGCAGCATAGTCGGGTACGATTCCCGGCCCATGGACCGGTGTTAACCGTGAAAACAGAGACAGCGAGCTAGGTAGTAACTAAAATCAATTTCAGGTCTCATCGGGTCTGGCTCCCCGTTCAGGAGGGTCTCCGTCCTCAGATCAGATCTCTCTCTCTCTCTCTCTCTCTCTCTCTTTCTGTGCGTGTGTGATCTGTTTTCATTGATCGTCGTCCAATTATGCACTTCGCGTACGGATGGCCCCAGGTGATCCCTCTCCTGGAACCCGGCCCCGTCGCCTCACAGCAACAGCAGATCGTGTACCTGAAGGTCATCGGAGGCCTATTGCTCATCGTATCCCCCTCTCACCTCGAACTCTGGAGCTCCTCCCAGGTATCCCCCCCCCCTCTCAATCGAATCTGTCAGACTCAGACATTCTATTTTGGATAATTTTTATCAAAATTGCCGACATGAACAGCACAAGGTGAGGCTGGGGAGGTATGTGCGAGAGCCTGATTCCCTCCAGAGTGAGGGACTGAACCTGCAAGCCATTTGGAGCCCCGATGCCAAGATGATCTCCGTCCTCGTAAGTCCCTACTCCTTATCTTCCTCTCTCAGCTTGCGAATGCTAATGGCACACACCATCCTCATCTTATGGTCTCCAGAGCTCATGACAACTCCCATGCATGCCCATTGCTTGATATATTTATTTGGATTTTGATTTCCTTATGCCCTTATGCAGACGTCCAAATTCTACCTTCACATTTTCAAGACCAACCAGGTTTCTTCAAAAAGGCTACTGGTCGGAGGGAAGCAACCTCCTGGGCTATTCCTCACCACCGTGTCCCTTGTTATCAATGAAAAGGCTCCCTTTTCCGATGAGAATTTCCCTACGTATACTATCTTTTCTTTCCCTTCTTATCAACCTTTAGGTAAGATTTTTAACTCCTTACATCAAAAGCTAACAGTTCCCCTTTATCTCTTCCTTATTTCAGTAGCAACCTTGTGTGTGACAGTAAGAACATACTTGTTGGGCTTTCAAATGGGTGCCTTCATCTTATGTCCTGGAAGGGTGAGGTATGCCCACCGTGAACCATTTAATGCCATTTGCGTTAGTGATAAAATGCAGTACTCCAAGTTCATTATCACCCTCTCCTATTCTTATTTCTTTGCCACTTTGTGCTGTTGGTTCATCCAGTTCTACCGCATGTTTGAACCACATTGCCATTCCCAAGCCATCAGCAATCCGACAGTTCTATCACACTCCTCAGATGATGGACCCTCCTCTTCGGAAGGGGGATCGAGGTTATCTACATCCAATAATTGTTGTGATAGAGCTTCTATAGTACAGCTTGAACTTTCATGGCCAATGAAACTGCTGGTTGTTATATATTCAGATGGACAGGTTGCAATATGTTCGATAAGTAAAAGAGGTTTGAAGCAGACTGATTCCATCAAGGCTGAAAGGTGGACAAACTCTGGTGATGCCGTGTGTGCTTCGGTAGCATCAGACAAACAGATCCTTGCTGTTGGTTGTAGAAGAGGTGTGGTGGAATTATATGATCTGGCAGAGACACCCTCTCTCCTTCGCACAGTGTCTCTTGTTGACTGGGGGTAAGTCCTGTAAATCTAGTTCCATTGTCTACTTAGTGCTTTCCATTGATTTATCACTCATTGCATTCCACTTTATACTTAAAAAATAAATCACATTATTCTAGCAACGAAAGAATCTATATTTTTGCTTTTCTGAAGTCTTGGCAGCTGCAGTAAGCAACTTTGTGTTCTTTCCGTTATAGAAATGCTGGAAGTTATAGATGTCTTTGTGTGAAGTCAGTGTAGGGACTAGGGATCGAGGTTTAGAAACTAAGTGGGCTTCAGCCATCTACATCATCTTTTACCCCTGCAATGAGCTTAGCACGTGTACCAGTATTATCATGGAGATACAAAATATGATTAGCATCCCGTAGATATTTGATTTCCTTCAGTGGGTTTAAAGAGTGCCATGGCTCTCCAAATCCCTTGGCTAACCAAAGCCTTTTTGTCTTCATATATTGTTCGGTCTATGTAGACTACAAGGTCAACATGAAGGTGATCGCTAAGGTACTATATTGTTAATAAGTCCATTAATTTTTGTCAATGGAGTTACCCATCTTTGATACCACTAACATTTCTCTGCTGTAATTCGTATCTGGGCTTTGACAGATCTTGCATTCTATGTCAGGTTCTTATGCTCCAGTTCTCATTTACATCTCCCAGTGCAATAGTCAATTTATTTTTATTTCCATATATCTTTTACCATTGCTGATTTACTTGGTGCAGGTACTCAGTGGAAGATACTGGTTCTGTTAGTTGCATAGCCTGGACACCGGACAACTCTGCTTTTGCTGTTGGGTGGAAGTTTAGAGGAATTGCAGTTTGGTCTGTGTCTGGATGTCGTTTAATGTGCACGATTCGTCAAATTGGATTAAATTCGGTGTCTTCGCCAATGGTTAAACCAAGTCAAGATTTTAAATTTGAAGCCTTCATGGGTGGTGCTGCAGCTGTCCAGTGGGATGAATATGGATATCGTCTGTATGCAGTTGAGGAGGGGTCAATGGATAGGGTTGTAGCATTTTCCTTTGGAAAATGTTGCCTTAACAGAGGACTTTCAGGAACAACCTACGTTCGTCAAGTTATTTATGGTGAAGATCGGATACTTGTTGTGCAGTCTGAAGAGGAAGACAAACTCAAAATTTTCCATGTCAACCTTCCAGTTAGGTGTTTGAGTATATGTTTATCACTGCCTAGTTTTCAAACCCTTAACCAGCTGTAGCTTGGTGGTGATTGCCTTATGACATTGCTTGTTTTCCAGGTTTCTTATATTTCTCAAAACTGGCCAATTTTACATGTGGTGCCAAGCAAAGATGGTATGTACCTAGCAGTTGCAGGTCTTCATGGGCTCGTCATCTATGATATACACTACAAAAAATGGCGTGTTTTTGGAGATGTTACACAGGAGCAAAAGATCAAGTGCAAGGGTTTGTTATGGTTAGGAAAAATTGTGGTCGTTTGCAACTATGTTGATATCTCAAATACGTGAGATCTATATCTTTTCCCCTGTATTTCATTTCATCTCAGAGTGTTTCATGATTTTATGGCAGTATGTTATGCTGTCTATTGACAGGGGATGAGCATGAAAAGATATTTTATTTTCTTATATTTGAGGAATGTAAATGCATGATGACTTCATTGGTGGTTGGAACACTTTTTTTTTTTTTTGTTTCCATCTCCAAACATAATTTAGTTGCTTTGACCTCACAATGCACTTATCCTTTTAGGTATGAGTTGCTCTTTTATCCAAGATATCATCTCGACCAAAGTTCTATGCTCTGTCGGAAACAGTTGCTTGGGAAGCCCGTGGTGATGGATGTGTTTCAAGATTATCTTCTTGTCACTTATCGTCCTTTTGATGTCCACATTTTCCATGTGAAACTTTCTGGTAAATTATCACCTTCCAGTACTCCAGTTCTGCAGGTAAGTGGAATAATTTTGTATCAGCTTCTGCACATGAATGATAAAATATCATGACATTTCAATGTTTTTAAGTAATAACATGGCCAACAGCTTTCTACAGTAAGAGAACTATCAATTATGTCCGCGAAGAGCCATCCTGCTGCTATGCGTTTCATCCCTGAGTTGCTGCCCAAAGATGGGACTTCAGCAAATCATTTCACTTGCTCTTCAGATACATCGCCTGGACAACCTGCAAGGTCAGCACTCAATTGCTCGATCTTATCCTGATCATAGAACTTGTTTCTCTCAATAGGCACCTAAGTGGATATGTGTGTTATGGTAGATGCTTGATCTTGCGTACAAATGGTGAACTTTCCTTACTTGATTTGGATGATGGCCATGAAAGAGGGCTCACTGACTCAGTGGAACTATTCTGGGTTACTTCTGGGCAGTTTGAGGAGATGGAAAATTTGATTGATGAGGTTTCTTGGTTAGACTATGGCCATCGAGGAATACAGGTGGCAGATCGTTTCTGATTACCAGTTTCTGTTATATGATAGTATCAACTTTGACATTTTCTATGTGTACATTTGATTGTCTGATATAGATTCTACTGGTAAGCTTATCATTGCAGGTCTGGTATCCATCTCCTGGAGTTAATCCTTTTAAGCAGGAGGATTTTCTGCAGGTATTTATTCCCAATGTACTCTCAATTTAGCTTCTAATGCTCAAATAATATGTTTCTTATTGTAACATCCTTATCTGATGTCTTAAACCTTAATCAAATGAATGAATTGTGGGTGAGATACTCAGCTTAGAATTTAAAATTCCATTTGTTTTTTTTTTGAAGAATGGTGCTCCCAGGATTTGATCCCTTAATCTCTTTCACAAAAGTAGGAAGTGCTTGCCGATTTAACCAAAGCCGATTTAAAATTTTATATGTTAGAAATTTGCTTTATTCTATCTACACCAATGTTATAAGTCTAATCTTTTGGCAGTTTTTGAATTTAGAGGCAACTTGTGCAGGCAATATTCAAGATTTTCTCATATTTTGACTTCCAACCCAACAAAAAAATTTCAAATCATTTTTAGAAAATCTTGATGTCTTCATGATAGTACAACATCAACATAGGCTACTTACGTATTTTGGTTCTGCTTATGAATTTGTTATGTCTGAGATTGCTGTTCAATCAAAGTCTCTAGGTTTTGTCGTATCTTCTCAATCACATTGTCACTAATTTCCTGGGCACTTATCAAACCCTTTCTTGTGGCCATTTAACATGATGAATTGACTTCCATTCATTTTCCATCTAGTTATGCTCTACTAATACTAGTCTGCTTGTTCTAAGCCTTCACAAATACATTAATTTCAAATATTATCCTTCTTTTTGAAATGAAAATGGGTGGGCCTGCCACCACCTTGTATTACTAAAGATGGTTACAGGCCGATCATAGAAGAGGCCAAGATGAACATACAAGAAAGTGAAGAAGAAATGGTGCAATGGAAGAAAACGTAGGCCTGGAGGCTGGAGTCAATGTTGTAAAAGCGCTAGGCGCTAGTCAGGTGGTTGGTAATCGACTAGTGATTAATCGGCGAGGCAAAGTTTAATCGGGGATTAATCAATCACTTTTTTAAATAATCAATATAATTTGTGTGTGTGTGTGTATAATTTTATACTGTAAAATAACAACAAAGTAACATGAAAACAAAATTGATAATATATGCATATTTAGGATGACATACAAAATTAATTAAAAGATATAATATATAAGACAACTTAATAGAATATTAGTCAACTATAAATTAATAAGAAAGGCTGCTAGGTGCTAAGCATTGCGCACTAGTCCCGTCTAAGCCTAGGCGGGGGGTTAATCGGTGCAAGGTGTGACTGAATCCAGACCCACACAAAATGACTGCAGTTAGGCCTCGATCACCAGCTTTCCACGGACAAAAAGCACTCTACCTGCCCCAACACAATATCTTCCCGAGGCCCAAATGAAGCTTTCAATGCTGTCCCAGATGTTCCCAGAATCAGAGTGAACCTTTAAAGATGGCCTGGTCTCTGGATAACCTTAAGGCCCACGCTGCAGCTGGAACTAGCATCTGGGAGATCTTTTCTTTGGCACTGTGATCACCCTTTGTCCCTTCTGGCAGCCCACATCTGATCTGAAGACTGAATCCTTGGGTCTAACCTAGTTGCTAGGCCGAGAGTTTTCCATACCTCTTTTGGCATAGGTCAGTGACTGAATAGATGTACAGTGGTCTCTTCACCAGAATTACAAAAAAACACATCATCTCCAAAATTTCGTATAAATTCTTCACTTCACTTTCTTTGATTTGCTCATTTGTTAATCACAGTTAATTTTGCTTATGATAAATTTTATTCTTAATTGTACTTGGGATTTCTTACTTTCTTTTTCATTTTTGCTGATAAAGCTGGCATGATTGTTTTTATCTTTGTACAACTTCTTTGAAAAGATCATTAATAGCTCTGCTTGATTGTCCATCGATTGTCATTTTGATGCATTCATTAATTATCTGGGAGTATGACAAAATGGTGTTATATGATCTATAAAGTTGACGCCAAGCTATTGATGAAAAAGGGTATGTAGATTATGATGATGTGTACATTACTTCTTTGACTATCTGACCTTGACATGCCGCATACTTCCATCTATCTACCTGTCCAGTGAACTGTAATTTATTTACCAATGTAACATGGATTTTCTTGTCCTTTGTTAAATGTGTTTGGTAAGTGTGGCTTTATTCTTTCATAGTTGGATCCAGAAGTTGAGTTTGACCGTGAAGTTTATCCTCTTGGACTCCTTCCAAATGCTGGAGTTGTAGTTGGGGTTTCCCAGAGAATGTCGTTTTCCGCCTGCACAGAATTTCCATGCTTTGAGCCTTGTCCTCAAGCTCAAACAATTCTGCATTGTTTGCTGCGTCATCTTCTTCAGGTAGATGCATATGTTCATATTCAGCTACTTGATAATCTTTTAAGCAGTGATGATTTCCTTCACGTCAATACAAGTCTTGGAACAACATGTAGCCTTGGAATAATTCTTTTACCTTTTCTTTTAGTTATGATTTGAATAACCAGTCATCTTCCTCGTGATATTTTTTTCAAAATTATACGACATTTTCATCATTGCACTTTCAAAATTATACCTACTTTTTAGTCTGTGCTGCTTGGGCCAGGCATTTGAGTTACATTTTTTTTTATCTAAAAAAGTGTCCCCTGTTTTTGAGGCAATATTCTTTTAGGCTATGATCATTGCAAAAATTGTACAGATTAATTTCTCATCCGTCTCATCATCATTTAGAAGTTACGGGCTTATCGCCTTATCTTAATTCAGCTCATCTTTGTGCTCCATTTTCTGTAATAATTTTTCTCAAGCTACCTAACATCTGTTGATATTTTATTTTTGATAAAATCTTGGAGATACCAGCTGGACATTGATGAATTGAATTGAAAATTGTTTAGACTCCTAAAGAAAAACTTCTATGTGCAAAAATGTCTCAGTGAATCTTGTTCCTTTTCCATTGGTGTGTTATGTGTTGTGTTTTTTTCTTGCATAACAATCATACTGTACATAATGATTTAGTTGTCAGATTCTGTTGTAGCCACTTCGGTATAAGATGGCTGGTTATTTGATGGGTTTTGGTTTAATTGTTAGGGCATCCGTTAGCCTTTTGAACTTTTGTGAAGTTTATCGTCAGCATAATAAAGAGTATATATATTTTGTCATGAATAAATTCAGTTAATATGTCTTTGATATGTTTTCTTATTATCCAGAGAGATAAAAGTGAGGAAGCTTTACGATTAGCACGCCTATCTGCAGAGAAACCCCATTTTTCCCATTGCCTGGAGTGGCTCCTTTTTACTGTATTTGATGCAGAAATATCAAGGTATATCATTTGAGTCTTTTTGGTTATTGGTTTATATATTTGAGGAATCTTTTTAGATATCAGTTAATGTGAATAGCCTGGAATTCATCAAGAAAAGATAACCGTATAGGTGGAATGATAAACATTCTGAAGTTTTTCTTGATGGGGAATTATTAGAGTTTTAAATACAAAAATGGAACTTCTTTTTTAATTATTAAAAATGAATGAGTTTACAGGGTTGCTGCATTCTATACCTGAATGCAATATCCTTTTAAGCTTTATACTTTACCTTATGTACCTTGTGTTAATGTGATTTACTGGAACAAAATATTTAAAGAAATGGAAATTGAACTCGTAGGTAAACGATATGTGGAAAGGTGTTCAAAGCCCCATGAAGAACTTAGTGATAAAAATACTTGTGTGTAATGATTTTTTCAGACTCTTATGAATAGGACATGTTTTGTGATGTATCTGGAACCGTCTCTATAATCTTGTAGGATGCTTGTGGTGATTTCCTGAATCGCCCTTGTGAAACCCTGAGGTTTTATATGCTTTTAAAAACTTCCTATATAAAAACTCATGGATCTGCTCATATTTACATAGTTGTTCAAGTGTGGTAACATCTAACGAAAACCCTCCTCTGTTATGAGATTTCCTGAGCTGTCCTTGTAGTTCAGTTGATGCTTATTGAAATTTTCATTGACTCTTTGTACATGGACAACACACATGGGATCCAATATCTTTGTTGGCTGCAATAGTATTCCTGTAGCAGCCCATGTATTTGATTTTGTTTCCGAAGCTCAAATCTATATCCAGTGATATTTAGTGAAGTGCCTCTTAATCGGTTTTAAAAATCTGAGTGACCAATTCTGAGTAGAGGATAAGATCTTTGAATATTAATCACATTCTTTCATGCTTTTCTGATCCTGACTAAAGCTTGTGACTTCATTTGACAATAATATTCAGAGTCTGTATTTGTGTTTTACCTAGTCACCTTTTGTTGCATGTGAAATATTGTGAACCTTCTCTATGTGTATTCATTTCCTGTTAGTAGTGAAATATTCCCATGTTGACGATGAAGGTGCATTCTGATAAGAATTGTTATATTTAGTTCCAACTAAACGTGGAGCGAATTAATTGATTAGTTATGGAATTGCAGCTATTGCTATGAAATGATAATTGTATCAATATTGATGTGTTGAGTTCCTTCACAGGCGAAATGTGAACAAGAATGCATACCTGGCTTCTTCAAATTGCACAAGCACATCGCTTTTGGTTAAGACATGCGATTTGATAAGAAACTTCTCTGAATATCTTGATGTAGTTGTAAGTGTTGCACGGAAAACAGATGGACGACATTGGGCAGATTTGTTCTCAGCTGCGGGGAGATCAACTGAGTATGTTAAAGTATTTATTTAATCTCAATTTTTTATTTTCCAACAACTAGGTTCCTTTAATGATTGTCCTGTCACCTGTGTTATTATCATCCAGAATTTATTTCTTACTGATCTTGCAACTTGTTACAGTATGTACCTTATTTGTTTCATGAAATAGTATCCTTTTCAACTGTCTGGCATATTAACTTTTTTTTTTTTTTTTTTATAAATAGCTTGTCATACCAAAAGTTCTCATCTTTCATTCTCATTTTATGTATCCAGATTGTTTGAAGAATGCTTCCAGCGAAGATGGTACCGGACAGCTGCATGCTATATACTGGTAATTTAACAATTTAAGATATGATGGTGCTCAAAATTGCTCAAGAGTATATTATAATGGACAACTGTATTGGTTCTGTGCGCATGCTTGCGTCTTTAGTAGAAATTTTTTTCTTGGTGCTTGTCTGTCATACACCTTCTTAGGCGTGCTATAGATTACTTTTAAAAATCTTTATTCTACAGGTGATTGCTAAACTAGAAGGCCCTGCTGTGAGTCAATATTGTGCTCTCCGACTATTACAAGTAAGCTTTTAGATTTTTTCCTTCCAAAATTTGAGTAATAATCGCTTATAATTCTTTCCTATTGTTTTTTTTAATATATAACTTAATGCGTTAATATCGACATTTTCCAGGCAACACTTGATGAATCCTTGTATGAGCTTGCTGGAGAGCTGGTATGCTATGCACTTTTCGAATTTGTTTTTTTTCATCTTTAATTGTTGAAGGAAATACATGCCATATTTATTCCCAGGTTAGGTTCTTGTTAAGATCTGGAAGAGATTATGAAAATGCCACTGCAGAGTCTGACAAGCTCTCTCCAAGATTTTTTGGGTATTTCCTTTTTCGCTCTTCTTACAAGAGACAATCTGTCGATTTGAAAAGGTATAAAATTCATCTATCTAGCAGGATTACCTTTATGAGAGAGAGTGGTGCTTGATGCTTTTTTATCGGGTTGAATTTGTTGTGGCTCTCTGAACCAAATGTTATTACCTAGATGAGAGAGATGAAAGAATTTTAAAAGTACAGCTATAGTCCCTGATTCAAAAGTTTTTGGCCTCCACAAATCGACTCATTTAAACTCCTATTGGGCTTGTTTATCTATGGTTCAACAAACCTTGAATTTCAGTACTATTACCAAGAATTTGATCTTCATTTCACATCACCCTTAAATATCAGTGAAAACAGTCTTCAAATTTGCTTAAATTATCCAGTATGCAGGTTTCGTTTCTTTTTGCTTCTCTGCCCTTCTAATGTCCATTTACAAAGTTTAATGGACCGGAATGAATGTCATGCCAGCCAGGTCCAAATCTACCTTACATATGTTTAGTATAATAGGCATGTAAGCTAGTAACGGTTCTGGATTTTGTATTCTACCATCTGATAAGTAATGAAAATGATATATCCCTTCTGTTTCTTATACTTTATTGATCTTTGTTAAATTTTTATAATTCTTATGAAGGATTTTTGATCTGAACAGTGCCTCATTTAAAGATCAAAATACACATGTTGCTTCTGTTAAGAATATTTTGGAAAGCCATGCTAGTTATTTGATGTCAGGAAAAGAACTATCCAAACTAGTTGCCTTTGTCAAGGGAACTCAATTTGATCTTGTGGTGAGAGCATTTTTTTTCTCTCTACGTGCAACTATTTTTTTTATCCATTTGAAAGTAGGAATTGATTGCATACATTTAATACAGGAATATCTTCAGCGTGAAAGACTAGGTAGTGCTCGCCTGGAGAATTTTGCCTCAGGGCTCGAACTGATCGGGCATAAGGTATCAACCGGTTGAAAGATAAACATTTAATTTGTCTGGTTTCCATAGCAATTTCATATATTAACAAGGCTCAGAAAACCATCCCTACGCATGCTCCCATCTTTGTCATCATCGAGTTCAGATTTTATACCAACTCAAAAAGCGTATTATGTTTAATAGTGATGATTTAGATATGACTTGCACAAACATGTACAAAAACTTCCGTCCACAATATCTAAGTTGTGTAATGCCAGGATGCCTTTTTGGAATCATCCTCCTTCCCAACCAGATATCAATATAAGGCATATCCGAAGCAAAGTCATAAATGGCATTGAAGTAAAAAAATTAAACTGTAGCACAATTAGTTAGTCAAAAACATCAAGTATATTGCACCAGGGGAAAAATTATGTTGCATATCTAATAAGCTCAAGAAAAGAATAATTATTTCTGGTTACAACATAAAACTGTTTTTTTGTTTGATCCAAAGTATGTTGCATACTTGCATGTAATCATTGGGTCTGACTACTTTTGTCCGCACGCGGAGCAGGTATCTTCAGATTCCAATTTGATGATCTTTGAGCAAAGATACCTTTTTTAAGTTCTTCTAATCAATGTGTGGGATTACTGCATTGGGAAAGATAAAAACCTCCATTGTGCTCAAATTTGTTGGAGGTTTAATGGAAGTTATTCCATATTTTCTACATTAGGATGAAAATAAACAAACTTTCAACTGCCAAAAACCTTCAAATTGTATAGGTGATTTGTGCACCTTAATAATAGTGATTGATCAATGTTCTCCCATTACGTGCAGCTTCAAATGGGTACTTTGCAGAGTCGATTAGATGCTGAGTTTTTATTGGCGCACATGTGCTCTGTTAAGTTCAAGGAATGGATTGTGGTACTAGCAACTCTTTTAAGGCGTGCAGAGGTATTGCTGGCTTATGTTACAATGCTAGTATATAATTCAAATATATCTACAGTTCATCTCTGATCGATTGCTATGGTGCAACAGCTTAATAATATACCTGAAATGGAATGTCTCATCATGGTAGAAAAAAAACCTGCTTGTCAAATGTAAAGGGTGATGTAATGTTCTCATACACCTGAACTAACTACAGTTTCCATGGGTTCTTATCTTAAGTTTATGAGTCCTTCAAAGGCACATTATATCTCAACAGCAGCAATTGATGCTTATGTTTTATGATATTGGTCACTTCAATCCCAATCAATGGATTTGACTTTCTTCGCTGTTAATAATGTAGTCTTTTGCATTCCACTGCAAATGGGGCAGGGGATTGATAATTACAAAATCTTGATGAAAAAAGAGATTGACCAAGTCCTTATTGTGTAGTATACACACAAATGTTCTGGAAATGATGTTAGCATTTGGGTCTCATGAGATGGTGTACCTTAAAAGTAGAAAAACATTTTAGAGCACATGACACAATTCAGTAATGTGAATAAAGTGGTCACGAGTAAATAGGTACTGGCCTGATGAGGTTTCCATTTTATTTATTGCATGTCTATTGCCTTCTGATGCTATCTTATGTGAACTTCAATAGGTCTTGTTTGATCTTTTCCAACATGACATGCGGTTATGGAAAGCTTATAGTACTACTCTACGGGTAATTTACAATTCTTTGCTCCGTGCTTTCATGAATAGCTTTGTCAATCAAGTAACTGCAATACATCTCACTCAACTTTCCAGTCACAACCTGTATTTGCGGAATATTGGGATCTGTTGAAGGTTTTGGATGAGCAACTCTCTTCGCTTTCAATTACAGAGGATAAATGAGTTTGCTGTCATAAACTGTGGATGCTGAATATTGGGATCATAGCTCTCTTCTCTTTTGATTTCAGAAGGGTATTCCACATTCTGTATACTGTTGTTAGCGTAAGATAAATTTGTTTCCAAGTGTAATTGTTATATATCTTGTTCAATTAATGAGTGAAAGAGGCTGCTCGAGGCATTTTGAATTTGTAGTGTGAAATGTTTTCTTTTCTGGTTAACCCAATAGAAAAACGGAGCAATACTAATGGCAGGACTCTTCAGGTGGCCTGTATGCATCCTCACCTACTATCATGACAAATTCCACTCCTAAGCAGATTATATGTAATCAGATTGTGAACTTATTAAAGGTGGGATGGATCCACATTGATACGCATCCTTTGAAACAAGCTCATGGCTTGATCTCAGAAATGATTAATTATGTCATTTGGTCTTTAGAAAAAGCTTCATCTTGGCATGGGACATATACCCTTGCTTCCTCTAAAGGGAAGGGATCCTGTAATGAGGCGGAGCAGACACAAGACACAATGACAGCTGATGGTGTGATTAGGGAGGTTTAAATGAATGAGAGGGGGGGGGGGGGGGTTCGTTTGAGGCACATTTGTGTAGGTTTCAGGAGGCATTGTTGAGGGATCGGGGAGGGAAGGTATCCGAGATTGTTGTTTAGGGTTTAGGGTTTTAGGTTTAAGGTTTAGGGTTTAGGGTTTTAGGGTTTAGGTTTTAGGTTTTAGGGTTTACATCTCACTCAACTTTCCAGTCACAACCTGTATTTGCGGAATATTGGGATCTGTTGAAGGTTTTGGATGAGCAACTCTCTTCGCTTTCAATTACAGAGGATAAATGAGTTTGCTGTCATAAACTGTGGATGCTGAATATTGGGATCATAGCTCTCTTCTCTTTTGATTTCAGAAGGGTATTCCACATTCTGTATACTGTTGTTAGCGTAAGATAAATTTGTTTCCAAGTGTAATTGTTATATATCTTGTTCAATTAATGAGTGAAAGAGGCTGCTCGAGGCATTTTGAATTCGTAGTGTGAAATGTTTTCTTTTCTGGTGAACCCAATAGAAAAACGGAGCAATACTAATGGCAGGACTCTTCAGGTGGCCTGTATGCATCCTCACCTACTATCATGACAAATTCAACTCCTGAGCAGATTATATGTAATCAGATTGTGAACTTATTAAAGGTGGGATGGATCCACATTGATACGCATCCTTTGAAACAAGCTCATGACTTGATCTCAGAAATGATTAATTATGTCATTTGGTCTTTAGAAAAAGCTTCATCTTGGCATGGGACATATACCCTTGCTTCCTCTAAAGGGAAGGGATCCTGTAATGAGGCGGAGCAGACACAGTGATAGCTGATGGTGTGATTAGGGAGGTTTAAATGAATGAGGAGAGAGGGGGGGGGGGGGGGGGGGGTGTGTTGGTTTGAGGCACATTTGTGTAGGTTTCAGGAGGCATTGTTGAGGGATCGGGGAGGGAAGGTATCCGAGATTGTTGTTTAGGGTTTAGGGTTTTAGGTTTAAGGTTTAGGGTTTAGGGTTTAGGGTTTAGGGTTTAGGGTTTAGGGTTTAGGGTTTAGG